>JARJEE010000004.1:0-10000000 GCA_030180105.1 Hyles lineata
CTACACTCCATAGTAGTAACCTCTACAGATGATCAAGATACAGGAGACATAGTCATAGAGAGAATCAGGCAGGTAGTAAAGGCCAAAGAGGACGGTTTAAAGATTGACAAAATTAGGAAAGCGAGGGAAAGAAAAGTCATTATGGGATTTCAAGATAAAGAGGAACTAAAGAAGGTTAAGGAGAAAATTCAGAAGGCAGGAGACAAATTTAATGTGGAGGATATGAAAAATAAAGACCCACTCATCATCATTCGGGACGTACTGAGTTGCCATTCGGACGAAGACATATTAAAAGCCATAAGGATACAGAACAAACATATAATGGATAGAGTAGGGAAGGAAGACGATCGGATGGATATAAGATATAGGAGGAGAGCGAGGAACCCTTTGATGTCACATATAGTCATCAGAGTGTCACCTCATATTTGGAAACTCCTGACCGAAGCTGGCGCATTACACATCGACGTCCAAAGAGTCCGGGTCGAAGATCAGTCCCCATTGGTGCAGTGTTCCAAATGCTTGGGATACGGCCATGGGAAACGATTCTGCCGGGGCTCTTTGGAGGCATGTAGTCACTGCGGCGGCCCCCATCTCAAATCGGAATGCCCCGACTGGATGGCGGCTGAACCACCAACATGCTGCAACTGCCAAAAGGCAAAAATAGAAGACACCAAGCACAGCGCATTCAGTCGGGACTGCCCGGTTCGACAGAGGTGGGAAGCATTGGCGCGCTCTGCGATCGCCTACTGCTGAGATGGTCCCAGGAACTACGAGCACTACCGCAGGCAACTCCGACGTAAGGCCATACCAAGTGGCGCAGGCCAACCTGCAAAGAAAAGCGTTAGCCACTAACGAATTCATGCTGATGGCTACACAAAAGAAGATAGCATTTGCGCTGATCCAGGAGCCGTATGTCGGAGCAACAGGTCGAGTAAAGGATTACGGGGCCGCCAGAATCTTCCAGTGTGCGGCGCAGACAACGGGACATGTCAAGGCGGCTATCGCAGTATTTGATAGCGATATTGAAGCTATAATCTGCCCAGAATTTACAACTACCAATATAGTCGCAGCGAAAATCCGCACCAGTGCCTGGGAGATTTTGGCGGTCTCGTTCTATTTTGAACCGGACCAACCACTTGACGAATACCTCGAACATCTGAGGAAAATAGGTCACAAGTTAGGCACGAAGGGACTATTTGTTGGTGGCGACGCAAACGCCAAGAGCTTGTGGTGGAGTCGGGAGGCTGATCGGAGAGGCGAGATGGTGTCCGACTGGCTGGATGAAACCGGCCTCCATATACTGAACGAAGGCAATATGCCAACGTTCTACACAGTGAGGGGAGGAAGAGTCTACTCCAGCCAGGTGGACATCACTGCCTGCTCCGTCGACCTCTTGAACAAAATTGGTGACTGGAAGGTGGAGGAGGGCCTGGTCAGTTCAGATCACAATGTAATAACCTGTGAAATAAAACTACAAAGAGCTAAAGCTATAAAAATTAAAGCAACTACTAGAATATATAACACTAAGAAAGCTAATTGGACAGAATTTAATAATAAATTTACACAATTAACAAAAGAAAATAAAGTCAATAAAATAGAAATAGATAAAATACAAGACAAAGAAGAGCTAGATAAATACGTAGAAAATTACACGGATATAATAATAAAAGCTTGCGAAATCTCAATACCAAAAATTAAAAATAAAAGAGTACGTACCATTCCGTGGTGGACCGATGAACTGACCAGGCTGAAGAAAGATGCCACCACCAAGAAGCGTAGAGTCCGATGCGCAGCTCCCATCCGAAGGCAGAAGGTCGTCGAAGCATACCTGGAAGCAAAAGAGAAGTATGAATTAGAGGCTAAAAACGCACAGAGTAGTTGCTGGAAAAAATTCTGCGGGACCCAGGACAAAGAAGGTATTTGGGACGGCATTTACCGTGCTTTGGGCAGGGTTACGAAACGACAGGCAGATCAACCGCTCATTCACAATAATAAGGTCCTGAGCGAAAGCGGATCAGCAATGTTACTTGCTGAAACCTTTTACCCAGAGGACTTATTAGCAGAAGATAACGCAGAACACCGGCGAATTCGGGAACGAGCCGAGCGGGTAAACGACTGGTCCCATGGTGAGACACAGGATCCACCGTTCACCATGCACGAACTCAATGCTACACTGAGGAGTTTTAACCCCAAAAAGGCCCCAGGGTCAGATGGCTTAACGTCGGACGTCTGTGCGCAGGCGATCACTCGAGATCCAATGTCTTTCCTATCACTGGTAAATAAGTGTCTAGAATTAGCGTATTTCCCGAAGATCTGGAAAGAGGCCACCGTTATCATCCTACGGAAGCCAGGAAAGGAAAATTATAACATGGCCAAATCATACAGACCTATAGGACTATTACCAGTGATGGGAAAGATATTCGAAAAAATGGTGGTGGGCAGGCTAAAATGGCACATACTGCCTAACATAAGCATGCGCCAATACGGGTTTATGCCACAAAGGGGCACCGAAGACTCCCTCTATGTCTTAGTGAAACATATAAAAGAAAAACTTAAACAAAAGAAAATCACAATCATGATATCCTTGGACATAGAGGGGGCCTTCGATAGCGCCTGGTGGCCGGCTCTAAAAAACCGCTTGGCAGAAGAACAATGCCCACCAAACATTAGACGAGTGATCGCCAGCTATCTAGACGACCGACTAGTCAGGGTCAGATATGCCGGTACGGAGATCCCGAGGAGAACCAGCAAAGGCTGCGTGCAGGGGTCTGTCGGAGGACCAATCCTGTGGAACCTACTCCTTGATCCCCTATTAAGGGGACTCGAAAGCCGGGGCGACTACTGCCAGGCATTCGCTGACGATGTCGTCCTGGTTTTCGACGGGGATTCCACGGGCGAGGTCCAAAGACAGGCCAATGCCGCACTCGCCTATGTGCAGGATTGGGGAGTTCGTAACAAGTTGAAATTTGCACCACACAAAACGAAGGCGATGGTTGTAACCAAGAAACTGAAGTACGACTCGCCAATCCTGCGCATGGGCGGGGTCGATGTTGGTCTCTCCAAGGAGATCAAGATACTCGGCGTGACCATTGACGAGGGCCTCACTTTCAAAGCCCACATTACGGCAGCGTGTGGGAAAGCGATGGCCTTTTATAAAAAGCTGGCAACGGCAGCAAGGGTGCAGTGGGGCTTAGGGCCTCAAATTATAAAAACGCTGTACACTGCGGTCGTCGAGCCGACCATACTATACGCATCTAGTGTATGGGCGCCAGCATCCAACAAAGTGTATGTGAGAAAGCAGCTCGACGGCCTGCAGAGGAGTTTTGCCCAGAAGCTGACGAAGGCCTACAGGACCGTCTCGCTGAACTCGGCCTTACTGCTCGCGGGACTCTTACCCCTAGATATAAGGGTGCGGGAAACCGCACTCTTATTCGAAATCAAGAAGGGCTACTCCTCGCGAGTGGTGGGGGACAGGAAAGTTGAGGCACCTGAGGCCTTCGTTAGCCTAAGCCATCCAGCAAGACGTAGAACCATGGCTCTGCGTTTCCTGATGGACGGTGCAGAGTTGGCCCAGCATACTGCCGATTCCATAAACATCTATACGGACGGCAGTAAGATAGAGGGTAAAGTCGGAGCTTCACTCTCCATTTGGGAGGATGAGGCCGAGACCAAAACTAAGAAACTCAAGCTGGAGTCATACTGCACCGTCTATCAGGCGGAGCTGTTGGCGCTTAAATACGCGGTGGACGAGGCCCTGATCGCCAATGCACCCCAAATCAACATCTTCTGCGATTCCAGGTCGGCTCTTGAAACAGTCACCAGAGGTGACTCCCTCCATCCCTTGGCGTTCCAAATTAATAAAACCATAACATCTATAGAAGAACGCAACAAAATACTAAACCTATTTTGGATAAAAGCCCACGCAGGGATGGAAGGGAATGAAAGAGCCGATCGGCTCGCAAAGGATGCTGCCTTAAAATTAAAAATAAGGCCACACTACGATCGGTGCCCGATTTCATTCGCCAAACGACAAATTCGCCATGAGTCGATTGGCGAATGGAACCAAAGGTACACGACCGGAGAAACCGCTTCGGTTACAAAACTTTTCTTCCCAGACGCTGCCGAAGCACACAAAATTGTGAGGAGGCTTACCCTGGAGCCAGTTATCACGCAGGTGCTCACGGGCCACGGCGGGTTCTCCGGGTACTTGAACCGATTCAAGTGCAAGGAGAGCCCGGCGTGTCCCTGTGACCCTGATCTAGACGAAACTGTCCCGCATATATTGTTCGATTGTCCTATACATTTAAAAGATAAAGTAGAGGTAGAAAACTTAATAAATACTGAAATAAAACAGGAAAATATACACGAAATAATGATAGACAATACAAAAAGGGATATATTTTTAAAATATTGTATTAAAGTTGCAAAGAAGGTAATAAATAAAAATAGTAGCAAATAATTGCTAAATTATATAATATGAGATTATATGTTGTAGCAATTAGAACCTAGAATAAGAAACATTAATTTATATAGATAAAAAGATGGTTTGCAAGAAGATAATAAGTGTATATAGATAAAAAAAATATATATATGTATAAAAAAAAAAAAAAAGCAAAAAAGAAACAAAAAAAGAAAGAAAATATATGTAAAAAAAAACAAAAAAAAAAAAAAAAAATGAATAAACAAAACAAAAACAACAACAATAATAGTAATAAGGAACAAATAAAGGTATGAAGGAAAAATGTAATTAGGACAAATAAATAACGTGGTGCTAGAATAAGGATAGAATAAGGCTTTAGTCTTAAGGACGAATGATTTATCGTAAGTTAAAGTACGAAGAAGTTAATAAAAGTAACATAAAAGAACGAATTATAGCAATTAATAAATTAAATGAAAGAAATAAACAACCAGAAATAAACTACTCTGGTGCAGCCAGGGGATCTAGAATAAAAAAAAAAAAAAAAAAAAAAAAACCTAACCTAACCTAACCTAACCTAACCTAACCTAACCTAACCTAACCTAACCTAACCTAACCTAACCTAACCTAACCTAACCTAACCTAACCTAACCTAACCTAACCTAACCTAACCTAACCTAACCTAACCTAACCTAACCTAACCTAACCTAACCTAACCTAACCTAACCTAACCTAACCTAACCTAACCTAACCTAACCTAACCTAACCTAACCTAACCTAACCTAACCTAACCTAACCTAACCTAACCTAACCTAACCTAACCTAACCTAACCTAACCTAACCTAACCTAACCTAACCTAACCTAACCTAACCTAACCTAACCTAACCTAACCTAACCTAACCTAACCTAACCTAACCTAACCTAACCTAACCTAACCTAACCTAACCTAACCTAACCTAACCTAACCTAACCTAACCTAACCTAACCTAACCTAACCTAACCTAACCTAACCTAACCTAACCTAACCTAACCTAACCTAACCTAACCTAACCTAACCTAACCTAACCTAACCTAACCTAACCTAACCTAACCTAACCTAACCTAACCTAACCTAACCTAACCTAACCTAACCTAACCTAACCTAACCTAACCTAACCTAACCTAACCTAACCTAACCTAACCTAACCTAACCTAACCTAACCTAACCTAACCTAACCTAACCTAACCTAACCTAACCTAACCTAACCTAACCTAACCTAACCTAACCTAACCTAACCTAACCTAACCTAACCTAACCTAACCTAACCTAACCTAACCTAACCTAACCTAACCTAACCTAACCTAACCTAACCTAACCTAACCTAACCTAACCTAACCTAACCTAACCTAACCTAACCTAACCTAACCTAACCTAACCTAACCTAACCTAACCTAACCACCAGATCGTTAACGATTGCTTCTGTCTGTTTACGGACGGAAGCAAAATTGAAGGAAAAGTAGGCGCGGCAGTTTCAATATGGGAGAATGCCGCAGAAAAGAACAGGCAGAACTTGTGGTCCTTCACAGAGCCGTGGAGGAGGCATTGAAGAGTGGGAAGGGACAGTGCAGCATCCTGAGCGACTCGAGAGCTGCGCTGGAAACAGTGGCTAGCGGTAATTCCCTGCATCCCCTGTCGGTAGAGATTAATAAAAATTTAATTTCGGCAAAGAATAAAAACCAAATTATAAACCTATTCTGGATCAAAGCTCACGCAGGGTTGCAGGGAAATGAGCGAGCAGACGAACTCGCAAAGGATGCTGCACTAAAGCTGAAGACGCGGCCACACTATGGTAAATGCCCCGCCTCATTCGTCAAAAGACAAATCCGTCAGGAGTCGATTGACGAATGGAGCGGGCGCTATGCCGCTGGTGAGACCGCGTCAACCACCAAACTATTCTTCCCCGACGCTGTGGAGGCCTACAGACTGGTAAAAAAGCTCAAAATCGACCCGCTCACAACGCAGGTGTTCACGGGGCATGGCGGGTTCTCCGAGTACTTGAATCGATTCAAGTGCAAGGAGAGCCCGGCATGCATCTGTGACCTTGCGGTGAGCGAGTCGATAATCCATGCACTAGTAGAATGCCCAGTACACATTATGGATAGGTTCAATACTGAACAAGAATTAGATGTAGATATAACTGTAAATAATTTAAGTAAAATAATAAAGGATAAGCATAAAAGACCTAAATTCATAAGTTTTTGTAAAAAAGTAGCCATAAGTTTAATAAATAGAAATAAGGTGTAAAGTAGTTAGTCTAAAATATATAATATTAAGTTATATCATTTTAGAAACGTAAGTTAATAGATATAAATAGAATTAGGTTGAAATGTAATAAATAGGTATAAGATAAATGTAAAACTACAAAAAATTAAATAAAGCAAACCCAAAAAAATAAGAACTAGCTAGGCCATCAGAAGGTCCTCCCAACGAAGGAGATAGGAACACAGAAAAACTCCCAAAGACGGAGCTAGATAGATAGGTGTAAGTATACACATAGAGAAAGCAAACAATGTCTCTAGCTATAGTTAGGGGAAGCAGCGGGGCTAAAAAACCCAACCTAACCCAACCCAACCCAACCCAACCAAAACAAAAACAAAAACAAAAACAAAAACAAAAACAAAAACAAAAACAAAAACAAAAACAAAAACAAAAACAAAAACAAAAACAAAAACAAAAACAAAAACAAAAACAAAAACAAAAACAAAAACAAAAACAAAAACAAAAACAAAAACAAAAACAAAAACAAAAACAAAAACAAAAACAAAAACAAAAACAAAAACAAAAACAAAAACAAAAACAAAAACAAAAACAAAAACAAAAACAAAAACAAAAACAAAAACAAAAACAAAAACAAAAACAAAAACAAAAACAAAAACAAAAACAAAAACAAAAACAAAAACAAAAACAAAAACAAAAACAAAAACAAAAACAAAAACAAAAACAAAAACAAAAACAAAAACAAAAACAAAAACAAAAACAAAAACAAAAACAAAAACAAAAACAAAAACAAAAACAAAAACAAAAACAAAAACAAAAACAAAAACAAAAACAAAAACAAAAACAAAAACAAAAACAAAAACAAAAACAAAAACAAAAACAAAAACAAAAACAAAAACAAAAACAAAAACAAAAACAAAAACAAAAACAAAAACAAAAACAAAAACAAAAACAAAAACAAAAACAAAAACAAAAACAAAAACAAAAACAAAAACAAAAACAAAAACAAAAACAAAAACAAAAACAAAAACAAAAACAAAAACAAAAACAAAAACAAAAACAAAAACAAAAACAAAAACAAAAACAAAAACAAAAACAAAAACAAAAACAAAAACAAAAACAAAAACAAAAACAAAAACAAAAACAAAAACAAAAACAAAAACAAAAACAAAAACAAAAACAAAAACAAAAACAAAAACAAAAACAAAAACAAAAACAAAAACAAAAACAAAAACAAAAACAAAAACAAAAACAAAAACAAAAACAAAAACAAAAACAAAAACAAAAACAAAAACAAAAACAAAAACAAAAACAAAAACAAAAACAAAAACAAAAACAAAAACAAAAACAAAAACAAAAACAAAAACAAAAACAAAAACAAAAACAAAAACAAAAACAAAAACAAAAACAAAAACAAAAACAAAAACAAAAACAAAAACAAAAACAAAAACAAAAACAAAAACAAAAACAAAAACAAAAACAAAAACAAAAACAAAAACAAAAACAAAAACAAAAACAAAAACAAAAACAAAAACAAAAACAAAAACAAAAACAAAAACAAAAACAAAAACAAAAACAAAAACAAAAACAAAAACAAAAACAAAAACAAAAACAAAAACAAAAACAAAAACAAAAACAAAAACAAAAACAAAAACAAAAACAAAAACAAAAACAAAAACAAAAACAAAAACAAAAACAAAAACAAAAACAAAAACAAAAACAAAAACAAAAACAAAAACAACACTTTTTAGCTTAAGCAGTTATTTGGAGACCACATTGAAGTTTGAGGATTTAATGTGATTTTCAAGAACTCAGTGGTCTCAAGAAGGCTCAATAAATCCCCATTCATAAAAATGATGGCATTAATTTTATTCACGTTTATAGACATGACATTGACCAAACCGTATACATTTAGTATTTTTGACTATCTATAATTCTACATTGTATAAAACTAAAGTGATTTTTTGTTTTTCCCCTATAATCTATTTTTTGGACAGTTATCGAGGAATGCCATTTATAATCCCGCTATGACTAATAGGGGGAAAGCAGTGGTGAAAAATCTATCAAATACGGGGAAATGTTATTGATTTTGCAGACTTCCGTTTGCGTGCGCTGCGTCCGCGCAGTCAGATTGGTATCAAAATCGAAACTGAGGTATCATTTATTCTGTAGGTTTAAATTGGTAGAATCATTTTGGCCGCCATTTTGAACTTTTTAGTTATTGCCCGATTATTTTGAATCAAGTAGTTCTACATCAACATTTTTAAGTCTCAAAATCGATATCCTACATACATACATACATAATCGTCACGCCTGTATCCCATAGGGGTAGGCAGAGACTATAGACCGCCACTTTGCTCGATATCCTATGCTCCGATATTCTAAATTGATGGCCGGAATTGAAAATTTTGGCCGTCTTAATAAAGTTGCCCTTACATCATTTGATTCTACAGTTATAAATGACACTAGAGCCCAATAACGATCTAATATAGCAAGCGCATTTTTACACGCTTTATATTAGCTTCACTTGTAAGTTTGTTTGTATGTTTGTAACCGACTCCTTAAGACGCGATTTTGACCCACTTTAAACGGACAGATTTCATTCAAATTTTGCACACCTGTCAAAGACCGATGACAATACAATAATTCGATTTAAATATATGATTATCCTGATTAGATTCGCCAGGATTAATTATTTTTATAATTGATGACCATTGCTACTGACCACTAGATGGCGTGATAACGTCAATAATGAATGTTTGCACTATTCATCGCTAGATGGCGTTAACATTGTATTCTTCAAGTGTCAAATGTTAATACTGACCAACAGTTGGCGTTATGTTACTAAAAAGTAGAAAACTAATAATAGTTTAAAAAAACTAAAAAACACGCTTTATATAGAAAACCCAACTAAAAAATAGAAAATAAATATTTTAAAATTTTAATTAAGAATATTGTATATAAGAAAAAAATATTTTTTATTACCCCACGCTTTTTTTACAATAAAAAATATTTTTTTCTTATATACAATATTCTTAATTAAAATTTTAAAATATTTATTTTCTATTTTTTAGTTGGGTTTTCTATATAAAGCGTGTTTTTTAGTTTTTTTTAACTATTATTTTTGTAATAAAAACTTGAGAGGTGTCAGCAGACACCCGGATGGAACGAAGTTCCTTTCGATTAATTAGTGAAGTAATTGTAATAAAATTTTATTTCTTAAGTTATTTAAATAATATTTTTTTTTATTATTAACAAATATAATGTAATGTAAACTCAATCACTAGGGTCAATTTTAGTAGTAATTGGCAAAGATACATAGTCAAATGAAGGGTTGATGATTGACAACAGGATAACAAACTAAAATTGTAAATAATAAATGTATTAAGGAGGATCGAAAATCAATGTATTACGGTTTTATTATGTAATTTTAATTATATGTCACCATCAAAAGAATCATTTGGGTATCACCATCATTATATATTTTTTTTCACATATTTATGCAATTTATGTTTCATTTGTATCAATTTGATTTATGACATTTGATGAAAATTAGAAATTGCGGCAACGTTTTCCACTTAATTTTGGGCTTCAGCGTATTCTTAGTTTTTACTATAACGTTTAACATATTAATATCTATTTGGATATTTTATTGCCTTTATTAGAGTTAAATAAAATATATGACATCATTTTGAAATAAAGAAATAAAAAACGATTGTCAAATTTTTTCCGTCTAGCCCCCTTTCACACCGCGCGATAAGGAACTTCGTTCCAAAAGACAGGACAGAACGGGATGGGTTGGAAAAAGTAGTAAAGGGGACGTTGACTTTAAATACAAAACAGTTAGTACGCGAAATTATATGTTTCTGATGTGAACTGGAGTCAGCAAAAGTATCTGCACCCGGGCGGAGCCGCGACGGGCTGCTACTCTTATATACTTCTATACAACATTAGAATAATTTATCGCTTCTATCTCTTGAACACAGCGGGATACGCAAGTTTGGTATGTATATATATTTTTCTAGATATTCTTTGATAGTTCCCAATTGCGAGGAATGACAATTTGCAGAGGATCTAAAAAAAAATGCAGGGCACGGGCCTCCTCTACAATCGAGAGTACGATTGTGAGTGGTTAGGCCATATGGTCCACCACGCTGGCAAAATGCAGGTTGGTGGACTTACTAATCATAGAAATTCTTATAAATCTTAATTCCAGATTTAAAGAATCAATTATGCCCTTTACTAGTACTAACTAAGTGGCTTGGTTGGGCGCTATTTGTCAAATATTTGTGGATGATTCTTTTATATTATTTATTATTCATTGGTGGCATGCTCGTCTTGCCATTCAAGGCAATATAAAAAAAACACTCACAGGGGAATTAAAACCTACGGGGTACTTCTCGTGAACTCAGTGGCCGTAGTGCGAGTTTTTTTACCAACTCAGAATCTTGTTTGGTACGAAGTGTTAGGTTTAAATAAAATATTTACAAAAGTACTGGCAAATGCTGAATCGATTGACATTTTAAATGATGGTGTTTGTTATGACACTATGGGTTACGGGTTTCGAGGGCCGTCCATGAAAAAGGGGAGCTGCATAAATGAGGCAGGTCTCTCATATATGAAAGGACGCCTGGGTACCACGGCGATGTCTATTTCTCCCGCCAAACAGCAATTTAAATGCACTGTTGTGTGTCGGATTGAAGAATATTGTAGCCAGAGTAACTACTGGTCATACATGGACTTTACATGTTATGACTCAGGATGGCATGCCAAGTATTACTTTGTAATTTAAGGTGTTGTTTAGTTTTGCTACTGTTCATGAGCAGTTGTATCGCTTACCATCAGGCGAATGGCATGCTAGTTTCGCCATTCATTGCAAGAAAGAAATGTGATCAAAGTAATTTAGTTCTACGTTTGAGATTTAAAGTAATTTACATTGTGGTATTTAAGATTATATCTGTAGAAGTACGAAAATAATCGACCGGAGGCACCGGTTGACCTGAAGTGATGCTGTGACCGCGCGCTCTCCGCCCTCTACCTCTAAAAAATGATTAGAACAAAATTTGTAGATAATTTTGTATTCTACAATATTGATAGTAAATACAAATAGTAAAAATCCCATAGGGAATGAGATATTTACAAAAAAAGTGCAAGAAAACGATTTTTGTGATCTTTGACCTTGAAATTTAATAGTTGCGTACACCCTACCATATGTAGGTTTTGACACAACTTTTAGGGTGTAAATATACAAGTATTTACAGACTTACAGCTGGGTGTCTCGAATTCCGCGATTCTTGCCTAATTTAAGCTTAAATGACTTGACTATGAGTTCCACTCAATGCTATAAATTGGAATTTCTATTAAACATGTGAATAAAGGGAAAAGTGTAAGAATTAAATGTGTTTACAGTAGAATTAGTTAAAATAATGGGTTTAACTATTGGTTCAGAGAGAATAGGTCCCTAGCTTTTAGAGGGGGGCAATTTTTAGATTTAACGTTTTATAGCAACGTAATAGAAAAAAAAATCGAAAACCTTAAATTTATAATTACATGACATCAGTCTGTACGGAATCCTTGGTGCGCGAGTCCGACACGCACTTGCTGGCTTTTTATTCCAGTTACTAAATCACTGATAAAAAAAACGAAAAGAACAAGCAAAACATATATTTATACAGTTATTTATATATTTATACACACTGCATGAATTTATATTTTTTTCTAAAGCACTCTCTATATCTGGAAACCAAACCCGGGGCCATATGCTGTTTAGTTTTAATGATTACTAAATGTCACACGTGTAACTCAACTAATATTTTAAATTGTAAACTTTCCGGCCACACTACTTTATGCCCCTTCATAACGCACCCATTCTCATGAGTCAACTGAGTTCTATATGCGTGAAACGGTTTTAGTTTTAGATCTCAACATTTCTTCGGCCACCCCTTTGATATAAAATATATATTACTTTTTTTTAAATTAAAATAACGTCTTTATCTGTAATTACTCTATCATATCTGTTTATACCCACACTTACTTGTGCGTGCAGGTCTCTACATTCCGCCGAAGCCGTGTGCGTTCCGTCTCACAAGGTGACACGGAATTAGCCTATCGCTATATCGGGACACTGGGCACAAATTTCTGCCTCCATGCTGATAATTATTAAAAAAGTCTCATATCACTTTACCTCACCCGGGATTCAAACCAGATGCCTCAGCTTTGTAATCGTACCTATACGGCCAGTAAGATATAATACATGTTTGCAATGACGTGATGTTATTCTAATAAATGTAATAAACAAGAAATGCGCGATTTTATTTACAATTATAATTATTAGTATAAGTACAAGAGTGACAATTAACATAGTTTCAGTAATTAAAAAAAGTGAAGCTTCAGAAAAGTAGCCTACGAGAGAATGAGACCGATATACATTATACATAGGTCTTGAGCGGCACCAAAATATATCGGTAGAGATATATCAGTATCACCCCACATACATACGTCCCACTGCAGGGCACGGGCCTACTCTACAATCGAGATTTCGATTGAGAGTGGTTAAGCCATATATATCGGTGCAAAAGGTCACTTCTGAGTGTAAATTTAGATTATCAGGGCAAAGGGTCCCGTATCTACTCAATGTATGGAACGTCGTCATGTGTTGAGGCAAAGCCCTTGAACGTCAATACTCGTATGATAGAACTTCACGAACAGATAAGATCGTTTGGTCACTAAAAGTTACGTTCAGCATTAAATTGCAGATTGCAATCTCTTAACGATGTCTTTCAAGGTTACAAGAAGGAAACTGCACTTTTGGCTTGTATAACATTTGTATTATTTTCTTATACAATAAATAAATATATAATATGAACTTTTTACATGACTAGATCTCGCACATGTGCAAGATTCGTGTTTCAGACAACACACCATTCAAGTAAGATGCATGGGCAATGTTCGCAAAAATTTACACGATTAAAAATATTCGCAACGAATTATACGCGTTAATGCTATTCAATAGTACGTAATAATTTTATGACTCGGTGATTAAACTTAGAAATGTGTAATTGAACACATCTAGCAGCCGTCAACCAACGGTAACGAAATAACACTGCGTCTCGATTCCGAAAATTATTTTCTCTAATATTGTATTCCGCGTATAAAAATATTCTCTATTCGGCAGGCAATCGTTGAAAATTATTTAAATGGTAGTACAATATGTAGTTAAGCACATAATTACAAGAGTGAGACGCGCGGCCGCGGACTACTCAGTTAGTCTACTCTCAGCAGCGCTCAGTAGCGGAGGCGCGGACGGCGCGGGTGACGCGGCGGGAAGGTCATCGCCGTGGCTCCTCCGCGTGCCCTCACGAGCCCGCTCGCTGTAGTCGCCGCGAGGACTATGTCAACACTAACACCAGCAGCACTATCACGAAACCCGCTGTCAAACATATTATAAGGCTGACTTTTTTCTGCAACAAAAGAGTATTATTATCAATCACAATGATGTAAGGCCGTTGTTGTATGAGGAAACCATTGCAAACAAAAAACGAAAGTAACGGCTCTATGACAAGTGGCGAGGCCTCGTTTTGTTCTATTTACGTCTGGCAAACCAGAACACTCTCGCATGATGTTAAACTTATATTGTAATATCTGGGGGCAAGGCAGTGCCCCCGTAAAGCGACCGAGCGAATGGCAAGGGCTCTATCTACCTTTTCTCAAAGCAGATTTTCGTTCTTTGGAACAAAATTCTAGGGGTATGTTGTCAGTAGCAGATCTATTAAAAGTACATAAAGTTTTAATTGCATAGAAAGAAAGTAAGAAATACCTACATTTATTGAATGTGCAAAAAATAACATAAGTAGAAAACAAGATAAAATAAAAATAAATTATGAAAAGATAAAATAAGAATATATGTTAAATCAAAGTGAATAACTGTTGCGTCGACAATGGGCCTCCCATTCCCTCTATGCTGCAGTATGGCAAAGACAACGCAACAGCGTTGATTTTTAATGGGGAATTCTAGTCACACGATTATCTAGTTGATAGACTGAAAAAATATTAACCATAAATTTATTAATTATACTGGATAAATCAAGACTGCTACCGAAAACGAAGCCGGGTGGTAGTTTTAGTGACTACAAACACAATGCAAATAATAATTTCGCAAAGAAACGCAATTTTTTTTATGATTTTTTAGATATCATAATTCTTGGGTTGTAAATCCATAGTTTTGCTAAAATAATGATTTAAATAAATTATTTTTTTTATCTCTTTTATACCTAAGAGTACATACATACATACATACATAAACTCACGCCTTTTTCCCAGTAGGGGTAGACAGAGGTGCCAGGACACCCACATTTCGCCTTGTATGTTCCGTCCCACAATTTGATAGGTGGCGAGCCTATCGCCATATCGGGCAAAAATTCCTGACTCTGGGCTGATAATGAATAGAAAAATCCAATATCACTTTGCCCAACTTGGGATTCGAGACCTCAGTGACCGTACCGTAGTACAACTACGCCACCGAGGCATACCTAAGTCTTTATAAAAAGGGTACACGCTATTATTTTAGGAAAAAAAATTACCATCCAAATATGACCATAGGAATAAATAAGAAATAAAATATATTTGCTCTTCTATGCAATATTTTCTGTTGCAATGTGTCTGAAGTCGCCTTAATTATCCCCTGGCTTCGTTTTCAGGAGTGGTCTTGATATACCCTGTATAATATAATTTACAATAATATTTCATCGAAATGTTTAAACTGGGTAAGGTGGCACATGACGAAACGCATATTACGCCCATTGCTCTTATACTTTAGATTTCATTGATATCTAAAAAACCCTGATATCGTCACTGACTGATGATCTTCGAACTTCTTAGGGTACTTTCTTATGTCCTATAAAGCTGATATATACTCGTAAACTATAAGCCCACAAACGACAATAAAATTTTAAAACTTGCAACTTTTATCTCCTTACCCCTTAAATTAGGGGATGGAAGTTTTCTATATTAGACTTCCACAATTGTTTATGCTAGAGATCTGAAAATTAATATAGGAATCTAATATAACCCTTAATTAACGACAAACATAGTTCAATGTGTTGTTTGATTTTATTAGCCTGATATCATCAGGTGAACGTCTACCACCCCGCGCCGTCCCTCCATTCAGTGCAATAAAAAAACCCACAAAAAAAAAAAAAAAAAAACAGAAAAAAGCATGTCATAAGCATCGCATTACAAAAAAGAGTTGAGGTCTCATATGTGAAAGGCCACCTGGGTAGTCAATGTCTATTCACCCACCAAATATCAGAGTAAATGCAGTGTAACTGGACATATTGAGACTTAATATGGCATGTCTCAGGATGTCGAGTGCAGTAGAATGCCAAGCATTACTTTGTAATTCATGGTGTTATGTATTGGGTTTTGCTGCTGTCAATCAGTGGTCGTATAGCGATACGGTGCGCTTACTATCAGGCGAATGGTAGGCTCGTTTCGCCATTCATCGCAACAAAAAAATAATTTAAATACATCGTTTAAAACTCTCGCAAAATACTTAATAAAACACTATTTACTTTTGACTAAATGTACGTATAAGTACATCGCCTGCTAATTATGTTTTGATTCACTAGCTAACTTCTTATAATTTGACGAAATTTGCATGAAAATGAACATGTGTCACAACATGTTTATTGTAGCGCACGCTGCAGTTGTTTGAAATTCGTGCAGTCAAATGCCGTCAAATCGCATATAGTTTATAGTTGATTTGTAGACATACATATTTAGTTGAGATTTATAAGTTATAAAAACGTATTTATGATAGACTAGCTGTACCCGCGACTTCGTCCGCGTGGAATTTAACAAAAACTTTATTTTTCTAAAATAAAAGATTTTTTCTAAAATAAGTGTAGCTTACTTACTTTACTCCTTATTATATCAGTTACCTGACAATAAAAGTCCCGTCAAAATCGGTCCAGCCATTTCAAAGATTAGCCGGAACAAATAGACAGACAGACAGACAAAAAAATATCTAAGATCATTTTCGTTATAGGTATCGTGTATATAACGATATCTAGTTGGACATTTTCTTTAATTTTCACTTTACAAACAGACACTTCAATTTTATTTATACGTATAGATTAGTGATGTAACGAATGTTTGATTTCTCACATTCGCGAATGAGAATGCGGATGCGAATATTCATATCTAACATTCGCGAATACGAATGCGAATGCGAATGTGTATTTTCAAATTTGGCACGCAACATTTCGGGTCGGCCATGTTAAAACGAACATAGTCGAGCATGTCGAGCCGGCCCGAGCTTTGACAGGTCGAATTAACAAATTTAACGAACTCACTGATCGTTCGAAATTATTTGTTTATTTTGTTTGAAGTTAATTTAGTGTGTCTGTCAGATTAAAGTGATTTGTAGACATGAATAAAGCCCATGTAAGTGAAGTTTGGACTAATTTCACAATTTGTGACACTGTAAGTGGAAAATGTAAGTTGTGTGACAAAAAATACTCTCGGAAAGGAAAGACCACTAGTGCTATGCGCAATCACTAATAAGCTAAACATACTAATGAATACAACGAATTAAAAAAAAGAGAAAATGAAAAGCAAGACGCTGCTAAGATTAATTCTTTGCCGTCTTCTTCACTAAAATGTACCAAAACTGACATAAAACAGATATCTTTAAATGATTGCATCGAAAAAATAAAAAAATGGATAACAACAACGCCAAGTGTCCAAACACTTCACGCTTCGTTTCTTGCGAATACGAATGCGAATGCGAATGCCAAAAAATATGCGAATATTCGAGATTCGCGAATGCGACTGCGAACATTCGTTACATCACTGAAAATGAAATGAAATGAAAATGAAATGAAAATGAAATGAAAATGAAATGAAAATGAAATGAAAATGAAATGAAATGAAAATGAAATGAAAATGAAATGAAAATGAAATGAAAATGAAATGAAAATGAAATGAAAATGAAATGAAAATGAAATGAAAATGAAATGAAAATGAAATGAAAATGAAATGAAAATGAAATGAAATGAAATGAAATGAAAATGAAATGAAAATGAAATGAAAATGAAATGAAAATGAAATGAAAATGAAATGAAAATGAAATGAAAATGAAATGAAAATGAAATGAAAATGAAATGAAAATGAAATGAAAATGAAATGAAAATGAAATGAAAATGAAATGAAAATGAAATGAAAATGAAATGAAAATGAAATGAAAATGAAATGAAAATGAAATGAAAATGAAATGAAAATGAAATGAAAATGAAATGAAAATGAAATGAAAATGAAATGAAAATGAAATGAAAATGAAATGAAATGAAAATGAAATGAAAATGAAATGAAAATGAAATGAAAATGAAATGAAAATGAAATGAAAATGAAATGAAAATGAAATGAAAATGAAATGAAAATGAAATGAAAATGAAATGAAAATGAAATGAAAATGAAATGAAAATGAAATGAAAATGAAATGAAAATGAAATGAAAATGAAATGAAAATGAAATGAAAATGAAATGAAAATGAAATGAAAATGAAATGAAAATGAAATGAAAATGAAATGAAAATGAAATGAAAATGAAATGAAAATGAAATGAAAATGAAATGAAAATGAAATGAAAATGAAATGAAAATGAAATGAAAATGAAATGAAAATGAAATGAAAATGAAATGAAAATGAAATGAAAATGAAATGAAAATGAAATGAAAATGAAATGAAAATGAAATGAAAATGAAATGAAAATGAAATGAAAATGAAATGAAAATGAAATGAAAATGAAATGAAAATGAAATGAAAATGAAATGAAAATGAAATGAAAATGAAATGAAAATGAAATGAAAATGAAATGAAAATGAAATGAAAATGAAATGAAAATGAAATGAAAATGAAATGAAAATGAAATGAAAATGAAATGAAAATGAAATGAAAATGAAATGAAAATGAAATGAAAATGAAATGAAAATGAAATGAAAATGAAATGAAAATGAAATGAAAATGAAATGAAAATGAAATGAAAATGAAATGAAAATGAAATGAAAATGAAATGAAAATGAAATGAAAATGAAATGAAAATGAAATGAAAATGAAATGAAAATGAAATGAAAATGAAATGAAAATGAAATGAAAATGAAATGAAAATGAAATGAAAATGAAATGAAAATGAAATGAAAATGAAATGAAAATGAAATGAAAATGAAATGAAAATGAAATGAAAATGAAATGAAAATGAAATGAAAATGAAATGAAAATGAAATGAAAATGAAATGAAAATGAAATGAAAATGAAATGAAAATGAAATGAAAATGAAATGAAAATGAAATGAAAATGAAATGAAAATGAAATGAAAATGAAATGAAAATGAAATGAAAATGAAATGAAAATGAAATGAAAATGAAATGAAAATGAAATGAAAATGAAATGAAAATGAAATGAAAATGAAATGAAAATGAAATGAAATGAAAATGAAATGAAAATGAAATGAAAATGAAATGAAAATGAAATGAAAATGAAATGAAAATGAAATGAAAATGAAATGAAAATGAAATGAAAATGAAATGAAAATGAAATGAAAATGAAATGAAAATGAAATGAAAATGAAATGAAAATGAAATGAAAATGAAATGAAAATGAAATGAAAATGAAATGAAAATGAAATGAAAATGAAATGAAAATGAAATGAAAATGAAATGAAAATGAAATGAAAATGAAATGAAAATGAAATGAAAATGAAATGAAAATGAAATGAAAATGAAATGAAAATGAAATGAAAATGAAATGAAAATGAAATGAAAATGAAATGAAAATGAAATGAAAATGAAATGAAAATGAAATGAAAATGAAATGAAAATAATTTATTGAATCCATTAAAATGTTCAACATCGTTTAGATTCAGTCATTTTTTTTATCTACCACCCGGTTCGGAAAGCGGTTTTCACTAGAGAAGAACGGGCAAGAAACTCTAGTGTTGCTCTTTTCAAAACCAGTTTACAATGTAGTGATTATTACATAATATACATTTAAATCAGAGCAGTTTATTAATAATTTGTTGTAAATTTACAATAAATATTTTTAACACGAATATGTTTATGTTATAATAAATATGGCTGAGTGAAGCGAAGTCGCCCAAAACGAAGGATCAGTATACTCTTTTTCGCTAAAGCAGTGAATAATTGCGTTATATACTCGATCAATCAATCCGTTTCAATGTAAGCAGATTGGATAGACCAGTCTACGCAAGCAGCACCCGTTCACGAGTATGACGCATGTGCCAGCCATCGGCCTCCTCAACCATACTACAGGGAAGTGACCGACCCGGCACACGACGCCACCGCAAGCACAGACTTTTTAGCGAGCATGACATACCCAATCACCTACAAAGCAAAACAATAGCAAATGTGACAAGTTACTTAATTAAGATGATATTATACAGAGCACACTAAAACTTCCGCTCCGAGATACTACGCATTTATTTAATTTTATTCTATTCCCAAGCCTTGCTATCATCTAGATATTCCGAAATTTTATAATATGCTTTATTGCATAATTTTTGTTTGATAGTTGCTTTGAAGTTTGTAATAGATAAGGCTTTAATGTGACTGGGAACTTTGTTATAAAAGTGTATACAGTAACCCTTAAAAGATTTGCTGATCTTGTGGAGTCTGGTCTTATGCGTTGCTAGATTATTCTTATTCCTAGTATTTTTGTTATGAATATCGCTAATCTTACGAAAACTTTCTTTATTTTTATGAACATAAACTAAATTTTCAAAAATATATTGTGATGCTACTGTCATTATATTTATCTCCTTAAATTTTTCTCTAAGAGAATATCTAGACCCTAGCGAATAAATTGATCTTATAGCTCGCTTTTGGAGAACAAAAATAGTATTAATGTCAGCAGCAGCACCCCACAGTAAAATTCCATAACTCATTAGACTATGAAAATAGGCAAAAACACTAGTGTAGATATAGACAGTGCACAATGTTTGCATGCACGTATTTGTATTTTTTTTATTTCATTATTTTTTGCTATTTTCCACCAGTTAAAGAATTTTGAGACGTTTACATTTAATAGCTAACTAAATTGAAGTGACTGTTTGTAAAGTGAAAATAAAAAAAAATCCAACTAAATACCAACCAACCAACTACATATTATAGTTATATACGCGATACCTATAACGAAAATGACCTTAGATTTTTTTGTCTGTCTGTCTGTCTGTCTGTCTGTCTATTTGTTCCGGCTAATCTCTGAAATGGCTGGACCGATTTTGACAGGACTTTCAGATAGCTGATATAATAAGGAGTAACTTAGGCTACATTTATTTTAGAAAAATAAAATGGTAGTAATTAGTCTTATTTACCACCAGGTACGTGCCAACTGGATGACTATAAGATATATAACATCACGCTACGAACTATGCTGTGCTCTATCTCTAAAACTATTGAATCAATTTCGATGAAACTTGCACAACTAAGTCCTAAGTCTGGATACAACTAAACCAACTATTTTATTTTTAAAAACGTTTTTTTTAACATACAACACGCACTTATGAAACACTCTTATTCAGTAGTTGGTACAGACAAACATAACAAAAAGTGTACAATTCTGCTACGATCATAATATACATGCACATCGAACTCATTTTTTTTTCGAAGTCCATTAACAAAAGACGGGAAATCCTGCCAACGATCATTACATGTAAAATTTTGCTCTGACTAGACGATATGACTCGCACTAATAAAAAGTTATAAGATCTCATATTCTTACTATACGCTCTAACTCTACTAGGCCTAACTTCACAAATCTATACCTTAGTCAAAGTGGCTTAGCCGTCGCATTTTACTAGTAGAACTACTTATTGTTAGTCTCAGGTCTACAATATATTTTTTAAAATAAATTGTTTGTACTCGTAAGTAATTAACAATTAATATTTTTTCACCTTAGGCCTATGTGAATGTTAATCAATAATAAATAACACCTAACAGTCAGTTTACTGGTGGTAGGTCTCTCATATGTGAGAGGCCATCTGGGTGGGTACCACCGCAGTGTCTATTTCTCCCGCCAAACAGCAGTGTAAACGCACTGTTGTGTTTCGGGTTGAAGGGCATTGTAGCCAGAGTAACTACTGGACATATTGAGACTTAACATCTTATGTCTCAGGATGGCGAGCGCAGTGGAATGCCATGCATTGCTTTGTAATTCAAGGTGTTGTTTGGTTTTGCTGCTGTTCATGAGCGGTCGTATCGCTTACCATCAGGCGAACGGCATGCTCGTCTCGCCATTCATAGCAATAAAAAAAAAAATACACAGTCCTGACCCCACACTAAGATCGAGTCTTGTGTAGCGGGTATCAGGAACTACGATAGACTTTTCGGTCTTACGAACACCCAGACCCGAAAGAAATATTTGTTGGCTACACAAACATTTTTCTCAATGCGGGGATCGAACCCACTGCCTGCCGTTTCACAGGCGGCGTCCAACCGCCTGTGCCACGGAGGCTGTCAAAATGTTGTGAAATGGCCAAGCCATATATTTTGATTATAATGTACAGTCTGTGAAATTAGGCTTTGTGGAGTTTGGCGTGAATAGTAAGACGTTTGGTTGTAAACAAGACTCTGTTTTTAGTGGGATAAATAATACAAATACGACATCATTCGGGATGAAAATAACATTCCTCGTGTGCATCTGTCGCAAAGAAGTGTTGCGAGTCGCGGGTGAAGGAGGGTGCGGGCGTGTTTACCTTTCTCGCCTTGGTGTGACTGACGGTGCCTTTGAGCAGCTGCTGGCCGCCGTACTCGACGTGCTCGGTGGCCTGCAGCGCGTAGTACTCCACGCTGTCCACCTGCTCTTGCTGCAACAACACGGCGGCTGTAGTGGCGCTCAGTGCTGGCGGCGCGGAGTGATGCGGAGGCGTCACGGCCACACTTACCTGCTGCGCCACCAGGTGCGCCAGCTGCTCGAACAGGTCGCGCACGTCCCGCAGCGACGCCTCCACGCGCGCCAGCTCCTCGTGCCGCGCCTCCACCGCGCGCAGCGCGCGCCGCGCCTCCGCCGTCTCCGCCTTCACCTGCACGCCACACGTCGCGCAACCGCCCATCACCTTACGTGTGCATTATACTCGTAATATTCATCAAACAGAAGGTTCACTCACGTTGTCTACGAACAAGGAAATATTCTTGGTGTCCAGTAGGCTCTGGCATTCCTCCTCGGAAATGGTGAGGTTCGCTGAAACACAAAGGCGCAATTACGAAAAACGGAACCGACCGTGGGACGTTGTCATTTCGGACTTTCGCAAATGTTATTCATGAGTCATCAATTATTATAGCGACGAGAGAAGATTGTTAGATGTTTGCGCGCGGGGGGTGGAGACGGGCGGTGGGGCGCGGGGGCGCCGGTCGTTGCCCCGCTCCGGCTCTTTCCACGCTAATTCATAACGGGAGTAGCGTTCATCATCGGCTGATTAATTAGCGTGCAGTTAGCGCGGGCGCGGCAGTGGGTCACGGCGGACGCTGAGTACTCACTGAGTTTGATCTGCTCGTGCAGCAGGTGCAGCTGGTGGTGGCGCACGGCGTCGAGCACGCGGTGGTGCGCGTGCAGCGCGTCGGCGTAGAGGCCGCGCGTGGCGGCGTACTGCAGGCGCGCGATGCGCGAGGCGGCGTCGTTGCGCGGCGCGCGGGCGGCGCGGCTCTCGAACTGGCGCAGCGCGCCGCACACCTTGAGCCCAATGGCGTTGGACTGCGTGATCACGGAGTCCAGCTGGTCCTGCAGCTCTGCAACGTGACGCACACGTGACGGCGCCGCCGCGACGCACGTGCGTCGACGGGCGGCGACGGGCGGCGGCTACATACGTTTGTTGTTGTGGAAGGTGGGGTCCGAGTGTAGCCGCCGCATCAGCTGCGTGTTGCCGTTGAGCTCGTGGATCCAGTTGCGCATGCGCTCCACCTGCACACCGTGACTATTTCACACACCGTTCTACAAAATATTCCGAAATATATAGCCATAAATAGCAAGCAAAGCGCTGTATGTAGTTCACTGTTCGTCACACCACTACGAATATATGGCGGTCTTTTAGTTAATCTCTTACAGCACGAAGGCCAGAGTATTAAAACCATTTCTAGTTTATGCGTTGCCTTCTTAAAATGCTAAGTCTCATCGTATGCTTTAAGACAACATACATCTAATGGTACAAATAAATAACACCCAACAGTCACATTAATTAATGTATAAATATACACATAACCTATGAATCTTTGTCTATTGAAATATCTATAGAATGTCAAAAATGAAATATTAACCTCAAGCTTTAGGTAAACATTCCCCTATGAGAGCAGGTCCCGATAGAGCAGAGCAGCTTAGTGAATGGAACGCCGAAGGGTACGGGGAAGGGAGGGGGGGGAGGGGGTGCCCGCCACTTACTCTATTAGTGTGGCAATAATGTAGTAGATTAGCACACCGGTGCAGGCTCGTTAACGTGACGACAATAAATAATAATTGTAATGAGAGTGTGACGCAATGACGTCATGTTCACTTTAAATGCCCAAATCCTGTACACACTGCGCGGCCTGGTCGACACCGACACGGCGGCTCCTCTGCCGGTGCTCAGCAGCTCCACGGCGATGTTTGTCGCGCGTGACTCTTATCGGACGCTGCTTAATCTAATCGGCGCATGTCGGTTACGTTCCATCCTTACACTTGCAACTATTCAATACATGAAAAGTGGTGCTGTGACATCGCTTGGGTTGTTCGGTTCGTTTCATCGCCCAAATCATTTAATAATAATATACAGTTATAACTTGTAAGGCTCAAAGACAACTAGACAATGGGCACTCACCTCGAGGAACATTTCGTCAATCTGTTTGACGTAGCCGTCGGGCTCGGCGTCCACCTCGACGGTGTCATGGTACACGCCGGTGCCGTTCGCCAGCTGAAACAGAACGGCGAGCGGTGAGCGGCGGCGACGAGCGCGCCACCTGAGCACACACGCGCCGGCACGCCGCGCTGCCCGTCTCCGAACGTGCCGTGTTTGTGTTTACCGAGCGTTTATCGCCTACTCTGACACATGTGATAAGCGCTCGCCAAGGATGCGGCCGGGCCGCGACACTCCGCCGATGATGCACGGCATTGTGGACTCGGCACGGCGCCCGGCTCACGTGTGCTCTATGGTTTAGTTATACCGACTGACAAATAAGTAGATAAGTATGCGGTCAGCGGCTCGGCAGGATGCGTCGTTTAGCTTGTTTAGCGCGGGCGGTGGCCGTCGGGACGCGGACCCACATCCTTGCGCACACACAATACGGCCCACTAATATCCAATGAATACGAAAACGATTGAGCTTTATGAAGTAATGTTGTGGCATCGCCGGTCACCGCTACACTTGAGCACGTGTTCTGCACTAGATCACACATCCACCGGGAGCGGCTGCAGCGGCGCACTCACATGCCGGAGCTCGGCGAGGCGGTCCCTGGTGCGCATGGCGGCGGTGCGGCGGTGTGGCGGCGGTGCGGCGGCGGTGTGACAGCGCCGGTGCGCTCGCCTCTCTATCTAATCGCACACTGATAACGGCGCTGCGATATCGTGGTGGCGGCTTAAGGCCAAGTGCAGCGCTGCGCGAGCGGCGAGCGGTGAGCGGCGAGCGCCCTCCCCGGCGGCCGCGCCTCGCCGCCCGCGCCGCGCCGACACACTCGCGCAGCATTGCGCATAGCACCGTGATATTTGATATTTACTTACGTATAACTTTTTGCCCACACTCGCCAATGTGGACTGTGTATTTGATATTGAATTAACGCCGTATACAGGTCATGTTTATTGTTTGTTGACAGCGTATACGAGAAGGCAAGCTTCGCTCCCTGCAGAATGCTGTGGCGTGGTGTGGCGGTGGCGTGCACATGTCTGCGCCTTAATGTGTCCCGGCAGGAGTGGCGCGCGGGCGGTGCTGATGTAACCGCAGTCCGCAGTCCGGCTGCGCTTGTCTATCCGCACGCCAGCACATGGTGGCGGGTGACGACGCTGTTGCTGACCTGACAGCGATGCAGGCATCACGTCACGCGGCTCTCTTGTTCTACTATTCAATATTCATTGATATAAGCAACCTGTGTCACAGTGCGTTGAGTTTCGTAAATATACGAACAGTAGGCCCAGACGTACAGAGGCGGCGCGACGGTATTCCGTTGTCTTCATTTAATCTTTTATTTACAAAAAATAATTTATCATACACTAATTGTGTCGCTGGATGTACCACAATGAATAAATTTTAACAGTCACTACCATATTCCTCACCTCCACTAAGAGCTTTTAGATACTACAATTAGATAATACAACTTTTAGATCATGGATATCAGAAACTACGATACGACAAGCTTTCGGTATCAAACACCCAGATCGATACAAATACAAAGGTCTGTCCTGAACCCGCGACTCGTGGCCTCATGTTTCTAGTGCGCCGCGGAGGCTGTTAATAAAATTATGCTCTGAAAGTAGTTCAAAATGAGCTCATTCCGTAAACCCGTTTTCATGGTGAAATCACGCAAACCGCCTCACGAAGTTAGCGTTCCATGGTTACCACTACCTTGGCTTCAGGACCAAGTTTCAGCCAGTTTCTCAGGTCCTTATCTTTATTCCACATTTAAGCAGTGGCACCGTCTCGCTTCCACTTATAACGCCTAGTCTTCTTGTAGGAATAAGGTGTCTTTGGGGAAGACTTATGTTCAGCAGTGTGATTCCTATCGTTGATGAGAGACTGAAATATATTATGCTATCGGGATGGCGCAGTGTCGCACTTAACATCACGACCAACTGAGCCACGTTGCCGAAACAAGTTAAACCTAATATACCGGATGTATGTGCGACTGAAAGCGAAGTCAGGTGGTAGTTTTATTGACTTCAGTCTCAATGCAATTAATCGTTGCTTATTTTATGCAAAATATTTATTTGCATTGCAACAATCCGCGAGAGTGTTGGCATGTCCGACTACATCGATACGCGCCGCCACCGGCAGCACCCGCTCCAGCCACCACCCACCAATTAGACTAGGTTATTGTGACAATTAGTACCGCCACCACACGGTTATTGCTCTACACAATACTAACTGCTATGGAAACACCCAGCCCGTCTTCCCTCGTCATTCATCCAAACTAAAAAAAATATAAAGTGTGTCTTTTTGTCATGAATTGGCTGTCGATTGAAGTAGCGACCACTACTGTTACCATCAGATAGTGAAGAAGTCGAGGGGCTAGTATGTCAGCGTTACGAGTCGAGCTTCAAAATCACAACGCCACGCGATGCAGTGTGTCGGGAGCTCAGCACACACGTTGCGTGAGTGGCGAGTGCAGCTCGCGACTCGCGTGACATATGACACCAGCGCCGTTGTGGCCAGTGACGGCGCCTAACAATTAACGCCAATGTCGACTTGCTGCTACAGTTTCATTGCACATAATTGCATTGATCAAGTGATTTGCTCGTTGAGATGCGCATATAGAAGGTTTGAGTAGCGTCTATGCTGCGCGGGAGTGTGCGGGTCGCGGCGGCGAGGTCGCGCCGCGCGAGGAGCGCTCCGTCATTGCTTCAGAGGTGACCGCGAGCGCCGAGATTGACACAAAAACTCTGATGCATTATATTATTATGCAGGTAGTTAAGGTTACCCGGACTTTTGCCTACATGTTTATTTTTAAATAAAACCTGAATTCATACTGTTATTCCGGGAATTCATTTGTAACACCAGTAAAGAAAATGACTACACAGTGGTTAATGACTAAGTAGTTTGCAATAAAGTACGCAAAGCGCACTGCACAACTAAAGAGATGTGATAGGGTTGTTTTCGGATCGTCTTAATGAGGAGTGTATATTAAATATGTTACCGGAAATGTATGTTTAGGAAATGTATACAATTCCGAGCGTGTTGAGAAAATATGAATGAATGCTTCTGTGTTTAAAGTAAATAAAACGCGCCTGTAAACTGACAATTAAAATACCTGACCGTATCGAAGCAATCGTTATGTTACCTTAGGTAAGTTTATTGGCATATTTAAATACATATTGTTATTTTTATTTTTTCAAATGTTATCCACTTTCGTCATTCTTGTATTGTAATTTATCTCATCCTAACCTACTCAACCTAACCATCCCTTTGTCTATACTTAGGTCTGTTTTCATTAGCGGCAAGGAATGCTCCACATACCTGCTGTACTCTTTGAGATCCCGAATGTAACCAAGTTCATTTCCGATTATTAGGAATTTGGGAAATGTATCCATTTCGTAGAAAAAAATATGTTGTATAAATAATCATACATTTCCTATCTGTTTCAGGAATAGGGATGTCGAGTCATGTTAGAAATGCGTGTAGTTATTTTTTACATATTAAAAACAGTATTTTGAAACTTAATATCGTTCGTCATAAATTAAACAAAATATTTCCATTCATTAACCATTATCACGTGACTGAGAACAACGCTCGGAGTGCACTGTGGAGGCACTGTGTCACTGACCGCGCGGTCACTTCAAAGTATCACCGGTAAATTATTTCTTTCAATTATTTGTTACAACAACAATAATATTTTAAGATTTTCATCACAATGGTGACCGGACTCATTAAAGGAATTAGTTATAAGAACTAAGTTTAAAATAGTTCCGAGATTCGGTCGAAGGTCGCGGTAGGTGACGTACATCATAGTCACGTGATAGCTTGGAGGGTTTTAGCCGGAATTTTGCATACTATTTTTATTTACATATTTTTTCATAAAATTATTATTTTCACCTACAAAATAAAAGCGTTTTCCAAATTGCACATTTCCCAGGAATTGCATACAATGACGGATTACATTTAACATTTCCGTTAACATATACACTGTATGATGAAGTAATGTAACTGTTCATTCAACAGTAATATACAGCAATTTAAACTTTAGTATAAATATTTTATGACGGAAAGGGGACAGATGAAATGAGTCAATTATAATAATTGCTACTTTATATGCTACAATTGATATGTTGGAGAAGTGCGCACAGCACAGTTTGGCGCGCAGCAATGAATGAGGTCTTGCCACTGAACCCGACCCGCGACCGACGACCCTGAACTACATCACACTTCAATATTATGTCCTATTCCTAACCGCTCTTGTAAATACAATATGTTACCGTGAAAGTGTTCGGAAGTGCTGACATCTGTGGATTATACCATGAACTATGAAACTATCAGTAACGACAAGTAGTATTGCAGTTCTAGTATAGATGGCGCTCTAATTGGGACTCAGTCCATTAGGCATAGTTCGCTGACGCCAACATAGATGTCAGTACACACGGTGAAACAAGAAATTCGATTTCTAATTAGAATTTTGTATAAAACACGGATATCACAATATGCCATACTTACTTCATTTGGTGTATTATAAGTTCGAAAAATGAGCTTCATCTTCATTACTAATTCATGCTGTGGAATCGTTTGCCGTCACGCGTGTTCCCTGTTTCCTATGATCCCGGGTTCTTCCGCCGTAGTGTAAAGAGGTATCTTAGCAGGCCGGCATAATTGTATCGAATGTCTTGGGACTGTCGTCTGATGCCATTCGATACTCTGCCTGGACGGCATTTGCGCTTACCATCAGGCGCAGATGTCACTATGCCGGGCCAGAGTACCTACTAAAAAAAAACTGAAGCTTCTCTGAACGCTACAAACCAAAACGGGGATTGGAAATACTTAACGGAAAATAAGATATTCTGGTATACTGTTATACAAATGAAATATGTTTGTATCGAGTTCTTTTATACAACAAAACATAAGCTCACACATGGCACGTGTGAAACTAAAAGGGGAAGGCAAATATGGGTGGTGCCACTTCTGTCTCTATTAGCTATTTTTTCCACTCGGACGTAATTGGATGCGACCCTGGAGTTAAGTCGCGCACTTATTTAAGTCCTGAACAAATTACCTATAAAATATTTTCAAACTGAAAAAAATATTTTGTTTGACTTGGGAATCGAACTCAGAATCTCAATATTTAATATTGATCCGCGATATAATAATAACATAGACTAATGAGGTGAACCAGAAACCGTAGTGTATGAATGGAACCAACGTACTAGATGTTATCTGGATTTTTCTGACACATTTTTAGTGACTGTTAACTGTGGGATTATTTAAATTTTGGATCGATGGATGCAAAAACCTACTAATATTATAAACGCGCAAGTTTGTAAGTATGGATATGGATGGATATTTTATCCCGAAATAATGTAGTGTTCCGTAGGGATGATTCAGTAATCTAAATATAAAGATTTGGTACTCTTTCAAATGCGAATGGGTAGCACGGGATATAACGGGACGGGAAATATAGTTAGTATCTACGCGAAATATTATGTTGTTGCCTCATCAACACTGGTCTCAAAAGCTGCATCCGGGCGAAGCCGGGTCCGACCACTAGTATATGATAATTTTAAATGCAAAAACGATTGTGGCCCGTTGAGAATATGATAGTACTTTGTGTTAGATATTAGAATTGTTTACCCGTGATTAAAAATTTTCCTTCAAAGTTTTACGGCAGTCAGTGTAATATTTTCGCACAATAACGGACCAAAAATATTTTTAAGGCTCAGCGTATCTCTTTACAGACGAATATAACACATAGCCCTGATCCACAGTAACTTATAAGCCTTATTTTGTAAACATCGAAAGCTACGAGATGAGGTATCCCTGCAGTATCGAGATAACTAAGTTTTCTCAATGCATCATCCTATTTTTTGTCTCAATCCAGGGATCAAACCTGCCCCTTCTCGTTACACCAACAGCGCCAATAAAGATAAGAGTTTGCGATTATTAAATTACGTAGTTACTACGGTAAGATTTTGGGAGCACTCTGTTCACTAGCTCAACTCATCCTTACTATATTATAAAGGTGAAAGTTTGTAAGTATGGATGTATGGATGTTTGTTACTCTTTCATGAAAAAACGGCTCATCAGATTTTGATGAAATTTGGTATAGTGATAGCTGACACCCTGGATTAACACATAGGCTACTTTTTATCCCGAAAAATGTAGTGTTCCCGTGGGATGAGTCAGGAAACCAAATATACATATTTTCTACTCTTTCAAATTTGGTATAGTGATAGCTGACACCCTGGATTAACACATAGGCTACTTTTTATCCCGAAAAATGTAGTGTTCCCGTGGGATGAGTCAGGAAACCAAATATACATATTTTCTACTCTTTCAAATTCAAATTGTTGGCACGGGATGTCCTCTCCTACGGAAGGGAAATATAGTCGACGGCACGCGGGAAATATAGTTAGTAGACACGCGAAATAATATGTTCTTGATGTGGATTGGACTCAAAAACTATCTGCACCCGGGCGAAGCCGGGCCCGACAGCTAGTTTACTATATCTTGGTTGTTTAATGTTTTAGAATTATATTAAAACTAGCTGTACCCACGACTTCATCCACGTGAAATTAAACAAAAACTTTATTATTCTAAAATAAAATATTTTTTCTAAAATAAATGTAGCCAAGTTACTCCTTATTATATCAGCTACCTGACAATAAAAGTCCTGGCAAAATCGGTTCAGCCATTTTAGAGATTAGCCGGAACAAACAGACAGACAGACAAAAAAAATTCTAAAGTCATTTTCGTTATAGGTATCGTGTATATAACGATATGTAGTCGGACTTTGTTTTTTATTTTCACTTTACAAACAGACACTTCAATTTTATTTATATGTATAGATAAATAATAGACGTAATCTACACTAGGAGCGTGCGTAGTGGCCTGTTGGTAAACGGACCGGATGCGGCTGACAACATGTTCACGGTGGTCGCGGGTTCAAATCCCAGGGCACACCTCGGACTTTTCGGAGTCATGTGTGTATTGATAGTCAATCACCACGCACTAAAAACGGTGAAGGAAAACATTATGAGGAAACCTGCATACCATAGCGATTTATAAGAATTTCTATGGTATGTAAGTCCGCCATCCCGCACTAGGCCAGCGTGGTGGACTATATGGCCTAACCACTGTCAATCGTACTGTCGATTGTAGAGTAGGCCCGTGCCCTGCAGTGGGACGTGTATGGGCTGATACATACAGACACTAGGAGAGACCAGGGTGAACGTTAGTTTTTTTCAATATTCTTGTAATATCTCACAGATCCTATTAGATCACAAAGTATATAATAATTACTACAAATTTTAATTAGTGGTAGGTCCCTCACGTGTGAGGGGCCCTCTGGGTAGTGTCCACTGCAATGTTTATTTCTCCCGCCAACCAACAGTTTAAATGCACTGTTGATTTTTGTTTGAAGGATATTATAGCCAGAGTAACTACTGGACATAATGATACTTAACATCTTATATCTCAGAATGGCGATTCCAGAGGAATGTAAGGGATTTCTTTCGGACTGATAATGATGTATGGTTTAGCTACTGTCCATGAGCGGTCGTATCGCTTACCATCAGGCGAATGGCAATGGATTAGCGTGTCTTGCCATTCATCGCTATAAAAAAGAGAAATTGAGGAAACTTGCGTATATCTTTAGAAGAATTTCTACGAAATGTGAAATCCGCCAAGGCCGTGCCTTGCACAGACTCTTTTTAATCAGTTGATTTAATTTTCATTTTTGACGATTGTTTGACACGCTTAATTTAATCTAAAAAACATAAGAAACCTTTTTTGTAGAGCAATTAATTTTCTATCGAAATTGTTTTGCCTATTTCATAACTCATATTAACTCATATACGAATAAGGTATATGAGTTATGAAAGGGTGGAATAAAATAAATGTTCATCAGAGATAGAAGACCCGGGAGTCAGGGTGATGGTATTTTATAAGTGAAGTAAGTAAGTTCATTTAAAACATCACCGGAGAAACTGAAAAACTCAGTGGTGGTAGGTCTCTCATATATGAGGGGCCGCCTGGGTGGGTACCACCGCAATGTCTATTTCTTTCGCCAAACAGCAGTTTAAATGCACTGTTGTGTTCCGGATTGAAGGACATTGAAGCCAGAGCCACTACTGGATATATTGAGACTTAACATCTTATGTCTCAGGATGGCGAGCGCAGTGGAATGCTTTGTAATTCAAGGTGTTGTTTGGTTTTGCTACTGTTCATGAGCGGTCGTATCGCTTACCTCCAGGTGAACGGCATTGATAGCAATAAAAAAAAATATTTAACGTTTGAATCACAAAATAAACAGAGTGTTGCGGAAACGCTCCTGAAAAAGAAGACAGGCGATAGTTACCAATTAATAATTACATCTTCGAGGACGGGGCAAAAATATGTATATATACATGTACTGGTGAAAAAAGGAACACCTTTTTACAAATATTTATTATGTATATAAATGAAATGATATTTTCATGAATAATTACATCACTAAAAAACAAAATCGAGCGCTGAAATACAAAATGGAAAATTATGGTAATAAGACGCTGTAAAAATATCATTTGTTTCCGGTGTCTTTTTTTTACCCATCATCGTAACACTATCCTCTGTCTCTACGTGGCTGACGAACTGAGTAGTGACCGGCTCATGACCTGTACAAGCCGCGTGCACTTGTTTGCAACGTTAAAGGCCAGTGATTATTTATTTATTACTATATTTCGTTCGCAGCTTTGCTTGCGTACTGAAGACAGGTCGGTAACAAGATTCTTTCAAAACAACAGTTTGTCGTAATTCAGGTATGAAGTTGCAATCTATTGATGTGAATTTTTATGCCGTACTGCAGAAGTTTGTGTCTATACGATTTAACAGTTATTTTCCTACCCGCCGGGAATAGTACTTTTCTTCCACATGAACATCTTCACATCTTATGTTGTGTTAATTTCCCGTCCATATTTATTTGCTATTTAATGGAATTCCATAAGTAAATATGAAAATCTCATTTTTTTTTATTGCGATGAATAGCGATAAGAGCATGCCGTTCGCTTGATGGTAAGCGATACGACCGCTCATAAACAGTAGCAAAACCAAACAATATCTTGAAATACAAAGCAATGCTTGGCATTCCACTGCGCTCACCATCCTGAGACATAAGATGTTGTCTCAATATGTCCAGTAGTTACTCTGGCTACAATATCCTTCAATTCGAAACACAGCAGTGCATTTACATTGCTGTTTGGCGGGAGAAATAGACATTGCTGTGGTACCTACCCGGACGGCCTCTCACATATGTAAGACCTACCACCAGTAAAACGTTCTCAACGTCTCTCATCGCTATCTATGCAGTTCTCGCTTATTCCATCCGTCCATACCTAAACATCGTAACAATTCATCCTCTAACTCATTTCCTCTTTAGTACTTTGATTCGTAATCTCTGTCACACAACCATGTTCCATATGAGCCAGTCGTCTCACGTTCCATTTACTCTACTATTATCATATTCCAATGTGGGATTGGAATTATAATTTCCGCGATGGAATTCTGCATGGGTTGATACAAAAACGCGCCACTACCACCAATCCTATCATATTTACCTATTAAAATCTTTTTGACAATATGAGTCGTAGGGTTCAGGAGGACGCAATATACACATATTTCATATATTGCATTCGATAAAATAGGCCATGTCTTACTTCTGGATAAAATAGCCTTCAATGGTATACGTGGCAGCTTACTGAGGTGGTTTACATCGTTACTACATATGTACATCATAGAACCCAGAAAGTTGTAGGTACTGCCTGTGAATCCGAATATATTACGGTTGAACCCGGAACTCTTCAGGGTTTTATATACTGGGGCCACTTCTCTTTATGTTATTCACAAACTAACTTTGCCTGCGTGATTAACTGCATGTAAAATATGTTTTATATACTCAAAATCGAAAGATACTTCCCTATACCTAATTTAAACCTCCTGAACCATTTAATAAGAAAAACTTAAAACCACGCATCACCTAATTATTTATTTTTGATTACTTACTGCACAAACAACGACTTCCCCCTTATTTCCACTTAAAACAAAAACATCCTAAATCTACATAATTTATCTATTATAAGTATTTACGACTTTTATTAAATTCCTATAAATTACAAAAGCCAGAACATCGTGCAAAATGTATTTATGAGTATTTTTTGCGTGAATCCCTATATATTTTATAAATGAAAGTTATTTGTTACTCCGCATACAATTATATTAAATATTGAAGTTATATCACCGGGGAGTGTTCAATATTTTAGAGGAGGAGATATCCAAGAACCATGAGTCATTTAATTAATTATTTGTGATAATGAGATACAATTTCAATTATGAAATCGTAACATAATCGTAGTTTCACACCCGCCCTCTCCGCACTCCTCCCGTAATTGTGAAATTCTGATTTTCCTGACCCACTTACGAATAGTTACAATTTAAATATTCCTAACCTTACCCTGTTCGAGACTTTGATTATATCAGCAAGTAAATTTATTGAGGGATTTTTGTACGCACGGAACCTTAAATGTTCTGGTCACCAAAATTAATTGATGAAACATAATTACTCCACACGCCTGTTATACTATCATCCATAAAAAATAACCTCTAAGTTTAAGGATTTTATTTTTGTACGGGCCCGTCAAAATCGGTAAGCCGTGCTCGAGATAAGCGGCAACAAACAGACCAACAGACAATCAGGGCGGGCTCGTTCGGGGAGATACTACTGTCTCCCAGGAAATCGACGTGAAGCGTTTCGTTCGGTGAGTGAGATTGCCAGATGCCCAATACCTCTTTCCACCTCTTACATCTTTCCCATCCTTTTGCCTTCCCGCTCTCCTCCCGAAGGGCGCGCAACACATCCACGATCTACGTGTAGTGCATGTTCGTGGGCGGCTGTGATGTTTTTTTGTTAAGTTTATTTAATATTGTATTCAATTTTTTTTGTCATTTATAAATGAAACAAAAATAAAATTCGTAAATAAACTAGTTTTATTATTTTCTATGTATAAATTCGTGTAAATATAAGAATACCTTATAAATTATAATTTGTTCGCAACATTGTATTCGATATGTTGGAAATGATGATGCGTGATGGTGTGGCGCCGGCAGCTGGCCCGCGCCGGCGCTGCGTACTGCGGCGAGTGGCGACCAACACATTCACGCGCAAGGCGGCGCATGTTAGCTTATCACTACACTTTGTGTGGGGAAAGTAAAAACATATTTGCCTCATATGTATTATCCTAAAACGAGTTATTTATTGCATTGATTTTGAGGTTGAAGTAGAGCAGGCGCAGACTGGACCGAGCGAGCCACTGCGAGCAGCCCCCGCCCGCCCCGCACCTCCCCGCACCGCGCCGCCGCGAGAGAGAAATGAAACGAGCCACGAATGTCTATCATGTTTTATTATAACATACAGATACTTTTCTACACATCCACCTTACATACATATGTACGCGTCGAGCGCTAACTGATATGAGCTCTGTACAGGGGCGGGGGCGCGCGGAGAGCGCACCCCCCGCGCGCTCCCGCCGCACCGCCCCCGCGCCCGCGCGCGGGGACATAAATAAAATTCACATATTAATATGATAAACCTAAGGCTAAAGTGTTCGGGGCGCGGCCCGCATGTACACGTATATACACGACGCCGGGGCGGCCCGGCCTATTTACATGTGGATATGTGCCGCGGCGTCAGTCGCGGGGCGGCGCGCGCGCCAGCAGCGCCAGCGGCTGCAGCGCGTGCGCGTGCGCGTGCGCGTGCGCGTGCAACACGTGCGACTGCGCCGCGTGCGCGTGCGCCAGCGCCACGCCCGCCGCGCCCGCCACGCCCGCCGCCGCGCCGCCCGCCATGCCCGCCATGCCCTCGCCCGCCGGCGGGTTGATCCGCTTCTCCTGCGCAACGCAAACGCTGTGTTCAGTGCCTCCGTGCCGGCGAGCCCCGGCGAGGCACGCCCGCGCGGCGGCGGCTCGGCTCACCTTCTGTCGCCTGTTGCAGAACCACACGCGCACCACCTCCTTCTCCATGCACAGCGAGTCGGCGAGCGCGGCGATCTCCTCGCTGGTCGGCTTGGGGTTGTGCAGGAACGCCTTCTCGAGCGCGACGCGCACGCCCGACTCGATGGAGGTGCGCTTCTTGCGGCGGCGGCCGACCGCCTCGGCCAGCCCGGCGCCCAGCCCGGCGCCCGCGCCGCCGCCGCCGCCGCCGCCCGCCAGCGACGAGTCCGCGTCCTCCAGCCACTTCTGCAGCAGCGGCTTCAGCTTGCACATGTTCTTGAAGCTCAGGTTGAGCGCCTCGAACCGGGAGATAGTCGTCTGAGAGAAGTCGTTGCCGTACAGCTTGCCCATCGCGAGGCCGACGTCGCCCTGCGTGAAACCTGCCAGCGGAACGAAAGCGTTAGACCACGGCGAGACTCGACGACGGATCGCTACGGCGAGTACATTGCGGGTGGCGTTTCTCACCGAGTTTGATGCGGCGCTGTTTGAAGGTTTTGGCGAAGTGTTCTAGCTCCTCGAGATCGGCAGTGTCGTCGACGGCGGGCTCGAGCGCGCGCGGCTTGTGCGCGTGCGCGTGCAGCGGAGTGTGCGCGTGCGCGTGCGCCAGCAGCGGCGAGCGCGCACGGCCCGAGCCCGGCGTGTGCGGCGTGAGGAATGCACCGGCGCCGGGCGGTGTGCGGCGCGGCGACGGAGATCTGCCTTCTGCGGAAACACGACAGGTGAGCGAGGAGTCGCAAGCGCGCGGGGCGGCCGCGTGCGGTGCGGCGCCCGTGCTGAAGCGACACTCACCTGTGGTGGGGGGCGGCACGGCGCTGGCGCGCGCCTGTAGCTGCTGCAGCTGTTGCGCGGCCGCCTGCGCCACCGCCTGCTGCACCTGGCATCGACACACACGGCATTAGTATCGGTCGTCATAGCAATACATTATACAGGCACACGGCTCACAGACGGGGGCTGAACGCGCTAGTGTGCGGGACTTACCTGCGTATGCAGCAGCAGGGAGTGCGCGCCGTGCTGTGTGAGCAGCAGGTGCTGCAGCTGCGCCAGCGCGCTGCCGGCGCCCGCCGCGTTCTGCCGACACAAACGACACGTGATCACATGCTCGCTGAGACAGGAGGGTGCGAGTGGCTCGAGGTGGCCGGTGGTACTCACAAGCACGGCGGCGGTGGCGGCGGCGGCGCTGGCGGCCGAGTGCGGCACGTGGTGCGCGGCGGGGTGCGCGGGGTGCGCGGCGTGCGGTAGGGGCGCGGAGGGCGCGCGCGGCGGGGAGGGGGGGCGCTCGTCGCCGCTGATGTCGCCCTCGCCGCTCGCTGAACCATCTGCATCACGAACACACTCCCCATAAACACTACTCGCATATCACCTTCACTAAGTCCTGGGCGACATCGAGCGAAATCGACACTCGAGCGACAACTTCACCACTTTGTGTGGTGAGTGAGATTGTCAATTCATATGCCGGCAACACATAAATGATTCAGCGTTGTGGATGTTCTAGGGTGACAGTGATCACTTACCACCAGGTGACCTGATAGCTTGTTTTTTCCGGCCTATGCAATAAAAAATGTGAGAAAGCATGAGTCACCCATCTGCAAAAACATCATATTACGTGCAAGTTAGCGTTCCATATGAGACTTTTTAATGATGCCTTGCCAACGGCACTGCACCTCATGTTAACAACAGCGCAGTACACATAAAATACCGAATGGCGACAGATAAATACGGCGGCGACAGATAGTCATAGCGGCCTGTTCAATCAGGCAATTAGGCACTCGTACCCTGTTGAACGAACGCAGAATTATAAGAAGGAACCGGGAGGGAAAACGTGAACTGACAAACAATTCTACAGCCGATTATGTGGCATATATATTATGTTGGAGAATCTTTTAGTTCGACCCAGAATTATTATTATTTCAAAACAAGAAAGGCAGAAAGTTAAACAATGGTTTAAGGTAAAACATTTAGGCTCACCGCACCGATTTCTGTGATTCGTAATAACGTAAAAAATAAAATTCTACAGGTGTTTGCCATCTGAGGGAATTAGGGCAACTTTTAAACGGCGTGAAAATATGAAATCCATATGTATATTGAAGCAATCAATGCACGTTCTAGCAATGTGTAAGAGAACAGAAGGCTCCGCTGCAGTACAGTACGGCGAATATAAAGCGCGGGGCACCGACAGACGTTAAAGGGTGTCTTTGAAACATATGACTTAAATCACAGTAAGAAAGGCAAGGGTGCAATTATAAAGATGCGCGGTAAGGGTGGCGCGTGTCTCTGGTTGTCGCGTGGCAAAGGGTTGCGGCGCCGACACCGTCTTGTATGGGGAGCGGTCGCTGCGCGTGCGCACCTGAAGGGAGCCATTGTGCACCACAATGCTGGCAGGCGGCCCGTGCTCGCTTTCACTCACATATTGTTGTTTGTTGCAGGTTGTCACGAGGGGATGGTGTCGGCGCGGGGACGAGTGCCTACTGCCTACTCTGGCGCATCGAGTTCAACACGTATTTTAACTCTTACATTCCACACAATTGAAAATGACCAAGAAAGTATGTTAATGATGTCTTGAAACAGGCATACGGTTTTCGGCACAGGCGCAGTAAATAGTTCTCACTGCACGGTACTCACCATGACTGGGCGGCGGGGAGGGCGACTTGATCAGCTCGCCCGATTCCTCTGAAACAAACAACACACTCAGTTACTACGCGGCCGGCAGGGTGCAAACGTGCGAGAGAGCCTGAGTGCGTGTGTGTATACATAAACACATACACACACTATGCCAATCTCAGAGTGACGCTATATGTTATTATTATAATTAAAAAGTTCAGGGAATTTGGATAACGTTAATGAGAATTAATCGGCACGGGCGGCGTGTTTCGACGTGTGTCGGGTGTGCGGGAGGAAGCCGCGCGTCGTGTCGCATTAGAGGCTAAGCCGGACTAATCCCGCACCGACATGCCGCGCGTGCACACCGACACTTAGCGCCTCCACCGCACTTGAGTGCCGCTACAGCACACGACCCGCGACCGCCGCCTCGCGGGACTACTCTGTACAGTACGAGTGCTGACAGCGCCCACTGTCGCTGTACCCACGCGCCCGCACACCAACCTGCCGCCAGCATATCATAATGCCTCACTAACGCCGCCGTCTGATCGGATTATCTAATTAAATGACACCCCAATTAATAGGCTTACAGATTAAGGCTGCAGGTTTGGGTGTCGCGGCACGCAACTACGTGTGTAAATGAATGTAAAGAGTACACCGCCCATTACTTTTAATGGATAATTTATTTATTATTCAAGATACTTCAAACTGCGTAAAATAAAAAGTTACATTCGAGTAATCACAACGATATTATGGTGAGCTCGTACTCCTAGTACGTTCGTAGCGCCGCCTACGCGGCTGCTACGGTGCGGCTACACAGGCACTACGCAGTATAACCGCGGGCTGGTAGTGGGCGGCGCGAGGGTGCCGACACCTGTGCGCCCATTCATGACATGTCAAAGAATATTTTTTTCGGGTGGTGATGAGGGTGTGTCGTACAAGCACCGGCGGGTTAGAGCAACTCCGCGACGGATGAATCTTATTAAATGGTAAAAAGTTAGCAATTTTTTTGCGGAGACATCCAAAGAAGGATTAAGAAATATATTTTTTATTGGTAAAATTGTAGCAAAGGAATGAGTTTTTATGTTAAAAAAGGGATTTGATTGAGTCGTCGTTGCATTGTGCGATTAGTTTTTGTGTTCCCACGCGCGTGGTGTGCGCGCAGGTACGGCGCGGGTGGATGGCGACGCGCGGTTCATCACACATCACCATCAGCGCCTCTTCACCGAGAGTGCCGTCATTATCCAGCGCGGCCCTAAATCACAACTCAGATACTATTACATCAAAATCCGAGTGTAATGAGTGCACTGCACTTTAATGCTAATGAGACTTGGTGCTGCATCAGTACCGGATGCAGCAAGCACATCATATCATGTCACGACTTGGCCGGTTCACATTCATACACGCTATATGTTTAAAAACGAAAAACCACATTTTATCACAGTGGCTGCACAAGGCAACACAATCCGTAAGACTACTTGCTGGGTGTGAAGGATGTGTTCGGTGGCAGGTTGTGGTGGCGGTACTCACGGTAGGAGGAGCAGTAGGAGCGCGCGGCGGCGCGGACGCACGCCGACAGCACCATGTCTAGCAGCGAGTGTGCGCGGCCGGCTAGTAGTCACGACTCGAGTCGGCTAGTGTCGCGCGGAGTAGTGCGGTATCGCGCGGAGTCGTGTGGTATCGCGCGGTATCGAGTAGTGTCGCGAGGTGTCTGCGCGCTGTGCGTGTGCGTGCGGCGGCGCTGCGAGTGCCACTGGCGCCGAGCGCCGCGCGCGCCCCGGCTCCGACACAGCCCCCCGCGCCGCACGCACCCCCCTGCACACCGCTCCCTCGATCCCCCGCCCGCAGATACGCAACGCGCTCGCATCCAACATTTTAAAGTTTTTTACAAATCCGTTTCTTTTTCCGCCCTTAGTGAATTTTTTTCGCGCGACCTCGCCATTATTTCGATTACCTGAGATGATTTTTTTCGCGTTCGCCGAACGATCGAGCGCGATGCACGTTTAAAAGCTGTTTAATTTTTTATAGGAAAGGGGGCGAAGGGTTCGAATAACCGATGCGCGAATTCCGATATCGGGTACGATTGAAAAAAAAAACAACGGTCGGGAGCGCGCGCTACTCTCGTTAGCGAGCTGTTATGAGCGTTGCAGCACTCGCGGAGGAGTCGCCGCACTCGCGCTCGCGGCAACACGCCGCCACTGGCAACGGTGTTGAAACACTAGTTGAGGTGGCATCTAAGAGTCAGTTTACTGTGTTTTTATTGTAGGTTTCTCTTGAAACGGCTTACATTTGAGAATGAGGTAGTTTTTACCTAGCGTTCATGACCGGACGTGGAGGGCGCGTTCCGGACAATGCCGGCCAGTGCGGCGAGTGATAACCACTTGGTTCACAAACCTCACAACAGAGCGCCTGGGCTACGGCTTAACATTACATCGATAATTACTGATACTTGCACTTGCATCGATATTTGTTGCACAAGTTCGTGCTGGTGAGTGGTGAGGCGTATGATGAGCCGGTGGTGACCGCTCACTCGTCACACACACCACACCTCGGAGCGGTAAATTACTTCGTCACAATTCACAAAGCGGGAGAGTGCGGCGCGCCGGCCCTCCGCCGCATCTTTGTGATGGTAATGTGAGCAAACAGTGTCCGATGAAAGTTTAATTCGCCGCTCGAGCGCCGACCCGCCGACCCGCCGACCCGCGCGCCCACTTTCAACCTCATGCATCGCAATCGAATGCATTTACGTAATGTGCTCGCCGGCTGTTTGTTTAGGCGCCAACATATTGCTACTTTGAATAAGAAATTTCGCTTCCTTTGTGCTCGTCTTTTGGCTGAAATGTGTTTACTCGGCGAGTGCGGGGCGAGGCGCGGGAGAGCGCGATGTGGACCCGACTCAATGTTTATTTAGTTTGTGTAATGGTTTCATTGAACACGGCGGAAGTCGCGTGTGTACACTGTACAGTGCTGTCTCGGCGTCCGGGAGCGCGAGCCGCGCACTCCGCTCAGCATCAGTCTGTGCACTCGTTTGCGATTTGCATACGCGCAGTAAGTAAACAGCAGCGGCTCGTCGTAGCGGTGCTACGCGCGTGGCCGTAGTGTTGGGACGTCGCGTGCTACGGCGGCGCCTACACACCGCCCTGCAGATGTTTTGGCTCGTTTGTGAGGTTTTTATGAGCAGTGATTTGTGTCGCGGCGCAGAGCGAGCGCGGCCGGCGTGACCCTTCACATATTTAATTAAAGATTCGGCGAGGGCCGAAGGGTTGCAGCCGTGAGTGGCCTCCGCGCGCACTGTTTGCGCGACCCGCGTGTTGATGGAAATCTTATTAGTTTGCCGACCTCTCGTGCACTCTTCAAAATAAAATAGCTCACTTTGGAGTGGCTTAACAGCAGTTACTAAAAAAATACATTAAATTGGTGTAAAAATAGTACTACAAACTTATAAACGACGCAGAAAAATAGAAAAATATGAATAAAACCCACCCTATGGATATCTTCTGGTATACATATCTCATAATATTTTTTGGATTATACAATTGCCTTTTGGTAAACACTGTAACAAGAAAGTAGTTTGCGTGATTCAGACGTGTAAACTTAGCGGAGCCCGAGGCAATTACAACTCGGAAAATAGAAAGTTGAACTAACGAAAATAGTTTTAAATCGTCCATATGTTTTTTCACATTTATATCGATCGGATTGAAAATATACAAAGATGTTTTACAAAATATATGTATATTCACTGAAACATTTCGTACAGTACTATCGAGTACTACCAACTTGTAAAAACTCCGTCTTTTGCTACTTGGTAAACTTAAAGAAATTGGTAATTGCATTAATCTTGCAAAGTTATTGAAATATGAAATTGACTATCTCAAACTTCTAGCCAAAATATATTTTTTGACTTTCAATCGAATGTATTTCGATTTAATTCTCCTTTGCATGTTCATAAATTATTTATAGACAGAATAGCTGCTCGGTCCGCGCAAGCAGATCTTACAATCATATGTTATCTATACATATAATAATTTTGTAACCGATCGATGTCTGTACCAGGAATATAAATAAGAAAAACTATTATGGAGGGACTATATGAATGTGATAGAAGTCAAAACAATGATTTTTAAAAATTCTTGAGTTGAGAAATGTGCGTGAAATAAGGTTAAAGTTTAGGATCTATCGATTTTTAAGTACGAGTATATAAAACATATTGAATGATACAGTTGATCAATAATGTAGATCGTTTGCAACAAGTGTGTCTGTGGAGTGAAACAGATTGGTCCCCGATATCTATCATGATATGGATTTTTTTGTACCCGTTATTTTACGTGTTGTTTGTGTTTTACTTCATTTAATTAATTTATTTTGTATTTTTTTTTCTTAAGCCTTCTTCACATTCAAGTGACATAATTTAATTATACAGGTGGAACTTGTTATTGGATTTTGAAACCTAAACTGTTGCTGTTTATTATATAAATACTAGCTATAATTTGCCCGGCTGTAAATAAATAAATATTGAAAACGAGGTACAAAACAGCTTTAAACTTGCCGGCAGTTAGGCCATTAAACAGATCAACATTGAGAAACAGTAATGGTAGTTAGGTGCAAATGTAATGCAGGAGTCGGGCCGCGGTGCCAGACCCGTGCACAGTATAGCCGATGAACGAGCACTCGTGCGAAGAGTCTGCATATTGTTGATGGCGTTTTGAAACGACGCGTTTAATATCATGCTAGCTTGTTTTAGGGTTAAAGTTTCATGACATTTCATTTGAAAATAACTCAATTTATCATTCATGCCGTGGTCAATTTGGGGCATATAAGAGAAATGTACATTTATAAACGTGATGAACTAATTCCTTCACCTACAACTTCGCCATACAAATATCTGGACATCCGTACGAGACGGAACTCGGACCGGGCTGTACATTCACCCTTCGAATAAAAATGTGCTGTCGAGCGTGGACACAACTCTGAGATAATTTTCTTCGCCTTTTGTAACACTGGATTGTTTCTATTCTATTTTTATCCATATTCAAATTGTATTGCCCATATACGGCATACTGCAGGCCCCGGACATCCTCTACAACCGAGAGTACCTACGATGGAGAGTGTTGCGGCTTGGCGGAATTAACACACCACTGAAATTATTACAAATCGGTATTACGTAATAAATATGTTCATTTAAATAAAATGTTAACGTCTCATCAAGAGTAATGCTGTGAACGTTTTAAACGCCTCGTTATGTTATGCCGGCGGTAGCGCACAAAGTGAACTCACAATGGCTGCGTATTTTTTATTTCGAAAATATTATTGCTCATGTTTAATTACTTTAATCAACAGCATCGATCACATATATTGAGACGCGGAGGACGGAGGGGGTGAGTCGTTCATCTGTATCGCGGCCATTTTGGGATTAAATCCGTATTTGCATTTACAATTGAGTGGCGGAGTGCAAGGGTTGCGCCCCGCGCGCGCGGTAATCCCGTTAGCAGCAAATGGCCGTGTCAACAGAGCAGCAGTGCGCGCGACCCCTGCCCCGCTCATTTACATCATATCAACTGGTGTGCATGCCGCCTCGCGCGCACTTACATTGGCGCCTTGTATTTAACACATTTTCTAAATTCGATCTCAACTGTTATTAACGTTCGCTAGCTCTGGACTGGTCTAGCTGAAGCCTATTCATTTATTTCGACTATATAGTGGCCAGTAGGGGCAAGGTTATAGCATTGAAAGCTCACAACAATCGGAAAATTCTCTTTTGTATAGATAATGATGGTCACTGTGAACAGATCAATTGCTTCCTCAGTTTTGACGCTGAATGTGCCGATGTTTCGATACAAAGTGACTCTGGAGAATGATGTATCGCCACACCGATGGTACCGAGTGCTAATGTGTTTGAAGGTGGGTTGTTGTCGAGCTGAGTACGCGGAGGTGTGAGATGTGAGCGCGCGGGGCGGCGCGGCGACGCTAATCAATAGCTCGTGCAGCTGCACCGCGGCGCACTCGCGAGCCGCGCCCTCCGCCCTCCCACACCCTCTCCCACGTACCTACCACCTCACTCCTCTTACGTTACTCACGAAGCACTAACGAAAGCCTTGTAGCGACATCGCACATGATTACACATTATTGATATGAGATGATTTGGGCCCGGGCGTCCGAGTAGCCGCACCGTCGTGGCCACATTGCGCCACGCGGCTCTCATTAGCACGGCACGATGTACAACGCGCTGCCTAGCACCGGAACATCACTTGATAAGAAGACGAAGTCATACTGTATAACTATTTAAGTGACTGAAGAGAAGTTATTCATAAATAAGCTTCAAGTAAATTGAATACATTTAGAATCAGATCTCAATATAGTCACTTTGTCATTCCAGTATAAAGAAAATTCATTATTATCTACCAAATAAAAATGATACATAGATACTTAATATTGTATGGGGTTGAGAGGTATAATTCCAATATGTAAATAATGAATTAAGGAGGAAGTTGGATGGCTTGCCTATGCAGAGTGTAAACGTGTTCATATGAAAGTTGTAGTGCATTTTACTCAGTTTGGCTCCGTTAACAAATATCGCAATGTTAGCATAGTACGCAATTCTATATATTGTTTCTTTTAACTTAATCCGTTTATCGGCTGAGTTTTGAGTGGCTTAAGACGATATGACATCGCCACATAAACAGCTCGTCGTGTTGCATCAACAGGTAATAAAGTAGTGAGTGTATGTAGATCACTGCTGTACAGTGCCGCGGTGCTCGTGTATGTAAATGCGATACCCCGAGGCCGGAGCCGAGCAGGGTGCAATTTACATAAAGGTGTGCTGGGCGGCGTATGTAAATGATCGCGGCAGTGATTGGGCGAGGCGCGCCCCGTATGGTAATGTGGCGCGCGCGCAAGGGTTGAAAGGGTTGCGCACAATGCGCGCGTGATTTATGTGCCAGCCGGCGGCGCGCGGCGCGACGCCGGTTCAATTAAAGCGCGCATGATGAATGACGCGCGACACCCCGACCGGCTCTATGTACTGACTCGACATCATGTACCGGCGCACGGCACTTCCACGCTGTCCAATACTGGCTATATTACGAAACGTTTCAACTACAAAACACTTTATTGTTTCACTGAAGGAATGAATCGAAAAGATATACTATACTATATAGATATAATAAAACCGGATTTACCTAAACACCTGGTAAATAAATATTTGGAAATATTATCATTACAACTGCTACCATCATTTGGTTAAATGTTATTTAGTCAGATGGTACTACAGTGAAAATACTCGTTAAGTATTAAAGAAGTATGTAATGCGTCGGCTGGTCAAGTGTGCCGTACGCGTGGGCCGAGTGGCGCGTGGGCGGGGGCGCCGCGGGCAAATAGGTGCGCTAATCAAATCCACGCCGCTGGGAATCCTGTGTTTGCGGAACTGTGTGTAGACTGTAGAGGAACGCACTCCGATTGGATCGAGCAGCATTCGTCCCTCGCGGCCTCTGTCAAACACGCTCGTATGTGCTTTCAATCTGTGGGTAGCGTTGAGATACTACCCACAGATCTGCGTCCCCGGCTTCGTCATTACAGTTGCGATACGGAACAGATAGCAGAATTGAAATCGAATTCGGAATCCCGGCGTGTGTCGAAAGGCAGCGCGGCCGGTGCGCAGGCGGCGCGCAGCTGCCGTCGCCGCGAGGTGGGGGGGGCTGATCTCGTACACAATCCGCGCCACGCGCCGCAACCCTTTAGCGGCAGTTAACTCTATTTAATTTAACAATTAGATTGTGCGGGGGTGCGGGCGGCGGCGCGGCGGGGCGGGGGCGCGGGGGTGTCGCGTGCCCGCGCCGCGATAAGTAGCGGCCGCATGCGGGCCGCTGCAGACTCCTTTAATAATTTATATCGGCCGAATAAACATTATAAATTGCTTTAATCGCGTTTAATGGCTGTCTCCGGCGCTCGTATTTCACACTGTAATGGAGGAGCAGCTCCCTCTGTTTCCTGCCGCTTGCCGCCGATATATAGTAAATGCGTGTCACCGCGCGAATCTACTACGTAAAGATTTCAGTACTACCAGCTGAAGTTACACAACAGTCAAAGCGAATTGTCCGTCACAACGGATCTTGTAGCTGCGTCATCCGCCGGTTGGCTGAGCGTCACGACTATATACTCGTATTATAATATACTGTATTATTTTTATTAATTATAAGTATATTGTTAAGATTTAATGGCACAGTATATAATGGCACATGGCGACTGATGTATGAATAATTCTTGCCAGTGGGTATAGAGTAGGTCCAAAAATCAATGAAACCCTGTTAAAGCTATATGATGCTAATTGCATGCATGGGTAATGCATGGGTATTATGAGACATTTTACACGACAAGAATAATGCGAAATTTGTGTACGTCATCAGGCTCAAGTGTTAACATGTCACGAACAGGAATATTGCATATTTCTTGTGTGTTTACTACGAATTTAAAAGTTACTTTCTGTAGAATGATGTATTTGTAGCAATTTGATAGAGCTCATTAAGGATACAGTAAAAATGGTCTCGCTCTACCGGGGTGGTGCCACTGATAAATAAACATTTAGACGCCAAATGATTGCTACAATATAAGCAACATATTGTGACGGTTTATTCGGTGAATGAGACTACCAGTCGTACTAAAACGTATGGAAGCTGGTATAAGATGATCGGAAACTCCTCACAGCAGACCATACAAGTGTGCCAAGTTTTGAACCAACGTATGTGTGCTGGCCGGTTTCATATTATATTCCGATTGCACTCAACCTACATTACAATGTAAGTCACGACAAAATATTTAAAAAAAATCGCCTAAGTACTTGAGATATATGTTCATAGCCATAGTTAAAGTATATTAGATTTTTTTTTTTTTTTTATTGTGGCCTGACATAGTGGCGGCATTGCACCTGATGGTAAGCGCAAATGCCGCCCAGGCAGAGTATCCATTGGCATCGGACGGCAGTCCCATGCCAATGGAAACAATTATGCCGGCCTGCTAAGGTGCCTCTTCACACTACGGCGGAAGGACCCAGGATTGTAGGAAGGAGGGAACACGTGAGATGGCAAACAATTCCACAGCCTGACGGTGCGGCACAAAAAAGAATTAGAGAACCGCTTGGTTCGCGCCGGGATGGTTTGGACCGACAAGCTGTGGCTTCGCAAGCCAGCCCGCGTGGTTCTGGTAAGGAATGGAGAGGAAGGGATCAAGCTGAACAATTCCTCAGAGCATTCCCCGTGATACAGGCGGTAGAACACGCTTAGAGAGGCGACATCCCTCCGGAGTTGTAGCGACTCTAAGTTGCTCGTAACGTCTGCATCATTCACAATGCGGATGGCCCGCCGCTGCAATCCATCCAAGGCATCGAGCAGGTACTGGGCGGATCCATCCCAGAGGTGCGAACAGTACTCCATACCCGGCCGGACCTGCGCTTTATACAAACGATAAAGCTGACCGGCCGTGAAGAACCGACGCACCCTGTTCAGGACACCAATCCTGCGTGATGTGGCAGATATTACGCCCTCGATGTGATTCCTTGGATTGAGATCACAGCGGATATCCACACCAAGGATACTCAGGTCATTCCGCATTGACAGGGGAGTACTCTCTACTGATTAATACATTAGAGAAAAAAGAGTGCACAAATCATAAATATCAATTGTATTTTATAGTATTCAATTCAACATTTAACGTCACCCCTGCTTATTTGCCGTATGAAATCTCCGAAATCCGGTGTTGTTTAAAATTCAATGTCAATTGGATATTTTTTGCGTTCTCGTTTTGGGATAAAATGATTTTTTTTTTCGGAGTATAAAGTAATGGTATTTTTGAGTCCAACATTTAACGGGTTTGTGATTTTGCGTATCGTCATGCTTTAAATGGATACGAATGGTGCATGGTCGGAATATTCTGGAAGAATCTGGAATAGCAGTTATTGTTAATCATTGTTATATCATTGAGTTTTGTAAATTGTGAGGACCGAGAACCCTGACCAAGCATGCCACCTCTGGCTTCCGAATCCGAAACAGAAAAATGCATTTATATTGCTATAATATTACGAGTAGAAAGTGCATATCGTCTTACACCACTAACGTGTGACAAAAATAGTAATTGTTATGTGCGTATGCCACACGCGGTTTTCGACATTCAGACAAATAAAGCGATATTTTATACTGAAAAAAAAACAAATATACACATAAGGCCGTCGAGTGCGTTTGCTTTGTGCGGACTCGACGTGTTCGTCGGAGGCTGACCCTCGCGAGCGGCGCGCAGCTCACAAAGAATTAATACGTTTAGCGAGCAGTGCCCCTGACAGACGGTGTCCGCTCAAGGGTTGAGATCAAAGTGTCGCGGATTCAAATGTCGCTCCGCGGCGAGGGAGGCTCCGGGCGGCTGCGGGCTCGCCCGGCCGCATGCCGCAGCGAGCGGGGACTCTCGGCGCCGCTTGTTCTCTTTGAACTTTGTGGAATTCATTGTTGTTAAACAGCGGAGATACTCAAGGGAGCACGCGACGCTCTTTATTTCATGTTCATAATGTACACCTACACTCTTTCTCCCGACTGCGATGATTTCAGTGAGTGACAATATTATTTCAGCCGTCTAAAATTCATCGGACATGGTGTTCAACTTGATTAGAGAATGATTAAACATCACTTAATCAATAAAAGAAAGTGCGTGAGTTTTGTTAAAGTGTGTTGCCGGCCGAGCAGTCCGCAAGTTACCGCAGACGCAGCGCATACATTATACATGGTAGTAGTAAAAGTGAAATCCGCCACATAGTTAATGTTCGCGAAGCGCACGTGTACGCGACAAGGGTTGCGCGGCGAAGGGTTGTGGCGCGGGGGCAGGGGGGGTGATGGCGCGCGCGCACACAATGCAACCCTTCGCGTGGCGACGGGTGCGCGCATTGTCTCACACCCTTCACGTTTCACTTTTCATGTCGCGTCGAACAGATTGCGGCAGTTTTTTAACCGTCGCGCAGGTACGTGTCGGCGCGGGGCGCAGGGTGCGGGGCGAGGCGGGGCGGGTGCATGTCGCGGGGCGTTTTTTACGCGAGACCCCGCCCCGTGGTTTGCATACCGCGAGCCCTCCTCACACTCCGACCTCGGGCGCGGCCGCCTCTTATCTACATAGAGCCAGGCCCGCGCCCGACTGCACCGCCGGCCACCGCGCCGCACGTCTCCACGCTACCCACCTTATGCGCTATTCCGTACAAGAATATCAAGTGAATACGCATTGTAATATGTAGTTGGACGCAGGGATGATGGAGGTCGATGTCCTAAAAATATATTCTTTACTATGCCAACTTTAACCAAACATAAACATACTTTTCGTGTAACGAGGTAGGTTAGAAATACGTATATCTAATACTTGCTGCGAGTTACTCTGGCTCTACATAGTTTATGAAAAAGTAACTTTTATCCAATTTTTTTCTTTAAAACTTTTTTTAATTCACAAAAAATTTCACTTGATGCTTGGTATTCCTCTACGCTCGCCATCCTGAGACGTAAGATGTTAAGTTTCAATATATCCAATAGTTACTCTGGCTACAATGTCATTAAAACCGGACCACAACAATGCATTTACACTGCTTTTGGTGGTACAAATAGACATTGCAGTGGTACCGCGCACCCTGCTCTCTCTCGGTCTCTCTTTTGACACATTTTTAAAACAACACAATTTGACTAGACTCTGTCTGTATGCCATATACGTCCCACTGCAGGGCACGGGCCTACTCTACAATCGACAGTACGATTGAGAGTGGTAAGGCCATAATCTGACTAGACTAAATTTAACAAAATAAGGCTTAGATATCTTATGTCACATAACCTTGACTTCGAATCAAGTCAAAACTCGAACTGTAAAAAATAATTTGTTCATATAAAACTAGAAGCAAAATAAAACCTTTGCCAAAAAGAAAAGTCGCCCAGTGCAAGAATGACTCAATCAATGCTAAATAATGTTAGTGGAGTGAACATAGGAATTTTTTTTTGTGGATTAGGTGAAAAATGAGCAGTCGTGTCAGTTGTTGGCCAGTGGTCACGGGTGTCTGTACACACCCAGAACACTAGGTGACTAGACGGATGGTCCATGCACTCCGCCTGTGGACACTGTATCGAATGAAATCATCGTTTGTAAATATTATATGGGTATATCAAGACTGCTACCGAAAACGAAGCCTTGTAGTAGATTTAGTTACTTAAGACACAAAGCAACTATATTTTTTTCCTATCATCGTATTTGGTGGTAAATATATAGATTTATCAAAAACAATAGTATAAACCCTTTTATTTTTAAAGACGCTGTGTTACGAAGGGTTTAAATTATAATTTTAGCAAAAACTATGAATTTGCCACCCAAACAGGATGGTATTTGAAAAATCCCAAAATAAAATTTTCGCAATTCTTTGTGAAATTTTTAGTTGCATTGTGTTTGTAGTCACTAAAACTACAACCAGGCTTTTTTTTTGATATCAGTATTGATATACCCTGTATAGTGTTTTAGGATAATGTACCTATTTGAAATATTTCAACTCTTACAATATACGAACTAATTTTAAAAAATGCATTAATAAACGCTGCGGGTGGAAAATACAACAGAATAGTGCAGATTATATATTGCATATAATTGTATTCAAGGCAAATAATACATTTTTTGAAGAAAATATCCTAAAATGATTTGTCACGAGCAAAATTCTGTTTTTATTTTACCAAAACAATGCATAAGCTAAAATGAAATTCTGAACTGTAAATTATTCGTTGACTAAGACTGGTAGCCTAATCTGGGGGCACGGTAGTGCTGCCGCCAAGTTGACCAAGAGAAGCTCATGGGTACTATCTACGTTATCTCAAAGCGCTTTGTTGTTTTTTGAATCCTCGTAACTTGAGTTTTAACTATGCTAGATAAACAAATTTCTCAGGATATGTTGTCAACAGCGGACCAATTAAACATACAAAGTTTTAATTGATAATTTTTGATTGGATAATTGAGATATATTTTTAGTGCGCAGTATTTTGTATGATTCATCATATCTAGTAATGGGAGTTATAGCTATTTCAAATTAATATCACCACCTTGTTATTTTTAAAGCCTTAGCATGCTCTATATTTCTGTTATTGTTAATTGCCCGTCAGAATTAGTAAACAAAAAAAACTTACCATATATTAAAAGCATATTTCTAAAAATTTGTTTCTTTTTTAAACGAGTTCGTAAAACAAAACTAACTCTCATAGATTACACGAGATCGTATAAAATAATAGCCGATTTTTGGATCAGAATCGCAAATTGCAACAATAAGCTTATTTATATAACTTGTGAAATGTTACAATCGACTTTATTTGCTATGTTATTATTATTGTTAGTTATTCCAACACTTATATCCTAATTTTGTTGTTTACCTATGTCCCAACTGGCCAGTGTCGACAGTTTGGCTAAAGATCGACTACGGTCTTTTGGCGCCTGAATGCGTTGTTGTCACCCTGTTGTCAAAATATGAGATACATTTCTTCTCACTTTACATTTTATTACATTTATTTTATTTTATTTATTTAAATCTTTATTGTACACATATAAAACAAATACAAGATTCAGAAACTAAAATTATACATTGGACATGTTAAAACTATGAAATAACGAGTACAAATTCTTGTTGTTTTTATTATGAGTATTAAGAGATGTGCCTTTGTCGTGATTACGACACTGCGTACTAAAAAGATAAAATAAAGATATTAAGAGATTTTAGCGCCAAAATTTATTCTAAAAAAATTAATGTTTTCAAAATACATCGATTGTGGTATAAAAATAAAGGATTTTTAACGATGATTACGAGTTACTTATATGTTTTATTGAAATTTGGAATAGGAAATGCTAATAATAGTGAAATATAAAGTAAAAAACATTTTCTTGCTTATATACCATCGAGTATGATGATATGAAAAAACTAAAAACATTGTAATAAAAACAAGTATTAAAATAAAAACAAAAATCCCGACTGCTGATATTGACATATCTGCCATCTTTATTTAATTCATTGAAGAGCTGAAAAGATACAAACAAGATTTTTATATGAATATTTTATTTTGGTTTTGAATGATCTCAGTTGACAGTGTCACGAACGCAGCGGGAGGCATTGTTTGTTCACTCCTAGAGTATGTTGCTCTGAAGCACCAACATTAAGAGACGTGAGCGTGGCATGCCTCCGGCTGCGCTTATGAACACTGTCAGCTAAGATTATTCAAAACCAAAATAAAATATTCATATTAAAATCTTGTTTGCATCTTTTCAGTTTATCGATGAGTTAAGTAAAGAAGGCAGATATGAATGCACTCGGGTATTTAAAAAAAATATCAATAAAAAAGAATTATATTGTTTTATTCTAGCTTGTATATTTTTTATAATAGTACCACTCATTATAGTATGCTATATACATACGTACATAAGCTCACGCTTGAATCACGGACGGGGTGGACAGAGGGAGCACTAGTGCCATCAACATATCATTAACTCATTCGATTCCTAATGTCTTCCATGATCGCGTATCACAGTTCTGTAAAGCTTTATTCTTATAGTGAATGTAACATCGAACATGACAATTGGTTTCTTCTGGATTTCTTATTTTTCTCTATATGGTACATGGATATGCAAATTTGAAATCACAAAATACACATATATTTAGTGTTTCCCGTTTATAGTAAATTTTAAGGATTTTCTAAGAAAAATGGTAGTTAAGTCATGTATTGCACATGTATCAGGTGGCGTAATAAAACATTGATAATAAAATTGTTTTAGAATAAATGACTCAATTAGACAATGCAATGTAACAGTGTGGTGTGTTTCTGGCTGGGCGCGGCGGGCGCGTCGGCACTCGGTCACTGGGCTGCGCTAACGAGCGCCTTGTGTTTGCGTCGCTCGGCGCAGCTGATTCCATTACTTTTTTACTAAAAACCGTTATTTTGCCGATAAAACGTCACCCTTCCGAGTTTTTAATTTCAATATCCGCGCCGAACAATGCGCTCGCTGCATCGCGTTTTTTATTCTTGGCAGATTTTAAAAAATGTGGGGTAATGCATTTTTTATCACAAAAATGTTGTGCGACTCGGATCCGCGGTCGTTATTCCTTCCCACGGCCGGGAAATGGGTCAGCTATTGTTCCGCTCCTTCGTTTTTGCGCTAAAAAAGAGATTTTGCCCGACGCGGGGACCTGTCGCCTCCCGCCGCGGCCCCCCGCCCCTCTGACACACTTTTTTTGGGGTAAAAAATGTAAAAATTACTGCGCAGCTTGCGATCGAGTTTTCTCAGGAGTGGATTGCGTTTTTTTCGCAATAAATCTAACGGCGGCTTGTAGTACAGGAGGCGAACCTTGTACTCGGCGGAGCGGCGAAGGGTTGCCGACGGCCGCGCACATCTGTCGCCGCGATTACTCGCTTTCAAATAAATTTCGACGACGCCGGTCGAAGCGACGCGGACCCGCCGGCCGGGTGGGCGCGCGGGGGTGGCGGAGGCAATAAAATGATTAGGTAAACAAAACGAAGGCTGCGGGCTGTTTGCAGAACAGCGAGCGACCGACGCAGGGCGGCGCGGGGAGCGGCGCGGCGCGGGGGTGGCGCGGGAGGGCGCGCGACCCGCCGCCGAGGGCTAGGGCCGAGATTACCTCCGTTTTAACGCGCGAAAGATTTCAAAGGCGAACGGGGCCACTTCACAAATAATCCATCAACATCTCGTCGCGAGGGCCGCTCGGAGGGCACTCGACGCGTCGCGCAAATTCGATTCCGCCGTAGATTGGAGTGCATATTCAGCTAACAAGGTTTGCGCCCGTGGAGCGACTCGGTCGTGGACACTCCACACATCCGGCACATCCCGCCGTTCCGCGCCCGCACTCACAGACTAGTTCCTGTGTTTAGTATGCCGCAAGCAGACTCCATATTGTGTATCCTACACATTGGCAAGGCTTATGGATAAGTCTTCCCAGTGCTCATGAAGGGAGAGGCATTGAGTCGCTGACTGTGTCCACATGTCCCATAGGTCCTACTCGAGGTGCTGTGGCATGCGAGGACGAGTTTCAAATACACATTTTTATCAACTTATTTTGTTGCCAGTGGTGAAACAAAATACATATATGGCAGTCGACAGGCATTGGAAACGATGCATTTTGCTTCAGATGCTTGGTAGCGTGGTAATGTATAATGCTTTTTACTCATTCATTACGAATAAGTAAGAAATCGTGTGATTGCTTATTATGATGGAGTGGTTTCTAATGTAGATTAAGATTTTACGTTTAAAATATGTAATCCGTCTGTAGCGTCACGAGCACACAACAGCGTCTAATTTAATAGCTAACTTTATTCTGGCTGTACAGTGCACATGATGGTAAGTGATGTGGAGACTGTCTCGACCACACACCTATCACAGTGACTGCTGTAAGCCAGTATCAACAGTTGCACGTGTACCGTTTGTGTAATGACACCGAGCATTGAAGCTGGGCGAGTCTCCGGAATTTTTCTTAATTATTTTACCCGCAATGATACAAATCACAAAGTTACATGAATAGGAGGAGATGGAAATAAATTACTTTCCACTTCCCTCCGGGACAAACCGGGTGACAAAACAATGAACTAAAGACGCAAATAGCCTCGAACTTTTATAGCGAGAGAAGCCAGCTGCAAAGTACCACGGATCAAACAATTATTAATAGTAAGCGATGTGGAAATCCTAATTTATTCTCCCTCAATGCCTAAAGACAAAAGTTTTTAATTGTTGTGTGTTACCAGTGATGACACAACGCAACACGCAACTAAAACGTGACCTCTCACTATGGGCGTTATAAGACGGCCCAGGGTCACTCGACACGCTATGGGGAGGGCTATGCTTGGTGTTTCCCTACAAGATCGAATCAGGAATGAAGAGATCGGCAGGAGAAAAACGATTACCGACATAGCCCTTAGGTTTAGCAAGTTGAAGTGGCAATTGGCCAGGCACATACCACGGGCAACTGATGGCCGCTGGGGCCGAATGGCTCCAGAGTGGAGGCCACTTACAAGCACGCTAAGTGTCAAACGTTCATCTACAAGGTGGACAGGCGACCTGTTAAGGTCAGGAAGTCGCTGGATGCAGGCCGCTTCCAACAGATCTATGGGGGAGGCCTATGTTCAGCAGTGGACTACCTGTGGTTGGAGAGAGATGATCAAATGGGGTAGGATGTCTAAATGCATTTATTTATATTATTTATTTCTTGTTGATTTAATTCCGGAGCCTTGATTGTAACCCGATATACACAAGTATGTAGATATACACTAGTGGTTATTGATGTGGAGACGAAAATCATACCACCACTTTTAATAAAAATCATACGAATTTGACAATCGTGCGCACATTCATACCGGCATGTAGGCATGGGTGTAATGTCGCGGAGATGGCGCGTTGAAGAGGCGGGGGAGGCGGGGTGCACGCAAAGGTCACGCACCTGTTACAGCGTGCGTGCGTTGGGGCTAATTAAAGCGCACGTGAGCACCAGCACCACATCCTCGGCAGCGAGCACTGAGGACCCCTGGACTGCGCTCAGCCTGGCCACCGGCAAAAATTGACACATTCCATCAACTCACACACACTAAAACGTGTATTTAGCTATTTTGGATCGCTTAAATACCATGTATTATTTCTAAACATTTTTTTCTTTATAGAGGTCGAGCTCGTGAGCTGATGAGCTCGTGTCGCAGGTGGGTTGACGCTTTTCCAACGAGGGAAAGGAAAAAGGACGGGAAAAAGAAAGGGTTATTGTGCCTTTGCCATTCTCATGTGACGGAACAAAAACGACAGCAAACACATCGTTTCTGTAAAATAATGGTAACTCTGGTCGAGAGAGTCCGTACTTGACAGTGACAACTACCACAAATATCCGAATCCCGAGGCGCGCTAAGCGATATTAGATTGCTCTATTCATCATCAGCTCAGAGTCAGGAATTTGTGCCCGGTATGGCGATAGGCTCGACCCCTATCACATCATGGGACGGAATACACAAAGCGAAACGTGGGTGTCATAGTAGCACCTCTCGGAAAAAGCCGCGAGTGTGTATGTACACATGTATATTATTAAGTTGGTGGTGGCCTGTTGGTAACGGCCCAGATGCGGCTGCTAGCATTTTAACGGTGGTCGCGGGTTCAGATCCCAGGAAAACACATCTGACTTTTGGAGTGATGTGTGTATTTATAAAAACCACAGTCCACACCATGAATTACAAAGGAATGAGTTACGTTCAATAATTCCAGTAGTTACTCTGGCTACAGTGTCCTTGAATCCAGAAAACAACAATGTATTCACACTGCTGTGAGGCGGGAGAAATATAAATTGCGGTGGTACCTACCAAGGCGGCCACCCACATATGAGAGACATACCACCAGTAGCCTTTCGCCATATTGGGCGCAAATTCCTGACTGCAGGCCGACAATGAAATTTTATGGAATAAAAAATCTAATATTTCTTTGCCCGACCCGGGATTCGAACGCGAGACCTCGGCGTTGTAATCGTACCGTAGTACAACTGCACCACCGAAAGAACTATATTTTTTTTATTATAAAAGCGTATTATGTATATTTTATTTTATATAGTATAGTTAGACTCTTTCATGTTAATGTTCAAGCTAAACCGGTGTATTTTTCACATTGGTATAATTACATGATTGTGTGTGCATTTCCATGCCCATGTCACACGACAATGTATGCAAAATTCCTCGGCTTTTTTGGGCCATAGTGTGTGGAGCACTTGGTACACACTATAACATATTCCTACTCACAGTTCCTACATAACGCATTTTATGAATGCCAGTAGTATGTGGAGAAGCACAAGTGCAGCTCGGGGGTGCAGAGCCGTCGTGACCTTTGTTTTCCCTAAGTGTCACAGTTGGTTAGACGCCGCCTGTGAAGCGAAAGGCCGCGGGTTCGATCCTCGCAGGAGAGAAATGTTTATGCAGCCCACAAATATTTCTTTCGTTTCTGGGTGTTTGTGAGACCGAAAAGTCTCTTGTTGTTCATGATAACCACGACACAAGAGTCGATTGTAATGTGGGGTCAGGACTATGTATGTGGCTTTTGGGTGTTATTTATTTATTTCTTTAAAAAAATATGAAAACGAATAAATCTTTATCCCTTCATACAAAAAAAGCTTACCCAGCTGGGAGGATTTCCACTCCGGGCATCAGCTTTCTCCTGATCACGCCTAGCAGCCTCCTTCTTACCGTGAAGTTTTTATTAAAAGAAGGTAAAGCTTTTTATTTATTCTATTTCGATAGCATTGCATTCACCACAGCCGGCAGGATTAGGTTTTGACGGATTTGGCTTTGACCAGGACTTACCGCTCCACTTCCCTAGCAGAATACTGCTTAAGAGTGTACGATGTTGAATCCTGATCTCCAGAAAGCAATTCGCTAATTCCTCTCGTCCAATCTGACTCAAATAATCATCGAAGCATCCATATCCAGTAATTATCTGAGTAAGTCTATAGGTGAGTCGTCTCTTGCTCGTTTGCATTCAGGCTTCAAAGACCGGCAGGATAGTTTCTACCACTCACTTATTTCAGTAAGGTTCCTTGCACAGACTTGAATGCCATGTTGCAAATGCATTTAGCCGTTCCTGTAGCCGGATTGCCGACTCGATCGCCATTGTTATTCGACATTTGTTTGCTTGTCGTGTCCGACAAGCAAACATGCGTTACACGATTGTACACCATCGCGTCCATATCCGCCAGCATGTCCGAAGGAGGAAATCTTGACAATTCAGTCGCGTCGGGCCGCAGTAGCCTCCGCACTGTGCAGGGTGGTGTGCGGAGCGCGCGGGCCGGTCACCGCCGCTCCGAGCGCGCCCTAATTAATTAATTATACACGATATGTTTTATACGCTCGCCTCGCGCCGTCTAAAAGCTTTCTCCGTCTCGAATTATAATTAGCCGCACAATAATTAATATTATAAAACATATGAATTGTGAGACCCGACTGGTGCGCCGTGCGATACAATCGCAAATTATTGAACATAATTATATGTTAAATTACACACAAACATGCGAAGAATATCATTTCATTCGTAGTCGACCGCGGCCGCGACAAACGAGCGCGCGATCCGTTTCCGAAACGAATACCTAATGCTAGTCGTCGTAAGTATACTAATTAGCACACGTATATAATTAGTGCATTCAACCCGCGCCGCCCGCAGCCGTGGGACCGCGGCGAGTGCACCCCTCTGCCCGCCACGGACCGCGTATTGATGTGATATATTGCGGCTCGGCGGCACGGAGCTGCGGCGGCGCGGGCGCTGTCGGATGCTGCGCGGGCGACGACCGGCGCGTGACGGCGGTGCGGCCGCGCGGGCCGGGCGGGGCGGCGCAGTCACGAGCGCCCGAGATTTGAATACTAGATAATTAATATCGCTTTATTAGCGATGGAAATACATCGATTTATGAAGATATTATCCGCTTTGTGGCGGCCGTGCCGCGCGGATGCCGCGTCAATCAATTACTGTCGGCCGCGCGCCCCTCCACGCAGCATCACAAACCATACAGCCACGCATAAAGCCCGCGCAATGATGTTCGCCGATGCATTCAGTTGCATAACCTCGCGGTGTAATAGCAGAAGCAGTAGGCTTGCAGTATCAGGGTCGCCGTGTGAGTGGAGGCGCACGTCACACGCGCACCAACAAGCACACACGGCGGCGACCGCGGGTGGGATCGAATAAAGATCGATGGTATCTGCGCCGTTTTCGACACGCAGTGTCCTCACTTACTGGATGCTTTGAGACGAATTACACAATTGACTCGACGCGGCGCGGCGCACCGGTGCGGCGCATGCGCTCTAGCCACATTCCCTAAATTTTTTCCGCCGATGGACGATCATGGCTGTATTCACCAGTGTCACAAGTTCTTCAGTTCAGTATAATATATGACCATTAGCCATGTTTAGCTGGGCTCGAAGTGTCGCGATCACGATACGATTCTCTGAGAACGACCAGGTCCACCCGATGTCCCTCAGTGTTCCAGCACGAGTGTGGATCGCGGTCGGTGCCGCTGTCGAGGCGGCGCGCGGCGGCAGATAGACAAAGCGCTCGCATTGTCCGCGGGATCGCTTTAATTTGTTATCTTAATTTATTAATCGGCACGAGGTCATAGCCTTAGAACGCACTCGCTTCTCTTTAAATATATTTTAAAATATATTTCGACTCGAAGTCATTTGAGTACAGCGACATTATGGATTAATTCAAATTAGCATATACTGGTGGTAGGTCTCTCATATGTGAAAGGCCACCTGGGTAGGTACCACCGCAATGTCTATTTCTTCCGCCAAACAGTATTCAATGCAAACAGTATTCGGTTTGAAGGACATTGTAGCCAGAGTAACTACTAGACATATTGAGACTTAACATCTTATGTCCCAGAATGGCGAGGGCACTGAAATCCTAATCATTGCTTTTTAATTGAAGGCGTTGTTTGGTTTTGCTACTGGTCATGAGCAGTCGTATTGCTTACCATCAGACGAACGGCATGCTCGTCTCGCCATTAGGAGAAATAAAAAAAACACACCTACAAATCTTAATAATAAGTATAACATATATCTATTGTTGCGGGTGTTTTTTAAACCTTCACATCTTCATGCGAGGTCTATGAACTCTGATTTTTTCCGAGTTGTTGTTTGTTTCGCGATTTCCGCATACATTTATTAAACAACGTTAACGGAATGATCGTATCATAGAGTCCAGCTTATGTATTTGCTTGAATACAATGTGAGAAACATTTCCCTCTCGCCGCACCACCGACTGACACACATGTCACATTGCGAACTCAACTTTAAACTGGTTTGTTAAACCGCGGGCAAACGCCTTAGCAAACAAACGCAACGCTTAGGCATAATATAATTTGAATAGTAGACATAATTATGTCGTTGTGTATGATTCTAGAGCCGACTCGAATAATAGTGGTACTATGACTGACCACCGTTCTACTGTCGGGAGAAACAAGTACTAAATACTGTGTTAACAATGAGTGTGGGGATCGAAGATATTGATTACAGGTGCCAAAGCTGCACCGCGCCGGGTCACAATGCGGACATAAAGACGCAACTGTCTGCGGCCGCGGCTCGCCGGCAACCAGTTAACCGATACCGTCCTTTCGCTCACTACACTAATCCACAAACAAACAATACAGCGGCGGCGCGGCGCGGGCAGGTACCGGCGCGCCGTGAGTGTGCGTTTCCTGAGCTCTATCTCGGTTATCAGTGCGTTCAATAGCCGCGCGTGCAGCGAGCAGGCTGCGGCGTGCAGGCGACCCGGCCGCGCCGCCGCGCCGCCGCACCGCGCAGCGATGTGATACGAGTCGCCACTACTTTAATCATAACAATGTACATATTTGTACGCACGGTGTAATTTTCTTGTCAGAACTAATTTGCGAGTTCCCACGGCCCCGTGCGTAATGAGGGATATAAAACGAGCTCATTTGAATACGGCGCGCGCTCGCCGTGCACTGCTCGCCTTGTGAAACTTATTGCGGAACTGTAGGCGACGCGGGCGACGCGGGCGGTGCGGGGGCGGGTGTGGTGGTAACGCAAGCGCCAACTCTAATTAATCGCTGCTTGCCACACTCGCCGCCGAGCTTGCGCCGCACGCATCGCCCCCGCGCCATGCAAATGTAGCGCCGCCGGCCGACACTGCCAGCCAAACGTACATTACTACACAAGACCATAATTCGCGGGATACTCGCGTAACAATGGCTACTTCAAATGGCTTCTTATTGGAGCGTGTTTATGGACTGCGGGCCCGACTGTGTTTTCACCAAAACATAAGACACCGTGATCCGAGTGGAGGTCCCGTATCGCCCACATATTTCACGACACTGTAAGCAACTCCCACGAGTCAACAGTAGTAGTCTGTAATATCAACACGAAACCACGACGATTAACTTGCGATGCGACCATTGTTATATAGGTACTATCCCGATCATTTTATTGGATAGTTATAATGTAGTTATAATAATTTCCTAAGAAGACAAAAGCTTATCTCATATAAGGCATTCTAATTAGACGAAGCGGAAGGCAGCTATCTAATTGGACGCCGAATGTCATCAACTACATAAAGCATGAGAGCCACATTAGTCGCAACAGCAAAATCTCGTGCGATCGATGTGGATTTCATGCTGCATCGATAAGCAATGCTCTGCGCCAACCTATCTTAGTGTGGCCTCGCTCCTGTGACGGTGGATAAACCTTTTTGTACGTTTCTTTAACTAACACTCGGAGCCTTTCGTCACTCACTGTAGTAATCAATGTAATTAATAAATCATAAGCTTTGGCACCGGCATGTCCGTGGTAACGCATGTTAATTAGCAGGCAGGCGCGGCGTGACAGCTCCACAGCATGCGAGGCGGCGTCAAACAGTCACTGTGAGGTTGTTAGTGCCGGTGTATGGGTCGGGGAGCCGCCTCTGCTCAGTGGCATTGTGCGGCGGCGGGCTCCAGCACACAAATACTCGCGGCTCTTAATTAGTCGCATAGTAATCCTCGCCGCGGCGTCCGCACACAATACCCCCGAACACAACGTGAGTAGTCGCGGCACAGGTAGCTAGCAGTCACTGCGTTTAATTAGTGGCCACCCCCAGCCGCGAGCGCTGCGGCCGGTTCACTCGACACTGCACTAACACGTGTAGTGTTGGGTTGGCAGCGCGGGTGAAACGTGAACCATTACCGAGTAACGCAGTCAGCGCGCGGTGACCTTTATTCCGACAAAATATCAAATGGCGTGTTTCCTATTTGTACAACGTTTATTTTTACCTAATGAACGAAGCCGATAAAATGTCAGGCATCAATAATGAAAACAAAATTAACTTTTTGATAGGCTGCCTGGCGGTGGAGGCGCCGCTCGCGTCTCTACACGTGCGCCGAGCCCATATACTGTTTATTAGGTTACGACCATATGAAATAATTTGTTATTATTCTTTCAATTAAGGTAAACTCAGGTATAATCCTTAATCACGGTTAAACAGAAAACAGAGATCAACGCGTTGATAGTCGAAGGGAAAAAAGAAAAGAGGATAATTTCGCCACAGTTGTTTTATGTACTTAGTAAAATCGAAAATCATCGCAGTAATTGTAATAAGTGAGATAATCGCGTCAGAGTTCCGGTACGAGCGTCCAGCGGACGCAGCGCCGCGGCCGCGCACGGTCTCCGCTGGCCGAGAGGTCCAGTGTGGCTGGGCACTGGCGACACCGGCACTTCGCGCCGCGCCGATACAGCTCGTTCCCACGACACAGCACACACGCAGGAGGCTGCCCTGCAAGCTTACGACGCAGCGCACAGCCTCCTCTAATCTCAGCAACAACTATCGTCCAAGAGCTTGTGATACCTTGTCAACTCATATCACAGCGCATAAGCGCAACTAGTAGTTTACACTTGTCAAACGTGGATGACGGACGTTGTTGATAAAACTGATTTATTGGGCTATTACAGCGGGAAGTGCAAGATAATATATCTACACTCACAAGTGATCATAATAAAAATACATATATCGAATGGTCTATAGAGGAAAATAAGCGAGTCGCGTAGTATGTAGGAGGTTTAAAAAAGTGCAACCTGCTGAACGTTGCTGAATATTAATCGATGACAAACGAAATAATATGTAGTTATAGTAGAGGGAATCCGCAGTACAGCGCACCGGCGCCGACGCCCGCGACCCACCGAGCGGACGATACATACTTAATGAAGTTCACGAGCTAATGATATTAATAGCATAAAAAATAATTCAATCAGTAGTAGAACTAAGCATCGGCTTGTTCTAGCACGTGAGCAATGCAATGTGCTTATTTCAGAGAGCTCCAGAGGACTCGACCGGCGAGTCACACTCGCGTCGCCAGGCACGAGCAATCCATTTCTTTATATTTATTTGTTTATTTAACATAATGACGTGCGCTGGTTAGATAAAAGAAGAGGGTTTTTGTGGTTGGCGAGTTGAAAGTGAAATCGTGTGTCAAATGCCGGCGCGCATCACAAAAATGGCCAGTTGATTGGGTTTTTACGGACGGATTGGCGAGACCGCTAGGAATTCAAGCCGGGACCGAGGGCGGCAAGCGGCGCGGGGGACGCGGGGGGCGCGCGGGTGGCGGGGCGGCGGAGCAGGGCAGGAACGGGACCGAATTTAAAATTCAGATAAGCGGAATAAACACTCGGCGGCGGAATTTGCAGCGCACGGGCGAGCAGCTCTCTCGTGTGGTCAGCATCAGTGACGCGGGCCTGCGCCACTGTGCACCGGCACTTCCTCAATGTTCACGTTTTTGCAAGCATTGTCCCCGCGTGGTGTGTCGGCGAGGTGGTACTGGTGGTGCGCGCGGGCGCGGCTGCGCAGTCGTGTCCGAGCGCCGCGCCGCGCCGCCGGGTGTCGGCTTCTTTACGCCGCGATAAAAGCTCTCCTCTGAGCCGACTCCCCGTCTAAGTTATTTTCACTGAAGCGAACATATTACCTCGACGTGAGAAAATTTAAACGATTTGGTAACTTGGAAGCGAATCGAATGGACGACTACTGATAAATAATATGAAAGCGGTTCAGTTGCGAAAATTCAATCAAACTTATTATGACTGCACACGAGGCTTAAAGAGAGTCCTTACGGTAGGCAGCAACCTGGCAGTGCTGGATCTCTAGCATTGCAAAGGTCCATGAGCGGCGGTGATCGCTTACCACCAGGCGGGCCGCATGCTCGTCTGCCTGCTAAAGGCCAATTTAAAAAAAAAAACTGCCGCAATGACAACGAACTGTCACTTCATATGTTGAAAGTTTAAAAATAGTCCATTGATAATAAGCCACATACCAATTTATTATACACCAGAAAATGAAGTAAAAGGGCCTATATATAGGGAAACAAAGGTCAGGGTACAAAAAATCACAAATTGTTAAATATCATGATAAGGCGTCAGGCACAAGTGCAAGTGCAAAAATCTTTTACCTCGCCACAGAATAATATGTAGAGCGATACTCACCGCGCGGAGAACATTAGAGGTCATCGACTTGCTTATTGAAAAAATTAGTAGCCGTAACAAGAACATATATTATAACAAGCGCACGCATAAAATATGAACTTGTAATATAATTCCGTCAAGTGTAGAACATCAGTTGTGAGAGCTCTCGCGGCTCGTTCACACCGGCGCGGCGCGGCGGGCCGGCGGGGAGTGCGCGGACGCCGCGCGATATACATCGTAGTGTGCACGCACACGCGTTGCCTCCACTAATTACATGCACTGAGTTTATTTCCTGATAGCAAGTGTCACATTTTATGGACACAAAGTGCAAGAACCAGCTACGAAATTAGATTCTGTGGATTTAATCCATATACGAAAACAAACATTGGTGTAATTTTGTAAACGGTGGTGGAGTTGTGGTACCGAAATTTTCCCCACAATTTGTACTAAAAACTGCATGATAACCAATAAGAGCAAAGTTTGTCAAATTACACGTTCTTCGGTCAAATCGAATTTGCAATATTTCTAATAAGAACATTATGTGTTTTAAAATTATGACTTGAGGATTCCATTCCAATGTCAGAAATTTGAATACAAGAAAATACTACGAGAAACTCTTTCCGAAAAGTCTTGTTAAATTTGGGTGAAACAAAAAAGTTCGTTTCTCCAATTTTTTTCCAATTTTAGAGACAGAAATTTATGAACTCGGTTCCAGTTCAGCCAGTAGATTCGTTGCCTACAAAACTTTTAATTTTCATGTTACTGAACATTCATGACGAGACTATGTACTGGTTTCAGTGACTGCTTGCTGGCGCAAACTAGACGAAACACTTGTAAGGCTAGTGTGGCAGGAAGCGTGGCAGGCGACGCGACGGGGCGGGGTGGTGCTGGCGGCTCGTTTGTGATCGGCGTGGACGCCGGGCGTGACGCCTGCGACATCGACACCTCTTCATTATAAACACATTAGACACCTGTGCCGGCTCCTGCGCGGCCCAGCTGCGACGCGACACTCGCACTGCGCCCCCGACGCTATCCCAATACACAACTACGTACTGCTCGCTACTGCCATGGACACAACCCGCTTTATATGTATCTTAGTGGTTACCCCGTCTGTCTATTGGTAACCGTGTAGAATTTAGAATCGTTAAATTCTATTCTCCGAATGAATTATACAATTTGACGGGCTTTACAGTTCGAAAATCATCGTGAGCCACTTAGGACTATTCAATATCCCAAACATTGTCAAATGATGAGTGTTATTAGTGGCAGCTCTACCTATATCCGCGGGGATACAGGCGGGATGTCTGTGATTAATGTAAAAATTGCACGAATTTGTCCAAAAGTTGTAGAAGTACGCGTTTAAGGTAATTACTGCACCGGGTAATATTTGAGATGAGGGGAGCGACTGGGCGCCACTTATTACTCGCATCAAGTTAATATATGCTGGGAGGATTACATATGTCCAATGAGGCTCACAGGAAATGTGCGACGGCACGGCTACGCGAGTTTCCTCGCTAATCCTTGGTGAGATATTTTGGTTTCGAATATCCCATATACATTATGTATACAACTCTTTGGATCTATTACACGTTGAGTAAAACATTCATTCTTCATACAGAAGCCTGAGCGAATGTGGGCGTAAATACCGCAGCATGACACTAATGCTCTTATATCATCACAACGCCATAGTAGTGACGTTAAGCGCGCGTGCATGCCTACTACTAATTAGGAGCAGTAGTATTTAGTAGCTAGGGCCGTGTTTTTGCGACTTGTAGTGGGGTCTACACGGTAAAAAGCCGGCCAAGTGTGAGTGTTGCCTCCACGAGCGACCATTCCGCAGACCAATAGACCAACAAACATTTTGAAATCAAATGATATATGTATTGTTATCGTGTATATTAAATATAAACAATAAAAAGTGTGAGATGGACACTTGGATGAGGACATAAAACCTAAACAGGCACGAGAGATAGAGCCACGTCGCATTGAACCGCGCAAACCCTTTACGTTTTGGTTTGGTTTCAGTGTGTTAATATCGGATTTCAGGCAGCCAATCATAATGATGTCTACCTGCGATAGACGGTTATCTCTTGCCGGTGCATACTATCATCAGATGTACCCTACACTTGCCATCCGTCATTCCACTTCAAAAATAGAACATAAACTCAACCGATTTTTTCTTTTTTCAAATCTTAACATTCCTCCAACTCCGGTACATTTGACATGGGTGCCTTACAGTTTCTTATTGGAATATGAACTATGTCACTTCCGTGAACTCTGAACGTGTGTCCTATTTAAGAAAATATCCACTTCTTGTCAAGTTAGTCAATAAGAAGAAAATATAGTATCCAATTAGAAACTATTTACGCTAGAAAAAGATGGCGCTGATTTGTTACATTAAATATCAAACTGCTTTGTAGATCTCTAAAATTGCATAAAACATTTTCAGTGTTACGGTATTTAAGGATAAGAAGTATTCGTAGTCCTTATGTTTAAACGCAAGTATGCGATATGAACATGGTATTGGTATGACAATTACACGAAATGTTTAATGCGAAGAGTGCAGGTCAGGAGGCTTGGGAGGCGGCGGGCGCGGCGCACCTGACGACACTTATAGTCCTCCTTAATGTACGACGAAACTTTTCACTTAACCGGCACTCACGTGGACACGAGGACACGTGGAGCCGACGCACCCACGCGCGGGACCCGATCGATGTCTACACTACACCACGACTAATAACTTCATCGCGAGTCCGAGCCACGAACGCGTCGCGCCGCGCCGCGACGGAACGGACGGAAAAACTAACAACCGCCACCAATCAGCTCCGCAGCGGCGGCTCTCGAGCTGTATAATTGAACGGCTATTTGCATAAGTTAACGAGTACGCTTCCTCCGAGATGCGACACATCCGTGCGTGTGTGTGCGTGTGTGTGAGTGACGGGAGCGGAACAGCGCGCGTGATGCGCAACGCGAGCGCGCTCATTACCGCGCGCGCCGGATAATTGAAACCGCCACCACACTCTGCTACACCCACCACTGTTGTTACCACCAGACACATGCGCATACACGCATACGCCAATACTTATAATTTCAATTCAATTTACTCATCATTTCAATTAGGTATTGCGATATTTTGACTAGAAGTCAAACTATACTATTCTCACTGTTTTCTATGCATTGTGTAGATAATGTAAGTTCATTGTACCTTCAAGTTGAACTAGCAACAGATCTTTCTATGTGATATCATGTCTAATTCTTATTAAATGTTATTATTGAAAACAAATATTGCTATTGGAATTGAATAGGTACTTGGAATACTTGGAGAATTTCTAATACGCAAATATTTTCGATTCCTCTCCATACTAGATACATTTTTTTTCTTACAAACCCTTGGAGTTACCCAATCCCATCTTTATTTTTTGTTCATTTTAGTTATAAAATGAACAAAAAATAAAGACACAATAACAATAAATAAAAAATTATAAAATTCAAAGATCACGTCGGGGTCACCATTTTTTTTATTTTTTTTTTATTAATAACACCCAACAGTCACATACATAGTCCTGACCCCACATTAAGATCGAGTCTTGTGTCGTGGGTATCAGGAACTACGAGATAATTTGGTGGTGTGTTCGGAGTGACGGAAAGAAAACCCAGCGTTATGTAATAACGACTTACTCTGCCAACGGTTCTACACTTACTAACTTAAATTATGAGATACTATAGCTTATAACATTATTGACATTTCACATGTAAGTGCACCCACATACAACCGCTATAATTGTCTACCGTCCCGTCCCTTCATAATCAGCCCTGGTCAATCAAATCCCACCAATCAGATCAATAATAAAAAAAATGAAAATGGCGGCCACAAATTTCAATTTTGAGTGTCAAATGATATTGTTCAAGTAAAGGATGCCTCAGATATCGATATTGTGACCAACCGAAATAATAACAAAACAATTCAAAGTAGCGACCACAATTTTCAATTCAGACACAGTGGTAATTATATTACCACTTATGAAAAATCATTTACAATTATGAATTTATGACATCATCTGTGAAATTGAGGTGAGATGAAGAATAGGTATGACCAAAAGCACCATGAGCAAGTTGTCAGGGGTGTGCACATTAAAAAGTCAAAACATTAAAAAGTCGATCAAGAAAAGATTGTTGCATACATCTTCTCCATCTTTTTTTACGGCGCTGAGACCTGGATCCTCAGAGCAGATGATCGTAAGCGTATCGACACATTAGAAATGTAGCACTGGAGAAGAATTTTACGTATTTCCTGGACAGCAAGAAGAACAAATGTCTCAATGAACTCAACAACAAGACTCTCGACGATCTGCCTTCAGCGAGTTCTTGAGTTCTTCGGAAATATAGCCCGGAAGAAGGTTGATAGCCTTGAAAAGGTCTTCATCGCCGGTAAGATGGAAGGGAAGAGACTACGAGGCTGGAACCCATTACAATGGTCCGATCCGCGCCGCCCTCGACATCAGCACACAGGAAGCCTTACACACCGCAAAAAATAGATCCAGATGGCGCAACAATATTAAAGAAAAAATTGCCCAGGGTCACGACCCTCAGCAGAGAGGAGGGAGGAGCTTTAGCGGTTATGATTTTCCATACAATATTTTATTCCTTATGTTTCCAAAATTAGTGCACGGTATTATTTTTCGTTAAAAGTGCGTGGTGGCCTGTTGGTAAACGGACCAGACGCGACTGCAGACATGTTCATGGTGGTCGCAGGTACAAATCGCAGGGCACACCTCTGACTTTTCGGAGTCATGTGTGTATTGATAGTCAATCACCACGCACTAAAAACGGTGAAGGAAAACATCGTGAGGTAACCTGCATACCATAGCTATTTATAAGAATTTCTATGGTATGTAAGTCCGCCGACCCGCACTAGGCCAGCGTGGTGGACTATATGGCTTAACCACTCTCAATCGTACTCTCGTTTGTAGAGTAGGCCCGTGCCCTGCAGTGGGACGTATAAAGGCTGATACAGATTATTTTTCGTTAGCAGTAAAGCTAGAAATAACTTCAGTGATTTTGGTTCCGTTCAATATTCCATCCATTATTTCAACCGCTTAACGCCTTTTCTTGTCAATAAAAGTTAGCCTATGTCCGTTCCCAAGGTTAAATATATCTCTGTACTAAATGTTATCAAAATCGATTCAGTGGTTTAGACATGAAAGCGTAGCAGACAGACAAACGGAGTTATTTTCGCATTTATAATAATAATAAAGATGTCACAATTTGGGAAAGTATCAACTGAAGTATTAACCCTTTTTTTTATTACAGTGAATGGCGAGACAAGCATGCCATTCGCCTGATAGGATCGCTAAGCGATACGATCGCTCATGGATAGTAGCAAAACCATACCACACCATTAATACCAAAACAATGCGTGGCTTCGCAATGCGCTCGCCATCCCGTTTGATTGCTTGCTTCTTGCTTGATTTACTGGACATATTGAAACTTAACAATAGATGTTATGTCTCAATATGTCCAGCAGTTACTCTAGCTACAAACACTGCTGTTTATTGGGAGTAAGACATTGCAGTAGTGCCAACTGCCTAAGCGGCGTCTCACACATGAGAGACTTACCGCCAGTAAAAATCACTAATAAAATATCAACGCGTTTTGATCGGTCCCTCTCATTGCTACCGTACATGTGCGTCAAACAGTAGCATGGCGTTATGAGCGATCCGTTACACCGCGCACCGACGCGACGCCCGCGCCCTTCGTACTGAGCTCCACGCACGCGAGCGCCGCGCACGCACCGCGCTGCAGGCGGAGGAGCGCGGCTCGCTCCCGGACACAACACACCAGACCACAACTGGCCAACTTACACACTGCGCGCCCGAACTTTATTACAATGCTACTCGTGCACTGATCTGAGTGTTTGGTGAACCGCACCTCGCCGCACCTCGCCGCTCCACACTGCTCCACCGGCGCTCTCAGACGCGACCACTAAAGATTAATATCAACGGCTTTTACAAATTAAAACTAACTCCCACTGAGTTGTAATTAGTTATGTTTTGAGTTGATTCGCGCGATAACGTTTGAACAGTGCGTGCCTTGTGCCTCGTGCCTTATGATGAACCTGATGTAATTATGGAGATAGCACTCCCCCCGCACCCTCCGCGCACCTGCTCGCTAATTACACGACAGTGCTTTGACACTTGATATAACGCTTTGTCGGGCTTTGTGACTCTCTTCAATTGTATTTTTTTTATAGCCAGCCCTTCAAATTCGGAGGGGAGTGAGAAGGAAAAAGGATAGGAAGGGGAAAGAGATATTGGGCATCCGACAATCTCACACAACAAACGAAACGTGACAGCAAAGCTGCCACTTTACGTCGATCTCCTGAGAGACAGTGTCACCGCTCCGGACGAGCATGCCCATTTACGAGTATGCTGAGTCATGAGTGTCAACAGCGCATAGTGTATATCGGTGAACAACAAACTGAATGACGTCGATGTTCCCCGTGGGCGCAGACTCGCAGTATAGCTGGACGTGTGCGCCGGCAGTGGCCAGTGTGTGCAGTGAGCTTGTTAACAGTGGTGCATGTGGCTAGCTCACGAGCTGCGAGCGTTGCGTTGCTCAGCTCTAGTATAATTATTATGTAAATGGCGAGGTCCGACACGCGGCGGTTCACTGGGCTGCTCACTATTCACTACTCGCTAGTGGCTATTCATACGAGTAGCGACTTGTCACGGCCCGCGAGTATGTACATGCATAAAAACACACTAAATGTGAGTGTAACTTTCCCGCCGACGACCCGTGGCAATACAGTAAGCAGACGCGGTGTAATGCCATCAAATAATTAATAATATTCAATTAAAAGTTAAAAGACACTCGTCGCAATGCTGATTGCATAAATATTTGCTGCGTCAGCGACTGTCACATTCATATGTCGACACTCACATTGCGAGTGAGAATTTATTTATTTCCATATCATACAATTTGTATTAACTGCCCAATTAATTATGACATGATCATATGTTCCGCTCCATTTGTTAATAGTTGTAATGGAATAGTTGTTTGCAATGAGAAGGTGATACATCATTAGTTTGGCATTGAGCTCCAATAGTTTAATTGCCAAAGTAGTGTTTCTCTCATTAATTAATACTTGAGATAGCGCTGGATCTCAGCATGATGTACTCGTATAATAGTCATTGTATTGTTGTTGCGTATTGTTTATCCGCCGCATTTGGCTTCAAAGAGATCTGTCGATGGCATTAGGTAAGATGTTGTGTGATATCTATCTATATTCCTATACTATTTATATCCCGTGTTACCTATATATTCATTATTACAGTGCTCATGACAAAAATAGTGTAAAAATATTTTCAATGAGTTCAAATGAAAATAATTACTTAACTGAAATCCATTCTCCGATATGCCAGTACCGGCGGATCTGCCCATTAGTCGTTCTTTTCAACTTTTTTTATAACTGTAGTATTTTTTTTTCATTTTGGCCGTGTTTTTTGTTTGTCATCTTGATAAAAAACAAATAGTTTTATACGAAAGCATAAAAATAAACATATTATTTAGTAAATACCATTATTATACCATTCTTTATGGATTAATCTTATCTTTCTGTGTACGGAGTTGTTATTTACAATTATACAAACAGTAACTGCCATTGATTCATGTCATAGTAGCTTTACCTATGAGTTAAGGCAATGAATGGGTCGTGAATGGTTCGAGAAATTCCGTATTTCCATCTGAAGAGACCGGGGGATGTATTATTTGAAAAACGCAGTGAGCTTGGCATCAACTCTCGGCCACTTGAAGTTCAGTTCAGAGTGTTGACGTGTGAAGCTCTATAAAGATATAGAGCGGAGTGCAGTGCGGGCAGTGTGTGGTGTGCGGTGGTCACGCACTGCGACACCCACTCAGTGGAAGCGGCAAATTGAGCCATCGCCGGCCGCGCGGTGCGCACGCGATGTCCTGCATTTTTGCAACATTGCTAATGACACAGGCGACACTGATATAAATCAAGGATTTCCTTTCAATGAACGCGCTTGCACCCCCGCGCCCTCCGCTGCGACCCCCGCGCCCCCGACCCGCGCCCGCACAGCCGCGCCACGTGGGAACCGCCGCGCCGCACCGCGCCGCCGACACGCCGCACGCACTCGGCGACGCACCTCGCACATCATTCGGGTATTATTACAAGCCAACATATGCTATCAGTATTTCCCTTAGAGATCGAAGCAGAAATGATCTATTGGATCCATTAGCACGCTGGAGTTACAGTGGCCAAGACACGTAGCGCTGAGTAATGATACCTAACCGATAGAGTTGAAAAGTTTTGGTGTGGAGAAGTATCAAAAATCGTTGGAGTTTAGTCGTCAGTCAGTCAGTCATCGTGGCAGGTCGGCTTTAAGTGATGGACGATGTGGTAACACTTGCGGGTCGCCATTAACAGGAATGTACTGCTTGTGACTGAAGACTATGCTATCGACGAGAGGCTCGTCATACTACCTTCTACAGCCGATACAACACGAATGAATAAGTTGTCGGTGACGCGTTATATTTAGTGTAGTGTAGTGGGACCCGTCACCCGCGTGACGCGCTGCACCTGTGCGCTCCCGCCCAGCCTTCCGCTCTATGTGTCTTTTACTTATCAATAGAAAGATGCGAATCCGCGGCATGTCGTGATTGCACTATTGAACGTTGTTTATCATTCGATAGTTCACAACATTTGAATTTGATTGAAGGATGTCGCGTCTATTAAGAATTATATAAATAAAACGGCGTTGGTCGAGTTGCGCGTCGGCGCGGCGGCACGGGCGTTCTCTCATCTCCGTGCCAATGCAAGGTAGTAATTGTGTTGTGACCTTGACCCCGCGCACACATGCGCGGCGCGCGTGCATGTGCGTGGCAGTGCGCGCGGCGGCGACAGGTGCAGGGTGCGCACGCGCCGCTGCTCAAATATCAACATATGTCACTCACCCCCGAGATGAGGCGGCTGCGGCAGGTCCCGTTACCCACCACACTACACTCGGTCGCCGCTCCCGCGACTCCGCCCGAATGGGGCTCTTCGGCACTATTGTTTATTCGATAACAACATTTACGAATTACTCAGTACGGTAAGAAGTATTTAAGATATATTTTTATAATATTCATTGGTTGCTGAATATGATTGACGGGCAGATCACTCACTGGCGGAGGCGATATTGTTAGACACGCACAGCAAGTGCGAGAGCTCGGGTTGCTCTTGTACAGCGGCACACTAGTTGGAGGATTTAGTTGGGTGACGTCACCGCGCCGCCGCGCCGTAGAAAAACACCCGCTTCTATTTATGTAGATCACAAAAACCGCTTAATTGTATGCATTCGTGTAGAGGCGTTCATTATCGTTAATTTCAATAGACGTTGTGGATTCGGAGGTTTTTTCGCCTATTTGCATATCTGCGAAGGTCGGCGGCGCTCACATCTCGGCGCGCCGCTATTCATGTACAGTCTACACTATTTCGATAAATAAAGTGAACCGTTTAATAAGTTTATCCGTTGACGTGTGCCAAGCATGTGGAACTTCCTAGCGGTTCAAGAATCGAAGTAATTTCTTACGGATATTACTAGCTGCATACAACCATAAGTATTTTTAGACAAAAACCAGATAAAATGAAAATGCTACAAAAGCTTTAATTCTGACATACTCGTGAATTGTTTGATATTTCTTACACATGGAAAGATGAAGAAATAGCTTTATACTAATGGGTGGTGACTATTGGGCTTTTTGTCGTTCGTCTTAGGAATAGAGCCGATGAAATGAGACCAACTGTAGAAGGCAGAATGTACCAGTATGAAAATAATGTGATTTTGGCGTGTATAATGAGAAGAGGTGTGGCAGCGACACATAAGATGTAGTGCATACTGCTCAGTGCGGAGGCTGGGTGATGAGATGGAAATGGCGACGCGTAGTGGCGTACGCGGAGCGATTCAAATCACTGGCGTCTGCGTGGGAGCCGCGCACACGCCTCCCAGCGCGCGCACACACACACACACACACATACGCTCAATTGATATCATTGTAACATGTGTGTTCGTATTAGTTCAACACAAAAACATTATGTTGATTTGTACGTCCAGGCAATAAACACTTGCTTAATTGGACGAATCGGACCTCCAAAATAAAAATATTGTATTTCTTTCTAAATGTTCAACATATAAATGTGCCAATTAGTAATAATTTATTATTAACCGATAAATTTCTAGTATTGTAGGAGTATATCAGTAAAGAGAAGTAGGTGCAGTACACGCGTCGTGTGAGTGGAGCTAATAACAAATACAAGAAGCCTTTTATGCACCGGATATGTCGTTATATTGTACTTTTATTACGGTGTGTTGCCGTGGAATTATTACATTAATTCTAAATCGACAAGGTCGCCATCAAAGAAACAGAAACAAATGAAGGTAATGTTAGAGTTTGCGGTGACGAAGCACGACGCGGCGCATGCGCGGTGCGATGCATTTAGTGTGAGTCGATTAGTCCCGCGCTGCAATGAGCCGATCGCATTCTCACTGTGAGTTGTGTCAAGGCGGTGCGGGGCGCGGGGCGGGGTGCAGGAGCGGGCGCGATCCGTTAAGGCGATCCACTATTATGCGAGTAATTAATGCGGGCGCGCGCCTCGGCCTAGCGGGACCCTAACGTCCAGCAGGTGCCGCTAACGGGACCTGCAAAGGTCACCCCCGCGTGTCACCACTCATCGCCGGCGCGGGACTCGGCCGCGGGACACCACATCAATGCACCTCTTTCCCGATAAACTATAAACTTATGTTCGAGTTCCTGCCACTTTACGATGAAAAAAACATTCCAAAAACGGCGATTTAGATGATGATATGAGCGCGCAAGTAAAGTGACTACCCAACAAGCATTTCGATTCCTGATGATGAGCGCTCATAAAAGCCTCCCTGGCATTTGGATGTTTAGTGCATAATCAGGGGCGCGCAGACGCTACAGCCGGTGTAAATATTTAAATAAAAAGAGCTTTCTTTTATGAGCGTCGTGAAACAATAGGCGGTGATTGTGCGCGCGGCTCGCCGGTGCTGGGCAGTGCGATTTTTTACTATTAAAATGCAACCTTTTTAAACGTTTCTTTAACTGTTGGACCAATAAATTAGAAAGTGCCGTAACAAACGGAACAAATTTTTACTGCGTATTGCTTTCTCCGAGTACAATTGAAATAGTAATAATGTAACATGAAACGGCTCGCTTTACTGTAAGCGTTTACGACAGGGCCGGGAGTCCGTTAGGTGGTGTAAATGTCAAGGCGATGCAACCGCCACCCGCGGCCCGTCGCCGCGCCACCGCTGCATTATCATGTGGCTTCTTATCAGTAAATAGTGAAGACGCCGGCTCTACCACAAAAAATAGTGAAAAATCTATAACACCCCTGTGACTTTTTATCCGTTATGATTGCAGAATTTTTCAACAACAAACTTCATCCAGACATAGTATCGGCAACACCAGGAGCAAGATGCAAACGTATAATCGAAGAGGAAAATATCTCGGAGCAACGTGTAACGAGCTAGTAGCGTTTGTGTTGAGATTGACGAGTGGCATCCGAGGAAGGGAGTGTAGCTTGTGCAAGGAGTATAATGCGGTGCAGCAGGGAGCAGCACAAAGAAGGTGGCACTCACCAGAGTCCATGATCGGTGGGGCGCGCTCGCCGGCGAGGAATGATGCGCAGCCGCCGCGCGCGCCCCACTCCGCCACTCCGCCACCCTTCAACCCTAGACCAGTCTATGAGCGCATTATTCACCCCGCAGCGCACGCAAAAACTGAAATGTCAGGTGATTTCCCCGCGCGCCTCTCCGCCGCCGGTAACGGGACCAGCCGAGCGCGGCCCGCGGGACTCGCGGGACCTTTCACATAATTACCCTCCGCCCCGAGCACTCACTCACCTCCAACACACTGCACTGCACTGCACCCGACGTCGCAACACACGCGCGTCATGTCACGGTGAGTGTCGCACCTTGTAGCTGCGTTGTAGCCGTGTATGTTCGAAGACAACGGCACGATAAGAGGTGCAACTTCACGCCAAATTTTTAGAGCTAACGCGTTAAAAGCCGCGAAACCTAGAGCACGCTTCTTGTCGTCGTAACATACTCCCATTGAGCGGTATTCTGTGTTGTTGCGCTTTAACCTTTTATTTTGTGACGTCGCATACAACATCTCCGCTGGAAATATCATATTATTAGCATGTTATATGGTAATAGCCACTAATAAGCGACGCTGTGAGACCAAAATTGAAATAAAACTCATTGTCAGTGAGGCTGGCGCGGGCAGCCGCGCGTCGCCACTGCTCTAAACTTATTTACTTAGCTTCGATATTTACGAGCAATTTGTTGCATAATCGGTCATGAAGCTTACACATAGCCTATCAATAAATATAGTAATCGATTAAGAGACAAACATACTAAATATGTTTTAATGTTGGTAATAAATAAATACACCCAACAGTCACATACATAGTCCTGACCCCATACTAAGATCGAGTCTTGTGTCGTGGGTATCCTGATACCATCCGAAAAATCTTTTCGGTCGGACTTTTCGGTCTTACAAACACCCAGACCGGAAACAAATACCTGTGTTTCACACAAATATTTGATTCAGTGCGGGGATCGAAGCCGCGGCTTTTTGTTTCACAGCCGGAGTCTAACCAACTGCGCCACGGAGGCTGTCAAATAATAAGGTATATAAATAATAAATAATAACAAGTAAATAAATAATATTCTACGATCCGTACGTTTAGGAAATTGTTTGGTGCATATACTTTCCATGTTTCGTAGCAATGTGATGCCAGATGGGACTAACTGTACAGTGTACGGGCTTGGCATTCTATTCACAAGGTTCCTGTATTGATGGACATGTTTGAGTGCAGTGAGTGCAGCGAGGCAGTAGTCTCCGCGAGTGGCTGCACACAGCACAGAGATAGCGTCATAACTGCGAGCTAGCAGGTGTAATGTCACGTCGCTGTATCTACACGCACGTCACCATTCACCACACACGGCTGCGCCACGACGCCGACAAACAACAAATGTTACATTATCTACTACAACAAAGCTAAATTTATCGCCTACCGGAGTTTTTTGCAAACGTTCTTCGCAAATAAAAAAGATCGTTATAAGTTTTTTGGTTAAACGTATAATAAAGCATATTAGGCAAAAACCATCAATCACGGGCGTCCCGCGGAGCAATTTGGATAGTTTCTCGGAATTGAAAGGCTCCCATTCGCACAGGACGGTAGATAACAATCGCGTGTAGAGCACGTCGCGTCGCCACAAAGGATTTGCATACGGTTAGGTGTGGGCAGGGGACGTGATGAAGACGGAGGGGCGCAGGGGGGGATATCAATCAGTCGAGCGCTTTGTACGTCGCTAATCCGCTACCTGCACAGTAACAATAGCGCTGGCAGCGTGGCGCGAATATGCTTACATCGAATGAATAATTTTGCTGAAATGGTACTGGTGGTAGGTCTCTCATATGTGAGAGGCCATCTGGGTGGGTACCACCGCAGTGTCTATTTCTTCCGTCAAACAGCAGCGTAAATGCGCTGTTGTGTTTCAGATTGAAGGGCATTGTAGCCAGAGTAACTACTGGACATATTGAGACTTAACATCTTATGTCTCAGGATGGTGAGCGCAGTGGAATGCCAAGCATTGCTTTGTAATTCAAGGTGTTGTTTGGTTTTGCTACTGTATATGAGCGGTCGTATCGCTTACCATCAGGCGAACGGCATGCTCGTCTCGCTATTCATCGCAATAAAAAAAAATTAAAAATAAAAGAAATCAAATGACCCAATGGCTATATCTATCCACTTGTATAGTACTGTTTTTCGAAGACTACTGGACGTAATTAACAGGCGTAACAGGAGATTCCACAAAAACAAACGTAAATACACGAGTATCGTCGTTAAGAAATTTGTAGTGGTGCTACAAGTAGTAGTTCTGCAAGTTCGCTGAACTTATGAATTCCGTCCCACGAATCATACAATAGTAATATTAAGCACGAATTTAAGATTCAGTCAATGGTGCATCCAAAACGCAGTGACTATTAATTGAGCAATATTGTGCAACAGTGTTATTGATTGTCAAAAATTGTGATATCGGATGTTGCTAACATTTCGAAACATTGCTTAACAAAAAATAACAATGGTATGGATGGATGTAAGTAATGGTGCAAATTTCAAAATCCGCAAGCCGCAAAACTTACTGAAAGTGCAATTTTGAATCTAGGAGTCGAACCCAGTAGCACGTCGAACACATCTCGATGAATGATGCAATTAACAATCGATATACATATACTAGTAAGCGTAATGTTGCCGGCGCCAACACATCGCTGCCCCAGGTGTGCGCGGGCGGCGCGGGGCGGCGCTCCCCCGCGTCTCGCACATCGCCGTGCGTATTTTTTGCCGTGGCTAGCCAGGTATGTGCAGTGCACTCAATGCTACCTGCCCGCACTTGGAGAAAATTGCCAAAACCGAAACTAATATATCAATCTGGATCGCTAACGATATGCTCGGCCTACTCGTACCGGCGCTATTGTGTTACAGTGCGTCAACTCTTGCAGTACGCTCATAATGGAGCAAGTTGACGACGAGCAACCTAACTTGTAGACTGCTGAGTTCATACGCAGAAGCAAATATATGCATGATCAGCAAATAAATGTATGTATGTTTTGAGTTATTAGACGACCAAAAAGACCCTTTAACATAAACTTGGTTACCATGACAAGATACGTACCTAATATCTTGTATTTATTTATGTAGGATTTGAATGTTTAAAGGAAGATGTGTAGAATGACACTTTAGACGAACGACTGATATAATAATAATAATAATGTTTATTTATTGCACAAAACAGTCGTGATAAAGGTATAACAAAGCTATAAATATTACACTTAATAATATTTCGCATATCTGTGTTAAACATTCAAAAAATTATCAGGGGTCCCCAAACTAGGTCATGCCTGTATCTTGGGGTACCTAAATAAGGGCGTTGTACAAGTAGCCGTGAGTTCCTAAAATTACTTTTAACACACAAAATAAACAGTTATATCTTACACTATGGAACGTGGTTTGTGTGAAAGAGATGACTAATGAAAATATTTAAGATGGAAAGAGTTAGATGATGACCGGTGAAGATGTTGAAATACGGAAGGTATAATAATATTAAGTATTCCGTAATAAGAGGGAAGAGTCTGGAAGACGAGGTAAGACATGAACGACGACTAAGGAAGACGTTTTTGAGGACGAAATAAAAAGACGAATATAAACCGAAGATTATTTGAAAGAAACAACAGTGTACATGCACTTCACCTGTGAAGGACATTATAGCCAGAGTATCTAGTGGACATATTGAGACTTAACATCTTATGTCTCAGGGTGGCGAGCGCAGTTGAATGCTTTGTAATTCAAGGTGTTGTTTGGTTTTGCCACTGTTCATGAGCGGTCGTATGGCTAACCCTCAGGCGAACGGCAAGATCGTCTCGCTATTCATACAAAAAAAATATGAATGTTTTGGACTAGGACTAGAAGTCTCAAACAGAACTTATGAAGAACGGTTAATGTATTCGGCGTCGCCCTCAGAATGGGCCGATCCATATAAGATTAACTGTTTTTTATTAATAAGAGGTTCAGTTAATCCGTCGCCGATAAGAATCAGAATCTGGAAGAGGTGTACAAATTGTATCTAACTGCAAAGCAAATTGAATGGAGGGGTTTGGGTTTCATGTTTTACTCGCACTAAAATTATCACTCATGTTGAATTTCATCCCGGCAGGTAAATAACCTGTATTTGTTTTATGAACTAAGCTATAGCTAGCCTTATTAAATATGCATCATGATACCAGAAGCGAGAGTTCTATATGGCGGCTGAGTTAATTAGTATATATATTAGTAAGAGTTCTATGACAAAGCGTCGCGGGCGGCGGAGTAGTGCCCGGTAATAGTGAGTAGAGACGTTGTGGTGTTGCGCACAGTGGAGCGAGGCACGCCGCACGGCCAATTTCGGTGGTAGCTATTGGGAGAATATTCTTTGCGATCTGTTTTTAAAGAAAGCAATATACTAACCGTGTCATCTGAATACATCTTTCAGAATATAATGCACGTTCGTAAATATATTAATAAGTTTTATAAGGTCAGTGACACCCACACTATTAATACGCGGAATAAAAATAAACTAGCAATACCCTCGTTTAGACTAGAAAAGTCAAAAAAATCTTTCTTGGGTAGTTGTATTAAATTCTATAATAAACTTCCCAATAGGATAACGCAGCTACCGGACAAACTATTTAGGGCGCATATTAAAAACAAACTTATGTCTAGGGGTTATTATAATATTAAGGAATATATTGAGGATAAAAAAGCCTGGGATTAGGTGTTCTCTTGCACATTGCGACCTTCTGGGGCCCTGAACTATTCGCTTATTACACCACCTAATTTAAATAATTAAAAATATCTAAAATACATGCAATATACAATCAAATAAACCAATTAAATTATATGACGACCGATCGAAAAAAACATATAAAAATAATAATTAATATGGCAAATCTTTGTAAGACAAGTCACAAATACTTATTTTAGTAAATTGACCAAAACCAAGCCCACTGAGTTTGACTCGCTGGATCTACTCAGAAATGGGTCGCGCCGCGTAGTATCCAGTGGTAAAGTAAAGCCCGCTGAGTTTGTTCGCCGGGTCTTCTCAGGCAGGGCCGCGTTGGATCCGGCAGTAAGCCTAAACATACGGGACGTATCGGAAATACTTATGGTCGTTGTCTTAAGTTGGACCCAAAACAAGCCCACTGAGTCTTAGTCGCTGGATATACTCAGGACTGGGTCGCGTCGCGTAGTTCCAGTGGTAGTGTAAGCCCACTGAGTTTGTTTCGCCGGGTCTTCTCAGGAAGGGCCGCGTTGGATCCGGTGGTAACTATAAACCGCTACGCACCGTTGTAATATTTATGGTCCACAAATAATATAATTTAATTTGACTAACGTAAATAATGTATTTCTTTGACAAATAAATTACTATAAAGTAAAAACTAATACTTTAAATAAAATATGAATAAAAACTAAATAAATAAATAAATAAAACTAATTATAAATAAAAATTAAATTAATTTAAAAATAAATAAAATTAATAAATAAATTGATAAAAGCAAGAAATTAAAATAAGTAATAATAAGTATAGGAAATATATTGTAAATAGAGATTAAGTTCTATGTGTATTGACTTGTCATAAGAGCTGCTTATTTGCCTACGTGATCAATAAATACATTTCATTTCATTTCATTTCATAGGAGATTTGTTTGAGATATTTATGCAAACTGTTAGAATGTTATTGTTATTGTTATGACTAGCTTCTAGTAGACTTGCTATCACGAGTGCATTAAATGGGCACACGGCGACTTTCGCCAACAGCCACAAAAATAAACTAAAACATTTGCTTCAACTCTCTGTTACCGCATTGTATCGAAATACCTTTGGTTCACACAAGTATGTGTTTCGCTTCGGGGATCGAACCTGCAGCCTTTCGTTTGACAGTCAGCTTCTAACCAACTGCGCTAAACTGCCAAGCACTGTCGATATATATTAATGATATTGATGTTAAACTCATGCATACGTAAACTAACGCATTTTTCCTAGAATGGTTAGGCAGATGTGCTACCAGGAAACCCACGTTTCGCCTAGTATGTTCCGTCCCATGATGTGATAGGGGGCGAGCCTATCGCCATGTCGGACATAAATCTCTGATTACAGGCTGATAAGATGTAAAAATCCAATATATCCCGACACGAGATTCGAACCCGAGACCTCAGCTTTGATTTTTTTTAAATAAGAAATTAATAATAAGATAAAGTATGGATACCTTTAGCATTAAAGTTGGCTATTTAAACAAATATTATAAAGGATTATTGGAGGAGGATAGGATTTGATAGTTTGCATTGAATATGCTCTGAAACCAATGGATCGATTTGAAATTTCACCGTTAGAATCCTACATCATACTTGATGAGCATACGCAATAGAATATTTTCAAAAAAGTGTAGATCTGCAACCGGGCGGAACCGGGTGAGCAGCTATTTTAAATAAATCACTAAAATTCGGCTTGGGAAAATTACTTTGCAGCAAAGATGAGTCCAACTTACGAGACTACATTCTACAGAAATTCATTCTCGTAATAAACGTTCCGGAAGTCTGAGCATTCTGAACCCCTTATCTCGTCAAAAGGTAAATAGTAATTAGGATATACTTGTTATTCCTAGCTTTCCTACTGAAATATTGACCTTGTAAGTTCTCGATTGATGGGGGCATACTTAGAAACCAAGCCTATCAAAAAGTGAATCTTGTGCTAGAATAAATACTACAGAGGTAAATACGTCACTTCGTAAATCTATCACTTTAGTGTCCGCGGGTACACGTGCACTGGACGCCAGTAACTTAAATGCATCTCATAAACCGATAGCTTTAGATATTACAAAAGCGTGACGAATCGCTGCTCGCTGATCGCTGCCGTCCGAACTATACACTAAAAACTACGATTATTCGCATCTCACAAACGACGACAAAAACTAATGGAAATGAATTGAAATATGCGAGCGATTGTTCGGCGTTCGAAGGTGAGGCGGCGAAAAAAACGCAGCAGATGTGCCGCCGCTACCTGCCGCCGCGCCCGCCACCCCCGCACACCCCCTCGCACGCATGCAAATATGTGAGCAGGGGCAGCCTCCACGAACCACCAGCTAATGCAGTGTCACCCATTGCCCCAATTATTTGGAGCTACAGTGAAGAAACCGAACATTAATCTTGCATGGAAACTATGGTCGGGTCTGCTATCGCTATCCCGGCAGTTGTGGAACGCCGTAGGCTGATATTGCGTACTGAAATCGTCACTTCGGGCGTAAGCTCCTGTTTGTGAGGCTACAGAGTGTGGAATAAAATGTCGGGGCGAGCTCAATTTTTGGTTTCTCAACGTAATATGCATACCGTTGTAATGCGGCATAATGAGGCGGCCACTACCGGTGTCCGCGGCTGCGCCCGGTGCCGCACCGAATTAGAGTAATAAACATAATAACACGACAGCCGCCGCGACGTGCCACACATCAAATAATGAATCTATGGAGAGCAAATTGTTTATTAGATATGTATCGGCGGCCGTTACTAAACCGCAGAGCCCGGCGCTCCTGCCGCTGCCCAGGAAGCCGCGCCGTCAGCGCTGACACCGTCGCTACTTCCACTTGCTTAATATGCTTTACTATATTCTTAACACTATACTCTTAAAATAGCTTTGTTTATTAGTCCATAGTGGCAATATAAGATTACATTAGGCTTTCTCGTGCATTTTATTTGTCTAGAGAAGTTTAGACATTACAGTGAACTATGAGTGTAATTAATAATTCTCGAAAGCGGTATCGTGTGTCCGCGATCACTCATGTCGTTGCTAAATGTTACTGCATGTGCCAATACCTATACGTGGGTCAAATACAAAATAAACGCAGGGAATATCGCAACACCTTCTCCTTGTATGATTGAACCTTGATTTAATATATAGATGACATTGCTAATTGTTATTCTAAATAGAATATGGAGGGTGTGGAGTGTGGAGTGCGTGGTGGTGACGACGTGACAAGCGGCGGAGTGGTGCAGGCGCGCGTGCGGAACGCTCCCGCGCCGCGCCGCGGAGGAGCGCGCGCTAACACCCGTGTCATTTAACCAATAACTTCACCAAAACATCCTATTCCGAACGTTTTTGTAATGAATTACGTGTCATCTCTTGATTCCTAACGGGATCTACCCACATTCAAGATGCACAAGTACATTATTATTTATTAACGTGGAATACAATATATGATTACAATACAATATATGATACCTATGATTGGCACACATATCGGCCTTAAATATTGATATTGTAAATATCATATCTATTTGATGATATGTGGCGCTATTAATAGGTCCACTATTAAATAAATGAACGAATAAATACAACTGTTCTGGTTCCTTGGTAACAAACTACACAATGTTGGTATCATTCTGACCGTAGGACTGACGTGTGGGGGTATGAGCGCCGGCAACATTAGCCCCAGCAATTGAAATACTAGTCACCGTAATGATAAGGCGACTATACAACAAACATAAAGTTTAAGCTGTTAAATTAACGGTACTAAAGTTGGAAGGACAAGAGTCTCGTGATGCGTAGTGCTGTTTTTTTCTAGCGATTGTCATCTGTACTTCAATTAAGACACGGTGTCTTAACGAAAGACGAACGAAGACGAACGACGAACGAACACGAAGACCTAATGTGGATTGGAAGATATTCGAATTTCTTGTGAAGAACTCTCCGTTACGCATATTTCGTCACGATATTGAAGCGAGCGGTAATTAATTATGACAATGAGAGCGATGATGAGCGAGGCGTGTTGACGCGTTTCCAATTTTGCACCGTACATACTGGCGAGATGTGACGACAAGAATGTCGCGCGCTAAGCACATAGCACCGCCGCGCCCGCCGGATAATATACGCTTCGGAAGAAAACAACGTTTTTTTAGTTGCCAATATAGTATGTGATGGTGCGGAGAATGAAACCAACGATGATTAGAATGGTAGGCATGTGACAGGGTTGAAGGTTGTAAAGATTGCCACTAGTTAATGATAGTCAATGGTCAGTAGACAAGTATAAGTGGGCGGCAGTCAGGTCGCAGCGTGCGGGAGGCGCGGCGGGAAGTGCTGCGTCATCTGCGCCGTGGGAGAAGTTTTTGTGTGGCCGCCGTCGCGCCATCACACGCTGCCGTCACCACGCGTCTCCACATCACATCCACGTTCATTCATAGCACGCCATGGCCGCCACGCGACGAGACGTGAGCGCTGCATGGGACTGCATCGCCGCCACTCACCATGTGCGCTATTGTACCTGTGACTGTCTACAGCTCACTATTTAGGGGAAAACCCAGCCGGAATTACGTTGACAGCAATTTTAATAGTAGTATAAGTTCATAAGCTGAACGTTTCGCAGACGCAGAGCTACGAAAGTACCGAGCTTTGTCTCGTGTCGGGAGCGCGTATGAGGCGGTTTCGATTCACGAATTTGTTCGTCAATGAGCAGTTGACAAAAAACGTTCGTTTTACACTCCGTGTGTACTTATACGGGCGGCGGGTGCTCCGCGCCTTCGCCGAGTACTAACCTGCTACCGATAAATACTTCTAATCACATTATACGCCATTAATCAATCCGTATAAATAAAAAGCGTGTGATTGCCGATGTCTACTGTGACAGACGAGTGACGATGACGTCGACGGTGGCGACATTTTTTTGGTAATTTGAATAAGAGCGGTGGCGGCGGCGGAGGCTGCGGTGCACGCACAATGGTTGCTGCGCTGAGTTCCGTGAAGCACGCGCGCCACAAAAACCGGCGCGCTCGCTCGCCGTCCGCTTTTTACTCGTCCCGGCCCATTCACGGCGTAATTAACGCGAATAAAAAACGAAGCTAGACGAAAATTAGAAATGTTTCGGTGTCGGTGCGCGGCGCGACAAAAACCTTGCTCGCCACTGAATTTGTATTAATTTAATTAGGTCGTTTTGTCTCGGCGTGTGACGGCCGGCGCGGCGGTGGCGCGGCGGTGGCGCGGCGGTCGCGCGGTACAGCGGTGCACAAAAACATAATTACATAATTGGGGTGTGGAGCGGCTCCCGCTTCCGTATTCAAATGAGGAGTTGCGCAACGCGCGGCCTCTGCTTACTCACCGTTAAGGTCGAGCACCATCTGCGTGTTGAAGAAGCTGGTGACGTCAGCGCGGCCCGACACTGCAACAACAACAGCACAATCAGCACACAATCGACGCACAACAATCTCCCAGCATGCACTCTGGGCTGCGGCTGGAGCCCAAATATAAAATACGATAATGCTAAAGGTAGAGTAAATCACATGCGTGTTGCAACAACGAGTACCTTTTCGCCATCTCTAAATACAGTTAGAAACTCAGCACTCATAATGAAAAAGATATAATAGTCGTGTTTTCGCCTCACCCGTGCGCTGCCACGCGACATCCAGCCGACATAGTCGCTTTGGACTCTTGTTCGCAAAACACGTCGCTGCGACATGCAGTGTCGGACGCGGTTTAATATTAAATCAAGAATCGTCATTGGTTCCGTCGCAGTATGCGTCGCCGATGAGAGGCTATTATAACGGCACGTTATGCGTTCTAATCACAACACTATACACATATTTTTAAAACGTAACTTATTTGTGGTACACGATGAAGCGATTTGCAAGTGACGTAAGGGCTACTACTAGCTCGCCATTTGAAATAGTATTGCCGGTTCTTGCATTTATGCCAACGCCAATAAAAGAGGTGAAAAGAGTTGTGTGTTGTAACAGAGACATATAACTAAAAAAAATGGAGAAAATGCACCTAGATAACACATCTATGATGTTGCTATTTCTCGATAAGATTGGTAGAGCCACGCTCATGACTCAGCATGAATGGGTAGGCTCGTCCAGGATGGTACGATTGTCTCACAGAAGACCGATGTGAAGCGACCGCTTTATCATTACGTTTCGTTCGGAGAGTGAGAATGCCGGATGCCCATTACCCCTTTCCTCTACCTTATCTTTTTTCTTTATACTGTTTTCCTCCCCGCTCCCCGCCCGATTTGATAGGTCGCCGACACATCCATGATTCAAGCGTTGTGGATGTTCATGGGCAGCAGTAATAATTCGCAATCAAATTATCTGTTTGCGTGTTTGTCGGACCCATGCTTTAAAAAAATGTGTCTTCATACAAATACGAGTAATAGTAACAACATGATTTGATGGTTGATTGTACAATCGGGTGAGAGGAGTAGTTCTTTCAACAAACGGTCAATTTAATAATTTAGATTACAATTTTATTAATAATTTAGTATTTTATTGAACGAATATTTATTTTTCAACCTTTGAAAATCGAGCTGTTGATAAAATAACGCACGTTCTTCGTGACGTATTCACACACGTAATATAATAACAACACTCATTTGCATTTGTGTTAGAGGACTAGATATGTCTTGTATTTATTTTAATACACTCTTGCTGCAGACTGTAGTGCCTGCTCTGATAAGAGCCTGTAAGACTCGGTTCCATTCAATGCTACAAATATGCTCACCCCAACGTTTAGACTCGACACTATCACCACTACCAGTCTGCCTGCGTGCAAGCAGCTGCTCTACTACAGCGCCCCGTCCAGCCTTATTTAATGAATAACCCAGAGACAAATATTTTTTAAAAACTCTGCCTACCGCAATCTCGTTGTTATGAGCAATGCATGTCGTTAAGGAAAGCAAAGAACTCTATTTTTGCAGTTGGCTCACTTCATAAGTAGAGACTATACTGACTCACGACAATATCTCTTTATATCGACTACTTTCTATTGTCATTATAATAATGATTAAAATCGTTCTACTTCACAATGAAAAGAAAATCAGTTATTTTAATCGGATACGTCAGACTTTTGTTTCATAAAATATGTTCGGTTTAGAATAGTGTACATAAAAAGCATATTGCACCAACCCCAAATAATTGTGGATGGAACCGAACCTAACCATAATAATATTATGAAGACGTATTTTGTGCACAATTGCGTTAGCTAATAGTTACTGGTACTTAATTTATAATCTAATTATTAATGTGAACATATATCAAACTAAAACTAATTATTGTACGTACAACACCAACCGTTGAGATGCCAATCAAGACTTTACTTTGGTTACTTCCAAATCAATTATCCTGCACTATAGGCCAGGTAACAAAGTGTCCATGTGGAGAGGTCGAATGAAGGCGTAATGACGCCACGTCATTGTTTAAATAAATTGTGTAGATTCCCATACTCAAATGAGCGTGATCACGTTGCAAGCCAGTAGTATAAAATAAGTAAATAAACTGATCGCAGTGACTCCCCGCGGCGCGCGCCTCCTGTCGATCTACATACCACAAAACATAAGAAAACGAACAGGGTATGACTAATGTAGCATTGGCTAAAAGACAACTATTTTTATGGAATAGGGGGCAAACGAGGAGTAAACAGGCCATCTTATAAGTAAGTGTTCACCATCACCCAACAAAATAACAACAGCACCAGATTTTATGAAAGATAAACACATCCGCGGCGAGCTGACTTTACGGGAACGTTGCTTTCTAATGCTGGCCTTGGATCTAGAGGCATCGGTCCCAAAACAACGCCAACGAACGTGTTGAAATGTAATGACACAAATACTCTGCCAAAAAACGTATCGAATAGTTTACGTGGCGGTAAACCTGCAGTAAGGATGTTATTTGCTGGTATATTGTTGCACGGCTGCATTCACAAAATAAAATGCTGTCAATTGATAATAACAATATTAATAAAAGATTTAATCTATTCCAGAAAAAAATACCGTTCGACAATTTTATCATAACAATGAGACAAGCATTGAGCATTGTAGAGGGCGAGCGGCGGGCGGCGGGCGGCGGCGGGGCGGGGGGTGCGCGGCGCTTTATCGTACATACTGATCGCGAAAGTACTGATTCTCATTTTCCAAAATAATTTAAAATGAAAGGAGAATGTAGAGTGTGAGGCGGCCGGAGGTGGCGCGCAGGCTCACTGTGCATGTTGACACTAGGCTCTCCCGACCACAGCTGAACAAGCACCGAGCACAACGTCGCCGCTGCGCCGCCCGCCTCGACATCTATTCCAGTTATGCTTCTTCACAAACTATATGGATGCCGTCTGTGATTGAGCGTCCTATTACTTCACGAGACAAGTGTAACAAAGTAAAGTCGGTTAGACGCTGTCTGTGAAATGAGAGGCCGCAGGTTCGATCCCCGCATCGAGAGAAACGTTTGTGCGGCCCACAAATATTACTTTCGGGTCTGGGTGTTTGTGAGACTTAAAAGTCTCGTAGTTCCTGATACCCAAAAGAACGGATCCAGGGGAGAGGTCATGGGGATCATGACCCCCCTTGGGCTGGCTGCAGATTGACAGAATTTATTTAATTTATTGTTGATAACATTTAAAAGGACAATCATTTTTTTGTATGTCATTCTTACGAATTCGAGTATTGACATCGGACCCAGTGTTCTGACAAGAACTATAATTTGACCTCCCCCCTGGCTTAAAAGCTGGATGTTATTTATTATTTACATAGCAACATTTACATGGTGGAACTCTAGTACCGCCACAAATGCCCTATTGGTACCTACCTACAATATAATATCTGCTGATGACATGAATCAGAGACGTATACATTGTTCGCCTGTGACTTTGCTTTCTGTCATTATCATGTTACTAAAACAATATCAGCCTCGGTAATCCCATGATAGTTGTAATAAAGTAAAGTTTCGATACATTGTAATGAATAGCGACTGGTCCCGTAAGGGTTGTGTGCCTGAGTAATGTATGGCGCGCCGGCGGCGGGGTGCGGGGGAGCGGGGGCGCGGGGTGCGGGGGCGGCGGGCAGCAGTCCTTTGACTATTTAATTTCATACATGAGGCTCATTGGCGAGAGCGGAGAGAAGATCACGCAGCGCCGGCCGAGGGCGCCGCGCCATTTCCAAATAGAATTCATTCTTATCGGGGTTGTAAAAGATAGCATCGCATTAAGCGAATGGGGTCTAAACGGGGTTGGTTTGTATTTAAAGTGGGGTCAGGTGGCGACAGGGCTGGCGCGCCGCGTCTCCACGCAAATCATCACCGCGCGCATTGTTACACTATAATCATATTTCGTATGCTTCTACTTCTTTTTGAACAAATAATTCTTTTATTACTATCACAAAAGATATGTAGCTTTATTTTTCGGACTCCTTGAACTCAGTTAAGACTTTAGACCCTCAGTTTAGACGTCTTACACGTCTATATTACGACTAATGCAAATTTCATCGTATCTGTAAGTGATCGTTTGTATGAAATAATAAATTAACGATGCATGTAACTCAGTTGATGAGTTTTTCTCCGAGACGCGACAGCCCTGCGAGTGGTTTAACAGCTCGTTATATCCAAATAGATATCTTTTCATTTTAAATTAATTCGGGGTCAACACATCCCGGAGGGCTGCTCGGCGCGGCAGGGTCGGCTCAGTAAATCGCGCGCGGGGCCGCGTCCATCTTGCCGCGCCGACACTACGCGCGCCCCTGGGACCCGCTCGGACACTCCATAAATCGTCCCCATTTGGCTAACCCGCGAATCAAAGAAAGGTAATTCACAATGTTTAAATCCAATTTGAAGGGAGCCCTCGTCTCTGTCGACGAATGTGTCGACTGTCGAGCGAGCCCAGTGTGTCGGCCGCGCTCTGTTCTTATCGCGCACAACACTGCCGTGCACGCTCAATACAAATCTCCACTCTACAGCGCCAGGATACTTTATTTAGAGAGGTCACATTACCGTGCACCATATTTATGTACGTTTGGCTTGTGCTTAGCGAGTGGCGGAGCGCGGTCACGCCGCATAGTTAATCCGTTTCGTTGTTAAATCATGTTGTTAACAAACTATATCTCTTGATAAAACGGCGTGCCGGAAAACATTTTAAAAAAGATTTTGCACAAAGGGAAATTGTTGGTGAGAATATTCCGCATGTCTGCACAAATAATTAGATACTGCGCGTAGATAAGAAACCGACAATAACAACGCACCGATAACGAATACATTACGTGCGGATTTCCCACTAATCTGACTGATTTGATTGGAATTTAAATAATTGATTAACAAAAAAAATTACATTCATACTTCTATAAGTAGGTAATGTTCTGTATCAGCCCGTATATGGGCTGATACTACAGGGTACGGGCTTCTTCTGCAATCGAGTTTACGATTGAGAAGGGTTAGGCTATATATCATGTATGTTATGTATAATCAAAACTTTTCCAAACAAACGATGCATTTTAATTGTAATAATAACAATATACAACTCGCATCCTAGTCGTTCGATATAAAGTTATTGATGCGTGCAAGTAAAATCCATTTCAGAAGATTAAGCCAAATGACTTATTTTGCTAAAAACATACATCAACAATTAAATAGATGTTGTAAAAGATTACGACTTCAATAAACAATATTTTGATTTTAATTTTCTTCTTTTCAAAAGCTATTTATTGATTTTATAAATAATTCATTACAGGTGGTTCGGTATTTCAATAAATTTATAAGAGTTCCAATTTTGCCGTCGATGGTAAACGCCTAAAAAATCTATCTATAATATAATCTTGTGTTTTTGGTTATTTAAATGATGTACAAGTCCAAGTTATTCTCATGTAAACTACTAGGGCCTAGACGATTGACTTTTGCGATGTCATGAACATACATAATAATACCGATTACCGGCTAATTTATGTAGGTATATACGCTACCTACGACAAAATAAGTTGCAATTTAATTGCAAGAACTGTACTAGAGCGACATAAGAAGCTAACTGAAAGTTAAACTACTGCACTAAATGCGAAATTTACATACAATCAGCTCCAAATATTTTCAAATATACAATAACTCACGCGTGTTTTCCAGAAGGGGTAGGCAGAGGTGCTACTAGGACACCGACATTTCGCCTTGTTATTCCGTCCCGCCATGTGACAGGGGGCGAGCTTAGGGACCATGTGGTAGGGGGTGTTACAGTTGTACAACGGTACGATTATAACGTCGAGGTTCCGGGTTCGAATCCCAGGAAAACCGGGAAAAGTGATATTGGATATTTCTAATCATTAATTATTTATCAGCTCGGAGTCAGGAATTTGAGCCTGATGTGGCGAAGGGCTTGTCTCCTATCACATTGTTGTAAAGAAATCATAAGGCGAAATGTGGATGTCCTGCTAATATCTCTGTTCCTTTCCTTCTGTGAAAAGCCGCAAGTTTATGTATGCACGTATGTACAAATATTTCAGCAAAGAAAACACATATTATTCAAAAAATAAATGCACGAATTTTGGGTCTCCTCCTATTACGAGGTAGTTTACAAAAACAACAAAACCTGCGTGTAGAAGTAATGAACCGTGATTAATTGAAATACTTATTTCTGCACAGATATTATGCGCCGTTATATTGTAATGTGGGTGGCGCGCGCCTGGATATATACATAAATACGGATAAAACACAAACAGTCACATCTATAGATATACTCCAACAATTTCCATGGGTCAAAGGTTTTAAAAACAACGAAGACTATTCTTTTCCATCGCACTTGCACTCAAAACAATTGTCTTTTTATATGACTCAAAAACTTATTATAGTGCACTTGAGCTAAAATGTTTTACCAAATTAGAACTTACATGAACATGATTTTACTTTTACCAAATATGAACTTACAAGTTGCAACCTGCCGGATATCAACTGCAGACTAAATATTAATGTCAACCTGCACAATCATGTTTTTCAATACATATGCTCTCACGAGTGTTTGCCCAACACGGGTGTCGAATTTAGTATCTCAATCTACACGATTCCAATGAGAAATTCTAGACCTAAGTTATGATTTACAATAAATATATATACGACGGGACACTCGACGCATTCAACACACCACACGTGAGGTGGATGGGAAGTTTAACAGCCAAACCCAATTATTTGTTAGAGATAGAATTATACACTACCCTACGTTATACATAGTACGACGGTAAGGAAACGAATGACCGTGGTAATTGTTAGTGACAAGTACAGTAAAATGCGTGTGCAACACTTGTGAGCGGTTTCACTCCCCGGCCGTCACTCGCGAGCCACAAAAACGCGGCGCATGATACACGATCACTCATAATTTGATGTTAATGTGCGTCGGCGATGAGAAAATGCGAGCGTTTCGACAACTCTTACTGTCGCTGCTGCTGATACTGCATTATTTATGTCGGACGGAAGAAGCGAAGCGGCCAGCGGCCGGCGCAGTCCCGCAGGACTCGAGGCGGACCCGCGACATTATAATAAATCTAAAAGTACGGATGTTTGTTTACGACGGGATCGGCCCGCGACTCGCGACAAGTATTAGGCCGGGCCGGGGGTGCGCTATAAATATAACCTCTTTATTATTACACAATATTGGACGGTTCCCTGAGGGCTTCCTGTACACTGCTGGACTCTCGCATCGCGGCTGTTATCGACATGTCAACACATCACCATAAAGGGTGTTTATTTAATAATCAGCTGTAGCGAACTCTCTTTTTGAATTTATTGAATATTTGTTTTTTCCTTACAGAACATATTTTGATAACTAATAAAAGTCTAGACGCAGGCTCGTGAAAGAGGATAATGTAATTTGTAAAAGTACACTTGTATTAATCACTAAATTGTAAACTGGTTTTGAAAAGAGCAACAGTAGAATTTTTTGCCCGTTCTTCTCTAGTGAAAACCGCTTTCCGAGCCGGGTAGTAGATAAAAAAATTACCGAATCTAAATGATGTAGAACATTTTAATAGATTCAATAAATTATTTTCAATTTAATTTACAGACTAGGCCGGCAGTAGAGGCTGCGCGGCGAGCGCGCCGGCACGGGCGGCGAGCGACGGCGCTCGTCACAACATTCTGTTGTTGTATATGTTACGAACAAAGCTGGAGTTAGGCAGGTCATTGACCGTGGCTGGTTAATTGCGGTTCATCCCTTACGTCGCCCCCCCCCCCCCCTCCCCACTCGTCCCCGCGGCCCCGCGCGTGTCGGCCGGCGTGCCGTCGGGCGCGTCGCTCGTACATCCCTCGGAGCGTCAGTCTCGCCCTCTCGCAGAGTATCTCCGTGAGCTCGGGGTCACGCAGACCTTCGCACATGACGTCGTAACATTTGCCCTATATAGGAAAATCGATCAGAACAACGGGCACAAGTTCACTACACACGCACACACATACTCACGCGTACACACATGACAAGCAGCCTCCGTACGTGGAGCGTATACGTACAGCCGGGCGACGGACACGCACACACCCACACCTACTTAACTATATTCATTAACAAATAAGCGGCGCGAGCGGCGAGCACCGCCATTGATACTACCACTACAGCCTAGTGAATGTGGAAGAGTGATGGGCTCGTCTCACTACCCACTGCACCGGCGGGTGTCCTAACTGAAGCTCTATTCCAACGGTGTTTCTAAAGCTGAATACAGTTTGCGTTACCTACTAAACTCTGTTATAATACAAATATTTACACACAAAATATAAATATGTTATGCTATTTCACATCTATGATTGGGTAATATTAGCTATCGCATTTTCATATTTAGCAGTTGGTGCGTCAATAAATTATATAAGTTATCGACAATTATAAAGTTTAAGACGAGATGCATTTAATTTTATTAGGTCTTAAATGGCCAATAGAATTGAATTCGCATCCAATAAATCAATACCCGGAATGTACAAACATACTGGTAGGTTTGTAGCGACTAGCGAGTTGGTCTGGAGGCGGGCGAATTCCGTGCGCTTCGATGCACGCCCCTCTGTTTATTTATCAGGGAATTTTACTTAGAAAATCAAATTGCAACGTGGAATATATAGACAATAAGCTCCGAGCCTCTCCAGGACACACTTGTAACATCTTTCTCTCGGTGCAGATACCTCTCAAATAGGTTAATGTCTACAATTCCCTAGACACTTTAAATACCTATCAAAATGCTTCAAATCAATTGATCGTCGCGTCGGTTACAGACTCTGTGGCGGAGTCGGTCGAGAGTCGGCTATGAAACGAGAGGCGGCAGGTTCGATCCCCGGTCCGAGATAAATGTTTATACGGCCCACAGAAATTGCTGTTTTTCGGGTCTGAGTGTTGTAGGACCGAAAAGTCTCTCACAGATTGTAATTGTTAGTGTTTGGACAAGAATATGTGCGTCACTGTAGCGTGTATGAAATGGTGAAAAGTAGCACAATGTTACAAGTATAACAGTTATGTTAGTGCGCACGCCATTTTATCTAAGAAATGTAGCCGACCGTCCTTACTAGGTGAGGCTGTGATGCGAGGGACGCGCGGCGGTGCACTGCCACACTGGTGTTGTGATATTTGGCAGCGGCAAGCGCGGTGCGGTGCAGCTTGATATGCGCAGCAGGTGCTGGCGACTTATGGCCGGTGTCGAGGCCGCGACACTCACTGCTTAGTATTCCATAAGCACGTATCCATATCATGTGATAAATTAACTTGCAAAATAAAACCAACCTCCATGAATATAAACGCTTGATGATGTCACAAGTGCACACCGTATGGTAAACAACAATAAAACGATGCTTCATTACTAATAAAATTAAATTATAATAAATGTCCGAAGGAATGTAAATGGAATAATACGATAGAGAGGATCCAACCGTGAAATGCTGATAATTGCTCGGACAGACGATGTGTGTTGCGACATAACAAGTCAAATATGATAATTTCCTTGATAATTGTAATTCGTTATGAAATAAGTAAATTTTGGTAACCATCTCTTTACTGTAGAAAAGCCCCGTGCTCGTCTATCAATGATTATGGTATACATATTACACATATATATCTACTTCAAAACTCTAAAGGATAAATTATTTCAAAATATACACATTGGAAAACTGTGTAAATTAGTAATGAACATTGTCATTGCTAGTGTCGCCATTAGACAAAAGAGTTCCTTTATAGTGCATAGTGTGAGACATCCAACTATTACCATACCGTTACGCTTATACCGACATCGACAGCATGGATAGGGATGCGACGAGAGCGTCGACACCGCGTCTTACATAGTGTAAGGATAATGAGCACGGCACAGTGACGGCGCGATATATATTGATTCTTCGTACATGTAATTTCAGATATCAATTAAAAGTGTTATATGCTTTAGTAGGCTTTTGTAATATATTTATTGTACATTTATATAAGGATATTTATTTAAGGTTTAGGTTAATATTTAGTTTTTTTTATAATAGGCTTAATTTTGCGTTAGCTTGCGTCTGCACGTCATCCAAGGTGATCACCGAAAATCAGCGTTGTGCTACGGCCTGCACCGCAGCGCAACATAATTGCTGAGTGATCACCTACTTGTCACAGCCACGACGTGTGAACTTTTTCTTTATTTCTTTTTTGTATAAATAGCCCTTTGTATACCATCTGTTTTTGGATGTCGTTTTAATGCTCGTGGCAAATAAAACTATTTTTCTTTCTTTGTTTCTTTCTTTATATGCGACCCTATCAAATTCTGGAGACATTCTAAATCACACATGATTATATTGACATATTGTATTTGATTTTATGTAAATAACACGTTTCTCATCAAAACAGGTGTGATTGAACATAATTAAAAAAATGGTTTAAAATTATGATTTTTTTTTTATTGCTATGAATGGCGAGACGAGCATGCCGTTCGCCTGATGGTAAGCGATACGACCGTTCATGAACAGTAGCAAAACCAAACAACACCTTGAATTACAAAGCAATGCTTGGCATTCCACTGCGCTCGCCATCCTGAGACATAAGATGTTAAGTCTCAATATGTCCAGTAGTCACTCTGGCTACAATGCCCTTCAACCGAAACACAACAGTGCGTTTACACTGCCGTTTTACGGGAGAAATAGACACTGCGGTGGTGCCCACCCAGATGGCCTCCTACATATGAGAGACCTACCACCAGTATGATCTATGTTTTCACTATTTTTGGCCACTTCGTATAGATATTTTTACCGCTAAATTGAACTCCGGTTCGATGCTGGATTTTACCTAAGTGGTCAAAAGTTTCGCGCTTAAAATACGATTGATGAAAAAGCTTTGAAAACTAAACTCGCGCATTTTTACAAAACTACCGGGCAAATTTTTTCGAACTTGATTCAATAACGCCTGGGGGTAACACAAACCACATTTCAATTAAATACCCTGTGTCAATTTCACCCGATATACAAAACTTATGCAGCCACGAGAAGTTTATGTTAAACACGAAATTTATAAATGTTAACTTTTACAATGGTCATTTGCAAAAACGACCATTTACAGTTTAAACCTCAATTAACCAAGGTTTGCAAAAAAAGCTTATTAAATAATTTGTAATTAGTGATTACCTTGACGATAAGTAGGCTCGTGATTAATTCAATGGAAGTAATGTCATAACGATACAATTGATTTTATCTGTTTATTATTTAAAGTGATAAGTGGTTTTTCCGAGGGTATCCCTTGAGGATTGTTCCCGGCTGTAGATCCCGTGGCGGAGATAACGTTAATTGCCGATTTATAAATTCTTGTAAAATGCGAAATGAATAAACAATATTAAGATTATTTACCCGATCGCGTAAGGTCAAGATATCAATCTATCTATCAATGATGGTAATATTTTTAATTATAGAACATTACACGTCTTCCGACAAATCCATTTGAACTAATAGACGGACTATCATTATCGCTATCTAAATATACTTGCTAAATATTTTGCTCATTACGTTTTACTTTCGTCCATGTATGACTTGCTCTATTCCGTCTTACTCAAGTACTTATAAAACACTATTTATTGGATATCCCTAGGTCATTAAGCTGAGTTAAAATAACTGTATGGAGTTCGCGTCAGAATTATTATGTTGACCTCGTGAACATTACACAACAAGCGCAGCACCATGTTTTTCAAAAAATATATACTCGAGAGACACACACTCACTACTGAGCAGTGACCATACGACAAAATACAACTCGTTGATATTAGGAACTACGAGAGACGTCGCTCGTACAATACGCAGAGCCGAAACAAATGTTTGTATATCACACCAAAATAATCTCATTCGGGGACTGAACCTGCTGTTTCTCGTTCCACTGTCGGCGGCTTAACTAACTATAACTGTCAAATATACCTACTGTTGCATGTCCATTTGAAATTATTAAATTTGGTCTACTGGTAATATTGTCATCATCTTAATACCTATATATATAATTGTGTTATACACAAGTGCATGTAATCGCGAATTAGGCAAACCTAAGTTAATTTTGTTTGATACCTTCTTATTTGTTGGTGGAACATTAGTATACCGACGGCCTAAATCCCGCCGCAACGCTCTACTAAAATGCCTCTGCCTGCCGCCTGGCCTGCCCTGCATCAGGTGTATTGTAATTCGCCGAGCAAGCATAAAGAAAGCCCTCACCCCTCTATTTGAACGAGACATCTTATTATAAACCATTATCTTCTCGTTACAGAATGATTTCTTTAATCTCTAAACCGTAGACACCAGGTGCATGACATCAATTAATAAATCAGACTAATCTTTCTGCGAGCGTGCAGTTTGACGTTGTCGTAAAAATATTATGTAGTATTGAACCGACGCGCCGCGACATAAGGGGTCAGATAAAAAAAACGGCAATCAATTTACAAACAACGCGTCAACCCTTCATTCGCGGCGCATTCGTTAACCAAAAACGTAGTTAATGTTTTATGATGATATGATATCTGTTATAAGACGTGGGGATATGTTGAATAGACTTCAATGGCACAAGGGTCCGAGCCGAATATTGGCACATTTATGGGCTTATGTAAATACAATAAACCATAATGTATTTTGTTTGCTAGCCTCTTGCAGTTAATAGCGAAACAGAAAATGGCTGTTATGGTAACTATTACTAACATACTTTTGATCTACATTGCACAATATAAAAACATGTCCGTGGTAATATTCCACAGTCTAGCATATATACTCCATTGCCAACACCAGCTGTGGAGAAATTCACATTTGAGTGTGAATAGTGTGCTAATGCAATCACAACTACATTACTGTCAAATAATACGAGTATGCTTAATTGCCAAAAGTAATTATATTCACGACCTATTCTGTGGACCACTTGAATGTTATATGAATTTGTTTAAGTTAATATGATAGAATCGACTTCATGGTTTGCTTATTGTTAGGCGACTACGTGAAAAATTTAAATGACGTATATTATATTCTAAATGCCAGTGTCAAATCGGAGCCGGGCCAGCAGCTGTCATCTCATGTAAAACAATACAGTATTTTAATTTTGCGTTTTAAAACGATGAGTTGCACACAGTATAATAACTTCCGCATGAACAACAAGAACGATGTGAATCACATTTACATTTACAGAGCATTACATATTTGCGACTTTTTTTGTTTACTAAGAAACGCGGGTTCGGTCTTGAAGCTCGTTCGGAGTTTGGTGTACAATTATTGCTTAATGCTTGTAATTAAGTCGTTATGATCGGTGATCCTGTCGCGTGATCGTCCACCAATCATTGTCAAACTAGCTGCTAACAAAATGAACTTGTCTATTCCATTTCCATTACAATATGTCTACTTATTTTATGTTTTATTAGACACACATGAAAACTATTTAACCTTTACAAGTAGTGTTTTTTTAATGACGTCACACTTCTCCGCTATAAATTACCAAACGAAAGGAATTGCAGGTAGGTATAGTAAAGTCGCTTTATAAAAGGTTATTAACATGAAACATTTGTAAATTAATCGCTAACACAGTACAGCCGTCTAATAAAAGTTAATTAGAATTACCATGGTTTATAATTGTTTTGTATTTTATTTTAACTAGAGATATAAGATATTATTAATAGAGATAGATCTCTATTATGTCGCACGGCAAGCTAGTCTTGCCATTCATCGTAAAAAAAAAAGGATTTTTGGCCGGTGCATTGGGGTTGTGGCGCGGCGAGCGGGCCATCGGAACGTAATAAACTTAATTATACTTTCTGAATCTTGTTTAAAACGATTTTGCAGCAATCCCACATAAGAGCAGGTATTCAGTTTCTGTAATGTTATATATTTTTAAACCAACAAGCTAAAGTAATTATAATGAAGCAACAATAATCATTAGGTTTTTAATTTTCTAAGCAGGCGCTATACGTGTGACTTGATTGTTTGCTTATTATGTTCGGTGCGAGTCAACGTGCTCGTGCGAAATTAGCCGAAGTCTCCTAAGGGAGGGCAGTGGACGCCAGCCGAAACAAACTTTCACTGTCTGCATCATCGTATCCTAATCCATATCAATCATTATGTATTAAAAAATATTATTATCTTAAGGAAGTTGATATTAAAATATTTTTTCATGCCTTTTCCTCTTTCTCTTTAGTTTTAGCATCAAGGAAAGTAATGAACATTCGTTTGTTGCCCGTGAGTTATCTGCCTACACATTATGCTTACTCTGATAAGCGTAATCGTGTAGCTAATTGTCGGAGATTTTCTCGTCCGCGCACACACTGGGTAGTGTGTTGTTATACAAACGTCCCCTGGGTTCATGGCGTAGGTGCAGTTCGTAACCGGCGCGGCGGCGCGTGCGCGATGCGCCTGCGTCGGCGCAGAGCGGCGGCGGTGACTCACACTCAGTATTCAATGTTTATCTACAAACTAAAATATATTTGTGAAAACACGATAAACCGATTTGGACGCTAAATCGAGTGCTCGTTCGGACAAGTCGTTATCGTGACGGATCTAAACAGGTATTGTTTATTAAAAAGGCCATCAGATTACATTATTATGTTAATACATATTGTTAATGTCCGTCGCGTGTTTGACAAGAAAACTTAATCAGAGAACAGATCGATAGCGGGCGCGTGGTGGCGCGGGCGCCGGCCGACCGCCGCGCCGCCGCGCCGCCGGTAATGACGCCGCGCTCGACATCAGCGCCATTACCGACGCAAACAACGCGTGACTCTATCACTCCTAATTCGCTTACTTAGATCACATTATTAGCCACTATTACCTGCCCAAATCATACAAGTACAAGAGGCGAGCATGAGTGGCGAGAGGCGCGGGATGCGGGGACAACGAACGACTATTGTCAGTGCTTCGAATAATGATCGGTGCGGCGCCGCGCGATGATTTGTTCTCCCGTGTGGCTCGTTGACGCGGAATTGTCTTTAAATTGATCTTAATGAAACACTCCGCGCAAAAAGTTACTTAAGCAATTACTGCATACGTTGACGGACTATTTGGGAGATTCTCATGAAAGTGGAAACCGCGCCGCATGAAATGCGAACATGGCGTAAATTGAGAAGCAGCCAGAGAGGGCGGCACGGGCTCGGCCGGGACCGCTCCAAACAAATTAAATCCTCGAGGCCACAATAAAGGTGGAGTGCGTGGGAGGAACGTGAAAGGAATCATTTTGCAGGCGAGTGCGGGCGGAGTGACAAAAGGCCGCATAAAGAGAGTTAATATTGTTTGCGGAGGGCGCGGGTACGAGACGGCAACCCTTGCCGTCCGCGCACCTGACCCTCGCGTAACTCACGCCGCGGATTACCGACGAATTACTCGCGCGACACTGTTTATTGACATCGCGCTCCCTCCATATGTCACCGACACCTCCGGCCGATACCGCCTCTATGTTCGTACAACAACACACGGGCGTTACATCATGCGTTCATATCATACTATGATCTTGTAACATACAGGAAAGAAGATTATTGGGAAACACTACATAAATTGAAGAAAATCATTTCAAATGTGGAAGGATAACAGCAGCTAGTATGAGTAGCGTATAGTGTTTCAATTATTGTCGCATTTGCCAACCAAAGTGCTTACGATGCACCTAAACATAAGTATAATACAATGTTCACAAAGTATCAACCAAAAGAGGGGATTTTTCGGCTGTTGGCTCGATTGCACTCTCCTGCTTGAACACCAAACGCGCCACACTTGCGTGGCTCACTGTAACCGTCATGTACGATGCTCGCTGTCCACGCAACAAATATCCTACCACCAGCTAACAGAGTGTCCATTCCGTCCGGAACCATTATCACCTAAATACAACAGCTGAACTGTTACCTAAGCATTTCGGTAGTAACTTTCCGCAATTAAAAGGTTATAAAATAAATAAAAAAATATTTCAGCTCATGTATATACTTATGCTTTACATCCTTAGATCGAAGTCCACCACGTTAGCCTTTTGCGTTATTCGACTTCAAACCATAGAAATAATTAGAAAGATCTCTATTGTATGTAACAGGACTCTACCCTTTGATATTGGTAATGAAAATACAAATTAGGCTAATATTGTGAACAAATTACTCTAATGCACGGTTGTTGATTGTCAAAGAAGTTGTATAAATAAAGTGAGTTTACAAACAGAAGTAAGCATATCATGACCTATTTATGGTGGCACGATAAGGCGGCACCTGATGCGAGTGCGTGGCGATCTGCACAGAGTATCCACCTGCCGACACTCGGACTCCGGCACTGCATTGCAAGTGGAGGGAATGAAAAGCCTACACAATATATAATACTTAAAGTTGATGATTACACATAATTGTGAATGTGACAATAAACTCATGGAATTAAACAACCTCCGCTTAAGAATTACATTAGTAACATACAAGAGTAAGATCACTTTGTTTTACTCGTATTTAATGATGTCCGAGTAAGTTCACTTCGGCTGTCGTAGTGTTTAAGGAAATAAGAGGTGTTGGAACGATGGAGTGTCGCCCGGTGATTTATGAATAGTGTGAGACAATACCTTTCATCTTCCAGTCCCTGCTCAACACACAACTCGCTGTTGGTTAATTCGCGCTCGCCCTCTCCCGCCGATGGAGCGGCCAGTATACGTGACATTCATGTAAACACTGAACTCTGAACTGCGCTCCACATAACACTACTATATGTTGGTTACAATGGTGATGAGCACGGCTCCCTAACTGACCAGTGTATCGACAGAGGTGGTGGCGCGCACCGAGCGCCGACGAGCCACCGCGATGCACTCGGCGGCGCCGCGTGACCGCCGGTGCGTACTGTTCTTCAATTAAAATATACTCGCATTATTCAAAATTAAATTATACCGTGTAAGAATTAATTACGCTACATGCAAATGAGCGATTTGGCTCGTAAATCACTGGCGGCTTCTAATTGCGACGGTTCGCGGCGAGAGTTTCGTTATGCGGTCGTCATGGCGGTAATTCACTGGACTGTCGGCGTTTGCGAGCGCGCTGCAAATGCGCCTACGAGCCGACGCACTCGCGAAACTGTGCACTCTGCGAGAGCCGCGGCGCCCGCGACTCTCAGCCGGCCCGGAGACGAGCGGCCGCCGCGGCTCGGGCGGCGCCGGCGCACGCTCGCCTCCGAGCCGCTGCGCGCCGGAGGCGACGGTGGTGCGGCGCTACTGACCGTGGCGGTGGTGGTCGCGCTGGTGGTGCTGCTGGTGCGGCGGCGGCCAGGCGGGCAGCTCGCGCAGGCGCATGGAGCAGTCGAGCGGCTGGTCGCGCAGAGCCAGCGCGGGCATGGCGCGGCCGCGGCCGCCGATCGTGGGTCGCGCCGTCTCTCCGGTGCGAGCGTCCGCCCACTGAGCGCGTCCGTGAGACACTGCCGTGCGAGCGCCGCTTTTTTCCGAAGGTTTTTTTGCGCGCGGGCGGGGGCGGGGCGGGGGCCGGCCAATGGCGTCGCGCCGCCCGCCCCCGCCCGCGCGCCCCCGCCCGCCTCCTCCGTCCGCCGCCCCGCGCGCGAGCCCCGCGCTTATTTACGTGCCGTATATTAAAAGGGTTTTCCGCGTGCCGTTATGGATTTTCTTCAGCGCCCGCTTTACATACGCGCGGTCCGGTAGGTTTTCAGCGCCCCCTCGCACCCCCACCCCCGTCCCGCACCCTCGCACCACACTGCACGCATGCAACGCTCGACTCTCGCAAAAACCCTTCGACGGCCAGTTCATTCATGTCGTCGGCTGTTACAGTTTTTGTCAACAGTCCGAATGAGGTTTGGCAACATTTTGAGTGGTTTCGCATTTGTTGAACACGGGAAGCTTCGCGGTGCGAACAGATTGTGCGAACAGGGTTATCAGCGCTGTTGTCACAAGCAGTAGTGTAGAAGAGTGCGTGTGCGAGTGCGAGTAGGGTAGGTAAGTGATGCGGTGAGAGGAGGTCAACGACTCGCGCTGCTCGCTCTCGCAGACGAACTGAACTTGAACCTTCAGCCAACACTCGCGCCAAATTAATACGCACTCGACGCGACACCACACCACAGTGTCGCAGCTCCTCTCCACCGGCCGCGGGCTGTCACGAGCCACACCAGCCCGCGGAGACGGACCCTCAGGCGGTTGCCATCTTACTCATCGCCAAACTATAATATTACACATGTTCTCCTACGGACTATAATGAAGCGCACCACTGCATAAACAGCTAACAACTCTAACGCCTTATTAGTGATCACTGTATCTTTCTTCGTCAATTCGTTTCGTATAATAGGGTATGCGACTATGATCAATTTTTTGTTTTATTTTGCGTAAAAACACAAATACTATTAAAATAAATCATGTATGTCAAAACAGTATCAAAGTAGATTGTAACATGAGGCAAATTTTAGTACTTTAAATTAAAGAGTGAGAGTGTAGTGGGGACATCTCAATCAGGAGTCAAATATTATTATGGCGATTTCATTCTTAAACGTTGAAAATATTTTTGAAAGTAAATAGTTCTCTGACGTTATAAATGCACTTCAGGATATCACTTTGCCGAACCGAAAGTCAGCAAAATCAGTGTTGCATATGTTTGGTAAGGAGTGAACAGCTTACCTGATAATAAGTGATCACAATGGTATCCACAGCATCATGTACATCATGGGTCATGAAGCCGTCGCGTTAGCTCAGTTTTGTGCGCAGTAGTAGCACCACCCGGGTCAAGCCAGTCCGATTCTACGGTAGTCGAAGCCAACCACAACGGGCCGTTACCCTTTTAAACGGAATAGGTACAGACTTTGTCTAAAACAGTATCTACTCACACTCCAGTGAAATCACTAAGACTCTATCAATTATTGAGAATAAAACAAAGAAGGTACAGTTGCTTGTTCAAAATAACGGTTCCTAATATTTAATAAAATATTATGCTCACGCGTATTTTCATGACATCACTTTACCGTTCAATCAAAAAAATCAAAAAATATACTTTATAGTGATTTTTTGTTTTGATGTCTGTTTTTATTTTTTTATTATATTATACATTTTAGTTATTTGTATCTTTTTAGTGTCGATAAGCATTTAAATGACGAAGACGTGGTTAAACACAAGGAATATGTTTTTTCCAATGAATAATAAATCGCTAAAATCGATTCAAACCTGCCGCAGATATTGGAGTATTCACATGTTTATTAATTTTCTCACCCCCCCCTCGCCCCTACCCCTTTTCTCTCACCCACTGTAAATTAACTTTTATATTGAACCTAATGCAAAAATAACCATTGGAATCCTACTCAATTTTGAGGACTTCTCTAGGTCCGAAGATATTCATAAGATCTTCACCAAATGACAAGCACCAGTTTTCAATCAAAGAAAGAATGATCAAAATCGGTTCCTCCAGTATAAAGATATGAGGTAAAAACATAAAAAGAAAATACAGTCGAATTTAGAACCTCCCCCTTTTTTTGAAGTCGGTTAAAAATAGCTCTTTACGTCCGTGGATATTATAATTATTCCTACCCTTATCTGTTATAGTTAGCAAGAGTTGGCGATGGCCACTGGGTAGTGGCCATCACGTTTAAGTTTAAGTGTTTAGTCTAATATTTAACTCTTATACCGTGATCACTTACGATCAAGTGAGCTGTTTGTTTGTCTGCCGTCTCTATGTAATAAAAAAATAATCTCACTCAAGAAGGCGACCGTAGCTCCACATTTTCTGTGAGTTAATGACACTCCGATGGAGGCACCCTATTTCAGCAATAGCCGTATATTACTCCTACTGTATTCTGTATCAGGCCATATACGTCACACTGCAGGGCACGGACCCCCTCTACAATGGAGAGTATTTTTTTTATTGCAATAAATAACGAGACGAGCATGCCGTTCGCCTGATGGTAAGCGATACGACCGCTCATAAACAGTAGCAAAACTAAACAACACCTTGAATTACAAGGCAATGCTTGGCATTCCACTGCGCTCGCCATCCTGAGACATAAGATGTTGAGTCTCAGTATGTCCAGTGGTTACTCTGGTTATAATTCCCTTCAATGCGAAACACAGCAGTGCATTTACATTACTGTTTGACGGGAGAAATAGACATTGCGGTGGTACCTAACCAGATGGCCTCTCACATATGAGTGACCTACTACCAGTTCGATTAAGAGTGTAAGAGTAGTGAGCCATACCGTCCACCACACTGGCTTAATGCGGGTTGGCGGTCTTAATTTACCATAGAAATTCGTACAAACTGCTATGGTATGCACGTTTCTCGCGATGTTTTCCTTCACCGTTTTCGTGTGTGGAAATTAACTATTAAAACTCATATGATTCCGAAAAGTCAGAGGTGTGCCCGGGAATACGAACCCGCGACCACCGTGAACATATTGGTAGCCACGTCTGTTCCTTTTGCCAACAGACCACCACGCACTTATAACTCCTACCTACTTAGCGACATATTTAAAATGTTTCAAAGGTGTTTTCATAGAAATAAACTTGATGTAACGTAGATATGAGGTAAACAATAGCAGAATTGAGATGAATATTATCGCGCGTGGAAAGTGTAATGTGCGGGGGAGCGGGGGAGCGGGGGAGCGGCGCGTGGCGAGGTGGCATTGTGTCGCCACATCTGCCGCCCACGCACCTGGCCCGCGCATGCAGATTTATAGCATAACCGAAATACTGGCCCGCGCCGATGTCGCTCCCCTGGAAGCGACCCTGCTGATCTACACAATACTGTACGCATTCCATGCAATTACACATACACCATTTTCCGTGGAGAAAGATGCAATGCATGCATATACATGCAGTATGCATGTATATGCATGTTTGTCTATTTTAATAAATTACTCGTATTTACAAGGGTCCTTGAAGAGATCTAAAACAGTTGAAAGACGAAAGACTTACTTTGGCACCGCAGTACCTACTAGGTTCTTCACAGCTTTTACCTAACACTAATCACTGGTGTAAATATTTGTATAATATAATACTTTATATCGTATCCATGTTGAAATTGTTAGTTGTCAACAATTACTTTCAAAGTGTACGCCAGTAGCATTAATGTAGTAGACATTTAAAGATGCAGTTGGATAGTCCGTAAAGGTGTCTGTTGCAATTTAATCAACATTATCTGAATCCAACTTGATTTACACCCCGGTGTATTTATTTGTATTTAATGTAATTTTGTATTTTATTCTGCTACTATTTTGTTGTATTACCACATTACAAAAGATAATTACATCAAAACAAACGTTTGTTTTTGCTTAAAACACATGGAGCATAGTGTGGAGGTGCGCTCACCGGGTGGCTATTCCGCGCGTGCTACTCGCATGTCCGTGTGCGAGTACGTTACTGTCAGATGCGAGATGTGTAGGTGCGGCCGGCTCGGCCCGGCTCGGGGTGACTCGGGGCTACTCGGGACGGAGATCGACCCCCAACTGTTCGCCAGCCGTTGTGATTCACTCGTCATTTGTGTACCATCAAACATTTCAACTAATATTTTAATAAGCTGATAAACAACCTAAGAAGAAATTGATTACCTAATTCCTCTCGTGCAAGACACCAACGCAGATTTCGCAGCTACTGGTGGATATTACGTATCGCCTAGTATAAGTCTGAATTTGATATTCCACATTATTATTATTATTATAAAACCCTACTCTAACTATTCCTTATTCACAATATTGCACAAAGTGAATTAGCATTAATTTCCTTATAAAAAAAAATTTGATCAAAAAGTTCTTGGAGTAATACGGGGCTGATATGGTAACAATGCGATGGGCGACGAACTACCTGTGCCCCGGGCAGTGCTAATGTTCATGAGCGGGTAGTTGCTTTGCGTCAGACTTCACGTCTGCCTAAGTATTGAGAATTCGTAGACTTTTGACAATCCTATTCAATCCCATAGTATTCACACTCTGTAACTTAACGTCAAAAGTGTAGTCGACCCCGTTTACAACGCGACTTTGATCATATAGATTTGTAGAAACCATTGTTCATACTGAGTATTTTGAGCTCTTTTTTTCTTAACAGTGATAAAATATATTCACTTGTGTAAACATTCCAATATGTTGCAGGATAAATATGGACGTTCCCATGTAGAATACAACGGGTGAATTTTTGCCATTATTCTAGCGTTCACAAGGTGCCTAACCTAACCAAGGGAAGAGGTGTGCAGTGTATAGTTGGAGCAGTGAGGAGAGGCCGTGGGTTCGGTTCCAGGCGCCGTGCATGGACAGCTATCGCGGCATTCATCTGGCGCCGCCGCCGCTATCTGCAGCTCGCGTCGAGCGCGTGCATGTGTAATATTCTACGTACAACCTTTTGCATTATGAATGTATTTTGAAATATGATAGTGGTAGGTGCGTGCTCCGGTTGTGATTGATCGCCGCCATTAGCCGAGCGCGAGGAGTTTTTGCGTCGCCACGTAAGGGAGCGCGGTCGTCCACGCCGGACAGCCGCGCCGCCGCGCCGCCGCACCATCACATCTAACCACGTGCACTGCGAGCTGTTACTACTGTGTCAGTTTATTAAGTCGCCTGACACAATAAGGTGCGGGGTGCGCGACCCAGCGGCAGGTACATTCGGGTCGGGAGCGTGAACAATGACTCGTATAGTACAGGGCCGTCTTCACACGCGCCACGCGTGCTCGTCACGCCGCATTGTGTCCCCACACCGCCTGTACCTGGCCTGTACCTTGCTGTGTCCTCATCGAAGACATGTGTGATTAATTTGAAACTGATATATGAAGAAGTTATCATCTCCGTTATGAACATTTAGGCTCGGTGTTGTGTGCCAGGTACTCACCTGCGATGACGGAGGCTCGTGCGTGCGCGTGGTGCGCGGGGTGTGCGTGGTGTGTGAGGGTGGTGCGGGGTGTGCGGGGAGGGCACGCGCTCGCCAGCAGCCGCTGCAGCCGCGACTCCGGGTACACCAGCCACGACGTCGGCTCCCGCCGCCTCTGCAACAACACACAACAATCACTTGTGTGAGAGGTTACCCATTCGAAAACAAAACGCAGCAATGTACCACATGTTTATAAACATATCACATGTGGCACGATTTAAAAAAGTGTGTCAATATTATATAGAGATTAAACTCCTTAAGCTACAGTTTGTCACATCCTTCCCCACAACAAAGAACGTGATAAATCAAGTGCGCCACGTGTGTGTTTGTTTGCGCAACCCTTGCAGCGCGGTGCCGACTGCACAGGTGGCGCGGGCCGCTGTAAAAACCCGCAGAAAAACTGAAGGCGGCGCGTGTGCGCACAAAAAACGTGTGGCAACCCTTTGTCGCGGCGCGTCTATCGCGCGTTTTTGTGCCGCCGCTAATTGTCCGCGGCTATCTAACGCGCCCCTCCTGCCGGAACTAATTAACTGTTAGATTCTCACACGCTCGTTAGCGCCGCGCTGCACCGCGCTGCACCGCACTGCGCCCGCACTGCGCCCGCACTGACCACACCGGCGTCGCTGACACGTCACACTTTTGAATGTTTTTATAGAGTTAATTTAGCATGAGCGCGGCGGAGGGAGATCTCACACATGCTAATGCGGCACGTATCGATTACATTCCTGCGGCTGCACCGCTCGGCCCGCCTGTACGCTGTGTAATCTAATAACGTTGAATTACATTGTAGTATCGATTATTAACATTACTATAATTATCGATTAAGGAATTTTCCTTTCCGCGTACTGAACATTCTGCGCCTCGCTAATGTTGCTTTACATCTGACATTGCTAGTATTTATTTCCAATTTGATGGCTAATAACTAGTTGTTTATTTTCATTTAGATTAATTGGATTTAATTTGTCAAAAATAACACCGTGAGAAGTGGCGATGCAATTCCGATAATAATCTACCTTACACGACATACCACGAGAATAAAGTACCTTCAACATTTATTTTTGAAATGGATAAAGTCAAATTATATACTTTAAAGATAATACAATCCCATCAAAAACATCCTGTAAAAAAATTCCAAGTCTCGCAGCTCAGGTTTTCTACCGCAAAAAGTTGTGAGATGCATGTAATACCAAGTCGATTCATTTATTTATCATGCCATCGCATGAAAACATAATGTATCGTACAATTTATACATAATGCTGCTGGCCAAGTCGATCTATTTATTTAAAACGTAAAGAATTTTTAATATTGATATGGTAATAACTTACGTAATAACTTTATATAGAAGGTCCCTTAAGGACTAAATAAATTAATCGACTTGGTATTACATGCATCTCACAACTTTTTGCGGTAGAAAACCTGAGCTGCGAGACTTGGAATTTTTTTACAGGATGTTTTTGATGGGATCTCACGTCTTTTTGTAGAGTCCTACTTTTTCCTTTTCAGTACTATTACTTCTAGAATATCACTAACGATTTTTATTAAAGCCTCTGCCTAATGGCTTTTTCTTATTTTTGTAGGTATCAATTTATCACAAATATAGCGGATTTCATTATTAATGTTCTTTCTTTCATGGTAATTGATATTTTCGAGCTATTTAGTTTACTATTTATTTGCAAGTTTTTTTAGAGGTATGTTGTTCAATTTCATGGGCTGAATACACCTTTTTCCTCTCTATACCTCCCTCCCGTTATGCTTCATATATCTAGGTACATCTACTACTATTATTCCATTATATACGGGTACAATGATTCATTAACTGCAAATGTAACTTTGTAATCCTATACATTTATATGGGATTACAAAGTTATTCACGCAGTTGGTCTATCTAGAAAACTAGACACAAATTATGAAATGTTTGAATTTTCCCTTACTTTAGACACTAAACACTAATTATATTCTAAATTTGAAGATTCTATGTCTGCTAGAAGTGCCTTAGACTTTTGATGATCGGTCAGTCAGTGAGTGACAAAATTAAGAAAGTTTGACTAGTTACAATTCTTGAACTACTGGTTCAAATTGAATGAAATTTTAAATATACCGTGTTTAGACAATGCCTGCTTAGTAACTGAAAATTCAGGCTTCATGCTTTAGCCACAACGAAGTTATAGGGGGTTGAAAATGGTCTGAATTGCTTCGGGAAAAGGATGTTACGGCCTATAGCTCGACTTGGAGGGGGCTCGGCCGCGCCCCCAGAAAATAAAACAATACAATAGATTTAATTTAATCATTCGGATTCATATGAAATTAAAGCGTTATTTTTTCCTAAGGGTAGGCAAACGACTAAACAGGTCACCTATGTAAATATAACTCTGTAAGTGATCACTGTCGCCCAAGAACATCCATAACTATTGGAACGTGAACGTGTTGCCGGCCTGTTACATCGGTAGGAGAGCGGGAAGGAAATAGGATGGGAAGAGGAACGAAACGCAACACCAAAGCTGTCACTTCACGACGATTAAACACATTGACTGATCAAGATTTTAATTACCAAGCAAACCATATCAGAATGTGAATGAACATATGCATCAAAAGTCAAAATCATAAGAATGTAAAAATGATCACAATATCTTAGAGTTTCTGCCTCATGAAGCGTAGTCTAAATAACTGCAGCCTGTACTTAGGATATTCCAGACGAAGTTAACAAAATCGACGTCCATCCGCCTACATTCCTTCGATGTGGCAGAGCCACGCTGGTGTCAGCCATGACTTAGCATAGATGGGCAGGCTCGACCGCGGCGGTACCACTGTCTCACAGGAAATCGATTTGAAGGGACAACTTTGCTGTCGCGTTTCGCTCGGTGAGTAAGATTGCCAGATGCCCAATAACCATTTACTCTTCCCATCTTTTTCCTTCCCGCTCTCCTCTAGATTTGATGGGCCGGCTATGCATTCATGATCCAAGTGTTACGGATGTTCATTGGCGGCAGTGATCGCTTACCATCAGACCTGGTTGTTCGTTTGCCAGACATAAACAATTAAAAATAATAGAACATATAACAACTGTGTAGAACCTTACCCCTCTTTGAAGAAGAAATTCTATTAGTAATTAATCTTATAAACTACTAAAGGTATTGGTATATACGTAATTTTCACTCTATCTGGAGGGTATCTAGCTCTTTGTAGGGACCGGTTAGAAAATTTGTAAGCAGATAAACAAGTTATGATATATACGTATTTCCCTCTGTCAACTCTACCTCAATACAACACAATTGAACCTAAAACTAGAACCTAGCAACAGCACAGTATGTCGCCGGCCAGTTATAAGCGACGTACAAGTGCAGGCCGAGCGGCGAGGCGAGCGGGGCGCGGGCGGCGGCCGACCCGAGGGAAAATATTCACGTCTCGCACCTAGATACATAATTGAACAGGCGCAAAGGCGCACATAACGCTAGCCTCCGTCCCTTTTTCAGACGGAATCAAAATATAAAGTGGTGTAAAATACATAGGCGAGGCGACGGCAGGCGGGCGGCGCGGGGCGTCGCGGCGGAGGCGGCGCCGAGCTCCGTCTCGCTCGGTAATGTATTCACGTTTCCCGAGCCGCTCATTTTTTATCGCAGTCGCGCGGCGCATTAGAATTTCCAGGCGAGAAAATCTCACGCACACCGAGGCGGCGGCGCGCGGCGGCGAGGCGATCGCGACCCTGCGACGCGGCGGCACGGTGCACTTCGGCTCGGCGGCGGCGGCGCGGCTGTGCGGCTGTGAGCGCGCGGCGGGCGGCGGCGCGGGCGGCCCCGGCTCCCGCCCGCGACACACATTGTAAATTCGCGCGGGGAAATTGTAGTCGCGGGCGGCGGCGACGCGCGGGCCCCCGCCACCACTGCAGACCTTCCCAGTAACAGCCGCTAACGATAAAGATTGCTGGATTCCTCGTCGACCAATCTTGTACTTCTTGATGCAGGTATTGAATTCATTTTAAAGGTGTGTCAGAGACGTGCTCGGAGTTTTCAACTTGTTCACACATATTTGTCTACCACTATATAGACGAACGTAATATCCTACGCTTTCCACTCAAACGTATCCATTTTGAACAAATTTCTAAATATGATTAAAATGTGGATTGTGCAAATTCCAAATCTCCAAGAGTAACTTCTAAGAATCTTTACCAACCTCATAGACATAATAAACTTCCTTGCTTCCTTTCATGATAGATAATAGAAAAATAATTCAGTTACTGCCTGCTTGTTTCTTCGAACACTAAGGAAGGCCTTAGAAATAATTCGTTGTGGAAGCTTGTTGAATCATAATCATATTTTATTGACCTTCAAGTGTACATGCCTCCATGTTGAACAGTAAGTCATAATAGCCTTCCGTCGCGGGTTGGGAGAGAAGTCCAAAAGGGTCGACCGATTGAATATTAAATCATTTGATTACAGAAATTAGCTAGTTATGATTGAATCAGCGCGTCGGCCAATTTTCAACTAGCGAGTATAAAGTATAGCTATGGCTTAATTAGGAGAACGGCATCACCCGAAATCGCTCGCTTTAAGTAGTTTCAATACATACATTGAAAACCTCAAATCCTTTAGTTCCGGAGAGGTAGACAGAGGTGGTCACTAGTACCAACCTCATTTCCGTCCCAAGAATGGTGTTGTTTACTTATACCCAACTCAACATTGACACCAAGTCGACTTGCATGACTTAGGTTGAGTGAGGTTCTTAGTATGATAATTACAAAGAGTACAGTGATTACTAAAAACCTCACCGTTCTCGACTCAACGTGCTGCAAGCTGTTGCTAGCGAGCACCAACTTATAAACAAATTATTGGCATATTTAGGTATTTTAGATTTATTGAAAGACTAGCTTAAGCCATCAACTTCGTCTGCATGATTAACTTTTTTACAGGTGGATAGGTGTGTCATATGTAAGAGACATTGTAGCCAGACTAATTACTGGACATCTTGTATCTTATGTGTCAGGATGGCGAGAGCAGTGGAGTGCCATCCATTGCTTTGTTATTCATAGTGTTGTTTGGTATTGCTACTGTCCATGAGCAGTCCGCGGTCGTAACCCTTTAACATGAGGCGAATAGCATACTCGTCTCGCCATTCAATGCCTTAAAAAATATGGTCCATATCAGTCGTTCTCGAGATTAGCGGTAACAAACAGAATGACAGACACATACACAGACAGACAAAAAAATAACGCTCGTTTTTTGTATAAGTATCGTGTAGAACGATAATCGTAAGAACAATACTGTAGAAACTTGGTATGTAGAGTAATCTGTGAACCGCATTAAGATTTACACACAAAAATAGAAAAAAAAAACAATAAATATTGGGGGTTCCCCATACTTAGAACTGAAACTCAAAAATTTATTATCTATTATCAAAAATGTAGTATATATTATATTATCTATCTATATACCCCAACTTCCAAATTGGTAAAATCCCCTCAAACAAAATCAACATGAAATATAAAAAAAAATATGATGTACATTACCATGCAAACTTCCACTGAAAGTTGGTTTAAACGAGATCTAGTAAGTAGTTTTTTCATACGTCATAAATCGTAAACCGCAATTTACCTTTCATTCAATCAACTTGTTTCACAAACAGTTATAATTCTTATTATGAAAGTAGGTTTCAAATATACTATACTTATTAAAACATCGATCAAAGTTACATTGAACTACAAGTACTTTTATATAATGTTACTTGCTGCTACGGAACCCTTCATGGGCGAGTCCGACTCGCACTTGGCCGCTTTTTTATTTCGCTCTTTGTGATACAATTTCGTATTCGGTTAAATTTATATAAATTATTCAGATTTAAACACAGATTTGTTCTGAAACAAAATAATGAGGAATCGTTCTCCAGTAATTGCTAGGTATATGATATGACTCCAGGTATTTTGCATGGTTTGTTACTTGTAACAATAATCTTGATGGATCGCGGCTATCGTGGAATCGAATGGAAATTAACAATGTAAGAGCCACAAGAGTGGAGTTATCACAATGATTGAAGCAATAATTAAAACGGGCGGTAGTCGGAGCGCGCGGCGACACGGGAACAAGTGTGTTGGCGCAAGTGTCAGGGTCAAGGACAAGCCGGGCCGAGCGATTAACGGCGCGAGGAGCCTAAAGGTCAGTCGACGTAACGGGACCGCGTGCGCCGCCGCCGCGCCGCCGCCGCGCCGCCCCGCCACCTGGCCACGCCGACACTCACTATGCACATTCTGTATCTGTAGCAGCCCATGTACGTCCCACTGCAGGGCAAGAGCCGGCTCTTCATTCGACAGTACGATTACCTAGTGAGATTTGGCGGACTTTACATACTATAGCTATTTTACGAATCAGTGTAGTGTGCAGATTTCCTCATTGTGTTTTCCTCTACCGTTACAGTACGTGGAGATTGACCATCATACCTCTCATGAATTTGAAAAGTCAGAGGTGTGTCCTGGGATTTGAACTTGCGATCACCGGGTATATGGCTGGCCGTGTCTGGTCCGTTACCAAGAGGCCTTCACGCACTCATGCCCTTGGACTCTGCTGGCCACAACATAAACACCCCAAGCCAACGATCCTGGCCATTGAACTAACAGGTGTTGAACTTTATTTAACTCAACAGACATTGAAATTGTACAGCATTTAATGTAACACTAGCAGACTTACAACGTGAAATAATCACCGGACATTCTTCGAGAAAAGGTTAAATAAGAAAAGCTCGAAATCGACTACAGAATATGAAAAGTGATCTATAAAGGTGGCAGGAGGGATCAAGTAATGTTTGGAACTTAGCACTTAGTGCTCTGCAAGTTTTCCTACCCCAATAGACACGGGTGTAGCCGACATGTTAGGTGCTACCACAATATCTATTTCTCACACCAAACAGCAGTGTTATGTTACGGTTTGAATGACTTTGCAGCAGTAACATATTGACATATTAAGGCTTAACATCTTATATCTCAAGCGAGTGCAGTGGAATGCCAAGCATTGCTTTGCATTTTGTAGTTAATTAGCTCCGATCGGAACACAACCCTACGTTTTATTTGCTAATATCGAAGGTTTGTTGTGCGTGAGCGCTTGGCAACTACACCGAACTTCCGCATAATCGCTCGCAGCAGAGAACTACACCTCATAAACATGTCAGTAGACGCGTGTGGTGGCTACCAGTTACCACCACCACTAGGTGCTGAATTTGGACTTGCGCCCCGCGAACGGGCAATTCAATCTGGTAATTAGGTTATCGCTAGCTTATCTTTATGATGATGTTTGTGTAGGTAGTGTAAATGTAAGCTATATTTGTTATAAAATATCACGTTAATTGGCAATAAACCGTCGGGTTCAAAAGCGGCAACAGACGTTTTATGTGAATTTAAGCAAATTGCGTTGAGTCACGGAAGCGAGCGGCGGCGCAGGATAATTGTTCGAGGGTCGCCGTCGCAGGACGCGCCATAAACCACGCTCGTTGAGCACCACCACACCTCACCACCACACCAGCACAGCGTCGAACCCACGTGACTACTCATACTGCACCGAGCTGAGGGGAACTCACTAGAGCATCGCACTGCTGCACTACACCCGAGCCGGGACGGGCGACCGGCAAGTAGCAAGTAGAAGTAGACCGCTAGGTCTGTGTGGTAATTCTTGGGGGCGACTTATGTTCAACAATGAAATTACCTCCCCTGAAGGCGGAAGAGAGCATCTTTCGTATGTGATGTGCGAAGATGTGCAGATGCGGTGGTGCGATGCGCATTACAGCAGAGCGCATGTGTGGCGCGTATGGAGCACAATGGCGTCGGCGGAGCGGCGTCGCGACGCATGGCAAGCGCGCGTTCCGGGAAGGAAGCTTCTCTCGGAACCGGCCACCTGCGCCCGACGTGCCGAGCTCCGCGCACCACACATTATCATAATGACGTCAATAGACGCCTCCACCGGCCGGCCGCCGCGCCGCGCCGCATGCCCAAACACATACAATCTAACAAACAATACTCACCTTTATGTTATTAGCGATTTCCTTCCCAATTTGAGATATGTGCACGTTCGGTGTGGAGGAATGAATTTTTCAAACAAATCTGTAAGGTCAGTATTGAATGCGCACCGGACAAAGTACAAGTGGACGAGCAGACGGGCCCTTATCGGTGCGTGCTCGAATCACGCGGGCCGCTGGCATCCCATCTATATGTACAACACGGAGGTAATTTTGACTTAAATAGACAAAGGGCCAGGTCCGGTGTGCATACTGATCGGGTTTCCTATAACATGTTGATTATCAGTATCGATTCGTGTAATGGACACTTCTTTGAATTGCCTCGTCTTGCCAAGCAAGTGTCTACAAGGTTGACAGAAATAAATATACACTGCTAAGTATAGCTCGAGACCAGTCGGAATGATAACATTTATAAAACTATTAAGATGATTATGTTTTATCGAAACATACTCTCGCTATATTATTCGACTGGCAAGGATGTTATCACAATAATGTTTCGTTTGTAAAAACTATCGAGAGGGCATTAGAGACCTGTGCGTAATAAGTAATTCTGCGCACCACACTCCGCAGACGAACAAAGAAGAGTGTGAGTGTAATTAAGCACCAACAATACTGAGCCGAGATCTCAGGTATTATGAATGCGTCGGACGCAAGTTGCAAAAGAAACAGAATAATACTGGACTCAGCGCTGCGGCGCATCGAAATGCATACCCATTGAATGGACAATTAAAACTGCTAATCAAAATATACGAGAAGCGCTGCGCTGCCCCGCCGCGGCCGCGACCACGTTCCGCAGTGGGCGCAGTTTCGGAATGCGGATCCTTCATGCGTCCATACAAACTGCACTTTAATTACCCGCTGCAAGTTGGAAGCGGACTTCGAGCGGGCGCATCGCTCATTTCCTTCAACCGATAACCATAAAGATGAATTAATCATTCTAGTTATAATTCGTAATGAGCATTGTAATGGCGTATAATGTGTGAGTAAATCACGGCGGCGCGGAGGAGCCGTCGCTCGGCACGCCGGTCACGGCGCGCGCAGGTGTGCGCCGCGTGCGCAGCATCGCAATCGACGCCCGACGCTGCTCGCCGCCACCACCTACCACCGCTCACTACTAGTCACCACTACTCACCACTGGTCGCCATTCGCCAGCCACCGCCGCTCCGCAGGTACTGCCTCCCGTATATTTACATACAGGTTTTTGCGTGTATAAATCGTAAGAACTGTATGTGAGGTTTATTCCCACGCTATGCTATTTTGACTAAACAGGCACTAGACTGTAATGTACTGTGATCCGTGACCGTGTTGTAAACTAATTCCCAATTCTCACAAGCACGTTTAGCATATTTTATTTGCATGATATATTTAAGATAGCCAAACCATTCCAAGAATATGGCATATCTCTACGAAAGGTCGTTGCTTTTTCCATTATGTTACAGCTTTTATTGAGGGGCAACTTGCCTCTTACATCAGTATCAGTTGGAGTGGGTTGTGAAGTGTAAACAAATGCAAGTGATAATTACATCCAATTCCCATAATCTGAGGAGCTCGGGAATTTCCTCACCAAAGAAGTCGATCAATATTCTGAATTGAAATATCAGCACAATGCAACAATACACCGTAAAACAAAGACAAGAGCATAAATATTGTATCGTTAAAGTGGCACATAGAGTAGTGTAGTGCACTGTGCAGTGTAGTTAGCAGTTATTCAGTGGAAACGTATTTAGTGGGTGCGAGGTCTCAGTGGGCAATCAAGGCTTGGGCGCGCGCCAACCGGGCGCTGCGGGCGCGCCGGGCTCGGTGCTCTCGCTGCCTAACCTGCACTTAAAGCTGGCGGTTACAAACCCCTCCAGTGAGTCTCTCTAACACGAGCTTCGAAAGCTACCAACAGGTACACTTTCCCACTACCCAGTCAGGAACGCATCTACATCTTGACTTTTTTTGCATCGGTCCGATGAATAAGCAACCACCTCACACTATGGTAAATCTTTACTGACGCCCATTAACATTAGGTTGCAGAACTTTCAAAATGGTACCTACTGGCGTAGCTTTACCGTGGCGTATACATAGTTTTTTGAACCCGCGACCACCGTGAGCATGTTGGCAGCCGCGTCTGGTCCGTTTACCACCAGGCCAACACGCACACAAAAAATCCAATGGGTCAAATGGGTTCAAATCCCAGGGCACACCTCTGACTTTTCGGAGTCATGTGTGCATTGATAGACAATCACCACACACTTATACGGAGAAGGAAAACATCGTGAGGAAACCTGCATACCATAGCGATTTATAACAATTTATATGATATGTAAGTTCGCCAACCCGCACTAGGCCAGCGTGGTGAACTATATGGCCTAACCACTCTTAATCTTACCCTCGATTGTAGAGTAGGCCCGTGCCCTGCAGTGGGACGTATATGGGCTGATATAGATAAAGATACATAGTTTTTAAAATTAGTCCATAGAATCGTCATTACGTTTTTACAGAAGAACCCTCGTTAGTCATTTCCAAATACAATTTCATTGAATAGCTGGTACATTGTACGTACTTCAGTCTATATAAAAAATAAGAAAAGTACTTATATGAATAGACTTCACAATAGTAAAAAGCAGTGGCATAAATAGACAAGGAGATATTAATTATTTGCGAACCGGCCTCTTCTGCTGAAAAACCTTTGACGGTAAATTCCCCTTCAGTCTTTCCCATAGAATTTGAAATTACTTTTAAAATTATTTTTTATGTAAAAATCCTATTATATATTGCAAGTAATAATACACTTTTAATACACATTTCTTTTGAAAGTTAGAGGTGTACGCCCTAGGACTTACAACCCCATATGGTCTATCGCTTATTTCGTGATTAGTAAATGCAATGGCATTTTTTTACCCAACCCGCACTAGGTCAGCGTGGCGGACTATATGGCCTGATCACTCTCAATCGAACTCTCGATTGTAGAGTTGGCCCGTGCCCTGCAATGGGTCATATATGGGCTGATACGAATGGCATTTTTTACATTGAATCAAACATCCCATAATTTATCATAATCAAATTTGTTAATTTATGCGCCTACTTTGTTTTCTCTCTGCACCAACCAAAGGTAGACTGGCAGAGAATGTCTCAGGCATTAAGTACGCCTTTATACATTATTGTATATGGAGCATAAATAAATAAATAAATGAGCAAATGTTTTGGGTATTTGGCTTGTCGTGTACGAGTATAGCATCCCGCGCCGTTCCGCAACTGGTGTACATATGTTATGAAATGGACAAGCCTTTTGTTTCCGCGGTCAGTGTCGAATACTTTCCCTGCGAGTCCATTAATGTGCAGCGCGGCTGTAAGTGGCGTGGCAGTGGCATGGCGCGGCGCCAACAGTCTTGTTGGACGGACGATGCTAATTCTAATGACTTGGCTATAAGGAACCTTAGTGGTATTACTTTATAGTTCTTCTTGCCCGAATTTCCTGATATGTCGTACTGATGCGACATAATTATTACATAACACGATTTTATAACCACTCACCCGTTTAACGTTTATACTTTAGAAATATAATCAAAGTTTTATCTTTGGAAAATAAATTGGAAAGAACTCGTACAGGCCTAGCTTCGACAAATCGACAACAAGTCACTTGCATAACTCTGTTTACCGATGCCTCATTAAATTATAGCGTTATTTACTAATGCGTTTGTAAGAAAAAATGTGATTTCTATTCGGGCCAGCTGTGCAATTGATAATGAATTAATTAGTGTTTATCGCGATTTTTTCCTATATTAATTGGTGTGTACATAATTAACATGAGGATCGTCAGTTTAGCAGGGTCGCGTGAAACCACGTAACACGCACGTCGCGTCGTGTGCGGCGTCCACTGTTGTTGTCCACAACTGACACGTGAGATGACATGCAGCAGCATGATATAACTTTCCCTGTTTATGTGGTGTATGAGTAGTGGGTTGTCACGCTTGACGCATGAATATTGAAAGCAGCGCAGGTGTGCCGGTGCGCCACGTGTGCCAGCGGACGTGCGCCCGGCGACGTGTGGTGCCGTGAGAAATGCTCTGTATCAGTCGATGTACACTTTCTGTATCGTCACCTCGAGAGATATCAGCTCGTGGAGGCGTGTAGTGATCTCCAACACGAAATGTAAACGAGATGCGTGCGATTATAATTAATCTAAATGTGACATCACGTGTGAACGTTGAATGCAGAACATTGCAAAATAAACGTTATGGAAAACTTAAACCTCGGTATCAAGTGATCAATGCAATTACTCGTAGATCGAACCATGCCTGCAGCTCTGGAAGCCTGATTGTACCGGGAAATGGCTATGTGACGCAGCCAGCACGCATACAAACCCAGTCGATCATGCCACTCTAACGAGTAGCGAAGAGAACTACTCGGATAAAACATTGTGTCATTTAGATATTGAGGCAGTGTTTTCCATTTACATGTATACTGTAATATTAACATAACTACGGACACAAGGGCAAGGGAGTGTAGGAAGAAGTCGACTTCAAGAAGAATGTAAAACTTAGCTCACATTATCCGTTGCTCTCATTTCAACATCACAAACGGAGCAGGTGTACCAAATGCGTTCTTATTTTCGTCACACACCTGTACGAGAAGTGCACTACTGAACATTAACCTGGTAACTTATTTGCACAACGACGTGATGAAGACGACCTACATTCAGCTACTTCTGCCACCTCTATTGTCTTCATTTTTACATCTGTTGAAATCCACGGTGGGTATTAAGTAGTTCAACAGCGAAGTAAGTTGTGATACAAAACCATAGTCCAAGGTAACATATGCGCACATGTAATTTTTTTAATTTTTATTGCGTATGTCCGAAAAACTAGCCGACTGATCACCTGATGATAAGTGATCACTGCCGCCTATGAAAATCCACAACGGTTGAATCATGGATGTGTTGTTAGGCCATAATATCGTTAAGAGAGCGGGAAGGAAAAAGGATGGGAAGAGGAAAGGGGTATTAAGCATCCGACAATCTCATTCACCGTCCGGAACGCCACGACAAAGCTGTCACTTCACGCCAATTTTCTGTCAGATAGTTTCCTGCCCATTCATGTTGAATCATAGCAGATAACAGCGTGGCTCTTCCACTTTTTGAAAAGTAAAAGATTCTTAGTAAAAGATCAGCGCAATCTATTGACAACTAACATTTTCGAGTTTCGTAAGTGCGTTGCCTGGAATGGAAACCAATGGAATTTAGTTCTTATCAATCTGGTTATTTTTTTAAAGCAACGAACGGCGAGACAAGCATGCCATTCGCTTGATGGTAAACGATACGACTGCTCAGGGACAGTAGCGACACCAAACACCATGAACCACAAAGCAACGCCTGGCATTCCATTGCGCTCGCCATCCCGAGACATAAAATGTTATCTCACTATTTCCAGTAGTTACTCTGGCTACAATGTCCTTCAAATCGGAACACAAAAGTTCATGTACACTGTTGTTTGGCAGAAGAAATAGACATTGCGGTCATCTGCACCATTAATCGTTAGTAGGCTTCCGAGAATCTCAGTCAAGAAACTAACTTTGTCGCCCAAACTACTTCTTCACGTTTCTATTACATAACTCACAGTGTAACCTGAAATAGCTCCACCGTAGCTGCACCCATCTTTGAATAAATATTATAATTACAGAGCACTATCACCAGGTGCACTGAGTCTATGACAGTAGACTTTTTTTTTATTGCAATGAAAGGCGAGACGAGCATGCCGTTCACCTGATGGTAAGCGATACAACCGCTCATGAACAGTAGCAAAACCAAACAACACCTTGAATTACAAAGCAACGCTTGGCATTCCACTGCGCTCGCCGTCCTGAGACATAAGATGTAAAGTCTCGATATGTTCAGTAGTTACTCTGGCTACAATATCCTTCAATCCGAAACACAACAGTGCATTTAAACTGCTGCAGACATGGATAATACAAGATTATCATATTATTCTTGAGTCATCAGTATTGTGCAGCAGTTCATCGTGAGAGAATGTGTTGTATGCGTATTAGCAGGCGGTGTGAGAGATGTACATGACAGCGTGCGAGGCGAGAGCAGCACGTCTCGGTGGCCACGTGACAACCGACAGTGCCTCGCCGCGCTGTATGCAGATGTAGGGCAGACGCCGCGCCGCCGCGCCGCCCGAGCGTGACTCCGATGCACCGATAATGACGCCGACCATCCACTATTTGAATATCTACATTACTTTAGCAAAACGACCATTACTTGCTTTAGATCACACGATCTTATATTGATGGAGTGAAGCATTTGGCGTATCCACGAGCTAGCTTTGTTTTTTTTATTGCAATGAATGGCGAGACGAGCATGCCGTTCGCCTGATGGTAAGCGAAACGACGGCTCATGAACAGTAGCAAAACCAAACAACACCTTGAATTACAAAGCCATGCTTGGCATTCCACTGCCCTCGCTATACCAAGACATAAGGTGTAAAGTCTCAATATATCAGGTAGTTACTTTGGCTACAATGTACAATGGCCTTTGATCCGAAACACCACAGTGCATTTAAACCCACCCACCCAGGCGGCCCCTCACATATGAGAGACCTACCACCAATAGCATACCTATAGCTATCATTGAACAATTGTTTCCTCCCGTTACAACAAGATGTTACGAACAATAATTCTACGTGTAAACATCGTGCAGCGAGGCGTATGCTAAGCAACCCATAACCTCTTATGCTTATGATATTATGATGAATATATTACTTTGTGAATCTCTTAAAAAAGCCATTGTATTCACATTATTTGGAAAGTGCAAACAAAAAGTGCATTGCAGTTAAATACGCTTATGTAGAGAGAAAAAGAAAGGAAGTAATAATATATTTATTACAAGCACAATAAAATAAAGAGTCTTTGTATCTGTATCAGCCCATATCCTATCATATCATATCCTACTGAAGGGCACGAGCCTACTCTACGATCGAGAATATGATTGAGAGTGGTTAGGCGATATAGTCCACCACGCTGGCCTAGTGCGTGTTTGCGGAGTTTACATACCATAGAAATCGCTATGGTATGCAGGTCTCCTCACGATGTTTTCCTTTACCGTTATAGTGCGTGGTGATTGACTATCAATACACACATGACTCCGAAAGGTTAGAGGTGTGCCCTGCGATACGAACCCGCGACCACCGTGAACATACATCACCCAATTATTAAGCTTAAAAAATTTAATAAAAACTATTTGGCCTACTAACTCCTGGTTTATAATGAGAATGACGTGGCGGGACGTGTCAAAACGTGGAGAGAATGATTGTTAGTTAGTATGTAAAACGTGCTCTGTGGGAATAATTGGGGGGAGGGGGGACACGCGAGTGCACCACTCGCCGCGCCGTCATCGCAACTTATAACTACTGCTGTTTACCCTCAATACCTATTCAATTTACCTTATTTACAAACCAATAATAATAATAATAAACAAACTTTCGATTCTACGCATTTTAATAAGACACTGTTACTTCTACCGAGCACAATACCTACCGTTAAAGATAATGTAAATAGAGCTGTTAAGTGACGCATAGCCAAATGAGTTGACAATAATAGAGTGGTGTTGTCCAATAGACGATAGTGTTGTTAATTAGAGAGCGGGCGCTCCACGCGCTCCTCGCGCTCCGCAGTAATTTATGTGTCGGTGTCGCGCGACCTCCGACTACTGCGCACAGCTACACACGCACTACAGAAGGCTCGGCTCGTACGCACCCGCGCTTTGCATGGCTTTAATCCACCATCATTTGAATAAAGTATATGTATATGTTACCGGCCAAACCTAATCTGAGGATAAAGTAGTTTCGCCCAGGCCTCACTAATTATTTCTACACGAGATAGGACAAACCAGTGCAGCCTAAGCAAAACCTAAAAAAATCCTGAGTTCTTCCGCCGTAGTGTGAAGAGGCATCTTAGCAGGCCGGCATAATTGTTTCCATTGGCATGGGACTGCCGTCTGATGCCAATGGATACTCTGCCTGGGCGGCATTTGCGCCAGAATAAAAAAGAAAAAAAAAACAAAAACAGTGTAACATATTATGTATATAATTTCTACGAATTGTATACCAATTCCGAGATTATGCTAGGAAATACATAAAAAATGAATGATTTTGTGAAAAAATTAAATAAAACGCACATACTGTACATAGTACATTTTACAAACTGAGACTCAACCGCAACGAAACAATCGTTGGGTTAGGTAAGTTCAGTATGTTTCCATTTTTAATGTATATATTTTTTTATTGCTATGAATGGCGAGACGAGCATGCCGTTCGCCTGATGGTAAACGATACGACGGCTCATAAACAGTAGCAAAACAATGCTTGGCATTCCACTGCGCTCGCCATCCTGAGACATAAGATGTTAAGTCTCAATATGTCCAGTAGTTACTCTGGCTACAATGCCCTTCAACCCGAAACACAACAGTTTACACTGCTTTTTGACGGGAGAAATAGACACTGCGGTGGTACCCATCCAGATGGCCTCTCACATATGAGAGACCTACCACCAGTAAATAATTATTTATACGTATTTTAATTTGACCACTTTTATATTTCTATAAATCATATCAATCCTAGCCTAATCTAACCATCGCTTTGTCTTTGCCTCTGTATTCGTACTCATTGTCATTCAGAACACCCGATTTTAGGATGAACTAGTTTGACCTAGGTTAAAATGGTTTTGCAAATAATTGAAATTGGATCTTCTTTTTACAAATGATTTTATATCAATCTATATATATTTTATTGTAGTTTCGAGAATTGTCCCTCCAATATGAATATACACGTTGGGTCAGCTTATACGCGAGCCATCTGTAGAGTAGTGGCGAGTGCGCACGGCGCGGCGGGTCGCGATGGTTCGGCGCGGGCCGCGAGCTCATTATTGGCGATTTCACGCCCATCTGTCGCGACTCGGGCCGATAACACAATGCTTCGGAGTAAAAACTGCACACGCATTATGTCGCCGCTGCTGTTCCGTTACACGCGGCGTGATCTACATCGCGCCGCCTATACGATACGCAGGAGGCTCGGGGCAACGCACGAAACAATAAAACTGGCCACTCAAAATACATTCTCAGTATGTTAATATGAATATTAACATTTGTAATAACATAAGTTAAGTCCCGATAACAGTTCATTTAACTTTTTGTCTACTTAATCGAGTTTATTTTCCGAAAGTTTATGAATGACCAATGAAACATAAATACATATTTTATAGAATTTCACTTCTTCTCTATAACATGTTTAAAAGTATAATAACACTTTATTTAATCTGTGTGGCGCTTCACTTAATTTTTGTAGACATATTCTTGTTCAAAACCTAAACGTTTGATAAACAAGCTACCACCCACAATACGAGTATATTTTGAAGATTAAATCTTCATTAGGGCGGGAGAAATTATCAAATAATTGTTTTGTTAAAGCTACTGAAATATCGGTTGCTAGAGATCTTTGAAAAATGTTCACCAAATTGTTAGATTTATTTTTTGCAAAGGTTAATATTTTTATGCATGTTATGCATTTCTCTGCCGATCATAATTATATAATAGAAAAATATAAGCTCCTTTTTTGTAGAGCCGATAGTTTCCCACAAGAATTGTATTGTCCACTTCATAATGCTCATTTGTTTACGAGCTATGAAGCAAAAAGTTCTTGAGCAAAAATTAACTTTGTCATAAAATTAATAAACTTTATCCTTGGATATTTTTTAAACAGGGATCTGCGATATAAAAAAAAACGTAAAACACCTTTTTTGTATAGCGATTTTCTGTACGATCGATTAATAATGAAATATGATTTTTTTCTATGGAACTGGGGAAAAAATGTAAAAACTGTAATGCAGAAGAACTTCCTGTTGAAATTCAGATCTCATTTTTTATTGCGCTAAATGACGAGAAGAGCAAGATATTTACCTGATGGTAAGCGACACGACCTCTCCTAGACAGTCACGCTCGGCACCATTGATATCGACATAAATCTCAAGAGTGGATGAGATAGTTTAAATATTATGATAATCAGGAGGGTCATCGTTGGCTGACCCACAAACGAGTCCTTGCTCCAGTTCTCCGTTGAGCATAACAACTGTAAGCTCATTCATTATTCGCGAAGCAGCAGTTAGAAGATCGAGGAGTGGCGAGAGAGGGGGGAGAGGCGCCGCGTTAATTGTCGGCGCCTTTTTTAATTGAGCGCGTCACAGCGAGAGCGCGCGCCGACATTGACCGCCGACCGCGGCTCCCTTGCCTTTTTGTCCGACTAACGCCAACATCCTCCGCTGGATCCCAATGACGCGATCGTCTTAACTATGCCACTGTTATTGAGCACAACACCACAAGCCTATTAATAGATCACGACAAATTGCCGTCACCCGCTCCACTATGTTTCATTCATTCGTGTGTTTTTCGTTTCGTTGTCAGCACAGCACAAGAGACGTACAAGCGGTACATTACAGGTGGCCACTTAATTTTATAGCATTCTGTACTACAGCTGTAGACGAGCCTAACTTGCTCGCCTCATGTTCACGGATCGCTGTAGTATGTGACAAGTTTTGAGACACAGTGGGCAATAAACCAGACGTGACTGGTGGTCTCTCTTATGTGAGAGGGCGCCTGGGTAGGTACCACCGCAATGTCTATTTATCCCGCTAAACAGCAGTGTAAATGCACCGTTTTGTTCCGGTTGAAGGACATTGTACTCAAATTAACTTCTGGACACACTGAGAGTTAGCATCTTATATCTCAGGACGGCAAGCGCACCGGAAGGACAAGCATTGCTTTGTAATTCATGGTGTTGTTTGGTTTTGTCATTATCCTTGAGCGGCAGTATCGCTTACTACCAGGCGAATGGCATACTCCTCTCACCATGCATAGCAAAAGAAAAAAAGAAACGAGGGGTTAAGAGTCCGATTCTGCCACCAAAACAATATTCCAGTGTCCGTTGTGGTTGCGAAACTAGTCTCTAGTAATTTGCGATATGTACACTATGACACGAGACACGTCCTTTGAATTCAGGAGCACTCGTATGTATACGAGTATAATTTACTTTGTATTAGCATTGCTTCTCGCTATTCGCTGGTGTGATATGGTCGGTGAGCTGTTGAATATGTCGCGTTCATTCGTAATTATAATAGCAGATACAATTAGGAGGCGACGGAGACGGTGAGCACGGGTTACCCGACTGGTACAAGTGTAGTATGGAGTGGAGCGGCGCGCGAGTATTGTATGGTAATCTGACGCGAGCCGCGGGGCGACACCACACTGCCTGTGCAATCACCTGCACATAACATAACATATATGTTATCATTCAATCATCACATCCACTCTACATCAGTTCGATGAAGAGTTCTTTAAATTATTCCTCCAACCAGACTCCCAAACCGAGACTGCGGGCTCACACTAGTAATCGTTTTTAAATAACTTGTATACTCTTAATTGTCGGTTGCTTTAACTGTGAAGAAAGAATGAGAACAGTTGAAGTAATTTGTTTTATATAACTATGAATGGCGGGACTAGGATGCCATTCGCCTGATGGTAGGTGGCAATACGAATCCTCTCGTGTTGTATACACTGTAGACTATTATTTATAGAAGAGGTGACGTGGAGACGACGTGTTCTGGTTAGCCAGATTGAGTGCAATGCAATATGAATCTCATTACTTGTTAAGATTATCTAAAAAAAAGGAATGTTTCTGCATTCCTTCAAACATTCTGGTTTCGGCAGATTTCACTACCGACGGCGAGCGAAGGAAGTGATGTAGTAAAACGTATTAAAATTCATTTTATAATATGAAGGGCGGGCGTGCAATACCGCGCACGCTCAGCCGGTGCCAATTACAGCGGCGGCCATCTGATAGCGCTAACAAGCCGATGCGTATCAGCCGCCCGCGCCTCCGCGCCGCGCCACGCCGCGCCACACCGCGCCACACCGCACCAGGCCACACAGCACCGCCAGCGCCGCGCCGCAACAGCGCCGCTGTGTGTCCACACAAGGCGACATTCAAATTCACTAAAGAAATATTAACGCGACGCCCCAACAGGCCTCCACGAGCGAATAGAAACAACGTTCATTCGAATACAATTCCACGTGAGCAGCTCGCAGGGAACTATCGAAATATTATGTACTTACTCACTCCGAGAGGTTGCTCGTCTGCGAACTAAACATTCCATCTGACTATCCATCTTATGGTAATCTCCCATCGCCTTTCATAATAAACATAGTCATTTTCATGGGAAAAGGTAAGCCGTTGCTACTTGCTTACCGAAACTACTACTTTCCATTTATTTCACTGCGTGATTTTGTATACAAGTCATACAGGTCAGTCATACAGTCAACATAGGTAGATACGTGCGGGAATAGCTACTTGTTGCAGAACATCGCGCGGCTCTCGTAGCAGTGCTCACGTGAGACGCACACCGCGCCCTTTGCAAGTCCCACGACATAAATCTCGTCGATCGTTCGTAAGTTACAACCTTAAGTCGTTAGCCACATGGCTCAGATTTAAATGCAACGCAATTACCAGCCACTTTGCATGATGAACGCAGTGGCGTGAATTACGCGGGCGCAGGTCGTTATTATCCCGCCAACATACGGCTTCGGCCGCTCCGACTCAAAAGAGATCCTACATGGGAAGCAATAGGACGCACGGGCGCGCCCCGGGCCGCACGGCGCGGCGCAGGCGGCGGTGGAATATTTCACGCAGATGGCACGATAGAGCGGCGATTGTGCGCGTGCGCCGCGATATCGCTATCGGCTGACATATAACAGGAAGGACAAACAGACGCTATGAATCAACGAGCCAACAATAATGCTGTGCGCGACGTGAACTACAGCCTCCTTAGTTGCGTAACAATGGAGTGCGATATCGAGCGACGCGAGCCGCTCGCCTATTAGACACGCGGCCCTTCGCGCCAATTACCTGCACCACATCGCGACACTTCCGAAGAAGCACCACTCTCGCTATCGCGACCACTTTAAATAACAATGTGCCTCTTGTGTTCCACGGCGCGATGAGCCGAAGACAGAAAATTAACGCTCGTTGCCAATTGAGCGTGCGATCGTTTGAGGCGGCCGGCCGTGGCTATTGTTTAATTTAGCAACAGAGCATAAATCAACATAATATGGATCGCGCGGCGCGGAGTGCGGGGCTAGGGCGCCGAGATGGGTCAGCAGCGTCAAATGAATCGTTGGCGTCGTTGCAGAGCGGCCCCTTTGAATAATTCGCGGATGATCCGCTAGATTTATGGCGTCTAACCATAGAGCGGGTGGGTCGGTGGAGCCGCCGCCGACAATTAAATAATTTGCGTACCGGCCGCGGCGCGGGCACGCCGGGCGCGGCGCATGCGGCGAGCGGACGCCCTGATTTGTGGCGCTGCACTCTTGTATAATCGCACCGACCGATTCCAGAAACATAGGTTTTTTGTATAATTGTGGTCGTTATTTATAATTTTGTGAGCAAAAAATTTCATCATCGTATTTATTATCCGACGGTGCTATTAAATTATTCTTTTAAATACCCACCGATCGATACCTGCCCGGACAAACAAATAATTGAAAAAAATCAAAGTTTGAATAGATCTCGGAAACAAAAAGCAGCCTCACAATTATTAGAATAACGGCGTTTAATATTTCATAAGTATACGGCGCAATTTCAATAGGAGAGGTATGCTTTATAAAACATCGTGAAATAATAGACAAGAAATTAACGCCATTTCATATCAATACCACTGCCGGAAATCCGTTACCAGGTAGATAGGAGGTCGCCAAAATGATGCTTTTACCCGCGGCGCGACGCACCAGTACCGCTGCCGCAGACAACACCAGACAATGCCAAGCCGTGCAGTGTTGTATACATAGCTCGATAAGTGTATCATTATCTAATCCATAGGTTTTAGAATGTATAAGTATAATTATTGTAAATACTTGTAATGTTAAAATGCGCGGTGTATTGCACCGCGCGCAGCCGCACTGAGAGCAAACAAGGGCACTTCTATCTGCATAAATAGCGTGCAATGTTTGCATTAGTTCATATAGCTGGGTCGCACACCAACAAAGATCCATTATGAATGGATCCACGCGATACCTCAATTTGTGGCTAGCAATAGACAATATCAGGACGGACACCTCGATGTACATTCGCCGTGGCTGCATCAATGTGTGTGGAAGTAATTCGGGCAGCGCCAGTTATGGAATGCAGCGGCCGCGCACCAATTTGTGATCTACGTTGAAGCATAAAACGGGAACAAAAAGCAGATGGGCAATTACATGGTTTTAGTGTGGTTCCCACGAGGCGTGCGGGGCGCGGGAGGCGCGCGGGCGGCGTGCGGGGCCGCGAGTCACCAACTGACCACTTTGTTGTAAACCGAACAATTGTATAATTGGCGGGTTATCAATTGGCGGTGGAGGCGCCCCGTGAGAACTGGCGCGTCTGACCGCCGCGCACTCACGCCTCCACCACACTGCCGACGCATACTTACACACTTCACCAAGTGATCTTGTATTGATTCCAACTGGATATTATCAGACCCAAATGAGAACTTTCATGTCTACACAACAGACGGGTATTCCAATAAGACGTATTGAGGAAAATAAATACCAATAAGAAAAAAGGTAGGTACCACATAATATTTTAAATTGATATCTATATCAATTTAAAATATTATAATACATCAATTAAAGATAATAATAACAAAACCATAATACGGGATGTATATTGATACCAGGGGATATTTTCACTTCTACTACGATGCCTTTATGCGGGGTTGGGGACAGGTTTTACGTTGGAGCCTAAAATATTAGGGAAATATTCACAAATCAAGTTTTATCATTTAATGATTGGTATCACGCGACGAAAAAATCATTTAAACGCGCCTTTAACCACTCCTCGTGGATCATCATTAAGGCTTGCAAACTACGTCGCAACGAATCGACAATAATTCAACCAAAAGCTCTAGACATGAGAATGAGCTTGTTTTCATTGTTCAACTGTTACATTATATGAATTAAAGCTAGCACCTCTTACGCGGATAATGGAGTGTTTTAGCTGTTTTAAGACATCTGTGTCATAGAAGCTTTACGCGAAAGGCCAAAATATAAAACTTGTGCTTCCGCGAAGACTTTGTTATATGCAAGCCTTCTTGCGTTTGTACGCAGTGGCGGTGTGCAAATGTGCCGTGCGGAGTGAGCCGCTCTCGGAGCAGCGAGCTCGGCAGCTCCCACCGCGTCAGGGCCGCGCGGCTCGACGGATGCCCCTCGTTGCAGCACACTAATTGTCAACTTGTTTGTTTTGGACATCACGTCAGCTAACCACTACATTACTGTCTGTAAATTATAGACATCTTATTGAAAGTTTTAGCATCAGTGTTAACTAGAAGTTCCAGTAATCCTTGTCATAGGTAGTATGCTATGGAGTTGTCATTTTAATTTTCTGTCACATTGTCGTTGTGACCTGAAAGGCCTGAGAATATTAAGTAATGCTACAATTCCAACACAAGTCTGTTAAACACTGTGCTATAGGCTAAGTGCTACGGGCACTGAATTTCTTTGTTGTAATAATAAGAAATTTACGTTCAATTTATAAAGTGATTAACATAAAAATTATTTCAGAGCTTTAGGCCATTTCAAGTTCTTCATCATCATCATGATCGCAGTTCACTGTTTGGCTCAAGGTTTTACATGCTCATAATTAATTTATTCTATTATTTTATCAGCATGGAGCACATTAATATTAATATTTGAATCTTCAAATTAGAAAACATGAAATGTGAAGTTTCTCTTATCGTGGCCAGTTATTAAAATGCACACCTAGTAGACGAGAACAACTCTCTCCTAGAACACTTAAAAAACTAAAGCTCCACTAGGAGTGGCTGTCTATAATGTTTATATTTATAATTTAAGTTGTCTAATCATGTCTGAAGTAATTTATAAAAATATTAATAAATAGTATTACAGAACTTGCATTGAACCTGGCAGATTGACCATATTTTTTTTTTAAATATATTATATTTTCTTGCTCTACATAGGTAGAGTCCAACTATCTTGTTTTTGCGCCTACACGTTACCGGTTTCTTAACTCACAATTCTGGGAAATATTCCTATTAGTCCTTACTCCTCAGTAAATCATGTTTTAAATCGAAAAACTTAAAAACTGAATCCGATGAATTGAACAGCCTGGGAAATGAATCATAGGTGTTAAGTCTTAGGGCTCTTTGCCCTGATAGCGAGTCTCTTGTGCATGGACAGTGCACGACCGGGCCTAGTGCATGCTGGTGTAGGTGTGCGTATGCTTGGCGGTCGCACTGATCAGGTCGGCTGTAGGTGGCGGCGTCGTCTCGTTACAGATGTTATTTAAACGATCCAATCTGCGCGCGCTATTACCGCTCGGCGGCGCGGGCTCCTCGATGAGCCGCACAATGGACCGTTACCCCGGACATTCTCCGACGTATATTACATGCCTTCTCAAAACCAATACTGCTGACTAGCCGACAAATGTGTTATATCGCTTTTAACCGACTATCAAACAAGCATACACTCTTTGAATAATATGTAGATTGATCCCGCTTTAAACCAATCACGGTGCACGCAAACTTCATTGAGCTATTAATATGGTCGAAGAGGACGTGACGTGACGGGGCTCCGCGGGTTGTCTACTATGATAATAGTAAAAAATTGGCAAGGAAGGGCCGCGGCGAGCGCGCAGCGCATCGCGGTAATGCCGCGCTTATCTTAGATGAGTTACGATTAGTGAATTGGCGAGCGGAGAGTGGCGATCCGCTTTCTAATAAATTTGCTACAAAATTACAGCGTTCGGGACGTGCGCCGATACACAACACTGCTAAACCTTATCGGAGATCTCTCTTACAAGATATTCTTATTAGATGTTTACTGATTAAGCAAGCGAGATGGGATCCCCGGCTAAATGGGAAAATCGTTTGCCATAAAATTTTACAAATAAGATGATGGCGCGCGCGTTTCTTACAAGCGGCGCGGCGGCGCGGGGACCCCGGGCCGGTCGGCGCGGGCTCTCCAAACCGTTGTAACTCGATTAGCGCGCGACTTTTACTCGCACCCATGTGATCCATTTGGAAAGGCCTATATTTGTTCTTCGCAGCGTGTAATTTTCTGATAATCATAACAAACAGTGCACAACTCACTACTGAAAGCCCCTAATCTTAACTCGTCGCGGCTACGGAAAATATAGATGCAAGAGATTTGTGGACAAACATTCACTAATTCGGTAACAACTGCAACAACACAGTTTAAGGTATCGTATAGTAGGAGGCAATGGAAGCGGCCGGTGGTGCGCCGCGCAGGAAAATAATGAAGTAATAGTTAAGTTGATTACACGGCGCGGCGCGCGCGAGCCGAGCGCGAGCTCGCGACTCACATCTCACATTCGTGAATAAAAAACGAGCCGGCGATCGTCATTCATCTAAATTATTCAAATGCGATGATGACGCGTAAACAATCTCGGAACTTCTCTAGTACTAATACATTTATAATGGCGGGGACACGTGGCGGGCGCCTCATTTTCGATTTCACACGAGACGCGCGCCGCGGCGGGGCTCGGGAGCGCTGCGCCGGCACTGCGACACTGCCAGTTACCACACTACGCGTGGCTCAACGATGTCCACCAGGTATTACACACACAGCAGGTAATTAACATCGTTGGCCTGATGATTATTTATAAACGATGCATCGTTATTCATTACAAATCATTTCAGTTTCGTGCTTATGTATTCGTAGTCAATCCGAACTTTTTGTCTCGATAATATTGCTAACTGATTAAGTTATCTCTCTCTATAACAGCATTTGTATAAATTTAAAAAGTTAAAAATAATAAGCCTGAAAAGTTGAAAATTAAATGAACTTTAAATTCAATGCTATTTTACACGCGAGTGAAACGTGATTAATGGAGTATGAATATTATGAAATGTCATGTTCATCAAATTTGTAATGTGAACTATCATTTACAGTAGCTAGAGTCTAAAATTTTATACTAGGTTCAAACTTAGAAAAGAGGTGATCTAATTTGGGCCAGCTTAATATAATGCCGGGAACAAATTCCTATCCTGGGAATCTCATATTTTTAAACTGATTTGTGTGTCTGGACGGCATTTGCACTTACCACCAGATGCAATGCCGTGTCGTGCCAGAATAAAAGAAAATACAATGAATTAACTTGACGTGAGGGACATTTTGCCTAATTTGAATGGTCTAATACATTTTTTGTGTTCTTTTATATTATATAATATTGGAGAGCAATGTGCATGTTTGTGTGTACTTATTATAATATTTGGTTTTTATATCTTTATTTGTATGTTTATTTTTAAGTAAATTCATGTAGGTATGTTGTTTAATTTCATATATTTGTATTCTTTTATCTATCAGGCTAAATATTTTAATTATTTCATATTATTTTTTTTTTATAATTCGAGCAATATTCTAAAGGTACACTTTTCTGCCCTATCTTCATTTTCCTTCAGTTATGTCCATCCCATGGTAGTCGGTAAGAGATTGCCTTGAGCGATACGACTGCCATTTGTACTTTTTATGTTAAATATAAGTTTTAGTTTAAGTATTATTTGGTGTACAAAAAAGAATAAATAAAATAAATATATAATCGAGATTTCTGTACCTAAAAAAAGTCTCATACGCCACAGAAAATGTATGATATTTAATATTATTTACACAAAAATAAGACGTGTCAATGTTTTTCAAGTCCGTCACGTCAATGATCTTTAAATAAAACCATCAAATATATATACAAATAATAATTATATTGTTTTTAAAAAATTATAATAAGCAGAACAGCTTTGTTGCATTTTCAAACAAATGTGAATTCCTAAATATGTACATCACATTGCGACGCCCTGTTCCTACGAACAGAAGAAAATGCAATGGTTTTGTTTTAAATATAGAATAAACATTTTTGCTTCTGTCTCCTTCTCCAATAATAATTTGCTAATAATTCTTCAAACTGGTTAGGGTGAATTGACTTCATTTAACAGAAAGTTATGAAAATTACGTCATTTCTAAAAATCATGCACGATAAAAATTGCGACGCCTTAAGGACATTTATGGACTTAAATATTAAACCACTTAAATATGCCCATAGAGTTACTTATTAACTCCATGAATATGCCACATGACATAGCCTACAAAAATAAAATGCTATGGCCGCATTTAATTTTTGCAATGTGCTGTGTGGCTCTCCTCAAAAGTAGCCATTTGTGCTTTACGTCAAGTTAGGTTTATAGTAGACGATATTATGTCCGACATACAGGTGGATTAAGTAAAAAAAACTAAGGTCCTGTTCCTGCATAACACAACACGCTGAAATGTATGTGATCCCAGTGGCAAATACGTGCGTGTAGTAGTGAGAGAGCCAGGAGTGTTAGCAGGCGATGTCGCGAGCGCGCATCAATCACACAAAGACAAAGGCGACATTAAGGATATACATTATACTCGTACACGGAACTTTTTATGTACGCTCCAAACTACCATACACAAGCATGTCAGCCGCGCTCGCATTGATTTTTGATCAGTTGCCCGAATCGGAATCCACGTGGCAATAAACTACTAGAGAATACAGATCGCGCGGCGGCCGGGAGCGCGCGCGCCGCCAGCTACTTTTTGCATCCACCGACATGGTAATCAAACGTGGTAAAAAGCATTGCAATTGAAAAAGTAATTGTGAGGAAGTTAATGTGAGTTGGAATTGTATGACACTTGTGTGCGGGGGTGTGGGGGTGCGGGGCGCGGCGCGTCGGGAGCTCGCACACGTCGCCTGACGAATGCGCCGCGCGGCGGAACTAATGCGGCTATTTGCGCACACGCGCATTATCCCGCGAGCACACTTTATTGCGAGTTTTATTTAATTTTTAACATCCATCACCGAAGTGGCGGTGAGACCCGCGTCTCTCGCAATCAATAACAAATTACTCCGTTACATCACCACTTCTCAGTAATGAGTCGCGCCGCGCGCCGCCTGCCGTGTCGCCCGTGGGACTGCGCTGTGTCTGTCCTAGTACTGAAGCGTCGGTTGTAAAGAGGACATGTTATATTCGGCAAGAACATCTTTAGTTAATGTACCCATTAAAATGTGGGTGCTTTGACAGCCTCCGTAGTGCAGTTAGATAGGCACCGGCTGTTAAACGAGAGGCCGCGGCTTCGATGCGCGCACTGCAACAAATGTTGTTTTTGCGATGCACTGGTATTCGTTTCGTCTCTGGTTGATTTTGATACACCGAAATGTCAGTAGTTTCTTGCACCTGCAACCCAAAACTTAACGTGGGGTCAGGACTTTATGTGTCACTGTTGGGTGAATTCGATAATTATTCTCGCTTTTTATTAGGGACGCAAAAATCACCCGTGTGTAATATAATACAAGAAGTCGCGTGAACGTTTGCTTACTAATTTAATCTTATGTTACAAACAAAATAACGCAATCAAGACAAAACCAGTTGAATTTTGTATAAAAATACTTTAATCAAAACAGAAAAAGCCTTGTTCCGAAAATTATTTGACACAAATTGACAATGGCTAGGGGCTAGGGGCTAGGGCCTTTAAGTAGTTAAAAGGAACTTACACATTACACACATACACATTGATTAATTAATACCAGTAGTAGCTAACATCTTCATGGTGACTTTTCCGAGTCATGAGTATAATCAATCATCACGAACTACAACGGCGAAGGAAAATATCATGAAGAAACTTGATTTTTAAGAATTTGTACTGTTAAGAATTTCTATGCCATGGAGAGTCCACCACCTCGCACTAGGCCAGAGTGATGGACTTTTACGTACTCTCGATTGTAGAGAAGGCCTATGACCTACAGTTACATGTATATAATTCGATACAGATAGAGAATATTCAAAATAGAAGATCTCAATAAAAATAGGTAAAGTGAGCACGTTGCTTGTTAAGTTTATATACGCAGTGGGGCATGGCGTGGAACGACATTAGTACGGTGAGTTGGTTCGCAGTGATCGCGTGGCGTGATGTGGCGCGGTGACGACGCAGCCGCGCGGCCGCGCCGCCTGCTCACCCCTTCCTCCACTCACATCCTGTGCCGTGATGCGGGATGTGGACCTTTAGGGGTCCCTTTATCTCACACATCCTTTACATCAAACCATTATTTAAAAATACAAATACTTTGTGTCGTAATAGACTCCAAATGGATATGAGTGATTGGGGCACCTAGTTGATGTTCAGATCGACGAAAAATTAACGAATTATTTGATTATCTTGAACCTGTGAAAACATTTATACGGCTTAATACTAATTAGATCAATATACACTGCTGATGTTATTTGTTCAACGGGTAGAAGTATCTAATAGCTGCGTATCATCATTCATCATCGATTTGCAATCCGACGTAGGTGCGTTGATTAGTGTTTCTAAACATTTTGTTCCGATTCAATGAATGGAATAAAATGAAAACATTTGCTCAACTTGCATTATCGAATGATCTTTCTTTTTTCAAATCAACTCAGCACTTCTGCAAAATATAGCACGAATCGTCAACTGTTGAACTGTTCGATGGTATAAAATGTATAAGACTTGATTTGAAGTGTGCAAATGTTTGGGAGCAGTTACTAGCGGAACCCTTTTCGCGCACAGTGTGTAGGAGTGTGCGGCGGCGTCGTCCGTGCGGAGTGCGGACATGATGCGCGCAATATGTTCATGAGCGGTGTTTACATGCGAAGGAGCCGCGGGCCGCTGATACTCATCGTGATGGATGGACGGCGCGACCGCCGACCCTCCACGCACACCTTGCTATTTTAACTTTTTGCGTTTTGGACGCCGCACTAAACCTCACTATTGATCTCACGATGATCGATTACGTATAAATTGCGCTGTTTAACGATTAGAGTGTTTAATTTGTTATTTAATGAATTATTTATAAAGATTGTTCACTAGATAATAGCCCGCCGTCGACAGCTGAACTGTAATTACTAAATATAAATTAATAGCCTAGTTGATGAAACATTTCTTTTAAAATTTTATGAAATCTTTAACGAGCTACTACTACGATAGCTGTTCAGTCACCCACTACAGCTTATTTTACTTTTTTCAGTTTAGCTTTTGTACGTTGCTTGAAGATATGTATATGTTATGGACCAAGTGATTAATTCGGCATTATTCATAGTGCCCGGGTAATATGAATATTGCCCAATAAGAGCGGACAATGTGATTATAAACAATAAATTTATCACATTGCCCGGGCATTATGAATAATGCTCAGTGCCTATTGGGCACAATGATGTAAAGAGAATCGAAATCAAAACAATGAGCCGAAGTGGCATCGTGCGGCTATTGCAAGGTCACGCACCTCCCCTGGTACCACTCCCATGAAAAGGTAACGCGCCATTCCTGAGAAATATCAATTATAGCAACCTAGTGCTCACCTCCGCAGCTTCGGTTTGCTGGTCACCTCCGGCGACCAGCCTCAGCCGCTACGGCTCGCACGGGTGCCTATCCTTCGTTACAGTGGGCGGGGGCTGCTCTCCCTCCCCGCCTCCGGCTTTTTATATACACTCTAGGGTCAGTAGCCAAAAGACTACGTGAAATCAGGGTGTCCCGAGTCAGTTTTGGGGCACAGTCGACCTAACTGATCCATAAAGTGGGTACACTAATTTCCTTCTGAAGATACGTCAAAAAACAACTAAACATAAGCAGATCAATTCAACCTTTCTAATTTATGGGTCTATCGCAGATGCGACAATGCGGCACCGCACCACGTAAAAAATTACCTATTAATCACATTGCCCGATCATCATTTAGCCATATTCATAATGCCTCTCGTAATAAAAGTCTCTCGTAGTTCCTGATACCCACGACACAAGACTCGATCTTAGTGTGGGGTCAGGACTATGTATGTGACTGTTGGGTGTTATTTATTTATTTATATGTAAGTATGTGAGCGTGCTTGTGTATGTTTGAATGATTGTATAACTTGTACACATAATAATAACTGGTAATCTACTCTTCATATTAATGAGAGGTGGATTATCTGGCACTTAATGAGTTACTTTGCTGACGTTATCAGTATCCGAATATGTTAGTATGAGCAACCACTTTTCACTTAGCTACCAACCACTATTCACTTATATTGCGAAACAAATGAGTTTAGGCCACAGATCAGTTATAAAAGTTGTCGGATGTGGTTATAGCGAGAGTTTTGAGTCCCCTACACCAACTTGTATTAGATATTCCTTTATTATAAATTAGTGTTTAAAAATTAATAAAATATGTCGATTTGCAGAAAGACGAGCTACGTCTACTGTACTGAATAGATGGAGAATATGTCGACGGGCCATAGATGGTGATCTGAATATATCAGATGCACCACACACTGCTACAGCTCCAGGGGACATTTATCACTCCATGCCGAGAAACAAGTGAAACTGCATTATCCTTTCTGTAAACGGCATAAGCCTATAATCTGATTCGACTTAGTAATTGGTAAGTACCGTAACAAGAGGGAAGACACGTGAAGTTTATTTGGTCATTGATAGTTAGTTGTAAGCTGGGTCGGGCGCGGCAGGGTCGCGGGGTCGCGCTCGGCGGTGGCGGTGCGTGCATGCCGATGCTATCGCGCATTACGTCTTCATAAACAGCGCCGGAACACGAGCGCCCGGGCCCGCTCGCCTCCCACACCCCGTCCTCACAACACGACACACCGCTGTAGCATACACTGCACCGCTCGCAAACATTTGTCTTATTTTCATGCGACATTAACACATTAACACCACCATCAACTATACGCTGATCAAAGTAATCTGCGACTCGCTAAAAAACGTCAAACATTATCGAGAATAATCTCCTTCCCTGCTATTTCTTTATGATTTATCTCCAAAAAACTCAACGTAATTATATTTTTTTACACTAGCTAGGCATAATGAGTCTACTGCGCCTGATGGTAAACGCAAATGCCTTCCAGGCAGAGTATTGAATGGCATCAGACGGCAGTTTCATGCCATTCGATACAATTGTGCCGGCCTGCTAAGATGCCTCTTCACACTACGGCAGAAGACCCCGGGATCATAGAAAGGAGCAAGAACGCGTATTCCGTGACGGCAAACAATTGCACAGCTTCACGGTGCGGCACAAAAAAGAATTTCCGATCCTTTTGGTTCGTGCTGATGGTTTGAACATCAAGCTATGGCTTCGCAAGCCAGCACGCTTGGTTTTGTATAGGAATGGAGAGGAGAGGATCAAATTAAACAATTCTTCAGCGCATTCATCGTTCTACAGACGGTAGAACACGCTTAGAGAGGCGACATCGGCGACAGATGTAGCTATAAGTTGCTTGTAACTTCTGCATCATTCACAATGCGGATGGCCCGCCGCTGCAATCCATCCAAGCCATCGAGTAGATACTGGGCGGGTCCATCCCAGAGGTGCGAGCAGTACTCCATACCCGGCCGGACCTGCACTTTATACAAGCGATATAGTTGACCGGGTGTGAATAACCGACGCACTCTGTTCAGGACTCCAACACTGCGTGCTGTGGCAGATATTACGCCCTCGATGTAATGTGTGTACATACTCGTAATATAACTTCAACTTAATAAAATAATAGGTGCCCGCAACCAAATCGAATATTTCATTCCCATATATTTCCTGTCGTAAACCAATATTTTCTGATAAAACGTACAATTGTGTCCGTGCTGAGACTGAAACCTGAGTCTCGTTACGCAGTAAAATTCTCTAGAGCTATTCACGTGTAGCTTTTTGATGTACGTTATTGGAAAGAATAATAATAATAATAGTCGTAGATAATGGGTGAATATTGCGGAAGTGTTGTGCTCGCAGATCGCCTTGTAGGGATAGCAGGTGTGTGATATGCTGGTGGCGTGATTAGCATGCGTGGCGACGCGCTGCTTACCATCACTAGTCACTCCTCACTACCGTGCTTAGCTGACGACGCAGTAAGCGTTTTCATGTAATGGGACCATGCTGGCCATTGCGTGCACCAGTACCAATAACAATACTTTTTCTAGTTCTTAAATAAATTTGCTGTCGGAACTTCGATAAGTTTAAATTTAAGTCGATATTAAAAACGTATCGTTTTAAATTAATTCGGTAAGATTAAATCAGAGATGGTTTTTTTTTCAACAATTTGTAAGTAGGAATATTCTTACTCTTCTTTCTGAATCAGCCCATATACGTCCCACTGCAGGGCACGGGCCTACTTTACAATCGAGAGTACGATTGAGAATGGTACTCTTCTTTACCTAACGAATATATAAATGCCTTAGGAGAAAATAAAATAAAATGCAAAAATACTTAAATATTTAGTAAGTAATCAACTTAAGCAAACCAAATATTTAACAGCCCTCGTGGGGCAATTTATTAGACGCTGGTGTTGCAATAAAAGGCCACGGATTCAATCCGCACCCAGACAAATGTTTGTGAGCCCCACAAGTATGTGTCTTGGATCTAAGTGTTTGTGAAACCAAAAAGTCTATCGTAGTTTGCAATACCCTTGACACAAGATTTATTTGATCTTATTGTGGGTGTGTGGGTGGTGTCCGCCAACCCGCATTAGGCCAGCGTGGTGCAATATATGGCCTAACCACTCACAATCATGCTCTCCATAGAGATGTAGAGGACGTAGAGGAGACCCGTGCCAGTGGGGTGTATATATGGGCTGATACAGATATAGATTATGGGTATGGTGTCAGCACTATGTATGTGACTATTGGGTCAAAGTGTACGCTTCTTTAACAAGCTTCCCAACAGTTTAAGAGAACTTCCAATTAATAAGTTTAAAAAAGTAGTAAAAAGGCATATACAATCTCAGATTATGTAGAAGATAAAACTGCTTGGGAATAAATTGCTCATTTCTGTATCAACTTGTATTAATTGAAATTTTAAGCTGACATTATTGTGATTTCTGACATGAACCATTGTAATTGTAAATGGCGATATAAAAAAAAAGAAAAAGAAAGAAAAAAGAAGACAGTTCGTGTTGCTGAGGGAGTTTCTTGCGCCGCTTCTTCTTCACAGCTACAACACGTTCCGAAGCGGTGGTAGCAGAAATGAACGATTCAAAAGATCTTGTGAAAGACTATTTGAATAAAGAATATTTTGATTTGATTTGATTTGATTATAACTAAATATTTTTAATATTCATTATTAGCAATGTTTTTTCTGGGGCGCAATAGTGCTCGCACCTCCGGGTTGGATCCCCCTGTACTTGCTCGATGCCCTGGATAGATTGCATAGGTGGGTCGTCCGCATTTTAAAAGATGCAGACGTTTCAAGCAACTTAGAATTGCTGCCGTGTCGGAGGGATGTCGCCTCTATAAACATGTTATACCGTCTGTATCACGGTGAATCCTCTGAGGAATTGTTCAATTTGATCCCCTCCTCACCATCCCTAAACAGAAGCACGCGTGTAAGCTTGCGAAGCCATAGCTTGATGGTCTAAACCAACTCGGCGCGCACCATAAGGTTCGCAAATTGCCGCACCGTCAAGCAGTATAATTGTTTGCTGTCACACGTATTCTTCTTATAATCCTGGGTGCTTCCACCGTGTCCTAATGTAAACAAGCATTTTAACAGGCCGACATAATTGAATCGAATAGCATGGGACTGCCGTCTGATGCCATTCAGTATTGTATCTGGACGGCATTATTTCAACAAAAAATTACGTGATTTCTGGTTTTAGGATATTCACTTATTAGGGGAGGAAACAAGTGTGATTCCTGTTTTTTGTGCACATTAAACGCATTTTATATAAACTAAATCATGCAGAAGAGCATCGTAGGCAAAATCTGGTCAGAAATCAGGCCTGTGGATCTGTGGACACACACGGTATGAACGGCAGGTTTTATATTACGATTAATGACGATACGAACATGCCTTGCGCCTGATGGTTAGCGATACGGCCGCCCATGGACAATAGCAAAATCAAACAAATAAATTACAAAGCAATGTTTGGCATTCCACTACGCTGCCATTCTAAGACATAAGATGTTCTCAATATGTCCAGTAATTACGCTGGCTACAGTGTCCGTCAAACCGGAACACAACAGTGCATTTACACTGCAGTTTGGCGAGAGAAATAGACATTGCGATGGCACGTACCTGTGGCCTCTCACTTACGAGACACCTACCACCAGTGAAAAAATACAACGTTCACATTCTCATGCTCATATAAATACAACAAACTGCTCTTCTTATAGAAAATTTACGCTATATTTCTACATTGCATCAATTTAAATAACGTTGATATTGCTCGTATCCTAAGCTAAGCCCCAATTGCAAAAGAGTATCAACATATGCATAAAATGTGGATCAGTATTTCTCCGAAGTGGCAATAATGTCTCTATGGGCTATGGAACATTTGGAGAGGATATAAGAATATTCAAAATTAAGGGCGTCAAGAAAAGCTGAAGGAGTTGAATGAAAATTTTACTTTGACACAAAAATAATTCAATCATTAATACCCAAAATAACATTATAAATATTCGCTTGTTTAGTTTAGTTTTTTAAAATAGCAAGCAGTACCGATGTAAACAATTCTGCCGGTGGCAAATGCGCGATGATTACTCGTGTGTTTTAGTACTGTGAATTCAAAATAAGTTCAATTGGTTCAACTGTTGACATTGCGAGGATGTAATGAATATTTGAATGATATTATTATTATTCGTAATTGTAATTTTCCTATGCAATTAATATAAAAAGTAGAAGAATAAAATATTCGAATAGCTACATTGCGATTAAAAAGTGATGTTTTTTTTTATTTTTTATAATGGCCCGGCATAGTGGCGGCATTGCACCTGATGGTAAGCGCAAATGCCGCCCAGGCAGAGTATCCATTGGCATCGGACGGCAGTCCCATGCCAATGGAAACAATTATGCCGGCCTGCTAAGGTGCCTCTTCACACCACGGCGGAAGGACCCAGGATTGTAGGAAGGAGGGAACACGTGAGATGGCAAACAATTCCACAGCCTGATGGTGCGGCACAAAAAAGAATTATAGAACCGTTTGGTTCGCGCCGGGATGGTTTGGACCGACAAGCTATGGCTTCGCAAGCCAGCCCGCGTGGTTCTGGTAAGGAATGGAGAGGAGGGGATCAAGTTATAATGGAGAGGAGGGGATCAAGTTATAAATGGAGAGGAGGGGATCAAGTTATATGTAGGTATGTAGATGTAGGTAGATGTAGGTATTAGGGCTACAAAATTTATTGAAATCATAGAATTGGCGATGATCGACATACAAATTGTGTTTGCGAACCTATGACGTTTATTATTTGATATGATGTTGGTAAATGGATTAGACGAAACAGTTGAAACAGTCCAATTTGCATATATCAGCCCAAATTATGTCGCACTGTTATAGGCCACGAGCCACCTCCATAATGATTGAGAGTGGTTAATGCATATAGTTCACCACGCTGGACCAGTGCGGGTTAGCGGACTTTACATACCATTGATATAGTTACAAAACGATATAGTATGCATGGTTCCTCGCGTTATTTTACCTCACGGTTAAAGTGCGTGGTGGTAAACTATCAATACACACATAATCCAAAAAGTCAGATGTGTGCCCTAGGATTAGGACCGGCGAACACCATAGGTATGGTTGCGGGTAAAGACGTGCTTTATCATATATGGTAGACACTAGTTTTATAGGCCAGGCTCAAATTGATGCCAGGACATGTAGATAAAATCATGTTGGTGAGTACTTTTACAACTAATGTCCATTGTTACTCTACTAGTTGTACGTATTGATGACTTGGAAGACTCGTGTGGACCCAGTGATTGCTGACTCATTTATATTCTAGACATTTTGTTGTTACGTGCGATTATGTCCAGTATTGGACTTTGTACATTCAGTGGACCTATCAGCATGCATATGTCATGTCAGTTGACGCCGTTAACGTGTATAATGCAGTAGAATGAGGCGTCGCGTCGTCGCGACGAGCCCAGTGGGCCAGTAGTTGGACGCGGCGAGTGGTGAGTGAGTAGTGAGCGGTGTGTGTGCACCGCGCGCTAATAGCGGTGCAGCGCACGCGCACATGCCCGCGCTAGGAGCATTAGCATTAGGACGCGGGCTGCGGCTAGAGCGGCCGCGGGAGGAGGGCGCGCAGCATCGGGGAGGGAGGGGCGTGAGGCGTGGCTCCGTCGCGCTATTGGCCGCCGCATGCAAATGTGACGCGCCGCCTGCGCGGACGCAATCACTGCCATCGCGAGCCCACCATTGTTTTAAAAGCAAAAACTGTCCGAGCTCGTTTGTCGGGAACACGAACGAGCAAAAACACCGGAATGCGCATAACAAGAAACGGCAAAAAACTCTGGACGTACGCGGCGCTTTTTATTCGCGATTTATGTCCCCTCCGTCCCACGGCCGGGCTCCGCAGCGCCGCTCCGCCGCCGCGCCGCGCCGACCTGCGCCAGTTCAAACTTGGGTACTGCGACAAGTGCACACCCAGCGGCCCCGCCGCGTACTTACAAACTTTCTTATGTATCAAATGATGTACGAATAAGCTTTTCTGCACGGCTCCACCACACTGCTCGCTCAACTATGCCCACTGAACATTCCTCGCAAGCGTAGTTCTGTAGCTGGTGGCTCCGATGGCTAGGAGTGCGTAGCGCGGAGGTGGCGGCGGTGGCGGGGTTGCGCGGTGGTGGCGCGCGCGCTCAATTGGCAACGAGGCCATTATTTTTAAACGGCATTTACATTGAATGCGCTCGGGACGGCGCGGCGGCGGCGCGGCGGCGGGATGCGACGCTCAATTAAAATAAGGCAATAAATTAACTGATGTAAAACCGGCGAGTACTTATCTACAAACAGTTATATTTAAACTGACACAACATGTAATGGCGAATTAAATCCGCTGAGTGTCTCGTATCGTTAGTCGCCGCCGCCGCCGCCCGCCGCCCGCCGCGCGCGCTGCCTCCACTACAAAAACAAGCGCAACGCCAACAGAGCCGTGGCCCTAGCATCCACACACACGATATCACAAGCTAAACAATGACCGTTCATTGACCAAATACTAAAGACCACAAGAAAACCGTGCAATAAAAAGTTATGCATACATAAACTACTATAACATAGGAGTAAACATTCGATTAACATTTCATTTGCGATAACAATAACCAAGCGTGGACACTGGACAAGCATTCAGCCGGCGCTGTGACCACTAGTAACTGATCGACCACAAGCGTCACACAGTAGAATGCTATCCATTGTAACATGTAGCAGCCAGGAGGGAATTTTCCAGTCCCACAAAACAAAAACACACATCTGATAAAAACTCAAAGATCATGCAAATGCAGTTCCACTACTACAATACTACAGAAACATTTGATTTGTGAACATATTATAAATACCACAACTTGAATTGCAAAGCAATGCTTGGCATTCCACTGCGCTCGCTATCCTGAGACATAAGGTGTTAGGTAAGTTTCAATATGTCCAGTAGTTACTCTGGCTACAATGTTCTTCAATCCGAAATACAACAGTGCATTTAAACTGCTGTTTGGCGGGAGTAATAGACATTGCGGTGGTACCTACCCAGGTGGCCTCTCACATATGAGAGACCTGCCACAAGTAGATGTGTGTATTCTTTATAATGTTATACTCTCTGTCTCATTAAATTGCGACCTAACTGACCGCTACGCTATTGAAATATTAACATAATTGCGAACATTTGTACATTTGGCTTTTACGCAGGGTGATATTGTCAATATCACCCTGCGTAAAAGCCAAATGTATAGTATATAATTTAAACCACATGAGCCTAACCCCCCTTTATAACACTGACCAAGTTTGAACAAAAACTGCCTGATCGTTTTGTCATAAATCGTGATTTTATGTTTCAAGGCTTTTGATCAACTATAGATACTCTTCTACAAATAAGGTTCCGAACCAAACTGAAGTTCAGCTAAGTGGTAAAAAAACTCTACATCTACATATATGGGATGCCCAAAAATCATTAAAACTAAAATCGCGATTTATGACAAAAAAAAATCTACTATATTTATCATATTTTATACAATATCACCTGGGGTAATGAAATACATGTGGGTAAAATTAAGTACCTGAGTCAATATCCGCCTGTATTATAAGTATAACCCTATTATCTTAATCTCAATTTACTATGTGTTAGCTGTAAGTGATCCGAATATAATAAAAAAAAGGTAGAAGTTTAAATGTAGGTACCGTTGAAGGTTATTTCATTGTGTCTTTCAGAACCAGATGTAATCAAAACGATAAAAACTTTTTCAGGAATAATTTTCTGAGCACTTATGTGAATGGCTTGTATAATGAAATATCATCACAAGCATCGTGGCGGCGACAATTTAAGAGTATATACATTAATATTGCAGCGGTCCCGCAGCGCAGCAATTATACAGCAAGCTTAGTTAATTACATACACAATTACAGAGGCGATGTCCTCCGAGAGCGCTCGCGCTTCCGCGGCCTCGGTGGCGCGGCCTCGCGGGCTCTGTGGCCGAGTGTCGCACAGTGCCGCTCAGTGTACACGACATCGGCGAGTGTCGCGCGGTGTCACCGTGTGTCCAGCGCGGTTACATGCGCGGCGCTCATTACGCGACTCATCTGAGCGCATTAGATACGTTCCGAGCACGCATTCGTATTCAATTATGCGCGCGCTACAAAAACTAGTCGCGCATTTGAATGAGCGCGGCGGCGGTGGCGGCGGCGGCGGCGGCGGAGCGGGCGCACCGAGAGGCGCGCGAGCCGCGCCGCCACCGCTCGCCCAATTTACAAATAAAACGCGGGGAACGTCCGGCCGAGCAAAAACTCACCGAGCTTCTCTCTGTGCATATGAATGGACCACTTTTTTACCGCACGCCGGTGCCGGTAATATGCTGCTCCGTGAATCACTGCACCTTCATTCTTCCCACTAAACAATTACAAACACTTTACTACTTCTCACTAACTGCCCTCAAGCTGACAAATGACATGTTACAACTTACTTTCACGAAATCATACTGTAGTGTGTACTGTATCATTTCAGTGTCTTTTCCAGAAGTGAAAAACTCATTTCGTTTCTTAAAATCAAACAGAGAATAAACCACCAATCACGGAAATGGATTTCATGATATGGCGGTTTAAAACCCATTTCAAAATATAAAACATTTGGGGAAGTTCACCATGTAACTGAGAAAGGTTTTTTCCTTGCGTTTGTAACAATTCATATGTTATGCTAAACAATAATTAACAAACACATTTAGTGTCACAGCGGCGATGCGGCGTGGTGTGCTGGAGGAGCGTCGAGTGCAGCGTGGTGAGCGCGGTGCGTCATATTAGGCGCGCGGGATCAGCTCGGCGGTGGATGATGTAACGAGGGCGGCGTTTTTGCGCGCGCTCGCACAATGTCCGCGAAGAGTCGAGCGCGCATGGAAAATTCAACAGATTATCTCCACCGGCCGAGATGTACGGAATAATGAACAATATCATATCTGAATTATTGCCTTATCGCGAACACATCGCGCAAAAACTGCGCGCTCGCCTCGCTAACTCCTCCACGACGCTTGATGAACACTGCCCGCTGCGAGCGCACGCACACACGCGCGCCCACGCACACCACCAAGCGTTACGTGCTACACACCGCGGAGGCGCATAATAATCGCGCCATGAAAAACAACGTGATTGATAACGCTCAATTCGAACGTGTAAAGTGGACGCTACATGTTTTTTCCCCTTTGAATATACAATGTTCAGTTAAGTAAAGCTCCGAAGCGAAAGAACCAGCTCCGCCGGCTCCAGTACATTAGGCGATTGAACGTACAAAATGTGCTAATAAATAATAAAGCATTAATAAGAGATGTGTGTGCGCAGTGTGCAGTGTGCAGTGAAGCTCGCTGACGGATGCATCGGCGGCGACTGTAATTATGTCACATAAACGTACAAGTCATAATTAACTCCAGCGCTCGATCGATGACTTCATCGATTAAATTAACTATTATAAAGTACTGCCGTATGAATCTCACTTTAATATGAGTCAAACAAGCGGTGGCATGGACGCACCATCTACTAACTACAAACCCGTTCCCGAATCTTTTGCCGCACAGAATTACGTGCTTTTATACAAAAAATAATAATATAATATGTTTTATCTAATAAGATTTTTCAATTTAGATTTGCAATAATCTGTTCGTGCCTACAGTTAACGAGCGCAGAGGCTTAGTGATTAGTTTTAAATCAATGGTGAGTATCGGGTAGGCGGTAGCGATTGTATGTGGGAAGCGTGGCGGTGGCGTGGGTGTGGCGTGGAGCGGCGCCGCGCGGTGCGGCGGTGCGGCGATACGGTGGCCGTAAGTCAGGCGCTCGTGCTTGATGATCGCTATCGCCGCGCCCGCTCCACCGCACCGGCTGCGGCGAGCGCTGCCCGCGCGCGACCTCACTGCCGCATTGCCTGGCTCGAGGACCCAATCAAACCACCGTAGAAGACGCTTCACACCGACTACCACTTCAATCCTCTACCACTTGCCCTAATGTAATCATACGAAATGACACATTCGTAAACCTAGTATTATAGGCGTTCCCATTGTTTCGGATTGAAAAGTAATCTGTGGCCATCTCCGAGGGTGTTCTGGCGCAAGCTCAACACGATCTCGGAGCGAACACTGCGCGCAGTGCAGCGAGCAGCCAACGCGTGCGGCGCGTGTCATTAACCTCGGCTTGTTTAATTAATATAATATAAAAGTGAGCATATTTTCATAATAATTTAAGGGATGGCGCTCGGTTCGTGACCGGTCGGTATCGCGGATCAGTTGCGGGCGCTGGCGCAGCGGCCGAGCGGCCGGCGCGGCGGCGCGGTGCGGGGGGTGCGGGGGCCGGCGGGGGGCGCCGCACCCGCGATCGCCTCTCCGATACCGCGCCACTGACTTATTGATTCCGGCCTCAATTAGACGGAGGACGAGCGAGAGGCCCGCTGCTTGACTCTACCCTGCCTTCCCTTAACGTACTATGCTCATTAAATTAAATTATCTATTCTATAGATAAATAATAAATAACACCCAACAGTCACATACATAGTCCTGACCCCACACTAAGATCAAGTCTTGTGTCGTGGGTATCAGGAACTACGAGAGACTTTTCGGTCTCACAAACACCCAGACCCGGAAGAAATATTTGTGGGCCGCACAAACATTTCTCTCGGTGCGGGGATCGAACCCGCGACCTCTCGTTTCACAGGCAGCGTCTAACCAACTGCGCCACGGAGGCTGTCAGAAATTCTATGTACATCATCATTTTACATATCTATCGCAACATTGTCAATACTGGCAATACCTTTGTCATCGATCACAAACAACTTATACCAGTCTCTGCGGCACTGCAAGTTTTCTGAATCTGCTGACAATCGTTGTTAATGAAAACATGCGTCGCTATCAGCAGTTGAAAAACGCCAGGAGCGTAAGAATGTGTCACCTAGTTCGTTTATAATAAAGGACAATTGATTGATAGCCGTTTACAATAAATGTGAGTTCCACCCCTCGATAATGGCGCCGCTAAATAACAAAGGGCTGTGACGATTATGTTTCATTTATAGTTTATACGCTCGCCTCATGTTTATACAACAGTATTGAGTTACGCGCGGAGCAGCAATGCCGACCATGTTGATAGCTCTCTTGAGGAATACATTACCTGCTGGAGGAAATTTAGAAATGACGAGTACGAACTTTTCAGTTAGAATAGTTCTTTTGTTGTTACATATAGTATTTTAAACGCAAACTATATATACATATTATGGATATCAATAACAAACCATGACATAATATAATATACTCAAGAAAATTGTTATATCAATATCATTATATAAGCATACTCGGGCTCTGTAGAGTCAACAGTAATAGAGAGTTTTGCGTCGCTTCACGTTTCACGGAAAGATTGAGTAGTGAATAGGTGAAAGACGTGGAGTGGAATTGTGGAATAACAGTAACCGAAAGCGCAGGCCAATTAGCTGGTGTACGTGTGAGGCGCGGTGCGTGGCGTGCGCTGCGGGACAGCTGGCGCTGCGCTAAATGTCACTGCGCAAAGGACACTTGAACACCGCGCCGCGCCGCCGTACCGTCGCACCGCCGCACCGTCGCCGCCGGCGCTAACTGTACCGGCACACGTGTATTTCCATTCAACTACATTACAATTCCTTTATGCACCCTTCATTCAGTGTTAGATAAAACACAAAGCGCTGTAATAGATCGCACGTAAATAGTGTCGTATCGTACCTCGCTCCGCACCGCGCGGGGATCTTTAATGACTGGAGTTTTGCGAGCGCGAATTCCGACTTTCCACTCATGGCATTACGATACACAATATACGGATACTTCAAATAACCCTATGGTTTACAACATATAAAATAAAACTTAGTTTTCCACCCGTGGCGACACTAGTCATTGAGTTTGCGAACTTACATTATAATTGATATGTATAGACTGGACAGAACAGTAACATTCACTCAACACTAAGAACGCCGGGGAAAAGTTAAACAATTAATGCAAGAATCATTAGTCAGACTGCGCTAAGCTGTCTCTACCGATGCATAACGAACTACTTTAACTACGTCTAGAAAGTGTTTGTGCTAAAACAATGACCTGGAAATAAAAAGCATAAGAATAAATATCCGTTGTTTTATATTTCTGAGGAATTGGAAAAGTAAAGAGCACATTCTTTGCGTCTACTTTTATCGTTACCTTACACTGACGTAAGTTTAATTTTACATTTCCATTCTACTAAGAAAATAAGTTGCGTATTTGGTTTATACCGATCCAAAATATAACTATAATGCACCTTATGGTAAGTAAAGTGTCATCGAAGTAGAGTATTGCCGAGGAGCGACGCCTACGACTTGCAGAGTTGCAGATCGACATAATTCGGCGGTGTTATATACCCAACCTAAATTCAAAACGTGATATATTTTCATCTTGTACATGTGTGTTGGATGCATACATCTCATACGATTGCGAGAGGTTAGGCCATGTGGTTCACAACGCTGGCCTCGTGCGGGTTGGCGGACTTTACATACCATAGAATTTCTTACAAATTGCCTCGTTTCCTTACGATATTGTCTTTCACCATTATAGTGCTTGGTGATTAACTATCAACCACGTAACCTTTTACCGTACATATATAGGTGCACAAAAATTGCGAAAGTTTGTTATGAATTGTTATTTTTGATTCGGACATAAACGATTAAGCCGCATCCGAAGGCAGGCACTTTGCAGTCCGGATAAATATCGACCGGTGCCGCCCTGCTTGAGACCAAATATACACAGGCAGAACCTGCAGCGCTGTGACTATCACTTCGTACAAGTAACTAATGAGGGTAGAGGCACTGGTCACATCGTAATATTTTTGTCTTACATGCTACACGCCAGATCATTTTAACTGTATCAGCCCATATGCGTCCCACTGCAGGGCACGGGCCTCTTTTAGAATCGAGAGTACGACTGAGAATGGTTAGGCCATATAGTCTATCACGCTGGCCTAGTGCGGTTTGGCGGACTTACATACCATATAAATTCTTATAAATCGCTATGGTATGCAGGTTTCCTCACGATGTTTTCCTTCACCGTAATCAGATCATTTTAACACTGCTACTGAATACACGAATAGCTTTCATGTCGACTTGGGAGCAGAGACAAAGGACGAATCTATCGTAAAATGTAGTGATGAAGGTGAGGTTATCACAGATTCAAATCAAACACTTATGCATGTGACTATTGGGTGTTATTTATTCATTTTATTTTATTTATTTATGAACAAGCCACTAGGCGGTGTTACTAGAGATTTCATATTATTATGTAATCTATTAAAATTGAAGAGTAATGAAGCAGTGGGGGGCAAAGTACATAAATAAGTGTTAGGTGGTATAGCGCGGTGCACCGCGACCCGACCGATACTATCCACTATAAATATTGCAAGCAAATATAGTGACAGCAAAAAACGTAAACTCTGCGTGCGAGCACCGAGCCGCCATCTCGCCCGCACCCGCGCCGCCAGCGCGCCTCTATCAACACATCAGACTACGTTATCGATCCTTACTTAGCCACACTACTCGTAAATCTTTCATATTGCAAAACTGTTTCGTTTATTATCCGCTGCGTTACGTTTACTCTTTATCCGAACATTCAGTATCAATTTTATTTCGGGGAAATACTCAAAAATATTCAAGATATGATCGACATGCACTAACAGCTTCATCAAGAGATAATTTTTAGAATAAAACATATCAAGTTAAACATTACTAATTGCGATTTCCATATCGAATGAAAAGAGTCCCTAGTAGTGAAGTATAATAAGACAAATGCGAGGCAGGTAAGTAGAGCTTACGTTATTTCCAAAGAATAATAGTACGTATTGTTATAGATAATATTAGCGGTGGAAAGTATCGATAGCGAGATAGACGGCGCGGTGAGCGGTGGCGCGGCACTAGCGGCGAGCCAGCGGGGCGCGCGGGCGGCGCGGCGGGCGCGGACGCAAAAACACACAACCTATCGCCAATTACAGTAGCAACTAGTTTTTAAGTCGCGAGAACTTTCTTCCACTTCCATATTCATTACAAAGAAAGGGTGAAATTATACTCGCCGCATGAATATGCTAACAGCTGCGTGGTAAATGTTAAAGTTCAATAACATCGCGCCACAGACGTACAAAGCTCAACCTATGTAGATTATGTTAAAGCGTTACTCGGCCGGCTCTTTCGCATTTCACATTTCACACAATATGAAAGACTTATTTCTAAATACTGGACAGTGGACACACAATGTGCTTACTGTGAATATCCAATTTGTCTAACATGTTGTCATTATGTTTTAAGTAGTTTAGACAGTATAGAAAAAATAATTGTTGACACAATAATAAAGTATCTACACGCATTGTGTTTCTGTCACGAAGAATAAAACAAATGTCATATTTTTACAATCTATGTATAAAGTGAGGTGGAGAGCAGATGTGCGTCTGCGTGTCTGTGTGACTGTGCCTACGAGTCCGAGCGTTGCGTGCGCCGGTTGATTTATGCAGCCGTCACGTGAAACGCGACTACTACCATCAATATATACGTGCTTATAAAAACATTGATAATTCAATTTACGTACAACACACAGTCGCACAAATGCCCACTTATTGTTTATATCATATATGAACCGGAGAAAAACTTAGGAATTATTAGCGCAAGACAGTGACCCCTGTACCAGTATATGAAGTATTGTAGAACAATAATCAAATATTAATAAATATCTACGTGTAAAGGGTTCGCGTTTGATTTCGGCAGAGATTCCGTCTGCACGCCGAGTATCAGCGAGTCGTATTGAAGCGCATAAGCGGCCCACGGCGAGATATGCATCCGAACGTGGTTCTCGTTTGCAACATTAGCAGCACATGATCGATACAGCGCACCCGCCGAGATGTAAATCGCGCGCCATATCTTGTTTCTAATGATGTACGTTCAAGAGAATCGGGAAGTATCTCGTGCAAATGCTAGTGTGTATGTGTGTGAATGTGGATCGAGTTTGGAAAGGCACGCGGTTGCGTGGTGGCACCGGTATTGTTCGCGCGCGGCCGCCCCGCACCTGACACGCTATACCGTGTATAATCACCTCATTTGCATATTAATTACACGGCCGCGGCACGGATGCAACATCGACGCGCACTAAACGTTTTTTGTAATTCATACGAGGACTTTTTTCAAAGCGGCGTCATATGCAACACTTCAGTTTCCGGGACTAAAATGTAAAAACCTTTTTGAAGTCATATGCGTGCACCTCTCCACTCGTGACGGATTGCGTACACGATAGAAATTCTAATTAAATGTATCAGTACATTTCAATTAGTGGAGACTTTTGCTAATATTATTTATGTCTATGAGCAGTTGATAGAAACTTGTTATATTGCCCTGGCATGAGATGGACTAGAAATCAACATAACTGAGAGCGATCACACAGTGCAACTAGCGAGTTAACTATGCCTAGACGTTGCCTTTGTTCAAAAAGTTTCATTAGACGCCCGCAGTATCCACAGCAACTATCAACAATTACCCTGGTGAAAGCAAACCCGTGTCCAGTCTCGTAGCGTGTACAGACTGATATGACTCTTTTACCAGTGACATCAATTGTACTAATAAATGTGTTTTTTTTTTCATAGCAATGAATGGCGACACAAACATGCCATTCGCCTGATAGTAAGTGATACGACCGCTGATGGATTGTAGCAAAACCAAACAACAGCATGAAAGCGATGCTTGGCATTCCACTCCGCTCGCCATCCTGTGACATAAGGTGCTAAGTCTCAATATGTCCAGTAGTTACTCTGGCTACAATGCCCTTCAAACCGGAACATGACGGTGTATTTACACTGTTGTTTGGCGGTAGAAATAGACATTGTGGTGGTACCTATCCAGGCGGCCTCTCACATAGGTGCCACAAACAAGCAAACAGCTCACCTGATAGTAAGTGGTTACGGCCGCCCATGAACATCCATAATACTTGGATCATAAATATGTTGCCGGCTCAGCATATAAAGAGAGGAGCTGAAAGGAAAAGGGTAGGAAGAGCAAAGGGGTATTGGGCATCTGGGAATCTCACTCACCAAACGGAACGAGACGAGGATCTCTTGTGAGACAGCGGTGCAGCCCCGGACTGACAACAACGAGGCTCTATCACTTCAAAAGCTTGCGTTGACGAAATCAATGCGTCTATATAAAGTTGCGTGATTTGCATTCTAAATTATTATGAAATTTTATAAGAAATGTTTTTCTTTTCATATTAATGAACGCATGCCGGTACAAAGCGCCGACTGGGCGGCTAGTTTGTGTGCGAGTAGTGCTCAGTGCACGTTACACACTGCACAATTAATCGCACAACTCAATTCTGAGACAGCAAATTAATTACGAAGCTCGCATATCAACTAACAAAGGCGTAATTTCCTTAATACTTCTCTCGGCATCTAAACAGGCCCGTCGCGCTGCGCGAGGGTGCAACGCGGGCCGCGGGGCGCGGGGCGCGGGGGAGGGCGGGAGGTGTTGGCACGCTCAAGTAATGATACATTCGCCGAAGTGAGGTGCGAGGTAATAATGAGTTATGTACGTGATCCAATTATTTGGGCGCTCGCTCATTACGCGCTAAGTGTGAAATATGGCCGGCTTTATTACCAGCATCGCTGACTTCTCAACTGGCCTCACCCCGTCCTCCCGCGGCCGCCTGCCGCCGCCCGCCACCACTCCGCCTGCACACGGGCTGGTCGCGAGCGAGGGGGCACAGGAACACTAGCTACCCTGCGCGGTGGGGGGAGTGGAGGTTCCACTGCAGCGGTGCAACTGTACTATACTAAATCATAATAATGTAAGGTGGCGAGCGCATACGGGCCACAGCCATGTTAGGAACATTGTACTTTGAAACGTTACAACAATTTAATAACTACTTGAACATATTATGTATATCAGAACCGCTAATAATACATGAATAATTCATTGACAAGTCGGCGCCCGAACGAGCTTTCGATCAGATTTCTGGCCAGCAGTCATCAATGGTCTCACTGGGCATGACGCTCCACTCAGCAAATCTTTGGTTCAACTACTACAAGTTGGTGAGAGCCCGAGCCTGTCAAGCCCGATGACCTGTAAGACTGGTGAGATCTTCAACAATGCTACAATAAAATCAACAATATTCTAGAAAGATTGCAACACAGCACCATCATAATATAATACATTCATATACAAGGCGTCGGCGACACTAAGATACCCTGAGCACGGGGCTACACGGGGTGACAACGCGCGGCGACGAATAATAGCATCGGAATTGCGACTAAAGCAATTTTAAACGTGATTATAAATAGTTCGATTTAGAACACTGTTCCAAACAAATGTAACAATATTTTAAAGATTTCGCACCGTTGAGGGTGCAGTAACGAGCGGACGGTGTCGGGTGGTGGGGGTCCAAACTGTACAGGCTCCGAGTTATTCCATTAATTAAACCCGGCACGGGGTCTCGCGACACCCCCGGCACCCCGCCGCCCGCGCAATCCGCCCACCCGCGCACCCCATCCAGCGGCAAAAACAAAGCAAGCAATAAGGAGCCCAGGGCTACCGTTAAATCTTGCATCGGACCGTGCGGAATGTCGATTTATGGAAAGAGTTGGCGCGTTAGAGTTTGTAATGATTTGTGTGCCAGTGTGGCGGGAACGAGCGTCCGCTGCTGGCCAAGTTGTGACACCGGCACCGCTCACACCCAGCACCAACACTACTCCACACGCACGTACTACAGCACTCATCCCGTCTCCTTGGATATACGACTACATATTTTACATAATATCCAAATCTATAAAGAAGGCGTTGAAGACACGTCCTCATTATTTTAAAGGTTAAGAATATTTAATGTAAAAAGGTAGATTGCATGTGCTATATTGTACATATGTGTTGTCACAAATGTGTAGTCGTGACTGCAAGAAATACCAGGTTGGACGTAAAAGGAAACCAACGTTACTGCTACAGCTTACAGCTTAAATAGAGGTTACAAGATAATACTTGTAACCTCTATTTAAGCGCTGTACAAAATCAACGTGCAACCTTCCCCTTAGTCCTTCTCGTATTCTATTCAACTAAAAATATTCTTTATTTCACCCCCATTAAGCTCCTGTTCAACAACGAAGCATACTATTATTTTTTTGTATTAAAAAAAGAATTGGATAAAATCTAAACTGTTCACGATAGTCACATTATTCTGCTTGTATTCTGAATTCAGAATTCCGGTCCTAAGGGTACAAATAAATTGGTATGCTCGATTCGCCATTCAACGCAATAAAAAAACACATAATTAATCTTTAAATGCCGGTACTGAAAACTTGCCATAATCTCGAATAATTTTAAGGAAAGAAAGACTGCGGTAATTTTTGTTTCTTAATGAGTAACTGAAGTGCCATATCTGCAACTTCAACAGTTTCGATTTAAATACAAACGTTTTCACGGTTCTCGTCACCTTCATAAATAAATTTCCTAATATTAGCCTACGTTACAATAAGAAACCCTATGTAAAATGAAATGTTCCTAGCTCCAGTAGTTTTGACTGCTTTGATACACCAGTCAGCCGCGTTCCTCCTTTACGAGTAATACATGTATACATTATAACATTTTGAAATTAGATTAGATTACATATTTAGTTTTTTTTTCACAATTCCTACCATGTTAGCTACATGGTTTATTGTGTAACCCGTTAGTAGTGTGCAGACGTCCGTTTGGAAAGGTACCAATACATCTTTGTTGACTACTACTTGACAAAAATTTGTAGTAATGTGTAAATTCCCGTTGAATAGACATTGTTGACAGTGAATTAACAAAATATGGATTCTTTGATTTACGCGAATGTTACACAAAACCAAATCAGTGAATTAATAAACTGAAAAGTACAATGCTATGCTTTAAGAATAGTTTCTAAGGTCGGCCTTGTCTATGGGTAGACGTCACGCTTAACATTAGGCGAGCGACATAATTGGTGAGTTATTCCTATAAATAAAAAATCTGCTCACCAAGCCGCACTTACCCAACGATGTAGAATAACAGACACCCCTCATGTTCCGAAATGAGTAGCATACATGGGCATAAAGTTTGATAATTAAAGCATTAATATCGATGAAGCAGGGTGAAAACACTGTTGATCAAAATGAACACAAATGCTGGCAACCCTAAACAATATTCTCTCACGTGTGGTGTAGGTGGGGTGAGGCGTGGGACGGGTGGGGGTCGCACGCTGTTAGAATAAAACATTATTCATAAATAGGATATTACGGCAGGTGCCGCCCGCCCGCTGCAGCCGCCCACCGCCCGCCGCCCGCCGCTCGCCGCTCGCCGCTCTCACTACAATGCAATATCAAAACATACACTAAATGAGCTTTGAACATAAGCTTTTCATATTTTGTATGCCCCTGCTTACATCCTACTTACTCTGTTTCATGTGATGGCCTTCATAACAAGGCATACAATATAGCAAAACTCGTATAAGCATACAACATAGCGAAATAATTTCTTCTGATCTATATCTTATACATTTAAATAAAAATTAAATATTTTTTTTAAAAAAATCTGATCTTGTTGATATCGCTAATCTCGAGACCGGCTGGATCGATTTTGACGGGATTCTTATTGAGATATATCTCATTTTTGCGGAAGTATTGAGCAACATAAGCTTATATTATTTTGGATAATATAATAGCGTCACGCACAAAAAACTAAACATCCTTAAAATTAAAGGTTATGTTTTTAAACATGTTATTATAACACGCGGGTGGCTGTGTTCATTAGGTATCCTTGGGTAATTGGATGTTAAAAATATTTAGATTCCGAACATAAAGTCCCTTGAAAGTTGAGCGTAAATTGTCAAGCAGGGCAGAGAAGGCATTATCCTAATCGTAACTGATTTCGTAAGCGCTCCAATGGTTTTATAATTTCACATTTACGGACGAGACGCGGGGAGGGTGGCGGAGAAACTATGTGTATATCGGTAATACCGGGTTTTTATAATAAAAACTTCTAAATTGGAATTGTATATCCCTATCACAAATAAGTTATGAGATGACTGATTGTTTATTGAAAATCAAATTATTCAAAATTTAATTTAATAGCTAATTTTATGCCAAGTCACAGGAGAAGACAATATTAATTTAAATAACATAGAGGGCTCCGCGGCATAGGTGCTCACAAATAAATATTGCAAATGGTTCAGGGTTCAAACATTTTACTTTTTAGTAGAAGTGGGGAATGGTGAAATGTACGGAAGTGGTGACTATTTAAGAAATTCAATCATATCTACTAAACATAGATTATAAGAAAATAGATTTTTATGTTTTACTAGCTTTTGCCCGCCACTTGGTTTGCATGTTCAACAATAATCTCTATTTTATTTATTATGAAACAAACACTTTTGGAAATAATAGTATGATTTCATTAGTTTAAATATAATTTTAGACCTATAGTTAATTATATTTATTACAAAAAATTCAAAAGTAGATAAATTAATTAAATTAAATAAAAAAGTAGTAAATTTGATATTCGCAATACGGTACCTTTGCGTAAATTAAATTTTTAAATAATACAGTAAAAGATTTCAAAGAGCACTAAAGAACTATGGTTAAAAAAATAAAAAGATTACAAAAAAAATTACTATATGCATGTAATTATATCAAATCCTACAAATATTGTTTCCTTAGACACAGGATATATCCTAATTCCATTTTAAACATAAAAATCCAAAATGTTTACAATTTGTCATTATTTATGTACGATAAGTAGATTCAACATTAAGCTACAGTTCATTCCTGCCTCTTAAGAACTTGGCAATCACGCAAAAGTTGACAATATACAGTATACACCATATTACACCATATTTATATCTGATATCTGAGTATTGTTTGCGCGAAAGCCTATGCATTTTTAAATGAAGTCCATTATGTCTGTGATTCGCATAAAAATAGCAGTTAAATTAAATATTGAAATTCTTATCAAATAATGTATATCACCCCCGAATCCTCCCGGTATCATTCTGATATCCAAAAACCGTCAATATTTATTTGTGATGGGAAGATAAAATTACAACTTTGAAGTTCATACTATCTTAAAAACCGATATTCCCACACCAAGTTTTTATACATATATTATTGTTCTATCCAAAATGTAATCATACTAGTAAATCTAGATCTCAGCTGAATGAATCCATGTACCCCAGTATCATGCGTGGATACTGTAAAGGTATTTTGTTCTTTATACATATACTGCGTATACCAACCAATTTACGCCTTACTGCAGCACACAAGCCTCATGTACACAAGAGGCCCTTGCGCCTTAGTCTCCACTATACTGAGCTTGCCTAGTGCACGTTGGTACACTAGAAATACTTTTATCCTTACTTATACAAGAAAAGCCACATCCCAATTTCTATAAGCTATTATATTCTATGCTATCGTATTTTTGTTTTATTTGAATTGGCATTGGAATTTGATTTGGCTGTGAAACATGAGGCCGCGGGTTTGATCCCCGCACCGAGACAAATGTATGTGTATGAATGTATCAGCCCATACACGTCCCACTGCAGGGCACGGGCCTACTCTACAATCGAGAATATGATTGAGAGTGGTTAGGCCATATAGTCCACCACGCTGGCCTAGTGCGGGTTGGCGGATTTTACATACCATAGAAATCGCTATGGTATGCAGGTTTCCTCACGATGTTTTCCTTCGCCGTTATAAGTGCGTGGTGGCCTGTTGTAAATGTTGTAAATGGACCAGACGCGGCTGCCAATATGTTCACGGTGGTCGCGGGTTCGAATCCCAGGGCACACCTCTGACTTTTCGGAGTCATGTGTGTATTGATGAGTCAATCACCACGCACTATAACGGTGAAGGAATGTATGTGTGATCTACAGGTATTTTTTTTTCGGGTCTGAGTGTTTGTGAGACCGAAAAGTCTCTCGTAGTTCCTAATACCTGCGACACAAGATTCGATCTTAGTGTGGAGTCATGACTATGTATGTGACTGCTGGGTGTATTTATTTACCAAAATTAATTATTATCTATTGCTGAGCTTATTAAAATATATAAAGGAAATAAATGATGTGGTCAAAATCTCATTAATCTATGTAAATATTCGGTCAACAACACCACGTTATCACTATTTCAAGACACATATTTTATCCTTACTGTGAAATGTATTTCGCGTTACATTGTCAATGGGTTTGTGATGAATATTATTTTGTCTATGTCAATGTCTATGGTCTAATGTCACATTTGTCTGTCAAGGTCCAGAAATGTCGATTGTCGAATGTATCACCGTTCAAATAAATAATACAAAAAGATTTGTGTTATTTCTATAAGACCAAACATCACAGGGTTCTATTTTTTCGTTTTAAATTAATTAAATAATATGAGCACATGTTGTTACAACAGGCATGTCGCATCCGTTTCATTTAGGCAGAGGATCATTCGCTATTATTAAGACTACTAACTATTAACAAAACTCGCATGAGATTTAAAAAACTTGATATTAAGCATGCAGCTTTATACTAATGACATTGTGTGAAATAAACTCTTAATACAGGCTTCCGACTACATATTTTGATAGTTACTCATTAGTACCCATAAGTGCGATCATCAATAAACGAGTTAGTTGTGAGGTGCGGGGGGGGGGGGGGGGGCAAGGACAATTCAAATTCTACAAACATTCATGTACTAATGGTAGGATCGTCGTACTTGCCCGGACAGCAGCCGTACATAGAGTTTAAGGACATACTTTTCTTTCTTATTTCTTTCTGTATTGCGTAAGTTCTGATACTATCAAGCTGGCATAATGGTATTTACACGCGAGACATGAAAATCTTACGATAAACCGAAGCGATCATCAATACGCCTCTTGACCACGAAAGCTGTTAAGTTTTCCAGACGTCGAGAATTGAAAAGTGAAAATTAAAACAAATCTGCGATAAAATTCCTAAAAACTAATTTTGTGTATTTGTAACTAGAGCATACCGATGTATGTTTAAGTATCTTTGCATCCGACAACACAACCTGAACGAGAAATAACCTAAATAGGCCTAAATATGCGTTTGTATTGCGGTACATGTAGACGGCAGTAAAAACTAAATCAGAGCCCATCAATATGATACAATGAGAGATATCATTATTGGCGTATTAATTGCGGCGCGGCCGGGCGGCCGGGCGGCGGCGGTGGCGCGGTGGCGCGGTGCGCGGCCGCACGCCGCCTGCGTTTAAGGGCATGTGTGCCGTGGGAACCCACCGGAGACATACCGGCACTCTGCACCACCACGCCGTCCGACAGCCTGCTGAAGCTCGCCACGCATATACATTACCTATCCAGTAAGAACCGTCACAACCGAAGCCAGTAACGTACGCGCAATGTACGCACAGTCATGTTCGCGACCCACGCTGTGCGGGTTAGGTAATTAGCAGAATAACATTGCAAATTTTTAGCATATCGCCGTGCTCCAGCGGCGTGATACGTATGTCGACTTATTAATATTGATACGCATAGAAGTATACCATATGCGTACTTATTTAAATTATATTTTTTTTCAAGCTGATTTATAACCTATTGGTTAGGTCAATTGTAGAATGACAATTATATCAATCGATAATCTGTTGTTTCTCCTTATACGGCTATACGTAATCGTAATAATTACAAGCAAATAGCGGCCGCGTTTATTCTGAATAATTAGGGCTCGGTGTAACCATATCGATACATGGACGTGAGGCTCATTGTGGCACAAAAGCGATTGGCGACATGATTCAATGCGTTAATCGACGAGCACTTGTACACGCAACGTCCTCGCTAAACGTCGCACATGTGCGTTCCAACTGTCTATTCAGTATTCACAACATTCCTGCTATCATCGAGCACAAATATCTGTGTTTACCTTCATCTCAACAATGTCACTGATCTCAGGAATTTATTCCCATATCCTTATCACCGCCACAATAAACATATCAGTGCCGATTAACAAACAATCGCGCTGAAAGTTGGAAAATTCAAGTTGTAATATTCACATTTATACGAGGAAGAATCCTGTGAAATTAATTATCTACGAGGAAAACGCTTGCAGGAAAATATGCAAATTATAATGTACATAATCGCTTTGTTCATATCAATTAGTGTCCATTGCACAACATACGTGCGCACACCGGCCTCTACTAACGATTCACATCGGCATTGTTTCGCCACTTAATTACCACTTGCATATTATTATAAACCACTTATTGCATGTTATATTGCTTAATGATGTACACTTTGTTTTACCGGAATACCTGAATCTCGATTCCTGCAAATGAATAGAGTTGGTATTCTGGTGTTATTGCCCAGCAAAATCTGGGATGGCTTGATCGCAAGAATGATGGTATATGTATTATGTAGTAAACAAGGACGCGTAGACAAGTGGTAAAGAGATGACAATAGGCGGGGCGCGCGCGGCTGCAAGCGCAGTGTCGCCGCGCCGCTCGCTTCCCACCGCACCACACCAGTTATGATTGACATACGAGAAAAAATATTATTCATTAGCAAGCGTATGTAACGAGGAGAATGTTGCGCCGGACCGGCAATGAGATCGTTTGTTTCGCGACAAAAACTGGCGGCCAACTCGCCACGCCACACGTTCGTAGAATAAACGATTTATCTAACAACATTTATTAATACTTAATACGGCGCGGCCACTGTCCACTCTAATAATTGGCTCACATTTTGATGGCGATGGCAAATCACCGTGTTTCAATCGTGAACTAAAAATGTGTCACACTTGACAGCGAGTATTTTGAGCACGCGACACACCGCGCTCGCCGGCACTGCCCACTGACACTAGCACCACCCAGCACTGCCCACTGCCGACAGCTGCTGCGTTTACTGTTCCACTACCATTGTCTTGCACTCCCAGCGTCATAATAACATTTAATAGAGTATCTACGGACCAAAGTGCAAACAAAGTTTTAATTGTTCGATGTCTTCAAATGGTCAGTCTGTTTGAAAGCATTTTGTATGTCGAAAGCAACGGCGCCTGTAACGTTTTGTCGCGTATCTCGCATACACAGTACCGCCTTACCTAATCCGTCAAGTTTAATTGTAACAAGTAATAGATTTTATTTTTCAATGGAGGTAGAGAAATGTGATTGAGCGGCGTCAGCGGGCCGTCGGTTCGCAAAGATTTCACAGAAACGCAGCGTTTCGCGACTGGGAACCGCGTCAATTACGCGGCGGCACGGTCGCGCGGCGGCGTGGCGGCGTGGCAGCGTGTCGGCGCGTCGCCGCCGCGTTTTTCTCCCGCCCGAGTGCCGCCGGCCTTATGAAAATGTATGAGAGTGCGACGCGCGGTCAGTAACCGCGCGCGGCGCGCAGATTTGTCACGTGACTCCCTTGGGAAACTGCTCAAACGTTTCCTAGTTGACAATTTATTATGTTGCAATTTATGCCGACCGCTGTACGTAAGCTTGCATCGGAAATAAAGCTAACTGGATCCGCTACATGGCGACGTCTACCTCGTTAGAAAAATATTACCTAGCGATTTATTTACGCTACACTTTACTTCGAAAGCTTGGGTTGCGTATCAGCTCGGCACAAGCTCCGGATCGTGTTCCTGGTTAGAATATTACTCCAATACCTACAGTATAGCATACATGTTTCGATTCATACTTTGGTTAGATGAAGTATCATATGGAACCCTAAAATTATATCCATTGTTCCAACGGGACATATTGAGACTAAACAGCTTATGTCTCAGGATGTCGAGCGCAGTAGAATGCCAAGCATCGCTTTATAATTCATGGTGTTGTTTGGTTTGGCTACTCTCCATGAGCCGTCGTATCGCTTACCATCAGGTGAATGGCAAGGTCGTCTCGCCATTCACCGCAATAAAAAAATAGAAAACAATCCGCGTCAAGTAAATAGTTTTGTAAATGTCTAAGACATTTAGCATAGGATGTCATGGGTAAAGTTTGAATAAAGGAGGTGAAGACATTTTCCTATATAGCGAGCGAATAGTACCTCACCGACAGCACTATCATCTCTGCGATCAAAATCAGGAATCCTATGTTTATAAATGATCGTTTAGGTACAGTGGTATTAACATGTGTTATGATAAAATAATTAAAACTAGTACCTACAATAAACACTTTACAGAGCTATGCGACTGCCGACTATGCGCTGCACTTATATACGAACTGATTTATTTATTATAATAACCACAAGGACTTTTTAGTTGCATCCGAATTTATTTTTCTGCCGAATTAATAATGTCCAAATGATGTCGTGTTTGTTTGTGCTTTGTTTCCTCGACATTGCCTTTCACCTTAGCTACGGAGACTTTTTATGTTCCTAGTACTCGCTCTCAAACAAAATAAAGCATAAAGAGTCTCATTTAACTCTCAAACAATAAAATAAATCACGTAGCTAAGTCCAAGTGTAACGCTATTACTTTGATCACAGTTTTTACCGCCTAATGCGATTTTAATAACGCCACCTGTGCGAGTGGCGGCCCACCACAAAATGTGCCCTATGCGTTCTCGACACGGAACAGTTTGATCTCGTGTCGCCGAGAATTAGGCCGCCCGGCCGCCCGGCCGCTCTATTAATAAAGGTGTTTTCGAATTTAACTATTATGTTTATGTGTGGGCGATAATTGTTACAAATTAAGTCTAATCGAGTGGCCGCCACGCCGCCGCGCCGCCGCTCCACCACTCCGCCGGAGTTCTATAAACCGATAAAATACAACAACTAGAAACAATGTTTGTTTGAACGACGATAGCTTCCGAATTTGCATGATGGTATATAAATAAGGACTGTTGGCAGTAGTTCCATCCGACATGTAATGTAATGCTATGTTATCTGAATGTATGCACAATTACATGTTATTCCAGGGAATTACACATGAAAACATAACGCACAGGTAAACGCAATAATTTTACACATCTAATTGTTTTAATCATTATCAGCGGATTCATAATAATATGTATAATAGTCATGTTATGTGGCAAATACAACGGACAACATAGAACTGAAAATTTAAACATTTTTTCAAAACCTATCACACTTAAGTAGTTACATACTTATAGCTCAACGGTGTTTTGACGGAATCAGATGATCAGTTGCCATAAATCACAAACCCACCAAAAACATTTACGTGAAAAAAGACAAGACCATATGGCTCGCGCTGTTAAAAAGTTATCAGATCTCATGTTAAGCCTGGCCTTTCACTCTTCACGCTCAACTCTACAAGGCCTCTCTTCACAAACTCTATACCTCAGTCAAAATATGTCACTTGGACATTTCGCAACAATCACCTAGGCATTAGTTGTAAAAATTATCACAGTTCATAACTTTACTATTTTACAATAGTTCTTGTAGAAAGACGTCTGCGGTTATCAGCGCCAGGCTGGCCCTCTAGCAAATCTACAAAACCTAAACCTACTTCTCAAAATACTAACATGTAGAAATAACGTTTCAACCTGAGCATTTAGAATTATAAGTCACTAAGTGAACTATAATTTGCCTAACACTACTTTAATTTATCACTCAAAGGGCATTCATGGAAACATCTCAGTAGTGTATTATTAGCTACAAATGCTATGTCCAAGCCTGAAGGTTGCCCTGAAATCTATAAGCAGATGATAATTTAAATATAAAATGATTAAACTCTGCCTACTGTACTACCGACAACAAAGAAAAGCACTATAAAGTAACAAATAATATATATTTCATTGTACTTGTAAACGCTGATTATTGCTAATTTACTTATTAACTTGACTGGCCCACAAATCATAAGACAGAGTATATAAAGACTGCTACTGAAAACGAAGCCGGGTAGTAGTTTTGGAGACTACAAACACAATGCAACTAAAACATTTGCAAAAAGAGGAGATTTTATTTATATTTTTTTCCTATAACCATATTTGGGTGTATACATAGTTTTTGCTAAAATAATATTTTAAATCCTTGCGTATCTTGTGTGCACTATTATACAAACACGATGATATTTATAAAATCACGCAAATAATTTACTTGCATTGTTATAATAAGTGCGCGGTGGCGTTTTGGTAACGGACCAGACGCGGCTGCCAACAATTTTTAAGGGTGTTTGAGATTTCCAATTCACACCTCTGACTTTTGGGAGTATGTGACAAATATAAATCTGACAAATTGCTTTGTATATTCCTGGAGAGTGATCCATACTGCAGAGTACAGCCTCTACGTTTGTGGAAAGAACTGTTTACAGTAAACAAATAAATTGCAAATATAAACTCCGAACATTTTTTATGATTTTGATACCTTATATTATTGGAGTTACATAGCCATTGGGAGTGCGTAGTGGCCTGTTGGTAAAGGACCAGACGCGGCTGCCAACATGTCCACGGTGGTCACGATTTTGAATGACTTTTCGAAGTCTTTAATGATCAATCATCACGCACTATAACGGTGAAGAAACCAACGTGAGGAAAACATGCAAACTATAGCGATTTGTATGAATTTCTATGGCATGTAAAGTCCGCACTATGGCCAGCGTTATGGACTATATTATAGCCTAACCACTCTCAATCGTAGATCGTAATCCTCTAGATTGTAGAGTAGATCCATGCCCAGCAATGGGACGTCTATCGGCTGATGCGATTCTCGCCTGATTTGTAACTTTCTTGTATGTTATTAATGAAGAGGATACTTGGGCCCAACGGACGTTAGCAAACCGCCGTGTATCGACTGCGTCTCCGTATACTAAAAGAAATTAATATCTGTGTAATTACAGTTATGGTGGTCCATATGCCTTACGATTAAAACTAGAGAATTGTCTTAATATTGAAATAGAAATATTTTAGTTTATTGGACTCTTCCAGAAATGTTTCCCCTGGCTGGAGGAGGCCGGTTTGGAGGACAGTTGCCTCGTCAGGCGTGTTTATGGTTGATGACAAACATTCGGACAATAAACATTACTCTTTCCGTAAAAATAAACAAAGCATTGTAACTAGTATAACTCAAATCCTTCGTATACTCGTAATATTGGGTTGAAATCATTCCTTACTTTGTATGAGACAGATTGTCTCTTCGGTCAAGCTTGGCTATAGCCCACTTGTATCCGCTTAGTATTTCTTTTTGTATTGTTTTTTAAGAATGACGGGAATAGCACGCCTTTCTCCTGATGGGAAGCGGTATGACCGCTCATGAAAATTAGCAAAACCAAACAACGCCATGAATAGGCTATTTAACCAGTTTCTGAAAACCATGCAACATTATGAAGTCGGGTCTACAGACCTTACAAATCAAGGTTATTTTTAATTATTATATCTATATCATTTAAAAATAAATTTACAAAATACACTGAATAATTTCATTGTCAAACAATATGGCGTCGCTCTGTCGAACAATATGGCGTCTAGCTCGTAAACATCCGTGCCACAGATTCGTTCGCATATGTCACTCATTCTCAAATGAACCATAGATCAATTAATCAATCAAGCGTCCGAATGAGTTTTTGTCAAAATAAAAAGAGAATTATTTTTCTCTCTTCACATTTTATTACCTCGGACATGTTGATATTATTAATTCACGGGTATAAATGAGAGATATGAGAGACAAAAAAATAATAACACATTTATTATAATATTGCAAGGTTAATAAACAATATATCTTAACAGCTCCGTACATTTATGTCTTTGCGGGACATAACACTCCTTGAACCTAATGTGAGGGGATTCGGGCTACACTCCTGAGTTGCTGCTTAAACATGGCATAGCTTTAATAGATTTCTGCCACCATCACGATCTATTTCCTGGTGTCGATCAACTTTTACTTTAGTTGTCCTTTATTTTATTGTTCCATTCAGTATTAAGTCATGAATCCTATCCTCCTACCCTATCCTATCTATCCTATGTCCTTACCCACTTACTCATTTTTGCAAAAAGATACGTGACTTCACTTATTATAAGGAGCAAATACAAATTCCTAAGCAACTCATATGATACTTATTAAATCAAAAATCTCATAAAAAGTGGATATTTCACCATTGATTCGAACTCAGCATCTCAACGTAACCAAAAAGACTAATGAGGTGGTAGTTATACCTACGTCGTATTATTTATATAGTTTTATCGTCCGAAAACAACGTTGCTATCACAATGGCAAACAGTGACAAGAGATATTATTGTATCAGCCCATAATATATGTACGTCCCAATGCAGGGCACGGGCCCCCTCTAAAATAGATAGTGCTCACGATTGAATTAGTGTGGGTTGGAAAGAGATATATATATGCACAGATAATAATATGTAGCTACATAGGAATGAACGCAGACAAGCCAACTGCTTCACAAAAACTATTGTCATGCGACCCTTTAAGTTGAAGGTCATAGTTAATGGTTTGGCGGCAAAAAGAGAGCGAGTAATTTTTGTCGCTCAATCCGACCGCGGCGCAGGTATCCCAAACATGAGTAGCGATGATATTTAAATGACCGGCGGCGGCTGAGCGGCGGCTGAGCGGCGGTCGCGCTGCGCATCAATTGGACCGCTTTGACACGCCGACCGCGCGCCGCATTCCGAGCACAACACTGCACTCACCGGACCTCTCGCCACCTCGCCTCCTCACCGCACGGACCCTCGCCCACTGCCCACTACACATTATTATCATATTATTGTTTAAACCTTTTATTCAATTTACATGTCGAACGGCCCAGTCGTGCTCTTCACATCCAAAGCTAAAAGCGCGTAGAGTTTTTGTGGCGTTGATAAGTTTCCGCTTGTTGAACGTTCGCTGACAACGATCAGAAAAACTTAACTTAAGCAATAAATTCAAAACCGAAGAGCGATTCCATTCTAAAGGCAAACGGTTCGATTGGTACTTGCGAAGGAGAAAAAGCGATTGAGGTCCGTAATTAACTCCATTAATTGTGGTAAAGATCGCATAAAGCAAGTCGGTCGGCGCTCGCACGTGAATGGGCCGGCGGGCCGCGGCGGCTCCGACGCTGCCCGAGCCTCCGCCGCACCGCGCCGGCTCGCGTCCCTAACAAGGGCCGTCGTTTGAATGCGCCACTTTTTATCGACCGTTCACGGACCAATGTTCGAAAGTTTTTCGCCACTTTGAATAAATGAAATATTCATTATATGCGATATATATTTTATAATAAAAAATATAAGCTTTTGATACAATGTTTAACAATACATCATTTGCATTCGATTATGAGCGCGTATTATTAACATTTGCACTGGCCGGCCCTGCGTCCACATCACGCCACTGCCGCTGGAATGCTGGGCACATTATACGCACATCTATCTTGGAGCATGCATGTTGGTGTGCTTTAAATCGTTTTATTATGGGAATATCACTACCTACTGTTAGCAAATTTAAGTTTTTAATCTGACCGAGAGCTAGTTTCGTGTCGCGCTTGACCGACAAGTGTTGTTGATAACTAACGAAGCGTATTTGGATGGTAAGAATACGGATACTGAACTGATCACTATTGTAATAAAATTCATGCGTTGGATGAACCACATAAGACCATTAAGTTACCGTCACGGTCAACGATTAATACGTATTTCTCATAATAGAATCCTCCATTTACTGAATCAACTAACCATTTCTGTCCCTCTTTGGTGCGCTGGTGGAAGTGTATATTTACTGTGAATTCCACGGTCTTGGATTACATTTAACGAATCTGGCATTACTATCTGTAAAATGATGTCAGGTGGGTATAAAATTTATTTTTGAGGCCCTGCGGTAGAGACTCAATCCCTATATTCTGAGGTGGGGCGATCCACTTTAATGTGATTATATGTCCCTAAAACCCGATTTAACAAGTCTCGATTTATAAAGTATTTTCATCATGGGAATAGGCTTGCTCCCTATCCTATCTAAAGACAGAAATAAACTCGGCGAATTGAATGATTGCAGCGGAACCTTAAACACCGGGAACACAAGCAATGAACTTATTTTTAACTTACAGTAACAATAATGTGCCATGAATCAGTACAAAACATGAGTCCACGGTCGAACTCGGATGGAGTACTTCAACACTATCTGGAAACTATAATCTTAGCTGAAATTTCATGCCAGTGTAAAATAATGTGGCAACGGTAACAATTTGAGTCTCGTCCCCAGTATCCCCAGTAATGTCAATAAGTCTTATTATGTCAACAGTGAGGACAGTTTGAATGTGACAATGATATCGTTTTATTGGATTGATAAATTAAGGAACTTATATTTTTGCACATGGCCCACAAACGAGTTAACAGCGCATTTTTATTTTTATATTTTAATGAATGGCAAGAAGAGCATGCTGTTTGCCTGATGGTAAGCGATACGACCGCTCATAAACAGTAGCAAAACCGAACAACACCTTGAATTACAAAGCAATGCTTGACATTCCACTGCGCTCGCTATCTTGAGACATAAGATATTAAGTCTCAATATGTCCAGTAGTAAACTATAGCTACAATGTCCTTCAACACAACAATGCATTTATACTGCAGTTTGGTAGGAGCAATAGACATTGCGATGGTACCTATCCAGGCAGCCTCTCACATATGAGAGACCTACCACCAGTAGACCTGGCACCTGGTGGTGAATGATTACCACCGTCGCCTTATGAAAATGGGAAATTAACCAGAACAGCTAGTGAACTAGCTAACCATCACCGAACGAATCATCACAATAGAGCCATAGTTGGTAACACGTTGTTTTTCCGTTAGTTAATATTATGAACCACATATGTCAGGGACACAAACCGTCATCTATCCAAAGCAACTCTATCTGACTCTACTCTCTACTATTACGATAGCAACAATTTACATTTATTCCCGTATTTGAGTCTTTCTAACTGCTTCCTAGTACGAGTAGTAAGTAGTGTTAATAAATGACGTGTTGACATTTTAATAAAGAAAAATATGTACCTATTGAGTATACGACTGACATAAGAAACAATATGTAGAAAACAAGATAATATTGAGCAATAATTGCGTCGGTTGGTTGTGATACGTCAACGGGTAATAGTGAGCAGTGATTTCGCTCGGTCTGCACTACGTAAAAAAGGAACACGTAAATGTGTCGAGAATTGAAGTGGTAATCTATTGAGGATGTTTTTGCATCACGCGGCTCGTTAACATAATGGTGCGGGTAACGAGCGCCGAGCGCCGAGCCCTGCCCGCGCCGATACATCTAACAGTTAACCGCAGCGGCGACGCGGACAAGCACCGCGCAGACTCGCGCGCCGCCATCCACGCACCGGAATATACGACACCAATTTAATATAGTTATTTTGCACCGACTTACACTGAATGAAAGGCAAAGAAGTTTATTGTTTTTAGAGTCGCGGTGCAGAATGGCGAAGGTCCGTGATGAAATTTTAATTCAACATAAATCATACATTCGGCAGGCATCCGCTGCGCGATTGCATCGGCTAGGTGGTGGCGGGGCGAGTTGCGCAGAGTTGTTCGCGTTCACGGCGCAGCTCCCACGGCGAGAGCACGCAGCACGAGCGCAAAAACTCTCCGCGCGCGCCACAGTGCACGCACCGTTCGCCGCACCGCAACTCCACACAACTGCTCTACTCAACGCTCTCGAGCCACGACAGCTTCATTTGTGCATAACAATTAACTTAATTAAAACTTAACTTAATTCATTATCACTTTCCTACAATAACACAACAGAAGAATAGTACTTTAATACATGAATTCACACGCCGCATGCCACTCAAAATCTTATATGAATTTGTTTCAGTGGCGCGGTGTATATGCATTTACATTTTTCAATTATAGTTGTCTATGGAACAATTGACACAAACGGAATCAGAGTGGAACGTTCCCATTACAAACATATTACCAGCCTGCAGCTTAATAAACAGGGAGCCAACATCTTAACTAGTGTTAAGAATATAATTCATTTAAGATATTATAATAATAATAATTTACTCTTGGCATAACTAATATTAACATTGATAGTCCCAGGAGTGAATCTTATAGTTAATCAATGAATTATGACTTAAAGAATGTATCAAATGTTCAACGTACAAAGTTGTATTTCTTAGAAGTGATGCACTGTGCTGTCGAGAAAGGCGCTCAGACGCGGAGTGAAGATGGCGGAGGAGGGATTGTTCGCGCGTCTGCCGCGTGCATACTGATGCCGCGTAATTGTCGCCAGCAAAAACTAAACGCATGGTAATCGAGGAAATGCCTCCAGCGCCCCGCGCGCCGCACCCCGCCCCGCGCCCCGCGCCCTCGCAAGACAACCGGACCAGCCTCCTCAATAGATACTCTTAATTGCCTTAGACTATGTTCTAATTGCATGCGTGATGATATTTTAATTAGTTGTGAGTTGATTTTCCCGCTGTCTTGTTGTCGGTCTTTCTGATTTACCCTCGTGAACACCAACCCGCCGTACGCGTAATCTTAACTATACATTATACATATAATAAATTTGTAACCGATCGATATCTGTACATGGAAGATAAATGAACCCAAAACAACAATTATTATAAATTTTGTCTACTTGTCTGTTTTTCGTAAATGCTTATTTCAGAAACAGCTGAACAAATTTTGCTTATTGGCATGGAGGTAGCTGACGCTCTGGATTAATACATATATACTATGTATGTATGTATTTTATCCCGAAAATTGAAAAATCACAAATGTATTCAGGTAGGATGAGCAAAGAATTCAAATATATTTGACGGCGCGTGTCTATGACTTGTCAAAATTGAAGATTAATTCATTTTTATCTTTTGGGACGCTGATCGGAATTTTGTAATTTTACATTCCTCTTGTAATTTGAAATTGTGTAGATTGGTTTTAGCAGTCAAGTAAATTGTGAATTGTGTGTAATTTGCCGCGACACCCGCTTCTCGTACCCATGGATGCGGACGAACGCAACTGTCAGCTCGGAAATCCGATATCAGGAGTGGTAATGGACTCAGAAGCGGAGAACCATGGCGAAGAACAGGCAAATCCAATACTACGTACTAATCGAGATCGCACAAATTGGAACAATCTTTTGGAATTGCAACATCGCAACATGATGGAATTCATGAAAGCATTTCTCGAACCGCAAAGAAAAGAAAATAAACTTATTCTTCCGGAATTCAATCCCGAGGACCAAGAGTCGGCTGCTCAGGCATGGTGTAATACAGTTGACATTTGTTTAAAAGAAAATCCTACAAACGGAAGCCGGTTAATAATGCTTCTTAGTAAGGCTCTAAAAGGTCCGGCAGCCACGTGGTTAGCATGTAATAGTCAGTCTGATGCAACATGGTCAGACAATGTGAGTTAATGCCATTTGTGTACCGAAAAAGAAGCTTGTCCACTTCCGACCGCATAAATCAAACGAATGAAGCTATTAAAAGACAACGTTTAGAACCACCACGGCGATGTTATAATTTGTAATAAACTGAAGATCGTGAAGGTCCCAGAAAATGAACGACGGTTTACTCAGCCTGCAATGGATCAATTCTATAATCCGGGTGAGAAGTTTTCATTTTGTTTTGATTCTGGATCGGAATGTTAATTAATTAAAGAGACAGTAACCCAATGTTTTCCTGTTAAACGAAATTGCAGTTCAGTTACACTCTTAGGCATAGATAAATCGAGCTTGCATAGCAATACTCAAATTACAGCGACAGTTTCAGTTCAAGGGTATTCAGTGGAGTTAATATTTCATGTGGTACCTGACGCTTCATTAAGTCATGACATATTGATAGGACGTGACCTAATTAATTTAGGTTTTTAGTTGAGGTTTCACAAAACAATTTAATTATCAATAAAACCAAAGTTATCGCGCAATGTGAGTTTGGTGAAAAAATAAAGGAGTTTAATGACATAAATAACGATATTCTATCAGATTCACTTAGTGAACTCAGACAATTACTTGAAGCGTATTCCAATTTTTATGTTAAAGGAATTCCCACAGGCAGAGTTAATTCTGGACACCTTGAATTTAAACTTGTAGATCCCAGTCGAACTGTACAACACCGCCCATACCGAATGATCCCTAATGAAAGCGAATTGGTACGTAACAAAATAAAAGAACTTCTTGAAGCAGGTGTCATTCGCGAGAGTTGTTCCCCCTTTGCTAGCCCAATACTACCTGCTTAAAAAAAAGACGGCTCTGATCGCCTCTGTGTAGATTATCGCGAATTGAATAGCAATACTTTTCCGAACAAATATCCTTTACCTCTGATCGGCGATCAAATACAGCGGTTAGTCGGTGCCAAATATTTCACGGCCAGGATAGCCGTGACGGCATATGTAAGTTTACATAGCAATCATAAAGAGTCTGTGTGACAATCAATCTGTGTGACAATTAGTCTGTGTGACAACTAGTCTGTGTGACAATCAGTCTGCGTGACATCCGGTCTGTGTGACAACCAGTCTGTGTGACAACCAGTCTGTGTGACAACCAGTCTGTGTGACAACCAGTCTGTGTGACAACCAGTCTGTGTGACAACCAGTCTATGTGACAACCAGTCTATGTGACAACCAGTCTATGTGACAACGAGTCTTTGTGACAACCCATCTAATCTATGTTACATCCAGTCTATGTGACTATACCTAAAATTTAAAATAATTAGTGTTGTTATTTTTCTGTAATACTGGTAGTAAATAATATTATGTACAGTAAAGCAGTATTATTGGCAAAACCTGTAGGACTTTGATCATCATCATCATCTACTAGTCTGGGCACAAACTCTCAATACCACTTTTATAAATGAAATCTCAGAGATAAGACCCTGTCATATAGAGAAAATTTAATTTGAATTTTTGTATGACTGAATAATTTAAGGTAACCCATTCGAGTGAATAGTTTTATGTGAGGTTTTACTAAAGTAGCCAGAATGGCCGAACTAATGTGACTATTAATTATGAAAATGTTGTTCTTCACAGATGATTAAGATGACGACATACACGAGGACGTGTATATGCGCAGGACGGCCGTGACGGCGCGTGTCTATGACTTGTCAAAATTGAAGATTAATTCATTTTTATCTTTTGGGACGCTGATCGGAATTTTGTAATTTTACATTCCTCTTGTAATTTGAAATTGTGTAGATTGGTTTTAGCAGTCAAGTAAATTGTGAATTGTGTGTAATTTGCCGCGACACCCGCTTCTCGTACCCATGGATGCGGACGAACGCAACTGTCAGCTCGGAAATCCGATATATTAAGGTAAAAGCACCAATAGCAGACAATTTAAGGATAAATCAAACTTAATTCTCAAAATTCAAAAATGTTTTTCAAAAAATTAAAGTTACATTTTCTTTTACTGTTAAAGCAACATTTGGAATTTAACTATTTCATAATAATAAAATTAAGATTGCTTTATTTTTATAAAAAAAAAATATTTTCTTAGGATTGCCGTAGTCACTAATAGATGACAGTATAAAAAAATCAGATGCCCCAATAATAGACATCAATTGGCACTAATAATAGACATGACTATAACATCATTTTAATATTATGTGTTATCAAAAAATTATAATTTAAAATCAAACCGAGCACAGATTGTATGCATATATATATGTTTTACTTTTATTTTGTGTTTTAAAATGTTTATTTGTAGATATATTATTTTGTCACTATACATCCTAGACTGCCCTTTCTCTCTCCTGTCTCTTATCTCCATCCAAAGGTTGCCTGGAAGAGATTGCCTAGTGCAATAAGGCCGGCGATTGTACTTGTTATAAATATTGTTTAAATTCCTGTATATATATTTTTTCTGGTGTACAATAAAGTTAATTTTTTTTTTTTTTTTGAATGTTGTTTAATGGCGAATGCCGTAATACAACATTTCAATAACGATCTAGCCTTATGACTAATAAGTTATTTAAATTTAACCTAAACTTCTAAAGAGACTACGACTAAGAATATGTCCAATAACACGTTTCTTATTGTCTCTATTAAGGGGAAGACACAATGTTCGCGTGTTCTTTTTCACTAGCACTCACTGCACTATGTTTCACTAACTGTTCATCACTAACTCGAAAGGTTTTGTCCTTTTCAGTCTTCTCACTAGGTCCGTGTTATCGAGGAGCTGGATAGCCTCGACGTTCACGTGATGGTGAAGCCTATGTTCATGAGCTTCAGCATACTTTTTTACAATATTTCTAACGAAGTCTACCTTGAGGTCCCGATGAAGATCTTCATTTCTTACGTACCATGGGGCGTTTACTATGTTCCGCAGTACTTTGTTTTGAAAACGCTGTATTATTTGCATGTTGCTTGGTTTGGTACATCCCCACAACTGTATACCATAAGTCCATACAGGCATAAGGACTTGTTTGTACAAAAGTATTTTGTTGTGTACTGACAACGAAGATTGTTTACCAAGTAGCCAATACATATTCCTGTAGCGAATTTCTAGTTCGTCGCGTTTCTTTTTGACGTGTGCCTTCCAGCGTAGCTTTGCGTCCAGAGTCATACCAAGGTATTTAGCCGTATTTTCATATGGTATAGCTTTACCGTTAATGAACACAGGCTCATACTTTGGCTTTTTGTTGGTGAAGTCAATATGAACTGATTTTGATTCATTTATTTTCAAACGCCATTTTTCAGTCCAATTGGAAATGACATTGACCGCTGTTTGCACTTTATCCACTGCTTCTTCGTGAGTCGATCCTGTGGCTAAAATTGCCGTATCGTCTGCGAAAGTTGCAATGGCATTGTTTTCTATTTTAGGAATATCACAGGTGTATAATAAGTACAGGACCGGACCTAGTACACTTCCCTGTGGTACTCCAGCTTCTATATGCTTAATTTCTGAATAAGAATCTTCATGTTTGATACGAAACATTCTATCAGAAATGTAAGATTCCAGTATGTCTGAGAACTGCTTGGGCAGCATTTTCCTAAGTTTATAAATGAGGCCGTGGTGCCAAACCTTGTCAAATGCTTGTGCCACGTCTAGGAATACCGTTGAGCAAACTTTTTTCTCTTCTAGAGCCTTTTCTATTAAATTAGTTATCCGGTGGACTTGGTCTATTGTCGAATGTTTTTCTCTAAATCCGAATTGGTAGTCTGGGATTAGTTTCCGCTCTTCTATAACAGGCTTAAGCCTTTTCAAAAGTAATTTTTCATATAGCTTAGCCATTACTGGTAACAAGGAAATTGGCCTATAGGATTTCACGTCATGAGGAGGCTTACCAGGCTTTGGTATCATAATTACTTCAGCAAATTTCCAAATGTCAGGTACATGTTTCAGTCTGAACGAGGCATTTATCAAAGTAGTCAGTTTGACAACTGCTTTACGCGGTAGATTGATCAGTACTTCTCCTGTAATCAGATCGTAACCCGGAGATTTCTTTTGATTTATTTTTTTAATTTCATTTGTTACCTCCCTAGGTGTAACCAATTTTATTGGATGGTTATCTTGTGATACGTTGTCTAGGGTGAAGTCCAATACAGTACCTTCATTTGGTTTAAATATGTGCTCTAGATGTTCAGCAAATATATTTGCTTTTTGTTCATTGTTTATGGCCCAGTTTCCATTTGTTGTTTTGATAGGAGGGACTTGCATAATTGGTTTTTTAATATGTCTGGTAGCTTTCCACAGAGAATAATCTGACATACGGTCACTAGATAGCCCACGAAGATAGGTATGCATCGATTCGTCTTTGAAGCGTTTTATTTCTCTTGTGAGCCTTTTTGCGAGTGTGTTATAAATTTGTTTGTCCTTAGGAAATCTGTTTGTTTGCCATTGTTTTCTTTGTTTCCTTTTTTCTGCTATAAGGTCCCTGATTTCTACTGGGTAAGAGTTGCCTCTAACTCTTAACCTAGCCACAGGTGTATTGCGCCAGGCACATTGTTGTATGTTTACTATAAACTGTCTCAGGTCTTGTTCGAGTTGCTCCAAATTTTTAAGCGGAACTTTTAGATCAATTATAGATTCTAAATCTATCTTGAAGCTTTTCCAGTCAGTGTATCTGTTTGATAACGAGGGATGACTTTCCTTTTGAATTTTTCCAGCGGATAAAGTTAAGATGATCGGCGAATGATCTGAACTCATGTCATAGCCCTCCTCAATATGTAGAGTATCGAGGGGGAGATTTTTTAAGATAAAAAAGTCTATTAGGTCTGGGATCTTTGAGGTATCCGTAGGCCAGTAAGTAGGATTTCCTGTAGATATCACATCACATTTGAGTTCTCTAGCGGCTGATAATAATTCTCTACCTTTGGTTGTCGTGAGTCTAGATCCCCAGAAGGTATTTTTTGCATTGAAGTCACCACCGAGTATAAACCTGGAGCCAAGTTGTTTAAACATATGTATATACCGCTCAGCCTTTAGTGAATACCTAGGTGGGGAGTATATAGCTGATATAGTAACAGGATAGCGTTTTGTCTGTATACAAACCGCCACAGCTTGTATGTCTTCATCCTCTATCTTGCATTGTTCGTAGTGACAAATGTTATCTTTTATTATGAGAGAACTGCCCCCCCTTGGTGTGTTGTAAGGATGCAAGGCATGGTAAACTTTGTATCCTTTTATTTTTATTATTGTTTCTTTCGTACAGTGCGATTCTGATATGAGGCACACATCGAAGTTTTCAGTGGTTAGGACGTATTCTATTTCATTCAGGTGTTGAAGTAGTCCATTGGCATTCCAAGCTATGATTTTAAGCATCATTGTTTGGTATTTGGTAAGATAGCAGTTTTGGTGCTATGCTCCAGCTTTTTTAGGCGATTATCGAATGAAGTCATAAAATTCAGAATTTTGTTGATTTTGTCTTCAATATTGTAATCTTGTGGTTGTTGTTTTTGTTGTGACTGTAGCAGAACTTGTGGCTGTATTGACTGCATCTGTCCAGCTTTTGCCATTTGTGAGTAAGTCACATTTTTTTTAACACTTTGAGTGTTTATAATTTTTTTAGGTCTAATGGTGTCTGGTGTTTTAATTGTATTTTTACTACTCTTCATCACCTTATTTTTCATATTTTGAAGTTCTTTGGCTACTATGCACCCTCGATAATTAGCAGGATGTGGTTCACCACAGTGTATGCATTTTGGTTTAGCATCCGCTGGTTTTGGGCAGTCACGAGTAAGATGCTTACCCGTACATTTAACGCATCTAGGCTCCTTACTACAGTATTTTTGAGTATGGCCGTATGCTTGACATTTCTTGCATTGTGGAATCAGTTTAGATGTTTTGATTGGCTGTATTTCCACTTTGCAGCCGAGAATTGAGCTGATATTATAGATATTGTTTATGTCTTCTTCTTTTTCGAATGACAGCATAAACATATTGAGAGGTTCTTTAGTCCTCCAGCTTAGTTTATTTACTGCTTCCGTTATTTTAAAGCCTTTAGTTTTAAGGTCTTCAATAATTCTTCCCGGTACATACGTGTGGTGAAGATTTTTTGCCATTACTCTGATTGGTCTGTCTTGTTTATTCTCATACGAGTGCCAGTGATTTTTATTGTCTACTAGTAGTTTAGTGGTGGCCTTGTACGAGTTCTCGCTTTTGGTATTTATTTTGGCCATATCGCCTTTCATCATTTTAATAGTGAATGATTCACTAGGAATACTGTCACTGAGAAAATCATAAAATTTCTGGAAGTTCTTGATTCCTTCCACAACGATAGGAGGCGGTAGAAGTGCCTTCTTTTCCTTGGGCTTCTCCGGGACTTTTTTGTTGGGCTCGACTTGTTGTGATGGGGAAGGTGTTAAGTTCCGCTTTCTTTTCTTTCTACTCTCTTGTCGTATCCACTCAGTTTCTCTCGCGAGTTCCTCATCATCGGTTTCGTATTGAACTTCAGAGGGGACTTCTTTACTGACTCCTGGTTTGACGCAGGCTTCTTTTTTGTTGCCTTCTTCTGCTTTACGCAGTTGTTGCTGTAGATTTTCTACTTTTATTTGGAGCTCATTAACTAAGCATTCCAATTTTTCACGGAGATGTTTTTCTTCATTGTACAGCTGGTACAACACTTGTTCCGTTTCAGTCTTAATGGTGATAGTGTTTTTCGGTTTGGCCATATTAATTGATCTAATTACTATAGCTTGGCCTTAACAGTTGTTAGTTGTTTTTGTCGATGTTTCGCATGCGTTGCAGAAATGATTTCTGGGTCATCGCGGCGATCGCGGTGCGCAGCCCGTCGCGACGGCGTGATTGCTGCGTCAGCACTTTACCCGAGTAAGAGCTAGAGCAACAGTACGACGCAACCGTTCTCTATAGCTGTCTAAAGAGATGTGAAAATTAAATAAATAAATAAAATAAACTACCAAGTTCACACATGTCATCTTTTAGATTTTGATCAATTTCTGGAACTAATAGTAGACACCACTAAAAATTTATACAAAAACAAGCCAAAATAACAAGGAAATGGTCCAAATAAATCAATAATGTAATATCCATATAATATCGAAACCCGATATAGCCAAAAGTCATATAATATAAGACAAAACCATACCGTTTGAAAATCAGTTCCTTAAGAAAAACGCTAAGAATTACGCGCATAATGGCGCGAAATCACACTGTTTGTGGTCAATTAACAAAAAAATTGAAATTTACTTCTGACAGTGCAAACAAGCTTTTGGGCATGTATCATAAATGGTACGAGGTGCCTTTAAAATTAGGAGCAATGTCATTAAAATATTTAGTTTTCTTATTAGAAAATATTTTTTCGAAAGTGTCATCTATTGGTTCAGTGTTGGGCATTGGTGCTTTTACCTTAATTGCTTTTTAAGGCGCTATAAGCATTATCTTCAACTGTTTCTAGGGAAACGAATTATCTCCATTATAACAATTGATATTATTGTACTGTCGTGTAATATTAGTTTGGTATATGTAGAAAGTGGTTTCTTGTCCAAGAGACAATTAAAAAAATCCTGTGCAATTGAAGTTATTATGTCCACTCAAATGTTTAGTGCAGTTGTTGAGTTGCAATCGGTGTGCTATGTATCATATTTTAACTATTTTTTACAAAAGTATAACTTTATACAGGTGAAATCAAATGCGCGTTCGTTACTTTTTTATTAGAGATACATTTAGATGGAATATATTTTAAGACGCAGGCATGGACAAGATGTCATCAGTAAGTTATAATTTGAATAGCGAGTGAAATCGTGGCCATAAGTAGTGTTAAACATGGAGGTGTGTGGTGTCGGCAGAGCATCGGCGCGGCTCGCACGTTTTTGCATGGAGTGGTCCCGACTGCCGGCCCGGCCGCGCCGCTCTCCGCCGCACCCCGCACCCGCGCCCCCACCCCCGCACCCCCGCGCCCCCACCAAACGACCCGCCAACAATTTACTAATTATAGTCATCACCGGCTTGTCATTTGCCTGCCAACAAGTCAAAAAACCGCTCCAAACTTCTTGCAATACTCACATCATAAAGCACCTTATTCATATTAATTCAGTCGTGAATGTTAAATTGCCGCATTAAGAACAATAATGGGATAATACATACATACATAAACTCACGCCTTTTTCCCAGAAGGGGTAGACAGAAGTGCCAGGACACCCGCCTTTCGCCTTGCATGTCCCGTCCCACGATGTGATAAGTGGCGACTGATGGCGATAGGCTCGCCAGTCACCTATCATATCGGGCACAAATTCCTGACTCTGGGTTGATAATGAATAGAAAAATCGCGCGCGGTGGGCCGCGGGCTGATAATCTAGTTAAATTTATTTATTGGGCTCGCAGGCACGCTCGCGGCTCACTCCGGTTATTGCAATAAATTTAAAAAACATTGCACTCGACAACATGCATTCTCCACTTTAATGCAAACGGCCGGATTTAGATATCGCAACTGCATAATACAGTATTTGCAAACAAAATATTATTGCATTAACACCAAACTCAAAAACAAAAATACTCGTAATAATTTTAGTGCTCGTTTTTGTCCTCCTGCTGCTATATTATTTAATAGTCTTACAAGCAAGAGTTCAAATGTGCTCTACTATTTCAAGAGTAAATTGATATACTCGTTGTAACACATGTATATTTATGTTTCTATACACGCAATACGTTCATAAACAATCACTTTAAATATACGAATGTATGTTGATAAACAAATTGAATATGTACTCATATAATGTTTAGAGTGTGCGAGCGTGGTGATTCACGAGTGCAAATTCCTGTGCGGGTCGGTCGGCGGACCTCGCCGGCGGCTGTGGGTCAGGCGCTGCATCGCGATGCGCGGCTCTCGGCGGCTCTCGGCGGCTGCGCGGCTCATAACGCGTGATTTACAGCGCGCGCTGCGCCGCCCCGGCCCGGCTTTCGGCACGAAACGCTTATCTAACCCTTGTCATTGTCTCGCCATTATGTAACCACTGCCCATTAAATAAACACGGTTATCCACCACACCGCGCCGTACTGACACTCACTGTGGGTGAGGACCAACTTTTAAAAGCTTGTCGATTCACAACGCGACTGAGGTAATACCCATATGTTTACAGGTAATACTGGTTCGGCAATGAGTTTACAGAACTGCGAAACTGGCTTTTTATGATTTATGCAACGCGCTAGAGAAACAGAAAAATCTTAGATGCTTATAGATACCATAAGAAAAAAATATCTTAGATATTATTCCGCTACTTAATTAGATATTAAATTGACTATCAAAAGTTCCATACTTACGACTCCTTTTTGTTACGAGTAATTCTAATTACAAAAATATAGAATAAATATTTAAAATGGAGACGGAACAAACTAAAACATTTTTGGAAATGTCATATAGTGAAGTGTTTTTGTATTTTTTATACAGTATTTATGCTTAATTTTACATGTATATTGTATATATAGTACCTACATGTTTTTGTTGTACATGGTTATCTTTCTTTCCTCTTTATAACTACCTTCGATTTTTTTCAACTATTTATTCCAATTCATCCAAAGGTTGTCTGGAAGAGCTAGCAGTTAGCGATAAGACCGCCGTTTATACGGTTATTTAGATTTAAGTCCCTTCTTCAAAATTCTTGTTTATGTATTATGTACCCACAATAAAGAATGTAAAATAACTAAATAGAAAAAAATAAATAAGTATATTTGAAATTCCTATTGAATGACAACATCAGAGGAAGGTCTTGAAGGGTCAAGAGTTTAATCCTAACTCCAATAAATTACGAGTATGTGTAGTATTGTATCTGTATCAGCCCATCTACGTCCTACTGCAGGGCATGGGCCTCCTCTACAATCGAGAATACAGTTGAGAGTGGTTAGGCCATATAGTCCACCACGCTGGCCTAGTTGTCGGGCTGACGGACTTTACATACCATAGAAAATGCTATGGTATGCAGGTTTCCTCACGATGTTTTCCTTCACCGTTATAGTGCGTGGTGATTGACTATCAATTTACAATTATTATTTTTTTATTATGGCCCTGCATAATGGCGGCATTGCACCTGATGGTAAGCGCAAATGCCGCCCAGGCAGAGTATCCATTGGCATCGGACGACAGTCCCATGCCAATGGAAACAATTATGCCGGCCTGCTAAGGTGCCTCTTCACACTACGGCGGAAGGACCCAGGATTGTAGGAAGGAGGGAACACGTGAGATGGCAAACAATTCCACAGCCTGACGGTGCGGCACAAAAAAGAATTATAGAACCGTTTGGTTCGCGCCGGGATGGTTTGGACCGACAAGCTATGGCTTCGCAAGCCAGCCCGCGTGGTTCTGGTAAGGAATGGAGAGGAGGGGATCAAGTTGAACAATTCCTCAGAGCATTCCCCGTGATACAGGCGGTAGAACACGCTTAGAGAGGCGACATCCCTCCGGAGTTGTAGCGACTCTATGTTGCTCGTAACGTCTGCATCATTCACAACTCCGAAAATTCAGAGATGTGCCCTGGGATTCGAACCCGCGACCACCGTGAATTTGTTGGCAGCCGCGTCTGATCCGTTTACGAACAGGCAACCACGCACTTCATGTGTAGTATTGATGCAAACTTTTTTTAACAGTATAACTATTTGATACAACCTATGTGCAGTGCAAACCAATAGTGTCCACTTGCCGACATAATTATGTCAGCCTGCCCCGAAACTGATCCATACAGGCTAAATCTAATCCATTATACAGTTATGCATTTGCATAGGAGACGGTGGCGCTACCCCTATTGGTACTCCAGCTTAAACAAGCTAATTCAAAGCTCTACCCCTTCAATTGTACTGTTCAATCCAGACAAACTTATGTATTGTATTTTGATTACTGGTGGTAAGCCTCTCATATATTAGAGGATGCCTGGGTACGTACCACCGCAATGTCAATTTTTCCCACTCAATACTGTGTTCCGGTTTGAAGGACATTGCAGACTGGATATATTGAGACTTACCATCGTATTTCTCAGGATAACCAGCACAGTGAAATGCCCAGCATTGCTCTGTAATTCATGGTGTTGTATGGTTTCGCTGTCTATGAGCCGTCAGGTCGCTTATCATCAGGTGAATGGCATGTTCGTATGGCCATTCATGGCAATAAAAAAATATGAAATATACAACACCTTACAAGGGAGAAAAATATTAGTACATACTTGCCCGACCAAGTGTGGCAGTAAGTATCGAGACTGAGATACTGAGCACCTCCACCGGTTACTCACACTTTGAATCACTGATAAGTGAATAATAATGTAATACAATGGAATCGGTCACATCGTGTTTACTCTGTAGATAGCGTCTGCATAATGTACATAGCACATTGTAAAGTTGTCCACACACTGCTCGTGTTCAATTATCACTCGACTAACATAAACCGACAAATATCTACACACATTTGCTCCCTTCAACTTTTTAATTTTTAAGCATGAATGTCTCACGTGCAAATGACTAGCACATTAAAGTTGAAACACGGGCCCGCGTAAGAGTCGTAGTTAAGTGTACAAGTAGTGGAGCGTCGTTACTGCTAGAACTGCTGCGTGAATGGACCGGCTCGACCGGGTGGTGCCGCCGTCTCACTGAAAACCGTCGGGAAACAGTGTCTGGTGGGTGAGATTGCCGGTGGCTCAGTGCACCAGTGACAAGATATCCCTAGCAATTATAATCGTAACCAGGATCTAGAACTCGCCAAAAAACCTACTAAAAAATTCAATCCAAGTGAAAAATCTCGCGTTTGCCAGAATTCGCTTTGATTTTTCACTGCTGGGAAACAGTTGACATCGTTGTTGCAAGTTGGTACTCTACTTGGACTACACTAGACATATTTTATAAAATATCAGTACGATTACAGTACAAGAGCGGCTAGACATTGTGGTGGTAGTGGTGGTACCTAAACAGACAGCCTCTCACATATGAGAAACCTACTACCAGTAATGTATTATCAGATGTAAATACTTGCAAAATATAAAGGCATCTCGTGGTATTCATTCAAAACCATAGGCGGAAGTATAAGTGTGCGGTGCGCCTAACTCCATAAATCACTCGTTAATAATGTGAACTAGCCGTAACACTTCAACGCTGCGTTACATTATGAACGATAAGGTTTTATCGTAAACAAATATGACGAATAATCAAGATATTCTATGAATTGCGAGGAGTGCCGTTGAAAGGAAAATTTATTGATAATCCCTCAGTTGACTGCTCGGTCAACACACACTGCGAGCATTGTTATGCTCGGAAACTTGTCCAATAATTATCATTACCGGCCGCTGTAAAGCCAAAGGACCAATAACATACTCTACGTTGAATGTTAAGCGGTAATTGCGACGATCATGCGGCGGCAACTATTATAGAAAAAAAATACACACTGTGTTAACATATTTTTTTTATAATATTACTATCAAGAAATATCAGATGAGACATTTGCAAGCAAGTAATTATTAATAATCATCTCAAAACAAAAACATGACTATCGGGCCTATATTGTGTTAAACTTCAACTAGGAGGTTATCACGGCACACGTGTGCTTTCAAATCTCAATTAACTTTAACCTTGCGACTAGTTGTGCGGAGCGGCGACACAGCTCCGGTTGTGCTATAAGTGCTTTAATCATACAGATTTTGGAGGATACGTGGCGTCTCGCAAACAATATCAGTAATTTGGGAGACACGGCACGGCGACGGGTCCGCGCGCTGGGCGCTCGCGTGGAGCACCCAGTGATTATCGGCGGTGCATAACGCGCGTACGCAAATCACGGGCGGGGTCGCCGCCGCCGTCCGCCGTCCGCCGGCCGCTCCGATAAAAATAATTGCAGCCGCGACCGGCATGGCCGCACGGGCATTATCTCTAACTATACACAATTACTGACCCGCTCCTCTACCACGGCACCGCGAGCGACGCTTCCCAGTACCTGCGCATCACCGCTTCCATAACGCAACCAATGCTTTGCTTATACACGTTTTAACTATGCCAGTCTTGGGTATGAGGACAAAACGTGTCCTCAAAGATATCGTACGAGTCGTAGGTGACACTATTGCGGTGCTTTTTACAAAACTTCATACAAGCATTGCGCAAATCGGTACGTGCGCAGTAATTGTATAACGTGTGTCAACGGCATGCATTGATGCGCTACTGGACCTCCACAAGTGTACGCATAATGATAAACGGTTGATATTGTCGGCGTGCGTGTGACGCTGTTGAAACAAACGAGCCGCCATGTAAAACATCTCAGCGGGAAGTACGCAACAAAGCGGTCGGCGAGCGCGGCCGCGGTGCCGTGGTGCCGGGCCGGGCGAGACGATACGTCCACCTCATTACAATATTAATCAATGCTTTCACATCCCCGGCCGGGATGAATAAATCCGATGCACAATATTCTCTTTAATATCGGTCGCGCAGTAACGTGCAAACCGCACACTGCTCTTGCCATCGTGTGCATGCTGCCTGCATACTTATATTTCTACAGTCTACACTCTACACTATACCAGCGAGAATACCATAGTGTTTTACTATCATTTTAATTTACATGAGACATTTTCTATTATCTGTGAATCAAAGTAATATCCTAGAATAAACCAACATTTTTACATAAGCTTTTAAAATCTCCAGGGCTTGTAGGTATCTTGTAGGTAACTGTTAATGTTTACGATCAATAAGTTAGGTTAAAGAATTGTTATTAATTGAATATTGAAACCTCGCCAAGTACAGATCCTTAAGATCTGCCATCAAATGATTGGAATCATACATAGGATTAAACCCTTTCTAGTTTCTCTTAATCAAGTATTCATATCAAAAGAAATTATTTTTTAAAAATCTGTTTAGTTGTTGATATTAATTAAAAGCAACCATCACACTATCGTTCTCAACAAACGAAGAGACTGGTGTGATCAAATATTGTGAGTATCTACATTACGTCTTTGAATTCTAAATTGAGTCTTAATATCTAAAAATTTCATTTCACGTTTCGTTGCTTTTAGTATGAACACTAAATTAAACATGTAAATGATCAATAAGATGCAGTACATCCCTATCCGACGAGGAGAAGAGTGGAACGGCATGGTGCAGCGCGGCGAGGCGCATGCGCTTACTGATTGAATTTAGTTTAATAACCATAAAGCACCGCTCCGACGCAAACTAACCATAGAGCACGGAACGGCGCAAGCGTCGTTTAAACATAATAGCCGGCGCACCAGCCACTAGCACAGTGAGGCGCACTCCTCGGGAGCGACCGCTCTCACTCACACAGAGTAGTATTTGCTGGACCTGACAAGTGACAACACAGTGTCTTCTCACAACCTCTTCTTACACTAAGTTATTCATGCATCTCATATAATATGCTTAAATAACCCGAACGGAATTATTAACTTTATTACAGAGAGGGACTTCTAATGAGTAGTCATCAATCTTCCTGCAGCTTAGTCTATGTATGCATAAAAGTCGATCCAATATAATTGTTTTTAAGGATGCAGAACTGCGATTATAGGTAATTATAAAATCTGACGCATGTTATCTTTTTGATATTGGGAGGCCAATTTATTCCCGGACCAAAGTCCAAGGAACTACCTAGCTATTTCTGAATCATCGCAAAGGTTCACCAGGGCAATTGGACTGTGTGCAAAATGTTGCTGTTAAAGCAATATTGACATTAACTGTACTTCTCAGTTCAGTGTATCAAATGACCAAAGATATGAAGTACACTCAGAATTAGCATGCTATCAGTCGGTTCGGTAGATCCGCCATATATTAGTTGAACATGTCCGCACTCCACAGAAATGTAATGGCCTGTGGATATATTTTAATATCTATGGCGATGGAGTAGCGGCAGCGCGCGCGCCGGCTGCGTGATTAATATGATTATTTGATTGTTTAATCGCAGGAGCACGCGAGGGTATCGAGTATCGACGGCGAGCCGCCGCTCCGCCGCTCCGCCGGACTTGCATTTTATAATGACCCGCCGGTACAGTACGCCTGCCGCCGACGCACCAGGGTCATGACTTCCCCTGACGAATTACACCATCCAGTCACTCTCATCAAACGGCTTATTACATATCATTACACGCACACTCGCGCGACTCATAACCTGTGTCCACATTTCACATTCGAAACCTGTTCAAGCTAGCTGTCGCAAAATAAATACGTACCTACGCTATAATTATTTTAATAAAATAAAGAGCAATTCGCACTGTATCAGTAAGTATTATTTGCAGTTTAAAGTATGAACTAGTGTGTAATGTACCTAATAGAGGACGGAAGCAATAAAATGAATGTCTAATAAAATTAATCATAATTACATTAAGTTACCATGCCGACACTGCCCATGGAACAGGTGGGCACCTAGTTAATTATTTTATGTTTTTCCACCCTCCGCACTGAAATATCACAACGTATCAACGAGCCACTTCACAATAAAATGGAACTATCCGGTCAATCATGTCGTCTGACCGTATCCAGACCTCTAATACTTGACGTGATGTTCGGTAGGGCACTAATTGTTTTTGGCATTTTTTGTGATAGTAGAGAGCCGCTATTCTTAACAAATCTCATCGTCGCGTCGTTTTAATTAGCATCGATAGCAAATTGGCGTTTTGCAAAAAGTTAATCTATAGTCGATCGCTGATCGAAGTCTCCGATTATCCCGGGCCTGTACGGAATCCGGGACGCGGCGTGGGTTCCCGGGAACGGCCGCACACCGGCCGAGCGCGGGTGGCCCCAATGTCAACCGACAAAACTTCCTCGTACACTATAAGTGCTTAACACAACTTTATATTTTTTCATAATATAAAAGTGTTTGTCTTCAATTAATGCGCTGACAGTATAAAATACCCCTATAGATACCTAGCTGTCACGATAACGTATGCATATTAAGAAGGAATTTTACAAGCAAATTATCATAATTAAAAACGATATGTACATATTCTAATCAGCCCAGTGATTATGAAATAATCTGATTAGGTAATACTTAAACAATGTCGTACTTTTTGTCAATGTTAGTAATGCTAAAAGAAAATGAAATCTTTTTCAATAATTCACGGGCATACCTCTGTCTGTCTTGATCTTGTAAAAGTAGCCCAATCTCCATTAAAAGAATATACCAATACTAGCGTTCCGGCCCGGTTTCACACGGGTGCTGGTGCGTGCAGATACAGATACACTTTTTAAAATATCGGCAAAAATGTTCAATTCTGGTTATCAATTTAGAATATCGATCATGCAAAACGAATAAAAATTCCTTGTATTTGCTAGATTTTTCACTACTGCTACCCTCCTATATGTCATAGCGTGATGATATATATATATATAGCCTATATGACTCCTCGATGAATAAACTATCAACACAAAAATATTTTTTTCAATTCGAACCAGTAGTTCCTGATATTAGAAGTAACAAACAAACAAACTCTTCAGCTTTATATATAGTATTAAATATGGACTATAATGTGAATGCTGTACGGATGATGCGGGCAGTGGCAATGGAGGTCGGTCGCACGCACAAAAACCAGCCGTCACCCAACAACACTCAATGAAAGTTTGGTGAATCGCACTCAATGGACGCAACGATCACAATTCAAAGAATTGGATCACTCCGCGAATCTGGAACCACAATTTAAAGGCGCACATTCACATTCTCTGTACACCATTTATTACTTGCGATTGTATTTTAGACCGTTTCAAGTTACGTTTATCGCTTCATATCTTAGTAATTATTACCAATTAAAATGCAAATAAAACGTAATATCATGGACGAATTACTCGTGTAGCACACCGGACAGTTTGCCGACTTTAATTGTGTAAATTGGGTGACACGTAAATATAATGTGACTTGTGCAGTGTTTGTGTATTCATTAAGGAGCAATAATAGTGTGCGCCGTCGAGGCGGTCAGGTAGGTGGCACCTGCCCGGAGGTCCGCCGACATCGCCGCAAAAACACAACGACGCGCCATCAGCAAGAAACGAGGAATGTGTCGCTATTTAAATCAGTCGTATTTACTGGGGGACTTCGGAAAATCTGCCTTCTAAGGGCGAGCTCGGTACGCATCACAATGAATCCGATCGCTTCCTGTGCGGCTCGCCGCTCGCACACCGTTTCGTGCTTTGTTTGAAGCGTGGGTTAGTGTGGCTGATATTTGATACCTAATTAAATGTAATGCTGGCATGTGCTTCTATTAATTCATAAACACTATGCTATGTTTCAATACTTGTTAGTATTTAATAAATGTTATTACAATTATACGTTTTCTGTCGCTATATGTGAGGTGCGTTAAACCGTAACATGCTAGTATGGTTTGTGCACTCTCACTCAAACTCGAGAGAAGCTTGAGACTCGGCCGCGGGCACACACAGGCTGATTGGAATAAATCTTAAATTTTTCTGGTGGAAGATCTCTCATATGCAGAGGCCGCACGGTTAGGTACCACCACAATGTGGAATGACAAGCATTTCTTTATAATTCATGGTGTTGTTTGGTTTTGCTATTGTAAATAAGCGGTCGTATCGCTAATCATCATGCAAACGGCATGGTCGTTTCGCCATTAATTGCAATAAAAAAATATTTAATTTATGTACTAAACTTATAGCAAGGTTATGACGTGAGCTTATATAAGGAATGTTGTCGCACGGTAGTTTGCATTACATAATTAATGTAATAAAATATGGTTTTTAACCCTAAAGATAACTTAATAACTAGGAGCATGGGTTGTAAAGATATTAGTAAAATGTCCAGTAAACCTAATTGATTTCTGAAATGTTACAACATGTTAAATACCTATGTTAACTCTGACAAGGTGTGAAGCAAATTCAACTGATTGAAAGTTGTACCATGCCTGTATACGTTTCCCGCAAGGGAACCGCCTAGCTGGCATCATTGGAATGTGCCATCGGTACTCCGAAATCCGAACATAGTCATTCAGTTAGAGCGAAGTTGTCATGCAATGCCTTTATATTCCACTAACCTTGAGGGTTTAGCACTGGGTATTGGGTGGCAGCACAGAGTATATAGTTGGTATATACTCGTAGTTGGTAGGCCGCATAACAACCTAAGGACACACTCTTGCAAATATCGATTCGTAGAACTGTCAATTTGACAAGTCCTTTCATGATATAAAACTAAAACTACCTTGAAAATATGATAATGGGACACGATTACAAGCAACGTGATTGATGAGGCAATGCGAATTAAAAATAATTAATATTAAATTATCGTATGCTTGATAAGAAATTACACCTCAATTTATCTAATTTGTTAATAATATTAGTTTCCAACGGTGCTTTTTGAAAAGAGCAATGCGTTCAATTCCGAAGCACAGTCGAAGTCGAGTCATTAGATGCCCGAAAACAACTTGGCGGAAGAATACATTTTATTAGGCTAATTACATGAAAATGTTTATCTCAGAGGGTTCTAATCATCAATGTCTGATACAAAACTACATCACAATTGTTTTCCTTTGGTTTATGAGAACAATCGGAGCTTTGAAATGCTCTCGACGAGACATGCACTTTTAAACATACATTAATCTCACCTAAATTACATAAAACATTATGTTGTAAACTTTTTATAAATATTTTGTATAAAAGATATTTTCACAAGCTATTTTTGTCGAACAAACTTATATTAATTTATGTCAGGCGATTTACATACAGTTACATTATTTTTATCCCGTTCAATAACAACACTTGCGTATCTATTTATAAAATTCCAATAGGCATATATTGGGAAAAAAATCGACGATAGAGATATTCACACACATTTGTTTCCGAACATGTGAATGATGGATAATAAAATTTAATCAAAAACCGCATAGCTAATGATGTGAACAGGAAAACATAAATCCGCGTGGTATCATCGTAAGATAAAGGTACCTACAAAATTTCACTACATTTTTGAGGAAAAAATAACGGAATATGTGCGATTTGTAAGGAAAAAATTGACTAAGAACATAATGCTAAGGAAAAGCATGCGAATATATTTAAATATGGAATCAAAACAATGTTTATCACATTCCGCGATAGGATCACAGCGCGGGCACACTGCGTGCAGGAAAATCAACAGAGCTGCTGACAAATAAACATTTGATGAGATAACGAATGTGCTCAACGACACAATTGATTGAGCCGCCTGCACGCAGCCGGCTCGCATGGGGGTACCACCATCTTAATCGATTACTTAATGGAATTAAAAAGCTATAATGCATCGTTTACCCCGTGATGTCATCAGGTATTTAATTCAAACAAACGGCCCACCATGCGCCGCGCTGCCATCTGTCCCGCCATCCACCCGTGTCACCTAAGTGGCATTTCAGAACTGTACTTATCAAAATTATGCCTAGAAACGACAACGAAAAGTGTGTTTTGCATGACGCCTAAGGAGCGCGTAAGGAGCCTAAAATAAATAGGTATATTCAATGAATTTGTTATCAAAAAAACATATTAATGCAGTATTGCAGAAATTCTTAATGAAATGAAAAGATAATATGTTGAAAGGAAATAGGAAATTTGGACCTAAATTATCAACTAACCTATTGTTTGCCAATGTATGGCAGGGGCGTGCGCTCCTTGTAGGCAGAAATGCAGTGCATTACTTGCCATTCACAGATATTTTATTATAACGTTCGTACGGTTTAGATGACTTTAATTTATAGTAAATAAATGAATAAACAAAATAGAATAACTTAAAAACGCCTAATATTTTATAAATAGCATTTATTTGCAAGCACCCAAACATTATGTTTGCCACGCGATAAGCAAGCGGCGCTGCAAAGCAAAAAAATGTACCTAATCAACCAAGTCCTGCCGCCGCGTCCCGCAGGACATTTGTTCACATGTGTGTAGTAATTTTCGTGTCCGTGCACAGTCGCAAACGCACACACCCATGAATATCGAAAGCCGCAACTCCTGCGGCAGGCCTCGGAAGTTCGGCAGTTGTCGGGAGTAATCGGAAATGTTCGTTGCCTATAATCCGAGTAAAATTAATAGGCGGAAATTTAATAAATCACCTATGCACATTATGCATTTTTGGTTAGTAAGGTTTTATTTGTTTAAATAGCAGAAATGTTTTGTGTTTCGCGGGGGCCATTTTGATTTTTTCATGTGTTTTTGCATTGTTTACTATTTTATACTAGTATGTTTGTAGTATTCTTAAAAGATTTTTCATTTTAACATTTGAAAGTGTGTACATTTAACAGTTTACTAAGTTTCGATATTAATTGTAGTCATTTGCTTTTACTAGTGTGTTTGTTTATTTTTTTAAATGTTATTTGATTGTGAGGTTTGTGTTGAAAATGAATGAATGAATTGGCCGAAATCTTGCGTTTATTTACATCGGGATATAGTAATTTCAAGTAACCGGAACCTTGAATATGTGAAAATTGAAGCTGACTAGGTGAGATTTTTATTTTACTATAAGAATTTCTGTTTTGTCTGCCGTAGAAGATGGACATGAATAGTAGTACTTCTAAGACTTGTTAAGTTGTCATGGTTTCCGACTTAGAGATCTGACTGTGGCTATGCTAAAATAAAAAAAAAGTTTTTGTGACCGAGTACTCCGCCGCATACCCAGTGTCATAATCCTGTGCACGCCGCTGATGTATGGGGTCATGATCGAACGAGTAATCATATTGTAACCTGCGATCCGCAATTAAAGATTTGATTTGACTTCATAAAAATATAAGTCATTAGCCTGTTTGCGGACTTATTAATGATTTCCAGCAATTTTACCGTCATCATCATTATCTCTAGCCACCAGGAGGCCACTGCTAATCATAGGTCTGTTCCAATGGATTTTTGCAGTGGTCTGTTCAAATTTGTAAATAGATAGCTATGCCTAGTGATAATAACTTTATAATAAGTCTATATATTGAATATATTAAAAAATGGTCAAACCCATTGTTAATTTATTAAATTTGCGACATTTGAACAGTATTGTTAGCACCTAAGCTCAAAACATGTCAACAGTATTGAATGTTTAACGTGTGACAACTCTTCTACCCAGTGAGAAGTGATTAATAACAATATCGGCGCGGCGAGTGAGTGGACACTGGACACTGGACGCGCTGGCTCGTGAGGGCACACTATTAATCGGCGCACATTCATATCAATTGTAAACGAGTTGATATGGCAGTGAATGAACACCAACATAGGGTCGTCAATTGAGTGTGACCACGGTGCGTTACGGCAATTGTTTACCATCAGATAACCGTTGAATGTTTTATGTAATTACGTGAGAGCGCCCGCCGGCCGTGTGATAACCATCACTCAATAAACACGTTCGCATCGCCAGACCAAACTCCCCAAATGGCAGCGAGTGTAGACAGTAGACACTAGACTGCAGAGCGAGTGCGAGTGGCGAGGCTCGCGCTGTCGCCGCCGCGTACTAAATGTGCACACTCAGCATCGACACGATAACCGCCGCGACTTATCTACTGCGACCCGTTCTAATCCTGCGATACGTGTCGATTACTTGACATTCACCTGTGGAACTAATTTTTGAATGCGTCTTCATTCATGCCCGGCGGCACGTCACGTATCTAATTAATCACGCGATAACTCCATCATTGTGTAATTTATCTTGATTAATAAGTATCGCACCGATCGCATATTATGATTGTTGAATAGGGGTCAGATAAGTCCTACGTGAGCTATTTTTTTTATTAATTAGTTATCTAAAATGTTGATCGATAACTGCAAATAACCATCATAGCATGACGAAATACTTAATGCATTCCATTATTTATGCGACTCGTCTGTATAAAGTATTTGCATAATACAACGCGGTTTACGTAAGCAACAGAACATCGATTATGCGTTTAGCGAGACAGGTCCGAACTCTTATTAGAATTCGCGTCAGTGTCATTATGTCAATCAATTGAATTAGCTTGTAGCAGAGTTGTGTAAAACAATGAGCGCGGCTATTGTGCGGACGTAATTGGCTTGTTTTGAACAATGGGTAATGATGTGAACCTTCGCGGCGGAGTGTTTAGCGACGCCGCACGAGGCTGACGGCTGGCGGTGCAGCGGTACGGCGGCGCGGCGGCTGCACTCGGCTCTCGACGTCGGCGGCTAGGCGCTACACGCCGCCGAGCAAATGAGGTGCGAGGCGCGGTTGCGCGCGCGCCGCCTTCCCGCAGCCACGCCCATTCCCTCTCACATCCCACTGGCGCTCCTCTTGCACCTCTCACACCCACCACATGTAGTCGTTTGTGCTGGGATTTCTTGCATCTCATATCACGCCCCGTTATTTTCATACATAGGAGTCACCAACTACACCATTGTGCACGAACACCGACAATTACTATAAACATGAAACTATTATGTAGTTACATGCTATAATGGAAAATAAGTAGCAATATTAAATGTTTAAGTATTTATCTGTGAAATCAATCAAAGTATACGAAAAAACACGGTCATTATAATATTATTAGTTGTGGTAAAAAATGCACGACGCGCTGAAATAGTTCATCACTACGGATTTTACTGTCGAAGAACTCCCGTTAATAATAAAAGCTTAACTAAGGCAACTAATCTCAGTAATTGAAAACACTTTAAATCCAATTGGGAATCCTCCGCCCTCAACATATTAACACATATCTATTAATTGTGTGCTAAAGATTTCGAAATCTACTATTGAAATCCAAAGTGTGGTTTTAAAAATAAGTTACTGAAATACACATATACGTAAGTGATTAAGCTGCAATAATTTTATTGTCGATTCGTTTTCAAAAATTTGCTACCATATTCTTATAGTTTTAATTGAAACTGAAAATTATTTTTGTTTGATTATTTCGATTCAGTCTTTTCTTGTTCTACTATACGTTTCGGAAAGAGAAAATGGGGCGACGTCACACAGAATGAAGAATCAGTATACTCTATTTCACCAACGCAGTGAATAATTGTGAAATCCTTGAGTAATGAATCAGTCACTTACAATGTAATCAAATCGGACAGACCAGTCCACACAAGCATCACCCGTTCACGAGGATGACGCATGTGCCAGCCATCGGCCTCCTCAACCATGTTACAAGAAAATGAGCGACCCGAGCGGCACAAGCTACCGCAAGCACAGATTTTTAAGCAAACAAGACATAACCAATTGCTTACAAAATAAAACAAAATATGTTGAGTTACAGAATAGAAGAATTATATTAATATGAAGTGCGTGGCAGCCTGTTGGTAAACGGACCAGATGCAGCCAACATGTTCATGGTGGTCGCGGGTTCGAATCTCAGGGCACTCCTCTGAATTTTTGGAGTCATGTGTCTTGATAGTCAGTGACCACACACTATAACGGTGAAGGAAAATACCGTGGAGAAACCTGCATGCCATAGCGATTTGTAAGAATTTCTATGGTATGTATATAAAGTCCGCGAAACCGCACTAGGCCAGCGAGGTGGACTATATGGCCTAACTACTCTCAATCGTAGGATCGATTGCAGACCCGTGGCCTGAAGTGGCAGGTATAATATGGACTGATACAGTACAGTATAGTACAGTACTGAATATAAATGATATACAGAGTAGGTACACAAACACCCTGGCTCTCGAAAATAACATTTTTTTTAGTTTATTTTTAATACACAAGCGTTGTTATAATCTAGATATTCTGAAATTTGATGTTCAACTTTATTGCATACTTTTGGCTTAATATTAGCTTTGAGTTTTTCATTAATGAAGGCTTTGATAAGAGTGGAAGCTTAAAAGGATTTGCTAATTCTGTGGAGTATAGTTTTATTCCTAATATTTTTATCTTTGCCCTTATTAGTGCCACTGCAGGGCACGGGCTTCCTCTACAATTGAGAGTACGATTGAGAGTGGTAAGACCATTTAGTCCATTTATTTGTGAATATTGCTTAACTTTCGAAATATTTCTTCATTGTTATGTATGTAATTTAATGTATGTCACATTAAATATTCAATCATTTTGAATAAAAAATTAGTTGATACTGCTCATAGGCTCACATTCAATGTAAAAAAAATCTCCTTTATGATGAAGAAAACAACTATACCAAACTGTGAAGCATGTGGAGCTGTCGGAGACATTTACCATTTATTAGTCGAATGTGTTCGGAGTTGAGTCTATCATAGAAAGAGAGAATAGAAATAACGTGTGAATGAGCCTAAATTTGAATAAAACTGATGTTTCAGAATATTCTAAAAAACCGAACAGCTGTGATACAAAGGTGTTGTTTGAGTTCATGGCAAAATCATGTTAATAATTAATTATTGTTAAGGGTTCGATGGGACTGGCATACGCTGTCCGTAGAAGTCCCTTTAACAAAACAGGATATTTTTAATACAGATAGGAGAAGAGACCTGTGCCCGGCAGTGGGATGATAGCTTAAAGAACAATAATACACAGTAACTACAGGATATATTGAAATTTAACATGTTATGTCTCAGGATGGCGAGCGCAGTGGAATGCCAAGCATTGCTTTGTAATTCAAGGTGCTGTTTGGTTTTGCTACTGTTTATCGGCGGTCGTATCGCTTACCATCAGGCGAAAGGCACGATGGTCTCGCCACTCATTGCAAAAAAAATCTCAGATGAATAAATTATCCGCCAGAAAATGTCCATTCATAAATAGATTCAATATATATTTTTAAATGTAGTTAAGACATCTTGACGCGGCGATATTATACACAGAATACAATCTACAATCTATTATCGTGTTTCGTTTAGATAATAATTCATATAATTGCGTATTATAGTAACACAGAAGATAACTAGGAATGTATTTTTAGAATGTTATGACAATCAAATGAAATATTAAATATTACGTGTGCCACGAATGCTATTAACAAAAACCTCTACACTTGAAGAAAGCTATGAGTTTGGAGCTGAAATGCAAGCCTTAATGTTTGAGGCCAACTTTGCACCGCGGTTTATCACACATCATTCGGACCATGATGTTATATAACTTATAGTAGTGAAACTGCCACCGAAGTCATTTTTTTAATTATATAGGTATTTAAAGTTATTAAAAGATAAGTTATTTTCTCTCTTTTTATTACAATTCAAAAGATTTTATTTATTATAAATGTTATGTTTCCTGAATAAATATCAAAATATATTTGGCTTATTAACGACAAAACTAATGAACTTTACTCAACATGAAACATATCATAAAGCATTAATCATACATTATGTAAAATACATACCAAAGACACATTGAAACATCGGATAACATCAGTAAAGCGTGCACTTGACAAGTCAATCAGTAAAGATGGCAACAACGATTGCAGTGTGAACTCGTCAACATTAACATGCAAATCACATACACGGCACTAGTGGTATTGCGGCGGTTAATTGCACGACGTGGCGCGGGGAGCGGGGACTGGCTCCCCGGCTGAAAGTATGCAAATACAGGTCCGACGCTCGCGCGCCTCTACACGTGGCCAGATAATTGCTCGATAATATGACGGGAATGCTTTGCATGGAAATGCGATAAACGAACTCAATTAGCGATCATTTTATGGGAAACATGAATGATTACACTCATTTGCATTGACGGCAATTGTATCCAGTGTTTTATGCGGTTAGTGCTTGCGATGTAAACGATATTAATCGACACACATCACTCCATTCTGATTTCTAATGGAAATACGTACAAAGGTATTGCTCAATGTGTCACTTAATTGAGGATGTCCACAGACATTAACGAATGACTAAAACATCGAGTGCCTGTGAAAGCGTTCGTATCCACATTAGATAAGATCCTATCAATGAAACTTCATCTGATAATAACAGACATAGCTAAGTATTCAAAGCCATGTTGTAATCTTGACTGTAGTATGAATGGGCTTCAAATGGAATTGTACTTAGCACCTATTACTATCTTCCAGGATTAAATATGAAAATTAACAGCTTTGTGATGTTTTGTTCAGCCAGCATGACTAGAGAGAGCCGTTCATTCCTGCCATCACCCTTCTGCGTTTAGTGAGAGTATGTAATATATACTACTATGTCGTTTAGGTGTTATGAGTGCACCCGGGTGGCGGTGATGTTTTTTTATAAAGTGAAGCGCTTGCTAGTTCGTAGCGGAGCTGGGCAACTCATGGTTAGCAACTTAGAGTGTCAAGTCACATAGACCAGACATAAAGAGAGTTACCATGTGTTTCTTGGTTTCACTCTTAAATGTTAAACGAGCAACAGTGTCTCGGTTGATGTTTGCGCTGCTTTTAATACAATTATTATAAAGGGGAAGTATTGCACTGCGGTAGGTTCCCACGCTCCTCGTTTAGTAGTCGATTACCATTACACATACAAGTTAAGCGCTACATCGCAATATGTGCGACTGGCACGCGACGTGACGCAAAGTAATGTAATTAGAATATTATCGCGACCGATCGGCGACACATGACAAGGTTTTAAATCATTTCTTATCGATTGAATACGTTTATTTTTAACTAAATATCATGCGGCATGAATAAAAAGGCTCTGACGTACCTATTCGTCTTGTGGCAACTGCCGAAACTAGAAAAAAGTTGTGACACCGTATAGTCACAAACTGTTGAATCTGCCAAACTGTTCCCAACATACAATCTCCACATATTTAAACGTTTTTATACATTGTGACAGATGTGTATTAATGATGTTATCATGAGAAGGCTTCTATTCGCACGTACGATCAGTTTACACAACATTATATATTTACGTTGCGTATTTTAATGCAGTTCAACTGTCTATTGTCACAAAACCAGTAAACAATATTTAGTGAGACAAAACCCATTAACCATTAAATAATTAATTAATAACTAAATATGCATAATCTACTAAAGAGTTCAAGATGAAAAGATTGTGTCGAAGGTATCACGAAACACGAATTATTGAGGACATTATGTGTTATATAATTGTTCAATATAATTTAATATGGTTATAAAAAGAGGTCAACACTTTTCCCCGCTTTTAGGTCTATTGGTTATAATATTTTGTCATATTTCTGAGTCTATGGTCTGTCTAATAATTATAAATATAACAATCTTTGTGAATTAATTTGAATACTACTGCTAGATTCGCAAACCATTTTGTTTTAAGCGAGTGCGGTGGTCACGTTGCCAGGGCTCATCGCTGACAAGGTGACCCACATTACGCCGGCCGCCACTCGACGGATATCGCAAAGCAAATAAAATTCACTTTATAAGAAATTCGCACTGGCGACACCATATCGCACTCAATATATTCACAATGTTTAATGGAGTTATCGCGCGAATAAACATCCATGATAACGTCAGGTGTTTAAAATATATATGTGGGTCAGGCGCCGCGCCCGACGCACCCGACACCTGTCGCGCCCGCGCATCCGCGCACCCCGCACCGCGCACCGCGCACCCCGCACCCCGCACCGCGCCAACAACGGAATGTCACACGCACCGCGCCGGGTGTCACACTGTCTCATGTCAAACACATCTTACTAGTCACACCTCCCCTTCACACGCGACACCTGATTAATCAAACATCTTTGAAAATATTCATTTCATCTTTATCATAATACAGGGTATATCAAAACTGCTACCGAAAACGAAGCCCGATGGTAGAGCAAGCGACTTCAGACACAATGCAACAGAAAATGTTGGAAAAAAAGCGACAATTTTTTTTTTGTTATTTATTTTTATATGGTCGTATTTGGTATATGGTAAATACATTTTTTCGAAAAATATAGTGTATACCCTTTTATTTATAAAGACTTTAAAGTATAAAAGAGTTTAAATTATTATTTTAGCAAAAACTATGGATTTACCACCCACAAAAACGATATTTAAAAAATTATAAAATAAAATTGTCGCATTTCTAAGCAAAATTTTTAGTTGTATTGTGTTTGTAGTCACCGAAACTACCACCCGGCTTCGTTTTCGGTAGCAGTCTTGGGATACCCGGTATGTGTATCATGCTCATCTACAAAGGCAGGGTGAAGGATGCAGGAAGAGTGCTTCTCGCCATGCAGGAGGCGGTTTAACAATAATGTTTTCCAGTCGCTAATACATTTGGCTGAATGAGATCTTAGTAACTTCTTACTATTATTACTCTACATATAATTACATATTATTAATCTAAAGGTTGCATTTGTTTTCGAGTGTTGAATACATACCTAAATCTGAATAGTTTGAAATAAATTGGGATCGCTTATTAACTGAAATCTATACATATAAATAAAATTTAAGTGTCTGTTTTAAAAGTGAAAATAAAAAAAAATGACCAACTACATATCGTTGTATACACGATACCTGTGCCGAAAATGATCTTTAAAAAATTTTTGTCTGTCTGTCTGTCTGTTTGTTCCGGCTAATCTCTGAAACGGCTGGACCGATTTTGACGGGACTTTCACTGAAAGATAGCTATTTTTTGCGGGAGTAACATAGGCTACATTTATTTTAGAAAAATAAAATCCAAGTGTCCAGTGCCGCGCGCAGCTCACGCGCATGCTACCATTCGGCCGTCACGTCGGGCGCCTCCCTCCACTTCTCCCACTAACGAATCAATATCACAATTACAAAATATTGTATATAAAGAAATTAAGCAGTAAATGATAATATAAATAAATATAACGGGACGGGAAATATAGTCGACGGCGCTCGGGAAAAATATAGTTAGTACGCGAAATAATAATATGTTGTTGCCAAATCAATACTGGACTCAAAAGCTATCTGCACCCGGGCGAAGCCGGGTCCGACCGCTAGTATATAATACATTTCTGTTACTCTTTCATTTATTACACATTGTCTGAGTATGAGGATCTGATGAATATACAAGTCAATATAGATCATAGTGTGGTACCACAAGTAAAATAATTCTAAGTCGTGATTGCGTCTAGTTATGCAAATTGCGCACCCACTAGCACCATACCAAAGGGTGTTGAGTGCGAGGCTGTTGGGTGCATTGATTTACTATTTAGTGTCTGCAAGAATAACCGATAGAATCCACATTACAATCTCTTAATGTCGTGATTTTCAGACCTAAATAAATGATAAATAATAACACAAAACTGGACTGAAATCTAATCACTTAATTAATGTTATCAGGTTTAAAATAAAGTAACTAAAACAATTAATATAGATTATGCAGAATGTTGTCGCGTTGTTATTGCGCGCTATATCTTTTCACATCATTGATGATATAACATATGCCTAAATTATCTAATCCACGTACATATCGCATGAATTAAACATCACGGGGGTTGTTGCGGCTGTATTTGTTATAATTTGTAACAAAATATACAACTGTAATAGCAGGTAGAACTAACAATATTACTGGTGCATTAAATACCGCAATAAACAACTCTAAAGAACAGATCTACGGATGACACCGACAAGCTTACTGCACAAGGACGAGCCAATACCGAATTGAAGAGTATACCGGAAGAGCGAAATGAATCGGTCTTGGAGTGCATTCCTAGGGCTTCAATATTTGCACAGCGCAGATCACACCGGTTTGATGCTCAAGGACGACATGAAGTGTGAAAGTGAGGAAGAGCGAGAACTTTGCACGTCATCACAGGCTATTTATAGAGATCATCGGACATACTACGTGGCTGTGCACCCTCACTAGCTGCGATTCTGAAATGGACGACATGACTCGTGACTTTATCGAAGGTCGAAGATGCTCATAGCACAGCCGTCCAAACTCAATTATATGTGGAACAAAATTTTATCTCCCCGAAAAAGATTAATGATTCGGTGGTAGGCGACTCCGAGGATGTCATTTCAAATCCCGCCATCGAATATTCCATGCGATACGTAATGCGCGCCATAGTCACTGAAGAGTTTTAGTCGATAATATGTTGACGAGGGATTTGATAGGGACCCGGTTCGGTCGCAATATCCTCTAGCATGCGTGGTTCGAACACAAGTAACACAGATATATTGCCTCCGGTCTCCCCCGAGAGACCAAATGAGCTCCTCAACAACTTTAATTTTGAACCAAAGAAAAGAAGATTGAAAACCATAATGTTACAAATGTTGACGACCAATATTGGCCAAATTACAAGAGGTTGGCTAGAAAAATGGAACCGGACAAGATTCTAAGCAAGAAATTTTAACTGTACATTACATAGCATCGTCATATAAAACCGCACCAGTGTATACCTAGCATTATACCTGTAATTTTAGACTGATTCGGCTCAACTCTAAAATCAATGAATCCTGTCTCATAAAAATAGTTACGTAAATTATAATTAGTAATTATTATTGTGTTGCCGTCACATCCCGTTTGGCGTGGTTTCCCGTAACATTGGTAACCATTGCTATTATGCGTTTACTATGCACGTAATTTTTGGCGTTATACCCACTTTAATATATCTGTTTTTGTTCAAATTATTGTAGCCCATGCGCACGCCGCGTGTACTGCATAGTGTGCGCCAGCGACGGCGTGCACGTCGCAACTAAATTAAAAACGGAACAATTTTTTTTATTACCAACGCAGAACTGTGTGCGCATGAGGCGTTTACATCGATTGCATAATTGTTTTGCACTTTTTTACACTTATTTAAATATTGCACTTTTTGTGATATGTCTACTCACTTTTGTATTTTCTTTTATTTTTTATTTTTATTTTTAATGTATTATTGTTATTGGCTGGCTTGACGCCCGGACGTCACTTAAGGTGTCCACCGAAAATCAGCGTTATGTTGTGGTTTGCACCACATCATAGCATTAGCTGAGTGGACACCTACCAGTCACAGCCGCGACCAGTCTTTTTTTTTTTTCTTTTTTGTATTTTTATTCTGTGTTTATATTAACAATGTATGTGTATGTTGCGACTGTGACAAATAAATCGTATTTCTTTCTTTCTTTCTTTCTTTCTAAATAGCTAATTTATCTGCAAGAACAGTTACTACCGCAAATAAAATCTGCACAACCATATAAAATATCTGAATAATTTGTAATAGTAAGGAACACCCCTTACGCTGGAATTAACCAGCTATTATCCAGTTCAATAGACAAGCATAATTATGTCAATCGGCGACATACGGTGATAATTCACTGGTAGGTCTCTCATATGTGAGAAGCTGCCTAGACAGGTACCACCGTAATGTCTATTTCTCCTCACGCCAAACAGCAGTATAAATGTGCTGTTGTGTTTCGGTTTGAAAGTCATTGTGACTAGAGTAAAGACTGGAAATAATTATAAGATGTTCTTATGACTCAGCATGGCCAATGTCAAGCATTGCTTTGTAATACAAGGTGTTGTTTGGTTGTGAGCGATCGTATCGTAAATATTTCTCGTCAATTGATAGTCTATAACTTTACCGTACTGATTAAAAATACATTTTCAATGAAAGAAACTTACATAAGGTGTTATCCATAATTATGTCGTAATTTGAATGCAATGTCATAATAACCAACAATAAAAATTAAACCCACCTCAGAATTGTATAATATCTAAATATGCCAACAATTTTTGAGGCCGGCTGCTGCACGGCCGTAAACTATATAATATCACGTTAGGAACTATGCGGGTAAAACAGCGGGGCATAGCTTGTCCCAAATATTAAGGCTGCTTATCCAAAAACTGACAAAATTACATACATACACAAAACATCGATAATCTCCTTTTTTTGAAGTTGATTAAAAAAGGAAACTACTGTAAAAACAAATAGTATAAGGCTAAAGAAGTATTTAAAGCATTTACGTGGCTTAAAAGAAATTTGAGTATTGGCGCAACTGGTGTAATGCATATTGTAATGTTAGATTAAATTGTCGTTTCGGCTGTTCTACTTGAAGATAAGCTATCGCCGCTTAACAGGAAGAACATTAATATTCATCGATTTCTTAATAAACGCAGATACTTGACAAGTGTAAATATTTTCTCCGTGATTCACTCCTACATCATACTCAATTTTGCGTGTATTGATTCGTCAGCATTATAAATCAATATGCATGGTTTTGATTAGCAGTAATTATTATGGCAAATATCCGCAGACGGATGTTAGTAATTATTCATTCAGGAATGTATAGATTATGAAGTTTATGAAAATTGTGCCGTTAATAACAGACATGGCTACCTAAACTGGCAATTTTATAGTGGCTAAGTTGGTTCCGTTAAGTTCTTTAGGCGATTTTTTTCTAATCAACAACCTAATTCTTTTAATCATCCTGTCAGTATAAATTTCCTAAAGTTGCATGAAAGTGATTGAGCTAACAATAAGATGGGTCATCAAATCGCATATTTTGAAGTAACTTAGTCGTGTTATCTGTTCTATTTATTACACCGTATAGTTATATTATAGAACCTAAAAAGAAAAATCGTCAGTAATTACTTCTTCAAACTTATGATTTGCAATACTGCGTATGAGTTGCCATTGCAACAAATGTTTACCTATTTAAAAGATAACTAATAATTGAAGTCCAGGCTGAGAAAACTAGCATTTTCCAATGTTCCAATTCATTACTATATGAAAATGCGAAGTAATCATGTCTAAAAATTGACTGCAATCGGTTAAGGAGAAGATATACAAACATCGTACCTGACTCAGATCCATCTCGCACGCGGGTCGAGCAGCTCGCACTCACCACGGTCACACAACCACGGTCACACGTCTAGTCAATACAATTAACGTCAGTTTGGTCCCTAGAAGACTGCTTTCACTTTCTAATCCCACAAAATAAACACGCACTGATTGATATAAAGTTAATATTCAAATGATTTTACGACTGATTGTATCCACGAAATTACAATTACCGAAATTACACTCGATAGAATCAATGTCGATAAGAATGATTTCGGATAGATCCCGTCGATTGCGGTAATGTATGTATGTGGAGTGCGCAACGTCGGCGGTGCCGGGTGGGCGGCGAGTGTTGTGGCGTGAGGACGCATCCTGTGCCGCGCGCCACTACCACGTAACCTCACGCCGAAACCACGCACCAGATAACGAACGTGTTACTCATGCTCTGACACTTTTCATTTAAACTTCAAACGTTTTAATTTAATCCATAATAAAAAAATAAGGAAAATAGCTTACGACCCAAATATAATAAATCAATCATAAGTACGAAAAAATCATCTTTTACGGCATATCAAACTGAAGCTTATTCATGAAAAAACAAAATGCAGTTGTTGAAATTAAATTATGAGATCTTATTGTACCTTTTGAACAAATATATTATGATGGATACAAAATATTAATAATAAGTATATTTAAAATAGCTTAAAATAACTACCAGATATATGCAATTCAGTACATTCAGAAATATGATTAAGAGCTAGTACGGTACGCTTATGCTTGTTATTATTTTGAATTTGAATTTGAAATTATTTTGATAAAATGAAATTCTTATGTCCTTTATCAGATCGAGGCAAACTAAATCCGTCAATGTTAAACGATAGTTTTATAATTCATAATGGTGTAACAACGGAACGTATTTATATTAGCAATTATAAAAAAGAAACTGCAATTAAGTCTTCAATATGAAATCATCATTATTCATATGATTAGTAGTTCCTCTTACAGGAAACTTCAATCAGCGTTTTGAATGTTAATTTAATATTTAGGGAAGGCCGTGCGGTAAACCTGCGTGACAGTTTACGTTCTATGCCCGTTCTAAGATACGCGATGTTTACTCGCACGATAACTTGTCGATATCATGAAAGTTATCGAAAGCAAACAAGTGGAAAGAGAGCGCGCCTCGAACATACATTTCTGGCCCAGCTAACTGTGCCACGGAATCACCTCGCTGTTCTGAATACACTTCCCCACAAGCACTATGTGTTGTATCGACTAACACTAGATACCCGTGATCACCTGTGTTAGCGGGGGAGAGCGAATGTTAATCCACAATGCTAACCTCAACTGCAACAACCTGCGTCTACGCCTTGGCTCTCTCTGATGTACGGATAGATACAACATTTTCGCTACGAAACGTAGTCACTGACAATCTCTATTTTCGTTACTTTATTTTGGTTCAAATAACCTTATATTGCCCTACAATGAAATGAAATGAAAATATTTACCAACCATAAATTATTTAGATCCAGTTACTTTTTTACATGTAGGTGGAAGTCATCTACGTATATTTGTAGGTACATCGCATACAGGGCTCATGGAAAAACACATGAATAGCATAATATTCAGTTGCTTAATTAATTTAGTAGTCATAGGGTTTAGTATACATATTTAGTATACAAATACACTAAGATATATATACCTACTACAGTTCATATGCTTACGGTCATTTCTCCAAAGCAAAATATATCACATATTTATTTATTTTATTTTTATTTTTTTCTGTACACCAAGTAAATCTTAAACTAAACTTATTTAACATAAGTGTACAAAAGGCAGTCGTATGGCTCGAGGCAATATCTTACCGACTACCATAGGATGGACATAAGAGCAGGAACATAAAGAGAGGTTGTCGTTTAGACAAGGTTGAGGGGATTTCTCTTCCAACTTGACGTTATTCAACAATTATACGATTACATTTTTTTCTGCATTATAATTAACAAATAATGTTACGCTATACGAATGGGAAAAATGTAAGCAAAAGGAAGGAAATGAACACGCTATTGCATTAGAAACCAATTATACATACAAATGAATAAATAACCGCTAATCTTAGGTTTTCTCTAGTTAGTTAATGTTTTCGCAAACAACAATTTAAATCGATTAGTGCCGGTCGCAGCCTTATTTATTCTTAATTAGTGATATTACAAAGTTGCAAGGCTTAACCTGTTGTATACACCACGAGTAATCACATTAATTAAAGCAGACCGTGTTAAACCTGAATTACATCCATCAGCAATTGCTTTGTCAGCGATTAGATATGTCATGCTCGCTTAAAAGTCTGTGCTTGCGGCGGCGTCATGTGCCGGGTTGGTCACTTCCCTGTAAAATGGTCGAGGAGACCGATGGCTGGCACATGCGTCACACTCGTGAACGGATCCTGCTTGCGTGGACTGGTTTGTCCGAATTGCTTAGATTGTAAATTATTGAATGATAACATTAGGCTTTCACAATTATTCATTGCGTTGGCAAAGCAGAGGATACTGATACTTCGTTCGTTCGACTTCGCTTCACTCAGCCATATGAAATATAATGTAAACATGTTCGTATTTAAAATATTATAACAAATTAATTATTATTGAACTGCTCTGATTTAAACCACTTGTAATTTTTGCAATAATTACTAAATTGTGAACTGATTTTGAAAAGAGCAACACTAGATTTTCTTGCCCGTTCTTCTCTAATGAAAACCGCTTTCCGAACCGGGTCGTAGATAAAAAAACACTAAATCTAAATGGTGTAGAATATTTTAATGGATACAATAAATTATTTTCATTATCATTTTCAGCCTCGATTTGTATTTTCTGTTATACATATGTGAAGGTGTATGTAGTATGGACAATTAGTTGAGAATAAATGATGTCGTAAATGAACATGGGATAGTTCCAATAAGTTGCCAAGATTACGACTAGTATATTGCGCAATTAAACGCGCATGCAGTGTCACCACTCACCGCGCTTACACTACATACATATTCATCGGTGGTAAAGTTGCGAGAAACACTCGAGCAAGTCAATGAATCCAATATGATCCGTCATCGACCGATAGAGGCGCGCGACCGCGCGGGACGCGGGGGGAGGACAAAACGCTGGCATTGGCACGGCTATCACTATTGGGTACTTTTGCAATCTGCAATTTTATTCTTCTGCCACTATTTTTAAACTAATACCAATAGAACACATATTTTACCCGTAATGCTTAAATTAAACAATATTGTGTTATTTTTAATATTATCTATCGTCAATTAATCACTGCTCCGTTTGATATTTAGTGTAAAAAAATATAAGTACCCATAAAGAGGATCTATTTTAAATTTCCTTTTATAATTACATAAGAGCTCGCGATCTATTTGATTATCGTAACAGTACTTTTACGGCAAAAAATTTAACAATCATATGTTTATATTTCGATATAAGTCCTGGACCATAAATTGAAAGGATATTCGAGCTTTTCATAACCACAAAATTTGTCTTATTGGATAAAGCACTACTTTCTACAGTTAAATAAAAATCACATCTACGAGAGTCACTTTTCTATAAATATGTAACGAATTATTTTTGTTTTATATAAAAATGCCATCAAAAGCGAAACTTATAATCTAAACGAAGAAGGTTCTGTCTTAAGTTATTACGTAATTAGCTAACCGAACAACATCTTACAGCGACCATAGCAATATTAAAAATCGTTTAGATTTTAAATAATATTGACTTGGCCATTGACCGAAATATCAAAATATTTTAGTTTTTCCTTTTATACACTAAATGCTAATTGTATTCTAAATTTGAAGCTTCTGTCTGCCCCACAAAAAGACATTTAATGTCGATTACTTATTGTAGAATACACGAAGCGAATCTATACTAAGGAACAATTTAATAGACATCAAATATGTCTGAGTGCAGTCGTATGTCCACTTGAAATTGCTTAGAGTTTTAATGATCAGTCAGTTAGTCAGCCAGTGAGTGATAAAATTAAGAAACTTTGAATAGTTATAATACTTAAATTACTAGTTGGAATTGAATGAAATTTGAAATATACCAAGTTTATACAATGTTACTGAAAATTCAGGCTTCCAGTCTTATCCACAACCAAGTTATAGGAGGGCGAAAATGGCCTGAACTGTTTCGAGAAAAGGATGATACAGCCGTGCCGCTTTTTTGCTCGACTTGGCGGCAAATAAATTATTAAATATAATAAATATTCCGAATTGTATTATATTACTAGCGCCCCGGCCCAGCTTCGCCCAGGTACAAATAGATTTCTGTTCAATAATATGTACGTATTATACATATAAACCTTCCTCTTGAATCACTCTATCTATTAAAAAAAACCGCATCAAAATCCGTTGCGTAGTTTTAAAGATTTATGCATACAAAGGGACATAGGGACAGAGAAAGCGACTTTGTTATATACTATGTAGTGATTGACATAAGATACGGATATCGTAACCAATTTACTTAAGTCATAGGTAATTTATTTTGTAAGTTAATTCATTTGGTAAAATTGAGTATCAGTCATAGTAAAAATAAAAAAGAAACACAATACAATATAAAAAATTTAATCACAAACAGCATGCAAATTACCAACATACAAGTGTGATCGCGTATGACGGCCCGTAGCGTGGCATTGTGAGTCGGTCGGCGGTGACGCGCGCAGCAGCGGCCTGCAACACGGGAAGAGCGGCGGTTAGTCTGTGAATCGCTGCGTCACCACCACTGATGGCCACACCCGCCCTGTCAGCCGCTCGTTATACCGACACGGTGGGAACCGACGCGCAAGCAACACCACTACTACTTGCGTACATCTAACACTATTCTCAATAATCTCACATTATTTAACCAGCGTTCTTCTGATGTTCAATTTCTTTTATCTACGTTTAACACACAACTAGGTAGAGAAATATTTCATAGAGTATTAATATGTACCTATAACATCCTTAATCATTTTTTTGCTCATAAATAAGGATATTTATAATTTGTAGGAGTAGTAGAGGCGCGATTCAGTATGGACTAAGAAGGTTTGGGTGTTATATATTTTCTCAACAGCATATATTCGTTAAGTACAGGTCGATTTTCCCAGGATTATTGAGTATTGATCAAGAAACATCTGCCCATATCATAGGAAACTGGGCGGATTCGTGGGCGAAACTATCGCTCTGTAGTGGTGCTGTTGCTCACCACCAAGCTCTATTATTTATCGGTTCAGTATATTGGGTAACGAACGCGAAAAAGCAGTTAATAGAAAACAATCTGTATTCAATGTGCTACCGAAGCGGAAACATTCATTTTCATAAATTTATAATGCTGTGTATAAAGAATACGCGTTCCTAGTTTTTTGAAAGCGACGCATGGTTGCTGTAGCGGATTGACGCGGCTCATTTGAAGAAATGCATTGACGCGGCTCGGGTTTGGGTCGGTACTCGCTGCTCGCTAAGTAGCGGCGGCGCAGCGCGTAATCACCTGGGCGGAGCGTTGTGCCACGACAACAGTTTTTACCCACCACCGCCTCCGCCGCACGTGTGAACGTACCAATAACATGAGACTACTGCAACATGGCCGCGCACCGCCGCCACCTCTCACGCGAAACACGCAACTCTACGCGGCTGCTATCATTAGTGGATACCGACTGCAACTGCACAGCGCCCAATTTATCATCATAACAGACTTTTCTATGTCTAAATGTCATATAAAAATATGATCTCAATAAAACCTTACTGCTATTCGAATGTAATGTTATGTAGAATCTTATGTTTTTCCATTGGGTGACTATGCAATTTGCTATAATAGTCATAAATGTTACTAATTCAAAGGCTACAATAAGTCAATAATATGAAGCACGGATGCCGGAAATGCAGGTCGCCTCGAGCTGCAAGCCCAGCGATGACAAATACATGGCGCGCTATAAAAACGATCTCGTAAATGTATTGCTATAGTCACACGCTCCCTCTGCCTCCTCAACCCCTCCCCCCCCCCCTCTCCCCGCGCGTCTCCGAGTGCCCCGCGCCGGTGGAGCAGGTCCCTCATCTCCCTCGCAACTATCCGAGCACCCCCGCCGTATAGAGGGATCCCGCGAGAAATAACACACTTTGTCTTAGAGAATCGCGTTCAATCGTCTCACATGAAACATTGAAGCGATCACGATGTGGCATATCTCCACGTCACTATCCATATGTGTATCATAATTGCATTCCTCTCCATTATTTCAATATTAGTTACGTGTGTCTCCATTACTTGAATGCATTGGTGGCGTAGTTTTACTACGGTACGTTTACAGCGCTGAGGTCTTTGGTTCAAATCCTAGGTCGGGCAAAGTCATATGTGGGCAAAGTCTATTCATTATCATCCCGGAGTCAGGAATTTATACCCTATATTATGGCGACAGACTATCATACAATGTAATGGAATAAGCAAGACAAAACGTGGGTGACTAGTCAGTACCTCTGCCTACCTCTTCTGAGAAAAGGCGTACGTTTATGTATGTATATTTCATCACTCGTTTAATAAGCCAATTTAAGTCGCAGATCCAAAATCGAAATATAAAGCTGGTGGTAAAATAATCATATGCGTCCGGATAGCTATCACAGTGCACGATGCCATCTCTAGAAGGTTATTAAAGTATTTACATTCACTAACGTAAAAGTTATTCTACAACTCCCGCCTACCACCAAATTCACTTTGTCCTGGATCTGTTGAGAAAGGCCTGCTTTGTTAATATAATTAAAGATGGTAATATTGATAACGTGATATGAAATAGTCGTTATTTCATAGATCTTTTGAAAAACTAGTAAATATTTCGTATTTACTTGGGACATTATTGTAACGAGGCCGTATCCAAAGGCCTGGTAATTTCCGTCATAGTTCGTTGTGAGTTCCAGTAAAGTTTGTCCGGTTACGTTATGATATTGTTAGCTAAATCGGGGATCTATCGGCAATCGGGCGATGGCGCTACGTTTACGATTAGTGTCGGAGCATCGACGACACACGGCAGGCGGCACACATTCGAAGAAGATGCCGACATCTATCTTGTTTACTGTGATTGCGGGCCACCGCAATATTGTTAAGCGCTACAATACTATTGTTTTGATCTCTATGCGATTGCTTTTCTGGTACGTACCCATAGTATAATAAAAATCGCGATTTGCGACCTGTACATATACTACATCAACAACATTCTAAGATATTATTTATTATAACGATTAAATGCATTTATTGTATATACACATTACCCCATACTTAGATAATCAATTTTAATTGTATTCATCAATTTATCTTTTAATAGGTATATGGTTTCAAAAATGTATCCGTAATTATATTTACCTGTAGAGAGTTGTCTGGTAAGGTCATCACACAATCACATCATGCCTTCTGCCGCGGTCGCCGCTCCATCATCGCCATCTGTGAATTAATAAACAATATAAAAAGCATCGAATGCATTTCACTTCTATAAACTATTAATCATACTACACTAATGGACTTTTCGCACCAGCACTTAGCAGGCTATAACTGACTATAGGACCGAAACCGTAAGGAAATGGTTGGATTTATTTATATTATTAGAGACCCTGCGATTAAAATTCTCATTAAACATACTCTAAATGATACAATAGAAATGTACAATGTCGAATTCCGCGCAGTGCTTGTTGCTCCCCTAGTAACATAAACAATAAAAGCTCGCGTCTCGCGCTGATCGTGCAAAACGTGTCTCATCGCGAAATGCATTCATATGAGTAGGATTCTCCCCTCCCCGTCGTGGAAACTCAAACAGGATATATTTTATAATTATAATTATTCACACGCCATTTATTATGTGTGTGTTATATCTGGTAGTGGCACCCTGGGTGAAGCGGTTGCGACGTACAGGTTTTGGTATCGCAGCAGTGCGTGTGGACAGGAGCCCGCGGGATCGTTTACACTGGCATCGCAGTGGGTGAGGAGAAGCCGAAGCCGAGCGCATTCGCGTTACGCAGCCGCCTTTACGATCCATATTTATGGCTCACTCGTTGGACACTTCTCCGTTTTTTACGATATACATAAAAGCTGCCGTGAAAGATTTACGCGAAATATATTCCGCCTAATGCTGATTGCTCGCCCGCGTTTCATTGTACTAATGTTATTGGTGAATACGCTATTCGTTTGTTTATTGCTGTGCTCAGGGCTCGAATAACGTCTGCCGACTATTTATGTACATTCAATTGTTTGTCCCCGACAAATGAGCAGCGGTTTTGATGTCGCACTAGTATCGGGATATGTGTGCCGCGCGGTGATGTGGTGGCCCGAGCGTGCGAGCGTGTCTGGCGACGCCAGCTACACTCGAATTTGTAGCAAATGCGATGGTGGAGTGCTCGATCAATTTTTTGATAGTGTCAGTCGACGGCGACAAGTCATTTCTTACGACAACATTTGATTTGAGTCCCCGCAAATTCAATTTGTGGGACAATGCCGCTGAAAGTGGGCGCGACATCTCACCGGATAGACGGTTATGAACGACGAGATGAGACTTCGCCCGGGGACGCGCGCCAAATGGAAAGTAAACTTAAACCCAAATAAATATTCGCTTTAGTAACAATCGAGCTCGCAACTCACACAATTACGACGGAATGGAAAACCTTAGATAAATAAAATCGGAAGCGCCGGAGGGGCCGCGGCGCCCCCGCCTGCCGCCCGCCACTGCCGCCCGCGCTCGGGGGAGGTTTTTTCGCAGGAAAAGAAAAAGCGAAGGCAGCAAACGCAAACATCGAGCGAATGTAGCGAATTTTCAAAGTCCATTCGGTTTATTGAGGCACGCGAGGGGCGGCCGGGCCGAATTCAAATCCCCCGCCCGCCGCGATTTACAATAAATTTCAAGTGAAGAATATGTTAGCAATATGTCGTGAGCCCACCGGCGCGGAGAGCAATTACTCCGCCCTCTCGGCTGCCGCGCGGAGCCGCCGACGCCCCGCGGCGCGGCGCACTTACAAGCCCAATTTTAAACACTTGCGCTGGAATGTCGTAAGTTGTTTACAACCTAATCGAAAATATTACTGGGGGGAAGAAAACCGGTGACGTTTTGAATTTTACTTCCCCGTTCATTTCAATGGGGTTTAAATATGTGAACACGGAATTTGCTTGAGGGTGAAAAGAAGTGAAAGTTATAAATATATTTTGGCCGTTTCTAAAGGGGTAAATTGGAGTTATACATGTGTTTATTAATATTTCCAGCCCATTTTATAAGGCACACATTTGTGACAGTAACGGGGACTTAATACATGCCTGAGCAGATACAATTCATCGTTTTGTTTGTACTTATGTACATTTGTATTTAATAATACTAATATAAAGAAATACATAGCGTAGTAATCAAAAGCAACTTTATCTGAGGCAATAACATGAAATACTTTTTTAGCTAAACCAATAAAATGTATAATAGGGTAGAAACAGATATACCTTTGTTTACTAAAATCATTAGGATGAACCGACTCTTTTAATAACATTAAAATCCATGAAAAGTAAGAGATTTTCTCATTTCATCGACACAACCTATAAATGAAACAGGCGTACCTAAATAACATTTGAAAGGCAAAGGGCGGTGGGTATAAAAACAAAATATGATTGAGCAATAAAACGTAACAGAATGATTATAAAGCGAGGGCGCTGGGCGGGCGGTGGATGTATTCATGGCGCTCGCTCCGGCGCGGCGGGCGCGGCGGGCGCGCGCGCTCGGTCGAGGCGAGCAGCGGCGGCGGACATAAAGTGCGCGCCCCGCGGGACCCGCGCCGACGCTCACCTGATGCACGCTTGTTTGTTCACCAATACACCGCCGCTTTATCACACTAATCCCCTCATCCATGAACACAACTAAAGCGTACCATTGTACTGGTATACGATGCCAAAATATCCGACTATGACTTATCGCATATGGTAACTGTGATCACTGTCAGTCTTTGATTAGGAATTAATTTTGATCTATAACATCAAGTGTTTCAAGCGGCCCCGTCATCGTAACGCTGGACATTAGCACACACCTGGGCGTTAGTGTGTCGCGAAAACACCCCCTTACTGAATCCATAGATGTGCGGGCGTTTGTAGCGCTCCCTCATTACGCGCCCGCCTGAAATTCCTCTCTTTATTTATGAAATAAAAATGAAAACATTTGTGCGGAGAGCTGACGAATGGTCCACCCGCCTCCCCGCAGCCTCCTCGGGAGGTGGTGGGAGTACGGTAGGGCGGCCGGCGCAGGGGGGCGCGCGACGTATAACTCCTTAAGCGTACGCCTAATATGACAACCGTGAGCTTTCGAATTGTGCTACTTTGACTAACTTTAGTTTGAAAAATAAAACGAATTTATTTTAAATTGCAAGATATTAAATATAAATCCATGGTGCTACGTCAATTCCTTTCTAGTGGCTAATTATGTTTGATGAGATTTCCGATATCGAATTGTGTAATGTGTTACCTTGCTATCAGATGTACTTCGGCTATTTATTATCCTTTACGCTTGCAAATGTGTAAATAGAGAAAGAATTAAAATTTACTTAACGCTAGTCGATCCGCGAATACCAAAGATAGTGTTCTTCTAATTATTTCAAACTTGTGAGTCAGAGTCACATAATAATGTGATTACATAATTAATAGACTGTGACGGGAAAAAGAGCAAAATGGAACAGAACAATTTCAAAGTTTGAAAACTTGGACTTTAACTATAATCATTAAGTGATGAAACATTTGCATGATTACTCTCCGAAATTGTAATTAGGTAAGGTCATGACTGTTATTCCAAATCTGGGGATATAACATGAGATGTTTGAGACCGAAGAAATCACTTAAATTGGCATTTTGAATCGATGCAAGCGCCTTACTAATTCAAAAGCTATAAACGCAACCACCAGGCAAATGAGGCGACAATAAATTTTATTTCATGTTTTGGTGTAACGATACTAAATTTATTTATATTCGAACTAAAATTATCATGATGTTAGGCGACCTACTAGAGCCTACGGGACAGCATTGATTTTAACAGAAAATTTCCATTTATATAATACGTAAAAGTATTTGATAGAATTTTAATACAGGTTACAATTTTATTAGTGTTCAAACAGCAGAAAGTATTTTCCAAGGAATCCTATGTTGAGAAGCAGTAAGATCGGAGCAGGAATGCAATGCACAGATAGAGGAACACAAAGCGCAGAATAAGAGAACGCTGATGTCGCAATTAAAATTTTATAAGTGTAATTACAGTTCGGTTTAAGTATGTGTAAAGGGTGGTGGTGGACAGCGCCGCCGGCTGGGGGGCGCGGGGAGAGCCGCGTTAGAGACCGGAAAGATTTTTCAATTACCAACTTTGTGCCGTTCGCTCCAATCTCAGATTACAGAGCAGCTCTTGCGAACAGAGCAATCATCCGCCGCTATATGAACACGTCGAAAACTGCAATAATCGACAAATAATGTGACCAGGAAGATCGCATTCAACATCACGACCTAATTTCTACACGACTCCAAAGTGTGATAAGGGCTTTTAATATTTATCATTCGTGCGTTTGACAACGACGCCAAATCAATACGTTGCGTTGGATCATTGCTTTATTTGTAATCAATCGACATATTGTATTAAAATATAAAGTTGAGAAGAGTGGAATAGTACTCTGTGCATTGTGGAATTCTTAATATCAGTGCGCGCTAACTACGGCCGTATAATATTGGCTGTTGGGCGGATGGCGCTGGCGCTGCCCCCGCGGCCGCCGCCCGCGCCCCCCGCACCCCGCACTCCGCGCCCCCGCCGACCCCGCCGCATCCGCGCCCCACACCCTCGCCGTGTCTGTGCCGAGCGGCGGCGCGTGCATTGAATAAGGCCCACTACAAATATGCAGCTTACCCACTAACTAATACTATTATATACAAACATGCATCTACTTACCTTCACACTGCTACATCTAGTCCTCAAACACAAACACACTTCGGCACTACGTACAATTACAGGAACTCAACATTTGCCAAAAAAATTAATCACGCACGAAATAAACTTGCAAAAATGAGCCCATACCTGATAATGGCCAACTATACAAACACAAAAAAAAACATTCATGTAGCGTTTTCTATTTCAAGTTGTGCATATTTTACTTCATTAGTGCGCATAATTTAAAATGATCAGCGTTCCATATAAACTACATAATTTTGAATAAAATATACAAAGTCGGTGCCCGCGTATCGCGGGCCTAAAGTCCTCTAACGATTACACGCTGAACTAAACGCTACTTTTAAATTGGATTCCGGCAACTAGGAGCTTTTGTTCCGACGGGCCGCACTACAAAGGAGCGGAGGACGTTTGATGCCAAATAATTGCAACGCGAACGTTCTCACTCACCTTGTATTGAACGGATAATATAGCACCGACTTCGACGAAATACATTTCTGTCACGTTTCTAAAATTAATTACGTGAATAGCGGTACTCCACAAAAATTGTGATTTTTTTATAATAATTAGCGCCGTAATGAGACTCAGGAAATATATAATAACTGCAACTTTCAATGAAGAGCTCTGTTATAAAATGCTTAAGGCATTGGAAGACGCAAATTTGATGAAGAGATTCTTCGGAGAAGCTTATATTCAGTCACAGACTTTATGTGGCTAAAGAGAGAGAGTGAGAAATAGGGTATTTATTATTACAAATACACCTACACACATTGTGAAATTCCAATCAATGGTATACCTTTATATACATACATAGATACAAGAAATTATTTTACAGAAATAATTGTGACATATAAGTTATCCAGGTGGTCGTCCAATATCGGCGCGCCGTTACCGAGCTAATAAAGTGGTGCGTTTAATAAAACCTAGTAAGAGAGGCGCTGTGTAGTGTAGCCCGGTGTGGGAGGAGGGGGGAAGCTGGACGCGCTGTGCATCTTCAACGTTGTAAAATGCACTTACATTTATTATCATTGCGCTTTATGAAACATTTAACGGCACACTCGCGAGGTGCTCGTAAAAATCCCACCGCCGCGCCGCGACGCCGCGCCGCCCGGCTCCTGCACACACCCGGGGCGCGCAACACACTCATCGATGTCTGGTAATGTCAGTAATCGATCGAAAAACCAAATTTTGTGGTTAATTTGCATAGAAGAAAGTTCAGAAGAAATATACGAATTTTAAGCCATTAATACAACCCATTACTACAATCCATTACTATGTCGCTGTAACTTAACAACGACAACTGCCAATTGAATAGTATATTTTACCTGTTAGCATACATCCCATGGCTTTTGTAAACACTTCCATATAAAAGCACATGAGCATGTTTGTAAATGACGGCGGCTTTATTTGTCGGGGCAGCGGAGCCGGCGACGTGAGCGGCGTGCACGCGCGCATACATAATGCATGCCGCTGCATACATTTGCACCCTCGCGATCGATACTGCACCCTAACCCTAACTGCGAGACACGCGCCGCGCCGGGAATACGAGCCCCGTATTTGCATAAGCTGATGAGTCCGCTCATTATGTACGCGGGATAAAATCGATATTCCACCCCAACACATCACAACACACCTCGCTGTGTTTACGTAGTTTTGCGCTCGACTACGACATTACATCGATCTGATATGACGGTTCTTACTCTACCTCAATATCAGTATAAAGGACGGCAGTTAATTACATTATTCTCTTTATAAGTAATACTTTTAGGTAAGTTTGCAATGTGCATTTGAAAAAACTTATATACGTCGGTATTCTGTAACACACTGTGACAAAACAAATGTTTAACAACTGGTAGATCTATCGGAATAGAAAATAAATGGTTAAATTAGCATTGCATGTTCAGCGCTTCTTTAAACTTCTAGAGAACTTATAAAACGTTCCGTAACGAATTTAATGCATGTCCCAGTTCAATAAATTAGCAAAACATGTAGGTATGAGTGCCGTATGCGTAGCCAAAAACCAGACACGTTTTTTACATGTCATCCAATAAAATTGCTTATAATTAAACGGTTTCCCATCTATGGAATATCTATTCTATTCCCTTGCGGGGTGGTCGCTGAAAATCAGCGTCATGTTGTGGTTGGCGCCATTGCACGACATTTTAATGCTGAGCGGTCACCTATCTATCACAAACCACGACATGCTGCCTACTCTAATTCAGAATTTGTTTTTTCTTTTTATTCCTTTTATGTCATTGTACTGTTACATATGACGCATATACGTCCCACTACAGGGCACGAGACTCCTTTACAATGGAAAGTACGATTGACATTTCTTCTTTTCATGGTGCGTATGGTATATTTTACATTTTTTTTTGTTTTCCTTTTTTTAAATTGTATCCTTTTGTTATTGTAGAAGGTAATTGATTCCAATGTCACTTGCATGTGGTATACTTTTTATCCTATGTCTGTAACCAATCAATATATATTCCTCCTATTTATAATGATTTGTAAATAAAAAATTGCATAGTGAAGTACATATTCTAATATATATTTTAATCTCACTAATTCATGAACTAAAGACAATTAATATGTTTCGTGAAATAAACTTCGAAATTCGTAAAACAGCTTATCTAAATAAATGAATATAAGTAATTCTAATAGATAATGGCGTCGTCGGGCGATGGCCCCCCAGAGCCGAAGGGGGACGGAGTGAGGATGCAATAATTAGGCGCGCGGATTAGCTTCAGTCGGGGAAATTAACTTGAAACTCCACATCCGAACATACTACGCAAGATGCGCCACTGCTCTGAACAAACACTATTTGATATATACAAAAACTTGTTCTTTATTACTTAATACTAAATACTAATTATCTAGGTGTACAATAAAAATATTGTTGATTTAAAACAAATTACCAAATTTCAATCATATAGATATGTAATGTGTTTTTTGTTGCATTGATTGAGGAGACGAGCATGCCATTCGCCTGATGATAGGCTAAACGATCGCTCATAGACAGTAGCAAAACCAAACAACACCATGAATTACAAAACAATGCTTGGTATTCCTGTCCTATGTATTTTGATACTGTGCTCGCCATCTTAATACAAAAGTTAAAGTAGTAAAACAATACAGTAGTTACTCTGGCTACAACATCCTTCAAACCGGAACACATCAGTGCGTTTACAGCTGTTTGGCGGGAGAAATAGACATTGCGATTGCACCTGCCCTTGCGGCCTCTCATATATGAGAAACATGTCTCCAATATAATGTGTGCAATCCTAACTTTAAAAAACATACAAAATTCTCCGTAGTTATTTGCCTATGTTTACCAGTGAATATTCTGTAAATGGGGATATTAATTTAGCTACTGCATAAAGCGAATAATGCTTTAGTTTCTTTTTATACACAAATTAAAAAATATTTAATTGCAAAGTATAGTGTAAAAATGTACAGATATTGTTTTTGCCATCTATGTGAGAGGGCGGGTGCCGGCGCCCCTATTTTACAAGACAATCGTGTTCCCAATTACAGGCGCAGGCAATTTCAATCAATGAGCGGCGGCGGCAGGTATTAAGCGATTGCCCGCTGCACTCGTTCCATATATCTGCCGCTTGACAACCGAAACTACTGGTACCGCTGCCTAACTACAAGTTATTGATTCCTGTACATGTATCCGTCGATACGAACGCTGTAAATGGTTTGTTTTCACTCAATAATCAAACGAATATAATTTCTTTATCACACCAGGTATATTCAATGAAAATCTACAATGAATATACTTGAGTGCTTCTTAGAGCATATTTGGATTAAGAGTCCCAGCTGTTTGCATCTAATAATAGGAGATTTTAAAACTGATATAATTGGTTTAAACATTCCGATTGTAACTGTTCAAGCGGTGTAATCAAATATATTCGTTCGTTAACCGCTTTGTAGCTGTGCAAAAAATAAAATCTACACAGTATTAACGAATGGTTTAGGTATACCCGATCCCAGCAAAATAATGTAATAATATAGACGTGCTAGTGCACCTCAGCAAATGCCTCATAAATGTAATAAATAACTGGTGTCTCAATATTGTACGCGAGCTCAAAGTATAATTACAGAATTGAGCCCTAAAAATATGTTCGGTGAAGCGAGTTGTAACATAAGACCTCGTAACAGGTAAGTCGTAAGTAATATCTGAGGAATGCGCGACGGCAGAGCATTGCCAGCGTAGCAGGTGCGGCTCCAAGTAGACGCGTGGCAGCCATGGAAACCCATACACAATGCCTATCCCCACCAGTGCTACCGTATGGTACTCCCTTTTTGTATTCTTGCCATCTTGATAGTACCAATTGATAAATATTTTATGTGACCTTTATTCCGCAGAAAATGAAGATCATTCCAAATATCTTTGTGCTTGGAATTTGGAGAGTTCATTTTTTGTCTACACTATGGCGAATGTTTGTGCAAATCTCTGATGCAGCCTATCTGTCCATTCAACTGGCAGATGAACTGCAACATCCAAAAGCTAGTGTACTTACATATGCGGTAGTTAAATTATAATGTCCTACAATGTTGATATTTAGTAAATTGAGTGTTAAAATACGGTAGAATAGAATGAGGTTTCCCTCATCCGCTTCCCACATAGATTTTGTGAGTACAGCGCGACCGTTTGTAATTTTAATTTACGACGACCCGTCTGTATTTATAAAAACATATATTGATACACACAAAAGTCTTACATGTAGTACCTACTGTCCGCACACTACAATACAAGTCCCATACCGTGAATAAAAAAAACGAAATGCTTCCAATCTCACGCCAAGTTTCGTGTCAACTTAAATTTGTGTGGCTATGAAAGTGGAAACACATAATAATATTGTTATTACAGTAGCAGCACCCATCACCTATTGCATTGCAGATCATTTGCATTTGACAAACCTAGTAATGACGAAGCTTTAAAAAAAATTGTTAATACATAGGTAATGTTTTTAAATGACAGGTAATGAAGTGTAACTAGTACCCGCGCTAAATATTGCATTGTCTCAGATTCATGTGTCAATAATGGAGCGTACAATCGTTGCTAAAACAAAGCCAACCATTGCTTATAGGGAACAATAAATGTTGACAGATGGTGTGTTACAATGTGAAGGCGACTTTATTCGCGCGCACTAGCACAATGAGTAGTGTCGCCGGGAGCCGTGGACGCGCTGCCCGCCACTACACCGGGGGGCGGGGGAGGAGCAGCGCCGGTGCAGCCCGTCGCCATGGCAACCGCCCCCGCCTAATCAATTGCAGAAATATGTACGATCCATTACCAGCACAACGAGGACCTACCATCCCCTCTCACTATATTGTAGCGCGAACCGCGGCGGGTGTACGGAACCCGACGTCGGAGACTTCTCTACACTGGTCGTTTTGTGCCGGAGCCCGGCGACATTATACACATGCGGGAAGCGAAGAAAAGATGTACGGATGTAGCTCCGCTGCGAACGTCGTACATTTAAAGGTGAAACGGCACGCGAGGATTTTTATGACTTATTTAAACTAAATATGATTTCAATGAATATTTCGAAGGCGAATACGAAGGCTGTAATATATTCATAGAATTTAAGCTTAATGTTTTACAGACATAGTATTCCATGTGAATAATAGCTTATATTATTTGAAAAGAAAGAACAAAATAATTTGCATGTTCGTAAAGCATTGATATACTAAAATCACCAACCAATCCATAGCAACCTACAAGCCATGTCGTAGGCACTTCTGAATTGCATTAATAATAACTTACCGAGCTCTTCGTTCAGCCACAGGTTCATCGTAGCGCGTAGTCGCCGCTACTCGTAGCGCTACACATCCGTAGAGCAACCTGATTGGAACCAGTAGTTTTAATCGTAAATAAACAATACATTATTTTAATTAAGGTCTAGATGCTGAGAGATAAGACTCTTCGTATTTCAAAGGGCGGATTTAGACAAAAGGCGATACGTATAATGAAAAGTCCTATGATGTGAAAATTATGCCGAAAATGACGCGAGTTTAAAATTATCCCTATGCCTAAACCTAAAACCTGAATTAAAAGATGAGAAATAGTAAATATTATCGGTCTTTACTAAGAAAAAGTTAAATGTTGTCGGATATGTATGAAAAATAGGAATTGTACACAATGACTAGGATTGTATACAATACAAACATTTCCTGGGAAATTAAAATTATATTTCGTAAGAATTGTATGCAATTCCGAGGTAACGGTAGGAAATATATTAAAAATGAATGCTACAGTGTATAAAATAAATAAAATGCACTAGTAAAAGGGAAGAAAATACCCGACCGCAACGAAGCAATCGTTAGGTTTGTTTCCCTTTTGTTAACTTATACAATATACATATAGTACGAGTATATACAGCATGACAACAAACGTGATCCGATACAAGACGCGCATTCAGGTATCTCAATTGTAGCATGAAAAAAAATACGAAAAAATATACATAATAAAGGATGACATAATTACCCTTAGCTATAATACACATTTTAGCCAATTTTACCCTAAAAAGTACCAAGGTTTAAATTTCGACAACGACAACGCACATTCCGAAACGTCGCGCCGCTCGTAGCTGGTTACGAACGCGGTTGTTCGCAATGTCATGTGAGGTTCTCTATTTTTTTATTTATTTGATTAAATATATTTTTATCTAATTATGCGATACGAATCTTTTAAATAGAACACATTACTTAATTGAAATTGAAATTGAATTGAAATTAATGATTTTTCATAACACATTCATCGATCGGATTTTAGTCACCCTATATATTATTTTATCCATCTTATTTTGTATAATTTATGTCTATCCTAACATAACCCAACCTAAACATCTCTTTGCCTAGCTAGAACCCTGTATTCGCTAGCATAATCAAAAGTGAAGAGGAATGCTTTTTAAAACCCGCTATACTCATTGATATCCCCAATGCAATAGTTTTGCAATCGCTGTTTAGAAATTTTGCACATTTCCTATGACTTGTATATACAATCTTCTTCTTCGTTCGAGTCAATTGTACACAATGAGGGATTAGATACTTTTCCGTTAGCATACACCAGTACAAGTTCAGATAAAGGCAAAGTAACATAAGCATTAAACTACACATTAACAATTATAGTACTTTGTCAGCTCATTACCAATACATTACTTACCACATTCTGGGGAAATGAGTCCAGCACGTATACCGCGATCTGAACCACGTCCACGCGACGCGACGCGGCTCGCTGCGCTCTCTGAAACATTATTAATTTTGCTCATTTTACTAAGTATTTTAAACGTCTCTTAATCGAAACCTTAGTAGCGCTGTTAGTTAAACGCCGGCTGTGAAACGACAGGCTGCGGGTTCGATACCCGCACCGAGACAAATGTTTGTGTGAACATCTAGTATTTGTTAGTCACAAACACCCACGGTATAAACAGGTGAATACTTACTAACTGGCCAAGTACCGTCTGCGTCATAATATTGTAATAATTTGTGATGTAGCTGAGTTTCGTCGACGGCAAGCCCGCAGCTCCGCTCGTTCTCCCAGCATTGTGTAGGAGCTGTGGAAAGAAAAATTCAAATATACATTATTGAAATCAGAAAATTGGATGCCCAATATCCCTTTCCTCTTCCCGTCTTCTTTCCTTCGCGGTGAAATACCCGATTTCATGTGCCGGCAACATATCTATGATACAAGCGTTATGAATGTTCATAGGCGGCAGTGATCACGTAGTATCAGGCGACTTGTCTGCTCGTTTACTAGATCTATTGTAAAAATAAAAAATCTCACCCATCTTAAATTAAAATATGTTTGAAACTTATGACTTATGATTTTACAAGACAACTGACTGTTACACATTAACCATTAATACTTCGGAATCGGATATATTGAGATCTTTGCTTGTATTCCTTGTAACAATGTATAAAATTAATTGGTATTTAAACAATACGTACATAAGATACGACTTAATTATTTTTCCAAGAATATAATAAGTTGTTTCCAAAGGCATAGCAAGCAATGCGTATGCATAGCATGCATAAACAATGGAAGCGTTATTATTAACATAAATATGAGTGCACATGACAGCAGGAAGATGGCGGGTGGTGGGCGAGTCGGCCAGCTAGGCTTCGTGGGCCGCAGGGAGGCAAGGAGGGGGGCGGCAGGCGGCAGGCGGCAGGCGTAAGGAACCTTGTATAATTACACGAGGCTCCCCCGAGCCGCCGCGGTGCACTCGCTGCCGTATTTCTCATGCTGCCCCCAGCAATTAATTGATAATGCGCCCCGCGCGCGACGCGACCCAATAACGTTCCACACCTGCTGCTGAAGGCTAAGATTAACATCCTTTATTGGGACACAATAAATGGTTTGTTTAATCTGCGACCAGCCGACCGGATAACTTAATCACTGTAATTATGTGGCCCAATAATTCACTACATAAATATTACGCAGAAACGACAATGTTTCTTTGTTAAATGAAACATATAACGAACGTAAGCGTTACTTGGCTACTGTAAACTTGAAAAAAAATCATAATAATATCAACCGCATTCTTAACGTAAATTCATAGAGTTGAAAAGAGGGCTCTAAAACAACCCTAAAAAAGGCGTGCACACTCCATTACATGATTTAAAAATCATATTCAAAATTGTCATAAAGGGCGAAACGAGCGCGCCCGCTATTCTATTACCGACCCTCCAAGTGAATTCCATCGAAGCGCAATAATAATAAAAAAATGTCGAGAGCTTGTCGCGTGCAAAAGACGTGCGGTCACGCGGTACACCCCGGCGTACCCTCCCGGCCTCGGAGGCACCCTCCGAGCCTCCCCGGTACGAATATAATATGCATTATGCGAAATCCGTAACTCTTAAGCGAGCTTGTGAGAATACCTTAAACAATTCTCAAGTCGTCGCATATAGCGTCTTAAACTGGCGACGCTAGAGTCGAGTGTCGGGAGCGCGCATCGGCGCGCCGGGACGTGATTCGCGCGGCACGGGCGGCCGCGGCGGCGGTGGCCGGAGGGCGGGCGAGGCCTGCACTCTCGAGATAACGCCGGGTATTAATCATAGTATTATCGGCCGGTGGCGTCGTCTTTGTTATGACACCGCGTTATTGCAGTTTTTTTCTCTATCTACCCTAGAGGACGCGATAAACGGCCTCGAGAGTGAATTTTCCGTCACAGATGTTTTAGTAATCCGACTAAGATATCGCGCAATAAAACATTCAATATTATTATTATACTACTTGATAGGGTCACGACACCGCCGGATCATATAGAGATAATATATGGAGACGACTGCGATGGCAAACTTCAATTAATTATTGTACAAATCGCTATAATGATGCCACCTAAAAAACGAGTCACGTCATGTTGCAATATAAATTGTTTATGTTTAAGAAAATGCTTAGTGGCCGTTGGCAAATGGACCAAACGCGGCTACCAACATGTTCACGGGTTCGAATCCCAGAGCACACCTCTGACTTTTCGAAGTCATGTGTGTATTGATAGTCAATCACCACGCACTAAGGAAAACATCGTGAGGAAACCATAACCATATACCATAGGGATTTGTAAGAATTTCTATGGTATTTAAAGTCCGCCAACCGCATTAGGCCAGTGTGGTGGACTATATGGCCTAACCATTTTCAATCTTACTCTCGGTTATTAAGGAGGCCCGCGCCCTGCAGTGAGAAGTATATGGTCTGATAAAGACGTTTAAAAGAAAGCAACTGATCAAATCCTTTCCAAATTCATCATTATTAACACAAGGGAATCTTCCTTAGAGTTAGCAAAGTTGTGTAGTTAGACATTTTTGTAAAGACCACGAGCATAATAACACCAACAAGTCATCCCGGAGCGGATAATTTTTCATATTATTCGCTTCAGTACGGAGTCTTTGAAATCGTTTTCGTAGACATTTTTCAAAAGACGCGATGACTGGCTCAATTGAAGCATACATATCGAACTCCCCACGGCGCGCGTGACGCCGCGAGTGACGCCGCGCAACAATTTGTGTATGATTAATGGAGGGTGTAGCGGAACGGCGCGGCGGAAATCTCGACCTCTCCGGGGATCAGTTCGTGCTATAAAAGTTTTGATGTAAAGTGCCGCGTCGCAACTTACTATTACAGAGCGACGGCCACCGATCCCAAACGCACTACGGTACCAGACACTGCCACTTTACTTATTATTACAAAATACTACAGGTTCACATTTAATTAGTAGAAGAAGCTATTGTTTTAATGAAGCATACACTGGTAATGTTAATAAAATTTAAAATAGTTTACCACATTGACTAATAAATAGCCTCAACTCCATTTTCTCTACACATTACTGCATCGTGGTGAGCCATATAATAATTACTATATGCATAATAATATACAAAAAAAACAACAAATTACATGAACAGATCTATAGCAGTAATAGGTAAAATATTCCAGGGCCAGATATCACGTGAACGAACTAATGCAACAAGATGTTAAATTGAGCAAATAGACCGTATCGAATGCCTCTTAAATATACCTATCTTCTAAATGTGGGAGAATCAGCCTGGAGCTGTGGCTGGTAGCCGGTAATAACTTCTCAATCCTATCTGGTGGCGCACACTGGCGCATAGCAGCGCGGCGCAGTGTACGGGATGGCGCGCGTGTGTGCGCGCTCGGGGAATCATTTTTCACGTTTCATGAAGCGTTCCGGCGCGGGGCAGTGGATTAAAATACATTTCGCTAGTCGCCGGTGATGGATGGCGTTCGCCGGCGGAGGGAAAGGGTTGCCCGGGCCCCCTCGCCGACCCCTCGGCCTCTCGACATCACCCCGCGCCCCCCGAATCCCCCACGCCACTCCTCTTCACTTGTAACGATCAGACAACAGACACGACGCTACCTAAATATGAATGTAAAATGTTGAACTTGCTTATATATTTTTAACTTAACTTTATACCTCGTTCAAAATAAACACTTTTTAGGGTGAATTTTATTTACTTGCAATTTTTATTCTCATCCCAGACATCTTTTCCCCTTTTCTCAAAGAGCCATAGGACCAAACGTCCGTTTGAATTACAATGTACAATTTCAAAGTTTATTCTTATAAATCTAAATTCAAACATATTATGTTTACACATATTAAAAATAAATAAATAACACCCAACAGTCACATACATAGTCCTGACCCCACACTAAGATCGAGTCTTGTGTCGTGGGTATCAGGAACTACGAGAGACTTTTCGGTCTCACAAACACCCAGACCCGGAAGAAATATTTGTGGGCCGCACAAACATTTCTCTCGGTGCGGGGATCGAACCCGCGGCCTCTCGTTTCACAGGCGGCGTCTAACCAACTGCGCCACGGAGGCTGTGTGTATTATATTGGATATAACACCTTCCAAGCAAACATAATCCATATATGAGTTTAGACACACATTAATAGAAGAGCTGTTGGTGTTCAAAATATGATAAATCCTTACTAATATGACAACTGTGACAGTTTGGAGTATACATATAGATGTATGGATGTGGGTCACAAACATCCATACATCATTCAGGAAAAAACGGCTCCATCGATTTTGATAACATTTTATATACAATTAGCTGACACCCTAGATTAACGCATAGGCTACTTTTTATTCCAAATAACGTAAAGTTCCCGTAAGATGAGTCGGGAAATCAAATATACATATTTGATACTCTTGCAAATTCAAATGGGTAGCACGGGACAGGATTGCATGCTTTTCGTCATGAGACAAAATTAGCCGGGACAGAACGTAATATAACGGGACGGAACGGAAAAGCAATATAGTTGACGGTGGTCACATTGAATTTTAATATGAAACAGTACGCGAAATAACAATCAGCTGACGTGGACTGGACAAAAAAAAAACTATCTATACCCGGGCAAAACCGGGCCCGACGGATACTGAATAAATTTATATATTTTCACAGAAATGTTATAATACATTATTCGTTGTTTCTTCTCTCCTATGGAAACTTTATGCCGCGTTATAAAGAAGAGAGAAGTAAGAAAATTGACGCCCTATATTACTTCCTCGCCTTATCCTTGTATTAATATAGCCTGAACCTAATCTACAACTATCAGAATAGCGTAAAGTTTTCCAGAATCCAAATAACCTCAATTCCATCGGAATGATGCACAATAATAGGCCTCTTCAAGTTAACACGCAAATTATAATTGGTACACATAGCGAATTTTTAAAATGTTTCGTAACATACACCGCTGAAATCGGAACCCCTGAAAAAATGTTTCAGACAAATACGTTAAGTGAAGGTAAACACGACAAAAAATAAATATCTGCGCAGATTGTTTGGCTTGTATTACATTGGCAACGGGAAAAAGCGTCCATATGCGACATTTCCGATGTTTAACTACTTTACTTAGTACATACACCGTACCCGTGGCGAGTAGACGGGCCACGCAATCCCAGAAAACTACTGTACCTCACGGTGTCATCGGTAGGCATTTTAGTACTATACAGATTGAGTTATACTAATGCTATGTTCATTCCTCAGCGTTATTTAATTTATTCGTCTTTTCAACATTTACAATATTAAATAGTACCTATTTATAAAGTGATGACGTATGAGGTTATTATGTTATACAGAGTATATCAAAACTGCTACCGAAAACAAAGCCGGGTGGTAATTTTAATGACTACAAACACTAGGCAACTTTGGCATAGAAACGCGCCAATTTTTGCTACCACGTGGGTAGATTCTTCCACATTTGATACATGAATATCCAGTAAATGTTGAAGTTTCATATATCATTATATTATATTATATTGTTTCATGTATCAGGTCAGAGGGTCATTCTTCTGGCAACCTGTCCGGCTGTCTTACAGAATGGCACGGGCACGCGCTCCCGGCCCCTCGAGCCTCCATTGTCGCACTCCACTTCCCAATCCGCGACTTTGGCGTCCCCCTCCCTCCCCATTACTGGTGGCAGGATTTTTGTGTTGAGTCATACTTTTGTCTCAATGCTGAATCCGAGCGGGTTGGTACCACCGTCTGGTCTATTTCTACCGCTAAGTAGAAATGCGTTCCGGTAGAAGGGCTGGATAGCCGTTCCCTCATCCGTTCCTTCCTCTTCGGTAATAGGTGTTGGTTGGTGCAGGCGATGCTCGTTGATGTGGTTGGGTGTCGGAGTGGGCGCTCGGTTGGGCGATGCTGGTGTGGAGTACAGGGAGACCCGGTGGGAACGGTCACCGCCGGCCGCCTGCCGGTTAGTAGGGGACCTGAACCCGGGGATACACAACTGTCGAACTCCCTCCCCGGGAAGCTGTCCCGCCAACCGGCGAAAATCGCGTTGTACAGTCGTCGTGCCAGAGTGGGAGACTGGAGTGGATCCCGACGACTGCACGCGGGGGGGCATCGGGGGCCCTTCCGTGCTTCACACTGGCTCCTCCTAATGCCGTGTGCCCGCTTCGCATTATATCCTCCCATCTCGGGTATCGTCTTGGTTCAACCACGCTTGTCCTTACCCTATCCCACTCTCTTTAAAACATGCGAAGAAGAAGCAAAAGAAGCAGGCTCTCCACGGCGGCAAATATATCCACATTTTCTGTGGACTTCTGTAATGTCAGGGGTCTACATAGCAACCTCGACGCCGTCCACCACCATCTAGAGACGGCGCGGCCTGCCCTGCTCTTTTTAACGGAGACGCAAATATCCGCCTCTGACGATGTATCGTACTTAAATTACCCCGGTTACGTATTGGAACATCGATTCCTACGTAAAGCCGGGGTGTGCGTCTTCGTCAGGGGTGATATCTGTTGTCACCGCCTTCGGGGCCTCGAGCGTCGGGACCTGTCCTTATTGTGGCTACGGGTAGAATTCCGGGGTAGGACCCGAGTCTACGCATGCCTGTACAGGTCCCACGCCAGTGATACGGGATCTACTCAAATATTTGAGAGCGTCCAAGTGGGGACTGACCAGATTCTCGAGCAGTTCCCTTCCGTGGAGGTGGTGGTCCTCGGTGATTTCAACGCTCATCACAAAGAGTGGTTGGGATCCAGGACCACTGATCTCCCCGGTCGGGCTGTCTATGAGATGGCCTTGGCTTATGGTCTCTCGCAGCTGGTAACACAGCCCACCCGTGTTCCAGACGTTGAGAGCCATGAGCCCTCTTTGTTGGATCTTCTGCTGACGACCCACCCGGACGGATACAGGTTAGTGGTTGATGCTCCCCTGGGATCATCTGACCACTGCCTGGTCCGTTCATGGGCTCCTGGGGCGGGTCCCAGCCGCTCTTCGACGACTGGAACTCGCACAGTTTGGCGGTACATGTCAGCAGATTGGGATGGACTGCGAGAATTCTTTGCGTCCTACCCTTGGGGGCGGCTTTGTTTCTCTTCCGATGATCCTGACGCCTGTGCGGACTGCGTTGCGGAAACGATTAGCTTGGGTATGGAGACCTTCATACCCAGCTCAAAAATACCCGCAGGGCGTCGCAGCCGGCCTTGGTACAATCGTGCCTGTGCTGTTGCTGCGCGCCTTAAGCAGTCCGCATACGCGGCGTGGCAAGACGCAAGAAGGCGTCGGGATCCAAATTCAAAGGAAGAGAAACGGAGATTCAACGCCGCCTCTAGATCCAACAAGAGAGCCCTAGCTAAGGCCAAGGCGGAACACATCCGCAGAATTGGCGAGCGACTCCAGAGCTATCCCTCTGGGAGTCGTGCTTTTTGGTCGCTCGCTAAGGCTGTGGAGGGTAATTTCTGCCTGTCCAGTCTCCCACCACTGCGTAAGCCCGATAACAGTTTGGCCCACAGTGCAAAGGAGAAGGCCGATCTCTTGGCCCAATCCTTTGCCTCGAACTCGACTTTGGATGACGGGGGCGCCACACCGCCGAACATCCCGCGTTGTGAGAGCGTCCTATCTGACATAAAAATCACCCAGCGTGCTGTCAGACGGGAGCTCAGGCTTCTAGACATCCATAAGTCGAGTGGGCCAGACGGTATCCCCGCAGTGGTTCTTAAGACGTGCGCCCCTGAGTTGACACCCGTGCTCACGCGCCTATACCGTCTTTCCTATAAGGCCAACCAGGTTCCGGCTTCGTGGAAGGTCGCCAATGTACACCCTGTCCCCAAAAAGGGTGACCGTTCGGACCCTTCGAGTTACAGGCCGATTGCTGTCACATCCCTACTCTCCAAAGTCTTGGAGCGAGTTATAAACACTCAGCTCCTGAGTTATCTTGAGGATCGCCAGCTGATTAGTGACCGCCAGTACAGTTTCCGTCACGGTCGCTCGGCTGGTGATCTTCTTGTGTACCTCACGCACCGTTGGGCGGAGGCTTTGGAGAGTGGGGGTGAGGCGATTGCGGTCGGCCTTGACATTGCGAAGGCGTTCGACCGAGTATGGCACCGCGCCCTTCTGGCGAAGCTACCTGCGTATGGAATTCCTGAGGGGCTCTGCAAGTGGATCGCCAGCTTTTTGGATGGTCGGAGCATAAAAGTCGTAGTGGATGGCTGTTGCTCCGAGACCAAAACCATTAATGCTGGTGTTCCACAAGGCTCGGTGCTATCGCCGACACTCTTTATCCTGCATATCAATGACATGTTGTCTATTGATAGCATGCATTGTTATGCAGACGATAGTACGAGTGACGCGCGGTACATCGGCCATCGGAGCCACTCTCGGGATTCCATTATGGAAAGACGGTTTCAACTTGTGTCTGAAGTTGAGAGCTCTCTGGGGCGGGCCTCAGAATGGGGTGAATTGAACCTAGTTCAATTTAACCCTTCGAAGACACAAGTTTGCGTGTTCACTGCGAAGAAGGACCCCTTTGTCATGGCGCCGCAATTCCAAGGAGTTACTCTCCAAGGATCCGAGAGTATTGGAATCCTTGGCATCGAAATATCAAGCAAGGTCGAGTTTAGGAGTCATTTGGAGGACAAAGCCAAACTGGCGAGCAAGAAGTTGGGAATCCTGAACAGAGCCAAGCGGTACTTCACGTCGGGTCATAGATTGACGCTTTACAAAGCGCAAATCCGGCCCCACGTGGAGTACTGCTCTCACCTCTGGGCAGGTGCCCCAAAATACCAGCTCGACCCACTTGACTCCTTGCAGCGACGGGCTTGTCGAATAGTCAATGATCCCGATCTCACGGACAAATTGGAACCGTTAGGACTGCGGAGAGACTTCGGATCTCTCTGTGTGTTCTATCGTTTATTTCATGGGGAGTGCTCCGAAGAGTTGTTTGAGATGGTACCACCGTCGCCTATGTACCATCGCACCACACGTCTCCGCAGTAGAGTTCATTCCCACCACCTGGAGGCGTACCGTTCCCGAACGGTACGTTTCCAGCGTTCTTTCCTACCACGTACGTGCAAGCTCTGGAATGAACTCCCTGCATCGGTGTTTCCTCAGCGCTATGACCTGTCCTTCTTCAAACGAGGTTTAAAGAGAGTAATGTCCTCGAGGTAGGCAGCGACTTTGTTGTGCTGGCCCCCTGGCATTACGGAGGTCCATGAGCAGCGGTAACCGCTTACCATCAGGCGGGCCGCTAGCTCGTCTGCCTACAAGGCAATAAAAAAAAAAAAAGAAAAAAAAAGTTTCATACATATAAAGTGTGTAGAAGCGAATGTTGAGATCGTGTCGCGGAAACCCCGGCGGCGGCTATGGCCGGATATTTCATTTCCTACATTAACCGGCGTAGCTGTGATTCTATGACGATATCACGGCTAATGGCAACAATTATTGAATATTTACTCGATACGCTTACACAAACGTCGAGCCACCCTGCTGATTGAACCGAATGTGTTCCCTTGTTACAGCCATTTACGATAAAATGATCGCTCATTAAATTCAAAAGGGCTATATTTGAAATATAACTTAAATGATTTTATTGCACCTAATTTTTCCAAATTTACATATTTGATGTGTCTATTTCTCCCGCCATTGTATATCGGATAGAAGGATATTGTAGCTAGAGTAACTACTGGACATATTGAGACTTAACATCTCAGGATGTCATGTCCCAGCGTAGCGAAGCGCAGTAGAATGCCAAGCATTGCTTTGTAATTCAAGGTGTTTGGTTTTGCTACTGCTCATGAGCGGTCGTATCATTATCTTTCAAAGAGACTTTAAGCTGTTGGATCATTCGTGCGGTGAGTGTCCAAGTCTCAGCACCGTAGGTCATGGTGGGAAGCACTGGTTGAAAACTTGTTTTCAGGCATTGTGATTGGGGTGACGAGAAGACACGACGTAATTTACCAAATGTTGCCCAGCCCAACTGGATCCTCGTCGTAACCTCATTCTCAAAGTCGTTTCTTCCTAGTTGAAGGACTGACCCATGGTAAGTACGGAAACAACTTTGAGTTGGTGGCCACATACAGCGACAGATCTTGGATCAAGGTGGTGGTTGATCATAACTTTGGTTTTATCAAAGTAAATTTTAAGACTAATTCGCTGTGAGGCTGAAGCCAGGTCGTCCACCACCTGTTGGAGCTCATCCAGCGATTCCGCCATCAAGACTATATCGTCAGCAAAACGCAGGTGCGAGATTTATAAATTAACGTAATATATTTATAGCTATAAGTTATAAGAGCGGTGTTTGTACCGCGTATGCGGTGTCGTTAAGTTGTGACACGTGGGCAGTGGACACACACGGCAGTTGACATTAGTAGGTGCGGAGCGGGCGCGGCCGCGCGCAAACATATACACGGCGACGCGGTATGATGGTAATGGCAGCAATCAGCTAATGCGCAATATTACGCGCGTATCGTGTTGCACTGACGCCGGCCTGCGGAACTCACTTATACCTTATTGTCCTCTGTGATATATGGAGCGGGGATGGTGTCGCCTAGTTGGCACGCAACCCTCTTCCATGATGGATGCATACATCCTTTCATAACCACAAGGGATACTTATAAAAAACGGATTACCACTTATTTTCATCATGGACGATCACTTACATATATAAGATCCATGACAAAGCATTTTTAACCATTGACCAATAAAGGTTCTAACATAAGTATACATTGGACAAGTCCCGAACAACCCAGCTTCCAAAAAAGCTACAGTACCATAGATCACATTCATAACTTCCGGTAAATTATAAAAAAATCATAGGAGCATGCCACCTTGCTTTGAGTTTGCTGACTATGAGAAAAGCTTCAATTTTATCAAGACTTGGGCTGTGCTACAGTCTCTCCAGCTGTGCCAGATTGACTATCGATTCATCGCAGTGTTGATACAATAGCGCCACTTTATCATCCGAAATCGGAGCACGATGGCTATTCGATGGCAGAATGGGAAATATAATATGTCTGACTGTTGGAAGATGTCTTTGGCATCAAAACCAATGGCAAATGTATGACTCACGTTCGATTTGTCGACGACCCATCGACAACAGTCTTTGCAAACTTGCTGGAGGACCTATGCTTTGTGCTCGAGGACCTCAGAAGTGTTTCTCAATAGGTGGGCCTAAATATGATCATGGATAAGATAAAGATCATGTAGAATGTCCATGCACCTCGATTGCGATTGGGAGCTCCTCTCTAGAAGCTGTTGACAAATGTCTTTTTGCGATAAGTAGTCCGATTAAGCAGATCCAACTTCGAGAGAGACATGATGTCTTCTCGTCAAAAAATCCTCAGTGCCTAAAAACGAAAGTTTTTAATTTTTGTGTGTTACCAGTGATGATGACATACGACACTGAAACGTGGACTATCACTATGGGCCTCATACGAGGGATCATTGTCACTCATCGCGCTATGGACAGAGCTGCGCACGTAATTTCCCTGCGAGATAACAAAGGAACTCATGGACAATGGGGCCGAGAGGTTCTTAAGTGAAGGCTACGTACCTAGGTGGACCTGGTTAAGGTTTCAGGAAGTCGCTGGATGCAGGACGCTTCCAACAGGTCAATGTGGAGATTGTTCGGCGAAGCCTATTTTTAACAATGGACTCCCTGTGGCTGAAGAGGGAGAGATACATGGAAACTATTAAATAAATAAATTATAAATAACACCCAACAGTCACATACATAGTCCTGATCCCACTAACACTAAGATCGAGTCTTGTGTCGTGGGTATCAGGCACTACGAGAGACTTTTCGGTCTCACGAACACCCAGACCCGGAAGAAATATTTATGGGCCGCACAAACATTTCTCTCGATGCGAGGATCGAACCCGCGGCCTCTAATTTCACAGGCGGCGTCTAACCAACTGCGCCACGGAGGCTGTCAATATATAAGAAATAAGACCACACTAAGATCGAGTCTTAGGTCATGACTCGTGATTCGTGGGTATCAGAAACTACGCTATACTTATCGATCTCACAAACACCCAGACCCGAAACAAACAAAAACATGTGGATTACACAAACATTTATATCGGTGTGAGGATCGAACCCGCGGCCTGTAGACTCACAGCCGGCGTACACTGCACCACAGAGGCTTTCAATTACATATATTAGTAATTGACAGTCTTCATGGCGTTGGTAGTTTACACCTGTATTATACATACATACAAATATAAACATCCCGCATTTTTTCCAGGCAAAGATGCAACCACACCCACGTTTCGCTTCACGTGTTCCGTCGCACTATGTGACAGGGACGAGACTGTCGCATATACTGTATCAGCTCATATACGTCACATTCAGGGCACTAGCCTCCTCTATAATCAAAAGTATGATTGAGAGTATCGCCATATATATTCATAGATGAGTCCTCCACGTGAGGCCCACCAACGCGCAAGACCCAGCGGTGTGGTCTGTGGCCTCAACCATGTCAGCAATGAGCGTATGATGGTTGACATGTCGTTTTGTGGTTATTAAAGTTTTAAATACATATTATACGCATTTCGAGATTCTTCAGCATTCACCGTTTAAAGAAATTACAAAGTAATGAGATATAAAAGACTGCATGGAAATTAATATTATCTCTGTCGATGTATGAGATAACGTCTGGAGTGGAGTCAAAAATAAATACACTCAGGTGAAGCCGGATTGAACTGCTAAGATATCATTAGTGTAATTTAAATTTCCATTGCTGCTAACTAGACAAGTATTTATAATTTAACACTTCTTACATAATGTTAAAACAATCGTATTAACACGAAACATATTAAACGCATACCTCCGCATACATACATACATAAACTCACGACTTTTTCCCAGAAGGGGTAGGCAGAGGTGCCAGGACACCCACATTTCGCCTTGTAGGTTTCGTCCCACGATGTGATAGAGGGCGAGCCTATCGCCATATCAGGCACAAATTCCTGACTCTGGGCTGATAATGAATAGAAAAATCCAATATAACTTTGCCCAACCCGGGATTGGAACCCAAGACCTCAGCTTTGTTGCCGTACCGTAGTACAACTACGCCACCGAGGCAGTCTTCTGATAGTAAGCGATACGACCGCTCATGGACAGTAGCAAAACCATACAACATGAATTACAAAGCAATGCTTAGCATTCCATTGCGCTTGCTATCCTGATTTAAGTCAACGTTGAGACTCAATACGTACAGTAGTTACTATGGCTGGATTAAAGTTTCACGTTTATAATCAGCAAGTGTAGCCACGACGGTACCACAAATATTCTCTATAATTAATATAACTAAACGGTGCAGGAAAACTTCGTGAGGAAACCTGCATGCCATAGCGATTTGTAAGAAGATCTATGGTATGTAAAGTTTGCTAACCCACATCAGGCCAGCGTGGTGGACTACATGGTCTAACCAATCTCAATTGTAGAGTAGGCCTATGCCCTGCAGTGGGAGGGACGTATATGGGTTGATACAGATAATATACCTAAACAGCCCATACCTAAACAGCATGACATTATACATTTTTTTCCAAATCATTATAAATGTTTAAAATTTGCATTCAATAAACATGAAATATGACATTAGACGCGTTTTATACAATTTAAGTAAGAATATGCAGTCATAAGTAAAATAAGAGTATATTAACACCACCAAGCGTCATAAAAGGTTGAGATGCAAAAAATATTTAAAAACTTACTTTAAACGGCAACTCACTCAACCCAATAAAAAACACATGATATCCGTCGCGTGTCGCACACAAACCATACAAGACTAAAAAACAGCTGCAATCCAAAAAGGATTGCGGAAGGGTTGCCTCTCGCACCGCTTGGGGGAGATACGAAAGCTGTAACCCTATTTTTTAAGGAGCACGCGCCACCAAATCGGCGCATCATAGAGAACCCTTTGTACAAAAAGCGCCAATAAAAAGCGGCGACGCGTGCATGCGCGATCTCATTTTAAACTGATTTGAATATAGAACATTTACATAACGGTGGTCGGGCCGGTCCGCCATTGGTCCGTGATTTGCGTACGGTCTTGCGCAGTGCGTGCTAGCGTAGGTATTTTAAAGTGACATGACATAAAAGCGGGGTTTGATTCGCTGACGCCGCGCCGCGCTATAAACATGTTAGTTTGCATATTGCGCCGGTGTGACGGCGCGGCGGCGCGACTCGAGCCCGCAGGGGACGGCCGCGACACACCGCCGCGCCAATGCGACAGGTTGTTTATTGCTTTCCTGTTACGTGCTCTCACATGCATAACTTACGCTATTGTGCAACTACACGATTGTGATTTCAAACGACTACCATTATACACAACATATAGAAAGTAACGTGATAAATATGACTCAGCAATATGTCACCAAACTATCAACTCGCTCTCGACCAGAGTGGTCCACTAAACTTTAAACCCAGTTCATTGTGGAGTAGACCCGTAACCAGCAGTAATATGGTTATTCAGGGAGGTATTATACAGGGTATATCAAGACTACTACCGAAAACGAAGCCGGGTGGTGATTTTAGTGACTACAAACACATTACAAATAATAATTTCGCAAGGAAACGGGACAATTTTTTTTTTAAATTTCGTCCTTTTTGTGTGGTAAATCTATATTTCCTGGTAAAATAATAATTGAAACCCATTCGTACATAGCGTTTTTATAAATAAAAGGGTATGCACCATTATGTTAGACAAAACTATGTATTTACCACCCAAATACAAACATAGGAAAAAAAACTTCGCTTTTTTGCAAATTTTTAATTGTATTGTGTCTAAAGTCACTAAAACTACCACGCTGCTTCATTTTCGGTAGCACTCTTGACATACCCAGTAGGTATACAAGGTATATAGTAAAAAAGCGTATTTTTTAGGTTTTTTTTCTGTCGAAGTATTTGGGTGGTAAATACAGTTTCTAAAAAATAGTGTACACCCTTTTATTTTTACTGATACTATGATACGCAAGGGTTAAAATTATTATTTTAGCAAAAGCTATGGATTTACCACCCAAAATCTAGGATATTTAAAAAAATCACAAACAATATGTTACATTTCTTTGCGACATTTTTAGTTGCATGGTGTTTGTAGTCACCTAAACTACCACCCGGCTTCGTTTTCGGTAGCATTCTTGATATACCCTGTGGCCTGTATACATAAAGAAGGAAGATAGAATACTTAATGAGCCGACAGTTATCTTGTTAACAAATAACGACGGAGAAAATTAAAGTTAGTTTGTACTGAGAAAGAGCGGAAACTGTCTCGTTACACATAGTGAACTAACAACGCGTGACAAGGCCAATAGCAAACAAACAGCGCTCCGCCTAAAGCAAACATCGGTCCGAAGTTACTCTATTACAGTTGGAAACGTTGGAAATTGAGGAAAGGCTCATTAGAGGTACAGGGGTCCCTTTTGTAACACAATCAGAGTATGCCAGCGGGCTCAGCGAGCATCATTATCGAATTGTTTAAAATAACGAGGGTGCAGGTCCCGCCGCCGCCCGCTCCGCTCCGCCCCGCACCCGGCCCTGCACCTTGTTTACTCCACAAACTCATGTCTTCATCTACGTTACAACCACATCAAGAGACATACATACATGTATAACACCCACATAATAAATACGAGATTCAGTTGCTAACTACAAAACTAAGCTATTTCCGCGGAATATGTATTGCTTTATACTAAGAATAATACCCTCTTTAAACACATTAACACAGTTTCAACATTGTTGTACCTCCAGTTACGGTTCTACGCAAAAAACTTGATACGAGTTTTATAGTAGTCGATCAGCATTAATTCGCGATTACCACCACGCTTTACTGGACATGGCCATTAAACCACAATATATCCTCCTACTTTAGTCTGTGCAAATAACTCATTCATCTTCGGCTTGCTTCGCGCGCATTTATCTACCGAACTATGTATCATTTGAGAATATCCTCAGCACGCGACATAAGTCGTTAGCGGCATGTTTTCACGGTTCAAAGATCACAAAAAACGCTCCATTTGGTAATTAAATTGTGGCCAGAGGCAGTGCGGAGGAGCCGCCGCCGAGGGGGACTGCAAACTTAAAGAACAAACACTACCCACCGACGGACCCTTGTAAAATGTTGCTACTCTACCGAATTGCTTGTCAATTCAATTGTTTCCGAATTGTTTGCTTTGGGTACGTTTGTAAAATCCGATGTAGCAGATATTACGAGTATAAAAAATGTAGATATATTTTCCGATAGTTAAAACTAATTACACAATACATACTATTTGCTCTACTGTAACGGTACTACATTTTTTATGTATTTATATATACTTCATTGTCCACCAACATTTATAAAAAAGAAACATTCTCTACAAACATAGTCAACATAGTTTTAATTTCACCCATCTGTCTGTCTATGTACATATATATTAACTCGTATACAGTTCTGCAGTAGCAGGACACGGGCCTCCTCTACAATCGAGTGTGATTGCGACGGCTAGTGCATAAAGTCCACCACGCTGGCATTGTGCAGGTTGTTAGTAATAATACGAAGTAATTATAATAAACAGTATTTGCATGCATCGAATTAAATATTCATTATAATCAATATTCCTGGTTCATTGCACGCATATAAATTGTCTTTGCAGCGTTATTGTGAAGGGCAATTTTGGCGCACTGTGTTGTTGGATGGTCCCACGTCACGTCAATCTCGCCGACACGTCACGACGCGACGCGACCATCACAATGGCAATGCTAGGGTACGAAGAGACGTGGGTACGACCCCAACTACGGCCGCTGGCGTGTGCCGTTCTACACACACAACATATTGCGAAATTACACACTTCAAACTCTACCATACTAATTTAATTTCTTACAATTGATTTTATTCCATTTATTCTATACTAAATGGACTAATAGGTTTTTTTGTATTTTACATACAATACAAAGATTGCTGCAAAATGCTTTGAAGCTATAAAAGCATTTCCAAGAACAAAATGCGTGCGACGCAATCATTAAAATTTTACTAACGAGTCCTGGCCCTAAATGTCAGGATCGACCGCCACAATAGCATACAGCCTAAAGGTCATTTGATAAACTCCTAAAAATTTGTTTTATTGAGCTTTTAAATGAGGAGAAATTTATATTTTTTATTTTGTCCGGCTGGCTATGTGCAGGACATAACTTTCACATACAAAAATGAACAGTCCGTAAATAATACCGAGATCGCAATAATTACAAATAGTTCGAAATTAAAACCTTTCTCTGCCCTTGACTCACGACTAAAGGTCGTTGTCCGAAGCTCTCTTTCCCCGTAGGCCTTATTGCATGGACGAGAAGGGTCTTGTTCGTCGTTCATAAAATACCAAGGTACAGTTAGATTGTGGTTGATTATCATTAATTAGGAGAAAGTAGAAAGCAATGGAGTGTTTAGCGAACACGGCAAAAAAATAGCGAAGGGTTAAACCGTGCGTTGTTCACACGTAAAGGGCGAAGGGCTTTGTAAACGATGCTGCTGATGATTCAGATAAGATTACTAGTTTACAGTAATATTTTTACAGGCTATATTCGTGTAATACTAAGAGTCATTACTGTCGTTTTGCAACACTTAATTACGTCTCCCGAGTTTTATTCCTGCTTTGATTGATTAATATGAATATTTCAAAAATTAATATTTTCGCAAATTAAATATTTTATTATTTATTATATATTATATATTATATATTATTTGCGTTGGCCAACGTAATCAAAATATATAGCTTTAATTTTTATATTTATAGTTTAATTTTTTACACAGCTCCAACGGACAGTAGAACCTGATATGAATTTCAGTTGGAAACCTTCAAGCGTTCCTGAGAAAAAAGGTCTTGACAGACAGGCAGACAAACAGACAGACGGACAACGAAGTGATCCTATAAAGGCTCCGTTTTTTCTTTTTGAGGTACGTTGTAACCCTAAAAATTAAGCCATAAAATAAAAATGTTACTTTGCAATAAAGTTTTAATAAATGCGCAGTGATTTTCTTAAATAAGGTGACAATGGTGACAAAGGTGGTGATATGAAACAATAAGGTTAAATATAAAATGTTGACATTAAGCGCTCATGCCGCGCTGTCTTGAAGTTATACAGTTGCTTGTACAGTTTAATGTTAGCTATGATTGGAGCAAACCAAATTGAAATAACACGACACTTATTTTTCTTGTGATATTTTACGGGCCGTGTTTGAAGTGCTAATCGGGCATCTAGTATATGTATATTCGATCGAAAATGAGAATGCATTTATAGAAATAAAAAATACTTGTGTTCTATTTTTGATATATTTTGTTAGTATCATTAGTTATGTTACTTTAAATATACACTCGTGTCAATATCTTTTAATTGAATTTTCTCACATCTATCAACAAAGAATAACAAGTAACCTACAAAGCATGTTGGTTACTATTACAACACTTCATATAGCCAGATATATTAATATGAACACTGCGACTAATAGAAAATGTAATGATCTAGAACCTAACTTGCCAATAATAGCATAGCTGTAAAGAGTTTTGCTTGGTGAATTCAGTAACATTTTATATAATTGCAATAAGTAATAAATTTATGTAAATCTGACTATTTATTATAGAAATCGGTGTCACGGCTTACAGCTGTAATGAAATCAATTAACTTATCAATGCTAATTATAATATTTTCCTCTGAGAAAAAAGCAAAACTGCTTAGCAATAACAAGGTTATGCAACACCAACACATTGATTAAACTTTTTATGATAACGGATATTATGATTCTCAGCAAGCGTGATAATCAATTCCTGTCCAACCGACTGTAAATGCTAAGTAAAAAGGTTCAATATCCGTGTGAGTAATAGGGCGAATATTAGGCACTGCGGCTAACACACGCACTTCAATAATTTTTAAATTAATAGATCTATGAAACTCTTTTTAGGGTTGCAGTAGAATCACGAGAGAGCTAAGAATTATTTCCACTTCAGAGGTCACAGAATTTCGGAATATTTTGCTACATTTCACCGAAACGAAATAGGAACAATCGAGAACCCTGATCCTATCTCACACAAGAATAAATTGCGAATGCCTAATTTGTACGTCACTGTGCCACAAATATGTAGCTCGGCTAAAACTGAAAAGTTAATTTTCATTTTATAGCCTATTAACGGCGAGCTAAAAAGTACCCATCGTCCGCCACATCATCCCGCATAATCAGAGAAATTTGCCTTCGACATCAATTTGCGTCCATTACGCACGGGTCAGAGTTCGATGGCTGACGATCTTAACGTCTACACTTTTTTAATCATAAAATCTTGTAATCATCTCTTACTCCTCGGTAATAGAACTCACATTCGCTTGGCGTTTCAAAGACCACAATTTGACATTATAGAGTCTCGTTAAAGTTAATAAAGACTCTGTATCCAAACAGGTAAAGTTGAGAGTGGTCAAAAGTCGGCGTTTCTTTTGATCACCGTGTTACAAGTCGAAATCGACCGCGTCGCTGCGCAAGTATGCTAATTCGTGTAATTGGGAGCGAGTGGTGGCGGCATTCTGATGTTAGAGGACGAGCCATTTGTCGATGACTCGCCAGGGTCAAGTACGACCTCAAGCTTTATGGGAATTTATATTAGGCGGGTTTTGTGATCTTTCAATGTATTAATCGCGGCAATTGCCACACAATGTCATTTGCTTCTCACTTCTACATGCTACGAGTATACAATTTCACTAATAAGTAATAAAAGTAACAACGAAAATAATATCATACTTCTTTCCTATATTTTGCTACTCAACGGTTAACTGGTCTTACTATAGTGGCAAGAAATGTTACATATCATTTTATTGATTTTATTTGAATTTAAATACATCAGGAAAGTACCTTAACAAATCATATTACGAGTATAATACCATCTCATCATGATCTTAAATCACGAATAATTAAAATGTTAAGTATTAGAATTGTAAAATAAAAAATCTGACTCGACTGAAGACTGTATCAGTGGTGTAGTTGTAATTACGATGTAGTTACAAAGCTGAGGTCTCGAGTTCAAGTCCCGGGTCACGTAAAAACGAATTTGTGCCCCATGTATCGATCAGCTCCCCTCTATCACAAGGCGACATGTGGGTGTCCTGACAGCACCTCTGCCTACCCCCTCTGGGGTAAAGGCTGGAGCTTCTTCGAAATTTCCAGCATCCTTGGTATAATGAATCGGTTAATGCTAAGAAAAGTTGCTAAAATGACAAAACCGATAGAGATATAAAGTTGCTCGACCAGAGCTATGATTACCCAAAAGCTGAGGTAGAATCACGATTGATAGATTAGCAGCGATATATATGCAGGAGTTGAGAGCTGATGGTCCGCGGGTGAGCAGGCACGCGGAGCGGCGCGGCGCGGTGTGGATCGTTATCATGGCAGTGGGCACGCGATGCTCATCGGTTTTTTGTGAGGCGGCCGTCACCGCAGTCCCAAGCTAATCCTGTCCACGGACCGCTACCGTTTTATTACATTCCAATATTTGTACCGTTAAATTTGGATTTGTTTATGGATTAAGGCTGGGTGCACATTCACTAATAATATAACGAATATCATTTAGACCGTTTAAGTAACGATTCAGGTATTTATAATTTTTTTCTGTACATAAAAATTAAAAACGCTAGAAGATATTTATGATTTACTAACTCCACTATCCTCCTCCTTACGTCGATAGTATTGGGAAATAACGGGGGTCGCCAGTTATCAGAGAAACAATCCTTCACGCACGATGTTGTGCCATCTGGTCCGGTTTTTGGTGACATGAACTGCTTCAGCCACATTCATGTTGGGTGGGTTGCGGTTTGATCCGTCCAACGCTTTGGGCCCCTACCTCTCGATCTCTTGCCCTCTATTCGCTCGGTGATGATCAGTTTTTGGAGGTTGTCACGTGGTTTTCGGGCGACATGGCCGAAAAACTGAAGAATTTTCCTCAGGCTTTCGGAGAGCCTCTGTTTCTTATCAAGCTTGAATTTTTCGAGGATAGAGAAGTTAGTCCTAAATGCTGTCCATGGAATTGGGAGCATCTTCCCCTAGCAGAAGACTAGAGTATTTACTAGATTTCCTTTTTTCTTTTTTCTAATACTTCGATTCTCCCATATCCTGTCAAGTTAAGACATTGCAGCCTTCTCACTTCTTCTAAGAACTACCACTTCGCAAGATCCGTCTTTACTAATGCTAGAACACAAGTGAATGAAGTGATCAACAGTTTCTAAATTGAGTGTCCTATTGAGCTCTAACTTAAAACCACGATCCATTATCAAGATCTTTGTTTTATTCCCGTCTCTAAGCTATGTTGCTCAATTTTATTCAGGAAGACGAAGTCGGATTTTTATATAAGTTTTCGCAGTACTCACGGCAATGGTCAGCCACTTTTCCAAGCTCATGAATGATATTCCCAACTATATCTTCGATTGCATCTTTTTCGCGTGCACTTCAAGGACTTGACACAAATTCAAGATAAAGTTGTTTCTATCTTGACAGCTGCTCGTTATTAAATTCGTACAGTTCAGAGCATCTTATTATAGTCTCTTAGTCCATGATGCGCATTTAAGATCTTTCCGTTCCTGCACCAGTTCCCAGGTCTTAACAGATAGTCATATGTTAGTCTTTGGCTTCTTCCTGGACGGCTGACATTTTTTGAGACTGTTAATGTACATTCGCTTTGTATGTCCACTGTATATAAGGTTCGGTGCAGTTTTAAGTTTTTTATGGCAGTTGAGCCTCTCTCTTTATCTCTGAAAATGGAACGCACCATTGGATCAATCTGCCTCTGTTTGGATTGCAATGTTTTACGTATATTTATAAAACGTGGAGCAAACCATGCTACCAAAAAATTATAATCGGAGTGATAGTCCACGCCAGGGAAAGTCTTAACATTTCAAACAGATGATGGCCAGCGAGCGTCTATTAGGATGTAGTCAATTTGGTATCTATAGCGATCACCTGAGGATTTACAATTCTACTATCGACGTGGATGATTTTGGAAGTAAGTGTTTATGATACTTAGTTTCTTATCGATGCACATTAAAAGTATCTTTCCCTTCAAAAACTCCTCAAATCTGATGACGTGTTCCCAACTTTCACCGATGACGTGTTCCCATCCAGTCATCGACCACTTTCGTGACTTCCCTGTTAGATATTGTCGATAGTATATTGGTACATCTAGTAAGGCGCCATAATATTTGTCACTTATTTCCTCATTGGCATTCTCCGTCGGTGCGTATTCCTGGAGAAAGGACCGGATACACGGCTTGGTGTTTAGCGTCAGTTCCTTCTTCTACAACAATTTGTAGCTTTTCGTGTGCCAGCAACTATCTAGCATTCAGACAGAATAGGCACATGGAAATGTGTCTATACGTAAACGTATAGATTTCTTTGTCGCCTTTTATTAACATCCGTTTACAGTTTGTCATCTATATCAGCCTATATACGTCCCACTGCAGGGCACGGGCCGCCTCTACAATCGAGAGTACGATTGAGAGTGGTCAGGCCATATAGTCCACCACGCTGGCCTAATGCGGGTTGGCGGACAGTTTGACATGCGTGGATTCAAATTAATGAAAGCGAATGTCAATCTCATAGAATTCTCTTATATTATAATCATTCACCTAAGCCTGAACGCTATATTTTGGATTTTCAAGCGTTGGTTTGAAAATCCAAAATATGTAGATAAAAATTGTTATATTTTTTACTAGCGGCCCGGACCAGCTTCGCCCGGGTACAAATAGATTTCTGTACAATAATATGTACGTATTATACATATGAACCTTCCTCTTGAATCACTCTATCTATTCAAAAAACCGCATCAAAATCCGTTGCGTAGTTTTAAAGATTTAAGCATACAAAGGGACATAGGGACAGAGAAAGCGACTTTGTTTTATACTATGTAGTGATGAAAGTAAAGCACAAAAAATTAATAGCGAGCTACTTACAAATAATAGGTCATTGTCCCACGTCTAAGCAAGCCAATAGTTTTTATTCCTTCATAAAAACGGCAAAATCGTAACTAACACCAATGTAATATTGTTAATTAGCATTGTTTGTCATTTTCCAATTACTTCCAACGTTCAACGACCAATGTCGTCTAGTAACGCATTATATGTAAGTAATGTGAGCGAGTGTTTATCGCGCAGCTTTCCCTTGCATCACATATGGATAGTTGAATATGGTTAAAATGTCTGCATAATTTGATATGAACGATTAATAATGGCAAAGTGATGTTTGGCAAGCAGTAATTGCGTTTTCGCATGTGTGCCACACGTTATTTGCGTGTAGGGGAGGTGCGGGATGCGGAGGCGGCGGAGGGGCGGTATGCGCATGCGCGCGCCGTCCCGACTGATGGATGACAGGTGACGTCGGCGCCGCAAAGGACCAGGGACGACACAACCACCGGCCACCGCTCCCAATATAAACCTACAACACTAACGCTGGAATTCTACATTGCCCTTAATTACCACTTCAAAGAACAACGCGACGACTAATGAAGGATCGGCAACTCATTGCTAATTATATTTACCATGTTAACTTGAGTAGCCACGGTAAAGTAAACATAAAATCCGGCATCGCATACGCAGATGCAAACACCGTATTAAACTGCAGCGGTAATAGGATAGCGCAATTTAACACAATATTTATATTGCCCAAACTTACATAGCATTCCTTAAAGCGTAGCATATCGCTTTACATCGCAATGTAGCTATACATATACATATATACGTAGTACCTTACAATCCTACAACTCAGAAATGAGATTACTTTTCATGCTTAAGCTATCTATTACTGTTGGTGGCAACCTAACATATTAATACACTGTGCACCTAAGGAACCACATTAAACTACTTTGTAAAACTGGCCAAAACAATATTTTTAAAAGTGTCTAAAAATTTAAAAAACAATCTAGAACCATTTCAGCTCATAAGACGAAAAATGCAATGTTAAAAATCAATTATACGTTAAGATAAGAAATTAAAATCCTAGAAGCGGAGTGGAAGCCCTGAGTTTTTGTGAGCTCATCAAGCATTCGTGCTGAGAGCGGGCGAGCCGCGGACAGCTCTTGCGGTGGGCACAAAGCGAAGCCGCCCGCAGCCACCATCGCCCACACGATTTGCGTAATGTGGATTAAAAATGGTACACAATCATTACTAGATCGATGTCGGAGCCGCAACGCCGCAGCCGTCTCAAACGGAAACAATTGTCTCTATTATTACCATTCAGACCACTTGCACTTCTAAAACGCGCCATACTTAATATACATATATTAAAAACAACTGCTCGTTGAATCGCCAACTATCGGTACCTACCTTAAAACATCTATAAATTTGAAAGTTGTCAACTGTATTGCATTTTTTTATTTTTTATACCTTGGCGAGGTCTGATGTAGTTAATTTTAACGTAATATTTTGAAGACTGTCCCGCCATCACACAGTAACTCCTGTAAAATAAAATATTGTGCTCTTTCATGAAGTTAAATTTGCATAGTAACTCAAACAAGCGCGACATTACACATTACAAACATGTTGAAATGTCGTAGAAATCCAACATCAATAAATAATCATCATAATCAATGGGAAATATCAATATAAAGTTGCATAATATTGTCTTTGTTATGAACACAGCCAATAAAAATTAAAACTCATCAAGTCGTGAATTAAACTAGCGTGACCGCATTAGTCACACTGGATCTTTGCAATAAACATGGGGGAGGAGAGGCGTGAGGGAAAACATCACGAGCGGGGAAGTGGAGGGGAACAATAGTTCCGAGAATCAGCGTGTGCGCATCTCAACCAACGATCATAAATCGCCCGCAAGAATTTGGATATGGATGCAGATAGAACGTAACTCGATGCGCATTCACAAGTATGTGTGTGTTGGATACGTTAACACTTTCCAACTGAAACTTATTTGCGGTTCCTTATACATAAATTCATTATTGACACAAATGTGCACATTGCAAGTCGTCAATAATATGCACTAAACAATATGTAATTAGTATTATATCCATTCGCGGCATCTGGTTTTGAGACATCTCACATGCATGGGGAGTTTGGGCTTTGTAGCCATAACCTCTTTGTTACTACAAAACTTGCACGAGTAATGAGATTCACTTAATAGTATCGATGCTAAAATAGCACGCTGTGAAACAGTTTCCCGGCCTACACGTCTCCCCGTTGCCCGTTTTTATTGATTCCTTTAACCAAGCGTGAAAAAGCAATTAAGTAGGCCCGAGGCAGACATCATTCTCTATCTAGACTGCACGTCTGCACTGCACTGTGTATCAGGTGTGTTGTAATAACTGAACTTACAAGATAAAGAAGAATATCCATTCAGATCCAACTTCAAATCTCCTTGTTCATCTTACTGAATATTACATACTGGAACTAGATTTTTTTATTCCAATGAATGGCGAGACGGGCATGCCGTTCACCTGATGGTAAGCGATACGACCGCTCATGAACAGTGGCAAAACCAAACACCTTGAATTACAAAGCAATGCTTGGCATTCTGAGACATAAGATGTTAAGTCTTAATATGGCCAGTAGTTGCACACTACACGCACAGACTATGCACACAGGCCACAACAGTGCATTAACACTGCTGTTTGGCGGAAGTAATAGACATTGCGGTGGTGCCATCCCAGACGGCCTCTCACATATGAAAGACCTACCATCAGTAAAGGACAGGCTCTAATACTTATGACTACATAATTCATAAATAAACAAAATTAATGAGCCTTTATAACATTAACATCACCAATTAAATTATTCATCAATCATAATCCACGCACTTAGATATATAATACTATTAGCAATTACCCCCAATGACTTCACAACTACCCCCGCCGCTGCTGATAAAAAGATCAGATAGACCGCCGGGCGTTTCTTTTTTTTTTGGATCGGAGCGTTCGTCGCGTGCACATCGGTCGTATTTCTTGTGCGTTAGGATATGAGTAGATTCTGTTCCTCTAAATTTCATTTTTGTGTTGTTAAATAAGGCTTTGTAAAAGTAATTAAATAAATAGCGGATAAAATACTTGTTTTAGAATTTCTGCTTCTGATTCCTAAAATCAGAAGTGGGATTAGTAACTTCTAGCCCACTAGAAAGGAGGAACAGAGTCATTTTAGTGAATATGACTGGCAGATCTAGTCGTAGATCGCGACGTCGTTCTAGTAATAGATCACGGTATCGGTCACGTAGCCGGTCGAGAATTTCAACGCGGAATCGTCGGTCACGGCGTCGGTCCCGTAGTGTAACACACAGTGAGGATCGTATGCGGCGTACGCGGCCTCGCAGTGCTTCGCGGCGCGATCGGTCGCACCATCGTCGTCGTCACGATGCTAGATCACATTCCCCCGTTGCGGATGCATCAATCCATAATACATTGAACGAAATCATGAACCGTTTGACGTCAATCGAAAACAGTCGCGTTGCGAGTGAACCTAGTAACGTGCGTGATACCACTGAGGACGAGTGTACACCTCAATTGAACGTGTCCAGATACTGCACACCTGAACCCCAAGCAAGGACTCATGAGACACGAACTATTAACTATTTGCCAAATACCCACATTACAACACCGCAAGTAAGTAGTTCAGAATTGAGTACGTCAGACCCGACAAAGGCCCTTGTTGATGCTCTTAGATCGTTGCAACCAACTAGAACTCAAAATTACTTTGTTTCAAACTTTGATCCCTCTATTCATAACATAGACGCCTGGTGCGAAGAGGTTGATCGGGCACGGGAGTCTAATGGTTGGAGCGACTATGAGTGTCTTTCGCGCATTGGATCGTGTCTCAAGGGTGATGCAAAAATTTGGTTAAATGAGTGGGTCACGGCCGAGCGTACTTGGACAAATTTCAAACGTGAATTTAAACCGTTATGCCCACGAAAACCAGATTATGCGAACATACTGTTTGATACAATGAATACTACGTCCGATAAATACGTCACATACGCAGAATACGCACGTCGTACATTATTGCGCTTACGAATAGTTGAAGGCTTGAGTGATGACCTCATAACTTTAATAATTATTCGTGGCATTGATAGCCCTCAAATAAGAGCAGCCGCGGCCAATGCTAATCTAAGCCCTGAGACAATAGTTTCGTTTTTATCTATTTATACTAAGCCGGTTCGTACGAAGCCTGACGTTCGCGTTTTGACATCAAACAAACGTGCTCCTCAACCTACTTTAAACCGAAACGAACAAAAGTGTTTTTCGTGTGGTCGGAAGGGGCACATCAGTCGTTATTGTCGCTCCATATCTAACCCCGACAAAACTTCCATTTCTACTGGTGCGAGCAGTATCATTTGCACCTTTTGTAAGAAGCCAGGTCATCTCGAAGATAAGTGTTTTGCCAAAAGTCGATCTCAATCGCGAAATGAACGAAAAATAAATCTTTGTGCGGAGATCAATTCGAATAAAACAGGTGCCAATGATATTGTCGTTGCCGTGATTGATGGCATTCCCATGGATGCCATTATTGATAGTGGTGCGTTCAATGTGTCGCTTATTTCATCAGATGTGTTGAGGTACCTGTCTTGCCAGCCGAAACCTACCCATTGCGTATTAAAAGGTATCAGCAATACGGAGATAATAGCTAGGTCTTACGTTACTGTAACTCTTGAGTTCAGCCAGATTTCGATCGAAGCGGACTTGATCGTGGTCCCTTCCTCATGCATGAACGCGCCCATCATCGTAGGCACTGATATACTCAATCGGGATGGTATCGTGTATGTTCGTACTAAAGGCAGGCAGTATTTGACTAGGTCTGATGTATCCTTGATTCAAGTTAACGCGGTTCAGTGCCAGCGAACGTTCGAAATTAACACACCCCTTAAGGGAGATGATTATGAGTATTTAATGGAAGTAATTAAAGAGTTCTCGGAGTTTTTAATCGCAGGCACGGCTACGACCACGGTAAACACGGGCAAGATGGACATAAAGTTAACGAGTCCGACGCCAGTTGTATATCGACCTTATAAACTTTCATACGATGAAAAACTCCGGGTGCGTAAAATTATAGACGATCTCTTGGACAAAGGAATTATTAGGGAGTCAGAATCGGAGTATGCGAGTCCGATCATACCCGTGAAGAAAAAGGATGGCTCGGATCGCTTATGTGTTGACTACAGAGCGCTGAATCGGTTGACTGTCAAAGATCGGTATCCACTACCTTTGATCGATGACCATATCGATCGGCTGGGGAACTATATATACTTTACCAGTCTCGATATGGCCTCTGGTTTCCACCAGATCCCGATAAATGAGGAGTCGGTTCACCTCACTGGGTTCGTTACGCCGGAAGGGCATTATGAATATGTCAAGATGCCTTACGGATTAACGAACTCTCCTATTGTGTATCAGCGCATCATCAATAAAACCCTGCACCGCTTCATGGAGTCAGGCCAGGTGCTAGTCTACGTAGACGACGTTTTGATAATGAGCTCTACGGTTTCCGAGGGCATCTCCCTCCTAAAAGACGTCCTGCAAACACTTACTTCTGCCGGGTTTTCTATAAACCTTCGGAAGTGTTCATTCTTGGTAACTGAGGTTGAATACTTAGGACGGGTCGTGAGTCAGGGTCAGGTGAGGCCGAGCCCACATAAGGTCGAGGCCCTCGTAAATTCACCGGTTCCCGAGAACGTTCGGCAGGTGCGTCAGTTTTTAGGGCTCGCTGGATACTTTAGGCGCTATATTAAAAACTATGCCACGCTAACTGCTAGCGTTGCCCGTCTTACTAAAAAAGACGTTGAGTTTAACTGGGGTCCTGAGCAGGAAAAAGTCCGCCAAACTCTAATCGAAAACCTTACTAACAAACCAGTCCTTTCCGTTTTCGATCGTAAACTCCCCACTGAAGTCCATACAGACGCAAGTAGCGCTGGGTACGGTGCGGTTTTATTGCAAACACATGGTGACGGTAGCAAGCACGTAGTAGCATACTATAGCAAAGCAACCCAAGGCGCTGAACCCAAATATCATTCATACGAGTTGGAGACTCTGGCGGTCGTCAAGGCATTGCAGCACTTTCGGCATTATCTCGTGGGTTTACAATTTAAAGTAGTTACCGACTGCAATGCTCTGAAATCCACTGAGCGCAAAAAGGATTTGCTCCCACGTGTTGCGCGTTGGTGGATTTACCTCCAAGATTTCCACTTCTCAATAGAATATCGAAAAGGGGTGATGATGCCACACGCCGACTACCTTAGCCGCAACCCTCCGGTTGTCATGGCTAACCAAGTTTCGAGACCGCGTAATTGGGCTCAGATAGCTCAGTCCGCGGATGATGAGACGCAAAGGTTGCTACAACAGTTGAGGGATGGGGAATTAGACTCAACGCGTTATGTTTCTCAAAACGACCTCTTGTTTTACAAATACTCGCCTGTCGGTTAAGATGCTCGCCTGCTCTGCTACATACCTAAGGGGCATAGGCTTAGCCTATTAAGAATATTCCATGACGAACATGAGCACATTAACGCCGATAAAACTCTTGACCTGATCCTTAAGCACTTTTGGTTCCCGGGGTTGCGTCAGTTCGTTAGCAAGTATGTAGCACACTGCTTAGTCTGCATCTCAAAAAAGAGGGTACCGCGATCACGAAACCAGAGTATAACATCGTGGGAAAAACCTGGTTCCCCTTTTCATACGGTTCATATGGACGTTTTGGGTCCTCTTCCCATGTCTAACGGGTACAAATTTATATTAGTCATCGTCGATGCATCTACTAAATTTTGTCTTTTGTACCCAATTTACCGACAAGACGTTAGCGAACTAAAACGGGCTTTTACACAAGCAGTTTCACTATTTGGGGTGCCAAAATTGATAGTTACCGATAGAGGACGGATGTTTGAGTCTGGGGTGTTTGTTACCTGGATAACGGAATTAGGAAGTGACCTGCACCACATCACACCAGAAATGCACCATGCGAATGGCCAGGCGGAACGATATATCCGCACCATTCTTAACATGTTGCGGGTCGAAGTAAACCACAAAGCCTCTTCCTGGTCGGAAGCCTTATGGAAACTGCAGTTGGTCCTCAATATGACCAAGCAGAAGACTACCCAGGCTTCGCCCCTCAATTTGATGATTGGTACGGACGCGACTACGCCACTAATCCGAAACCTCATTCGTGACGTTGCCAATGAAGGAGTCAATCCTAATAGAGAAGCGTGGCGTGAGATGCGTCGTAGCCGGGCAAATGAGTTGATGGCCACAAACAAACAACGGCAAGATGACTACGCTAACCGAATTAGACGCCCGCCCCGCCAGTTTAAACTTGATGACCTGGTATTTGTTATCAAATACTCGCAATCCACCGGCAAACTTGATCCAGGCATGCGAGGTCCTTACAGAGTCGTGAAGGTTCTACCAAATGGACGATATGAGTTGAAACTGCTAAGCGGCAGCTATGGAAAGACATGTGCAGCCTTCTTTGAGGGTATGTATAAGCTGTTGTTATCTGAACTACAGGCTTATCTAGCCTTGGCGTTCACTGTCTGGACTTCAGGCGTAAGGCCCTGGCGTTCAATTATCTGAACTTCAGGCGTAAAGCCTTGGCGTTCCACAATCTGAACTTCAGGCGTAAGGCCTTGGCGTTCTGTTATCGAACTTCGGGTGAATTGCCCTGGCGTTCGTTGAACTACAGACCTAATATGGTCTTGGCGTTCATTAAACTTCAGGCACGTCTGCCTTGGCGTTTTACTTTCATACATAGAACAAGAAGCTCAGCCAGAATGGAAGCACTGAATCTTCGAAGAAAATGCCTAGGCTTGGTTTGTTGGTTAAGAGACGTCTCTGATTTCATTTATAGAGTGATGTATGTATTTATGTGTGAATTTAAGAACGTGTGATAGATGAACTTTGAATTGATTGTAAGGCGATGTGAAAGATATTCGTGAGGATTGATTAAGTTGATTCTAGGCCACACTAGAATATTCGTAACAAAATCTATTTTTCAGATGAAAATACGGACGTACACGAGTCGCAGAATTGCGCACAGCGCTATGAGGCCGGACTCTACGCCTTCCATAAATGTGGACAAGGATCTTGGTGTTGCTGGTCCTAGTGGTTTGTCTCCAGGCTCAGGAATCGGACTGTCAACACCCCTACTGGATGCAGACATGGACATCGATGAAAATGACGCCGGACCAAGTGGCTTCAACCACGGAGCTCGTGTCGAGGGCGACACTTAGTCAGGAGAGGCCGTATTAGCAATTACCCCCAATGACTTCACAACTACCCCCGCCGCTGCTGATAAAAAGATCAGATAGACCGCCGGGCGTTTCTTTTTTTTTTGGATCGGAGCGTTCGTCGCGTGCACATCGGTCGTATTTCTTGTGCGTTAGGATATGAGTAGATTCTGTTCCTCTAAATTTCATTTTTGTGTTGTTAAATAAGGCTTTGTAAAAGTAATTAAATAAATAGCGGATAAAATACTTGTTTTAGAATTTCTGCTTCTGATTCCTAAAAATACATAATATAGATAAAGGCGAAATGCGTCGGTTAGGTGGTGAAGCCGACAACAGCATGCGCGCCGTTTAATTGCACTTAATACTAATTAAAGTAATAGTTTATACGTGCCACGGACGGTGCCGACACGACACGGCGCGCACGCACCAGTCTCGCCGCCAAACATAAATCAACCGGAAAGCATATTACGATTTTTAATGTTACCGCGCCGATCGATTACAACCGCGACCTCTGCCCAATGCCCATGAACCAACTATGAATTGCCTCTGCATTTACTAAACACTACCCCTAACACCCATGTTCAGCAGAGGAGTTCCTGTGCCTGAAATGAGAGAGAGAGAAAAACGGCTCAAGTGATGGTGAGTGATTACCTCTACTGACGAACATCTATAACACTTAAATCCAATATGCGTTGCAAATCATAGGGGGTTAGGTAATAAGAAAGGTAAAAGAAACGGAAACCAGGCCTCTGGGAATCTCATTCAGTGAACAAAAAACGACAGCCAAACCATTGCTTCACGTAAGTTTCCTATGCGACTGCAGTAATAAGCAAAATTACTTAGAATACAAAACTTCATTACTATAGTCATTTCACCAATTCGCCATGCAACCTACATTCACTGGTATTCAGTAACAAGCAAGTCACGTGGAGTGGATGCCGTGTTTGTTGCATCCACTATAATAAATAACAAAAAATAAAATTGTACCATATTTGTATTTGGTAGCACAGACATGTTTATCTACCAGCAGGGTTCCGCAAAGACCACCGCCACGCCGCCGCGGCCGGCGCCCGCCGCCCGCCGCCCGCGCCCCGCACCCCGCCGACCCCTACCGACACGTAATATGCTAATAACTGCCTCGTAAAAACAAAAATATTTCATTCCAAGTAAGTAACAAAAATACACATAACTAGTATGTATATCAACGTTCTTTAAAGCATTTGCGAAGGCCGAATTATAACTCCAGTGATTATGTAGTAATAAGCAAGATTATTATCTAACAATTGAAATGCTTAACTATACTCGACTATTATATATATAATGAAATAACTAACCCTGAGCATGATTTATTATTATTATAGCTTTTCACATGTAGCTACAAAAACGAATGATCTATACTCAAATGCTTCATTCGAACCAGTCGGTGGTGAACTTTCCCCTAAAGATACAAAGACGTGGTACATTTCACAAAGAATGCGTAATAAGGGAAGAACGTAGTGAATACTAAGTGACCCTCGCTTGAAGCATTGTGCTGCAGACAGAGGTCAAACGAGGGGCGCTTGCGAACCGCTAGCCGAGGAGCACCGCCGTGCGTGGACACTGCAGATGCCCGCGAGCCCGCCACTATAATTTCAAACATCAAGCCGCTTCACATTCTCGCACTTCTATTGCGTCCCTTCTCAAACTCAATATTAATCAATATCAGCAAAACTATAAAACGTAACGTCACATTATATAACAATTAAACCTAATGGTTACTGATTTTTTTATAGGTGCTAGACCATCAGTTTTTAACAGTCCATATATTTATATTTTATATTGTTTATATTGTAAATATCATTTATTTTCTTCATAATTAATAAGCACCTGCTTCCGTCTCTCTGCACTACCTTATGTAGAAAATGCCTTCAGGCATTAAATCGGCCTGTACTATTCATTCATTTCATCAATATTTATTGTGCTAAGGTGATTCCACTGTAATGTATTCTTAAGTAATCAATAATTATGTAAGTATTGATTAAAAACATTTAGTCACACAAAATAATACACGTATATCGATTAAAACATTGTTCGTTTCATGGGCTATTTACGGTTTACCTAAATATACCTGTCAGCAAGAAGGTGTAACTGTCTCATAGGTGCAATAACGACAACGCGTTTAGCTGATCCCGAAGGTCCTACATCGGCATCGCGTCCGTAGTCCGTACATCCATAAAACATTTCATACGCTTATCTTAGGTTAAAAACACGCGCGAGCAGGATAAGTCGCATCAATTTTTTCTGCCACCGCTCAAAATCCCTCGACGACGTCGGACTCGGACGGTAAAATATTCCCCAGATTATGCGCGGCATAATAAAGTCCGTACCGCGGGAGCCGGGGGGCGTATTGAGAAAAAATGTGCAAAAAAATAATATTTCATGTTATACGTCCACTGACCGTAGAAATACAGCACAAGCAGCTGAAAAGTTCCGCACCACTTCTAACTAATTATCACGTCTAAACCTTGAATTTTAATAAGCACATATTAATACTAAATTATTTGTGCACAATGCACATACTAGTTTCTCCTAAATCGAAGCCTCCATCATAATATACTTTAGTAAATTAATATGATGAACCAACCGCAGCCAACAATGTGCTTCGATAACGAAGTCTTGTAGTACTGTTATAACAGAATGTTAACATGACATCAAATATTCTTGCTTATAAAAATAGACGCATAACGAGCGAATTCAACGATAATTGCTATTTCGCAGAAACCTATTATCAAAACACGACTCCCGGTTTACGAATAAAAACAGCACAAAATATAGCTAGCAAAAAACGTAGCGGCTCTCGCGCGAGCGGCAAAAAGTCGCGCGTGTCTCCACACTCCATGTTTATTGTATGAGTCGCTGAATTTCAAGTGTTTTTTCAGCTTTAATGGATTGCGTGCGCCTTCACCCTCCTCAGCGATTCACACAAAAACCAACATTATTTTAGCAAAATTATATTTTATGTTAAAAATTCATAATATGGCCAAATCTGCAATAACCATTACTTGTGCTGGACAGTGGTGTTGGTAATCCCATCCAACAAACTGCTAGCCTTCTTTTGAGAAGCACATTCAATTAATTCATTTATAGTTCGTTACATCATTTTAGTAGGATTAAGATGTTCTCGTGATTAACCCTCACCCACTTACAGCAGTATTTAACAGTTACGTATACTTAATTTTATTGTCTGTAACAAATTATACGGCAACGCAATGAAATAGAATGCTTAAGTGTGCCATGCCATTGCTACTTCTGTATTTTTTTACTTTATCAATATATTGCTACATTTAAGTAGCACAATGAAATATAGGTAGTATATTAGATCAGCAATAGGTTCCAGTCGGTTAAACGCCGCCAGTCACGACTGAAATATTAATCATGACGCTTTCAGCCTCCGCGGGGAAATTTCATACATCGACTTTATGTTAATGGAATAAATTGCTTACTTAGTTCGCCCGCTCATCATGACTCGGCGTGGGAAATCAGATAAAGTATGCGGGAAAAAAATATTCCAAAGTAGCGGCTACCCGTCGATTATGTTGTTGTACTTTATAATGTGTTAAAATTAGGTACGCACCAGCCGCGTTAACCGTCCACATATAAAAAAATACCAAAATCAAACCTCGCCGCGAACATTTGTAGTCATTCCAATATAACATATGTGTATAATGGTAGTTATGAAACGAGAGTAAGTACTATCGAGGAAGTTTTACGGAAAAGTGTACCGATAATGGGTTGCTAATGATGAATGATTGATCAAGCAATATCGACAAGGATGAGGTGATCCTCGTGAAAAGGGTTGTGTAGTGTCGCCAACGCATTAGCCGTAAATGATGGATTGCCTTCTTTGTCTCCGTACGACTTGATATAGCCATTAGTAGTGTCTGATGGCGGTAAAGACGTAGCGCGCACACACGTTATCCCTACGAGCAAATACTATATTCCCTTGCTCTACGTTTACTTTAGAAACGCTCCCATTGCTTGTTAATTTCTGCAACTTTCAGTATAGTACCTAAAGCATAGCATGATGTACTAATGGCAGCTCGACACTCGCCCTGACTAGACATCATCTTAGTGTTTGTTGTTTATGTCTTAAATATTAGGCGCTCAATTGCATTAAATATTTCAATTTAAGTAACGAATGAGTAATGTATAAAGACAGTGGGTGTGTGCGTCACGAAGATTTTATATCTGAAGGACATAACTTTGTGGGTAATTTTCAGCGAGTCGGACATAAGCAAGTTTACGCGTGCAAGTTATTGTGTTGTGAGCAAAAATCATAACGCAGGAAGGTACATGGGCGTCCACGTCGTGAAACAACAATAAAACGTTTAAGTACGTCACGCCGAGCGGACATTCGGCGTGTAATGACCGCCGACGATAATATTGCTTACGATTTATAATGTATCTGTTTTATTACCATAGGGCGCAGGCGAGCGAGGGAACGCGACTCCGGGCTCCATGACGAATACACATATTTTATTAGTATTCCTAGTAATTACTTTAACAGCATTAAAACCTACCACGGTGTTACACATTATTTCTTTCACGCTAACGGTGAACATTAATGAAGGTTAAAAGCATAGCATTAACCGTATATTATATCGATTACGATGATATACAACGTGTACATAAATATATGTAACATTAGTAGACTCTACGTAATCAAGTATAACAATGTAAGTAGGGTATATCAAAATTATTCGTAGCTAGTAAAGTCCTAAGTAAAGACCCAGCTCCTAATCGTCGAGGTTGTTTGGATTAGAAACGTTTATAGTTAACAAGTGATCACTTTCATCAGATTCATCAAGACACAGAAATTATGTTAAAAGGTTACGAGTACTGAATTCGCTAAATAACAAAAACATAAAGTGACGGATTTAACTGGTTTCCTAAACTAGATTCTCATCCTGTTATAAGAATTTTACACTTTGTGAACATCTTGTGGCTGAATTGAGGATGCTAACGTACAATTTGTCAAAAAGTCCTATATTCTTTACAAAACACAAATATAGAATGTCCGGACTGCACACATAAGCCTTTAATAATATTCTTTGGAGCTATTGTCAGTTTATGTGCCCTGAGATGTAGTCGTAATAGTAAAATGATGTTAATGCAGCATAAAGTTAGCGTTACTATTGTTCGCCAGGCGGCGGTCACACATGACGACTATTAAGGTATCCAATCACACATGAAACAACACATTGCACACATCACTTTCCGTGTCTGTAGCCGCTCTCAAAGAATTAGTGCTTGTAGTCAGGTGAAGTGAACACTATTTACGGAAATTGTACACGCGATCAAATATACCAGCAGGACTCACAGCGAGTTTTTTTTTTTAGCTTTAAATGCCATGGTAAGCGATACGACCGCATTGGCATTCCACTGCGCTCGCCATCCTGAGACATAAGATGTTAAGTCTCAATATGTCCAGTAGTTACTCTGGCTACAATGCCCTTCAACCCGAAACACAACAGTGCGTTTACACTGCTGTTTGACGGGAGAAATAGACACTGCGGTGGTACCCACCCAGATGGCCTCTCACATATGAGAGACCTACCACCATGTAACTTTTCATTCCTACATTATTGGTCAATAAGAATTAAATTTACAACTCCTGAGCAAAGAAAATCAAGAATATGGGATTTCATTTCTAAAAGATTATATTGGATATTATTTTGGGTAAAACCGTATCCTGGGGTCCCCAACTGTAAAAGCTCAGCAGGAAATTGTTTGCCGCTGCGGAATCCTTGAGAAGACTACGGAATTTTCTCCCGATTCCCACGAAAGTAGCACTCGTTTAGTCTCTTCTTTTTCCTCTTCTTGATTATGCTGATGCTATCTCGATTTCACCGAAACCCAATTTGAAAAGCTTGAGCGACTTCAACATTTTTAAGGCGATTCCCATTTGAACTTCATATATATGTCTATCATTGCACCTCGGCCGAAATACTGGCATTCTTTCGCTTCTCTATTCTTGTCTTTTCCATACCACATCTCCCTATTACCTCAAAATACGCAAAAAATAGGGTGCTTCAGGATAAGTAATTGCTATAAGCACCCCACGCTTTGTACCAATAGGTAAAATGTATCTCAGTCCATTTTCTAATCTTAATTATCAATAATTAGAGAAAATAGATACAAATGTGTATACTTAATATCTCCGGTAGTACTTAACTGATTTAGACAACTTTTCTTCGGAACGTATGATATGTGAGGTTGGTCCCATAAAAAATGGTGAATATCAGCTGATGAATAAATCAAACAAAACATCTGGAGGGCAGATTTTTTTTTTTTATTGCGATGAATAGCGAGACGAGCATGCCGTTCGCTTGATGGTAAGCGATACGACCGCTCATAAACAGTAGCAAAACCAAACAACACCTTGAATTACAAAGCAATGCTATGCATTCCACTGCGCTCGCCATCCTGAGGCATAAGATGTTAAGTCTCAATATGTCCAGTAGTTACTCTGTCTACAATGCCCTTCAATCCGAAACACAACAGTGCATTTACACTGCTGTTTAACGGTAGAAATAGACACCGCGGTGGTATCCACCCAGATGGCCTTTCACTTATGAGAGACCTACCACCAGTAGAACTCCTCATTTAGTAGAAATACAATGATTCTTCTTCCATTAGGTACTGAACATAAATATGTTTTTTTTTAATAAGAAGTGAAGGGGTGAGGGGGTTATTAATAATTACCACACATAGGCGAACTTAACAGCTTTGAGCCGATTTTAGTGATTTCTTTATCAGAAAAACGTAATGACAGGTTGGGTAAATAAAAAATCATAAAAACGATAAATTATCTTCGGACCCGAATACTTAATATGAATTTTCGATTGCGAAATGTAAAGATTCTTTTTCAATTTCAGTTATAGAGCATAAGACTCACTTTTCTCTAAATTACAATGCTTATCAAAACTAAAAAGTTTAAAATAAAATAATTGATAATAAAAAATAAAAGCCGTCATCAAAGTGCCACAAAGTAACAAATACTATCTATTTCATTGTAATAGTTTACATTGATAAATTTTCTTATTGACTTGACTAGCTAACAAATTTTAAATACCTACTTAATATTTTGAAGTGGGGAATACCAAACAAGAAGATATTTAAGTAAATGTTACAAAATCGAAAATTACCTACGTAGAGATCCTGCATCGTTGGTACTCAGAAAAGTACATAAGTAAAAACACTTCTTGGGATTTTAATAGAATTTCTATGTGTCATATTATGTGTATGGTGTGTGATTAAAATGAATTGAATACCATCAAAGATACAGTGGTCAATGGTTTTAATTCCAGAGAAATAAATAATATAAAACACCTAAATATGCCAACATTTTTTTGAGGTTGGTACCAACTATCTTACTTTAAGCAATATATGAGCACACTACAAAAATCGCTGGGCAAAACTGCTCCCAAACATTAGGCTTAGTATTGACTTCAAAATAAATTGATTTATTACATTTTTTATTGCATCTTTGAAGTCACTTTAATTATTTGTTTTAATTACTTTACGTCATAAGTACTTAAAATTTCTGTTATACACACATAAGACTTTATTGAACACCACAAATTACAGAACGAATTAGACATAGAAACCTTAAATCATCATCATATCAGCCAAAAGAAGTCCACTGCTGAACATAGGCCTCCCTCAAGGATCTCCACATTGACCTGTTGGAAGCGGCCTGATTCCAGCAACTTCCTGCAACCTAAGCCAGATTGTCCGTCCACCTTATAGGCGGGTGTCCGACATTTCGCTTGCCTGTACGTGGCCTCCACCTTAAATATAATTAAACAATTGGCGGCCTTATCGACATGAGCAATTTCTTCAAGACAACCAAAAATCATAGAATGGATCGTAAAAAAAGGAAATAAAAGTGGGCATTTATGTGAAATAGTAAAAATAAAGATAAAATAAAACACTGTGTGCGTAACTTATAACAGCAAATTATATAAACTTAGAAATAAAAAATAAGTTATTATAATATGAAACATTTAAATATTGTAATAATACACTTACTTATTAATATAAATAATAATTGTAATAATACACTTACTTAAGCGTTGAAGCAAAAAAAAGACGATGACTTATAAAGAAAATGATTTTTAATAAAAAAAAAAAACATTGAAAAACATAAATTTTCAGACGATAAGCGATGGCGGTTTTGGCGATGGTAGAGGCAGTGTGTTCCACAAGCGAACGGCTTGGATGGTAAAAGATCCGTCGAAGAAAGCACTTTCATGACGAGGAGTCTTCAATTTTAGATTCTCTGACAATCTCAGAGCGTGAGAATAAGAACTGTGGAGGAAGTCAAAGCGTTCCTTAAGATAAATGAGAGAACTAGAATTGAATAATAAATTATAGAGAAGACAAAGAAAATGCGTATTTCGGCGAAACGTATAGGAAGCCACTAGAGCTTAGTGCGAAAAGCAGATACGTGATCATATGTGAATCGTATACATACAACATTTTTGAGCCGCTCAAGTTTATCAAGTTGGACTTGGGTTGGGTCAAGATAGCAGACGTCATCATCATTTAGCACAGGATAAAGAAGACACTGTACAAGCATAATTTTAGTGGCAACGGGCAAAAGGTATCGAAGTCTGTTAGGTATAGCAATTAAAACTAATTATTTACATTTTTTTACTAAGCCAACTATATACACAATGTATATTTCTCCCGTCAAAAAGCAGTGTAAATGCACTTTTGTGTTTCGGATTAAAGGGCATAGCCAGAGTAACTACTGGACATATTGAGACTTAACATCTGATGTCTCAGGATGACGTGCGTAGTGGAATGCCAAGCATTACTTTGTAATTCAAGGTGTAGTTTGTTTTTGCTACTGTTTATGAGCGGTCGTATCGCTTACCATCAGGCGAACGGCATGCTCGTCTCGCCATTCATTGCAATAAAAAAACAGCCTTTTGCTCGTTCGCCTGATCCGTGCAATGAAAGTGAATTTAAAATGGTAACACCGCAGTGGATGTTCCATCAAAATTTCGCTAGGTGGGCCAGTATTTCTGACAACTTACGACTCTATATTGGACTACGCCTCAACTATTTTTTTATTGGATAAAAATGACCTTCACAAAGCAAGACTCATATGTATACATATATCATTTATCATTTACATCATTTACAAATATGCATTGCAATTTTGAATCTTTATACTCAAATTATCTTTTAATCTCCGACTCGTGAACATTAGACATTCGTTCCATCAACCCAACATGAACAAACAACAGAACGAAGTGATATCTTTTGTACCGTCGCGTCGCGTCGTAGGTATTATGTCCCAGATAACCATTTGTCAAACTATTACCAAAACTTGTTTTTGAAATCATTAAAAAAGATTGCGTATAAGTAATATACAATCATAATTTTGGTAAATCTTATTATTTAGTGTAACAGACATAAATGCGAAAGTAACCCTGTTGAAAAATATTTGTGTTATATATTAATCCTAATTTGGCTCCGTCGACAATGACCGCTTGAAAAATACCCCTGCCATAATACAACACGAACAATAGCAATTTTATACAATACATTGAAATAATGCATTTAAAAAATATATGGATCAACTGTTTCTAACAATCATAAAAATCTGTGTTGCATTCGGTTAGTTGATATTTATTCCAAGCTGCGAACCGATACCGTCTTGAAGATATATTTTAAATAAAATCAACGGGATCTTTTAAAAAAATATATGCTGGAATAAGGCTTTAGCACAAGCATACTAATATTGATAACAAAAGACAACATGCCCTTGGCGGACGCATGTCCCAGTGACAGCACACTGCACAGCCGTGGCCAGTGGGCAGCCAGCGACCACGCCTGTTCTATAAAATAACAATATGTAATATCGAATTTAATGATTGCAAAAGTCCAACAAAGCCGGTCAAATTGCGCAGACTCGACGGATGCGAGGCGGGGACGATGTGAAAATTTAAAATAAATCCCCGTTGTGAATGGACATGGCAACGGCACGGATTATCCTTTATGCCATGCTTTACTTTACATCCAATATCAAACAAAGCACCCTTATGACAACCAATAAAAACGCCCTATACATTATTTTTTTTTTATTTTGACAATGTCTTGGAACACGTGATCACTAAGTATTTTGATACCATGACAACTTTTATGACCAAATGTGTGGGAAATTGTACAGTTAAAACATAAATATATGAAAGTGCAATCATAAAGAGATGTTTATTCTGCGAACCGTATGTTATTCCACTTGACGAATCAAAAGGAAATTTTAGGCAAGCACGTTAAACACAAAACAGTGTAAGCGTCGCGATCCCCTATTTCGGACACGGGCGCACCTCCGCAAATCGTAATCCTCTCAGAAAACATTTCCAATTTAAAAAGAATTCCTCTTATCCCTCCAAGGAGGGCACGCGTAAAAAGTAAAAGGAAAAACTCTGTGACACGCGCTACACGGGCCTAAAAAATACTTACGGTTATATATCCAAGACGGTTTTTCACCGGGCCCTCTCGATTTCTTACAGGTCGCTTCTTCCGTCGAGAAAGCATCTATTGAAACTCCACTCAGATCGTGTTAGCTATCTATTTAGTATAAAAAGGGTCGAGAATTTCTCGAGATCCTTTTTTACCCGAAGGTGGGCCGCCCACCCCAGCGCCACTGCCGCCGCGCCGCACCGCCCGCCCGTTCACCTCACACCTAGCACACCTATTATGTATGCAGTATGGCAGTAAATTTTCTTAACCCTCCCGAATGTTAATGCACGTACCGCTCCCAAACTTTATAAATATCCCGAAAGCGCTATCCGCAACCATATAAACTATACCTATGTTAAGGCGATATAACATCATGAGTTAGCTAAAACGTAACGTCTTCAAGATATCGTTTAAATATCTATTGAACTTTTTAATTAAATAATATTATAGTGATTAGGTCCTATACCAACATACTGAGTTGTTTAAAATTGAAATACGTAACGTAATATATCGTGATTTGACAAATGTATTTGACCAAAATGATATTGGCTAGTTTTGAGGAAAACATATAGACTAAGTCCTTTTAGAAACTAAACAAAGAAACACGGCTGATCAATGCGCTTTTTAAGAACAGACTTTCAAATCTACAGTACAGGTCAAATTCCAATAAGCAACGACTCTACTTCTTTGAAATACGGAGCACTCTATTAAAATGTGTTACTTTTTATTTGTAAAATTATCTAACAAATGTCACCTAATCAACCTTGAAGCAGTTTATTGTCCCTCGCGTACCACTATAACCCCCTTTTCACCATAAATTCAAATATTTAAAGGGTATTGGAATTGGATTCCGTTTGCCCTGAGCGAGTCACCGCGCTGCTCCGCAATTGAATCACCCACGCGGTTACTACGCGCTCCCCAAAACTAACAATTTCGCTAAAATCAACTTATCCAAGCAAATTCGATTTCAATACCCCTAAGTAAAGTTAAAACTGTATCAATTGACATTGGGCTGTGTTGGTTTACACGATGTTTTTTAAAAATATCACTCTTAAAAACATAAAATCAAAAAATTATCTTAAAATCAACAAATCTGTCCGGTCTGGACAAATTCTCGTTAGCTTTAGAAACTTTCTTAATTACCTACTAAAGCTAAAAATATTTCCGTCACTAAATCTTGAAAAGTAAATGATTTATGATTAATGCTTTAAAACTGAGCATTCAGCCGATTTTATGTTTTGGTAGAGCATCCTTAATAAAATTCTGTTAGACATACATACATACATACATCGTGCGTCCGTCGTAGGTATTACAGAGGGCCTTACGTCAATCCCAAGGAAATACAAAATATAGAAACCACATCAGACGGACGGCGCGACCTCGCCTGGGGATCAGTTAACCCACGTTACACGACATCCCGCCGGAGGATTCCGACTTTCCACAAAGAAAATACCAATCAAAATTTGATTTACCGCCACTCGCGGCCATACATCAATCCCCTTTAATCCGCGGAAAGAAAGTAAACCTAGCGGCCGCACCACCGACATCACTCACTGCTCACGACTTCGATGAATACCTACATATTTCAAAATCATGTTAATAATTAGCGCACAGTGAATTCAATAATATCGCATCTCACTTTTTATTGCTACTCCTTTAATATGAAACATATAAGTAGATACATATTTATACAGGGTATATCAAAACTGTTACCGAAAACGAAGCCGGGTCTTGATAGTTTTAGTGACCTCAGACAAAATGCAACTAAACATTATGCGAAAAAAGCGATGATTTTTTTTGTTTTTATTTCCTATCTTTTCTATAGAAGGATGCCCTAGAGATGTGGTGTTGGAGAAAAATACTTGGTGTATCATGGACCGAATTTCGAACAAACGTTTCGAACCTTCAAGAACTCAGCATAAAGCAGTGTCTTTCCGAGATGGTACAGTGCCGTATACATAGATTCTTCGGTCATGTCTCACGGCGAAATAATGTCTCCATAGAGCGTCTTATTGTTCAGGACAGAGTAGATGGAAATAGATCTCGAAGTCGGACATAAATGAATTAGTGGACTGACCAAATCAAAAATGCAGTGGGAGGCCCTGTAAACGAATGGACCCGACTGTCGTCTATCAGAGAGATGGAGAGTGATCGTACGGCGAGTAACACCATCATTTAAGAAAAAAAAAAGTTAGAAGAAAATACATAGGAAAATAATTTCTATCATCGTATTTAGATGGTAAATACATCTAAAATAATAGTATTCACCCTTTATTATTAAAGACGCTATGGTACGCAAGGATTTATATTTATATTTTTGCAAAAGCAATGGATTTACTACACAAACACATTTATATTTTAAAAAAATTGTCGCGAATTTTTTTGTTACAATGTGTTTGTAGTTTATTTAAACAAGATATTTCTAAATATACTAAACTGGAGGTTACATAGTCGGCAAGAAGATAGCCTTAAAACTGTGAAGGGATTCGATGGCGATGTGGAATTGAAATCATTCCGGCGCGACCCGCACGAGGCTCGTTTAATATTTATGGCCAAGTAAAAAAACGAACATGCCTATGAATAAATATGCAAGTAGCATCGGCGGAATCTTCACACGATACGAGGGTGCGTAAATAAACAACACACCGCCCGAGCAACCGAGAGCGCAATCACACACCAGCGATCACAATCATTTCGCCACAAGCAACTTGCTGAAGTTTATATTTACTAACGGAAGCTATCTTCAAAACAATTAAAGATCATCCCCGGACCTGCAAACCAAACAAACCCTGTATTGGTGTCAATAAGTGTAATAATATAAGTAAATACCTACATAAGATTTGAATATTTTAATTCACAATGCTCTTCTTTTGTTTCTTGTTTGCAAAATAATCCATTGTTCCGACACATTATTACAGTATGCAGGTATCAGCAATTTATGCTAAAAATGTGACTTTAAAAAATAGGTCATGATTCTACGACAACAAAACCAAAGTAGACATAAAAAATAATTAACAATGTAAAACTAACAATATTTTGAAAGTAACATTACACCAGACTCTACCGAATTTCGAATACTATAATACCACACTAAATAAAAAAACATTTATTTTATTTGAAGCTTCTGACCAAAAAACCCAATATAATTTTGTATGTCGGTGAATATTGATGAGGCCCACTCCAATACATATTTTACAAGATGTCGTAAGGGTGAGGAATAGTAGGAATGAGTGATAAGCGCGAGTGCCGATGAATAATTCGCAAACCGTACTGTATTAAATAACTTACAATATTTGTTTGTACAATATAATACAATATGATACTCAATGTGGAATCATTTAAAAATATCTGCAGCAACAGACTTATGACCACCTGCTAACCTTATGGAATGTAATCTCGATACAGCAATAAAAAAATACGCGAAACAAAACGGGCATCCCCTAGGTTCGGCATTTTGCATCGAGATCGATCGCGCAGAGAGAGCAACGGCGCGGCGCGGCGAGCGGCCGAGGGACCGGTGAGCGATGTCGCGTTGGGGAGTTTGTTAGCTCAGATACGCACTCTGCTAAGATTCGCGGGAACACATCTGCGCCAGAAAACAACACTATTCTGTTTTTACACAAAAACTGCAACGCAACATTTGCAAACATTTTACGTTAGGTTTGATTCTACTACCATTCGCTCTAAAGTGTATATTCAATCATTCATCCGTGGTAGATCCTGTTATTACTTTACTATAAAATTCTAAATCTTGGACACAAATTTCAAATTAATTTAATGCTGATGACGTTAATCCAATGACATAAATAATATAATCAGAATATGAGTAATGCTATACCAATACTTTTGGCTATTTGTAAGTATCTGCTATGAGTTATCCCGTTTTGAATGCGAGTACGTACCTGCTCAGCGATAGGTCGCATTAGGGAGTTTGCATGGGGTCACCGTAAGCCGTTTTCGATAAGGCCCCCCGGCGGCCAACTCGGACTTTCGGCATTTTCGGCTCAATACACGCTTATCTGCGTGCCACACTCGCCTGCAGTGTACGTGAGCCGAATAATGCATCTACGCTTCTCCGAAATTGATATTATTTTCCTATAATACATTATTGATTGGCAAGATTGATATCTGAGTCCGCTAGCACGCGTACTTCATCGCAATACGGAGCAAACTTACTGTTCATTAACATTGTATTGGCGATATTCTACCTCATCATACGATTTAAGATATTTAAAAACGTACATAATATACAAATATCAATTGAAAATGTATTTTATTCACTGTTAATAAATATTGTATTACCAAATCAAATCAAATATGTTTATTGTGGAACATAGGTACAAAAAGATGTCATAATATGGTTACTCGTTCGACTATGACCCGTCACATTGGCAAACAATAGGTAGATAATTTAGGTCCAGTTGATTTTCCTTCCAATTTATTAGAAATCTTTTCAATTGAACTTTTCCGCTAGAAACTCTGTAATATCCGTACTTTAAAACGGTTTTTTGATAAGAAATTCTTAAAGGTATTTTTTAAATAGATTTATTCTAAACTTCTTAATTGTACATGTTATGTGATTAAATAAGCTTTACATGAGTCAATACATAGTAGACCAAACATAGCTCTGATGTACCGTTTTTCTTGCTTTAAAAAAAGGCATTAGTTTTTGGTCATGTTCCCCCAAAAGATAATTCCATACCTTAGTATGACACACACTATACCATGATATGCTATAATTAAAGTCGCCTTGCTTACTATTGGGGATAATTTGTAAATACCATAAGCCGATCGACTGACTCTTTTTGCTGAGTTTTCTGTGTAACTTTTCGAGTCCAGTCTTTATCATTAAAACTAGAAAAAATTGTTCTAGTTTAATTAAAATTTTCATTTCTATAATTAATTATAAAAATAGTCGCATTGGAACGTTGACTGAATCGTTGTTTTGTTTTTTCAATATTTATTTGAAGATAATTATTAAGCCATTTAATAATTAATTCAATTGTATATGAAATGTCATTATCAAAGATTAAAAAATTGTGTTTTTGCCGCAGCGGTAGTAACTTGTGATAATTTGTCACTTTCGGCAGATCATTTATGTATATTAAAAAAAGAAGCTGACCGAAAAACATTAGGATATGAAGATATGATAACAAACAGGTGTTGCGTTCGCGTCATCGATTAATGTTTGGCGGACGCATGTCGGTGACACACCATTGCCTAGCGCAGCCCGCCGGCTCATGACACGCCTGATGCCACTCAAGATTGAGATCTCGCAAGGCCGCTAGTCTCGCACTCAACTCCACATGACAAATGCCCGTTTCCCCACTTTTACGCTTTTTTACGCGATGAGGGTGTCACGCAAAAAAATGTATAAGGAAATTTACCTAATGGTCCCCATTCTTTATACTCCATCTCTATTGTCGCGCGGACAATGCTGTAATGGAGGGATGACGTGAGCGCAGCTCGGGGAAGCTTCGCATTTTTATTCTTTTATGTCTTTTAAATGTTAGCGAGCTCAATTTAAAGGTTTCTTTGGAACGTGATCGCACTGAAGGCAGCGGAATGGATATTGTCAGCGCTACGGCGTGCATGTTTAATATTGTAATATTTAGATTTCTTCATTTTCTTTTGTATAAATAATGGAAACATAACGTATGAAATATAATGGAGATCGTCCAAAAGTTTTAGGGGGAAGGCCCCAAATACCGGACACTTAAGGAATAAGAAGAGTAATAAACATCATAATCATCTGATAATTTATTGACTTAAAAAATATTTTTTTAAAACCGCGTACAATAATAAGACAACTCCTTTAAATAAAGGTGACAATTGTCGGTCTTATCGCTGCGATTTCTTTCCAGATGACAATTACATGAACTGAATTGACAAAAAGTTAGGAAGAAAAGCAAAAAAATAAAATAATAGTAATCAGAAAAGAAAGTAATAAGTACAAGATATAAGGAATGCAAACATACATATCTTAATATATATCATTCACGTGTCACGTTGTTTGTCCGCGATGGGCTACTAAACCACTCAACTGATTATAATGAAACTTTGTCCTTATATAGATATGTACTATTTGTTCCAACTTAAAAAATTGGATAGTTTTTATCTCGATGAAGTGCGTGGTGGCCTGTTGGTAAATGGACCGGATGCGGCAGCCACTGTACACGGCGGTCGGGGGTTCAAAGCAACTTATAAGAATTTCTATGATTTGTAAGTCCGCCAACCCGCACTAGGCCAGCGTGGTGGACTATATGGCCTAAACACTCTCAATCGTATTCTCAATTGTAGAGGAGGACTGTGCCCTGCAGTGGGACGTATATGGACGGATGCAGAAGTACAGAAACACTTGAATTTAATTATAAATAAACATACACACACATATAGATAAAAATACCTAATTTTATAATAAGTACACACATAAGTACACATTGCACACATGCATATATTAAGACACATAAGCAATTGACAGATTAAAGTAGCTTTTTAAGAGATAGGTAGAGTTTTTTGACCATTCTTTTGAACGACAACAGTTTTCGTGCTCGTCTCACAGCATCAGGAAGTGCATTCCATAATCGGACCGCTTGAACAGAAAACGATTTCTCCATAAAGGTCGTTGAGTACACGGGCATTCTTAGTTTCAGGCAATTCGACGATCTCAAGGATCTCGAATGCGAATATGACGAAATATAAAACGATCTTTAAGGCTCAATTGCACAAACTAACTTTGCCAATACCTTTGCCCTTGAAACTGTCAATTCCATACATTCGCAAGGTCAAATACATCTCAGATGTATGGCGATGACATTTTCATAGGCAAAGGTATTGGCAAAGTTACTTGGTGCAACTGAGCCTTAGATAAGGAGTGAGAGAAAAAGAATATGAGTATTCCGACGAAGTCGTATATGACCACTTGAGCTTAACACGAAACTCGGAAACATGGTCATATTTGCGAAGACCATATATGAACCGAATGCAAAAATTCTACAGACGCTCAAGTTTATTAAGTTGGTCCTCGGTGAGATCGATATAGCTGACATTGGTATAATCAAGGATGGGGAGAAGCCTTTGCACAAGCGAAATCTTCGTGGCAACGGGTAGGAAATGTGTAACCTTCGCCAAGATAGTGTTGAAGCAAACGATTTTCAACTTAGCTCTCGAAGCTACGACCTTATCTTCAACAGTATCATTATATGAGATGGTGATACCATCGCAGTAGATAGAGGGAATCTGATCCCAATCTAATTTTGAGATCATCCTAGGGCTGCCGACAACAATGACCTGTGTTTTAGAAGGATTAACCTTCAACCCATGAGCATCTTTCCAAACACAGCTACATTGGACGTTTGAATTAATTTCCACGATCAAAGATTTGGAGATCATTAGCATAATGGTGGTAGGAGGAGCGAAGATCTGTAATGGAGTTAATAAAAACAGCGAAAAGTAAAAGCAAATAACACACCGCCCTGAGGGACGCCAGCTGTTACAGGGCACCAGAAGGAAAAATATTCCTCAACACAGATGCGTTGCCGACGCCTATACAGGTAACATCGATAACAGTCAACTGTCATTGGAGATACGTTAAGAGAACTTAAAATGCCAAGTAATAAATCGAAATCAACGGTGTTGAAGGCATTGCTGAAGTCAAGCAATGTGTTATATATGTGTGCATAACGGAACGTCGCATGCTGCGGGCTGCGTCCCGCACCCCGCGTTCCTACTCCGCTCCCCGGGTCCTACACATATATAACACAATGCTAGAACTGTCAGCTTGCCTTCTTCCATACCTGATCTGATGTCATCCGTAATATGAGTGAAAGTAGTGACTGTCCTGAATATTAGACTTTTTTAAATGTGTGTCTGAACTAATGTCACAAAAGTGTTTTGCTGAATATAAAAGCCTTTTCAAGAATCGTGATACAAATAATATAAAATAATAATTGAGTGTAATAATTTTGAAAACAGTGTTCATCATCATCATATATCATCATCATATCAGCCACAGGAAGTCCACTGCTGAACATAGGCCTCCCCCAAGGATCTCCACAATGACCTGTTGGAAGCGGCCTGCATCCAGTGACTTCCTGCAACCTTAGCCAGATCGTCCGTCCACCTTGTAGGTGGGCGTCCGACATTTCGCTTGCCTATACGTAGCCTCCACTCAAAAACCTTTCGGCCCCAACGGCCGTCGGTTCTACGAGCTATGTGCCCGGCCCACTGCCACTTCAACTTGCCAATCCTATGGACTATGTCGGTAACCTTGGTTCTCTTACGGATCTCCTCATTTCTGATTCGATCTCGTAGGGAAACACCGAGCATAGCCCGCTCCATGGCTCGTTGAGTGACTTTGAGCCTTTTAATGAGGCCCACAGTGAGAGGCCACGTCTCGGTGCCGTATGTCATCACTGGTAACACACAACTATCGTAGACTTTCGATTTTAGGCACTGAGGTATTTTGGAAGAGAAGACGTCGCGAAGTTTCGCGAACGCTGCCCAACCGAGTTGGATTCGACGATTGACCTCTCTCTCGAAATTGGACCTAACCTAACCTAACCCGACCACTTGTCATGAATAGACATATTCGACTACAACTTCGAGAGTCGAGCCCCCAACTCCAATGGGGGTGGGCACAACATGGATATTCGACATGATCTTCGTTTTATCCATGTTCATTTTAAGACCCATCTGTTGGGAGACTCGATTAAGGTCTTCGAGCATAGTACTAAGGTCTTCCAGCGATTCTGCAAAGACTACAATAACGTCGGCGAATCGAGGTGAGTAATATACTCGCCGTTGATATTGATGCCGAATCCTTTCCACTGCAAGAGCTTGAAGGCGTTTTCCAGCGCGGCAGTGAACAGTTTCGGAGATATAACATCTCCCTGTCTCCTCTGTCTGTTTTAAGTCTAAACTTTACTCTTTTAAGCTTGTTGAATCGCCTGCATGCCCATGTTCAACACCTAACTGCGAGTACGAACAGTCCGCGCATCATATACTTTGGGAGTGTAGTCTTTGGCAGAATGAGCGTAAAACCATGCTGGATAGTATGCAAATATCATCTGGAGTTGTATACTACATGGTGTCATAACATTGCGTACCACTGTTGATCCTGGCTTACAGGAGTTACAGTGGTGGGTGTGAGGGCGGGACAGTCTCCATCTCCCTGTCTCACGCCTCTCTGTAGTGGAATAGGCTTGGTCGGGAGGCTGGAAGTCATCAAACCTCCTTTCGAGACGATTTGTGATGATCCTTATAGACATACCATACCATACCCAACTTATAGACATGGCTCAGGAGCGAGATGGGCCTGTAGTTCTTCAGCAAAGTGTTATCACCTTTTTTGAAGAACAGTACCACCACGCTCCTGCTCCATGCCTCTGGCGTTGAGCCCTCGAGGAGAACGGAATTGAAGAGCCTCTGAAGGACTTTCAGTATCGGTGTTCCGCCCGCTTTCAGAAGCTCTGAAGTGATTCCATCCTCACCCGGCGCCTTGTTGTTTTTAAGTTGTTTGAGGGCCATATCAATCTCACCCAGGCTGATGACCGGGATATCATCGCTAAAGTGTCGGAAAGTGTCGGATTAACTCGGCTCTCGGGTCTTCGGCCGAGCTAACAGTAGGTTCGGCAACCGAGGTGTAAAGCTGTTTGTAGAACCTCTCGATCTCTCTTAATACCTCTGCCCTCGTCGATACCACGCGGCCATCGTCCGTTTTCACCCTAGACAACTGGCTTTGCCCAATAGACAAGTCTCTTGCGAACACTTTGGAGCCTCCGTTCCGCTCAATTGTCTCCTTAATGCTCACAGTATTGTGAGCACGGACATCGTGTCGCAAGGACTTCCAGATCCGTCTATTGAGCCGCCGATATGCTTCGGCGTCAACGGAAGACTGCAGCGTCAAAGATCGACGTTCGGCTATGAGGTCAAGAGTGTGGATCGAGAGTTTTTGTGGTCTATCTCTACGGCGAGGTCTAAAATACTTAGATCCCACCGTATGGACAGCTTCTACCAAACCGCTGTTTAACTCGTCCACTACAAGGTTTTCTTTTAGACAATCAAAGCGATTTGTCAACTCGAGTTGAAAGCTCTCGGGGTTTTGGATATGGGCGCGATTAGATCGGATCGTAGACTTCATCAAGCGACGCCTTTCTAATTGGACGTTGATATTCAATGTGCCCCTAACCATTCGGTGATCACTGCCGGTTTTCACCCTGTTGATCACAGAGACATCACTGAACATCCGTCTATTCGTCCTCAAGATGAAATCTATCTCGTTTCTCGTAAAACCGTCAGGACTCAGCAAAGGTCCATTTCCTGTGAGGCGGCTTCTGGAAAAAAGAGTTCATCGCAAAGAGTCCCTCTTTTTCCAGAAAGTCGGCCAGCCTCTGATCCCTGAGGTTCCGTTGCCCATGTCCAAATTGACCCACTTTCAACTCTGCATCACTTCTCTTGCCCAACTTTACGTTAAAGTCCCCCATAACAACATTGAAGTAGGTTTTGGAAATATGTATGGCCCGATTTATGTCCTCATACATCTCCTCTACTTCTTCATCTGGGTGTGTCGAGGTCGGCGCGTATACCTGTATGACCTTCAACGAATATCTTTTTGATATTCTGAGTATAAGGTACACTACCCTGCTCGACACACTTTCGATGGATACGATGTTGTTGATGAGAGACCTGTGGACGAGAAATCCGACACCTCCTCGGGACTGTTTGTCGTCCCCCCGGTAGAAGAGCAGGTTACCAGACTTCAGGGTTATCGTATCCTCTCCGATTCTTCGGACTTCCGATAACCCCAGAATGTCTCAGTGTAACCCGCTCAATTCTTCTTCCAGGTCGACAATCTTCTCGTCTGTCCTCAAAGTGCGTATGTTGTGTGTTACTAGGGCCAGTCGTCGTCAGGGGTGGTAGCCGGGGCCAACCCGGGGATTCTTAGCACTCCCTGCCCCACCGTAACCATGGCTGCTACCATCGCCAGGAATAGAGGGGCTGCCGGGGACTGGGGGCCTGGACAACTTTTGTGTCGTCATTTGGGGGGGACTCACGCTGTTGACGCTGCTGCCCATCATCAACGGGGGAAACGAAATAGGGTTTGTGAGTAGAGGATATAATGGGAAAGGAAAGTATGGCCTGTAGGAGTGGATACTGCAGTCATGGAAGGGAATGTTTGTAGTGACTGCAGTAGCTCGGGGGCCTAGGTCGCGTACTCGTAGCACCTATTCTAGGACAGGCCATGACCACTAGATAGGAGCATCCCTGACCTGCATCACTGAAAACAGTGTTACTGGGGTGAAATAAGAAAAAAATTAAAAATGTATGGAAAATCAAAATCGCTGAAGTTTTTGATGTCAATAATTCATAAGACACACTATTTGCGTGAGGAGAGATGGGATAGAATAGAGTTAGGTCGAGGGACGAGATGGGACTGGTATAGCTGACAAAATTCATTTAATGGGATAAGACGGAATGTACAGGACGGTATGAAATATTATGGTAAATGATGATAAAGGTTGGGTCCGATAGGAAAGTTTTTGAAAATCATAAAATATCAGCACCCAGATGAAACTGTGACAGGCCGCAAGTATTATTACAAATGTGACAGTTTATATGTTTGTTACTTCTTCACGTTCAAACGGTAGGACCAATTTTGATGAAATTTTGTAAAGAAGTAACTGATACAATGGATTAACACATATGTAACTTTTTATCCTGGAGTATATTTTGTGTTCCCTGGGGATCAGCAAGGACTCTTACCGCTCAAACGCCGAATTAATTTTTTTAAAGAAATTTGGTATAAAAGTAGCTGATACCGTCGATTAATACACAGGCTTCTTTTTATCCTGGAAAATTTGGTGTTCCCATGGGAAGAGTAAGGAATATACTGATGGTAGGTATCTCATTTGTGAGAGGCCGCCTGGTTAAGTACCACCGCAATGTCTATTTCTATTTACTTCTCTTTCAAACTAAAAGCGATTGAATGGGATAGAATACAGGGCTGATGAAATGAGATATAAGAGGACAGAATTGCATGCTTTAAGTCGCTAGTTTATTATCTATATATTATACATAAACAGGGACGATGATTCGTTAACTGCTAATACGAGTATAACTTTGTAATCCTATATGGGATTACATACTACAGTCATATGAAACGTAACAAAGTTCCGCTCAAACAAAATACTCATAAGTGGAATTGTGTGTGGTTCCGGGATTAGAATTTTAGAGGTAGGAACTTATTGTGTTTATTAGTATCTACATAAAATAATGACCAATTGTAAGGTTTTGGACTTTTATATTTTGAGTAGATATATCATATAAGGCGGGAAATCGTTGTTGGTAAAGTAAGAATAGATCGCATAATTTGCCAAACGGAATACTCACGAGTTTTAGGAGTTTCTCATTTTTAGAGGAGAAATGGGGACGTATTATCCTTATTTAGAGGAGCATGTATTGATTTTTAAGTAATATTTTACCGCCCTCATTAAAAACACCCTTTTTTCCAAGTTTTAAGTTGCTGTATGAATTCGAGTATCAATTTTATGTTTTCTGTATACTCGCATCAAAAAATGTATCACATAATGAGAATTGAACTATGTGGCTGCCACTTTAAACGTTTTTGTTTTTGGTCGGATAGGTCTCAAAATCGATATTTGTAGAACCCTTTCCTCCAATAATCTAAATTCAGAGTTAGAATTGAATATTTTGGCCACCTTTTGAACTCTATAGCTATCGGTCAGAATGGTCTCAAAATATGTTTTTTTTTAGTAAGCTTTAAGGGGGTGAAATAAAGTATAATATTATAGCTGAATAGGAGACGAGTATGAGCATTAGGAATGTTGCATGTTGTTTATATAAAAGCTTACGTGATTCAAATGAAATAGTTGTGGCGATATAGTTGACGTTGTTTTTCTTTTACGTACACATTATCATAGACACGCAGACGAAGTCGCGGGCAAATATTAGTTTTATATAAGATAAGATAGGATTTAACAATCTTTATAGGAATGGTTAGTTTTTTTTACTAGTGTCACTGAAAAATTGGTTGCTAGGCGGTTTAAAAATACTATACCATATATAGCTCTTAGATTCAATGAGAAGATCCTCCGCATTACTATCATTGCCTATTTTTTCCTTAGCCAAATAAAAAAAAAATGTATGTAATTATGATTGTTTTATGTATTTAGATTAATTTATATCACGACTATGTTGTTCTTTTTTTTTATAGCGAAAATATTTCATTCAAATTTTTTTCTGATCAAAGCCAAAATTGTATGAATTTCTTCGGAATTCAATCGAAATTACTGAATTATTTATTAAAACCTATTAAGATTAACACACAAATTATTTTTATTATGATATTTTTGAAACGTATAATATAATCGAAAAAATATAAGTGACATTTTATGCAGAACAGTTAATTTTCTACAATAATTTGTATTGTCCATTTCATAGTGCTTATTCGTTTAAGAGTCATGAAATTTATGAACAAAAATGTTTGTATTAAACTTATTAAAGCCTTATCTTCAATTTGTTAAAATAGTAGGATTTACGAGAAACATGTTAGAAAACTTTTTTGTAGGGCAATTAATTTACTACAAAATTGTATTGCGTTGATTATAATTACAATGATATTTATATATTTTTAACTATTATATTATTATTATGTTTATTTTTATTAACTAAATTTATTTCTTTTTTTTTTTTTGTACAATCAATAAACATGAGTTACATTTTTTATATTGAACTGAGGAAAAAATCTTAAAACTGTAATGCAAAAAGTTCATATATGGTGTAATTTTTTAAGAAATACCTATCAACCATAAATTGATTTTTCAGTGGCAATAGAGAAAAAAAAAGTTTTTTTGACCCACCCGTATACTTATCTTCTATGAAAGTAGCTATATTTTTCAAACTTTGACTTATAAAACTTTAATTATATCTCAAATAAAGCCAAATAATTATTATAAAAGTACCAATATTGGGTATATTTTTGAAGATTATTAACTACTAAAAAATTAGGAAACCTTACGAATATCCTGAGCTCACACAAATTTTAGTCAATCAATATTACATTTTCAGACAATTGTATTTTTACGAAAATAAAGAGGTTGACTATCTAATAAATATTTTGACATATTATTTTATAGTTTTTACATCTAAAATGTAAAATCTAAACCCAAGATTTATTTTATTTGCAGCAACACAGTCATACAATTTATAATTAAGTTTTACCTTCAACTTAAAAATTAAAATAAGGTCTCCTAAATTGTTGATTTTATATAGCTACAGAAAATTCAATTACCAACCAAGATTTTCCAAAATATCAAATTTCCTAAAATATGTAACTCAAAATAACTCAAAATCATATTTTATATATTATGAGATACGTGTATTTTTGCACATAAGATTAAAAATAAATTTAGGCATAAAATTACTCTGGAAAAATAAGATTACCACAACAAATCCAACCATAAAAGAGAAAACAATAAACTCACCTGATATATAATTCATCATAATATGAATCAAACCAAATTACACTATATTCAATGGATTTCTTCATTGAACAATAACTTCTTAGCGAATACTTTGAGTTACCTAAATTTAATATTATAAAACAACTTTATTAGCTATAATAAACAAATAAAACACATCTGCACAAGGAAACACAGGCATCCCTAAATAGTAACCAGAAGGCACTGTCGGACCAAGTCAACGGACCAGCCAGCGAACAGTTCTCCGTATTCCCAACAAACAAATAAATTCAAAAATTGCCAAATACTGCTTTACTATTGGACGACAAACCCCTTGCTCCTTTGCGCGTGTGCTAAAAAACGAAAGGGTTAAACAACTCACCCCTTTTTTAACAGCCACCCCATATTTTGCATCCCTTTCCTTAATGATATGACAGAACTCCATCGCTGAAAGGTATTTAGAATGATATAATATAACCAAACACGTTTTTTTTAAAGACATTATATTCTACTATATTTATACAAATTTGCAAATTGTATTGCAAATATTTAATTAATACCAATATTTAAAACTTTGCGAACTAAAAAAAAATACAATCCACAGTTATTGTCAAACAAAATGACTTTTTTTATAATGCACTTAATCTAAAGCAAAATGAAATTTTAAATAATTTTAATATTAAACTTTAACTTACTTTCAAAATCTTTTGGGGTGTTTTCGAGGCGGTTTTTTAAAAACCATCGTCGTTTATAACAATTATATATTGAATATTCAGTGAAAGTATTCAACAATTATCCTAAATGAAGTTATAAATAAGTAGTGAGCTAAAAATACTTATTATTAATACATATTTTGAAAATTGGATTATCTCGATTCCCGCGAAATATGCCAATCTAAAACGTTCCATTTTACGAAGTAAATGTACAAAATACTAATAAAGTACAATAGGTCGTAACTAGACTATGATCGCGTGTAATTTTTATTGTTTGCGTACAAACACAACAACCATTAAAATAAATCTGATAAAATAATTATTTAGTATTTTAAGGCAATTATTATTTTAGATTTATAAAAGAAAGAGTCTCTATTACACGCGAGCACTATAATAAAACTAGCGACGTCATTGGTTTTTAGCCCAGTCAAACAAGGTGAAAAAATGAGGTAATCTGGGATTGACAGATAATAAGCTGGAAACTTGTATAAACCTTTATTTTAGAATTCTAAACAATAACTCAAAAACCTCATAAAATCTCAACGCCAAGCCGCTAGAAGAGATATCAAAGGTCAAAGGACCCGAAAAACAGTTTTTTGCAAATATCTCACTTCCTATGGTTTTTATGCTATTTGCATCTTTTATGAAATTGTACAACAGTAAATTCTCTCCAAATGTTGCTTACAACATTTTTTGCTACGATTAACCGTTTTTGAGAAATAGGTTATAGAGAGCGCAGAGCGCGCGGCGCTTAGTCTTGCGTAGCACAATTTAAAGTTCACCGTGAGTTTCGGTAAGAAATACGTTGTATGATGATAACATATTGCTAAAATTAACATTGATTTAAATAATTTGCGTTTTATTAGTATATACTAATACACCAACAAAGTAATATTTTTCTTATCATACATTCTCTCTTTTTTCAACTCATGCCTCCAGATTGTAAAAAAAATGTTAAATAGTGCCAATTGATTTTGGTGGTTTCAGATAGGTTAAACATCTGTCCATAATATTCAATTAATTGTGCTTTGAATTGCACAAAAAGACTTTGTTTTTGACTGTGTTGAGTATGTAAAGTTTTTGGTGAGGTAAGCCGTCCTCGCGGGGTTTCTAGTTTTCCACTTTAATAGGAAGAAAACTGGAGCTGAAGTACATGAGGTTACTGGAGCAGTTACTTATCTAAAAAATCATGTAGGGCATAAGTTTTCTCGTCGGAAGGAGTTTATTATCACTTTGAAGACAAGCCTCATTCTGAACAGGCAAAAATTCGATTGCAATTAAAACCTGGATCAAGTGCAACAAGCCTGCAGAATCACTGGGAAGAACTTGACGAGTAGTTTAAATACCATGAAAATCTATGTTTGACTGCCTACTATAAGCTCTTTATGCGCTAGAACTGAGAGACGAAGGATGATAAATTTTCAATTGAGACTCAGCAAAGTTGTAATAGTAAATATTTGATTAAATTGAATATTTTCTTTAGGAATTTATTTGTACACCCAATATTATTAAACGAATGTATGATCAATGAAAAATATTATTTTGTTGGCATACTCACTAATAAAATTCAAGTTATTTCAATAATATACCTATACAAATAGTGCGTTATCCCGTACCATCACGTTAAAATATAAAATTCGAATTTTGTTACGAAGCTTTTTTACCGGATTTTAAGGAAAAAAACCTTTAAAAGAACTTTGAGATGACAGTTAAAATATTCAATTTCGACTATGACTTTAGTAAGTTACACTATGAGTACCTCAGATAGTGATTTTGAAACTAAATAGTTTACAATGACGGCCGCAACTTACAATTCTGAATATGAATTTAAATTATTAAAACAAAGGGTTCTTCATGTATCGATTTTGAGACCAATTGGATCAATAACTGAAAAGTTCAAAATGGCGGCATATGGTTTCGAATGAAAATGAGAAAGATATCTAGAGAAAACTGCATCGATTGTTGTTCCATGTCTTGCGGTAGGCTTTTTTCGGTTATGATTCATTTGTACTTTTAATTTATCTTGAAAGTTTACCAACAGTTGTCCATCTTCAGGCACGAAATAAACATTGAAATCTGCTAAAATTGGTGGCAACGTACGTTAGTTTCCCTCTTATTCTTCAGAGCCTATTCAACCATAAAGCTTTAATAAATTATATGTATATAAAAACTTTATAATACTATTAACGGTGTTATTGGGCTAATTCAACCAACAACCATTATTATGTTTGTTCTTTACCAATAGTTAGGCCATGGTGGAAAATGGAAACAAAACATGCAGTGAGTTTCACTGTGACTCTGTTTGAGACTGTTTATTTGATTGTACCAATGATGCTTATATGTTAAGGTGATACGTGCCTAATTGCAGATCAAACATTATCTGTTAACATGCGTTATTTAAAATGTGAAGTTATTTGCTGGCACAGTTCCATAGTATTCGAAAGTATTCAAATCTGACTATCAATTTAGAAAATATTTTCGCGGAATAAGGTCCAACAGATATCAATTTTAAGAACAATCGGACCGATAACTAAAAGTTATCAAAATGGCGATCGCCAATTTCAATTCTGACCACCAATTTAGAACCACACCAATTAGAGATTAAGAGTCTCTGAGATATCGAATTTGAGAGCAATCGGACCAAAAATTAAAAAGTTCAAAATGGCGGCCTCAGTTTTTAATTCGGACCATCAATTTAAATTATCGAGGGGAAGCTAAGGGCCCCTTAGATATTGAATTTGAGAGCATAGACCAATAAGAAAATTTGAGAGCAATCGGACCGGTTACACGTCCCTCCGTAACGCTCTCATCAAGCTTTAACTAGCTCGCTCCTCAAGGCAAGAAGTGCGTAAAGAAGTTTTACTTCATTAACTATACCACGCACTTATACATAACAAAAATTTGCATTTAAACTCGTAATGTCATAGTATTATAATGTTCATTACATTATAATCTATATCTATACTAATATAGCTGAAGAGTTTGTTTGTGCCCGCTAATCTCAAGAACTACTGCAAAATTGTTTTTGTGTTGGATAGTCCATTTACCGATTAGTACTATAGGCTATTTAGTATGAAAAATCAAAAGCGCTGACATCCTGGTACTGTAAAATCTGAGCCCATATTCTTCCACTATTAGACAGGAAATATATTCCTAAGTGGCATATTATGCTGTATTATTTCTAAAGGGGTTGAAATTTTAAATTAAAAATTGTAACCAATTATATTATTTCTATTAAAAAAATACAAACGTAAAAAGTTACATGAATTCTTGATTGATGGATACCCACGACACTGAACTCGATCTTAGTGTGGGATCAGGTGATTCTTGGTGAATCGGAACGTACATAGTAGGTACGTGACAGCCGTATTCCAAGGTTTGACACTTCCGACTTCGAGTAACGAGTTTCGACTACCAACTACCAAGTCATAATATTGAGCATAACTAAAAGGAACAAAAAATAAACGTTCCTCTACGTTCCTAATATCGGAATGAGATAGTAGATATTTACTTGCGCTTTGAAGTTTTGACAGATTCCATCTTTGGTTGGAATGCTACGTACGGTGGAATACCTAGCAGAAAATTAATTTTATTTATTACAATTCAATTACATTGAAACCAAAATGACTTTATACCATTTTGGAAATTGTTTGGCTTTGGTTTATGCTCCATATCACATGGCGTATAAGTATTCTGGCATGTAAGTAACCAAAAAAATATATAACTAGGTTAATTGGCTGCTTACAAGAGATTTGCACAATTTGTCTGTATTGCAGATCTGAGTATGCGACGTTTTCAAAATGTGTGTACGCTGGAGGTCTCTACATGTTCACACAACTATGCAAAATGTTACTTCTGGCCACGTTTTTCCCTGATTCCGATAGCAACCACGGAACTGGAGAATACAGTATTATCCTGGTAAGATTATTTTAACTTTAAATTAATTTACAGTAGTAGTTGGAAAATGCTGTCAGAAAGACCTAGTGCGGGGTTATATCGCAAATTATGGTAAAGAGCTGTTTCTTTGCAGAGTTTTATACATTGCTGTATTTGAATTGCATCTTAAGAAATTTACTGACGAATCATACTAGAGTATTGGAGCACCTGTAGCATAACCTAGTTGTACTATATGGTTAATCAGGTACTGTGAGGAATTGCAACAGAAAATAGAAAGATAGCATTATATCCCCACTTGTACTTATATTATGTGATTATAGTGAATTAAAAGACAACTGTACATATTTTTCCCAAATATGGTTGAAAAAGACATAAATTACATAGTAACATAGACAAATGCTTAATTTAGCATCTATAAGCCACATATAAAGCTGTATTAGTAATATTGACTTCAATATAATAACTTATCAGACAGCACTAGAATGTGTGACAATGTAGATTGTGCGATGTATCAGAAATCCCATAGTCCATGACCACCAAATGAATCAATCATAATATAATTAACCAAATCATTTCACAAAGTACTTGAAAATAAATCTACATCTCTGGCAAAAAAACATTTATTATCTTAAATTCTTTGAATTGTAGTTCTTAGCTTTGAAATAAGCCTAGGTTTGATGTGATTTATTATTTATTTGATCACTAACATGAGCTTTTTAGAAAAATAAAAATTAAGCAAATTGAGTTCAGTTTCTTTTTTAAATTTATTACAAACAAAACATTATCAATATTTAGTGGAATCCCCTCATCCTGATTACAGCTTGCAATTGGTTTTCATTGAATGCGGTATATCATGTCCTCCAAAAGTGCAGCTATAAGCTCATTGTTGGTTACTGGCATAGGATTTATCTCCTGAACTTTCCTTTGTCAACATATTGCAGTTGGTGAAGCTTTCAATCGAACATGAAATTACTCAATATGATTCATTCATATCTCATTGCTAAGCGAAGGATCCTTCTTCTTTCTTTTGTTTGTCATGGTCTTTTGCTAATTCTAGCTAAAAGCTTGTTCTTGCCATGGTCTTGATCTACCAATTTGTCAATTTTAGATTTATAAATACCATAAAAATGCAATATTGGCAAAGGATTATTTATTTAGATGAATAATCTGTTAATATATATATAGGAATTGCAAACATACTTGTTATTATTTATTTGATATCACAATATTTTGTTAATTTATGAATATGGTTTGTTTCAGGAGGTACTAAAAGCAACAGTAGATGTAGCAGACTTGATTGGTATCTACTTTGCACTCAACTCTGTCCCAGGAAAAGGACATGCAAAAATATTTACATCTGCCATAGGATGGGCCAGTGCCGAGGTTAAAACATAATATTTCTTCCTAACAAAATTACTTAATACTATTAAATGTTCAAGTCGAGTGGATAGCTAAATTCAAAACTATCAAGAATATTTACGAATACTATTAAGAATATTTTATGTGGCTGTTTGACTGCACGCCTTCTAAACGACTGGACCGATGTTGATGATTTTTTTGTTTGTTCAAGTGCACACTCTACAAATCGTATCTGCACTCGGGCCGAAGCCGGGCCAGATTTATTTATTTATTGGTGATAAAAAAACCGTCGTTCGTTACAGTTAAATTATTTTTTGAACATAAATTGAAGTATTTAAACATACAACCCACAGTAATGCCCACATATTGCCAAAAAGTAATTAAATAAAACGAATGAAGGAAAGCGAATAATTCCTAGCTTTGAACCGACGCGACGGTGACTATAATTTAATTGCTGAAGTTTTAAAATGACTCATAAATGAAAATATGTCTAATCAAGAAAAGGCTCGTCGTATGTAGATAGAAAGCTAGCATTCAATAAAATAGTAATGGTCAAGTGACACGATTGCAGGTGTTGGTGAGTCGGAGCGTGCTGCTGTGGGTGGGCGCGCGCGGCTCGGAGTTCGACTGGCGCTACGTGCGCTCGTGCGGCGAGTCCAACGTGGCGCTGCTGCAGCACGCGGCCACGGCGGCGCTCGTGTGGCTGTGGACGCGCAGCGACCTGCCGCGCGCGCATGCGCCCGGCGTGGCGGCGCTGCTGGCGCTCACGCCCTACCGCGCGCTGCTGGAGGACGCCGTGGCGCGCGCGCTGCAGCTAGCCGCCTGGCCGCTACTGGCGCTGCGGGCCGCGCACGCGCTCGCCCTCGCGCTCACCGCGCTCGCCATGTACGCGCGCCTCGCCCACCACACCGGAATATAATGTCACTCACTAGCTACTACTCATTATACCGATATATCTATCATTTGTGATTGGACGCATGTTCACTGATGTTTATTGGCGATGTGTTGTTTTTATTGGATTTTGTAGACACACGTATACGGTCACATTTGCACGACAAAGAGTAGCACTCGCTACGTTTCACCGAAATTACAATAATGAAGTGAAATAAGGAAATGTGATGTGGAACTTTATATATGGGATAAACGATTTCTAGATGGCGGCTGTCCCGCCCTCACACCCACCACTGTGATTCCTGTGAGCCAGGATCAGCAGTGGCACGCAATGTAATGACACCGAGCGTTGAAGCTCGGTGAGTCTCCGGGAATGTCTAATTTGTCTTTAACCCGCAACAAAATTAATCAGAAAGTGTAATTAATTAAGTTGGAAATAAATTATTGAGCTGAAATGCACTCGCAGTCTTTACTATTTAGAGGTTTTATCTTACTTAGGTACCATAGTTGACTATGTATAGATATACCGGAAACAATCTAATTTAATACCAGCTATACCCGCGACTTCGTCCGCGTGGAATTTAACAAACACTTTATTTTTCTAAAATTAAAGATTTTTTCTAAAATAAATGTAGCCTAAGTTACTCCTTATTATATCAGCTATCTGACAATAAAAGTCCCGTCAAAATCGGTCCAGCCATTTCAGAGATCAGCCGGAACAAACAGACAGACAGACAAAAAAAATCAAAGGTGATTTTCGTTATTAGGTATCGTGTATATAACGATATAATTATAGTTGGACATTTTTTTTATTTTCACTTTACAAACAGACACTTCAATTTTATTTATATGTATAGGTAATAATTGTGTATTACTTGTAAAATGCATTGTGTTCTTATGCGATGACCAAGTCAATGTATTTTATCAATAATATAAAATATTTTTAATAGTCACAATATGGTGTTATGTTAGCTAAGTATGTAATAGCTTAAGATAACTCACAAGCCACAGTCTCTTAAATAGGGACTGAATTAATTAACTGACTTGGTACTACATGGTTCTCACAACGTTTTACGATAGAAGAACCGAGTTGCGAGATTTGCTTTGTTATACAAGTTTTGTTTTGTAGGGATCTCATTTCTTATTGTAAATTATATATAAAGAGATACACTGATTCATTAACCCCAAATGTAACTTTGTAATTCTTACTAATAATATAAAGGTGAAAGTGTGTGAGTATGGACGGAGCTGTAAATGTCAAAACGGCTCAACCACTTTAGATGAAATTTGGTACAGTGATGGCTGACACCCTGTTTTAAAACATAGGCTACATTTTATCCCGAAAAAAATAGTGTTCCCGTGGGACGGGGCAGGAATCTAAATCTATACTAATATTATAAAGCTGCAGAGTTTGTTTGTTTGTTTCAACGCGCTAATGTCTGGAACTACTGGTCCAATTTGAATGATTCTTTCAGTGTTGGGTAGTCGGTTTGTCGAGGATATATGCACCCAGGCGAAACTGGGTCGGGCTGCTAGTATATATATATACTGGGTGGAATCGCTTATCGTCGTATGTTTTTGTTTATGTAGTGTAAAATTAATTTACCACTACTAGTTACTAATTTAGAATAAGTTATTCATAAAACAACGTTGTTTAGAGAAAGATGACATAAATGAAAAAAATCTTCATAAATACAAATTATTGTTACCCTACTTTATACAATATTAATTCGAGTAGAAACTTCTAAATCTAAGTAATAAAATCCTTTGATCGCGCCGCCCTCACCGCTGCGCCGCCGCAAGCGCAAGTACAAAGCGTGCCGCCGCGCCGAGCCGCCCGCTCCCGCACCGCCGACACCTTCCAGGGATCTTACCGCTTCCTCAGTCGTGCGAAATTCGGTACCGAGTGACGTTGTATGAAATTATTTTGGTTATTGGTTAGTTTCTTGCGGTCAAAATGAGTGATTACACGAACAGTGAGTATGTGACAATAATGACATGCTATGTTCGATCCAATGAAAACTTGGGTCATGCAAGAAGGATGTATGCAGATCCAGAACATCTGCAGTCTTTGCGTAGGAATGGTGTCATGAATGATGAATCCACGAGTTCCCAGCACAAGAACTATTTTAACGACTTATCCGGGGCTACTTGATAATGGTAAGTTCAGACTTCCTAATCATGCAAGAATCCGTGACCGTCGACAGCGAAGTCGTCCATTCTCGACTTTATTAAAACGTTTAAATAAAAACATATGCAGCTTTTTCTAAGGTAGTAGGTACGTTATGAAAATAATAATGTAAATCTTAACAACTTAGCAACAACTACATTTACTTAAATGATCCTAACACCTCACTTAGTTTCTTGGGATTGGCAACACTGTAGTCATTTATCACAACTAGCCACTAAAACGTCCCGACCCCCAACTTTGACATAAGACTAGTGTTACCAGGTTTAGTTTTTGTAAATTCGGGACAGGACATTAAAATAAGCGGGATTATGAGTTCTTCAGCGGGACGCCTGTTAAAGAGGGAATTATATTTTTTTTTTGCTTTCACACATTATTACTCTCCCTCTTTTTAGCAGCATATACTTATCACATCGAAAAACGTTGCGTCTCTGGAGGCTCTCAAATACCCTTTTTTGGTTATTATTATAATAATGGAAGCGCAGCTCAACTAGACCAAGTACCATATCTCTCGAGGCTTCAATTCATGAGGCGCCATGGTTTGATACCATGCATACATACATAAATTGACGCCTTTTTTCCAGAAGGGATAAGCAAAGGTTTCTTAACTTACTCCAAATATTTCAATTTTGTATTTTCTTATAACTTTTTCGATTTACCAGAGCGATCTTTATTTCCAAGTTTTTTTTTTTTTTATTGCTTTGAATGACGAGACGAGCATGCCGTTCGCCTGATGGTAAGCGATACGACCGCACATGAACAGTAGCAAATCCAAACAACCCCTTGAATTACAAAGCGATGCTTGGCATTCCACTGCGCTCGCCATCCTGAGACATAAGATGTTAAGTCTCAATATGTCCAGTAGTTACTCTGGCTACAATGCCCAAGATGAAAATTGATATTTTCCGACACGCCTTGGCACATGAATTCTGACAAATTATGCTCGCTATAATGCTCGTAGAGAATTAAGTGAAGTTAAGATGCGTTTTTCTTTTAAATTACATCTACATGTCGTAAAGTAAAACTCGCCAGAAATAATCTCTAAGCGGTATGAAACTTGAAATTTTTACGAAGGAATTTTCATTGGAGCTAGCTAATATTCACGAAGACATACGTTCACTAACAGTATTTCCTTGCACATGTGTTACCATCTTAAATAAGAAAGCTAGGAATTCGTTAACAAACCGCGAGAACTTAGTCAAAGTCCTGTATTTTTTTGGAATCAGCCTATGGAAACAACTTTAGAATCGAATTGGATGCTAAGTAGGTTAATAATTGTAGGAAAACGCGAAATACTGTACGGATTATAAATAAAAGTGTCTAATATTTAGTTTTGTATTCGTTCTGAGAGGGGTGGTCAAAAAGCGGGACATTTGGCGTCCCGCTGAAGGTTCAATCGGGACGCGTCACCAGACCCTTGAATAGCGGGACGTCCCGCGTAAAGCGGGACACCTGGCAACACTACATAAGACTGACATAAGATCATAATTTGTATAGCCCCTCGACTGTCGATTGACTTTCTGTCAAAAAACTGTCATGTCAGCGAACTGTTTGAAGGGTCGCGGACCGTCGTAAGTCTCCTCGCTCTTCAAGCAAAAAGCAACCTACTGTCATTGAAATAGGGTTTATTTTTATTTAAACAGGGTATTGATTTATGTGACAGGAATCGCATTGCGGTTCGCGAGTTGCGAAATGTCGTAAGAGTCTCCTCGGCTTCAAGCAAAAAGCAACCTACCAACATTGAAATAAGGTTTATTTTATTTAAATAGGGTATTTGTTTATACACAGGATACCGCATTGCGGTTCGCGACGATTTGCGGCACCTGTCATGTTTTTTCGGCGAACCGCAATGCGGGTCGCCGACGGTTGAGGGGATAGCCACTCACACGTCCACGTCACTGTCACTTAGTTTGACAGATATCTTCCGATTCCCGATAAATTCCCGCGTTTATTTAGTCATCAACTTAAAGCGTTATGTCCGAGTTCCTATTTTAGTTACAGGGAAATAAAAAATATCTGTAAGTAGCCAAAACTATGCAGAATTATTAGATGTGGTAATTATTGTACAAATATAATTCAAATGTATTGTAAACAAATAATAAACACTTTATAGAGTTCGAATTTCAAAGGTTTTTCATTTTCAAATCATGTTTTTACCCATTAAATCGTATTACATACCAAATAAATCCATTTATAAATAAAGCTTAGACTATAAGCTTTCTTTCGATATTCATATTTGACTACCTACAATGCTGTTTATCTTGTAAAAAACCAAAACAAACCACCTTTAATCACAACCAATTTCTGTTACGTTTGCGTTTTGCATATATTGCGTTAGTGACTTCCAGACCCGTTTGGTGTTACCAACAGTTAATCTGGATTCCCTTGAGATCCAACATACAAAACCACTAGAAATCCACTAAAAACGTGCAGGGACTTTAAAACCATTAAATTTTAGGTCTAAATTTAAAAATAATAATTATTAATTTATTAAGAAGGATCGAAAATCGACATGTACATTTTTTATATGATTTTAAAGTATCGTATAGTAATAGTATCGTGACAACGATTACTATATTATTACTACTCCATATCGGTAGCATGAATCGTTTAACCATACTTTCGTGAACTCGATACTATTACTTTACGATAGACACAGGAACCGCATTGCGGTTCGCGACGGTTCGCGATTATGTTTTTTCGACGACCCACAATGCGGTTCGCCGACAGTTGAGGGCGTAGACGGAGAAACTAATAGACGGAGTCACATGTTCTATCCCTTTTACACAAAACGAAAGAGATTTATACATAACGTTCATGTAAGAAAGAGATGCAAGCTTTTGTAGCCTGTCCTTATCGGCGTAACCGCTTGACTCCAGGAAATTTGACGTTTTGGAGGCAAATATTTACATTATTTGGGGTGGCCAGCGGTCCGACGGTTGATATTCCCTAAAACAAAAGATATTAAAGATTTAAATTACATATTAAAAAACAAACCTCATTAATTATCTTTTATTTTTTAAACGTTTTCCTTATATGTATTGAACTGTATATGGTTGCGCAGTAGATATTGTTTTTGAAATAAAACTATTATTTACGGATTCTATCGCGGTTTTGGTTTAAGTTTTGCTTTTTTTAACTTCTCCACGCGACGTTTCGATTGCTTTACAAATTTCGTGGTCACGGGGCGGACTAGATATTATTATTTTATTAGCTTTTATTACAATAGTTTTTATTTTTAGAACTAGCTATTTACTTAAATTATGTTTATGTCATACAGTGTTTTTCTTAGTTCTGGGTGATGGCTGGTGAACCAGGCATGTAGGTGCACTGTAGTTCCACTCAAAGTTAAAATATCGATATTTTAGCAATTATATTTTTTTAAAGAGCGGTCAAAGTTTCCCGATACCTTAGGAAAAACGTGTTAACCTGGCCACACTCCCACAAATATCGCTATCTCATACTAGGTTACACGGTGGTTACCCCTGTGGTTGAGGGGAGGCTGTCAAATTGACTTTGACAAACATCTGTCAAAATTGAGGGTCGGGACGTTTTAGTACATAGTGACAGATAACCTAGGGTAATGAACGAATGTTACTGAATGATTCGTGCGGAATTGCCATTCACTACGTGGGTAAATTAATTTATTATCATTATAAAATAACAAACAAATATAAAACATGCATTAATGTCGCGTAGAAAGGTTATGGGAATAAATTAATCAGCAAAGACATATTTCTTGCTTTTATTCCGCAATATACAAAAATGACTCCAATTAATTATGCGTTTAGATTTCCGAAGTAGCCATTTTTTTATTAGTTGTCACACATTAGCGGTTTTCACTTATTTATTGCAAAATAATAATCACTTTTCTCGAGTTTACCTTCCGATAAAAAAACTGGTTGTAATGATTGATGATTAATATAATCCATGAATTAGTAAATCTTATTGTTATACCGAAAATAATCAACAATATAAACCTCTGATACAAAAATCTCGAGAAATATAACTTTATGTAAATGCGAGCCGTACGCGAGCCGATGTGCTGATTCGCGCATAAAAATGGCGGGACGTTTGAAATTGACAGATCTTCACCGTGACGTGGTCGACAGGCCTGAGGTTAACGATAAAATTTGTTTGGCTGTTTATCAAACTTCACGTTTTCATCAAACATGACCTGAGACGATTAAACAAGGGATCAAACATTTTGCTCGTAAATTCGATTTAGTCTTTGCCGTGATGCACACCGTGATGTGACGTCGTACTGAGTCGCGACCGCATATCATGAGAAATAAATAAAGGTAGTGCATTTATATTCATTTATCAAAATATATATAATTCAAAGGTCACTGACTGATATAGTAATCTGTCAACGCACAGCCCAAATCACCGAACGGATCGGGCTGAAATTTGGCATGCAGGTAGATGTTATGTCGTAGGCATTCGCTAAGAAAGGATTTTGATTAATTCTCACTTCAAGGGGATGAAAGTTTGTATGAAACTTTGTCAATTTTAAACCGATCGGGCTGAGACTTTGCATGCATAAAGTTACTATGACGTAGGCATCCGCTAAGAAAGGATTTCGATAAATTCCACCCCTAAGAGGATAAAATAGGGGATGAAAATTTGTATAAATCTTCTTAGTATAATATAAGGTGGATAAAATGGGACAGAAGAATATAGTACGGGATTGGATAATCAGTATAGAAAACGGCAATCATATTGAGTTTAAATAAAATATGGACTGGAATATGTATCCGTATCCGGGCGAAGCCGGGCTGAGCCGCTAGTACATTTATATTTCCATATATTCTTTCTAATTTTATTTTCCATAACATCGGCATGACCCGATAAATAGATATGATTACAATGTCATTTTCCTTTTCCGTAATAATACCACAATACACTTAATGTATTATTATCAATGGATCATGACATTTGATGGAAATTAAAAAGTGTGGCAACGTTTTTCTGCTAATTTTAGGCCACAGCGTATTCTTAATATATTAGCATAATATTCGGGTTCGATCCCCGCACAGAAACAAATATTTTGTGTAAATCACAGGAACCACAGGTATTTGTTTCGAGTCTGGATATTTGTGGGACCGAAAAGTCTGTCGTAGTTTCTGATATCCACGACATAAGACTCGAGAGTATATTTGAACGAGTATATTTGAATATTTTAAGGCCATATATGACATAATATAAAAAAAACAAGTATGTATCGGAATAAATATTAAATTCATCAGCTTTTCAATAATTTTAGGCAACTTCCAAACCATTAAAAATCTACTTACCATTAAAAGCAATTTTCCACAACAAGACGGGGTCCAAACCACCAGATTTAGTGGAAAATCCACTACGTTGGCAACACTGGTGAAAAACGCCTGAAAGATGGCCGCCCATGTAAGTTCTTCTTCAGTCGATATCTGATACAGGTGTTAGCCGATTAAATACGGCGGCCAATAAATACAAGCTACTAAGTGTAATAACGTAAATGGAATTTAAATGAGATATTTCTATCAAATATTAACATTTTTATACCTAATTTTTTAATGTATTTATTGATTTTGCGTTGATGAAATTTTAGCGATCAAGCATGCGCAGCTATGATTCTTTTTTTCTAGTGTTTTGTTTAGAAACCAAATTGTAATTTATGATAGATTTATAAGTAAATATCTTTTATTACGACGAGATTTATTTAAGTAAAGATACTAATAGCTTAATGCATTAAAACCAAAAAAATTAATAGTATTTAAACATTATGGATAAGGGTAGGGTAGGTATGTTGTGGTTAACATTAAAAACAAAATAAAAAATAAAAAAATATTATTAATACAATCAATTAATACATATTTAAGAGTAAATACTGAAAAACTCAAATCTATATGTTAATAATTAAAGATTTGTACGGTTTAGTAAGTAAAACAGGTAATAAAACCGAACACATATTGTAAGATGCGGCTAAGGGACGCAGCTGACAAGCGGTATAACGTGACGTGACCTTGATCACGTCGGGATAAATATTTTACCTCTTCAGCCGCCTCCCTTAGTCGAATCTTATTACTTGTTTTCGACTAAGTTCTAACTAGTAATAATTGCACTATTCAGAAAAAACAAACATAAAAACATTCTTGGGCCATATCAGTAATAGTTTACTTAATGGTTCTACTGTCGAAAACTAAACTACTATAACCACCGATTTGACCAAGACTGTTATTTGCCAATTTCTTTTTTGAACAAATTATATGAAATACCTGTGATTATGTTGTTAATTCTGATAATTCATGCACATTTAAATGTACGTATCTCTTAAAATCACTTATTTATCCTGAAGTATATGCAATTACTGAAATCGTAAACTACAATCATTGATTTGAACCAGCAATAGCAAATTATATTTTTTTTGTACCTGAATGATGTTATGTTGCAGATTGCTGCTACAGAGCTTTCTTTATGCATATAATGATAATCCGTGTACATTTAAATGTATCTTACTGCTACACAATTTGTGTAAGCGCTCAGTATTTCACGTAGTATTCATCAAATAAAACTTTTCTGTTTGACATTCAACTATGTCTATAATAAACAAAAGAAACAATTTGACTACAGAGTATGTATACGTGTACAAATACTTATGTATGCGTGTGTCAAATGCATGCTGGTTTGTGCATGGGTTTGTATAATGTTTTATTTATTGATTTAATGTACTTTTTATGCATTATTATTAAAATCTTTATATATATATATATATATATATATATATATATGTCAGTACTCTATGTTTACGGCCAAATGAAAAACAAAAGAAACAATTTGACCTATGCGTGTACTTGTGTATGTATGTGTGTGTGAAATGCATGATAGTGTGTGTAATGTTTTATTTATTGATTTAATGTACTTTATAAGCATTATTATTGAAAAATATTAGCGTTCTGCACTTCTCCTACACATAAACTATAAGTGTGCCAATTTTATGCTCCTGCATCCGTGCAATTTTCGTAAAAAGGAGTCCAAAGTTTTTGCATCACGTATTAATATATAGATATTATATACTTGCACCTTTTAGGTACCAACAAACACAAAAACAAAATATTTCTTGGATAATAACAATAACAGTTTACGTATAGTCTTAGAAGGTGACGATATTTATCACAATCACATTTCGTTTTACACTTATTTTAATAAAATCAGTCAAATAATTACAAACATAAAAAGAAAAATATTTTTGGTCCATTTCAATAACAGTTAACTTATTTATTAATCTATATATAATATAGTAATGCTTGCACCTTTTAGGTACCAACAAACACAAAAACAAAATACTTCTTGGATAATAACAATAACAGTTTACTTAGTCTTAGAAGGTAACGATATTTATCACAATCACATTTCGTTTAATCACATTTCGGCCTCTGCCTCTGCCTGGGCCTCGGTGTCCCCCATTTGCACCCTGGCCGCTCCATCTAAAGTTCAAGTTAAGTGTTAGCACTACTGACGGTTTTTTTTATTAGCTTAATTGACACAAACTACGCAGGCACTCTATCACTGAAATCAAAAAAATAAAACACTCACGAGCATTGTTGGTTTTCGATTGATGAACTAACATTGAAAATGTATTTTATTAATAGTCTTCTTTTTATTTCAATAAATGTATCCAATTATTGTGTGGTGGCCTGTTGGTAAACAGACCAGACGCGGCTGCCAACATGTTCACGGTGGTCGCGGGTTCAAATCCCAGGGCACACCTCTGACTTTTCGGAGTCATGTGTGTATTGATAGTCAATCACCACGCACTAAAACGGTGAAGGAAAACATCGTGAGGAAACCTGCATACCATAGCGGTTTATAAGAATTTCTATGGTATGTAAGTCCGCCAACCCGCACTAGGCCAGCGTGGTGGACTATATGGCCTAACCACTCTCAATCGTATTGTCGATTGTAGAGTAGGCCCGTGCCCTGCAGTGGGACGTATATGGGCTGATACAGGTATCCAATTATATTACCAGCTTTACATTAGAATAACTACGTTAGTAAAGCTAAATGAAAATTATAAGATGCGGCTGACGGGTGTCCTTGAATGTTGTACCACTTTTCAGCCGCGTCCGGCAGCCGTATCTTATAATTTGTTTATGGCTTAATAGTAGATCATTTGAATGTTCGGATCATTCGCAGGCGATACGTTATCGTAATGTACATAACGGTTTGCGGTCCCTGATGGCGCCATTCATTCCGTATATTTAGAGAACACAAAGAATCATTGAAATATTTAAAATGAATTAATGAATTAATTCTTTGATATTGTAAATTGAAATCAAAATATTATTGGCTCTATCACACATATTATATCACAATCACACCCAACATCAAACATACCACACATTCTAGTTTGAACAAAAACTTTGTAACGCTAACCCTAATCTCAAAAAATATGGCGCGCGACCGCTAAAAAATTTCAGCGGAATATTGGAAATCTATTAAAATATTGAATTATTTTGATATATTCTCAATGATCGAATGGCATCTAATTAATATTTATGATATGTTTTCTCTCTCTAACAAATTATTTATCATTTTTTCATAGAATTAATACAGAAATATTTAATGAAAACCGACGAACAACGATCGTGATTTACTTTCATGTCTATAAAACTTCGAATCACGCGTCGAATATGGCTTATTTTTAGGTAATTAATAATTATTAATGTAAAACTTTCATTTAATAAACTGTATAAGAACAATAAAGGAGTTAAAAAACAGTAGTTACATTTTTAAAAATTCCTGCGCACAACTCGCCGTTGCCCGTAGACAACATACTAATTTGCCGTTTTTTTTTTTAATATTCCTACTGCTAATGATTATTTGGCCAATGTTACATTAAAGGGCCTTTATTTAAGCATCGTATATATTTTTTTCATAACGCTTTTTTAATTATATTTTGAGTTTAGAACGTTTTTTAAAACTAGTGTATTTTTCTATACAAATTATGATCTTATGTCAGTCTTATGTCAAAGTTGGGGGTCGGGACGTTTTAGTGGATAGGAAAATACACTAGTTATAAAAAACGTTCTAAACTCAAAATATAATTAAAAAAGCGTTATGAAAAAAATATATACGATGCTTAAATAAAGGCCCTTTAATGTAACATTAGCCAAATAATCATTAGCAGTAGGAATATTAAAAAGAAAAAACGGCAAATTAGTATGTTGTTGTTATACTTGTTTGCATGGATGAGCTTGATAATGTCCGGTTAATAAAAACACAGGTCCAGTTACGTAGCCATATTTATTGCAACTCCTTGACAGTACAGTGTTGACCTCTAAAACATACTACTATAATGTTGCCATTATAACATCTCCCTTTTTCCAGATACTTAATTTTACACTGAACTATTTTTTATACACAATTAAAATGTAACTTAATTACTCCTTCTTATTTACTGGTTCACAACTATAAATCTTAATATACTGAACTAACTTTATACAATCAAAATCCAACTTAATAACTATTTCTTAATTTGACTTTTCCACAACTACTAATCTTATAATTATCATACACATAAACATTATAACACTTTAACTTAATCTTATTCTAAAAAAACATAATCCTTATAAATTGCAGGCTTCCTACTCACTCTGCCTGACTTAGTTATATAAGTACTATTATCATCAATTTTAAATCTTACTTTCTTTGTTTTACTTTTATTACTTATGTTATCATTATTATTTCTTAATTCAATCCTATTCTGGTTTTCTATTTCCAAAGTACCTGACTCTACACATGTTTCATTTCCTATGTTGCTGTCATTCTCATTATCATCCCATTCTTCTATGTAATTATTCACTTTATACTTTCCTCCTCGTATCAATGCTCGTCTATTTCTAACAATTACCTCACCATTTTCATTTTTTACTTTATAAGACTTTGGTCCATCACCATAATCTATCACTACACCACTTTCATAAGGTTTCACTCCATTATCATTTTGTATTTTAACTACATCTCCTTTAATTAAATTTGGTAACTTCCTAGATCCCTTATCATACTTAAACTTTTGTTGCTTTTGTTTTCTGATAAGACTCTTTTCCTGGCTTATAAATTAATTCAAATGTATACAGCTGTAGTGCTAGTCTTATTCTTTGTAGCCTAATTGGACATTTATTTAATGGTTTAGAAAATATTGCAACTAATGGTTTATGGTCTGTTTCAACAACAATTTTTTGTCCATATAAATACTGATTAAATTTTTTGCATCCATAAAGAATAGCAAGACTTTCTTTTTCAATTTGACTATACATTCTTTCAGTGTTTGTTAATGCTCTTGACCCATATGCTACTGGTTGACCTTCTTGTAAAAGCACTGATCCTAAACCATCCTTAGATGCGTCTACACTCAAAACTATCAGTTGATTAATTTGGAAATATTTTAGAACTGGTGGTTCAGTAATTAATTTCTTTAATAAATTAAATGATTCTTTTTGTCTATTTCCCCATATAAAAGGTATGTCTTTTTTAATTAATTCTCTTAAAGGTGCTGTTACTTTTGACACATTTGGTATAAATCTAGATATGTATGTAATCATTCCTAAAAATCTATGTAATTCTTTCTGGTCTTTTGGTTCACTCATTTCTGAAATAGCTTTAACTCTATCTTTATCCAATTTCACTCCTTCACTACACAAAATATGCCCCAAATATCTAACTTCTTTTTGTTTAAACTGACATTTATTCAGATTAAATTTTATTCCACTTTCTTTTGCTCTTTTTAAAACCTTTTCTAAAATCCTATCATGCATCTCTTCATTCCTTGAATGAATCAGTACATCATCAATATAAATTTCTACCCCTTCAATATCTTTGAATATGTTTTTATATACTCTATGAAATACTTCAGGACTAGATGACAAACCAAAAGGTAATCTATTATAAAAATATCTTCCATATGGTGTGTTAAAAGTGGTTAATTCTTTACTATCATCTGTTAGATTCAACATGAAAAATGCTTTACTGGCATCTAATGTGCTAAACACAGTACTACCGCTTAGTTTTGAAGTTATTTCTTCTAAAGTTGGAAGCATTAAATGTTCTCGTTTGATTTGACTATTTAAATACTGTGGATCTAAGCAAATCCTAATAGACCCATCTTGTTTTGAAGTAATAACAAGACTACTCACAAAATCTGTTGGTTTCTCAATTTTTGAAATTACTCCTATTGTCTCTAAATGATCCAATTCCTGTTTTAATTTTGTTAATAATTTGAATGGAACATGTCTACAAGGTTCAATTTTCCCTTGCCAATCATTCTTTAGAACTATTTTATATTCATAGTCTTTAATCTTTCCTAGCCCCTCAAAAACTTCTTTATATTTATTTATTAATGTCATTTTACTACCATTGTCTTGTATTTGTAAAACATTTCTTTTTTCTTCACTTGAACTAGAAACCCTATTTATCAAATTAAATTTACTTAATGTTTCCAGCCCCAATATAGGCAAATAATTTCCTTCACAAACTTGAAATGTAACTAACTGATTTTCTTTCCCAATTTTACACTTTAAAGATACCTGTCCTATTGTATGTATAGGATCTCCATTGTAATTTGACAATTTCAAACTAGATTTATCAAATCTGTGTACTCCTATTTTATAGCAAAGTGACTTAGGCAAAACATTACACTGTGCTCCTGTGTCTAATTTTAATTCTAGACTTTTATCAAAATCACTAAAGTATACATTTTCTGACCAATCTAACTTTGACGCTGACACATTATTTATGTAGACATTATTTAATTTCTTTTCATCACTATTTACTTTTATATCTGTATCACAATCTGTATATACCTGTTTTACATATCTTCCTGATCTACATTGCCTTGCAAAGTGACCCACTTTTTTACATTTTAAACATACTTTATTATATGCTGGACAGTTTCTTTTTTCATGTACTTTCCCACACCGTTGACATGGAATGGTACTTACTCTTGAGCGAGAACTCTCCACTGACCTTTTCTGAAATTGCGCATATTTTCTTTCTCTTGAAATTGATCCTGACCTTGAATTTCTTGGTCCCATGTTCTTGTTTATTTTGTTTATCTGCTCATTCATATTTTCTGCTTTATGCAAGTGTTCTGATGCTACTTCTGCTGCTTTGCAAATATTTATAGCTTTTTGTAATGATAAATCTGGCTCCCTTAATAGCCTGTCCTTGATTCTTCTATCTAATAACCCTGTTATTAGCTTATCTTTTACTAAGCGTTCTTGCTGTTCTCCAAACTGACATTGTATTGCCAATTTTCGTAACGCTGTTAAATATTCGTCAAAGGATTCGCCCTCGTGCTGATTTCGCATGAAAAATAAGTGTGAATTTACGCTTAAATTTTCTCTTGGCACAAAATAGGCATGAAATCTTTTCATTACAGCATCATACGTTGCAGTTTCTTCATCCATTTCAAATGTTGAATATATTTCGATGCATTGTTCACCCATGCAATGTAAAAGTAATGCTACCTGGACATCCTCTGGTTTTTGGTCTCCACCTGTCGCTTTTCTGAATATTTCGAATCTTTTCTTCCATATCTTGAACCCTTCAGCATTATGGTTCATGAATTCTGGGGGTTTTAATCCCGTAAATACGTTTTTCTCCATGCCTAAGTTTTTCTTGTCAATTTACAAATAATATTAACGTATACTATTTTGCTTACTTTTTCTTGATTTTCCTCACTTTTTCTTGATTTTCCGCAGCGCCATGTTATACTTGTTTGCATGGATGAGCTTGATAATGTCCGGTTAATAAAAACACAGGTCCAGTTACGTAGCCATATTTATTGCAACTCCTTGACAGTACAGTGTTGACCTCTAAAACATACTACTATAATGTTGCCATTATAACAGTTGTCTACGGGCAATGGCGAGTTGTGCGCAGGAGTTTTTAAAAATGTAACTATTGTTTTTTAACTCCCTTATTGTTCTTATACAGTTTATTAAATGAAAGTTTTACATTAATAATTATCAATTACCTAAAAATAAGCCATATTCGACGCGTGATTCGAAGTTTTATAGATATGAAAGTAAATCACGATCGTTGTTCGTCGGTTTTCATTAAATATTTCTGTACTAATTCTATGAAAAAATGATAAATAATTTGTTAGAGAGAGAAAACATATCATAAATATTAATTAGATGCCATTCGATCATTGAGAATATATCAAAATAATTCAATATTTTAATAGATTTCCAATATTCCGCTGAAATTTTTTAGCGGTCGCGCGCCATATTTTTTGAGATTAGGGTTTGCGTTACAAAGTTTTTGTTCAAACTAGAATGCGTGGTATGTTTGATGTTGGGTGTGATTGTGATATAATATGTGTGATAGAGCCAATAATATTTTGATTTCAATTTACAATATCAAAGAATTCATTCATTAATTCATTTTAAATATTTCAATTATTCTTTGTGTTCTCTAAATATACGGAATGAATGGCGCCATCAGGGACCGCAAACCGTTATGTACATTACGATAACGTATCGCCTGCGAATGATCTGTAGGGCGATTCACGTATTAAAATAAGTTCAGCTGCAGTGCAGTTGCGGTTAAGTTTCGATCAAAACAGCCCTTTTCGTATTCACGTAATTTTGACAACCGCTGTCAAATACGCTCGCGTCAAGTTCGCGTCACGCAAACGTTTTAGCGTATTCTACTGCTGCGCGTATATGTCAATCTCAAACAAATTTCATACATCTGACGTACAGTTGACGCGCAGCTCACGCGCAGTTCACGCGCAGCTAAACACTTACAAGAATACCATTTTGTACCAAAGCGTAAACTTAATTGTAACCGCACCGCAACTTGATCGGCGCGTCAAAAAGTTACGTGAATCGCACTACCGAACATTCAAATGATCTGCTATTAAGCCATAAACAAATTATAAGATACGGCTGCCGGACGCGGCTAAAGAGTGGTACAACATTCAAGGACGCCTGTCAGCCGCATCTTATAAGTTTCATTTGGTTTTACTAACGTAGTTATTCTAATGTAAAGCTGGTAATATAATTGAATACCTGTATCAGCCCATATACGTCCCACTGCAGAGCACGGGCCTACTCTACAATCGACAATACGATTGAGAGTGGTTAGGCCATATAGTCCACCACGCTGGCCTAGTGCGGGTTGGCGGACTTACATACCATAGAAATTCTTATAAACCGCTATGGTATGCAGGTTTCCTTACGATGTTTTCCTTCACCGTTTTAGTGCGTGGTGAGTGACTATCAATACACACATGACTCCGAAAAGTCAGAGGTGTGCCCTGGGATTTGAACCCGCGACTACCGTGAACATGTTGGCAGCCGCGTCTGGTCTGTTTACCAACAGGCCACCACGCAATAATTGGATACATTTATTGAAATAAAAAGAAGACTATTAATAAAATACATTTTCAATGTTAGTTCATCAATCGAAAACCAACAATGCTCGTGAGTGTTTTATTTTTTTGATTTCAGTGATAGAGTGCCTGCGTAGTTTGTGTCAATTAAGCTAATAAAATACCGTCAGTAGTGCTAACACTTAACTTGCACATTAGATTGAGCGGCCAGGGTGCAAATGGGGGACACCGAGGCCCAGGCAGAGGCAGAGGCCGAAATGTGATTGTGATAAATATCGTTACCTTCTAAGACTAAGTAAACTGTTATTATAAGTAAGCTTGCACCAGCATGGGATCCAATTCTACATTTAATTAAATCGGAACCCAAAAGACAAACTGTTATTGTTATTATCCAAGAAGTATTTTGTTTTTGTGTTTGTTGGTACCTAAAAGGTGCAAGCATTACTATATTAAATATAGATTAATAAATAAGTTAACTGTTATTGAAATGGATCAAAAATATTTTTCTTTTTATGTTTGTAATTATTTGACTGATTTTATTGAAATAAGTGTAAAACGAAATGTGATTGTGATAAATATCGTCACCTTCTAAAACTATACGTAAACTATTATTGTTATTATCCAAGAAATATTTTGTTTTTGTATTTGTTGGTACCTAAAAGGTGCAAGTATATCATATCTATATATTAATACGTGATGCAAAAACTTTGGACTCCTTTTTACGAAAATAGCACGGATGCAGGAACATAAAAATTGGCACACTTATAGTTTATGTGTAGGAGAAGTGCAGAACGCTAATATTTTTCAATAATAATGCTTATAAAGTACATTAAATCAATAAATAAAACATTACACACACTATCATGCATTTCTCACACACATACATACACAAGTATTTGTACACGCATAGGTCAAATTGTTTCTTTTGTTTTTCATTCGGCCGTAGACATAGAGTACTGACATAGATATATATAAAGATTTTAATAATAATGCATAAAAAGTTCATTAAATCAATAAATAAAACATTATACAAACCCATGCACAACAATGCATTTGACACACGCATACACAAGTATTTGTACACGTATACATACTCTGTAGTCAAATTGTTTCTTTTGTTTATTATAGACATAGTTGAATGTCAAACAGAAAAGTTTGTTTACTGTGGTTTTATTGAATGTCAAACAGAAAAGTTTTATTTGATGAATACTACGTGAAATACTGAGCGCTTACACAAATTGTGTAGCAGTAAGATACATTTAAATGTACACGGATTATCATTATATGCATAAAGAAAGCTCTGTAGCAGCAATCTGCAATAACATCATTCAGGTACAAAAAAAAAATTTGCTATTGCTGGTTCAAAGCAATGATTGTAGTTTACGATTTCAGTAATTGCATATACTTCAGGATAAATAAGTGATTTTAAGAGATACGTACATTTAAATGTGCATGAATTATCAGAATTAACAACATCATCACACAGGTATTTCATATAATTTGTTCAAAAAAGAAATTGGCAAATAACAGTCTTGGTCAAATCGGTGGTTATAGTAGTTTAGTTTTCGACAGTGGAAATTTAATAATGTATTAAGTAAACTATTACTGATATGGCCCAAGAATGTTTTTATGTTTGTTTTTTTCTGAATGGTGCAATTATTACTAGATAGAACTTAGTCGAAAACAAGTAATAAGATTCGACTAAGGGAGGCGGCTGAAGAGAGGTAAAATATTTATCCCGACGTGATCAAGGTCACGTCACGTTATACCGCTTGTCAGCTGCGTCCCTTAGCCGCGTCTTACAATATATTTTCGGTTTTATTACCTGTTTTACTTACTAAATCGTACAAATCTTTAATTATTAACATATAGATTTGAGTTTTGCAGTATTTATTCTTAAATATGTATTAATTGATTGTATTAGTAATATTTTTTTATTTTTTATTTTGTGTTTAATATTAACCACAACATACCTACCCTACCCTTATCCATAATGTTTAAATACTATTAAAATATTTGGTTCTAATGCATTAAGCTATTAGTACCTTTACTTAAATAAATATCGTCGTAATAAAATATATTTACTTATAAATCTATCATAAATTACAATTTGGTTTCTAAACAAAACACTAGAAATAAAAGAATCATAGCTGTGCATGCTTGATCGCTAAAATTTCATCAACGCAAAATCAATAAATACATTAAAAAATTAGGTATAAAAATGTTAACATTTGATAGAAATATCTCATTAAAATTCCATTTACGTTATTACACTTAGTAGCTTGTATTTATTGGCCGCCGTATTTAATCGGCTAACACCTGTATCAGATATCGACTGAACAAGAACTTACATGGGCGGCCATCTTTCAGGCGTTTTTCACCAGTGTTGCCAACGTAGTGGATTTTCCACTTAATCTGGTGGTTAGGACCCCGTCTTGTTGTGGAAAATTGTTTTTAATGGTTTGGAAGTTGCCAAAAATTATTGAAAAGCTGATGAATTTAATATTTATTCCGATACATACTTGTTTTTTTTATATTATGTTATATATGGCCTTAAAATATTCAAATATACTCGTTCAAATATACTCTCGAGTCTTATGTCGTGGATATCAGAAACTACGACAGACTTTTCGGTCCCACAAACACCCAGACTCGAAACAAATACCTGTGGTTCCTGTGGTTTACACAAAATATTTGTTTCTGTGCGGGGATCGAACCCGAACAATATTATGCTAATATATTAAGAATACGCTGTGGCCTAAAATTAGCAGAAAAACGTTGCTACACTTTTTAATTTCCATCAAATGTCATAAATCAAATTGATAGGTACCAAAAGGGCCCTGTAAATGGACAAAATAGTTGTCAAATTTTACGCGTTTATCAAATTATTTTATATATTGTTATAGTATGCGGCTTTGTTTGGCGCGTTTTTCAAACAGTCTACGTGTTTGATGCAAATCTGGCGTAGTTGACAAACGTGTTTGAACGTGCACGGCAGTGTTTGTCAAACAAAATCACAGTCATTGTTTTGTTTGGCATCATGGCAGACGCTACACCCAGTGATAGCACCATTGAGAATAATACATTAAGTGTATTGTGGTATTATTACGGAAAAGGAAAATGACATTGTAATCATATCTATCGGGTCATGCCCATGTTATGGAAAATAAAATTAGAAAGAATATATGGAAATATAAATGTACTAGCGGCTCAGCCCGGCTTCGCCCGGATACGGATACATATTCCAGTCCATATTTTATTTAAACTCAGTATGACTGCCGTTTTCTATACTGATTATCCAATCCCGTACTATATTCTTCTGTCCCATTTTATCCACCTTATATTATACTAAGAAGATTTATACAAATTTTCATCCCCTATTTTATCCTCTTAGAAGTGGAATTTATCGAAATCCTTTCTTAGCGGATGCCTACGTCATAGTAACTTTATGCATGCAAAGTCTCAGCCCGATCGGTTTAAAATTGACAAAGTTTCATACAAACTTTCATCCCCTTGAAGTTAGAATTAATCAAAATCCTTTCTTAGCGAATGCCTACGACATAACATCTGCCTGCATGCCAAATTTCAGCTCGATCCGTCCGGTGATTTGGGCTGTGCGTTGACAGATCACTATATCAGTCAGTGACCTTTGAATTATATATATTTTGATAAATGAATATAAATGCACTACCTTTATTTATTTCTCATGATATGCGGTCGCGACTCAGTACGACGTCACATCACGGTGTGCATCACGGCAAAGACTAAATCGAATTGACGAGCAAAATGTTTGATCCCTTGTTTAATCGTCTCAGGTCATGTTTGATGAAAACGTGAAGTTTGATAAACAGCCAAACAAATTTTATCGTTAACCTCAGGCCTGTCGATCACGTCACGGTGAAGATCTGTCAATTTCAAACGTCCCGCCATTTTTATGCGCGAATCAGCACATCGGCTCGCGTACGGCTCGCGGTTACTTAAAGTTATATTTCTCGAGATTTTTGTATCAGAGGTTCATATTGTTGATTATTTTCGGTATAACAATAAGATTTACTAATTCATGGATTATATTAATCATCAATCATTACAACCAGTTTTTTTTATGGGAAGGTAAACTCGAGAAAAGTGATTATTATTTTACAATAAATAAGTGAAAACCGCTAATGTATGACAACTAATAAAAAAATTGCTACTTCGGAAATCTAAACGCATAATTAATTGGAGTCATTTTTGTATATTGCGGAATAAAAGCAATAAATATGTATTTGCTAATTAATTTATTCCCATAACCTTTCTACGCGACGTTAATGCATGTTTTATATTTGTTTGTTATTTTATAATGATAATAAATTAATTTACCCACGTAGTGAATGGCAATTCCGCACGAATCATTCAGTAACATTCGTTCATTACCCTAGGTTATCTGTCACTATGTACTAAAACGTCCCGACCCTCAATTTTGACAGATGACGTTTGTCAAAGTCAATTTGACAGCCTAATGTAAATAGAAATAGGGTATCCTCTGAACCGTCGGCGAACCGCATTGCGGGTCGTCGAAAAAACATAAGAGGTACCGCGAACCGTCGCGAGCCGCAATGCGGTTCCTGTGTCTATCGTAACGTAATAGTATCGAGTTCACGAGAGTATAGTTAAACGATTCATGCTACCGATATGGAGTAGTAATCGTTGTCACGATACTATTACTATACGATACTTTAAAATCATATAAAAAATGTACATGTCGATTTTCGATCCTTCTTAATAAATTAATAATTATTATTTTTAAATTTAGACCTAAAATTTAATGGTTAAAGTCCCTGCACATTTTTAGTGGATTTCTAGCACAGACTATTAAAACAAGATTGATTTCTAGTGGTTTTGTATGTTGGATCTCAAGGGAATCCAGATTAACTGTTGGTAACACCAAACGGGTCTGGAAGTCACTAACGCAATATATGCAAAACGCAAACGTAACAGAAATTGGTTATGATTAAGGGTGGTTTGTTTTGGTTTTTTACAAGATAAACAGCATTGTAGGTAGTCAAATATGAATATCGAAAGAAAGCTTATAGTATAAACTTTATTTATAAATGGATTTATTTGGTATGTAATACGATTTAATGGGTAAAAACATGATTTGAAAATGAAAAACCTTTGAAATTCGATCTGTATGTGACGTTGTAGAATGTCACCTGTTATATTTGCGATCTATAGCTCAATAGTCGATATAAATCCTATTGTCTATGCCAATCAACGCCTCCGTTGCGCTCATTGGTTGATTCAATTTCTGAAATCTGTCAAACGTGACGTGCGAACTGTCATCGGCGCTCGCATAAATACGCGTGTAACGTCGCTCGCGTTCTCCTTTCTTTAACCTAAAAGCCGCGTGCTACCACGCGTCTTTCTGAACCCGCTGGGGTGAGTGTTCTATTTTGCTAACCGCTTTTAACTGCTTGTTTGTCAGTGTATTCTGTCTGCCGGGCTTGTGAGCTATCACGAGTCGCTGGCACGGAATGCAAGCCTAGTTTGCATTCCGATTTCTTGGACGCTGATTCCAGGTTCTTCTTCTTCTTCTTGGCGTTCTTCTTCTTCTTCTTCTTCTTCTTGGCGCTTACTTCGCTGCTTTACCCGCACGGCACGGAGTGCTGACTCCGTGCGCCTACTTCGCTGCCCGTTGTTGCTCCGCACCGCTTCCAGCCGACTACAACCGAGCCTGCGCCGCGCCGCTGACCTGCGCACCGTGTCCGGCCACGTGGCAGCAGACTTCGCCGGCGAGCTGTCGCTGGGTTCCGCCACGTGCCGAAGACCCGGATCAGTGTCCAGTGAAGGCCAGTGACTCCCGTTGCATACCACCAGCAACAGTGCCGGGTGTAAATAGTGATGCGAATATATTAAAGCCCGAACCTCGTAATTACCCTGAGTAGTTATTTTTCTACCTACCCCTACCTGCGGGCGGCCTAACCCGCCGCAGTGGCGCCCAACTCTCTCTAATACGTGGGTTTTCGCATCACCGTTATACCCGGTACTCCACACATAGTCCGGTTGCGCAGTCTACTACTGGGCAAGCGAACAGTTAAAAAGTGCAAATAGGTTTGTAATTTTTTTCTAACTAAGTGAAGTGTAAAGTCATCAATTTCCAATTACATTGTTTGCATTTTTTTCTGCCTTATCTTCTTCTTTATCTTTTAAATTCACTCATTTTAACTTATAATGGACACTCACCCTATTAAGTTTTTTTTGTTAAATAAAAATGAACTGTGTTACGAAGTATTAATTCGCGGCGAAGACCCAACCGACACAGTGTTACAACTTCGTAAACAGATTCATAAACTGTCATTGTTGTATCCATCTGAGGACATTGATGAGTCGGGATTAGCATTTGACGTGGATCTAAATTCCTTAAATGTTTCTTTTAATGACTTAAAAGCAAAAATTACTAACCTAGAATGTTCATTTGAAACTAACATGTTCAAACGTACATCCACTTTGGCAAATCATATTTATCACAGAGCACGTAGATTAAAACCACTAACATCTGCCGATAAAAAATTATTGCATACATTTCACACTGATTACGATTTATTTATCAATAGGCTTAAGAAACTTAACTCTAGTGAACCGACTACATTTAATTTACCCACATCGGTTGATAAAACAGATGTTACATCGTATTTATGCGAGCGTCCTCGTTTGTCTGATTTCAAACTACTAAAATACGACGGTTCCACTTGCGTTCGTATATTTTTACAAAAGGTCGATGATTTTAAAGCCGCTAGGAGTATTTCGTCTACTGAATTATTAAATTTCGCTACAGAAATATTTTGTGGCAATGCACTACATTGGTTCCGTAGCATTAAAAGTAAAGTTAAGGATTGGGACCAATTGTCTAAATTTTTGATAGAGGATTTTGGCGAATTCGACTATGACTATCGTCTAGTTACAGAAATTCGTAACCGTACTCAGCATGAAACTGAAAACATCACTATATATTTATCTATAATGTCTGAATTTTTTTCTCGTCTGTCTAAAGAATTGCCTGAGTCGGAAAAATTGGAAATATTGTTACACAACATCCGTCCCTGCTACTCTAACGTTATAGCATGCTCACCTAAAATTTCTACTATCGAGGAACTCCGTTTGATATGTAAAAATTTCGAAAATATCCAATGTATGACTGCTCAATATCGTGAACCGCCTCCCATAACTGATAATACCCTAGCTCCAGATTTAGCCTACTCTAATAACATTACTAACCCTAATAATCAATTTAATAAAAAATCTACACATTTATACAATTTAAATAAACATACAAATACACAACCTAACACTATAAATACATCTATTGGTACAAGTAAACCGGTTGCTCGCTTATCGCTCGAGAACAAAAGACACTCAGGTAGTCATTCACATTGTCCCCGCTGCCGCACTAATGACCACACGCTCGCTGACTGTAAACAAAATAGATTTCCGATTTGTTTTAAATGTGGTACTAAAGGTGTTATTTATCCTAATTGTACGAATTGTCATTCTAAATCGAGTCCAAAAAACTTCTAGGGCCAGATTGTTGTGATATTACTACTAAAAGTGTTAATTTTGATAAGGAAGATTGGGAACAATGGCTTTCCACTATTAAAATATTTTTTTCTACTTATAACATCACATCAATCTGGGAACGTAAACCGGAGAATGATTCTCGCCCGTATGTTAACGTAAAAATTGGTGAAATTTCTTTTTGTGCTTTATTGGATTCTGGATCTTCAGTGACTATACTAGGGAACGATTCACATAAACTATTATTGTCAGCTGGTTTTAAGTTGTGTACAGATCTTAACGACATATATTTTGTTGCCGCTGGCGGCCAACGGTTAAACCCTATAGGCTATATAAATATTCCTGTAAGTTTTGAGAATAATTTTCATGTTCTTAAAGCCTACGTGATACCTACAGTATCATCGTATTTAATTTTAGGTATTGATTTCTGGTCGAGGTTTGAGATTTGCCCCAAGTATTTAAAATCAATAACTATAGGTGATTCCAATACCAGTAGTGTTTCTTATTTTAATAATAACAAAAGTAAATTATTTTCTTATGACGATTTAACTAAATCGCAGCGTCTAAACGCTGATAATACTATTGACCTATTTCGTTCTATTTCTACGGAAAAGCAAGGCCTAGGCAGAACACATCTCATAACTCACCGCATTGATACTGGTAACTCACAACCAATGCGACAACGCTATTACAGACTTTCTCCCGAAAAACAACGCGTGTTATGTAACGAGATGGATGAAATGTTAGCACTCGGTGTTGTGGAACCTTGTGAAAGTCCTTGGTGTTCACCTGTCTTATTAACTCCTAAAAAAGATGGAACATTGAGATTTTGTTTAGACAGTCGTAAACTTAATTCAGTTACTAAAAAAGATGCTTACAAATTACCGTATATGTCAGAAATTTTGGACAATTTAAGTAACGCTTGTTATTTAAGTTCTATCGATCTTTCGAAAGCCTTCTGGCAAATACCTATTGAGGAGTGTGATCGTGATAAAACAGCATTCTATATTCCATCACGTGGTTCGTTTAGGTTTGTCACTACTCCGTTTGGTCTTACCAACGCACCTGCAACACAGCAAAGGTTGGTTGATATTTTATTCTATGGGCCTGAATTTGAGAATTGCGTTTTCGTTTTCTTAGACGATATCATTGTTGTATCACCTAATTTTGATCATCATATGGCTATGCTTTTACGTGTTTATAATAAATTAAAATATGCTAATTTGACAATTAATTTTTCTAAATCACAATTTTTTCGTACTGAACTGAAATATTTAGGTTATGTTGTTAACTCGAATGGTCTGCAAGTCGATCCTGGAAAGGTCGATGCCATTCTTAATTTCCCTACACCGACCAACCCTAAGGAGGTCAAACGTTTTTTAGGCACTGCATCTTGGTATCGTAGATTTGTTCCTAACTTTAGTTCAATTGCTGGTCCCCTCAATAAACTTACTTCTACAAGTAAGAAGGCTAAACCCTTCATTTGGTCTTCAGAGGCGCAGGATTCTTTCAATAAACTAAAGGAATGTCTAGTGCAAGCTCCCATATTGTCGTGTCCTAATTATGACATGCCCTTCGAAGTTCACACAGATGCTAGCGACTATGGTGTCGGTGCTTTACTGACTCAAACTATTGATGGCGTAGAACATCCCATTGCCTATATGAGTAAATCACTGTCTCCACAGGAGCGTAACTACAGCATCACTGAACGCGAAGCTTTAGCAGTCTTAGTTGCTTTGGAACATTGGAGATGTTATCTAGAGAGTGGTAAAAAATTTACTGTCTATACAGATCACTCAGCTCTTAAATGGTTTCTTAACCTTAATAACCCTACAGGTCGGCTCGCTCGCTGGGGTGTCCGACTCTCTGCATTTTCCTTCGATATTAAACATCGTAAGGGTGCAGATAATGTTATTCCTGATGCTTTATCTCGTTCTTGTCCTAAGCATATTAGTACCATTGATACTTCCATGCACGTTACTAAAACAACTGATGAATGGTATCTAAATATCTTTCACGGTTGTCAAAATTCACCAACTTCATACCCTAACTATATAATTAAAAATAACCGTCTTTATCGGTTTATGAAATCTAAATGTGTACTTAATACTGAATTTGAGTGGAAGGAAGTTGTACCTCAGGAACTTCGGTCTTCTATTATTTCTGAAAACCATAGTAACCCTTTAGCTGGTCATTTTGGAATCTTCAAAACTTACAGAAGGCTGGCACAAAAATACTACTGGCCAGGAATGCATGCTAGTGTAGTAGAATTTGTTTCTTCTTGTGATACCTGCATTTCTCATAAGCATCAAAACCACACCACTTTGGGTGAAATGGGCAGACCTAAATCGTGTTCCCGACCATTTCAGATGTTAAGTATAGATATTGTTGGACCTCTCCCTTGTACTAGAAAGCAAAATTGTTACATTTTTGTAGTTACTTGTTGTTTTTCTAAATATTGCTTACTTTTTCCATTAAAACGCGCTACCGCGGAAATTATAACTAAAATTTTAGAAGAAAATGTTTTCCTTGTTCATGGCATTCCATCAACCATTCTAATGGATAATGGACGTCAATTTATTAGCTCAACTTTAAAGAATATGTTAGAAAAGTATAAAATTCCAAATATTCATTTTACACCTAAATATACGCCTCATGTAAATACTGTCGAACGCTACAACAAGACTGTCATGACAGCTATTTCTACATTCATTGAAAATGATCATCGAGTGTGGGATCTCTTGATTCCCAAAATACAGTTTGCTATTAACAACTCTGTTAATGAGGTGACTGGCTACACTCCCTCATTTTTAGTGTATGGTCGTGAATTAGTCACTTGTGGCTCACACTATGTAGACACCAATGCAGACCAGGATATTATTTTCATACCTCGAGATCATTATGCTGAAAACTTAGGTATATTATCTAATATTTTTAACAAAGTACAGTCGTTGCTCCTGCAGGCACATAAGAGGAATAGTGCTAACTATAACCTAAGAAAGAAACCTGCTGAATTTAATGTTGGCGATGTAGTTTGGAGAAAAACTTTTTATCAAAGTGACAAAGATAAACGTTTTAATAGAAAACTTGCTCCCAAGTTTATAAAGTGTAAAATTATTTCTAAAAAATCACCTTTGGTATATGATTTAGAAGATATGAACGGTAATCCACTAGGTACCTGGCACATCAAAGATTTAAAACTCACTAACTACAAATATTAATATATATTCACACATTTAACATTTTGTTTATTTTTAAATACATGACATTAACAGCGACACTTAACAGATCTCGCCATTTACTAACATCTACTATTTTACAATTATTCTTCTTGTTATTTTGGAGAGTCCTTTAGTATCATAAAGGATTCTCTGGTGTTTAGGGTCTTGGTCATAATATATTTTGATGCTAGACATTTTGTATAGATGAAGTATGTAAGAGGATGGAATGAAAGTGTAATTTAACAAGAATGCTAAATAGGCAGACGGATTTTACTCATATTCAGTTATAAGTAAAATCCTGGTCTTTTCGGCGGGGTACTGTGACGTTGTAGAATGTCACCTGTTATATTTGCGATCTATAGCTCAATAGTCGATATAAATCCTATTGTCTATGCCAATCAACGCCTCCGTTGCGCTCATTGGTTGATTCAATTTCTGAAATCTGTCAAACGTGACGTGCGAACTGTCATCGGCGCTCGCATAAATACGCGTGTAACGTCGCTCGCGTTCTCCTTTCTTTAACCTAAAAGCCGCGTGCTACCACGCGTCTTTCTGAACCCGCTGGGGTGAGTGTTCTATTTTGCTAACCGCTTTTAACTGCTTGTTTGTCAGTGTATTCTGTCTGCCGGGCTTGTGAGCTATCACGAGTCGCTGGCACGGAATGCAAGCCTAGTTTGCATTCCGATTTCTTGGACGCTGATTCCAGGTTCTTCTTCTTCTTCTTGGCGTTCTTCTTCTTCTTCTTCTTCTTCTTGGCGCTTACTTCGCTGCTTTACCCGCACGGCACGGAGTGCTGACTCCGTGCGCCTACTTCGCTGCCCGTTGTTGCTCCGCACCGCTTCCAGCCGACTACAACCGAGCCTGCGCCGCGCCGCTGACCTGCGCACCGTGTCCGGCCACGTGGCAGCAGACTTCGCCGGCGAGCTGTCGCTGGGTTCCGCCACGTGCCGAAGACCCGGATCAGTGTCCAGTGAAGGCCAGTGACTCCCGTTGCATACCACCAGCAACAGTGCCGGGTGTAAATAGTGATGCGAATATATTAAAGCCCGAACCTCGTAATTACCCTGAGTAGTTATTTTTCTACCTACCCCTACCTGCGGGCGGCCTAACCCGCCGCAAAAGCGTTTATTATTTGTTTACAATACATTTGAATTATATTTGTACAATAATTACCACATCTAATAATTCTGCATAGTTTTAGCTACTTACAGATATTTTTTATTTCCCTGTAACTAAAATAGGAACTTGGACATAATGCTTTATGTTGATGACTAAATAAACGCGGGAATGTATCAGTTCAGTTCAGTTTTTGTTTTTAATGGCTCTGTCGCAGACTCGACAATTTTGCCAATGTCAAGTGTTGGAAAGCACAGATTAAATAAAAAGCGTATAAATTGTGAAAATAAGAAACGGAACAAAAAATTATAAACTTAATTAATATTGAGAAAACAATAAAACATTGATGAAACTAAAACAACAACATACAAAAACTATACATTTAATTAAAAACAAAGCGAAATTATTCACATGAAGAGAAAAAAATTACAAAAAATAACTAACCCTTGGACTAAATACCATTACAACGAAATATTACAGTTTAATATTATTTACTTCAATAAATTTAACAAGAGTATGAATAAATGAGGTATTGGTGAGAGTAAGAAGGAAAGACATATTGACTGGTCTAGGGATATCAGAATTTAAAAACTTATATAAAGAAGAGTGGAGATTTCTGCAGTTAAAAAAAATATGATCCACAGTACCTTCTTCTAGACCACATTCACACAACGAGTGATCCCGAACTCTTATTTTATTCAAAAAAACCGGAGAGCAAACATGGCCCAGACGCAACCGGCGGGAATGTATCGGGAATCGGAAGATATCTGTCAAACTAAGTGACAGTGACGTGGACGTGTGAGTGGCTAGTGATGTGCCAACTCGCGATAAACCCGACTTGAGATAACTCGAGTTGAAATTCAGGTAATTTTATACACAGAGGTTTTTTTTGACTAAACATTTATAATTTCGCTTCGCATATTATATTATTGTATAATAAAATAAGCATCGCAAATGTGAATACATATGTATAAAGAAAACTATGACAAAAAAACGCTGTAAAAACTAAAATAAGGAGAAAATAAACGTCCTTCTAACCCCCAAGTTGTATTGCAATTTGCATCCAATCCCTTTAAAAGTTATTTACTATATTGTATATTATCATTTGAGTGTATTTTGAAATGTGGGCAGCTAGAGCCGATATCTATATGGTGAGTGGGCATACCCCTTTATGGATATATGCGAAATTGTTTTGTATTTAAACAGAAACATAATGATGTGTTTATTTCAATACAGATATATAAACACACAAATAAATAAAGATAAAATGTCATATTATTTGAAAGCAATTTTATTTGAACATTTTTGTAAGTGTCTGTTCACCTGAACAAAAATATTGGTTACGTTGTAATGTATACGTTGACCTAAGTACACTGAAAATAATAAACACATACAACTATTATTTACGTATTCTTCGCGAATTTGGTTTAATTTTTACACTTTTAACTTCCCGACACACGACGTTTCGATAACATTAAAAAAGAAATAATATTTATTTGTTTATGAAGAGATGATATAAAGAGTACATAAAAATCTACTCTTCCATCCCTAAAAGCTTAGTCATTGGCAGAAGAGAAAAGCGTCCTTTGTCATTGGAAATAAAGAAATGAAAACGTACGAGAGCCCTCGGACGACCCGTACGACCCAAGAAGCATATACCTCTTGTTGGTCTGAGCATATACCCAAATGGAGATTGCATTCCGTATAAAACACTGAAGCACAAAAATTTGACCTTGAATGAAGTCGCTGTTGTCTGCTATCCTTTTCTTTAGAGTGTTAATGAATGAGCATGATGTTTTGTTCATTGATATGTTCAAATTTTTGTGCTTCACTTTTATATACGGAATGCAATCTCCATTTGGGTATAAGCTTGTGTTGGTACGACCCCACAGATACGACCCGTATCAGTCACGCTCTTTACCATAGATTTGTACTCTTTACTAGTACTACTTGGTCTGTGCTCTTTACTCTATGCGTAAGACGAAAAGCCAGTTTGATTTCACGTTAAGACGAAAACCTATAGTGTGATTTTACCTTAAGAAAATAAGCGATCGATTAATCGATTAATTGAAAACTTTCGAGATTGTTGATATCGCGAGCTGTCAAATGTGCTGTCAAATCATAATCAAAATGGCTATTGGCGACATTGCCGATTATTACAAATAATTGTGACATGAATACGATATCCTGCCAAACGAGTTTCATAAGTTGTTTTTTTTTGTTGTTGACACGTTGGTTAGTGTATACCAACTGTATACTCTGTATACTGTATAAGTATTGTGCTTCGACAGGACCATAAACATGTTTAATTCATAACAAGATAACTTGCTATTAGCATAGTAGAGAAACGGTACGCGATGTTGGCGGTCGTGTTTGTCTTGTGTTTGGTGACAGTGACCAGCGCTGCCGAGGTGAAGTGCAGCGAACAAGCAAATACCAGCGCTCTTATGCGCCCAGCCGACGATGGTGTCAAGGGCCGATACATAGCACAAGTGTGCGTCGAAAAGAAGCCTGATATTAACAAATGGATGATTGATTTGTCTTTCAATGACCACGTACGTTCTTGCAATAATACTCATCACTCCCTCAATCCGGGCAGAACTCATTCATCCTTTACAGTGGAAGATATCAACAAGTGGAACTGCAGTCATGTGAGTATAGCGCGGAGGGCGGGAGCCTCAACTTATTGACATTCTCAACAAGTTTTTATAGAGGTCACGAAATTTACGATGTATAAGTGTGTAATAAGTGTTATAAAGGCAAGGTAGGCCAATTGATGAAGAGTGTCAAAGAAACAATATACTAAAGCTATATCTGTATGAGCCCATATACGTTCCACTGCAGGGTACGGGCGTCCTCTAAAATCGAAAGAAACCATACAAATTCTTATAAATAGCTATGGTATGCAGGTTTTCTCACAATGTTTTTCCTTCACCATTTTGGTGTGCAGTGGTTGACTATCGATGCACACATGACTCTGAAAAGTCAAAAATGTGCCCTGGGATTCGAAACTGTGACCCCTGTGAACATGTTCACAGCCACTTCTGGTCCATTTAACAACAGGCCACCATGCACTTTATACACTTTTCATGACAATATACAACATTCATAAATTATAACATATCAACACTACAGGTAGTTATAAAGTTGTAAAAATTGTGAACAAATAATTAATTTCTTTAACCGAAACAAAACAAAAGTTAGTAAGTATAAATTAAAATCTACTGAATGTAATGGATGAGAAGTGGTCACTTTTTTGTATTGTATCCGCTTTTATATCTGCACTGGGTACAGACTTGTGCTCTTTATTACCTTCATTACACATTCTTACTACAACTGAGTTTATGCTATGTCTGTTTGATACAAAGGCATGTGAATAATACATATATTGATGATGGGGTGTCTAGGATGGTTTCGAGGAACTCAATAACACAAACACTCAACTAAGAAACTGGATAGTATGAATCCATTAAGTTCAAACAGGGTACTCCAGAACTAGACGAAAAACCAATAACGGAAGATAGACCAAAATGTGACAGCATAACAACAACAAAAAAATTAGCCATATATTCCATAGTTTTTAGAAAATAACCATTCTAGTAAAATCACAAAAAATTTGAACCTTGATAAAATGCACCAAATTTTATGCAACATGCCTATGGGTAATAAAGTACATGTTTTATTAGAAATACTATTTCTTAAAAATAGATATGGCTATAATTTTTTTGTTGGTGTGCCTTTACTGTTTGGTCTATCTGCCCCTACTAGTTTATTGTCTAGTTCCAGGACACCCAATATACAAAAATGAAGTGATACAAAGGCCAATGTTCTCACAGCAACTTAATCACAAAGAAAAGCAAGTGCTCATTATATCATGTTGGTGGCTTATTTCATGGGATATCAATGCAAAATATTTGGTAAAGGGTCTTGGAATTCCGTCAATGCTTTTTGAATTAAATGCCTAGAAATAATGTCATACCATAGAAGATTGTTGTTACCGGTCTCTTCAATTATGCTCTGCATTTATCCTTGGATTTTATACATTCATTATTGTAATTTAATGAGGCTATGGACAGCCAACATTAAAGAGCCTTATTTTTTTTAACAAAATTTTCTAAGTATGAATAATAATAAAAAAGTTCACTGGTGGTAGGTCTCTGATATATGAGAGGCCATCTGGATGGGTACCACCGCAATGACTATTTCCCCCGCCAAACAGCAGTTTAAATGTACTGTTGTTTGTGGATTTTAGGACATTACAGCCAGAGTAACTACTGGACATATTGAGATATTTAGATTTTGGGGTTCGATCCCCGCACCGAGAGAAATGTTTGTGCAGCCCACAAATATTTCTTTAGGGTCTGGGTGTTTGTGAGATCGAAAAGTCTCTCATAGTTCCTGATACCCACAACACAAGACTCGATCTTAGTGTGGGGTCGGGACTATGTGTGTGGCTGATGGGTGTTATTTAATTATTTATTTATTTATTACATTGTATGTCTCAGGATACTGAGCGCTATAAAATGCCAAGAATTGCTTTGTAATAAAAGGTGTTGTTTGATTTTGCTTTTGTTCATGAGCGGTCATATTGCTTACCTTTAGGCGAACCGCATGCCCATCTCGCCATTCAGGGCAATAAAAAAAAAGTTATTTCAGATTCTTTTTGTTTTTTTCTTATTCCTAAATGCATGAGATTTGGAACCCTTTGTATCAGTAGGAGTTTATATATATTCATCGTGTGAGAGGCCATCTGGGTGGGTACCACCGCGTTTCTCCCGTCAAACAGCAGTGTAAATGCACTGTTGTGTTTCGGATTGAAGGGCATTGTAGCCAGAGTAACTACTGGACATATTGAGACTTAACATCTTATGTCTCAGGATGGCGAGCGCAGTGGAATGCCAAGCATTGCTTTATAATTCAAGGTGTTGTTTGATTCTGCTGTTGTTTTTGAGCGGTCGTATCGCTTACCAACAGGTGAACGGCATGCTCGTCTCGCTATTCAAAGCAATAAAAAAAAATCGACCATTCTGCATCCATTGCTGGACATAGGCCTCCCCAATGGCATACCAGTGGGCTCAATCTACAGCCCATTGTCTCCAACCGCTACCAGCCATCTATTGAATATCATTGCTGTACCTAGTTAGAGGGAGGCCTGCATTATGCTTGCCGACGCGTGATATCCACTCGAGAACACGTCTACCCAATATGATATACAGTATAGAATATAGATTTGTTTATTTCATCTGTTGTAGATTTATTCTTTGAAGATTTGAGGAGAGGCATTATTTGACTGCTTGTTAATTTGATGGGATTAAAATATGTTGTTTGTCAACAGGTTTGCCTGCACACCAAATTTGAAATGGTATTCAGCAGCTGCTATGTAATCAAAAGTGTTCTACAGGGCAGTGGCAGTCAACTTGCACCGTTTGATTCATACTTCAATATTTCCAATAAGTTCAATTATGACTATTTTATTGGAGAGACATATGCAACCACTCTCAACCATGAGTAAGTATTGATTATTAAGCTAAGCATTTATTTTAAAGAACTTTAACTTAAACTTTTTTCAGATTTCACTTAATGAGAAATGTATACATAACAAATGTATAATTTATACACACTCGTATTGGAAGAGCGTAACTAGCCTAAAACCCTATATGCGATGCATACTTAATATTAAAAAATAACAAAACGTAATACGATACAATATACAATTTTAATTATTTTACTATACGCATTATCTATACATATAAATAAAATTTAAGTGTCTGTTTGTAAAGTGAAAATAAAAAAAATGTCCAACTACATATCGTTATATACACGATACATATTACGAAAATGACCTTAGATTTTTTTTGTCTGTCTGTCTGTTTGTTCCGGCTAATCTCCGAAATGGCTGGACCGATTTTGACGGGACTTTTTTTGTCAGGTAGCTGATATAATAAGGAGTAACTTAGGCTACATTTATTTTAGAAAAATAAAGTAATGTTGCAATGCCCAAGTACTGTCTAGTACCGCGCGCAGCTCACGCGCATGCCACCACTGGGTCGTCACGTCGGGCGCTTCCCACCACTTCTTCCACCAACGAATCAATAATTAAAATAAAAATGCAAAAACAAAAAATAACTAAATAATCTAATTAACTTTTTTGTTAAATTCCACGCGGACGAAGTCGCGGGCACAGTTAGTTAAGACATATAAATATGATATCTACTACCGTTTGCCGGCGACTTTGTCTGCATTTATATAATGTGGACGTAAAAGAAAAACGTCATATTGCTACAACTTGAGACTTCTTCAGGGAAAACATAGAAAATAATATAAACCTAAGAATGCCCATGCGTACCACGGCAATGGCGGATCCAGGGGGGAGGTCATGGGGATCATGACCCCCCTGGTCTGGCTCCAGATTTACAGAATTTATTTATTTTAATGAAAAAATTAAAAAAATATATCTGTGTTCACAAATCACGGCTGTAACAAACTTTAAAATATGATGATTACGAATTCCAGTATTGAGATCGTACCCAGTGTTCTGACAAAAACTATATGACTGTATGTACCACGAACGATGTAGACAACGCGTGTGTATGTATTACTAATCTAATTCAAGTATCGGCTTGGAATAATACCCTAGAGTGTAGATTGACCCATCCGATAACGGCAATTCTCTCAGCCGTGATAAAAGAAAATCCTCGAAAAACCTAGGCTGAGATGAGTATGGCACCAATCCCGGAACAGTAGCGATATAACACAAATAAACTTCGCCATTAAAAACTTAAGGAAACTCATAAATTACTCTGTAAACCGATCACTCCAAGACACACTGATACAACTATCGCCATCAGCCGACGACTACTCCTTGTGGAAGACTACTAAAAACCTACAAAGACACTAACAATCATTTACCGAAAATAGATCCGGCTCGATATGGGCCAGACATTACCTATAAAAGACCGAAGCCTTCGCTGCTCACCTTGAATCAGTTTTCTGTCCAAATGCCTTTGCTAACGGACTTGACTTGGATAATGATACTATCCTCGAACAAGATCTCCTGTTGTGTCCTCCTCTGAAACCAGTATCACCTAGAGAACTTGCCAAAGAGATTTCCAAGCTGGATTTATTAAAGGCTCTGAGTTTTGATCTCATCGTGCCCAAAATTGTAAATAAAAGTGCATATGCAGCATATAAATAGTATAATTTTCGTGTCTGTTTACAAAGTCAAAATAAAAAACATGGCCAACTACATAACGTTATTTAAACGATACCTACACCGAAAATGATCTTAATTTTTTTTTGTCTGTCTGTCTATAATTCTGTTTGCTAATCTCGAGAACGGCTGGAGCGATTTTGACGGAACTTTCACTCAAAAATAACTATTTTTGCGGGAGTAACTTATGCTGCTTTAATTTTGAAAAACTAATTAGGGTTCCGCATAAAAATAAAAAACCCTTAAATATTTGAGGCTATTTTTAATATTACGACCCACGGGTGGCTGAGTTCATCATCTGTATCAGCCCATATACGTCCCACGGCAGGGCGCGGGCCTACTCTACATTCGACAGTACGATTGAGAGTGGTTAGGCCATATAGTCCACCACGCTGGCCTACTACACCAGTGCGGGTTGGCGAACTTACATACCATAGAAATTCTTATAAACCGCTATGGTGTGCAGGTTTCCTCACATTCTGTTTTCTATCACCGTTTTAATTCATCATGTTTCTTCGATTTATTTTGCTGTAAAAAATATGGTTCCGTGGGTACGCAAATTAAAAATTTAGCTTGATGGTACAATTCAAGTCATGAACTGGGCAGGAAAAGCAATATTTTAATTGTTTGTTATTTTGTAAGTTGTTCTAGAGGTTTAGAATTTCACATTTACGGGAGGGGTCAGGGAAAGGGAGTAAGAACGAACGAGCGATGCGTTCTGCCCAGAATCTGCCCCCTGCTATTCCAGTTCCCCATACCATGTAGCCCCATAAATAATTGATCAGTGTCCGTGCGTACACTCTCACTTTAGCGTTGATAACACCCATGAAAACATTGACGTGGGCCCTTGAGATGTTGCACAGGGCTTTATCTTTGTCTTCGTACATTACTTTCACTTCATCATCCGCGTGTGTGGTGGTCGATGCATATACCTGTTAGACCTTGAGAATAAATATATCTCTGTCAGTTTGATTACAAAATACGCTACCCTTGACGATACACTGGATATTTCCGCAATGTTGCCAGTTAGGGCCTTGTTGACGAAAAATCCGACACCGCCTAGGGAGAGCCTGTCACAACCTCGGAAGTAGAGTAGATAGCCTCACTCCAAGGCTACTATGTCGTGCTCCTCTTTACGGACTTCAGAAAACCCCAGAATATGTCATCGTATATTAGTTAGCTCTACCTCCAATTCGGCTGGATGTTCGTTGTGCCTCAGCGTTTGCCCATTATACGTAGTCACTGTTCATGTCTGGTAGCCATCCGTGACCATATTCTTAGCACTCCGTGCCCCACCGCTAATGTGGCCAAGCCTGATGAGGCGGCCGAGAACTCAAGACTATTTATTTATTGTTACTATCATTGGGAGGTTATGCCCTTATCGCCACGCTGATCTACGGAAACTTTAGATTATCTGCTTATTTTGACATTATTCTTCTTGTTCGATACCCGAAAGTATATTGGGTTGATGTTATTTTAATCTGCCAGACACCACACGGCACAATGATATTATAGTATTTGCGTTTAGTAATTAACAGCGTACAACCAAAGTCGAGTTGTTCTCTACATACATAAACTCACGCCTTTTTCCCACAAGGGGTCGGCAGAGGTGCTACCAGGACACTAACGTTTCGCCTTGTGAGTTCCGATCCACGACGTGAGCGAGCCTATCGCCATATCGGTTACTTATTACTAGTGGTAGGTCTCTTATATGTGAGAGGCCATCTGGGTGGGTACCACCGCAGTGTTTATTTCTCCCGTCAAACAGTGCAAATGCACTGTTGTGTTTCGGATTGAAGGGCATTGTAGCCAGAGTAATTACTGGACATATTAAGACTTAACATCTTATGTCTCAGGATAGCGAGCGCAGTAGAATGGCAAGCATTGCTTTGTAATTCAAGGTGTTGTTTGGTTTATGCTACTGTTTATGAGCGGTCGTATTGCTTACCATCCGGCGAACGGCATGCCCGTCTCGCTATTCATAGCAATAAAAAAAAGTATATCGGGCACAAATTTGTGTCGTAACATGATGGATAAAGACTTATTTTATTCCACACACAAACATGCAATTGGTGTGTTACAGGAAAGACACTTCCGTGAGCTTTTTTGGACGAGCTCCACTGACTGAATATTCAGTGGAACTCAGTGACGCCAACAAGACTTCGGCGAACAGTGTAATGGTGAGTAATATTTTAACTTTCGTCGGTAGCATTATGAGTACGAATATTTTATTCCAATTCTGCATATCACAGAAGAAGGATATAGAATCGTTCAATCATTTACGTGAGTTGCCAAGTCGGCCACCGTGGCGCCGCTCATCGAATGACGAGAATAATCGATTCGTGTGTACCCGAAGGTGACGGACAACTGCACCGCGACCGAGGACTCTGCGAAGCTCGCGTGCACTCTGTGGGTCGTCGAGGGGTGCTACTTGATCAGGCTGCGGCACCTCGCGCCGTGGACCAACGGCTGCTACGGCGACTACAGCATCATCCGACACGTGTTTTGTGAGTGTCGGTCCGGGTGAGCGTGGCGTGATGTAGCGCAGAGTGTCGGTGACGGTGGTGTGTGGGGTGCAGGTCGGTCGCGCGGCGCGGAGGACGCGGCGGCGCGGGGCGGGCGCGACTGGTCGCTGGCGTGGTGGTGCGGCGGCGCGGTGCTGGCGCTGGGCGGCGCCGTGCTGGCGTGGCGCGCGAGGCATCACCGCCATCTGCACAAGCGCGTGCTGCGCTACTGGACGCAACACAGGTGCGCACACGCTACACTACATGTTCCTTGCTCCACAGCTGCCTTTTGGGATGTATTCAAAATGCTTGCGAGTGTGTGACAGCTGAACTCTCGCGACGATTAGTTGAAACACCGTAACACATCATAGAAGGATAAACATAGTGATATTATCTCGTAATTGTTATTAGGATCATATTAATATGTGAGGCAAGGAATTTAAACATTTATTACTTTTTTTAAACTCGAAAGGGATAGGACAGGATTACATGCCTTGAATGACAATGAGACGGGACAGGGTGCGATATAACGGGATGGGAAGGGGTGGGTCAGGAAAAATAGTAAAGAGGATGGCATGTTTTGAATATAAATAAAACAACACGAGAAATAATATGTTGGATTTATATAGTATCTGCACGCCGGCCGAGCCGGGTGGACCCGTAGTACGTATTTAATAAAAACTAAGTTATTATTTTCGACAATTTTAGCGTTACATTGAAATCGATTTTAAATATTGGGTGTATTTTTATAAATGACCATTTTGGAAAAACTAGTTTAATTCATTATGAAGAAATCCCATGAACATTTTAGTTATATCGCGCCCACACTATTTAGACATTGCTTATGAATTGTTCGATAAGCAAATGGCCACTGGAGGCGCTGTGACCTCGGCTGCATATGTGTTTTAAATATAGGAACGTAAAATTTAACACCGCTATGATAACCTATAATAAAGTTAGCACAAGCAAACTAATTGCCATTAAAAAGAAGACGCCGCCGCGTCGTGTTAAAATTACAATTTGACATCGTTCGTAGCGTTGTTTGTATTGAAGGCATTGAAGCTTTAATTATGTACAATATAGTATAACGAGGCACCAGGATTATTTGAGGGCTTGGAGATAGTGGCGTCAGCAGAGCTGATGCCACTATCTCCACCATGAAACTCACTCATAATTAATGCACAACGTTTACTTTATTTATCAAACAACAAAAACAGTATTCACACAGTTTTTGGACACACTTTTTCACAGTATTTGTTTTTAAATCGCCTACGTGACCTCGCAGCGGCTCGCCATTATATTATTCCTTCTCATCCCGAAAGATGGCGTACTCGCGTCGTTGCGAAGTCATTACACATCTTATGTTTTCACAAATTGTAGTTAACATTGATTAAGGTAACAAACTATGATTTGTAAATAAGTTTTACTATTTTTAATACTCGAATTTAACATTAAATAAATGCTCTATAGTTTAAAAACATTTATCTAAACATTTTAAACGCGCGCCCCATTGGCGCTTGACACACAGTAGTTCAATCAACTATTTGTTATACATGAATTAAAACAGAAATTATTTTAAAACAAACGCATATAGTTTATTAATCATGAAATGAATTTAGCAATAGATAACTTATTTTTAAACCTACATTTAAATAAACCTTTTTGTTAGTGATGATTTGCTGTCATAGCAACTGCAAATCATAACACAACTTTTTATATTGAAAAATAGGAAACTGATTACATTAATCTAGTTTAAACTAATTTAAAACTATCCAGTCTTATTTAACTGTAAAATTTAAACTTAATATAATTGTTTTTGAAGTTTACATCAGCCTTGCGTTAACAAGTATATACATATAATTAAATTGACTTTCCTTAAGATGGGAAATAAACTTAGGTACTTATGATAAACTTCCAAACACAGGTTATCTATAATATAAAAATAAGTCGGGTTTTCCTTCCTGACGCTGTAACTCCAGAACGCACGAACCGATTTGGCTGATTTTCCTGGGAAGGTTTTAGGAGTGAGAAAAATTGGAAAATTTCTAAGGAAGATACAAAAACTTTTTTTTTTGGTATCGTTCAAGCGTGCGTCCAGCCAATATAGGATGATCTTTGTTTATTTGATGGGAGACTTAAAAGACGATCAAGCTTCAACTACCATCCAACGTAAAATGATCTATCTTTCATTGACGACTGACGAAATTTTTTTTTTTTTTTTTTTTTTTAATGTTGTGTTATGGCGAATGCCGTAATACATCATTTCAATAACGATCTAGCCTTATGACTAATAAGTTATTTAAATTTAACCTAAACTTCTAAAGAGACTACGACTAAGAATATGTCCAATAACACGTTTCTTATTGTCTCTATTAAGGGGAAGACACAATGTTCACGTGTTCTTTTGCACTAGCATTCACTGCACTATGTTTCACTAACTGTTGATCACTAACTCGAAAGGTTTTGTCCTTTTCAGTCTTCTCACTAAGTCCGTGTTATCGAGGAGCTGGATAGCCTCGATGTTCACGTGATGGTGAAGCCTGTGTTCGTGAGCTTCGGCATACTTTTTTACAATATTTCTAACGAAGTCTACCTTGAGGTCCCGATGAAGATCTTCATTTCTTACGTACCATGGAGCGTTTGCTATATTCCGCAGTACTTTGTTTTGAAATCGCTGTATTATTTGCATATTGGTTGGTTTGGTACATCCCCACAACTGTATACCATAAGTCCATACAGGCATAAGGACTTGTTTGTATAAAAGTATTTTGTTATGTACTGACAACGAAGAGTGTTAACCAAGTAGCCAATACATATTCCTGTAGCGAATTTCTAGCTCGTCGCGTTTCTTTTTGACGTGTGCTTTCCAGCGAAGCTTTGCGTCCAGAGTCATGCCAAGGTATTTAGCCGTATTTTCATATGGTATAGTTTTACCGTTAATGAACACAGGCTCATGCTTTGGCTTTTTGTTGGTGAAGTAAATATGAACTGATTTTGATTCATTTATTTTCAAACGCCATTTTTCAGTCCAATTGGAGATGACATTGACAGCTGTTTGCACTTTATCTACTGCTTCTTTGTGAGTCGATCCTGTGGCTAAAATTGCCGTATCGTCTGCGAAAGTTGCAATGGCATTGTTTTCTAATTTAGGAATATCACATGTGTATAATAAGTACAGGACCGGACCTAGTACACTTCCCTGTGGTACTCCAGCTTCTATATGCTTCATTTCTGAATAAGAATCTTCATGTTTGATACGAAACATTCTATCAGAAATGTAAGATTCCAGTATGTCTGAGAACTGCTTGGGCAGCATTTTTCTAAGTTTGTAAATGAGGCCGTGGTGCCAAACCTTATCAAATGCTTGTGCCACGTCTAGGAATACCGTTGCGCAAACTTTTTTCTCTTCTAGAGCCTTTTCAATTAAATTAGTTAACAGGCTTAAGCCTTTTCAAAAGTATTTTTTCATATAGCTTAGCCATTACTGGCAACAAGGAAATTGGCCTGTAAGATTTCACATCATGAGGAGGTTTACCAGGCTTGGGTATCATAATCACTTCAGCAAATTTCCAAACGTCAGGTACATATTTTAGTCTGAACGATGCATTTATCAAAGTAGTCAGTTTAACAACTGCTTTGCGCGGTAGATTGATCAGTATTTCTCCTGTAATCAGATCGTAACCCGGAGATTTCTTTTGATTTATTTTTTTAATTTCATTTGTTACCTCCCTTGGTGTGGCGAATTTTATTGGATGGTTATCTTGTGATACGTTGTCTAGGGTGAAGTCCAATACAGTACCTTCATTCGGTTTAAATATGTGCTCTAGATGTTCGGCAAATATATTTGCTTTTTGCACATTGTTTATGGCCCAGCTTCCATTTGGTGTTTTGATAGGAGGGACTTGCATAATTGGTTTTTTAATATTTCTGGTAGCTTTCCACAGAGAATAATCTGACATACGGTCGCTGGATAGCCCACGAAGATAGGTATTCATTGATTCTTCTTTGAAGCGTTTTATTTCTCTTGTGAGCCTTTTTGCAAGTGTATTATAGACTTGTTTGTCCTTAGGGAATCTGTTTGTTTGCCATTGTTTTCGTTGTTTTCTTTTTTCAGCTATAAGGTCCCTGATTTCTACTGGGTAAGAGTTGCCCCTAGTTCTTAACCTAGTCACAGGTGTGTTGCGCCAGGCACATTGTTGGATGTTCACTATAAATTGTCTCAAGTCTTGTTCGACTTGCTCCAAATTTTTAAGCGGAACTTTTAGGTCAATTATAGATTCTAAATCTAACTTGAAGCTTTTCCAGTCAGTATATTTATTTGATAACGAGGGATGGCTTTCCTTTTGAATTTTTCCGGCGGATAGAGTTAGGATGATCGGCGAATGATCTGAACTCATGTCATAGCCCTCCTCAATATGTAGAGTATCGAGGGGGAGATTTTTTAATATAAAAAAGTCTATTAGATCTGGGATCTTTGAGGTATCCGTAGGCCAGTAAGTAGGCTTTCCTGTAGATATCACATCACATTTGAGTTCTCTAGCAGCTGATAATAATTCTCTGCCTTTGGTTGTCGTGAGTCTAGATCCCCAGAAGGTATTTTTTGCATTGAAGTCACCACCGAGTATAAACCTGGAGCCAAGTTGTTTAAACATATGTATATACCGCTCAGCCTTTAGTGAATACCTAGGTGGGGAGTATATAGCTAATATAGTGACAGGATAGCGTTTTGTCTGAATACAAACTGCCACAGCTTGTATGTCTTCATCCTCTATCTTGGATTGTTCGTAGTGACAAATGTTATCTTTTATTATGAGAGAACTGCCCCCCCTTGGTGTGTTGTAAGGATGCAAGGCATGGTAAACTTTGTATCCTTTTATTTTTATTATTGTTTCTTTCGTACAGTGTGACTCTGATATGAGGCAGACATCGAAGTTTTCAGTGGTTAGGACGTATTCTATTTCATTTAGGTGTTGAAGTAGTCCATTGGCATTCCAAGCTATGATTTTAAGCATCATTGTTTGGTATTTGGTAAGATAGCAGTTTTGGTGCTATGCTCCAGCTTTTTTAGGCGATTATCGAATGAAGTAATAAAATTCAGAATTTTGTTGATTTTGTCTTCAATGTTACATTCTTGTGATTGTGGTTTCTGTTGTGGCTGTGACAGGGCCTGTGGCTGTATTTGCAACTGTCCAGCTTTTGCCATTTGTGAATAAGTCACATTTTTTTAAATATTTTGAGTGTTTATTGTTTTGATAGGTCTATTGGTCTCTGGAGTTTTGATTGTATTTTTACTACTCTTCATCACCTTATTTTTCATATTTTGAAGTTCTTTGGCTACTTTGCATCCTCGATAATTAGCAGGATGTGGTTCACCACAGTGTATGCATTTTGGCTTAGCATCCGCTGGTTTTGGACAGTCACGAGTAAGATGCTTACCCGTACATTTAACGCATCTAGGCTCCTTACTACAGTATTTTTGAGTGTGGCCGTATGCTTGACATTTCTTGCATTGTGGAATCAGTTTAGATGTTTTTATTGGCTGTATTTCCACTTTGCAGCCGAGAATTGAGCTGATATTATAGATATTGTTTATATCTTCTTCTTTTTGGAATGACAGCATAAACATATTGAGAGGTTCTTTAGTCCTCCAACTTAGTTTATTCACTGCTTCTGTTATTTTAAAGCCTTTGGCTTTAAGATCTTCAATAATTCTTCCCGGTACATACGTGTGGTGAAGATTTTTTGCCATTACTCTGATCGGTCTGTCTTGTTTATTTTCATACGAGTGCCAATGATTTTTATTATCTACTAGTAGTTTAGTGGTGGCCTTGTATGAGTTCTCGCTTTTGGTATTAATTTTAGCCATATCGCCTTTCATCATTTTAATAGTGAACGATTCACTAGGAATACTGCCACTGAGAAAATCATAAAATTTCTGGAAGTTCTTGATTCCTTCCACAACGATAGGAGGCGGTAGAAGTGCCTTCTTTTCCTTTGGCTTCTCCGGGATTTTTTTGTTGGGCTCGACTTGATGTGACGGGGAAGGCGTTGAGTTCCGTTTTCTTTTCTTCCTACTCTCTTGTCGTATCCACTCAGTTTCTCTCGCGAGTTCCTCATCGTCTGTTTCGTATTGAACTTCAGAGGGGACTTCTTTACTGACTCCTGGTTTGACGCAGGCTTCTTTTTTGTTGCCTTCTTCAGCTTTACGCAGTTGTTGCTGGAGATTTTCTACTTTGATTTGAAGCTCATTAACTAGGCATTCCAATTTTTCACGGAGATGTTTTTCTTCGTTGTACAGCTGGTACAACATTTGTTCCGTTTCAGTCTTAATGGTGATAGTGCTTTTCTGTTTGGCCATATTTATTGATCTAATTAATATAGCTTGGCCTTAACAGTTGTTAGCTGTTTTTGTTGATGTTTCGCATGCGTTGCAGAAATGGTATCTGGGTCATCGCGGCGATCGCGGTCCGCAGCCCGTCGCGACGGCGTGATTGCTGCGTCAGCACTTTACCCGAGTAAGAGCTAGAGCAACAGTACGACGCAACCGTTCTCTATAGCTGTCTAAAAAGAACTGACTGACTGACGAAATAGAACAAAATTTAAAAAAAATGTACATCATGTATATAATATTATCTAGATACGGCGTCTTGCGCGTAATTTTGACAAATGTAAAATATAACGATGTCCATATCTACCAAAATAGCCCATTGTTTTTTGAGATTATTGCAACAGTTTCGAATGCGTGTATGTACATATGTATGTTCCTTTTTCACGCGTAAACGGCAGAACCGATTTTTAAAATTCATTATTGACATAATATATTGGTCTATAGACACAGACATAGGCTTGACATTCATTTATTTTTGAATGAAAAGTACAATAATTTTATTTGCTAAAAACAATATCGCTCATCCAATAGAACAACGACGTAATTACAATGATGAAAATGTTTGATTGTTTTATATGATATTTTTTTTTAATTCTTAAGTCTTTACACGAATTTATTATGAATTATGGTTCATAGTAGAGTACATACATAAACTAATAAAAGATTTCATCAGAATGGTTGGAAATAAATTATATTTTTAATAAACTTTTAAAACACTCTTCCGAAAAACAGCTAAAAAGTAATTACGTCATTGTTCTATTGGATGAGCGATATCTTATAAAATTATCTGTAGGGTTCCTAGTTTACGAGATACAGAGCGCAAAATCTTTGCGAGTCTTTTTAAAGACAAGGGTGGCGAGCAGACAAACATTACAACAAAAAAATTTAATTGCATCCTCTGAAAACCCCAGTAAATGTAAATTTTCAATGGACTAACTGGATATGCAATGTACCGGCTCCGTGCGGATAGCCGCCCTTACGTCGAAAGACTACACACGCTCAGGGTGAATAATAAAAATACCACTACAAAGTGAAAAATAATACCTATTTAATTGTACTTGTATACGTTGATTAAGTTGCTTGACTTGACTAGCCAACAAATCAGAATATATGTGTAACATATTAAACACGGGTCCCCAAGTATTAAACATACAGAAATTTAAATTCATATAAGATATAGGTCTTACACTTGGCGGCCCGCTTTCAATATGCTACACATATATTATGTTCAATAATTGACTTCTGTTTTCATCCATATATTAAAAATGGCTTTGGATGAGTTATTCAAACCACCCTTGTCCCTTTTATCTATCAACTTAAGAAACCATAATTTGACTCACTAGCTAACAATTTTGACTTACAAGTTACTTTACAATCTTCTCATTTGACTTTCTTAATAAATTCACTGACTACATAACCAGAAATGTCTCCTACTATTTGAGTAATAATTTCTGGAAAAGGAGTTCTGACCAATATATGTATAGGTGTACCAGAATCTCATGGCATAAAATTAAAAACAAACATAATGATTTTTATGTGGCGATACCAACGGTCAACAGCTGATTCAAAACTTGAGTTATGTCATTCGATGTGAATATTTTAAGATTTCTATTTTTCCTTAGCGAAAATATACAAATTAGTTCTACAATCACAAGTGCAACATATTGTTTCCGAGGTTTATTACCAGATCCGTGAATAATTTGGCCAAATATAAACGAAATCGTCGATTTTAAAATCAATGTCGTTTTAACAAATAAGTTGGATTGAATAGTTTTGATACTTCATTTTTTTTGGTTAGTGTTAGATATGTGCATGTGTTTTATCGTATATACTTTGATATCATTTTTGGTACTAAACAATAATGCATTAAATACCTATTTATAGGAGTTTTAAGAGATTTTAGATAAGGAACGGTTTATTATTATTCCTTTATCTTCATCGTTTTCATCAAAAGATGTACAGAAAGAGTATGTAGAAGTAAGCTCTGACTAAAGAGTTAATTAAATAAAGAAGACTGATAATAAAATTATACGTTTTTTATTTTTCAATCTTGGATCTTTCGTATAATATTTTTGGAATCTAATAATTATTTAAATAAAACCGACTCATAATCACACTACTTCCAATTTAGAAATTGAAAGTTATTTATGATATGATTAAGTAAGAACTAATAAGAAGAGAGAATTAAAACGAAACTGGTGGCTCGGTACCACCATTTTTATCTACGTTTTGGAAGTACCAGCGCTTCCTCTATATTATAAATACTCGTAAGGCACGTATGTATGTTATAATTTAAAACTGAACAAATCTTATTTACCTATTTTAATTGCCTATTAATCTAAAAGTACAATTTTGAAGTCATTTTAATGTTTAAATAACCTATATATTTATACTTAAAACATTATGTACTTTATTTACAAAGTTGTACTAAAAAAAAACATGTGAATTTGAAATAATAATTAATTACAATTATTGAAAGTATCAAAATATGTTCATCCAATTACCCCAGTGTTGCAATGCGTAAATTCAAATTTCCCAAAATGCCATGAGATTCTGGTAGACCTATATGAGTTATTTCCTGATAATTCCACTCCCAATGCAGGGAGACTAGATACTAAGGCAATTAAAATAACCTGTTTCATTTAGTTTGCCATATTATCGTCACACCCCAAAGTTTTATCCTTATTAGCAGTATTATCGAATGGTGTAATAATTTAAAATGCGTCTTTTTAACCGATTTAAAAAAAAGGAGGAGGTTTTCAATTCGACTGAATGTTGCTTTTTTATGTTTTTTACCTCGTTTCTCTGTACTATGTGAACCGATTTCGACCATTCTTTCTTTGATTGAAAGCTGGTGCTTGTCGTTTGGTTCCATAAAAATGCGGTGAAGATCTGATGAATATCTTCGTACCTGGAGAGGGGAACTCCTTAAAATTAAGTAGGATTCCAATGGTTCTTTTTGCATTACATTTACTATAAAAGTAAAGTTACAGTGAGAGAGGGAAAAAGGAGTGGGGAGCGAAGGGGGGGGGGGGGGGGGTGATAAAATTAAAATACACGTAAATACTAATATCTTCAGCAGCTTTTTACGGATTTTAGTGATTTCTTTTTCATTGGGACGAACGTATTGACAAGTTGATCCCAGGAACACAACATGAAGATCTGATGATCATGTTCGGACCTGGAGAGTAGAACTCTTCAAAATGTAGTAGGATTCCGATGGTTCTTTTTGCATTGGGTATAGCCGATTTTCGCGATTTAATTGTCATCGGAAAGAACATATTCCTTGTGGAGACCAAATCTTCTTCGTTTTAATTCCTACCAACACTAAAAAGATAAAAATAACTAAAATATTTAATAAAAAAATAAAAACCAACTTCATAACAAAGCCACTAAAAACCAAAAAATAATAAAATAATAAGTACCACAGCAAAGCAAAAAAATAACATTTATTTCATGGAACTTGTGCATGTTGATTAATTTGTTTAATGACGACTAGCCAACAACTCAAAATATATGCGTAATATATTGAAGGCAAGCCGCCAAGTACCAAACATGTAGGACCTATGCCCTATATTAGTTTAAATATCTATGTTTAAAATTTTAGTTATTTTCAAAATCATCAATATCGGATTTGATTCCTTGCGAGGAATAATAATTAATAAAACAATCAAGTATCCAGTTTATGTTTTCATAGAAATCGGGCTCGTAACGCATTTCAATATTTTTCGATAAATCTCATAGTTTAGGATTTTGCCATCCACGCCCTCTTGGATTTTACACCTGTATATTTGTCAATGAGTTTGCCTCTTAAGTTTGTCAAATACTGATCAGTTTTCCTACACATTTCATTGAAAAACGGCGCCTGGAAAACCCTGCGTCGTAGTACACAACTCAGTTATCATCTAATTGAATTACGTAAATTGTTGTTTGACCCCAGTGTCGGTTTATCTAAAATGGCAATAATATTGGCTATTTATCAAGTGTTCAGAACATTTGCCCGTTGGTATTTGAGTGATTTCCGCACTCTATATTTTTGCGTAACGAGCAGGGAGGGGCCGCGATCCGATAGGCTATTTGACTAGTGTCTGGAAATTATCCCAAATTATTATTTGGAGTCTACTGACCTTAAAAATAAAGGTTATATGATATAAAAAATATTTCATTTAAAAATAAAATTGTTAGAACAATTAGGTATTCTCAAGCACCCTAGCCTTTTAACCATAAAATGAATGTATTTCATTCCATTTTTTTTCTAATCTTAAACTCAATATCAATTATTTTTACCGGGTCCTTTATTATTAACCATAAAAACGGAAAGTGTTTCGATTTTTCTGATGAGAAATATTATGCGTTAAATAGGTATTTTAAAATTTTCTTTTAGTTCCAAATTTCGCCACACGCCAAAAGATTTTATGTAATCTGTATGTTTACTAGTGATGCCATTTTCAATCCCATTCTTTTTCTGTATGTGAGTAGTTCATACAGATGGATGACGCCATAGCTAATCAAAACCGTTTACAACCACGTGGTTCCAACTCAAAATAAATTAAATTTGAATTGTGGTTTTAGCTTAAATATGATATACTTTTAATGTATATTATTAAAACTTGTTTAAAAACGAAATAATCTACGGGAAAAATCAGAAAGACAATATTTTGTATACTGTCAAATAGCCTATTAAACTCGTTTTGTGTTCTAGTTTGAGCCATGAATTATGGTCTTCTAACGCCTGCAATAGTTCAATACCGCGACATGCAATCAACAGGTTCGCGATTCATCTCTATGCAATAGGCATATTTATTTCACAAAAATCCAACATTGCAGTTTGAGTTCCTATCACAATCAGGTTTATATTTTCGCTATTCCTCATATTTTCGGATTTGGCAGTCCACGTCCATTTGAAAAATGCCATCTGTATATTATGACTTAATATTGATATTTCCATAAAAGTTGAGTTAGTTTTGTAAATACAAACAACGACAATACTGTCGAGACCCGAATAGTCAAAAATATTCTTCTATCAGTTCCTAGTTTAACCTTACATTGCGTTTCGAAATGTATTTTATTTTTCTAAAAAAAAAAAAACATTATTTACTGAGTTTTCATGCCAGAATCTACGATTGTACGGATTATTTTGTCGCAAAGAGTATGGTGTGTATATTTTAATTTGCCTCGACACCCATAAACAACGAAATCATTTGTAGCCTATAGTGTGTCCCACTGCTGGGCTGATGCCTCTGCTTTATTTTTCCACATGATCTTGTCTTCGGCGAGTTCTTGCCATTTTGCCTCGAACGTAAGCAGTTCGTCTTTCCATCGTATATCTGGTGTTCCGCGTTTTATGCGGACATTCACTGGAATCTAGCTTGTAGCCAGCCTGGCACAACTGTTTGGAGGCATTCGAGTCACATCACACATGTCCTGCCCAATTCCAATTTAATGATGCTGTCTTGAGCCCCACGTTGACTATGGGACTTTCAGAGCACATCAGTGTTTCGGATGCGGTCGATCAGCCTAATACCGAGAATATTGCGCTCTATTGCTCGCTGGCATAGCTCGAGTTTGAGCCAGTGGGACGCACTTAATGACATATACCTACATAAATAAACGACCTTTTTTTTTATTAGCACCATCTCACGATTGTTTTATTATTAGTCGCAGACGCTAGGTTATTTTTTGTTTTAATGGAAGTAATCACAATGCAAACAAGGTGTGGTCATTTGAGGTCGAAATAATATGTGTTGTTTGTTTTGTGTGGCGTCGCGTCAGTCCGAGTGTGTGTGTGTGTGTAGCGCGAGCGCGGCGGAGGGCGCGGGGGTGGCGGAGGCGGCGGGTGCGGAGGCGGCGGGGGCGGGAGGCGCGCGGCGCGTGCTGCTGCTGTACGCGCGCGAGGGCGAGCTGGGCCAGCGCCTCGTGGACGCGCTGCGAGACCTGCTGCAACAACACCACGTGCAGGTAACCGTACCACCACCACATGCCTTCACATCCACTAATATGTACAACCCTTGGGAATCATTATTTAAAAGCTAAAAGTGAAAAACGAACTATACATAACATAATGGCGCAAAGGGTAGCATACCAAAACAAAAAAAAACTAAAAAGAAATATACACGGTGTATCCAAATTGGGAACGAAAACGACGGCGGGTATAAAAAAATTGCGGAGCCATAGTGTGAGTGTACGTTGCAGGTGCAGGACCTGTTCAGCGCGGAGAGCGTGCGCGCGGCGAGCGCGGCGCCGCACGCGTGGGTGGCTGCGGCGCTGCGCTCGGCGCCCGTGCTGCTGCTGCAGACGCCCGCGCTCGCCGCGCTCTACGAGCCGCGCGCCCCGCCCGCCGCACCCGCCGCCACCGCCAGTACGTACACCTCACTTTATATCATCATAATAGCGATTCATCACAGATTACTTAACCTTCTGTATCAGCCCATATACGTCCCACTGCAGGGCACGGGCCTACTCTACAATCGAGAGTACGATTGAGAGTGGTTAACTATGTTTATTTTCTAACACCAATTATAATTGTTCGACTGCCTAATATACAGGGTATATCAAGACTGCCACCGAAAACAAAACAGAGTGGTAGTTTTAGTGACTACAAACACATTGTAATTAAAAATTTCGCAAGGGAGCTGACATTTTTTTTGTAGTTTTTTAATTTATTGTGACATGATAATGAATGTCACATCAGACGCTGTGTCCAAGTGCACTAGTGTAAACAGTACAGACATTCATGTCGGACCTTAGAGTATTTATAATAAAGAGGGAGCGCTGGAACTTCAAAAACGTAGATAAAAATGGTTTTGCTGGACCACCTTTTTTTGCCCTCCTATTGGCTGATATATGACAGGTTGTCCAAAATGCGAATTATTTGGAAATATAAAAATAAATAGTTTGGGGCTATTTAATTCCCCTCAAACTCGTTTTAAAAGGATAATTTCTATCAAAGGAATTTATAGCAATTTATTGACAAATAATTAATTCAATTTTCACTAATATAGAAGCACTACTAATATTACGAACAAAAAATATCTACGTTTTTCAAGAAGCGAATGCATGACAGCGCTCCCTCTATATTATAAATACTCTATGTGTTGGACATTTATATCGTAGTCTAAACGTACTATGAGTGTGGGTCATGAGTATGTGAGTGTAGTGTTGCGTGCGGTAATGTGAGCGTGTGTGGTTGCAGCGTGCGCGCCGCTGCTGGGCGCGGGCGCCGTGTACCGCACGCCGCACTTCGGCGACGCGCTGCTGCAGTACGCGCTGCGCCTGCTGCAGGACCGCGCCTGCCACCACACCGCCTACCGACACTACTACCTCGCCACGTGAGTACCTCTCCACACCTCCCTGCCATACCCTGCTACTAACTTAATTTAGGTTTGATCAAAGTTTTTTAAATTTCAATTTCGTCCTTCAACAACAGTATTTTTATTCAAACCTTGCAAGTTCCTAACATATCAGTCAAACGTCAAAAGTCAAATAATACTAGAAACGACTGCGAAGCGAAGCAGACTTCGTCAAACGTCGACTTTACTTGTAACATATTTCAACAAGTCTATACGTAAACTCTTTAGCGATGATATCCCGGACATCAGCCAGTGTGAGATTGAGATGGCCCTCAAACAACTTAAAAACAACAAGGCGCCGGGTGAGGTTGGAATCACTTCTGAGCTTCTGAAAGCGGGCGGAACGCCGATACTGAAAGTCCTTCAGAGGCTCTTCAAATCCGTTCTCCTCGAGGATTCAACGCCAGAGGCATGGAGCAGGAGCGTGGTGGTACTGTTCTTCAAAAAAGGTGATAACACTTTGCTGAAGAACTACAGGCCCATCTAGCTCCTGAGCCATGTCTATAAATTGTTTTCGAGGATCATCACAAATAGTCTCGAACGCAGGTTTGATGACTTCCAGCCTCCCGAACAAGCCAATTTCCGAAAAGGCTTTAGTACCATAGACCATATTCATACGCTACGGCAGGTTATACAAAAAACCGAGAAATATAACTTGCCGCTTTGTTTAGCGTTTGTGGATCATGAGAAAGCCTTTGATTCGATTGAGACCTGGGCTGTGATACAGTCTCTTCAGCGGTGCCACATAGACTATCGGTACATCGAAATGTTGAGGTGTATATACAACAACGCCACCATGTCGGTCCGAGTACAATATCAGAGCACGAAGGCTATTCCACTACAGAGAGGCGTGAGACTGGGAGATGACATATCTCCGAAACTGTTCACTGCCGCGCTGGAAAACGCCTTCAAGCTCTTGCAGTGGAAAGGATTCGGCATCAACATCAACGGCGAGTATATTACTCACCTTCGATTTGCCGACGATATTGTAGTCTTGGCAGAATCGCTGGAAGACCTTAGCACTATGCTCGAAGACCTTAATCGAGTCTCCCAACAGGTGAGTCTTAAAATGAACATGGATAAAACGAAGATCATGTCGAATATCCATGTTGTGCCCACCCCCATTGGAGTTGGGGGCTCGACTCTCGAAGTTGTAGACGAATATGTCTATTTAGGACAAGTGGTCCGGTTAGGCAGATCCAATTTCGAGAGAGAGGTCAATCGTCGAATCCGTCTCGGTTGGGCAACGTTCGGGAAACTTTGCGACGTCTTCTCTTCCAAAATACCTCAGTGCCTAAAATCGAAAGTCTTCGATAGTTGTGTGTTACCAGTGATGACATACGGCACCGAGACGTGGCCTCTCACTGTGGGCCTCATTAAAAGGCTCAAAGTCACTCAACGAGCCATGGAGCGGGCTATGCTCGGTGTTTCCCTACGAGATCGAATCAGAAATGAGTTTTTTTTTAATGTTATGGGGCAACCGAGCACGCGGTTCACCTGATGGTAAGTGAGCACCGCTGCCCATGGACATCTGCAACACCAAAGGGCATGGAGATGCGTTGCCGGCCTTTGAGGTGGGAATACGCTCGGTTTTTGAAGGTCGCCAGGTCGTTCCTGTCCGGGAATGATGCCGCTGGCAACTGGTTCCACAGATTTGTAGTACGTGGGAGAAACTGCCGTGAAAAACGTATTGTGGTAGATTTCCAACCTCCAAGGTGATGTGGGTGGTATTTGGAGGTTTGTCGTGTTGTGCGGTGGCGGAACTCGGCAACAGGGATAAGTCCGAACAAGTCTCGAGAATGCTCCCCGTGGTAAATGCAATAGAGAATGCAGAGCGAAGCTACATCTCTACGCAAAGCCAAAGGATCAATGATTCGAGCAGCCCGACGTTGAATGCGGTCGAAAGGAAGAAGCTGGTACTGGGGCGCTCCTGCCCAAAGATGGGAGCAATATTCCACGTGGGGCCGGACTTGCGCCTTATAAAGTTGCATACGTTGACCCGACATGAAATATCGCCTAGATCTGTTGAGCACACCAAGCTACTTTGAGGCCAATTTAGCTTTACTTTCAAGGTGACCGCGGAATTGAACGTCATTCGATATCTCGACACCAAGGATTCCGATACTGGCTGTGGCAATTAGAGGAGTGCCTTGAAGTTGAGGTGATACTACGAAAGGCGATTTTTTTGCGGTAAACGCGCAAACTTGTGTTTTTAAGGCGTTAAATTCGACCAAGTTGTGTCGGCCCCAATCCGAGACTTTGGATAGAAAAGACTCGACTTCAGACACAGTTTGTTTCGGCACTCGTAGACGTTTTCCCGAGAAATATTGGCTCGGCCAGTATATAAAGCATCACCCGTGCTGTTATCCGCATAGCAATGTATGCCGTTAATTTGCAGCATATCATTAATATGCAGAAGAAATAGCGTGGGAGATAGCACACAGCCTTGTGGGACACCAGCGTTCACGGACTTGAGATCCGAGCATGCACCGTCGATAGCGACCTTGATGCTCCGGTCCGCTAGAAAGCTGGCTAGCCATTTGATATATAGATCCGTAGGAGGATCTTGAGTGGAGGCCACGTATAGGCAAGCGCAATGTCGGACGCCTGCCTACAAGGTGGACGGACAATCTGGCTAAGGTTGCAGGAAGTCGCTGGATGCAGGCCGCTTCCAATAGGTCATTGTGGAGATCCTTGGGGGAGGCCTATGTTCAGCAGTGGACTTCCTGTAGCTGATATGATTATGATGATGATGATGATACGTCAACTGAGAATCTAAATAACCGACCGCAACGAAACAATCGTTAGGTTAGTTTATTTCCGTTTTTTAATAAACTGCTCAATATAGATGTGTGTCATATAGTAAAAGGTCGGTTTGCAGGCTATTCTCGCAATGACTGGTTTGATGGATAAACCCCGTTTCTATTAAACTGAGTTTCGATGTTTGCCTGACCAAATTAATTTATCCTAGGTTTGACGAAAATTCTTTAATCAACGGCCGAAAAACTTTTTTTTTGGGCTTTGACTAAGACTTTAAGTCAGACCTGAGCATTAACTGGTCAAACTTAAGAGCGCCGGAGCTTCCAAGTTTTAATATAGCACATACACGCGTAGTACGCGACAGGTCGACAGGGCAATTTTCTAGTAATGTAGTACCACAGGCTAGGTTCCAAGTAGTTAATATCGAGATTTTTTGTAACGCAATTACATAAGAGCAAAAATAATTATGTCAAGTTAATAATATATGTAATACGACAAAATATTTTATCTACAATTTGTAGCTGATCGATGTCTACACATGGAAGATGTATGAGAAAATATATTATGGGGATTGTATGAACATAACAGAACAGTAAGAATTAGAATGTGTAGGATTGAGATGCTAAATCAAAAAACACAACAACATTATACACAAAGAATAAGGTGAGCTGGATCGAAATCGATAAATACAGTCGATGCGGACTTGTGCAGCACTATGACTATGATGGCGCGGGCGGTGTGCGGGTGTGCGGGGCGTTTCCTACACCACGCGGCATCTCAAACTCCGAAAACCATCTCGACCTGTCTCGTACTATATATTTACAAGTTACGCAGTAACATAGACTATTCCACGTGTCGATATACCTTCGTACATTTTGAGTAAAGAAGTTTGATGTTTGATGAATATCCATGTCAGTGTCAATCACAATTGTGAAACATGAGGCAGTGGATTCGATCTCAGCATCGAGAAAAATATTAGTGTGATGAACGGGTGTTTGTTTCTAGTCTGACTGTCTGTGAGGCCGGAAAGAGTCTCGTTGTTTCTGACAGCCACGACACAAGCTTCGATATGAATGTCGGTTTAGATTGTGGAGTGCATGTACATATGAATCGATATCGCTGCGGTTGCAGGTTGTCGGAGTGTCCGACGGAGGTGTTGCCGACGGTGGTGCCGTTCCGGCGCTACCTGCTGCCGGGCGCGGCGCGCGCGCTGGCGGCGGACGTGTGCGGCGCGGCGGGCGGGGCGGGGGGCGCGGGCGGCGCGGAGGGCGCGGGGGTGGAGGCGGCGGCGCGGGAGGTGGCGGCGGCGGCGGCGGCGCTGGCGCGGCGCGTGCGCGAGGCGCCGCACTACCTGGCCGAAGAACTGCTACTGCTCTAGCTCTAACACTCACCACACATGCATTTCGCGTCTTTTCTCATCTAGTGTTTAACATTATAAAGTCACTTAACGACGCATTTCTATCAAATATAATCTCTCCAAAATCCGTACGACTGACCTTCAAACGTCTACTCTGACTGAAGTTCATTACCTAAAAAATAGTAATACTAATACCATTCTGGACGTCCTAGTTCTTATTTTGTAAAATAACTAGAATACTGATGATTTACACAATTTTACTGTTATCTGTATGTTACAGATCTTAAATCACAAAAAAACTTATAAACAATTAGTACAATGAGATCATTGTATTTCGGTACATCTTATTTATACATATATATGCTATTTTTTTCGCGATCGACTGAAAGAATTTTTTAGGCCACGGACCTAATAACGAACATTTAAAAAGTAGTCACTGAGGAACTCGTAAAGGCGTATTAAATCGCCCCAAAATAAAATTGACATTCTAGTTCACATCCAATTCTACACAGCGTTACTTACCGTACCCAGTAACCCAATGCAATATCATATCTCAATTATAATCTCGAGATGCGTCCTTAAAGATGAACGTAGAATTGACACTGGCAGGTATTTTGAGAGGCGCCGCGGGACCGATGCTCTTGATAAATATCGCCATTGCGAATTCTTCACGTAATTAAAAATTAGATTAAGATGTAAATTTTTTATTTTTATATGAATGTATATAGACTATATGTTGTCTCGTCGCTTTCCCATCAAGCTCGATAGGACATGTTTTATAAATTAAAATAATACTATGAAACATTTATATCCGGGTGGATATAAGAGATCAACAAACAATATATTATTATTTCAATTTTAAACTATTTTAGAAATTAAAATTAACAAATGTAAATGTAGCAAAGTGAACGTAAAGTCTTCTTCCTACCTAGGAGTAATGGCCGACCCACACAAGCGCTCTGTGAACTCATTCATATGCGATTCCTAGAAATGTTTATTAAATTGAGTAAAAAATCAGCGATATTATCAGCAATATTTTAAATATGTTTTCGTTATTTTAAAGCGACAAGTAATAGTACAATGTATACGAGTTACACAGGGTACGCGAAATAGTCAAGTGGGTTTAATTGCATTTTATAAGAACTACCTAGCTTATTTTGTTGCAGAGCCTTTGAGGATAATAATAGTGAAGTTGCATTGATCTTTCATATGCATTCCTAAGCGGTACTTAATCATGTTTTTGTATCTAGTTTGCGAAGCTTCCGTATAGACGTGAAGTGAATAAATAACCCTGCTGTAGGTTTTTAAGAATAAAACAATATTAAATATAGAATGAGTGTCGAGTCGAGCGATGGTGAGAGAGCGACGGGCTGTTGTTTGTTGTTTTGTTGTTGTTGTACATAATATGTTTGTTGTAATTATGTAATTGTTGTGAGTGATGAATTAACGAATTTATGACATTATTATAATCGAATGTTGATTGCGACTACGCAAATATTAAGTGTTACAGTTCGCGACTCCCGTTAAGTCAATTATAAAATTTTATTAATATACTGATAAGTTAATTCCTGAACAATACATGAATATGTTATAATGTTGTTCAGAAGCAATATGTTGGAATGAGGCGAATCCGCCAGTATTTGCCAATAATTAATTATTATTGAATTGAATAATAATTAATTATTGGCAATGCAAAAGAATGAAGCTGTTTTCGAGCTTTTTACATAAAGATATTCTTATGACAGATTTTTCGTCGTAAAGAATATTAATGTTAACTCGGTGCACACATTTCAGTCCAATCTCCCGCTACAATATTTTTAGGTTAATTACAATAAATATTTTCATAAAGTTGTTTTTGCTACCACGAATCTATATCTTACTTATAGAGTAAATATATACAATAACTTTAGACTGTAATTGTATTGGTTGTGTTATTAATGTAATATTAAAGTCGATGCCTGTTTAAAATATTTGTAAAATTAAGGTAATTAATGAGGTCCATAACATAATAAAATATTTTTATAGATATTTTGATGTGCATTTTTATGTCTTATTGACGCCTTGTTCAGATTCATAATACTAAAAATAATATTTTGACGATATTCGTACGTTTAACAGGTAACGATATGTTATCTATAATAATCAATTATACTAAGTCAAATATGAATTTGTTTTTTATAGTTATAAAATATTATGATGGTGGAATAATGTTATTTCTTACTCGAACAAAATACATAAAGCTAATCGAAAACGCTATAACAGTTGTATGTGTGCAATAAAATACAAGCGAAAATATTGTTTTGTATAAATATAATTACAAAAACTTAGTGTCACACGCGTCGTTCACGTATATCTTTACTACTGTACTCAGTACTAGAGTACTTTAACACTGTTATATCGCTATGATTGTCTACTAAATTCGCGGCGAATCATAGTAAAAACTGCTTAAATATGTCAGGAATCAAAGTAGGCGACTAATTATATGATTGTTTGTACGGGTACTTGCTAACCACGTACACAAGATGAGTGTTGATAGTGAAGGCAAGAATAACTTGATAATCTTGAATAATTATTTATTTTTGAATGTTAACAGTTTAGTAGGTCGAACGTGAGCGAGAACTGACTGATATAAATGAAACGCACAAATTTATATTTTGGCGTAAGCGCTGAGTTTGCAAATGTGCGACTTGCTCGTACATTGTTGTTACATAGTATGACACTATTACTATATGCAAGTAAATATTATAAAGTTATTCAGCAACGAGACTGTGAATCCACTAATAGTTCAATCAATATTTTGTCATACCTGAAATAAAATACTGCACCCTCGTACTCCATAGAAATTGACGTAATAGTTTATACGCGTTAATATTATATATTGCCACAAAAAGTATGTTATTAGATGTTTGTTGAAGTTAAAAATGTATTTTGTAACTATGATTATATACCTACTACCTACGTGAATTAAGTATTGTTATGATATTCATAATCACTACATGTATATGTTATTGTGATATTTTTAATGCTAAATAATTGGGTGCCCACTGTAACTTTATTATGAAATAGATCCAAGGGTAAATTTTATTGTAAATATTTTTACACTATAATACTACAGATTCATGAATGTGTGATTGGATATCATAACATTGCTTAATTTTCTTTATTCCGTACTTGAATCATAAGTATGTGAACACAAGTTCTCACGTCTCCCACTGTGCCTAAGCAGTAATGCTGTAGCTCTCTTATTGAGAATTTTAATACACGTCTGTTATGTATACTGTGTGCTGTGTAAATACTGAATACCCCCTCCGCGCTCCCCTCCAACTCCTGTCACCATCCTGTCACCTAATTCAAAATTCACAACCAAAACTGATGATTAGCATTCAAACAATAAATGAACAGACTTCGTGTTTATTCTAATTCTTAACTAAATTAATATGTTACAATACATACGTAATAACAAATTAAAAAGATCGGGGTCAGTTTTTGATTTATGGAAGTATTGCAAATGGTAGTTAAATTGTCCCGCTGTTTTACGCTCGCTCGCGAGTGAGGAAGACCGCGGCGCTCCACGGACATGGCGGCGCCACTCGCGCTGTTCATGATGGCCACCGACAACAATTACATGCGCCCGCCGCGCCACCGCCGCGCCGCCCGCTACGTGGATATCACCCATCGTCCAACTCAACACTCTACAGTCTAGTGTCTACACTACACTAGCCAGTAGCCACTAGTACACACTAACCTGCCACTAAGCCACTGGACACCAACACAATACTTTGTTTTGTTGTTTGTTTGTACTGGGCGAATTCATATATAAATATTAAATAGCGATCATAAAAATACTACGAGTCTCGGTTGGATAATACTTATTTTGACTAAATCTGAGAAGGATTTTCTGTTCAGAAATTACCTTTAACCGTGATTATATAGAAAAAGAAAGGTATATTTTTATTTTTGGTATGGTAATTGGTATTTATACTTGCCCAAATATTGTGCCAAACAATAGAATACTCTTTCAGTTTATAAGATGCCGAAATATTACCTGGATAATATCGCAGCGTTAATTTTCAAAGAGAAGCTCAAGCGACACACAGACGTCCAATTAGTACACAGACAAACTGAGGCATAAACCATAATATTAATAATTAATGAAAGAAAAAAAACATGGTATGCTAAATAAAAGTAGACGAGTAACGCAACTCATGAATATTAAAGGCATATTAAGCCATAAACTCTTCTGTTTGGACTAGTGCTAAGGCTATGTTCACAGGTTTGCGACGCGCAAGGTTTTTTATCAGCGATTTATTATCAGGGCAGTATTATATAATGGGGCCGAGTAGTGTGTTGATGTCGCCGTCCCTGTCGCGCGCCGGCTCGGGCGTGCGCGCTGCCGCTCGGCGCCGCTCGTCTCCGCTGCTCGCCTGTCTCGGCGTGCCAAAACGAGACGCCAATACTGTATTTAGTTTCGATCCTATTCTATTATGTTTTGTCCAATAGCAGCCGATCTTTGCGTGTTCCGGTTCTTTGTCATCAATGGGTAGCCGGGCGAGTCCACTTGGAGTGACACTTTAAAACGAATTACGCGATATTTAACCCATTTAGGTGGACATGCAGTGTTTAATTATCAATTCGGTGATTGTGTGCGGCCGCCAGATCGCGGATCTGTGGTGCCGGTGAGGTATTTAGCGGCGCAGCGGTTACGTCCTTTCGATACCGGCGAGCGAGGAGCACTTCAGCTGACTGCGTCGTACGCAAGGCTACGTCCGCCGAAGTAGTAGTAGGCCGGTGTTCGGACGAGACGAACGGGTGCCGACTCGCGGCCGCGTCGCGTGGATATGTTGAGGATTAAAATGTTTTTGGAACTATTCCCATAGGCGTGAGGTCCACATTGCCGCGTGCGGTTCGTTTCGGTAGCGCGATAAATACGGCCAGTGAAGTGAGTGCCAACGGACGGTCCGAACGAGCGGAGGCTCAATAATGCTCAAATTCTTGACTCAGAAGCTGCGAACGCATTCGTTGAATGAGGAGAACGTTTCCGAGAAGGTGGGTGTCGCCGGCGACCGGCTTCGCGGCGTGAAGGTCACACAGCGCCACCAGAAAATGGCCGCCTCGCTCGAGAACAAAGGAGCGGAACGATTGCCGATCGACCGCCCGCGATTTTCGACGTCCGCCGGCTAACTGAACGCGACTTTCTTTCCTCAATAGTCATGGTGTACCTTTGGCACATTTTCCTAAGAAAACAAATGAGTTTCGGCCCGAAAATCGCGTGGAAAGCGGTCGGTCCGGCATCGGGGCGAGCCGTATGAGCGAGTGTCTGAGCCGGTGTTTGTGTTGCAGGTGGAGGAGCGCGACTCCGGCACCGAATCGGACGACGAAGCAGATCGCACCGACTCCGGTGAGTACCAGCACCAGTTCCAGCAGCTATAGAGTGCCAGTAACTACTCATACAGCCGTCTGCCACACCGGCCGGCGAACCGGCTCACGCACTCTGCTTCATATCATTTATGTGTGAAGTGAAACTAAAACAGATCACATTATATCCTAATACACCTTAAGATTACCGGTTTGCTCGTTAAGTTTCTGAAAAAAATATATGTCGGGCGCTTCGCACCTAGTAGTAATCCTATTAGAGTAAAGACTTAAAGAGTGGTGAGTGCGTATGGTGCGTGAGTCGCTGTTCCGCTGCTTGTTCCCTGAAGACCCATTTTCTTTGTTAACCTTACTGTGACCTTGTCGGTCGACCTTGAACCATTATAAAGACTTCGAAAGCATATGTGTGTAAAATCGAAGCTTAACCGTAAGCGTACCGTTGCGGTTGGATCATGTTGACCATTATTACACATGTCAATATGATTCTGAAATAGCCACGACTATATAGCGACTTTTCTCGGACAGTCATAGGATAGGGCCAAATCAAAACAATCGACGGGGGTCTTGTGTTTTCTTCCATTGATAGTAATTTGTAATATTTGGTGCACCGGTAGTGCAAGTACAGAATGTTGATTATATAAACGATTAAGTACGCAAGATCGCCAAGCGGAACGCAAATCAAACGAATTAGTGTATAAACGCAGTAAATAACGTCTGCCACACGAGATATTCAAATTATTCAAGTCCTTAACAGAGCCCGGTATTGAATAGATCTAAATGGTTTAAATTTACATACGTATTGTGCACAACAACTCGAACTCAGAAATCCGGTTAGCGTGCTACACTACAACTACACAGTACAGCATTACAAGTGTTCATTGTTGTGCTCCTAGTCCTTTTGTTTTACAAATGTTATCACTAAACGTTACTTTATTATACATTGGGGCCGCGCACTTATTTCACTATCATTAATTATTGTTTTGTAAACATCTGGAAATAAACAAATAAGAAAGAAAATTATGAAACATCATACCGTGAATCATGAGGTTTTGGGCTTGATTCCAAGGTCGGACAATACTTTCGTATGAGTTATTCTGTTTAAAAAAAACATATACTTCGAACTGGACGCTTAATTGCCCGATATGTATATATTTCTTTATTGCTTAGATCCGGTAAACGAGGAAACTAGTTACCTGATGGTAAGTGACCACTGCCGGCCATGAATATCCACAACGGTTAGATCATAGATCTCTTGTCCGCCCATCAAATTGAGAAGGGAGCAGGAATTAAAAAAGGATAGGAAGGGAAAAGGGGTATTGGGCATCCTGCAATCTCACTCACCGAACAAAAAGTTACAGCAAAGCTGACACGTCGATTTCCTCTGAGATAGTGACTGACAACAGTTTGGCTCTACCATTTCCAAAGTAGGTTTGCCCTCTTTAATTCTTGGTGTGAAATTAAATTCGGCGATTTGTGATGGTACCTTTGCCTCTATCTTTGGGGGATGCAGGAACTCTTGTACATATTATGTAAATATATGCCAGGGAATAGTATCCTTCGTACAGGTGAAATACATTTTACTTTAAAATTATTTCTAAAACAAAATATTGTTGTAATCAACTTAGATTTGATAGTAATTTCAGAATCAATGCTAACGTAATAGAGTACCTCAGATATTTTTGGTCCTGACACATGTAAATGGCGTAACTATTCAAACTTGTAGTAGGTGTTCTGTTCCGTGAAACGTAAGTGAAATGGCATACCAAATTTTATTTTTTCTATAATTCCAAATAAAATATCATTCCGTACACATAGCCTGGGTCATAAACTTGTAGTTATATTTACATTATTAACAATTTCAAGCCATCGATGTAATACCCAGCGTTTTTGTAACTATACTTGACTGAGTAATGACCTATATTGGCGATAGCATCTATTTCGCGCTGTTTTATATGTTGTCCCAGCATCTATTGTGGAAACCGAAACAACAGTTTCCAGATGTTACTACAAGCGTTACGTAATGTGTGTTTATGTACTGGAAATAAATCTGAGATCATACGTGTACAAATGTCAGCGTTATCATATAGATGGCAGCCGCGCTGATAACGAACATTACACTCGGGCACCTACGTGTCTGGTGCGGAGTTCGCCGGACATACTTTATTTAATTATTTATTGGGGACATTACCTGTCGCCTGCAAGTGTTCTCACTCGAATTAATCTATTATTACACCTACGGATAAAAAAATCTTTGTACTCGTCATGCCATAGGCTGACTCTCGCTGCACGTGGCACTTGACCGGTGCACATGTGCACTGTTCCTTATCTGCGTCAGTTAATCTTGTAAAAGTTGATGCTTAAACTAATCTGATGCTTCTTATCAACATGATTTTGCTAATCCTACGTTTACAGTGAATATGCTCATTTTAATTAAATGCTTATTAAAATTAAGTTACCTCCGCTGATAGATAATTAATATTTAAATATAAGCATGTCGTTATTTAGCACATCGGAACAATAATACAATTAAATGTATTATTAATTAGTCATTAAACCGATCCCTTGTGGCTACATGACACTGGCCATGGCGCACCTCTGGCCCGACATATTTTAAACATTATTTATTTTTCTCGTAAAGAAAATAGGTACTAAAACATGTATGTAGTACAAATTGAATATTATGTCACTGGTGTTTCATATATACAGGGCGAGTGTTTCAGACAAAACATTTTTCCGTGTTAACACTAAAACCGGAAGTTGTTTTATGGCCAGGACGCCTAAAAGTAAGCGTCATACGGTGCAGATAGAAAACCCGTCCGCGTGAGACGGTTACTTCTAGTACTTAGCACAACCGCGCCGGCCTGGCTGTAACCGGCTATATACAGGTTGAATCCAAATAGCGTCACTCTTTGATGGCTCCGTAACCACTGTGTATGTAGGTTTAATTAAATATGGTTGACACAGTAGAGTTGCAATGTGGCAGGGCGGTGTGCGGCGGAGTGGTGACTAGCTGGAGGCATGAGGCGGCAGTTATCACTCATGCGTTGGGTGGATGTCGTCGTCGCGCAGTCTGCCGCCTACCAGTTCGAGTGTTATCGCTGCGCTGACGCTTGACACACGCCCGGCTCTACATTTGTTACTCCACTTGTTGCACTTAGAACCATTCACTAATCTCATCATTGAAATACCGACTAATTTAACAGTCGCATCAGGACTAAGAAATATTTAAATAATCTTCAAGACGTTGAGGGTCTCCAGTCGAGAACACTGACGTTAGTTCTCGCCGGAGTAGTACATGTATTTTTATTGTGAAGAAGTGTTCTGTTGAATTGGTTAATGAATATCTCTCTCCAGCCACATAAATTCTACTCCTAAAAATAGGCCTCTTCTATGGTTACTAAAGTAACCTGAAGAAGGTTTAATTAAAGATAATTGATAAATCTTTAGGTCCCTCGTATACACTACTTTTTTAACAATGACTCATATTTTATGCCTACATGTATTCATAAGGCCATTGCCTCGGTGGCGCAGTTGCGCTACTCTATGTTTGGAAAGATGAGGTCTCGGGTTCGAATGCCGGGTCGGGCAAAGTGATATTGGATTTTTCTATTCATTATCAGCCCGTAGTTAGGAATTTGTGCCCGATATGGCGATAGGCTCGACCTTATCACATCGTGGGACAGAAAATACAAGGTGAAACTTGGGTGTCTGGTTGTACAGGCTCTACCTACTCCTTGTGGGAAAACGGCGTGAGTTTATGTATGTATGTATATTCATAAGCTCACGTCTATATCTCCCGAAAAGGTAGGCAGAGGTGCCGAACAAAATTCACTAAACCATTGTCCTTCCCAATGTGTAGAATGTAGCAAACCTATAAATGCACATTAGGGTAGGCCAAAATAACTTGAACTGAAAAATTAGTTGCTAAGCATCTTACACCAAATACGAGCTCATAGTTGCAATGGGAAGGTTCTCCACGTTACAGTTTTTACTATTTTAAAGGTACAATAAAAAAAATATATCTTTATATTAAAATTAAATTAAATAAATAGAAAATTTGTACATATAAAATATAAATATGTAGATACAGAAAATCGTCACATATAATATGACGTGGAAAAATTACTATTTTTCTAATTTATAATAATTCATAAATACAATTGAAATTATCGATGTTTTTGTATGAAATTGTTAATATCAATACACATTAAAGTGATGATAAATATCTTTAAAACGCTTATTTTCATTTAGAAATCATAAGATATTATTATGTAATGCAGTTAATTTCCTATAAAATTATATTGCCCATTTCATAATTTCCTGCTCGAATTATGAAATTCAAGAGAAAATTTTACATTTGTCTTAAAACTGTTAGGCAACTCAATTACTTTCTAATTACTTGACTGGCGAATTATATGTTATCATTTTTTGACTAATTCATTCGAATTGCCTGGATGAGCGTGGCGTGAGAATTAGATTAGCGTCCACTAGCCAAAAATAATGGTTGAACACGTTTATATTGGAGTTTTAAACTGCGTATTTACTTAGCATCTTAAATTAATTCAAAGACACGCCACACTAAATCCTCTGCATTTTGCACGAAAGACACGTAATGAAACTAATTTATTTAAACTACATTCAAATTAATATAATACTGACTTGGTCGTCTGACTATTCAGAGTCGTTATGTAATTTTAAATTTATTTTGATTAATCGAGCATATTTATAGTATGTAGATTGTTATTTTAAGAAGAAATGTGGCTAACCGCTTATTTCGAGCTAATTATTGTAAAATATACTATTGAATAGCTTCTATGTATCTACTCAAGTGTCACAGCGATGACCTACAAACGTAGTCTTCGATTTTATTGGTTGACGTATGAATATGAACAAAGTAACATTCTATTGCTTAAATCTTAAATATGTTTATTGTATATAATATATCCTAGATGTCGAAAGCATTGTGAAGCCCTTATCTAATATCAAACAAATTGGTTGTTATCGTGTTTTTTTTTCGGGTCGCGAATACGATCGCGCGATACGGATGCGTGCATGTCGGAGTGGGGCATGATTAGTAAGCTGGATGCTAGTGCCGAAGCGTGTATGCAACACACTGCATTTGCTTCGCACTATCTAGCCACAGGCAGTTACTCGTGGTAATATTCCCAATTTGTGAGTTTGATTTGATGAAGTTTTAATAATAAACGAGGTTTATGTGCATTAAGATTATCGGCAGCGCGGCGCTGCTCGTACTTCGCAGCGAAGTGGCGAGTCACGCGACTGCCCTTTCTACACGTAATTATCAAGTGTTCTTTGACGTTAAACACTTGCAGTTATCGTGGCTCAATGTTATTTTATGTTTATAAAATGTCATGGGAAACTGGGTAAACATTTAGGTTACAACATGATACAACAATGCAGGTTGTTCTCGGCTAAATGTTTCATGTTTAAATTAAATTGTCACGATATATTAACATAACATTATTGTATGTAAAAAAAACATTACTGTGGCCTTGGGGATAGTTTACTGGGATTTCTGTTGCAGAGCGGCCATAGAGTCCACCACGCTGGCCTAGTGCGGGTTGGCGAACTTTGACATACCATAGAAATTCATACAAATCGCTATGGTATGCAGGTTTCCTCACGATAATTTCGTTAACGACTACGACTACTACTCCTAAATGTTGGAAATGTACATATTCCTACAACCCAACTCTCGTTCACAACATACGGTCGAAAAATATGGAACAGTCTGCTTTACCGAGTACCGACTATCACTAATGCTCTTGGCGGTGCTGTAATTATGGATTCATCAGCTCTAATTGTAAGCTAAGTTCGCAAAAGTTATATAAAATAAAATATAATTACAAATGGCCTAGAGCCAGCCATACGAAATATTTTTTATAATTTGATAGTACTTAGTAGCATATTACATATACCAACTTCGAGCGGTAGAGTGATTGGTGCGATTGCTTGGTCAGCACACTTTCTGTAAGTTTTAGTTATGAGTTGGCAGGAATTAAGGCTTGTTCCCGGCATACGCTGCCATGTCTTGACGGAACTAAGCTCAGCGACCTATAGGACTATGGGTGACACCACAGAATACTGTGGTGACACTGTGACAATGTGAGTTAAATAACGTACATTTTCCGTTTGCAATATAAATACATAATAATGTGGTTTGTTGTTAGCTGTACGCAATATTTGAGTTGACCCTTAACCATCAGTGACTGTGGTTACTGGTTGCACAGCGTTCGTACTTCGTGATATAACATTATGTTTGTGGTTTACGACGCAGTCACGCTGGGCCGATAAACGTTGTTTGTATAGGCCACATACTATATATATTGTTAGTTGGTTCCCGTCACTAAATGAAATAACTCGCAGGCAAAACTCATTGATTTTTTCTTCGATATTTATAATTGTATGGTTGTTGTCTATCGTCTCTTGTACGAATATGAGCGCTAAATGTCTTAAACGGAAAATTGAGGTAATAAAACTACACATTTTGTGTCTCATACAACCTGATAGCGATAATAGCATTAGTAATGACTATAGTGATTTTAGATTACCGTTTTAGTATTCTGTGAAGTGCTTATTTCTCAACAAGTAAATGAATAACTTACTTTGTTAAAATAAAAGAGTTCGAAACATTTGTAGTAGAATCAATAAAGGAAAGGATTAGGAGTTAAGCACATATACAAAGTGTTAAGCCACGGAGCAGAGTAGAGGTGTTCACTGGTGGTAGGTGGCACACTAGCCAGCGTGTCTTGCAGCTGGATGCGTTGTAAACAAGCGTTATCGTGCGCGAGCGCCGCGGGCCGCGCTGATAAACCCCGCTGACACCGTTCCTTATCGCAGCAGTCAGCACCGCTACTCCGACACCGCGCTCCCAGCCCCACACGCAACCACACACTATACCCGGCCTGTTGTACTCGCTACTCCATCTATTACTAATGTACATCAATCAGGTATATCTATTCTTGCTGTAATTCGTTAATGATACCTTACAGTAGTAGGCTCGACTGGGTTTATGTCTCAATGAAATTATCTGTGTACCTTTTGTGTTTTGATCGCTGAATTAGAGTGCCAGTGACCCAAAAGATAGGTATGTACATAGAATATTGGTATTTTTCCAGGTAGCGACCGCCTCACACTATGCTGAAAAGTCCACCATGGTCAATGAACAAGTTTGACATGCGAATTCGTCTGTATTGTGTTCTACGATTTTGGCAAGTCTGCAGATAACCTGTCGGCTGTCACTATGTTATTTGCACCTTGAATGTTGAATTAATTTTCACAACTCATTAATCATTTTTGTTTAAAGTATTTCAAAAACATGGGAATGATTTCGTCGACAACTAATTTAGTATGTTTTTGAGATGTCCATTAACAAGAAGGCGGTTGTGGCGTGTCTGATGAATGAAACGAGGGACCGAAGCGGCCGTCGTTGCCGGACGGCTCACGGCGCGGCGCTCATCGCTCGTCTCAGCTCGCGTTTTGTAAAGCGACTGTAGTTTTTGTGCGATTATGAAAGCGTTCTCGTTTTATTTTGCATAAATCGATCCAGCGGAGAAACTAATGATCGGCAAACAACGTGGAGGCGCGACACTGCGTCTCGCAATCAAACAGGGATTCGGTTTCAAGGTCGCGGGCTCGACGTGACCGCACCACGCGTCTCCGTTTTCAATATTAATGTACACATGCTTCATTACAGCTGCCGCTAGTAGATTACGTGACAGTGAAGAAAACTAAATTATTGTAATATTGTCCTCCATGGAATAGCTAACAAAAAACCAACAAGTAGGTATAGGTTATACCCACTTGTTGATTTTTTGTCATCGACGGGTTTCTTCGGTGATTTCTTCGTTTAGCAAGTTTTCTTTGAGTATATTGTAGAGCTCTTCGTCTCCGCCGGTGAAGGCGTGTGACGGTGTGATGGGGTGTGGAGTGAGCGTTTGTATAATAGGTACGTAGCGACGTAATCGGTGCGCTGGCGTGTACGGTGTACGTGTCCGCACCGACGCGGCGGCGCAATGTCATTGCCAATGCTGCGGAGCCGGTCGGCGCGGCGCGCTGCGCTGCGGCGGTGACTCGACACCCGACCGACCCTCCAACGCTACGTCACACAGATTCTCCCTCTAAACTCGCTCATATTGTTAACAATGAATTGTTTATGTACTTTTCTCACTATATCCAATTTAAGGCTTTATGGTATTGAGAGTAGGCACAACGTCTAATATGCAAACAACAGTCGTGCCGGTACCCTTACCAACGAAAATTTAAATTTCTTGTTAATTTATAAGTTGAAATTCGCCTGATATAGGTATACAGTGACTATAAAACATCCATTAGATATTGAAGGAGGCACGCCACACGCATCCACCCACTGTTGGCATTATGGCTGACAACTGCGTGGCTCTACCACTTCCAGGGTATGGTATCTGACAGGGTGGTAGGTGCCTGCAACAATGGTCGCTTGTGAATTTTAGTGTCCGCGGCTCGCGGTGGTCGTGTTACATAAATTTCCGTTCCAGCAGTTGATTATGATCATCCAGCGGGGCTGAGAGCGCTCGGCTCTACTGTGGCGCGCGCGTGTGTGTGTGTGTGCCTATGTGTGGGCGTGTGCGTGTCGTGTCGCGTGGCGGAGTGTCTGTGTCGGCAGCGCGAGAGCCTCACTTGAATCCATTAGGATCGTCCTTGAGTCGCGGCTTATCACTCACGCAAACTTCCTATCACTTGTACACGAAAACTTACAGCGTTTCATTCGCGATAAGCGTTTGCTAGTTTTTGTTTGCGCGCCTGCATATAAAGTGGTGACGTGATGTTATGTAAGTACAAGTCGCTGTTTAAAACTGTTTCTGTTAGAAAAAATAAATGTATTATAGAAAAAAGGAATGATCATATTTTTGCTGATTTGATATGTCGCTTTTGAGTTTGCGCACTAATATGAAATAACAACGCGAAGCTTCGAGTAGGTGAGTCCGTGACAGGAGTGAATTATATGTGTGATATAATATGCAGTGCTGTGTGGTAGTGTCCGGGGCGCGACTGGTGTTTGATCAGGTGTGTTCGTATCGGCCTCGACTCACGCGTTTGTGGAGGCCAACTTGCATTCACGCACCACTTACATTGTTCACATCTCTATCTAAACACATTTCCGCCTTTGTGTATCTTCGTAATATACGTTTGTGAACACGATATTTAAACCCTATAAAAAGGATTTAGTTCGATTTTGCGCAGATCACCATTACGTTTTTGTAGATATTGTCTAATCCGACACTACCATTTGCAAACTGAACTACAATAATAAGTAACAAGAGAAATTTAAAAGTTGACTTCATAGTATTAATGGTGGTAGGTCTCTCTCTTATGTGAGAGGACGCCTTGGTAGGTACCACAGTAGTGTCTATTTCTCCCATAAAACAGCAGTTTAAATGCACTGTTGTTGTTTCGGATTGAAGGACATTGAAGCCAGATTAACTACTGGACGACTTGACATCATATGTCTCAGGATGGTGAACGCAGTGGAATGCCAAGCATTGCTTTGTAATTCAGGGTTATTTAGTTTTGCTACTGTTCATGAGCGGTCGTATTGCTTACTATCGCGCGAACGGCATGCTCGCCTCGCCATTCATTGACATAAAAAAATAACAAAAAGTATCTACCTAAATCAGTCCAGTCGGGATATCCCCCGGGCATAGTACTACAACTGCTTTATTTTGCGGCATACATTGCCATATAATGCCTTCAACTCTGTTGATTATGATGTCTTGCTCAGCACTCTTTGCTCTATTAACATATCTCCAACGGTAATTGATTGGTTTCGTAGTTACCTGATGGGGTGCCGGCAGCGTATACGCATTGAAGAAGTGGTGCGGTTTATATCGGGACTTTGCAAATATGTCTGAATTTCGTACAAAGCTCAAGTGGCTGTCAATACGACTTCGCAGAAATACTGGTGTCCTATCTCTCCTATATACAATTCTCTGACATCCCATTACCATAAAGAGCGTTTAATTTTCCTTAAATGGATATCTTAGATCCATTCAGAAAGTTGAAACTTTCTGATTGATTTCGTTGCGGGTTAAAGACAAATTAGACATTCCCGGAGACTCGCCGAGCTTCAATGCTCGGTGTCATTACATTGCGTGCCACTGTTGATCCTGGCTTACAGGAGTTGCAGTGGTGGGTGTGAGGGCGGGACAGTCTCCATCTTAGATCCATTTTTTTTTTCATTTCATTAATTAGAATTGTATATTGTATTGTAGTTTATTATATGATATTTTTATTTTATGTAGTCTATGTATATTGAATGAAAATGTATGTTTGCATATAACCTGTACATATAACTTTCTTTACTGATTGTATACTGAATCATCTCATGCTTGTCCCACTGCAGGGCACGGGCCTCCTCTACAATCAAGAGTACGATTAAGAGTGGTTAAGCCATACAGTCCTGGCCTAATGCGGGTTGGCGGACTTTACATACCATAGAAATTCTTGTAAATCGCTATGGTATGCAGGTTTTCTCACGATGTTTTCCTTCGCCGTTTTAGCGCGTTCTTTTTATTATTATTCTATTTTTTTGCCTTGGTTGTGACCACAATTTTCTTCCTAGCTTGTTTTCAACCCAGTCCATCTAATGGCTGTCTGGAAAAAGTCGTGGTAAGCGATAAGACCGCCAATTATCACCTTAATTTAAACGTGTTGTCTTATTTTTTGTCTTATTATTATATATGCTTTCCAATAAAGAGTTTATAAATAAATATCACACAATTCGCTTTAAACTTCGGCACGTGTGATTAACGCTTTCGTTTTCGCCATTACTTGGGCAATGAGTAGTGAGACGGTTGTTAATAACGATCACGTTAGACATTATTATTCCGAGGACGTGGAAATACGAATAGTAGTGGCACGTGCGTCGCGGCGCGGCGTGCCGTGTGCATCGTGCGCGACGCCTGGCCAGCTACCTGCCGCAGCTGAACCTCCCTCGACCCTCGCTGGAGGGTGGCAGCTCAGGTACACTCACATCTTATACGTAAACACTACTTATCACCGATAAACTACATACAAGCGACGGCAAAATCAAGTCAAGAATAAAATCTTTCTATAACTAAATAATAACTTACCTACAAGGGAAGGCAGCGTTGTTTTTATCATCATCTAGAGGCGAGAAAAAAATCGCTTGTGAACATGTTATTGTTTTTGTGTGTAGATATCTAATACATAAGGCGTTTTGCAGTATATGTGCGATTTAGATGTGGAGAGCACGCCGCGGGCCACGTGTTGGCGAATGTGCTCAGCTGCGCTATCTGCGTTCACGCGAGCTACACACAATGACACAACCCACTACAAGCCGCACAGTATCGCTCCACTTGCTGATTAATATTTATCGTGCCTCGATGTATAATGTGATTGTTTTACAAAAAATATCCGGTGCGCCGCGCGTCCTCAGATAATCTTATTAGCTACTGTACTACTTCTGTCAGTGCCACAATCCATTCTTATCTATATATATAAAAGAGGAAGGTGACTGACTGACTGACGTATCAACGCACAGCCGAAACTATTGGAGCTAGGAACGTGAAATTTTCCACAGGAGTTCCTATTGTGACGTAGGTGAGCACTAAGAAGGGATTTTTGGAAATTCAACCCCTAAGGGGGTGAAAAGGGTAAATAACGGTTGTATGGAAAATCGAAACCGTTAAAGCCACAGTTGCCAAACTTTGCACTTTCGTTAATCAATCCAAAACCAAAATAACTGCATACTTTGTTTTTCTAAAATTAACCCTAAAGTGGGTAAAATAAGGGTTAAACTTTTGTAGAACCGAACTGTCGGATCAACGCACAGCCGAAACTACCGAAGCTATAAACTTGAAATTTTATACAGGGGTTCCTATTTTGACGTAGGGTAGCACTGAGAAGGAATTTTAAGATATTCCTCCCCCAAGGGGGTGAAAAGGGAAAAATACAGTTGTATGGAAAATCGAAACCGTTAAAGCCACAGTTAGCAAATCTTGCACTTTTGTAAATCTAATAAAAACAAACATAGCTGCATACTTTATTTTTCTAAAATTAACCCTAAAGTGGTAAGGGTTGAAATTTTGTAGAACCGAACTGTCGCATCAACGTACAACCGAAACTACTGAAGTTAGGAACTTGAAATTTTACACGGGGCTTTCTATCATAATGTAGAGCAGTGCTAATGAAGGATTTACTGAAATTCAATCCCTAAAGGAGTGAAAAGGGTGAAATTGTGTTGTATGGAAAAACGAACCGTGAAAGGTACAGATTTCAAACTTGGTAGTTTAGGTAGTCAATTAAAAACAAAAATAATTTCTTACTTTTTTGTGTTAAATTAGCCTTAAAGGGCTTAAAATAAGGGTTGTAATTTTTTATACAAAATCGAAACCACTATTATTGGTACGAAAATTCGTATTTCATCTACCTATTATAAACACAAGAAATTGGCATGCACTAATTTTGGAAAAATGGCACGAAGGGGACGAAATTTTATAAAAAGTATTTAGGGTTCCGTGGGTACAAAATAACCCATAAAAATTGAGCTTGATGGTTTAATTCAAGAACTGGATAGGGAAAGCAATATTTTAATTTTTACTAATTTTGTACTTTGTTCATGAGTGTAAGAGTTTCACATTTACGGTCAGGGAAAAGGAAGGAATGGACGGAAGGTTGTGTTGGAATATCGGACATAAGCAACTTTCATTTTAAATATCCATTAATGGGTTTCGCGCAAATAATACTCATAAGTGACTGCCTCGGTGGCGTAGTTGTACTATGATACGCTTACAAAGCTGACGTCTCGGGTTCGAATCCCGGGTTGGGCAAAGTGATATTGGATTTTTCTATTCATTATCAGCCCAGAGTCAGGAATTTGTGCCCGATATGGCGATAGGCTCGCCACCTATCACATTGTGGGACGGAACATACTGGCGAAATGTGGGTGCCCTGGCACCTCTGCCTACCCCTTCTGGGAAAAAGGCGTGAGTTTATGTATGTATGTAATACTCATAAGTAAAATTGTGCGTAGTTCTGGGATTATAAATTTTAGAGGGAGGAATTTATTATGTTTAATAGTATTTACTTATTATAGATAAATAATGACCAATTGTAAGATTTTGGCTTTTTATGTTTAAAGCGGGAAATCGTTGTTAATAAAGTAAGTAATATATATAGCCACATGATTTGCCCAACAGGATGCTCACTAACAAATAGTGACGTAATTCGGAGTTTTAGAATTTTCTCAGTTTTAGGGGAGAAATGAGGACGTAATATAAAACATATTGTAAATAAAGTTAATAACGCAGACGAAGTTGCGGGCAAAAGCTAGTCGCTTATAAGACTCCGGTGGACACATGCTCTCTGTTTTTGCATATCCAACAGGGGCGTGCGCTCCTTGTAGGCAGAAATGCAGTGCATTACTTGCCATTCACAGATATTTTATTATAACGTTCGTACGGTTTAGATGACTTTAATTTATAGTAAATAAATGAATAAACAAAATACAAAAACTTAAAAACGCCTAATATTTTATAAATAGCAGTTATTTGCAAGCACCCAAACATTATGTTCGCCACGCGACAAGCAAGCGGCGCTGCAAAGCAAAATAATGTACCTAATCAACCAAGTCATGCCGCCGCGTCCCGCATTACATTTGTTTGCATGTGTGTATTAATTTTCGTGTCCGTGCACATTCCCAAACGCACACACCTATGAATATCGAAAGCCGCAACTCCTGCGGCAGGCCTCGGAAGTTCGGCAGTTGTCGGGAGTAATCGGAAATGTTCGTTGCCTATAATCCGAGTAAAATTAATAGGCGGAAATCTAATAAATCACCTATGCACATTATGCATTTTTGGTTAGTAAGGTTTTATTTATTTAAATAGCAGAAATGTTTTGTGTTTCGCGGGGGCCATTTTGATTTTTTCATGTGTTTTTGCATTGTTTACTATTTTATACTAGTATGTTTGTAGTTTTCTTAAAAGATTTTTCATTTTAACATTTGAAAGTGTATACATTTAACGGTTTACTAAGTTTCGATATTAATTGTAGTCATTTGCTTTTACTAGTGCGTTTGTTTATTTTTTTAAATGTTATTTGATTGTGAGGTTTGTGTTGAAAATGTATGTTTATCAAATGAATGAATGAGGTGGCCGAAATCTTGCGTTTATTTACATCGGGATATAGTAATCTCAAGTAACCGGAACCTTGAATATGTGAAAATTGAAGCTGACTAGGTGAGATTTTTATTTTACTTATAAAAATTTCTCCCGCCGCGACGATCGATCGCTGTTTTGTCTGCCGTAGAAGATGGACATGAATAGTAGTACATCTAAGACTTGTTATGTTGTCATGGTTTCCGACTTAGAGATCCGTCGCGTGGCTGTGGCTATGCTAAAAACATAGAGTTAGTATTATAACTTATTAACAGCATGGCTAAAAACTATAAAAGAAAACGTTTTTGTGACCGAGTACTCTGCCGCATACCCAGTGTCATAATCCTGTGCACGCCGCTGATATCCAATGTGCATAATTAGGGGCAATCATTTGTAATTATATACATATTATGTCAATATTGAAAAGCCGCTCACATTGTAGTACGTATATAAATTAATTATTTTTTTCGATCCATAAGTTGCAAAATAAGAATTTTGATGCATAAAATACTATATGGCCTAACCACTCTCAATCGTACTGTCGATTGTAGAGTAGGCCCGTGCCCTGCAGCGGGTCTTATATGGGCTGATACAGATGCATAAAATATTGTAAGCGGTATAACTTCATTAAAATTAACAAATTATTCACTTTATGTACTTATGTTTTATATTGCATTAAATGTTTGCGATGGAGGCTCGACACTCCACGCTCGACGCACTCATCAATTCTATGTAAGGTGCTTGTTCAAAAAAGGGTTTGTAGTGTTTATCCTTATTTGCAGTAGAATGGTAGATAATAACATGTTTTATGGATAGTTTCATTAAGGTGCTTGGGTGGCGTTTTTGTGCATTCGAGGCGCTCACATGTGCATGTACGTCCGAGTGTGCGTATGCAGTTATAGGAAATCATTTCGATGCGAATGCCAAAGCGGTTGAGCGACCACTTTGGAACCCAGTCATATCCCCATAAATGAACATCATTCACTGATTCTAGACGTGGATAAAATTGATGGCCGTTTCTCTGGCGTATTGACAGCGCACACACACAAGCACATACACACACACGCACATGACTTGAATTCACACAAGTACACGCACAAATGTCGAGAGTGGAGAGCCAATCGCGAGGAGCGCGCGATCTTTGACGAGTGATCTTGTAAACTTCGTTAGGGTTGTTAAACATCTCCCGATGGAAAGTAAACCCGCCGCGCCGCGTCGCTGGTTCCTACTGAGTATTGACTAGTCGCTACTACTTGCAATACAAACAACCACTTAACTCTGTATTGATTGATTTATGTGAAATCTAAAGAGTGTGGTTTCGAAATTGTACATACATCGTCTACGGTCTTGGCGTGCGAATGCGTGGTTGTTATGCTGTTGTCGAAATATAAGGTTATTTTTCTCTTTTCACATTTTATTTTATTGGACATTTTAATACAATTACATTATGAGTATTAATGCTTGTTACCGGCCTATCAAAAAGAGAGGAGTGAGCAGTGCGGGAAGGAAAAACGATGGGAAGTGGAAAATGGTTGGGTTAGTTGTTCCGGGATTCTCACACTCGAACGAAACGCGTAAGCGAAGCTTCACGTAGATTTTTGGGGGACAGGGGTACCACCCCAGACGAGCCTGGGTGGTACTCTATAAAATTATACCAATTACGAATGTTCGGATGTTCGATGTCCGGAGTAAGATATAAGTTTTCCACTTCCAAAAGTGAACACTATTCTCTATTAAATACTTATCATTTTCTCCGAATTTAGTATATGGTTACGACGTGCGATTGCGGATTCAAACATTTTGTGGAGTATCTAGGCACATTAGTGAAGTTTTATGTACGGCGTCCGAACATTCGAAGTTCGTATTGTTGTTATAGATTAACCCCCTGCGCATTCATCCTGAGTCATGACTGACCACAGCGTGGATCTACCACTTGTTTGATTCACCATTCCGTAGTGCTACAAAAACGTTGTGTGATCGCAAAGAATACCGATCCTAGTAACTCATTAATAAATAGAGATAATGTTGGTCAGTGCGTGGTGGCCTGTTGGTAACGGGCCAGAAACGACTACCAACATGTTCACGGTGTTCGTGGTTCAAAACCCAGGGCACATTTTCGAATTTTCGGAATCATGTGTGAATTGATATATATATCACCACTCATTAAAGCGGTGAAGGAAAACATCGTGAGGATAGCTCCATGTCATAGCGATTTGTATGAATTTCTATGGTATGTAAAAGTTCGCCAACTCGCACTAGGCCAGCGTGGTATAGACTATATAGTCCATATAGTCTAACCACTCTCAATTCATAATTGTGATTGTAGAGTAGGCCTGTGCTCTGCAGTGTGATGTATGTGGGGTGATACAAATGTTAGTTGCAGTTACACCAGTGTTTCAATATGATATAGATCTCACAATATAATATTCCAACGAGTAATTTGTGTTAGCGGCTATGAAGTTATGTCTCTGTCCTAAACCGCCACGGGTTCGGCCCCTGAATAAAACAATCATGTGTTATGTACAATGGTTTGGGGTTTAACGTTTGACCGCATACATCTTTGTGTACAAACTTCGAATTTTACATACTTAAATACAGGTACATTGAGTTCCTTCTGTGTGGATCGTATGCCAATAACAAAAAAAATAATAAAATTATCTAAGTGTAAACTAACGGTAATTGTATTGTAAGTCACTGAGCGGGTGACTAATACCTCAATCCGCCCCGTGACGAGTTTCTTATAGTTCCTAATATGTGCATACTAAAGTAAAAGATGCAGAAATCTCAGCAGCAACATTATATGACAACCCGTGATTAATGTACGTTGCGTCGCGTCGGTGACACGAGAGCCCACTAAGGAGAGTTTGAGGAAGGCTCGTGTGTGGTGATGTGCGCAAGCCCGGTCGTCACTCGCGGCCAGTATGGTCAGCCCTGCGGAGCAGGTTTTGCGATCAATTGAAGATGTTCCTGTGAATGGGGAACGCAACGACGCGGCGGAGCGACGCCAAATATGGCTCGCTACAAAAACAACGGCAGCGCGAGCGCGATGCGACGGCCGCGACGCCACGCATAGCACCGCGTAATTACACGACGGGACATTCTGCATTATCGCACAACAACCCCGCTGCACCTGAAGACAACGCCTATCCGGCACAGCGATTACAACCATGCCTGTTACACACCTGACTATCTATCTATATCTGTCATAATTGGACATAACACATAATTCTATTAGATTAGGTACGCCTACGCTACCGATTCTAAAGTAACATGGTTTGAAGGGAAATCAAATCTTGCCTACGAAACATTTAAAAGATGTATAACATTTAAGTACATAAATATTAGTTGTCCACTGATGACACGTCATAGAGTACTTAGTATAGTGGTAAAGATAATAATATGTATGTAGTAGTAAGCTTGTAAAGCTATTTGCATAGTTTTATCGAAATGCCCATAGTTTCGATGCGATCGGCAAGCAGTCTTAGTTATCCGTTTACATGCAGCACGAGTTTGGCCTATTCTTAGATATCAGGGTGTGAGCTGTGCGCGGATTTAATCGTGAATACGTTAGCAGTGGCAGGCGGTGGTGTGATAGTGGTGCGCGCTATGGTGGCGCGGGCGCGGTCGCAAGCTTATGCTAATGCTGGTGTGCCAAGGTTACGGAATGTTAATGAAGCAAGGCCAGCGTCACGGTTGGAAGAGTAATGGCAGCACGGAGCGCACATGTTTGGGAGGTGCGCGGCGGGCGCGGTGGGCGCGGCGCACAGCCCTGACATTGTACGCGACGCGCGCGACATCATGCTTTTGGTAATGGACTCAATGTCACGTTACGCAGACATGTGCACCTTATCATATGGCAATGTTTTAATAACAACGCGTCACTCTCGTACCGATTACAATTGATGAATCGAGGAAATAAATATCCGCGTTCTCCTACGTTTATATTAGTTACGATCGGAGCCAGGAAGTATTATAATGTGCATACCCATATTCTCTGAAAAAACATGTACAAGGCATAATTTTTCAGTCATGTATTTCACGTTTACATTATTGTAAACTATCTCTGTTTTAAACCACCCTATTCCTTATTTATTCTTATATCCCTACGTTCAGTAAACGAGATTCTGAAAAGTTGTGACTAAGACGGTTTTTAACAATAGCTAATATTGTATCACTTTGTATCTACAGCCAGGTTTTAACTAATTAAATAATAAATATACTGAAATAAATCAAAAATTTGTACTAACTTATGAAACATAATTGATTACTTTGGATTTAGATCACTTAAAAGTTCAACTACGTTTTGAGTTACAAAGTTGTGCGTTTTTATATAAAATAAACATTCAAGTGAAACACGCGTATCCTCTGAGATATGTAGATTCTGATCACGAGTGCAGATAACATAATAGTTCCCGAGTTGATCTGTTCCCACAGTTCCAATGGGTATTGACTTGAAGAGAGGCTCACTGCTTAGTATTGAGATATGTAAGTTACATCCGTGAAGGCGGGTGCTCTTTGGCTGGCTCTACGAATAATTTAGCCAGAAATGCAGGATGTAAACTAGGCAGGCATGCGAATAAACCGATGCGGGTAATTAAAATAAACAATTTGTGAGTGTGCAGTGTTAGTATTGTCCACACTATACACCGTTCAGCACAGACGCGCTCGCTTCGTATTCTCCGCGCGGCTGTTCCACGCACCTCACTTACCAATGTTACATCAAAGAGCACCCATTTAATGTTTCAAACAGGTATGTAACAACTCTACGTCTACATATACGAGTATATTTTTATCCGCGCTCTTTCCCTCATAGATATTGAAATTTGTATTCAGTGGGTAGCGTCACGGAATCGTCCTGTGCATATCTAGTTGCCTCTATGTATACGGCGATAATAATAGAGTTTCTCATCACACGTTGGCTCCATTTTTGACAAACAATCATTAGCAACTGATATGCCATCTCATTTAATAGATAAATAAATAACATCCAACTGTCACACAAAGACCTGACCCCACACTAAGATCGAGTCTTGTGTCGTGGGAATCAGGAACTACGAGAGACTTTTCGGACTGCGCCGCGAAGGCTATCTAAAGGAGGACTGTCTGAGGAGAGCGTCTGTGTATTTATTCCCGACTTTACTCAATGATTTCCAAATGATGGCAAATAGCAACGAAATTAAGACATTGGTTATTACTCTATGACCGATACTGATTATTACTATAGTATCTCCAATTTTGAATAATCTTTCAACATTGTCCCTGCATCATAGTAATTGATTTCTTGCGGTTGCGTGTGATGAAGATGTAGAAACAATCAAAGGTGTGAATGTGACTGAGGTATGGGCTAGTATCGGCGCGGCGGTGCACTGCGGTACACTCCGCGAACAATGCCGTCATACAATATAGCCGGTTGACATTTACCCCCATTGTGATCGTCCAACGTATTACTAAATATTTAGCGGCGCGCGCGTGTTTTGTTTAGGAGTCGCCGCTGCCGCGTCACGCGTGAACTCATCTGCACCCACAACTCAACTATACTGTACATACTGCCAGCAAATATTATTTCTTTGTCTCTACATTAACTAGTGCCTACAATATCCTACTTCCTAATATATAATATTATTAAGGCGGAAGGTTACTTCATCACGCTCAAACGGCTGGACCAATGTCGATTAAATTTAGTATGAAAGTAACTTATACACAGGATGAACGCGTAGGCTACGTTTTATCTCAAAAAATGAAGTGTTCCCGTGGTATATGCAAGGAATTCAAATATGTATACTTGTGTTTGCTACTTTTTTAACTCAAAGGGTTTAGGATAGAATATATAAAAGTAGTAGAATATATATAAAAGTTTAGGATAGAATATAGGGTAAATGAAATGGATTATGGAATATATTATGAATTATTATTAGATTATGGAATATATGGTCTTCGCATTGAAAATCAGCGCTGCGGTACTGCTTATGCATTACCGAAGCATTTAGCTGAATGCGGGGTCCATTGTTGGCAGTGATAATTATTTTTAGTGTTTGTGTCTCACTTGTGTTATCTATTTTGTTTGTATTTCTGTGTCACTGTCCAACAATAAATTCTTCTTTCTTTCTTTCTTTCTTTCTTTCTTATGAGGACAGGACTGCATTCCTTGAGTCATAGAATGGATTGAGACGGGACGAAATAAGCACTTTGAAAGAAGGCAGTCACGTTGATTCTAATAAATAATAACGAAATAATATGTGTCTAATATGGACTGAACTCAAAAAGTGTATGCACCCGGGCGAAGCTGGGCCGGGCCGCTAGTAGACAAACATTTTTACCCGTCGTTACCCCATACTAAGGTGCCGTTGGAGCACCTGATTTTACCATTTTTCAGAATTAGCTTATATTTTGACGACCTGCCATACACATAACATTCAACTTTATATAAATAATCAAAAACAATTTTATAGGAATGGTTTAGATTTTCATAATATACAACTTCGAAATACAAAAGAATCGATTCATAAGAAATAAAACGCAGATAGCGCAATTAGGAGCCACAAATAATGAATCGTTTCCAGCGGTGATGTTTTCCAATGAGAGCGGAGCGAGAGGGCTGGAGTCAATAACCTTGGCTGCACAGTTCATAGTTGCTAGATTTTTTGCGTAGCGTCGTGCAGTTTTAGATGACGAATGGCGCGACGATTCTTTCTCAACGGATTGTTTAAATTGCACTTCTATAGATAATATTTTTCAACAGACTCCTTATCGGTAATGTAGGATGTTCGAAATTCGTATCGAGAGCACTCTACATTGTTTACAAACTTAAGATTATTGTCCGCTATCTTTTAGATTCTGACTTTTGAGTACCTATTTATCTCGTATAATTTAAATCAATATTATGACTATACTCGTAGAACCGCGTCGTGCATACCACAAGCCGATTTGAGGAAAATTTGTAGTAATTTATCTCATATGGCATAACGCGTGAGCTGTGACAAACACACACTGAGGACGGAGGAAAACGTGAAGGAAACCACATGTCATTGGAAATGTAACGACGTGCTGAGAGTGTATGCACAAGTGGGCACTGGGCAGCATTGAACGCACCACGCCACCGTGGCTCGCACTTCATCGATAACAATCCACCATTATTTAATATACCTAGCGATATCTTGTTGAACATAGTCTTTTATAGTGGTCTTAAATATTTGTAGAAAATAGTAGAACTAATTTTGTTGAAATGTAAAAATGGTAATTTTTAAGAAGATGTTGTTATAGTAAGCCAATATTCAATAAAATTAAGCAAACAATATTCGTACAAAATCATTTGATCGTTTTCGGAATAATTTCGCAATGTTTTATTTTTATTTTATTTCCCACGAGTTAAACACAATAAGATTATTTCCTCCAAGTAACTTTTTTCCTAAGAATCTTTTATTTAGACTATATTTTTATTTTGTTTTTTTCTTTAGTGATTTAAGATATTTTGAGCTTTTAAATTGCCATTCGAAGCCAGAGTAAGAATTATATATCTATTGTTCTAAAATGTTCTCCACCCATTGAGGTAATTCTCAATTTCTCCACCTAACTTTTTAAATGACAATATTTTCTGAAATAATAAGCAATTAATTTCTCTTTTAAATAATGTAAAATTGTTCGAAAAGTACTGTTTTTTAGCCAAACAGCGCATTAAGTTAGGCATTGAGATTTGAGACGGTATGTTATCAGACTTCGTGGCGGCTCTAACAGTATTCTGAAAATGATTGGCCGCTGTTACTGGGCCTCCAAAAGATGTGGGTGAAACGAGTTATAGGCAGAATAAAACGGTTGTATAATGGTAATTGCTTAATAAATTGTATCACTCACATCCTATGGAATTTTCTATTCTACAATAAATTATGATTTGATTTTGATTTGATCAATATTCGATGTTTTAATTCAAGAGAATATTTTGTACTTTGTAACACGGAGTTGAATATGTGATAAGATAATGGATTCTATAATATAAAATTACTGGTCTTTTGTTGCGTGATCTGCCACAGCAAATCTGTTGCAACACATCGCCAAATTAGTGAACCAAATGCATATGTTGTTGCAACCAGTACCGTGCATTATATTCTTCGGTTAAACAATCCACTTAGTGCGTCTTTTGACTAAAAAGAAGACATGCAAGTTGTCTAGGACTGGAATTGGTACTTTATATGGCGATAGTACATTCTATTTCACCTTGTAGTGGAAAAAACTCGGTGATATGTCGGTGGCACTAGTCATCACCTTCCTTAGCTTATGGACGTATGTATGTAAAATGTCATACATACATAAATAAACTCGCACCTTTTTCCCAGAAGGGGTAGGTAGAGGTGCTACCGGGACACCCACGTTTCGCTTTGTGTGTTCCGTCCCACGACGTGATAGGGGGCGAGCTTATCGCCATATGGGGCACATATTACTTACTTCGGTTGGCGGGCTGATAATGACCGATTCGAGACCCGAGACCTCAGATTTGCAATCATACCGCAGTACGCCACCAAGGCAGTAGAATTTCTCGTAGTTCTATTTTACAATCGGATCTGCGACATGGCGAGCAGAGCGTTGAAGCACATGGGTGTGTGACGTGGCTGTAGTGCGCACGTGTCCTGTGGTAGTGTCGCGCGGCGGGCGGCGCGTCGGGGGCTAGGTCACTCGAGGGCTCGCGGGTTATTTTTCTGCTGCACTCTGAGGGGAGCTCTCGTCTGCTCCGGCCAACATAAATGCTGTTATTGTTGTTGCAAACTGACCTACATACATTTATTTATAAACACGCCGGCGTCATCTAAATATATCCTGTTGTACGCGCGGTTCAAGGTAGAACGTCAGCTTCATAACGCTGCGCTTGGGTAAGCTATTTCCTTTTATATCTACAAATATCTATCTATAGGATGGTTGCATTATAAATTTACACGACGAAATAAATATTAATAATAATCTTGTCGTACTTTCCGTACGTGACGATTTCAGCCCCTAAACTACAAATTCAGTTTTTATTCCACTACAAGTTTGCAGGTGTAATCTGTGCACATTTTCACAGCGCCTCGAGGCGTGGTTCATATTCGCCTAATGAGCTTATTACGGCGTGACCTGTTGTCACGTTTTCTCATATCGCGTAAAAACTTTACTATCCATATAATTACCTTAATCTGAGTTTTTAAGAGGAAGGAACATAATAAACAAGAATGCCCATTCCTAGTATCGGTAAAAAATATCGTTGATCCCGATTCTGATACAGATACTACTTGAAATTCACTATAGCATTTTTTTATAGTTTGTTGTATTAAATATGAACAATAATATTATTGTTCATATTTAATATTTAATATACTAACAAAATAAGTGCATTCAGTTAATCTCGCAGACGAAGCTGCGGTCAAAAGTTAATTTATTATATTTAATAGATAAATTGATAGTAAAACTTGTTCTTGCCTTATTATAATTTTAATCGATCCAAATTCATATATTTTATGTTATCTATTCTTTTTAGTAATAATTTCCTCCTTTAAAGTCGCTTAAAAATATTGACGAACATATTGGGAATTTTAAAATTTCAATTAATGCAACAATGAATAAACAGGCGTTCGAAAGTTGAAAATTAAAAATATTTTAACTTGTTTCATCTGCTAGATAAAGATTTTAATAGCCATTTGAATCGTGTGATAAGTAACGAGCACAAATCTGTCTATTCCGAACTTGTGAGACCTAATTTCTATTTAATCTGACAGATGAAGGCCAGATAGGCTATAAGGGTATTTATCAGGAACTGGCCCTTGAACCTTGTCCCGCCCAATTAATACCATCACTCTTAGTCGGAGTAAATAGCAATAGCATAAATTGACATCGAGTAACCGTGCTTGTCGTGCTTTAGTAACACTTCTTCACTAACCCTGAAATGGCTCTCAGACCATTATTAACTATAGTAGGAATTGAGTTAAAATTTACCTAATGATCTACAACGATATTCAGGTCGTGAACTTGTCATTACATACACTTTGCCCAAACGAGTGAGAATCTCTCGAGATTATATGCCATCGTTGATGTTCACTATAGCGAAGGTATACATATATTTATACAAATGACATTAATCCTACTGAGACACTGAAAAATCAAGATTGATATCTACGCCCATTTATACAAAGTTCTTGGCTCGGTCGGGATTTTGATAAATCACTTTGTGTCACCAAGAAAGCACATTCAGCGTCGATGTAATACATCGAATAGTACTACATGTTAGACTTTACTGTGTTATAGCGCATTTACAGGGAGAGAGTTTCTCGCCTGTTTTCGGAAATCGTTTGCCATTATCGCACATGGATAATGTCTACTCGTATAAAATTGACTGACGTATTCTAATCTTCTTCTTTTACCTGGCGTTATCTCGGCCGATGCCATAGTCCGCCTTCCGGCTGATCCTCCTCAATTTCGCTCGATCTTCGACAACGTCAATAGTAAGGCTATTGAGACTATAGGATGCCGAGAATTGTGCTAAACGGAGGGGACTCAGCCGGGATAACACCGAATAGAAGGAGGAACGATTGTCCCAATAAATGTGTAACTTACAATGTTTTTGATTCAATTAGTACGTCTATTAGAATTTGAACCAGACCATTTTATCGATGCTGGTTCCGCAACATTTAATTCTATTTCTAATAGTATCAGTGTAGCCTTCTGTTAATTCAGTAGCAGGCATTAGTGGAAATGATATAAACAATTTGATAAAAGTGCTTGTTACCAAAACATCTAATGGATTGTCCCTACACGCGCCGTATTGAATATACGAGTATTTCTTGGACCAAGCTAATTGTTTGTGTTTCTCGTGGACAATTCAAGGTTATTTAACTCATTCTTGAAGTACATGCCACTAACTTTAAAGGAAATTTGCTTATATCCTGAATTATTGATCATTTGGACAAAGTACCTAGTTCCAAACATTTTAGGTGATACTGCCTTTTTTGAAATATCACCATTAATCTTTTATACATCACAAAAAAATGTTTTTCAAATTCGCTATGGGTTTCTGTGTTTGAATTATACACAAGTTAAAGCAATTCGTCAAGTGATCAGGTTTCAGTACCTCGCCGCCAATCAAGTTTATCAGAAAAAAAATTATAATGTAAAGAGAAACATAAAGATTTCCGGTGACACCGCCGCTCCGCCGCCGCCGCGCCGCCACTCGCCAACACTGGTTATTAGTGAGCGGAGCGTGTGGCAGCCGCTAGCCGGCGGGACCGGTCCCCCGAGCTCGTTTTTGCTCAAATATCGTTTTTTACGAGAGCCGACCGCCGCTCGGCCCGGACCACTTAACTTAGTAATGAGCAACACTACGCTCTCTCGGGTAAAGCGACACATGCAGTGCCACGTATGTTTCCTCAATTATGCTACGATTTACTGATTTGGGGACTAGCCGATGCGATTACGGCCGGATGAGGACATTATCGGTGTACGTGCATGCGTACGGAATGAGATTTAGAAAATAGCAGAACCGAGGCTGCGCTCAACTGGAACATTGTTATAGAGCAGACGTGGCCACGTGCACAACGCATTAATGAATCGTGCACGCAAACGTTTATGGCAACCTAGTTCATGTAAATTACTGCCTTCACACTTTGCACTCGAGAAAGCGAACATGCAATTCTAAATTGAAGTACCCATAAGGTTTCCGGTGTAGGCAGTTCAGTAGTCACTAGGCATATCTCTTCAAGCACCACTCGCTAAACATTAAACACATTCTAGAAACGCTATGGCTATTTTGAGCCCGTGCGCAATTAATGCATTGCGCAAAAGTTTCAACATGCACCGGTTTAAAGTGACATTAGTATGCGATCTGTTATGTTGGTTGCTTAGGTGTATGTACTGTGTCATATTTCACGCCTCAACATATCGTAGTGACCATTGATAATTTAGTGACAAACAATAAAAGACCTCAATGGAACAGTTGACGCCGCTCGCGTTCAGATCAGGAATTTATAACCGTAAAAACCTGCCTGGTAAGTGAGATGAGGATGAATATTCTACAATACACAAAAATCTACATCACTCATATATATAGTGGCGGTGTTTATGAGGGGTTACAAATATATATTTAAATGCAAGCAGGACCAAGGTTTGGTAATATCGTCGGTTGCATTAGAAATAAGCACATAATAGTGTTGCGGCGCGCGTGTGCGTGCGTGAGCCGGCGAGCGATTGGACCTAGAGCTAAACGATAGGCAGCAAAAAGCGAGTTGCGAGGTGCAAGCAAAAGGTATCCGGCGTTCGTTCACCTCTGAACCGAAACCAGGTCGAGCGCGAGCGCGACGCACGCTCGCAACTCCGCCGCACCACGCCGCACCACGCCGCCAACCGACAATCACACCGCGCCCGCCCGCACACCACTGCATACACACTTTTTACTCGTCATGTCAATACCTCTTGTGCACGAATATTACTTAGATTATTCTCCTTTAGATTGTCAGCTACAGTGCGACAAAAACTTACAACCCATGCGATAAATGGTATGCTGTAATAAAGAGAAAAATAGATGAGCTCAATAAAAAATATGCAAATTATCATACAGAATGAAGAATTGCCACATCGTGATGAAGACATTAGCTTCAATCAATACCAATCTCGGATGTTCCAGAAACTGCTCTGAGGCATGTTTAAATCGAGTAGCTCTATAGCAATGGGATTTTGAACAGACATTAGAAGTGTTATTAAACATAATTTCAATTTTGTGTTAGTATTATGTGTTTCATGTTTTAAAGCCTAGATAAAAATGCGTAAGCCAGAAAGAATGCAGTACTACTTGAGAAAATAAATTAAATATATAATAGTTTAAAACAAACGCTTTAACAAAAGACCCAACTATAAAGTAATTGAGAATATGTAGTTGTAGCAAGCACCCTACGCTTTGTAACAAGAAAATGAATGTATTTCCAAACATACATTATTTTTACTTTTTTGTTGGATCGTTTATTAAAGCGTTTATTTTTAGTTGGATTTTTTATTAAATCGTGTATTATCATTTAATAATTTTGACTAAAAACATCAATCTACGGCTATCTTATCAAAGGAAGATAGCTGCGTGGAAATTAACCAATCACAATTTTTTCAAAATATAAACTTCTGAAGTTTCTGGATAAGGTAATGTCATAATTATACTTTTTAAATTATTGTATTGCCATCGGTCCTCGACAAATCTATAAACAAACATATAAGTGAAGCTAATATGAAGCGTGTAAAATAGAGATTCAAGTGACCTATACATTAATATGTATTAAACAAATGTTTGTGTTTGTTGTTTACGTGTTTTGTCGTCATTCCACTGATAAAGGATTATGCAATTCATTCCTTTTATCTGATATTATGTTTAAATGGAATAACGTTTATGGCTTAACATTTTTTTTTTTACGAAAATCGGGAAATTAACAGATAATCTGAATCTGATATGTTTTGACATATCCGATGATCTATTAGCAGAGTATTTCTCGAAGGGATGGTTATTAATAATTCGAAGTGGCGCCCATTCCACAGAGAGAAACCGACCCTGCCTGCTCTGAAAATAGCTATCAAATTGCTCACACCCTATATATTATAGATTTCGATATCAAATGTAGCACAATATGTTTGCTGCAAAAAGCGTATTTGAAAATATTTTATTTTTGTCTGTCCCGGTGAAACCATCCATGAACATCCCGGGTCGCTCCTACGTGTTACATTGAAGCGGAACAAGTTTGCTTTCAAGATCAGTTCTCGAGATTAAATCACCCGCTGTGATCTGTTCACTTTACTTTAAAAATGTATTTAGTATGTTTCCACGAGATTGAGAATTGTATAAATGAGGAGGCAGTCGTGCGTCACAGCTGCATTGTTGCTAATATTGTACACCCGCTAAGGAATTGCATTAATGAAATCGTTTATTGTACGACGCCAACTTTTGTACTCTTTCATTAATATTTTTATTTATGATTGTCTTTATTTTTATGTTTCTCGTAGCGTCGTGTAAGCCTCTATAAGTGTCATAATTTTTCATAATCTGAGATTAGATATCGTTGACTAGTGCGACATGTGCTCGCTCAAACAACCTGGCGAGAGTTTCCACAGTGCTATCTCGAAACGTATTATCTTAAATGTATACCAGCAGCAACATTACACTAAAAGAGATATCTTAATAAAACCAAGCGAACGCTGTATTTTTGTAGATAATTATGTTTTAGTGCTGGGCGTGTGGCAATAACATTAAATACCTCCGACACTTGTGCTGAACATAAACTCTGAGATTACATTTGCTAAATGTAGAAAGCTGGCGACGACCTGGTGGCGCGCTCGGAGCTCGTGGCTCGGCGCTCAACTAGATGTCGTTTTTCTCCTTATTTCCCAGCGTTTACGAGCGCCGAGTAGATTCCGTACAGCGCACCCGACCTATTCCCACTTTATATATACATATATATAAGAAATCGACTAGGAGCGCAATATATTTAGTATTAATAGCCGTGTCATATCTAATGCTACCATCATATTGCATGTACTAAACTTATTGTCAGTAGTACCTACAGCATTAACCTCTTTTGTATATTCTACAAACCCACCCGTAAATTAGTGGTATATTTAGACTGCGTTTGAAAATCAGTACATGCATAATATCGAAAAAGATATAAAATCCGTATTGGGAATATAATTCAACAGTATTATTGATGGCACACACTGGTTTGAAACTAGGAATGAAAATCCTATTCGTAAAATACGGAGAAGCGTTGCCTGGCGGCGATGGCACGTAATTGCATCAATGAGTGCTGGTCCCGAGCGAGATTCAAACTGACACCAACACGTCCCGGCGGCGCAGCGCGACGGCTCCTATTCGCAGTAGTGAAATTTCCAGTGGGTGAGTCGGATCCCGTGATCCTGTCACGAGTAAGATTTAATTATTTGGTGTCGGATGCGTCTCGCGCAGGGTCAACGCCCGATTACATGGATTGGTTATCGCACGCCGAGGGCTGAAGTTGCACTCGCTCTCTGTCTTGTGTCTCATTCTGAATACTAATGCTGAACGCAATCACGATAGTAATTATTGTTTTATTAAACTCAATAATAGCACTTATAAATATGTAAATAAGGCTGTTTTCTAAACGTTATCATGTACTTTAGAAACTGCTTTAGTTGTGCCGACTTTCCTTATATCCATACCATAGATGTCGTCCAAATTGCCGAGATTATTCGTAATGTATTAAAAGGAACCAGATTCCATGACACTATAATGTGACATTAGGGACGAGTGCCTTAATTTAGAAAACGTATTAAATCATTTTCGATAATTTGAGCGGCATTGCTAGAGATTACCTACGTCATTATTTACATACATTTGCACATACTTATTACTATAAATGGGACGAAATGCTTACCAAGATAGTAGTTATAGTGACCGCAACGCATGTCAACTGCATCAGCTCACACCGTATGGAGCATTGTCGATAAGCCGAGCTTAATAAGCTCTGTCGATAGCTTATTAAGCTGCGCCGAGCGGGCCCCCACCCCCGCCCACACCGCGGGGGGCAGGCCACGGCAAAGCCATTTAAATCCGCGCTCTACAGCCGGCTTTTAAAATAGTATACTGAGCATTGTTAGTTTTTACATATTTGAAATCAAAACCCAGTTATTCTTTTGTGGGATTATAGTTATTCCATGCCACAGAATCTACCTGATTATTTTATAGCAGAAGAACAAATACACAAATGTTTTTGAATGTTTTTTTTTTATCTTTATGTCCGATGTGATAATTGATGTGATGTCTTATTAGTCATATCACTACATAGTATAAAACAAAGTCGCTTTCTCTGTCCCTATGTCCCGTTGTATGCTTAAATCTTTAAAACTACGCAACGGATTTTGATGCGGTTTTTTTAATAGATAGAGTGATTCAAGAGGAAGGTTTATATGTATAATACGTACATATTATTGTACAGAAATCTATTTGTACCCGGGCGAAGCTGGGCCGGGCCGCTAGTTACAAATAAAATGTAGTTCAGCGTGCCAGTAAATGTTACAAAGGATTGTCTCAATAACTACTGTATTGTAAATATCTTACTTCTGGTTAAAGAAATGTATCTAGGTTCTATACTAACATTTTTGTGTGCCAATTTATGGAAATACTGTCTATAAAGATATATCATTCGTTTCAGTTTAGGAATTACGTTTTATTATTATTTCTACTGCTAAAGAAGGATAATAGCGATAAAATATTCTAAGAATTTTCCAAAAGAGATACGCTTGCAGAGTTACAGTGAGTTAATGAGACAGCTCACAGCACAGAAGGCGCGGGTATTACCGGGCGGCGCGGCGCGGCGACGGCGGCGCTGTGCGAGCGACCATAAAATGTCAACTTTTACACAAGCTGGCAGCTAACGGGCCCGCAGCCAAGAGCCGGGCGGAACCGGCGCGTCATCGCACCACAGCACCACGGCACCACTTAGAAATCCTACCACCACGTGAAACCCGTTCCAAATATCGCACCTTATCATACGTACGTGGACATATGAGGCTTTATACAGCGTGTTTTTAAACCCATATACATTATAATATCAATGATGTCTAAAATTCACCAAAAGAAATTCCAGGCAGAAAAAAATTTTATGTTTTCAAACAAAATAAAAGCCAATAAAGCTACTTTAAACAGTCCGTAAAATATATTTTGCTAAGAAAAAGAGTACTATAGTATGCTCTCAGAGCAGAGTTCAGTCGGAATCAGTCTGTAAAAAAATAGTTTCTATACTCTGTATTAGTATAAGGCGATGTATTATACATTGTCAACTCATATAAACGAGTATCAAAGTCGATAGTGTATTGCCTCCAGCTGTATAGTGTGCTGTTAAGAGCAATCAGGTTGTACCACCGGTTTGGCGTGGCGCTTACTAGTTGCCGATAACTGGCGCAGCTATAACATTTGGTAATTCCTGAAGTGAGGACCGGGCGGCGCATATGTTTGCACAAATATTTAATGCAATATGTAAAGTATAAACTTAACGATATGGGTTTAGTTGTTTCCTGTTAGTAGCTTCTTAATGGCTACGTGTATTTTACTTAAAACCTTTTAACATCAACTGGCTAGATAAAATAGGTATTCTTTGATAAACGCAGAGATTAGTATTGGTGCCGCCGCGCCGCCGCAGCGACAGACTATTTATTAACTATTAAATTACTGCGGCATTTGAATTAATTTCAACATTATTAGGTAAATAAAATCGGCAACTTAATACGAATCAGAGAAAAGTACGTTTAGTTGCTAATTTACCGTTACTCGAAATTTATCTACACTTTAAATAAATCAAAGCGTTTTGGAGTCGGCCAACTGATTTCTGTTCTACAGAGAAAACACGACATGAAATAACATAATATTAAAATAGTAAAGTGAGGGCGCTGGGTTGAGGCGAGCAGTTGGCGGGTGCAATTGAAAGCCGCGACAATCTCAACTAACGAGTTTAATCCTCGGCTCGTGCGACGTGCGTTGTGCACCTCGTGTGCCGCGGCTGCACCCAATCCAACGTTATGTTCACACATTACTACTATTTCTGATACCTATCGGCAATAAATTAACCGCTGGGCGTCGACATACATATTTTGTTAATTCGTGTTCGCTAGTTATTTCAAAATACAACAGTAAAATTTAAGTCTATTGATAAAATAATACGCTGAATAAATGTGGCGTGCGAGGCGAGGGCGTGTCGCTTTTGTAGGTTTTTCATTTCGATATATTCTTATAACCTGCTGTCAAGAGTTTAGTTTGCGCTAAATTTATGATCATTTAATTATCGGACCTGGAATCTAAAATAAGCTGTTATTGTAAAATGAACAAGATATTTCGCAAGGTTTAGTTTCACGTTTGGAAACCTAAAAGAGTTCATGTCAAGAAACGCTTTTAAATTCTATTTGAATTTATTAAAGTGCGAAGGGCAGGCTTAAATGCAACTCGCCGAACAGGTTCACTGTATTGACTGGCTAATGATGATGATGAATAGCCAAAATTCTTCAGAGGGATGATAAAGAATACTCACCTTTTATCGGATTAACAATTAGAGGAACACAGAACGAACGATAAGCAAGTTACAGATACCTATTCATACCATTTGTTAATAAATTAACATAATATAATGTAATGGTCTAACTAAATGATAGTTACATAATGTGTAGAATGGAATAACAAGAGCGTGTCGGACACGCGTTAACAAGATGTAGCCATGTTTCATAGCAATGTACGATTTATCTAAATCTGTATCAACATGTACGCTCACTACGCGCACTGCTCTGCACTACATTTCTCTAAACCGTGCATGCATTTGCGTTTAAATTATTAAATTGCTAGGTACTGACCATATAATAATGAATATTTCAATCAACTAGAAGCCAGTTTAGTGCTAATAATTTGAACTCTTTGCAATTAAACGATTCAATACTAACGTGGAATTAAGATAATTTCTTTCAAATTGCTTCTTTTAGCTGATCACATCCCTTGTTATCATCATTTTGTGCCAAATGTACACATCGTGAACCCAAAATTTTACATGCTTTGTGTGTCATTGAGACGGATTTTTCATCATTGTGTCCTGTGCTCGCTATTCTAGCAGAAATACATTTTCTACGAACAGTAAATATCTTTCCTCCCACTTATAATTTTTACTGTTTAATTCATTAAGGTTAAACATAAGTAAGTGTCCGACAGAGAGGCGCCAGTTTTCGTGGCTCGATGTCATTTTAATGCCGGCCATTATCGATCCTGTCAGGAGTTGCAGCAGTGGTCGCGTGGGCGGCATTGTTTGTGTCTTAAACTGGGTCCCAGTTTACCAGAGCACCGGTACTGCGAATTGTACAATGTATATACAAATGTCACTGATATTAAATGGTCGCTTGTTGACAGTCAAATATCATTGTTGATAGACCAACTAGTGGATTAGTAAGTGCAGTCGGGGTGAACGCACCCTATGGAGCTCTCGCAAATGTTAATCTGAATAGTGGGTCACGCAGCACTAATATAATAACGCTAACTGATTGTGAGAATGGATCGCTATCTGCTAGATCTGTTTATGTTGCTGGTGTCGCTTGCAAGTGGCTGGTGACAGTAATGCTGTTAATTACGTCGACGTCGCGCGGCGTCGGCTCGCAAAACCTACGCATGTTTTACTATTAATCGTGTTATTAATGTAGGCCCCAATTGTATCTGATTTCTGTTCCGATATCTAATACAAGTGGGTTCTACAGTGTCATCGTCATTATAATCAATTGCTTCGCCTATAAATAAGCTGACGGTTAATACCATGAACAGATGGCTGCGTTTATTCACTGTGTACGTGAAAATCCTAATCGATTTTACAAGAAATATAATTTCAATACATGCTTATATATTTTCTATTTTGCAATATATTTTCCTCTGGGGCCTATACTATTTAGTTAAACTCTTTATACCGTATTTTTTATTTTCTCAACTGAACCATTGTTACTTATAAGTAGGTACTCCTCGCCCACATTCTGTTTAACCCGTGTTATTATAGATACTGTCCAAATAGAAAGCTATGTAATTCGTACATATTCGTACGGAGAATATGTGTTAGTTGATACAAACACGAAACTAGTGACCGAGTGTTAGATGTGCAGCGAGCTGTGTGTGCAGTGTGACTGCGCCACATCGCGTGCGCGCCGCGCCTAGCTCCCGCGGACCAACACATTCATTGTATGCAATTAAACTTATTTTTTCACAATTTTTCATTCTAATTATATGAATGCTGTTTGCAAAATTTCCCACTCTCATGGCGGAAAAAATGACATTATGTGTTAATTTGTAGTTCTACATTGGAGTACAATTGTGTGCGCGCTAACGGTGCGGCCGCACCACGCAAGATCTGCTGTCGGTAACTATGCTCACATTTCCGCGTATTGACAATGCAAATCTTCGCCAACACTCGACGAATGTATTATGACGGCCGAGTCCATTATACTTGAATTAGTTTCGTTATCTCCTAGCTTACTTAGCTTAATGTAAATAATACTTAGTTTCATGTAAATAAATAATATCCGTAATGCCATTTGGAAGTATTTCGCCACTGGTACAAAATTCGTACCGTTCGTACAAAATCTTCGCCCCGACATTAAAATTACCCTCGAGGTAGGGTGTGCGCACAACACACGTCACCCCATCAGCAAAGCTCGCACTTTGTATTGTATGAGCCCATACACGTCCCACTGCAGGGCACGGGCTATAAAAAATATTACAAATTGCTACGGAGGATTGCTATTGCTTGAGGAATTCTGCACACGATTTCCTCACCATATGTTCCTTCATCATTATAGTGCCTGGTGATCGAGTGTAAATACGCACATGAATCCGAAAAGTCAGAGATTTGCACCCGTGACCACCGTGAACACGTTGGCGATTGGCAGCAATAGGCCACCACTCACCAGGCACTTAAGCTCTCACTGCACACACAAAATACACTTTAACGTGAATAAGATCACATGTTTGTTCAGTTAGATGTTTTTATTTCTCATTATCAGATGTGTAAGGTGCGATAACGTAATCTTTTTCGGCCGATAACAGTTTGTTGTTAAAATAAGCGCAGTTCGTTGACATCGCACAGAGCGGCTTATTTTATTTTATCAACCACTTGGAGTGCTGCATTTTATAACTTCTGTTCCGGCACAAACATCTGTTGAATTTCCGACCGCAACTTTCCTAGCCAACAATTCTTGCCTGAACCGTTTATTTTTATCGAATCACTTGTCTGCCTCCAATTGGCTGGCGGAACCTTTATTCCATAAAAAAACCTATTTACAATTGAAATTTGAACTCAATGTTTGTTTTTATTTTTGCAATAATATTGCAAAATAAGTATTTAGGAAACGAGAATGATTGGTGTTTTCTATTTAATAAAAGCTCATTTGACATTTCAGTAAATAGTTTTTGAAAGGGGTTTTCGATTTGTTTGTGAATAAAAAATGTGTTATAATGTATTTAAAGTTGTTCGATAATCTTCATTCATTATCAACGTAATTGACACCAATAGAAAGACCTTCCATAAGGAACACGTGCGTATAACAATCACGAGGAAAATGTATAATAACACAATACATATTCAGCGTACGGGTAACATAGCGTCGTGTTGTTTTTTACGTTATTATTTATTTTATTGATTTCGGACATTTGAAGAATATCAAATCGATTTACGATAAATTGGCGCAACAATATACGCATTGGTTGGAATAATTATGTACCTTTTGTTATCTTAGGATGGCGAGCGCAATGGAATGCCAAGCATTGCTTTGTAATTCATGTTGTTTTTTTTTTCTACCGTCCATGAGTGGTCGTATCGCCTGCCATCAGACGAATGGCATGCTCGTCTCGCCATTCATTGCAATCAAAAAATGCTTTTTTTTCATGAAAATAGTAAAAGTGATATCAATGTCCTAGATTTTGGATTCTACTATGATATATCTGTTTAATATCCGGTTAAATAACTTTGTATATCCGGTTTGATCAGGACGTCATACTCAGTTATACGTGGTTTTACGAAGAAAACAGACATATTGCATGTAGTGTGGCGTAGAGAAATGCCATTAAGCTCAGAAAACAATTTGTATGACTATACATACGTATATCAGTGTTTTTATTAGATACATAAATGTAACGCTGCGTTGTTTTGTTGCAGGTGATCTCTGTACGGACGTCATCATGAAGTGGAACGACGTCACGGATATCAGTGAGTACTGAGTACTGAGTACATTACACATCGCAGGGATGACACGCGCGGCGCGGTGGCGCGGCGCTTACGTTCGTAAAGCCCTTGTACGTGCGCCGCAACCCGGACGATCCTAAATACAACCTTATTATTCCTTTTTCAAAGTAAACAATCACTGTAGGATTGTTCAGCGCTCAACATTAATTTATTTACATTTCTTTTGCAATGTTTTGTTTGATTCAAGCTTGAATTATTACAATCTTAGGGCCACAATAATCGTGTAATTATCGACAATTATCCAATGATAATGTACTTTAATCGGTTCAATCATGTCATTAGCTTCGGCTAATCATAATTATTAAAATTCATAATATTTATATTCATATCTAGAATGTTACATGGCGTGCGATACCCGCGTGTCTACGCACGCGACGGTCATGCTACTCTTTGAAGATTTTAAAAAATATCATTTTGTAAAGCAGTTAATGGCAATTAGGATCTTTCATACCTATATTCTACCCAGCTTAATACGAATCATACTACAAAACCGTTTCTTGATATGTAACTGTCAGCGAATTGTACACCGAATTCATACGCGAAAAATGTCCACACCTCGGTGCCGACATGAATTGTCGATCGGGAGAGACATAGTCAATACTCGGTATAGCCTTGGTGTCCGCGGATGTACGGCGGGGCATGTGCGGGGCACGTGCGGGGCGAGTGCGGGGCAGCGGCGGGGCACGAGCGGTGCCAAGCGGCGGCGGCGAGCGCGTTATTGACGAGGTGGTGGGCGGGCGTAGTACTACGGGCGGCGCGTAGTACGGCGCGCGTGGGCGGCCAAGGCGACGCGTGTCGGCTGCCGACACCCGACGCCCGACGTGGCCCGACACCCACACGGTTTCCTCTGCGATCTTTACTCTTCGTTGCTTACATATTTTATCATTGCTCGTCGAACGGCCTTTAACGTACAGTGACGTACTCACTACACGCCCGTTCTCAACACAAGGATGAAAAACATTGTCAGTCGCCCCTTTAAATTGAGAATTTTACAATTTCGATCCGATAGACCTTGGAAACATACATACATAAACTCACGACTTTTCACAGAAAGGGTTGACAGAAGTGCTACCGGGACTCCACGTTTCACCTTGCGTGTTCCGTCCCACGATGTGGTAGGGGGCGAGACTATCGCCATTTCGGGGACAAATTTCTGACTCCGGGCTGATCATTAATAGAAAAATTAAATATCACTTTGCCTGAACCAAATTCAAACCTGAGACATGCCTTGTATTCGTAACATAGTATAATTGCGCCGTCAAGTTAGTCGTAACTATATCTAAACCTTCCTAACTTATAAACTTCATAACTATCTTAAATTATGTCACATTAGGGACATTTAATTTACGGGGAGAAGGGAAAGGCGGCACTCTACGAGTATAGCTAGAGTCAGGACACACAGACCTATTTTATATGTCTAATATAGAACGCAAGACACTGGCAGCGTACGTTATTATTCGCTCTGAACAAGAGTCTTTGATCATTAAAGTCATATAACGTGTAATAAGGAACGCTCTCATCACTAAAATATAATAGCAGAGCAAACATTGCTTTGAAACCGGTTTACAATGATATGTAAATGAAAAATTAAATTTATAATAAAATATAAAATGTCTTAAAATACGCAATAACGTCGAAAATAGGCGAAGCATAAATATGAATTTGCATGCGAACCGGTTCGTAATGTTATGGTTTTTAATAAAGAGAGAAACGTAAATAAAAACAATTCATCTAGTAACTAGTTACTCCACGTATTATACAATGAGAATTGAAATATAATGTACAAAGTTAATAACTCCTGCTTTTGACTAAAAATACACATATTGTACGATACGATTTCAACAAATTTGAATTTTTTTCGGGGAATATTGGATTTTCAATTCATCATCAGCCCGGAATCAGGAATTCGTGCCAATATACAGCGATAGGCTCGCCTTCTATCACATCGTAGGATTGAACACACAAGGCGATATGTGGGTGTCCTCAAGGTATGACATGCATAAAGTACCAAAAACTACAGTAAAGACAATACTCACTCGAAGATAAGACAAGTTCTTATTAGGAAGTTGTTTAATCCTTTAATGTCCTTATGAGTTATGAGGATCTTAAAAAGTGATATTGTCACCCCACATTTTTGTTAGAATTAAAGTTTAGTGGACTTCCCATTCTATGGAAATTCCTTTACAGATCTCTGCGATATTCATCCAGGTGCACTAAATATGTTTTCCTTTATGTTAACGCGTGATAATAGAGTAAAAATAAGCTTAGTAAGTGGTAGAGCTATCACTTCATTACGATTCCCTGTGAGATAGTGGTACCGCCCCGGATGAGCCTATCCATTCTTGCTGAGTATGATTGACAATAGTGTGGCTCTACCATTCCAAAATTTTCTAACTTACGATGATCCTCACGGCAGTTCGCATCTATTTCAGTACCAAGATCTGATATCTTGGTGTGCACTTGAAAAAAAGTAATTGCAAATTGGAATCAGAAGTCAATATAACAAGACACTAGACAGTATTAAAGTGGTGCTATGTAGTGTTTGCTCTACCTAATGTATCTGAACACTCGGTGTGTGATCACTAACTAGCAAGTGGCACGACAAGAGAGAAACTATTCTCAATGGAACTGTTGGTAATGTCGGAGTGGTGGAGCAGTAGGGTATGGGTTGATACAGTATACGTCCAGCGAGCAGTGAGTGCGTGTGGTGAGCAGTAGGAGCGAGGGGCGTGCAGTGCAGCGCTGTATAAATAGCCGGTGCTCGCGGCGCGGTGGAATAGTTTGGCAGCGGGCGCAGGAAGCGGCCACCACCTCGAGTGCCGCCATTCATACAGAAATAATACGGGCGGGGTGCCACACACACACCTACTCACACATACACACACCAGCACTAATGCTACACTTCACGCACAAACTTTATTACTAATAGTAGTTTTTCTAGGATATGCCTTTGTAATTGTGTTTGTAATGTAAATTTGTTGTCGTTAGTCAATTGGCAGCGTGTATGTATTCGTAACGTCTTGGTTTTATATTTTGGATCGAAATTCTCACAATCGAATTTTGTGTTTGCAAAATCTCATTTGATTTCCGGGAATGGAAATTGTGGCCTGCATCGTATCTCATTAGGGACTGTAATAAGCTCGGTGAACTTTGGGTGACATTTGTATTAACTCTGCCTGTATGAAAATTTATTTATTTATTTTGAATTTGGAATAAAAACTTGCATTTTAAACATTTAGTAATAAAGTATTATGAATATTGAAATAACGCCATCAATCCTAAAATACTTTTATAAATTACTCGTATAATGAACGCAACATTTTGGAACTTTAAAACATTGTTACACATCATACCGTGTGAGATCTTTCATATTTTATGTTTTTTGGCATCTGCTCAACAACAACTTACATCAAAGATTAACATTAATGAAGCCGATGTCTTTAAATAATTTAATAATATTGTAGTTGCACGTTTATCTAATAATCTAGTTTCGCGCGATATTCGTGCAATTCTGGATGATTTGGTGACGAGTGCGTCGCAGCTGAGGCTCGCCGTGGAGGCGCAATGAGACAATGGTCTCGTTAGAGCAGGCGGGCCAGCAGATAAGACAAGGGCAATTACCTTGTAACAATAGCCATACCTCCCCCCGCGCAGGCCGGCACAGCCGCGGCAGAGGCGTCGGTTGCGCAACGCATTCTCCGCTCGGTGTGGCGGCGCGGCGGTGCGGCGGCGGCGCGGTGCATATGAATTGGACGTGATGAACAGTTAACGCAGGCTCGAGGGCTGACCTCCGCGCTCCCGCGCTCAAACGAGTTTGTGATTGTAGCTCTATGGCGCCGACTGCCGCTCGCGCTGTTCAATGTACCAATAAAATCACAATTCTCTTTATAATCAAAAGAAAACACGTTTTTCGAACTTGCACAATTTAAAAAAACTGCGCTTTGTTAAATAACAGTTTTTATTGCGTTATAATCATTTAAACACCTTTACCTTTACTGTATCAGCTTATAAACGCCGGCTACTGAGCACTGAACCTCTATGAAACAAATATTTTGATTAAAAGATTCTTTACTTCAGGTCGCAGTCCACAACACTGACTAATTGCAAGCTGGTGGTCGTCATGATTAAATACTTTAACAAGACACAAGTTGTTGTTGGCATGGCATATGTATACGTGTAAAACTGTGCTTAAAGTGCGGCTCATTAATGCACGGCGACATGGCGAGGCTCAGCGCGGCGCGACATGCACATCACGGGGATTAGTGTTTGTGCGGGTGTAAATTGGGAGCGACAGTGTGCGTGTGCAGTGTATGGCGTGGGTCCGGCGCGGGTCGGCGGCGGCGCGTCGATGGCTCGTTGATAAATTGCAAGCGAATTCGGAACGACACTTGTTGTCGGCCTTCCACTGGGGATGGCTACGTCAATTTGTCAAAAATACCGCGTCGGCGCGCATCCCTGAATAATACATGACACGGGGCCAACTAGATTGTTTTTCACTTCCATTTTGTATCATTCGTTAGTTTATTACTTTTACTCTTTGCTCCATTACCGGCAATAATTTGTTATAGACACGGTGTAATATGTAACTTGGTACAGTTTTTGTAACACCATTGCAGCTGGACCCCCGTTTAACTATTCAGTGAATCCAAAAACAGGATCCGTCTACTTTTTCGAAATATCTGTAAAGTGATGTTCCTATTAGAGCATTTATCCAAAGCCAGACAGTGGGCACAGAATGAGTGAAGCAAATCTCTACCCTCCTCATCCCTCGGCTTCCTCCCCCCCCCCTCTCTCCTCCTCCCTCAGTCGTACAACTCGCCGCTCGCATCGGACGCGTGTACAGAGTGCTATGTGCTCGAATGTGAGCATTAAGAGATCAAACAGCGCTTGTCCAATGATGCGTGTAGAGTGGGTGTTTGTTGTGGCGACGTCGCGTCGTGTCGGGTTCGTCACGGCGTCGTGTCGTGCCAGTCGCCGTGGATTCTCTGATTTGCGTGTATAAGTAAATCCCCGTTGCTTCTTCAGAGGAAGGGTCAAATAAATAACCATGTACGAAAGTTTCATATTTTCTGTACCGGGAACTAACAGGAACATTTAAGCATTGCATTACATTATAAGAGTTACCATACGCCACAAATGATCTAACAGCATGATTTTGCGAATACTTATAAATATTATATTTTAATGAAATTGCTGGCCCTAGTCTGCTTGTTGCGCTTTAAACGACCCCCTCATCTAAGGACTTGAGCAGGTTGTTTAAATGTAAGGACATTACAACAATTTATTATGGCTACACCAAGCCCACTACGAACCGCACGCATTTCGCCAATGTACTGCTACCTGGCATACCAGTGCCAGGAATTCCAAAAGTTTGGAGCCGTGTTTTATTTGGTAGTCAGTGTAATCTAAATACAAATAGAGTATTCATCAACGATACTAATATCCCACCATTACGTACCTCTCCGTACACATACACAACGGGTCCTGGACAAATATTTGTAAACCGTATTTTTTTATTGAAATCAATGGCGACACGAGCATGCCATTCACGTGATAGTAAGCGATACGACCGCTCATAGACAGTAGCAAAACCAAACAACACCATGAATTACAAACCAATGCATGGCATTCCTATGCGCTCGTCATCCTGACACATAGTCACTAATCTTTTGGTCTCAATCAATCATTGTTCGCAGGTGGTATTATTCCACCTACAAATCGTACTTATTATCTTATCTGTAGTGTCCTAAAATAAAACACAGTTCGTTCTGATATGGAAGACAAAGAAAACAAATCATCAATTTATTAGTACTCTCCAAAACCAAATCGCAAATCTGTATTTTTTAAAGTGTTATTTAATCTCGGTTTTCCAGGATTCTATGGACAAGGATTTAGGATAAAGACTGGTAATATTTTTTTATAATTATAAAGCGCGTAGAAACGGCTAGCAAGACTATTCAAAAGATCTTATAACATCATCATTCTCCATCATAAGTTATGATTGTACAAACCTGTCGAAAGTCTACCGATGCACGCACAAAAGGCAATAGAGAATAAAATGTTGATATCAATTTATGTAATCCAGCTTCACGAAGTCTAGTTTAAAAGCACCCAAAGCAGTTGTATTGGTTTCTAATGTTATCATGTGCGTGAAGTGTGTCCTCGAAGGAAGTGGTACTCGTGGGCCTAACACACAAATTTGTGTCTGACAAGAACCAAGCGAAGCGCAAGGGCACTACCACAGCCTTTTCTACTACCTTTTCTCGAAACGCTTTGTCGTTTCCTTGAACCCTTATAACTTGAGTTTGGATTATAATAGATAAACAAAATTCTCGGGATATGTTATTCATAGTAGACTTTTTAAATGTATAAAGTTTTTATTGTACAATTCTTATAGTACTTTAGATTTGATTGATACCTGAAACCCCTGATTTCTTCATTGACTCACTGATTATCTTCAAAATTCTTAGGGCACTTTCTAATGTCCTTGTATTAGTACAGAAATAACAACAAAAAATTTAAAACTTGAAACTTTTATCTCCCAACCACATAAACCAGGGGACGGAAGTTTGTTTATGAGACTTCCGTATGATGCTAGAGATCTGAATATGAATATAGGTATCCTAGAAGATAATAAATAATAAAAATAATTTAAACAACCAAAAAACATAAACGACAAAAAGATAAATAATTAATAGTGTGACATAACCAACTTAAAAAAGAGTGAAATCCCACCAAAAACATTTCATATAAAACGTAGCCAAAACGAGACCATACAACTAGCACCGTCTAAAAGTTATCAAATCTCATGTAGAGCCCACCTTCTTACTTTTCATGCCCAAACTACAAGGCCTAACTCTACAAATACCGAAGCCAAATATGTCGCTTAGCGATTTCGATACATTCACATGAGCGTAAGGCGAAAATTTAATCACTGTGTTAGCAAACATGTATGTGTTTGGTTGGGCCCAAGACAAAATGTGTATTTGGTTTACTCAACCATCTCAGTACTCTGGTATCCCGATACCGGAGTTATACGTCCGTTCGCAAAGTTTACGCAATTCATTTGGTGCGTATGCATGTTTGCACTTATGCAAATATGCGGTTTATATCCGATTCCGAACTCCTCAAAAATTCGCATCGATTTTCATCTGTAATCTGTATTCGTTTATATACTCGAATCAGTTGCAAGTGACCGAAACGTACCCGTATTGCTAAAAGCTGCCGGTGCCAGAATTTAATATAAACATTGGGTGATACATGGCGTACGGGTCGGCCGCGGTCGGCGCGCTGGCCGCCGGCCGGTGGCGGCCATGTTGCGCCCAATTGCAGATTACATCACTGCGCAAAAACTCGCGTGCGCGTCGCGCGCAACAGTGGGCCAGCGCGGCGCGGGGGCGGGGGCGCGGCGCGGCGGGGGGAGGCAATACGCGCACCGTGCGCGGAGCCGGCGGGGGTGCGGGCGGGGCGGGAGCGCGGTGTATACGCTTTGACGACCTTGGCCTTGCTCGGGCCGCGTCCAAGGTGAGCGTATACCGTAATTATACATGCGCCCACAAGTCTACCGTGTCGATATAGTTATTGTGTGCACGCAGCACCGCGCACACCGCACACACCACGCCGCATGCCGCCGCCCGGCCCACAGCTCGGCACCTCGCACGCACCGACCGGCACTCGTCAAGCTTCTCTGAGAGGTAGTCGCTCATCGTATCCTCTACAAGAGTCGAGTGAGGCGTCACATCTCACGAGCAAACGAGGCATCGTCAACAAGGACCGGCCGGCGACGTGACGCCGCGCTAACCACGAACACAAACAGCACACATTTTGACACCTTTCCAATATTCATGATTACAAAACACTACATACACAGCACACACGAGGCGGCGCGGGCGTGCGGAACTGGTTTGGGATAATGAAGTGGTCGCCGACGTGGCACTCGTGTATGTCCGCGTGTTTGTCTATGCCTGCAGGCTGTGGGTGTTGTGTGAGCGAGCTTGCGCCGGGACCCGCGGCAGAGCCGACCGACCCGGGGTGCCTGCTGCCACCTCAGAAATATTCCACACATAAGTTTATTCACCCGACCTGGATATTGTCGGCTGTCCCGATCGATACGGATGCGCGTTAAATAGCCCACTGCATTTATTATTGAGTATAATGGCCTCTTGGTTGCCAGTACATTCTCTTGTTGCAAGGTAGGGTAGGTGCCTTCACACGCATCAGGAGCTGACGCTAATTTATGCACGTCTTAGCTATCAAAATAACGTTTTTTTCGTGAAGTCCCTATATAAATAAAGGTAGTCATCTCTTGCCGGCCACCATTCTGTCGCGCTCATCAAATATACTAGTCTAATCCACGTCCGATTTCTATAAGCAAGTAATACTACTTCGGTCAAGCTGTTTTATTTGTTTGTTATAGATTGCGTAGCATATGGTAGAGTCTTGACTCTACTATATCAAATACGTACGTAGCAAGCGCTAACCTGCCTTAACACGTTTCATGAAACCTATAAATTATAGTGCTCTAGAACAATTCTTGACGTTCATTACAATAGTTAGCCGCCTACATTTATGCAATTAACGAGTTTATTTATTTATCGTTTATACTGAGGAGGCTGAGGATAACAAAACTATCGGATCTATATTTTTTTATCGCACTAGATAATTCACAATCATAACATTACGGAAAATGAAAGTGTAGCCTGTGTTTGTACCACCAATGTCCATTTTTAAATCTTCTTAGTAATAAAATTGGTGTATACAGGTTAGAATTTATTTATCTCTCCATCGGGTTCGGGATATATTGGGTATTGCGTAGTGGCAGCGCACGTGTGGAGCAGTGTGTATCGCGAGTGTATCGCTGCCGCGTGTCCAATCCGCGCCTCTTCGACCTTGAACGGGTGCGATTAAGTAATCGCTGTGTAATGCGGGCGGGGGGCACAGGGCGGGGGGTCGGGGGGTCCGGCCCACGCCGCACACCTGACTCCGCGACGTGAGCTGGAAAACAAAACAACACTAATGATTTTTTTTGTGCATTAGCATGTTTGTCTGGCGATGGACGTGCGATACATGCAAAGTGTGTAATGTGCGTCCATCGCTGTACCTACATTGAATATTTTTACACCAAAGAATAACATTGAGAGGTATTCTTTAAATACATCTCTTAAAGTTAATCTAGATAGGTCTTACTTACCCTCAGTTAATGTAAACAAGATCAAATATTAGAACCATTTATATGAATCTAAAATTCAAAGACAGGTAGAGTTGGGTAGAGTTTCACTCATATCGAATGTGGAACGATTCAGTGGTATTGGGATAGAGAATATGCATCGAAATCATAGTAAAAAACGAAGAGGTTAAATAACAAAGTATCTTCACGTTAGTCTAGTATAGGGAACGATTCCCCTTTCCACACATAATATGTAGATGTGGCTGTATTTGACGTATTTTAATTAAAAAATTGTGTAGCTATATTAAATTACCTTTTATAAAACCCTTTATTACTTCAATGTATGTAGATTACCCACACAAAGCGAATGTACAAACGGCATAATCATTCATATTTAATTGAAGTAATAATTGAATTCTAGGAACCTTTGTTGCAGAGAGTCGGAGGTATAATGTAGATATGTATTATTAAAACACATTAGCATAATGCTTTGAGAAAAATGTGTGTAAAACTTCGATCAAATATACACTAGATACACAGTTCCCTGTAAAAGTTCTGTTAAAAAGTGGCACCGATGCATGACATTAAAAAAAGTAAACAAAAAGATCACATATTCCAAATATATTAACACAAATTCCACCTTATTCCTGGAGCTTAAAATAGCTTTTCACATAATATCGTCTAAATTGTTGCGACGTTTTAGAAGCAACGGTCGGTGCGTGACTGAAGGCGAAAGAGTGCTTAAGCACTCTTTTTTGGTGCCATTTTCTAAGCGCTCATGTTGTATCTAGCGTATATTTGATCGAAGGTGTAAAACATAGAACCTGCGTTACGTAATGTAATTTCACATAATGAAGTAAGTTACTTTTGTATCAAACACTTGCCACTGTGATATAACTTTCTGAAGTTGGCACTGAATTCATTTTCCTTTTGAGTGAAAATAATGTTCTATAAAACTATACAGTTATCATTTTTTATATCATGTTTGTAAATACAATAGAAATACTATCGTGTTCGTGACTCTACAACATCTTTTTGAATAAATGAAAGTCCAACTTATTTAGCAGTAAACAGAAGAACATTAACGGAAGCACGGAGTCATAAATACTGTAAATTGTGAAGCAGTTTGTATGTAGTAGATGTAGTTAAGAATGAAACGTGATACATAAGGAAGTGAAACAGACGTTAATAAGAGCTAAACATTGAGACTCAATAGAGCGCGTACAGGGCCGGCACAATATGCATCCCGTCGCATCGCGTCGCGTCGTCGTCGGTACTCAGCGCCCACGCGCGGCGCCGCGCCCGCCACTCAACCGCCGGCCACCGAACACGTCGCGACACGTCTACATCGACAAGTTTCATCCTAAATGTTATACAGCTAACAGCACATACAAAACCTCCTAACACTTTATTAACGGTCGGTCTCTATACCCTATCTATCTTTAACTAGAGGTTAAAACAGCTACCAATACTATGTCAATACTATTCTATACTTCAGTAAACAAATATTGACATTTATATTTATCTTATCTAAATATTTATAAATAGATGCACCATATTTTTACCTCTCTATATTTGTTTAATGAAACATAAAATGCATCGAAATATCTAATCAAATCTCTAGTTACAGATAGATAGATTATGGAAACCGGCCGTTAAGCCACAAGCACGGTTACAGCTAGTGTTGCCAGGTGTCCCGCTTTACGCGGGACGTCCCGCTTTTCAGGGGTTTGGTGACGCGTCCCGATTGAACCTTCGGCGGGACGCCAAATGTCCCGCTTTTTGACCACCCCTCTCAGAACGAATAAAAAACTAAATATTACAAACTTTTATTTATAATCCGTACTGTATTTCGCGTTTTCCTACAGATATTAACCTACTTAGTATCTAATTCGACTCTAAAGTTGTTTCCATAGGTTGATTCCAAAAAAATACAGGACTTTGAATAAGTTCTCGCGGTTTGTTCACGAATCCCTAGCTTTCTTATTTTAGATGGTAACACATGTGTAAGGAAATACTGTTAGTGAACTTATGTCTTCGTGAATATTAGCTAGCTCCAATGAAAATTTCTTCGTAACAATTTCAAGTTTCATACCGCTTATAGAATATTCCTGGCGAATTTTACTTTACGACGTGTACATGTAGATGTAATTTAAAAGAAAAACGCATCTTAACTTAACTTAATTCTCTACGAGCATTATAGAGAGCATAATTTGTTAGAATTAATGTGTAAAGGCGTGTCGGAAAATATCAATTTTCATCTTGGAAATAAAGATCGCTCTGGTAAATCGATAAAGTTATAGTCTGAGAATTTAAGGAATAACTCGATGAAGACCCATAGTAAACGCTAGAGGAAAATGCATTTTTTTTTTAATATTTGGAGTAAGTTAAGAAACCTCTGCTTATCCTTTCTGGAAAAAAGGCGTTAATTTATGTATGTATGCATGGTATGAAACCATGGCACCTCATGAACTTAAGCCTCGAGAGATATGGTACTTGGTCTGGTTGAGCTGCGCTTCCATTATTATAATAATAACTAAAACGGCTATTGTGTTTGAGAGCCTCCAGACACGCGACGTTTTTCGATGTGATAAGTATATGCTGCTAGAAAGAGGGAGAGTAATAATGTGTGAAAGCAAAAGAAAATGTAATTCCCTCTTTTTTAATAGGCGTCCCGCTGAAGAACTCATAATCCCGCTTATTTTAATGTCCTGTCCCGGATTTTCAAAAACTAAACCTGGCAACACTAGTTACAGCCTACAAATATACTCCCCTAATGTTTCATTTGTTTTATTTCCTTTATTTGAAAAAACTTTACAATAAATATATGCTAATAGACTACATCTTTAAAATATAAGTTAAGGTAATAGCCAGGACATTTTCCATGTATTAAGTAAAGAGTATTTACAGTATTTGTATTGAGTATTTAAATTGCTGTGTCAGGGAAATGCTATAAGGTTGTTGTTGGGTAAAGGTTCCCCTTAATATGTTCCATCTATTAGCTATCTCTATTCATTCAGTTGGTTTCATTATTAGCCATCCAGTTTCTTCCTGGATCTGCCGTCTCGTGTCTCTACAGAGTACAGACCGTATAATATAAATCAAAAGTCTAATATAATCGTTTCTGTCGCAATTTTAGCAACGTTTTATTGCCGGTGTATCCTTTCAACTGAGTATAAATGGCGTAATAAATATTGTCATTCTTATCTGAAATGCTATTCTGTGCGGTAACAGTATATTTGTGGGAGCGTTACTCGTGGTGTGCAAAAGTTTTTTACCCCGTTTGTTCGTTCGGTGAACGATGTCCAACATGTCCAGTCTTATTTGACAGTCCTGACAACTTGCTAAGTATGCGGCGCACACTGGCGACATATTCGTCACGAAAAAACAAGATGAACCGATAACGCGACACACCGCGCTCGCCGCGCTACCCGCTACTACTCGAAGAATAAATCTTTTCAATGTGATGGCTAACGCAATTATAAAGCGGCGTTTGTTCAATAAAAACGTTGATCCAATTCTAAGAGCTCGCTCACTTGCCAATATCTGAGATACGTACTTCACACAATGAACATTTTTTATAATGTGAAAATGTTTTACGGCGCGGCGCTTCCGAGAGTCGCGACTGGCGGCGCGGAGCGGAGGCGCGGGCGCGGCGTTGCGTGGGGTGCGTGGAGTGTGCTTGTGCGATAATTGTTTTTTTCATGCCATGTTATGTGTTATGGAGTGATAGCTCATGGAATATTCTAACTGCGAGCATTGCAGTAAAGCTAGGTAATTGTCAGTGGAAATTTTCAAGCAGGTAAAGAAATAATTCCGTTCCCTGCCTCAATCTTGCTCGGCATTTTCTTCTACACGTTTTTATTGCGAGTAATGGCGCACGCTGAAGACGGTTCCTTCAAAAGCCGCATTCGAGTTATTTGCATCGTTTTTTCGTGCGGAAACGCCGTGAGCCGTCTGAGTGCAGCCCCTGCGTCGCGGGCAACACACAATCACTCAAAAGGAAGCAACCCATCCCGTAACATCCAAAACGACGGCGACGAAGCAGATTGACGGTTCGTGACCGGGCCGCATCAATGCCGCATTGAATCTTGATCTGTTTCGATCGACACTGCCGCCGATCTCGCGGCGCTGTTGCTAAACTCGTCTTTATTGATCTCGCAATAAGAGCGGCTCCTCGAGTACGGAACGTTGTTGCTAGATAGTATCGCGAAAGCGTTGCTTTCGCATCCGCCGAGGCTTTTCAATTATTCACCAAACTCGCTACACTTGCACGCCGCGGTACGCCGCGCCGCGCCGCGCTGCTCGCCGCCGCGCCATCGATGCACAATGCTGTGCCGAGTGCCGCGTGCGTCGCTTTGAACTTGACGAGGTACATTGACATCGGCGTCGTCACACTGCATGTGAAGCGAATGAGCCAGTTTACTTACAAAATGTTACATGAAAGGATGTGCTCGTTAGCCCTCATATTGTACAATTTGCGTCGCTACTAGTGCTCTATGTTTGCGACGCTCTTATTATTCAAATACTATTTGTTTTGTGTTAGTGTTTGAAAGGCGCGCGTGTACTGTGTAGTGTGTGGTACCGTTCCGTCTGGCGCGGAATACACTATGCTATATAGCTCTATAATAATATGTATATGAAACGTCACGAAGCGGTTAACATGTCATCTTCAATAAAGTATGAAACACGTGCTCATAATGTTACATACTGACATTTCTTAGACCATACGACGACATTGCAGTTCTTTCATGAAACATAAAAAAGAAACAAATTGTTAGTATAACCATCTCAAAGTGTAAAGATATGCACTCGATTATATCAACTGGATAAAAATTGATATTAAATAAATAAATAAGTACAGCCAATAGCCTAATTAACTATGTAAACACGTGTATAGTGAGGTTAAAGTGCGTCGGCGTCATGTGACGCGGCGCTAAATGCTGAAATGAGTGGAAACTTTATGGTCACTATTACCATATAAACGAGATCAAATGCCAGCAGATGAGCGATTATTATAATTTCTAACAAATATTACCGACAAATATTACCGGGATATCCAGTCATTATGATGTTTTTATTTATTTACATTCATAATATTAATCTAAAAAATGTAAAAATCATAGATTCATAGTATTCAAAGTAACTGGTTATCAAAAGGACGGCGCTTAGGGTAAGGTAAGTATTGAAGGTTGGCTGAGTATCTCACAATCTTATTAGTAGAAAGAAAATCGTGAAAAATGCCTATAATTCGGCCCGTTCATATTCTAGTTAAAACTAGTTGTAATTTGACTCTACTACATCTACTTATTTAATGGTATCTAGAATTTAAATCACCAATATCGTAGACCTTTGCCTCTTTTCGGAAATAGTCTGTGGTCTCAATCAACCGAGAACAGCCGGAATAAATAATAATAAGAAATCCTTTATTAAAATCTTTCCTCAACTTAAATTTACACGAAAAATTCAAATATGGCAATTGCTTAGGCTAGGTTACAAACATAGTAAATATAGCTGGTACATAAACTACGAGAGGTCTGTATTAAGCACCAAATGGCGCCCAAATCAACATTAAACTAGGCCTAAAGGCTAAAGGCCTAAAGCAAATAGTAATCATTCTTGCGAATTAACTGCAAAAATATATTGAATAGATTAAGAGTATTGTACTTTGGAGTGTAGGTATTACACATGATTTTATCGAGATTTATCAAGTTGTGTTCGTTAAGCTGCTTCTCTGATATGATATCAAGATAGCCACGGTACCCGGCTTAGATCTTAGCGCGGGATCAGGACTGTGAAATATTGAAATGTATTTATATACTTATATTGATTTATTTAAATAGCAGTATAGTATTTATAACGGTTTTTTCCTCTTTCAACCTAACAATAAAATTATGGGATCAAGAAATAATCCGTATCTCAATTTCATCCACCGCGATAAAGCAAATACACGGTTTCATCCTTATCGCCTTTATTTTGATAAATTTCTATGAAACGAGGTAAATGATTAGGAAAACAGAGCGTATTATCGTTGTGCAAATGTACAACAATACCTACATTGATAGTGGATTTGAACGCAATAAAGCCGTGGGTGTGGGCGGAAGTAATTAGCTCTATAAATAAAACAAATGATACCAATGCAAACGCGCCTTATTGGGCTAATGCTAATGTGCATGCCTGTGTGTGGTTAGGTCCTGGGCTCGATTCACAGGTCGGGCATTTCTATTTGTGCGATTATTTACAGATGGACTTGCTCATTAATCACAATAAACCGAAAGCACCATCAATTGAAAAATATTACTCTGCCACGTAACAAGAGTATTTTAGTAAACACTGAATTATACATGCACGAGACATAGCATATGACCTTCAAGTTACACAAGAGCGGCATGATCGGAGCTGCAAAGGCAATTGTTATTAATATTCGGGTATGTCGTATGGCGGTCAAGTGCAGCGCGACCGTGCGAGCGAGCGCCGCCGTTCCGCACCCGCCGCCGTCGCCAACCTCTGCATATCGCATATTTATATCTTATTGATTTATAATATCCGAGATGAATTGTCAATTCCGATTCTCAAGTTAATTATAGTGTAGGAATGTGGCAGCGTCTGCGGTCGTCTTATGTCTGATCTCGAAGCTTTGTCACTGACAAATGAACAATCAACATCTTGGAGTGGAAACACTTACTTTGTCATACCTATCTGTATTACTAAATGGATAGACAGAGGGATGCTGGATATAATAACGTTTCGCTACGATTTTCTCCCATACTGTGATGGAACACAAATGCATCGCTAGTTTGAACAATTTATTTTTCAGTATTTTTTGATCAATCAAACTTTTGGCTTCGCAATCCGCAACATAATATATTAACTTTTTTATGATCCAGCACTTGACGATGCTAAGCATGATACACAAGATTGGATCAATAAAGCGAAATTATATCCTCTACCTATCACATGTAGGTCTGAAATAAGTTCGGCGAGCTATGAATGCATGTTAAATAATACAATGAAATCGACTAGGACTCAATATTTTCTGGACACATTTCTCCGCTAGCGTTTAGCTAGTTAAAACCATTATTAATTTACAAAATATTCCAATAGTATTAATACCACTCCTATAGTATAAAACCACTCCAAACAGCAATAACTAATTACTCCCTAGTCTTTATATTCCGTCTGTGGCGATATAATGCGGGCTTTAACCGCGTATTACGAATTGGAGGATTAAACAGTTACTTTATAAAAAGGGTAAATATTTTTTACCGCCGCTCTGACCGTATTGCAGTTGAAGGCTATTTTAATACTATTCTGATATAATACGCGTTACATATATAAAATGTAATATTATTTCTTTAAATCTGCCCTCTATTTCATAGATAAACAGTAACTATCGTTTATTGAAACTCGGAGGGTCCTGTGATAAGAGTGAGGACAATGCACGTGGAGTGGCCGGTGTGTGGGGAGCCGAGTGCCAATCATTTTGAGTAAACTTTACACAGTTGCGATCAGGCCGGCGCGGCGCCGAACATTCTTATCCTCTGATACACTTTTGAAGGTTACATTGAATAATACAAATAGTCGAGCGTGTATTTGTCGACTTACAATTTACGTGATATATTGGCTGTATATAGTGAGGTCATAAGCATAAAGTATTCAATTAACTCATTCCATATTGTTATCTTCAACAACACGAAATCTACTGCTGCAAATAGTCTCAACAGATCCATGCATGTTTGATACATATAAAATAAGTATTACTCGAGCGATCCTTTCGTGGAATCAATCATTGTACCGCAATCTTAAGTGTGTGACAACAGTTCTACTTGCGGACAATATTCGGGGATCAATCACAGCGTGGCGGAATCTATCAATGTCGCGACGAGTCTCCCCCGGGGCAGGGCGTTTTACCAGGTGTGCGACTTAATTCGCTTTATGGACGCACCGAGCCGCGCACTAGCCTTTCAAAATAAATTAAAATTCAATCATGGACATACCCTGCTTCGGCAACAAACGACAAAAAATAAGTAAAAAAATGCATTGTTCTGGACTTCTCCATTACATACAGAAGTTCATGTTTATATTTTGTAACCCTTCAATTGTAGGCAAGTAGTGGTAAGGCCACCCATTTTGGCGAGCATATTTCCGCCCTAGGGTGGGAAGAAGCGAGTCTACCGCCATCATCATTTTATTGTCCACTGCTGGACATAGTAGTCCTCTAAATTGCACCATTTCACCCTGTTTTCAGCTCTATCGTCATATCAGGGACAAATTCTTGGACTCCGAGCTGATAATGAGTATAAAAATAATATCACTTTGCTCGACCCAAAATTCAAACCCGAATCTTCAGCGTCGTAATCCTACTGTAGTACGACTGTGCCACCGAGCCGGTTATGAAAAAAAAAAGAAATTGATGAGATTTCTTATCTTATGAGATTTTACGAACCCAACAACTTAGTAAAGTTGTCGTCTTGGGAATATGAAACTTATTAAAATGAAATTAGGTCACATTTTAAAAACGTACGTGGAACCTGTTTATGCGATATTTTTGGCTAGGGTACAATATATTTCAGACCGAACATAAAGATAGTTAATTATATTCTGTATTTGTACACGGGACAAGGACAGAGCAAACAAATGGACAGTAAACACGGCAATGGTTCATGTAAAATTACTTCATTGTAATGATGACGTTATCGGTGACGTTAGTTGCTGGTTTGGTGACCGTTGGCATGATAGGATCGTTAACTAAATTGTATAGCTTGGCGAAATTACTCGATATATATTACATATCGAGAAATTAGAATCCCATGAGCAAGGAAAGGTTGTTGTTTTGTTGGGTAAGGGTGCTGGAGGACCAAAACAATTCTAGCACTCCTGTACTGTTTTTACCTTTCCCATATAATTTACAGAGGCCGGTAACGAATATTTGATTCAAGTGTTGCAGATGTTTGAGGGCGGCAGTATTTATGTGAATGATCAAGTTTATGCTGAAGTAGTTAGTTTATTACAAAACTCGAATCAGGAACCAAACTTAACCAAAGTTAAATGTTATAATGATATTGTTTATATATTATTATAAAACTACAGTTTTATTTATCGATGAGCTCATCTGGTGGATCTTTTATGCGACCGCCGCTGATAAAACATATCGTATTCTGTAATCACACGCTGAATCTCTACCAAAACATTCAACTGTTCCGATACTTAAAACCAAGACATACAAACATGAACTCACGCTTTTTGTCAGCAGGGGTGCCTACCAGATGCTACCAAGAAGCTTAGGTCCATTTAACCTTGTGTATTCCGTCCTGTGGTTCCGTCCCACGATGTTATAGGTAGCGAGCCTGTGGCCATATCGAGCATAAATTCCTGAATCCGGGCTAAAACTGAGTCTGCCATACATAAGTGAAAATATTATATTATACTTTTATTGCAAAACCTTGAAACACATACTACTTGGTGAAATTAATACTGTAACATGGCTGAAATTCATGTTGCGCCTGTCCCATTAAGGTATGGAATAACGACAGGCATAAGACTAAAATGTAATGCACAGTTGTTGTCCTGAATAGGCTGAATATAAACTGGAACTGAAATACTATAAATGTGCAGGAAATCGTTAATAATTTTAATTGGCCAAGTATATAAGAAATGTCTTAAATGTGCTTTATGTCTGTTATACTCGTATTTTTAAATGCCATTATATAAATCTTTTTAGTATTTGAAAGCAATAATTCGGTGGAAAAATATCCTATCATTATTTTAAATTGTGAGGAGTCCACGGTTGAATTCTACATTTGCCGTTGCAAAACTTATGCATCCACATGCAGTAATGGTCACGTTTCAATTGAACTAATCAATGAATGATTTAATAACTGGAGCGTAGTAATAGTCACGGTGCGGGCTGGCTGCGAGTGAACCAGTGGTCTCTGGTGGTCGGTTCCGCGGCGGTGTGGCGTGTAGCGTGTCGACGCGGCGCCGCGCGGTCTTCCCGCTCTTCCCGACACGACACACACCCCCCTCCGCCCCTCCCACGCCGCCACGGACCCACCCGGGGACGCCTTATAAACGGTAGCCTCTTGTATTTCTTATTGCGATATCGAACTGTATTGCAAATGCATATTTATGCACTTGTATATTTTAATAAAGTTTTATTAGAATCGAGATAGTGCAGTTAGGTTAAACTCTGGTATTCAAAAGAAAGGCAGTGGATTTGATCTGCAACGAGATAATAGTTTGCATAATTCACAAATGTTCATTTCGAGTGTTAAATAAGTATTTTCGAGTGTTTAATAAAATTAAATGAACTTAATGAAATAGATTTCGTCTTAACGGTGATAAGAATTATCTTCATACCTTTTTTTCATAATATAAACAAGCATTTTGAAAATCGTGACCGACAACTAATTTATGTAACGCCCTTCGATCAAAGTGTATATTTGATCGAAGGTAATGCCCCACTGGAGATGCAATGGAGCGTCGCACCACTTACCTCGCAACACCTTACGCGCTCTTCGCCCTGTCCATATATTTATATCAATGATAATAATACAGATGTATAGATTTTTCATGCTAAGCAATGTGGTAATAAGTAAATGTGGGAACCAATCGTGATGAATTAAGCAACGTGAGCCCGTTGCTACAAACTCTGGCCCAACTATATAAGCTTTAACCTGTGCTTTAACTATAAACTTGTCACAAAAATGAAACGTAAATTATTTGCGTTCGAGTAAGGAAGGTAATACAAAAATGTTGGTTGTATTTTAACACTTTACACCGCATTATTCAAACTAGAGAGTTAGCAGGATTTAATGGCTGTTAATCACGTTATCTTTACGACGGCTTTACAAACATTCGACTATAAAAATCCCTTGTACAATGTTGCTCGTATTTTATACTTTTATCTAACACTTAATCTGTATTCATTTGTTTTATGAAAATTCGGTCGACGACATTACACATTAAACATTCCAAATCTTATAACAAAATGAACGCAATATTTTATAGTCTGTCAGCGTGGATTTTACGCTTCAATATGTTATTGGAAATTCCAATGAATATTTCTTTATACTGAATACGAGTATGTATTTCCAAAATATAATTTTATATTTTTAATCGAACAAGTTTTGTAAAATATTCACTGGAATATTTGATAAAAGTTATTTGTTACTCTGCGTGAGGTTATCATTTAATCACAAACCATGTTATACTTGGAACTGTTTTAATTATTTCAAAAGTTGCCGACATCGTCTGTCGCTGATGCGAATAATTTTTGGAGCCACTCGCTTGGTGCTTAGTATGGCAATGCCATGGTATCATGATTTTCACAAACATACTATGAGTTTCCAGATTGAACAGCGATAGATATGTCCATAACACATTGTGGAATAGATGTAAGTTCCATGCAATTTCGGTGGTACTAGTACCTCTGCCTGCTTCAAACACACACACACAAATTCACAGACACAATCGAAACTTGATTGTTTTAAATATAATAACGAGTGTTATAATGTTGTGTACGCAGGTATGGGTGGCGAGGCATGCGCCTGCGAACCAGAGCCGCGGCTGCTGCCAGACCCCGAGCCCGACCACTTATACGACCATCACTCCTCCGAGGAAGAACTAGAGGTACGACAATCTAATAGTATATGATACAGAGGTAATACATGTACATAGTTTAAAAACAATTTAGAGAAGCTAGAGGTCTCTCTGTCCAATGCGTCACATCGTAAATACTTTTTCTACATACATTTTTTTAAGGGATGTTACCATACACCCCATTCTTATTTCTAACCTCAAAATCTTTGTTGTCGAAAAAACTATGCTCGTGGCTGAAGAATGCTGAATGGAATCCCGACCACCCTAATCCTGTCTTACAAACACATAAATAGACATCGGGTAATCTATTTTCATTTATCCTAAATTATTCTATGATTCTTCTAATATTGCTCATTTACCGATTCAAACATTGTAAAGACTGTACCGAGGTCTTTAAAGGGCGTCTATTAGTATAACTTTGAATCCATTGCTACGACAATGTTTTACAAGCAAGTAAGAGCGACGATTGACGACAAACCCACAGGCCAACGTATGACAACTATAAGTTGATATTGATGTTCTTTTACAACATTAGAAACGCCATTAAAAAGTAGTAGTATTTTTTATTAACACCAGCGACAAACGAGTTTACTTGTTTAAAAGTCACCGCCGTCCATGAACGCCCACGCGTGGTCAGTCGTAATTTCCAAATAAAAAGTTACAAAACAGCTGTAAAACATTATAATGTCCGATCATATCGTGTTGAAGTATGTATTCAAAGTGTGTATAAACGCGTCCCGCTGCAGTTTTATCAATATCGGTTATATGTGGCATATCGCTTCTTCTATATTTAACCGGAACCGCGCCGCGGTGGTCGAGTGCCGACATGTTTCATTCATAGTCCAACTCTAATAGACTGCTGGTCGATAATTTATTTCTAACTCCTGCTGTTTGTTTTCTTTCTGGTCAATTTCTTTACGGGTTAAAACAAATTGCTAATTAGTTTCTCCATAAGGCTCTACGGGCTTATGTATTCTTGGCAATTATTTACGTCTACCCATTGATCTGTCCTCAGGAATTTTAAGGAACTATCTCTCTCGTCTGATTAGTATTAGACTCTGTCTGTTGCGGTTTTATTACAACTGATAAATATATTTTTCCTTGGGTCAAGTTTGCTTTTGCTACTCAATCTTCTAATCTTTAGCATCCTCTAGTAAGACACATATTATCATATTGTAATATGATACCAAAATAGTCACTCCCTGGCTGGAATTCGCAAACACGTCATTATCCAGTGTTAAAGCAATGTGTGAGTCACAAACCCGCTGGTGTCTAATAGGGCTGCGTGACGTGTGTCGTGGCCAGTGTCCAGTGTCCAGTGTCCCGCCTGTGTCCTATGTCGTCTACATTCATGATATTATGTGACACGCGGCTTGGGTTACTGGTTACGTTATGTCAATACTGCCCAGATTTACATTGGGGCATTACTGTAGAATTACAAATAGTTATTTGAGCAGTGAACAATGTTTCAAGATTATATTATGATGAATTTAATAACCTCTACTAATATTAGCGTCGAGCAAGCAGCTCTCAAAAGCTACTTTAAATGGTTTTTTATCTTCTGAATTATGATACATGTAAAATGCAAACTTTTCCACCATTTCAGCATATTATAAATTTTCATTTCGCAAATGTTATCGTGACATAAAAACTAAAATCCTAGCAACATTTTGTGGGTATAGAGGGTGATGGTTTTCTGAAGTTTGTCATCTTTGTCCCTGTTATTTAAAGTCAATTGACGTGCAGAAAATGCATCGGCATACCTCATAAGCAAAGTTGATAACGATATATTTTTACTTCAATATTAAAAATAATAATTCGAACTGGAAATTCTTTATAAATCCTACATATAACTAAGTCCATTTTTTCCATGAGCTTTGCAAGAAATCGTTGGTAATAAACGTGTTTTAAAGTCTTAAATAGCAAGCAGCATTCCAGCTTAGATTTATTTGCCATATACGCTCATTATATATGTACGCACATAATATACTGTGGTATTCAAATAATTAATTTCCTTGTTAGGTATGAAATATATGGTGCCTTGTTTGTATTCTCGTTTTCCCAAATACGTAATGAGTGGTTAGTAATTTGTAGAAACACTAAGTAACGTGTACACGTTACTTAATACCATCATAAGTGTTTAATTTTGAATCACTCTATTATCGCAGTATTATTGGGATTTCACTGACTGCAGAGCGCACCTTCGGTCTTCGGATACTGAATGGAGAGGGGAGACCTGTGGGTTTATAAAAAGAAACAGCTGTCTCCAAGCTTTTTAATTCACCTATTTAAATGAAGGTTCTCATATTACAAGAAAGCGAAGCAAATCTTTTAACGCAAAGTATGGGCACTCAATTACACGTTTCGTTTCGCAACTTGATGTTATGTTTTCAGTTGTCATTTAACGTCACCAAATAAATACTTCTGTTGTGTCCTCTATTTAACCGGTTCGGTAGTCAGGATTAATGACAGTCTCTTAACGATCAGCATTTATGAGTGTAGGTATAGAAGTGAAGTGATACGGAGCGCAGTTTAATCACAATTACTTGCAGTCAATTTCGGCTGCTTGCGTCCAATTGACACGGAGCAACTTGTTACCATCGCTCGTTTGTCTTACCTAATAATACACAACACACATATATCTTCATGTAGTTATTTAAAGACAATGTATTCTACTGGACTTGGACAGAGTCTCTTGGAACGCACTTAAAAACCAATGTTTGCTTGGGAAAACCTATGAACGTTGCACTTCAAAACCAACCTTAAAATCGTAGTAAGTAAGTAAGTTTTTGAATCGTAAACGCTGATCACCTGATTTATGTTTTCATAACTTTAAAGCATTAATTGTAACAATCAATACACTTTAACCTTATTATTATAATTAATTAAAGGGTTTTTCCTGGACCCATATAATTTCCCACGATATGTCGTGCCACACAATCAACGTCGGCATGAATTTTGAAGAGTGGTATTCCCGCCCCCTCCCGTACCCTCGCCGCGCCCGTCGTGAGCCAGCATCGCTCTTTACTCATGATGAAGTGAAAAAAGCGTGCAGTTAACGTGAAAAATATAAAAAATGTTCCGGGAGAGGCGGCGCGGCGCGGCGCGGCGGTGTTGTGGCGGTGCTGTGGCGTTGACCCCGCGCCGCGCCGCGCCGCGCCGGGGCGACATGTCACGTGTGCGAGTATGTGCGTGTGTGTGTGCAACACTGTTTGACGAGGCGGTACACGGTGCGATGTCGACGCGGATTCTTTTTAATGGCGTAATGGTCGTGTTATCCTATTTATCTGCTGGAACTTGACGGCTGGCATATTTCACCAACCCCGCCGGGACGGTAATTTGTTTGACGAGTTTGTTTTTCATATTACTGCCTTGTACGTACAAGTTTATCAACTATATTTTTTCTTATTTTCCAGTTTCGTCTAAATATTAATGAGCTCGTTGTAATGGTCATAGGAACAACACTATCTCTTCAGGTACAGCAGTTACCTTTTTTTTACATGTGATTCCCGAATATACCTAGCAAAAAGCTCCGCAATGTATCAACAATTTATCTTCTGCTATGTTTACATGGCAGTGTTTATTAACAATCACTATACACGTGCAACGCCGCTAGTTCTACATTTTACAAACACCCCGACAACGCAATAGTAACTGTTTTAATGTTTTCTGTAAATACCCACGATTTAAATGTAATGAACTGTCGATATCCGTCCTGAGAACGGGACCGCTCCGCATCCTCTCGCGGATGTCGTAAACTTTAGCAAGTGACGATATAGCAGAGTGGGTGGTACGGCTTAATGCAATGTACATTTAACCAACATTGAGATTATTGCTATTACCACTGCATTATATATTGGTAAACATTCCTCCATCCCGCGTTTATCTACTCTCGAAAATAAGCTTTCAAAATAAACTAATAATAATTAAATTAAATTACTTTGATATTTACCATGTTTAATTTTTAAGATTCCAAAAAATTACAATTCAAAATAACCTTTTTTAACGTACTGATATAAATGTTTCCTATATCTTTAAACTTTGTTTTTTTTGTATGTTTGTTAATAATTCGCTGTACAGTTCACATAAGATAATTTTTATGTATTTTTGCTGTTATTTTTGAAATAATTGTGTTACCAACCAAAATAAAATAATAAAATATGAAATAATATAAAGTCTCAGAAACAGTTCTTGTTTCGGAGACTGACTTATTGTCTATATCAGGCCATATATTATGCGTACTGCAAAAACCCGATTCCGGTACAAACAAGAGTGATTCATAGGGTTTCTGTCTGTATTTCTATTTTACTCCGAAAAGCCATAGGTATGCCTTAGGATTCGAAGCTGCAACCACATTCCAATAGAATGTGTTGATTCGTTACCATATCAAAGTACCGATGTCAAACAATTAACTATGTCCGAAATAAGTGATCAAAACTATATTTTGACAATATTCACGCATTTATTATATGTTGATATCATCACCAGACCTAATAATAAACATGATATAAATCGCAAATGTAATTTTACATAAAGTTACGCGAGACTGCGTCAAATGTTTTGCGGTTAATACAACAATTGATTAACAAATTATAAGTATTTCCGCCTGTAATGTACAATTATTTAAATGTAAAATATAAAACGCTTTTGCTGTTACTCATTTGACGATTCATTGCGTTTTTTCCTTGACCTACGTTTCTCGAAACATAATGGACATTGTAATGACGGTGTCTAAACAGTTTCACCCCACAGTAAGATTCAATTCAATTCAAAAAATATTTGTATGCCACAATAATATTTACTCCCATCTATCTACCTGAGGATCGAACCCGCGGCCTCTCACAGTGTAGCTCAGCCAGCTGCTTTACGAATGCGGACAAATAAACGTAATATCAACTTTTGTTTTATGCGAACAAGGATATCCATCTAATACTAAAGTTCGCCGATTTATTTCTGTCACATATACCCAAAAGCAGTGAAACACGTAAGAGCAATCACGTAATTGTGGAAGGTTAACTTGGCGGGCACCCCCTGCGGCGCGGGCGAGGGCGGGGGTGAACGCCCTGCGGCGGGCGGTGCGGGGGGACCTCGCGTCTTACGTCATCCAGTGCCACCCCACAGCCACTGGTTGCAACTTGCAGTATTCTCATACTTCATGTCATCACTATTTAGTTTAGCTTCATTGGTTTCACGCGCCGTGTGGGGGCTGTGAACCGTGAATTGTTATTTTAGCTTAAATTGAAGCAATCTGCGTTGATTATTTTGATTTACGATTATTATTAACTTGAAAAGAAGTCCCCGAAATGTTGTTATACATCAAATCAAATAGGCAACTTCACGCATTAGGGCAAATAGGGGATAATGGTATTTTATACACCTCGTCGATTCGATTAACTGCTTTATGAAATGACAACATTTATAAAATTGCATCATAACAATTCCAATGTTCACTCGGCTTTAGTCATACAAGCTGATGTATGACTCAATTTAATCCACCTTAATTTTTCTTTATTCATTTAATTCACGAGATGAAGAAGATAATTAAATTACATTTTCGCCATGTAAATTTATGTCTACAGCTTCAATACTCAAAAGGCACATCCAATCATGGAACCACTTTATTGCGACGGAACAGCAATCATAACAAACTTTACAACACAACTTTGTGAATGGAAATTATTTGCTATTCCCCCTCGAGCATTCAGTGATCCCGTGGAATGTTTTATTTTTCCGGGATCAACTTATTAAGTACTTGCTATGGGAAACATTTAGCAATAACTAGTCTGATTTATAATTTTTAAACAAACTCTTTAGTGTAGGGAACAAAACTGTGAAACGTGTATTACTCGATTTCCAAAACAAATGTTCAGTTTCTGGTTGTTAGACTGAAATGTTTCGTAGTTTTTGAATTCATGCCTTTTGAATTGAGGTCGGGGCAATGTGTGATTGTTGACTATGTTTATCAGATAAAAAAAGTACTCAAAAATATTTTATTTTTACGTCGCTGAGCTGAGCATTGAAATTACCCGTAAATTTGGTTCTCCCGTTCTACCTGGCGTCAACCTAACCTATCAACTACCGCTTTCCTGCTAAATCGTCGTTTATCTTTAATGATGGTATACATCTCTTTGTGATTAGGCGGCGCGTCAGTATATACTATATAGGTTCGCATCCACTGCGTGTCTACAAGCGCAGTTCTGAACGCCGAGACAATACCCGGTTGGCGTTATTCATTTTTCGCGTCCTGCCGCGCGCCGCTCGCCGCCTGCCGCCTGCCGCCTGCGCAAACATTTGTTTTTGTTTCACTTTACTTCAAATAAGAAATTCTTTTGTTTGAGCGCATTTTGAATGCAACAAAGCGAGAGACATCGCTTTCTCGGCACTAACGTCTTTTAATGGTTTCTGGAGTGTAGACGCTTACTTTGCAAACTGCGATGCTCCAGCCTGACTGCGCGAATCCGTAATATCAGAAATGCATGAAATTTTATATTCCCTCAAACACTCAACTGATTTGTGTTTATGGTGAACTTAATTTAAAAATAGCATACCCTTACAATGGAGTTGCTTCTTGTAATAGATTAATAGCTTCGAAGGTTAATTAACCCGTCATTTAAATAAATAAAATTGTATATTCCACCAAGCTAAGTCCCTTGGTCGTCTTTCAATTGGTGTCCGAGAATGCAGTCCTATGATCCCTGGCTATTAAATTCACTTATTTACAATACTGCGAACTCTATCGCCATTTATCTGGTATTTTATGGATATTGTGTGGTCAGTAAAATTATTTATCTCTTACATTACATAATACCATATGACACACACATTTGTTGTATTATTTTCCTTGTGGATGGCAGTTATTAAATATTGACAAATATGAGTAGGTAATATTATAATTTACTATACATTGCGCCAGCAATATAATCTGTGACACATCACTCGTGAGGCTGTGGTTTAGGCCCCAGGATGGGCAATTTATCTTATATGAGTTTTCAATATGAAAATCTTACTTGATTTGCTAAACTAAAAATGTGCCTATGACGAAAGGCTAAACGCCTATCATAGGTTAAGGTTGAAGAAAGCTGTAGGAATTGTGAGTAGCTAGTGACTAGTCATCTCTACTCCTCGAAAATACAGGCGTAAATATGTGAGTGCATATTATTTTAGCATGAAGCAATTTTCGTTGATTAAGCAGCGATCCACCTCGAAGCGCACAAATATAATGGCTGAAAGCACTGGCTGACGGACTGCGGGCGTAATTTGATACACAACGCATTATATGGGAGCAAACAATAGAGCGAGTAGTGAGTAGTGAGTAGACATGAGGTCGCGGCGCGGTGTGTGCTCATGTTTATTGAATTAATGCGATCGCCTGGACCGAACGTAATGCACTTCATTTAGGGACCGAATATAATTACCGTGCGAGCGATCGCTTTGTGGCGCGGTCAAGTGTGAGCGCGCACGACGCCTTCCTTTCTCTACCTACCCTCTGTTTATTAACTAAGTATTGTAACTTTTTAAGCTTCGTTAATGTTATTTATCCAAGAATATTTTATAATTTTAGGTTTGTCCTAATTTAGTTTCTAACCATGTGGTTTTTCCGTGCGAAATTCAAGTTTCCTTTAAGTCTGATATTTGGCAGGTTAGTTGCAAAATTATGACAAAATATGAGCTGTCTATTATATGTAGAACAAAACAGGGGTGAAAAGATCTATGGATACCGATAAACATGAGTATTTATTTTACCTTTGGCAAATCCAAACACTTGATAAAGACGGCGAGGCCGTCGTCAACAACGAGTGATATAGGATAAGATAAAAACGTACAATTCAATGTTTTACATTTGCAAAATAAATATGAGTATGTTCTCAGTAACTGTTTGTGAAGCTGACAGCTCATCCGACGAGTTTCTTTGAATATTAATGTTATATAAACACTAATAGAAGTATCTTTATACGCGCCAGAAAGGAAAATAATTCTACATTAAATAAATAATACAAATATGATACGCTTGAAAAAAGTTTATCTTCGTCCACTTCAAACACTACATTTACTTGTGTTAATGATGAGATGATTATGTAGCCAGACTTTATTTTCTATGCTGGCAAGACAAAGTGACCCACAGGCCACAATACCCCTGTAAACCAATAGTGAACGCAAATATAAAGCGAGTCTTCGAGTCTTCACTTAGGTACAGACTACGGTGTAGAGACATGTATATCGGGACCACGACAAAGCCGGCTCGACAAGCACAAAGCTAACCGGGCTAAAAATGATATAACCGAGGCCAACCAGCGAGCTTCAACTGTCGCGACGTTTATTAAATTAGCCAGCGTGTGCCGCGAATAGTCCCCGGCCGCCACCCCGCCACTTATCCCTGCACCCTCAGCCGGCAATGCACCACACTGATACATATATTTAACTCTTGTTTCAAAATTAACTCGAGTCTGCCTACATTTGCTGTACATTTAGCCTGTCGTCCACGTGCTCCATTCTTCCTATTATCTTGAGTCTATTAAGTGTGGTGTGAAGAAGCAATGGTACAGACCGGCATCGATATGTTGGCTAGCGAATATCAAGATATTTGAGTTCTTTTCCATTCAGTGCTGTATCTGGTCGACACTGCTTTCACCATTAGGATTCCGGCGTCCCAGGTCACTTCACGTTCCCTTACACTAGCTTGATTCGAATCTGAATATAATCGCTCACTGCCGAGCACAGCCTTTGTTTGGTATCGAGGGTTTGTTTGATAGGCTTTAGGCCCAACGCGCGGACATATTTCCGGATAGTAGAGATCTTAACATTATAAAATGGTTTGAAGTACCAATGCGTGTAAATGTAGAAAGGTGCGGCGCGGCGGTGCTGTGTTTGTCTGTATGTACAGTGTATAGTGATGTTGTGTTAGGTAGGCGCTCGGCGACCCCCGGTCACGTCTCGTTATTGCCCTTTAGTCTGAGTCGCAGTTCTCGTGTTGCAGAACAGACGAAGCGATGAAACAGCGTGCTCAATTACACACCCATTGCCATTCACTCGTCCACATTTCTCCTTCGTCCCTCACCAACCTTACAATACGAAATTACAAAGGGCTATGTTAATGGGGTTCTCTATTACATAAATACGTGGGCTGAGATCTTGTCGGTAGTGAATGTACATAGACGAGGTATACAAGTTTTCGTAATGGCATCAAAAAAACATACAAACAAACATACAAGTGAAGCTAATATAAAGCGTGTAAAAACACTTGATTCAAATCTGGAATCATTATTGAGCATAATTTAACATGCACCTATGCACATAAGCACCCAAATCACCTTCCTCTTGACCCGCGAGTCCATCAGACACAGTTGAATCACGCAGTAGTATTCATGTGATGCGGGTGCCGGCTGTCGAGGCCAGTAGTGGGTCTCGAGCTGACGTGGTGACCTGACGATGGCAGGTGATCAACGGCGTGCCGGGCGGCGCGGGTGGCGCGGGCGGTGCGGGAGGCGCGAGCGGCGTGGCGTGCGCGGCGGGCGGCGCGGGCGCGGCGGCGGGCGCGGCGGCGGCGGTGGTGGCGCGCGTGGGCGAGTCGCGGCGCCGCGTGGCCTCCTCGCCGCCGCCCGCCGCGCCGGAGAAGCGCAAGTGGCCGGCGCGCGCGCTGCCGCACCACGCGGACGAGCTGGCGCCGCGCGCGCCCTCCTCCGACGACGACGACACCAAGGTACACACTAACCGCATCTAGACCCATCCGACGTACTAACTGCGTGCGACGTCGTCCGTGCCATGTCCGCCGCATCACACATCATGCCTCTGTCTTTGCGAGAATGCAGGTTAACTTACCGATGACGGTGGATCACCGGTGAGAAGAATAGCATAACAAGCAGCGATGTAGCCGACAATTGATAATAGCGGCAAAACAACATCCTCTACAGATGACTAGAAACACATTTTCAAAATAATGTCACGGTGTTGCAGGTGGAGACCCCGGTGCGGTTCCGCACGTCGCCGCCTCTGGAGGCGCTGAAGCCGCGGCGGAGCGGCGCGTGCACGTGCGCGGCGGGCGCGGGCGGCGCGGGGGGCGCGGGTGGTGCGGGGGGCGCGGACCGGGCGCCGCCGTCGCCGCGCCGCCGCCGCATCGCACTGCCGCCGCCGCGCAGGCACCGCCCAGCACTAGACTTCGATAAGATGCAGCAGGTAACACCACATCATTTCTTACACTAATTAGATGAAACCTAAAACTCTCAATTGCACATAGAAACTTGAAGAACACGACCATAAAACGTGAAAACCGACTTCCCGAAATAATCTTTGTGCAACTATTCCGTACAGCAACAATAGATGCATCATAGTTTAGCAAACTATTACACAACTTTGTGATATCGTACAGAAGCGAACTTTCTGCTTCATGCTGCTACCGTTGCATGCAATAATCTGGCAGATTACTTTCTAATAAGCGTCTTAGTAGTAAGTACGGATATTGAGATTGGCTGGTGTAGTAGGGGTTGTATTAGTGGCGATGTCTGTGGGTCAGGGCGTCGCGTCGCGTGGCGTCGCCGGCATACTAATGCGGAGGGTGGCCGCGCCGCGCAGCTGTTACTACTGCTACTACACAGCCGGCAAACAATAACAATAACATTCATACTACAACACTGAACATACGCAGTGCAGCGTTCAAGTATACATTTATGATCAAGTATTTGATTCAATGCTTCCATTGAGACTGCATATTTTGCCAAACGCATCTAGGTTTTAAAATATACGATTAGCCTTCAATTATAATTGATTACTTGAATTATTTCATGTCGATCAAAATATATAACTATTGAATACATAGACACAGGTAGACCACGAGCATGACCATACAACAATGTCATGAAGAACTTCCTGATAATTATCGTATATTTTGTTAGAAATATTTCATTTACAATTTACGATATAAAATAACAATATAAAATTGTATTAAATTAGCTCTGTTCCCTTTGTATAAAGTTCCGACAAAAACCCGAGCGAATGTAATCCCGGGCTGCATACATTTTATTCACTGCGAATTTCTGTTGCAGTTTGATAAAAAATACTCGACGCATTATTCTATGTTCATTGTTCAGTTTTATTCCATAAATATTCGTTATTTTCTATTCAATCGAAGTCCAAATAATATTTCGTTCAGGAAGCTAGTTGTAACAATGAACGCTAAAATATTGTAATAATTCCGACATTTTGGATTGAAAAATAGACCACAAAACTCGTAATTGAATAATATATTTTGTGCCGTTTCTACCGTTATATTGTGTGGTGGCCTTTTTTCCCGAACTAGACGCGGCTGCCAACATGTTCACGTGTTTGCGGGTTCAAATCCCACATTATACAAAACCCAATCACCACGCATTATAACGGTGAAGGAAACCATCGTGAGCAAACCTGCATAGTGCATAATATGGCCTATCAGGTATCACCTCTCAATCTTACTCTCGATTGTAGAAGAGGTCTTGCAGTAAGACGTGTGTATGTGGGCTGATACAGTATAGTGTACTTTTAGTAGTTCAGTTGTATTTTAAGGATGCCCTTGCTCTGGGACGTCTCTAGAATTTAATGGAAAGGAAAACATGTAAATGTCAATTTATTTCAGATTACATTGTAAAGTAGCAACCAAACTGTAGTCGATAGCAGATTGGTTAAAGGTATGTTGAAATACAAGATAACTGTCTTCAGGGGTATAAAGTAGCTCATATTAAACAAGTTCTCTACATTGCAAATTGTTCCTAATAAATTATCTCAGATGAAGATATTAATCAATATTTTTACCCTTTTTATTACAAAATAGATCATTAAGAAATCTCAAGTGTAGTGTTAGAGTTACAAAGATAATAAACGTACGAAAACTCTTCAAAAACAGAAACCTTTATGAACCATTCTAGGCACCTACTTATCTAGAGTCTCTGTCTACCTAGACAGGGTAGACAGAGACTCTAGATCGCTAATAGTAAAGTTACAGTCCAAAACATAGCTTTATACGAAGAACATATCCGCGGTTTCCTCAGAAACATGTGAGTATTGACCGAGTCACCGAGCTGAATTTACGTAAGAGTTGTGAAATAAGAGTGCAGTAACCGCGCAGGGCGCACAGGGTCAGTCGCCGACCCTCTCACCCCACCCACACCTCGTACCTACTCGCACAGCCATATCACATGCACACTATATTATATTCCCTTTTATAATGTTTGTTCTTGTTCTTATTCATTTTGTTGCTAGTTACAAGGTAGTAGTATAAGTTGGGGTGTAATTTTCTCAATGTACTATATCAGCCCATATACGTCCCACTGCAAGGCACGAACCTCCTCTACAATCGAAAGTTCACTCGAGAGAGGTGAGGCCATATAGTCCACCACGCTGGTCTAGTGCAGGTTGGTGGACTTTACATATAATAGATTTTTTTATAAATCGATATGATATGCAGGTTTGCTCACGATGTTTTCCTTCGCCGTTATAGTGCGTGGTGATTGACTTTCAATACACACATGACTTCTTTATTCAGAGGTGCGTTCTGGCCTATATGGCCTAACCCTCTCAATCTGAATCTCAAGGAGGCTGACCAATGTGGTGTTAAGTGTTCACACTAGAGAAGTGAACAACAAATAAACTGGGCAATAAAGTATAAATAATGTATAGCAGTTAGCAACGAGCCCATGTGTGGGTTATCTCAGCAATCATCGCGAGGCACATGCGGACACGTGCGTGCGGTGTTCCCACGCTCCCCACACATGTCCCAACGCTGGGAGACAGCCCACTTTACACATGGAAACGCCACCGCATTACAAGATCAACTTGTATCTTTTTACACGTTTATGTTCACTTATATTGAAACTAAAAGGACAATTAATTAATGACACTAGAGAGGTGATCTCAAGAGTTTTATCCAGACAACATTAAGAAGTAATAAACCGGCAAGTAACTTTGTTAGTGTTCGTAATGTTTTATTTAGCATCTAAACTAGTTGCTGTTAGTATTAAAGTCCGTGAAATAATATTTTTCTGTCTGTTAAGGGCAGTTCCATCGGTCATTCGTGCTATTCATGTATCGTCAATATATTGGATAATAACAATAAATAATTATTCCGAGCAGTCACACGTAGCCCAGTCCCCACAACCATGAGTCTGGTGTATAGAGTATCCAATATTTTTCATCTCATAACATCCAGACGAAATATTGTTAATCACATACATCTCTCTTTGTAAAGATCAAATACGCAGCCTCTAGTTTTACAAGCAGCGTTTTAACCAACTGTGCCAAGAAGGTTGTCATCGTGATAATTGACAGCGAAACAGCTTACACAAATATTAGGTAATGCACAAATAAACTACGTTTGCGGATATTAGAGTTTAGACGATGAATCTACCTTATCTTGAAACCTTCAGAAAAGTTATAGAATGTTAGAAACACTCAGAGAAGGTGCAGCGCGGCGGGGTGAGGTGCGATGAGCGATCTGTTAACAGCACGATAGCGATACATCGTTATCAGACAACACACGCCCCTATCAGATACCGAGGTCAACGACTCCACCACGTGCACCTCTTTGATTCATACACAATGTACACTTATAAAAAGTGTCCCTAATTTAAATATACTTTTTTTATATAATACCCTGTTATGTAATTTTTTTTTAATGAAAATTAATACTCGGAAAAGCGAATCGTTCATAAGCACTAAATGATAATCCAGCCGACTTTGATAATAAATATTATGTGAATGTACTTGCAAGAAATATTTCTAAGTGATTAGCGTTAGTTACAATGTGCGAACGTGTGTTTACATAGAACTAGTTTTAAAACCGGTAGCCGTGTTGTTTTGCAAACTCTTATATACATTAAACATATCAACTAGTTTGCATACTTGGCGATATTATTTATAGTATTGATTTGTCTTCAAAATAATGTATTATTTATTACTGGTTGGGAACAAGTTCGAAGGCTCAAGGTTACTTTGAGTTATGGAGTGGATAATACTCGGTATTTCCTTGTGAAAAGGATTAAAAAATAATAATATCCGTAGAAAACTTGTCCGTACTAAAATAGTCTTGCAAATGTGCAAGTTATATAGCATAGCGCGTAGAACTGATGTCCGATGGAGACCAAAAGTTCTTGTATAGAAGCAAGGGAAGTTAATCACAAGGCAGACAGACGGTCTAATAAAAAAGTGCAAAAGGTTGCTGGATAGTCATCATTTGTCATTGTTGCCAAAAAACCTGACTGAAAAGACTGAAAGACTTCCTATATTTTGAAGATTATAAATAAATAAACACACTCAACAGTCATAATCCTGGCTCAAGACTAAGAACCTTTGTATCGTGGGTATCAAAAACTACGAGATACGTACGATCTCACAAACACCCACGCTAAACACCAAGAATAATGTAGAATTGCAACAAAGCGTATAAAGTATTTTCCTTTATACAATTGTATAAAAGCCCGGGGGTTAGTACAATATACTTACATGAACATATAATGCTGCGAGCATAGAGGCAAAGCTTTTCTCATAGCGTGACACAGATATTTATATCTGAGTAATTTATTGGAATAAGTTGCAATGCAAAGTATTGAAAGTATATTGGTTGGACAAGGGCGCTCGGAGCCCGGCACAGCTCGCTGCATCGATCTCCTTCTCCGAACCTATCTATAAATAAATTATTATCGAACAAAACGAGATGAACATTTCACGGAAACACGTCGCGTTTGTGCAACAGCTTCCGAGATACTTAATTAATCTACTTTACTAGTATTTGCAAAGCAGATCAAAATGGAAAAAAAGTATTTCGTTTGTAGATTATATATTTATGCTGACAGTTTTATGCGTATAGTATGTATACAGAATTTACGCATATCATTTAATTAAGGTCTATTTTTCACGAGATTGTGGCAATTCTTCATTCTTCTGGACAAGGACACATCGGTGCAAGATATCACTATTTTCCCTATTTTCCACAATGTGTTATTAAACGCCTCTATAGCCAAAATATCACATTGTATAACATCCTTAGAGCTTACTTGTTATTTTAGAATCTAGAGGTTCAATAACCTTGTGCCAAATTGTAAGATCTTATGTAATTACTCGCGTTTGCTCGTATATGCCTCCGGAAAAAGTTAATCATACTGAAAATCTTGTAGTTTAAATTATGGCACATAAGGTAAACCTAGTATCTGATTAGCTCTGTATTCTTTTTTTTACCAAATGTTGCATATAAAATAGAATATCCTGGCCGAGTGGCCACAAAGAAATTCTGCCAAGATATAAAGCTCCGCGAATCGCTTAGAGACGCTGGGATCTCGTAAATCAATAAGGAACACAAAAATCTGATTGATAACAAAGTAAACAAACCATTTTTCCCATAGAAAAACGGAGAAAAAAATTGTTTTACATATAGAAATAGATATCATCATCTCCATAAAGACATAACGTCTTATAATGGTGTAGTTAGTGAGTATAAATAATATTGTATTTGCGAATAGTGCGTTATGCGTAGTGCGCGTCGTCGGCGGTGGCTGGAGGGTGAATGAGAGGCCAGAGGAGGGTGAATGGCGGCGTCAATGGCGCGTGGTGCGGGCTGCGCGCGCACTCCCGATGCCACATGACTCTAATAACATTCGCTTTGCGGTCTTGTTTAAATTATTTGCTACTCGCGGCGGTTAATTTAATTTCTTGTTTATTTACGCGTCACTTAGGATGTTCTTTTTTTAGTATCGTTGACGTTTAAGGGTGTTTGTTGTAGTTTGTTCGGTTACTCATATCACTGCAGAAGATATAATATTGTTTGGTTTGCGGTATTATTAGGAATGTGTTTTTAGCAAAGTAACATTTGATCAATTATCATTCAATCAATCACATATCAGAAAATGTTGTGTCACTCAAAATATATTTAAGGTTAATTGAACGTTAATATTCTCTTTTTTCCTACATATATTTATATGTACTTATATAATGTATTCACTCACTTTTACAAAATTTTATAACAGTGTTTCATATCAGATTTGCTAGTAATAAATCTATATACAGTTTATGATCCTTCGAGCCGGATTGACGCACTTTGTTTGAAAATATCCATTACTTAACTTTAAGTATCATTTAAGATGTTTGAATATCAACCCCATAAAGCAGAAACTGTTAAGCATATTTGTGAGTGATGGTCGATGGTATTAATAAGTGTTGTGTATGTACGTTGCAGTTGAAGGTGGGCGGCGGCGGCGTGCGGTCGTGGCGCGCGGTGGGCGGCGCGCACGGCGGCGAGCTCTCCGTGTTCTGCTGGTGATGGCGCCCGCACGCGCCGCACCACGCGCGCCGCCCGCGCAGGTACACACCACCACCACCACGCTAACAGCTATCACTTCGTGCTCCTATAACAAATCCCTCGTTGGCGTGTGGACATCCTGGTAGACACAAAGAACGCTGCTTTACTGGCTTCATTAAAAGATTTGACAACCAGAGATCTTGGGGCGACCAACGTAAGGAAATTGTTTAATGGTGTTACTTTTGTTTATGGATAGTGTACGGGTATTTGCTAACCAAGTACGTACATAAGATGAGCGTTGATAGTGAAGGCAAGAATAACTTGATAATCTTGAATTATTATTTATTGTAGAATGTTAACAGTTTAATACGTCGAACTTGAACGAGAACTAACTGATATAATGAAACGCACAAATTTATATTTTGGTGCAAGCGCTGAGTTTGAAAATGTGCGACTTGCTCGTATAGATAGGTATGATCACGTATATTCATAAAAAAATTACAATGAATTGTGTGTTGTGTCCGCAGATCGTCCCTGGAGCAGAGTGCGTGCGGCGAGTGCAGCGAGTGCGGCGCGAGTGGCGCGGGCGGCGCCGGGGTGGCGAGCGAGTCCGGCGAGGCGAGTGGCGCGAGCGACGGCGAGCCCAGCGCGCGGCGCCCGCGCACCTAGTCACGTGGTGCAGCCCGCGCCACCACACCAACACACACACACTGTCATATAGTGATGCGACTCGAATAATCGCCGTCTTACATTCATTCGATTGAATCCCTCTATCGATTATCGCGATTTTTTAACCTATTCGGTGACAAAAAGCCGAGTCCCGTGTGTAAAATACAGTAGTTAAATGTGAATAAAGTAATCTGTGTGTAATGAAGTTATGGTCGATACGCGGCCAGTAAAATCTAAGGTAGTTAAAAGACGTAAGTATTAAATATGAATCGCCCCTAAGCTACGGCGCACATTAAACGTTTATCGATCCGCGCGAGCAAATTTATCAATCGCGTCGGTTTTGGAATTAGATCTAGTATCTTTTTTGGATATCCGGCTACATACAGACGTGCTGGCAGTGAGCCGACGAGAGCGCTGCAGACACTCGGCCGGGCGAGACGAGTGGAACACTGGAGTGTGGAGTGTTCGGGTCGCATCACTATCGCGCGGACCTCAGTATGGATGTGACGCGGCTGCACCTGCACCTATACTGTCAAATGTGTGTTTATGTTGGTTGTTAAAATTTCGCCGGTATTCATTTTCATTTCGACACGACGGCGTGAAAAATTTTGAGAGAATTCGAAATTGTTCTACAATTGATTTAATAAAATCAATGTGTATAGCATGCGGCACGCGGGTTCAGTGAGTGTGACAGTAGGGGTGCAGGTGGCAGCGGCGCCCCGCGGGAGTCCACCGGCCGGCGCCGCCACGGCGAGTGAGCGGCGAGCGGTCACTACTGGAACTGTGTACCAACATCAGCACGCGTACTTCCTCACACATTTCGACACGGCACCGCTTCTAATAATACTACTGAAAATTATCGCACAAATTTTGAATTTTTACGACTATTATACGTGGTAATCTATTGAATAAATCTTTACTTATCTCAATAAGAGGTTGAAATTCAGTAATTTTATATCGAATCTAAGTTAATTAAGAAAACTATATGTCAATCGAAATCACATTCTAGTGTTTATCCGGTCTAATTAGATGTTTGCTATTTACCTGGTCTAGAAGTTGACTGACATGATAATGGTGCGGAAATACTAATATACAAATGGCGCTTTTAGCGAGCGTAGTGTTAGATGATTGCGTCCACTGCCTCGCCAGCCGAGGCCGAGTGTACGCAGACTACAGACTACTCACTCAGGGAGCGATGTGTACATTACCATTATGGACCGCGTGTGGAATCTGATAATCATTTACACTAGACGAAAACTAGCCTTGTATTATATCGTGTAGGCACGGTCGCGGGGTCCGCGCACCTTTCCAATTGATCATCCGCTTGAACAGCTTGCTAAGAGACATTTACCAGTATATTTTATGGTTTGTAAGATTTACAACGAAATATATTAATACATAAACATCTTGAACGTAGAGTATCGGGCGCCATTCGATGTAAGACACGTTAGTAATGTACATGTACGTAGCGGGTGTCCGGTGCCGTGTCGAGTGGAGCGGCGTCCTAGTTCCTTTACATTTGCACTCAAACAAACAAAGTACAAAATATTGGAGGCGGCGGCGTGACGTCACGCGCCGCCGTGGCGCCGCGCGCGCCCGCGTGTGCAGTTCACAGGTTATAAATGAAATAGATTTTTGAAGTGTTTACTCGTTTTGAATACAGTTAAATTGTCATTTTTGTATGATAGTATGATATACGGACACTAGATGTACGGAGTTGTTTTGTACCGCGACGAGGCATCGCGCGAGGCCACCGGTCGGGCGACACGGTGCCCGAATGTAAAATTTTAATTTGTCTATTGTGATAAAAAGGTATTGTATTGATATTGGAACGACTGAATGCGAGCAAACGCGACATCACGGCCAACTAAATTCACTTATCGACGGAGTGCGCGTTTGCTCCCGTATTAGAGGTGTCACGGCTCTGTGACGTCGCCTCGAGTTTTTGATCTCGAATTACGACTGATCGCGCCGGCGGCCGCGCCAGCCGACCGACCGCAGTGCAAGTACAACTACCGACCGGTACTACACTACTGACTACACTGCACCCTCGCTCCGCCGGCGCGGCCGCACGAGCCAAACGTGATTCCTTCATAGATTAACGTTTATATTTTACCACTTTTGAAATGTCAATTGCTATGAAGACGAGCGTGCGCGAAGTGTGAAGTGCGGACGCGCACGCTCGCGCTTCCTACAAGTTACATCGGTTGTACTCTAGTTATATATTTATGTTAGTAGTTTTTTTAGCGGGGCTAAAATATTCTGTTAATTGTGTTGTGTTATAAAACGAAAAAATAAACGATTTAAAAAAATGTGGTGCGAGTGGATTCAGTGAATTTAACGATAAAGACATTTAACAAATTTTCAAATTAATATTATAAAAAGTACTAAAACTTTTTTAAAAATTGCTTTGACAATGTATGTACATAGTGTTAAGTTACGTAGTTATTAAGTGCAGACTTAGATGTAGTAGTATAACAAATTGCATGGCGGAGGCGCTCGAAGCCCAACCTATTGTTAACTTTCTTCTCTTTTTGTGTTATTTTTTATTCTACAATAGTTTTCGTTAGTGACCTTTGTTATGGTAGCCAGCCGCGCGCCTTGTGGCGAGCTCCTCGTCGCGCTCCGGAGACGAACCGCCCAAAGTTTACTATTTACACCTCGACTCATTATCAGCCTTATATGACAGTCTCCAGGAGCGCGCTCTTATAAATTATCTATTTTCAACGACAAGTGTACGCAATGATCGCAAAATAGGAGTGCGTACTTTTAACTGTACATACATCACTGCCTAATGGTTACTCAGTATCGGACTAGTCTTTTTAACCCCAAACAAAAATAAAAGTGTAGCAGAGCAAATAAATGTTTATATACAAAATAACTATTGAAACAGCGAATGTAATGACCATTGGTGATTTTGTAATTTTTGTAACGCCTAATGAAGATGATTATAATCACTGTTTCAATTAAATTTCATATTCGACTTACAGTCTGATACTGAGTGAATAAATTTCGATGATATAATATTTTGATTGGAGCTCGCAGCAACGTTGCGCATCAATCTGTGGTGATATGTAAAAGGAAAAATAATTTATGTTTTTTTATATATTGATTATTAACAAACGTAATAAAGAGTGAGCGAAATGGCACATCTTCGACATTAGTGTTTTATTACTCCCATTTGTTTGTGATGTCCGCCACATTTACACCCATAAGTATTTTTTTTTAATAGTGGCTCAAAAAATAGATACTACGAATTATGGAAATAACTGCCAACAGCAGCATTTCTGGACAGATATGACCTGACGACTTCACAGGAGCTTATTCCCGTGTTAAAGGCCGGCGACGCATCTCTATGCCCTATGCCATGTCCATAGTATGCTATAGCTTTTAGTACAAACGTGTTTGTGTGTGTGTACTTATGTGCGCATATAAGAGGTTATACTTCGTTTTAAGATATAAATCACTTTAGGACGATTTTTTGCAATGCCCTGTCATTCACCACCTTATATAATTTAAAATCACATATACACATGTATGTATATAAATATATTTTTTTATTCAAAAAGTTGTAAAAACTTTTCACCACTGATATTTTTTAAGTGATACGAAGTCGTATCTTAACATTTCAGTAACATTTGAAACCGAGGGTAGTTTAGAACAAAAAATCAAACTGCACTCGTTTCTAGAACATTACTATGAATGGTGTGGGGGCGAAGCTGATTGGTAATTCGTAGACGGTGGGCGTGGCTTAAACTGGTAGGAGTCACAGGTGTAGCCAATAGGAAGTTCGATTCTTATTATGAATGAAAATATCTCCATCAACTTCATGCTTTCCTGGTACTTGAAAAGTTAAAGCCAGATTATTTTAAAATATAATTTTCTAATGTAGCCAATATGGAAGAAAGTTAAAACTTATTTTGAATAAATACATATCCGCCAACTTCATGCGTTCCTGGTACTTGAAAGGTGAAAAATTGTTTAATTTTTAAATTATGTCTAATAATATCGCCAATTTATTTTCTGCTAAGAACGAAAATATCTCCACCACCTTCATGCGTTCCTGGTAGATACATAAATAACAGCTAACTTTGGCTCCTCTTCTTTATTTTACTGTCTATACGGGCCATAATAAGTATATCTTCAAAAACTTGTAGAATGTGACCTCGTCTCCTTGTTAGTTCTATGATGACTGCTGTCAATAAAACTGACGAAAATTTTGTCATTTGTTAGAAGTCATTTTTCTGAGTTTTATACAAATCCAAGGTATCGTAAAAGGCACCAAACGTATCGGTCATTAGCCATGCTTTGCCTTGATTAAATAAATAATGGACAGCTTGATTCTTTTGAATAATCCTTTGAGAAAATCACACATAAGGAACTTGAAAACTAACAAGTTATCGCTTTTACCACAAAACTATCCAACAATAAGTGAAGTATCGGATAACTCCTTGTCCGAGTATAAGATTAATGAGCCTGGAAAATCTGGTGACGACCAAAAGATATCCTTCGTGAAGCTGTATTCAGACGCGTGCTGTAATAATGAAAGTAAGTATATGTAATGTATCTTGACTAGAGGCTATCAAACTGCCCTAGTTTCTGGACCATAAATACCGATGGTTTGACGAAAGTAACGTTAAGGTCTGGACAAGTGTTCCTTCGTCGTTGGTGGGCGTGGCTTAAACAGGTAGACCAGACATCGGCTAAATGCACATGAAGTAGACTGTGGAAAGCCAAAAACAGAAAAAAGTAGGACATAAGGATCCATCATTAAAATATCCCTCCACCTTCAAGCGTTCCTGTAACTTAAAAGGGGAAAACTGTTTAATTTATGAATATCAGAGACCGGGTATGCATGAGATTTTAATCAAAATCTAGCTTCGTTTCAGACAATAGAAAAGGCTCTCACCACGTAGCGCCCGCCGTCACTATCCAGCTCGTCATGGAGATGAATTATGGCCTCAAGAATTAATTATTTATATAAATTGCTTTGTTATTATTTCCGCATGTTTCTATCGATGTTTCACCAAAATAAAAGATAATTTCCAATTTCATGTCTTTATTTGAGAAAATTATTATCAAGTGATTGATTCTTAGTGTAAAGTCAATTGCTAAAATGCTCTTGTTTTATCACTACTTCGAAAGGTCCGCGAACATACAAGGTGATCTTCCGAAGTGTTTGTAACCTATGTAAACGAATGTAGTCACGAGACTTAATAATATTCATAAAATATAAAGTGAAGTGGACAAACCGACAAAACTAGCATACATCAGAACACTCTTATCCTTATAAGTCATACAAATAAATTACCTAATTTGATATCAGTCAATTTAATGAAATTTTACTTTGACCACACAACACTATATTATTTACACGCTATCGATTTTGGTGGGCTCTATCATTGTACTAAATTGCTACTTTGACATGACATTTCTTATGTTGTAATTTACAAGTAAAAATGCATTTTGTGATGTTTGAATCTAGAGAAGAAACTAGTGTTGGTGGTCATAAGTTAATATATCTCACTTTTCCTTAGCTGTAGGTTTAAAATACGTAAGTAAGGTTCTGCTTTTCTTAGTAGGTTTACTAGGTTTGTCCGACGTGGAGTTTCTTCTGGTCGGGATGCTTTCCTTGGGACTCGGTGGAGCAGGTAGTATGCTTGATTTTTCTACTATATCTATGGCCTTTCCCTTTTTCTCGCGGGCTATCAATGTTAACCAATCTGTCGTATCTTGTTTCTTTTTGACCGGTGACATAAGCCTTAGGTGAGGTGCCTCACCATCCAGCACAAAATTTGGCAAATTTTTCGTCGGCGTTGTGAAAGTTATTATCCTGACTTTAGTGGGTGACACTTTGACCGGTGATCTGCACTGCACCATATGCGGTGAGATCGGCTTTGGACTTTTGGGCGACAAGACTTTACAATTTCTCTTCTCATAATTCTTTGTGGGCGTCATGAATGACGTGCCCGGCTTGGAAATGTAATTCCAGTCGCTCGTCATGTTCAGATCTAAAAAGCACTTCTTGGGGCTGTCGGAATCTATTGGTGTGTCATTATGACGTTTGGTTCCGGCGGGTAACAACTTTTCTTCGTCCTCCTCCACGATGGTAGCCTCGAATTTCCGTTTCTTTCCTAATATATCATAATCGTCGGCTTCTTTGGATGCGTTCATGAGATCAGTGAGGCATCGTTTGGTCTTTCTAATCGATGAGTTGCCTTGATATTTTGCTCTCTTAGCGCTGTATGAGCTGGGAGTGGTGATGGCCTTCCGTTTGAGTGAGTTTGGCGTTTTATCCAGCGTACCCCACTGCGGCAGACTTGTCACTTCAGTTCGCGGCACTACTTCTGCGCGATCCTTTACCTCTGTATCGCTGTCCAAAAATTCTTTGCCGATTCTCCATATTTTATACCTCGCGTCATCGCTGCAAGTGACTATTTTGGTGTCGCCCTTCTGGCACCAGGTGGCGCAAGTGACCTCCGCCCAGTGTCCAGTGAGTTTGACTACAGGCTCAGAGTATTTGACATTCCAGATGTAAGCGTTCTTGTCGCTACTGCCACTGACGAGATACATGCAGTCTGGACTGAGGCTTGTCTTGATGTAGAAGGTGCTGTTCTCATGGCCAATGTACCTTTGCTCCGGCAGCGTGTTGTAAGTGGATATGTTGAAGCAGTATATCACGTTGTCCATGCAACTGGCATACAGTCTCATTCTGGCGTCGTCTATTATCAGATTAGTGTAGCCGTTTCTCGTCGAACTTCCGCAATAAGGTATTGAATGTTTCGGCAAAGGCTCGCGTTTATAAACGTTGTAATTTTTCCTGAGGTCCCAAACTTTGATATTTCCGTCACATTCCCCACACGATATGAGCGTCAAGTCGTCCTGGAACACCAAACCAGTGATGCTAATGGCTCGATGGTTGTCAATGCGAGGCCTTTTACTTTGAGATCCTGGCGTTTTGGGGGTAAAACTCGAGTGGCAATTCATTAGGCAGTTGTCAGGTTTGAGTACAAGTGAGGGTTGGTTGCATGCCCTGATATCCCAGATAAGAATGTGTCCATCCCTGGCTCCTGTGGCAAATACAGAAGGCTCTGTGGGCCGAAACACTGCAGTTTTCACAGATCTTGTGTGATTGGAAAATACTAGCACTCGTTTTGGCGTCCCTTCGGCGACATCCCATAGTGAAGCTGTGTGATCACCTGAAATTTAAATATTATATGTATAACTTTACATGAAAAAAAATATATATGAGTCAACTATTTTCGAGATTGCAATAATGGCATTTGTTCGTAATTTGATTAATAGTCACAAGTAGAACGGGCCAGTAATTACTGTAGTTTATTCATCATGACCCTACTACTTCTAAGGCTTCTATTAAGAATGTGTGAAATCTTCAGGTCAATATCGCAAAAAGGAATATGTAGATGGGTGTAAACATGAACTGTTATTGTACACAATAAACATAATAAATAAAATTATTGATAAATGATAATCAGTTTAATATAACTCACCAGACACGGTAACAAAGCTCATGTGCTGCGGCATCCATGCCAGATCAAACACAGCATTGTTGTGGCACTGGAATCCCTCCAATGAGCTGGCCGAGCTGATTGATGATGTGTCCTAGAATATACAGATACTTTAATACTTTATTGAACACCACATAACATAAAATAACAAACATAATAGAGAAACCTTACAAATAGTGAACAACTGGCGGTCTTATTGCTAACCTCTTCCATATAGCAATGGACTTTAGAGAGAACATTAGAGATCATTTTAAAGTTAATGTTTATTGTGTGTAACTTATGATGATACTTATTAGTAGAAAAATAATATATAAATATTAGTAGAATATATAACAATGCAATCAAAAATCTTAAATTTATCTTGCAATGTAAGTTTCATTTGATATTAATAAATAAATACATCAGACAGTCATACATAGTCTCAACCACCCAAAATAAGTCTTGTTTTGTGATCATCCTATTTATTATCTAGAAGTGATTTTGTAGTCACACAATAGCGTGGGTATATATGAATATTTGTCTTAAGCTGAAATCACACTATAGTATTCCGTCTTACGCATAGAGAAAAGAAGCTGCCATAAATACTAGAGAAACTCGTCTTAAGCCAATCTGAACAATGGATTCTTTTGTTGTGTGCACATTATCAGTCAAACGCTTATGACGTGACCTTGTATGTTCCATTGCCCTGATTGGCCAGTTAGCCGCTTCTAGTATCTATGTCTGCTTCTTTGCTCTATACGTAAGACATACTTATGATAGTACTAGCGGCCCGGCCCGGCTTCGCCTGGGTGCAAATACAGATTCCAGTCCATATTTTATTTAAAATCAACATGACTGCCATTGTCTAAGCTGCTTATCCAATCCAATCCTATACCTATTCTTCTGTCCCATTTTATCCACCTTACATTCTATTCTATCCCATCTCTCCAGTAGTAAGTAGGTAGTTTTAAATTTGATATTTACAGACATACTGTTATGATAGTCTATGTCAAATATTAGGACTTTATGCTGAAATTTAATTTGTGACAAAACTTAAGATTTATTAAACTTATTAAAAAAATAATCGAACAGATTAACAACTGAAGTTAGCTAAAATTAAGTTTCTCGAGTTTAGTGCGGGTTGAAGGATTTTATTTAATGTAGAAATTACTCCGAAAAGTCAGAGGTGTGTCCTGGGATTTGAACCCGTGATCATCGTAAACTTGTTGGCAGTCGCGTTTGGTACGTTACCAACGGGCAACCACGCGATTCTGTGAATTACTTTTATTTATTTGAGAAGACTATTTATACATATCGACGGCGAAGTGCCAATAAATCCTAAGTGACAAAGTCATAAATTCACACAAACTGAAAAACCCCTAATTTTTTTGTTAAATTAAAAAGTAGTTACTATATTTATTAATGGGGAATAGTAATAATGTAAATGTATAGTAAAATACACTTAGGAGATTTCACTAAAACATCGGCATAATACCTTTATATTTAAAAAACGATTAGAAAGTTTATTTCTCAAAAAAATAGTTAGGAGGTATTGGTACTTCACCGTCGATATACAAATTAATAAAACCTTCATACTGCCTTACCAGGCGACATAAGTAATGAAACAAATATTTAAAAATATAAAACTGCATATCGTTTCATTACAATGTCTAGATGCGGCATCAACGTACCAATACTATTATTATTCTTGAGTCTGAAAACAATACAAATGCGGAATTTAAATTTGTCCCCCAACGCATCTAAAGATATCAATTCAAAAAACAATGTCCTTTATGAAAACGAAAAATTATAATTAGATATATTTTGGTGAACTCCGGCAAAACGCTTCGATAGAGTATATCTTGTTTAAAACTGTTGCAATACTCTCAAAAAACGATGGGCTATTTTTGTAGATATGGACATTATTTAATTTTACATTTAACAAATTACGCGAAAGACGCCGTATCTAGATATTATATACACAATGTACACACTTTTTGAATTTTGTTCTATTTCGTCAGCCGTCAATGAAAGACAATGGAAAGATAGATCATTTTACGTTGGTTGGTAGTTGAACCTTGACCGTCGTTTACCTCTCCTGTCAACCAAACAAAGGTCATCCTATACTGGCTGGTCGCATCACGCTTGAACAATTAAAAAATTGGCTTTTTCTCGCAATTTTTCCATTTTTTCTCACCCCTAAAACCTTCCCAGGACTTCCACGAATATTTCAAGACCAAAATCAGCCAAATTGGTCCAGGCGTTGTTGAATTATGCGGTTACCAACACATTTTGCGATTCATTTTTATATATAAGATAATTTCACCTTTAGTGTGGGAATTGAATAAGCCATCTCATATTTTACTGATAACTCTTAACTTAGCTATATTTTTTTGCCTTAAGCCGTAGATATAGGCACAGTTTGTCAAGTGAAACAAGCCAAGATCTTCTTACAAATTACAGCCAGTATTCCCCATTTACCCTTTAAGAAATCCCTGGTGTTTGGTTTTATGGCTGAAATATTCTAATTATAACATTTAAATCAATGAAAACTGCTTTTTATCATAAATTGAAGGGCTTCAGGTAAAAGTTATGATTCTAGCTTTCTTAAATACATACAAAATTAATTACAATGACCCACATTAAAACTACTGAGGTTTATCCTAGAGCTGACATGAATTTGCATCATTAAATGCTTATTACAAGGCATATAGACTATATAATTATTGTTTCAATATTTATAATATAATTCATAAGAAATACCTTTCATCAAAATAATATATGTATTATCGAGGTTTAAGAATCAGAATTCCCGCAGAACTATTGTTTCCTATTGATCTAAGAAGAGGTATTTTTGTAAGATTTAGTGAGAACTTACTTGTATCGCAACTCTCCCATCTTCGTTGGCGATAGCTAAAATATGTTCGTATCCTGGAGCCTCCGAAAATCGACACGCAAATATCGGCGGATCCTGCTCAAAGTTCGCGACTACGTTACCACCTTGTAGCCCGTAAAACGACTCCACACCATCCACCACAAGCCGCTTTAATATGTTGTCATAATTGAACCGGCAATCTGCAACAGATCCACATGTTAATTCCATCTATAAAGTCCAGAAACGATTACATTCAATTAGAAAACACTCACAAATGCCATATTGACGATCTATCAAGTTTTGAATGTCGTTCATCCTGTTTTCATTGTAATTTCACATAAAAACCATGATAAATCACTATACGTGCTGTGTCTCTTGATTTTTCTACAATGTTCTTGAAAAACACACAGCAGCCCAACATAGATATATGGCGCGAAAATCTTGTGTGAAAGAGAGATAAAAACAACTTGTCAATTGTCATGTCATAAAAACAAAGTGCCATTTGTTGACACTTCATAGTCCATGTATCGACTCTGATTAATTCAATCGATTGCCAATAATCGACTATACTAAATATCTTTGAACCGCTCCTTCAAACAAAATAATAGTACTATTTCAGTAAAAAATACTATGTATTTTATCTTCAGCCTTCAAGCAACTGGGTAATTTATTCTTGAATTGCTAGTACTACTTGGTCTGTGTTGAGTAGCATAGTATGTCGATAAAACTGCCTTTCTAAAGAATACATACAATATGTTTTAAAATAAATACTTATGACCTGTATTTTGTTTAATTTAATTGATATTGAACTGACATTGTTACAATTTAATTGTATTCATAAAAAGACATAGTTTAATTAAAATATCTATTGTACACAATACTTGTGTAGAATATTTCCGGATCATTAATTCATAATTGATAATAAATCAATAATAAATTATTTTCAGTGTAGTATATTGTGCACAACTTACTGTTATGCATGATTTATACCATTTATACAAAGTATGAAAGTATTCTTGCTGTGGTGTTCAAATTAGTAATTTAAAAGATTTATTAAACCATAATATTACTTTCCTTAAATTATATTTTGCGGGTCGATTCCAATCACATGTGATTCCAATTAATGTTTTTGAATTTCTACATCATTTTACCAATTTCAATTGTCAACATTACACTTTTGCTTCGCTACTCTATGGTACATTCCAAACGCGTTTGCATTTTTTGTTGTGAGAGGAAAAGTAAAATTATTTTTTTTGTAAATAATATTGCATATTTATTGATTTTACATTTATTTACTTTCTGAAAGTATCCCGTTTGTTAAATTCGTACATTACGCGAAACTCATTGATGGAATTTAGACGTTAAATGTTTTAATTCATAGTATAGCAAACTCACCTAGCGGTTTATATTTTTCTTTAAATTTTGCATATTCCGCGATTTAGCAGTCATTTATTGATATATACATCACGGCAAAACTTATTAAATGTCTTTAGGTGTTTTGAATGTAAGTGCTTTGGCTAATAGTTGTGTATTTTTGTTAATGTAGTGGAGTTGTGACGCAACGAATATGTACATATTTCCAGGTGTATGGAATGTGAGGCGTTCGCAACAGATAGACATGGTTGTACCACGGCGCGGCTCGAAAGTTCTCAGTGGCAACTCTCGAAGCGCGAGTTCGGTAACCGAGGGACGAGCGAGCTGCGCCTGGGCTTCCCCAGTACGGTGCATAGCGCGGCTGGTCGCCGGCAAATGTACCTCAGTGTGGTGCCGACTGACCGCGCGGTCAACGCCATTCCCGCCGACGATGTTGCAACTGAGCTTCCCTTTATGAGCAACATGGATGAAATATCATACTGGATTTACACCAAACGGGCACCATGCCTCATGAACTATGATAATCTCATTAAGAAACAGTATGAAGAGGCCCAGTGCTCTAAATCAAAGCCCAAAAGTGTTCATGAGGTGCCTTCACCTAAAAAGAAGAAAAGAAAACTGTCTATACTTGATGATGAGTCAGTGTGTGACAAACAACAGAATGTCTACTTTGATGTGTCTCAAAGGAACAATACACAAATTGTTTTAAGTAGCAATTCGGACTCTCATGGTTCAGACATTGATTTTAACATCAAAAACTCATCAATTCGAGGCAAATCTAAGAGATCAAAGCTTCAGAGAAACAGTCGTACTACTTTGCACAGGAAAAACAAAATTGTCACTTCAACACCAAAAGTAACATCACTGAGACGGAGCTTACGCCAGGCTCAACAAACATTGAATAATAGTAATTTGAATATGTCATTTGTATTGGAAACCGGAGTGGTGAATGGAAATAACTTAAAAAAAAATGTTTCGCAAGAGCACAATGGAACAGAGAAGTTAAAGCAGTCTTCCGAAATCCTTGCAGGTGGTGATCAAAACTGTGACAATAAGAAAAATGCTACTGCTAATGATAAAGTGAAACTTAACGGTGTAAATGGGCATTATGAGGATCTGAGTGATATGTCTGGCTTTACAGCCAACTATATTCGGTCCACTAAGGTGCAATCTAATAAAACACCTAGAAAATTGAGATGTAAGTCTGCAAGAAATCTAGTAAAAGAGTCAAAATCCAATGCACAGAAGGAGAGCACAACAGTAGTGTGTGTCAATAAATCTGTAAATGCAACAGAACCAAAATCTGCACTTTTAAACTGTAGCTCAGATTCATCACAAAATGTTATAAATTTAGTGACAACAAAGGACAATGAAAAGTCAACAAAGGTTAACAAAAGTACATCGTTATTGAAGTTTATGGACACAAGGACTAGAAGCAAAGAAAGTATTAATAATAAATCCAAAAACAATGTCAACTTGAACATTTCATTTCAATCTGGCTCTTCAAGGTATCCAAAGAGAACAAAAACTGCAAAGCCACCAGCCATTGAACAGACTAATAACAGTACAAGGAAAATAAGTAAGAATTCCAGCGAGTTTGACAACTCTGACAGGAAAGAAAACCCTGATGATAAAATAGTGTCTAGGACGCGAAGTGGACGGACTCTGGGGCTGACTCTAAGACAGCCAGAAAATACTGTGCTTGTGCTGAGCAATTCCACTGAACAAGTCAGTTCCATGGTGAGTATGAATGTGGCCAGCCCTAATGCAGAAAGAGAAAAAGTAAAAAGGAAGAAAAGAGTGTTAAACAGGACTGTGCGTACAAGAAGAAGTGGACAATTGTCTCGTAAAGACTCTACTAGAGATAAAAGTGGGTTTGCAGCGTGTTTTTCAGACAGTGATAATGATAGTGAGCCCTTACAGAGGAAGTTCTTCTGTACATGAACTAAATTGTGTTATTGTTTCATGTCTCAAAGGGTGTAACATAGTCAACAGCAAGTACTGATCAGATTAGCGATCCCAATCTATAATCAATTTCAAAAACATATTTAATATATTAGGTAGTTGTATGCTTAATAACATCCCAATAATTGGCCATGTAATAAAACATATTGGTGGTAATTTGGAAACAGTGGTTACTATTTTGCAGCAAACAGAACATGTATAAAATGTAATGCATGAATTTGCTCAGTGCCTATTCCAAACGCAGCACAATGTAAATATATTGACATATTATTGACACATATGATTTAAATATACAAATATTAACTGTATTCAATATAATATGTATTTGTATTGTTGAATATTCTGCAATACTAGTGATAAAGGCATTTTGTTTTGATGTAGGGACTTTTAAATTGTATATTTGTATAATTTATTAGCAGTACATTTCATGTTGAAGATTATTAGAGACCAAGAGGTTCCTAAAGAATGGATTGAGAAAGAGTATTTCAGATTGGTATATGAGTGCAGAATATATGGTGTGTTTATATATTATATATTGTTAGTTACAAGAACTGCAATTGAATAATGAAGCACAATTTTATATTCATACATGTGAATGATACACTTGACTGTAAACTAATAATTGTATCATAGTTGTGCCTTTTGCATTTTTCCTGAATTATTGTCAATTTGCACATTTGAGTTTTGTTGTAACATCTGGTCATAAGACATACTCATGTCACATGAACCATGAGCATGCCTTCTGATTATACAGAGTAATTGTATCTTCTGTTTATTGTGTTGAAATGAGGTCTAGATTTTCTATAAAGATGGTTTTCCATCTGGTCACCTCGCCGCCGAAATATACCTCTTGCCACGAAATATTTAATTTGGATTGGGCAACTCATTGTGTGAGACACAAGTTGCATTGGATTTTTGTTTATAAAGTGCCATTTGTTGAAATTAATATAAATTGTAATTTATATCTTAATTGGTTAAGTTAGCGTCGCATGGCGGCGGAATTTTTACTGCATTTGTATAAAATTGGTTTCTTTTAACCTTTGCGTACAGACAGTTTCATCATAATAAATCGATAAGCGATTGATTGATCTACAAGCGCTGATAGGCGTTAAAAATAATTCTATTATTCTTATGATATTGTTGGTTTAATTTCATTTATTTATTTTTAATTGGTAAAATTACTGAGACCAAATGTGATATTATTTTTTAATGTTTGAACGCTTTTTGATATTCATAATGAGATATCACAAGTTTCTTATTGGTGTTAGTCAAAAAGGGTGTATGCAATGTTAGTAAATTATCCGTCGCCTGTGACATAGCGTTCTGAAAATAATATGGTGAATTGTGTCCGGGGTTTTTATACAAAAGCGTATTGAGATAAAAAACTGACTAATGAGACAGTCGACAAGCCAGCAATATGTGTAAAATCCTGTTTATATTTTATGATTTTAGTGTGTACAACTGTACAGTCTTTTAAAAATAGTTTGAAACTGTAGTTTGATGTCTGAGTAATGTATATTGTGCTTTGCGTTTATTTTAATGATGGTTGTTAGACTGGCTGGCTAGGTCTCTGCCCTAACCCGGTTGTTGTGCTAGTGAGACATCACCGCACCAAGATAAATGTTGCTTAAAATATATTTTATTTCCGGTCTCGAGTCTGGATCCCACGACACACGACATGGTATCTTAGTGTCAGAACTGTTTGTGACTGTTAGCGGTATTTATTTATCTGGATGTATTTATTGTATTGTATTAGTGGGTGAAAGCGCCGGGCACACGTCACCCCGACCTACGTACCTAAGGTGAACCATGACTGCGTAATCGTCTGTATCCGAGTGTATTTGTTAGTATGCGTATACATATAGAGCACGTTTAATTTCATACATATGAAATGTTTGTGTACATTATTAGCTTTATGTATTTCAAATTACTCAGTAAAGATACTCTTATCCATTTATTCTACTTCATTTTATTTGGTATGCAAGTGGCTTGAAATATTGTTAATAATACAAGTGATAAATCAAAACAAAATCATCATGACCAACGGAGACGGTGTGTAATTAATATTCACGCTTTAAACGTGGGAACTATTTTGCTACTTCGTACTTGTGTGAATTGGACATTGACATAAATCAATGGAATTGTACGAGATATTAGGCTAACTACTGCCGATATGCCCAACTATAGTTGGTTTTCCTGGGACAAAATTTCTATAGAGCGGCTCTTCCATCGCCCATCAAAACAACAAAAATACGTATGACCGCCGCTAAGCTGCTAATACCCTAAACTCTGAAGAGTCGCCGCTATGTCCATTATTAACTACAGATCGAATCTTTATAGATGCCACTTTGCTCATTTCAAGAAATCGATTAAATAAATAAACTATGAAATTAAAATTGTGCAATTGTTGAATCGGGCACAATATGGGGGTGATCTGAAACGAAACTCAAATACTCGAACGTTATAATATGTAAAACTACGAATTTGATTAAGTACCTACACACAAAATATTCGAATTGTATCTCGTAACCATAGACTTAAGTTCCGATTAATAGATTGCTTAGACCATATATTGTTCATTACACGTCTTTATTAGTTACATTAAATATAGTTCAAACCTAACGTAATTTACTACTGCATAATTTGATTCTTTTACGACAGTTCACGACACGACAGTTAGCACGAAATCGAATAGTAATCAAAAAACTTCTCAAAGTGTGCATGTGTTCATGACCAACATGTTCGCTAAAATGTAACGTTGGATATTTAAAAACATCGCGTAATCTTAACCAAGGTCATTTGAAATGGTTATGGACAAATCCGGTCGCACGTTATAAACAAAACAAAACGGTTATCTAATAAAAGGCGACTTTTTATTAGCATGATAACGTTTAAACACACTGTTACCTCAAACAATTTATTACTATTTAAACTAAACTACAATATGGACGTGTTATCGCAAATAATTTAAAAATAAACGTGTTAATTGCACATTTCAGAAAACATAAAACGAAAGACAGTAGGATGCTATAAATTCGATATATTGTCACCATTATAAACTGTTTCATTGAAGGCAGATTATTTAGTATCTATTTTCCGTACAATTTATTTCTTAGCCATTTAAATGGTCATGTTTTTTTGAATGATTTTTAACAAATTTTGTTCCATTCAATAAAGATGATCGTAAATAGAAAATGGCATAAATAAAAGTTGAACAGTTTATATGTGTGGTTTATATGTATCTACAGCTCCTTGAGTGGGTTAATAGTTTCACGCTTAACCAGTTTAAATATACGAAGAGCGCACTTGTTTTTTTTCCAGTGCACTGCTGCCAAGCGCGTTGGTCGCACGTATCTTGTTCAATTAATATTTATATCAAAACATGGAAACGAAGTTCGATGATAAAGTGGTTCTAGTGACGGGTGCTAGTTCTGGCATAGGCGAGGCGATCGCGTTATTGTTTGCGAAGTGTGGCGCGAAGCTTTCGCTCGTGGGCAGGAATGAGGCTAACCTGCGGGATGTGGCACAGCGGTGCGCAGCTGAGAAAGGAGTCCAGCCGCTTGAGGTTATTGCGGACCTCGCTACCGATGAAGGATGTGAGAAAGTCGCGAAGGAAACGTTGGATCACTTTGGAAGGCAAGATTAATTATTTGAAATTAAACATTAGTCGAGTCGCATGATACTTTACATGCTAGATGAGCCGGTTTTTCATTTTTTTGACATTGCATGGGAAATCTTACACTGTTTTGTTAGTAATTGTAATACCGGTTAGTAAAAATGCCGGTTAACAACATACCATCATATCTTGCTATTCGACACTGACTGTTATCACCACTTCTGAAAAACGAGGGAGCGTTTTTCACTTTGCGGTGATGGGGTATGAGGTGACGGGGCGGGAAATAAAAGCAAAATTAAAATTATATTTCCTTTTAAATATATTTTTCTGCAAGACGTAGGTACACATTATTCAGCGCGGTCAATAATCTTATACATATCCTCATCAAAATTCATTTACATTTGTTTTGAAAGGACGATGCATATAGGTCATCCAGTTCAACACGACCCATGTGCACGGGTGCATTATCGTGCAGAAATCGCACGCCTCTGGTCAATTTTCCCCTTCATGTTTGTTTTATCGAATCTCGTAAGCATCCCAAAACGAAGCGTAGTATTCTCCGATAGTAGAAATATCTTTGTTCTTGGTAGTAGATCAACCGGTTGCAGTTGCCACGAGTTCTCCGTCTGTTTGTGACACCTTAAATATACAATATACCTATTATCCTTGTTTATACTGATCAGGTCCAAAACGCACGTTAACACTTGCCACGCAATGGTTTTGGCGGCGACGTGACGGTTCTCGGCACCCACCTTGCGCAGAACTTTCTCATGCCAAGATGGTCGTGCAGAAAATTGTTATATCAGATACTCTAACTATTTCTGCAAGAATATGTTTCTTCCGCCGACTATCTTCCAATATATACTTTTTACTTTTTCTACAAGTTCCCGAGTGGTCGCTTTAATCAGCCAGCCTGGTCTTGAGTCGTCTTCGACAACTGCCTGCCTCGCTTAAAAAGGCTATGCCAGTTGCAAACATTAGTTTTATAACGGCAAAAGTCCTCGTAAACAGATGACAACTCTTAATGTGATTTGTATAGATTTTCTTTTCTTGGTGAGAATCTGAATGACGGCGCGGTATACGATTTGTTCAATTTTCCAAACACCATTCCGGATTGAGTTGCTTAGCCTTTGATAGTGCTAAGACCAATTGCCCGATTTTGATCATTATCATCATCATAACTCACTCACTAACCCCCCTCCAAACCCTCGAATCCGCGAACTTAAAAACGCACCCTCGTATTAAAACTGTGAAGAAACAACGACCCATTAAATTCCCTCGACAACACGAACTGTAATCGTTTTTTTATTTACTTTTCCTTCCATTATGTAAATAGGTATTGTAACGGCACAAATAAACTCTGTACGTCGTGTTAAATTAAAACGAAACAATAGTGTACTATTGTTTCTTTTTATGACGATCATAGAATGAATATTATCTATACCCTCAAAGGACAGGCTCCGTGGCACATTGGTTAACAAACCGGCTCTGAAATAAGAGGCAGTGAGTTCGATCTCCGCTAAAACAAAATAATGCGTTTTCTGCGCGTTGAATCAATGCAATTTGTTTTGTGTTTGGTTTGGAGCAGTAAAAAAGTCTTCCGTAGTTTAATAAAGTAAGGTCTGGTAGAGCTGTGGCGTCAGGATTAAAATATTTTGTGACTGTTGGGGTAAATAATATTTATTTGTCTACAAGTTTAAACTATTGTGCAGCTTGCTTGTAATTCATTTAGATATCCACAGCAAAATATATTAGGTATTATTTTAAATTTATTATTATACTAGTGGTCGGGCCTAGTTCCGCCCGGGTGCATACACGTTTTAAAATGGCGATCAAAATGTTTAATTCTGACTATCAGTTTAGAATATCAACCAATCGGACCACGAAAACGAACAAAATTTCCTCGTATTTGCTAGAAATATCACTACTGCTTTCCTCCTATAGGTCATAGCGTGATGATATAGCCTATAGCCTTCCTCGATAAATGGACTACCCAACACTGAAAGAATAATTCAAATCGGACCAGTAGTTCCAGAGATTAGCGCGTTCAAACAAACAAACAAGCAAACAAACAAACTCTGCAGCTTTATAATATTAGTATGGATAATTTTACCTCATAATTCGTTATAAAAACAAGGAGGTTATGCATTTTTCAATAATTGCTATTATGCAATTGCAATAAGTAAGAATGATTCATATTCTTAACAAGACAGTAAACTAGACGGTTGCAAAAATAATAAAAAAATTGGTAGTGACTGCAAGTACATTTATTTATTTATGTTTTATGTTGTTTTACATAAAAATATTGAATTAAATTATTTCATTTTTTAATAACATCATTGCCTGCGTTACTACAAAGCGATCAGATATTGTAAATAAAACATGAAATGAAGCAAGGTCGGTAACTTGCTGATATAGCGTTATCTCCTTTATTTACGATATTTATTCTGCAAATAAAACAGCGAAAGACAAGCTACGTATTTTATATATCGCTATAGAAACATTGACTGAAAAATCTTACATTAATTGTAAATTGTTTTCATTGCAAGATTTCAAAAATACAATTTAGTGGCGAGCTCTTCGTAGAATGTGAACATATATTTTAATACTTTATACCAATATTTATGTGTCGACTCCCTTGGTGGCGTAGTTGTACTACGGTACGGTTACAAAGCTGAGGTCTCGGGTTTGAATCCCGGGTTGGGCAAAGTGATACTGGATTATTTTATTCAGTATCAGCCCAGAGTCGGGAACCTGTGCCCGATATGTCGATAGGCTCGCCGCCTATCACATTGTGGGACGGTGACACCTCTGCCTTCCCCTTCTGGGAAAAAGCCGTGAGTTTATGTATGTATGTATGTCATACTCTATACTTTATGTAGTTAATATTTAAACAATTAACCAATGTGTAAATGTCGGCTATATGTCTACATTGTTCGCTGTTTGAACTCTTTTATTATTTTTGATGCTTGGTCTATTATAGTCGTAAATTAATATTTGTCACTTACAACACTTAATTTTTTTTTCTTTTACTTTTAATTATACATTTTAAATGTAGATATGTTTGTTGCTCTCTTAATTTTAAATTAATCATTTATTTTGATAGCACATTTTAATTAAGCTACTTCATAGTACCTTCTTGTTGTTATGTAGGTGCTTATTGGTGCTTATGCTGTCCTGTAATTAAGGAAGCACAATATTTAAAATGCGGCAGTACAACATTAAATCTTTTCATGTGTATTTTTTATTGGAGACCCTGTATGTATCAGCTCATGCACGTCCCACTGCAGGAAACAGTCCTACTCTACGATTGAGAATACGATTGAGAGTGGTTAGGCCATATAGTCGGCCACGCTAGCCTAGTGCGGGCTGGCAGACCCTAATTAAAAAAAATAGTATACCTCGAAGAAAAATGGATATTCTGGATTTTTTTTGCTTCGTGGTTTTGAGAGCTTACTTGAGATTTGTTGGTCTCACAATACTTAGCTAAACTCGTAAACAAATAATTTAAGGTCACACAAAAATTGCCTCGTGCGGAAATCGAACTTATCATAGTTATTTTTCTTCTGGCCCGTCATGGTGACCACACTGCACCTGATGGTGAGCGCAAATGTCGTCCAAACAGAGTATCGATTTGCATCAGATGCTAGTCCCATGCCAATCGATACAATTATGCCGGCCTGCCAAGATGCCTCTTTACACTACGGCGGAAGGACCCAGGATTGTAGGAAGGAGTGAACGTGTGACAGCAAACAATTTCACACCCTGACGGTGCGGCACAAAAAAGAATTTGCAAACCTTTTGGTTCGTGGTGAGATGGTGTGGACCATAAAAGCTATGACTTCACAAGCCAGCTCGCGTGGATCTGGTTAGGAATGGACAGGAGGGGATCAAGTTGTACAGTTCCTCAGAGCATTCATCGTGATACAGGTGGTAGAACACGCTTAGAGAGGCGCCATCCCTCCGCAGTTGTAGCCATAGTAACTAACTTCGAACTTATGAAAATTGGAAAATTCTTTACTCTTGTGCTGTGAATACGTAAATTATGAATCGACTTATTCCCCAGTCCCCAAACATGTCAAAGCATTTTGACCTTTTCATGCAAATTGCGAATGTTTTGTCAATATGCATGGCGAACATGAAATTATGTGCACAGTGCAACGTATGGAGTATTACATTAAAAAAAAATGTCACTTTTACTTCTACTTTGTTACATACTCATTTGTTTTGCACATTTATTGGTTCTCGTGGACAAATATGCCTCCAGATGTTATCTTCAGTTACGTAGGTACTATCTTATATTGGTTAAGCGATTATACGGTTACAGTGAAATAAATTGGTATAAGAAAGCCTGGGGTACATACCTTTAAAGATTTTTATAAATGCTGGTGGTAGGATTATCATTAGATACCACCTGGACAGCGTCGACCGTATAAAATGATGGTGAATCCTTTATAATGGCTCATGCAATATATGAATTTACTCTGATTTTCCAGGTTGGATGTATTAGTGAACAATGCGGGTATCAGCGCCAGAACTTGCATACAGCGCACCGATATGAAGACCTTCGACCAGGTCTTCCAGACTGATGTGAGAAGCGTGTACAACCTAACCAGGCTCTTAGTGCCCGCTCTTATAGAGACTAAAGGCAACATCGTGAACATATCCAGCGTTTCTGCGACTGCTGTTGTGGTGGGCAGCTTGCCTTATGGGATGGCGAAGGTAATTCTCTAAAATCTAAATATTCACTTATATATAATATAAATATATAATATTCTGATTTACAGGAGATTAGTGCCTGATATATATAGATGATAACTTCCGCAGAGAATTAAGTCCTCAAAATGTAAATGCTGCCATAGCAATTTACAAAAGTGTGTCGTCATCTGCGATCATATCTGCCAATGCGACTCTTGTTAACTAGGTTCGACATACATACATATGTATTTTAATGACAGAATTACGCCGGTTTTTGGGATGGTAAACTTATCTTTAATCAGTAAGAATAATCAAATACATTTTGACATATTTAATAGAGAGTATAAATAAAGTACTGACCAGTGGTGGTGTCCAGTTACAGGTACGGCAAAACGCTACAAAACCAGTTAATTATATCTTCTTACCTATCTATTCACTTCCTGCAAGGTTCATAGGTATAGAACATAATTCCAAACGATCTTATTAGTCGTAAGCTGGTTTTAATAAAATAAATGAACGTATATGCATTTTTCTGGCTCGTCGCCTATCACCTCGTGAGACAAACACACAAGGCGAAATGTGGGTGTCCTGGTAGCACTTATACCTATCTCTTTTGGAAAGAGGCGGGAGTTTATGTACTATGTGTATTTTTGTAGGCGGCATTAGATCACTTTACTCGCCTCGTGGCCTTAGAGTTGGCACCCAAAGGAGTCAGAGTGAACACCGTTAGTCCTGGATTAACTGTAAGTATATTCTGGAGCTATTTTAAGCCCTCCAACAGAAGTTTGTGGCATTTTATGAAGTGGAGGAGTGCATGTGTCGGGATAAAGCAATCGTTCCTTTTTTCTCGCAAAGTGTTTGTTTTCGATTTTTAAACACAAGTCACAATTTAATACGAGTCAAGTCCATGCTTATGAATGTATCCAATCTCATTTATTTATAAACTCTTCCTAATATTCAATTACAGGTGTCCAATATAGTGAAGCGCATGACGGGCTATTCCGAAGAGGAGTACCAGCAATGGCTGCGGAGATCAGAGAAGGTGGTCCCCATGGGCAAGAGGTGCGTGGGAGAGGACATCGCCAAGATGGTGGTGCACATCGCCAGCGACCACAGCCGTCTCGTCACCGGCACTATCATACAAGTCGACGGCGGAGTGCAGTTCTGTGGTGGAACTAACTTTATTGCGGAGCAAATGGAATAAATCTATTTTTTAATCGAGTTTTGTTGTCATATTATTTTTGAAACTTACTAAGAAATTTAAATCAACATTGAAAAAAACGCAAATAAAAGTTAGGGTGGATTGTTGCTTTGAAATAATGATAGATGGCGCATCTGGTTTTTGATTGTTGGAGATAGATGGCGTTGCACTAATAATTGTAATGGTTTCGTTACAGACCGTCAGATGCCACCACAGGCTACTAAGAAAAGATGCCACAATGTAACTATAACGCGGTGTTGTAGTTTTACAACAAGTTTATTTAAGTTTAAAATCGAGGAGACAAACAAATATTTAAATCAGTTTAATCGATTTTTGTGTTAATAATATGAAATTTTATATAGTTTAAATCTATTCAACAATAGATGGCTCTGTCTTCCCATACTTAAATGTGATTGATATTTTTTTATTTTTGTTTTGGCAAAATAATAATAAACACATCATAACAAATCAACTACGAATAGTTAACCATAAGCTATTGTTTCCTGTGTAAGCATTTTGGAGCAGCCCTTGGCTATAATATATCGTTATTTAAAACCAGCCTTAACTTTGAACCTAAATATATAGGTTTGATCTGCCTTACTTTTTAATATACGTCGTATGAAGATTACACTTAAACTTTTAATACAAAATGTAAAAAAAAAACCATCATTTTTGTGTAGTTTTTTAGTTGATGAAATTGAGTATATTATATTCCAAATTCACGAGGGCAGATTTATTAAATAGTATTTTTACAATTTTATTCAACACAAACAATACACCTGCTATATAATCCATTGTTATATAGGTATTTAAAATTAAAATATATTTTTCAGTAAACCACCTGTATTTTTTGTTCAATTTTATCGATTGTTATGCGCGGAAATTAACACCGGACTCAAAATATTATAATTCCCACGTCAATCCTTACAATGGGGAGAAATACCCCGTTCACGTTAACACCTTGTAGCTGATTATGTCCGAACTTACATTTCTAGCGAACAATACGGACAAAGTGAAGTGTCAGTAAGTCAGCCGATTAATTCCGTTTGGCTGCGCGGCTGAAGTGGCTCCGCGATGTGGGAACTGCAAAAAATAATTGTGTTTCTCTGCCGTGTGTCATTGCTGTTGCAAATGTAAGCTTCAGTGATTCCGCCGAGTGACGTGCGAAGTAATTTCACAATGGTATATTGAGTTTAAATGTCAATTCCATGTGCAGGTAGATAATGCGATTATATGATTTTGTGTGGTACTTCCCATACAATAAGATTGGAGGAATATTCGATGGAATACTCCTCTTATGTCTAATCAAATTATTGATGATAATTTTAATAACTTTGCAGATGGTGTGCATTTTATATTTTATTAATTTATTCTAATTTAATTGATCTCATGTTAAATTTTTAAGTGTCTAAAAAGTTTTATTCATCCCTAACAGTCGCGTAAAAAGATGAATTTTATATTTAACGTTCCTACTCGACGATAGATGGCAGCACTTGTATTTGAATAGCAACTTCGTACACAATAAAATTTCACAAAGAATTCATGTATATCTTCGGTTCTAGCGCTACTGCATATTCAGTTTAATCCATTTACGTCCCAAAAATTAAACATCACATATGTTTTTTGAATAATTACATAATTTTAAAGCCCATAAGATATCCTATTCGGCATATAACATCAGAAAAAAAATATGTAAAAGTAGGTATCCCTTATTTATTTCTTTAGAAAAGGTTCTACCTAAACTAGGATTGCTGGGGTATTAATTAGTTATTGATTTGGTGTTTATATGACGCAGTATTCGAACACACATCTGCTAGTATCAACTCGTTATCACTCGGTGCGTCAGTAATCTAAACGACTGACGTGGATACCCAGCTCTAAAAGTCTACGTCAATAAAGTAGTATCATACAGCCATACAGCCTATATGCTACTGAAGTATTTTAATAACTATTAACATATTTTTAGAGTCTAAAAAAGTATAATATGACAAAAAAAAATACTCATTAATATATTAATGAGAATTTTATTTCTTTCTTTATTCTTATAAAAATGTAGTACCATTGAGGAAATGTTGGCATTACAGGTATATATTATATATGTTATCAAAGAGAGTCCTGATAGATTTGGTTTCAACATGTTTGACCGAAACAACGGATTTTTTTTTGCTGGAAGAACTATTTTTGGAGTAGAAGAGTTTTTGTAAAAAAGTGAGAGACTCTTTAGGTCTCATAACACGAAACAAGCAAAATATCTCAGACACATTTTTCATGTGGCGATGGAACTAACGGCCTCTCATTTCATAAATATTATTAAAAGTATTTTAGAAAACTGTTTTTTTTTCTAATTCGTCTCCACTAATTGTTTTGTTCGACTGATTGACGTAAAGTAGCGGCGATGAAACGTGATATGTGTCGTGTTTTTAAAACTGTGTTTTGTCTTGTTCCTGTGTCGTTGTCGCCGGCGGTATTATTGCTTCGAGTTTCTGTTTTGTTACATGCAACATGTCATATGCTGTAAAACGAGAGGCTGCTGGTACGATCCCCGCACTAAGACAGATGTTGGTGTGGACCCCAAGTATTTGTTCGGGTCTGAACGTTATTAAATAAAGCTTCACGTACTTCCTGATACCCACAAGACAAGAATCCGTCTTAGTTTGTAGCTAAAGAACTATGTACGTGTCTGTTGGGTGTATTTATATATGCTGAGCCATATGGTGCCTATATTACTATTTTTTTTTATTAAGACCACAAATAAACTTGTGATTAAAAGGGGAAACAATGCAAATATATTTAGTTACAAATACTTCGGGTATGAGCCAAACCAGTTTGCTACCTTGAAGAATGAGGAAAAACATGGTGTTAGTGTATACTGATTTAGCAAAAAGTAGGTATACCAAGTCACTTAATGCGAAATATAACAAAAGGGACTACAGGACTTCTACTTATTTACTAGTTACTTGGTTATTTTTCTTATTCTTGTTCTTTAATTTGACGGTAGAGCTGCGTTTTTCCTTACATTTTCTGTATACCGTCTAAATTTTATTGCACCTGCTCATAATTTGGTCTAATGTAGGCATTTTTCGTCTCTTTATGTTTGTAATTTATTAGACGACGAATTGCAAGTGATGATATTGAAGTTCTTAATAAGGCCAGTTTTTTGTTTCATACAAATTCTTACAACTTCTTACCTACGATTTTCAGTTGATATTCATTAAATTTATTTCTGATCCCAAAATACTACGTCAATGGTAGCTCCATACCCTCTCAACGTGTAGTGTTGTTCTCAGATGTTAACTGGCAGTGTGTTATTCGATACAGTTATTTGTTCAAATGTGGCGAACCGTTTGATTTCAAACGACTTTTTTAAAAATACACGCGATGACATGTTACACGCTCAGCCGCGCCCGTCGCTGCACTTTGGTTACGTTTTTGTAAGCTTCGTATCAGTTACAAAAACATTGCATATTGGTGTTCTACGTCGGCTGTTCATTGAATTAGTTAGGAGTATTCGTTTTATCATGTGTTCATGATGCAATAGTGCTGAGAACGAGTCTCACTTACTTCTAGTTAATTTAATTACCCTTAGAACGATGAAGGAAAACAGAAATGAAATCCACCTATTTAAGAGTTTGAAATAAAAATAATCCAAGATATGTAAGCTGCACTTAGCCAGAGTATCAGACTATTAGATCTATTCCTAGTAGAGCTGATATTGTTAATGTACTATTTACAAACCCCATCGAGTCGAAACACATTTTGGTCGCACCGCAAATCACCTTCCGCACCACACCACATAACAGGTAATATCCCATTCAAACAACTATTGAGCTAATGACGAAAATATTTGTAAAGATAAAGCAATACCCATCATTTAATAGATTAATTCACAAAAAGCATGAAAGCGCCAACACTCGCGAGATAGACAAAGAGCTTGAAAAGGCCGAGCGGCGTCCTTTACTTGCCGCGTATTCAGACCAGCTCAATATGAACGTTGGAATGGCACAAAGCGGTATCGAGTAACCCCTTCGGAAACGCCGACAGAAACCCGACACCTCGGGAACACCGAGCGGCTCAGGAACTACTGAACACTGCACCAACATTCAATGTACCGCTGAAAATGAGCAACTCATTTAATTTGAGGCCTTGTTGGTCGTAATTTGTTAAAATTTGCTAAAATATTGGTTCTGATGGGACTGCAATGCCGAGTGTATTGTAGTAAGCGCAGTGCAATCCAAATTAAAGTACAATATGTGGCACTGCCGAAGGATGACTATCTCTATGTCTATGTCTGTCTGTCATCTGCTTTGGCATCTCCCACATTCTAATTTAGTGATCGAAATTCTACAGCTAAAGTGTTAGGTACTTCACTTTGGTTTGTGACAATGTAAGATGTAATTTGTGTTGAAAACATTCAGGATCGCTTATTACGTAACATCACTTTGGTGTAAAAATGTTATGAACTTCGTCTGGGTTGCAAAATGTTGTGTAATATTTAACGTGTCCATTTATTTTTTGTGCCAGAGCGGGACATCTGTGGAATTAAATAATAATAAAAAGTTTTTGGTGTTTTACAAGTTTTTAATAAAGAAGATTTAATTACAAAAAATAATCATAGCACTAAACACAAAATAGTTAGGCACGATTTATAAGCCCCAGTAGTGGCGTGACTTCCAGGCAGACACATAACGTACTCAATAATTGTGGAAAAGTTTTTAAAATCAAGATTTTTTACGAAAGTGCTGGAATTATTTGACCCACCCGTTTTCAGTAATAATTCGATAAAGCATTTCGAGCAGGAAATACTTTTTGATCATCGTTTGGTCTGTTTGCAAAAGCGGGACTATGTAAGCCTTGCTGGGGACACCGGGACAGACTTCCTGAAAGCGGGACTGTCCCGCCTAAATCGGGACGTATGGTCACGTTAGTAATATTACAGTGTCAACGTCGCAGATTGGTATGTATGCAAGAAAGAAGAACAAACAAATACCGAGCGTCACACTGTAAGGCTAAGTTTAATACAAGATACGTCGGCAACAATAATGAAAGAAGCATGTTTAATTACCAACCGTAACACATAACCACCATAAATTTCACATTCTCTTTATAAGATTAGGAATCATACATAGAAATACACATTAATCGTTGATAAAATTATTGCCATTTCACACCAGGATATTGATGTTATATATTACATCTAAACATATCATATTTATGATCAAAAATCATTATAATATAGTCATATAATTCAGTCAAGTCAATTTTTACTGGTAGTAGGTCTCTGATATGTGAGAATACGTCTGGGTCGATACTATCGCAATGTCAATTTCTCCCGCCAAAAAACAGTGTAAAAGCACTGTTGTGTTCCGGTTTGAAGGAAATTGTAACCAGAGTAATTCTAGACATATCGAGACTTACCATCTTATATCTCAGGGTGGCGAGCGCAATGGAATGCCAAGCATTGCGTTGGTTTTGCTAATGTCCATGAGAAGTCGTTTTGCATCATCAGGCGAATGCCATGCTGGTCTCGTCATTCACAGCAATAATATATATTATATAATTCGTTGGTAATACCGTGTAATATTTTAACACATCAGTATATAATGAAGGTTGTAGCGGGCGGTGCTAATGAGGCCACGATCAGTTTATCTAATTGCCAGCGAGCTGAGTGACGGCAAGGTGCCACATGATTTATTACAACTCGAGTTTCTATTGGGTTCCGATTGTTGTGCGAAAGCTGTTTTGTGTGTTGTCAGTTATTAAACAGGTGATAGAGATTTTAAAGAGGGCTTTGTTGTTGATAATATAAAAATATGCTCTTAAGTTGTAATAAGTTATGGATTAAATGTTACGTTAGGAAAATTTAAAATTTACATGCTCTACTCTGACTCTTCTTTAAGCGTCGGTCCGGAATATTGGTAATTTTTTTATCAAAATATTGGACAATACATTGAATTATTTTGTTACTTGGGACTTCAAGTTAGGATTGTCGATTACTCGTTAAAGAATAATAATGGGTTCAAAACAGGCGGCGTAATATAACACACAGCTTCGGACAATATTTTCCCAAACTTATTAATTTTTTGATTGTACATTGTTATGCCAAAGTTAATTTTTGCTGGTGAATATGAATGAAATGAATTTAAAAGTATGTATGGGTAGGTACCATCGTAACAGGAGTATTTATTTATTTATATTTATTTGGGAAACATATAAATGCACTGTTGTGTTTCGCACAGGACATTGTAGCCAGAGTAAATATTGGACATATTGAGACTTAACATCTTACGTCTCAGTGTGGCGAGCATAGTGGAATGCCTAGCAATAGTTTGTAACATGGTCTTGTTTAGTTTTGCTACTGTCCCTGAGCGGTCACATCACTTACAGTCAGGCGAAAGGCATGATCGTCTTGCCATTCATTGAAAAAAAAAAACTAATGATTTTTGCCTTATCAAAAACAGTACTCATTACATTTTCATATCCATACAGACACGAACACAAACAGGTATAAGTAAACAATACGTCGCGAGAGCGCGAGAGGGTTGCCGGTGTGTGCACAAGGTGGGCGTGGCGTCGGTCGGCGGCGCGTTTGATCTGCGCGCGAACCTTCCTACCCCCCTCCCCTCCCTCCTGCCGCAGCAGCCTCCCCCCTCCGAGGCCTCTCACTCCCGCATGGCCGCCGGAACACGCGGCTCCGGTTACACGCTTCCTCCACTTGTCATTCACTCGTCTCACAATCGATGTAATTATGATTTGTAAAATAAATAAACAAAAAATATTTATGTAACTAGAAAACAAATATATTTTTTTATTTGATCATTCATAAGCAACTTAACATGAAAGTAACTTTGGAAGCAGATAAATAAATAGTAGTAGTTAATAAAAAATTGTAGGTAGTACTGAAACTTAATTATGTAGATACTATTACGGCATTTGAGTTGGAAAAATATGTGGAAGTAATTTTTATATTATTTTTTATCTTAAACAAACAATGCTTAACCAATAATTATGAATGATTTAAAACTTATGCCGGCGGTACCCGCTTTTTCATGTAACTGAGTTACATTAATCAAAAAGATTTTATTGAGGTTTGCTAAGGTATCTAGGGCGGGAAAATGATTATTAGGTACGTTATAGATGAATCAAGTACACGTAATCATACCGGCATAGGTAGAGCCGTCAATCCATTAGGTAGGTAACCGACCCGAGACCTCATAGAGGTTATAAGAAGTTGCTAGATACAATTGCTTTATCGCAGGTTTGCACGTGCAACGCAGGAAACAGACATTCATATTTAATTGATACTTTTTGACGTGACAACGTCTTAAATTAGGTTGCGGCTGGGAGTCACTTATGAAAAAGTGTAACGCCCGGTAACGTTACGATGAGTCACCGAACGAGAGAGAGGCCCGCCGAATGCCTTGCGTCTCTCTCCCACTCAACTATGATCTAATTATAGTTGAGTGATTAATTTAATTATATTCATATCAATAAATATTCTACCGAGAAAAAGACGTTGTCACGTAAAATCTTCGCCCGTAAAACCGACTTTACAGGCATTTTTTTATCAATAAATGTAATTTTATGACTGTAATATTTTGTAGATATTGAATACAAACAGTGGGGGTTTGACTTACGGTTAGATATTCAAATTTAAATTGCTAGCTAACGGAACTATTGAATGGTAATAAAATGTAGACAATATTGAATGAAAAAAGCTTGATCAAATCGAGGGTTTTCTCTATCTACCCACTCGCAAATGAGCCGTGAAGGTATTAAAAAGGATAATTGAAGAGGTTCGCGAGCGCGACAACTAAATCATTTGGTGGCCGCTACGTGTGATCGCTTTATATCTTTGATTTGCAATCATATGCGCTCAGCGTGAGCTTAACTCCGCTGAGCCGTGCCATATGTAGCGCTCCTCAATTATAATCGACCCTATACTCACCATTATAAAGTTTAATTTGCTTTATAACTCACTCGGAGCAGGATCAAGAAATGTACATGTAGGAAATTAAACTCTACAGGGGTTATATTGGGTTTAAATTGGAATGGCAGTGTAATGTGAGGATGTCAGCGCAGAGGGAATCTTCCCTCAAAATAAATTGTCTCCGATATATCCCCGGGCGTATTTTACCACGCATTTACACCTTATTAAGCTCGGTGGGCACTGCAACGGTCCACAGAATTTTATTACGGGAACGTTTTAATTTTTTAATTGTGCCAACATTTTTCCATGTTGTCAAATGTTTTGTGCTTTTTTATGTGGGACAATAAAATGTTTAAAATGTTACTATTTAAATTAAATAAATTAGTAACACACGCCGTGTTATTATTAGTGTGATGCGATGGCAATACAAAGTGAAGTTTATCTATAAAACGTTGGTGTCTAACACGAGTCCTCACAAAGAAATTGACTAAGGTAGACACATCACACAGCCTTGATTGAGCCATCATTCAAGAGAGTAAAAATAACAATGCTGAGCAATGTTATTAAGCACAATTCTTGCGTCCGTCCCACACGGGACAAAGTGATGACAGTGGCAAATAACACATTAAGTTTTTTTTAAAAGTCCACAATAAATATTCCGAGTGCAGCGCGGCTGACCTGACGCCGACTCTCGTAAGCGGCGTATCAAAGCGGATTATACACGAACGTAATAAATACAACCGACGAGATTATTATAATTTTAATATTATTATAATAATAATAATACGCCGCCGCTCGATGGAGACGTCAACAGCCTAATAGATTTATCTACGTCGATACATCGAAATTATTAAGTGTTAGTGTTGTGCAACGCCGGCCTGATTGTCGATGATTATCGGTTCATTAGTCACTGGTTACGGTTATTTTTACCGATTATTAAAATGATAAATTATAGATTAACGATAATGTTCTCTTAAGATGTGTTTTAATTGAGTTTTATGTGGCAGTGTGGAACACTGAATCACTTCATCGCCATTTGTTCAGGATATAAAATATCATAGTTTAGTTGAGTATTTAATAAGGTTGAGGTCTTTTGATAGTATGGTTTCTAAACTACTTTTATTATGAATACTTATGATAGAGTACGAGTATATGAAATTATAATTTAAACAATTTGAAATGTAAAACATAACTGTTCCAAATTATACTAAAGAAGACGTATCATGCGGAGATACTTTTTTTTTAACTTCTCCTTTATCAATTAATTTGAAATTTGTTTGCATGTTGTTTGATTCAAAGCGTCCAGTAAAAATACGAATTCATCATTCGTTTCCCTATGTAGTTGTACACCACCCTTGTTTTCGCATCACTAACGTATAAAATTATCAAAACATACGTCAATTGGGGATCTTTTATGCATCCAAATTCTATTCCCAATAATTAGTATTACTTATTATAGTCTTAAATTAAAATTGTTAGTCCAGTTAAAATTTAAAAACCTTTATTTAGTTAAAATACACCTACATAAAATGAAAAGCATGTTGGTAATTCCAATGTGTAATGTAACTTGGTAATTACAGGGAGTTTAATAAATTATCTTTGATGAACATAAATTAGGAAGACTATCTCTATATTCAGAATACCTAAAAGCATTTCATTTGCTAATTTAAACCGTATTTATAAGGTATTTATTAACTTCGTCCTTTGTAAGTATTTAATATGTAATAAACTTAACTTTTTCCAAAGTCTTACAAATCATTTTAATAAAACTATTATTTACGGATTTTATCGCGGATTCGTTTAATTTTTTTTTAATTCCCGACGTTTTGATCACTTTACAGTTTTCATGGTCACGGGGCGGACCGTGATGACTGTGATGTGTGATGATCTTATGAATCATTGTCTTTTGAACTCTACATTTTTTAAGATTAATTTGTCTATGATTTACTTGTAAAAATGTTAGAATAACGGACCTTCTCAATAAACAACAACCGTATTATAATACGCTGTTGGGTGGTTTATTGTTTTAGGGGCTCTTTACCCATCTCTCGCCATAATTCTTAACGTTTTTACGACACAATGACGCGACACATCCAGGTCTTGTCAGAGCAACTGATACCACGTGATGTGTCTTCCTGTCACATATCGATTGAGTTGTCACCTCGCGTGGCTCTGAATTATAATATTATTTCTTATAGTTAAATATATAACAAATAAAACAAATATTTCTTCCGGGTCTGGGTATTTGTGTGACCGAAAAGTCTATCGTAGTTGATACCCTGATACGCACGACAAAAGACTCGATCTTTGTGTGGGGTTAGGACTACGTATGTGTCTGTTAGGTGTTATTTATTTATTACTTATACAAATAAAACAGTCTCTATTTAATTGATTTATTGTCGTCTATATACTACAATAAGAAAAATACATAAGGATTTGTCCAAGAAGCATTAAGACGTGTGCAAACTTTAAGTAGAACTTAGTTTGTCGCTGTCTTTTGTTTTAGGCATTATATTTTATTGTTTTTGTTGATTTTTTTTGTTGGTATAGTACCGTACACAGTATATGCAAGTCAAAGTAGTTGTATTAAGGCTGGAGTATGGAATTAAATCTCTGAAATATTCCATTCTGAACTAATCAGGATCTAATAGCTTATCAGAAAAAAATGTATACGTCTTTAAAATATTTTAAATCACCATAGCCATATTAATTTAAAATATATCTACTTGCATATTTCATTTTATATACTGGAATACCGAAGTGACTAAACTGCTGAGCTAAACTGCGTGTTATGAAATGAGCAATACAGGCCGGATAGAAATCATATTGCGGTTTCAAAATAAAAACAATATTATTTATTAAAGGCTGCATATATTTCCAATAAGCAATTGATTATGCTAATCGATCAGCGGTGCTGTGCGGCGGCATCATAAATCACCGTGATTTAATTCGGCGCTGGTTATTAGGTGCTATTAATAGACAATTTAATTTTTTTAATATCCCTATTGAGTTGTCGATGACATACGGACTATTATGATAATTAACAAACGGAACGCTAATCGATTCCAGTCTACAATATTATTTATTTTTAATAAAGAGAAGTGGAAAAGATGGTGCTTGTGTTTTTATTACAAATTAAAGATGTTGCGGTTAAACCAGTTTTAGCGGCGCATATTTTGTAATAGTTAACAGTAACTTCAATATAATTTGTGGGTATTCTTTTTTTATTTCAATCATTAATACATACATAAACATAAGCCTTTTTCTCACAAGGGGGCGAACCTATCGCCAAATCGGGCACAATTTAGAAAAATAAAATCCAATATCATTGTGTCCGACCTGGGATTCGAACATTAGACCACATCTTTGCAGTCATTATTATTAGCCTTTATTGCTGATATTAAACAATACTTTTTTTTTGCATACAGTAACACATTGTTTACACTTAAATCTAGTACATCGGGTTTCCCGGTTTACTGGTCAGCGTGTCTAGTGACATCATTTTTGCAGTCATACCGTAGTCCAACTGCGCCACCGAGCCGCCGTTTTTTATTCAAATGTCTAATTATATTGTTTATGTAAAAAAGGCTTCGATGCATCAAGTAGCTTTAAATCTAGCAATATCAAAGCCTTGCATTAGCATGTGTAATGCGTGGTGTTCCCATATATAGGTTATAGTCAACATTTAAAAGGTTATTTAGTTGTGGCTCTGACCAAGCAAACTAGCATATTATCAAGCAGGAGTTGAATGGATGGAATGTCATTTTACGCGCCTTAACTCGGCAGCCAACCATGGCAAGTAAGTAACCAACGTCCCTTTAAAATCCTTTGCGAAAACCTGTATTTAGCAGTGACCCGTGGTTAGAGATGACAATGTAACTAGTATCTACCTTGTAATTCTAGATCACTGGATATTTGACGGAGCAGGATTAAGATAATTTCTTACTAAAAAATCTCAAAACAAAAGTACAACTGCGAAGTGCTTATCAAGTATGCACACGAATTGATACGCAGAGTCCCCTTCAGCAGAGTTGCGTAGGAGTGACATATTTATGAGGGGCATTACAGCAAATGTAACAACAAGCTGGTTCCGTGAATTTATTGAAATGTTTCCCTTTTGTGCCGGCGCGGCGCGGCGGGCGCGTGCTGCGTCGCCATTGTCTTTGCACGTTGTCGTCCGTTTGTTTGCTCAGTTCAAGTAGTTTGGGGAGGAGGAGGGGAAGGGGAGAAGGGATCGGGAGAGGGGAGACGATCCATCACGCGCTGTGGGAGCTACTGCTCGGTTACAAGCTTAGCTGACGACCTTGGACATTCCGTTATTCACGCACTTGGATACAGGTTGATTGATATTTTGGGTAGGTTACGGGTAAATAGTTTTGTAAATAGAAATAGGGTTTAAAATTGTGAATGTGAAGAGATGAACGTAGTAGGATATAATGTACTTTCTATTATCAATTAAATATAATTAATAAAAAAATTGTACAGTTAAAATGTGTGATTTTGCTTAGAATTGTGATTGTGTTAAAGATTTTTTATACCTTTAAATCTATTGATTTTCACAAATATTACATAACATTTTATCACCGTAATAAACTTAAGACCCTGTATTTTGACTCTTCTAAATATAATATTATTAAACATCAAAATTTATTTTTTATTTTCAAAAAGTACTCCAAAACATCTTTTAAGAGCACGCTGTATAAAAGGTACTATGCGTCATTACAACCGTGCCATTGTGCAGTGGGCCACATTGTCCGCACAGTGGCCCACAATGGCGGCCCACTGTGGCCTAATGCGTGTTTATCATTGTCTACACTAGAACAATCAACTAGTGGAGCACGTCTCGCACAACGCAGCTTCCACTTTCCTGGAATGGGAAAGTTCTCGGATTGATCGAGCATTCTTGATGCTGTTTGGAAAACGTTTGTTTGAGTGATTGGGATGATCAGTCTTTATATTATATTACCTATTACTGTTTTCTTTGAATATCTGTTAGAATAGCGTTTAAAGGCTATATAGATTTCGCTCCCGACTTTAACTAATTTGTTTAAATTAAAATGTCCATACAAAACAAAGTATAGCAGCTTTCAATTGACAAATGTTGCTTTCAAACCCATATTTTATTTACAGTATGAATTACGAGCTCCAAAATATCCTAAAAAGAAACTAGACTTTTATAACCTAGCTCCATTTTATAACGCATTATTTTTTCTATTAACCACTTTTGTGTCTTAATCTTAAAATCAACATGTCCTACCAGTAATTAAATCAGGCCATAAAACTCGCCTGCTGGTGCCGATTTTAATTTCTACACATTTTACGATTTCCATTTGAAATACGTGACATGTCACCTTCGCTGTTTGCGTTTCCAAACACATCAAAATTGTAAATTAACAGTAATTTATTGGCGTCGAAATAAAGGCTTATTAATTATTTTTATGTTATCTATTTTGACATACTTTAGAGTCATGGCAAATTTTGTAATGCGAATGTCGTTAGGGTCTTTTTCAGCGACTTTTTCGGAAAATATCATCACTGGAACTCTCTCTCTCTGCCAAGGATTGTTACAGTGATCTGTTGAAAAGAATATTAATATTAATTTCTTATGAGATATTTTTTTTTGTATATTGTTATTTAATTATTTGTATTCTATTGAAAAATCTTTGGATTCATCTAAAACAAATACACAAATTCCTACAGCATCCACACGCATCTAAAGACAAGGGTAAATTTAACGCCGTAATGTCGACTTTTGTCACAAAAAGGTGTGAAGAAAGAAAATAAACGTTGTATATCAACACAAACACTATCTACGAAGACAATACTCCAAATAAATCAAACAAACAATGCAGTAAAACAAACAATAGTACATAACCAAAACAAATTAAAGGGCAAAATGAACGGCAATGCAGTTGTATGGTCGCCATTCAGAGATGTCATAAAACTGTTGGGTCGCGACAACAACCAGCGTTATATATGGCCCTTGTAAAGTCTAACACAAACATAGCACTCATATAAATGTTGCTCTTTCATTCGGACCACTCTTTTATTTCGATGAATTTCAACATGAGGTTTAGGCCACGTCGCAGCGGATACAAATGATGCTGCAATTAAACCATTCAGATATATGAATACACATTAACGATGCTCAATTTGACTTTGGTTTTATGTGTATTCGCAATCATAAACAGGCTGTAAAACGAGCCATCGATATAAGAGCACAGGTGTGGCGTTTGGATCAGAGATTAGTCTCAAAATATTCTTTAAGCTAATGGTAGGTATTGACCTAAAAAAACTCTTAGAAAGTTGGTAAAATACAGACTATGAGTTGGTATAACAGCGACGTGTTACCGTTTATAATTTAAAAAAAGTTGGGAAAACACTTAACGTGACTATGAATCGTTGTATGGCGAGGAATAAAATAATAAACTAAAAAAAAACCCTATTCACGTTTTGATAAGCCGAACGTAAATTTATTCCAAACCAACATACATCTTCGTTGAAAGCGTGTCTCTCTCATTACTGACCACTCGTCTATACTTTATTACAAATCTGTGAGCCGAAGAGCAAATTTGACACGCACGAAGCAATAAAAATGAATCAATAACCGCCACGGCGCTGTAGTAACATTATCCGCTTTAACCCGCTAATGATGTCGGGATAAATAATCGCCGACAACTCAATTTGTTGGTCGCGCGGGCCGCGGAATGCGATCATGCTGGGCGCGCGCACCTAATCACGATCTATGGCCGTGGCTCGATGCTCGATCGCTTTTCGGTCGCGCCGATTCCATAAATCACGATCGAAACGCGAATGTAATGAATGTATTTTGAAAAATTATGTGTAGTTTGTGCTCGTCCGCTTAATTAGAGGGTATACAGGGGCTTATATCGTTGTTTTCAGCTGATACAAGTTTTATTTTGTTGAAGATTATCTTCGCGTAAACTTATTAGCATAAGTATGCAACATGCCTAAGCAGTTCCTTATAAATATTTTAGACTGAGATAATAAATACATATTTCAACTGTCAATCATACTTTAAATAGCGTTGCTGATTAAGTAGCGGTGTCATTCACCAAATTTATAATCCGTTAAGCTGTTACCAGCAATTTGTATACTAAATTCTCAAAATTTGCTTACAAAATATTAGTTTTATTAATATGAAACTCGTGAGTGATTCAGCATTAATATTTTTAAAGTCATCGAATTAAAAAGTATTGTTAGTGTTGTAGCCAGTCATGAGTTAGATAAGAAGCTTGTGATTACAAAAACAATTAATTGGTCCTGTAATAGATATGGCAAAAATCTTGCTTATCATGGTTGTACTATGTATATCGATTGCTGAAACACGTAATGCTTTCAAATGACCAATAGATTTCATCAGTCAAGCTCATGTCAGTCATGCAATCATAGCTTAACGAAGTTAATTAAACTTCTGTATGTATTAGCTACTAGAAATATTGACGTAAGGTTTTTTGTGGTAAAATTAAATAACATACGTGTCGGGCACCTGTTGACGTGTGCTGCGTCGGCGCGGGCGGCGCGGCGGAGTGCACAACACTCGGCCCACAATAATTGATGAGCATGGGTCTGATGGACCCCCGCCGGCAATGAAGGGTCACGGTGTATGTCACGTGTAAGCCATGAAAGGAACGCGGTGATGTATCTGTCTGTTACAAAGGACCTGTAAAAACCAAATAATTCTAATATTGAATATATAAGATATATCTCAAAAGATAATAAGGTTTAAGTAACTATTTTCAGTTACATTTTACGGATTATGTCAAATCAATTATTTCGTAACTTTGTTCGTTTTGAAATTGCATTTTATCAGACGCATATAATAACCGCTAATAATGAGTGTATTTTTATTGTATTATCCATAGGACCGACATACAAGCGAGCGGCTAAGTGTAGGTAAGTACGTGAATACTGCTGCCCAAGAAAACCTATGATACTTCGACGATAGTTCTGGTGAATGCTTCGGAAAATGGGAGTGCTAGGGGAAGAAAAAAGAAGGGGGCGAGATAAAAGCTCCTGTCCCTCTGGCAGTTTTATTCAGCGAATGAAAGATGACAGTAAAGCTGTCTCTTAAATTTCTACAGTAGTTCAAAGTAATGACATGATGAGGCATAGCGCAATATTCGGGTATGCCTCGTTATTTAACATTGAAATGGACTTTTCCTAAAATTAAGACCATGAAAAAAAAACTGAATAGTATACGCTGCGTTGTTTCAATTGGGCCATACATTTATCCCCACATACCGCGAGGCACTGTCTTCGCTTGCCAAAATAAAACATTAATATTATAACATTTTAATGCAATGCCACACCTGCCTGCTGCCTTGATTCCACAAAAAAACGTTATCATCCCACGGCGCATCATTCTGCCGTTGTCTATGAACATCTTCATTTATTATTTAATATATGTTTTTTTATCAGTTTTAGAAATGAAATTATGACAAGGCTTTTGGTTGAGCTACGAGTCTGTTGATTTGCAAGCAGCTTCACTTAGCACGCTGTTTAACTTTCCTTCTTTTTAACACTATTTCAGAAGTTCTTTAATGACTTGAGCATGAACCTAAATATCCATTTATCCACATGACTATGTCAATCAGAGAAAAAGCGTCTTTAAATACATACTTTTGAAGCCAGAGTAACTACTGGACAGTGGAATTCTTTGTAGTTCATGGTGTTGGTTGTGTTTGCTACTGTCCATGAGCGGTGCTCATTATTACTATAAAAAAATACATGTTGTTGCGCTTAAGACCGGTAAAGTTCTAGCGATAACTGTTATGGCACGACTGTATCTGAACGTTAGTGGTTAATATACCTATATAGGTATTTGAATCACCACAAGACATAACGTTTTGGAAAATTGTTGAAAGCAAAATGTTGCCGGACCAATGTACAAAGTTGTGAAAATATTTCTGCTGACAGATATTTAATTAAAAAACATTTTCATGACGTGGAGGCGCGTTTATGAAAGCGCAATAAAGTTTTTGTGTGTATCTGTTAATTTTATTGTTTGTGCGTCGCAGCCATTGTTACGAAAATAAAACCGCGGCGGGGCGCTGCAGCGGACGCCACGCACTTTTATGTTTACGAGCCCATCAAATTGCTTATAGATTGTAAATATTTGATAACTATATTACTAGAATTGAGGCAACTTACACGACATGATATTGACTATCTATTATATCAGCCCAGGTCAACCTAAGGTATCTGGTAATTCCTACTCATTGCGAGACAACCTTATTCGAAGATAAAATACGAGGTAAAAAGTACTGGGAAAAAGCATTCTTTGAATTGATGAGTAAATGGATTAAATAGATGACGACTACGAGATTTATTATTAGAAATAGTAATATTTTCCAATCTACAGATACTAATATTATAAAGAGGAAACATTTTTTTATTTGTTTGCCTTGAATAGGCTTTAAAATAATTGGACCGATTTGAAAAATTATTTCACAATTCAGTATTCTTGATGGCATAGGCAATATTATTAAATGAAATGAATGGCGTGTTTATTAAAAGAACTTGTTGATTGTTTAACAGTACCTATTACATGTAACGACTCAAACTTTATTGACATATTTAATCTTTCTCTATCCCAATATAAAAAAATACTAAATTTTTATCACATCTAGTAAATAACTAGTAATTTTATATACCTACTTAAATCTTGTATCTATATCCTGGATCTGTGTGTATACGCACCAGCTCTTTCTTTATATGGTATTGTAATCTGTGGAAACTGTTGTGGATTCTGTAATTCTAGTTGCGTTAATATTATGTATGAATGTATCTATTATTTCCCAAATAAATAAAAATAAGATATTATATTTTCCGGGCGAAGCCGGGCCAAACCACTTGTCAATAATAAACCTAATGTAAGAACCAAATGTAGGTAATTAATGTAATTGGAATAGAACCCATGTTAATCAGCAGTGAAACAAATATTATTGACTTGGCTACAACCCACTACAAATCATTTAATGTCATTTAAGTTGCTTTGAAATAAGGAATATTTAATTTATAATTTATATCCATAATTGCTGCGTCAACAGGCGTTAGCACATTGTGTCAATAGGCGCAAATGTTAGCGTCGAACGGTGTTCGGTTGTATTCCCAGCGGGGTGCTTTCATCGCAGGTGACTCTTAATGCCCTACATTATTTGCTTGTTAAATATGCGTCGTAAAACATATTTTAAATATAGAATTAATTAAGTTAGAAATATTGATAACAAAGTCTACTAAAATGAACAAGGTTTTCGTAATGTTTTATTGGTTGGACATTAGTCAATGATGGCAGCTTACGTGGTGCAGTTGGCAACAAGCCGGCTGTTAAAACGGGGCTAAGACAAGTATTTATTAAATAATGTTTGTTTTTTATTTGGTAGTTTTGGTGTTGAAAAGGATTCCTCTTTTTTGATACAATGTAAAGTATTATATGCTACCAAACTCCTACATAAAATGTGGTGCGACGTTGCACTTAACAATAAGACATATTATGTAGATATCAGGTTACATAGATGTAGTTGTATTTATACAACTACATTATTCTAGCATAAGATTTTTATAGTTTAAATATAAAATGCAGGGTGTAGAAATGGTCTAGAATAAAGCTTTGTTCTCGAAAAATTCTGAATGAGGCAATAAGCTTAGTTGAAGTTCTGAAGTTAAAATTGAAATGCGAATAATTGTATATTATTTATGGGATTTTAGAATACATGGCATTCAACTCTCTAGCTTCTGAAGCAAACAAACCAAACATCACAAAACATACAGTTCCTTACCAACACAACATTTGCTACAAACAACCGTTTATTCCGAAAGAATAAGCGTTAAAAAGTAATTTAACTATCAAAAAGGAAACAAACCAATTACAAAGCTCAGAACTAACGAGTGTGTTTAATGAGTTGCAGTACGGGAGGGTGCGAGTCGAGAGCGAATAAAATTATCCACACAAAGCGTGCGCCGCGGGACGCCTGTTAGCGTTTTAGAAACTTTTTACATTCACAAACAAGTGTATTATCAATCTTACTGCATCGTAATAAGGGTGATCAAGTAGGATTAGAAAGGGTGCGTAAGAGGCCTTTATAACAAAAATATACACTCGTTAACAATTGTAACGCGTTTGTGCTCAGATGTGTTGGGTCAGTTGGGCCGGGGCCGGGGTGCTGGTTTCATACGGTTAGGAAAGTGGAAAAGGTTATTTGGGGAGTGATTTTCTTGTAAGCAGGGTGTTAAGGCTTTCTAAACATTGAGCAACCCTATTTTGATGAGAGCTTGTATCTTGCATTTGTAGAATAAATTCGTAATAAGGATGATTTTAAAACTAAATAATGTTTGATATTTACCGCATTGATTTGATTCCAATTTGTTGTTAACTACACACCAATTATATTAATTAATGGAAGTTATATTATGTAATAATTAAACTAAGTACACAGGATCACGCCTCATCGCTCTCCCTCTGTACGTGTCATTGACTCCAGTAACTAGATCCATATTATGTCGAGCAAATAAATAAGAAATACACACGATACTACATGGTTCTTTTCATCGGAGAAAACACAAATTCATTACAAATATTTTTTAGTATTATCAACATTTGTTTTGATATATACAGCGAAGAAATAATCATCTTTTTGACAATCGGCTGTACATAGATATTAACAATATGGATAATAAGTATGTACTTACGCACTATGTTAATCAATATAAATTCTAAAGTCCTTATTTACATTCAGTTTTGAAATCTATTTCAGCTATCAAATGTTTTGTCTTCGCTCGAACTGAATTCAAAAGTCATATATACATATAAATAAAAACAAAACACAAGCAGATAGCTTGTAAAGTGAAAATAAAAAAAACAACAACTATAGCGTTATATACACGATATCTATAACGAAAATGACTTCAGATTTTTTTTTGTCTGTCTGACTGTTTGTTCCGTCTAATCTCTGAAATGGCTGGACCGATTTTGACTTTTATTGTCAGGTAGCTGATATAATAACTTCGGCTACATTTGTTTTAGAAATATTCTTTTAATTTTGGAAAAATAAAGTTTTTGTTAAATTCCACGCGGACGAAGTCGCGGGTACAGCTAGTTCCAAATAAATATTTCAATGCAAGTATCAATTACCAAGACATAATGTATTGAAATGCTCTTCTTTCGAATAAACTTACTCTCAAACAAATAATAGTAAAGTGGTAAAGTTTAATGTGGCTCTATATCACAGTTTGTCGTTTAGTGTTTGACTGTCGACTATCATTACGTTTCACGTGTAATTTAGTGAACATTGTGTGCGAGTCGATACTAAAATCGCTGTACCTCGCCCTGTGTTAAATATTAATGCCTAGTTTAGAATATTTTAATGGCTCTTAAGAAGCAATTTGTTAGTAATTTCTCATATTTATGTAGGTATTTGCTGATTACTGTCGATTGTAGAGTAGGCCCGTGCCCTGCAGTGGGACGTATATGGGCTGATACAGATACATACAGATTTGCTGATTAATTTGGTTACGGCCTGCAGGCCAAATACAAGCTAGTAATTTGAACGTTTTTCTCGAGCTTTGGTGGTTGTCGTTAGCTTTTTACACTGAATTGATTATGACGAGTTCTCTGTATGCATTGCTGGTTCAACATAGTTATTAAGTTTAAAGCAAAAAATAATGTTTATTTTTATACTAACTAATAAAATAGTTTAAGAAACAATAGGCGTAAACACACGCTACCGATCCCTGTATTGACTTTGGGATATTTTAGTGTAGGGGACAGTCCACATAAACATTCCAACATCATTATTTGGAAAACAATCAGCATGTTATAAAATTCAAGTATTATTCAAAGAGATCTTATTTCTATTACCATAGGGGTCAAATATCCACACATAGTAATAAATGTCAAAAATAAAGGCATTCAGTAAAACCCCGGTGACAGTGCGATATTGATGGCGGCCGTAACATTTTTAATGACAATGCACAACTTTAAGATTCCCACAAAAGTTTTATTTACTCGAGTATTTTTTAGTAATGCAATAAAAATAATCACTTATCGTAGGACACAATCGTGAGGTATGGCCGCGTTTAATGTTGGTTTTTCACTGAAATCATGTTATTTATTGTCCGAGATATATTTGTTTATAATCTTAGCTTGCTGAGGGTGAAATAAACTTTGTTAGTAGCTTATCGAAAGTGGACATATCATTATAAATGTAGTGCTAGCCGTAAGAATAAAGTATCTATTTTTTTATTACAATCAATGGCGGGACGAACATGCTCGCCTGATGGTAAGCGATACGACCGCTCATGAACAATAGCAGAACTAAACAACACCCTGAATTACAAAGCAATGCTTGGTATTCCACTGTGTTCCCCATCCTGAGACATAAGATTTTAAGTCTCAGTATGTATAGTAGTTATATATAATTTTGTTATTTCTCCATAGTTGCTAAATTTGTTATTGTTTTATTTTTGTATACTTTTATGATTGTTGATGATCTTTTTTTAATTGCTTAATTTAATTTTAATATAACTTAGCAGTTATTTTTTGTTATGACGCCTGAAGGTAGTGCATTTAGCATATTACTAATATACATATCATATGACAGCCTCCGTGGCGCAGTTGGTTAGACGCCGCCTGTGAAACGAGAGGCCGCGGGTTCGATCCCCGCACCGAGAGAAATATTTGTGTGGCCCACAAATATTTCTTCCGGGTCTGGGTGTTTGTGAGACCGAAAAGTCTCTCGTAGTTCCTGATACCCACGACACAAGACTCGATCTTAATGTGGGGTCAGGACTATGTATGTGACTGTTGGGTGTTATTTATTTATTTATTTATTTATTTACATATTTATTATGTATTAGCTATAATTTCTCTTGTAGATACCACTTGGTGTCCATAATTTAATTAATTAATTAATTACCGATAACTAATGCAATTTACCTATAAAATCTGTTGTCATAGCAAGATTGAATTTGAATACAAGTTCTTTGCCATGCCAATAGGGAATAAGTTCGTCGACTTTGTCTTAAACACGCGTAGAATATTTCACAAGCTGGAAAGGAAACGTAAGTCTTGATTCATGATCAACATTTATAGAAGTACTTGCAATTTAGAATCGCATTAGTTTATGTTTCAGTTATTTTCTAATATCCGTTTCAGTGGAGATATCGTATATTTTATCATTAACCAATCTTGATCTACAATGAGGACAGTTTTTTTTAATCTCAATATTATATATAGTTTATTTCCGGAGTCTTAACTTGAACAATTAAGTAAATTGTACTGTATCAGCCTATATACGTCCCATTGTAGGGCATGGGCCTCTTCTACAAGCGACAATACGATTGAGAGGATTAGGCCATATGGTCTGCCACACTGGCCTTGTGCGGGTGGACGGACCTACGTACCATAGAAATGCTGACAAATCGCTATAGTATGCAGGTTTTCTCAAGATGCTTTCCTTCATCATTATAGTGCATGGTGATTGACTATCAATACACACATGAATCCGGAAAGTCAGAGGTGTGCCCTGGGATGAATCCCTGAGACCATGAACATATAGGCAGCCGCTTCTGGTTGCTTACACTAACAGCAATTATAATAGAACCATTCTTATTGTTTCCTGAACACCATAATTTAAGATCCCCAAAAGGAGTAGCGTCCATTTAACAGTGTCCTTTAATTGGTGTAGGCTGGTATCGAATGTACAAGTTTTATGGTCGATAAAATTTTTATTTCCTGCGATATGTTTATCGGCGGTTAATTTTAATTGGGGGCCCACCGCGTGTTAATTCGTGTTTTTATGACTCTATCAGCTTTTTGTTTCCTTCCTAGAGTGTTTTAACGAATACTAATGGATACTACCTGTTGGGCTTTCTTTTTGGTAGGGAAAACTATTATTAACTTTAAGGTAAGTTAAACTTATTTTCTACACTGCCAATGTTGATTGTGGAATAGAAAAGTTGCATTTGTTATAACTGGGCGATAGTCTCTAAAAAGTTGTCTTTATAAATCACGGTGAAAACCAAAGAACGTGAGGTGTGTGCATCTTTGTCAATTTACGTGGCCTATTAATGTTGTAATAGTTAACGATTACTTACATAGAAGTTTGCAAGTTATTGTCCACGGCTCACGGCACTGAATTTTACAGATATTAAGAAAGAAAGTGATCAGGCTTTATGCGCAATCATAAGCCAACTCTAATGTAGGGGAAGGCCGGGCAAAGTGGATACCTTAAGGTATTTAAGGTTATAGCTGAAAAAGTATATAATACAAAATCAAAATAATTATCAGAAACCAGTCTTTATTTATTGCCCGTACAAATACGGACATCAGTTACCATTAATATTTAAACAATAATCAACTACAATTAAAATTTAAAAAAGTACGAAATTATTCGCTTTGCCCGGTACCCCGGGTAAAGCGGATACAGTACTTGGGTAAAGTGAATACCCATATTTAATCTCTGAAAACATAAAAATAACTTTGATAAAATGAAAAAAAAAACTTAACCTTAACCTTAACAAGGTTTGCCTATACAAAGTCGCATAAGCCGAACCATACTTTTTAGCTGTGCTTTTTATTGATTCTCCAACTCTGCACAAATCAATAGCCGTTTGTATAGCATTTTCATCCCACATCCCTTGCTTAGATTTTTTTATATTTATTCACCATCTGAAACTAAGATGTTTATAAAGCATAGATGCGTTGTCCGAGCTTTATAATGGCAAGACGTTTGGAAGGTAATTGCCTCACTTGCAATCAGTCACGGTTCAACCAGTGTTACGGGTACACGTTCCTCTGACTATTTGTATTCTCAAAACCAAACGCGAAAAAATAGATTAGAGTGCTTTAAAATAACGTACAAATTATTCTGAAACTGTAAACAAAATAAATATTTTAGTTAATGCGCAAGTACACACTAATTTAATTTTTTATGAAATAAAATTATTATATTCGCTCTCATGGCGACGTTTGACAACTCTGGCCACGTCATCCCTTACTTGATGGTTGGTGCTACGCCACACGCGCTTTGGCCAATAACAGTGCGGCACTTATTGTTACGTAACTAGCGATGCCTATTCATCTTCTTCTAACTTATGTATCTTGCTTTAGGACTCATTCTTCGAACCAATTTGAAATTACTAAGGAAATTACAATACGCATCGCGTCATTTTTTTTGTGCCATTATGTTAGTGTATGACGTGTCTATTTGTAAAACGTCATTGATCTGAAACAAATAAAAGACATGTTTAGATAATATGTCACTAATGTGAAATGGCAGGCAAAGTAAATAGGGCAAAGTGAACCGTATCCACTTTGCCCTATTCACTTTGCCCGACTAGGTAAGTTTTGATGTTAACACAATTTATACAGAAACTAATAATTATGCCTTTCTGTTAAATATACCATAAAAAGCTTCTTTGATATGCTACCAAATTAAGATATTCCTATAAATAAAAAACTAGTAATACAGGAGAATTGATCAATGTACTTACCGCGTAAAATCAATCTTTTATTTACGAAAACACAAATCTCCACTCCGCGGATGGGACGCGACGCAGGCCCTCGCTTCTATGTTTGCCGCGTATTAAACCAAGATGGCTAAACGTAACAGTGGTGGCGTGTTGAATGAAAAAATAATAATTTAGGAATAATGGGGAGTATTCGCTTTGCCTGGGGTATTCACTTTACCCGGCCTTCCCCTATGTATTGAAAAGCGCAGGCAGAAAAAGATTTTCGCTTGTTTGTTTTCCTCAAACTCAAATAAGCTGTGACTATGATCTTAAACAGGTTGATTACCACTTAGACGGTAGAATATGATGACAAATACCAAGGAATTATCTGAGCAGCGTCCGCAGCTGGCGGTCCGGCGGCGCGTGCGCACCGTGCCCACTTCCTCTGATCTTTGACTCCACACAATTGATCGCATCTGCCTTCACGACCGCCGGTGACATAAGAGCTGCTCAATTGAATCAATACGTCCCCTCGTCATTCCTTCTAGTGCATATTAGCGGGACAAGGGGCAGATCAACCAACGCTGGACTGGTTTATATCACTACCAAGATATTCATGCTGTTTGTATCATCACTGTTTCTTAGAACACACGCGTGGGAGTGAGTTGGTCTGACAGCAAATTAAATTTGTAAGGAATTTGTTACTTCGTTTATGTCGCTAGCAATGTTATTGCTGCGGTTGCTTCGCTGTTATATTGATACAATTACGCCTGCATGTCGGCTTCGTCGAAGGCAAATGTAAGATGGCGTAATAGCTTACTCAATCTTGTAAGGATATGAATTGGTGTGGTGAATAAACTAGGTGTTTCCGCCTCAGCTGTTTACCGCAACTCGTTCGACTTCATGCACATTGTTTGTAAACTTGTAACCTTCTTGTAATACAACTTCTTTCTTATTTAATATCGCGCTATGCTCACGCTTGACACTGTGATGTCAGTTCGGCAATACAGTTTAGCAAAAATGTAAACTAAAAAACTGAAATAATGACACAAAATCAAATTGAATGTGATGGGTGGAAAGTTCCCAGGGCAAGAATTGCACATTGTGGGCGAAGACCGGTCGTATGTGGCTATGAGGCCTTCAACAGAACTGTGGCAGAAAACTCGAGAGCGCGGCTTATCGCCGAAATCGTACATCCAACTGTAAGAAATCCCAAAAATGAATTTGCGTCGTGTTTCTATGGTTCTGAGAATAATAGTCCGAAGGAATCAATGATATCACATTCAACGTGTTCACCAGAACGTAGGAAACGGCCTGTCATACACTCTTATCCGTCACTGATGGCATTACGATTCAATCCCCAGGTGGAGACAACATCAGTGGACAATTCCCGCACAGAAGTAATAAGAAAACAAAATTTTCATTGTAAATGTAAAAGTTGCAAAATGAAAAATTGTCAAGCTAAAAAATCCTCATCAAGTACTCTGAAACCTACGGTGAAAGGTAACATTATGACATTTAGTGACAAATCCACTATGACTCCAAGATTGAAGGATGCTTTTTGTGCGGTGCGATCTGTTTCCGGTAGTCTAAATACATCTGATGCATCAGTCATAGCAGGAAGCCCTTGCAGAGATCTACGAAATGGAATTCCTCTCAACTACAGCATTGACGAAGGGCCTGTGACAATCGTAAATGATAAAAATATATACAAATGTGAACGTTGCGGCTTCATTAAAGATAATAACGTGGAAATTATTAATAAGCCAGAAAGAGACACGTGTGATAAATTTGAGGTGTGTAACAAATCTTCATCCGTCAAATCTATCTTCAAGTTCAAAAAACACGAGCAGTGTAATGAAATGGACCCGCCACGTAGAACAATATACAATGAAGGTATCAATGATATCATAGCACGTAGATGTCCCTTATCTTCGAAGGTTATACATAAAAAAGTCGACTTAAGCACTCCGGATAGTCGAGAGTCTCTTGCGAGCAAAACTATACCAAAGAAGTTCAGTATACCCTTTTCACACACAAATCAATCCAGATACCATGGAACATGTAGAAAAAGTGCAAGTCGACTGCGGTTTGAAGACAACGATGATCTGAAGCAGTTGGTTGCTAGTCCTGAGGCTTTAAGACGGTGTTATGCTCATAAACCTATGAGACATCCCAAGTTGCCGTATATTAAGCTGCCTCGAAGAGTTCTCACATCCGAAAGAGACATTGAGTCTTACGTAGATAAGACAAACACTGGGAAGAGAAAAAAGAAGGATCGTTCACCATTAAGACGGTAAAAATCTGTATTAAACTAGGCACCGAATTATTTTGTAGAAATAAGTAATTTTGTCTAGGTCTTAAAATTGTTGCTGATGATCAAATATTTATGATTAAAATGTGTGAATATCGTGGAACCTTTGTTGAAATTTCCTAATAGCAATTTAGTTTTGGATTTTTATAAAAATATTTAGTGTGGTGGACCTACATTCGCTGCGTCTCGACAGACTACAAGAGCCATGTGGAGGGTAACAGGGTCAGCAGCTGCGGAGAAAGCATCCTTGATTGAATAATCTCGTTGCAATTGGCGCATCGGCCGTCGCATGGTGCACAACATTTGGCTCGATTACTATGCAACTTATAAATTGTGTTGTTTAATATCATCATTTTTAGATTACCTAAAACGGTGAATGTTAGAATGAAGTGACATTTTTTCGATATTGATTTGCATTTATCAGATTTAAGGTCTAACAGATTGCTTGTTGGTTTAAACAGAGTTGGTCTATTTAGTTTGTGTTAAAAATTCGATTTGAAATATTTCATGTGAGTTTCCGGGGTATGGCGATAAACTTTTCTTTTCCTTCTTGCTTTTTGACAGCGTCCGTGGCGCAGTTGGTTAGACACCGTGAAACGTGAGGCCACGGGTTCGATCCCCGCACTGAGACTCTGTGTGATCCACAGCTATTTGAAAAGATTCTCGTAGCTCTTGAAACTCTCACCTCACAAGACTCGATCTTTGTGTGGGGTCAGGACTGTGTATGTGACTGCTGGGTATTTATTTTATTTATAATAACTTTAGTGCCAAATGTTGAGTGTCTGTGCGAGTCAGGGGTCACGCGGCACGCGTCGGCCGCGCATCGTAATCCGCCTGCTGATACTTGTTTATTTAACGCACCGTCCCGCCGCAAAAACGAACACTGTTTTATGATCGCGCTATCGTCTTATCATCCTGTTCTTATGTACTTGGGGACCTCTTATTTAAACGATGGTTTACTTACTATTAAGTAGACGTTATTATTGTTTAATGTCTTCATTTGGTCGCAATTGGGAGTGGTGACTATCTATTTAAGTAAAGAATTATGCGCAAGAAGACCGGACCTAGTACCGAAAGATAAACAGAAATAGAAACACAGTAGGACGAAAGTATCGTCGTTTGGGCTCATGAAGAATTGATAGAGCAACTACTGCTCATAATGTTTTTTATTGATTTTGATAACTAAAATACAAGACTTCTTATTATGGGGTAACTACTATGTGTAGTTGCGTGTATTTCTTTATTTACGTATATATTCAGTTCGGCATCTAATGTTAGATGGTAGTTCAAAGTTCAATACTCACGTAGATTGATACCACCTTGATATAATAGTATTAGCGTCAAACAATGACTCATGTGTACCGGATTTCTGAAGTGTGGAGTATCTTTTTTGAGGTAAGGTTCTGGGAACTTGGATGTCGTGGTTGAAATTGGAGTTAGTTCGCCAAGGGTAAACTAAACATCAACCTGTTTCGTGACTCAGATCCTGGCTTTCGCAGAAAAGTGCGTACTGTTTCTGATACGTATTCGGTTACTTTTCCTTTTATAATTACGTCATTTGGAGATCTACGACTTTTGAAAAAGTTAAATAAAGAGTAACAAAATATTCCTAAATGCTGTCGTTGGTTTTGTGGCAAATTTATGGATCCAACTGGTCCCTTCTGTGACTTAATTTTACAAGTTTAAAAAACTTGTCCTTTAAAAAAGATATGTCCTACATTAAGATTTTTCCAGTTGCAAGGTTGCCATTTACAAAAACAAACATATTTTGATGCCCGATCTCAGACTTGGCATAAATATGCCGAGGTCATGAATTATTTATCCGTGCCAAGATCCAACTCGTAAACACTACAAAATTGTGCAGGCGTCGTCACTTCTAATTACCATTAACACTTCTTGTTTAAAATTATTAATAATACCTCAATTCATCTGTTTCTGTATCAGCCCATATACGTCCCATTGCAGGGCACGGGCCTCCTCTACAATCAAAAGTACGATTAAGAGTGGTTAGGCCATATAGTCCACCACGCTGGCCTAGTGCGGGTTGGCGGACTTTACATACTATAGAAATTGCTATGGTATGCAGGTTTCCTCACGATGTTTTCCTTTACCGTTATAGTGCGTGGTGATTGACTATCAATACCCACATGACTCCGAAAAGTCAGTCAGTCAGTCTAAAAAGTCCTCAATTAATACAAGAGCCTATACAGGAGCTTATTTCCGAAAGGTGTAAATGAAATTAAGTTATTAATTTGGTCAGCGCGGCGCATCTGTTAGGCGATGTTGTGGAGATAGCAGCAGCGGGCGGGGTCGGTGCTCGGTATCAACACACCCCATCTAACGCCAGCCTACGCTGCTTATTATATTTATTAAGATCGGTAGGTTGACCATGATATTTGGCAGAAAAAATCGCTTTTGTATTAGGTCAGGGTATCTTACATTCATTGTATTGTGCTGGATAAGCAAGACTTAGCTTTGATCATTTTGGCTGTAGAAATGTTTGTTTGGGTTCATCATCATCATCATCGTCATCAGCCTATTCGCGTCCACTGCTGGACATAGGCCTCTCCTATGGCACGCCACTGGGCTCGATCTTCAGCCTAACGTATCCAACCGCTATCAGCCATCTTTCGGATAACATTACTCCATCTCGTTGTTTGGATTATCGGTGTTTAATTTGAGATTTATGAGCATTCAAAATCGATGAGTGAAGGAAATGCGGAAAGTAAAATATGATTGTTGTAAAGATCTTAGTTCAATATTACTATTCCAAAGTCTTCTAAGCGAATATTGTTGCTTGACATGTCAGTTCATTTTTGTCCGAACAAAATTATAGATAATAATCCTATCTGAAAACAAGTTAAATATATGCAAACAAGGTCTGATACAAGTAAATCGGTAACTAAATTAAAAGACGGCAAATAAGTGTTAGGTTCAGATTACTTACATATACCATGACACTTTTTTATTGCATAGGTCTGGCAAGCAAGCAAACACTGATGGCAAGTGGTCACTGCCGCCTGATCATCAGGTCAGTGATCATGTACAACTCTTGGGTCGTAGATGTGTTGCCTATCTAATCAGGAGTGGAGCGAAAAAGCATGGAAAGAGGCAAGGGGTATTGGAGATCCGACAATCTCACTCAACGAACGAAACGCGACACCAAAGCTGTCTCTTCATGTGGAGTCTCTGAGAGACAGTAGTACCGAGCCGGACTTGATAGCCGCGTGGCTCTACCTCTGGGGCTCTACCACTAATATCTTGTCTTTGATATGCACTCGTTTATTTATTATGATATTTCATAATAAAATGGTTTCCTTGGTAAATATAAAATGATACGGCCCCTACTGTGGTTCGGGGGCGCCACATCTTGACGTGAAGGATGCGTGACGGCTACCTATCGATCATCCGACTTCAGATGTTGGACAAACGGACACGTCGTGCCAATTGCCGAATATGTCATGTTCATCAGAAGTGGCGTAACGGTTACAGAACCCATAGGACATAAATACAAAATATGTTTTATGCATTCAGGAAATTAAAATGAAAAATGAAATGGGATTGCGAATGGTATTCAAAAACATCAAGTTGTTGATGTAAGAAGCATATTTATCATGCAGTGTCAGCATTAAGGTATACTATGGTGCATGATAAGTGTTACAAAGATTACGATTTGTAGCAAGACTTACAATAAATACACCCAACTGACACATACACAGTCCTGACCCCATTTTAAGATTAAATCCTATGTCGTGAGAATCAGAAACTACGAGAGACTTAACCGACCTGAAACAAATAAATGTGGATCACAACAAATATTTTCTCGATGCACGGATCGAACGCGTGGCCGGACGGATGGACGCTGTCACAAGACTTGTACTTACATTCTACTTCAATCATATCGTATCGTATCAGCCCATATACGTCCCACTGCAGGGCACGGGCCTACTCTACAATCGACAGTACGATTGAGAGTGGTTAGGCCATATAGTCTACCACGCTGGCCTAGTGCGTTTTGGCGGACTTACATACCATAGAAATTATTACAAACCGCTAAGGTAAGCAGGTTTCCTCACGAAGCAAATATAATTTTGGTAATTATATTGTAATTATTTAGTTATTTCACCACAAAGTTTTATTATAAAATTGTATTCGTCTTTGTTGAGTTATTAAATTAACAAATACTTGTTTGCTCAGTTGGGATGCTGTATCATGAAAATTCCCAATGAATTCCATCCATTATAAGTCACTCAGACATATATGCGGGACATGCTTGCTTTGTGTTTAACCGTTGAGTTTGCTTCGGTGGCGTAGTTGTTCTAAGGTACGCTTGCAAAGCTGAGGTCTCGGGTTCGAATCCCGGTCGGGCAAAGTGATATTGGATTATTCTATTAATTATCAGCCCGGAGTCAGGAATTTGTGCCCGATATGGCGATAGGCTCGCCACCTATCACATCGTGGGACGGTACATACAAGGCAAAATGTGGGTGTCCAGGCACCTCTGCCTACCCCTTCTGGGAAAAAGGCGTGAGTGTATGTATGTACCTACACATAATATTCACAGCTCGTCATGTATTTTGTAGCCGTCTTCCGTAATCTAAATGGATAGCATGTAAGTACATAATTGATGCTCTTCTTAATTAGATTTGATGAATACAGTTTTTAGCTCATAATCTCTTAACTAACTTTATTAATATGGCTTCGACGTAACACGAACGTTAATCTAATTATTTTTCATTAGTTGACATAAATTATTGTTTTCTATTGGTTTATTGTTTCTTACTATAAATTACAAAGAAAAACGTTTTCTCTTCGTACCAATGGATATTTATGGAGCATCAATCATCATCAAACTCAGCACCAAAAGTGCTGCTGATCATAGGTCAATAATTTCAAAAGCATCTGGTTAGAACTTTGAAGCATTCATATCATTATGGAGGGTTAGATCATAATGGTTCATAAGTTGCCTGAACTCTAAATATCGTTCTTAAAAACACATGAGGCTTGTGTTCAGAAGTAGATTTTTTGTGTCTTTACATTATTCTGAGCCTGTATCAGCCCATATACGTCCCACTGCAGGGCACGGGCCTACTCTACAACGGATAGTACGATTGAGAATGGTTAGGCCATACAGTCCACCTCGCTGTCCTAGTGCAGGATTGGCTTCGATATAGTTGGTAGATTATGCTATCACTCATTGTTTTTCTTGCCGAGTGTTTTACAGTATGACAAATAATATTTTAACAATTTCCTGTGCAAGAGCGATGCTTCCAATTGGCCGCGTCATCCCAACGCATTGACAAAACAGTTACCATTCGTGGAGAGGTGAGTTTTTATCGGACTTCTTACGTCGGGGTAATAAGGCCAGCGTTTAATAACTCCGTTATTTGTCGGTGTATATCAAAAGACGTCAAAATTGTGACTGATCGGAGTGCTTTGTGCGGCGCCGCGGCAGGGGTGACCCACCGTCGGCTCATTTACATACAAATTGACTTTTATTGTGATGCTTTAATTAAGTTGAATTAACGTTAGTGATAATTTTTACATGCGTTTTGTGTTAGCTCTAATGATTTTAATGTGTTTTGTGAAATGGTTTATTGCGTTAATTTGAATTTAGGTGTTTGTAAATTAAGACAAAATACTGTTTCAAATAGTTGATTTGTGTTGAAATCACGGAATAGTTTTTAAACTTACAATTGTCTGGTTCAAACAATTAGTTTGTGTTATACCGCAACTAATGCATTTAATGTTTTTTAAACTTAGGTTCTGAAAAAAGAAGACAATAAATAAATCTAGCAGCTGTTGATAAACATGAATTATAGTAATTTTTTCAAGATTTTCCTTTTCTACACTGACACGTTCTGTTGTCGTTATACAACATCATTTTCAGCTAGATTCTAGATGAAGTCAATTGTTGCACGCTGATCTCTCCCTCAGCCTACCATATGACTACGCTGCCTGTCCTATGTTTAGTTAGTCGGCAGATCTTCATACTTTGGTTTGTGTATAGGTGCTACGCGAGCAAGTTGAACTTGGTTTGAGTTCTTAAGCCGTAGCCTTTTACACGCTCGATGTGCTTACTTAAAACAAATAAAAGTACGGAGTTGCCCATGGTAAATTTATACAAGGACTTATTACTTCCTAATTTAATAATTATAATAAACATGATTCATATGAACAATTACTTGGAGCCAATGATTCCTGACCCCTACCAAGAAGGCATAGTCAATCAATCAAATGCGTCGTCGGATGGCATCGTTAGCAGCAAAAACTCGATCGGATGTAAATAAATACAATTTATTCATCTGTGTCGAACAAAACAAACATATTGTGGACGAATTGGTATCGATTGCTATTTGTTTTTGTGTCTTGTTCCTTGATAGAGCCTTTGTGCAACAGAGTAGATTATATTCAAAACGGACTTTGCAGACAATAAAGTAAATGTGGGTGTCCTGGCACCTCTGCCTACCCTTTTTGTGAAAAAAGGCGTGAGTTTATGTATGTATGTATGCATGTTAAATAATTGTTTCATTTTCTGGCTATATTTGATAAAAATGCAGACAAAGGATCTGGGAATTGACCAAAATCTTCAGAGTTTTGTACTATAGGAAGAGGCTTTCATTTAAAAGACAATTCCAATCTTTAATGCTCATATTTTTGTCCAAGTCTAATGCTGTAGCAACCGTATATTATAAGTAAAGTTATTCCTAGCACACGACAGTATACAGTTAGTTTTTAGGAAACTTTTTACATCATACTTGTTCGTTTTCAAATTTTCGTACATCGTGGATGTAATTATTAGAAGACAAATTGTTCAAACACAAACTATGATAGTCTGTATTTTTTCCTGTTATATCGAGGTCGGATACAAAATCATTTATGCAACGGCAACTGGCAAGCCGAGTGGTTTGCGATGCCGATAGCGATCGGGTTACAAACACATTGAGACATCCGATGGAACGGGTTGCAATCAAATCATGAATACAACATATTTGTTTATTTTTTTTTAGTATTTAGAGTAATGTGTAACTGGCAACCGTCGTGTTGGTCGTGAATAAAAGGTTTAAAGGTGATTGCAGCTGATTTGCTGGACTTTGAAAATGAATGACGGAATGCTTTTGAAGGAAAAGCTGTTTCTTACTATTATTCTGTCTATGGTAAGCGATACGACCGTTCATAGACAGTAGTAAAACAAAACATCACCATGAATTACAAAGCAATGCTTGGAATTCTATTGCGCTTGCCATCTTGAGACATAAGATGTTAAGTTTCAATAAGTAGTTACTCTGGCTACAATGTCCTTCAAACTGGAATAGAACATTGCATTTACACTGCTGTTTGACGGGAGAAATAGACATTGCAGTGGTACCTAGGCGGCCTCTCACATATGAGAATTATACTAACTGTGCCGGTTTAAGTCTTTAAGAAAATTGTCTTTATATTGCCATCATAATATCTGGATAGCTGTTATCTCGATTCAGTGTTTGCAGGGATGAACTGTGTAAGATTGTAACCATTATTCAATTTCCCATATTATTGACCCTCTGTTTCCATTGTCATACAGATTTGTAAAGTACTCGAAATATTCATAAAAATGATGTAGATAGAGAACTAAGTTACTAATGCTTTACAACTTAGATAATTATCCAATTGTTAGTACAATATTAAAAAGTTTCGTCATTCCCAACGAACGCAATTCGTAGACGATCAAAGCTTTTGATCGCTGATTTTAACACATTAACGATATCAACTGATCGTCAAAGATTTAATTTATTAAGAAACCTTTTTAATAAAAAATCAAATATTTAGTTGTTTTTATTTGTGCGCGGTCGCCGGTCGCACTCAGATCCTCGTGTCTCTGTCACATGATTGGTTTTGTGCCTAATGTCCCACAGATGCCGCCGCCTTTGATCTAGCCGCCCACCTCTCTTGCATACGATGAATAATGAACTCTACCACAAAGATTCAAGGTACACGGTGCACCGACCCATTTTTTATTTAAAGCCATTTAATATCTTTATTAATATAGCCAAGTTTCGATGATGGATGATAACTAATTATTAGATACATTTTGCTGACCGCTCGACCCTTTGATTTCATCTCGGTGGGTGATTCTAGACTCTAATGCTCATGGATTAAGGTGCATATCATTTTCGTGTTGATTGTCACGAGATAATCGGCAGTTATTGTGTTTGATTATCGATGAAATGCTTACCTGTCCCAGAGTTAAAGATAGATTAGAGAGGTCCTTATATAAGTGAGACGATTGAAAGTTTGTTTTGAAAACAAAAATACTTAATACGCTTGAAAAGTATAATTATTTGGAACATTATCTGTCCTTTAATCTCAGGTTAGATAATCAGAAGTGGGTATAGGATTATAGGGATGAGCTGGGAACAAAAGTTAGTAAAAGGAAAAGGGTTTTGATGGTTTTATCTTTAATGTGATGAGTTTTTTAACGTCTCAGATTATTGGTTTTCTTTGTTGGTGTTTTTTTTTAATTGTATACAAATACTTTTTACGTGTGGAGACAATATGAGGTGTTGTAAAAAAATTGAGTAAGAGTCGGTTGCGGTTCTATTTAATCCCAGCACTTTTTTAGCATTCAAAGAAGATAAAAATGTCATGACTATGAAAGTACAAAGCGATAAGCTTCCTAAAAAGTATTGTTCATTACAATTTTAACAGTGTTTTTTTTACTAAGATATGTAAAAAAAGCTCACTTTTTAATTACAAATTGAATACTGCGCAAAAAATTGGTACAGGCGACAGAATTAAATACTCAACACATATATTTTTATTGCGGTGAATGGCGAAACCCGCGTGCCATTCGCCTGATAGTAAGCAATACCAAAATAACACCATGGGTTACAAATCAATGCTTGGCATTCCACTGCACTTGCCATCCTGATACATAAGATATTAAGTTTCAATATATCCAGTAGTTATCCCGGCTACAATGTTCTTTAAACCGGAACACAATAGTATATTTACACTGCTGTTTGGTGGGAGAAATAAACATTGCAGTGGTACCTACCCAGGCAGCCTCTCACATAATAAATACCTGGCACCAGTATTGTGTGGGCATATTACATTACATTTATGCCCGTGTGCTCCTAATCCGAGATAGGCTGAACCCGAAACGTAACGTACTTGCGCATATCCCTATCGCAGGTTTTCCTCCGTAATTTACAATGTTAACCTTATTCTACTAGTTTTAGGACCTCCGGAAATTTCATTTTTGAACGAAACAGAAGTAAGCAAATGAGCTACCACTACTTACTACGTTCGTTTTACAGTCAATTGTAATGCCGACCCCTAGGTTCGGCAGTTTTAACGAGCTCATTTTTAGGTCTCTTTTGCGAAGGATATTGGGCTATTATTCAGTCACTATTCATGCCTTCCGTAGTGACCAGTCTGAAGCCAGATTTTTTTGGAATCAACAGGACACGAAACGACTAGACTGAAACTTTGAAACGATAAAACTGCTGTGAATAGTGGACAAGCAAATTGCATTTTGATATAACGAATGTATCTTATCTTACAAATACAGCTAAATATTCACAATTAATATATTACATAATTAATAAGAGTCATTTACGGAACCTGTAATTATACAACTCATTAATATCGCAAATGTTTGTTGTTTGTCAATCATGTTTAATTGACCAAGTGCTTATTAATTGAACCTACTAGATGCTGTGCTAATGGCGTCATTTTCAGTGTTAGATTTAAGCTTACCGAGCTTAGTTTAGAGAAAGTTGGGTGTCTAACCTGTCACTACATACTTAAATATGCCTTCAATTTAATTATCTGGTAATATTATATCTCGTATTTAATATTTAGCCATTCAGACATAGTTTTGCAACCGTTTAACATGTCATTGGCTAACAATTAGATTATGGTCCAAATCTCATCACAAATACGCCAATAGGAGCCTCCATAAACCATTTTATTTCGACAAACATTAGGCCAACATATGGTAAGCATTGGTTCCAATGTATATTGGTATAGCTTGATAGTTCTTAGTTCTATGACGCGGTGCGATACAATCTGTGCAGTGTTTGACTAACCTCGGCAGATGGCTTGCCCGCGGCTCCGTACGAATACTCACAGTACCTACTCTGGCACAGTTCTATATTACTAGTAGATGTTGTACCTATTATTTATTGTCATTTGATTCAATTTTACATGATTTTAGGACACTTTCAACATAGAGTTAGCGTATATGCTCATATCATCTTTTGTCTCAAGACCGCGAACGCAATGGAATGCCAAGCTATTTAGAATTTAATGTACTGTTTGGTTTTGCTACTGTCCATGAGCGGTCGTATCGCTTATCATAGGGGGAATGGGATGGTAGTGATTATTTCGTACAGCACGACGGATACCATACATGTATATTTATTCTCGTCATTCATTCTAGAAGTATTGAATTTGAAAATTTTAATTTTTGACTAAAATGTCGTCAAAGTGGAATAAACAGTAAAGTCACATTTGAGAATATTTTTATTCGTTTACTAAACTCACCTAACTAGCTCAATATTTTTTCAGGATTTGTCTTCTGGAGGTTATCTGAAACCGTGACTCTCGTTATTATTATTTTTTTATTGTCATTCGTAATATCTCAATAACCTAAGCCATGTCATCTCACATACATAATTCAATAATATTGCAAGATGGAGGCCTGATGCGTGGAGAGTGTAGATGTCTGCAGACACAGGATTATTGTCGGCGGTGACTGTTCACTAAAACAGTTTCCATGTTGCTCGCGCGCGACACCAACATCTCTCATCATTTATGCTGCATGCGAGAGATTACGGCGTGTGCTTCGATTTCAATTTTTATAAACCAAATGAGTGTTATTTGTCGATTTGTTGGCAAATTAGCTCAAGCACTCCTAACTATTTCGTTCGTACTCAAACACAAGAAAACATATGTATCGCTATACAGGGTATATCAAGACTGCGACTGAAAACGAAGCCTGGTCGTAGTTTGAGTGACTTCAGACACAAATCACATTGCTACTAAAATTTTAGCAAAAAATAACGACGATTTTTTTTATATCTTCCTGGCGTCATATTTGGGTGGTAAATGCGTAGTTTTCTCAAAATAATAGTATACAACCTTTTTAAAGACAAGACAAGGGTTTCAACAATTGCAAGTGTAAGTTAGTGAAGGCTGTATAGTCTATACACTATACAGATGTCACCAAGGCACATCATAAGACGTGCGTTAAAGCGCGAGCGCAGCGACTTGACTCGCGCCTCCATATCAGCTGATAACAAAGGTATGTCCTTATTTAATGGTAACATAAGGTGTAGTATAAACCCTTGATATTCGTAATAACAGCCTTTAAGGCACAATTTTAATAAGACTGAATGTCAAACGTGAAGAAAATGTCCTGACATCGGGACATATTATATGGGTTTGTGGAGCAGAAATATTTGGTTCGAGTTTTATGAAACAAAACAAAAGGTTGGTTATATTTTCTACAAGGTAAAACTTGTGTCTAACTTTGGGGGCTGGGATCAGAAGTTAAAATTTTCAAATTTGTTATTCATTTTTATGGATAGTCAGGAAAATCGGCTGGCCACTGGTTGGTTAACACCATGAAAACTTACAATACCGAGCAAACATAATATTTCTTAATTTTTCACTTTCCATGCGAAGTTTGTGTGGTTCTATATACAACAGAAGAAAAAAGGATGTAAGATTTTTGGATATTTCTATTTTTACGGATTTTATTATAATATTTAAATTAAAACGATTCTGTGATTAAAAACAAATAGATCCATATAGCGGTACAAACGACCGTATCTTCAAAACTCACACCCCTATTAACCTCGAGAGTGTTAAAAAGGCCACTAAAACCTCAACCGTTTGTCTTTATTTCCTCCTTAATTTCCTACAACCACAATATTTGCCATTTAAAGCGTCCCATTCACGCTCACACCTCCCCTCGGCATTAGCCTGGAGCGGGTCGAACAGACCCACTGCCAACACCTCGCAGGGTTAACCCGTGAAACACAACACGCGGTAACACAAGCCGCTGTACGTACAAAGCACCATTTAAATCAGCTTAGTTTAAAGCACTGTATTAGCTTACGTCTGATTTCGCGTCGCTGTTTTTAGGGCTGACTGGAGGCGTAATCTGTTTTAATTTATTAATATTTAATTATTTGCAGGGTTAAAACGCTTATTATGTAAGGAATTGTTGCCGTAATCTAAAGGCTCTATATGGTTAAATATTTCAGAGGATAAAAACAATCCAAGTATAGCAACTGATGCTGGACGATTTACACCGCAAAACAGATTCACAAAATGCTTTGCTAAAGGAGGAGAAAAATATATGTTCCACTGCATAGCTCGGACCATATCTACAATTAAGAGTAAGATCGAGAGTGGTTAGGCCATATAGTCTACCACACAGGCCTCGTGCGGTTTGGCGGACTTTACATACATGCAAGTTTCCTCACAATGTTTCCTTTTACCGTTATAGTGGACGATGTTGCAGGAGAAGTCTAAATGAAAAAAATCTTCGCTCAGTGTTGGATTAACTCAGACGTGTCGCAAATATGCAGCGACCTGAAGCCAGACTAGATCCATTTCAAATTTCTTAATTAATGTGGCTAAGGTAACGGATATCTCATTATTTCAACTAATATACTAGTTCTTGTAGTAAAACAAAGTAAAGAGCAATGTATATAAAGTTGTATCAACCGATATTTTCAATGGTGACGGCATATTTCCTCACTGGTCACTACAAATGAATTAAATACATCAAACGTAACGCGAAGATTTTCAATAAAGTTTACGAGTATAAGCTAAAATATCTTCAAAGTTAACTGGTTATACATATAGTTTTATACATTTTCCCACCCTTAACAAACTTAAAAAACACCAATGTTTTGTGGATAAGCCCCATTGTGCTGCTTTGTATCGCGTTTCCAAAGTGTTGGATGTCAAACAAGCCGAAATCTGCGAATTCGCGCTCTGTGAGAAAACAGGTGTCGCAACGGGTAAAACCTTTTCTCATTTCGCCAGTGTTGCAGTCGCGGTGCTGTGGCCGTGTCAAGTCTCTATTGGCCCCGAGATAAATGCGCCCGATATAATGTTACCCATTCATTTATTATCGCAAAAAAATCCATCATTTCATTCGCTCAACATAATCTAGTTTAGACTCCATTAATCAAAAACGTATCGATTCCCATACACCATAGACTATTTTTTTTATTAATTTGACAGGTAAATGCTTGGCATTTAGTGTACGGTCGGGCCTTTTTGTATTTTTTTCGATGGAAGTACTTTTTAAGTTTTAAAATGGAGGCGTAAGGTTGAGTATCGCGTGCCGGGTCGCCGTTAAGAGTACAAGATGGTTTGTTATTTTATCTTTTTGGCGGCTGGAGTCAATTAAAGAGGCGGCTTGTATCGATGTTATATCTCGATCGGTGGATAGGGAACTCGATTTATTAATTAATCGATAATACAAACATGGGCCCGTCATCGTGGCGATGTCGACGTATAGATGGATGGCTTTGTAATGCCCGCGCTGGTGCCGTTTCATTTCTACTTTTAATGTTTCACGAGGACAGTTGCGAAATGAAAGATTGTAAGCATCATATTCTAAGTGACTAATGTATTTGAATTTAATGTGACAAGTCTGCCGGAGAAATTTAATAAGACCAATGCTCAATAAAACTAGGCATAAGTGTTCTTTATGATTGAGAGTCTTTAGTAGATTAAACTGGCCTAGAGCGGGTTGATAAATCCCTTATCATTAAAAAAAATGTAGAAGATCAAATAAGTATGCATTATGCAGGCAAGAAAGCAGCGTGGTGGACTATATGGCCTAACCACTCTCAATCGTACTGTCGATTGTAGAGTAGACCCGCGCCCTGCAGTGGGACGTATATGGGCTGATATAGACAGACCGGCAAGAAAGCTAATGCTAAAAGATTTAAATGTAAATATGAATACCAAATATCAATTCATTTCGATAATTATGCAAATGAATTGCACAAATCGATGATTATCAACTAATGAGAAATGTAAATAATGCTTTAATATGGTGGTTATAAATAATAATTTACATATTACCTAAAACTATGGACATAATGTAGATTTATGTTCATCTGAATTTAATACCTTTTATAGGAGTCAAACATATATACCTTATCATAGTTTGTGGCCACAATCGCTCAAAGTCGGTGCGTTGCTCGTCTTTAAGAAAAATTGAGGCTTTTATCTTGAATGTACCTAGGGCTGGAAATACGCAAAAAAATCTGATTCCACAAAATCTTTAATAACAGGAAGATAACTTCGCGTTAATCTCGTGCAATTGATTGTGTAAATCAAGTGCACTAATAAAATATTTAACGCAGTCACTGCGACCCCATTAAATTTCGAGGAGTTGTACTCTCCAAGTTCGGCTAAACTGGCATAACTTTTAATGAAATAAATGTTGCCAAAATCTTTTCAGAATTACCAAAGATATCGCGTAACATACGTACATAAAAACAGCTAAATCGATAACCTCTTTCTGTAACGTCGGTTAATTATTCTTTACAATCTTTATAGTATTCTTCAAATCACAAAAACCCTTTCTCAAATTCAGACAAAATCCGATTACCAAAAAAAAAATCAACAACGAAAACATAATTTTAATCTTTTTAAGTATAATTTTTTGCGCTAGTTATTATCCTCAGCAGTGGTTTTAAGGTTCGTGTAGTTGAGGCGCTGTCTTCGTGAAGGGTGGTGTTTAATAGTGCGTGAACATTGCGCCCAGTATGTGGATGTGTCGACGAGCTTTACACTGCGTCTTTATTGCAATATTTGCGGGGTGACCACACGTTCTCGGGACAAACAAATTGTAATACTCTTAGGATACCATAACATATATTATGTTTATTTCCATGATTAGTTATTGTAGAAAACTCTTTTAATTTTAGCGAAACATAATAGGACATATTGTACATACATCATTATATCATTATATTTTAGTGAGTTTAGTATCGCATCGAAAAGAAACAACAATATTTCAATTTGCCTTTAAATATTACTCCAAAAGTATATGAAATTGCTCGGAACTTTGTAAAAGATAGATTAAAGAAACTTAAATTTGGTTCGCGTGCTGGCTTAAGGAGCCGTAGCCTTACGGTTCCAACCATCTGAGCGCGAACCGAAAGGTTCTCCAATTCTTTTTATTGCCGCGCCGTCAAGCTGGACGGTTTGCCATCACACATTTTCCCTCCTTGCTATAATCGTGGGTCCTTCCGCTGTAGCGTGAAGAGGCATCTTAGCGGGTCGGCACGATTGTGTCGAATGGCATGAGACCGCCGTCTGATGCCATTCGATACTCTATCGGGGCGGCACTTGCATTTACCACCAGGTGTATTGTAGTCACTGCGCCGAGCCAGAATAGAAAAAAAAGTTAGGACACTGGAGGTGAGCTTAGTATTTTATATCGCTTGTTCATTTTTGTTTGTTTTTAAATATGAACATAATTTCAATTTTTCTTTTCTTTTCTATTTATGTGGCTGATATAAATAGCCTTTTAGTTGTTGGTTAAATAATGGTAAATATAATATAACCGTTAGCATAGACGGTATTCTTTAGTGTAAGTTGAACGAGACTATCCCAAAAATATTATATTCATGGCTATCACACGACACTCAACCCGGATTTGTCCGCTTGGCCGCATCCTTTGCACTTATTAAGTATATCTTATATTAATAAATCTCTCTGCGTCGCCGGGCTGAAGTTCAAGATGGCGGCGCCTTCATTGGATGCGCCCGCGCAGATGTGTTACCTCTTTGTTGTATAATTTGCGTTTTCCGGTTTAGTGGTCGCGTCGAGGAGGATCACCGTGTGCGCCTCGATCCTCGGTATGTGTTATTTAGTTACCGGCCCGGTATGAAAGCGGCTTTGTAAAAAATAAATTTTAGTCGTGATGGATAAGGCTGTAGAACATTGCTTTCTTAGACAATGGCTAATAAGAATTAGAATGGTGGTAAAGATAATAGTCCACTTTATTGTTAAGGGTTGGAAGAACGTCTCCACGATATCCTTTGCCCGACGTTAGAAGTGACCAGAAAGGAGCAGAAGGCTCGCTGGGAATGTTACGGGGGCGGTTCACCTTCACTGAAAGGGAATATTTCTATACTGACATTAGAAATTCAAAAGAAGGCCTCTTGTCTACAGGGTCCCCGATGGAATATTCACCAGCCGGTCAACACTATTGTGACTGTGTGGGTCACTATGAGGGGTGCTTGCCCACTTTGATAGTTTTTTTTTAATGGCAATGAATATTGTGATAAGCAATACGACCGGTCATGGATAGTAGCAAAATTAAACGACATAATGAATTACAAAGCATCGCTCGCCATCCTGAGGCGGACGATGTTAAGCCTAAATATATCCAGTAGTTACTCTGGCTACAATGCCGTTCAAACTGGAACATAACAGTGCATTTTAAACTACTATTTGGCGGGAGAAATAGACATTGCGGTGGTACTTACCCAGGTGGCCTATCACTTATAAGAGACCTACCACCAGTATACGTAGAGCCATCTTCAAAATTCCAAAGTTTCTATGTAGGTAAGTGTGTGCAATACGCCCAGAATCATCTCTACCCATGACAGCCAACACCAGACAAAACAAATTCCTTAATAGCAATAAACATAATGATTATTAAGGCGTATAAGTAACACGAGGAATTATAAATAATATATGATTAGGGTAAAAGTGGCTATTGTGGTCGCATTAAGGCTGTCGACGCGCTCGTTTGATTTATTGCGAGCAATTATTTCTCTACGGAGTATTTAAAGCGTACGGCGACGTTGTAACGTGTTTTATGTTGTTATACAAACACGGATCACTCTGGAGGCGGTATTCTGTAACTGTTTTAGAAAAAATGTAAAGAATATGGACTGGAATCGTGTAATGGGTAATTATGTTACGCCTAGTAAAATTTATAATAATTTATGTCTGAAATTCCTATATTTTATTGAAGTTCTTTTTTAATTCTCATTAATGTTACCTTGCACGGGCTTTATGCTGAACGATTATTGTTGTTTTAACGTTTGAGATAAGCCAATAATGTAGACAGTGTTATAATAGATCTTTGTTATTGTATTAATTATATTATTTACTTAGAGACTATATTGTCAAAATTGGGGGCGCAGGCCTCCAGTGCCATTAAAAAATAATAATTTATGGGGCCTTTGGGGAATAGGTAGATAGGCCTGAGGCGACACCGCTGAAACAGGAATTGAAGTGAAGCGACAGCTTCGCTGTAACGTTTCGATGGGTGGGTGAGCCCAATAACCCTTTCCTTTTCTCATCCTTTGTCCTTGATTGGTCGGCAACACATTTATGAATTAAGCGTTGTGGATGTTCATGGCCGGCAGTGATCACTTACCATTAGGTGATATGTTTGCCCGTACGTCGGACCTATGCAATAAAAAAAACTTCACGATGTTTATAGTGTTTTCAGATTATGCAATGTCACCGATTTCTATAATTCAGTCAAAACAGGCAATTATTAACTCCACTTTTAATTAAATTCCAACTACTATGAAAACGTAAAATAATATTTATGCGTACCTTTATTCCTTGCACTTTTTGCGATAAACATAATAATTGCGCACTTTTTGCTGAATATACCTTAAAAAATCATAAGCATACAATCGATGTAAGCCGAATCGGTACAGAATAGGGCGATGTGTGGGAGTGAATCGACAGTCGGCGCGGACGCAAAGCCGGCCGATTGAGTCATCCGAGCCGGCTTCAAACGAACCGCTCCGTGCCCCTTTGCCTATCAACAATACGTGTTTTTACCCTACCTGTGACGTATACTCCGAACTACGCTTTAGATCCTAAACATATCGCTATAGAGTTCAATATTGCTCAAAATTTTTACTTTATGGAGATCTAAATAAATTTGTCAAACTTTATCCATTTAACCCTATATCATTGTTGTTGGGAATTTGTCAGATGCGTGATGTGTAGGACATCTTTTGATATTTTTTACGTTTTTTCCGTTCATTGTTGGTACATTAGGCGTCGTTATCGGATCGCTCTGTGTCGGCCGAGCTCTGTTGGCCTGTGGAGTGCTAATGTGCTATTGTGGCTGACTCCGCTCGCATCAGATGCATTGTTACGTTTTTAGAGGTTTTATTGTGCTCGTATAAGTGATAATTTGTACGGGTAATCGAGTTTATCTGTGGATTACTATACTGGGTACATACTTTTAAATTTGGAGATGGATTTAGGTAATACGGAGAAATTTTAAGGACTTCAATCCTGAGGTAATTAGTTTCAGAAATAAAATAAATACAAATTGTTTTATAGGAACAGCCGAGTATGAATTACAATTTTAGTCTTACTTAATCTTCGTTGAAAAAGAAAATTATGACCGCTATTAAATTATTATCGGATAGATTAAATCATTTAAAGTATAATATAATGACTTATAATATTGTAAAGTCGGTTTGCAGCGTACGTGGTAGCCACAAACACAAGTTACGGGAAGCGATGACCGCTATTTAAGATGGAAATTATTTGCTTTGTTAAGGAGGAACACTTGTTAAGCAGCGGACGAGTGCAGCGGCGAGCTCTAGTGATGCGGGCGAGTCGATAATAATCTTACAATAGCTTAGAAGCAAAAAAAAAAAAAAACAATATAATTAATACGAATGTCAGTTTAATGGTTTTTTGTGACAATTTTACTTTTTATCAATGTGATTAAATTTTAATTAATTAAATTTGTTTTTATGAAATTGTGCCCACAGGTTTTCACGCATAGAGGAATGGACTTAGTGTACCTTGAAATTTCGACTTAAAGCAAATGATGTGGGAAGGGGAGAACATTGTACGTAAGTTTGTTTTCTGTAAAGTTTTATTGCCCGTCGTAGATTTAAGGACCTAAAATACGCATCGAATTAAAGAAAAAAGTTTCCATGTCTTTTTAGTATTTATCTCTGATGATACCAAAAAAAACTATTAGGTCGATTGCATTTCTAAGCCATTATGCGTATAATATGAAATTCATTAAAGTCAGACTTGTGATGTTAAAACGACTATGACATGCAACGAGCTTGTATAGCAGTCGTTGCCATAAAAATATAATTTGCTAGGATTATATCTAATCTTAGTATTGCAATTGGCTTACCTAATCGATTATTAAATACTGCTCGTAAACGCTCACAATACCGAGAAATACTCAATTGTATTTCTAGATTATAGTTAATCATGATGTATAGAACGGTCGCGAACAGAGAGAGATTAAATTGAAATCCGATAATTATAGTTACCAAAGTGAAGCAAAGGAAGGGCGCTTCAAACTGGATTTTTTAAAGCAAGTAGGTATTAAAAAAAATATAGGATATTATCATAAATAATTAAATGAACTGCTCTGAATTCAAGTAAGCTATGACTTCTTTATAATCACTGAATTGTAAACTTGTTTTGAAAAGGGCAGTGCTAGATTTTCTTGCCACTTAGTGGTAGTGTAAAAAGAAAAGGTGACTTAATCTAAATAAGGTATGACATTTTATGGGTTCAATAAATATTTTCATTTCAAAGAACATGTTTTTTTTAAACGTGATAATAATAGTCGATATTACTGTGGTACATGGCTACGGTCGTGGTTTAATCAACGGCCAAGCGCGGTGGTAATTAGATTGGGCGGCTCGTGCGCAGTCGAGACCCCGCCACGCCGCCGAGACCACTCGCATCCTACAGTAATATACGTCTATATGCCATTAGGCTGTAATTATATCCAAAGAAGCAACTGAGGTAACACGCTGATTGTTTAATTTGCGATATTTTATATGATTAAATAATTATAAATAACACCCAACAGTCACATACATAGTATATATAGATCGAGTCTTGTTTCGTGGGTATCAGGGACTACCAGAGATTTTTCAGTCTCACAAACACAATACCTGTGACTCACATAAATATAAATATTTGTTTCGAGCGGGGATCGAGCCCGCGGCCTCTCGTTTCACAGGCGGCGTCTAACCGACTGCGCCACGGAGGCTGTCAAAATTGTTATGAGTATTCCTTTTGATAAAATAAATTTCGAATACTAGAGAAAAAAACATGTTTAAATTATTGCATTTCAGTGGCATAGTGTATGTCTACCGTTTTGGGGACATAGGCGAATGTTCTGTATTAGCCCATATTCGTCCCACTGTAGGGAACGGGCCTCCTCCACAACCGAGAGTACGATTGAGAGTGGTCATATAGTTTACCACGCTGGCCTAGTGCGGCTTGGCGTACTTTACATACCATAGAAATTCTTACAGTTCGCTATTGTAAACAAATGCAGATTTCCTCATGTATTTTCCTTCACCGTTGTAAGATCATTACATAGCAATCCTATATTTCGACAAGGTACTCCACCGCCTCCGTGGCGCAATCGGCTAGCGCGTTCGGCTGTTAACCGAAAGGTTGGTGGTTCGAGCCCACCCGGGGGCGCTTTTTTTATAAATTCAAATACACTGATATTGTAGTTGTATATTCTTTTTGTCATCAGTTTTGAGCGTTATACTCGTACTATGTGTAATTTAAAAAAAATATTGTAACGTCTTCGCTTTATATATTCGGACCATTAGTAAGAAAGCAAATAGGAGCTACGTATAAAGAAATTAAGCTCATGGGCACCTTCATTTGTGTCTATCTATACAACAACCACTTTCAAAATATTAATTTGAAATTCTTATAGTGACTGATACAAGCTTATCCCGTTCTGGGATCATTCTGTACATGTATATCTAGTTTCAAAAAGGGCGACACAATTGTTTCAGATCATAATATATTTACAGAAAATGCACTTATCTACAGGTGCATTGAAATGTTATATGATGATGATAATCACTACATAGCATAAAACAAAGTCGCTTTCTCTGTCCCTAATTTCCTTTGTATGCTTAAATCTTTAAAAGTACGCAACGGATTTTTATGCGGTTTTTTTAATAGATAGAGTGATTCAAGAGGAAGGTTTATATGTAAAATAATACGTACATATTATTGTAAAAAAATCTATATGCACCCGGGCGAAGCTGGGTCGGGCCGCTAGTTTGTAAATAAAATTAAAAAACGTGACGTGCTCATAAATAACCCTATCGAATTTATAACATTTTGAGTTCGATACGACGCTAAGTACTTAATGAAAATCGATAACATTTCAGATTAAAAATCAAAATAATCTTTTTACAACATGTTTTGTATCGCCGAGTATATTACTACCACATTATGTTACGCATGCAAGGAAGAAAGAAACAATCAAGATCAAGAAGTCTTTAGATATCCCATTTCCGTTTTTCCTGCTGTTATTTCATTATCAAAATTAGGGAAGTTATATTTAATAAGATTCATATTTGATCCCAAATCACAGTATATTACTAGAGCTATGAGTCCAGTTATAAGTGTAGGTGCGAATACATCATTACGTCAATCAGTTATCAGACAAACACAAGCAACGAAAGTATCAGCTGTAATGTTATCAGTTACGCTATGTTGTGCAATTCTCTACAAAGATTGTGTGATTATAAACATTATTAGAGTATACTGAGAATCGATTTTAATAATCTGAGGTATGAGAATTAGATAAGGAGCAATGAAATAAAAATGTCATGAAATTAATTTAAAACAATTTATTGAATCCATAAAATGTTAGTTATTTTGATTCAAACTTTATTTTACTCTATCACCTGGTTCGCAATGTTTTTGAGACAAAAAGGCCGAGCAATTTAAGTGTTGCTCTTGTTCAAACTGTTGCTTCGTACACAAAAGCTTAGTCCTTTTAATCAAACTGTCAGTTGTAGAGTTTTACTTTGCTCAACAGTCTGCGATTATGAGCTGAAGCAATGCAATATCATACAAATGTAATAAATATTATTTATTTATATTAATTGGTTCCGTGCTTGATATCTCTTATTTCACCCAGAATCAAGATGAGCGGAGAGACAAAGAAAGTAAAAATTGAGTGGTAACTGCAATTTGAACTACATAAAGGGTGCAGATATTTTCCGACAGTTCTCTGTGGAAATGCTTGAGGATTACTGGACTTCCAGACCTCACATTTGAAAAGCCATTCCAACAAAGTGATTATACAATTAGGTTTTGTAAAAGGAATTGTGTCACATGTGTGAATGTCCGGCGGTGTACACTGTCCAGGTCCGCTAGTGTTTGTTGACGCAATACGCCGAGTAATGGCCGTGATGTCATTGTTGGCAGCGCACGTCCTGCCGACCGCCGCGCCGCAACATACCTTTATGTCTTCCAGCTGGGATTCTCAAACTTTACTCTATTTTATTGTATAGGTTTGAAAGGGCGAATGGGCCACTTGATGATGAATGACTAGCAACCTTGAGAATTTGTGATACTTAGATCGCAGATTTGATGTCCGCCGTTGAAAATAGGAGGGGGAAGGGAAAAACAAAGGACGGGAAGAATCAAGGCGTATTGCAGACCTGGCGATCACACTCATTAAATAAAACGCAATTGGAGGATCGTCGTTTTACGTTGTTTTCCTTTAAATCAGTTATGCCACCCCACTGTATTTGTACAGTAATCTAAAGTTACTGCAGAGCAACTCTACCACTTTTTCTACCATAATTAATTACTACTACTTTAAGTAGCCGAACTTCATATTATTAATAGCAACATTGATGTCAAATGAAAACATGGTGTCTGCAGCAATCGTGAATATTGGCAAAAACCTCTTGTTTCTTTTTATTCCATAGGTCCCGCAAACGAGCAAATAGGTCAGCTGACGGTAAGCGATCACTGCCATCCATGAATATCCACAACGTTTGGATCTGATCTGTTGCTGGCCCATCAAGTTGCTGGAGATGATTCATAAATCATTCTAAACTATTTACTCCGGCTATAGTGAATGCTCTGCATTTAAAGGTACCTACGTATAGTACAGACTAGATACAGAATCTTCTACAATCAGTAGATTGTCGAAAGACCGACATCGGCAATCGACACTACTATTTCATCCCGTTTAAATGCTTAACGGCCGATGCCAATAATAATCAATCGAAAAAAATTGATTGAAGTCAATCTGGATTGTTTTCTACTTTTCGATTTGTCATTTACCATGTTACCATAGTTTTTTCACTACTGAGATTGAGTATTGACAATATAGTATCAGTAAAAAAGATTGAGCTGTCAATCTCAAACAGCAAATTTTGGATTGGGATTGTTTATTGGCAGCGGCTGTTAATGAACGACGGTAAGGCTCTGCCAGCTTTTTTTAAATCGTTTTATCATAGCTACTGGCGAATAACAGTAAATAGTTTCCTTGTTAGTTATTGTATTATAGATTACGAAATCCAAGTAATTAGAACTAGTGTTATTTGGCACAAACAACAATAGACTTACATACCTATTCATAGTAAACAAGTATGTAGGCAAGGTTGACAAATATGTTTGTGTTGTTAATTTTTTTTCCGAAGTATTTAATTTAATTAGTAACGTTCGTAGCCATAACAAGGAAAAATATAAAAAGTCAGTAAAAATGTTAGCTGATTGGGCGAAAAAGTTTTCGGGTTAAGGTCAGGCACTAGCAAGCGAGGCGTTAGATTTGTACCGTAACTAGCCTTTTATGCGCCCGTATCCAGCTTCTATATTTCTCTTATAACTGAGTCCCTGATTAACCATATCCTAGTCTGGTCTAGTTGCATTTACCACGGGGAGTGTTCTCGAGAATTGTTCGGACTTATCCCTGCTGCCGAGTTCCGCCACCGTACAACACGACAAACCTCCAAATACCACCCACATCACCTTGGAGGTTGGAAATCTACCACAGTACGTTTTTCCCGGCATTTTCTCCCACGTAGTACAAATCTGTGGAACCAGTTGCCAGCGGCATCATTCCCGGACCGATACGACCTGGCGACCTTCAAAAAACGAGCGTATTCCCACCTCAAAGGCCGGCAACGCATCTCCATGCCCTTTGGTGTTGCAGATGTCTATGGGCAACGGTGTTCACTTACCATCAGGTGAACCACGTGCTCGTTTGCCCCCTATAACATAAAAAAAAGTCATTTCTGCGCTGTCTGGATCTGCGCCCGGTGTCTACCCTGCTATATGAAATGTTTCAGGCATACCTATGTTTTCACTGTGGGCCTTTATTAAAAGGCTCAAAGTTACTCAACGAGCCAAGGAGAGGGCTATGGTCTATCGGTGTTTCCCTACGAGATCGAATCAGAAATGAGGAGATCCATAGGAGAACAAAGGTTACCGATATAGCCCATAGGATTGGCAAAATGAAATGGCAGTAGGCCGGGCACATATCTCGTAGAACCGATGGCCGTTGGGGCCGAAAGGTTCTTGAGTGGAGGCCACGTACAGGCAATTGCTAATCTAAATATTATAATTGATTGTCATTACTCATTACTACGCTAATTAAAATTATTGCTATGCTAATTAAAATTATTATCATTTATAAAGTTATAATAATTAAAGTTTTGCACAAAATACACATTGGTTCCCTGCTTCAAATACACTGAAGCCAATAACATAGATTTTCAGTAACTTCTAACTGATGCTAGAGTATATTTTTTTATTGTTGTGAATGGCGAGACGAGCATGTCATGCAATGTCCGTCAAACCGGAACCAGTAAAATGAATACCGCCAAAATTACTCAAGCTAGTGTGTCGTATTTCCAGTTCACTTTGTGTATATCCGATGGAGAGCAGGCCCGCATAATTGTGTCGACTGACTGGCTGTATAGTCACTTCCTGTCAGGTTCACTGTTTTGTTGTGACAATATGAAAAACGTCCAGGAAACTCAGTGCGCGCGAAATCAGTTATAAAAGCGAGCTCAACAACTTCCATCCCCGAAACAAAACATAAAATACTAACTATCAACTTTCCATTTATTGACGTATTCACCTTTAATTATATTGTAATTAAAAAAATTACGATGCATTACCTGAGCCTATTCAAAATACCAAAGATAGAGTAGAGCAATTCATTAGACACTTATTATTATAGACTGAGGCTCAGCGTGTCAACTGTCTTTACGAATACTTTCTTTTTCTACATAATTGTTAATTTATTACACGTGAAATATTTTTATTGCGTATTGACGCACAAACTTGAAGTATAAATTAAACATTATTACACCTTTGTAAATAGGAAACAGGGAAATATCGAAGCCTCTTATGTTTGCTTAATTCGAATCAACATCGGTCCACTAACACGATATTTCCGCATGTTTAAAAGTAATTTTATAAATTTCATTTTTGGTATAGAGTTAAAGCCCGTGCGCCCTAGACTTACGTCATTTTCTAAACGCTGAAGGCTTACTGCGCTCACCTCTAGCAGAGGCGTCACACGATCAGCAACTATAAAGATTAGATATCATCTTCAATGTGGCAAGATCAAAGAACCATCAAGTGACTGACTACCAAGGAAACACCTTTTGATAGTTCTCCAAGTCATTAAATAGTATAAAATGAAGTCGCCTCCACTATCTGGGTGCTTACATCTTTTAAAGTATTTAACGTATTTTAATGCAGTTTTCAGCAATAGATAGAGATGACTTAAGAAGAAGGTTTATATGTATAATACACGTACAGGGTGTCCCATTTAGTTCCCACATGAAGGAAAAATATCTTAAAGATTTTTGAATAATCGCATGTTTAAAACGGGATTCAAACCTTCCATATGGCAATAAAAACCCGTCATTATACGGTATCAATTAAAGGCGACTTTTCGTGTGGAGTGGAATAAAAAATATCTGCACTCAGGCGAAGCTGGGACGGGCCTCCAGTAATTTATAATATTCAGCTTTTACTACAACTAGGGAAATAAATTTTATTGAAATATAAAGATGCGATAAAATATCACAATGTTTGAGAGCCGCACGCGTTGTCTAGCCCGGAGGATGCGATACGAGAGTGGCGGCAAACAATTGCGCCTAAAGTGAACACATCCTAATAAAGTACAATGCTTTGCTTGAGAACTCCGTGGCCGTCTTGTCAATACTCTGGTACAACACGCTTCCTCCTTAGTCCTCGCGTCACTACCCACGGCACACTCGCGCGAGGTACTAAACTGTTCCGCCTCGTATTTACTGACTCGCTTTGATAAACTATTCTATAAAAAGGTAAATTGGTTTTTATGTAGTTAGTCTGGGACTAATGAAAGTATTCTAAAACCGTTTTACTACAAAGTTGATTGATAAACATTTTGTTTAGCTAAGAATGGATGGGCAATCACAGGAATGGTTATGTTTAAATGTGTTGAACAGAATTTGAAAGGTTTATTCAACAATATATAGGCATAACTCAAGCCTATACGCGTATGTTGTTGTAGAACTATACCATGTATATTTTATGCAATTTTTTAGTTGTTCTTAAGTCTTCTGGATCAACTTATATTAAGAATTTTCGCTGGCTTTTCAGCAATAACATATTTAATAAAGCTACAAAAATCAAGAGAGGTGTTAAAACGAGGACACACGCAATAAATAACAGCTGCGGAAAATTTAAATTGCTCCGACGTTGCTATACCTAATTAAAAACTATATAATGGCGGAAACAGAAAGCATTCGTAATTTATAATGATTATTTGTTAAAATTCAATTTCAGAAGAAACTTACCACAATAAGAGAATTACAATGAATATATTTTATACACATGAGTCAATTATTTCAATAACATCTGCGTTGCTAATTTCATTTTCCATTAGGGGAAGGGCGGGCGACTTGGAAGGCTTAACTTTATGCAAGAAATACGTAAAAAGATTATATTTCTGTATGTTTTCAAAAAGACCGGAAAGTTAAAAATTGTGTTCTTAAAAATAATATACTTAATATACAATCTGCAAAGACAAGAAAATTTGGAAAGTAAATCCATCTTACCCAATCGGCAAGATTAAATATATAGAATATGTCTCAAACAAACTATTCCATCTTTCCTACATCCCCATTGGTAATATAAACATGATCAATTTTAAAGGTCCTTTATATATTTCTTTTTTAATTTATTCCTAATAGTTACTTTGTATAAAAAAATGTAAATAAATTTTATAAATGTAAGTTACAAGCGTTCTAATTTGACAGAAACACAAGAATCACCTCACAAATCGGTAGTTAGCTCCAGGAGGGCTGCGTTTCTGCTCTTAACCACAAAAGAGCCTTCTTATTATAGTCTTATGTCTTCTATATATCTTATGTCTTCTTGTGTTCGGAGACACGTGTGCTCGTGGCTCGGTTTGGAAAATATATAAGGTTTCCATTTTTCCCTGTCTTCCCCTATGCCTATATTTTGTAAGTAACAAGAAAGTTTTAAATATATACAAAACGTTATATATTTGAGTATTTAGCAAATATACACGAGGAAAATTGTCGAAGTCAAACCCTTCAAAGTTTTTTGCCTGCGCGTGCAACTAGATCAATATTACATTTTGTCTGGGTGGTTTCATTGTTATATCGCCCGTGAAACTACATAGGTAGAGGAGGTATTGCGTAATTATTAGGTAGTAAATATGCTCCATGTGTACATAATGCGGCACCTACAATTATTAATAAACACATAACTATAATTTCCTTTAAACATTACCTAATTTATCACAAGCGAACGATTTAGACTCTCCCAAATATTTTCAATAGGGGAAACTTATATGTATACCTAGTCTTGCCATAAATATTGTAATAAAGAAAAAAGAAAATTGTTAACTGCAAATAACATTTATTACTTTTACAGTGTGTCAGTTTAATACATAAATATAAAACAATTAAAAATATAAAAAGCTTATTCGAAGTGGTCTCCATTGGCTGCAATACAGTCCTTTAAACGATGAGGCCAGTTATCAATAGAAGCACGCACTCTTTCCATGGGAAAATTCTTCACTGCCAATCGTATAGATTGTTTTAGGGACTCCAAATTATCATGGCGTTTAGAGCAAGCTGTACTCTCTAAAACTGACCACAAATCATAATCCAGCGGATTAAGATCGGGACTAGACGACGGCCAGTCTTCAGCTCTGATGAAGTCCGAAACGTTCGATTCCAACCAAGACTGCGTGGACCGAGCTTTATGACCCGGCGCCGAGTCTTGCTGGAAGGACCATACTTGGTTATTGAACATGGTGATGTTAAGGGGCTTAACTACCTTCTCAAGAATGGTATCTTGATACACTTGTGCCGATGTTTTGATACCTTTTTCACAAAAATATGGCTCAGTCACTCCTTCATAGCTAACACCCCACCAAACCATCACTGAAGTCGGATAATGTCCACGTTGCACTCTGTCGACTAATTGGGAAGCTTCCTTAGAGCTTTGAGCATAAATACGGTCATTTTGTTTGTTAAAATGTTGCTCAATTGTAAAAATTTTCTCATCCGTAAACAAAATTTTTCTGTGACCTCCCTTTGCGTACCGCTTCAGTAGTTGTTTCGATTTTACCACCCTATTCTTCTTTAAATTATCAGTTAAGAAATGGCCAGTGCGTCTCTTATAGGCTGCAAGTCCTAAGTCATCTTTTAAAATACGCGACATGGTTCTAGGTGCTATCTTCATTTCCCGAGATAAAATCTTTTGCTTTCGGACAGGATTTCTTCGAATTCTTTCCCTTACTGCTTTGACCACCTTTTTCGTACGAACACTACGTGGACGGCCAGATCTTTTTCTGTCACAAACAGAGGAGGTCTCATTGTACCTATTAATAGCCCGGTACACAAACATTTTACTAATACCAAGTGTATGGAGAGTTTTAAAAATTGCATTTGGCTCCATACCTACTTTGTGTAATGCTATCACAGCGATTCGGTTCTCTTTATCACCCCACACCATTTTAATATCGCAAAATATTTTACAATGTATTGGCGCCAAAATGAGAAAACACAATGAACAATCGTATAAAAATGACAGATTCGAAATTCAAATGTAATATTTTTTTATAATTAAGTGTAACAGTATTTATGGCCAGACTAAGTACATACAAGTTAAAATCATACATCCTCTTTACGCTTCTTGATGGGATAAAAATGCGTATCAAGCTTTTAATGTTTGATCCAAAACTTACAAAACAAATCCATTATTATCAATTTACAATTATTTGTAAAAATAAAAGTGAAAGGAAAAATCTTTATCAAAATATAGATAAATGAATGATTGGAAAAAAATAAAAACTCCAGGTAAACCACATAAACAATGAAATCTATCCTCTATACATATAAATATAATTGAAGTGTCTGTTTGTAAAGTGAAAATTAAAGAAAATGTCCAACTAGATGTCGTTATATACACGATACCTATAACGAAAATCACCTTAGATTTTTGTTGTCTGTCTGTCTGTTTGTTCCGGCTAATCTCTGAAATGGCTGGACCGATTTTGACGGGACTTTTATTGTCAGGTAGCTGATATAATAAGGAGTAACTTAGGCTACATTTATTTTAGAAAAAATCTTTTATTTTAGAAAAATTAAGTTTTTCTTATATTCCACGCGGACGAAGTCGCGGGTACAGCTAGTTATAAATAAAAATAACATATATTTGGCTAACAGTTCGCCACATCAGTGTTTTGTTAGTGGCCTACACGTGTAACGCAATAAAATTCAATACAATGAGGTTGTGGGTGGACTATTTGTTCAACTCGGCGTACATACATATCTTTATGTATTTTATTAATTCCGCATTAACATATTTCTCTTCTCTGTGATGATATGATCATTTGTATAATATATAACTTTCTAAACGACTTAAAAAAAGGAGGAGGTTCTTAATTCGACTGTATGTTGTTTTTTTTTTAATTTTTTCAATGATGGTAATTGGATACTACCTAACCCAGAAAATCTAGATATTCCCAGACACAGAGCATCAATGCTTGGTGTCTTTATAATGTGGTCGATTCTGGCTTCCATTTCATTAATTAGATACTAATAATATGAAGCTGTACAAACAAGTTTTGCACCATAACCATTGCGCTGTGTTTTTGGCCTTATAAAATACTAGCGGTGGGACCCGGCTTCGCCCGGGTGCACATAGCTTTTGAGTCCAGTATTGACTTGGCGACAACATATTATTTCGCGTACTAACTATATTTTTCCCGCGCGCCGTCGTTAAAAACCTAAAAAATTGTAGCCTATGTGTTATTCTGATGAATAAGCTATATTGTGGTAAAGTTTCATTCAAATTCATTCAGTAGTTTTTACGTGAAAGAGTAACAAACATCCATACATCCATACTTACAAACTTTCGCCTTTATAATATAGTAGGATAGGGTAAAGTAAAAACCTTCGACAGACATCACGTCGTTTGTTGTCGATAACTGTCTTATGTAATACTATGTAGTAATATAAACGTGGAAGTGTGTTTGTTCGTTAAATGTTCTTGTGGATAATTTCAATTACTAGACATAATCCGCGTAGCAAGATTTTTTTGTAAAATATTTTTATTTCATGCGTATTACATTACTTAATGGATTTGTTTTGTCTTCATTTATCGCGTTTTTTTAATTCTTATCTCTCCCGTTTTCCATCTGTTGAGAGCCACAGGGATTCCACTCCTTATAAAGTCTTCATCTGAAGAGTTTTACCGCAAGTTATTGGAAGTGGTTTGCATCACCGACGCAGGAAGCATTCTTCAGGAAGCCACCTGTCTAATTCTTACTACTCATTCGACTATTTTATAATATAACCTTTTATTATACATACATAACTAAAATTACGCTTTTTTTCCAGAAGGAGTAGGCAGAGGTTCCCCTGTTAGCAACCAGGACACCCATTTTTCGCATTGTATATTCCGACTCACGATGTGATAGGGGGGCGAGCCTATCGCCATATCGGGTATTAATTCCTGACTCCGGGCTGATAATCAATAAGAAAATCCAATATCACTTATCCCCGAGCCGAGATTCGAACCCGAGACATCAGATTTGTAATCGTACAGTAGTACAACTGCACCACCGATGCCTCGGTGTCTAACTCTTTATTATACTACCACAAAAAAGATACAATATTGAACAAAGAAAAAAACAGATATAAATATGGTGACATAATCAGCGGTCTTATTAAGCGATCTCTTCGAGAAAACCGGGTGGGGGAGGAAATATTTAATTATTGCTTGCTTCCTACATAAGTCATTCAGCGTATACTTCCAGATTTGGCACATACCTCGACCGCAGGGTGTGTGCTACGTAATGTAAATTAAAATACAATTAATTAGCGATTAGAGAAGAGCATCAGGTGCCATTAGTGCCCGGGCGTACGTGACTATTGCCACGGCGGGGCTAATGGCATCAATGAAAACAAACTATTTGCTTCATAAAAACACCAATTTATTTATTTATTTATTTATTTATACTCTTTATTGTACATCTTAAATTACATAATAAATAAATATATCAGGCAAAATTAAGTACAATGGGTGACCATATCGCATTGAGCGATCTCTTCCTGGCAACCTTTGGATGAACAGGAATTATTGAAGTAATAACTAGGGCTTGACGTTCAAAAAGAGTACATTAAGAAAAGATACCAAATAGTAAATAAATAATATATATATATACATACATATACACACATATAAATATACATATATACATACACATATACATATATAATTATATACATAAATAAATACTATAAAATTACACATAGGCTAATATACAATATTACATAAATAAAACATAAGTTTATAAACAAAAACAATTTTAATGCAGAAGGGATAGGTAGTGATCTTTGACTAGTGATTTAAAAGTTGTACGAGACTTAGCAAGTCTAATATTTAAAGGTAATGCATTCCATAACCGAGCTGCTTGAACAGTGAAAGATTTGTCAAAAAACACTGTAGTATGGATTGGTATATGTAACTTCAGATTTTCTGATGACCTCAGGGATCTCGCATGTCTTTCACTGAGGAATTGGAATCTTTCTTTAAGATATAATGGAGAAGAAGGACAGAATAAGACATTATAAAGTAAAGAAAGTATGTGAGCATTCCGGCGAAAGCGAATTGGTAACCACTTGAGCTTAGCGCGAAATTTTGAAACGTGATCATATTTACGAAGTCCAAATATAAATCTTATACAGAAGTTTTGAAGCCGCTCAAGTTTGTCTAGTTGGTCTTCTCTGAGGTCAAGATAGCTGGTATCGGCATAGTCAAGAATTGGAAGAAGAAGAGACTGTGCAAGCGCAATTTTAGTGGTAAACGGCAAGAAGTTCCGGAGTCGTCGCAAAGACCCCGCAGCAGCAAAAATCTTGCGACTTACGGACTGTACTTGAGAATTCCAGGACATTTTAGGGTCCATTAATATCCCCAGATTTTTTACATAAGTCTCACTAAAAGGAACGATTGTTCCATCGAGAGACACTTGAGGAAGTCGAGTCCAGTCCAATCTTGAAATCATTCTGGGGCTACCAATAATAATGACCTGGGTTTTTATGGGATTTACTTTAACACCATACGATTTACTCCATTTGCAAATTTCCGATAGGTCAGCATTGATTCTCGCTATCGTTTCCGGCAACCCTGCTAAGGGTCCCTGCGAATAGATTTGGAGATCATCTGCATAAAGATGGTAGGATGAAGTAAGTTTTTGAGAAATTGAATTTATAAAAATAGCGAAAAGTAAAGGAGACAAAACGCCACCCTGAGGAACACCAACTGTAGTATCGCACCATGATGAAAAGGTGTTCTCGATACATATACGTTGTCGGCGACCAAACAGGTAAGTATGAAACCAGTCAATTACCGTTGGAGATATGTTAAGAGAGCGCATAATACCAAGGAGAATATCAAAATCTACAGTATTGAAGGCGTTACTAAAGTCTAATAGAGTAAGTACCGTAAGATTTCCATTCTCCATGGCAGCCCTAATATCATCTGTAACATTGATCAGAGCAGTGACGGTACTGTGGCCAGGACGGAAACCGGATTGCATGGGATTAAGGAGATTGTTTTTACAGAGGAAAGAATTGATTTGATTATAGGTAAGTCGTTCAAGGACTTTGGATAGGAATGGAAGTATGGATATAGGGCGATAATCGGAAAAGGACACGGGATTAATCTTTTTTGGCAAAGGAATGACTTGGGCTTCTTTCCACGAATGTGGAAATTCGCCGCAGGTTACAGAAAAATTAAAAATATGACAAATAATGCAATTAAGGTGACATGTCGTCTAATTAATCTATTTTGTGACGAAATTTCCGTGTAATCGATTTTTTTGTAGGCTTTTTCCCTAAATGTTTAGACCGCAATGTTTTTTTGTTTTAAAACTAACAAGAGAATGCGACTAAAGTGCATTCAATTATAGTGTAGTGCAATCTAAATGGGACATCCACTAGAGAGAGATATTTACTACAATTATGCTGGCCTGGGTGTAACCTAATGAATCGTGACTCCTTCGCGTAAGGCACTAGGATCTATCTAGAGGCATTCTTACCACTGATACTTTTGATCGTGTACCTGCTCCTGATAGTACAATGCATATTAGGTGGCAAAAAGTATATACAATCGTAAATGAAATTCGTTATAATTCATCTATATAATCTCATTAATTTCATAAGATATGTATGTATCATACTTGGTTCAGACCATAGTCTGGGGGTAACTCTGTGATCTGAAACGAAACTCGTATATTCGGACTTCGTACGAAATAAGTTACAAGTTTTCCACTTCTTAAAAGCTATATTATTTTCTTTGATATGTATCAGCCCATATACGTCCCACTGCAGGGCACGGGCCTACTCTACAATCGAAAGTACGATTGAGAGTGGTTAGGCCATATAGTCCACCACGCTGGCCTAGTGCGGGTTGGCGGACTTACATACCATAGAAATTCTCATGAACCGCTATGGTATGCAGGTTTCCTCACGATGTTTTCCTTCACCGTTTTAGTGCGTGGTGATTGACTATCAATACACACATGACTCCGAAAAGTCAGAGGTGTGCCCTGGGATTTGAACCCGCGACCATCGTGTACATGTGGGCAGCCGCGTCTGGTCCGTTTACCAACAGGCCACCACGCACTTTCTCTCTTCTATTTATTATTCTCTTTTATTATTCTCTTTGATGCTTATCATTAACTTCGAACTTGGGAGCCATCCATAAATTACGTCAAACGAATTTCATGATTTTTTGGCCCCTCCCGCCTCCTTGTCACAGTTGGTCACATTTGTGGACTCCCTCCTCTACCTAGTGTGATGTCGCATATTTTTCAATTTTAGAGAGAATTGCAACTATTTTTATGTAATTTAAATTTAGTGTTGTAATACTTAGATATAAAATAATATATTTTCAAAAAATGTGGTGTCACAAAATTTTAGTCCCCTCCCATCCCTTGTTACACAATGTCACACTTCTTCGACCCCCTCTCTCCCCCTTAAAGTGTGACGTAATTTATGGATGGCTTCTTAAGGTTATGACGCACCATAGAGGATTCAAACATTTTTTAGAGTACTTAGGCACAGTCGTACAGTTTTACGTACGACGTCCGAACATTCTTCGTTATGTCGGAGTATAGAGTGCCCCTCCTGTTTATATTTTTATTTTATTTTATTTGTATTTGTGAAACACACAGAACAATAAAACAAATGAGCAGGATACAGTTAGTAGTAAATTATCCAGTGAAGATTCCACAATTAAGTATGTTTTGTCTTAGTATGTTTAACCAATGCCTTCTAACAGTTGCATAACAATAATCTCAAACACAAACAACATTGTCAAACGGAAGGCGACACGGCGACATGAACGTAACTGCATCCCCGACCATGTCTATATTCCGCTACACAAAAACCGTTTCTCAATGGTCACAATGAAATTTTGCAAACGTGCTAACATTCATTCTACTACAATCTATCACTTATTCACCGTTGGTGCTATTCATAGGAGGCGAGCGGGTATAGCACATCATATTGTATAATTTTTAAGTGTTTTTTTTATTAATTAAAATTTAAACCTAATTTTAGCTAATTACACAATTGAAAAAAAGCAACATACAGTCGAATTGAGAACCTCCTCCTTTTTTTGAAGTCGGTTAACAAGAAATGATTGTAAACTGGAAGTGTGACATTTTGACAATGAAACAATAGATACTACATTCAGTAACTAGTCAAGAAAATTTTGTAATAAAATTGGTGAAGCAATGAGATGACTATAAACATAATATATTAAAACTTATAATAAAATATGCATATACGGGTGTAAATATTAAACAGGTAAACACATTAGGTATCTGAATTTAGTTTGCAAAATATTACAAATACAATTTATTTTGACAACTTTTTAATATTTCGGTATTTCCCATACGTCATCATACGTATTGTTTATCAATTTCCTAATTTATTTTAATTTTGATAAAACATTGTTGTTAATAATTAAATATGATTAAAATAGAAATGTAAATTTAACATACAACCTGTCTGTCTAACGACAAACATTTAAAAAACAATTAAGAAAAAAATGCTTTTTAATTTTCACTAAACGGTTTGCCTAACCTGGGAATTGGTCTCGTGACATCTATATTCACTTACACATTGCTTCACTCGACAAACAGTGTGAAAACTCGATATTCTCTTATGCCTCGTACCACCATCCCAAACAGTTACCTGTAGTGTGTACCACGGACAATCGCAAACAAACCGAGATTCCCGCAGACACAGTGGATGCTGGATGCAGTCATCATTAATCATCCATCATCTCGACGACGGCTCTCGCTGCTTCCACGCCATTCGGGGAACCATTCCACCACTTGTCAGGGGTAATGCGATCCGTTATGCTGCTGTTGTCACAAAAACTATCGGGTTTATCAAATTTTACATACATATTTTTTTTTTATTGCTATGAATGGCGAGACGAGTATGCCGTTCGCCTGATGGTAAGCGATATGACTGCTTATGAACAATACTTGGCATGACACTGCGCTCGCCATCCCGAGACATAAGATGTTAAGTACGAATATGTCCAGTAGTTACTCTGGCTACAATATTCTTCAATCTGAAACACAACAGTGTATTTATACTACTGCCTGGCGAGAGAAATAGACATTGCAGTAGTACCTACCCAGGCGGCCTTTCACATATGAAAGGAGGGAGACCACCAGTTATAGTATATTCAAACTGGTAGAGCTGATAACTGCGTGGTGGGCCTGTTGGTAAACGGACCAGATGCGGCCGTTAACATGTTTTTGCTGGTCGCGGGTTCAAATTCCAGGGCAAACTTCTTACTTTTCGGAGTCATGTGTGTATTAATAGTAAATTACCACGCACTATAACGGTGTGGGAAAACATCGCGAGGAAACTTGCATATCATAGCCATAGATGAGATATTTTTTTTGCGGTACTGATGGTAAGCGATTCAACTACTCATGAATAGTAGCAAAACCAAACAACACATTGAATCTCAAAGCAATGCTTGGCATTCCACTGTGCTCGCCATCCTGAGACATAAGATGTTAAGTCTCAATATGTCCAGTAGTTACTCTGGCTACAATGTCCTTCAAACAGAAACACAACAGTGCATTTACACTGCTGTTTTGCGGAAGAAATGGACATTGCGGTGGTACCTACCCAGGCGGCCTCTCACATATGAGAGACCTACCACCAGTAAAATATATACGATTTGAATTTTTGTTTTTGTTTCTTACAGCTCCTTCTGGAAATACCAACCTTAACAAACAGGTTAATATTTTAGTGATAAAAGTTGCAAATTATTTCAACAAATAGTTTTATCAATACTTTTTAATAAGTGGTATTTCCATACCTTAATCATAAGTAACGGTTAAGTTTTCCTTAATATATTTTCTAAATATTTTATACGTTGCAATTAGTAAGTTTTGTGCCAAAAATAATAACATGCATGTTTTAATGAATGTAGATAAGAAAGTAGGCAACTAATTTATCAGGTGCAATTATTATTTATTATGGTAATTAGTTAAAAAGTATTTATAATGTAATCCAGTTCATATGGCAATGTGGGAATTAAGCAAGTAAAATGAAATTTACAGGGGACAGGGATAGGGATAGGGATGAAAGGGATAAAGAGAAAATTAACCTAGCGATTTTTCGCTTAAATAGAATATCTGCATATCCTTTCGTAGATACTGGTGAGAGCTTACATCATATACAGTATGACAAAAAATACCTCCCCGATCCAAGACGCCCTATTGGGTATCTTAAATTCGTAATAAAAATAAAGGATAACATAATTAACGTAAGTTATAAGAAACATTTTAGTATCAATAATACCCTAAAATCTATATATATATATTAGTATTATATTAAATGATACGGATCTTTTAAATATAATAAATTAATGACGCCTTATAACACATTTATCGATCGAGCAGAGTTCTTTTTATCACCCTGTATATTATATAGCCACGTGAAAAGTTGCTGTGGTACAACGACGAAGCAAAGGATTGTCAATGGAAAAATGCTATTTTTTTAATAACAATGAATAGCGAGACGAGCATGCCTTCCGGTTGATGGTTAGCGATACGACCGCTTTTGAACAGTAGCAAAACCAAACAACGCCTTGAATTACAAAGTAATGCTTGGCATTCCAAATAAGATGCTAAGTCTCAATATTATGTCCAGTAGTTACTGTTAGTAGTTACAGTATGCTGTTAGTTAAATCGATTTCGCTCCTGAATTGTATTTATTATATTACATCTAAATTAAGATATAATACGATATGACTATGGATTACGTTTATTTGCCAATTTAACCAACAACAATAATAATTATATTTGAATGATGGATAATCAGAGATAAACATTGCACAAATTAACTGTCCTGACTGAACTGATGGAAATACAATAATGTAAAATTCTTTGCAAGCAAGACTGTTACATTTGCTTTAAATTGTATTTCAATATTCTGATTGTTATTTATTAATAAAACGTAAATATTTGTGCACAGTTTATTACGGAAAATCTCCATAAGGCACACAGACCACAGACCAAAGACATATGTCATAATATTATAATAATAGACATAAAACTGCTATGCTATGTTACTGAGGAACAAGATAGATAACCCTGTTCTGGCGCAGATTCATCTATACGTGCCTCAACAATATTTAAGGACTGGTAGTCGGCGACGATATCAGCTGTTCGCCTGTCCAGCTCCTGGGTACGTTAATAGAACTCCGACAAGCAGAGCAATTAGCCTATTAAATACATTCACAAGCCAAATTCAAGATGTCGATATTTTTAATGATAATCTTCATCTAATATTTAAATATGCAACGGGGGTATTTGGTGTACAGGCGAGATTGTTATGTTTTGTATGTTTTTTTTTTAATAATTTATATCTGCGTTCTTTATTGATATGTTCTTCATGTTTAGTTACTTTTTATTTTATAATTGCTTGTTTCTATTTTTATATTTTAACTTTAGTTTTCTGAGTAGATGATTATTAGCGTCAAATTGTTTAATTTAATTTCATGTAAACTTTTTGGCACACGCTGTATGTTTGTAATGTAAATGTTTTTTGTAAATAAATAAAAGCGGGGAAAAGTGTTGACCTCTTTGTATGACCAATTATTAAACTAAACAATTATCTAACAAAGACAAATTCTCATTACGAGAAATGTTTTTAATAATAGGGAAAATTTACAGGAAACATTATTGATAAGCCCAAATAACCCAAAAATGATGACATAAAATGTAAAAAATTAGTACCATTTTTTATGTGATTTACATACATACATACATAATCGTCACGCCTGTATCCCATAGGGGTAGGCAGAGACTATAGAACGCCACTTTGCCCGATCCTGACATATTACTTTCGCTTCATCCACTTTCATCAGTCTTTTCATGCATTCTCGTCGGTTTAGGGTGCTTTTGACCTGACCCTTGTTAAGGGTATCACCGATTTGGATGGTGTATGTTCGGTGAGGTCGACCCCTACCGACTCTTCTATCCACACTCGCCTTGTAAATTTGCTTCGTTATTCTCCTTTCATCCATCCTCTCTACATGGCCAAACCATCGTAACATTCCTATGTCAATTCTTGTCACTACATCTTCTTTCACTCCACAAGTTTTCATCACTACGCTATTTCGCACTCTGTCACACAAACTTACACCACACATTCCCCTTAAAGACCTCATCTCTACTGCCCTAATTTTACTTTCATGCTTCTTCTGCCATACCCAACTTTCACTACCATACATAAGCGTTGGTATTAATACTCCTTTATGGACAGCCAGTCGTGCCTTTTTTGCCTTTTTAAATTAAATTGGGAAATAATTCAATATACTCAATCAAAAAATGTAGCTATGAAAGACAGGCATAGACAGGCGTTGCGGATGAATTAAGGGACCTGACCACCCACTACACGCATAGCTTGAAGATCGATTGCTCTCAAGGGACAGTCACACAGGCGTCGCGCGTCGAACGGAAGATGTCTATATTGACTATATTTATAAAACGATTACAATAATCTTGATATGGTCGTGATAAGCGTGCTATCAGTAAGAAGTTAAGCTTCATTATTATACGGTTGTCCTCGTGCTAATGATGTTGGCTCACTGTTGTTTATCGCCGCCAAATCTAAGGCATGCAAACAAACAAGGTTATATCGCTATTGACGTGAGCCACTTCAAGGTATACGTACACAGTACACTTTGATTATATGCCATTATATGTATTATACGTAGATTCTCCAATATGTTTGAGAAATATGGCGTTTAGTGGCTCTTTTTTAAGAAACAAACGCCCTTATTTATTACATTTCCTCTTTGCTAAATTTGAAGCCAGTTTAGTGACAATTAGTGTAATGGTTCTAATCTGAGGGCATATCTATTACTTTTGGAGTAGAGTGTATTTTAAGTAATTGTCCTAAAATTTAATGGTGAAGGGAAACGTCGTGATAAATCTGCATACTACAGAGATATTTACAGTGATTTAGATGGTATGTGAAAACGTAAAATAGAAATGGTTTTGATATTATTAAATTTCATTATTTGATATGATCCCGTGCAAATGTGAGCATATTTAAGATGTTATAAGATAAATATCATCAGTTTTCATAATGACAATTTAGTAATCAAAACTAAATAGTAAATAGACTTTCCTTGGTAGTCTCAACATTTCTTTCATATTTGTAGTCAATTTAGTTCATCTAAAAGTTGTCTGGAAGACATCGCCGTTTTACAATAAGACCGCCGAATCTAACATTTGTTTTCTTCTTTTCATTTGAGTGGTGTACAACGAAGTATAAAATAAATAAATAGATACTAACTTATTACTTTGAATTATCCTATGTAATAAAAAGTAATTACGGCCTTATTCAAATACATATTTAAAAGTTATATTTAATATTTAGTTTTCTTTGCTCAAACTAAATTCATAATTCGTTGGAAAGGGACAAATTATTCAATAGGTAATTAAATTTTAAAACTTTCTTTGAAGGCCGTTAATGTATTACGTAAGAATGTTCACAAAAATGACGCTTGACGTCAAGAATAAAAATTAAATTCCCTGGAATTGATTTAAAACCAAAAGCAAATTCTAGGGTTTGTTTACAGGAAAACAAAATATAGTTAAATGAAGCTAAATTGGAGGTATGTTAACATCGAGCTTGTTTATTTGAGTTACATAATAATATACTACGTAGGTATACTCGTAGTGCCGAAAATATAATTTAGTTTTAAATTCGACATTATTAGTTTTTAATATTAACTTATATCACTAATTAAAAGGTGACAGGACTGCTCTTTCTTCATAATAAAATAAATTCAGTATTTTCCAAGAGAGTAAATATGGCAAATGTGAACTATAAGTGATTGCCGCATGTCCAACTTGTGATACTATAAAATGCAATATATCGTAGGGGAGACCGGGGCTAGTTGACTATATGGGTAGGTTGACTAACTATCAAAAACTCGTCTGAGGCAATAGCCTTGAGCTAACTAGTGAGACACAAGAGTCCGTCATCTCCCCCCGCTCCGTCATCAGGAACGCGGCGTCGCGCACGCACGTCGTTTGAGAGAAGGAACGTAATATTGAAAAACAACACACGTAAGTAATTATTTCTGATGTAATATTATTTGTAATACTGCCTATTTATTCATGGTTATTGATTGTCAAAGCATTCACAAACAATGTTCGATTCATGTTCTTTCTTTTACGTATTATTCTATTTGATTTTGTTGCAGTTTTGACGTTATGGCATGTGCTTAAAAGTTAAAAAGTGGTTCGGGGCTAGTAGACTAATGTATAACGGGGTTGGTTGACCACTGGGTCAACCATTCCACACATAAAATGAAGTCGGTATTTTTGAAATTTTATCTAAAAATCATTGTATCAGGACCATGCGAACATACAAAAGAAAGACGAATAGAGGGAGTACATCCAAAGATGTAATAATTAGAGCATGTCAACAAGTTATCTTTGATAAAAAAAAGTATTAATTCTACAGCGAAACAGTTCGCTATACCGTATAAAACACGCCAACGCTACGTCGTAAATGTGACGAAAAAATTTGAAAAAAATCCCGAATTATCGAAATCTGAAGCAACTTTGGACAGCGTTGGCTACAGAAAAAATAGAAAAATATTTAGTGACGAGGAAGAGCTGGCTTTAGAGAGTTACTTGAAGACTGATTGGATAGTATGGTCTCAAAATAATTTATTTTATAATAATATAATATACTTATAACATATATACGAACATATATAATTTATATAAATAATATGTATATATACATACATTTATATATAAACATATATACGTACTTACGTCAACTGTTACTAAATAATAAATATAATTACATTTCTTAGATATGATAATTTGTTACCAAATGGTTAAAGTTTGCAAGAAATTATTTCATTTTGTTTTAAATATTTAATAAGAGAGCATTTTGTTTAATGTGATTATTTGTTACCAAATGGTTAAAGCTTATAAGAAATTATTTCGTTTTGTTTTGAATACTTAATAAGAAAGTACTATGTTTATTTTTAGGTACTCAAATTTCCTAATGTTTAAATGTATGATTGTTTATTCTTATAATTTGATTTTTATTGTGTTTAATTGAAATGGGGGAAGATCGCCTTGGTTTCAATAAAAAAAGAGTAAAACATTTTTGTGTCTTTTATCTCATATCCTCGTAGATTTTGCCCTTACAACTTCATAGGTCAAGTTACCCCAGGTGAATAGTCAACCTACCCCGAGCATGGGGTAGGTTGACCAGTTTTTCCTATTATACAAAAACTGGCCTGTACTCTACATCATAACGAATAACGTGCTTTTTGCCACTTTCTTGCAAAGCTTAATAGTATAGCTATTAACTGAACCCATTTTTAAATTAATATACTCTAAAGAAATAGAAATAGAAACCTTTAAGCTGAAACCTGGTCAACTAACCCCGGTCTCCCCTATATCTTGATATTTGCTAATCTAATTATTGAAGATTAATCATATCCGGTAATGTTCTTAAAAACAGAAATACAAACCTAATCTAATCCTTACTAATATTATAAAGGTGAAAGTTTGTAAGTATGGATGTATGGATGTTTGTTACTCTTTCATGAAAAAACGGCTCATCAGATTTTGATGAAATTTGGTATAGTGATAGCTGACACCCTGGATTAACACATAGGCTACTTTTTATCCCGAAAAATGTAGTGTTCCCGTGGGATGAGTCAGGAAACCAAATATACATATTTTCTACTCTTTCAAATTCAAATTGTTGGCACGGGATGTCCTCTCCTACGGAAGGGAAATATAGTCGACGGCACGCGGGAAATATAGTTAGTAGACACGCGAAATAATATGTTCTTGATGTGGATTGGACTCAAAAACTATCTGCACCCGGGCGAAGCCGGGCCCGACAGCTAGTTACAGATAAAACTAACATGCGATATTTTTATTACCGTGGGCATACAAGCGAGCTATTCCTGTGATGGTAAGTGGTCACCATCGTTCATGGATCACAACGCTAAGTACAGTCAAATCACTGCCTATTTTATAGTGAATACGAAATTTCCAATGAAACCCTTGGATTTCATGCGAAGTTTACATACTTTGTGATCCCAAACGAAACTCGAATATTCAGACGCTCGACCTCCGAAGTAAGTTATACATTTTCCACTTCTAAAAATCAATACCATTCTCTATCATACTTATCATTTACTTCGAACTTAGTCTATGGTTACGACGTACAATAGAGGGCTCGAACATTTTAAGTACAACGTTTGATCATACAGTAATATGAAACTTTGCAAGAAAGCCAGAACATAGCGCCTGGGAAACAAAGAAGCAGGGAATTCACCCCACGCATGCGTAGGAAAGGCCGCAGTTAACGTACATTCCCAAATGTTATATAATGATGCATAAATGCACAGTGTCGCTGCATTTTCCTGCTTCGACTACGCAATATTTATATCGGTGGCAGTGCAACTAATTATCTGTTAATCGTTTTATAACGATAATAATTATACATTACTATTGTATTTTGTCGTGTTGTTATTATTTGAGATTTCGCCACGTTATCGTGCGAGATGTTGAGATAAATATTATCAAGTGTTTAACAAACATTTGCAGTACAAATAAATATGGAAAGGAAATGTAATAAGTAAAATGCGACTGATTACTTTTATTGTGCCTTTGTTTTTTTCCGTTTCTCTGACGTAATTTTATTGTTACACACATGCGCTATTTGGATGCTATATTGTAACTTATTACAGTGTGTTTTTAAGCTTAGAAGGCAGTGGCAGCACTCGAGTAGAGCCTGCCCATGTCTACAGCAGTCTAACGCAACAGGGCGACTTATCAAAATACATCGGTATTGTTTAAACTAGTAAATAATGAAAGTTTACGATGACCTGGTAAAGGTTGCAAGAAGTCGGTGGATGCAGACCGCTTACAACATAACATGTGGAGATCCTTGGGGGAGGCCTATATTCAGCACTGGACTTCCTGTATCTGAAGAGAGAGAGGCAATTTATATCGCGACAAAATCTAACTGTACCTTCTCATATACCATCTCCAAATGCAATCAAATCGAACAAAAACACAATCCCGGTAGTTTCACATAGTTAACACACCAAAATACAAGTTAATTACGAGTTGAAAAGAGCTATCACAGTGTCGTTCACTGTTCAGAAGCAATCAGCCGCTTGGTTTGTCTGTTTGTACGCCACTGACAGACGGATTAGCCGGCCATTGTGTGCTCAAACGTGAATAATAACTGTGTTCATATTTTCGATGGTAACGGAGAAATTATGAGTGTTTTTGAAATTGTCTAAAGTAAGATTTGGTACCTTCATTTATTTTTTATCCCACCCACGGCTTACTAGCTTGTGGAGATAGAAAACTATGAAATTAACCATAGTAAGCTATGCATTTATACAAATATTATCTACAATGTACTTGCCGGTACCGGTTCCAAGCGTAGACCATTAAAGGATATGCCAATATATAATAATATTATGTGTCGGGAACGAACCTTCAAACTTTTGATAATAATAACGACTGCTAATCAGCTATGCGAATACTTCGCCATAATTTTGAATTAGGCTTATAAAATGTAATAGGTGTACGAGTATATAAATAAATTATTACAAAGAGGCTTCGTCTATAGCCCATCAAGCTGCTCTAATACGGAATAAAGTTGTAAATTGGGTATTAGCTAATAATGAAACACAAATCATAATAATTTAAGTATGACGAGCATATTTCTAATAAATATTTTTGTATAAAGTAATATGTTTGTTCAAAGAGGAATTTCATTTATCTACAACAAAGCAATTCTCGTGAAAACTAAAATTACTTCGAACAGGTATGTAAACAAAGCGGAGACTATTTATAAACGAATCGCATAGTACAATAATTACTCATATATCTATATATATATATATTTCAATGAACGGCGACACGAGCATGCCATTCGCCTGATGGTAAGCAATATCACTCATGGACAGTAGCAACACCAAACAATATCATGAATTACAAAGCAATGCTTGGCATTACACTGAGACATAAGATGTTAAGTCTCAATATATCCAGTAATTACTCTGGCTACAATATCCTTCAAACCGAAACACAGCAGTGCATTTACACTGGTGTTTGGTGGGAGAAATAGACATTGCGTGGTACCTAACCAGGCGGCCTCTCACATATGAGAGACCTACCACCAGTGACATATACCCAGTTATATATTTCTCAAACTTCTTTTGATTTTGCAAGGTACTAAGTACTGTAACGTACATAACTCAATTTTCAAATAAATAATAACATGAAATAATTCCCTAAGCAAAAACACGTTGAATAGGATACCCGATCTGAGAAACAATCACAGGATTTTAAATAGGCATCATATTTTTTTTCTGTCAAATACTTTTTTCACATTATTTAGTTATGTTATTATAACGTGTTATATCTCAGTCAAAGACGCTATTTGTAATGCTTAGGTATCTTCAAATTACCTACCAAATAGAAAAAAAAACATCTCAAAAGTACTCATACCACATTTTTTTTATTGCTATGAATGGCGAGACGAGCATGCCGTTCGCCTGATGGTAAGCGATACGACCGCTCATAAACAGTAGCAAAACCGAACACCACTCTGAATCACAAAGCAATGCTTGGCATTCCACAGCGCTCGCCATTCTGAGATACAAGATGTTAGGCCTCATTATGTCCAGTAGTTATTCTGGCTGCAATGCCCTTCAATCCGAAACACAACAGTGCGTTTACAGTGCTGTTTGACGGGAGAAATAGATACTGCGGTTGTACCTGCCCAGATGGCCTCTCACATATGAGAGACCTACCACCAGTGAAATTAAGGAATATTATGTTGAAGTAATTCAATCATAACTTAAAGACCTCATTCTGCATACAAATAATTGTATATATTACCTTAATGAACATATAATATTATAAATTCATAATTATTTACTTTGATGGCTATTTATCCCGTATGAAGGACGGGTAAATTCTGTACTCATATTTATTTCCGTAATATTTTGATTCTGCTTACCTCTGCTTCGATAAGCGTGATGGTAATTATAGTTAATTAACACTGCTAAACATAAGTATTCTCAGAATCAAGATGTCGTCGGATTAGTAGACAGACAAACCTTTTATTATTAGATGAAATTATCTCCGCTATCTATTGACGAAGGATATTGGATTAGGCCTAAATATTTACTTATCGCCTTAACTTGTTTGCAATCTCCGTTGTGTCTTAAATAAACAAACGTCTTAGATAATAACATCTTTCCTATGTATTAACCTTTGTTAACATTATATGTGTTATATTTTAATTGTAAAACCATAAATATATTTTTGAATCCTACTAGTTTGGGAGCGGTTTTTCCATAAAAAAAGGAAAAAAATAACATATATGCAACCATTCCCTTCACATATTATTATTTATAAATGATATGATGATATGAATTCGAGAAAATAGTTTTATGTTTTCCTAACATCTAGATGAATTACACTTGTAATAGTTGTAATTAAATTCAATGCAATATAAAATACATACACGTCATTATGTTATAAGTATATTTAAAAAAATTAAACAACTGAAGTTTTAGCCGAGTAAATATAATTTAGAAATTATAATTTCATTGTAAATAATATTCACGTACTAAACGTGGTATTTGCATAATACATTAGAATTATAAGAGGTTATATTTGTAGTACTTTGCTTATTTCAAAAAATGCACGGAGAATTGTGACAGAACGCCGACCAATTATAACTAATTAAAACTTGCAACAAGTGTAAGAATTAATAAAATTAAATAATAAGCATGAAGCGACATTTGAAATAAGTAAAAAAAATATTAATTGAGTTTTAATGTTTGAGTTTAATTGCAATGTGATGTGTTAATGTACTTCGCACCTTAAAATGGCGTGACCTTTTCAGTGCCAGTTCATGTTAGATTTTAATTATCGTGTCGATGTTGGTAAAATATCCGACGGAATAGAATAGTCTCGTGTAACAACTTACTTTTATCATTGTTTATTCCAGTTATCAACGTGCCGTAATAGTAATAGTTCGTTTTATAATATTGCGTATTTGAGTGTCGCTTGCGCTTGTGTTTTATCAGGCTATCATGGCATGACGAATATAAAACTTTGATAGTAATGATTCAGCACATTAAAATACTGTCTTATCGCAAGATAAATATTTATGTAGTGAAAATAAACAAACAGATTACTTCCTAGATGGATCTGTGTATTGTGTTGTTTGACTTTATTACTGTTTCTGTAGAATTCTGTGATACTAAATACTTTAATCCCCGAGGATTTGAATCGGAAAGATAGCGTTCTCGTGTGCTTTAAGTGCGGTTTATTTTTAAATCCCCACAGTAAGCCACGACGTTTCTGCGTAAAGGGAAATAAAAGAGATGTTTAAATGGGCGAACAATACTTTTGTTTTATTATAATACTCTCAACTTAAACCTATCTATAATTAAATAAATATACAACTTTGGAAGTGTTTACATCAATAGCGGAATGCTACGTCGACATGGAGACATCGCTCTAACGCGCCTACAGCGCTGCACAACTGCACCGGAGATCACGGTCCACTGGTCCGACACTAACAACTAAATCACAGATAAACAAAAGGTCCGGCAGCCGCCGGCGGGCGCGGGACTCACTGCCGCGTCAGCACCGTCACCGGCTTGTAGATGTGCGGCGACAGCGGGTGGTGCGACGGCGACGGCAGCTCGGGACTCGACGAGCCCGACGTCGGTGGTGAGTGCATCATGGGCGGGGACGGCGCCAGCAGCGGCGAGCTCTGTGCCAGCATTGCCGAGCTCTGCGCCAGCGGCGAGCTCTGCAGCAGTGCGGACTGGCTGAGGAACGGCGCCGACGGTAGCCGCTCGTACAGCGCGGGCGAGTAGGGCAGGCTGCCGTAGCTCATGGAATCGCGGAAGGCGGGGTGCACCGCACTGGGGGCCACGGGCGGCGTCTTCATCTGCATGGGCGCGTACCTCTGGTACAGCAGCTGCGAGTACAGGCCCACGAGCTGCGAGTACGAGGCGGGCGGGTACGCGCCGGGGATGGGCGCGCCGGGGAACAGCGGCCGCTTGAAGCAAGCGAGCCGGGAGCGCCCGTTGAGGGCGGACCTCCGCCGCAGCTTGCCGGTCGTACCTCCAATGAACACGTCCTCGGCGGAGGCGTCCAGCATCCAGTAGTTACCCTTGCCAGGGTCGTCGTAATGACGCGGCACTTTCACAAAACACTTGTTCAAACTGAGGTTGTGGCGGATGGAGTTCTGCCATCCCTGCCTGTTCTCCCTGTAGTACGGGAAGTTGGTCATGATGTACTCGTAGATGCCGTTGAGCGTGAGCCGCTTCTCGGGGCTGTTTCTGATGGCCATCATGATGAGCGCGTTGTAGCTGTAGGCGGGTTTCTCGTGCTTCTTGTCCTTTTTGTCGTCGTCGTCCTTGGGCTTGGTGCAGTCGACGGGCTCCGTGCCGATGACATCCAGCTCGGAGTCGCTGAGGTCGGCCTCCGAGGGCGAGGCGTCGGTGGAGGGCGTCGGCGAGGGCGACGCCGGCGGTGGCTTAGTCGCCGCGTGGTTCATGAGGATCGAGTTTATACTGAAGTCTCCTTCGAACTTCACCATGTTGATCACTGTGCACTCGTGTCGGTCGATTCGCGCGTGCGTCGGCTGTGCGAGCGGCGAGTGAACTGGCGGGCGCGGAGGCGGGAGCGCGCTTTTATACGGCGACGCGGAGACTCCGCCTCGCGTGCTTTGTGGCGGGCGGCGGACCAGTGGGCGCGCGAGCTTTCCCCGCGTGCGGCCACGCCCCGCGCGCTGCAAGCTCGGCCACTCAGTCGCGCAGCCGACCGGCCAGCCGCAGCGGCGGCGCGGTGGGTAGCGCGTGCGCACTGCACTGCACCACAGCCGTCACACACACTGCACTTATTTACGAGCTATCTCATTTATTACTCATCAACCAGCACAAACAAAATTATTGTTGATTCACGCGTGAACAATATACGTACGAATATGTAGCGTTAGAAAACGTGTTAATCTACTAAAACCATTTCTGTAACACTGTTAATGGTATTTTTAACAATTTTTTGTTTAAATTGCTATTTAGAATGAAGCGTGCTCGTTGCAGTTAAAAAAACTAACTTAATTAGGTACATACAACGGATGAGACTTTTTAAAATATGAGTTAATAAAAAATGTTCCAAACCATTACGAAATGTGTTTTAATAGCCGTTAAAATGTTTGTACAAAACACATTAGTCGATACAATATTTTAATGTTTTATTAATGAGAATAAATTACGGATTGTCCTAATATTGTACAAATAAACAATAAAACGCGACAAATAGTTTATTTATATTCAACTGACCCAGATGCATGTTTTATACAATTCGTGATTAGTTTGGCATGCGGAAGTGTGTTACCTCTTTTTATTGGCATGCTGACGTCACACACGGCATGTGGATTTCAATTTAATACGTTTCCCCATATTTAGATAAAAAATCAGTAGTTGGTAATATAAAACATAGCTGTGTACATTTTTAATTAACCGACTTGCAAATACGAGAAGGTTTTAATAGGGATATATATTTAAATATTTACGATTGTGATGGCGTCGGTGTAGGTGTCAATATAAATAAACAAATAAATTTCCTTATTATTTAAAGAATTTGCAATAAGTAGCGATAATTATTACCGCATACAATTAATAATAAAATACTTAAATAATATCCATAAATAAGGTAATTAGGTATTCTGAATTGTGTATAACAATATACATTTGAGAACACAATAAAGGTTAAATCAACAGTATAAAGGTTTTAATGCAATATTAGTAATTTACTGATGATAGAGAGGCTGTAGTAACGAGAATTGACACAATAATGTTCTGGTTGTTCGGTCGTGTAGCAACATCTGATAACTAAATAAAATTTATTGTTACATGTGTACATATCGCCGTGTATATGTTATGTAACGTTGCCTAACATGTGTAATATTATTCATATACTTGATCCGTTTTTGATTAACTCCGTTCAAGCTACCTACTCTCCTGTTATTGAAGATTCACGTAGAATTCGATAGATTCGAATAGCTAAATAAAATAATTAAAAAACATGTGGTAACAATAGATTATAGAATGTATTCTTTATTTTTACACTGCCCTTTCTCCTTTCGTTAAATCCACCTATTGAAGTCTGTAAGACATTGCCTAGAGCAGTAGTTCATAACCTTTTAGTTATGAGGGATCATTTGACAAAATGTCTGTCAAGCCATTGACCAGCTGTCAGTCAACCTACTGCTGACTTGTTTGGTTGTATATTAATACAGTACCGAAATGTAAATAAATAAAGGATTTTCCTAATACATAGCCTCTGTGATATAAGACAGCCTCCGTGGCGCAGTTGGTTAGACGCCGGCTGTGAAACTGGAGGCCGCGAGTTTGATCCCCGCAGCGAAACAAATATTTCATTTGTTTATTTAAATCCTGAATATTAATTAGGTTTTCCAATTAAAATATACTTTTTAACATATATTTCAAAGGAGAAATAAGTAGTACGATAGAAATGCTGAATATGAATGTATATTTTGTTAACATCTTGAGACCAATTAATTTACAGGAGATTAAAAAATCCAGTTTTTTCAAAAATAGTATAACATAAGGTTTTAATAAACTTTGGCAATGAAACTGTATGTGAAAGAGTATTTTTATTTGAATAACTAAATTAATAATGAACGAAATTAATTTAAATTTTGATTTGAAGCGAGTAACCGACCAGAAAATGTAATTTATTTATTTATTGCTGAAAGTGGAGTAAATGTGTAATGTTATATGGATATAATGCGATTCTTGCTAATATTTTTTTTTAAATAAATCTACGGCACGACTAGAACGCTGAGGTCCCAAGTAAAAATCTCGGCTCGGGCAAAAAATAAAATAAGAGAAAAATAAGAGCGAGTAATGGCTATAGGTTCGCTATATCACACCGTGGGACGGAACACACTAGGCGAAACGTGGTTGTGCTGATATCTCTACCTACCCCGTCTGGGAAAAAAGCGTGGTTTATGTGTATATATTTCAAATACATATTGGAGCCAAATATAATCCCAATAATATAAACCCACTTGCAATCGAGTATACCGTTCAGACTCACGAATAAAGGGAAGTAAGGGTATTTCCAGAACGTATTATCCTGCGATTAAAATATTAGTCACGGGTAGCATTTAGTCGCATGTAGTTATCTTATGTTTATACATAAACAAGAATTACTAATTCCACGATATAAAAATATTGACTAATCATTAGTAGCAGTTTCAACATTAATTTGTTGATTGATAACATTTTGTCCCGTCTGCATGACTTGGAAAAATGCTCAAAATATCGGTATGTTTATGAAAATATCGAGAAAAACCTATATGAACGAAAAATATCTACATAATATATTTACACACAATAGATATCAACATCTTGTCTCAAAAGAAAACCAAATTCCCTAGAATAATTGTAGAACATTTATTCTCCATTCTGGGTATATCATGAGTGCTTAATTTTATCTAATGCTCTTCTAATCTTTGATTATTCTTATTTTTTTAATTAGTTGTTACTTTCATTTTAATTGCTATTTGATTTTTTTTGGTCCTTTACCATTGTATTGCATGCCGTGGTCACTTATAAATGCGGTATTTAGCAAGCCGTATAAATATTCTGTAATTTCCTTGTATTTATGTACGCTGCGTGGGTGATCCAAATTGCATAAATAAAAATAAGATTTTTCCGACTTTTCTTATTGCAATGAATAGCGAGACGAGCTTGCCGTATGCCTGATGGTAAGCGATACGAGCGCTCATAAACAGTAGAAAAAACTAAACAATACCTTGAATTACAAAGCAATGCCTGGAATTCTACTGCGCTCGCCATCCTGAGACATAAGATGTTAAGTCTCAATATGTCTAGTAGTTACTTTGGATACAATGTCCTTCAATCCGAAACACAACAGTGCATTTACACAGCTGTCCTTTGATCTCCAGAAAAAGAAAAGTGTCGTGAACAAAACTGCATATCATTCATTACCATTTTATAATAATGTCTACTACATGTTGAGTCTGCCGACGTTAAATGAGTCAGCGTGGTGGATTTCTGTCTTAAGGCTTTGCAATAGAGATTTGGACTCAAATTACAAATTCGCGTAAATATATTTTTTACACATTAAACATAGAATTTTAAAATAATATTTTGAGATCCTAATTGTCGTAATAAATGAACATATTTTGATATGGATCGTTCTGACGTCACTGCTTGGGCGGCAAGATGAAAAACTCAATTCATTTTGATAGAACTCGCGTCTTAGTTACCAATCGTTGGTGTAAATGGTCACGTGACAGGTCGGAGCGTTTTAGCGGGAAATTTGAATAGTATTCTTGTTTAAGTACTTTTTAACTTAAATTTGTCGTATATTTTAGAAAAAATATTTTTTTCTTGTTTTATAGTGTCTATCTATAAAATAAAAGCATTTCCATACGTTTATCAGCCAAACAAAACAAAATTCAACGCTAACAGTAAGGTGGTTGTAAGTCTTTATATTGCCTATCAATTGCATAATAAAGTAATGAGTTGATGACAAATTTATAATCATATAGATGCGCCGGAGATTACCAGTAGCAGCTAAGCTTCAAAACATTAAAAATACACGTGAACAATGTCAAATATTGGTGATCGATTGTATATCATTATTCATCATTATTATTTATCTTGAGAATTAGTAGATATCATTGTTCTTCAGTATCATACAAGATACATCTATTTATATCCAAATTATTGCATCATATTGTTCAATATAATAAATACCAGCCCACTTAGGGTTCTGTACGAAAATATTTTAGATCAATATAATGATTTCATCATTTTCGACTGTTTTATTTTTAACTGTAGATGGATTTTTTGATGGGTCACATAATTAGTCGGTATATTAAAAACTAATGTTAATCCAGGTATGAGTAACGAGACATACTTGCGTCTCTGGATCAGTACGGCATGTTTACTGCGCGCACGGTTGCCATACTACTATTTATTTATTCAATTAAGGTTCCCCAAAAATATACACATTATCAAAATTAATACTATTCTTTACAAGTTGCATAAATAATAGAATTCTTTTTTATTTGGACTAATAGCAATACTATCAGCATTTTTTATAAAATATATTAAAATATACATCATGGCATAATATTATGTATCTACACATTTTTTTGTTAACTTCGGAGTAACAGATGCATACTTAGCAATTGCTTTATTAAGTTGGGTTTGGAGAACACATTCTTCAAAGGTGTTTATACGGTATTTGTACCTTTGAAAATAGTTATTTTAAGATCTTAGATATTGTGATATGAAATGATATAAATTAAAAACACACTTAATTTCACAGGAGGACATAATACGATATAGGTACTTATTTTTAGTTACTGCAATGAATGGGAAGAAGAGCATGCTATTCGCCTGACCTTAAGCGATACGACAGCTCATGGACAGTAGGAAAAAGAAACAATACCATGAATTACAACGCAATGCTTGGCTTTCCACTGCACTAGTCATCCTAAGACATAAGATATTACTCAATATGTCCAGTAGTTACTCTGGCTACATTGCCCTTCAATCCGAAACACAACAGTACATTTACCCTGCTGTTTGGCGGAAGACCTTGTGAGCGATTGGTGCGGAAATGAAAAGTACAAATGATAAAACAATAAATATACTGGATAATAAAGAAGTAATCCTTCAGCTGGTATTATCAACAGCCCGCAATTGTTAATGCCATTTGGTATAAGACCCAAAGAACATTTAAAAATTTGGTTAATAGTAATAGACATTGCGGTGGTACCTTTCCAGGCAGCCTTTCACATATAAGAGACCTACCATCAGTAGTTACTCCTACAAAAGTAATACACAAAAACAATATACATGTAGGGATGACAGAGGGTACTTCAGTATCAGTAGGATCCATCAGGCAGGTAGGCGTGGGTATTCGGGCGAGGAGAATAAAGCGCTACACGTGATTTGGAGTTAATAACATAGCTATTGAACTGAGTACACAAAATCACGTAACACTCCACCAAGCACGTAGCGCGTTAGTTCGATATGATCTGATCGCCGTTCTTGCTGGTAATCATGGTTCTTGCCGCACTAGCACCGGGTGTCGCGTCAGAGAGTAAAACGACGGTGACAGCTCCCGACGTTTACCCCTCTTGTCAAATGCGCCGTCACGGCCAACCTGACATTCGCACGTCCTCGTGCGCATCTGACTACTTCAGTGTTTGATGGCCTGCAATACAAGAAAGGAAACCACTGGGAACACAATTTTTACTTCGCTCGTCCATCCTGACATTTTTTTAAAAGTATGATTCAGTACACACACGTAGGTCACACACACACACACATTTGGCATCATGCAAATGAGATACTAAGATCGAGGTGTCCTTTCGACCAAGCTCGCCATCTCGTATGACGACATGGACCGGACGACCTCGCATCTTGCGCACAACCTCATGGTAATATTTGACCTCATGCAAATATACCACTCATGGTAATATTTGACCTCATGCAAATAATACCACCGCATCTCCACCCAATGTCATCTCGTATGACGGAGAGCCAATTGACGAAACTGAAGGTATGATGGTGATGAGTATGATACACAATTAGGTCACTATTCACATCTCAAAGGACTTTTTCACACTTCGACGCCGAGAGAAGTATCGAACTGGCGGTCATGGTGAGCGAACTATCTATCGAAATCATAACATCGTGTTTCATTCATTTGACTGTAATCCGCCGTCTCGGCCTCCTCCTCCTCATCGTCGTTAATCGGTGAGGTAGCTACCTCCACTAAGCCATCATGACCCCCAGGCACTAAACGCAGATTTTCCGGGTTTTAAGATTACGAATGAATGGATTGGTGTATTCATGTTAGCTGGACTACCAGAAAGGTATACTCCGATGCTCATGGTAATCACACATTCTGGAATCGAAATTACGGCTGACATTATCGAAACTAAATTGAGGTTTATCGGATCAGACATGAGATCCTTTTCTATTTCTGAAAATGCATTGATAGCAAAAAGATCGCATGGAGAAATGAAACATTATGGAATGAAACAAATGTCTAGTACGAAAGCTGTCAAAGTTGTGAAATATAATTGTAAATAAATGGGTCACTACAAAAATCAATGTCCGAGTTTGGATAAAAGCAACAAAAGAAAACAATCAACTAATGCTTTCAGTTCAATATTTCTGACCGGTCCAGTCTTTTAACAAAGCGAAGTTTTTTAAATAGTTCAAATGATTTCAGTCAATGGTTGAAAAACAGAAAAACAGAAAGATCATAATCATCAGAACAGACAATGGCAGTGAATTTTGTAGCCTTGAGTTTGAGAACTATTTAACAGAGCAAGGAATAATCCATCAAAAGACTAATGCTTACACACCACAGCAAAATTGTTTATGCTAATGCATGAACTAATCCATGGTAGAAAAGGCAAGGTGTTAGCTATTTGATGCCGGCTTAGATAAGAAGCTTTGGACTGAGGCTGTAAATACTTCAGTATACTTAAGAAATAGATCTGTTGTTTCAGGATTGAATGATTTAACACCTTGTGATGTATGGTCAGGCTTGAAGCCTAACTTAAGTCACTTGCGAGTTTTTAGAAGTACTGTTATGGCACACGTTCCAAAAGAGAGGCGCACCAAGGGCGACAAACAGGCGAAGCAACTTATTCTTGTGTGTTATGCTGAGAATATAAAAGGATATTGGATATATGATCCTAGTACTAATTCTGTAACCATAAGCAGAGACATAGTTGTTATGGAGCATTTAGAAAAGAATATGAAAGCCAGTATAACCAGGAGTTTGCGCAAAACTAATCATTATTACTGTATGAAATAGCTAAGCATTTTATCTCTTTCGTAATATGTAGGTTTAAGTTTCTCTTTATTTATTTTTTTATGAGGAGATGTTAAAATTGGTAACAAAATAATTAATAGCAACAACTGTTGATAGAAAGAGTTAAACTGTATTGTTTATTGGTAACTAAGCTACTGTATATAAAATGTGTAAAATGTTCCAGAATAAATTAGTCTAATTGCAACCGCCATGCCGTTTTATTACAATCAACATTTGATGATTACCGAACTCATGTCTAAAGCGGAGAAATACCACGCACTACGCAGTCTATTAATCTGTTCATTGATTATAGGCAAGGGGTAGCGTTCGGGACGAATATTGGTATTCAGCTCGCGGTAGTCAACACACATTCTATCAGAGTTGCCCTTCTTTTTCACGAGGAGTAGCGGGCTAGCAAATGCAGATGTACTTTCACAGATAACACCAGCTTCGAGAAGACGTTTCGCTATATTTACTCAATAGTTTGATGAGAGCTATCTTATGTTCCCCCTGCAGATTGGTATAGATGCTATCAAAATCTTGTTGACTGGATTTTTTACGCGATTCAAACCGTGTTTGATCGCTGTTTACCTCGACAGTGATGCTTTGTCAAGAATATCTCTACCTACGATTACTTGTTCACTTATAGTTGTGTCGGGACCGCGTTAAATAACACTCTAAAGAAATACCTTGCACATTGATAGCACTAAGGATTTGGGAGTTGCACGTTACTACATTGTTTTCGCTTATCCCAGTAAGATATACCAAATCATCACGCATAGTGCCCGGGAGCATATCAGCTCTGCTACAATTTACTAACGAGCAAGCAAAACCACTGTCAAAAAGAAAGGAAACGAGCTCACCGGAGATGTAGTCAACGTGCCGCTCGCCAGTCTTTGCTCGCACAGGTGGACCTCATTGACCACCGGCTGCTCGTTAAATCCCTTGCGGTTTGAACACGCTGACGCCACGTGGCCTTTTTGGCCACACATGAAGCAGACGGTAGGTCGCGAGAAGCTTCGTGATATTGGAGACCGCTCGAGATCCTTCGACGCCGCAGGTTGAACAATAGGTTCCTCTCGAGGTCTGCGGCAGTCTACCGCTCGATGACCCGGTGAACCACATCGATGACAAGTGCCCGAGAAATGTGATTCATTGGGACGACTCTTCTTCGCGTCGACATCGTTAGTGTCTAGGCCCTCAAGCCTCCGTTGCAAGGAAATACCTTTCAGTATTCGGCAAAACTGGGCTCTGGTGGAAACGTTGCAAGACTACAGCTCACGACGTATGATGACATCCTTTTAGCACAAAACTGAAGACATTTGTGTCTTGCATTTGTGTATTTGTGTGACTGGCTTTGGCCAGTCATGATATCCTCCGGCATTTCAGTGCGTGGAATCTGTTCTATCATGCCCCAGAGAAGAAATTTCGCTACGAGTAGTTCCTTTATTTGCGGCCATGCCAATTGCGAAGATTGAAGTTTCGTTAAGCGCGTAGCTGCGCAGCCGCGCAAAGCGTGTGTGAGCGCTAGTAAAAGTTCTGCACACTCGACTTTCTGCTATTTACGACAGTTTCGGTTATTCTACACCAACCTTCTATATCTGCATCGGTTCCATCCGGGTTGAAATGAATGAACTGCGTCGTTGTCTTATTCAAGGCTTGTGAGGGATGCGGATTCTCTAGCAGTAGTGATAAAGCTTCCATGTTGTGTAGCAAGCCATGCAATGATTGTTCCGGATTTAAATTTCTTTCTCCTGGTGGTTGCCCTCCGCATCCCACTTCTGATGTAGGGATGACAGAGGGTACTTCAGTATCAGTAGGATCCATCAGGCAGGTAGGCGTGGGTATTCGGGCGAGGAGAATAAAGCGCTACACGTGATTTGGAGTTAATAACATAGCTATTGAACTGAGTACACAAAATCACGTAACACTCCACCAAGCACGTAGCGCGTTAGTTCGATATGATCTGATCGCCGTTCTTGCTGGTAATCATGGTTCTTGCCGCACTAGCACCGGGTGTCGCGTCAGAGAGTAAAACGACGGTGACAGCTCCCGACGTTTACCCCTCTTGTCAAATGCGCCGTCATACATATTAATTCAAGGATGAGCAAATATTGGCGTTTCAAATTTTTCTTACGGAACTCAGACGCAGTGATATGAAAGATTATATTATCTCAATGTTTTCCATGCACATAATATCACATTGTAAGGAAAAATGTAATTAAAATATTTGTTAATATTTTGTAATGTCGTATTTGTGTAATTTATTGCTGCTTGAGTATTTTGTTAGATAACATTTTATTGACGTGGATTTTAAATAATAAAAATACAGTTAACTGCTGGACATATTGAAAGTTAACGTCTTATGTCTCAGTGGGCACAGTACCAAGCATTGCTTTGCAATTCGTAGTGCTGTTTGGTTTTGCTACCATCCATGAGCTGTCGTATCACTTAACATCAGGCGAATAGTATGCTTTTGTCGCCATTAATTGAAATGAAGACAACAATTACTCAGAATTACTTCCGTTTTTAATTTAAAACGTGGTAGAGCCAGATTTTATTAATGTTAGACTATTGACTACAGGAGGAAAAAGCTTATTCGATCGAAGAAGACCTGTGTACTAACAGGTCTAACAGAAATCCCAGGTGAACTAACTGATAGACAAGAGGTCAGGAAAAATTTGGTACAAACGACCGTGTTTCTTTGTTTGCTTAAATTATTATTACAAAATTACAACGAGTAATACCACTTCTAAGCTCTCTTCTAACAAACCACTTTGGAAATATTTGTTATCAGTTTACGTTATCAATGTTCAACTGTAGTTTATTCCTCTTTAATGATAAATGACCTTATGTTTTTCTTAGCTATGACCTTTATTGATTAATTATTAACAAATCATATAGGTTCATATAGTTTTAATCGTCATATCGAAATTCCACGCATAAGAACTCTAATACACATCCGACGCATGTTATTAAGAGTTGAAGCACCATATTACAGGATAGGGGCAGTGAGTCATTATTTGTAACATCCATGGATTATTTTGTTATATGACCGTTTTCAATACTGTATCTATCTTTAACTAGAGATTTCATTAAATATATCGATGCATTTTATGGTTTAGTTAACAAAGATAGAGATATATAGATATGGTGCATATATGTATATATACCTAAGCAACATTAATGTATACGTCTATCTTTGTGTATTGAAGCATAGAATTGTATCAACATACAGCCGTTCTCAATAATCTATCTATCTTTAACAAGAGATTTATTAGATATTTAGATGCATTTTATGTTTCAGTTAACAAAGATAAACAGGTAGAGATATGGTGCATATATTTATATATAGCTAGGTAAGATAAATATATATGTACACCTCTGTTTAATGAAGCGTATAATTGTATCAACATAGTAATGGTAGCTATTTTAACCTCTTGTTAAAGATGGATAGGATATAGAGACCGGTCGTAAGTCAGTTGTCTCTTGTCAACAAAACACTGAGATATCCGAACAATTTTTTTTGTATTTTTTTTATAATTAGGTATAATTTTATCGAATGCGTTAGTGGCGCAGTTGTACTCCACTACGATTACACCGTCGCGGCCTCGGGTTCGAATCCCGTATCGGAAAAGTGATATTGGATTTTTTTATTCATCATCAGCCCGGTGTCAGGAATTTGTGCCCAGTATGGCGATAACATTAAGTAACAGCTTTGATGTACTTTGTTAGGGAGACCTAATAGTAAGTAGCATATTTCGTATCCGTCTACACAAAAACCACCGCTTAATAAATATGTTGGTCGTAGATATTTTTTAAAAGTGCGTGGTGGCCTGTTGTTAAACGGACCAGACGTGGCTGCCAACATGCTCACGGTGGTCGCGGGTTCAAATTCCAGGGCACACTTCTGATTTTTCGGAGTCATGAGTGTATTGATATTCAATCACCACGCAATAAAACGGTGAAGGAAAACATCGTGAGGAAACCTGCATACCATAGCGTTTTATAAAAAATTATATGGTATGTAAGTCCGCCAACCCGCACTAGGCTAGCATGGTGGACTATATGGCCTAACCACTCTCAATCGTACGGTCGATTGTAGAGTAGGCCCGTGCCATGCAGTGGGACGTGTATGGGCTGATACAGACAGATATTTTTTTATTATATTGTAATTAAACTTAAGCACAATATTTGTTCTTCAAAATGTGAATGTAATTTTAGACAATATTATATTATTGTATAGTTTAGACACAGAGAATTAGGATGCAGATAACATATAGTTACTTTAGTATTAAATTATTTGCGACATCAATTAATGACGTCAAGATTAATTCCGAGATAATGTTTATTTATAAATTATCATTTTCAATCAGGTGCTGTTTTATATATGAATAATATAAATAATTTGTTTTATAAGCTATCGTCGCATAGCAGTACTACAAAATATATTTTTATATTAACTAAAGCACATCGTTGTAGAAAAACTTTTTGATGTATTTGTACTGAAAATGCTTTTATTGTTTTGTTCATTACTCATTTGGTACTACTTTATTCCAAATGATTTAGTGTCAAGGTTCTACGTAAATATTGATTTTTATTGTAATATCCATCGTGGGCCTCCGTTATTTTGTTTGTATAGACTTGGCCTCCCACAGCTGCAGTTGGTACACATCATGATATCTTATCGATGCGACTCATTGCCGGTTACACACATCATTTGGCTCGGTACATAAAAAGAAATGTTAGTGAAGTTCACACAGGCTGTAGGAGGCTACGCAAGTAGTCACATATAATTGAAATAAATGAATAAGTTAATGCCTCTCTCCTGGAAGGGTTAGGCAGAGATGTAAGGAATTCCTATCACACTTTATGTGCTATGAGGCGAAACCAGAAAACATTTTATTCTTTTTTTTTTTTTTTATTGCTATGAATGGCGAGACGAGCATGCCGTTCGCCTGATGGTAAACGATACAACCGCTCATGAACAGTAGCAAAACCAAACAACACCTTGAATTATAAAGCAATGCTTGGCATTCCACTGCGCTCGCCATCCTGAGACATAAGATGTTAAGTCTCAATATGTCCAGTAGTTACTCTGGCTACAATGCCCTTCAACCCGAAACACAACAGTGCGTTTACACTGCTGTTTGACGGGAGAAATAGACACTGCGGTGGTACCCACCCAGATGGCCTCTCACATATGAGAGACCTACCACCAGTATTCTATCACAGTTAAGGGGCATCTTATGAAAGTGGATGGCAAACTAGATAGAAAATAGACAACTACTATAAATGAGACATTATCATCAAGTGTTTCTATCGCCAACCCGCACTAAGCCAGCGTGGTGGACTATATGGCCTAATCACTCTCAATCGTACTCTCTATTGTAGAGTAGGCCCGTGCCCTGCAGTGGGACGTATATGGGCTGATCCTGGCTGGCTTCTATCGCTGTATCACTTGCTTTCTACCATCTTACAATTTTGTAACTACGTATAAAGTACTACCCAAACGTATTTACATATTTATAAACAGATGAAAATATTTCCAGACAGTACAACATATATTACCAAATATTGATTCGATAAATACTTACGTTATCTGCGATGTTGTATTGTCGACTATCTGCTCGCACACCAGCCCACAAGACAGCCCAGGACAATTGTTTCGACAATATTCGGTAGTAGGTACTTGCACATTCCGAAATGCATGAGTACTATGACTAAAATTACCGTAGCAACTTTTCTAAGGACATTGAATTTATTATCAGTTCGTGGTTCTCTGAAGCGTGTTTTATATACTGTTGGTGATGTTACCAAACAGCTTGTATATATAATTTCTACCTGCAAGCACGCATCGACGTCGCGAGCTCCGTGGAATAGAATTACGCATGGTAACAAAGCCGCGTGTACTCAGATGGTTCGCTGGAACATTAGAGGTCAAACACTTATTGTAAGTTATTTATAAAAAAATATAATATTCAGGAAGTTTGCTTGTATGTCCATACCATAGCGGTTTATAAGAATTTCTATGGTATGTAAGTCCGCCAACCCGCACTAGGCCAGCGTGGTGGACTATATGGCCTAACCACTCTCAATCGTACTGTCGATTGTAGAGTAGGCCCGTGCCCTGCAGTGGGACGTATATGGGCTGATACAGATTGATTATATGTATGTGACCTGGTTGTAATATCATAGATAAATTGGTTATTGCCGAGAGACTACTGAATAAAGAAATATTTACTATTTTATTTCATTTAAGGAACAAATAAACAGTTTCACATCAAATGATATTAAAAGGAAGGGATTACGATACTATTTTATTACTAACAGCAAAAGACTGTGGCAAGTGGTGAGAGTCGCACTAGGCTGATCAATTTTGATAGAATAAAATATTTTCTAAATAACCGAATAATTGTAGAGATCACTAAAGTTTGCAAATTTCCTGATAGAATTATCTTTGCGATTTAAAGAGGCAATTATCCTATTATTATATAAACACACATACTTACTGTTCTATGTCGCGAAGAATCTATATCATCTTCTTGGCAGTTTGATTTAAAAATTAGAATTATGAAACTAAAGATCCGAAACTAAAGAGTATCCGAATGCGACTATACGTAGTAGCGGGTAGACTCGTGCCGAATACAGTACACTTGGATGTCTGTGAGGTTTGCACAGTTGGGGCTTACACGTGGACTGTTACTCGTGTAATCCGGATATATTCACCGTACCGGCCTTGAGACATTAAGCTGGAGATAATATACGCTCAGTTTTTGGTAGCCTATATTCGCATACTTAAATAGTAAATACAAAAATGACAAATAGTGGAGGTATGAGTTGGTAGAGGTTGTACCACTGCTGATTACAGGACTTCCCAAGGATGTTCAAATTGCACGAAGTCGCTAGATGCAGGCAGCTTCAAACAAATCGATGTGAAGATTCTCGGGCGAGGGATACGTTTTTTTTTTATTGCAATGAATTGGCGAGACGAGCATGCCGTTCGCCTGATGGTAAGTGATACGACGCGCTCGTTAACAGTAGCAACCCCAAACAACACCTTGAATTACAAAGCAATGCTTGGCATTCCACTGCGCTCGTCATCCTGAGACATAAGATGTAAAGTCTCAATTTGAAACCAAGATAATGTTTTATTACTAAAATTTCTCGCGTTTCTATTCACGTACGTTTGGCTAGAAAAAATCCGGTATAAATGGAACTAAATATTTGTAAGAGATAACCACTTCTCGTAAGTGGATATTTCATTTAGATTAAACAACACCAACCTTCAAATGAAAAATTTGTCGCTCAATACTTTGCCAAACCAATAATAAGTAAAAATGGCTCTCTGAATGTAGCATACATGATTTTCTCGTTTGCTCTAAAACTATTATCAATGTTGAAGTTTTTGGGAGGTTTTATGTAAAAACCAATGCTTGATATTCAATTTCACTTTGTAGTCTATACACCTTGCGCGGCGCCTAGTAAGTGCGAATAAATTTACGTATATTTTTCCTTATATCCTTATCATCAGCGATTCCATATAAAGGTATTAGAGCAATTGATAAATTTAAATTTAATCTTGAAAATTATCACATTCAATTCCTAGAATGTGTTAATTATCGTCGATAATAATCATTTTGCGTAATTCTGCGGGGAATTATGAATGAATGTGACGTGCTGACAGTGATTTTATAAGGACCTAATTTCAGTTCCTAGTTCTTTAACCAACCGGTCGATTTAAGAACACTACTTGCCTACCTTTTTTTGGTAAGCCTATGATTACTGGTAATATAGTGGAAGGTCCATGGGTAAAAGAAATATTTGTGGCTTATACGGAGTTAATTCCTGAAAAGCAAAAAAAAATACTAGCGCCCAGCCCAGTTTCCCCCGAGAGCAGATACTTTTTGAGTCAAGTCCAAAAAAGAAATATATCATTTTGCGTAATTTATGATTTAATAAACCTAATGTAACTGCATTCTATTTTACTGCTTGTCTTGTCCCGTTCCGTTATATCCCCTCTTGTCCCGTCTCATTTTGTCCTAAAACTCAAAGCATGTTACACTGGCCTCTCCCTTTTCCACTTCATTCATTTGTTGAAAGCTTGCTCATCCCACGAAAACGATACATTTTCGAGTTAAAAATAGCCTATGTTTTAAACCAGAGTATCAGCTATCTTCATATCAAATTTAAGCAGAATTAGTTTAACCGTTTCCGGGATTAGCGTGCACAAAGGTACAGACAAAAAGACAAAACTTCTTACAATCATTGTTTTGGGTTCTATTAAGTGAATACAATCCCCAATAAAAGATTTTTTCATTTATCTTCCGTTACACATCGATCAGTTACATATTTAATATTATATGTGTAAAAGATAAGGAAACTACACAATAAAGAATAAGCTATAATAAAAACAATTTAATCAGATTACGTTAAACTCAAATGCGATAACAGTTCGCCATCTCACTATTACTCCTGTTGTAATCGTGACTAAATAATGATCTGTGTCTGGGATAGGTATTGTGTACTCTCGTTACTATTGACCTTGACATTACACTTACCTAAGGATTGGGTTAGAAGAGCTCTACACAAAATCACAAGTAACCATAGTATAGCTTTTTTATCAATCAATATTTGGCTAAACACTAGTTAGGTGTTATCTATCACAATACCCAAAAGAGCAAAAAAAGCATTAAAAGAGCTCAAAATCACTACAAGACTCTCCACAATCTGCCAATAAAGAGTGCTGAGCCTATTTGGACATATAAGATCTCCATAACATTGTCTGGAGAGGCAGATAATGCTAGGCAAATTGGAAGGCAGGCGTGCTCGGGGAAGGGCACCTTCACGATGGCTTGATGCAGTAGTGAAGACAGTCGGCGGCAGCCTGCACCGTGCGGTCCACACTGCACATGACCGCGCCCGGTGGAGAAAGATCGTACGTGGTGGCGATCCTCAGCAGTGAGGGAACGACGAGAGAAGAAGATCACAATACCCAAAGCATATCTTACCGCAGAAAACATATTAAATGAATATGAATAATATATAATATGATATAGAATTATGTAATGTCGTAATATTTTTGGTAATCAATCACTGGTTTACTTGTTCATTTCATGACACAACAGCTCACGCCACATCACAAGTCGATATATTTGGCCATCCTTCAAATTGATGCCGTAATCTATTTTCTTATAATACTCGTACACCTAATGGTCCTTATCAGAGCCTTATCGCCAATTTTATTGATATCTTGAGATGAGTGCGTATGCACTTTTGTCATGCTTGATTTGAAGTTGCAACTTATGAAACGCTATCAATTCAAGTCTCTACATATAATAAATTTGAAATCGATCGATATCTGTACATGGAATTTCAAAATTGAAATTAATATGGGAGGACTATATTAACGACATAAAATCCAAAAAATATATTTTTTAATGTTTGTCTGTGTTGTTGTGCACGATGAACTCAGTAATGGCTTAACGGACTTCGAATTAATTAGGAGTGTAGGTAGCTGACACTCTGGATTAATACTTGGGCTTTACTTTTATCTCGAAAAAAAAAATGTGTTTTCGTTGGATGAGAAAGTAATTACTTTGTAATACTCAAAGGGATGTGATAGGTCTGGGTTACATGCACTAAGTGAGAATGAGATGGCACGAAACAATCACAATCTATAATAGTTTTGATACTAGTATAACAAAGTTACTACAATCTTCTGTTGGTACGTATTTTAAATAGGGTAACAGGCGACATAACAATGCTTGATAAAAGCGACATTTGATTGGGGTACTATAACAAGCATACCACCATTGGAAAGTCAAATTGGCATCTGATCAATTATATGGTGGATATGAAGAAGAGTTCTAATTTTCTAAACAAGACTAAGCCGTTGTTTTAGTTTCAATAATTTAGCAATGCCATAATTTGCCAACAAAACAACGTGTTGTGGTAAGTACAAACAAGCGATGAATTTACAGATTTTGTGGTAAGTACTGACGATAAAATAAATTTAATCAATCTGCTCGTTTTATCTGAGGTTTTTTAGAAATGATTGCTGAACTAATAAGTAGAACTGCTAAGTCATGGATTTAATTACAAATATTTAATCTCATAATTTATTCACAAATAATTATTTTCAATTAGGACAAAAATCCTAGCCTTATCATTACCTTAATAATGCACTGATATACGAAATATCATGGATACAACAAACTAAATAAATAAAAAACTCAGGATAGTTCATTTCCAAGTAATTAATATGAACATACGCCCAATTTTATTTATATATACGGATATATACGGATAGGGCCGGTAGATGGTACCACTACTCCTTAATTTGTGTTTTTTTCACACAATTTAATTAATAATAATAAATACACCCAAAAGTCACATACACCTGCCCACACTAAGATAAAGTCGTATGTATTGGAAACTATGAGTGACTTTTCGGTCTCACAAACATCCAGACACGAAACAAATACTTGTGGTTCAAATATTTGTATCGGTCCGGGGATCGAACCCGCGGCCACACGTTTCACGTTACCACAGAGTCTGTCTAGATGTGCAAAAGATATAGAAATGTTTTCCATGAGTAAACCTGTGTAAATATTATGTTAGTACGTTGTTCGTCATTAGTTATTGTCAGTTGATATTGATCTGGCAGATAAACACGCATAATTAATTATTGCAAACCTTATTGCCAATGTTAGTATATAAGTATAAAAGATATTACAATAATCCCAGCCTTTTTTGTACTTTCTATCGCTTAGGCTAACCTGATATTATTATGTTTGGAATCCTACTAATATAAGAAATGAGAAATTTTGTATGTGTGTTCAAACATTTGTTACTTCTTCGCGCTTAAACGGCTGGATCAGTTTTGCCTTTTGATAAAATTGTATATGGCTAAATACCTTTATGGAGTAACTCATAGCCTACTTTTTAAGTAAAAACATGTAGAGTTCCTGTGAGAAAGGAATTCAAATATGTAGGTATATTTGCCACTCTTTCAAACTCAAAGTGATGGTATGGGTTAGAATATATTATGTATGAAATGGAACATAAGAGAATATCATTGAATAGAATGAGAAGGACAGGGCAGAATATACCGGGATGGGATGGTAAAAGCGTTTTGATTAATTAAAATTTGTTATACATACAAGGCTTTATATTAATGGAGGATAGGAGGAGGATTTTATTTTTTAGGCAACCAGTCCTTCAGATTAATTCAAACATAGTACCGTTTACTTCAAAATAAACTAAAATCAAGCGTAATAATTACTAATCAGCCTCACATTATTGTTTGTCAGAAACACGAACACAAAGAATGCTATAAAACAGTTAATAATCAAATTAAAAGCATCTGGGAGCGAGGCCATGAGTAAGCGGCGGGCCAGGTCGAGCCGCGGCCCCACCTTCAATTAGCCTCAACGGGCTCAATGTTTGTGACCCGCACCTTAAGTAAGGTTAAATAATTGATGCCCACAGTCTGCCGGCCAGTTATGCACTAGGCATGTGCGTTTATCGATCAAAGATAACAAGGATAAGATTCTACAAGGAAAATTGTTGACGTAAAATAAATATACAATATTTTGGACGTAGTAGAGCCATGTTGTTGTCAGCTATGATTCAGCATGAATTGGCAGGTTTGTTCGGGCCGGAACCACTGTATCACATGAAGTATACGTGACGCAACAGTATTGTCGTCACGCTTCGTTCGATAAGTCAGATTGCCGGATGCCCAATACCCCTTTTCTTGTCACTCTTTGTTTATGTTTATTAATTCTAAATGGAATGGGATCTGGAGTGGAGACCGCGTCTTGAAAAATGTAGCGTGCTACGTCCTCTGGCCAGATAGTGGGACAACTTGGACAAGAGAGCCGGCAACGACTGGATGCATAAAGCAGCAGACCGGCCTCTGTGGCGTAACTTGGGTGGGTCCTATGTCTAGGAGTGGACTATAATGGGCTGATGATGATGATAATGGGGAATTTCAAAAATAAAGGTTATTCATATGATTTATTCATATATGCTACACAACCAAAACACTTCAAATACTGACAGTCTTAGCATGGATTCAATTGACCTAATACATTTGTTGAAACCAAATTTGAATTAGATTTCTGATGTATTCTGAATGTGCATGATATACTAGAATATTACATTATCATAGGGAGAGAAAACTATCGGTACAGCTATGTTTTTAAATATCTCTATAGGTGTTTTGACAGATATTTTTCTGCGAAAATCTTTAAATTTGATATATGATCTCATTTTTTTCAGTGTGAAGATTAAGGTTATTTATTAATTTTCAGACAGAGATCCGATCACGCGAGCAGTATGACGTCACTCTGAAGTTCATACCATTCCGTCATGTCCACCGCGATAATGGCATTAACACGTACTACATATCGATAAACAAGAACGCAACGCGAGCTCGAGGAAAATTGCACGTTCATTAAATGCTGTGGTTAGACTAAAGCGATTAATGAGGGAAAATATTGATAACGTTGTTTGCAATCTTTCTAATTGAATTTAAACGCCATATACGGCGTTCGATGATTAAACATTTTACGTATTTTCCGTGTAAGTAATGAAACGTGGATAAGGTCACGTCACTAGCGGTGGGTATGGGTTAGAAGGATGCGTGTATTTATGAAGTGTGTATGAAATTAAATTATAAGTGGTCGGTGCAGGTCGCGCGTGGGCGACGTCCCTCTCGAGAACTATCTCACCGCAGTGTTACCATCGACCGCCATCTTATCTCTCATCGACTCTCATGTTTCAAAACTAGAAGTAAATCAATAAAATATATAACAGACTTGTGATCGGTTATATTGTTTAGTCAAATTGGCTAATAGATAACAGCTAAAAACAATAATGTTAGTATTCAAACATTTATCACAAGTGTAATATTAATAAAATAAAATGGACATCAAGAAAATGACGATGTGAGACCTTATTAAACTTGAAAGTGTTAGAAAAACTCAAATAGCAATCTATCACGGGCTTTGTACTTTTTAACTCTTAGAGAGCACCGAGTCGACAGAACCAAAGTCCGCGTATATTATCAAACTCACTATTTTCTCGAAAGATTTCTTTAAGCTGTCCAATGGTACCCCATCCGCGGTTGAATTAATTAGATCACGGCATCACAATAACTGTGGAGAGGAGGGTTGGAGGGGGGGGGGGGTATAGTCTCGGTCCGGAGTGTCGCACTTTGCTCACTTCCTTATTTCGGCGAGCAACGCTAATTATGCATTACCAAGCATTGTTTCTGGAAATTGGATCATTGTGGATATCTGTATGATTGTTGTTATTATTTCTTAGTATTAAGATAATTATCTAGATAGACAGCTCCAAAAATTTTAGCAGATAAATAATGTACACCACGTAAACATATTCTATCTTAGTGCAGGAATTGTTTAACTTTTAGCATCATAATCAATTACGCCTCGGATGCTGTAAATTGTCAGGGCAAGCCTCAGAATCATCTAATGAGTATTTCAAAATTGTTTTGATTCTGCGACGAGAACAATAAAATAACTTGCCGTCCAACAAACGAGCAGTTAGTAAACATCAGAGCATACCAGCATCTTATCCTTTTTAGTAATCAAATTGTGAAGTCTTGTGAGAAAATCCACGACGCATCCCCATAACCGCTACAACCGTTATTGACACTTAGTAAATCGAGTTTATTTATAAAACCCGGCGGCCGGCAGCGCCCGGCATAATGAGAGCGACCACTAATCTTGCCGTGAATAAAACTCCCATTAGCCATGTAAATGTCTGTGGAATGATAATTGCTGCCACCGAGTGCGCCCCGTGGTCCACCAGATTGCCTAGGGCATCAGGTTTGTGGCAAGGCGGGAGACAGCTCACGCTATGTGTATCCAATTGAATTATTGGATGGTGTGGTGAAACTTGGAACCAATGTTTGGAGACGTTTGCAAATATTTATTTGGTGTTGGGATTTGTCGATTTTATCGAGTGTTGGATTGTGTATTGGATCAAATGTTTTAACTTAGTTTCCAATCTTTTATTTCGTGTTTAGGTTTTGTGTAATAATGTGTATTAAGCTTTACGATTTGTCCAGCAATTACTCTGACTAAAATGTCCTTCAATCCGAAACACAACAGTGCATTTACACTGCTGTTTGGCGGAAGAAATAGCTATTGGGGTGGTACCTCACCCAGGCGGCCTCTCACATATGAGAGACCTACCACCAGTAAATCACTATCTTTTGTTAATTTGCGATGATCAAATATTATTTAGAAGAGTCACGTTTATAGACCAAGAGCCCGTGTCCGCAAGACTTTCGTCATTTTATAAAAGCTGAAAGTTTGTCTGCGCATGTCTCTAACATAGGCATCAAACAATCAGCTATAATATTATGAAGTTCCGATTGTAGTGGCTTTGGAAGTTATTCGCTTTAATGTGTTTGACAACATCAAAGAACCACCAAACCTATCTGACTAAGTTGTTTCCTTGGGAAACAACTATTGATAGTTGCCTTGATAAAATACAAATATGAAATTCAATTTTTATATTACTGGCAAAATAACATTTTACGAAAGTTTGAAGATATCGTAATATTTATGTGAATGTTTCCTTTCTATTCAGACACTTTTGATAGTTATTTCATCTTGCCAGACCCATTGAAGCTGATAACTTCGAAAGCAACCACGATCGTAACTTCATAATAGCTGATTGTGTGATGCCTATGTTAGAGGCATGCGCAGACAAACTTTCAGCTTTTATAAAATGACGAAAGTTTACCAGCCATCGGCTCTTGCTCTATTATAAAGATGCATAGCTGTAATGTTGTTTCAACAAGACATTTGAGACGCATTCCGCCACAAAATACCTAAAGCCTATGTTAATACCTACAATCAGTATTCATAAGCCTACGTGTGAGTAAAAAGTATGTCGTGCACGTGAACAGGCGTCTGTGTGTCACGTTTCACTATATACATTTATTTAGACTTTTTCTATGTATTTGTATGAGATAATGTGGTGTGTGACATTATTATTGTCCCTCGTATTAATGTTATTTATATGCCTCGTGGCACGTCTCCCACGACCATATATTTTAGAAGAGGGTACAATGAACAAGGAAAGTATCATCTGTCGATTTCTTAAGACATCAATGCATATTTAAAGTATCCACAAACTTCCAAAGTACATATTTTTATGCTTTTTTTATTATATAGTTCCGGCAAACGAGCGAACAGGTCACCTGATGGTAAGTGATCACTGCCGCCCATGAATATCCTGGATGTGTTGCCGGCCCCGCAAATCGGGAGAGGAGCGTAAAGGAAAAATGATAGGAAAAGGAAAGCAGTATTGGACATGCTTTAATGTCACTTACCGAACAAAACGCGACAACAAAGCTGAAAAAGTTATTTTTGGATAGTGGTTTTTTCAAAATTATCTAATCGAAATACAAAATTTCAGTAAACCTCGCTTCGAGTACCAGGGCGGCAGACAAAGCGAGGAGCTCTCGGTGCGACAGCTGCTTTCCGATGCATTTCACTAATGATTCCGGTGATAATGTTATGCATGGAGGTGTCGCGGCGCAGCGGTGCGCCTGCGCGATATATACGCGGCCGAGGTGTGAACCCGCACCACGTCGCGAAAACATCTCACACACACATATATAATACAAGTTCATTAAGGGATAGCGTTGCAGTTCACTTATTTATTTTATTTTAGACCTCATTCAAATTATTATTTCAATTATTCTTGAGCAACAAATGCGCAGACTAGTTATGAAGGAAGATATGAGAGGCAAATTTTTAGAGATATGCTGAAGATTGAGCAGAAAACAGGCTCTAGCACGATCTGGGACAGAGAGACGATGGAAAGAGTCATCATAATTATCAGTCTTCAGAAATCCAAGAAAGTATAGAGCTGAATTTAACCCATCCCCAAAGTATAAGTTACAAAAATAATAATTTATGATTTTGTTTTTTTTTTTTTATGTCACAAAGCAATAAGTTTTTTGTCCGATGTTCTGTTTTTTGTAGTGATTATTTTTATTTAAGATGTTTTTATATTTGCAAAATCCAATAAGGTTATTACTCAAGACAGGTCCTTAAGGGTCCCGTACGGCGGGCAGGCAGTCTCGGCAATGTTTTAAGCGCGTGTGACACTTAATTTTTAACAACAAATTAAAGTTGTCATGCGGCCCGGGCTCACAACAGCTTTATTAAACCCTTGTGCATTTTATATTAAACAGTAATCATAAGTTTCACGATTAAAGACCTTTTTAATTTATGTTTAGAAACTTACGGACTGTTTCGTTGTAATGCTAGTAAATGTTGGAGTTTATTATGACTCGCGGCCGGAACAAGTTTCTAATGTTTTGCATGAGTTAAACTGTAATGTAGTTCAGTTAGTAAATGGTCAAGATAACATTGTAAGGTTTTATCCAAATTAAAGAATAATGCAATAATGCCGGATTTTTGTTAATATATGTATGTGGATCGTCATGCCAATAACACACGTCAGGAGGCAGCCTGCAATAAAATGATGATAAGCGCTTATTCATGTAGTGAAAATCACATTTTTTTAATAAAAAATAATAACCAAAAATGCATGGTGAATGGCGAGACGAGCATACCATTCGCCTGATGGTAAGTGATACCACCGCTCATGGCTGTAGCAAAATCATACATCATGCATCATGCAAAGCTTGTCATTTGACATTCACGTCTTAAAAATGGCTCTATCGTAGGTATTTTAGGTTATTGATCAATAGGTTTGCTGGCTATTTAGTTATTAATAAAAAATGATAAAACCAAATAAGCTCCTTTCAAACACTAATATGAATAATTTATAACCAATCCAACACAGCGATACAACACGTACGTTCTGTTGTTACAATTCTCGATTCATTTTACACAAATTGATCTAATACTCTAAAAGAAAAATATAACTTCCATGGATAATATAAACTGGCTTTGCAAAAATCTAATCAGTTAGGTATCAGTCTAAAGATTGGACAAAATGCAATAATAAATATATACTGATAAACGTGCATCTATAGACACTTTCCCACACATAAACTTATCTCTGCAAGTCCTCTCAGTCAAGACCAGGGGTAAATAATAATTAAAGAATACACCCAACAGTCACATACTTAGTCCTGACCCCACGCTAAGATTGAATCTTGTGGCGTCGGTATCAGAATCTACGAGAGTCTTCTCGGTATCACAAACGCTAAGACTCGAATCAAACACTTGCGGATCCCCAAATACTTTTAGACACTAACTTTTATAATAAGTAAAAAAAAAACAATATAGGATTTGAAAACATATGGTGTTATAACTGATTTCTTTTGTTTCTAAATATTATGCTTGGTTACAGAAACTGATCATCACGCTTATGTCAGAATGTCCGTACATGCACATACAGACACCACAACTATATGAAAATTGGCCAAAACGACCCACGCATGCTCTGTGTCATCTCAATTTATCGACCTATGGTGCCATATAATTAATTAGGCTTGTATCGGTAACCTAACTTGCGGAAAATGGACGAATGGGGAAACCGTGGTTACGACGATTGCAGCATACAGCGATAAGTATGCCTAAAAATATATCATATTTCATTAATTCGATGGCAACAGAACGCCTTCATTAAATTAATATACCGCAAAGTTTAATTCTTGTGATTAATTCAGTGAGTAATTTCGCAAGAATGCAAAATTAAACGAACATATTCGCTATTATTTCAAAAGAAAAGAACAATCGAAATATGTAAATAAAAATAAATTATGACATCTAATCCGTAACAATCGTTTACCATCTGAGAATCTTGCTGTGTAGGCATGTCCTGAATTTCAAATAAAGTCAATGTTAATATTGATGTACTTGTTTTGCAAAGAGGAGAGTACAGACAGCTCTGGAGCGATGTGTTGGATGACCAATACCATCGGCATTTGCCCCAGTGTGCGATAACGAATCGTGGACCAAATCATTCGCTCACGACTCTCAAAATCAATTGTCAAACATTGAACATATCAGGAAATTACTAGAAAATAAAAAACCGTATCAACACAGCATGCTATCGTTTGACACATCTGTAACCAGACGCACAAATGTCGCTTCTCTTCGTCAAATTATACCACGTCTCCCGCCACAGAAGAATGTGCACAGTGGTGTTCTAAATAAGGGTCATAGTGGACATAATTCAAATTTGAAATTGTTACCCAACGCTTCTGTTCTCGGGATAGGCGTTACAAAAACGGACAGACAGACGTGTAAGTCACTTGATGGTCATTTTCGATTAGCTATTCCGTAGCGATATGTCCATCTTTTCATATCATGTTTTCGTGTTGTTTTTTTCTCGTGGTGTGAAGCGCGTGGCGGCAGGGAATGCGGTAAAAGAAGCCGCCTATTACCGTTTAGTTTGGGAACAAACTTGACTGCTGATGAAATTATATTCTAATACATTTATTTTGTTAACTAATAGATATAAAATTACCAAAATATTAAAGTCTGTTCTGCACATTTTTTTCCTTATCACAAAACAAACTTTTACGTTTAGTTTATAACATTTCACATCACATATTTCCAATGAAATTAAATTGATGCTTATTCCTAATCACTGAACACAAAACCCACAACAACTGATAACTACGTTTCTTTAACGATATGTTATTTATTCCAATATTTCCCGATAAGTTTCGTAAATGTAGTTAAGTGAAACTGGGTATAATTGCAACAATTACTGAGTATTGACCGGAGTGTATCGGCCGTCATATTACGAGCAATTTGAGGTGGTCCCCGTGTTGTGAATTATTGATGTGGATGAGGAAGCGGCGGTCAGCGCGCGGGCCGTGCGACCAGACACCTGCGCCGCCACAATGTAGCTGTAATCACAGGCCACGCACTCAAGTGTTCGCGAGGGTAGCATCGCGAATATACAAACAAACAAATAAAATATAATCATGCATCATTTTTTTATTGCCTTTGCAGGCAGATGAGCTAGCAGCCCGCATGATGGTAAGCGGCTACCGCTGCTCATGGATCTCTGCAGTGCCAGGGGGTCAGCACAACAAAGTCACCGCCTACCTTAAGGAAAGTACTCTCTTTAATTTTTTTATTGCAAGGAATGGCTAGTCGAGCATGCCAGTCACCTGATACGAAGCTATACGACAATGCTTGGCAAAATGGAAAATGCTTGGCATTTTACTGAATTACAAAGCAATGCTGGCATTTAACTATAGGAACTATAATAGTAATACCGGTCAGTCTAGTGGTATCTGAATGAAGTTAATATATAAACTATTTGCAAAATCAATGCATTCTTTTAAAGTACATATTTATAATATGTTATTTGAAACGGAAATTTTATTTTAAATCTGCAACACTCAATCGTCCCTAATGTAATAATTTTATTAAATTATATTACTACGACACTTTTTAAGGCTACTTCAAAAAATATTGCGTGTGAACCACTCGTAGATGTATCGAAATGTACAAGAGCGGATGTTTCCCGGGATGCGAGGGCCCTTCCGAGACGTTTTCTCATCTCATTGAGCAACTAAGTAACTGTGACTTATGAAATATACCGTCTCTTACGTTTCTACGTGAGTAAATATTTGCGTGTGAGAACTAACGGTTTTGAAAAAAAAAAAATTTGGACTGTTTTTTTAGTGCAATAGGTCCGTCTAAAGAACACATATTTCATATGATGGTAAGTTATCAAGATGATCTCCTGTGAGACAGTGGTACCGCACCAAACCAGCCTGCAAGTTTATGCTGAGTTATGACTGACAACTACCACTTTTCATTTTTGTTTTTTTTTTCTGCGAAGGAGCGTAGGTAACAGACCATGATTTGGCTATGATTGGCAAGATGCTGAATTGACCACAATGAGCGATCAAACTGGCAGTAGACGTTAAATAACAGTTTCTGTAACATTCAAAAACCAAATTGTCTTTACAACCCATTCAAATAACATTCGATGAGAGAGAAAAGGAAAACTATCGATATAAATCTATTAATAACAAACGACGCACATAAAACGCTTCTAATTTGTCATAACAAGCCCACGGTAATAAACAATGCTATATAACTCAAAATACGTATAATAACCGCAATGAATAATGTACGCGCGTGGATCACTCGGCCGCCGTCTCCCCAACAAGCGCCAAATGACAGTTTTGTGGAGTTTTCCATAAAATTACAGTACGTTTGGTCGCCAGCCCTCCGCCTTACCGTATCCACGTATCGTTTAATCGCTTACATATTTAAACGACTCATTATCCACGCAAGCACGTCGGTTTGGTCCGGTACTGTACATTGCTGGCTGGAAATGAGCTGCAGGCTTTATTAAAATATAAATAAAAATAAATTTATTTCACTTTTGTCACTTAAATATGCTATCTGATGAGATATTTGTTCTTCTTTTGTAAGAAACGACAATAGGACAATTCACCTGATCCATAGGAGAAATAGTGAGCTCTTGTTGGTCTTCCTATACAGATCTGATACCGTGGTCGCCATCTGAGTAAGATTGTACGAATTCTAGATTCTGTGATATAGATGATATTTAGGGAAGATAGAATTTAGCTGCTCTAAGTTTACCTACATTTACCTCCACAGTATCAGTAGTGTCTGAGGAATGCAATCTTCGTTTTCAGCTGGAACTGAAAGCTGACTGGTTCTCATAACTCCCTTGACGACCTAAAGCTAGGACTTTTTTATTCAACTTTCAAACGTTGGTCCATCCTGTCTAATCATGTATTGCCGAAGTACTCCAATGTTTACAAAACGCAATGTACGTAAAAAAGTCAAAGTTGTCGTGAAATAAAGGAGCATGGGGCTGCGTGTCCTAGCGGCCTGGGAAGACGCTCAGGTGCCGTCCCCGCCCTCCCGCCGCACTGTCGGGATACCACTGTTTAATGTTGTGCTCACAGTTTATTCCATTATCTTTATTACTTATGTATGCCACTGTTTGTGCATGTTTCAGTAATTCGCTTTCATCTATTTAAATATACCTCTTGAAGCTTGTCATTAGCATAATTTCTCTTTACTATTAAACCAGATATTAAAAGCTAATTTGCTTTATGCGGCTTTGTTTTCAATTGCTCTATAATTGTGTCACTGTGAGATTTTGCAAATGATTATATGCTATGTATAAACTTTTCAATCAATATCAGCCTTTATACGCCTCGGTGTTGAAAAGACGTTTTAATGGTGATTTTTTACTCTATTATATTTGCTAAATGCTGCTTCGTCACTTCAATTTTATTCAACCAGTATCTAACCTATCAACGATTCTTAAACTATTCTACTTATTGTTTTGTTGATATGCTTTAACTGCTGCTATTGAAAAAATAACGTTCAAAGTTTTACCATACTTTTTTACATTTTACCAACCCCATTTAAAATTGATACGGAAAACTGTGCAATTAACTATCCATCGATGTATAAGTGAAGAATACCGTAGCTTTTACTAATTATAGGTACGTAACGGTTAGGTAAGCGAGTGAAGTTACGTGCGGCAGGAAGCCCGCGCTCCTGTGTTTAACTGCTGTAATATTCATCCAGCCAAATTGGCCAATGGTAGTACAGACAGCCGATATTACGTATCGTCGACCATTAAAAATTCATCGGCTGTTAAGGACAAGAAACTGATTTTAAACATATACTAGATAGTACATACGTAAAGAAAAGAATAGAATGATTTATGTGTCATGTGAGAAGTATTCATCGGTTACTAATTTTCTAAGAGTCTCTAGTCCTACACTATGTTTTACATTCACAAACATCACGAGTTTTTCTCGGAAAGGTTAGCCAGAGGTGCTTCCAAGACACCTATATTTTGCCTTGTCTGTTTCACCCCACTATATGATAGGGGGGGGCGAGCATATCGCCATATCGGTAACACATTTCTGACCACGGGTTGATAATTCATTGAAAAATTCAATATCATTTTCCCACCTCCGAACCTGAGACAGCAGCGTTGTAATCGTACCGTGCGCCACTGCGGCATTCTGCATTGAGCCAGTCAAGAACAGGCTTTAGCACGCTTACTGTAGTACTGCTGCTACACCATAGCTTAGTTTTTCTCTGGATAGTATTAGTCCCACAGAATAATTACAAACTAGTTTAGCTAACTTCGCAATAGCTATGTCTAATATAGTATTAAAATCTGAAGCTGATGTATTGTAGTTCAATATTCTTGTATTCTGTTATGAAGACTTACTGACTAACTCACTGGCTGACTTCCAATATTTAAATCTCAATTCTCTTCTTTCTACTAAATGGTTTGACTTTGGTCGACCGTGGTTGACCACATAAACTATTGCATCAAAATCATAAAATAACTACCGACGACACCATAAATTGAATGACTGTCTACGTCTTAACCACCGCTCAACTTTACATACGAGCGATGGAAATATTATGATGTTAGATATGTAACGTGGATCGCCCGTCCACCTCGTGCAACATTAATACCGTAATGATTCCAACAGCATGGGAATCCACTCCTTGCGCCGTCGCCAGCCCAGCCCGTGTTTATCATGTACTTATGTGCTGACTACCATGCTTGGTATTTCAATAATAAGTATATTTAGCTTTTATTTTTAATTGTCTGAATGTTTTAGTGGTAGCCTGTATGAAATTTGACTCTTGATACTTCATATATAAGCCTGTTTCTCTATTTTATTTTTTCGTTTTGATGGTGTAAATTAAATAAATCAATAAAATGTTTTGTAATATCTAAATTTGAAAGCGTTTATGGATGACAGTGATCTATTAGCAACATGTCAGCCGTTCGCATTACCGATTGCGTATTGTCCAAAGATTGTGGAGTACTTGCAGGCATCCGGCTTGCTTAGAGGCGAGGCACTTGATGGTATCTGCTATCAGTCGCGCCAGATAAAATTCAGACTTGCCGACATTCGATAAAACTTCAAGATTAATTTTCATCCTGTAAATTTCACTCCATTTATTTAAACTGCTATAGAGTTAAGATATAAAATATGTTTATCTACGGTATTATCAAAATATATAATTGTAAAGGGAATTATGACAAATATTTTAGATTTGGACAAGTTATGCTATCCGGTTTATTGAGCAAAATAATTCGCAATTTCATTCGCAATTTCAATCAGAATATTCAGGTAGCTTAAGACTTGATATTCGGCGAGCTAATACGTTTTGATGACTTTCTGTAATTACATAAGAAATAAGATGTCTTATGGTCTACCAACTAAATGTCTACAATCGAGATCTCGAGGCTTAATCGAGGAACAATTATGGACTGATAAAATTCATACTACAGCTCATGGAAGCAAAATATGTTGTCTCCTTTTAAACGGCTAAGCTCTTTCCATGCTGAGTCGCCTCCATGTTGAGCCTCATTTCCTGAAAATGATAGCATTAAGTTTTTGAACTTATGTAAGCAGAGCCCAGCAATTACTTCCACAACAAATAATTAATCACAGTTAAATGCAATAATCTTCTAAAGAACGTATAATTAATATTATCAGATGCTGTAATGGGGAAGATTATTTGAGAATGCGCGAATATCTCTAAAAACGTGATGGAACAGTGATAGCAGAATAAATGTATTATTTCACAATGTTATGAAATCGTGTGAAATCTTAATCTTTGTTTTGATACAAACACCACGCCCCAAAGAATTCAGGTGATTTTAGGTGGAAATATTTTTGTTTTATTTATATTTTCTTTATTGCATTTTATGGCGAAACCAGGATGCCGTTTGCCTGATGGTAAACGATACGATTGCTCATGCACAGTAGTAAAACGAAACAAAACCATGCCATTCCACTTGGCGCCACCATCCACACTGCGCTCGCCACCCTCAGAATATGTAATCATATATGTAATCATAAGATGTTAAGTCGGTCACTTCCCTGTAACACGATTGAGGAGGCCGATGGCTGGCACAGGCGTTATGCTTGTGAACGGGTGCTGCTTGTGTGTCTACACACTGCTCTGCTCAATTTGCTTATAATGGTAATATTTAATTACTTTGTTTTTGTTTTTGCCTTTCATTGCTTTTGCTGAACAGTGTATACCGATTCGCGGTCTGGTCCTTCATACCGAAACACAACAGTGCATTTACACTGCTGTTTAGCGGATAAATAGAAATTGTGATGGCACCTACGCAGGCGGCCTATTGTATACACCTTATATATAATAAGTCCGGCAAACGAGCAAACAGATCTCCCGATGGTAAGTGATCAATGCCGACCATAAATATCCACAACGCTGGGTTTATTAGATGTGTTGCCGGCCCATCAAATACGGAGAGGAGCGGGAAGCAAAAGGTATTGGGCATTCGAAAATCCCACTCAGCGAACCAAACGCTTTACATAGAACTCTAGATAGCGCCATGATTTTTCCGTTCACAAATAGGTTCTCCTCCACTGCGATAAAATAGCCTCTGTAGTGCAGTCGGTTATACGCCGCCTCTGAAAGGAGAGGCCACGCGCAAAATATTTGTGCAGCCCACAAATATTTCCTTCGGGTCTGAGTGTTTGGGAGACCGAAAAGTCTCTCATAGTTCCTGATACCCACGACACAAGACTCGATCTTGTGTGATCGAGTGTGGGGTCAGGACTATGTATATGACTGTTAGGTGTACTTTATTTCTTTACTTATTATATGAATCACGGAGGCTGAGATTGATGAAATGTCTAACAACATTGTAGCAGCACCACCAGTTCATTTTGCAAGAGGGGTGTGCCCCACTTTCGGCACACTACAATACGTCCATGGTAGTGTCGCACAAGAGGATTGTCTGATAACAAACTGTTTGTTTTATCGATTAAACGTTGTGATAAAACGTGTCGGAAACAACGCGCCTATAATTTATAAATGATAGTGATGATTCGCGCGACTGATAACTGATAAGCGTGTTGTGATAACATTACACGGATCACAGTCACTGTCAATGCCGTAACAATAATTACTCATATGATCGCAAAAGATAGTGCTGTACTTAGATCATCGTATCGTTGTCTATATAAGGACTTGGAAATTGAAGTTTGGAATTGTTTTATTTTGAAGAAAGCTATTTGTGTAAAATGAGGATATTTTTTTATTCTAGCCATCGGAAAAAAATATTCTTTCAACGAGGATTTGCAAATCGGAGTTTTTGTGCTATATCTAATATATAAAATGTTAAAACTGTTCAAGACAAGAGTACTTTTTATTTTTGAGCAATGATACAAAATTGCCTCATTTAATATTACAGGAAAGCTTAGGAAACACGATATTATTTGTTGTAGTAAAACAGTTGCTTTACTCTTAATTGCGCACAGGTATCGAAACAGATTACTGTACAAATTAATTCGGAGATTATAGTAATTATAAAGACATGTGAACGCCACCGACCGCATTAGGAAGCGTGCTAGCTATTACCTAATTCTGAATGACTTAACATTAGGCTCGCGGTCTTATATACTGAATAATTTTGCAATATAGATTAAAACACTCACTTCCCTAAATGTTTTAATGATCCCGTATATTTCTTGGTTTTCTAGCGGTTTTGCGTGTGTGTATTTGGGTTTAAAACCTTTAGACAACATTTTCAACTTTTTGTGAATACACAAGTATCGCTTTGAATCGAGTTACACTGTACAAGCGAAACCAAGTAACAATTTTTCTCAGCAACATTATCTTTTATCTTTTTCTTGATTCCCTATATTTTGGTCATTTCATTTTAAAATCGTCTCATGATCAATGGTACATTTTATAACTAAATCATATTGCACCAACTCTTGTTCAAACTACATCGAATCTTTTTGAAATTTCCTATCTCTATATAGTGTTGTTTATATATAAGCGTTTCACAACACGCGCTGCGTTGCGTAACATGTGACGCGTGATTGGCAGGCGAGTGCCGACGCCGCCGGTGCTGTGTGCGCGGTGGAACGGCCCGGAGCGGCCCCGAGCGGCGCGGTAGCCGCCGCGGGACCTGCCCAAATTATATCACTCACTTGACAGCTAGCACAGGCATCGGTCACACTATCAACTATTTATTTCATATTTCTATTTTAAAGCTGTATTGAACTTGATTATAATGTACCGAACGGACAAAGACAGTGTTTCTTTTGACATTAGTGGGCCAGTCTGTATTTAGAGATGACTATGGCTATACTAACAAAATTCTTACTAAGAATATACAGAATTTGTTCTAAACAAATTAGTGTTTGTGTTATACCGTACATGTTTAACAAAGTACCTACTTACTTCACATACCTAATCTTCAATTAGGTCATAATACAGGATTCCCGACAATTACCGCAAGGAATTCCATATTATGCAAACATTCCTATTTAAAGATAACAGTTCTGAAAACGAGGCAGCCGAAAAGAGGAAAAATCAGACTGCGATCCAACAAACAAAGACTCGTCCAATATTTAATAAACAACTTTTCATTCGGTTTGTAAACATACATTTTCTGTGGAAATTTATATTCCCGGAAAGAAACTGTAAAATTACCTTTAGTCTGAAGAAACAATAATTTGTTACGCCTCTAATGAATCTACTGACAATTAAAATATACATAAAGAATATACACCCACTGCAAAGCATGTAAATCTACAATCGAGACTTGGATTGATAGGGACTTAATCAATAATTCTTAACGCTACGCTGATGCGAATTATCATCTTCATTAATTATTTAATTTAATTTAAAATGGCACAACAACAGCATAATACATTAGATCGCTTTTATAAATGTTGATATAAAGTACCACATATTTACCTAAGTGTAAACACCCATATATATTATTACAACCATGTGATGATTTGCGAAAAGCTATGCATGACTAGTGTTAAATATACACAAGTAATTTATAACATTACATTATAAAATAAAGTTGACTACGTGCTTTTGTTATCAGTGTGTGACGTCACACGCTATCAGGCAAATACCACCTGGCGCTCAATCAGGCCATATAGGTATGTATATAGTGCATTATATACTACGTCACACAAACGCCATATCAATATTATGAGGATATTTGTAAATAATCATATTATTTATTTATTACAGATGGCGAGACATTTATTTATTACAATTTTATTACCATAATAATTGTTAGGTTGATTATAAAACGTTAGGTTAGGTTATGTTTAATATATTATAGTAATCGGAATTATTGCTATTTGAAATTCACATCGCCACCTTGTTATTTTTGAAGCCCTAGCATACTCTATATTTCTGCTATTGCTAATTGCCCCCATAGAATTTGTAAACAAAAAACTGACCATATGTTATAACCAATTTCATATCTAAAATTACACACACAAAATTGACTGTTCAGTTTCTTCTTTAAATGGGTTGGAAAGAAATACTCACTCATTCATAGTATATACGAGACCTTATATAAATATTAGCCGATCGGCTTTGTGAATCACAATCGCAAATAACAAAATGTTATTAATGTTATTTGAAATTATTATCGACTTCACTTGCTATTGCTATTTATTCCAACAATAAATACCGAGTATCTCAAGACTGCTACCGAAAACGAAGCCGGGTGGTAATTTTAGAGACTACAAACACCATGCAACTAAAAAATTTGGTAAGAAACGCAACATTTTTTTTTTCATTTTTTAAATATCGTCATTTTTGGGTGGTAAATTCATATTTTTAGCTAAAATATTAATTTAAACTCTTTTATACCTTCGAGACTTTATAAATAAAAGGGTATACACTATTATTTTACGAAAAAATGTATTTACTACCCAAATACGACCATATAAAAAAAATAACAAAAAAAAATTGTCGCTTTTTTGCAACATTTTCTGATGCATTGTGTCTGAAGTCACTTAAAATACCACCCGGCTTCGTTTTCAGTACCAGTCTTGATATACCCTGTATATTATGCACTTAGTGGGCGTTAGCTTAGTTAGTAGCGGACGTACGTACTGAAAAATCTGAGATGGAAGTTCGAGTCCCAAACACATAACTCTTACTAATCAAAGTTGAGTGCACCGTTCTAATAATTTACTTAAGGATCAAGAAAATCGACATGATAAATCCGCCGAGTTTTTCACAAGAATTTGAATGGTTTTTTAAATTAGTTAACTGTAATGTACGCCCCGATGCCTATATTTTTCAGTATTGTCAAAATAACTTTTCCACACTCCACAGTCGTTAAACAACCTTCAGCAAGTCATTTTGCACCTTGTGTGTTAATATTATTTAAAATAAATTATAATTTACCGGAGATTAGATACCAGATAGTGATTGAAACTGAAAAGATAAGGAATAATAAAAACACGTTGCGTCGATTCTGTGTGCATATGCCTTTAGTCTACAAATATCTATAGGTACATCTACATAGACCTAGTTTGTAACAGAAGCTCCTTAACAGCGATATGACATCCTAATGACTTGCCGTGCTGAAATTTAGGGGATGTATACAACAAAACAACGCTATTGTATGTGATTAAATGAGCTAATAAAATATATAACATTACTACTATTTATAAGTTTTATGTCATTGAGTACTAGCAAATTATTATTTCCCATTCTTTTGATGTTTCTTCTGCCAGGTCGCTCTTTGAGAAAACCTATATTTAACAGTACACTTTTTGCGGCTGAAGATGATTTTTTTAAATTCGCTTTATTTATAAGGTCATTTTATCGTCAGTAAAGATGCACCGCGTTTAAAATAACCGCGAAAAAATGTGTTAGCTTTTAAAATACGCCACAACAAAAAAGGTTAGAACATGATAGTTCGTAGCATTGTGTAGTGTCGCAACCTTATGTTAAAAAGTGTTATAGATTTGTTAGAGCGTTGCGTTACAGGTACAGCGAGCCTGCCTTTGTGCGCCGCCGGCGGTCAGAGGTCTATACGGGTGTCTTGTCGAAAAACATCGCTTTTTTAAACATCGCTCAAGACTAGGATTACTCCTGCATCGTCAGTATACAGCCAGTACTGGTTGGAAATTTAACTGTATTTAGATTTTTTAAAACATCATTCATACCATAGACTTTTTTATTAACAATTTATTTATAAATTAATAATTAAACATATATTATAAATAGTACTCAACGTATGAAATTAGCAACGTTGGTTATCAATTCTAACATTGGTTTCCCAAACCACAACATTAATTAATAATGAAATGTGTATATAAATTGCTGGGAATCTTACCTGCTATGATATCAGACCTGCATATGTAGATATTTATGTATGTATGTCAAACTACGTTATCGGTAGGTAAGTCACTGATGGTAAAAACCATTGTTTTCGCGTAAAATGGAGCGTTAATTATAACAATATCGACAAGCTTACATTGTGTTTATCCTTACGTACACAAACAGGGGCACACACTACACAGGGCCGGCGTCAGGGTAGAGCGACGGTGGGCGGCGGCCCTAGGACGCCAATGCCGAGGGAGCGCCGAATGGAGTGATTTACTGTAAATAATAGTATCTAGATTTACTGTGTTTCACTTGGATTTAGATAGCACTTACAGGGATATCTCGCCCAGGGTTTCGTTAATGCTAGAACCGCTACTGCCTACAACAATTTCTGACCACACTTAATAATGTTATTATAACCTTATTAATATGTCTGACCTTGTTTGCCGTATTAGTCTAGTCCTGGGTTCGATTTCACGGACAGGCGTCATCCGTTGTTTTCTCCTGAGGAAAACTTATTAACACTCCTTCTTTTATGGCGTCTGCCGCTCCCCGCATGAAATATGCGTTAACTTGAATATGCCCGATCTACTGTTCGCTTCTCCTTTGCAACAGAATCAATAATCGAAACTGGACTACATTGACTAAGAAATAATTTTAAAAGAAACATTATATAAGGTAATTTCCCTCTAGAAAAAAAAAATACGTAAAAAATACGATTATTTGCAACTCACGCAAACTTATCAGATAATTGATGTTTAAATACATCGTCTGACTTAAAGTAAATATTTTGAACCATTACTAATTCAACAAATGAAATAAGGTATAATACAAACAAACATCGTTTGGTATTGCTTTTCAAAATATAATACATCATAATACAAACTCACACATGTATTCCAAAAGAGTAAGCAGAGTCACTTGCACTACAAAATTCACCTAACCACCTACCACAACTGTACAATATTTTTACCATTCCTTAACAAAATACACTGCATCCCACATAGACGCCGAATATGACACAAAGATTTACATATCAAGTATTTTTTTATTGCAATGAATGGCGAGACGAGCATTATTTTTCCCAAAGTAACAACCGTTCCAAAACTAACGAATATTGTCGAAAAATATCAAATTATAACAAACAAACATATCGTAGAGATACGAATCAAAGTAACATAATGGAGTATTAACAATTGCATCACAATGAAGACCACTGAATGTAACCCGACACTTTATAATGCAAGCACAGTAGCCTGGCAGATAGCATCTAAACATATTATTTTTCACTCAACTAAACACTGTCTGTTAGCTCGTCCTTTCAGCGACAGATGCTTATCGCTTGTGCAATATTACCTTGTATCTATTAAACGGTTTTATTGTCATGTTTAAAATATGTCTCCGTTGGTTAACAGTCTAAAAGTAGCTGCTGTTTTCTTTATTATCTTGCCTTTATTTCTGACATGGTAATTTACTTTCATCTGTCCAAATTTTCGGCACTCGAATATATAAAATACTCAACTTTTAATTCAGCAAGATTAATAACTTTTTTGGTAACTTAATATTCATATTGATAGTGTTTGAAGTAAACAAAATACTAATTCAACTTAAAATTTACTAAAGTAAAGCCAAAAGTAATAAGTATTTTATACCTACAAATAATAATTTAATAAACATAGCATACCAAACTATATTTACGATTATTTTATTCATATATGTTTGCAATAAATTGGGCTTGTTTTTTATCAATGACAATTGAAGCGGTATAAATATTGAAATTAAAACAGTGATAGTTTTATTTTTAGCAGTGTGTTATCGTATTTAATATCAAAGGATGACACAACTTACAAAATTGTAATAATCCAAAAATTTCCATTGTAAATCAATAAATCGTATCATAAAATTATATAAACAATTTATCTTTATCATAAATTGATGACACCCTAATTTAATAATATTATATTGAACATCAATAAAAACTCAGGAAACTATTTCCTAAGAAAGTCACACGAAACCGGCGCATTCCTACAAAAACCGCCTCGAACCGGACATAACCGCAACAAACTGGAAACACGACACTTCATCAAAAGAATCTCTTAGAAAAAACACATCATTTGGCATTTTTGTAACACTGAATAGCATTAACAATAAATTGGTCACCCCCAGCAGATACTATCGCGATGGGAGATGGAAATATGATCGGCTTATTATAACGATATTTAGCCAGTTTTCGACTGAGCGGCTATTGTTTGCCCAAACATAAGATGGCCGATAAGGCCTTTTGTGTTGCGCCCAATCTACATTAATATTATGTTTCGGTCGATAATGCAGTTTGTTGATTTGGAAGATAGGGACACATTCATGGTAGGCTTGACGTGTGAATTATAGTTATAAGAGCAGTGTTATTAACGGAAATTTGTTGCTGTACAACAATACATAAAAGGCATTGGACATTTCAGTAAAATTTAATTTAGAGCATTATTTTAATTCTTTAAAGAAATTATGAAGACAATGTACACTTCTACGGGTTTTATGAATACTTATTGCCTACTTGGACAGACGTAAACATTCGGCCTGATGGTAAACAATCACCACCACATATAGGGGAGACCGAGGGGTTTTGATACAGAGGTGAGTTGAAACAGTCCCATTTTATCAGAACCTAAAACCGTTAGGATCTGGCAACGTCACTTTTCAACCACCTTCCGCCACCTGCTACCGCGTCAGTTCGTGCCGGTGGCGTCAGTCGTGTGGTTGGATAGTTCTGAGTGACATGTGCCGAAAATCGCAAAAAGTAAGTATTTCACGATTTTTTACGATGCTCGTACTTTGATAGTGGTTTTATATTTTGGGTTGAGTTATATACGTTTTGAAAACTCATTATCTATAGATCCATGAAATATAATTGGTAAATTTGATTTCTGTGTATTTACAGCTTGATCATGATTAGAATAAAAATTGAGAGGTTTTTTCTCACTGAGGTGATTTGAAACAGACTGTTTCAACTCCCCTCGTTTTCCATTTAATATCTGATTATAGCTAAGAAATTGTTTCAGTATGTCTACTGAATAAACGAAAGATCGACAGAGGTATGGTGTGTTGCGAGATTTACGATCTCGCTGCTGAAGAAGTTACTTTACGACACAAAAGTCTCCGTAAAGCGGCTTTTAGTTTCTAGTATCGCTAGAGCTACAAGTTTTAATAGAAGAAATGTGGAACTATTTTTTTCAAAATTATACCATGGTAGTTGACAAATACCAGTTGCAATGGGAAGACATATGGAACATGGACGAATTTGTAATCACAACTGTTCAAAAACGAAACCGCGTCATTAGACAGAAACAAGTGAGTGCCATAACTTCCGCAGAGAGGGGAACATTGGTTACTATAGCCCTAGCAGGAAATGCCCTTGCTACTCGCATACCCCCGATGTTCATCTTCCCTAGAAAAAGCTTTAATGATCATTTTATAGGCGATAGTCCTACTGGATCCATTGGCACAGCAAATAGGTCAGGTTGGATGAAAGAAGACGATTTCCATGTATTCCTTTAATTTTTCAAAGATCAGGTTTGGCCATCAAAAGAAAATAAAGCGCTATTGTTGTTAGAAAACCACGCCTCTCACACATCTGTTATAAATATCTGCAGGGATAATGGCATTATTCTGTTGAATTTTTCACCTCACTGCACCCACAAGTTGCAGCCAATGGACAGAGCGGCTTTTGGACCAGTTAAAAAAGCAGTTAACACTTCTTGCGACAGCTGGATGCGGTCTAATCCTAGAAAAGTAATGTCCATATATGATATTCCTGGGATAGTAAAAACTTCGTTTGGTATAGCCATCACACCTTGCAATATATCCTCCGGATTTGTCCATACTGGACTTTGACCAGTTAACACCGAAATATTCCAGGACGCTGATTTTCTTCCGAGTCAAATTACTAATCGACCTTTGGCAAATAATGTTAATTGATGTTACCCATCATGTTACTTTTTAGTAATTTAGTAGTTTATTATTTGTATTAGACTTACTTGACTGATATATCATTAAAATATTACTAAAAAAGGTCGTTGATTACTTGAAAAGTTTAATTTTAATTAAAATCTTTAAATCAAATCATCATTTTAATTTTGCAGCTCCTGTTACTCCCCAAAATCATAATGTTTCAACTCTCCTCGACCTCTGTTTCATCTTACCTCGGTATGAGGGGAGTTGAAACACGTTGACTTGTTACGGTTAAGTCGATTTTTCACCACAATTTTTAACGCTTACAGTTTCTTTATGCTAACCATTCGCAAGTGTATAGAATAAGCTATCGATTGGTACTAGGACCATAATATTTCTGATAATATTATGAGTTTTATCAAACAAAACGTGAAAATTGTTTCAACTCCCCTCGGTCTCCCCTACGTTTTGGTAATGCCACGAATACATTTAACTCTCAAGTAAAATCAGTGTGACTTACCGGATTTAAATCATTTAGTAAAAAATGTAATTTTTATTAACATAGGTACTAATTTCATATAGATTAGTTGTTAGTCGTTGCACTCTGATGAATACTATTAAATTAAAAGTCAAAAAATTAATGTTTATCAAGAAAAATAATGTAATCCATTTTCATTACAAAATAAACAAATATGTACATACAAGGTACGTGACACAACGTGTGTTTAATATCCAAAAAAGGTAGCAAACATTATTAAATTAATGGTCGAAGTGAGTCAGGGAAACAACGTGGAACAATCATGGCGCCTCTATAAAAACCATATAAAATGTATTACACGAACAATGGCCGCCACTGTATTTGCATAACACCGCACAAACGTGCCGGAGAATTCCTCAAGTCATGTTGCGTATTTTCTTTGTATTCGTTTTACGTGAAATTATATGGTTTGTTAGGGAATTCCAATTATGTGCTACAATGCTACAATATTTGTGATCCGACACGTTAAATAAACTAAACCAAATTATTTTAGAAACGGTATTCTGAGCAAGATCCTTGGGGGAGGCCTATGATCAGCAGTGGACTTCCTGTGGCTGATATGATGATGATGATGATTCTGAACAACGTTTTAATTCAGTTATTTATACCATACTTTTAGGTCTATTGTTAAAAATAAAGATGATAACAGGCAAGCTCGCTTTGGTAAACGTGGATTACACACGGGTGTAACCATTTTAGATAGTTCAGCGGCACAATAGTGACTAATGGTAGCTGTTTATGTCTAGTGAGAAGGAAATAATAATGACTAATAAATTATTTCCAGTAAAAAATCAGTCGTTTTACTAAAGGACTCACTATAATAATCAATTTTGATGCTTATGTTTTGATCGCGAATCACGTAATTATCAATATATATGTTGATAATGATTTGACCTCCGTTTTGCGTACCTACATAGTTTCGAAATGAGTTGTTAATTTGCAAATTTTATTTTTACTTTATGCTGTGTGAATAGTAAATTGTTGAACAGTCATCGCGCTAGTCTATTAGTTAGTTATGTATTGTTTTAGGATAAAAAGAAAATTACACACCCGTGTTACTAATTTCACGTAACCCAAGACACGGCGTGCAAACAGGTAGAGCCTTCACACCCATTGTATCTTATAATTTAATTAAATACGGATTCATGCAATTAGCGATGTAATTGGTATGTTCGCGGCGAGCGAGAGGCGGTAGACAGATCACAGGGCGGAAACCGGCGGTCCGGGCACCACTGCGGACTGAACAATGGGTTGCAAGTCATGCTCATTACGCCGGCCAAAGCACACGCCCCAATTACCGACGTCGGAGGAACAGGTGTGTGACAGCACATTATTGTCGTGCGTCGGGATACATTTCAATTTAGTTCGGTTCGACGCTGCCGACAAAGGGTGAGAAAATTGGTACCAAATTATTTTCGAAAATATTATACTTCTATTGTTGGCATATTTGGATGTTTTTTGTCATGATTCACGCTATTTGTGTGAGATAACTTTATTTTCATTTTATATTTTATTTCTCGCTCCTTAACATTGCTTCTTCAGTATTACATGTATAATATTATTCTAGTTTCGATTAGGTCTGTCTACTACAATATTTTTTCTATGTATTATGGACAGAGGCAGCTGAAACATTTTGGAATTCGTGATCGAATTGAAACATACAAAGAGACCATGTGATTTAATGGTAATTAATAAATGCCAATATTGTGTTTATGGGCCGTGATAATCACTTTAAAACATTGAATGCTTACTGAAGTCATTTCACGAAATCATTAAACCATATCTGATTACAATTTTACCACTATATTTAGGCATACAAGTTGCATACCTCTTAATTACATATTTTTCATAAAATTCCCCAATTATGAACGTATCTTTGGAATTGTCCGACACCATAAATGATGTCCAGTATTCCATCGCTACATTACCCGAGCACTGACATCTCATAAGTGCACTGAAGTCGTCTGGCCACGGTATCATTTAACCCAAAAACCTGGCATCGTAAAAATACCCAATGGGTCTGAGAGTGGGTCGATATGGTCGGGTGTCGATCCGAAGAATTAATATATAAACATAATAAGGAGACGACGCATTAGCTCCCAACTTAACTTATACCTACCTCACTATATCAGTCATCGTATAAAGTCAACACTGTTGTGTACGACACGATATCTACGTCACGATAATAAGGAACGAGGAAGGAAGGAGAAAAGGTGAAAATGCTGGATCTCTTAGAATATTGCTTCATGAACAACAAATGTAAAAATGCCGGTACCAATAATTTTAAAGACGTTGATAGATTACCTAAAACCAATAATAAAATATTTTATCTGCTCTACCCATTCCAAATGTGAACCAATTTATTTCACGAATGACCAAAAAGCATATTGTTTTGTCGGAAAATATTAAATTGAATAAATAGTGATGCCTGCTTATTTGTAGTTATTTTGCTATACGACTGCGGCTTAATATACGACATTGCTTAATATTTGCATTTCTAGTAAATGAAGTAGCCTATCGTCTTAAGATAAAATAGAAATAGCCCATAAAACATAATCTGTAACATAGCCAAGTAGTAAATCAAGGATCTTTTTTTTTTCAAGTTCAATTTACTGGTACGGCATGAATTTGCCACAGTATAAAATAAATGACAACTTACCGTGTGTGAACGGAGCCGGGCGCTACAATCGTGGCCGGTACCGCGCGGCTAATAGCCGACTCCCGGCAGCCGCTCCAATCTAACAATTAACATTCAAATTAATATATTGAGACGATTCCCTAAATAGCGCGCCTCTCCAATGTCGCGCCGGTAATGTGTCGACACACTTTGTTTTTGTGTTTGGCAGATGATAGTAATATTGGGCTCTTTTTAGGCATAAAGGGACCGTGTTTTGCTTTTACTTTAGTAATCATATTATGGACGGGTTGTCTTAATTATTTAGGTATGTATTTGCATCCAGGCCTGTATAGCGCCTGTTGTTCTCAACAGTGGAAAACCAGGGGATTCAACCTGTGTGTAAGTAGTAGTAGTATGAGAGATCTACTACTAAAAAAATAATTTCATAAAGCTCATCCTTTGCTTTTATCATCCATCTCTTTAAAAAACCTATATTCTTACAAAACATTTGAATTACGTTTCAATTAAAATTACCGAATAGAACCTGAATTTAAAATCGACCGCATCTATTTAATTACAGTGTGAGTGGAAAAGGGCCGTCGAGCGGCGCGGCGCGGCGCGGCGCACGAGGTATCTGTGTCCACCGGTTTCCCAACAGCAAAATATTTACGATACAGTTTGTTAACGAACTGTTAATGCGTGATTCATGCAAATCTACACGCGTTTTGTTTTACCCGAGAAACGCCACGATAACGCTTACCGACGGCCGCAATGCACAAGCTGTTAGCGGGGTTGCAAAGGTTTTAACAACAGGAATCAATTACATGGAGTACCATTAGGATACCAACGGCGTAGTATTTAAAAAAACAGATTGTTGGTACATATTATGGCAATGGGCTTGGCTCTATATTTTCTTGGAATCGCTATAAACTTAGCGACTCTAATATCTTAGAATATAAATAAACTCACATATTATGTCTACGTGTGTTTATTTCCTTTAAAATATTGAAGTATATAATCATAGACGTGTACATCGTTCATAAAAGGTATCATTAGGAAGACCTATAATTACCTATACTTCAATAAGAAATTTTAGTACAAAGCAATATCGTGAGCTTTTGTGTTCTAAAATGATTACTTTTAATAGGTACTGCTCCTAACTGTAAGTGCGATTTCGTCGTGATAATACTAATAATAGTGTAACTAATTCACACAAATGACTGTGACTGTAGCACACAAATCTACAGTCATCTTTCGTAGATTTTCAATGCTTAAATACAGCTCTGTCAAATAATTTCGCAAAGCTTCATCTTAATAACTCCTCTTTATTCACGGCCTTTAAAATAAAAAGCTAAAAAAATTTCAAGTTACAAATAAACAGTGTAACTAACCATACACCAAAGCTTATAACTTAACCCAATCAAAGTTTTCAAGTCGTCAGCGTCGTTGGCATATCGTACACATAATCACGCCGATTAAGATAGGGGGCGGAGAGAGAGCGATGTTTCTACACCAGCTACAGCGTCACATCTTTATTGAAACCCCCGCTCAACTCCTCAACGCAATTACGATAACTCGGCGCCCTGATAACCTATCGGTAAGTAAGTATTGAAGGCTTGTCTATATACAAATGTAATTAAATTGCTTAATGAATGTTGTGGCAGTGTCGATGCATTCTTACTTACACTCGGAATTGGTTTTACTGGGTTTAAGTAAGGCCGGATAGTTTTATGTCTCGGTTTAGTGCGAGCGGGTAGTTAATGTACTTAGCTTTAGTAATTATTTTAATCAACATTGTTTCCGTTTGTTTTGAATTCAGAGAACCAGATGCTGGTGAAAAGTTTATAACCACCTGGTACCTACACCACAGCAATGTCTTTTTCTCCAAACAGCAGAGTAAATACAGTGTTTTGTTTGAAGTGTATTGTAGCCAGAGAAACTACTGAACATATTGACTTAATATCTTATGTATCAGAATGGCGAGGGCGGTGGGATATCAAGCATTGCTTTGTAATTCAACGTGTTTTTTGGTTTTGCTACTGTTCATGAACGGTCATAACGCTTCCCATCAGGCGAACGGCATGCTCGTCTCGCCATTCATTGCATTAAAAAAATGCATAAACTCAAGTCTTTTTACCAGAAGGGGTAGGCAAAGAGCACCTTTGAATACAAAAATCCAATATCACTTTGCCTGACTGATTCGAACCCGAGATCTTAGCTATGAAATCATAGCGTAATACAACTGCGCCACCTATGCAGTATTTTTCTTAAGCTCTAGCCATAAGCTAATCAAAAATAACTCACTCGACTCACGCCCCATCCACCAATGTTACCACATTTCCCACAAACAAAACTGGCATAAAGAATAGGAAATTGCACATCCATTAATTCCTGTCCGGGTGCAATAAATCGCTTGTAAGAGTTGGAGCATGGGTGCAGATTCGAACCCGCCGCAGATACGCACGGGACCAAAGGGCGCGCCCGCGGAAACACGCTCATTTGTCTATTACAGACAGCGGGATGGGATTTTGTGGGATAACCATAAATTCTAACATACTCGGATAGTACTCACGCACAACTGCATAATATGGTACTAAAATAATTAAAAAATCTATAGATTTTTTTACTCATATTTACAGCCTTAACAAAAACCAGAGTACACATTTTAACTAAAAAAAGCAGTTAATCGAATAAGATACAAATATCATATTGTCTCATTTAAGACTTCACGCATGAAGTGATAATTGCATAACCTCTTTCCAAAAGTCATGTGGTCCAAAAAATCCCAAATAATACTGCAAGCATATCAACCCTACAAGTATATAGACAAACAATAAGTCCAAATTGATATGTCACATTTGCCACGCATTCTGCTCGACGACGTTAAAATCCGCCATAAACTGTGGGAGCGGCAGACAACACTATTTGGGACAACCAAACATCCCTAACACAACCCTTTATACACTCTAATGATTGGGAATAAAGTTCAAAATGATTTAAGCTTTACATTTAGTTGACATAAATCATTGTTTTTCTTTAAGGGTTGCCGACGTTTTTACCTGTGCCGCGTCGACTTTGACCGCTTTATTAAATACTATTGAGGTTATAAAAACTGACATGTGTTGTGGTATGATGCCATTTTCATTAGATAATTTACAACTCTATATAATATGATATCCAACTCGGTTGGGCAGCATTCGGGAAACTTCGCGACGTCTTCTCGTCCAAAATACCTCAGTGCTTAAAATCGAAAGTCTTCGATAGTTGTGTGTTACCAGTGATGACATACGGCACCGAGACGTGGCCTCTCACTGTGGGCCTCATTAAAAGGCTCAAAGTCACTCAACGAGCCATGGAGCGGGCTATGCTCGGTGTTTCCCTACGAGATCGAATCAGAAATGAGGAGATCCGTAGGAGAACCAAGGTTACCGACATAGCCCATAGGATTGGCAAGTTGAAGTGGCAATGGGCCGGGCACATAGCTCGTAGAACCGATGGCCGTTGGGGCCGAAAGGTTCTCGAGTGGAGGCCACGTACAGGCAAGCGAAGTGTCGGACGCCCGCCTACAAGGTGGACGGACGATCTGACTAAGGTCGCAGGAAGTCGCTGGATGCAGGCCGCTTCCAACAGGTCATTGTGGAGATCATTGGGGGAGGCCTATGTTCAGCAGTGGACTTCCTGTGGCTGATATGATGATGATGATGATGATATAATATGAATGCTCTTAGGCACGTTTATATGTGATAAAAATAGCCTAGGGACTCAAATATGCTTTTCTAATATTATAAGCATTTTGGTACAATATAAGTGAAAAAACTCAAAATTTTTTCATATTCTTCGTGAGCATTACCTCCCAAACCTTCAGGCAATGACCTACTATTCGAACTGTTATGCATTGACACAAATTTCCAAGAAATTAGGGAACGTAATTTATTAGCCTTTATGAGGAAGCAACATAAGATAATAATGTACTAGAAATAAAATAAAGGGAGAAGAAAATAAGGTCGTTAACTAGAGTTTACAATGTTTGTGGCATAGAGTCAACAAACAGTGACGAATCTAAATACACTTTTATTTTTACACGAGGCAATATCCATCCCGTTGATTGTAGTTAATTCCCGTCAAAACCACGTTGTTTTGACTATACTCGTAGGAACAGGTTATGAAACTTTCACAGGCATCTCAAATATTTTGCTTTCCCTAATTCTTCACAGCCACTAATCCTCGACAGATCATTGTAGATTAAAATAGATGAGTTTATTTGTTGGCGCCGGAGGACAGTATATCAACAAATAAGCGACACGAGCTTGGTCGTCATCGAGGTGGCATTCTTCACACGTGTTCTTGATAAAGGCCACAGCTTTATGGCTTCGGAAGAGCGCTGGCGACGCTCAAAATAACTCATTAATTGCTCGAATTCTTTAATTGTTTGGGTATTGTGATAGTGTGAATTCAGTGGATGTATTTCAGCCAGTATCGTGATCAAATCCAACGAAAAACTAAAATAATATATAGTTCAGGTACTAAATGTTCACAAAATATGTTTTGACCACTGTATTAGAAAGGTAAGTAATTACATTTACCTGCATTCACATTGATGCTTTACCTCATAACGAGAGACTATTGATTACTTTGACTATTGAATTAATAATCTAGATTTTTGTATCTATTTTCACATTGATAGATCTTTCCAGACTATACTATATAATATATACTATATAAATAAATAAATACATGCAACAGTCACATACATTAAAAGTATGTCTACAATTCATAGCCACATTTCAAAATGGCGGACACCTTTTAAAAAATGTAAATTGTATTAACAAGTTAATGAAAAATCTTGTTTATAAGTACGCATTATGGAGCCCGTGGGAAGGTCGCGATGTATACAGTAGTCCATGTCTATATGCAAAACATTGTAAGGATTTGTTTAACATGAAAAGGTTTCATTAAAGTCGGCGGGTGCACGTGATCCAGTTCGATACGCTGCCAATGTTAGCCAACATGGCTCCGTATTATACAATAAAAATATTATATCAAAAGGGGTGGCGCACCCCAAAAAATATACTTACACATTGAATTATTTTCATTCCATTATTAACAATAGATTTCACTCGTTTTGTAACGTGATTTGTTGGCCGCCATATTTCTTTGGCGCCCTAACTTGCGCATACGCTAGTGCACAGATAAAATATATTTTAACTTTTTTTAAGCAATAGAGCGTAACCAAAGTGAATGGAGTTTGTGTTTTTTTAATTTTTATATGACAAAGCAATACCGAACCATGACTAATGTATAATGTAGGAACTTATGTTTCCCCGTGACTGTGTTATGACATAATTTAATTCGTCTAAATTTAGATCTTGGAATATTGTGCACCTTTTTACGCTTATATAACACTTTTTAACAAAATATTCATAACATTTTTAATCTGATACATAAAAATCCTATAGTTAGGTACATAAAAAATATACTATGTTTAATTTAAAGTAGGTACTTAATTCAGTAAAATCCAAAAAAGTACACTAGGAAATTTGTTCAAGTTTTCAGCGTATCATAAATGCATAATTAAATGAATTAATTAAATAAACCAAAGAGCAATAATAAAACCAAACATTTTCATTTGCTATCCAGAATTATTAATTTAATTAAAATGTAAATATTTTTCAATTATTATCACAGTATAACTTGAAACATTAGGTACCTTATCTGCGTGAACCATATTTGTTACAAGCATATTTTTCCGTACTTAATACAAATGTTGATACCTAAACATTAAATTAATGGTTTCAATCTCAAATACTTACATGAAGCTATAACAATACTGTAAGAAGTAAGTTTTAAGAATTTAGCGAAAATGTTAACAAATCGTTCCTAAAAGAAATAACCTAGATATGCTAACGGACTTGAAACAGACAAAAAGAGCGAATACCAAGCGAAAAATCACACCCAATAATTCACCTAATAATCCATTTCAATCATAAAATACATGTACAACAAAATCACAGTTAAAAAAACATTCATAGGCGGTTTTCCTGGCCATAAATTCGAAACCCGTAAATTAATGTTATTGTTGTAAAAAGCGGGTGGTAAGTTGCGCGGACGCAGGCCTCGTGTAAGCGGAGACGCACCCCCCGACAGCTACCCCGACAAATATTTGTAAATGTTTAATGTGGGCCGCTAGGAATCATGCGGCTACATTAGGGGTAGTTTCTCAAGTGATAAGATGAAGCGATTGGGTTATACCGAGCGGTAATATTTGATACGGTTTTAATTATTGTTTAAAAACGTTTTGAAAACACTTCTGGCTATTTAAATTTGTGAGAGGGCGTGTGTGTAAGTATTAAAAATGTGGTCTGCAAAACTACTCATTTTTCCGTTTTGTTCTTTATTTGTAATGGCCGAACACGTAGAGCCGTCACCGGAATTATATGAACACATACTAATTCTAAAAACCTAGATTAAATTAGCCGCTAGTTTTACAACATCTATGAATACAACAAAATTTATCGGGCTGCTAGTCAAGTCGGAATTATGAGCCCGTTCAAGTCATTCCACAGTAGACCATTATATGCTGTTACGGACGAACATTAATTCCCTATCCTTAATTAATCCACATATTTTATAATCTAAAGTCTATATGTAACATTTTAATCGACTTACCCGCTTCCGCTCCCGCTATCGCTGTAGTCTGTCCCACAGGCCGGTACAATTAGCCCTATTGTGTGAGCACCCTAATCGCGGGCCGTCACTCATTCGCGACTCCAAGCAGCAGATTGAGAGGTTAACGCGAATGTAGAGCGAATCGTGTTTGCACACATGCTTGCACCGACGGGAATTTTACACGGTTATAAATAAATAGATAGATAAGTCCACGACATTAGGGAAGGGGTAGGGTATAGAGAGTGGTGATATAGTGCTAGTTTGAGAATTGGTTGAGCTAATTGCTTGATAACATAACGACAATTCTAGTCGCGAGCAATTTGATGAACAGAAACATGCATATAAAATTAAGCGGCCTGACACGACGTTGATATTACTGGATGTCACTCTTTCAAATAATAAAGTATTTATTTCTCACTTATATGTTCAGCCTATCGGCGTCCATTGCTGGATGTGGGCCTCTCCAAGTACACGCAAACCATCCCGGTCTTAAGCAGCTCTCATCCATCCACTACCCACCACTCTCAAGTCCCTCACTTTCAAGTCGTCGCGTCGCGTCAGTCCATCGTGCAGTGGACGTCCTACACTACGGTTACCTAAGCGCCGCCGTTTACCTATTACCGACTTACTGGAATTGCCACCAACTTGAACAGCCTCCGTGGCGCAGTCGGTTAGATGCCGCCTGTGAAACGAGAAGCCGCGGGATCGATTCCCGCACCGAGAGAAATGTCTGTGCGGCCCACAAATATTTCTTCCGGGTCTGAGTGTTATTGAGACCGAAAAGTCTCTCGTAGCTCCTGATACCCACGACACGAGACTCGATCTTAGTGTGGGGTCAAGATTATGTATGTGAATGTTGGGTGTTATTTATTTATTTATAAGGAAAGAACCCGTTGTCCGCCTTTTTGTCTTAAATATACGTAATAGACTGAATGTGCTATCAATACTATTAGCCTAAACAACACAGATTGAGCCAATGACTTGCAAATCGCTAATTCGATAAGTACACCAAACATGCGGGTATGCTTTGCCAACATTGTATTATTGACATAAAATAATGCACAATATATCGTCTTTAAAATCATAACAATTTTATTGATAACAAAGAGATAGCATTTATTTACTTATGTATGCAGTACCTAAATAACAATATTGCGATAAATATTGCGCATAATTACATAAGCGTCATTTATACTACTTAATACCGATGCGTACCTAATAGTGATCGAGAAAGTGGTTTAGTTCATTTATCTTGTTTTTACATAGCAACAAAAAACATTACATTTATTGCACTGTGACGAACCTAACCTAACCTATTGGGGCCGTAGCTTAGGCTAGGAAAAGATAGTCGATAATTCAACCCGAGTAACCCCGTAGGTCACGGGAAGTACGTAATATATAATTATAAATAAATTGTATATATAAATAATCAACATTACAATAATTACAGTAACGAACGCAACACTATCAAATTAAACCGTAAAACCCCAACATAATATTTATCAACGTTCTAAGAACTTGGGAAATACAAATATTGCGATTGGAATTAATTTAGCAGGACAATATTTAAATAGCCAGCTATTTGTGGAGCGACACCGATCGAGCTTCAATAAACCATTAACATATCTTTATGAACATCCCCTCATTTGGGGATGTTTTATTCGCGGGTGACAACTGACAGTACCAGGCGCGACACAATGCCACGACATCAATGCCAGCTAATTTCTTACGGTCCTGCGCTTTTATTCAATGCACAATATAAACTTAGAATGACACTACGCTATACTCAAAAGTATACTTAGTTTAAATTCTAACATAACAGGGATAGAGTTCAATTTGCCAGCACTTTTTTGAGTAGGGCAACACTTTTGACTTCCGCACCAACAAATATACCCACACATTAGCGGTACGAATTCGACTCCAGAGATAATTTTATTATATCCAGCGAAAAAAGGGTCCGTCACAAAACATATTAACTGTACAATAAAATATAACCATTTATGAATTTTAAATGTGACATCTTTATATTTAATAGTGATGTCAACTCTTATGAATGACGTTTTGAATGCATACAAATCGGCTAAATGAAATTCAATTCGAAAAGTAGTTAAAACTTTGACTCATTCTGAAGCCAAAACAATATGTATTAATTGTATACCTGCCAATTGACTGACTAACGTAATAAGGATACTAATATAAAATCTATAAACATTATTCAACAGAAATGACTTTTTATCATAAGGAAAAGTGGTTACCGAAATCTAATAATAACTGACACTAAATGTGTATCTCCGCATCGCACGGGTGAGGCACGAAGCAATAAACAGAAGACAATCATCATTTACCAAACTAGCGTAAAGTAATAAGGTTAAGATGGGTCCGGTGACCAGTCTAATCTATTTAATGTCACAATCTCGCCCATTTACGGGAACACAACAGAAGCAGTTGAAATGGTACGAGGTGGAATCGTTACCCATACGTTATTCTGAATGGCGCATAATCCCAACGGATCGGTATGTATAATGTAACACATTAGAACGTCTTAATTTCAATCTCGATAAAAAGCATAAAGAACAGTTTTATAAAACCGACATGGGATCGTAAAGACAACTGTTCACGCGTTGTTGATTGCGATTATTTATCGCAGTTTATTTTAAATTGCATGACAACGCTTATTAAGTGTATTCAAATTACATGTTCTCAAGCTGCATTAAAAAAGCCTGACAATGTGGGGTTTATTAATTGACACATAGGAAATATAATAACACAATTATTAATACGAATCATATTACGTAGATAGATGTTGCATAAAGATTTGCTGTGCATTTTTAGCCCTTTTGAAATAAATACATATAATGAAAAACCTCAGTTAAGAAATATTTGTAAGTCATATGACACAAAGGGAATTCATTTATTTATAATCATTAATTAATCATCCCAATAAAACATTGACTCATATATGATGACCCTTTCGGATTGTACGCTGAAATTGTGTATGAAATTTCCTTGTCCCAATAATGACATATATTCCTTTAAAACTATTAGTGATAAAGTTCCAATTACACACAACAAACAGAAATATATTTACCAAACGTGGAATTTCCAAACCCGCGATTAAGACAATTCTTAGTGGTTATGACACAATAAAACATTCAGTTAAACCTACCGGTTTATAACTTCGTAATACCAGTAGGAATTATATCGTTGACGCATCCAACCAAATGAAGAAAAAATACGTACGTAATACAAAAACGAGTAATAGATTATGCATTAGGCTTACCATTATACGGTATGATTTAGTAACAAATACATTAATTAGTCACACTCATAAATAAAAATGTTGCAAGAGACTTTACGGTGTAAATACAATACCCAAAAATATTATTAGTGGGTCAAACATACATGTCAAATATTTGTGCACTACGCAAACATTTGTGTCAAACTTTAAGTCAGGTAGAAAAAATCCACCTAGAAATCCTACAACACATCCTTGCTCTTTGATAATGCCTTATAATGTATTTAAGTGTTTTTTTCCTTTTTATGTACATTTGAAATGTACAAGGCTTTGACTTATTATTAACAACTATCAAAATCTAATAATAATAAGTGTTTATTTCGAACAAAACACACATACTAATCCAGTAGACCTGCCGACTCTGCGGTCATTAATTCTTGCGAAGATTTCTCAGATATGCAAACTCTACGTTATAATCTTTCACCTTAAAAATATCTTCATTTATAGATGTTGACTTAGAAATACATTTTTTGATTCTTTTAGACCTGCATACAATTGTATATTACCCATGCGACAAATAATCGTCCCTTGAGTAGCCAGTTAATATTTTTAAATATTAAATCGAGTCAAAGTCGCGACGACACCGCCGCCGCACGATTATCGTAATCGGGCGGTGTTGGCGCGCGGGCCCTTTGATCGCCATCGGCCGCCTTCGCCTCGCCGCACGCACCCCGACAACGACCCGGACACTTTTTATTCCTCATCCGTTTATTTTTAGAGACGCTAAGATAAAGTCTGATCTAAGACCTACGCGAAGTGACAAAGTTTTTTACTTTGTTTTCTATGATTAAAGCGCTATTGGCGAAGGTAAATCAAACGAAAACGGAGGTGGAAGAGACCTATTAAATATTGAGGGAATATACTATTATGGAAGTCATTAAAAAAGAATCATGTGCTGCAATCGACTTGCTGTAGCTGAAGAAGACGAGGATTAATGTTAAATATGAATACCTGATGGCTGATCGCAAATAATTTTTAAGTTAGTATTTCGTATGAGTTGCAGAGAATTTAGGGATAAGCACTTCACTTTAAACTTTTCCGTAGGTGCCTGATACGAAGAATATGGATGTATCAGAACTAATTTAAAAGTTTATCAAATAGAGACAACGATGAATAAATTGTATCAGGCGCATTTTAATCACACATTAGCGCCCAATTACCAACGCTTAAAAAGTAATTTTAATGCACAAGTACAGTTTAATCGATGGGATTTGAATAAAACATGCAAGCTTTCTCGAATAGAAGTATTTAAATATTTAGAAGATATTTGATACATTTTTGTATTGACACAACAAACCTGACTACATATTAAGTTGTAGCCACAATTGAATACCTAAGCAGTATAGAAAACATTTCAAAATTGGATGCGATTACAAGCTACAGGACAAAATATACCATATAGGAATATACTTTTGGAATAAATAACATAATATAGTCTCAATAAAGCCTCATTACAGGCTTTTGCATCCGATTAGGATATTGAAGATAACTACACAATTGTAATGGATATCATGATTTTTCCATACTTTTAAGTCTTAAAAGGATCCTTTCGCTCAATAGCCATGTTAATCTCCCTCGCAGCCGGCGGGAAAGATAAAAACCATCAAGTGTTTATTTACACTAATATCTATTGAGGAAATAAATGAAATCGATACGGCGAGAGTAATTTTCTTCGTCACGAGTGACAGAACGTCAAAAAGATCAACCGAGGCACGTTCGTATGAAAAGGAACCGAAAGTAAAGTGATTACGGGCCCGTGCACCGGCCTTGTTTGCCGATGTGTCCTCTGCTCAAATAAAATAAATAAATCCCCAAAACGATAATCCGCCATGAATAAATAACTTGGATCAGCCGCTTTGTCATCTGTGACGTATTGTCTATTCACATATTTTTGGCAACGACAAAAGATGTGCAGAATTCTGCAAATATATTTCAAATGAATAAAGTCCTTATTTTAATACGTGTAAGAATATTTTTAAGTATTTTCAACCGCAAAATGAAGTTGTCAAATGCTCTAGTGTGGCCAATGCATAAACAACTTTATTACCAAACATTAGAATATGAAGTTATGTTTCAACGAAGGAATCATCTTGAAATCGCAACGTTAATTCGTCGGCTTGCAGTTTTGATGTTGTTGAGTAATTTTTTTGAAACATTCGCTTTCATAGCGACATCTGTCTTGGCGATAATGATTGGTTTCGCGCGGGTGGGCCACTCCTGTGGTCCCGTGTTTTGCGACATGCACCCCTATTATTCTTGTTAATAACCCCCTTTGTTGTACTGTCAACACTGCTTTCACTTTCCAAGTAAATCCTTTATGTTAATTCGTAAACAGATATCTTTGTTATAATCGCGCTTAAGAATGGGATAAATGGATAGAGTTAAGAGACACACACAAGGCTGTTTGTCCACGTACACCGATTACTCTCGCTTTCCTTGATGTCTGCCTATTTTCTATTTCATCATATTGTAATTGATTGATTAGTATTTCCGTAATTAAAACAACACAGTAGACTGAAGTGCCAAGGAGATTAGGAGATTTCTATATTAAAGTGTTAAAAGTACACATTTAACAACACTAAAATCAAAATAAGCAGAGAATAAATACATAGTTAATCATTATCACCCTAAGGAAACTTATCCACAAAAATTACTTAATTACCCTAAGGAAACCTCTAATATACAACGTAGTCAACAAAGACCTATTTTCCTTCCAATATCATCGTCCGCCCTTGCCATTCCTACTATAAATTGAAATTGTTATTTTGAAAACATTTAATTGTCGAGTCCCGCAGATACCCAAGAAGCAATGTGTCATCGCTGGGCCGCGGGAATCTGGATTCGACACGCCACTCTTCGCAATCGCCGCGAGGACAGCGCACATTAACTCATCCACCGGAACGACTTATTTATATTATCTTACATTGATTTTGTTTTATAACAGCTGTGCTTAAACATATTGAGACGATGACGCAACAAAGTATTTTTTCATAGCGTTAGGAGAAGGCGATCAAGGCCTGTGTTTAGCAGCAGACTTCTTGTGGCTGAAAAAACGTGATGTTGTTGAGATCAGCAGAAAATTAAGCAATGGTGGATCCAGGTGGGAGGTCATGGGGGTCATGACCCCTCCTAACTGGGTAGGCTCCACAATGTATTGATTATCTTGAAATTATACCTAATTAAGGTATAATTTCAATAAAATAAGGTTGATGAGATACTAACTATGGTTAAAATCGTACACAGTGTTCTGACAAGAACTATTTGACCCCCTCCCTCTGACTTGAAAGCTGGATCCGCTCTTGAGGAAGCTTGTATCTGATAGTACATACAACCTTTTTTGGTTGCTGCTCAGTGCTCTATTGAATAATACCCCTGTATTGGACATCCAGCAATCTCAATCATCGAACGAAACACAATAGCAAATCCGTGGGTTTTCTATGAGACTGTAGTACCACTGCGGTAGAGCCGGCCCATTCCCACAAGAATCCAAAATAGCCTATAGCTTGGCTCTACCACTTTTCAAGATGATGCCAAACTAAACGTTGAACTTTGTCTACGTTTATATAATTGTAATTAAACCACCCTGTAAGTATGACATAGGTAACCAAAATCCCCTAATTTTTTTATGTCTAGTAATTTAACAACACCTCACATTTTTTTAAATATTAATAAGGGAAGAAGTCTATCAACCACCCGCGCGGCGTGTGAGGACAGGAGTAATATTAATAGAAGCGTTATGGAAATGCTTGTATCACAAACGGACGTACAATTATATGGTGCAACACAATTATTTGCGGAGGCTTATTACTGCCAATGACGTGGTGTTACCGCCCATAGACTATTACACAGATGAGACACATTTCATTAAAATATTTGATTAAATTATGGGCAGTCTTAAACCCTTGCAATAGCGATTTATATTATTGAGTTGTAAAACTCGGCCACAAATATTATTTTTATTAGTCAAATAAACAATAACATGTCAATTAAAACCTTAAAATCACTATGTAAATAAGTAATTGAGATTAAACTTTAATGAACATTATTGAAATGAAATGTTTTCATCATTATTTTTGACGGAAAGTACTAATAGAACTGCTGAGACTGTGTCTATAATCAAGGGTTTCCACAGTAACAGATAGGATTAGGCATCAGGAAATGGCATTCATTTTACGAGGTAATATTTTAGTGATGTCACTAAGCTAATATCTAAATAATTTTACCTACCAAAGTAAACCAAACATTATTTCCTCATCGGTCATATAACACGATACATGGATGTTGTATTATTTTATGTCTTTTTCGTTTTTACTTGTACTATATACTTCTGTGCAATATATTACATTAATTGTTTAAATTTCTTTGCACGATGTAGTCGATACAGTATAAATAGACACATATGACCACCGTCCTCTTCGAAGGCAGATGAAATTAGGCACAAATCAACGGCTACATCAAAGGTCGGGTGGAACAAAGCGGGTGCCGAATGTCGGTAGGCTGTCATTACACGTTTGACGGGAGCCGGCTACGGCGGGCTTTGTAGCCGCCTTCACACGCCGCGGCCACAATGGAGCCAAAACAATGCCCCTTTGTGCACTAATAGGGCGAAAATTAACGTACGCGATATATGTAATTTGGTGAAATGACATTACACTTTGGTTTCCTTTGGACCACGTTATTATTGGAGATGTTTAAGAGATTAGTGCTTTCTAATTGTAAGAGTATTGTGCTTCTTGTATTCGAAGTTTTTGCGTCCAATAGCAAAGCAAATTCGTGAGATTAAAACTTCTAAGTACAACTTGTTTCTCATAAGTGAAACCCAAAACCGATTCATAAACTCTTATTTAATTATAGTTCACACGATCTTTCCCTTTGACTTGATTTCAAAATCGTGAGGTATTTACGCTTATGTAGATTCCATCCTTTCGTAATATCGACACAAGTTAGGCGAAAATTCAAAATATAGAGCTCAGCGGAAATGCCAAGCATTGTTTTGTAATTCAAGGTGTTGTTTGGTTTTGATACTGTTCATGAGCGGTCGTATCGCTTACCATCAGGCGAACGGCATGCTCATCTCGCCATTCTTTGCAGTAAAAAAAAACACGCCGAACATCCACCAGTCTACGATTTTCTACCAACATGTAAAATGCCACCCAAAACCAATAGTTGAGTTTGTATCTCATTACCATTGAACCGTGGCGAAAAGCTGTTGCGAAGACATCAACAGGATATCACAGCTCGTCGCCAAGGGTTCCGCGTGAGCGAGCGCCGAGTGCTAGCACATGTCGTGATGGTGACCATTACCATTAGATGGTCGGAGATCCGCCGTGGTAGTAACCGTAAGCATTGGATTGGGGTTGAAAAAAACAGCTATTTATTGAATTTCAAATATCTATTTTGAAATTCAAAAAAATACGGTTTTTTCATCTATTTGCATTTTTGTACTATAGTGTAGCCAATATACGACCCACTGCAGGGTAGAGGCTCTATAATCGAGAGAGTACAATCGAGAGTGGTCATGTCATTTAGTCCAACACGCTGGACGTAATGACTTCAAGATAGAATATCGAATCGAAAATGTATTGTTAGAAACTATAATGCCTAGAAGCTTTCTCACTTTTTTGTATGCCTACAAAGTTGATAAGTTTAAAAAAATCATTTTTCATAATTCAATATTGTATTATTGATTACAAATGCAGCGAAGCTTCGGCTTAAAGTTAACAGTTTCTTATTTATTTACCAGCAGCTCATAGAGAGCAGTAACTCATAATACTTTAATCTTACTTTTAGCAAACAAAGAATCACAACGACAAACCTTTTTTAAAAACACGGCATTTCAAAGACCGCTGACCACTAAACAATTTCGAGGAAATAAAAAAACATTTTGTCTTTTTTAACGCAAACCATTAGGGTAAAAAGGTGGAATAAATAAAAAACAAATAGATAAGAGGGCGGGCGTCTGTCCCCTATTACTACAGCGCGTGTATTTAGCGATTTAGCGAGATTTAACTCGACACTGGCCCGTTTTCACTCTTGAGCGGCTCGCCGAGGAACCGTTTGGCAAGATTATTCGCCCTTAGATAACTCCGTGTCTGAGACATGAACGGATAGCGGATATTACTTGAACATTTAAATTTAATCCAGCTTACTTTCACAATTTGAAGGTTAGTAAAATTAAGCTTGTCTGAATTATAGAGATACAAAAATGAACGACGGTGTTAGGTGCCACAAAGAATTTGCGTGGTTACACGTTACATTACTATGAATCTCTATAATAATCCACTTTCGAGACAAACTACGATTACAACTGTTCTACTTGACAGCATTCTCAATAACTGTTAAGATTCAAGGTCCTCTTTACTTCTCATTGTCCTTAATTAGTTTAAAAAAAACAAAGACAAGGAATTTGAAACTAACGATTTTTCTCTACAGCAAAGTGGCACATAAAGCGTCAACAATACATAATATTATGCAATTATTAATTTATCCAAGTCTCCATTAATGTTATAAGATGTAGCGTATTGCAAATCGCTCATTCTTGTACCATACAGCCGCGGTAACAAAATCCGTGTGTTGTCGGCGAGGGCGCATAGGCCGTCCGTCGCTAATTGGGCCCGCTCCGGCGCGCCACCCACTTCGACAACCCTCCGATATACTTAATTATGTCGTCTCGAGACGAGAGCCGAAAGACGAGAGACGTGTCATCGACTGTCGTATCGACATATTGACTGACATGCGAGGTGACATCTGCGCGCTTTTTTGGAGGTAATCGGTTTTGCGAATGTGTTAGTAGAGTTTAAAAAATAAGTATTGGTTTCACACGAATTATTATACCCAAATATATCACTTGAACTAGGTTTGATTCCGTGTGTGCTGACGTTATAATATTCAGTAACTTCATCTCCGCCAAAACGTGTTGATTATCAAATCAAAAAATTACACTGAATACCGTTCTAAAAATGATAACGATCTAAATAGGTTTGTGCCTTTTAATCGAAATTTCTCGTCATTCAATTATGATGAACTATATGATGATACAATACAGCTATAAATTACTCTAAGAAATCCAAATTATATACGGAAAGAAGCAAATATTACAATGACGTAGGTACACACATGTCTAAATATTAATCACGTTTGATTGAATCGAATGTCCACGTAATCTCGCTAATCCTGCGCAACTAACATATTCTTGTGTTATAAGCCTCGATATCTTTGTTTGTTGGGGTATTATTAAAATCAAGATATGCGGATTTTGATAATTATATTTATATAAACATACCGCATCAACGACATTCCTACGCCCAACACGATAAGGATTTCATTTGTCGCAAGGTCCAGGATTTAAATTTTAATTCTGTTTTTGTAATTACATGTAAAACTATTGCATTGCAATTGACGTAAATATGCGATAAAATTTTTATGTAATCAAATCATAACCTTATTTACAAAAAGTTGATAAATTTTATGGCCGTCGAAGACTGATAGTGTTTCAAGGACATTACGAAATTTTCGCATTTTCTAAACACTAAACTATGTCAGTTAATGTTTGTGAACATGATGTTTAGAGCGCGGCCATAAATATATAATTACTACAAAAAAATGGCTTTGACTCACAACTTGGAAGTTTCTTTTAAAAATATCACCAACTAAAAACAATTATGACCGCAAAATCGCAGCGATAATGACTTTACAGCATTTCACCGCAAACCGCACCCCACTGTGACACATAAAATAATTTCTAGAACAAACCCTACTACGAACATCTTTCATTTGTCTCCCGGAATAAAGAGTCGCTCATTGGCTTCAATAAAGCTCGTCATCGCATCCAAACCAATTTTCAATGACGTAGTTAATGTGGCATCATGGTTTTACAATCGGCCGGTTGTCGACCGCAGCGAGACTAAACGCCTCGCATGGGGTCTCTAAAACCACACGAAAACCACCAAAACTGTAAACAATCGTGTTATTTATTGTTTTACAGCAGCTATATAACATCGTCGCCGAAGAAAGGCGAGCCAATGATGTTCAAAATGCACCCGCAATAAAACCATCATGGCCAGTGGGTCGCTACGTGGACAAAAAAGCGCAATGTGCACTTTGAATAGATTTGGCACGCTCTGGCCGAGTTTAGCTCGATACAATCGGTGATGAATGTGCGGAAGTCACATCGAAATCCCTTACAACTTAATAATAACATTAAACACCGGTCCCCTATTTAAATGAATGTTTCGCAACATTAGCGCGGCCATTTTGGCGAGGCTGCGCGTGGACCGCTTTACAACGTGTGTGGATTAGCGGCCTGTTTGACAAACTTATTTGTTGTATTCACTATGATTAATTGATGTGCCAATATTTGCCGACTTATATCCGTTTTCTGTCCCGATATTTACTTATTATACGAGTATATCCTGAATGTTATGTTCCGTATTAATCTTACCAACGGAATCAATACATAGGTACTCACATTAAAAAAATATATACTATATACCTAGCAAAAGTTGAATAAGAAGATGAATTACCTTCATAAAATCTTACCCCAAACTCATAATAACAGAAATACATAACGTGTCTTATTTCACGCACATATTTTTTATTGAATTTGGTGCACAATAGTCGCGGCGTGCAGACAATACGAAACTGTATCACGCAGATGTCATCCGTCGATTATTAATAACGTTAACGCCGACGTTTACCACAATAACCGACTATTGCAATAACAAACACATCTACATGATAAATGATAATATTTTATGGCGATCGCCCTCTATGCCCGACGCTTATGTCTTCATTTTGGCAAACATTGTTCTAGAATTCGCAAGGGATTATAGACCGTAATGGTTAGGTTTAAATGTTGGAATCTATTGTGTTGTTTGCAGGCCGTTGAAAGTTAAGCATGGGGTGTACAAATAGCATTGATGGTGTTCAATGGTACGTAGCAAATTGTCGATATCGTCGGTGACGGCGTCGTTTTGTCCGCGGCGGCGCGGTGCGACGGCGCACTGTGCGGCCTGCGCCCGCGCATCAATGGCGCTTTTTTAAAACCCACTCGAGTGTACTTTGTCGGTTTCGTGTGAATCGTAAATCGGTACGCATCAGATATTTGTTGTGCTGTAAAAATGGGCATTTATTTATTAGTTTATGTGGCCCGGTGTCGTTTCCATTACTTGATTAGTTTACGGTGCCATCGACGTGTCTTGTTTTGGAATCAATCGGTGATAACAAATTATCTCGGATCACATTATTTGTAAAACTTGTTAGATTATATTGTTACGTATTAAATTACTTTGTGTTGCATTGTTTACACGTATTTAACTTAAATAGGAGGTTCTGTAAACGAACAATTTTTAATTCAGTTCGGCTATCGTATCCAATAAGTTTTGTATTACCTAACACGAGCAGTGGAAAATTTGAAACTAAACGCGGCTCAAAGAGGGAACGCAAGCGTGTATCGTTTGTAAACACTAACAATGGGGCGAAAACAGATTTAAACGTTACCGCCAATATAAATCTCAATCAAATTGAAAACACCATGTTTCCACATGTCTTGTGAATCGCAAACAGAATTTCACGCGCCAGTACAAAACACAACTTTAATGCTTTTGACACGCTCTTATCCCAACGTATTAGGGTCCAAAATGTAAAATCAATCCCTAAATTCCCAATTCATCCCTGAACCGCATTCGGGGTGAACAAAAGAGCGGGCCCGATTGAATAGAATCGCTAATATTTATAGATAATATTTTTACATGGCATTTTGAATGTAGGGCGACGTTCAGCTGCTGGGGTAATGAGTGGGATATTGTCAGGCGTGGGATGTGACGTGTTCCTGTGGGGTAACATTGTGACACTTACCTTTCAATATTAGGAAGTAGGTTTGGTTTTCATGGTTACAAAAACTGTATAAACTCATGGAACTATTTATAATCTAGTCTATTGTCTTAAAGTATCTCGAATAGGTAATAGAAAGCTTTTGTGCGTCGAAAGGGTAATACAAAATTTTCATGCCATCATATTGCACTGGAATATTTTTTTTTTTTTTTTTATGTTATAGGGGGCAAACGAGCACGCGGTTCACCTGATGGTAAGTGAATACCGCTGCCCATGGACATCTGCAACACCAAAGGGCATGGAGATGCGTTGCCGGCCTTTGAGGTGGGAATACGCTCGTTTTTTGAAGGTCGCCAAGTCGTATCTGTCCGGGAATGATCCCGCTGGCAACTGGTTCCACAGATTTGTAGTACGTGGGAGAAAGTGCCGGGAAAAACGTACTGTGGTGGATTTCCAACCTCCAAGGTGATGTGGGTGGTATTTGGAGGTTTGACGTGTAGTACGGTAGCGGAACTCAGCAGCAGGGACAAGTCCGAACAATTCACGAGAACACTCCCCGTGGTAAATGCGATAGAGAATGCAGAGCGAAGCTACAACTCTACGCAAAGCCAAAGGATCGAGCCGGTCGGAGAGAACCTGGTCGTCAATGATTCGAGCAGCCCGACGTTGAATGCGGTCGAAAGGAAGAAGCTGGTACTGGGGTGCCCCAGCCCAAAGATGGGAGCAATATTCCACGTGGGGCCGGACTTGCGCCTTATACAGTTGCATACGTTGACCCGACGTGAAATATCGCCTCGATCTGTTGAGCACACCTAGCTTCTTTGAGGCCAATTTGGCCTTACTTTCCAGGTGACCGCGGAATTGAACGTCACTCGATATCTCGACACCAAGAATTCCGATACTGGCTGTGGCAATTAGGGGAGTGCCCTGGAACTGAGGTGATACGACGAAAGGCGTTTTTTTTGCGGTAAACGCGCAAACTTGTGTTTTTGAGGCGTTAAATTCGACCAAGTTGTGTCGGCCCCAATCCGAGACTTTGGATAGAAAGGACTCGACTTCAGACACAAGTTTGTTTCGACACTCGTAAACGTTTTCCCGAGAAATATTGGCTCGGCCGGTATATAAGGCATCACCCGTGCTGTCATCCGCATAGCAATGTATGCCGCTAATTAAAAAAAATATTATTCCAAAATGAAAACAACAAAAATGTTTTTTTAATTGCAAGTTGCAACGAAGTATTCAGTGCGTGTTAAAGTGCAAGTATGCACATTACTAACGATGATAAAGCTATTGTGGATATGTTAGACTTGAAGTACAAATATCTCAAGTATACAACTGCCAATTAATTTGAGATGGGGTATGGTTAGACCTGATACCATTACCTCAAAAATACATAAATTGCGTGCTTGTAACATCTCATTTTGAGTTTCAACGATGAATTGCAATGGGGCCATTATCGTTTAAACCGTTATTACTCTACGTAGCATTCAAACTCAACTCCAATGCTTTCCATACAGCCAAGCTCTATGTCTCTGAAAAACCCACATTTACGTGACTATTTACAATAATTTAGCATAGAGGTCCGCTGAAGCGTGTGGACCACCCGAGAGACTGTTAATCTCTAGTAAAACAGCACTGAGCCTTCATCTCCACTCGACTGAAACGATGCCAGCTTTCAAAACACAGCGGAAAAAACCTTTTGCAAATCCCGACATTCGTTGTAATCCTCCAAGATCGTTTATTTTGCAACTATTGAGTTTTTGTTTTGCTTGTGATGTATTGTTGGAAGTCATTTAAGAGTATAATACTCGTTTATCTAATTTAGATATTTGTTTTTAAGATTAAAATAATATGTGGAGCTCAAATGCTTGTAATTAAATTTATACTACAGTATAATCTAAACTAGTAGAAATGTCAGTTAGTTTAGTTTTTTTAACATTCTCCGTAGCGCAGTTAGTTAGACGTCGGCTTTAGGTACAGCGCTATCGACCGGTATTTGTTTCGGGTCTAGGTGTCTGTGAGACCGAAAAGTCTCTCGTAGTTTCTGATACCCACGACTTGTGTCGTCTCGATCATCATGTCATCTCGATCTTAGTGTGGGGTCAGGACTATGTATGTTTCAGTTGGGTGTATTTATTTATTATTATTTATTATTTAAAAAATGGCCCTATCGCAGATACGACAATACCGCCAATGTCCAGTATTGGAAAAACATATTATATTATAAAGAATTCGAAACGATGAAACTAATTAGAAATGTTAGAGTTTTCTAGTATGAAACCTATTAACTATTATTTAAATCTATTGTTGGGCATTTTCTAAAGAAGTATCTCGTTAGGTACCTGCGTATTAACAACAGATATTTCGGTTAAATACCAAGTTACCAGTTAAGATTTGACTTAATTTTAATTAGATACTGCTTCACAAATATGTTAGTTTCTTATATAGTTAATTTCCCCACTTGATAGTTTTCAACACATGTGTCAAATTCCGGCCAATTTATCAAGTTTTATGGCTAAAACACTTAACCATTCGAAAAATAATTGCTATCCCGAATAAAATGTCCTTTTGACAAAAAATCACACATCCTAAACGACAGAAATCGATTGCATTTTAACAAAGCGAGTCCGACACTCGAGGATTTTTTTCCCTGCTACCACCTTACGCGAAATGTCGAGATGTTGGACACAAAAAATGGTGGATCACGTGAATTTAAAGTAAAACACCAATCAACCGGCGCAGATAAGATGTAAACATAAGTGGTGCCGCAATGATCGGCGCCGTGTGCTGCTCGGGTAAAAAACCAGCGCCACCCAAGAGCACCCCTGTAAAAAATACCAAAAACTATAGGGAAATCATTTAAGGTTCTGTATAATGTTATTGGCTGCAATTCTGTATACTTGTAATAATTTGTTGACTCGTGTTAATAATTTTGCTGGTGCGACCCGGAACAGAATAAGTCAACATCGGAAAATATGCTAGGCTCTTGGGGAGGCCTATGCGGGAACGCAAGACGATCTCAATACCGGTGTCTAATTATTTATTTTAATTGCTATAGTTTGTAAGATTGTAAAATAAAGGCTATTATTATTAATAATGACACTCAACTACGATTCCTCCTTCTGCCATGAAGGTTTTCAAAAGGAAATACGGTATAAAGCATCGGCCACAAATCATGCCAATACCTAACCGCATAAAGGCTTGCCGTATGTCTTAGCTGATAGTAAGTTGCGCCGCCAATGAGTACCTGCAACACGTATATCATAGGTGCGTTGCTAGTCTTAGTTGAAATGCGAAGGTAAAGAGAATGAAAAGGGAAAAGGGCGGGTCCTCCGGCAATCTCATTCACCAACGAAACATGATAGAAAAGCCGCCGCTTACAGGCGGTTTTGCATGAATCATTGGGAGTTCGCTGATAGAGCAGTCCATTTCTACAGTATTGAATGGTTAGGAAGGTAGAGCTGTGCCTCTACCACTTTAATAACCTTAGTCCTATAGCTACTGAGGGGTAAAATATATCAATAGCGCAAAACTAGTACAACTCCGGAGGATCTAAACCCATTTCTGCATCTGTAAAAGTTAATGATACCTATTTAATAACCTCAGTTTTATATCTGCTAACAGGGTACAATAAAATTTTAATTGAGACATTAATATTTCAAACACTCGCTCTTTTCTACAAATATTAGGGTCTTTATACAAAAAAGGTTTCTTCAATTTCAAGGATCTCTACTCCTATTTTGTAGATGCACATCGGCCAAACGGCCCAACACTTAGCAAAATGTCTAAGGTTCAGATAGGCGGCGCTATTAGCCGCGCCGAGCTGGGTGGCACCGCCTCTGCCGACCTCAGAGCTGTCGTAAATCATGCAATATCACCATGTTTGTTTGTATCTATGTGTCGGAAAAAATTACCTTTTTAAACGACACGTGTTCTTGTTTAAAAGTTTAACACAAAAAACAAAACGCAATGAATCCGAGCTCGTTAAACAGACGAACACTTTAGTTAATTTTTGTTTCTGAAGACAGAAAATATTCATAAACAAAAACATTAAAAATGAACTCATTTTTTATAGTTTCGGGTAACTTTGGGACAGCGCAATAAATACCAAGTAATTTATCAACATCTACTGAGGCTGCATTTTATTACAACAAGAAACTTAAAACGAAACCAAAGGTTTTAAAAATAATTTTATGTTTACATTTTTGCGAAGTCGAAAACTCAATCCAATCAAATCAAATTCCTAAGATACAAAAAAATGTCGCAATACCCACCATTTTGTTTTGGCACAATAAAATTTATCACAAAATGGCGGCCGATATAAACCGAGAATATATTCACATTAGTGCGGAATTCACTAATTAATTCTCCATTAGCACCTACTTGAGAATTAAATTAATGACGCCTGTCGCGTCTGGCCAGCAGAGAACATCAAAGCGCGGGCGGTGAAATTAAAAATGACAAATTATTGAAAAATATGCATTTCACGCATATGGAATTTAGTTAACGACACTTTGTCTTACTTGGACACGGAATCTTAATACTATTTATATTTTTCTACCATAATAATATTTATTTATTCAGGTGTATTGTTTGTTTGGTCTTAATTTAAATCTCTACCAATTAAATAATAATGTACTTTTTAGAGTAGAATTGCATTCGATTCAATTCATGATAAGTCCCAGAAATACCATTGATCAACAGGAAGCAAAGGAATTTCGAGAGTTCCTTCAAATATATACGCAAATCTAATTAAATTGACTACAACTCAAGGCACAAAATATTACATACATACATAAGTTTCGCAGCATTACGTTTTTTATAGCAATTAAAGGCGAGACGAGCGTCGCATTCGCCTGATGGTAAGCGATATGACCGCTCATGGACAGTAGCAAAATCAAACAACACCATGAATTTAGAATTACAAAGCAATACTTGGCATTCCAATGCGCTCACCATCGTGAAAAATAAGATAAACAGAAACAAAAAACCTTTACATTGTTTGGCAAATTTTCCTACATTAAACTCAGTTCCTCCATCCCCAAAAAGATCTACTAGAAAGTAACAGTCACAGCGAAGACTAATTAGCCAGGACATTCACCGTCACCACCAGCGTCACAAATGGTCGCACGTTGCCACCTACCACCCGCGCGACGTCGTTATCATGACAAATTGACGGTAGGAATGTTGATTGTCTCATTTTCACACTAATATGCCTTTTGAAATATTATATATATTTTTAGAATTGGGTTTTGAGTTGCTGGCGGCAACAATGATCACAACTTCATTTTATTAGATAAATACTTATTAAAATACTCCACCTGTTTTATTTTTTCATAAATCTTACTTTCACAAACATTTAGATCAAGAAACTTCTCTGAAAAAACTTGTTTGTGAATTATTTGCAATTCCTTAACATGATTATAATAGGTATAGCAAGAATCCTCGCTAATCAATTCGGATTTATCATGCGAAAGTGCAATATCTTGGTCTACCGAAGTAATTTGACTCAACAATACTCCCATCTGTGTTCTAGCCCGCAATCACCACATCCACGATCCCATTCCTGCAGAAATAATTTCGGAAATTCCTGCTTTGAACGCTTATCATCGTCAATTAGCATACTTGGCATCCCCTGGGCGGTGGCCCATACCGCACCGCCCTGAAGCATTCTGGATGAATACTCACAAAGCAGCAGAGCGACACAGAAACCATTAGCGGCATGTCACAAGCCTACGAAATTGTCGCATGCCAGTTAATTACATGAATTTCACTCCAGATGTGTGGTATTTTGGGAAACTTGCCTGAATGTTACCTCATTTAACTGGTAGCGAATCATGCAGCATTACTCATTAGGTAGATTTTTTTGTACTAAATTTTAGACTCATTCGAGAGAACAGGCTCGTCGAATCAAACCTGCCCATATCACAATATACTACTCTACTTTTATTTATATGGGCAAAAGGAATAATCCGTGACGCAGTTGGTTAGACACTGGCTATGAAACAAGAGGTTGCTGTTCGATCCCCGCATCGGGACAAATGTTTGTCTAAACCACAAGCATTTCTAGTCTGGGTGTTTCTGAGATCGGAAAGTCTCTCATAGTTCCCGATACCTACGACACAAGACTCGATCTTAGTGTGTGGCTGTTGGGTGTATTATTTATTTAAACCTTTTAGACATGCAGACTAGAGTTTAGACGTGATCGTTGCCAAAAATATATACATATATAACATTTTTTTTTTCCAATCATCGTAATTTTCCAATAAGCCACCGACGGTGAAGCGTTGCATGGCACATTAGCGGCATTAGCCACAAATCTTTGTCGCGGGCGGCGTGTCACATACCGTGAGATATCGCCGTTTGTAACGATGTGAGGTGCCGCCGCCCACCTTCCAGACACCTTTGTATTGGGGGTGGAGAAGTCTTCGGTAAGGTCCTTTGGTGGTACCGAAGCTCTTTGTAGTACTGTTTGCAAGATTTTTCGGTAATAATCAGGCATATACCGCCTGTATTCTTTAATGTACCTTACTAATTTTTAGACCGTTTTCGCAAGAGGATTGCCCTCGAAGTATATATGTACATTGAAAAATGACGGAGGAACACAGGAGGTAAATTTGTAGATTATAAATGTGAATTAAGTATTGAAATGTATAAAACGATCAAATATTATTAACTACAATACTTGTACAATACTTGAGAGATCTTAGTTCCGGTTTATCCGGGTAAGTTTTCCAGACTTTTTTTAGTTTGAAAAATAGATCTACTACAGCCAGCTTTCTAGCACTTTTCAGGTGAATAAAACATCAAATACTTAATCTATTGAAATCAGCATTGACCATTCACACGTAATAGCAGCTTAAAAAAGCGGCACATACAAAGCCCACGGGACCATAAAGTGACATATTAATACCATTATCATAAACATATTCACACAACACGTCGGCAAAGAAAAAATCGACTAATTCTTCAACGAATCAATTAAAATCGACATTTTTCCAACCGTAAATAAAGTGCATTTTACCAATTTAAAAATCAAAAAGTCACTTTTTCTACAAAATAGAGACGTCGGTCTCACACAGGGCAGCAAAGAGGCCGACGCAAAAAATACTAACAATGGCACCAAGTTTTGGATACAAAGCGACATGGGGATATAAATTATTTCATATGTTCATTCCTTTCACGATAATATTGGCAAATGTTTCTATTTGAGACGAGCCACGCCCCTGTTACGTTCTGAAAAGAGAAAAAAATATCCTCACTCGAGCTAATTTATACTCTACCATTATACATTTAAAGTTGACTATAGCAGAGCGCGTATAAGTCGGACAGTGGTCCGCGGCGCGTCACAAAGTAGACAGGGAGTAAAACGTTTCTTTTCTACATTTTTTGTGTAACAAACGCCAACATATATTTTGACTGTGATGTTTTTATTATTTTTGTCCGTGATCGGCTAGTGGCATCGGCAGATTTTTTCTCAAAGTGTCCGTCGCTAATGTTTGGTTAGCTCCATACGATCGTTCCGGGAACCGCCGACAAAGTGATGTAATTATATATAGGACACAATGTTGACTCTTTCAAGTATTTTGGCTCCCGTTCATGGGGTTCGCCATTAATCAACGGTAAATTACTGCTTTTGGAAGTCCATGCAAATGCTCTTGTCGGTATTGGGGCCGACTTTGTGTTCCTGATGCGTGCAAAATTGCAAATGTTTATTTTTTAAAAGATTGTATTATTAGTTTAGCCTAATGGAATTTCTGCATAGTAGTATTAAGGTATTTTCAGTAGAATTTCCTATATTATACATTTTCACAGAATATTAAATACATGTGTTTAACTTTCAGTAACGTAATTATCATATTAGTTAACTACAAAATATTTTAATCAGGGATTTAAGGGACGGTATTATAATAAAGTTTATCAGTGAAAATATAATTAGGAACGTGCTATCTATTATTGTATCATAGATAAGTAATTGCTAATTAATAAATACTTTTCAATCTTTTAAAAAGACAAAATATTTTAAATCTTCAGAATCTACCAAATTCACTTAATGTCTATGCGACGACTCATCATAGCAACAAATACATCATTAACACGTACAAAAAGTACAAATTAATCACCATAAACAGCCACTGCCAATCCTTCACCGATTCAACTCAAACAATTGTGCAGATGGTTTCTCCGAAGAGATTCCACAATAGTCCGGAAACTAGCATGGGCCATAGAGTACAGTAGCATGGTCTACACTCTATGGAGACATTGCACAAGCCCCGACAGGCAACACAGGCAGCACAGAGGGGGGCGCGAGTAAATCACCCGGACAATAACTGATAACTGAACACTGCATTACAACAATAACAATCATTTGAAACAACATAACAAAAAGGCATACGTTTGACATCGTTAAAGTCAAAGATTTCGTCAAAGTTATTTGATGCAACCGAGCACAAATGCATTAAACGGATAATTAGATTTACGCCCTTTATCCATAGATAGTAAATCCGTAAGTACCTACTAGACATATTGAGACTTAAAATCTTATATCTCAGGATGGCGAGCGCAGTGGAATACACATTGTGATGATTAATTCGGTGATGGTTAGCTGGTTCACTAGCTGTTCTGGTTTCTTTCCCATTTTCATAAGGCGACGGTGGTAATCATTCACCACCAGGTGCCAGGTCTACTGGTGGTAGGTCTCTCATATGTGAGAGGCTGCCTGGATAGGTACTACCGCAATATCTATTGCTCTTGCCAAACTACAGTATAAATGCATTGTTGTATTGAGACTTAATATATTATATCTCAAGATGGCGAGCGCAGTGGAATGTCAAGCATTGCTTTGTAATTCAAGGTGTTGTTTTGTTTTGCTACAGTTTATGAGCGGTCGTATCGCTTACCATCAGGCGAACGGCATGCTCGTCTCGCCATTCATTGCAATAAAAAAAATGGTTGCCTGTAAAGTCGGTTTTACGGGCGAAGATTTTACGTGACAACGTCTTTTTCTCGGTAGAATATTTATTGATATGAATATAATTAAATTAATCACTCAACTATAATTAGATCATAGTTGAGTGGGAGAGAGACGCAAGGCATTCGGCGGGCCTCTCTCTCGTTCGGTGACTCATCGTAACGTTACCGGGTGTTACACTTTTTCATAAGTGACTCCCAGCCGCAACCTAATTTAAGACGTTGTCACGTCAAAAAAAAACCTATTTCAGTTATCGAATATTTTGTCTTCCTCGCTTAAACTGAATTCAAAAAGCCTTCGAGAGGGACAAAACATTAGATAATTCGTTTATAAACTATGTTTGAATAAGGCCGTTTTTTACCTATACTTCTCCAGCTTCAGTTCTAATATCTTCTCCCCTTGCCTGCTTTTATTCCACACTTACGTTAAGTCGGAATACCATTAGTGTAGATTAATAATTTAGTTAAAATTATTAAAATCGGCTATCTATCTGGTATCAACGTTTTCTACCCACTATGGTATCCTCTAACCTTTACAGTATCCTCTACCTCTAACCTTTGGTAGAATTATATACCTTGGAAATTCTTGTAGAAACCTATCGAAAATTCGGGGTTTTAAATTATATTTCTTTAACCATTAGGGAAAACTATAAATAAAGTAGTATAAATAGAATAATTTATAACTTAATTATCTTTGTACACCGACGGCAAATTATTATTTTAAATACTCAATAAAGATACGTTACTGATTTAAGTAGATACCGATAATCTCTATTACTATATTTGGATCTTAGTCGCTATGCGAACTATTTTATCAGTATCCACTGGCTTTATGTCGCCAATGACGATATAAATACATATTGGTAGGCTGAAAATGCCAAACACAAGGTGGAATTATGAGAACTAATTGAAAATTGTCCCTGATAGTTGATACCAGGATTACACTAAGTGGAAAGCAAAAAATCAAATTAAAATATATAACGTTATTATTAATACAAAATCTACTCATATGAGATATGCAAAATTTCTTAGTTAAAAACACGTACACTTAAATTTGTTAATTTTGGTGCAATGGAACTCATTAAGCTTACATCCAAGGTAATTAAAATGATAGAAAATTAATCAAGCATATTTTTTGCACTCCCACGGATATTAATATGAAGCTAGTTCATAACCACAGAAGCCACTCGATATTATATTTACACAATATGTGTTTTTTCTTACACGCCCGCATGCCACCATACATGTTACTGTTCTTACGTATCCACTTAGCAAACATAATACACTTATTAAAAGAATTAAAAAAGTTCTTTGCAACGATTTTCACGAAATACTGGCTGTTTGTTAACTCAAAAAAATATAAGTAAAGAACATAAAAACATATGCAAGTCATTTCATAGCACATTGGTACAATACAGAAGGCTACCACCCGCGCAGAACAACAAAACCAGATCAAGAATGTCTATGGCTCTCTGAGGCGCATTTTACATGCATTTCCACGGATATTAAGCCCTCAGTGTGCCATAGACAAGAACAGTAGCGCGCAGTAGCACAATGGAAGAGCGCGATCTCACTGGGACAAATAAAACAAAACAATGACAATGCGAATGCATTAGTACTGCAAATTAAAGATTTAAGACACCCAAGTGGCACAGTGGCATGACTAATTAATTTGTTTTGTTATTTTAAAGAGCTTGTTTTATTCAGCGTGAATTTTCTACATTCCTTTACAATATTAAGTTTTATATTATTTCTTTAGGTAAAAGTACAGGAATTTGGAACGATTAAAGTGTGTTGCACGAAGAAAATATTAAATATACTTACTTAGCACTTCTAAGGACACAAATCGACCTATTTTTATTGGAATCCAGAAATCAATAATACCGTTAGTTATATACCATTAAATGACATTTTCTTTCTTTCTTTCTTTTCACATAACATCAATGAAATTACATAACTTTTGGCCAAAATATTCGTTTAATAAATTAACTTAAACATATCTAAAACTAGAAGGAACTTTAATTCATGTTGAGTCCAGAGACATGCATATTACACAACAGGTATATTACCATATAACAAAAATCTTTACCAGTTTCATTTTCCTATAAATTTCATTTTTTTCTTATTAGAGTAACCAACTAAAAGTTTTCAGTTGTGTTATATTAATTTTTGCTGGACAACAAGAACACAATATTAAAATCTTAAACCCTAACGATCACCAGGGTACGTACATAATTCCTTTATCGGACCGATTATAGTGTGTTATTGTTGTATATTAACAAAATAAAAACTATGATACTATTTACCCAATATCTCTCAGATAGTCCATCAACCAGTCTCCCCATTCAATTCCCTACAAGCCAACATGCTTACGTAACACGCAGACGTGTAAAGTCTAATCACTATAAAACAATAAGCAACAAATTATTTACATACATAATTTTGTAGAACAATTAAAAACGTCATCTGTACCAGCTCGGCCATTAGTCACTCGGACAATGGCACATTGGGACAAAAGAATGTCAACTCTAACAAAAAATGTAAGCATTAAATCAACGCCATTCGTAACGGTTCATTTTGGCTTCTGGAAATGTTGCAATTTGTTATTTATGGATTGTCTATGTGCACACGCGGTGTCTTTGGTAATCATGGCATGCACTTTTATGAAACAGATAAGTAAGACGGCTATAGAAATCACTTGTTTACGTATACTGTTGCCTTTAAGAAACTCATCTTAAACTTTTTTTAGCAGTATCTCAATATTATGATTGATAATAATTAATCATTATACCGAAACCGATTATATATTTAACGTAATTTGAGCAGTTAGTGTTATCCCGCTCAGATACAATTTTCTTTATTTCATCCTCTTTTCACCTTCCTCAGTTGGAAAACCATTATAATATTAAGCCTTATATTTTACCTAACCATTTTCAGTTGCTCTCTCGACCTCAGCCTTCTAACGCGTACATCATTGAAGGACTGTGTTAAATATTCTTAAGATGCGCGTATTACCAAAAAACTTTAAAATAATTGTAAGCCCATCAACCACATAATTTTAACACTAAAAATCTCTTTACTAATTAACATACCAAAAAAAAAGCAATGAACGTTTTCGCAAAACATATTCAAATATTCACGCTTGCTAATAAACAGGAATCGATTAAAACGCAATCGCAACAGGCGCGAGACACAGCGGCCGTTTGTCACGCGTGTAATGAGCAACGCCGGGTGTGATCACCGCCTTATTTATGTGCACAAGATTTGTTGCCCCGCGACACGATACCCTTAACGGAACCATCGCATGTCCTAACACGTTTTTATTATAATTATTGCAAATCAAATACCATGCCAATGTTTTGGTTTTGGATTAAAATGTTATCGCGAATTTCAATAAACAAATTTGTACATATCGATAAACAAAGATTAGTATAATGATGATGATGATGATTGATGGGAAATAACAATTACATAAATATTATTATCTTCTAAAATCATATTTATATTTAGAATTCTATCTTGTCGTAATTATTATTCAAAATGGAAGAATACAGGTACAGTCTCAATATTAAATCAGTATTTACCAGTCCCATTACTTTATACCCTCAATAAATGGTAGAACCAATTTAGCAACAGTAGGTATGTATTGTCTAGCTTGATCACACTATACCCCTGCTTCTGCCTGTTGTTTTCCATTTGATAGTTTCCATGGTTTTTATAGCAGTGAATGGCGAGACAATCATGCCATTCTGGTATTCTGGCCTGATGGTAAGCGATATAACCGCTCGTGGACAGTAGCAAAACCAAAACCATGAATTACAAACAATGCTTGGTATTCCACTGCTCTCGCCATACTGAGACATAAGGTGTTTAGTCTCAATGTATCCAATAGTTACTCTGGTTACAATGTCCTTCACTCCGGTAAATGACGACAAGAGACAACGCTTCCACGATACTAAAATTAATAACAACATTTATTTCAGCAAAAAAAATGTCTACATGTGTGTAAATAACAAAAGATTGACTTAAAAACGATATTAGTTAATGAGGATTTTTTTTATAGCTCCTATCCTCTAAGCTCCTATCATTCTATCCACCCACTGCCTCTGAAAAAGGCAATCGTAACGTGCGTCAATCAGATCAGAGAATCAAAACGACTGCAGCCGTCAGGATCGACTGCTATCGTTTCGTAATTAGGTAATCCGGATGTTTATCTGTCATTCCTGTCTGAATACCTTAGCTTAATACACAAAAAGTATGGATAGATACATAATCTGTTCAAAAACAGTAAAAAAATATTTGATCGTTTTAAATCGCATGACGCTTATAAGTTTCACCTTGAGCAAAAATCAATTAACAGGGTTTTGTATTAGACCTAGAACCAATTATATACATAATGTAAAGTTATGACTCAAACATACCAGTCAACAAATATTATTTACCTGTAACATTAAACATATGTGAAACAAAAAAATAATTTAACAACTCATCTTAGAGACGTTGCTCAAGATATTTTAAACAAAAAATGGTAACAATAAAATCTAAAATATACATAATAATAGTACGTATAAAATAGGCATAAGTAAAATGTACACGAATCGTGTGTAATATTCAAATGTAAAGCGAAAACAAAACGCACGGCACGTAACGCTCGGCCACAGAAGAACACATATTTGGTCAGAAACAAAAACATCTGCCTAACCGTATTAGCCCACCATTGACATTCAAATCAGTAGCACCGCTCATTTATTTTCAATTCCAAACGTGTTAAAGACAAAAGTGGAACAATATGGACGTTGGAGCAACAGTAAATCTCCTCAACAGTGGCGTCGTGAAAACGCGGGCTCATCTGTCAAAATTACCCGCCATATTTATATTAGGCAAAGACAATGGCGCGTTCTGACGCGTTCATTAAATTTTAACAATAATTACGGTTATGTGAATTCTTGAAGATTTGTTATTCCATATACATGCTAAAATATTCCTGGTCTAAAACAATAATGTATGTAAACCATTGTACTGAATTTGTTTATACATGCCTATGATAAAAGGTTTAAATGATCAAGCAATAAAATTTACGTGAAAACCCTAAAATATATTGTAAAAATTCAATTGAAAATCCGATATAAAAATATTTATATTTTTAGAACATTGGGCGCAGCAACTTGTTACTATTTTTTGTGGTTGGCTGATACCTGATTTAATAATATTCGAGGAATATCAAACAAATCACTTATGCCTAAATATATTTGATAATTTTCGACAAATTTAGGACACTGGAAGGAGTTTTACAATTATTTAAAGTGTGTAGAGTTTTGCAATAGTAGAGTCGTTGTAGCCATTAGATTTACTGTTACGTTAATACATGTGTACCAGTGGAAACCCATGGTGTATTTTATTCGTAGTGTATTTTTAGATTAGCATTATCACTTTATAGTTTTTCATACACATATAAGTAGTTTTCCCTTGAAAAAAATCACATTATAGTTAGATTTCAAGCTTGATATAGTGTCTCTTACATAAATGTCGCTACCAACGCGTTTATAAAACTACGCCGCATCTTTGACTCATTTTGGAAACTTCAAATTATTTTGACATAATCACGGGCATCATCTGTGTTTTTTATTTGAACCTTCCGTTTCCCTTAAAGCCCTAAAACAAACGGTCCATGCGACATCTGTCAGTGTAATAGTACCAATACGTCATTTAGATAAACATCTGAAGCGAATATGATTGATAAGCTCGCTGGGCATGCCACAAAGAGACGTTTTAAACGCTCTCTTATACTCGTAAAACATTAAAAAGGAAAATCTTTTTTTTTTTTCAAACTGCAAAATGACGACAATGCATTATTAAAGTGTAGTCTATAATAGACTACAGTGTATCCCCCGACGTGAAATGGCTATTTCGCCACTCGACACAATTATCCAGGCCTGGTTTTATCGGGATTTACGCAGGTTGAATCCGAGACGACACACGTGGGTAATATGTCGGATTCCTAACAGACATGTGCGGTGGACAGTGGGCACTATCCGGAAAATGTCCAGTGCTATCCTACTAATTTTTAAATTGCTATTGTAATACTACAATGTCCTTCAAACTGGAACATAACAATGCATTTAGACTGCTGTTTAATATTTTTAAATATACATACTGTTATAAAAGGGGTATAGAAGTAACGATATATTTCTACATTAAGTATATTCTTAGTCCAGGTTAATACATATATTCCCATTTTCCAATACTTACGAGTATAACTCCTTTAAATTTATAAAAAAGAAATATTGCTATGAATGGCGATACGAGCTTGCCATTCGCCTGATGATAAGCGATACGACCGCTCATAGACAGTAGCAATGCTTAGCATTTCACTGCGCTCGCCATCCTGAGACATAAGAAGTCTCAATAAGTCTAAGAATTACGCTGGCTACAATGTCGTTCAAACCGAAACACAACTGTGTGTTTAAACTTCTGTTTGGCAGAAAGAATACCTTAATACTTAAAGATTTACAATAAGAGTTTTACAAAGCATACGAGTTTGTATTAGCCACACATGATCAAAACCCAACTTCCTAACAATTGTAGAAGACGTTCGTACCATAGAGTACTAGATTATAATGAACCCGTGCACTGAATATAGTAGAAATAGTTACACACTGAATTTATTATTAATTAAAAGATGTGAAAATACCAAAATACAATCAGCTCTGTCAAAAATAAACTATGCCAATTTCCTCGCGGATATACTTCCAAACTTTAGGCTAACTTTTAAAATGATAAATATAATAATAATAAATAACACCCAACAGTCACATACATATTCCTGACTTCACACTAAGATCGAGTCTTGTGTCGCGTCGTGAGTATCAGAAACTACGACAGACTTTTCGGTTTCACAAACACCCAGACCCGGAAGAAATATTTGTGGGCCGCACAAACATTTCTCTCGGTGCGGGGATCGAACCCGCGGCCTCTCGTTTGACAGGCGGCGTCTCACCAACTGCGCCATGGAGGCTGTCCTGAATATGAGCTTTTTTTGATCGCCAAATAACTATCAACAAACATTTCTATATAAAAACTTCACCATAGAAAACATTGACAAAATTGTAGCATATTACGTTGGACAGAAAATATCTGCCAATTTGAAAATTGGCACTCAATCTAATCATGTTTAATTGAAAAATGTTTCACTTCAAACAACTTCATTCGGAATCCCTCAGTTAAATACAGCCTCTTGGGATGTGACCGTGTGGCCTAATGGATAAGGCGTCGGACTTCGGATCCGAAGATTGCAGGTTCGAGTCCTGTCACGGTCGACCTTCCAGATGAGTTTCATCTAAACATTTTTGTTTCTTTTTTATAAAGTTAATATTTTTCCTTATAAGTATTTTAGAGCATTGGATATGTTATATATTTTTATTTTATTATTCATTTATTAAATATATATTTGTGCATACAAAAGTGTCTAGTTTTTGTATTACGTAATTGGGAGTAGAGCAATCGTTGTCGGTATTTTAGCAATCCATAAACTCACGCCTTTTTCCCAGAAGGGGTAGGTAGAGGTGCCTGGACACCCACATTTTGCCTTGTATGTTCCGTCCCACGATGTGATAGGTGGCGAGCCTATCGCCATATAGGGCACAAATTCCTGACTCCAGGCTGATATTGAATAGAAAAATCCAATATCGGTTTGCCCGACTAGGGATTTGAATCTGAGACCCCAGCTTTGCAAGCGTACCTCAGTACAACTACGCCACCTAGCAGTTTCATTTTAGCAATAATTATATATTATTAGCCGTTGCCCGTTACGTATAACCTATTATTTTATAATAATTTCGAGGCGAGGATAGTTATTTTCGAGGCATCGTGTCGGTAGGAATGGTTGTGAACATGTGGCAGGACCCAATAGACTTTGCTGTATGCATGAAAAATTAACAATTGTATAAAATGGTTTTCTAAATCGCATTCATTTTTATTTATATGTCAATCTACACTAAACATTAATATATTTATCTTGATATACAACTTCCGTTTCCCCAGCAAGCAATATTTCCACACTCCGTCGCTCTGCATCAGAATTCAAACAAATAATAAAACGTTACAAATTAGCATAGGTTAAATATTGATAAACACCGCGATTAGACGAGAACCGAACCCGGTGCCGATCCATCACGACCCGCCAAGAAAATATTTGTAACGCAATAATGTAGCGTTTCCGCTGTATCGCATATCTATGGAAATCATTCCAATGGTATTATTGCTTCCATTTATATACAGTGGGTCACTGGTTGAGTAACATTACATACCTTCTTTTCAACACAGTTTATTTTTGCGCAAAGATTAAAAATGGCTGTATTTGCTATTGTATGTAATAATTAAAAACTCTCTTAAATTGATAAACCCTATAAATTTTATTGAAATTGTAATTATTAATGTGAGATCAAATACAAGAACCAGGCGGGGATTCCCTTGAGTTCTCAATCTTAATTAAAAATAAATACACCCAACAGTCACATACATAGTCCTGACCCGACACTAAGATCGAGGCTTGTGCTGTGGGTATCAGGAACTATGATAGACTTTTCGGTATCACAAACACCCAGACCCGAAGCAAACCTTTCTATTACACAAATATTTGTCTTGGTGCGGGGATCGAACCTGCGGCCACACGTTTCTCCGGCTATTCAACTGCCCCACGGAAGCTGTAATTCTGTCGTTAAGCAAGAGATCACTTTGCTGTACCAGTATACAAAACTCACATCGATCTGAGGAAGAGATAACGGCCTATACAAGCACAAATCTCTGATTATTATTTATTTTTTTAGAAATAATTACAACTACAGATGACTCACACATTTTAATGAATCCTGGCTCGGCATCAAAATATCTCCATTTAGCACATTATCTCAGTCGAGTAGGTCTGACGGTGTTGTGGACCCGTGTCACCGGGAGTGATGCGCGCGCACCGTCGCCGAACACGATGTGACAGACACTTTATTCCGTATGGGAATGTAAAAAAATAAATAACATTTTTGTGACGTGTATGCTTACGCTAGAGTGATTAGAATGATAAGTATTTGAAATAATTTGTGTTCCTTTAAACCTTAGTTTGAGTGAGGGTTATTTAAAACTATAAGGAACATTTTATGCATACATAACCAGGAATTTAAAATTAGGTTAAAAGTTGCGGTAATACAACATTGCCTTAGTTTGATGTCGTCAATGAGAAGTCTGAAGACGTTAGTCCCAAGGTGGACTAACTGTGCGATATTTCTCACAGGATTTACAGTCTTATTTCCAATCAAGAGAACAACATGGAAAACCAATTGAATCCTAACATTGACAGCACTACGTAGAAAGAAAATGACAAATATTTTTTTGGATTACCTCAAAGTAAAGTACCCAAAACTCATATCATACACAACTGACAAAACATAAACCAAATAGGAAACCCGCCCGTTAGAACATTTCACACCGCCACTACTTCATGCATAGGAAAAATAAACGAATAATTGTAAGTAAAACAGCGCGAGTCGATCAAAAGCCGCGCAATCAAAGGCGCACTAACACAAACAAGTAAACAGACAGACGAGCAAGCACTTCCTCGCTGGAACACCGCACCTGCCTACAGCGGTTTCCTGTTATTACGCTTTATGGCATTTAATAACGCTGTTTTTAATATTAGATGAGTTATCACTGGTGCATTCTTATCTACAATTAAAAATCACATTGGATACTCAAGTCTCTAAGCTCGAAGAGATAGGCAACGATGCCATTGTAATAAGCTTTATTTTACCAATATTACTTGTGTCTCAAGATGTAATAGGCGCCCAAGTATCACCCTACCAGACACATTTCCAATCCTGGAAATCCATATTATATTTTACAAATTGTAAACTAGAAGACTAAAATTCTCACCATTCATAACTATAAAAACCGAGTTATATAATCCGTAGAATTTCTCAAATCACCTTTTACAATTGCAATCCTAATGTAATGCTTGTGGAATAACTAAGAATTTAATACAATCCGTTTAAGATCAGTGACATCATCATCATCATCATTAAAACCACCAGAAATTTCATAACGAATTTCAAGAAAAATGACACGTTCTTTTCTTACAGGTATACAACTTACTATCGCCTACAACACCTTCAATCTATGCAGAAGGTAGACAAAGCTTCACTCGCCACTTTGAATCTATTTCGGGAATCGTTTGATTGGCCCGCGAGCTGGTTGGGGCATCGGGCATCCGGCCTACAGGCGAGCGAACCACCGTTTGATCCTGTATGGAAACATACATCATCTCCGGCCCAGCAGCTAGTATTGACAGCTTTACGATATCTGAAACCTGCACGAAAATAATCCATATTTAATAAAGTTTTACGCGCTCTAAAATGATTTAATGCACGAGTTTTATGAGTGTTTTAATATTGAATATTGTGTATTTAACAGATCAAAGTTGCATCTGGACTCGGATTGATTATTATTGTGGCTGAGAAACAGTTGCGTCCGTAATGTATATATAATCATTACGAAAATATCATCAATTCCTTCATAAAAGTCATAGCTTCTCGTGATTTTTGAAATGCTCTTAAATTTCATTATATGAGTACATTAAACTGACTTTATGAACCGACGCGAACTTGTGGAAATTCCATAATAACAAAAGGATGAGTAATTCACATGAAACGTAAATTATAAACGGATTACGCTAAGCAGATTATGTTTTATAAGGTTTGAAGTTAAAATAAATGCAATTATCAATATTGGGTGCATCGGCTTTGGCGGCGTCTTCGAAACCCAACAAAGAGTATTAGCATAATCTTGTTGGTAATTAAATCCTGCGCAGTACACCTACACGCCAAGGTAATCGATCAAGTGCTAAATTGAATTGTCGGAAAACTTTATTAGTCACTAAATCCGTGCAGTTCATTGGATAGTAATTATTATTCTTAGAGACACAGAAGCTTTAGAGGCAGAGGCGGCTCATCCGAAAGAGCGCTGGTGCAGTGCACTCCCACGAAAATTACATACTTAGCTAATTTAATAATTTATATATATTTATAATACATAAGATCCTTACATTACATTCTTTATATTTTACTATGCCTATAAAAATAAAATGCCTATATAGGTACATGTAGCGTCAATTTGTAACGAGTGGAGCGCCAGCGATTGCGCTCCTATGAAACGAAGTTTAGTACGACTCTTAGTACTGTATTCAATGCGTGCGAAAGAGAGCATCGATCCGGGCTGACGCATGAAACAAAAGATATCGTATGAGAAATAAGCGTAATCCGGAGCGCCGCTCACGCGTCACTCAGGTACGCGAAATACTACTCGTACGGCGCAAGACCGTCTCAATGCAATATCACTACATTTTTTTAAATAGATAGAGTGATTTAATAGGAAGGTTTACATGTATAACATCCATTAAATAGTGGAGAAATATCGTTATTTTTGAGGTTTCTAATGTGATGTCGTTAATTATCATTATTTTTCCGCTTACATTGCAAACGCAGGCTGAACCCTACGAGATTTATCAAAATAATGTACTACATATTTGTATACACTGAAAAGGTCTACAGAAAACTCCGCGATGGTATATGTCTATCTCTTATGGATATACCACAATAACATTTTTTTATCATTTACTTTTTACGACAAATAATGGCTAATTTTCGAAGCGATTTTAACCAATACAGCATTAATCCTTATCCGATTAAATAGCTTAAATACCTTGTTGATTTAATATAGATCTATATGGTCCTTTACAGCACAAGATTTAAATGAATATTTTCGAAGATATTACAGATTTAAAATTGCGGGACGTAGCGCTTGCGGCGGTACTGGCCGGCCGGGTCGACGGCAGCGTGCCTATATAGGAAGGTTTATATGTATAATAATAATACGTACATATTATTATACAGAAATCTATTTGTACCCGGGCCGCTAGTGTATGATAAGCATAGAAAAACGCTTAATTAATTCCATTTCTGATTTTCACAAGAAAGTAATAGATATCTTCGCACGCCAAAAAGACCGGCGAATGGATTTTGTATACAAATAAAATAAATAGGTAGTAAGCTCAAGTTTTCAATTATGTTTTTGTGAACCCCCATCAAAAAATTTTACGAGCCGCCTCTGTTTAGAGGTGTAGTTAGAAAATCATGAGTAAATAAAATAATAAAATGTATGTCTGGGAAATTTCAAGGTTTTATAGCAACTGGCTACAGCTTAATATAGTCTTAGAAGAGTTCATCAAGGATTTAGCGTACCTACGAGTATTATTTCATACTCAATGCACGAAGAGATAGTCACTAAAACGAGTACCACTGTAGATTTTGGCAGATGCAACGCTCGATGCAAGACTTTGATAGGCTCTAGTGGCACTTTTACCTACCCACGACTGAGCCTATATGTGTGCAAATGTATGCATCATATCTAACAACAAGATTTCTCAACCTTCGTGCACGCCAAACCGAAACACACTTTAAATTTGTACCGATTCCGGGAAATATCGAATCTCGGGATTTTTCGCAAACAAACCGCACAGACGCAAACAAGTAGTGTGTATCCCAGGTGTTTGGAGTTTTCCCCCACGCCCGAGCTTAGTAAATGTTAAACGCTGTAATTTAGCCGCGGCCAGTAAAAGTGAATTATGAAGTGGAGCAACGGCACACAGTTCATAAGTAGCCGATGTTCTGGGCCACCACATATATGAAAATAAACAAACACTACGTAAATAACCCGAAAACCACTTCAAAGTACAGAGCGGAACGCCGACGCGGCGCAATGGTAAACTTACAGCGGTCATGGTCAAGAATTCAGAGGATAAACTTTGAAATATCAATGTGTAATCTGTGTAAGGAATCTGTATATGTTTAATATCTATGGAATTTACCAATACATGTAATTTATACATACGATGTATTTTTTATAGCAATGATTGGCGAGAGAGAAGCGACACGACCACTCATGGACAGTCGCAAAACCAAACATCACCATTAACTTAAAAAAGATACTTGGCATTATACTGCGCTAGCCATCCTAAGACATACGATGTTAAGCCCCATCATGTCCAATAGTTACTCTGTCTCTCTCTATTTAACTTGTTTTCTTTAAATAATAAGATAACAATATGGCAATAAAGATGTCACTTTTGCGTACTACTGCCCTGAAGGTAGGATCTATTAAGATGTGATAAGAGTTCTCTGGTTTTTAAGCTATTACCAATTCAGGCGTCAGTGCCTAGGCAGTATCTAGCAAAACATAATATAAGCGATTTTTCAATGACTTAAATTACAATTGTTTCTGCAAGAGCTCAAGAATAATGTACAACTTATCTCACAATTCTTGGATAACATCTAGACCGAATTCCTCATGACAAAAGGAATTTTCGACATCAATTACAACGCTCGCGTGATGTGGTATTTCCCGGAAGTGGTACTCCTTGTATCCGCCCCCGCTCGTCACTTACCGCGCGATGTATCATGAAAACCAAGCCGCTTTGTTTACACACAATATCGCTCATTGGAGCAAACCGAACGAGTGTTGTAATAAACAGCATCTCTGTTCTCAACCAACGCGCTCCCAACTCGCCAACCATTGGACCAAACACACCAACACTCATAATCAATGTGTTGGATTAAGTTGGAATTTTTTTAATGGATTTTAAACAACTCCTGGCTCGTAATTGACAACGGATATTATATTAAATACTAGTAGCTTTATTGGCGCAGTTGTACTATGTTACGATTACATTACAGCGCTGAGGTCTCGGGTTCGAATCCCGCATCAGACAAAGTGATATTGGATTTTTCTATTAATTATGTGCTCGGAATCAGGAATTTGTGCCCGATATGACGATAGGCTCCCCCCTATCTCATCGTGTGACGGAACATACAAGGCGAAACGTGGGTTTCCTAGAAGCACGTCTGCTTACCTCTTCTGGAAAAAGCGTGAGTGTGTATTAGTGTTCCTATTATTTATTTATTAGCTCATAAATTTCTTGATAAGAAAGTATTATTATGTTTAACATACAGTGAATTCACAAATCCAATTTAATTTAAAGATTTAATAGTTGAACAGGCATCTATTATTGCCTCAGTTTTCTATATTAAACTGATGTTCCTCTTTTTATCTCTTTTGGTCTCTTACGCTAACATAAACAGAAGTTGTGGTCTCGAAAGTATTAATTTGTTGTAGTTCGAAAGTAAGTAGTCATTCTTTACTAAAAACTTTATAAAAAGAAAATCTGTGGAAAAAACTACAAGTAGAATTTTAGAATTTGGCATGGACACTAGACTACATATTTTTTCGGCATGACGCCGCGCCGTATCGAAGTTGTACAGTAAATAATCAAAAATTCCTTTTAGGAGGAATTTGATGAAATTGCATGTGATATGATTATCTACTACCTACTTAAGATTATCTTTTAACAATGCAAAATCGAAAGCAAAACATCAATTAAATTGATAAATTATAGGAATCCCTGATCACCATGCTACAATATGTATAAATACATATTATTGATTTTTTACTAGAATGGCTATAACATAAAATCTATCGGGTAATCTTAGATATTAGATTCTAATCTATAAACTATATCTATATTTTTATTTTCTGTGCCACTATATTTTATTCTTTCTCTCATTACAGGTTCATCGTTTAGTTCTGTGACATTCTGAATATTCAAATCGATAGGGAGTTTACGGAAAATAGTCCAAAGGCTTTCCCCAGGGGTTTATTTAACGGCAACCTAGGAAACTATGGGAAGCGACGCTCATCTAGTGACTTTTTGCAATCTTTAGTACATAGTCAGTAGTCTTGTAAACAAATATCGACCGTTGCGCTTGCCAATAACTTGCAATTTCTCAGTCACGGGCTTCAAAATGATTACTGTCTACCGCACCTAAAGTTTTATATCAAATAAGGACGTTGGTTCGCAAATTCGCCAATACGTTGGCGATGTTGGCGTGTTGGGCACACGCTGTGTACTGTGTTTGATAGTGAAGCCAGGCGCACACCACGCGTAAACAGCGGTCACATCAAAGCGAATCCGCCGGGATGACCACGACGCACAAGTTTTGATAGTTTCACAACACATTTAAAGTTCGTTCTTTTAGAAAATCGTTATTAATAAAATTATTTTTATTTCTTTATACTCTCCTGTATCAGCCCATATACGTCCCACTGCAGGGCGCGGGCCTCCTCTACAACCGAGGATACGATTGAGAGTGGTTAGGCCATATAGTCCACCACGCTGGCCTAGTGCGGGTTGGCGGACTTTACATACCATAGAAATCACTATGGTATGCAGGTTTCCTCACGATGTTTTCCTTCACCGTTATAGTGCGTGGTGATTGACTATCAATACACACATGAATCCAAAAAGCCAGAGGTGTGCCCTGGGATTCGAACCCGCGACAACCGTGAACATGTTGGCAGCCGCGTCTGGTCCGTTTACCAACAGGCCACCACGCACTTTTTGAGATAATCCTCTGGTTAAGGTTGCGGGAAATCGCTGGATGCCGCTAACCTCCAACAATTAAATGTGGAGATCCATGAGTAAGGCTATGTTTAAAAATACACTTCCTGTGGCTAAAGAGAAAGAATTCCCTGTTGCTTCTAGGATGTGGTAATTATGAAATATTTATCTATGCGTAAAACACACTAAAGTAATCCACACATATCCAATATTCCGTTTCGACAAGACCAACATAATTGTGTAAACTTAAAAGAGGGCATCATTTCTTGTAATTGGATACATATTTTCGGAAAGAATTACACTTACTTTCAGGCGTTTTTTTTCTTATTTTGCTGTACCGAAACCAAAAAAAACGAGCTCACGATAAGTCCTCGTATCTTTAGTCAACATATCCTTAATCAACGTTCCATAGAATAGACGCCAAATATTATTTATATTTGTCCAAGGATTATTTTGCCTTAAGTTTTTACCATCACCTTAATAAGTGGCAACAATTTCGGTAAATTATTCAACCGTGATCAAATCATTTGAACCCAGTAAAAACCTTTAAGGTCACCTGACAACATGACAGTTACAGTTTAAAAATACCCGTAAAATGCAAAGATGTGAACTTTAAGGCTCTTTTGAGGGCCAGATAGCAGACAAAAGCTTTTAAAATTTTCCTCTACATTTAATTTGTAACAGGATACGATTAAGAAAGAACATGTAAGTGTCAAGACGATTAGTTCTAAGTACGCCACACATTGGCGGTTCGATCGAAACCCCTTTGATCTTCAGATCACGCGCCCTTTACTTATATTGCATTTTAAACTCTTTTTGAAGATATCAAATTCTTCACAACTTAACAAACAACAGCCTTACTGAATACACAATAGAGCCGAATTTACACCACACTTTTTAACATCGTACTTCATTTTAAAATGAATTGATTCGCGAAGCTTTTGTTTTTATAACGTCACTTGTGCTTGCACATTGCTAGTTGTTTTTGAGCCCTATTATGTTACGCATAAAGTGATTTTTAAATGTATTATGCCAGGTGGTTAAGACATCTGGGTGCGGTGTGTAGTGGTGTGATGTCTCAAAATTGTGATGAGTAGCAGGCGCGCGGTGTAAACATTTACATGTAATGTTGGCGGTGGGCACTTTGTTCCCTCGTGCCGTGTAGCCGTGTTGCTGAAAATCATTCATCGTGGGGCCCTCGTAGAGACGCCGCGGCTGGTCGGGCTAGAAAACATTGCACACGTCATAGGTAGCAGCGAAAATCTTGCCATGTTCAACATTTACAATATTTCTAGAACGAAAAACATGGTGCCATGTTGTCATCTTTTGACTCTATTTCGAATATGAATGTCGAATGTTGGAATATACTCGTAAATGTGTCGAATCGAATTAAAAGTTTCTAAAATTCCGCATAACAGTTACCTTTACTGAAAAAGTTGAAGGCCTTTGACCAACACCTTTATCTAAGACGGCATATGAGCAAGCTCTCCTGATGAAATAACCTTACGGTCGTATATGATTACATATGACAAAATATTCGCTTTAAAAACCGCACGTAGAATAAGAATATTACGAACAGAGGATTGAAAGTATAAATGAGGAATCGGACAGATATTATCTAGCCCCTGAAGACAGTATAGGAAGGGGATCAAAATATAAACAAACTACCTTTACAAAACCTACAAACCACTCCTAACTCTACCATACAAATTGCAACTATTAACAATCACGAGCATCCTGGAAGAATCTTCAATTCAACCCTACATTTAAACATTTCAACGACAGTAAGTGATGTTGTGGACAACAAACGTTCTCTGTTGGTGGTCACTCGGGGCGGTGTTGAGTTGCAGCCAATTGATGGCATAGCCGAGGCCTATTTAATGCAATTACACCAATTAGTACACGTCGTCCTACACGCCACATTCATATATTTGGAGGAAATGGGAATCAGGAAAGAGGATCCGTGTTGGACATCGTGGTTTTTTTTTTTTTTATAAATAACACCCAACAGTCACATACATAGTCCTGACCCCACACTAAGATCGAGTCTTGTATCGTGGGTATCAGGAACTACGAGAGACTTTTCGGTCTCACAAACACCCAGACCCGGAAGAAATATTTGTGGGCCGCACAAACATTTCTCTCGGTGCGGGGATCGAACCCGCGGCCTCTCGTTTCCCAGGCGGCGTCTAACCAACTGCGCTACGGAGGCTGTCAAAAATGAACGTGGTTGAAATTATAATACAACTTTGTAATTGTAACGTTGCTTTAAATTAAAAATTGATATCGTCTATAACACCTTAAAAAGGTATTACTAAGTAGATAGACAATTCCGACAAAAGGCAAGCCTACAGGCCTAACAAATGACGGATACCACCTTACACCAAGTTACGCTGTTGCAAATAACAACTGAACTATTCATTTTTATACTTACCAAGACAACCACAGAAACACAACCGTTTTAAACCAGTTGAAGATAAACTAATTCCTAAGGTCACACTGATATGAGGACTTATGAATCAGTATTTAGTGTTATCTCCTGGACCTAATCACAGTTTGCAAATGGGTTTATATTAGTATTATTATTACCTTGAAGAAATTTCAATCAAAAACAATGCAGACAATTGTAAATCAAAATATAATACACAATCACTACAATGTCCGCTTCAAATTCCCCCTCCTTCAATATTTCCTAATAACTTACTAATACAATGACGCACAATAAACAATCCATTACTGCGCCAATACGTTTACAAAATACTCACCAATCTCGTAAATGAGGAACAAACATCCCGCATCACAGATATTCAATGTATTTACTCAAAATGTTACTAAACCGGGAATCAAACGCCATTTGTCCCAATTCTGACAATTCACGCGCCAAGATTTTGTGAACATACGTAATCATGTTAGGCGTGGTGCTCACGAATGAATTCTCATGTACGATTTTTTTACTGCGGTGTGAATTATGAGACGAGCGTGCCATTCACCTGATGGTAAGCGATACGACCGCTCATGTAGCAAAACCAAACATGATTAACAAACCAATAATTGGCATTCCACAGCGCTCGCTCGCTCGACACAATATGTCCCGTAGGCCGTACTCTAGCTACAATCTCCTTCAAACCGGAAAACAATAGTGGCACAACATTTACACTGTTATTTCATAGGAGAAAAAGACAATTTCTCATAGAATACAATTGTTTTTAGATGGTGCCCATAGCTTGGAACACAATATAAGGAATCCGGGATACGTAACATCTAGGACCTAGGAAATGTACCAAATTACTGAACTGTATACTGAACTCAGCACCAATTCGGGAAAGTTAATATCAGACACACATAAGGTCCAAAGAAGCTAAATCATTCTGCAATAGCGGAAAAAAATTAATGACCTCATTTATACAAGGTCAGTAAGACGAAGACGAAGAAAACCACATTGCTTACAATAGGGAATATGCACGAGACTCCAAAATAAGTCAAATATTTATTGTTGTAATCTTTATTGATATAGAAATATATCAATAAGATATTTTTTTTAATTCATCAACTCTAAATAGGTAAAAAAAATACTTAAAAATGACATTTCAAAAATGCCGCGCAATTTTTTCGAAACGTTTGAAAAGGAAAGTGACGACAAAGTACACTATCTTATGAAGTTTTAGCTTGTTGGGTCTATTGTTTTATGTTTGTTTAAGAGTTATTTTATGTTTTCGTTGTATTATAAAAAAAATTATTATTTTGTGACGAAATACAGTTATGTGGCAATTAATAAAAGAAGCTTAATCCAAATACTACGTTGCTGACATAGTAGACTCTGACGTCACAGCGAGGTCGCGCCAAAATGGCGTTTAAATGCTCCGAAACTGATAGCAGTTTTTATTATTTTTTTGTACTTTTTTGATTGATATTTTTAAAGCCTTATATTTTTTTCTGGTAATATAATGACATACAGAATCGATTAAAAATATAAAAAAATAGCATGCATATTCCCTATTATAATTTTCAATGAACAAAATCTCTAATACCAAAATATCTGTTGTCACATGAACTAAGCTTAACAATAAGTGTATTAACAATAAAGTATTTCTTCCAGATTCGTGTGAAAGCGGACAATGCGGGAGGGGAGGGCAGAGGGCGCGACACGCACCGACGCGGCCACAATAAATACAAATTATTCTATTATGTCCGATTTGAGTGGACGCCCGCACTCATCTCGACGCATTCTCCTCCTTATCTGTATAAATAAAATTATAGAATCGTTGAACTTATTAAGGAAATTACTATTAGATCTATTTCAATCAATAGTTTTTTCTTCCTAGGGCATTTGGTCCTTACCCAAATAAAATCACGATATTTATTAGTGACCTAAAATTACGTACACTACTAACTAAGGGACATATTGAGACTTAACAGCTTATGTCTTAAAATGGCGAGCGTAGTGAAATGCTTGGTTTTGCTATCCAATGTTCATGAGCGGTCGTATAGTATACCATCAGGCGAACGGCATGCTCGTCTCGCCATTATTGCAATAAAAAAATAACAATTACTACGTGGGTTACTACGAAGGGTCCTTAAAGCGGGTCGCAATTTGGGTGAGTAAGAATATTCTGCAGCTAGCTTGTGGCAGAGCTGATAGTGGTAGCAATAACAAGAAAGTCGCAGACAAAATGGTAGAGTCCTATTATATCCGAAACGCGACACACTAGATAGGGTTATACACTTAAGCGTGCGATGATCACTATCCAGGCAAGTATAATATCTGACCACCAACTGTCGGGCCTTCAGCAATGTCACTCACCAAACGAAACTCAGTAACAAAGCAAACGTCAGTATTCTGTGAGGCAGCGGTACCGCTCCTATCGAGACGGCCAATTTGTACCCTAGTTTTAATTACCTCTATCAAAACTCACTTCTACTAGTATCATAATTCTTGGATACAAATATTTAGATCATTTTAAAGGGCTTGCAAAGCGACATGCATCGGCGACACCTTTGGTGTTGTGGTTTTTCATGGGAGACGGTGACAACAAACTGATCGCCTATTTGCTCGTTCGTTCCCTATTCCATTAAAAACTAATATCGCAGAGCACTACAAAGTGCAGTATTATGAATATGAATCAAATAAGCGTTCGTGATGAGCAGACAGCACAATGTTAGGTCAGACTTCCCAGGGCCGCCACAATGCGCCAGTTAAACTAATTCGTTGACAATACGGCAGCGTTCATCGTCCGCGGCGAGGGCCGAGCATTGTCCACCGCGGCCAAATTGGACACAAATGAGCCCCTATGATGAAGAATAGCGTCTGAGGATACGCATGTTTGGAGACATGCCGCACTAAATTGATTAACTTTGTATATGTATGTGGATACACAACGGTTTCGTTTGGGTATACTTTTATCGCATAGAACAGGCAAACGGCTCGCCTGATGTTTATTGATTAACGCCTAAGAATATCGGCAAGTAAAACCTTGGGTATGCAGCCTGACTCTCAAAATGGGAGAGGAAAATAAAAAAAAACTATATGAGGAAAAAAGAAGTATGTCATCTACCGTTCGCACAATCTCACTCACTGACGCGAGCGAAAGCATTGCCATCGCTTTATAGCTCAGCAAAAAAGAGTAAAATGCGCTGATAATTGGCATTAAAGAAAAACAATTATGGCAACACTGTTAAAAAATGTATTGTGTTCGCGTAATAATTTTATATCTAGATATTTCTAACATTTTCGTACGGTTTCTGTTTCTTTTGTGATTTAAAATAAAGAGACTATTAACAACTATAAATAAAAATAACAAGTATCCAGACAGTAAACATTTTCCGTCGTAGTATATCGAGTTGCCATATTAATATTAAATTCGATTTTAGCACCCTCATTAAAAACTCTTTTTTTTCCAAAGCTATGCATTGAATATCTGTAAAACTATAAAACTTGGGTTGAAACAATCTATTGCTATTTGATTCCTATAGTAGTCTAAGGTCTTTTCTAGTAGTTCTCGTTTAAATATGACCTAGAAATATATATATTGCGTCTTTAATAATTATACCCGAATGAAATCTTTAAAACATAAATTCTCATATGTATTAAATCGAACACAGATTACTTGATTCGACTAGCATTTGTCCAGCAATAGGACGTGGTCAAATTATAAGAAAATTTTGTTAGTTAACACGCTAGTCGATTGCGGGACAATAGATTTAATTGAAGAAAAACATTCCATAATCAGAATTTTAAAAAAATTGTTTCTGATACTGTTATACTTAATATTTTTATCAGACCAGAACAGTGTTATCTGATGCTCGGACGATATAGAGATTCTCTGACTCCCATATCATAAAAAATAACAATTTATTTGTCCAGTGTATCATCACAATAAATAACTACAAATTGACAAACTTCATACGACAATCACATTTATCTATCCAACCAACATCCATCAATTAGGATCCTTTAAAATCATAACTAAAATAAATTTTATAACTGTATCGATGTAAGTGGGTGACAATAAAGTGATTGTTATTAATTGCGCGAGGGTTGTGGGTGACCGGAGAGACGGAGCCTCAAGATGCCCTCACTCTTGACTATTGACCCCTTCATCTTGTTGAAGGGGTGACGCTCTGTACTGGCTCAAGAATCAAGCAGTAGCGGAAAGGAGATGAAACACTGAGCGATATCGTTCATGCTAACACCGCTAGAGCTAAATCCTAACTAATACTGTAAAAATAAAATTAGTTATTTCTACTTGCTTTGGTTGACTGTAGCTAAAAGAGATTCTGGAAGTTTCTGGTTCCATATTTACAACTGTAATAAAATCCGAAGTTCTAGTGATATTACTTAAATATTCAATGGTTTTTGTAAAGTCTATTTTAATAAGGAAATACTGAATTCAGTACCTTGGGATTAATTCTCGATGTTTCACAATATATTTCTGTAAACACTGAGAAACACACAAAAAATATCTTATCCCAAGGTTATTAGGAAAGTAATATCTCTATTACTTTCCTAATAACCTTGAGATAAGACTTTTTAGTTAATCGTCAATAATCAATAATACTGATAAATATTTATCTGGATAACGATATCCAACTCTTAAGTGAGAATGGCGCTTGAGCAATTTCCAAAAATATTTACAACTTTTACAGTATTCCATCCGATTACCTAAAGTCAACTTATTCTGAAAAATACACTTAAGAAAACTCAGAGTTTTCTTGACGACTGCCAACAATGAAAACTATCAACTATATTAAATTATATTGAAGAACTAAATATCTAGTCCCGCAATGGTTGACGTCAGACGGGAGCTAAACTTCAATTTATAAAGCAAATGATTTTACAACAGTATTAAAATCATGATACACTGGACAAATTCAAGTGCAGAAGAAAGACAAGTGGAAAATGCGTTAAATCCTAAACATTTCACAAACACGCTAGCCACTTATAACCTAAAGCACGCGTCAAAAGGGTTATCCAGTCGGGTAGTAGGGCTTTGAAAGCAATCCGTTCCGCGGACGGTGACCACCGTGACCGATTTAGAATTAGGACAGGGCTGCCACCACGAGCGACATACTTACTGTACTGTTTATTGAAAATAATACTTATGATTTATCATCTTGTTTTTAATTCAATAAATGTTGTTGATTGTGGTACCCGGTAATGGAATTTCGGGTTTTGCACTTTACAGTAGTTTGTAAATTACATTTGCTTTCATCTCTGACGTTTTGCATAGAGCAAACGAGTGGTTCGCTGAGACAAATATGTGAAGGAGTAAGGGAGAATGCGTTTAGAAAAATTAATTAGGACGCGTGCGAAGTTTTCGTAATTTCTATCTTGCTCTTTATCACATGTGAAATATGTGTAATTTATGGTATGATGGTGTATAAGTATCTCAAGATTTCTACTTATTTCTAATAAACGACAATCTTTCCGGCGTCAATGCATTGAAAAATACATATGAAATTTCATATATTATAAACATATAGAAACCTCAGTTAACTAACCTTCGAAGAACTCTTTCGTGTAAATAAGAAATTTGAACTACAGTCCCAACACTTTTCCAGGAACTCAAAAAGGACGAGCTTATCAAATCCATCCCACCACAAACCTTACCCAAGTCACGCTGTTATGCAACAGCAATTGAGAAACAAACGCAATTCCTTTATTTTAATAGATTCCCTGCAGAAACAGTGCGCCCTGCGTCCCGGCACATAGGGGAGGTCGCGGAGTGTGGACAGTAATGCCAGCAAACGGATGGCGTGGCGAGTCGCCGTAATTGCTGCATTAGACCAGCCATGCGGGCGGCTGCCGGTCACCCAACATATAGACAACATTAGGCTCAATTCATTATTTTATACTGTTATACTACAAATCGCTATAGAAATAATTGGGGGAGGACATGATCAGCAGTGGATGCACAGTTAACTTAAAATAGGTCGGTACCATATGAAATATTAAAGTCAGTACAAAGAAAATATAAAGCCAATACTATACCTCGTTAGACGTCCAAGAGAAGGACGCGCGCGAAGCACAAACGCTACCAGCGCACTGTACCACGTGCCAGCCAGTACATATATTAACCAAGTATGAAACACTATGTTGAACTTCCTGTGGCTGAAAAGAGAAAGAGGTACTGATATACCAAGAGACTAGATAGTGAACGCAGTGTAGCCCATACAGTACAGTGTACACCCAATATAAACAAGATGAAATCGAAACTCGACACATTTGCCTCAAAGGTTTTTTAACTTTAATGTGCGGTGATGACTCCTCGACGGACCATGAATATCCAACCTCGGGCAATAGACTTCCACGATAACTTGTAACTTCACTTACAGTGCAGGTTTCAAACAAATTGCCATTGAAACTCTAACTTAGGCAATAAATAAATAGCGGTCATATCTAAATATAAATTTTGATGCGATTATTTCGCCCAAAGTCAGATAATGAATTTTATCACGGATTCAACATGAGCATTTCTAAAAATTTCAAATCTAGTATTATCAGAAATAATCTCCTGAACAATTAATCTTCAATGAAACTGATTACAAAACAATGAAAAATATTGTGGTCAGTGATACAACAAAATTGTTACAAGTCATTTTGTGACGCAAAAACAGAATTAATCTACCTTCACACATCAATGTTAATGATAACTTATACTGTGACGTCAGTAATCTGTAATAAATAATATTTGCTCAGTATCGGCCCTGCCCACTGAGATATTGATTATAATACTTTTGGTATTGTTATGGCATCGTTCAGTGCTCTTTATCATGATTTTTAATCTGTTAAATACTATGCTAGCGACTACATATATACAAGACTGCAACCAAAAACGGAACCGGGTGCTAGTTTGAGTGACTATTACATGCGAAAACTAGGGCATCGTTTTACGAGGGTCCAATGCAATTTAGTTGTCGATTATAAAACTCCCAAAAAAAATTCTTAACTGTCATACATGTCATCCAGATCCTATTCTTACATACGATCTTAGTATCGAGGCTATTGGAAACTACAATAAAATTTACCGTTTCATAACTAAAGCAGATCAGACACCAAAATTTGAGATAAACACAACAAAATATCTCAGCGCAAGGATAGAACCTATGTCCCTCAATTTCACGGTCCAATTTCAGACTCCATTTCAACCAACTACATCAAGAAGGCTGTCAAAATGATGGCTAGTAGCTATTAACACACTACAAAATATTTCCCAAATGTTGCTCACCCCTGCATTGCGAGATGATCTCTGTCCCAACGAGGGTGCCAGGCACTAATCGCTGTGAGCGCTCTTTAAAATTATTCAATTATGAATATTGACCAACAAATTCCCACCTCGTTCATTACTATGATTAGTAGTTAATTTTTAACTCGTAGAATGGTGCACGGAAACAATTTGTTGCGTAGTTTCTTTTTCTATCAATTATCACAAAAAGTTTATACGGTCATAATTTTAGAAAAGTAGAGTTTTATTGAAATCGAAGTTGAGTTGCAAGTGGCTAATATTATGGAAATGATGACCGCTTTTAATAACTAAGTAACTAACTTTGAGAGTAAGCAGTGCGTTATCAGCCGAAAAAGAGCATTATATATATATTATAAGTACCATACATCCTAAGGTTTCTTTATTTAATCTATATCCTATTCATTGTTATAGCTCCGTGGTATTCACGACAGTCAGACATGAAACAAATATCATCAAAATTCAGTTAGATACACCAATATCAAAATCAGAGTACATTGAAATCAATGTTCAAGATATTACAGAAAATCTTAAAATGCTATTTAAAAATAAGGTACTATTTTTCCTATAAACTGCTCGCTTTTAGGTATTTCGAAATTGTGTTTTAACTGATCATTTATTTCATTAAATTGCGGAAAACCTAGTTATGTATGCAATATTATTGCCACCATAAAATCAATAACGATATCCTATACCTGACATTCACAAATCTGTTCGTGTACACTAGTCGTTTCCAGCATCATTTGTATCGTCTGTACGCAAACGAAGCTCTAAAGTGGGCAGACAATGCGGCACAAAATGTCAGCTTATTGAATTACTTGTGACCCCGGCGGAGGTTAACTCAAGTAATTGCCATCCTAGGGACCTCCGTTATTGGCCCGGCCGGCAATTCCAGCGCAACCGCCTCTCTGCTTCGTCTATCACACCTTATTAGCTTTATGAATTTTAATTTATTGTTGCTATGAATTAGAAACATTATGTTTATGGTTTGAACATTACTAGCAGTCCGATCGGGCTTCGCCCGGGTGCAGGTACTTGGCAGGCTAACCTAAATGGGTTGGCATAGTTATGCTTTTTCACGCGACCTACTGAACTCAACTTTGGAGGTTAGCTTCATTCTATATACAAATTGGCAATTGAAAAACTTACTGAACCAAACGCAGAATATCCCTACCGGAACTAGGATGTCCTTTGAACTACTGACGCTAAATATCTTCAACGTCAGCAATTAAAATTAATTTGATTCAATCGTATTGGTATCCAAAAGTGCATCTGAACCGAGGCTTGTCGAGGACTTCAAGCATCTGTCGGAGACAACAATTAAACAATTTGAATACGCATTCACAGCGCCCCCGCCCTCCACCTCGTAAACAAACGATAATTACACATAATCGCTCCAAACAAAATATCGCATTACATCGCGTTCTATGTAAATATTTGAGAAACACACGTAACATGATCCTGTAGGATAGTGGGATACGATACCATAATTACTGCAAACAATACCTGCTTATCTACATCTCCGACCCAAATGGATTTGTTTATCCACCATGCAGGAATTTCGGATAAAAAACAAGGAAAAATGCCAATATTATTGTTTGTTTTTTTATTCTCAGTGATGTTGAGACGCCGGCTATGAGCCGAAAAACCGCAGTTTCTTTCTCCATGTCGAGACAAATGTTTACGTGATTCACAAGTATTTGTTTCAAATTTAGATATGAAGGGGAAAAGTCTCTTGTATTATCTTACGTGATAACCCACGATATTAATTCTGAGTATTTATTTATGTCAATAAAACAACGGTGGCAAAGCATTCCCGTATGTTTAATGTATTTAAGAAATTAGCAGTTTTGCAAGTCATAGCTTATATTTTGATGCCGAGGCAAACAGCGCAGATAGTGCGATTTGTCGCACTGCAGGGCACGGGCCTCGTCTAAAAGCGAGAGTAGATACGATTGAGAGTGGTTAGGCCACATTACAGTCATGGCCTGTCATTCAGGTTTCTTCAATATTTTCCATCACCATTAAACTGTGCGATAATGATTTCTTAATTCAAACGTGCGTTAAGATTCGAACCCGCGACCACCACCTCCATAGCACATCTGATCCGCTTTCACAATTAGTTAGAGTAAACAAATACGTACTTGAATACCGTACAATCTACAATTTACCTGAACATCAGTGTAAAACTGGTTACTTTGAAGTAGTCGATCGCCAACGAAGCTCCTCTAATTGCACCAACACTAATTGACTTCCTGTTGCTCCTTGTTTAGATTCCCAATCCAAGTAGGAGTATTGTTTGTGTTCTATTCGGACCATTACATTCTTAATTAGTAATAGGATCTATATTATGTCATATCATGTATAGGTTGCTAATTTTACGTAAGTAGAAGACGGGTTCATTTGCGCTGTTTATTATAGCACTAAACTATGTCATAAGGATTAACGACAAGATTCCAATTTTTAAGTGGTGTTCTATAGTTCTACTGCATTATTTGTTGCTTGATATGGACACATAAAACCTTATTAATGGATACATGATTTTGGGATAAAATATTTTTTTTATTTAGTAAGTTTAATGTTGATGAGATAGCAAAAATATTTTTAATAGTTTTGATGATACGTAACGATGTTGTTGCAATTTAATGTCGTCATTTCTCCACCACTGTGTAGAAGTAATACCAAATGTATTATTCTGATTCAAGTTTATACTAAATGTACACCATACATCATTCCTCTATTATTGTGAGATGAGTTCCTAAGAATATTGTTCTACACTAACAAATCAGCTTATGGCTAACTACAATCTTCCCGATATAGACAGTTGACTTCACTCCTGTCCATCCTTCAAGAGATGCAGCGTAACAATACCAGCGGGAGGCACCGAGAGGAGGGCACTAGGCACGTCCACCAGGCGGCATCGCTTTGATGTTATCTGCGTTTGATGTTGCCGCGCCGGTCGCGACTGCACAATGTTACGCACCGCCATTACAACAAAAAATCACATCAAACATTTACAGTTTCTGCTGAAACCGTGAAGGAATATAGTGCTTTTGTTAAGTAACACAATGCAATCGCACTTTGCAAAAATATCTGCTCGGTACAACTGTGACATCAGCGGCGAATGGTTATATCATTGGCAGTTTTACTTTAATTGATTATAGAAGATTACTTACAATCAATTAGATTGAAGTTGTGGGAATAAAAAAATGTGTTATGTTTCTTCTCATCATCTCATGAGGACTAAGTTTTAAGTCTAGAGGCCAGTTCATATTTTTTATGGTATCTACAATATGACCGTACCTTACACACTACTACTAACTGCTCTTGAAATCAAGGTGATGATTGAGGATATCTCCAAAACGGTATATTTTCAACCCATGTCACTCCAGCAAAAACTATGAATGAAACTATGTAAATTCTTTTTCTAATTCATTCATACTTGACCCAAGCAAATAGCGCAAAAATAAAATCAATCAAACAACCTTGAAGCCACATTCAAAACGCTTAGTCACCATCACCAAAGAACACAAAAGACTTGCAAAATGAACTCCAAATCCTTTCATCGAGCCCCTTAAAAACCACTGCATGAGCCACAATTGTAATAAAAATCATCGCCCACGATCATAAAGAGCTCGAACTCAAACAAATGTTGGTTTAATAACGTTAAACAAAAGTTCCGAGAAGCGGACGAGTCTAGGTAAAATGTTATGAAACATCAGAGGGCTCGAAGAGATCATAACGCGCCGGATTAATTTATAAACACGCGTAGTGGACTGCGGGGAGCAACGCATTACTGTTTTAAACAAGCTATATCATGTTTATTTCCATGCCTTATGTCGTGGACTAAAAATAAAATCTTTGGAAAACTCACAAAACAACGTAACGTTAGGACCTCATTGGGAGATGTAAGAAGGCAGAGAACAGTCTTTGATTTTTGTAGTGACTCTAAATATGCGCAATGACCCATCAATAAAGCTAATCATCTAGAGCTATGAGTCTATAACCAAAACAAGCACATTTCCCTACCTAGAATTTGAATTTATTGACCCAACATGTTTTTAACCGACTTCAAAAAAAGAGAAGGTTCTCAATTCGACTGTATGTTGCTTTTTTGCGTTTTAAATTATGGTCATTAGTCATATTCCGCCATAGGAAGTCCTCTGCTGAACATAGAGCCCCTCAAGAATTTATGAAGAAGTCTACTAGAAATAAGTTGACAACCCCCATGGCGTAGTTGGTTAGATGTCACGACGGCTGTGTAACGACAGGCCGCGGGTTTGATCCCCACACCGAGACATATGTTTATGTGATCCACAGGTAATTGTTTCGGGTCTGGGTGTTTGTGAGACCAAAAAGTCTCTCGTAATTTCTAATAAGTACTACACAAGACTAAGGTTGGGACTATGTATGTGACTATGATACTGCACTCTTTGCAAAATTATAGAGATATCAGAAAAAATATAGGTTTAACCAATCAAAACAAAAAAATAATTACCAATTTGACCAGCTGTTTGTTTCTTTTAATTGCCACTAAAATATATATGAATTCAAATAAAATATTAAAATTATCATGTTTTTAGCAATCATGACAGAGAATAAAAAAACTGTTTTTTATTCATTAATGCTAACTGCTCTATTTTTAACGAGTGTACATTCCAACCAGTTGTCATAGACATTTCATAACTCTTAGAAACAAACGAAAAAATTAAAATATTCATGAATTTATTATCGAAAAGCTGATATTTATAAACATGAATGAGTCACATATATTTATTGTCACAATATGAATTGAGTTATTTTGCCATCTGTCAAACAGAAATCCATCGATCCGACACAATACGCATACAGTGCACAATTGTCAATAATTATAACATTTATTCATAACTGGCCAAGTTTTCCCATTCACAAAATCTCATTCTGGGACACAATGTTGAAGAAAAACATCCGCTTTAGCACAAATGTGGACAAACAAACGGACAATAGAGTAGTAAATAGGATTGTCTATAAATATTTCGTGAGGGTACCGAGCGCGGAAGAATAATCTCTCTTTGTGCTGAGATTAGCCGATGACAATGCGCCGAAAGGATTGACGACCCAATTTCAAATTCGTTCCGCGATTATACGCGATGGTCAATTTGAGGTAGGGTTCGCAGGAATAGGCTATTTGACAATATTGAAAATATACTACGAATTGTGGTCATCCGGCAAGATAATAGCATAGAAAAGCATATTTCACGATAATTTGAACTAAATTAAGTTTATTTTTTGTAAAATACACGAAATAAAATTGATTAAAAAAAGACATTTTCTCTGTGACCGGAACGCTCTGTGATTGGTTGCAGCTCTCGTGACGTCATCGCGCAGTAAAAATCTTTGTTAATTCATTGTAGGAAGTAGTTGGGGCTTGTGATTATAGATCTAAGTCAAATGTGGTTGAAGTTCGCGATTTTTCTGAAATAGTTTTCAGACCTTATCTAAGAAATCTTTAGACTTATTAAGCCATTTCGTGGGCGAGTCTCAAAATGGAGTAAAATTTTGTACCAGTTCATAGCAGCAAGCTACCTAAGAGAGATGCGTTGATGGTTGCACATTTCTTTAAAAATAACGCTGATTAATATTTAAAAAACTTAATTTAAAAATTTAAAAACTGCACTGTAAGTAACAGTATTTATTTATAAAATAATCTTATTTTATATTATGTTGAAAAACACTTAGAAATATATTTTTGTTTCACATATCTGCAAGGGAATCCTATGGAGACGATGCGATTATTTTAATGAAAACAAATAATTTTAGTTCCATTGAGAATAATGTCTTCGTTAATTAATATTTACATCGAAATGATCTTCACACATAAAAACGTGCCCATGGGATGAAATGCTTTTTGGGTCTCCCCGACCTAGGTCTAACCACAGTTACATTATTTTATCACGTTAACTTAACCGTCTTATTTATGAAACCTATGAAAGCTAATGTTATAAGGAGGGCCTAATAACTGCGACACAGTTACAACTACTGCAGTTATTATGACAACATTTTTATTGTTCCATTGCTTGTTGGTTCAGAAATAACCTTTATTTTATTTACAGTTTACGTCTTTTCGGATTCGTTGGAATTGAAACAAAGAGTTTTTTCGGACCTTTTATACTCGTATTTGTGCATTGTGATAACACACACCATTTATACACCACTATATTTAATAAAAATGATGAAAACTAATAAAAGAAGGTTCGTCACTATAGTATTAGTAAACCGTTCACTGCGCTGTGACGTCATATCTCAAACAACCAGCGCCATCATTAAAAACAGCGTTTTTGGCGCACTTCTGGAAATTTAAATTTTATCATTGTTTTTTTTTCATAATGCAGTAAAATATTCCGGAAATATCAATATAGTGAGCTTAATATGCGATACAGGATAGTTTAAAACCATTATTGAAAATTAGTCAAATACCCTATTATAGAATTTTGTTATATCAATTCTTGGTCATTTGTATAGTTTCTTTACAATCGTTTCCTTATATTTTCTTTGCATTGGTCGTGCCATAATCTCCTTTTGACAGTGAGATTATGGCACAATGTGTATCAGAATAGACTGATGTCCTAGGCTAGAATACGATTATGAACCTACCTATAACAGTATAAAGTTACTATGACTAGCAAAACAATATCATTATGGTTATGGCAGCAACAAAAAGCTGCAATTGATTAAATTGTACCTTAGCCTGAACACATGGTATAACACGCTACCAAGTATATTGAGCTTTATATTACTATGACCTTTTCAGATGCGATATAGAGATTAAAATTTTTGAAATATATTTTGCCTCCAAGGAACTGACTAACAAATAACAATTTATTGCAATTGATTTCCTTTTTTTTTCAAAATTTTCGAACTTTACATCACTCTTATAAACCATTAGGATCTTGACGACTCATGAGACAAAATACTTGATATGTGATATTGATAAATGGCTTAAAAAATTCATAAAAATTAACTGTTAATTCAGTTGAATTGCATAGTAATTAAATATGTAGACGCGCGCTAGATTCGCCACAAATAAAATATATTTACAAGTTATAAGAATGTAACGATTCACCGAAAATGATACAGTTATAAAAAACTTTAAAAACAAATGTAAATAACCATAATAAGTATTCAAGATAATAAAATATACAAAATAATTTGCAAATTACCAAAATGGCAAGGATTTAGGTATATCTTTTGCAAAATTATTATACATTTAAAAATATACCTGCACACCATTAAACCTAAGAGCTGTCCTTTCATAAAAGAAAAATGTCAACCGAAGATGACAATTTATATTAATGTTTTTGTGAACAACAAAAACAAACTAAAGACGCCACATTTAGGAATCGTTTCCCGAAACAGTGCGGTGTTGCCATATATAAAGGCAGATTAACACCACCATTTTGGCGGGAAGTCGTCACTTTCCGAACGATCCACATAAAATAGCTCGCGGGCGAAACGGGTTAATCTTTTTAATCCTCTGACATATGTACATGTCGTTGGGTTTTGACAAAGATTTACAATTATTTACAAGAAATGCGCGATGCACACCGCTTGTGTCTCCTCACGATAATCCGCGGATTATCTTTGCCTCTTGTTTATGGTGCGTCTCCCGCCTAAATGTCTGACGGAGGGAAAACGTGAACAAGATGGCCGGTTGATTTATGTTCTTTGGGTAGCCATTTTCACAATATTTCTAGACCGCAAGATGTTTTATGTCCGATGATTGTTGTGGATTATGTTCTCGTAGAGTAATATATGACGGCTGTTTGCTGTTTTGTTAATGTTTGTCACACGCCTCCGGGCAACTTTATGCATCCGAACATATGTATTGTCATTTCAAAAACAAGTGCTGTTAATTTTACTTATATTTTTATAAAACTTGTATTTACGCTTCCGCTTTGATTTAAAGAAAAATGATGGATGTGTGCCTTTGACAAAATTAGTCAGAGAGCAGATATAAGTTGTGAAATGTTCACAACAAATTCAAGATTCCTTTCGATTTGGCAGTAATTAAAACTCATTTGTCTGAAACGACAATAATTGGGGTATTGTTTCAGCAGCGAGAAAATAGCGGACAGAACGTTCTATATATTACAAGTTTCGTAAACAAACACGTTTGGATCCAACTGAAAGTAATTACAATTAAAACATTTAATATATGGCTCCATGTGTGCCAAGTATTGTTCACAATATATTTGCCGCAGACAAAATATTTTCCTATACTTAAAATTTAAATGTCCTAGATATTAATATAAACAAAATGTTTAATATGATTTAAAAATCGTAAACATTCTATTATGTAAGTATCATTAGGTGTTTCATTAATTAAGATTTTTTAATTATCAATAGAAATAAAAATAAATTAATATAATTGTAATGCTTTATTTTCGTTTAAAAACTACTTTATGTTTTTACTGTTCTAATTAGAAATTGTCATACTTTAAGAGTATGGTCTTAATAGTTTCTAAATAAAAAAATGAATCGCCCCACTGGTGTAGTGCAGGTGAGTACGGGCTGTAAACTGTGAAGGCATGGGTATGATTCCCAACTCGGACAATCCACGTTGTGTATTTCATTTCGGCGATATGCAAGCGTGACCTTATATAGGTATTATGTTATATACAAAAACTATTTCTAAATATGGAATATAATAAATATGGTAAGGTACCCAGTAGTAAACTGTAATTGATTTATTATAATAATAAAAAACTGAACTGATAACTAGATACCATATTAATTGTAAAAAGTTTATGTTTAGCTCTAAAATATCTAATTAAACAAATCTAATTTATTCAAAAATATAACTTCGAAAAACAAATACCTTAAACTAAGAAACATTAACAAATAAACTAAAAGCCTAAGCAAATAAATGTAAAGTAATCTATAAGCAATAAGTAACACCCGTAGCGGATACGATTTCCTGTACAAAGCCTCCGTACAAAGGAAACATCACACCTGCCCTTACAAAGGGTTCCGAAACACGAAATCTCCTACTTATTCACTTACCGAGTATTTGCTTTCTATCACGATTCGTATTAGCTGATTTTTACATTTTGTGAATAGATGAACGATGTTTGTTCGTTCCTAATTTGAAAATTTGATCAAAAATATTTGAGCTTCAGTTTTTTGTTTCTATCTTTAAGTTTAATTATACTTTATTTTTTGAACGATATCCTAGTTTAATATATTTGGTGAAATTCTTAAAATAGTGTTTACTTGTACCCAATGTAGCTACTTACTTAGTTTTTGGTATGGATAAACCGACACCATAAAAAATTAAAGCGGTAACCACTCGATAGTATAATAATTGTAAGAAAGGAGCTTTTATTAACAGAAGTAACATTTCAGAACTTACATCCCTTTACAACGTAGAATTTCAAGCCGTTTCAGCTCGTATACAATTAAATAATAATAATAATAAACTTTATTAAACAAAAGAAAGACATACAGAACACTAAAACTAAATTGAGAAAATGGTAATTTTTAAAGCGCTTTCAAATTATATTTTAGGGACAAATACTAGATGTAGTACTGTCAAGTACCCATTCATCTCATGTTAGACATGGGCCTATTCTAACATCCGAGAATTCGATTGAAAAGATTTAGGCCATTATTTATTTATTTGCTTGTTATACAAATTATGATTATGATCGACTTAATGCCCGAGAGATTATCTCCTAGTCGAACCTAAGGTGATACAGAAACGATATGCTATCTCATATCATGCGTATGCAAAAAAATAAAAATATATAATTTGTTACATAAATATATTAAATATGTAAATTACTTAATAATTATATAAATATGAATAAATCACAATCAACACCGCTTGACTAGGGATGAATGGGATTTACATAAAATAATTTAGATAACTTTTAATGGAATTCAATAAATTTGTTTTATGAGCAACCACTTAACATCACACCCTGTGGTATTTACGTTCTAGTACCAAAAGTGGCAGAGCAATATTTCCACACCAATCAAAAATATTTTTCTCGTTTTTCAAAAAGTATCAAACTTTTGATAGACAATTACCAAACACTTTAAATGTAAAGGAAAACATCGTGAGGTAACCTACACACTATAGAGATTTTCAGGAATTAGTGTTTCAAACTCCAAAATTGTTCGCTATAGTTGGAACATGCATACAGCTTACTTATTTTACAGCCTCCGTGGCCGGGTTGGTTAGACGCCACCCGTGAAACGCAATGCCGCGGGCTCGACCCCCGGATCGAGAAAAATGTTTGTGCGGACTGCGGCTCACAAATATTTCTTTCGGATCTAGGTATTTGTAAGACCGAAAAGTCTCTCGTAGTTTCTGATACCCACGACACAACACTCGATTTTAGTTGATTGGATCTTAGTCGACTGTTGGGTGTTATTTATTTAACGTTAAACACTAATTATACTGGATGTTATATACATCCATACGGATAGTAGGGATACATTGTCCAAAACTTTAGTATTATTCGTTTTTGTATATGTTGGGTTTCTGTCATTGGTGTCTTATAAATAAACAAATACTTGAAACAAATATAAGGCAATCACATAAGCATTTCATTTATTTATTTATTTATTTGCCTCTTATTTTAAAGCCGGGTTTCCACTAACTAGATCACGAAAACTATTGGCATACTAAACAATTCTATTAGGACACCAAACAAAAGTATTTGCTGTATAAATCTTTATAGAGTGATAAAAACACCATCAAGAAAATGTTGTAAAGAGGGCAGAAAATGTATGTAAAGGGCGTGTGGATAGAAAAGCTCCAAGTAAGCATCATCCCACCAGAACTAGGTAGGATCTATATTTTGACTCTATCTGCGGTATTCAAATCACCCGTACCCATATTGCAGTTGTTTTATCACTTGCTTTGTTACGACGCGACGGTGTAAAAAGCAAAAAAAAATATCCTTACTTATGAATATAAAAATAAATGAGGTTCCTTCAATTATTATAAATCATTACATTTGTTATCTTACTCAGTTCGTAGGCAAAGATTTTAAAGTAAACTATGCTACTGAAGAAACTATTAAATCTCAAATTTTCATTTATAAATATATTAAATTGTCTTATGTTATTCTAATAAGGAAAATATGTTTTCATTCAATTAGTAAAACTTAAAGATAAAAACTATTTAATAGCTCATCTTTTTTATTGCACTCAATGGCGAGACGAGCATGCCGTTCGTCTGATGATAAGCGATACGACCGTTCAAGAGCAGTAGCAAAACCAAAAAGGTCACAATACGTCCAGCAGTTACTCTGGCTACAATGTTCTTCAAACCGAAACACAACAGTGTATTTGCTATTTGGCAGGATAAATAGACATCGATGGTACGTAACCAGGCGACCTCTCACAAATGAGGGAGAATAAAATTGTTCAACAATAACTCTTAATATTGTCTATTGACATAACATAGTTAAATCCAAGATAACTTAGTAAAGAAATGAAACTGTTTAATTCATTTATAATTATGTAATGGCGTGTGTCAAGCAATAAGTTCTATTTATAATTATAATTGAACACCAGTAGGATATTCTTATCCAGACAGCAGTGGTTACAAAATGATAAGCTCATAGTTACGGGTATATTTTAATACTCCGGTATGAAAAAGACGGTATAATTAAGGATCCTGTCTCAACGGTACAGCCCGCAATGCACTTAAATTATCATCACACTTTTATTTTAGCCACTTTTTGTGACAGTATACCTATATAACAACCCCTAGTATAGTATCTACAACAAATGAAAGTATTAGAAAAACATACGGTATTTACCGATATTATTTTCCATTGATTTTCCGTTACAAGACCGAACCGGCTATATCTCGTATATTGTTTATAACCATGTAGATTCTTGTCTCTTAATATTCTTGGTGTAAATAAAAAGCATAAAGCATATGCTATAAGCAATATCGCAGAGCAACTGTTAGTCAATATTATATAATATGTATCGGTATAAATATTATGTGCAAAGTAGTACGTATATATATGGATATCTACCATCTTTTAGCACTTGTTCTCGTCGTTGTGGCGATAGGCCTAACTTCCAATAAGAGAGAAATAAAACAATAAAGCACATACGTGATTCGTTGTCGAAAACATTATTTATTGCGTTCACTATAACTTAAATTAAGCCTCTTATTATATTAAATATAATCTTAAATTTATAAATAAATAGCGTTAGATACCCACTTTATACAAACTACACAATGTACAACACCGTCCTGCGCGTTACATGCCTCGTCGCTCGCCACCCGGCCTATCACAGTCCAACACGAGAGTGTTCGCGGCGCCGTCGCTCAGATATACCAGTATATCCATAGCGAGGCTTATCAACTATGCTTGAGGAGATGCGCGTCGGGGTCGGGCGCGGGCGGGCTGGCCGGCGGCGACAGCGCGCCGATGCGCCGGTACAGCTGGTGGTAGGGCGCGGGCGGCGGCGGCGGCAGCCTCAGCAGCGGGCTCGGCAGCGCGTACCGCCCGTACACCGACAGCAGCGGCGGGTACAATCCCACCAGAGACGCGTACGGATTGCCGAACATCGGGTGCAACAGCGCGCCGCGCTTGAACGCGGCCAAGCGAGATCTGGACGCGGCCGTCGACCTCCTTCGCAACTTCCCCGTCGTGCCACCGATGAACACGTCGTCTGACGACGGATCCAACATCCAGTAGTTTCCTTTCCCCGGGTCGTCGTAATGGCGCGGCACTTTGACGAAGCATTTGTTCAGGCTCAGGTTGTGGCGGATGGAGTTCTGCCATCCCTGCTTGTTCTCCTTGTAGTAGGGGAAGTTCTTCATGATGTACTCGTAGATGCCGTTGAGCGTGAGGCGCTTCTCAGGGCTGCTGCGGATGGCCATCATGATGAGTGCGTTGTAGCTGTAGGCGGGCTTCTCGTTTCTCTTGTCGTTCGTGTTGGAGGAGGAGGGCGGCGGGGTCTCGGTGCCGGTGACGTCGAGCTCGGCGTCGGAGGGCGAGGGGCTGCGGGACGACGCCTCGGGCAGCAGGTCTCGGATGGCGAAGCTGTGCGGAGGCGTCATAGCGGTGCGGCATCGCGCGCCGCCGACACGGGACTGAACCCGGGGAACCGGTCGCGGCCCCGCCTCGCCACCACGCCCAGCGCCTGCCCCACCTTCACACACCATATTATGTGTAGCACGGCTTGCCACACATTCATCGATACTCGACGCTCTAATTTGAGCGGTGTTGTGCGAGTAATAAAGTTGATTTTGTCTAGAATGCCCTCGAATCACGGTTAGCGACGGTGAGCCGGGGTTGCATAAGGGTTAAATTAACTCGATCCGATATGGTTAATGAAAAGTTTTTATATATAATGGTTGTGTCGGGTGTCGGGTGACGGGTTGTTGGTGTCACAACGCAATCATTAACGTTGTTTAGCGATCACCGGCAGATGTTCGTGTTTACTATGAGTTATGGACCTAACAAAAGTTGACAAATTATTGTTATTATTTGTTGCCACATAATCCATTTATGAAGGCCTTCGTGGTAATTGCATAATTTACACGGGGGTAGGTGACGCTCATTATTTACGGTTTTTTAATAGTGAATATAAGTAATATGTTAATACCCGATGAAAAATTATATAAAGTACAATAATTAATGAAGATAAAGCATCTAGGCTTTAGAAATATTTGTTACCGTATGCATAATCAACTGGTTGATAGCTTATAGTCCAATAAATTAGTTGTGGAACTGTGGGTTGGAAAATATTATAATAATTTGTAGCGGCTTATCAAAGAAATTATAACAACAAAAAGGACATGATTATATTTTTGAAACAATCATACACATTTTAAGGCATTGGTATATCGTATTTTACAAACCCAAGGACACGACAGAAACATTATTCCATAATAATTATTTGTGCATGTAATTATATAAAAAATATGACAAGTATAACAAATATGATATAACTCTGTGTAATTTCGAGTGTATATTAATTCTATATATTTAAAACGACAAGCTATGGAATAAGGATATCATGACATAATGACAAAAGCACAATGCTTGTGTACATATTTTAAGAGTTTTCCGGGTGAAATATTCATGAAAATATTATGAAATATTCTCTCGTAGTTTCTAATAGTAGTGGTTTATAATATAGTAAGATATACAGCATTAGCTCAACTTAGTGTGTGTTTAGGATGAGTTAATTTTTATTAAATCCTAACACCTAAGACCAGCTGGGTTTAATTAACCCATACGAAAGCCAGAGCACATTGACTACTAATTTAGTTTAAACTAATGGTTACTTAGATTTACGCAAATGTAACACATTGAAACAAAACTATTATTAACGTATTTATCTCGGCTTTGGCTTAGTGTTTACATTCTTGAACTTCCCGACATTTCGATTCCTTTACAGCTTTCGTAACCCACCCCGTGACCAAAAACCGCGATAAAATCCGTAAATAATACCTTTATTTCAATAAGTTTAAGCTTTAAAATTTCTACTCAATCAAAGGTATAGTTATAATAATACACCCCATACCTCAATACACATATGTATATGCATCTAAATATAGCACCGCAGTGGATCCAAGCACATCTACAGCGTACAAACAAAACAAACAAATGGGAGAAACATTTGCAAGGTGTAGTCGCCGCCCACGACGACACGCCCCCGCCGCGCCGTAGTGTCGTGATCACCGCCACACTGCTATTACAACACTTCCATATTACAACTGTGTTGTATAGACTATAGAGGATTATTTAGAAACCTACTATTGCTTCCTATTTGCAAGTTAGGATTAATTATACGAAATCTAATAATAATTCTTATTTGAAAGTTACATTTTTAACGCTGTACTTTCAATTCTAAAAAGTTACGAAATAATTGCACATGTAAAGTTAAATGAAAATAATATGGGGAGATTTGATGTAAATAAATATCAAGTTATAAATCCAAAAATCGACCGGATAACCAAACTTAGGATATCCCGAATTTTCAACCTATATGGTGGAGAAAGAAAAAAAACGAATAGTGGTACCCAATAAAGAAAATATATTTCAACCAAACGAAAACCATTTTTTTTTTCAATCACAGATTGATTACACTAGAGTCTAGGCGCTATCAGTTGCAGTATAGCATACACATAACATAAGCTTTCTCCTGTATTCCCTAGAGGGGTAGACAGAACTGCAGCTAACGCCAATCACGATTTCCCTAGCTTATTTCCATCGCAATATGTGATAACAAAGACAAGCCTATTGCCTTCTAGAAATAAAAGAACAACATATTTTAATTCATCAATTAAATAAATTATAACTACAAGTAACTGTATTGCAAATTATAACAAATAACGACACTAATTCGACCTGCCGATACCGTTACGGGTTAATATAGTTTATTAAAATTTACACGCATACATTATCTGCCCTTTAACAAGTACAAATGAAATCGATTCAAACTGACTGGAACATTAAAAGTCAATTTAATTATATGTCGTCGCAATGTTATTCTCGATCACTTTTATTTCTTATATTTTTTGCGAGGGTTCACGACACAGTGTGTGCAGGCAATTATGTGTCCACACTCCGCTCAATCGATGTAGGTTTTATGAAGACTGATGATATCTTTGAAGGGAATATTTTTAAAACACCTTTGAACAGCACTAAAACGTTTGGATCTAAGTTATTCTCGTTTTCTTGTAATCTTTCTTGCCTCTTTTTCATTTCATTATGAGTGAACGTCTTAAAAAGCGACCAAATTCCAAATTCCAGTTGGAGTGCATTTTGGATGCTCCAAACATAAAATATTTACGAATCAAAAACTCTAAAATAATCAATTAAAAAGAACGCAATTCCCGTTTTCCGCTGTAGAAATCCCGTACTATGTGTCTATACACTACTAGTACACTACAAGTGTCGCGTTTCGGCCATTGCACATATATCCGGATTAGGCCACACCATTTTATTATTTTAGATTATGTCGAGACAGAACTATTTCTCAGAGTTATAACTATACCCTCTCCGTACAGCCCTAACCATCAGGCATTATAATCACCGTACCATTACAAAAACCTCATTCCGTCAATTTGGCAGTATGTTACCGCGGGAGTAGGCTCGTTACGTGTGTGTATATATGTATATGTATATATGTACGGGGTAACGTTTGATGCATATACCGGGATAGGAGTGGCGCGGCACGCGTGGACCGACCGTGCGGTGAGCGGCGCGTGTTTACCACACGATTGGGCCAATTCAAACGCCCGGTCTAGTGACACCATACGGGACAAGAAATGCGGGATATTTTTGTATATTTTCTGTAATAGTGATTCACATGCGCGTTTAGAGTTCATACTGTGCATGTCTGGATACAATTAAATGGGCATATTTAGTTCGTGGAGGCCAATTAATACTTGATAGTCTATCTGAATGTACATTACCTACACACCGCGTATCATCAGGCGTATTGTCACTTTTATTTATTTCAATTAATGGCAGGACGTGGATCCCGTAATCGGGCCGCCTCTCATGAAAAGTAGCAAAACAACAACTACAAGTAATGCTTTGCATTCGACTGCACTCGCCATCCTGAGACATAAGATGTTAAGTTTCAATATGTCTACTCTGGCTGCACTGTCCTTCAAACAGGAAAACAACAGTGCATTTATGCCAGTGTTTGGCGAGAGAAATAGACCTTACGATTAATTGCAGTTTGGTAGATAGCAACCTCCCCAGGTGGCCTATGACATGTGAGAGACCTACCACCACTTTGTCGTGCAAGGATAAAAATAATTTGAATAACTGTCAAATAGCGGCTATTGAACACTATGGTATAACTGCCATTAAAGTAGCCCTTTCCTAGAATACTCCAAAGTAAGTAAAGTGCATCTCTTCCACTTTCATTTAAATTCGTCAATTGGTTTTTATTATGACATAGTCTCAATAATGTCATGACCAAATGGATTATTAAATAGTAGAACGTACAAAAATAAATTGAAAAATCATGTTGAATTAAATCAATCATTATTTATCTGGCTTTAATATTTCCATTCCTTTTTCTACAAATAGGGTTTCCATTTGAGCCGTTAGTATTAGAAATTAAAAGAGATTTCTCCTTCTCACAATGGCTAGAGAAGATCTAAAAAATTTTATACCATCCAAACATATATGTATGTATCTCCAAGCGAGGATCGAAACTAAGGCATCTCGTTTCACAGCATCATAATTACTACACCACAGAGGCTAAAAATATTTTACCTGGTCCTCAGGTAGTTACGAGTAGTTAGTCAGACTGAAATAAATAAAATATCCTATATAATTCAGAACTCATGGACCCCACGAGTGTAGGGCGGCAAGAAAGGCAGCAGTACGGCAACTTGGCAGCGGTGTTTACGTCACCGGACAAATATTTAACTACCCGCCGACGAGGTGGACAGCGCCCACAACTGCTGACTCTGCTGTATGACACTCTGGTGTCGGATGTTGTGAATGGAAAACTTTGTGACAGCTCATTTATGATATCCACTGACCACTGGAGCGATTAGTGGAAGTAGTGCAGTTGCTCTAATTACCAGTATGACAAGGTACTTTAGTTAGTTTGGGTATCCTTGGAAGGACTAGAGACGAGAGTATCGTGTTGTCGTGGATTTGTTGTATCATTTTGGGGTATAAGGCTATGTGATAATAGTCTAATTACTTAGGTTTCGTAAACTGAGTTAAATCTCAGTTTAATCATTTGAGAAGAATACGTACGAGATTTTTTAAACTTATGAACATATTAAAGTTTATCAGATATAAAGCGAGTCACTTTTTCAAATGCAAGTACTGCATATATTGTAACATTGAATACACATAAAACAATACTAGATTTGACAAAACAATACACCACTACAGCCATCAAAATACAGTCACAATGGAAACTTAAAAACAAACGATACTTCCAACACTCCAAAAGCACATTGGTATTACCAAGATTAACAAAACACCACGAATCGAATTCATTAATATCTCAAAAATCACACACTGGCGCAAAACGCTTCAATAACGAACAAAAAAGTAACCGAAAAGTGTCGCCGCCTGGGGGCGCGGGGTGGTACTACCCGGCGCTCGTTACTGTTTCAGTAAATACTAAAGTAAATAAATAAATACGAACTGCGGGCGTGTTTTTGTCCAGATTGAAGCAATTACAAGGCCCCGCTGCGCGCAGAAATGCTTACTCTACGTGTTAGGAAAATGTTTCGGTTTGTTGGTCGCCTTGTCAAAATGTATTTCGAGCGGAAACGTTAAATTATTTTCGCATTACTATTTTCTTTTACTTTATTCTGTGTTTATAATTTTATACTGCTTGTGAATAGAGTTTCTGGTTATTTATACATAAGCTCGTGCATGTATTCCCGAAGAAATATACATACCTATATCACCGGTGTTCATCAAATTTATTTCAAATTTATTATTTTAAAAGTTATCTTCTTCTTTAGCAACGGATGGATTTGGCGAAAGAAAAGTTAAAACTTCAAACCTTAATATATTGGCATATCAGGAATGGACGCCTCTGCCTAACAGTGAGACGTTTTTCAAATATAACGGCGCACTCACTAGACATGAATAAACGTGAATGTTTTTCCAAGCGGTTGTCAACAGCACAAATATTGACTTGTCCGTTACGAGGTCTCTTGTAATCACTCACCGTACGGCTTCATTTTATTGTCTCTTGTTTATACTAACACGGCTTCTGTGCTAGAAAATTAAAACTCATTCATTTGATAACTTCTGTTTTTATTACCAAGTGACTTCTGAAATAGCAATTCAAATTCAAACAAAATTATTTCTAAGGGCTTACATATTGCCACAAATGTGAAGTACAAAATCGATTTTTTTTTTTTGAAAACAAAAACATTTTAAATGGGTATTATCTATAGAATCGTTTGGACAAATACAAGACATTCACACATCACCAAGCCTAATCACTGCACACTTTATTTGTATTCCCATTACCCTCACCGCGCAAACACTAACATCAGACCCCTATTTTCCTATTTGAATGAAGTCACACGTAAAGCCGCTGTCGGTGGGCCATAGTGTCGCCCACCGCGCCGCGTTCTGGGCGGTGTGGCCCGCCTTGCAAACAGCGCCCTCTAGCGAACACCCCGCGAACTCTTTGAGAAACTCCGCGGGACGTGCATTTCACTGACTCCAATCAATAGTCACATTTAGACAGTCGACTTGAGAGGAATAAAGAAACAAATTGTTTTTCAATTTGATTGCAGCAAATTCGTTGTTCCATGTCAAAGACTTAAATGAAATTGACAAGCGCACAGAACGATGCAAATGTTTATGTTATGTCTATAAAGCGCAGTTGGTCGTTATAAATTGATATCCATTGTCAGTATTACCAACAAATAGTAGTAATTTCGGCAGGCCTCATACATTAGAGGCCGCGTGGGTAGGTATATCACAATATCTATTTCTCTCGCCAAACAGCAGAAAGGACATTGTAGCCAGATAGAACATAATGAAACTTCACTCGTATGTCTCAGGATGGCGAGCGCAGTGGAATGCCAAGAATTGCTTTGATTGGTTTGGTACTGTCCATGAGCGGTTGTATCGCTTACCATCAGGCGAATGGTATGCTCATCTCACATTCATCCTCATACAAAACAAATTAATAAATAGATCTAATAACAGTCTTTGATTTTTTCTTTTGTGTTCTCTCTCTTTTCAGCAACAAGATGTCCACTGCTAAACATATTTTCGAATTATAATCATAATATTCAATCGGTAGAGGCGATAATAGAGGAAATATAAAATTACAAAGAACAAATCTATCTCTTCACAAAAGTTGATGTAAACAAACATTTTAACGTTCCCCTAGTCGTCTTTACCAATTCTAATTCCGCTGTGAATATACCATCCTAAGTATTGTAGAAATTATAATACAACACTCAAAAAGCTTAAGTCAAAACGTAACTCAGCAAAGTAGGTGGATGATCTTAAGGAGGCGCGCTCTCGAGCGCGAGCTAATGTTGTTGAAATATTGATTAATATTGTCGCCATGTTGGATTGGCACTTGAAACCGGAAGCGGCACAAGGGCCGGAAGCTGGCGAGCTACCACCCGGCGCCCTCTGCCGGATAACGGCGGGTTATACAGATACTTGGCTCCCGCCATTGTTACCGGACGGCTCGAGAGTGCTTGGAAAAATGTACGGTTTTGTTCAAAAAAGGAATTTGTCGAATTTGAAAGGATTTAGTCGAGTACCGAATTGTGTCTATGGTTATATCGATCTGGTTATAATCTTTTATATTTATCTTAAAAGTTGTTATTCAATATTGTTGCAGCCACAGGCATCACAATATTTTTTTATCTACTTTTGTTAGTTAATAGTATTTGGGCAAAGTAAGTTTGTAGGTATCAGAACTGTTGTCTTCGGTCTGCATCCCGCGACATCCTGCAACCTTAGCCAGGTCGTCCGTCCCCTTTGTAGACAAACGTCCCACACTTCGCTAGCCTGTACGTGACCTCCACTCCAGAACCTTTCGGCCTCAACGGTCATTTGTTCTACGCGCTTTGGTCAATATGGAGTTCCTTGAGGAAGGTCTATATTCAGCAGTGGACTTCCTGTGGCTGAGAGAGAGCGAGAGAAAGAGCGGAATCAGATCATTAATGCGACGCGGATAAAAGAAATATATCTAAAAACTATTATTGAAGAATCGTGCAACGTCATTAGTATGAAATCATGATACCATTTCAAAGTAAAATAATATATTTTTAAAATATTTTTTTCATTTTATAAACCAACCATCGTAATACAATACTAGGTCCCTTAACATTGTAATATAACAATTCACACTTTACAATACGAAAGCCTACAAACACCACTCATGAACCCTCAAAACAATTTGTACATTTGCCACTCAATTGAGCAATGGTTCCAAAACAAAAGACAAAAATAAAAGCTCATTTTAAAAACATAATTCAATATTAGTGAATATACCACGGGAATAGAGTTCAAAATTAGTTAACATTTTTAAAACAGTGCAATTAATTAAGAGAACACAATTCTATTAATTGAAAAATACGAATGGTACTCAAATTAAACGATTAAGAATCTTACCTTCGTTCATTAAAGTCGATTTTAGAATAATAATGATTTAAAACACTGGTCGGTATTGGTGTTTTTAAAAATAAAAAGAATTAGTGCGTGTTCGAAATATAAGTGGCCTATAAGTAGGAACTTACACCTGGGTATTACGAGCACGTATTGGAACAAAATAAAAACTTCCTGCTGTTATTTCGCGTACTGTTTCAAACACAGGCCACGTCGAAATCTTTTTACTCTGTGACGTAGAAAGTGCGTAAGGTACCCCGCTGACACTTTTTTGCCACTGAAAGCGGTAATCGGAAAACTATTAACGTTGCATTGTTAGTTTAGATTTAAATTTATTGTATTCCGGACAGCTGATGGCTGTCGTTACATATTACAATTATTCACAAACGTGTTTCGTTGAAAGCCTACTTATTATGAATTTACGTTTGTCATGACCGACTGTAGACGTAGACTAAAGAAGGGCGTTTGCAAACAAAAAATGACAGATACATGAACCATTCTGGGCAATCACCTGTTTTAAACACGTGGACACACCATGACATCCTATGTACCAAATACTATTATTAGTCCAACGATTTATATTATAAATAAAAAGGTCGAATTTAGAACCCGATTGGCTTATATACAACCCAGTGCTGGTTGCGATCTCCTTGCCTTATCTAAGGAAAATCTAATATAGAAAATAATAAAATTTTATTTTATTTACTCAGATTTAAGCCTATCTGAAAACATAAGTAAATCTATCCAATTCAATGCAATAAGTTATTCGATTTATCGCTGCATTAGATATTTCGCTACAAAATTATAAAGATGAATGCGTAATTATCTTGTTTTTGCAAAAAATAATGCTTCTACCATATAAGGCTAAGGTTAAAAATAAACAATACTAAATACAAAAACTACTTTGCACTATTAAACAGAGTTTGTGCTTAGTTTGTCTACTTTTAATGACATTACCTACTTACATACTTAAATAATAATTTAGTCCATTAAATAAACACGTCATAATTAATTTTGGAGAACTACACCAAATTTTTGTGATCAAAATTGTTCTTTCTATTTTTTCTAATAAAGGCGTGCAATAGTTTTAAGTACTTCATACGAGCAAACAATTAGTCATCTGACGGAAAGTGATGATGACCGCCCAAGCCCATAAACATGCACAGCGCCTGGTTCATGGATATGTTGCCGGCTCGTGAAATCGGGCAGAAAAAGAATTGGAAAAAGAAAAGGGGTATTGGACATCCAGCAACTCACCGAATGAAACGCGACATCTAAGCTGTCTCCTATGAGACATTGGTACCGCCCCGGACGAGCCTGCCCATTCATACTGAGTCATGAACGATAACAGCGTGGCTTTACCACTTACAAAAATCAATTTAATTTAAAACAACTCCGATGAGATATATACTAATGTTGAAAGCACACACCTTGTTATGAAAATACATTTTCTACCTACATGCCAACGATCCAATATAATTTGAAAGTCGTATTCAAATGTGTCTATATTACCGGCTCTTAGCAAAATCTTCGAAAAGCTTTTGCTTAATCAAATGCTAGCACATTTTTATGAAAATAAGTTAATACATAAGAATCAATTTGGTTTCACAAAGGGTCGCTCAACTCAAGATGCCGGGACATCACTAATCACGTCGGTTTTAGAAGCCTGGGAGGCATCTCAGGATGCTCTAGGAGTTTTTTGTGATCTTTCCAAGGCTTTCGACTGTGTTGACCACCAAACACTTATTATGAAGCTAAGGTACTATGGAATCAGTGATACGTCACTTGATCTCGTAATGTCTTACTTGTCGGGTCGTGAACAAAAGGTTTCTTTGGACGGGCTCACTTCGGTAGGATCAAAAGTTAAAATTGGAGTTCCGCAGGGCTCCATTCTGGGACCCTTTTTATTCTTACCTTATACCCTTCTAGTCTACATAAATGATCTTCCTTGCACGGTTCAGAAGTGGTCAGACATAGTTTTATTCGCTGACGACACCTCTATAATATTTAAAGTTAATCGGAAAGACGATAATCTAGATACACCTAACAATAGTCTTAATTTAATTTCGGGTTGGTTTTCTGCTTATAATCTACTATTAAATGCTAGTAAGACTAAATGCGTCCGTTTTGCTTTACCGAACGTGGCAAACGTAAACACACGTATCGAATTAAATTCAGAAATTCTAAATTTAGCTAACTCCACAATTTTTTTAGGGATCACTCTAGATAAAAAATTACAATGGGGTCCACAAATTGAGAGATTATCAGCTAAACTTAGCAGCGCAGCGTTCGCGGTCCGAAAAATAAGACAACTAACTGACGTTGCAACGGCTAGATTGGTATATTTTGCTTATTTTCATAGTATAATGTCGTACGGCATTATTTTGTGGGGATCAGCGGCTGATATTGAGTCCATATTCATATTACAAAAAAGAGCAGTCCGCGCTATTTATAATCTAGGGAGCCGCGATTCTTTGCGATCTGTTTTCAAAGAAAGCAATATACTAACCGTGTCATCTGAATACATCTTTCAGAATATAATGCACGTTCGTAAAAATATTAATAAGTTTTATAAGGTCAGTGACACCCACACTATTAATACGCGGAATAAAAATAAACTAGTAATACCCTCGTTTAGACTAGAAAAGTCAAAAAAATCTTTCTTGGGTAGTTGTATTAAATTTTATAATAAACTTCCCAATAGGATAACGCAGCTACCGGACAAACAATTTAGGGCCCATATTAAAAACAAACTTATGACTAAGGGTTATTATAATATTAAGGAATATATTGAGGATAAAAACGCCTGGGATTAGGTGTTCTCTTGCACATTGCGACCTCCTGGCGCCCTGCACTATTCACTCATTACATCCTCTAATTTAAATAATTAAAAATTTTAATTTAAAAATAAATCAATATACAATTAAATTAATCAATTAAATTATAACTATATATATATAATGATTAATTAATGCCAATTAAAATCATATGACGACCGATCGAGAAAACAAATAAAAATAATAATATGGCAAATCTTTGTAAGACAAGTCACAAATATTTATTTTAGTAAATTGACCAAAACCAAGCCCATTGAGTTTGACTCGCTGGATCTACTCAGAAATGGGTCGCGCCGCGTAGTATCCAGTGGTAAAGTAAAGCCCGCTGAGTTTGTTCGCCGGGTCTTCTCAGTCAGGGCCGTGTTGGATCCGGCAGTAAGCCTAAACATACGGGACGTTTCGGAAATACTTATGGTCGTTGTCTTAAATTGGACCCAAAACAAGCCCACTGAGTCTTATTCGCTGGATATACTCAGGACTGGGTCGCGTCGCGTAGTTCCAGTGGTAGTGTAAGCCCACTGAGTTTGTTTCGCCGGGTCTTCTCAGGAAGGGCCGCGTTGGATCCGGTGGTAACAATAAACCGCTACGCACCGTTGTTGTAATGATATTCATGGTCCACTAATTAATTTAATTTGACTAATATACATATTGTATTTCTTTGAAAAATAAATTACCATAAAGACATAACTAATACTTTAAATAAAATAAGAATAAAAAGTTAACAAATAAATAAAACAAATTCTAAATAAAAATAAAATTAATTTAAAATAAATTAATTAATTAAACCAAGAAATTAAAATAAGTATAACTAAGTATAGGAAATATATTGTTTATAGAGATTAAGTTCTATGTGTATTGACTTGTCATAAGAGCTCTTAAATTGCCTACGTGACCAATAAATACATTTCATTTCATTTCATTTGACCAATAATCACAACAATCACACATTCAAAAAGAAAAGTAAAATAGTTCAAGCCAACTCACCCCAAGTTTCCGAAGCTGGATGGTCGGCGCCGACGACAATGCTGGTATACGCACCCACTAAACACCACCTTACTAGATAGTCCAGTGTTCACCATTAACCACACTTATTAGGAGAAAGTCCAGATCGGCGGCGGAACACACGCCACGCAATCCGAGTGCACGCGAGACTTGATTTTGAAGTAAACCTGTCACCTAGAAAAAAACAGTCTACCAACTACCCTCCACTGAATAATATTCACGATACTGCCTCCGTGGCATAGTTGTACTATGGTTGTACTACAGTACGGTTACAAAGCTAAGGTCTCGGGTTCGAACCCCGGGTCAGGCAAAGTGATATTGGATTTTTCTATTCATTATCAACCCGGGGTAAGGATCTTGTGCCCGATATGGTGATAGGCTCGCCCCCTATCACATTGTGGGACGGAACATATGTGGCGAAATGTGGGTGTCCTTGGCGTGACTTTATATATGTAATGTAAAAAAATACTTATGGTATTTAAAATATATAGGGAGGACTGTCATACACTGTCTTAAAAACGTATGTAATGTCTTTTTTTTCGTAATTTTTATGGCATTGCCATACTAATGAACATTGAGCTAATTTTATTTATAATGTATTTTTTTCGGTTTTGATCTTTAATGTTTTAAAAATGGAATGGTATTGTATTTTTTTTTTTCTCTCTTCTTGGCAATGCAGTATTTGTGCTTCTGCAATGATATTGTATTTAAACTATCGATACTAATACGAACTCAATCATCGATAAGTACTCGATATAATAGGATCACAGGCTTAGTATTAATAAAATAAATGCTACGATATATCGCAAGATAGGTATTTATTGCACTATGAAATTCATATATTTCGACACAAAAGCAAAACCAACGAAGACTGAAAAAATTATGGCAAGCATTGCAATAAGAATTTAAGATTCATTTTGAAATCCTTCACTTTATTATTTACCGTGGGATATATTTTTTTCGCGCTTTCCAAATTGTCATCGCAGAAGTACAGACATCATAATTCCAGTAACGAGATTTCTCGACACGTTTTTTCCATTTCACATCTGTCGTGTCCTCGTGTCCATTATTTTTTTGGCGCTCCTTCGGCACAGCAAGTCGATCCGATTTGCCGCCGGGGGGTCCGGATTGTGGCTCTAACGATTGCTCATGAGTTTTGTTAACAGTTATTGCATGTTTTTGCCCTTTGATTGTCCGAATGTGACGGATTTGCGATTCGCTTCGAATGGTGAAAGAGGATTAGAATGGCCAACAATGGCGGACGGGTGACAATGAAAAAACTATTTGCGGCCAATTTGATGTTTTGAGTTGGTGCTCGTGGTGTGTTATTTTTTAATCCTTACTTTTGGAAATATATGAAAGGCTCTATTATCAACACATCATATTTTTTCTTAGTCAATATACATAAATAAATTAGGTTAAATTAGGACTAAACGCTATTTCCTAAATTCTTAAAATACGCAACATACTCAAAGTGGCATTTTCCATTTTTAATATTACATTGAGTGTTTAGTAGCTCAGTTGATAAAACACAATTTAAACTACTTGAGTTCTTTTTTGACAAAAGGGACGATCATTTTAAGACTCAATAATTGCCAGAATCACCAAGATCGGATGAAATTGAGCCGATACTGATATAATAATTAGCAACGAAAGTTATTTTTTATTTATTTATTTAAACACTTTGTACTATTTAATAGTACAGGCGGACTTAATGCCTAAGGGCATTTTCTACCAGTCAACCTTCTAGTTGCGGTGTGATTTAACATGAACTGAACAAGACTTTCCAAGGTCTATCTTTCACATGGACCAACAATACAAAGATCCTACAACAAGAAAGATGCCACGTAAGCAAATTCACTCCGTGAGAAACTCCTACATACTAAACAAGACCCAGGAGACATCATCTGCCCACAAGCCAGATGAATGCAACATTTAATTAACTGTTGTCGGCGACACGTGTTGTAGAGTGTTGTATTGTCGCGTCGGTGTCGCATTGTCGCTTTGTCGTGCGCCAGTGGGAGGTTGAATATTCGCCCCGATTCTGATCGCACCTGTCAACTCTAATTGTTGTTGGAATATGTATTTTAATAAGGTGGGGTAAGGTGAGTATTACAATAGAAGCGGGGTAGAGACGATGGATTTGTGAAGAATGGCGATGAGGTACATTGTGCACACGCTATGTCAAGACGTAAAAGAAACATTTAGCTACGTCCGCATAGAATCATGGAAGATATAAACGATCTAATTGATCTGCTATGAAAAATTATAAATAATTCAAAAACATAGGTATCTATACAAAGGAAAGTGTTTTATTCTATTTTGGTTGAAAAAAAATCAATGTTTGACGTGTGTTGACCAGAATTTGATTGATAAATTATAGGTGCTGTCCGATATTCAGAGAAAAACTATAAATTTAAAATATTCTTCTATGAGTTTTCTAAGCCTTTATCACATTTTGTGGCGTGTTTCCCATTAGGTATGTGGCACATCCCATCGTGGGTACAATGTGCCAAAATCAAAAGATATAAATGAAACGTCTCAATAGATCGCGAGGACGGCAACAAATCCGTCGACACGTCACAATGGTGATAATTGATCGCGTTCTATCGTCCACATGGCCGCCTCTCGCACCCTTTATTTGTCGCACATACAAAATTTATTCCGTTTGTTTAGATCTCTTTGCGTAGGCGACTCTATGGCGAGTCTTTTCTTTATGGTAAATCTTTTGACAGGTCAAAAGACGCTCGGTGGAGCACAAAAGGAGGCAATATCACCTTATTGAGGGGCTATTTGTTGCTCCAGTTGTTGTATCTATGACATAAATTTGAATGCCTTTTATAGCGCAGATGCTGCAAACAAGCAAAGAGCTCGCCTGTAATCATCGTTGCCTGTAATCAGCGTTTTACTTAATTTTTATTTTACTTGCTTCTGCGGTATTTGCAGACCGATACCACCTCAGGTCCTTCCAGAAAGAAGCTTACACCTTCCATAAAGTCCGTTAATACACCGGCGGAACCTTCGATGTCGTGGGTATTGATGAACGGTTGCATCTCCATACCAACAACTGGTTTGTCTGCTCGTTTGCCTCCTGATTCATCAAAATGTAAAGAATCTTATGATATGCCAGTATTATAATAAAACCTCGAAAATCTGTAACAGCAGTGCAAATGCACTATTGTGTTTTGGTTTGATAGACATTGTAACCAGAGTAACTACTAGACATATTGAGACTTAACATATTAAGTCTCAGGATAGCGAGCGCAGTGGAATGCTAAGCATTGCTTTGTAATTCAAGGTGTTGTTTAGTTTTCTACTGTTTTTGAGCGCTCGTATCGCTTACCATCAGGCGAACGGCATGCTCGTCTCGTCATTAATGCAATAAAAAACTTTCCATGAGTTTTATCCTTCGTTACGTGAACGCCGCACCTGAACTGCAATAGCAACCCCACATATCCAATCCCCTTATTTATTTGTTTGCTCAAACATATTTATAAAACAAGCAACAAATTGCAGATTAAAAAACGTATTTTTTTCGTGGATGGATAAAGGCACTCGTCATTACGAAAACATTAGCGGGTGGCAGCGGGGCGCCAATTATTTCGGCTGGCAACCCCACTGGCGATTCTCGTTTCATCGGCGATTTCTCTGCTGGCAACACAGTTACTGCCGTAGATCATTGGACGGCGCGTGCGGACGCCACGCGACCAAACGCTGTTATTTTTAACGAATCACCGTGGATGCGATGTTGTGTATTTTTAATGATTTTGTATAAAGATAATAATGATATGCACAGCTTGAGGCCTCTGTTGATGTTATTAAGAGACGAGTGGGACTGAATTTATGTTTTCGTCACTGGGTAATCTGGATAGTCGAAGCAGAAAAATAAAATTCTCATTTCAGTCTTTAATACAAAGGCAATCGTATGCACTATAATTTTCCCTCCCATATTATTTTTCAAAGAATATTACTTGTCTTCCTAGATAGCAATAAAGTAATCGAATTTTCGTTTCAATCGCAGATTACACAACTAATTGCGAACCGAGACCAAAAAATCATAGTTGACACTTACTTTTTTTATTGCATTGAATGGCGAGACGAGCATGCCATGCGCCTGATGGTATGCGATAGCCGATACTACGGATAATAGAAGTAGCAAAACTAAAGGACACCATGAATTACAAAGCAATAATACGCATTCCACTGTACTCGCGATTCTACCACGCAAGATATTAAGTCTCATTATGTCAAACCAGAACACAATAGTGCATTTACACTGTTTTTTGACGGTAGTAATACATAATGCGATGGTACCTAACGAGGCGGCCTCTCTTATGTTAGAGACTTACCAGAATAAGAACTTTACTTTTACACACGGAACAATGTATTAAGTAATCAATTTCTACAGGACAAAGGAACAAGTGATAAGACGCCCTTAATTAAACGTTGTTAGCATATTTGACCCACATCACTCCACACAATTTGCGAAGAATTTAGTTCCGTATTTAAATGTATTATTATGAAACTCGATTGCCTGACATCAACCTTTTCCATTAGTCTACTATCACGCTAGCCTATTGCAGTAGACATTTCAAAAAGGTAGGTACTTTCGAAATTGTTCGGAAGAACTTCCTGGTATGCAAGGATCCTCCTAATGATTTCCCACAACGTTAAAGCGAGTAAAATTTACCCAAGAATATACACGTAACTTCAAAATATCAATCGTATGTTTTATATTGTTAAACTTCCATTCCATTCGAGTTTATCATTCTAAATGAATCGATAGCATCCACATTTCCCCGGCGGCGAGCCCGCGCAAATCGCGCCATGTGCTCCCTGATTGAAAATCACAAGCGATTTGTTCTCAAAACATTCGCCCGCCGCTGCACTTCAATGCCGTATAGAACAATAAACGCTTTCCCACACGCTCTCCACCTTTTTAATTCACTCTAATTGTTTTTGTACGGAGGTCGGCTCGTTAGGCCCCCGGGCGGGACGGCGTTTGCAAACTCCTTGCTTACCTTTTGGATTAATAACAATAGTTTATGTTAAAGGGTTGTTTTCGATGTTACAATTTGTTGTTCGTGGTGCATGAGAACTGCTAATACGTGTCTTGTTATAATGCTTTTATTATGGTCTTTGTATTTTTAGTGAATTATAAAGCCACATGGAAAGTTAACTTTGGTGGTATGTTCAATGATACGGTTGGAACAAGATACCTACTGTCTTTTGTGTTTCGTTCCTTAGAAGTTAACAAACGTCATGAAATATCCATGCAATTACACAGTTTGCAAACAAATACTTATAAACCAGATAGATTTCTAGTAACTACTATCAGAGCTCTCATGGTACCGTAATGCTATCATGCTGGTACATTACAAGTTAAGTAAATGAGCTGTTATACAGATTATAGATATAGATTTTCGAAATTGCTTTATAAATATATTTAATATGAAATTAAAGTAAATAAGTATCTACAAATGAGAGCTCTCTACTAGGCAAGACTCATGTTATAGTTTAATTGCGTAAAAATACCACAGAACTAACAATCAAATCGAAATCCAATTAATTAAAACCCACAATGATTCCCACGCAAAACCTCAAAAGTACGAGTATTCAATCTACCATTACACCCCACCTAGCGATTATCGAAACCACAATTAAATATTAATTACAGCAACGATTTCCTAAAAATTCCGAGAAAAAGTTCACACAATCGAATTGCAAATTCCCTTCTCACTGAGAAACGCGAATGATCCGCGACAAAGGCAAGAAACATAAGTATTCTGGATTATTGGGTGTTTAATCAGCATTGAAAGGAGGGACCGCGGCTATTTGTACGAAACAAGGCGCTTTGTGCGCGCTCTCACGGCCGGCTGGGCCGCGCAATCGCTTGTTGACAACTGTTTGTTAATATTCAGCGATTTCTCGAGATCCGCTAATAGCCATGAGAATGACTTTAGGGATTTTGATGGGAATGTTCGCGATTTGGAGAAATTCACGGATCATTGATTAAGGAAGTAATAATTAGCCAATTAGTATAAAAATGCCTCGCACCGCGAATAGAGCTTCCTCTGTCGTTTATAACTAAGTATGTTCTGATGATTAAAGATGCTCCCGTAAGCTGCAAATTATTCACCCTTCAATTATCACTCAGCAATATTTACGTTCTTTTATCACATTTAGTTCTTATTCCTAATAGATAAGGCAACAGTAATCTTAAGGTGCCAAGAGAACTGAGTACGATGGTTCTAAAATTATAATCAAAAAATTTTGATAATGGTGAAAAAAAAAACAGATTTCAGCTTCCAAAATATTTTTTACCCGTACTCAATATTAATTTACCCCACCAGCAAACTATTCATAATCAACATGAAATTAAGATAATTAGATAAGCGAGTGTCGTCGAGTGAGGAGTACGGAGGGCCGCTATCACCCTCATCTCGACACCTCTCGCCGCGCAGCGCGTGTTTAAAACAATCTAATGTCGCCACCGAGTTGCATTTACTCATTCAAAACTCTTCATTTAACCACTTCATGTTGCTTCGCTTTTGCTGTGGGTTTGCTTGTGTTGTATTCAATTTTGATGTTTAGTTTTAAATCACTTATCATGTTGTATATTTCTTCGAGTAAAAGAAAAACGCGTCGTGATAAGAAATAATCACCGCCACATATAAAGTAGACAATATGTAACTTGTAAGACAATATTTAAAGAGGACAAAATGGAGAGATACAGGAAAACTCTTTATGTAAAGTCCAAATAGTGAAGATAATCACGTGATGTATAATCACGTCGATTTATATGGGTCTTATATAAACAGCCTTGTTCTATCAATACTCTACGTTGCAATTTTGTTCCAAGAACATTAGTGTGGGCGCAGGGATCGAACCTGCTTTATCAGTTTTTTTAACTACCGCCGCACCATGCGACACCAAATAACTACACATTTTGGCGTATTATAAATATGCAATTATAAAAAATATAATATGCCAAAATATCGTCATCATGTGAAATATTTTACCTATTTATTACAAATTCATATACAAAACAATATTTTTATGAACAAACAAACACGATTCAATTTTGTATTTATAATATGCAACTCCGAGTGTAGAGGCTGGACTCAAGCGGGGGCGAATTCAGAGACATTTTAAATGGCTATCGTAATAACGAAATATGTATACATTAACTATAAAATAAAAGTAATAATAAAGTAAAATAGCCGAATTACTAACATTAAACATCATGCAGTCATGCTTAAATTATTTCTTTGCAAATATATTCGATGAATGAAAGAAAGAAACATTTATTTGTTACAAGCAATGGTTACAGCTTTTCAATGACCTAATGTTATTTGAACTACTGAAAAACAAGTGCCAAGGTTTCTTATAAAATACATTTTAAGCCTATCTTATCCAGCACATGCATACTGATATATTAGCACAAGAATTTTTGGGAGGTATTGCCCTCTTTATCAATCCGTCAACTACACCCCTGCGGTCGCGTTGCTAGCACTTCCGCTAGAGGGCAGGAGTGCAGCACTCGCCACGTGCCGAATCACTACCCGCGCGCTGAGAGGCGGCTCGCCACGCACGTGGCCAACGACACGTTCGCTGTTCAGCCGATAAGTGTCTGCCAATACTTCATCTCAGTTATCTTTTTATTCAGGTGGTGAGGAGTTAATGAACGATGTGTCAGCGAGACGCGAACACATTATGAAAGTAACTAAGATCTTAGAGGAAATTGATTAATGTCTAGGGCACGAAAATTTTATAGTAGATATAAGAAGATTGCCGATTAATAGAGTATAAATTCTATAATTTCATCATCATCAGCCCGTTACATAGGCCTCTCCCAAGTTAGGCCCTGTCTGCTGCATTTTGCAATCAGTCACTGGCGGATCTCCTGTGCAAGTCGTCCCGCCATATGGCCAGAGAGCTTCCCTCGCTACATTTGCCAAGACGCGATCTCCACTCCAGAACACGCTTACACCAGCGGTTATCCGTTCTGCGACATATGTGGCCAGCCCATTGCCACTTCAACCTACTAACTCTCAGAGCTATGACGGTCATCTTGGTTCTCTGACGAATCACTTCGTCTCGAATCATCTTGTCCTTCAGAGAAACTCCGAGCATAGCTCTTTCCTGAGCACGTTGAGCGAATAATTTGTTACCGAACATTTATGGTTCGCCTGTGCCTGCCCATGGAAAGCTGTTATCTATAGACTTATAGATAACAGCTTGCCGCTAAATTTGCAACAGTGACAAATGAAAGGAATGGGGGGAGGCCTCCGCCAAGCTGTGGGGCAAAAGATACTGATAATATCTAGATTTTTTATATACTGGCACGTACACACTATGTACCACTAGGGCACGCCCAAAAGACATACCAGTAGGGTATAGCAAAGTCACCGCAGTGACTTATTGGTAAGTATAGGGAAACTCTAGCAAGTAGAATATTAGCCGATGAGCAACGTGAAAAAAAATAATGAAGTCCCACGCTCTACATTATAATGGAATGAAAATTTATTTCGGGTCTGGGTGTTTGTGAGACGGAAAAGTCTCTGGTACTTCCTGATAGCCATGACACGAGACTTGATCTTAGTGTGTGGTCAGGACCAGGGGGCGGACCATGAAATTGTGGGGTTCCTGGGCTAATACGAATCAGATACCCACTAATTATTCAAATATTTTTTTTGTGCCACAAAACTGTTTTGCATAATGATCTAGGTATACTGTAAAGGAAAAAAATAGGACAAAAAACGTGTTATTTATTTTAATAAAATTTACCCATTCGCTTCTTATGATTTAGCGCTGTTTCATAATGTCGTTAAAATGAACTTATTAAAATTTTTACCTTGTGGCCTTTTGTATCTGCGAGGCCCTAGGACCCTAGGAGGTATGTACATATGTAACGTGACCATTTATTTTTTGTGCCAGAGCGGGACATCTGTGGAATTAAATAATAATAAAAAATGTTTGGTGTTTTACAAGTTTTTATTATAGAAGATTGAATAAAAAAAAATGCACTAAACACAAAATAGTTAGACACGACTTATTAAGCCCCAGTAGTGGCGTGACTTCCAGGCAGACATATAACGTACTCAATAATGATTGTTGAAAAGTTTGTTAAATCAAGACTGTTTTTACGAAAGTGCCGGAATAATTCGACCCAACAGTTTTCAGTAGTAGTTCGATAAAGCATTTCGAGCGGGAAATACTTTTTAAATTATCGTTTGGTCTGTTTGCAAAAGCGGGACTATGTCGGCCTTGCTGGGGACACCGGGACAGAGTTCCTGAAAGCGGGACTGTCCCGCCCAAAGCGGTACGTATGGTCACGTTATACATATGTGACTTTAGAGCCTGTTCCGCCCTCACACCCACCACTGCAACTCCTGTAAGCCAGGATCAACAAGTACGCATTGTAATGACACCGAGCATTGAAGCTCGGTGAGTCTACGGCAATGTCTTTAACCGCAACGAAATCGATTACAAAGTAAAATTAATAGGAGGAGTTGAAAATCCATTGTATCCACTTCCCTCCGTGACAAAGCGGTATAAGCGAGTGTTGGAGATAGATATTTATTTATGTAGTTCAATTTTAGAAAACCCCTTATATACGACGACATCTAAAAATCTCTTTAAAACCGATGCAAATAATCCTTATAAGACCATTAGCGCCATCTAGCGTCGAATAGCGTTACTATTTTGAATTTGTATATTTTTGTATACTACTTGGTGCGGACGACTTTATCTGCCCTGTTATACTATATTCATACATACATTAATATATAAACTCAAGCCTTTTTCCAAGAGGGGACAGTCAGAGGAGTACCTCTAGGCGAAACGTGGGTGTCATGGTAGTAACCAGGACACCCACTTTTCGCCATGAATGTGTTCCGTCCCTCGATTTGGTAGAAGGCGAGTCAATCACACATTTTTAACTCCGGACTGATAATTAAGAAAAATCCAATCTCACTTTGCCCGTCCCGGGATTCGCACCCGAGAGCTCAGTTTTAGAATCGTACAACTGCGCCACTGACGCAGTCTATAAATATATATTCTCCTATACAATGGCAAAAATGCTGCGTAGTGGCCTGTTGGTGACGGACCAGGCGCGGCTGCCAATATTTTTACGGTGGTATTCAAACCTTATACCTCTGTGTCTATAATATAGTCAATCACCATACACTATAACAGTGAAGGAAAACATTGTGAGCAAACCTGCCTTTCATATTGGGTCTGGGGAATGTTTATGGTATGTATCTCATCACCACATATTTATCGTTTTTTTTTTGCAATTCGTTTGGAATTAAATTTAAATTAGTATGTTTTGATTCCTTTGTTTTATATGTAGTGTTTATTTAATTACTCGCTTGTATATGGAAGTTAACTTTAACAGTTACAGTGTATAACTGTTTGTTTTTCCTCAGTAAAATAACATAAAATAAAATTCCGCCAACCCGCACTAGGCCAGCATGGTAGACTTATACCGCCTAACTGGATTGCAGAGGGAGCCCGTTTCCGGCAGTGGGACGTATATGGGCTGATACAGAATCCAGAATATTCTCCTATTTCAAATTACGTCTGAAAATTTTAAACAATCTTGTACAAAAGTCTACTCTTTTCTTCAAATAATTTGATAGCGGCAAAACAAAAATTAACAAAAAATTAAAATTCAAATCTGTTAGTAACAAAACGAGAGAACACAAATCACCATAAAAAGCGATACCTTATGAAGAAGCAAAGCGTTATACGAGGGGCGATCAAAAAGTAATGATAATAAGTATAAAAAAACAACGATTGTAGTTTAAATTTAATTTATTTTTCTACATAGTCTCCTAACAAGTCGATACATTTAGTCCAACGTTTCTCCAAACCTAAAATACCCTTTAAAAAAAATCTGTATCTTGACTATCCCAAAATGCCTCTACAGCATCCATCACCTGGCTATCATCCTCAAATTTCTTGCCCCTGAGGTGTTCCTTGAGCCTAGGAAATAAATGAAAATCGCTGGGGGCTAAATCTGGAGAATAGGGCGGGTGTTCGACCAGTTCGAAGCCTGCTTCTCGAATGGCAGCGATCGCAACTTCGGCTCTGTGTGCAGGAGCGTTGTCTTGATGAAACAGGACTTTCGCTCGGAGTTTGCCCCGTCTTTTTTCCTTTATGGCGTCTCGAAGTCGTCTTATTTGATCAGCGTAGTAGGAGCCCGTAATAGTAGCTCCCTTTTCTAGGTAATCAACCATTATGATTCCCTGAGCATCCCAGAAAATGGACGCCATAACCTTGCCCGCCGAGCTCGAGACTTTGAACTTCTTAGGAGTCGGTGAGGATGGCCTTTTCCAAGTCATCGATTGTTGTTTGGTCTCCGGATCAAAATGATGGATCCATGTTTCGTCCATGGTCACAAATCGTGACAAAAATAATTCTTGGTCAGCCTGGAACTTTGCAAGATTGGCTCTTGAAATGTCAACTCGCTTTTTCTTTTGTTCGTCCGTTAACATTCTCGGGACCCAACGCGCGGAGACCTTCTTCATATTCATTTTGCTGGTCAAAATGTTTTGGATGCTGCCATATGAGATCCCTGTGACCTCAGCTAAATGTCTGATGGTTACTCTTCGGTCTGCTAACACGATATCTTCGATTTTTTTCACGTTTTCCTCCGTGAGGGACGAGGTTGGGCGTCCCTCGCGATGTTCATCTTCTGTGGATGTTCTACCCAACTTAAACTCTTTGCACCACCGTGCCACCGTAGAATATGGAGGAGCAGAGTCCCCCAGTGTCTCCACCAAATCGGCGTGTACCTCTTTGGTAGACATTTTTTTCAAACAGAGGTACTTGATGACGCATCTCACTTCGTGTTTCTCCATTTTCGTGTTGTCGCTCCGACTGCTGGTATTCAAATGAATGTAGCTCCTCCAAATGACGTCCTATTTATACAATTTTTTAGCTGGGAAGTGGTGAAGGACTGAAGAAGCGAAATGTTTTTTTTTTAATTTTTATCTTTATTCGAATTACCCGTTTATCATTACTTTTTGATCACCCCTCGTATTTTTCCAAATGTCACCCACGAGTCTGCAAACAAGCAATACGATACACCGTAATCTGTGAAAATAACTAAATTGCTTCTCATGTTCAAATACACCCAACTTTCCAAGGCCCTTACTTTCTTGACACTTTGATAGATTTGATAGGTCCAATGAAACTGGTATCTGGTACGGTCAAGTTACGTATTACGACCGGCAGAGGGCCAGCAAATATTTGATGTCGGCCGTCAACGGAGGTAATTGTCACACGAGAAGAAATGTCTCGTTTTACGATGTCCCTCAGCGAAAAACGCACTTATTCGCAAATGTTACTTATTTTGTACACGCATGTTTTTATAGGTCGCCGTAGACATCCTTAGGATGACTTTAGTAGTCAGCTATTGTGTTTGAGGATGAATAGACATATTAAATCGAAACACTTTTTATTGCGATGGAAGTTTCTTTCATACAGTAAAAGAAACACATTCGGTGATTCGCTCCGCCGGTAAACAAGTAATCATGATTGAAAATCAAAAAGAAACATGGTTAAGAAACAAGTGCTAACAATATGTTTGCTTTCTCAATATAATTATCTTTGTTAAGGACTAACAAAGATATTTATAAGTATAGTCTACTCGAGTAAATCCGAATGTCGCGGTATTACGATTATTACTAAATTCTCCTTAGTTTATTTTGCTGAAACAACATTTATTTAACCGCCATGCCAATTCACTCAACCTCTTCGGTTGACTCAGATTCCTCTAGAGGAATTAGTGATAACAATTTAGTAACAATTTATTCAATTTAGTGGCTGTCGGAATTTTGTCGCTTTTCGCTTTGCTGTCGCGTTTCGTTCGATGAATTATACTGCTACACAAACCGCGGGTAATATTTTAAATTTGAACCAGATACTGAGATTTTTCTCACAATTATAAAATATCTACCTGTGTTAATGTAATTTTTAAAATTGTTCTGTGTTAATTGTAGCTAAAATAAACGTTTTTATGTACGAGTATTCATATTACATCCAAGCAAAGAAATCCTTACCTTTTTGCAACAACGAAGCCTACCTAATTCAAAGTGACTACTGTCAAAACGCTTATTTTTCATAATATGTTTATTATTTGATATTCATAAAAATGAACGTCCATAAGCTATGGGAATACAAAGAATACATTAACGTTAATGGAGTGATGTTTAATAACGAACTGATATCATTACTCCAAAACTCTTTAACTCTCCTTCAAGTTGAGAACCATTTCACAAATATACAATACTGGGGTCAGATCTACGCCGTGGACTACGACTATCACATCGCAGTTGGAATAACCCACGACGCAATGACAGAGAGAAAGTATTTTTACTCAACAGATTTTAAGTTCTGGGGTCTACTGCCTAAAGCAAAGAAGAAGTATAAACAGCTTTCATTACTCACGACCTTTCCTTTCCGTGGCGACACCTCTTTGAAAATTAAGGTACTAGATGAGTCTTTAGAGGAGAACAATCCCGAAAGATGTCGCTTCATGAAAGAAGAATGTCGTTTGGCCGCAACGATCAGCAATATATGTGACGAAGCAGAAATCTGCGCCAGAGGCCAGCTCATTAAGCAGCCAAACGGTACTGTAGTAATTAATCCAAATTTCTACGGATTGACAGGGGCAGAAGCAAGTTTCCTTAAGTCTTATCTCCATATAAGACCTGCCCAGCAACGTTGGAATACAAATTTACTCACACGACAAGACTATAACTACAGCATGGACTTTTTAGATTCAATCGATCAAGATATTCCAAACGGATGTTGGAACTTATCACTGGAGCAATCTGGATCCGTAGCGTATCTGAGGAACTTGTATTGGCCTGGTATGATGTTTTTTCACAAGATAAAAACTCCCGATGCAGGTTTTCTGTACATAGGAAACGGATATAAGAATTTAGATGTACCGTTTCTCCTATAGGTTTGTATTGTACACATAAAAAGGTTTACGTTTAATCTTAGAGTATTTATAATATAGAAGGAGCGCTGGTTCTTCTAAAACGTAGATAATAATGGTGGTGCCGCACCGGGCCAACTTTTTCTGCCCTCCTGTTAGTTGACATTTGACATGTTCTTCAACTATTACGAAATTGAAAAATAATAATCTACGACTATTGTATTCCACGTAAAATCCTTTGAGGCAAATAATAACCAAATATATTTTCGATTACCAGAGGAATCAATAACTTTTGTTGTTATTTAATTATACAAATTTTCACTAATATAACAGTGCTATCAACATAACGAACAAAAATAAGTACGTTTTTTAAAGACACAAATGTATGACAGCGCTCCCTCGAAATTATAAATATTCTTAGCGTTTAATATAACATTTTTTAAATAAAACAGCGTTTTAATCTTGACTCCTGACTTAAGAAAAAAACATTGAATATAGCACATAATATAAAATATACCAAACAGTCCCACACGTAGTTCTTTTTTTCATTTATTTATTATATTAAGACAAAATAGCAAAAAAATTACAATTAGTCCCACAAAACCAATTACTTGGTTTGTCTGTGAGTACATAGTAGTGTTTCACATACTTAATATCTAGCGAATTGCGAGTGCCTAATTATAAGGTTGATAGAAAATACTTTTTAAAAGCTTTAATATCAGACTTTTTTTGTTAATGGCTGCCGCGATTTCGGAAGGGAGACCGTTTATCAAATAGGGTAATCGCTTTCGTAGTGTCCTGTCTCCGAAGTAGTTGTGAATCCTTGGTACAAGGTATTTCCCTGCCGATACCGCTCTGATTGGCTTATTGTGTTGCAGCGGTACCAACAGCTCCTCGCAGCTATGGTTATTAGTAATCAACTGAAGCTTGTGATTTAATGAGGCCGGTAGTATATTGCATATTTTAAATAACTTATAATAATTTTCTTTACATTTATTTTTGGTTTTATTGGTTACGAGTAGTTTTAAAAATCTGATTTGTAAAGATTCTATTTCGTTTATGTATGATTTGAACGTTAGACCATAGCTGTCGAGAGCATATGATACCACTGATTCCACTAGTGACATATACATACATTTGAGTACCTTCTGACCTCTCACCTCACACCATATCAAAATATGTACCTAGGTACGAAAGTTTTAGATCTCCCAAACATCAAAATACGAAATTACACAAATACTTGTATTCTCGGTTCGAGGACTGGATACGCAGTCTCTTATTTCGCAGCGGACCTCTAACCAAAAAGGTCATGGAGGCTGTCGATACATAAGCATTATAGATTTAAGATAAGATATTATTATCCAGGACAAAAATATCTAAAGACTCTAGGAACTATTAATAACGCAAGGTTAAAAATGGAAAGTTACCATGAATCCGATGTTTCTCATGCTTTCGATGGCTTAGGCTTCTTTCTCTTTCTCTCTTTCTTTCTTTGAGACTGACCCACGCCGAAATAAGTGATGACTAGCTGCGAATAGAAATAAATGGTTCCAATGAAGCGGAAATCATCATCGTCATCATCAGCCTATTCGCGTCCACTGCCGACCCAGGCCTCTCCTATGGCACGCCACTGGGCTCAATCTTCAGCCCAACGTCTCCAACCGCTACCATCTTTCGGATATCATCACTCCACCTTGTTAGAGGGCGTCCTACACTACGCTTGCCGAGGCGCGGTCTCCACTCGAGAACACGTCTACCCCAACCGTTGTCGGTTCTCCGACAAATGTGACCAGCCCACTGCCACTTCAACTTGCTGATCCGCTAGGCTATGTCGGTCACCTTGGTTCTCTGTCGGATAACCTCATTCCTAATTCTATCCTTCAGGGAAACACCGAGCATAACCCGATACATTGCTCGTTGAGCGACTTTGAATTGGTGAACTAGACCCACCGTCAGTATCCACGTCTCAGCACCGTATGTCATTACGGGTAGGACGCACTCATTGAAGAATTTTGTCTTCAGGCTTTGGGGTATTGGCGACGAGAAGACCCGACGAAGTTTCCCAAATGCTGCCCAGCCCAGCTGGATTCTTCTTAGAGCCACACTCTAAAAGTTGTTTCTACCTAATCGCAATTTCTGTCCGATGTATACATATTCTGAAACAACTTCAAGATACGCTCCGTGCACAAAGATCGGTTCCGGATCAATATTTTTATTAAAAATTATTTTGGTTTTATCCAAATTCACCCGGACACCGATGCGTGTCAACATATGCAAATCACGCACGGTTTCAGCCATTATGACGATATTGTCCGCAAATCTCAAGTGTGAAATATATTCGCCATTGATGTTGATGCCGGGTCTTTTCCAGTTTAAGGTCTTGAACATATGTTGCAATGCATTTGAGAACAATTTTGGGGAAATTACGTCCCCTTGTCTCGCGCCTCGATGCAGATGGATATGTTCAGACTGCTTATTCTGTACTTGAACGGACATAGTAGCAGCTTCGTACAATGATTTCAATACTTGGATGTATCGCCAGTCAACTTGGCAACGTTGCAAGGATTCCAGAACAGACCAGATCTCAATGGAGTCGAAGGCCTTCTCATAGTCCACAAACGCCAGACATAGGGGCAGATTATACTCCTCTGTCTTCTGTATAATCTGCCGTACTATATGTATGTGGTCTATGGTGCCAAATCCTCTTCGAAACCCGGCCTGCTCCGGAGGCTGAAACTCGTCGAGTCTACGCGCGAGACGGTTTGTGATGACCCTCGAAAACAACTTATAAACATGGCTCAAGAGGGAGATCCGTCGATAGTTCAAGGAACTAGTCACCTTTTTTGAAGAACAATACAACGACACTCTTGCTCCATGTCTTAAGAGTTCTCCCCGAAAAGAGGACGAAATTAAAAATCCGTTGAGGCGGAAATGATAAGCTTAAATAATGCTTGAAACTCACTAGTCCGCTTAGCAGTGACCAAAGACCTGCTAGGTAGCCACTGACGTAGCAGGTCATCTCGTACCTCGGCTTCTGCGCCACTCCAAACTTCTCACACCTGTGCTGAACGGAAACGAGATGTCGATTTCAAATAATAAACCTTAGCAATTCCTCTCGGGTCTCATATCCATCTCAATGGAAACGCAGTCTTACGGCAATTATTATCTCATTACTGTTAACCACATAATTCTACTAATAAGGCACTGTTTAATACTTAGATGTAGTATTTAACAAATTAAGCATTAATTTATGTACGTTAGATATTCAAATTTTCCTACCTTCTCAATTACTTCCAATCCACCTTTATTTTACAAAAAAATACATTTTATTTAAATACCCAATGGATATATTAGTCGATTAAATAAAACTCGACTACGAAGCTATTCCTTGACCCGCCTATCGGTATTCGGCGCTGTCATATGGTAAACTTTGTTTCCGTTTCGTTTATATTTGAGAAAAAAATAACTTCGCGCCGAAACGAAAGTATATAACCGGCCTTTTGCGCAGTAATTTGCTTCATCTCTTTTATTTTAAAACTGCTATCCATTCTCAAAAAGTGTTAAAAATGACTACGAACGGCGTTAATAGCGCTGAAGAAGCCGACATGATGGAGTGCGATGGTGAGAAAGTTGTAACTATGATGGACGTTTTGCAAGAGCAACAGGAATTTGAGGACGATGCAAATGCCGTGCTCGGAGCCTCCGATGATAAAGAATGCACTTATTCCAAGGTAAGACCTGTTGTTTTCGTCGGAAATTGTATTTCTCCGTGCCAAAAATGGCTGGCAATGTGGCGAAGTAACGTTCCTTTATGACATTATAACGCGCTATACAACGGCTATTTAGCAATTTAAATGGCCTTTTACGTGGAAAATAAAGATGACTAAGTGACCTGATATTAACAACCCTTCGGTGGACCAATCTCTGTCCTAATTACAAATTTGCCAGCTGCGTACATGCGACCATGACAAAATGTTAGATAATTTTCGATACGTACTAGTTTTTGTTTTTAATCGACTTTTTCTACATATGACGATTATAAATCATAAAATAGATTTGCGATTTAACTACATCATGGATAACTCATTATAAGGTATAAAACAGTTTACTGACAAATATCAAACATAACATGGTGGCACACAACATTTTAAGATAGTCTACATATGGAATTAGGAAGAAATACATATCGGTATAGAAGAGCAAACATTCCATAGATATATGGATGAACCAATTTTTTCCTTTTTGTATCAATAGAAAGTCCTACAACCTGCAATAGCTTTGTCTTGTGTAGTGTTGAGTTTGTATAGAAATATATATTCTCCCTTAATATTTTCTAGGTGTAAGTGTGAGCTTCAACATAATGTACTATTTTCAGGGTTACATCAAACGCCAAGCTCTCTATGCATGTCTCACATGTTGTTCTGGAGCTAAGGATGACCCCAATCAGAGAGCAGGCGTGTGCCTTGCTTGCAGCCTCAACTGTCATGAAAATCACGAACTCATTGAACTATACACCAAAAGGAACTTCCGATGTGACTGTGGTAACCCAAAGTTTAAATCCCACCCCTGTCAATTTACCCCTAATAAAACTGATCTCAATGAAGACAATAATTACAACCAGAATTTCAGTGGAATCTACTGCATTTGTAACCGACCATATCCTGACCCTGAGGCCACTGTTGATGAAGATATGATCCAGTGCATCATCTGTGAAGACTGGCTACACTCAACACATTTAGAAGCAGTGGTGCCTGCTCATGATCTGTATGCTGAAATGATTTGTAAAACCTGCATGGAAAAAAATGAGTTTTTGCATGACTACACCCAAATTGCAGTTAATTATGAAGCAGATGTAGATATTACTACAAATAATGTAAATGATGATTCCAAAAGTATAGAAAATAGTCAATTTCCCAATGGGACAATTAACAGTTCAGCAATTCCTGATATTGAAATGGCTAATGATGACACAACATCTGAACAAAAAAATAATTCTACTAATGAAGTAAACCATGTATCTAACAAAGAAAATGAATTCAAAAGTAGTGAAGAACTAGAAAAGAATAGTACATCTGAAAATTCTGAAAAGCAACAACCAGATGGATCTGATAGTATTGTGTCAACAAACAATGAATTACCCACATGCAATGGTAATTCACTTGCAGAACTAGATCAAAACAGTAAACTGGATGACCTATCAAACAAAGAAGAAACTGATAATGGAAATAGTATAACAAATTCTATTGAACCAACTGTAAATACACAAGATACAACTGAAAATGAGAGGAATGAGAACAAAGAACTTGAGAAAGACAATTTAGAAAACAGTATTAAAGAAGTAACAGAAGATGTATCAAAACCCAAAGAGACAGAACAAGAAACTATGAATACAACTAATGATAGTGTAACTAGTAGCATGGAAATAAGTGGATTAAATATACCTTCAGATAATGTATCAAGTGAAAATGACATAAATAAACCTACTGACACATCTTCTACAACAAATGTAGAAAAAATTCAATCTGCTGATGAAAATAAATTATCTGAAAGAACTGAAAATACACCTGAAAGTATGCCGGAGGACAAGGCTGTTGATGAAAGTAACAAGGAGACAAATAATTGTGCTATTGACTCATTAGAAGCAGCTACTAAGGAATTATCTGACTTAATGGATGAAGGAGAAACTAACCAAAATAATGATTATTCACAAATAGATAAATCAAATGAAATGATTGCTACATCAACTTCTGACTGTATATCTGAAGTCAAAGAAAATGGTTTAAAAGAGGATGAAGTACACAATGACACAGAAATAGGACCCAAAGATGATGACAAGAAAGTTCCTGATAATATTGAAAATGATAATAAAAGGAAATTAAATGATTCAACTGATGAGGTATTAATAAAGAAACAAAAACTAGATAGCTCTGAAAAATGTTTTAGGCCCAAAAATGTAAAGCGAACACTAAGAGGAGCAACATTTTGGCCCTCTAATTTCAGACAGAAACTTTGCACTTGCAACACTTGTCTGTGTATGTATAAAGATTTAAATGTTCTTTTCCTTACTGATATTGAGGATACTGTCACGGCCTATGAAGCTTTAGGCAAGGAAATTAATAATGGAGGTCCTGCCACACAATATGAGAAGGGTTTGCAAGCATTGTCGTCTTTAGATCGAGTTCAACAAATCAATGCATTGACTGAGTACAACAAAATGCGCGACAAGTTATTGGACTTCCTAAAGAGTTTCAAAGATAGGAAGGAGGTTGTCAAAGAAGAAGACATTAAAGCATTCTTTGCTGGCATGAAACCCAGACGAGAACCAGATGGCGTATATTTTTGCAGATAATTTTAAGGATTCACTTTGATTTTTTAATGGTATTATTTCTATTGATTGCATTCCTGTGTTGATTGTAGATGACATGGCTTTTTTATTCTGAAATCTCCTGACACTTCAGGGATTTTCTTATTTTAAAATATTTACCTAAAAATATATGTACAACAAACAATGCATGCATTATTTATTTATCCTTTAGTGTATAAACTATAATAGCTAGGTATTAGGTAGGCACATAGGGTAGGTACTAGTTCCTACCTAATACTTAGTTTCATTTGAGAACTTGCACAAAAACGATATGAAAATCGTTGTGATTATTTAAAGTAAGAATAATAATTACGATTACAAGCAATTTAAATGTGTTATTGTTTCCTATTACATTGGATTATTGTTTATTAGATTTTTGAACAAATAAATATATAAAAAAATACTGTATCAGCCCATATACGTCCCACTGCAGGGCACGGGCCTACTCTACAATCGAGTGTACGATTGAGAGTGGTTAGGCCATATAGGCCATATAAAAAAATACTGCTACTGAGATTGTGAAATTTCTACCTTCTATTTTAGGAATTGAAATTGATGTTCATATATCCTTGTGTAAGCTTTGAAAGTTTAAGATTAGGTACATTGACACTGCAATTGAAACACACATTACACATTAGATAACTTTATTACTGTAAGAGAAGGTAGATGCGATCACGCATACAATATATCATAGTGTCCAGGCCGGTACAGAAGGTGCACAAGTGGAGACGAGCCCTCGGGGAAGTCGTGCGCTATCACCTGAGAACACAGATTTTTAAATAAATATTAGTTCACGATAATAGCAACAGACAGATGTGAAGAAAAATTATAATCTCTTCTGGTAAAAACTCATTGATTTCAATCATATCATAAAAGCATTAATCTCAGGGCTACAGTTAACGAGGCTTATACATGCTTTAACTAACACAAGCTACTGATATTTACGCGAACTTTTTAAGTTTAAAAATAATTTTAAAAACTCCTCATGGAATTTGGACCCTCGCTAATATTTACAAGTACAGAAAATTCACCTGGCTGCCTTCTCCTCTGTCCATATATTTGACTCTGACGCCAACTTTAAGCGCATTACTCAATGCTATGATATGAATGTGGTCAGACTCTTTGTACATTGGCTCCACTTCCTAAAACAAACATATTCATGATGTACTGCATGATGCAGACTATTACTTACATTCAATCAATCCCTATACAGTTGTACACAAAAACTGATAATGTATTATTAATATATTTTACTTATACAATTTTTTTTACCTTTTAAAGCAAAAAAGATTTAGCTTAACCTCATTTTCTTTTTGAATGACAATTCTTAACTCAATAGAATATGAAGAAATTGTAAATGTCAATGGTCATATTAAATAGTAGGTGGTATTAAACAATAAGAAAACTTATATACCTGTCTGCAAAAATCAGTGACAGTGCGAGGGCCCTCAATGAAATTCTGATAGAAGTCTTGCTCAGTCTGTAGCTGTCCAGACGTGATCAGGCGCAGGTACACTACAATGTAGTCTGAATAACCCTGCTTATTAAACTTGTCGTGCAGATCCGTCCGCACTGACTCCAGGGTGTTGGGTGAACCGCCTGCTTGTTCACCGACTCTCTGGACCACTTCCATAAACTACAAAACAGTATTCAATTATGCAAAAAGTATGAAGAAAATGTTTTAACTCATCCACTGCATTGCACACACATTTTACACTATGTGTGTGGTTGTTACACAGCAAGCATTTCATTTGCCTAAACATGACACCCCAGCCTATATAATCATCAAATATATCCATATACATAATAAAAGATATGAACCAATTACAGTTACTTTAACTCATGTTGACATGCCACTCTATGGGTGCATCAAGCTTGTTTAGATACAGTAGCTGTATGTCAATACAATCAAGCTTCATAAATAAAAACACCTAAAACACTAAAGCTTAATAAAGTGTCACATTTATTATAAAATATGCAAGTACATAAATGCAAGTAAATAAAATCTCATAGTTTTACATTTTTAAAATAACAATAATACTTGTATGAAACTGTACTAGTATGAAAAACAGTGTTATTCTTACTTCTTACAAAATATTACTTTTTAACTAACTCAATGCTATATTGTACCAGGAAACAAACAATACAAGATGGGAGAATTTTTTGCATCATAGTTTATTGTAAGTGCCTTGCTATAGACCTCCCTAAAGATACAATATGAATGGGAAACACCAAAACCATTTTGCTATCAATAATATATTATGTATCTTGGATGAATTTCTGTGCTTTTTGGAATTGATAACATGTGTAACTTAGAACCAAACACCTTCCACATACCTATCCTTGTTTATAAAAAATGTCTAGGTGCTTTATGAATAATATCAGGTATATAATATAATAAAGTGAAAAATAAATAATAGCATTAAAGACTATATAATTTTAATGATTTACCTTTCAATTAGACATTATACATAATTAGAATGCTCATATATTTTGCCAGAATTATGTAACATTTTTATTGTTGACTGTACCAACTTAAGAAAGTGTATGGAAGACACGTTTTTTAGGCAACAACTGTCACAGTACTAACACCAAAATCAAGACTTCATATTTACAAGAGTGTGCACATATCGAGCAGCAAGCCAAGATGAGTTGAAACATGTATGAAGCTATTTTTGAACAAGAAAACAATGTACATAATATATCTTCATTAACATAACACCTTGAAATATTATTCCAAAACAATAACTAGTTATACTATTAATATGAATGGATTATCATTCTTTGGAGTGCAAGTATTGAATTAAAAGTACCTGCTATCACACTGTATTACTTCAAATTAGCACATCATTTTGTAAATAACTAGTAACAGCATTTAAGTAAATATGTTCTATGGCAGAAAACAAAATAAACAAAATGGTTTTCAAGTGCTAACAAAATTAAAATGAAAAACTGTTCCTTACAGTTTCATCCAGAAACAAGAGGCTGTAATTGATACCCACATGTTTTTAATAAATGTCTGTATAAACTGTGGATAATGCACCTAATCTTAATCAACAAATAGAAAATTAATTTAATTAAATCTACTGATATAACATAAGAACACAAATATTAAAACTTCTAATTTATAAGTCCTGCTATGAAAATACTAACATCACCTATTTTTACGCCGCAATAAATTTCAAATGAATATTTATTTGTCATTGGGAACAAAAGGACATAACCTCAAAAATCATGCATAACTTACCGTCTCGTAGAAATCTTCCACTGTGAATTGTGAAAAGCCTAGAGCAACCAATATATCTTTAGAATTCTTTGCTATTTCGTAGAACTTATCATATTCCTGTTTATCGGTTAAGAGATGCTCTAAATAAGCATACGAAAAGGCGCGGAAAAAGCAATTCCCATCGGGCCTTGTTCTTCTTACATACTTGTATTTCGATGAGAGATCTTTAACTTTTAACAGGTATATGGGATCCTCATTATATTCTTTTTCTAATGACTCCAACTGTTCTAAGTCGCCAACCAGCGGTATAGTTTCTGAAATCTGAAAAAACAAACAAACATTGTTGTTTTTCCACTTATTTTTGATGTTACAAGTTAATTAATTAAAAGTCAAAATAAATTATACCATATAGCTCACCTCTTTCTCTATTTCCCGCTGTTGTTTCATAATCAATTCATCCTGATTTATTGAATTATCCACTACATTACCGGCGAAACCACTACTGCTTGATGCATCGTCCGCCATTTTCAAATAAAAATTGAATTTGACAGCTGACGACAAATGACAATCGTGTGCGAATATTGCATTCATTATTTAGCGCAAAGTGTTGCGTTCATAATAAGTAATTTATCTAAACCTCCGATATTTTTACTGCTTGGATATTTTTTAAATGTAAAGATTTAAATAATTAATAATCCAACCATTATAATTATAATGTTTGAATTTTGCCCTTAGTGTTACTGTTCCTAAGACTTTATTATTATTACTATCTGCTACCAGTAAACCCAGTATTACATCCTTAGATTACATCATACATGGATGTTGCTCATTTTGTTACATTTATTTAAATTAAACTTGTACAATGTTCTTCAATACGAAAGTAATCTACCCGATTTGTTTTTCAAATAAAAGGCCTATATTAACCGATTTAAAAGTATTTTATACATTGAGATGTATTACCATGTATAGAAAAGCTATCCCATATACATGCATACACATCTAATGTAACATTGATATTGATGAGTTTATGCTAAAAGTTTTCTTCTCATGACCAGTAGAGAGACCCGTGTGGAGACCTGTAGCTGAAGGAAGAATTCAACAATCAAACTCAAATATTTGCACTACCTAGATCCAGAATATAATATTATTATAGAAAATAATTATGTGTCACTTAACTTTTTTAGAAATAAGTTTTACCATTTTGTTATTAGTTTGATTTTAATTATAACTAGTCAAGACATTCACAAATTAAATTATCTATATATTTCACTTAAATATACTTTAATCAGCAAACATATCTTCAATCTTTTTCTGCACTTCTTTCTCGGTTTCAGAGTTGAGTTTGTCAGGCAACATTTTAACTGACTCCAGATCTTCTGTATCATCACCTGGTTCAGTGGGCACTTCACCTTTAGCCTAAAAAATATTTTTTTATGAATAAACAGGAAACATTAAAAATTAGCAGGGCAAAAGAGGAGTCCAATGAAAAGTAGTATGAATTTTCAATGATAATATACATTGCTGGACACAAGAATTCTCAAATTGACATTTTTATAATATTTTAAAGAATTTCAATAGGTGTTACATCAACTTTACCATTATAACGCCCAAATACTGGTACGCAACTTAAATATAAATTGCGCTTAACTACGTTAATCCCGCTTAAATGTACTGGCTAAGTGGGCCGTGCGCTGTTAGAAGCAACTTATTATGTGAATGGCGTTCCAGTATTCGGGCGTAAGTTATTTAATAGTTAGCATTAATAGTCAATGTACTTGTATCTTTGTTGCCGTGCCCAACAGGGTCCACATTGTACCTTTTATAAAATGTTAACATCTTTATAACATGTGGTGTGCAATAAAGATATTATTGAGTATTGAGTATATCTCCTGATAATTTCCTATAAAAAAGAATCTCTCTTATTTAGTAACAGCCTTATTCATAGACACGTTATATCAGCCTTTTTAAGCTATCGCATGTTTTGTGTTCACCACTCAGACTTAATTATAAAGCTGTTTAAAAAGGGAAAAATCATTCAATAACTAAAATATGTTTTTAAACTGTCTGTGGAAGTAACGTTTATAATAACTAATGCTGAGCTATGCTCATATTATGATATAAGGTTTGTTTACCTTTTGCAACTGTATCTCAAGCTGCATAACAGCCCGTTCAAGTCTGTAGTTGTCGGACACGAGCTGCGCCCACCGTCGCCGCAACGCTCGCAGCCGCGCACCACTCGCCGTCTGGGAACGCTTTCGTTCCCAGTTCACTGACGCTATTTGTTTCCTGTATAATACATTATATAATATTGAATATATTACTGTCAACTTGTCTTTATATTATGCATATAAAGATAAGTTAGTAATTAGCAAATTCACTATGTAGATTATTTAACACCTAAAAAATTCCCACACTTACAAGAATATGGCGCACTATAACTTTATCATGTCTCAATCAATGAAAGAAAAAGCATTTCTGATGACCAGAGTGGCTCAAAGTTATTAAAACTTCATGTACCTTGGAAATTCGAATAACTCTCAGTTGTGTAGATACCCTTTACCATTACGCATTAAAACATTACAAGCCATTTTCGAAAAATAATTGTAATGTTTTCTAATTTTTTGGTATTGTTTACAGTAATTACAGAGAAGTGGGGTTTAATTTGAATTGAAATAAGTAACATATTCATATCAGCACCTTGATAATGCTTATGTGCTTTTTGCTCGTTTTAAAATATGTTTTAATCACTCATTAAACAGTAATTTCTTACCTTAACTGACTATGAATGTTCTGTGACCTAGTTACTAGTGCTTGTAATGTGTTTAGATATGATCTCCAAGCCTCGGAGCCGTACTGTAGTTGTAATTCCAGATTGAGCACACGAATAGCCTGATGTGAGAGCTGGGCATGGGAGTTGTCTACTGATTCCGACCATGCTGTGGGCTCACCCAGACGACCTGCTGGCGGTGGAGGAAGTTCATATCTGAAAGATTATCATGGACATCAAAATTTATACATTAAATGAATATTTAAGCTAAATAAATACACCCAACAGTCACATACATAGTCCTGACCCCACTCTTAGATTGAGTCTTGTGTGGTGGGTATCAGGAACTACAAAGGTCTCACAAACACCCAGACCCGAAACAAATAACTGCAATTCACACAAATATTTGACACAAACATAAGTAATATATTCAATTATCACTATCCAAATTGACAAACTTTGCCAACAATTACATAAAATAATACAGACATTTTTGAGTTGATTAGTACAAAGTGAACAGAGATTAGCTAGATTTTATAACAATAGATCCATCTTGCTTTCATTTATGTGCTTGTCATATATATTGTTGCATGGTGGCCTGTTGGTAAATAGACCAGATGCGGCTGGCAACATGTTCAGGTGGTTGTGGGTTCAAATCCCAGGACACTATTCTTTCTTTTTTCTGACTTTTCGGAAGCATGTGTGTGTAAATAGTCAATCACCACACACTATGACTGTAAAGGACAACATCATGCGGAAACCTGCATGATCTGCAAAGTCCAACCCACACTAGGCCAAGGAGGACCATGTGACCTAACCCCTCTCAATCATACACTCAATTGTAGGGGAGGCTCAAAAAATACAGGTACATTATATTTATATCTTATACCAACCCCAAACTTATAAATTGTGTACTGTGCCTCACCTTTTCATAGACAAAGGTTCCATAGGTAATCTCTGTTGGACTCGTTCCATCTCTCTTTGCAGTGCTGCTGTTTCAAAAGCTGTGCTGGGCTCAGGACCCGTATTCTCTAAGTAATTTTTTGTAGGCCTATAGCGTCTACATTCTTCCTCTACCATGGCTAAAGCCTGAAATTGTTTAATGTAAATTACAAATAAAATTCTTGTCTAACTTTTGAGATAGTTAACTAGTATGTGTAGGAGCTACATCATAAACGAATATGAATACAATTAATTTATGAATACACCCAACAATCACATACATAGCCCCTACACTAATATCGAAGCTTGTGTTGTGGGTATCAGGAACTATGCAACTTTTCGGTCCCACAAACACCCAGACAAGAGACAAATATTTATGGGCCTCACAAATTTTGTCTCGGTACGGGCAACCCGCAGCCTCTAGTTTTACACGTTATCAATCTGAAAACATCGTATTATAGCTAATATGTTTAGAAAACATTGATATTCGGAAATCATTTTGTAGGTTATAAGATTCTTACCGCCTCCCTAACTCCTGGGTCATCATATCCTTGGTCAATATATGGCAACGCATCCACAACCACTTCTCCTGCCATTTTATCTGTTTATATTACCCAAATGAGGGGCAATACAGTAAATTATGTTTATTAAACCACGGCAATAAACCAAGACAAACAAACATCAAGTATCAACTGTCAACAGCACAGTCTAGTGTTGTGTAGGACATACAAGAATCAGTACATTTGTCCCGTACATGATGTCAAAACATAAGAGCAGCTCAACTTTTTAAAGTGTACCACTTCATATTTGCTGTCCCGGCACTCGTTACTCTAGTTAATTAACTATAGGATGAGAGCGAGAGGGAGTGACGCACATGCTAACAATAACATCCTACGTATTGCTAAGCTTCAGTACGCCTCACTTCAATTGAAGTGGGTCATTGTACTGGCTTAGTACAGAAATGAGGCTACTCTTACAAACTCTTTTTCAAGTCATGTCCTGCCCAACACTACAACAGTCTACCATAGAGTACAATAATGAATAATCACTCCACTCTAGTTGGTCTGTACAGTCCACTGACAAACATGAGACAATGCGAATCCAAAACATGGAATGGAAAGCGCCTAAAATGCTCCCATGGAGTTAATAAGTACAAATAGTAATAATACTAACTCTATGAATGCTCTAGATTACTCAGATATTTAAAATAACTCAACAATATTCATAACATTTGATCTATTTATTTATTTTCTCCAAAATTATACTACTCGAAGTTTGGTTTATAAAACTTTAATTTATGTACTTGAAAATATTGTGATATACTTCAATATGTATCTTTCATTTATATGTAAATTATGTGTACAGTTTAAATTGCATGGAATAAAAACAAGAGCCAATTTCTCTGACAATCATTGAGATATATTAAGTATAAAATTTATATGAATAGAATATGGAATAATTTAAAGGAGGCGCTTCTTATTAGATTTTTCATTGTATTTATATATTCCAGCACAAAGTATATTCAACTCGAACAATCTGTTTAATTCAAAATCTATTGCTTTCTAAAGGGGTCTAAAAAAACAAAAAGAGCTTGACAGATGACAGTCAATGACATTTGTTTACAAAATGAAAAATGCATTTTTGGTGTAGCTTTAAGTCTTAGATTTGAATTTATTAATTAGTTTTACTAAGATATACTCGTATCTACCAATAAAATAGTAACTTATAAAAGCGATTAAAATGGATCCGGAACTATCTTCTCTAGATAAGTCAAAGGTAAATCAGTAGACTTCTTACATGTATTCTTTTTAAATAATTTATTTTTGAAAGTTAATTATTTAGAAATACCATAAGAAATATTTCCTTTCTTATAATATGTAAGTAGAATTTATTTAATCAGTATTTTGAAAACTCATGCCTTAAACTTTTGGAACATATTTCCATATTCATTTCGTGGGTCTCATGACGATAGGTACTCAAACTTTGGACATATTCTAATGAGCAATTTTACAGCACTACTAATTACTATGCAGTACCTATCCAGGAAATACAAGTATAACACAAAGCATGACAAATAACATACACCAAGCCGTACAACTAATAAAAAAAAAACACAGATTACAGCATTACAACAGAAAAGGACTTTGGCATTCGTTAATCACTTTGTACAAGCAAATGTGCAATTCCTGAATAATTTCATGAGGACTTGTGAAGACAAACTTATAGAGTTCGAGAGACAGCTGGATAAAGTGAATGCTTCTATGGTGTTACTGGAATCAAAGGTAATTGATATTGTGATGTATGATTACCTACCTTTGCTCAAAATTTTATGTAACCAGGAAAAAATAAGGACAGTTATTTATAATACTTATGAATTAATTCATGATTATAAACACAATTGATGATTCAATTGAAAGTATGAATTTTAACATATTGTATGTTGCACACAGGTTGTTGTGTGGTTTTTATGGGCCCATTTTATTTACATATACACTACCCCAAGTTATAAAGATGAACAAGAGATTGTGTGAGGAGAAAATAAAGTTTATTGTTGTTATTTAGGCACAACACACAATGTCAAGAAAAAGTTATGGATGTATATTAAAAAATACCTCTTATCTACTATACATATATAATTATTCCAGCTGTCTTCAATACCAGAATTGGACATTCCCAATGAAACTGTAGATGAACCCCAAACTACTGTAGCCCCTGAAGAACAATCCAGTAATGACAACACTACAACTGAAAATTATCCAGCAGAAGAGATTCAAGACTCCAAAATAGAAGTAAGAGAGGAGTATGAAAGATTTATTAAAATGGTGCAAGTGGGTGTTCCCTTGCAGGCAGTCAAACTCAAAGTCTCCCTTGAAGGCTTGGATCCCAATGTTTTTGAGTCAATCATGAACAAATAATTTATATATTTTGGATTGTATTCTGCATGGTAATGCTATGTTGGTCTGTTATAACAAAGATCAGGCCATTTACTTGTAATTAAGCTCAATTTAATCATTGAATTTCCCTGCAATTGAAGACTTGATTTTTAATCAATCACACTGACATGTTGCAGTATTCATGATTTTTTTTCAAACATGTCTGTTATAAGTAGCTTAACTTATTTACATATAAAGAAATCATTGTATTAACTTCCTTAGTGTAATTTTATTCAAAAAATATTTACTATTTATTGCATATTACCTTCTATTATGCCTTCTATACATAACATATTTAACGAATTTTTGACTTTATTATTGGATGCCACAAAAACGAATTGAATTGTTCAAATAAGTGGTAAATACACTTTTATTGTATGATTTCATGTAATTAACTATGAAATTTGTCAATACATAGATATATATAGAAGTTTTTATTAGTCATTTTCATGTATGTATTTATAGTGCAATATTCTGTTATTGTGGCAAAGTTATAATAAATATCTGTTCAAAGAAATGTTTTTTTTTTTAAATTAGTATATTTCTTTAGATATTGGCATTAGTACATTTTACAGGTTATAACCAAAACTTTAAATCAATGTGTTAAGCTATAAGTGATACCATCAATTCAATCGCAAAACACAGAAACAAAACTATAGTAAATTATGTATTTCAAATAATATGCAGGTTTTAGAGAGGTAAAAGATGTTTAGAGTAAAACCACGAGTTAGGTGTTGGTCTTATTTATTAGCCAGCCTAGAACTGGATCATCTGTCCCTTCCTCTTCTTGTCTCCTCCAAGCTCGAAGTGCTTGCACCTCTTGAGCGCCACCTGGGACCTCACTTTGCAGTCTGCACATTCCAAACGCAGCACAATTTTCTTTGTGGTTTTTGCCTAAAAACACAATGAATCTTGTTAATTACAATGTTATGTTATGAGTAGAGGGCCTATCAGCTTAAAATGCTGGTTTTGTTAAATATTTATGGGAACAACAATATAATATGCCATGGCAGTACTAGAAAATTATTTGGTATGTATTGCAAATGTATTTATACTCTTAAGAGTATTAGTCCTCAAAATATACATGAAAATACTTTGACTCAATAATATTTTGTTGATTAGAAGAATGTTTTATTCTGTCCATAACCAGTGAAATTTTGGTGATGAAGTTAACTGTCACAGTTTTAACTGATGTTAACATAGATTTGGTTTAATATTTGATTCATTTTTAACTTCCCAATGTTTCAATTACTACAATTTATTTTACTTATTTTATTCTTTACTGCACACACAAAAAATACAAAAGGCATACAATATTTTACAAATAAAATTAAAGACAATTGTTATGGTTTTGAGGCAGACTGTCTGATTGTCCTGTTTATTTCAATGTCTAACCTTCGCATAAATCTAAGAATGTTAGATTATTAACTGTAAATATTCACCTATTGAACAGTCCCTATTAAATACTGTGAACAAAATTTTGCAGTTGTGTTAAATATTTCTATGGTCCCACAGTTCACTGAATAAAGTTGTGACATTATTAACCACATTGTATTCATGATTAATTAAAGTCTTAGGAGAGCAATGTTCCATGACCCAAAGCCGCCTAAAATACTACTTTAATATATCTATTTAATTATTCTCAGTTGGAACAATAGATACAATCGCAAATGGTACAAGAGAGACACGAGATCGAATGTTTTTTAGCTAAACGATAATGTTTTGATAACCCGGTGTAGAGGTTATGTGCTTGCTTACCTTCTTTTTGAAGATGGGCTTGGACTGACCACCGTAACCCTGCTGTTTACGGTCGTAACGTCTTCTACCCTGGGCGGCATGCCTTTCCTTAGATTTTTTGTACTGAGACACTTTGTGTACTTTGTGGCATTTGCATTTTTTGCAGTATGTCCTGCGCTGTTTGGGTACGTTCACCTGAAAATCACAAAAGTTATCGGTGAAATAAGTCCTCCGCTGGACACTTAACAATATTATTTACGGTTTACACAAAGTTTTACACCATTATAATCAATACACTTCACGATTTATTTGGATAAATTTAATAAAAACACCAACCATTTTTGCGTTCGTTCAGCACGATATCAACAAACGTCAAAAAGAAAGAGATAAAAAAATGTCGGGATTGACAACTTTAATTTATGTTGCCAGTTATGTAAAGCTTAAAACATTCCAATTTTCATATTTAATATAGAACTTGTGTATTGTGTTTAATAAGTTCTATACATTATTTATTTAAATAGCTATAAGGTAACTAAAATTGAAAAAATATGTCTGTGGTATCTTTTCTATTTTTATGGGACGCAGAGCGCAAGTTGGAGTATTCAAAATATAAACCGATTGCTCGCATGACTTCGGATACATTACAAAAAAAAAAGTTTTGACAACACAAATATCTGTGACAAATATTTTGGCGCCAAACAAAAGTGTCATCGAAAATTTGCGAGAAGCTTATGAGAGAATATTAAATCAATTGTAAAATGAAGTTCGCTATTCCTGAAATATCATGGCATAACAGAGATCCTGTCTTGAGTGTTGACTTTCAGCCAAAAGCGGAAAATAACGAGCCCTTACGTTTAGCAACTGGAGGAACGGATTCTCATGTATTGGTATGACAAGGATAATTTCATGTAAGATTTTAATAAGTTTTAGCCGTAAATTATGAATGAAATTAATATTTGTTAGATATGGTACGTTTCAACAACACAATCGGGGTCAGTAAACTTAGAAGTAGCGGCAGATCTGGCTCGGCATCAGAAAGCTGTAAATGTAGTGAGATGGTCTCCGGATGGCAAGTACTTAGCCTCAGGCGACGATGAATCTATCATATTCATATGGAAACAGAAGACTGAAGAATTAGCACCTGCTACTGAGCAAATAGAGGAACAGTATAAAGAAACATGGGTGATACACAAGGTTATTATGAAAAAGTTTTTATCAACATAAAGTGTATAATTGTAATTATGAGTCTTCTTTTCTTTTGTCTGCTTATGCCCCATACCATTTATTTATAAGATCAAACAAAAAATATCACTAAGGTAGATTACAAAATTACAGTATACTGTTTGAATTCCATTTTTGTTTCTATACTTCTTCCAATCCCTTTGCAGCTATCAGTATCTATCTATCAGTTGATTTTTTCTTGCAGACTCTTAGAGGGCATATGGAAGATGTCCTGGACTTAACCTGGAGCCTGGATTGCAGGCAGTTGGCATCAGGTTCAGTGGACAACAAGCTGTTGATGTGGGATGTGGCACGAGGCAGGTACAGCTGCATCTTGACTGATCATAAGGGATTTGTACAGGGTGTCTCATGGGATCCCAAAGGACAGTTTATTGCCTCAGCAAGTACTGATAGGTAATTAACTTTTAGTTTTATTACACACTTTATATTAGCTTCACTTGTAAGTTTGTTCATTTGGGCACAATTTTGTACCACTTTAAACTGTCAGATTTCATTCAAACTTTGTAGATTTGTAAATTTAAGTAAGTATTGCATTACATTTACATAATGCTTTAAATTTTTCAGGATATTCCGCACATTTGATGTGACAACTAAAAAAGTTGTGTCAAGAAGCAGTAAGGCATCACTACCATTTCCAAAAGATCACCCGTTACATGATGTAAAAGTCCGTTTATACCATGATGATACACTACAAACTTTCTATAGAAGGCTACAGTTCAGTCCGGATGGGCTGCTCATAGCTGTTCCCGCAGGCAGGATAGAACCAGAGCAAGGGAAAGTAGATATGAAGCCTATTAATGCAGTTTATATATACACAAGATACTCATTGAAAGTGTAAGTTTGTATTTATGAATTAACAATTATATTTAGTAGAATAAAATCAACAGTGGTGTATGCGTTTTTCTACTGTCCATGATCAGTTGTAGTGCTTTCCATTAGGCATATGGCATGCATGTCTTGCCATTCATCATAATAAAATAGAATTATTTCTACCATCTTTAAAACTTTTGACTGATACTAGTGCCCAAGAAGTGGTAATGTATAACAAGACAAGAGAAGGAAACATTCCCAAAGATAAAGATGTACCAGTGTACTAATAGTGTGAACATTCCACAGTCCCGCGTGCATACTGCCGTGTGGCGAGGCGGCGCTGGTGACGCGCTGGTGCCCACGGCGCTTCGCCCCGCGCGGCGCCGGCCCAGCGCCCGCCTTCCCGCTGCCCGCGCGCATGGTGCTCGCCGTCGGGACCAAGCGCTCCGTGCTCGTCTACGACACGCAGCAGAAAACTCCCATAGCACTCATATCCAATATCCATTACACTAGGTAGGTTCACAACTTTATTTATTTATCAACAATAAATAAATATTACAAAGACATGTTTATGTATAGTCAATCATAGTTTGAATCTCATAATAAGTCTTCTATAATGCATTATATATAGTTCACAAAGAAAACTATTGAATAAATAGCTTACAATTTGTTTCCATCTTTTAATTACAGATTGACAGATTTAACATGGTCTCCTGATGGGTGTACACTAGTGGCATCTAGCACTGATGGCTTCTGCTCTATCATCACATTCAGCAATGGAGAACTCGGGGAAGTGCTACCTGATGAAGTGAAGACCCAAGATCCTGGTAAATACAATTAATTAATATTTTCAAGCAACAAGCTTTATTTATTATAATAATTGGACTTTACTAAAATGTGTATTTTCTTGCAGAACCCATGGAAATACAGACAGATGAACAAACACCTGAGCCACCTAAAGAAAAAGCAGATGAACCCAAACCCACCACAATGGATTCCTTCATCAAATTCAAAGCTCCAACAGAAAAGTCACCCAAGAAACAAGCCACAAAACCACAAATTAAAACACCCATCAAAATTGATGTTTTAGAAGAAGTGGCAATGCCTTCATGGTCAGACAACAGTAGCAATGAAATTATAAAACCAAAAGATAGTGAGCCAATGGAAACTTCAGATGTAACTATTATAGAAGACAGTGAAGATATCAAGCTGGTGTACGATGAGACTGAAACATCGAAATCTCAATCGCCTCAGGACAAAACGTCACCTGAAAGTAAGCCCAAAGTCGTGGATAAAAAATCACCCAAAACTAGTCCGAAAGGTGCCCCAGTGAAGGATAGTCCGTTCCTGAGACAGGCGAAGGTGACGGACGTGAAGCAACCCGCGCCGCCGCCCGCCGCGCCCAGCCCCAAGGCGCCGCGACGAGTCAGCTTCGTCACGCTCTCCAGCCCTAAAAACACTAAAAAGAAATGCTGAAATCCGTAATATATGTACTACTATTTTATAAATTAAAGTTGTAGGCAAATTCTTTGTATTGTATCTTGAAAATTGATAATTGATGGATAAATGTGTACACAAACAAGTCCCAAGAAGCTCGCAATAGATAGTAATTCAGTCAGCTACGGCAATCTGATGTAATTGGTGCTTTTATGTACAAATGTTTGTGAAAAGCATAAATATATAATTGATGGGAAAACCAATGTAAAATATATTATGTTGAAAGTATTATTCATACTTAATTGTTTTATTTCTATTAATTGGCGAATATAGTCATTTATATAACCACAGGTGATTAAAAATATGGTGGTAAATGAGCCATTGTAAAAATTCGTGGTAAGTGCCTGTTGTCTTAAAAAGTACATATACTTTCTTATGTGCGTACATAACACGTTTACTTCATGGGCTTATTATAGTGAATGCTATCAATTCTACTTTGCACTGTTAGGTGTAAATAAAATGCCATTATTGTAGGTAAACATTTATAATAAATATTTACAATTCAATGCGTATTCTATCACATCTGAAATAAAACGTGAGCTCAATATAACAAAATATATTCTCATCAGAACTGCTCTCATACTTACCTACTCGTCATTAATCTGTACTGACAGCTCTCATGCCGTTACTGACAAACAGAAATACTCGTCCAATTGTAGCCTTATTATTGGCTAGCGGCGATCGCTTCGACTATCTACATTTGAATTAGCTACCAGAACTTGTCTGCAATAAATATATTTTTATGGAAGGCTATAAATAAGTGTCTTTTTAAAATATTCGATAAAAACAATGGCGCATTTCACATTGTACCTCAATGTAAAATGCCAATCAGAATACCATGTCTACAGCCGTTAAAAAAATTACTTCTACTTCCGTACTGGAATACAAGTTACAATAATATTGCTTTGATATGAGATTTTGTTTCCACTACAACTTTACAATGGCTTGGAAGGAAGTCGATGTAGAAAACTTCAATTAAAATTCACTAATATTTTTTTGTATTTATATTCAGTTAGATTAAATTTGGCGATCGCTATTGTGATATAGAACTAAAAATTATCTGGTCAGCTCAACTACCAATACCAATTTATACTTATTTACAGGTCACTGTGCTACTACTACATCCATAAATATCAGAAAAACGGTAAACAAATTAAAGTGTATGCCTAATCTCGAGACTAGAATTAAATCATCAATTTAATATTCCTATGGACATGGGTATACTTTTAATAATTATTGGTTGCAAATTTCTTGACTTTTAACATAACATTTATTACAATATTGTTTAAAGCGCACAATATGTTGGCTTAACATAGTTTTTTGTCAGATGTAATATTTCTCGTATATGAGTATTCATTCACTAAAACACGGTATATCAAATTTCAATCATAGCTTCTTTGTTAGTATGGTTTACTGAGCCGTAAAAGATGTATCAAATCTGTGCCGGCAGTCAGCTAGGCAATAGCGCAAATGTGCTTCATTCCAAATGAACCCAGTTAACATTTTGACAACTGTTAGTATGAAAATGATGATGCGATTATTCCATGATAACGTCAAGCGAGACAGTAAATCAGCTGATTTCTCGTTTTGTTTCTCTTTCTGATTGGTAGATTTGTTTTTTCGGCATAAAATTGTTCATGCAGATTATTTTGTTCGTGTCACATAATCTTAAGTCACATTTGCTACTTCGTATAGGTCATATTTAGTTCGGATAAAAATCTCGCGTTGTTCAGTCTTGATGTTTTATGGGAAAACAACGTGCTATTGCAATTTTTTATATAATATCGTAATAACTATTATCGATACAATTTGGCGAAGTCTCGAAGTAATCTCTTCATTTCTTTACTTTTTTCTGCCCTGAAATGATAGAATATTATGATTAATAAACCGATACTACTTATTTTTGTTAGAGATAAAAACAGTTACATGTGTACAGAGCGTGTGTGTGTGTGTGTGTGTGTGAGTATGCATGTTGTGTACCGCAATGCGTGTGTATGTGTGTGAGTATGCACGTGGTGTACCGCAGTGCGTAGTGGTGGAAGTGCGCGCGCTGGTGGTGCGTGGCGTGCGCGCGGTGCGTGTGTATGTGTGTATGTGTGTGAGTATGCACGTGGTGTACCGCAGTGCGTAGTGGTGGAAGTGCGCGCGCTGGTGGTGCGTGGCGTGCGCGCGGTGCGTGTGTATGTGTGTATGTGTGTGAGTATGCACGTGGTGTACCGCAGTGCGTAGTGGTGGAAGTGCGCGCGCTGGTGGTGCGTGGCGTGCGCGCGGTGCGTGTGTATGTGTGTATGTGTGTGAGTATGCACGTGGTGTACCGCAGTGCGTAGTGGTGGAAGTGCGCGCGCTGGTGGTGCGTGGCGTGCGCGCGGTGCGTGTGTATGTGTGTATGTGTGTATGTGTGTGAGTATGCACGTGGTGTACCGCAGTGCGTAGTGGTGGAAGTGCGCGCGCTGGTGGTGCGTGGCGTGCGCGCGGTGCGTGTGTATGTGTGTATGTGTGTGAGTATGCACGTGGTGTACCGCAGTGCGTAGTGGTGGAAGTGCGCGCGCTGGTGGTGCGTGGCGTGCGCGCGGTGCGTGTGTATGTGTGTATGTGTGTGAGTATGCACGTGGTGTACCGCAGTGCGTAGTGGTGGAAGTGCGCGCGCTGGTGGTGCGTGGCGTGCGCGCGGTGCGTGTGTATGTGTGTATGTGTGTGAGTATGCACGTGGTGTACCGCAGTGCGTAGTGGTGGAAGTGCGCGCGCTGGTGGTGCGTGGCGTGCGCGCGGTGCGTGTGTATGTGTGTATGTGTGTATGTGTGTGAGTATGCACGTGGTGTACCGCAGTGCGTAGTGGTGGAAGTGCGCGCGCTGGTGGTGCGTGGCGTGCGCGCGGTGCGTGTGTATGTGTGTATGTGTGTGAGTATGCACGTGGTGTACCGCAGTGCGTAGTGGTGGAAGTGCGCGCGCTGGTGGTGCGTGGCGTGCGCGCGGTGCGTGTGTATGTGTGTATGTGTGTATGTGTGTGAGTATGCACGTGGTGTACCGCAGTGCGTAGTGGTGGAAGTGCGCGCGCTGGTGGTGCGTGGCGTGCGCGCGGTGCGTGTGTATGTGTGTATGTGTGTGAGTATGCACGTGGTGTACCGCAGTGCGTAGTGGTGGAAGTGCGCGCGCTGGTGGTGCGTGGCGTGCGCGCGGTGCGTGTGTATGTGTGTATGTGTGTATGTGTGTGAGTATGCACGTGGTGTACCGCAGTGCGTAGTGGTGGAAGTGCGCGCGCTGGTGGTGCGTGGCGTGCGCGCGGTGCGTGTGTATGTGTGTATGTGTGTGAGTATGCACGTGGTGTACCGCAGTGCGTAGTGGTGGAAGTGCGCGCGCTGGTGGTGCGTGGCGTGCGCGCGGTGCGTGTGTATGTGTGTATGTGTGTGAGTATGCACGTGGTGTACCGCAGTGCGTAGTGGTGGAAGTGCGCGCGCTGGTGGTGCGTGGCGTGCGCGCGGTGCGTGTGTATGTGTGTATGTGTGTGAGTATGCACGTGGTGTACCGCAGTGCGTAGTGGTGGAAGTGCGCGCGCTGGTGGTGCGTGGCGTGCGCGCGGTGCGTGTGTATGTGTGTATGTGTGTATGTGTGTGAGTATGCACGTGGTGTACCGCAGTGCGTAGTGGTGGAAGTGCGCGCGCTGGTGGTGCGTGGCGTGCGCGCGGTGCGTGTGTATGTGTGTATGTGTGTGAGTATGCACGTGGTGTACCGCAGTGCGTAGTGGTGGAAGTGCGCGCGCTGGTGGTGCGTGGCGTGCGCGCGGTGCGTGTGTATGTGTGTATGTGTGTATGTGTGTGAGTATGCACGTGGTGTACCGCAGTGCGTAGTGGTGGAAGTGCGCGCGCTGGTGGTGCGTGGCGTGCGCGCGGTGCGTGTGTATGTGTGTATGTGTGTGAGTATGCACGTGGTGTACCGCAGTGCGTAGTGGTGGAAGTGCGCGCGCTGGTGGTGCGTGGCGTGCGCGCGGTGCGTGTGTATGTGTGTATGTGTGTATGTGTGTGAGTATGCACGTGGTGTACCGCAGTGCGTAGTGGTGGAAGTGCGCGCGCTGGTGGTGCGTGGCGTGCGCGCGGTGCGTGTGTATGTGTGTATGTGTGTGAGTATGCACGTGGTGTACCGCAGTGCGTAGTGGTGGAAGTGCGCGCGCTGGTGGTGCGTGGCGTGCGCGCGGTGCGTGTGTATGTGTGTATGTGTGTATGTGTGTGAGTATGCACGTGGTGTACCGCAGTGCGTAGTGGTGGAAGTGCGCGCGCTGGTGGTGCGTGGCGTGCGCGCGGTGCGTGTGTATGTGTGTATGTGTGTGAGTATGCACGTGGTGTACCGCAGTGCGTAGTGGTGGAAGTGCGCGCGCTGGTGGTGCGTGGCGTGCGCGCGGTGCGTGTGTATGTGTGTATGTGTGTATGTGTGTGAGTATGCACGTGGTGTACCGCAGTGCGTAGTGGTGGAAGTGCGCGCGCTGGTGGTGCGTGGCGTGCGCGCGGTGCGTGGGCAGCGCGTGCAGCGCGGGCGCCAGGTGGTCGAGGCCGGCGGCGCGCTGCCAGGCGGTGAGCTCGAGCAGCACGTCGGCCACCTCGGCCAGCATGTAGGCGTGCAGCGACACCACGCTGGCCGACACCAGCGCCGTCGTCAGCTCCTGCCCGTACGTGCGCAGCAGCTCGTCCGCTAGCGCTGGGCACACACAATACTTATTAAACTATATCCATATTATATTACTATATAAAACTAAATGGTTTCTTTGTTACGGCTAATCTTAGAAGTCACTGATTCGAAATTGGAAAATTATGTTTATTAAAAATGGGGAAATGTTATTCATCTTCCGGTCTATCTACCGTGCGATGGGCACCTGAGGACCGATTGGTTATACTTTTTTTGTATTAAATTTATACTAATTTTCACGCGTTTTGATAAACAAATCCATAACGTAATACTTTATTGTACTGTAGTCACTCAGTAGGTTGGGTGTGAAATCTTATTTATTTGTTTCTCACAAATTCGTGGCACTATGAGCCGTACCTTTAACCTGTTGCTTCTCGGGCCTGGTGCAGTTGGCGATCCTGACGAAGTCGTAGAGGAACTTCATGACGGAGCAGTTGGCTTCCCGGTGGTCCAGGCTGCACGCCAGGATGGCGCACTGGATCACGGCGGGCATCGCGCCGCTGGATAGGAACTCCAGTGGCACGCGTTGTAGGAACCTACCGGGAATTAATGATCAGTACATCATTGCTAGTTTGTTTTTTGTTTGAATTGTCTTTTGTTTTGTTATTACCAAGACGTTAGGTTTTATTAAAAATATATATTTAGATTCTAATAATTATTTTAGTGATTTGTTTTTGGAAATTGTCGCCATCAAGTATGTGATGTAATTGTTTTGTGGTTTGAAGGACATTTTGGTTGTTATTATTAGTCTTGAGAGATTTATCATTCAATGTCTTAGTGTCCAGGTGTCTCTGGTGTTCATTGGTGCTCGTTTCGTTCGATATGAAGCGAGAGGTCATCGTGCAGAGTGGTGGGTGGTGTACCTGATGCAGAGTCTGAAGAGGTCGTCGACGGTGTCGGGGTTGTCGGTGAGTCCGTGCGGCTGCTGCAGCAGCGCGAAGGCGCGCGGCATGAGCGCCTGCAGCAGCGCCACCAGGTGCGGCACGGCGGCGGGCGCGGGCGCCAGCTCGTCCAGCAGCACGCTGGCCAGGTACAGCACGGCGGAGTGCGCGTGGCGCGCGTACAGCAGCTGCAGCGCGGCGGCCAGGGCGGGCGCCAGGCGCGCGGCCCCGCGGCGCACGCAGCGCACGCCGAACCGCAGCGCGCGGCACACGCGCTCGATTATGCGACGGTCGCTGCTGAACCTGACGAGACAAGACACGAAACCTAAAGTACACATTTCTATTATCCATCAGTATGATTCATCTTAATGTAACGCGGCATAGTGCCTGTATTGCACTTGATGGAAAGTGCAACTGCCAGATAAATTATATGCTTATGGTGTATACATAACGTGACCATTTATTTTTTGTGCCAGAGCGGGACATCTGTGGAATTATATAATTATAAAAAATTTTTGGTGTTTTACAAGTTTTTATTGAATAAAAAAATGCACTAAACACAAAATAGTTAGCCACGACTTAATAAGCCCCAGTAGTGGCGTGACTTCCAGGCAGACACATAACGTAGGTACTCAATAATTATTGTTGAAAAGTTTGTTAAATCAAGACTGTTTTTACGAAAGTGCTGGAATAATTCGACCCAACGCTTTTCAGTAGTAGTTCGATAAAGCACTTCGAGCGGGAAATACCTTTTAAATTATTGTTTAGTCTGTTTGCAAAAGCGGGACTATGTAGGTCTTGCTGGGGACACCGGGACAGAGTTCCTGAAAGCGGGACTGTCCCGCCCAAAGCGGGACGGTCCCGCCCAAAGCGGGACGTATGGTCACGTTATGTATACAGGGTGATATTAACACATGGTACTTAATTTAACCCACATGTTTCTTATTACCTTAGGTGACATTGTACATAATATGAAAAAAAAAAAAAAAAAAAAAGGTTTCTTTTTGTCAGAAATCGTGATTTTAGTTTACACGATTTTTGGGTACCCCTTATTATACCGCTTAGCTGAACTTCAGTACGGTTCTTGAACTTACTTTAGCCGTAAAAAGACTTGATTTTTACAGGGGTCAACCCCTATAGAAACCGAGACTTTTTACGGCTTCAAAAGATTTGAAACCTAAAATCGCGGTTGTTGATAAAACTATCAGGCAGTTTTTTTTTTCAAACTGGATACAATGTTACCTGGGGTGGTTAGGAACATGTGGTTTAAATTAAATACCATAATATGTCAATATCACCCTGTACTTTGTTTTCATACACATTTATATGGGTGTTATTTATTTACGTCTGTCCTTATGTTATCGTTGTAGTACATACAAAAATCGTGTTCTCTTGTAACATTGACAATTTGTAATGTAAACACAAAATAAACTTTAATATATATTTTTATTATTCCTGATATAATTTATTTAAAAGTTAAAAATATTAAATCGCTGTGAGAGTTTTTCATATAAGATATATGTCAATCAACAAACTTTTTGTGATTGACGATTTTGAAAAGATAAACAGAATTCATACTTCTCCATAACTTCAGCGAAGAGCGGCCACACGTCGGCGAGCGCCTGCAGACAGGGGTGGTCGTCGCTGTGCGGCGGCGGCGGCGCGTCCAGGTCGCGGAACAGCGCGGCGGCGCGGTCCAGCCACAGCACCGGGTCCCGCCGCGACCCCGCCGCGCCGCCGCCCGCCGCCAGCGCGCCGCGCAGCCCCGCCGCCTGCGCGCCCATCGCGCTGCACATCGCCGACTGCATCTGCACACACGGACTTACTGATTACGCAATATACACAATAACATACAAATAACACACACTAATTGAACAAAGAAAGAGAAACACTCGTCTAAATAATCCAAACAGGTTTAAGACCATTGAATACAGTAGTGATCTTAATAAATTAACCTACATTAATTATCTTAAGAATGAAAACAAAGGTCAGTATGTACAAAAGGTTCACAACATTTTTTATACAGTGGCAAACGAGTATACCGTCCAGCTGATGGTAACTGATCAACTACACTTGAACGTCTGCAAAACGATAAGGCATAGAAAAGCGTTGCCGGCCTTTAAGGTGTGAATACGCTCAAGTGACATCTGCTTTATTCTTTGGATTTGACTCGTTGGATCTACTCAGAACTGGGCCGCGTCGCATTATATCCAGTGGTAAAGTGAAGCCCGCTGATTTTGTTTCGCCAGGTCTTCTCAGACAGGGCTGCGTTGGATCCGGTGGTAATATTAAATCGCTGCGTGTCGTTTTAGTAGTACTCATGGTCCACTAAAATATGGATTAACATGAATAATGTATTTCGTTTAATAGCATTGTACTTACTATAGTTATAAATAATAAATAAGGCGACTACCAAAAACTAAAACTAAATAAAGGAGAATGCCCATTTTACTATGACACTTAGTATCGGTGCGAGGATTTTTGTTCCTCAATGAAACCTACTATTTGTGAAGGGAAAATGTATATTTTCAATGAATATAAAAATAATTGCGATCCAGGCCCAGGGTTATAAAACACGAATACTATAAATGACAAACCATAAAAAATACTATAAATAATTTAAAGCGGTATCGGAGTCTAAGATATTTTCACCGATACAATACATGAACATACTCCTTTAATTTATATAATAAAATATTTAGGAAATATAGAATAAGTACTATGTATTTTAATTCATAAGAAGTATTTAATTTCCTACATGATGAATAAGCCAATAGAATTGTGATGCGGTACCTGGTCGGGCGGCAGGCGTCCGATGGCGGAGGCGAGCGCGCGCATGACGGCGGCGGACGTGTGCAGCGGCAGCTCGCACTCGTCGCACAGCCGCGCCGCCGCCATCAGCGAGCTCACGTGCGCCGCCGCCTGCACGCGGCACGACTTGCAGATGTTCTGCAACATCACACATCATGCACAGCCACTCATAATATCGTTGGAAATACTATGCTACGTGATAGCCGCAAAAAAAAACATGTATAATATGGCAAATGTTAGCTAGTCAGTAGGGTAGCCTCTACTGAAAGATCAAGATGGTGGAATTAAGTAATATTTAAATTAAGAATACATTCTACCCTTAATAATATCATGATAAAAATAATAGGAAAAAAATAATTAAAACAAATAAGTAATAATTTCGCGTTGACTGACTTATACACATTATTATAATCAATACTATAAATAACTTACAATAAATAGTATAAATATTAAGATTATTAAACATATTATAACACCACTTACAAGCAGAGCTGTAGCAGCGGCATTAGCGAGTTTCTTCTCCCTCAGTGCGTTAATAAGGAACTGCAGACAAGGCTCCAAGCACTCGGAGTGTCTCTCCACCCAGTCACACAGCTCGCCCAGTAACAGGATGCAAGTCTCGCGGACTCCTATATGCGCGTTAGACGGCATCGACAATATCGCCTCCACTACCTTCGGCACGTATTCGTACTCTTCCCTGGAAAATTATAAATGTTCTTTACAGCATCATTCTTCACATCAACGCAATGAATGATAATTTAATGTGCTCTCAAAGCTGGTAAAGCAGCATTCCTAATAGATAATAATACTAATCTATTAAAAACCTGATATTCATAAAGTAAGTTTAGAATACAAACAAAGCAACTTTTACACAAAAGTGTAAAAGTTGCTTGCTGGACAAATAAGAATATTCTGATCTCGATTTACATCTAAACTTCAGCTGAATCTAATGCAACCACTAGGTAATTTATCAAATTGTAGCAATATGGCTCAACACTCACGGCAATATGTTCTTAGCCACAGACTGCATGATAAACAATGCTGCCTCTGTCTGTTCCCAGGAGATGTCTGCGTGCAACGTGGTGAACATCTGCCGGAAAACAGAACTGGAGCCCACAATGAACACCACATCTTTGATCAGAGCCATTACTTTCATGCGGAACACCTGAAATATAAAATCACAAAATTGTATATATTTGACAAATAGAAAAACAACTGTTTAACTATGCATGTTAGTTAAAGCTCTTATTGGATTAAAATTCTGATATTTTTACTCAAAAAATTAATTGACATTATTTTAACACTTAAATAACATAATTTGTGAAACAGACAGACTCATTTGTATTTTTAGAAATTCCTAAATGATTATATATTATTTGATAAAAATAGACTTAATTACTCACATAAAAATCATCTGACTCATCAGGCAGATGTGTGTGGTCTGGCTCACATTGGCAGTGTCTAGCTAGTGCCTCTATCAGCCTCTCTATATGAGGCTTGAATGCATCGGTCAGAGGCTCGTAATCCCTCTGATACACCTCCTCTGACAACCTATACCACAGGTTGAATGTTATTTCTGCAACCTATTGTACAATAAGAAGGTACATTTTAATGATTATTTCTTTGTAAAAAATTGCATACACAATATTAACAAGCAAAATAAAATAATTTCAACCATAACAAGATAATTTCTCTGGTTGCCTTTCACCTTTTTTGCAAGAATTGTCACGGATTATGTTACTATACAAATTACAGTATTATGGCTAAATCTTTTAAAACTTTGATTGTGTTGTGGCTTTTTTTAATATAAGGAATATTCTAAAAATATTTGGCAACATTTATGTTTGATTAGTGTTATACTTGTATATTTCTAGTATTTCAATTATTCTACCTTAAGAATCACTTATATTTTATTCCATTTGTGTTATTAATGAGTGGTAATGATGCTTGGTCTTATTGTAAATGTATAAATTATTATTAAAAGATTAAATACATGAGGAAATCAATAAACACACCATGCTGACAATGCCACAAACAACAATTATTCTTTATTTATGTATGCATCATATTTTTCAAACCAATATTTGCCAATGTAGATATAAACAACAAATGATTAACAACCATTAATATTCATTTAAGCATCTGGGTACTAATTATGTCACTTTTCCTCTTACTTCAAATATTTCAATACAAACAAAAAACATCATTAAGATAATAAATAGATAATATGAATAAGTATTTAAATTGAAGTATTTAAAAAGGAAACTTAATGATAATTACCTCATAATCATGATGTCCAACACACACCAGCACCAACTCTAATGACCTCATTGCAAAATGTGTGTTTCCACTGGCTGTGCAAGTTATAATTTTGTCTAAAAATGTTTCTGCCAACTCTGTGAACACTCTCGCATAATTTGTTGCCTTCTCATCTTCTTCATGTGCAACTGCCATATGGTAACTCTCCTCTAAAGCCGATATATTATCAAATAACAGTCTTTCTATATCATCATTGTTGTTGTTTTCCTCTAAACAGTGTAATAGAGCACATATACAATCCGATGCTGCATCATGCAATGTATTTATGCAATTGTGATCTCTCAGCACTTGCAAGCAGAAGCCAATCACTGCATTCTGAGGTATTTCTTGAATGTTTACAGCTCTAACTTGCAGCCATGATGTCATACATTTCACCACTTTTAACGCTATATGCGAGTTTTGAGAGCTAGTAATACTCTCTTTAAGAAATAATGTAACAATAGGAGCATTCGACCGCAACTCTGCCTTTATATCCTCTCTACGGTTTTCACCAAGCTTGAGGCTCGATGAATCTATTTCTTGTGGAAGCACTGTTAATATTTCTAATAACGCAAAATTATTTTTGTTGGAAAATGACTTGATAAGATCACTAACACAGTTCTGCCACGCTTGCATCTGTAAGGCGAGGTCTGCTAGCGCGAGGCACAGCTGAGTCAGTATCGCAGGACTAGTTTCAGGAGACGTTTGTTCCAAATGTGCGACCAGAGAGTCGCGCAGTGACACTAGGGCTTCTGAAGGCAGTTCCGAAAGGTTGTGTTGCACTTTAGACCTCATAGTTTGGGCAGCGAAGTAACATGTATGCATGTCTTTCTTCTGCTGAAGTAGTTGGTCGGCGATCTTCCAAGAATGGATCTGAAATTAATGTGCAGGTTATGATAAGGTTTTCATCGTAAGGTTCTGATAGTTTCATGTAATACGTATTGTATAAAAATAAAAAGTAATAATTAGCTAAACTTACAGATTTCTGCACGTCTGCCAGCCATATCGAAGCCTTTTCCTTTTCACTTGCATTGGGGTTATCGAACAAAGCTCCGATAGCCTGATACACTGTATCCATTGACGGAGGTTCCATCATGTTTATGGCTGAGTCTGCGATTTTTATTCAACGCTTCAATAACGATACTTAATATTAAACTCCTTCATATCTAAAAACGTGGAAACGACCTAATAAACTAAATAATCGCCAAACAACTCGAATAAAATGCCAGATTGAGAATGTATTAATCAAAGCATAGATTAAAAATGTTTAAAAAGTTGCCAAGTAGAAATTAAAATTGACATGTAATAGTCAACTGGGATAACTTTGGGCTAACTTTTCAGAAGTTCCAGTTAATTCTTTGACGTATAAGAGATAATATTGCCAATTTCTATAATTTCCCAAAAATACAGGTTCTGACAAGTAAATGTTCAACTTATGTATTAATTTATGAACATTAAGTTGATTTGTTTATTATTCTCGACGTCAATAAAACTCATACACTCGTAATAACTTATTCATTATTACTGTGATCTGCAAGGTCTTGTGTTCGAATCTCACACTGTGCTATTCATTTTCTGTGCATCTTTTTTCTATTACGTCTCCTCAATCATAATAAGAGCCAGCAGGCAGCAAGTACGCGCACTCATAAGACTTCATAACTTTCGATAAATGCGCCTTTAGGGACCCTCAGTGATCCCAATGTAGTCGCCATCTACGACTAGCAGGGGATGCCGTGGTGGGATTCTAAACGCCGCGCCGCCTTGCAATAGCTTGATTTGGCTTTCTTAAATATTCTTGAAAATCTTTCGAAGGTATATATAAATGCGTCAAAATTGAAGTTTGGATTGCAATTTTAAAATAAAATTTTTAATAATTAAAAAATCTAAAAATGATTGAAAGTTCTATAAAATAAAATATATCTAAAATCGGACTTGTTTTGTAATATCTTGGCAACATTTAATATGACACTTCACTTGTCTGTCAAAAGAAGGATCGATAAAACAAATAATTATAATAAAAAATACATATCCGAGGACAAATGTTTCTCACGAGGCCTTCGATTATTCGCGGCATAACTGCATTCACTAATCAAGCGTCCGCCCGAGCGCTGCACACCACACAATTAGCAATGGCGCCCATAAAGGTAAATTAATGTGATTATTTGTTTAGAATTACATAACTACCGGTATATTGCTAAGTCTTTGACCTCGTAGGTTGGAGACAAGTTGCCGGCGGCGGATTTATTCGAAGATTCGCCGGCGAACAAGGTCAATATATGTGATTTGACGTCTGGGAAAAAAGTGGTACTGTTTGCGGTGCCCGGAGCGTTTACACCTGGCTGTTCGAAGACGCACTTGCCGGGGTATGTGCAGAATGCGGATAAGTTGAAGTCGGAGGGCGTCGCGGAGATCGTGTGCGTGTCCGTCAACGACCCCTACGTGATGGCAGCCTGGGGAGCCCAGCACAACACTAAAGGAAAGGTTAGCATGATTTGATTCTCATTATTGCAGCCTGATCGTGTTTAAATTATCATTAGTAAGTTCTACTTACGGTAGGAGTTCAGTGTGGATTCATATAAAATACTCAAACTCTAATATCAGTCATATTATAGCTATTAACACTAATATTGTACAACTACTTGTGTATGTATTATATGGTTCAAGGCTATACTGCACTGTGTAAATAACATGATAACTTTGTGATTGTACAGTTAGTAAATCTTATTTATAATTATTTAAAGTTGGACACAGGGTAATACATAACATAAACAGTTATGTTTTGAACAAAACTAAAAACACTATATTAATGAAGACTATTATGAAAGCTTTTTTGTAGTTATTTAGAGAAGATTATTATTTTAAAACAACTTTCACACTTTATTTTACATAAAGTAATTAATAGAAAGAAGTTAGTACTTTTCTCCAGTAGTAATATGAAATGAAAATATTTCTTGAATCCATAACATGTCATACATTATTTAGAATAAGTCACTTATTACTTTTTTCACTTTTGTGACTATATACACATAATATAACACATTATTTGCATATTTTTTTTAACTATTAAGAAGTTTGAAACTTCCTTGCATTAATTGCTTAGATTGATTGATTTATTGTCCCTAGATTGCTGACCTTCATAAATAATTGAGTTATACATTTTCCTTTTGTGTATTACACTTTTAAGATAATTACCTAAAGTTTATAACAATTTCTTTAATTTGTGTTTCAATTCTGCAGTTATTGTTAATGTGAGACTAAAAATGTGTAGGAATTTGTGTCAATTAATTATAATTCACTATGAGAAAACATGACAATTAAATTATAACAATTCTATTATATTGTGAGCATAAATCATTTTAAATAAAGGTTCTTATTAAATTATGAAATCTAATAAGAACCTTTATTAAAAAAAAAACAATATAAATAAATAGTAACAACTGTCATGATTATTTTTTGCATTTGAAGATTTAATTAAATCTATAATGACCAAAGAAATCTAAAATAGGCCCAAAAGTATGGATGGTAAAAAACTTTACATAGTTAAACATTACAATTTTCTTCATCATTCAAGATTTTTCTATCTTGTTTCCACATGTAGTCAAATATTTAATTATTTGTGGACCTCACATTGTGATGTTTAATTACAAAATTAGCAAGCTTCTCATCATTGTATTATTAAACTGACTGCACAAATATGCAAAGACATAAATCAACATTATATACAAACACTTTGTTCACAAAAAAAGTGATTGTTAAGTTGATAAATAAATAACTTCCTCTATGGAATAAATAGTGACATTGGTTATACATTAAGGTTTTATATTGCTTGTTCAATGTGCGTAACTACCAGTGATTAAAGTTTTTAAATATTTTTTGTTATCATTAGTCATAATGGAACTTATTTCAACCAATTCTCTATTAGCCACGGTTTTGTGGGCATATGTATATTGGCAACTATTTCTGTCCCATAAGTAATACTAATTTTTAGAGATAGGGTATGATAATCATCCCTTTACATACTTTAAATGTTTTTTTAGTACAGTTTATTTGCTAAACCTAAGACATACATCTGTTGTTGAACAAATATTAATCCATGTAGGAATGTAACCTGCAAGCTCAGGTGCAAAAAGTCAAGTCACATTCCACTTGCATGCCGTTCGCCTGATGGTAAGCGATAAGACCGCTCATGAACAGTGGCAAAACCAAACTACACCTTGAAATGCTTGGCATTCCACTGCGCTCCCCATCCTGAGACATAAGATGTTGAGTCTCAATATGTCTCAGTATTTACTCTGGCTACAATGTCCTTCAAACCAACACACAACAGTGCATTCGCACTGCAGGTGTTCGTTAAGCTACTAATCCCCAATATCGCATCTTTGCTAAAATTACGTTGGTTTGGCTGTTCAGCGATTTTACTTTGTACAGATAGGATAGGTTATCAATTTTAATAACTCTCGTTGCGGATAATTCTCGAAATCTAAGCCACTTGACAGCACTCGACTGCAGAGTGGAAAGCCGATAAAGTTAATAATTAATTCAGTACCTATGGAGCGGGCGAGTGTTGTGCTCATTATGAAATCAATACGGAGTTGCTGCGTGACCTTCAACCTTATTTGATAGTGAAATTACACGGTCACGCGGCAATCGATACTTTTAAAGGAATATATTCCGCGTTGTGTTGAATATTTAAAATGCATGTTTAGTACTTAGTCGGGTGGGCAGTCAGTTGAAAATTATAAGCCATATTGCTAAATGGCCGACAGGTCCCAGAGAGAGGCAAATGAGCCACTAATATCATACTCGATTCGAACTAATATCTGCCCTCCGAACTCCGAACAGTCCAGTTCCATTCCATTCAAACCAAAGCCTCCACGAAATTGTTTACCTAGGATTTCAACCCAAGATCATCAATATTTCTGGGCTTGGGATAAAACGATTGTAGAGTTGCCGTTCTAGCTACTCTCTCTGTCTCTCTTCAGCCATAAGAAGTCTACTGCTGTACATAGGCTTCCCCCAAGTACATGATATAATATGATATGATAATTATGATCTGGTGACCACAGCTTGACCTCGAATTGAGACGTAGATAGAGAAATCTAGATTTGCCGCAACGTCACCAAATGATTACGTACTATCGAATTACCATGAATCGGTTGTAGTATTTTATATGTATAACATTGGACAATAAAGTCATATTTCATTGGGTTTTTATAGTCGGATAACAAGTACCTTACTTGTTTTTGTGCCAGCGAAGATTGTTGTTAAGTTTAAATAGCTCATATATACCTTTAATATGTTGATGAAATATCATGTGTATTGCCTTGAAACTTATGTACCTAAACAAACGATTGTTTATTAACGATAGATAAAGTTCACATACGACGACGACTTACGATTACAGCAGTCTGTAATCAATGCTACACGTCGATGTAGGGGAAGATATTATGCTAGCAGATCACAATGCCACGTCCAGAAGTTACAATGGTGATTGGAATGAATCTAATATTTGATTTCATACCTTACTTTTATCTTCATAAGATTTTTTTTATTGTAATGTATGGCGAGACGAGCCTGCCGCACGCTTGGTGTTAAGCGACACGACCGCAAATGAACAGTAGGAAAATAAAATAATACCCTGAATCGCTAAGCAACGGTAGGCATTCCACTGCACTCGCCATCCTGAGACACAAGATGTTAAGTCTCAATATATCTAGTAGTTTCTCCAGCTACAATGTCCTTTAATCCGAAACACAACAGTGCATTAATACTGGTGCCTGGCGGGAGAAATAGACATTGCGGTGGTACTTACCCAGGCGGCCTCACATATGAGAGACCTACCACCAGTCATCTGCTTAAATCACAAATATATTTAATTTGCGATTAGGTGCAAAATAAAAGAACCATTGTAATGTGTTAAAAATGCAATGTATTTTTCAGGTCCGCATGCTGGCTGACCCTAGCGGCGCATGGATCAAAGCTCTGGACCTGGGCACCAACCTCCCTCCCCTGGGCGGTTTCCGGTCTAAACGGTTCTCCATGGTGATCAACAACAGCACAGTCGAGGAATTGAACGTAGAACCCGACGGCACGGGCCTCTCGTGCTCGCTCGCCGACAAGCTTAAGATTAAGAAGTAAACGTGCTTGTGTCGGTCTTTGATGCGTTTTGTCATCTTTAGTGTACATTGAATGTTGTGAAGGATGCGTCGGGATGTTTACCTATTGTAACTTGGAAATGAAAATAGTTGCTATAAATACTTGAGTGATTTTTCGGGTACTAGAACGAGATTCATTTCGTGTTTTGTTATAAAAAAATGTATGCATATGTATGATTTTATAACATCGACGTGTTCAATTAAATTGCATTTCAACTTAATGTAAGATTTGTGGCTTTTGATGACGGAACGTAAAAAGACACCATTTCCTTCTAAGAATTCTCGCAATTAGTTTTAAGATCCCATTTTGGTAAATTGTGATCTTACACCTAGCTTAAACGTATAGACTGTTGAGCACTTCTTGTGATATAATGCAAAAAACATCAATTTATAAATAAATTGTGTTACTTAGTACCTATGTTCTTTTTTATTTAACGAACACCTAGGAGTATTCTGCTACACACCTGCCATAGCAGCTGTATTTTTTTTATTGCTATGAATAAAAAATATATGAAGCGATACGACTGCTCATGAACAGTAGCAAAACCAAACAACACCTTGAATTACAAAGCAATGCTTGGCATTCCACTGCGCTCGCCATCCTGAGACATAAGATGTTAAGTCTCAATATGTCCAGTAGTTACTCTGGCTACAATGCCCCTCAACCCGAAACACAACAGTGCGTTTACACTGCTGTTTGACGGGAGAAATAGACACTGCGGTGGTACCCACCTAGATGGCCTCTCACATATGAGAGACCTACCACCAGTAAAATCAAACCAGCAGCAATCAAATCACCAGTAAACCAGTATCTTTTAGGCCAGCATAATAACACACACAAACACATTTAATAACATGCATTCTAATGACGCTGATAATATAGTTGAGCGAGTCTCCAAGGCGCACTATACACCAAAGTCGCCTGTGCGGCGACATAGCTCGCCAACACAAGCCGGTGGCCTGTAAGAAAATAATCATGTCGGCAACAACCGCCGGCACATGTTGACGGCATGTCGGAGGCGCAAGCGCTCTGCTCAGTTGCCCGGCGACAGTCGACAACGCCATATCTAAATGTTTTTTTGTCATATATTATCTTTTACTACGCCATAATTTGGAAAGTTACAGATAAATAAATATATGCTTTTTTGCAATATTAGCAGCAAGCATTACTCTTCCATCCATCCATCCACCAGCCAAAGGAAGTTCGCTAATCACTCTTGAACATAGACTTTACCCAATGATTTCCACAGTGACCTATTGGAGACAGCCTGCATCCAGCGACGTCGACGTCAACGATTATACTTACTCGTAATCTAATAGTATTAAAATGACAAGAGAGAAAAATAACATATTCTTATTTCTTTTTAAAACAACGCATTCGGATGCCAGAAGATCGTAGACATGTTGGCGACACAGCTTTCCGACTTGCAATACGTGAAGCCGAAGAATAACTTCTTGTATATCGCAAAAGCTATAAATGACTGGTGCGAAGGAAATTTATTTTTATTATTAAACCTGAAGGCAATATATTCTCAACTTGACGATGTAAATAATGAAGAGTAGAGATTTTAGCTCCTATTTGCAGACGATAGGGTTGCGCCTTACTAATAGCATAAATGCAATAATAAGCTCGTCACGAATTTATAGGAGCGTTAAATGAATCATTGATGGCTCTTCCACATAACATGATATCATAGGTTTATGCGGAACTTATTAGTGAAAGTGCCTCGATGAGTCACTTTCTAGCACTAATCCTGGGCTGAATTACTAGGGCATTCTGTCTGCTAAAGGAGATTACCCTGGTGTCCAGGATGAAAGCCGAGCAAAACTAATAAAAATAACTATGTAGGCTTACGGGAAACCTTAGAGGTTGCGCAACTGAACTCTACCCTAAAGCTGCTACTCAGTTCTGGCCCCAGAACTTTGTAATGATTATTAAATCATTAATGAGACATTACAGATACTTAATGTATCTACTCAGTTAGCTGTAATATCTACCTAGTTATCATACATGTTAAGTTATTTTTGAAAATTAATTATGTATGAAAAATTACCCATTCCATATCCATGTCGCGTCCGCATGATATTTGATGTGGATAAGGTTCATTTTGCAACGCTCAAGTTTTGGTTTTTAATTAATGTATGCCTACACATTGATGATTTAATATTATCCTTTACCATAAGATTTCATATAATTTATGAAGACGTAGAGGCAAGGCTCGGAAACCGGTTAAATTTCTAAACCGGTTTCGGTCATCGACCCTAATAAAACTCTATTTCGGTTAAAGGTTAACAATATACCGGTTACTACGCAAAACCGGTTTTCACATATTTAGGTTTTGGGAGCGATAATTATCGTTCCCCAAAACCGTTCGTAACCGGTTAAATCCAAGTTCAGTAGCGAATACCTTCCGTCGCGTCTTTCCTTATTTTTGCGTTTGCTCAGCTGCGTTATATTTTATTGACCGACTTCCAAAGCGTAGGTAATCAATTCAACTGATTTTTTTTTGTATGTTTGTTACACGAGTTTTCCTGCAATTAGGAACCGATTTTGAAAATTTCTTTTTCGTCAGAAAGCATGGTATTCATGGTTGGTCCTATAAAAAATTGTTGATGACCTGATGAATATCTTCGGATTTGCCGACCAGTACTCCTCAAAATTAAGCAGTCCAGTCTTAATTCTTTTTGTGTTAGATTAACTTTAAATGTGTAATTACAAAAGATGGTTGAAAACGGGAAATAGGTGGGGGTGGAGGGTAGAAATTAGGTACATTTGTAAATATTCAATATCTCCAGCAGTACTTAATCGATTAATAAAATAACTTTTTTGTCAAAGAGTATTATATGTTAGGTAGGACCAAAAAAATTTCGTGAAGACCTGGTGATTATCTTCGGACCTGAAGGGCAGAACTCTTGAAAATTGAACAGTACAGCAATAATTCTTATTACATTAGGGTTTAGTAAAATGAAAATGAAAAATGAAAATAATTTATTGAATCCATTAAAATGTTCAACATCGTTTAGATTCAGTCATTTTTTTATCTACCACCCGGTTCGGAAAGCGGTTTTCACTAGAGAAGAACGGGCAAGAAACTCTAGTGTTGCTCTTTTCAAAACCAGTTTACAATGTAGTGATTATTACATAGTATACATTTAAATCAGAGCAGTTTATTAATAATTTGTTGTAAATTTACAATAAATATTTTTAACACGAATATGTTTATATTATAATAAATATGGCTGAGTGAAGCGAAGTCGCCCAAAACGAAGGATCAGTATACTCTTTTTCGCTAAAGCAGTGAATAATTGCGTTATATACTTGATCAATCAATCCGTTACAATGTAAGCAGATTGGATAGACCAGTCTACGCAAGCAGCACCCGTTCACGAGTATGACGCATGTGCCAGCCATCGGCCTCCTCAACCATACTACAGGGAAGTGACCGACCCGGCACACGACGCCATCGCAAGCACAGACTTTTTAGCGAGCATGACATACCCAGTCACTTACAAAGCAAAATAATAGCAAATGTGATAAGTTACTTAATTAAGATGATATTATACAGAGCACACTAAAACTTCCGCTCCAAGATACTACGCATTTATTTAATTTTATTCTATTCCCAAGCCTTGCTATCATGAATCATCTAGATATTCCGAAATTTTATAATATGCTTTATTGCATAATTTTTGTTTGATAGTTGCTTTGAATTTTGTAATAGATAAGGCTTTAATGTGACTGGGAACTTTGTTATAAAAGTGTATACAGTAACCCTTAAAAGATTTGCTGATCTTGTGGAGTCTGGTCTTATGCGTTGCTAGATTATTCTTATTCCTAGTATTTTTGTTATGAATATCGCTAATCTTACGAAAACTTTCTTTATTTTTATGAACATAATTTTTTATGAACATAAGTATAAGTGTAAAGCAACGGGGAAAGTGAAAAACGTGCGGGGGGGGGGGGGGGAATAGAAATATAAATACTTCATATCTCAGACAGTATGTAGAACTGATAAAAAAAACTTTTCTTGGGAACGAATGATATAATAGTGGCACTTTAAAGTCGGTCTTTTAATTAAAATTATTATTCAGAAAGTTTTTAGTTTCCGTAGCTCACGCCGCACATCACACTTCCTAATGCGGATATCCGCCATTGAGAAAACTTTGCGTCTGGGAACCACGGTCTTGGAGGCGGGAATTAGCCGCAAAGAGATTTGTCAGGAAGGCAACCTTCTCTTGCGGCTTGTGAGCCAGCGACCCTTCCGGATACTTCAGCGGTGGCAAAGCTGGACGGCAGAAGTTAGACTGAACGGCCCTGGCCAAACTCCAATAAACACGACTGCTAGTTGACTGATTGGCCAACGCAAGCCCTCATACGCGCTGGGCATTCGCTTTAACGTAGCCCTTCTTGCACACCTTGGTTACTCTGTTGTAGGCTTCTATGAGGGAACTGAAATTGATCCTTCATGGGACGACCCCTGATCCAAGCGCGATATGCCGCCTTATTGTCGCCGATAGCATCGGCGCGGGCACGATTGAACCAGAAGCGTCCACGGCCCGTACTAGCTATATCAGAGGATGGAATGTAGTATTTCATTCCAAGCCTGATCTCGTTAGCAATAGCGTTGGCGCTCGCTGAAGGATCTTTACCCTCAAAGCAGAGCTGCCTCCAAGGAATGGGTGAGAAATAATCTCGCATACCATCTCAATCTGCTGACTGCTGAGTAATGCCAGATCCTCCGCTTAAACTGCACGGGACGTGAAGGTGAAGCGAACGGTACTGACGATTCAACCAGGCAGTGATTGTAAATGCCCAGAGGCCAGAAGAACCAGCATGATCAGTTTTGAAGGAGCCCAGCCACAGTTCATGATGTGCATTGAAATCCCCCTAGACCACAATTTTGGCCGACGGGAACTGCGCCCTCTCGTCTTGAGCCGCCTGGCTAAGATACCTGAATAGCCGAGTCGTCTCATCGACTCCGTTGTGAGACCAGTAAAAGCACACGTAGATGCGGCTCAGGGAACCAAGACCCACGAATTACGTTAGTCACAACCGAAGGACTTAAAAATCCAAAAATTTTAATACTAATTTATTTAATACTAGTTACTTGTTCGATGCTAGATACAAGATTGATTCTATTTTACAATTACAACTTATAACCACGAATTTAGGTCGCGGAGTCAGCGTTTTTACGCGGCCTTGTGCCGGAGGACGTCAGCAATTTTGGTACACGCGTCGCATGTAACACACGTGTACACACAAAGCGGATAAGGAGGGGTCCTCCATGCAGCGCAAATGGCGACAGCAGATTTCCGACCGAATACACAAGCATACCCCGGCTTTAAGCTTGAAGTTGTCTTCAAGCGAATAACCGGGTACAGCAGGTAGGAATTTTCGGCCGGACAACGAATCCGCGTATCCATCAAGAAAATCAAAGCAGGCCGGGCCGTCTCGAGATGGTGGTGGACGGCATAGAGGTTCGTATGGAGTCCGCAGATGTTGATGAACTCCATAGTGAACGCAGTGGTGGGGTTATGCACCGCTGAAGGATCTGCTCTATTTAATTGCACTGTCACGAGGTTGTAGGTATGGGTTTGGTGATGGGCCGCCGGGACGCCACATCCGGTCATCAACCGGCACGACAGACCTATACAAGATTATACACGACATGGTGAGGCAGCCTCTCATGGTAGTTAGCCACGATTGGGCCCCTGTACTGTACCGTGGGCGGCCACTCCTCTCTTCGACAGCGACCGAAAATAGCCAGACGGTACAACCCCATGTCCGAGCTCCCCTCGAAAATCCGGAATAACACAGGCTGATTCCGGAAAACGAGGATCACAATGGTGGTCTTTACACCTCGCCCCGTAGACGGTGGTCGCTACTCGGACGGACACTTAAGCTTGAGCCTGGTTGCTACAAATGATGATTATGATAAAGATGAAAATATACGCAGGCGGGGGCGCCATTCTTCAGTTTTTGCCCCGCCTCAAAAAATATCAAGATCCGGCGCCTCGAAAGATATCAAGGAAAGCCAGCGGGCTTTCCATGTCATATCTCAAGAACGGATATATTCTATTTATTCTTTTTCTCCCCATCACAACAGGTAAGCAGCAACTAATTCACAACTTTAAATTGAACTATTTTAATTGCAGTCCGCACCGTGACCACGAAAGCTGTAAAGTAATCGAAACGTCGGGAAGTCAAAAATGTAAAAATTAAACCAAATTTCAATTTTTATTGACATTATTTGGGCCTCAAAACGGACTTGCGTTTTGCGCGTCCAGTTCTCTTGAATAATTCGAATACAATTATAGACGAGTAACGAGCCCGCACGCGGTATCTCGACATAAACACGTCTCAACACGAATCTACCCGAACCGCACAAGTTTGACCTTGGATCGTGCGTTGCAACGGACGGTATTAACCGGTTAATTTGTTTTGGAATTAACCGTTTAATACCGGTACTAAACCGTTCATGCGTAAGTAACCGGTAACCTTTATCGTTTGGGTTAGTTAGAAACCGTTCATTATTTTAACCGGTAAACGTAGGAGCGATATAATTTACCGGTATTTTATCAGAATTAACCGCTCTCTTTAAACCGGTTCCGAGCCTTGCGTAGAGGGGTCTAAATATATTTTACAAACAGCATATGCTAAACATATCTATAGTTTCTAAATCTTGCACCGATAACTGGAACACGATAAATTGCAAACTTGTCATTCATAAAAATGTCTGAAGTGTAAAACTACCAAAACAAACCGTGCCCGTCCCTGTTTCTATTTGTTTTGAATAATAATGACGTATTTATATTATGAGTAGCAATCGTAAAGATGATTAAAAGAGTCTACTACGTGGGCACGACGTTTATTATATGTTCCTTACTTTATTGGGTAAGAGAAGATGTTGCCCAGATATTTGAAGACGAGAGTGCCGCAGTCGATGAGTGGTTGGACCTTAATGAACTCGGTGAATATAAGAAGCTGTTCAGAGAACATGGTAAGTGATGATTTAAGTTTTTATTGAACATTCTTAATTAGTTTTGCTTTGTTAGCGAGTTATTGATGAAATTTTGTGTCTGCGTTCCAGTGACAATTTTTGAGTCATGTTGCACCACATCTCACGTTGTCTTGGTCTCGCATATGCAATATTAATTGTGTTTTCTCACTCGCACTGACAACCTTTAAGGACTACCACGAGTGTGTAGAGTACTGGCCACAGGGGTAGCCACCGTGTAACCTAGTATGAGATAGCGATATTTGTGGGAGTGTGGCCAAGTTGACACGTTTTTCCTAAGGTATCGGGAAACTTTGACCGCTCTTTAAAAATATATAATTGCTAAAATATCGATATTTTAACTTTGAGTGGAACTAAAGTGCACATATATACCTGGGTCACCAACCCTCACCCAGAACTAATAAAAACACTGTATAACATAAACATAATTTAAGTAAATAGCTAGTTCTGAAAATAAAAACTATTGTAATAAAAGCTAATAACAAAATAATATCTAGTCCGTCCCGTGACCACGAAATTTGTAAAGTAATCGAAACGTCGCGTGGAGAAGTTAAAAAAAGCAAAACTTAAACCAAATCCGCGATAAAATCCGTAAATAATAGTTTTATTTCAAAAACAATATCTACTGCGCAACCATATACAGTTCAATACGTATAAGGAAAAGTTTATAAAATAAAAGATAATTAATGAGGCTTGCCTTTTAATATGTAATTTAAATCTTTAATATCTTTTGTTTTAGGGAATATCAACCGTCGGACCGCTGGCCACCCCAAATAATGTAAATATTTGCCTCCAAAACGTCAAATTTCCTGGAGTCAAGCGGTTACGCCGATAAGGACAGGCTACAAAAGCTTGCATCTCTTTCTTACATGAACGTTATGTATAAATCTCTTTCGTTTTGTGTAAAAGGGATAGAACACCGTGACTCCGTCTATTAGTTTCTCCGTCTACGGTACTGGCTTTGTAATAAAATATAGTAAATAGTAATTCTGTGACAGTAATAAACACAGGGTTTCCTTTAATCGATTAAATTGCGATACTATATAATTTTTGGCTTTTGGAATTAAGGATACTCATATGGGATAGCTTATATTGAATAGGGAGAGCCTCTTTGAATCTTGATCCTATTGAATATGCAGGTTATCATATAAAATGAGGAATAAAGACAATGTTAATTAATATTGTAGAAATAATATGGGGAACCATTAGTTTGGTAAGTAATTAGGTAGTTAATTAACTTTTATACTTCCTGATACAGTTTTTATAATGTATAATTATAGAACTAATGTGTTAAGGTCAATAACTATACAGAATAAAACTAAATACCGGAAGAAAAAAATACAAATTAAGAATATAGATACTTGCATTATGAAAATCAGAATTAATTACACCTATTAATATACATATTTACTTACCATAACAAAGAAACTGAAATACTTTGAGAAAATTAAAAATTATTGAAATCAAGAAGTACCATCATTACATAAAGATATCCCATTAAAGCAATAATTTTAAATATTCCAACATTCATTTACTAGTGTAATGTTTATATCTCTGTTTATATATATCTATCTGTTTATATCTCAAAATAGAAATAATTTTTAAACTTTTTTAGTTTTAGCTCTACATTTTTATTCATATTTCATCTAGTATCTAATTGACCAATTAAAAATTATAGACTACACACACACTTTATAACCCGTTGATACCTAACATTGTATCCAGTTTGTCCACACCTTTATATAAATTCTAATCAAACATACCCAAAACTTCCATCCTCAGCGGCATATATTCACATGTCATCAGAAAAAACTATATCAGGCCAATATGTTATCATGTCATAAAGCAGACCAGTCACATCTCATGATAACAGTGTGGATATGTATGGAATATTATATCAATATCTAAAGGATGAGTTCCCTGGGGCGACAATGACGTAGCCGCCCGCCGCCACCCCATTGGTCGCCCCCACCCCCAAACAAACAAAGGCGGGAGCGCCAGTCGCGCTGCAGCACTCGTGCCGCGCGCACGTCCCGCGAACACTATCCTGTTTTAATATGATCGTTTTTTTTCTGTGATAAAAAGTCATTCTTCAATTAACTCGGCTTCTGTTTTGTCGTTAAATTGGGCGTAAAAGTCCTCTCTTGGTTATGTTTATGAAATATTGATTAAGTAACTGGTTCGGAGTGAATTTTCCAAAATGTGGCAGTTCGAAGATTCCGAGATATACACCATAGGGATGATCCATCCTTCACATAGCCGGCACTCGGGGCTGTCGATGCTGTCCGGAGTCTCACAATTCTCAGGTTTGTGATAGTCATAAGAGTCGCCGTGAACAGAAGCCGGTAATTTTTCTAACAAAGAAACTGAAAAAAATCCAAAGAACACGAAAAAGGATTTAATAGATTTATTTTGGTACATATTTTAATAATCAGGAACGAAAACCGTCCAAAATTATACGTAAACCAATACAAAATTAATAGTCCATATTGTTTGTTTACGGTATTTTACTATATAGTGTAAAGTATTTTTAAATTCTGACAAATATATTTTACTTTTGTATTTTTAATGGTAGGAAGTAAGAACAAAGCGCCACACATGTGATGCATTTTCCTGCCGTTGCACTCCAGCCGAAGAGCGCAATCATTATTGACTCTAGTCTCCAACTCTACATAAAAAGGTATTCATTCGGGCACCTTCCGTATTTGTCGTAAAGCTTAACCAGAATTTATTTACGGCTATATTCTGCATTACACATTTATAATTATAACATCACCCGTCAAGTACATCTCGTTGAATTTAATTAAATGGGAGCATAAAAATGACAGGCTATCAGCGATCATTTTAAAGCTGTAATTTATTAAAATGAGAAAAAAATGTTTGTGTTTGCAATCAATTACATAACGCTATCTGTTTTTGTTCATGCGGAAACATCAGTGCCATTTTTATATTGTGTTTATTATTTACACGGGAAATTATATAAACAGTAATACGAGTGTACACTCCCTCTCTACCTAAATATCACTACATTATATTATTTATGGTTATTAAAAAAAACAGTCCCCTATGTTATGTAACTTAATTTACATACAGCCTCCAGGGTATATGCGGACTGCGACTGAAAACGAAGCCAGGTGGTAATTTTAAAGACTGCAGACACTATGCAACTAAAAAATTCACCCTTTTTATTTTATGATTATAGGGAAAAACTATTTATTTACCACCCAAACACAATGATACTTAATAAATTGCAAACAAACGTCTCTTTATTTGGCGAAATTATAGTTGGTTTGTGTTTGAAGTCACCAATACTACCGCCTGGCTTCTTTTTCGGTCATAGTATACCCGGTATACACGTTTGTAGCCTGTAGGCAGAGGTGTTTCAGTTACGAACCCCTGTTTGTTAGTTCATTTATGTTGCAATGTGTGGTAGAGGCGAGTCTATCGTCACGGAGGGCACACATTTCAATCCTAGGCAATATTCCTATTAGATTTTTCATCCCGAAAAATATAAGTGGACTTGAAATCAGTCCCAATAGTTGTTAAATTATTATGTCTAAATAAATAAATATACCCAACAGTCATGTAGGTACATAATCCTGAAACATCCGACCCTACATCAAGAGATTTCTCTTTTGTTGCGAATATAAAAAACTGCGAGACTTTGTAGTCTCAAAACAGGCAGGCCCGAAACAAATATTTGAGATTCACACAAATATTTGCTTACAGCCTCGATTCACAGCTGGGATATTAACTTACTGCATCACGAATGCTGTCAATTTTACATTTTTATTTAGCCGCGTAAACCGCAAGGCCTAGTTTTATGTATTGTCGTTTAGAATAAAGTGGCATTGTGCGTGATGAGTTCGCGCTCCGCTGGTGGCCGGAATTGGATGGCTGATGGGCCTGGCGTGAATATTGCAAGCAAACAAATAGACCGCCCGGCGTTAGGTACATACTATTTTGAAGAATAGACAATAGAGTTACGTGACCTGTTTGAAGGTTTTAATAATAGCCCGTAGTCAGGAATTTGTGCCCGATATGGCGATAGGCTCGCACCGTTTTCGTGGGACGGAATGCAGAGGGCAAAATGTGGGTGTGCTTGTAGCAACTCTGCCTACCCCGCCTAGGATAAAGGTGTGAGCTTATATATCCAATATCTAAGTTGGAAAGGTCAAAGGCTATTTTACTTTGATTTACCATAAATCAGCTCCAAATCTTGCCACGGAGGTCTCTAGTATATCAAATTAAAAGGAATTAAATTTACTACAAGAACTCTATGATCATATCACCAAAAAACATTACTCAAGCAAATGCACGATTTCAAAGACGAGTAAAAGTTAAAGTTTTATTCGTGTTGGTTTTCTACGATTACTTATTAATCAGGCATATAAAGAGATTGCAAATCTTAAAATAGTCATTTCAAGCTTCCAATTTCTCTTTCCTTCCTTTTTTACATTTCTTAACGATCAGTTTCTCCAAGATACAGGCTGTCAAAACGCTCATAAAAAATATCCTTTCATTTTTGTAACGAGTGTATTTCGTTTGTTACTTTAGTTGGATACATTATTATGCCTCTAATTTTGATTTGATAGGTTTTAATACACCACAGTCTTCTGGTGTCATAATATTTAGACATTTTCTAGCAGTTTAACGACTGCAATCATTGTAAAATGGCAACGACAAAGTCCTGCGTCTTAAAGTACTAGCCGAGATAATAAAATAAACAAGGTGGCCACCAAAGTAGGTCTTTTCAGTCGTAGACTTATATCTTCGTCGTATCAGGGTGAATTATTGGTATTGCAAAATGTTGTTTCAACTATAGTTAATTAGAATGAAAAGTACAAATATTCGGGTCTAGGTAGTACGGTACGGCCCGGCTTCGCCCGGGTGCAGATACTTTTTGAATCCAGTCCACTTTAGAAATATAGGAACTATTTCCCGTGACAACTGTAATAAATATTTATTAAACTCAAGATTACTGCCCTGCCATGCACATCCGTGGGGAACACTACATTTTGTTGGGAAAAAAGTAGCCTATGTATAAATCTCGGGTGTCAGCTATCTCCATACCAAAATTTCATTAATATCGGCTTAGTGGTTTGAGCGTGAAGAGGTAACAAACGTTCGCATTTATATTATTAGTAGGAAGTAGGATAGTTGTAACAATAATAGAATAACAGGGTTGTAATGTAAGATTATGACATGGACTTAATATGTTTGAATAATTTGAGTTGGAGTACGGATATCCAATTATTTCATACCATCTGATAGTTTTGGAAAGTTGTAGTTAGGAATACCTATGAGATATATACCAAAAAGGAAAAGATAAATTCACTGTATATACAATGCACAATTCGGCCATACCGTTGTTTACAAAGTTTTCTAACAATTTGGCTACTGTTTCGAATATTTTTTAATTCAGATATCCGATAGTTTTGTTTACGATTGCGCAGTTCTATAATATTTCTGCAGTAGTACAAAATTTAAACTAATTTGTTTTATGTATCTGTATCGTTATGAGCCCATATACGTCCGACTGCAGGACCTCCTCCATAATCGACAGTACGATTGAGAGGCCATATAGGCCACCACGCTGGCCTAATGCGTTATGGTATGCAGTTTTCTTCACGATGTTTTCCTTTACCATTTTAGTGCGTGGTGATTGACTATCAATACAAACGTATGACTCCGAAAAGTCAGAGGTGTGCCCTGGGATTCGAACCCGCGACCACTATGAACATGTTGGCAGCCGCGTCTGGTCCGTTTACCAACAGGCCGCCACGCACTTTGTTTTACAAATAACTAATAAGCATGCAAATGATCAAGTTTAACAAAGTGAGGACAGTAACAACTGTAATTACACAACCCAATCCCAGAGGATACAGTAGGCTTAAAGCTTTCAGAAAAAAATCGAGAAGACGCAAACTTCCTGTTGATTAATAAATAAATAACACCCAACAGTCACATACATAGGTCCTGACCCCAAACTAAGATCGAGTCTTGTGTCGTGGGTATCAGGAACTACGAGAGACTTTTCGGTCTCACAAACACCCAGACCTGGAATAAATATTTGTGGGCCGCACAAACATTTCTCTCGGTGCGGGGATCGCACCCGCGGCCTCTCGTTTCACGGGCGGCGTCTAACCAACTGCGCCACGGAGGCTGTCATGATTATTTCTTCTTGTTGATTTTACTTACCCTTATTTATAAGAAAGTCTTGTGTCGTGGCTATCTGAAACTATGAGTGACGGTTTTCTCAAAACATCCACACCAGAAACTAATATATTCTGTGGGTCAGACACTCAAGGACCCAAACATAAATATGTAGATTTCAAACGGGAAGGGATAACTATTTCATGGCAATAATCTTGATTTTATTCGTACCACTGGGAGAACATTTATGTATGCCTTGAACGTCTCGTGGGCGGTGTCAAGCTAATCACAATAAATAAAACATACACAAATATTTAACAAAAGTTAAGAGTTAGGATCTGATTACCTTATCTTTAAATGAATCTATTTTATCGCGTTACCAAAAGCTATAAAAATAGACAAGTGAAAACCTTTCGTCTATTGATAATCAAAAGGGACGGCAGAGTGCTGTCTACAGTTTCCAAAGCTTTTTGGCATAAATTATTATTTGTTTATTCATTCATTTGTTCGGAATCCAATCATTTATTCATTTCTTTATTGATTTTGGGAAATTCACGCCTAATTACAGTATGAGTAAACACAGTTTAGGTAACATAAAGCTAAGGACGAGCTCCGATGTGTAAAAATAAATTCAGATAAAAAATACAAGTATGAGTAAGAAAATTAGCATCTTATTGGCTAAAGAAACTATGGCTTAAGCGCCCTCTCCCCACAGGGCACACTGATTTAATATGTAAAAGCATCAAGATCACACAAGTTCAACCATTATATAGAGATAACACATTATAAAAGTACAACTTTACCGTTAAAAAATTCCTATTCGCCCATTGACGTAAAATATATGGACGGGGCGGAGAGTACGAAAAGTGTTGTCACGAAAGTGGTCCGCGGGACCAATGCAACGGTTGTCACGTCACAGCGCACCGGTCTGTAAGTCGTCGACAAATGCCTAATTGTATCGTCGTGGATGCAATAAAGATGACCGAAAGTTCACAAAAAAAATATAACATTTTTTATCACCGCTAAGTAAAAATTATATAACTTTAAGTTAGTATAACATTTATTTTAGGATTATTTAAAAACGATTTCATGGCCGCCATTGACGTAAAAATCCAACAGATGGCGCGATTTTCACAGGCATCTTTTTGACGTACCCAATGTACTGAAGGGCCTATCCTTAGTTTTTAACTCAATGCATTCGCCTCATGTTTTTCAAATCAATAACTCACAAAACGTGAAGTGCCCGAACTGAGTATTTACGACCTCATGTTTTCTCAGCGCGTAATCGTTATCACAAGATCTAAGACGATAAAAATATGTACATTTTGAACCTATGTATATTTCACGCTATCAACCAGGATGCTTCTAGTCGTAAATGTTTAGTTTCCCTTTGACCTTTTCCACTATCTCACACTCGCTGTCTACCTTTACTTTTCAATGTGACCTTTATGAACTGACCCCTGACCCAGCGGTTTTTATTGGCAATCGCTCCGTATACACCTATACGATGATTGATGATCCGATGATAGTGCTTTTAAATGGAACACGGCTCGTAATGGCTGTTTCGACAGGTATATGGTAAACGTGCTAAGACAACATTTATTGGAACCACATATTAGAGCTATTTAAAGTTTTAAATTAGGATATTGACTAAAACATTGGTCTGTAAAGGATCCTCTAGTACCTTCGATGGGCTTACAAAGACTTTCACAGTCAATAATACTAATACCAGGATTAATTCCCCCAGCTAATAGAGGTCTATCATACTGAACGCATACAAGGAACACACACATCTTGTATGGTCATCATGTAGCGTAGTTGTCTGAAATCCGACTGAGAAACGAGGCAACGCAAGTTCTAACTCAACGTTTAGATAATTAATGTTATTGTGGCTAACAAATATTTTTTTCGGGTCTAGGTGTAGTGAGAGCAAAAAGGCTGTTGTAGTTTCTGACACCCACGACACGGGAAGTGAGGAATACGGGTATGTTTCAGTATTATCACTCACCATCAGGTAACCTGACTTGTTCGCCAGTACGTTATATAAACACATGGAATAGTTCTAGAACATTTTTGACCCACATTTTTCTATTAAAAGAACCAACACAATGCGTCAATTTATACCGCTGTCGACCGCATCTGAATAGAAGTCATTAAATAGAATGAATCGTCTTTTATCTTCCCTTTTCTAACCAAAAAAATGAAGTAGAATGAAAACAACGGGTGGCTCTAATTGCCGAGTGCACTTCGCCAACCCTTTAGTGCGGTGCAAGGCGGAAACGCGGGCGGGTAATCATTTATTGTTAGGAGTTTTATCATAATGACTAGGTTATGTTTAGACGGTAGGTTTGTATGGTAGAGTTTTTTAGTACCATACTTTTTAATATCCTTTTAAGGCTTTTAGTTGTGCGCAGATGCTTGTTTTTTCATAGCTTTATCGATTTTGCAAACTTACGTATTGTACTGTACTGTATTAGCCCATAAATGACCAACTGCAGAGCACGGGCTTCCTCTAAAATCGAGAGTACGATTGAGAGTGGTTAGGCCCTATATTCCACAACTTACGTACTATGTTCCTTTATTAATTATTAACTTTTTTCTGCATTCAAGGGCAAAGGGAATCCTGCGTGATATGTCGAAAAATTAACAGACTTGTGACAGTCGTCTGCCAACAGTTGATATTCTATCCAGGTTACGATTTTGTCACTACCTGATAGATAATATTAAGGTAGTATGTCCTACAACTCGAGGCCTGTTCTCTATGTCTGTACAGCAAATCAAGGGCCTTCTCAACTTCTGAGAGTAATTTAGGCTCTAGTCCATTATTGAGTTGACTTACTAGTGATTAGGAGAGTTCTATTCTCTACGTAATTATTGTGCTAAACTCTGAGGTACACAGGTTGCCTCATCATATTTACCTACATCGTTGAAATTGATGTCAAGTAACGAGGAATGCACATTTGTAAGAATCTGAGGCGTGTATTTTGATCTCAAGAATCCAGTTTGCTCCAAGCAGTCTCTAACTAAAATATCACTGATTATAAATACATACATACATAAACTCACGCCTTATTTCCAGAAGGGTTCGGTAGAGGTGCTACCGGGGTACCCATGTTTCGCCTCGTGTATTTCGCCCCGCGATGTGACGGGGAGCGAGCCTATCGCCATATCGGGCACCAATTCCTGATTTCGGGACATGTAATGAAGAGAAAAACACAATATAAATTTCCCCAACCTGGGGTTCAAACTCGAGACCTCAGCGTTGGTATCGTGCCTTAGAATAACCACAGGTATAACCATGCCACTGAGTGAGTCCGTTATAAATAAATCAAAAGTAAAAATATCGCGAAATCGTATATCTTAAGTCATGCTTGCATTTAACTCAGCGCAACAGCACTTGGAAGTAATTCAAAAAGCGAGCTCTCGCAGCGCGGCGGGCTCGGGAGTGCGGCGTGCGGACTGCACACAGCGCCCTCTACCCGCGGGCTTGGGAATCCGCGGTGTGCCAACTACGCACTCCTCATATACATTGGTCTCCATAGCTCCATATCGAACATTATGTACATACAAAACTAAAGTCTGTGGTGTTCTGAATGGGTAGATCAAGGTGCTGCAGTTTTTGCCACTTGCAGTTCGCCGGAGTATTTTTCCGTCAGAATATGTGATAGGCGAGATCTATGTTAAGTTAGACGGATACAAATTCTAGTGGTCATATGGCATGAGATATATTTCTTTTGAAATTATTCTTTCAGAAAACTGTGGAATATTAAGTATTTAATACAATTTTTCAGAACATCTTTCCGACCTCTGACTTATTACATTGCATCGGTGGAAAATAAACGGGACACAAATCTCCTTGTTCTTAATCGAGATAAATACAGGAAAATAAATAATAAAAGCAATATTGCTTGTACAATAAATAATGTACCTGCAGGCTGATTGGGAGCGACGTCGGCCAATAGTGCCGGCCCAGCGGCTGCACAACTGATTTCATCTGCAATGGAACGTTGGCCGCGCGCCAACTCGCAACATGCGACACTCTGTCACGCAACATGCTGGCGAACATGCTCGTGACATTGCTGCAACATGATGCGTTCTATAAAAATCCCTTGGTTTTTACGGGTTTTATATTATAGCATAAAGTTTCCATCAAGTACATTATATGTATGTTTAATTCTGCGCCATAAAAGAGAGAAAAATCAGGATAGTCCAAAATATCGATTAAAATAACAAACTAAAACAGCGGAGAAAAGTGAAACAAAAAAAGCTTATAATAGCAACATGGATTTAAATAATATATATGCTTCGTCAGGGCATTGGGATCGACAAAATATAATAAAAAATAATGTAACACGCAAATCGTTTTCGCCACATGGGAGATTTCTTCGCCGCGACTTTTTCCGGGCCATAATACATCAAAGTGGCATAATATAATAAACAACATTACTTTTGTATTTCAATAGTAATGTTTCTTATAACAAAATTCGTTCTCTATGTGTGTACATATGTATGTTGTATTGGCGATCAATGTTTAGCCAGGAATGCCTTGGAAGGTGTTAGATTATGGTTTTCGAGGTGTCTGACTATAAAAAATATCACATTGAGCCTGAAGTACGAACGCACCTTTGTCTTTTTTATTTTTTTTCTCCAAATTCACACCCTATTCCAATGATGGCGCACGGGATTTAACCATTTTGGGTGCTCATGGACGGCTGTAATCACTTACTACCAAGTTGGCTGCGCACTCGTTTGTCTAACTTAAGTTACTTAATAATAATAATAATTTATTTGCAGAATAATAATTATTATTATTAAATTATGAAACTTAAGTTATTAAACAACTATGATAAATTATTGCTTTTAATGAAAGTTATAGGATATCATTGTGAGCTGCAAAATCTTCGGACGAACATGGTCGTTTCAGTCCGCCCCGTGACCACGAAAGCTGTAGAGTAATCGAAACGTCGAGAAGTTAAAAGTCCGCGATAAAATCCGTAAATAATACTTTTATTTCAATGTGTAACACTCGCGTAAATCTTCGGAGGAATTTCAAATTTATACGAATTTACCAAACCGCATTATGTCATCGTGGTGGATTTTGCTTAACCCAGTTTAATCGGGGACTCGTGATCAAACTAGGATATACAATAAGGATTTGTTAGGGTAAAGCTGTCATCTCGAAAAGCCATACTTAGATAACCCTAAAAAAACACATCAAAGCTAAATCTGTTTATAAATGTACACGATACTGCTAATTCAGCGACGAGTAATTAAATTTCAGCAAAACCCTTTGCGTTTGAGAAGGCTGTAGGTAGATAAGCTGCCCCCGCAACCCCTAAACATCGTTAGGGATAAAAACGGGAAGATAAGGGAGCGGCGATAATCTGCCCTCTTATTTCATTATACCAGGTTTACTTTTAATATTCAAAGTGCCGTTTAGCTTATAATTTGTTTTCAACTTTGCTTCTATAGTTTTGAATGCAAATTTTAAAGTTACTAACAGGCTCATTCTTAGATAGTTTAAACCTTTTTTATTTGTTAGACATTTACGGCCATATTCATAGACATTTTAAAAACCTTTTTTAGATATCGAATGTTTTGTCCCTTTCAAATTACTTTTGGATTCATCTTGAGCGAGGAAGACAAAATATGCGATAGCTCAAATGGGTTTAAAACTGTTTATGAATGTGGCCGTAAATGTCGTAACTAATGGGTTTATAAATATTTAAGGAGGTAACAGGTATACATGCACATAGTAAATAATAGCTGCTGTAGCTGTTACAGCCCATATACGTACGCCCGGCTGCAGGGCACGGGCCTACTCTACAATCGAGAGTTCGAATGACAGTGGTTAGGCCATATAATCCATCACGCTGGCCTTGTGCGGGATGGCGGACTATACACACCATATAAATTTTACAAATCGCTATGGTATGCAGGTTTCCTCACGATGTTTTCCTTCAACGTTATAGTGCGTGGTGATAAGACTATCAAATATCAATATACACATAACTCCGAAAAGTCAGAGGTGTGCCCTAGGATTTGAACCGCGACACCGTGAATATGTTGGCACGCACTTAAAATTGTATTTTTTTTTAAATAGTATTATATCTACATTGAATCCAATTAAATTCATATTCTATATATGGATAATAAAACCTACAGGCAATATATAGTATTTATAAGTGTTTATGTATAATCATAGTTGTATATGTGTATGTATATATGTATGTATGTGTAAATGTGTATGTATATGTATAATATATATAATAATTCATCTATATATTATTATTTTACTGGAGCTTATTTCCTTTATTTTTCTAGACTGCCCTCTCTTCGTTTCCTTTTTTCTCGTATCCATCCAAAGGTTGTCTGTAAGAAATCGCCTAGAGCGATAAGACCGCCTTCTGTACTTTTCATTGTTTGTTATATGTTAATGTTGTTGTCCTCTTTATGTGCAGTTAAGAATAAATAATAATAATTCATCGCAATGCACTTTTTCGAGAGTTTTTTGCCATTTCTGTTCCTTATATTCTGTAGTTTGGAATTCGATGCATTGATTTCTTGCCTTGTGCTTGTATTAACGACGCCTCTCTGTCTTGTATATACCTTCGTACAAGTAGGTTTTGCTCTCTTGTTTCCGTGGGAACCTGCTACAAGGATAATAAAGCAGCTGCTTTTACCCCTGTAACAGGTCACCTTTTACCGAAATTACAATTGAGACGGGTTATGCCATATAATCCATCATGCTGGCCTAATAATAAAGCAGCCTATGTGTTAATTCAGGACATGATTATTCTGTGTGCAAAAAATAATACAAATCCATTCAAAGATATCAGCAGTTACTTCTAACAAACATCTTCGCAAGCTTTCACATTTATAGTACTAGTAGGGTAAGAACAATATGATGTAGATTTATTTGACAACATAATATGTGAAATAGTGTCTTGATTACCAAGAAAATAAAGGGCTTTTAAAGTTCTATGATTAGTCCAGCGAGGACCGGAATTTAGCAAGCTATTTTAAGGAAGATATGATTTGGTTTAGATGTGATGATAAGTTTAAACCTTTGTAATTTAATGCTAAGCGCTCTTTCAGCACGGGTCTCTACTAAACCTTGGTTGGTAATTTTTTTACGAACTTGGTTGTTATGTTCTTACCAGACAATGACCAGGCAATACCAGACAAAACAGAAAATGTTGTTTCCTTACGTACTACAAAATGCATATTAGTTGGCTTGATCCTGGCTGTATATTATAGCTTTGTTAACAAAGACGGTATTAAGCGCCTGTTTTTAACATGTGTACTATAATATTGATTACTTTGGTTAATAATAGTTAATGAAAAACATCAACCATTGTATAATTTATTATCACCAAGAAGAGGGACAATGTACATCGAAAATTCGAGCAATCAAAGGAAATTCAAGATTTACACACTGCTGAAGAAACAAGGGGACACATGTCGAATGTTTAGAGATAAATTATTACCTGAGTTCTATTCGTTTGTACAATCGCTTCGGCGAGCCAGTCAAATAAAACTTCCTAACCAACCATTTCTTTATTTACCAATCACTATCCGAAAGCTATCAGAGGACAATGCAATTCACCTGTACTATGGGGTGGGTCGGTCAGCGGCCCGGCAGCGGCCTACTTACAGCAACAAGTCCCCGCGCCCTTCCGCCTAGTATCGACTGTCGCCGCTCACACGAGAGCCATCGACACGAGCAGGGTCACATCCACTCTTAGACTATTCTATCTGATAACTTCTGTACTCATATATTTATAATCAAGGGCCTCGGAGTTTAAAATTAGTCTAAGCGTCCACTTTAAGACTTCGATGTATCTGATACGCGTCCATAATATGATTATGCGGCTTGGTGTTTTCAATTTCGCTTGGTTAGAATGTTAATTAAAAATTGTTAAGCGTTATTTCGGCGAAAGGTAAAATGTTTGCTTGGTAAAAAACAAATGCCCTGTAGGTACATAATGAGTTTAAACACCTAACGACGCGCCTTGCAATTTTTGGTTTAATCAATAGCTTTTTTCTATTTGATTAGGGGCCGTTCAAGTATTACGTAAGCACCATAGGGGGGCGGGGGGGTCTTTGCTTTGCTTATTTTGTATGACATGGGGGGTAGGGGGGTCTAGATGATGATTACGTCATTAAAACAATCTTAACAGGAAGATTCAAAAGAATTCAAAATACAGGGATGTAATGAAAAGAAACTTAGAAAATATAAGAAATATGTTATATACAGAGTATATCAAGACTGCCACCGAAAACGAAGCCGGGTGGTAGTTTTGGTGAGTAGAAGAAACAATGCAACAAAAAAAAATATGTTATTTTATTTTTAGAATTATAAATTCTTCAGAAATCATTAAAAAATTAAAAGTATATTAATCCAAAAATGTTTACATAAGCACGGGGGAGGGGGTAAGAGCTTTGCTTACTTTTGCTGACAAGGGGGATGGGGGGGTATATAATTGTAATAAATCTGCTTACGTAATACTTGAATGGCCCCTTACTGAGAGACTTATTCATAAGGACATAACGCATGTTTCAAAAGCTGTTAATATGTGGTTTAACAATAAGATTAACTTTAAAATGTCCGGGACCCTTGTTTATGCAAATTTTAAGCAGAACAATGGCGAATGTCTGTCGGCTGGACGTTCGATATTACTGTGAAGTGAATGTAATCACAATTCGAGACCTTTTTTTGTTAGTAAACTTATTCGTTAAAAATATGTAGAAAAAACCGTTATCAATAGCAAAACTTTATGAACTTTTTATATTCGCCAATTTATTTTTATTTATTTATAAGGTTGAATAGCGGTTTGTAAGGAATACGAGGGTTTTGATTGTGTTACCTACGGAACAAACACACGTAGGCTACGCAATTTTTTGTGCCTAGCGCCTTATTTACCTGTTTATTTATCGTCAATATATATAATCATATCTAAAATCTACTAAATCCATTCACAATGTTTCACAATGTCGATCTCATGAGACATAGCCTCAGAGTCCTGACCACTATCAACTCTACATCAATTATAAAATTGATAGCAAATGTCCGTTTGTTAGGTCCCATATCCCATTGTAACGAAATACCCGGCGCCGAAACTAAATCGAGCGCGGTGAGCCGACGTGACACTACTTAGATATCAGATCATCTGAGATGTCCTGTCCCGATGATCGACCTAAATTAGACATGCGAGATGGTATCAGCTATAGTTTATTAATACCGTTGCTGTTTTATCCCATTTGTGATCTGTCATTTGTTGTAGTGCATATGTGTTTGGATTTTTTTATTGTTACGACGGTAATAGCGCAATCCAAAATATAGTATTTATCATTATGCTATCTAGGCAGAATGTAGAGTGAAATTGAAACGTGACATACATATGTGGGCCAATATAACCGGCATTCCACTCTTGTTGTCCAGTGATCCCAGTTGTTGGTATCTAGGATGGGTGGTCTTTATTCACAGACCTCAAATCCAATACGAAATCGTGAAATCCATTAACATTTTTCATATAACATGGTATTGTTAGAATATTTAGTCCATTTGTTGAGGCTATTAAAACTTTAATTATTCGGCACGCAGGTCATAGCCCTAAATCGTGTAATATTGTTGAGCCCTAAGCAGTTTTACTCGGCCGTTGGTTTGCGAGTGTTAGTGACATGATCTTTGTCCGGCTATTTAAAGAAATATTGCTTTCGGGTGAATATACGCGTTGGCGAATATTTAAAATAACAAATTCTTTACATGAGCAACAGGATCATGTTTACAACTGCACTGAGTCACACGTAATTTGTTGCGATATGTGTGTAGGATTATTTTACATTTTCCAACTGGTTGGGTGTGTGGGGGCGTGGGGCTAGATACTAGGTTGTAAGATTTTTTCGGTGAGCCTCCGTGGCACAGCTGGTTAGACGCCGGCTGTGAAACGTGAGGCCGCGGGTTCGATCCCCGCACTGAGACAAATATTTGTGTGATCCACAGGTATTTGTTTCAGGTCTGGGTGTTTGTGGGACCGAAAAGTCTCTCGTAGTTCCTGATTCCCGCGACACAAGACTCGATCTTAGTGTAGGGTCTGGACTATGTATGTGACTGTTGGATGTATTTATTTTATTTTCTGCACAGGTCCCGCGAACAATAAATCCAGTTATCACTAAACACTTTTTAATGTCTATAGCATTTCTCCTATTATGGTATTTATATCGAAAAGGGATAGGTATAATTTTATGTGTTTTGTGGCGGCACAAATACATCTCTAGGGGATCGAGCCCGCGGCCTCTCGTTTCACAGGCGGCGTCTAACCGACTGCGATACGGATGCTGTCAATCAGCAGTATGTTTCATCCGCGTCAATAAGTTTCTACCTCGCAATAAAGTCTGTTTATGAACGGAACCACAACGTAGTTCTGACTCGCAACGAGCAAAACTTAAATAACGAACTTGATGATTAATGCTGTAAGTAAATACCAGTTCCAAAGTAAATATCCTTCTGTAAACTGTTCGTTAATTCCGTGTTGTACAGTACGACGCGACGAGACAATTTAATTGCACGCCATTGTGCCGTCTCGTTGACTGAAAATCATCTGATAATTACTTTTCAATGGCGCCCTGAGTGATTGGGTGGCGGCGATGGATTTCGCCTATTCTGTGATTTGTGTTGAGGTTACTTTTAATTTTAAACTTTTGTGAAGGTCGCTCATATTTTATGTAATTGGAAGTTATTTACTCATGGATGCAGCTAGCCAACCCGCACTAGGCCAGCGTGGTGGACTATATGGCCTAACCACTCTCAATCAGTACGATTGTATCGATTGTAGAGTAGGCCCGTGCCCTGCAGTGGGACGTATATGAGATGATACATACAATTAGCAGCTAGATTTCTAAAATCTAAATATAGAAGTACTGCAATTATTTTTTGGAATATGTGGATTTCCTTGTGGCGAATATATCTTTATTATTATTATAAATCCACTGTTCGTGGTTTTGTCACTGGGGTTATCTGAAATCTGGAAAAGGAAATTTTATTGTAAAATTTTAGCTATATCGGGAGACGAGTACAAAAAGTTATAAGTATGTAATTACTTCTAAAGATAATATTTTATAGTATGATTTATGCTTCGTATAAATTAACAAATTTTCCATCTACAGAGTTAATTTAACCAGCAATCGTAACATTTCACATGACAAGCTGTTTTACTGAGGCATCGCGTGTTGGTACTCGGTGCCCACACAGATAGGGCTCTGCAAATGCTAGGTGCCCTATTTTCTACTGTTGAATTCTAAGTGTCGCGTGTAGCATGCCACTGTGCTATTTAGATTTACATATTGAAGAGCTTGTGGTGTTGTATATTGTATGTGTTCGTGTTACCATGACCTGGGATGTTTATTACGAATTCCACGTACATGTGGATGGATGGCTTGTATTTTAAAAATTAATCAATGGAAATCTCAATTGTAGATATGACCCTCTTTCGACAGGCTGATTATGGGCTGATACAGTAAAACTCAATCTCGTAATAACCTATCTTGTTACGCTATGGATTATAGTCTTGTAATCTTTGTTGACGGTGTATTATGTAGGTACAGATTGAATAATTTAATGGTTCAATTCAAATAAATCATACCATTACATCATGTGTTATACAAACTAAACCAGACTTTTTTCAAATTTACTGGGACAAAAAACAGTTGAAAAATAAAGTTTAGTGGAACTTTCGCTAAATATACAAATATTCAACCAACAACATTGTCTACAAATTATTTAAACAGAATTATCGTATACACGCACTTAAAATACACTAGAGTTAGCTGCTATGACGGATATCCATCTTCGTGAAAGATGCTCGTTATTGGGATACGAGTATCTTCCATCGATCATCAGCATATTACCGTGGTTATCCATTAACGGCCTCATTCATAGACATTTTTAAACCCTATTTTATTTATCATATTATGTTTTGTCCCTTTCGAACGATTTTGAATTAAGTATAAGCGAAGAACACAAAAGTATCTAAGTAACGCACTTTTATAGTAGAGATCGTTTGTCACTGCACGTTTAGTGGATAAGCGGAATATTCACGTTTCCAAGTTTCATGGCGCTTTGTGCGCGCGAGCCCAATTTGCTTCAAATGGGATTTCAGCTGGTTTCAGCGGAATGAGCTGACGAAGTTTTTGTGTCGCCCGGATTTGATGGCATCGCTACACGTGACGGAAATCTTTGTAAACACTGTTTAGTAATCTGTAAAGGGAAACTTAGCTTATTTTCGATTTGAAAGGAACTGGATAATCCGTTCTTTCATATGAAATATGAAGGTGATACTTATGTTTATAATTCATTTTTATCTTACTGAAATTATTTTATATAGAGTGATTAGCATGGTATTTGAACATACACAACGCAAGAAAAATCGTGGATGCATTGCTGGCGTTTGAATATGACGTATTTGCATAATATATTTTAGTCACACTATAACATATTTAGGCCTATCATATACACATATGTATATTCTTAGCAGCAGTGTACTTCCTGTGGCTAAAGAGAAGAAAAAAAGAAGAAGAGCTTCAAATTTTTCAGGCCAGTAATGCATTGTGTCATTATAGCTTCTAATCTTAAGACGGGCAATCTACTTAATATCTGCGTTTTTTGGTTTCTAAAGAAGTCTACAATCGTAAGGTTAGTCTTACATAAATTATCCTGAACTGGTATGATTGCGTCATGGCCAAGGGTCATCTACTATGATATTGCAGCAGGAAATAATTTCCCTGTAACGAAGGCTACATATTTCATACCACCCACTATTGAAATGGAGGCGTGAATTTATGTATGTTTGTAACAATGATGTATTTTAAAAGCTGTTGTATGCCATAGCCCATAGGTTATGTGTTTATCGTGGCTGTTAGTAAATGGCGTGCGGCACGCTATGTACTGCGACCTTTGCATTAGAGTTCCTTGGTTTAACAAATTGGAACCTTTTTTGTGACGCATTAGTTATTTAGCTTGATAGGTTCATCAACTTCATCTGCTTTAGGCATAGGAAAATACATTTGCCCTACGAATCTATACAGTGTGCTCTTCGAAGAGGCCTGAACTTACCAAACTTTATTCTATTATCCTATTAATATAAAAGCGAAACTTTGCGTTTGTTACTTCAGCACGCTCAGAGGGCTGGATCCATTTTTATGCAATTTGGTATAGAGGTGGCTGATACTTTAGAATGAAGACTAGATTAACGCATAGGTTACTTTTGATTCCGAAAAAAAACCAGTTATATATATTTGCTACTCTTTGAAATTCAAAGGAATGGTTTGGGATAGAACATAGGGCGGATAAAATGGAGAGCACCAGATTGTATGTCTTAGTTTTGGTACAGAATGAGACGGAACAGGATGGGATGTAACAGGACGGAAAAAGCGGCAGGTATAAATAACGGTAGTCACGTTGAGTTTCAATATAAAACAGTATGCCATATAATATGTGCGTGATGTGGACTGGACTCAAAAACCGGGGAGAACCCTAAACACGCTGCTTATTATTTTATAAATAAAAATGATTACAGTTTGGGCCAATATTAAAAACCAAATCATTTTTCGATTTTAGTCCATTAAACGTGAGTGAGATGGGTCAAGCGCGGCTTGTCATAAAGTGGTTTCAATCCCAAAGTATTTTTAAATGGGTCTCTATGTTTTAAAGAGTCTTGGTTTATACTCGTAATAACAATAGATAAATTTATTTACATTGTGTTAGCTTACGAATAAAGACTGTGATAGAAATCTTTTGCAAGACTCGCGCTCCACTATCAACCTAGAATTTTATTTCACAGAATATCTTCTTTCTTATAATCTGTAATAACATAAAGTTGGCTAGCATCTAGTCGAGCGGGGCATAACGTCTGCAATGCAACACTGTTACGACATGGAAATATCTGTATAAACACACTCGAAGCAGGATTTCCTACAGCACAGAGAGGGTTTAATCAACTATCGTCTACTTTTCAAAGCTTTGCACGGTATAAAGATGTGAAATATATTTTTCCTTTCTACGCAAAGAAGTTTTACACAAAATTATTTGGTTTAAAAAAGGATTATTACTTTATGGAGATACGCTGATGTTCTTAGCATTGTACTCTTATGTTATGACTAATTTACTTCACCGAGGTTTCCCATAACATTGCCAAAATAATTAGTATATAAATAATAAATTTTTCACTATTCATTAATTTCGGATGCAGGTTTAAGGCTACTAACAGCGTGTTATACTTTAATGGTCTAAGAAGTACCAATTTGTATAGGGGTTCATGGATTTTCATACCGGATTGGAATTTTCGGCGAAGCTAGATTATCAACAAACAAGTTGTATAAACAAAGCTTAGCATCGTTTGATGTAAGTACCGAAATATTGCGCTAATTTCCAAGACACCACATCTGTGTTAGAAAACAGAAGATTATAAAGCGAGAGACGTTTGAGATTCCGTATGTTATATTTTTGTCTATTTTCAAAGAGTAAGTTAAATAATGTGGTAAAGCCTACAAATAATTTAGTGTCCTTGTCACGATTATGTATGTTACTCCTGGTATTTGTTCAACCTACAAAGTAGCTGAAATCTTAGAAATGAACCAGTAAAAATTCACATATTATATATTGCCGTTACGTGCTGAATGCGGCGAAGATATGCACGTAAACCTTGAAGGAAACTTGATGGCATGTGCTCATTAACAATACAAAGAAAAGGTTTGTTGGTGCTGTGTTGCTTAGTAACGAGGCGCCCGTGACCTTCGCTGCTGCAGACCAGCAATCAATAGTCCTTGGAAATGTCTTCGCTAATGTCAGGTCTCTTAATAAATTATGATTCTTAAGTGTTCGCTGTTGGCCGTAAAAGTAATTTAGGAATTGTGGCGAATATTACCTATAGTGTTGTTATCGAGTCTGTGTTTATCCGGCTTACATCCGATTGGCGCAATTGTGTCGACCGGCAAGAGAAAACCATCTCTATTTGGATGATACACACTCCATTCAAATTGACAGCAAATGTGCAAAACTTTTTCCGTGCAATTTTCAATTGTCGAATTGCAACTAGATGAAATGACACCAACTATGTTAAATTGAGTTGATCATATTTTTAGCCAAGTCATATAATCTCTACGTTCACACATGCGTTACATACAAGTTCTACTGTAATTAGACAGCCGATATACAGCTGGCGAAGATGTGGCAGTTTTATTTTATGAGTTGTCTCTGCTCGTCGGCAGTTGGCCGTGACTGCCAGACAATGTACTGATTCTTACATTCACGTTTTACGATGTTGTTATGTATTTCTAACTGTATGGGATCGTAGGTTAGGTTATAAAGATTTGTAAGGCGTGCTTTGTTCGAAGTATGATTTGTCTTATCCTTGTCATTGATAGCCACTTTTGCTGGCAGTTGTACTGTTAGCGGGTCATCCTTTAAAATACTTATCTGTTCAAGATATGTATTATTGTGTTTATTACTTTCGTTTCAGAACTGTTTCAAGAATTTTTATAAGACTAGTTTTAAATCTAACTATATTTTTTTATCATTTCTTGTCTGCGCTACATCTCGTGTAAACTTTCATCGTGATTTTCAGGAATGGTCTATTCCTGAAAAGATTTATGATATATTAGACTAATAGTTTAGTAAAATGGCAAAAAAATGATTAGATGTACTTATTGAAGAACTGCTAACTATTGTGGTTAATGAGTTTTAAAGAGGATTACGTTTATAGCCAAACTTTATGTTGGAGCCCAGTAGCTATTGTAATACGCCTCTATAATAGCGATTGCTATTAAGTTGATGAGAGTTATATGTTTAAGTTTTGATGATGATTGCATAAATTGGCTGTGTTTGATAATTCTTCGAAGTATGTTTACGAAATATGGTGGTTTGATTTTCGTACTCAGAAATAATTTTGAAATGTCTTCACGAAGCGAGAGTTAATTTTGTAATCTCGACAAGAAACTTGAGGTTTCATAAATATGAAAAACGTCATTGTTTAGCGAGTTAGCGAGGGATATCCAACAGGATTTCAGATTAATGCATCAATTATGCGCACACAACGTTCATAAAAAGTTCATTTGAAAGAAGAAAAATATATGTAACAACCAACTATTATAAAAGTTGCGTGAGATAGGTGTAAAGGCGTAAACACAAGAGGATCAAGACATTTCGTCGGACCCGACAGCCGATACATCAGCACGGATTTTGACGCCCTCTTCTCCTTTCCAGGTATATCGACGCTATCCGGGTGCGGTTCCCCGGAGCAGCTGGACCGGCTGCCCGAGCTGCCGGCGGCGGAGGAGCGGCGCCTGCGTCGAGCCGCGCAGGTGCTGCAGCAGCGCCTCGTTCTGCGACAGTGGCTGGCCACGCACCGGCTGCAGCATGTTTATACCAAGTCAGTTACTTTTTTTAAATACATATATCATCCGCCTGGGTGGGTACTACCGCAATGTCTATTTCTCCCGTCAAATAGCAGTTTAAATGCACTATTGTGTTTCGGATTGAAGGATATCGAAACCAGAGTAACTACTGGACATATTGAGACTTAATATTTTATGTCTCAGGATGGCGAGCGCAGTGGAATGCCAAGCATTGCTTTGTAATTCAAGGTGTTGTTTGGTTTTGCTACTGTTCATGAGCGGTCGTATCGCTTATCACCAAGCGAACGGCATGCTCGTCTCGCCATGTATTACAAAGTAATGCTTGGTATTCCACTCTCTTCTCTATAGTCCAATAGTTACTCTGGGTACAATGTCCTTCTAACTGAAACACAGCAGTCCCTTTACACTGCTGTTTTGCGGGAGAAATATTGAGAAGATTTTGGGGTAGTACCCAGGCGCCCTCTCACATGTGAGAGACCTACCACCAGTAAGACTATCTTTACGACTGATCTTTACACAGGGAGGTATTAACATATGTTACTTTATTTATATACTCATATGTTTTTCATCACCCCAGGTGTTATTTTGTTTGTAATTTGTTCTATTAAGACTGATAGAGAACGATCACATTTTCCTAACGAAAGAGTAAATTGGATCTTCCTCGATTTCAATTTAATTCTGTATCTGTATGAGCCCATAAACTTTCCATTATAGACTGCAGGGTATTGGTCTCCTCTACAGTAGAGAGTACGATTGAATAGCGTTAGGCTTTATGTATAGTCCATTAAGCTAGCTAGTGCGGATTCTTATACTTTATATACCGTAGAAATTCTTACAAATCGCTATGGTTTCCTCTCGATGTTATCCTCCACCGTTATAGTGGGTGGTGGTGATAGACTATAAAGTTGTATACATTGAATTATTAGATGAAAATAAATTACTGTCAAGGAACTTTGTAACTAACAAATAACAATATCCTTTCTTCTGCATTCTTGGCCCAAATGATGTAAATACGCTGTTATTTTAGTTTTGACAGTATCACGGCCCAGTATTTTTGCAGCATTGCCAATCTATGTTACAACTAATAATAGACTTGTCTGTAATGCTTCAATCAATAGTTCTTGCCTTGACTTTCTGCAACGTATATACTTTAAGGGTGTCTTCATATTCAAGCCTAGTTGTCTCTGCGCGGCAATTGTAGGCGCCCTTAATAATGTAAAATATAATTTCTCTGATAAACATAACTACCTGAGCTGAGTTTACAAAAGAACAACAAACAAATGACTAAGTGAATTTTTAACGGAGCAATCCGGTGGAATCATCGCGTTTAATATTAACACGAAAAGCGCAATTCGGTCCTATATTCTTTAACGTTCAGACGCGTTTTTGTATTCATTGTCCCCCGCCGCCCGCACACCCTTCCTTCCGTTTTCATTTCTGTGGATATTGAAAATTGTATACAGTTCACTTAATATTGCCTGGCGGAGAAATCGCCGTGTTTTCCTACTCTGTTGTTTGATTTTTTGGCACTTGTTCTTTTCTGTTATGTTATTGGAAACTGCTTCAAGGATAATGCAATTTTGGCTCGCGTGGCAATGTAAAATCTTCTGTCGTGTTTTGTTTAATATTATTGTTATCCTACTTTTGGTTGTTCAATAAGATATAAATAAGATTTTATTGAAAACTACTAATAAGCATTCTTAAAATTTGGATAAAGATAAATAAACAAAAAATAACGGAGCGTACCAATTAAAGACCATTTTTTGTTATTTTTTGCTTATTGTTGGTAATAGATTTCATTAATCTTATTCAACTAGTTCCATATGTCTGTTCTCCCGTGCGCTGCTTCGCCTATATTCGGTTATCTAAGCGACGTATCATCAATTACGTCACTTCGCTCAGCCGTGTCGGATTATGCAGATCAATTCAGCAATTAGACGAGGCAATCAACGGCATCCGTCAAGTGTGAAGTTAATTGTGTCGGTACAGGTGACAGCTATGCAATGACGTACACACGGAGTTAAAGGATTCTACGATCTTCTGTCGTCGAAAGCGCTGTTGTTAAAATAATACGATTATATTTCTTCTTTCACATTTCATTACATTGGACATGTTAATATAGATTGCAAATATAAATGCTGGTTGTTTATTTTTTTCTATTGCAATGAATGATGGCGAGCGCAGTGGAATGCCAAGCATTGTTTTGTAATTTAAGGTGTTGTTTGGTTTTGCTACTGTTCATGAGCGGTCGTATCGCTTACCATCAGGCGAACGGCATGCTAGTCTCGCCATTCAAATCAATAAAAAAAAATAAGGAATGGCGAGACTAGTATATCATCCTGCTAAACAATACGAGTGCTCATGGACAGTAGCAAAACCAAACCACACCATGAATTACAAAGCAATGCGAGCGTTCTACTGCGCTCGTCATCCTGAGACATGATGGTCAGTCTCATTATCTACAGTAGTTGTTGTGGCTATAATGTCCTTTGAACCGGAACACAACAGTGCGATTACACTGCTGTTTGGCGGGAGAAATAGACATTGCAGTAGCATCTACTCAGGCGGCCTTTCACATAATAGAGACCAACCACCAATAAATCCTCATTACTCCTTTACAATCAAGACTTGAACTCAGAAGTCTCAGGCCACAGTGTCTATTTGTATGAACTTGTGATTTAAGACAACAGCCTGGTCAAAGTCTAATACCACCTGCACCATTGTTCTGCATGTAGGTCGACAGCCCTCCGGTGCACTAACGATGCCGAGTGGATTATTTTCGACCATCTTCCACTCGCACACATAATAGTTCGTATGAAAGCACCTTCACGGTTGCTATTGTGCTGGATGAAAAGCTTTTCATTCAATTTGATTAAATTGTTCTCAGTTATTCTTAGATCTTTGGATATGGAGGAATTTTAAGTGTGTATGTATGTATTGTTCTGCAGGTTTTTTTAGGCAGGGTTTTTAGCTGTCCATAGGCCTTAGTTTGTCGATTTGCCAACAATCTTAGGCAATGACTTAAAGGTTTCAAATAATTTATATTAGGATGATTTAAGCTCAGGATGTCTTAAGCTTCTGATAAAGATCTTTGGGGCAATATATATGGATCTATATTTGTGTTGCCTTTACTATGATTATTATTACGCTCGAGATGCTCTTTTCTTTCAAATTGGCTTGACAATATTAATGCAAATTACTTGATGGTCAGTATATTGTAATCCAAATAGAGTATCTGCTGAGAGATGGGTATCTCGCCAGTTGATGTAATTTTGACATCCTTTAATATGTTTATGTCTTAATATGAAAGCATCCGTAAGCAATGTTCTGAAACAGTAAACTTTGAATGAAACGAAAATAATGCTGTTTCAAGATTCAACCCTTGTCTGTTTAGGATTCGCATGGGGTATAAAATGTAAATATTTAAGGGAGTTTACGGACGATATAGGTAAATTCTGTTTTCCAGCATCCGTGTATCTTTAACGTCGTATTTTCATTTTATGTTCCGCGCTAAGTTAGTGGGGAGCATGCAAACCGCAAAATAAATTTTGCCTAAACAACGAGCACGGTTAACAACATAGGATTACTAATGATTGAGGGTTTGGTGTATGTCCGCTCAGGGACTTTAGCCTTCGTCCCCGAAGAGCATGTTACATTGGCATGTCTCTTTTATTAATTTGTTTGAATACTGATATGATAAAGTGATTGCAATGCACTAATGGTAAGTTGAGTGCTATCAAAAGACACTATAAACTGGCGAAAGATGGTCAATGGTCGTAAACAGAGTGATCTCGAAACCCTTTTAGGAAATATATATAATGGATTTTCCACTGTTGTGTGTTATATGATTTCCTATCTTTGATATTATAAAAAATACATTTCGTAGACTTGAATCTCCAACAAAACAGCCAGTAACCAGTAAGACAATCTAACTATCTCTCTAGCTGGCAACTTCCCATCGATTTTCCTTAGCACCTCAACCAATAGTATAACAATAGGCTAACCAACAAGCTGCAAGCTGTTGTTGTGTCGGTTATTCACAATGTACATAACTTGGAATGTTTCAACAGCATTCCAGTTGTCTTGGCTGTTCCAAATTCTGTCTTGTGAATAAAGATGGAGGCTATTTACGATGAACATCGAGGCTGGTAATTTCCGCAACTATTGTTAATGGAGCCATTTGAGACGCTTAAATCAGCCGCGAAGCTTAATGCGAGGCCATGAATGTCTAGATGTGAAAATAATGGAAATTATTCTGCGACTGGGTCCCAAAGAAAAACTTGCATTAAGATTTAATGACCTTATAAATATGTAGTAGCAATTGAGATGTTGAGATGCAATTTTTTTTGTGGCTTTTCGTTCATTGTACCTACTATTTCATTTTTATAAACCTATTTTAATATTTTTTTGTGGAGTTAAAATTCACTCCTTAGTGTACACTTTAATGTAAATTAGGAACAGTTGGAGAACTATAAATAAAAGTTACTTTATATTTGGCAAATTAATTTTACAAACTACTTACGTATTTCATTAACAATATTTCGTTTATAAGGACTTATCATTTTACATACATAAACTCACGTCTTTTTTCCAGAAGGGGTAGGTAGAGTTACCATCAGGACCCCCAAATTTCGCTTTGTATGTTCCGTCCCACCATGTGATAGGGGGCGCGTCTATCACCATATCGGGCACAAATTCCTGACTCCGGCCTGTGAATGAATAGAAAAATCCAATATCCTATCCAATAGAACCAGATACCTCGGTTTTGTAATCGAATCGTACAACTGCGCCACTGAGGTAGTCTAATTATTTTAATTTAAACTATAGGTAGCAGTTTGATATTCTAATTGCACAACAAAATAAATGTTGAAGACTACTTAATTTACAATTAGATCTACGCTGATAAACACTTAATGAGGTAAAATAGTTTTGAAATTTAATTAAAGTAACCTTTATTTGACCGACACAATATAGTGGATCCATCTTCACTGTAGTACCTAATTACCTACCATCTAGTCACTTAATGCCTAATATTAAATAATATTTTACTAGTAGTAGGTCTCATATTCGAGAGGCCGTCTGGGTAGTTACCACCGCAATATTTATGTCTCCCGCCAAACAGCAGTGTAAATGCACTGTTGTATTTCGGATTGAAGGAAATTGTAGCCAGAGTAACAACTGGACATATTGAGATTTAACACCATAATATGTCACAGGATGGCGAGCGCAGTGGAATGCCAAGCATTGCTTTGTAATTCAAGGTGTTGTTTGGTTTTGTTATTGTTTATGGGCGATTGTATCGCTTACCACCAGGTGAACGGCATGCTTGTCTCGTCCCATTCAGTGCAATAAAAAAAACATGTGCCAATATACCGAATGTTCCACAGCGATACAACATGGCGAGGAAGTGTCATGAATACTGTAGATTGTCAGTTTTACAGAGAGACGATATCGTTTAAATTTTCAAAATAGTTTAAAATGAATTCAAAGCTTTTGAATAATCGCATGTCTGAAGCGGGAATCGAACTAGCCAAGTGGTAAAAAAACCATCATTTTACGATACCAATCAAATGCCCGACCATAAGGATTAGTTTTCTCCATAAGCATTTTAGTTAAAAAGTATACTATGAAATTTGAAATGTTATATTTCAGGAAATAAATGGTTAGCTTTTTATTCGACTTTATTGTGATTCTAACAATTGATTTTAGCATTTTATCTCTCCAAAAATATCTCTAAAATTGTCTATCAACAATATTTAATGCTGGCACTTCACATGGCCATTTGTATTTGTGTATTTGGCATATTTGGCAAACAATTACCATGTGTGGTCAGTTTAATTGAGAAAGTGTGGCCTTATTTGCCTATTTGACAAGCAAGGCCAATAACAAATACGTAAGTATAGATTGTCATATTTGCCTGTATTTGCATGTTTGCTTTTAACGTCATTTATTTTGCCAAATACAACAAACATCCAATAGCAAATAAAAACAGCCATGTGAAGTGCCACCATAAGATACTTCCCTTCCACGTGGCATCGGCATGGGCCGCCTTGTATGGTAAAATGCAACTTATTGCATCGTCCACAATTTCAGAAAATGTAAATGTTAAATTACCAATTGCCAAGTCTTCTTTTGGAATGATTACAATGAAGCCGGCGATCAATGAAGGATAATAAAATTGTACGCGGGCTTTGTAGTCTTTGATGTTCTTACATGACACTGAATTATAAATACCAGATGTTGTCGATGTCTTGCTTCTGATGTAATATAAGGTTGTGTGATTTTTTATCACGGATTAAGCTTTATTTATCCTGGTTTTCGTTCACGTTAGCGGTGTTCTAAGTTGCTGTTGTGTTTTGGATTGAAGGGCATTGTAGCCAGAGTAAGTACTGGACATATTGAGACTTAACATCTTATGTCTCTGGATGGCGAGCGCAGTGGAATGCCAAGCATTGCTTTGTAATTCAAGGTGTTGTTTGGTTTTGCTACTGTTCATGAGCAGTCGTATCGCTTACCATCAGGCGAACGGCATGCTCGTCTCGCCATTCATAGCAATAAAAAAAAAAAAGTGTTACATAGGATATATCTATGTAGGTTCACTTCTAAGTGGAATCATTTCTATAAATTTTTAATACTTCCTAAAGCGAATAGTGATTGTCTATTTGGATCAATATTCATCAGAAATCACGCTAATTGCATCACGTTGCGTCGAGTGTATCAAGTCATTTTTTGATTGCACACTTGCGTGTATTTTGGTCGCTATCCGGAAGGATATACATATCGTACGGCCTGCTTTTGGGTCGCCGCCAATCTCATATGCCGAGCGAAATGCAACTGTAAAGCTGTAAGGTTACTGGATATAGTCGAGCCAGCAATTGGTTGCTTGGCGCTTAATTCTTATTAAATGATACTATCTTCTTTCCAGACTCTTAAGCCTAGACGTATCTTCGTTAGAAGATGTCTACTGGCTCGAAGACACAACGGCTCGCCATGTTCTGGAGTCGAAGGACTTCGGAGCGTGGTCGGCAGCAAGGCAGAGTCTACCCACGGGCAAGGAGGCGCTTCAGACGTTGAAGGCCGACCTGTGGAGCGCCGTGGTCAAGAACAGCAAGCATCAGGACGCTTGGACATGGGGTAAAATTATATCAGATTCAGATTTTATTGTTTGTTTTGTAGTAATTAAATAATTTTTTGTAGATTTAGAAGAAACTACTGGTGAGCTGGTTGATGAATCTGCTAAAAATGCTGGATTATAATTGGCTTTAAAGCACTCTTGAGACTGATCATCATCATCGCAGAGCGATAGTTTTACTGCTGCAGCGACAATTACTTTTGCTGAAATGCTATTTCTATTAGAAAAAATAAATTTAAATTAGAAAGAAATTTTTAACAAATTGTGGGCTAAATTTTGAAGCACATGGTTGATGGCCAACTTTCCTTCCTGCAGGTGGTATGCTAGTGGTGTCGGTGTCGGTGTGCGGGCTGGTGACGCTGGCGGCGATGACGCAGCCGTCACTCGCTCCGGAGGCCAAGCACTCATTGTTGCAGTACGTCACTGGGAAGTACCTGCACCCGCCTAGCTGCAAGGTTAATTTAGACTTTATTGCTTAGACTTTAGAGTATATACTTGTAGTGTTACTTGATGGTATTAAGTCAAATATATTGAAATTAAAAAAAGAACACGTATACTGTGGTCCAAAATCGGCAATGCACTGACGATTCACGCATGTGCCACTTTAACCTTCTAATCTAACCGTCGGAAACCATTGTTCTCATACGGATCTCTTAATTCCTGATTCGATCGTATACTTGTTTGCTTCATAAAAATAAAACTAAATATCATGTTTGTTATATCGGTAGGTGGAGTGGGGTTGGCAGGAGCCGCAAGCAGTCGGCGAGACTATGTGCTTCACTGTCTACTGCTTCCAGAGGAACGGCCAGCCGTACCCGATCTGCGATACTGATGAACTCACTGTCACAATTACTAATGGTACCAGGAAAGTAAGTATAAATATTAGACGTAATTAATCCTGTAAAATTATTGGTACAGACTTAAAATGATCCTAGGATACAGACGTCTTTTTCCAAGTCTGTACTAATCATTTCGATCCCAATTTTCGGCACAGGAGTTTCTGTCTTTGAGAATGCTTATGAATAATATTTTTTTTTGTTTGCATCTCCGTTCAGGTGACAACTGTGATAGAGCTGGGCTCCGGAGACCCGGCGCAGGCCAACACCGCCCGCGTTAAATTTACGGTCAGAACTTCTGGCGTCTACCTTATATCTATCTTAATCGGTGAGACACATGGATTTATTACAAATTGTTTTGATTTTATTTCTTTATCAAAATAATAAACTCTATACTGCTAACTGCTATAAAGTTGCATACAGATGAATTTAATATAATAAAAATTACAATGTGGATATCGATTTTTAACAAATTCATAAACAATGGCGGCCCAAGAATATTTCCATCTACAAATATTCTCATTTATGTAGCACTGTACCTGTTCATGAACTCAAAGTTTTAGGATGAAATATTGTAGACCGGCACTGCTAGTGATGATATATTTTTTTAATGCAATTAATGGCGTTCGCGTGATGGTAAGCGATACGATCGCTCATGAACAGCAGTAAAACTAAACAACAACTTGAATTATAAGGCAGTGTTTGGCATCCCACTGCGCTCACCATCCTTAGATATAAGATTTTACGTCTTAATATGTCCAGTACTTACTCTGGCTACAGTGTCCTTCAAACCGGAACACAACAGTGCATTTAAACTGTTGTTTGGCGAGAGAAATAGACATTGCGGTGGTATCTCCCCACGCAGCCTCTGACATATGAGAGACCTACCACCAGTTGAATCTAGACATATTCGCATTTATCGCACTGTACCTGTTCATGAACTTGGAAGTTTTCGGAAGAGATATTGTAGATCGGCACTGACGATGATGATAAGGAGTATGATAGTATAAAAAGTGCAGTATATAGAGCGTGTGTGGTGGGATGATGATAAGGAGGATACGGAAGGATGCTGGTATAACATAATATATGGTATGGCTTATATGTTGGTGCAGACGGCGCGGCCGTGGGCGGCAGTCCGTTCCGCAAGTGGTTCGCGGCGGGGCGCGTGGAGGCGCGGCGCTCGCGGCTGGCGCGCGCGCACCACGCGCTCGTGTGGGCGGCCGGCCACGCGCGCCGCCTGCACGTGCACCCGCGCGACCAGTACGACAACCCCGCGCCGCTGCCCACGCCCACGGTACCTAGTCTCATGCGTACTTCTACAGAGATCCACATCATGTTCTGTCACAGTCAGTGCTCTGGTTGGAAGGCCGGTGACACTGAGAGTTTAACAGCTTTTCTTTCAATAAACAAAGGAAGATAATATTTTAATCGGTATTCGAGAAAAAATACAGTACGTCCTTGAGCGTTAGCTGATTTTTTTCGATGTACATTACGTTATTCATTATTAATAAATATATGAAATAATTATTCCTATAAGTAATTTCATTAAGATTTAAAATAATTTGTACCAACAATAAATCCCTTATACATTATCATAATCGTCATTTATTTCAAATATTCAAATCGACTCAAATTACTCCCCCAATAACTGACCAACCGAATGGCATCCCCAGTCGGGCGTGCAAGAGTTCTCTATCCGCATCAACCCGGCCGGGGGGGAGGTGGACGAGGAGTTGTCGTCGGCGGCGCAGTTCGAGTACGACGCGGTGAACCAGCGCGTGTCGCTCACCATGTGCTTCCCGCGCCCCGGGATATACCACGCCGCCGTCTACTACGACGGAGTGCTGCTGCACAACGGACAGTTTGAGTGCATCGTGCTTACTGGTGGGTGTTTTTGAGAGTTTATGCCCATGGTTTTATTTTATTTCTTTCATTTACAGTGACTGATGATATTATTGAGAGTGGTTAGGCCATATAGTCCACCACGCTGGCCTAGTGCTGCGTCTGGTCCGTTTACCAACAGGCCACCTTGCACTCTCAAATTACATGCAATCATTTAATTTATACATACATTCTCTCAATTTATTAAATGTATATTTTTTTGGAATTCGATGTGACTTTGGTTCGTCTAGACAGGGTTATATGCTAATGGTAATACGTAACAGCTATATTAATTCAAAATACTGTTTTTAAATAAAGCGACCTCATACACGATATTATAAAACGTATCATGTTTTGGGTTCAGCATGAGCCTATGGTGCATAGTTATAATATGTTGTTCTTGGCAGTATAGTAGATGAATGATTGGCTGTGGCAGCGAGCGACCTATGTTGTATAGTAATAGTTAATATGTTGATAATGGCAGTATATTAGGAGACTGTCCCGCCCTCACACCCACCACTGCAACTCCTGTAAGTAAGATCAACAGTGGCACGCAATGTAATGACACCGAGCATTGAAGCTCGGCGAGTCTCCGGGAACGTCTAACTCGTCTTTAACCCGCAACAAAACGAAATTAATGGCAGGATATTATTAGATGAATGGTTGTGTTTTGCAGCGAGCGACACGGCGACGGTGCAGCGCAACATCTCGTCGAAGCGGCACAACATCTGCTACGAGGCGCGGCTGCTGGCGCCGGGCAAGCCGCGCCGCGTGCTGTGCTGCATCAGCCCCAAGCAGTTCACCGTCAAGGACTACATCCTCAAGTTCATTCCCAAGCGGATCACCTCCTTCAGGCTCTGTCCTTCTACTAAGGTGAGGGGTTTAGGCTGATAGTAGAGCAACTAGTGTGAGTGAACTTAAAAAGCAGGTTTATGGAAAGCTCAATTTGTTTACAACGCAGCAAATAGTCCTTGAATTAACATTGCATAAATTGTGTCATTATTTTAATTATTTTAAGTGAATGTTAATTTTAAGCGTTGAACATTTTTTTCCACTGTGATTTCCAAAGTTTTATATATGTAGGTCTTGTGTGCGGAGAGCAATAAAAGTCCTTTTTCTTATTTTCTTTACTCTTAAATAACAATTTACAACTTATTATAAACGTCTTCAAATTTAACCGTCTTACTCGCATGCGTCTTTTTCACTGTCTGCCTTCTAACTCATTCCCAACATTCATTCACTCTTACTCTCTCATACTTTCACTCACTCTCATTACATTCCGTTATATTCAGCATCTATTCCCACATATATGTAAGGATACGATAAAAAACATAAGAAAAATCTAAAAAAAAATTTTTACCAAGCATCAAACTCAGAAAACCTTAAACAATGACTATACAATTATTTAAATATTAATATCTCCTTTTTTTATAACGCAATGTAACGCGAATAAAAATCAGCTGACGGCAGGGGTCGACGACCTTTCTATGACGCGCGGTCATGTATATTATTTGCAGTGTATTGATATAATATGATGTGCAACCCCCGTCAGTCGTAAATTATGACTAATTATAGTATGCCGTTTAACCTTGTGGGCTTATAAAATATTAAATAATAATAGTGATAATTGAGACACATGAAAATAAAACAGGATATTAGTATTCATTTTTATTTAGGTAATACCGTATAACATTTTGGTTTAGAGAGCGTTCTACTTACACCCTGCAATATTTTTTATTCCAATTGTATTCCAACGACCTAATAAGTCAATCAAACAAAAATCTCACAGCTTCGATTTATTTGTATTTGACAATCTACGGGTATTTTTTGTTTCCAGTTAATCCTGAAGCCGACGCCACCGGATTCGGGTCCCGGGGGCGAGTTCTCGTTGGAAGACGGGGTGCAACCCTCGCTGGAGCTGGTCTCCGCCGAGCGGGACCTCATCGCCGCCACCTTCACGCAGCTGCTCATCGCCAACTGCGGCGGAGAAGACTCTTTCAAGGTTCGTGTTTGTTGTAAGGGGATTTTGAAACTGAGAGTCGTGATGATAATAATTGTATTGTGCAGTACGTCGCCTTCGATGGGTTCGGGGAACAAATGACACTAGTACTGCTTTCCAAAAAGGACTGTATTTGCTGGTTCTTGATACAGGAGTATAATACATCGGCGAGTGCGTGCCGTCACACAATTTGGCACGATCTATATTCCTTTACGGCGCTCACAGCTCAGAGTCGGGTGCGCGCCCGGGCGGCACAAATTCCAGCAATCTCCGCCCGCCTTTACTAACTCCGCAGTTCGTGCGGGGCGAGGCGGGGGGCCGCAGAGGTGCCGACATGTCTGAGCTGCGGGCGCCGTGACGTCACATGGTCGGGTCCACCCTTAATAAAATCTTATGCCTATGTACAATTATTTTTCCTTACATACTACTATTCTCTATATACATTACAAAAGAGCTATCCTTATTTATTACGCGAGAGCGTTGGGCTCGTCGTCCGCAACATGTATCATCACGTAGACATGCATGTTCAGTAATGGGTTGCATTGTGTATGTGTGCACAGAACAAGCAGGAGTTCTTCTACAGCGAGCTGCGCGCGTGCCACGCGCGGGCGGCGCGCGACAAGGTGTGCGTGCGCGTCAGCCGCGACCAGCTCGTGCGCTCCTCGCTGCGCGCCACCAAGCACTTCACGCTGGCGCACTGGTGCCGCAACTTCGACGTCTCCTTCCAGGGGGAACAAGGTACCTACATACATACCCCTTGCAGTGCGTGCGCGTCAGCCGCGACCAGCTCGTGCGCTCCTCGCTGCGCGCCACCAAGCACTTCACGCTGGCGCACTGGTGCCGCAACTTCGACGTCTCCTTCCAGGGGGAACAAGGTACCTACATACATACCCCTTGCAGTGCGTGCGCGTCAGCCGCGACCAGCTCGTGCGCTCCTCGCTGCGCGCCACCAAGCACTTCACGCTGGCGCACTGGTGCCGCAACTTCGACGTCTCCTTCCAGGGGGAACAAGGTACCTACATACATACCCCTTGCAGTGCGTGCGCGTCAGCCGCGACCAGCTCGTGCGCTCCTCGCTGCGCGCCACCAAGCACTTCACGCTGGCGCACTGGTGCCGCAACTTCGACGTCTCCTTCCAGGGGGAACAAGGTACCTACATACATACCCCTTGCAGTGCGTGCGCGTCAGCCGCGACCAGCTCGTGCGCTCCTCGCTGCGCGCCACCAAGCACTTCACGCTGGCGCACTGGTGCCGCAACTTCGACGTCTCCTTCCAGGGGGAACAAGGTACCTACATACATACCCCTTGCAGTGCGTGCGCGTCAGCCGCGACCAGCTCGTGCGCTCCTCGCTGCGCGCCACCAAGCACTTCACGCTGGCGCACTGGTGCCGCAACTTCGACGTCTCCTTCCAGGGGGAACAAGGTACCTACATACATACCCCTTGCAGTGCGTGCGCGTCAGCCGCGACCAGCTCGTGCGCTCCTCGCTGCGCGCCACCAAGCACTTCACGCTGGCGCACTGGTGCCGCAACTTCGACGTCTCCTTCCAGGGGGAACAAGGTACCTACATACATACCCCTTGCAGTGCGTGCGCGTCAGCCGCGACCAGCTCGTGCGCTCCTCGCTGCGCGCCACCAAGCACTTCACGCTGGCGCACTGGTGCCGCAACTTCGACGTCTCCTTCCAGGGGGAACAAGGTACCTACATACATACCCCTTGCAGTGCGTGCGCGTCAGCCGCGACCAGCTCGTGCGCTCCTCGCTGCGCGCCACCAAGCACTTCACGCTGGCGCACTGGTGCCGCAACTTCGACGTCTCCTTCCAGGGGGAACAAGGTACCTACATACATACCCCTTGCAGTGCGTGCGCGTCAGCCGCGACCAGCTCGTGCGCTCCTCGCTGCGCGCCACCAAGCACTTCACGCTGGCGCACTGGTGCCGCAACTTCGACGTCTCCTTCCAGGGGGAACAAGGTACCTACATACATACCCCTTGCAGTGCGTGCGCGTCAGCCGCGACCAGCTCGTGCGCTCCTCGCTGCGCGCCACCAAGCACTTCACGCTGGCGCACTGGTGCCGCAACTTCGACGTCTCCTTCCAGGGGGAACAAGGTACCTACATACATACCCCTTGCAGTGCGTGCGCGTCAGCCGCGACCAGCTCGTGCGCTCCTCGCTGCGCGCCACCAAGCACTTCACGCTGGCGCACTGGTGCCGCAACTTCGACGTCTCCTTCCAGGGGGAACAAGGTACCTACATACATACCCCTTGCAGTGCGTGCGCGTCAGCCGCGACCAGCTCGTGCGCTCCTCGCTGCGCGCCACCAAGCACTTCACGCTGGCGCACTGGTGCCGCAACTTCGACGTCTCCTTCCAGGGGGAACAAGGTACCTACATACATACCCCTTGCAGTGCGTGCGCGTCAGCCGCGACCAGCTCGTGCGCTCCTCGCTGCGCGCCACCAAGCACTTCACGCTGGCGCACTGGTGCCGCAACTTCGACGTCTCCTTCCAGGGGGAACAAGGTACCTACATACATACCCCTTGCAGTGCGTGCGCGTCAGCCGCGACCAGCTCGTGCGCTCCTCGCTGCGCGCCACCAAGCACTTCACGCTGGCGCACTGGTGCCGCAACTTCGACGTCTCCTTCCAGGGGGAACAAGGTACCTACATACATACCCCTTGCAGTGCGTGCGCGTCAGCCGCGACCAGCTCGTGCGCTCCTCGCTGCGCGCCACCAAGCACTTCACGCTGGCGCACTGGTGCCGCAACTTCGACGTCTCCTTCCAGGGGGAACAAGGTACCTACATACATACCCCTTGCAGTGCGTGCGCGTCAGCCGCGACCAGCTCGTGCGCTCCTCGCTGCGCGCCACCAAGCACTTCACGCTGGCGCACTGGTGCCGCAACTTCGACGTCTCCTTCCAGGGGGAACAAGGTACCTACATACATACCCCTTGCAGTGCGTGCGCGTCAGCCGCGACCAGCTCGTGCGCTCCTCGCTGCGCGCCACCAAGCACTTCACGCTGGCGCACTGGTGCCGCAACTTCGACGTCTCCTTCCAGGGGGAACAAGGTACCTACATACATACCCCTTGCAGTGCAGACGCATGACGTCATCTGTCTGCGTCGGCCCATACACGTCCCATTGCAGGGCACGGGCCTCCTCTACAACCGAGAGTACAATTGAGAGCGTTTAGGCCATATAATCCACCACGTTAGCCTGATGTGGGTTGGCGTGACGCCATACGTCCGCAAAATCATGCAAGCGCTACCAAAAGCCTGCAGGACAGAAATGCCTGCGGATAAGTAGATTGGGTAACATCAATCAAATTCATCCTAATCCGCTGTCCATGAATAATATGCGCTATAATCACCATCATAAAAGTAATATACAAGTAATCGATATCTTTGGGCTTAAATAAGATCTTTATAATATGAAAGATGCTAGTAAGACCTCGACTTATATCTTCAGAGTTCTAGTGTGGTTCAAAACACAGTTGAAAATATTCCCGCCTGATTTCAGGTGTGGACTGGGGTGGCGTGCGTCGCGAGTGGTTCTCGTTGCTGTGTGGACAGCTGTTCGACGCCAAGTTTGGCTTATTCGTGCCTTTCAATGACTCTCCTACTGGACTAGTGCACCCCAATCCTGACAGACCACCGCATCTCAAGGTAAGACTTTTAACTTTTTAGAGGACAGTGCGTTATTGTATCTTTACAGTAGCTGTACCCTAAAAAAGAAAGAGAGGCAATAAAGACAATTGGACACTACACTTTTATTCTATCTCATTTTCTCGCAGGCTAAATCCTCTTGACGAATACATTGGTGGTTGGTGTCGCTTTTTCGTTTTATCGACTTTTCAAATCAGACAGGTGTCAAAGAAGTTTTTTTTTATTATTGCCTTTGTAGTCAGACGAGCTAGCGGCCAGCCAGATGGTAAGGGGCTACCGCTGCTCATGCATCTCTGTAGTGCCAGGGGGGCCAGCACATCAAAGTCGCTGCCTACCTTAAATATTTTCTCTTGAATCCGTGCATGTTGTTGTCACAGTTGAAGCACTTCGAGCTGGCGGGCAAGCTGGTGGGCAAGTGCCTGTACGAGAGCGCGCTGGGCGGCCCGCACCGCCAGCTCGTGCGCGCGCGCCTCACGCGCTCCTTCCGCGCCATGATCATCGGCCTGCGCGTGCACTACAAGGTACCCTCCTACATACATACACACACTCACGCGCTCCTTCCGCGCCATGATCATCGGCCTGCGCGTGCACTACAAGGTACCCTCCTACATACATACACACACTCACGCGCTCCTTCCGCGCCATGATCATCGGCCTGCGCGTGCACTACAAGGTACCCTCCTACATACATACACACACTCACGCGCTCCTTCCGCGCCATGATCATCGGCCTGCGCGTGCACTACAAGGTACCCTCCTACATACATACACACACTCACGCGCTCCTTCCGCGCCATGATCATCGGCCTGCGCGTGCACTACAAGGTACCCTCCTACATACATACACACACTCACGCGCTCCTTCCGCGCCATGATCATCGGCCTGCGCGTGCACTACAAGGTACCCTCCTACATACATACACACACTCACGCGCTCCTTCCGCGCCATGATCATCGGCCTGCGCGTGCACTACAAGGTACCCTCCTACATACATACACACACTCACGCGCTCCTTCCGCGCCATGATCATCGGCCTGCGCGTGCACTACAAGGTACCCTCCTACATACATACACACACTCACGCGCTCCTTCCGCGCCATGATCATCGGCCTGCGCGTGCACTACAAGGTACCCTCCTACATACATACACACACTCACGCGCTCCTTCCGCGCCATGATCATCGGCCTGCGCGTGCACTACAAGGTACCCTCCTACATACATACACACACTCACGCGCTCCTTCCGCGCCATGATCATCGGCCTGCGCGTGCACTACAAGGTACCCTCCTACATACATACACACACTCACGCGCTCCTTCCGCGCCATGATCATCGGCCTGCGCGTGCACTACAAGGTACCCTCCTACATACATACACACACTCACGCGCTCCTTCCGCGCCATGATCATCGGCCTGCGCGTGCACTACAAGGTACCCTCCTACATACATACACACACTCACGCGCTCCTTCCGCGCCATGATCATCGGCCTGCGCGTGCACTACAAGGTACCCTCCTACATACATACACACACTCACGCGCTCCTTCCGCGCCATGATCATCGGCCTGCGCGTGCACTACAAGGTACCCTCCTACATACATACACACACTCACGCGCTCCTTCCGCGCCATGATCATCGGCCTGCGCGTGCACTACAAGGTACCCTCCTACATACATACACACACTCACGCGCTCCTTCCGCGCCATGATCATCGGCCTGCGTGTGCACTACAAGGTACCCTCCTACATACATACACACACTCACGCGCTCCTTCCGCGCCATGATCATCGGCCTGCGCGTGCACTACAAGGTACCCTCCTACATACATACACACACTCACGCGCTCCTTCCGCGCCATGATCATCGGCCTGCGCGTGCACTACAAGGTACCCTCCTACATACATACACACACTCACGCGCTCCTTCCGCGCCATGATCATCGGCCTGCGCGTGCACTACAAGGTACCCTCCTACATACATACACACACTCACGCGCTCCTTCCGCGCCATGATCATCGGCCTGCGCGTGCACTACAAGGTACCCTCCTACATACATACACACACTCACGCGCTCCTTCCGCGCCATGATCATCGGCCTGCGCGTGCACTACAAGGTACCCTCCTACATACATACACACACTCACGCGCTCCTTCCGCGCCATGATCATCGGCCTGCGCGTGCACTACAAGGTACCCTCCTACATACATACACACACTCACGCGCTCCTTCCGCGCCATGATCATCGGCCTGCGCGTGCACTACAAGGTACCCTCCTACATACATACACACACTCACGCGCTCCTTCCGCGCCATGATCATCGGCCTGCGCGTGCACTACAAGGTACCCTCCTACATACATACACACACTCACGCGCTCCTTCCGCGCCATGATCATCGGCCTGCGCGTGCACTACAAGGTACCCTCCTACATACATACACACACTCACGCGCTCCTTCCGCGCCATGATCATCGGCCTGCGCGTGCACTACAAGGTACCCTCCTACATACATACACACACTCACGCGCTCCTTCCGCGCCATGATCATCGGCCTGCGCGTGCACTACAAGGTACCCTCCTACATACATACACACACTCACGCGCTCCTTCCGCGCCATGATCATCGGCCTGCGCGTGCACTACAAGGTACCCTCCTACATACATACACACACTCACGCGCTCCTTCCGCGCCATGATCATCGGCCTGCGCGTGCACTACAAGGTACCCTCCTACATACATACACACACTCACGCGCTCCTTCCGCGCCATGATCATCGGCCTGCGCGTGCACTACAAGGTACCCTCCTACATACATACACACACTCACGCGCTCCTTCCGCGCCATGATCATCGGCCTGCGCGTGCACTACAAGGTACCCTCCTACATACATACACACACTCACGCGCTCCTTCCGCGCCATGATCATCGGCCTGCGCGTGCACTACAAGGTACCCTCCTACATACATACACACACTCACGCGCTCCTTCCGCGCCATGATCATCGGCCTGCGCGTGCACTACAAGGTACCCTCCTACATACATACACACACTCACGCGCTCCTTCCGCGCCATGATCATCGGCCTGCGCGTGCACTACAAGGTACCCTCCTACATACATACACACACTCACGCGCTCCTTCCGCGCCATGATCATCGGCCTGCGCGTGCACTACACATGAGGCCGCGTGTTCAATCCCCGCACCGAAACGAATGTTTGTTACCTACAGGTATTTGTTTCGGGTCTGGATTCAACACCAGACACAATCTAAGTGCAGGGTCACGACTATGTGTGTAGATTTGGGTGTATTCACTTATTCTCTTTTTGATTTTATAGTACTTCGAGCAGGACGACCCTGAGCTGTACCTGTCGAAGATCAAGTACGTGTTGGAGACAGACCTGGACGCGAGCGAGACGGAACTAGAGCTGTATTTCGCTGAGGACGTGTATGACTCCAACGGACGCCTCGTGGAGACGCACGATTTGGTGCCTAATGGATCTACCATTAGAGTGAGTGATTTTGTATTTTTAAGAAAACATTATTTTGATTTTCTTTTTTTCAGTGGGAATTGGAATATACGAGTCAGGAGTTAAATGGATGGTAATATAAGAGTGTTAATTTGTCTATGGCCACTGATAGTAATTGGGGATGCCAAGTGTATAGTCGATCTTTGAGAGTCGTTGAGGATAAGAATTAATGTTAAAATTATATCTTCCTAATTCCTATGTATGTTGCAAGTTAAAAGTATTTTTAAACGTAGATTACAACTATAAAAAAATTAAGTCAGATAAGATTTGGGACATTTTGATCTGGTGCAAAAAGTATTAATATCATTCCATAAACTAGAGACGTGTATGTTGAGTACTGAGTGTGTGTGTGTGTGTGCGTGTGTGCGTGTGCGTGCAGGTGCGCAACAGCACGAAGCTGCAGTACCTGGACGCGCTGGCGCAGTGGCGGCTGTGTATGTAGAGTACTGAGTGTGTGTGCGTGTGCGTACAGGTGCGCAACAGCACGAAGCTGCAGTACCTGGACGCGCTGGCGCAGTGGCGGCTGTGTATGTAGAGTACTGAGTGTGTGTGCGTGTGCGTACAGGTGCGCAACAGCACGAAGCTGCAGTACCTGGACGCGCTGGCGCAGTGGCGGCTGTGTATGTAGAGTACTGAGTGTGTGTGCGTGTGCGTACAGGTGCGCAACAGCACGAAGCTGCAGTACCTGGACGCGCTGGCGCAGTGGCGGCTGTGTATGTAGAGTACTGAGTGTGTGTGCGTGTGCGTGCAGGTGCGCAACAGCACGAAGCTGCAGTACCTGGACGCGCTGGCGCAGTGGCGGCTGTGTATGTAGAGTACTGAGTGTGTGTGCGTGTGCGTGCAGGTGCGCAACAGCACGAAGCTGCAGTACCTGGACGCGCTGGCGCAGTGGCGGCTGTGTATGTAGAGTACTGAGTGTGTGTGCGTGTGCGTACAGGTGCGCAACAGCACGAAGCTGCAGTACCTGGACGCGCTGGCGCAGTGGCGGCTGTGTATGTAGAGTACTGAGTGTGTGTGCGTGTGCGTACAGGTGCGCAACAGCACGAAGCTGCAGTACCTGGACGCGCTGGCGCAGTGGCGGCTGTGTATGTAGAGTACTGAGTGTGTGTGCGTGTGCGTACAGGTGCGCAACAGCACGAAGCTGCAGTACCTGGACGCGCTGGCGCAGTGGCGGCTGTATATGTAGAGTACTGAGTGTGTGTGCGTGTGCGTACAGGTGCGCAACAGCACGAAGCTGCAGTACCTGGACGCGCTGGCGCAGTGGCGGCTGTGTATGTAGAGTACTGAGTGTGTGTGCGTGTGCGTACAGGTGCGCAACAGCACGAAGCTGCAGTACCTGGACGCGCTGGCGCAGTGGCGGCTGTGTATGTAGAGTACTGAGTGTGTGTGCGTGTGCGTACAGGTGCGCAACAGCACGAAGCTGCAGTACCTGGACGCGCTGGCGCAGTGGCGGCTGTGTATGTAGAGTACTGAGTGTGTGTGCGTGTGCGTACAGGTGCGCAACAGCACGAAGCTGCAGTACCTGGACGCGCTGGCGCAGTGGCGGCTGTGTATGTAGAGTACTGAGTGTGTGTGCGTGTGCGTACAGGTGCGCAACAGCACGAAGCTGCAGTACCTGGACGCGCTGGCGCAGTGGCGGCTGTGTATGTAGAGTACTGAGTGTGTGTGCGTGTGCGTACAGGTGCGCAACAGCACGAAGCTGCAGTACCTGGACGCGCTGGCGCAGTGGCGGCTGTGTATGTAGAGTACTGAGTGTGTGTGCGTGTGCGTACAGGTGCGCAACAGCACGAAGCTGCAGTACCTGGACGCGCTGGCGCAGTGGCGGCTGTGTATGTAGAGTACTGAGTGTGTGTGCGTGTGCGTGCAGGTGCGCAACAGCACGAAGCTGCAGTACCTGGACGCGCTGGCGCAGTGGCGGCTGTGTATGTAGAGTACTGAGTGTGTGTGCGTGTGCGTGCAGGTGCGCAACAGCACGAAGCTGCAGTACCTGGACGCGCTGGCGCAGTGGCGGCTGTGTATGTAGAGTACTGAGTGTGTGTGCGTGTGCGTACAGGTGCGCAACAGCACGAAGCTGCAGTACCTGGACGCGCTGGCGCAGTGGCGGCTGTGTATGTAGAGTACTGAGTGTGTGTGCGTGTGCGTACAGGTGCGCAACAGCACGAAGCTGCAGTACCTGGACGCGCTGGCGCAGTGGCGGCTGTGTATGTAGAGTACTGAGTGTGTGTGCGTGTGCGTGCAGGTGCGCAACAGCACGAAGCTGCAGTACCTGGACGCGCTGGCGCAGTGGCGGCTGTGTATGTAGAGTACTGAGTGTGTGTGCGTGTGCGTGCAGGTGCGCAACAGCACGAAGCTGCAGTACCTGGACGCGCTGGCGCAGTGGCGGCTGTGTATGTAGAGTACTGAGTGTGTGTGCGTGTGCGTGCAGGTGCGCAACAGCACGAAGCTGCAGTACCTGGACGCGCTGGCGCAGTGGCGGCTGTGTATGTAGAGTACTGAGTGTGTGTGCGTGTGCGTGCAGGTGCGCAACAGCACGAAGCTGCAGTACCTGGACGCGCTGGCGCAGTGGCGGCTGTGTATGTAGAGTACTGAGTGTGTGTGCGTGTGCGTGCAGGTGCGCAACAGCACGAAGCTGCAGTACCTGGACGCGCTGGCGCAGTGGCGGCTGTGTATGTAGAGTACTGAGTGTGTGTGCGTGTGCGTGCAGGTGCGCAACAGCACGAAGCTGCAGTACCTGGACGCGCTGGCGCAGTGGCGGCTGTGTATGTAGAGTACTGAGTGTGTGTGCGTGTGCGTGCAGGTGCGCAACAGCACGAAGCTGCAGTACCTGGACGCGCTGGCGCAGTGGCGGCTGGCGGCGCGCTGCCGGCGCGAGACCGACGCCTTCCTGCGCGGCCTCACGCTCCTCGTGCCCGACAACCTGCTCGCCATCTTCGACGAGAACGAGCTCGAGGTACGTGCCACCTTAAACTACGTTCCTTTTACAAACAAAACGTTATGGCATACGATACGAGATAATTTTTTACAAATTGTTTTTTTGTTACGCTAAAGAAATATAACAGCTTACGTATACTCCTTATACCAGACTAAATTTATTTTTGTATTTTGCTCATAACACCAAGTTTTAAATGAATAATTAATAATTGATTACGACTGTTATAATGCAGTATAACACTTATAAATTATCAGCTGACGCTAGAGGTCAATGACTCGCACTGCCATGAAGTGTTGTTCGATGTACATTGCGGGTTGAGTGTTCGTGTGTGCGTGTGCAGCAGCGGCGAGGCGCGCGTGTAGTGTATGTGTGTGTGCGTGTGTGCAGCTGCTGGTGTGCGGCAGCGGCGAGGCGCGCGTGTAGTGTATGTGTGTGTGCGTGTGTGCAGCTGCTGGTGTGCGGCAGCGGCGAGGCGCGCGTGTAGTGTATGTGTGTGCGTGTGCAGCTGCTGGTGTGCGGCAGCGGCGAGGCGCGCGTGTAGTGTATGTGTGTGCGTGTGCAGCTGCTGGTGTGCGGCAGCGGCGAGGCGCGCGTGTAGTGTATTTGTGTGCGTGTGCAGCTGCTGGTGTGCGGCAGCGGCGAGGCGCGCGTGTAGTGTATTTGTGTGCGTGTGCAGCTGCTGGTGTGCGGCAGCGGCGAGGCGCGCGTGTAGTGTATGTGTGTGCGTGTGCAGCTGCTGGTGTGCGGCAGCGGCGAGGCGCGCGTGTAGTGTATGTGTGTGCGTGTGCAGCTGCTGGTGTGCGGCAGCGGCGAGGCGCGCGTGTAGTGTATTTGTGTGCGTGTGCAGCTGCTGGTGTGCGGCAGCGGCGAGGCGCGCGTGTAGTGTATTTGTGTGCGTGTGCAGCTGCTGGTGTGCGGCAGCGGCGAGGCGCGCGTGTAGTGTATTTGTGTGCGTGTGCAGCTGCTGGTGTGCGGTAGCGGCGAGGCGCGCGTGTCGGACTGGCGCGCGCACGCGCTGGTGGCGGGCGCGGGGCGCGACTGGGAGCGCGTGCTGGCGTGGTTCTGGGCGGCGCTGGCCAGCTTCACGCCCGACGAGCGCGCGCGCCTGCTGCAGTTCACCACGGGCTGCTCGCAACTGCCGCCTGGCGGCTTCCAGGTACGCCACGCCTCCTCAAACCTCCTCACACCTCCACACAGCTTCACACACCTCACACCCCCTCACACCCCTCACACCCCCTCAGACCTCCTTACACCCCCTTACACCTCCACACACCCCCTCACACCTCCTTACCTCCCCTCACACCTCCTTACCTTCCCTCACATCTCCTTACCTCCCCTCACACCTCTTTACACCTCCACACACCTCCCTCCTCCTCTCACCTCCTCATACATCACACCTTACTATACTGACGCGTACCGCGGCGTGTTGTTGCAGGAGCTGAACCCGCGTTTCCAGATCACTCCGGCGCCGTCGTTCGGCGCGCTGCCCACCGCGCACACGTGCTTCAACCAGCTGTGCCTGCCCGACTACGACTCGTACGAGCACCTCGTGCACGCGCTGCTGTGGGCCATCAACGAGGGCGGCGAGGGCTTCGGCATGATCTGAACACACACGGACCAACCCACACCCGCCAGTTGGACGATTGCAGCTCCACCGGAACAATTTCAAGTTTAGTTTACGTACGTACCTCAGTCTCAGTTAAAATTGAGTCAAAATCAAAAAGGGTCATGTAGTAAAAAAAAACAAATTAAGCAACTTAAGAATAATCGTTTTATTAAGCAGACTTTGTCTTCTTAGATTGTTAATGGCTCCATCTATTAATGAAAATAAAGTTTTAAAGCTTCTCAATTCGTCTACAAGGTGTCGTAACATATGCCATCATTAAAATCTGATGAAATAGTTTTTCAGCGTGGGAGCTACCACAAACAGACCCCAGTTTTATTATCATATTCGTATAACGTATTATACGATCTTATAAACAATTTGCCTACAATGGCCTCTAACTATTGGTCAATACTACGTCCAATATATAATGTGCAATATTAAAATGTTACTTATTTGTAAATAACTATACTTCTAGCTTAGAGAATTTACGAGAATGCTTTCTCTAAATATGTGATGGAAATAAAAAAGAAACAAATGAATCTCAAATATTTGACACGTCTAAATGATGAAAATACATTTGGAAATAAAATTATTTAAAATTTGAAAATATGACATAAATTCATTATATTATGAAAAAAATAAATGTTTATAGTACCAAAGAAAATTGCAACTCGTTCACTATAAAACTAGTCAAGTAGTTACTCAATAATATCCTAATCAATAATATATTCTGTCGTGCAAAGTTTGTCCAGTGATATTTATAAAATATAAAAGAGAATGCCCATTTTACTATGAAACTTAGTATCGATACGAAGATTTTTGTCCATCGATGAAACCTACTTTTTTGTGTAGGGAGAAAGATATATTTTCAATAAATATAAACATGATTGCGACCTAGGCCCGGAGTTCATGGAGAAATTAACCTGAAGTCAAATAAAAAACTCTTTGTTGGTTTCGGCTATATGAACAATATGTAAAAACTAAAAAGTGATTATAATTACTTTATTTTATACAAATCTGTCGCTCGTGATAAAACAGAAAAACGTTTAAGGACAAACCATAAAAATGTTATAATACATTTTAAACAGTATCGGTATCGGGATCTACGATATTTTTACCGATACTATGAATGGGCATTCTCCTTTAAATTTGTTTCATGAAAAAGAAATCGATGATTATAAAATTCGCAAATATGTCATTACTAGTCATTGCCTAAGTCAATGTTGTTTGTAATGGGTCAGGTGCGAATTCAGAATTTTAAGAGTGGGTCAAAGGACTTTATATCTAAATCGCGAGATAGCATTTTGTGAAAATAAGTGAAAGTTTGTGTTAGCAAAAAAATTTAATACCATGATACGTAAATTTTTATATTTAATTTGCATTTACTTTATGAGTCAAATTAAGACTAGCCCTGCCTCTAAATTCGTACTTGATTTGGACCCAAATTGGTACGTGCACGTATGTATAATAAAATGTATGGTATCCTGCCAAAGACGTCCATCATGTCGGAATTGTATAACGCGTGACAATAAAGAGTCTAATTGCTAAACTAAGTCTATGATAGGGTCGGGTTTGGAGGCGCCATTACGTTAAAACAATTGAAAAAAGGATAAGAAGTAAAAATAAACATCTTCATAAATATTTGCTATTCGATACATAATGTTTCGCAATGGGAAGTTCCAACATAATATAGTGAACTATATTGAAGACTACAATTTGGTATTACATAACTATTTGGCTTTTAAAAAACGCAATAGAAAACTAGAGTTCAGTAATTAGTAGAAATTGTACGTATAAATGTTCTAGCAACTACCAATTTCTTTCGAATCTGGGTGTTTGTGAGACCGAAAAGTCTCTCGTAGTTCCTGATACCCACGACACAAGACTCGATCTTAGTGTGGGGTCAGGACTATGTATGTGACTGTTGAGTGTTATTTATTTATATAAAATAAATACCCTGTCCGATTTATCTACTAATGTAAATTAAAGATGTATAAGTACGTAAAATTGTAACTATGTATGAGCGCTCTTCTGTACCTGACCCTATATTAAGCCGTACTTAATGTTTACTCACGTTGTTACATTGTGCGCGCACAATGGATGGTTTTCATCAAAACTTGTTGTAAATTTAATTCTCATAAGATCTAAACATAGATTAAAACTATTTAAATAATATTAACGTATATTAATAATTGCACCCCAATACTTTAGACACACGTAGAAATAGACGAGTTACCACAGGTTATAAAAGTTTTTGACTATTACAATAATATAAAATAATATCCGTAAAATGTTGTGAATAGACACGCATGTTAAAGAGAATAAGTACATGGGTACATGCTGATTAACCTTGAATAAAAAGGATATGGTTCTTCCTTGGATGTTTCTCACTTTTTTTAATCCAAAGAAGATCGTGGCTATGCAAATTTATTATAATCATGAATATTCTATTCTCTTCATTCTACATTTGAGCTGAATAATTCCATATTATTATTTTAGTACCATTTATTTGTAGATGTAAATGAAAACTATTTATTTAAATGTTTCTTGGCGATAATAACAAATTAAAATTATTTCCCTTTTTGTGAATAATGAATAATTCAGTTAAAACATTTTATCTTGTATAATATGGGACTATAATTTCTCTCAATATTATACCGGACTCATAATTGTTAAGAAAATAAAGCTTTAGTTTTAGCTAAGAAGGAATCAATGCACGTTTTCGCCCCATTTTTTATGGCTCAATAATTGCATTTAATTTTACTTTACGTATTTGTAGGCTTCGTGGAAAATAAAAGTGAATCTTCTAGTGATTGGTGTCACAAATGCGTGTGCAATATTTATACTTGTAAGTTGTAAGTAAAGGGGGGTCACGAGACTGGAAGGTTTTCTTAATACGCGACTGGTGACATTTAATTAACAATCAAAAAGTGATGATATTTGTAAAGTTTCTGTGATTATGTTAATGTTTGTTTGTGTTATAGTTGTAGTATTAGGTATTTTGTAGCGGGCCTACAGTTTTTCACGTAGAACTAAGTACTTAATTTTCTTAGCGTTTTTTTTTGACAATGGCCTAAGATGGTCTACTGTTTCTTGATGTTTTGATGTTTAGACAATAACGTCCCAGCATACGCAACATATTGATGTATTTACAATTATATTATGTATATTTTGACCTGTTGAAACTGTAGTTATTAGGTTAAAGTAGCTAGAGGTCCAAAGTGTCATTAATAATATTTAAATCCGCTCTGGAGTCTATTTTAAAGAGTCATTGTAAAAAAATAAAAGACATATGATCTCGAATTTTGTTTTATTAACTTCATTTACTTGTATGAATATTTTACCCGCTTTTATCCCTAATCCCAAACAAAAATATAAATTCGGTCTTTGGCCAATATGCATTTTTATTTTGATTCATATATTTTTCGGTGGTCTACATGCATCACACGAACTTCTTCGGAAATAAGCTTTTTGGTCCACCACATTGACTGAGTAGGGAAGTATCTGGTAGACTTCATATATCCTCGACAACCAATTGAAGAACTCATAAGGTTCATATTTGTATTTTAAATGGACCAACGACTATTTAAAATTAATTAATTAGAGACCAAGCTATATTATCATACATAAACATACGCCTTTTTCCGAGAATGGGTAGACGGAGGCGCTAGGACGTCGTCGACGACATTTCGTCTTGTCCTTGTGTATTCCGTCCCATAATGTGATAGGGGGCGAGTCCATTGCCATATCGGTCACAAATTCCTGATTGGATAAATAATTAATGGAAAAATCCATTATCACTTTGGCCGATCCGGGATACGAACCCGAGACTTTACTTTCCGACGCTATAGACTATTTAGGATGTTTAGTCAGTCTATTGAGTCAATTTCATGCAGTTAGTCAGGCGTGGTCAATTCGGAAGATGGTTGGAAGCTTGCACAAGTCCACACTTGAAATCAAAATAAACTTTTATCAAATCAATTCGAAACCCAAAGGACCAACTGCTAGACCTCAAGACACAGTGAGCTTCTGCGTAGATTGAATCACGATAATATTTTTTTTGTAATAATTAAGGTAGTCTTCGCGAAACTAACTTTGCAGTCGGGACCGGACCACAGAGGAAATGGCGAAAAACCGCGATAAAACACGTAAAATTAGTTTTATTTAAATAAATAAGTGAGCAGATACATACAAATAAGTAGCTTATAGTTTGTGTGAAGGAAATGGCGAAAAACGGCGATAAAATCCGTAAAATTAGTTTTATTTAAATAAATAAGTGAGCAGATACATAAAAATAAGTAGCTTATAGTTTGTGTGTGCTGGGTTCGAATCTACGCTTGCCAGTACATCAAAGCTGTTAACGTAAGTACTGTAGCAAAATATGGTGCATTTTTGATGTAGCAAGTAAAAACATAATATTAAAAGCCTAAAGGGAGGACATATATTAATGTACCGAATTGTATTTCAGGTTTGCAGTTAGGAAGCGAAAAAGTCTTGTGTTCTATAATGTCATACAGAGGACCTTTGACGTGAAATCGTGGCTGGCGTATGTCAATTGTAGCAATCAGGTAAGTGGCATATAATAATAATCTTTATAAACCATTGGACCAACGATCGGGGTTTCACCAGCGTCTCAGTCTAAGCATCTCGAATTAACATAGTTTAATTTTTTTAATTAATAATTATAAATATGTTATTGGGCCGGCAAAGTCATAAAATGACTAAAGCCCATACAAATATAGATATTACGAGTAATAAAAAAAAATGGTATTACCGGTTTTTTCTAGTGATGAAAATAAACGTTTAATATTTTTTCTGCTGTCATTATAACCAACTATTAGTTGACAATTCTTACGGTGATGAGAGCAGTTTAGTGCCTTTTTTCAGTGCTTACTTAATATGTTTGAGCATAGTTCTGAGTATCATACTATCGACCAGCTCCTCTCGCCATGCTCGCTAATAGAAAAACAAAAGATTAAAAACTATAGTTTTGCTCGCTGAATTTATTTATAACTAGTTTTTGCCCTAAACTTCGTCTACGTTATTAACTGTATTTACAATAAGTTTTAATACTTAAAATTAAACTAGCAACCCCCCACTAGCCCAACCCGCACTAGGCCAGCGTGGTGGACTATATGGCCTAACCACTCTCAATTGTACTCTCGATTGTAGAGTAGGCCCGTGCCCTGCAGTGGGACGTATATGGGCTGATACAGATACTTAAAATTAAAAGACACTCCTCCTTAATTAGGTATTTCAACCACATTTCCACCTTCAAAATGAAAAGACTTAAAAATTCGAATGATCGAAGGTACGAGACATAAAAAGAGTTTACAGTTATGTCTGTAAACTCTTTTTATGTCTCGTACCTCGAAAGCTTTCCAGACATTCTATTCGCGACCTTATTGCATCGCAAGGTCATTTCCCCTTCGAATTGCGTTACTCATGCTATGCTCGTACGATGAATTATTTATTTATATCTTTACTTGATATTGTATAATAATGCTATAACTCGTAGGTGCGGCTTTCTGTTCGGAGGACTTCCCCGCACGATCTTCTCATGAGTCGTGGAAACTAGTTCCGCTCCGACGGTGGCTGCTTATGAATTAATTATAGACTCATAGCGCCGTAATATATTGAGTATATTATTTAATCGAAATGAATAAAATAATGGGTTCAACGTGCGTGTTATGTAAATTTACTATTGGATTGATTTAAACTTCGACTAAATATTCATGTTTGTTTCATTATTATAGATTATGTACCTATTTTTAGAGATGCAGCTGCGAATAACATTAATAGATTGAAAGTGAGCAGCTTCTCTTAGTTTCTGATACCTTTGTCACGAGATGGACCTCCACAGTGTAGTTTTTTATTATTTTTTCTTAGTCCAATAAAAAACGCATATTCTCATAAATTGATCGTATAGAAAATCATCTTATACAATTTTATAGGAAAATAATCGCTCTATAAAAAATATTCCTTACAGGTTTTTAGTAAAGCTCACTATTTTATTACAAATATAAATAGAGACACCCAACAGTTGCATACATAGAAACATATTGAATACGAAGCAGCACCCGTTCACGAGTATGGCGTGTGCCAGCCATCGGACTCCTCAACTGTGTTACAGAGACGTGACCGACTTCTGATAATCCTTACAAAATAAAACTTGCAAACGGTTTATACTTAACTTAAGTTTTAAAATAATTTAATAATTATTGGTCAAAGAACCTAAGATTGTAAAAATATATCATTTATTTTTTATAGTCAATTTTATAATTAATAGATAACTATTTCTCATTAATCCTAATCCTAATAGAATATTTTTTCACCCGCTGTCAATGGTCTAAAACGACAATAGTGCTCCCGGTAAATCCGCCCGCATACATGTGTAAATGAAACCCGTTCTCAAATGCAGCATTTATTATTAACTTTAATAATACCACCTAATACAATACAACTACTATCTTAAACAATTCGTTAGAAAACCTGCAACTTAAACAATACCTAGAAATAAAATGTAATATCAAATATAAATACCTACCAAATACTTACCTGGACTGTATAGAATCCAAGCGATTATTGTCACATGTCAAGAAGTTTATTACATGTCGCGCCTTGAAAGTAAAAGTGGCACTATGCCAAAAACACCAGTTTTGACTCAAAACGCCTTTGAATTGCTTCGAAGAAAGTTATTCAAATACAATATTCCAACTAAAAATAAATTTAGTTGGAATATGGCATTTTATTTTTTGAAGTTGATTATTTGCTTAGATATCGACTACAATTATCAGTAAAACTAAGAGCATACTGACAAATCATATTTCGATAACGCTATTGCTTTCAAAGCGCGATAACTATTACATTAAATTTGCCCCAGTTTAATAAGACAGAGTTGAAGAGGGAGAGAAGATACGTAATACTTTGCGCCCTAGTCTCTGTCCATCCTAAAGGGCCTCAAGCGTGTATGTATGTGTGTTACATCTACGTATATTTAGCAACCCTGTCTGGCGGGAATCAACGTCCAGAAGATGGCTTCAGGCATTGACATGGGGTGTCTCAACCACGATCTTGCCATGCCCAGCATCCTGCAAAAAATATACAATTGACGACGGTCGACTATTGGAAACATAATAAATTGTTGATCTTTGACATTTACATTCATAAGTTAATTAGGGCTAGATTTTTCTAGTGGCACGACAAAGAATTGTCCAGCCCCAGGTAAGTGTCGTTCAATGTAAATAGGTTAATTCTCATACATAATTTTATCGGCCTGGTGGAATCCATAAACGCACGCTGAACGTAATGCCACAGCAAAGCTTTTTCTTCAGGTCGCGTCGCCTGTAGTTAGTGAACTTACTCGTGTCGTCTCCCGCAGATTAACGACAGAGTTATTGGCTTAACGTAAATCACCATAAGGTAGATATTATAAGATGCCGAGTGGTTCAGGATGCTATACTGGGCGCTTCTCGCGCGTTTAATTCACCTACCGCCCCTAATATCCCTGTCACCGAGAGGTTTTAGTTGGGATGCTGGAGTAAGATCTTGATTTTGGACCTACCCCAACCGTAACTTTTGCGTATAATTCCTTGCGTTTGACTTGTAGGCTAGAAACTCCGGCTTACGAGTACCTCCCCTGGGGCTTACTCTATACACCGACACGAAGTTCAAAGGTTCTGTCGTTTAACGTCAACATATAAATATAAGATAAAAGTTAGCCACTTCTAAAAATAAATACTATTCCCTATGAAACTTATCATTCACTTCGAACTTAGTCTAAGATTACGATGTACGATATACGATTCCAACATTAAGTATTAAGGCAAATTCGTACAGTTTTACGTGCGATGTTCAAACATTTGCCTTCTTGTCGGAGTGCAGTGTAAACTCCTTGACCTAGCAAGAAAAAGGGTCTCTCGCGGCTGTCATCTTCCCGCTTCAAAGGTAGAATACTCTATGTGGTTGCAACTTGTACCTGGTGAGCGGGCGCGGCCACCAGTCCAGCTGTTCCTTGGTGATGCGCAGCTGTGAGTCTAGGCGCGCCAGCTGGCCGCGCAGCTCCTCCACCACGCCCCTCAGCATGGCCGTCTCCGCCGCGCCCGCCGCCACCTGCAGCCTCAGCTCCGAGCACTCGCGGGAACACGCCTCGCGATCCCTGCACACAGCACCAACCTTCACAACAACTACTACTGGTGGTAGGTCTCTCATATGTCAGAGGCCGCCTGGGTAGATAATAATAAATAACACCTAACAGTCACATACATAGTCCTGACCCCACACTAATATCGAGTCTTATGTCGTGGGTATCAGGAACTACGAGAGACTTTTCGGTCTCACAAACACCCAGACTCGGAAGAAATATTTGTGGGTCGCACAAACATTTCTCTCGGTGCGGGAATCGAACCTGCGGCCTCTCGTTTCACAGGTGACGTCTAACCAACTGCGCCACGGAGGCTATCAAACATACATACATAATATACATATAATAGACATAGTGTCAACCCTAACATTTTTTTGTTGGCGCGGGTAATCCGGTTTCCTGCTTACGCCCCACCTCGGGGAAAGAACGGCCCCGGGAACCCGAATCAAGAGCGCTTCAGCTTCTATCCGGACCGTACCAACCTCCACAACATGTAATTTAGCCGTAATAATAAGAAATGAAGAGTATAGATATAAGTTTCTAAAATTTTGTAATAAAATAATAATAAGTTTAAATAAGAGAAATAAGTGATGAAACGCTAACTGTGAGATATATAAGATTATACATTCAACAGTAGCAAATAAAAAGATGCAAAAGAAAAGAAAATATAAAAAACAGCATAAAAATCTAAAGTATAGAAAATAAGATCTAGATCTGGATAAGCAATTAGTATAAGTAAATAAGATAATAAAGATAAGATAAGAATAAATAGACAGTATAACATATGTATAAAACAAAATACCAGTATTCTGCATGTATACAGATATAAGAAAAGAAAAATAAGAAAAAGCAAGGCCTTAATAAAAAAGAAACAAGCAAAACATAAAAAAGAAAGAAAAGTCTCTGATTCAGTCAGGGGATCAGAAAAAAAAAAAACCTCCACAACAAGAACTACTACTGCGGTAAGTCTGTCATATGTGAGGGGCCGCCTGGGTAGGTCCCACCGCATTGTCTTTTGCTCCCGCCAAACAGCTGTGTAAATACTGTTGTGTTTCGATTGGAAGGACATTGTAGCCAGAGTAACTTCTAGACATATTGAGACTTAACATCTTATGTATATCTATGTTTATTTTAATATGTCCAGTTACTCTGGCTACAATGGTCCTTCAAACTGGAACACAGCAGTGCATTTACACTACCTTTTGGTGCCTACAATAAACATTGCGTTTACATATTTCTAAGGGTTTTTCTTCCTTAAATCCTGGTGCCTTGTTTATAACGAAATCATATTACTGAAACTGACGCGACAAGTGTTGAACCAAATCAAATCGTAGTATTTTCTATGACTAGAACCACACTACCAACATGCTATGCTACGTTGCGTAGCCATAGAAAATATTACGATTTGATTTTTCGGATTGCTAGGATGGCGCAATCTTAAAAAAAGGACAAATATAGGCAATTGGGAACCGCGTAATCGTCATAGTGTATGTTGAGCCTTACTGTTGTTCTATGGCGAGCAGTTGCCTGGTGTTGTCGAGGAGTTTCTGTCGCTCGTGCGCCTCGCGCCGCAGCCGCGCCGCGTCGCCCTCGGCCGCCGCGAGCAGCTGCTCGTGCTGCGACAACTCCTCTTCCACCAGCGACAGCTGACCACCACATACATCGTACTCATGGAGCTCTGACCTTACACTATTCAGTAGTCACTGACGTGCTAGATTTGTGTCGTATGTATCAAAGTGTTGTAGGATACAAAACATCTCCCACTATTTAGTTTTTTATACCTGGTCTTGTATTTGAATGCGGAATCCTCAAACTGCTGAACGTGTATGAAGAAATTAATGACAGTTTATGATACCCCGGGAGAGGTTGGAAGGGGTTTGTCGGGGTTTCCGGCCGTACAGCCGCGGGCGTGCGGGGTCAAGCAAGTTCTGCTGACGCGTTTAATTCGGTGAGTAAGATAGCCGGATGCTCAATGCTCCTTTCCTCTTTCCATCCTTTTTCTTTACCGTTCTCCTACCAATTTGATGGGCCGGCAACGCATGCATGATCAAAGCATTTTAAATGTTTATGTGTGGTAGTGATCACTTTCCATAAGGTGACCTATTGGCCCGTTTGCCAGACGTAAGCATTAAAAATATCGCACCTTTAGAATTAAAGTGACCCATAAAAAAAAAGTTTTTAACTCATGTTGGCTCAAAATGACTATCTGCATCGACTCTTAAAGAAGAATCTATTGACGCATGAAATACAGAAAGATGTATACTTCGGTCTTCTCGGTGTATCTGCTATAAAGTACAAAATTTCTTATGTTACAGATCTTTAATGAACGTTACCCAAAAAATAAGATTTTTTAGTTAGGTCTCTATAATTCTAAAGGTGCGATATGTAAGTGCAGCATGATGTATAGTGAGCATAGTGGATGGTATGGTGTTACCCGGTGGTAGGCGTGGTCTCGCTGCGCGCGCGCATCTGCCAGCGCGGCCCGCTCCAGCGCCAGCGCGCGCTCGCCCAGCGCCGCCGCGCCGCGTGCGCCCTCCAACTCGTTGCGTGCGTTACGCCACCCTAGCGATGTGGAATATTAAGAAAAATCTAATGTTTTTCCGTAAAATTTCAACGTGTAAAAATAATGGAAAAATATATTATCCAACGAGTTCCTGTTACGGTTAGAAATATTGATGATGACTTTAACTGATAACTTTAACCGAACTTTGTTTTATAATCTAGAGTAATTTGATAATAAAGTAAACATCCGTACTGTAAAATCCAAATTCACGGTGGCCTTCAAATCTCATGGCTGCATTTTGAACAAAAAAAGTCATAAATCATTAAGTAATTAATTGTAATGATAATAATTAATCAAAATAATTTTTAAACAAGAGATCCAGCTTATTCCTATTTGTCCCTCAGTTTCGATAGTCCCGTATTTCAGTAAAATTTCAAATTATAAATGGAAAAATATTCAGACTTTTTCCCAGATTTTCCGAAAAAAAACCAAATTATTTTTTTTATTGATCCACATTGATGACAATATGTATATTATGTTGCTACATTTAAACAGAGCCTATGTTTTAGTAATGCACCATTTCAAAGATAATTATTTTAAATACACCGAATAAAAACTATTTTCAAATTTATTTTCAAATCCGAAACTAATGTGTGTGAAATATCTGTAGTTACAACTCGACAAATGAAAATAACATAAATTAGATTTTTTTAAATATTGACGAGAGCTTTGCAAAATGAATCTTATATCAACATTTACAAACGAGAGGCCGCGGGTTCGATACCCGCACCCAAAGAAATATTTATTTGTGTGAATCACAGTTATTTGTTGCGGGTCTGGGTGTTTGTGAGACCGTAAAATGTATCGTAGTTTCTGATACCCACGACAAAAGACTCGATCTTAGTGTGATCTTAGGTTAGGATTGTCAGGAATATGTACGTGACTGTTGGGTGTACTTATTTATTTTACTTTTACCTATACTCATTTCGGAAGCGCGGTCTTCGGCAGCACACACGTCGTCTTCCAGAGCACGTTTCTCCTGTAATTAATTGATATTAGTACAAATCAAAGTATCATTAAATATTACTTCTTTTTAGGAACGAGCATGACTTTTGCAGTCATAGCCGTCATTCTTAAAAAAAAGTCCTGTTACCTATTGGCTAACATAATCGCGTATAACGCAGTTGTATACCACATACCCGTTCAAGCAAGGCCTTCTCGATGTCCTTGTCTCGCAACAGCTGCTTCAATCGCTCCAGCTCTTTCATCGCGAGCCGGACCTTCGCATTGTCGGAGTCTAGCAGGGACTTGAGAGCGCACACCTGGATCCGGAGTCGCTCGGAGCACGACACCTGGCAACCAACCAACTCTTAGGAGAAATTGTCTACTGCACACCATAGAGGTAGGCAGAGACCATGAATCTTTACTTTGCACGATCTCGTCGTAATTTGCGCTTTATTTACTAAGGGTGCGTATTTTTTGAGTCCATTCTAAATCAACAACATATTATTTAGCGTTCTAACTATTTCACATTAAAACTCAATGTGTCTGCCGTCCAGTGTCCACTCTCGTCTCGTTATATATTATTTTTTTTTAGTTATAACTGTGCGTATGTTTGCTACATATTATGTTATCCAACATCTTCACACAATAACATGAGATATGCTTGCTTACCCACCTGCATCTCGAGGGTCCTGCGCAGACAGCGCACCTCGTCGCGTCGCCGGCGCCACGCCGCCACCAGCATGAACCGCCCCACCCTGGCTGCCGCCTGCTGCTCCGCCACGCCGTGCAGCGGAGACCGCACCACCGGCAGCTCCTTGTCAGATCTGCATACCAGCATTCACCAAAAACTTGACGCGTCAGAGACTTTTTTATTGCAATGAATGGTGCGACGAGCATGCCGTTCGCCTAATGGTAAGCGATACGATAGCTTATAGAAGCAATGCTTGGTATTCTACTGCACTCGCCATCCTGAGACATAAGATGTTAAGTCTCGATATGTCTAATAATTACTCTGGTTACAATTTCCTTCTAACCGAAACACAATAGTGCAAAGTAAACCAATTTTATGAAATATTGCTCGCAGTTTCGCCCGCGTAAAAAATTTCTTCCGGGATAAAAACTACCCGAAAGCCTTCCTCAATAGCAATAGTTCCAGATATTTGCGCTTGCAAATAAACTGTTCAGGTTTATTTATTTTTAATACTATTTGCCTTCACCTATCTTGTCTGCTCCTCTTGGTGGGCGTAAGATCCTCGAGCGAGACGGCCTTGGGTCCGATCTTGGCGGGCGGCCTGGCGCTCCTGGCGCGGATCTCCTCCAGGCAGCTCCGAATCCTGGCCAGGTTGGGGCTGGGCCCACATGACTTGGCCGTGAACTTGTTCACAGGCACAGAGAACAGTTGCTTCTTCGGATGCGCCGGTTGCATACGCCTGCACAAAATAATAAATAAATACACCCAACAGACACATACATAGTTTTGACCCCATACTAAGATCGAGTCTTGTGTCGTGGGTATCTGGAACTATAAGAGACTTTTCGGTCTCACAAACACCCAGACCCGAAACAAATACGTGTGGTTCACACAAATATTTGTTTCTGTGCGGGGATCGAACCCGCGGCCTCTGGTTTCACAGCCGGCTTCCAACCAACTGCACCACGCAGGCTGTCAAATCGTTAAAATCTATCAAGTAATTTATAGAACATTAAACATATCAGGCATCTCTTAAAAAATCCAAATTATCTGTTCACCACTTTTTTTTATTGCCATGAATAGCGAGACGAGCATGCCGTTCGCCTGATGGTAAGCGATACGACCGCTCATAAACAGTAGCAAAACCAAACAAAACCTTGAATTGCAAAGCAATGCTTAGCATTCCACTGCGCTCGCCATCCTGAGGTAAGATGTTAAGTCTCAATATGTCCAGTAGTTACTCTGGCTACAATGCCTTTCAACCCAAAACTGAAAATGTCCAATTCTGACTATCAACTTAAAATATTGGAGGATACGGTCCCTCAAATATCGATTTTGAGACTCGTCGGTCGAATAAGAAAGAAAAATAACTTCATCATTGTTGCTATTTTGGCGGTTGGTGTGCGCACATCGTAAAAATGATACGATAATATTTTTTCCAAACGCGCCAAACGAATTATGTCTTTAAAATATGTTTTATTGGCGAAAAGTTATATTTAATTTAAAATGTCACTGCTACAAACTGCTGTCTTACCTACCGAAGTTTTCTTTTCCGGTATGAATGAATCACGATGTACCTACTACCTACACAAATGTGGAATTATATAGATAAATATACCTACATATACATTTGTACCAGTTAATACAAAAAAAATACAGTGGAATTCAATCCTCCTTTTTGAAGTCGGTTAATAAAGAGAAAAGTTTTCATTAGGTATTTCCATTGAATAAGTTCTGAATTCGGTAACTACTGGACCAATTTGAAAAACTCTTTCACCATTAGAATGCTACATTATACCTGTTTTACATAGGCGACAGAAATTCAGAAAGTATATCTACGGGGTGTAGCCGGGCCAGGTCGCCGGTCGGTACGGTCTTTTAATAAATAGAAAAATAGTTTCCTGAAATTTAAAACCATCTCAAACTAAACTAATTTATCTTAAATTAATGTTAAACGTCAATTAATTAGTCTCAATACTATTTATAACCATGAATATGGATAATGATGATCAGGCGCCGTTACGTCATGCGCGAACAACGAGTTTTCGTTTCATAATAAAAATATAAGTACTAATCGTTTTCCCCCGACGTGACGCGACGTAAGAGCTGCGCGCATACATTCGTGGTTAAGTCACTACAAGAGAATGCGCTACGGAGTATAGCGACGCATTCCTGCGCAGAGCTACACTGTGCGAGCACGCATCGCCAGTCGATACAACATACGTTTTGTTATTCCATTTGTATGAATCACAAAGTAATTGATCTGACAGAATACGAGTTTCCTTTAAAATTGCGCACTTCGCCGTCCTAACCGTGTTTCCTCAAAAACCTACATCGCTCTGAAACGAATAAGGGGCCGTTCAAGTATTACGGGAGCACCATATGGGGGCGGGGGGGTCTTTGCTTTGCTTATTTTGGATGACATGGGGGGTAGGGGGGGTCCAGAAGATGATTACGTCATCAAAACAATATTTAAACGAGAAGATTCAAAACGCAGTTGCCCAGAAGAAACACAGGGATGTTATGAAAAGTAGAAGATATAAGATATAGGTTATATACAGGGTATATCAAGACTGCTACCGAAAACGAAGCCGGGTGGTAGTTTTATTGATTACGGACACCATGCAACTAAAAAAATTGCAAAAAAATGCGACAATTTTTTTCATTAGTCATTAAAAAATTAAAATATATTAATAATTCAAAAATGTTTACGTAAGCATGGGGGGAGGGGGTAAGAGCTTTGCTTACTTTGCTGACAAGGGGGGTGGGGGGGTATAGTATTGTAATAAATCTGCTTACGTAATACTTGAATGGCCCCTAACAAACTCTGCAACCTTACAACTTATTAAGATGTTTGTGTATTTTTTTACATTTAATAGGTGATGGAACCGTTTTGCTTGTTGAAGCTGTATCGATAGGTCAGATGTTCCAGGGTGGTATATGGTGCCTGGTACCTCTGTATCACAAAAAACCCAAGAAGCTAAAGCTTTGCTGTGGCGTTCCGTTCGGCGTTTGAGATTTCCAGAGATCGCAAGCAAAAACAGACATTATGACCCATATAATTGAATCGCTTTTCTGATTCAGCCTGAGGATATCCGGTTTCTTTTGAGCAGACAAAATATTCAAAGGATTTTGATAAACGAATGTGTGAAATACGTCATAAATTTTGTGAATTGCATTATGCATTCCGATGGACAACAATTTTGTAGCAATATTTACGTGTGATAATATAATCGAATCTCGAACAATTTACATGTGGGGAAATAGAATTATGCGTCATTCGTTCGAGCTCACACCAGTTATTGATTTTTTTATTCCCATCTCGTGTTTTTTTTTTACCCAGACAAGGTATCACACGTGTTAGCTTTATGATTTTAGCTTTCGTAAAGTCACAAAAAAAAATTATATGCATTATAATTTTTTTTATTACCTTTATTGTACACCAGAACGAAAAAAAAAACAGAAATTAAAACAATTTTTAAAATAAGTACAATCGGCGTCCTTATTGCACTAGGCAATCTTTCTCTCTTCCAGGCAATCTTTGGATGAAGATAAGAGACAGGAGAGAGAAAGTTGTTTTAGATTCGTCGGAATTGAATTGGTTGAATGCAGTGTAATTATTCTATCGATCCATATGTAGGAAATTGCTACTTAATTATAATTCACCCCTTTTATTTTCATCTAGCTTAAAAATTAAATCCAATCACTTGGACATTGATTTAAACTTTTATTAATGACTTCAAATAAATATTTAATCAAGTATGTAAATGGAAATTTAAACATTGATTTACACACCAGACATGACAAGGGTGAATTGTAAGTTCACTTCTTCGATCAAATATACACTAGATACAACATGAGCGCTTAGAAAATGGCACCAAAAAAGAGTGCTTTAAGCACTCTTTCGCCTTCAGTCACGCACCGACCGTTACTTCCAAAACGTCGCAGAACTTTAGACAATATTATGTGAAAAGCTACTTTAAGCTCCAGGAATAAGGTGGAATTTGTGTTAATATATTTGGAACATTTGATCTTTTTGTTTATTCTTTTTAATGTCATGCATCGGTGCCACTTTTTGACCGACTTCAAAAAAAGGAGGTAATCAATTCGACTGATTTTTTTTTTTTTTGTATGTTTGTTACCCGATTTCGCCGGCAATTATGAACCGAATTTGAAAATTACTTTTTTGTCGGAAAGCAGGATATACAGGGTTGGTCCCATAAAAAATTGGACTAGACCTGATGAATATCTTCGGATCTACTGACGAGAACTCCTCAAAATTGAATAGTCCAGCATTAATTCTTTTTGCGTTAGATCAAGTATGAGTATATTATTACAAAAGGTGGGTGAAAATGGAAAAAAGGTGGGGGTGGGGGGTAGGAAATAAGTACAATTGTAAATACCCAATATCTCCGGCAATGCTTAATAGATTTACAAAATAACTTTTTTTTTCGAAGTCTATTATATGTTAGGTTGGACAAAAAATATATTGTGAAGACCTGATGAATATCTTCGGACCTGAAGGGCAGAACTCCTCAAAATTGAACAGTATAGCAATAATTCTTTTTACATTATGTTCAGTATAAGTGTATTACTATAATGGGGGGATGAATAGGGGAAAGTAGAAAAGGGCATGGTGGGGGGAGAATATACAAATATAAATACTTAATATGTCCATTACATAACTGATTTAAAAAAGCTTTTCTTCGGAACAAATGATATGTAATGTTGGTCACATATAAAATATGGTGAAGATCTGATGAATAAGTACATTCTGGAGAGCAGAACTCCTCAAAATTTTACAGACACGCAATGATTTTTCTTCTATTAGGTTCAGTATATGCAATTTATTAAAAAAAGGAAGTGAAGAAGGCGTAGAGGCGAAGGGGTGACGAGTGATTACCACGCATAGGCGTACTCAATATCTCTGGCAGGTTGAGCCGATTTTAGTGTTTTTATCATAAAAACGAAAACAGGGTGACTACATGAAAACTAAAAAGTAATAAATAAAATAATATTAATTAAAAATTAAAAGACCGACTTCAGAGTGCACTACAAAGTAATAAATAATATATATTTCATTGTGCTAGTACACATTGATTAATTTTCTTATTGACTTGACTAGCCAACAAATCTTCAATACGTAATATTTTGAAGGCGGGTCGCCAAGTGACGAACACTATGACTTACACTTAAATTTAATTTGTGTAAAACATCCTAGCAAAAAATACGTTAGTTATTTATACATGCAATATAAATTCATCTTAATGTATATAAAATCACGCCTTTTTCTCAGAAGGGTAGGCAGAGATTCTCCTGGTATAAATCAGGATACCCACGGTACGTCTTGTGTGTTATGTCCCTAGTTGAGATAAGGGGCGAGTCTATCGATGGCGATAGATAGCTCGATATGGATCGGGCACTAATTCCAGACTCCGTCCTGATAACTAATCGAAAATACAATAATACTTTGCAAGTCCTTAATATATCAGCCCTTAATCAACACTGTTGAGCATCGAACTTATCTACAATCGAGGGAATGATACAAACTTAACTACCCTTCCCTTTCTTATACTTTCCTCACTATGATTTCGAAAACTGTTAGTAATTCAATATACATAAATATACAAGTGATTCCAATAAGTCAAAGGTGTACCCTGGAATTAAAACCCTTGACCACTGTATCTTGGCGTATCCAATCCATAATAATTAGACCAAACATAATAATATGACACATATAGTAATTCTATTAAAATCTTAACAAATGTACACATAAGATGAATATGTTAAAGTAAATACTAATTTACATATTGACCTTACTGAGCGCGAACGATACAGGATCTACAAGTAGGTAATATTAAATTGTGTTAAATTTACTTAAATTTCTTCTTGTTCGGCACTTGGCGACCCGCCTTCAAAATATTACGTATTGAAGATTTGTTGGCTAGTCAAGTCAATAAGAAAATTAATCAATGTGTACTAGCACAATGAAATATATATTATTTATTACTTTGTAGTGCACTCTGAAGTCGGTCTTTTAATTTTTAATTAATATTATTTTATTAACAGAACTTTTACAGGGAACTGTGTATCTAGTGTATATTTGATCGAAGGTTCACTTGGACAGAAAAAAATGTTTTGATACAAAACAATTTTTTACGGTCCGCCCCGTGACCATAAACTCCGTAAATAGATACTTTGAAATAAACGATACGACGAACTCTGATAGAAACGTTGGAAATAAATCATAAATCTAGAAAACCATAATAGAAAGAATGTTAATTTTTTATTTTTTAGTCCAAGGTACCTAATGCTTACAAGGTAACATATTTTCATACAAGCGGATTATAAGCTAAAAGTGGACGAAATATGAGAAATAATAAAATACAAACTCTACTTCGTAGCTAATCCTAATCCGATGCGCTAGAGAAATGTTTGTACTATGATCTACAGGTATTTGTTTCGGGCCTGGGTGTCTGTGAGACCGAAGTCTCTCGTGATTTTCGATACCCGCGACAATACACTTGTAACTTTGTCTAGGATTAGGACACAGGATTCTGTATCGTGTATGGACTGTTGAATAGACTAAAGATAACATGCGCTAGGTACTACCTGCATAGCAAAAAAACCAGAACTATTATACTAGAGTATATCGAACTGCCTTCAAAATGTAGATGGAGAGATGGGGCTTTTAGCAGGTAAGAGTCTGTTATACCAATTTAAAATTAGATGGTTGGGGATCCAAGGATTTTCGCCGTGAAAAACAAAGTACATACTACAATGTAGGCCCGTATCTTTTTGACCATTATCGCAATATTTAAACTGCGGAGCGAAAAACCAAAGCGGACTGAATGCGGGTATCGATGCCACAACACTATCTATAATTCTATACTATACTCAGCTGCCACATTAAGACATTTAATGTCTAATTTACTAGTTCTATTTCGAGTTTAAAGATGACAATCTATACGGCATACGCTGTCTGTTCAAAATATAAGGTGAATATCCATTTTTCTCACAAACCATTTATTTATTCATCAATTTCTATTTTGTCACTTTCTAAGTGGTCCCCCTCAGATATATCGTCGCAAAATGCCATCCTTTCATGGGTCTTTTTAATCTTTGGAACATGAATAAGTCACAGAGAGTCAAATCTGGTGAATACGGTGGTTCAAGCATGATTACGGTGTTATTCTTGGTCAAGTAGTGACGATTGAGCAGGTATACTATCGCCATTATGGAACAAAATTCGCTGCCACGCGCTTCATGCCCAAAACATTCGAAAATATTGCATGGCGTGAGCCAAGAGATAACCCGACATGCTCTACAACTTCTCAAATAGTGATTCGAAGTTTCTCCGTAACAATTTTCTTCACTCTCTCCACATTTTCATCACTTAATTATGTGCTGGGGCGTCGAGAACGACCGTCGTCAGTCACAACTCACACCTCCTCCTTTAATGTAAAGCTTGTACCACTGAACAATTTCCGAAGTGAACTTATGTTCGAGACGAGTATACCAAGGTAATAAATTAAAATTAAAACTATAATGGATACGTAGTCCCCCTAATTTGAAAATTCACCTTATATTTTGAATACCTAGACATCGTATTAACGAATGAATGCACTTTTCTAAGTATAGCATAAGACACAAATAGTATCTCCTATATCTTCTTCTATACAGTATAATTAATTTGTAACTGATCGATGTGTATACATGGAAGATAAGTAAAAAAAACTATTTTTGGGGGTCTGTATTAACGTAATAGAACTCGAAACATTTATTCTTAGTTTTTTTTTGTCTACTTGTCCGTGCCTTTGTGCACGCTAATCAAAAACGACTGAACCAATTTTGTGTGAAGGAGAGTGTCCATTCATAGCATCAGTAAGTAATACTGCATAAAACTTATCATAGCATTTTTATTGTTTGTATTGAAAATATTATATATTTTTTCCTACACAAAAAGGAGGTTTCATCGAGGGACAAAAATCTTCGCACCGATATTAAGTTCCATAGTAAAATGGGCATTCTCTTTTGGTATGGAGATAACTGTCACCCTGGATGAACATAGTCATGGGATACATAGAAACAGAACAGGACGAGACGGGAAAAGTAGTACAAATTAAACGACAATATCCGGAATTATTTACCCGATTTTAAAATTATTATATATCTATCATCCGTGGTTGATATCTGATACAGGCAATTTTTTTCTTAAAGGGTTTAAAATAAGGGTTGAAATGAAAAACGGGAGCTAGCATTAATTAAATTAACAATTTTGGTTAAACTTATCCGTATATAATATTTTAGCGGATCATATAATATCAAAGTTAATGCCAGAAAATGAATTCGAAGATGAATTTCCAACTACGACTCCAATTTTAACTCCTGTCATACCTAACGTGACCATACGTCCCGACTTAGGTGGGACAATCCCGCTTTCAGGAAGTCTATTCCGGTGTCCCCGGCAAGGCCGATATAGTCCCGCTTTTGCAAACAGACCAAACGATGATCAAAAAGTATTTTCCGCTCGAAATGCGTTATCTGGGGGGCGCGGCCGAGCCCCCTCCAAGTCGAGCTATAGGCCGTAACATCCTTTTCTCGAAGCAATTCAGACCATTTTCAACCCCCTATAACTTCGTTGTGGCTAAAGCATGAAGCCTGAATTTTCAGTTACTAAGCAGGCATTGTGTAAACACGGTATATTTAAAATTTCATTCAATTTGAATCAGTAGTTCAAGAATTGTAACTAGTCAAACTTTCTTAATTTTGTCACTCACTGACTGACCGATCATCAAAAGTCTAAGGCACTTCTAGCAGACATAGAACCTTCAAATTTAGAATATAATTAGTGTTTAGTCTCGCATCTCAGGTTTTCTACTGCAAAAAGTTGTGAGATCCATATATGTAATACCAAGTCGATTGATTTATTTAGTCCTTGCTTAAGGGTACTTCTGTATAAAGTTATTACGTAAGTTATTACCATATCAATATTAGCAATTCTTTACGTTTTAAATAAATAGATCGACTTGGCCAGCAGCATTATGTATAACTTGTACAATACATTATGTTTTCATGCGATGGCCAAGTCGATCCATTTATTTAAAACGTAAAGAATTGTTAATATTGATATGGTAATAACTTACGTAATAACTTTATACAGAAGTACCCTTAAGCAAGGACTAAATAAATCAATCGACTTGGTATTACATATATGGATCTCACAACTTTTTGCAGTAGAAAACCTGAGCTGCGAGACTTGGAATTTTTTTACAGGATGTTTTTGATGGGATCGAACTATTACTGAAAACGGTTAGGTCAAATTATTCCAGCACTTTCGGAAAAAAAAAATAATCTTGATTTAAAAAAAACATCCACAATTATCGAGTGCGTTATGTGTCTGCTTGGAAGTCACGCCACTAATGGGGCTTATAAATCGTTTTTATAACTATTTTGTGTTTAGTGCTATGATTATTTTTTGTAATTCAATCTTCTTTATTAAAAACTTGTAAAACACCAAAAAATTTTTATTATTATTTAATTCCACAGATGTCCCGCTCTGGCAAAAAAAATAAATGGTCACGTTAGTCATACCCCAAACCTTCACATTCGACGTTAATTTCGAATCGAATTACATTCTGAGCCACAGCCTGGACTATCGAAGAAAAGTGGAATAGACTAGCTAGCTAATAACTAATTAAAATTATGATTATGTCGAGGATTACCACATCGGCAAGATGTATGTGGACCGACTGGGGATACCACGTAAAAACAACGCGCCTACAGACTCTACCTCATAGGTGGCAGGGAAAAGAGTTAGCAATCATGGGAAGTTGTAGGGATGTAACAAAAAAATATATAAGAATGTATAAACATTTCGTTTTGACTGGATTCTCATGAGCATTGACGAACCCAGTGCGCTGTAACAGCGTTAAATGAACGTAATTAACAAAAAATATAGAGATTTGTAAAATGTAAGTATAAAAAAAATATTTTTTTTTCTTTCATTTTAAATGTAGAGTAAAAAGCTATATGAACATATTTGTAGGCAAAACGATTTGCTACAAATTATGTCCGTACGAATTTTTTGTAGGACGCATAGTTGCCGAGATATCGCGAAAAAGATGTTTTCATCCCTTTTCCAAGATGGCGGCGCGAAACAAGGCCGGCAACCCCACAAATACTGGCGGCACAATTACTGGTGGTAGGTCTTTCATTATGTGAGAGACCTTCTGGGTAAACAGAACAAACAGTAATGTAAATGCACTGTTGTGTTTCGGATTGAAGAACATTGTAGCCAGATTAACTCCTGGACATATTGAGACTTAACATCTTATGTCTCAGGATGGCGAGCGCAGTGGAATGCCAAGCATTGCTTTGTAATTCAAGGTGTTGTTTGGTTTTGCTACTGTTTATGAGCGGTCGTAACGCTTACCATCAGGCGAACGGCATGCTCATCTCGCTATTCATTGCAATAAAAAAACAATCAAACGTGCGGTTTAGCTTCTATTGTGTACGATTGATAACGATTTACTTGACATTATACGTCGCTAAGGCCGTAAGACTTTGCGAATTTATTATATTGATGCTTTGATGACATTTTTAAGGCATTTGATATAGTATCAGAAATCTTTTTGAGCCTATCGAATAGAGATTGAAAGTATGTCGTCATAAGTCCAATAGGGTGTGGGCATGTCCGTCGTGCCCACCATGGTGGATTCGCAAGGCGAGGCGCCTGTTGCCGCAATTTGGAGTTCAAAGTTGCTCTGTGTGCACAGCGCCTTAAATACATGCCGTGTATGAAATGCTAATTCTTTACGAGATTTCTCCAAGATCCAGCGCCTTATGAGAAACAGTTGCTACGATAATAGACTTAAAGTCAATATCTAGTACCCACAATAGGATACAAGGATTGTTTATTATTATTCAGTCCATAAATATTAACAAAAACATATACATAGTATAATGTAACTAAGATGAAACTGGGAATAATAAAAAAATGATGAAAAACAATAACCATTGTAAATAAAATTGGCATTATTTGTACGCCTGTGATAATTGTTTCGTTTCGGAAAATATTCTGAAGCTACAAATTATTTTCTGTGTATTTGCCATAATAAATTTTCCAGGCGCCTGATGTGAACATCTAGAGCAGAATAATAGAACACAGTCATTTCTATACATTGACCTTACCTTACTTTATTTTCAAAAATGCAAATGATAACTACGGCTTCAATTTAATTTGAACTAATTTTAATTTTCTATTTCACTAAGATCTCATAACTCAGAAGGGAAGTTGTTACCTACAGCTGCCAAAAAGATCACAATTCGCTATCCATATGCATTTTCATCTTTTATTAAATCTGTATTCATAATCTGATAATATTAAATCGTTAAAATTGGTTACCACGCCACTATAGTATCTTTAATTTTCGTAATTTTTAGCATCATCCCATAGAATAAGCGTATCCCATACCGCACCATTTGCGCCAGATTACTCGGTACAAACTCATGTGATACCTGATCTAAGGAGTAACAAGTCGGTAGGGCAACACGGAATCTACAAAAATTGTATCAAATTCTAGTTACTTTGTCCTTGTTCGTTGAGATTATAAATAACAAATTATTTAAAGAACTACTATATGTAGGAAACCCCAAGGACTTACGCTGGTGGTGTAGTCTGCAGAGTATATCTTTCTCTGGATAGCTCTCTCTCCGAGATGTCCCCGGCGCCAGACCGGGCGATAGGAGACGCACTACGAGGCATTTTCGGCAAGTTTTCCGGCATTTTAGATAAATATTTTCTCCAAAAGACAATTAAAATATTTTGGTATGTTTGGTTCAGTGACATGCAGTGTCATGAATTTAAATTTGTTTCGAACAATTTATTCAAATTGTGACTCAACTCAATTCAAATTCGAGTTTTTTGAGATCCCCAGACCTTCTTGGTTGATAGTGTACAACGTAGTATAAAAACAAAAGCAAGTTGTAGGAGAGCCTCAGTTTTGATGTTCGCATCGCTCGCTACGTGTGTACTGTGTCCGCATATGTTCGCGTCATTTGGTCACAGAAAAACTTTAATGCTTTGGTTTGGACAACTAAAACAGTGAATGTTTGTGTACTTCATAGACACTACGTGTTGTTACGATGTATTATGTCGCGGAACAAGCAAGGTTTGAGAGAGTTTGCAATTAATCCTTCATTCCATTTGCATTTAGCAGCATAGGATCACATGCATGAAGTAAGCTTTTTTTTTTTTTTTTTTTTTTTTTTTTTTTTTTTTTTTCCTTTTTTTTTTTTTTTTTTTTTTTTTTTTTTTTTTTTTTTTCTCTGTTACTTGTGTGAGTGCGCATCACTCTCCGCAATATTTGTTCAAATAAATACAATATACGAACATTTGTTAAAGAGTAGTGCATAAATTCAGTGTATAGTGATACTACTTCACGGAAATCTAAAAGACATTCATATTCATTTGCTTTTAATAGAAAATAATCCTGTATAGTGCAACTCCTAACCTAAAAGTGAAGGCAATAGTTATAGCAACGAAACCATATCACAGTGGTAAAAATATATTAACATATGATTAATTGCTTTGGTGAACTGAGGTTTTTTCGGACAGTGATATAGTTCTCTGCGCTCTGTGTCATTAATTACAAATATACAAGAAATGGCACGTATCGATTTTTAATTAAAACAGCGACATCTAGAGATTCTTGCACGATCTGTTAGCATACTTGCATGCGGCGCTTTCACAAGCTTCACTACCTATCATAAAGAGGGCACTTATTTAAGCTTTACACAAATTCACAATAATTACTACACTCTCTTTCTCCAAGAGTGTAATTGCTTTGCATAAACATGGTTTGCGGTGTTTGCAATAAAGAAATCGATTCTCGTTTCGATTCCACTACTAGTGGATGCTCTGCATGTACTGCTAATTACCACTTACAATGCCTGAATCTTTCAAGAGATGAACTCCGCCAACTTCGAACGGGAAAGTACATTTGCCCAGAATGTAAAGCCAAGAAGCGAGACATAATTTCTGATTCAACTCCCATACTCGGAAACATTTCCAAGTCTTCAAGCATGCCGGGCGAAGGCGCACCAAACTGCAACGAAGACCTTCCTTACACAAATGAAAAAGATGCTGTCACCTCTTTTACTCGGACCCTAAAACAGCTGGAAACTGCCTTCTCCAGCATGCAGCGTGAAATGGGCAATTTCACAGCATCTCTGAATTCAACTACGGACGATATACTTCAATTTCGAAATGAGCTGTTGGAAGTCAAAACTCGTCTAAAGGAGCTAGACACGTACAAAATGGAGGTCGAAAACCTGCGCTCTGAAGTCACAGAGCTCCGACAAGAGCTAGCTTCCCTGAAACAAGAAAAATTCCTAAATGACGTGGAAATAACCGGAATAACAGAACACAAAGAAGAAAGTCTACCACAAGTGCTGTCGGTTCTGTCAGTTAAGCTAGGAGTTAAAGTAGACCCTCAAGATGTTGATACGGTGCGACGAGTTGGCATGCGCGGTGGAGGCCCCGGGACTCTGGAACGGCCGCGCCCTATTATCGTCACTATGACTCGCCGGGAGCCGCGGGATCGGTTGCTTCGTGCCGCACGCGTCCGTCGTGGCATCACCACTGACATGCTACAAATCCCCGGAAATCCACGCAAAGTTTTCATAAACGAGCATCTAACTAAAGAAAACAGAATTCTTTTCAGTAAAGCACGATCTGTTGGCAACGAACTCAAATTCAAATATGTGTGGACCTCAAACGGGAACATCTTTATGCGCAGGTCAGACACTAGTTCTGTTTTGAGAGTAATATCAGAAGCAACTCTTTGGAAATTAAAGAATCAATCCACTGACACTCCTAATTATGAGCAGCATTCCTAACTCTAGTACCTTTATTTATGTCCACCTTTCACTTGCTTTTCCCACAAAATGGCCCAAACATAAGATGTTTTCAATATTGAACTTAACAGGACTAAAAATAGTAATAATAGGTATAATTACCTTTGACAAGTCCGCTCTCTCTTTCGCAAAATTATATAAATATTCCGGTATACACTACTTACATTCTAGCGTAACTGACTTTCTGTTTTCTTTAATAACTCGTTGTTACAAAATGTATATTAAAGCGTACTTATGTGGTATTAATTGTGTAAATTGTAACTTTTATTCTTACATTGTAATTGTTTGTCATAATATGAAAACACATCACCTTTCAAACACACATTGCAGAAATACTCACTTCAAACACAATTCTCGCAATAAACACAAACCCCTACAATACACAACAACAAAACTCAGCGGATATCATCGTAAACAAAATGTTCTGCAGACCGTACCTATTATTACTTCACTATTTCTACTATATTATACCTTCACTACGATTACAGCTATTACTACTTCTTATTTTCAAACATTGAATACAACTAACAATACAAAACAATCACTGACATTGATAAAATATATGTGTATAACAACGAGCACTCGATACCAAAACTATGATCACCGCACAATAACCCTCTTTTATAAGCAAGTTCCTCAGATATATAATTCTATTTTATACTTTACTACCTTCACAAAATGGATAAGGTAAACCTTGCATCTGAAATAGACAACTCGTTAAATATCTCATGCCGATTGGTTTCCCCTGAGAACTGCTCGAAGGTGATCACAAAAAAATACAATTTTAAAATACTCACTTTCAATATTAGAAGTATACACAAAAACTTTGACTCATTTATCATACTACTTAAAAGGTTAAACATTGATTTTGACGTAATGATTTTAACAGAATGCTGGCTTAACGAGTCTACAGTTATAGGTCATATAAACGGGTACTCTACCTACTCAACTTCGCGTAACATAAACCAAAACGGCGGAATAGTTGCTTATGTTAAAGAAACATGGAATGCAAGCCCCTCAGAACCACCTTTTTCCGAAGCCTGTTGCCTACAGATAGATATTCCTAAAGTTATAACTATTCTAGGACTTTACAGGTCGCCTTCCTTTAAGTGCATAGACCCTTTTTTAAGCTCTTTAGACATAACCCTCAGCAACTTACAGAATAAGTCGTCTCTAGCTCTCGTGGGCGATATTAACATCGATATTTTGCCATCTAACAAAACTAGTGCAGAACGTTCTAAATATCTTAATCTAACCAGTTATCATGGCCTTGTTCCAGCAATAACAACTACCACCAGAATAAACAGTTGCATCGATCATATTCTAATAAAAACCAAAGTATCCCTAATCGGCGCTGTCTGTGAAACAGATTCTACCGACCATTATGCTGCATTAGCCGGCCTCAAAACCTCTCCTCCTAAATAATATCAGAACTTACACAAAACCTCGATCGATTACAAAGCAATCCTAGAAGAACTTCAGGCATGCGACTGGAACAAAGTTTATAGTGAAGTAAATGTTGACTCCGCGGCTTCAGCTTTAACAACTATTATAACTACAGTTGTTGACAAACACACGCAAATTACTCGTACTAGCAGAAGTAAACTCGTTCTTAGTCCATGGATCACACCTGGACTCCTTCGCTGCATGCGACATCGTGATCATCTTTTTAGAACACACAAACAATTTCCCAACGACGAAATCTTAAAAATCACGTACAAACGATATAAAAATTTTTGCAATAATCTACTGCGCGAAGTTAAAATTAAATACGATAAAGAATTACTAGCACAAAACAAACACAACCCCAAACAACTATGGACCAATATAAAACACATTTGCCACATTACCTCTAAAAAAAGAAACACAGACGACCTACTCTCTTGTACCGACAATCCCGTCCAGTCTCTTAATTTATGTAACAAGTTTTTCTCAACTGTCGGTGAAAACCTTGCACACACCACACTCTTACAAATAAATGAAACTGTAGATAGTTTATCCTTGAATATTAAAACAGACAGAAGTCCTAAAGCCTCCCTCTTCCTCTATCCTACCGACGAAGCCGAAATTGATAATTTAATAAAACACCTTAAACCTGATAGTGCTCCAGGCATGGATAACTTAAATAACAAACTGATAAAGATTGTAAGTGCACAAATTATCTCCCCCCTAACGTACATTTTTAACCTAAGCCTGTCCACTGGCTCCTTCCCCTCAAGCTGGAAAAATGCAATTGTAACTCCCATTCACAAAGACGGTCCAAAAAACATTCCCAGTAATTACCGTCCGATCTCTCTTCTTACTGTCTTCTCAAAGCTACTTGAAAAAATCATAAACAAGCGCTTAGTTTCCTTTCTCGAAAAAAACCAACTACTATCCGAAAGACAATTTGGCTTCCGTAGTCACAAATCCACTCAAGACGCCGTAACCCTTTTATGCAACCAAGTAGCATCTAGTTTAGATAACGGTGAAGTATGTATAGGAGTTTTCCTAGACTTAGCTAAAGCTTTTGACTGTGTCTCGACTCAACTACTTCTCCGTAAAATGGAACTCCTAGGCATCCGAGGTCTGGCACTGGAATGGTTTAGAAGTTATCTCACCAACCGCACACAAACAGTGAAAGTAAATGGTATCAACAGCAACACACTTCCAATAAATTATGGTGTCCCCCAAGGTAGCATTCTCGGGCCTACGCTGTTCATCATATATATGAATGATCTTCATGACCTGTACATAAAATCCTCCGATATCATTTGCTACGCGGACGACACAGCAATCTTATTTTACGGGAGTGACTGGAATCGCGCACTAAGTCTTGCCGAAGAAGGCATGAGTAAAATTAAAAACTGGCTACAACAAAACCTTCTTACTCTAAACACCAAAAAAACCAAATTTCTATGTTTCCACAAGACCTCCGCAACAAATTCCAAAACAATATCCGAACTTAAACTCCATTCATGTCCATCCACATCCAGCTCTGTAAACCGACCCTCTTGCCTCTGCGATAGCATCCAACGCACAAATATAATTAAATACCTTGGAATTCACCTGGACGAGAGATTAACTTTTGATACACACATAAACGATTTATCAAATAGAATTCGTAAGCTCTCTGGAATCATTACTAAACTTAGAAATAGTGCAGACATTGAAACCTTAAAACTAGTTTATTTTGCAATATGCCAGTCCCTAATTACCTACTGCATCACCATATGGGGCAGTTGCAGTAAAAGCATTCTTTTAAATCTCGAGAGAGCCCAACGTGCAATTCTAAAAAGAATGTTGAACAAGCCATTCAGGTATCCCACAGATCTTTTATATAGTGAAGCCAAAGTTCTCCGAGTTCGCCAACTTTATATCTTATACGCAAGCCTTCAAACTCACAAAACCGTTTTACAATCTGATTCCTTCACAAACCTACGTAACAAACGTGTCTTTCGTTTGCCCTCCCATCCCGCCAAAACAAACTTCGCCAAAAGATTCCCATACATATCTCATCCTGTAGTATATAACTCGGTCAATGCACGCTGTGATATAAAAAATTGCACAGTCAAAAAAGCTAAACAAACAATTAACAGACTATTACTCCATCTGGACTACGACGAAACTGAAAATATTCTCTCCTCTTACATAAATCCTCATGAACTACCAGTCATTACTAATACTCACCTAAATTAAACCTTTCACATCGAATAAATATCTATCTACGTCCTAAGTATTCCACCACATTTACTCATATTTTGCTGTACCGGTAAATAACTATAAATATATTATACACTAGGTACTTATACATACATTATACACTAGGTACCTATTAATGCTCACTCGAACGCACACACATACAAACACACACACACACACACACATTGATACAAACTTTTCTCACACTCACACACTCAATAATTAAATAAATTACTTATTTAACTGGTTTCTCAAGACACAGGCAAAGCCTAATTTGAGAACCCCTGCAATATTCTTTGTATGTAAAATTATTATTTTTAATAAAGATTTTTCATTTTCATTTTCATTTTTCAATCGTAAGCTGTTTGGCGCAAAAATATGAATGTGCTATTTGACATTATTCCGTTTTGTGGCATAAATATGTGAATATAAATACGTGAATATAATATACGTGAGTATATTCAGGTATTTACCATAAAATAGTTTATTAGATTTAAAAAAATTCATAATAACTTACATACCGGGCTATATCCATAGGTCACTACATAGTTATTTTGTTCTTCAATAAAGGACAATATGTCAAAATTAAAACATTTAATAATTAGCGCTTAAAGTGGTACATAATACACATATCAATGTGAAATAGGATCCAAATATTTAATCCTATTTTTATGAACCCGGGTGTTATTAATTCGATTCGAGTCGTGGTAAAGTAAGATACTATTTTGATAAGGAAAATAGTGTTGTTTACTTTTAGCTAACATAATACGTCGTTTATTACTCAGTAGGATATGACATTCCATTCATACTGGCAGGAAAGTCGTATCTATTGTAGGACATACAACATCCTACTCATTGAAGTGGGTTAAAAAGCCGGCCGTGAAATGGGAAATTGCGGGTTCGAATCCAACAGCAACATACGTGTTTGTGTGACCTCTAAATATTTGATGGTAGATACCCACGACCGAAGACTTGTGTCTGGGCCAAGATTATAATAATAATATGCGTGTACGTTGTATTTATTTATTGTCGCTATTGGATATTTGGGGCAGCCACAATACACATGACGGTCATCACAGTGGTTTAAGTTTTAACTAATAACAAACGAGGGCGAATTATAATCATCGGTTTGACATACTTAACACCAGAGGGCGAAAAGATCGATTGATTTACGGATTTCTTCATTTTACGCGGATAATATTAGCCCTGAATTACTTTAACAGCATTGATGAAAGATGCATATGCATGCGGAAATGAGAATTGGTATTAATGAGACGACTCTATCTCAGTATGTAAAATGTAATGTGTGATGGTCACCGAGGGGCAATCCGACAAAAAAGTCCGATTGTTTAATATGACATTGGCCGAGTTTGAATATAAATTTGCTCAGACGGAAATCCTATCTTAATTCATTTTTCATATTTTCTTTATTCCGATATATAATCAATATTAAAACAAATTTCATATTGCAAAATATTTGCTACGTGATATTACGAGATACTCTTTGAGATAGATTTGGTGGAGTACTTAATTATTCATGAACAAGTCAACCTTCCCTCTCTTGCTCTCTCTTTCTCTTTATTCAAGGGAAGTAGGTATACTGTTGATCGTCTTCTCAATTGGTTTTTTGAGTGACCTGTTAGAATTGATTTTATTACCGGTGGTGGGTCTCTTCTCTCATATGTGAGAGCCTGCCTGGGTGGGTCCTGCTGCAATGTCTATTTCTCCCACCAACCAGTAGTGTACATGCAATGTTGTGTTTCGGTTTGTAGGATATTGTAGGCAGAGTGCCTAAGTACTGGACATAATATTGAGACTTCATAACTTATGTCTCAGGTTTGCGAGCGTAGTTGAAAGCTAAGCATTGCTTTCTAATTCGTCTTGTTTGTTTTAGCTACTGCAATGAGTAAATATTAAAAAAATGGTCTACATCCTGCAACTTCCTGTTATTGTATAAACATAGTAATCTAATTATTCGACGATAAGGTTGTTTTTTGTATGTACCACTTCTGACTACGAGTATATTCTAGGAAAACTAGTGTAAACTTTATAATCAACTTGGTGGTATAATATTCGTATCCGCCCGGAAAACGACCGCCGAGGACTCGTCACGAGCGGGCATGACGCGTCAGAGTGATCCACGTCAGGGTGTTTTGATACAATTATTAATTAGAGTGGGTGGTAATGTATTTAACGTCACGTGAATAGTAATCCCTTTATAATACAAAAGTTCCTTAACAGAAGCACACGTGCTAGCATGCGAACCTTCCATCAAAGTGTTTAATTCATCAAAGTTTTTTTTTTCTCTTTATTAAGAGGGGTTTTAAATACAAATATTTATGTCGCCCTCATTGGGGCAAGTCACATACCACTAATCACTGCTACGTCTTTTAATACCTAACATAACATATTTATATAAAGATTTAGCTTCATCCGACAAGGGATCAGACAGTATCGAATTAAATATTCCTGTTAACTGTATATTTATCTCAAATTTTGTATAAAAAGATAATCTTTCGGCAATTCATCAAAGATGCGAACCCATAGTTTGATGGTCAAAAGCACCCTTAAGCTGTGGAAGTTGGAATGGTTTGCCGGCGCACGTGTTCATTCCGTACTATAACCCTGAGTCTTTTCGTCGGCATATTTGTGGCATGGCATGGCACCACCATCTGATGCCATTTGACACTCTATCCATGCTCTGTCCGGACGGCATTGCGCTTAAATAACATTACCTGACGAATACTCATACAGTTATTGTCATTATTCTACAAGAAATGTTGAAGAAGTAGGTAAAACCTTATATCTTAAAACATATTTAAGGTAATTTAAATATTCTTTTATACGATATTCTTATATTTCATTCATAGCCCCAAATTATTTATTTTTATTTTGGCAGAAAAAGTTAGTTAATGCAATTGGCCCTTAATATTATCTTAAGATCTATTATTAATTTTGACACAGCTGCTCAAAAAATAAAAACCGATTTCAAAACAATAATAAATCCACTAAAAAGTAAAAGTAACAATAACACTGTAAAGCAATAATAATATTTATTTCATTGCACTTGTACATGTTGATTAATTAACTTATTGACTTGACTAGCCAAATCAAAATATATGGGTAGAACCAAACATGTAGAAAAAATGAATTTAAGGCATACGTCCCACATGATTGGTTCTTGACCGTCCGCCTTCAATATGTTACTCATACATTTTGTATATGTGTAAGTGTATACGTATAAGTGGTTAGGCTATTTAGCCCACCACGCTGGCCTAATGCGGGTTGGTGGACTTACATGCCATAGAAAATCTTATAAATCGCTATGGTATGCACAGGTTTCCTTACTATGTTTTCCTTCACCGTTTTAGTGTCCATTTAGTCTCGATTTTAGAGGAGGCCCGTGTCCTGCAGTGGGACGTATATGGGCTGATACAGTACAGTATAGTATACGTATGTAATATGCGACATTATTATTTTTCCTTAACTAAAAATATATGAGTAACAATATTTTTTGAAATTAAGAATCAACAATAAAGTTTTTCAGAAACATGTTCACAGTTAAATTCCTGTTACAGTATTTATTCTTAAACCATGAATGATTTCTGTCCGATATCCGGTTCGATGCCCGCAGACGGATAAATCGTAAGCCTTTCCTCTAGAGTTTACACGTTCTTAAAACCTGCTTTGGAATATCAACTTATTCAAAAACGTGTTTATTTTAATGTTTTTTATCGAAAATAAAGTAAAAAGTTTTACGTAACCAAATACGTATTGTAGCTATTCTAAAGTGGATGTAAATATCAACATATTTACCTTAGAGTATCTATAATATAAAGGGAGCGCTAGCAGTTAAAAAAGTGGATAAAAATGATGGTGCCGGGCCATCTTTTTCTGCCCTCCTATTGGCTGATATTTGACAGATTGTCCAACATGTATGAATTACATGGAAAAGAAAAGTGAAAATAAATAGTTTAGGGCTATTTAATTCCACTCAAACTCGTCTTAAAAGGATAATAACTAAATATTCTTCCGGTTATCAAAGGAATTTGCAGCAATTTGTTGTTAAATAATTAGTTAAATTTTCTCTATTATAGGAGCGCTACCAACATTACGAAAAAGAAAATATCTACGTTTTTGAAGACGCAAATGTATGACAGCGCTTCCTCCATATTATGAATACACTAAAGTAGACATAGGTCGAATCAATACCTATGAATTGTTTAAGGCTTCAGTCCCACTGGTAAGGAAAGGCTTAACGCTCCCTAAAAGATTCCGCTAACCCCATCCCCCTGATACCCTTCTACGTCGGTCTATCGTCATTGAATATCTTTCTGGAATCAAATTACTAGTTGCCCTCATGACTTAACATTTTGTGATCATCCGAATCACGTAATAGATATGAGATATCCTATAGTTCAATATTTAGTTTGCCAACGTCAACGATTTAGGTTTTTGATTGCAGCTCACTGTTACTTATGAAGTCTATTTATAATTGATGATTGATGAAATAACATACGTGAACATAAACATACGTGAATACCGAACGGTATGTTCGTCTCGCCATTCATTGCGATAAAAATAACTATTTTTTGTCACAGACGCAACGTAAATACAACATAGATTAATATAAAGTTATACAACTATATAAAAAATGGCTCACGAATGTGACCGGACATGGCTTACAAGAGCGTGGCTCTGCTTCTTCCACTTCTTTCATATTAAATATTTGTTCTTTCACGCATGACTTTTTAGAAAACACAGACTAATATTAATTGATTTAAAAAATATTAGAATACATTACATTGGTCGCATACGCACCAGGTGTGTACTGTCTCTATGTATCTATTGCCTGTGATTTATAAATAATTTAAAACAACTTGCCTATTGAAACAACGTAGTTTGCAAATTTTGAACCTCACCTATTCTATACAGGGTGGTTAAACTTAGCGGCATTGATAAAACAGCGGGCAGCAAGTTATTAAGCGGGAAAGGCCTGGATTTGTTTTCATACAACCGATACCGGGAAATACGCAAAGGAACAGGATTGCTGTGGGTCGCACGAAGAAGGCTCGGACCGCGAGTTATATTCATTAGTGTAAAATATACTTTTAAAGTTGAATAAAAAATACCCAGAATAAATAGTTAGGTACATTGCAAGCATATTATGAGGTCCTTTCAGAGCTAATCATTAAATTACTAGAAATAGAAAATTTGATATTTTCAAGCGGCTTAATTTATATTTATTAGTTCTGTATTCCGTATCAGCCCGTATACGTCCCACTGCAGGGCACGGGCCTCCTCTACAATCGAGAGTACGATTGAGATTTGTTAGGCCATATAGTCTACCACGCTGGCCTAGTGCAAGTTGGCGGACTTAACGTACCATAGAAACTACTATGGTATGCACGTTTCCTCCTCAATTTCTTCACCGTTATAGTGCGTGGTGATTGACTATCAATACACACATGACTCTGAAAAGTCAGAGGTATTCGAACCAGCGACCAGCGTGAATATGTTGGCAGTCACGTCTAGTCCGTTACCAACAGGCCACCACGCACTTTTCGATTAGTTAGTTTTATATAATTAGAAAAGAAGTGCTGGCATTATGGCTGCAGACTTAAATAAAACTGAGGTCGGAGTTGCAAGTTATAATGCACACAACTTTCATTTGCCCATAATTTATGTAGTTGATGTATTCGTTATTATCTGGGGGCGCGGCCGAGCCCCCTCCAAGTCGAGCTATAGGCCGTAACATCCTTTTCTCGAAGCAATTCAGACCATTTTCAACCCCCTATAACTTCGTTGTGGCTAAAGCATGAAACCTGAATTTTCAGTTACTAAGCAGGCATTGTGTAAACACGGTATATTTAAAATTTCATTCAATTTGAACCAGTAGTTCAAGAATTGTAACTAGTCAAACTTTCTTAATTTTGTCACTCACTGACTGACCGATCATCAAAAGTCTAAGGCACTTCTAGAAGACATAGAACCTTCAAATTTAGAATAAAATTAGTGTTTAGTGTCTAAAGTAAGGGAAAATTCAAACATTTCATAATTTGTGTCTAGTTTTCTAGATAGACATCCAGCAGCATTAGGTATGTATAAATTGTACGATACATTATGTTTTCATGCGATGGCCAAGTCGATCCATTTATTTAAAACGTAAAGAATTTTTAATATTGATATGGTAATAACTTACGTAATAACTTTATATAGAAGGTCCCTTAAGGGCTAAATAAATGAATCGACTTGGTATTACATGCATCTCACAACTTTTTGCGGTAGAAAACCTGAGCTACGAGACTTGGAATTTTTTTACAGGATGTTTTTGATGGGATTATCTCTTACTTTAGCGATCAGGAAAAGGAGAATGCCCATTAATAGTATCGGTAAAAAATATCGTTGATGCCGATACCGATACTGCTTATAAAGTTTTCCTGTTTTATCCCGGGCGACAGATTTTTATAAAATAAAGTAATTATCACCGCATTTAACATTTTGTTCACAGAACTGAAGGCAAAAGAATAACTTTTATTGGATTTTATTGTAGGATAAGTAATTGTTGTAAACACCCCACGCTTTGTAACAAGAAAATGTATGTATTTTACTCCATGTTCTTTCGAATCTTAAGCTCATTAACAATTATTTTTTAGTTGGATATTTTATGCAAGCGTGTTTTTTTAGTTTTTTAAACTATAATTTTTAATTTATTTTTTCATATAATATATTAAACTATCGTTTTAAAACGAGTATGAGTGGAATACAACCGCCCTTAACTATTTATTTTTCTTTTCCAACTACTTTGTGCATATTGCAAAACCGGTTAAATATCAGCCAATTGGACAGCAGAAAAAGGTTGCCCGGCACCACGTTTTTTAAGTACGTCTATAAATACTCTTAAGTATAGATGTTATGTTTGCAATTAAGTAAAAAAATGTTAGTAGCGGTATTGCCGTGCCATATTAACATAACGCCTCATTAGTGATATTCAGCAAAATATAAATGTAATCTCTTAGCGGGGTACACCTGAGTGCGACTTGAAGGTCTCAAATATTTTTTGTTATTTTGATGAACCTAATTTGTCCAGGATGGAGGTCAGTGCCCGGTATGGCGACATGTTTATCCCCCATAGCTTATCGAAATTGTAGGTGTATAGGACTACGATTCAATTTTATTTCATTTCTCTCTTTTTTTTCTGTTCTGGATTCGCACGATTTTTGTATATAGACAGTCCTCAGAATTTTTGTTAATTAATTTGCCCAATTTGGGCAAGGGCGGTCAAACACTGTACCTCGTCCGTCATTGTCCGACAGTCTAGACTACTACTTCTAGACTAATCGGTCCGTAGGAACCGTAGAAACTTAGAGTATTTATAATATAGAGGGAGCGCTGTCATACATTTGCGTCTTCAAAAACGTAGATATTTTCTTGTTCATAATGTTGGTAGAGCTTCTTTATTTATAAATATTTTTTTATAAATAAATAACACCCAACAGTCACATACATAGTCCTGACCCCACACTAAGATCGAGTCTTGTGTCGCGGGTGTCAGGGACTACGAGAGACTTTTCGGTCTTACAAACACCCAGACCCGGAAGAAATATTTGTGGGCCGCACAAACATTTCTCTCGGTGCGGGGATCGAACCCGCGGCCTCTCGTTTCACAGGCGGCGTCTAACCAACTGCGCCACGGAGGCTGTCAAAATTTATTAGTGAAATTTTATTAGTGAAAATTGAACGAATTATTGAACAACAAATTGCTATATATTCCTATGATAATCGAATGTATATTTAGCTATTATTCCGTAGAAATTAGAATCCCCCATGTCATGCTTTCGTAAGGCGAAGGCAACCGTAAGTACCTACCAAAACTTTTGATAGAGCCCATTGTAAAACCGAATTAATCATATTTACAGGACTATAATTTATAAAGTACTGTATGCAATAAAACTCTAAAATGCAACAAAAGAATGGAAATAAAACGAGAGTTATAATAACATATGTGATTCATAGAATTTTCCCGCTAAACTCTTTAATTTTTATTCCACAGATTGAATCCAATATGAATATATTTACCTTGGTTTTATGGTTTTATCTTAATATATATATTTCTTGTGTGCGTGTGTATGTGACTGAACTCCTCCTAAACGACTGGACCAATTTTGATGAAATTTTTTGTGTGTGTTCGTGGAGATTCGAGAATGGTTTAGATTTACAGTTTGGTCTACTGGAAAATGTTTTTTCAATTAATTTCTTATTTATAAGGAGTTGTAAAATGTTCATGGGTTTGTAACTGTCAAACATTTAATGTTCATACCGTCAATACGGTAAACTCTTCCCTCAAATTAAATAACGTATTTAAATAAAGGTTTCGAATCGACAACATATATCCACAATATTCGATTAATGGCGTATTTTAGATTTTAAAGATGTAAAATAATGACAGTAATGAAAAGTGGTTGACATTTAAATTGGTTGTCAAATATTTATGCATACGTTCAGAAATTTAATTTGTGTAAACTAAAGAGTATATTATGAAGCTAAATAAATATAGGACAATCAAATAAATAATATTCACACGTAAGAAGTTTTACTTCTTTTCAAGATAGAATGTCACTTGAAAATGAAAAATCTTTCATAAAATAACACATAAAAATAAAAACTGAACTGAACTGAATAAAATAACAATTTTATATAATTATGGAGAATATTGCAGGGATTCTCAAATTAGGCGTTGTCTGTGTCTTGAGAAACCAGTTATATATAATTGTTACTACCGTTACTCAATGACCGTTACTACATTAATTGTGTGTGTGAGTGTATTTCTATGAAAATTTATATTTAATCTCTTTATTACTAACAAAAAGTAATGGCGTAATGTTTTTGGAAAACAGCATACTGGGGGTGAAATAAGGGATGGAATATTGCATGGATAATCAAAATCGCTAAAGTGTTTAATGTCAAAAATTTATAAGGCACACTATTTGGATATGGAGAAACGGGATATAATAGAGTGGGAGGTAGGGGAGAGGACTGGGATAGCTGACACATTTGATAGGACGAAATGTAAATGCACGGTATAAGACGGGATGGTCAATGAAGAGAAAAGACGGGACGTATCGGGAAGTGACTGAACAGACGGGATGGGACGGAATTGAGCAGGACAGTAGGATAGCTAATTCATGTTTAGGTATACAAGAGCTTATACGAAAAATAACATGTATTTGGTGTGGAGTAAAATAAAAAAATATCTGCATCCAGGCAAAGGTGGGTCGGGCTTTTTTGCTATGCTAAATAATTCAATATAAAATTCATCATATAATAACTAAGCCATAGCGAAGCGTGGTCGGGTCATCTATGGTATCTTTTAATTGATTTCAATGAATGTCGTCGGAGTAGTAACAGTGTTATAATATTTCCACAGCAAAATAATGATTTGAATCTGGAGAGATGGGATAGAATAGAATATAAGGTGGATAAAATGGGACATAAGAATAGGTACAGGATGGGATTGAAAATGGATAAGCAGTTTAGACAACGGCTGCCATATTGATTTTAAATAAAATATGGACTGGAATCTGTATTTGCACCCAGGCGAAGCCGGGCCGGGCCGCTAGTATTTTAATATATTTATGAATCATAAAGCATATAGTATATACTTACCATTTAATTGCAAATTTTAAATTCTTCAAGATATTAAGACTTTATTTATTTATTTGATTTATTTAAATCTTACCCGCATGATGTATTAAAATACATATTGTATGTCTTAAACAATTCTAGACGGACGGACGTAGATAAAGGACGTGGTAAAATCGTACTGTGGCACTTCTTGGACCAATATACACACGCCGGCACAATTAGAGGAACACGCACAAAAATGAGGTTTTTATTTTATTTTGTCGACTGATTTTTTTAATTGTCTTTGTTTTTATATTTCAGCGCCTATAAAAAGGAAAATGATACAAAAAATATACATAGATATTTAATGTCTTATTGTTTTTATACGCTCTCAAATGTTTTTAAGATTTTTTCGCTTTCAAGTGGTTTCACAAAATTTTGTTTAATTTCATTTGACGTGACTTAAGATATTTTTATTGTTACTGATGTTATAGTGCCTGTCTTGTAGGATATAAAATTAGTGACTTACCATCCACTGAAGTTGTCAGAGCGGTAGCAATTATTGAAAATGGTCACACCTATCGTTCGGTAAGTCCCGCATTGGGTGTGTCGGTCTTTGTCGTCTTTTGCAACGTTAAACGTTACAGACACACAGGCTCATATGTGCGGATGCCGGGATAAGGCAGAAAACGGTCAACCAGAACCCAGGATGATCGTTTTACACGGCTGTAAACTTTGAGAAATCGTCGTCAAACGGCTATTCAGACCTCAAAAATTTTACATGAAGTCCGTAATGATAATATCAGTGTGCGTACAGTGAGAAGACGCTTAAATGAAGTTGGACTGAAGTCTTACGTTCCACCCAAAGCCCCAAAACTTGAGGTGGTACATCGAGTAGCCAAATTAGGTTTTGCTCATCGACACCACGACTGGACAAATGAGTGGAGCCGAGTTTTCTTTAGTGATGAAAGCCGTTTTTGTGTGAATTGCATAGATGGAAGGGAGAGGATCTGAAGGTATCGAGGAGACCGCTATAATCATACAAATTTTACTGAAACAGTGTCTTATGGTGGAGGGTCAGTTTTGGTATGGGGTGGTATATGTTTGGGGGCACGCACGGAGTTAATACTTATAGAAAACAGGTCTTTAACAGCGCAAAGATACGTCTTAGAGATCCTAGAGTCCCATGTATTGCCTTTTGCACCATCCATAGGTGAAGACTTTTTATTTATGCATGATAATGCGCGGCTCCACACAGTGCAAATGGTTCGGGACTACTTAAATCAGGCCCAAATCGCGCAAATGGATTGGCCAGCAAGATGACCAGACATGAATCCAATAGAGCACGTATGGGACATTATCAGAAGGAAGGTACATGGAAGAAACTTAGCCCCTAAGAACGTTCAAGAATTAAATTTCATTTTAGTGCAAAAGTGGGATAATTTGTCGCAAGAAATGAATGATGACATCATTAAAAGCATGAAGGAACGTATTCAGACTCTTATCAGAGCCCGTGGTAGCAATACGCGTTATTAATTTTCTTAAATTATTTCTGTAAGTTTTGAATATACACGATTACATTTCACAATCACAGAAATGTTATTTTACTGTATTTTCATTTAATTGCATTGGCGTCATTAATTAAACTATTTTTAACTCAATTATTGTACTTTGTTATAGATTTTGCCTCACTTTAAATATATAAAAATAAAAATATTAAGTTATTATAATGTTTTATAAGAAATTCGATATTTAACGCGTGTTCCTTTAATTCTGCCGGCGTGTGTAATTCGATTCGCATATTTTAACTTCTAGTTTTTTTTTCCTTTTTTTTTATATTGCTATGAATGGCGAGACGAGCATGCCGTTAGCCTGATGGTAAGCGATACGACCGCTCATGAACATTAGCAAAACCAAACAACACCTTGAATTACAAAGCAATGCTTGGCATTCCACTGCGCTCGCCATCCTGAGACATAAGATATTAAGTCTCAATATGTCTACAATGCCCTTCAACCCGAAACACAACAGTGCGTTTACACTGCTGTTTGACGGAAGAAATAGACACTGCGGTGGTACCCACCCAGATGGCCTCTCACATATGAGAGACCTACCACCAGTATAAGTTATAGTAACTAGTTTATTGTAACTGGACAAAAAATCAGTTTCAAAAACTTGTTGCCCCTTGTTTGCGGAAATAAAAAACAATAACTTTGTTATGTTACACGCTTAGAATATTTATAATATAGAGGGAGCGCTGTCATACTTTTGCGTCTTCTAAAACGTAGATATTTTCTTTTTCGTAAGTTTTTCTTTAGTTGACCATCTACCAATATTTTTTTGTTATATGTATTTTCAACGAGTGGTCGCTCCAAACGGGCGGCCGGGAGTCGGAGGAGGTCGTGAGTCCCCTTCGAACGAATACAAAGGCTATGCGACTTCCAAACAATAGTTTTCTAAGGGCAGCAGTCCTCTAACCCAATTATATCTCTTTTAATTTTCTTGCTTGGCGAGGGAGTCAATGACGGCGTACTACGTAGTATACGATTTTTTCAGTTTACCAAACACCCCTCCGGATTGAGTGGCTTAGCTGACGATAATGCTAAAACCAATGGCGCGATGACGGATATTGATGAAACCCTATAGGTTTTTATAATAGTGCGTGGTGGCTTGTTGGTAACAAATCAGACGCGGTTACCAACATGTTTACAGCGGTCGCGGGCTCAAATCATAGAGTACACTTCTGATTTTTCGGAGTCACGAGTGAATTGATACTCAATCTACACGCACTATAACGGTGAAGGAAAACATTGTGAAGAAAGCTCATGCCATAGCGATTTGGAATAATTTCTATGGTATCCAAAAGTCCAACAACCTGCACAACCCGGCTGCGTGGTACAATCCATACGGCGTAACCCTCTCAATCCTACTCTCGATTGTAGAGGAGGCCTGTGCATTGCAGTGGAACGTATATGATACGCTGATATGATATTTATACTGATTACGAAACCCTGAACATGTTACTTCCTAAATAAGCCCACTATACCCCCTCCAACCCGACGATTCGACAAACTTGAAAACGCACCCTCGTATCCACGAAATAGTTTGTTTTGATGTCTTCACCTTGGTGGTTATAAAAAGTAACTAAACGATTTCAAAAACAAAATTCCTCGAGTGAAAAATGCATCTTAAGCATTAAGTACACACTGGGAAATCACAATTTAAAACATGATTAGTACGAGCACGCTACCTACCTACCCTACCTTGGTATCACAAAAACAAAAAAAGCGCAACCTTGAAAATTTGGGCAAGGTGACACACGCGTATAAAACATCAAGTAGGTAGTAGGCAGTAGGTAGTAATGTTGTAATTAGGGATGATTGAAGGCATTGCGGCGGTGTGTGGCAGGAAGGCGCTGGAGGCGTGCAGGCTCGCGTGCGGCGACGCGCGGGCGAGCGACTCGCGGCGTCGCGGCGGCCGGCGCGGCGGAGCGTCGCCGCGGCCCGCGCCCGCCGCAGCGCTGGTGCCGCCGACCGCGCCGCCCGCGCCACCGGCCGCGCCGCCGCGACTATTATGCGCGAGCGTGCGACGCCGCCGGTGCGCACCCTCGCGGACGCGCGCCACTCGATCAGGTGACCACGCTTTGCTCAATCATTTTTTTTAAATTTCTTGGCTCGGTGCGTTTTGCGCATCTGCTAGTGCATCATTATTTTTTCTATATTTCCATTTCATCAATAATACACAGTACATATGGAGGATATATCTACGAGATGCAATCTAAACATGGAAGCTTGTATTTAAACTCGAGTGCAACTCACAATACAACTAGCTTTATTGAACTTAGCATCCTAATTAATCCATTCCACCAAATTCCAATCCCGAGTCTTGTGAGATTTTTAAATCAAAAACCTTAAATCCAGTCTCTGATTTCACCTAACCAGGTCACATCTCAAACATGCTCTCAATAGATTTATAACGTGAAACGTGGATGCCACGTTAATACTTCTGTTGACACACAGATCTTGTCCGGCCAGAGGCGAGAAGCATTGTGGACTATTCAACTCCCAAGTATTATAATACATTAACGTCACGAAAATCGATTCGCAGGATATTGCGGCAAATGCCTCATCTGCCGGATGTATAAATCCTAAGCCTGAAACCATCACCACAACACACCACCATCACGAGCATCACGTATATGTGACTCAAGAGGTGATAATGACAAAATAGAAGAGTTAGTTTACCTCTCCATCTGCAATATTGGTTCATAAATAAAGGTCAGAAACAAAGATGACTTATTCCAATTGTTCTTGTTTACATTTAACACTGTTAATCATTAAACAGATTCTAGATAATACAATAATCTATTCGAACACGTCAAATGAAGCAATTACCATGCTTTATTACTCGATTCTAGTAATTTATGATAGGTTCACGTGAACAGAAGTGAGGTCTTGTCACACCTAAATGTATTTAATCAAACTATGGAAATTAGACAATCAGAAATGATAAATTGTTTGCCATATTATTCTTTCGGGGGTGTGTAAAAGATAGTGCAAGGATAAGAGACTTTTCTTCAGACAATGATTTTATTTTTGTATAAAGTAGAAAAAGTCTCATGTGAAAAAGGTGAAAGGTGAAAAAAAAGGTGATTGCTACTATTTCCACCTGTACCTATAGTATACTTATTATTATTACTTATAGAGTTGTCTAACACATCAATAATATTATTTCATAAAGAGTTCTAAATAATAATGTTTGTATAAAGTATAGAAAATCTTGCAAGAAAATAATGTCATGGTCACTTCATACAGTGACGCATCCGATTTAACACCGATCGAATATGTTCATGAAAATAATAGTTGATATCATCAAAACTCCACCAAGTTCAGTAAACATTAGAATATTAATAGGTTTTATATTTGTTGTGTTTATTAAATAAAAGCTTGTATTGTTATTATAACATAAAGCTGCCCTTAGATGTTCAGTAACAATGCCCAATATCCACGAATGGTGCAATCTGATAGAGTTTGTGAAATTAAGCCTTGTAGAGTTTGGGCTTTGAAGAGTAAGGAGCTTGTCTCTACATGAGATCTGATAACTTTTTGATGAGTGGTTATAATATGATCTCGTCTCGGCAACATTTAGGGTTAATATTGAACATACAATGAATAATTGTTTGGTTTATTGCGCCTTTAAATCTTATATCCTATGTAAGAGGAGCTGCCTAACATTTTGTTATTTTCAATATTTGTTTGTGTTGAAGCAAATAGGTAATTGAATCCATGACAGAATATTAAATGGTTGTTATTATTGAAATAAATCTAAGAAACCATTATAGTTATTAATATGAAAGACATAGTAAACTAATATAGTTTGTCCTTATCAGGTAGGAGTAACACCCTTATTCAATAGGGGTAGGCAGAGACTGTAGATGTCTTTTGCTCGATGCTGACATAAAAGTTCCCTTCCATCGACTTTCGTCTTCTTTTCATCTATGTGCCTATTCTCTTCGGTTTAGAGTACTTGTAAAAGTCGACAGGTCCCAACTCATAGCCTACTATGAGCTATCACTGACTTCACTAGCGTCACGTCGGTTCGATGAGGTCGCTTATGAAAACGTAATAACTAATTATAAGACACTTTCAAAGAGATTTTCAAAGGTCGCCTATTTACGATTCTTCCATCTACTTTCACGGTACAAACCGTAAAGTAGTACGTTTTGTCAACCTGCTTTGATAAGATGTGAATATTTTTTGATGTGTTGACGAAACAAACTTTAAGTAAGTTAACTGAAGTTCTTTAAACAAATTTTAACTGAAGTTTTAATGCGAAAGAGATGAATTCACCGGAGATGGTATTTGACACATTGTAATTGTTAAATTTTTCCAAACATATAATTTTACTGATAGTTCTTATGTTATTGATTTCACCCATAAAGTATTATTTAACTGTGGAAAAAGTTGTAACATTTACGTACCTAAATACACACCAAAACACATTATAAGATAACATCTAAAGGCGATAAATAATTAGGTAAAGGGGTTCAATTTAGAAATGTAGTGTTAATGAGGGTAAAACGTACAAGGGGACCCAATTTATAAAAATATAGAAAATAAGCTAAATGTAAAGTTTTATTTAAGGTTTCTTAGATAGGTGAATATTAAAAAAAAAAGAGTTTTGCCTTAAAAACCGACATACATACATAAGTAATCCAGATCCGTTACTAATCAGATCAGATCAGATGCTAAGATCGACTTGTAACGTGCTTGTAGCTTGTAACGTGGATATCAGGAATTAGGAGAGACTTTTCTTTTTCAGCCTCCGTGGCGCAGTTGGTTAGGCGCCGCCTGTGAAACGAGAGGTCGCGGGTTCGATTCCCGCACCGAGAGAAATGTTTGTGCGGCCCACAAATATCTCTGGTCTAGGTGTTTGTGAGACCGAAAAGTCTCTCGTAGTTGCTGATACCCACGACACAAGACTCTATTTTATTTATTTATTACTTTTTGGTCCCATAAACATCTAGACCCGAAACCAATGCCTGTGGATCACACAAACATTTGTCGCGGTGTGGAGAACTAACCCGCGGTCTCTCATTTCACAGCCGGCGTCTAACCAAGTGCGACAGCTGTTATTTGTTGCGCCTTTATGCTTAACAGGTTATGGTTTGCGGACACTCTTACCTACATACAAGTAAGCTCATACTTACATCCAAAGGAGCTCCCCCCCTTTTACCCCTCCTCCCACCAATGATGGTACTAAATAGTAAACCATCCACAGTTCTTACGCCAAGCCAATTTATGTCTTAAATCTAAAATGTGAGAAACACTAGTCTTTTTATCAATACTCTTTAATACCAAATTAGAAAAATGGCCGCAAAGTGAATTGCCATACTTACCTGGAAATTGAACCCAAAACGACGCGTTGCGACGTTTCAAAGTCTATACTGTCATTAAATTAATACAACGAAGAATATGCATTGCCACTTGCTGCTAAAACAGTTCGAGACGGCGGGAATGTTCATTATATTTTCACCGTGTGTCCATGCAAAAACTTTTCCGCGTTTAGGAAATATCCACTTCATTCTAGGATTTTACAATCTTTAATTTGGCAAACTATATAGCCTAACCCCTCTGAATTGTACTCTCGATTAAAAAGAAGGCTCGTGTCATGTAGTAGAAAGTATATGGCCTTTTCCTCTCTTTCTCTCACTCCGAGGAAGTCCATGGCTGAACTTAAGTATCTCCCAATAATTTCAATAGAGACCTGCTCGAAATAGCCTGCATTCAGCGGCTTCCTGCAACTTAGCTAGGTCTAATCTTAGCCCTTTGTATGTACTATGCACTTAACAGAATTATATTAGTCGAAGTGCGAACGAGGTGAAAAAAGCTTTACACTTTGCGTATTCTCTAGTGAATATTATGCGATAAATTATGTAACGCAACGTAAGGGGTCGGTAATGAGTGAATTTATTCAGTTAGTCCTCCCTACAACAGGCGCCACACGCAATGCCAGGGTCGCGCCGCTTGCCAAAGGTGTCGTGACTCACTCGCGACAAATTTTGCCATTCATAATTTTATGGCTTTTTTTTTTGGCATTGATTATAAAGATTTTAATATCGTTTTGTTGGTGGTAGTATTGTACACAGTGCCTACTAAGAACCCATTATTGATCTACATGTGTCGCGATTCGGGATCACCCTCGGTTACATCCGGATGCATGATGCAACCATAATGGCGAGAGTTAACCTTTTGACGTCAGTGCATAGTCCTTTTGGAATACATCAGGTAACATGCCAGTTTACAAAAATTCTAAGAACGAACATTAAAAACATTATCTAGATTGGGCCAGAGTTTCAATTTGTGCGCGTCATGGAGATTTGCTATTTCATGTTGAGACAGAAGAGGTTTCGGCAAAAGGTGGATAGCATCGATGTGGTGACATCTACCCCCTCAGGGATATAGGCGTAAAGGTTTGCATGTGAATACCTATGTTAGCAATATGCCGGCATAATTAAGTTTAATGTCGAGATTATACCATTTGGTAATGCTTTATCTTCATAACTCATCCTGAAAAGTTGATTATTTTTTTCTAAAAATAAATTAAAACATCTTAGCATAGACAGCCTCCATAGCTCAATTGCTTAGATGCTGACAGTGAAACGAGAGGTCGCAGTTTCGATCCCCGAGACAAATTGTGAGATTGAAAAGTTTCTCGTAGTTTCTGATACCCCCGACACAAAACTTAATTGATCTGAATGTGGGGTCAGGATTATGTATGTTACTGTTGGGTGTATTTATTTATTTATAGACTTTGGAGTTAGTCTGTACTCTGTATCTAATATTGGATCAAGAGTCAAATCGTATTAAAACTGTGGTGCGTAAATGTGAGTCATCGACGAAAATCTACTGAAATGTTCAGAAGGCGCCACCCACACACTCACCCTAATGTGTCCGCGAGCCCTATGAAGCCTTGGTGACTCAGCTCGGGGTCAAATATTTACGTGACCCTACTTGTACATAAATCTTACTTGCTTATAAATATTTTTTGTTACGTTTAATATTCTATTGTTCAACTAAAATGACAACTATATAATAAAATCATTTTCATCAAGAATTGAGTAAGTCATAATTGAAACAAATCAAGATCAATATAATGTTAATTTTTTAGGAGAGAATAATTTACCTGTGTTGATTTACTTGCATTACTAAGAAAATCAAAATAATTATAAAGGAATTACAATTTAAATTGTCTTTCTTGGCGGGAAACGCGCTGCAAAAATACAGATCAGACAACACGTATATTGTTATCCTACTCACACTCGGGGAAAAAGTTTTAAATTCATTGTGCGCATGCGCTATATCAGCAAACGTCAGGTTGAGTACACGTGATCCGCCGTTACCAATCGCAGTTCAGTCGTTGCTTGTGTGACATCGGGTGTTCATGCACACAGCCATGTTTTATCATTAGTATTTTTGAACATTCACTCGGTCGAGTGTCAGTGGAACTTTATTTCGTTCTTTAATCCATTCAAAATCATTTTATTTAAACCAAAGCGAGAAAGTTGAAGGTGTTGTGTTTGTCTCGTGCGATAAATTAGTGCGACTGTTCGCGACGTACCTACATAACCTGTGTTTCTTGGAACTGAACGCAGCGATCGAGAAGAGACCTTGATAACTAGTTCCTCGGACGAGCGAGAGCGAAGAGACAGTTATTATAATAGGATCATTTACGCTGGAGGTACGTTTTTAGTATACGGTTTGTGAAGTAGAACGTGTGTGTTTGCGAATAACCGTCCGGGATAAGTTTCAAGTGAGGTTTAGTGCATACGAAGTTCGCCGCGGACACCTGTTGAAACTACGAAGTGTTCAAACCCTATTAGAGTTATGACGAAGTTAAAATAAATGTGTATTTTGATATTGTCGTGCGCGGAAGAGCCACTGTGAGGTGTCCGCGCCTCGCGGCGAGACGTATTCGTAATAAAGTGCGATGGACGTCGGCGGAGGTAAACTGTGTGACAATTGCATGTTTATGACCATCTGACACCTTCGCCTAGCACATGCACGTAATAATATTTCGTTGGTAGTGTTTACTGTAATATATTGTCGACGGAGGAGCGGGTCGGCGACGCGCCTGGTGCTCGATGCAGTAGGAGCACCACTTTAAATAAAGCTTCCTGCTGTATGCGCTGTATGTCTCGGTGGTTGAGTGGCGGTCTATAAATATCCCGTAGAAGCTGGCCGCACGCTGTCTGTACATATTACAATGTACATACTGGTTTATGCTTATATTTTTCGTTTCGTTTTTGTTGCAATGTTAATTTGTCATAGATTTTCTATCATTATTTAAAGTTTATTACTCATGTATACTTTTATTAGAGTGAAAATCGGCGCAAAAGGAAAAATATCGTTTTCATTACAATTTTTATTACCTCAGTATTTAATTATCTTGTATTTACAGTATGATTTCGTTTGAATTATTGTTTGAAGTCATCACACCACTGTGTTGCTTTGTTCATTTCATAACATGTTATGGCACACTAGAATTTTTAACCGAATAACAAACAATCTATTGGATTATAGTTATATTTAAACCACCAAGATAACCAAAACTTTGTTATTACTTGACTCATTCAAACTAAAGCTATGAATCCGTAGCTCTCATTGGCCACATGCCAGTGTTGGCCATATCCACTTTTATTCATTAAATAGAAAAAAAAATGTATCCATGTTAAAATAAATAACTGCATTTAATGGTCTGTTATTAATGGGCATCATTGTATAAGGTGTAGGTTTTTTCTGACATACAGAAATCACATAAAAATACACATTGTATCTCATTCAGTACATGACTATAGCATTGGTACATTACTATTCTTTGCTTGTTGTACAAGATAATAATATAATTTAGCTTTACATTTTTTCCATAATCAAGTAACGGTAAAGACATTATCTTTAGGACTACACTTTATTTATAATCATTAAGAGTTACTGAAATTTTAGTTTTCTGAAGTAGAATACAGGTATTGGAGTTTTTTACTTTCACAGTATTAATGGATGAGCATGTCAACTGTTGAGCTATATCTCTTTTTCCTTATTTCTTCTCTCTTAGCTTCAGATTTCTTCGCAGCATTATTTTTTGTCTATTCTTTTGATAAATAAGCATGCATGTATCATAATTGAATATTTACATTATTCAGTATTCTTTGAGAGGTGTCTCAATTTGTAGTATTAGGTAGAAAAGTTGTGATCGTCTTATTTCCCCTAACATAAAATCATACTGTGTTACGAGGTAAATAAGATTTAAGAGTAGTTCTTTATACTAATAACTGGTCTATGAACTATCAATGAATTATAATCTTTAATTATAATTACATAAAAATTACCTTTACTAATTATATTAAGAATTAATTCAGTTTAAATATTCATTGTGGGAAAACTTGCTTGCCTAAGAATGAAACAAAGTAGGCGTAAGAGCATATGACAATTACCCAAACAGATTAGACCTGTATCATGGACTTTTAGTCTCTTCCGAAAATGCGTAAATTGTAGTATTTAGTAACTTTGTGGTAGTGTGGTATGAGTGCAGGTATAAGAATTTCAATTCAGTTGTACCTACTCATATAAAATTCTATTGTAATAAACATTAGAAATTTTGGTCCTAATGACCCTACCTATTAATATTTTGTGTTTATAATATAATTTTTTTTTAGATTATATTTATAAAAATATCTGTAAACTACACAGCTTCCAGAACAATAAATACTGATTAAGTATTTTTAACATTTTGCCAAGTTGATAATATTATCTGTATCAATTATCATGCAAATTAAGTGAATTATTGCAATGTAATAATGTTGGATTTAAATAAAAGGATTGTATAGTTATTGTAGCAACTCTGAGCAACCACAAAAAAGTAGAGTATCAACTATTTACCATACATACATAAACATCACACCTTTTCCCAGAAGGGGTAGGCAACCAGGATGCCCACATTTTGCTTAATGTGTTCCGTCCCACAATGCAATGGGGTGAGTTCATTGAAAGAAAGAAACATTTATTTATTGCTACATTGGGTACAGATTTCTGAGTCTAGGCTCAAGGCTGACAATGAATAGAAAATTCTACTATCACTGCCTGGCCCGGGAGTCGAACCCGAATATTTGAAACCATACCATAATATAATACAACTACAGCACCAAGGCAGTCACTATGAACTAATGATTTTATAATATTGATGGATTCAGAAATAATTTAGACATTGGGAATTGACTATTAAACAACAACAGTAAAAGAGTGTGCAGTATGCAAATAAAATGCAATTTACACATGTATTATTCCAACAAAGATGAGGGCTATGTACATTTTTCCTGTTATTATTTAAGTATTTAAATTAAGTTTTGTACATAGGTACACTTTTCACTTTATTCTATTTAACAGGAAATAATGCCTATTCGTTTTTGCACTAAGTAATTGAAAGTCAGTCCTATTTGATAGTGAAATAAACGATTTGAATGAAATAAATTAATGTTGCAATATATTTTAACTAGCGGCCCGGCCCAGCTTCGCCCGGGTACAAATAGATTTCTGTACAATAATATGTACGTATTATGCATATAAACCTTCCTCTTGAATCACTATCTATTAAAAAAAAAACACATCAAAATCCGTCAATCAATTTTCCCATCCAAAAGGATGCATAATACTGTAAAATATTATAGAAGTATGTAGCTTGTTACACTCATATGTATATTTATATACTTCCTTACATGTGCCACATTCCTAATGGGAAGTTATCAATGTTGGCAAATGCAACATTTGTTTTAGGTTTATAATAATATAGTTTTGTCCTAATAAAAATAAATAAACCGATAACTGATTGTTATTATGCCTTCTTTGATCGATCTATTTTCTATATAATTGGTTTTATTTTTATTTTATCTTTAATTATTTACTTAATGCAATTGAATTTTTTTATTGAGTGATTTTGTAAATATATGCCATAAAAATATGGTTAGAAAAGAATTAGAAATTCCAGGTATAAATCGAACTCTCCAGATAGTTTCATTATTAATTGTTCATATAAATTGCAATGAACATGAGTAATATACAGAGGACTTAGTGGGGGTAAATTTTTTGTATGAAAACAAGGAAAGAACACAGTTTTCCGTTGCTTTCAACATGTAATGCTGTGTGTACATTTTATGAGTTTCTTGCTTATCCATGTCACTTGCCTAGACAACATATGTGACATATTTACTTAGTTTAAAAAAATGTGTGAATTTTGTGTTACAAATGTGTATCACTGTTTGGATTCATGTAAGTCAAAATATATTATTTTCACCAAAATAAAGAGTCAACAATATGTTTGAGGATTTAGTGTTCTTGTTTAGAAACTTGTAATTATAACTAGTAAAAATTTTAATATTTGGAAGATGGTCTTAGTCACGGTCTGTATTTGTTTATTATTACATAGTAGTGTCACAGAATACTAACAGAAGTCAAGCTTGTGTATGTACTTCACTTTTATTGCCACACTCACACTACGCTCGGCGTTCGCGCCAGGGCTGTTAACTCTGGCTTATGCGAAATCAAGTATCGTGGTAATAGCACGCGCATCGTTTGATTAATTATTAAAATACAATATAAAAAAACAATAACAAAATGAATAAATTGTCATTTAATTTATATAGTCGTTGAGAATGTGTATGTCATAATCTAAGATTATTTTTTTATCGTTTTTGTATAATATTGCGTATTTTATTAAAGAAGTTTATATTCAATTATTATAATCTGAAGTTTTATATACAAGTTTAATAACTTTTATTCATTCGCTCCATTTTTACACAAAAAAATCACTAGATGTGCGTCCAAAGCGAGTGACACTCGCGCTCGCAGTGGTTTCGACTGGTCTCAAATATCGTGTCGGTGAACGCTGTCTATGTGTGCGTTGGTTTAGCGCGCTTTGTATGGAGCTTGACTTCTGTTAGTATTCTGTGGTAGTGTCTTGTAAAAAATGTTAGCACAGTTTAATTCCAACATTGATGTACTAACTTGATATCAAATTAAATATACTACATATAATTTTACTGCAGTGAAAATTTTTGTGAGTTGATGAATTTAATTTTTTGATTCAATTTTAATCAATAACGCAATAACATTAAAAAACCAGTAAGAGTTACTTTATCATTTCGTTTTTCATTACCAGATAATACTCTAAAGAAAGAATTATATTTTTTGACTTAATGCTTTTTTGATTCTAAATTACACAAGTTTCCTGTAATAAAAGCATTCACTTATGAAGTGTTTCATAAAATTCCCCAAGTTATTTCATTTATGAGTAATTATAATTGTCAGTCGTTGAACACAATACATTGAATCATCCTCGCTGTTCATGGTGTGAATGGACTTAACTCACTCAAGTTTAATTTTGTACACTGTGAATGGTAAATAACAATTAAATAAATATATCAGATAAAAGATATCAGAAGAAAGAATCTAATCAAACTGAAATCAATATCCAAAAAGGATATTTAATTTTTTTCTTCTTTAATTTTAATTCCAGCACTTTTAATAATTTAGTATTTTCTTTAATTATTACCTAATTAGAAAAGTTATACAGATGCTTGGATTATCAAATTTTGCATGATGCAATATATTATGTAAATATTTTTATCAAGCTTATCACAGATATGCTGAGTCACCATAAACAAAATGTAATTTTTTTGACTTTTAATCATATTATGTGTTGTGAAATGTCCCCTTTTTGCCCAGTCATTTTCTACTTAATAAGCTTTGTTACACGAGGCTTATCTAAATACTGGATTGTAATACTCACCAGATACCTGTTTAACTGACTGCCTGGGTAGCGCAGTTGTAGTATGAATGCAAAATTGAGGTCTTGGGTTTGAATCCCGAGTCGGGCAAAGTGACGTTGAGTCGAGTTTTTCCATTCATTATCAGCCCGGAGTCAGGAATATTGTTCCCGATATGGCGATAGGCTCGCCATTTATAAAATCGTGGGATGGAATACTCAAAGCGAAATGTGGGTGTCATGGTAGAACGTCTGCCTACCCCTTCTGGGAAAAACGCATGCAAGATTATGTATGTACTATTCAGTTATTTTCGTTACTAAATAAAACGAATTGTTGGCGAACGTTAAATAGTAAATATTTTTCCGTGTTTGTACTTTATAGTGTTCTGTTCACGTTATCAGTTATACAATAGCGCTTATTAAGTGGATACTCGTCTCGAGCCGCTTATCAGTGTCCATTAACTTCCTGTATTAATTTTTTTGATGTGAAATATTCAAATACTAAGAACCAGCCTATGAACTCGAACTCTTCGAATAAGTTAATAGATAAACGTATTTTGTTAGCATACTTAAATTTCAAAACACAGTTAAATTTTTATTTAGTTGAGGGTAGTTAGAACAATTTGACTAGTGGATTTCTCATTTGTGGGTTAGGACAGTATATATTTAACGCAATAGTATTATTTTTTTCATCATTTAGGAACGGCGTATACTGAGGCGATAAAATCATAAAACGATTTGTCAGGCGAAGAAATGCGTTGTATTCACACATTTGCATGAGTCGCGCCATATCGGAGTAAGTGCAGTGCACTATCGGTCGGCCATGACGTTTCGACTGGTCGTGTCATTGTTATAGTGATACAAAAGCATACCCGGGAGTCAATATGTATAGATATTATTTTATCTCTCTAAATACCTGTCTGCTAATGTATCTAGCTTGTATACTGTACTGAACTGTGTTCTACCGTAATTACCCACTGTGCCTGTCCTCCTCCACCACCGAGAGTTCGATTGAGAAGGCTTAAGCCATACCTATAGCCATCATAAATATTTTTACAATAAATAATTGCTAATTAATCTTACCAGTAAAGATTTTGAAATAAATTCAAGTCTGTATGCACGAAGATGTACGAGTAGTAATGAGCTATTATCTGATAAAAGCTTCGGAAATCCTCGGTTTAAGAACTTGTATTGAGTCGAAAAAACTAGTTTAAACTGATACATATTGATCCAAATTAAATCTATGTTTTGGAAACAGTGTTTGATAAAACACAGATTTACTTAGTGATGGAGTATTTTTATGACAAACATTTAATCTCGTGATATTGAAATTATCATAATTTTATTTACAAACAAGAGTAAACAAAACGTTGTTTACATATTATTATTATTTATTCCAGTTACTAATGCTGGTTGGTAATAATGTTCTACTTCTTACATGGTGTCTCACTGGATTTTTGACATTCTCATATACAAAAGTATTGACTCGTATGTTCTTTAACGACATCAAGTCACTTGTTTTTCCATCGTATACCAGTTCTTGTCTCTGTGGTGCTGTGATGATGCCCTGGCATGGCATTAACGTCAAATAAAAAAAAAATAACTCGAATATTTAAAATACTATACTAATTATATGAGGCTCATAGCTTATTGCTTATCACGTTGACATTTTGATCTTTTATTCTGCGATTGCAAGAACAATTACGATAAAAGTATAAAGTATCGCCAAACTGATGAATGTTGAACACTTTTAGCATAATATAATTTAATTATCTGAGATTGATTAATTAAGTAAGTAAGTAAGTAGTATACTACTAAATTATAATTTAGTGCTAAAAGCAAAAGAAAATCTTTGAGTAAGTTGTCAGTTGTCAGGTTGTATTCAAAAAATAACTTGACCAAGATATTTATCGCGAAAAAAAAACCGGAGTTGTGTTTTTTTTCCTGTTTTGTAATCGATTAAGTACTACTTAATATTATTAGCGTAGAAATAGAGATTTGGGTGTTCAACATTGTGAATATTTTATAAAAAGCAAATACTTACTTGTACGAAGATTGCGTAAGAGAAGGTACTCTTAATTGACCAGATGTCGTGAGTCTAACATCAATATGTTTTAAAATTAATTATGACTCCAATAAATTATAATATATGCATACATAGGTCAAGTCTGCGTGCTAAAAATATCCGTGGTGCAAAAAAACCGAAATTTCACAAAGTGAACTTGATAATCGACCTTAGGACAACATGGTTCATAATCCATCCACTTAAACTTTTGTGTTTTTTTCTTAACATTTGAAATGTATTACTTTCCTTCATAGTTTTAATATTAGGAGTACAAATAAGTTTCCGCCGTTTTGATAGAAATGACATAGCACGAAGTTCACGTTAAATTTCGCAGATGATAACCAGCTTGAAAATTAGGTTGCTCATTCAAGAACAACACAACTCTATCAAATTATTAACTTCGTATTAGCATCATATATTTCTTTTGATCCAAAAATGACAACATTTGACCCAAATAAGCGTCATTTGCGGGAACTTTTATCTAAGGCCCATCGATTGCTCATAGAAGTATATAATGATGCTGCCTTGAGCGAGAGAACATGTCGTGAGTGATACAGTCTTGTACGACTAAATCACCGTTTTTAAACTGGTGGTGAAAAGTGGATACATTATGATATTCAAAAAAGAAGATAATCATTGGGACTACCTGGCCACGCGTCAATATCTACATCAAAACCGAATACTCATAGAAAAACACTCATGCTGTGTATTTTGTGGGATCAGTTGGGTGTGGTGGTGTATTACGAGTTATTTAATCCAACCGAAACAATCACTGGAACTCTACCGAGCTCCATTGATGAGATTGAGCCGTGCTCTGAAGGAAAACGCCCTTAATACTACTTCAGACACGACAAAAATATTCTTCTTCATAAAAATGCTCATCCGCATCTAGCGGTTCCGGTGAAAAACTATTTGAAAACACTTGATTGGGAAATACTACCCCACCCGCTGTATTCACCAGACATTGTGCTGTCCGTCTATCATCTGTTCCGGTCAATGGTACATGCTCTATCGAAACAGCGATTCATATCATATGACGATACCCAGAATGGGGTTGATTCGTGTTTAGCCTCAAAAGATAAGAAATTCTTCAGACGTGGAATCCGAACGCTGCCTGAAAGATGGGAAAAAGTAGTTGCTAGTGATGGACCATACTTCGATTAAATTAAAATTATCGTTCATTCGCAATCAACATTATTATGTTGACAAAAAACGGCGGAAACTTATTTGTACACCTATTATTATTAGAATGTAAATAGTTTGGATAAAGTATGTAAACTTACATTTACAAATAAGTAATAATATATCATAATGTTAGCACAATTAGCTGTCGAATTGATGAAAACGAAAGCATTAAATGTTTCCTGTGAGACCGGCCTGACGAAGCGATTTTAAGGGGCATTACCGCGAGCAGTTTTTTATTACCAACATTTTCATTACAATGGCAACTAGCCGGTTTGGACGCCTCTGTTGATCGAGAATATAACAAACTTACTTGTTTTAGTAAGTATAATTAAGTATTGTTATTTACCATCGGCTTTGTTCATAGATAGTTTTAAAAACTATTTTACTTAACGAATGTTTTGTCTCTCTCGAATTCAAAAGTCGAATTCAGTTTGAGCGAAGAAAACATTAACATTCGATAATTAAAATATGTTTTCAATTAGTCTATGAATTAGACCTTTAATGTTTGTATGCAATATGAACATATTATTATTTGACAGTCCGTGGTGCAGTTGGTTAGACCTCCGCTATGAAACGGAAGTCTGCGCTTTCGATCCCCGCACCGAGATAAATGTTTGTGAAGCCCACAAGTATTTGTCTAGGGTCTGGGTGTTTGTGAGACCGAACAATCTCGTTGTTTCTGATATTTCCGACACAAGACTTAATTGATCTTAATGTGGGGTCAGGACTATGTATGCGACTATTGGGTGTATTTATTATTATTTATTTAACCTTTTGACATAACCTAAACATGTCTTTTACCAAAGATGATCTTTCATATTGTTCTTTTTGGGTTCCATGACTCAAGGTATGCGGTTCTTTCCTCTTATAAGTTATATACCATTTCATGTAGCCTATATTCTATCCCATTCCATCCCTTTAAGTTCGAAAGAGTAGCAAATATACTTAGTTAAATTCCTTAGTCAACCCGCGGGAACATTAATTTTCTGGGATAAAAACTAGCCTATGTGTTAATCCAGGGTATCAGCTACCTCCATACCAAATTTCATCAAAATTGGTCCAGCCGTTAGAGCATGAAGAGTAACAAACACATATACATTCGAATTTATAAAATTATAGGATTGTAGGCTTACTTAATATGATATAACTTTCAAGTAATATCAAGTAATAATGTTATCGTGACTTCATAATCAATTCCCGTTGAGTGGAATACCCTGCGCTTGGTTTTTATCGTCCTTGAAATAACAGGAAATGAGGTATCAATGTACGACAAAAATACGCACATAAAATTATTATGCCAATGCCATATGGGTTTCTACGCCAAGATTTACCACTTCGTAATGAAAATATTTAAAAAATAACTGAAAGTCTAAGATGTTTATGCTTTGATGCGTGGAAATTCCGTGCGCATTGTTAACGGTCCGGAAATGTAATATCGATGGCATTAATAAGTTACGTTTGATAATGTAAGACGCGTGGATGCGCTCCGTTGGTTTTTACACGGCTGCCCAAAAAGACTCGTGTAACCTACAATCCACATACCCCTACTGGTATTTACCATCGCCGTTATGACGTTATCCAATTATCATATGATTCATGTTTTTATTTTTGACGTCTCGGACGTAGATTAACACAATCGTACAATTCGATACATGAATTGAATGCATATATTGTAAACGTTATCAACTTCACCCATAAAAAGTCCACGTTTGAACAAAGCATTCCTCCAGGAATCATTTTAGATAGATGTCAATTCTCGGTACGTGTACCAAACACTACAAATTTTATTAAAATTGTTATTTTTTTTTTATTGCTATGAATGGCGAGACGAGCATGCCGTTCGCCTGATGGTAAGCGATACGACCGCTCATGAACAGTAGCAAAACCAAACAACACCTTGAATTATAAAGCAGTGCTTGGCATTCCACTGCGCTCGCCATCCTGAGAGATAAGATGTTAAGTCTCAATATGTCCAGTAGTTACTCTGGCTACAATGCCCTTCAACCCGAAACACAAGAGTGCGTTTACACTGCTGTTTGACGGGAGAAATAGACACTGCGGTGGTACCCACCCAGATGGCCTCTCACATATGAGACCTACCACCAGTAAAATAAGTAAGTAATTGATTCAGCCATTTGAGCGGAAAGATTCCTTACCCATCCCTCTGGAAGACTAAATTTTCGGGATAAAATAGCCTGTGTTACTTCAGGGTATCAGCTAACTCCATACCAAATTTCATCAAAACTGGTCCAGCGGTTTGAACGTGAAGTACCTAAAACGCTTTTTCCCTTATAACATTAGTGGGATTATTACTACTTGTTGTTTTATAACATGCTATATCAATGAGGAGAAACCGCAAATGAAGGTACCTTAAAAAAATTTAGATTCGGCAACAGTCGCATGAACACTAGACAAATTTTAGTGCATTTTAACTGTTTAATGTATCACCTTATCAAATAACAGACTTCTGAAGAGGTTATGACTTACAACATGTAAAATCAAGGCCAATCGGTTAACGTATTTTCAAAAATATACGTTTGGAGTTGGGAAACTCGGCACTTCTAGTCGCCGCGCTGACCTAATCAGTGCTATCATAAACCTACCTTTATCAAACGTGAATACTTCCTTGCTACACATGGGTACGGGCTTAGCATGATGGCTTTTTTATACTAGCGATGTGACTATGCGCTCGATAATAATATAACTGTTTTGCATTAAAACAAAACAGGTATTATGTGTTGAAGAAACACACAGCATTGATATGAAGAAAGCTATCATCCGTTTCGACTTGAACTCAGTTTAACTAACGAGAATACCAGTTTTATACATACCAGAATGTCAACCCGAGCTTCTCACATCTGTCACCAGAGGGCGCCGCTATACGTTTGCCCGCGCTTTTGGTTGTCATCTGTCAACTCATAGTGTCTTCATTACCAGCAAGGGCCTTGTACTAATGCTGTGTGTTTCTTCAACACATAATACCTGTTTTGTTTTAATGCAAAACAGTTATATTATGTGTTTCCTAAACACACAGCATTGATATGAAGACCTGTTTGATATCTGCTGGTGACAGTGAGACGACGCTATGTGATAAAAAATTATGAAAGAAAAACCTTCTATTATAAATGTTACCCTTTATTGATTAATATCTCTAAGCACTATATAATAAAATCACAAAAAATCACAATTTGTTTTAATTAGTATACAAAATCACGATATCAAGTTATTAAATTAAAATCTATTTTGATGTATGGAAACTAAACAGTTCTAAAATTATCATATAATGAATTATTAGTCAGACTACTCTTATCCATGTTAATTTCTCTACAGTAGAATTTTGAAAAGGTTTCCACAGACTTCCAATTCCCTCGCTCTAGGATCTCTTCTATTGGTCTGCCATCCAGCCATCCTCTTGATGCTACTGCTGATCTAATTGACCCTGGGGGTGCGTCAATGTCAACCAGCTTGAATATTGAGCGTATCCATCCTGCAATTATAGTTCTGGATGCCGGTTTAACAACACCAGTTACCGAGATAAAAAGAGAACTTGTATTATTAGTGTTACGTCTGGTTTCTGATAATTCTATTAATTTCTTGACATGGGTTACAGGACAAATATGATGATCCTGATGTTTGGTCAGTAACCAGCCTGATTGTCTGTGTTTGCCACTGTCTGTTTTAGAGCCAAACCTTGGGTAAAATGTAACAGAGTTCTCAGTTTCTAAAAATCTATCCTTAGATATTTCCAGAAGGGTTAAGTCATGCAGCCTACGGCCTGAAGCCAGTAATAAAATCAATGCTGCTCTTCTACTTATATTAAATAGAGAATCTGAGCCTGCTGAGCATTTCAGCCAATCAAACAAAATATTTACATCCCATATTGGTGTTTTATGTACCCGAGGTCTAGAATTAGAAATAGATTTTAAGACTTGTTGGATGAAAAAATTTTTTGATATATCTTCTAAAGTGGCTGCGCAAAAAGTAGAAATAGCAGATTTATGTAGTAAAATGGTGCTATATGCAAACTTTTTTTGTAGAAAAAGACTAGCTAAAAATCTGGCTACATCCCGACCTTCTGGTCTTTTAGGATTTAAACTGTTCCTACGACACCAAGCTACCCACCTTTTTATTGGGGCCCTATAGGTGTTTAATGTGGCAGGTCGCCAGCTCTCTCTTAACAACTGTTTCTCCTCCTGACTCCAGTTGACTACTTGTTCAGCCCACCCCCAATTTTCCAAGCTTGAAGAGACAGCTTGTCCACTTCCGGAGGGTTCCTTCCCGTTGTCCAGTCGATAAGGACTTTCCGCAAGTCCCTTATCTGTATTGGGTTGGCTAGTGCTCTCGCCTGTAAGTCTGGATACCAAAAACATTGGTTCCACTGAGGAACTATTAGGAAATATGTCCCTTTCGCACTGTTCATGTGTGTTAGTATCCTTGGTATCATGTTGGGTGGTGGGAACACCCATGCAGTCTGAAATTCCCACCTTCGACTCAAGGCGTCGTAAAACATTGCTGATCCGTCTCTGGAGTCTAAGCTCACATAATTCTGCACAACAGCCGTTTCTTTTGTGGCAAACAAGTCCACTTCTGGCACTCCCCACCTTTCGAAGATTTTCTCCGTGGCTGGTGGCAGCAAGTGCCACTCTGGAACAGCTCGTCCCCTCGAGAGACGATCTGCAATTCCGTTCAATGGGCCGGGCAGATAAAATGCTGTCATTGTTATGTTTAGGCTGTGTGCCATCTCTAACAACTTGATTGTTAGACCCAGGAGGTTCATTGACTTTGTCCCGCCTTGGTTCCGGATGTACGCTACCAAGGTCCGGTTGTCGGATTGTATCAATATGTGTGCATTCCTTAAGTGGTTGCTCTGTGATTTGATTGCAGCAAACACCGCATACAGTTCTTTTAGATTTGAATGCCACCTTCTTTGATTTGGAGTCCACTTTCCCGCTAGGTAAAGGTTGTTCAATTGTGCACCCCAGCCCGCATCCGCTGCGTCTGTGGTTAAGAAGTGTGAGACTTCCTTCTTGCGTATTGGGGTTGGATTGCTGTCTATTGCATCCAACCACCAAGTCAATTCGCGTTGGACTCCGTGAGGTAACATTACTCTTTGTCTCATGCGCACGAATTTTTTTAAAAATATTTGTGCCCTGCGGCAATGTAGTCTGCCCTGAGTTATAGTGTGGTTTGCAAAATTTAGCATTCCCAAAAGAGCCTGCAATTGTTTTAATGTGCAACTGTTCTGTTGCAAAACATCCGTCAAAGTACTCTTTATCTTGACAATCTTTTGTCTGGGTAATGCTACGGTCTGATCTTGTGTGTTCCATACGAGGCCCAAATATTCGACCTCCTGGGTGGGTTGTAGAACCGATTTCTGGTAATTTACATACCATCCCAGGAATTCCAAGGTTGCAATTGTCTCCGCGATTTGCGCAACTAGTTTGGACTTGTCCTGAGAAGCTATCAGGTAATCGTCCAGGTAAACAATAACTCGGATGCCGCGACTTCGTAGGATTTCCGCAATCCAGTTCGAAACCGCTGCGAAGGTGCGGGGGGCTGAAGATAGGCCAAAAGGGAGGGCCGTTAACTGTAAGATTTCTCCATTGTAAACGATTCTTAAAAATCGTCTGTGCATTTCCGCAATGCTCAAATGGAAATAAGCTTGTTGAAGGTCTACCTTCACTAGCCAATCCCCAGGCTGGATGAAATCTATTACATCTCTCTGTGAGATTAGAAAGAAATGTCTTGTCTTTATGTATTTGTTTAAGGCCCTGAGATCGAAAATTGGTCTTAATCCTCCGCCTGTTTTTTGAACTAATAACATTTTTGAGAAGAAACCCCGATCCAGTTTGGCAGGCTTCTCTAGGATTCCTTTGTCCTTCAAATCCTGAACCATTCTTGTCATATTTGAAGATATTTGTGTTGCAAGGGTAGTCATGTAATTTTTTGATGGATATCTCAGAGGAGGTTTGGTTGTAAAGGGTAGACGATAATTGGAAATTATTTTTAATATGAACTGGCTGGCTCCTAACTGACTCCATCTGTGTTTGGAAAGCTGAAGGCAACCTCCTCTGAATTTTCTTTCAGGATTGCTTTGTTGTGTAGGAGCAGGATGCAACATCATTGGTGTTGTGGCGACGAAAGGGCTGACCCTTCTTAGTTTGTCTAGATTTCTGGATCCTACTCTGTCTCTTGGGTTGAAACTTACTGTTTTGAAATTTTTTGTTTTTGTTGGATGAAGGTACTTCAGATCTATCTAATGGTTTTCCTTCTTTAACATATGAAGGGGTATTTAGCCAAATTTGAGAACCACCAAGGGACTGTATAACCGGTTGTAAAGCCTCTCTACTAAATAAAAATGTACTACTCGGAGGAACATCTTGCAGTGTTCTTTTTAGATTAGGGTTATTGATTTCTTTTAAGATCCGATCTCGCCTTATCTCAATACATTCAGATCGTTTCCCGCAAATGATATTCATTGTAGTTTCAGAGTTTTTTTGTATGAGGGTACCTGGACCAAATGTATCAGAGATCTTTTTAAACAGAGAATTTGGGTTCAATTCCATTGGTTTTGAGGAGGACCAATCAATTACAGATTGTAATCCGGCTCGCAGTAATTGTCTTTGTTCTAGGATCTGATTGGATAATCCCGCTAACAAAAGTTCAGTCGCAGCTAAATAATCCTTACTCTTGTTCAAGTGACACAGTTCATCATTAACTTTTAAGCCTATAAAGCCTGGAGATGCTAAACATTCCTGAAGGGATTTTTTGTAGCGAATAGCCTTCCAAGCTGGGGAGTCAAATTGTTGAAGCTTATTTAATTCTGCTAACCGTTCCTTGTCGGCCGGTGGAATTATTTTCTTCTCGTCAAAATTCGTTTCTAAATTACCAATAGATAAGGTAAGCGACTCAGGTTGTGTGGGATAAAATAAAAAAGAATCCTGATTAATGTCGCTATGTGGAATTTCCTTATTCTGAAGAGTAGCGTGTGGCACAAACTGAGACAAATAACTAGTAATGCATGACACCTGTGACATTAACGTTTCGACACGTGGATCATAATTAATCCGAACATGTCTGTGCTTTCTTTTAGATAGTCTCGCACGCTTATTCGGAAGAGGTGAAGCCGTGCCCTCCTCAAACTCCGAGTCTGAGGAGGTGCTGCTGCTTGATCCATTCGCGCTTCGAGTCGAGATTTGTTCCTCCTCCGAGGCAACAAAAACTCGACCGGTATCCTCCGTGTCCTTATTATTGAAAGGTTCCATGCTTACCGAAACAATGCTGTCTGGAGTGAAGTCTCCCTGTCTTCAACGAAAAATATTTCTGTTGGCACTAAAAAGTAAACTGTTCTGTTCGAAACGAAACGACGCTATGAGTTGACAGATGACAACCAAAAGCGCGGGCAAACGTATAGCGGCGCCCTCTGGTGACAGATGTGAGAAGCTCGGGTTGACATTCTGGTATGTATAAAACTGGTATTCTCGTTAGTTAAACTGAGTTCAAGTCGAAACGGATGATAGCTTTCTTCATATCAATGCTGTGTGTTTAGGAAACACATAATATGTAAAGAGCATTCAAATAAAACTATTATTTACGGATTTTATCGTGGATTTGATTTAATTTTTATATTATTTAATATAGCATTAACTAAAATGCGTCTCACTTAGGTCCCTATACCGTGTAAGGTAGTCTAGTCGATTACATTCAATTATCTCTGTCTCTGTATCAGCCCATATACGTCCCACTGCAGGGCACGGGCCTACTCTACAATCGACAGTACGATTGAGAGTGGTTAGGCCATATAGTCCACCACGCTGGCCTAGTGCGGGTTGGCAATTATCTCAATACAGTGCAAATATCTATAGTTTATGTTTGTATATTTTCGGTACAAAAACAGTTCGCTGTAAATATGTGTTGTAATCAAGTGCTGATATGCGCAGAGGAGTGATAGGGATATTGACGGATTAAGATTATCGCTCTATCGAAGCCGCGGAGTGAGTCAATCTTGTTAATTGTATTATCGTTTTAAAGATTATACTTTGTTTCAAGTGGCCTAATAACATAATCGCCAGTGTATTTGTTGCTGCCTTCGATGATGCAGTACTAAATGTCTGATAACTAGGCTATACAATTAACTGCAAGTATTAAATCAGTTTAATAAAATGTCTCTAGTGATGGTGAATCTTGGATTTAATTCTTGGTTTGGACGATCAAGTTGTGAGTATTGGGTTATGACTATTTTCTGTATTATGGAAATATAAAATTAGACAAGTAAAATAATAGCTACATCTCAAAAGTGCTTAAAATTCAACTTATATGAACAAAAGGCGTTTACTTGTGACAGATATGAACTAATACTAGCTTAATTTAAAATGAGTCTCCTCATATATTTTTTTACCTAATCACTTTTGCCTTCCGCTTATAGCAAGACTTTTAAATTCTTACTAAAAATATGGACTATATGCCCTAATCACACGAAATCGTACACTCGATTTGTAGAGGAGGCCCGTGCCCTACAGTGGGACGTATGTGGGCTGATACAGTACAGTTAATATAATTACCATTTTATATATTTTTACTCAATTATTTGACAGCCGCGTTTATGATCCGCACTTTCTCAGAATTCAAATATCATTTTTATCAAATACGCGTAATTATGAAATTATAATAATATCAGATACAACGGTGATTATAATCGCATTTAAGATATCGCTTATGAGATAAGATATCTATTATAAAATCTATCGATTTAATTGTTTTGAGAAGACTGAGTCCTTACTTAACTGCTTGTATTCTTGAAATGCATTACGTTCAAAAATTTTAAACCCTAAGGCGTACCCTCTATCCAACGTTTGCAAAATGAGAAGATTGCCTCATCATGCGATGTCGATAAGAAACACCTTGGTTTGATTTTTACTCAAGCATAATTTCTCACAATTACAATCATTAAATTAAATTCTCTTCCGGTCTTATTTATACAATTTTAAAACCAATTGTTTTTTAGAACGACTTTTGAATTCAGTTTTAAGCGAAGAAGACCAAACATGCGATGCTTAAATAAGTTTTAAAACTGTCTATGAATAAGGCTGTTAGTCATTATCATTATTCAAATTATTCACTGTTGAATTGTTTATGTACCTATACAGTTTTTCCCGCCCATTGTAGTCATCCTCCTTCGCTTTCCAACCTTTCTCTTTGTTGTTCTTTAATAACAAATATCACGATTCTGACACATTTTTCAAAAACCACAGCATACATACATAAATCAATTTACCTATTACAACTAAGTGTAAAAACCATTAAGTAGACACATAAACAGTGTTTTCTACAAAAAGAAACGTTAAGAAACAAAAGAGGCAATGGGCTTATAACTTAAGACGCCGAAGATCGAGCAAGTGACGGAGGAAGCAAATATATTCAAAGGGTGTACCAATTATTACTGGTTTATCACCGCATATATGTTTCTAACCTACATATTATTGGACTTGAATCTTTAGTTATGAGCTTATGACGCATTAAAAGAAAGCCATGTGTCCAAGAGTACCCTGCGTTGCTGATTTTGGTTCGAAAACACAAAACAACTTTCCAAAATGCATGGGTTTTACCATCTTCAGTTCGCGGCAAAGAAAAACCTATAAGATAATTGCTCCTATACATATAAGGATTGAATATGTCGCCCGGTGTAACGGAATCGCCATGCTTATACCCGAAGCGACAAATTTCGATTTCACTAATGAGTAGTGACGTCACTCTACATCACACTTGTTGAAATATAAAATATGTCAATCGTTAAGTTTTTGTTAATTAGTAAATACTGAGTTACAGTAATCATACAAAAAAAATTGTGACCCAAAGATACTAACTACTAAGCCAAGTTTTTTTGACTTCAATGAAATGATATCAGGTATATTTGTATTTAATAATACTCTATATGTAGTTTTATAAAATAAAATATTCAAGAAAAAAATTACAACACGCTGGTATCTCAAAGATGTAAATAAGTATGTACGTGTAAACTGCACATCTTTACTTTTCCAAAAAGTTATTAAGTCCTGTCACGACCGAACCATGACTACAGCTTTCACAATATTAATTAATCTATATATATAAAAATGAATTGCTGTTCGTTAGTCTCGCTAAAACTCGAGAACGGCTGAACGGATTTATCTTATCTTGGTCTTGAAATGTTCGTGGAGGTCTAGGGAAGGTCTAAACGGTGAGAAAAAATGGATTGCGAAAATTGCGAGGGAAAGCCAATTTTTTAATTGTTCAAGCGTGATGCGACCAGCCAATATAGGATGACCTTTGTTTGGTTGACGGGAGAGGTAAACGACGGTCAAGGTTCAACTACCAACCAACGTAAAATGATCTATCTTTCCATTGTCTTTCATTGACGGCTGACGAAATAGAACAAAATTCAAAAAGTGTGTACATTGTGTATATAATATCTAGATACGGCGTCTTTCGCGTAATTTGTTAAATGTAAAATTAAATGATGTCCATATCTACAAAAATAGCCCATCGTTTTTTGAGAGTATTGGAACAGTTTTAAACAAGATATACTCTATCGAAGCGTTTTGCCGGAGTTCACCAAAATATATCTAATTATAATTTTTCGTTTTCATAAAGGACATTGTTTTTTGAATAGATACCTTTAGATGCGTTGGGGGACAAATTTAAATTCCGCATTTGTATTGTTTTCAGACTCAAGAATAATAAAAGTATTGGTACGTTGATGCCGCATCTAGACATTATAATGAAACGATATGCAGTTTTATATTTTTAAATATTTGTTTTATTACTTACGTCGCCTGGTAAGGCAGTATGAAGGTTTTATTAATTTGTATATGTATAGATAGTCTTCTCAAATAAATAAAAGTAATTCACAGAATCGCGTGGTTGCCCGTTGGTAACGTACCAAACGCGACTGCCAACAAGTTTACGATGGTCACGGGTTCAAATCCCAGGACACACCTCTGACTTTTCGGAGTAATTTCTACATTAAATAAAATCCTTCAACCCGCACTAAACTCGAGAAACTTAATTTTAGCAAGCTTTAAATTGATTAAAAGACTGTATCATAACAGTATGCTTGTAAATATCAAATTTAAAACTACCTACTTACTACTGGAGAGATGGGATAGAATAGAATGTAAGGTGGATAAAATGGGACAGAAGAATAGGTATAGGATTGGATTGGATAAGCAGCTTAGACAACGGCAGTCATGTTGATTTTAAATAAAATATAGACTGGAATCTGTATTTGCACCCAGGCGAAGCCGGGCCGGGCCGCTAGTATTTTTTATAATAATTAGTGTAAACTACCGCGAAAACATTTACCGTGTAGTAAAAATGAACAAATTGAATTAGTCGTTTTATTAATGCACAAAATGAACAATTCATTTTTTTTTAATGCGCACCACATAATAGTATTTTCTATACGTAATCAACTTCAAACATATTCGTTCTCAAAAAAAAAAGTCGATAAGTGTAAAATAAACAATTCCGTCGTTTTACGGGTGGTATATAGATGTACTAGAATATAGAAATTGTGCAATAGAATACCAGGATAATTGGATTGACATATTTTGAAACTTTCTTTGTAGTTTAGTTAAATTTAATTATTAAATAAGATAATACAAATTGAACAGTTCTGTCAAGATGATATTAGACATCAAAAAGTGTAAAACTAGAAAAAGTATTATACTCGTAGTTTAACCAATATTTTATCATGTGTTTCTTTAATATATTTTGAAAACAAATTAGTCAGGAATTATTTCTAAAGACCCTGGCAGAACATCATCAGATAAAGATGATGACGATCATTATTTATAATCAAGCACTGGTTTATTTTCTTATGGTCGGCGTAGCTCTCCGTTTACCACAACTGTTTCATAAATCCATAGCTAAAATGCTTTAAAAAACAAGTGAAATATCAAAACTATTCACTCCGATTTACCTCTCAAACCAAAGTATCATTTAAAATCGAAGATTTTGTTTGGATTTGGTCAAATTCTCCAGAGATGTTGCGATTAACGTTGTTAGCAATATTTCTCCTTACTTGCGATCGTAGAAGTAATTTGGAACTTTGCGCCAAGGAACCATAGAAATATCTTAATAATCGCTTCAAACAACTTACATAAGGTTAAAGACGGGTGTTAACCGATGAAATTGCCACAAAAACCATTACTTATTTTTCATTTTATGTCATGACATTTTTATACACGTATAATACCCCGCTGATAAGTATTCACCGTCACCAATACACATCCATAACACCACTAATTCTAGTATATTTTTGAACTATTAAATTAGATGCTGGGATGTTGTTATTCCAGATATTTTTATCTCGGGAAATTACAATATATTTCATGACGTCGAGATTAAAAAGTCAAGAAAGGTTACGACTTGTTTGATTAGAGCGCACAAATTAAAAACTGACGAATTATGTTTATTTTATAATTCATCTTCTTATGTGACTAGAATTAAAAGTATTGTTACACGAATACGTATAAAAAGAACTATTTTGTATAAATTACAGCAATCGCAAGGTGACATATCAATATGGTTATGATTTTTTTTTATTATTTCTTGTCTGTGATCATAATTTGCCAGTCTGTTCGATACATGATTAACATATGGGCAAACACACGTCATAATTATGTGGGTTACTAGTCGCCCCTTCCACCTTCGCGCATGGAGTCTAGTCTACCAAGTTTCAGATCCCCGGCAATGTTACCAACCCAATAAACGACAACTGCAACGCAGTTAAATACTAATTATCAGTTTTTGTGATGATGGTATTACCTACCTGCCCGGGCAAGCAGAGTACCGACCATAGTAGCTTAGAGTGCTTGACGAATATTCTGTGAGTGGTATATAAAAAGTATTATAAGTTCTCATTTAAACTCATATTCATTTATAATAAGACTTTGTTTTAACACATTAACCTAGGGCAACAGAGCATAGCGTAGACACGTGATTCTATGTTAATGAGAAAAATACAATAAACATCAAACTACCTATTACTACTTACTACGACTGTAGGAGTTCATAATTTGTGCGAAAGCATCTGCAGTGTGGCGGTCGTGTACAGCTCCATGAGAATATCCACATGACGTCTATCAAAATCACAGCGATAGTTAGAATGGAATACGGCCCACTGTTCAACACTGTCGAAACTCTTCTCTTAGTCGACAAAACCTATACCCTAAGGCTGGTCGTACTCCCTACATTTCCCCATTAGCCGCTAGAAAGTGTGAATGTGGTCTACAGTCGAGTACCCGCTTTAGAAGCTGACCTGTACTATGGGTTGATAGTCGTCAAAATTGCGCGACATTCTATTGAATAGAATACTAGCAAAAAGTTTACAAACCTGTGAAAGAATGCTGATAGCGTTTTTTTTTTTATTTCTTTGAATGGCGAGACGAGCATGCCGTTCGCCTGATGGTAAGCGATACGACCGCTCATGAACAGTAGCAAAACCAAACAACACCTTGAATTACAAAGCAATGCTTGGCACTCCACTGCGCTCGCCATCCTGAGACATAAGATGTCCAGTAGTTATTCTGGCTACAATGCCCTTCAACCCGAAACACAACAGTGCGTTTACACTGCTGTTTGACGGGAGAAATAGACACTGCGGTGGTACCCATCCAGATGGCCTCTCACATATTAGAGACCTACCACCAGTATGTAGCAGGGGTTGGTAACCTGCGGCTATCTATATGCGCGCGCGAGCTATATGCGGTTGTTTAGATGTGAAGCTGCGACTCTTTATGTCTATACGCCAAAATTGTTTAAAAAAATAAATATAAACAATAATTTTGGGTCGATTAAAGACGATCAAACACTACTTGTATCTCTCAACCACTTGTCCTTGTTTTTTACCGCATCCCTCCACTGCGTCACGTGTCGTCACATTCATCAGAAAAAAATGACACTCTAAAAACTTAGAAATTTAAAATTGGAACTTCTGGCTCTTTTAACCCAAAAGGTTACCAGCCCCTGTTATGAAGGATTGAGACTGTGTTTTTCCATGCTTTCGGTGTCCATTGTGATTTTTAAGTATTTAATATTCAGTAATTATCTAAAACATAATTTTCTAATATTAATTGCTATTAAAGTGCAAAGTACTAAATTAAATAAATCAACGCTTGGTTGTCCTTCGGCTTACCTACTCCATATGGTCCATGTGCTTATGCATCCAAAACTTGTTGATGTTTCGAGCCTTGTTGTCAATGAGGAAAATACGTGCATTGAGCGCTGCATATTGCGCGCGACTTGTGCGACCGTGGAAACTGTGCGAAGGAGACACCAACATATGTCCATTCTCTAGTATGAAGAGCACACACCATTTTAGAAAGCTACGTTAATTCATGTTTTTAAAGAGTATCATACGTGTAATTGTATAAATAATGAGAAATTGGCCTGGAGTTAAAGTTTTTGAGTTATTTTATGGATAGCATTGTTTCATGCCTTGAAAATTCTTATTAGAATTTCTATGGCGTGTAAAATTCTTCAACCAAACTCTCGATTGTATAGGCGTCTAAAGCTCAGCTATGGAAGGAGGTAGGTAATTATAAGAATAAAAAATACAAAATGCAATCATTGGAAGTCACTGATCTTGAATATCTAAGTTACAGATATGCATCATGCTACATTTTTATTAAACCAATAACTCGGACGTAGCGTCATTCCTGTCTGAACGATCCTGGGTTACCCCACTAATTCATTAATTGAAAGATACATAAAACCCACATACGCATTATTCATAGGTAAATTCATACCCAAAAGTTTGATTCTGTGTGACATACAAGTGGGCGGAATAAAACTCGCGTGCATTATTATTTTATCATTTGACCCGTGTTCGCCTTGGCAGATAAACAGGTAAACTATGCGCTTATGGAACGAACAGAATCTGTAAGATATATTTTATATTTCTTATCAATTGTTTTATACATTATTATTAATAATTACCAATGTTCCTTAGTCCTATGGGTGCTTGGTTAGAACATATTTTAAAAACAAAATGCTACTTCACATGAAAGTAAAAATATTAAACAATGAAATGAGCTACCAAATCCAAACCTTTGCAATATAGTATGGCGGGAAAACGAAAACCCACTAATAAAACGTTACTTCACAGTTCACACATTTCATTTCAATGTTTTTAGTAGTTTGTCCAAATAATTAGTTTTTTTCTATTCATAAATAAATTGTTGATTTGAAATATAATTATAAAATATTGCAATAAGTCGGAACCATAGAACAACTCCCAGCGATCCCAATTAAAGGGTTATCATGTGTTTTATCCGCCGACATTAATATTCCCATATTAGTTTGTTATTGTTATTATTCAATTAGACGACAAATTGCATACACATTAATTATGTGAATGCGTAAGTACCTACCTCTTTATTAATTTTAAAAGTCATTTTAATAAAATAATACATACAAAAAGAACCGAAATTTGGGAAGGTGAAAATCATGTGCATTTTGAGTACTCACAACATTATTCCGTAGTGGCTTTCTCTAGGCGACTGCTAGATAATTAATAAACATTATGTTGCTCCCTACGAAGTAATATGATTTGATTACGGTAATTTATTTTTAAAATAAATAAATAAATACGCCCAACAGTCACATACTCAGTCCTCACCCCACATTAAGATCAATTAAGTCTCGTGGGTATCAGAAACTGCGAGAGACTTTTCGGTCCCATAAACGCCCAGACCCGGGACAAATATTTGTCTCGATGCAGGGATCAAACCCGCGGCTTCTGGTTTCACAACCGAATTCTAACTAACTGCGCCACGGAGGCTGCCTAAAACTAAAATAATACCTTAATGAGTTCTCGAATCAAGCCTAATTATTGAGCAATATTGTACTCGTAGTTAGTTCTAAAAATAGTTGTGCCTTTACGAGTTTGGCAAAACAATTATACAGATATTTAATTATTTTCGCCTTATCTATTATGCCTAAAATGGATGATTGGCGAGAGCTCAGTTCTTATCGCTGTCCATCCTCACAACTAGGCGACGTCACTTGAAGCGCAATCCTCTAAAGAAAATCAGTTTTGTGGCAGATCTCCCGCTATTAAGTTGTTGAATACTTTAATTGGAACAAATATTAAATTATTTAAAATTATTTATAAAGTGTTTTATAAGTGTTGGAGTGAAGTGGTAAACGACAAAGAATTATAATATTTTTCTTGTATTTTTTGAATATGATTTATAATATATAAAGAGTAAATCAATCCGGATTGTGAATTATATCAGTTCGGATTGAAAGTTAGGTTTAGAACAGTGTTAGATTAGGATAAATAGTATGGATCTAGTTACTTATGGACAGTTCAGTGGACCATGGATTAGAAGTCAATATCAGTATAGTAATCCTTATCAATATACTAATCAAAATCTCCGTTCCTACTTCTATTATGGTAAGTTTTTTACTTACTAAGCATTTCTTGTAATAAACTTAATTATTTTTAAAAATAAGTATTAATGTTAGATGAATAGAGAGAAAAAATATTAATGAAAAGCTTGAAATTGAAATAATATTATTCCGGCGGTATTAGCTTATCCTAGATTTTTTAATAGTTTTTTTTTTGTCGTTGAAATAATTATTTATTATGAACAATAGTATTATCAAATTAATGTATACTTTTTGCAGAATTAACCTGGATTAAAAATGTGCAAACAAGCAAATAATCGCAAACACAATCTATAAAAACCGTGAGAAGGATAAATATAATAATAACTTTATGATGGGGCATATAAGGCATAAATTTAAAGATAAGATTATCATAACGTCTTTATAAAATATTATATACATTTGTTAATACAAGCTATAATAATTTAGTTATAATGTTAATAGTACTAATTTAGTATATAAGCCTATTTCAGTAGCTAAAATAATTTGTCGTATCTTCGAAATCCAAAAAAATGATATTTGTCCTAAGAAGCCGGTTCAAGTCAATAGTATTGTATTTTTTTGTCTGCGTATAACAAAACAGTTACTTTTTATTTTGAATTTTGAACATATCTATTACCAATACCTACCCAAATTTATTCAGATTTTATTATTTTCATTGTATGCATGCACATATCATAATATGTATGTGACTACAACATTTTCTAAATGCACATAACTAAATTATGGTATGATATTTTTTTACATCAGCCCTCTCAATATTATTACTTTTATTAATAGAATTAACATCCCTTTTATCTTACTGCCTGCAATAACAGTTTTGAAAAAATATATTTTAATCATTCCGTTTACTTCTTTACCAAAAATAAAAGGGTTATATATAGTAATTGAATTCGGTGCGAGTTACCCGGATACGAACATTGAAATATGCAAAGTATTCAGCAGAAATGAGCCTCGGCTGGCTGCTGTTCAACTTTGCTATTACGTACAGGAACAATGAGGTTTCATAGCAGAATGGACATTGTGAATACAATCTGTGCGCGTAGTAAAACTATAGAAAGAGAAGGAAGATACCGTGACTGCGGGGAGTTGACGAAATAGCGGTACACATTGCTGAATTAGAGGCGACATCACAAATCAAATGTGGATAAGAAGATATCGGTATCATATTTTTTTATCTGTCTCAGTCACAAAGGTGACAACACTTCGCAAAAGTGCAGTCATGCTATCTTGCCACCGGGATCCCGCGGTATCGGTTGGTGCATGCGCAGATTTTTGAAAAAATAAAGTGATAAAAGTATGCTATAGCCTTCCTCGATAAATGTTATATCCAACAATTCGAGCAGTAGTTTCTGAGTTTAACGCGTTCACAAAATAACTTTACTTTTTTATAATATTAGTAAGAATAGATCTTGTCTCCGGTGTCGCCTCTAGTTAATGTCGATGTGCAGGACAGTTCTCGTGGATGTGGTGCGTTTGCCGGCCACGAGCTGGGAATGCAAATGCGGGCAAACAGACTGTTATGTTTATTATACTTCATAATGCACCTTCGCTCCATACGTGGATGAGTTTACATAAATGGTTAGATATCGCCAGTGTAATTTGTACCGTGATTTGGTTTTTAATCACGGTACGGGTAACAGATTATTTAACTCAATGATTAACTTGAAAAATAACAGATCGTTAGTTGATAGAACAAAATCAAACATGTATAGTATTTGCCACAGTTCTGACTTGCTAAATTAACATCAGTACTTAATATTGTTACTGTTTAAAACTATATTATAATTCTACTCATTCGAGTGTCTCACTCCAGTGTATGCCAACTGACTCTGTATAGAAATATTCTTAGAATTCCGCTTCTAAATACCAGTAATTTTCTTTATTATCGTGAGAAAATGTTTTATGTTACACATTCGATTCAGCGGTTATAACATTATGCGAAGCAATATAATCTACTTGTTTCCTTCTTCCGCTAGTTTTTCAACGGGGCTTCCCCGTGTCTCTAATATCCAATGTCAACAGTATATAAATGCAACTTTCACCAAAATCGCAGCAAGTGTAGAGGTTAACGACCCACCCGGTTGCTTTCGGCACGTGAATTTTTATACATTGCTCGTACAAATTTATATTTAGAGCGCTAATTTTATTTAGGTTACGCGCATCGAATATATTAGACATGAGTTGGTAGGCGATGGATTGCATCCGCTTTTACGATGTTTTATAACAAAAATCCGCTTTAAATCTGTAGTTTTTATGTTTTCCATATTGCTAGATCCAAGGTGGTCGACAAATAGACTTTATTAAAATACTGCCAGGTCTCATGTCAGTTTTTGAAAATGAAATTGATGAATAAACTGGGAGTGGTCACAAGAGACGACTAACGAACACTGCAAAACTCAAACCATACGTAACTCGTTTATCAGTGACTCGAAAGGTTATTTAGTTTTTATAATTAAAATTTATGATTAAAGTTTTAATCAGTTCAGAATTCACAGCTTTTAATATAAACAATGGTGGTATGACTCATATTCAATTTCCCACATAATAATATCTTGACGTTGATAAAGAGGTTAATGTTATTAGTAGATATCTAATTATTCTGTGTGATCCATTGCCTGTTTACTGTGTGATGAGGGGCAGATGTGGGGTGTAATTAATTTTGAGGTTATAATTCAATATTGGTACATTGAGAAACATACATTGTAGATACTAAATTATTGTTTATTGAGGTTTGTTTAATACTATAACATTTTATGAAGAGTCACTTAACAGATACTAAATCGTTTATTTTAGTATTTTTTTTCAGTAAAATTAAGTATATCATTATTGTGGCTTGATCATAGTATTGATAATTTCTACTATTTAATGATTTGGCATTTTTATGTTGGTGATATCGCTTAAAACGTTATCATTAAACGATATGGTAATCCATTTTTGACGTGTCCTTAATGCTGGCGGAAATCCGTATTACGTACAATAATCATACATAATCATCACGCCTGTATCCTACAAGAGTAGACAGGGACATGCGGTCGCCACTTTGTAAATTTGTAACCAAAGTCCATCAATATTTTTTATAACAGATATAGAAGGCCGGCAGCTCATCTTTATTCCCTATGGTGTTGCAGATGTTCATGGGCGGCGATGATCACTTGCTATCAGGTGAACTCGTCTACCCCTTATAACATAAAAAAATCATATGTGATCCAATATCTGCTGATCTATTTATTGATTCTGCGACATACTGTCCAACCTACATAATGTGATCGTATAGTTACAGTTGGTACGATTACATAAGTACGAGCGAACAAGTCGCATAATAACCGACCAGCCGTCATAACAGTGAAAGTCTCATCGAAATTCATTGCAATCAGTTTTTGAGGTTACCGGATAGACTCTGTTTGAAATTGAGTAATAATAGTTCATTTGTAGCACATACTTAGCACTTTAAATTATGCCTCACTATTGACCTTTGCCTACCTATGGTGTTTGGTGGACTATATGGCAAAAACATTCGATTGTGGAGGAGGCCCGTGCCCTGCAGTGGTATACGTGCTCATACAGACATACCTTTATCATACCTTTAAGGATGTGCGTACAGTTTCAATAAATAATTATGGAGATTGGGCGCCGTTTGTCTTAATAAACTGTGATGTGCACTTGGCGCTTGTCAGAAATCTGAATTAAATCACTTTTAGAAATAATGTACCAATAGCGAACACCAATAGAAACGTGGAAACAATTTCGTAGAGAGGGGTAGGTTAGATAGAGGTCCAACTTATCACATATTTCGCCTTTCTCACATGTGAATTGTTGCTCTTTCTAGGCACAAAATCCAGTCCTGCAAAATTCTTCTTATCTTTCCTAAACAGTAAACAGTGTTTTCTACTTATATACTCTGCCACTAGCCTAGCAATACAGTAGTAGTAATAAACAAACATACATACATATGTATTTGTATTACGTGAAAGTACATTTCTAACCTGACGCGACGTTGCGTCCTGTAAAATAGTCGAATAAAGACCAGGAACGAATATGTTCGATTATGTTTATAAATCATTTCTGTATTTTGGTAATATGTTTATACTAGTTAAATTCTTCTATATGTACAGGATATATCAAGAATGAGACCGAAAACCAAGCCAGATGGTTGTTTTAGTAACTTCAGACATAATGCAAATAATAAATTCGTAAAATAAAACGCGACACTATTTTGTTGTGATTTTTAAAATATATCTTCGTGTTTGGGTGGTAAAACTATATTGCTAAAATAATAATTTGAACCCATACGTATTAAAGCGTCTTGTAAAATTAAAGGGTGTACATTAAAATTTAAAAAAAACTATGCATTTACCACCCAAATACGACGCGACGATTAGAAATAAAATAAAAAAATCGTCACGTATTTTTGCAAATTTTTATTTGCATTGTGTCTGAAATCACTAAAACTTCGTTTTCGGTCGCAGTCTAGATATACCCTATATAAATCCCGATATAAGCACAAACAGCGCACGACTTAACACATTTGTTCGCTTCTCTTCCCTGTCTATCGCTTGTAGCCTAACTATCAATAACCTCGGTTTAGGCACATCTGACCCGTGTACAACTAGTGTAAAATTGCTTGGTTTTGTTTGCAGACGCCGCAGTAATCTTAGGTAACACGGACCAGAATGACACTGATCAGCCCTCAAACTTGAATATTAGTGATGTTTGTAAGTATTTTTTGTATGTATTATATTTTATAGTCATTATTTCTATAGGAAAATCACCATAGGGATTTGAAAGACATTCTAAGGTATGTAAAGTCCGCCAACTCGCACTAAGCTAGCGTAGTTAATTATATGGCCTAACCACTCCAAATCGTAATCTCAATTGTGGCCTCAAGGGTGTCTCCGTGCCCTGCAGTGGACCTATATGGGCCGATACAGATAATTAATAATTCTATAGCTTAAAATAATTCGGTATTCAAGTCAAGCTTCGGTCTTGTCAGTAATGTAAAGCCTCCATGGCCCAGTTGGTTAAGCGCCGCTGTGAAACAAGACACCGCGGGTTCGATGCTCGCACCGTGAATTTTTTAATGTGATGCTTAGGTATTTTTTTGTCTAAGTGGTTGTGAGAGAAGAAAGTCTCTCGTATTTTCTGATAACCACGACACAAGACTCGATCTTAGTGCGGGGTCAAGACTATGTATGTGATGTGTATATATTCATAAACTTCTCTCACTGGCATACTGAGACTAAACAAAACACGGATCTTGGTTTTAAATAAAAAGCTGTGCCCCACATCACATGTCACATAACGCTGCGATTTGCGTCTCAATCAAGACACCAAAACTTTATGCGGTGGTTTAAATTATGAAAGTTTTTGAAGAAGACCCATATCCAGTTATGCCAAATTCTTAGACTAATGATGAAATAAAAAGAAACTGTGTTTTCGATTTCGCAAGTTCACATCAAATAGTATCTACAGGTAGGTCTTGTAATAATAAAAGAATTAGATATTGTTGGAGGATTATTATTAATTCCTTAGTTGTTGGGCAAAACTATGCTATACATAAAATTAGCACGAATATCGTGGACCACATTTTTGGCGCTCCATTACTGATAAAAAAACAAGAATTTGCGCACATAGAGCAATTTCAGTATAGTATGTTTCTTGTAGTCGAAAGTCTAGGGTGTTTTTCAGTAAAAAACGCAATTACTGGCAAAACAATCCAGCGTAACGGACACATATACAGACAAGCTGTCAAATAGACTTCTGACTATTCTGCGAACCTGCTTACCGAGTCTTGTTATTCCGACACTGTTTTCAAATATATCCCGGTGTATTTTCTGAGTTAATTATTTTGCGCTGATGTCATAGTACATAGAATTAGAGTATTATTAGAACAACCTTGGTTGTCAAATTACAGGTTAAAATTCCTACTTATAAACAAATAATTATAAAAACTAAGAGCTATGTCAGATATCACTAAATTCAACTCAACTTTATCCTAGCAACTTAAAAGTTTTAGATCTGGACGAGAGCCACTCTCTCTCGAGACAGACTTTATCATATTCCTACTAACGTCCCCAAATAAAATAATAAAGGCGGAAGTGTGTATGTTACGTTTTCAACCCAGAACGGCTGAACCGATTTTGATGTAATTGAGATATGTTATATCCCGAAAAAAAAATGGTGTTCCCGTGGGATAAGTCAGGAATACAAATATACATTTTTGTTTTGTCAGAGATGACATGTCATTTTTTATTAGTCATGAATGAGAGGGGACATATCAGGATAAAACGGGACGGGAAAAGCAATATAGCGACGGTGGTCACATTGAGTTTAAATATAAAAAGCCGGGACTGACCGATAGATCGACCGACCATATTTTGACATGATATATTGAGTATCCTGTAATCTTCATTTTCAGTCAGACCTTTATCCTAACATATCTTGTTACTATTTTAAAATTTATCCCCAGGGCGATTTCAAAAGATCTCTCGTAATCCTTGAAGAAGGATCCGTATCTACATCTTGTGTCTGAGGAATATTCAGCGACTGTGTATTAACTCTCTGCTGTCTATGCGCAGTTGACGCCATATCGCTCGCTGATCCGACGTTCGACGCGGCCGTGTCGGGCGTAGACGAGGCCATGGCGCTGCAGCAGCCGCAGCAGCCGCAAACGCCGTACGTGCGCGTCGTGCAGCAGCCCGCCAGCAAGGCGCTCAGGTAACTACCGACCTTATTGTTGCAACTAGCGATTGAGTGCCGCGAACAGTGTAGGTTGTGGAATAAACGGAATTGGACGTCCGTTCCAACATTTTATTTTTAAATTATATCTATATAAGTGGAAATTATATGTATAGTAGGTGTGAAATTAAATTATAAACTGATTGCTTAATTGATTTTTCGTAACTAACTATAGCAGAGCTGGAGAAACAAAAGATTACGTTCCTAAAATCTAAGGATGTCTCTTGTAGCTCCCATAAGAAGTACTAAGATAGAAAGGCGGTAAAGGTAACTGACAATTTAAAAAACTATATGCAGAACAAATCTGTGACGTCAGCGATACTAACGCGCGGACGTATGAGAGGGACAGCTCCATGTTCCCTCGTCTTCTCCTTGTCTAACTTGCTCAATCGCCTTCAGGAATGTAACGGAGCTTACGAGTAAGTGATTATTTGCTGATACTGTACAACACTAATAAAGTATCAAATTCGCGTATGTACCTCCATTCATTCTCCGTTCAAGTGCGTGGTGGCCTGTTGGTGAACGGACCAGACGCGGCTGCCAACATGTTCACAGTGGTCGCGGGTTCAAATCCCAGGGCACACCTCTGACTTTTCGGAGTCATGTGTGTATTGATAGTCAATCACCACGCATTAAAACGGTGAAGGAAAACATCGTGAGGAAACCTGCATACCATAGCGGTTTATAAGAATTTCTACGGTATGTAAGTCCGCCAACCCGCACTAGGCCAGCGTGGTGGACTATATGGCCTAACCACTCTCAATCGTACTGTTGATTGTAGAGTAGGCCCGTGCCCTGCAGTGGGACGTATATGGGCTGATACAGACCTCCGTTCATTTCGGTTAGCCCAAAAATGTTAACCCAATCTATATCCTCATTAGTATAAACTATACCGGAAACGTAAATGAGATAACCTGGGAAATACCGTATACGCTAACATTAAATGAATTAATTCGAGTATTGCAGTATTAGCCGCTTAAGATAGCGCGGGTTTTAATATCTTAAAATTTTACTTATCTTTCATTAATAAATTGGCATTGTTATTTGGCCACGGGTTTTCCGTTCGTTACCGCATTTATGTTCATTGATATTTTTACGTTTTTACCTGACTACTATTACTGTATTACTGTAGGTATACTACTAGTTGTATTCATACTTTTAATTATGTAAAAAATATTAATTTCGTAAAAATACAGGGTATATCTAGGATGCTACCGAAAACGAAACCGGGTGGTAGTTTAAGTGACTGCAGACACAAGGTAACTAAAAATTGCGAAAAAAATTACGATTTTTTCCTATCGTCGTATTTGGATGGTAAATAGTTTTTTCTAAAATACCTAATAGTGTACACCCTGTTATTTTTAAATACGGAATTGTTTAAATTATTTGAGCAAAAACTTTGGATTTACCACTCAAATAATATGTTATTTAAAAAAGCACAAAAAAATGTACGCGTTTCTTTGCGAAATTTTTAGTTGCATTGTATATGTAGTTGCGAAAACTACCACCCGGCTTCGTTTTCGGTGACAGTTTTTATACAGGGTATCTCAAGACTGCTACCGAAAACGAAGCCGGGTGGTAGTTTTAGTGACTTCAGACACATAGCAACAGAAAATGTTGCAAAAAAAGCGTAGTTTTTTTTTTGTTATTTTATCTTATGGTCGTATTTGGATGGTATATTATTTTTTTCTTAAAATAATAGTATATACCCTTTTATTTATAAGGACTCTGACGTATAAAAGAGTTTAAATTATTATTTTAGCAAAAACTATGGATTTATCACCCAAAAATTACGATATTTAAAAAATAATAATAAAAAAAAGTCGCGTTTCTTCGAAAATTTTAGTTGCATTATGTTTGTAGTCACTAAAGGCCGTTCTCTATATCCTATCTATCTTTAACAAGAGGTTAAAATAGCTACCATTACTATGTTGATACAATTATAAGCTTCAGTAAACGAAGATATACATATATATTTATCTTTAAATATCTAATAAAATCTCTTGTTAAAGATAGATAGATTATTGAGAATGGCTGTTAAACTACCACCCGGCTTCGTTTCCGGTAGCAGTCTTGATATACCCAGTATACTTTGTATACCCACGTAAAAAGTAAACACGTTTACAAGTAGATACATGTCAACATACAAAACATTATACGCAAGCAAACGATACCTTCGCAAAATATTAACTAATATTAAACACTAAATACCAAATACAACATTAAAAACTTAACAGCACCATTCAATTGAACAATAAACTTAGTATAAACTAATATAGAACATTAAATACAATAGTGGTACTTGTGAAAAAAAATATTATAACCACAATTACATGAAATAAATCTGTACTTAAATGATCACATAAAGTATTAAAGTTTTTGCTACAATTGCAACACCATATTCATCTGTTCTGTGATTGCAACTAAGAAAAGATGTGCACAATTCAACCACACAGGAGTCGTTGCTAGTAATGTAGTTAAACTAGCCGAAATCTGAATCCCAGCCAATAAACATTGAATGCTATTTCCTGTTTTCTGTGGTCGTGTTCGTAGACATCACATTGTTGTCCTAAATACCTCTCTCTATATTCGTGACCAATAGGAAAAACCGAAACTAAGAACTGTAACAGCGAATCCTTAATTTAGACATATGGATTTAAAAAAAATATGTTTGTTATGTATTGTAAGAAAACTTTTAAAAACAAATAAATGCAAGGTCTTATAATAAATGTATTTTATTATCACGCTGCTGACCGCATGCGTGAGAATGAATTTAAATAAATTTTAATATTCCACACAACACAAGCACCCATAATATAATTACATGCTCATGTGCATGAGGATAAAAATTCTCAGAAATGTGAAATCATTCATATTCTAGCCAGAAATGTTAAGTAAAAGTCGATTGTATTATTATTTGGTTTGGAATATTTGGGTTTTACCGAAAAGAATATTCATACACATAAATATTTACTTATGTTTTATTTATAGCCAGAAATTAATATTGAGTAATGTATAATTTCAAACAATCCTTTTTTCTACTTGGCGTGTATCCCAGATTGTACTAGGGTCATTATTCCGGCTGTGTCTCTTCAATTTCGCCCGGTCGGTAACATCGTCAATATTAAGGTCGTTGACTAACATATATTCGTTGACGACATCTAGCCAGCACTTCTTTCGTCTACCCCTCGGTCGAAGTCCGAGTATATTGAGACTCAAGCATACATTGCCGATGTACTCCTGTGGATTTCTTAGGATGTGACCATTCTCAAGCGACATTCCTTGAGTTAATCTGTCACATTGCAGACACCTAAAATAAATATGAAAAAATGTCTCCGGTTAATAAATTGAGATGGGTGCCAAGTTTTAAGCGCTTTCTTAAAATATCGCCGGAAAAAGGTGCAATGTCGATTGTTTATGAACTATATAATTTCCATTCATATTGTAGGCGGTGCTAGTGTTGCTATTTTACTTTAAAAAATACAATACTCTAGGAATAAAGAATACTTCTTAAAGCATTCCTCAGATGAACAACTTGATCCACTGATGTAGTAGCCTTGTGATTTTTACCGTGCGGCGATGACGCACTCACCGTTGTATACATTACTCATTATTGGCGCACATCACTTTCGCCGCGAACTGCTGGCATCCGTTACTCCTAATGTGTTAGTATTGCAATGAATGGCGGGACGAGCGTGCCATACGCCTGATGATAAGCGATATGACCGCTCTTGAACTATATCAAAACCAAAAATCACCATTAATTACAAAGTAATGCTTGGCATTCCAATGCGCTCACCAATCCTGAGTTATAGATGAACGAAGAACGAACGATGAAAGAAGAACACAATAGCGCATTACACTACTGTTTGGCGGGAGAAATAGACATTGCGGTGGTACACCTATCCACGCGGCTTGTCAGAGACCTACCACCTACTCACCTTTATTAAAGTCTCTGTGCTTTACGCATTAAGAAAAATAGAAAACTGGTTATATTGCTTTAATAGGGAATATGCTATATCAATAAGATATTTTTTTAAATACATCAACTCTAAATCGGTAAAAAAAATACTTAAAAAATGAAATTTCAAAATTGCCGCGCAATTTTTTCGAAACCTTTGAAAAGGAAAGTGACGACAGAGTACACTATCTTATGAAGTTTTAGCTTGTTGGGTGTATTGTTTTACGTTTGTTTAAGAGTTATTTTGTGTTTTCGTTATATTATAAAAAGAAAATGGATTATTTTGTGACGAAATACAGTTATGTAGCAATTAATAAAAGAAGCTTAATCCAAATACTACGTTACTGACATAGTAGACTCTGACGTCACAGCGAGGTCGCGCCATAAAGGCGTTTAAATGCTTCGAAACTGATAGCAGTTTTTATTATTTTTTTTATACTTTTTTGATTGATATTTATAAAGCCTTATATTTTTTTCTGGTAATGTAATAACATACAGAATCGATTAAAAATATAAAAAAATGGCATGCATATTCCCTGATTCCTGAAAATACCTTTCATTCTTAAAAAATCATTTCATTTACGACATTTGATGAACGAAAATAAAATATGAGCATAGGAGGAGAAAAATTATTTGGCACTTTTTCAATTTCACTGACAGATGAAAAGTTACAGTTCTGTAAAAGTAATTAGAAAACTTCCGGTGTTATTATGAATATTGAACTATCAACATATTCTCCATAATTTTCATTTTAATTTGTTGTTTGGCACTGGCAGACTTGCGGTGTGATAATAACGCAAAAACCTATCAACATGTATTGAATTGGGCTTTTGTCAGTCGAACATTTGATAGGCCGGAGTGCCTAATAAATAGTAATGTTTCGAAAGGCTTAATGGTCTTCAAAACCAGCAGTAATATTTATGGTTTCTCTGGGTTTGTCAAACCTGTCAGTAGCCTTGCTCACTGGCTATTACGTGAATTGTCTATTCGTTTAATATATTTCATTAGCACCGTTAAAAAACCTGGCTAAATCAAATCAAAATTGAAATGTTGCAATACACAAGGGTGTAGTTAACGTATTTTAATTTATCGTACATGAATAAGAAAGAGCGGGGGCGTCCTAAGAATATTTTGTTATCTCTCTCGCACGCCTGTGTCTATAGCGGTGACTACAAAAATGTGTTGCGCACTTTTACCTCCTTTACTGTCATGCCTGCCTACCTATTTGTAAGATTTCTAGTGTGATAATTACAGAATGCATTTGTTAAATTCTATCCATTTTGAGATTCTGTATAACGCAACCTTCTTACCAAAATTATGAAAAAAATCGAATCATTTGCTCAATTCTGACAAATAAGTAGTGGAAATCTTAATCCATAATTGTAGTATGTACATATACGATCATGTCACGTTAGCACGTATGTGTAAAATAACCTTATGTGAACAGTTATAGCTCATCAGTAACAAGGAAATACTTTATAAATAACACGTTATTATACGTTTTAAATGTACTTAAAGCAAACTTGAAGTTATGAGGGCTACTCGGCCGTATCGTTGACAAACACTCGTATTATCATTCAAGAGAGTGCCATTGTGTATGCTTCTGAACCATTAATCTTTAAAAATTTATGTTTACATGAAGTTATCTGCGATCTGATAAGTTGGATTGTATTTATCGGATAAATAATATGTAATAAATTAAATTAACACAATATGCTATATGGACTATATGGCCTAACCCCTCGGAATCGTACTCTCGATTGTAGAGGAGGTCCGTGCCCTGCAGTGGGACGTATATGGGCTGATACACATACGGAGAATATGCCATATGGAGTATATTGTAACTTTATTTGGTGTGGCTGAGACCTTAGTTCGCCAGGCTAACGTATTGGTTATTTGGGTAATTTTTACTTCAGCATTTGGCATACTAGCCATTCATAAAGTTTCTGACGTGACTGCTCCATTAAACAATTAATCAGACCTGAATGACGACGGCTAACGCGTTCCGCGACATTGACAGATACGGCGTTGTTATCGGCAAACTTAGCCGATATCAATTCTTAATTTGTCTCCATTTCAACGCAATGACATCGCGAAAATCATAACTAATAATTTAAAAAGTGGCTAAAAAGGAGCTAATTAGTCTTGATGTAATTTTAAATAGCGCGATGCTTTCATGTGTAATTTAATGGTGCCCAGAAAGAAGGAATAAATTGACCAAATCAAATTCCAAATCACGAATAATTTGCCTCTTTCTGAACATTTATATCTTGCGTAAATCATTAAAATATTTATAATCTTCTGTATTGTAAAATTAGTAGGTACATGGATGTTCAGTAAAACGACGAGTAACAATTAAAGTTACCACTAGCCACAGCTTCATTGATAACCTACGACACATTTTACAATGCGATCAGATTATCTATACGTATGCAATATAGATTCAATGCGCCCACGCACACATAACAGGAAAATACAGTGGAAGTTAATGCAAAAAAACGGATTGAATTTATAAAAACACACATTGTTATGCAGGTAGTTATTGCTGGCTCTGTGTAGATGACTTACATTATGCCGGCAATTTGTATTTATCGGCTGATGAAGACTTTACATTAATTCAAACAACATTGACTGCCGTACTCCCTTAATGACAATTAAATCATTACTTAGTGTAGATTTTGCGAAGAAAATCTATACTAAGGAACAATTTAATTGAGGATAAACGTCCCTGAGTGCGGCCGTGAGTGAAGCAAATCCTTAAGGATCTTCCGGTAACTGAAGATAAGGATTTAAGGCTACGATTGCAGTATTCCAATACGTTAGACTGATAATATCATAATAGGTATTTATTGTATAATAGTTTCCAAAAGTGTTTATCATTCACGTTCATGTGGTTTCTTTTTGTAATAAATATAAATGTTCTGTGCAACGGTGTGATTAAATAAACAAACCTCTTTATTCTACATTGAATATTTCATTTTGTGGACTTCAGACATATTTTTGCACATTCCTGTTTAGTTTTTTTATACTTCAGAAAAAAAGTTTATATTTTTTTGGTAGTATCATATTTAAAGGAGTAATTAATATAACTGGGCTTTATAAATTAACGTAACAATACACAAAGACTATTTTTCCAATCTAAATAATTCATTATTGGGAACTTACGTAACAATATTTGAGTTATTTAACAAAATAACAATTCCGTAGTTGTGTAATTACTAATTCAATTTATTTAAATGCTTATATTGACGTATTATTGACATATAAATCTACACTAATATTATAAAGAGGAAAACTTTGTTTGTTTGTTTGGTTGTAATGAATAGACTCAAAAACTTCTGGACTGATTTTAAAAATTCTTTCACCATTCAAAAGCTACATTATCCACGAGTAACATAGACTATATTTTATTTTGGAAAAAAAATAGAGTTCCGTAAGATATTTGGATTTTCCGGACACAAACTGAAAAAAATCAACCAAAGACGTTACTTATTTTGCGTACGCTGCCTAAACTACAAAAGATAGAACCATAAAATGTTATAATTAATTGTAGATCTTATAAATATCTACAAAAAAGTCAGCGACACACTATACCTATCTATGTCGAGTGAGGCACAACAACCACATTTTTATTTAAAAATCTTGAATTTTTTTTGGACTACATTTAAACGCGTTTATTTTACTCATGCTATTAATCCTTATCAAAATAAATTATTTCATCAATAAGTACAGTTTATGTTTATAATATTTGGTCTTTGAATGATTAAAATTGGACGTTTGGTTTTGAAGTTGTGGTGAAATTAAAATATTACGATTTCTGCTGCACGGCCCGTTGTATAAGATATATATGGATGTTTGTGGAGAGAAGGGACATAAAGTAAAATAGAATCGAAGGTACGGGAGAGGGCTGGGATAGATCACAGATTTGTTAGGACGAAATTTAAATGCACGTTATAAAACGGGATGGATAATAAAGAGAAGGGACGGGACGGATTAGGAAGAGACTGAACAGGCGGATGAGACGGGATTGAGCCGGACAGTAGGATAGCTACGTCAAGTTTAGGCATACAAGAGTTTATACGAAAAACAACATGTATTTGGTGTGGAGTGGAATCAAAAAATATATGCACCTAGGCGAAGCTGGGTCGGGCCGCTAGTGTATTTATAAAATTTATGACTTTGTATTTGTATTTTATAATAACAATAAGCTATGGTATATAGTATGTATAGTACCTATTTTAGGTATAGATATACACTAGTGTCTCACAGAAATATTATGAGAGATAACATGTCGCATCTACCTTCTTTGGGTGAGAGATTATTGGAAGTTACTTACCCTTTCTCTATCGCCACAATCTTACTCTCCTTAATGAAAGTCGGAATAAGACAACTTCACAGATGGGTAAGGGTAAGGATTATCAGGAAGTAGGACCTTTCATGGGTAAGGATTATCAATGTCCATCAGGCAAACCGCTTAGATTATAGCGGCTTTCAAACTATGAAATTTCACTAAATTTCAAAAACGTGTACTACTATCCAACTAAACTAACAGGTATCGTTTGACGTTTCATACTTTTCAACTTTGTACAGGCGTAACTTACACAATTTCAATAACGTTTCGGCTAAAACCATGGAATTGTGGCTTTACGGCAAGCGAAATTAAAATTGTATGAGTTACCCCTGTCTAAATATGTTTAAAATTGAAAAATATGAAACGTCAAACGGTACCTGTTGGTTTAGTTGGATAGTAGTGTAATTACACACTGACGTCATTCGGAAAGAAACATACTTGCAGAAACCTTATTTTTATTACACATATTGATGACATTGAATAACTATGTAAACTTAAAATTATTTTCCTTCTTGATGAGTACGAAACAACTCACTATTTATGAACTTTTCAACTACAAATGAATGATTTATATTAACAATTCGTAACTTTTTGAGGAAAAATCTTCGTGTTTTATACGACTTTGAGCCTTCCTTTCTCATTGTTAAGTCAGGGGCCCTACTATATTCATCCGAACGAACGAACGAACGAAGTCCGAAACTTCGGACGATCGAAGTTTATATACGATACGAATGTATCTACTCTGTAAAAGTTCGAAGTTGTATAACGTACATCGTAACCATAAGTCCATTACGACCATAAGTATATGTAGGTACATTCGTATCGTATATAAACTGCGATTATCCGAAGTTTCGAACTTCGTTCGTTCGTTCGTTCGTTCGGATGAATATAGTAGGGCCCCAGGCAATTGATCAACTCGTTTAAAACCACCTGGGTAGCTTTAAAAAATCTCAGTTTCATAGATAGCTAACAGCTTATCCAATATATAATCTTAACTGACGCGACGACAGAGCTACTCGAATCAGTGTTGTCACTTGGTACGTCATTCAGTGCGATATTTATGGATTATTACGCATAATATATTGATACATATTACTAATCTCAGTTGTACGTTATTGTTTTACCCTCTATTACAACGAGGATAAATCCATTATCGTCATATATTACATTAATGGGTTATAAAATCAAATAATTCGTCTAAAACCGACTTGTATTTTATATGACTTGTGTACATAACAGGACGAAATGTGATAAGTATTTACCAATAATTACTTTTATGTTTACTTTTATAAGTGATTATCGAAAGTTATAGTTCTTATAATTTAATGTAGTTTAGCCCATCGAGTCTCGGAAATTTTATGATGATGTAAATAATAAAATAAATAAATAAATACACCCAACAGTCACAGTATATATGTATAAAGTCGTGACCCACACTAAGGTCAAGTGTTGTGTCGTGGCAATCACAAACTACCAGATACTTTTCGGTCTCACAAACACCCAAACTCGATACGAATACCTGTGGATCACACAAATATTTGTCCCGGTGCGGGATCGAACCCGCGGCCTCACGTTTCACAGCCGGCGTCCAATCAACTGCGGGACGAAGGCTGAATAGTAAAATCGTTTGTAAGTCAGATAGATGTAAGCGAAAGAACTACCAGTAAATCTAAAGATGATATATCGAGCGTCAGTAGTAAACAAATAATAATTAACGACATCAGTTCTCTAATTGCTATAGTAACAATAAATGCAGGAAACATTAGCGAGACAATGTGACTTGCCATTCGGATAGTCTCCTTGAAAAGGGAAATCCCACGAGGCAACTATCAGTTATTTGGATGACATTAACACGTAAACTTCCTACAAGGATTACAAAATTTCAGCCTTTGTAGCTTCGAAGTTCTATTAGTAATACGTTATAATGAAACCAATATGGTGTAAACTAGATTTTAACCCGGTGTCCATTTATGTTTTTTTTGGCTATTTCGATCCTATCTTCCAGAAGCTGTAGTGAACAAGTGATGGGGTTAAAAAAATAATTCTTAGTAAATTAAGTACCTTTGCGCCGCTTAAATTATTTTGGTAGTTGCTAAAAAAGCCAATACTTAATCTTCATCTGAATTTTAGATAAAAAAATATATTTCTTAACTAGTAACAGGTAATGAATGAGCGCCTGCCTACACCAGTCGGCGTAAGCGTTATATTTAGCCTTACAACACTTATAGAAAACGCGTTGGTAATATTAGCCGTGCACTAATTTACACCGGAGTTTTCCCATAGTTTGCACCGAGATCGTCAAAAGTACGTGCTTCATGTGCGGGTGTAAACCTCTTAATATTTTTACTATGTGGTTTAATATAGCCGTTTCCGTTCATTGGCTATTTCATTTCAATGTATTTTTGTAAAGGTCGTGTGAACTGCAATAAAAATGTGACCAATTAATAAGATGGTGATGACTGATTTAGACAGTCTCCGTGGCGCAGTTCGTTAGCCGCTGACTAGAACGAGAGACCGCGGGTTCGATCCCCGCACCGAGACAAATGTTTATGCGAACCACAAGAATTTTCTCGGGTCTGGGTTTTTGTGAGACCGAAAAGTTTCTCATAGTTTCTGATACCCACGACTAGACGTCAAATCTTAATGGGTCAAGACTATGTATGTGACTGTTGAGTGTATGTATAGATATATTGTATTTTCATGTTTAACATATTCGTTTGTTTCTATGCAGATTCCGATATGAGTGCGAAGGTAGATCAGCTGGTTCGATTCCGGGCGCGTCAAGCACACCCGAGAATCGAACCTTCCCGACAATCAAAATATTTAACTACATAGGCAACGTGACCATTGTGGTCTCCTGCGTCACCAAAGATGAGCCTTACAGGTGAGGACAGAATTTTTTTTTTAACATAAATACATATTGATTCAGAAATGAAATTGAGATTTATCTTCAATGGAATAAAATATTATTTTATGGCATATGTCCAGCAAAAAAGCAAACACCCGGTGGTAAGCAATTAGCAGTAGAACATCTACAACACTTGGGTGGTAGAAAAAAAATACAGAAGAAAGAAAGGGTATTAGGTCTGCTGCAATCTAACTCGCCAAATATTGTGACAAGTGTCCACTGGCAATTAACTTCTACAATTTCTAATAGCTTCCACACATGTTTCTACATAATGTTTACACATGGCAAACAACTTGCAGTTTTTTTTTTCATTGCAATGAATGACAAGACGAGCATGCCGTTCGCATAATGGTTAGCGATACGACCACTCCTGGACATTAGCAAAACCAAACACCTTGAATAACAAAGCAATGCTTGGCATTCCACTGCGCTCGCCATCCTGAGACATATGATTTTAAGTCTGTATATGTCCAGTAGTTACTCTGAATATAATGTCCTTTAAACCGAAACACAACAGTATATTTACACTGCTGTTTGGCGGGAGAAATAAAAATTGCGGTGGTACCTCACTGGTACTCAGGCGGCCTCTCACAACAGTTTCTGCAAGTTTTATTGCTAGTGGACACCTGGCATTATTACGCAGCAGAGACGTCGCATTTCCATTTTCGTTGATAAATATGTGTTGTTGTAGGCCACACCCGCACAACCTGGTGGGTCGGGACAACTGCGACCGCGGCGTGTTCTCGGTGCGTACGGAGATCACGGCCGAGAACAACGAGTACCAGTTCCGAAACCTCGGCATACAGTGCGTCAAGCGACGAGACATCGGCGAGGCGCTGCGGATCAGGGAGGAGATACGAGTCGACCCCTTCAAGAGTAAGTCCACCATGATGAAATGATATACATATGTTTCGGTATTCAACAGGTCGATATGGAGATCTTGAGGCCTATGTTCAGCAGTGGACTTCCTGTGGCTGATATGATTATGATCAAACGCGGCACTGCCCGAAAAAGCCCGGCGAAACAAACTCAGCGGGCTTAATGTACCACTAGAATTAAACTGTGGAGAATTTTAGTACGTCTACTGACATGTTCCATACTTTTTAATTCGTACAATCCTGAATTAAATTATACGGTATGTAAAGTCCACCAACCGGCACTAGGCCAGCGTGGTCGACTTAACTAACCAATCTCAATCGTACTTTCAATTGTAAAGGAGGCCCGTGCACTGCAGTGGGTCGTATATGGGCTGATATAGATATTCTTAATTAGTAAAAAACATAATACATACTACTATACATACACATACATGATTTTTAGAAATATCATGTTTGTGATAGTTCCACACGTCCCACAGTATATAAAACGTATGTCAATACGTATTTATAGATAACAGGAAATAAATCCGTAAATTTATTTTTGTATTTAGTCCCAAAAACCGATAATATCTAATCATTTATAATATATCATAAGCTTTACTATAAATGAAATTCATGATTCATTCAACATGAATGAAAGGTCGTCTAGAGATGTTTTGTCGCCGATATCGCTGTAGTCAAAGTAATAAGAACAGTTTTTCTCCCTTCATATTTTAACACTATTTGATTACGATTATAAACACTTGCTTTTTAAATTATGAAAACATATTTCAAATTATGCGTTATATTAAAATATAATTTTTAGTTCCCAATTTCGCCACACGCCTATATATTTTTGATGATCTGTGCAAAATTGACGACTGACAGTCGAAAGACCCATCATTTTGTAGCTGGAAGCTAATTCAATCCTATTGCAATTAATTATTCCTTACGATGTATCGTGAATACCGCGCCATGGTTTGTGTGCGAAGTATCGTTTTTACGGTGTTCCAAAAATTGGATCGCTGCCATTACGGAACTAATGTGTGGATTTGGCCCATTTACAAAATTCGGCCAGGATAATAACCCGCGCTATTTGTGGTATTGTTTAAAAATTGTCTTAAAGTGCTCCCTTTCGATTCGCTGGCGACTGAAGTATCTGGGTTGAAATAGTTTTAAGTATTGCAACATCGTCCATACATGAATGAAATAAAGATATCAATCTGGCCGGCATATTTAAATTGTAAACAAACTGAGAGGAACGTAAGACTTCATATGATATTAAAGGACTTTGACGTCATAATTCCTTATAGAAATATATAAATGCGTTTACTTATCTTCAGAACAGGTTTACTGATGATAATATGTCGTCAGTTTAACTCAATTGGACGATTCAAGAAGCCAAGAATTTATGGATTTGAATAATCTGCAAACTCCCAAGGTTTACTATCACAATAAACCGTATCCAGACGCAAAACAGACAAACACATTGTCGATTTTATGATCTATTTATGTTCGCGAATGCGCGCCAAATGCTGTATGTTTGACGCGAATGATTAGGTTGGATTACAAAAGGCGTATAGTTAAGTTAATATCTATTGTTGTGTGGAAGATAGGGCACGCTTTGGAAGACTCCATGGCCGATTTGGTGTGACCACGAATGTGAAACGAGAAACCGCGGGTTCCATCCCCGCACCGAGAAAAATGTTCGGATTACCGAATTTGCCGGATTATTTTATTTTTATTCGGAAAACAAAGCGTTAATAGTAATATTACAATAAGACGCCATATAGTCGGAACATTTTTCTAAATAGAACTTGTATTCCGACAAATTACATATCAAAGTTGTAAGATTCTATCTGAAATATAAATAATCCCTAAACAAACGCGACTCCAAACTATACAACTTTGGAGTCGCGTTTTGAGCTATAGGCATGTCGGATTACAAGGGGCGCTGAATTAGACAAGGGCTGAATCACCGGTAGCCACTATGTTTAAATCAAAACATATCGATAAATGTAATCGAAATTTTTATATGTTAAATCGAGAAACATAACTGGCTGGGTACTGTTATGGGTTATGTATATACATACATACCAACAGTGCATGGTCGTAAATATATGAAGACTAAAAAGTAAGGAGGGGCGTGTTTGCTCAAAGTATCATACAGGATGGCTAGCAATACTAAAGCGTTGTATTGACTTTTACAATTCATGTGTGTATAAGGAAAATGGCCCCGTTGCACCTACTTTCTCGCGCGAATTCCTTGCTAGTATGATCGCGTGCGTTCACTTAGCTTTACAGTTTTCCTCAATTAATGTAGTGAGTACATTTGTGAGCTATCGTATTTAATATGCCGAATTATTGAATCCTTATGCTTCGCTGAGTAAGCTAATCACGCTATCCTGGTAGTTTTTAAGGCATAAGATTATAGTCATTTTTTATGGTTTCGTCGATGATTTAATACTATGATAGTTTTTCGTTGTCTATCTTATTTTATAGCTGTATGTTATTCCTTTATACAGGTTGTATGCCACCGAAAATTAAGCCGAAGACTAAAAACAAAATGAAACATTTTTTTATTTAAATTTAAACTATTAATAATAATTTAAACTCTTCATTTTATTTATTTACTAAATTAGTACGGTTGACACCAATTACAATAATTAATAACAATGTTAAAAAATATTCTATATTCAAATTTAAAATAATGAAAACATAAAGATTAAAAAAATAGAGCTATATAAAAAAAAAAAAAACTCTTGCGTACCATAGCATCTTTAATAATAAATGGGTGTAATTTCGTCGCAATTTTTGCTCGATTTTTAGTTGTGTTGTATCAGAGATCATTAAAACTACCACCTGGCTTTATTTTTGGTCCCAGTCTGGATACACCCTGTATGCACATTACAGGAAAATCGACTAGTTTTATGTCAATGCGTCCAGGGTAAATCCGACTCATTAATATCTCGATTCGTAAAACCCTGTATCAATGTTTGACTAGCTTAGTATTTGTACCCAAGAAATTATTTTATATCCACATCTTCGATAGCCAGTTCGCGGCGCGCCATCAATCAAATAAGTAGATATTACAATTATTGTTTATACCTTAATGACGCATCTTAGATAATTATTAATGTAATCATGATAATTATTAACATGTATTATTAATGTTGAACATTGCATTTTTTTATAAAAGACTCATTCTTTTATGTCACGGTAAGTCCACTGCTGAACATAGGCCTCAATCAAGGATCCACATCGACTTGTTGGACGTAGCATACATAAAAAAGACTAGTTTATTTTAAAATATTTAGATTTTTAGTGTTTAGTGACAATAAAAACCTTTTTTTTTTACACGCTTTACTTGTATGTTTGTTTGTAACCGACTCCTTTGGGCGCGATTTTGACCCACTTTAAACGTTCAGATTTCATTCAAACTTTGTAGATTTGTCGAGGACCGATGACAATACAATATATTTTTTGTAAAAAGGTATATGGCATTACCTTAGCCTACCTACAGTTTTTTTTTTATTTAGCAAAACTGTGTAACTGTATAATGTAAACCGCAGTGAATTTGGTCAGTATGCACGCGTATCGTTCGTGAGCAGAGCCCGGCTCTTATGGATATTTTAGTAACTGCCCCAGTTATTTCTGGGTGCAGTACCAACCGCTGCCTGGCGGGATCCGCGCCCACCGTCCACACTAGTTTGTTACAATAACCACACATAACTGTTTATTTTTTATAACAATAATCTTGGAAAACATTTTCCCAAAGTTATCTTATATCTGCTCATATACACTTACTACTGAGCCGAGAGGCGTAAACAAGCATAGTATCAAATATATTATACTATTTAATAGGCTAATCTTTGCACAATATATGATTGCTCATATAATAAGCAAACTTAGTAAGTATATTATGTTTTAAAATATGTTTTTGGAAACTCTCAACAATTAATGTATTTTTTATGTGTGTGGTCTATTATTTAATCGCTTGGCTGGCTAACTTATTGATACGCTGGATAAAACATTCTTATTATAATTTCGATATAACTAAAAAATAATTTTCTTGTCTTTGTAGCATGGAAAGCCATAATGATAATATTGTTTGAACTTGAACATGGAATATTTTATTGCCTAGAATAAAACAAAAAAAAAAATGGGGTGCATGTTAATTAGAGTTCCACAATATCTATGATTTTTTGAATTTACATAAGTATTAAAATAATAAAAAATCCATTGAGATTTTAAAATGTTATTGTAGAAAATGCCTAGGTATAAATATTAGATTGCTCTTAATACACTTTTCTATTATAATATTATGTATAGTACATTACCATACCACAGGGCGAATTTTTAATGTTAAAATATTCTGATACAGAATCAGGTTGTGCGCATTAGTTTTTTTTTATTATTTTTTCGTATATTTACAATGTCGAGTTGAACTTTTCGTTTTGGCGCCAATTAGTCACAGTCAGGTGACGCGTCGAGTGCGCGGTGACCTTGCCTCGGACTTGGTTTACATACGGCACAACACGAACCGTTCTAGTGTTGACTGTTTACACTGTTCCAAATGTTTACAATGTATTGTTTACAATGTAATGACTGTTTACAATGTATACCGCTGACATTGTTTAAGATAGGCAGGGACTTTGTTGTGCTGGCCCCCTGGCACTGCAGAGGTCCATCAGCAGCGGTAGCTGCTTACCATCAGGCGGGCCACCAGCTCGTCTGCCTACAAAGGCAAAAAAAGGACTAAATACAACGGGACTTGAATATTTTTGAGTTAAAAACTGTAATTATACGAAACAATTATGTTTAGGCCAACACAACATACCATAATGCAATGCTAAGTTGTGCTGGCCTAAATATAAACTAATGAAAATATGACAGCCTTTGTGGCGCAGTTGGTCAAACGTCGGCTATGAAACAAGAGCCCTGGAGTTCGATCACGCACTTAAACAAATATTTTTATAACCACAGGGTGTGATACCGAAGTCTCCCGTATTCCCGACACAAGACTTGACCTTGATGGGTTCAGTTATGTATGTGGTTGATGTGTGTGTTTGTTTGCAGCTGGGTTCAGCCACCGTAACCACCCGCAAGGCATCGACCTGAACGCGGTGCGGCTGGCGTTCCAGGTGTTCCTGCCGCACTCGAGCGGCAAGATGCGGCGGCAACTGGCGCCGGTGGTGTCCGACGTGATCTACGACAAGAAGGCCATGAGCGACCTGCTCATCATGCGCGCCAGCCACTGCTCGGGGCCCGCGCGCGGCGGCACGCAGGTCATACTGCTGTGCGAGAAGGTCAGTCACTCTCAACATTTCGCGCACTTTTAGAACTAAAAAAAATACATTTTGGCTTTTAATCATATATTAGCTCAAAATTAATATCCCCATAGACAAAGAAAGACCTATTGACGTGTGAAAGACAGAAATATTTATACTTCTTCTCGATGTATCTTCCATAAGTACAAAGGTTCTTAAGTTACAAATCTCTTCATGGACGTTTCCCAAAAAATAAGATTTTTAGTTTGGTCTCTTTAATTCTAAAGGTGCGATATACCATACTAAACTCACTGTCGTCCAATTAAAGTAGTGAGAGTATGTTACAATAAGCCCTGCTGATATATTACAGGTGACTCGCGAAGACACCGTCGTTGTGTTCTACCAGGAGGAGAACAACCAGGTGCTGTGGGAGGAATCCGCGATCATCATCCTGGTGCATAAGCAGTACGCGATAGCGTTCGAGACGCCCCCCTACAAGAATCCGCACATTTCTGACAACGTTAATGTGAGTGTTGCTTTTTAACTAGGTAGAATAATGTTACACTCATTATGGAAAAATAACATGGTACGTTGTGATAACCAGGTCCGGTTCCAGCTGAGGAGGCAGTCCGACAGGATGACGAGCAACTCGCTGCCGTTCGAGTACATCTGCGAGTACCAAGGTACAGCCCGTAAGCCGCTTCCGGATCTCTCGTTCCTTAGCCTGCTGCTCAGCGAGAAACGCACCGACACCAACAACAACAAGTCCGACAAGCAGGAGGTGGCCGTCAGCTCCACCAGCGACAGCGTCACCGTGTCCGACGAAAGCGCCTCCGCCACCATCACCGACGTCAACGGCAACGTCGAGCTGCCCGACGAGCCCGCCATCGAGGTCGTCGACACCAACGAGAAGAGCCTCAACGACCTGCTCGACCAGGTGGCCGAGCTCGACGAGATCTACTCGGAGAACCGCACGCGCCTCGAGACCATGGCCGGCGCCGCCGCCGAACCCGACGCCGACGCCGACGACTTCAACGACGCCGGCACCTACACCAGCTTGCAGTTGGCCTTCAAAAACCCCGTCACCATCACCGAGCCCGAGCCCGAGCCCACCTCCTACGAGGACGTGCACGTGCACACCTTCCGCGGACCCATCATCGAGTTCACGCCGCTCAAGCGCGACAACGACGACGACCGCGCCCCGCCGCTGCCGCCCAAGCGCGTGCGCAAGTCCACCTCCACCGAGCCCTTCAAGTCCAGCCAGACCTCCGTGGACAGCATCCTCAAGCCGGGCCGCCAGCTGCCCCTCACGCGCGACCCCGACGCGCTCAAGCCCGACGCGCGCCTCGCCCCCGCCAAGAGCGAGCCCGCGCTGCCGCCCGTCAAGAAGCGCTCGTTCTTCTCGCGCCTGTTCCGCCGGAAAGACAAGTCGCCCGCGCCCAGCGTCAAGTCGGAGGGGCGCAAGGAGTCGCGCGGCAAGCCCGTGGCGCGCTCCGTCAGCTCCGTGTCGGCGCAGCGGCCCAGCCGGTTCCACACGTCGCACGCCTCGCTCAAGGACAACGCGTCGGCCGCGGGGCTGAGCTACGCGGACAGCGTGACGCACATCTCGCTGCACGGCGACGGCGACGAGCGCAGCGCGTCCGCCGCGTCGCTGCGGCGCTCGGGGCCCGCGCCGCCCACGGACGCCGCCACCATCCTCGTGGCCGAGAGCGTGCTGGCGCTGGACGCCACGTCCTTCAAGAAGCTGCAGGACGAGCTGGAGCTCACGGACGCGGAGCACTACGCGCTGTACATGGCCGTGGCGCCGCACGCCACCGTGTCCGAGTTCGACGAGACCAGCTGCTACTACTCGCCCGTCGACGCCTCCAAGTTCCACGCGCAGTAGACGTCTTCTACTCGATCATGATGATTTACTCAGTGGATGTCGATGCTTTTATATTTCTTATTAGGTTTCTTCACCTCCGTTGCATGCCATCTGGGACGGAAGAGATTTATGGAGCAGTATAGTTACAGCAAATTGGAGGTCCAGAAGTAAATCGGTCTGGCTCGGGCTCGGGCTTGGTGCAGATGTCAAGTATCGGGACCGATCAACCGAAAACGAAACAATACATTTAGGAACCGATTACATTTTCTATTTGACATATCGCTATTTTCTTTTGAAGCCAACTGCAAGCTCGTAGTATTAATCTAGTCGTTCTTACGCTTTCTTTTTCAGATCTAGTCCAACTGTTGTCTAATTTTATTTCTGTTTTTTTTTTTTCAGTTATTATTTATTTTGTTTGATTTTATATCGTGTTACGTTATCGACATGTTTAACCTCATATTTATTACCTAATTTAATTATAATTAAGGAATTCATAATAAATCCATCTTTTAGGCATGTTTTTATACGTAATTTAAGTGGTCTAAATAAGTGCCAATGTACGAATAATTATTGAAAGAAATCTGGCAAAGAGACCTGATTCCCGCAGTAGACTAACAGTAATTCTGCTGATCTTAGTTACGGAAACATGACAGACGTAGTTTATAAACAATCACTTTTTTCTATATAACTGGAAACCTACTAATATTTTCCAATTGCATTTTTTTAGATTCGACTTATATAGGCAGTAAGAGAAGGAAGACTCTCATACCGTCATTAATACAATCTACTTACGAACAAGACAGTAAGTGTGCGCTTTTTATCAACATACTTACTATGATACGTTTCATGGCCCTATTCTGATCTTTGCATTTCTATCGATAAGTATTTTCGTTATTTTTATCGAACATTGTCCGATGCTATCAGAATAGGCTCCTTGCATTCAAATAGTGACGGGTAACATCATTGGCATAAACTCTATATTGTCCATAATTGCTTTATGTCATTAAGGTGAAGGGTAGATCCTCATTTTTGTTTAGATATTGTATCGTCGTTATTTATACATGGAGTGTCCAATGCGAACATGGGTGCCATCTGTGTGTGTCTAAAAGTCGACATAACTTTCGATAATCTGAAGGCCTTTTTGATTCATCGATAAATAATGGTTTGAATAATAATGGCCCAAACTAAATTGATTAACACATTCCTAGATATTAGGTTTTCTTATAATTTTCTAGAAGTGTGTTAAATTGATTTAGACAAATTAGATAACACGTTACATATCGACAATGGTTTATTTGGAAATATAATCAAAATATTGCTTTTTGGAGCGACGTATGAGGTGGCAGCGCCAAGAAAATTGGCTTAAGGATAATTTAAGGGATGTAAAAATGTGATCCAAATATTAAGAATAAAACATTGGTAAATGATATGAATACTGAGTACTGTAAACTTCAAAAATGTATGTACAATTCCCAATGAGTTGATAGTGAAAACTTATATTGCTGAATCAAAATTCTATTACAAAACCTAATATTGTAGTGTTCATAATATACTTTTTGTGTTTGGATCACATATTTACAATTATAGTTGTATAGTTTAAGGATGTGGTTGATCTAACTATATTTTGTATTTATGTATTACTCGTATTGATAAGATTTTATATATATTTATAGTATATATGTCTCAAGGCAGCTAACACAAAAAATATGTTTAAAAAATTAAAATTTTATGAGTAAGTAAAGTCTATTGGAAATGGATAAATCATTATTGGGCTTAACATTGTCATTGCTATGCATAAAATGTTTTAGTATTACCACAAACTTTATAATGGATTTGTCGGAAAATATATTTTAGAATTATTTATAAAAATAAAATTATAAAATGTTTATCCAAAAAGGGTATTTAATTCAATTAAAACAAATCTTTTGGCTCTTGATCCAATGAAATTGGAATAACAAATGTGCTGGATTTAGTTGTTATTGGTGATTGGTTTATGTCGTTGATTTGTGTAATATTTATATTGTGTTGAGTCGCACTCGTATTTATTTGACGAACTGAGATCCCGCTATGATACCCATAGTAAATTCTCCAGTTCAAATTGCTAGTACAAATTTCGCTGCGTAGTGTAGGGGCTAATATGGATATGTGTTAACAAAATAATAGATTATGTCGTAAGATGATAGATTTTAACTAAAATGTATGCGTGGTTATATTCAGTTGCGCGTCACGGATTAGCAACATGGTTGAAATGTATTTTAAAATCTTCCCTTTGTATTTTCCGTACAGTGTGCTTATGTTTACACGTTTTGTAATTTCCAGGAATTATTTTTGCAATATTATTGAATTTATTGTTTACTCTGTGCGTGACATGTGGTCTCGTACTCATAAAATGTATTCGAAATTTAAAATGGTCGTTACTTCTACAAGAAAAATATTTCTCCTGGGTTGCCCCGAAAAATGTTCTGTTCAAAATTGTTCACTAAGCAACCAAAACAAAATAAAATGCCACTTAAAAAAGTATTGTACGCTGTTGGTTTTCACATAAAGATTTATATTTTGAGTATATCCTTGTAGTAGAAAATACTGTTAGAATTTTTTGAAGAATTTATGTACCGATTTTTCAGAGCCGTATCGATGAATCGCTTTGTCGATGTCGATGAATTTATTTATCGAAAATCGACTAAAGCAAAAAGTTGACACAAATATACTTGGTATTCTTGAAAAAATATTTAGAAATATTTTTTGACATTATAATGTTATGTAATGTTGTCGCTTTTTATGGATTTTTTTACATTTTTATACAGAGAGGGTAGTCGTGTAGCTTGAGTGATGCGGAAATTAATTAATAATATGCTAATAAAAAAATCTTTGTTTTACTTCGAAAACGGCCAAATCCTAAATTCCTCGACAAATACAGAGGTACGAGTATACGTGTTGTGGCATGGTTGTGTATTTTGGTGTTTTATTGTTTTTATTTTTTCGACATAGTCACACATATTCATATTAGCGTTTTTTATGTTTTCTGTTAACAAGGACGTTGCATGATTTTTATTTGTTAGGTTTTATGCTGATATAACTTTTATTTAATTTTAATTTATTCATAAAAAATATTTACTTTATGAAAGAACATCTGTGGGATTAAATTTTGATTAAAAATTTAAATTTACCAATTCGTTAACCTTCAATTTAACCTTAAAACTTCGACAGTTAATAAATTATACTGTTTTAGACTTTACTCTTGCAAGACACGTAGACAAGCTTTCTATTTTATTTTCTTTTCCTTACTAAAATTTGTGCAAATTAATATGCTTCATATTAAAATACGCATTAAATATTTGTATTGACTTGAAATGTATTTTTAAAGTTACATAACCTTTGCAATGTTTTAATTGTTGTATTTAACTGTAGCTTATTCAGTCTAAAGAAAAATATTTATAAATCAGGATATAGATAAAAATATTTAACGATGCTTCTTATGGCTTATTGTTGCATGCTTTGTATTTGGTGTTGGGATTTTTCCTTATAATTATTATTTAATAAAACATTTATTAACTTGTCTAACTTTTTCAGGAGGATTCCAACAAGAACAGAAGCCGATCAAAATCGAGCCTCGAGGTAAATTATGTTTCGCATCTTTATAAGAAGCTTTTTGTGCCTAATATCAACTAGAAAATCACCAATTAGATTTAACTTTCTACAAATTTCTTATTTTATTTATAAACATTTTATTGCTCAAAAAGCCTTCAAACCTTAAAACAGAGTGCATTTTGCCACTAAATAATTACTTCTTTTTCCTCTTGTAATGAAGAGTTCTTTTTTATTTTTAGACAAAACCTCGCCGCATCATTTGAGCACATCGCCTCTACACGCGTACCCTGCATATAGCGACCAAGTAAGTAATTGCACAATGTACTACATTACTAATTTCCTCTTCTTATTTTCCAAGCTTTGAATGAAAGAAAAAAAAAAGCCGAATCCACTATGATTTCTACCGCCGTATTGCTATGATACATGGTTTTGGTCGTGGGCTCTAGTACTATGTAAGGAACTTCGGCCACTTTTAGAGTGTAATTTTGTTCCGGACTCTGTATCTAGTATATATTTGTTCAAAGGTTGTAAAATTAAGAATAACCAGGAGCTTCAATAGGAAATATAGATTACAGAAGACCATAGAACTGTTAGTCCCCTTTTAGGTGGGGGAAGTCAAGAGTTTGCTGATATTGATTAGTGTTGGTATTGCAACACGTGTAGACATGAGTATGCACTAATGCGTCATCGTCGCATGACAGAACTGGGGCATGGGCGTGGACATGCAGGGCGGGCTGGGCGGCGCGGGCCCGAGCCACCAGCACGCCTTCCAGGAGCTGCCGTGGGGCTACGCGCAGGCGCTGCAGCCGCTGCCGCCGCAGCCGCCCGCCGCGCTGCAGCCGCTGCAGCCGCTGCAGCCCGCCATGCACGCCTCCACGCACCACCAGCTGCTGTCACCCAACATGCAGGTACGGACTCTACACCATCGCCCTTATTCACCCATATGCCACCTTTACAATTACTGACCTGATCAAAAATAATAGATTTTGGCTTTTAATCATATGATGGCTCAAAATGACTATCTCCATCGACGCTTAAGGTCCTTTTTTTAAGAGTTATTGACGCGTGAAAGACAGAAATGTGTATACTTCAGTCTTCTCGATGTATCTTCCATAAGTACACAATTGTTTATGTAACAAATCTGTAAATAAAAATTCCCGAAATATATTTTTTTTAGTTAGGTTAGGCTAAAAGTGCGATATTATTATTCATAAAAACTATTTTAGAAAGCGAACGTGTTACCCCTTTCGAACAACTTTTAAATTCAATTTGAGCGAAAAAGAAAAAACATTCGATTACTAATATTTTAAGACTTAAAACCAATTTTAGTTATAGAATAAGTTTATAATTTGGAATGTTTTCGATACCCAGGTGTCGCCGAACATGGCGCATTCGCCGATGCACCGAGGCGTGTCCCCCATGGGCCAGCCCATCGACGTGGGCTCCCCCATGCACTCCATGCATGGTACCCCCTCCCCCATGGCACAGTCCATGCACGGAGCCACCTCGCCCATGGGCCACTCCATGCAGGGAGCAACCTCCCCGATGGGCCACTCCATGCATGGAGCCACGTCGCCTATGGGCCACTCCATGCAAGGCACCCCCTCCCCCATGGGCCAGCCCATGCAAGGCGCCACCTCGCCCAACATGCAGCAGACTGATTATACACAGGTAAGGATTTTTTTTTTGTAATAATTAAAAAAGAAGATATTTCATTTAGAACGAAAGCCCTTGTCAATTATACAAACTTTCAGCTTTTATAAAATGACGTTAGTCTGGCGACCACGGGCTCTTTGTCTATATAGTTATGTTTAGAATTCCACGCCGATACCACCGAGGGGGGAAGTACCCTAAATATTGTAGATAGAAAATTTTACTGAAAAGAAACATCATTTTGATTTAGAAAACAATTCTAACTGCATTCAAAGATTTCGAATTTGATGTCCGATACTGCTTGATGGAGTATTCCATAAATAACTCTTTACGGGAGATAATTTTATATAAATTAGATACCTAAAGTCTTTGTGCAAAGTATTTTGCTAATACTTGATTATGAGCAAGCCAAAATGTTATGCCAGAATGTTTAGTATAATAAAAATAGTATTATAAGTACACATTTTGTATTAGGGTACTGCGGAACTATGCCAGTTCCAGTCATATTGGACAAAAAGTTTATAAAAAAAATTTTTTTATTTGATTTGTCGCGTTAATGATTGTTCAATAATTTAAGATAATATAGCAAAAACCCCCCATCATTTGGGGGTTTTTTTGCCAATACTTGCCACGCTTGGCAGGTGGGTTGACAGTCTGTCATTTGGCTATGTTATTTTTGGATGGTTATCCCGCCATCTCTCGGTCGCCAGAGCCTTGTCCATTGGCCTGCAGGGAGCGTCATGTGCAGGTGAAGTTGGCTTTGGCTCCAGAAGATGTCAGTTGGAACCCCTCACTCCCTTACTCTTCGATGTGGAGATCCTTGGGGGAGGCCTATGTGCAGTGGACTTCCTGTGGCTGAGATGATGATGATGTTTCTATAGTATGTGTCCGTGCTAATGTATACGTCCTTGTGCAGGCGGAGAGCGGCGCCAGCACGTCGCTGTCGGCGCTGCTGGAGCGCGGCGGGGACGCGGCGCTGTCGTCGGGCGAGCTGCTGGGGCTGTCCGCGCTGCTCGCCGACCGCAACCCCGACCTGCTGTCCGCCGACCTCAGCCGCCTCTCCACAGAGAACATGCTGTTCTGAACCACTTCACAGCCTCACAAATAGCCGCCACCACCACTCGGTAGTAGCCGGAGGAGGACCCCTACGTTTCAGAACATGCTTTTCTGGACCTACACCAATCAGCAGTAGCCACAGGTGCTGCTACGACACCCATGTTTCAGAACATGCTCTTTTGAACCAACACCACTCAGCAGTAGCTACAGGTGCTACCAAGACACCCACGTTTCACCTTGCACGATAAAGAGCGAGCCTATCGCTATATCGAACTTCTTCTGAATGAACACCACCACTCAACAATAACCAGAGGTGCAGCCAGGACACCCACATTTCGCTTTGTGCATTCTGTTCCACGATAAAATGAATGAGCCATTTCGAACACTAACTAACTTCATAGCCTCCGTGGCGCAGTTGGTTAGACACCGGCTGTGAAACAAATCGAATATTTGTGTGAACCACAGGTATTTCTTTCGGGTCTGGATGTTTGGGAGACGGAAAAATCTCTTGTAGTTCCTGATAACCACGACACAAGAGTCGATGTTAGTGTGTGGTCAAGACTATGTATGTGACTGTAGGGTGTATTTAGTATTTATTTACTTCAGGCTGATAATGAATTGAAAAATTCAATATCCCTGCTCGACCCGGGAATCGAACCCGAGACCTCAGCGTTGTATTCGCACCGTAGTACACATTCATCTCCGAGGCAGACAAAAAACGATGCCGCTCTTAATTTGGTCGCAGTGTCCCCTCTAGTATTTCTCAATGACTACACCTTCGACCATCCTCCTAAAAAAATCAAAAATGTTGCACAAACAAAGCCAGCTCACCTCGAAGCTTGTTGTATATATTTCTGTAAACTCAACTTGGCAATACCAACGATAAAGGATTATCTTTAAAAGAGCAATTGTTTGCGAAACGTGGTGTTTGTCCAAAGTATATGATCGAAAAAAATCAATACGCACATGAGATGGCAGATCTCGATGATTACGTCATGAATTGCATCACAAAACCGTCGATTTTGTATGATGGTACTCTCACTAAATTGAGATTTTACTGTAGTTTAATAATATATTATGATTAAAACTTTAATTCTACGATATTACCTATACGTTGTCTAAATGCGACGATGATTTTAGTAATTAAGATAGATCGGTTTAGGCTTCGAGACAGCTACTCCATGTAGTAATAAAACGGTTAATGGTTTATGATGAATGGGTGGAGAATGCATCACAATGATACCCTCGGAATAGATTTTGAAAAAATATTGTCGACAATGAAAGCAAAAAGACAATATTTAACGGCTTATGCTCTACTTAAAGGACTCGCGAGAACAAATTACACTAGATCCTATGATTTCGGTTTATACCTTTAAAATTAAATATTTACTGTAAAATTCATATCACTGATTAATTGATTTAAGTCTTCCACACAGTTAAATTGTACATATCTATGTTTTCATTTAAATGTATATTTAATTGGTAAAGAACTATAAGGTTTTCTTTCCAAACATTTTACTGCACGTTATTTTTTTATTGAATTTATATTATTAGTTTATTGTTTCGTTGAAAATGTATGTTATGTCACTTCCATTAGATGTCATTTTTGACAACTGTCTTTGAACTAACATTTATTGTCGTCAATGGTCAGATAGTCTTATGTATGGATTACTTCATTTTATCAATGCATTTTGCTTTTACATTGAAATATGTTTTCATGTCGAAAGGATGCTATCTATTTGTTATACTCTTATCAAACGCTGTGTAAATATTATTTTACTTTTCCTTTCTAAGGCTATTTTTAGTTGCAGTTACCATTTACCAATAATACAGTTGTCAAAAATGAAGTCTTGAGTCAGCACTTGGTGCTAGTAATTGCAATATGTATATAAAAAAAGAAAGAGACAGGATTTATATTAATAATTTTATGTGATAAAATATTCTAATATGTCATGTGTAATAAATTGTGATAGATAAATTAGAAGTCTTATTTAATTTGCACAAAAAATTTAATTGGCAATTTTTAAGTCTAATCCAGTCTCTTTAGTTAAACCCTGATATGTCTGTATATCAGACATATTGCACTGTTCAGTGGGAATTTAAGAATACTAAAAATCTTTTAAGATAAATGTTTAAAAGAAAGATGCATAATTTTATATAATGTCTGAAAAGTTTCACACTAATGTAAGAATCAATCTATCAATAAAACTTGATTCAAACCCCCTCCTTCCCTTATAAGGGGAGGTAAGAAATCAGTGGGTGTTAATACTTTTAACTCGATTATGTCTTTTAATATGTAAATGATATCTGAAAGAGATAACCACAATCAAAATCTCTTCGGAAGACGTCCAGATGTAAGTACAATGGTGATGTTACAAAACTACCTTTTATCTGCATTTTTGATATTATAAATGTGAATATATTCTAAATTAAATTGTAATTTTTACATTATGTTTTTCATTAGCATGTTTTCACAAATTATATTATTATTTGTTTTATCTTGCTTATGTGTAAAGCTAGGTAGTTCTAAAAATATTGTTGCCTACATAAAATTTAAGTGGAAATTATGGACAAGTGTCAAAACTTTTGTCAGTTCTCAATCCTTATTAACAACATTTTTTAAATTAGTTTCCTAAAACATATTGATAAAGTTCTAGGCAATTATAGACTTGAATAGACCTGTATTTGTAAAATCAGCGAATAATTTAAACATTAAGTAAAATTGCATTCAACAATAAGTGATATTTTTATGTAATACTGATAAGCATAATATGTGAACATCACCATTGTAATATCGTTACTGTTATGTTACTTTTAATTTGGGAATTAAACACAGGGTATAGAGTGGAGTACTATCGGACGAGCCTATTCAGTACCGAACGTGTACCGCGCTGCGTCCGCACGGTCTAGTTGTGAACATCACGCGCAACACCGTTTCTACCGGATAGAAACGACTGTTGCACCCTCTGTAAATATGGCTGTATTTTATACAAAATTATTTTTAAATAAATTCGCATTAAGTCGACTATTTGTGTTTTAATTCAATGTATAGCTGTTGCATTTCATAATTCCTAGTATGTTTATCTTGTAAAATATCTTATAAAATATATATAAAGTAATTTTAAAGTTAAAGCGATGTACATACTTAAAACAAGCTTCTTAAAAACACATGTTTGTTAAATTTTCTCGGTAAAGAAAACATAAAATAACCATTTTTATTCAATGTCTACTAGCTATTTATAAATAAATTTTGATAAAATATATCAGTGATACAATTCGTAATAATAATTGTAACTATTTTTTTATCGCTTTAAAAATGGATTAAGTATTAAATAAAGAGGTGAGTAAGATATCGCGAAAACGTGGGGCGGCTGACATATTTTATTCCTCTTTCATTCGTTTTTATTCACCGCGCCTCAAATTCCCTTTTTGTCGTGATTTTTTGCAATATCTAACATCTAACATTATGAATAATTATAATTCTTTTTAAATCTAAAAAGTTATAAATTCACTTGTCATCACTGATATTTTATAACTGATGGATAGCCGTATGTTTATCATCTATGTAACGTTATTTGAAACCGAGGGTAATCAAACAAAATATCAAACTGCACTCCTTTCTAAAACACACTATGTTGTCTATTTCTCCCGTCAAACAGCAGTGTAAATGCACTGTTGTGTTTCCAATTGAAGGGCATTGGAGCCAGAGTAACTACTGGACATATTGAGACTTAACATCTTATGTCTCAGGATGGCGCGCTCAGTGGAATGCCAAGCATTGCTTTGTAATTCAAGGTGTTGTTTGGTTTTGCTACTGTTTATGAGCGGTCGTATCGCTTACCATCAGGTGAACGGCATGTTCGTCTCGTTATTCATAGCAATAAAAAAAAAGAAAAAAAAAGAAACACTATGTGATGGAAACGCTGATTGGTCCTTCATAGTTGGTGGGCGTGGCTTGAACTTGTAGATGCATCAGTTCTAGCCAATGGGAAGTTGGCTTCTTATTATGAATAACACTATCTTGAGTATCCTCTTCAACTTCATGCATTCCTGGTACTTGAAAACGGAAAACTGTTTAATACCCACTCGATAACTAAAAATGTCTCTAACCAGTGCAGCGTTACGCTATTATTTTATAAATAAAATTTTAATCAAGCTGATTAATAAGACGAGATTTGTATGGTATTTACGATTGAATTTTGAAATGGAAAAAGTTCAGAAATTCCGTGGATAGTTAACGAGAAATTTTCATATTTTTTATGTTCAACAAATGTTCATCATCCGGCGTTGCTCTCCGGATTAATAATACATACATAAACTCACGCCTTTTTACCAGAAAGGGTAGGCAGAGGTGCCAGGACACCCACATTTCGCCTTGTATGTTTCATCCCACGACGTGATAGGGGAGGAGGGGGGGGGGGGGGTGAGCCTATCCCCATATCGGGCACAAATTCCTGACTCTGGGCTAATAATGAATAGAAAAATCCAATATCACTTCGCCCAACCCGGGATTCGAACCCGAGATCCCAGTTGTTTGTAACCGTACCCTAGTACAACTACGCCGCCGAGGCAGTCGGATTAATTAATAATAATTCAGAAAGTCCGGAATACCATAAAATATCAAGTACGCTCTTCACATTCAGATTTTTTCAGATTATGAATTTCTCAGATTGGTCTGTAAGAATAGCACTGTCAAGCGTTATGAATTCCGGATCAGAATATATTCAGATAGCTTTTTCATGAAATGGCGAGACGAGCATGTCGTTCGCCTGATGGTTAGCGATACGACCGCTCATAAACAGTAGCAAAACCAAACAACACCTTGTACTAGAAAGCAATGCTTTGCATTCTGAGACATAAGATGTAAAGTCTCAATATGTCCTGTAGTTACTCTGGCTACAATGTCCTTCAAACCGACACACAACAATGCATTTACACTACTGTTTGGTGGGAGAAATAGACATTGCAGTGGTACCTACCCAGGAGGCCTCTCACATATGAGAGACCTACCACCAGTAAAAAGTACAGCTATTCCGGATGTGTGAGGCCGGGTTAAGGCTGGCCTCAAACATCCGGAATGGCTTTGTGGCTGATTTATTGACAACTAATGCTAAAGATATGAACTTGACTTTTTCAACTTTACTTGACAGCTTGACAACTGACAGAATTAGAGATGGGCAAAATGTATCCCTGACAAGAAAAGAGTGATATATATCTTTTCGATCTTGAGATATATATCACTCTTTTATATCTTAAAACTTAAACGTGTAAAATTTAAATAATGAAATCCATTAGAGCCAATGATTCTATTATCTTTTTAATATTTGCACGTATAGGCGTGCAAATAACTTATAAAAAATTTGTTTATTTAACACAACTGTATTGTACAACTACACATATTTACATTATTTACACAATAAATACTCGAACTTGAGAAGCACATAGAATTTAAAACTTTTTAAAACGTATCTGTGCCCGACGCAATTACCGAACAAAAGTAATGAAACTGAAAATTGAATGTAAATAAACAAAACAAATCTTCGTTCGCGAATTGGTGAGCTTTTTTGTTTGCATTTGCTTCCTAATAAGCATTCTATGTCGTTGTCATAAAGCACAAATAAGCTAAATGCCCGTGCGTGTGATGTCGTTCCGAAAATCCGTATTTTATATTTTTAACACAAACATGCCATTTCTATCCGTCTCTCTCTTTACGTGTAAATTGCTATATAAGCCTCTCTCTCTTTCTCTCTAACTCTGAACGAGCCGTAACACATCACGAAAATTGACTCTTATGTTTAAAGATATAAAGATATAATTGAAACACATGCGAGCTAGAGAGTGAATATATCATTTTCAAAGATATATATCTTTCTTGTCTTTAGCTCGCGAGCTACCCATCTCTAGACAGAATGTCGAAAACTGTAAACAAAAACTAAAAAGTTATAAATATATGGTTTTGCTAAAACATTAAATAAGTCCCTCTAAAAATTTTATAAAAAATAATTCTGTAAACGTAGTTTTGTCAATATCTATAATGAATGATTCACTTTCAAACAGGATGGTGGAACCTAGGAAAGTGGGTGTTTGGGCAGAAGGCACTCGCATCGAGGCGAAGTAAATATTTCATTTACATTTTATCGAAAAATTGCAACGATTTTTCTAATGAAGTTACATTTTACACAGTTCACATTTCTTTTACCCACGGGCAAGTGTATTTACTGCATTTAAAAAAAATCGTTTATAGTAAATTCACCTCATTAAACAAGTGTGTAGACTATTTTGGGGAATTATGAAACCTCGTTGTTATCGTTCCGCAAATCCCAAATTCCTGTTAAAATCATAATGTAGAATTTTATTACTGACATAAAGTTCAGTAAAAACTAACAAAGAAATAATTTAAGATTGTGTACATGTCTAAGCTATATGTACTATGTACTTATTTTTTTTTATCAAAAATAAATAAGATATCATTTTAATCATAATATGGATTATTTATTGATTACAGAGAATATGTACTGCCAAAGAAGTCACCAGATTCAAGCGATGATATCCCTACCATCCCAGATGTGGACGACTTACAAGATATACTGGAGAAAGAGATATCAATTGCACCGATGTATGTTCTAAAACCATTACATATATCATTTTATAAAACAAAGAGAATAATATTATGTTCTGGTTTAATTATTACTTTAATGCCCAAGGAAAAGGAAACCTTCAAAATATACATAATCATTTAAGTATTACAAGCTTATACATTTTAACACCTTAACTGCCTGTGTTGTGGATTAAGTATTAAGACACATGTAAGACATAACTTTCATTATTAAATTTTAAACTAAAATCATTTCACAAGTTATAAAAATTTAAGCCAATGTTTGATACATCCCAATAAAGAAATATTATTCTTCTTTGCCTCCACAGCTCGGATACAAAGAACACAGAGACAGTAAACACTCTGTCTGAAGTGGGTGAAGGCCTTTCTGGATCTGCAGACGGAGTCGATGCAGTCCTGGAAATCCTCAACAAGTTCATCCCTGAGGAGGAACTGGACACAGCTGACAATGTCTGGACTATAGACTCATTGCTCACACAACTAGCAGATGAAAGCCAGGAACCTGTGGTTTGAAATTTTAGGAATGTATTTTAAGTTTAGTTCAAGTGCGGTGTGCACTGATGAGTTATTTTCTTAATTGATCTCAAACATTCACAATATTAAATTTCAGTTTTAGGTTGTATAAATTTGATAGCATGATTTTATGACTAATTGCCATGCTCGGGATTGTGTATAAGAACTGACTTGCCCAATTTAGTAGTTATAAATGTACAATAAGTTTGTAGTTAAATATTAGTTGCATATTTTATGAAAATAATGTTCACAGTTTGAATTTATACATATAAATATAAAGCTTTTAACGATAATGAAGCCAATTGTTTTATCACATCAACATTTTTTCCGTCACTGTATTTCGTGTTGTGTGGTGTGATTATAAAGTACTTATTATAACTACGTACTTTTACTTGACTGCTTCGATGGCCAGTTATACTATGGTATGATTGCAAATCTGCGATCTAGGGTTTGAATACCAGGTCGGGCAATGTGATAATTTTTCTATTAATTATCAGCCCAAAGTCAGGAATTTGTGCCCGATACTGTGCTAGGCTTGTAGCCTATCAGATCCTAGGAGGGAAAATATATGACGAAACGTGGGTGTCCTGGTTGCTACTAACACCTTAGCCTACCCCTTTTGGGAAAAAGGCGTGAGTTTACATATTATGTATGTATATATGTACTTATGTTCTTTATTTGTATTTGCTAAGTCGTGGGAACTGGCTGTCAGAGGACTGAGGAAGTTTCCTCAGTTGTTCATAATTAATGTGCAATCCAAATGCATTTTTATTGAATTTATAATATGTAGAGTTAGTTGCATGAGATGCCACTAGCTTCCAACTGTGTTCACAGACAGGACTTGCAGTCCTTAATGACATTATTACATACTAATATACTTACATATGTGTATTTATTATTACATTTTCTGGTTGAATCCATCATGTAGTTTTGTTGTTAATTTTTTTAATTGCTATATTAATTTAAATTTTCAATTAATTTTAAATTATTTGATTCGATTTGAAGGTTAAGGGGTTAATTCAAATAGCATTTCTCTAACAATAATTAGAATCACATCACATTGTAGGGTGGAATACACAAGGCTAAATGTGGGTGTCCTGGTTGGTACCAGCACCCCTGCCTGCACCTTCGATGCAAAAGGCTTGAATATATGTATGTATGTAACAATCATTCAAAACTAACAAATAAAAAACCACTAGATCTGGAATATTTCAGTTTGTTGCACGAAATATTATTGTATACAAGTACCTAAAAATTATTTAGACATTTGGTGGTCTTTGTGATTGATATTTTGATAGATTGTAAAATTTAATTAAGGGGCCATTCAAGTATTACGTAAGCAGATTTATTACAATTATATACCCCCCCATCCCCCTTGTCAGCAAAAGTAAGCAAAGCTCTTACCCCCTGAATATATCCTGAAGAAGTTATAATTAGTTATAATAAGTTATAATATATTAAAAATAAAATAACGAAATTTTTTTTTTTGTTGCATTGTTTCTTCTACTCACCAAAACTACCACCCGGCTTCGTTTTCGGTGGCAGTCTTGATATACCCTGTATATAACATATATCTTATATTTTCTAACTTTCTTTTCATAACATCCGTGTGTTTATCTGGGCAACTGCATTTTGAATCTTCCTGTTAAGATTGTTTTGATGACGTAATCATCATCTAGACCCCCCCTACCCATGTCATCCAAAATAAGCAAAGCAAAGACCCCCCCGCCCCTCTATGGTGCTTACGTAATACTTGAACGGCCCCTAAGCACATGTGCTTAATTATAATTTAATAGCATCCATTTTTTTTAAACAATTCATACAATTTTGCTCTGATGTAAATATAATCTTGCATCTTTTTTTTAATAGATATTTGTTCAGTAAATCTATAATATTAAACCTAAAAAAAACAACACAAAGTTCTATCATTAATTTATTATGTAAAAAAACGTTATATCTGTAACTGATTGTTTAATTATATAATTCTTTTTCTATTTATAACATGGTGAAATCCGTCCAATTAACTAGTACGTCCAGTTTAATAATAAGGAATGTCTCGCATAACAATAACTTAAATAAATATTTTTTTATTTGCTTTTGCTCATTTTATTGTACCATTTTATATAACACTGATCAAAATTCAACTATTTAATAGAATGTTAAGTGATGATTAACTATCAGAAGTTTTCAATTGCATTGTAGATGGTGAAAAAGACATATTGGAGGGAGTCGAACTGTTGCAATAAGTTAATTATGAAGAAAAATACGGAAGAAATACAAAATTACAGTAGTCAAATACTAAATTAACTATAAATAATTAAATTAAATGAATTAATTGTTTTAATTCGCATCAAACTGTTATAATCATCTCTAATTCACGCATTATCGTTCCAATCTAAATCATTCTTCACAAACTATAACTTAACACTATCAATTTCAGTACAGCATTTTTCATGTAACATAAACACATGCTGCAAATCATACTAAACTGAATAAGACTCGGCCAGTATGGAATCAGCCTGCTGGCACATCAAGGCACTTCTACAGCTAACCGTGCCGATGTAAAAAATCAATAAACTAATATAATTTCAACATTTTTTGATCATTTGCATTTAAATCAGAGAGCTCCGATGCTGAGCGCCCACTAGGTCGGCTAAAGCGCGGCGTATCGATTACTGCTAACTATAATTGACTTGACCTAATGGACGCCCAGCATTGTACAAGGTTGTATGGTCATTATGGATTATAGGGCAGACAAAATGGTTTCACATTCTCGGCAAATTTTAGTCTTATTATTGATCTTTGCTTACTGGTCTCCATCAGACTAACCAATCTATAGTATTACACTAGTCTAGACTTAGTTAAATATTTTAATGATAAGGCTGCCCTAACTGGTTCCTTCAATTATCAGACCTACGACGTCTACGATTGGACACAATATAGCCGAAATTTATACGTTCGGATTAATATCACAGGTGTAGTATTAAGTTAATCATTAATACATTTTAAATTATAACGCTGTGCCATCTCGGAATATACGGAGCGTCAGTAAATTTCGTTTGTTTACTACTATGGTATAATTGCTTCAACTGTTGCTCAAACCACACTTCATATTTACGACCTACGGCTAAAACTCTGCACAAAGCTTTTACTAGTCCCTCCGGCTGATCTGAAAGCTATATACGCTGTTATTGCAAGAACTATATATGATGGTAAGATGGTTGCTGCGTACAGTTCTTTTCTGTTTAATAAACTAAGGCTTGATACAAAGAAATGCGAGAAGACCACCCAGCCAACCTTCAGATAATTTTTGTCATCGAAGCCACTGAAGAATATGACACTCCAGAAGGTATTTAGAAGAATCATGCAGAGCGTCATGGCTGCGCTGGTCACAAAGAAATACTCTGAACCGCCGCGCAAGCCCAGCGTGCCTGGCCCCACCTGAAAAATTAATTTCATGATAAATTAATCCAAATAGTGACTTGTTTGGAAATAAATAATACTAAGGAATACGTAACAACTATGTATAACTGTACTATTATGTAACTATGTATATTGTTTGCTGACACTAGTTGGTAACAAAAAAAATTGCTATTGTAAGTTCAGATTTTAATAGTTTAACACTAAAATACTAACAACATTCTTCTCTTTTATTTAAGTTCATACAGACAATATTTTAAAATATATTATATTTTTTTGTGTTGTTGTTTAACACTAGAAGCGCGGAACATCTTAACACCCCTAAAAGACCCGACCACGGTAAGTGGTAAATATAGATGAAAAAAAAAAATGCATTTGGTTGCATGTGATTGAAATTTCGTATAAATAATGATCATCATATTTTATTAAAAGTCAGAAAAGCTTTAAAATATACAAATAATCAAATATTCACTAGAGCAGGAACATAGAATAGGGTCAAATTTGACATCCGCGCTTCTAGTGTTAAGGGCATGCAGAAATTGATATACTTCAACTGGTATACAGATGTATTTGCAATGAATCCGAATAACTTTTTCTAATAACTTACAGAATCTGCCAAAACATTAATAAGTGCAAAAGCTCCACTCATTGTCCCAAACCCGAGTCCTGACACATAAGCCATCTCAAGCTTGCTGCTACCAATGTCATGGTTTTCTGATATCTCTTTCAACCCTGCCTCTGTCTTTCGGAGCAGGAGGTAGATGCCGTAACGAAATGCTTCCTGAAATAAATAAATAACACCCAACAGTCACATACATAGTCCTGACCCCACACTAAGATCGAGTCTTGTGTTGTGGGTATCATGAAACTACAAGAGACTTTTCGGTCTCACAAACACCCAGACACGGAAGAAATATTTGTGAGCCACACAAACATTTCTCTCGGTGCGGGAATCGAACCCGCGGCCTCTCGTTTCACAGGCGGCGTCTAACCAACTGCGCCACGGAGGCTGTGAATGTAAATGAAAATATTTATTGTATCAAGATAATTATATTATATTTCCCCATAGTAGCTTTAAATAAAAAAATAAATAAATTTCATGATTGGCCAATATGTTTACTTTCAAAGCCCCAGCGAATTGCCTCCACTGGAGGTCAATGGAGCGTACTGCTTTTACCAACATCATATTTTGCCAAGGGTAATCCTTTGATTCTATGGCTTATACATGACTTAAGAGCTTTCATAATGGCCATTTGAAGCATCCATTTACCACAATTTGTTTAAAATAAATACTATAATCTGTTGAATAAATAAATTAGCCAAATAAGAACATATGTATAACACTACATTGAAGTATGTTAGTGTTGACCATAGGTATCCCAATTTAGGACCTCTCAACTAGAAGAGTGAGTAATTAGAAGTGTAGGTTATGGTTTCACGATGACACAGTACTTGCAGCTAGCCCAAAAAGAGGGATCAACATTAAATTTACCGAAAAGGACTCAAATACTTTAAATATCCATATGCATCTTTAATTGAATTATTCATAATTTGATTATGATTTATATCTTAGTACTTATTAAGGAGAAGGTATTAACATACATTCTGTTATATTCCCAGTGCTAATTAAGTATCTACTGACCTGGAATATAATAGCAAATACCATTCCAAATGCCAAATATGATCTGAGTGGCGAAACCGCGTACCAGACCAACGAGGACAGCAGGAATGATAATAACCATCCAAACGCTGCTGCTATCATTATAATAATCCGCACGGGGTCGTTCGCCACCGTCATCGCAAACATCGCCAGCGGAGCCCCAAATGCCAGCAGGGAACAACTAAAAAACTCCGCCAGAGTCATTTCGCTAACTATTTAACACTATATGTACAATTTAACTAAAACGACTACTATCAACGAGCTGCTGGAACGCAGCTTTATATTATTGTTAGTAATTACAGTTGTATTCCAACATTTAACATTATTTTTACGATGTTTATGTGTAAAAAAAATTATGAATCATGAAACCGTAATGTCAAACTTCAAAGTGACGTTTTAAATGTTCACTTTCATGCTTGTTGCCTCAATTTAAACATGGGAATTATTTTCTTTTGTTTAAACTTTTATTATTTTGTCCAATAAAATCATTATTTTTACTATAGCCATATTGTGTTTATTAAATTAAGTGTTACATAAGTAATTAAAATTAAAATGGAAAGATATTATGACAGTTGCGTTTTATTTACCCATAAGCACAAATAATTATAACCTAAAATTAGTTAATCTATTTATAAACACTGAAATAACTCATAATTTAATTAAAATTATACGTGAAGCATTGAGTAAATCAATACAATGCCACCGAAACAGGCTAAAAAGACACTATGGGTCGATTGCGATCGATGCGGTTGCAGCATAACCTCAAACGACAAGAACATCCATGCAGAATTGAACTGCAATAAAGATCAATTAAAATGTCCCTATGTCGAAGACGGGCGGTTCTATACTTGGCTGGAGAGGACAGGGGCGCCACTTGAAGGAGCGCCTAAAGATGCTGTGCTGGTGCACCCTTCTGTCGGTGTGTTGATTGGAGCTGTTATTGGAGGTGCTTTAGAGCTTAGCCGGGATGGTGCTGCGACCATGGTGAAGAGGATGTGGCCGTCTAAAGGGTCGGCGCCAGCAGCTGTTATTTTGTGTGCTGCTGGTAAGTAAATAATATCATGTTTTCATTTTAGAATCATAATGTAAAAAATTCCAATTAGAATGATGAGCTGTAATGGTTTTGAAAGTTTAGAAGTGTTAGGTATCTCATATCTATAGCATTTCAATCAAAGTGAAGTAATTTGAATATAGAAAATAAATAAAATATTTATTCTTCCAGACTTACCTGCATCATGGAGTAATGATGGAAAGAAAATCACAGTGTCAGTAATTAAAGAAGATATTCCTGAAGCTTCTTCAATCATCATCAAAATACTAAACCATAAGACAGACTCAGATATTAGTGATATATTGAAACAACATTTTTACAATAATTTTGTATCGGAGAGCAGCAGATTGATTTATTATTATTTTGGAAAGAAATTAGAAATTGAAGTAAAAAATGTGAAATCAAAAGACCATAATGAAATGAATAAGTGGTATGTTCTTACAGAAAATACTATTTGGAACATGGAAAAGGAGGCAATAGAGAAAGTGAAAAAGAAACAAGTTGTATTAGGGGGTGTTAATGATATTTTAGAAGAAGTTCAGACATTTATCCAAATATCATTCAATAAAGATGGTTTAACAGCCAATTTTCAACCAACAAGAGGCTTGTTAATATATGGACATTCGGGCATTGGAAAGACAGCATTATGCAAGTATTTGATTGAAAACCTTAACTGTTATCATGTTGAAGTCAATGGCCCAGCAATATTTAGCAAGTATTTTGGTGAAACTGAAAGAACTATGAGGAGTTTATTTGACAAAGCTATAGAAAATGAGCCCAGTATAATTTTAGTTGATGAAATAGAAACAATATGTCCAAAGAGGTCATCTGGCAGTACAGAACAAGAGAGAAGAGTTACTTCAGCTTTTGTTTCTTTCTTGGATAATCTTCATGATGATAACAGAAGAGTGTTTGTGCTTGCTACTACCAGAAAACCAGATGCTATAGATCCAATGTTAAGGAGATTTGGAAGGCTGGACAAAGAAATAGAACTTCCTGTGCCGGACAGAGTTAGAAGGAGAGAAATACTTTACAGTTTACTCAGAAATCTGCCTCACAGAATATCAGAGAGGGATATTGTGGCAATATCTGATTTGGCGCATGGTTATGTGGCGGCTGATATAGTCAATCTATGTACTCAAGCTTCAATGAAGTGTATGAAGAGAGCTAGCGACAGTATTGAAAAAGAGGATTTAATGGCTGCATTAACTATAGTTCGACCTAGCGCCATGCGAGAATTATTGATAGAAGTACCAAATGTAAGATGGACAGACATAGGTGGGCAAGATGACTTGAAATTAAAATTACGTCAAGCTGTTGAATGGCCATTGAAACACGGCGAAAGTTTCAAGCGTCTCGGTATACAACCACCTGCTGGGGTCTTGTTATATGGGCCGCCGGGTTGCTCCAAAACAATGATAGCAAAAGCATTAGCTACTGAAAGTGGACTCAACTTTTTATCTATAAAGGGTCCTGAATTATTTTCGAAGTGGGTAGGGGAGTCGGAACGGGCCGTCCGCGATTTGTTTACGAAAGCGAGACAAGTGGCGCCGTCAGTTATATTCTTTGATGAGATGGATGCTATAGGGGGAGAGAGAGGTGCAGGAGAGGGAGGAGTGCATGAAAGAGTGTTAGCGCAGCTGCTTACAGAGCTCGACGGTGTGGTGCCACTGAACTCTGTCACTATCCTTGCTGCAACAAACAGACCTGACAAAATGGATAGAGCTTTGCTACGTCCAGGACGATTAGATAGGTTGATTTATGTTCCCTTGCCAGATTTTGAGACTAGGTTGCAAATTTTGGAACTTAAATTGGAGAAAATGAGTACAACTGACGATGTAAACTCTCATGTACTCGCCACTAAGACTGACGGATTTTCCGGCGCTGAACTAAATGCGATGTGTCATGAAGCTGCTTTGAGGGCTCTCGAGAAGAATTTAGATTGTCCCGCAGTCACTATGGAGCATTTTGAACATGTGCTCAATGATTTTAAGCCACGAACGCCAAAATCATTGCTGAAAATTTACGAGGAGTTTGCCTTGGGCCAAAGATCTGGATGAAATGAAATGAAAAACTCTTAATAAAAATATTTGGGCTATTTTTGGATTTTGGCACAAAAGGAGGTGGCAATATTATTTTTAAACTTTGGAGATTTGTGATTTGAAACACAAGTAAGTAAGTATATAATTTTGATATGGAAGATTGTTTATTTTCTATGAATGTTCTGGCGAGATGAGTATTTTATAACATGGCATTTATGAAATTTATTTTACTAATCAGTCTTTATAAAAAAATAAAACCATCATTTATCTCGCCAGAATATTAAATATTTTTAAGCCATAATATAAACCATATTGTTTATAATTCTGCATTTACAGTAAGTAAAACTTTGACACATGTATTTTATTATTTATTTCCATAATATGTAGGAAACCTTATCTAAGATTTGTATAAATTAATAATACATAATCTAGTCCTTATATACTAATATTTATTATAGTCAGTAAAACTGACATACATGTGGGTCCATTCACTTTTGTATGTTTGGATAGAAAATTACAAAAGTCAAAGTAATTAGAGTGTTTGTCAATGTTTGGACCCACCAAAATACATAGGAAATCACAACACTCACTAATTAGGGTTTAGCTTTGTAATCAGGGCCTACGGGGGCGATATAATATGAATGCTATAATTTATTTGAGAATATGTATTATGTGGGAAAATATGATACAGTCTTATTTATTTATTTATTTAGTACCATCACACAGGGAATACAATTAACAAATTATTCATTTGTCTTGCAGAACAAAGTCAATTTATTTAATACCTAAGTAAGGTTTAAGCAAGTTTTGGAAAGCAGTGGGCAACATTGTAAGTTCATATGTCGCAGGCCAAAGTTATTATGGGTATGTGAGAAAAAAACAAGTTTAAATTTATTATGATCCAAGAAGTACATCCCTTTTAATTATTGCTTGTAATTTTAAAACACAAGACAACCTGGTTAATAGTTAGCAACTTGATAAATATCGCTGTGAGATCTTTGGCTTAAACATAGGCCACTGTTTGTTGTGTACACCTCTACAACAAATATCCTATAATTACAAATATTAACCAAATTGTTTCAAATTATTTTGGCATCTATATGATAAAGAGTTTGGCACTAAATCAATTGCGATTTAATTATTTATTGACCGGCAAAGCTTTGCTTTGGCTGTTATTTTTTTATTTGATATTAATTCAAGCACCAATGTTAATTAGTGTATGTAGCAAACCGCGTTCGCATTACTCGGGGACGGCTGCCATGGCGATACGCCACATAACGAACGCAGCCGTGTGCGCTCCCGTCCCGCTCCCGCCCCTCATCTCAACTCTTCCTTCCTACATCCTTCTTCGCCGCAACGCATATACCGACATTGTGATTACTAAATCAGAGTATTGTATTGAACTCGTATTGATGATGATATGTCTTATGCCTACTATGTAAATGCTGTTATGGTAATAAACGAATCCACCCACGAAATGTATTAATATAATTTATAAGCTTAATTTAAAAAATATATTATCAAAAGATAATAAAGAAAGTAAACATAATCAGATATCTGAAAATTATTCACCAGCTTTTGTGTTTTTTAAATCGACTTTGTTCTTCAAAGCCTAAAATACTATAGTGATGAAACCATATAAATGCGAACATGTCTTATATCTCTTATTATTTAGTTCGAAGTAATAAAATACACCAAAAACATAAATCAACTTGAATTGATTACAAACAAATATTAATATCCAATACAAACGACTTGGTCACAACCAGACTAAAACCAATACATTAATATTTTTTTCAGTCTTTAGTAAATAAACTCAGCTTGTTTTATATACAGAGTGTTGTCAAAGTAGATACCAGTTTTATATATCGTGTGCATTACAGGTACATGGGTTTCCACAATGGTATTTACCTATAAAAATTATTGGATTATTTATTTTTATGTCAAATGGTAATGAGAAAATAATATATCTAGATAATTCCTATTGGCAAACTATGTTATTGACACAAGTAAATAACGCTTTCAACATATTAACAATCAGGGACATTTGTAGTAAAAACAACACTGGAAATTAAACACTAATTAAAAGGAAAATAAATTTGTCCATTGTACATTACTACTATCCAACTAAACTAACAGGTACTGTTTGACGTTTCATATTTTTCAATTTTAAACATATTTAGACAAGCGTAACTCACAATTTTAATTTCGCTTGCCGTAAAACCACAATGCCATGGTTTTAGGCGAAATATTTTTGAAATTGTGTAAGTTACGCATGTACAAAGTTGAAAATTATGAAACGTCAAATGGTACCTGTTAGTTTAGTTGGATATTATTTCGGTCATCTTTGTCAGTCGATTCAACAACCCATATAAAGAAAATTTTAGAAAACACTTACTTGTATAGCCAAGATTCATAAATATAAAAAAGTATCGTCGATAATAGACCCTCTTAACCTACAGAGTAGCATATTGTAGGTAACATAGTCCTAGAATAAAACATTCTGATTTATAGGTACTAGACCGAGATGTGATCAGTATGGGAACTTATACATTCATAATCTTGCCTGGCTCAGTTCTCTGTACCTGGAACCAACATTTCTGTTGGACACTCTCATATTGAGGGCTTGGTGATATATACTTGTGCTGGTGCTATGATTACAATATATGTATATTGTAATCATGATATTTATGTGCGACTAGTAATGCAACCTATTCTAGCATGATAATGGTGCTGGCTGTTATATTAAGAATATAATAAGGATTTGAATATTGAACGGAGTCGTTAAAGGTTGATTTGAAGGATGGCCGAGTCGAAAGATTATATTGTGATTGTTCAAGAGTACAAAAACATTGAAGGCAAGTTGCATGTTGCAGAGAGCCTTGTGTTAATGTATAGGATGTTAAAAAAGAATAGAGGAAATATGACTAAAAAACTGTCATATTGTTTGGAGTTTTAATAATTTTGTTGCAGTTGGATAAACACCCAACAGTCACAGACATAATACTGACCCCACTATAAGGAAGTCTTGTGTTATGCATATAAGAAATAATGTTGGACTATGGTATAAAAGTACTTAAAACAAATTATGTGTGGGCACTGTTCTATACTAACATTTGTCTCATTTCAAAGACTTAATATGAAAGAAAATTCAGTAATTTATGCACACTGATATCTTAGAACCACTAATACACCAAACTACATTGCCATGGGTATGTAAGGAGGGCACTATGAACAAAACAGTATCACTCTTATGATATCACACTATGTTCAGTCTCTCTTGATATATATTCTTCATTCACTTCTGTATACCAAAATGTCTTTTCAACTATGCAAGGGGTTTTAATGTTGTTTTTATTAATAGAGTGATTCAAGAGGAAAGTGTAAATATTTTTTTGTATTGCATTGTTAGACCTGACTGCTACTGATTATAAATATCCTTTTTATCACAGCCAGGATAGTGATATTTAGTTCATGTAGTTTTCTTAACGCACAGCGGCACCTGTCTGCTAGATAATTGCAATCTACCCACAGTATTTCACCGAGCCCTTAGACCTAAGTAGCACAATCTAGACGCGTAGTATCTCAGTGTGTCTGTTGTAGCATATAGCGATCCAGTCAGGTTGCGTGGCCCCCCACTGTATCTGGTTGACCTCGCCCTCGGCGGCGGTGTAGGCTAGGATGGGGTCCTCGATGGCGCGCGGCATCTGCTGGATGTCCCAAATCAACGCCTGGTGGTCGTCACCGGCTGTGCAGATGTGGCAAGAGCTGGCGGAAATAAATCAGAGTTAGAAAACGCGAGAATATCATCATCATAGTTAGAAGACAAATTGATGGTTTGGTTTGGGGTGAAATCACTGTGGTTTGGGCAAGGTGGATCGTAGGTATCCCAGGTAAAGACTTGAAAATTGTGTTTTTGCAATGAATTATTTCTCATTGTAATGGTAATTATTGTAATAGTTGGCACCTCACATTTTAGTGCTTATAAAATACTTTTGACGTGTACAGGATTGGACCTGTCTGACCACGGTAGAGATATGTCAAATAAGGTAGACAAATAAAATAAACTGTCCAACGATATAATATAACTGGTGGTAGGTCGCTCATATGTGACAGGTCGCCTGGGTAGATCCAACTGCAATGTTTATTTCTCCTGCTAAACGGCTGTGTAAATGCACTGTTGTGTTTCGGATTGAAAGATATTTGTGTCAAACGAGCTTACACAAATGCTCATTTAATAAATAAGTATGATTGATGACTCCTGCGATTTTTTTTATGAGCAAATAATGAGGGTCGTCACTGTGTGTACTGGTGTAGTGTGTACCTGTGTGGCGCCCAGGCGATGCCGTTGACGCATGCGCGGTGGTTGTTGAGCCGAGCCACCGGCGTGCAGGGAACACGCACGTCCAGGATGATGACCTCGCACGCGTCCATGGCGATGGTGGCCAGGTAGTTGGGGTCCTGCTTGTTCCACGCCAGGCGGAGGAGCGGCGTGTGCGCTGGGTCCTGCAAATCATATATGAGTTGCTTAACCACGGAATTGTACATAAAATATCCCGCATACACGTCGACTGCAGTGGAAAATAATAATCAAACATGGGTTTTGAGGCATTATCAACCCGCATTAGGCCAGCGTATAATATGGCCTAACCACTCTCAATCGTATTCTCGATTGTGTCGGAGGTCCGTGCCCTGCAGTGGGACGTATATGGGCTGATACAGAACAACAACATTAATAGTCAGTAGCATACCTCGTAGATGATAGTAGAATGTTCTAGGTGTCGCAGGTCGAACATGCGCACGGAGCCGTCCGCGCCCACCGACGCGAACATGTCGCGCCCGCCGCCCGCGCGGCTGAACGCGATGTCGTACACCTCCTGCCCGACACACGCAGTCACACATCGCACGACAATACATCGCCAACAAAATGTCGCCGTCTCTTTCACTCATGACTTATTGAGACTATCTTCTCTCTCTTTCGCACTTAGACGCTACTACGTATTGTTAATTTTGTTGGCGATGTCTGGTACAATCATTGAGGTAGAGAGGGTACGATGCGAAGAAAGCATGAAAAAAAACCACGGTATGTTCTGTTTCGTTCACTCCTGCGTGGTTGTATTATCTTTCTTCTCGCTCTACTGGAAAGTGGAACCTTCTGGTTCTAACAATGGCTGCTTTAGTATTATAGCTTAATGACATAAAAGCAACACTGATGCAAAGGCGTATGAGTGGGTAGGTGCTCCATCACAGAAATAGTCCAGAATATCAGACACATTCACATGCAACTCTTGTTTCGTAGGTATCAACAAATACAAGACTCGTCAGTCCCATAACGCCCAAACCCGAAAGTAACCATTCACGATTGTTTCAAATGTCAGAATATGATAATCTGTAGCTCATTGGCACAATTCCCGGACGACATCGCATTTACCATCCAAGGGCGGTGTAATAATTATGCAAAGACAAGTAAATTTTTTTTTTTGAATCAAATAAACTTTTGCCTCAATGTGCCGTACGGGAATCGAGCCCGTAGCTTCTCATTTCATAGCCAGCATCTTACTTTAACCGACCGCGCAATGGAGACTATTATTACATCTAATTATAATGAGAGAAAAAAGTCACAACCATATAATTCTAAACATTTAGAAGGTAGAACCAACTGCAGTAGATGATATTATAAAGCCTAACTTACCACTTAGGCTTTATAAAGAACATTTACACAACACCAAATACGATCTAGCTTTGGACATGGATGACCCTCGGCATTCAGACCTTAAAATTCATTACCCCCACCAGATATCCCAAGTCTCCTGAAGCTCAAATATGTGTAAGTCCTACCTTATCATGGGCAATAAGCTGGGTCTTCACATGTCCCGATACCTCATTGACTCTGCCCAGCACCTGGCCCGTCTCCAGGCCCCAGATGGTGCAGGTGGTATCGATGCTGCTGGTGCCGATGAGATTCGGGTCCACTTCATTCCAGTCGAAGGAGGTAAGCGGTGCGCAGAAGTCAGAATTCTTGTTGTTGTTGAGGACGCATTCGAAGAGGGTGTACGGTTCGCCGGCTCGCCATATGCGCAGGTAGTCGCCTGGAGGAAATTTGTTCATTTTCATAGCTTATCAAATTATGACCAAGATCCTAAGGGACCGACTTCAAAGAGAGAGACAGAATGGTGTGTATCTAAAATTGAATACTAGAGTTTCAGCTGCATATATGAGGTAAAAAAGGTATAAATGACTTATAACTAATTAATTTAACCTTAATGTTAAATATATTCCCGGCTAAAATTGTACAAAATATGAAATAATTCCGATTGAATTTTCATAAATCGCAATTTTAGCTGTTAAGGCTTTTGATCACAAATGTTGTCACATTTTCAATAGATTTAGTGAATATGCGAAAACATGGTACTTGAGCCTTTATAAATCGTAGTTTGAGTACAAATTCCAATTTTTTAAATATATCTACTGTCAACATAACAAATACTGAAGTAAATAATAAACATCTAATGATCATTGCAGATAAAACAATGTTAAACCTCTCACCGCTGGTAGCAAGAAGATCAGGGTATACTCCCTTGCTGTCGGGGATCCACATGATCTTGGTGGTGGGGTAGGGGTGGTCGAAGGTACTCTTGGCGCTGAACTCGCTGGTGTCCTCATCTAGAGATATTATCTGCACCTATGGGTATACCAAGTAAAATAAGAGATAATGGAAAGATTGATGAATACTTCGACATGTCACGACCAAGACATAGATACATTATTTGAACATATTATATGTTTTTATTGCAATGAATGGCGAGACAAGCATGCGAAACAATCTGTGGATCGTACAAACAATTGTTTCGATGTAAGGGCCGAACCCACGGCCATTCGTGTCATAATCGGCATCTAACCAATTGCAACAGGGAGGCTGTCAAAATATGTATATTAATTTACGACATGTACTTACTTAGTAGCGAGACATTCACATGTCGTGTGTATGTTTAAAACGCATTTACGGCCGCACATGTCAGGCATGTTATGATACAAAAATAAGCCTAGCGTGTGACGACTGGCAAACCGCATGTGTAGTAGTAGAATAGTTTTGGCGCGCAGTCAATATGCTAGTTGTAATTTCTCAATAAATAATCATAACCTACTATCTATTTATAAATGGCCTATTAATTATTTTATCGAACGAGAGCTTCTCATACAGCATTCTGTATAAAAGCACGGACCTCCTCCACAATCGAGAGTTCGATTGACAGTGGTTAGGTCATATAGTCCACCACAGTACAATGTGCAAAGCGCAATTACATTGTGCTGTGTACAGTGCTTAAAAGCCTTGTATAGTGGATATCCGTTGATTCTCTATATGGAGTCGCTATTTTCAAATTTAGAACAGAAAATCATCGGTTAGATATCTTATGCGTCATATGTTATCAATAGGAAAACCCGCTGCGCTAATACACAAATATAAGCTTATCACAGACGCCCGCAAATGCGCATGCGTACCCGCGGACATGCGCATGACGAGATGCCGTTAAAATAAAAATTATTGATTTAATCCCCTGAGATTCATTTATATGTATAAAAAAATTATGTAACTTTAAAACATATTACAACTGTTTCTGCCTCGTCAAAACAACAGCATATTTAACTACCTAGCTATTTTCCCGCGCAATTTGTAACAATTTACACTGATCACATAACTTATAGTGCATAGTGGCTTGTGGTCGTGGGTTCTAATACCCGGGCACACCACTGAATTTTCAGTCATGTGTATATTGATAGTCATACACCATCTACTACATGTTCTTGAAGGAAAACGTGAGAAAACCTGCATACCATAGCAATCTGTATGAATTTCTATGGTATGTATTATATGATCTAACCACTCTCAATCATACTCTCTATTGTAGAGAAGGCCTATGTCCTGCATTGGGACGTATATGTGCTGATACAGAACCATACAATACCTAAAACACTTAGGCTTAGTTATAACATAATTTGGATGTAACTATAAGCAGTATTCCTGTCCATTTAAGCTGCCTGTTAGAAATCTCTATTAATAATAAAGCCGCCCATTGTACAGAACTCTTATTTTTATGTTATATTAGTGTACAATAAAGCATATTTATAACATTATAGCTTTTACTAAATAAAAAAAATCAGACTCAAAAGTCAAAATCAGTTCGGATCAACAAGTAGCCATGATATGCAGTGGATAATTAGAAACTTTCAAGGAATAATTTCCATCTCACTGCATATGGATCCCACACATATATTAATAGTAAATACATTATTCTAACATTAGGATCACACAGTCAGTTACTCACACATTAGCTGAATATTGCAAAATATGCAAACTCCGTAGTTGTAAATATTATCAGACAATTCCAAGTACACATTGAAGTTTCACTTACTTTATTGTTATATTCTTCAACAAAGCTGCCAAGTGCAAGGCGGAATCTCTTGTCTGGCCTCACAGACCAATTCATGGAGTATAGAGGCCATGGGGCTTGGTACCTGCAGGTGTAAAAATGTGAACATTGTGAATTAATAAAATATTTTAACCTCTGTTTACCAATAGCATAAGGTTGTTTTGATGTATTTTTAATCAAGTGACTGACAGCTTATCCAATAGTGTTCATCATTCATCTTAAAGTATGATGGCTACATACTTGTAAATCTCCTTGCGTTTGGTACTGGAGCTGGTAGTACTAGAGCTGCTATGGGGCATAGACATGGTTGAGCCTTCTGCAACAAAAAAAAAGTTCTAAATTTGAAAGTTTAAAATTATTTGCACTTTAATTGCACCTTTTCTTTACGAACCCTACAACTTAATATTTTTAATACAATAAACTCTACACACTATAACGAAATGATGAACCGTGACACCAAACTTCGTAGAAAAGTTTTTTGATATATACTAGTGCTCATAACTTGGAATTATGATGATTACTGACTAAAATTTGTACTACTCGGTATTTGTGATGTTTCATCAAAGTGCATCAATAATAAAAAACCGAGTCTATTCAATGATTTTGAAAAATCGATATCACAACTTTGGAGATGCACTTCAAAAAATGTACCTGTCTTCGTTTCCTGTAGCAGCTAATGTAGTATTTCAATGTTATGAAATAAACTGAAGTTTTAATTGATCTCCCAGCACACTGTATTTATTTATTTCCCTTCATTAACAATAAATACTAAAATAAAACATGCATTATTTTTATATTTGACACGGGCCAACTGACATTTGTTTTGGTATTGCCAATTCATTTTATGTGAAAACTCCTTTGAATCAGATTTTTTTTTTTATATTTTAGCATAACATACTTAGAAATACTTAGATTTTTATGGAAAATAAATGGTAAAAAAAATCCGAATACTTTACTGTACATCCTTTAAGCAATGCCTTAAGTTACAAAATAACGCCTGTAAAATATTGATTAGCAATATGGATGCTATACTCAATGCTACATCTATTATTTGTATTACAATTTAAATGTCGAATTTATGTTGGCTTATGGGTGTTATACAATGTGAACTAAATTTTAGACAATAGCACGCAATAAAGATTAATTACGTACTAAATATAACTGCAGACTAGATTAGTTATCGTATTTTACTGAAAAGATTTGATTCCGACAAAGCGGCGCGAGAAGTAATACTTAGTATGTATTTGTGTAACACAAATATGTTGTTGAATTGATAAGATTGCTCATATCCCAAAAGCCACTTTTCTCTAAGTATTTATTACATCCACGACTTTCCCGACAAATAGATTGCTATGAAAAATAAGCATTGTTTTGCGTCATCAGGTTTCTTATAATCACTTCCTGTGCACGTAATTCCTGCATGGATGACTGGCATATAATTTGCCAAATTAGTGGAGGAATATTTTGCAATCCCTCTCATAATTTATAAGGCGTTGCCAGAGACTTTCTATGGAAACAGTTTTTGACAATCCCCATAGCGTAGCTGCTGAGATCCGCCTTAGTAAAAACTACCAGTAACGGTTTAGCGCTCGACAGTTACGCGGACATAAATTAAAATTTTTAAAGCTCATAATCTGAATGGCTGGTATGTCTATGACGCTTTTAGTCAATACCATCAAGATTCAAGCATTTTTGTCATGTAAATACGTTTCGTCAGTCTTTACCATACCTACTTCAATATAGATCTACTCATTTCCAATATATTTTTTTTAAAACTGGTGCGGCATAATTAGTTATTGTATTCTGTATCATCCCATATACGTCCCACTGCAGGGCATGGGCCTACTCTACAATCGAGAATACGATTGAGAGTGGTTAGGCCATAATAGTCCACCACGCTGGCCTAGTGCGGGTTGGCAGACTTACATATAATAAAAAATCTTATAAATCGCTGTGGCATGCAGGTTTCCTCACGATGTTTTCCTTCGCCGTTTAGTGCGTGGTGATTGACTATCAATACACACATGACTCCGAAAAGTCAGAGGTGTGCCCTGGTATTCGAGCCCGCGACCACTGTGAACATGTTGGCAGCCGCATCTGGTCCGTTTACCAACAGGCCACCACGCACTTTATTACAATTAGTTATTGTACTACACTTAAAATGAAATGAATATCGAAATGAAATGACAAAATATGTGTATTATTTATATTAAATTATTAATAGTCTTTTATGATAATATTCATTTCTCTTTTATGGTATTTTTTTAAGGATAAACATAATTTATGTTAATGAGTTTCTACGTGGACTATGATTATTATGAAATAGATGCGTGCGTAGCGGTTAACTGTTACCATCGGATCTCATGCGGCTCTGCTTGAGATGATTCTGCGATAACAATTCAAAACTTACATTAACAATGTGGTAATTCAGAACAATGACTAAGACATGTTCATATGAAATGCTGACATATGCTTTAGTTATTGTTCTGAGGATGGTAAGCGCAAATGCTGTCCAGACATCAGTCGGCGGTCTTATGCCATTCGATAGATATAGTTCAATGGGTTTATATTTCCAAAAAGCCTTATTTAATTAAAAACATCGCACATTTATTTGAATATTTTATTAGTCAGGAAGTACTTAAGGCAGTACTTATGTATCGATGTCATGAAATGCCAATTTTTAAAACTAAATGTCTGATTCGGGCTGTTTTTATGTTTACATTGATATATTATTAATTACCTACTTTGATTAACTGGAAGTCCTTAACCTTTAATATAAAAATAAGTGTCGAGTCTACACACGTAATGAAATTTAATTAGAATGCGTGGGAAAAATTATAAACTAAGTCATCAATTATATACTAGGAAAATAGTATTTTACGTGCTTTTCGAAGTGATTTAAGGCTGTCTAATCTGTATTTCATTAAAGTGATCATTATTTTGTTACATATGAGTTTACAGAACTCATTAAAATTCCGCAAGTGTAAGTGTGGTTGGATCATCAATTATAAAATTAGATAAGATGATTATGTTATAATAACAATTCGTATTATTATTTTGCTGTTGGTGATAGGGGAGACCAGGGAAGAACTGGAACAGGGGGAAATTTCAATTTCCCGTCGCCATATCGGTTGCAATTCCTGACTCCGGGCTGATAACGATTAGAAAAATCCAATATTACTTTGCCCGAATCGGGATTTGAACCTGAGATTTCCACTTTGCAATAATACAGTAATACAACTGGGCCAACGAGTCAGGCTGGTTTTAAAGACATACCTTCAAAAATCTTGCTGTAATTTGTTAATTAAGTATATTCTTTCTACATGGCGTCATTCTGCCCGGCGACCATTATTGGTGCCAACTCTTGGGTCATTATCTTGTCCTTCGTATTCTGTATTAATTTCGCTGTACTGTACTGGAATTATTATGTATCAGCCCATATACGTCGCACTGCAGGGCACGGGTCTTCTCTACAATCGAGAGTACGATTGAGAGTGGTTGGGCCATATAGTCCACCACGCTGGCCTAGTGCGGGTTGGTGGACTTTACATGCCAGAGAAATTCTTACAAATCGTTATAGTATTTTGGTTTTCTTTTGATATTTTCCTTCACCGTTATACTAAAAGACCATATTCCTATAATTCGTTAGTTAGTACCTAGATACTACTTATATTGAATTATTCTTTCGCAACCCGCTCCGTTTAAACTTTATAGACGTGCGCATAACTCATAACTATTGCTTAATTTATTATATCACTAATCCCTAAACGGAGCTTGATGCAACGAAGAAAGCCATGTCCTTATCCGGGCGCGCGGCATGCGTTGAATTGATAAGGTCGCGCAACAGAATGCGAGCTGGCATGTAGGTCGGAACTCGGAATGTCGACTACATTGTTACACAACTGTTTGCTCTGCATTTCGACGAATTTATCACAAATAATTGACAGTAATCAGTGCGGATTATACGCGTTGAGAAACCTGGAAGGAATCGTGAAGGAGGTTTTGTCTTTGCTAACGAAAGGGTGAGGAAATGATTGTTTATGGGATTAGTGTACAGCCCGGGGCAGTTATGTTTTTTGAAACCTTAACAGATATATAGTACCATACATACATACATAAACTCTCGCCTTTTTCCCAGAAGGGGTAAGCAGAGGTGTTAGCAGGACACTCATGTTTCACCTTGAGTATTCCGTTATGGTACCGTTCACGATATGGTAAACGGCGAAATTATCGATATATCGGGCACAAATTCCTGTCTCCGGGCTGATAATAAATAGAAAAATCCTCTCTCATCTTGCTCGACCTAGGATTCGAACCCCAGACATCTTAATCGTACAGAAGTACAACTGCGCCATCGAGGCAGTCGATAAATTGACAATATATAAATATTTCCTAAACAATTAAGACTACTTGAAAGAGTCTTAAATTCGCATTAAAGTATATTTTACACAAACGATGTGTGTTAGTTGTCTATTTGCTTGTTTATTTTACCATAATTAGTAAAACAACATCAACAGGAGGAAATGAGATCAATGTGAAAGGACGCCCAGTTGTCTATGGTATGTGTCATGGCGACGCGACAGTGTAGCGCCGTATAATTAGGCTATGACTAACCTCGCCAAACTGGATCTAGTCAAATACCAAGGCTTCAGTGTTCGTCTATAAGCTTCTAATGGCTGACTGACTAAGTTCCTGATTAACAATAAGATAATCTTGGCGTTTAGGTAGTAAAGTTTTATTTCCGATTGTAGGTACATGCCAGAGAAGATACAGTATAAAACAGTCTTAAAAATATGTGATGAACGTGAGTTGGCACGATCTAGATCCCTAGTTTAATTCAAAATAGCGATTTGTTAAATTTCTATGGTTCGTAAAGTCCGCCAACCCGCGCTAGGCCAGCGTGGTGTATTATATGGCCTAACCACTTTCAATCGAACTCTCGATTGTAGAGTATGCCCGTGCCCTGCAGTTGGACGTATATGGGCTGATATATATAGTTCAGTTACGCAGGCCTATGTTCGAGACGGAGGTCAACCGTCGAACCCAACTCGGATGAGCAGTGTTCGGGAAACTACATCACGTCTTCTCGTCAAATATCTGTTAGGTATGCATAGACTGTATGTAGGCTGTATGCGGCTGCGCCCGCGCCTCACGTTTTGTCTATTAAAAGAGTTGGTCTATAGCACGCTTGCGTTTCACTTGTGTCCGTACCGCACTAACATTGGCAACGAAGATGGGATACGAACCCACGCGTGCAAAGCACATTGGAAGAATGGAAGTGCCTAAAGACGAAAGTATTTCACTGTTATGTGTTACTTGTGATGACATACGGCATCGAAACTTGGCCTCACACTATGGGCCTCATACGAAGGCTTAGTGCTACGGCGAATGTTATGCTCGGTATTTTCCAGTGAGATCGAATCAGGAATGAGGATATCCGTATCAGAACATGGGTTACCGACGTAGCCCAAAGGATTAGCAAGTTAAAGTTACTTTGGGACGGGCACACAGCGCGAAGAGCTGATTGCCTAAAAGTACAAGAGTGGAGGCCACGTACTGGCAAACGTAGACACCCACCTACAAGGTTGCCGACGACCTGGTAAAGGTTGCAAGAAGTCACTTGATGGAGGCTGCTTCCAATAGGTCGATGTAGAGATCCTTGGGGGATGTCTATGTTCAGCAGTGGATTTCCTGTGGCTGCAAAAAGAGAGAATAAATACTTTGAATACGAGTCAAAGTTAAAAAGAAAACGTGATGGAATTTGACTCAGAAAATCAGACAATAACTATTTATTGTCTTGTATATCATACTTAACTTCACTAAAACATATCAAGGTTGATTCAAAAGACAATGTATCGCGGCTAATATCGCAGGCGTAGTATCACTTATTAACCTTTGCGAACAAAGCTTGTTGTCAAAACATGACGAATGATAGGTTACACGGACGGACAAAAGATTGCTGTTGGTGCCTTGACCCGGGCCGTGATAGGATCGTGCCGGCTCCGGCAGGCTCTACCGAGGTCGACAATTGGCGTGTGCCGATCACTTTCTCGGAAATTCGACGGTTACTATGCCTTAATTAAGAGGTCATTGTTTAAAGGTCGGTAATGATCTCACGATTTCTGGCGGAAACCAAAACTTAGATATCAAAGGTATACGAGTATGAAGTCTGTCAACGCGCTAGGCCAAAATGCACTGAAAAACCTACTCTCGAAATCTACCCGAATTGGTATTGGAGATGGCAAAAGAAGAAAAATGTCCCTATGTATAATGCGACAGTAAACTAACTATAGTAAGTACCTATATACGTAGATATACAAAGGTACAAACATTTTAAGCATTGTTCACAGACGGAAGTTATTAAACGCATTTCAACAAGGATATGAAGATATTTCGTTGCTTATGTCTGTTAATTATCGCTCGCACTAGGATTATAAATTCCACTCATATATCATGAACTTTACGTTACTGCGGACGTATTTAGATGACTAACATTCCCACAGATACTTTAAGTTGCTAGTAACAGAACTTGTAGTCACGAAGGTCACGAGACACGCTGCGAATGAAAAATCACAGCACGCGGATTTCCTTTCAAAGTTTTCCTCCTGCATAAATATGTAAATAATTATTTATACACGAATTTTTATATGTCTCAACATTCTGGAAACTAATATAATTTTAAGCCTAAAATGTCAATATTTTTTATAAGGATCAAAGGCAGGAAATAGATATCAAATTGTTTTTATTGAGGATGCAACAATGTTGCCAGCTAATTAATAATATGCCTGCTATTAACATTACCCACCCAGGATGCGGGAAATGAAATTAAACTTAAAGTTCAAGGTGTCTATGTTTTAATCGCACAATTAGATTGGAAATAACCGATAAGTACTAATTTATTTGGTTGATAGAGGAAATAGGTTTCAAAGGTCGTATTGATCGTTATATTATGCAGATAATAGAATGGGCCAAAGTTTTTAAATTATATTCCAGGCTTTGAATAAATTCCTTGTCTTATCTCCAGATTTATTTGTTTAATAATAATCCATATCGAGAGATGTGTAGCTGCCTTGCAATCTGTTATATAAAGTCCTCAAACCCAGCATACCAATAACACATAATATTCCAGTGCATATAACCCAGTACAAGTGTTGAGCTTGCCATTCGGCCAAGTCGTACAACTTTGACCTTCGATGTGTCTTCAGGTATATGGCCTTCTTGAAACGGTAGAGCCTGGTGGTCCGTTTTGGCTTTATTTTGAACATTTAATCTCTTGAATTTTGTGTGGTACTGGATGGTTTTATTTTTCTGTAAAAAATATGAATTCTTTAAAAACTTTTGTAGTTGAGGTCATTGATTTAAAAACTATTTATTTATGTCAAAGGTTGAGGCATAAAAAATATCGATGTTATCTGAAATATTAGAAGTTGTACTTTAAAGAAGTAGAGTTACACTATAATCACATAAAGCTACTATAGGAATGTGTCGGTTCGTCCGGGGTAAGCGCCGCAAACAATACGGGTCACGAACACCATTTTGAATACCATGTACGACATGGTTTTAACAACATTCGTTCGGTGTGAGATTATCGGACGCGTCATGCCATTTTTCTCCCCATGACATTTTTCTTTCTCTTCCCCCCCCTTTTTTAAAAGATTGGCAACGTATACCTGTACGCTGTATAACTATATTCACGGCCGAGGATAATCACTATCAGGTATTAGATGGATCTTTGCTCGTTTATTTCGATCCAGCAATAAAGATAAACTGAAACATTAAGCATCTAGCCTCTAGATCAATATTATTATCAAGATGCGGTCAAGAAATTGAGCCATCAAGTCGTAAATACAACAAAAAATTATAATTTACAATCAGCATTAAACCACAACAGTAATTTTCAGCAAATTGTTTAGACGAATCGAATTCAAAAACGCAATGGCCGTCCTTATTTGCACTGTTACATTATTAAGGTGGCCTTCCTAAATTCCACCTTACAAAACGGTTGGAAGTCCGCCAGAATCACCCACAACAGGTGCTTACTAATGATTTGGGTCTTGGAGAGCTGTTGGTACCGAATTGATTGCGAGAACCACGGAGAATGCCGAAAGCGGAACTATACTGATTAGTCATAGAGCAGGTGGATATTCAGAATAATAAGAACAACTGTAATGTGTGGTCTATTTTCCTTATTTGACGTTACAATTTGGAGAATCATGCAAGCATTTCACTTATTCGTTGGCTACATAAACGTAGGAAGATCGTAGATACAGTGCCAGAAAAAAGCAGAAAAGGGGTAGGTCTTGGAATGTAAAGAAAATTTTGTTGGGTCCTCGTAATATCAGTGACAATAGGCGACAATAGGCCTCTGTCACTCACGTAATTCGAGTATTTATAGGCATAAGTTACATGTATTTAAAGGAACAACGTGCAAGAAACTTACATTACATGATAGCTAATATCCTTCAGGCCTCATGAACATCAGGTACAAAGATCTGAGTATGATAGCCGTGACCACCAGCATTCCAGTCAAGGCCAGAAGGTTGTTGACGCTAACCTCGGTAGCTGGCAACTCTTCATCCTTGCAAACCGGAGTCAAATGCACCCATTCCTTGAAATGTCTCTTTACAACCTTAAACCATTTGGAGTTCTGATCGCCTAGTACTGTCTGCTGGAATCCGTTTTTGACTCTGGATTGGTTAACCATTTTTCATCTTGCTTTGTGTAGCTACATGATTCATTTTGTATTTGTTGTGTATCTAGATAATAATTTGACAATTTACATTATTAGTGACTTTGAGTTGTGACAACTTTTGCGCAGATCGTCTGCGATTTTTGAAGAATATCTATGTTTAAGAAGTTTCGGTTTTTTGTCTATAGTCTAACTTAAATAAAAATACTGTATTCATAAATTATAAATATTTTAGACTTAGGTAACTAAAATGTAATATTATCTAAGTTTTAATCAAACTAGGTAATATTACATTTTGGTAAGTCTATATTTAGGTTTGATCTGCGATAGTAGACAGATTAATAAAAATTATAATGGCTACATTAAATTATAGAAAGAAACAATATAAATACGTAAAGAGAGCGCATTTATTAGTATTCTTTGTAATAACACAACGAACTAAATACCCAAATAAAGTTGGATAGTAATCTTGCTAATTTTGTAATATATTCAGCCCTTACTTTTTCCGCATTATCGCAAACAATACTCAGACAGTAAAAAGTCCTAAGAGGAGACAATAAGCGTTCAAATTGCTTGGCGCCTTTGTTTACCAAACAAGTCCAAAGAATTTTGTATTGAAAGAAAGTATTTTTGCAAAACAACAGTCCTTGACACATGTGGAACGGTCGAACGTTGTAGCAACAAGCACATGTACGCCGGTTATTGCAAACTTATTTTGCTATTTATAAAGTGCAGTTATCATACAAAATGTTTGCAATGTTCTTTTCCCGACGGTAAATGTATGTTTGCCTCGTTTCACTTGCGATGCGGCCCGCAGCTAAGTTATTCGTTTCGGTTTCGGAACGCACAGGTTATCGTAATAATCAACTGGCTGAATACCCAATGTCCCTTGCCTTTGGTTCCACATAGGCCCAATTTGGCGGGAACTTATTTGTTAAGCTAATTCCGTGGGGTATTGTGGTATTTGAGTTAAGTGGATTCCTACATGATGTGTGATGAAAGTGTGTCTATGGTGTAACTAGCTTCGTCTTTGTCTATGTATCTATGTCAGTCCTTAAGCTGAAAACACATTGTAGGTTTTTGTCTTACGCATAGAGTAAAGAAGCGGCCATAAATACTAGAGCAACGCGTCTTACAGCGATCTGAACAATAGATTCTTTTGTTGTGTGCACACTGTCGGTCGAAATTCGAGGGCATGACCTTCAAAAACAAAAAACGTCTGAGACATACAGCGCAACTAACATAAATTGACAAGTGGTGAAATTAGGAACTAGAAATGAAAGTAAAAAATATCTTCAACGCTTTCATTAAAATATTCTTTCATAATTTATACAATGTACATTTATACTAGTAGTCCAATAGTAGTAATGATAATAATGTCCAATGTAATGAAATTTGAAGAGAGAAAAAAATAATAATTTCTCCCTGCACCACAGCGCTTTTGGGTGATTTGCGATTGTGGACAAACTTGAGTTTACACAAAAATGGGTTTGGTAAATATGGCTACCAACTTTTTAAGCCAAACTAATATAACATTTCTTAAAACTTACAATTAAATTAGAATTTATAATATATACAAGGTATAATTTTCTTCATTCAAACTGCATACAAATTAAAATTGTTGAATACAATTTGGACATTTCTAATTATTTACATGAGGTGTAGCTGGGAATCTAACTTAATAGAAATAAACACCGCAGTTTTTTGACCAGTTGTTTGTAAATACTAGACTTGACGTAATTGACAGCCTCCGTGGTGCAGTTGGTTAGACGCCGCCTGTGAAACGAGAGGCCACGGGTTCGAGCCCCGCACCGAGACAAATGTTTGTGAGATCCAGTAAGTATTGGTCTCGGGTCTGGATGTTTGAGAGACCGAAAAGTCTCTCGTAGTTCCCGACACCCACGACACAACACTTAATTGATCTTAATGTGTGGTTGAGTGTATTTATTTATTTAATTATCAGTAATTAGCCAAAAGTTCGTCTGTGCGTTCATTTAAAAAAATGGAAGAAAAACGATTAGAGTATGTGCGTAATAGAGAAATTATTTATAATGTTAAATGTAAAGAATACAAATATGCTCACTTAAAGTAAGAAGTATAGGAACAAATAGTCAGTACCTATTTGTACTAAAGATAATAAAGTATCATACTAAGGATAACGGAGTAATTTTTTATACAATCAAATATTAAGTTATTGATGTTAAAATTTCAAAATACACGCGCTGTTTTAGGAATTATAATAGGAAAAAGTTAACCTTGTTATTTGTCTTCAGGTAGTCTCTTTTTTGTTTTCTTTTAAAATGACACTGGTAGTCTATATATATAAAAGAGGAACCTGACTGACTGACTGACTGACGTATCAACGCACAGCCGAAACTATCGGAGCTAGGACTATGAAATTTTCCACAGAGGTTCCTATTGTGGCGTAGGTGAGCACTAAGAAGGGATTTTTGGAAATTCAACCCCTAAGGGGGTGAAAAGGGTAAAAAACTGTTGTATGGAAAATCGAAACCGTTAGAGTTACAATTGTCAAACTTGGCACTTTAGTCAGTCATTTAAAAAGGAATTTAACTGTATACTTTGTTTCTTTAAAGTTAGCCCTAAAGGGGTTATAAATAGGAGTTGAAGTGTTGCGAGACTAGAGCGATTTAATGACTATATAATCAACGCACAGCCGAAACTACTGGAGCTAGAAACGTGAAATTTTACACAGGGATTCCTATTGTGACTTAGGGTAGCACTAAGAAGGGGTTTTTGGAAATTCGACCCCTAAGGGGGTGAAAAGGGTAAAAAACGGTTGTATGGAAAATCGAAACCGCTAAAGCCACAGTTGTCAAACTTTGCACTTTCGTTAATCAATCAAAAACCAAAATAACTGCATACTTTATTTTTTTAAATTAACCCTAAAGTGGTTAAAATAAGGGTAGAAATTTTGTAGAACCGAACTGTCTAATCAACGCACAGCCGAAACTGCTGGAGCTAGAAACGTGAAATTTTACACAGAGATTCCTATTGTGACGTAGCGTAGCACTAAGAAGGGATTTTAAGATATTCCTCCCCCAAGGGGGTGAAAAGGGAAAAAAAACAGTTGTATGGAAAATCGTTGTATGGAGACCGTTAAAGCCACAATTAGCAAATTTTGCACTTTTGTAAATCTAATAAAAACAAACATAGCTGCATACTTTATTTTTCTAAAATTAACCCCAAAGTGGTAAGGGTTGAAATTTTGTAGAACCGAACTGTCGCATCAACTTACAACCTTAACTTACCAACTTACTGAAGTTAGGAACTTGAAATTTTACACGGGGCTTCCTATCATAATGTAGAGCAGTGCTAATGAAGGATTTACTGAAATTCAATCCCTAAAGGAGTGAAAAGAGTGAAATTGTGTTGTATGGAAAAACGAACCGTGAAAGGTACAGATTTCAAACTTGGCAGTTTAGGTAGTCAATTAAAAACAAAAATAATTTCTTACTTTTTTGTGTTAAATTAGCCTCAAAGGGCTTAAAATAAGGTTTGTAATTTTGTATACACAATCGAAACCACTGTTATTGGTACGAAAATTCGTATTTCAGCTACCTATTATAAACACAAGAAATTGGCATGCACTAATTATGGAAAAATGGCACGAAGGGGATGAAATTTTATAAAAAGTATTTAGGGTTCCGTGGGTACAAAATAACACATAAAAATTGAGCTTGATGGTTTAATTCAAGAACTAGATAGGGAAAGCAATATTTTAATTTTTACTAATTTTGTACGTTGTTCATGAGTGTAAGAGTTTCACATTTACGGTCAGGGAAAAGGAAGGAATGGACGGAAGGTTGTGTTGGAATATCGGGCATAAGCAACTTTCATTTTAAATATCCATTAATGGGTTTCGCGCAAATAATACTCATAAGTAAAATTATGCGTAGTTCTGGGATTATAAATTTTAGAGGGAGGAATTTATTATGTTTAATAGTATTTACTTATTATAGATAAATAATGACCAATTGTGAGATTTTGGCTTTTTATGTTTTAAGTGGAGTTAAAGCGGGAAATCGTAGTTGATAAAGTAAGTAATATATATAGCCACATGATTTGCCAACAGGATGCTCACTAATAAATAGTGACGTAATTAGGAGTTTTAGAATTTTCTCAGTTTTAGGGGAGAAATGAGGACGTAATATAAAACATATTGTAAATAAAGTTAATAACGCAGACGAAGTTGCGGGCAAAAGCTAGTAGAAATATATAAAAAAAAAAGACAACAAGAACAAGACGTGTGCTCGAAACACGATCTTGCCTACTTTGGAATTCACACATTTTATACATAAGTATTTCTAATATGTGTACACGGCATTGTTGCTTAACATTTTTCCACAGCAAATTTATTCTCAATATGTAATCTATGTTTGTGTACAGAATTTAATCAATCACAGTATTATATAATTGATTGATGTGTGATTTAATGTTAATTGAATCATTGATTTTGACAATAAAACAGTTGCAAACTCGAATGTGATTACGAATGTGATAGTACCACAGGTTATCACAGATAAGAACTGTTTATAATAAGCGCCAACTAGGATTGATTTCATTTAATAAAATATATTATTTATTTGTTTATATAGAGATGAGATAAAGAGTACATAAAAATCGACTCTTCCATCCCTAAAAGCTTAGTCATTGGCAGACGAGAAAACCGTCCTTTGTCAATGAAATAAAAAAAATAAAAACGTACGTGGGCCCTCTGACGACCCGTACGAACCATGTAAGATGTGCTCTTTACCATAGTTTTGTACTCTTTACTCTATGCGTAAGACAAAAACCTACAATGTGTTTTCAGCTTTAATCCATAAACGTCCCACTGCAAGACAAGGCTAACATTCTGCTTGAAAAGGGTTAGGATTTACTCCACCACTCAGATTTAGTGCTGGTTGATGATCGCCAAATAAATTCTAACGGAAAGCATTAGTTATGCAAGATTCTGCATCTGTATCTGTATCAATCCATAATATATGTCCCACTATAGGGCACGAGCCTCCTAAACAATCAGGAGTACGATTGAGAGGAGTTAGGCGATATTAATCTCCCACGTTGGCGTATTGCGGGTTGACTTTAATACCACAGAAACCACCGCGAACATATTGGCAGCCGCGTCTGGTCCGTTTACCAACAAGCCACCACGCACTTATGCAAGATTATTCACAATGTTTTCCTTCAAAGATGATAAACTCCGAATACATATGTTGCCCTAAAAAGTCATACATATATACATGCGCTAGAACCTGCGGTCCTCACTTTAGCATTCCGACCCGTATATAACTAAGTCTAAACTATCAATTAAATACTTGTACTTAATATTTGAATCATTTTGTTATACGTAACCAGATATATTATTATATAACAAAACCAGCCACAATATTTGTCAATAAAATACACCCAATAAATAAACAAAATTTATGTTCTCTCAGACATTAATGGAGGAAACAATGCATATAATGTGTTTGTAATATAGCTACCGTCTCGAATTAGTTCAACAGATCACGACGTAACAAATATGAGCAAAAACCAAGGTGACGGGGCGTGGGAAGCTAAGCTTACGCGCTCTCAGAAATACTATACTTTATACACTGTTGGAAAACAATAGTTGAATTTGAAGTTGAGAAGTTATCAATCGACAATATTATCCTGTTACAGTATATTCAATAATATATAGGGAGCGCTGTCATACTTTTGCGGATATATTTGTGGAGGGCAGAAAAAGGTGGCTCGGTATCACCATTTTTATCTACCTTTGGAAGTACCAGCGCAGTCGCAGTCCCTCTATATTATAAATACTCTAGGCCCATTATCTGCGTACGGCGTTTTACTGGTGGTAGTTCTCTCATAATCTCCCGCCAAACAGCAGTGTAAATGCATTATTGTGTTTCGATTAGAAGGTCATTGCAGGCAGAGTAACTACTTCACATATTGAGGCTTAACATTTTATGTCTCAAGATGGCGAGCGTAGTGGTATGGCAAGCATTGCTCTGTAATTCAAGGTATAGTTTGGTTTTGCTACTGCTCATGACCGGTCGTATCGCTTACCATCAGGCGAACGACACCCTCTTCTCGGCATTCATTGCAATAAAAAAATGTACTCCATTACACTGACTAGCAGGTAGTACTTATAAATGCCAATATAAAAATGCCAATATTTTTTCAATTCCGGCACAGTTGTAGTACCTATGAAAAGAGTGGTGTATATAACTTTATAATAGGTCAAACATAATATACATTAGGAAAATGCCAGTATACAAAAGTTAAAACTAAGTAAAGCTACTTTAAATTTCCAACAGGTTCATCCTTGGGGGAGGCCTATGTTCGGCAGTGGACTTTCTGTGACTGAAGAGAGAGTGAGAGAGAGAGAGAAAGCAACTGTACCAGTGCGTCGCTTTAACCACCTACATTGAAATATGGGACTTAACTTTTCTGTCGGGATTTGTTTGATAAATGAGATTATTGGAAATTATGTAACCGTTGGTAGGATATTGACATCCGCCTTATAACGATGTCCAAGATTGTGAATACTGAAAATTTCTACATACTGACATACGTTAGTAATACTGAAAAATGAAATAATTCTGGTTAAGCCTGTGTATATGTGATGCCATGGGGTTGGCATAATTGTATCTGCTGGTGAGAGATCTTTCAATGGTGGATACTCCATTTAAATTTAAACGAATACACCAAACAATCAAATGCATAGTGCTGGACCCCATAAGAAGATCGCGTCTCGTGTTATGGGAATTAGGAACTACGAATGACTTTTCGGTCTCACCAACAACCAGACCCAAAATACCTATGAATCATACAAATATTTGTTTCGGTGCGGGGATCGAACAAGCGGTGTCTTGTTTGATTGCACTGCGTTCGCCTTTAAATGTAGCAAAAATAATTTACCTTGTCACTCAAATAGATCTCTATCCTCTAAATATACATGACTCAGCAAAAAACCTAGATAAACATCGTAAAAGGATATTGTGACGTATTGCGGTAAGTAACCGGACGGCGACGACCTTGCGGGCGGCGCACGACACGGACCCGACACGACGACGACACGACAACGCGTCGGAACGCCCTTCTAAAACAATTGTGAACGGTATTGTTACTGACCATTAGAAATTAGACCACGGTTTAGTATGCAATACCTTTAAGACGAATTTTATTGAGTACGTAGATGTATTATAGGAAATTTAACATAAAAAGGGGTAGGTAGAGACATCAATATAGCCTTAGGATAGAGCTAGGGGTAGGAACTGAAGAGAGACGACTTCGGAAACAAAATCTAGACCCAGCTAAACCAAATAATACGACCTGAAAAACTAACAATAATAGATAGCTATATTTGTGGATCGAAGTTCAAAACTTATTTAGGTACGTTGATAATAGTAACTAGACCAATAGGAAACGGGGTAACTGAATCCCGGCTAAATAGAATACCTACAACACCGTTTTTAAAAATAAAGTAACGAATTTAACTTAAGAGCCACTATAAAGATTTAATTTGAACAAATTAATGTCTCATCACATCACACACACACTCGCGCCTTTTTCAAAGGGGTAGGCAGAGGTGTCAGGACACTCACATTTCGCCAGTATGTTCCGTCCCACGACGTGATAGGGGGCGAGCCTATCGCCATATCAGGCACAAATTCCTGACTCCGATTTAAGTATCAACTGTTCTATTTTTTGTTACCAATATAATTCTGTAATTTTAATAATGAACATAATGTTTATATTGTCTAATAATCAAATGTAATTTAGTGCCTCTTTTAAACAAAGTAGAACTAGTTAATTTCGATTTCCGTTAAATGAGATAACGACTATATATTATCAGTTTCGAAATTTTAGTATTAAAAATAAACCTGTTTCCATAAATTTTCTTATATCTTATTGATGTCAATTGTTTAATTTATACAATATCCGTTTCTTGTGTTGAGAATTGACGAATTCACACTATTAAGGATACATGGATACAGCGGATGTTATATCAATGAGAAGAACTGGTAAATCAGAAGCTATTTTATGCTAGGACATACGTATCGGAACGGATAGCGAACATATACAATGGTGAGAAACCCGACAGTGATCCCCGTAAGTGTGTCATATTTCCGAATAATTTTGTCCACCCTCTCTTTCTCTGTCCCTCTCTCTCTCTCTCTCTCTCTCACTTTCTCTGTCCCTCCCTCTCTCTCTCTCTCTCTCTCTCTCTCTCTCTCTCTTTCTTGAGCCATAGGAAGTCCGTTGATGAATATAGGTCTCTCCCAAGGATCTCCACATTGACCCATTGGAAGTGGCCTGCAGCTAGCTACTTTCTGCAACCCTAACTGTACTGAACGGTATTAGCCCATATACGTTCCCACTGCAGAGCAGGGGCCTACTCTACAATAGAGAGTTCGATTGAGAGTGGTTAGGCCACGCTGGCCTAGTGCGGGTTGGCACCTTAACTACTATTGTATAAATAGCTATCACCTGTAAATACTGTATATTTAATTTGTAATTTAGTTTATTTGTAAAAGCTTTAATTCTTAACACTTGAGACAGCCTTCTCTTTCACTTTTTCTTAAACCCATATTACGGTTGCCTATAAGTTATAGCTTAAAGCAATAAGATCGCCATTTATGCCTTTGAATATGTGTGACACATTAAATATTGTTCTTCTATATGCAAGAGTAGACTAAATAAACACTCTATACATTTTTGGTCCTGAGACTTCTGACACTCGTGATTCAGTTGTTCTTGACCGAAAACAAAGCAAAATGTATTAATACAAATGTATTTACGAATACAGCTGAAGTTTTGATTGGACAAGTAATTGTGTAAAATTGGTGTGCGGCGTGAGGGTGTGGCCGTAACAGAGCTTTTGTGCACGCGACCTCGGCCACCTCGTTAACTTAAACTCACGAATGTTAACAGTAATGTGCTTAATGAGTGGAAGGTATTTATACTAAGGTATACGTTTTTGTACCACATATATTATACCATTGTAGTAGGTCTGTCGTATGTATGAGAAGCCATTCAAAGCAGTAAAAAATCCAGTGGCGTGGCCCAGTTGCTGGCTTGCGAAGCCATGGCTTGACGGTCCACACCATCCCGGCGCGAACCAAACGGTTCTCAAATTCTTTTTTATGCCGCACCGTCAGGCTGTGGAATTGTTTGCCTTCTCGCGTGTTCCCTCCTTTCTACAACCCTGGGTCCTTCCGCCGTAGTGTGAAGAGGCACCTCAGCAGGCCGGCATAATTGTTTCCATTGGCATGGGACTGCCGTCCGATGCTTTAAGCTCAAGCTTTATCTTGATCCTGTTTCATGTCCTTTACCCAACATTTGCTCCTAAATAAAGCGTTTGTATGTCACAATATAGTGCATATCATATTATCGTGAATCTTAAAAAGCGAGTAGGAAGTCCGTGGGATTCTGTAACCACGTCTTGCAAGATTTTTTTATAGTAAATCGGACAATATTTTTTTGTAACCAACTGCGCATATCCCCTTTTATTGGGATGAAGAGAGTGCTTGAGAAATAGAAAAGAAGAGAAAAGAACTAGAGGCATGTCTACACCTCCCGTCAAAGGATACTCTAGGGAAAGGAATGAGTCATACATTCAAGGAGCATGAGGCAGTTCTCATGGTGGCACCGATATACTATGGTGTAATTAAAACGCGGAGGTCTTAGGTTCGAATTCCGGATCGGGCATCGTTATAGTGGATTATTCCACTCGTAAGATCGGAATCAGCAATTAGTGCCCGATATGGCGATAGGCTCACCTCCTATCACATCGTGGGATGGAACACAAAGCGAGTCGTGTGTCCTGGTAGCACCTCTGTCTACCCCTTCTGAGAAAAAGGTGTGAGTATATGTATGTAAGTAATTAATTGAATAATTTTTAGCTTGTGTTGCAGACGTAAGAAACTCTTCTTACGTCTTAACAGCTACAAAACGAAGCGAGCTGGTAGTATTACCTAACGATTTAGAAAATTGCGTGGATAATTACTACAACGAAGATTATTTTCATTCAACGCGTGAATATCTCGCATTTTTCTTTTTTCAATTATAAAATAAAATAATAGTCTGATGATAAACCTCTGTGCATTCGCAAAAAATATAGCCTTTAGCTGTCGTTTCCACAAAATATACACGTGCTATACACACACCATATACAATATATCATTTTAATCATAATCTACTTTCAGAAAGGTTTAACTTGGTATACTTATACTTAGTTGTAACTTGAGGTAAGTTTCCGTACAGCCTTGACAGCCGCGAGCTGGGAAAGTGTCGAAAATAGAGCCTTGCGCGTGTCATTTACATTCGTAACTTGTAGTGCAGTTTCATTGAACTAACGAGGATCCGGTTACTGTCGCTAAAAATATAAAGGGCCGGGTGTTTGAGGGAACATTTGATTAATTCTTTAATATTTTACAAGTTTTAAGTCTCCCTGATGGTAGGTTTCTTATATGTGAGAGGCCGTAGATACTGCCAAACAGCAGTGTAAATGCACTGTTGCGTTCCGTTTTGACGGACATTGTAGATTGCCAGATTAACTACTGGATATAATAAGACTTAGTCTCAGGATGGCAAGCGCAGTGGAAAGTCAAGAATTGCTTTGTAATTCATGGTGTTGTTTGGTTTGGCTACGAAGGTGAATGCTATGCTCTGCATCTCTTCGTTCATCGCAATAAAATTAGAACAGATATTTAAAAGTATAAAATACAGGGTTTATTATTTAAAAAAACAGTTAATTAAAGATGACTGTCTTCTGGAGTGGAACCAGATGGATTAGTTTTTTTAAATGAGATAGTGGGCACTGTAGTGAGTTTAGCGCATTTTTGGTTGTTAGCGTATTGCGTGTACAAATTTTTATAAAAGCCTGTAATATGTAGTTGTATATAATACCGTAAGTGCGTTGTGGCCTGTTAGTAAAGGACTAGACGCGGCTGCCAACATATTTACAGTGGGCGCGGTTATACCGTTGACTTTTCAGAATTATGTGTGTATTGATAGTCAATCACCACGCACTATAACATTTTTGTTGTTGTTCCTGCTGGAATGGCTGTCTAGAAGACCAGTCTTAGCGATAAGGCCGTCTATTGATTCATCAAATCTGTAAATGTATTTTTGTTCATTATTGTGTGATATTAAGTGTTTTAATAAAGTGTTATATTATTATTATAACACAGTAAGGAAACCTGCGTACTTTAGCAATTTCTAAATATTTATAAAGTGTGTAAATTTTGCCAACCTGCACCAGGCCAGCGTAGTGGACAATATGGTGTAACTAAGGTCTCAATTGCTTTCTTGATTGTAGATTCCCGTAACCTGTAGTGGAGAACCTATATGGCCTGATACAAAATAGTAATTACTGAGAGACGGTTAGTATTATGCGTACAACTGTATTTTATATTGTTGACATGATACGTTTATTTGTTTAAAAACATTCAATAAAATAATTTACTTCATTGCCAGTTGCCACGTTTTCTCTTGATGATATAATTTAGAAATCAAGAAGTGAAATTATTTACGTTGAATGTGTGAGACCATGCATTTTTAGCTCATAGTTATTACGTTGTTACGGACAAAGGCCTAGAACACCATTTTTTATTACTGCACTCAGTGAACTTGTCACTTCACACGCAGGAAGCCATAACGTTATGGTACATATACATTATATATTTGATCGAAGACATACATAAATTCATCATAAATTACACCCGGGAATAAATATATTTCACTGAACTTAGTTCGCATAGTATGTCTTCGGAGAGGTAGGCAGAGACGTGACAATGCCGTATTGCTTAACATGGAATTCGAACCCTCACAGCTTACAGCTTGGGCATGCTGGCACCAGATCAACGATGCAGCCACTTTTTTAATTTGCGAAAAGGATGAAAAGGGCAGACATTTTACTTATACTTATTTTGCATAATATGACAATAGGTGAAGTCTCATCACAAAAATCAATGCTTATAATATAATTTCAAAACACAATATTTCTTACAAGCCGGTCTGTTTAAATATTTATTTCATTTAAACTAGAACACTTTTTCTATCGGCAATGACTGTTGACCTTCGTTGGTCATTGCAATGTCAGTAGGTCGAATGACTATTCGTAGATTAACGACCCTATTTGTAGATAATTTTAAAACCTATTTTAACTATCGAATATTTTGTCCCTTTCGACCGACTTTGGAATTCATGTTGAGCGAAAGAGACAAAACATTCGATAGCTAATACATTTTATAAAACTGTTTTTACATAAGTTCATTGATGAGTTATGCTGCAAAGAATAACTTTGATGCCCGAAAGGCCGATAAAAATGTTAATTATATACAACTTCGGCATATTTAAAAGAATATTTTATTTTCTGTATGAACAGGTTTCTTTTAAAGTTGTAGATCGGTACCGAGTTCTGGGTACCGTTTCCGTATAAGATTTTTTATTGCAATTAATGGCGAGACGAGCATGCTATTTACTTTTTTTTTTTATTGCTGTGAATGGCGAGACGAGCATGCCGTTCGCCTGATGGTAAACGATACGAGCGCTCATGAACAGTAGCAAAACCAAACAACACCTTGAATTACAAAGCAATGCTTGGCATTCCACTGCGCTTGCCATCCTGAGACATAAGATGTTAAGTCTCAATATGTCCAGTAGTTACTTTGGCTACAATGCCCTTCAACCCGAAACACAACAGTGCGTTTACACTGCTTTTTGACGGGAGAAATAGACACTGCGGTGGTACCCACCCAGATGGCCTCTCACATATGAGAGACCTACCACCAGTATACTAATATAATAATAATTAATATAATAACTAGCGATAAGCGAGACGACCGATCATGGCCAGTAGCAAAATCAAACTACACCATCAATTACAAAGCAATGCTTAGCAATGCACTATATTATCAATTAATTATTTTTTCGCTTAGTGTGTTATGGGGCTGAAAAGTGTCTCTTAGTTCCTGATATGATATAAATCACTTTTTATAGTGTCAGACCGTAAAAAACATTATACGCCTTATTTATTTTTGAAATCGTATAAGTTATTTATTTAGTTTTTTACCTTAGCTGAGATAAAATAACAATGTTTTTACAAATACTGTTAGGTGAAGTACAATGATACATAAACTCACGCCTTTTTCCCAGAAAGGGTAGGCAGAGGTGCCAGGACACCCACATTTCGCCTTATGTGTTCCGTCCCACGATGTGGTGGCGAGCCTATCGCCATATCGTGCAAATTTCTGACTCTGGGCTGATAATGAATAGAAAAATCCAATATCACTTTGCCCAACCCGGGATTAGAACCCGATACCTCAGCTTTGTAACCGTACCCTAGTACATCGACGCCACCGAGGCAGTCGAGGCCGTCATAAGTACAATGATGATTGCAAATAAATTCTGTTACTCTAGGTCTTAGCCCTGACAGGTAACCTAACGCTGCGGATACAAATTAGGCCCTCATTAGAAATTATTATTCCGTTGACATTTGGATTTCTTCATTACTAGACATTGGGACGTGGGTACTAAAATTTCGAAACAGTCATGGTCAGATATATACCTTTTGTAGGCTTTAGTTAGGTACAAATGTGCTGCTTTTGGATTATTAATTCAAATTTATGTAATACTAGCGGTAAGACCCGGCTTCACCCGGGTGCAGATACTTATTTAGTCCAGTCCTCATTTGACACAAATTATTTCCCATACCATTTTATGTTTATTGACTGCCATTCTTTATATTGCTTTCCCGTCCTCTACCATCTTGTCCCATCTCATACTGTTCAGTGACTCAAGCCATACAATCCGTAAATTCCCATTTGAACCGCTTTATGTTCTATCCAATCCCATCCCTTTGAGTTTGATAGGGTAAAAAATATATGCTCATCCGATGGGAACACTACATTTTTCGGGATAAGAAGTAGCCTTGTGTTAATCCAAGGTACTTTTATACCATATTTTATTCATATTATTTATTGGTCTACCTATGTAAGAGTGAAGAAAAAATAACCAAATAAACTTTCGCATTTATAATATTAGTAGGATATGATGTATTATGATATAATAGCTTTTGTACCTTGATAGTAGGTATTCGTGATCTCTCCTTGTTGTAATTATAGTTCTGCTGTCATTAGGTCGAGAAGCAACTACAAAGCCAGCATAATTGTGTCAAGTAGCGAGATATAATTATTTTTTGTTTATTGATACTATATCTGTATAATGTCGTCGCTTTGTCGATCCTGTCTAAAAAGTCACTTCGGGAAAAATAACCACATTTTACTAATTAAGTAGACCATATTTATTCTTCTTAATATAGGCATGTGCTGACCATTAGTGATAAAAATAACTAATTAATATTGCGCGCATAAATATTCTGTGAGCCTTATAAGGGGCTAAGATTTGTATCCTGCAATTAATACCAGTTTTCACACCCACGTCAGCGAAATACTATGTATTTTTAGATAATCTTGTAAGTGGTAGAGCCGCACTTGGCGACTGTAGATATTTTTTACAGCTTTAATAAAGACAAAAAGTCCAATGTGTTGGAAATATGTATGTATCTCGAGTTTTTTTGTATTATCTAGTCTAAACCGCTTTCTAAACCGGGTGTTAAATCAAAAAATGACTAAAGCTAAATGATTTTGAACATTTTAATGGATTTAATAAATTATTTTTATTTTCATTTATAGGAAAATTGGTAGCTTGTTTATTTCTTAACTCATTTTCTAATAGAAATGAAAGAAACTGGCGAACAAAGGTTTTCTGCTGTCCATAGCTTATTTTTTTATAGTTTGCAATACATTGTAGTGTGTGAAGGTTTGCTCATGTTGACGAGCAAGCGTGATGCTTATGGTCGTCCGCATCAATATCTGTTTATCCAGTCATTCTAATGACTTATAAAAAAATCGTAATACTTGATATCTCGTGAGAAATGCCCATAAATGTTTATCATAAGTTCGTGTTGAATGCACCACATTGCAAGTAGGAACTGCGGTCGGTTACGTCGCGTGCAGTAGTCCTTTTCAACCGCAGCGCAGACGCCGGAGTGAGGCAACATTGCGGGTGGACGTAGGTGTTTTAAATGTGCCGAGATCTGTATCGAGATTTGCAGAAATTGTGGATTTGGTAGCCGTGTATGCTGTATAGATATTATCCGAATTTGAAGCTTTGATGTGACGTGCGCAGATTTTTAATAGGGTGGGAAAATACTGGAAAATTTAAATTTTTCGATATGTTATTTTAGCATTAGTGCCAACCATGCGCCACCCATGCCGGTCTAATGCAGTCAGCGTCCCACCACTATACTGCAGGGAAAACAAAAAGCTTTGCCCTCTCCATGATACGCTAAGTGACTTTGAATTGTATGTATAATACATAGAGTATGGACCACTTTATACATCTTAAATTGACTGGAAGAAATTCTGCGCACACGCGCAGTTGTTATGGCAGGGAGAGAACCCTAAACAAAAGCCCACGCCGGCATTTTGACTTAAACCTGTCGGTGGCCTTCATGTGCATTAGGGATGGTTAGCTAGAGTGCCAACCTTCAAGTTTTCTGAATCGTAGTTCATTAAGAAACAGCTGTGCAACGAGGCCGCAGATTATTTTTCTGCCCTAAGTTAAATGTTTACTTGTACGACAAATATTGCTATGGCATAGGAAAGTCTCACATAATTTCTGATAGCTTCATCACAAGGTTTATACCTCATTCAGGAGTCAAGAGGCAAGATTTATTTTTAATGTAATTCTTTGTAAGAATTATCGTACTTAATTTTCAATATGAATACATGATTTTCCGAAGCGGTGAAAGTACCTTATCTAACTGAGCAAGTGATGTGCGAAGAGACTCGTTTGTCGACGTTTTTCTACAGTTTTAGCTTGCACGCTAACACCTCGTTACAAAATCTGTTCTGTAATGCTGGCAGAATGTGTAATATACCGTAATACAGTAATTAAAAGAACGTTTTTGTGTGCACGCGATACTAGTTCGAGTTTATTTCTGCAGCTTGCACCACGTTTGACAGGATGTGGTTTAATTGTATTTTTTATTTTGAAATAAAACTATTATTTACGGATTTGATCGCGGATTTGGTTCAATTTATACATTTTGTTTACTTCCCGACGTTTCGATTACATTACAGCTTTCGTGATCACGTGATTTATTTCAATGTGTAATATTCGCGTAAATCTTAGAAACCATTATTTTTATTTTTTATTTTTATTGGTTAAACGGCTTACGGTTTACCTAAGTGATCACCGCCGCCCATGAACATCAGCAACACCATAGGGCATAAAGATGTGTTCCTGGACTTTAAGGCTAAAAGCATACATTTATCAAGAAATTTTTGAAATGTTTTATGAGGAATTAAAAAAAATATATTGACTCTTACCAGATCAATTCGTATTTCAACGAAACTTCCCTGCTATTTATGTTGTTTATTTCTTTACTATGAGATAATGGCTTACAAAAGCAATTTTATTGTTAACCACATATAAAGGAAGTTCAAAATCTTAATTTCCGGTATGTTTTTATTAGTAGAGTAAGTTGAAAATAAATCCAAAATAAATATTATGTATATCCAAAATAAGAAAGGTACTGGCATCTCATTGTAATACGAGTAAGTAACCATCCTTATAATACTGAAAATCCCTTGGTTACTCGTTACAACATTCAAAATAAATAACTAAGCGAATGTTGTATTAATTTCGACATATAGCATTAGCCATTAACAGTTTTGATAAAGTTGTAAATCCACAAATACCCAATATTAACATAGGTACATACAGGATTTCTCATATTTTTATGAAAAAAATACAATACGATTACAGCCTTTTTTGTATGAATTTTCGGCAAAGCGAGTCAAATGAAATATTGTAGCGTTTTAAATGTTGCATACTTGTAAAATTTCACATGTTTCTGCTGAGTAATTAAGTTAAAACCTGTTTAATTTGAATAAACCTTTCAATTTCAGTCTCGCAGGTAAATAGTGGTTTGTTGCGCGAACAGAAGTATAATTTATTTGCAGGCAAGGGTACGAAGAACGTTTGGCAATACTAAAAATGAAATGAAAAATATTGGAAGTCTGCCGACTAGTCAATAAAATATTATTAACCGACTTCTTTTATTTGTATCATAACATTAAACGCATAAAATAAGGTCCTAATTATTACTTCCGTTATATATTTTGTATATGCGATGTTTCATATATACGTATCCATATATACACACAAGTATATAAAATAATTTTAATTTTCATGTATAAAATACAATCATTAAGTTTATAACTTCACTGTTTTATGATTTTACTACTGTAGTCTCATTATTTGAGATTGAGAAGAAAAGAAAATTAATTGAATGAAATGCATGTAAAATATTTCCTTGTGCATTACCGCGGAAAGATACCAAAGACACCGAACCAATTAAACTTTCTTTATTTAAATTCCAGATTCGGGATAAACGAACTGGGAAGTGTATGATCCAGATCTATGCGCGATGGAGTGAAAACATTGTAATTAATATAATAACAGTTTGGGGGGGAGGTTATAAAGTGGGTTCCGACCGTCGGCGGCCATTCGCCGCGCGTTAGCTCCGCGCATGCGCCCGCCTCGCGAGTGACAGTGACAGTTTACCCCAAAAATGGCGGCCAATATTTACGTAAGTGTCAAAAATAATGAAGATCTGTGGTTTTAGAACGCACCACGATTGTTTATGATCAGTGACAAGTGATTTTAGTGACACGAGGTGGTTCTAAACCACACATCTGCATACGTGATTTTGCATGTGAATTTATTTAGATTGCTGTGACGCCGATTTAAACCATTGTGTTTTGGAATCGACACTGGATACATTTGCTTCTTAAAAAAAGAAAACATGGTCTATGACAGGAGAAATCGAAAGCTTTACAAATTACCCATAAACCATAATCACTACAATTTATATTTTTATGATATTCTAAACCGACATTTTACTTTATCGTAAATTGTCAGGTATCTAGGGTTAGGCAACACATTTAATGCCTAGGTCTGCTAGACTTGGAAAGGACAATTGCCGTCCGGGTCGTTAACCCTACATAGGATTTGCTTAGCTTTTAGATCTACTGACATAATGTCCTACTTTCGTATTGTGCAGGGTAGAACAGATAAATCGATTTGAAATAGGCGCCAGTGATTTTAATCTGATGCAACGTTAATTATATCAATCTTAATTATTCTAGAGCTTTCTGGAATGTTCTATACATATATTATTTTAAGCCAAATATTATGACATAATATTCTGTGAATACTGTTTTTTTAAACAATTAAATTATGTGCTACTACTCATCTAGTGATATATTTGTTTTAAATATTTTTTACAAACGATTACAGATTTTAAAATACAAAATTACCTAAAAAATTTAATAATATATTTTGTGTTTTTCAAAACAAGATTTATCAAATTAATATTTGTAATCAGGAATAATAATTGTTAGAAAGTTATATAGTTTCTATTATTAAAAATGTATTTACTTAATTATCAAAAAAAAATTATTCATCCTTTTCAATAATTATGATAACTAAATTCAACGTTTTTATTGCTTACCGAGAACAGCAATGACATTGCTTTATTAAACAAAAAAAGAAACGACTTTATATGCCAAGTTCACTTAACAGAAGCGGAAAGCCGAAAAAGGATCTAATAATGTTAATGTAATCGATATGCACCGTAACATGAGCCGCGCATATTTCTAAGGAATTCAAACGGCGTACGTACGGGCACGTTGGTTAAAAGTGAAAACACATTGAACAGAAAGTGAAAATGTTCACAGGAAGTAACTAGCATTAGTTTTATTTGAGTTAACGGTCTATGTAATTATTATTTATGTAAAAAAATAATTACTTTGTGGAATAACTACTGTAATAAATTTTCCTATAATTGTTATAATTATATATAATAGGCTGCCTTATTTGTCTTTGAGTTTCTGGGTTCATTTCCCAGGTCAGTTATTTCGTGTAAGTTTTTTGGTTTGGAAAACCTTCTACAATTGGCTTGGTACTTTGTATTTGCTGTTGTTTGAATTATATTTTATTTGTACTGTTTGGGACGGAAAAAGTTCGACACAGTACAGTGGGTGGCATTATTGTTGTATTTGGCTTTTCCTGCAGTCATACATAACAAAAATAATATATATATATATATATATATATATATATATATATATATATTTAAGTTAACATGTTCTTTAGAGATTGGATAAAATTGGTAAAATGATTTAATTATTAAGTGATAACTATTCATATAAAAAAGTAACCCGGTTAAATATAATAGTGACATATAGGAAAAAATTTGCGTATGAAATCAACCCAGCGCAAATAACGATAATAATAATAAAAAAATTAATTAATGTTTTTCACCTTTTCCCAGCATTGTTATAGCTAATTATAGTCAGTATAATTAATTACCAGTATTAAACGGTCGTGTTGGTCTATAGTGGCAGCGTGGGCAAAGCGCTTGCGACAGGGCCACGCGTCGATATGTCGGCTGAACTGACCTTAGCTAGTAAATAACCTTTATGGCGCTGTTTAATCAATTATTACTGATTTTATGTAGATCAAATCGGCAATATTATTATAAGTCATGCTTTTATTGCATGTATGTATAATGGTTGATTTGAATACAGTTTAAAGTTAATGTGAATTTGATCTATGAATTTAATCTTTGACTATCTTCAAACATACGAACAAATTGATTTAAAACACACATGCCAAGTATAAAGTTTATCTTAATTTAATAATTGAAATGACTTAAAAACTAAGACTAAAGACTAACGTAGTATAGCCTTTGAACTAATCATCAACACCTAGTCACATATGTATGTCGTTGACTTACCCAATACACTTTTCTTATGTTCAAGTAAAATGTTTCTATCAACAATGGAACAAATATCTAAAATCAATATAGAACTTGTAAAGTACGTTGTGGCCAACTTGTACACGGTGGTCGCGGGTTCAAACCCCAGGGCACACCTTTGACTCTCAATCGTATTCTAGATTGTAGAGTAGGCCCGTGCCCTGCAGTGGGAAGTATATGGACTGATAAAATAAAATAAATATATAGAACTTATACTTTTATAAAATTACATAACTAGAGCATTACTACACAATATCATATTAACTAAAACAAAAGATAGTCTTGGGTCAATCGTGATTTCAATTTTGTCACGAGAATCAAGACAAAATCAGTAATATCTTGAAGTTATCGCGAGTCGTGCTCTCGACCGAAGTCCTTGGAACGTTTCCGGGTGAGCTGTCTTGGGAATGGGGTCGGTTGTGACGTACCCATTTCCACTTTTTATGTATATTTAATAATAAATGAATATTGTAAAGGGCAAGGGCGATGGAATGAATCTCCATTCCGATTTACTAGTGGCAGGTCTCTCATATGTGATAAGTTGCCTGGGTAGGACCACCGTAATGAAGGAAGAAATAGATTTCTCCCGCCAAACAGCAGTGTGAATGAACTGTTGTGTTTCGGTTTGAAGGACATTGTAGCCAGAGTAACTACTGGGCAAATTGAGACTTAACATCTTGTATTTGGCTGGCGAGTGCAGTGGAATGCTAATCATTGCTTTGTGTTGTTTGGATTTGCTACATTTCATGAGCAGTCGTATCGCTTACCATCATGCGAGTGACATGCTCGTCTCGCCATTCAGAAGGGTAGATTCATTCCGGTTTAAAGACGAAACATCACACAAAGCGGATTCGTAATTGTGACAGAAACGGAATAGAAAAATTAGTGAAGTAGTTAAGAGTCATGACACCATGCTACTAAATAATTTTGGGTAGGATTTTTGTTGCCATTATGATTACAAAAACTGTTCTCTTTGCTTTTGCTTTTATCCTGTTTGATTTATCCCGTATGCGGATCTAAGGTGATTTCATAAATTCAAAAGCTTATACAGTGTACACATTAAAAAAAGGAATTAGTGAAGATACTAAATACAAAGAGAATAATTAACAAAGGCCATGCCAAACTTTAATTTTATTCAAGAAGAGAAAAAAGTGCGAGCAGTATTATAGCAATTAATTTGCTACTCCTCCTCACCAAGGTCACAAAATACCCGTGAGATCCAGGTCAATTTCCTCTAAACTGTATCAGTATAACTTGTAATTTATTTGCTTAAAGTTGAGCTGCCATTAACGCAGGCATTACCGAGGCATGGTGGTGTAACTATTGTTACACAGATGCTATCTCACTGCTCTGCAATCTTATGAAACGTTCTTTTTGACAACTATGAAATTTGACAGATAACATCTTAATAACAAGTATTTTTTGATAGCGTCGACGGTTATGTATAATTGAATTGCAGGGTGAGAAATGTTTTTTAAGCATTGACAATGGCGGCTGATTCGTTGAAGTAAGTTGTCAATAGCTTCTGTAGTCAATAGAATAACATAATTGAATACGAGCCGCAGTCTGAGATATTTAGTGACAATTAAATAGTTCTTTGGTAAAGATTTTACGGGGACAGTGAACTTAGAAATATTTTCTTATTTAAGGTTTTCTTCATAACATATTTATTAAGGATATCTTTAAATAATTGTATCTGAGTGTGGTCGTAAGATCATGAGGTCATTAAATGATGTGACAACATTAATGAACTTCCTAAAATAAAAAAATATTAGTTACGTTAATAATCTTAAAATGATTTTATTTTAGTTTTACAATAAGAAAACGTACATATAGTTAATTTTTTTATGAAGAAGTGATCATCGTTAACTTTGAGTGTAAATCAATTTGTGTAATTAAAAAAATATGGACATCCCATCTAATATAATTTGTTTTCATCACGATATTGGGTGTAGGTGAACTAATGATATACAATATACTAACGATAATGATATATATATAACAACAAACAACCTTTTAAGTCCGTACCATCTACAGCTAATATTTTGAGTCCCTCTATGTCTTGAAAGGTATTAAACCATTTTAGAACAGAAACAATAACCAAGATGAATGAAATATTGTCTCTTGATTTATAGATGTAGATTTGAATCTATAATAACTATTTTTGAATTAATATCCTCAATTTAGCAGATATCGTTAATTCCCCCATGAGTACGTGAGAACAAGAAGATCAATGGTTCAGTTAAAATCTCAGTGCGACGGGCCTCAATTACAAGATATCAGTTTTTCGATGACATCTCGGCGCCGTGGGAGCCGCCAAGACATTGACAAAAACAACAATAACTGGCGGGAATTGTGACTTGTTTTGTATGGAACACGGTTGTTTGTGATGTTCACGCCTGTGGTATTGACAGGGTAGACAGAACTATAAGTAGTGCCGAGTTTATTGAGCTTTGTAAAATTGAGTTTATTGGAAAATTTTACTGAGTTTTCCAATTTGATATTTATTTCTTTGTTGGAACAAAGATTGTTTCGTTAATGATAAATACTGCTTAGTTACGGTTCGGCGTATTTAACTAGGGAGCATATAAGCCATTTTATTATGAACAATAAAAGATCCCGTTTTGCCAAATATCATGATTCAAATAAACTCTGGAACATTTGAGGCACTCATAATTGTATGTACCAGTAAAATAGAAGAATATATTTTGCTGATCGTTACTATGTCTGGACCTCACTGCCTTTGCAAATTATAATCACATAATTTTACTATTATGCAAAAAAGCAATAATCTCGTCTGCATTCCTGAAGCGGTAGGCAGAAATGTCGCAAGTCAGACGCCGTCCTTATTCCTATTCATTATATCCGCATATTTTCACATCTGGAAAGTATATTAAAAATAGATTAGGCCTGTGAATAAACTACAATCGGTAACAATCAATTAACCGATATGAAGTAACGCTCGATAATATCGAGTTGTATAAATGTAATTGATCGATAATCGTATAGATTGTGCAACGGTACTTACAAAACGCACGCTTTGCGCACTTTCATTATCAGATGATAATATGTTATGCAAATGTTTGGAATTGTAAGCGATTTGCACTCGATTATAATGATTTTAATTATAGAGTATGCCCTATTGTAATTTATGAAAGTATTGCGTCCGTTTAGTAGAGATCGCGTAACTTTTTAACAGCCTCTGTAGCGCAGTTGGTTAGACGCCTGCTAGGAGGCTGTCCCGCCCTCACACCCACCACTGTAACTCCTGTAAGCCAGGATCAACAGTGGCACGCAATGTAATGACACCGAGCATTGAAGCTCGGCGAGTCTCCGGGAATGTCTAACTTGTCTTTAACCCGCAACGAAATTAATCAGAAAGTGTTATTAATAGGAGGAGTTGGAAATAAAATATTGTCCACTTCCCTCCGTGCAAAGCGGGTTGGTTAGACGCCTGCTATGAAACGTGAGGTTGCGGGTTCGATATCCATATTGAGACAAATATTTGTGTAACGCGTATTTGTTCGGGTCTGGGTGTTTGTGAGCCCGAGAAATCTTTTATAGTCTCTGATACCCACGATAAAAGACTCGTTTTTAGGGTGGGGTCAGGATTATGTAAGTGACTGTTAAGTGTATGTATTTATTTAATCCATGAGATCATATTCTTAGATATAATCGGTTTATTGACAGCGTAGGCAGACTCTGCGCATTGTAAAAGCACAATGACTTTATAATATACGCCGTAGTTTGAGAGTAAGTAAAAATCATTGATTGAGCTATTTAAAATATACATTTTAGAAATACATTTAAATCGCTTAAATCGTTACTTATGTGTGACCAATATTTTTTAATTAAACTGGTCGATTATTAGATAAAATGATTGCATTAATTAATCATAAATATATATTTTATTCTCACTGCGAAAATTGAACAGACTTCTACTCATTTCAAAGACGATGATCATGGCCAATTACGGCACGAGCTCTATCCTAATACATAAATATATATTTAACAAACATTAATGAACCGAAAATCAGGCCAACACATTTTCATTTTTCCACGTTTAAACTGTTAACAAAAATGTTATTATCAATTATGTAACTAAAATACAATCAACTAAACAAGTCTGACATTAATCAACAGCGTCAGAGAAAACCCGATCTGACGGCGTCATTATAGAAAGCGAGTGACAAAACTAGATCACACGTCTCTGGTCAAGTGTATAGGATTTCCGCCATTTTTTACAACTTCCCATTTAGCTTGTGAGAAAATGTGTAAAATTACTCCATATTTGTCTGGTAAATTGCGTGCTTTCACTTTCATATCGTGTGTCCCGCTCTAACGCGTGATGAGAGACAGAGACGTATAATTACTAGATAATGACGTGTGAATGTTGACAGCTAAACGTCATGTTATTAGTGTGTTTATTTTTAATGTTTGCTTTTGTAAATCTGTTATGGGTTTTCTAATTAGTTTTGTTAAGACAATTAGGCGCCTCTTTGGGTTTAAAGACAGTATTACCAAGTATCCGTACAGCTAACTCCTGGCAGTTTCCAGGGCTTGCTGCCATCTTTCAGTGTCAAAATATAACGAATTGTGTGATTTTAACTTATTCAGGTACACAGTTTTATAAGCTACTACTGTAGGCATTTATATAAAACATATGAAGATAAAAATATTTTTGAAGTCCTATTTTTAGTATACGTAGTGGAAGTCTTTATTATAATCTAACAGATTCGCGATTTTCAAAGTATTTGTATCTTGTTTACTTTTTATGAAAACCCTTTAGCACTAAAAAGGCTCATACAAAGGTGATCGACGTAACAACATTTTTTGTAGTAATATTTTTATGGTTTTGAAATAAGATATAGTCAGTCACACTGTGTTCACCTTGGACGACAGCATGGAGAGGCCGAATCGACTGATGCGGTATTGATCAAAGAAAACGAAACCAAGCGATGAATTTTGTGTTTTGTTCCGCTTCCTGACTTAGATCACAGGTTACCCAATATATCTGTCCCTAATCTTTGCTCTTTTGACTTCTCTTGAATTTTGAGACACCTTCAATGAGTCTGCGATCTTGGTATAAATTTTCATGGGTGGCAACAATCACTTACCATCAAGTTAACCGTTTGCTTCTTTGCCAGACCATTGCAATAAAAATCATCAATACGAAAATCTATACACAACAAAAACCTAAGCATTAAACCGATTCACCATAAAACAAACAGTACAAGCGTGTAAAATCGCGCAATTGTTTTAAAGTTTAAAATGGCGGAACAGACCGTGAGGGAAGTTCGTGTGGGCTTTAGGCACGCTGTTGGGGGTCAATCGGCATGGGAAGCGCCGGCCGCGACCTCTACGTACCTTGTTTAAAAACTAACAATGAAATATACGCGAAATTCGATTACTGTGAAATATGTGTATTTGAAGACGAACCCAAATGTGTTGGTTTATTTGCGTAATTTTTTGTTGATCATTTGTAAACATTATATGTATGTTATTTTAATAAGCGAATGAATCATTAAATAGTTAGGAAATATTGCCTATCAAAGTCTAGTTTAACTTGAATAGGAGAGGAAAAGGTTGGTCCATCTCACTGACCAAACGAAACATGATGGCAAAGTCCGCGTCTCTGTTGTTTTTGGGTAAAATAGTGGTACACAATTTGGTCAAATCATTCCTGCAGTAGGAAACCTAAATGTAATGTAGTTTTTTAACTTTAAAATTCTACTTAGGACATATATCATTGTCGGACTTATAACGGTATGTATCAATACTTATATTTTAGTTAAATTTGTCGTCATAATTATGTGCATATTAAAATATTAATGTGACACAAACACATTAACAAAATGGATTTGTCAAAAACATTCATATAAATCTAGATAAAACTAATGTATAATACTAAATTAGTACTAGTCTAGGTTATGTTCAGTCAAAACAAAAAGGTTACATCACAACAATAAAATATAATGTGGGAATTACGTGTTGCCTTGTGGAAAATATTTGCAATTCGTTGACTAAAACAATCGTGTGTCCATCATACTGGATTTGTGGGTAAGACAGATTTTCAGGCTCGGTTATGTGATTACCCTGTATTCATGGGCGTAGCGAGGGTGGGGCAGAGTGGGGCGCTTGCCCCACCCTGGCTCTGACCTGTAAGGTACATAAACAAACCTAAAAAAATTAAATTATCTAGATAAAGTACTATCTATAGGTAGATATAAACCTCTATTGACTGATTAACAAACTGGCATACGCCAAGAGCCCAAACGGAGTAAGACCGCGGCTATAGTTTGCTAGTTGCATATTATTGTAGAATGCTGCCCCACCCTGAACCCAGGGCTGGCTTCAGCCATGACTGTATTGAGTACTTATAGGTCAGTACATTGCTGTATATGTTGTCTATTGGTAGTTGAATATTTTGCCTTAGCGATAGCTCCTGTGGCTATAAGTCTTTGTGAGAGGTCCTCTAGTTCATTGTTTTCTCATCCGCTTTAATGCATGTAATGCACAAAAATATTTCCAATTCCTATTAATTTAAATTTGTGATTGATTTCGTTGCGGTTTAAAGACAAGTTGATATTCCCTGAGATTTGCTGAGGTCTAATACTCGGTGTCATTAAAATGTGCACTACTGTTGATCCTGGCTTACAGGAGTTGTAGTGCCGGCTGTGAGGGGGGAGATAATGTCCAGACGAATATTTCCCACTCGACTCAATAATGCCGGCTTGGTCGAAACGCAAGCTGAAACTTAACTAACACCCTAGCGTAGGTATATGTGACAAATTTACCACCATCACACTATTCAGGTATGAGTATCCTACCCCTAGCATTATGACCGCTAGTTACCTCGTTCACCAAACTAAATGATACGAAACAATACGAAAGCAAAATTAAACCAAATTCGCGATAAAATTCTTAAAAAAATATTTTATTTAAAAATAACAAAGCTCTTCGTTCATCCATACGTAAACGGAATCACTACATAGTATAAAACAAAGTCGCTTTCTCTGTCCCTATGTCCCTTTGTATGCTTAAATCTTTAAAACTACGCAACGGATTTTGATGCAGTTTTTTTTAATAGATAGAGTGATTCAAGGGGAAGGTTTATATGTATAATACGTACATATTATTGTACAGAAATCTATTTGTACCTGGGCGAAGCTGGGCCGGGCCGCTAGTAAAATAATATAACAGTCATAAAAGTAGAAACAGTTGTTCTATAGTTTTAGTATGATTCTTAAATTGCCGTCGTTTCTCTTGTTCGATAGGCCACTTGACTTAAGTTTCTAATATTTAGAAGTTACCATATTATGTTAAGTGTGGATAAGTTGTATTTGAAAGTTTATGTTCCGATAGAAGGTATCACTCTAAAGGTTAGTGAATTGTACATAACTTCAAGTTGATAGTTTAATATCTACGTGGTCTAATATTAGTTATTAAGAAAAGTACTACACAGTGAAAGTTTGGTCGGTTTTCTTATGTTTGAATAGGGAAATAGCAATGAAGTGTTAATATACCTAAAATCAGTTTTAAATAGTTAGTCATAGACATTATAAAAGTTATGTTTTACCATTTTAACAAATCTGCGCATTTTCTACAAGACCGATTTTCCCCATTTCATGGTCTTTAGATTGCTCGTATATAAGACCATTATTTCCTTGGTTCTCATATTTCAGTCCAGTCATTTGGTCCAAAAATATGAGTTACCTTTAGTATACTTTGCTGCAGTTGTACGCCTAAACTAGTTATTTTAATAAAACAATTGTAAAGACATAAATTGTGGGCAATTTTCTCTAGTTTAATTTTGTGTTCAGATATGTTCCTCGTAAAATGACTAGGAAAGTAGATATCGTCAAAAAACTTTTGCACGCCATTTTTTCATATGGCGGCGCGAGCAGCGAAGTTACGAGGTCGCAAAGTATGTATCGAAAACAGCACCTCAAAATCTATAAAATCACCAATTTCCAAAACGCCCGGAAAACCATTCAGATAAAACTACCAGATGACTGGAATATTTTTGTTGACGACAATCAGCCTGCTCTTTTTTGTCATCGGTCCCTGACCAAGCAACGTTGAAGCCAGGCATGTATCACCAGTTTTATTTACACAGATGCTTGCAGATGTAGGTGAACAATTGCGTACAGAATCCAGTCTATTGTTACACTTGGGTTTCAGTTTCAAACGATACATTACGCAACGCTTTAGATCTTATTTCATTATGCAACGTTTTGTGATAACCTCGCGGCCCTACTATTGACACTTCAAGGTTACAGATTAGAGTTATTGATCTATTACGATTTACGACCATTGAGCTATTGAAATAACAATTTGTAGTTATAAAAATGTTACGATTAAAATCAATATTGAGTTCATTTTTATTCATTTTCAATTGAAACTTACAGTGGTCCAAATCATATTTGTATTACTACTCTACTTATTTCAAAATTACACACATCAAAAATTACATGGTATGTAAAATATAGCACTTATAAGATTAATTTCTTCAATATTATAAAACTCTTGAAATAATACACGAGACGATAAAAATCTGTCATTGTGACCAACGCAAAAATCTTGGGCTTCAGACATAACGTGTATTTAGATTCGACCTATAAGATATATTATCGCCATCTTTGCTGCACTCATGTGTATTAGCCACTATCGTGTAAGTATGAAGTCATTAGTTTCGGCAATTCGGAAGGCATAGCCAATGCAAGGCATGCAGTCAGAAACAACCTCTGCATATTGCATTGTTGGCTCTATCGGCGATCGACCTCGACGCACGGACAACACGATAAACTTAACGTTCGCAACGAATTCGTCAGTTTTATATTATCATACGAAGGTCTATTGTTTCTCTCAGTTGAGAATTTTAACAACTTAAGAATTGAAAATACTGGTAAGGAAGGTTTAGGTATTTTGTGTTTCCATTTCAACGTTAATATTCTATTTCTGTGTAATGTTATATTGATGGTTTTGTGACTAATGTACTTTGCAATCTTTTTCAGATATTTCGATTAATCTAAATTATGTTTAGTATGTACAACATGCAAACACCCATGCCCACTTACATATCTGTGGGTAAAATATATATGATATTTAAGTGTACCTTAACAAACCCTAGCCGATTTTTAGCTTGCTGCGGCAAGTTATAGTCAATTTGTTATGGTGTCATTTAACATATTAAGTATACTCTTTGCATTAAACTGCATTTTTTATCAAATGAATGGTAATGATATTCGTGCTAGTTTAAAAAGGGAAAAAGTAATCACCAAAATCACACCATCCATTGCAGGCACTTGTGTCGTGACATTTCGATCATAGTCCAGCATTTAAATTGTACTGAATAATACCCCAGGGCCAATATAATGTGTCTAGTACTACAAATAGGTATATTTTGCATAAAATAGACAGTATTTAAATCGAAGGTCACATTTGAAAGCCTGAACTATTTTTGTCGAATGTAAATGAGTAACAGAATTTAATGAAACATTTGCTTTCATCGAAGCCAAGGTTATGAAAGTTTCTTATAATGTTTTCTTAAAATTATTGGTCACCGAAACCTGGCTGTATAATAAACATTGCACTCATTATTTTCTAGTTATATATAATGGGCAAAAAATAATAGTACATTGCGGATGGTACAGTGGCGGCGTAAAGGGGGGGCGGGGGGGGCGGTCCGCCCCGGGTACCAGGCCTCAAGGGGTGACAAAGTCAAGTCACTCGAACACCCACAGAATTTGAGACTATCCGCTTGCACGAGTCTCGGAGGGGGCAGGTAGAAGTCTCGATCAGCTCCTGATGAAGTATGTTAGAGTTGTCGTGTATAGTCGGTGGAATGTTCATAGCCATTGGCAGCAGACGCATTGTCTAGCCTAGGGCTTCCCAAATTGAGCGTCACGACGCCCTGGGGTGTCGCAGCATAGTCCCAGGGGCGACCAAATTGAGTAAGCCAGACTGGAGCCCTGTTTATGGAAGCTATGCTCAGAAAAACAAGCACATTCTTCTGTTCACATTTATCTGTTCTTTTTTTGCTTTTTTCTTATTAAAAAAGAGACTTTATGTTAAATTAAGAGTTTTTCTGATAATCTGTTATTAGGGTCTGAGGGAATCGTAAAAAAAATGCCAATTTCTTAAGGGTCTGAAAATGCTACCTGTCTGTGAACAGTACAAATAACTTGGGGAAGTCCTGGTCTAACCTACTCAATTTCGAAGGTTCCGGCACCCCTTACCAGAAGCTGTACGCAGGAGATGTGCGATCGATGGCCTTTTACGGTTTTTTTATGTATAGGTAGCAGACGACCATACGGTTCACGTTATGGCAAGTGATCACCGCCGACCATGAACATCTGCAACACCATAGAGATGCGTTGCAACCTTTGGCGAGAGTACGCTCTTTACTTGAAGGTGGCCAAATCGTATTTGTCCGGAAATGTTGTTGTCGACAATTGGTTCTCGGGATTTGTTGTACGTAGAAGAAAATGTTGAGAGAAAGATACTATATTGGTATTTAGAGGTTTGCCGTGTTGTATATAGGCGGAACTCAGCAGCAGAGAAAATTCCGAACATCAAAAACAACTCGGTCTTCGATGATTCGACCTGCCCGACGTTGAAATAGATCGAAAGGGAAAAGTTGGTACTGGGGTGCCCTTGCCCAAAGATGGGTGCAATATTCCACGTGGGGCCGAACCTGCGCGTTATAACGTTGCAGACCCGACGTGATATATCGCCTCGATCTGTTGAGCATACCAAGCTTCTTTGAGGCCAATTCGAACATATCCCGTTTCGGTTGAATCTTTGAGCAGACTGTGCTGTTCTCTCGAGTGGTGACGTAGCGGATGATTATTCTGTATGTATCAGCCCATATACGTCCCACTGCAGGGCACGGGCCTACTCTACAATCGAGAGTATGATTGAGAGTGGATGATTATTATTCAAGGGATATCATACGATATCCCATGGGGCCGCCTGTTTTCTGGCTGGTTTCTTTCCCGAGAATATTGACGCCAAAGCCCTTTCGTCGTCGGTTTATTACTAGCGACTAGAATCGTCACGTCAAGGGGAGCCACCAGCCCTTAGAGAGAGAGACTGGCCGTCTTGGAGGAGTGGTGGTAGACAACCATCCCAGTGCTGGTGAGTGGGCCAATCTGGCAGTGCGTCTTTTTTTACCAGTGGCCGAACAGGCGCCACGGCATGTTGCGGTCCATCTGACATCGGTCCTATCGGGGCACGGCTGCTTCGTTAGATATCTGAGGTGGGTGGCGAGAATGGATGAAACCGCTGTGTGTCATCATTGTGAAAATTAACACACGCGGAGTGCCCGGCCTGGGGTGGCGAGCGTAGAATACTCCATGCAGCCATCAGAGTAGACCTCTCGTTCTCGGCCGTGATTCCCTCCATGGTCGAGATTCAGAGGTCTTTGCAAACAATGCTCTCGTTCTGCGAGATTGTGATCTCGCAGAAGAAGACCACGAAATGGGATCGCGAGGTGAACGATCCCGCTCGCCGCTACCTGCACAAAAGGGTTGCCGAGCGATAAACGGCTGAACCGCTGCGATGCCTCTACCCTATCGTAGGGTGTAAGAATTCCGTGTCGGTATTTCTTGCCCGTCATAAGAGACGATATAACGGGGTTAACGGGGACGCTGGGCATACTGTCCAGGGGGCGGTGCGCACTTATATACAACAACTTGGATATGAGCGACAGGGTGCAGGGCCTCATTTTATACGTGCACGATATGTCCGTTGTAGCCTTGTTTAGCATTGGGTGTTATATTCTATGTGGGAGTGCTCAAGACAAAACCGCCCCGGGTGCCAAACTACCTTACGCCGCCACTGGGATGGTAATCTTGTTCGTGATACGACTGTGCATGTGTAACATAGGATCCAGTCTATTGTCAAAAATCTTGATAAATCCAAGTATATCGTCATATTCATCGCGTTGCTTTAAATCTTGCGATTTGCCAAGGATACTTCTTGATCTCTTCTTCTTCTTCTTGATACTCTATCGATCAAATATATACTAGATACAGGGTCCGGAACAAAGTCACTCGCTAAACACATCAAAGCTCTATTTAGACTGCGTTGCACTTCAGATGAACTTTAGTACATTTATCGAGCTAGTTCTAAATGAATCATGTCTACTTAACGACTAAATATAATCGCGTGGTTATATCAAATGTATTGCAATATTTAATGATTACAATGATGTGTGCGCGTTCATTAATCATTGCCAAATGATGTTTAATGAAAAGTAATGTATTATTTCATCATGTTTATTTATGATGCCATTACACGAAAGGGGTCGGTTTAGATCAATCAACAATGTGTATTGTTCTCAGAAATGTTTGGTATTGACTTTTTATTATCGAGAAATAAAATAGGAATGTTTGTTGGTATATTCTGTCATTGATATGGCACAACAAGGACAGAAACCATGGAAATAATTGTAATATAGTTTTATTTTTTTTTACAACAAAGTTATAATAATGTATTTAATTAAAACATGGACGGCTTTCGGCTAATAACAATAAGAATAGACACAGTATAAACAACATTAAGCCAATGACAAGTTCTCACTCATAGAAATAATATGAGTTAAAAAAACAAAGTGTGAGCAAGAAAATAAGCACTTATAAAGTATGTATATGAACAGCTAAAATATTCTGGACTCAGCTATGATTAGCTATAATAATAATAAAAAATAATAATATTTTTATTGTTTAACAAGAATATACAACTAACAGAGAAAAACTTACAATACATATTAACTTTTGCTTGACTTAATGCTTGCCAATTAAGTGGCCTCTTCGTGCTTTGAAAGGAAATAGTGAAAACTGTAATAAAATTTGCAAAATTTCTTAGTTCTTTATGCCTACAGCCTATTTTAAAATGCTTGAGGGACAGACCTTAGTCTACGTTGGATTATTCTGGTAGTCATCGAAAACCTTAAGCCTCCTCTTAAGATTGACCAAGTATTCAGGTTTCCTCACGATGTTTTCCTTCACGGTTAAGGCACGCAATAGTGTACTGTTTTATACTGATAATTAAGAATTTATGGATGTCCATGATATTTTACTTACAAAAAGGTCGGTGGCACTCATTAGCACATGATCGTAAAACGTAGTTGAGTTATAAAATATCACCTAGAATATCTGTATCAGCCCATATATGTACGTCCCACTGCAGGGCACGGGCCTACTCTACAATCGACAGTACGGTTGAGAGTGGTTAGGCCATATAGTCCACCTCGCTGGCCTAGTGCGGGTTGGCACCTAGAATAATTATACGAATATTATAAATGCGAAAATGTGTTTGTTTGTCTTTCACACAGTAATATGGCAACAGTATGATAAGTTTATTCGGACATAATAATCTAAGTCCTTAATAGTTTAAAAAAGAAAAACGATTAATATGTCATGGAATTGAAAAATATATAAAAAAGTAAAAAATATGCTAACATATTCTGAAAGCCAGAATGTGCAAAGTGAGGAGCATTTATGAAAAGGTTAGTTAGTTGTCACAGTTGGTGGAACAAAAGAGCTACGTATGGGCCGTAGCACTTGGTGCTCTATAGTCTCTGCCTACCCCAACGTGACATAGGTGATCGGCGTGCGTTTACGTAGGTAATAGTGCATAGTTCCTGTGAAATAGAGCAGCAACGTAATGCTATACGGACGAAGCCGTGGGAAAAATAAGCGATATATTTGTCTTAGAATACGTATTGATCGTCACAAACGAGGAAAACTTTGCAGAATATAGCAGCCTACAAAATATTTATAAATAAAACGACTTACGATCGTTCTCTCTCATGGATCAATTACTGCGTGAACTTTAACTATTACAATACCACATTTACAAAATACTTAAATTAAATTTTGCAATTTAATAACTTTTATAGTAATAAAAAAGTGAAACGGTTCTCATATCTGGATGAAACTGTGGTGATGACGTAACCACTTGTCATAATATGGGTCGAGGTTGTCCGTGTGAGCATTAAACGCGCCTAATCCCATTGTTGGCTTATCATATCATCTTTTGTCTATAACACCCACGACGTGTCGAGCGCGTTGAAATCTTTTCTTCGAACGTCTATCCGTTTTTTATTGGGCTTTTGAAACGAGCTTCATATTGTTATTGTGAGGCAATTATGACACTTAATTAGTTGAAGGTGCTAATAAATTGAGTTAATTAAAATAAATTTACGTAGTGTTGAATCCCACGCCGATGTTTATGTATCGTGGATAAAATAAATCATACGAAAGGAGATAATGAAAAAAAAAATAGTGATTTAAAAAAACAATATTTAAATAAATAATATTATTCAACTGACGTTTGACACCTTTTTCCAAAATGTATTAGAAGAATGGGAAAATTAAATATTTTTGCTGCATAAATTGGGATGAAGTTATTCTAAAAAATCTAGTCTGTTTGATATTCATTATTTGGAATAATCCCATAGTACGTATAGGTAGTGAAATGTTCATTAAGCAAAACTTCCAGAAGCTTCTCTGTCCTTGTAAGTTCTGCTAAGCTCGGCTGGAAAGTTGATGTGAAACGTTGACATTAATTTCCGCTCGGTGTAATTACACACTGTTTAGAAACTTGTCGACTGTTCAGTCACGACTGTCTAAATATGTTACGTAATACACATCTGCTCAATAATGGGTCAAATTCTCTTAACGTTTTATGCCTTTGTTAAAAAATAATTTAGGAGGTTCCTTGTTTTGGAGTCCTAACCATCGTTGGCGTAGATCCCGAGCCTCTCAATAAGGATCTACTTTTTTAATATTTTTATAAATATTTTGTAATTTGTATGTAAGAAAAATGACGTACGAAATAAAAGGAAAAATAAATAACTTAATATTTGAGTACGGTTGTGTAATACGTTTAAAGAACTGATTTAGTTCACTTTGCAAGTTTTTTTAAATGGCTTTATTTTGTTGTTTTGTTGGTATTTTGTCTGTGTAAAGTGTATCGCATTGATTATAATTTTAAAGTAAACTTTTTTATAATTAAACTCGCTTATAAATATCGATAGAACCACTTACGTAGCCAAAACTAGACATTAATATTGCAGCACCTTTATTATAGCTATATTTTCAGTGTCAGTATCCAAAGTAGTAACTACTTCTCGTATATATAAGTATAATTACAAAAAATGTTATTGGTTAACAACAATGTATTTGAGCAAAACAACGGCCATATTATAATTTATGATCAATAACACTAAGGAAGCTTCCTCCAAGGCCGTCTGCAGTGCAAATGTATTGAATATGTATGTAAAACCGATAGCCTGGTATGTGCATTTATTGCGCACTCTGTATAGTGCTGGCCAAAATATATGGTATTATATATTGTCATCGTTTTAAAAGATTATACGTACATATATGGGAGTGATTTAGATCATTTGTTACGTGGAACTTGAAACTTTTTACTAAAAGAAATAAAATAGAATAAATAAAATAAATAACACTCAACAATCACATATCTAGTCCATAACAATACAGAAGAAATTTCATTAAATACGACAATACCTCTAATGTACATGTAAAAATATATAAATATTTGAAATAACTTCCACAGCCTTTATTTCTGTAGGAACAAAAGAGCCAGCGTGCAATTTAAGAATCGAACTAGCTATTTAATTACTGCTATTGACCATCGTAACAATTTCTCCAATATTATAGATTTTCAATCTCCAATGATTATTAACCAGTACCCTTACTTGTCTTCAATATTTATGGCTCAGGAAAAGTGAGAAACAACCTAAGTGAACCACGGGCGATTACGAAAATTCCAAGTTTTATCGCTTTTCATAACTTCCCAGTATAAATATGCGAAACTTTTGTAACGCGGTCGAGTCCACGCGATGTAGATACACTAATTATGTTATCTAACTTATAAAATGGATCAGTTTCCTACATTGAAATGTGTTTCAACACTTTCCCAAGTACATTGGTTTTAGTGAAAGGACAAATATCCACAATATTTCCGATTTTAATCTGATCAAATTTTTTCTTTTTTTGTTTTTTTTTTTTGCCGTAAGGGCCTAAAAGTTAAGTAGGGTGGGACGTCCGCCTTCGGGGTGGATGTACGACCTGGTTACAGAAGCAGGAAGCCGCTGGATGCATATCGGTTTTGTAAAAGTCGATATGAGGACTTCCTGCCTCTGAAGAGAGAGAGAGAGATTTTTTGTTTATCATGAGGAAGCTACTAGAAAATGTCCCCAAATTTAAATAAATATGTTGGAATCACAATATATCGTAAGAAAAGTAAGTTCTATAAATATTTTAAGCATTTGTGAAGCTTACTTTTATTAGGCTATTACTTTTCCTTAAATATAGCTTTGACCACTAATGCAACATAATATATGGCAAAAAACCGATGGAGATTCCACAAACAGGCGGAGCATTGTAAATTGTGGCAGTTTTCAATGGCATGTAGTGTACGATTTGCATCAACTGGATCACAGTAAAAATGTATGGTTGCTTCTGGCCCGCAGTGTAAAGTATGCTCTACATAGTGCCCTTCGGACCGGTCCGCACGGCCGCCGACCGCTCGTTTACGTAAGCGTTTTGTTACTGAACCAACTAGAACCGACCAGGAATGCACTGCTTGCGATAAGTACTTGAAAAACTCGCTGGCGAAATACTGTATGGTACTGTTCAATGTATTTGGTCTGTGGAATGTGTGAACGATAATTTTTAATACCTAGTTCTCATATTTTTATGGACGAAATATGTAAACAAAAGTATTTGATTTAAAAAAGAACGGCGCCTAAGTTATTAGTTTAGAGTATAGAAATTATTGATTAGATTTTTGAGTAGGAAAAGACAGAATAATGCCAAATTTTGTTAATAAAAATTACCATACACTTTTCGGTCCCATAACACTTAAACCCTAACAAGGATAACCATTTCTAACTAGTATATTTGTATTGCATCCCACATCTCATTAGCTGCATTGCAAAGTCAAAGGAAGTGCTTGCACGCTTCCAACAGGCCTCTATGGAAATCCTCGTTGGAGGCCAATGTTCAGCAGTGGACTTCCTATGTGTATGTTACGTGGTTACGTCCGGCCGGTATTACGTGTGGATGTGCAAGATATAATCGATGGTCGCGGCTCGTGACCGGTATCAAAGGGAAGTAATGGCTCGCTGATCACACTCTATTAGAGCGTCTTCACGTTCGTCTAATTATGTTATGGGACTGATTATTCAATTGTACTTTACGTAATATATGTCTGTTAACATTAGCGTGGCGGATTGAAAGGCATAGTCCTGAAAGGAGTAATGTACAGACAGCAGAAACTCACGCCTTTTTCCCAGATGGGGTAGGCAGAGGTGCCAGGACATCCACATTTTGCCTTGTATGTTCCGTCCCACGATGTGATAGGTGGAAAGGAGTAATGTCTGAAGATATTAATTGATAGGGCCTTACATAATATATGTCTGTTAACATTAGCGTTGCGGATTGAAAGGCATCCTCAAAAGGGGTCTTAGATATGAATTGGTAGGGCCTTGGTAAAGGTAGCTAAGAGCTGATAGTCTGTTAATGTGAGAGCCGTGTATCATTCCGTTCGGTGACTGAGATTGCCAGGAGTCAAAAGTTCGTGGATATTTATATTGAATTGAACGGTGACCTACGAACAAGTGTGTTACATTTCAGTGCATCTTGTGTTCTGGTTGTAAAACATAAAACGCCATTGTTGTGTACTATACAATGCCTTGCTTTGGCATTAAATTTTCACTAAAATGCGGGCATTGAACGAAAAACGAAATGTGACCTTCAATATTGGTCATGCAGTTTCCACAATTGCATACGGTGATTGCTACCCTAGCGCATATTGACATCCCACCACCAAATCACTACTAATTTAGTAGGGGTTGGTACTACTACCGACCCCTAACTCAGCAACCCTGAAAACATTGCATGCAACCGATTGCACATACGTTACGCAACACGCGCCTCACAGTATAATGTAATAAGTGTGAACACCGCGGGACAATGTCGCTAATTGAAACACTCGAGACTGCAAGTGTCGGCGTCAACTATTTTTACAAAAACAATTGCGGTTTTTTCAATGCGTGAATCTTTGTGATAGAGTTACAGTATTTTATTTTATTTCAATGAATGTCGAGACTAGCATGCAAATAGCTTGATAGCAAGCGATATGACCGCTCATGGACAGTAGTTAAACCAGACAACAACTTGGATTACAAAGTAATGCTTTGCATTACACTGTGCTCGCCATCCTGAGACATACGGTGTTAAGCCTCAATATATCCAGTAGTTACTCTGGCTACAGTGTCCTTCAATCCGAAATACAGTGCATTTACACTGCAGTTTAGTGGGAGAAATGGACATTGCGGTAGGACCTAACCAGGCGGCCTCTCACATATGAGACCCACCACCAATATGTGGAGCATTTTAAAAACGTGATCTTTACAAAAGCTAATTAAACGGGCCCATGCCTATTTATGCCTTAAGATGGTGATGATGTGTATACATTTTTTGCCAAGTTTTCCTTGTAGATAAACTTTAAACTCTCCTCTCTTTCGTCTCTTCATTACGTTTGTCTTGTTGTATGTAAAAAATTGCTTAAAGAAATATTAGTACTTACGCTATTAGTACTTTTTATATGTAGGAATTTTATGATCATTAAGGATTTAAGTCCGTAATAAAAAGTGTATATAAATACATAATTTTCTAGCTAAAAAAATTGTCGCAGATTTAGTTTAATTTTCAAATTTTTTGACTTCCCGACAAAAAAATAAATAAAAATTAGTTATTGAATAAAAACTGTGAAACGCAAAAAGTAATTAGTATTAAAATAATTTCGCACAAACACAAACAAAGCGGCATTATTTTTCACCGACCGAATGTGAGAGTGGTAGAGGAAGGTCGTTGTTTTGTAATCGGTCCTTAGTCAAATACTAAGGCTGCGGTCATCATGCACACACACGCATAATACACCCAAGATATTCATAAGATTTTTTTAAATATTTCCAATTCCTATTTTCTGTACTATTTTTATTAATTTCATTGTGAATTAAACTGTAGACATTACTAGATACTTGCTGAGCTTCAATGCACGGTGTCTTTACATGTAAGCAGCTGCTTATTCTACCTTACAGTATTTGTAGTGACTGGGATGATAGAGGGACAAAAAAACAAGATAAGAAAATTATATTCGCCTGGACTTATGTTTGAGTAGACGCTCGGCCCAGCACCACCCAAGTGAACTTACACTTTTTGAAAATATTTTATCGCCTATATTCATCAAGCATAATTCTAATAGTGAAATAATTTTTCATATCGGGAAGGGTGTCTTAGAGCCTATTCAATGCAAACAAACAATAAAAGCTTTTCTCTTTATAATATTAATTTATACTAGTTGTATCAATAATGCAATATAATAAAATACTTATATAAATTTAGTTTCTAGAACATTTCAATGATATAAATTTAAATAACAATGTTGCTATTCAAATATCTTCTATTATAATAAAACAAATCTGCATATTATGTTGATTTTTAATCTTACATCCGAATATATGAATAAATTGAACACGAGTTAGTGACCTCTAAAATTATTAATAATGAGGCCAATATAGAGTTGAATGAATTGTTTATTAGGTCATTTTACACTTTATGTCGTGAATTGTCTTAATGGGTGAAAAATAGGCTGTGATAAGGCATTAGAAATACTGACTTAAGTCAAGTATTTTTAATTACATTAAGAATAAACTAACATCTGACCTTTGGTTTGAGGAATATTTGACTTATAAAATCAATTTACAGACGATAGTATTTTAATTCCTAGCAAATACATTAACCATCTGTCGTAGGGGTATATTAAATATTAGTCCCTCAACTACAAACATTTATATTAAATTGACATGAACTAAAATAATGTTTTTTTGTCTCGTCGCGTATCGCGATTTATCAGACCGCATCCCAGCTCTGTGTCTCAAGCACAAGCGGGCAGTGTAACAACAATTACCCACATTTCACGCATTTTAACTTCTTTAATTATCGCCCACTTACATATTATACGCCAGTATTAATACAATACATATTAAATAAAAAACTCACATGGTTTTGAAAAGTAATTACAATTGCACGGTAACTTGAGCCCTTTCGAAATATGAGTTGGAAAGTTTAGGGTCTTTGCCCACAAGAATAAATAAATAAATAACTCCCAACAGTCACATACATAGTCCTGACCCCACACTAAGATCGAGTCTTGTGTCGTGGGTACCAGGAACTACGAGAGACTTTTCGGTCTCACAACCACCCAGACCCGGAAGAAATATATGTGGGCCGCACAAACATTTCTCTCGGTGCGGGGATCTAACCCGCAACCTCTCGTTTCACAGGCGGCGTCTAACCAACTGCGCCACGGAGGCTGTCAATGTCAATAATGTGGTATATTATGACTGTACTTATAAAAAATCTAGGAAGCAAAGATCCTCTATCCACTGTGGTCGCCGACTTATTTTCATCGATATAGAACTACTATGGTAGCCCATAGCTTAATAGGTCTTTCACAAGATTTACATACTTGCCAACATTTTATATCTATGGAGTAAAAATATCGCAAGAAACACCCTTAACATCACGAAATGCCACGAAAAAATGTCAGCTGACGATTTCTTAATTGGCTGAAATACCATATGCAATAATAAAGTTCACTTAAAGCAATATATTGGTCGAGAAATTGTCATAAATTACTCTGAAACTCTGCAACATTTTTATATTTACAAAACTAATACGTGTTTTGCCCAAATATGACGCTATTTGATAGCCTCTGCGGCGCCGCGAGAGGCCGTGGATTCGATCCCCGTACCGATGAAAATATTTTGTGAACCTCAAATATTTGTGTTGGATCTGGATCTTTGTGAGACTGAAAAGTATCTCGTAGTTTCTGATACGACACAAGACACGATCTTAATGAGTTCATCTTAATGGGGTTAGGTCTATGTATGAGACTGTTGGGTGTATTTATTATTATTTTATTCCTTCTTCCACATTCCATCCTTGTATTATAAATATTATAAAACAATTTGTTATGTACTAAAGCTAAGATATTAATTATATATTTCTCTTGCAGGTAAGTACCAGATGAATTAAACGCAGCATGAATCACCAGATTATCAATTCTGTGAGTAACCTATATCACAAACAGGCTTTGTACAAGGCAAACCGAGTATTTACCAATATAATTGCAGTACTATTATTATCCGCCAAAAAATTCAACTGGTTTTGAAGATAGAAAGGTGAACTTCGGGGAAAAAAATATTTTTTGAAAGATTTTGAAATAAAATAACGTCGATTAAATTATTGACTTATCATAAAGGAGACTTTATAGGATACCATGGGATTAATGCGGTCATAAATAAGGTACTCATAATGTTTAATAAAATAATTAGACTCGATAAAAAGTTAAATTTTATCACTCTAGAGTTGAATCTATTTGACATTCATAAACATTTTTTTGTAATCATCACAACATTTTACAAATTCTAGCGCTTAGGTAGTTAATTCAGTCAACTACCTGGATTTTAATTTGACTCTTGAGTAGTTATTAATTAGTCATCAATCTTGTATTTTAAGGGATTTCTTTGTTTATAACATTCGTACATTCAGCTCTTCTGCTGATTCTTTTGTTTTTTTTTTATCAAGGAAAAAGGCCACCATACTGGCGTATGAATCATTCTTAATCAGGCAAAAATAAAAATGAAAAGTTTTTGCGTCCGCTGTTATTATTTTCATACAATTTATTTATGTAAGTGTTCGAAGGCGAGCAATTGCAGTGACCTTTATAATCTCCTATTCAGGAATGCGGTTCTTTAACATCAGATGGTGTACAAGTTGTCCTGTGGCACGCAGCCTTTATTTGATTTAAAACATTGTTTTTATCGGAAGGAAAAAACGTTGTTAATGTTTCCTCGTGTTTTGTTTGTTTGTAAAATCATTAAGAGTTTCAAAGTATTTCTGGATATAAATTACATACTTTTATATAATTAAATTTTAAATAACATGTACATATATAATATATTGCATACAAAATACATAATTGTTGCACCAAAAATATGGTAGAGGATTTTCACAGATTTTCACCTTCGAGGCATCAGTACAAGGGATTACCAATAACAAAACATGAATATACAGTGAGTTTAATAGGAATATTGAGTTATTATAACGGTCACACTTCAATCGTATATATTTTCGATGCTAATAACCGTTCAACTGTATAGCGTGAAGGCGTGAAGAAACGTAAATAGTCATAAGGTTGGCCAACATTCAACATGTATAATTGTAGACACGGGGTAATTTGCTTATTCATAGATGTGATTGAAGTGGCTCGTAGGTGGTTTTAAAAGCAATTTCGAGTGTTGGATAAAATAGTCAAGGTTAAGAAGAGTAATTTGTATATGTCTCGTTTTTAAAATAAAAGAATAGTATGTTTTAAGAATGAGTCAAAGGAATGATCGTGATTAAATTCAATGATAATATTTAGATTGATTTGTCGTTCAGGAGAGATTTTAAAAGTATATGGTTACCAGCTAAATGGACCATACGCCCCCTTCCACATCGTGGGACGGAACATGCAAGGCGAAATATGGTTGTCCTAGCACCTCTGCCTACCCCTTTTGGAGAAAGAAGGCGTAAATTTATATATTACTACACAAACTTAACTTAACAATACAATTATTTTTATCGGCACTTTTTTTTAAATCCTGAAAACTAAATAGTCTTAGTATAATAGAAGAGCAAATCTATTTCGTAAATTTTATTGCTTCCTGTACTCATTTCACGCTCTAAGCCATGTATTACATTTGTGCAAATGAAGTTATTTACCAACATATACAAGGTTTAACGACTATTTATTACATGCCCGAGCCATGGTAATTTAGTCGATACAGCGCTAGTTAGCACGTTTAGTCTGTCTCAATTAACGTTATCTCGATGGCGATGCCCTGTGACCTTCGGCGGCCCTTTCTAATGCGACGGGGCCTAGGGCACCGGTATCACGCTATGTATAATAGGAGGTAGGTAGGTATATTGTATTCTTAGTCATTGATCTACATCGAGGTGTTGTAGTTGGTTTCAATATCAGACTGCGAATGGTATTTGTTAAGTTTAGGTGAGTGCAATCATTTTTGATTAATTCAATAAACACATTTTGCCAAGGTCGGATTCGCATGCATTAAAGAAATAAGACCTATTAGAATTGAAAGATCTGCCTCATTATTCGTCGTCTGCTTTGTGTAGCATCCCATTTATCTAGGACTTTCGTTAATCACATCCAGGCTTAAAAAAATCAAATTTGTTTCCGATACTAATGCACGTAGAAAATATACCCATAGATGGTACGGGTATTTAAATACATACACAAAGTACCAAATCAAGACGACAACAAACTTCGGAATTCTTTTGAAGCAGAGCGTGAAGTTACGCAAGTACGGCAGCTCGCGTGACGAGCCACACGCGACGACGCTCTGCCCATTCATTGCTTCCTGGTATTCGCGTCTAAATTTACAGGTGCTTAGATGTTTTGGCCCATTCATATTTTCCTGTTATTAGTGGCTAAATGTACAAGTGCTTAGTTATTCTGCATCGTTCATGGCATCCGGGTACCTCACGTCTAAATTTAAAGGTGCTTAGAAGTTCGGACCCATTCATATTTCCCTAGTACTCGCGGTAAAATTTATACGTGCATTCATATTTTTCTGGTATTTGTGGCTAAATTTACTGGAATTTAGATGTTTCAACAAAAACACCTTACACCACCTTTCGAAGCAGTGTAAGCACTAATTGATGATTCAAAAGATATTGCGAAAGACTATTTGAATAAAGAATATTTTTATTTGATTTGGTTGTGACATTTATAGTTTCCTGTTAGTCGTGGGTGAATTTACAGGGGATTAGATGTTATATTGAATGAAATATAGCTATATATTATACATAATATGTATATATATACGTATATATAATTTGGGTACATACTTCCACTATTTAATTTAAGTGGGAAATAGTTTTATATATTTCAGCCTTAAAATTAATGGTATTTTCATCGTAGTTGTATGTATGTATTTTTCGGCCTTTTAGCTGTAACTTTAAAATGTTAAATGCACATAATCTTTAACTATTTATCCTAATTGATGTGTTCATGGGTTCTCTACATCTTCTAACATAAATACAAGCAAAAAGTTTTATTTAAAAAATCAGTCCAGCTAGCAAATTAACAATGAATGTGTGTATGCATTTTCTATTAACAAAGCAGTTAATTTGTCATCAAGTACACCGTATATGTATTGTAACGTGTAGTAAAAGAAACTATACATTTATTGATCTGCATGTCGTAAATAACACAATGAAGAATTATCATCGCATTTTTTGCAGTAATAAACAATACTTTCGCCCAATTTGCATGTCATATTGTCTTCCGCAATCCGCTCGCGATTTCATACAATCACAAGTTATCGATTCATCATAAGTGAAAATCTACAGTAATAAATGCGAAAGTCTAAGACGGTCGTAATTAAATTAAAAGGTCAGTAACTTATGATTTCTTTTGACTTGTAATGTTATGTGGTTAAGATAAGGCGGTATTCAATTATTAACAGGCGAACTGTTTGTTTATTTGTCTCTTCGGCCGTAAAAATATAAAATGTGGCGATGACCTGGAGATCATAGGCTGTTTTTATGACGAAATTTAATAATAAATTATCTATTTACTGCTGAATTTTCAACAAAAAATGGAAAATAATGCTTCAGGTCAGTTTTTAGAATGATGATATTATATTACTTATATCTAATTAGTTTATAGTCAGATTATTTTAAAATAAATTAATTAGTATAAAATCAATAAGTAGAATATATACTCAACTCAGGCAAAGCCGAATGTGGTCGCTAGTATGCAACAAACATTGCAGTATTTGCTGAATCAATTTATTTTGATTGAGTGAAAGAAGAGGATTCATTGTAACAGCTTTGTGCTTTTGTGTGAGTAATTTACTGAATTGACTTGCATGTTTTGCAGACAGTAATGTAATAAATATTTGTCATATTAAACTATGAAAAACATCCGCATGTCACAATATGGCTTTTATATTTAAAAAGAATATTTCAAAATGAACGGCTACTTTTTGCAAATGAAATTCAAAGATTTACAAATTATTTGCTACAACACACGAGAAATTTATGGCTTGAGTATTTACTACAATCTTAGTATATTTATAAATATGAGTACAATTTAATAGTAATTCAAAGTGTGTACTTAATATGTCTCACTATAGATAATTCTGGACAACGGATATAAAAATATGAAGCGCATCCAGAGGCTATGAGCATCTCAAAATGCGAAATAATTTTCGGTTCCACATCACCTACACCTGAAAGAATATCTGTGAAGTTAACATTTGTCTCGGTGCAGGGTTAAAGCCTTTTGTTTCAAAGTGTACGGCGCACCCAACTGCGTCACATTGCCTATAGGTATAAAAATAATCACATAAGACAAGTAGCTTGAGATGCACGACGTACGGGGTCGGTCCGACCGCCATACTTTCACTACACTTGACCCCCGCCTCAGAACCAGTTTCACAATGCGATGTCGTTAAACCCTACTGGTTTGTGCATCGCTTGCATTTTCTTATTTATCAACTGTCAAGTGGCACTTCGGCCGGTTGCCGGTAGATGTCACTATTTTAAAAATACTGCGGGACTTGACAGAAACTGGTAGATTTAAAATAATAGTCACATCCATAGTCCTGACCCCACATAAAGATCAAATAAGCCGTATGTCTTGGGTATCAGCAACTACGAGAGACTTTTTGGTCTCAGAAACAGTCAGAACCGAGACAAATACTTGTGGGCCTCACAAATATAACAAAACAAGGAGTCGTCAAATCAACGAGCGTGTATGAAGAGATTTATGACAGTTTATAAAGCTAAATACATATGGACTGTAGCACTTGGACTTGTGCCTGCTCCAACGAGACGCAAGCGTGAGTTTATGTACAAATGCGCATTTTTTGTGCAATATAAAAATCCATATAAAAAATATTTATTCTCTTAGTTTATTTTCAATTTATACATTCTTTTCATTATTCACAGCCTTCAATATTCTTAATTTTAATAACTACCATGAAATAACTTATGCTTGCATGTCAAAAACAGCATATGTGCCCTTGTCAAAAATAAGTCTGTGCGTGCCAGTCTCCAAGATAAAATAACAAGGTTTTATTTGTGAGCATAGTAATTGGCTTGTAATTATTACCGTAACATCTCTAATGAATCACCGTGGGAATTGATTGTGGCAATATATTTGACATATTTGAGGTATATTTAGATATAAAAAAACACACACGCAGTAATTGAGTGCAACACTTACATTAAAAGAAAACTTTTATAAAACATTTTATCCCCTTTTCAAACCCCTTTTAAATATTATTTTGTAATATTTATCTACAACATTTATGTTTGTATGGAAGTACTGTGCAAAAATGTATGATTTCATATCCATTAGATCGTAGTCTGTCAGTTGTTATTTACAATAAGAAATATTACACGCTCTTACTAAAAGTATTGTTTAATTACTTCACCTTATTAGTTATTCTCTCTCTCCCTTTTTCTCTCTCTCTCTCTTCAGCTACAGGAAGTCCACTGCTGAACATAGGCCTCCCCCAAGGATTTCCACATTGACCGGTTTGAAGTTGTTCGTTAAATAGTAATTAATAATCACTAATAGTTAGTATATAACTATTATATATTATTTTACTTATCTATGATTGAAACAGGAAAATTCTCCAAAACAGAAGATGATATCAATCCAAAAATTTCAATTTCTATACACAATTATCTCCATTTCGTTTATTAACCCGTCATTAACCGTTTTAAAAACACCTAAAATACATTCAACTAATAGACACTATCAAACACACAATCAGAGGTCATCCGTTAAAAAACGACGTCTTAATCTTGAACTGAAAAGAACCGACCGCGTTCAAGGTCAGAGAGTGAAAGTTTACGCAAGAAATTAACTGATATTCTATTGTGCAGTTATCACGATTTATCCAGTTATAACAATTGAGTCATTTAATTCATTATTTTTATTGAGAGTATGTTTATTGTTTCTGAAAGTTGCGTGACCAGGGAAACAATTTAATTGTTGCTAGTTTTATTTTATCTAGGTTTTTGGATTTTATGAGAATTATGATATGATATGATAATTTATAAAACTTAGAAATTCTATTCTAGAACTCGAAAAGTGGTAGAGCCACGCTGTTGTCGGTCATAGCCGAGTATCAGTCTCACAGGAAATCGACATAAAACGACCTCTTTGCTGTCGTGTTTCATTCGGTGAGTGGGAATGCCGGATACCCAATATGTATTCCTCTTTCCATTCTTTTTCCTGTCCACTTCTCTCTCAATTTGATGGGCCGGTAACACGGATGTTCATGGACGGCAGTGATTACTTACCATCAGGTGACCTGTTGCTCGTTTGCCGGATCTAAGAAATAAGAAAAAAATATTCAAGTTCCCTCTCTTTATATCTTAGTAAGCAGCAGTTACGAAGATACCTGAGAAGCAGTTCATAGTTCCTAAACTCAATCCATATGGCAATGACTTTTAATGTATAAAATTACATGTAATTTGACGAATGTCCACACTAACCTTCTGTTACAAAGTTCAGAGCCATTAATAACACATACAATGATATTGCTATTGACCCTCGCTACCTTATGATTGATCGTTTCGACCATATCACCGAAATTACCCACAATTATTCCAACTTGTTTTGGTGAACTGATTGCTATAATGTCCCATTAATGGCATGATTTTAATTTGGTTTTCATTGCGGAAAGTTTTAAAGCAAAGTAAAGATGCCGAGGTTGCTTTGTATTAAGAGAACATAAGTTCACTCGCATACCTAGGAATATAAAAATGACATTAAAAGAAGACAATATCAGAAATCGGGAAAACTTTTCAAATCTATATGTCTTGTATCGTATGTATCATAAACATAATTTTCTGTTTCTTTACCTGTTCTGTACACAGATCGTAAATCAATATATATACAGAGAGGTAATGCAAACGCGAACAAAATGAAAATCTAGGCAAAAAGTAAAAACAGACAAATCCACTCACCAAATCTCGTTCCCGAGCTTGATGGTCGGTGCCGACGACCTCAGAAGCTATAGAACTACTAAACACCGCTTGAATCAAATAGTCCACGACACACGAACGATTTAGAAGAAAATCCAGCTCCGCGGCGGAGCTCGCATCAAGTGTTGCGAGCGCACACGAGACTAGACACAAAATAACGTAGGTACCCAGCAAGATACAAAAGATAAACTACCCTCTACTGGATTATATTGACAATAAAACTAAACGAATACACAAACTACAAAACGATATTATTATGAAATAGTAGTTACAGGAATAAGTTATAAATGATTTCAAACGTAAATTTGCGGATGTAACAAAACACTTACGCAAAACAAATATTTGTAAATTACACTAACGACTCCGCGGCAGACATAAAAAACGCTGGCGAGACGACCTGGATGCTTTCGAGCCCATGTGGCCTGAACTTTCCTTAGAGCGCGAATTGTGGAGAGACATGGGGGAGACCTTTGACCAGCAGTGGGATGAAATAGGTTAATTAAAAAAAAGCACTAACATTAGCTTCAGTGCTACGAAGGTCGGAACTTTCTACGTAACTTATTATTTTATCGTGATGGTGACGGTCGATATCAGAATCTCCTTTTCCTGTTCAATCTTTTCCATTCCGTACAATTTCTGGAATCCTCCATTGCAATACCACTGACTCTCACATCTTCAAAATGTTTTATACACCATACGATTCCACACGAGAACTACTCTTAGCTGTACATGGTTATATAACGCATTGTATTGTCATTAAACATGCTAACAGCACAATAGTGGAAAGTAAAACTAGACCAGTTTGACAGTCACCATCGCTAGCGTGACGCGAATCCACTCGGAATAACAATTTTCTGATCACTAATCATTCGGGGAAATTGACTTAGATGATGCAACATGAGCTGGGTATTTTAGGATGTAATTTTTGTTTCAAGGACAGGAAAAAGTGTGTTTTTATTAAAGGCGCCAAAAACGAGCATATGTGGTATGTGGGAATGCGAAAAAATATAATTCCTCTGGATATTCTTCTATGTCTGGCATTTGAAGGGCACATTTTTTTGGTAGCCACCACCTTTTACAATGGTTCGAAACCCGTCATAACTCCTACAAAAATGCGTAATATTTAGGGGTTCGCTTGAATATATTCGGATACTTTCAGTCTTGGCATAATTGAATCAATCGAGGAGAGGACTATCTGGAATCCAGTAAATTTGCGACGTATAAAAAACCCAACACAAAGCAAAGGCTACGCAATTACGAAACGTTCATAAATACATATTTTTGTGTTGCAAGTGAGGTGTTCGATGCAGCACTTGTGAGAGACGCGACCGTATAATATTCCCACAGAGGATGTTATTGTTGTGAAACAAGCTTTTACTCGCGGCTCCGTTCGCTTATACTTGTTAGGTGTATCAATACGGTTATTAGTTTATTAATGCATGTCTAAATCTGATTTGATGATCAGTTTACTTGATTTGTTAATGATTTTAAGCACGAGACGAGCATTCCATTCATCTGATGGTAAGCGATGCGATCGCTCATGGATAGTAACAAATCTAATAACATCATTATTTATAAAGCAATGCTTGGCATCCCACTGCACTCGCCATCCTGAGACATACGATGTTAAGTCTCAATATGTCCAGTAGTTACTATGGCTACAATGTCCTTCAAACTGCGACACAACAGTGCATTTTGCTTACACTGCTTTATTGCGGGAGAAATAGACATTGCGGTAGAAGGAGTGAGTTTACAGGCGCATTTCATTTACAAGGTTGGTGTTGTTATAGTCGAGTATTGAATCCTACAGCAGCTGTAGTAGCAGGCCGGCATAATTTTATCTATTGGCATGGGAATGCCGTCTGATGCCAATGGATACTCTGCCTGGGCGGCATTTCCGTTCACCATCAGGTGTAATGTGGTTACTATGCCGGGCCAGAATTAAAAAAAAAACATAGGAAATATATTTAGTCCATTTCGATGTGGTATACATTCGATATGGATCTTAAGTGTACGGACCATTGTATGTTAATGCAATATCTATACGGAGTAATGAAGAACTGGCTTATCTAGCAAATCCATACTTTAATCTTACTGAAATGTTAATGTAGGATTATATTTCCGCATTAGCTTTTAGTATTTATTAGTTACTTATATTCACGTCTGCCAATGGTAAAAATGCTACTAGTGGCACTAATGTATCTCTCAGCTTGCGTTTAACCAACGATATGATAGAAGGTGCCTCATATAAGAAATAATATATAATATCTTCAATTTAAAAAACTCATATATGGACGGCAGACCCTATCTTGGATTGCTGTTATTGAAAACCTTGAAGAGGACTAGAATCGAAACAAAAGCATTTTATAAATTCAGTCCAATTCAGTCAGGTGATGGCGATAGTCTCGCCCCCCCATCACATCTTGGAACGGAACATACATGGCGAAACGTAGATCTCCTAATACTCGTAGTGCTTCTGCCTACCCTTTCTGGGAAAAAGAAGTTTATGCATGCATGTATGTATCTAATTCAGTTGATCTATTGATCACGGGTGAAAATATCACCACTTGCTTTCTAAGTGGCGTCGTGTTGTGCATGGGTAATACACCACAGACCCCCCTCCCCCCTTCTTCTCCTCTTATACTTCCCCGCAGAGAAAGCACTCTAATCACGGATTCCGAACTGATTTAAATTATTTGGAATTTATTGCTTTAGAATTGTGTGGGAATCTAAATATGTTTGTTTCTGTATACAATGCGTCGGACGTTCATCCACAAGATTGAAGATCAGAACATTATATTTTCAAGTTAGTTAATGCAGGCTGTATCTTACAGATCGCTGCAGAAATTAATAAATAATAAATAAATAAATAACACCCAACAGTCACATACATAGTCCTGACCCCACACTAAGATCAAGTCTTGTGTCGTGGGTATCAGGAACTACGAGAGACTTTTCGGTCTCACAAACACCCAGACCCGGAAGAAATATTTGTGGGCCACACAAACATTCCTCTCGGTGCGGGGATCGAACCCGCGGCCTCTCGTTTCACAGGCGGCGTCTAACCAACTGCGCCACGGAGGCTGTCAAATTGTAGATGAAGATCTAAGTTTAGCGACTAATTTCCTATAAATAAATAAATAAATAACACCCAACAGTCACATACATAGTCCTGACCCCACACTAAGATCGAGTCTTGTGTCGTGGGTACCAGGAACTACGAGAGACTTTTCGGTCTCACAAACACCCAGACCCGGAAGAAATATTTGTGGGCCGCACAAACATTTCTCTCGGTGCGGGGATCGAACCCGCGACCTCTCGTTTCACAGGCGGCGTATAACCAACTGCGCCACGGAGGCTGTCAATAAAGGAATGAAGATGATAATAAATGACAGCGCAATTGGTTACACGCCGATTGAGACATGAGTCTGCAGACAAATGGTTCAGAAGAGTTTGTTTCAAAGAGTTTATGAGACGGAAAATTCCCTCCCAATTTTTTGATTCCTACGATACAAGATCCATAAGACATAAGACTAGCCCATTAAGATACACGGAGGGAGTTCCTCGTCTGTTTTCGAAAATCATATGCCATCATCGCATACGATAATCTCTGTAACATTGAAGTATTCTAACGATTAGGGCAAATTTATATCCGTACGATAATCGTATATTCGAGACTCTTCCCATGTAAATGGGGCTTAAGAGTGGGGTCAATAGGGATGCTTGTTAATAATTGCAATGAAAGATAACTTTATAAATTCGTGTGTGCTTACAAATTCTAAGTAACACAAAAATTATAACAAGCGATACAGGCCGCGGCATGTCGAAAGTTCTGGTCGCCGCTGAATACAAATTGTCATTTGATTAGAGCTATTTGTTTGTCGTTTGCGAGCTGTTTCCCTTGAGCACTCGCCGGGGCGCTCCTTGCGACATCTCATTCCACGAATTAGATCCTTGCGAAAGTAAAAATAACTGTGTGACTTTAAAGTCAATGGCGAAGACAATATCTAAACTTAACTAGTCAGTTAGTTTAACTTTCTGATTTCGTTTCGGGTGAAAAACAAGTTAGACATTCCCAGAAACTCGCTGGGCTTCAATGCTCAGTGTCATTACAATGCGTACCTGTGCCTGTGTACTGTTGATCCTGGCTTACAGGAGTTGCAGTGGTGGGTGTGAAGGCGGGACAGTCTCCAAGGAATATCTTAACTAGTGTTATGACTCTTGGAAAAATAACGCTGTTATAGGCTTTATAGTCAATGGCATATCTTGTAATGACATGGATCTTTGAATTTATGTGTACCTGAGGTTATCTTTATGTAAGGATGGTTATTTTTATGTTGTTTTAAGATTTGACAAATACAGCCGTTGCATGTAACGAACCTTGAAAGCGCGAGATTTAGATATAAATCCCGCTTGTGAAGGATATAAATGAAAATAAAAGTCCGAAAGTTTCAAAATAAATGAACGAATAATATTTTAATTTAATTTAATTGTGACTATCCTATTATAGTCTAGTTAGCTGCTCGGCGAATATAATGTGTAACATTTATTTTTAAGGTTTATTTAAAATGATCCTAACATTTGGTAGATTATAACTCTAATAAGTGAAATTAAATGAAGATGAAATTAACATAAAAACCTTGTGTAGCAAAACTACACATAAAGCGCACTAGTCATGATTTATTATGATAAAATTTGGAATCCGCAGTACGATGTTTACAAGGATAGGCTCGAATCGGTGCAACGAAAATTTTTAAAATATCTGGAATTCAGATCAACAAATCGTGACTTAAATTATAACATAAGATGTAAAAGACACCACATTTTGCCATTATCGGTAAGAAGGAGAGCGGCGGACATTTCATTACTTGTTAAATTAATTCAAGGTAAAATCGATTGTCCATTGCTTCTTTCCCGGATTCACTTGAGAGTTCCTACTAGAACATTCAGGCGAACGAAACTGCTCCACGTTACCCACAGTGCCACAAATTATAGACAAAACTCATTCTTTATTAGATCTGCCAATTTTTTTAATGATATCAATGATTCTACAGATTTAGATTTATTTATTTCAAATTCAACTACATTTAAACGTGCTTTAGTCAACAACTGGTTTGAATCGGTTCAATGACTGTTTTATTAAGTTTTTATATAACTTTTACTATTAATTCATTATTAAGCGTATTATCATCTGTAACACTGAGAAAAAAAAAAAAAGTATTAAAATGTTTAGTTTAAATTAACAAGCTTAATGTATATGTAGGAACATGCGAAAACATGTAAATGGTAATTAGTCAATTATTAATGTCAGTATTATTAGTTAAGATGCTGTTTGTTTTCCGAATAAAATAAAATAAAATAAATAAAACCATTTATTTGCACAATCCACGCGTATTTTCGGCCATCGTTTCCTATACTACTATCAAAGGTAATTTAATTCGTAGTAAGTAGTTAATGAATTAATAAACAGTCGAAATGTCTCAATGAAAACTATTAGCTGCATAGTTTACGATCATCAAAAACAATTTAATTGCTTTATGATCTGCTCTAGTAGTTTTGAGGTCAGGGCGATCTTATAATGCTAAAGTTTAACGCTTCAGGCTACAAAGACGAAGGCAAACTATATTTTTGTAACTGATAAATGAATTATGTAATTATAAAACTATTTACTATGTGATATGTGCTCTCTTTTTCCGTTTATATTATAATATAATAAAATATTTGAAAGAGCAAAGAGACTGTCATTATCTACCTGTATCCCATGGGGATAGACAGAGACTATAGATCGCCACTTTGCTCGATACTGACGCTCTCTTTTTTTTCTTTTTATATAATAATATGAATTTATATGACAAAGTGAATGCCATCACTTCAAAAATTCGTAGTTTAGGCCCCTATAGAGAAGATGAATGGATACTATCAAAACATATCAGACAAGTGGAAATGGAATAGAAGATAGTAATCGATTAAAACTATATACGACAGATTGGGTATTTCTTAACAAGAGTATACTAAACGGGCGAAAATCTACAAAAGCATGATAATAATAACGGATGAACTAGAAGCAATACCTGACCTTACTTAAGGAATATCCAACAATCAATACAAAATTGTTTAAATATACCCTGTTATAAACAACTTCATATATTTTCTTCATACGACAACCATTCGGAGGACATTTAGAACTAGTAATTATGCACAGGGCATTATTGGCGCGTGGTCTGGCAAACCGGAGCGATTGGCAACCGTATCGATTGCGTCATTAACCGAACAATTTCGTCGTTTGCATCAGATCATTATGGGCATTATTGAGAAGGTGATTATAACAATTATTTTGGACTTGTTTTGTCGGTACACGTTTGTATTTTTAAAGGCTATTTTAATAGTACTTATTTTAAATTGTTCGTGCCTTTTTTCTACATGACGTTATCCGAACCGAAGTCAAGTCCTGGTTCTTGAATAGTTTCCTCTATTTTGTTGGGATATTCAGTGTGCTCAGTTGTAAGACCATAGACACTCATAGCTTGGTAGTTGGTAAGTGATATCAATGTAAGTAAGTGATACTAATGTAGCAAATATTATGAATTATTGTAATCGGCTTATATCCTATTAATATTTATTATTATTTCGTCAAAGTGACTGTTGTAATCATGGGCTCGCCCTCAATATCACATTTTAGGGTAGAAATACATATTATACTTGATATGCGTCCTCTTAGTGGAATTATTATTTCAATGGTATTACGATGGGCCTATATCACATTTTGGGATGCTAAAATATTTGCTTATTGGATCACATTGGTAAAAAAGTTTACCCTTACAGGGACACAAATATCAGCTTAGTTTATTCTAGATTTTAATGAATATATCACAGTCTAGATGCCCGGTATATGTAAATGTATTTAAGCAGTTAATATGCGGAGCGAGGCTTGATCTTGTGTGCCTCGCCCCGGGCTACGTGTTGCTGGTGAAACTGGTGCAAAGTGCTTCATATTACTCGTGTTAATGGTAAGGCGTGACTTTTAAAGTGGAGTATTAGTTTATAATATTTCGGGACAGATGACAGTATTTAATTTTGACAGCCTCCGTGGTGCAGTTGGTCAGACGCCGGCTGTGTAATGAGAGGCCGCGGGATCGATCTCCGCACCGAGACATATGTTCGTGTGGCCTACTAATATTTGTTAAGGGATTGGGTGTTTGTGAGACCGAAAACTCTCTTGTAGTTTCTGATACCCACGACACAAGACTTAATTGATCTTAATGTGGAGTCAGGACTATGTATGTGACTGTTGGATGTATTTATTTATTATTATAACTATGTATATATATATGTATGAAATGCCATATGCTTGCGCTTGAGAGGGATAAGATCTTAGTGGTGTAGTTCGGCTTAGTAGAATTAACATACCTTGGCATATTCAAGTTTCCTCATAATGTTTTCCTTCGCTTTCAAAGTGAGTTATGGCCAAAAGCTACGTCAGCTGGTCTCATGTACTTGATTTAGGTTCGACCTTGCCATCTGTATACCTTACCGCTTCCATTATTTTGCTTCAATAGTTATTTAACCTAAAAAACATTTAAGAAAAAAAAAAATAAGGTTGCAGAAAGTAGCTGTACCTGTATGCAGGTCAGTTCCAACTGGTCATTGTGGAGATCTTTAGGTGGGGCCTATGTCCAGCAGTGGACCGCCGTGGCTAAAGGTAGAGAGATAAATATAATTTGAGGTTTAACACAACGGTCATTTAGCATTTCAGTGAGGTAGACTAAAACCTTAATTCCGGTTTAATATTAGGCAAGCAGCCTGTATTTTAATAAATTAAATAATTTTGCAACATGGATTAGAAGTGTGAGATGAAGGCATAGACAAGAATGCCTAATCAACATTATTTTCGCATCACGATAATGTGATAAAGATTTTGTTCGTAGTGTTTATCAACGGAGTGCTATTAAGGATATTAAATCATATAGTTTAGACAGGCGTGTTTTTAGCCGTTTAGAAAGGTATAATGTGCTATGATCTTGCAAAACGCTAAGCGACACCCTTAGGGTTGTCTCTTTAACACAACGACTTATGTCGTGTGACTGGAGACTGTCCCGCCCTCACACCCACCACCGCAACTCCTGTGATGATCAACAGCATGCTTTGTAATGACACCGAGCATTGAACCTCAGTGAGTCTCCGGGAATGTCTAACTTGTCTTTAACCCACAACGGAATTAATCCTAATGTTAAATTAACAGGTGTTGCGGCATCTCTTCCAATTTTTTATAGTATAAATTAATTATTATAAATACATAGTATAATAATTAACTAAATTATTATAAATACATAGTATAATAATTAACTTATACTATAAAAAATTGTTTATTTAATTGATATGAATAATATACCAGAGTGTAAAATATACACTCTGGTATACAGAGTGTAAAATATATCGTTACACTCTGGTATATTATTCATATCAATTAAATAAACAAGCACATGTATTATGAAAATTCCTGCAGGCGCTTCGTTCTAAGTAGCCCACCGTGCAACTGTCATTGTTTAAATTCATTGAACTTTGAACCGTTGTCGTTGCTGTTTCATTTTTTAAATATTCCTGAGCGGCTCCCTTAAAGTTGCGAAAATTATCCGCATTATACAACAGGAGAAGTTTGAAATGTTTTTTTGTAAATAATTTAGTATATCATTTGGCTTCTGGAGATGTATTCATTCCATGAGAATCCGTAATAGAGGTTGGATGCAATTCACGGATGCAGGTCGCAAAATAAAATGAGGCCGGTAACATTAGCCTGTCTCCTTAGTGGACTTTTTATCTGGATTATACCGAATTTATGATGGCGCTGCTATCCTCGTTAGCTTGTTATTTGACTAGCCATGCTACAACAATTTGGTTATACCTTCGGTTATACCGCTATTGGTTGAAATTTGTAACCATTTTATGAGTTGGTATGAGCTAATGTCCATTCGCTAAGTCTGCAGAAGGAATTTTGACATAACCCATTGTGATTATAGCTTTTAGTTGAAAAATAAGTTTTCATTTTACCTGTGAATATGGCTTACTATGGCGCACTAGGCCAGCGTGGTGTACTATATGGCCTAACCACTCTCAATCTTGTCGTCGATTGTAGAGGAGGTCCGTGCCCTGCAGTGGGACGTATATGGGCTGATACAGTTACAGATACAGTGACTATGGCCTAAATCTTCTCAACCCAACTCAATTGTGGAGTAGATTTGTGCCCAGCAAAGGACGAATATTATTATATTTTATAGCTATAAGTAATATTTTACAAATCAGTCCAAGCTTACATTTACTCTTTCATTATACTTTTTATGTTGTAAAAGACTTTCATATTGGCATATAGCTGGTACTGAGACGCGCAAAAACAACCAAATGACAGGCTAACGACCTCTGTGCGTTATTAATAGAAAATTGATTTATGAATTTGTGTTTATACATATCTTCACATTGCATTTAGAAATTCATAGAAGTGGAATAGATTGAGTTAGGACTACTTGTATATGAAGAAATACGTTTAAAGCAAGTTCTGCGTTTTGTTTCTCTAAATTATTTCACCGAAACACAGACTTAAATTGTGTTATGGATATAAAAGATAAAACTTAATATTATATTCATTTATTTTCCACTAAATTAATAAAATTAATCATTATTTTTTCCATTTGGAATAACAAAATAAAAGTCTAGTTTCTTTCTGTAAAATAAGACCGTCAAATTCCAACGCACATTTGCGTAATTTAGCATCAATTTTTATTCCAATCTACAAATTGGGACTGGCTGGGACCTCATGTATCTTCATTTAATATGACATTTATGCCGATGTTGCGCAGAGTGACAAGTGAACTAAAATTAATAGCAAATTAATGAACATGGGCTGTGTCGTTGCGTGTGTTATTGCCAACCCTCATATATTGCGCTACTACTTGTATACTACTACTTGTATTGAAATATGCCGCTAAATGTAAGCGATTTTGGTGTTATTAAACTATTGATTTGGAGCAGTACTAGTGGTTTAGTGGGGGAAACGGTGGTGGTAAAAGATGCTATGGTTTTCATCTTTGTGGTAGTGTATTTTTGCCTATAAAAACTATTTATTGTGGGTGGTACGGAGGTGAAAATGAGGGTAATTTTGGCCGCAAAACTGTGAGGAAATACAGGAGAATAGTTTTTGATATTTACTTCATAAAATAAGTATTTGTGGCGATAGAATTATCTCTGTGACTATTAGTACGAGTATATATAAATTTCGTCCTATTTCAAATGGTATAAGTAAATGACCACTTTGATCTGAAATGTCCATATTACTACTACTAATTTGTCGTCATAATACCTAGAGGATAATTTTCGCTCTCATTAGTATTACCAGAGTTTTACGATGCCACAATTGTTAATATAACTACAAAGCGAGACTGATCTAACGGTATCAATGAAGGATAATAAAGATATTGTTGGAATAAAGTAATCATGTTTTTTTAGCGTTATTGACAATTGAAAAGATATTGTTATCGGGCACAATAAAGCGATGAATAAAAACAATCAACATAACAGCATAACGTGTATCCACACATGTATCCCACAACTAACTTAAAATTAGTTTTTTCATAGAATTTACTGCTCATAAGGTTACATATTTAAACGATATCATTTTGACTATACATATATGAATAGATGAAATGTGTGGTGACTGCAATCAGGTTGACGATGGTCATAGCTTCGAATCCCAGGGCACACCTCTGATTTTTCGAAGCCACATGTGTATTGATATAGTCAATCACTTCAACAGAGAAGGAAAACATCGTAAGGAAACCTGCATACCATAGGCATTTGTAAGAATTTCTATGGCATGTAAAGTGCGCCAACCCGCACTAAGCCATCGTGGTAGAATATATGGCGTAATCCCTCTCAATCGTAATTTCAGATGTAGAGTCCCACTGCAGAGCACGGGTCTCCTGTGCCCCGCAATTGGTTTTGCCCTGGTTTTCTGTGAAACAGTGGTACCATGGTCAAACTAAGCCATTCTTACCATAGCCATAATGACCTACAACAAGAATCTACCAAAAATAAATTTGGCATCCTTGACATAAAGGTGAACTCATTGATATAAGTATATTATGGACATGGCGAAGAGCACGTAAAGTGTTCCGACCTAACTGGTGCGACGCTTCATTGCATCTACAATGGAGCGTTACTGAAATTTGTCGTCGCTCACAACGATATTCAATATGCTCACTTGCATTTTTATAGTATAGTAAGAAAATAGATACCTTATCACCGTTTAGACGTAATCTACTAAATTAAGTTAATTTAATATTTACTTAAGCGCGATTTTCACGGTCATCTTTTTGATACGCCGATTTTACTGAAAGGAATCCTTCGTTTTTAAACTAATGTATGCCATACAACTTAGTGGAAACCCTAGCGAATTAGTCACAGACAATACCGCGTTAACGTCTGTCGAATATGTGACAAATTCGTCATTATCGCAAATTGGATCATTAGACGGAATCAGTTTTTTACAGTGCTGGTGTAATGACGAAGTGTCCGTGACATACTGTATAGTCCGGGTAAGTATGTCCGGTTGCGCTATATACTTAGACTTTTCTGAAACATTTTTTGTTGAGTGCCTCGGTGGCAGAGTTGTATTACGGTATGAAAAGCTGAGGTCTCGGGTTCGAATCCTAGGTTGGGCAAAGTGATATTGGACTTTTTTATCCATTATCAGCCCGGAGTTGGGAATTTGTGCCTGATATGGCGATATGCTCGCCCCCTATCACAACTTGGGACGGAATACACATGCGAAATGTGGGTGTTCTTGGGAGCATCTCTACCTATCTCTTCTGGAAAAAGAGCTAGAGTTTATGTATGTGTTTTTGTATTTTTTATTGTAAGGACAAACGAGGAAATTGCTCCCACCGTACATAATGATGAGAAAACCGTTGTAATTTTCCGCGCGTATCTTGCTTGAAGTTTAGCCTGTGTATTTGGTTATAGATATCGAACGTAAGAAGCCTGATTAATCTCTATCTTTTATCATCTGTTGGAAGCATGAATTGAGCGTTCATTTTATAGCATTTATGACGCAGTGGGTGAAATGTCAGGTGTGGAGCGAGAGTCTGCGATTTTAATCTCCGCACCGAGACAAATGTCGTTGTGCTCCAGAATAGGCTATTTTTAATGAGTCTGATCTATTTAAGACCCTGCTATTGTCAATCAGTTCGTCACTATATTATGACATCACAATTTCGTCTAAATATTTGTAACGTTACGCGCACATTGCCCAACAGCGAAAGTGTGTAACGCGCCGGCAATATATAACACAATGAATGAACGCACGTGCCATAGAAAAAACTATTCCGATCGCCCATTGTAAATATTAAGTAAGCACAGCAGGTACCCGTAGCATAGTATAGATCCGATCCGATGATATACTCTTAAATTATTATATATGATATACATGTTTCTTACATGTGCTCTTATTTGGATGTCCTTAGAGACCTACCAAGGAGTCTTCATTCAAATATCTTGTATTTATATTCCCGATTGTTGTTATTGATCACGAGTACTTTAGTAACTACTTTTGATATCAAACAGTAAATTATATTTATGGGCCATATATATGGGAGGCGCCGTCTACAGGTACAACCGCTCTATTTTTGCCGGTACGCAAAGGTATCGTTTTGTTCTAGTTTGAAGGACATTGTAGGCAATTATTACATAGATTTTAATAAACACATGCAAATAGTTACATAGTCCTGACTCACCAATAACATATAGTCTTGTATCGTAGGTATCACAAACTATGAGATATTTTCTGTGTCCCATCCAGACCCGAAACATATTTAGGATCAACACATTCAAAATGATAACGAATCAAACCTTATTACACGTGTTATAAGTTATAAAGATGCCACCACTAGATCATTAAGGCAACACGCCATAAATCTAAACACGATTAATTAACCCAAAATGTAAATATACCTTTTCCGCGTATGAATAAAACATAGGCATGAAACTAGTGTATTTAGCAAGCGCTAATATTAAACTGGGCCTGGCAGCTGTAACCTTAGTCAAGGATAACCTCTCAGATGTTGTGGGATTTACAAATATCGACATAAAATGCTAAATATTGGTATATTTTTAATTATTGTTGGTAAGAAACCGTGAGATGTCGACATTACATGTTACTATTGATTTTTTATGTTTATATTTTTATCTATATGCAAGTTCTATCGTATTTTAATTTAGGGTGATGGATTATAAAATAATATTATATCTCTAAAATTATACTTTCAAGCATTTTGACTTGGAGGACCAAATTCGTTAAATTAATGTAATTGTACCATGAATTAAAATATTGATAACTGGTTTAAAATATGTACCTATAACTTAAATGTTGTTTAGGTTAAAATATAGAAGTTCTTATATAAACCAATTAGAAAATTGTTTACTTCATTAATTGGACTTATGTAATATCAACCTTAAATCAGGTTATTTTTGAGCAATTTAATAATAAATAAAAGTTATATTGATAAGCTAGTGTATTTAACAAGTGCTGTTATTATTCAAGTCAGACCTGGTAACGTCGACCTCACACAAGGATAACCTCTGCTAGGCACCGTGGGATTTTTACAAATGTCAACAGATTCAAGTAAATGTAGGCTGATGTTAATGCTAGGGTAATGTGGCAATGTTTAGGTAATATATTTGCATGGTTTTAAAGCCTATGTGGACCTGTTAGCTATGATTTGATTTCGCTATTCTAACGGCGAAGAAAAACATCGTGAGGAAACCGTCATATCATGGAGATTTGAAAGAATGTCTATGGTATGTAAAGTCCAGCAACGCACACCAGGTCAGCGTTTGGACTATATGCCCTAACCACTCTCAATCGTACACTCTATTGTAGAGGAGGCCCGTACCCTGCAATGGGACGTATATGGGCTAATACAGTACAGTAAAGATCTCTCGAATCAAGACTTATATTTGTGTGATTCCCTAGTATTTGCTCTTTTACTATCTCGTATTTTCCGATGCACGCGAAAAAAGACACTAACTTATTTCTTAATTTGACAACCTTATTGTATCTGTATAACTATAATTGCCTTGAAAGTTCAAGGTAAACCTTAAGGTTTATAAAAGATATGCCATATCATTGTAAAACAGAAATAACACTTGGCACATTTACAGTATTATACTTGAATGTCGTGCGTCCTGCAACGAGCAGTGCACTAGACAACCTTGATCACACACTCACATTTGACACAAATGTTTGAGAATGTGCACGTTTGGTCCAATTACTCTAATTTACGTACTGGCTTGACGTAGTGAATATGTATCATGGAAAGAGTATATTTCATGCCTTAATAAATTAAATTATCCAAACATGGTACCAACCAATCAACCGCCAACCCGCACTAGGTCTAGGTAGGTTGGTGGACTATATGGCCTAACCACTCACAATCGTACTCTCGATTGTAGAGTAGACCCGTGCCCTGCAGTAGGACGTATATGGGCTGATACAGATCTAAACATGGGTCAAATTTTAAAATTAGATTTGTGTCTTTCGTCATAGACATCAAAAAGTACAAGAGTCGTTTCAGGTGTATAACTCAAAAATTGAATTGTATTTGCCTCGGTTATATAGTCAAATACACCGCATCCCGTTAGCAACCGCCTTTCGATCGTTATCAAAGTTCACTTACTGGTATTAAGAATGATTAATGACGATTACTGAAGGGACATTTCAATATATATCGTCGTCGAAAAAATAAATTTCAATATATGCAATAGTTACTCTGGCTACACTGTCTTTCAAACCGGAATATAACAGTTCACTTACACTGCTGTTTGGTGGGAGAAATAGACATTGCGGTGGTACCTGCCCAGACGGCTTCCCACTTATGAGAGACCTACCACTATTACATTATTGGATTAAGTTAATTGTATTGGATTAAGTTTAAATAAGTAATTTTACAGTTTTTATAAGCAAGTAAGCAAGCTTCTCGCAACGATAAAGATCTTTCATTATTTATCTTCCTTTAACCAATCTTATACATACTTCTTCGTACATTTTAAAATTATCTAACATTCACTTAATTTCAAGTGCTGCGGTGACAAACATTTTTTTATTTTCTCGGAAAGTGAATAACAGTTGCATAATGACATTTGAGTGACACTTTCTCAACCATGACAGAAGTCGCGAATTGTCTAAACATATGACGTCATTGTACAAATTACCATGACTTTCACGACAATGTTTTGGGGGTGGGAAAATTGGGACAAATCCGTCTTACTCATTAGAACCGCCTTATATGGAATGAGTTAATTTTAGCTCTGTTTAGTGTAGTAAACTTTGTGTAACTGTTTTTGCGAATTATGAAATGTTTTGTGACTTGAAATTACTTTTGTCTGTTGTCATTTATTTTGTCTGGTAGTCTGTAAATGAAGATGCCTTTTTATGGGGTTAGTATTTTAAGACATAATCTTGTGTGTAAAAATTAAATCAAAACCACAATAAAATCCGTAAAAAAGATTTATTTCAAACAATCTAAACACTTTATTTATTTACAAATACACTTTGTGTCCTTCATATACACGGTAATGGAGCAACCGATATAATATACTTTTTGGACAAAGTTTATCGACAAGTGATGACCATAATCAGAAGTCAGTATGGAATGATTAACCTATAGCATTATACTCTCCATTTCGACTCCTAAAACGAAAGTCTCGAAAATATTTGACACTAAACATCAAAGCGCGAAAACATCGATGTCTCTACTCTCTACTTACCTCCATCATAATTTGAAGCGTAATATTTTGACATATTACCGCCATTTTAAAGGTTAAGTTTACAAATATAGGTTAGTAAATCATTAGCAGCATTTTATGTCTAGTTGGGCTTGTGTAACCTTATTTATACGCAGAATGTGATGAAACTATTGATATATTTCCACTTATTCGTATATTATGTGTAATACATGCAATGACAAGAACTTGTTGCTAAATTCTGACATTTATCTTACAAGTGTCAATTGCTAGTTTGAACATTTTCGTCTGGCGTGAGATGTTAACATTTTTTTAATGTTATTTCGTGTATTAAATGTGTATTGATATATAAATTATTTCATAAGCTAGTTACATTCATAAAAACACGCCCTTTTCCAAGAATGGTAGGCAGAGGTGGTATTAGGATACCCACGTTTCGCCATGTTGTTCCGTCCCACGATGTCATATGAATATGATGACCCTATCGTCATATTGGGCACAAAAATATTAACTCCAGACTGATAATGAATAGAAAAATCCAATTTTACTTTGCCCGACCCGGATTCGAATCCGATAAGCATACAGGTTTTTTCAAGCTAGTTAATAAGCTTTAATATAGTAATGTATATTATTTTTATGATAGAGGTTCATTTTTAAACACTGGAGTCTACTTTTGATCATAGGCTTATTTCATAAACATATGATATGACATAATATGATTAAATTGTGATACATTTATTTGTATGCAATATGTTTATTTATGTTTATATAAATTAACAAATTCATGTTACACAACTTTGTTGTTTTGTGTTTATTTTATCTGAATTTGAATGATCTTAATTTGATCGCCAAAATTATGCATTCTATAGGCCTTATGAATTATATTAAAAGTCATCATTTGTATCATAAGTATTTTAAAATTCAAAATAAATAATTTTCGTAGAGTTTTATGCAAAATACAATCTCGATTTACATTCTTAAGTTGAACATAATCTACATAAATATAAGAGAAATAGTTCAATATAATCTTGATTACATTATTTTGAAAAGCAATGAATGTTTTTACAAGAAAGTCATTACTATAGATTCATTACTTCAAATACAAGTTGAATGAGAGATTGTAGCATTCTCCGTCTTTCCTATATGTAAATGTGTATATAAATGATTTTATAAATGGCTGTTTCGTTGTATACTTGATAGAACTACTTGTGACAAATAAAACAGTGAAGAAATGTGAATTCAAAGCAGTGTTCCTAGGATTTAGCACAATGTGTTTTTTTTTATTGCCATGAATAGCAAGAAGAGCATGCCATTTGCCTGATGGTCAGCGATACAACCGCCCATAAACAGTAGCAAAACCAAACAACACCTTGAATTACAAAGCAATGCTTGGCATTCCACTGTGCTCGCCATCCTGAGACATAAAATGTTAAGTCTCAATATGTCCAGTAGTTACTCTGGCTACAATGCCCTTCAATCCGAAACACAACAGTGCATTTACATTGTTGCTTGACGGGAGAAATAGACACTGCGGTGATACCCACCCAGATGGCCTCTCACATATGAGAGAAAACTTTATTATAACCGGCTAATGTTAAACCGTTGAATATGTTCATGTTCACTTTATTGTTGGTCTGGTTGTAAAGAGCACACATTCTATAAAAAGATTAAGATCCAATGTAAATATTGTTGTTATTTTAAAGTAAGAATAAGTAATTATTTCATCCAAATCTTTATATTTTAATAAATACAAGATCATATCCGTAAAATTTTAATTATTTAGTGAAAATCTTCAAAGACAACCACAACTGATATAAATATGTACAGATCGAAAGCGTTTGATCCGTTTATCTGTTCTAGTTGGTAGCGTGGTCACCCTGTTGCTTCTTATGACGTAACGATACGCACTCAAACAATTATGCCGGCATTCGGTGTGATTACGATTACAATTAACCACTGGTATTGTAAACCAGTTGCTTTAATCTGTATTTGAATTGCATGTAATGTTAATATTACAAAGGGTTTATGAGTAAGGATGATTTGCAGTTGTTGGGTAGCACAGGTTTAATTCCCGGCATAATAGTTTTACATGTTACAAATCTAAAATACCTGTTGTGTTATAACCGACACACAACAGATCTACGGTCGTATCGCTTAACATCAGGCGAATGGCATGCTCGTCTCGCCATTCATAGAAACAAAACGAAATATATTAAATATATTTTAGGCTTTTAAAATTAGAATTACTGAAATGACTAGTCCAAACCTACTAAAAAGTGGTTTGAATGTAATAGATTTCAGTTGCCGTCCATCAATAAAGTTTCCGGCTCATAAAGTGCCACTTGCAACACTGCAGCACTCTGTCCCAACAAAAACACTAATTACGCTTGCAAAAAATCTTTATGATTACAATTTTTTATCTATCCTTGACAGGTTGCCTATGTATCTTTTGTCTAGACGTTGCGTAACCGACGACACGCGAGTACGTGTGTGAGTCGATGTGAAACTAGACTTGATGTTATGTTACTTCTAGTAAGAAGTATCGTTAGGTTACATTTTTATTTTGTGCAGTCTGTTACGTAATGTGTCTAGTGATAGTTAAATACCACGGGCTTCGATCAAATATACACTAGATACAACATGAGCGCTTAGAAAATGGCACCAAAAAAAGAGTGCTTTAAGCACTCTTTCGCCTTCAGTCACGCACCGACCGTTGCTTCCAAAACGTCGCAAAACTTTAGACAATGTTATGTGAAAAGCTACTTTAAGCTCCAGGAATAATGGTGGAATTTGTGTTAATATATTTGGAATATGTGATCTTTTTGTTTATTCTTTTTAATGTCATGCATCGGTGCCACTTTTTAAGAGATCTTTTACAGGGAACTGTGTATCTAGTGTATACTTGATCGAAGACCACGGGCTATAATAGCGAAGGAAAAAATCGTGAGGAAACCTGCATACCATAGAGATTTAGGAACACGTCATGGCAAAAGGCTATATTAGCACAAAATATTTTTATAGAGGTCATTTTTAAGTAGATTCTGAACAGGTGTTCTGGAGAATTTCTATGGTATGTAAAAGCCCGCCAACCCGCATTAGGCCAGCGCGGTGGACTATACGACCTAACCCCTCTCAATTGTTCTCTCAATTATAGAGGAGGCATGTGCCCTGCAGTTGGACGCATATAGGCTGATACAGATATAATTAAGCAATAAAAACACTGGGTTTTGAACACAGGCAGCGGGCATATCTAGGCCTTTTCTCGCCATTTTGCCGTTTTTCCTACCGGACACGACTGTCATGTAACTTTGCCAGATATATCCCGGCGTAAGTCAAAAGTATCTATTGTAGCTATTGTAAGTATTATAAGTAGCTATTATAAGGCTTCTTATCGTCAAGATAAAGCTCAAAAGGTCATCTACTCCATCTGGTTATAATGAAATGTAATTTAGCGATCGATCCAGTTGATAAGGGCCGGTACTAAGTTAAGTATCGTTCAAATGTTGAGGTTAAAGCCGAGTTCATGTTTAATGTTGCTTATGAAAGGCCTCGGACCTTTGCATACTTTATGCCTTTGTAAAGTCATGTCTTGGGAGAATTTGAATTACCAATCCTGGGCCTAAAAATGCCTAGCATTTATCGCCTCAGATCGATGTATCTTTAAATGAATTGCAATGTAAAAAAAAAACACGCTAGCGGAAAACTGTTTGTTGATTTAAGAACGAACTAAGTTTAAAAAAGTACATTTTTATGGTTGTGTATCTATGTAGAATAATTTCATTAGGGAAACTAAGTTAAACTAAAAAATATAATTATTTTGCACGACAAAAACGAATTAAGAATTCGAGGATTATTTCTTCTTTTTTAGAGAATTATAAACTGGATTACTAATAATAATATAATTTATATTCCTAATGGTTTCTTAGATTTACGCGAATGTTACATATTCAAATAAACCTATTAACTATTTACGCGATAAAATCCGTAAATAATAGTTTTGTTTCAATTTATATTTCTACTTAAACAAGGCGAGCAAAAAAGCTTTTAGATAAAAACACAGCCTGCGGTTTCACATTTTTAAATCTTTCGTTTAAAACATTAAAGCGATAACTAATTTATCTAAATCTTTAAAGCAATGACTAATTTATTTCCAATATAATGAAAGTGAAACACACATTGCTTTAAATTACGTAGGCCATTCTAACATCGATTGGCACGGGGGCGGATCAACGATCTGATTATGGCGGTGTCCAAGGGTACATTATTATTTATGCTCTGATTGCACCGAAACATGTGTTTACACGATTATTTATTACTTTACGAAATCTCATTAAAGTTTTATAATTTTGAAGGCCGCGACCAATTTCGTGCGATTTGGATTGCTACATTATGGTTTATTATTTGTACTAGAAACTAGATATCTTATTCATAATCACTTTATAGAGCTATTTTAAATATAGATGGACGACCTGGCTAAAGTTGCAGGAAGTCGCTGATTGCAGGCCGCTTCCAATAGTTCGATGTGGAGATCCATAGGTCTCCCACCTATGTTCAGCAGTAGACTTCCTGTGGATGATGACGATGATGATGAAATATCGAATGTTTTGTCTTCTTAGCTCAAACTGAACTCAACAGTTGTTCGAAAGGGACAAAATATTCGATAACTAAGTTTTACATTTGTATTTTTTTTTTTTTTTTATAATGGCCCGGCATAGTGGCGGCATTGCACCTGATGGTAAGCGCAAATGCCGCCCAGGCAGAGTATCCATTGGCATCGGACGGCAGTCCCATGCCAATGGAAACAATTATGCCGGCCTGCTAAGGTGCCTCTTCACACCACGGCGGAAGGACCCAGGATTGTAGGAAGGAGGGAACACGTGAGATGGCAAACAATTCCACAGCCTGACGGTGCGGCACAAAAAAGAATTATAGAACCGTTTGGTTCGCGCCGGGATGGTTTGGACCGACAAGCTATGGCTTCGCAAGCCAGCCCGCGTGGTTCTGGTAAGGAATGGAGAGGAGGGGATCAAGTTATACAATTCCTCAGAGCATTCCCCGTGATACAGGCGGTAGAACACGCTTAGAGAGGCGACATCCCTCCGGAGTTGTAGCGACTCTAAGTTGCTCGTAACGTCTGCATCATTGACAATGCGGATGGCCCGCCGCTGCAATCCATCCAAGGCATCGAGCAGGTACTGGGCGGATCCATCCCAGAGGTGCGAGCAGTACTCCATACCCGGCCGGACCTGCGCTTTATATAAGCGACAAAGCTGACCGGGCGTGAAAAACCGACGCACCCTGTTCAGGACTCCAACCCTGCGTGATGTGGCAGTTATTACGCCCTCGATGTGGTCCCTTGGATTGAGATCACAGCGGATATCCACACCAAGGATACTTAGGTCATTCCGCATTGAGAGGGGAGCACCCTGAAGAATAGGGAGGGGAGAGAACGGGGATTTTTTGCACGTGAACGCACACACCTGGGTTTTCTTGGCATTGAACTCAACCATATTCCTAGAACCCCATGTAGAAATGAGATCCAAGGTCCGGTTGAGCTCAATGACAAGATCTTCGCGTCCCTTCACAGTTTCGACTCGGCAACCTGGAGGCCCGCAGTGGTATCGCCCATGAACCGTGCTGTCATCTGCATAGCAATGAATGTTGCCAAGCGACAACATGTCATTGATATGCAGAATAAACAAGGTGGGCGACAGCACCGAGCCCTGAGGAACTCCGGCATTTACCGACATGAGCGCCGAAGCGTGTCCGTCAACGACTACACGCATTCTACGCCCATGCAGAAAGCCGGAAATCCACGAACACAGGTTGCCGGGCAGACCGTATGCCGGAAGCTTGGACAGAAGACCTCGGTGCCAGACCCTATCAAACGCCTTGGCAATGTCGAGGCTCACAGCAAGAGCCTCGCCACGCCGGTCAATCGCCTCACCCCAGCGATGCAGGACAAACGCTAGAAGATCACCCGTTGATCGATTTTGACGGAATCCGTATTGTCGGTCACTGATCAACGAGTGATCCTCCAGGTAGCGGACCAATTGAGCGTTTATGATCCGCTCCATGACCTTACACATCACTGAGGTGATAGCGATAGGGCGGTAATTGGTAGGGTCCGACCGATCACCCTTTTTAGGGATTGGTTGCACATTGGCCTCCCTCCAAGATTCCGGCACAGCACCTGTGCGGTAGGACGCTCGGTAGAGGCGAGTCAGTACAGGAGACAACTCGGCTGCACAAGCCCTTAAAACCACCGCTGGTATCCCATCCGGGCCACTGGCTTTCCGCACATCGAGAGACCGTAACTCACGCCGCACATCACACTGCCTGATGCGAATATCCGCCATTGAGAAACCGCAATCAGGCAGTGTGGGCAGCGTCTGGGAACCACGGTCTTCGAGGCGGGAATTAGCCGCAAAGAGATTTGCCAGTAAGGCAGCCTTCTCCTGCGGCTTGTGGGCCAGCGACCCTTCTGGGTACCTCAGCGGTGGCAACGCTGGGCGGCAGAAGTTAGATTGGACGGCCCTGGCCAACCTCCAATAAGCACGGCTGCTAGTTGGGTGATCGGCCAACGCACGCCCAATCCTGCTAACGCGCTGGGCATCCGCCCTAACGTACGCCTTCTTGCAGGCCTTGGTGGCACGGTTGTAGGCTTTTTTGAGGGAACTGACATTCGGATCCTTCATGGCGCGACCCCTGATCCAAGCGCGATACGCCGCCTGTTTGTCACCGACAGCATCGGCGCAAGCACGATTGAACCAGGAGCGTCCACGGCCCTTACTGGCGATCTCAGAGGATGGAATGTAATATTCCATTCCAAGTCTGATCTCGTCAGCAATAGCGTTGGCACTCGCTGAGGGATCTTTACCCTCAAAGCAGCGCTGCCCCCAAGAGATGGATGCGAAATATTCCCGCATACCATCCCAATCTGCCGACGAGTAATGCCAGACCTTCCGCCTAACCTGCACGGGACGTGGAGGAGATGCGAACGGTACTGACGACCCAACCAGGCAGTGATCGGAAGTGCCCAGAGGCGCACTAACGGTCACATGATACCCGGCTGGGTGACTCGCCAGCAGAAGGTCCAGCAGAGAAGGCGCATGACTCGCCACATCTGGGATCCTGGTGGGCTGGTTCACCAGTTGTGTCAAGTCATGAGTCAGAGCGAATGCATGGGCAGCTCTGCCAGCATGATCAGTCTTGGAGGAGCCCAGCCACAGTTCGTGATGAGCATTGAAATCCCCCAAGACCACCATTTCGGCCGACGGGAACTGCGCCTGCGCGTCATCAGCCGCCTGGCTAAGATACCTGAACAGCCGAGTCGTCTCATCATCCCCGTTGTGAGACCTGTAAAGGCACACGTAGATGCGGCTCAGGGAACCTAGATCCACGTGCACCCACAGAGCGGAGAAGGAGGGGTCCTCCATGCAGTGCAAACGGCGACAGCAGATGTCCGACCGAACATACAAGCATACCCCGGCTTTAGGCTTGAAGTTTGCTTCAAGCGAATAACCGGGATACAACAGGTAAGAATTATCGGCCGGACAACGTATCTGCGTCTCCGTTAGGAAGAGCAAAGCAGGCCGGGCCGTCTCGAGATGGTGGTGGACGGCATTGAGGTTCGTATGGAGTCCACGGATGTTAGTGAACTCCATAGTGAAGGCGGTGGTGGGGTTAAGCACCGCTGAAGGACCTGCTCTGTTTGGTTGCACTGTCATGGTAGAAAGGATGGGATTGGTGAAGAGGCAACGAGGAGCTTAAGTTCGGGCACTAAGAAGGCCGAATGGGCACCGGCACGAAAGGGTCGGCAGGAAGAGAGCTGATCCGCCGGACGGAAGGGCCCCCGTACCCTCCCGGGATGGGCCGCCGGGACCCCACTTCCGGTCACCAACCGGCACGACGGACCCACCCAAGATTATGCGCGGCATGGTGAGGCAGCCTCTCGAGGTGGTTAGCCCCGATTGGGCCCCTGTACTATACCGCGGGCGGCCAGCGGACAACCGTTTCTACGGGTCTCCCTGGCCGGCGGATCAACATTCTTCCCTTCGACAAACGACCGAAAATACCCACACGGTACAACCTCATGCCCGGACTCAAGGTCCTCGAAGAAACCGGAAAACCATAGGCTGATCCCGGAACGCGATCCCCGTACGGAGATCACTATGGCGGTCTTTACGCCTCGTGGACGGTGGTCGCTACCCGGGCGGACACATAAGTCCTACCACCACTAACTGTGTCACTCATTTGGCACTACCCAGGGGTCACGTGTAGGGAATCTAGAGTCAAAGCCTACGGACGCGAGTGACGTTATATGAAAAAGACCGTAGGGATGAAAAAATATGAGGAGAAAAAATATGATAATATTAGGTTCAACACCAATATTCCCAGTAATTGTTTTTAATTTGTAATGTTTGAAAGCAATGTTAAAAAAGTTTATGGTGTCATTCGGCTATAAAACTTATCTGAAGTCATTAATTAATTTATAATACAAATCAATTCACTGTGATTCACCAGGATTATTTCCGTCGAAAGATTTGATAAAGCGCAAGATATTACACGCTTAAGTTAATTTACGATCTTTGCAGGAGGCCTTTACTCGCTCAGGGGTTTATGCAGATAATAATATATCTAGTATTATAAATCGTATACATAACATTTTTAGCATAAGTCACATCGTAAAAATAAAATGAATCTGTATGAAATTAAAGGATTTTTTATTTAATTTATTTATAAGTTAATGTACACTACAAGCAAATTCTAAGAGATTTCAAAAAGTAGAATAACCCACACTTAACACCCAATCAAATGGCATACATTGCGTAAATTAAAATCATACCGCATCCAACTTCAACAATAGCATCTAAAATGTATACTAACTGATAATGTCTCTTCCAGGTGCTATGTTTCCTGCTGGCAGCTGGGTTGGTGGCCGGCGCTCGACCCAGGCCCAGGCATCAGCAGCAACTCGACGACCAGTACGACTACGAACCCCAGGCGCAAGACAGAGGCGCCGGCGATCAGGTAGGAACTGTTCTTTATTTAGGAGATAATGACGAAAAGTGTCACATTTGTATTGTGGTGTCACGTAGTGTCTGATACCCACAAAATAAGACTTGTGTCTTATGTGTCTGCTGGAGGTATGACGCTAAAAATTTAATGTTTATATTCATGCTTAATATGATTGCTTTAGAGGTAACACTTAAAGCGCACTACAAATCAAAGCCGCCGGCCCGGCGCCAGAGCCCGCCGACATAACCCAGCACCCTCTCAGAAAATAATCATGTCAGCAACAAGCCCCCGCACGTGTTGACCGCCGACATGTTGGCGGTATGTAGCTCGTCATAACGTCACAACTTCATAAACATGTTCCTTATATCATGTCGAGCCGCTGACATGTCGCCAACAAAGTTTTCCGATTTGCAATGAGTGCGGCAAAAAAATTTTGCCTATATATGCCGACGCCTCGGGGCGACTGCTTTGGTGTGTAGTGATAAAAAATTACAAGTCTGCATAGTCAGTGGTCATAACACGCACCTCTAATTAAATTTCCAGGTGGTGCTAGTATCGGCGGACGAGTACGACGCGCTGTACAGACAGACAGACCGGCTGGACGACGAGTATGAGCCGCGCGCACTGCAGCGGGCGCCATCTAGGCAGAAGCTGCAGCAACAGCCGCAGGAGGGACCCAAGCAGCCGCCCGTGCAGACTATTCGGAATTACAATAAAGTGAGTACCTACAGACAGATTTCAATGGAAAATGTAGACTAAAGTGGAAATCTTATTGCCACTAAAGATGATGATCATTTGGAACTTTAAGATGAGCAGTGTACTCGACGCGGAGTAGTAATGTATGTAATAAGAAAATATTTAACGCACCTTAACTGCCGAAAACCCTGGTATCTGGTATCGTAGGATAATTGTATTTTTAGATACTAATAAAATAACATTGAATGTTTATGAAATAATTCAAAGACATCGTTTCTTTACTCGCTGATTCAATTTTACAGTTATACACAGAAGCAAAAATAAAACGGTATAGACGACTTCAATATCTTTCTTTCGCCTAATTCCAGGTAAACGATGACGGCAGCTTCACATTCGGTTACGAAGCCGCTGACGGTTCCTTCAAGGAGGAAACCAGAGGCACCGACTGCGTGGTCCGCGGCAAGTACGGCTACATCGACCCCGATGGTAACAAACGAGAGTTCACCTACGTGTCCGGCAACCCCTGCGACCCCAACAAGCCCAACGAAGAAGAGGAGCCCGACGCGCCCGCCCCCGACTCCGCAGAGCGCGATGACGGAGTGCCCAACTACCCGACCAGGCCGGCGCCCAGGCCGACGACCCCGCGACCTCCCACGACCTTCTTCCAGAACGACTTCAGGGACGCCGATGAAGACGAAGTTGAACAAGAACCTCTGCAGCAAATCAGACCGAGAGTCGTCCAGCGCCCCGCGGTCAGACGGCCCGCCTACCAGGCGCAGCAGATCGCCATCACGCCCCGACCTGTGCCCATCACCACTCCTAGGGCTCTGCCGCCAGCGACCACATTCAGGCCTCAGCATGTACAAGTGACACCTAAACCTCAGATTCAGTACAGCCCTGAGCCCAACTACTCACCTTCTCCCGCCCCGATCCTGACCACATCCAGGCCTTCGCAGATTGATTTCGCCGCTGAATTCGCGAAGTTCCACCGTGATAATCAACTGCCATCGACCACGACAGCCACTGGTGCGACACCTACCAAGACGACCGCTGCCGCCGCACCACCCGTGCCGAGTGGCAACCCTCTGTACTCCACTGAGTTGGTATACGACCCAAGCAGCGGACAATACAACACTCAGCTGTTCCAGACCTTACCTCAGACTAAAGGAGAGTTGAACCTCAACCAGAGGCTGCAGCCATACGTCGCGCAACAGCAACCTCAGCAACAAAGACCGTTTATACCATCCCCTCAAATCGCTCCCGTGCCATCGTCGCCTGCGTCCAACGTGCCGCTGTTCAGACACCAGATCCAACACGCTAACCCTCAAGAGGTGTACCAAAGGCAGCAAGCAGAGCAGCAGTTCCAAAACTCGCAGCAACTGTTTGCCCAGCAGCAGCAACTGCAGCAGAGCCAGCTGCAGAGGGACCGCGCGGCGGCGAGGGCGCAGGCCCAGAGACTAGCCGCGCAGGGCCAGCCCGCCCCCGCGCCGCAGAGAGCCACCCAAGCCCCACAGTTCTACTACGTCGCCCCCCGCGGTGGCGAGAACGTGTCTTCAGGACAAATCGACGCGTTCCTGAGAGGACACGGCATCCAGTTCTAAGTTTAGGATAGAGCTAGGCAATTGACCAGGCGATCCTGGTAAGCTCGAGTGCTAAAGTGTTACAGTGGGACAGTGGCGGTGCTTGAGCGCCGCACGTGTACATAACCTGTGTCTAATCAGTACCTTAAAGTAATTCTAGTAATAGATTAAGTTAATGAAACGATCCTGTGCGTGATAGTCCACGCGGCGATTTTGTAAAAACACTCACAAATGGTATTTTGTACTTTTTTGTTTATATAATAAATTATATTTTTTATAATATAGAAGTGTGTATTTTTATTTAACTTTGTTAAGGGAAACAACATCGATGAAAATATTTTAGACGATAAATGATTTTTAGATTTTCAAAACTTGTATTCTTGAGGAATAAATGGAAGATGATGAGTAGCCCTGATCGTAATGATTATTTTATATTCCTATACTAACCTTAAGAATAAAATTGGAATCAAATAAGTCACGATTTGAAATATCCATCTGACTCATTCTTAATTATGCATCGATAGTTGATATGAGTACTGAAACTAATACACTATTTCCGCATTGTTACCAAGAACATACACGCAAGGTCGACTGGTTTTCTTAAGTAAAATAGACAGGATATGAGTGATTGTTTATTTAATAGCAAAACCGTCGAGTCATCTCATAGCTGTACTGTACTGTATCAGCCCATATACGTCCCACTGCAGGGTACGGACCTCCTCTACAATCTAGAGGACGAGTGGGAGTGGTTAGGCCATATAGACCACCACCACCACCACGTTGGCCTGGTGCTATTGGCGGACTTTACATACCATAGAAATTCTTATAAATTACTATGGCATGCAGGTTTCTTCAAGATGCTTTCCTTCACCGTTATAGTGCGTGGTGATTGACTATCAATACACACATGACTCAGTAAAGCCATAGGTGCAATGCCTGCTTAAATAATATGCAGTGAACCATGATATGATTATGATTTTGAGGTCGGAGAATCCACTTAGTTCGAAAAATCTCATATACGTTGACCAGAAAGATATGCCTAACATTTCGATTAGGTTAGGCCATGCTTCAGTCACAACTTAGGATAGAAATAAAACTCGCGATCATTTTTTGTTGCATTAAATGGCGAGACGAGCATGCCTTTCGCTATGATGGTAAGCTATACGACCTCTCATGGACAGTAACAAAACCAAACAACCTTATGAATTACCTCTTGTTTAAAAAGTTATTTACGCTCCTGTAGATGCTCTGTATTCGCGCCTATATTGATTTTAATGACTTTACAATATTAATAAAATGTTATATTTCCCAGTAGGGTTTATTTTGTGAATATTTCGATAAGCACTACATTTAATAAACTTTCTGGTCTTTTGAGAAGAGCAAATCTAGCATATAATACTACTACAAGTTTAAATATACACAGGAATCAAACACATAAACAACTGATCTACAAAAAATGCCGCACTCGACTAATAAAAATATATATGTAGTTGTTTTTTTTTGGGCTGTATTTTGTAGAACTCTTTTTTGGTAAGAAATGTTTTATAGGAACATACATACATACTCAAGCCATTTCCCAGAAGGGGTAGACAGAGGTACTACCAGGCCACCCACGTTTCGCTTTGTTTGTTCCATCCTACGATGTGATAGGGGTACAAATTCCTGACGTCGATTGAACAAACTAATCTAATATTGCTTTGACCGACCCGGGAATCGAACCCGAGAACAGAAACAAGTAAGATGTCATTGGCGCCATCTAGTTATATTATTTTGCACTTTGGCAAAACGACTGCAACTTGAAAAAATGTAAAGTATAGCGTACAATGGTTTTAAAGCCTACGTAGCATTATCTATTAACGGCGCTAGATGGCGCAAAAATCAGTTTCAGTGAATATACACATTTCATTCGAGACGGTGGTCGCGGGTTAGATTCCCAGAACACACCATTAATTAACTTTTCTTGTATATTAATGCTAAATCACCAAGCACTTTAAAGGCGAAAGAAAACATCGTGAGGAAACCTTCGTACCATAGCGATTTGTAAGAATTTCAATGGTATGTAAAGTCCGCCAACCCGCACTAAGCCAGCTTGGTGGACTACAGCCTAAGCACTCTAAACCAATCTCTTGATTTTAGAGGAATCTCGTGCACAGCATTGGGCGAGTATGTTCTGACAAAATACAGTCCATTGCGGTACAGAACATAATTAAGTAGTGTAATTATTCAGGGCCTCGGTAGTGATATGAAAGTCCTTGAATTCAATGTTAATTTTTGTGTAATCGACAAATGTTTGTCTACAACATTATCCGTATAATATCAACAGATAGGTCAGCATTTTGTGGACAGTATCTCCCAGTTTTTGGTAACTGGTGGGTAGGTAGGTAATAGTGGACATCCCGTTTTAGTGATCAGGCAATTGCTGTATTTAAATTTTGGTACTGGTAATAATATTTGTTTAAGAGAAAGCCGATAAATTATAACATACATCGATGTAGAAACTATCACATCATGTGCATTGTAATATTTTTTGGGACAGAACTAAATTAGTTCTTTGTATGTGTTGCCATCACTAACTGATTAGGAAAACAAGGTTAACTGTATACAAAACTGAAATTAATATTGTCAACTACTAATCATGAGAAAATCCTTCAAAACGCGTGTATTTTGCATCGGACATTCACCTTAAGTAGAGTAGTACCTTTTAAGGTAAAACATGTGAGCAAAAACTAAGTTCTTGATGTATCATATCTAATTGCTTATTTCTGCTCCATAAATAAGCAATTATCTCAGCTTAAAAGACTTAGAAATGGTCAGTATCCTGTGTACACTGTAGTATTTTTAACTAATTTTAAAAACAGTTAACTAAAACTTGTATTCATAAATAAATAAATAACACCCACAGCCACATACATAGTTCTGACCCCACACCAAGATCGAGACTTGCGTCGTGAATCAAGAACTACGAGAAACTTTTCGGTCTCCCCAATACCCAGACCCGAAAGAAATGTTTGTGGGCCGCACAAATATTTTTCACGCTGCGGGAATCAAACCCGCTCTCGTTTCACAGGCGACTTTTAACCACCACAGAGGCTGTCAAAATAATTAATATTAATTAATGTTCTCCACAGTGACCTATTGGAATCTGCTACATCCAGCAAATTCCTGCAACCATAAATCAGTCCCCAGTAATTTTTAAATTACCTTATATAAGTAATGTTTGGAGTAAAATTAATTTGGAATCATCATTATAAGATCATTTGGTGAAGAAAAGTCTTTGCAACATTAGCATGAAATAATTAGTAATTATTTTGAAAGTTGGAATTGTACAGTTTTAAATATATAACGGATATGAAAATGTATGAGATTATATTAAATGAGAGCTATAATACTCTCTTTTCGTAAGTTTCGAAATATTCATTTTATAAAGATCTGTCTGTTTGTATCAGCCCATATACGTCCCACTGCAGGACACGGGCCTACTCTACAATCGAGAATACGATTGAGAGTGGTTAGGCCATATAGTCCACCACGCTGGCCTATTGCGGGTTGGCGGTCTTACATACCATAGAAATTCTTATAAACCGCTATAGTATGCAGGTTTCCTCACGATGTTTTCCTTCACCGTTTTAGTGCGTGGTGATTGACTATCAATACACACATGACTCCGAAAAGTCAGAGGTGTGCCCTGGGATTTGAACCCGCGACCACTGTGAACATGTTGGCAGCCGCGTCTAGTCCGTTTACCAACAGGCTACCAGGCAATTTTATAAAGATGCGTCCATGATATTACAAATGTAACCACAAAATAAACTAAAATTCTCATATTAGAGGCATATAAACAAAACATTTTATTATTTTAAAACACAGCCATGGTCAATCTCCACTCTAACCTAAAACAACACATGAACTTGTACCATATATTTTAATTGCACGACTATAAATAACCGAAATTGAAGAACTAAACCATTCGGCATTGACTGGCGTGCGACCCAACTCTCGTTCATTTGCAAACAATGACCACTAGAACATTCCATGCCTAAATCTCCCTAAATGTATGTCCCACCTGCGCCCTGACAATTAAACAATCGGGATCTTACGGCACAGGCAGACGGTTAGAAAAAAAGATTTTCCGTTTCAGATAATGAAATGACAACAATAGAGCCGTTTGCGCAAGGCATTCGCACGGGTGAGGCAAGTGGGGCGGTATTTTATATAGGGGAGTGGTGTGCGCGCGTAGCTGCCGCAGTCATGCCGCTGAGCCGCTTATAGCGAGATGATCCTCCTAATACTTGTCGTGGTCGCGACCGCCGCCGCTAACAGCACCGACGTCACTCCTCCGACAAGCACCACCAAAGAAATCCTAAAGGCCAGCGAAAGTGATCCTAGTAAGGTGGAAATCGTCAAGCAAATACGCAGGCTCAATGATGATGGGTCTTACACGATAGGATACGAAGCCGATGATGGAACGTTTAAGATCGAGAGCAGAGATGTACTTGGGAATGTCAAAGGGACTTTTGGATACATCGATAAAGACGGCGAGATTAAACGGGTCACGTACTCGTCTTCCAGTGAAAGCACACCTATTCCTGTTACTACTAGTACCACTGCTAGTACTCCTACCATGGTGTTGAGAGTGAATAGAACAGTATCTTCAACTACAAGGAGACCTTTAGCAACAGTCGTGTATCCTACGAGGGGCAGCCCTACCACACGAGGTACTGTAATCCAATCTATACCTAGAAGAAGAGCATCTAGCACTAGGCCAACAACCACCACAGAATCTACCACAGAAGCACAAAAACACGAGGAAACTACTGATAGAATACATAATCATAAATTTGAAGACACTTTAAAAACAAGAACACAAATCCTGAAGCCTATGCCTGTGTCGCCTAAGGATGATTTAATAACAAAGCAAACTACCACGCAATTGCCTTCTACTATAAAACCAGTTTACGAGAATGTCGAGGAAAAGGAATCTGAAAATGATCACAATAAAGCCAATACTATTAGGAGACAGCTGGCAAATACAAGTCCCAACCCACACATGATAAGCCTACAGCAATCTGCTGGTGACGACTCTACTGATGAGTACGGAAGTCCGGTATCTCTTGGTACTATCAGACCTCTGTTCACGACCACTACACCTCGGCCTAGACTAGTACCTATACACTCTATAGTTGCAGCAAGACAGAAAATCCAGCAACAATATCAAGACGTACAACTCCAGGACCAAGAAACAACGGTCGAGGCGAGTACAGGACGGATCTTCGACAACGAAAACGTAGTCACGACAAACGGGCCAGTGGTTCACATCGCCCCGCGAGACCCGGATGACCGGATATACCAGCAGCCAATTTACAGAAGACCGACCCCAGCCGTCCACTTCCGCACTCGTGAGTATTTGCGCGATAACCCTGGCGCGCCAGTGCCAATAGGCAACCAGCGGCCCTTTCTCCAGTATGAATTTCAGAACAAAGTACTGGAGCCTCAATTAGTTAAGGAAATACCCCCTACGCAAAAGACTGAAGCTACAACGCCTTATGAAATAAGACCTGCGCCGAGAATAATTCCAATACCAGTTGATGAGAGAGGTGTACCGTTACAGGGGTATCAAGCTAGATTTGTTAACCCATACCGAGCTCCAGTGCCCTATCAACCTCGATACGATCAAGGCGATGAGATGAGCAGCATCTCTGCTCCAGTCAGCACAAGAGACTTGCGACGGCTTCTCTACGTACTAATATTACGACAGAACCGTTTGCAAAGTCTAATGGACCAGATGTTACCAGCTCCTTACCCCGTGCCCATGTTTAGGGATGATTACCGATACCAGAATCGTTATCAGGATGATGGATACGATTATCGATACGACCCGCAGTATCGAAACGATTATAACTACGATAACCAGTACGACAATCAACGGTATATGTCGCGGAGAAGACTATACTCAAGGCCGTATGATACTGCCGGTTCTGCGACAAATCATATTGATGATATGCCGGAATACCTCCCACCAGAAGTAAGAGAAGCATTGCTTCTGAAAATGCTGATACTGGCAATAAGCCCAGATTTCGTGCCGACCACAGCGCCTCCAACCGAACTGACAACTGCTGCCCCACCAAGAAAGCAGGTGAGAAACGTCCAGATACTTGGAGAAGAAGGTTCTAATGACGACACCAAGAGAGCCATGCAAAGGCATTGAGGTAAAGTTTATATATTGTATAAATATTTTAAAGTTACCGTAACTTGTTACCAGAATAGAATATTTCTAACACCTTAGATTTAGTAAGTTAAAATACTCATGTTTAAATGTAAATATAAAGTATACAAACTATTTGAAACTCCATGACATTGTAGTATAAATCTTTTGATATCTTAACCATCCAATCAGCTTCGGCATATCTTGTGTAATTTACTGATTATAGTATTATTATTTTAAGTGTAACAAATCATATTTTAGATTTAGGATTAACACATCGGCCATTAAAGCTTTATAAGTCTGTCTCTTTTTTTATTGAAATACATTTTAAACCTCCATTTCGTGATTGAATGTTTTAAAATTAGAACACTTAAAAGCCAGCCAGCACTCAACGCAAAATTGTACTGAAAACTGAAATTAAATGAATAAGAAATAAAAATTAAGCGCATATAGTAATTCTAAATTCCCACGTCTTTTTCATTGATGATTAGTTTCTTCTCAACTGCGTGTAGTTTTTTCATGTTTAATTGAGGACAAATCTTCATACTTAGTTCTCATATGCATTGTACAATCGCCTGATCATACCACAATCGATTATGTTTAAGACATTCGATTGTGTTTTTTTCGTGTACTTTTCTAAATAATTACAAAATATGCATGTCATGTCAAGGCCATTCCCAAAATATTACGTTGTCGAGTATTCATATATTTGTTCAGAACAAACAATGGCTAGCCTTCACGGGTGCGACTGTTACACAAAAGGTAATTAGGGGGTGGGCAGCAGGTAAAACTACAACAATTAGTGTTGATAAATATGTACAGTTTATTATTGCAAGTTAATTCATGGGATCTAGGTTGAGTTTTGTTTGAAGTGTGCCGTTTAGTAGAATCGCAATGACATTGTTAATTTTGGAAAAAATATACGACGATTTTTTTATGCATTGTTGTAATTATTTTGGTGATTAAATTGTTTCAATTATAATTTAAATGCTAATTAAAAGTAGTCTCAAAATTTTGAGTGTGTAAAAAATTAAGTATTGTAATCATTTGAATATTTAAGTATATGACCCGATCTGGAAATGTAATTGAAGTCTCCTCGATTCATAACCAAGATGCAATATATTTAGTGAGTTAAGGAGAGCACAATAAGTGACGCTAACCGGTGTTTACAAATTTTGAAGCGAACTTTGAATAAAGGTCATTGTTCTAGTTTTACCATCTCATTTGTAAGATATCGTGCAATGATAGTCTTGGGTTCGAATCCTAGGACTATTTTATTTGACAATCTTGTATGTATAATGACCTGAATTATGTCCTATTCAAAAGGTGTCTTGTTGTAAAAAGAACTTGATTTTTCGGCGACCTAATTCTAGTACGGATTTATATCAGTATTTTGTTTATACAAAAGCATTTTGTTAAATAAAAGATACATTAAATAAGTGCCTTTTTACTTTTTGTGGCGAAGTTGGTTGGACGCTGGCTGTGAAACGAGAGGCCGCGGGTTCGATCCCGCACAGAACTAATATTAATGTGATCCACAGGTATTTGTTTCGGGTCTGGGTATTTGTGAGACCGAAAAGTCTCTCGGAGTTCCTGATACCTACGACACAAAACTCGATCTTAGTGTGGTGACAGGATTATGCATGTTTTGTTTTTTTTATTGCAATGAATGGCGAGACGAGCATATCGTTCGCCTGATGGTAAGCGATACGACCGCTCATGAATAGTAGCAAAATCAAACAACACCTTGAATAACAAAGCAATGCTTGGCATTCCACTGCGCTCGCCATCCTGAGACATAAGATGTTAAGTCCCAATATGTCCAGTAATTACTCTGGCTACAATGCCCTTCAATCCGAAACACAACAGTGCATTAACACAGCTGTTTGACGGGAGAAATAGACATTGCGTTGGTACATGGTGCATGGTGGGTACCATATGACTGTTGGATGTATTATTATTTATTTTATATTCCGTATAAAGCTTAATCGCTTCTATTAGTCGGATATCCGATAATCGTATCCGTTCGGTTAATGAACGCTGTTCCCGATACTTGGAAAGCCTACTTGGCCTACTTACTATTAGGAAGGAAGAGCCACAGATCCACCGATCTAGTGGACACTGGTTCAAAGTTTCGGCTTCTGTTATTAAATATATAGCGATATCTTCAAACTTTATTAAAATGTACTTTTACCAGCGTTTTAGTATAAAAGCTGAATTTCACATATATTATTAAGACAATTATCAAAAGTTGTTTCCTTGGTAGCCAGATACTGTTAATGGTTCTTTCACCTTGCCAGTCACATTAAAACTGATAACTTCCAAAGCAACCACGATCGAAACTTCATAATACCTGATTGTATGATGCCTATGATAGAGGCATGCGCAGGCAAATTTCAGCTTTTATAAAATTACGAAAGTCTGGCGGCCACGAGCTCTTGGTCTATAACATATATTGTTTTTAAATTCCTTTGTTTTCGAAATGATTTAATTCTATCCTCCGGGCTCTTTAAGTAGTTACGTTGTGAATTGTAGCAAAGGAACGAATATAGCCGCCAAAACGGTCGTCGACGGTTCAAATCCCAAGATACACCTGAGTCTTCGGCCCCATATTGATAGTCCATAACCACGAACTGTAACGGTAAAGCAAACCTGCATATTATAGAGATGTACAAGAATTATTTTTAATATCAGCCGGCCTGCAACTGTTGCAATCCTGCGACCGTTTACCGACAGACATATAGGTTATATTAATATCCAAAACTGTAAGCAAGATATAAAAAGCGAGTGTTGTGATGCAACTCGGTGGAAACACACGCATTGTAGTGACGGAGTTTCCCATACAGTGAATAGTGGGAGCTCACACGGCCTCGCGGTTTGATAAAAAAACTATTTTATAACAATGTAGTGCTTTATTTGACTTGTTGTGTAATTAACATGTTTGTTTTGTGATGGAGTTAGTGTGTGAGGGGTGTTTGACCCCCCATGTTTAGGGGGTCATTTTTATAGCCTTTGTAGGCAGACCAGCTAGGGAACCGCCTGATGGTAAGCGGCTACCGCTGCTCATGGACCTCTGCAGTGCCAGGGGGTCAGCACAACAAAGTCGCTGCCTACCTTAAGGAGAGTACTCTCTTTAAGCCTCGTTTGAAGAACAGGTCATAGCGCTCAGGAAACACCGATGTAGGGGGTAAATTAATTATTAGTAAATTACTATAAAAACTAGAAATAGTGGTAAGTAGGAACTTAAGTCGACCAGTTCAGTCCAGGGTCCAGCCTTTCTCCTCAAAAGTAGAGATACGATCTGGATAAGGTTTCTGGAAGTTTGTGTGCAGGCCACTTTAAAAATCTATGGAAATTCCTGGGCGAAGCCAATGTCTTGCAGTGCACTTACTAAGGCTAAAGAGAGGAAGAGTGTAAGAATGCGACCAGAAGCATACCTGATGGTAAGAGTTACGCCTGCCCATAAATAGCAGCAACACACTGGTGGTAGGTCTCTCATATGTGAGAGGCCATCTGGGTAGGTATCACCGCAATGTACATTTCTCGTGTCAAACAACAGTGTAAATGCACTGTTGTGTTTTGGATTGAAGGGCATTGTAGCCAGAGTAACTACTGGACCTATTGAGACTTCACAGCTTATGTCTCAGGATGGCGAGCCCAGTGAAAAGCCAAGCATTGCTTTGTAATTCAAGGTGTTGTTTGGTTTTGGTATTGTTTATGAGCGGTCGTATTGCTTTCCATCAGGCGAAAGGCATGTTCGTCTCGCCTTTCATAGAAAAAAAAAACAACTCAAAGCTTAAATTACTAAACAATTCATAGCACTGCAGTCAGCACTGTGCCCCATATATTATGTGTTACAACTTACAATACAATCACAATCTAATTTCGCTGATTATGCAAGCTGAAAATCTTAGTAAGAAAATTAATGTTGGTATGTAAATAATTTCGTTATTAGTTATGAATATATCAATGAGACGGGCAGAAAATAAATAAATAGCATAAGAAATGTAGATGTAAGGAAAAGTCTTTCACAATCCGTAGAAGGATATTTGAGCAAAGCACAACTCATACATAATTTATATAGACGAAATACTAAAACTTTAATTAAATAATTATCTTTTTGCTCAATATCCTACAGAATGAAATTAAAATTGATAGTTAGAGATTGATTCTTCCAAAACTTGCATGCATTTCATGTAGGTCGATCTTTGTATGTGACTGTCCTAAAAAGATTACATTGAGTGAATCTAACTAGAGGTCTTTATGAAATCCCTCTATAAGTTGACTACTTGAAATAATTGAATGATAAATGGAAAGGTAACTAAGTATTAACAAAATAATTCACATTAAATATTCTTCTAAAACAAATAACTGAACTCTTTATTTTTAATTGAATTGTATTTTTTATTACTCATATAGTTAAAAAAAAAATAGGTACAGTTTATCTGATCTTACCAGAATAGTGACTCATAAGAGATGTATCGGAGTGCCTTACATGACTGACGTACGGGAAATTTTAATTTATATGTCCTAAGTAGAAAGTTTCAAATGGGAATTAAAGGATATAATTATGAAAAATATTATTTCTGAGGTAGTGTTCATGTGACTTCTCTGTGAATCCTTACAGAGTGTATATCAATATCAATCCTTGATTTCGTAAAATATTGCTATCCATTTCAATATGTATTTTTATAGTCTTCAGTCACAGAATGTTCACTGCTGAACATTGACCTCACTCAAGGATTCTCACAGAGACCTTATTAGAAGCGGCATCGAGCAACCTTCAACCTTCATTTCATTATCAGGGTTCAATAGTCTAAATCCATAACGATAAAGACAAAAAATAAATCATGCTACAATTTTAAACATTTTAATTACTTACCTGCTAACTAAGACAATTTTATTCAGCATTCTTTTAATATGTAGAACAGAAGAAATACCCAGACGAGGCACAGAAAAACACAGCCATTCCTACAACGATTGTTTTCTTTTTAATTACAAAAACGTATTCTACATATTTACAAATGAATTTATTACACTAGTAGGATCCGAAGCTGATGTCGTGGAGGGGGGCCGCGCCTCCTTGAGGAAGGGCGTACTCTTTGAGGAGTTGGTCCAGCATGGAGTAGGTCTGAGTGTTCCTCTGCTGAGGGACTTGGCTGGGCTGGTAGCGCTGCTGAGGTGCTTGGCCGAAGTCGTCAGAAAACTCCTGGATTTGAGGAGCAGGCCTGAAGTCCTGTTTGGGCTTGTACTGTCTCGGTGCTGGTTCGGGGTTGAAGAAGTTATCTTCTATGGGGGACGGAGCGGCGCCGGCGAAGAATTGGGGCTGAAAATTCAATTTTAAATATTACATTTATTGCTTATTTTATATTTCCCCAGTAATTTCCAAAGCCCGACAAATTTTGTTGAGTAGGCTTTTGGAAATTATTTTAGGGAAAATAATGTTTATCATAGGTGTTTAGGCGAATAGAATAACAGATTAGCGGTCGTTTTCTGAGTCAACGAAGGAAAAATTGTTTTGCGAATTGGTATCAAGAGTTTCAGCCGTATTTCATCGTGAAAGCAAAGTTGTTCAACAGCGACATCTACTGCAACATGGAAAAATCTTTCCAAACCGAAGAAAATAACAGTGTATGAACTGTTTAGCTACTGATCATTACCTTACTACTTATGAACGGATATTTAATAAAAATAAAAGTTAGGTATATAAGGTTTGTAAAACATGCACACTAACGTTTTATTCTTTATGGGGAAGCAATTTAAATCTAATTAAGGGTATTCTGGCTTTGCGGAGTTGTATTTTGAACACAGTTTAAAGTTTATGGAAAATATAGTGGGATAACCTCCATACCATAATGATTTTACTAGATTTTTTAAACTTTATAGTATATGTGAACCCACACTACGTAGTTAATAATATTAATTTAAATTTAGAATCAGCTATTTTTCTTTTGTTGTCCGGTTAATAATTTTAATTTAAATTTGGAATCAGTTATTTGTCTTTTATCCTCTATTGGTATTTTTGGTGGCCTGTATTGCTGCACGCTGTGGTGGCCTGTATTGGGGCTACAGGCTGAATACTAAGGAACTTACCTTGGGCGGAGCAGGCGCAGATTGCTGAGGCGGTCTCGGCTGCGGTTGAGGCTGTGGCCTGTATTGAGGCTGTGGTGGCGGCGGCCTGTATTGCTGTTGTTGAGGCTGGGGCTGCGGCGCTGGCCTGTATTGCTGCTGAGGCTGGGGAGGTGGCCTGTACTGTTGCTGTTGTGGTTGTGGCCTGTATTGTTGCTGAGGTTGAGGCTGTGGCCTGGGCTGGGGCGCGGGGCGCGGGCGGGGCGGCGGGGGAGCGGCGGGCTCTTCGTAGTCGTAGTCGGGTGAGTTGTATTGAGAGCGGCCTCCTTGCTGCTGAAATTAAAGTTGATTATTTTTTCGAATTTTGGCTGTGCCTATAATAGGATCTTACGTATGCATAGTTAATAGTGCTGCAATTCGAACATTTTGTTTATAACGTAATCCTGACCCCATGTTTATACCCAGTTATGTATTTTGGGTATCAAGAAGTAAGAGAGACTCGCTTTCACAGATACCCAAACCTGAAACAATTACTTGTGGTTTACACAAAAAATATTTCCATGCGGGAATCAAACCCGCAGCTGCAACTGTTCTTCAGAGGCTGTTATAATATTATTATTTTTTATTTCAGTGAATGGCGAGACGAGCTTGCCGTCCGCGGTAAGCGATGAGATCGCTCATGAACAGTAGCAAAACCAAACAAAGCCTTGAATTACAAAGCAATGCTTTGCATTCCACTGCGCTCGCCATCCTGAGACATAAGATGTTGAGTATCAACATGTCCAGTAGTTGCTTTGGCTACAATGTATTTCAATCGGAAACACAACAGTGCATTTATACTGCTGTCTGGCAGGAGGAACAGACATTGCGGTGGTACCTACCCAGACGGACTCTCACATATGAGAGACCTACCAGTAAAAAAATATCGGTAGCGAACTCTTTAGGAAAATAAAAGGATGTTGCAGTTACATACCGTCTTGGGTTCCCTGGTGGACTCGTCGACGAGCGTGGGCGGCGCGACGGTGATACCTTCACCAGCTGGCTGGAAACCGTACTTGTTGGCGCCGTACTCGATCACACGGAGCTGGAATACAAGTCAATGGATTATATTTTACATGTATTCATCATCATCATCTCACCCACAGGAAGTCCACTGCTGAACATAGACCTCCCTCAAGGATCTCCACATCGCCCTGTTGGAAGCGGCCTGCATGCAGCGACTTTCTGCAACTTAGGAGCCGAGAGGTTTTATAGTGGAGGCCACGTACAGGCAAACGAAATGTCGGACGCCCGCCTTTTTTTTTTTTTTATGTTATAGGGGGCAAACGAGCACGCGGTTCACCTGATGGTAAGTGAACACCGCTGCCCATGGACATCTGCAACACCAAAGGGCATGGAGATGCGTTGCCGGCCTTTGAGGTGGGAATACGCTCGTTTTTTGAAGGTCGCCAAGTCGTATCTGTCCGGGAATGATCCCGCTGGCAACTGGTTCCACAGATTTGTAGTACGTGGGAGAAAGTGCCGGGAAAAACGTACTGTGGTGGATTTCCAACCTCCAAGGTGATGTGGGTGGTATTTGGAGGTTTGACGTGTAGTACGGTAGCGGAACTCAGCAGCAGGGACAAGTCCGAACAATTCACGAGAACACTAAAGGTGGAAGGACGATCTGGCTAAAGTTTCATGTATTCAAATAAAACTATTATTCACGCTCTTATTTACGTGCTTATCGCAGTTCACCCCGTGACCACGAAAGCTGCAAAGTAATCGAAACACCGGGAAGTTAAAAAATGTACAAATTTAACCTAATCGGCTATAAAATCCGTAAATATCCGTATTTCAATGTGCAACATATGCGTAAATCTAAGAAACCAATATTTGATATCTAATTTTATCAATGAACACGCTCACATATTATCGTAGTAATAGTAACGTGGTTGATGTAACATTCGTCTTGTATGAACCTGTGTGTTGCAAATATAGTCGACTTATAATTTTATGAACTAATTAAGTGACGTTTTTATTGCATAGATCCGGCAAATTACCAAAGATGACACCCCCGAAAAGTTTAATAATAATACATTTGTATATATATACTCGTACAACTGCGTTACGAATGTTGTCTTAATAACTAATCAGAACTTTGACTGTGACTACAAACTAATTACTTGTATTAATTGTAGTTTGGTTCATTAATGGTTAGCCGGCCTATCAAACCAGGAGGGGGGGAGTGAGAATGAAAAAGGATGGGAAGAGAAAATCTCTCTCACCAAAAGAAACGCAACGACTAAGCTGCCGCATTACGTCGATTTCCTGTGAGACAGTGGTACCGCCCCGGACGAGCCTGCCTATTCATGCTGAGTCATGACTGACAACATCGTGCCTATTCCACTTCCAAGAAAAAATCTAATCTTGGACAAAGCATCAATTCTAAATACCCAGATGTAATTTATATGACCTGAGAATCAGAATAATCCTTTCATCTACCCCTTCTCTGTGGAACTGAAGTATCAAGGTTCATTATCGTGGGTTGTTCATTCCAACTCTGTCTTCTTTTGATCGTTTTATGATGAGTAAACTGACCTTTCCAGTGTTGTCTTTGTATCCGTATTTGCCCTTGACCTCGCCAGCTTGCGACTTAGTCTCGATCTTGAAGGAGCCGTCAGCCGCCTCGTAGCCGTACGTGTAGGAACCATCCTCGTTGTGTCTGAAATATACATCATATTATAAGGGCAAAATTGAGTATGAGGACGTAATAAGTAGTAAGGGAAGTCCAAAGACATGTATTTAAGGCTACTTATTGAAGAATTAATTACTAGTTAGGAAGGTACAAAGAAATGTCTTTATGTCTTCCTATTCTTAAAAAAAGTAATATGACGGGATTTTGAAATTGGATATGCATAGTCTCTGTCTACATCTATGGGATAAAAGCGTGACGATTAAGTGTGATTATATATTTTTAAAGACAAGATCGATTTTGTACACTAATGATCGCAACTTTTATTTTATATCAGCCCCGTTAGCAAGTTACAAGCGCTTCCAATCTATTCTCATTCTACAATCGTTAACGCCTTGACATAAGCGATCAATATACTACTTTTGTAAATTTTACCAACGTCAACTTGATATTAGATTCAATTACAGGATGTTATAGAAGATAAAAATGTTTAAATATTAACATAACAAATTTGAAATTTCGCGCATTTGCCTAGCTGATAGCAGATGCGCATTTATCTCTGTATATAATACTAATCTACGGTTACCTGTTAATCTGTTTGAGGATGGGCACGGGCGTGGTGGCCTTGGTCTCGGAGGCGATGTAGCGCGGCGCTCGCTCCTCGGCATACTGCGCCAAGCAGCACGCCGCCGCCGCTGCCAGCACCACCTGGCGACAAATAAATAAATTACACCCAACTGTCACATACATAGTCCACACTATGAGTCTTGTGTTTTTTTTTTATTGCGATGAATGGCGAGACGAGCATGCCGTTCGCCTGATGGTAAGCGATACGACCGCTCATAAACAGTAGCAAAACCAAACAACACCTTGAATTACAAAACAATGCTTGGCATTCCACTGCGCTCGTCATCCTGAGACATAAGATGTTAAGTCTCAATATGTCCAGTAGTTACTCTGGCTACAATGCCGTTCAATCAGAAACACAACAGTGCATTTACACTGCTGTTTGACGGGAGAAATAGGCACTGCGATGGTACCAACCCAGATGGCCTCTCACATATGAGAGACCTACCACCAGTAAGTAATCGTATCTATACAGAGTGTCCAAAACTCGTGGAAACCTGTGATAATGAGATACACGAGGGTTAAATTAAATAGCATATATCAATATCACCCTGTGTAATACGGATACAATAGTTTATAACAACAGAATGATTTATAAATATCCTTTCGCTAGCTCACAGTTCACACGCACTAAAAATAAATCACAAAAAATAAAAGTATTTTATTTCAATGCTAAATTTTATTGTAACCTCTAAAGAATTGAGGCAATAACTTACTTATAAAAAGGTTAAATCGTTAGTTCACTGACCATTGTCAAAATATAGAGTGCCCTTGATTCGACACTATTAACTACTAATGGAAGAGAAAATGAAATATTTCATTGCAAGGGACAACAAAAAACGTTAATGTAAATAGTTCTATGGTGATCAAGTGCAATAAAAAGGTAATCTGAAGTTATATCTGCGGATTTCGAATCGTGTAGTATGGCATATGTCCATCAGTGACATATCCATAATAATCAGTTTTCTGTAAGGTTGAAAAACTGCATCCACCATCCGTGTATACGTCCCACTGCAGGGCACGGGCCTCTTCTACAATTGAGAGTAAGATTAAGAAGGGTCAGGATATAATATAGTCCACCTCGTTGGCCTAGTGCGGGTTGGCGGACTTTACATACTACAGAAATCTTTAAAAATCGCTATGGTATGCAGGTTTTTTCACTATGTTTTCCTTCACCGTTATAGTGCGTGGTGATTGACTATCAATCTACACATGACTCCGAAAAGTCAGAGGTGCACCCTGGGATTTGAACCCGCGACCACCGTGAACATGCTGGCCACCGAATATGGTCCGTTACCAACAGACTACCACGCACTTTCTAGATACACAGATGAACCCGAAAGGCAACATACTATTGGTCACTATAACAGGCCCTTAATCTCTGAATGGTGATGGCTATCCGAATACAAATAAATCAGAAACATACTGAATCGCCACGTGATCCGTGTTGAATTAAAAAAAATCAAATCGTAATATTTTCTGTGACCAAAACCACACGCCACGCATCCGTGGTGGCGGTATCCGACCAATTGCATAAATATATCCATCTTTTCTTATATCTACATCGACCTTCGATTTAGACAGTCGCATTGAAATTATCGTGATTAAATATTCAATTATTTGTCAAGCCAAATAAACAGGCTGTGCTGGTTTACTTGACCGTGCTATGTTGATCGTAATCGTTATTATATCACCTCTGTAATATAATTATTATTTTCTGGATACGAACTTACAAATACTAAATAAATACTTGCAGCTCTATATAACAAAGTACTCTGTGAATGCACCCAACAGTCACATACATAGTCCTGACCCAGCACTAAGATTGAGTCTTATGTCGTGAGTATCTACATGAGACTTCTTGGTCTCACAAATACCCAGACACAAAAAGATTGTAGATAAGACAAACGTTTGGTGCGGTGATCGAACCCGCAGCCACTCGTTGTACAGCTGGCGGTGTCTTACCAACTATGCCACGGAGGCTGTATAGTATATTGAAGGCTTCGATCAAATATACACTAGATACAACATGAGCGCTTAGAAAATGGCACCAAAAAAGAGTGCTTAAGCACTCTTTCGCCTTCAGTCACGCACCGACCGTTGCATCTAAAACGTCGTAAAACTTTAGACAATATTATTTGAAAAGCTACTTTAAGCTTCAGGAATAAGGTGGAATTTGTGTTAATATATTTGGAATATGTGATCTTTTTGTTTACTTTTTTTAATGTCATGCATCGGTGCCACTTTTTAACAGAACTTTTACAGGGAACTGTGTATCTAGTGTATATTTGATCGAAGATTGAAGGCAACTAAAACAATGTTTTTTTTCTAGTCCAATGGGGCTCGGCAGACTTTACATACATTCAAAATTCGTACGGAAACATTTAAAGTATGTATTTATCTTAACTTATTTTTCATTTAAAAGATAGCGATGAGTAACTTTAAACAAAGACACAAAATCCAAGTTTCTACTAGGAAAACTTCTGCTTACGTCTTCTGGGAAAAAGGCGTGAGTTTATGTATTATATATTATAAAACTACCTACATAAATTCGTCCTTAGCTTCAATACAAATAAGACATTACCACATTCTATATCGTATACCTATATCGTATAAAACTATATCAATCGAACGGTTTGTGTCGAAAATTCACGCACAGATGGCTTTACGTGTCAAATATAGCTGATTTCTATATTTGTACACAAGCAATAAATCATTGTATGTGTACGGTGCTTAGAATTACTCGTGTTGTTGCGTTGCCTACATTGTCATATAAATGCCAGTTGAAGGATTGGTTCAATTTGCGATCATTTGCATTGTCACTCCATTATCGATGTGATCAAGGCTAGGACACAGATGAGGTTATAGCATGATTAAAATTGCTTTAAAGTTTCGCTTCAAAAATAATAAAGGCGTGAGATGGGTGTTAAGTGAATATAATAGGCCTTAAGTAGCGTATCGATGTACTTTTGGAAGAAATGGATCCTTTTGAACACTATTATGAATAATCACTGATTTAAATATATTTTTACTAGCGGCCCGGCCCAGCTTCGCCCGGGTGCATATAGATTTCTCTTCAATAATATGCACGTATTATACACACAAACCTTCCTCTTGAATCACTCTATCTATTAAAAAAACCGCATCAAAATCCGTTGCGTAGTTTTAAAGATTTAAGCATAGAAAGGGACATAGGGACAGAGAAAGCGACTTTGTTTTATACTATGTAGTGATTAGGAACTTATTGTCATTTATTGGTATTGAAAAGTTTATAATTAAAATTAAATACTTTTAGTACATGCAGATAAAACATTTGATAGCTAATATATGTGTATAAACATTAATTAACTATTAATAAGGCCATAAATCACTATAATTGAGGACCTTATTAATAAATTCGAATTAATCTCTCGGATTAACTACGGCCCAAAGCTGTAGAATTGACTCAATTTTGTTATTTATTTTTTATTTCAAAATGAGTGGGTTGCCACAACAGCAGTGTCATGTTGGGCCGAAGTACGTCAGTGTTTATTAATAAAGTCATAAATACATTGCTATTAAAAAACGTATATTCTATATTTAGCCTATTATATAGCCTAGGGCTAAAGATAATTTCTCATTTATTGGAGTTTATTAAGGCCCTTAATACTCGTTTGTATAACATTTCCAAAAGACAAGAACCTATCAATAAAACTGTCTAAAGGCTATCACACTTGACCTCGAGGTTCAGGTAAGTCTGAAATACCAGATCTGATCTCATTGGTATAATAAGCATAATTCATAACCGGTCGAACAGCCGCCATTTTTATTTCCTAGTCTGCGTTTCGCACAAAGGGCCGGATCGAAAGCAACGCGTTTAGAGGCCACGCCGTGCCTCTCACCGGTAGAGACGGCCTTTCGGCTTCGGTTTTCGGCTGCTAGAATTCGGTTCCGGGTTCATTTTTAAATCCTCGTGATATGTTAGCTTCCTGTTAGGTAAATTAAGCGTGTATGTAAATGTAAAGTAATGTTTGAAGTAAAGATAATTGGTATTTACATACATATTGCTAATTACACAGTTCTGGTATTAATTATAACACGTTTTTTGAGTTGATATCTATGCTGAAAATTTAATATTCATTATTATTATTTTTCTTGCGTAATAATCTGATCTACTAAATTATGACATCTACTTTTTTTTGTTAATAATATATTAAAAATATTTTTGGCTCCTAGAATTGTATAAATTGAGAGTGAACTGCGGAGGGGGAGAAGGGAGACCGTTACCTAGCAGTGGGATGAGACAGGTTAATTTTAAAAAAATGTGATCTATCCCCCACAGTAGGACCGAGTACGCTAATAATGAATTATTCATATACCTATACACATCTTATGTTCTCATACATTCCTTTAAACTTCTGTAATAAATAAATCTAAAGTCAATGTACACTGAAAAACATTTTAACAACTTAATAAGAGTTATAACCTTCGGCAAAACCCTGCCCGAATTTTCGGCTTCGGCCCTGCAAACTGCGACAGCCCTACCGGCAGTGTAGTCTGATATGACAAGTATTGGTTAACGAGTTTATTGGCCGTAATGTGATAAGCCGCAGCCGAGCCTGTTCGAATGTCCTTTACATCACACCAAACATGTGTTTTGTATTACACTCATATTATGAGTGAATATTAAATATTGCGTGACAAATGTATTTTAATTACAGTGTATATACGTATAAATTGTTACTTAGGTATTAACTATTTAATCCAATATAATTCGTATGGTAATTATGCCATCATGAGATTTAGAACCAAAAAGTCCTGACAATTTAAAGAGCTTAGAAGTTTCGTCGGTGCATTTAGAAATGACATCAAGCATGATGGTACAAGGCATAGCTCTTAGTTACGAGTACAAGCCTTATAATTTTTTAACATTACTATATACTCGTATTTCACACTGATAAAATCGTTGTTTCACAAAAATAGAAAGTTATTTTGTTCTAATTAAGAAAGTTAAACGCGTGGTGTACCCTTGATAAGGGACCAGATGCGGCTGCCGACTTGTTCACTGTGTTCGCGGGTTCAATTTCAAGGGGTCACCTCTGACTTTCCGGCGTCATTTTATATTGATAGTCCATTAACACGCACTAAAGGAAAACATCGTCGGAAAATCTGCACACCGTTAAGATTTTTAAGAATTTCTAAGACATATGAAGTCTGCAACCCGCACTAGGCTAACATAGGGGATTATAGTCCGATCTCTTTTATTCTTTCTATTGGTCGTAGAAGAGATCCTTGCTCCTCAAGAGTGGGCGGTTATGAGCTGATACAGATACAAATACACAAGATGATAGTGACAGATGTTATTTAATATAAACCCTATGTTTTTCATTACCATTGTACAAAAATTGTATAAAAAATTGAGATGGTTGCTGTCAAAAAAGTTGATTAAATATTCACGATTTTTGGACATCGTATCGATGCAATACGCGTATTTTACCGCTTACCTGAACTTCAGTGCGGTTCGGGAACTTACATAAGTTGTTAAAAGACTCGTACCTATTTACGTTGATCGAAAGCCTTAAAAACTATAATCGCGATTTTTGCAAAAACTACCAGGTAGTTTTTGTTCTAAGTTGGTTCAATGTTACCTGAGTTGATTAGTCACAATTAGTTTAAATTAAATACCACATTTTAATAACAATCTGTATATAGTAAATTAAATGATTTATGCATTCTACAAATTGCGCTTTAGGTAAGTAATACAAAGATAAGAAGTATTAAAATATTTTTCACAATTTTGACCACGAGTCAAACAAAACTAATGTAAATATTTTGACAACAAAACCCCGTGCTGCCGTATTAATTTCAAAACGTCACGGTCTGCGTACAGCACCGACCTCGAGCGACATAACCATTATCGGCGTCCGGACAATGTCTCTTAATTTGAAAGTTTATGTCGATACCCGCCCAGCATTGTGAAGGCTGCACGCCATCGGCTGTTTCCAAAACTTATCAATGCGGCCCACAATGTTTACCTATGAAGTAAAACATGAAGGAAAATAATAATAACTAATAATCGGGTCCTCACTTTATTTCCCTAACCGCCGCGCCGGTGGCTTGGGTCTTGACTCTTGAGCTTCACCACCGGAGGGTAAATATTTTTTTTTTTTGTATTTGAATATGTATATTTCTTATAATTTATATATGTAAAAATAAAAAATAAAAAGATAAATAAAATAAAGAGACATTAATAAAAGTTACTACACTACAAAGAGAGCAGGGTCGTTGGTTTTCCACCCACCAGGTTTTCGACCTGACGTAAAAATATTCATATTTAAGTTAAATAAATACACCCAATTGTCACAACATGTTCTTCTGATTCCACACTAATATATCATCTTAATGTGCCGTGAGTATATTTTTTTTCTTCCGGTCTCACAATCTTCCATACCCAAAAATACATTTATTGTTCGAAACAATATTTATTTTGCCTCGGCTGCCTCATTGGCGCAGGTGGGCTGCGTAACGATTGGAATACTGAGGTCTCGGGTTCGAGTTCCGAGTCCGAGTAAGTGCTTTTGAATTTTTCAATTCATTGTCAGCGTGGATTCAGGATATTTGTGCCTGATAGGGCTATAGAGTGACAACGGGCGAAGATGGCCTATTTTTCTCTCGTGTTGCGTATACGATCTTTTATTATCCTGGGATGAAAAATTCGATAAAAGCATTACTATAACCATAGCTACAGCTAGGTATAATTTCATTTTTTAAGCTGCTTTTGACACTTCGAAAAGCAAGTCATTGCTAGGTTACCTACATGTGTTAGACGCATGCGCGCCAATCATGCGCCTACCCAGTATATTTCATTGTTAATTTGATCTTAAATGTCTCAAACTCAAGAATACGGCTTCAAAATATTTTAAATAAACTATACATAATAGTAATTTGATATCTATTAAAACCAGTAAGTATGAAAGTGCGAGCGTGATACAGGAGCACTTGGATAACCTCCGCAGAGTGGCTTTAGCCGGAATAGCTCAGTAGGAAGAGCAATAGGTCGCGAGACCTAGCGGTCCCTGGTTCAAGTCCAGGTTTCGGCTAAACATTTGCGGTTGGATTAGGAATTTATGCACTTAACTTTCAAGTTTATTTTAATGTGTTATGGATTTTGCAGTGTGTACTTTTAAATGGGCGAGGAAAGCCTAATCCAAAACAAAACTACTCAAATTATTCTCGGGCCCGTATTTTATCGAATCTAAACCAGATGTTTAAAATATATTCTTAGGAAGAAAACGCATTGATTTGTTAAAAAATAGGCACTCTGTATTTCTGTATATTATTCTATTCGATAGAGCCTCTGATAAGGATTAGTATTGATCCGGCATAAACTTGAAAGACTAAAGATACTGATAAGAAATTGGTGGTCGGTCTCTTATATGTCAGAGGCCGCCTGAGTAGGTACCACCACAATGTCTATTTCTCCCGTCAAGCAGGAGTGTAAATGGACTGTTATGTTTCGGTTTGAAGGACATTGTAGCCAGAGTAACCACTGGAAATATTGAGACTTAACATTGAGTGCAGTGGAATGTCAAGCATTGCTTTGAAATTCAAGGTATTGTGTGGTATTGCTAATGTTTATGAGCACTCGTATCGCTTAATATCAACTTTTACTAACGACTTTGCCGTCTTACAATCATTCAGACCCAAAACAAATAACTGTGGCTTACACAAATATTTGTTTTCCATCACCGTTATAGTGCGTGGTGATTGACTATCAATACACACATGACTCCGAAAAGTCAGAGGTGTGCTCTGGGATTTGAACTCGCGACCACCGTGAACACGTTGGCTGTCACATCTAATCCGTTTACCAATAGACCACCGTGCACTTAGCACATAGTATAATTATTTGAACATATTTTTCAATTGTGCAATCAGTTTTGGAATTAAGTAACTTTACTCAGAGTAAAATATGTTTTATACAGTTAGGCACTAGCTTTCAGTTGCGTTTCGAATACTTAAGATCACTCAAGAACATACAATAATAGGATATATTTATTGTTTTAAAGTACAAGTCAGTAATAGAGACTTTATTGTATTTAATTTATTTCACTAGGCAGAATTGATGTATCGGACTATCCTATGATAGTTATACTTCAGAACAATGCGTTTTTAAAAAATAGTTGTTATTTCATGACCTAGATTACTATTTAATATAATTCGTTTAGTAGATTAGGCGTGAAAATGTAACAAACAAATAAATAACATATTTTCTCTCTATTCATATTAACAGAGATTTCATAAAAATATTGATTATTGTTTTACCACAGAATATCATACATATATACATACAAAACCTTACGGTTTTATTCCTAGAAGGGGTAGACAGAGGTGTCAGGAGACCCACATTCCGCCATGTATTCGATACTTTGCTCGACCTGGGATTCAAACCCGAGACCTCGGGTTTGCAATCGTACCGTAGTTATATTACCGAGGCAGTTAGAAAATCATGTCAATTAATTGCTATTTTGGGAATTATTCTATCAAATAAATAAATAAAAACATTTTAAATCCCCTTACAAAAAAGTAACGACTGATCTACCAAAAATCCAATTAAAAGTTGCCACTCAGAATCGAACCTGCTAAGACCTTGTCAGTTTTATTGCATGAAAGGTCACGAAATGGGCACGAAACTTAAAATATTGTTACATGTAATGTTAATTGAAATTCCTTTTACTTTATATGTCTGATATGCGGAAAACAAAATTCACCAAAAATTAAATATAAAGACTTGTATCGGCTCGGGTAACAACAATACGTGTAATTATGGAATCATATTAGAGTAATGAAATAAAACTATTACCGAAGGATTTTTTACATTTTTTTTACTTTCCGACGTTTCGATCACTTTACAGCTTTCGTGGCCACGGGGCAGACTGTGACTTATTATATCATTATATTATTGTCACTTAAAGTATTTAATGTTTAAAGAGACTACAATGAACTTGTTGTAAAACAAAAAGTGCTAGGATAAAGGCGACACACGTGTCGACACAATTGCAGTGTCCGTAAAACTTAATATATAGAGTATATTTAGACTGCGACCGAAAACGAAGCCAGGTGGTAGTTTTAGTTATTTCAGACTCAATTCAAATAAAAAATCGATGATTTTTCCTATTGTATAAATTATTTTTCATTTTCATTTCACGCCCACTTAAAAGTACACACTGCAAAATACATAACATAATCAAATAATTAAATTAAGTGCAAAAATTCCCCATCCAACCGCAAATGTTTAGCCGAAACCTAGACTTGAACCAGGGACCGCTAGGTCTCACGACCTATTGCTCTTCCTACTGAGCTATTCCGGCTACAGCCACTCTGCGGAAGTTATCCAAGTGCTCCTGTATCTAGCTCGCACTTTCATACTTCAGTGAATTTAATAGATATCATTTTTTACATACTGTTTTATTTATAATCTTATGAAGCTAAATATCCGATTTTTTAGACATTTTCGGTCAAATTAACAATGAAATAAACTGTATCTATCAAAACACAGTAATTGAATGCATTCGAGCCAAAAAGAGCTTGCCGATGACAGGGTCAATAATAGGAATAAATGGCCAGCAGTGGGACAAAATACATGTTCAAAAAGAAATATTCAATAATAAACCCAATTTCCACTTGCGTTGGTAAATACGACGTTTAACAAAGTAATTCATGATGGTTGTCATACCGACTTAACAAATATTATATCTAAACATATATTAAAGAAACGTTCTCTGGCAATGTCATTTAATGTGAACGTCATTTCAGGTGAGTCAGTGTCATTTAACAGTACATAAACCAAAACACTTACCATCTAAGTAACAGATAATGAAAACATAATAAAATCTTATTAAAAATGCCTTATATTCAGACAACCCCGTGGCGTAGTCGGTTAAACGCCGCCTGTGAAACGCCTGAGAGGCCGCGGGTTTGATCCCCGCACCAAGAAAAATGTTTGTGCAGCCCACAAATATTTCTTTCGGGTCTGGATGTTGGTGGGACCGAAATGTCTCTCGTAGTTCTTGATATCCACGGCACAAGACTCGGTCTTAGTGTGGGGTCAGGACTATGTGTGACTGTTGGGTGTTATTATTATTTATTATATAAAAATGCGTGATGCGATAGTAATATTGTTACTTCAAACCAAACATCTATGTGATACCACCGGTCGAGCCGACCCATTTTATTTATTTATAATTGCTCTACCGTTTTAGCAGTTACTGTGAACTAAATGTGATGATTTTTATTGATTAATTAACGTCGGAATAATTTTCTAATCACAATACTTTTTTTTTTATTATTTTAGTTATGTGTTTAAGCATGTATCATTTTCTTAAAATAATAATGTACACGCTTTTATTTTCAAAGACGCGATGGTACGCTGGGGTTTCAATTATTATTTGAGCTATAGCTATGAATGAAAAAAATTAATCATCGCGTTTTTATGAAATTTTTAATTGCGATTAAAAATGTGTGCCTGACGTTACTTAAACTACCATCAGGCATCGTTTTCGTTCGCAATCGAGATATAGCCTGTATGTAAAGCCCATGCGGTACCCTTGCGTGGTTTTATGACGGTTGTTTTATGTCTGTATCAGCCCATACACTGCAAGGTCTCTTCTATCGAACATTCGATTATGATGGCTTAGGCCATAATCTACCACGGTGGTCTAATTCGGATTAGCTGACTTTAAGACAAGAAGATATAGGTATAAAGATACTCTTACGGTGATTTCTTTCACCGCTAAAATACATGGCGATTGACTTTCAGAGGTGTGCCTTGGGATTTGAACACGCGACTGTCTTGTTAGCCGCGGCAGGTCCGTTATGACACCATGCACTTCATATAAAGTGTTTTCAAATTTAGTCCATCTTGAAAGTAACAATTATTTACCATAACAATATTTTTAGCCAATTTCAATATTGAAATAGATCATAACACAGTTCACTTCAAAATACGTGTCCAATATACATTTTGGAAAACGTAAGTTGGCGTAACTGATAAATTGCGTCATGGCCAGCATGCAACGTTAAAAAGTTATTTAATCTATGCACACAATCTAATTGCCGGCTATGTACAGTTTAACACAAAATGTATTTGGCGCGATAGCCTAGTTAAGGTTGTAATGGGCTGGTGGGAGGTCGCAGGTTCGAAGCAAGACATATTTTTTAAGTATATAATATTAAATAATTAGAATCTCTCCTCTATACTAGTCTTAAACTGTGTGTATGAATAAAATATATATATTTATATGAATTGTCACCACAACTTGACTGCACTGCACCTAATGGTGAATATATTGTATCCAGATAGAGATAGCTGTTTTAGCAATCCGAATATGCACAGATCCGGATATATGAACCCAAAATGCGACCCATTTACATGGGTCACTATGATAGATCCTTAACCGTTGTAGACAATGATTACTGTCCGGGCGAATATAGTACCATCAGCAAAAATTTGTACCCATAAACAACTTGAGGCTTGTAATAATCAATTTCCAATGTACTTCTCACATACCCAGCAAATAACAAAACAATTACACACAAAAATTGAGAGTAATTATCGGCCAGAAAACACTGTAACACAATCACACGTAATGTCGACAATTATCAATTATCCACGACAACCCGAACAATGGAACACTGCACTGACGTGTGACGTCATTAGTTATGACACTCATATTAATTAAGAAACACTGTGCAGTTATTGGAACGCACTGTACACCGGTCACTGAAATTGCACAATTTATACAAAAAAATGTAATAAACTATGGTTAGGCAAGTAAAGGCTTGGGTTATTGTTAAGTAGTTCACATAATTCTATTGTGACATTGGGCTGAAATATAATTAATGTATTGATCAAGTTATTTTAATGGGAAGCTTTTAAATATTTAAATTAATTGAAAAAAATATAAAGTTGTTAGGAAAAATTAATTTGTCACTTTATTAAGTACAACAAAAAAATAATAATAAAAAAATATATAATCTGTGCTATAACACAATACTAATAAAAAATGTAATTAATTAAAAATAAAAAGGCAATTTAAAAACAATTCTAAATTTAAAAATTCAAAGCCGCGAATTTCCTTACAAATAAACAATAGTTGGAACGTACCAATCGTGCGAGTGGCGCCATGTTTCAATATCGGAGGCGCGGCGCTCGTGTTACCAGCTTTTATAGCCGTCGCAGGGCTGGCCTTTCACTCGGACATTAAGAACCCGGGGGTGCAGCCTCCACAGGATACACGGCCTTGGCAGTGACAACCATACGCTACAATAGATCACTGAAAAATAGAATTCAAAGATGGCGGATAAAAACGCGGGAGATCCGCGCGGGAATCGTTTTTCCTTTTTTATTTTTTGGATAACTAGTTTTACGTTGAGTTTTGTTCAAGGTTCATGTATTTAGGGTAAAATTTAATATTGGTGTATGGAAATGGATTAAATGTGTACGATTATTTCATTTTGAGGGACCAAAAAAAAAACAAAAGACAAATTAGCGAACGAAATTGGTTGTAAATAAAAAAAAATTACTCGGAAGAAATAAAAAGACACAGCAAGGACATAAACCAATCAAAAAGGCAAGATTTTGATATCAGGTTTTTAAATAACTAAATCGAGTTCATGCAGAATTAAGTCGGAATACTGTACATAAGAATTGAATAAGGATAAATTACGATAACACAATTATTATATAGACCGCGCGTTTTACCGATTCCGCGTAAATATGGGATGAAAGAAAAATACTTGAATGAAATCTTCAGTGATGTGGCAAGAGCAAAATGTGTAAGGGGGTTCGAAGAAAAATGAGCTTCTGATAGTCAACATAAAAAAAGTTTAGCAATTGATTCTCGCAACTACCAACTCAGTAGAATTTGTCATGTCACGTTCATATTTTAATACATAAATAATTTAGTTATCGTAGTTGAAAAAAGGGTTCAAATTAAGGCAAGCATTCATCTAATCATCAAGGTGAATTTATGAACCCCTTAGTTCTAGCAATTATTGTGGTGAACTTAGATTATTCAATCATTTAATATTTTTTCGTCAAATAAGCTATCCTTTTTTCGAATAAAATATACATATAAGTAATTAATAATGTCAACTGCCTCAATAAACAATGTCGAGCCACATGGGTCGTATTCAATCAGGTTCTAAATTATGCCATGTTAGAACCTACCATGTCTTACCATTTCTTTTTCATTTTTCAGCCACAGGAAGTACAATACGGAACACAGTTCTCCTTCAAGGATCTCCACATCGATCTGATGATAGCAGACTGCTTTCATCGATTTCCTGCAACCGTAAACCTTAACCTTTAAGATTGAAAAAATGTTCCTTAAACATAACAGGGTTTTTTTTTTGGCGAGACGAGCATGCCATTCGCCTGATGGTTAGCAATACGACTGCTCATGACCAGTAGCAAAACCAAACATCACCTTGATTTACAAAGCAATACTTGGCATTTCTGGCAATCCTGAGACATAAGATATTAAGTCAGACTGACATGTTGTAATACAAGGATTTATACATTTATGTGGATTAGTATTTTTTAATTTCAATTAATGGCGAGACGAGCATTGCCCAATTCAACTACTTATGAACAGTAGCAAAACTAAACAACGCAATGAATTACATAGAAATTTAATTTGGCATTCCACTGCTCGCCATCCTGAAACATAAGATATTAAGTCTCAATATATCCAGTAGTTACTCTGGCTGCAACGTCCTTCAAACCGAAACACAACAGTGCATTTACACTGCTGTTTGATAGGAGAAATAGACATTTCGGTGTTACCTACCCAGGCGGCCTCTAACATATGAGAGACCGACAACCAATATCTTACCAATATCTTTCTTCTTTTAAATTAATGCCAGAGTATTCAATATTAATCCTTAACAGAGGCTCTATCGAATGGAATAAAACAGAGTGCCTATTTTTGAACATATCAAGGTATGCGTTTCCCTGCTAATAATATTATATTTTAGACGTTGGATTTAAATTCGATAAAATACGGTCCCGAGAATAATTTCGATACTTATTTTGTTTTGAATTCGGTTATCCACGCCCACTTCAAAGTACACATTGCAAAATACATTAAAATAATATTACAAACTAAGTACAAAACCTAGTCCAACCGCAAATGTTTAGCCGAAACCTGAACTTGAACCAGGGACCGCTAGGTCTCGCGACCTATTGCTCTTCCTACTGAGCTATTCCGGCTACAGCCACTCTGCGGAAGTTATCCAAGTGCTCCTGTATTACGCACGCGCTTTCCACCAGTAATAAGTTATTCTCTTTTTGCAAAACGAAGAGCATTTAATAATTAATTATGACATCGATAATTATCAGTCGGAATGTCCGTCGGCGTGACATTCCTCAGGTGCCTACTGGATTCTTTAACACGACGCGTAATGATCTTTCATCCTTATTCATAGTACAACTGGCCTTTATATATCACAGAGTTAAGTCCGGCTTATAATAATGTAACTAGTAGTAAATGAGTAGTAAGTTGTAATCCAAATAAAAATATTCAACAGTCACTTAGGTAATCCTGACATCACACTAAGATAAAAGTTGGGACGTAGTAAAAATTTTGGCTTGTGCTAAATACGGCAAGAAAATTTTCGTTTCTACAAGGCCTGAATCTAAATCAACATTGGATCAAACAAGTTTGTTTCGGTGTAGGAATTGAACTTGCGGCGTCTTGTTCCATAGCTGGCGTCATAAATAACTAAGCTACAGCCTACGGACACTGTGAAATAGGTTTGCAGTCCACGTGGGCGGCTTGTCTCTTTGTTGGTACAAATGTTGATAATAAACTATTAAGAGTTTAAATTATGGCAGAAACACAATTACTAAAAAAAAAACAAAATATTCAGTTGTTAAGGTAATTGTGTTTCACAATTACCTTAACAACTGAATATTTAATACAACATTCCAAATCATGAAATATGACGTATTATGCATCACCTCTCTCGATTGCTAATTTTATCCCATATCGCAATTATTATAATACATAAAACATTTGCCTAGGTGGCGTAGTTGTACTACGGTACGCTTACAAAGCTGAGGTCTCGGGTTCGAATCCCGGGTTGGGCAAAGTAATATTGGATTTTTCTATTCATTATCAGCCCAGAGTCAAAAATTTGTGCCCGATATGGCGATAGGCTCGCCACCTATCACATTGTGGGACGGAACATGCAAGGTGAAATGTGGGTGCCCTGGCACCTTTGCCTACCCCATCTGGGAAAAAGGCGTGAGTTTATGTATGTATGTATGTATGTATGTATAAAACATTTTAGAATTGAAATATTAATTCGACAAAATGTGCACAAATTAGCATAGCCATTTAGGGATATAGTCTTGCATCCGTGGTTATAAATTCAATTTAAAACATTATCCTATAAATAGACCAAAACATTTACCGTCTCACAAGCATAACACATAATCAATGAAAACACACTATTAAGAAGGGAAATCGAAGCCCATTATTAGAAATATCCACTCATGAATTCACGACGACCGCGGAAGCTCTTACAATTCAGGAGGAGTACCTAGTATATCCTATTTATAATCAGTAATAAAACGTGAATGCTAGTCCTACAATATTACAATGTTGTAAGAAAACTCAGTGCTTGTGTTTCAAATCGCGTACGAGTGCGGAAACTGTTTAAATTGGATCGCGTTTCTCGATTTACATACAATTAATTTGCATCGAAGAAAGTGAAACGACGCGAGGAAGATTTAAAGCGCCATGGGAGTGTTTCTGATCTCTGAATATATAGATCTTATCGTGGTATTATATGGAGGCTATATCAAGACTGCGACCGAAGAGGAAGACAGGTAGATGTTGCAAAAAAAGAGATGATTTCTTTGTAATTTTATCTTCTTATTTGGGTATTAAACAGATCGTTTTTCCTAAAATTATAGGTGGGTAATGAACTCACAGTACAACATGCATGCAACATGCATATTGCTATTACAAAACAATTGATTATTTATTGAAACCCTTTAGGCTCTTTCGACCTTCTTTTACAAAAGTAATTGATATTCTAGAGTCGTCGATGAACAAATATGCTGCCAATAAAGTGAACTCAATCAGTAGTTGGCGCCAGTATTTTCCAAATACTTTATGTTTATATATTTTGTGTTAGATAGCCCCCGTGGCGCAGTTGTTTAGACGCCGGTTGGGAAAATATAGTCCGCGAGTTCGATCCCCGCATCGAGAAAAATATTTGTGAAAACCAGATGTATTTATTTCGGGTCTAGGTGTTTGTGAGACAAACCAAGACTCGATCTAAATCCGAGATCAGGACTATGTATCTTGTATGTATGTTATTTATACTGACTGCCTCGGTGGCGTAGTTGTACTACAGTAAAATTACAAAGATAAGGTCTCGGGTTCGAATCCTGGGTTGGACAACGTGAGTTTTAGCCAGGAGTCAAGAATTTGTGCTCGATATGGCAATAAGCTCGCTCCCTATCACATCTTATGATATACACAGCGAAATTAGCGTGTCTTGTACCACCTCAGGCTACTCCGTCTGGGAAAAAGTTGAGTATATATAGGTGTATCGGGTCTGGGTGTTGGTGACACCAAGTGTCTCATAGTTCCTTATACCCACCACACAAGACACGATCTTAGTGTGGGGTCAGGACTATGTATGTGACTGTTGAGTGTATTTATTTCTTTATCTATGTGTTCTAGACTAACAAGCCCGCTGAGTCATTTACAGTACCTGTATATAGATTACAGTGCGGTGTACGATGCCAGCGTTTGCTCAACCGCATGATTGCTCGATGTTCGTGGCCACTAACCACAAGGTCCTCGCTGACAAACGACCTGCATAATGTCACAGGACAACAGGCACTTTCACTCATAGTGCACTTGTTGAATTTTCAAGGGAAATCACAATTATTTTATTACTTGGCAAAAAAGTTGAGACTGGGAGAAAATGCCACAGGCATTAAGTCCGCCTTATATACTTTTGTATATGAAGCTTAATTAATAAATAATAAAAAAAAAGCTTAAAGAAAAAAAGAGTCTGTTTTAATGAGGACGCTAAGATTGAATTTAAAATAAATATGGCACCCCGATATATTACAGCGAAAAATTTTAAGATTATTGTTATTTTTATTTATTGCTGTTAATAGTATCTTTGTTTATTTTAAATCATTAATCAAATATAAACCGTCCGAAAATGTACAGAAATACCTACGTATAAAATTATTCAATGAATACAATGACATTTTAGATAGCGTTGCCATATTTGTTTTTTTGCCAAGTTATACATCTGCCCGTCTGTATCAGTCCCTATACATCCCTCTGCAAGGCTAGGGCCTCTTCCACAATCAAGAGTACGATTGAGATTTAGGCCATATACTCGTTGTCCACCACGCTGGCCTAATGCGGGTTGGCGGTCTTTATATACTATAGGAATTCATACAAATCGCTATGGTATGCAGGTTTCCTCACTATGTTTTCCTTCACCAGTATAGCGCGTGGTGATTGACTGTCAATACACACATGCCTTCGAAACGTCAGAGTTTCAGCAGATCAAAATGAGAGTCCTTGGGAAGGACGGGATGAAGATTAAAATATAGTAACAATAAAATCATATATAAAAGAGAAAACATGCACGACATATATTTTTTTTGGGTAGAAAATCTGTTAATCTCTCCTTTTTTGGATTTAATATGCAAGTGGGGGAATACTATAAAAACTGGAGCGAACTATTTCCCAACCCTATTAATATAATTTGCACAACCTTACAGTTTTCTCTAATCTAGATTCGGCGCGTGTCACGGAGCCCTGCGCGACCTCGTTCGATGCCCGGCGCACAATCTCATCGATCTACATAATACTCAGCTTATTACTGTGAATAATCTTGTACATTATCATAATCTAATCGCTTCATTGTCTTACATAGTTTTTATGAAACGGTTTTAAATAATGCGGTTCAACTTTTCCAAGATACAATGCTAACCTGATTGTTTCTGGAAGTTCACGGGATTAACCCGAAAGGCAAAACAATAGTGTGGATCCCTATAGTGGGTTCTAAGCTACCATGTACGCTTTACTTCCTCAAGGAAATTATGTTCTTGCCTAAAGTAAACGATTTATCGATTGTCTACGATCTTTTGGTGACTAAATGCGTTGTTGTCAAATTATTTGGAACTGTTTTTTTCTATTTATGTATGTGACTATTGGGTGTTATTTATTATTATTATTTACAATTAATTATATTGGACATGTTGATACTATTATATTATGAGTATAAATGCTTGTTGTAAATATTATTAAAACATATTTCAGACAAGGTGTTAAATAGATGTTTTAGCAATTTAATTGTAGTTCCATATTTCGTTACAAATCAATAGAATTTAGATGAATTATAAGACAATGTGATTTACTCCGTAATATGGGGGGTTAAGGTTGATGTTGGTCTCGGTGGGGTATAGTTAATTCTAGGGACTATACACCTAAAAAATGCTGAGGTTTACCGGAGCGTTCAGAAGTTCAGGAGTGCAAACTGAACTATTGGGCGTGCATCAACAAGTCCTACTCATTTACGTCCACGTCATCACCAGCCTGTCGTCGCGGGCCTGGTGATGGACTCGCATTACTGCGGGTCGTACCCCCTGGGCAATGCTGTAGTCAACATGAATTTTGCACAATAACACCCACTTCATGACTACAATAGCAAAAAATGAAGGGCGATGGCGTGCCGTCGGCGCCATAACCGACCTCCTAGATAGGGGAAAACAGCCCTGAATGAAAAATTAAATCTACAATGGAAGCAAGCCTTAAAGAGAAACTACCCCAGGAGGGTACCAGTACTGCTGGAGAATCCCTTCCTGAGCACAGCTCAGGCTGCCCCACGTATTCTGGGGGGGGCAAAGTCTTGCAACAGAAGGAGTTATCGCATTCTGACAAACCTAAAATTTTGACGCAACAAATTTTCCATCCTGGCCTTTTTTGTAGACAACGTTCAGCATCATTCAGTGACATAAAATCAACAATAAACAAGAATAATGTGAACCGCCGCGATAGGACAAATGAAGAAATAGATCATCCCAGTGTTAATACATGCCCAACAGTTACTTGGCAGAGAATGCCGGAACAAAATCAAAAAAGACAACATTCACCTGAAGAGGGAGCAAAGTCATATAAAACGATTAAAAGAAGTGAGGCTCGAGAAAAGCTATTGAGTAATCACAGGGGAGTAGATATTGACCAACAGACCCGAAATTCGCCACCGCCAATTGAAACATCAAATAGCTTTACACTATTAGATGTGGAAAACCCAAACAACGAGATTACTAATCTAAACCAAAAGACGAAGAAATCCTCAAAACCGCCACCAATAATGTTATATGGCATTGATAATCTTGAAAACCTGAGTATGTTCATTGAAGAGGTTGTTGATAAACATGATTATTCATATAGAGTGGTGTCTAGAAACCAATTAGTAATCTCATCACAGACAGTAGAAAAATATAAGATTCTCATAGCACATATAAGACGAAAAGGATTAATAGGTCACACCTTTACTCAAAAAGATGAAAAATGTATGAGAATTGTTATAAAGCATTTACATTTCAGTACACCGAAAGAAGCCATTGTAGAAGCAATAGAAAAAACCGGTAATCAAGTCAAAGGGGATATAGTAACTGCTCGAAAACAAGGTACAAAAGAACCATTAAACACATTTTTTGTTAACATACTTCCTCATGAGAATAATAAGAAAGTTAAGGATATTCAATACATTTATCATCAAAAGGTTATCATTGAAGATCCAAAAAGAACAACAACAATACCACAATGTAAGAGGTGTCAACAGTATGGCCATACAAAAAATAATTGCATGCGACCATACAGGTGTGTGAAATGTGCTGGATCCCATAAAACTACAATGTGCACATTAGATAAAAATGCTCCAGCAGTTTGTTCACTGTGCACAGGGAGTCACCCTGCTAGCTACAAAGGTTGCAAAGTTTATCAAGAAATTCTTAAAAGGAAACTAGCAGGAAACAAACAATGGCAAGAAAAATTGAAAATGAGGAACACAGCAGAACCAGTAAGCACTCCAACATACATTCCACAGGATCCCACTGAAGATAATACATCAAAACCAACAGGTCAACAAGAACAATACTGTCCATACAGAATTCAGTATAATGAAATAGCTGCAAACAAAAGTACAACACCAGTACAAAATCAAGCGAGTGACAGAGTAAAGACGAAGACAACTGACAGTGATAAATCACAGAGAACATATGCTGAGCATCATTCATTGCAATATGCCTATAAGCTAGAAGCCCTTATATTGAAACAAAATGAGAGAATAGACCTACTCATTTCACAAATGAGCACAATGATGAACCTAATCATGAAAGTCTTCAGTAAATTGCCACAATGACAGCACTGAGAATAGCCATATGGAATATCAATGGTTTGTTGCCACACAAACAAGAACTTGAAATAATATTACAGACCAATAATATAGATATTGCTCTTATATCCGAAACTCATCTTAATAATCTTAGGACATTTAAATTGAATAACTATTATTTTTATAATACTAATCACCCCGATGGGACATCCCACGGAGGAACGGCGCTGATAATTAAGAACAATATTAAACATCACCTCCACAGTGAATTTAAAGAAAATTGGCTACAAGCTACCACTGTTACAGTAGAGGGAAACAATGGCTCTATAAATGTGAGCTCTGTCTACTGCCCACCAAAATACAATATAAAAGACGACATGTTTTTCCGTTATTTCCGCACATTGGGTCAAAAATTTATTTGTGGAGGGGATTGGAATAGTAAGCACACATATTGGGGCTCTAGGTTAACAACTACAAGAGGAAGAGAGTTAAAAAAATGCGTTGATAATCTTAAACTAATGCCGTTATCGACATGTGAACCTACTTACTGGCCTACAGATCCCAAACGAATGCCAGATCTCCTAGATTTTTACTTAACAAGGGGGCTCTCTAAGATGTATTTAGATGTGAAACCTCTATTCGACACGGTATCCGATCACACACCTGTTTTGGCTGTCCTAAGTATAACAGCTTTACACAGAAAATATAGTCAAAAATTAAGTAATCATAAAACAGATTGGAATGCGTTTGCTGAATATCTTGAAGAGGAAACAAACTTAAGAATTAGGCTTAAAACTGCAACAGAGATAGAAGATGCAGCATTTTATATAACTAATTTAATACAGAAAGCGGCATGGCTTGCGACACCAACCCTAAATCCTGCAGTAGATAAATTGGACATACCACTTGAAATACGGAAGAAATTAAGTGAAAAGAGAAAAATTAGAAGGCGTCTGCATCTAACTAGGTCCGAATATGACCGAGCCGAATTTAATAGAGCTTCACGAGAACTGAAATATATAATTCAAGAAAATAGAAATGCTACTCTCCAACATAAACTGTCCACATTGTCAGCTCAAAGTAAAGACAATTACTCACTATGGAAGATAACAAAAAGCTTCAAAAGGCCACAACAGTTTGTTCCACCTTTAAAAACAAGCAGTGGAACTTGGGCTAGACGACCTAATGAAAAAGCAGAGTTATTCGCTGAACATCTGAGCAAGATCTTCACTCCCAACCCTTCCACAATGAGTGACTTCGACAACGAAGTGGTAAGGCTAATCAATAGCGACCACCAGCTATCACTGCCATTGAAACAGGTAACTCCGAAAGAGTTGAAAAGAACCATACAACACCTAAAAAATAAAAAGGCTCCAGGGTTTGATCTTATAACTGGAGAGATACTTAAACGCTTACCAAGAAAGCCAATAGTGTTTCTGACTATGCTGTGCAACGCTGTTTTCAGGATACAATACTTTCCCAAAATATGGAAAATCTCACAGATATGTCTATTATCAAAACCAGGAAAACCACCAAATGAACCTAGTTCATACAGACCTATTAGCCTTCTTCCAGTGCTTTCAAAGGTATTTGAAAAACTCTTTTTGCAACGACTGAAGCCAGTGTTGCAGGAACACAAAATTATACCTGACCACCAATTTGGCTTCCGAGAAAACCACGGAACAATAGAGCAAGTACATCGAGTAGTGCACAAAATTAGACAATCTTTAGAGAAAAAAGAATACTGCTCAGCAGTATTTTTAGATATACAGCAAGCATTTGACAAAGTGTGGCATGATGGATTACTCTACAAACTCAAACTGGTTGTGCCTAATTCTTTCTATGCAATACTAAAATCCTACCTGCATGAAAGGAGCTTTCAAGTAAAGTTTGAAGATGAGTATTCAAAACTGTATGTAGTAACGCATCAGTTCCGCAGGGGTCAGTACTAGGCCCAGTATTATATACCATATATACAGCAGACCTACCAAGTACAGATAATGTAATAACGGCTACATATGCTGATGATACAGCTTGCCTTGCCAGTGATAAGGATCCCAACGTTGCATCCCAAAAATTACAGACCCAAATGAATAAAATAGACGAATGGTTGAGAAAATGGAGAATTAAGGCTAGTGTAACTAAATCGATACAAATTACTTTTACCCTAAGAAAAGGGGATTGCGCACCTATAACTATGGAAGGGAAACCACTACCTACTAGCAATTGCGTGAAGTATTTAGGACTACACCTTGACCGGAGATTGACTTGGGCAAAGCATATCCAGACGAAAAAGAGGGAGGCAACAATATTATACAAAAATCTCACATGGCTAATTGGGCGGAAGTCGCGGTTATCAGTCAGTAACAAAGTCTTGATCTATAAATCAATTATAAAACCAATATGGACGTATGGAATAGAGCTATGGGGCTCGGCTAGCAACTCTAACCTCGAGATATTACAGAGATTCCAAAACATTGCCCTGCCATCAATATCAGGTGCAGCCTGGTTTGTAAAAAACACAGAAATACACAAATACCTGGAAATGTCCACAGTTAAGGAGGAAGTAAATAGGAGCAATGAGCGTTATAAAGAGAGGCTCTCTGAGCACACAAATGAATTAGCTAGAAAACTTTTGGACAAACAAGATGTTAAAAGATTGAAGAGACTGCATATATTCGACCCAAGACACTGAGAAATTTCATGAGGTTAATTCTCAATGGAGAATAACCAATACTAAAACCCAACCGAGACAATATCTAATTATGGCTGCAAGAGCCGATTGTAGATGGAAAAAAGGGGAGAAAAAAAAAAAAAAAAAAAAAAAAAACTCCGTAATAGACAAACATACTTTAGAGTTGTTACAATCGTTTCATATCTAATTTTTGAGATTCTCAGACGTAGTCTAGGAGTCTGAACAGTTGGTTTAAACAAGACACATGAAATATAACCGGATTGCTCGAAATCAAATAAACCCAGGCATTTTCTCTGGACTGCCTCGGTGGCGTAATTGTTCTAGGGAACGTCCAAAACCTGAGATCTCAGGTTCGACTCCCGGGACGGGCAAAGTGATATTAGATTTTTCTATTCATTATCAGCCAGGAGTCAGAAATTTGTGTCCGATATGGTGATATGCTCGCCCCCTATCACATCGTTGTGCGAAAAATACAATGCGAAATGTGGGTGTCTTAGTGGCATCTCTGGTTACCTCTTCTGGGAAAAAGAGGGGACCTTATGCATGTATGTATGTATTTTTTCTGAAATAGCACTGATAGATTATAAGAAACAAAAGCGTATTTCACTGTATTAAACATTAAGTTCATTTACAACATTCTCAAAGAGCCTACGTAAATATGAAGGGTTTACCAACTAATTAACTTATTAGGACATAACAACTACACTCTCTGAGTAACAATTGCCGGGCTTAATGAAAAACATAGATTAGTTAAAAAATACAAATCAAAGTCCCCTCTCCTAGCAGTAAGGCTCCAAGTCTACAGTTGACGAGCATGAATGATGAATGCCCGAGCTTCTGCGGCAGATTACAAAAGCATTAGCCTCGATTGTACCGAATACTTGGCAGGCTAGACGTAACAAGCTCATACGTAGTGCCTCGTATTTCGTGGCCAATATACTCCTTCACAAATTACTAATTAAATCAATAATAAATAAATACCCATAATTATAATAACCTAACCCAACAGTCACATACGCACTAAAATCGATTTTTGTGTCGTGAGTCACAGGAACTACGAGACACTTGACTTTGAGACGGTCTCACAAACACCCAGACCTCAAGCAAATACCTGGGGATAACACTAATATTGATGTATTAGCAGTATACTCTCGTCTGTCACGTCTAAAAGAGTTAAAATGTTAAGGGCAGCAATGTAAATGCACTGCTGTTGACATTGTAGCCAGCCGCAACATCTTATGTCTCATTATGGTGATTGCAGCGGAATGCGAAGACTTTGTAATAAATGGTATTATTTGGTTTTGCTTCTGTGCGTGATAGTTCATATTACTTATCATTAGGCGAATGACATGCTCGTCACGCCATTCATTGCAATACAATATAAATAAAAAAAACCTAATTAAATACGACACTCAATAAAATAAGTCAGCTGTGTAACAATTTCAAAAGAATAACTATGTTAATATTGAATATTAGAATACTTTTAACTCAAAAGGTATTTTAATACTAGTTTAAGGTCACGCCAATGATCCAAATTCACAGAAACTACAGTATTGCTTGTGTTAAATAATTTATGCAAAGTTCAACTACGTTTAGGATTTACCATATTAAGACTGTTTTTGGAGGTCAAGACAGCAATTTTGGCAAAACTTAGGCGATTTATTTGTCCTTTCGTAAATAGAGCATGAGAATATTATATTATAATCATTGGTCCGCTGGTAATATGTAGATTTGAATCGTTAGGTAATGAATTCGAATCTCAAATGGTCAATTTACTTTGTGTGATGTTTTTGGTTTAAAAAATCATAAGTCTGAGTTTTTTCATATTTTTTATTATCTTTTGTAGGCAGACGAGAACTCGGCCCGCCTGATGAGAAAATGCCATTACCACTCATGGAACTTTGCAGTGTCAGGGGCTCAGCACAGCCAGGTTTCTGCCTACTGTAATAATACCCGGCATTGCGACAAATCCTACAATTACCATATTTGAAATAGAAATAAACTCGACGGAATGCAACATCAGGCTTTTCCGTGGTAATAGGTAGCCACATAGGTAGCATACGTTTTTAATCATTTCTTTTGTTTCCACTATTTTGAATCGTTTGCACAGTCTTTTTTAATCGCCAGCTAAGTTTATAATAGAATATTTTCATAATCATCAAATCTAAAATAAATGAAATTTTCAGTATCTAGAATTTCAGTAGGTAACAGTTATACGTAATAAAATTGGAGATTGTAATATACTTATATTTAAAGGAAATACATTAATAGATGAAGATACAACACATATTTTTAATAAAAAAATTCACCGTACTTCCTAACGCCAAATACTTTCAATAACATTTTGCTTCGTAATACAAACTTGCGGACAAGGAATCAACTTGCGGATGATACAAAAATTTGAGGTCATTACGCTACGTCTCATTCTTTAGGTAGGTAATATCTCATAATTAATAAAAATAATTAAAAGCATAAACAAAGAAGGAACCATTGCTCTAGTGAGAATAAAAGAACCTTAGTAGAAAAATTCAGTACTACATTCCTAATGCTAATGCATAATTTAATATTACTATCTGCTTACTTATTTTCTCAAATTATTGCTTAAATGCTTCAAGGTTGCTTACTAAAAAATCCTCCGGAATTAAGCTCATCTTTGTATAATTATTTGTATATGTAATTCAATATTAAGCCTAAATAAATAAAATTATCTCATATCTTGTTAATTTATGCCAAAATAATCACTAAAGAAGAAACAATTGAATCAATAAAAAGGAAGGATAGTAAGATAGAACCAACTATCGAGTCGAGTCACGAAGTGGACAGCCAATCAGAGTGAATTATTTACAATTAATGTAAATACGACCACATCGCTCCTTCCATACCAACGCATTTCGGATTCAATGACACATTACCCGTTTTATGTTCTTAGAATATGAACTTGTAACTTTTGTAATACAAGTATTTATATACATTTGTTATTACATGTATGTGGATCAGTTCTTTTTTATTTCAATTAATGGCGAGAGTCCCGCGAGACGAGCATGCTTTTTGCCCTATTCGACCATTCATGGACAGTAGCAAAACCAAACAACACAATGAATTAAATAGAAATGTAATTTGGCATTTTACTGCTCGACATCCTGAGACATACGATGTTAAGTCTGAATATTTCCTGTAGTTACTCTGGCTACATTTTTTCCAGACCAGAACAAAAGAGTACATTTACACTGCTGTTTGGCGGGAGAAATAAACATTGCGGTAGAACCGCATAGGTCCAGGCGACCTCTCACATAATATCATATACCAGTCAAGTCAGTTACAGCCTTTCTAGCTTAGAGATTTGGTAAGCTCCTAGTTAATGCTTTTTTGTTTTAGAAGGAGTGAAAGACTGTCTCGAATAGTCTGAAGTGCCTGAATAAATGCAATAAGGGACTTAGCAACAACTTTGGTTTGAAGTACATGTGAAGTGGTCAAATCTAATTTCGTTTGTAATAGAAAAGTGACAAAATAACTTCAAAAAGCGATGGTGAAATTAAAGCTAAATGCAAAAGTTGGAGGCCAAATGGAAGCTGTATAATATATAGATAAATCATTGAGTAGACATACTATTTGTAGTAGTATAATGGGTGCGACTTAGACAAACTTAACAACCTGTTATATTACGCTCAATTTAAGTTCATAACACTTCAAACTGTGATTGGTAAAGCCTTAATCTTATTACATTAATTTCCAATCTTATATTAGGACTTACAAAGAACAATTCCATTTCATTTAATAACATATCGAAAGTTTTTCTCTAATCAATGTACCACACATTTTATGTGAATCTTGTATTTCGACAAGTAAAAAGCATTAAATTGCCCAGCAACAACTAAAACAAGCCGATTTTTGTATCACAATCTAAAAATAACCGAACCCAACCATAGGCATATAAATATAAGTAATTGCATTTTAAATTGTACGCGACTAGAAATCCGCAAAAGCTGTCAACCTCGCCGCGGTAACATTCTTAGACAAAGGTCGACATTCAGACCACCTATCTCTGACCATACTCGACTTATCTGACGCTGGTTCCGATACTCGCATTGTCAGGGTTTTTTTAATCAAAATAATTTGGGTGTTTTTGTCCATATGGACATGCCAACCCCATCATAACTTTTTACAATATTTATCTTTAATTTTTGTAATACAATTCAAAATCGCGAATTACTGCTGAGAACTTGTAATTAAACGACAAAAATTTAGTGCCAGCTCCGATGTAGGCCTTGACAAAATGTTTAGAATCAGACCTATATCCAGTCTATTTATTTTCCACTTGTTATTGTCAGGGTTAAAAGAAGGTTCTGAAAATGTCACCAACGATTATCCCATTATGAAACATTGTTAATGAAGTTTATTACATGACTTGAATATAATCTAATATTCTCCAATTAAACGTACTTAGGTGTAATCCTGATCGTGGTAGTAATTTTATTTTGGAATTACAAAGCGACTACATAATGGTACCTGCAGTGAAAGACTGGAAATGCATTGGCTGAAAACAAGGCTAACATTTGAGCGCCTTATTTTATCAATTATTTTTACTGTTGTGTACTATGTTACCCCAGCAGATCCAAAATTCCTACCATCAGCGAATAAACCCCTCTCAATGTAAAAGTAGATTACAACTGAAAATAGGATCGTGGATTTTTTTTTACTAAATCGGAATTAAAAACTTACGTCTTTTAAAAACTCACTTCCAGTTGAGATAAGGCGGGCACGGAAACTGTCGTCTTTTATTTGATTTTTTTTTATTAAATACCATTTCCTTTCTGAACTACAAAGGTTACTATTATAATTATTTTATATACCTGCCTTTTCCTATTTCAATATCCATCCAAAGGTTGCCTGGAAAAAATTACCTACGCCAAGTGACAAGGCCGCTTCTTGTACTATTATTATTGTGTTGTTTCTTCACTGTATTTTTTTTTGTCTATTTTGTGCAATATAGGATTAAATAAACAAATAAATATAAAAATTGAGTCATTCAACCACATATAGCATGTCACGACCTTAATTTTATATGCTAGAGTGTTTCTTTGGCAGACTGCGTCTTGTTCGAATGAACTAAACAAAGCACACGTGAGTGACACGCGAGTCCCGGAAGCAGGTCCGTGCCGACCGGCCTTGCCACTACTTTCATATGCCTTATTGAAACATTGTGCCAATACGATTGTCTGAGGTCTAAACGTGGCAATATAGATTTAAAATGGAACCCAAAACATGTTGAAAAAGTACATTTTGAGGATTTATTAATAGTTACACTCAGTGACTAAATAGTCACACAAAAATCCCTGATACTATATAAGAAAGAAAGTCTTGTATCGCATTAAAAATTGCGAGTTAATTTCTGGTCGCACAACATCTACACCCGATACATATTTTTGAATAACACTAAAATTTGTCACGGTGCAAGAATTTCTTTATCTCTCTCTTCAGCCAAAAAAAATTACAAACCAATTCCCCCATAGATCGCCAGACCTGTTGGAAGCGGCTTACATCAAGTTAATTCCTGAGACCTGAATCGAATCTGCTCTTTTAAACTAATATATGTACAAAGTAACATCCTTAAACCCTTTCTTAGTTTTCTGTCCACCTTGTCTGTGCATTTGCTTGTTAAAGCTTAGGCTGCAAATGAGATCAGATGGACAAAACATTACTCCAAAATATGACGTAAATGAATACGTACAGCCAACTTCTTCCTCTACAATCGTCTGCGTATACAACGATCAATCACGTGTAATATACATTACGCAACACATTACTATTCAGTGACATTTAGCTTCCAACTTGTTGGCAATGGAAATAAAAATAAATGCGCGACAATTAACTAAAATCCGTGGAGCAATATATTCCCTTGTTGGCTAACAAATATTGGTGACATGCAAAAGATAAGGTGGTGGTAATTATATTAAACATTGCGAAAATATTATAAAGATTGCTTTTAGAATATTTGTTTCTTTATTTAATTGAGGGTTTTATCCAAGAAGGTTATTATGCAATTTCCATAGTAGGTTTGTAAATTTTACTCAGCCAAATATTACAATCATAAGAACGAATTATTTATATATTAATTTTATTTTCTACATTAATATTATAAAGAGAAAATATTTGATTGTTTGTTTGCATTGAATAGGCTCTAAAACTATAGAAACGATTAGAAAATTTCTTTCACCATTAGAATCTCATATTATCCCTGATGAAAATAGAAGATAGAATATTTTCAAAAATTTGTATATGCACCCGAGCAAAGCCAGTCTGGGCTGCTAGTAATTCATAAACTACTCTATAGGTTTCCGAACACTGATGTTACTCATATTTAACTGAACTTATATCCGTAAATATAATAAAAGATAGGCTAGTTTCCGTGTTGGACGCTTATTTAAGTCTCGGGCCACTACTCTCAGATTCTTCAATCTGAAAAATCACTGGATGTGGAATGCCTGTTCTAAGTGTCGATAGAAAATGAGCCTGTCTATGTGAAGATAGCCAATGTAACTCTCAGGTCACTGTTATCAGATTCTTCTGATCACATGGTGGATTGTCTGTCATGGGTTTTGAATCCAAGACTTCCACGTACGCAAGCCGCATAAGTTGCCACTAGACCTGTGTTTTTTTTTAACATACTTTATAAAAGAAACAAGAAATTCTCAAACAATAGGTGCATATCTCGGAATGTATTGTTCGTCAAAATTATTACAAAATGCTCTGAAATGGAAAGCAATGCCAAGCTCTCACCTTTATCTCAATACGTGATTGAAAAACATGATTTGTTCGATGTTGAAAGTTTGGCCATCGACAGGTTATAAAACAAATACATTATAAGTACATAGATTTAATAGTCATGCACATAGTCCTAACCTTATTCTAGACGCAAGTTATAACGTATCAAGGGCATCAGCCAAATCAAAGACTTTTCGGCCTTACAACACCAAGTTTCAAGAGTCAAGACAAATACGAGTACTAGTGGAGCACACAACAATATCTCAGTGTTGGGATCGAATATTCGGCTTCTCGTTTTACAGCAACCGACTAAACTACTGCGCCATGGGGACTGTTAAACCCTACTCTATCACGCTTTTATTGCTGCATTATGGCTTCGTACGGTTTGTGCATAGCCAATCCTCAAGTAATATTTTTTGCCAATTTGGGCGAAAGTTGTCAAAGTCCATTGTCTGTCATTGTCTGTCAGTCGGTCCTTAGGATCCCCCATGTCATGTTTTAGTAAGGCAAAGGCAACCTTACCAAAGAGCCCAAGACTTTTGATAGAGCCCAGGGGAAAAAATCGAATGACTCACATAAACCACTCTTGCTTAACCTCCACTTCACTAGTGCACCTTCACATAACTATATTGAATAAAATGCCTTCTACTTTATGCAATAAAACTCTAAAATGCAGCAAATTAATGAAAATATAACGAGAGCTATATGTAATTCCTACGATTTTTCCGCCATATCATTTCTCTTTCAGTCTTTTTCTCTCTATGCCTTCTTCTTTTTCACTCTATTTTTAAGTCATCTTCCATGAATAAAGATTATCAGAAAATAATTTCACTTTACATTATGGGTGTTCAAGGTGTACCGATCAAACTGAGTCGCACGCAATGAATCAAAAAACTTAAATTGAATTAAATTAAACGTGGTATAATGACCAAAATAAAACGAAAAGCAATTTGCTACGTGTATCAGGATGTGAGTATGACTCGTGTTACATAGCTGTGTATGTATGTGTGTGTTTTTACGAGTGTGTATGGGAGTGTCTCGTTCATTACACGGAAGTGACATTTTGAGAGTCAAGTATGTGCACCCTTTTTTAATTTAAAGTTTTGTACAGATCAATTTTATTCAGAGATATATTAATAGACATTCAACACACACTATTCGGAAGAATTACTATGGTACATAAAGTCCGCCAACCCTCACCAGGCTAGCGTGGCGGTCTATATGGCCTAATCGCTCTCAATCATTAGACGCTCTTAATCGTAGACGACGGCTACGAAACGAATGGCCGCGGGTTCGATATTATACCGAGACAACTGTTTATGTGCTCCACAAAAGTTTGTTTCGTGTCTTCGTGTGCTGGTTGAAAAATCTCTTGTAATTTCTGATACCCACGACCTAAAATTATGTACTTGACTTAGGTGTATTTAACTATTTTACTCATAAGTTTTTTATAGTAAACTACACGCCTGCAGATAGACAGGAGCAACACTGCTCAAAACCTATTATTACTAAGAATTGTAAAGTAATTAGTTAACTGCCGTACTTAGAGGCATTTACATACAAACATAAACTCATGCCATTTTCCCCGAAGTGGTAGGCAGAGGTGTTGGTAGCTACCAGTACACCCACGTTTCGCTTTATGTATTCCTTTCCACGATATAAAAGGGGGGATGTAACATTAAACGTCTTTAAGAGCGCCCGTTAGAGTTTTTGTTTAAAAATCTTATATATTTAAAGAAATTCCTGCCCAACTGATAATAGCAAAGAATCGAAAGAGTTATTATTGTAAAAATGTAGGCGTTTTTATTGAGAGGAATAATGGGCACGTAGAGATTAATTGAAATATTTATATAATCTAACAATTTAGTAAAGTCTTACAAGTGACAGTATTGTTAAAAATACATAATTCAAACCTTATTCAAATAACAGTCAGTTTTGCGGCAAAAAATGTTAAAAAGCTAGGTCATACTGAGCAACCACTACCATACATTACCAAATAATATTCGGTAAATATCATGTTTAAAATACTGATTAATTATATTTCCTATCTATAACATGATATTACTCAGATGATTTTAAACGAAATGTTGTTGAACAAAGGCACAAACCAACCAACAAAAGTAGTCATGCAAATGCGTAGCATTTCTGGTTCAACCTGTATATATCCAGTTTTTTTGCATAGGTCCGGCAAACGAGCAAACAGGTCACCTGATGGTAAGTGATCACTGTATCTGTATCTATATCACCCCATATACGTCCCACTGCAGGACACGGGCCTACTCTACAATCGAGAGTACGATTGAGAGTGGTTAGGCCATGTAGTCCACCACGCTGGCCTAGTGCGGGTTGGAGGACTTATATACCATATAAATTCTTATAAATCGCTATGGTATGCATGTTTCCTCAAGATGTTTTCCTTCACCGTTTTTAGTGCGTGGTGATTGACTATGAATACACACATGACTCTGAAAATTCAGTGGTGTGCCCTGGGATTTGAACCCGCGACCACCGTGAACATGTTAGTAGGCGTATCCAGTCCGTTTACCAACAGGCCACCACGCACTTCAAGTGATCACTGCCGCCCATGAACATCCATCAAGCTTGGATCATGGATGTGTTGCCAACCCATTTAATTGGGAAGGGAGCTGGAAGGAAAAGGAATGGGAAGAGAGAAGGGGTATTGGGCATTAGGCAATTTCACTTACCGAAGGAAACGCGATAGCAAAGCTTGCTTCACGTCGATATAACTAATTCACTGTATATTATACTACTCTGTAATAATAATAAGGCGCTATAGCTGACCAGTTGTGAGAATAACGCAACCGCAACTACATTCCGGTTCAATCCCCGGCGATAAAAATATTATAAATACCCCCAAAAGTCTTATGGATAGTCCTGACCCCGCACTAAGAGACAAGCCTTGAGTCGTATCAGAAACTATGAAAGTATTCCAACTGAAAACACCCAGACCTGAAAAAAATGTGTATCACATATTTGTCGAGGTGCGGAGATCGAACCCGCGGCCTCCGGTTTTAAAGTAAGCATCTACAGAACTGCGCCACGGAGGCTGATTAAAAATCAAATAATAATATATGTAAGAAGAAGCACAATGAAAAGTGACAAAAGGTCGCTAGCCGATGTAAGATGCGACAAACCGAAGACTAGGTGATATGACGCACACTGGAAGAGGGCTATATCCTGTAGTGTACTGATAATGATAATTATGATATACTAGCGGCCCGGCCCTACTCCGCCCGGGTGCAGATACACTTTTATGAAAATATTCTATGGCATATGTTCATCAGGGATCATATAAGATTTTTCAAATCGGTCCAGATGTTTCAGGGCCTATTCCATGCAAAGAAACAAATAATATATCCATCCTATAGTTGTCTGGCGGAAATTGCCTTAGAGCGAAAAGACTGCAATTTGTACTGTGTTGTTTTGTGTTGTCTCTAAACTGTTATTCTGTTTTCTGTGTATAATAAAGAATTAAATAAGTAAATAAATCTTGCCTCATTATAATTTCAGTATAGATATAATTTGAGCAAAATATTGGGTAAGATTACGTTATCGATATATCAATAATTTCCAAAGGAAATATTAGGTTATTGGTTTATAATGACGCCATTAATATGAAGGCCGACCGGTGAGATGTAGGACCGCCCGCGTCACTTCCGCGCATTAATGCCGCCGATCCATAACTGCCTCACTTCCTGTATAATTTATATGAAATGTAAAATTGCCCGCGGCTTAATATTGTGTCTGAAATCTTGGATTTTGCAACATCTTATTAAATCGTAAAAAACATTTAAGGCTTTTAATAATGGTGATATGTTTACCTTAACCTTTGAAACATATGCTTTGATCTAAAAGTGACGTCATGCGGTAGGAATACACAAAGCATCAATCAGTCAAAAACGCTCTCCTTATTCTTGACTATTGGCATACAAGTCTCTTGTTTTGATCGGAAACTAAAGCAAACTTGTCTGTCCACACGACCCGGTATTTGTGGTACACACAAATATTGGCCTCCATACGAAGATCGAAACTGTGAACTGTAATTTCACACCAATTCTAGAAAACTGTTTTATTTTATTATTTCAATGTAATTTAGGATATATTTTTCCATATCTGCTCTAAAATAAGAATAAATAAATTTTCGCCATACTTATCTAGTGGCAACGTTTGCGTGAGCATCATCATCAGTACTTTGTAGTCCACTACTGGTCATATGCGGGTTGTGAGGTCTGAATTCTAGGTTTCAATTTGCAAACAAAGCAATTTAGTAATTATTAATTATTAACGTTTTTCAATTTCAAAAACAGTTCGATTGCGCAGGACTGAAATTAGTGCCCAGTGTGATGATAGCCGATAGGCTCATTCTATTATTATTATATATTACGTCTTGGGACGGAAATAATATATTTGGCACTATTACCTACTAGTGACATCTTTGGCTTGCTGTGCAGCAATACAAGCTTGAGCGTTTCATCCTCATCTCAGCCACAGGAAGTCCACTGCTGAACATAGGCCACCCCCAAGGATCTCCACATCGACCTGTTGGAAGCGGCTTGCATCCAGTGAATTCCTATGGCATACACTATTGGTAAAATTAGGACATATGCCTTTGAACATACAATAGTCGATATTTCTATTCGAAAGAAACCAGCCTTCTTTAATTAATAAACTTATCAATAACTCCATCTACCAAAATAAAACGGAATAACTAGAATATAAACACATTTTCGCAATAATAAAAATACATTTTAATTACAAGTCGGTGTCGCGATAGTTAAATATGGAACTTCGCAAGTGCATTGCGCACGTGTTGGCCAACCTGTGCCTACTAACGCTAATGACTGACCATGCTTTACAACACACCAGAGATTCTGATTATATCATTAGCGATATGAACGTATTTTAGCATAAATATACTCAAAACACATTTGCATCTTTTTGCCAGAAGGGGTAGGCAGGTGATGCTAGAATACTGGACACCCATATTTCGAATTGTGTGTCCGTCCCACGATGTGATAGCGATAGGATATAGTCAAAAATCACGAATATTTCAAATATTAAAAGAGATTAATAAAGATTAGTGCCGTAGATATTGAAGAGGTAATGCTACATTTCGATGACAATATTTTGATTGCTCAAAAAATGGGATCACAGTCGTTTATTTCTGAATGAGAATCGAATCCGTGGTCTACGGATTCACAGTTGGCCCGGCATCAAAACTAACGATGCCGCGGAGTTCTTAACAATACTTTCCAAGGTATTTAAACATGGTGATGATTTTGTATCAATTCGACAAAGAAGTGCCACATCGCTACTACAGACGGTTGGGGCGGCTCTAACTTACATCTTAATATGATTGGAGGTAGCTTCGACTGCCTTATTATTAAATATACAACAGGACTAGGATGGATTAACTTATTTATGAAAGATAAATGTACACTAACATAATATGGATATATTTATCTCAATTAAATGCATTATTATTATTGTTAAAGTCTATATTTTACTTTAGCGAGCGTAACAGATAGCGTTACTAGCGTTTCACAGTAACAAAACAGAGAGGGTTGACATCTAATAGACAGCTGGCTATAAGTTTAAAAGTCAAATTATTCTACAATGTGGCTAAATAGTTTAGTCCTGCCTGATAATAGTGTGGGATAAAGCCAAGCGAACATTAGGCACGCTAGTAAAATTTATGAAAACCTACGCGCCGAAAGCTGATATCACATCTTTAAATATAGTTCATGTTTCATATTAGTTTAGCCTATATAAATTCACGATGGGTGGTAGAAAACTTTCCCTGCGAGGAAATGAATACAATATGTATTTATATAACAGTTTATTTAAGTATTTACAACCGCCGCACGTACATATGTTGCAAGAGCGCGCTACATTGAATCATTTATTCGACTTACACAATGTGAAACAATATGACGGCGCTTGATTTTATTTATTACATATTTTGGTAATTAAGTGGGAATTAAATGTTCTAAAATTGTCAATTTAATGAACAAACTATTGACATACTGCTATAATTGTTTTAATTATATCAAAAATAGGTTTTCAAATACAGGATCTCTAATTCCTTCTTTTCTTCTAGGGTACGTCTTCCGGCTAAGTCTTCTCCATTTCACCAGATCTCAGGGTTTCTAATTGATATAGTTAATTTAAGCTGTCTCCCAAACTTGAGTACAAAATGATAATATGAATACCAAACCACATTAGGCCTGTTTAGTAGAATATTAAGCGAACCACTTTCGATTGTAAGGAAGGACCTTATGACGTTAGTAGGACGTTTGTGAAATACCTACTATATTATAATTTATTTGTTATTAACCAAATAATTGTTATTTATAGTCCTGTGGATTTTTTGCGTCATTGATCGCGAGAAATTTAAAAGATTTGATAAATCGTGGTACTTTGAATAATTTTTATAACAGTAATTTAAATTGTGTTGAGAGTAATAAATACCAATTATATTTACAGGAATACAGTTTGGACAAATAAAGTGAAGTATCGATTCAATAGATGGGATCGTAATAATTACCAGTTTATATGCTCTTTCTTATTGAAAAATTCATAGTTTGATTTTATAAGGTGTGACTTCTTACTTTGGAATAGCGATTCATAAAATACCCAAGATAATTTTTCGAGAACTTTGGATGGTAAAATATGCTTAATCATAATATTAGCTAATATTACAGATTATGGCAGTGATTTTCAAATTCGTTTTATATCAGGTGTACCAGCCTAAGTAAAAAAATATGTTTACAATTTGCCATTATAAAAATAATGAAATAATGGTAGTTAAATAACTTATATCTATTACTTTAAGATATTTCATAGATAATAAAGTTTGGATTATATACACTGTGTAATGTCAAATATATTATACATACATAGGTATATAAAAGGGATCCTCTATTGGAAATACAAGGTAAATATATACCAATATAAATTACATACGTACGTACATATATATAATAGATATCTTAGTTTAAAGAATTTTGGTAAATTGGCACATTTTTCGTATAAAATAGCAATTACAAATTGTAATAATTTAAAATTAAAGCCACGATTAATAAGTTTGGGTTCCATAATACAGAAAATTATACTGACTAGTTCTAAAGTACATGAGAATACAAAAAGTATATTTTCTAACTTGTGAACAGTACTGAAAGTTGTAGACAATTATTTTTCTACATTTTAAATATTTATTTACAAAATACATTATTTATTACTTTCATTTTGTGAGAAATAAAAGTAATAAACAAAAATACATGCTGTAAAAAAGTATAAAAAATAAAGTAATTGAATTAAATAAATCTTGCATTTTGTCACGTCTATTTATACATCTTAATACAAATCTGTATATGTGTTAGAAAAATTAAATACACGCGAAAATGCAAGACATTATTCAATTTAATTAATTTTAGTACCAATATCCTTAAACTTAGCCAGTGAAGTTAATTGTGTAAGAGCCAGTGCTGGGGTCAAAGTTTTGTGCGGGGTGGCCTCCAAATTGGTTGTAGTTTTGGGGTTGGTAGCTCTGCTGTTGATAGTTTTGGGGTTGAGGCTGTGGTTGGTAGTTCTGAGGTTGGTAATTTTGGGTTTGGGTTTGGGTTTGAGTGTACGGCTGGGGCGTGAAGGCTTGGTAAGAGAACTGAGGCTGCTGGTGGTAAACTTGGCTTTGGGGTCTGTTCTCTTGTGGGAATTGCTGAGGAGCTTGGCTGAAAAGACTCGTCTGCTGTTGGAATAAAGGTCCACCCCTGAACAGTGACTGAGTTTGAGTCTGAGTTTGAGGCTGATACTGCTGGAAGTTCTGTTGTGGCTGAGATTGGTACTGCTGGAAGCTCTGCTGAGGTTGGTAGTCCTGGAAACTAGTCTGGGTTTGGTACTGAGCTCTCTGTGGCTGAGCTTGTCTAGATGGGAAGCTGGGCTGGTACTCAGGCTCTGCGTATTCAGGTTCTGCTGGTTGCGCGGGCTGAGCTGGCCTGTGGTATTGCCTGACAGTTTGGGCTGGCTGCCTCTGCCTGCCGTTGTACTTGGGGTCTTCGTAGATCTTCGGGTCCTCCCGGTATTGCCCGTCGTCTTCTTGGCCGTCGGTGAGCGCATTGGACGGGTCGTGGAGTGTTGGCGGTGGTACTTGGATGCCTGCGCCTGTAACATTTAGTACTTTATTTAAAACTGGTGTCACTATTATATTTTTCTGACGACTTTACTCATCTTATTGATATTAACTTAATTGATAAATATATATTGATACGTCTTAATTTATTAACTGAGAAATTCTACATTCCTATTACATATTTATTGTATTACTTTTCTTTTAATTTATAACGATGCTTTTCAATATTTGTTTTAGTTGCAAAATTTTGTATAATTACAGACGATCATTACAATCATTGCCTGATAAATCATTTATCTACCGTTTTTGTAAGCTGGCTAGTTTTTAATATATCACATTTTATTAACTAACAATACTTACGTCATGTATGTGCAAATATTTTATAATTTTTATTAATGGATATAATTCTATATCGTCCAAATATATCTGTTGAAAAGTCAGAAGGGTTTTTTGAAATCAATATGACGCCTTAGTCTTTGATATTCTATGCAGTATATGGTAGTCTTTGATATTCTATACAATACATACTAGATTATTCCTCACTTAAAATATTTTGTTTATATGCATACTACATCTAGGTATGTCAAAATCATTGTAAGTCGATATATTAAAGATAATTCGTGAACCGACACTCCCAGTACCGATTCCTACTTAGTCACACCTAACAACGCATGCAAAATGGATTATCTCAATACTTTGCGAGTTATTCAAACATAATTCGTGAACCAGCAATTTATGATGTCGGCATAATCGCTTCGACCGGCGACTGATAGCTACTCGTGTCTCAAAAGATACTCTTTTGATATTGGCTTAATAAAGTGAGTTTAATGCATCTAATGATTATTGCTTTTTAAATATTTTTTTAAATATGCAAGATTCCTCGCGATCTTTTCCTTCGCCGTTTTAGTGCGTGCTGAGTATCATCTATACAAACATGACTCCGTAAAGTCACAAGTGTGCCCTGGGATTTGAACCCACGACCGCCGTGAACATATTCGCACGAATAACATGGTCGCCATCTTTATAGATACAGTTTTTTACCATCACTAACTGTCAGATAAATCACTTTGCCAGTACAAAAAGTAACACAGTTTACAAGTAAGATAAAACAAATGGACGTCATTAAAACATTTCTCAAGAGCGTTGGAAAACAAGCGAGAATGATGGAAAATGGCATGAAACGTTAAGTAACCCGCTAGTATTTTATGATTGGACGGGTTTCTGTGCAAATGGGACTAGTCACAATTCTGGTATGGACAGAAGTTTACGTGACGTTCTTTTACGTAAAGGTGGTATACAAGATTAGCAATTAACCTTCATGTGTTTTAGTGATGAAATTACATTTTAAGCGGTCAGAACCGTCTTGATTTTAATAGGATTTTTGTAAAAAGATACGGATTTATTTCCAGAACATGCAAATGTATACATTAATATTTATTTTTATACCAGCACGACTAACGTATCTGATCGAAGCGCAGTGCAATCCAACTAACGTGACGTATTGGGTCAATATTACGGATCTTCCGCCATTTTGTTCAGTGAATACCGTCAAAGCGGATCCGGATATTTTACCACAAGCTTTAGCTTGTTCTATAATCTCAATATTCGAGTTTGAAGTCTAAGTGCCACAACTTCGTCTTTCCTCGTGATTCCATACAAAAATACCAACCTTCAGGTTCAAAACCCCTCTTACTGCTAGCACCATACGTGATCTCCCTCAGCTTGCCGTTCTCGTCGACATATCCGTACTTGCCGGCCACGTCTCCGCTCGGGTACTTGGTCTCGATCTTGAAGGAGCCATCAGCTGCCTCGTACCCGTAGCTGTAGGACCCGTCGTCGTTCTGTCTGTTGATCTGCTTGAGGATCGGCACTGGGGTGGTCGTGGGGCCGTTGTGACCCTGGGACTTGACCGCGATGACTGCCGTCGCTAGGAGGAGTGCCTGGAAAGAGAGGAGGGTTGAGTTTTGTTGAAAAATATGGAATTATATTTATAAAAGTAAATGTAGTTCTAATCTCGGGTTTCTTTTACAGGATGCGTTTACAAGCTCAAATATTAAATGTTCAAGCACTGGTACGATGACGCTTAACTCTAAACAAATATTTGTTTTAGTGTTTTATAAACTTTTTTGATGATAGCGTACGCCAGGCTTAGAATTAAGAAATAAAGGGCACCTTAAATTTAGACGCAAAGCACGACCGGTGAACTTTTTGCTATCGGGGATATCTTCCAAATAAACTTTGAATAAACTTTGGAAATTAAGAGTGATACCCACACGAATACATATTTATTTTTTAATATTTTTATCCTTTATTCCTTGGAATTGACGTTTACGAACCTATATCTACATTTTTATGTAAATATATATATTTGTAAACGCGAGTTCTAAAGAAGTAATAGTAAACGCAAATACCGTATCGAAGAACTCACAGACCAAGATATGAATGAAACGTCCTTGAGTATAGTGGAACAAAAGAAAGAGTGATGCTGCATAATGAGCGAATCGCAACGCGGCCTTGAACTTGCGACCAAACGGAACGGAACCGTCACGAAGTGGTCTTGCATTCTAGTATTTGTAGAATACGGAATTACCAAACTCCTGTTAAACTATTTAAAGTTTTGTGAAAATTATTTTTAACTATTTAGCTCTCTGGACTTCAGTACTTATATAGGTTATATCAAGACTGCTAGAGAAAAATAAGCCAGGTGGTAGTATTAGTGACTTCAGACACAATTCAAATAAATATAGTCGTGTTTTGTTGGTAAATCCATATTTTAGCTAAAATAATAATTTAAACCCTTACGTAGTACCATAGCATCTTTAAACATAAAAGACTGTATACCATTATTTTAGGAAAAACCATGGATTTACAAAGCAAAAACGAAGATATTTAGAAAAAAAGTCACGAATTATTTTTTTGGCGAAATTTTAAGTTGCACTTTGTTTGAAGACACTAAAACTACCACCCGGCTCTGTTTTTGGTCGCAATCTTGATTTACCCTGTATATGACCAAATGCATATTTTATACACATGTAGGTAGGTATATTTCAACAGATAGAAGCATGCATTACGTACTATATTGGAAGGTTTCCAAATTTTGCCATCAAAATGATGTCACTGGCCCTGGATAAAGCAAAACCACTGTAACTGCACATTATTATTATTTTCTGTGCGATAGTTGTACTGCGGCAGTCAAGCCAGTCCGTTCAAACTTAAGTATGCTATTTACATCATCATCTTACTAGAATACTCTCAAGTATTTCAATTCAATTAGTATTTAGAATACGCTAAACCGACGTGAATGCATTAGAAGATTGAAAAAAATGGCTAAAGGAGAGTGATATATTCAAATCAAGCAAAGTGGAGTCTGCCTATCCTATAGTCGTGGGGGTTACGAATAACTTAAGGACCGAGCAAAATTGACATATTGAGACTTAAATTCTTATGTCTCAAGATGGCGAGCGTAGTGGAATCCTAAGCATTGCTTTAAAATTCAAGGAGCTTGGTTTTGCTACTGTTCATGAGCGGTGGTATCACTTTCAATCAGGCGAACGGCATTCTTGTCTCGCTATTAATTATAATTTTTATCAGGCCTACAATATTTGCATGGATTTGGTTCACCCTGCCATTTCCGCAATGAATAATAGGTTTTTAGTTCCCAGAAAGCAATGAATAGGCGTTGGCCGCAGTGAATGTCCGAGTACTGAGTAGCCTTGGCGATATCGCCGCAAATACCAAACTTATTAACTGCTACCAAGAGGTCTAGACCCGAGTTTTTTATTTTATTTTGTAAGGGTCTAAAGCTATCCATAATTCTGCGTGTATGTTCTTCATAATATGAAGTTTATAATTGCTACAACTATATCTGATGTATGATATGGGTGCAGTTTTCTGACTGACACAGAAAACGTTATACAATTGTTGTTCTTCATCGTAAAAATATCCAGGAAAGCCAAAAAGGAATAGTTTTGTACACCAGAACTTTGCTCAAAGATTCATTTTACATCCAAATTTTGGGTATGGTTGTTACGGGTTCAAAACGAATATAGACCTATAGTTAAGAATCTGTTTGACAATTATGCAAAAACTACACTAATCGTTAAATCTACACTGATATTGGAATATGATTGAAACATAACATAGTGGTCTATTTTCTGGATGGCTTGTAAAGCGGAAATAGGTACAAGGGCTGGTAGAAGAAGCAAATTACTACATACTTTATATGACGGTATCTGTATCTGTATCTGTATTTGTATCAGCCCATATACGTCCCACTGCAGGGCACTGGCCTACTCTACAATCGACAGTACGATTGAGAGTAGTTAGGTCATATAGTCCGCCACGCTGGCCTAGTGCGGGTTGGCGGACTTACATACCATAGAAATTCTTATAAACGGCTATGGTATGTAGGTTTCCTCACGATGTTTTCCTTCACCGTTTTAGTGCGTGGTGATTGAATATCAATACACACATGACTCCGAAAAGTCAGAGGTGTGCCCTGGGATTTGAACCCGCGGCCACCGTGAACATGTTGGCAGCCGCGTCTGGTCCGTTTACCAACAGGCCTCCAAGCACTACTTTATATGACGGTATACGAGTAGATAATACGTCATGTTCCACAAGGACAGCGTGACGCAAATCCATAATTAGTTTATTAATATTTCGTAATTTAATAGTCGCTCCAATTTAGATTGAGTAAGTTTCAGCGCTTGTACTCATAATAGCGGCTACCAATTGCTCAATATGACTATTTGTGATTTTAATTATAGCGTTTGATATTTAACTCCTAGCGCCCAAAGATTTTTTTAAACGTAGTCATTATGGCCCAGAGCTCCTTTTTGAAGAACATAATTGTAAAACCCATTACAGCCCAAGATTTAAAGCTGATTATTTTTCATGTTTTTTTTTTTGTTAGGAATATCCATTTGAAGTGAGGTGCTTTTCCAATTAAATTTACCTACATTTTGTTCTTCAAAAAGGCTATTGGGTCATGATGAAAATTGTCATTACGGTCCAGATATCAAATGGTTATGCTTTTTGAATAGGTATTTTCAAAATGTCCTCGGGCGGTAATCGGATTCGTGGCCCGAAAACGTTTGGACGCTTATGATGAACTCGATTATGGACATTCCAAAGGTGCTTGGGCGCTAGGAGGTTAAGGCAATGTGATTATTAAGGAGTTTCACTTATGTTATAATAATTTGTTAATTATTATTAAATATATTGCCAGATTTACTTTAGAGATATAAAATAGTTAACAGACTCTGTGGCGCTGTTGGTTGGTCGCCGGCTGTGAAACGTACAGCCGCGGGTTCGAACCCTGCACCGAGACAAATTTAGTATGATCCACAAGTATTTGTTTCCGGACTGGATGTTTATGAGACTGAAAAATCTCTCGTAGTACCAGATACCCTCGACTCAAGACTAAGTCTAAGTGTATCACATCACAATCAATTAAAGTATTTATCAAAATACTGATTTATTTTTAACATTTATTAAAAGTTGCCACAATTAAGTAGTTCCTTGCGATTGGGACCTTTCAAAGTAACCATAGAAAATTAACTCTATAGACCTAAGATAGAAAAATGAGTACAATGCATTAGAACTCGAAATCAGAAAATAATCAGCTTAAAGAAAACAATAGGTTCTTATTTCATTGATATTTACAATGCTTACAATGAACAATCCGAGGCTTGTTTCATTCTTCTCATTACTATAGAAGTAATTTACTTCATTTCAATTTTTAATTTCACAGAACTTTAATAGTGTTATTAGTTTTGTTATTTGTATAAATATTATTATGATAAAAAGCAAGTCATTCATTGTATCTACATTGAAGTTGTAAAAAATATCTCTTCTCAGAATAAAACTTACTTAAAAAATTGTTTGTAAATCATATCAAGAGCTGACAAAAACACTCATTAAAATTAAACAATTAGTTACTTCTAAAATAAGGATTATTTTGTGCAAGATTGAGTATTATACCAGGGTCGATAATTTTTAAAACCAAAAAAAAAATCTGTAGGATGAAACCCATTAGAAAAGGAGGAGAATATAATAAAAATAAAAGGAAAAAATAAATTACCGTTGATCCGAGTTCGGGAAGTGGAAAGGAGTGAGTTTTTAAGGGTAAAAAATGGTCTACATGATTCATACAACTAAACAGAATCCTTCCGTCATTTCCGTGTACACGCAAAAGCTGCGAATGTCACAATATAAAAATAAAAGATGTGCAAAATGTATTTCTTTAGTGAATTAAAAATGTCAGTTATATATTATATTCACCTTAAGCACTTGTATAGTATTTATCGTAAGTACTTCAAATGAAGGAACACATCGTGAGGAAACCTGCATACCGTAATGACTATGGTAGGTCAAGTCTGCCAACCTGCAAAACACCAGCGTGGTGTACTATATGGCCTAATCAGTCACAATCGTACTCTCGGTTGTAGAGGAGGCCCGTGCCCTGCAGTGGGACGTATATGGGCTGATACAGTATACTACAATACTTGTTCTGATACACAATATTGACCTTTTGCACAACATTAAGTTCGCAAATACCGCAGCCCGTAATGACTTGCTTGTTACCAATATCTGTAACATTGTACAGTACTTCCCGCCCACCAGCCCTACTTAACCTTATATAAACAGATTAGCACTTAATGGTTACTAAGTTTTATATAGATACTCCTTGTGCGTAGATATTATATTTTCGGCGTTATTCATAGTATATAACCCTATTTTAGTAATTGAATATTTTGTTTTCTTATCTTACTGGACAAAGTATTCGAATGTTAAAATTGTTATAAACTATGAATAGTTCTTTTAGACTTTAATTACTCTGGTACGAAATTAACAAGAAAGAAGCGATAGTAAAAATACAGCTAGCATAAAAAATAAGAGTTCGAAATCTGATAATAAACACAATCTAAAATATAACAGTTTTCTAGATTCAATTTATTGTCACACCGGACTCAAACGCGAGCTTTTGTAGAAATGAACGAACGCGTTGAAGTCTTTTGTACTACCAACAAGCACTGAATATTTTAATCAGGAACTAGCCTTTAATTCGTCATTTTCAATCTTTACAGTACAATCATGGTTTTCATGGTGCTACACTCTGATTTTTTTTATAATGGCAAGACAATTTTCCCACACTATACCACATAGCAGTCATAAAATAACTAACGGATAGAAGTTAATTAAATCTAGATAAATTATTAGAACTAGCCCTAAAAACAAGTCTAGACGCAAGATACAGTTATACGTCATTGCGAAAGCCTATCAACAACGCATAATCATAGAAGGAATGTTCCAGATAAATACATATCATTGAAATGTAACAAGTCGGCCTTGCAAATCACGCATAACATAACCTGACACTATAAAATGCACCTTAAGTTTAATCACATAGAGTCGAAGATCAATTGGCATAGGAAAGGAGGAATGCAATGTCACGAGTACAAAAAAGGTGCGACGACATGTCTTAGAAACTGGTTCATTTTCCGGGCGTTTTTAATATGAAAAACTTAATAAGTTTTTTGTTGTTTATGTCGGATCTAGATGCGACTCTATACATATATACACCTAAATATCCTTCTACATTCCAATGACAATATGGCGTTGTAACATTTCTCACAGTACAGCTTTCCATATGTTTTGTTTTTATGCCTGTCTGATCTAGATAAAACTGTAACATACCTTTGGCGATGAATAGCATTCCACGTCGGAAAACACGGACTAAACCGCCATATCTTCGCATAACATTTCAAACATCTCATTTTGGATAATGAAATACACCAGCGGCAACAGTTATAATAAACTTTAACCTACGACTGTCAAAGGTATAAAACAGGCTTAGCTCCCCAAATACCTGTATCCCAGCCCATATACGTTCCACTGCAGGGCACGAGCCTACTCTACAATCGAGAGTACGATTGAGAGTGGTTAAGCCATATAGTCTCCAAATATAGCTTAATATATAATCAATGCTTTGCACTACTTCAATTGTGATTATTTTCTCCAGAATTATTAGATATTATTTGTACATTTGCTACGGTAACATTTGTTCAAATCACGTATTATTCACCAATAAGTCAATGTACATTGCACGCTATTTGAGTATCTGGATCAAGGAAATGATATTGTTTATCTTACACCTTAAGGCAAGAATAAGAAATAAACGTAGCTTACGGCAGTTGTCGGACAGTAATAGCAAGTTGTAAAGCAACATTGTTTGTATAACTTGGTTTTCCGATATATAGACATGTATGACAGCCTTCGTGGCACAGTTGATGAGACGCCGGATGTGAAATGAGAGTCCCACAAGTATTTGTATAGGGTTTGGGTGTTTGTGAGACCGAAAAGTCTCTCGTAGTTTTTGATACCCACGACACAAGACTCGATCTTAGTGTGGGGTCAGGGGTATGTGTGTGACTATTGGGTGTATTTATTTTATTAATTTTTATCCCCTCTTTAAGAATTGCTGTGGAGGATGCATTTTCATATTAGTATCATAAGTCTTTAGTGCAATGCTCCTCGCTCTTTCTACAATAGAATATATTCTGCAGGTAGGTTGATCATCAAACTGTCAGTACAGAGGTGGTGCAACTACCACGCCTCGGCCGTCATGCATCGCATACCGACGCGGTCTGTACCTTGCGACATATTCAATTATTTGTCAGTTATGTTCGATACAATTTAATGGCACTGGATATTACGCGTCGAGTGTAGATGGTATCGAGAACATGGTCTCATGGATCAATCTGTCTCTCGGTTGTATAGGTCTCGTTCTCAGTTGTGGAGGGATATTGGCTGAGTTGTTTTAAAGAGAAGAAAACTTACTGGTCTCTCATATGTGAGAGGCCATCTGGGTGGGTACCACCGCAGTGTCTATTTCTCCCGTCAAACAGCAGTGTAAACGCACTGTTGTGTTTCGGGTTGAAGGGCATTGTAGCCAGAGTAACTACTGGACATATTGAGACTTAACATCTTATGTCTCAGGATGGCGAGCGCAGTGGAGTGCCAAGCATGCTTTGTAATTCAAGGTGTTGTTTGGTTTTGCTACTGTTCATGAGCGGTCGTATCGCTTACCATCAGGCGAACGGCATGCTCGTCTCGCCATTCATAGCAATAAAAAAAAAAAAAACAAAAAGAAAATTTCAAATCTCATGACAGTAATGTCAACCCATTGTTGAGCCAAATTCATGTACGTTGGACAGGTGTTTAACTCTTAATCCAACACGACTTGACGCCGGTTTTTGGACTTTGTTTTTTAAATCTTGTAGATTTGGATTTCCTTGTGATATTTCCTTTGTTAAACCAAGCGAAAAATACAAACAAACGAACAACTCATACGAATGTACACATATAACTTCGCCACCCAGATATCTGTGCTTAAAACTCGATCCCCTAATCTGTGGTTTGTTAGTTCGATTCGTCACCAACTAGGCCATAACTCCCAACTGCTACAACAATACTAGTAAATTATATTCGCAAACCGTCATACGGTTGTGGGTGGTAAGTTGAGGAACCAGAAGAGCAACTCTTGCGCCGAAAATCTTGAGCAATAACAATTAATTGTTTCTGATTTAGGCTTAGTTCAGCCTAATAATTCTTAGTCATTTCTGATTTATGAGCTTAATTCATGGAAAGAAATTATTCACGTCAAGATATTTGGTGGCTATAGCATTAAATAATTATTTATCATTAACTAAGAAGACTGTATTATTTAAGGAATAGGCAGATAAATAACAACCGCATAATTCTTAAAGCGCATACCGAATCCCAAATGCGACCACAATTTTAACTACCTATCTTTAATATAACAGAAATTCTGTCGGTACATTGATACGACCACAAGTATTTGGCAACACTGTCCAAGAATTGTATAGCATTAGTGATCTCAAAAATTAACGTTTACAATATTGTCACATATTTATGAAATTATTGAATATATTTGTGCTAAAATTTGTATTAATTGTTCATTAAATTGACTGTCAATCTTGACTGTGATGTATTTATGTATTTATTTATTGCCTTTATTATTTCTCAATAGCACCGGTCATTGTTCTAAGAGCTGAGTCCTTTAACAAAATTCACTTAAGTATTTCACCGCCGCATTACAAGACCCTGAAGACATATTGTGACAACGCAACCACTGCTGCGCTAAGTCGACCTACTAATTACGTATGCACTGGAAAACAATCAATGAAATGCATTTAACAAATCTTTACAAAGTAATTTATCGTTACAAATCGATTTAGAGTCGCCGAAAGTATATGCTTTCTGAATAAACTATACCAATTAAAAAAGAAACATATTTATTTACAAAACAATCAAGTCTAAATAGCTGATCAGTGAACTAATGGACATTTGCAAAACCAAACAACACCTTGAATTGCAAAGCAATATGCTTAGTATTCCACTGCGCCCGCCATCCTGAGACATAAGATGTTAAGTCTCAATATGCCCAGTAGTTAAGTGTAACTAGTGAGTTACAATGTCCTTAAAACCGAAACACAACAGTCCATTTACACTGCTTTTTAACCGACTTCAAAAAATAGGAAGTTCTCAATTCGACTGTGTGTTCTTTTTAATGTTTTACCTCATAATAAAAGCAAATGAACAATGAACCCAAACGGTAAGAAATTCATTCGTAAGTACTACGTAACTACGGAACGTTTAGTATGCGCGCACAGTAATTATTGATAAGTTGAGGTAACGCCGAGCGCTTGACCTAGTTGCATTACACAATGCGCTTGCCAAAACACACTATTATTTGTACTGATAAACAGACTATACTTTAATTATAGATGTAGATAAAATTTTGCTTTCAAATTAAATAGGGTGATGTAAATAGTTTTATAAGAGGTGGAAAAAAAACTAAATCAGTAGCGGAACTATTCTCACCGGTCTACAGAATTATGCCGGAAATATACAGGGTGAACCTGAAACGGCTACATATACGTAGACTTCGACGGATCACATAATGTTTAACACTATGTGCGGTGGTCGGTATGGGAGCCGAATACACAGCCACCACTTAAGTTCTAGCTAATTTCCACAACAATTTGTTGGATGCTATTTGTAACCATTTATTTGCGACCATCATTCATCTCTACATTTCTGTAGACATCTGACACGCTTGTAAGTATTCTTCACTACATATTATAAAACAAAGTTGCTTCCGTTTGTCATTTCGTACTTGTATGAATGCTTAGGTCTTTAAAACTAATCAACGGATTTTAATGTGGTTTTTATAAAAGATAGTGTGATTCAAGAAAAACGTAAATATATATAATGTGTATACAGGGTCGCAGTTTATAAGAAAAATATCATATACCTAGTGAGGAGTGGGATCAAAAAAATCTCCACCTAGGCGAAGCTGGTCCAGCTATTAACTACTAATACACATACAACCATCCAATTAAAACTAACAAGCATAGTATATGTTTCGTACGAGTAACCTTAGTCATGCATGCAGAAAGGCAGGTTTCAGCGAGATTGGGTCATTACCGCGCATGCGCCGTGTAACTTGACAAGTGTACGTGAATGGACCATTCATACATTAGTCACTTGTTATTAGGAATTTCACATTCGATATGTTTGAAACCTGAAGATGTTGGTAATTTTGTAGATTTAATGGAGGGAGCGAATGGTAAGCGGATGCGAATAGATCGTGAAGCGCGCTAGTATACCGCGTTATGGATTCAGCCTATGTGCATAGAGGATATATCAAGACTCCTACAGAAAATATAGCCCGGTGGTAGTTTTAGTGACTTGCACACTTGTGACACAATGCAACTAAAAAATTACCAAAAAACGCGACGTGTTTTTTTTTCGTATCGTCGTATTTGGATCGCAAAAACGTAGTTTTTCGTAAAATAGCAATATACACCCTTTTATTTTTAAAAACGCTAAGGTACGCAAGGATTCAAACTGTTATTTCAAAATATCAAAGACCATCGACTTCCCAAACACGACGATATTTAAAACTACACAAAAAAAATGAGTTTTTAGATAATTTTTTATTTGCATTGTGTCTGTGGTCACTAAAACTACCATCCGGCTTCGTTTTCATTAGCAGTCTCCATATACCCTGTATTTTCGGTTTGGAACAAGCCGGAATTATTGTAGCGACAGATGAGTGTTAAGCCTCTTTCACTGATAAGTCAATTAATACACTTTTCGGAATGCCCTACACTTACAATTAAGAGCAGTATAACAAAATATGACAAACTTTTTGGACATTTAACAACAAAACTCGAAAAATACAATGTTTTTTACGGCTCACCTTTGGTCATACAACAAAACTCAATAAAAAGTGCGGATTATTTTATAAATATTATTGTGTATATTAATGTAGTGTTATGCACATTATCAGCCGTATAAAAGATCACATAGCACGTACAGTTTACGCAATACACTCTACATAAGTCATAACATGTCAAATCTGGAGCATTCTCAAAGAATTGATTGCAGAAATCCGGTAACAAAAACGACGAAATTAAGTAAACCAACCTGTCAGTGTACGATATTATAACTAATAAACAAGTCGTGATATCCGTAAGTGATCTAATTTCCGGAATAATTCATTAATCGTAATTAAAATGCTTGGAAATTACAATGATTTATAGTGTGGCGTATCTATGAATCAATCGGAACATGATTTAACTTTTAGATAATAATTGTGTTTATGATATGGATAAGTGCACGCAATTTTAATTGCAGCTCATTTTTTTTGTGTTTTATATAATTTGAAAATAAGTAATACCTTTTTTCGTTTCTAATTATTGCTTGTGATTAATGGTTATTTTTTAACTGTGTTTTTTTTAATTTAAATGCACTTTAACAAAATCACATTTGTTAACACACCTCGGACAGTTTGTATTTATAGTAAAATCTCCTGCTAGGAATAGCAGATTTTTCGAGTTTTGTATTAAGTATATGATTATAAAATGATCGCTTTTTTTCGTGGCTAGTATTTTTTGTGATTAACGTAGACTTTCTTGAATTTAAATATAAATTTAAAAAATAATATTCGTGAACACACTTCTGATAGTTTGTATTTATAATAAAATCTACGTAACTCCTGCTAGAAACGAGAAAAGCTACAAGAGCAATAAAAGAAGTTACTTGTGCCTGGCACTGGAATATTTCTAGGGCCTTTATTTAGAATATATTTACCAGATGCTTATAAATAATATTTTTTTCATAAATTGATGTAACTACAAACTTTATAACCCAGTAAACCTAATTAGATCAGAGCGCGACATCTGAAAAAGGGGCGGCTGCTATCATTAAAAATAAATAACACACATTATTAAATTATTGCGATAATGAATTATTAGCAAATTCTTAAGCCTATTGTGGTGCTATTGCCTAATAGCTCAGCGATCATGCATAATACCTTAAGTTCTGAACAACATAATTGTAGGAGTTGCAACCATTAGCCAGTGTTACACGTGTTACGTTTCAACTCGTGGGAACCACAGTATTTGTGTAATAGATTCAAACAACCTATGGCCGTGTAATATTCTATACCCCATGCAATTACATTATAATAAAGTATAGAGGGTATATCCAGACTGCTACCGAAAACGAAGCTGGGTGGTTATTGGTTATTGGGTGGTGGTTGGGTGGTGGTGTTAGTGACTTCAGACACAATGCAAAAGAAAATTTTGCAAAAAAAACAACGATTTCTGTTTTTAATTAGTAGGGAATACTCAGCTACCCGATAACCGTTTGTGGTTAGCATTCACACAAAATACTTCGTTTTGACCAGCATCACGAGCTATGAACAATAATATTTTTAATTTATTTAATTGCTGTATATACAAGCAGTATACAGGCGGTTATAATGCTAGGTTCATTCATTTACAGTCTACCTATGGATGAAGCAGAAATGGAAATATAATAATTTCTAAATAAAATCTCAGCAAATTTTGTAGATTTGATAAATATTGATGTTAATCTCATGATGATGTTATGAACATGCATGAATTACGTATAGACTAGATAAGATATATTTAATTACGCCAAACCAAGAGCACTACATAATACATATTAGCACTTCGTATGCTGTTGAAGCAATAAGATATGGTCTCTGATATGTGAGCTACTCAGGGGTGTACACATAAACAATGGATTTAATATTATTTACAATTCGCCGAAGTAGCAGATTCTCACCACTAATGTAGGTATTTATTTATTTAGTTGTTTATGTATATATTTTAAAGTATTTATATATGTGTATATATAATTATATTGGTAAAAATTAATAATTAAATTGATATATATATTCGTATAAATATTATTATTTATATTTTAAATATATTTTCTTTTCATTTATTTTCTTATAAATTAATAAGCACCTGCTTCCGTCTCTCTGCACTACCTTAAGGTTGACTGGTAGAAAATGCCCTTAGGCATTAAGTCCGCATGTACTATTAAATTGTTCAAAGTGTTTAAATAAATAAATAAATTCGATGGGCAGCGACTTCGCTAGGCCCCTGGTATTCTAAAGCCCATAAGCGGCGGTGCTCTTTTTATACTGGCACGAATTAGTCACCAAATCAATTGCCCTATACCTATTCCTCTTTATATTTTTTTTCCTTCCCGTTCCCCTCACTATTTAATGGACGGTAACACATCCATGACCCAAGCGTTGTGGATGTTCATGGGCGGCAGTTATCACTTACCATCAGGTGACCTGTTTGCTCGTTTGCCGGACCTAATGTCTGTAAAAAAACTGGAATGCACCTGATGTTAAGCCCAGCGCAGTCCAGACAGAAAACCCAACAATGCGAGATGGTCTGATTATATCCGGATGTACCCAGGATATATCCCAAATGCATTTACTATACTATGAAGACTATGACTATCTATATATACACGTAATATGGCCTCCCCCTATAGAAGATGGTAACAAGACGGGCTGAAACTAATGTTCTACCACCAGCAAGCTTCTCATAGACCATTAAAATATAAAGAAAACAAATATTTGAGGAAAATTCTAATAAAACCTAAATCAAAATAACAGCCGTATAAAATAGGTGCAAGCAAGATCTAGACGATAACATTTGAAATAGTTTTTCGCTGAACATAAGTTCTGAAGGTCATGATCGTTCCGAAACGGATGTGCGAACATTATTATTGCGATTTATTATCCAAAACTTCCTAATAGTTTCTGATATGAGACAAACAAAGAAACAATGAAAATTTAATACATATTAGTCATCAGGAAATATATTTGAGGTTTGGGTATGTAGCGTCGAACATCCTTTGAAAATATAAACAAATGACTTATCGAGATATAGGAAGTCACTGGATACTTTGAGAGAAACTATGCTCAGTAGTGGAAATTCTGTTGCTGTTAAAGATACATACATACATAAACTCACGCCTTTTTCCCAAAAGGGATAGGCAGAGGTGCTAGGACACTCACATTTCGCCTGGTATGTTCCGTCCCACAATGCGATAGGTGGCGAGCCTATCGCCACATCAAATTCCTGACTCTGAGCTGATAATGAATAGAAAAATCCAATATCAATTTGCCCAACCCGATTCCGGATTCCCGGATTCGAACCCGAGACCTCAGCTTAGTAACCGTGCCGTAGCACGACTACGCCACCGAGACATTCTTAAAGTTGAGGCTGTTGAAGATAATTATTAATATATTACAGATGTTGTATTATACAAATATAATATCTGGCCTTTTTCCAGACGGGGTAGACAAAGGTGTTGCCAGTACACCCACGCTTCGCCTTGTGTGTTGATATTGAGCGAGGCTTTGGCATTTAGAATGTTTTTGTCTTCTTCCATCAAACTGGATTCCAAAGGGGTTCGAAGGGGACAAAATATTCGATTACTAAAATATGTTTATAAACTGTGTATGACTAAGGCTCTTACACAATCTTTATGAATAAGACTGGTGCCGGAAATTAAAATATAATATGATAGATCACGCTCATAATGAAAGACATTATTATTAAGAAAAATTTAAAAGTTATTTATTATGTATTTTTTTAAACTGGGATAGAGGAAATAACTTCCAGCTTTATGTAGCTCTATGTCTAATTTAGTGTTGTTTCATTTTTATTTTATTTATTTTAGGAACAAACAAACAGTTACACTTTAAGACTTTGATCTACACATAACCATAGATCTACAATTTGTAAGTTTAAGCCTAAATTTCGAACCATTTTAAACCTAATACAGCCTAGATAACAAGCTTACAAGATTAATGAGTAATAATTTAACACGAAGAAGTATGTAACGCGCCGATCGAAATACTGCGCTTATAAGGAAAGGAATTTTGAAATCAATTAATGTTCACGTAATGATATTTACACGTACTCAATCAAACTTAAAACGAAATTATTGATATTTCTGACTATAAACATTAACTTGCCCATATTTAGTGTCGAACTTAGAACAACTCCGTGGCACAGTTGGTTAAACGCCGCGGCGGCTATGAAAGGCCGCGAGTTCGATTACCGCACTGAGACATACATTTTTCTCGGTCTGTGTATCTATGAGACCGAAAAGTCTATCGTAGTTTCTGATACCCACGACACGATTGATCTTAATTAACAATATTAAGTTTTTTTAGACATATTTTAACTGTCGAATTCAAAAGTCGTTCGAAAGGGACAATTTCGATTACTAAAACACATTTTACAAATGTCTATGAATAAGGCTGTAATTACCCGCGTATTGAACATATTTAATAATACCAAAAAATATTTTAAAATCAACAACATCAGTACACTTTACAAACCGGCAAAATCCGCGACAAATAGCTATTTATAAACATGAAACTAGCAGGGTGTATTTATCTAGGCTGATGCAAACGCCAACCAGTAAATTTATGGATAAATCGAGGCTCATATTCCTTTGTTTACAAGAAACTTGTTTTATGCCTGTCATATTACATACTCGTTAGAACGGACTCGATTTAACATATTTGTCACTAATTTGAATGTTGTCATTAGTACATAAAAACATATTTATACATTAATTGAAGTACCGCAGTTAATTTAAAGGGCTAGTATAAATAAAAGCTCGAGTAGGTGTAGTGCGTAATGAATGATGAAAAAACATTGAAGGCCAAGGCAGTCCGTTCCATTTCTTTTTTACGTTTTATTTTACTACGTTTGTTTTGTATGGTGCTTAACGGAAAGGAAAATTACAGTTCTTTAATTAGTATCGATTAATTTTAGTTACAAAAATAAGTAAATTTACAAAACATTTTTTAAAAAGACCTTTACCGAATAATATGTATGAAAATCAATTCTATTTTAATTCAGTTTATTTCCAATTTAATACTCTAATAAATAAAAAAAAATCACGCCTAAAAATCCTTTTTAATTTTTGTTTACAAACAATTTAAACTAAATTAACAAAAAACATAACCACTAACCTTAAAAGCAATCATGGCTGTTGGTAAAAGCGCGCGCTTTCCGATAGTGTTGTGTCAAATTTCCCGCGCACTGCAACTATGCCGCTCACAACACATCTGCGTGCCGCCGGCCAGCCACTTGTATTTATAACGTCGTCATTGAAATTACAACAGAGGTTTGTTTAATATTATTATGCTGTTCGGAGCCCTAGCGTGGTTTTGTAACTTTACACCCCCGCCGCTGTGTGGACTAGAAGTACGCATTCTTTTAGTTTTTGCCCTTATGAGTTTGGTAGTATTTCACCAACTGAAATACTAATAGATACAGGACTATCATACTAGTGGTATTATATTACAAAGAGTTACATCAGTACCTACTTGAAATGATGCTAATAATATGTGTTTTTTCTCTTCCAAGTACAAACCGAATATTTTAACAAGAGCAGCTATTGCAATAGGTTCTTCCATCTTATAATTACCCTTTACATAATTGCTAAGATTCTTTAAAATTATACTGATTATAAAAAAACTCTTTAATCATAAGTCATTAAGAAAAATATATTTACAGTTCGTACAATACTCCAACAAGAAATCAATTTATTTGATACAAAATTGTGCAATAAAATTCATAAGATGAAAAGTACGTTGAAATAAATCGTAACTCGTGAACTCTGTGTTCTTTTAAACGTTTTATGATCACTTCATAAAGGTCCAATTGTTATTGTATGTTAAATTAACACAATTTTCTATTGCATTGAGGTAATATTATTTTATGGGCGGAACTAACTAAATAAATGCATCCAATGAGCACCTATAGTCCTGACCCTGCCTATTGAAGGACAGAAAAGTACAATAACTAAAAAAGAAACACCTAAAAGTCCCAAATATAGTTCTAACATAAATAAATAAATAAATACACCCAACAGTCACATACATAGATCCGACCCCACACTAAGATCGAGTCTTGTATTGTGGGTATCAGGAACTACGAGAGACTTTTCGGTCTCACAAACACCCAGACCCGAATCTTAACCCCACAGAAAAGTACCAAGTCTTTTGTCGGTGGTATCAAAAACTACAAAATAATTTATAGCCACACAACACTCGCACCCAAAGCAAATAGATGGAGCCTATTCAAAAACAACACCGAACAAGCTACCTCTCGTTCACCGCCAACTCTTAAACAACTATGCCACGGGGCCTATCAGTCTCTCATTTTTACGACGGAGATATCAATACTACAAATCTAGGCGTAAATATTTAATAGTAAAAACTGCCTCATGCATAGAAATATTATAAACATATCTTTGCAATTGAATGTTTCGTCTTCTTCGATCAATAAGAATTCAAAAGTCGTTCGAAAGGGACAAAACATTATCAAATAGGTTTATAATAAAGTCGTCAATATTTAAAACTCACCAAATTATTGTAATTAAGATAAAGAATGGAACTCACGGCCTCTCATTTCGTAGCCAGATGTCCAACCACTGTGCTTACGAGGTACTTATTGTACTCGTGTCAATTTATGTAAATAAGGTTTAAAAGGTTGGTAAAATTTATTGCGCTTGGTCATTAAGACATGTGAACTCTTTTATTTTTAACGCCTACTGTGTCAATATTAAATCTGATTAAATCGATTCAACGCAGTACTGTAGTATCTACCTATGTTATTTATATCTACATATAAATGTGTCTAATTCTCTAAGGGGTAGGCAGAAGTACATGTAATAATTAGTTACAACCAAATTTTCACGAACTTATTTCTATTCCAAAATGTGATGGTAGACGTACTTATTTCCTTAGGCGGATTATATTTTATTTCTAGGAAACTTAAATCAGATTATTGTAACCGAAAATCTCATACGAATTGCTTGTAACTCAAATTCGGAACCTTTTTAAATATTAAAAAACCCTCCCGGCCGACTAAACAAAGGACACACATCATATCACATCAATTCACAATAATCTTTATTAATGCTCCCACGTTATATGCTCCCATAAAAACATTAAATTCTTCCGTAAACAAAGAAATTCGCCATCGATAAGACGAGGAATAAATAAAGTGCACCTCGTTGGTCGCCTACGTTACAGATGTATCGAGCAAGGCGAGACCGGTCGTTTGTCGAAGAGCTAGGATTTTTTCACGTCACGATTTTATTTTGCATAAGCTCGCTAGAATCACTCAAACTATTATACGTATGTCAGAATATTTTTACACAAGTAAAGTAATCGAAACGTCGGGAAGTTATTTTTTTTGTAAATTATGTCACAATATGTTATTTTATTAATAGATCGTAAAAACGAGAATGGTATATTCCATTAACATATTATTGCAATACCTCAATGGCATATTGGAATGAACTATAGAATAGTATTGTCTATGTCATTAGCTATCCAAAATTGCAATTAAAATTTTAAAAGTTGCACTACGTAGGCAAACCTCAAACCACCGTCAATTCTGAATCCCCTCACACCTCCACCTTCAAGTATTCATCATCAGCCTAAACTGTTGTCCACTGCTGGACATAGGCATCCAAATTGCGCCATTTTACCCTGTCCTCTGCTTGTCGCATTCAACATACAGCGACCTTTCGCAAATCGTCACTCCACCTATCCCTAGCCGGTGGACGTCCTATACTACGCTTGCCAAGACGCGGTTTCCACTCAAGAACACGTCTGCTCCAGCGGGCGTCGGTTCTTCGACAGATGTGGCCAACCCACTGCCATATACGTCCCACTGCAGGGCACGGGCCTTCTCTATAATCGAGAGTGGTTAGAACAGGTGGTTGGCAGACTTTACATACCATAGAAATTCTCACAAATCGCAATGGTAGGCAGGTTTCACGACACACTGTTTTCATTCATAACTATAGACAATTCAATTATGAAGATAAATAGAAAGTATCGACCAGCAAAAAAATTAAATACTAGTCGTTCTGCTAGAAATTTTAGAATTTAAACATCGAATGTGTGAATAGGATTCTCTTAGACCACTAGGTTAGAATCATGTCATTACAGAATTTAGTATTTTTATAAGCACATTGTGGTAAAGGTTAAATAGTACCCAGCTTGTACACTATAATATTAATCAGACCGTGAGATGACTTGACACGCTACAACAGCCGGTACTAACCAGTGCTGGTGTCTATGGGGGCACTACCACCCGCTTGGCAATCAATCAATGTAAATCTTTCTAGAAAATCTTAGTGTGAAATCAAGAATATTAAAATTGGATACGTGTATGAACTGACAGATAACTTGAAATGTAATTCGAGTTTACAGTCGCAGAAATGAATAATCTTAGAATTTTCAGGATTTTTTTTTTATTTTATTAACGAATCTATAGGTACATAATAAATAAATAATAAATAACACCCAACAGTCACATACATAGTCCTGACCCCACACTAAGATCGAGTCTTGTATCGCGGGTATCAGGAACTACGAGAGACTTTTCGGTCTCACAAACACCCAGACCCGGAAGAAATATTTGTGGGCCGCACAAACATTTCTCTCGGTGCGGGGATCGAACCCGCGGCCTCTCGTTTCACAGGCGGCGTCTAACCAACTGCGCCACGGAGGCTGTCAAAATAATAGTTCATGAAAAAAATATTAAATCCCCTACGGGTATAATGAATGACGAAAATTCTACCAATATTTCCACTTGGTTACATACAAGGTCTAAGCTGAGCTGCCTTATTCAAATATGCAAACCTGTAACCTGTTTGAATCTGCATTGTTATCCAGTGACAACATACCATAAATCACAAATAAAGGTCAAGTAATAATATCAAGCTGCATACATCGATATGTTAGACACAGGCCTCCCCTATAAATCCAAATCCAAGATTTTTTGAATCCCTGTGATGTTGAACTTGAAAACGTTTAATATATTTATAGAGAGGGACCCTCAAGTCTACAGAATTACCCGGTAAATTACTGTTAGGATTTAAAAATAAAATATTGTAAATATTGTGTGACCCCCCAATCCTGGTCCGTGCCTGTGCACATTTTATCTCACGCATGTCTCCCTCTTCGTGCACTTGTTCCTTCGTGTGCGGGCCTGCGCTCGCAACATGACGGTGTACTCACTGAAGATAGCAGGTAATATACTATGTACCGACATCAGGGCTTTGTTGGAAACAGCTCTTGTTTCTTTGGAATTCTTACGATTAAACGTCTAAGGAATTTATGCAAATGTAGCACAAGAACTATTTGCTGGAACCTTCACTCCTAAGCACCCACAAATCTTAGCAGATATGGACGCGGAATATATTCATTATTAAGTCTTCAGGAATTCTAGTATTTTAAGAAAACGTTACGGCAATTCAAATTCAAATCATTTTTCTGATAGCTCCGGAAATTAACTGATAGTTTTTAAGGGTAACTAAGAAGTAAGGCGGTTAAGTTTAGGTGCTCGAATTTCTCCTTGCTGAGATTAAATTAAACTCTACACTGCCTGTTTCTCTAACTCTACACAACTAGTTATACAAAGGGCTTATCCTATAATCTACATCATTATAAACCAATACCAGTCCACTGACGGAAAGGCATCCAGAATTGCGTGCAATCAAAGTCGATCACCAGCTTATATCATCCATCCCCGCACAGTCTCTGATCTGATTACTTATCTTGAAAGCGTCCAACACTACATATCGCCATTGTCGCCACAAAACGGGTATACTCCAACAGTTACCCATTTAACCATTTATATGAACCAGGGCCCGCAGTCACTTTAACTTCCTATTACACAATACTGCGTTGAAAATATTATTGCTCTGTCGAAGTACATCTTCTCAGATACAGTGCTTCAGGGAAACCCCTAGCATTTTACATAGTGCACTAAGCAACTTTGAATTAAGAGACGTGCACTATTGTGTTCATAAATTCTTAATTGGAAGATAGTAATAAAAGTTCGTCACAGCTGTCGTGCGCAAGGGCAGTAAGAGTACTTCCGCATTTTCTCCGCGTAACCACATCACTGAGTCATGCAACGCCACGATACCGCATCTGTAATCCTAGATTTTATTCACGTCTGCTATTGTCCTTGTTCCGGCTTGATAGGAGTGACTTGTAAGTGTAAGATTTGGCTAGTATTCGATTTTATCTAGGTATAGCTTTGTTTAAGATTATGTGGATCAGACACCTTTATTTCCAAGGACAAAAAGGAAGTTAAAATTATTTACTACTACTACTAATATACTTTGGAATGAATTGGATTTAGATATAGCAATACGACGGGTTATTTAGATATAGTAATAAAATGAGCAATAATCTTAGGATAACTTAAGCTGAACTGCGTTAAAATGTAGAAAAATAATAAATAAGTTAGTAGCTTCTTACGTTTGATTTCAAATACTTGGAAAAATGTAACTAAGCAATACTACTCAAAACTTAGTTACTTATATCAAGCCTGCCATTTCTTATTTACCTTAGTCAGGCCATTGTGAACAGAAAAAAACAAAGCACCAAACATTTTCTCTGGTAAATACGTGTATAGTGCGTGATTTACTAACTATTCAATTTGAGCATAGCATTGAACTGTTTTCGCTGAAAATCGGATTCTGTGCGCAATGTCAGCGGCGTTTGGTATGCGTGTCGACCACCGACCTTATACGGAGATCAAAACAATGCCACTGCCTGAGATTACAGTGCAAGAGTTTTACAAAAGAAAATAATGTGAAAACACAAAAATATAAGAATCTGAAATGAATATGTATATTGTTTATCCTGCTTGAAGGATTAAAGATTTGTGTATCTTGTGTATATATCATAATTAAATAAAGTTGCAACATATGATGATTGAGCATTAAATAAACACTTAAAACTATCAAATGTAGAACTAGTAAAAATATAGTGGCAGAATTATCACGTGAAAATTCAAGTACTGGTGGTATGTCACTCATATGTGAGAACCGAGAGGCCGCCTGGGTAGGTACCACAGCAATGTCTATTTCTCCCCCCATACAGCAGCGTAAATGCGCTATTGTATTCCGGTTTGAAGAACACTATAGCCAGATTAACTACTGGACATATTGAGACTTAATATGTTAAGTTTCAGGAAGACGAGCGTAAACAAATCTTAGCATTCCACCCAAGATATGTTTTATAATTCATGGTGTTGTTTTGTTACTGTCCATGGGCGGTCGTATCACTTACCATCACGTGAAAGGAATGCTCGTCTCGCCGTCCATTGTAAAAAAAAAAATTATGCCATTAAATATCTCTAATCCAGTTTGAATGACCAGACCTCAAATCTAGGGTGAACACTTGTATCGTTGAGAATTTATTAACGAGTATTAGGCGAAATCATTTGCAATGTAAGTTTTTCCTCCTAGGTTTGGTGTTTTAATGAGATCATAAGTATTGAAGGATGAAGAGAATATCTCATTGATATATAACTTTCAGCATGACATCATCATCATCATCATCATCATCATATCAGCCACAGGAAGTCCACTGCTGAACATAGGCCTCCCCCAATGATCTCCACAATGACCTGTTGGAAGCGGCCTGCATCCAGCGACTTCCTGCGACCTTAGTCAGATCGTCCGTCCACCTGCATCTGCGTCAGCATGACATCGCCTTATATTAATTATTCTACAATCCAAACTTTGGTAAAACTCATGTTTGCTGTAATAATTCAGTGAAAACTGCTATGACGGAATTGTAAAGGCCTATTTCCTGCAATGAACGGATGATGACAAAAATGATAGGTATTAGTAATCTTATTAATATTAAATTAATGATTTTCGGATATTGCTCAGATGTTTTTCGATTCCTTCGTAATCTTCCTTTACAACATATCATAAATCTTAGACTAAATAGTATAAGATAAATTTAAACATTATTTTTTGTAATTTATATTATATTGTGGGTATTTTAAAACCCAAATAAGGCACTTACAAATCATTACCTATGATATACTGCAAAGTATAATATTTAAAAAAACTTGATTATAATTATTCATATTTTACAAGCTGCAGATTTAAAACGTTGTAATTTTGCAATAACTTATAATAGGTACTAGGTACATTAATCAATGAATAGTTCGTGGTTTGGACCTATTAACAAGCGCTCAAGTCAGTTTAGATTTAGGACTCAAACCTTGCAACCCATATAAGCTGCTACTAAACCAAAAAGGTGAATATGCAAAACACAAGCAAAACAATAGCCCAATTACATAATAGCCCGACTTAACCCCAAAACGCGCAATCGATGATGAAGCACCCCAATTTTCACCGCATTGCGTTGCCACGCGCGTCCGTTGGCGGCCATGACACCTACCATTTGTATTCAAAGGGGAGGCGGTACGCTAACCGATAATTGCATATTATTTCACCCATTGTTACATGTCGTCTGCCCCATGCCTGTATTAGGTGCTTGTTGCGACAATTCTGTTCATATTTTATTAGTCTGAGTTACGTCGTTGATTTACGATTGGTAATACCGGAGTGGATGGTTGAACTAATTTGTTTAAACGTGAGGCAAATGAGGCTGATGTTGGCGGTAAAAACTGCTGAATCGGTAGTTTTCTCATTAATTAAATTGATAGCAAATAATTCACCAAATAGATTGTGTTGAAGCTTTTTTATCCTGTAAGTGTAGGTAAAACTATGAAAAGAAGCAAACTTTTTGAGAAATATACGGATGGTGTTTTGTAAACATTAGTATTATCAAAATTTCTTTGTTACAAGATCCACATATAAGTAATGACACATATGCTATGCAACAGTTATTTCGATACAATATCAGAAGCATTTTAGTTTTCTCACTCACAAGTCACATTGCTGGCCTACTTGACAATAAGAGCATACGGCCAACGTATATTTTCAAGGAAAAGACTTGTGAAGGGCTATGCTGTGAGAAGGCCGCAGTATACGCTATTGCCTATGTACCCTTCACAGTAGGAAGTTTCCATATCCAATTAAGGTAAATTTATTCTTATATTTTGTCACGCTAGCGACACTTTCACACAAAGGGTGGAAACCCCCACATAGTGACTCACGCAAATATGTTGCGTTCTTGTTTGTGGTACATCTAACCTATGGGATAAAACTCGCCAAGAAAAAGGTGAATTGTGGTAAGCAAGGCATCTTCCAACACTTGTCCCACTGGCTCATTCATAAACCATATTTGACTTGTATATAGCCAATAAAGAACCAACATAATATTGAAACAAAATGGAGTAAACATGAAAACAAAATGTATCAATAAATGAAACTTTATTAATCGCTAAACAGGGAAAAATAAAAATTACACATACGATGGCATCTATGCACTTACATCTAACTTACGGTACACGGAGCGAACAAACACTTTTGTACAATTAGAAACCAGACCAATACGAAATTTTTGACATGCCGAAACATACAGACACAACTCACAGCTTTTGGACTTGTCAGGAACGTAAAATAACGATTTAGGATACAAATAGACAATTTGTTTTCTTCAAATAATATTTCATTACACTAGTCTTGATGTTTTGGTAGAAATTATTTTAGATTTTTGATATTAGAATTATCAAGTCCAGAACCCGTCCAAACAATCCAATTAAAAATATAATAACAAACGTACTGACACACCGATATAACGAATATATTAATTTAAATACTTTTTAGCTCTCATCACATGTATTCACCGACATTGTACCGATATCCGGCTCGAAGGACCAAGATGACACGTAAATTATATGAACACTTTAGTACATCGGCGATTATGGACCCTATGGGGACCAAAACCTCACAATAATACAGGCGATGTCACTTAAAATATCTAATTAAATAAATTCGCGTAACGAACACAATACAAAAATTTATTTACAATTTTTAAAAATTTAATTTTTTCACCTCTCTGCCGTACTTGCTCCATACGCTCATGTTACACGAAGCCAATGTTGAAGGCGCTTAAAATATAAAGCCAAAAAATTAACGGTGCTACAAAAGGGACAATTTAGACGCGTTATAACGCTTTTTAAGGGACAGTGCCTTCCAAAATTGGCTTCTCTAGATACATTATTAACTATAACAAATTAATTATATCAACACGCGATGTTTAGGTCCAAAAATTTAGGAATTTTATAAAGAGCCAAAATATCAACATATGAGATCACGGCCCTTCTTAAATTAAAACCCCCTTGCAAGAAACACTACATAAACCACTAATTTATTTTTTAATTTTGAATACATCTTGAGTTGATACAACCAATTTGCATCACAAAATATATGTCATCTATATAGTCAGATGTAAAACATCAAGCATATTCTATTTTATTACAGATGAAGAACATTTATTATAGATTTGTATGGAAAAACAATTAATTTAACACCATTTCGTGATCACAATTAAATATTTGGATTGTTAATCACAATTGATAGAAATCAATATCATTTTGATTTATTGCCATACGATTGTGGCAATATTTATTTGAAAAAAAATGATAGTTTTTTTTAAATAGAAGTATTTTAATTTCTTGTTCCTATTTTATTTCACCATGATATTTTTCAATTACTAGACATTTACTTTTGTAAATAGAGAGATTATATTGTAGACAGTTATCAATTTTCAAATTGCAACATTTTATTTTTTATCCATAAAAATATTTTCAGTCCAGACATTTTTCACCCTTGCAATGATCGATAATTTCGGAAATAAATAGTTATGTTAGTTGCAATTCAGCATAAAAAGGTTTAAAATGTCTGAACTACAAAAACATGGATTTAAATAACTATGTATATAAAAGAATATATAATATTTTCCATACAAATCCATATTGATAGAAATAAGGCATAATGTCGGTATTAAATCTAATGTACAATTAGGCACTACAATATACTCAAATTATAGTATAAACGAAATGCAGTAATAATATGAATACTATTTCTTTTGTTTAATGTAAAAATAATATAAATATAAGGCATTTATCAAAAGTCAAATTGTAAAAGGCACATTGTTTTAATAAAAATTAAATAATACACCATAATGGTGATCTGTGTTGCAAGCTTCAATTATGAACGTGTAAAATCTCCGCTGTTTCCGGATTAATTGAAAAGAAACCGATTTTGGTACCATTTAAATAAATTTCTGATCACCACGCGCGTCATAATATATACACGAATTTCTGCTATTAATTCGTGCACGTCTCGGTGAGGATCACAGCTTTTCGTCAATTTAATATACTTTTATTGAATGAAATATCGTGAAGCTTTTGCTGTTGTATTCTAAACATAGTCTAAAGACAATTAGGTTCATATTCCATTAACTTATAATTGATTTTGTAGGTATATTACTGATTTTTCGTGTATAATTATTATAGATATTATAACGTATTCAAATGGTACAACTATACTTATATTTTGTTGTCTGTCTGTTGTAAATAACTGCCATTAGATAACCAATATAAGCAACACACAATTTTATTTTATGGCTATGTGAAAAAATGCTAAGACAAACAGAGATCTCGAGTGTCCGTTCATAGTAATGTATACATATTTGTTTGTATAATATATATTTATGAAAGTATTGGGTCTGGTGAAGATTCAATTTATTCAAAATAAGAATCTTAAGGCCATATGCCATTTTGTCTTAGTTTCTCCAAGTACAAATGACATACATATTATTTTTAGAAAAAAATCACATATTTCATATTTATCACAATTTTGTACGTAATTTATAATTCTCAATTTACTTTGTATTTTAATATATATTTTAATGACTTCTCTCACCAGACCTCAATACAACTGATTCACAGTAGTTCCTGGACGGTACCGACTACAAGCAGGCACATTTGAGGCCCATTCAAATATTACATACATTTATCAATACATACAAAAAATACCATACAAAAGTATGACATTTAAGGCGTTTACCCAGCTTCAAAGTGAAGTTTATAACGTCGTACACATATAAATGTACATTTTATATATTTTTGTCATCAATTGCACTACATTAAGGCTTCGGGACACAACACAGGCGTTCTTCATAAGGAACTTAATATTTTGAGATCAACTATTGAGACCGACCTTTGAGTTTATAAGGCATGTTATATGTCGATATTTGTTAATTATGCACCTCAAAGGCAGCCTCGGTTTACAGCATACGGTGTCCCGGATTATTTAAAAAAATGTAGATCAAAAATAACATTTCAAACGTTTATTGAGGTCGACAAATGTGGGTATAAATTAAACAATGCAGTGTTTATGAGTTCATGATTTTGCATACTTCAAATAAAAGATAAATGTGAATTAATACCCCATCTATCGTCAAATTGAAGAAACATTGAATATTTATAACACTGTCGCCAAATTTATCGACACAAACTATCGATAATTCATCGACCTCGATAAACCTACACACCCTCTATAACTCAGCCTACACCCTGTGACGTCACACATCTTATTTACAACTCGAAATAACGAGCCAATATTCTTCGGTACACAATTTTGTTAGACATTAAAAATTTAAGAACAAAATTTACAAAATAAAACAAGTTCGTCCAAATATTTAACGCCAAGTCCAAATACACCAACATTGGCCGATAGAAAATGAAAGAGCTATGTTAGTTTCACGACTTTTAGACAGCATTAGTTTCGTGTTAAAACATCCATTTGGAACTAAAATAAAATAATCAATACGGTAAATTTAATTCAGCCATAAAGTTTTATAAAGATACATTATATGAAAGATATAGATATACAAATAATGTATCCAGAACGGGTTAAGGCAGGAAAATCGTACTTCTTAATCACCAATATTTTACTATTGGCCTTTTCTCTTACTACGTGCATTCAACACCGGATATTTGTATGTCAGGTGATCGAAAAGTTAAAGTAAAATGAACAGCTTCGAAATAAAAAATAAATAGTAAGTAAAGTTGACTTAACCGCTCAGCAGTTGATTTTCTACAATAGCATAGATAAATTTGAAAAAGAGAGACAGAGATATTTGTTCCTTGGGTTTGAGTTTGTGCGTGTGTATCTTTTTTAGTTAATAAAGGATTCATAAAAAATAAGGTCAAATTGGCGATTTGGAAATGGACAAATTGAATTAATAATTTCCATAATAAACTTTACAAACGACTAATATAATCATTGTAAAATAACTCGCATGATGGCACTTACAAAAATATTGTTTGCATTCACTTTGCCAAATAACTTATATGGACTGACTAATCACCAATATGGATTGTAAGTGTTTGCTTTGGAAATGTTGTTTATTTTGTTAATTACATTTTTCGAGCTCACCTAAAAGTTATTTGGCAAATACACATGTATACTAGAGTACAATATTTAATAAAAAAACACATACTTATAAAGCTAATACAAAATGATTATGTGGTTCGTTTGAGACGATTAATATTTTTTCATTTAAGTTAAAATCAACTGAGATCATCACTAAGTAGTGGGTTTTATGTATTTTAAAACAATCATAAGATTAAACGTTGATTTTAAAATAACTTTATCGATATATTGGGTCAAAATTGCACAACCTGCATAAAATGCATTATGAACCCGTTTGGATTGTTCTCAATGAAGCTGTGAGGCTCGGGCTTATCTTTCCTTTATCACGCCATATTTTTTGTTTAGCCAGTCGCATAATTATATTTCTTTACGAATAAGTTCATTGACTTATCTATAAATCTTTTTTTCAACCTGGCCCTATCCCAATCTTACACGGAACATACAACAAATTATGTCATATTGCAAAAGTATTTAGATCATGATTTTCCAGCCGGCCTACTACCTGACATCCACCATTTTATAAATAGCCGTCTTCTAAGTACCTGTAATTCATAAAATATCAAAGTTTTTTGTTTCATAGTAAACTTTATATACTTGTGTTCTCCAACTAACCACATAATCAAACACTTATAACATTAAATGTTAAAAATTAAAATTGCGCTTTCACTATAATTAAGCTCAAATATAAATCTATTACCAAACTTAGCTTAAACTATGCGAAATAACAAGTATATAATATCAGCTCAATCCATAATTGTTTTGTTATAAAAAAATGTAAGGGCAATTAGAGCTATGCTATGCGATGCTATGTCGACACTATAATTGTCAATTACTTTGGAACTATTTTTCATACCATTTGAAGACCTACATCCTGCATTAAGTCCTATATGAGATTGTATTCGTTTTGACGCGAAAAGAATAGTATAAAGTATTTATTTATGAGGTAAGCAGAGAATTGGCATATATGGCGCGAAATTGAATAACTATTGTTACGCAGAGTGGTATATCATAATAAATCGGCAATAATTAAGTCGTTATATTGTCTGGATTATGCAATTATATATGAAGTATGAAAATATTAGTGATGACAAGTAGAAGTAGTAGACCAATAAAATCACAAATGGATTAACTAATAAATCATAAGTGTCCGGGAGCTCATTGGGAATAAGGAAGTTGTCAATTTAAGTTCAACGCATTATATTAGTTGTAAGTGAATTCAATTTGGAGTATAAATCATGTAATAACTAGATTCGATCTAGAGTAATCAAAATGCACATATATAATTTTATGTCGTTTCGAAAATATAGCTAAACATAGCATCGCTTAGCATAGTTCGTTATGAAACCAAATATTTAATATTTCTGCCGTGCGATTTTCGTCCTCATTACGTATAATTTCCTCATCAAATGTCGATTAACATGCATACCGATGGAGCGAAACATGCAACACCCACACGGCGACATCTACACGACGTAATCCTAACTCATGTACACCAATCGTAAAAGCATTATTTACATGAATAATATCTTCATTACCTTGTCCAACATTCACGAGTATAATTAGTTCTTAATTATGTCTTTATATTTAATCTAATATACACTTACGTTTTATAAATTGGACACTCACTTTGAGCTGCATTAAAATGTATGCCTAACGCTTAACATTGGATAAAACAAACGTTGTCGGTAGTGGTGTATTTGCGCGGTGGACAAACGGCCGTACCACGCACCAGACACTGGGTACACCGATACAGTAAATTTATAAAAATGCATTTTTCCGATGAGATTGATTAATACGAATACCGAGACGCGGTGGGTGAGTGTTGTGGCGGCGCGCGGCTAAGACACCGACGAGATGGCGTTGTGAGGAGAGCCCATCTGCGTGAGGACTTTGTCGAGCCACTGGAGAGGCCCGTGCAGGTGGATCTCGATCCAACAGGGCGTCGACGTCACGTCCTGTCGGTGGTATTCCGCCCCCCAACCCTTCACGAACGACATGCGGATGGTACACATCTTGGTCAGCTCATACACCGCCTCGAACCCATGATTCACGCTCTGAGACAACAGCTGAGCAAACTCACGGTTGTTGAAGATCTTCAGGGAACAGCCGGGCGGGATCTTGCACACAGTTGACGGGTGGAAACCATGATGATGGTTGCAGTTGCGACTCTGCACGAATATCGCCGCGTCCGACAAGCACTCTGCGTACACCTCCCCTCCAACGTAGTACAGATGCACGCCCTTGCCTATATGGCGCCTCGTGTTCTCTATAGTGGAGTTTCTGTTCACGTTGCTCAGCTGGCCTAGGCAGAACCTATCGCTGTTATTCGAAGGGTCGGTGAAGCCATCGACCACTACCGAATGGGAGTTGCAGTGGAACACTTCGCCCACTCTGCAGTTTAATTCATAGTACGCTACTGACGCCCAGTACAAAGGTTCTTGGTACGAGACTGGTGCCACCTCTCCTGGAGGCTCCGTGTCTTCCGACGGCGGGGAATAGGCCGGTGGGGGAGTATCGGGAAGCTCAGAACTGGCTGAAGGTGGGAACCCTGACCCTGAATAGGACACATTGTGGGGCATAGACGGCTCTGCTGTTCTTTGGAACGGAAGAAGCGAGTGTCCTGGTGCGAATTCCGAATGACGCGGGACTAAAACGGGGGGTAGGACTGGACTTTCAACGCGTTTGTAGTGATATGGGTTTATGCAGACCTCCTTTTGTTTGGCGCTGAAGGGGTACTGGCAGATCTCCAGAGGTTTGAGCTCGTGGTGACTCTGGAGGTCGGGCCACCGCCAGACTCGGCAGTATATCACGTGCGGGAGACCTTTGCGATGTGAAACCTGGAACGAGAAATAATAATAATAAATACTGATATAATTTATTTTATTAAAAAATAAAGACTCATTATTGCTTTAAGCTATTAACGACTCCTCCACTTTCGAATGTATTTTGTGCATATGTTCCTGCAAACTCTACTTTATTGTATAAAATTCTTCTATGTCTATTTAATTGTTCTTGACAACGACGATTACTGGAGTGAAATACGCGTTCCTTCTTCCCCATTATTACATTACAACTTCATTTATAGCTAGGTTGTAAACACTCTCAATTATAACATCGATTGTAGAGGAGGCCCGTGCTCTGCAGTAGGATTTATTGGCTGATACACATACAGGCTGTAAACTCTTAACCAATTCTATACATCCAATATTATACCTAGCACTGCCAGATATTTTACTGAATTAAATGATTCACCAACCTGTAACCTTCCGTCAAGTGACCTCGGGATGGTGACGCATTTCGACGGCGTCCCTGGACACGAAAGCGCCCGCTCCAACTCCTCGATGGCTCCTTTCCGTTTCTTCAACTTCTTCACGAGACTGTCCACCGCCTTCTCCGCCCATTTCTCTTCTTCATCGCCCTGAAAGAGATCATGGACTTGTGTTTAGTTAAGCACGTCAATGTTACTACAATGTTTTTGATGATAAGTTACTACAATCCAAATTACTGGTGGTAGGTCTCTCATATGTGAGAGGCCGCCTGGGTAGGTACCATCGCAATGTCTATTTCAGTAAACAGCAGTGTAAATTTATGGTGTTTGGTTTTGCTACTGTCCATGAGTGTTCATATCGTTTACCATCAGGCGGAAGGAAAACTTGTCTCGCTATTTACCGAAATGAAAAAAGTATCGATTGGTAAACAACGGCTAAACCTTACCGATAGGAAATATTATGAGAGCATCTTGTATAACAAAACAATACAATAAACAAAATATTTGTTGTGGCGTTTCCTTTTCACAGCTATAACTAGAATATCACTAAAATTGTATTAATTTACGACTGAAAATCGATGAAAACTTCAATAAAGAATATTTTATGTTGACAATATTTGTATACAATTTCCGAGTTAACATTAAAGCTTATTTATTAGAAAAATATTTCATAATGTTAATAGAAACTGGTTCTTAAGGACATTGAATAGGATAAAAACTACGTTTATTTAATTCATTATTCCGAGAAACTTATATAGAGAAATAAAATATAAATCGAAATACATTAATGTAAAATCAATAACATGTCGATAATATTACATTTTCCTGTTATAGCAGATTCAAACAACGCCAAAATATGTTCTAAGGAAGCCGGCATTATTGTGTCGACTGGTGCAAGACAAATTATCTTTCGCCAATAATTACTGACTGAACCGAAGATATTTGAAGTCCATAAAACGCATTAGACCAGTTTGGCAGACCCGATGGTATACGACCAAAGTATCGTAAAATAATAAACCAAATCATTCTGCAACTTGTTTAAAAATCTTCATTCGCCGTATTGTATTTGTCTATATTTAAACTCCTGGCTCGTCCCAAGGGAACACTACATTTTTCGGGATAAAAGCCTTTGTGTGATCCAAGTGTCAGCTGTCTCCATAGTACATACAAAATTTAAGCGAAATTGGCGAGATTAACGTGCACAAAGGCACAGACAAAAATACAAAAATTCTAACAATCATTATTTTGGGTTCTATCACGTTATTACAGTAACCCCATATTAGTCTTTTCTCATGACTCTTTTATTTTTTCAGACTTCGATCGGTTTCATATTTACTATGCGTATATAGTATAAGTGTATCATAAGGTAACTAGTAAAATAGATGCAAACTTAGCCATTTGATCTTTATCTAAAATATAGATATCTGCATACCATATCAAATAGAATAAAAAAAAATTATTTTCACAGTTATATGAACGTAAACATTACATAATACATCATAAAAAAACGCGAGTCTCAACTAGTAAATAAATAAGAACACGAGTACATGCGAAAGTTAGAACTAGCAGCCAGTGTATATAAATAGAACGCCACGTAGTGTTTTTACCTAGGTAAATAAATAAACATTAATGAATCACATTTCTCGGTAACGACATGTGCAAATCCAAGAATGGTTTAGTCATAAATCGATAATACTTGGTTCAGGGAACGTATAGTCATAGGGTTACGCACCGGATGTAGTTCCTGGTTATGCCAGGTGTTATAACATATTTATAGTGCAGCGACGTTTTTTTTTTATTAATTTTATTATTCTGCATTTTTCGCCACTAAACTGTATCACTCAAAAATATTTTTTTTTGTTATTTCATAAATAGTTCATACATACAGAATACAGTTCTATTGTGCAGGGTACACCTCGGTAATCGAGACTTCCATTACGAGAGCTTACACCATAGCCCACACGCTGGCGTATTGCGCGTTCACGGACACACACCATAGTAATTCTTTTAAATATTACTATAGTATAAGGGTTTCCTCTCGATGTTTATCCATCACCCTGAAAATGCTGGGTGATTGACTATCAATACCCACAAAAGTGCGAATGGTTATAGGTGTCCCCAAGGATTCCAACACGCGATAACTGTTACGGCAACCTCGTCCGATGCGTTACCAAGCAGCCACTACGCGCTAAATACAGACATTTTCACAGAAACCAAAGAGGATTTATTTCATACGGGTCAAATAAAGTGCGATTTATAGTTTGCCTAAGGAAGACTATATCGTCTCACTGCTGGGCAAAGGCCCCTGTTGAAATTTAAGGCCACATGGATTCGAACACATCTAGGTCGTCTCGCCGTGTTTTAGGCCTGCTGCAACGTCGTTGACAATCAGCAATTGTACATTGGGATGACGATATTTGCCGAACGATCTGGATGCATTTGAGTCGCATGGTCCAAGTCCAAGTTCCGTTTAAGTAATGCTGTTTCGCTTCCCACGTCTGCTACGCAGATTTTCAACCGGATTTCGCCGTTTCGCAGTCTTATCACTCAGCTTTATTCCCAGCTCCAATACTCTCTGGTACACCTTGAAAAGGGGCTTTTGTTATTTGATCAAAGACTACATCTGAGCTCTGTAGGTCAAAGTAGGCGAGATATTCATGATTATGAGTTTCCGTTTTGAAGATATTGGGAGATTGCCCTCCATGTATGGTCTCATGGACCAATGTGACATATATATGTAATGTGATCTTAGATATTTATACTATATTTATATACATATACCAATGTATATGTAAAATGTATATAAGTGCATGGTAGCCTGTTGGCAACGGACCACTGGTGGCTGCCAGTATGTTTATGGTGTTTATGGGTCAAATCCCAGGGCACACCTCGGACTATTCGCAATCATGTGTATAGAAAGACAATCACTATGCAATATAATGGTTAAGGAAAACATTCTAACGAAACCTGCATACCATAGTGATTTGTATGAATTTCTATGTAACGTAAAGTCCGCTAACCCGCACTAGGCCAGCTTGGTGGGCTATCTGGCTTTACCCCTCTAAATTTTGTTCTGAATTAGAAGAGGCCAGTGCCCTGCAGTGGAACTTATATGGGCTATAGATACATGTACATAAAACTCTATGTCCTATTAGGGTAGGTAAAGACTATAGAGCCACAAGTGCTACAAGTACATACAAACCTCTTATTTTGTCTATTAAACAACAAAGAATGAGCACTAATCTGTTGTTTGATCAATGCAATAGTAAAGAGTAAATTTTGTGTGATATGGGTTTCATACCAAAAGTTTTTTAGAATATCCTATGGTGATGGCTATCACAGATTCTACAAATGACCAGCCACCAGTTTTTCAGCCTCTCACAAACTTTAGTTATGTATCTTGCTGTTGTGAGAATGAAAGAAATACTTGTAATATCTTGTAATAGCATGAGTATCACTGACTCATAATTGAAGTGCAAAATGTAGGTATTTTAATGTAATATTCTGTACGTCATTTCATTTTATTGGAATAGCACAATAATAATTTGCCTAAAACTTAAAAAAAAATACTGAAACATATTTTTAATAAATAAATACACCCAACAGTCACAAATACATAGTCCTCACCCCACACTAAGATCGAGTCTTGTGTGGTGGGTATCAAGAACTATGAGAGACTTTTTGGTCTCACAAACACCCAGACCCGAAGTAAGTAAAGTAAGTACCTGTGGATCACACAAATATTTGTCTCAGAGCGGGGATCGAACTTGCAGGCACTTGTTCCACATTTGGCATCTGACCAACTACCATGCCCATACCATGAATAGCCATGGATGAGTCTCTTGTATTTTCTGATTACCAATACACAAGACTTATTGAGAGATCTTAGTGTGGGACAGGACTATTCATGATGACTGTTAGGTGTATTTTTTTATGTTTTGGGCTCAGTAAGTAGCACATGTTCAGCATGTTGGCATAATTATATGAGATCATTTACTCTCACTGGTAGTTACTTCATATGGATTGCACTGTACACTCCATCGGGTGTATTACACTTTATTCTGTGAGTGTAAAAAAACATGACTGATACAATAAAGAGAAAAAGAAATGTTCTATGCATTTAGACCAGGTTCACTACATAACTGACCCTACAGACCATGCATATGGTAAAATAAAACTTTTGACCATTAGACATTTCTCAAACCAGATATAAAATTGATTCAACAAGAAGTCACAATAATGATGAAAGTCCACGCAATAAAAATAGATATTTATTTTATGCAGACAGTTTTTGCCTGGATAATATAAATTTTCCCAGAGTTTTAAATTATCATCATATACTAGATAATAGTGATTCAAATTTGAATAAAGTCACTAGCTTGTATTTATTGCAAAATCTTATCTTTACCATTTTATCAATTATAATCTTGCATTAAAGTATAATTTTCATTATATTTATATTGTTTACCAACTTTGAAAAAATTGATGTATGTTTGGCAGAAAATAATTTATGAATCGCTGATCGCACTTTGAATGGTTTTGAGAAATTAATAATACTTGTTATGGATTCTCAACTTCGTTTAAAATGATACTTTAATTACACAACATTGTTGAATCAAATTATTCAAATTTGAGTTCAGAAACTTATGAAATAAAATATGCCTTAGTTGAGAATTGTTTGTTTTTATACTGTTCAAATTTTTTGTATTGTAAATAACTTTTCTGGTAATACCCGGGTTGGAATTACATAGATCTCATATAAATTCATAGACAACAAAATCATTACAATAATAAAAAGGTATATAATTATTAAAATTATACATAGAATATGTAACTTATTCCTTTATAGATATTGGGGTTTCAATGAAAAGCAAGTAGGGTTAGTGGCGCCAAATATACAATAGTATTAAGTAATAATTAATCTTATACTACAACATACCTGCTTCCACCCCAACAGCTTCTTCACAGCGGGACTTGTGAATGAAAACAGGCTGTTCAGGCTCGACATAGGCCCGCTGCTCGAGGATTCCCCATCGTCCGTGTCCATAGTAACGTCCCCTACTCTATGAGTCACCAGCACCAACACACCGTTTCCCGCCAACAATTACCTATGAAAACGCCACACCATCGATCACCGCAATTTGGTATTCCCCACGACGTCTTAGAACCAATTACGAACCACAAAATAACGAATGCTGACAACTGACAAGCGTCTGTCTCAATGATTTACGACTGCACAGTACTTCATAAAATTCACCACGTTCGTCACGGACGCGATAACATTTTTCACACAGGCATTGTATGCACGATTTGTTGTTAAAAAACGCAGATATATTGAAATTAAATAAAAAACTGGCGGAGTCAAAAAGACCAGCGCAAGATTTTTTTCTTTTTTGTGACCACTCACCACAGGTAAAGCAAGATCGGTGTTGCCATTAAAATGTATCTCACAGAGTTCATTGTATAATGTAAAGCCCGCTGCCCACGACGCTTGTTTTGCTGCTGGATTGCATGCTATAATTTGCTGCTGGGTTCAAAGTTGGCTGTGGCGCTGGGTGCAATGATGGCTCTCTCGATATGTTGGCTTCACACGATGCTTGCCACTACACGCCGCTAAGCGTGCATGCGAAGCGACGTCGCCATTAAAAACACGAGTATTCATAACTTCTACAGTACCACGAACGCTCGAGTACAAAAAATATTACAGCTGAGATAATTCGACGTAGAAAAATTATTATTGTGGCAGCTGTAGTTATTGCTTTTAAACGGAAACGAGAGCTTGAACAACGAAAACGTCGATTGTGGAGTTGCGAGTGGCTGTTACGGCGTGATACAGGACAGAATGTTCTACTAATCATGGTTTTTAGTGAGCTCGGGTATGTATCTATAACATTTAAACTTTATATGATTTTTTTTTTATTTTTAATTTCATATTTCAAATTTTAATATATTTATATTACATTTTTGTATTAGCCCTGAAGATCCTTCCAGTCTCACTAATTATACGAAAAAAACAAAAAAAAAACATAAAAAACCCCAAACACGTAAGCAATCTATCACGAAAAATAGCACGCGTTCGATCACCGAAATCCAGCACGCGACCACGCTTGAGATACAGCAGTGACGTCACTTTCTCGCAGCGCTGCCAGCATAGCAGCCATCGGCGAATATGCAATGTTTCGATTTCTCCCATTAATGATAAATTCATCTACGGATAACTACGACAGGTACGACCTGGCTACCTTAAAAAAAACAAGCGTATTCCCATCTCAAAGGCCGGCAACGCATCTCCATGCCCTATGGTGTTGCAGAATGCAGATGTCCATGGGCGGCGGAGTTCACTTACCATCAGGTGAACCGTATGCTCGTTTGCCCTCTATAATATAAAAAAAAACTAATTATATACAATAAAAATAGTAATGAAATCATTCAGTGCCTAAAATAGGTTTTACCACTGCTTATGAATAAAGCCGTATACACACATATTCATGTTGTTATTGACTATCAATACATATTACAAACATGAATGTGCAAAGTCAGAGGTGTGTGTGGGATTTAAACCCGCGACCACCGTGAACATGTTGGCAGCCGCGTCTGGTTTGTTTACCAACAGGCCATCACGCACTAGAATGCCTAAAGGAGAATGCCCCTTTTACTATGAAACTTAGTATTGGTGCGAAGTTGTTAGTGCCTCGATGAAACCTACTTTTTGTGTAGTCAAAATATGTATTTTTTATAAATATTAGCATAATTGCGACCCACACCCGGAGTTTTCTGTTCTTGGAAAAATAAACTTGGAGTCCAATGGAAATATATGTAAAATGTGATGATAATTACTTTACTCTAGAAAAAATTGTCAAATGGGATAAAACAGAAAAACTTCTATGGACAAACCATACAAAATGCTATAGTGAATTTTAAGCAGTATCGGTATCGGGATCAGCGATATTTTTAGCGATACTATGAATGGACATCCTCATTTTAATTATTATTATATTACTTCGATCAAATATACACGAGATACACAGTTCCCTGTAAAAGTTCTGTTAAAAAGTGGCACCGATGCATGACATGAAAAAAAGTAAACAAAAAGATTACATATTCCAAATGTATTAACACAAATTCCACCTTATTCCTGGAGCTTAAAGTAGCTTTTCACATAATATTGTCTAAAGTTATGCGACGTTTTAGAAGCAACGGTTGGTGCGTGACTGAAGGCAAAAGAGTGCTTAAAGCATTCTTTTTTGGTGCCATTTTCTATGCGCTCATGTTGTATCTAGTGTATATTTGATCGAAGTTATATTAGCCTAAAAGATTTCGCTGCTGGGCAATAGCTTCACTTAAGCTTGGCTCTTCCACGTCTCTCCATTGCAATTTGCAGTCAGTTCCTGTTCCTGTTTTATTTGTCAAGAATATATAAATAAAGACACCCAGCAGTCACATCCATAGTCCTGATCCCACACTAAGATCGAGTCTTGTGTCGTGGGTATTAAAAACTACGAGAGACTCTTCGATTCTTACAAGCACCCAGACCCGAAACAAATACCTGTGGATTACACAAATATTTATCTCGGCGCGGTGAGGGGTTCGAGCTCGCGGTCTCACGGTTCAAAGCCGGAGCGTTGGCGTCAAAAAATTAGAAAATCCGAAAAAAAATCCTATGTCACAAAAATTGCTATTTCGACCCACTGTGCGGCGTCTAGCCAACTGCAGCCAAGTGCGCCGCGCCGCGGTGACTATGATAATGCTTGTAATTTTTATTTGATATTGTTAAATGAACAAAAAGTTAAATTTAATTATCAACATTCGTATGGGAATTTACAAAAATGTGTGTAAAAATATTCAGCGCACATAGCAATGACATTGTTAATTTAAAAAAAACTCTAGTGTTGGCACAAAATATTTTTTAGTTCGAACTTTTCCCGCGTCATATTTTCTTTTCCCACTAATAAGTGATTCACTTTGACATGAAATAAACTTAGATTCTAAGCTCTCGAATTTAGAGCATAAAACCGAAAAACATAATGTGTAAATGACATAAGCAAGAGCAGGACAATATATTTTTCATGCTATGAATGCATAAGTATTATTACTTGAGGTTCGGAACACTGACTTTATCGCACTTTAGCGAGAATTTTCTCGAATTTGAAGTGTCATTTCTGGATTTCATACCGGGTAGTTTTACATAGAATAATCGGAAAGAAAGAATCTCGCGGAGTGAATAAGTGACAGTCATTCATAAGTGCGTTAATAATAAAAATCATACAAAAATAATTATGGAACAGGTAAGAGGTTATATCTTTGCTTAGACATAATGGTGTAAATTCATTGTACAGTTTTGAATTTGATTCTCGTTTTAGGTGAATCAGTTAAAGGAGAAGGGTAACGCAGCGCTAGCTTCAGGGAATTATGACGAGGCGGTGAAGTTTTACACGGAGGCGATAAACTTGGACCCTAAAAACCACGTTTTATTTAGTAATCGTTCGGCGGCTTATGCGAAATCGGGTAACTACACGGCAGCGCTCGAGGACGCCGAGCAGACAGTTGCATTAAACCCCACGTGGAGTAAGGGTTACTCGCGGAAGGGTAGTGCTTTAGCTTTCTTGGGCAGACGAGAGGAAGCTATAGCGGCGTACGAGAAAGGTCTAGAATTGGAACCTGGAAACCAGCAGCTGGCTGCTGGCCTGGAAGAGGCAAAGAGACAGCCATGGGACGGGTTCATGTCACAGGATGATATGCTGAAGAAGCTTGAAGCCCACCCAACAACAAGGGAATGGCTGAAAGACCCTGAATATGTTAAATTGGCAATGGTGAGTTTTTCAATTATCCCAACTTAATCAATAACATTATAATTTTTGTTTAGACATAGCCACATACAGGAATACTACATAGATGAAGTAAATGAAACTAAAACAGCAATTTTGTTTTATAACAAAATGTGGTCAATATTGTATAATTATATTCATAGAATGTTGATAAGATAGCAAAACCCAGAAACAAATATTAGACTACAATAATTTATGAATATTGGAATTTTATTGTATATGAAAAGGTATCTACAATGTATTAGAAATTAAATATGACATGTTCAACCTAGATAAAGAAGCCATATTAACTACAATAGTAGTGCTAAAACTTAAGTTTGGTCTTGTATTATCTAAACTCTGGAGGCTGCTACCCTCAATTCATAGTACCAAATTGGGGTCAATTTCGCTGGATGACAAGAAAATTAATATATTATTTGTATAGTAATTGCACTGCATATTGATTTAAACTATGATGTGCTACATTTTTACACAAAGAAGGTCAATAACCTTCAATTTATTTAAATCTTATGTTTATTTTTATTCAAGCATTTGAAGTCTTATAATTGTATTCTGAATAGGATTTGACTGAATATAAAATAATCAATTATATAAAAAACATGGTTACACAATGCTAGTTTAATATTAATCTGTACCGGTGTAAATAGAACTTGAAAATGATTTTAACATATTGCAAATGTGCTCTATTAATCAAATATTTTTAAATCTTACAAGAGTTTTGTGATGACCTTTTAAAATGCATCATAATACACATAATACACATAATACTTACAACTTTTGGGAAAAACACTTGGATGTAAGCTAGTGCTCCAGACTTAGAAGTATTGTTTGATTAATAGTTGACATGCAGACCCGCAATGAGTATTTAGCCACCAAGGGACATTAGCTCTTGGGATTCATATCAAGGATTATAAGATCCTCAAAGCTTTCTTACCTTATACAACACCTTGATACATAGTATTGTGGAATATGCAAGTCCAGTCTGGTCTCTCCATACTATAAAATTCACATTGCAAGAATAGAGAGTATGCAAAAAAGATACCTGTAGATATTATCATTTCAGTAGCACAATCATACAATGCAAAATTATTGAGAGATCATGAATATTTCATGTTGAAGTTTGTAGTGATCAGGTTGACTTAACTTATCTTAACAATATAGTGCACCCTTTCATAGATTCACCTTATCTATTGTCATTGATTAATATAATGCGAAGTCAGGTTGGGCTACAGATGCCAAATCTGCATATATTTGCAGATTGATCTTTTTTGCACAATATGATCTCGTCCTTGATCGGATCACACGCTCATGAGATCATATTAATACATTGAATTACTAATTTTGTTAATAAAAAGCCAATCAGTAAGACGCTATTAATTGTTACCCTCTTTATGTCAATTCTAGATTTACATGATCATATTTTGATCAATATGTGTGTGATCCAACACAACTGGGTATTGGCCAAAATTTTACTTTGAATCAATACTTGGTTTTGTTACAACATGAGTCCCGTTAGATTGTCTCTTTCTCAGGATTTTCATTCAATTATCTGAAAATCGAAACAGATGGGGCCCTCATTTCAGTTGTGTATTCCGTCCCACAAGTGTTAGAAGGCGAGTCTATCGTCATATGGGGCGCAAATTACTGGCTTTGGGCTGGTAATTATTAAAAAAATTCAATATCACTTTGCCTCATCTGGGATTCTAACCCGAGACCTCAGTGTCGTAATGCTACCGTAGTAAAATAATGCCGTCAAGGCATAAACTAATATTTTTTTTAAATGCTGACGTAGCAAAGTTGATAACCTGACACCTGATGGTAACTAATATATTGCGACAAGTAGAGTAACTGTCAGTGAGAAACTATTATGAAAATGAAACTAATTTATTGGATCTTTTAAATTCAGTACTTTTTTGATCTACCACACGGTTCGGAAAGCTGTTTTCACTAGAGAAGAACGGGCAAGAAACTGTAGTGTTGCTCTTTTCAAAACCAGTTTACAATTTAGTGGTTATAACAAAACTTACAAGTTCGTTTAAAACAGAGCAATTCATTAATAATTTGTTGTAAATTTACAATAAATATTTTTGATATAAATATGTTTACGTATTTAATATGGCTGAGTTAAGCGACGTCTCCCAGAACGAAGAATCAGTATAACTTACTATCTCTCGCGAGCTAGTGTGAATATGCAGACATCATTGAAACTGAATATTACACATTATATTTATAACCCACTAGCGGCCCGACCCAGCTTCGCCTGGGTGCATATATTTTTTGATTCCACTCCACACCAAATACATGTTGTTTTTCGTATAAACTCTTGTATGCCTAAACTTGACGTAGCTATCCTACTGTCCGGCTCAATCCCGTCTCATCCGCCTGTTCAGTCTCTTCCCAATCCGTCCCGTCCCTTCTCTTTATTATCCATCCCGTTTTATAACGTGCATTTAAATTTCGTCCTAACAAATCTGTGATCTATCCCAGCCCTCTCCCGTACCTTCGATTCTATTTTACTTTATGTCCTTTCTCTCCACAAACATCCATATATATCTTATACAACGGGCCGTGCAGCAGAAATCGTAATATTTTAATTTCACCACAACTTCAAAACCAAACGTCCAATTTTAATCATTCAAAGACCAAATATTATCAACATAAACTGTACTTATTGATGAAATAATTTATTTTGATAAGGATTAATAGCATGAGTAAAATAAACGCGTTTAAATGAAGTCCAAAAAAAAATTCAAGATTTTTAAATAAAAATGTGGTTGTTGTGCCTCACTCGACATAGATAGGTATAGTGTGTCGCGGACTTTTTTGTAGATATTTATAAGATCTACAATTAATTATAACATTTTATTGTTCTATCTTTTGTAGTTTAGGCAGCGTACGCAATATAAGTAACTTCTTTGGTTGATTTTTTTCAGTTTGTGTCCGAAAAATCCAAATATCTTACGGAACCCTATTTTTTTCCAAAATAAAATATAGTCTATGTTACTCGTGGATAATGTAGCTTTCGAATGGTGAAAGAATTTTTAAAATCGGTCTAGTAGTATTCATTACAACCAAACAAACAAACAAACAAACAAAGTTTTCCTCTTTATAATATTAGTGTAGATGAGTGTGAAATTATTACACAACAGCATCACAACATCTCATATGAAAATGAAATTGAATAAAATATCTTTTCAATTTAAATGAAAGTACTATTTTCACTTATGTAATGAACATTCGTATTGTTCACAGAAAATAGCTCAGAATCCATTTGATGGTGACAACTTGAAATTGAACGATAAACGAGTTCTCCCTACAACTTCCGTCCTACTGGGTTTGGGTCTCGATTTCACACCCATGGAGGTCGACCCCCCAGCACAAGACAAGAATGAAACACCCCCACCAAAGAAAGAGGAGCCCGCCAAACCCAAATATGCGGATGTTCCAGAAAATCGTAGATTAGCACTCATAGAAAAGGACCACGGCAACGAATGTTACAAAAAGCGGGACTTTGAAAACGCAATCTTACATTACCAGAAAGCTATTGAGCATGATTCCACAGACATTACTTTCTATACCAACATGGCGGCCGTATACTTCGAACAGAAGGAATATGAGAAATGTATTAAAGAGTGCGAGAAAGCTATTGATATTGGAAGGGAGAATAGAGCTGATTTTAAATTAATAGCCAAGGCATTTACTAGAATTGGTGAGTTAAACGTTACTTACTTTTTTATAGGTCCAGTATATGAAAAATAGTTCACCTGATTTAAAATGATTACCGTCGCTTCATCTAAATTGGGATCGTGTGTATGGCATCTCAAAATGGGAAAGGCAAGGTAGGGAGGGGTGAAAAGTTATTCGGTTTGGCAATCCCGCTCACCTAACTAACGTGATGGCGAAGGCGGTGTTAATACCTCAATTGAACTGAAGTATTCCTACTGAAGTCCAAGCTAACTGCATTGTTGCTTTAGCATTTTAATTAAAAATAATGTAAAACTTGTAATTTTTTATACACTGCTGATCTTTGAATTTCCAGCCTCAGTTGGCATATGTCCAATTTAATCTTATTTTAAATATTTATGGTTTCGAACTAAGATCAAATTTGCTTCTATAGAAATTACTTTAGTTGACGTTTCTACATCAGAAATGGGTTGATAGACGATTCTAGTCGTAGTGTTCTAGTAATCGCCCGGGAACCTCCTTACATAAATTACATAACCACTGTTTGTGAAACCGAGTGTTTGAGTGATCCACATATCCATCAGTTTCGGAACCGGGTTTTTAATTGATCGAAAAGGCTCTCAGTTTCTGATACTCACGATACAAGACTCGTTGTTAGTTTGGGGACAGTACTATCACCTATGTATATGGCTGTTAGTTGTTATTATTATTCTCACTTTTTTTCAGGTAACGCATACAAAAAGATGGAGCAATGGAAACTAGCGAAGACATACTTTGAGAAGTCGATGTCTGAGCACCGCACTCCGGAGATCAAGTCTCTGCTCAGTGAGGTGGAGCGTCGAATAGTGGAGGAGGAGAGGAAAGCCTACATAGACCCGGTGAAGGCGGAGCAGGAGAAGGAATTAGGCAATGACTACTTTAAGAAAGGTATTATATGCTAACATTTTTTTAATGCTTTGAATGGCGAGACGAGCATGCCGTTCGCCTGATGGTAAGCGATACGACCGCTCATGAACAGTAGCAAAACCAAACAACACCTTGAATTACAAAGCAATGCTTGGCATTCCACTGCGCTCACCATCCTGAGATATAGGATGTAAAGTCTCATCACTACATAGTATAAAACAAAGTCGTTTTCTCTGTCCCTATGTCCCTTTGTATGCTTAAATCTTTAAAGCTACGCAACGGATTTTGATGCGGTTTTTTTTTTAACAGATAGAGTTATTCAAGAGGAAGGTTTATATGTATAATACGTACATATTATTGTACAGAAATCTATTTGTACCCGGGCGAAGCTGGGCCGGGCCGCTAGTTATAATATAAACCTTAAATATTACCGTTGCACTTGACTTGATGAATAATAAACGAGGGACTAGCAATTTGGTTCCCGAACATGACGTCATTCATGTCTGGGTTTTGTGTGATACTTCAGCTTAGAGCCTAACTAGGCACTAACTAGCAAACGGTCTTTTCGTAGCAACTGTTGTAATGTAAGAATATGGCCTCTGGAGTGTGATATTATTTAATTTACGTATTCATATTTACTACCAATAAAAATGAACACCAAAGAAATTAATTACAGCGCGACAATAATGAACTATTTACGTATACGGCTTACCCATATTACGTAGATAAATAACATGCCAGGCTTAAAAAATACATCCTGCTCCCCCTTGCGTCGATTACCCAATGCTGGGGGTTGTGACTCATTCAGGAAACAATCCTTCGCGAACGATGTTTTGCCTTCTGGTCCGATTATCTGTATATAATATTAATCTATGGTCCGATTCTTGGCGACTTGAATCGCTTTAGCCACGTTCATGTTGTGTGTGGTGTGGATCTGATTCTTCCAACGCTTTGGGTTCCTGCCCTCGATCTCTTTCCCCTCATTCCTCCAGTCAATATCAATTTTTGGAGGTTTTCTGGCGATATGTCCAAAAAAATATACAACATTGATACAACCGAGCGACATTTCTTTAAACTGCATATACTAGGCACCATTTTCAAGCTCTGTACTAAAAATCAATTAAATAGGAACAATAGTTTAGTCATAAATGATTTTTTAAGTTTTTGCGCTCTTTGAACACGCTGTGGCTTTTCTAACAGCTGATTACGTCCAACCCATAGGTCATTCACCTTAAAACGACAAATCTTACTAAAATCTATGCGCTGTTGCCGCTCTGACACAAGTCACATAAATAAGTACAACTAAATTACTTTAAAAGTTGGCGATGCAAATAAGAAAGCAATAAATACACACACACTTACACTTTCATTACGAGAGCGACATAGCAAAACATCCTGTGCGTAAAAGAAATAGAAATAGGTCAGTATGTGTGTGTGTGACACGTATGCAATTGACCTCTAAAAAATAGTTTTTAGTCTGCCGCCGGTATCCTTTCAGAACGCATGTAACACGGAAGCTCCTGCGCCGCCGCGCCGCGCCGCTTTGATCTTGCCGATCTCGCGCCGATAATTTTAATTTTGTCTTGTTATTGACACTACTCGTAAATAAGTTTAAGACATTTTTTTTTTATTGTGACAGGACATGTAACTTCGGATAATTATTATTTAGTGTTAGTGTTTCTGTGTTATTGACTGTTAGCCAACAATGAATTGGTCGATTAGGACCTGTACGGTAGCCACCGCGATCTCCGGACCTAATCCCTTGGATTTCTTTTTGCGGGGCTTAATAAAGAACTAGAAATAGGGTTATTAAGCATTTGAAAAACTAAAGTGCCTAGCCTCGAACACTGACTTAATAACAATTTAAACAATAATAATATTGTCCGTCGCTATAATTTGTACATTCATGTAAATGGAGGACATATCGAAAATTTAAAAATCTAATGTACCTAAGCAAAGTATGTTGTGCCTGTACTTCAAAAGTACCTAACTCGGTGCACACAGCCACGCTGCGCCGGCGGCGTGGCCTTGGCGGCGCGGCGCGACAATAACACATGTCGCGCGCGACGTTGCCAATTTGTTATCTATTCGTATCTACAGGTCAGTGAAATGTATTTACATAGGGTGGTTACGTTTTACTCTTATTTCTAAGCTATTTAGTTTGTTTGAAACAAACAAAATCTCATTTTTGGAATTATTAATTTTTTTGCCGTGTCGTAAATACTAAGGACGTATAGTATACGTAGTGTAATTTAATGCCCATCATTCACATCAACTTTGTATACATAAATGGGTTGAAATAACAGTCTTCATCTAAAACTCTTTTCCTCCAGGTGACTACAGCACCGCGGTGAAGCACTACACAGCGGCCATCCGTCGCAACCCGGACGACCCCAAGCTGTACTCCAACCGCGCCGCCTGCTACACCAAGCTGGCCGCCTTCGACCTGGGCCTCAAGGACTGCGACCAGTGCTGCAAACTAGACCCCAAATTCATCAAGGGATGGATCAGAAAGGGCAAGATTTTGCAGGTATGAAAAAAAAATGGAATTATATTTTTTTTTTATTTATTATGGAAACCACCAAAAAAATACAAGGTACACATTTTATATAATACAATTACATATGTATCTAAAATGTGGGTCCCAAAGCAGTCAAGCTCGTATTTTGGGCACCCATCCTGGAGTAACTTCTGTAGGTGCAAACAATATAAAGAAAAATAAAAATAGATAAACATTTAAACAAAATAAATATAATCTAACTCCATGCAATATAATTAATAATAATCAAAATAAAATAAATATGCATAAATATATGTGGACAATGAGGACTATAATTGACATATTATGTTATTTATTGCTTCTTTAGATTTGTTTAACACGTTAACTGCCATAGTAAAATTTTTAGGACGAGTTTTTTTTTGTTTGTTTTTTGATTGTATATGCAACTAAATCACATTAAATGAATATTTTTATTTGTCAATTTCAATAGATAATAATGAGCTAAACGTGCCGGACAGCTCCCTGAGATCATCTAAATTACATACTGTTGCGTCAGTCACCCGGGACTGACATGGCTTTAACAGGAGCCATGTCTGTCAGGCACCGGTGCCTGACATGGCAGTTAACGTGTTAATGCTTTTTAAAAACTGACACGGCAAAACTGACTGCACTGCATTTAATGGTAAGCGCAGTGCCGTTGCGACAGTGTCAAATGGCATCAGACGGCAGTGCCACTCGAAACAATGATACCAGGCTTCTTCATGCTATGCTATGCTTCATATATTCTTCTTCATTGTTCATAAAATAAAATGGCGAAAGGACCCAAGACTATAGGAAGGAGAGCACAAGTGCGCCGGCAAATCATTCCACAGCTTGCATTTGGCTTTATCAACTTCCTTAACAATAATAATGTTCCCTTATGAACAGTAATAATTTTACCTAAAATTATTATCTTGGACATTTACTTTAAAAATAACGAGTATCTATTTATATCTGTAAGAAATTTTACACCGGATACCAAGTTTGCACTCAGCATTACGAAATTAAGGAAAAAAAAATAGATTGGGTTAGATTCATTCGCATACAAAGACTTAGCCACGTCTGGTGATACAATATGCTGACGTGTTTAACGTGTTCATGTTTTCCGTGGTACTTGGTAGGAACTAAAATCTTTATTCTATTTTTGTGTGTGTGATCACAGGGTATGCAACAGCCATCCAAAGCCCTCACTGCATATCAGAAGGCCCTGGAGCTCGACCCGAGCAATGCCGAGGCGCTGGAGGGATACCGCGCCTGCTCCACGCAGCTTAACTCCAATCCTGAGGAGGTATGCACTAGAATTTTTAGTTATATTTTATCCTATAACGATAAAAAGAAAAGTTAAGAGCAAAAGTAAAGGTAAAATTTAAGTGATGACATCACAATGGTTCCTTATATTTTCTTTAGATATATCCATTAAAATATCAAAGGGCTCACCAGACAGGAAGCAATTACGGCTGCAAAAAAAATATCGGTCGAAAGGTTGTAAATACATTGTCAGACGCACATTCATAGAGGGAATAGAAAGATTAACTGAATGGAATACAACAGCACAATTGTAATATCGTGTTGATTTTCTGTAAGGCAATCTTACCACCCTGGTTGTACTTAACTATTTTACTGTAGTTTTAACGAGCTACACCAATGCTCTATTACTTACAAAATTCTTACAACATCCATTCTTCCAGGTTCGCAAACGTGCGATGGCCGATCCCGAAGTGCAGTCGATCCTCCGCGATCCCGCCATGCGCTGCATCCTCGAACAGATGCAACAAGACCCCCACGCGCTGCAGGACCATCTCAAGAACCCCGACATCGCCGCCAAGATACAAAAACTCTTGGAGTCCGGCCTCATCGCCATACATTAGCTTACCAATGCTTCTCGTGTAGGTGCACCAGACGTATTGCGTTCGATCGGTTATTACCTTACAGTAGCAGTTTTATGTACTGGCAACACTGGTGGGAGAAATTCAAATTAAGAATTATGATCTGCCAACCTTACGGTACGAATTATCCCGACCACCAATAATATATGATATGGAGACGTTCTTAAATTTGTTTAAATACGCCTACTAAATTTTTATTTTATATTTCGAGTATTACATTAATACTGTTTTACTGTGATTTATTTCGGGTGTTCAAATGTATTGCTTGTAGGCTTTTGAACCATTCCAAAGTGTGCTTTGTCGATAACATGAATTGCTAGAAACATCTATGCCCTATATACAAATTGATCTTATTATTCAATTGGATATACGCCTAAATGATGGAATTAAACAATAGCAATTTTTGTAACTAATTCATTAAAGAAATATGTAGGCCATGTTTTGTTTTATTTGTATTAGTAAAACTACATTTTTAATCTCGGGAACCCCGCCAATGACTTTGCTTTTATGGTTTGTCAAAATAATACCATTATTTAGAGAAAAACTGGTAAAGGTAACAATATGTGGGGATGTGATTGAAGATTTTTTACTTTAGTGACATTTCCAGAGGTCCACCTTCTTGCTTGCTTTCCCTATCTATTTTCTAAAGACAGGAAATACACCTACATTGTAAGTGGGTGATGATGGGCGGCGTGACATGTTTTTAGATAAGTTTTGAATGGAACTCAAGAAATATGTATTTTAAAGAATGTAAAAATCATAGTATGCAATGGTTACAATCGCAGACGATGTTAAAATACTCAAATCACTGGATGACGACGTATTCATCTATTAGCGTCATAGACTCAGAGTATTTATGATACTCGCTCTAGCAACGCTCTCTCTCGCTGGTACTTTAAAAACGTAGATAAATATGATGGTGCTGGGCCACCTGTTTCTGCTCTTCTATTGGCTGACATGTGGCAGGTTGTCCAAAGTGCACGAACATTAAAATAAATTCTATGATTAAAATAGATTGTAAAATAGTGTGCAATTTCGGAATTGTATTTTTATCAGGAAAAATATCAACCTTCATGGTATGACTCATGCCATGCCGTAGCACGCCATCTTAATGCCACAATAGTCACCGCATTCCTGAACACAGCCTTTGCCCTTGTACATGGGAGTTATAACATTAAAACGCCAACGGTTTGGCGGTTAGTACAGTCAGCGACATAAGTCGCTACACACTTCATATTTATTTATAACCTTTTTATGAATTAAAATATCTAATTACTTCTCTGTAGTCGTAAAATATAATAAATTAAAGTCATGTTTGTCGAGAAGTGCTAAAAGATATTAGAAATAATTATTATTTTTGACGATAGGACCATTCGAAATCTCGTAAATGTTTAGTGACTTATGTTGCTGACTGTACCTATCCAAGATGCGGTTAAATAGTGCAGCAAAAAGATCCACTCCATGAAATTCCAGCGACTTCCACGCCTTCATCGGGATAAGTTTAGGAACCGGAGAGCGGTAGGGCGCTTAAGCAACGTTAGTCCGAGGCTATCTGCTTCTACGGACTTCGGAGAGAACCACTGGCAATTTGCGATTGAGCTTTGATTGAGAATTGCTTCCACGATTAAGTACCTTGGACTCGTGCTGGACTAATGGCGAAACTTCCGCGTTCACTTCATTCAGCTGGAGCCGAATCTCGTTCGGGCGGCAGGCAAGTTATCTAGCTTGCTGCCCAACCTAGAGGGTTCCGGTATCCCATGCTGAAGCTTGTACGCGGGAGTCGTGTGATCTTTAGTTCTTAACGGTTGTCCCGTTTGGGCCGAATCCCTGGACAGACGCTGTGTTATCCTCCTGCGTCCATCGTAGCTAGCGGTAGCCCAGGGAATGATCAGGGTCTATCGCATGATTTCCCATAAGGCGGCCTGTATATTGGCCGATTTCCTTCCCTGGGACATTGACGCCAGAGCCAGACGAGAAGTCAGTCTACCACTGTTACTGAAATTAGTCGTCGCTGACAACGAATTCGAAAATGTTTGCTTATATTGTTTGGACAAGCAAAAATGTTAAATCAAGGGTAATAATTCGTCCTGCCTAAGATATGTGTTTGTTTTACCAAAAAAATATACATCACTGGCTTCTATTATTGAGAAAATCAAAACATTGATCGGTTAGTCCTGCTTGCGTCATTATGTAAGATTTTATCAATTTCAACTTCTTACATATTATATTAGCATGTACTAGGCGGTCGCATGATATAAGAATACATGAGTAAAAGTTATTATTTACTGATATGTCTATATAGAGGCAGGTTTCGTAAGCTTGCTTTGGCTATACGAGTGAGTTGTCGTTGACACTGCGTTGACTCCCCCTGTTGCTTAATGCTGGCATCGTGGCGGACCCCCGCTCCCCTCCACCCTTTACGCCACCAGTGCGGGGATCGATCCCGTAGCCTCTCGTTTCACAGCCGGCTTCTAAATACCTAAGCTACGGAGGCTTTTTTAATTGCAATAAATGGCGAGATGAGCATGCCATTCCCATGATGGTAACAGCGATACGAAGCGACCGCTTGTCGACTGTAGCAAAACCGAACAACACCATGAAGTATGAACCACAAAGCAATAATGGCTTAAAGGAGTGATATGCATGACTGTAAAACTAAAAAAGTCAACGCCTGTCAAAACAAAACCATATGACATCGTTGATTAAAATCAGTTGACATTGTTTCCTCAGCGTTGTTGTGTGGGATGTGCACGAACATTTTCAATTATTTTATACGTTTATTTTTATAATTTAATTATGTGACGTGTTTAACTTAAGTATACAGTGTCAAGTGTGTCGCTGTGAATGTTTAATGTGGACAGAAGTACACTGGAGTTCAATTTGAAGATATAATTGTATAATCAATTTTATGTGTAATTTTTGTCGCAAGAACTGGTAAGTGCAAGTTATGTCAACAATGAATTGCGCTAGTTGTTTTATTACTTTGCAAATGGTTTCTATTACGTGCATCATCACGCTCTATTTAAAGAAAAGTGGACACAATGATTTTATATTTAATGATCAGCAATTTTTGTCGTTACAAACATAATTTATTAATTATGTGCAGTTTTCAAACTGAATATTTCCTATAATGCATGATTTATTATTTGTTTATGGACTCAAGTATAATACAGTCATTTAAAACCAAACAGTGTTACACAATGTCAAATATGTTACTTACTATTATAATTTAATAAAAAATATTTAGAAATATATTAACTTTATACACAGGTGCTATTTTATTTCAATTTGGAAATAAGTGTTTATAAATAAATAGGAAATATATTGTTTGTTTTAACAATAATTATAGTTTCAAACCATTTAAGTACTTATTTATGTAAACCATTGTTCAAAAAAGTAATCAAGCATCAAAATGTTTTAATTAGATTGTGACACCAACATGCATACATATGTACATAATCTCACACCTTTTTGCCATTAGAGATAGGCAGAGGTGCAACCTATATCAAAATATTGGGCACGAATTCCTGTCTATGGGCAATACAAAAATTTGATAACACTTTGTCTGGCCCGGAATTCGAACCCAAGACCTCAGTGTTATAGGTATACAGTAGTACAATTACGTGATTGACCCAGTCTGATAACAAAATTATCGTAATTAGTGTTTTCTTGGTAATACATTAATTATCTACACATTGACTAAGTAATTTGAATTAGCAAAATATGTTATGTTGACTCATTATAAACTTGTGTTTATTTTTCACCAAAGTCCTGATGTGTTTATTGTAGAACATTAATAATATATTTTAATTTGATTTGAGTTTTTAATTCATTTTAATTTTTTAGCTTTATAGTATGGGCCATATTTAACATTATGTCAATATTGACCTAAATAATTTCTTCAGTATTAAATTTCTTAATTTTAGAAGATAATATAATATCTAATTTAACATATTTCTCAGCAAAATATCTGTTTGCTCAAGTGTTCATTGCTACTTTTGTGCCAGATTTAGCCTAAAGGAAGGGGTCATTGTATTTGGTTTGAATATATTAAGATTTCCATGTGTCATAACTTAAATTAAATAAAGTATAGTCATCATTTAAATTTAAAATGTGTCAAATGTGTGGTTTATAATAAGCAAAATATTATACTATTATTATTACTATTAAGAGCGTTTACACCTTGCGCGCAAAGTCAACTATAGGCATTTCTTCGTTTAATTTCACGCACACATAGGCGACCAAAGCTGTGTGCGTAGAGCTGCCGCGTCGGCTCGCTGTAAAATCAGATCAACCAACTTTGATCCGTGCGCTTCAAATATTTAATTGAAATGCAACGTATGATTTATACATTGGTAATATAATGTAATAAAAATATTTTATTTACATTATAAGTAGACAAATATTACTTTACGAGTAATTAACAATACAAAGAACATCGGTCATGTCCATACATATTGGGACCTGGCAAAAAAATATATTGTACACAGCTGAGATATAGTTTATTTTGTTGCATAGTGCTTAAGGAATTATGTCCAATTAGATGAAGGTTTTAAAAAAGCCGGATTTATTAAAATATTTCATATATTTGAAACTTTTTAGGTTAGGATTACACGTATAAAAAAATAGCACATTATAATGTCATTGTCAAAAACAACAACATAAAACAAGAACATAATTTTGAAACACTATGCTGAATTATAATATGAACACAATGCAAAAAACACTTTCAAGGATAGACTGACGCTCCGGGTTCATGTTGGAAATATGAGAATACTTCGCACTTTTAACGAAATAACAAAGCGATATCATTATCCAATGATCAATCGTACAAGGTCTTCAGAAATGCAAGGGTCTATCGGAGCCCGTTATCAAATATCAAAGCTAAATCATAAATATAAACAGAGAAATAACAGTAGGCGCAAATTGGAAATCACAATAAAGCAAATGACAGCGCTCAGAAGTTATATGTGTCATAGAAAATACCATAGGAAAATACCTACACTTTATTTTTAATTCAGCATTGACTACCTTCAACGCTGTAGATAAAACCTTATTTTGAAACAAAGTATGAGTGATGGAACGCGCTTATACGCGTCCAATATTATTAAAACACTTCATATTTTCTTTTTTATCCGGCTCTTTAAAAATATATGGAAATATGCATTTTTATTATAATAAATCGTACTATTTTTTGATGTATTATTCATAACTGGTCCCTTCAAGGTCCATTATGGCCGATGTTCTTTAGGTACTAATCATATTATCGTTATTAATACATTGTTAAGTTGAATTCAAATCAGTGTTCAATCAGTAGACACTGCGGACGTTTTATCAATGATTTCGTGTTCGAACCGACACTCACTCGTTCGAACACAGGAATAGAGTTAGGGACCATACAACCCCTTACAACTACGAAACATATTGAATTTCAAATTACAGTACGTAACATAATTTAGCCTCGCAATTACATTTGTCGCACTGTATTAAATCAATGATCTACTAATACCTATGCTAGAAGAAACGATGTCATAAGTATAACCCAGTTGCTATGTGACGAGCTGTGTCGTTTTCGATACTTTTCAATCCACGTTAAAAGATGTCATAATTATTCTAATACCATTTTTTTCTATACAGCGCTGCTATCTAAAATATCGTAGTACGCATATCTAATAACAATAATAAATTGTATTTCTTTAAAATTAATATACTAATCTAAACTAAAATTTAATACTAATCTAAAATTTAGTAAGTTAGTCTAAAATACTATTAAACTCATTATGAAACTATGGTTGCCATGATAATGGAACGCAAATCACTAGTACTGTGTATGCTTTTTTTATTCTATTAAATGGGAAGAGGAACAAATATAACAACTTTTATAATTATCGATATGACGATGCTATTAAACAAGGTTATTTTGTTCTGAGTATTCAAATTTTAAGAGGAGGTTCAGAATCATGAGTATAGTCCATTAGTGAATTAAAATATATAGGGCACAAATGCATGACATATTATTGAGAAACTATAGCTTTAATATCGATTTGATGCATGTCTCTGTTAAATTTTCTTTAGGATAATAGCTATGTTCCACGTGTCGGTTTTATAGGTGTACTAGCGGTCAGACCCGGCTTCGCCCGAGTGCGGATAGCTTTTGAGTCCAGTATTGAATTAGCAACAACATATTATTTCGCGTACTAACTATATTTTTCCCGCGCACCGTCGTCTATATTTCCCGTCCCGTTATATCCGGTTTATGTCCCGTCTCATTCAGTCCCAAGATGAAATTTTAATTATCATTTATTGTTAAATTTCTTTATATACAATATTTTGTAATTGTGATATTGATTTGTTGGTGGGAGAAGTGGTGGGGGGCGCCCGACGTGAGGGCCCAGTGGTAGCATGCGCGTGAGCTGCGCACGGTACTGGACATTGCTTACTTTATTTTTCTAAAATAAAGAATTTTTCTAACATAAATGTAGCCTAAGTTACTCCTTATTATATCAGCTACCTGACAATAAAAGTCCCGTCAAAATCGGTCCAGCCATTTCAGAGATTAGCCCGAACAAACAGACGGACAAAAATTTTTTAATATAATTTTCGGCATATGTATCGTGTATATAACGATATGTAGTAGGACATTTTTTAAATTTTCAATTTACATACAGACACTTCAATTTTATTTATATGTATAGAAGATAAGCGCATCCTAAAGAAACAATTATATATTTTCCAAACAGCCTAAAAAACAATAAACTTAATTATAGTTTCACGCTATAACATTAGTATTGTTCCAGTCAACTTTCCAATATGTTGTTTCCTTTTATTGCTTAGAAATGACTAAGTTTTATTTCTCATTATATTATCTGAAACATAATTTATACTAACAACAAAATCATTGTAGGTAATAAAAATAAAATAAAATATTTTACTACCAAAGTACCAAGGTGTGGCATTCGCAGTACACGCGTGGCTATTTTTACTACGCACGACAACGATCAACTGCAGCCAGGCCGGAGCGACGAGCGATACGTCCTCCCTCTAGAAGGCCTTGCGGCGGTCTGATTTGTTGCAAGTCGGACAGCGTATTTTATAGTGGTTTTTAAAATATTTGTAGAAAACATGAAAACTAATTTGGGTGTAATATAAAAATGTTAATTTATTGATAAGATGTTCTTCTATTATAATATGCAATTGCTATAAAAAAATATGTACGATAAGTTGGTGAAAAAAAATATGTTCTTGACGGGAGTTTCTGAATAATTTTGCATTGTTTAAATTTTTATTTTTCAGGAACTAAACACAAAAAGATTATTTTTTTTAGCAAAATCCCTCCATAAGGGTCCTATTAGTCTAACAATATTTTTATTTTCATCTTATATTTAGTGATTTCGGATATCTTAAGCTTCTAAATTGCCATTCGAGGCCTAAATATCGAAACCTGGGTTCAGTAATCCTTATAGTATTCACAAATTATCTATTAATATATAATGTTCTCCACCAAAATCCCTAGATGACAACATTTTCTAAAATTAGTATTAGTTATATTTCCTTTAAATTGTTTATTGGTGGATATTAACTCGTTTGAAAAGTCCTGTTTTTAAGCCAAAAAGCGCGCGGAAGGTATAAACGCTCTTAAGTAATTATTTTTACTTGGGCCCATAAAACTTAAGTACCCTTTGATTATAATGGGAACATAAGTGACTCAATATAAAATATCAAATAACTACATTTATAAATTAATAAATAGAGCCAACAGAGATCAGCCCTAGCTCCTCATGAAAGCACCAGAAGCCTCAAGATTTACTTACTTCAGTCTCACTCAGACCTAAAATATTTTTTAACAGGCTCTGTGATTGTGTAGTGTTTAATACAATCTTGCCCAACAATATTATGAAGATGGCAGTATAAACAATACCTTACAATTGATGTACCAGCAGTTTTCAGTCTGAATCTATTCACTCGTAACTTATTATAAGTTATTTATTCCATATATTTACATACAAATTGGTACATTTGAAATTTGAATGTATAATGTGACTGATTTGTCATTGAATAACAATGGAAATAATTTGGAAAAATTCGAAAAATATTTTCTTTTTAGTTTTGTTGTTATACTAAAGTCACATTGCCACTCCTATAAACAAGGGTATTCACTCTTTGCTATCTGATTTCTCACAAGAATACAATGCAAGGAAAGTCTTATTGCATAAAATAGTAATTACTATTTAGACAATCCACATTTTATAATGCTATCAAGTATCAAACTTAAACACTTATCGCTCGTAGTAGCGTCGTATCGCATTCCATCAGGCGAACGGCATGATTGTCTCGCCATTCAGGGCAATAAAAGAATCAAAGTTGTAAAGAAAATCACGATAAAAACACCTACAATGTCTATAGACGATTTAATGTAGATAGTAGGAATTCATTGCATGTCTAACAGGGCACTGTGATAATCCCACAGGGATGGTCAATGCCCAGCCATAGACTTAACATAACTCACAATGATGACGAATAGAGAAACATCGGCCGGTATTTGAATCTTTGTCACCTTAGTTCAGTACTTCTATAAATACGTAGTATGCACTTATTAAATTATCTTCTCTACATGTTATATTCTAATTTAATTAAGCTGAGCTCCACATCGATAATGGTTTAAACTCATATTTTATCCGTATCAAAGTCTCAAGGCCCTTTCAGTACAATTATCGTAAAGAAAAAATCATTGCAATGGCAAACATATTCTGAGATGCGAATTTAGATAATTGTTGTTAAGGACTATAGAAAATAAATTACGATTGATTAGAAGTACTTACGTTGGTCACAGATACCAGCTGAGGTACGGCACTGTTAGACAAGCATTTGTTTGTTTTTAGTTACATATCGTAAGATATGAAATAAATTAAATATTTCTCATAGTTGAGGAATTCGATCAGGAAGGGAGCCAACAAGTTGAAATAAAGGCAAGACTAGACAAATAAGTAAATACACCCAACACGCCACAATAAGATCGAGCTTTGTGTTGTGGGTATCAGAAACTAAGAAAGACTTTTTGGTCTAACAAACACCCAGGCCAGAAACAAATACCTGTTGTTTACACAAATATTTGTTTCGGTGCGGGTATCGAAGCCGCTGCCTCTCGTCTCGCACCGGCATCTGACGAACTGCGTCACGGAGGCTGTCGACTCAACGTATAACATTAAAAAAAACTAACTTATAACAAATTATAATGAAATAAACCGCATCATATTCATATTGCCAAAAACGATCTCTAGACATTTTTTATATTTTTTTAAGATATTAAGCTACATTATAATTCATCAAAACATAATTTATAAGTGTTGAAAAAAATTATAACGCGTATTTAACAACTAATTAATTGTCTTTAAAATGTATCATAAATTATACTTATTACTTATGAGTTGACTCATTATCGAGCAAATATTTTTATGATTAAATTTTTATGGTAACGCTTGGTTTGTTTTCGCCGATATTCACGAGAAAATTTATCTAAATCATCGCTTCTAAATGTACTACATATCTACTAGAAATGTCTTGCAATAGGTGTCTAGAGAGGAAAAAAACAATTTATACAGATATGGTATGCGCATAATTATTTAGATAAAATCTTTGAATTTGTTAAAAACAGCTATAATGATGCAATATAAATATATATTAAATGATTGTATATAAATGGATTAGTATTAATTCGTAGTCTGCCGTGTCTTATTGATGTTAGCGAAACTAATCATAAATTACATAATTTATCAATGTCAAATCATTTATCTCTTAGTGGTCTGTGGTACTAATATTTTAGACAGTGTCCAACTATACTGAATACTTACTCATTTTTGCTGACACAATGGGTTAGAGGTTTTCAAGATTGTCCTCGTTAAATCAATGGCAATATATTTGGGAAGTAAAATCAAATGTATCACTCTCAATCGTACTCTCGATTGTAGAGTAGGCCCGTGCCCTGCAGTGGGACGAATATGGGCTCATACAGAATACAGAAAATCAAATGTAAAGTCGAAATACTTAAATGTGGAATCAGTTTGATTTTAAGGTTGTGTGATTCTCTATATATGCCTAATCGTTAGATGAATCGAAGGCAGATTTGATTCTAATCTGAATCTAACATATAAAACTCGGGAGTTGAATAAAATTACAAAAAACACTGGTATAGTCACACCAGTTTTTTTATCACTCATTTTAACGTGACGTATCCTGAGATTTCTCCATAACAACTTCAAATTATCATTTATAATCCGCAATAAGCTTGCGAATTGTCATTATGGTTATCCCCTGTCTACTGTGGATTTATAGAAGTATTTTATGCTTCGTCCACACAATGGCCCAGCATCGGCAACTAAAGATGATAACGGCTGGTCGGCTATCTCCGCCGATGTTTGGTGACGTCACAACAGGTTGTGTAGTGTTGGCCGAAGTCAATTTTCGAAATTCTATATTTTGGCGCGTTTTAGCGCGGTACGTCTAATTTAACGCACGTGTAAATCGCATCTTCCCGAAACGCTCGTCTGGAGAAATGCAATAGTTGTGATGAAGGTTGCCGAACGCATCTTGGCCCATCTTGGGGGCAGTGAACACGCGCCATTACGAGCATAATATAGGCGCCAGAATATTCTCATTTCATAATATCGATAGGTTATCTAAAAATGTATTTATGTATGATAGTGTGCGAGAGATAACGAAAATCCTTTAACCTCCTGGCTGTTAATCGCCTTTTATATCAATTTATTCTTAACCATCATCATTATGAGTGGAAGGAATGCGATTAGTGATATATTTATAATATATCGGCCTGTAATACGTCTACTGCTGATAATTGAATTTCTTTATAATAGCAAGTTTAATTGAGACAATTCGAGCCATATTGCGGATTGGCGGACTTCTCGTGCCATTAAAAATATTGTAAATCTATACGGTATGTACGTTTTCTCATGATGTTTCTCGTCACCTTTTTAAAGCTGTCGACCACATATTGGATCGTACGTGTCGGACGCATCGCATCAAACGGATCGTTGTATTATTTATGTAGGAATTTATACAAGTGTGTCGACTGATCCGCATCGTACGGATCGGAAGAATCTAATATGAATTCCTTCAATAATACTATGCGGTGAGTCCGATACGTACGGTGCGGAAATGTTGACGCCTGCCTTAAAACTGAAAGCTAAGATCCTGATTTTTTTTAAAGCTACCGAGATTTACTCTTAAGGTGATAGAGATTATGGATTGAATATAGATAAAAAAATTGACTATGAAAGGATCACGTCCTCATCAGTGAAACGTTTACGGCCTTACAATATATATTTTTCTGGGATATAAATTAGCAGGACCTCTGTTGATGCAAATAGTAGCGTCCTTGGATACTGTTCCATAACTTCGAGGATACAAACGTAAAATTATGTATCTATTAATTATCAGTCACTTAGAAAGTTCGAAGTCCACAATTGTATACTTGACATGGTCTATCGGTATCAGTAACTATGATTAGATTTAACAACTCACAAAACCTATGCCGGAACTGATTATTTGTTTATTACAGAAAATACATGTACTTAAACCATACCAAGAACGTCTTATTAATTAATATCCCAATGATTGTGATGTTTCCTAAAATTATAATAAGAGTTTTTACCAGCCAAAGAAAGCCAACCCGCACTAGGTCAGCGTGGTGGACTACATGGCCTAACCACTCTCAATCGTACTGTCGATTATATAGTAGGTCCTTCAATCAAATATACACTAGATACAACATGAGCGCTTAGAAAATGGCACCAAAAAGAGTGCTTTAAGCACTCTTTCGCCTTCAGTCACGCACCGACCGTTGCTTCCAAAACGTCACAGAACTTTAGACAATATTATGTGAAAAGCTACTTTAAGCTCCAGGAATAAGGTGGAATTTGTGTTAATATATTTGGAATATGTGATCTTTTTGTTTACTCTTTTTAATGTCATGCATCGGTGCCACTTTTTAACAGAACTTTTACAGGGAACTGTGTATCTAGTGTATATTTGATCGAAGAGTAGGCCCGTGCCCTGAAGTGGGACGTATATGGGCTGATACAGATACAGAAACCAGTCAAAGATGGTTATGTGTCGTCCGTCGACGCAATCATATTAAGAGCATATGTTTGTGCAGGTTACTATGACTAAGATACAAATTTCCTACCAGCAACTATCGATCTGAAATCCTCAACTATGTGATGTCACATTTACTGAATGTTAAATTGTTTTCGATTTAAAGGATTAATATTCCATTTAAATGGTAATCATTGATTATAATTTGATAAGCAACAATGTCATTGATTAGCATTTAATCAGGTTTTTAGTCAACGTAACATATTAAAGTGATAACATCTGTCTGGACATTGGTAGATGCTCTTCCGACCTCATACTTGTTACTGCAACTCTTGATAGCTAGAATTCTGGCCTTTTTACACTCTTTATATTAGCTTCTTAAAAAGTGCGTGGTGGCCTGTTGGTAAACGGACCAAACGCGGCTACCAACATGTTCACGGTGGTCGCGGGTTCAAATACCAGGGCACACCTCTGACTTTTCAGAGTCATGTGTGTATTGATAGTCAATCATCACGCACTAAAACGGTGAAGGAAAACATCGTGAGGAGAAACCTGCATAGCATAGCGATTTATGAATTTCTATGGTAATGTAAGTAATGTAAGTCCGCCAACCCGCACTAGGCCAGCGCGGTGGACTATATGGCCTAACCGCTCTCAATCGTACTCTCAATTGTAGAGTAGGCCCGTGCCCTGCAGTGGTATGTATATTGGCTGATACAGATATTAGCTTCACATGTATGTTTGATTGTAACCGCCTCCTTTGGGCGCGATTTTGACCCACAAAGCGTGGGGTGCTTACAACAATTACTTCTCCTCAAGCTCCCTAGCTTTTTAACCATAAAATGAATGTATTTCACTCTTTTCATTTTCTAATCTTAAATTATTTCGTTATTTTTACTTTTTTAGTAAAGTTCTTTTATTAAAGCGTGTATCTTTAGTTTTTTAATCTATTATTTATTAATGATTCAGAAACAGAAGCTTTGAAGTCACATATCTATCATCACTCATAACCATCATTGGTATACATTTGCTCATTGTTGGGAAGTCTCGATGTTAATAGGATATTTTTATAATCCCGCAGAGCGTTCAAACGTGGAAAAACGGACACTGGTCTACGCATGTGTCGCTATTAGGGTTTAGATCGGGATATCTAGAGTTCAGCATGTAAGAAACATATTCACATCTTCAATCTTTATTCTATTTGAATTATTTTATTTACAAAGCAATTGACTTGCATTGTACAGACTTTGCTGGAACAATAAGCACTATTTGAACTTGAACAAACACTGATTTTGGCAATATTACATATACTCCAAATAATCTTAATGTTTCTAGACTTACGAAACGTATTTTACAACGTCGATCAAGTCATTAGCAAATGTAATTACTGATCCTTGACTTCATAATGAGAATGTAAATCAGTAACCGGAGTAACAGAATCTATTTATAACATACATAAACTCACGCTTTTTTCCCCAGAAGGGGTAGGCAGAATTGCAACCAGGACACTCACGTTTCGCCTTGTATTTTCCATCCCACGATTTCTAGCCTATCGCCATATCGGACACGGATTCCTGCCTCCGGGCTCATAATGAATAGAGAAATCCAATATCACCTTGCCGGACCCGGGATTCGAACTCGAGACCACAGCTTTGGAATCATACGGTAGTATAACTACGCCATTGAGGCAGTCAGATTTCAAGTTTCATTTCCATAGACTGTATCTCTGTATCAGCCCATATACGTCCCACTGCAGGGCACGGGCCTACTCTACAATCGAAAGTACGATTGAGAGTGATTAGGCCATATAGTCCACCACGCTGGCCTAGTGCGGGTTGGCGGACTTACATACCATAGAAATTCTCATGAACCGCTATGGTATGCAGGTTTCCTCACGATGTTTTCCTTCACCGTTTTAGTGCGTGGTGATTGACTATCAATACACATCATCAATATGACTCCGAAAAGTCAGAGGTGTGCCCTGGGATTTGAACCCGCGACCACCGTGAACATGTTGGCAGCCGCGTCTGGTCCGTTTACCAACAGGCCACCACGCACTTTTCATTCATTCATTCATTCATTTTTTCATTTCCATAGACATTTCAAGTTTTTTCCTATTGATTTGTATAAATATTGGCAAAATGAAATGTGCCTAATTTCGCATTCAGCCGTGAACCAGATAGCTAATAAGTTACATCAGACAGCATTCGATAATATCGCACTTGTAAGTCCTGTTTTTTAAACCCCACTTTTTTGTGCTATACACCTATCATAATTAATATTCTCTGACTTAGTTCGTTAGTTTTTTGTTTATGTAATAGTCATGTGAACGGTTATTGGCAAAATGTCGACGTTTGCAATCAGCAAACTATTGCAATTTATTTTTATTTTACGAAATGGATGTCTTTTAACTATAATGGTTTCTTTGCAACAGACATTTATTTATCATGTGCATTTTCCTTGTATTGTTGATGTCATTACTACGAATTTATATTTAACTTAAAATATTTTTTATTTCCCTTTAACCAAGGCAGCGATCTGGCCTTTCAAGGTAGCTTTATTATGTTATGAAGGAATATTACAGCTGAATTGGACAACACAACACAACACAGGACAAAACAATAGAAACTTAACAATATTTGGCAATATCTGTATTGAGTATTACAAAGTTTATCAGGGATCCCCAAATTATGTCATTGTCTTGGGGTACCTAAATAACGGAGTTACCGTAATTCCTTAAAATCAGGAAAATTTTTGTAAACCAAGAATAAACCTATGTAAAATAAACATTATATCTTAAACCAAACACAAATAAAAAAAATTGTAGAAAAAGAAACAAAAAAGTAATTCTAAAAACAAATTAAGTAACAAACTAGCCAACGGGTCTCCTGGCGGCACACTTGGCGGTAAGTGATAACTGCCACCTTAGAACATCCACAACGCTTGGATCATAGAAGTGTTGCCGGTTCATATCGGGAGGAGAGCGGGGAGGAAAAAAGATGGGAAGAGAAAATGGGTATTGGGCATCTGGTCTTCTCACCGAACTGACCTCGACAGCAAAGTTGTCGCTTCATGTCTATTTTCTGTGAGATAGTGGTACCGCCCCGGACGTGCCTGTCCATTCATGCTGAGTCGTGACTGATAACAGCGTGGCGCTAACAGTTCGAAAAATATAATTAATTTCATTTATATCGTGCTACTAGTAACATGTCCAATTCCTGCAGTATATGGTTGTATAATAGAGTAAATCATTGCAAGATTGTTTAATCGTGGTGCAATCGTGTTATTTATGGTCCTCGTTTCCAATCTCCTTGCAAATATACAACTGGTGGTGGTGGTGGTAATGGCTTCTGGTGGTCTCTCATATGTGAGAGGCCGCTTAGGTAGGTACTACCGCAATGTCTATTTCTCTCGCTAAACAGCAGTTTAAATGCACTGTTGTGTTTCGTTTTGAAGGATATTGTAGCCAGAGTAACTACAGAACTTATGTCTCAGGATGGCGGGCGCAGTAGAATTCCAAGCAATGCTTTGTAATTCAAGGTTATTTGGTTCAGCCACTGTTTATGAGCAGTCGTGTCTATTACCATCAGGCGAATGGCATATTCGTCTCGCCATTCAGCGCAATAAAAAAATGTATTTGTTGAATGTCGAATACGCTCTCTCTTAAAATTCTGGGTCCTTTCGCCGCAGCATCAAGTAGTTCAATGGGCTGGTATATTTATGTCGGGCGGCAAGGGAGGAAATTCTGTTGCGATTAGGAACTCTTTTGGATGGAAATGCACTTCATCAGGTGCGGTGCTGTGACTGCCATTCCAAGTAAAAAAAAAAACAGAGATCTTCTAATTTTTATTTATAAACTGGACACAATTTTATTATATTTTTAATCTGTATCCTACGTCGAGTCGTAGATTTATTATTTTTACCTGTTCTTATCTACGATATCCGGTAACAATATTTTGTTGTAACGCATCGTACGTTTTCTTATCCTTATGCGATAAAATTCTTTTATACTGATACATACTATAATCTTCATTTTAATTGACAAACAACTGGATACGGAATTTTAGAGATGCGTATGTCCCGTAGGATACAAAAAAGACATTTTAATGACGATGAGTTCCGAAGTCTATCCCACACCAGCTACTGCAAATCCTATTAGTCGGGATAAACAGTGGGACCCGTTTTAATAAATCATAAATCATTTATTTCACTTGTGATATATAGGTATAGGGTTGTAATACATTTATAGGTAAGAGCTCTATGATCTGCCTCCATAATGGCATACAAGTGTGACTTTCGTCAATAATTTTAATATCATACCGAATGAATACAAATCAAAGCCAAAAGCAATTCATTTAGTCAAAATATGTTTTTTTTATGAGTCATGTATTAAATTATAAATTTGAATTACTTAATAGTGAAAATCAAAATAATTTATATAAGTAAGTAATAGAAAACCAGGGACCGAAACCGGTTGTACATAACGGTACCGGTATCGACCAATTTCGGTTACCTCTAAGATTTAGGTAACCCTTATGACGGTAACCAATGCAAATTATAAAGGTTACCCTTATATACGGTAACCGCTTTAATACCGGTAACCTAAAAAAGACCTTGACGGTAAAATAGAGCTCATTGGAGAATAGTTACTCATTTCCATATTGCATACCAAATAAAATATATTATACTTGGCGTGTTGTTTACGCAATATCCCTGGAATCGTTTCATTTTACTTGCGATGTAATTGTGTTGAAAAGAAAAGGAAATGAGTAAAGGCAAGAATTTGGTGTAATGGGATACTGTAAAGACATTTTTATATCTCAGTATATTTAATTTAATAAATAAATAGATAGATACCTAAATTCATATAAATAATATTATTTAGTACAAAAACCCTATATTTTTAAATTATAAAACATTAAAATAAGATAAACCACGTCCCGAGCAAATGACCTTGAGCATTTACGCCTTCTATACACGACGTCGTATTCGGTTGCGTCCGCCGACGTATAAAGGAGGTGATTTGTGCGTCTGTTGTATGTATTTAACGTCCACAGATGCGTCCGCCTCGAATCCGATTGTTGTCGGTTTTTGTGGGACGGATCAAAGGGTTTTGGTGTGTACGTCCGACTTCTGTCCACAAGTCTACGCTTTTTTTACCATCGCACCACACTTTACCGCAGTAGAGTTCATTCGAGGGGGTTAACGTCACCCGCGTCCGTAGGCTTTGACTCTAGATTCCCTACACTTGACCCCTGGGTAGTGCCAAATGAGTGACACAGTTCGTGGTGGTAGGACTTAAGTGTCCGCCCGGGTAGCGACCACCGTCCACGAGGCGTAAAGGCTGCCATAGTGATCTCCATAAGGGGATCGCGTTCCGGGATCAGCCCATGGTTTTCCGGTTTTTTCGAGGGGCTTGAGTCCAGGCATGAGGTTGTACCGTGTGGGTATTTTCGGTCGTTTGTCGAAGGGAGGAATGTTGATCCGCCGGCCAGGGAGACCCGTAGAAACGGTTGTCCGCTGGCCGCCCGCGGTATAGTTACGAGGTGTGATTAAATGCGATAATCTTATAACACGCTAAATGCTGAGTGTTAAATTTATTTAGCAGACTATGAAAGTAGCTATAATTATAATTTCGTGCGGTAGCACAACAGCGCCATCGAGCCCGGAGGCAGTTCGAATAAACAAAATTCGACGCAGGAAAGCGATCTTGTCGCATCTTGAAACTAGCAATTTCAAACCAGATTAAAAAAATATAATAATAAAATGAATAACTTCTAAACTAGAAAATTTAGGAATAACATTTCTTTAATAATAATATTTTAAATAAAACCTTACATTTTCAAGAGGAAATTCAATGCTTTTTTTATGAATTAAATAATATACAAAACGCATGTACGCATTTTTTGAGATACGACAAAATCGCTTTTCTACGTCGAGATATTTAATTACACAGGATTATTTAGACATCTTTCAAAACAAATCATTTAATAGATTTTAATCAGTTTCAGCGCCATCTGTCGTCCGCCATAGTCGTTATTTCACTTCAATCAATATTCGACTGATAAACTCAGTTTATTAATAAAAAATAACGTTGTTAACCGTAATTTGACTAGATGGCGTTTTTAATTTATTTAATCATAAGATAATATTGTTCGGTTACACACCCTTGTATGAGGTAAAATACAAATGATTGGTAAAAATAACGGTACAGAAATAAATTAATAAAACAACAACATTACATTAAGTAATATGTATTTTATGTGTATTTTCTCAAAATATCCAACTCCAATTTCAAAAAACATTATTTTTTAGAATTTTAATGAATACAATTAGTACATCAAAAGCCCAATTTAATCTTAGATAGTATATTAAAATGTCTAGTTGAACCCGCGGTCTCACATTTCACAGCCGGCGTCAACCAACTGCGCCACGGAGGCTGTCGGTTAATATCGCAAATACTATAATAACCGACAGGCTAAAGGTACTAAAAGTAGAGTATGAAAACAGAGGCCGCAGGTTCAAACCCCGGATCGAAACTGAAAAAAGTTTTTGTATTGTAAAAGAATAAAAATTAAATATTTTAAATATTAATTTATATAAATAAACACTTTAATTAATCATCTACAATTAATGTAATAATAGGCATGCATACAAAAACTCTCAGATTTATTAAATGAAAAGTACTTCTACAAGCGTAACACATGGCAGTTTTATTATTAACATCACTTGAATGTTCAAAATAGTTCCAAATAATATCATCAGAATTTCTGGACATATTCAATCAGTTTTGTTTTTATAGTTTATATAGACGCAAACTTTCACCTCGCAATATATTAAAAATCACACGACGCGACGCACGCACCCGTCGACAGTATGGAGTGCAACTGATTCAAATTATAGCAATTAGTACAAATTTAACAACGCTATTGATATTAAATTATAATTACCAATTGCATAATTCCTATTTCACGATAATTCTCATTATTAGCGAATCTTGTTTCAAAGCTATAATACTATAATAATTTTAACCAATCATTTGCATTAAATTAAATTATGAACTAAAACGGACCAATCATAACTCATAATAACGTATAGCTACAATTTATTTCCTTAAAAGCGACATCTATTGGTAATTTTACTGTACTATTTAAAATTTCCGTTGACACGTTGAGTTGACGAGTTGACAGATATATTCAACAATAGATGGTGCTGTAGCTTTAATTACCCGATAAAATATTTCTACCTAATTTCAAATAATTGAAATTATAATTATATAGTCGCTTTATTTTCTTAATATTATAATGACTACGACTAATTTAAAAAATAACGTGAAATTAATTGCTATTTATTATATTAATCATCTCTAGGTATAGTACAGGGGCTAACCACCTCGAGAGGCTGCCTAACCATGCCGCGCATAATCTTGGGTGGGTCCGTCGTGCCGGTTGGTGACCGGAAGTGGGGTCCCGGCGGCCCATCTCGGGAGGGTACGGGGGCCCTTCCGTCCGGCGGATCAATTCGCTTCCTGCCGATCCTTTCGTACCGGTGCCCATTCGGCCTTCTTAATGCCCGAACTTAAGCCATTCGTTGCCTCTTTACCAATCCCATCCTTTCAACCATGACAGTGCAATTAAACAGAGCAGGTCCTTCAGCGGTGCATAACACCACCACCGCGTTCACTATGGAGTTCACTAATATCCGCGGATCCCATACGAACCTCAATACCGTCCATCTCGAGACGGCCCGGCCTGCTTTGCTCTTCCTAACGGAGATGCAGATTCGTTGTCCGGCCGATGATTCTTACCTGTTGTATCCCGGTTATTCGCTTGAAGTAAACTTCAAGCCTAAAGCCGGGGTATGTTTGTGTGTTCGGTCGGACATCTGCTGTCGCCATTTGCACTGCATGGAGGACCCCTTCTTCTCCGCTCTGTGGGTGCAAGTGGATCTAGATTCCCTGAGCCTTATCTACGTGTGCCTTTACAGCTCTCACCACGGGGACGATGAGGCGACTCGGCTGTTCAGGTATCTTAGCCAGGCGGCTGATGACGCGCAGGCGCAGTTCCCGTCGCCCGAAATGGTGGTCTTGGAGGATTTTAATGCTCATCACGAACTGTGGCTAGGACTGATCATGCTGGCAGAGCTGCCTATGCATTCGCTCTGACTCATGACTTGACACAACTGGTGAACTAGCCCACCAGGATCCCGGATGTGGCGAGTCATGCGCCTTCTCTGCTGGACCTTCTGCTGGCGAGTCACCCAGCCGGATATCGTGTGACCGTTAGTGCGCCTCTAGGCACTTCCGATAACTGCCTGGCGGCGTACCGCGCTTGGATCAGGAGTCGTGCCTTTATGGATCCCAATATCAGTTCCCTCAAATAAGCCTACAGCCAAGGCTTGCAAGAAGGCCTACGTTAGGGTGGATGCCCAGCGCGTTAGCAGGATTGGGCGTGCGTTGGCCAATCACCCAACTAGCAGTCGTGCTTATTGGAGTTTGGCCGGGGCCGTTCAATCTAACTTCTGCCGTCCAGCGTTGCCACTGCTGAGGTACCCAGAAGGGTCGCTGGCCCACAAGCCGCAAGATAAGGCTGCCTTGCTGGCAAATCTCTTTGCGGCTAATTCCCGCGTCGAAGACCGTGGTTCCCAGAAGCTGCCCACACTGCCTGATTGCGGTTTCTCAATGGCGGATATTCGCATCAGGCAGTGTGATGTGCAGCGTGAGTTACGGTCTCTCGATGTGCGGAAGCCAGTGGTCTGGATGGGATGGGATACCAGCCGTGGTTTTAAGAGCTTGTGCAGCCAAGTTGTCTCCTGCACTGACTTGCCTCTACCGAGCGTCCTACCGCACAGGTGTGCCGGAATCTTGGAGGGAGGCCAATGTGCAGCCGATCCCAAAAAAGGGTGATCGGTCGGACCCTACCAATTACCGCCCTATCGCTATCACCTCAGTGATGTGTAAGGTCATGGAGCGGATCATAAACGCTCAATTGGTCCGCTACCTATTTTTTTTTTTTTTTTAACCTGGCCTGGCATAGTGGGGGCATTGCACCTGATGGAAAGTGCCAATGCCGCCCAGGCACCTGGAAGATCACTCGTTGATCAGTGACCGACAATACGGATTCCGTCAATATCGATCGACGGGTGATCTTCTAGCGTTTGTCCTGCATCACTGGAGTGAGGCGATTGACCGGCGTGGCGAGGCTCTTGCTGTGAGCCTCGACATAGCCAAGTCGTTTGATAGAGTCTGGCGCCGTGGTCTTCTTTCTAAACTTCCGGCATACGATCTGCCCGGCAACCTGTGTTCGTGGATTTCCGGCTTTCTGCATGGGCGTACAATACGTGTAGTCGTCGACGGACACGCTTCGGCGCTCATGTCGGTAAATGCCGGAGTTCCTCAGGGCAGACAATAATAAATATTAACAATGTGATTACCACAAGGCACAGACATCGTATTTTAAAATAGATATGGATTTGTGGTGATTACTATTACTTTTTCGTTATTAGTGTCAACTTTATTACACCCTTGTACATTACATTTATTTCTTTTTGGTAGGTAAAATATGCATAAACATGATTTTTTCACTTTCGTCCCATTTTCAAAGTATATAGGTAATCCGATTCCAAACCAAACAAATAATTCAACACTCCCGTGCGACGTGCGTACTGAATGAAATATCAATTAAGAGTCTCAAAATTCAAAATTCAAAATCGTCTGCGTATGGTCTGCGTCGAATCAGTGCAAGTTACAACATGCACCAACCGGGGCGACGGCCTTGAGGTCGTGTTTGGTCGACGCACGGCGCAGCGACGCTTTGACTTTTGCCGACAACGCTTGAAACATAGAGGTAATCCTTATTTCGGTTACCGGTATGATACCGGTTAAATTCTAGGAATCTAATAAAATTGGCGTATAGGGGTTACCTTTAAAAATACCGGTATTTATTTTTTCGGTTGATACCAAAAAATACCGGTATTTTCGTTACCGTTTTCGGTCCCTGTAGAAAACTATGTTAAATTTGTAAAATTGATGTCAAATTAATTGAAAGTGTCATTTAGAAAGTCTGATACATGATAATAACATTTATGAACTAATATTTTTAATAATACTTTTTTAATGATATTGAGTATTGGAACTCAACGAGAGTCTGGAAATGTCCTAACTTGGCTTTAACTTTAAACGAAATCAATCATAAAGTTAAATTATTAGGAGATATTGTGAATATATATTTTTTGTCCACCTCCCTTTGTAACAAAGCAAGTAAAGCGTTTTTATTGAAATGAATGGCGAGAGAAGCATGCTTTTCCTGATGGTAAGCGATGCGACCGCTTGTGGACAGCAGCAAAACCAAACAACACCATGAATTACAAAGCTTGGCATTCCACTGCGTGACGCGACGATTCAAGCTTGATTATGATCATCTCATCATTATAAGTCGCAGGAAATCTATTCCGGTACATAGGCCTAACCAACAATTTCGCTGGTATTAGAACACACATAAAGATGGGAGCTGGTGTTTCTCCTACAAGGATATCCTAATATAAGCACCAGCCGTTTCTCATTACAGTCATATCTTAACCCCAGCGCTTTTAAGTAAAAATTTTATATTAAATTTAAGTTAAGGAAATATTTCATGATATTTTATTTTTAGTTTTATAATGTATCCGCCCGATAAACATTACCATACGAAGCGGTCAGGAACCCGTTTTAGTGACAAACGTAAAGGCATTTAGATTTACCTGTGTTTTTTCGGATATAATCACGCAGATTATTGTATTTACCGTGAGATAGCCGTCTCGCGTCGTTAACTACTAAACTTCTGTAGTGTACTGTATCAGCCCATATACATCCACTGCAGGGCACGGGCCTCCTCTGCAATCGAGAGTACGATTGAGAGTGGTTAGGCCGTATAATCCACCACGCTGGGTATAGTTCCGGTTGGCGAATTTTACATACCATAGAAATTCTTACCAATCGATGTGGTATGAAGGTTTCTTCACGATGTTTTCCTTTACCGTTATAGTACAATTCACTTAATATAAACTGACTTTTAGTCACTGTCGTTAGTATAAATATGCAGTTTTCTCTATCACAGTTCGTTCGCTCACCTAGCCCTCACGCAACAAACGTAGCGTTACGTAAAATGATACCAGATACTATGACGTCATTAACGTGGCTCTTTTGTTCCAGATAATATAGGACAAAATGGTGTCGTCAGGGATGAAGAGTGGCCTGTTCATGGGCTTTGGAGCTGGCCTCGTCGTGGTCGGAGCCGTTATGGTAGTCTACTGGCCACCTATATTCATCACACAGTTACAAAGGGTAAGTTTTTGTGTGTTGGTTTTAAAAAATACCTTTATTTTCATTGGTTTTTGTCGTTCTCTGTTTTCTTGGCTTTACTGTTTGTGATGTGATTAACAATGTTAAAGAAATCTTTCTTTATTGCTTCTTTATTCTTGGGCCGTTCAGTGTGAAGGTGTTAAAGACTAGCAGGGGAGAAGAGAATCTAAATGTTGATTTGATTGCATTGTTAGTGTAAAAGATGTTTGAAATAATCTCAGTTATGAAGAAGTTAAGTGTGTTGATTTAATTTTGTAAGCTATTCTACGACGCCGAAAAAATTGTGGACGTGCAAAACAATTTTGTGATAAACTTAAGGAAATGACGATGCATACTTTTTAACAATAGCTATGGGTGTTTTTAGTATTTCTAAGTGCATCTCTTTTTTATTCTAGCACGGCTTAATGACCTCAATGCACAGGATGGTGAGTAAAGTGCAATAGATAAAAAACTAAACACACGCGAGAATGGATTGAAGGTCGCTGTTGATTTCAGTTGTTTTCAAATTGGCTTAGCTGCTTGTGCAATCTTTAATAGGTTTAGGAGATTGGGAGAAGGCGATACCTTGATTATGAATGGCAATTCTGCAACGGTATGCATGGTGTCTATGGTGTGTGAGGATGGTATAAGGTGCAATGCTTTTCACGGGTGTAGAGCGGGTAGAGATCGTCGAAATATTTACTAATGCAAAGGTCATAACTTTCTCAACAGGCTATTTGGGCGTATTATGTCCATCAGCAATCTATTGCCTCTGGCAAATCATTGAAAATGAAAATGAAAATGAAAATAATTTATTGAATCCATTAAAATGTTCAACATCATTTAGATTCAGTCATTTTTTTTATCTACCACCCGGTTCGGAAAGCGGTTTTCACTAGAGAAGAACGGGCAAGAAACTCTAGTGTTGCTCTTTTCAAAACCAGTTTACAATGTAGTGAATTATTACAAAATTTACAAGTTGGTTAAAATCAGAGCAGTTTAATAATAATTTATTGTAAATTTACAATAAATATTTTTATACAAATATTATAATATTATAATTACTATGGCTGAGTGAAGCGAAGTCGCCCAGAACGAAGAATCAGTATACTCTTTTTCGCCCAAGTGGTTAACAATTGCGAAAGTCTTATGTAATCCATCAATCAATCCGTTACAATGTAAGCAGATCGGATAGACCAGTCTACGCAAGCAGCACCCGTTCACGAGTATGACGCATGTGCCAGCCATCGGCCTCCTCAACCATGTTACAGGGAAGTGACCGACCCGGCACACGACGCCACCGCAAGCACAGACTTTTTAGCGAGCATGACATACCCAATCACTTACATAGGAAAACAATGGCAAATTTGACAAGTTACTTAATTTAAATGATATTTTATAGAGCACACCAAGACTTCCGTTCCGAGATACTACACATTTATTTAATTTTATTCTATTCCCAAGCCTTGTTATCGTCTAAATATTCCGAAATTTTATAATATGCTTTATTGCATAATTTTTGCTTGATAGTAGCTTTGAATTTTGTAATAGATAAGGCTTTAATATGACTGGGAACTTTGTTATAAAAGTGTATACAGTAACCCTTAAAAGATTTGCTGATCTTGTGGAGTCTGGTCTTAAGAGTAGCTAGATTATTCTTATTCCTAGTATTTTTGTCATGAATATCGCTAATCTTAAGAAAACTTTCTTTATTTCTATGGACATAAATTAAATTTTCAAAAATGTATTGTGATGCTACTGTCATTATATTTATCTCTTTAAATTTTTCTCTAAGAGAATATCTGGACCCTAGCGAATAAATTGACCTTATAGCTCGCTTTTGGAGAACAAAGATGGTGTTAATATCAGCAGCACCACCCCACAGTAAAATTCCATAACTCATCAGACTATGAAAGTAGGCAAAATATACCAATCGAGCTGTATCAACATCAGTCAATTGGCGAATCTTACCCACCGCAAAGACTGCGGCGCTCAGCTTTTTAGCTAGAGCGACTATGTGAGAACCCCATTGAAGTTTGGGATCTAATGTAATTCCTAAAAACTTAGTTGTATCCACAAGGCTCAACTCATCCCCATTCAAATTAATGTTAGCATTAACTTTTTTGACATTAGGTGTCACAAACCTGATACATTTCGTTTTTTGGCTATTTAATAACAAATTGTTAATGCTAAACCAATGTACTATTTTTGAGAGGGTGTGGTTTACGTCGTCAATATCAGGATTATGTCTATTTACTTTAAATATTAATGAAGTATCATCAGCAAACAACACTACCTCACAGTTGTCCCTTATAAAAAAAGGTAAGTCATTAATATAAATTAAAAAGAGAAAGGGTCCGAGTATCGAGCCCTGCGGAACTCCCATAGTAACGGCAGACCCAGGAGATCTTATTCCGTTGACATCTACACTTTGGACCCTATTACTCAAATATGATTTACATAATTCAAGAGCAATACCATTAATTCCGTAGTGGCTCAATTTCCTGATAAGTATATCATGGTGAACACAATCAAATGCTTTGGATAGATCACAGAATACACCTAAGGCATTCTGTGAGTTCTCCCAAGCATCAAATATGTTACTGATAAGCTCCACACCAGCGTCAGTTGTAGAGCGACCCCGCGTGAAACCAAATTGTTTACCATGAAGTATTTTATTTTTTGAAAAGTAAGTTTGAAGTTGTGAGAGCATTAGTTTTTCAAAAATTTTGCTAAATGTAGGTAGTACTGAAATAGGTCTATAATTAGAGGGGTCCTCTGAACTACCAGATTTAAAAAGAGGTATAACTTTACTCAACTTCATTTTATCAGGAAATAGACCACTGTTTATACAAGCATTAAAAATTACAGCTAACTGGGGAGCCAAGACTGGTATTACAGAGTGTAATATTTTTGTTGAAATTCCCCAAAGGTCACATGTGTTTTTAATATTAATGCATTTAAATATTTTTCTTACATCCATACTGTCAACGCAATGGAACTCAAATGAATCTCTGCCTCCAGTCACATTTTCTTGTAGTAACTTTTCTGCTATCGCAGGGGATGAGTTTAAACTTTTTGTTATAGAAACTGGTACATCTGAGAAGAAATTCTCAAAAATCCTAGCTACTTCAACATTAGATGTAATATTCTGATTGTTAATATTTAAGCTAAACTCTGTGTCCCGAGGTTTAGCCCTACCAGTTTCTTTATTAATCACACTCCAAGTCATTTTTATTTTATTTTTGGAGCTTTTTATTTTGTTACTAACATAAATTGATTTTGCTTTAAGACAAACTTGTTTAAATATTTTTGAATATTATTTACATATGATTTAAAATCCTGACTATGGTTATATGTTCTTTCGTGATAAAGATTATATAGTTTTTCCCTACTTCGATGTATACCGATAGTAGCCCAACTGTTAAAACATGTTTTTTTGTCACTGGAAATGGACCTGGAAGCAAAAATTGATTTGAATTCTTCACAAAATGTATTAAATACAAAATTATATAACTTATTAGGGTCATTACCCTTTACAATTGTAGTAAATTTATTAGATATATTTTTTCTTAACTTTTCTAACCGGGCCTTAGTTACTGGAACAACAGTAAGTTTTTCAATGTATTGTGTTTGGAACTGACTGCTAAATGTGACAAGTTGTCCACAGTGATCAGAGTGTAATTCACTTCATTACATTATGTTTTCTCTTATTGAAGACAGAACGACGTTATTTATTTATTCATCTAGCATTGCCTTTTAGAGTGGCTCTCAGACAGCTTTCACCTCTCTAACGTCACCATAGGACGCTGAATTTCAAGAGCAACTTGCTGGTAAAAATATAATAAACAACGCCCAGATTTTGTAAAATTATGACAGATTTTCATGATGACTACGAATAAGTATCTAAAGGCTTTCGAATTAAAGCATGAAATTCTATGGTACCCTAAGATTAATAGCGCCTGCTATAAAATTTGAAACTTAAACTAACATTCATCTCCACTAACTGTAAAAAAAATTCGACTTGACATTGCCTTTTCTTACAGATGATGGTGCTGTCACCCACATCGATGTCATTTGACATCTGGCGGGAGACTCCAATACCCATGTACCTGGAATGTTATATGTTTAATATATCGAACGTGGACGATATATTAGCTGGAAAGAATGTCACGCTAAGGGTCAACCAGATGGGTCCGTATGTCTTCCGAGAATCACATGAAAAGGTAAGCTTTAAATAAAAAGTATTGTATACATAGAAGAGACTTGCTGAAGTTCAGAAGGTAACTATAAATGGGTCGATTGGAGTAGTACCACAGAATAAAAAGTACGAATAACGTTGTAATGTGAAGTAAGCTTTGCTGTTATGTTTATTTCGGTGAGTGAGATTACTAGAGACATTAAGAGCAAGGTTTATAAAGGTACATCCCTGAAACATATAGAAATATGTATAGAGTTTTCTAGAATCGTGTATCTTTGAGGAAATTATTGTGTTACTGGTATTTATACAATTTGCATATTATCCGTGATTAGGAGTGTCTACGTTTATATTATTAATGTAACTATTTTATTGTTCTTGTCTAGTGTTGACATAATATTAAAATAAATTATCACTTATCAAAGCGCAGACATTAAAATAGAATATAGTAAAATGGGAGAGAATTGGTCAATGATAGTAAGAAAGAAATTCAATAGAAGGATGATTAAATAGCTACAAAGTACATATAGGAGCTTAGGGAGTGAATGTTTATGACATGGACAGTAGGGACCAACCCATAGGTCCCATGCTAGTCGAATCAGTGACACCCTTGACAAGGGTCAGGTCAGAAGATTCTGGACATAGGTTCCAGAATACATGAAGCGAATAATGAAAGTGAATGGAAAAGTTATTTGCTAGGATCGAGCTTAGAGTATAGTCTCAATCTGTGGTCTTAACTTACCTCCTCTTTACTACCTTACTACCTACCTCTTTAGGTTACGTCTGTAAATTTAATTTAATAATGTTAGCATGAGATAAGGCCGTTAAAATGTAAAAGAAATCTAAAGTAGCAGTGCTAATACGTAATGTCTTATCATTATCATAAACAAATATGTTTATTAGGAAGATTAAAGTACAATATTTTCCTGCTATGTGTCATGGCATTTAATACTATAAATATATGTTTATGCAGTTTATATTATAATACATTTATCGCTATGTTCTTGTGACAAAGTGCATAGACTACGATTCGTGAAACTTAGTTAAATTTTGAAGTTGGGATTTATCATTTGCGTATTATTATTGTTAAATTATTATTAAACTTAAAGTAAGTACTGGCTGGCTCATTTCACTAGGCGATGATATAATCTCCTACAGACAACCTTTAGATGAAGATAAGATAGAGGCGAGAGAAAGAGCAGTTGTATTTTGCGATTTTAAAATTCTGCGAATTACCTAGATTTGGAATTGTATTCGGAAAGGCGATAGGTTTTTTTCTATTGCAGCGAATAGCGAGAAGAGCTTGTCATTCGCCTGATGTTATGCGATACAATCACTCACGGACAGTAGCAAAACCGAACAACACCATGAAATAAAGCAATGCTTCTCATTCCACTGCGTTCGCCATCCTGAGACATAAGATGTTAAGTCTCAATGTGTCCAGTAGTTACTCTGGCTACAATGTCCTTCAAACCGAAACACAAAAGTGCATTTATATTGCTGTTTGGCGGGAGAAATAGACATTGCGGTTGTACCTCCTCAGGCGGCCTCTCATATATGGGAGACCTACTAAAAGTAAGGCTTGCCTGTTAATACATCTTGCAATTGAAACACGAAAAATCTAGATGGAACTGGTGACACTTCAGTATATCTACACTTAATACATGTTTTTTTTTATTATATCGGAGTGGAGTGTTAAGAACTTGTTCTCCTGTAATCGTTTATTTTGCCTAGACAAGGTTATATGTATATTTGTCCACATATTGTTGTTGATTTTGCATAAGATTAATTTAATTTGCAAATTTGTTTGCCTGTATTTTTAATGTCACAACAAAAACAGGCTGGCCGAGAATAACAATTTGATTTGAATATTAACCGTCGAATATTAATACCTTCAACTTGTGTATAAATTATTCCAATTTTCTAATACATTAAATATATGTTAATATGCAGGATATTATTAATTGTTACATTTCAAATTCTTTTGGCGATACCAGTACAAATATTGATAGATTAAATATTGACATCGACACCGCACACAAAGGTTGAAAACAGTTGAAACTCATCGTGACTCACGCAAGTGTCGCGTTCCGGGTTCAGCCTGTATAAATCAGTAGGGAATCAGGGGCTTAAGATGCTATGGTATCAACTATGACGACCATATTTATAGACAGTTCATAAATCAATCCTCAAAAAGTATTCCAGTCTAGTCGTTCGAAAGAGACAAATTATTGGACAACTTATTAACTATCTATTGTTAGAAGTCAGGAATCAAATGCCGGTATATCTTGAAATTACTATATTTGTCATGTTCATTCTAAATTTCAAATACAATACAAAACAATGAGCGCGTTTTATCATATTTCTTTGGCGCGAGTGAGTCTCTGAATGGCGGACTTTTTGACATTTCGGTTTTAAATAGGCTCTATGCAAAGGTGTTGCAGTCTTACGGCCTTACGCAAACACATTAAATATTATGGTATTAATTAATAATTATAAACAACATTTAAATAATAGATTACTAGACATATTATAGTCACTAATTGTGTCGTAATAATAATAAATAATTGTTAACACTATGAATAAAATTGTACGTCTTCAGTAGTCTGACTTTAGAAATTCTATAGCCTGCGTACACGCACTGTGCAAGTGTTATGAACGTTGGCCTTAGTACTCTCAATATAACTCTTGGCTGTAAAGGTGTCGATCTCACCAGTGGGTGATCTGGTTTTATAATAAGCCTATTCTGGAGGCTATTTAATTCGTATTTTTATTGGTCCGGCTTGTCGTCGGCGTATTGAATATCTATAACCCTAAAATTATAGACATGTAGCCGGCCCATCAAATCGGGAGCAGAGCGGGAAGGGAAAAGGATGGAAAAGAAAAGAGTTAAATGGCATCCGGCAATATCACTTACCGACCGAAACGCGTCGTGCCATGCTATTCTAGCAGTACATATCTAATTGTATGCCTTAAATAAATGAGATAAAATGAAGCAAAAATGTTAATCTTGGATTAGTATTATCTAAATGATGCATAGGATGATTAGAAAAGGATATCCTTATACTATAATCATATTGTGCAATTTTTTTCTATAAGTTGCTATGAAAATCTTTGAAGACTATCTTCACTATTTCGCATATTATAAGGGACTGTACCATAAATTAATCAAATTATGACCAGAAAATAAACTTTACAAAACTCTTTCTACTAGATTGTTTTCCTAATCTATGCTCATCTGTCGGTGGCGCGGCGTTTCAAAGTAATTCATATAAATATTATCTTCTATAACCACACCATACCTAGTGGTAAGTGCAACGCTGTCCATCGATTGGCAACTAAATATCTGTCGCCACCTGACACAATAATTCAGGACTGCCTACTTAGTTCTTCACGTTACAGAGAAAGGACTTAGAAAGTATTTATAGGACAAAGGGTGCAAATGCCAGTATTTCATGATGCTCAATGAATAAGATATCTCAAAATATTTTTTTAAATGGCCTATTTTGTGTTTATAAATATCATTTCACGCCGAGTGCGACTACATGATAATACAATCGCAACGAACTTTGAACTCAGCTTGACTAATGCGTGTTTTCTTATTAATGTGTCATCGTTGCAAACCAATTCTTTGTTTAGTTACAATGGGATTATTTCGTAACAAGATTGTAATAACGTACATTACGAACTTGTATGTATAAACAATAACATAATAATCATAAATAATTTACTATTTAAAATATACTGTTCATGTCTGATATTTTAAATATTTCAAACCAACTGATGTGCAGAGTTGGTGGACTGAAGTTCTGTTTCCAGTAGGGTTGCTGTTAGATAGATGGCTGGTTACAAAATTATAAGCCACATTATTTTGCAACATGGTATAAAATATAGGTATCTTTGTAAGACTGGTAACCCCAGCAGCATACCTTTCGTGTTCTTCTAAAGCCTCGTATTCGTGGTAAACATTTGTTTAGCAACAGTTGGTCAACGTTGTTGATGAACGGCGGGAATGCTGCTGGAAACTTTGTTTAAATCAATATGGGTTGTCCACACACGCCAGTCTGCGTTAAAATGTTGCCCGAGGAAGAAGTGTTGTTGTGTTCTTGTATCTGATGTATAAGATTTCTAACAAAAAAGCTAAAATGATGGTGGGTGTGAAACTATCTCTTGCGAGGAGAAAATTTGACGAGTGACCTCAGACTTGAAATGCATCATTCTTTTTGTTTCTATCCTTGTATTCTTTAATAGAAGAATCCCATAGTAACGCTTTTGAATGAAATAATTCTATTAATTGCGTAATATTATCGTTGCTCCACACTTCCGCCATGTTTATAAACAGTTGCAAATATGTCCACACATGTCAACATTTGTTGATAAACTGAGGTTTCCCTCGCCGGGCGTCAACTCTGCAACATGGCGTGATCAACTCCGCAACACAAGTGTTGCCCGCAATATGTTGACACCAACTCGGCAACATATTTATGCAACCATGTTGCTAAAAAAATGTTTACCATGAATACGAGGCTTAAGGCTTACAGGAATAAAGCCATAATTAGCTTTGCTCTCGTAAAAAATCCGCGACCCGTAAATACCCTAGATTCGTCTGAGTTGTCATAAAAATTAATGAGGCTCGATAAGAATGATAAAATCAATACTCCTCATTTTCCAACAGGTAAATCTAACATGGAACGACCACAACTCGACGATAACGTTCTTCAACCAGAGGTACTGGTACTACGACGCTGAGAAGTCAAACGGCAGCCTTTCCGACGAAATTACCAGCATCAATCCCATTATAGCGGTGAGTGCAATTTGCTTCTGAAAAAAATGTTTCAGAGTACAGAAATAATAATTACATGGGCTGTGATTAGTTTGTACTTCATGTTATCACTGCCATGCTAATAAAACTGATAAAATAGTACTATATTTTGCCCACGCCCTCATTCGTTTTTATGTAGATTATGTCAAAATGAGGTCGTTATTGGATACACGAAGCATTACGATGGAACAAAGTATTATTTCCATTCGTCGTTAAACAGCACTTTATTACTGGATCAAAGTTACTCTATGTCCTTCTCTGTACCCTAGATAATGTGTAAAAACAAAATTTCATATCATTTAGATCAGTAGTTACAGAGTGAAAACGGAACAAACAAACGTCTATTTACAATGTTTAATTTGTAGAAGAAGATTTGGGTTAGTCATCGGTAATTTTTCACACAGACCGTGGAGTAAAATCTCACACTTGAGTTTATTTCAATGCAAGTACAAATGGATTTGTCATCGACTATAATTATATTTAAATGACCAAATCAGTGAAGGGAGCCTTAATGTTCGCCTGGATTCACGTCGAAATGCAATAAGATAGTCTGAACCAAAGTATACTATTTGAAATAAATAAAGGATTTAATTTTGGAGATGCTATCTATATATTATATCTATGATTATAGCTGCGATCTATATATTATATAATTACGAATTTAACAAAGAGCAAATTAATATTAAATACAACAGTAATTCTAATGACATTAATTTAGTTAGCTTAATATTTTTAATTTTACATCTAACTCAAAATAGACATTGCGGTGGTACCTACCCAGGCGTCCTCTCACATATGAGAGACCTACCACCATTAAATTCCCTACACAAAAAATAGGTTTCATAGAGGCACAAAAATCGCAACAATACTTAGTATTGTAAAATGGGCATTCTTTCTCCGACACAGACTGTAGCCTACACCCTGCGCTATCAGCGAACGATCATCAAGATCCCAGTGGACGTGTTCCTGAGGCTGTACCACAACAACCTGTTCCTGAAGGCCAACGTGTCCTCCTGGCTGTTCGACGGCATACAAGATCCGGTGCTGGACATCGCCAGCCAGTTCCCGGACCTGCCGTTCCTCATACCTTATGATAGGTTCGGCTGGTTTTATGAGGTGAGTTGATTGTGACATTTCTTGACCTAGGTTTAAATGTTATTTTTTTTTTATTGCCACGAATGGCGAGACAAGCATGCTGTTCCCCTAATGGGAAGCAATACGACTGATTATAAACAGTAGCAAAACCAAACAACACCTAGAATTACAGAGCAATGCTTGGCATTCCACTTCGCTCACCATCCTCCGACAAAAGATGTTAAGTCTTAGTATGCTCAGTTGTTACTCTGGCTACAGTGTCCTTCAATCCGAAACACAACAGTGCATTTACACTGCTGTTTGACGGGAGAAATAGACATTTCGGTGGTACCTACCCAGACGGATTCTCACATATGAGAGACCTACCACTAGTAACTATATAAAAAAAACCTTTTGATTTGAAAATAGGTCATTTTGATCTTTTTTTTCTACACTAGACAGTTGTTTTGATAACGAATGATTTTCAGCAGCATATATTTACTATTTCATACTTTGTAATATATGTATAGGGTATTTGAATTGAATGGACAAAGATTAAGGTAACGGAAGTATTTCGGGTGAACGCACCGACATCGTACTATTTTGATAAAATTTCAGATAACTTATCTTGCTTTTAATAAAATAATAAAACAATACACCCAACAGTCACATACATAGTCCTGACTCATTAAAATCGAGTCTTGTGTCGTGGGTATCAGGAACGACGACAGACTTTTCGGTCTAACAAACACCCAGACCCGAAATAAATACTAGGTGCGACACATCTTGGTGCGAGGATCGAACCCGCAGCCATTCGTTTCATAGCTGGCGTCTCACCAACTGTGCCACGGTTATGAAAGCCACAAGAAAATAAAGAATGAATATTGCGGCTAATACGCTTTGTTAGGTAATGTTAAGATTGATTTAAATTCATAAAGCATTTTTTAAGTTATTTTCGGTGATAGATTATATAAAATGAGATATTCTCTTTACCCACATATAAGGTGGCCTTTTTGTCAACGACAGCCTTCGTGGCGGAATCGATAGGGAACCGGCGTAGAAAAGAGTGCCTGGTGGTTCGTTTTTGCATAGAAAAAAATAGTTTTGCGGCTCACAATAATTTCTTTCGGGTTTGAGTGTTATGAAATCCGAAACCCAAGACATAAAAAAATAATTTACGTAGGCTTTGGACTATGTATTATATTTAATTACTAAAATGATGATTAAGTGAAATATGGCGTGTTATAAAATGATTCATCTGTACGTGCGGTCATGAATCATAGAGGAAATATGGTACTTTTCTTTTATTACGGTGTGGAGGCCAGCTTCTTAAGACTTCAAATGTAGTTCAGCTTAAGTTATAAGCAATTTTCTACACCCAACAGTCATCTACATAGTCCTGACCCCAGACTCAGATCGAGTCTCCGTGCCGTGGGTATCAAAAACTATGAGAGACTTATCAGTCTCTCAAACACCCAGACCCAAACAAATACCTGTTAATCACACAAACATTTGTTTTCGGTGCGGGGATCGAACCCGTGGCCAATGACGGTGTCTAACCAACTGCGCCACGGAGGCTATCATTTTTTACTGTAGTATGATAGACTAGGTTCAAGCTTTTGGTTCGCCAACCCGCAGACTAATTTGGATGTCGTTTTTCTCTTGGAAAGTCTCTCGTAGATTCTGACATTTTAGAAGAAATATCCCAATTTGACTATGTATGCGATTTCCAGATCATCAGACATGTGTCTCGAGCTACTCATAATTAAACTGATTATATAGATGCCAATCCTCACTAGGCCAGCGTGGTGGACTATATGGCCTAACCACTCAATCGAGTTCGTGATTGTAGTGTCGGCCCGTGCCCTGCAGTGGGACGTGTATATGGGCTGATACAATACTGATTATATAGTTTTTTTTTTAATTGTATACGATTTGCAGAATCTCTAAAATACCGCACACGATCGTTCCGCGTAAATCGGTGTATGCTTTCGCCTCTGGATCTCATGTAGACTTTCACTGCCTCCGCGCGGCATCACGCCATTCGCAACACTAATGACAAATATTTTTTTCTAATGAACATTACTACAACACTGGATAGATAATTTTTTATTTATTTTATAAAACATTTACATTGTAAATATACATCGTATGCCAAAACGTTAACATGAAACTAAATAATTAACTTACTAGCGGCATGGCCCAGCTTCGCCCGGGTTCAAATAGATTTCTGTATAATAATATCTACGCATTATTATACTTATAAACCTTTCTCTTGAATCACTCTATCTATTAAAAAAACCGCATCAAAATCCTTTGCGTAGTTTTAAAGATTTAAGCATACAAACGGACATAGGGACAGAGAAAGCGACTTTGTTTTATACTATGTAGTGATGCTGGCCTTCGCAGTTTTATTTATACGATAATACTATACAGTAAGCCCATAATCGTCAATATGGCCTTGGAAACCTTTATACTCGTAATCAAGAGTTCGACTAGTCCGTCATGCTGGCCTGAAGCGGAAAGGCATGACAATAAAATATAGCAAGGTCTCCTACAGTCACATATATATTATTGAGTACAAGACTTGCGACGTGGTTATCAGAAACGACAAGTGATTTGACGGTCTCACAATACAAAACCCACGGCTTCCCGTATCACAGCCGGTATCGCCACCAAAGCTGTCTGTACTATAACTGATCGAGATAGGGTTTTTAGTGACTTAAGTAAATGGTAGAGCCAATCTATAGTCATATTTAAACATATAATAAGTTTGTAACCGATCGATGTCTGTACATACAGTATGAATGAGAAAACTAATATGGGGGGACTACGAGTATATTAACGTAATAGAACCCAAAACAATGATTTTTAGAATTTTTGTCTGTTTTTCGGGGCGGTTGTGTGCAATGAAATCAGAAACGGCTTAACGAATTTCGAAGAAATTTGGTGTGGAGGTAGCTGATACCCTGGATTAACACTTTTGCTACTTTTTATCCCTAAAAATGTAGCGTTCCCGTGGGATGAGGAAGTAGTTTCGATATATTTGTAACTGTTTTTATATTCTAGAGCATGTGTTGGGACTGGATTTCATGCCTTAAGTGAGAATGAGACGGGACGGATTACGGAGAGGGACATAATTTAACGAAAATCATAAATGGTATGACAATGAATTACGCTGTAGCTATTCTTACCAAAGTGGTAAAGCCACACTATACCTACCCGTGATAGACTATGTAAAGATGTTGTGTATGGAAATTTTCTGCGAAACTGGTTAATGACCCAACTTTTATCAATTGTTATTCTAAACAATAATATCAGTTGAAAAGCATAGATACGGTCCGTCCTGTTTGCATAGGATGTTTACATAGATTACAGAATGCTACATATGCAAGTGGAAACTTTGCACATAGATAGACCCTTGATAGGCTCGCCCCCTATTACATGGTGAGACGTGGGTATCTTGTTAGCATCTCTGCCTGCCCCTTCTGGTAAAGGCGTGATGTTTGTGTATATAGATAGATTTTAATAATAGAGACACAATTCTGTCGACTGGTGAGGGACAACCTATTCGGCGTACACTGCACTTAGCCAGGAGAGTTTCGAATGTTCGAAACGTCCGACTTAAATTATAAGTTTTCCTCTTCTAAAAATACTATTCTCTATGACACTTATCATTCACACCGTACTTGTCTATGGTTACAACGTACGATAGAGGATTCGAACATTTTGTAGAGTATTTAGGCATATTCGCACAATTGTACGTACGACGTTCATACATTCGAATTTCGTTTTGAATCATACATGTAGTCACTTTATCGTACCAGTATAAAAAGTTGAGTATTACGCATACAATTTATTTGGACTTATAGTTATTTTTTGCCATGAGTGCTCTGCATATTTCTCCTTTATTATTTTAAATACATACATAAGGTCACGTATATCTTCATTGGTGGCCTGTTGGTAAACGGACCGGACGCGGCTGCCAACATGTTCACGGTGGTCGCGGGTTCAAATCCCAGGGCACACCTCTGACTTTTCGGAGTCATTTGTGTATTGATAGTCAATCACCACGCACTAAAACGGTGAAGGAAAACATCGTGAGGAAACCTGCATACCATAGCATTTTCTATGGTATGTAAGTCCGCCAACCCGCACTAGGCCAGCGTGGTGGACTATATGGCCTAACCACTCTCAATCGTACTCTCGATTGTAGAGTAGGTCCGTGCCCTGCAGTGGGACGTATATGGGCTGATACAATACAATACAAAAAATATCTTCAAAGGAATAGGCAGAAGTAGCGTTTTCCTGCCCAAAGTGCAATAAACTTATTTCAATTCTATCGCAATGTCGAGCAGAAATTGCAGTTCAACTGATAAACTTATTCTTACTGCCCGACCGGAGATTAGTATCCAGGATCTTAGTATGTTTACTGAGTGGATGCTCCCACTCAGCCTATATAATTAAGCGATTTGCTACGTAGGTATACAACTTGCTAAGTAAATAATTTGATTTATCAGTCACTAGTTTGGACTATGGAACTATGAAATCATACATATGTTTATACCTTTGTGGAAAACCGACGTTTTATGTTATAGTATCAAAAATGTACTAGAATTTCTATGGTTTGTAAAGTTCACTAACTTAGATTAGGTATTTATACCTTAGCCCTCTCAATCGTACTCTTAATGGTAGAGAAGTCCTCTATTCATTTGTAGGTATATATATACATACGCTAATATATTGTACAGTACCTATCATAATTTGCAAGCCAACGTTTGTTAGGTTTAGAAGCATTTTATAGTGGGCATACATGGATTGAAATCATACTCTATATATCAGAAGTTGTAAGCAACATTTTCTTTGTATTGTGTCTCTTTGTATCTAACGCTCTGATTGGTAAAATAACATTAAATGTTGACGGTTAACTTGTGCTCTTATTTTTACCACCGTAGCCTCTCCCTTTTCTATAGCTGAAGATAGAATGAGAGAGAGCGAGCCTAGAACTTATCTTCAAACAGCATTCTGTTCCGATAACAGCTAACATATTTGTAATGGACGTCGACCAAACTGTGTCTGTTGAATTTGACAGTGACACAAAATGATAACCACACATTACGACACTCGTCCTATTTTAATCTGACGACCCGATTTGATGAAATTTAGAACAATCCTGATAGCTATATCGGTACTTTGGTTAGAGACTAAATAAATGAAGACGCTTGATTAACCAATTCTTTGAATACCGATGGAAATGATGTATGATTAAATGAAATACGGACTGTCGCAATTTTATTAGTATATGCACATTGAATAAACTGATAAATGTGTACATATATTGAATAGTCGCCTCATCAGCCTAATGATAGCACATATGCACTGTGAATCAATTGCAGACTTATGATTTTTATAAACTATATTTTCAATGGGTAAAATGTTCTTGGATTCTACGTGTCAGATTATATATGTTAGATTTTTGCAATGTGTGAGAGAGGGCGATTTAATCGTCATGCCAGAACTTCTAGGCCGGAGCGACATACGGTTTTTTTTTTAAATTAAAAAAATGAATATTCCCGGTTTTCCTGTTCTTGACTTCACGAATCATAATGAATTACTCATTCATGCTGCCATTAAATCAACGAGGCAAATTTTAGTGTGTACAATAATCTTTTCAAACAGTGTACGTATATCTTGATAAATTATAATTAATGAATTTAGATAATTACTAGCTGTCGGGCCCGGCTTCGCCCGGGTGCAGATAGTTTTTGAGTCCAATCCACATCAAGAACATATTATTTCGCGTGTCTACTAACTATATTTCCCGCGTGCCGTCGACTATATTTCCCTTCCGTAGGAGAGGACATCCCGTGCCAACAATTTGAATTTGAAAGAGTAGAAAATATGTATATTTGGTTTCCTGACTCATCCCACGGGAACACTACATTTTTCGGGATAAAAAGTAGCCTATGTGTTAATCCAGGGTGTCAGCTATCACTATACCAAATTTCATCAAAATCTGATTGGTTTCCTGACTCATCCCACGGGAACACTACATTTTTCGGGATAAAAAGTAGCCTATGTGTTAATCCAGGGTGTCAGCTATCACTATACCAAATTTCATCAAAATCTGATTGGTTTCCTGACTCATCCCACGGGAACACTACATTTTTCGGGATAAAAAGTAGCCTATGTGTTAATCCAGGGTGTCAGCTATCACTATACCAAATTTCATCAAAATCTGATGAGCCGTTTTTTCATGAAAGAGTAACAAACATACATACAAACTTTCACCTTTATAATATTAGTAAGATATATAAGTAGATATTTAATTATCTAAATTCATTATTACACGAGAAACACACGAAAAGATTAGTTTGGGAATGTCGCAGTACTTATTATTATCATATAGATAATTAAGTTTGTTATTAAATTAGTTGCTAACTTTCTTACTTTTTTTAATTTGAAAAAAAGAAAACTCTTTTTGCTGAAAACGAATACATTTTTCTTTATAGCATCTGGTTCCATAGTCCACAGCTAAATATTTTTTTCCTATTGTCATCGTGAGGAAACATGCATCCCAAAGCGATTAGTAAGAATTTCTATGGTATGAAACTCCGCCAACCCGCACTAGGCCAACGTGATGGACTACAACCCTCACAATCATACTTTCTATTGTAGAGGAGGCCCATACCGTGCAGTGAGACCTATATAGGCTAATACTAGGCTATACAAATAAAGAGAAGTATCCTTGAATCCCAGACAGTGTAAGTGGCAATACAGTCCCGCGCTGAGCCAGCGGGGTGTGCAATTCATTGCACGCGCGTAATGTTTCATCATTGTGCCACTTTCTCTATTGTATAATCAATATTACTTCTTCGATGTTTACTAGTGGAGTATCATTAACAGAATTTTCCAGTTTTCTTTTTTTTATTGCTATCAATAGCGAGACGAGCATGCCGTTCGCCTGATGGTAAGCGATACGACCGCTCATAAACAGTAGCAAAACCAAACAACGCCTTGAATTACAAAGCTAGGCTTGGCATTCCACTGCGCTCGCCATCTTGAGACAAAAGATGTTAAGTCTCAATATGTCCAGTAGTTACTCTGGCTACAATGCCCTTCAATCCGAAACACAACAGTGCATTTACACTGATGTTTGACGGGAGAAATAGACACTGCGGTGGTACCCACCCAGATGGCCTCTCACATATGAGAGACCTACCACCAGTAAAAAGTTTCTTTAAATGAATATTGACGGTCCCTACGCAATATATCGAACTCTAAATTCACCACTTTACGTCAATAAAATTGTGCTGAGAGGAAGAAACGGTACAAGAAAACTCTCAGCACAAACTGATATACATAATATATACTTCTCATCGGAAAAATCGATACACCGTGAAAGTACATCTGTATCAGCCCATATACGTCCCACTGCAGGGCACGGGCCTACTCTACAATCGACAGTACAATTGAGAGTGGTTGGGCTATATAGTCCACCACGCTGGCCTAGTGCGGGTTGGCGGACATTGAAAGTGTATGTTTTGCAAGAATTATCAGAAAAAAGTGTATATTTAGGAATATAAATGTCAAATGTCGTTACCAGAATATTACGATTGAGGTTTTGAAATCCTAATGTTGAAGTTCTAAATTCAAATTAAATTTATACACAATTTTCTAATATTCCTTACGAAACATAAACTTACAATTTGTTTCGTTTTTTATGATGAGAAAAACATGCACCATTGTTTCTTATCCTGTAGAAAATTTTACCATTCTGGTGTTGTTACAATTTGTATCCCAGCAACTGGAATGGGGCTCCCTAATTCCGGTATCTAATATCTCCCTTATCTAACTAAGTACGTCATAGGCTCCTGAAAGGATTAAAGCTGATAATGTCGCAACAATATATTGTTATGTAATGTACATAGCATATTGAATCTTAGGTCTTGTTGAATAAGGTTACAAAACGAACGCCAATAATTACCGTGAAAGTTAGGCAAATTGGTTACGTTCGCTGAAAATTGGTTTCGGTTTTCCATGAAGAAATCATTCAAGGTAAAATTTTATTAATTTTAATATGATATTATCCTGTAGCTGTATGAAATCTATCGGAAGAAGAATTTAATCGTATTTGATTTTGAGGAGACCTGGGGGTTACTCTGTGATTCGAAACGAAACTCGAATATTCGATCTCCGAAATAAATTACAAGTTTTACACTTCTAAAAATAAATAGTATTCTTTATGATACTTATCATTCATCTGAACTTAATCTTTGGTTACGACGTATACGATAGAGGATTCAAACATTTTATGGAGAACCCAGACACATTTGTAGTTTAACTTATTACGTTACTTAGTACTTACTACGTTGGAATATTCGAGTTTCGTTTCAGATCGTATAGTGACAGTGCTGTTTATATCTTTAACCTCTATAATGCAGTAACAATGAAATTTTAAATACAAGCAGTTTGAGGCTATAGTGATCCACACAAAAAGGAAAACATTAAAAACGATTCATAAAGAACGAAGCCCAAACATACAGCAAGAATATACAAGTCCATTTAGGTAATAATTACACCAGAAATAAAAGTCACAATATTTTTGTAAAGGCCGTATGAAGTACTTGTAATATAAATAGATTGTTTATTCTTGTAGGAACTTTACTTTAAAAATATATTTACGGTATACGAAAAGTGATGCAATAGACTGTGTCTACATAGGTACATAATGTCACGCCAACTTCCCAGAATGGGTAAGCACTAAGCAGAGGTGCTACCAGGACACCCACGTTTCGCCTTGTGTGTGCTGTCCCATGATGTGATAGTAAGCGAGCCCTTTTTTATTATTGCATAGATCGGGCAAACGAGTAAACGGGAACATCCATAATTCTTGCATCATGGATGTGTTGCTGGCCCATTAAATTGGGAATGGACCGGGTAGGATAAAGGAAGAGAAGGTGGAAGGGGTATCGGTCACAAATTACTGAATTTGTGTGTCTTTGAAAAATGCACTGTGTGTGGTATCGATTAAAGACGACATTGACTGAAATAAAATTTTCACGACCTAGTATAGACAAATTCAGAACCTTCTACATTTTCAGAAATATATTTAGCCCCAATTTTTCTATTCTTGAACCTCTGCAACATTCTCTTTTATTTAGTTTTAATTATATTTAATTATTGTACCGACCTACTTTATTTCTGTTAAAACGATTGCTTATCTTTAATTAGATAATATTAAGCCTTGTACTGCGCCAGATAATTAGCAGCGATTTGTGCTAATTTCTTATTTATGTCTATGAGTATGGTGAAGAATGTATTAACACCCGTCTAAAATGCTGACACGATAGAGTTACTAGAATACAAGTTACGAAATACGGTCAATAATTATACACATAGATCTGGTTTATCCATTCCTAGGGCACGGAACAAGATATGATAAACTTTTCATTGTCGCAACATCAAATAATAATGTATTCAAAGAATTGACCCTCTCAGGCTCGAAGACGGAGTGTCTCAGGCTCGCAAATGTAAAGATTTTCTAATCATGTCAATAAATAAAATAAACAAAAAATAATATTCAATCCCCAATGAAATTAACCAGAAACGAAAACAAATATCAGGAATTGGATAAATGTCCACTGCCCTCGAAAACACAGACTATGCCACCCACACAATCGCTACAAGAACTCGTGTAAACCACGAACGATAGCGGTTCTTATTTTATCCAAAACTTCCCTAACCTCAAAGGCAGTTGTCAATATAAAATATAATATGAGAATTCTTCCACAGCGCAACGGTTCCAGAGTATTTGACGGCTCTTTCAACATGAACACCGGGGCTTCTGATTTCTCCCGACTAGGCAACGTGGAGAGGTGGCAGTGGTCTTCCAGGACCATGTACCGGGACGAGTGTGGCGAGGTCAAGGGTTCTACTGGCGAGCTGTGGGCTCCAGAGCTGGGCCAACCTGAACTATACATCTTCGCCCCTGATATATGCACGTGAGTACAAATTGTTACGGTTCTTTTACAAAGTATCGCCGGCAAACAGGAAGTTCACTGCTGAACATAGGTCTCCCTGTTGGGAGCGGCCTACATCCAGCGACTTCCTGAAACCTTAGCCAGGTCGTCCGTCCACCTTGTAGGCGGGTGTCACACATTCGCTCTCGTGTACATACATGGCCTCCTCTCTAGAACCTTTCGGCCCCAGCGGCCATCAGTTCTACGCGCTATGTGTCCGGCCCACTGCCACTTAAACTTGCCAATCCTATGGGCTATGTCGGTAACCTTTGTTCTCCTACGGATCTGCTAATTTCTAAATCACAGACAGGATGAAGTATGCGAAATTCTCTTGGTCTTCCAGGTACATGATACTATCCAAGGACAAAGACGTGACGATCCAGGGTATTCAAGGCGTACAGTATGCTGCTAATGACTCAGTGTTCGACAACGGGTACAGATATCCGCATATGGTAAGCGTTCGTTTTAGTAAATTCTATTGACAGTTACTGTCGCTTTAATGTTTACATTTCGAAAATAAAGATTCAGTATCTCCATACCCCTTTTCTCCTTCTATCTTTTTCCTTTCAATTTTGAAACACCAGTAACACATCTGTATTCGGTGTATTTTTGATGTTTGAGTTTTAGCATTCTAATCATTTAATGCTTTTGCCTGGTTACAATTACCAGCCCTCTGCAACAAACAATACCATTTTGCTTTGGAGTACCATCAAACAACATCTTCTTGTCTCTTTCTCCCAAGCAAACATCACTATATCCTCTGAGCTGTTTCTATATGTCTCACCTTCGTCGCTGTGACGTTTTATCTATTGCAGTGATTGGCGAGACGAGCATGCCATTCACCTGATGGTAAGCGATACGACCGTTCATGAACAGTAGCAAAATCTAACAACATGAATTACAAAGCAACGCTTGGCATTCCACTACGCTCACCATCTTGAGGCAAGACGTTAAGTCTCAATATGTCCAATAGTTACTCTGAAGTTTGACGGGAGACATAGATATTGCAGTGGTAACTACCCAGACGGCTTCTCACATATGAAAGACCAGTAAAAACGTGCTATAGTTATCTCTTTCTATCTCGTTCCTATCTTTTTACGAGGTTATTTACCTCTTTAGATCATTGTTTTGTCACCCGCTTTGCACGGAGGGAAGTGGACAATAATTTATTTCCAACTCTTCCTATTAATTATACTTTCTGATTAATTTCGTTGCGGGTGAAAGACAAGTTAGACATTCCCGGAGACTCGCCGAGCTTCAATGTTCGGTGTCATAACATTGCGTGCCACTGTTGATCCTGGCTTACAGGAGTTACAGTGGTGGGTGTGAGGGCGGGACAGTCTACAAATCTCGTTCCTATCGGTAATGCCATCAATGTCTCTATCTCGTTCCCGCAGGCGTGCTACTGCGACGAGGTCCGCAACGAGGACTGCCTGCCTCCCGGCGCGCTCAACGTGTCCATGTGCAGGTTCGGAGCGCCCGCCTTCGTCACCCTGCCGCACTTCCTGCACTCCGACCCTTACTACCCCAGCAAGATCGATGGACTCGACCCTAAGGAGTGAGTACAAGAGTAATATATACACCTAACAGTCAGTACCAATTCCTGATCACACTGAGGTAGTTATATACACCTGTCATATACAGTCCTGATCACACTAAGATAGTCTTGTGTCGTGGGTATCAGTAAGTGCACGAGACTTTTCGGTCTCACAAATATCTATATTGTTTTATTGCTAGGAATGAAGAGACGACCATGCCATTCGCCTGATGGTAAACGATACGACCGCTCATGGACGGTAACAAAACCAAACAACACCTTGAATTACAAAGCAATACCTGGCATTTATGTTCTAAATTAAATTATAAATGAGTAAATAAAGTCATAAAACACAATTAGCTCTTTAATGTTAAGGTGAATCCATATTTGTGTTTTAAGGTTATCTCTGTTATTTTATGTAATTTTTAGCCTAATCATATTGTGCATGAGGTATTAGCCTGTAAGAAACTGTTGCACATGTATTTTCTGTTACAGCTTGATATTATTATAAAATTGCATTGATGTAAACAATTGGCGGCTAATCTAATAAATAAAATAAAAAATATATAAAATAAGAGACTTCGGTCGCACAAATACTTAAACTGGAAGAAATACTTTTGACTCGTACAATCACTCGTACAACTTTTGTCTCTGTATGGGAATAGAAACCGAGTCCTGTATGCGAGATCGAGTTGATCTTCTATGGGGTCAGAAGTATGCATGTTACTCATAGGTGTATTTATTTATTTACGTGAGTAAACAAATAAACCTACTGGTCGCATGATTTCTTCAAAATCTAGACTTCGATTGAAAAAACAGTATAGCAAGCATAATAGTGGACGATAGCCATTCAGCAACAAAATGGATTAACGAAAGTAAAGTCGGGGTTTGAAATCGAGGCCAATCCTCAACCTTTTCGAAGCTATGTGTTTATATGAAGCTAATTATAACTTATCTTTACCTTAAATCAATTCCACAAAACAAGTTAATTTCCAAGATATTGTCAAAACATTTCTTAAACATGTATATTGAGTTTCCGTTAGTTTACTTAAATGATAAATCGCTCTGATAGGTATTTGTCTTTTTGTACATTTTTAATCCACACATTGGCATTTAAAATGTCAGGGTCGTATTAATGCACGGAATACTGTCCAGTTTCTGCAAAAAACAGTTATTCGCTATTTTTGTTTACTAAAATACCTTATTGGATATTTTTATATATTTCATCATCATCATATCAGCCACAGGAAGTCCACTGCTGAACATAGGCCTCCCCCAATGATCTCCACAATGACCTGTTGGAAGCGGCCTGCATCCAGCGACTTCCTGCGACCTTAGTCAGATCGTCCGTCCACCTTGTAGGCGGGCGTCCGACACTTCGCTTGCCTGTACGTGGCCTCCACTCGAGAACCTTTCGGCCCCAACGGCCATCGGTTCTACGAGCTATGTGCCCGGCCCACTGCCACTTCAACTTGCCAATCCTATTTATATATTTATTTATATATAATGCTTTATTACCAGGTGAAGGAAAACATCGCGAGGAAAACTGCATACCATAGCGATTTATAAGAATTTAAATGGTATGCAAGTCCACCAACCCGCACTAGGCCAGCGTGGTGGACTATATGGCCTAACCACTCTCAACCGTACTCTCGATTGTAGAGTAGGCCCGTGCCCTGCAGTGGGACGTATATGGGCTGATACAGAAGAATGCTTTATTGTACACCAAAATGAAAGACGCTTACAAAAGAAAAACTATAGGCATGGTAACAATAGGCGGCCTTATCGCTAGCTGCGATCTCTTCCAGGCAACCTATGGATGGACTGGATTATTGTAATATTGAATTATGGTCTATATTACTGTTCCATAGATAAAAATACGCCATAGACACTAAATAGAGACGTCTCTGATGACTAATAAAGACGCTATTTTTTATTTCTAAGTTGATGTTGGAATGCGGATCACTATCGTAAAGATTCGACAGGATACTTTATAATTATGATGTCAGTTTTATTTGTACTACATATATAATTAAATGAAATAATTACATTATTATCTAATCAACTGATGCAGACTTTCAAGGTTGTCTCTCAGCAAAAAGTTTGAGGTATTAGTGTAGTACTGTTTTATAATATTACATCGTATGATACGTTTCTGTGCGTGGGTGATTTTTTAATACACTCAAACATACACACAGCACACAAATAAACACACGAATTATTTTAGGTCCGGCTTTTCAATCAAGTAAATTATTTAAATGATATACGCATATATTTTTTCTATTTGAGCAAGATATTACTTGACATTTTGTTTTTTACTTGTATAGCTTGTTTTGCTAAAAATACGATTAGCAAAAAAGTGATTATAGATATTAGACACTGTGATACATTTTGCAAATCATCTTATTTTTTTTTTGTCTCACATGCTCTCGAGTGGACACCACATACAGGGTGTTCGAATTAATTTCGTCTCCCCCTGTATAATAACTTTATAATTGTCAGAGAGTACGAGTTCAGCCTGGCGCTGGAGATGTTCACGGGCATGCCGCTGGCCGTGTCCGCGCAGCTGCAGATCAACATCCTCGTCAGACACGTCTCCGCTATGACGTAAGCACTTTTACCTTTCTTCTTCAAGAGACTGGAACTCTAATGCAGCGCAAATGATGCAATGGAATGAAAATTAAGATGAGACAGGTTTCTCGCCTGATGGTAGACGCCACGCCAGATCATAAGCAAACGAAACACCACTAAAATATTACAAAGCTTTGCTTGTCGCTGTACTGCGCTCGTTGTCCTGAGACATTTGGTGCGATGTCTTTTGGGTAAGGTACTCTTACATCGGGACACAAATTTACCCATAGACATTGCTCGTCGGTACTCTCCGATAGAATGTTTATGTGACTCACTCTAGAATAAGAACATCTATTTGCATATTCCTTTTGCAATAAATGATTCTGAAATTCTAAACTAAGTTTATTAAGTATCTATGAATAAAGTATAAATAAAGCCTCTGTAACAGTGACATTGTCTGCCCCCAGGCTGAACAACCAGCTCCCGGACCCAGACACGCTGGTGCCGATGTTCTGGTTCCGCCAGGAGTTGCAGACCACGGAGGAGTACGCCAACATGGCGCGGTTCGCGCTCCGCCTGAGGTACTGGATACCTTACGCGCTGTATGCTTTCACTGTAAGTACTAGATGCTTTTATAGAAATGTAATGGTGCATTTACACGCTTGGCAAACCTCGGCCAGCCTCCAACGCAAGCGTGTAAACGGGGTGTTTTTTTCATAATTGTTGATAGCTTGGAGTTGGTAGACGTTGGCCTAGCCTCAGCCAACATAAGTGTAAATGCACCATTATACAAATAACCAATTAGATAAACAACATAACATCTTAGAAGTTCTTCATGAATATGATTCAGTTTTAATATTAAGAATCAATCGTACTTTCGATTATAGAGGAGGCCCGTGTCCTGCAGTGGATAATAGTACATAATATATAGGTTTATACATATACAGGTTTAATATTAGTTATGATTGACAAATTCATGCACAATTTACCTGTGACATATGGACCTTTGGAGCAGTAGAAATGGTAAGATGCAAAGAGGGTGTAGGGGTATGGGGGTATAGAAGGGTAGAATAATGTTAAGAAGTTATCTAAGAACAAAAATAAAATATTATTTATCTAATATTTTACAGTCAACACGTTATGCTGTATTATTTCAGGTAATTGGCGTCGGTCTACTAATGGTGGGGGTGATAATACTTATCAGGAGGTTACTGAAGTCTCCGGAAACCGCCCCGATCCTCGAAGAGTCTTCATCGCAAGAAAGTCAGTGATACTTAGCTCATCCATCTTACTGCTACTCATTTGGTATGGCTTTGAAGCCAAATGTGAAGTTAAGCGTCCACTTTAGAACTTTTGCCCGTTCTTGTACGGCACAGTATGCATTGATGGTATATTTTGTGGAATAATGGTGGAATCACCTAGTGGACGCTTAGACTTAGGAAATTTTAAAATTATTACGAATTGGTGATTACACAACTTTCAAGTATTTTGAAAGTTATTAGAAATATGACTTTAAAAGACTCCTGTACTTTAGTATATTGTTTTATAGTTGAGATACCCATAAAAATGGGGTTTGAGGGTAAAAAAATATATTTTTAATTGAACTATCGCATATTGGAAATTCACAGTCACTGAACTGACTTTTTATATGAATTTGAAATATATTAAAAAAGCTAGGTCTTAGGACGTAATACTAATATGATTACCTCTGGACTTAATTTAGTCATTAATATCATAACTTAATGATTCATGTACTTTCATGTGATATTAAGGATTCCATAGATCTTACTGATCTCAACACTAGCGACATCTGTTTATCGTGTTTTTAATTTAAAATAATAAAGATTTGTTTCAATGTTGCCGAAATGTATATCGTTTTTTGGTCTATTATAATTATATTTTCTTCTATTGTTTGTTAATTATGTTTTATTGCTCATAAATCGGTATAATATATAAAATGTATTTATTTGTTTCATAATTTGTTTGAAGATTTATTGTTTTCATTTTGTGACATAGATTTGTATAAACACCGTTATTAAATCATTTGAAATTGTATATTTTATCCAGAATTTTACATATACTTTTTAAATATAATATGTGTTCGAGTTTAAATATCGTGACAATATTTTAGTATTTATAAGTGATCACCAAAGAAATTATGTATCTTATATTAACTTTGGGTAAAGATTCCTTATAATGTACCAGTCAAACATTAGATTAATATAGAGCCGGCATAATTGTGTCGATTGTCAGCATTTTGACGGCATTGCTTTAACCATTAGTTACAGCGCAATCCCTTGCCGAGTCAAAATAATATGATATATAGATACATATGTATGTATTAAGATAGATATTGGAAAATACACTGAAATATATTATAGAATGTAATTCAAAAAATTCCTTGAAGCTGATTGTAACATAATATAATTCGTATTACTTGTGCCTTGTTAGTAAATAGTAATTAAATATACATAGTAGTGGAGATATTGCGATATGAAAATAAAACACAATTGCTTCGTCCATGACCTTACTATAAAATGATTGAATTGAATGTCACATATATTGTAGCCAGAGAAACTACTGGAAATAATATTGGGACATAACATCTTATGTCTTAGGATGGCGAGCGCGGTGGAATGCCAAGCATTGCTTTGTAAGTCATGGTGGTTTCGTTACTGTCCGTGAGCGGTCATATCGCTTACCATAAGGCGAATAGGATGCTCGTCTCGTCATTCATAGCTGTAAAAAACTATTAATACTGAAAGTGATAATATTGGAACAGTTTAATTAAAAATATATTTAGTGAAACATTCCAAAGGATTTGCCGTTGAATATATTTTCATGATTTGTAATGTAGGAATTTCTAACACTGCACTTATGCAGTGTTGTGTTTCGGATTGAAGGGCATTGTAGCCAGAGTAACTACTGGACATACTGAGACTTAACATCTTATGTCTCAGGATGGCGAGCGCAGTGGAATACCAAGCATTGCTTTGAAATTCAAGGTGTTGTTTGGTTTTGCTATTGTTCATGAGCGGTCGTATCGCTTACCATCAGGCGAACGGCATGTTCGTCTCGCTATTCATCGCAATAAAAAAAACAATATCTTGTCTTATAATGTCGTTCTATCTCTACCACTTAATTAAACCCGTGAAACTGAGGATTGGAGTATTGATAGAAGATTTATAGTTATTAGGAAGTCTATAATTGAAATTGGCCTGAAATTTCCATCTTGATAGTGGAAGCAGTGCATCCACGAATTTCCTACGAGCTTTGTGAGGTTATCGATCCAACTTTTATGAGGGCTTCCAATGTTGTTTAAGAATTGAATTGAATGTGAATTGTTTAAGAAAACATGCTATGGTCAGCAGCAAAAAAAATACAATAATATTTTTGTTTTTGTGACAGGAGCTGCCAAAGGTATTTATTAATGGGTGATTATTATATCGAATCATTTTTAATATGTGTAAATGTATTAATTGGTAATTATTATATCGAATCATTTTTAATATGCCTTACTAAATAGCAAGTTAACTTTTACAATTTACGTGTTTATGTCTTGCTTTTAATATGTCACTGCAAAAAAAAGACCATACTATTAAATAACCTAAACTACACAATGTCATTCCCTCCATTCTTCAGTTCGTGGGCTGTTATTGTTATTTCTAGTTACATAAGTTACCTTTTATAAAGCATTTCATCACAGATTAAGACTTAAAGTTATTGGGCAAAATTGGTCAATTGGTTGTTCATTGGTCCGGACAGTTACGGACACGAGTGCTACTAAATGTTGTTTGACAACTGTGTAGAATGATGTAAAATAAACACAAAGACATAATTTTGTGAATAGTACTTCGTAAGTCTCGTTTTGATGTTATGAAAATCTGTTAATGTAATAAATTGGCAGTTTGGTGTGGGTCTCTACTACGGAACAAAAGACGGTAAAAAATTTACAATTTAACTTAAAAATTACGTTTCACTTCCTTTTTTTCTTCCAATGTCTAGTATTTCTGAGTAGGATCACACATCAAATTGTCTTTAAAATTGTTATGTACCATAAACTAGTACTTAGAAATGTTTATATGAAATGTTATGCTTCGAGAAATTATTTATTGTTTGTAAATAGTTTTTTGCTATCCTTACTTTGTATAAATTGATCTTCCATAGGTTTTTGATCATTAAAAATTAAGCATTTTGTTTTGACTATTAAATGTAGTTGAAAATCTTTTTTTCAAATTTTTGCTTTTATGATCATTCAGGAGGAAATCAAATTTAATTGACAATTAAACTGCTACAACAGGCATAAATAAACTTGATGAAATATTCCTACAACTACTATTCCTTCGGGAATAAAGGCGTATAATATGTATGTTTTACCTTTTAAATATTAAATCAAATACATCACAATTATGTTTTAATTACTTTAGTCATTTATATCTTTTAATGTGAGTAGTTGAACTATAGGATTTTATTGGTCTGGCCGTAAGTCTTGAGTTAGGGGCTTCGATCAAATATATACTAGATACAACATGAGCGCTTAGAAAATGGCACCAAAAAAGAGTGCTTAAGCACTCTTTCGCCTTCAGTCACGCACCGACCGTTGCATCTAAAACGTCGTAAAACTTTAGACAATATTATTTGAAAAGCTACTTTAAGCTCCAGGAATAAGGTGGAATTTGTGTTAATATATTTGGAATATGTGATCTTTTTGTTTACTTTTTTTAATGTCATGCATCGGTGCCACTTTTTAACAGAACTTTTACAGGGAACTGTGTATCTAGTGTATATTTGATCGAAGGTTAGGGGTATAAAACCCACCTACACTTCCTATTATTTACAATTTCTGTGAACTAGGCTCTGTGCCAGAGTCAGGAATGCAATTGATACTTGGCATCATATGTCTCAGGATGGCGAGCGCAGTAGAATGCCAAGCATTGCTTTGTAATTTACAGTGTTTGGTTTTGCTACTGCCCATGAGCCGTCGCATCGCTCACCATCAGGCGAATGGCATGCTCGTATATTTCGCTATTCATTAAAATATCTAAAAAAAAGCTTTACTTTCTTTGCTACAAAGGGAGATGGACAAAAATGAGTTTTTATTTTATATATAACGATAAACTGGATTTCGATGGGTAATATGAACTGTCACTGAAATTAGATGGGTGTCTAGGGGTCAGTTTTGTTCACCAACGAAACTAATTATATGTTTGAGCCCAAAAGTAAATTTGGAGATGTGTGTTTTGGAAAACCCACAAATTAGTTAATTTATTTGTGGAATTAATGTATGTGTGTACCTAAAAAAAAATAGAGACCCCGAAACTAGTGGTAGGATTATCGTATAAGTTCGGGTTGGGCCCACCATTCGCGATGAAAAGCCAGTTATAGTCACCAATGTAAGTATGGCACTAAAAACGTTTCTGGTTTATCTATCGTACGTCGTAATCATAGCCTAAGCTCGGAGTGAATTCTAAATGTCAGAGAATATTATGATTTTTAGAAGACGAAAACTCATAAGTTATTACAGGAAATAATGGCATTTCTTGAAATGCCCACCTAACTCTAACAATATGGTTGAAAATTAGATGAAATGTAATGTCGCAATTAGTTTGGCCATATCATGTAGGGTAGCAATAGAATACTATAGAATATTATAAAATGCCAGGAGATCGGCTAGCCGCTAAGGTACAAAATAATTTATGTACGTACATATTGTCGGTATTTAAAGAGCACATGGCATATACATATTCATGATTTAAGAATTATCGGAATCAGGATTCAGGTACCTTTTACTTGCGTCAAGAGATGGCGCCACGATCGAATTAAATCGCGGTATGGTTTCGTTCACGTTCGAAGTATATAATACGGTCTTCCTTTGTTCACTTGGATGTTTATGGGTGGTAATCACTTACCATCAGGTAGTTTTTGCAAAGTATCTTACACGTTTAGCGTGTATTTAGATACTTTAAAATCTTGGAAAAGTCGAAATTATATTATAAATTATAATAATATTATATGTATCATATGACACATTCATATTCATATATCAGTCATCACATCACATTAGTGTTGAGTAGGACAGAACTTGAAAAAGAGTTTGTAAGAGTAGTCTCCTTTTTGTACTTGAGGCGTACTGACGCCTGCCAATACGTAAGAGAGTATTGTTTTACCATGTGCGTCACTCCCTCTCGCTCTATCCTATAGTTAATTACGTAGAGTAACGAGTACCGAGACACCAAATATGAAGTAGTACACTTTAAAAAGTTGAGCCGCTCTTACATTTTGCCGTCATGTACGGGACAAATGTACTGCTTCTTGTTTGTTCTACTCAACACTAATTATAATATTGTATCATATGACACATTCATATATCAGTCATCACAACACATTTATGACATAAGTACAGAGAGAAGAGTCAAAAGACATCAGTGATCTGTTGATCAGCGCCTCTGCCGGTAAATCATGGAACTAATTTACGATAATATGACCACACAATCAAAGATGTTTTTTTTTTCTCTTGTGTTTTATTTTGTCCGTATTGTTAGATGTCACTATGGGGTGTGATGGTTGATTGTGGGATGTGACCGACCTCGGTAAGGGTCTCGCTAATTGATACGATAACCTTTACCTTGGTCGGTTTGTGTCTGTGTGGGGGATCTTCCGGAGGGGCAGGACATCCGCATTGCCATCCTTCCGTCCGCCCCTCGTCGACCCCCCTGGTTAGTTTGTGACAATCACTGATGTTTGATGAAGTATTTCCACATTCCTCTTCATATTCTCATGAACTCAGTTTTCACTTTTCATTCTTTGCCATAATTAAGTAGTATTGTGCTATATCCGGAACTACTAACTAGACATAGTTGAGCAGAACATGAAGTGATTAATTCTACGGTTTGTCGACTAAGTTTGGATTATATTTAGCAGTGGATATCGAAATTGATTTGCTCTGTACTTATCGTCAGGCGCAATGTGATTACTTCCTGTTGGAATAAAAGATATATTGCCTATATCTATATCATTAGGGACTATGTTTTATCATGGATTTCATACTTAAAGAAGAATTTAGTTTAGGATTTTTAGTTCGTTTTATCCTCGACACATAACTATGACAATTTTCTGTCTTTATACCAATAACCTTTATTTTTTTTAAATATCATTATCATTCACGAATGAAGTTTATTTTATAGTAATACATTGTGTTTAAAACACTATGAAATTTATTATTCAATGTCAGAATTTTAAATAATTTTCAAATTTGTTTGATTTCTAAAAATGTATTAGGTATGTTTTTTTTTTGTAAATCTTCTTAATTTATTTTATTTGAAAAATTTGCAATATTAAGAGATTGAATGATAAAATATCATATTTTTATGCCTATAAAATAAATGTTATCTTATCTGAATAAAATACGAAATTAACTTTATCTAAATTTACTGGCCTCAAGTTTTTTTGATTAGTCTGCATCGCTGTCCGTAATTTCGATTAGTCGTCTTTAGGCAGCCGTCTACATATTTGCATTGTACGTCGAATTCAAGGATATCAATGTATATATAATATTCGATATATATCAAATTATGCTTTTTAGTTGATTATCCCGGATCTAAAAGAAGTTTTTATGTTTTGATTTCTGTAATTTAAAGTAACCTAAATAAATAACACATTAAATTTTTTTGTGTTTTAATAGATTTACCACATGTTACAGCATTGAAATAAAACTATTTTTTAAGGATTTTATCGCGGATTTGGTTTATTTTTTTTTGAACATCCCGATCGACGTTTTGATTTTACAGCTTTCGCGGTCACGGGGCTGATATGCGGGATGTTTTAGAATTATTTTTATATAATTTTAGTATGCAAATAGATATAAGTAAATACAATAAAATAATAATATGGCTTCCATACAATATTGATTAAATATCAGGGTGTCCAAAATGGTGCACCTGCTGATATACATTTTAATAAATCGTGATTGCGTCTAGATTAGGATGAATTTACGTAGCTTAGATCTGATATTGACAAGGATGCCGGAAAATCAAGAATTAACGTTACACGTGCTTCCATCCCAAAGTTCTGAGAGTTGATGACCTCGCCTATTTGTAAAAAATGTTAAGGGGAAGTCGATGAAAGTTGTATTGCTTATAAAAATGGTTTTCATAGTATATTCCGATAACCATTTAATTAACGACAAAACGAAAAAAATACGTTTATGATAAAATCTTGTTCCCTACCCATTCCAATTGTTTTTTTTTTTTTATTGCTATGAATGGCGAGACGAGCTTGCCGTTCGCCTGATGGTAAGCGATACGACCGCTCATGAACAGTAGCAAAACCAAACAACCCCTTGAATTACAAAGCGATGCTTGGCATTCCACTGCGCTCGCCATCCTGAGACATAAGATGTTAAGTCTCAATATGTCCAGTAGTTACTCTGGCTACAATGCCCTTCAACCCGAAACACAACAGTGCGTTTACACTGCTGTTTGACGGGAGAAATAGACACTGCGGTGGTACCCACCCAGATGGCCTCTCACATATGAGAGACCTACCACCAGGTTTTATGCAAAAAAGTGGCGATAATACTTAAATCTACCCGTCGGCAATGCTGATGGTAGTTCTCTCATATGTGTAATGTCGCCTAGGTAGTTACCACCGCAATATATATTTCTCCCGCCAAACAGCAGTGTAAATGCACTGTTATGTTTCGGATTGAAGGACATTGTAGCCAGAGTAACTACTGGACATATTGAGACTTAATATCTTACGTCTGCGGATAGCGAGCACAGTGGAATGTCAAGCGTCGCTTTGTAATTAGTAATAGTATAAGAAATAGATGACTGCGTAGCAATGCAAAAAGATATAAATGCTATGGAATGGAGCGAACAAAACCGCTTAAATTTTAATATATCGAAATGTAAAGTCATTACATTTACACGCACACGCAACCCGCTTTTGTTTAACTATTATTTAATTGATAATATTATAGAAAGAGTAGATCAAATAAAGTATTTAGGTCTGTTATTGGATTCGAGGCTGGATTTTAGGCAACATATAACAGCAGCCTGCGAAAGTGCCAGTAAAACTCGGGTTTGTATTAAGAGTGTGTCCTATGTTTAAAGGCTGTAGAGTTGCTTTAACACTTTATAAAGCTTATGTGCGCAGCAGACTTGAATATAATTCTGTACTCTGGGATCCTTACCAAAGCATTACAGTTGAACGTGTTCAAAAGAAATTTAGTAGATACATATACAAGAGAATGTATGTGTTTTATCCATATTTATATCCATCTTTGTTTATAACTGGAATGGTGGGGCTAAACACTCTAGAGTATAGACGCAAGCAAATACTTTTAGTTAATTACTACCATCTTCTCATCAATAAGGTGGACAATCTGACTGTATTGGAGCAAGTTGACTTGCGTCCCGGCTCGATTTCTGACTGGAGGTGAGGGTCCGCGTAGAGGTAGAAGAATGTTGGCGGTACCGCCGCCACGCCCACCGCCCGCGCCGTCGCGCTACTCAACTCGATGCTCGCTTACCACGCAGATCTAGCCCTCTTCCATGACAAACTATACCATGTGTACTCCTCTATGATTAGATTGCCAAATAATTTGTAAAAATGTAATAACTGAATTTTGTAAATAATAAGTACTTATATGTATTAAGTTTTTGATTATTGTGTAATTTTATTTTTTTGTTAACTAGAATTACTATGTTTACTTTTGCGTTTTTAATTGGTAAATAGATTTTCGTTTTTATTTTTACCGATAAATATATAAGTGTCCTTTGTTGTTAAAATTCTAGATATAATATTGTTTATGTGCCATTGTTTATTGATTAGAGTGTAAGTGTTTTGCCACTGTTCATGGACGGTCGTGCCGCTTACCATCAGGCAAAGGGGATGCTCATTTCGCCATTCATTGCAATTAAAAAAAACTATTAGTGAAAATAAATGATTGACGATTCTTGCGTTGCCTAAAGTATGATTAAGTATGCGTTTTTAAAAAGCAAAAAATCATTCCCATTATTAGTTACATATTAATTGCATATGGATAATATACAAAAAAGTTTATGTCAGTCCTACACATTTTTTGTGCGATTTTACAACGTATAGTTACTAGATATACAGACAACAACTATATACAGACAAGATATAAGACCTTGATACCAAAACTATTTTGCACTGAGAAGTTCAACGCACTGACGAAATAATGGCGTCTATACTCAAAAAATGGCGCGCATTTTAAATTAATGCTAATTTTGATTTGGTATTACCCATACCCAATTAGGGTTGCCAGTTATAATCAATGTATTTTTCAGATACATAAACTCACGCCTTTTTCCCAGAAGGGGTAAGCGGAGATGCAACCGAGACACTCACGTTTCGCCTTACCTTTTCTTTGGCTGATAATTAATAGAAAAAACCAGTATCACTTTGCCCGACCCGGGATTCCAACCCGAGACCTCAGCTTTGTGATCATACCGTAATACAACTGCGGCTCCGAGGCAGTCAATATATTGCAGTAAATAGATAGGTATTAAAAATCCACCCAATAACCCTATTTTCCACTCGTCCTATTTATTTTCCTTTCAACTCCCATTTTGAGAGGACAACTACTCACCTATGGGGCCCTCTATTAACCACGTGAGGCTTGAAAGAGGGGTTTGACGAAAATTACGAAATATCTCAAGAGGAAGGGGCTAATAGTAAGATATCAAGTACATCTTTTTTTCGACACATTATAATTTTGAATAAAATGCTACATAATATGTTTTTCGTATTCTTACTTTTACGCCAATCAAAAACAACTGCAGCCTTTCTTAATCTCAGAATAAAACAAGATTATATATTATTTCTGTATCAGCCCATATGCGTTCCACTGCAGGGCACGGGCCTACTCTACAATCGACAGTATGATTGAGAGTGGTTGGGCCATATAGTCCACCACGCTGTCCCAGTGCGGGTTGGCGGACTTACATACCATAGAAATTCTTATAAACCACTATGGTATGCAGGTTTCCTCACGATGTTTTCCTTCACCGTTTTAGTGCGTGGTGATTGACTATCAATACACACATGACTCCGAAAAGTCAGAGATGTGCCCTGGGATTCGAACCCGCGACCACCGTGAACATGTTGGCAGCCGCGACTAGTCCGTTTACCAACAGGCCACCACGCACTATATTATTTGTAGTTACTAAAATACAGGTGATGTTGGAGGGGGGGAGAGGGTGTAGTCTGAAATCTCACCTAAATGCTGAATAAAAGATCAAGATCACGTAATACTGACGTAATAATAAACGAATTTTTCTCTCTTATTTTCGTTACAGATCTTTTGAGCATAGCTTGGCCAAGATCTAATATTTTATTTCAATTCAAAATATTCTTGTGCAATCTCGAAATTGGCACCGCTTACGTTCCACTCCCAGAACAATAATAATATGGCTATTGCCTATAAATAGCCTTCTACACAATTTTATTACTAAAATCTAATCATGGATCAATCATACATCTAAACGAACGACGCACTATATTAAGAGGATATAGAAAAAATCTGCCAATCTTAAATAATAAACTATTTTTAGTCCTTGGCATTGAATCCAAATTGTGTGAGGCGGTGCCTTGTGTTTTGTAATTATAGTATATTTTTAATTTTAAGTCTACATTTTTTTTTAGCTCGTCGGGGAATAATATTACAAATAATTTTTTTTTAATAAGCAACACAACGTGACTACAATCTGTGGTAAGTGCAACGTGTGGTAAGTGCAAGTCAAGAAGCTTATACCCAAATGGAGATTGCATTCCGCATATAAAAGTGAAGCACAAATATTTGACCTTGAATGACGTTGCTGTTGCCTGCAATCCTTTTCTTTCGAGTGACAATGAATGAAAATGACTTTTTGTTGGGTATAAGCTTCTTGGTGCAAGTGGACTAGCAACGTGTCTATGATTCCAGCGTTATGGATGTTTTATTACAAGATTCAGTTCGCATTTCGGACGTAGGTATGCTTTTAACTTACAGGCAAGGACAACACTGTAAGACTTTTAAAAAACTCGTCTAGCCTTCCCTTCGATCGTTATTAATGATGGAGGTCTCGGTAATTATAATATTTATTTATTTAAGCTTTATTGTACACCATAAATAAAAACAATAGTAAACAATTCACACAAAATAAAGTACAATTGGCGGTCTTATCGCACAAAGCAATTTCTTGCAGACATCTATTTGATGGATATAAGAGAAAAGGATGAAAGTTGGGGCAGCGTCAGGTGTACGAATATTACCAATATATATTACATACATAAACATACATACATAAAAATACAAATTTGAGTAGGCTGTCGCGACACTGAGCCTAAGTTAACACGTTTTTTTTAGGAAAAAACGAAGGTCAGTGGTGCAATACCTGAAGTTATTTTATTAATTACTCATATCAGACCGTGTTGAAGACATGATTAAGATCACTTACTTTGTCCGTAATTTGCTGCTTTAGTTGGTTATTTTAGCAGTATAGTTCTCTCTCCTTTAAATTATAATCACTTTGCCGATCCAAAGATAATTAAAATAGGTAATATAATTAGGTATATCTACGGATCGAAGTCGTCTCGTCTGAGTTTAATGTTCTAGAAACGAGGTTTTTGTGGGAAAGAATGTCTCCTCATATTATTATCCCTGTCTGTATCCATTTATATAAATAAATACACCCAACAGTCAAATACATAGTCCTGTCACTAAGATCGAGTCTAGTGTCAGGAACTACGAGAGATCCAAACACCCAGACCCGAAACGAAAAGTTGTGGTTCACCAAATTTTTTTTTTGATTCGGTGATCGAACTTGCGACCGCTTATTTCACAGCCGGCATTTAACCAACTGCGCCACGGAGGCTGTCAACCTCTCGTCATACCTAAATAACTTACAAATAATGTCTTTTACACATTCGCCCAAAAGAGAATCTTAATTTTTTTTGATAATTTAATTATTTCAATTGAGTGTTTATGTATTTTTTTAAATCTCTCTGATTATATCTAATTTTATTTTAATTTAACAAGTTATTTAGTTATATTTATTTATTTACTTATTTATTTATTATGTATTTATTTAGTTATATAACTGATAACCAAGCTTCTGTATAGTCTCTGGTTTCTATAATACTAAAATATCATTCAATATGTATGTTGTAATGTATTCAAAATCACTGATTTAAGATGGATTTAAGCCTATTCAATACGTGCTGTCATAAAAAGATGTTATGAATATATGTATCAGTATCAGCCCATATATGTTTATAAATATACATCAGTGGTCGGCAAGTAGTTTTATGTGGGTTCCGCTTACTGTGGGAATATTTTTACAAGGTCCAGAAAAAAACCGATTACAGAATTTTTCGGGCAGGAATAGAGGAAAATGTTCTCAGTTTTTATGCCCCACGTCTGCTGAAAACCCGAATGCGGAATTCGTGAATAAGGAGCTGTTACTGTATACTTGAGCTACTACCATAAATAATACTTGGTTTACAATTTTTGGCGGTCCGAGGTTCGACCTATCGCGATCCACAAACGGACCGCAGTTCGCCTGTTGCCGACTTTTGATATCCATTACTATATTTTAAATATAGAATATACATTATTATATTTTAAAAATAGGGTCAAGGATAAAACAAAATAATATTATGGAGTCTTTTATTAAATCTCGGAAGAAATGATATGTACATTGATAACTTCACCCGATAGTCACACACAATCCAGATTGTATATTAAGGCTCAATTGCACAAACTAACTTGGCCAATACCTTTACCCTTGAAAATGTCAATCCCATACATTAGCGAGGTCAAATACGTCTCAAATGTATGGCGATGACAGTTCCATAGGCAAAGGTATTGGCAGAGTTAGTCTGTGCAACTCAGCCTAAGAAATAAGTCATGTGTCCTGGGTATTAGAATCTGTCTTTATCAGCGCATATACGTCCCACTGCAGGGCCTTACTGGCTATTAGTTCTACGTGCTATGTGCCCGGCCCACTGCCACTTCAACTTGCTAATCCTTTGGGCTATGTCAAGTATATAAAGTAAGTAAATAAGAATGAAATAAGAGCATTGATTGTTTAATTGTCTAAACGATTAGTTTTTTTTATGTTACATGTTTTATTACAGTTTTGTCGCACCGTTAGATACTATTTCATCATAATTATTTACCTATTGTTATGACGATTCATGAGGTAAAAAAATTGATGTATCATTGTTGTGAATTATTGCTGAGTCATTGAAATAAAATGAAAATACTTTATTGAACCCATAAAATGTCACTGTGTGGTGTGACTGCGTAGTGGTCTATTGAGGAAGTACCGGATGTGATCTGTTAAGGTAGTCGTAGGTTTGAATCCTAGAGGACAGTTCTATTTATTATTTAGAGATAAGTGGGTTTAAGTACTATTTGCCACGAACTTTAACGGCAAAGCAAAACATCACGAGGAAGCTTTCATATCGTAAAGATTGCTTACAAAATGATAGTCGTAGGATATATTTGTAGAAGTAGAAGTAGAAGTAGAAGTAGAAGAAGAAGACGACTCTAATATCAACATCCTCGTTCCTACATTATATGAAGCAAACAAACTTGCTTGTAAATGGACATATCAAGACTCCTAATCGGTGTGGAAAACAATATATTTCCAACTATTATTTATTTTACTATTTGATTTATTTTTGCGAGTTATAGGCTAGTTAAATATTCCCAAAGCATTTATAAGTTTCAATGTTGGTATTATGGAAGTGCTTGGTGGCCTGTTAGTAACGAACCAGAGGCGGCTGCCGACATGCTCACGGTGGTCGCAGGTTCAAATCCCAGGGCTCACCTCTGACTTTTAAGTTATGTGTGTATTAGTTGTCAATCACCATGCACTATCAAGGTAAAAGAAAACATCGTGATCTGCATACCACAGTGATTTGTATAAAGAACAATGATAATCCTCCATACATTTTTTTGTTGTAATTTTTTTTGTGTGTATTTAGATGAAAAATATTTTAAAATATAGATTTCGAATTCCTTAACAATTATTTCTTAAGATTTACTATTGTAGCAAGCCTAGGAAAAAAGATATTCCACTTTAAAGTTTTACAGATTTTCTATATCTTGTCAAACTCTGTGGGTAGTAAATGTTAATTTGTTCAATTTATATTAGCGTGAGGCAAAGTTATGACTCACAAATAAAAGTTAAGAAATATACTCGTATTTTACACGCAATTTAAACATCGAGTACTTATTTATTTTATTAATCTAATAGTAATATCATGTGCAATGAAATAAAAAGGAAAGAGGGCACAACTATTTATTATTATTTGCATAATAGCGCTTTCGGGTGACAAAAGCAATTTGTTATTCCTTTATTGATTAATCAGTGATTATTTTGCTATTCTCAGTTCTCTGCGCTATTTTTTTACATTAATTATCTGAGAAAGATAATTCAAGAAAGTCAGTCAAGCTTATATTTTAAAAATAGCAACATTGAAACGACATAACGCCTCTCCAATAAATATAAAGCAAATATCAATAGAGTTTTACGAAAAATGTGTTTTCGTAATTCAGGCTTAGGTTCGCCGTGAGCTAGGCACCAAAATTACTTAGAAAATTAATTATTAATCTTTTTATACATGAAATTTATAGACGCTTAAGAATTGCATTAACAATAATTTTACCAATGTTCTTTCTACGGAATGTAAAGTCCGCCAACCCTCACTAGGCCAGCAGGTAGATCTCAATCGTACTCTCGATTGTAGCGGAGGCCCTTGCCCTGCAGTGGGACGTATATGGGTTGACACAGAGTAAAATTCGTGCTTGTCGACCCTGATTGAATTTTAATTTAAGCCTTTGCTTGAGTGAGTTGCAATAATATGTGTGAGATGATAGTCTACGCCCTGACGGCAACCATCAACGGATGTTATATACTTTTTAAACTTTTTACATGTACAAGTCTAAAAAATTATACAAAAACCTTACGAGTCGGCATCGCTAGACAGACTTCAATTAAGCTAGGCTTATTAGTTCGTCTGCTTTTTGTTCGCAGTCATGGTGGAATAGAAACGATTACCGCGTGCCTCTTACAGCCGTCCTCTATAATCAATATACCTTTAACAAGATATTTCATTCAATATTTAGATCCATTTTATATTTCAGTTAACAAAGATGGAGTGGTATGGATATGGTGCAAATATTTATAGATAGTAAGGTAAGGTAAATAGAGTAAATAGAGTATTTATAAATGTCTAAACGAATGTTGTGTTCGCTTGTTATTGGCACGTGTACCTGTATTAGACCAATTGTTAAATTTACTTAAGAATATTATGTATTTTAGTAAATAAATATAAAATAAATATATAAATATGTCCGTACAATTCTACGCTTCATTAAACAGAGATTAATCGACATAGTAATGGTAACTATTTTAACCTCTTGTCAAAGATAGGGAACGGCCGTTATGCGACTTCTTTGCTGTAGATCTGAAAATAAGATAAGTTAAAATATAATATATTTTTTGGATGTTAATGAAGAATTCTACATATTTTTGAATATAGTATCCTAGAACGAGAAAACCATTAAGCAGAAATAGACTTGATACGAAGATGTATCGATAACTTTAATTAAATTAAAAATACATTATTTTTGCATACTATGTTATGGGTTATTTTAATCGCATTACAAGTCCATACAAAAGATGACTATCATTTCATTTTGCATTCTTTATACATTAGATTTTATCTACAAGTGATATTTAAAGTAGTTATAATTTAATGTTGAATATTTTATTTGAAAATAAGGTATTAACTATTTAATATTATTGCCATGTGCAAATTTTTGTATTGATTATAAAGAAAATTACATATACCTTCGAATAGATTGCATGAATAAGATAAAATCTATCGTAATTTATTATATCCATATTCAAATCACAGAATTTGACGTCATTTATAAATGGTCCAACAACATTCAAAAACTTTAAAGTTCATCTCGAAACGAAGGGTGACTGAATGTTAAAAAATAGAAGGAAAAAAATTGAACTTTTTTACAAATCACCTCTTTCCTCTAGTTTTCCGTGTATACTAGGCAGAATTTGATCCCTATTAGCAACACTAAGGAATAGTGTAATAATACACCATGTGTTTTTCATGATCGGGTTTTATCAAACCCATTGGGTTCGGATTCTCGCTAGGAATAGATTTATCAAAAATTCAAGTTTGCAGGTTTAGGTTTCATCAAAATCGGGCTCCTTACTCCTTTCAGCATTTTTCGGGTGCACAACGTAAAATTCCTTATTATGAAGTGAGTGCGACACATAAACTATCAGTTCCCCAAAGATGGGAATAATCTTAGGCTCAATTGCACAAACTAAGTTTGCCAATACCTTTGACCTTGAAAATGTCAATCCCATACATTAGCAAGGTCAAATAAGTCTCAAATGTATGGCGATGACAGTTCCAAAGGCAAAGGTATTGGCAAAGTTAGTTTGTGCAACTCAGCCTTATTCTAAAGGGCCTATCTTACCATTATTATACATTGTGAACGGTAAGTTTGCTTACAATTGTTTGTTTACAACAACAAATATGCCGTCCTCAAGCTAAAATGCCGTTAAGTATTTTTTGCCACTCTTTTAGTTATGCACAATAAAGCGATTTTTATTTTAAATGCGCTACTTAATAACAAGTGGTCATCTTTAAGACCTTGGAGTACTGAATAATAGATCGCAGGAGGCACTTTCAAATAGCGAAACTTTCAATTTAGAACTGTAATACCGCTTTTTTTGTGTATAACTCAAAAAGCGGTTTTTGCATTTAACGGCATTTTAGTTTGAGGACGACAAAATTATGCATTGGACGAATGAGAAGCACGGGTCCCCGCGCCGCACTTAGGTCATTTGCCACGATTTAGCGAAAAATGAATACTGTTCTAGTTATTTTCTTTTTCTGAGTTCTATTTATGAGATATTTGTACTTTTGATACATTTACTTAAAGATTAGATAGTGTACTATTTTAAAAATAACAGTTTAAAAAACTAAAAGTACACGCTTTAATAAAAGACCCAACTAAAAAAGTGAAAATAATTTATAATGGGGTTAAGATTAGAAAATGGAGTGAAATACATTCATTTCATGGTTAAAAAGCTAGGTTGCTTAAGGATAAGTAATTGTAGTAAGTACCCCACGCTTTGCAACACTGCTGTTCTACTTTTTGATCAACACATGACATCAACGTTTGATAATTTTTTCTCCATTATTATAAGATTCTTGCGCAAATATTTCCTCAATTGTCTGGTCCTTAATGGGTGATTTAGTTATTAAGGCCAGTTTTCTCACCATGTGCTCTTTCAAATGCGGATATTTTGAATCTTTGGAATGTAACAATCTTCCAAAAGTCCTTAACGATCTGAACAAAAAGGTTCTTGATGCTATCAATACGGAAATGATGGATAAATTGGACGAAACCTTCAGATTTCGACTCTTGCAATGTATAGAGCAGAACTGTGGCAACCTTCAAGATATCATATTTAAAAAGTAATAAAAAAAATATATGTCTCTAATAGTTTTGATTCTATCATTAATATACTCTTGAATTAATTAGTATTTTATGATCACTGAGTGACGTTCATTCGAAATAAAAAAAGATATGGGTAGCGAATTATTGGCTAAAATAAAACTACTAACTTTTAGGATCGATTTACATTAGGAACAAATATTTATCAATTAAAATAATCTTATTTTTTTATTTTTATTTATTTAATCTTTATTGTACACTGATTTATTATAACTACAAATAGGGATACTATAAAATACAAAAGTACAAAAGGCGGTCTTATCGCTCTGAGCGATAATCATACAATAATAATAACATCCAACAGTCATATACATAGTCCTGACCCCATACTAAGATCGAGTCTTGTGTCGTGGCTATCAGGAACTACGAGAGACTTTTCGGTCTCACAAACACCCAGATCCAAAATAAATATTTGTGGGCCGCACAAACATTTCGAACCCGCGGCCTCTCGTTTCACAGGCGCGTCTTACCAACTGCGCCACGGATGTTGTCAAAAATACTAAATTAATCATATGGAAGTGGTTTTAATCTAAAATTCGTGTTCCAAGGGTACATAAACTTAGTGGTATCAGGATTGCGAAAGATCACTAAAATTTATAATCATTGCACTTCAAAAACTGCATTTATCAAATATTTTCTCATCCGAATATTATTAGGAATTCGTAATTTAAGCAATAAAATTGATTCAGTGGCCATGTTATCACGTTTTATTTTTATTTTGTTAGAATTTAGTTAACTGCAATACTATGCATCCATTGCACTAATGCATTTGCATTCCGTTCTCACGGCAATGATAGTTTTGAAATATGCATATCGTCGCTTATATTACAACACCGCGAATGTGCATTTTTTCCGTTATTGCCTTATTGATGTCATTGGATAGAAAAAAAAATCCTGCGCAAATTTTTTGCACCAATCGCGTTCAAAATTTAGAATTCAAAATTTGTAGAATATCTATCTGCTTTTTATTTATTTTCAATTATTAATAATTAAGTTTTTTGCTTCCCCTGTAAAGTTAAGAAAATGCATATTCGCGCTGTTGTAATATAAGCGACGATATGTCACCGTAAAATTGTAAATATCGTTAGATTATAATATATCTCGCGAGATTGTAAACTATCCAAAGATTGTGAACCGTAACATACTGCTTGCAATTTAACGTATTATTTTTCGGTAGATTATAATCTATCGAAGTGAAACTGTTAAATCTAACCTAACCTAACCTAAGTTTCACAATCTTTCGACAGTTCACAATCTCGCGAGATAGATTATTATCTAACGGTATTCACAATTTAACGGTGATACATACAAATAGTATTTTCAACATATTACGAGTATATAAAGTTTAGTCATATAATTTTACTGAAATACAATTGTCGCTATTATTTTATTTATATTATTATTAGAAATGCGTACTATGATATTTTCCATGTTTGTAGCGTTGTATACATAAAACTTGTATTACAACAATTATAAAATCTTTTTACGTGAAATAAAAAGTTTCAGTTGAAATATGAATAAGTAAGTTACCGCGGCGCACTCTATATAATAACAATAGAAATTTATTTCAGAAATCATTTCATATTTTTTAATAGTAATAAAAATGAAAGAAAAAGAAGACAATATTAGTGTAGATCATATTATTGACAATGCAATTCACTCATTGAATGTATTAAATGATCCAGAAGGCTGTTAGTGTTGCCACGAAGCCTCTGATAAACTGCTCTATCAATATCAACAATATCGTCTGGTTCACTCACTAACGGGTGTTCTCTATATCCTATCTATCTGTAGCAAGAGGTTAAAATAGATACCATTACTATGTCTTTACAATTCTACACTTCAATAAACAAAGATATACATTTATATTTATCTTACCTAGCTATCTATAAACATATGTACCATTTTTATATATCTCTATCTTTGTTAACTGAAACGTAAAATGCATCTAAATATCTAATGAAATCTATAGTTAAAGATAGATAGATTATAGAGAACGGGTGTAAAAAAACGTGCGACGCGCAATTAGCCGATGACTCAACTGAATGTACATGTAAATAAGTCCTTGTGTGCAAAAAGCAGTCAAAACATTCGTAACTGGTTTGTTAAAAAAACAGACTACATATATATAGAATCTAATGGCCATGTTTATTTTTAACTAATAATATAATAATTGCCTCAGTGGCGCAGATGTAACTTGTACTACGTTATTATTGCCAAGCTGAGGTTTCTGATTCGAATGCCAGGTCAGGTAAAGTGGTATTAGATTTTTCTGAGAAAAATAAAAAAATACTGTAAACATCTGAGCGACTCCGAGTCATTTTAATAGCTACATTTATTTTATCGGAAAAACATAGTCGTAATATTAAGTAAACAAAATGTAATAATAGCTTGACAACGGTATTATATATTAGGAAATGGACATACATACATACATAAATTCACGCCTTTTTCCCAGAAGGGGTAGGCAGAGGTGCCAGGGCACCCACATTTCGCCAGTATGTTCCGTCCCACAATGTGATAGGTGGCGAGCCTATCGCCATATCGGGCTATTAGGAAATGGAAATACCTAATAACCACAGATTACCCTGTTTAATCTGCGAAAATATTTTTTTTGAAAAGTTTTTTTGTTACAACGTTTATATTTGTTTTAATAGCCTTAAAAGTAATAGAAAATGGTATTCATATGATATATATCACGTCACATTTATTCGATTTATATGATATAGTATTTGAATACGACAAAGAATCAAAATGTAATAAAATAAATCAAATGAGAATATTTTAAGCATAATGAGCATTCTTTACAATGTCTGTCCTTTTTTTTCTTTATTTATTTAGGAACTTTTTGTCTAATAGACATGCCAGTTCCATCGTACCCTAATACAAAATGTTCACTTAAAATAATTATATAATCCTATTTAGCTACTACTAATCTATAAAACATTCTGGCCTGCTCAGAGTCAGGTACTGCCAAAATACTCTGTACCAAGCCTATATCTAATTTATTCAACCCTAATTTATTCACAATTGTCTCTCGTAAAGCACTATTTATGAAACACTCCATCAATTGGTGTTGAACATCATCAACGGTGTTAAATTGAACACAGTTACGGCTATCTGTTTTTCTCATTACAATGTCTGTTATTTTTAATCTTTGCTTAACTATTGTATATTGCCCCCAAATATAGCAAAATACATTTGGATTGTTTTTGCAATTCCAAGGAGCCATAGTTACAGATTTAATAAAACAATATTTTATCACACGTTTTTTTCGCGGTTTAAACCATAAACTACATAAAACTTTTGTTACTTTTCTTTCAGGTCAAAAAAGATATTTGGCGATTGGTCATAGAGTATAGAATAAAAATATATATCCTGGAATCAAATATGTAAAAAAAAAACAATTTACCAAAGTTGCAAACTTCTATAATATTTATCTATTATATATGCAAAAAAGATGTGACGTGATACGTTAAAACAAAGTATATATTTATGATATACAGACCAATATCTACGTGTTTGAGATGAATTTATTTAAAAAACTTTTTCATCGCAGACCTGTGTTATTTGACCCATATTATTTTTCTATTTACGATTACACTTTACAAGGAGAAAACTACTGTAATTGTTTTGTAACAGTCTCAGTTGTAAAGTTACGTGGTACAACAACACGTGTATCGTATTCATATTATATTAACATAAAAATAATAATGCTTCAGCATACAACCCAAAAAGGTAAAAGAAATTTAATTTCAAATATCTTTTGAACACAACAGTACCGGTCAATGAGCTATCAGGTCACCTGATGAAACAGTGAAATTAATTTATTGAATCCATTAAAATGTTCATAATTTAGATTTAATCATTATTTGATCTACCACCCAGTTCAGAAAGCAAATTTTAACTAGAGAAGAATGGGCAAAAAACTCTAATGTTGCTCTCTTCAAAACCAGTTTAGAATATAAAAGTGATTATTACAAAATTTACTAGTTGGTTTAAATCAGAGCAGTTCATTAATTATTTGTTGTAAATTGACAATAAATATTTTTGATAGGAATATGTTAACGTTATATAATGAATTACTTTATAAAATATATAAAATATAAACGATGGTATCTGATCACTGTCGCCCATGAACACTGCAGATGTGTTACTCGTCCTTCAAATCGGGAGGGAATAAGAAAATAGAGGAGGGGAAAGGGGTATTGGACATATTATATATATATATGTATATATATAATATAATATGAATCACGCGCGATGACCACGCCATCTGTTGACGCTACGAAGTCCGCAAAAACAAAACTATTTACATTCGTTTCCTGTGAGATTATACTAGCATCCCTGTGGAGTCAAAATATTTGTACAAATATTATTCATGTTCCTCGTTTAAGGAAACATTGTCACTCTACCACTTTAAAACTGGTTTTCTTAAAACTCGCCATTTCGGGAGTTTATTGGCAACATCATGGAGACTAAGGCTGCCTAGTCATAGGGTATCGTTAATTTCGCTGGGAGGATTCAATAAGTCAGTCTAAAGAAAATGAAATGAGCCAGAAATAACTATATTCTTCATACTGTCCTATCGCCGAATGCTCGTTTTTTTATTCAATAGGTCCGGTAAGGGGCAGTCTATTAATCACGTGATCTCATATTTAGCATTTTTTTAACCCCCTCCCCCCCTTTAGTGATACGTGGTGAGATTTAAGACTACCCCTCACCATCCAACATCGCGTGTATTTTTAGTACCTACAAAGTTAAGATTCTTTGTATTTTTCGAATCATCATCATCATCATCATATCAGCCACAGGAAGTCCACTGCTGAACATAGGCCTCCCCCAAGGATCTCCACAATGACCTGTTGGAAGCGGCCTGCATCCAGCGACTTCCTGCGACCTTAGTTAGATCGTCCGTCTACCTTGTAGGAGGGCGTCCGACACTTCGCTTGTCTGTACGTGGCCTCCACTCAAGAACCTTTCGGCCCCAACGGCCATCGGTTCTACGAGCTATGTGCCCGGCCCACTGCCACTTCAACTTGCCAATCCTATAATCTATATATATCCTATCCTATCCTATCCTATCCTATAATCTATATATAATCTATAATCTATATCCTATAATTTTTCGAATATTATCTTTAAATACAGGTATCCATGATAAAAAAGTCTAGACAAAAAGGTTGCAGTTGTTTTTGACTAGCAGACAAGTAGTGTTAAACGTGTTTATGTGGAATGCTGTTCGTATTTCAGATATTTGTACACTCACCGAAAATATTGTAAATGATTACGAAGTGCTATAAAAATTATATACATATAATTAGTTTGGCAACATTAAGATGATGTTGTAACTATTATAATTATTGTTTATATTATACAGGGTATCTCAAGACTGCTACCGAAAACGAAGCCGGGTGGTAGTTTTAGTGACTACAAACATTGGAACTAAAAATGTTGTAAAGAAACGCGATATTTTTTAACAGGATAAGCATCTGAGGCAACGGCAAGTCACACTACTCGCCGCTTTCGGTTTATAAATCGCGCGGATTAAAATCACGAAGATTTATTTATTAGTATAATTACCTATAAATGTAGCATTTTAACCAAAGTAGGTATTATGTGTCGAAAAAAATACACGTGGTATCTTACTAGACCATCCCCCTCGTGATATTTCGGTATTTTTGTCTAAACCTCCTAAAAAGGGAGGGGTCCCTTTCAAGCCTCACGTGATTAATGGACGGCCCCTAAGCGCATCCGATCACTGCCGTCCATCCGTAGCGCTTGGATCATAGATGTGTTGCCGGACTTGCGGACTGCGTACTTCCTTCCGAAGATATGATAAGGTACGAGCTTATCGTCATGACCATACCGAGACAAATTCAACACCCAGAGTATTCATATAAGTTTTATCAAAAAAGTGAAAGTAATATTCCGGGTTCGAGAATAGTTGTGATCCAAAGTTTAGTCTGCAAAGTCCCCTACGCGATACAGGGCGTCACGATTATGTATATATCAACCATATTTTATAACAAAATAATATGCCAATTATTATTTTAAATTTATTTTCCTGGTGTACAATAAAGAATATAAATAAAACAAATGAATTTAAATGTCCGCCCCGTGACTACGAAAGCTGTAAAGTTGAAAAATGTAATCAAATCCGCGATAAAATCCGTAAATAATAGTTTTGTTAAATATAAAGTAATCGCCAAACAAAGAGAAAAACAAATCACACATGCGTATAAACACAAACCGTACTTATTAATGAAAATGCACGAAATCAGCATCAAAGTATCTCCGACAAGGCCGACTGATAATAATTTAATATCAGAGCGACGAGCGAGTTATCAACTGTAGTTCAGTCTCGCCGCGACTACAGACACGCACTGTCGCGCCCCGGGATTACGAATATACATCGAAAAGTGAAGTTTGAGTTATTGTGTTGCAAAAGGTGAGTCAAAACATCCTGTGATTTTTAGAATTTAATTTGATTTTCGGGTATTTTCGCAATTGATTATTTTAGATAAACATGCCATTTGCTTCTAAACTGCTTATCTTTTTAGATTATTAGATGTGTGTAATTATCGTTATTTTAAACAAAGCGACAAAACAATAATTAATTAGTAATGTTTCATTACCGTAATTCTAAGCACTAATGAAATAACCTCGGGTAATCTTTAGTATATACCGTTATGTTTTGAAATGAGTTATGTTTACGTTTTGTAGTTCATTGATAGTATTTTTGAATGCATTAATATGTATATCCTTATATAGCATTTATGAATATCAATTATATATTTTAACACCTCACTCTCACATCACACAATAATATAGCACTGACATCACAATGTCAGTGCTATATTATTCTTTATGTAAATGATTATCTTTGTATATTTCTGTTAATATTAATATTTCTCTTTCCAAAACGGTACTACGAGTAGAATAAATTAATGCTTAAAAAGTTATTTGTAGAAAAATAATAATTTTATTTGAAATGCATTTTATTTATATATTTATTACTTTGTGCAAAGTGAATTTAATTTAGAATCGGACTTACAAAATCAGTTACGTCTGTTTACGACGCTCGAACACTACGCCGTAGCGTGTAGAAGCAACTATGTAGGCCGGCATAATTGTGTCGAATGAAGAGATAAGTATGTTGTCAATCGATACTATCAGGACGGTATTGAACTTACTGGGTGCAGTGCAGACACCAAATAAAATAAACAATAAAAATGTTAATTTATATTTAGTAAATGGCAAAAGGCGTGGTTGCCCTTTTTTTGTAAACGAATGAGACGGGGCTGCCAACATGTTCACGGTTGCCGCGGGATCGAATCTCAGGGCACACATCTGACTTTTTGGAGTCATGTGTGTATTGATAGTAAATCATCACGCACAGTGAAGGAAAACATAGTGAAGAAACCTACATACCTTAGCGATTTTCAAGAATTTCTATGGTATGTAAATTCCACTAACCCGCATTAGGCCAGAGTGTACTATATGGCTTAACCACTCTCAAGTGCACTCTCGATTGTAGCGGAGGCCCGTGCCCTGCAGTGGGACGTAAATGGGCTAATACAGTACAGTACAATATAATATGGCAAAGACTTTAAGAGTGAGCTTTAAAGTTATATACTACACTAGTGGCCCGGCCCAGCTTCGCCCGGGTGCATATAGATTTGTCTACAATAATATGCACGTATTATACATATAAACCTTCCTCTTGAATCGCTCTATCTATTAAAAAAAACCGCATCAAAATCCGTTGCGTAGTTTTAAAGATTTAAGCATACAAAGGGACATAGGGACAGAGAAAGCGACTTTGTTTTATACTATGTAGTGATAGTAACGTGACGTCTTAGGTACGATCCACGGTCACATTTTGTAATAAGTACATAATATATTATATAAAATATCTGCTTATAAATGCTCTTCTGCTGTTCTCTCGGGCCTAGTGCTAGTTAGTGGACTGCACATACCATAGGAATTTTAGGGACTAATGCCAGGTGTTTTGTTGCACGATGTTTTCTTTTATCGCTAAAATGTGCGATAAAATAAAATTACTACGAAAATTTACGTAGCTTTGTAACTACAGAGTAGTGTGTCTCAGAATCGAATCTCTTATTTTTTAGTCTAATCCACTTTTAGTTGACTCTATTACTCTCAAGTATTTATACAGATTTTCATAGTAAAAGTCATCCATTTTCAATTGGTGTTACGAAATTTGGATCTACAATTATTTATGTTATTTTTGAAATATTTTCATTTCATTTCGAAAGATGTAAAAAATATTTATTTATCGCATTGTTTGAGATATTTTCTCATAATATAAGCCATCCAATATAATAAAATGTGAAGAGAGAAACTGCTCCTAAAATTTTAACATCAGCATAACAACAACGCGTTTGGAAGCCTAAAGATCGTAGACAATCTATATTTTGTTACTTCATTAGACAAGAAAAACACGTAGGATTAAGGATTAACTTCTGAACTTCAGAAATTAATTAGTGTTAAAAAATATATTTTTTGTACCTACCATTATCCCACGTTTACATGGATTAAGTGAAAAAAATATAATAATCCATTTTACAGAATAAAATAGGATTATAATTTAATAGTTAGCTGCTTGCCTGACCACCCTTAGAGGAATAGATCTGTCGGTACAAGCTACTTATTATTTTGTTTATAATACACCCGATTATCATACCTCGGTGGCGCAGTTGGTTAGACGCCGGCTGTGAAACGTGAGGCCCCGGGTTCGATCCCCGCATCGAGATAAATATTTGTTTCGCGTTTGGGTGTTTGTGAGGCCGAAAAGTTTCTCGTAGTTCCTGATACCCACAAGACTTGATCTTAGTGTAGGGTCAGGACTATGTATGTGACTGATGGGTGTATTTATTCATTTATTTTACACACATAGACCTTACAACACAATAAAACTCAAGTTGTCTGTCGTAGAAATTAGAAAATAGAACAGACCTCGGTCTTATAACACTCAGATCCGAAACAAATACTTGCGGTACCACATTTGTCTCGAACCCGCGACCTCTCGTTTCTCGACCAGCTTAACCATGCCACTGAGGCTATCAAATATTTTATCAACCCATATACGTCCCACTGTAGGGCACGAGTCTCCGCTACAGTCGAGAGTACGATTAAGAGTGGTAAGGCCATAGTCCACTACGCTGACCTAGTGTGGGTTGACGGACTTTACATACGAATTATGTTACAAATTGCTACGGTATGCATTTTTTTTTTCACTTTTTTGTTGCGTGGTGATTAATACAATTTCTGAACTCTGAAAAGTCAGAGGATTCAAATCCTTTGAATCCTCTTAGCAAAAAGTCTTAAATTATAATCAACTTCAGGTAACAATAAACCTTATTCCTTTAAATTAAGATTTATTTTGTTTTGAACCATACTACATTCAAATAAGTCACACGCTCATTTGTGCTCTTATTTCTCTTGTCGTTTTTTAGGTTATTACTTATAATCTAATGTATATTTGATCGAAGATAAAGCCGTTATTATTTATGTTTTGTTAGATAATTACGAGTGCCCTATGCATTTGTTATCTCGTTGTAAATCCTTATTGCATGATCGTGTCACTCGATAAACTGACATCTATTGTATAAGAAAGTACTTTGATAGGATATATTTGAGATCGATAAGTTGCACTTGACATTCTGATACCCCTTTCGTTAAGTGGTTCAGTGTCGCTTCATTGGCAGCAAGATAAATATGTATGTCAGCCCATACAGCCCACTGCTGATTATCATAGAGAAGGCTTAGGCCAGAGTACACACTGGCCTATTGCGGGTTGGCGGAGTTCACATACTATCGGATTTTTGTATATACGAGTATCTCTTTGGTATTTAGAGGGGTTTCTCTAGTTTATGAGAGGAAATTCGAATGTTCGACGTCAATTCGATAACTAAAATAGGTTTTATAACTGTCTATGAATATAAGTGTTTAATAAGTATAAGTCCAACTATTCACAGACGTTGATTTTTAACCTCATTATCGTTCTAATTCGATAAAGTTTATCGGAACTATAATAAAATTGTCTAATAATCACCTCAAATATTTATGACTAAAATATTTATATGGTTTTAATCGTTTCTCGTCACAGATATACTATCAAAACTTGTAAACCATAATTATCCTAATCAAATTTTGATAAGTTTTGAATCAGACGGTTGTTATTAATATTGCAAGTGGTAGAGCCACGCTGTTGTCGTGACTCAGCATGATTGGGGGTCGTTCGCTGTACCACTGTCTCACAGGAGATCGATGTAAAGTGACAGCTTTACTGTCGCATTTCCGTTCGGTGAGTGAGATTTCCGGATGTCGAATGCCGCTTTTCTCGTCCCATCCATTTTCCCGCTTTCCTCCCGATCTGATGAGTCGACAATATATGTATCTATGATTCAAACGTTGTACTTTGTTGGCAATAGTGATCACTTACCATCAGGTGTCTTATTTGCTCGCTTGCCGGACTCATGCAATCAAAACCATAGTATATGATCTCAAAATATTTTCTGCTTATTCGAATATTAAAATTCAATAGAATTTTATTTTGATGCGCATTGTATGAGTATGACTATATGGCCTAACCACTCTCAATCGTACTGTCGATTGTAGAGTAGGCCCGTGCCCTGCAGTGGGATGTATATGGGCTGATACATACAGATTGTATGAGTATATAGGAGTCACTGTTTGTGTTCTACGGACTAAGGTTTTCTTCACCGTATTTTGGTAGACTACTGCAGTCTATGGTATCCAAACTAAAATGTCTATGAAAATAAACTCAATGTTAGATAGAATATAAATAATTGTGTTGATAGTTGAGAAATAATAAATTAGAAACATAATTTGCTTAATTAGTATAATAATTATGCATTTTTTCCTTTTTCTTAACTTAACTGAATAGTATTTAAAATGCTATATCTTTTAAATTATTTTTATTATTCAACATATTTTACATAAGAATTTAGTAGAGTTTCTCATTGTCTGATAACTTATTTGTTTCCGATGGGAATTTTCAAGTGGTTTTAATTTTTTTTTTATAAAATATTCCGTCTCTCCTCATCTTAGACAATATATTTACAAAATAATATGAGATCAATATTAATTTCTTCTTTGTTTTTGTATAATTTTTTCCTAAGTGCTATTTAATAACCTATCAAATTCCTGTGTCATTAGCAAGCGACTTGATGGAATATAATAATTTTATTTTATTTTTATTTTTATTTTTATTTTTATTTTTATTTTTATTTTTATTTTTATTTTTATTTTTATTTTTATTTTTATTTTTATTTTTATTTTTATTTTTTATTTTTATTTATTTAAGGACATCCAATGGCAATTACATTGTTTCTTATATCTAATATACTTACAATTTAGTAACATGTTAAATGCACTACCTGCAGGCGTCACAACATGCATTGAATAATAAATAACTGCTAAGTAATACTAGAATCAAATTTAAAAAAAAAACATAATGAAATCTACAATCATAAAATTAAAATTAAAATTAAACAGAGTGAAATATTAACAAAATTAGAAGTCAAAAGAAATAACAAAGGAGTCACAAATAACAATAACATAAGTAAATACTATGACAATAATTAATATGCCTACAATTTCTTATCACTTATTAGTTTCATAACTTCAGTCTTGAAAGTACTCAGTGAGTCATTAAACACATCAACGCTTTGGCCGAGAGTGTTGTAAAATAATCAAATATCTCTCTCTCGTCTCCTCTACTATTGAAACTCATGAAGACCTTTTTATTTTTATTTTATTATTTATTATCAGCCATTAGTGTCCCACTGCTGGGCAAAGGCCTTCTCCCTTTCCTTCCAGATTGTGCGGTCTTGGGCGATTTCAGGCCAATCCTGAAGTTACCTGTCGATTTCGTATTTTATTTTTATACTAGTTTAAAATATGAACCTAGCTGCGCACCTAATACGGGTTCTAAAATGGTAAAAATATAAAATGGTAAAAATATAGGCATATTTGTAGAGTTTTACTACTGATTACATATTGATTTTTATACTGAGTAGAGTACTGGTGGTAGGTCTCTAATATGTGAGAGGCCATCTGGGTACCACCGCAGTGCCTATTTCTCCCGTCAAACAGCAGTGTAAATGCACTGTTGTGTTTCGGGTTGAAGGGCATTGTAGCCAGAGTAACTACTGGACATATTGAGACTTAACATCTTATGTGTCAGGATGGCGAGCGCAGTGGAATGCCAAGCATTGCTTTGTAATTCAAGGTGTTGTTTCGTTTTGCTACTGTTCATGAGCGGTCGTATCGCTTACCATCAGGCGATCGGCATGCTCGCCATTCGTCGTTGTGTCGGTGTATAGACTAACCCCTCTGGGGTACGTTATAAACGTTGTAGGAAGTCCCTGGATGGAGGCCGCTTCCAAAAGGTCGCTGAGAAAATCCTTAGGGTACGACTTTTAGCTGTAAATACGGAAGTTAGAGAATTCGAATATTATAAATATTGAATGAGCAAGTTCGTCAATGACCCTATGACGTCACTGCACGCTACGAGTATTGTACGAATCATTCCGTTCATAGTTTTATAACAAATTACATTGTTGCATCATGATTACTACTAATATACATACGAGATTTCATAATAGTTGTGCAAAATATTTCATCTTATGTTATAGCCATAAGGCTAAATTTCAAATTGATGAGATTTAACAATGGATATTGTCCATTATATTTCCGAAAATGTTTATTTAGATAGGACTCGTAGTGGTAGTGACACACATGATGAAAAACTTCTCAAAGTGACCTACGCAAATATTTCGCGTTTTGTAACATACCTGTGTGTTTACTGTTAGGCTCAACCGACATAATTGTGTCGGTAGAAACTCTATATTGACAGTTTGGTCGCGTTAAAAAGAATTACGTAATTTAAACATTATTGTTTTATATATGTTACCGGCAATCTGTAGAATTCGGCAATTTATACAATGTCTATATATCTAATAAAAAGGCCTACCATAAGCTTTGCTCTATACATAGCCATATATGTATTCTTTAAATATGATCTTTATCTATGCATATAATAAATTTGTAATCGATCGATGTCTGTACATTGAATATAAATAAGAAAAAATAATATGGTGGGACTATATTGACGTAATAGAACCCAAAACAATGACTTTTTGATTTTTTGTCTGTTTGTCTGTTTGTCTGTGCGGTTGTACGCGATGAACTTACAAACGGCTGAACGGATTTCGAAGAAATTTAGTGAAGAGGTAGCTTACACCGTGGATTAACACTTAGGCTACTTTTTATCCCGAAAATGTAGTGTTCCCGTGGGATGAGGAATTAATTCTGATATATTTATTACTTTTTTATTCTCAAAAGGTATGTGATGGGACTGAATTACACGCCTTAAGTGAGAATGAGACGGGACGGGGCGGGATATAATGTGACGAGACGGAAAAATCACATATAAATAATAATCTCGCTGGTAGGTCTCTCATATGTGGCCGCCTGGGTAGGTACAACCGCATTGTCTATACCCACTAAATAGCAGTGTAAATGCACTGTTGTGTTTCGGTTATAAGAACATTGTAGCCAGAGTAACTACTGGATATATAGAGACTTAACATCTTATGTCTCAGGATAGCGAGCGCAGTGGAATGCTTTGTAATTCATGGTGTTGTTTTGTTTTGCTACTGTCCCAGAGCAGTCATATCGCTTAGCATCAGGCGAATGGCAAGCAAGTCTCGCGTTCATTGAATTAAAAAAATGTCATTCGTGGTTTTAGGTTTTTCTTCTCTTGACAGGACAAGTGGGGGTGAAATTAGGTTTATTATCTTTAGATTTTTAAGTTTATAAAACATATCGTTTAATTAATCACGCAGAAGAAGTTGCGGGCAAAAGCTATTTCATTAATATATGCATTTTATTGTAAAAACGTGAGATGCTACTATTACGAGTATATTCCTAATTATCATAATATGCTAAACGAGTGTTCTCACGTTTAATAAGTCGTATATTTTAATACAAATGTATATTTATACTTCCAAATTCCAACGAACCTAGTGTATAAATTGTTTTCCTATATTGTTGCATTAAAATTACAGTTATTTGCAATCTTTTATTCGAATGCTATCTTATTTTTATTTTTTTTATTTCTATGAATGGCGAGACGAGCATACCGTTCGCCTGATGGTAAGCGATACGACCGCTCATGAACAGTAGCAAAACCAAACAACACCTTGAATTACAAAGCAATGCATGGCATTCCACTACACTCGCCATCCTGAGACATAAGATGTTAAGTCTCAATATGTCCAGTAGTTACTCTGGCTACAATGCCCTTCAACCCGAAACACAACAGTGCGTTTACACTGCTGTTTGACGGGAGAAATAGACACTGCGGTGGTACCCAGTACTACCGCAGTGTTCTCTTATACAACTGAGTGACGTCAGGACATTCTTTCTTGGATCATTGTGATGCGTTTCCCTTCTTTTGTTTTATGGCGGTTATGGTTATCCTACCATAAGATACAAGCTGTAATTTGTTGATTTTGGTTTATATGCGGTAAAATTATATACAGGGTATATCAAGACTGCTACCGAAAACGAAGCCGGGTGGTAGTTTTAATAACTACAAACACAATGCAAATAAAAATTTAAAAATCGCGACAATTTTTTTTATAAATTTTTAAATATCATCATTTTTGGGTGGTAAATTCATATTTTTTGCTAAAATAATAGTGTATACCCGTTTATTTATAAAGACTAAAGAATAAAACTACCACCTGGCTTAATTTTCGGTAGCAGTCTTGATATACCCAGTATATGTAATTTGGTTTAATAGATTGTTATGCCAACCTGCATAAGGCCAGCGTGGTGGACTATAAAGCCTAACCCTTCTCAATTTCACTATCGATTATAGAGGAGGCCCGTGTCCTGCAGTGGGACGTATATGGGCTGATACGGTACAGTACAGTATAATTTTTATTTGTTTTTCCTGTCCCTGAAGATTATGAAGTGTTCTTACTGCACTTGCGGATAAATGCAACATTGCTAAGATAAAGTATCAACTGGAGGATAATCTTGTGACTCGATACAAATCCACGGCTCTGTTCAATTGTTTTGTAATGTTTATCTAAAAGGACTCATGTCTATTATTTCTATCTGGTTCAACACAAATACTTACATCCCAAGTACCATTAGCTGTAACAACTTTGGCAATTTACGGACTAAACATAACAGCAAATCGTGACTCCACATCGGTTTTCTGTGAGACAGACTCGAGTGAAGTCCATTAACTTGTACTATACCTATAACGACCTGTAAGCCTCTACCAATTATATCAGTTTTATTAACTCAGCATTTTCGGATAACCTTGAACTCGAGACGGGATGATAGAAAACAAAAAAGTTCATTATCACACTGTGATACATATGTGGTTTGTTACATAATATGGCGCCAACATGTCTACAAACTATGGAAAAACGGACGAAGGAAGATAAAACTACATTTGTTTGATAGCTATTTGCCTCAATAGTGAAGTGGTAGGTATGGGTTGGAAATTGAGATTCCGAGTCGAGTTCCTAAATGTGTCTTCAAAGGGTGAAACTGAACTAAGAATTACGAACATACAGAAATAATCTTGTCGAACAATGAGTGGCATTACATACACTTCGATCCAACTTAAGTATGCCTGAGTTATTTTAATATCCAGGAGCGATATATCATTATATTACTCATATAATGCGTAAACAAGCACTTGATCACGGAGTATATGTGTTGAAAAGAGAGATAATCTATCTTCATTGGATCCGTGGACAGCACTGCATTTTCAACCTCGTGCAATGCAGTACCATTCACAGTATAAAAACATACTTATTTTATTATCAATTGTATTATAACTGGGTTTTATGGATTTTATGACGGATTTGGTTTAATTTTACAATTTTTTTTTAGTTCCCGACGTTTCGATTTCTTTACAGCTTTAGTGGTTACGGGACAATCCATTATCATATAAATAACACCCAACAGTCACATACATAGTCCTGACCCCACACTAACATCGAATCTTGTGTCGTGGGTATCAGCAACTACGAGAAACTTTTCGGTCTCACAAACACCCAGACCCGGAAGAAATATTTGTGGGCCTCACAAACATTTCTCTCGGTGCGGGGATCGAACCCGCGGCCTCTCGTTTCACAGGCGGCGTCTAACCAACTGCGCCACGGAGTCTGTCAATATAAAAAAATATATTGTTTAATTCCAATGTGTAACATTCGTGTAAATCTAAGACACCAATATTTTATCAGTTCTTCTTATCTCATACTCTACGGAGTCGATCAACATGACTTTGAACCGTGGTGAAAAATGATTTAGGTAATTCTACAAAAGTCTTCATCCCTGATATAAACTGTTCTCTCAGAAATAGAATTTAGCCCACCATTATTATTCGATTTCACGACTTCACTTTGTATAAATTATTGTTTTTTCGGACATTTCAATTCCTGCACCTAGTTTTAGAAAAAAGCGTTACATCAATAATTACAAAACTCGTGATTTTAAAGTTGTTAAAAAAATTACAATTAAAAAATATTACAAAAATATATTTAGTCGTAAATGGTCCCTAATCAGTAGATAAATCCGGAACACCTGTGTTCCATCGTACGTTACATTTTGTTGTGCTTCTTATCTGCATGACATGATTGTCCAAGTGCGAGTTATCTAATCGTTTCAATGCCTTGTGAGTGCCTTATATGTATAACAGCGAAATAGACTTGTTACAAACGTGATTTTTGCACAAATATACATTTTTGAAGTGTAAAATGAATGAAATATTGTCGTTTAATCATTGTTCTATAAATTATTAGATAAATACGTTGAGAAAAGTTGTGTGGTTTAAAAAAAGTGCGCGTGAAATATGACTTAACTTTATTATAGGTACATATCGTAATGTACAGGGTAATGGGTACATTTGGGACTGATAAAGTGAAAAATTCGATATCATTGAATTTATGTTTATGTTGCTAAGTGACTTCACAGCAATTTTACCCAGTGTTTCTTGGTCACCCGAATAGTGTTTCATAAAGATGTGTACGATAGTGTGGGTAGAGTGATTTTTATATTTTTTGTATATTAATTGTGAGGTAAAGACGTATGTGTGTTCCTGACTCGCCCAGTGTTGAACAACTATTTTATTAGTTAGTGATCGTCACTTGTTGAAGCTGCAGTATCTAAATAAACTGTAATGGACTGTATGGTAAGTAAAACTACATTAATAACAACGTAGCACACATATGTATTTTTTATCGATTTCAACAAAAGATAATGTTATCCAAAATCGAACTTGAAATCTCCAGTAAGAATAAATGTAAATGTTTAACAGTTACAGAAAAATATACATAACATGAATTGTGCGATCGCTATTGATTCTATGCGACTGGGAACAACGAAACGCGAAATAAAAGTAATATTGTAACGTTAGGTATGTGTCATGGAATCTAATGTATTACCTTCGTATAGCCAGTCGTTTTTGTTTTAAATCACAATATTTCTCGCTAGCAAAATAAGGAAAAACAGATATAAAAACAAGAAACTGATTATCTATATTAATGGATGAATCATGTTGCCTTAAAATATTGAGGCGCTAAAGAGGATGTGAGGAACAATATCTGTTTGAGGACGAACCACGTGCAAAACTCTAAATGGAGTAGCGAGGAATTGTTGAAAAGTGTTGTCAAAACGCCTCATTATTATTCGAGTTTCATTACCTATCTCATATCACCTTTGATTTATATGAAGCATGCCAATTCTTTTGTATCAGCCCATATACATCCCACTGCAGGGCACGGGCCTACTCTACAATCGAGAGTACGATTGAGAGTGGTTAGGCCATATAGTCCACCACGCTGGTCTTCTGCGGGTTGGCGGACTTACATACCATAGAAATTCTAATAAGTCGCTATAGTATGCAGGTTTCCTCACGATGTTTTCCTTGACCGTTTTTAGTGCGTGGTGATTGACTATCAATACACACATGACTCCGAAAAGTCAGAGGTGTACCCTGGGATTTGAGCCCGCGACCTCCGTGTAAACATGTCGGCAGCCGCATCCGGTCCGTTTAACAACAGGTCACCACGCACTTCTATCCAATTCTTATTATGTTTAAATTATTTGTACTTGCCTTTAATGCATAGAGGCAGGCGTCCACATATTTGCATCGTTCATATCGTTTATTTTTTTCTATGCGTCCGCAGTATCGGCCGCGATTGGACTTGCTAGGATTAAGTATACAATACTAATCTGTGGATTGCTCCTCAGAGCATCGGCATTGGTATTGCGGACGGATAGATTTGTGCGATCCGTACGATGCAAATCAGAGGATTACTTGTATGAATTCCTATACAAAGAAGACTGCGATCCGTTTAATGCGATGCGTCCGATGCGTACGGTGCGAATATGTGGACGCCTGCCTAAAAACCTAATTATTAGGCCGATTGAATGTGCTTCTTATAAGTGTCAGGTCTCTAGCCATCCGCACTAGGCCAGCACGGTGGTCTACGAACTAAGTACTCTATACATTAAGTCCCGGTTGGGAAGGAGTCCACGTGCTTGGCAGTAAGGGACTTTTGGCTGATATAGTCCGTCTTAGAGTCTAATGCGTATTTTTATTGATACAATTAAAATATTGTAAGTGGGTGGCACACGCCTACTATTCCGCCACAAGTTCATGTCTGCCCTTCAAGGGATAGACGGAAAGTCATTATTTTCACTCACAGTCGGCCGACCTTACATCCGTTTCAAGACGCTGTAGTGGGCGAGCCTATCGCCATTTCACAAATGCTAGTAATGGGCAATTTTTAAAAATTCTTTTTTTTATACATGCGTGGCAAAGGGACTGAATAGATGCTTTATAGTAATTAGTAAGTGTCTCTCCAACTCCCAAATATATCGACCAGCAAGAATTATAACTGTCTTTCCTCCGTTAATATAATAAGATATTTATCTATACTACCAATCAAATAAAACATTTCTTTGAAATAAAACTATTATTTACGGACTTTATCGCGGATTTGGTGTAGTTTTTACATTTTTTAATTTCTCTGCGTTTCGATTACTTTACAGCGTTCGTGATCACGGGGCGAACTGAGGTATTAGTCATTATCACCCATAGTTACCCTTATTTTTCAATAAGGGTTAATAGTTTTATTTCAATGTTTAACATTCCCGTAAATCTAAGAATATATGTAATTATAATGGTATAAAACATTTCTGTCATAACAGTACTTAAGTAGCTTGTAGAATATGGAAAATATTAGTATTTTGAATGAAAGAGTGGGGGAGCAGTGCGTACATCTTAACGTCTCTTTCAAACACGCACACTGTAATACACGTTAAGTCTAGTGACGTCACTAGTTTTGTTTTGCATCCCTTTTTTTTCTTCCACTATAACATTTAAAACATTTGTAACTTGTTTAATTCTGAATGGATTTACAACATCCATTGTTTGTTACATTGTATGATACCTTTTGAAAAGTACTATAAAAAATGTCAAATACGCTATTATGCCGGCATTTGATACACAGGTTGTTCCAGAAATACGATATACATGTGTTAGTCGCTACTCATATCAATGTACAAACCGGGGAATGATTTTAGATCCAACCGAATTAACCATATTTTTTCCTTGATATTAACATTTGTTTCTGATATCTTATCCTACGTATTTTATCTTTTATAATATTTATTACTCAACATCCTCATCTCAATGTGTCAGCCATCATTGACAAGCTGATAACGCGTTGCTAAGCTAATTTTAACACCCTTGAATGTAACTTTAATATATACATTTTTTTGTATCAGCCCATATACGTCCCACTGCAGGGCGTGGGCCTACTCTACAATCGAGAATACGATTGAGAGTGGTAAGGCCATATATTCCACCACGCTGGCCTAGTGTGAGTTGGCGGACTTTATATGCCATAGAAATTCATACAAATCACAAAGATATGCAGGTTTTCTCACGTTGTTGTTTAAACTATTTTTTTAACTTCCCGACGTTTCAATTACTTTGCATCAAATTGTTTTTGAATATCGTAATTTCTTTATTAAATGACTGTAGAATTTTAATAGTTCGGCGACCTCCAGTACCTGTTGAGTATACTCGTATAATGATTCACAATAATTCTCTAATATCCAAATGCTTTTGTTTTTATTACTTGCCAATTTATTTTACCTTCTTACTATTTTATTTTACCTTCGGCTCAGTATCTACGGTTTAATTGCTTTAATTGTCCGGACAGCTAGCTGCAAATGGTTACACAATATGCTTCGTAACTCAAGTTATATAAAACCACCCCATTATCCACAGGGGTGTTGTTGAAGGGTTGTCTGGATACCGATCATTATCCCTTTAGCTCCATTGTTATAAGTCTAGAATAGATTGTTATGAATTTAACCTTTTTGGTCTTATATAAGTATGCATTAACAAAACGTAATGTCACTTATATTTTTAATAATGTCAACTTTAATACTTTACTGTTCATGCGTAGAAAATAAATAATATAGAAGTCCTTAAGATTAGAGTTTCGTCTTCCATATTATCATAAAATAATGATGATATGGAAATAACTTTTGTGAGATAGGCATTAATATTACAGATTGTGTTTGATGATGATAACCATATGATACGTAAAAATGTCATTACTTATTGAAATTAAAAGGAGTTGCGTGATAAAAGTTAGAACAGTTTCCGTAATTGATATTTAGAAGAATAATTTATGAATTATACAGCATAATGTATTATTTGTTATTTATCTTTGAATATTAATATTTTCAGTTAATTCATACTAGATTATATTTTTACGCCACATATTAGAATGGATTTATTTAAAATTAATTTCGTTTCGTTTCAGTGAAAATGAAGTAATTCAACATAGCATAGATTATAAAAAATGGCAGCAAATATATTTTGCAGTTTTTAGATGTAATTCTCTTTAGTACGAAACTTGGCGCTTCAGGAAGCTAGTCCGCCATGTTTATTTTTTGCGTGATACTTATCTTTATCTTACATTGTTTTCAATTTATTTAAATAATTTGTTAGTTTAGTTATATACATAATTATTTTAATAGAATACGGATTGTATGTTAATTTAATTAAAAGAATAGAGTTAACATTAAAATGTATTTATAACTTAGATTTTATCTGAAAATTTGCCATCGTAACTTGGCGCCAAATTTGACGATGTTTGGTGATTTTGAGAGTTAATTATCTACTAGTTTAATTTTGTTTATCGGGGTAGATCGTGGCCCCAAATCTGTACAAAATGTGGTGCAGCGACCTTGCGCATGTACAAATTGTGGGTTGATATAATTAATTAGGCATTGATAGTTTTAAGAATAACCAGTAACCTTTCTCTCTGAAAAATTAAAACTGTAAATAGTATTGCGGCTAGTGCATTGACCTCTCATAATTACTCAAGTCAGGTAATCCAATTACTGGTTTCGATATAAATAAGGTCCCCGGAAATTGAAAAAGTTGTCGAGATACCTACATAAAGGATTTTTAAATGGAGAATCAAGTCGTCCTTTTTGTTGGTCTATCTCCTCTCGTTTTAAGAGGCCAGCAATTTGTCTGTGTTCCAAGTACTGTAAATAATTAATTATTGGCAATAATCACATACCATCAGGTGAATAGTTTGCTTAAAACCATCAAAAGACGGAAAAATATAAATATAACAGTCACATACATAGTCTTGATCCCACACTTAAATCGAGTGTTATGTAATAAAAATATAAAGATTATTTAACAATTGAATAATTGGTACAAATTTACCTTAATAATCAGGTACCTTGATCCTTTCAAATTAGTATTTATAGCGGCCATAAATGAATATGTAGTCAGTATTATTAAACGTTCTTTCATTAGAATGTTATCAATTACGATGTATTTATCTGTTATCAGTTGTTCGTTTATCAATATATTCGGGTTAATTTGAAGTCATATGTACGCGCCGTTCCCCGAAACGGGTAGGCTGAGATATGAATCATATTTAGGTATGCCTGGGCTTGTCATTGTGACATTCCAATTTAACTATGGGCACTATTTCTTGATTTGATTTTAACTTTTTGTTTTAGTAATCAATTTTTTTTTATCTGCACGGATAATAATCAACGTGTACATTACGGCACGTGAATAGTTTTTAAATTATTAATACAAGTTTGTGTTATCTAAAAACGGATATAGAAATGTAAATTCATGCACAATTAATCAAGTTACAAAAATTCTAACTTTGTAGCAGAGATAACAGATAAAAGATGCCAAACAAGTATAATGACGCCGTTTTTCTTTTTGTGCAATGTCGTAAGACTGAAGCAGATGAGAGAATAGCAAAAATGCCTAATTTTGCCAGATGCTTAATCTTGTCTTAGTGACTCAAGTGTAAAAACTTAAATAGACATTGCGGCGGTAGGTACCTACTCAGGCAACCTCTCATATATGAGAGACCAGTAAATTTGTATCAATTTCTATGGTATGTAAAGTCTGCCAACCCGCACTAGGCCAGGGGGTGGACTATACGGCCTAACTACTCTCAATCGTATTCTCGATTGTAGACTAGGCCCGCGCCCTGCAGTGGGGCGTATAGGGCTGATAAAAAAATATGTATATATTAAACTTCTTCGTGCCGCACCCCTCCGCATTTAGGCCGGCATATACACGATCGTTGTAAATTTTCATGGAAGGCAGTGGTCACTCACCATCAAGTGACCTGTTTGCTCGTTTGCTGGACCCACATTAGCAATAAAAATAATGGTTTCTTAGATTTACGCGAATGTTACACATTGAAATAAAACGATTATTTATTGATAAAATCCGTATATTTCAATAAAAATAATTACAGAATCAGAAAAAGGTCGCCGACATTTTCTCAATAAATTGGCAGAGTCACTTTAAACATACTTTTTCTGTTGAGACTTTATATATGTATTTTTAAATTTATGTATTTTGCTTGTATATCTATATATTTACTTATTATATATAATATTCTATCGTTCATTTTCAAAATTCGAAATACTTGAATTTATGCTACTCTTTCACTCTATGCACCATCCAAAGGTCGACTGGTAGAGAATGCCTCGGGCGTTAAGTTCGCCTGTATACAACTCTGTATATAAAACATAAATAAAATAAAAGTGTGGGTTTCCCAAACGTTTTTGAAAACGATTTTGTATACATGTTTCATTATTCAATTCTTTATTTTATTTATTATTTATTTTATTTTTTAGCATCATTATCAGCTGCATTATCAATTTTAGCGTTACCTGGTATATTTTGAATCCGGATTGACTACCGACATTTAAGCATATTGTTATTTTTATTTACTTTAGAATGACAAGTCGTGTGTATAAATAAGATTACGAAACTGGATTTTGAATTTTTATTTGAATAGATTTTGTGGGAACTTTATCATTATTCTGGAGCTTGTGACTTGTTTGATTAGGATCAGAAATGTAGGTAGATTTTTTGACTACACAAGATACATCCAAACGCGATGGAAATATTTATTGATCATAAATTGGATAACGAACCTGTAGTCTCGTTGTACAGCCGAACTAATATACGTCGCAAAATGTAACAGGTCTTCAGCCTATCACTGTGCCGGACAATATTTCTAGACTCAGGCAAATCATAAATAAGTTATTCGCACCTAAATTTCGCAAAAAGTGGAATACCCAACCTGGGAATAGTACTTAAGATTTTACAGTTTACAGATCAAAGGTTAAACCACTAAACCATGCTATAAAAAACAAGTATAATAAGATAACAAAAAATATAGTCATTAAATGACATAATTCTTCAAATTTTTAAATATACTTAGCCTTTCAACGGCATGTGGCCCTTCGAAAACCCGTTCACCTCAATGTTAAGGATTTTTCCTTTGCCTCTACGCCGCAGTCAAAGTCAAGGCTGAGGAGTCAAATGTCGTTGTCCTTTATAAGATTAATAGCAAGGCCTACTAATATTTTTTTGCCCATGAATATTTATTTTGGGTATGGGTAGAGTCTTCTACAGTTTCTGATGACCATGGTATATTACTTAAATAAATAAATACACCCAACAGTCACATACATAGTCCTGACCCTACACTAAGATTGAGTCTTGTGTAGTGGGTATCAGGAACTACAAGAGACGTTTTGGTCTCATAAACACCCAGACCCGAGTTAAACCCAGTAGATTACACAAACACTTGTTTCGGTGCGGGGATCGAACCCGCGGCCTCATGTTTCACAGTCGGTGTCTATCCAACTACGCCAAAGAGGCTGTCAATAATTTTTGAGTAAATAAAGAGTCAGGATTAGTTGTGAAATTATTGGGTGTATTTACTATTTAATAGATTAACTTATGTCTGTATCTGCCCATATACATCCCACTGCAGAGTACCTAATCTACAATGGAGAGTACGATTGAGAAAGGTTAGGCCATACCCAACATATTAGATCATTATGATACTCCTTATTCTCACCACAATGTTCAATGTAAGGTCAGGTATCGTTAATGTTGAGTATTTATAACACGGAACGAAACGGACAAATTTACGTAAATTAGAATTTCAAATTCATTAATTATGTACTCATCGGGCTTGTCTTTAAATATTGATGAATTTTGTTTATTAGGTAATTATTTAATATTTAAATGACCTTTCACGGTTTTTGCTGTAATTACCGGACTTATTTTAGAAATTTTACAGCGAGTAAATATTTTTCTAATTTAGTTTTTGAATTTAGTAATAGAAGTCCCAGGGTTTCTTTGCATTTTGTATGATAGAAATTCATTGAATTTGTGTCAACTCGTATTATACGTCGCACTGCATGAGCCTAAACAATCGAGAGTGGTTAGGCCGTTTAGTTCAATAATAATATAAGAAAAAGGTAATATTTCTTATCACCATTTAGACTTAATCTACATTTATTACATGTATTTAATTAAGTAAATTTAATATTTATTTTAATCGGATTTTCACGGTCATGTTTTTGAGCTCGAAATGTACTGAAGGGCCCATCGTTAGTTTTTAAATCAATGTTTCTGACGCCGAAAGCGCTGTTGTCACGATAATTGCAGTTTTTCTCTCTTCACTTTCTGATATATAGGACACGTTATACTATTAGATCAATAGTCTTATGCATAGTCAGTTTAAATTCTATTTTAGTTATCGAATATTTTGTCCTTTTCGAACGACTTTTGAATTTAGTTCAAGCAAAAAAGATAAAACGTACGATCGCCGTTTGATTATAAATGCTTGTTTATAATGAGAACATATCTAAAATATTGCGTTAAATAGATATTTATTCCTATTTCTTAAATCCTATGCCTGCCTCGGCGGCGTAGTTGTACTACGGTACGGTAACAAAGCCGAGGTCTCGGGTTTGATCCCAGGTCGGGCAAAGTGATATTAGATTTTTATATTCAGTGTCGGTTCGGAGTCCGGGAAAAAAGGCGGGAGTTTGTGTGTGTGTGTCTTAAATCCTGTTTTTTAAATAGGAAGGAAAAGTTATAAAAAATATATTGAAATCGGTCAAGTCGTTATTGCGTAATAAGCGGCGATGGACCTATTTATAATTTTATTTATACATTGTAAGAACCGATATGTGTCATTCCGATAAAGTTATTTACATCGAGAAACTTGTGTAACTCGCCTTGTTGGTTTAATGCATATCTCTATAACTCGTGAGGTCCTCGGTTCAATTCTCGACCAAGGTAATTAACATTGTGTGAGTATGGCAAGACATCAATGTTTGATGCCATCCTTCTATCTATAGTAATATTAAGTGTGAGGTGTAGAGCAGTAACTTTTCTGATCCATTACATACATACATACCTAAACTCACGCTTTTTTCCTAGAATGGGTAGGCAGAGGTGCCAGGATACCACATTGCGCCTTGTATGTTCCGTCCTACGATGTGATAGCCAACCTATCGCCATATCGGGCACAAATTTCTGACTCTGTGCTAATAATGAATAGAAAAATCCAATATCACTTTGCCCAACCCGGGATTCGAACCTGAGACCTCAGCTTTGTGACCGTACTGTAGTACAACTACGCCACCGAGGCAGTCTGATCTATAAACAAAACATCATACCCTTTTGAGACTTGAATATACTTTAATGTTCAATTTCCGTGCATCGTTGAGCTCAAATATAATGATGAGATTTTACAAGTCCTTACTCCCTATTATATACCACGTCAACATTTATAGATTATTAGTATACATGCATAAGTATATAGTCGTCACGCTTGCATCCCATAGGGGTAGGCAGAGACTCTACATCGCCATAATATATATCGATCGATCGTCACATATTACTTTCGCTTCATCCACTTTCATCAATTTCTTCATGCAGTCTCGTCGATTCAGGGTACTTTTGAAGTTTATTCTTATAGATTTCTTGTTGAACTGTATAAGCACCCACTGCATAGTCCTCTACAACCGACAGTTCGATTATGATGGATTAGGCCACGTTTAAAGTTTTCGTCAATATTAGTTTAGACGTTTAATTTAAAATTAATTGACAATTGCTGCTCGAGATAATAATGTATAAATTCCATGCTATCATAATTCCTCTTTACAACAAACTAACGAAATTTGCAATATATTTTTACACACTCCGTGGCGCAGTTGGTTAGGTGCCACCTGTGAAACGAGAGGCCGCGGGTTTGATCCCCGCACCGAGATAAATGTTTGTGTGGCCCACAAATATTTTATTCGAGTCTGGGTGTTTGTGAGACCGTAAAGTCTCTCGTAGTTTCTGATACACAACACAATACTCGATATTAGTGTGGGGTAAGAACTATGTATGTAAATGTTGGATGTATTTATTTATTATTTATGTAAAATGTACTCTGTGGTAGTCTGGTCCATTGTCAACAGGCAACCAGACACTCCTATATATTACACCACGTGTCTAGAGCCGTAACTAGAGTCGAATTTGACGTAGGGCAGCATTGGTTACAGGTAGGGCGGAAGTAAAAGAATATCATAATTGATCTGCCCTCGAAGCAAGGGCTTCTAAATCAATCACCACGTATATTGACATAGATGGTTGAACTTCCAGATTTGGATGTAAAGATCCATGTATTTGTGAGAGTTAGGTAATAATTAATTGTTGGGTGGTTGGTTGGGTTAATTATAATAATGTATCTTAGTTTTTGATATTTTTAAGATAGGGCATTGTGATTTCAAGGTAGATTAGGAAGTAAGATAGTGTGATTTCTAGCTACGGCCGAGCACATGTCACGAATTAATCCTTCTGTGTTTAGTAGGCAGTTGTTTTATATAAAGTTCTTATCACTTGCATATTATCTTACTTAGTTACACAAGTGTGGCGTGTTCAAATAATTCTGAGTACAATCGGCAGACACATGTATTTGTCATATTATGTAAATAATATTATTTACTTTGCCGGGAAGCAGGATTTATTTTAAATGTATGACAAATGCTGTGATTTACAGATTAGTAGAAAACGCGTAATATTAGTGGACCTCAAGATAATCATTATTCAAAAAATATATTATACTTGCGGTCTGGCCCGGCTCCACCCGGCTCATTCACTTTTCAAAATGGCGGCCAAAATGTTCAATTCCGACTATCAATTTAGAATATCGACCAATCGGACCACAACGTTTTTTTTTCGTATTTGCTAGATTTGTTCATTACTGCCTCCCTCCTATAAAGCATAGCGTGATGATATATAGCCTATAGCATTCCTCGATAAATGACCTATCCAACACAAAAAGAAGTTTTCAATTCGAACCAGTAGTTCCTGAGATTAGAGATAACAAACCAACTCTTCAGCTTTATTAAGTACAGATTAGTAATTGATTAAAAATACGTGGGATTTATTAAACTGGATTTATCGAAAGTGATATTTCATCGAGGATCGAGTGAAATGGAGATAAATTCGGCCTTATTCATAGACAATTTTAAAACCTATTTTAGTTATCGTATGTTTGGTCCTTTTCGAACGACTTCTGAATTCTATTTGAGTGAAGAAGACAAACAATGGATAAATAAAATAGAATTCAAACTGTGTTTAAGGTCGTTGACCTCTACCTACGTCTAAGCGAGGCAGACGATATATTTGATTATAATTTTATGTATGTCACAAATACTACATTTATTCTAAGTGTGTTAATAAACTAATTACTGATAACGCACCTGATTGTAAAGTGTTATTAGAATATCCGACGGTTATCTATCGGCGATATTTTGTCTGCTCAATACTATATGCATAGGCTGAACCACGGTGGTTTCACTTGTTTGCAGGGGCGTCGCCAATCGTCGGCGATGGCACAAGGAAATAATATGGAGATTGAGAAAAGTATGAATTGTAGTAAATGTCAAGAGCACGTGAAGCTTTTCTCTTGTAGTACGACCCTTACATCTACGGCGATATGCAAAAAAAGTACTGTATAGTAGGCAAGTCAAGTCAAAGATTTTGGTTGCCTTACATTTGACATTTTTTTTAATCTCTAGGGGGGGGAGGGGGCAGCTGTCCCTACCTGCTCCCCCCTGGCGACGTCCTTGCTTGTTTGTTTCAACAAATTTGACTGACTTAACACCAAAGGGCGAAGAATGTTTTGTTTGTACGGGTTTCTCCGTTTTATGCAGATTATGTGATGATATTGCGCCTGAATTACTTCTAATAATATTGATTAGCGATTTTAAAACTTTTATTTTTTATGAAGATGCAAATGGAAATGAGAATTGTTATGTTGACTAGGCCCAAAATGTTGAATCCGAATTCATGACTGTCGAGTAGTAAGGTGCAAAGCAATGGGCGACTATGAGAAACTTCTTAACATTTTATTTGATGATCTTTGAACCTGATCTGTCTGTATCGGCCCATATACGTCCCACTGCAGGGCACGGGCCTACTCTACAACCGACAGTACGATTGAGAGTGGTTAGGCCATATAGTCCACCACGCTGGCCTAGTGCGGTTTAGCGGACTTACATACCATAGAAATTCTTTGAGCCTATCTGAATCATAAATAAACAAACACCAAACAGTCACATTCATAGTCCCAAGATGGAATCTTGTGTCGTAGGTATCAGGAACTCCAAGAGCCTTTTCGGTCTAACAAACACCCAGACCCGTAAAAAATACTTATGGATCACACAATTATTCGTCTCGGTGCGACGATCGTTAGCCTTACGTTTTAGGCTGGTTTTAGAGTCACGCTGACCGCACGCTGACCGTCAGCGCTGACAGTTGAAATGTATGAGCTTCTAAGGAGCGTTTTAGAATAACGCGTAGTTGTCAGCGCTGACCCCTGTCCGTAAGCTGCGCGTTGAGCTGTCACCGCCGACAGTCAGCGCGCATTCAGCGTGACTCTAAAACCAGCCTTAGAGCCGGCGTCTAACTGCGCCACGGGGGCTATCGGCGATTTTCGTATGTTTTTGATGACAGGATGCTTACTATTAGTCATGATTACGCAAAAAGAGCGTGATAGTTGTAAAAACCGCAATGTGTGCAACCGACAAACAGTAGTGTAAATGCACTGTTATGTTTAAGTTTGAAGGACGTTGTAGCCAGAATAACTACTAGACATATTGAGACTTAAGATGTTATGACTCAGGATGGCGAGCACAGTAAAATGCCAAGCATTGCCTTCTAATTAATGACCACACATTTAATTATGCTAACGTCCATGAACGGTGGTATCGCTTACCATCAGGCGAACGCATGGTCGTCTCGCCATTCATTGCTATAACAAAAAATACTGTATATTATACAGTTATATATATTAGCCCAATGGATACGAATAAATCAGAATGATCGTGGGTCATTGCATGTTATTTGTTACCGGAAAACTGGGAGGGATGCAGTTACTATGAATATTTTTAGTAGCCGATTTGTTACTTTCATTTTGATATTTCGTAAATGTCCTTTAATCTGACGTATCTGATCACTCGTATTTCTTAATCTGTTTATCGTATGCATTTAAGTTTCTTTTTTTTTTAAAGTTCAGATTACACATTACCAAAACTAATACTATTTTTTACAAGTTGCATTCTGATGTAAATACCAATAACAAGAGTTCACTTTACTGGTGGTAGGTCTCTCATATGTGAGAGGCCATCTGGGTGGGTACCACCGCAATGTCTATTTCTCCCATCAACAGCTGTGTAAATGCACTGTTGTGTTTTGGATTGAAGGCCATTGTAGACAGTGTAACTACTGGACATATTGAGACTTAACATCTCGCCTTGGAAACATACAAATATTAGAGAGTACCTTTTCTATGTATCAACGCAGGTCTTAGATGCGGTCTTGGTGTTCGATGAATGTAATAATCACTTTCAAAAATATGCACCATTTGCTCATTCTATAATAAATAAGTAATGCTATTGACTGCCTCGGTGGCGTTGTTGTACTAAGGTACGCTTGCAAAGCTGAGGTCTCGGGTTCGAATCCCGAGTCGGGCAAAGTGATATTGGATTTTTCTATACATTATCAGCCTGGAGTCAGGAATTTGTGCCCGATATGGCGATAGGCTCGCCACCTATCACATCGTGGCACGGAACATACAAGGCGAAATGTGGGTGCACCTCTGCCGACCCCTTCTGGGAAAAAGGCGTGAGTTTATGTATGTATGTATGTATGTAAGTAATGCTATTTAAAAGGGCTTTTTCTATAAGTGTTACTCACGTTTTCTAGGATGCTATTAAAATATGCAAAACAAAACTATGCTAGGTCATTGACAGAATTAGTTTACAGATTATAAAATTTCGGCCCGAGATAAGATATATTATCTATGTACTGTATTTATAAACTTCGTGTACGAGACACACATTTTGAATATACAATTTTGCCGGCATGGCTCGATTTTTGCTGGTTTTCCCATGTGGACGTTTTGACTATTTTTAAGGGATTAATCAATGGAGGCGTTTAAGATCAATATTATTGACTAAGTACCTGGTAGCCTTTTGGCAAACGCAGTTTCGGACGCCCGCCTAAAACGTGGACGGACGACCTGGTTAAGGATACAGGAAGTCGCTGGATTCAGGCTGCTTCCAACAGGTCGATGTGGAGATCCTTGGGGGAGGCCTATGTTCAGCAGTAGCTCTCCTATAGCTGAAGAGAGAGAGAGAGCCTTTTGATGATTCTAATATCGGGTTGATAATCTCGGGGTAGATCTTTGACTTTACGGAATTGTGTATTGAAAGTCAATCACCACGCACTATAACAGTGAAGGAAAACATTGTGAGGAAACCTGCATACCATAGCGATTTTTAAAAAAATCTATGGCATGTAAAGTCCACCAACCCGCAATAGGCCAGCTTGCACTATAGTCTAAGCCATTAAGCCTCTTTTACAGTACTTAATAGTACAACATGCATAAATAAAATGTTCCTTAAGGAACTGAAAATACTTAATTTAATAGCTTCAGTTATTGTTATTGGCATTGGAACATATTTTTAAATACCATTATTTTTGAAAGGACCACAAGTATTTACCTTGGTTATTACATCCCGTTTTATATGTTAGTTTTGTTATAAAATTATATTCCATTTTTACAGGTTTTTAGTGGTTAAGCCGGTTTCACATAGTTAATTAAGGCTATATACTTGAATGTTTTTTTGTTGCGTATTGACCTCTACGGAAGAGTTAAGTTTTCGTCCTTATTCACAGTTTTAAAAACAATTTTTATCGAATGTTTTGTCTTCTTCACTCACACTGAAATCAAAAGGGACACAACATTCTAAAATTAAAATTGATGTTAAAACTGTCTTTGAATTCCTTTATTGGTTTACGGCCGATGCCAATAATCAATCGATAAAATTAGATTGAAGTCAATCTGGATTGTTTTCTACTTTTCGATTTGTTACTTACCATGTTGCCGAGATTTATTATTGGCAATATAGTATCAGAAAAAGATTGAGCTGTCAATCTCAAACGGCAAAATTTGGATTGGGATTGTTTATTGGCAGCGGCTGTTAGAAAATTATAATAAATTCGAATGTAACTCATTTAGATAAAAATAAGTACACAAATTGTGTCGATGATTTTTCGTGATTCCAAAGCTATAATTTTTTTAATACATATAAGAAGTTAAATATCAAGATAATAATAAAGAAATGCGCGATACAATCTATGAAATAATTTCTATATCAATTGTTTTGTTTGTTTTGAACCAATAGGAAGGTATTATGTAGTTTATTATGCAAAAAGTGATTATTTATGTTAATATCTTATCAATTTCAGAGCTATTCGCAAATCATATGCTTGACGTAGGGAACGCATGACCTTTGTATAACTCACAAATACTCTTTAAATTCCGCTTATCTATAAACAGGTGCGCATTTTATTAACGTGATAAAGATATTATTCTGTGTTTGTCTATATCTTCGTATGTCTATAAATATATTAAATTTGCAACAGATCGACGTCCGTACACGGAAGTTTTATGAGAACATTATAATTAGACTGATGTATTAACGGAATATCATAATGGATATTCAATCACCACGCACTAAAACGGTGAAGGAAAACATCGTGAGGAAACCTGCATACCATAGCGATTTATAAGAATTTCTATGGTATGTAAGTCCGCCAACCCGCACTAGGCCAGCGTGGTGGACTATATGGCCTAACCACTCTCAGTCGTACTCTCGATTGTAGAGGAGGCCCGGGCCCTGCAGTGGGACGTATATGGGCTGATACAGATTAACGGAATAGAGTCCAAAACAATGATTGATAGAAACTTTGTTTGTTTATCTGTTTGTATGTGCCTTTGTGCGCACTTATCTCAAAAACGACTGAACAAATTTGGCTTAAATGCAGTATGAAGGTAGCTAATACCCTGGACTAACACACTGCCTAGTTTAGTCCCGAATAATTTAGTAGTAAGGAAGAGAAAGTAATTCAAATAAACTTGTTACTCTTTCAACCTCAAAGGGATGGGATGAGTCAGAAATACGTACATTAAATCATGGGACAGAATGAGATGGGGTATGACGGGTTACAATCGGACGTGATGGAAAAAAATAGTATCTATAGAGGACGGCAGGCACATAAAGTTCATCAATTAAGTTTAAATGTATATAAAACTTTGGGAGGCGTACATCCAGTAGTGGCATTGTGTTCATAGTCACTAAAACTACCACCCGGAATTCCTTTTCGGAAGCAGTCTGGAAGAACCCTCTATATAAACATAAATAAAAAAGTAGATATAACAAATATTATGTCGATGATGTGGACTGGACTTAAAAAGTATCTGCACTGGGGCAGAACCAGGCCGCGCTGCTAGTGTAGAAATTAAATCGTATCGGTCAATATTAACATATAGATATAATGTCTACAATTAACATAATATATGCAAAAATTCGGTCACAATAAATTATCTCGTAAAAAATTTGGCATATCTTTTTTTTAGATCAAATTTATATGGATGTTCTTAAACGTTGCCACTAAATGTTACAAAACACAAATAATATTTCTTAATCTTGACACATTTCTTTTTGTAGATGTTGATAGACGAGGTACATGACTTTATTATGAGTTATGTATTAAATTATATTGTATTTATGTCATTATATATTTACAATTCATTCTAGCAGGACACCAAACACTGCTGAACGCATAGCAGATATAAAATTGATCTATAAAATTTTACTCGTCTTCTACATATTATTTTGATACTGGATAGATTTCTTCGTCCGATTCAATGGATCAAAATTATTTAAAAAAACCTCGACAGGTGTCTTCCTGACAGGCCCCTGAACTTTACCAGGGGCAGGTTTTCCAAAGGTGGGGTATACTGGTGGTAGGTCTCTCATATGTGAGAGAGAGAGGCTGCCTGGGTAGGTACCACCGCAATGTCTATTTCCCCCGTCAAACAGCATTGCGAATGCACAGTTGTGTTTCGGATTGAAGGACATTGTAGCTAGAATAACTACTGGACGTATTGAGACTTACATCCTATGTCTCAGCGCAGCGGAATACCAAGCATTGCTTTGTAATTCAAGGTGTTGTTTGGTTTTGGTACAGTTTATGAGCGGTCGTATCGCTTACCATCAAGCGAACGGCATGCTCGTCTCGCCATTCATTGCAATAAAAAAACTACCTATATTTCATACCCACCCAGATGGCCCTTAGCATTCGAAAGCTCCATCAACCAGATTGTTATCTGCCTCTCTTTCTCTTTCTCATTTTCGAGCCCGAAAAAAAATCTCCGCTAAAGATATATCATTATGGATCTCCATAGTAACAAGTTGCCATCAGCTACCACTAAAAAAACAGTTAATTTACTTCTAAATCCGCTCGCGTGTGGCCTTTCAAGATGTCTGCAGCGGATGAGCCCATTACTTACTTGAGTCAGCGACGAACACACGACCCGTTCGCTTAGAGGCCAAACAATTGAGCGTTTATAGGTTATTTGAAGATTTGGAACGTTGGCCTTAGGATTAAAGGTCTTATTGACGTGTTGAGGGCTTTAGACTGTATGCCTGTCTCGTGATTTGTTTCAAGAGAAAGTAATCAACAAGGAAAAAAAAGAAATTGAGAAAGATAATGATAAAACGAAGAAAAAACTACTGGACATATTGAGTCTTATGTCTCAGGATGGCGAAAGTAGTGGAATGACAAGCATTGCTTTGTAATTCAAGGTGCTGTTTAGTTTTGTTTGAGCAGACGTATCGCTTACCTTCAGGTGAATGGCAATTTGGTCAGATGGCGCCAGTCAGATAAATAAAAAAAAGCCATTGGTGTGCGTATTTCAATAAAATTAAATAAAAAATCATTTTAGCCAATACAACCCACTAGTACCTGTTTCATTGTCATGCACAAGTCATCTTTATATATAGGCGCGCAATAATCTTTGACCCCAATATTAAAGGACTAAAGTGTTGACGAGTTGTGCCACACTTGAATAAATCAACAATAACTGCTTAATCAAAGCAATTGTCCACTCGTCTACCAGCGTGTACTTGTTTATCCCACTGCTGGGCAGTGATTCCAAACGTGTTGAAGTGGGAAAGAAGGCCTGAGTATCCAGAAATTAGGGATCGTTGAAAATAAATTGGCCTCCGTGGCGCAGCTGGTTACACGCTGTGAAACGAGAGGCCGCTGGTTCAATCCCATCGCCGAGAAAAAAATAAAAGTTTTGGGTCTGCGTGTTTGTGAGACCAAAACGTCTTTCGTAGTTTTTGTTACCCACGACACAAGACTAGATGTTAGAAGATGTCAGAAGAATTATAAATGAAAAATATCTGAAGGAGAGATGCTTACGCTTCGTTTCTAAGTGTTGTAAGGCCAAAAACCCTCTGTAGTTTTTGATGTCTACAACACAATTCTTTTAAGTTAGTGAGCAGTCATGTTTATATTATACAACATTGATATGACAGATGGGCATTAAATTACACTACGTATACTAATATCTAACTTCTGGTATATGAATAACCTTTCATGGACCATTAAACATCGGTTAGGTTACAAACATCATACATCTAAGGCTGATTTTAGAGTCACGCTGACCGCGCGCTGATCGTCAACGCTGACAGTTGAAATGTATGAGCTTCTAAGGAGCGTTTTAGAACAACGCATACTTGTCAGCGCCGACCCCCGTCCGTAAGCCACGCGCTGAGCTGTCAGCGCCGACAGTCAGCGCACATTCAACGTGACACTAAAACCAGCCTAACAAAGAGCACATTCCATTCCAATCGAACTCTCGATGTTATGTGAGTCCCTTAATGTACCTAATTCGAAATTCAAATTCAATAAACTTTTTTGTGGCCAGCATTCTAAAAGAAAAGTTTTTACTGTGTGACAATACTTATGACCTGACTATGTATAGTCTGCTAAATTGCACGACTCCTGTGTTGATTTATCGTATAATATTAAATATATAAATAGACAAACACATGACGTGTTAACCGTTCCGTGAGAATTCTCCGCGGTTCTGTAATGGGGCTATTTTCCAATGAGCAGCGAGCTGCGTCTATTAGCCACTCTAAATTGAACCATCCGGCGGAGTAGCGTAGGCGCCTCGCACTTTCTTCACTATCTTATTACTACTTGAATATCATAGATTGTGATTATCGCACGTTTTAGGATTGTTTACTGTATTTTTTTATTCGATAATCGCTCATTTCAGAGCAATGGACTACTCTACAATCTAGAGTTCGACTGAAAGCAATACGGCAATAATAAACATACCGGGTATATCAAGATTGCTACCGAAAACGAAGCCGGGTGGTAGTTTAAGCGACTTCAGACACAATGCAACAGAAAAAGTTGCAAAAAAGCGTCGATTTTTTTTATGTTATTTTTTTCCTATGGTCATATTTGGGAGGTCATTTTCGGTAGCAGTCTTGATATACCCTGTATGTAGGCCTAGTGGGGGTTAGCTGACTTTACATACCTTAGGGAGATGTGGACAAAAATTCATTTCCAACTCCTCCTATTCTCTTAACTTTCTGATTAATTCCGTTTCGGGTTCAAGACAAGTTAGACATTTCGGAGACTCGCCGAGCTTCAATGCTCGGTGTCATTACATTGCGTGCCACTGTTGATCCTGGCTTACAGGAGTTACAGTGGTGGGTGTGAGGGCGGGACAGTCTCCAGTTCGGTGAAAAAAGAGGTGTTTTAATTTAGTTCCTTTCGATATATTATGCTTCTACTAGAAGAATAGAACGAAATTTTAATATCCTCAAAGTTAAACAAATTGTTTTGTGACTTGTATATCCACAGCGTGTTTTTGTTTTATCAATGCACACCACAAAGTCATTGGCAAGGTCATCGAATGTTTATGAAAAATGCTCGACCGATAACGATGTAGTTCGAGTGTTTTGTATTAGTTATTGCAAATATTACGAGTACGATATCTATAGGGATGTCGATTCTTTATCGATTATTTACTGTCAGTTGCATTTCATGTTGGGATTCCCAGCTAGAAGATACATATAGATATACTTTTTGTATGTATGTATACTATAAACTATAGCTTTCTCTCTGCATTTTAATAAGGAGTTGCGATGAATACAAAAACGTATCCGTATTGTCCAAAGAACAATATAATAACTAATTTAATTAAGCGGCTTTAAAATGCAATATCTCACAAATCAAAGAGAGGGAGAGAGAAGACAACTTATTGTAATTAGTTGACAAAATATATTTTTGGATTATTTATGGTGTATGAATGAAATTAGTAAAGCGTGAGATTTTCCCGTAACTTCATTACGGATCACACAAATAAATAATAAATAAATACACGCAACAGTTACCCTACATAATCCTGACCTTACATTAAAATACAAGTCTTGTGTCGTAGCTATAAGAAACTACGAGAGACTTTATGCCTCACAAATCACCAACCAGAAACAAGTATTTGTGAGCCGCACATTTATCATTATACGATGATTGAACCTGCTGCATCTCCTTTTGCCAATTCTCACCAAGTTTTTTTTTGTTGTCAATGTATGGCGAGGCGAACATGCTGTTCACCTGATGGTAAGCGGTACGACCGCTCATAAACAGTAGCAAAACCAAACAACACCTTGAATAACAATGCTTGGCATTCCACTGCGCTCGCCATCCTGAGACATAAGATGTTAAATCTCAATATGTCCAATAGTTACTCTGGCTACAATGCCCTTCAATCCGAAACACAACAGTGCACTGTTGTTTGACGGGAGAAATAGACATTGCGGTGACCACCCAGATAGCCTCTCATATATGAGAGACCTACCACCATAGAAATTGATTGTTCCACGTGGCTGTCAAAATACTCTTACTATGTGACTATTTAATTTATCTAGAAAACTCGTTTCATTGATGAGTAAGTACTAAGTATTGAGTACATCAAGTACATATTATCATAGAGCGTAGTTCATTGATCAGTGAGATAATAAGACCTATGGTTTAGTAAACATTATCGGTGAATCATTACAGCTCGTGTTACTGCAAGGTCGCAGTGTTGACACGTGTTTGGGACTTTTGCTCGTAACCGACTGCCGTAGGTGGGTTACGTGTTTTAAAAGACTTTAGGGTAGGACCTATCCAAAATACATGTACACACATACATAAACTCACGTCTTTTTCCCAGAAGGGGTAGGCAGAGGTGCCAGGGCACCCATATTTCGCCTTCTATCCAAAATAACTAGTCCATATTGTTTTTCCTCTGATAATAGGCATTTATTACACGTTATTGAAGCCAAGGATACTAGCAATACAACGGCAAAGGAAAACATCGTGAAGTAAAATTTATATGGTGGGTAAAGTCCACCAAGCCGCATTGGGCCAGCGTGGTGGACTATACGGCCTAACCACTCTCAATCGAACTCTCGATTGTAGAGGAGGCCCGTGTCCTGCAGTGGGACGTATACGGGCTGATACATAATATACAGATTGGAGTGAAGCTTCTATATGGATTTCTGATCACTCGTCGCGCGGCCACTCTATTATACTACACATTTCGATGTACAATTTGACCTTTAAAATATAATTTACTTGGCCATGGCAATGACTATCGTGGCCTTATTATCTCTTTATTATTCGGTACATAAAATAAAATATTATATTATTTAGGTATAATTCCTATTTGTTGACGGAACAACGTTTTGGTCCTTATGGAACCACGAACGGCCATGACTAAGTTATTTTTTACAAGTTCCAAATTTCTTATTGCAAGTCCCTAACACAGCTCATATTTCTTTTTTTATCTCGGCGTATATACAAATATGAAAGTAAACTGTATCTTTATTAGCCCGTATATGTTCCACTGCAGGGCACGGGTCTCCTCTACAATCGAGAGTACGTTTGAGAGTGGTTAGGCCATATAGACCACCACGCCGATCTAGTGCGTGTTGGTGGGTAGATAGTTTTAAAAATCGCCATGCAGGTTTCCTCACGATGTTTTCCTTCACCGTTTTAGTGCGTGGTGATTGATTATCAATACACACATGACCCCGAAAAGTTAGAGGTGTGCCCTGGGATTCGAACCCGCGACCACCGAGAACATGTTGGCAGTCGCATCCGGTCCGTTTACCAACCAGCCACCGCGCACGTAGTATAACACAAACAATATAAATTAATAAAGCATTATATTGTACATAACAACTGTCCGACGATATCTTGACCCGATCACCTGATGGGTCAAGATGTCGCTATCATGTTTTACAACCACAATCGCTTTATACTTTTATATTATAATTATGTAGGCGACATGTCGATTACAAAGTGGTGTATATTATGTTGGGTTATTGTGGAAATAGATTGACGGGAGTGCTACTTACGTCATATATTTGATATAAATAATAAATAACACCCAACATTCACATACATAGTCCCAACCCCACACTAAGATCGAGTCTTGTGTCGTGTGTATCAGGAACTTCGAGAGACGTTTCGGTCTCACAAACACCCAGACCCGGAAGAAATATTTGTGGGCCACACAAAAATTTCTCTCGGTGCGGGGATCGAACCCGCGGCATCTCGTTTCACAGGCGGTGTCTAACCAACTGCGCCACGGAGGCTGTCATATTTCCATGCTATCAATATTCCTTTTAACCACAAACGAACGGAATTTGTAATAATATATTTATTGATTTGTAATGGTAATAAGAATTTCATTGGTAGAAGTTAATGGAATACAGTACAGTTCTTGGTAGTCAGTTCAGCATAAATGCATAATTATATTTTTGACAATGAATTGTGAGGCAAGCTTGCCATTCGCCTGATGGTAAGCGATACGACCGTTCATGGACAGCTACAACACCATAAATTACAAAGCAATATTTGACATTGCACTGCGCTCGCCATCCTGAGACTAAGGGCTATGGAATGAGCTACATGCAGAGGTTTTTCCAAAAGACAATAGCACGAGGTTCTTCAATATATGAGTTAAAAGGTTATTAAAGGGTCGGCAAAGCGCGAGTGATACCTCTGGTGTTAAAAACGTCTATAGGCTACGGTATCTGCTCACCATCAGGCAAGCCGTAAGCTTGTTTGCGCCCTAAATTGTATTAAAAAAAAGTTAAGGTTCAATATATCCAGTTATTCTGGCTACAATGTCCTTCAAACCAAAACACAATAGTACAGCACCAAAAGAAGTTAATAGCGTGTAATGTCTATAAAGGGCTACGTTTAAAATAACCAATAAACATGGTCGTACTGTTACAAAAATATGCTTAAATTGGGCACGAGCAAAAAATTTACATTGTGCAATAAAAAGGGAGTTTGAAAATAACTTGTTTATGGATGTAATTTAATGTTTTTATGGTTTCTAATTGTTGGCTGCAACTTTGATTTTTTTCCTCCTTGGGGTTGGCGCCTTTGCGGATGCTGTTTTGTTATATAAAAATGATGGCGGTACCATTTCGTGGGTTATGAGTAGAAAAATAATTTTTAATTATTTCATTTAGTATCTTCATTTTAATAGATTATAAAGTTCTAACTTTTAAAGTGGATGCCTCGGTGGCGTGGTTTTACTACGGTACGGTTACAAAGCTGAGGTCTCGAGTAGAATACCGGGTCAAGTAAAATTATATTGATTATTTTTCCCACCCAAATATCGACCAATAGAATTGCACCATTCGACGTCACGTGGTACAACCTACATGGTATTATACTGATAATTTTTTGAAAATTTTCTCTGGTAGTTGCTATATATAAAAAACAAAACATGATCCAGTCAAATTAACCACACGTCAAACTGACAGGTTGAATTCAATTGTGAAAATTGGAGATTTTGCATGAAAATGAGTCGATTTGGAGTTTGTTCTCTGTCCACCATCGATAAAAAAGTCAAAGGAAATGTTCCCATTAATTACATTTCGTCTCATGGTGCAATTCTATTGGCTGACATTTGGGACGGAAAAATAATCCCCCGAATACCACACGAGCTTCAAAATTATCTGGCATTTCCCGATAGGTTCGTTGCAAACAAATGAAGGAGTCAAGTTTTTCAGGTTAAAAAATCACTCGCGCTTCGCGCTCGTGATTTTTTTCTATCGGGAAATACCCGATAATTTTGAAGCTCTTGTGGTATTATAAGTGAATATTTCTTTAATATACTTCATATTGTAAGGTGGAACATAGAATATCGCGAAATATGGGTGTCCTGGCACCTCTGCCTACCCCTTCTGGGAAAAAGGCGTGAGTTTATGTATGTATAACGCTCCAGTGCAGAAAATAGGCCTTAAAACAACATTATTATCGCCGGTCTATATGAATACTTGGATATCACTAAGCCAAATTTACAGTTTACTCAAATAAGTAGTTAAATATAATCAGTTAATTGAATTTGTATTAATTAATCTTTCAATTACCAATTTTTTACAGATAAAAATAATAATAACATACATTAAAGGCAACAATGTCAATTGTTATTATAAAAGTTCAAGAAGAAAAATAAACTCATTAAAATTCATCAGTTGATGATAAAATTATTTATTATTGGTTTAATTCAATTGCTATGATAGTGAATGCGAAAACAAATTGTTTTAATAACATTGCAGTTAATGAAAACAGCAAAAGTTCGATACCCAGATTGTTTGACTCCCGTCTGAGATAAATGTCTGGGAGGTTCATGAGTATTTGTCTCATGTCTGGGTGCTGGGAGATCTAGAATAGAATAGAATAGAAAAACCTTTATTTGTTCATTAAAGTACACATACACTGATACAAAACTAAAATACAAATCTATTACAAATTACAACGGACAAAATGATTAAAAGAAAGATAAAAAAGCAACGACAACAAAATGCAAGAAAGAAGTGTAGAAGCATATTATCTGTTGCAGCAGAACAAAAAGGTGATGACTCAGCATACGTTCACTCATACGATCTAACAGTCTTTAGCTCTTGATGGCCGCTACATGAGATTTGTACCTTTGTGTGAACTCATTATTTTACTATATACTATACTTATATACTATTATTTTTATTGCAATGAAGGGCGGGACTGTAAGCGATATGACCGCCCAAGTTAAATCTCCTTCAAAATCGGAACAGGACAGTGCGTTTACACTGCTGTTCGGGAGAAATAGACATTGCTGTGTTACCTACCCAGGCGGCCTCTAACAAGTACTTTGTAGTTTTTTATCTGCATCAGCCAATACACGTCCCACTGCAAGGCATAGGCCTCTTCTACAATCGAGAGTACGATTGGGAGTGGTTTGGTCATATAGTCCACCACGCTGGCGTAGTGAGAGTTGGCAGCCTTACATACCATTTAAATTCTTACAAAACGATTCGGTATGCAGGTTTGTGTTCGGAGCGCAATAAAATCTTTTCTTCTTATTTCCTTTATTCTTCGGCAGTTTTAAACCGATTATAAACGTCTTTCTATATTTAATCGTCCCAATCGCATGCGTCTTTTCATCGTCTGTCATTCTTTTTCGTCCTTGCATTCATGCACTATTACTCTCTTATAATTTTACTCACTCTCATTTTATTCCGTTATTTTTAGCATTTATTCTTATGCACATTTGTTCTGGTGGATATTTGAATCCGCCCGGATATCATCCACAAATAAGGGTCCGTCATAGTGACCTGCGTAAGGTCAACGTTTTGAATGCATTGAAATAAAAGTATCATTTTTGGATTTTATCGCCCGTCCGCTGTCCGCCCCGTGACCATGAAAGCTTTAAAGTAATCAAAACGTCGGGAAATAAAGAAATGTAAAAATTTAACCAAATCCGCGATAAAATCCGTAAATAGTTTTATTTCAATGTGTAACATTCGCGAAAATCTAAAAGACCATTATGTTTTGAATGCATATACACAGGATTGTGTGTGGTGGAATATACGGCCTAACCTGTCTCAACCGTTCCCTCCACCGTAGAGGAGGCCCGTACCCTGCTGTGCGATGTACATGGACTGATGCAGATACAGAAGGTACATAGAATATTGTGCCTTTTATGTGTGTGCTTATTGAGTATTGTAATGAAACACCGATTGATTGCTACACGTCTATTTAAACGTTTTCATAAAACTGTAAGGCTGAGTTGCACAAACTAACTTTGCCAATACCTTTGCCCTTGAAAATGTCAATACCATACATTAGCAAGGTCAAATACGTCTTAAATGTATGGCGATGACATTTCTAAAGGCAAAGGTACTGGCAAAGTTAGTTTTTGCAATTGGGCCTAAGTTTTAACGCTATGTTTTAATATAGAAATAACATATTGGTTATAAACGCTACGATACAATATACAGAGAAAAAGAAATAGGTACATATGCAAAAGTTAACCATGTCCAATTCCACGCGATTTTAGTCGTTTTTAAACGTTTACCACTTCGATCAGTGTATATTTGATCGTAGGTTTACCACTATAACACAACACAACACTATGTAACCACTATTCGTGCTGGTGTCGGAGGCTGGCCGTTCGGCCTCTCTGCTCGTGTCTTCCATCGGAGTCTCTTGCAGTTCTTGTCTGATGTAGCTTGCAAAGTTCACTTTGCATCGCTTCCATAACAATATGCCTGCCAGTATGCAGGCAGTTATGAAGAGCAGATAAATTTCGTATCTGCTATATGACGCTTGCTGCTCTGTCGGGGAGGCGGCAGCGCCGTTTCCGGCTTCATTTTGGGCAATTATTATTTGCTCTTCTTGTTGTCTATCTTGCTCGTAATGCATTGTTAATAATTTAAAAAGCGTGTTAACAGGGCAAAGTGAACCACAGGTTTAATAGTTCGACCGTATCTTGACACTCTCGATTCGATTTTTATAGTTCCGTTTGCCATATTTGGTGCGGTAGTGCATTCCTCGGTGTTACAAAGTGACAAAGGTGGCTTCAATCTGTCTATACTTATTAAGTTTGTCCATATATCTTACTTATAATAATTTTTGAGTTTTGACAATTTGTACATGTTTTTGTTCAGTGTGATATGTCTATATTCATTCCTTTCCATATATAGCGGGTTTGCATCATTTTTCTTTCATCTGCGTGAAAAGCTGACATACGGAATTCTTTAGTGCTTGTTCAGTTGCTCATTGTCGTGTTCACGGTGACCACCAGGCGTTTGCTCGATTTGTGACATGTCAAACCTCTGACAACATTTGTCAGAGGTTAAAAACATGGGACGATCATTTGTTTTTATCCAAAATTCATACCTAAAGTGACCACCCAGATGGCCTCTCACATATGAGAGTAAAATTCGAAAATTCACACCACACAAAATTCGTTCTGTTTTTCCCCGTCACCCTTTTATCTTTCCCCTGTTGCGTTTTTTAAATAGCAATTTTTTAATATTTTTTTCTGCTTTGGTTCATATATTTCAGGATGTTATTGATATTATTGAACAATGTACTCTTTCGTAACCTATTAAAATATATTTTTTTAGTATAGTTTATAAGAAGTATTGTCCTACAGGGTTTCAAATCAAACACTATTCATCTCATCAAAAAACCGTTTAATCTTGTCCCCATTCACCCTACGCAACTTTCTTCACGATGTTTGCCGTCTGATGATGATGATACGTGAGGCAACGGGTTCGGTTCCCGCATCGAGACAAATATTTGTGTGATTCATAGGTATGTATGTATCATACCCGTGTATGGTGTTTGTGAGACCGAAAAGTCTCTCGTAGTTAGTGAAACGCTCGACACAAAACTTAATTGATTTTAATGTGGGCTCAGGACTATGCATGTGAGCGTTGGTTGTATGTATTTATAATGTGAGTCATGTTTATGAAATAAGTTGCCAAAAGTAATTACTGTAGGTATTTAATGTTGTTGTCAATGAGTCTGGTTAGCGCTGTCGAGACGAGTCTGACCGCATTGTGGTCGCTTAGCAGTATCGCGTTACTTGTGTATTGGTTCTACAGGTTACACTGATTTTACTGGTACAATGCGCTAATATTATAGTATTTCTTTTATAGCCTTAAAATGTATCTACAAAAGAAAGAATTGTGAGGAAACTTGAATGCCATACAGGTTTACAGGAATTTCGGAGAGATTTTTCTACCTACTATTGCCTACAATGTTTATTTCTTGTTTATGCAGTCTTTTTTTCCGTAATTGATACTGAGCTAGCTTGGCTTTGTACGTCGTCCAAGGTTAACTCTGAATACCATCGCTGTGTGGTTGCTTCTGTTATCATACATCATATAAATGAATACTGCCTCGGTGGCGTAGTTGTATTACGGTACGGTTACAAAGCTGAGGTCTCGGGTTCGAATCCCGAGTTGGGCAAAGTGATATTGGATTTTTCTATTCATTATCAGCCCAGAGTCAGGAATTTGTGCCCGATATAGCGATAGGTTCGCCACCTATCACATCGTGGGACGGAACATACAAGGCGAAATGTGGCGGTCCTGGCACCTCTGCCTAACCCTTCTGGGAAAAAGGCGTGAGTTTATGTAATAATAAATGAATAATAAAAATAAAAATAAATAAGAATAAAACACAGCATCATGCTAAAATTATGACCTGTTGTCGCGTGTGAGCCGCGTAACATAAATACATACCTTTTTTTTTCTTTTTTTTTTGTATTGTGTTGTATGCGGCTAATGGCGCGTGATAAAAGCGTTTTCTTTCTTTTTTTTTAGATTTTAATACATTTCGTCTTCCCACGGGTTGCTTCATTCGCAAAATCCTGGATCTTTCTGCCGTAGTGTGAAGTTACGTAGGTCAACATTATAACGTTGAGTGGGATTATGTCTGTTCCTAATCAAAACTCATTCTGCGTATACTATTACTACGTATAGTACAGTAAGATTCTATGCTATAAAAAATCAAGAGAAGCTCCTTAAAAATATTCCTCTGAAACCTATACATATACTCTGCAATCTCTACTCTTTTCTTTTTATTTACTTTTGTTTATAAGAGTTATCCTTACTATTAATTTTTCTAATTGCATGTGCTAGCCGTCTGCATATTTTGGCTTTAGGAATACAACTGTAATTTCTCATATGTAAAGTGGAGATGTAATTTTTTGAGAACCAAACTGTCTTAAACCAAACCAAAGTCGCGGGTAAAACCTGCATTAATATATTCCTGATATACAAGGCTCTTCGTGACTGCTCCCTGGAGTATTGTGTCACGCAGACGCACCGAGACTGAAACAAGGTCAGATCTACTCGTTGCCAAACCCCCTGGGAAATTGACTTGGCTGATCGATTGCATTATCAATATTATACATAGGCAAATTAGGTACTTGTTTAAATAATGTATAAAACGATATTGAAGTGGAATGGCAAGGAATGGGTTGGACGGGCGTTCAAACAAATAAGGAAGGTTGATTTTTGTGAGAAAAGTCTCTTGTAGGTTCTAATACAGGACTTCTTTTATTTTTTTAATGCATAGGTCCGGGAAACGAACGTGTCACCTGATGGTAAGTGATCACTACCACCCATGAACAACTACAACACTTGGATCGTGGATGGGTTGCCGGCCCGACAAATCTGGAGGGGAGCGGGAAGGAAAAACTATGGGAAGAGGGAAGGGGTATTGGGAATCTGGAAATCTCACTCACATACATAAACTCACGCCTTTCACTCCCAGAAGTAGTAGGCACAAGTGTCAGGACATTCACGTTTCGCTATGTATGTCCTGTCCCATAATGTGATAGGGGTAATTGTGGGACGAAACACACAAGGTGAAACGTGGGTATCCTATTAAGTAGTACCTCTGCCTACCCCTTCCCGCTTCATTCTAAATTTGTTGGTCCGGCAACCCATCCACGATCCAAACGTTATAGTTGATGCATATGATATGTTGATGTACCCCTATGTCATCCTGGGATTGAACATACATGGCGAAACGTGGTCTTGGTAGTATCTCTGCCCACCCCTGGAAGACAGACGTGAGTTAATGTATGTATGTCTGTATCTGTATCAGCCCATATACGTCCCACTGCAGGGCACGGGCCTACTCTACAATCGAGAATACGATTGAGAGTGGTTAGGCCATATAGTCCACCACACTGGCCTAGTGCGGGTTGGCGTATATATGTATGTGTGTATGTATATTTGTACATATGTATTTTAATACATATTGTATACATACATACAGAAACTCACGCCTTTTTCCCATTAAGGGGTAGGCAGAGGTGCCAGGACACCCACATTTCGCCTGTTCCGTCTAACGATGTGATAGGCGAGCTTATCGCCATATTGGGCACAAATTCCTGACGCTGAGCTGATAATGAATAGAAAAATCCAATATCACTTCGCCCAACCCGGGATTCGAACCCGAGACCTCAGCTTTGTAACCGTATCCTAGTACGCCACCGAGGCAGTCGTACATATTGTATTATCTGTATATATAGGTGTGTTCTGTTTGCCAATAAGTGCCATGAATCATACATTCGTATTTGATGTTAAAACTGCGACTAATTTTGTCTACGTTATTAATAGAATACTAAAACGTAATTAGTGTGTACATTACATTTATGTCGGAGTAATATTTAAGTAGCATCTTGAAATTCATCCGCTTAATATTAGCGACCATAATCTGCTTAGTTTACTATTTATGGACATACTAACAAAAAAAATTGCATTACTTTTTTATTGTTTTCTAAAAGTTGTATCTGTAAAATATCGTACAAATCATATATACTTAAAAAAAGTTATATTTCGTCACTTTTTTGTATATTAAAAATTAAAATAATTTATTGAATCCATTAAAATGTTCAACATCATTTATATTCAGTCATTTTTTTGATCTATCACCGGTTCGGAAAGCGGTTTTTACTAGAGAAGAACGGGCAAGAAATTCTAGTGTTGCTCTTGCCAAAACCAGTTTACAATGTAGTGATTATTAAAAAAAATACAAGTTGGTTTAAATCAGAGCAGTTCAGTACTAGTTTGTTGTATAACAATAAATATTTTTGAACGAGTATATTAAAATAAAAGTATTATTTACGGATTTTATCGCGGAATAATACTTTTATTTCAATGTGTAACATTCGCGTAAATCTAAGAAACCATTATATATTTATATTGTTATTATGTTTATATTATTTACCTTCCTAGTAACTTTTGAATTCGAACCCACACCACTGGATCGTTTAGTAACATATAAGCCAAATGCTTTAGTTCTGATTCACAGCACGTGCTGTTTACGATTTCCTCATAGATTTCACACGTGTCAAAAATAAACACGCAGTTAAATACGTAGTAGTTTTTCTAGTTACGTTCACTATTGTATCGGTATGTACTCGTAGTAAGATCAGTATTGTATCATATATATACCTACTTAGTACATACAGTGGACTACGATTTAAAAAAAAAACGTCAACTGTGCAAAATTAGCATATAAAAAAGAAAACCAAAATATTTTATAAGTGGAGCAAAATAGGAGTGAAACAAGTCGAGTTAAGAGAGTGGCTAAAATTTGATAAAAAAAAATAGGTAAACTCTATTTTTTTATATTTTGCAAAAATTATTGTGTTTGATCATTAGTGAATTTTGTTTAGGTCTTGCTGTAATCTGTGTTTTAGCATAGAAATCGGCATAAAATATTCTCTTAACATTTACACAATTTTGTGTCAAATTTTTGAGGCATAAGAAGAAAAAGATAAGCCGTATTTATAAATAAAACAAGGATTTGTTTTTTTATTTGTAGCTGATAGGGGTCATACGTGTGAGTACATCTTGTCTATGATTTAGCGGTAAAAAAACAAATAAAAATAAAAATATTAAAATAAAATAAATACAAATCAAGAGCTATTTTAAATTCATATTTCAACATAAGGAGTCTTCGGCCAATATATTTTCTAAGATCTAATTTGAAAACCCCATTACTTATAATTATACATTCATAGAAAACATACAGTAATTAGGTAAGAAAAACCTAATATTTTTAAATCTGTATAATATTGTTTTACATTTAGTATATCGACGATTGAATCTATTCATATTTTACATGGAATATAAAGCCACATTATTTATTATTTTATTCTAGTCATTCAATCTGTTCTTACTTTTAAAGTCGTTGCGCAATATATTCCATTTATTGAGAGAACAACAATAATTAGAGCAACAATACAATACAACAATTCTTTATTGCACACCAAATTACAGTATTGGGCTTAAAGATAAGTTATGTTTGGTAATACAATGGGCGGTCTTATCACTTATAGCGATTTCTGCCAGATAACCAGACAGCATTAATTATCACACGACATGGTAATCAACACTAAGTTATTTTTGATGTTTAATATCTCTCACTAAAACCTTTATATCATACCACAAGACTCGATCATAGTGTGGGGTCAGGACTATGTATGTGACTGTTGGGTGTTATTTATTTATTTATTTTATTTTATTTATATAAAAGAGCAAAAGAAGAAAAAAATATGCTTGATTATTCAATATCTTCTAACTTTTTATAAATAAAATAAAGTAGTATTAAAGAAAGATTAGGTGCGTGGTGGTCTGTTGGTAAACGGACCAGACCCGGCTGCCAACATGTTCACCTCTGACTTTTGGGAGTTGTGTGTGCGTTGATAGTAAATCTCTACGCACTCGTGAGAAAACCTGCATACAAGTATGTAAAGTCCGGCAATCCGCATTAGTTCAGCGTGGTGGACATGGTATATACTCGTATACATGTTTATGGCCTAAGCCATTCCATTTTCATTCCCGGACAGATACGACCTGGCGACCTTCAAAAAACGAGCGTATTTCCACCTCAAAGGCCGGCAACGCATCTCCATGCCCTATGGTGTTGCAGATGTCCATGGGCAGCGGTGTTCACTTACCATTAGGTGAACCGCGTGCTCGTTTGCCTCCTATAACATAAAAAAAAGCCCTGTCAATCGTATTGCAGTAGGGCTGATACAATACAGGAATAAAGAAGCATCAGGGATCAAGATCACACGCCCACTATCCGTCATACGCAGGGCACTTAATAAGGAAACATTACTTAGAATTAAGTGATCCTGTCATCGAGAACACAATTCACGGCATTATTAGTTAATGGAGAAAGTTCTGGGGTTATTCCTGGGTTCATGGCCTAGGTACCAACCAAAACGATGAGATTGGCAGGTCATTCACATGTAATCATTATGCTATCAAAAAGCAGGCATATTAATAGTCAAAATTAGTAGAGGCCATTTAAAACTTATTGGCGTGTGGCGCAAATTAGAAGTACAAAGAATTTTTTTATGTATTATATGATTATTTTTTTTTATTTTTTTTTTTATTGCTATTAATGGCGAGACGAGCATGCCGTTCGCCTGATGGTAAGCGATACGACCGCTCATGAACAGTAGCAAAACCAAACAACACCTTGAATTACAAAGCAATGCTTGGCATTCCACTGCGCTCGCCATCCTGAGACATAAGATGTTAAGTCTCAATATGTCCAGTAGTTACTCTGGCTACAATGCCCTTCAACCCGAAACACAACAGTGCGTTTACACTGCTGTTTGACGGGAGAAATAGACACTGCGGTGGTACCCACCCAGATGGCCTCCCACATATGAGAGACCTACCACCAGTAGATAATATAAACATCAAGCATTTATTATATTATATATTGAACAATGTAATAAAATTTAAATCGAGAAAAAATATTATTATTTGAAGACAGTTTGTGTAAGCGTTTTGCACTACGCTCCTCGGCTTGTGAAATCAGGTTTTTAATTATACTAGATTGTCCGTCAAACTAGAAAACATTACACACTGGTGCTTGGGGTCAGATATTAATAAAATAATAATTTAAGTTCTATTTTCAAAATGTTTCTTTATGGCAATTTATCCATTAGCCCAATATTAAGCGGATATCTGCAGCATGCACTGTATCAATACCATGAATTAAAAACCAATGGTTGGCATTCCTCTGGGCTCGCTATCCTGGGACTTTTGACTACAATAGCCTTCAAATCAATACACAACAGTGAATTTACACTGTTGTTAGGCGGGAGAAATGGACATTGCAGTAGTATCTACCAATATTTTCTTATAACAATTGTATTAACTCGGTCTAGCCGATCCATTGATATAGCTTAAAATAGCTATAGACTCTTTCACATACATATTACAATAGTAATGCATTTTTAGTAAAACATTACTGGACTAGTGAAACACATGTTGAAGCAACAGATAAAAGTATATTGACCGGTGACAACCGATACGCAGTAGAGATAACGAAGTTTACTAAAACACGTAATAGTATCGCATTAAGGAAGAAATTCTAGATAACGAACCATTTCAATCTCTTTATTGATAATTAAAAAATATGATCAAGAACAAAACAAACAGAAGTTACAAACATACATATATAAACTCACACCTATTCCCATAGGGGTAGGCAGAGGTGATAACAGAACATCCACGTTTAGTCTTGTGTGTTCCGTTCGACGATGTAGTAAGGACGAGCTTATCGCCATATCGGGCACGAATTCCTGACTCCAGGTTGATACTGAATAGAAAAATCCATTATCACTTTGCCCGACCGGGGATTCGAATCCAAGACCTTAGCGTTGTAAATGTACCGTACAAGTACGGCATAGAGACAGTCAAATGAAGGGCTAATAAGAAGTAATAAATCAACCTTGAAACGAAACAAGTATATCTTTTTGATTTATTTTTACTTTCAGACGTATGGAAAACTTTACAAATGCCGGGGTGTAGTGATTCACCAGCAGAAATAATAATGCAATCACTACTTAAATATTGTGTTTTAAATTGAAGGACATTCTAGCTAGAGTAACTACTGGATATATTGCGACTTAACATCTTATGCGCTCGCCATGAGCGCAGTGGAATACCTAGCATTGCTTTGTAATTCAAGGTGTTGTTTGGTTTTACTACTGTTCATGAGCGATCGTATCGCTTACCACCAGGCGAACGGCATGCTCGTCTCGCCATTCATTGAAATAAAAAAATATATCAGGTGGTTGCTGGTCTGAAATCGAAATCATGTGCTTATTCTAAGTTCGTACCGCTCATGGACAGAAGCAAAACCAAACAATAGCTTTCTGGTACATCAGATCCGGTTTGTTACCGAAAGACCACCGTGTACTAATGAAATATTGTTGGAGATAAGAATAGATTGCCGTAATCACATTATTTATTAGAAAGTAAGCTTCAATAGGTTTTTGTATTTTATTTGTACTAGCGATCCGACCCGGCTTCGCCCTGGTGCAGATACTTTTTGACTCCGGTCCACATCAGACAAATTATTTCACATACTAACTCTTTTACACCTGAACTATACGTTGTAGGGAGCGTGTGTAGGTGGTTGGTTGGTGCGAAAGTGTGGATGAGTGCGGGTTGTGAATGCACTTGTGATGATAATGTGAGGAATGCGCAAGCGCAACAAAACGAGCACAAGCAACAAGCAACAGTTTATTTTCACACGTACAGTTCACAATATACAGAAGAATAGTTCACACGATACACAAGAGAATACTACACACTATACATAAAGATAGAAGGAGTGGAAGAGACAGTATATAGTAAAGTACGAAAGAAAGCAAAGCACAGTAAGAAACAGCTGACCGAGTGACAGTGAACGCAATTAAATAGTAAACGCAAGATAGCAGGCAACACGGGCTTCGCGGGCGAATCTATGTTCCGACTGGTGGGTCTCGGCAGGTAGTGGCCTACCGGTCCGTTTGTACCCCCTGCGCGACCGCACGTCTCTCTCGCCTTAAGCGATCACCTGACGGCTAGCCGGACCGGGCGTGAACAATACGCTCGATATAAATGCATAAATATATGTTAGATGTAAGATAAGGAACATTGGTTCCGTAATGTGGCATATTAATTTGTTGTAAATTAAAAGGTGTGTAAATAATATTAATTTAGTAAATGTTGTATAAATGAAATTGTGTATAAAAATGTTAACTGTAAATTGTAAATATGAAATCTAAATATTTGAAATAAATAAATATTGTGTAAATATATAAATATGTAAAAAGTGTATATGTTAGTAAAATAAAACATATGTGCATTACGCCACAACGTGATTGCCGTTTATTATACTGCTTTTCTCCATTCTGTGACTCAAGGCATACAGTTCTGTCCTCTTATGTTCCAATTGATTAGTCCTATATTCTATCCCATGCCATTCCTTTTAGTTTGAAAGGGTAGTAAATACACATTAGAATTCCTCGCTCGTCGCATGGGAAGCCCAAATTTTCTGGGATAAAAGTAGCCTATGTGTTAATCCACGGTATCAGATACCTCCATACATTACATTTATTGCCTCATAATACAACGTACAAACATACATTATATTACAAAAACAATATAAGAAAAATAATTATATAAATGATTTCTATGGTATGTAAGTCCGCCAACATGCACTAGGCCAGCGTGGTGGACTATATGGCCTCACCACTTTCAATCGTACTGTCGATTGTAGAGTAGGCCCGTGCCCTGCAGTGGGACGTATACGCGCTGATACAGAATTATATAAATGACGTGAGAGTTTGCGCGTCGCATCACAGTGACACTTAGGTGACCACTCAGCATAATGTTGCACTGCGGCGTGAACCACAGCGCAATGCTAGTTTTCAGTGGTCACCTAGAACATGCGAACGTCACTCGGCAAACATAAATTTACAAAATAAAATAATTACATTTTAAAATAATACGAGAAATAAAATATAGGGAAAAAAGTGCAGTTTGATCGTAGACAAAAAAGAGAGTAAAGTAAAGAAGAGTAACAAACATACAAACTTTCCCATTTATAATATTAGTAGGAATTAGAATAATCAGATTACGAAACTTGATATTCTCAAACAATATTTTAAGCCAGCATATTTAATCTGCTGATACTATTAATCAAAGCCTAGGCATTACTATATCTTTAACGTAAATCGTGTGTGCTGGCTATTTTAAGAAATGCGGAAGACTTTCAATTATTAACTATAAACCAACCAAACTAATAGGTACCGTTTGACGTTTCATACTTTTCAACTTTGTACAGGCGTAACTTACACAATTTCAATAACATTTTGCCTAAAACCATGGAAGTTTGGCTTTACGGCAAGCGCAATTAAAATTGTGTGAGTTACGCCTGTCTAAATATATTTAAAATTGAAAAATATGTAACGTCAAACGGTACCTATTATTTAGTTGGATAGTAACAAAAGGTTTACATTACTTTACACCAGCCGCATTTATGTCCATCCAAAATGTGCTAGCATTTGTAATGACGTATCGCCATAATTTTACTTTCTAGTTCTGGGCAATTGACAATACAATTTTCAAGTCGAAAATTTACACAGAGTTTTTTTTTTTATTGCTATGAATGGCGAGACGAGCATGCCGTTCGCCTGATGGTAAACAGTAGCAAAATCAAACAACACCTTGAATTACAAAGCAATACTTGGCATTCCACTGCGCTCGCCACCCTGAGACATAAGATGTTAAATCTCAATATGTCCAGTAGTTACTCTGGCTACAATGCCCTTCAACCCGAAACACAACATTGCGTTAACACTGCTGTTTGACGGGAGAAATAGACACTGCGGTGGTACCCACCCAGATGGCCTCTCACATATGAGAGACCTACCACCAGTGACCTGAAAAGTGCGTGTTGGCCTGTTGGGAAACGGACCAGATGCGGCTGTCAACATGTTCACGGTGGTCGCGGGTTCAAATCCCAGGGCACAACTCTGACTTTTCGGAGTCATCTGTGTATTGATAATCAATCACCACGCACTAAAAACGGTGGAGGAAAACATCGTGAGAAAACCTGAATACCATAGTGATTTATAAGAATTTATATGGTATGTAAGTCCGCAAACCCGTACTAGGCCAGCGTGGTGGGCAATATGGCCTATCCACTCTCAATCGTACTCTAGATTGTAGAATAGGCCCGTGCCCTGCAGTAGGACGTATATGGGCTGATACAGACCTGAAAAACTTGCCTGGAGAATCAACACAGACCAAAACGGTCCACAGACATACGAGTACAGCCATTCTGACTAATGAGGTGACTCATAAACATATATGAATGAAACAAAATGATTATGCATAGATTACCAGATTAACTGTGTTTAAACAATCGTAAATATTCTATACAAATTCAGAAATAGCACTAATTATTCGCACATTTGAACGGTAAATAATAAAAACCTAGGAGTTATGTCTTTCGTTAAGATTTATTACCTGATTTTTATGTATAAGTAAGATGAGAGACGTTCGTATTCGTCCGGGTACCCACTAAAAAGTTAGATATAATATGGGGAAATAACAATACTAAAAGAAACTACCTGGACTATGGAGTAAGGACTGCATCGGTGGCATAGTGGTACAACGGCACGATTACAAGCTTAGGTCCTGAGTTTGAATCCCGGGTGTGAAAGTAATATTGGTTATCAGCCCGGAGTCAGGAATTTGTGCCCGATATGGCAATACTTCTCACATCGTATGACGGAACAGACACGGCGAATCGTGGGTGCCCTAACAGTCACATACATAGTCCTGGCCCCACACTAAGATCGAGTCTTGTGTCGTCGGTATCTGGAAGTACGAGAGACTCTTCGGTCTCACAATCATCCAGACTCGAAACAAATACTAGAGGTTCACACAAATATTTGCTTCCGTGCGGGGATCGAACCCGCGGCCTCTCGTTCCACAGCCGGCGTCTAACCAACTGCGCCACGGAGGCTGTCATAACAAGAAACAAAAAATACGTGATTTTGTTTTTATTTCTCCAGCGTCGGATTGATAGTTGTTTTTAGTCGTTTTGGGTAATTACGTAAACATTTTAGATATTAATGTTTTAAGCTTATAGTTTTTGTTTTCTTGTAAACAAGAATATTAAGATTAATGTATTTAGCAGAATGTTTTCGGATTTTTTGCTTTTACGTATAAACTCACGCCTGTATACCCAAAAGTATGGGTAGAAGTGCAACTAATGATACTTTAAGTTTTCTGATTGAATTTCCGTCCCAAGGTTTGATAGGGGCGGGCCCATCACCAAAAAAATAACGTGCATATACCCTATGATAAGAAGAATGAATACCTAGTTTCTTTGTTGCAGTGCGCGAGTGTCGGTAAGATGCGCGGTCGGACGATACGGTGGCGCTGGATCGGCATCTGCGGAGGGGCGCTACTCGCCCTCTCTGCTCTAGCCACCTCCCTAGCCTGGACTTCGATATTCGACTCAGTGCTCTCATGGGTAAGTTGAAAATCGTCTGTATTAAACTGGTCAAAGAACATAATATTAGCAAAAAGAAGAAAGAAAGAAAAATTCGTTTACTATCGCGCAAATTAGCCACATACAGCGCAGTACAATTATAATAATGCAACAATACAAATAAAATAACAAAAAGAGTATAAATATAAAAAAGAAGGAAAAAAGCAGGTAAGTATGACGCGCAACTAACTCGCGACAACGGGGTGTCATCTCAGCATAGTGCTGTGTGATAACAGAAGCAACCACGCAGCGCTGGTTTTCAGATCACGGGACTTCTTCACAACATAAAGTTCTTTTGACTTGATTGATTAGAAAAAGGGGTTTTAAGGTATTTTAACAGACCATTTTACAATCAGTTACATACATAACTGTGACTATACATAAGGATTAACGGCCTTATTCATAGACAGTTTTAAAATCTTTTTTAGTTATTAAATGTTTTGTCTCTTTCGAACACCTTTTGAATTTCAGTTTGAGTAAAGAATACAAAATATTCGAAAACTATAATAGGTTTTAAAACTATGTATTGGGCTGTCTTGTTTCGTGGCTGTCAAATACTACAAGAGACTTTTTGGTCTAACTCAGGGGTCGGCAACCTGCGGCTCGCGAGCCACATGCGGCTCTTTGGATGTGAAGCTGCGGCTCTTTAATTCCATACGCAAATACAATTTATTTAAATAAATAATTACTAAAAAATCATTTTGAATCGATTAATGAGGATTAGGTATAATTCTCTAAACTACTTGTCCTCGTTTTTTAATGAAAATGAATGAATTAAATGAAATAAATGTGGCTTTTTAAAAATTTAGACTTGTAAATTGTAATTTCACAATAGTCACACGTAATTGATTCCCAACTCTTTCGAAAGATCATAATCTCTTTACTTAAAATTAGACATCTGTATCAGCCCATATACGACCCACTGCAGGACACGAGTCTCCTCTACCATGGATAGGTCGATTGAGGGGCTTAGGCCATTAGGCCACGCTAGCCTAATGCAGATTGACGGACTTCGCAAACCATAGCAATTCGTAGAAAACACAATGGCATCCAGGTTTTTTTTCACGACCTTCACCATTTTGACCTTCTATCATCGTTACTAAAATAGCAATAAAATAAAAGAGGTCAGTGACCGAAATATATCAAATTAAAAGCATGTTTCAAAAAATAAGTAATCTTAAATTGCCTTTGCGGTTAAAATATGCACATATTTTTCAATTAGTATTAAAAATATACCAATCAACTAATAATAACTATAAGACTAATTGGCTCATATAGCCATCGATTCAATATTTTTTTATTATGTAGGTATTAATTGTTCAAGTTTTAAATTTAGTGCTTTATCTTATTTAGAGTGTAGGTAAATTTAGATTTATGAGTAAAGTTTCCCAATAGTTTAAAATACTTCTGGAGGTGACTTCTTTAACGGCTGTGAAACGAGGGGCAGCGGGTTCGATCCCCGCAATGAGACAAGTGTTTGTGTGAACTACAGGTATTGGTTTCGGGTCTGGGTGTTTGTGAAACCGAAAAGTCTCCCGTAGTTCCTGTTGGATGTATTTGTTATTATTATTTAGGTAATCTTTTGGTGCTGATATTATGACAGACTAATATTGGCTTTTAATATTTGCATTTTGATAACAAATATGTTTGACTCTTTGTAAATAGAATAAAAGATTGTGCCGGATTGCACCTGAAAGTGCTTCATCTTGTTTTCTTTCTCATATATCCATCCTATGGTTGTCTGGGAAAAATTGCTTTGAGCAATAAGACCGCCACTTAGCCACTAACTTTAGTACATAAATGCAATGTACTATAATATAAAAAAAATCTGCATTTCTTTTGCAGACTACACACAATATACATTCTAGCAATGATTTTTACGATCTGCAGGTATCGTCACGATGTTTTTCTTTCGCTATTACAAAGCATGGTAATTGACTTGCAATAGATTTCCAAAAAGTTCTTGTACTCTAGGATTCGAACTCGTGACCATGTCCGATTCCAATGTAGCATTTACCAATAGTTTATTTGTCCCATATAAAAGTACATTAGTCCTTCGTAATGCAGTCAGTTAATTACACGGAGCAGTTAAATTAGATTTGCCAGTACGGCTTCGCCACCGCGTGGATTTTACTAATCGGTTTAACAAACCGAAAAGTGGTTAATACTATTGATTATTGACCATAATAATAATGTCTTACAATTTTTCTTCTAAATATTGGTATCGTAAAACTTGTCTAAATTTCATGATAACTTATATATAGATTAAAACTCATCAATCTTGATCAAAAACATCAGATGATTCACTCGATTTAATTCGTTTTGTATTGTAATTTTTATTTTAGTGCTATTTCACTTTCTCGCGTATACATCTTCTGGAACTATATGGTATTTAGTGCTTAGAATAGGCTAAAGAAGTTAAAATAGTAGTTGCCATACCGTTATAGGTCCTGCTTGCGATTTGTCAATAGGTATAGTTAAATAGTAAGTGGGACGGAACATACTAGACGAAATGTGGGTGTCCAGGCACCTCTGCCTACCCCTTCTGGGAGTGGCGTGAGTAAAGGCGTGAGTTTAGTATAGTATAGTTTAATCAATATATATTAGGATCGGCAGCGACTGAATGCATAAAGCATCAGACCGGGCTCTGTGGCGTACCTTAGAAGATGCCTATGTCCAGCAGTGGACTGCAACGGGCTGGTGATGATGATGATGACAATATATTAATTCTTATAGGTACTCCACAAGGTATTCCAAGTTCATAACTTATATTCTAAGTCTTGTGTTGTGGGTATCGGAAGTTGTCAGACTCCTTGTTGCCACAACACTCGGTCCAGATACAAATATTTGATTTCGCAGCCTCCGCGGCGTTGTTGTTTAAAAAGCACCGCATTTTCTGTTTTTCTCAGACAGCAGTGTAAATGCATTGTTGTGTTCCGGTTTTAAGGTCATTACCGTAAATCGTAATAGTAACTTCTGAATATATTGAGTCTCAACATCTTATATCATAGAATGGAAAGAGCAGTGGAATGCCAAGCATTTCTTCGTAATTTATGGCACTATTAGGTTTTGCTACTGTCCATAAGCGGTCGTATCGCTAACCATCAGGCGAATGGCATATTAGCCTCTCCGTTCGTTATAAATAAAAAATATCTGCTGTAAAACCAAACTACTCACACAAAATAGGGTGTCTGACTTGGGATTCAAACTTAGAACGTCACAATCCATAGCTCAAAACGTTGTCAATCACATTGCCAATAGACCGAACGGGCGTAAGATCAATGACGCGACATGTTATTTCATCTAAATACATATTTCATCATGCATTCCTTAAACCCATATCTTTCTTCCGGATCTTTCTATCATATTCGTCACTTTGTCAAAATAATCGTACATAACGTTATCTACAAGAATGAAATTCCTGAAAGGTGAATAACCAAATACTTTTATAATGCTGCCAATATTTGATCAGGTTATCGGTATCGACACACGATAAATATCGCTAATATCCGTCTTGCGTACCAGGAAAATAAACCACCTCCATGGCATAGTTGGTGAGACGCCGGTCCTGAACCGTAAGGTCGCGGATTCGATCCCCGCACTAAGACAAATGTTTGTGATCTACAGGTATTTGTTTCGACTGTGGGTGTCTATTTCTCCCGTCAAACAGCAATAAATGCACTGTTGTGTACTGGTTTGAAGGACATTGTAGCCAGAGTAACTACTGGATATATTGAGACTTAACATCTTATGTCTCAGGATTGCGAGCGCATTGCAAGCATTGCTTTGTAATTCAAGGTGGTTTGGTTTTGCTACTGTTCATGAGCGGTCGCATCGCTTACCATCAGGTGAATGGCATGCTTGTCTCGCCATTAATTGCTAAAAATGTGTGACGAAAAATCTATCATAATTTGTTAATTCTACCCCACGACACCACACTAAATTTGAATATACCAGTACCCACCAAATTATTTCAAACTCCTTCTATTAATTAAACTTTCTGATTAATTTCGGGTTAAAGACAAGTTAGACAGTCCCGGAGACTCGGCAAGCTTCAATGCTCGGTGTCATTACATTGCGTGCCACTGTTGATCCTGGCTTACAGGAGTTACAGTGGTGGGTTATGTAGTATTTTCCCCCGGTCGCAAATACACCGAACTACGAGTGGGGCTTCGTGGGTAAACGGGTTCTAATATCATTCAAGTGACACTGAAACTGTAAGACGATCAGGTGCCTACCACAATAGATCAATTGAAACGTTTGACCGGTCAAAAGTACGAATCAATAATTAAATCGCATTTCAATTGTCCACGTCTTGCGTTCATTGACGACTCGATCGATAAGCATTTAATACGGCTAATGGGACTCGTTAATCCCTATTTGCATGATATGTTATAGAACGGTTTCTTTTTGTAATGAATCGTATTGTAATGTACTGATGGTAGGTGTCTCAAATGTGATAGGCTATCTGGGTAGGTACCACCGCAATGTCTACATCTCCCGTAAAACAGCAGTGTAAATGCACTGTTGTGTTTCGCATTGAAGGGCATTGTAGCCAGAGCAACTATTGGACATATTGAGACTTAACATCTTATGTCTCAGGATGGCGAGCGTAGTGGAATGCCAAGTAGTGCTTTGTAATTCAAGGTGTTGTTTGGTTTTGCTACTGTTTATGAGCGGTCGTATCGCTTACCATCAGGCGAACGGCATGCTCGTATCGCTATTATTGCAATAAAAAAATCCTGATAGTACCTCTTACCAACTTTTTCCTACTCGCTCCCCTCCCGATTTGATCATTGGATATGCAATTTCAATGGTGTGTAATGTCTGTCAACCCGCTCTAGACCAGCGTAGTGAATTATTTGGCCTAACACCTCTCAATCATACTCTTGGTTGTAGAAGAGGCCTGTGCCCTGCAGTGGGATGTATATGGGCTGATATAGATAAAAATTCAGTAAAAGCAATATACATGAAATTAAATATTCGAAATGTTGTTTTTGGTTTAGAGGGGCACTGAGTCATTTAGATAACAAAAGGCGGAAGAGTCGGCTAGTCAGGCTTATGCAAAAAATACTATAATCATTTCTATGTATATTTAAACTAGTTTGTATATATCCTAGTAAGAGCATAATACAACAATTCGCATACAAAATGTTAATTTATACTTTATGAAACTCTGATATATACGCCTAATGCACAGACCTTTTTTTCTTGAATATATTGATTTTTAAAGAAGATTAAACCTACACAATTTAAATACTTGAATAATATATAGTGTATAATATGAAAATTAAATCGAATATAGATATTCCTGTACTGTGTATTCGATTGCTATGTACTATAGTAAATTTGCTGCGTATATGCCTTTAAATATTATTTATATACAATTTGCTTCACAATTGAACGCTTCAAAATATGAAAATGTATATACTAGAAAACCTAAAAATATGTCGGAATAGTATGGACTAGAGTAAATTTATTCCTTAATTATTTTGGATTCATTACTCAAAAGTTTTTCTTATTGTAATGAATGACGAGGTATGATACTTATGGCGCCTAAAGGAATCACTCACTATGGGCCTCATCAGACGGCTAAGTCACTCAACGCGCTATGGAGCGGGCTATGCTCGGTGTTTCCCTACGAGATCGAATCAGAAATGAGGAGATCCGGAGGAGAAGAAAGGTTACCGACATAGCCCGTAGGATTAGCACGTAGCACGTAGGGCTGATGGCCGTTTGGGCCGAAAGGTTCTAGAGTGGAGGCCACGTACATTTAAGTGAAATGTCGGACGCCCTCCTTCACGGTGGACGGAGAGTTGCAGGAAGTCGCTGGATGCAGGCCGCTTCAAATAGATTGATGTGGAGATCCACACAAACTTTCGCCTTTATAATATTAAGTAGTTTTTTAAAAGATGTTTAAACCTACGCAATTTAAATACTTGTATAATAATTTAAATAAATAAATACACCCAACAGTCATATACATAGTCCAGAGCCCACACTAAGACCGAGTCTTGTGTCGTGGGTATCAGGAACTACGAGAGACTTTTCGATCTCACAAACACCTAAACCCGAAACTAATACCTGTGGTTCACACAAATAATTGTTTCGGTGCGGGGATCGAACCCGCGGTCGCTCGTTTCAGAGCCGGCGTCTAACCAACTGCGCCACAGAGACTGTCGAAAACACTTGTATTACGTAGGATTATGTTACCCATTTAATGGTTAGTTTGTCTAGATTATCTCATTTGTGGTCAGGTTTAACTCGTTTAGTGCCATTTTCTAAGCTGTTTCTAGTCTCGTTTCGACCTTGATAGCAAAAATCTACTTTGATACCTAGGTACTAAGTTAAAATTAGATATAAAATAATGATGTACTAAAAGGTAAAGATATAAAAGGGCAAGTCGGTACCTATTCTAGATCTCCTGTCGATGTTTGGTTATTCATATTCTTCCCTAAAATGATCACTTTATGCAATGACAAAAAAATCTGTAACCCGCATTTAAATGTTAAAATAATTTTATGACATAAGTGTACTAGTAGTGTTGATTTTTTGTTAATTAGCGCAATCGTAAAAGCGTTGTAATGAGTTTCTTATCTATGTTACTTTAAATAATGTCTAGGATAAATTGTATTAACATATATTTAAATAGACTCTCCTAGAAGTAGCATACATATTTCAGACATCAGGGATATAATTTAGGTTGATTTTAGTCACGCTGACTGCGCGCTGACCTTCGGCGCTGACAGCTCAGCGCGTAGCTTACGGACGGGGTTCAGGGCTGACAACTACGAGTTATTCTAAAACGCTCCTTATAAGCGCATACATTTCAACTGTCCGTTCCCAAATTATATCCCTGATATCTTGACATTAAAAACTACGAGAGACTTTTCGGTCTTGTAAACATCCAAACGCGAATAAATATCAATAAATCACAGAAATATTGGTCTCGGTGCGAGGATCAAACAGGCGGCATCATGTTTCGTAGCCGGCGTCGAACCGACTGCGCCACAGAGGCTGTTATAATTATGTTACTGACGCAGTGACGGCCGTACTCAGAGACGTTTCATGTCGATTTTGACTTATTTTATTTTTATTATTTTCTTATTATGTTTAAGGCGCTTATGACGTCACTAACCGGTCTTGCGGAAGACCAGCGGTTGTTTTATTACCAACACGTGCTGAACGTGAACCGTTTTGTTGACAGTTCTGTTACATAAGTAGTAATTACCTAAAGCTGTAAACCATTGCTTATAACAAATAAATGTTTCTTTCTTTCTTGCAATTAATTTTTTCTTAATTAATGTGTAGAAATACACTCAGTAATGATTTAATTGTCATTAAATTATTTTTATTAAATTAATGTCTCTGAGTGTGGCAGTTAGGAATGCAAAAGCAATGTTGTTGCTTTACGTCGGATTTCTTTGAGACAGCGGTAGCACTCTTGACTCTCGTCGATTCCTCCCATTCGTAATGAAGGCTCATCGAACCATTAATTAGCTTTAAGGGTCTTAAAAATAATTGGCTTATGTTATTTTTTAACACAGTAATTTTTTATTTACTTGGGAATTGTGATTATACAAAAGCTCTTTACCTTTTTTTAAATTTCCATGGATAGCAAGACGAGCATGCCGTTCGCTTGATGGTAAGCGATACGACCGCTCATAAACAGTAGCAAAACCAAACAACACCTTGAATTACAAAGCAATGCTTGGCATTCCACTGCGCTCGCTATCCTGAGACATAAGATGTTAAGCCTCAATATGTCCAGTAGTTACTCTGGCTACAATGCCCTTAACTGTATGAGATTTTATCTCATGGGCATAATTTATAAGACATTTTCATTATTCTTGTTAAAGACTTATACTAACAGTAAATAAAGTTCTTGTTATTATTTTTTTCGCTTGATAAAATATTAAAAAAGGTATTGAAATTAGCGCTACTTTTCGACGAATAAACTCATTTTTATAATTATCCGTGATGAAAATGAAATAAATTTATTGAACCCATCAAATGTAAACATCATTTAGATTTAGTCATTATATCTACCACCCGGTTTGGAAAGCGGTTTTCACTAGAGAAGAACGGGCAAGAAACTCTAGTGTTGCTCTTTTCAGAAACAGTTACAAACCAGTGATTATTATCTTAAAAATGTTACAAATTGGATTAAATCAGATGAGTTTATTAATAATTATTTGGTCATAATAAGCAAACATTTATTTATTATTTTTTGGAAAATGTCGATAAAAAGTCGAATTCAACTAAAATCCTGTTTAAAAACATACGGCCTTATTCATGTTTTGTTCTTGTCCAACGAATTTTGAATGCAGTTTGAGCAAACAAGACAAAACGGTCGATTACTTTACTTGTGGTAGGTCTCTCATATGTGAGATACCGCCTGGGTAGATACCATCGCAAGTTCTATTTGTCCCGCCAAACAGCAGTGTAAATGCACTGATGTGTTTCGGTTCGAGGGACATTGTAGCCAGAGTAACTATTGGACATATTGAGACTTAACATCTTATGTCTCAGGATGGCGATCGCATTGGAATGCCAGGCATTGTTTGTAATTCAAGGTGTTTTAGGTTTTGCTACAGGTCATGAGCGGTCGCAACGCTTACCATCAGGCGAACGGCACGCTCGTCTCGCTATAATATGTGTCTAAAAAACCAATCGAGCAGATTCATATCGTAGTCTTTATTCACTAGAGCAAGGCTTTACCACTTCGATGTATAAATAAATAATAATTCATCCATCCATCAGCCAAAGGAAGTCCACTGCTGAACATAGGCCTCCCCCAATGATTTCCACAGAGACCTGTTGGAGGCAGCCTGCATCCAGCGAGGTCCCGCGACCTTTACTAGGTCGTCTGACTATCTTGTGGGTGGACGTCCCACGCTGCGCTTTCCGCTACGTGGCCTCCATTCGAGCACTTTCCGACCCCATCGGTCATCAGATCTCCGCGCAATGTGCCCTGCCCATTGCCATTTCAACTTGCTAATCCGGTGGGCTATGTCGGTTATTTTAGTTCTCCTACGGATCTCCTCATTTCTGATTCGATCTCGTAGGGAAACCCCGAGCATATCCCTCTCCATAGCTCGTTGAGTGACTTTGAGCTTCCTAATAAGGCCCATAGTGAGAGGCCACGTCTCGGTGCCATAAGTCATCACTGGCAACAAACAACTATCGAAGACTTTCGATTTAAGGCACTGAGGTATTTTGGACGAGAAGACGTCGTCAAATAATAATTGTTGTTGACTAAATTTCGGAAACAGACCTTTAACATTTAATTAGTTATTGGCCATTTTTTACTGCACAACGGGTTTAATATTGCACAACATCAACCATGCAGCGTTTGACGTAAGTAGACATGTTAATTTGACTATAAAGCGAATGAACCTGTTCCTAAATTCCGATAACAATATATCACTTTTCCAGTTTGAGTTTATTTGTTAAAAATTTATGTATAAGGAAGTATAAATAATATATTTTTGGCAAAACAACACTACTTTAATGGCAGAGAAAAATATCGTGTGAATGCCATAACCTCACTCAATAGGGTATTTGAATATGATCGTTTTTTTTATTTATTTTGCGTAAAACACAAATACCATTCAAATAAAATATTTATATCAAAACAGTAACAAAGTAGATTGTAACATGAGGCAAATATTAGTATTTTAAATTATAGAGTGCGAGTGTAGTGGGGACAACTTACCGTCTCTTTCACACGCGCACATTGTGATGCATGTTAAGACTAGTGACGTCACCAGTATTGTTTGGCATCCCTTTTCTTTTACTCCCACTACAAGATTTAAAATGTTTCTAACTTGCATAATTCTGCACGGATTTACAAAATTGTTTGTATGTTATTTTCTGGACATGGATACCTTTTGATAAATATAATAAAAATAATGGAGTCAAATACCCTATTGTACTCTCGATTGTAGAGGAGACCCGTGGTCAGCTATGGACGATTAGGGGCTGATGCAGTACAACATTCCATGCCCAATGCCCCTTTCCTCTCCTCATCCTTGTTTCTTCCCGCTTCCCTCCCAATTTGATGGACCGGCAACACAGCTATGATCCAAGTCTTGTGGATGTTCATGGGCCGTAGTGTTCATTTACCATCACGTGACCTGAAATAATAAAATACCAATAGCTTAGAAAAAATGATAGCTACTATTTACATAAATATATGGTCAGGGCGGAAAGCGTGTAAAGTGTTCCATCGTAAGTGGTGCGCGCGCTCCAGTGCATCTCTAGTGGAACGTTACTGAGATTAGTTATCGCTTGCAACGATTTTTTTTATTGCTATTAATGGCGAGATGAGCATGCCGTTCGCCTGATTGTAAGCGATACGACCACTCATGAACAGTAGCAAAATCAAACAACACCTTGAATTACAAAGCAATGCTTGGCATTCCACTGCGCTCGCCATCCTGAGACATAAGATGTTAAGTCTCAATATGTCCAGTAGTTACTCTGGCTACAATGCCCTTCAACCCGAAACACAACAGTGCGTTTTTGAAAATGTTTGCTTGTATTAGGACTGAAAGTTTAATAAAAATGAAGATAGTATTTTTTATCACCGTTTAGACGAAATCTATTAAATTAAGTTAATTTAATATTTATTTTCGCGCGTATTTTACGGTCAGTTTTTGCAACTCCAAATGTACTGATAGGCCTATCCTTGGGTCCCTTGGTTATTATATAATATTTAAATGATAACTGTGAATAAAACAATGACGTCACAGTTAATATAGTGTGATATCTTTCCATTACTGTCCCACTTCAAAAAATCAATTCGTCTGTAAGTTTAATTTTGTAAATTACCAACAGGTTTATAAATCTTCTGTTTCGTGACGACTGAATATGTATATGTTTTTAAAAAATATCCTATGCCATCAATATTATTTTTCTTTCACACTGTCTGCAGATTAAAAATAAGTGCCATTTGTTTATAAATTCTATTTAAAATGTTAAAGCTGATTAATTTAGTGGGACATTCATAATCCTTATCTCCAAATCTTTAACATAAAATAGCAATAATATGCATTTTAGTCTATTTTTGAATGTATTTATTGTTTTAGAACGATTTATGAATTCGGCGAAATACTGATTTCATGCTATTTTAACAACAGGATATAAACTTATTTATTTATTACATACACATACTCACGCCTTTTGCCCAGAAGGGGTAGGCAGAGGTGCCAGGACACCCACATTTCGCCTTGTATGTTCCGTCCCACGATGTGATAGGTGGCGAGCCTATCGCCATATCGGGCACTCTTCTGACTCTGGGCTGATAATGAATAGAAAAATCCAATATCCCTTCGCCCAACCCGGGATTCGAACCCGAGACCTCAACTTTGTAACCGTACCCCAGTACAACTACGCCACCGAGGCAGTATTTATTTATTAAGCATATATATACCTATGAAGGTATATATTTTTTATTCATATCAAGCTTAGATAATCCATTGCAGATTATACATTAATCCTTCAATATCTTTTTCTGTAGCCCAGGGTCAGGCCGATCAGGTAGGGGTGATGACTGATGTTACTTAATTCGCTTAAAATTATTTTTTACGCATTAAACAGTATTTTAAAACTAATACAAAGTTTTAGGAACCTAATTGTTAGTAATAACTTAAATAAAAATATCTTAAATTTTATTTAATTACCCATTATCACATAACAGCGATCGGAGCGCGGTGACGTCACTACTTGGGCAGCTAGATGAAAAATCAGTGCATTTTGATAGAACGCTAGACTCTGTTACCGATCGCTGACGTAGATTATAGTCACGTGACAAGTTGAAGCGATATAGCGTGAATTTTGAAAACTATTTGTGAATTATTTGTCCTATATTTTAGTAACATTATTTTTTATTATTATAATAATGATAGGGTCATAATAATGATAGGGTTTTTATTGTATTTATCAAAAAAAAATCAACATCCCTATTAGTGCCCGATATGGCGATAGGCTCGCCCCCTATGACATCGTGGGACGGAACAAACAAGGCGAAACGTAGCTGTCATGGTATTCGTAACATTTACGCCTAAGTCTTCGGAGAACAAGGCGTTGTGTGTTTACTTTTATTGCTGTGAATGGCAAGACGAACATGCTGTTCACCTGATGGTAAGCAATACGACCGCTGTTGAACTGTAGCAAAACCAAACAACATCTTGAAATACAAAGCAATGCTTGGCATTCCATTGTGCTCGCCACCCTGAGACATAGATGTTAACTCTCAATATGTCCAATAGTTACTTTGGCTAAAATGTCCTTCAATCCGAAACACAACAGTACATTTATACTGCTGTTTGGCGGGAGAAACAGACATTGCAATGGTACGTACAGAGACGGCCTCTCACATATGAGAGGCCAACCAGTACTTTCTTAGCAGTATAATGGCCATGAAATATTAATAGAATTGTTTGCATTTGACACAAGATTTGTACAATTTGCTTTCAGTCCAATACAAGTTTACAATCTGACACGTGTAAAAGAGCTAAATATACTCAGAGACTTATTATTATTCATTATTATTGTTTATTTATTTATTATATTAATATATTTGCATATGCAATCCGCATTGAGTAGTTTCCAACAATGAAGTGCCAGCTTATTATTTTAGTTTTTTTGCTTCTTTGTAACATTCTGATTGTGGTTTGTCAACTTTGTTCCTGGTTTCTATTCCCGAGTTGGGCACGCCTATGTTCTGTTTGTGTAGGCAGAGACTATAGAGCGCTTAGTACCACACACGTGTAATTTGACTGTGACTACGAGTATAAGCGAAATAGAGTATATATTCGTCACATTTGTTTTCTTTTTATATAATAGGTAAGAGATACGATAAATGTGCAATCAGGTCACATGATGGTGCCATGAACATCCACAACGCTCGGGTCATATATGTGTTGCAGGCCCATAAAAATGGGAAGGGAGCGGGATGGGAAAACGAAAAGGGCTTTGGGCATCCGGCAATCTCACAGCAAAAAACAGAATTACTTAGGGGCTGTCCATTAATGACGTGATCTTTTATTTAGCCATTCTGAACCCCCCCTCCACTTTAGTGATATGTGGTGAGATTTAAGACTAACATACAATACACGTAATATCTTACTAGACCCCCTGTCCCCCCTTGTGATATTCTGTGATTTTTGTCAAACCCCTCCCCCCCCCTTCAAGCCTCACGTGATTAATGGACGCCCCCTTACTAAATAAGATTAATGCAATAATTATGCTATGCATTATTAAAATTCAACGACCTCAAATTATTTTACAATTGAAATCTAGAACTGGTATGAAAGACGTTTGCCGCCAACCCGAAATAACATTATTTGAGAAGTTAACAACCTCGTTGCAAATACAATGCACCAATAAATTCATAATAATTTGTTTCTATTAGCAAACAATACGTTTTGAATATTCTGATATGAATTAACGCCAATTTAAAAGTAATCGGGCTAATTTTTTATATTTCGTGATATAACACGAGTTTTGTTCACGATATAATTAATTATGCAGAACTTTTTTTAATTTTATTGTATAGGTATTTAAGCGCTATTTGCACGCGGAGATTCTCGTATGCCATTATTACGTGAAAGAAAGAAAGAAAGATTTTTTTCTTTCTTTCTTTCTTTCTTCTTTCTTTCCATTATTACGTGACATAATCGCCATAGATTATCGTGTTTGATGTTTACACGATGCAACGATTTTTTTTTAATCTTTACGATAATTACACCTACGAGACGAGAAACTCTTGCCGATTGGTCTTCAGTATATTTTTGGGGCGCTTTAATTTTCAGCAGTGGACTTAACATTATTAATTTATATTAATATACGGACTTTGCCTTTTATCCCAACCTTGTCAGATGTGTTTTACAGCGGCCCACACGTGTGCGAAGACGTTGATGTGTCTTTCAGAGCAAGTTCTTCACAAGGGCAAGTGTTCCAAAGGGATGTATTTGGATGAGACGGGGTATTCCACAACCCAGAAATGTTTTTTATTATCCTTTGGACGGACCAGACGCATCTGCCAACGTGTTCACAGTAGTCGCAGGTTCGAAACCTTGGGCACACCTCTGACTTTTCGGAGTCATGCGTGTATTGTCCATCACCACGCACTAAAATGGCGAAGGAAAAAATCGTCCTATATGTCCTAACCACACTCATTAGTACTCTTGATAGTAGAGAGGGCTCGTGCCCTGCTGTGGGACGTATATGGATTGATACATACTTAAGAAAGTGAAGTGTGTGGTGGCCTGTTGGTAAATGGACTAGACGCGGCTGCCAATATGTTCACGGTGGTCACGGGTTCAAATCCCAGGGCACAGCTCTGACTTTTCGGAGTCATGTGTGTATTGATAGTCAATCACCACGCACTAAAACGGTGAAGGAAAACATCGTGAGGAAACCTGCATACAATAGCGATTTATAAGAATTTCTATGGTATGTAAGTCCGCCAACCCGCACTAGGCCAGTGTGGTGGACTATATGGCCTATCCACTCTCAATCGTACTGTCGATTGTAGAGTAGGCCCGTGCCCTGCAGTGGGACGTATATAGGTTGATACAGATTATAATATCTTAAGAAAAGTAAGCTCGAATTTTGAGGTTTTTATTTTTTCTGTACGGAATTTTAATTTGTTTAAGTTATCTGTAAAAGAAAGACTCGTCAAAATTGGTACAGCTGTTCTTAAAATCAATAAAAGATGGAAAACAAAGTTGTCAAGTTGATTTTCGGTATTATATCGTGTAAATACCTAATCTTAATTACTTGTTAAATTAATATTTCCACTTTAAAAACAGACATTTCAATTTTATTTATATGTGTAAATTAAGCTTAGAATAAAATCTGTTTGGGCCGTTCCGAATACATAAAACATAAAAATTAAAATCGAAAAATCCAATAAAAATCGAATCAGTATAATCGAAATATTTTAAATATAATTAAAATTCTTGTAATATTTCGCCGCAACACGTTTTAAAATCGTTACAAATAAATATCTTACAAGTTTTTTTTAAACATTTTTTCTGAATATTGTAGCCTCATTCGTATACATAATTCTTTTTGTAAAATTTGTTTTTTGTTACATACGTAATATCTCGGGACTTTTCTGCAACACAGTAGTTATTATTTCTACGCACAAATGAAATGTAAACCACAACAATGCTATACCATTGTCTTCATTATATGTCGTGTATCCTTCGTTGGAGGTCCTCAATTTACAAAATAAAAATAAAGTAGCAAGCAGCTTAAGGACAGGTTACTTTTTTACACGTTACTTTGGCTGAAGATAATGATTAGGTACCTAATATGGTTACTTACTTTCTAATAATCCACATTTTTTATTATTGAAGGTCGGTAACGCGCTTAAGTTATTTAGATTTCGTAATTGGTGGTGGGTGGTAGTTACCACATGCTGAGGCATAAATTTTGCAATACATCATTTATAAATAATGTGCGAATAGTTCCATCTCGGGTCCAATCAAACAAAGATCGTTTGGATAATCTCCAATTTAATTTAATCTTTTATATTCGTCTTTCTTTCGTCGTCACTTCAGTCGTCCTTTACTTCTTCCTCTCTTCTCTATTTCGTCCTTCCGTATTTCAACATCTTAATCATTCCTCCTCTAATTCTATCTATCTTAAGTTCTTTCATTTGTCATCTCTTTCACACAAACTACGTTCCATATCACTAATTCTAAAGTTCTATTCTACTCATACTTCACCTTCCTTTTGACCATGCGAGGTCCAATCTTAGCCCACGCGAGGTCCACCTGTGTTCTACCTCCGACAACGAGTGGGCCGCAAGCAACGAGGCGGTGCCAAGTGGGTCTAATAAGCGGTAATCTTTATAACACCATTCGATAATGTTGTTGATAAGGATCAAATCCCGGGAATTAATGACATACAAACTAAAAGAAAAAGACCACGCGGTGTCCACCCGTGGCCCACGCGAGGTCCACCCGTGTTCCACCTGCGACGAGGCGGTTCCGGGTGGGTCTAATGAACGGCAACCTTAAAAACTCTCGATAGCCGTCAATCTAACTGAATATAATTATAATATCAGACCACATACAGGATATATCCAGACTGCCACCAAAAACGAATGTGGTAAATTTAGTGACTAAAGACACAATGCATAAGGCATGATTTTTTGTCATATTTCAAACATCATCGTTTTTGATTGATGAAAGGATGAATCCATAGTTTTTGCTAAAATAATAATTTTAAACCTTGCTTACCATAAAGTCTTTAAAAATAAAATACTTTATTATTATAGCAAAAACGATGTATTTACCACCCATATACGCACGTAGGAAAAAAAATAACCGTCCCTTTTTTGCAATTTTTTAGTGCGTTGTGTCTCAAGTCATTAATATTACCACCTAGCTACGTTTTCGTTTTCGTTTACATATTAATATGTCCTGTTAATAAGCACGTGTCTCTTCTAATACAATGTCATAGATGACTAAATATATTTAAAAAAATATATGATAATATCAGGCCTATGTCACTAAATATTTATGAGGCTTTACATTTTAGTCTGTATATAATTAATTATTTAAGCATATAACAGGTTTGTATAGGTACACTTAAATGTGTAGGAAGAAATATTCATATTAATTTAAAACAAATACATAGTCATAGAATAGTCCTTGTTGCCTTCCGGATGTTTTAAAAGTTATTGAAATAGTCTTAAGAGCGTTTACACCTTGCGCGCAAAGTCAACTATAGGCATTTCTTCGTTTAATTTCACGCACACATAGGCGACCAAAGCTGTGTGCGTAGAGCTGCCGCGTCGGCTCGCTGTAAAATCAGATCAACCAACTTTGATCCGTGCGCTTCAAATATTTAATTGAAATGCAACGTATGATTTATACATTGGTAATATAATGTAATAAAAATATTTTATTTACATTATAAGTAGACAAATATTACTTTACGAGTAATTAACAATACAAATTTGGTTACTAATCATATTATCGTTATTAATACATTGTTAAGTTGAATTCAAATCAGTGTTCAATCAGTAGACACTGCGGACGTTTTATCAATGATTTCGTGTTCGAACCGACACGCACTCGTTCGAACACAGGAATAGAGTTAGGGACCATACAACCCCGTACAACTACGAAACATATTGAATTTCAAATTACAGTACGTAACATAATTTAGCCTCGCAATTACATTTGTCGCAATATATTAAATCAATGATCTACTAATACCTATGCTAGAAGAAACGATGTCATAAGTATAACCCAGTTGCTATGTGACGAGCTGTGTCGTTTTCGATACTTTTCAATCCACGTTAAAAGATGTCATAATGGACAATGTTACTAGGTATGCCAAATCTCTTGAAATGTTGTCTCAGTAAAGCCTTTATATATACAAACACACTAGTTTTTGTTGTAGTCAAAAATACCTGGTAGTTTTGATTTTATAGGTATTCAAAGTTTTGAAAAATATCGAGTCCCGCTACAGTCACTTGATCGCTTGTGACGTCATTTTACAACGCGCCGCACGGGCCACGACTTCGTATCAAATCGCCAGCGATTATAGTAGTTGTAATAGCTTGCGCAGTGTTTTGTTGTTGGTTTTCGTTCGCGTATTAAGTTAATAGTTTAATAATAGTAAATATTATTCGATTAATAAAATGGATGAAGGATTCGAAAAAGGGCAATCGGATAATCTACCTAAAATAGATGGATTAATGGTTGTGCATTACTTATCAACAAATAGTGATTTCGTTGCCGCCGAAATGCGCGGAATAAAAATTCAACCGTAAGTGACATTTCCGTGCTACTACTTATGCTTAATAGTTTATCTGTTCTAAATTGTTTTATCAAAACAAAATACCCAACTAATGTCGTAATGGAAGAATGCAACTCAAATAGTAGAACTACCTACCTACCATTAAAGTTGTAAGTTAAAGACAACAAATATGTATGTATTATACATTGATTTAAAAACTAAGGATATGCCCTTCAGTACATTGGGTACGTCAAAAAGATGCCTGTGAAAATCGCGCCATCTGTCAGATTTTTACGTCAATGCCGGCCATGAAATCGTTTTTCACTAATGCTAAAATAAATGTTATATTTACTTAAAGTAATATCATTTTTACTTAGCGGTGATAAGAAATGTTATTTTTTTTTTTTGTTAACTTTCGGTCATCTTTATTGCACCCACGCACGATAAATAAAGCATTTGTCAACGACTTACAAACCGGTGCGCTGTGACGTCACAACCGCTGCACTGGTGCTGCAGACCACTTTCGTGACAACACTTTTCCCGCTTTCCGCCCCGTCCATATATTTTACGTCAATGGTATTATAGTTTTGTAGCTATTGGTAGGCACGTATGTATAATATAGTTAGGTAACGCTCTTCTTAGTAAATTTAAATGAATACCTACATACCTATATTGATTTATTGCAAACTAGCTTCCGCCAGCAGCTTTGCCCCAGTTTCCCTCAGAAGCTGTACATTTTCCCAGTTTTAAAAGTAGCCTATGTGTTATTCCAAACTTCGTCCAGATCCTTTCAGTAGTTGTTTTTGTGAAAGATAACAAACACACACACTCACAAACTTTCGCATTTATAATATTAGTAGGAAGTAGGATAGGTACTTATGTAGACGTAGTAGAATCTAACCTCTTCATAGCCTTTATCCATTTTTTTCGCATTTTAACGTCCTTGGGAACTATAAAAAACAACTTTTCGGGCGAATTGGTAGTTGTGTTTGTGCATTTAGGCACAACACATGATTTCCTAGTATTTGGATTGGACATTTTTAAAAGTCTTTAGGTATAAACGTAATATTATAGTACTCTGTGGGTATAAATTCAACGGCACGGGCGCGCGACCACGAGCGGACTGAGTGAGCCAGTGAGCGTGTTGTACTATGACGTCACACCGTAACCGGCAGCCCGGATCGTACGGTTACAACTTGTTTTACTTCTAAATCGGAAACTAATTGACATATCGAAGTAATTCTTTCACTAGTATTTTTTATTTTTGCCAGAGAATATGGAGTGCTAATAATCAAAATTAGTTAACATTCTTCATTATTGTAATACCATTTTTTTCTATACAGCGCTGCTATCTAAAATATCGTAGTACGCATATCTAATAACAATAATAAATTGTATTTCTTTAAAATTAATATACTAACCTAAACTAAAATTTAATACTAATTTAAAATTTAGTAAGTTAGTCTAAAATACTATTAAACTCATTATGAAACTATGGTTGCCATGATAATGGAACGCAAATCATTAGTACTGTGTGCTTTTTTTATTCTATTAAATGGGAAGAGGAACAAATATAACAACTTTTATAATTATCGATATGGCGATGCTATTAAACAAGGTTATTTTGTTCTGAGTATTCAAATTTTAAGAGGAGGTTCAGAATCATGAGTATAGTCCATTAGTGAATTAAAATATATAGGGCGCAAATGCATGATATATTATTGAGAAACTATAGCTTTAATATCGATTTGATGCATGTCTCTGTTAAATTTTCTTTAGGATAATAGCTATGTTCCACTTGTCGGTTTTATAGGTGTACTAGCGGTCAGACCCGGCTTCGCCCGGGTGCGGATAGCTTTTGAGTCCAGTATTGAATTAGCAAAAACATATTATTTCGCGTACTAACTATATTTTTCCCGCGCACCGTCGTCTATATTTCCCGTCCCGTTATATCCGGTTTATGTCCCGTCTCATTCAGTCCCAAGATGAAATTTTAATTATCATTTATTGTTAAATTTCTTTATATACAATATTTTGTAATTGTGATATTGATTTGTTGGTGGGAGAAGTGGTGGGGGGCGCCCGACGTGAGGGCCCAGTGGTAGCATGCGCGTGAGCTGCGCGCGGTACTGGACATTGCTTACTTTATTTTTCTAAAATAAAGAATTTTTCTAACATAAATGTAGCCTAAGTTACTCCTTATTATATCAGCTACCTGACAATAAAAGTCCCGTCAAAATCGGTCCAGCCATTTCAGAGATTAGCCCGAACAAACAGACGGACAAAAAAATTTTAATATAATTTTCGGCATATGTATCGTGTATATAACGATATGTAGTAGGACATTTTTTAAATTTTCAATTTACATACAGACACTTCAATTTTATTTATATGTATAGAAGATAAGCGCATCCTAAAAAAACAATTATATATTTTCCAAACAGCCTAAAAAACAACAAACTTAATTATAGTTTCACGCTATAACATTAGTATTGTTCCAGTCAACTTTCCAATATGTTGTTTCCTTTTATTGCTTAGAAATGACTTAGTTTTATTTCTCATTATATTATCTGAAACATAATTTATACTAATAACAAAATCATTGTAGGTAATAAAAATAAAATAAAATATTTTACTACCAAAGTACTAAGGTGTGGCATTCGCAGTACACGCGTGGCTATTTTTACTACGCACGACAACGATCAACTGCAGCCAGGCCGGAGCGACGAGCGATACGTCCTCCCTCTAGAAGGCCTTGCGGCGGTCTGATTTGTTGCAGGTCGGACAGCGTGTTTTATAGTGGTTTTTAAAATATTTGTAGAAAACATGAAAACTAATTTGGCTGTAATATAAAAATGTTAATTTATTGATAAGATGTTCTTCTATTATAATATGCAATTGCTATAAAAAAATATGTACGATAAGTTGGTGAAAAAAAATATGTTCTTGACGGGAGTTTCTGAATAATTTTGCATTGTTTAAATTTTTATTTTTCAGGAACTAAACACAAAAAGATTATTTTTCTTAGCAAAATCCCTCCATAAGGGTCCTATTAGTCTAACAATATTTTTATTTTCATCTTATATTTAGTGATTTCGGATATCTTAAGCTTCTAAATTGCCATTCGAGGCCTAAATATCGAAACCTGAGTTCAGTAATCCTTATAGTATTCACAAATTATCTATCAATATATAATGTTCTCCACCAAAATCCCTAGATGACAACATTTTCTAAAATTAGTATTAGTTATATTTCCTTTAAATTGTTTATTGGTGGATATTAACTCGTTTGAAAAGTCCTGTTTTTAAGCCAAAAAGCGCGCGGAAGGTATAAACGCTCTTAAAAAATAAGAATTCAGACATCAAACAGTTTTCTACGTATTTAAAAAAACTTTTTGAACCAATTGAGAGGATGTTTTGTATATTTTCATTTTTTTTTCATATTTTGAATTCGAATTTCATAAACTCACGCCTTTTTCTCAGTAGGTGTAAGCAGAGGTGTCAGGGCATCCACATTTCGTGTGGTATGTTCCGTTTCACAATGTAAAAGGCGGCGAGCCTATCGCCATATCGGGCACAAATTTCTAACTCGGGGCTGATAATGAATAGCAAAATGCAATATCACTTTTCCCGACCCGGGATTCGAACCCAAGCCCTCAGCTTTGTAATCGAATGGCAGTACAACTACGCCACCAAGGCAGTTGGTTAGAGTTGAATGGCATGTATGGTGCTCGAAAATTAAAATAAAAAGATACAGTAGTTTATTTATAATGTTTTAATGCACTGTTGTATTTCGGATTGAAGGGCATTGTAGCCAGAGTAACTACTGGACATATTAAGACTTAACATCTTATGTCTCAGGATGGCGAGCGCAGTGGAATGCCAAGGATTGCTTTCCAATTCAAGGCGTTGTTTGGTTTTGCTACTGGTCATGAGCGGTCGTATCATTTACCCCGTTTAAAGTGGGTCAAAATCGCAGCTAAAGGAGTCGGTTACAAACATACAGTGAAGCTAATATAAAGCGTGTGAAAATTATTTTTGGATTTATCTAGATGTGACAAAAGGATAGATGTGTAACAAAGTATTATTTAAATCTAAAAAAACCTTTTCTCTAGTATCTTTTATGAGAAATATCCCATAGAAAGAAGACATAATTACGATTGTGAAATCTCAAACAAAAAATTGTGTCGTAATATTTGCGAAAATAACTCATGTAAGGTCAACATCTCGATGGCCAAAACCAATGACAGGTGATATAAAATAAAAAAATGTCCAATGCCTACTACTTCGTTGTGATTTATGTAAATAATTTTATTTCTTGTCTCTGCGTCTTTCAACAGCCATAAGATAGTCTATCGAGATATCACGTAATTATATTAACATTACTCTTGAATTAGTATTTTATGATCACTGAGTGACGTTTATTCGAAATAGAAAAAAGATGGGTAACGAATTATCGGTTTACAATTCACACACTCCCTCCCTTCCCGTCCCTTCCCGTCTCACCAACTCCCCCGTCCCTTCCCGTCCTGTCACGTACCTTCCCGTCCCCTTCCGTCCCTACCCGTTCCCCATCAGTCCCTTCCCGTTCCTCCATACCAAGTCCGGGGTTGAGTAGCTCTGGGATCATCGCCTTCAAATATAAAACTATATTTCCAAAGTAATAATAAAAAATAATATTTGATTCTTGTACTTTTACACTTATTCTGTACTGTTAGTTAAAAGATTCACGTGGATCCCACAGGCAAATTGCAGCAGCAGTTTGGTGGGACAATGTATTTAATTGTAATGTTTTTGTTTTGTAAATGTTTGTAATAAATAAATAAATAAAATAATAAATTAATCAGAATTGCGAAAGATCACCAAAATGTATTAATTTATAATAATAGCACTCCAAAAACTACACCTATCAAGTGTTTTTGTGGTCCAATATTATTAGGAATTTGTAATGTAAGCAATAAAATCGATTCAATGACCACGTTATCACATTTCTACATTTTATTTATTTATTTATTATTATAACTATGCATCCACAGCAATAATAATTTGCGTTCCGTTCTCATAGCAACAATATATTTAAATCACTACATAGTATAAAACAAAGTCGCTTTCTCTGTCCCTATGTCCCTTTGTATGCTTAAATCTTTAAAACTACGCAATGGATTTTGATGCGGTTTTTTTAATAGATAGAGTGATTCAAGAGGAAGGTTTATATGTATAATAAGTACATATTATTGTACAGAAATCTATTTGTACCCGGGCGAACCTGGGGCGGGCCGTTAGTATTGAATAAATCCAAGTTTGTAGCACTGTATAAATAAAATTTGTATTACAAAATTATGAAATATTTTTAGGTAGAATGAAATGTGTCGAAAACGTCACAGCTTATAAGATAGCAAATGAAATATATACGACTAGCTTTTGCCCGCAACTTCGTCTGCTTTATTAACTTTATTTACAATATGTTTTATATTACGTTCTCATTTCTCCCCCAACACTGATAAAATTCTAAAACTCCGATTTACATCACAATTTATTAGTGAGCATCCTGTTGGGCAAATTATGTGGCTATATATGTATATTACTTACTTTATCAACAACGATTTCCCGCTTTAACTCCACTTTAAACATAAAAATCCAAAACCTTACAATTGGTCATTATTTATCTATAATAAGTAAATACTATTAAATATAATAAATTCCTCCCTATAAATTTATAATCCCAGAACTACGCACAATTTTGCTTATGAGTATTATTTGCGCGAAACCCATTTATGGATATTTAAAATGAAAGTTGCTTATGCCCGATATTCCAACACAACCTTCCGTCCATTCCTTCTTTTTCTCTGACCCTTCCCGTAAATGTTAAACTCTTACTCTTACTCATGAACAACGTACAAAATTAGTAAAAATTAAAATATTGCTTTCCTTATCTAGTTCTTGAATTATACCATCAAGCTCAATTTTTAAGGGTTATTTTGCACCCACGGAACCCTATATACTTTTTATAAAATTTCATCCCTTTCATGCCATTTTTCCAAATTAGTGCACGCCAATTTCTTGTGTTTATAATAGGTAGCTTAAATACGAATTTTCGTACCAACAGCGGTTTCGACTTTGCATACAAAATTACAACCATTATTTTAAGCCCTTTGAGGCTAATTTAAGACAAAAAAGTAAGAAGTTATTTTTGATTTTGATTGACTACCTAAACAAAACTTGGCAAGTTTGAAATCTGTACCTTTCACGGTTCGTTTTTCCATACACCACAATTTCACCCTTTTCACTCCTTTAGGGATTGAATTTCAGTAAATCCTTCATTAGCACTGCTCTACATTATGATAGGAAGCCCCGTGTAAAATTTCAAGTTCCTAACTTCCTCAGTAGTTTCAGCTATACATTGATGCGACAGTTTGGTTCTACAAAATTTCAACCCTTACCACTTAAGGGTTAATTTTAGAAAAATAAAGTATACAGCTATGTTTGTTTTGATTGATTTACAAAAGTGCAAAGTTTGTTAACTGTGGCTTTAACGGTTTCGATTTTCCATACAAACGTTTTTTACCTTTTTCATCCTCTTAGGGGTTGAATTTCCAAAAATCCCTTCTTAGCGCTACCCTACGTCACAATAGAAGTCCTTGTTTAAAATTACACGTTTCTAGCTCCAGTAGTTTCGGCTGTCCGTTGATTAGACAGTTCGGTTCTACAACATTTCAACCCTTATTTTAACCCCTTTAGGGTGATCTATAGAAAAATAAAGTATGCAGTTATTTTTATCTTTGATTGACTAACTAAAGTGCCAAGTTTGACAATTGTAACTTTAACGGTTTCGATTTTCCATACATCAGTTTTTTACCCTTTTCACCCCCCTAGGGATTGAATTTCCAATAATCACTTCTTAGTGCTCACCTACGTCACAAGAGAAAACCTTGTGGAAAATTTCACGTTTCTAGCTCCAGTAGTTTCGGCTGTGCGTTAATTAGATAGTCATTAAATCACCCAAAACTCGTAACACTTCAACCCTTATTTTAACCCCTTTATCACTAATTTTAGACAAACAAAGTATGCAATTAGTTTCCTTTTTAAATGACTAACCAAAGTGCTAAGTTTGACAATTGTAGCTTTAACGGTTTCGATTTTCCATACAACAGTTTTTTGCCCTTTTCACCCCCTTAAGGGTTGAATTTCCAAAAATCCCTTCTTAGTGCTCACCTACGTCACAATAGGAACCCCTGTGGAAAATTTCACGTTCTTAGTTCCAGTAGTTTCGGCTGTGCGTTGATACGTCAGTCAGTCAGTCACCTTCCTCTTTTATATATATAGATTATATCGATTAAAAAAAAATGCGTTGTCGATTCGTCCGCTGAGATAAGATCGAGATCTCGAGAATCTCGATTCGAGATTAAAGTAAATTATGTATTTCTTTAAAATAAATTACCATAAAATAGTTAAAATTATAATATAATAATAATAGGAAATTAATATAAAAATGTTTTGTATATAGACATTCAGTACTATGTGTATTGCCCTGTCATAAGAGCTATTTAATTGCCTACATGACAAATAATAAAACAAACCGGCCAAGTACGAGTCGGTCTCGCGCACGAAGGGTTCTATACCATCATGTATAAAATTGTTAGTTTTTATGTTGTTGTCTTGTAGTTTCTGAACTCACTTTACCAAGACTTATACCTTAATGTAGTCAAGACTATGTATGACAATTGACTGTATCTTGAAGAATTTATATACATGAACCTGATTTCAGAGACTCAAAGTCTTGCTGAACCATCTTCATCAGTATCAGTCTGTCTGTTCCTATGTATGCTTAGATCTTTAAAATTACGCAAAGGATTTTTATGCAGTTTTTTTAGAAGATAGGGTGAATCAAGAGAAAGGTTTATCTGTATAATACATATACAGGGTGTCCTAGTTTATAAGAAAAATAACATGTATCTGGTGTGGAGTGGAGTCAAAAAACATCTGCACCCAGACAAAGCCTGGATAGGCCGCTAGTTAGAAATAAAAATAGCGATTTAAATATATCATAAATTATGCAATAGAACAAAACTAGTTTATTAATATTTGTGTATTCAAAATTGTTGACATGAACTGACTATGTAAATAAAATATCAAATGTTCTACAATATTTATGAGGCATGCCAAAACGTTTTAGAACCTGATTGGCCTATTTTCCTTAGATTATAATCTCATTTAGAGATAATATTATGATAATTGCCTATTATAAAAATACAGAGGTTAATAGGCATCTTCAGACCAATTGAATATTTTTAAAATACGGGTCTAAATCAGGTTTTGCATTGTAGTGGGTGTGACACCGGTTTTACCAAATGAGGGGCAGGCTCGACCGTAGATTAGTATGATATACAGAGATAGATGTGCAACTCTACTTTTTTATTTTTGACGTGATTTCGCCATCAGAGGGCGCGCTAGACATATGCGCAAAATTTCCAATTGGTTATGTCAATATTTCAAAATTTGTTTCTTTCATACAGCATCAATTTCACATTGGTTAAATCTATAGAAGTTTATAAAATCAACATACAAAATAGATTAATTGGTTTAGTGGCACACTACGGTCATCTAATCATTACATTTGAACAACTTATTTCTATTTCTCTCCAGAACATGGCTGTAGAATCGAAATAATGATTTTCAATATTTTTCATGTACATAGTCGCCACCCCTATGGATTATGTAATCGCGAGACTGATAAGGTTATCATAATTGATACTATACTACTACACACGTGTAATAATATTATTAGTAGTATTAGGCGTAGTTGTACTACGGCACGGTTACAAAGCTGAGGTCTCGAGTTCGAATCCCGGGTCGGGCAAAGTGATATTGGATTTTCTATTCATTATCGGCCCGGAGTCAAGAATTTGTGCCCAATATGGCGATAGGCTCGCCCGCTGTCACTTCGTGGGACGGAACATACAGAGCGAAATGTAATGTCCTGGCACCTCTAACCACCCATTCTGGTATAAAAGGCGTGAGTTTACGTATGTTTGTATGTATTATTTATTAATGAACTGCTCTGATTTAAACTAACTTGTATATTTGTATTATAATATTTTTATATTGTAAACTGGTTTTGAAAAGAACAACACTAGAGTTTATTGCCCGTTCTTCTCTAGAAAAACCGCTTTCCGATCCAGGTGGTAGATCAAAAATAACTGAGTCTAAATTATGTTGAATATTTAATAAAAAATTCAAAACTTTTATTGATAACATAAGATTGTTCCGTATATGCATTTCAAGAAATATTATATCATATATTATTTAATTTACTCAGTTCAGATGGTGGCCAAAATATTTAACATTCTGTTTATTATACAATAAATAATAAGGCAATATTTTTAATAAGTAATGGTGAAAATGGACCGCCTCCGTGTCGCAGTAGGTTTGACGCCGGCTATGAAACGTGAGGCCGCGGGTTCGATCTCCGCACCGAGAATATTTGTGTGATCCACTGGTATTTATTTTGGGTCTAGGTGTTTGTGTACCGAAAAGTCCCTCGTTGTTTCTGATACCCACGACACAAGACTCGACCTTAGTGTGGGGTCAGGAGTCAGGATTATGTATGTGACTGTTGGGTGTATTTATTAAAACTTTAATGTATCATTTTTATTAATATAATTTACATTAGTGAGTTACCTATTATCTTCTATTTTGTGCATGCTGAACTAGCCTGTAAGCGATTGTTACCCTTAAATAATTTTTAATCGACTAGTTATATTATAAGACATGTTTTAGTGTAAACAATTGTTGGTTGGTCTTTAAAAAACAATATTTATTAAATTTTTGGTTTGTTCCAGCAATTGGCGCTGACACCAAACTCTCGTTCGTACAACCGATGGCTGGCGCCCACAGTGCCTATATTTTTCGACATCTACATGTTTAACTGGACCAATGCAGACAAATTCCCAGCGGAGAAGCCTAACTTCGAGGAGATAGGTAAGTTTTAGATCTATCTGTATGTCTACATACATACATACATACATACATAAACTCATCCCTTTTTCCCAGAAGGGGTAGGCAGAGGTGCCAGGTTTCACCTCGTATGTTTCGTCCTACGATGTGATAGGTGGCGAGCCTATCGCCATATTGGGCACAAATTCCTGACTAAATGAATGGAAAAATCTAATATCACTCCCCAACCCGGGATTCGAACCGATACCTCAGTTTTATAACCGTACCCTAGTACAACTACGCCACCGAGGCAGTCTGTATTTTTATCAGCCCATATATGTCCCACTGCAGAGCACTGGCCTCCTCTACAATCGAGTGTACGGTTGAGAGGGGATACGCCATATAGTCCGCCACGCTGGCCTAGTGGGGGCGCTGTGACTGTTCGATTTATTTATCATGAAAAAAATATTGGAAACGTTTCACAGGAAAGGATAGTTGTAAGGTACCTTTATTTCAATAACGACATGGTACTCTCAATGACAAAAGAGGCCACTGAACTAAGGACACTGCTTTGGGAAATACGTGGGCAGGTATTTAAAATTTATTTATATACAGTTAAATACGGAAAACAGTGAGTATTGAATGCCCAAAAGATTCAGATGTCAACAAGGTGGACAACCTTTAATTTTAATGAATGGCGAGACGAGCATGCCATTCGCCTGATGGTAAACGATACGATCGCCCTTGGACAGTAGCAAAACAAAACAAAACCATGATTTACAAAGCAATTCTTGGTATTCCACTGTGCTCGATATCCTGAGACATAAGATGCCAAGTATCATAATGTTCAGTAGTTTCTCTGGCTACAATGTTCTTTAAACCGGAATATAACAGTGCACTTACACTGCTATTTGGTGGGAGAAATAGACATTGCGGTGGTACCTACCCACGTGGCCTCTCACATATTATGAGGGACCAAAGACCAGTATTTTACCTGCGTTTAATCTGATTACCGAAAGAGGGTAATGTTTTTGTTTATCGCGTACAATTTGTTTGTACCCAGGGTCAATATCAGGTCTCTCCCACCGTGCGAGCAATGACCTAGGGCTAAATTAATCATATCTTACTTTTAATAACAAAAACACGCGTCATTGACTGCTATTGACCCAGTGATTTATTACCTGCATTAATTTTATTTTTATGCCTAATTTTTCCAACACCGCACTTACTCAATCGTGGTTTTTGCCAGCACCCTTTATTTATCACACAAGTGGGTCAGTTCCGTCTGAGTAAAGTTATTCTCCACTCCAAACTACACCAAAAAGCAACACAATAAAAAAAAAAACTTCTAAACCTTCTTCTTAAATCACTAACAGCAGTTCTCTATAATCTATCTAGACAAGCATGCCGTTCGCCTGATGGTAGACATAACGACCATTCATGAACAGTAGTAAAACCAAACAACACCTTAAATTACAAAACAATGCTTGGCATTCCACAGCGGTCGCCATCCTGAGACATAAGATAAAAGATAAGTCTCAATATGTTATTACTTTAAATAATAACATTAATTGTTATTAGTTATTACTCTGGCTACAATGTCTTTCGATCCGAACCACAACAATGCATGAAAACTGCTGTTTGGCGGGAGAAGTAACCATTGTGGTGTTACCCACCCAAGCGACCTTTCACATGTGAGAGACCAGTAAAATTGTATTGGTTATGTTAATATTTGTTGGATATAATCTAAAGTCGTAGTCTATTCCAGGTCCCTACAGATACCTGGAACGGCGTAAACACGTGAACGTCACGTGGCATCCCAACAACGGCACCATCGGCTACAGAACCCTCAGGAGCTGGGTGTGGGACGGCTCCGGGAACGGATCCCTGGACGACAACATCACCACGCTCAATGTTATAGCCGCTGTGAGTAGCTTCAATTTTATTTATAAAACACAATCAAACTAATAAATATAACTGTAGATTAAATAATATATGTAAAACTTAATTACACTCCACGTACCAATACGTACGCTATACCTGTCCTAACATATTCATTTGGCGTAATTAAGTGGACAGCAACAGATATTAACAGCTTACAAATAAAAACTCGAACTATATTAACAAAACATAATTATTTGCATCCAAACGACGTTTGCGACGGAAAGAATGACGGTAGAAAAAGAAATAGGAGAAAGAGCTCAAATAGATTTGAAAATTTTATGGGAAAATCAAGTCCGGAGTTTAAGAGAACTCTTTTCTATATTTTTTTATTATTTAAATCTTTATTGTACACAAACTGAAACTACAGAAACAATTAAAAAAAAGTACAAATATTGGTCTTATCGCTCTATAGGAATGTCTTCTAGGCAACCATGGGATGGATTTAAAAGGAGAGAGGGAGGGCAGTGTAAAAAATAAAGAATAACTTACTGTTAAATTATATTAATTAAACAAATGCAAAAGTTTATTTATTTTTGAAGTGTTTTATACCACCGTTCTAATTGGAAATTCGATGAAACGAAAAAGCGACACCGAAAGAGACAAGCATATTTATAAATTTGATTTACTCTGCATGATATGATATTGAATAGAAAAATACAGTGTTCATTATATTCTTCGTCTTCACCTTCCTTTTTTATCGTATTCTTATATGTAATTTTAAGACATTAAATATTTTTTGTGTCCAATAAAAATAAAATATTAAACCATTCTCTCATAGGATATTTATCTAAAATTCCTCTTCTGCTTTTTGTGAATAGTTTTTTCTTATTCTATCACGGCAAAGTGAATATCATGTTTTGATGGTAAGCGCAATACCGGATAGAGCTTCGAACAGCATCAGACAGTGGTCTCATGCCGTTCGACAGAGAGCTGCTTCGTCATTCTACCGCGGAAGGATAACATGTTATAAAAAGGATGCAACACGTGTTAAAAACACGTATTTATATTTTTTTGTTTTATTTTATTAAACACTAAAAAGTTGCATTCCGCCGGACTGCGTCAGCGCCCAACCAATTCCATCAGCCTGCAGTATTATTATGTATTAGGTTTTAATCATGAATGAAACAAATATGTATGAATCACACATTGAGATAATATACTAGAGGGGACACTGCAAACAAAATATTTGTAACAAATGAACGGTACATTCTATTTCTGTCTCTGTTACGCCTACGAAATACAATATCTTCCCTCTCGCTTCACTGTGTACCCTTGTGCACGCGCCATACGCATTGATTTTGTTCCCGATGTCCGCTCTAGTATAATACCTCAATGGAATCACATTATAAAGAAAGAGTGCAACGCAAATTCGCCCGGCATTTATACAAAAGGATATATGGATACTATCCATTTCTGTACCCTTCATTATTTGTATCTGGCATGGTAGGTAGAGATACTTTTTACCTGATACGACTATTATCAGTAATTATCCATTATACTCTATTGCTGAGAAATAAAATAGATAACCCCGATGTACTGGCGCAAATATATCTTTACGTCCCTCAGCACTATGTTAGAGTAGGCAGTCGACGTCGACATCAGTTGTTCGCATGTCCAGCCCCTATGCGGCTTGGTAGTGCTACCAATACTCCAACAGCCAGAGCTATAAATCTCTTAAATACACTTACTAAACAGGTCCAAGGTGTTGATATTTTTTGTGACAAGCTTGACAAAATCATTACTTATGCAATTGATCAATTTGGTTCAAAAATGTGTTGATTGATTTTTTTTTATATATTATTATCATTTTTATTGTCTTCCTTTAAATTGCTTGAATGTAAACGTGTTGGCATATTAAGCTGTAATGTTTGCATTGTACATTTTTTTTATAAATAAATAAATAAATATATTTTGGTGCGAGGATTGAATCCGTGGCCACTAGTATCACAGCTGACATTGTTTTCTTATATTTTTTTTGTACACCAAATAAATCTAAAACTAAAATAATATTTAACACAACAAATCCAGAGACTTATCGTTCTCAGCGTTCTTGAGGCTGTAAATATATAAATAATTTAAAACAATAATAAAAATAATTTATAAATAATATAAAAGTCGTAACGTATCCAATGTCATCAAAATCATCATTTAAAATAAATCATAATAATTAAAATGTCTTAATTGGATCAGTTTACGTTTCCGCAGTTTTTGGAGGCCTGCTTATAAATTATAAATATTTTTTATAAAATATTTATTATAATTTTCGCACGTCTTTAAACTTATAGGAAACGTGACTTACTAGTTTTTAAAATTGTGCGTGATAAAAACTGGAATATCGGAAACGTTTTTCGCAAAAATGATTGCATAATAGGAGGATTCTGTACAAATTATAAAAAGGTTTTGTAATCTACTGCACGTACGGGTTTTTTATCCTTTACGTTGCCAATTTTTAATGGAAGTAATTATAATAACAAATATAGTCGTGGTCAATATTTTGACTGAGGGCATGCAAGCAAATTTTTTTTTTCATCCTGGTGCATACTCTATTTTAATATCTCTGTATCCATCGTGGTGCATTGTTGTGACCTTCTTGCACAAGTATAAAAAACTCTTTACACAGAACTTGTTTCTCAATATAAGTCGTTACTATAAGTCGGACTTGGGAGTACTTATTTAATTTGTATGTCAAATTATCCCGGATTATACCCAACCATAGGAACTGCAAGAAATAACATGATATTGAATATGTTTAAGAGTCCTTAACACTCCTGCAGAAGATAGTCATAAATCTTTTACCTTTGTAAATGTGTAACCCGCATTCATATAGATTTTTTAGACCGTTTATTGGTTTAGTTTCTTTCTTGTTAGTGAAAGATATATCTTTGTGCAAAATGCCGGTTATAAATTGCTTATTTATTCGTTTAATTATTATTGGAGGCCTAAAACTCTGTTTCGTAGCAAACCCCGTGACCACGAAAGCTGTAAAGTAGTCAAAACGTCAGGAATTGAAAAATAAAAAAAAAACCTAATCCACGATAAAATCCGTAAGAAAAAGTTATAGGTATTTCAATGTGCAACCTTCGCGTAAATCTAAGAAACATTTAACTTACGATTTTTGCCTCTTGTTAAACAAAGCGATAATTCTTGAGTACAGACATAACTTCGAAAAACTATTCAAAAGATTTCAAAACTAACTTTTTTAAAAATATTTTACCCGAAGCCGGGACGACCCTAGTAGTAGTTGGGAGTATAATTATGATAATTATTTATTTTGATCAAAGCCGTTTGGCATACAAACAACAGGTTTCGTTTTTTTTTATTTTTTTCTCTGAATTGTTATGAGCGAATATAATTTTTTTATGTGCGTGAATAATGTGACAGTTTAGGATCTGGTCGGGCAACTTGTTGTTTACGTGTGCAAGTCGGTTTGGTGTGGCGAAATATGTCGCAATGTCCTTCAAGGGCAAGGGGAACCAGCGTTTTATGGAAATCATATTGAAGATTTTGTTAGTTCTTGAAGTTCAAAATCTCGTACTAGGCGAGCGTGGTACAGCATAATTTCTTTTAAACGGTCTGCATTTGGTCGTATAGGGGTTGTAATAGATAGACTAGGTAAACTTTAAAATTGTTTGATAGGAAAAGGGGGTTGGAAGGGGGTACTTTACTACTTATAACTTTATTTCTCCCGCCAAACAGCAGTGTAAATGCACTGTTGTGTTTAGGATTGAAGGACATTGTAGCCGAGTAACTACTGGATATATTGAGACTTAACATCTTATGTCTCAGGCGTGCGCAGTGCGAAGATTTTTATCTCTCCACGAAACCTACTTTTTGTATAGGGAAAATATTTATTTTCAATAAATATAAACATTATTGCGACCCAGGCCCTGAGTTTTTGGAGAAATTGACTTGAAGTCCAACAAAAATATATGTTTTTTGCCTTCGGCTCTGTGTTATTTACTTTATATTTTATATAAATCTGTCGCCCGGGATAAAACAGGAAAACGACAAAAAATGCTATAAAGAATTTTAAGCAGTATCGGTATCTACGATATTTTTTACCGATACAATGAATGGGTATTCTCCTTTGTGCTCGATGTGACGATAGGGTCGCCTCCTATCAAATCGGGGGACGAAATATACAAGGCGAAAAGTGTAAAATATAATAATTTTCTGTAAAATAGGTGTGACGTTTATGTACATACATATGTATGTATAGCACAACATTGAGGTCATTTGGAGGAGCCAATTGAAATATAACCTTTCGATACTCTGATCCCGCACGAGTTCGTTATAACTTGGCTAATCCCGGGATTTGCAGACAACTTGCAACTATTTTTGACGGTCACGGGCGAAGCTTTAGCCGTAACTGACAAACGAGACATGAGTATCGCTATATTAGACAACGCATATTTTTAGCTAATTAACATTATATTTTAGAGGGAAGGGAAAAAATAGTGGGGGAATTTGCATAGTTATTAATCCTGTCCAAGAATTTAATTGTAATAACTCTGGAGAAAGAGCAAATGGATGTCCTGACAGTGATTACAGCCAAACATTTAATTTGTCGTTTCTTACTAAGCATTTGACAGCCTCCGTGCCGCAGAACGCACGCAGCCTGAGAAACGAGAGGCCGCGGGTTTAATGCCCAAACCGAGAGAAATGTTTGTGCGGCTAACAAATATTTCTTTCTAGTCTGGGTGTTTGTGAGACCAAAAAGTCTCTCGCAGTTTCTGATACCCACTTCGATCTTAGTGTGGGGTCAGGACTATGTGTGTGATTGTTGGGTGTAATTATTATTATTTATTATTATTTCTTCTTGCAGTCAGCGATCTACCGAGCCAGACACTGGGGCTTCTTCCAGCAGAAGGCGGTTTCGATGGCGATGTCGATGTTCGGCCAGCACATCTCCGTCTCCAGGAGGGCCAGCGAGTTCCTCTTCGAAGGTTACGAGGACGGACTGCTGGATATTGCCAAGACTTTGCCGGCCAGCACCACGGGAGGCGCCCCGCCTGTCGATAGATTTGGATGGTTCTATTCGGTAAGTGAAACTTTTTTTTAAATTGGTAAAATCCTCATTGGATACCCGATGACCTGGATGATGACCCGATGGTCTGGATAGATCGGGAATGCCAGACTTTTACCGGCTAAAACCCATGTCTCCATCTGCATTTTGAAAGAACTTTGGGACCTCAATACGAACACGCCAAAGTTCTTCCAGCACTCGAGCTAAAATCTCTTAATCACAGAAACTCCACAACGGCACTAAGTATAAGAAACAGGGCGGTTTCTTCCACCACCGTTGCGTCTTCTTCTCCGAGCGGGATCGGCTCTTTCGCGATCACGCTCCGCAGCCTCTTTATGAAGCATTACAACTTCACAAAGTGAAACTTGACCTATGGTGGCTGACGGTATATTTGTCATTTCATTTCGTTTAATGAATTCTAATGTGAGTGCGTGGTAGCCTGTTGGTGGCGGACCAGACGCAGCAGCCAACATAATCATGATGGTCGCGGGTTCAAAACCCAAGGCACACCTATGACTTTTCCGAGTTATGTGTGTAAAAATTAAAACAACATGCACTACGAGGGTGAAGGAAAACATCGTAAAATGAATAACAGTAAGGCAGAAAGAATAATTATGACATTCATAGTCGCTGTGGCGGTTTCATTAATCGCGTACAATGGTCACCGTCTGAATGTCTATGAATGTCCTATCAGAGAACTAGGGCTACGGCACTGACCAAAAAAGACACAATAAACCTAAAAAAGTGGGGTCTACGTAGTCAAATTTATTTATACCAAATAAAAATAAATAATGCAATTCACTAGTTCCAGCCACGTGTTAATGTCATTGCCTCGCAAAAAAACGTGATAATCTTGATCCCAGACTGACCGTTAGACTACTTCTCAGCATGACTCATCAATCAACATACGGACAAAACATACAATTAATTATGATCTAGTAAATAATTTGAATGCGTTGTATCAACATGTTCACGGTGGTCGCGGGCTCGAATCCCAGGGCATACCTCTGACTTTTCGGAGTCATGTGTGTATTGATAGTCAATGACCACGCACTAAAACGGTGAAGGAAAACATCGTGAGGAAACCTGCATGCCATGGCGATTTATAAGAATTTCTATGGTATGTAAGTCCGCCAACCCGCATTAGGCCAGCGTAGTGGACTATATGGCCTAACCACTCTGTATACTGTCCGTTGTAGAGGAAGCCCGTGCCCTGCAGTGGGACGTATATGGACTGATACAGAAATAAATTTCAGTGGGATGAGAATCATTATGTTTTACTCGGGTTTAGAAGCATGAGGTAATCACTAAGAATGGAATTAATATTACGATTTATTCCAACGGTTGTAACTTGCAATTACGATGGGCTAGGTATTATAATGGTATGATAGGTCGTCCAAGATCTTCTCTCGCCGAAAGGACTGTTGTCAAAATATTAAGAATAGTTTTTCTCATCACTGCCTCGGTAACGTAGTTGTACTACGGTACGGTTATGAAGCTGAGATCTCGAGTTCGATTCCCGGGTCGGGCAAAGTGATATTAAAAAATAATAACGTGAAATTTTTTGGAAGAATTAACCGCCTTTTTTATTGATTCGATTGGTCTCCAAGTCGATATCTGAGGCACCCTTTGTTTGAATAACCCAAATTCATAGTAGAAATTAAATGGGTACTTGACGGCTTACTTGATTTTTTTTATTCATATTAATTATTCGTAGTAAACCACAATGATTTGTTTCTCAATATATTAATATAGACTGGAATCTGTAACCGGGTGAAGCCGGGCCGGGCCGCTATTAGATCCTAAGGAATGCAATATGTGTCAGGAGCATAACACTTCAGAAATACTATACGTTTTCCGATGTCAGTTTTTTTTTTATTATGTAACCGTATAAGATAATGGCACGTTATTTATCCTTATCCTTATCCTTACTATATTATAAAGGTGAAAGTTTGTAAGTATGGATGTATGGATGTTTGTTACTCTTTCATGAAAAAACGGCTCATCAGATTTTGATGAAATTTGGTATAGTGATAGCTGACACCCTGGATTAACACATAGGCTACTTTTTATCCTTATCCTTACTATATTATAAAGGTGAAAGTTTGTAAGTATGGATGTATGGATGTTTGTTACTCTTTCATGAAAAAACGGCTCATCAGATTTTGATGAAATTTGGTATAGTGATAGCTGACACCCTGGATTAACACATAGGCTACTTTTTATCCCGAAAAATGTAGTGTTCCCGTGGGATGAGTCAGGAAACCAAATATACATATTTTCTACTCTTTCAAATTTGGTATAGTGATAGCTGACACCCTGGATTAACACATAGGCTACTTTTTATCCCGAAAAATGTAGTGTTCCCGTGGGATGAGTCAGGAAACCAAATATACATATTTTCTACTCTTTCAAATTCAAATTGTTGGCACGGGATGTCCTCTCCTACGGAAGGGAAATATAGTCGACGGCACGCGGGAAATATAGTTAGTAGACACGCGAAATAATATGTTCTTGATGTGGATTGGACTCAAAAACTATCTGCACCCGGGCGAAGCCGGGCCCGACAGCTAGTATTTACATATTTTTTTAAATCTTTTTGTCTCAAATGTAATAATGAAAGTGTGATTTGTGTTGAGTGCCAATTATCATTTAACATTAATGATAGAATTAAACAAGTTGTCGCGATATTAATGTGTCTTGTCACAATATCTTTACACTTTTATGTTGAATCTCTTTGAGGACAGCCGCCTGAATCGTAGTGTCGGTTATAGTTCGGAGTTAATCCGGGGGAGAATATGAGTATATATTTGATTTTTTTTTATTTTGTGATGTAAACTATTTGGAAATTGGACTATACACAGGGTTAATTTCATTAGATACATAGTACCCACACAGGATTCATAGTACACAAAGTTATTTTCATTTGAAAATTAAAATTTCGACGGACAAGTTCGAAATTATGAATATAGTCCATTAGTAAAAAATTTATATATTTTTCAAAATTCTCCATACTTATTATTCTCAAAAAATAAAATATTTGAAAGTACCCACGACCATAATAAGGAGATAATATGCGAACATGAAAATACGTGCGGTTTTTTGTATAATTAAATTATAGTTTAAAAAAAAACTAAAAAACACGCTTTTAATAATTTAATAAACAATCCATACATACATACATACAGGCGAAATTATTAAAAGCGTGTTAAAAATGACCGCCGACTGTGCTCGTAATAGGCGCTATATTTAGTAAAATTTGAATATTGATTAGGATCTTTTCTTCGATCGATATATTGAAATGAAAATAAATGAGATTTATATGTAAATTTGAATATTTTCACCATGCGTTAATCAGTATTATTGTGTTGAGTTAAAAAACCAGGTACTTATAGGATAGCTTCTGTGGCGCTGTTGGTTTGACGCCCACTGTGAAACGAGAGGCCGCGGGTTCGATCCCCACACCGAGACAAATGTTTGTCCCGAGTCTGGAAGTTTTGGGATCGAATAGTCTGATACACACGATACTAGACTCGTCGCTAGGTGGCGTTGTTCACGGCAGATCAAGTAATCAATTGCTCCACGTTAATTTTATGTTTAAAAATAGTTAAAGTTATTATTTCATCGTAAATATAGTAGAATATTAAATGGCTAATTATCAATAGTGTGTGGTAGTATTTTATACCTAGTGAATGAACAATCAGCTAAGATATAAGACAATAAACGAACAGTGTATACAAAGTGTGTAAAAACTAAAAATGCGTGAATTTAAACAGTGCGAATAGCTAATTTTAAAAATATTCACCATAATCAGTGCTAGTGCGAACAAACTGTGTGTTAAAGGTAAAAGAAAATCATTAAAAATATTAAAGTGCATTTATAAAAGACGGTTCGAAATTATAAACAATAACCGTCATTTGATTTTAAATCATAATCAACTGGAAGTCTATTACTATTTCGACACAACTGCCCAAGTCAATATTGGCCTGCTGCGCTCCTTATCGAAACGCGTTGACAGCTAAAATACCATCTGTAGGTTCGAAACCCAAGAAAATAATATCACTTTTTGTATTGCATATTACAACTGAATATTTAATCTCGAGTTCAAAAAAACAGCAAAATGAATTTCTTAGAAAATATAACATTTCGTCGTACGAGAAATAGAACGAACTCCGACTCAATAATAAACAACAGTGCCATCTCTGATGCAATACTGGAATGTACAGCATGCCTGACATATCCGATGACGAAGATGACCGAATAAAAGATTTAAAAAACAAAATTGTAGAATTAGAATCACAGTTAAGTAGTGCACACGTTGAAATAGAAACACTTACCTTAGAAAACAACAAACTTAAAGAAGATAATAAAAAATTGATGAATAAAAATAACGTATTCAAAAAAATTACTAGTAGTCCTATGAAACAAAAAACACCTATTAAAAAATCAACTAAATCAAATCAAACGCAAACTGATCCTTCTGAATTACATATAAACGGCAAGTCTTCAAAAATGAATATTAATGAAACCGCAAAAGACACAAAAAAGGGTTCTAACCACACCAAATCTACGTCTTCCAAAAACAGGGTAAAAGATAAAATTTGTATAGTGAGCACTAACAAATGGAACTCAATATTATCAGTGGCACAAAACACTTTAGATGAAAAATATGAAATATGTCACTATATAAAGCCAAATGCAAACACTAAGCAATTAGTATCTAACATAAAGAGAAAACTGTACAATTTCAACAACAACGATTTCTGCATAATAATGATTGGAGAAGAAGACTTCAAAACTTCAATCAACTATTCAGATACTATCTCTTATATGCGGAAAGAATTAGAAAACATAAAACATACAAATGTAATAATATGTTGCCCAACCTACAAACTCGGATATGGCACGGATTTGTATAATTGTAGAGTGGAAGCATTCGGCAATCAATTATATCGTGACCTAACTACCTACGGATACGCCTATTTATTAGACACGAACCTAAACCTAAAATGTGATTTTTCCATGTTCAACAAACAATTAGGAACAATCAACAACTCAGCATTAAGAACTGTATTTCAGGACATTTATAATTTAACTGAAACCATAAAACAAAACAATGTAGAAGTACTGATCCAAAATGACAATAAGACGAAAGAATCAACAAATGATTTTTTTCGTGAAAAATAAATATATTTATGTTCTCCATCAAAATATTGCAGGGTTAATAAATAAATCAGATGACATTTCGGTTTGCATTGAAGAGCTATTAGAAGAAAAGATTAATGTGGACATTCTATGTTTCACAGAACACTTCGTTATGGCAGGCTATGAATCACATGTGTCAATTCAAAACTTTCAACTTGCAGCATCTTTTGCCAGAGAAGGAAGCAAAAGGGGAGGTTCAAGCATTCTGATCAAAAATGACTATCAATTTACAGAACTAAAACAAGTAAAAAAGTTATCGGTAACCGGTGTATTTGAATGTTGCGCTATAGAACTTACACAATATAATATTGCTATCGCCTGCGTCTATAGGGTACCTAAACCTAGTAATTATATTTTATTTCTTGAAAAAATGGAAATACTGTTACATACTCTAAGTAAAGCTAAATACGAAAATATAATAATAGCCGGTGATTTTAATGTTGACATATTAAAACGCAATATACAAAGTTTAGATTTTGAATGCCTGTGTTTGAACTATAATTTAAAAATGGCAGTAAATCAACCTACTCGCCTAAAAAGTCAAACATGCCTTGACAACATAGTGCATAACTTTAATAAAAAATGTGATATACAAGTACGTGAATTAGGTTTATCTGACCACACATCCCAAATTTTTAGATTTCCTATACTTACAACATGTAATAATAAATTTTGGCGGGTAATTAAAAGAGACTATAGTATGGAAAACATAAAAAAATTCAAAAACTGTTTAAATAGTTTATCTTTTTCAGAAATGTATGCTACTGATGATCCTGATACGGCTTATAATGCATTTCTAGATACTTTTACTCTATTTTACAAATTATGCTTCCCAGAAAAAGTAATAAATATAAATATTATAAAAAAACCTAAATGGGTTTCTCGTGGTATTAAGATATGTAGCAAGAGAAAACGTCAATTACTATGGCAGTTTCGACATAAACCAAATCAATCTAATAAAACAAATTTCATGGACTACTCCAAACGCCTTAAAAAAATCATTAAACTTACACAGAAAGCACAAAATAACTATGCCATAAAAACCGCTACAAGCAAAGCTAAGACAACATGGAAAATAATAAATAACACAAAAACAAATACGCCAAAACATGTCATTAGAAGAATTAAAGTTGATGATAGAATTATTACGAGGCCAACAGAAGTTGCAAATGCCTTTAATACATACTTTATCGATAAAATTAAACCAATAAAAAATTCGGGTAAAAATATAACATCTCTCATAGACAACACTTTAAATTCTTTTTTTCTAGCTCCGTGTTTACCAATAGAAATAAATAAAATAATAAATTCTTTAAAAAATAGCAATAGTGTAGGTTATGACGGCATAAAAACAAAGGTAGTCAAATCAGTTGCAGAAGAAATTTCTTCTCATTTAAGTTATAGCATCAATCTTTGCATCGATAAAGGAATTTTTCCTGAAGCGCTTAAGTTATCAATAGTAAAACCATTATTCAAAAAAGAAAATAGGGAACTTATGCAAAATTATAGACCGATTTCACTCTTAAGCATTTTTTCAAAAATATTCGAAAAGTATATATATAAACAAGTATATGCCTATCTTGAAAAGAACAATATACTGACGGAGGAACAAAAGGGATTTCGCAGTAAAAAAACAATTAGCATGGCGGTCTTCGACTTCATATATAAAGTCATTTGTAACGTTGACAGAAATAATCCTGTTAGCACTATATTTTGTGACATGACACAGGCATTTGACTATGTAAATCATGATATTTTAATGAAAAAGTTAGAAGCTTATGGTTTTCGCGGCAATGTATGGAGGTTATTAAAATCCTATTTGAGTGATAGAAAACAGTACACAGAAATAACTTCAATTGACACTGACACAAAACATGAAATTACATACAAATCTATGGTACGTTTAATTAAATATGGAGTGCCCCAGGGTAGTGTCCTGGGCCCTCTATTATTTCTTATTTATATTAATGACTTACCGAAAGGTGTAAAACAGCACATAACATTATTTGCAGATGATAGTACCATAACGATACCATGTATGAATAAAGAAAATTACAACTCTGATATTAATAACGCTCTAGACTCGATAATAAAATGGCTGGAAAACAATAATTTAAAGATCAATCTTGATAAAACAAATATAATGCATTTTACACAAAGAGGATCTACCATGCCTAATTTAAATACACATTATAACAATAAAAAGATCAATGAGGTAGACCATGCAAAATTTTTGGGTTTAACAATAGATAAGAAACTTAATTGGAAAGCACATACAGAAGCATTAATTAAGAAAATTAGCAATTCATCATACGCAATTCACAAACTGGTTCCCACTCTTAACGTTGATGCTCTTATAACAGCATACCATGGTCTAGTCTCTTCTAATTTAAGATATGGAATAATATTTTGGGGCAATTCAGCAAATAAAGAATTAATTTTCAAAGGACAAAAAAGGTGTATAAGGGCTATGTTTGGTTTAAAACCCACTGAGAGTTGTAAATCACATTTTATAAAAAATAAAATTTTAACGGTCCCCTCTATATATATACTAGAAGGTGCAATGTTTGTAAAGACTAACCCTCACCAATTTCTACGAATGGCAGATATAGTCACCCGCAATAGACGCGACAATAGTAGACTTTGTTTACATAAATCCAAAACCACCTTAATGAACAATAGTATTTTTTGCTTGGCACCAAAAATATTTAATAAACTACCTGTTTCATGGAAAGAACAAAGTGCTACAAGATTTAAAAATACTTTAAAACAATTTTTAATAAACAAAGCATACTATAATATTAATGAGTTCTTTAATGATAAAATTGAAAGCTGATATATATTTCATAGATAATGATATTATTTGTTTATGTTGATTTCGTTTGATTGTTTTGTAAGATACCATAAAGTTAATTTTATAAATATTTTTAAGAAAGTTTTAATGAGATAAGTAAGTGAAGAATTTATTGTTAATGTTTGTATAGATTTAATTGTTACCCATTATTTTATATTTGTACGCCTCTGTGGCTAAACATGACTGAATCTATGTTTTGTTATGTAACACCTTGCACGCTTATATGTGTATACTCATGTTCATACAAATAAAGCATCTTTATCTTTAGACTTAATTGATCATAACTTCGATCAAATATAGTACTATATTCAACCTTGCATCAAAACACTGCCCAAAAATAATGGCAAGAGTTTACTATACTACAAATACTGTAAAACTGAAACTGGTATGTACTTACTGAAAGAAAGATACCCCTTCTAAAACCTGACTGTTTCGGTGGTTATTTTCACAATTTTTAAAAGCACATCGAGATATTTGAACACATCCGCTCGTTGGCTATGGTTGGACTATGCTAAAATCAAATAAGAGCTCAAGCTTATTTGTGCTCTTATTTCTCTTGCCGTTTTTTAGGCCGTTACTTATAATCTGACTGCCTCGGTGGCGTAGTTGTACACCGCGCTCCGATCGCTGTTATGTGATAATGGGTAATTAAATAAAATTTAAGATATTTTTATTTAAGTTATTACTAGCAATTAGGTTCCTAAAACTTTGTATTAGTTTTAAAATACTGTTTAATGCGTAATAATTTTAAGCGGATTTGTAACATCAGTCAACACTCCTACCTGATCGGCCTGACCCTGGGCTACAGAAAAAGATATTGAAGGATTAATGTATAATCTGCAATGGATTATCTAAGCTTGATATGAATAAAAATAAATACCTTAATAGGTATATATATGCTTAATAAATAAATACTGCCTCGGTGGCGTAGTTGTACTAGGGTACGGTTACAAAGCTGAGGTCTCGGGTTCGAATCCCGGGTCGGGCGAAGTGATATTGGATTTTTCTATTCATTATCAGCCCAGAGTCAGAAGAGTGCCCGATATGGCGATAGGCTCGCCACCTATCACATCGTGGGACGGAACATACAAGGCGAAATGTGGGTGTCCTGGCACCTCTGCCTACCCTTTCTGGGAAAAAGGCGTGAGTTTATGTATGTATGTATGTATGTATGTATGTACTTATAATCTTGTGCATATCGAAAGATCTTAACGTGGGGTCAGGACTATGTATATGACTGTTGGGTGTATTTACATGTAAAAAATATGTAGATACTTAGAACTGTAACATAAATAAATATATTTTACTGGTGGTAGGTCTCTCATATGTGAGAGATCGCCTGGGTGGATACCACCGCAATGTCTATTTCTCCCGTCAAACAGCAGTTTAAATGCACAATCTTTCGGATTGAAGGGCATTGTAGCCAGAGCAACTACTGGAAATATTAAGACTTAACATCTTATGTCTCAGGATGGCGAACGCAGTGGAATGCTAAGCATTGCTTTCCAATTCAAGGCGTTGATTTTGCTGCTACTGTTCATTAGCGGTCGTATCGCTTACCATCAGACGAACGGCATGCTCGTCTCGTCATTCATTGCAATAAAAAAATATCTTGCCAAACTAGGCATCAAGACCACTATCAACGTTTTTATGAGTGACTAGCTGTGCCCGCGACTTTGTCCGCGTGGATTTTAACAAAAACTTTATTTTTCTAAAATAAAAGATTTTTTCTAAAATAAATGTAGCCTAAGTTAGTTCTTATTATATCGGCTACCTGATATTTTTAGAATATTTTTAGACCAAATAAATCAAAGAATCATAATGAGCTCATCATATTTAAAAAAATATTCCCAAAATTTTAGGGTTTTTATTTTTTTGTGCGGAACCCTAATTTATTTTTCAAAATTAAAGTAGCCTAAGTTACTCCCGCAAAAATTAGCTATCTTACAGTGAAAGTCCCGTCAAAATCGGTTCAGTAATTTCAGAGATTAGCCGGAACAAACAGACAGACAGACAGACAGACAGACAGACATATTATGTAGTTGGACAATTTTTTTTTATTTTCACTTTTAAAACAGACACTTCAATTTTATTTATATGTATAGATTAACAACATTTTGAAAATGTATCCTATGAAATATTATTTAGATAATATAGTCCACTTTACATAGTTAAATATGCTATTATAATTTTATTTATTTAAATTCAAAATAATAAATATAATTATAATATTAACGTTAAATCTATATTATGTTGCAAAATTATGTCTATCTGGTTTGGGGTGTATCATCTCCATAATTATACAGGTATTTTTATTATTTCTGTTACTACACCATAAGGTAACCTAAAACCGATATTTTTTTTCCAGTTTTATAATATTTTTGCAGGATATTCGTTTCAGACCAGGGGCCCTACTATATTCATCCGAAACGAAGTTCCAAACTTCGGACGATCGAAGTTTTTTATACGATACGAATGTATCTACTCTGTAAAAGTTCGAATTTGTATAACGTACATCGCAACCATAAGTCTATGGTTACAACCATAAGTCAACAACGACTATAAGTATATGTAGGTACATTCGTATCGTATATTAACTTCGATCATTCGAAGTTTCGAACTTCGTTTCGGATGAATATAGTAGGGCCCCAGTTAATGCATTATAATACGCACAAACTATGTACATAAAAGTTTCTTAGATTTACGCGAATGTGACACATGGAAATAAAACATTTTTTTTATTGATTTCATCGCCAATTGTTCGCCCCGTGACTAGTATAATACTTTGGTAAAATAAAATGTGAGAAAGTTGAAAAATTAAAGCAAATCCATAAACTCACGCCATTTTCCCACAAGGGGTAGGCAGAGGTGCCAGGACACCCACATTTCGCCTTGTATGTTCCGTCCCACAATGTGATAAGTGGCGAGCCTATCGCCATATCGGGCAGAAATTTCCGACTCTGGGCTGATAATGAATAGAAAAATCCAATATCACTTTGCCCAACCCGGGATTCGAACCCGAGACCTCAGCTTTGTGACCGTACCGTAGTACAACTACGCCACCGAGGCAGTCTATATTGTATTTATTAAATAAATAATATAATAAATACACCCAACAGTCACATACATAGTCCTGACCCCACACTAAGATCGAGTCTTGTGTCGTGGGTATCAGGAACTACGAGAGACTTTTCAGTCTAACAAACACCCAGACCCGAGACAAATACTTGTGGGGCCCACAATCATTTGTCTCGGTGCGGGAATCGAACCCGCAGGCTCTCGTTTCAGTCGGCATCTGACTACGCCACGGAGGCTGTCAAATCCGGAAAAAGTTTTATGTCCAAGACAACCACATTTTACTAACGAAAACTTATTATCTCAAAGAATGCGTTAAATTTGAATATATTTTTTAAATATTTTATTTCCCATGCCAATAGGTGGCATATTATTTCATTTGCAATTTTATCGCGTTTTTCGTATCGTAGTATACAATTAATATAGTGTCTGCATAATGGTTGAATAGATTTATACGATTGTTACATTAAAATAAAACTATTATTTACGGATTTTATCGCGGATTTGTTTTAATTTTTAAATTTCTTAACGCGACGCGATGTTTCGATATATTATGACTTTTTAGCATCTTATGTCTCAGGATGGCGAGAGCATTGGAATGCCAAGCATAAGTTTGAGTTATGGTAGTGTTTGGTTTTATTACTGTCCATGAGCGAACATATCGCTTACCATCAGGCGATTGGCATGCTCGTCTCACCATTCCGAGCAAGAAAAAAATAAAGCATTTTTTTTTATAAAATTACAAAATACTTCTGTCTATGGAAAAGTGGCCGCAAGTAAGGGTTATAACTGATAAAGATTTAAGCTAAATAGTTACCGAGCATCATCGATTTTCCATTAAAATGTTTTTTTATTATTGGCACAAATTTTGAATAAAACTAAAACGAAATACATTTTTTTCCTAATTATTTGTTCCAACACTGAGCTATTGTTTAAGGCTGGTTTTCAAAAGGAAGACGAGGATGGCGATTGCTAGCTGTCTAATGGTTTTGATATTAGCAATCAGTAGGGCGATTCACGTATTAAAATAAGTTCAGTTGCAGTGCAGTTGCGGTTAAGTTTCGATCAAAACGGCCCTTTTCGTATTCTCGTAACCGCTGTCAAATACGCGCTTTAACATATACTGCTGCGCGTTGATACAGATCGCTACTTGATCGGTAGATATTCACCTATTCATTTGACGTCTCAAATTACAGTTTAGTCCGATTAAAAACGTGCAGCACATGTGCAGTTTCGATTTTCGTAGTAAGGAAACATCCTACAAATCGTATCAATATATATTAATGTCAAAAGTATTAAATACGTATGACGTACTGTTGACGCGCAGCTAAACAATTACGAGAATACCATTTTGCACCAAAACGTAAACTTAATTGCAACCGCACCGCAACTTGATTCGACATACCAAAATTAAATATGCACATATTTATACATTTGTTTATTCTGCTTATTTTCTCGTGACATTTAAAGTTATTTCGGATGTTATAAATTAAGCTTTTTTTGATTTTAAATGGCGACATTTAAAATTTCACGTCATGTGTCTGGTATGAAGAATAAAACATCTACTTCCTTTGACTTTGTCTAGGTGTAATAACTTAAGGTAATAACCCCTACAAAATGGAATCTGTATCAGCCCATATTACGTCCCACTGCAGGGCACGGGCCTACTCTACAATCGACAGTACGATTGAGAGTGGTTAGGCCATATAGTCCACCACGCTGGCCTAGTGCGGGTTGGTGGACTTACATACCATAGAAATTCTTCTAACCCGCTATGGTATGCAGGTTACCTCACGATGTTTTCCTTCACCGTTTTAGTGCGTGGTGATTGACTATCAATACACACATGACTCCGAAAAGTCAGAGGTGTGCCCTGGGATTTGAACCCGCGACCACCGTGAACATGGCAGCAGCGTCTGGTCCGTTTACCAACAGGCCACCACGCACACAAAATGGAATATTAAAACTCAATTAAAGTCTTTGAGATTAATATGCTAATGGATTGTGAATATTTTATATTTATTATAATACGAACCAGGGCAGCGCACTCTCGCTACTGATGGTAACCATTGATTTAAAAATTAAGGATAGGCCCTTGAGTACATTTGAAGTTTCAAAAAATGACCGTGGAAATCGCGATAAAATAATATTAAATTAACTTCATTTAATAGATCTCGTCGAAACGGCTATAAAATCTTAATTTTTTTTTAATTCTTTGCCATAATACAGGTTGATCAAATCGTTGCGAGCGACGACTAATTTCAGTTACGCTCCACTAGATGTACTGGAGCGTGCGCACCACTTACTCAGTTTTAATAGTCTAGATAAGTTTGACGAGACCAAACGTCTTAAATTGTGTAAAGGTTATATCGCGTATGCATGAAACGAAAGAGTAAATAAATCTCCTCGAATTAATGCTTTTCTTCAACGGGGCAATGACTTATTAATCAATTCAATCTTATAGATATTAACAGCCTCCGTGGCGCAGTTGGTTAGACGCCAGCTGTGGAACGAAAGGCCGCGGGTTTGATCCCCGCACCGAAACAAATATTTGTGTGGACAACTGGTGTGTTTCGGGTCTGGGTGTTTGTGAGACTGAAAAGTCTCTCGTAATTCCTGATATCCACGACACAAGACTCAATCTTAGAGTGGGGACAGGACTATGTAAGTGACTGTTGGATGTATTTATTTATTTATTGTTTCCCCTTCCAGAGAAACAACACCGACACAGACGGCTACATGGAGGTGTCGTCAGGGGCGGCTGATGGTCTACCCGGCCAGATCCTCAAGTGGAACCACGAGGACCACATATCCTTCTATAAGGGAGAGTGTGCCAAGGTAAGAACAGTTCTGTCAACACTTATCGAGTTAGACGGGATTAACGTAACGTAGTTTTATAACTTGTAGATACATATATTATGAAACGTCGTAAGCCAGAAGTTCAACTTTGCCAATTTGTTCAATTATAACATTTTTTCAGTTGCCACAATGCGATGCCATAAGTAATACATAATTATCACATTTTAATTATAAATAAATAATAAGCTATTTATTTGGCGAGAGAAAACCTGTTAAGCTCCGCTTCCAATATTTCGTAGAAAAGGTGGTTAGACAGTATTTCTAATATAGAAAAAGTTATAGACCAACGCTAATAATTTACCATCAAACAATTTCTGACTTGTCAGTCTTGTTTTTTTTTAAAATCACGGCATAATGACTGCACTGCACCTGGTGATAATCGCAAATGCCGTCTACACAGGCAACCAAAGAATACTAAATAGTTCATCCTCCCATAACCCATTACTTTGACCTGGTGGCATTTGCTTCTCGTTCTCCAAGATTACCAAATAGTCGAACCCACGCATAGCCAAGCTAAAAAGATTTAAAAAGACAAATCTAAAAGACACAATGCTTTCGTCCCCAGCTATCAGGCAGTGCTGGAGAGTTCTTGCCGCGCAACCTGACCGAAGAGTCGAAGCTGACGATGTTCATTCCCGACCTGTGCCGCACCGTCAACATGGAGTACGTCGAGAGCGGGCTCATGAGCGGCCTGGAGTACCACAAGTACCACGTCAATGAGAGGACGTTTGATAATTGTAAGGAATATTCTATTAGTAACAATTGCATCATCTATCCATCCATCAACTAAAGGAAGTCCACTGCTGAACATAGGACTCCTTTAGTGAATTCCACTGTGACCTGCTGGAGACAGACTGCATCCAGCGACGTCCCGCGACCTTTACCAGGACGTCTGACTACCTTGTCCTACGCTGCACTTTTCGCTACATGGCCTCCATTTGAGAACTTTTTGGCCCCATCGGCGTCAGTTCTCCGCGCTATGTGCTCCGCCCATTGCCACTTCAACTTACTTATCCGCTGGGCTATGTCCCGAGCATAGCCTTCTCTATAGCTCATAAGGCCCATAGTGAGAGACCACGTCTCGGTGCAGTATGTCATTACTGGCAACACACAACTATTGAAGACTTTCGATCAATAATAGCAATTTCTATTTTAGAAAGAAAAAGGTGGTCCGGCGCCACTATTTTAATTTACCTTTTTGTAGTGCCAACGCTCTTTCGATTTTTTTCAACTATAAATACAGATTTCCTCCACGAGGAACTCCGAGAAACGTCTACGGGTGCTCTAAAGAGAGTTAAAAAATATATCCGTTCAGCTGTCTCTATTATTTGAACGTAATAGAATCAAACCCAATGCCCTTACATGACTAACGATTGCATGAATCCATATTAATATGGAGTAGCATTTAGTTGAAACGTTGTTGAAATTCATTGTTAACGTGCTGATACATGGATATATGGACATAATTTTTTGTTCGTTATATATTTCATTTACTATCCAATAATTAATTTATTAAATTCCATCTCTTCATATTAAACCTTAAACTCAGGTCTAAAAGCAATCTCCTTTCAGCCTCAACATCGCCAGAGAACACGTGTTACTGCAACGGGCCCTGTGCTTGGGGCGGCGTGATGAACGTGTCAGCCTGTCGCTTCGGCTCTCCTGCCTTCATCACCCTGCCCCACTTCCTGCACGGAGACCCGGCACTGCAGGAATATGTTACTGGGATGAAGCCAGACCCGGATAAGCACTCGTTCTATTTTGCTGTCGAACCTGTGAGTATCAGAATATGGAATATAGTTTACCGTCGCTTTTTGATCCATATACGATTTTATAACCACCTTCCGAAGTTTTATACTTACTAGCGTGAAGTGTCAGCTTTGTCATTTTGTAATTACTTGTTTGACAGCAGGCCTTTTGCAGCTTAAAATATGGAATATTCTGTTGGAAATTTAAAATGCTGATGATTAGAAATATTATTAGAGGCAAAGCAATAGATTTATATTCTGTCATGTAGTTCTTATGACCTTCAAAAGGAATAATATTAATTTAGCAGCAATCAATGTTACTGATCATCCATAATTTACTTGAAGAAAAAAATGCAATATAATGTTTTAATTAATTTTCAGAAACTCGGCGTTCCTATCGATGTTTCTGGCAGGTTCCAGTTCAATGTTTACGTGGAACCAACCGAGCACATAACGTAAGTGTTTATTTTATTTGCTGAAGGGCTATTAAAAACGTTTGTCCATTAAAACATATAACTGCTTTGTATCCCTGCTGGATCAAAATTATCTCTTTAGTTTGGTTTTCGATATTCTACCAGATATAGAAAGCCTCATTAGTCTATGGGTACTATTGGTACTATAGAAATTTGAATTATTTTTACACATAAAAAAGAGATTTATCATCAGCGACAACAATCTGATAACAACATTTTTCAAACCTTCGACAGCCAAAGCCTTCAGCTTAACTTTTTTTTATTGCTATGAATGGCGAGACGAGCTTGCTATTCGACTGATGGCAAGCGATACGACAGCTCATGAACAGTAGCAAAACCAAACAACACCTTGAATTACAAAGCAATGCTTGGCATTCCAATGCGCTCGCCTTCATGAGACATAAGATGTTAAGTCTCAATACATCCAATAATTATTCTGGCTACAATGTCCTTCCATCCGAAACACAACAGTGCATTTACACTGCTATTTGGTGGGAGATATAGACATTTCGGTGGTACCTACCGAGGCGACCTTTCAAATATGAGAAACCTACCACCAGTAAACTAACTTGATCTTTCATGAAATTATTAATTTACGTCCACAGATTATACCAAAACATGCCACGAATGCTGTTCCCAATATTCTGGGTGGAGCAAAAAGCAAAAATCGACGAGAAAATAATCTCAGAGCTGCGGACAGTCCGGGCAATTCTCGACTGGGGCTCGACCGTCTGCGCATGCTCAGCTGTGTTCTTCGCCATCATTGTCACTTTCATCACGTGTTACACCAACAAATCAGAATATACGAAATCAAGAGTCTTGCTCACTGCTCACGAAAATACCAAAGACGAGGCGGAAATCAAATTGAACCCCACATGATGGTAGTGGGAAAGCGAAATGAATACTCATTGTATTATATCACGTTAGGTTACTTCTGCCTAGGAGCTATGTTCGGGTTAGAATGTAGGGAAATGTTCAGGTTCTGGGGACGATTTTTTGTTTAAAGTGTACAGGGTATATGATCACGAATCCAAAGCAGTTACAATATTAAAGAGGTATAATAATGATATTGCAACGTAGGACGAGATCAAATATGAACATGCAAATATTTTTATAGTTTAGCACAATTTTAGTCAAGCTAATCAGGACAAATTATAATTTAGGATTTCTGTTGTTTATTAAGTTTAGTTTTTCTAAATTCTATTCTGTGATACTGGATTTTATTTAAAAAACTCTTTGACGGTATTGGAATTTGTCATCATCTAGTCTAGTTTTTTACCGGAGATTCCTCAGAATATTCTCCATAATCACGGAACATTATTGACTCCACTGCGTGATTATTATTTAATACTAAAATGTAAGATAAATGTATGGAAGAATGAACTGTGAATGTCAAGAAGTGAATGAGTTTAGTTCGTTATTATAGAGGGATGATACGCTCTCTGCCAATCCAGTTTTAGTGTGATTTAGGAAATAATTTTAATGGAAACAGGTGACGGAATTTGTTAAACTCAATATGGTTGCTGACTTGTATACATCTGGGAATGTAGTCCATGTATATATTATATGTGGTTTACAAATGCATCATTTTTTATGTATATTAGGTGCTGGAGACAGCCCTTGTTCGAAGTTGCTAGAGGCTCTTTTAATCCTATTAAGGGTCGTTCTACATAACATCTAGAAATTACTTATTTATCTGCGCCTATTTTCATAAAAATGGACATAGTGAGTGATTTATTACATGACAAATATTTTTTTTAATATCTGTTCTACGTAAAGGTTTTGATATATTTTTCGTATGAGTGAATTTATTTTGTTAAAAACGTGTTTTGACGGTCGAAAAAAAATAATTTAATTTGTATATTTGTATTCAATGTTATCATCATGATATTGTAGCGTGTCATTCGTGTATTTATTATAAGTAGTTATTTGTAACAATTAAATTTAATTAATGTTTTGATGTCATGTTAAATTGTTAATGTTCCTTGTAAATAAATGTTTAACTGTTGAAAAGAGTTATGAATGAAACGGGGCGCCATGTTTTTAAAAATATATCCGCGCCATCATTTTTTAAAATTAAATATTAACGTCTCCAAAATGGAACATTCGTCTAACTATTGCTGTATAATATTATATAATTATTTAAGATTTCTTATTAAACATTCCACAAAATATCAATATTTGGCATGTCAGGGTTCAATTTAAATGCAAAAATATATTTGGAATTATCAAACTTTTATATTTATTTATATTAGAATAAGATGATTCAATTATTTAATTTTAATGACCAACTGGACTGTTTTGTGTTTGTAAAAAAAGGTATATTATTATAGTCGGTGATAGGTCATTGATCTATTCAAAATAGGTTGATTTTAGACGTATTTGAAATATAAATATGTTGTGTATAAACCAAAGAGATTGTGTTTTTTGTTTATATACTGAAAGATTAATATTTTGTCTATAGTCTAAATCGAGGATCGACATACATCACATATTTTGAATGTATCGCGGAATTTGAGTCATTTTTAAAGGAATTGTATTTGAATTGTATATTGATTGAGGAGTTACATAAAATGTTGGAATTTCTGATAAATAAAAAAAGTTGATTGTAAATATATTTTCATATTAAATATGTCCTCAATGTATTGTCATGTGGCTGAATACGTGATTAGAATTGTTATAGAATTACCTATATTTAATTCCTGAGATTTTTGTAAATTTTTGAATATTTTTATCTCCAAAGTACGCGAAGAACGCGTCAACCTAGACGCCACATTTTTAGCCACTATGCCTAACTGATGTCATTTTATTGTTCTGGAAGTTAAATTAAAAAATCAGTAACAACGTCAAATGATTTTGAGTTGCAAACTATTGTCGTTATGTTCTGAGAATTAAACATTATAGAACCGTTGGAGATACAGAATGATTGAAGAAATGAAACACGTCTGAAGTGCCCGAGAAATTAATAAAATTGTTTCACAAATTGTAATAAGACTTTTATTTAACTCAATATTATTTTCACTTTCTTATTATTCACACATAATAGCCTTGGCCAAACAAGTGCAGTCTTGTATCATGGGTATCAAAAACGACGAGTAAACTTCAACCTCACACTAATATTATTTTCATTTTTTATTCTTCAACATAATTATATAGCCTTGACCCAACAAGGGGGTAAGTCTTGTATCGTGGGTATCAAAATCGTAGACTTCGATCTCACACCAAGACCCGAAACCAATATGGCGTTTTGTTTGACAGCTGACTTTCAACCAACTGAGCCAGTGACCAGACACTGTTCTTTATCCTTCCCTGGATAACTCCAATTGGTTTTAGGGTATGATTTATTTATTTATTTTCACTTTATTGCATAAAAAGACAACAAATACAGAGAGAAATTACATATAATATAAAAAGTACAATTGGCGGTCTTTTCACCGAAAGGCAATGTCTTCCAGACAACCATGAAATTGAATGAATGATTATGTACTTGCACCGTTGAGTGTAGCATTGATTTTACCACATACAGTAATAACTACCACTTAGAGTATAATATAAACGTAGACATTTTAGCGCTCCTATATTAAACGAAAATTGAACTACAAAGTGATAAATTCCATTGGTAGCCGAAAATATATTTTGTCATTGTCCATCTAAAATGAGTTTATGTGGAATTCAATGGCCATTAGCTCCCTTTTTTAATTTTATCATTTAATTTATTCGTTCATATTGGACAACCTGTCAAGTGTCAGCCAATAGGAGGGTAGAAAAAGGTGGCCCGGCACCACCATTTTTGAAGTACACCGCTCCCTTTACCTTATATTATACTCTAAGTTCTACCACTTTCACTGCAAAAGTCCGGTAAACGAGCAAATAACTTAGCTGATAGTAAATATTGACTGTCGTTTAAGAACATACACAACTTTGTCGGTAGTTACCTCTGCATATGAGGGCAGAAAGTGAAGAAAAAAGAAGGTAGGAGAAAAAATAGCGCCTTAGGCAATCTCACTGGGCAAACCATGACAGCTGTATCACTGCATCCACTCGGTTTTTCTGTGAGACAGATACTATGTGAGATGTAGCTTATTAGTTGGTGTTGTTGTTTTGGCTTATAATATGGCTCCAATATTTGGAAATAAGTTGCTACAGTTTTGGTTTTCTATAACATTGATCGATTCGGTTACTTTGAATCAATCTCGAGCAACATGCTGCCTCGGCACGGACTAAAAGTAAGTACTCAGATATAGCTACTCAAATGATACTGGCGAGTATCACATACATTTTTTTTATTGCACTGAATGGCGAGACGAGCATGCCGTTCACCTGATGGTAAGCGATACGACCGCTCATAAGCAGTTGTAAAACCAAACAACACCTTGAATTACAAAGCAATGCTTGGCATTCCACTGCGCTCGCCATCCTGAGACATAAGATGTTAAGTCTAAATATGTCCAGTAGTTACTCTGGCTACAATGCCCTTCAATCCGAAGTACAACAGTGCATTTACACTGCTGTTTCACGGGAGAAAATGACATTGCGGTGGTACCTACTCAGATGGCCTCTCACATATGAGAGACCTACCACCAGTAAAATAAATATAAATAAAATAATACGTAAAACAAACTCACACCTTTTTCCCAGAACCGGTAGGCAGAGATAGTAACGGATGTAGGATTAAGGACGTCCTAGGCGGGACTGCTACAGCGCCCTATAAGTACTAACCAAATCCAAGCGAAAGACAGTAAATCATAGATACTTGATATTAGTATACGCTATAGGTTACAGCAAATCCAGACATTTGGCGCCCTTTTGTACTGACGTCCTTAGACCGTCGCCCAACCGCGGCCTACCCTAACACCGGCTCTGGGAAAACAGCTACCAGGACACCCACGTTTCGCCTTGTAAGTTCCGTCCCTTGATGTATTAAGGAGCGAGCCCATTGGCACAAATTTTTGACTACAGGCTGATAATTTACAAAAAAAGCCTTAGCCACTTTGCCTGATCTGGGATTATCTGAACTGAATATCGGCTCGATCAAATATCATATGTGAGAGACCGCCTGGGTAGGTACCACCGCAATGTATATTTCTCCCGCCAACAGCAGTGCAAAAGCACTGTTGTGTTTCGGTTAGAAGGACATTGTAGCCAGAGTAACTACTGCACATATTGAAACTTAGCATCTTATGCCTCAGGATGGCGAGCGCTGTGGAATGCAAAGTATTGCTTTGTAAGTCATGGTATTGTTTGGTTTTGCTACTGACCATGACCTGTCGTATGGCTTGCCATCAGGCGAATGGCATGCTCGCACTTCATTGTGATTCGGTTCCAGCCCATATACGTCCACTTCAGGACACAGGCCTCCTCTAGAATCGAGAGCACGATTGAGAGTGGTTTGGCCATATAGCCCACCACGCTGGCCTAATGCGGATTGGTGGACTTACATACCATATACATTTGTATAAATCACTATGAAATTCAGGTTTCCTCACGATGTTTTCCTTCACCGTTATAGTGCGTGGTGATTGACTATCAATACACACATGACTCCGAAAAGTCAGAGGTGTGCCAGCTTGGCAGCCGCATCTGGTCCGTTTACCAACAGGCCACCACACACTCTTCATTGTTATATCCTTACTATAATCGAATCTTCGAGGCCTCTCCCCGTGTAGTGGGGCTTCAGAGCGACAAGACAGACACATTTTGCATTTTTATGCAAGTATTTGATTTCCCATTATTTCTGGGCAATAAAGTGTAGGTATATAATATTGTAATCCGTCGCTTAGTTACAAAGACGAACAAACTAACCTTCACACATACTACATGCATTCATAGACGTCATATTCAGATAAATGGTCGAAACACGTTCATCTCATCCTGTGTCCTGCGTCTAGGGATCACACTGCACTCACTCTAAAATAAACTCTAACGAATGCACATAGAGTGCATTATAGAGTGGTAGTGGGGAAGAGGGACGACCTCGCTAATCACACGTGATTCCTCGAGGGTAATCAGAGATACAAAGAAATTGTTCTACTTTATGCATATATTTTTTATTTCAATGAATGGTGAAACAAGCATGCCGTTCGCCTGATTGTAAGCGATACGAATACTCACGAACAGTATCAAAACCAAACAACACCTTGAATTACAAAGCAATGCTTGGCATTCATCTGCGCTCGCCATCCTAAGTCATAAGATGGTAAGTCTCAATATATCGAATAGTTTAATCTGCCTACAATGTCCTGCAAACCGAAACACTTTAGTGCATTTACACTAGTGTTTGGTGGGAGAAATAGACATACCCACCCAGGCGGCCTCCCACATACGAGAGACCTACCACGAGTACTCTTATTATTATGGTGTTCATAGTTCTTCTTCTTGTTGTGTGGTATTGGTACCGCTAACCAGTACATGATATTTGGCAACAAATTTCGCCAATTTTAATCAACACTGACATCGCTGGTCATTGCCATCTCTCAAAATTGGAGAAAAAACTTATGTAGGAGAATGCTTGATTATACTAATTCAAGAAGTCTATCAGCTTTGTGAGCATTTGAGTGAAGTGACCATTCTGAATTTGAACGTCATGATGGGATAGTCGTTTTTATGAGTTAATAAAGACTTATTTAGTTCTTTGTGTTCTCATGAAGAACACGTGTAAGCTATTTAAGGCACACCATCTCACTTAGTGCTTTGCGTGAGTTTTTAATATAATTTTTGATTACTAATGACATACGGCTGACCTGATTGCAGCTAATTAAGTTTGGTCTTAGTCTCAGTTGCACAAACTAACTTTGCCCTTGTTCTGACTTTGAAAATGACATTTTTAAAGTCAGAGCTATGAGCAAAGCTGGTTTGTGCAATTGGACCTTAGAATATATTTCATATAGAGGAAGCGGTATTGTACAAGTGCGCCTTCAATGACTTCGATACTTTCCAATTCATACATACATACATAAACTCACGCCTTTTTCCCAGAAGGGGTAGGCAGAGGTGCCAGAGTACCCACATTTCGCCGGTATGTACCGTCCCACAATGTGGATAGGGGGCGAGCCTATCGCCATATCGGGCACAAACTCCTGACTCCGAGCTGGCTTTGAATAAAAAAATCTAATATACTTTCGTATTCGTAATGAGTAATATAGATATTTTCCCGTTCTCAACCCGATTTGATTGATCGGCAAGACATCTATGATCCAAGCGTTATGGATGTTCATGGGCGGCAGTGATTACTTATTTTTATTTATTTAAACTTCATATACAAATACATACACAAATACCACTATATAGAAAACTAAATCACGAATCTTCATTTTAAATGAGAAATGTCGTCGTATAGGGCGGTTACTCTATACTCCGACAAGTAATTCGAATGTTCGACGATGAATGTGAACATATAACAGTTTTCCACTACTAAAAATCAACGCTATTCTCTATGAAACGTATCATTTACTCCGAATTTAGTCTAAGATACGACGTACGATACAGGATTCGAACATTTGTAATGTATTTAGACATTTTCATACATATTTATGTGCGATTTTCGAAGTTTCGTCGTCCTCTCTCTGATTCATCATCCGTCAACTGATTACCCACTTACCACCAGGTGACCTATTTGCTCGTTTGTCGGATTTATTCAAAAACTATACCAGCGCAAAATTACCAATGTGTTGGTAAGTCATTGGCTTCTCATCTGTGATCTGGTAAATCAGAACATTGTAGCCAGAGTAACTACTGGACTTTTTGAGACTTAACATCTTATGTTTCAGGATGGCGAGCACAATGGAATGCCAAGCATTACTTTGTAATTCATTAGGCCAGCGTGGTGGACTGGCCTAGCCACTCTCAATCGTACTTTCGATTGTAGAGGAGGCCCGTGCCCTGCAGTGGGACGTATATGGGCTGATACCGATACAGACTTTGTAATTCAAGGTGTTGTTAGGTTGTGCTAATGCTCATGGAGTAGTCGTAAAGCTTACCATCAAAAAAATCAAGTGCTATCAAGATAGTGTCGACTGGCCTGTTTGATTTATTTATTTATTTATTAACACTTTATTGTACAAAAGGAAAACAAATACAAACAGAAATAAAATACATAAAAATTACAATTGGCGGTCTTATCGCCGAAAGGCAATGTCTTACAGACAACCATGGGATGGATTTAAGAATGGGATAAACAGAGGGCAGTCTAAAGCGTAAAGGATAGAACATACTTAGAAAGGAAAAGTATTGCAAATAAGTAGGAATAATTTAATAAAATTACAAGTAATACAAATAATAAATACACATACATACATACATACATAAACTCACGCCTTTTTCCCAGAAGGGGTAGGCAGAGGTGCCAGGGCACCCACATTTCGCCAGTATGTTCCGTCCCACAATGTGATAGGTGGCGAGCCTATCGCCATATCGGGCACAAATTCCTGACTCTGGGCTGATAATGAATAGAAAAATCCAATATCACTTTGCCCAACCCGGGATTCGAACCCGAGACCTCAGCTTTGTAAGCGTACCATAGTACAACTACGCCACCGAGGCAGTCAAATACACATATTACATAATATAAACATATACATACATTTTTACCTTCATTTAGTTCGTTTCTCCCGAGCTGCTGAAAATCTTATGACGTAGGCAATATATTCTTGTTATGAATACGCAGATATCACTCTCAACACATCTGTACAGCTTCTTTACGTATAATTTTCCGCATATCTCGAGATAAAAGGATTGATAAAGGTATAAGTACTACAGAATACAGATATGTGACCCCGACCTGAAACTTATCTATATGGAAATAGTGATGTACAAATTTGTGAGAATATTTTTGTTGTGGTAGAGCTACGTCCTTTGTTTTTTAAGAAGGACAATTCTGCCAGTAATATTATTTTAATTACGGAACGCTATGGAAACTCCAAATACCATTTTTTTTGACTTCGTTGCAGAATATTATTATTGTTTAGATAATTTATATAATTTATTATTATTGCTCAGCCCAATCCAGTTTTAATTTACTCAAATATAAAAGCAGCATTTAAATGACACAGATAACCATCGTTAAAAATAAAATATAACTAAAGATAAAGATTTATAAAGATTATAGGCGGAGATATGCTAAAACCATTAAATAAATGTCTAATAAATCTTACCGTAAATGAATTTTACATTCATTATCTAATCACATAAAATGCCCATATTTTAATTATTAAAATAAATAAAAACAGATGCAAATTACAAGGCCACCACGTTCAACGTTCAGAATACCATTATCTCGAATATCTTAAAATACTAAAATAAATCGAGTGAATCCGCGCCACCCCGCTAGCTATAGATAAAATACCGCCGCGGACGCAGTGCAAAAAGCGATCTGACAGCTAGATTGGTCAATTTACCAATCTGCAGGTGAACAGGGTCCCGCAAGGAGATTCGAATCAGCCCACCGTCTGCTCGACCGTTGCCTCAGACGCTTTAAAAAAAAGTTTAAAAAATAGCCTGAATAAATAATTAAAAATGCTTGCACTGCTCTTACTGGCTGTTGTGGGTGAGTTTTTTTTTTTATTTTGGCGGGATATTTGAAATTTGAGGTTATAAATAGTTGCGCATTTTTCTTAAATTATGGATTAGTTTTTAATGTATTTATAGATTCTAATTTAAGCTCAGATTCGAGATATTGGTAAAGATAAAATTATATTTTTGTAAAATATCGTAAATATTAATTTAATTTGTCTGACCTATCACCTTTGACACCTTTTAAGTGTATTATAATATTTTTATTTTGTTGCTATTTTATTGTAATTTGATGCTGCATGTCTAATAAAAAAAAATTAAAGCAATTTTTAACCATTTTCTAATTTGATACTAATAATAAACATCATTTTCTTAATTAATTAGGCACTTTTTTTTGTTGACATTTTTTATTTTTGGCATTTTTTTTAATGTATATAATTTTGTTATTTTTGTTTTTTGCTTATAACCATTTATGCAATTTTGTGATTAGGCACTTAAAAACAATAATTTCTCTTAAAAAGAAAAGCTAATTCCAAAAATGTTAGGTAGTCTAGACTTGTTAGTTTTAATTACCACTTACGTATGTATGCGACCCAGAGGATCTAAATATACAAACAGTTATTGATTTGTCTGTTCTTTAATTAATGTCAAGACTCTTGAGTGACTATTTTCGAATTAACAATGGAGCGGCCTTGAACGGGCTTGCGTCAGTACTGAGTAGTCACGTTGACCATCTATTAAGAAGTCTGAGTAGAGTATCCGACAGATATAGTTGGCTTATGGTATGGATATGTCGGATATCTTTGTTATCGAATGGTACGATATTTCATATCCGCGCGGATACGAAATACCGACTAGTGGAATATCCGTAAAAGTGGAATAGTTGTATCTTGTTTCGATTTCATCTTGTGTATGTTCGGTGTCTGCCAGGCCAGCATAATTGTGACAATCAGCAAGATCGTAGATAATCTTGTGTTGTTGGTTAGGGCTGTTGGGATTGCACTGCGCGTCTTGCCATTCGTGTATTGAATATCGATTTGCTTTACGATTAAAACTGATAATAATGTAAATGGAACACAGTACTAGTATTTAACCCTATAACAAGTATTAATTGATATTTGCTCTGATGGAAGCAGGAATAAGAGAGACAGTTACCCATTAGTGATTTCAAAGACGCTGTACATTAAGTAATTATGACATCAAAATGTATATAATGAGCGTAATTGCTATACTATTTTTAAAAGGCGCTTTTTAATTTTTATTGGATAAGAGTCTTTTTGTATGCTCATAAATGTAATTATACATATTTTTAGTTAATTAACAAAATAATATGACAAATTGAATTGCGTAAAAAAAGACTGTAAAGTGTAAAAGTCTTTGCCCACAGCAGCGTAATCCTAGTGACGCATGCGCGTGGCAAAAATTGGAACTAAACATTTTATACGAATGTATTACAACTAGCGCCACTTCTTGGCTCTTGCTACAACGCAACAAGGTCATTGTCGGTTTGTCAACATTGGAGTTGTTTTGTTTGGTTATTTATTATTTGAATAAAATCAATTACACTGATAAGTATTTTAAAAAGAACATATACTTTTACCACAACTACTGTAAGTTGATATTTTATTGTTTATATTTATTTTATAGTTGTAATAAAACGAAGTTTTCGCGAATTGCACATTTTCATTGACCAATCATAATTAATTTTGACAAATTGTTTCGATGTTGCCAAGAAGTGGTTGAATTAATAATCTAGAATTTCAGTATGGTAGATCGTGTATTATTTGTTGAGTAAATTGTAAAATATTAAGATGCAGAATACTGGCAGCGTACAAAAATATACTTTATTACAGCTTTAGGGTTAATCAATAATCATACGCTTTTTAAGCTGAAACTTGTCGCAGAGCGCCATCTTTTGGCTATCTCGGAAATTACGAGTGCGCGAGAAAAGCACCACCATCGAAAAAACATATACGCCCAAATACTGGAACGCAACTTAAATATAAAGTGCGCTTAACTACGTTAATCCCGCTTAAATGTACTGGCTAAGTGAGCCGTGCGCTGTTAAGAGCAACTTATTATTTGAATGACGTTCCCGTATTCGGGCGTTAGTCGAGTAGAGAACCTCCTCCGTTTATGAGGTCGGTTAAAAATATTTCCATTAGTTCGAACTATAAAAAAAATGTTGGGTTTTTTTCTAATTACTCTAATAATCAATTTGGTCCATAAACAGGCTAAATACACATAAGTCAACGGCCTATACCAAGCTAAAAACCTATTAGTAATGGAGATACTTATAGATACCAGTATTGATAATTTGCAATACCGATTACAAACATACCATAAATTATTTTAAAGAAGGTTGAAAGTGACTCTTTTAATTTTAGATATTTTAAAAGTAAAAGCCCCTGTGGCACTATATCCGCAAAGTTCGCGCTGATCCGTAAGGCAGAAGGCTCTAGGTTCAATTTCTATTAATAATTGAATGATTTGTCTAAATGATGATGAATTACCTATAGTAATATTTTTTAGCCACCCTGGTGCAGAGTGACGAAGAAACGATGAAAAATCTGACTAAAGTCACGTGGGCACACGCTGTCAACAATAAAACCTACCTAACAGCGGCTCTGGCAAGTAAGTGATAGTAGAGTACCTAACTGTGCATAGCTATAGTCATCTACTGGTTAATAAATAAATAACACCTAACAGACACATGCACAGTCCTGAGCCCACACTAAGATCGATTCTTGTGTCGCGGGTATCAGGAATTACGAGAGACTTTTCGGTCTCACAAACACCCAGACCCGATAGAAATATTTGTGGGCCGCACAAACTTTTCTCTCGGTGCGGGAATCGAACCCGCGGTCTGTCGTTTTACAGGCGAGATTGGAGAAATTATGTTACATACTACTCGTATCAGCAAAAGAGTAGGTATGAATGATAGCATTCATTATATACACGAGCTTTTTTTTGTTGCTGAGACTGATAAATTGGTGAGTAATTATAATTGTTGGAACAGTTAATATCACCAATGATTCGGTATTCCCCGATAATATTAATTATAGGCAAGTTGCTGATGGTAACATGTTGTCAAGCATTGTGTCATATAATTTCTCAACCCTTTTACGCCAACTTCAATTAAGTATGATATGTATCTACATGTCATAAGAGCTATTTAATTGCCTACATAACCAATAAATAAAAAACAACTCCGTGTATGATACAAGAAGCGAGAACAAAAGAACATTGAAAGTTCCAAAGCGCAAAAACTGTATTTGTAAATTCCAGGCGAAATATCAATGCTAGAAGCAGACATAGTACTAGGCAACCTAGTGGGTCAAGATGGGCCCCCGATCCCGATAATGGCCCATCCCCCAGCCACGTCATCGGACCTATCCCTAACTGAGTTCCTGTCGACGGTGGCGCAGTATAACAACGTCAACTCCAAACAGAAGGGGGTCAAGTTGGATTTCAAGAGCATAGAGGCTTATGAGAAGAGTCAGGACCTGATCGCGCCGTATAGTAAGCCTGAGGTAAGTTTAAATGGGAATTCTTGATTAATTAAGAATAAGAATCTTTATTTGCTTAATAGTAAGTTCAGGATAAATCTTAAATTAATACAAATTGGCAAAGCACAGCTTTGGTAAAATTTTGACGTGCAAATGTTTTGTTTTTTAATTTTGTATTTTGTACTTTTTACATTATGCATACCATAGAGATTTGTAAGAAATTTCGATGGTATGTTAGATTTCCCAATGCGCACTAGACCAGCGTGGTGGATATCGCCTAACCACTCTCAATCGTACTTTTGATTGTACAGGAAACCCAAGCCCTGAAGTTAAAAAACAATACATTCCGATGTTTTTCAATATCCATATCTAGCGAACACATTTTGCCTGCATATACTATGGTATATGGTATATGGCCGAATTTATTGTAAAAAGCCCATAGGCTTTTCGGCAAAATTCGGCTAAATTACTGTAAACGCTTCATTACAAAATTCAGAAATATTTCCGAAGCGCTGTGCCGCCCTTTGTTCCGAGAGAAAACAATGCTTAACCGCCGTAATTATCTTGTTTTCTTTCGGTTAACAATAATTAATATGAATAAACATTTGGGCAGTTAAAATTAGCTGCCAGTTAACCTATTACTTCACCTCTCCATATAAAAAACAACCATATTCCTATGAAAAAGAGTTTATTTTAGCTTCAATACGACTGTAGCCAATTACAGCCATATTTCAAAGGATAATAACCAGTGTTGCCACATAAATAAAGTTGTATTCTAAATGGTAGTTTTGATATTCATCGGTAAATTGATAAATTACTCGGCGTGTGAATTATACTAAGGATTTTGTTCGCTCTTGTGCGGGCGCGGCAAGCTTAAATAAAGGGCATGAGATATTTGTGATGCAGTTATTTTGGAAAATTGTGCCGGTTAAACTGAACACACCGTTAATTTTAGGTTCCTAATTGCTTTCAAGAAATAGTCGAGATCTGTTGTATTGAAAAGGAATATTTGAGAATTATTTTATTGCCTACATAATATCAGATGAGGTAGCGGCCGTGTAATAATAAATTGGTTATCGCCGCTCACCAACTTTTGTAATAATACTACCATCTGTCAACAAATAGACAAACTTCGGAGAACCATAACTTTTTTGTTTGTAAATGATTATTTTTGTAGTAATGTAAGGTACATTTTACATTTACTGCCCCAGTTGCGTTGTTTTTCTACGGTACGATTACAAAGCTTAGGTCTAGGGTTCGGGCAAAATGGTATTGGATTTTCTGTTCATTATCAGCCCAGAGTAATATATGCTCGCCTATCACATCGTGAGACGAAACATACAAGGCGAAATGTGGGTGTCTTGTTAGCACCTCTGCCTGTACCTACTAGGAAATGGCGTGAGTTGATGTATGTATGTTTGTAATGTACCTTTTAAAGGTATGGAAAAGTCATTATTTATTTCTATACCGAATCTTATTGCTACTGCAGTGCTATCCAGATTGCATCTACCAAAGTGACAGACGATTATCATGTACTACTTGCCACATACATATTTAAATGCACTGTTGTATTCCGGTTAGAAAGGCATTGTAGTAACTACTGGATGTAGTGAGACTTAACATCTTATGTCTCAGGATGGCTCACGCAGTGGAATGACAAACATTGCTTTGTAATTAATGGTGGTTGGGTTTACTACTGTTCATGAGCGGTCGTATGTTTTACCATCAGGCGAATGACCAACTCGTCTCGCCATTCATTGCAATAAAAAAAAAAAACATAAATGCCAGGCTTATACAAAGCTTTTGTACTAAACAATATGGTATCTTATCCAGGTGGCATTCCCTCTATGGCTCAACGCTGACATCCTTCCCGGGCCGGTAGAAGCCACCACCAAGCCAGTGGATCCTATCAAATTCGTCCAGCTCGGTGCCAAGCATCCCCGCGCGGTGCTGTCCATCGGCTGGACTACCAACTACGGCGGTAACATCACCGAGGGAGAATACTCCAGAGACCAGATCGGGGCAATGCTCAGGCTCGTCAATGAACAGAAGATTAACCAAACTGTCACTTTCCCTGTAAGTTTCTTTGGAGTAAGTTCATATTATGTAGGGTAAGTTAAGATATGTTGGTTTTAAAATCTGTCGTGTAAGGTATCTAGATTACCACATAGAGGAAAAAAAAAGGTATCTAGAGATATTTTTAAAAGAGGCCTCTTAACCAGCAAGAGGCATCCAGCAAGAGTTCTGTCGCTCGTTTTGGTCTTGATGTATAGACTGTTATTGATAATGAAGAAGTGTCCTCAAAAGATTCTGTCAATGTTACTAGAGTTCACAGACTTACCAATGATTATTGTCAAATACAAATCTAATTTATCTTTGGTATTAATCATGTATTCTTATAACTAGGTACGCGCCGGCCTTGCCTCAAACAGCCAGCCAGTGCTCCTAGACTTGCTGCGAGAGACGGCTTCCCTCAACTCCTCGATGACAGTTTGGTCCAGCGAGGGAGACGCCGTGGAGGTGGACCGTCTGAAGGCCCTGATCCTCACCGTAGGCCTGGAGAGGACTTACCTGGACGTCCCTCACGACCTGGCCGCCAAGCTCCAACTGCCCCCAACAGAAACTGTTAAGAACTGAGGAGTAAATCTAGTTTGAATGTTGTCGATTGTGTGTTTTATTAGAATATACTGATCTTTTGTGGGTTGTGATTTGGAGATTTGGAGGGAATGGTTAAAAGATACTATGGAATTTGGAACTCAGTAATACTATAAAAATATAGAAGCGGTATTTATTTCTTAAAAATACAATTATTTTGATATTTGTAACGATAGAATAATTTAAATACAATAACTACATACATAAACTTATGAAATATAATGTTAGTTTTTATATGGTGTTGGTAATTAAGTTAGTCAGTGAGCTAAGTCTCTTTTGTAAGATTGATAGGCACTTTTCATTTTAATCGATAAATATATTTTAATTAATAACTAAGACAATGTTTATTAGAATTATTGTAGTTTCATTCTTATCATAGTTGTATTACAGACTTATTTTTGTTTCATTGCATTACAATAGAGTCGTGAAATAAATAATTGCCGAATATCCGAATTCGGTTCGGGCAAGCCGACATAATAATGGCTGGTGCACAGGCTAGTGAGAGAAACACTTAATTTTTAGACGTTAGTTGTTTTAATTTTTTTCCAATTAATTTAATTATAATTCGATCCAATTAAACATACCTGATTTTTTTTGCAATTGCTGTCTTGTGGTTTGGTATCAGGATGTTTTTAGGATTAAAAAATTGAATGCGGTCTGAAATAGGTATTTCCTGTATGTTCATAAGTCAAGTATGTTCACAATCTTTTAATCAGTTAATCCGTGCTAGTTTAGCATTAGTTAAAGAAAGCATCTCGTAAAAGTTAAGCCGCGTTTTCCCAAGATAACCCAATTCGAGTACGATGCCACAGATTAAATAAACAGAGTGAATCAGCTGTGCGCTCATCCGGCTGATGTCACGCGTTCGATGGCCGTAACCAGAGCACCAGGGTGGGGCAGTCCCCCATAAATTACCATACGATTCGAGAGAATTAAATTCAGTCCAACAATAACCAATCGCAATTTGTAAATCACAGTGAAACCAAGGAACGGCAACATCTCGCGAGTTGCGTGGATGAATCTAAAGCCTAGGATTTGTGTATTTAATGTAAGTGCCTTTCACAATGATCTCTATTTGTTTTATTTCCACATTAATAAATATTTATGTTCACAAGATGCACAGTGACCTCAAAAATGTGCGTCGAGATCTCTATGGAGGGCAAGTGAATTGTTAGGTGATGTCTATTTTCAACCATTTTGTTGGTTACACTCGTAATACCTTGACATATCAGGAAACAGGATGGAATTTTAATTCCAGTGTTATGTGTGTGTAAATAGAACATTATTTTTAGATAGATTACAATATAAGAGCATAATATAGAGCGGTGTCCACATGGAAGTAATGCCCTTTTGACCAAAGTTTCCTCTTGCCCAGTCGCATTTCAGACTTTGTCCTGGTTACGGCCATGTCATATTGCGACACTGTTTATGGACCAAAGACACGGGAAATTATGAAACGCGATAAAATTTGAAGAAATAACTGCTAAAGCTGTGACTTGTCGGCAATTGGATTCATATAGATTTTGTTCATAGATTTCTTACATCTGAATAAACAAGAGATTCTTGGAATACTAATTGTATTGAGAGAAAGGAGAATACTCATTTGAAGTATTGTTAAAAGATATCGTCGATACTGATACCGATATTGCTTAAAATTTATTATAAAAAATATATGCTTTGTCCTTAAACGTTTTCCGGTTTTATCCCGGGCGACAGAAGTAATTATCATCACATTTTATATTTTATTCACAGAGCTGAAGATTAACAAAACTATTTTTATTAGACTTAAAGTTCCTTTCTCATAGAATTCCGGGCCTGGGTCGCAATTATTTTTATATTTGTTGTAAATTTATAATTTTCTTTACACGAAAAAGTACGTTTTATCGAGGCAAAAATCTTTGCACCGATACTAAGTTTTTTATTGCAATGTATGACTAGAGCATGCCATTCGCCAGATGATGAGCGATACGACTGCTCATGAACAGTAGCAAAACCAAACAGCTCCTTGAATTACAAAGTAATCCTTGACATTCCACTGCGCTCGCCAATAGGTCTCAATATGTCCAGTACATACACTGGCTTCAATATCCTTTAAACCAAAACACAACAGTGCATTTACACTGTTATTTGTCGGGAGAAATTTTCAAAGTTTCTTAGTCAAATGGGCATTCTCCTGGCTTCTAGCTATTTCCAAATTTGTTTTTCCTATCATTCTTTAATGTATGTACTATTTCAAAACTCTATATAACAATGAAATCTGGTTCATCTGTTATAATATAATATTCCTGTCTATCACAATGGAATTTATTGTATGCCATCAAGCTTGGCGGGACCGCAGACATATGTTTTCACATCAAAGTCGTAAACCGCGTATCAAATTCGCGCCATCAAAGTGCGCGGTTTCCTACTTCAAACGATTTCCGTGCGCATAGATTGACGGCCATCGTTCTTTCCCGCCAATTTAGCTAGTTTGTGGCTTTTTTATAGGAATATATTGCCTATAAGTAAGAAAATGCGATTCTTTTGAAAATTATGTCACATGTGTTGATAAATCATGTTTTATATCGTAAAAGAAATTAAAATTTAATAATCGAATCAATTATTTGAAGCGTGTGTTGCCAGGAATATAGACGTAAAAATAAAATTACCTACCAAAAATATATTATTTACATTTTAATATATTTGTCATAATGAAATGGGTATTTATAAAAGTTCGTACGATTGATGGTATTGATTGTAGTGATGTAAAATTAAAAGAGACCAAGTGAAGAAAATTGAGCGGGAACGCGGAAATTGCCAACAGAACATTAACAGCGAATTTGTAAGTAACGTAAATATTTATACAAAATTAATATTTAAATACAGTTACACAATATATTTACAAGTTTACACACGCTTTCCGGAATTTATCGTTGCGTTTACTAATTGTGTTACTAAAACAATGCTTTTCCATCCATTCATATTTATTGTTGGTTGTTACCAAAACAAAACTGCACTGTGTTGCAAGTCCAACAATCCGTCGTTACCCAGAAACGGTTGCAGCTGGAGAATGGTGTGTCAACAATCTTCTGTCTCGGTAGCTCGTGTAGTGCCGGACAAGGATAGTCGCGGTAGTTGGTTGCAAGGATAATGGGCTGTTAAAACGTGCCTACTGCAGGATTAGACGGGGTGTGGTACAAATTTAAAGTGGTGGCGTTTTAAACTTAGAAACATTTTTTAGAAGCTTGGTTTATGATTTTAAATGAAAGACCTATGCAGAAGTTGTCTTGGAAATCTGATGAAACTAGCTAGATCGGAGTGGTTATTCTCTAAGAATTTCTACATAAATACGTAGTCTCCTTTTCCTGATTTCTATTTACTTATCTTCCATAACACAATGACAACATTGCTCATCGTAGGAAATCAGGCATATTTGTTAATACCTTAATAAAAAATTTAATCTTCACTGATACATTCCCTAATTCCATAAAATTATAAAATCTGCACAACATTTATGATTAGGTAAGTAGTTATATTAAAAACAATAACATTGACTTCTTATTATTATATATTACTCCAAAAACTCAGTCTGCCATTTTCGGGAAAATATCCAATGTGGTACTTAAATATTTTCTACAAATAAAAATCTCATATGTCATATATGCGATTTTTCCAACTGTTTCAACACATTCGCTGTGGTACAATTATTCACAGTGCGTTAAAGACCTACTAGTATTCATAATCGTCCTAGTCCGTAGTAATTTTTTTTATGAAAATCTCGTTAGGGACCTTTAGATCCCCTAACGGAAAGTGCAGAGGTGCACTATAATAACCTCATGTGACGTAAGAATGGGTCAGTTCGACCGGAGACCGCTGTCTTACGGAAAATCGACTTGAAGCGACGCTCTACTGTTACATCATTCGGTGAGAGAGATATCTTCAAACTCTTTGTCTCTTTCCTCTTTTTATATTCAGACAGCTTTCGTGGCGCAGTAAGTCGGACGCCGGCTATAAGAGAGGTCGCGGGTTCGATCCCCGCACCAAGACAAATTTTTGTGTGTTCCACAGGTATTTGTTTCGGGTCTGGGTGTTTCTGAGACCGAAAAGTCTCTCTTAGGTTCCGATTTCCACGACACAAGACTCGATCTTAGTGTGGAGTCAGGATTAAGTGACTGTTGGATGTATTTATTTATTGATTTTATTTATAGGCGAAGATCACTTAGTACCAAGGGAGTCGTTTGCGCGTTTTAAGGGCATATGAAATTTTAAATCCCACGTTTAATGTTCTAAATCCTTATACAATTACGCCTTAAAACTGGACCAATGTGGACACAAGGTATAGCCAACGGTATGCGAATTTAATCTACGTTTGATAATGTAATTAGGAAACATTCCGTGTTCCAACCGGGCTGTTAACCTAAGGTATGCTAAGGTCAATAAACCAGATCAATTCTCCAACAAAATAATTACTTTATCTATACTAAATATAAATGCGAAAAGATGTCTGCCTGTTTGTTACCAATTGGCGACTTACATTTAAAATTGGTTAATATAATTGAATTTGACGAAAATAAAGTATTAAACGAAAAGAAGGTTGTAAGTTTCTTTTTATGAATAAAGTATTTCTGTAAGCACTGGAAGTAGTTGGGAAATTATATTTGATTTTAGTCCGCCCCGTGACCACGAAAGCTGTAAAGTAATCGAAACGTCGGGAAGTTAAAAATGTAAAAAATTAAACTAAATTCGCGATAGAATCCGTAAATAATAGTTTTGTTTCAATGATTTTGATCTATTTTTTATTGCGATACGAGCGTTCATAGACACTAGCAAATCTTGGCATTCCACTGCGCTCGCTATCCTGAGACCGAATATGTCAAGTAATTACTATGTCCTGCAACCCGGAACACAACAATGCATATACACTGCTGTTTGGCGGGAAACAAAACAGTAATAGTCCGATAGAAGAATTCCCGACGATTGTTCATATCGATGTTAATATGATAATAATTATAAGCTAGGTACATATATTTATTATATATAATAAGATTTATTCATCATATTATAATATCGAATGATTTATGAGTCATTACAGTTAATTTTGTCATTACTCATTGTAATTGTATAATCTATGATAATTTGTTAAATAAATGATAAACACCATGCTACAATGAATTATGCCGTCACATGTTTTGTTGTTATGTTATGCGTTTACACTGCTGTTTGACAGTAGACATTGCGGTGGTACCTACCCAGGCGGCTTCTCACATATGAGAGACCTACCACCAGTAAAATACCGATCGATCGATCTGATTTATTTATAGTTTATTGTGGAACTGATTTAGAAAAAAATATGGAACTCGGGCAAAGTCGGGCTTGAGCCCTAGTATACCATAAACAGTTCTAATCAGTTTGTGAAACGGAATGCAGTCCCAACGTGATATTTTATTATTGATTCCAATTATCATTGAACGGATATATAACATTAATTTATTGTTAAGCCGTTGACACCTTATTAGTTTAGGCCAGGGGTCGGCAATCTTTGGAGTCTTAAGAGCCAAAAACCACAATTTACAACATTTCTAGGTTTTTATAGAGCCGTAAGATTTTTCTGACGTTTGCTACGTAGCCTTTCACCGGGAAGGGGTGCGGTAAAAAGCGAAGACAAGTGGCTGAGAGATAAAAATTGTGCCTAATTCTAATTAATCGATTAAAAATTTATTTATATATTTATTTTTTTATATATTTTTAGTTTCTGTATGTTGTATTTTTTTTATGTGTACAATAAAGATTTAAATAAATAAATAAAAATATTTTTTTGATATTTTTCTTTTTTAATATATTGTATTTGCGTATGGAATTAAAGAGCCGTAACTTCACATCCAAAGAGCCGCATGTGGCTCGCGTGCCGCAGGTTGCCGACACCTGGCTTTGGCTAATGAGGGCAGCATGTTCGGTTGCCAGGGGAGTTTCTCTATACTACAACACGAAGTTCGAATGCTCGTACGTTCCACGTAGTGTTGCCAGGTGTCCCGCTTTACGCGGGACGTCCCGCTTTTCAGGGGTTTGGTGACGCGTCCCGATTGAGCCTTGGGCGGGACGCCAAATGTCCCGCTTTTTGACACCCCTCTCAGAACGAATAAAAAACTAAATATGACACACTTTTATTTATAATCCGTACTGTATTTCGCGTTTTCCTCCAATTATGAACCTACTTAGTATCTAATTCGATTCTAAAGCTGTTTCCATAGGCTGATTCCAAAAAAATACAGGACTTTGAATAAGTTCTCGCGGTTTGTTCACGAATTCCTAGCTTTCTTAGAGAGATATGGTACTTGGTCTGGTTAAGCTGCGCTTCCATTATTATAATAATAACCAAAAACGGCTATTGTCTTTGAGAGTCTCCAGAGACGCGACGTTTTTCGATGTCATAAGTATATGCTGCTAGAAAGAGGGATAGTAATAATGTATGAAAGCAAAAAAAAAAATATAATGCCCTCTGCTTTAGTAGGCGTCCCGCTGAAGAACTCATAATCCCGCTTATTTTAATGTCCTGTCCCGAATTTTCAAAAACTAAACCTGGCAACACTAGTTCCACGTCTATGTATAAGCTAAAAATATCCACTTCTAAAAATCAACACTATGTTCTATGAAAACTTCACTTTGAACTTAGTCTAAGGTGACAATGTAGAAGATTCGGATATTTTTTAAAATATTTAGGCATATTCTCACAGTTTTACGCACGACGTTCGAACATTCGTCGTCGTGTCGGAGTATAAAGTAACCCCCCAGCTAGTCAACTGAATTGAATAAGTAATTATTCTCCATTGTAATAATTTTATATTTAGTATCCTGGTACTGAAGTTTATGTCTAATAAGATGTGATAGCCATTTATCCCAACATTGGTATAAGCTCCACCAACTACGAATGGTACAAGTAAATTACCCTAAAAATTTGAAAATATTTATAAATATTGCCCTTCCACGTCCATTGCTGGACATAAGCCTCTCCGATCGCACGCCACTGGACTCGATCTTCAGCCCATCGTCTCCAACAGCTATCAGCCATTATACAAATATAGTATTTACCTGTTCCTGTACCTGTATCAGCCCATACACGCCTCACTGCAGGGCACGGGCCTCCTCTACATTCGAGAGTACGATTTAGAGTGGTTAGGCCATACCAATCTCAATAGTATTTACGTACTTCTATATTCTGTAATTGGCTTGGATAGTATCTAACCACATAAACAAAATGATTTTCATTTCAATAGAGACGTGTATCTGGTTGCAATGCTAGTTGCCACCGCGCCCTGACTCCCGCGCCGTTTGTTACAATTGAGACTGCTGACAGATTCGGGCTTGCGTATTACTAACGCTTAAAGTAATTACCCACTAGGGAAGAACTGACGTAAAATAAAAATAAATAAATAAGAAAGTTAAGGCAACAAAATAAAGTTAAATATTGCGCAACGGTATCTCTCACTCAGCTAATATGCTTTCTGAGCTGCACTACAACGCTGATTTTCTATGAAAGACCTTCATGACGTGCGGACGTCCAGTTGTTAATATTACAATTAATACTAAGACTTCACCGACGACATAATAACCTAAATAAAGCGGACTAAACAAGGATAAAAATTTTACTTTATAATTGAATGAAATACACCCAAAAGTCATTTATAAGGTCCTGGCCAACAGTAAGATATGAGTCTTGTGTAGTAGATATCTAAAACTAGGAGAGACATTTTGGTTTCATAAAAACAATAGCCGAAATAAATGACCTACTCCACTGGTCTGGTCTATCTGGTCTCTCATATGTGAGAGGCAGCCTCGGTGGGTACCACCGCAATGTCTATTTTTCCCGCCAAACAGCAGTTTAAATGCACTGTTGTGTTTCGGATTGAAGGGCATTGTAGCCAGAGTAACTACTAGACATATTGAGACTTAACATCTTATGTCTCAGGATGGCGATTGCAGTGGAATGCCAAGCATTGCTTTGTAATTGAAGGTGTTGTTTGGTTTTACTACTGTTCATGAGCGGTCGTATCGCTTACCAACAGGCGAACAGCATGCTTGTCTCGCCATTTATTCATCAAGAAATGTGTGTCATGTCACACACATTTATTGTCTTGGTGCGCGAATCATTTTACTGGTTGTTGATTGTTCAGTACATGGGTAAAGTCTGTCATGGTGCTAAGAATAAAAACATTTCATCACTACAGCGCCAGATATCCTTAGTGGATGTTTAGCTTAAAAGTTCACATATGCCACCGTCGTACTAAACAAGTATCTTAAAGGACTGGTTTTGAGCACTGTTGAGCATGTTAATTAAATTGTTCTAGGTATTGTGCTTTTCTAAACGGATTTTGTCTTAAGCCATTGCTTTTTATTTAACCGACTTCAAAAAAGGAGAAAGTAATCAATGACTATATTGTTTTTCATAACTCTGTACTGAGTCACCCGATTTTGATTATTCTTTGTGCGGTAGCGATGATGTTATTAAAATAAAAATGGTATATACGAATAACTTAACACTGCATGAAACACCTCAATATTTAAAAAAATAGTTGATATCAATTAATATATTTTCTGAAACGAAATTATAATACACTTGATACAAAACTACAAAATTATTATAACATACAAGAATTTTGTGATACATTATATGATTAAATTGGTGACGCGTCAAATAAAATAAAAAATATGAAGATAACGTGGACAAATATAAAATTTCAGAAAAACCTCACATTTGGGCTACTTTGTCTATTTTATCTGTAGGTACCATTAATTAAAGCACAGAGTTCGACTCTGCGGATGTCATTAACACGTTATAGCGTCTTGATTGTAATTAGGTTTCATTGATCAATTTCTTTTATGCGAATCTTATGGCGATTTCATCCTGTTTCTAACTATGGATCAGTTGATTCTATTTGTCTAGTCATGATGTTTCTGTGATATCGTTTTTTTTTAATGTATAGTTCCGGCAAACGAGCGAACAGGTAACCTGATGGTAAGTGTTCACTGCCGCCCATGAACATCCATAACGCTTGGATCATGTATGTGTTGTCGGCCCAATAAATCAGGAGGAGACCGGGAAGGAAAAAGGAACCGGCATGAGAGAAAGGGTATCTGGCAATTTCACTCACCGAAAGAAACGCGACAGCAAAGCAGTCGGTATACGACGATCTCCTGTGAGACAGTAGTACCGCCCCGGATGAGCCTACCAATTCATGCTAACTGACTGATGACTGACAACAGCGTGACTCTACCACTTTTAGAAAGATTTAAGAAGTGTGATGTATTGTCTTGTATACAAGATATTCGATCATCATATTCGGCTACGCCTCAGAGTTGTGGGGACTGATCGATAGCAGATCCCACCAACCTTGTAATTTCGTTTCATACCGAGTCTATATTTACCTGATACAAATCGATTAGTTATGGGTGATAACATTTAATGGAATTTTTATTTTGATTTTCTAAAAACATTTACACGAGTTGAGTCATTGTTTTACGTTAATTATCTTATCAATCTCTCATTTTTACTTCTGCTACTAAAATACCAGATCTATCCACCATCCATTCACTAATATGACGTCCTAATCCCGGGCAGTAAAAGCTATGGTGTTACGGCCAGCTAGTCACGTAGTTCTCGGGTGTGGCAACAGCTAGTCGTCTGCATGCCAAGTTAATTGTTTCTAATTGGATGTAATTAGAAGAAATGTCTCCATCGGCAAATTCATTCAGAACAACGGTCGCGCCTTCTAAACACTAGGCCTTGTTCACACGTAGTCGGTTTTATTTAGTACGCTACAAAGAATAAATTAACCCAGCCAACTTTTACATACATATTCCTGGCGTCACACTTAGATGCAAATCTTGTGTCGTGGTACCAGAAACTACGATATACTTTTTGACCTTACAAACACCCAACCGAAACAATTTTTTGTGATCGAAATGAAAATAATATGCTTTCCAAAGCATTTCGTGCAAGCATTCAATACCTTTTAATTTTAATGTATAATATTTTATTTCTAATAAATTTAAAATAAAAGCATGTTTTGGCGCTATTACTACTTTCAAATATTAATTAATTGGAACCCCGACTCATTAATGTTCAAAGCCCCAGTGTGAACGATGTCCACAGTAAATTCCACCATATGGTACGGTGCGTGTCTTCCGCGTAACTCGATCAATTTCAATTGTGCCGGCTTCGTTAACGTCTGCCATCCCATCTGCTTTCTCCAGATTGATTGGTCGTGAACTTGGTTCGGTGATGTCACGTATCCTTCATTATTGCTTGACTTTTTTCAGACTGGCAAGAATGTACTGCGCTTTTACGGAAATACAGTATCATCTATTATGATAACGTCTTTTTACAAATGACGAGGCTGTATGGGCAAGAACCCTTTGCCTTCCCAACAAATGGGAAAAGGTTAAAAAAAAATACAGTATCGTCTATAAATAACGTGGATTTGGCGATAATTTATATTCTGGCACGTCTACGCTGCGTTCAATGGTAAGTGCAGTATACTGTATATCAAACTTAAAAAGGCATATGCATTACTTTTAATTTACATTCGTATTTATTAATAACGTTGGGAATACCTCGCTATTCAAACTAATGGAGTAAATTTCAAATCTTTAGGTCAAAAATAATCGCTCACTAATCCGAATTTATTAATAAGGCCCTAAGGGCCTGGCAAGAGTCATGTATTTCTTCTTTTTCGTTTTTAAAATCCTGCAAGAACAATAAGAGATTAACAATCAATTATAAGTTTTACAAAAAGTATGAAACATAACTTTATCAGCTTTGAACTTTGAACTTTAACTATCAAAACATGTAGCGGAAAATACGGGTTTTTTTTAAACGGCAATTAGCATTGTCCAGTTTATCCACCAAACCTAGTTAGTTTATAAAAATATTAAAATAATTTGATAATTCTATTTGCAAATTTGATTTTCCTCGGGGAAATCCAAAATGATATATGACGTCAAAAACCTTATCAGTAATGATAACTAAACATTTTAAAGTACAATCTAAATCCATTTACTACTTACTTGTATTTATATTTAAAATGAGCCAACATAATACCAATTGCTGATGGAAGATACTTTAGGGTATCTAGTATAATATAGAGGAGCACTGGTACTTCAAAAACGTAGATAAAAATGGTGAGGCCGGGCTACCTATTTCTGCTCTCCTATTGGCTGATATGTAACAGGTTGTCCAACATACATGAATTACTTGAAAAAGAAAAGTAAAAATAAATAGTTTAGGGCTATTTAATTCCACTCAAACTTGTTTTAAAAGGATAATAGGTAGCTAATTATAATTTTGGTTATTAAAGGAATTTATAACAATTTATTGCTAACTAATTAATTCAATTTTCTATAATATAGGAGATCTACCAACATTACGAACAAAAATATATTTACGTTTTTCAAGTCGCGAATGTATGACAGCGCTCCCTCTATATTATAAACACTCTAAAGAGGATATTAATACAGGGTATATCAAGACTGCTACCGAAAACGAAGTCGGGTGAAAGTGACTACAAACACACAATGTACTTAACTAAAAATTGTCGCAAAGAAACGCATCATTTTTTATTTTTTAAACATATTGTGTTTGGGTGGTAAATCCATAGTTTGTGCTTAAATCATAATTTAAACCCTTGCGTACCATAGCTTCTTTAAAAAAAGAGTATTATTTTAGAGAAAACTATGTATTCACCACCCAAATACGACGATTGGAAAAATATGTAAAAAGATGACACTTTTTTTGCAAATTGTTTAGTTGTATTGTGTCTGAAGTCACTAAAACTGCTAGTCGCCTTCGATTTCGGGACCAGTCCTGATATACCTTGCAACTGTACCTAATGTATCAGATTTGTTTCCATTTACTTCGCGTTCCTATTAACCCCGTTTTACTGCACAATGTTGATAATCGTTATGAAACTCTACCGAGAACAGATTTGTTAGGCGACGCGACGTCTAACATAAACAAAATTTATTATTTCACGTTATTTGGTTTGTTGTTCCACTAAATAGACAACTAGTGCAGCCTAATAATAAAACATATGTATGCAAGTTTGTTAGAAATACGAATTATTTAAAATAAATCCCAGAATTTTTATTTTAAATGGATTTCAATTCGTAAGTCCTCGCCAAACTGTTGTATTCCGGTTTGAAGGATATTGTAGGCAGCGTAACTACTGGATTTTTTAAGACTTAGCATCTTATATCTCAGGATGGCGAGTGCAGTGGAATGCCAAGCATTGCTGTGTAATTCATGATGTTGTTCATCAGGTGAAAGGCATGCTCGCGCCGCCAAAAAATTCCTGACAGAGATTTGTCCGATCCAAGTGCTTGTGAATTTTAATCAAAAACAAAAGTTAGTTTATTGATTATAAATTAATCTTTATTTTAGGATCTATCTACAATAGTAATCAATGATCATGAATATATTTATGGTGATCTTTCTGATAATTTGTTGATATATTTTTGACAGCCTCCGTGGCGCAGTTGGTTAGACGCCGGCTGTGAAACGAGAGGCCGCGGATTCGATGCCCGCACCGAGAGAAATGTTTGTGTGGCCCACAAATATTTCTTCCGCGTCTGGGTGTTTGTGAGACCGAAAAGTCTCTCGTAGTTTCCTGATACCCACGACACAAGACTCGATCTTAGTGTGGGGTCAGGACTATGTATGTGACTGTTGGGTGTTATTTATTTATTTATTTATTCTTCCATTAAAATATATTTCTTTAATCCAGCCACACCGTCTCTCAATATCAAGCTCGAAACCCAATGAGACATATAAAATCACGTCATGTTCTCCATGCGAGTAAAGTCACGGGCGAACATTAGTATAAGTGTTATTACCTGGCGGATACCCAACACATAAACACTGACCTACTGTACATACAAACCAGAACTGAACCGATTTGCATGAGGCTTTGAAAGAATTTGCAACATGCTGGGGACTTTGTATGACTTTAGTAATTGTAATGAGTTAGCGGCAACGCAATATGTTATTGCTTAACCTTGTTATGAAACTGAAACGAAGCGGATTGGGGTTCGAATCTGCTTTGAGAACTTTTTTTTTTAATTGCTATGAATGGCGAGACGAGCATGCCGTTCGCCTGATGGTAAGCGATACGACCGCTCATGAACAGTAGCAAAACCAAACAACCCCCTGAATTACAAAGCGATGCTTGGCATTCCACTGCGCTCGCCATCCTGAGACATAAGATGTTAAGTCTCAATATGTCCAGTAGTTACTCTGGCTACAATGCCCTTCAACCCGAAACACAACAGTGCGTTTACACTGCTGTTTGACGGGAGAAATAGACACTGCGGTGGTACCCACCCAGATGGCCTCTCACATATGAGAGACCTACCACCAGTAAACTTCGAGACAAATGTTCATGTGATCCATTACGATTTGTTTCAGGGTTTTGTCGTGATTCGTAAACGTCATAAATAATTAGTCACGGAAAAATACTTCTATACCAGTTGATGGGGGCTGGAATTAGTGACCGTCTTACCTTGTACGCCTCTTGGAACGGAAATATCTTCAGCTAATTTTTGATGCCCTTACCCTAACCCTTGGGGGGTACAACCGTGAACGTATGTAGGCCTAGACTTTTTAGACGCATTTAGTTACTGGAATTTTTCCAAATTGCCTGTTTTTTTTTTAAATAATATTGAGAATTTTGCAAATTGCACCCAATTAATTTTTTGAAAGTATAATTTACAACATACATAAAATCATGTCGCGTCGTCTCTATATAAATGTGGGATCAAATATTGCAACAAAAGGATGTAATTAGCAACCACATCACAGCTGAATTCCTATTCATTCGCACTCCAGACGGACCTTACTAAATCACATTGCTGTGTTCTTCGCTCATACTTCCTAGTATTATAACACCTCAAACATTTTCAAACAGAGAATTCCCTGGATACTGTTTAGCCTAACAAATAATTAAACCGAAAACGGTGATGTATTATCATTAAAATTCCCATTGTAGGTCCCAACATGCCATCCTGTCTGCAGTTACGTCCCAAGATTCTATTTAAGTTTGCCAAGTTAGTCTAGTCTTTATGGGCTTGGTATAAGGGTGGTTGATGGTGCAAATAGAGGGTTGTGTAAAGGGTGTCGACCTAAGACATGTGGTGACCACGTGATTGCTTTAAGGCCCCACACCATAGCCGCGGTTGCGTTTTTGTTGCAGTAGGTCAGGTCTTGTGAATGGTTTAAAATGTATGAAATGGTATATTTTGAAGTAGATATAATAACATGTCCGATCATGTTTGTGGGGTATAGTATTTTATCCTATGTTAAGAAAGTACATTTAGTGGTTGATATTGACATTATACAGAGGTATGTTGTAGAATTCACAATGGCCAATTTAATTTCACAATTTGAAATGTATGTAGAGAGGTGGCTCACATTTGTAAGTAAATTGTCCAATTGGTCGATATCGATTTAAATTAACACACGTTCATAGACTGAATACTACCTTAATATATTTGTTTTCTGAGAACTTTCACTACTAAACTAAATAAGCAACAGCTAAGAACTTACTGCTTAAATATATATTTCTGGAACAAGATTTGGACATCAATCAAGAAATCTAAACGTCATTACACCTACCTTTGCTTTTACGAATAGATGGCTTGAAATATGAAGACTCAAATCTGCCTCCTAAATTATTTGGCCAACTTAAAATAACAGTTAATTCAGTACTTAATTATATTAGAATTACACTATATCAGCAAATCCCAGCAAAATCCCGGTAGTCAATGAAATATAGTGGTCTTACTGCAAATGATTCGCTGCGGCGAACTTATGAATGATGTGTATCTTCCTTGAGCACGTATCTCGCCGACGATGGAAAAAGCATCATTTAACTAATAGATTTATTGAGTAACTTGAATATGAATAAATAAAGATGATCTTGCTTGGCATTGCGAAGTATTTATAAATGTTCTTAGTAACTGGCTGAGGTTGCAGGAAGTCGCTGGATGCAGGCCGCTTTCAACAGATCGATGTGGAGCTCCTTGGGAGAGGCCTGTGTTCAGCAGTGGACTTCCTGTGGCTGAGATGATGATGATGTTGATAAGTAACTAAGAATCCAGTGTTCAGTCATTGTGAATCAGCTAACATTTGGGTAAATATGGGTAATGCCTTTTGTCATGCTAACTTACTTTATTCTCTTTCAATCAACAGTAAACACCGAATTCGTTGCTGTTAATTGTACTTATCTGTTTTATTAATAATATTTATTATAGACCCTATAAAGTTATAAAATTTAAATTCTACGTTCCACTTTTAAATCTGTAATTTTAGATCCAAAAACAAATGTCCTCGTAGAAAAAGCGCTGGTTCAGAAAATATTAGTAATGTCTCAGACGAAATCATCCAACCAAGCAATTTAACATTTCACCATCCATTAGCGATAACACATTGTCTACAATTGTATCCCTAGCAAGCCAGACGGTTATGATGTCACAAGCGAATCAGCTGATGACTAAGAATAACAATAGCCCTTGATTATTCGTAGGTTTAGACACATCAAATAACTATGATGGTAAAAGCTAGTTGTTCTTGTAACTTCTTGAGGAGGAATCCTAATAAAGCTCTATAAGCTTTATAAGCTAATCAGTCGTCAGTCTTGTATATTAATGGATTGTCTATACAACCTATTAAGCGACAAGGGCTAAACTCGACAATTAACTTGAGGAAGCATTTAGTCTAAATCCAAAAACAGTTGTCGTCAATAAAGATGGTTTGATTTTAAGGCCCAGTTGCATAAACTACATTATACCATAACTTTAGCTTTGAAAATGACAATGTATGGGAAAATGTATGGCGATGACACCGTCAAAATACGGCACAATACTGACAATACACGGCCACACGGAAGACCAGCGCTGGTAACACCAGCACATGCTGAGTGTGGTCCGTTTTTGTAACGAGCACTATTTGTATTACTTATACTATAATATTTTGATTTTGTTACTGCTACTTGTTACAAATAAATAATTTTCTTTCTTTCTTTCTTTAAAAAAATTAAAGTTAACGTCAAAGTTAGTTTGTGCAACTCGGCCTAAGTTGAAAAGAAATTAACAACATTCCAATCTCCATTAGGAAAGACAAATTGTCTGCAATTGCAAGCCCGACAAGACAGACGCACATGACGTCACAAACCAATCAGCTGATGACTAAGGACTGCTGGTGCCAACGCAGGCGTGAACTTAGGCAAGCAGTCCACACTGAAGTCCTTAGTGATAGGTCCAAATGTTAATCAGATGATTCATAATAGCAATGCCCGGAATAACAATGACCGTTGATTATTCCAAAGGGAGTGCAGAGATACTAAAGAATGGTGATTGATAGAAGCCGGGGTCTGGATGCTTGTAGATTCATAAAATAGTGGTGTGAAACTCAATTTCCATATAAAATTCTCGAAGTATTCACAGACTATGCCTACTAATACGTATGTTAATATCAACATCGGCAAGAAATATACTATCGATGTCATTAGAAGCATTGACTAATTTAAAATATTTTTTCCTAGTTCAGCTAAGTGCTTGCTCCGCCCCTCATAGTAAGTGCAATACCGTCTGTGTCATTGAATATACGTATGCCAAGCTACTTAATAATTTTACATTGCGGCAAAAGAACCCGGGATTTATTAAGGGAAATTTATGGACTGGCAGACGGTTCCATAGCTTAATAGCAGAAGTAAAACTAGAACAAATTTTGTTAATGTCGCGATAAGTAAATACGAAGCTATGACTCTGCGTGTCAGTACGCAGGTTAATTCAATATTTTTATATGTTATAGGGAGAAGAAGAAGTAAGATTGAACATTTAGATGCACCATATGAAATGAATGAAGTTTACTAATAATCCAAAGAACGCAGCAAAAATACATTAATCTCTGCATCTATCTTTGGAGATTGTTAAGAATTCTGCAGAAGTCTAAATAAAGATTAAGCATGGCGGCGCTAACGCATGAGTCAAAATTCCCGTAACCGACACGGCTATGTGAAGCCAAATTGTAATTTCATGCCATTGAACGACGGCGCCAACTCAGTCACACACCATATTTCATCATTCCTACCAAAATATATCTTGTAATTGGCTAAATTCTACGAAAATTGTCAAGAGATCGCATTTGGCGATAGTACAGCTAATTTGTGACGGTTAAACTTTGCTTATTTATTTCAAAACAGTATGACTGCTGGTGGATCTCATATGTGAGACGCCGCTACGATAGGTATCACCGCAATGTCTATTTCTCCCGCCAAACATGAGTGTAAATGTACTGTTGTGTTTCTGTTTGAAGGAAATTGAAGCCAGATTAACTACTGGACCGATTGAGACTTAACACCTGATGTCTCAGAATGGAGAGTGCAATGGAATGCTAAGCATTGCTTTGTAATCATGGTGTTGTTTGGTTTTGTTACTGTCATGTGTACATGTCATGCTCATCTCCATTCATTGAAATAAAAAGAAATCAACTGTATTACTAATATATCATGTTGAAAAATTACACAGAATTGCCTGACCTGGGTGTCCAACTCAGTGTTCAAAATCTACAGATGCTGCTACTAGACAAATTAGGCGCTCTTTTAATTTATGATTCATATACCTAAATCCTAATATATTATATGTATATTATATATTTATTGCAAGACTCTTTCCACTTTTTAAATTTAAATTAAAGCGTGCATGACTTTGTATTTCCTTCACATATACATACGAACGCCAAGAATTTGCACTAGAATATTAAGTAGCACTAAGTGTTGCAAAAGCATTTCATTGTAATAACTTTATCACGGTATATTGATGTGTAACTGTGCCGAACGTTTTACTTCTGACGAGCGGAAGTTCTTAGAACATCACGTTGTAGATTTGAGTGAGAGCTCTCAATGCATTCGCTTCGAGGAATAACGTTTAATACAATACTTGCTGTGTATTGCAACTGTTGTATGCAAAAGAAAGGTATATTAACAATATGTATTCTACATATTTGATGATAAAACGTTCAGCTTAACTCTGACTATCGGGTCATTTATTTTATTTATTTATTTATTTTATTGCTATGAATAGCGAGACGAGCATGCCGTTCACCTGATGGTAAGCGATACGACCGCTCATAAACAGTAGCAAAACCAAACAACACGAATTACAAAGCAATACTTGGCATTCCACTGCGCTCGCCATCCTGAGACATAAGATGTTAAGTCTCAATATGTCCAGTAGTTACTCTGGATACAATGCCCTTCAATCCGAAACACAACAGTGCATTTAAACTGCTGTTTGACAGGTGAAATAGACACTGCGGTGGTACCCACCCAGATGGCCTCTCACATATGAGAGACCTACCACCAGTAAATATATAGAATCAGTATTTATAGAATCTAACAGTGAATGGTAGTTTTCGTAAGGAATTTAATTATCTATTATTATAGTGCTATTTTATACATTTTTTATTATCCAATGAAACACATTAATAGTGCTCATTTCAATAATTCGGGTCTTAAGCTTGCTGGTAGTGTCTGCATTAATTCTTGTCCAATCTAGAATCTAGACAAGTTGGTCCTTTATTTTTTCTCCAAGATCAAAGCAAAGCTCACTAAACCAGACGAAGAAATAATGTGTCTATAACACGGAGTTCTGTCTACTCAGGTATCGATACTGCATACTTTATTTTGGCTCTCTGATCTACTCACAATTATAACAACATAAATATAAGCCTCTCTGAATGTCTCCTAGTATTTAATAAAATACAATTAGCAGTAAATGCACTGTACTTCCCGATTGAAGGACATTGTATACGGTGTAACTACTGGACATATTAAGACTTAACATCTTATGTCTCAGGATGGCGAGCGCAGTGGAATGCCAAGCATTTCTTTATTTTTAATGGCGTCGTTTGATTTTCCTACTGACCTTGAGCGGTCGTCTTGCTTACCATCAGACGAATGACATGATCGTCTCGCCATTTATAACAATAAAAAATCCCAAAATGGTCGATAAAGATTATACTGCTACTTAAGTTTGAAATGATCCCACCCACTAAACTCGTAACAACTGACGATCGCCTGTCAGTTAATTTTCAAAAGAAGCAAATAACAAAAAGTCAAATGTTACGTATTCTGATATATCACAGGAACTGCAGCCGTCTAGTTTCTAGACAGACGTGACCCCGGGGTCACGTATGATAAACAGCTTAAGCTCGTACGGAATGACCCCAACTGTGTTCCAATACTAGTTCGTTCGAATGACTTCTTTTGGGTTTTTTTTTGTTGAGTCCGGTAAACCGCGTTTATATTGTAATTCCAGACAAACTGTTCGGGCATTTTTTATCATTTTATTAGTGGGTAGACTACGAATCTTTTGACTCGGGCCATGTCAACCTCCACTTCGGCCGTCAGTGAGCTACAAGAAACACCTCGGCGTGTGGTATTGTTAATTTTGAGGGCTATACCTACTCCAAGTTTCGGTTTTTGATTTCGTGACTGGTGGATTGATGCATCTTCCAGCAGTGGATATCCAGGTTAGTGCTCTCATACGATCTATGCGGTGATATTGACATATTATGGGATTTAATTTAAGACACATGTTCTACCTACCCCACGTAACATTTAACCAAGTTTAGTAAGAAACTGACTGGTTATTTTATCAAAAATCGCGATTTTAGCTTTCACGGTTCTTGATCAACCCGATACTAGATATTTAGGAGTCTTTTTACCACTCAGGTATGTTCCCAAACTGAACCAAAGTTCAGCTTAGCGGTAAAGTACTCGTTATCTATACAGGGTGGACAACAATCGTGAGAACTAATTTTAAAAGTAGGCTCTCACAGGACTTGGTGTTACATGTCCAGACAATAAGAACACCGATCGTGACCGTCACAATTTATTGCGGAAACAAGCTTTAAAAATGTTCACGATAACTCTTAGAAGTATAGTCTAGAAAATAAGGCTTGATATTGTATTCTGACAATTACAATACTTCAATATGGCTAGGTTTTTATTTACTTTTTGTATTTTTAATTTTTTAAACCTCTTCCTTTTACCCTCTTGAAATAAGGAGTTATCACGGAATAATATTCTAACCCTTTATAGTGTTATATTTATAATAAGTTAAAAGACCTTGATGTCAAGTTAGCATTAATTATTTATGATAAAGTAGTAATAAAAAATAATGCGGCAATATTTAATGGTTTTTCTTGAGTCGGCGCCAGCGTAGGACGTTTATTGCATGTTTACGGCGTGCATGCGGGTTTTATATTGTTCTAATTGTACTTTAATTACTTATAACTTCGTAGTATTGCTATTGTTTATTTAATATATGCATCCTCATGTAGTACCTATATAGTAGTATTATAATAGCTGAGCAATAAATCCGATCTGAGGTCGACACGCAGGTGTAGAGTGGCGTTGACATGAAACATCCCACAGCACGCCGATTCATAAGTTCATATCGTACTTATTTTACGTTGACTATACACGCATAATTTTTAGTTCTACCCAAAATGAGAACAAATTATGAAAAAAAAAAATACATATGAAGGTGAACTTATACCTAAATACCTTCAAGTATAAAAAATGTTCTCTTTCAAAGTATTTATAGAATAACTTGCTCAGTATGTTTAAGACAAATACTAAATTTAAGGTAGACATATGTTGTACTATTCTATACTATATGTTGAATATGTGTTGGAAGTGCATCTTTGTGTGAAAAACGTTGAATATTGTGCCTACTAAGTATAAGAAAACTGCATTCTCATGTAAGTGACTGTAGTTTTTTGAGATTTTTTTCAAACCCACTAGTTCAAGTCTATATCCCTCAAATTGTATGCAGAGGTGACACTTGTGCTATTCAGGTTCCCTAACCCTATTAGTGTTCCATCAGGTGGTGAGCAAATCGCCGTCTTCTTAATTCTGTCTTTAGCTACAGGAAATCCACTACTAAACCTAGGGCTCCCCAAAAAATTTCTACTTCAGCCATTTTAAATCCACTGCTAAGCTTAGGACCCCTCCAAGAATTTCCACTTCAGACATTTCTAATCCACTGCTAAACCTAGGCCTTATCCAAAACTTTCCATATATTGGAACAGCCTGCAGCAACGACTCGTTGTAGTCGTCGGTAGGTCGCCCGTCCGCCTCGCATGCGACGTAGAACGCAACCTTTTCTTAAAACTTTTCATTTCCACCCGCCATTAGTCATTACTTTATTCTAATGAAATCCTCATTGGATACCCGACTATCTGGATAAACCAGACATGCCGGACCTTTACCGGCTAAAAACCCATGTCTCCATCTGCATTTTGGAGTAACTTTGGGACCTCAATACGAAGACGCCAAAGTTCCTCCAGCGCTCGGGCTCAAGGCTCTCACCCACAAGAAACTCCACAACGGTACTACGCAGAAGAAACAAGACGATTTCTTCCACCACCGTTGCGTCTCCTTTTCCGAGCGGGATCGGCTCTTTCGCGATCACGCTCTGCAGCCTCTTTATGAACCATTATTATAACCGCATAGCTATTACCTAGTCTATTTTGTTCATCAGTAGTTTATACAGTCCAATACTCTTAGAAGTTGTAAGCGAACAGCTATATAATAAACAAAAGCCGACAGAAGCTAGGCTTGCGGTGTGAAATGTGAAATTTATCGCGCATTTGAGTCGCGTTTCGGACGAGCGGGTGATTTACGGCGATATTACAGCCATGGGAAGTCGTTCGAGATGTGGGTCGAATGCAGTAAATACTTTAGTATAAACTAGCGTTCGGTGGGTGAGTTTGTCAACATTTTATTAAGTTATTATTTTTTTTTATTGCTATGAATGGCGAGACGAGCATGCCGTTCGCGTGATGGTAAGCGATACGACCGCTCATGAACATTAGAAAAACCAAACAACACCTTGAATTACAAAGCAATGCTTGGCATTCCACTGCGCTCGCCATCCTGAGACATAAGATGTTAACTCTCAATATGTCCAGTAGTTACTCTGGCTACAATGCCCTTCAACCCGAAACACAACAGTGCGTTTACACTGCTGTTTGACGGGAGAAATAGACACTGCGGTGGTACCCACCCAGATGGCCTCTCACATATGAGAGACCTACCACCAGTAAATAGTGGACGTTTAGCGATAGAAAAGTCGGGTAAGCGAGTCTACTTGGAGTTTTAAAACCTTTCGCAATGAGATTAAAGTTACACAATGCCTGGAAAATACGTTATTAGCAAATCAGAGGGAGAACAAGTTTATATAAAACCAATTTTATTTGTAGTAGTTTTATTTATTAAATACGTTCATCTGCTTCTAATAAGGTAAGCGATAGTAAAGTTGGGAAAATAAAGGCCTTCCGAATTCCGATAAGGCACTTGCAAGCTGGAACATCAGCCACAGCTACTCCTACCAACTATTTTCTTTTTATATTTGAGAATATTTTAAAAGTATACTACGGAATATATCTACCCTCATCGGGTCAATAAAGCGGAATTCGAGTAAAGCTTTCGAGGCTTTGTAATTCAAGGTGTTGTTTGGTTTTGCTACTGTTCATGAGCGGTCGTATCGCTAACCATCAGTCTGCATGCCCGTCTCGCTATTCTTTGCAATAAAAAAAAAAAACACCTTTCAATATTAGCAGAACAGACCATTTCTCCAAAATTGTATCCACTTTAGACAACACCAAAGCTTATAAATAACCAGATGTGCACAGGCTATGAGGCTACGTCATATTAAACATTAACTGGCCAACAGTAAATACCTGTAGACCTTAATAATGGGGTAATAAACGGTTGTAAATTCTATCACGCGGGCCCAAGGTTGCCGACCTCTGACTTCGGCTGTTACCGACTTATTGCAACCTTTAATGGCTCTAACCTCTAACAGAATAACTGGAGATCCAAATTATTTATCTATATTATTTTTCCAAGGAAATTAATAAGAAGTACGTTGTTCGCATGATACTAAGTTCTGCACTTTGCTCCTTCCCAATAATTTAGATATTAAGCATCTATATATATTCCCATATACGTCCCACTGCAGGGCACATGCCTCCTCTACAATTGAGAGTACGATTGAAAGGGGTTAGGCCTATATTAGCTTAGTGCGCGTTGGCGGACTTTATATACCATAAAAATTCTTACGAATCGCTATAATATGCAGGTTTCCTCACGATGTATTCCTTCACCATTTTAGTGCGTGGTGATCGACTATCAATACACACATGACTCTAAAAGGTGAGCCCTGGAATATGAACCCGCGACCACCGTAAAAAATTCGCAGTAACTATTAGCTACTAAGTCTCTTAAACAGGAATGATTCCTTTTCAAAAGGTTAGCTCATTTTGTGTGCCGTACTGTCAAGCTGTGATATGGTTGCCGTCACACGTGTTCCCTCCTTCCTATAATCCTGGGTAGTTCGCCGTAGCGTGAAGTAGTAGTTGAGCAGGCCGGCCTTCGATCAAATATACACTAGATACACAGTTCCCTGTAAAAGTTCTGTTAAAAAGTGGCACCGATGCATGACATTAAAAAGAGTAAACAAAAAGATCACATCTTCCAAATATATTAACACAAATTCCACCTTATTCCTGGAGCTTAAAGTAGCTTTTCACATAATATTGTATATAGTTCTGCGATGTTTTGGAAGCAACGGTCGGTGCGTGACTCAAGGCGAAAGAGTGCTTAAAGCACTCTTTTTGGTGCCATTTTCTAAGCGCTCATGTTGTATCTGGTGTATATTTGATCGAAGAGGCCGGCATTATAGTGTCGATTGGCATGAGACCGTATTATGCTCGATACTCTATTTGGGCAACATTAAGCTTACCATCAGGTGCAAATGCAAGCACAGGCTAACAATAGTGTGCAGTGTTTCTGCTGTGCTAAAATAAGAAAAAAACCTAAATATTTTATGTGTTATTTCAAAGATTATCTTCACGGGAATAAAAAGTAGATAAAACGTTAATTAAGTTTTGCTATTCATAATGATTTTTCTACATAGTTTAACTAGTAATGTCAAATCACAGAAAAAAATGCAATTTTCTTCAGTGCACAGTAAAATCAAACAAAATTTTCTGATTAAAATTAGCTTATAAAAGGGTCTTCACCTTTGTAAAGATAATGAGCCGTTAAGTTTTTTTTTTATTCTAGCCCGGCATACTGGCCACATTGCACCTGATGGTGAGCACAAATGCCGCCCAGGCAGAGTATCCATTGGCATCAAACGGCAGCCCTATGCCAATAGATACAATTATGCCGGCCAGTTAAAGAGCTAGTAAAGCTAAAGAGTAGCTCATTTGTGGTACTTGGCGTCTATGAATAACATGTTTGAGTCAGTTCATATTAACGGCATTTGAAAACTGCGTTAACTCCTTATGATTAAAGGTTCTAGACTTCTAGTCAATTTAGATAAGGACATTATTGCTAGAAATACAAAGTTGCAAAGTAATTTACGTTGGAAGTAAAAGATCTAAGCAAATTACAATAAAAACACTAACTACCATGGTAATAACAGCATTTAGTAATTATGCAAATAAAATCATTATAGTTTTACAGATAATTGAAAGAATTAATGTAATTTATTTGTTTGTTCGTTTAGCAATTACTAGCGGCCCGGCCCAGCTTCAACCGGACACAAATAGATTTCTGTACAATAATTTGTACGTATTATACATATAAACCATCTTCTTAAATCACTCTATCTATTAAAAAAACCGCATCAAAATCCGTTGCGTAGTTTTAAAGATTTAAGCATACAAAGGGACATAGGGACAGAGAAAGCGACTTTGTTTTATACTATGTAGTGATTAAAATTATATTAGTCTTACAGACTATGAATATAGATCTATTTTATATCGGCACTTAAATAACTATAGCATTGCTTAACCACTAAAAAGATGATTAAAAGATGTTATATACTTATTTTAGCTAGGTTGTTGGGTTATAAGGGTAATAAAAATAAAGTTGTATTGTTTACCAGACTACCTTCAGATAAGATAAATGGCGCACTACCACATTAATATTAAAATTTTAATCCATTAATAGATTGTATAATTTTTTTATTTATGGTTAAACGTTACATGTAATAGTTCAATTATAAGAACTTGTGAAAATATTATTCCATCCATCCATCCATCAGCCAAAGGAAGTCCACTGCTGAATATAGACCTCCCCCAATGATTTCCACAGGGACCTGTTGGAGGCAGCCTGCATCCAGCGAGGTCCCGCGACCTTTACTAGGTCGTCTGACCATCTTATGGGTGGACGTCCCACGCTACGCTTTCCGCTACGCTTCCGCTTGGAAAATATTATTATAGCATCAAAAATTCTAGTTTCCCAAATAGTGCTTTTCCGTTTTTATAATATGTATTATTATTATTATTTTAATGCAAAGGTCCGGTACACAAGCTAATAAGTTACCTGATGGTAATTGATCACTGCTGCTAATGAACATTCATAACGCTTGGATCATAGTTGCCTGCCCATCAAATCGGGAGGAAAATGTTTAGAAAAAAGGGTGGGAAGACGAAAGTGGTATTGGACTTCCGGCAATTTCATTCACTGAACGAAACGTGACAGCTAAGCTGTAGCTTCACGTAGATCTCCTGTGAGACAGGGGTACCGCCCCGGACGAGCCTGCCCATTCATGTTGAGTCATGACTGACAACGGCGTGGCTCTACCATTTCCAAACAAATATTTGTAATTACATTTTGTTTATTTATTTCACAGGTCCGGCAAACTCCTCACCTGATGAATGAATTCTATCGTCTACAAATGCACTGCCACTCACATGAAATGGGAGTTGAAAATGGATGCAAGGAAATAGGGACATTGGTATTCTGGCAACATTGTGATATGGCGGTGACCTAAGGTAAGTGATTAGTTGTAATATTATTGCCTATTAATATAAATTATTTACCAACTGTAAAGTAAAAAGTAACAACATAATATTTACTATTTATTTATTAGTCATCCCAAGAAATAAAACGTCTATAACTAGGACAGGACGAAGACGATTATTAGCACGAAGTCGCTGATTTATTTCCATAATAAATATATAACTTATTATAAAGGTAAATTATCAAGGAATGTGTTAAAACATAGCAGTCATTAACGTTCAATTTGTAGTCGCAATATATTCATGACTAATTAAGTCTGGATCCAAAATAGGTCACGGCTTAACATGACTGACCTTAATGAATGAAAATTTATGTGCAAAATATAATTGTGCCACCTACGTACATTGATTCACTTGTGATGACGTAGTTAAAGACCGTTTCAAATATACAGCCAATTGAAACGGTGTATAAATTATTAGGCTGAATTACTGTGACGTCTTAAAATTTAAGTCCTTTGACTATCTATTTTTGTTCACGTTATACATAATTTGACTATAGGCCCATTGATCTTCCATAAAGTCGGATGGAGAAGATGGCTTAACAGTAAATCAATAAATTTATACGATGATGCCAAAATTTTGCAGAACGATGAGAATAATTTAAAGCGATGCTTTAACATTCATTGCAATAAAAAAAATCATTCAAATAGGTTTGAAGTCACGAAGTGTTAGGAGTATCAGATTCAAACAGGAAAACAGGATGGCTGTCAAGTAAAATAAATGTACAGGACATCAGCTATCTCGAGTGTTTCGCCGCACATCGCTCCGTTTTGTTCAAGATATTTATCTTTCTCCAGATTGTATTCCTAAGTTTATCCTGTACATTTTCGATCCACACTAACCTACCATCCCGTTAAATAAAAGTTTGCGAAAGCATCTAATTTTCGTGCACAAAATTGAGTGGTTTTTGCGCGATGGTATGATGAGATATTTAAATTTGCGAAAAGATTGATGGCGCGGTTGACGGTTTAGTAATAACGTCCCTGCCCACCCATTAGAGATCATGTGACTATGCATCAAGCCTACTTTCACGAGGGAAAACTTTTATAATGCCAAGTAGAGTTCAATTTGTCATTGTCGCGAAGATATTAAATTAGAAAGATTTCGCTTAGACGATCACGAGACAGGCAAACACTAGAGTGTTTCTATTCTAAATTGGACGAAGTATAATATACAGTTTTGAATTAAATATCACAGCTGCCCATAAACTGAAGCAAGACCATTCAAAACATGTTACTACATATGGCATTGTGCTGTATTCGTCCCCTTAAGATTTAGGGGCCTAATTAATAAACTTGGATTACTACTACTCGGGATTAGCTTTAGCCCAAGTGTATATTATTGTGTCGATAATTTTAAATAGCGTAGTATTCATGACTTTATTAATAAACACGGATGTACTTCGTCCCAAAATGATATTTGATAATCCTGCTATGGCAACCCACTCATTTTAAAAGTAAAAAAATGAACAAAATAACCGATCCTAGAGCCTTAAGGCTTGGGCTAAATTTTATCCCTCATTCATCCGAGTTTCAACAGGCCGATGTGGAGATCCTTGGGGGAGGTCTATATTTTGTTGAGCAGTAGACTTCCTGTGGATGAAATGATTAGATTAGGATAGGTGTTAAGTCTCTTCAAGCCCAATGCTCAATGTCTTTAAATTGTAATGTCTTCAAATCGGAAAACTACAGTGCTTACACATTGCTGTTTCAGGGCAGAAATAGACAAAATAGTACAGACAGGCTTCATGCATATTGGGACCTGCCGCGTAGTAATTGTAGATTTTTCTTGCAATTAAAAAATAAATGTGTTTAAACAGTTTTAAAAGCTATTTATTATCGAATGTTTTGTCTTCTTCGCTCAAACCACGGCCGTAGTTAGGGGAGGGCATTGTGGGGCAATGCCCTACCATAAAATCACAATGTCCTATCTTAAAAATATCGAAAACTAAGATACATAATTAACCCAACCAACCACCCAACAATTAATTATTACCTAACTCTCACTCATATGTAGATCTCTACATCCAAATCTAGAAGTTCAACCATTTATGTCAGTATACGTAGTGACTGATTTAGAAGCCCTTGCTTCGAGGGCAGATCAATTATAATATTCTTTTACTTCCGCCCTACCTATAACCAATGCTGCCCTACGTCAAATTCGACTCTAGTTACGGCTCTGGCTCAAACTGAATTCAAAAGTCGTCCGAAAGGGACAAAATGTTCTATAACTAAAATGGTTTTCAAAACTGTCTATGTATACTTAAGTCTGTAAAAGTTCTGTCTTGACTTTCAAGTCCTGAGTCTATTCTGCTTTCAATGGAGGTATAGATTTTTGGCTCGCATGAGTCATGACGCATCCTAACTAATATGATTTATAATGCAAATGTGAGGATTTTTGTTTATTTGTTACGCTTTCACTCTTGAATGGTTGAGTACCATTCGTCACAAAATTTTGCATAAACATTGTCAAGAGCATACAAAAGGTCGTACGATATCTTTTATCTATGATAAAGTACTATTTTAGTATTTCCATAGCATTTATTTGCAATAAAGCGGTGTTGCCGCAGGATAAGAATTATTTACGTCTTCACTTAAATACTTTTATTGTAGAATTGATTGACAAAATCGTCATTAATACGAATGAAGTCACGGGAGTTTTTTCACAATAAATGTATTATACTGGTATTTAAATATTATTATACCATGAACATGATCCTAAGTAATAAAATGTGCAATAATTGTAGAAAATTGATATCATTCATGTGGTCGTTTGGACCAGTTTAAATGCGGTTAATGGTTGCAGTGAAGAGTAAAACTGCAATAGGAAAAATAGGGCTTTCGAGAGATTTCGTATTTTATTTTTATTTTATTTTACACTTTGTTTTCTACTTCTGTCTGCCATAATAGTTTAGGTGGTCCTTTTCAAGAAGTAGTGGAACCAGTGGTAACTTTTTCTACTGTATCTATGAAGGCGAGAGCATGAGATGATAATATGAACAATAAGACATGTAAAACAATGGCTTTGCTGTCGTGATTCTTAAACTGATTACCTACTTCTTTCCTCATCCCGTTTTTATTCCCTCCCTTTTAAGAGGCCCATACGCTTTTACGATTTACATATTACGTATTGTGGATGTTCACGGGTAACAGTCGAAGTTTTTGTCGGGCCTGTGCAAAAGGTAACATAATTAAAATGTTCTACAATCTATATTTTCGCATTCTCAGACATAGATCGCAGCCTCATTCTTATATTTCATTTTGCTTTACTACGTCTACTTTTTAATAAATTGCCGTGGATTTTAAATCCCGATTAACAGGCCACGGACCCCTACATACTCCAGACATTGCGGTATGAATGAGTGGTCCGAGACAGGAATGTATTTATAGCTTCGTACGCAGCCGTCAGCATAATCAACTGCAGGGGAAATCTGGCTCTCAGTGACTTGCGTAATTCAAACGTTTTGTAAAGCTTCCGAACACAATTGTACGAGTTTTAAATTAATTAACTGTTCAAAAATTTTGATTTGAAATTGAAATGTCGACGGTGACGGGTTCGCGTAATTTGTTATTTGATAAATATTTTAAAATTTTTAATTAGAAGTTTATAAACTTAGACTGTAGTTTATATTGATTGTATTGCACTGACGTAATTATAAACTTCTATAATGACTTTTAAGTTTTGATTTTAGTACATACAAATAAGGTTTATTTATTTATGTGAGTGGAAAGACGAGCGTACCATTTACCTGATGGTAAGCGTTACGACTGCTTAAGGACAGTTGCAAAACTAAAAAACACCTTGAATTACAAAGCAATGCTTGGCATTTCACTGCGCTCGCCACCCTGAGACATAAGTTGTTAAGTCTTAATTTGTCCAGTAGTTACTCTGGCTAAAATATCTTTCACACCGAAACAAAACAGTGCATTTTCACTACCTCCATGGTGGTAGGCGAGAGACCTACCACCAGTATATGTTTTATAATTAAATTTATAAATTAGGGTAGGTATGCAATAGTTAATACCGATGACTAAGTTGATTTGGGGATACAAATGTTTTGGAAAAAGTAGGAAATAAGGAAATCAAAAAAAGATAATTAATGAGGAAGGTAGTTTTGCGAATAGTTTAATAATTAAGAAATGGTATTTGCATTTACCTAATAATTTAAATATAAAAATAAAAACCGATTCAATTTGATAACTATTTAATTGCTCAACAATAAGGCACCACTAGGACTGCTTTGCAATAGACTTGCAAAATCACATAAAAGTTATTTTAAAGCTTACCATCATGTGCAGTGCCGTGCTTAGGCAATAAAAAATGTACCTATCAGTTCTATCAATACGTTTCCAATTTTAAGTAAGTAAGTGCTGGTTTTTGAGGTCCCAAAGTTCCTCCAAAGTGCAGACATGGGTTTTTAGCCCATAAAAGTCCGGCATGCCTGGTCTATCTAGATAGTCGGGTATCCAATGAGGATTTTACTCAGTAGAAAAAAAAAGGTAAGCGCCGGTCAAGGATATTGATAATAAATCAACAAACAATACAAATAAATACTTCATTCAATCATGAATTGTAATTAACATTTCGCCATATTCCCACTGCCGAACGTGTAAGATAAAAGTCGAGAATATTTTTATTTTTTTGTATCGTTCCGAAGCCGCGTTCCCCCGGCGTCGTCGGCGGTTCCCAACTCGCCATGTGCCGGGCGCCGCGAACCGCGCCAGTCGCTCCCCGACCGCGGTGCAATGATGTTGCGTCTCTCACTCTTTCTCGTCTTGTTAACCAACCCGATCAGAACCTATGTCACCGACGCGCCCTCGTTCGCGGACCGTCTGGACAAATTATACGAGAAATTAGAAAAATTCACTGTGTCGCCAAAAAGTCGAGACAAACCGCAAACACCCGAAGAAAAGTTGTATGCAAAGTTGGAGCGTTTGAACTCGCTGTCGCCGGACAAATTCGAGCTTAGTGACGATGAAGAGGAACTGTTGTCTGCTATGCAGGTGTGGGGCAGGCTCAGTGCCGACCAACTGGATGCGGTTGTGAAGGACCTCCAGAAAATGCGAGACGAACGGGACGATGAGAAAAGTGAACGGTTGGCCGACCAGGAGTACGGAGACGGCGATTGGAACGATGAGGTAAGTGCAGTTTTAGTTTGTAGTCATAATATTTACGTTAAACGGTTCTGTGATGTTTCATAAAGCGGGTGTGTTTAAATTTGTTTACAAACACTTTTTATGAAGATTTGTGAGTCTCACTACAAAACTTTACCTGAAGGTTGTAGAAGCTTCGTCTAGTTTCCATATAATCGGTATGTATGGTGTTACAAAGTAGGGAAATAGGCAGTTTTATACACGTATTCGCGTTTGCGTTACTCATAGATGCAATATAAACAGTGATGCAAGTTTACCTACATACTGTTTTATCATAATTGTTATTAATATGTTAACCAACTTTACAGCTATTTTATAATGCCAATAGCCAATATAAATCATTATGTCATTAATCGAATCGTAAACCGCGTTTTATATTTTCTGCGTATGACTGTAATATTCGTCATTCTTTCGCATAAGTAATGTTTTCTAGATTTACGCGAATGTTACACCTATTTTTTACTTCCCGTCGTTTCGATTACTTTACAGCTTTAGTGGTGGAAAATTTAACAAAATCCGCGATAAAATCCGTAAAAAGTAGTTATTTCAATACTACAATCGCTTTATCTTAATTTGTATTGTGGTTTATTTATCAATTATTTACGTTATATTTTATTATAGGTAATACAGATATAAATAAAAGATCTCGGTTCCATGACTGTGTGAGTTCGATTGTTTGTGCTAGATTAACAATTAAAAAAAACTATTATCTCTATGCGGTTTTTACAAATTGCTAGGGCTTTTTCTTAGGCGATGGTAAAGTTTATTACTATTTTTTACTTATATTATACTATTTACTTCCAATAAAACGGATTTTTGAGTTAAATTAATACGCAATTATTTTTTTAAAATCCAACTTTTGTTTTCCGCTTTCGTCGGTCTCATGATACTGGATTTTTCTAAAATATATTTCCGATTTCCATCGATAAGAATCATTTGGCTGTATATTTTAATTTACTTTTTTGTTCCATTACTTAAAAAGTTTCGATAAAGTAAAGAGATTTTAATATGAAGGTATTAAAAAACGTGCTAAGTACATTCCTTATTTACTAGTTCTTTCATAATTCAATAGACATTCCAGTTGTGCACTTTTGATTGCAAACAGAGATTTGAAAAGGAATCCGACTCATTACGAAGGTTCGATCGAATACATTCTTGTTTAATATTTAGATAAGTGCGATTTAATGTTGAAACAAATATTTATGCCTTGTGAAACTTGCATATACTATTACGGGTTAAAATTATATTGCTACATTAGGATTTTTTACGGCTGCTAAATATTTGCTATGGGTTACTAATATAAACGACTTTACATGACGCTCTTATGATATTGTACACAATCATGTCTTTTAACTAACCGCGCCCGACTTGAGAATATAACCCAGGACTTTACGGTTCACAATTTGTTTCTATGTTACTATAGCGATGAGGATGTAACGCAGTAATTGTGCACCTACATATTTTACATTATTTATATTTTATTTCTTAGAAACTTCATTTACCTGACTCCAAACTTAACAGGAAATAACTTCAACCAAGACACATTATGGCATGAAATAATAATGAATCCGGGATTAGAATCCCAGTCCTCACGATTTAAATGAAAAAGCCACGTATATTTGGAATAGAGAATCGTGCAGTTGTTTAACCTTTCTATTATAAACAAAAAAACGTCCATGGATTTCTAGATCCAGGAATCCTCAGAAACGGTTCTCGGCTAACTGGCGACAGCGCATAAACATTATAGTAACCAGTATTTATCAGTTATATGAATTATCACCAGCCTAGATGCACGAAGGTCTCCAACAAATATTTACGCCATATGGCCTGTACTACAAATTCAATAATCCACGCTTAGTTACTAGTTTGTAGACATATTCACGTTCTGCAATCTGTCTTGAACTATGCATAACGCAAACCGGGGGTGAATAGGAACGAATGTACAAAGTTAGGTAGAAACAGTATACCTACGGTGATGAGAGAGGAATGCTATGTTCACAATTATTTTCTATACATTTTCTAGTCAAAATTTTTTTTTTTATGATACAGCTGATTTTTATTTGCGTATTCAGGGTTGGTCCCATAATATAAGTGATTTTTTAAAATAATGAGGATAGCACTCCCCTTACGGTTTATGGCTTTTATATATTTTAATGTACTTTAATAGAACATTAAAACTAGTTGTGATTATGTTTTATTTTTAATACTTCGCGCGAGTAAAAATATATTAGTGCGCGAAGTCTTAGGCTCAAATTTCAGATCACGTTATTTTTGTATTTTGCGGTACCAAAAACATAATGTCCAAGTCTTTAATACTAGAATACGAGTGTTTCCCAGAAGATCTAACCTCAGACAGAGTCGCTCGTAAAATTATAGGCCAAATATCTTCAACGTGCGTAATAGCAACATTTTCAACCAATAAATACAGTGTAGAGAATATTAACAAAACCAAATCAAAATATTCTATGTACTTGTCAGTTTTATTGTGAGTTTCTCGGTCTAGAAAAGTATTAATCGAGTTGGCTAGATTTCGAATTTGCGGGTTTATCATTCGGAACGGTAATAAGTTAATAAGCTCGGCGGATAATGAGTGGCACTAATTATATGCTTATTCCATACTGGAATTCTTTTGTATACACTATTATTTACTATTAACTATTTACGAGGTGTGAGACAGTTGTAAAGAAATTTCACGAATTTTTCTAAGTAACAAAAAATCACTACAAAACTATTTATACAAATAAAAGTGCGCTCAGGTCAATATAGTACTGAAAATATTTCATTTAAATTCGATGAAGTATGAAACCCCAAAATTGCATGTCCTATAAGAAATATGGCATAAACGAAAACAGGTTCATGACACTATAAATCTCCCGGCATCTAAATCATGTCGCAATAAAAAGCTTTTACGAAACTGATCCTTTGTGCTAAGATGAAAAAAAAAACAAATTAAAAAAAAATCCGTACCTTTGTGCAACAGTTTAAAAATCGAATAATTCATTCAAAAAAAGAATGCTACACAATTCAAAGACAATTAAAAATGTAGACATAAATAAACAGAATTAAACAGGGAATTGTAAGATTTATCTAATGTTTCGTTTGATGTTTCGTTAACTGTCTTCCGACGTAACCTCGTAAATTGTTAAAAGAACCCGCCGACCTGGTTTTGTTAAATTATAGATGTTAAATTAGCTAATAACTGTGCGTATTGTTTGTTTATTCGTAACTGACATAATGAGTTTGTGGTGTTTTAATTTATCTTACAAGTATGTTCACGCTATTGTCCACAAGGGGTTGGTGGAGGTGGGTATAGTGCCACCCACTGTTCGCTCAGTTAATCCTTATGATGCAATATCAGATGAGCTTATTTCTCTACGAGTTAATAATTACGGATAAAAGTTTTGGTCAATTCATGCGAGATGTTTTGAGAGTGTAAAACTCATAAAAAATCTAAACCAAAATATGGTTTATTCAAATAGTCTTTTATAAGACCTTTCGAATCGTTAATTTCTGCTACCAGCGCTTCGGAACGTGTTGTAGCTGTGAATAGGGAACGGCGCAAAAAACTCCCTTAGCAACACGAACTGTCTTTTTTTTATAGCTCTCTTCTACATCTGGGAGTTGAACCTTAGACCTCACAGTTCATACCCATCACGAGTTGCCAATCGATAACTCATTCATTGTCCTCAAATTCTCGGAAGGTCTGCCGCTGTACATAAGCCTTATCAAAGTATTTCGAAGTATATTCACTGTTAGTAGGTCTCTCATATGTGACATGTCGTCTTGGTAAGTACCACCGCAATGTCTATTTCCCCCGCCAAACAGCAGTGTAAATTGCACTGTTGTGTTTCGGATTGAAGGACATTGTAGCCAGAGCAACAACTGGACATATTGAGACTTTACATCTTATGTCTCAGGATGGCGAGAGCAGTGGCATGCAAAATATTGCTTTGTAATTCAAGGTGTTTGGTTTTGCTACTGTTCATGAGCGGTCGTATCGCTCACCATCAAGCGACTTAATGTATCAGGATCAGGACATAAAATAGAAGCACATTACATCATACATGACTGGGTCAAAGTTACCCATTCTATCTGTACAATGAGTTACATACATTTACCGGTTAACAAGAGTTATGTATGAAACCCGACGCGGTAACCCGTTGTTTGAAACGAATGGAATCTCCGGCCTATAAACGATTGCATAATTTCTGGCATACAAAGAACATTCGTATTGCGCTGTGTGTATGTCATGTATTCCGAGACTGGGTACTCACAAATCATAATTAACATTATTAATCGTTTAGCAATGAGACGTATGAGAAACATCCAAAAGATATAAAGCTTTCGGCCTTAAATTATAAGAAATTTATATTGTACATTAAATTTTTGGACGTGTTAAATGTACCGTGTAAGATAGCCTTTAAAATGTCAGCATATTTCAAATTAATCGATTGGTGTAAACATGTTGCAAAATATTTTTAATACTGGCATGATAAAGTGACAATGTAAACTTTACGTCCATCTACCTCGTAAAAAAAGAAATTTCGTTCCATATTAGTAAGATATAATGACTTCGGACTTATTGTTATATTAAGTAAGAATATTTGATGCACTGCTGAAGCACACAAAAAAATAATGGTAATCAAAAAAGGTCCAAAAACAAAGCAGCTTTCCGCGAACTTACATAAAAAAAGAGGACCCTGAATAAAGAACCTCGTTCTCGTCCTTGTTTTTAGGATTGCGATTTTATTTTCGTTTTTCGTTTGGGATGTTCCTATATTAAGTAGTTTATTCCTTTTTTTTTAATCTGAACGGTTAACTAACCAGAAGATTTCATTATGTTCTTTTCTACGGGCTGGGCTTTTCAATCGCCCATTAATTACATACTTATATAACCTCACGCCTTTCTCCCAGAAGCAGTAGGTAAATCTGCTACCAGGACCTCCACGTTTTGCCTTGTGTCTTCCGTCCTACAATGTGATGGGGGTGAGCCTATCGCCACTAATGACTCCGGGCTCACAATACATTGAAAAATCCAATATCACTTTGCCCGACCCGGGATTCGAACCCATGATCTCAGCTTTGTTATCGTAGTACAACTGCGCCAACAAGCCAGCCTAATCGGATAATAAGATAAAAACCTAAACATTTTGACAATATAAAATACATAAATATTGCAACGTTATTCTGTATCTGTATCAGCATATATACGTCCCACTGCAGGGCACGGGCCTACTCTACAATCGACATTACGATTGAGAGTGGTTAGGCCATATAGTCCACCACGCTGGCCTAATGCGGGTTGGCGGACTCACATACATACATAGAAATTCTTATAAATTGCTATGGTATGCAGGTTTCCTCACGATGTTTTCCTTCACCGTTTATTGCAACGTTATTCGTCTCGTAGAATTGATTGAAAAAATGTGCTAAGTTGCTAAACAAGTGAGTTTTCATTAAACCGCGTACACTGCGGTTTGTTGACCTTCGTATAATTGCGTTGAGATTAGCCGAGACGCGAGTCTGTACCGCGCTCCCAATTACGCATTGTGTCAACACACGCGCACCTTCACATGCATACTTCAGTCATATTTGGATATGAATCATCTGTTCTGTGTAAATAGATATTTCAGTGTTCATATATCAATTATTCTGCACTTAAATTCCAAACGCCCTAAAACGGTGAAGGAAAACATCGTGAGGAAACCTGCATACCATAGCGGTTTATAACAAATTTCTATGGTATGTAAGTCCGCCAACCCGCACTAGGCCAGCGTGGTGGACTATATGGCCTAACCATTCAATCGTACTGTCGATTGTAGAGTATGCCCGTGCCCTACAGTGGGACGTATATGGGCTGATACAGTAACTTGCAAATACATACGGTCTTATTCATAGACAGTTCAAAAACCTATTTTAGCTATCGAACGTTTTGCCCCTTTCAACGACTTCTGTAATGAGTTTGAGCGAGACGACATTTATTAGGCAACATTCACCAAACGTATAAAATATGCATTGACACTGATGATAATGATAATGATGATAATGATTCTGGGCATATTATGCAATTTCGTTAAATCTTTTTTGGTAGTGCAACATTAAAGCGAAAGCAGCGGGGTTTATGCATTTTTTTTTATTTCTTGCGAAGAACAGTAACAATTTTTTTAATTCAATGAATAGCGAGACGAGCACGTCTCAATGTCCAGTAGTTATTCTGGCTACAATGTCCTTCAATCTGAAACACAACAGTGCATTTACACTGCTGTTTGTCGGGAGAAATAGACATTGCGGTGGTACCTACCCAGATGGCCTCTCACATATGAGAGACCTACCACCAGTACCACCACCCTATACTTACACTACTAGTCTTCAATCTTATCAGGAACAAAAAGTCTACTCTTTCTTCTTCTTCTTTTCGGTCTTTCAACGGCTAGAGCCGATTTTTACTTTACCCCGAAATCCTTGAATCGTATCTCGAACAATGAATAAATTATGGGTGGCAAAACCACTGGAAACGTTCTTTCTTAAAATTCTTACTATTTGTTTATTAGACAAACGTATATGTATGTAACGTTGCCAGAATGAATAGTAAGTCTATTCTAGTCCTGAATAGTGATATTTAGATGTCTATTTACCCATGCATTAGTTATTCACTATAATAAAAAGAGAATAAAACAGAAATCAAAGGCGAGTGCCAACCCGCATTAGGCCAGCGTGGTGGACCATACAGCCTAACCCCTCTCAATCGTACTTTCGGTTGCATAGGAGGCCCGTGCCCTTCAGTGGGACGTATATGGGCTGATACAGAAACATTGTATATGACTTGCAGAGTATAATACGGCATAATCTCTCAGTTCCAAGTTCCGTGCTTGGCAGTAGAACGTTTGAATTACTGGGGCTATTATTAATCTTACGTACTCTGATAAGAGCTGTACACGAAAATGTTTGAAATACTTTACGATAGAGATACCGACTAAAGGCATTGATAGATGAAGACAAAATGATTCAATAAGTCAGTCTGTTGGCTCGGGACGTTGTAGTTATCTATACATTTAAATAAAATTGAAGTGTCTGTTTTAAAAGTGAAAATAAAAAAAATGTCTAACTACATATCGTTATATACACGATACCTGTGCCGAAAATGATCTTTAAATCATTTTTGTCTGTCTGTCCGTCTGTCTGTCTGTCTGTCTGTCTGTTTGTTCCGGCTAATCTCTGAAACGGCTGGACTGATTTTGACGGGACTTTCACTGAAAGATAGCTATTTTTTGCGGGAGTAACATAGGCTACTTTAATTTTGAAAAACAAATTAGGGTTCCGCAGAAAAAAAATAAACCCTTTGTTTTTTTTAATATGGTATTATGACTCGCGGGTGGATGAGCTCATTATGTTTCTTTGATTTATTTGGTCTAAAAACATTCTAGAAATGTCAGGAAGCTGATATAATAAGGAGTAACTTAGGCTAAATTTATTTTAGAAAAATAAAGTTTTTGTTAAATTCCACGCGGACGAAGTCGCGGGCACAGCTAGTAAATCTATATAAACAGCTGCATGTTAGTTTTGTTTGTCCAGTATTTATTGTGACGACACGTCTGATCAATACTGGCTGAAATGTGGCCCACTTGGCTCGTGCTGGCGCGCATCTGGACCAATCGTTCCGGGTTCGTTTCCTGTCCGATTTTATGAGTCAGATTATTGGAAAATTTAAATTCGGTTTTATAGATTTTACTGTTCATATTCAGCGTCCGTGGAGCAGTTTGTTAAGCTGTGAAATGAAAGGATGCAGGTTCGATCCCAGCGATTCTAGACAAATGTTTGTGTGGGCTCCAAATATTTGTTTCGGGTCTCGGTGTTTGTGAGACCAAAAAGACAAGTAGTTTAGGATACGACGAAATACTTAATGAATCTTTATGTAGGGTCACTATGTCTTTTGCTTTTGGAAGTATTTGTTTATTAATTATGAAGTCTTCAAACTCTCATTAGGTCACCGTTGTAGACTGATTGGCCTGGCCTGAATATATTGCCATGTACAAAGTAAATGTTTACGAGTTGACAACTGAACTGGTACTGTGAATAATTTGTTAATTCATTTACATTTATTAAATACATTATTAATTACTTATGCTATGTATCAAATATTTACATGGCATGATTAAAGGCAGGCAGTTGGTTGATTATAAGCGAAATTGTTTTTTTTTTTTTTTTTTTTTTATTGCCATGAATGGCGAGACGAGCATGCCGTTCGCCTGATGGTAAGCGATACGACCGCTCATGAACAGTAGCAAAACCAAACAACACCTTGAATTACAAAGCAATGCTTGGCACTCCACTGCGCTCGCCATCCTGAGACATAAGATGTTAAGTCTCAATATGTCCAGTAGTTACTCTGGCTACAATGCCCTTCAACCCGAAACACAACAGTGCGTTTACACTGCTGTTTGACGGGAGAAATAGACACTGCGGTGGTACCCACCCAGATGGCCTCTCACATATGAGAGACCTACCACCAGTATTATTGTTCAGCAATATAGACAAAATATACGTTGCATCGTTCTCTAGGCGTAGAAAAATGACAGACTATACATTTATTGTGTTTAGGTTATAAATAAATAAATACACCCAACGTCAAATGCATAGTCCTGACCCCACACTAAGATTGAGCCTTGTGTGATGAGTATCAGCAACCGCGAGAAAATTGTCGGTCTTACAGACACCCAGACTAAACAAATGCTTGTAGGCCAGACGATTTTTTTTGTTGCGGGGATCGAACCCTTGGCCTTTCGTTTCACAGGCGTTAACCAACTGCGCCACGGAGGCTGTTTAAGATGATCTTACGTTAACTCCTCGTTATCATAAACAACCAGAAACAAATGCCTATGGTTCACATAAACATTTGTCTCGATGCGGGGATCGAACCCGCGGCTTCTCATTTCACAGCCAGCATCTTATCAATTGCACCACGAAAGCTGTCAATGTAAGATGCCATTGTAAAATGCATAAATAATCTCACTTACAACAAATTAGCTTAGAAACAAATCTTTCACTTCCAAATTGATTTAAATCACTACTAGAAGACACTGGTAACTGGTTAACTCTGAATAACTTACTCCCGTACTCAGAGACATTTGATGTAAATTAAATTATTACTCAGAGTAGATTTTGCGAACAAAATCTTTACCAAGCTTCGATCAAATATACACTAGATACACAGTTCCCTGTAAAAGTTGTGTTAAAAAGTGGCACCGATGCATGACGTGAAAAAAAGTAAACTAAAAGATCACATATTCCAAATATATTAACACAAATTCCACCTTATTCCTGGAGCTTAAAGAGTGCTTGAAGCACTTTTTTTTGGTGCCATTTTCTAAGCGCTTATGTTGTATCTAGTGTATATTTGATCGAAGTTACTAAGGAACGATTTAATTGACATTAAACGTGAGTGCGGCCGTTAGTCCAATTTTGCTAAAACAAGTGACCGACGCGACCGATCTAAACAAAGATGTTGTTCCCAGACAGATTACAGTTATTTCTAGGAGACAGCGTCACACAGTCACTCGGCTTATTAGGGAGTCTAACTCCACTATAAATAAATATCTATCGAGCACACGTAGTCCTTTACACATGAAATATTCCTGTGGTGTTAATCAAATTATTATTTACAGATTTTATCGTGGATTTGGTTTAAAATTTACATTTATGAAAATTCCCGACGTTTCGGTTACTTTACAGCTTTCGTGGTCACGGGGCGGACTTTTATTTCGATGTGTAACATTTTTCCGGTTGTCCGATTCCGATTCAGAAACGTAAATAAATAATGCGTGTATTCATAGCCAACAGTCATATATCATATAGTCCTGACCCAACAATAAGATTGTGACGTGGCTATCAGAAACTACGAGAAACTTGTCGGTCTTACAGACACTCAGACTAAACAAATACTTGTGGGCCAGAAAATATTTGTCGGTGCGGGGATCCAACCCGCAGCCTTTCGTTTCACATGCGTTAACCAACTGCGCCACGGAGGCTGTTTAAGATGCTCTTTCTTTCTTATAAATTCGGGTGCCCTAAACGTGGCGTGACAAAACAATCGAGCAACTGCCATATTTGTGCCTAATGGCGAGGGACTCGTTATCGCTAACGTGAGTAATTTAATTTGTTCTAACACTTTGAATTAAAAAGTAATCTTTAGTTAAGAGCTAAGTTATGACGTCATCACGCCATCCAGGTGTAAGATAACAGGGCAATCCCCGAGTCGGTATTCTTGTCCATATACAGCTGTTAGATCGATGGGCACGTTTCTGAGAACTGTGTGTTGCTAAATATTAGAATAGAAGCGAATGAGTTGAGGTATGATTGGCAGTACGACAAATATTTGTGTGATCGATAAATGTTAGGCGGGTTAGGGTTTCGTAACATTAGAAAGCTTAGTAGGTGATAAAATTATTGCTTAAGAGTCGTTTCATACAATTCATTTGGGACTGTATACGATTGTTCCAGTATTTTTTTGTTTCTTCTCTGGATTAATCTGTTTGTTATATAAATGCATACATACTTAAAGACACGAATTTTTCTCAGAAAGGTAAGGCAGAGTTGCAATCCGGTCACCCATGTTTCGCCTTGTATTTTCCGTTCGTGTGATAGGGATGAGCGTATCGCTATATCGGGCACAAATTCCTGACTTCAGGTTGAAATATAAATCAACCTAATTTAAGTTCTTGTTAAATGCGTGGTTCAGGTAACTATACGACACTTTTTATTTTTAACGTAGCTTCGATGTGTATAAGCGAAAGCTGTCATTGGGTGCGGTTATTCAGCAGTAGACTTTTTGTGACTGAGAGTGACTCATAATACCCAAAATACTTTCGAATCAATCATGCATCCGTTCCTTCTCAAAATGAATCGGGAAAGAGCGAGAAGGCGCAGACAGAGAATAACATATCTGGGATTCCCTGATAAATACGCGCACATGAATGAACAAAACGTTTGCTGAATCACCACACTCAAGGTTTATCACCTTTCTACTTTGATAATTGGAAATAATCCAAGAAACATGAATTTCGAAAAATATCATGTTAGTAGCATAAATGAGCTGAGCTTGATATGTTAGATTGTAATATGTTAGATGTTGTCCTAGGTCGGGAAATCTGTTTTGCGAATCTAGTGCATTGTATAATACATTATTTTATTTTTATTCTTGAATTTCAAACCAAATACAAGCATCCTTGGTTACGAGCCAAATATGATGATACTTGTTTTTAAGTCGGACAATTTTTCTTTTTAATCTAATTTCAAAACCTAACAAGAAACACACACACTGGCATTGGTAGACTTCGCGAAACCTTATGGAGAATTCTCAAATACGCTGATTTTCTTATTATGCTTCTTTTCACCGTTAAACCGAGCGTCAGCTAACTTCATTCTCGTAAAATCAAGCCGAATCCTGCCTCACGTCCGAGACACAAAGTCCGGTACAATATAAATATAAAAGCACGCTATCGTCACGGCACTGGTCTGAAGTACCCGTCACTTTCTATGACAAACGATGAGTATAGCATAAACAAATGCTCATAGTCCAAGAGCCTGTAATCCACAGTCTTACATAATTTTATGTTTTTATTTTTAATTTAAACATTACTGCATAAACCAATTATATTCATAAAATTGTTTCAAATAAGATCTTATCCCAAATCGAGACTAAAATAATAATTAAAGTTGATAAAATATAAAATAAAATAATTTATTACTTATGCTGAGTGTCTGCGAATGCCGCTAACGTGGATCATAGGATCAGCAACTATGAAGTTTAGATCATGATTGTTCTGGTAGATATCATGTTAAAACTTGAATGTCAAGATGAAATAGACATCAAATTTGTCTATAACCTATACATCTTTAAAAAGCTTCGCAAGTAAAGCAAAGTTCAACTATTATACTATAAGTTACACATAAGTAGAACATAATAAAAAAATATATATAAAAGCTTTTTTATTCGTTATTCTATTCATGCAATGACTAATAAAAGCATGCGCATAATTTTGGCTTATATTAAATTACGTAAGTCGGGGACTCGCGGGCTCTTATTCTAGCGTGTCGCATGACCGCCTTTTACACTGAAGTTGTTTGAAGATCTGAACTCAAGGAGGCTTCTCTGTATTATGTATTACTCTTCATATTGTTTATTTCTTATTGTACGAAAGTTTTTCTATTACACACGTGTGTTATATACATATACGTAAATATATTAATTGGTCTCTTGTATGTGAGAGGCCGCCTGGGTAGGAACCACCGCAGTGTCTATTTCTCCCGTCATTCATTGCAATAAAAAAAAGATGTACCTGTCGTGGTGACATCATGTTCATCTGTTCTGTGACCTTCGTGAATATGTCTCCTTTTTGGTTCTTCACCTGTGCATATCTGGTTACAATCAGTTCGGGATAATTGTATCGACACTTATACTTGATACATATAACCAGTGGTGTCCATTAATAAAGTTAAAAAAAAATCATATTTCACTTGCCCACAATTGTTATGAATCGATCAATAAATACGCTTTGGCTATTTATAAGGATGTGAGGTCAGGTGCCGGCCCATCGAGACCTTAACTGCACTTGCGAGGTCGGGTGACGTCATAACTTATGAATCTCAGCACTGGCACGCCCGAAAATGGACGTGTTTTTGTTGAATTATGGTGGAATAGTGTTCTGATAGCATTATTTTGGTGTAGGTTAGATATGACCTTTAGAAGGTTTTTTATAAACTTTCCCGCCCTCACACCCACCACTGCAACTCCTGTCAGCCAGGATCAACAATGACACACAAAGAATTGACACCGAGCTCCAGAGCTCGGCGAGTCTCTCAGGGACACTGGAGCTTTTCTTTAGAAGGACAGCGTAATGGCTTGTTGTGATATGTGATACTGATAAATAAATCATTGCTCATGTAATTTGATAATAACATTAAAATTCCTTTTCGTATTATCCCGTTTAGTTAATTTTGTTTTCGAGATTGTAAAAACTTGCCGATATTATTATCTCAAATTTTATTTCCGATCAAAAAAGTTTTCTTATTAGTATTAGTTCATGTGTGTTGCGAATTTGTTAAAGAACCAATAAAGCGGCTGCTCGATTCCCATATTCCCGATCGACCACAAAGATTTATTTTGGTTTTCAATGTTATTATACCAAATTGTTTCTCGCAGTTTCCGACACGCACATAATTTTATCGTACTGTAAAGACTGACTGATGTATTTACGTACCTACTGCCATCTAGAATATCCAAACCTTGACACCACAAAAACCAGATCTAAAGATACCTGCTTTGCAGTAACAGAAAAACAATGCTCTTCAAGTGAAATCAGCATACAAGGTATGAAATTAAACTGGTCATTGATAATGCTGGCAAAAAGCATATGTATTGATGGATCGCGCGGTATTCCAAGACCTCCAGTCAATCGGAAAGGAATAAACGGGTTTTTGTATTTGCACACCCGCTGGCATATTTCAGAACTGGATAAATTTCTTTGTAATGCCTCTTTTTACGAAATGACTGCTTCAACCGAAATCAATAATCCGTCCTATTTCAATAACCAAACCTATTCTTGATCTGACTGAGTTTAATTCTCTGAGTGATGCTTGCGAACTTAACCCATTCGGGGGGGAAGTCTTGATTGCTATCGAAAGGTTGATACTTAGAAAACACAAATCGAAATAAGTCGTCCCCGGGTCAATAAACATTTGACCTAATTTGTCTATATTTAGAATTAATCCGAAAATTGCTACCACTGGTCTTGTAACAAATAAAATAATCAGCTCCTAATCATATTCAAAATACGACCCGAAAGGTTACTATGATTAGCATTTCATTGTCTGTGGAATTTTGGACAATTTTTTGGCGAACTTCACTTGTACTATGTACTGTAATGCTATTGTATTATGTTTATTAAGCATTGTTTTACAATTAAATCAATTTACAGTAAACTTTAACAGACTAAGAACTCGTTGCATTTAAATTTAGTTCATCCTTGTCCATTATTATACATATGAGCGTTTGACTAATATGAAAACTCGGCCATAAGAGAGTATGTTAAAAGTCTATGTTTTAAAAACCGTCGTGTTTTGGAAAGAATAATAGTTTTCCATCGCTATCACTATGGTTGATTTAAACTAATTGTCTCGAGAAAACACTTATAAATATTTAATATAGCATACAAATAAAATGACGTATAAGAAGTCAGTTATCTTAATATTACCCTCTAGGATAACAGGTGTGCGTATATTTATCAGCCCATATACCTTCCACTACAGGGCATAGGACCTCTTCTACAATCAAGAGTACAATTGAGTGAGGTTAGGTCATATAGTCTACCAGGGTAGCCTAGTGCGGACTCTTTACATACCATAAAAATTCTTACAAATCGCTATGTCCGATGTCTTTTTCACCGTAATGGTGCATAGTGATTGACAATCAATAGTCAACATACATATGATTCCGAAAAGTCACAGGTGTGCCCTGGGATTCGAACCCGCGACCACCATGAACATCTTGGCAGCCGCGTCCAGTCCGTTTACCAACAGGCCACCACGCATTTTTGTAAGCGTGAGTGTATGATGAACAATCACTCCCAAAATAGCAGCAATTTCAGTAGTAACCATAGCATATTCTGCCTAAAACGCGTCTAAAAGCGGGTGAGTCATGTACAAAGCCAGCAGTAATTGCAAAACAAACGCTAAGTGTTTTGAGGCCACACATGCCCGGAGAGATTGCATACTCTTCAAAGATCATAGGTTAGCTGTAGCTGTTGTAATTGCAGTGGAGGGAAAGGTACGGTTCACTCATTAATACCAAGATTTTAGTGTTTAAAGCTTTTAAGAAACTAGTATTTTCAGTGACAAATTGAAAAAAAATCGTATCATAGTCTACCAGCTTGTAACCATGGTCCTGTGTTATCCAAAATTCGAATAAGCCGCTGCAGCAGTTGCTTAGACACCTTCTGTCAAACGAGAGGCCGCGTGTTCGATCCCCGAACCGAAACAAATATTTCTGTGATCCACAGGTATTTTATTTCGGGTTTGGGTGTTTGTGAGAACGAAAAATCTTTCGAAGTTTCTTATACTCAAGACTCGATCTTAGTGTGGGATCAGGTCTATGAATGTCACTGTTAGATGTATTAATTAATTTATTAAAGATTTTCGATCCGTAAAATTTCAGACCAGTTTCCAAGGAGTTAAATTTGTCCCCGGCTTGGCTAGGTTTGCCCTCAATCTTTGAGAATTAAGTTCGGTGACTTGTGGATGAATTTAGTATTAAGTTTGCCCACCCTTTAGATGATGAAAGCGTGAGTTTTTGCATGTATGCAATTATACCTATAGATACGGTGCTTGTATGTGTTCTACATCTATAAATTCATCTATATTTAAATCTGTTCTTGTTTTAACTAGACATAAGTGCCCTTTATTTTGCCCATGCGATACATAAAGTACTGGTAGTACATCTGTCATATGTGGGAGGCCGCCTGGATAAGTACCACCGCAATGTCTATTTCTCCCGCCAAACAGCTGTATAAATGCACCGTTACGTTCCAGTTTGAAGGACATTGTAACCAGAGTAACCACTGGACATAATGAGACTTAACATCTTATGTCTCATATTGGCGAATGCAGTGGAATGCCAAGCATGGCTTTGTAATTCAAAGTGTTGTTTGATTTTGCTACTATGAGCGGTCGTATCGCTTACCATCAGGTGAATAGCATGCTCGTCTTGCTAATAATTGCAATAAAAAAATCGTATCAGTACAGTAATTTGATAAATAATTTGTCGTCAGGTGAACAATTTGCTTGTGCCGTCACAAATTGTAAGATTAATAGCTACAATATTAACACACAGCGATGACTCGTGGTCAGAGTGCCCCATTCATGATGTCAGGGGTTATCGGATATTATACGGACGAGTTATGAACTGGGATTTACCCTAGTAGTGGCTAGCGTATTTTATAGTCGTGTGGAAAATGTGGCCGGTGCATTCTTCTGTATCTGTGTCTGTATCAGCCCTATACGTCCCACTGCAGGGCACGGGCCTACTCTACAATCGAGAGTACGATTGATAGTGGTTAGGCCATATAGTCCACCACGCTGGCCTAGTGCGGGTTGGCGGACTTACATACCATAGAAATTCTTATAAATCGCTATGGTATGCAGGTTTCCTCTCGATGTTTTCCTTCACCGTTTTAGTGCGTGGTGATTGACTATCAACACACACATGACTCCGAAAAGTCAGAGTCAGGTGCATTCTTAGTGCGGACTAATGATACGGACTTTTTATGGATGTTAGGATATTTTCATGCACCTGGAAAGCTACTGTACACAAAATGGTGCAAAATCTCTCATAGTGACTGTAATTAAGTCGCTTTTGGGGCTTAGTCTACGTATCAATTTTAGAGCAGTCCTGTATAAATAAATAAAAAGAAAAAAAGAAAATAAATTTATTATTGACTGACATTAAGAAGAATTAGAACATTGCAGTATACACTAAATAGTCTAATGCTACTTATGATACTTACGCTTATATTTAGCTACACTACTACCAACAAGACTACTTTTAAATATACAAAAAAAGAAAGTGAGAGATGGCCAATAATAAAATCTTTCATTACATACATCAATCAATCATTCATCATTCAAGCTATATTCTAAAAGTACACTTTAGACTGCCCTATCTTCATTTTCCTTCACTTATGTCCATCCCATGGTAGTCGGTAAGAGATTGCCTTGAGCGATACGACTGCCATTTGTACTCTTATGTTAAATATAAGTTCTAGTTTAAGAATTATTTGATGTACAAAAAAGAATAAAATAAATAAATACATTCATCAGTCACTCACATATTGAACCAAAATAAGATCTGGTATCTTAGTATTCAGCTTTGTGTTGTGGGTATTGGAAACAACGACAGACATTTTGATCCTAAAACAACCGGACCTGAAACTAATATTTTAGCGCCACGCCAACATTTGTCTCGGAACGGACATCTAACCCACGGTCTCGTTTCATAACCAGTTGTGCTACGGATTCCGTCAATATTTATTATTTGGCCCCACAATATCGATTTTTACTTGACTTCTCACTTTGATACGTTTTTTTACCATGTAATGATGCAGCTATCCGGACGGATATTTCTATTGCACTGAATGTAAGCAATAGCGATACGAGCAGTAGCAAAACCAAAAAACACCTTGAATTACAAAGCAATGCTTTATGCTTGGCATCCCACTGCGCTCGCCATCCTGAGACATGTTAAGTCGCAATATGTCCAGTAGTTACTCTGAATATAATGTCTTCAATCCGAAACACAACAGTGCATATACACTACTGTTTGGCGGGAGAAATACATTGCGGTGGTACCTACCCAGACGGCCTCTCACATGTGAGAGACCTACCACCAGTAAACGATACGAATATCCTACCACCAATAATATAAGTATGGGATAAGTAAAATAAATAATTTATCTAGAAAGTAGCAATTAATTATGGGCATACAATCTTTTGTTACGTATTTAGAAAATGCGCGGAGTCTAACGTTTTCCTTGTACGTGTAATTAGCTTTCTCAGAAGTAATTATTAGTCGTAACTATAAAGTATATTAGTACAACTTACAACTGACTTGTAAAATTATATGAAAATTATTTCCAATAACTGGTGTGGACAGGAAAATCACTGCGAAAGGAGTGGCCGTGTGTTCGAACTCAAAAGTGTAGAATGAATGGGTCTCAAAATCAACATTTTATTACTTATTTTATTTTTTATCACAGTTTTAATTTAAAGGAACATATTACTTACTTTTAGAATATACACATATGTGTTCTTGGTTAATTTACGGTCACTGTATGTGTGAAGTGCGTGGTGGTCTGTTAGTAAACCGACTAGACGCGGCTGCCGACATGCACAACGTGGTCGCGGGTTCAAATCCCAGGACACACCTCTGACTTTTCGGAGTCGTGTGTGTATTGATAATCAATCACCACGCACTATAACGGTGACGAAAACATCGTAATGAAACGAAAATAGCGTCATATTGGTGGTCTAACCACTCTCAATCGTACTCTCGATTGTAGACCCGTGCCCTGCAGTGAAACGCATATGGATGATGATAAAGATAAGATAAAAACGTATGTACAGGAAAACGTTAAAAAAACCTGGATAATATATTTTTTTACAAAAAATACTAGGATAAACTTGTAGGTATACTCGGCCAGAATGATAGAATCAAGTCTAAAATCTCAATAGGAGATACTCGTGTCCAACAATATGACATATAAGAGCTAATATAAATGTAGTTGTCAAGATTCCGCATGTATTTTGGTCCACTATTCCATACAATAAAAACCTTTGGAGAACCCGTCACGGGATCCGCAGACGACACACGTATTTAAATAGCTCTTCCGGATTGCTAGACTCGACTAAACGGCACTAATGGGCTAGGAATTACAACAACGACATTAAGCACTTCATTCTATTTGAGAAACTTGGTGATAGGTTTCTCGCATTTAAAATTTTACGATTACTTATGTGCCAACAATATGAAGTATGCTTTAATATCTTCATACATTTCCTTTTGCTTAGTCATTTTATTAAAGACTAGGGACCGGGCCAACTTCGCCCAAAATCGAGGAGCTTACCTAAAAAGACTATAGCGAACTTTTTTTTTTAAGATGAAAACCTCCGTCATTTGTAAATTTTGTCTAAATTTAACTATTAGCACGCGCAATCATGCTCTCAAAAGAATCTTTCCCTGTTATTGGAACATTTTTCTCTATTGCTCCGCTTGTATTGGTCATAGCGTGATGTGAAATATGTATCTTACAGCCTATCTGGATTAATGTTATTCTGCTGTCCAACACAAAAAAAAACTTATACGAACCTGTTTTTCCAGACATTAGCGGTAACAACAAAACAATTTCTTCAGCATTAATTGGTATACATTAGTATGCAAGTATAGATACATGTTAAGATCCACGTTTCTGTTATTTTTTTTCTTTTTCACCAGATTTTGGTACTTTCTATTGTAAGATCATTGACTGTACCTAATATCCCCCATATTGATACCATTATCGCGCGTTTCTATAGATGTCGGGACGTTGGCTCAGCTACGTCGAGACTATTGTAGATCCGTACTAATAATTTCTTAAACTGGTAATTTATTGGTGGTAGGTACCACCTGGATAGGTACCACCGCAATGTCTATTTCTCCCGCCAAACAGCAGTGTAAATGCACTGTTGTGTTTTGGTTTGATGGATATTGTAGCGAGAGTAACTATTGAACAAATTGAGAATTAACATCTTATGTCTCAGGATGGCGAGCGCAGTGGAATACTAAGCATTGCTTTGAATTTCAAAGTCTTGTTTGGGTTTGCTACCGTCCATACGCTTTCGTATCGCTTGCCATAAGTAAAAATAAATAATTGAAGATTTAGTGTGACTGATAACGGTCTGAAAGAAGAACCCCCGTTGATTGTTAATATGATAATGATATGCTAGATATTTTTATTATATGGAATAAGATTTATTCATCTCATTATAATATTGAATGATTTATGTACTTACTATTATAGTTAATTTAATCATTACTCACTGTAATTTTATAATGTATGATAATTTGTTAAATAAATGATAAACGCCACGCCATAATAAATTATGACGCCACAAATACATGTATTTGCTTAATGCGTGTTATGGACCGATTAAGGACTTGAGAAGAAGTGATGTAAGTTAAGAATACTAGGTCCGATAACATCTTAGAAATTGTGTGTTTTCCTGACAATCCTTCTGATTACGTTTTGTCTGGCAGGGCACTTTTTGAATCTATTTTTTTATTGCTAACGTACATATGTAGATGACTAACATTGACAACCTTTCAAAAGCACATTCTGAGTGCCCTTCGTAAAGGTACTTGATATAATTTATTCCCAAATGCACTATGCAGAATACTATTTGATCTTCTTTGCGTTTTTAAGGCAAGTTAGATTTGCCTAGACACGCTGAAGCTCTATGGCAGGTACGGCGAACAAATGGCACTCGTACACACACATATAGACACCGCCGATCACAAATGCACCAACACCAAAACAGCTATAATATTTTTTTCTAAATAAGTAATACGTATTTCGCGCTATTTTGTCATTAGGTTTATTATTATTTTATTATAGGATTTTTTTTTTCCCAATGATATCAAAATTATTTGACGGCGCGTTCGAACGTTGATAGATAAACGTTCACACAGAGACTGTGTGAGAGAGAGAGAGCTAGCTTTAGCTATGGGAAATCCACTATTGAACATTGACTTCCCTATGGATTTCTAGACACCTGTCAAATGACCTTCTTAATTAAAAAAATATATAGTTTTCTTTTGTGAGTGGTTCAGATGTGCCATATAGCGGGGAAACTGGAATAGTGTACATGCGCGCGTGAGTGATGAGGGAAGTGGGCGATCACGCCACACTCGTTATTGCACCTTGTTGGTACGGTACATACACTACACCCATAGCTACCTGATTGTAGCATATATCTAGCATCACGAAGGTTGCCAAAACCTTCGTGTATTTGTCAGACGCCAGCAATAAAACGAGAATACTTTCATCAACCTCTTCATGCATTCTCGTCGGTTCAGGGTACTTCTGACCTGACCCTTGTTGAGGGTATCACTGATTTGCACGGCGTAGGTTCGGTGAGGTCGACCCCTACCGACTCTTCCATACACACTCGAATTGATCTGTTAGTCTCCTTCCATCCATCCATTTATTTACAATAATGTCTTATTTGCAATAATGGGTAGTAAATAATATTTTTTTATTATTATTATGATAAATTGAAGGTAGTGATGTAACACTTTCCGATTGACTAACCTCTCTTTCCGCCCCATGACCCCAAATTCTGTAGTTTCGAAAACGTCGCGAAATAAAGACCAAAATAAATCTATACTTATATTATAAAGCTGCAGAGTTTGTTTTTTTTGTTTGTTTGTTTGAACGCGCTAATCTCTAGAACTACTAGTCCGATTTGAATGATGCTTTCAGTTTTGGGTAGTCCATTTATCGAGGAAGGCTATAGGCTATATATCATCACACTATGACCTATAGGAGGAAAGCAGTAGTGATATTTCTAGCAAAAACGAGGAAATTTTGTTCGTTTTTCGTAGTCCGATTGGTCGATATTCTAAACTGTTAGTCAGAATTAAACATTTTGACCGCCATTTTAAAACGTGTATGCACCCGGGCGGAGCCGGGCCCGACCGCTAGTATAAAATAAAGAGGTAATTTGTGAAAAATAGTTTGTTTTTCCAATGCATCAAAATAACTTTTTGCTCTTAGGATTGGATGATTGTCGTACTATTTATTGATTTATGATAGATTTAATTAATTTTCTATGTGGAATTAAAACCGCCGCGTCCAGACCGGCCCATGACCTAGAAAGCTGTAAAGTAACAAAATGAAAATAATAATCCTAATCCGCAATAAAATCCGTAAAAATAGTTGAGCTTCGCATAAATCTAAGAAACCATAATTTTCTATGTGTTTGTTTTTGGTTTGTTTGTTTGGTTTTTGCAGACCGCCTTCAAATTAATAGTGGTTTTTAGTCAGTTCAGTTTTTGATATTATATCGCGAATTTTAGTAATGTGTTATAATTAACTTAAATTGAACATTGTTTCAATATCTTTAATCTTAGAGTACCTTGGATGAAAGTGAAAGTAAACAATTTTATAAGAGGAAACGTGTAATAATTTCCTTCCCAAGAGCGTTAAACTGTCAATAGAGGTGTTATTTAATATTATTATGATTGAATGTTATTATACACTGGTGAATCATCTCATATTATATTAACTTTTTATTCATTGTAAAATATTGTATTAATATAAAAAAGCGTTTAGGTCTATAATAGTTTTTCTAAATATTAATTTACTAGCTTTCCGGGGTCAAAGAAATACACTACGCCGGCTATCTGCTCGGGTGGCACAGTTTTATTACGATATGATTGCAAAGCGGGGGTCTCAGGTTCCAATCTCGGGTCAGGCAAAGTGATATTGGATTTTTTTCTATTCAATATCGGCGAGTCAGGAATTTGTGCCCTATATAGTGATATTCTCGCCACTTATCACATTGTGGGACAGAACACATGTGAGGAGTAACACGGGTGTTCTGATAGCACCCCTGCCTACCCCTCTGGAAAATAGGCGTGAGCTTATGTATTTATGTATGTATGTAAAGAAAAACATATCAGTATATACAGAACGATAAACAATATTTCACCTACGTAAAATATCCATGCAGTGAAATAAATAAAAATATGCGTTTCCTCAAAGACCTCGTCTTAAAACCCGTTGATGTACTTTTAAACGCAGTGGCTTTCGTACAATTTAATATGACAACATAATAATCCCGTTTACGAGCCAAGCGATTTCTTGAAACATCGTTAAAAGCTTTTTGTTGATTCGTAATATTTTGGCTTGATGTTCCCGATGACAAGAAAGATAAGTTTTATTCGGTTTTATTGCTCTTTCATAAAATACGTTTGTGTACCCGTCGCTTCTTTGTTATAATTTATGCGTTATAAAGGAATAAGGTTCAATCAAAATATGAGCATAAATTAATCCTGAAGTACAAAAGTACTTTGATAAATGAACATTCTAGATTAAACCATCCTTACAAAGCCTTCTAAAGCTTTAAAAAAAAGAAGTCATTTCGTGTTACTGAAGATATTTCTGCGCCGTTTCTTCTTCACAGCTACAAAACGTTCCTAAGCGGTGGTATTAGAAATTACCGATTCAAAAGATCTTGTGAAAGACTATTTAAATAAAGAATATTTTGATTTGGTACAATTAGGTGCGCAATTCACATTGGTGCATATGGATATAATATCTCCATGGCAACGCGTAACCGAAATCATATTCTTGTATATAAATCATGTTGCGCCAAATCTGAGCATGAACAAAAAATGATTTATTCTTAGTCATTATTGCCGTGCACGTGTGCAGAGTTTAAAAACTTAAAATGTTTACTTTTTGATAAAAACAAATCTAGACTACTATTAGGAAGTAAACAAGTGAATGTTTGGAATCCTAGTTTTTGGATGATGCGAGAAAAACGTTGATGATAAGTAATTCTATTAAATAAGTGCCATATTTCAATATAACATCATATTTTTATGTTTCGATAAATATATTAGCAGGAAATTTTGAAATCTGTTTTGGTTCACGAATTTTTTTATTAAACTATGTCCTAAATTTTTGTTAAATTATTTTTTTCGTTCTTATATTGGGTCTATCTATAAATAAAAGCCATTCCAAAAATTAGTCATCATCCCTATTCTATCAAGAAATGTGTACTTTAGCAAATCGGTGGTATAATTTTCGTGAGGGCGCGGCGTACGCAGGTGTGCCGGATGTTTACAATTAGCAACCCAACCGCGAGGAACTGAATTATCCGCGAGCATCGCATATTTCTGCTTTGAGTGATGTGCTTTCGCAGCTATTGGAACAGGGATTGTATCTCTTTGTTTTGAAAATCACTGGAATGTTTTATGTCTTTTTGCATGAATTTTGTAAAAATATTTGTAAGCAGTTAGAAGTTTGTTGACATTTCAAATAACTTATTAAACATAATATTTCTTTTTTGTTTTGGTTCCGAGTTCATGGATCGAATCCAGCCTTCTGTTTTTACAGATGAATTTAATGAAATAATGTCGTTATAATTCATATTTTTATACTCAATAAATTAGGTATAGTTTTATTTTGCCCATCTCTTAACAACACATGAGCTTATTAAAATAATAGTTTTATGAAACCTCACCTTCCTAATTTTATTGTTAAAACTTAGGAAATACCGAAATCCTCAATTCTTGAAACAAAACGATTCCCGTACAAACCGAACAGATAACATAAATACAAGTCTTTGTAAACGGTAACAGAAAACGTGTGCAATCGTTTCGACGCAGTAACATCGTGCCACTGATGATGCAAATCTTCGCAGACATTACTCACTTGTACCTGTCTCGCCAAATTATACCCTGCAACGGAAATTATTATTGACAATGAACTTGGGGAATGGAGAATGCTATGTTTCTGTAAATGTTTTGAAGTTGTATCTTCAATTCTGTTCCATAGAATAGTTATTTTACAAGAATTTCTATAGTATTTGTCCGCGAATCCGTAATAGGCCAGAGTGATTGAGGAAATGTTCAAATAGATCTAAACAACCCTATTTAAATTCTTGATTGTAGAGGAGACCCCTGGCCCGGGGATTGCGTGGTTTCGTCTATGAAAACTTGATTATTATTTTTAAATACCTTGTTAGAAGCGGATTAAAATATAGTGACAGTTGTTGACACTTAAAAACATTGACATAAAATATGGACAGGACAGGTAAAGTGTGCCGACGTAAATGGTGCGCCCGCTCCAGTGCTTCTCATCTCATCTCTTACAGAAATTAGTCGTCCATCGTCGTTGAAAATGCTTGCTTGTATTATGACAGAAAGTTTAAAAACTAAAGATAATAATTTTTATCGCCGTTTAAACAATATCTATTAAATTAAGTTCATTTAATATTTATTTTAGCGCGATGTTCACGGTCATCTTTTTGAATTTCCAAGCGTACTAAAAGGCCTATCCTTAGTTATTAAATCGATGCTATAAAAGGACTTAAAAGCGCAGAATCAAGTTTTAATGTGGTTTAGCAATAAATGCATTAGTTAATAGCGTGTTTAAAATAAACATTGGCAATCAACATTCTTATGTATCTGATCGATTGTATCATAAAAAAATCGTATGCGTTGAGACGAAACAGATGCGCCGGCCGCTCTTTAAATAAACCGGCTATTCTGGGCCGCGGCTCTCGAACCTGCCGCCGTTCGTACTTAGGGACGGGATGGGACGAACTGGGAGGAGACATAACCCCCTAATTAATTACTTTTTTGAAATTATTGGTAACGTAACCGGTGGTAAGTCTCTCATATGTTAGAGGCCGCCTGGTTAGGTACCTACCCTAATTTTTAAATTACATTTGTATTTTACTAGTGGTAGGTTTAGTTCAATCTCCTCTTTAGTTCAATGCTTTGTACGCAAGGAAGTGGACATTATTTATTTCCAACTCCTCCTATTTATTTAACTTTTTGATTAATTTCGTTGCGGGTTAAAGACAAGTTAAACATTCCCGGAGACTCGCCGAGCTTCAATGCTCGGTGTCATTACATTGCGTGCCACTGTTGATCCTGGCTTACAGGAGTTGCACTGGTGGGTGTGAGGGCGAGATAGTCTCTGGTGGTAGGTTTCTCATATTTGAGAGTCCACCTGGGTTGGTATCAATCACCACAATTTCTATTTCTCCCACCAAACAGAACTATAGTGTTCTGGTTTGATGGACATTGCAGCCAGAGTAACTGCTGTTAATGTCCAAGAGCAGTCTCACCACCAAAAAAAAAAAACAATTGGCGAAACATTATTTACTGAGTCGTTAATAAACTCAATCTCATTTTTATATCCGACAGCTTTCATGCCTTTTCTCGCCTGGGCCTTTAGGCATTTTTTTACTGCCTTTGTTTTGATACGCTAAGTCTGGCACTGCGTCTTTAAATATAGTGTTTTAAATATTCTTGAACGGTATTAATCACTTACTACCAGGTGAGCCGTTTGCTCCTTTGTCGGACAAATGAAATAGAAAAATCTAATATTCTCAATTAAAAAATCAAATAAGTGCGCGGTGGCCTGTTGGTAAACGGACCAGATGTGGCTGCCAACATGTTCACGGTGGTCGCGGGTTCAAATCCCAGGACACACCTCTGACTTTTCGGAGTCATGTGTGTATTGATGGTCCACGCACTAAACGCGGTGAAGAAAAACATCGTGAGGAAACCTGCATATCATAGCTTTATAAGAATTTCTATGGTATCTAAGTCCGCCAACCCGCACTAGGCCAGCGTGGTGGACTATATGGCCTGACCACTCTCAATCGTACTGTCGATTGTAGAGTAGGCCCGTGCCCTGCAGTGGGACGTATATGGGCTGATACAGAATATTCTCAATTGGATGCTTAAATCTGTCCCCGTCCTGCCCTGAACGAGCGTGTCTATATTAGGAATTGTTGTAAATCGAAACATGGGTTTTGAGAGTAACAAATTAGCTCTCATTACGAGGGCTGGGACACGGAATTAGAACGGTAACCCTGAAAGTGTTGTTGACTCTGCGGTCACCACTTGTTGCTTTATTTAATTTTCAGTTTAGATTTACGAGACAAAATGAGTGAGTCATTTAAGGGCTATTGTTAAATTAGATGCATTTAGCTTCAAGAATTGCGCTGTAGCTTTGCTTTTAAGAAAATTGTGCATAGGCTAATCGTTTTCAGCAATTAGAATTTTATACAAATATCATATTATTAGGCTAAAAAAACCCACTGCTGAACATAGGATTCTGGAAATACGTTAAATTTCGGTACATTGTACAGATCTTAACCTTCCAATACCATGATCAAAATATTATAGACAGAGCATCTTCTGGACTTAATGAGACTTAACATTTTATGCATCAGTATGTCGACCGCAGTGGAATGCCAACCATTGCTTTGTAATTCGTGGTGTTGTTTTTCTATATGAGCGGTCGTATCGCTTACCGTCAGTCAATGGGCATGCCCATCCCACCATTCATCAAAATAATCAACAAAACTATGTAGCCATATTACGAATGACTGAATTTGAAATATTGCACTCCTTTTTATAGGCACCAATGGTGCCGCACCATATATATTGTAAATATACCACGTACTAGACGGCACGCCGAGCTGTATGAACTGAAATAACTGCGTTTACAATTTTTTATCTTACATGCGATCGTAATTCCCTTTCGATCCTAAATAGTATTTCCAAATATCTCCAAATATTCACCACCTCTTACCTCAGTTCCAGGATGTACCAGAGAACACAGAAGGCGACTACCCTAACGACAAAGATTGGGACACTGACGACGACCTAGACACCGGTTCTACCTCCAAGCCAGTGCTGGGCATCACTCCATCTGCCTTCACCAGACTGGACAACGCCTTCAAAGATATCGTGGTGTCTGCCGTCGATCCTATCGCCGCTACCAATGAGAGGCCCAGGATATTGGATGACTGTAAGTTTTTTACTTTGGATTTTCTTTAATTTTTTACATAGATAAAAACACACGAATATGTTTAATTGGGACAGGCAAATATTATCATTAATATTTTCATTTAATGCTTGTCGGTTTAAAGAATAGTATTTCGGTTTGTTTTTAATTTGTAGAGTAGATGTTTATATAGAAGTTATTTTGAGACGATTGTGTAAACTCGTTGTTTCATTGTAGGCATATACATTTAAATAATTAAAAAATATCAAATTTCGATAATGACACTATAGTTGCAAACCGACGAAAAATCGTTCGTTGGTGGATGCTCTATTTCATTTACATTGCCATCAAAGAATTATCCTCATCACTTTTCAGTATAACAATAATAATAGTTTTTAAAAGTAGATTCCAGTTTGCTCTATAAATCCTTAGGCGGCTATGTTCTGTTATAGTCCATAGATGAAGATGATGTGGTTTCTTGTACATCGTTTTTTTTATTGCAATGAATGGCGAAATGAGCTTGCCGTTCGCCTGATGCTTGATATTCCACTTCGCTCGCCATCCTAAGACATAAGATGCTAAGTCTCAATATGTCCAGTAGTTACTCCGGCTACAATATCTTTAGATTCGAAACACAACAGTGCATTTACAATTTTGTTTGGCGGGAGAAATAGTTTATATGTTAGTCTGAAGTTGATTTTGACTTGTGCGTGTCTGCTTTTCAAAGGTAATGAAAAAGTGATGTAAACTAACAATTTGTAATCGTTCACAGCCATCTGCATGTAATTGATGTTGGTTTTAAAACGAGAGGCCGCAGGTTCGATCCCGCATCAAGGCTTTTATTTTTATAATTTAGTATTTGTTTTTCGACAAAATGTTTTAATACCAAATTGTAACAAGACTTTGATCTGTATATGGTGTTTTAAACATTATTTACACTGCTGTGTTAATTAATTAATATTTGAAGCTTAGCTTTCTTACGTGTGTTGATATACTCTATAGGTTCGTTAAGTGGTTTTTTAATCATGATAATAAAAGACAAAAAGAACGGAACAAAAACACATTTATTTCCCATAGTACAACAAAAAAGACACTTCACATTGCTGTAACATTTAGGTACTCATCACAATATTCGGTACATTCCAGCGGCACTGACAGCGATAGGTCGCAGCCAGCTGCGTCGCGACGCCGTGACTAACGTGGTGCGCGTGGTCAAGTCCAGCAAGTGTCTCATCCCTCAGCCCAGGTGGCTCAGCGTGCGACAGCTGGCACCCGCCGCCGATACTGTGTGAGTATGCCTTGGTCTTCTGCTTTTTATTCTTGGGCTTCTGCTTTTGTATTCGACTTCAGTCTTTATTCCACTCTTAGAAATAGTTTATGGAATTGGATGGTTTATGGAATAAGACGTATAGGTATACGAATAGGTTGTCTTCAATGCGCTGTGTTCTAAGGTAGGATGTTATGTCATATAGGCAAATGTCATACTGGTAACACACAACATATTCCTCCTGCAACACTACCTGACACAGGTATTAGCCGAAATAACCGCCTCTTGTTGGTACTAATCGAGCGGTACGTCATTTTAACATGATAGCTGTCAATCCACTAGGTCGATAGGATGCACTGCAACGTTCAGTCTTGTACCAGCATATCTGTTTTTTAACCTGGTTCGCCATTCTTCTACGATAGTTATGAAAGAAGGCTTCTCATATTAGTCTCAAGTACTTTACGACGTAACCCATTAAGAAAGTCTAGATGCGGGTTAATTTGTAACCCACTTCATTGTCGACAGACGGCTTTTCTCTGGAAAAAAAAAATAGAACTGTATTTTCAATAGATAAAATTACATTAACAACACAGGTAACCAAATTGGACCCTAATCAAGGACCAGAAATCAAATTTACAGAAGGTGTGGTTGTTTTCAGGTACATGCCCCCATGCGTGCAGCTACATCGGTGCGCCCCTGACGCAGGGTGCTGCAGCAACGAAGCTGAGGTCTGCGCGCCCATCGACGGGAAATACGTCGCCCTTCCTTACTACGTGAGTCTTACTATCCAATGTTTATGCCAACTGTACTGTATCAGCCCGTAGTCGATGAACACTGGGCTACTTTACAACTGAGAGTTCGATTGAGAAGGCTTAGGTCATTGTGCATCATGCAGGTTATGCCTGTTTTCTAGTCGGATTGGCCGACTTCACATTCCATAGAAAATGTCATAAACCTCTATAATGATATAGAACACTGTGAGAAAACATCCCCACAAGATTTTCTTCGTTATGGATTGTCATATCCACATTAGGTCACTATGGTGGAGTAGTGCCAATGACCTCTGTATTGAACTCTTGATTGTAGAGAGAATTTGCGCTCGTTCAACAGTTGGCGATTATAGAATGGCCAGTTTGTTGGAATATGGCTTGACTTCTCGATTGTAGAGGAACCTATGCATTGTAGTGTGTCAAATATATAGACTTGATCATTATTATTAATTGATATTTCAGCTACACAAAGCTGACGGCAGCATGAACGTGGCCCGGATGCTGTTCTTCAATCACACCCAGTGCGCCTGCGTGTCTCGGGAGACGCTGCAGAGTACGGTCCGCACCAGGGTCGACAGCAAGCAGTACGAGAGCCTGGAAGCCAGGAGGGACCTGTCCAGCGAGGGTCAGAACGACTGGAGGATGCCTACCGAGGAACCTAAGGTCATGAAGGAGGAAGAGCCTACCCAGATGCGCAGGTATTTATTATATATTGGCCTTATAAGTTTGGCTGGTTTCCTTTCCTGGGTCATCCACGCCAAAGTTCTATCATCCGCTTATTACTGGCGGGATTTGTCTCATCGAGGGGAACTACTGGCCTTTTGAGAGGTCAAGTCCGAACGGGCCTCCTTGTGGATTTTCGTCGTGGAGGAGTGGCGCATCTGGTTGGACAACCCCAGTGCTGGGGCATGGACCATTGCCGCTGTGAGTCCTGTCCTGGGCCAGCGGCTGGGCAGGCGCCACTGATGGCGTTCTACCTGATAGAGGTTCTAACAGGGTATGCCTGCGTTAGTAGGAACCCGGTGTGTGTCATGATACACGGCATGCCCGGGAGAGTACCTGAATCAAGTTGAACGTAATTAGGCTATGCCGTGACGACTGCCCAGTCACGCCTAGGATACGACATACTGCTGTGAGGGTCCAAGTACTAGCACTCGGATTGTCTAGCCTAGGGCGCGACTCCTCCACTGCGGCCTGGGGGATAACCGTGTGGCCTCTCTGTTGGGGCTGGTAGTTCCCTGCGGCAGGACGGCATATCCCGACGCGAGGGCTCTGGCTTTGAAGTCCAGGAAAAGGAACTGGCCAATAAGTAGTTGGTCTCATGGGAAATAGTGCGCTACCGCTTGCTGCGGTTGACGCAAGAGAGCCACCCCGAATGGGACAATAGTAGTTCCGTGCGTGCAATCTCCCCGGAACCATGGAGTTTGGGCAGCAGACTAGATAACCCGCCTGCCCCTCGAACCAGCTTCGGTTATAGCTAGTTGAAGGGGGCGCGGAAGTTCCACCGATGGTCCAGCACGACTCCCAGAAGCTCCAAATGGGCCTCTTAAGTCTCCAATTGGGCCTCGCATGCAGCCATATCCGAGGCCTGTGTAGACAGATGGCTTTGGACTTATAGAACGCCGTAATGAGGCCCAACCACCTTTACGTCCTCACCACATTTTCCCTACGCGGCGAGAAAGACAAACCTTCTCGACGGTCCACACGCTGTCACTAGCGTGTTGTCGCCCCGGTGATTGGCATCACGGGGCACCCACTTGTAGCCAATGTTCCAAAGGTGCGGACCGAGGAGGAACCCCTACGAGTGACTTCTCATCGGTACCACCTATCAGCGCTCGGGTACAATTTATATCTGTTTGACAGATACGAATGTACCACACGCCAGAGATCCGAAGGCACCAAGTGGTAAAGCAGAGCCTTTTCAATACACAGCCGGGGCAAGATGTTGATTGTATTGAAGAGGCACTACAGTACCACGTGGTGCGTCCATATCTTAGGTGCCTGGTGCACTCGTATCTGTCCAACAGATATAAATTGTACCCGAGTGCATACCGGTGGTACCGATGAGAAGTTTCTCGCCAGGGATTAGTCCTTGGTCCTCTTCTTTGGAACATTGGCTACGAGTGGATGCCCCGTGGTGCCAATCTTCGGGGCGACAATACTAGTGACAGCGTGTGGACTGTCGAAAAAGCTGTCTTTGTCGCCTTGTTGGGAACAAATAATGTGAGGATAGGGCAGTTGGGCTTCGCTATGGCCATAGCCTTCCATAAGTCCGAGGCCAAGTGCTTCCACGGGCCTCAGCAAGCGCCACAAAGAAGGACCCAACTGCGATTAGGCGCGTGGCAATTTCCATCGGTTCCATCGGATTAAGTACCTACTTGAGAGTCTTACTGGATGGCCGGTGGACCTTTCACGCCCTCTGCACTCTGCTGAACTCGAAGCTGGTTCGCACGGCAGGCGCGTACCTAGCCTGCTGTCCAATCTCGAGGGGCACGAGGCCGGCATCCCTTGCCACATATTGTAGGCGGGAGTCTTGCAATTAATAGCTCTGTCATAGCCCCTGCGCTTTAACAGACGCTGTTGCTTTAAAGCGTCGACAGCAGCGAGCGGTAGGGCTGTGAATGATCAGGCACCATCGCACGATTTCCTATGGCGTGACCTGCGTATTAGGTACGCCGATCGATTCCCTTTCCTGGGACATTGCTGCCAGTGGTTCTCTCGCAAAGCATAGGAGGTCGCGTCCGGTCGTGTTCAGGCCTCTATAGTTGTCGAGACCGTTCGGACCTCCCTCTGATCGGCCGCCGTATAGGAGTGGCGCACCAGGCTGGGAGTCCTATCCTAGACCAAGCTAGACAGGTGCCACGGCGGGACAGCGTTCGAACCTAACTCTGGTACTGCCGGGGCGCGGCTGCTTCAGCAGATATCTATGGCCGATGGCGATAAGGGAAGAATTCATCATGTGTTGCCCTGAAGAGCACTGTGTGCTCTTCTTCCCAAGTTGGATACTCCGAAAGAGTATGGGCTGTGTCCTACGAATACTTGCCACAGTGGGCAACACATGATGAATTCTTCCCTTATCGCCATCGGCCATAGATATCTGCTGAAGCAGCCGCGCCCCGGCAGTACCAGAGTTAGGTTCGAACGGTCTCAACGTCTATAGAGGCCTGAACACGACCGGACGCGACCTCCTATGCTTTGCGAGAGAGCCTCTGGCGGCAATGTCCCAGGAAAGGGAATCGATCGGCGTACCTAATACGCAGGTCACGCCATGCGCTTTATCCCGCTCAGCACGAAGCTTGTTTCCTACTCGGCGAGAGAGGCATCCTCTTTAACGATCCTGCTACACGTTATTAGCGTGTTGGCGGTGTAACAAATGGGATGGCGCTACCCGGATATTAGTACCATGGAGCACATAGTCTTACTAATGTGCCACAGAATGGAAACGAAGACAGACCCTTGCGAGAAACCAAATAGCGTAGCTTTTCGGTTTTCTTCGTCAGCTTCTGGGTAAACCATGTTGGACAGATACGAGATCCAGTCACCGATGATACGTGGGGATCATGTGGTATCGGAAGTGGTGCCTCTTTATGCATTCAACCTTGCCTTGGCAGTGATCAAAGAGGCATTGCTTATACCACGTGGTGTCTCCTTATACTCTGGTTTTAATTATCCAGCTGTTAAGTATCGGCGCTGCGCGCGTCTGGATGCTGACGGGTGGGTAACCCGCAAGGCTCCTTCCTCGGTCTTCGATTGGAACATAAACAAGGTGTTTCGTGGTGCCAATATCCTGGCATTGGCGTATCTGATACGCCAACAACACGGTAGTGACAGCGTGTGACGGGACCTTCGAGAAGCAGCCTTCTTTTGCCTTGCCCCGAAGGGAACAAGCAACGCGGTGTGGGGATACGGCGGCTGGACCACCCTTGTAGACTTCCATAAATCCGAGGCTATCTCCATCCACTAGCTTTGGAGTGTGCCAAATGTATGCCCAACTGACGATAGCGGGGCAATTTACATAGGCTCTACGATGAAGTACCTGGGAGTCGTGCTGGTACTGGACAGCCCCTAGAACTATAGAAGAAAGGTCTCGACACATTTCTTGGCGAAGATTGTGCCGGGGTATTGTAATCCGTGGTTTTTATGTTTGGGCCGAGTCCCAGGACAGACGCTGTATTGGTCTTCGCGCAGAGAGACCAGAGGGACCAGGAGCTTTCACATGTTTTCCATAAGGCGACCGGCCTTATGAAATACCGCCGATATTATAGGCCGGTTCTCTTCCCTGGAGGAAGGACGCACTAGGCTGGACAATCCCGGTGCTGGTTGACCATTGCAGCAGAACGTCATGTCCTGAACCAAAGACTGGCAGGTGCCACGTCGTGATGACCTTCCACCTGACGCAAATACTGTTGGGGCATGGCTGCTCGCCAGGTATCCGTGGCAAGTGGCGAAAGGGAAATCCCGTCGAGTGTCACCACTTGAAAAGTATGCGGAGAACACAGACAACAGCACATAGCACACTCTGTCGGAGTGTCCAGTCTAGGAAGATGAGCGATTCACGGCCGAGAGCGAGAGGTTATCTCCAACGGCTGAGACAACACTGAGCTCGCCAATTGCCACGGATACCTGGCGAGCAGCCATACCCCAACAGTATTTGCGTCAGGTGGAAGGTTATCACGACGTGGCACCTGCCAGTCTCTGGTTCAGGACATTACGTTCTGCTGCCATGGTCAACCAGCACCGGGATTGTCCAGCCTAGTGCGTCCCTCCTCCAGGGAAGAGAACCGGCCTATAATACCGGCCCTATTTCATAAGGCCGGTCGCCTTATGGAAAAACATGTGATAGGTCCTGGTCCCTCTGGTCTGTCTGCGCGAGGACCAATATAGCGTCTGTCCTGGGACTCGGCCCAAACATAAAAACCATGGATTACAATACCCCGGCACAATCTTCGGCAAGAAATGTGTCGAGACCTTTCTTCTATAGTTCTAGGGACTGTCCAGTACCAGCACGACTCCCAGGTACTTCATCGTAGAGCCTATGTAAATTGCCCCGCTATCGTCAGTTGGGCATACATTTGGCACACTCCAAAGCCAGTGGATGGAGATAGCCTCGGATTTATGGAAGTCTACAAGGGTGGTCCAGCCGCCGTACCCCACACCGCGTTGCTTGTTCCCTTCGGGGCAAGGCAAAAGAAGGCTGCTTCTGGAAGGTCCCGTCACACGCTGTCACTACCGTGTTGTTGGCGTAACAGATACGCCAATGCCAGTATATTGGCACCACGAAACACCTAGTTGATGTTCCAATCGAAGACCGAGGAAGGAGCCTTGCGGGATACCCACCCGTCAGCGTCCAGACGCGCGCAGCGCCAATACTTAACTGCTGGATAATTAAAGGTGCACCAGAGTATACGGAGACACCACGTGGTACAGCAATGCCTCTTTGATGCACTGCCAAGGCAAGGTTGAATGCATGAAGAGGCACCACTTCCGATACCACGTGATCCCCACGTATCTTCGGCGACTGGATCTCGTATCTGACCAACATGGTATACCCAGAAGCTGACGATGAGCACCGAAAAGCTACGCTATTTGGTTTCTCGCAAGGGCTGTCTTCGTTTCCATTCTGTGGCACATTGGTAAGACTATGTGCTCCATGGTGCTAATATCCGGGAAGCGCCATCTCATTTGTTACACCGCCAACACGCTATTAACGTGTACCGGGATCTTCAAGAAGGATGCCTCCCTCGCCGAGTTAGGAGCAAGCTTCGTGCTGAGCCAGATAAAGCGGTTTGGACTCTTTGTGGCCCTCCATAAGTCCGAATCCATTCGCTTCCACGGGCCACGGAAATAAGTGGACCTTGCAGACCCCAATTGACAATTGAGGGCGTAGAATTTCCGATCGGCTCCACGACTAAATAACACCTGGGAGTCGTACTGGACAGCCGATGCAACTTCCCCGCAAACTTCAATAGCTCCGAAGCAATTTCAGGTGGCATTACCTAGCCTGCTGCCGAACCTCGAGAACCGGTATCTCTTGCCAAAGTGAATCAGACCTCGTAATCATTAATTAAATATTTGGGTATTAGTGAATGTATGAAATATTTATTCTTACCGAGGTGTTGTATAGCGCAGTGGTTGTCTCTGCGGTTTACCAGCCCGGTAGGTCCCTCTTTCATCACCTGGAAAATTAAAATGATAATCTAAATACAAATCTTTGACCTCTTCTGAGAAGCTAATTTGATATTTGTAAATATTACGACATTCGGTCGTAAAAACAGATTAGATGAGAGATGTGAAAAATCTTTCCATAAAACGACTGCATTAGATCTGTATCATTAAATTTATTGCACTATAATTTACTTGGTGTTTAGTTTATAGTTCTACATTATGATACTATCAATGAATACATAATTTCGTACAAGCTACATAAAATATATTTTGAGAGATCAACAAAATGTATAACCCTAAATTGTACCTTGAAAAAGCTTGATTCACTTTGTAAACAATAAGCGTTTATACATTAAATTAAATTCATGCAGCTCAACCCACATTTTTCATGAAAGTCTAGACGAGCATGCCATCCACCTGATGGTAAGCGATACGCCCGCACATGAACAGTAGCAAAACCAAACAACACCTTGAATTACAAAGCAAGGCTTGGCGTTCAACTGCGCTCGCCATCCTGAGACATGACATGTTAAATTTCAATATGTCCAGTAGTTACTCTGGCCACAATGTCCTTCGACCCGAAACACAACAGTTTATTTACACTGCTGTTTGGCGGGAGGAATAGACATTGTATTGGCGCCTACCCAGGCGGCCTCTTACATAAGACTTACTCCAGTAAAAATAATCCCCACTACCAACTACCACCACCACTACTAACATAAAAAGTATCAAATAGCGAAAATCTACCCGTTTGTCGGTTATTTGCACCCTACATGCTCACTCACAACACTCAGTTGCGAAACAAATCACACCCCTACAAGATAGAACTGAGAAGTAAAAAACCTTTACATCTACATCACAGAATGCAAATAACCTTAAAAGCAGCAATCGTTCCAGGTGCACATGTCCAGGTTTATTCCTGGCCAACATGCCCGAGAATGGATCATGCTCCTGCGTTTGTGACTGGCCTGAGTCCATCCGAAGACGCGACTGTCTCTCTCTCGCACGAGGCAAAGAGCACTTCGGATTGCGAGACAGAGTATGTGTCGCCAATGGAGACTGCAACCCGCCAACTTGTGAATACGGCGCGTATGACAGGAGTATTGGCAAGTGCCCCCTCAGAAGGTTTCGGAGGTTAAGATACCACTCGCGATCGAGGTACCAGCCGGAGAAGACTATTGTTGTATGATTGTAAAGTATTTTTGGCTGTGGGATTTGACCACTGATGGATTATGGCTGTTTACTATTTCTACATTACTTCCCTAATTGTCAGCCCAACTTAATCTTTTATTAATATCGTCATTACATCTTCTTCAGCTCTACGAGTTTCCATCACCTCTTGTGTATTTTATGATACAAGTTGACATCGCCAATCCCATTTTGATTATTTCTCTTAACATACTATAGATTAAACGTAATACTTACATGCTTTTTCATTTCTTCCAATACTTCTCAGCTATTCACCCCTGCAAGTTTTCTTCTATTTATTTTCTTACTTCTACCACTTGACCCTGGAATATTAAAAAATATAAATTTAGAGCCAAAATAAACAGTGGACATATTCTACAAGCTGCGCGTATTAATGGTGTGTTAACTTTACGATAGAGTAAGATTCGGTCGCTGCAAAGTTCAAATAGCCTTTAGAACTGTCGAGGAAATGTCAATAATTTAATGGGCATTTTAGTAATATTAGAAACCTGTCCGTTGTATTATTAAGTGACTGCAATAATTATTGATATACAAATGTTTTTGATGAAAACTAGAGTTTCAATTTCTTGTTATCATAAAATTGCAAGTAAAATTTTAGTAAGTTCTACACTAAATAGATTTCTATTCATAAATATATTTTTTTCACCGACCAGCGAGACGTTTTATGAAGTGCTCGAATACTCAATATTTTGATAGTTACCCAAACTTAAAACTGACAAACTTATATTGTGTATACAAAATTAAAATATACTTCATCAATTCATTATTATGAGCTATGATATAACGCATGAAGTCTTAGATTCTATTCTCTGTTTGGGTAATATATTTTGAATGGACTAGCAATTTTCACTTATATTTACAATATGACACAGGCCTGTACTACCAAGTTGTCTTAATGAAATAGCACATGAATTTTAATTTACTCAAAATACTACAAATTGTGGTTGATTTAAATTATATTTACAATAATGGGAATATTTCGAAACAATGCCATATAATTTAAATGAGACTGCATTATGCACCCATTTAATTTTAAGATATTTAAGTATTCACTGCAAATCCGGTAATTGAGTTTATCATATTATTTTCCTGTTTTCATTAAAACAGGAAAATAGCTTAGGGCCTTACCTACACATGTATGACGTATCCACAACCAAATTGTATTGACGAATATCTGTAATTATTATTTTTGACTTGTTTTTTCTATCAATCCTATTGTTAAGAAGTGTATTAAATTCTAAACAATACATACCAACTTATTTTATTTTTATCCAAAATAACTGGATTTGCGGTAGTAAAGCAGTGGTGCCATAAGTCATTATTTCGTACGCGATCGGAAACAAAGAGAGCAATTCTCCAAGATCGTTGCAATGTAACTTATTATGTACTTACATTTTCGAGGGGCGTTCGGAAACTCATGAGAATTACCATATAGTATACATCTTTAGTGTCTTAATTATACATAATTACGTTAATCAAACCACCCTTGTGTCGGGTTGGGATTAGTAAAGACTTAAAATAATTCTTTCGGTTATTCGACTAATTAACTTTTTAAATATACCATAGATTCTTGATTTTATAATTTATTGAAATCTTTATGTTTATTTATGAAAGAATTTAAGACATTTCTTCTAATAACGTTTATATTTGGCCATTGAGAAATCCTTATTAATTATTACAAATATTAAAATGCTTTGTTCTTGAATTCATTTACAAGTAAGTGATATTTATATCATTTCCACAATTATTATCAAAATCATAATTCTTAATATTTTCTGAACGCCCTTCGTGATTTCTTAATCATTATTTTTATAAGATTATACATTTTAATGTAAATTGCATAATATTTTCTACGTCGTGTCGAGACTAACTATGTATAAGTACGTTTAAGGTATTTTCTAAGTTTGTAAATAAATTGACGAATAAAGTCTTCGTATTATGTATTTTTGTGTTCATTGCAATTTTACTTCCAGCTATATAAAATATCTCCCTTTTCAGACGTCGATGTAAATCAAACAAAAACAACCGGGTGCGGAACGTAAGGCCGAGGGATCGAGCCGCCCATCGACTAAATGTTTGTGTGCCTCACAAGCACATTTTTCGGGACCGAATATTTAAGACCAAAAAGTCTTGTAGATTGTAATAAAAGACTACATTTTTTTCCTAGTGCGGGCTCAGGACTATGTATATGAGAGAGTACTTTAAGACTAAAATCATGAAGCGATCCTAATAGCTGTCTACATCTCGAAGCCGAAAATAAACCAATCAAGATAAACAAAATGTGGGCAACGATGAAATTTATGTGGAATTTTATTCCTCTTACTATATTATTGTAAAATAAGCTCTATTCCGCGTATTACCAGATCGATACGACCTTATTATCTTTGAGTAATGAGCCTTTACTTTTCTCATAAGCAGCGCAACGATGTCGCCGTTTCTTTGCGATGTTGACTAGCCAAACGATCAGTAGGGCGATTCACGTATTAGTACAAGTTCAGTTGCAGTGCATTTGCGGTTAAGTTTCGATCAAAACGGCCCTTTTCGTATTCTTTTAACCGCTGTCAAATACGCTCGCGTCACGCGAGCGCTTTAACGTATTTTACTACTGCGCGTTGATACAGATCGCAACTTGATCGGTAGATATTTACTTATTCATTTGACCTCTCAAATGACGGTTTAGTTAGATTAATAATGTGCAGTTGTGCAGTTTCGATTTTAATAGTAAGGAAACATCCTACTAATCGTATCAATATATATTAATGACAAAAGTATTAAATACGTATGACGTACAGTTGACACGCAGCTCACGCGCAGCTAAACAATTACGATATAACCATTTTGCACCAAAACGTAAACTTAATCGCAACCGCACCGCAACTTGATCGGCGCGTCAACAAATTACGTGAATCGCCCTACAGACGTCGGAATAAGAACGTCTATTAATTCTACGTTTAATTTACAACGCTGACCTATAGAACTGTACTAGGTTTAATTACAAAATTTTTAATAAAAAACTAAAAACTGCCTTCAAAACAAAACCACTAAAAACCAAAAAATAATAAAATTATTAGTACCACTGCAAAGCAAAAAAATAATATTTATTTCATGGAACTTGTGCATGTTGATTAATTTGTTTGATGACTTGACTAGCCAACAAATCAAAATAAATGCGTAACATATTGAAGGCGGATCGCCCAGTACCAAAACTATAGATATTTAAACTAATATAACTAACTTATATACTTTACTTATTTACTTTACCTTATTTACTAATTTACTTTAACTAATATAAATAAACTAATATAAGGCAAAGGTTTAGTGAACAAATTATTAGTTTTTCGTTTTTTTAAAGATACGCCATACCAAAGTTTTCTTAGATTTAGATAATAATATTTACTACAAAATAACTTAAAAAATGCCTGCACCCGGGCGATGCCGGGTCGGGCTGCTAGCATTGTATATTGGCAAAATCATCTACTTTGAAAGATTTAACGAATAATATAAAACATGAAATTGCAACTGGTAAAATGCGTTCCACTATGGTAGAATCTTGTCTATTTTTTAAAAAAAACCCTGGCAGTTCGCAGACTTCTAGAGTGTCCATAGAACAATTCGAGTACAGTGTAGTACACCGACATCCTACTTGTAATACAATCTACGCAATAATTAGGCAAACATTAAAATAACAAAATTTGTACACTTGTGTAAACGATTCTGAATGTGGAGCGGTAAACAGCGCGTGGTGTCTGACGTAGGATTTATTTAGTTTACCCAAATTAAACAATTATTTTGGTAGCGTCTTAGGAATGTTTCGGGCCTGGGTGTTATGAGAACGAATACTGTCTTCCATAGTCTCCGATATACTAAGAATTATATCTAATGGTAGGATCAGGACTATGCATATGATTGTAGGATGTAGTTATTTGTTTATTTAAGTTACGAGCCGACTTTAACACTGAAGGAAAACATTATAAAAACTGGGTTCTAGATAGTTCTCATCATGAATTTTGGAGGCATGTAACTATGAGTAATAAAATGTAATGTAATTGTAAGCAAACTACAGAATAAATTAGCGAATGAAAGCTTAACATTCCTCAACAGTAAAATAAACCTATGCCTCAGCCTATGCCCATTACAAGCAGGAAAATAATAAGACTGTTAAGAACCTACTAGAACAGCAAATCTTATAGCCTTTAGATACCTACGAATCCTAATTTCAAGTAGGGCGTTAATTATAATTATGACCTCTTCGGCCCATTGGCATCATGGACAAAAGTGCAAACCATGCTACCAGGTTTCAATCTTAGGACTTAAAATCCGCTCTATGTATGTCAAGTACAAAAAACACTTGCCTATGATATTTCCGCAATTGTAAATATGTGTGCGAAATGCCAAATAAAAGACATGTTTACTATCATATCTTAGGGCTTGCAAACCTGCAAACTAATGGCGCGAAGAACTCGCCTACCCACCCCTTCAAGAACTCAAGCGTGAACTTATCCAAATTCAAAAGCTACACCCAAATCATTGAGCAAAGATCACCAGCGGCCCCTGATTTAGGTTTCGCGGCTGTTTGTGCAGCTGAAACCTATGGTTGTATCACTAAATCGCGAAGTATTGTCACAACTGTTTCGCATTGTATATAAGTCGTGGTGATCTTGTCAGAGGCAACAGGCGTGGTGTACGTCGGGCGATACAGACACTGTCTGGGCCCAACCATGAAGAATTTGCTCGTGATTTGCGTTTTTGCTCATGTGAGTATTTTTTTATTAATTTCATATTGGCACGATATCATTAGGTAAGGCAGTATAGATAGAACATCTATCGAGAGAGGACTGCTCAGAATTAAGTTGGTATGGTCGAAACACAGGATCATAGTGGACACGATCGAATTGAGTGGATAACTATGACGAGTGGTACTACTCCTTTCTGAAATGAAGTGGTTTTCCATGTGTTTGTAGGATTATTGTTACACCAGCATATTATTATAATTACCTACCCTGATTTTAATGTGGTAACAGGACACTAAAGTTACAAAATAACGAATTAATCTGTTAATTAACGGGTTAGGTTTTCCCCATAAACTTTTATTTTGATAGATATATTAAGCGAATAGCTTTCCATTCGGCTTATCCATACAGTCTAGCACACTCGGATGTTGAATCCAGATTAGTATTGTAGCAAATTCTACGCCAGCAGACTTATTAAAACCCCACGAATATTGTCACGTGAATTTAGATGTGCACGGAATGTTCCAGCACATAAACAGTCTTGTATTTCATCCATGTGATACCTTGGTTCCTAATAACCATTAACATAAATGTATGGACAGGACGGAAAACGCATAAAGTGTTCCGACTTGAGTGGTGCGGCGCTCCAGTGCATCTCTAGTTGAGAGTTACTAAAATTATTCGTCGCTCGCAACGATTTTGAAAATGCTAGCTTGAATTATGACAGAAACATTAATAAATATAAAGTTAAGAATTCTTATTACCGTTCAGACGAAATCTATAACATTAAGTTAATTTAGTATTTATTTTAGCGCGATGTTCACGGTCATCTTTTTGAAAATGTTCTGAAGGGCCTATCCTTAGTTTTGAAAATCCATGCTTATAACTATTTTATTTAGCCATCCGTTTATTATCTTTTAAAGTATTAAGAAAGACGAAACGAAAATCTCGGGCTGACAATAGATATTAGGACGGAAATAAGCTCAGTTAAAATGGGTGTTAGCTAATACCAGTTTGGATTGACGATCTAGGCAAAATGGCGGGAAGTCTGGGAGCAGGTTGTTGCCAAGAGATCCCTATGGAAGTTCTCGGACAGGCCTATGTTAGCAATGCACTTCCCAAAGGAAGTCTACCGCCACAGCTGAAGAGTAAAAAAAACTAGTAATACGTTTTTGCGAGTAACAAACAATAATGAATAATGTGTATTTTATTATACATACCGACGACCATATACCAATATTCAAATAAATAAATAAACAGGTTGCCGATAATAGCTTGGTTATAATTAGTTTATGACGATATTTTTGTGAGGAGGAACACCTCTTTTTCCTCAATACCCAACAGGGTATTCAGGAAAAAGGCTACCTGCCCTGTGGTTAGGGGGCGTCAGAATAGCACGGTGTACATTCCACACGACGCAATATCTTTACATTTTGTCATCGATGTTTCTGAGTAAATTGCAGAAATATGCACGTAGAAGTCTATTTAGCCTTAAAAGGGCATTCAAACAGTATTACTTAGGTACATATATTCAGTAAGTAAAGTGGAGTATAAGATTAAAAAATATAGGCGAGTAAATGACCGGTCATTAAGAAAATGAAGATGATTCTTTCACTAGGGCTAGGTACCCTTACGCGCGTGATAGTAACCTACAGGTCTTAGCTGATGTACTGGTGCAACTGTATACGACTTGCTAGGGTCCGGCCGAGTCGCAATATCTGTAGCGTGTCAGGATGGAACCCAGTAATGCCAGGCGCAACTTTCGCGCACAAGAGGAGCTCAATGAAAAGCATGAATTCGTACATCCCGCGTCGCGTGCTATTTAATAAAACTTCAGGCCTAGCAAAAATGAATATTTAAAAAATAAGGCGATAATAAAATTGTCAAGATCAGATTCACAGGTATCGAATGTTCATTATATTGTTCGTGAACAAATATTAACTTACGGTTGTAACGACAAACGCCATTGTTTTGTACAACACCCGATCCAAAACAAACAATCGATGAATATTCCAAATTTATTGCCGTTTCAAGTTATTTACACTAACGTACGTTAAATACAGTGGAAGATTAAATATTATTGTGGGTAGAGCAAACTAGATTTCTAGGCCACTGTCGAATTTTGACCCACAATAATGAATTAATTCAACCAACGGTCACATACATAGTCCTGATCCCACACTAAGATAGAGTCTTGTGTAGTGGGTATTAGAAACTAAGAGAGACTTTTCGTTCTCACAAACACCCAGACCCGAAACAAATACCTGCGGTTCATACGAATATTTTCTGCGGTGCGGGGATCGAACCCGCGGCCTCTCTCACAGCCGGCGTCTAACCAGCTGCGCCACGGAGGCTTTCCAACAACAATCTTATGTTAGGTATATGTAAACAGGTAAAGCAATCTATAAATAGCTAATTGGGACAACGAAATTATCAATTTCAGCGCTAAATTGTATTGACGTCAATCTTTCTGGAAAAGGCATTTTATCTATAACTTAAGTCTGTTGTGGGTTGTTCATCACATATCTTTTTTAAACTGTTTCGATAAACGTTCACACTATTATCCTCAACCGTTAAAACTAGGAGTAATAATTTCACATTATTTACATACATACATAAACTCACGCTATTTGCCCAGAAGGAGTAACCAGGACACCCACGTTTCACCTTTTACGTCCTAATTTCCCATTATTTACTCCTGATATTAAGAGGAATAATCGAAATATATCATCAATAATTACTGTTTCCAGGTGCAATTACTCCATGCCAGATCCCCAAGCTTTGAGCCACGTAAGTAGATGATTTAAGACACCATAACTAGCATTACGCTCGTCGCCCAGAGAGGGTAGACAAAAGTTTTTATAAATGGCTTACCTATCATTATGTACAAATTGGAGACCCCGAGTTCTCCTGCGAGGCGTTTTAAATCAAAATATCTCGTGATCGCAATTTTACGAACACCAGTGTTATTAAATTCAAGTAAATTAATTAGCTTGGTCTTATTTAATGGAAATATTTTTTTAGGTCATGGCGAACACAACAATCACCTACGAACCCCAGTGGATCAACATTCATTCGTCAGCCCTAACTTATTCTTTCGTGATTCGGCTATCAAGAAAACTTTTGAAAACTACTCACCTAGTGCCGTGCCACTAAACGACCCTATAGTCGTAGAAAGAGGTAATGAAGTACATGGCAATGGTAGAAATGGTCTCATTCCCTTATCATACCCCGGAACTGGAATCAACATTGATGCCGAAATATTATCCAGACAATCAGAGCAAAGCTTCGAAAACCATCAAGAAAATTCAAAAGCAAGTAAGAGAATTCAACTTAATGCACTTGGTGTGGAACTAGACGCAACGTTTTCGGATAGCCAACGAAAGAGTGAAGCTTCCTCCAGTCAAAAGTTTTCTGAACAAACGAAAAACGGGTATACTAATGAAGAAATAAAATCACAGTTCGAAGAGAGTTCATCAAATCAAGAAACTAAAATTGAAATAGTTAATAAAATACCGTCCATTGCAACTCCTCCAAATCCCATTGAAGAACAGATTAATGAACAGTCTTCGTCAAATCAGGAATCATCCCAATCACTTTCAGAAGAACGGAATCAATCCGACAAACAGAATCAAAAATTCAATTCGTCAATCCAAACTGAAAAGCAATCTTCTATGAGTCAGCAACAGTCAGAATCATATCAAGAGTCGACTACAAATAGTAAATTGAACGAAAATAACAAAGAATCTAATCGAGTTATAAATAATAATGATAATACAGAAGATAAGCAACAACGAATTTCAAGTAATAATACTTCAAACATAGTTAATGATCAGAAAGATAAACAAATTCAAACGGAAATTGATTCTTCTACACAGGAAGCTTTATCGGATTATTCCTACGATTCGGATGACGACGAATACGGAAGTACCGAAGGAGCATATTATGACGACGGAGATTATACAAAAGAGGAAGATGATTCAACTCTTACGAGTCCAATACCTATATTCGATCAGCTTTATAACCAAAACCATCCCCAACAAGGTCAACAATCCCTTTTAAACCCCTTTCAAGATTCAGTCTCTAAACAAGTGGTTGAAACTCCTATATCACCGAATAATCAGCAACATTTGCCACAACCGGAACAAGGACCAATTGTAAACCCATCTAGTGTACATAACCAACCTATTTTACAAGTAATTCAAAAGCCAAGTCTAGTGGATCAGAACAATTCACCTCTAGAAACTGTACCCGATTTACTCCCTGCACCAAATCAAAATCAACAGCCAACACAATCCAATCAGGATAAATTACCTATACAATCAGTCCCCAGCCAACCAGCGGATCAACCGGGTCAAGATCCAATCTTGCTTTTAGAATCACAGCAAGATAAACTGCAAGAAAATGTGCGTCAAGATCAATCACCTATTCAACTTGAATCCAAACAATTCGTTTCACAACTGGATCGAAATCCAAAACAACAAGGACAAGTTAAGCTTCCTGTACAACCACCAAAAAATAAACCACACCTGCCACATGTGGAACCATTGTCGCAACCGGGGCCAGATCAAGTACCTGTTTTACAACCAGTGCAAAATAAACTTCTAGAACAACTAGCTCAAGATCAATCACCTTTCCAAACTGTAGAAGAACAATTGCCTCTACAGTCTCTTTTACAACCGGTGGAAAATATATTGACAAAGCAAGCTGGCTCAGATCAATCACCTCTGCAATCTGTAGAAAAACAGAGTCCACTACAACCGATTCCAGATCAAAAACCTGTTTCTCTACCAGAACTACATAAGCAACCTGAACAATTACCATTTAAATCTGAAGAAAAACAGCTTCCTCCAAATTCCATACAAGGCCCACAATCAGTGCAAGATACAATGCCAGAAAAACTGTCGCAAGATCATCCATCTTTACAACCAGTATCAGACCAGCTAATTTCACAACCGAACGAAGATCACCCAACTATTTTAAACCCAGCCCAAGATATATTGCCAGAACAACGAGATAACAATCAACGACCGATTCAAAATGATGAAACACCAGTTCAGCTAGGCGTAGACAAGGCAATGATTCCACCTGGTACGGATAAACAATACCCTGAAAAATCAAGTCAAGACCAATCTTTACAACCGGATCAAGATGAACCTTACATCCCAAATGATGATTATAAACAGCTGGATTTAGATGAAAAACCGGATAAAGATTCACATTCCGCAGATTCACATTCCGCAAAATCTAATAAAAAAGTAGTTGCTGCAAAAACTCATTCCAAACAGAATGAATCGAGTGTTAAAGTGACAAAATCATCAAGAACTGAACAAAAGACTCAATCATCTTCAAGTCAAACGCGACGAAATCGCAAGAAAAACAATAAAAAACTAGCAACGGAAGATCAAACTCCAAAAGAGATGAATGATGATCAAACAACACTTTCGAATAAACCAATAGATGTATTGGTTGAACCTGCCGATGTCACTCAAGATCAACAACCACCAGATCAAAATGAACCTAATGTTTTGACTGACAAGGATAATTATGAACCATTAACTAATACCCATAATATTAAACCAGAAGACCACACTTATGAAGATGAATTAGACGAACTTAATGGTAAAAGATCAGGACCGGTAATTAACCAAAACAAACAACAACGCCTTACTACATCAACATCTCAAAGTACAAACAATTCGATACAAAAGAAGAAATCAAACAAAACTACAAAATTGGCTTCAAGTACATATGAAGAAAATCAGTTTTCTCAAACTCATCATGAAAAATATACTCAAAATGTTGAACAACAAGATATAAAACCTTATCATGATAAAACGAATCCGGAAAAACCTGACCATGCGAAAACAGATCACGAAAAAACTGGTAGCAATAAAACAAATAATGATAAACCAGATACAGACAATCCCAAACATAAAAATCCTGATCATGATAAACCTGACTATGGCAAACCAGGCAATGACAAACCTAATCATGAAAATCCCGACCATGTCAACCCTGACAACGGCAAACCAGGCATAGTCAAACCTAACTACGCCAAACAAGGCACAGACAAACCTAATAATGATAAACCCGAACACGAAAAGCCTGATCAAGGCATGTCAGGCATAGACAAATCCAATCAGGAGAAAGCCGATCATGTGAACCCTGGCCACGATAAACCAGATAGAGTTAAACCTGTTCATGGTAAACCAGATCATGACAAACCTCATCATGCTATGTCTGATCAAGTCAACCCTAACAGCGGCAAACCAGGCATGGACAAACCTGATTACGGCAAACCAGGCATGGACAAACCTGACCACGGCAAATCAGGCAGTAGCGAACCTAATCACGACAAGCCAGGCATGGACAAACCTGACCACGGCAAATCAGGCAGTAGCGAACCTAATCACGACAAGCCAGGCATAGACAAACCCGATCACGGCAAACCAGGCAGTAGCGAACCTAATCACGACAAGCCAGGCATAGACAAACCCGATCATGGCAAACCAGGCACTGACAAACTTGATCATGGCCAACCCCAACAGGACAAACCTGATCTCGGCAAACACCAACAAGACAAACCTGATCACGGCAAACTCCAACAGGACAAACCCGATCATGGCCAACCCCAACAGGACAAACCCGATCATGGCAAACCAGGCACTAACAAACCTGATCATGGCCAAACCCAACAGGACAAACCTGATCTCGGCAAACACCAACAGGACAAACCTGATCACGGCAAACCAGGCATAGACAAACCTGATCATGGCCAACCCCAACAGGACAAACCTGATCACGGGAAACCAGGCATGGACAAACCTGATCACGGCAAACCCCAACAGGACAAACCCGATCATGGCAAACCAGGCACTGACAAACTTGATCATGGCCAACCCCAACAGGACAAACCTGATCATGGCCAACCCCAACAGGACAAACCCGATCTCGGCAAACCCCAACAGGACAAACCTGATCACGGGAAACCAGGCATGGACAAACCTGATCACGGCAAACCAGGCAGTAGCGAACCTAATCACGTCAAACCAGGCATAGACAAACCTGATCACGGCAAACCAGGCAGTAGCGAACCTAATCACGTCAAACCAGGCATAGACAAACCTGATCACGGTAAACCGGGCAGTAGCGAACCTAATCACGTCAAACCAGGCATAGACAAACCTGATCACGGTAAACCAGGCAGTAGCGAACCTAATCACGTCAAACCAGGCATAGACAAACCTGATCACGGTAAACCAGGCAGTAGCGAACCTAATCACGTAAAACCAGGCATGGACAAACCTGATCACGACAAACCCGATCATGGCAAACCAGGCACTGACAAACCTGATCATGGCCAACCCCAACAGGACAAATCTGATCTCGGCAAACCCCAACAGGACAAACCCGATCTCGGCAAACACCAACAGGACAAACCCGATCACGGCAAACCAGGCATAGACAAACCTGATCATGGCCAACCCCAACAGGACAAACCTGATCACGGGAAACCAGGTATGGACAAAGCTGATCACGGCAAACCACAACAGGACAAACCCGATCATGGCAAACCAGGCACTGACAAACTTGATCATGGCCAACCCCAACAGGACAAACCTGATCATGGCCAACCCCAACAGGACAAACCTGATCTCGGCAAACACCAACAAGACAAACCTGATCACGGCAAACACCAACAGGACAAACCCGATCACGGCAAACCAGGCATAGACAAACCTGATCATGGCCAACCCCAACAGGACAAACCTGATCACGGCAAACCAGGCATAGACAAACCTGATCATGGCCAACCCCAACGTGACAAACCTGATCACGGCAAACCAGGCATGGTCAAACCTGATCACGGCCAACCCCAACAGGACAAACCCGATCATGGCAAACCAGGCACTGACAAACTTGATCATGGCCAACCCCAACAGGACAAACCTGATCATGGCCAACCCCAACAGGACAAACCCGATCTCGGCAAACCCCAACAGGACAAACCTGATCACGGGAAACCAGGCATGGACAAACCTGATCACGGCAAACCAGGCAGTAGCGAACCTAATCACGACAAACCAGGCATAGACAAACCTGATGATAGCCAACCCCAACAAGACAAACCTGATCACGGCAAACCAGACATAGACAAACCTGATGATGGCCAACCCCAACAAGACAAACCTGATCACGGCAAACCAGGCATAGACAAACCTGATCACGGCAAACCAAGCATGGCCAAAACTGATCATGACCAACCCCAACAGGACAAACCTGATCACGGGAAACCAGGCATAGACAAACCTGATCACGGCAAACCAAGCATGGCCAAACCTGATCATGGCCAACCCCAACAGGACAAACCTGATCACGGCAAACCAGGCATGGACAAACCTGATCACGGCAAACCAGGCATAGACAAACCTGATCACGGCAAACCAGGCATAGACAAACCTGATCACGACAAACCAGGCATAGACAAACCTGATGATAGCCAACCCCAACAAGACAAACCTGATCACGGCAAACCAGGCATAGACAAACCTGATCACGGAAAACCAGGCATAGACAAACCTGATGATGGCCAACCCCAACAAGACAAACCTGATCACGGCATACCAGGCATGGACAAACCTGATCACGGCAAACCAGGCATAGACAAACCTGATCACGGCAAACCAAGCATGGCCAAACCTGATCATGGCCAACCCCAACAGGACAAACCTGATCACGGCAAACCAGGCATGGACAAACCTGATCACGGCAAACCAGGCATAGACAAACCTGATCACGGCAAACCAGGCATAGACAAACCTGATCACGGCAAACCAAGCATGGCCAAACCTGATCATGGCCAACCCCAACAGGACAAACCTGATCACGGGAAACCAGGCATAGACAAACCTGATCACGGCAAACCAAGCATGGCCAAACCTGATCATGGCCAACCCCAACAGGACAAACCTGATCACGGCAAACCAGGCATGGACAAACCTGATCACGGCAAACCAGGCATAGACAAACCTGATCACGGCAAACCAGGCATAGACAAACCTGATCACGACAAACCAGGCATAGACAAACCTGATCACGACAAACCAGGCATAGACAAACCTGATGATAGCCAACCCCAACAAGACAAACCTGATCACGGCAAACCAGGCATAGACAAACCTGATCACGGAAAACCAGGCATAGACAAACCTGATGATGGCCTACCCCAACAAGACAAACCTGATCACGGCAAACCAGGCATGGACAAACCTGATCACGGCAAACCAGGCATAGACAAACCTGATCACGGCAAACCAAGCATGGCCAAACCTGATCATGGCCAACCCCAACAGGACAAACCTGATCACGGCAAACCAGGCATGGACAAACCTGATCACGGCAAACCAGGCATAGACAAACCTGATCACGGCAAACCAGGCATAGACAAACCTGATCACGGCAAACCAAGCATGGCCAAACCAGATCATGGCCAACCCCAACAGGACAAACCTGATCACGGCAAACCAGGCATAGACAAACCTGATCACGGCAAACCAGGCATGGACAAACCTGGCGTGGACAAATCTGATCACGGCAAACCCCAACAGGACATACCTGATCATGGCCAACCAGGATTGGACAAACCTGATCACGACAAACAAGGCATAGACAAACTTGATCACGGCAAACCCCAACAGGACAAACCTGATCACGGCAAACCTCAACAGGACAAACCTAATCACGGCAAACCAGGCATGGACAAACCTGATCATGGCCTACCAGGCATGGACAAACCTGATCATGGCCAACCAGGCATAGGCAAACCTGATCATGACAAAGCAGGCATAGAAAAACCTGATCACGGCAAACCTAGCATGGACAAACCTGATCACGGCAAACCCCAACAGGACAAACCTGATCACGGCAAACCCCAACAGGACAAACCTGATCACGGAAAACCCCAACAGGACAAACCTGATCACGGCAAACCCCAACAGGACAAACCTGATCACGGCAAACCAGGCATAGGAAAACCTGACAACGGCAAACCAGGCATGGACAAATCTGATCACGGCAAACCCCAACAGGACATACCTGATCACGGCAAACCAGGCATGGACAAACCTGATCACGGCAAACCAGGCATAGACAAACCTGATCACGGCAAACCAAGCATGGCCAAACCTGATCATGGCCAACCCCAACAGGACAAACCTGATCACGGCAAACCAGGCATGGACAAACCTGATCACGGCAAACCAGGCATAGACAAACCTGATCACGGCAAACCAGGCATAGACAAACCTGATCACGGCAAACCAAGCATGGCCAAACCTGATCATGGCCAACCCCAACAGGACAAACCTGATCACGGGAAACCAGGCATAGACAAACCTGATCACGGCAAACCAAGCATGGCCAAACCTGATCATGGCCAACCCCAACAGGACAAACCTGATCACGGCAAACCAGGCATGGACAAACCTGATCACGGCAAACCAGGCATAGACAAACCTGATCACGGCAAACCAGGCATAGACAAACCTGATCACGGCAAACCCCAACAGGACAAACCTGATAACGGCAAAGCAAGCATGGACAAACCTGATCATGGCCAACCCCAACAGGACAAACCCGATCATGGCAAACCAAGCATAGACAAACCTGATCACGGCAAACCAAGCATAGACAAACCTGATCACGGCAAACCAAGCATAGACAAACCTGATCACGGCAAACCAAGCATAGACAAACCTGATCACGGCAAACCAAGCATAGACAAACCTGATCATGGCCAACCAGGCATAGACAATCCTGACCACGGTAAACCAAGCATAGACAAACCCGATCATGAAAAACCCGACCACGACAAACCAATAGGAAACAAACCCCATCATGTAAAACCCGATCATGTCAACCCTCACCACGGCAAGCCAGGCATAGACAAGCCTGATCATGATAAACTTGGTTATGAGGAACCTAATTATGATAAGCATGATAATGTTAGACATAGCCATGAAAAACCCCATCATGAAAAACCCAGCAGAGATACGTCCCATCACGATAAACCATATGACAGAAAGCCGCGTCATGAAAAATACAGTCAAGAAGAAGAATTTGAAGATAGCAGCTATGAAAGGAGAGGACGCTATGATCTATCGCGGAGGAACAGTCGACAAGGTGAGATTAGTTACATGAGGAACTAGTGAAGTTAGATAAATAGAAATCAGCCTTATTTAATATCTGTATCTGTATCAGCTCATATACGTCCCGCTGCAGGGCACGGGCCTGCTCTACAATCGACAGTACGATTGAGAGTGGTTAGGCCATATAGTCCACCACACTGGCCTAGTGCGGGTTGCCGGACTTACAAAACATAATATTATATATTAACTTATTTAATATATTTTTACTTATTATTTAAAACATGGTAAGTATTTTAAGTGCAAGGATGCCTGTTTGTGACGTACCAGACACGGTTACCAATATGGTTAAGGTGTTTGCGGGTTAGAATTCCAGGGCATATCTCTGATTTTCGAAGTCATGTGTGTATTGGAATTTAATCACCACGCACTATAACGGTAAACAAAAAAATCATGAGGAAACCTACATAGCTATTTGTTAGAATTTATATAATAAATAAAGTCCGCTAACCCGCAATCAGCCAGCGTGGTGGACTATAATAAGGCACTAACCCATCTCAATCCACCTCTCGATTGTAGAAGCTGCCGATGCCCTGCAGTAGGTCGTATATTAGCTGATACACATATTAATGTTGTTAAGTCTCGTCATCGCGTTATTTACTTTCATCGCAAAGCAAAAGAGGAGCACTGCAAAAGTTCCGGTTTGAAAGACATTGCGTCCAGTAATAACTACGCATTATACGCATTATGAGACTTAACAGTTATTGTCCTCAATTGACGAGCGCAGTGCATTTTAATAAGTTCTGAACGGTTTTTATTCAGTAAACAGGCGCGACACTTTCAATTAGGCGAACAAGCTGTTCGTCTCGCCATTCTATCTGATAAAAAGTCGATATTAAATTAGTAGCTACATACTGACACTTTTCAAAAATAATCTTTTAATCACCAAGATGCTTTCAACAAATTATTTATTGATGTATAAATGAAAATTCGGCATTACAAAATTGACAGCCATAGTGGCACAATTGGCAAGACGCCTGTCTGTTTTACGTAAGGCTGCGAGTTCGATCCCCGCAGCGAGTTTAGTATTTGTGTGATCCACAGGTATTTGTGTTTGTGTATTTGTGAGACCGAAAAGCCTCCCGATAGATAGATATTATCTAGATATTATCTAATACCCACGAGACTAGACTATCTCAGCGTGGAGTCTGGGCTATGTTTGTGACTGTTGGGTGTATTTCTTTTATTGTTTATTAAAATTCTCTTTTTGAATACAGATATACATCAAGCAATTGAAACTGAAGTGAATTACAAGACTCTGGTAGTTGAAGACGGGTCAAAGGCCGGGAGATGCTACTGTTCCTGCGATATCAATAGCAAGCCTGTCTTTATCAGCTTGGACCGACTCGGGGGCTGGACGTAATCACAATTTCAGAAGACCTATTGAAAATACCATGTCATAACTATACAACTAAATAAATTATGATTATTTATTATATCAAAATATCGAATTGAATTACAACGATATCATATTAATAATTGTATATCAAACTATAGAATCAATTATAATTTATTGATAATTTTATATTTGAAGATTTTCTTTGTTACAACGTTAGTTTGATTTTTTAAAGTTATGTGTTAATCTACAGACTTCATAAAACATGTTTTATTGCAATATACATATTAAAATTACGTTGTTTGTTTAGATTTTTACCTTAAATTACCCAATATCTAATCTTTGAGTAGCTTAGTCCTTCCTGTTTATGGTACGAATGTACGTACTACTAAATACAAAGGCATATTTAATTTAAATCAACGCTAATATTTATATGGCACTTATCAGCTTTATTTTGTAAGTTGTTTTTGTCATATTTTCTCTTTTTAGGGTTCCGTAGCCAAATGGCAAAAAAACGGAACCCATATGGATTCGTCATGACTGTCTGTCCGTCCGTATGTCACACTTTTTTCCGAAACCATAAGAACTATACTGTTGAAACTTTATGAGATGAGATGTATTTGTGAGCCACATAAAGTTTTAAAACAAAAATAGAAAACAATAAAAATAAAAAACCACCAATAAATTTTGGGGGTTCCCCTTAGGACTTAGAACTGAAACTCAAAAATATTTTTTCATCAAACCCATAAATGTGGGGTATCTATGGATAGGTCTTCAAAAATGATATTGAGGTTCCTAATATCATTTTTTTCTACACTGAATACTTTAAGAGACACTTCCAAACTGGTAAAATGTGTGTGCCCCTGTAACTTCTAAAATAAGACAATGACAAAACTAATTACAAACATACAAACAAACATACAAGTGAAGCTAATATAAAGCGTGTAATAAAAGAATACGTTGCAAACATGTTACCATGCAAACATCTACCGAAAATTGGTTTGAACGAGATCAAGTAAGTAGTTTTTTAATAATTATAAAAAATAAAAATACCATAACTATGACTCGATTGTCGTGGTGAACTGTTACTTATATACCTACAGGTTTTTACGGAACCTTCGGTGCGTGACCCTGACTCGCAATTGGCCGGTTTTTTTATTTATCAGTAAGTATAAAACGACATGGATGGGAATTTCAGCGAGAATCGGCTACCTAAGTATAAACATAGCAATTCCTACAATTATGTACATACAAGTAAACAGTTGATAATAATTATAATATCAATATATCGGTCCATATATGCCAACTTTTAAGCAGGGAATTCCTTTACGGTCAAGAGTTAAATTGAGAAAGAACAGGCCATAGTCCAGAATGCTAGTGTAATGCGAGTCAGTCTTGTTATACCATATAAATTCATGTTGAGATATGTCCATGGTGTTCAGTTTAACTCAACGTTTTCCTCTCCGTTCAATTATTATGCAATTATCATTTGAAATACAACATAATAACGGGATCCAATTAAAAGGCAAATACGTAAGCAGTGGCGCTATCGCATACAATTCTATCGCGTCTTGCTTCATACAATCGCTAGCTATACCTAGTGTTGAATTAATGCAAAATTCCCCAGACATACCAGTTTGTAGTTCTATCTCGCCTGCACTAATACGAAAACGATAATTCTGTCGCGTTTGTAAAACGATGTTTAATGAAATAAGCAACTACGCATTCCCATAAAGGTCTGTTCGTATTTCAATGAATAGTTGCAGCCCTCACGTGGACGTAACGACATCGGACAGACAAATCGTCGTGCTCTCATTCAATTATAGTTATACTTTATTCGAGTGCCTAACCGATGCAAAAGTAATCTTTATATATTTTCTATAGACGTGTGGCGAAATTTTGACTGTCAGGTGGATACTCCAAATGTACTGAAGGGCATCAGTATATTGGAGTATCAAAAAGATGACCGTGAAAATTGCGCTAAGTTAATATTCAATTAACTTAATGTAATAGATTTTGTCCTAGGTGTGATGAGAATCAGTATCGTTTTTACTATATTTTCTGTTTTTTTTTTATTTTTTTATTGCCATGTAGGCAGGCGAGCTAGCGACCCGCCTGATGGTAAGCGGCTACCGCTGCTCATGGACCTCCGTAGTGCCAGGGGATAAGCACAACAAAGTCGCTGCCTACCTCGAGGAAAGTACTCTCTTTAAACCTCGTTTGAAGAAGCTCAGGTCATAGCGCTTAGGAAACACCGATGCAGGGAGTTCATTCCAGAGCTTGCACGTACGTGGTAGAAAAGAACGCTGCAACGTACCGTTCGGGAGCGGTACGCCTCCAGGTGGTGGGAATGAACTCTACTGCGGAGACGTGTGGTGCGATGGTACATAAGCGACGGTGGTACCATCTCAAACAACTCTTCGGAGCACTCCCCATGGAACAAACGATAGAAAACACAGAGAGATCCGAAGTCTCTCCGCAGTTCTAACAATTCCAATTTGTCCGTGAGATCGGGATCATTGACTATATGACAAGCTCGTCGCTGCAAGGAGTCAATTGGGTCGAGCTGGTATTTTGGGGCATCTGCCCAGAGGTGAGAGCAGTACTCCATGTGGGGCCGGATTTGCGCTTTGTATAGCGTCAATCTATGACCCGACGTAAAGTACCGCTTGGCTCTGTCCAAGATTCCCAACTTTTTGCTCGCCAATTTGGCTTTGCCCTCCAAATGACTCCTAAACTTGACCTTGCTTAATATTTCGATGCCAAGGATTCCAATACTTTTGGATCCTTGGAGAGTACCTCCTTGGAATTGCGGCGCCATGACAAAGGGGTCCTTCTTCGCAGTGAACGCGCAAACTTGTGTCTTCGAAGGGTTCAATTGAACTTTTTTTTTTTATTGCTATGAATGGCGAGACGAGCATGCCGTTCGCCTGATGGTAAGCGATACGGCCGCTCATGAACAGTAGCAAAACCAAACAACATCTTGAATTACAAAGCAATGCTTGGCATTCCACTGCGCTCGCCATCCTGAGACATAAGATGTAAAATCTCAATATGTCCAGTAGTTACTCTGGCTACAATCCCCTTCAACCCGAAACACAACAGTGCGTTTACACTGCTGTTTGACGGGAGAATTAGACACTGCGGTGGTACCCACCCAGATGGCCTCTCACATATGAGAGACCTACCACCTAAACGAACTAGGTTTAATTCACACCATTCGGAGGCCCGCCCCAGAGAGCTCTCGACTTCAGACACAAGTTGGTACCGTCTTTCCATAATGGAATCCCGAGAGTGGCTCCGTTGGCCGATGTACCGCGCGTCACTTGTATCATCATATGCATAAAAATGCATGCTATCAATAGACAACATGTCATTGATATTCAGGATAAAGAGTGTCGGCGATAGCACCGAGCCTTGTGGAACACCAGCATTAATGGTCTTGGTCTCGGAGCAACAGCCGTCCACTACGACTTTTATGCTCCGACCATAAAAAAAGCTGGCGATCCATTTGCAGAGCCCCTCAGGAATTCCATACGCAGTTAGCTTCGCCAGAAGGGCGCGATGCCACACACGATCGAACGCCTTGGCAATGTCAAGGCCGACCGCAATCGCCTCACCCCCACTCTCCAAAGCCTCCGCCCAACGGTGCGTGAGGTACACAAGAAGATCACCAGCCGAGCGACCGTGACGGAAACCGTACTGGCGGTCACTAATCAGCTGGCGATCCTCAAGATACCTCAGGAGCTGAGTGTTTATAACTCGCTCCAAGACCTTGGAGAGTAGGGATGTGACAGCAATCGGCCTGTAACTCGAAGGGTCCGAACGGTCACCCTTTTTGGGGACAGGGTGTACATTGGCGACCTTCCACGAAGCCGGAACCCGGTTGGCTTAATAAGAAAGACGGTAAGGCGCGTGAGCACGGGTGTCAACTCAGGGGCGCACGTTTTAAGGACCACTGCGGGGATACCGTCTGGCCCACTCGACTTATGGACGTCAAGAAGCTTGAGCTCCCGTCTGACAGCACGCTGGGTGATTTTTATGTCAGATAGGAGACTCTCACAACGCGGGATGTTCGGCGGTGTGGCGCCCCCGTCGTCCAAAGTCGAGTTCAAGGCAAAGAATTGGGCCAAGAGATCGGCCTTCTCCTTTGCACTGTGGGCCAAACTGGTGGAAGACTGGACAGGCAGAAATTACCCTCCACGGCCTTAGCCTGGGTATGAAAGTTTCCATACCCAAGCTAATCGTATCCGCGATCCGCGCTTGTTTTATTACAAGCAAACATTTTGAAAATCTTGTGAGTGACGATAAATTTCCAAACTTACGTCGGAACACTTCACACAATCTTCACCCTATCCATACATTTATATCAATGATATAATACGACACAATGTAATTTATGAACATTTTGAATTTCTTCAAAGTGTTGTCATATTATCATAGATAACAATGTTTGTCCTAAATCATATTTATTGTGAAATCTGCTATCGCACGTATAAGCTGATAAAGGCGCATTGCCAACTCGTTCTCTCTAATGTTTATGTTCACTTACATTTATAAATACTCAACTCGTTTGCACAGCCGCGCGTCGCGTCGGAATGTGAACGGCCTCTCAGTATCGCATGTAGTATATAAGCATATTGGCGATACGCTTCGACTTTGTGTTATTATTCGTCCGAACCAATTCGCGAAATGGGAGTGCTGTGTCAAATAATAGTGGACAAACCGAGTGACAGTGTACACAGAGCCGGGGACATTGTCTCTGGTGTTATAAAATATGCGATCATCAACACCACGACCTTTAAGGACATAACCCTGTCGTTTAAGGGCGAGTCATGGTGTTCGTGGCCTTCCGAAGCTGGATCTAACTCCACAACACATTTGGGAATCGACGAGCACATCTCTCAAGTAGTGAGTCTACTCAGCACATCGAGCGAGACGCACATCTACCCGCCAGGGGCCTACCAGCAGCACTTCTTGTTCACGCTGCCAAAATTCATCCCACCGTCCTTCACCCAGCCCACTGGACAGGTGACGTACAAAATAACACTGGAGTTCAAGAGAGAAGGTTTGTACAGCGCCACCAGGATATTTGAAGTGCTAGTGCCTGTAGAGAGTTATTTAGATCCCAAATTTCCGAACTATACCCCCATATTGGACGTAGAAAAGGTACTGTTCAAACCGTTCTCGTTGGGGAAACAGAAGATTAATTTGAAAGCAGAGATCGACAACCCAATGGTAAAGCCTGGAGACAAAGCAGAGATAAAATGCGTGATAACGAACGAATCTTTTGTGAAGATCAGGAGTGTACGAGCGGAACTAGTCAGCACATCTGTCTTCACATCCAATTCTGGAGCTACAACGACTTGCACAGAAAGGATAAAAGAATGTGCGACTGAAATTAATAAAGTGCCATCTTCTTCTATTACCAAATTAAGCATAAGTGTGCCGACATTAGCTGAACACCGGACAGTACAACACAGCAGGACTATAAGCAACGATTATTATATTCTAGTGACAGTGAATTTGCCAATACCACTGCGGAACTTGAAGACTGTGTTGCCAATATTGATAGGCGAGCGAGAGAAGGAAGAGGCGAAAAGTAAAATTGACGAAATAATAACAACCTACAAAGACATCTTAACAGAAATAGACGATCCACCACCCAGTTATTCAGAAGTTATGAGCAAAATAAACGAAAACAGGATAATTGGAAAACCCACGAACATGACCAAATGAATTAACGTTTACGATTACGAATGGACTCACTACATGCGGGATTGAGAAAACATGAAATTTAAATTTAAGCTATTATTAATTTCTCGTGATAATTACTATGCCAAGGTTTTTAAACAACCCATAGTGACAAAGACTACGGGAAAATGTCGGAGGCTATAGCGTTTATAGCATTTTTAAGATATCTGTATAAATAACTGTATATGTTTAAGTCGCAATGATGTTCTAAATATGATGTACTTACTGATGATAAATGATTTCACAACGAAATGTTATCTATCATCGAGTGATTGTTTTGTATGTGTTAGTTAAGCCGAATTCTAGCCAATATGTTATTTATAGTGTGGTGCTAAATTTATTGCTAAAAGAAAATGTTATCGTACACTGTAAAAACATGATTAAAAGATCTATAAAATCTATTACAAATATGAAATTATATTTATTAATTCAAAATATCCTATAGTCGCACAATTATACACCCAACAGCCACACATAAGAAATATACCGGGTATCTCAAGACTGCTACCGATAACGAAGCCGGGTGATAGTTTTAGTGACTACAAACACAATGCAACTAAAAATTTTGTATAGAAACGCAACAACTTTTTTTATCATTTTTTAAATATCGTCATTTTTGGGTGGTAAATCCATAGTTTTTGCTAAACTTATAATTTAAATTCTTTTATACCTTAGAGTCTTTATAAATAAAAGGGTATACACTATTAATTTTTGAAAAAAAAAATCTATTTACCACACAAATACAACCATGTAAAAAAAATGACGTTTTTTTCCAACATTCTCTGTTGTATTGTTTGAAGTCGCTTAAACTACCACCCGGCTTCGTTTTCGGTAGCAGTCTTGATATACCCTGTATATATGCCGCAAAAACATGTGTTCTGAGGTCGACTTGTGTAAGTATAATATCTGCTTCCGATTGGGCCTGCATATCTGTGTCGACCGATGAAACAGGCGCAGTTTCCACCGGTCGATGTGTCAGAGCAGATACTTTGACCTGATAGTTTAAAAAAATTCAATACTGATGTAACCTGCCTAGGTAGACTACCTTGGTGGCGAAATACGGCGGTATGATTACAAAGCCGAGGTCTCAGGTTCGAATCCCGGTCGGGCGAAGTGATAGCTGATTTTTTAATTCATTATCAGCCCGGTGTCAGGAATTTCCCGATATGGCGATAGGATCGCCATATCGTCATAAGACCGAACACGCAACACAAGGGCGTCCTGATTGTGGCGGCACCTCTGCCTACCCCTTCTGGGAAAAAGGCGTGAGTTTATGACTATTTACTAGGTATCTAAGTCCAAGCTATACTACATAACCCGTTTTAGTTATCCTTATCGCTTACACATGTTCGAGACCTGATTTCACGCATGTTGCAGTATGTATATATTTAGCTTATGACTTTACGAGTACTACCTACTTTGAAAATATACCGTAACACCGCAATGAATTGTCTCTGGATACTGAAATTAGCAAAAAATTACGATAGTGCTGGCTACTTATGACGTATTAAAGGCCTTCGCCCACGCTTTCGCTATAAGGTTTAGCCAGGGCCCCCCCCTGGCTAAACCTTGAAGTATGTTAGTATTAATTAAAACCGTGACACTAATTGGAAGTCTAGAAATATCCTGTACAACTAAAAAGGGCCTAGTTATATTTATCTCGCCCACACTTATTTGTTGGTAAGTGGAACATTTGTATGTCATAGCTATGTTAGAATTTTTATGGTATGTAAAGTCCACCAACCTGCACTACGACAGCATACCGTGAAAACACGTGACAGTGAAAACGAGCAGCAGTTGAGTTGGAGGCAGAGATGATGATGATCATCATCATCATCATATCAGCCACAGGTAGTCCACAGCTGAACATAGGCCTCCCCCAAGAATCTCCACAATAACCTGTTGGAAGCGGCCTGCATTCAGCGACTTCCTGCAACCTTAGCCAGATCGTCCGTCCACCTTGTAGGCGGGCATCCGACATTTCGCTTGCCTGTACGTGGCCTACACTCAAGAACCTTTCGGCCCCAACGGCGATGATAAATTAAATGAATATTTAGTCACTGTCTTGGCAAATCGTTTGTATTGCAAGCCGTCTAGTGACTTGTCTTTATTATTATTTATTATATACCTATTGTTTCTTTGTTTATTACTTATTTGCTTATAACTTCTTAAATTTTTAATTGTCCCAAAAATAACATTGCGTCCTCTAAAAATGCAATATTTGGTCATTAAATTGTAACATTTCAATGGACTAAAGTATAAGATATAGTACAAATATTATGTAAAACGCAACATAATCAGAAATATAAATAGATTTTACGACTGGCTGCAATGACGTCATTCTAAGATGAATGTGTCGGCAATGCATATTTACTTCGACACATAGCTCTTTTTTACACAAACAAACAAGTACCTACATTCCTTCATAATAGTTGTTATGTAGTTTAATTATGAGACGTGCAAACCGCTTGTCGGATGGGAATACCACTCAGAAGTTAAAATTGCATAGTTCCGGCAAAAGAACGAATGATTCATATGACGGTGATCGACGACAAACATAAACAAGTGGATCTTACTCAGTAGTGGCCACTCAAAAACCTCGAAAAACTTCTATATCCTACTTCCTTCTAAAATTATACAAAGACGAAAGACTGTTCCGTATGCCTCGATGGCGTAGTTGTACGGTACGGTTACAGCGCTGAGGTCTCGTGTTCGAATTCCAGGTCGAGCAGTGATATTGCAAGGCACCTGGCACCGAAGTCGATTGTCATTGGCGAAATATTAACACGATATATTCCTATTCGACATTACTATGTTTGCCTAATAGGTACATTACTTCTCGCTACGGCAGAAGTACCGGAATTGTTACCTGATTTACCCATAGTTTATCGCAAAATGAGGCCGAACACCGGATAATGTAGAGAAAATCAAACAAGAACGCAGTATCTTACACTAGTCAGAATAAAATAAAATAGGACAACCGACAAATCAATGATTCGTTGAATCAATATAATCAGATAATCTATCCCTTTGAATAGTTGAAGCTAGAGACTTTTCAACTATGTTAAGAAATAAGAGGCTGCGGGTTTGAACCCCGCATTGAGCACGAAAAAGTAGTTTAGTAGTTGGGAGACTGAAAGGCTGCTCGTAGTTTCCGATTATCCAAAATGCGAGACTTGTATTTAGCCTGTCGGAGTCAATGATTATAGAATACATTGGTCGGGGTCAGGAATATCAAATGTGTCACTGTTGCATGTAATTATTAATTATTTGTTTAATTGGTGTCACCGTATCAGTATGTTGGAGGGCATTCAACAAAAATACGTAATACGAGTATTTGTGGGTCATCTTTCATTTCAAATGGTATAATCACTACATAGTATAAAACAAAGTCGCTTTTTCTGTCCCTATGTCCCTTTGTATGCTTAAATCTTTAAAACTACGCAACGGATTTTGATGCGTTTTTTTAATAGATAGAGTGATTCAAGAGGAAGGTTTGTATAAAACATACATATTATTGTACAAAAATCTATTTGTACCCGGGCGAAGCTGGGCCGGGCCGCTAGTAAACTATAAACTAACTCATATTCTGTAATACTTTTTTGACACCTACGCTGTCTAAATATTAAAACCTCTCTAAGCAATATTGCTATTTATATTTGGTGAGGCGTTAAACATGTTATTATACTTGTATCATCAATAATCAAATTGCTGTAAGGTTAAGACGACTTTCATAGCCGGACAATGCAGGTTCGAACCCCGCTCAAATAAATATTTGTACGTAGGTTTTATTAAGAGCTGTACATGTAGAATTAAAATTTACATATATGTACCTATATCGCATTCATTCACGATTAAAATAATGTTCAAAATATTAGAAAAAAAATTGTTATGGCTGTCCTTCGAAGAGGCTTTCTATTATATTTATGAGTATAACCTGCTGCAATCTAATAGATAATAGTAATTATACATTAAATTTATCACGTTAACTCATTACAAAACTTGCAGTCTTATATCACGATATGTGAATTCCCACGTCCCGCATGCGATAAAGCCAGAAAATCATTATTCAGTTCAATCAAATTACCAGCATGAAATTCCCCGAGAATCTAATAAAAAAAAATTCTGACGCGAGCGTGCAGCAAGCAGGTGGCCTTCCCGCTCACATACATCACAATATTGTATCTTACGTCTCTTTCGCACCCGAATCCTACGTCATGTATGAGTCATCATTAATACAGTAGACGGCAGACGCCCGCGTTTTACTATTTTGAACAGTGTTTACGCGGACGGCGTTCCGCGAGTGTGTTTTAATATGGGATTGGTGTGTCAAATATTAATAAACAGGCCTCCTAATGGCATCCACTACGTCGGCGGAAGTGTTTCCGGGGTGGTGAAGTACGCAATAGATTACCCTTCGGAGTTAAAGGACGTGCTATTGTCTTTGAAAGGCGAGTCATACTGCTCCTGGTCCGAATCGGACTCTGACGATAACTCCACAACCTACACGGGGCAACAAGATCACGTCGTGGAAGTGGTGAGTCTGAGCGGGACATTAATCAATGGAATCCTTCCACCAGGAACATATGACTACAAATTCCTATTCACATTGCCAAAAAACATCCCGCCCTCGTTTAAACGAAATACGGGCCATGTGACCTACCAAATATTATTGGAGTTTAAGAAGGAAGGGATCTTCAGTATCAACAAAAAGTTCCACGCTACGATACCGGTGCAAAATTTCTTGGATCCTGTCTTGCCTGATACTGCCATCATTTTCGGTGTGGACAAAGAAATACTGAAGCCTTTCACCTTTGGAAGACATAAGGTACACTTAAAAGCTGAGATTGCCAACCCGTACTTAAAGCCGGGGGATACGGCGCATCTCAAATTCGATATAAACAACAACTCAATTTTGAGTATTAAATGTATAAAGGTGGAACTGGTTAGCTTAACTGTCTTCACAGCCCAAAGTGGTAGAACTTCGACCTCCACGGAACGAATTGACGGATGTAAAGTTGAGACTAAAGCAATACAGCCCTATGAGAAAGCTAGTATGGTGGCCAGCGTGCCGACAAAGCTTTACCTCCGTACCGTCCAGTACAGCAAGGTTGTGAGCCATGAGTATAAGATTCTGGTGAGTGTGGTGCTTCCTTGGCCTCACTGGAACGCCAGGGTCGCTATGCCTGTGCTGATCGGATGGAGGGAAGGAGAGCTCGATGTTACGGATAAAGAATCTGCGAAAGACACGCATCCACCAGAGTACAGTCCAGAATGGGAACACATGGAGGAATACAAGGAAAAGCCGAGGAAAAAATAACATTTTGAACTCAAAGGACAATGTTGTGCTAGACAGTAAACGCACTAAAACTAATTATATAAATGTGGGATGCCTTAATTGACAGGATATCCGTCTGAACATTGAAACATTCCCAGGTGAAAACATGCATACTAAAATAACAAAATGTGTTTCAGTGACGTGATAAAAAAACCAGTTCTGTTGTAAATTAGATGTTCTAAAACTTGACGGAAAGTCGGCCTTATTCATTTAATTTCAAAACCTATTTTAGTTTCTGAACGTTTTGTCCCTTTCGTGCGACATTTTAGTCACGTTTGAGCGAAGACGACAATACATTTACAACTAAAATTGATTTATAAATGTTTATGAATATGGCTGTATGAGTATTGATAATAACAAATGAACAAGTTTTTGTGTATGGCGACTAGCGAGGAATGCATATCTATGCTTGTGTAGTACTGATGTAGCCTTGACGCCACAACGCGAAACAAGTCTTGTTTAGTGCAAAAAATCAAATAATAATCTATATCTAATGACCGTGTAAAGTTCAAAGCATCAAATGTGATAAAATATCAGACTGTATTATTTATAAGTGTATTCGTTTTATGTATTAATTTATAGTTGTTAATATTATTGGTATTAGTAAAACTGGCCTTTTTTTGAAGGCCAAAGAAGTGGTCAGTTGCTCATTGTGTGTATTCTAATTTAGCATCGACTACTGAAATCAAGAATATACAAATATCAAAAACTTATTTTGATATTTTTATATTATAAAATAAAGCATTTCACTACCAACAGCACCTACGGACCAATTATTGAGTAATTAGCGTAATAACCGTTATGGATGCACATGTGCGACAGCAGCTTCTCAATTTTTTAAACAGTCTTAACTATCCTACTAATATTATAAAGGTGAAAGTTTGTATGTATGTTTGTTACTCTTTCATGAAAAAACGGCTCAACAGATTTTGATGAAATTTGGTATAGTGATAGCTGACACCCTGGATTAACACATAGGCTACTTTTTATCCCGAAAAATGTAGTGTTCCCGTGGGATGAGTCAGGAAATAGAAGACGGGACGAACCTGAAGTCCACGCGAACGAAGTCGCGGGCAAAAGCTAGTAATAATATAATTACAGTATTTTAATGATAAAAGTTTCCTATATACTATGTTAAAAAAAATTTATAAACGTAGGTAATAGGTACTGTATGTAATTTCTATGAAATAAGTTACCTATGTACATATGTTATAAGCATTTATCTACAAAGTAGAACATAGGTGTTGAATAACCACAAATTATGTATTTTTATATTTCACCGCTGATTATACATTATTTTTTTTTATTTAATGTACAATCTGCGATTTCCTGTTCCACATTAAGATAATATTGTCTTTACATTAAAACATTGCGCTCAAGGTCTGGCTATCCATGCTCCAAAAATTCGCCTAACATAATAATTGAAGCATAATAAAAGTACACGGCGAAGAGACGCCAGATTAAACAATAACACTTTTATATTTCTTCTTGGGGAGTTATTAGAAGTTGAAGGTTATCAAGACAACATCCACCCGTGCGTGACAATAAGATAAAATTCAACGCTGCATCAACAAATTCAACCACATTTATGCAAAATAGTCATAGAAAATTTCGACAAAACAATGCTTGTGTCAGCAAATTCTATGCTAGATATTTGCCCGATGTCTTTTGCTATAAATTACAATCTATGTTCTTTATAATTTAATAAAATTCACAAAACGACAACTAAGATTTTTTTAAATAAAATAAATGCGTCTTCATAAAAAGCATGATACAAAGTAGAACAAAAAATACTAAACAATAACTTAAAAAATACTAAAAAATATATAAACTATTAAATATATATTTCATTATATCAATAATTGTACATGTTGATACCTACAATTGAGATCAATCAAATTACAAAAAGAAAATCTCCAAGCATATGACTATCGAATCCTTTTCCTGACGCCAGCATCTAGCAAACAGTTACATACACTGCCTAGGTAGGACAGGGATAGCAAACCCATGGCACGCCACAGTGGCACGCGTACCACTGACGGCACGCGACATTATTGGACACGTTACCTATCATAAAGTTTATTATGAGCTAAAAAGAAAAAAGTTACAAAAGATAAGCGAGTGCTGAATGTGTTACTTGATTTGAGAAAAGGATAATGCCCATTTTACTATAAAACTTAGTATTTTTATTAGTAAATGGCAAAAAGTGTATTGATGACGCAATGAAGAATCAATTTTGGTTTGATTTTTTATTTATACTCTTTATTGTACATCTTAAGTTACATAACAAAAAAAAATGGTGTAAATAAAATTAAATAAACCAACGCGCACTAGGCCAGCGTGGTAGAATATATGGCCTAACCACTCTCAATCGTACTCTCGATTGTAGAGGAGGCCCGTGCCTTGCAGCGGGACGTATATGGGTTGATACTGTACAGTAGGTACTTTGAAGTATATCGACTGATACATAATATGTAAACAGGGATTCATATGAGCAGCGATCCACTTCAGCTTCATCTTCATCTTCCTATCGGCCCTAATGTTGGCATTTCCGCAATCGAAACGAATCCTAGGCTCATGTTTGCTTGTTCGTGTAGCCCAACAATTCAAGACAACTCCAAATAATTATCAAAATTAAAAAAAAATATACTCGATTGTAAACAAAAGCACACACAGCCATATGGCAATTGCTAATTACGATCGAAAATTAGAGTAATCGCTTTTCAAGGAACGCCGACCATCTCAGAAATATGGTTATTCTTTTTAACAATGATCAAATGTCGGTAGTTCGTGAACTTCACCATGACGAAAATGTTAATTTCATCTGGTTAAATTGATTGAGACATTGATAGAACATGATAAATCTCTTAGCGTAAGTTGGTATCGACATAATATAATTGTTATGTCCTCAATGCAAAAAAATAATTATATAATGCACTTAGGTATGAATGTACTGTCAGTAACATAAGTCGCTACTCGCTACACATTATAAGATGTGGAATGGTCTTATCCAAAATAATTATTTCCAATATCTTATAGCACTTCTCGACAAAAATGATTGATTATTTATATTTTACGACTACGGAGAAGTAATTACAAGTATTTATTTATAAAAGGATTATCAAAAAAATTGAAATTTGTAGAGATTTATGTTGCTGAATGTACATATTATAAAGCAATTGCATTGTAGTATTTCATCGTATGAACAAATACCTACAAACATCAGATCCGATCTTTTACATACCTAATTAAGTTTGTCAGCACGCGGTTGAATAACCTACCAGTATGTCGTTCCGACTATGACTTCCTATATTTATTTAACTTCATCATATAAATAGTTGCATACATGGCATTTAACCACATCATCACATAGTATAAAGTTTAGCTCACTTACCTTATACCGGCTCTCGAAGACGGTTGGTCGACGCGTACAAAACAAATGTTCCTGGTAGTCGTTCCAAGGTCTTTCTTCAGCAATCATCTTATTTTAGCACTAAACACTACTTGCACTAGATAGTCCACGATAAAAAGCGCTGCAAAACACGTCCTGCGCGCTCAGAAATGTTCACGAGACTGAACTGGACTGAATTCTCGACTTGTAAAATGGCGGACGAAAACAAACTACCCTCGTTTTGATTATATTTTGGTTTAAAAATAACTAGTCCGGAAATGCGTATGGAATTGGTTTAGTATTAAAATGTTTACTGCCTACAAGGTGGACGGATGATCTGACTAAGGTTGCAGGAAGTCGCTGGATGCAGGCCGCTTCCAACAGGTTATTGTGGAGATCCTTGGGGGAGGCCTATGTTCAGCAGTGGACTTCCTGTGGCTGATATGATGATGATGATGATTAAAATGTTTGGCTCTAATAAATGTGTAGGTGATTGCGGGTTCGATTCCCAGGGCATTCTGACTTTTCTGTGTTTTGTAATTTAAATGCATTTAACGCCGAAGTAAAATTCGTGAGGAAACCTGCATATCACAGAGTCTTTTTCAAGTAGCAACACACAATGCTTTCTAAATTAGTCTTGATTCAAGGAGAGTTCCAACCTCAGTAGTAGGCATATGGGCTGATATTACTATTAATTACATTAAAATTTAATAGACGTTAAAGTTGAATTTGATATTCTATCAAATTCTAATTTTATTAAGTTGTTCAGTAGTGTATGATTAAATTAAGGTCTAAATCCTATCATCTCGATGTTATCAATTATTTGACAGCTTTTATTGTGTAGTGGTTGTGACGCCGGCTGTGAAGCGAGAGGTCGCGGGTTCGATCCCTGCACTGAGACAAAAGTGTCTTATTGTTAAGTCGCGACTATGTATGACAGTTGTATTTTTTATATGGTTAACTATTATAAATCACATTAATATTGAGTCATGTGTTAGGAACTACGAGATTTTCGTTCTTACAAGCACCCAGATATGCTTGTGGTTCACATAAATATCTATGACTTCTTGTTTCTCAGCCGGCGTCTACTGCACCACGGAGGCTGTTTGTTCAAAGGTATAAATAAAACCCACGTACATAACTACAATATAATATAATGTATCTAAGTGGCGAGCGTGCAGAGTAGCGCGGTGCCTCGCTTGACCCAGAAGTCTGCGGTCTCGGTGCCGGCGGGCAGGTCCACGGCCACCACGAACGCGCCGCGCCGCATCGGGTAGTAGTAGCACGGGCAGATGTACCGGTCTGCACAACATGTTATTATTTGGCAACTTTTTTTTTATTGCTATGAATGGCGAGACGAGCATGCCATTCGCCTGGCGGTAAGCGATACGACCGCTCATGAACAGTAGCAAAACCAAACAACACCTTGAATTACAAAGCAATGCTTGGCATTCCACTGCGCTCGCCATCCTGAGACACAAGATGTTAAGTCTCAATATGGCCAGTAGTTACTCTGGCTACAATGCCCTTCAACCCGAAACATAACAGTGCGTTTACACTACTGATTGACGGGAGAAATAGATACTGCGGTGGTACCCACCCAGATGGCCTCTCACATATGAGAGACTTACCACCAGTGGACCACCACCTTTAGAATTATAGTGACCTACGCCCGAATACTGGAACGCAACTTAAATATAAATTGCGCTTAAGTACATTAATCCCGCTTAAATGCACTGGCTAAGTGGGCCGTGCGCTGTTAAGAGCAACTTATTATTTGAATGGCGTTCCAATATTCGGGCGTTAATAAAAAAGATTAAAATAGATTTTAGCATATAATCATACAGGGTATATCAAGACTGCTACCGAAAACGAAGCCGGGTGCTAGTTTTAGTGATTTGAGACACAATCAGAATTTCAGACAACAAATTTTGCAAAAAAAAAAAGCGATGACTTTTTTCGTTATTTTTTTCTATCACCGTATTTCGGTGACAGTTTTTTTTTTTCTAAAAACTAATATACATCCTTTTATTTTTACTTATACTATGGTACGCAAGAGTTAAAATTATTATTTTGGCAAAAACTATGGATCTACCACCTAAAAACGCGACATTTTTTATAATATCCTCCATATTAAAAAAAATGTCGCGTCTATTTGCGAAATTTTAAGTTGCATTGTATTATTAGTCACTAAAACTACCACCCGGCTTTGTTTTCAGTAGCAGTTTTGATATACCCTGTATTATAATTTCCTTTTTTTTCATCATTACTGTGACTGTTGGGTGTAAGTATAATATTTATTTATTTATAATTTCTTTCTTTCAAAAGGCAACATGTACATTTTGTTATCATAAAAAATTGCTCAGTAGAATTTGAAAACGTTGCTCAACAATAATGACCTACATTGTACAATAGATGCAGCGTAACTAGTACAAATAATCAAGAGCACTAACTGCGTAGTTTCTTGCCGGTGGCCCGGACGGGTTTGAAGTGTATGGGCGTGAGCGGGAACACGAGCTGCATGGGCAGCGGCTCCTGCAGGTAGCCCTCCTTCTTGTACCAGCTCGCGCCCTCCAGGTACTGACCACTGATGGTCAAAGAGAAGCATTCGTTATAAGCTTTGTTTGTGTTAATTTGTACTCCTGCTTCTTGGTATAATTTTGGTGATTTAAGAAGTGGCAGAGGTATATGTTTGCTCGAAATATTTTAACGGCGATGTCATTCCAGGGCGCGAATAATAATACTCTATTGTCTATTCTCTGTTTAATTAGCATTTATTAAGCATCGACATGGTTTTATTGACTCTTATACTATAAACGGATCATAGACCTGCTACTATATATTGAAAAAAAAAAAAAGGTTGTGAACTATGTTTTTATCAAAGATTTATTTTTACCACTTACTATATGCTTAGTTATAAGCAGATGGTATAGTGGTTTAGTTTGGTTACCGTATATAGACGCCACCGTCCCGCGGCGGTCGCACGAAGGACCCTTCATCCAGCGGCATCACCGTGAACTCCCAGCATAGAGTGTCGATGGGCCAGCCCTCACCACGGGCTGTCGTCTGTAGACAAACACTTGTATATGATTATCCTACATTCCACTGTCTAGACGCCCAAGCTTTCTTATTTACCGAGAAGATCAGACAACAAACAGGATTGTTTGACGTTGGTCAACGAATTGTTGGACTCAAGTGGAAGTGGGCAGGAAACTTGGCCAGACGAAGCAATAGTCGGTGGACTAAGTCAGTTACGGAGTGGTGGCCTAGAGGGGCTAAGAGGAAGATAGGCAAACCACCCGCCAGATGGATGGATGACATCGTTAAGTTTCAAGGGAAACGGTAGATGGGACAAGCACCTGACCGGGAGAAGTGGTGCAATAGAGAAGAAGCCTATGTCCAGCAGTAACGCCCAGACGCTTCCCCACAAAGATGATCTGGATGAGGTTGCACTGCGCCACTGGATGCAGGTCATTTCCAACAGGTCGATATGGAAGTCTGTACGCGTACAAAAACCAAATTGATTTTCAAACATTTAATGAACTAGACAAATTACAAAATGATTGTGAAATGTGAATGCGGGCGATTGAGTCTTGCATGGCGCGCGTCCCGGAGCCCCGGAGCAAAAGTGAGCCGCGCGGCGGCCGCTGTCACCGCCGCCCGCGCCGCCCGCGCCGGCACCTCCCCCGCGCCGCTGGCACCCCCGTCGTGGTCCAGCGTACGGCGTCTCGTCCCGCTTGCACCGCAACCCCCGCGCCGGTCTCTACTGTGGAGTGTGCCGGGTCGACACACTCGAGGCGTCAACAAGATCTTTGGGAGACTTTATATGGCTGACAAGAGAGAAGTACAGAGAGTGTTGACCTGCATGACGGCAGTGAGGAAGCCGGTGGGCGCGACGAAGGCGGGCAGCCAGCACAGCGTGGGCGGCGCGCGCGGCGCGTTGGCCCAGCCGCACAGGTGCGCACCGCGCAGCCACAGCTCGCGGCACCACGAGCCCAGCGGCTTCATGGACGGACGACCTGCACCACACTCTTACACTATACACCACAACTTCATGCAGTCCTGGGACTTCATTTTTGCCTTTGTAGGCAGACGAGCTAGCGGCCCGCCTGGTGGAAAGCGACTACCGCTGCTCGTGGATCTCTACAGTGCCAGGGCGCCAGCACAACAAAGTCACTGCCTACCTTAAGGAGAGTACTCTCTTTTAGCCTCGCTTAAAGAAGGACAGGTTATAGCGCTCAGGAAACACCGATGCAGGGCTTCATTCATTCTTTCCAGAGCTTACACGTGCGTGGTAGGAAAGAACGCTGGAAACGGATCGTTCAGAAACGTACGGGTATGCTTCCAGGTGGTGTGAATAAACTTTGCTGCGGGGGGCGGGTGGTGCGATGGTACCATCGCAAACAACTCCTCGGAGCACTCCCTATGGAACAGATGATAGAACACACAGAGAGACCCGAAGTCTCTCCGCAGTCCTAACGGTTCCAATTTGTCCGTGAGATTGGGATCATCGACAAATCGACAAGCTTGTCGCTGCAAGGAGTTAAGTGGATCGAGCTGGTATTTTTGGGCACCTGCCGAGAGGTGAGAGCAGTACTCCACATGGGGCCGTATTTAAGACCTTTTTGGCGACTTTGGGACCAATGGGTGCATTTGTGGGGGCGCCAAACATAGGATTATACAGAAGTGAATATAAATTACCTTTTTGCCAGAACGAAGGAACTTTCCCCTCGAAGATGCAGGTGTACATTATTTCCAGCATTTCCGACATCACCACCAAACCTTCGATGGCACGCCGTAGCTCCTGCCAAGTTAACACAAACATTATGTAATCTCTAATTTGCTTTTACCAGATATTATGTCCCTATTTCCAATGTTGTTCCGTCCAATGTTGCACTCGCCACTACATGGACTCGACTCGAGAACTTTTCGAACTGATTGGATTCGTTATTAATTCTGAGTAAATGTACAGTCAAAGAGTTACCATCGATTGTGTCGGAGGCCCGTGCCCTGCAGAGTTACGTATATGGCCTGATGCAGATACCTTAAGTCCGGAAATGATGCTGGATATGAGCACGTTGTAGTATCCGATCTCCTGCAGTAGCGACACGCACATGGGCATCACGATCTCGGGGCCCATCATGCGCTCCGTCGTCTCCACGTCGATCTTGTTGGGCAGCTTCACCAGCATTTCTGCTGCGAGCTCGTCTACCTGTAGGTAGTTTAGAGACCCGTTTATTTGATTAAAAAGGTTTTAACACCTCTATCGATAAGTTTTACTAAGTTTATTTGCAATTCATTTGTTTTATTTGTTTATTTAAAATTATAAAGAACATACAAAAGTAAATTAAAAATGAAGACGAAATTGCTTTAAACCAAAAAAATAATAAAGCAAACTAATTAAATGATAATGCAGTATGAATTGTACTATAGCTGTAAAAGGAAAGTAGGGAATTAGAAATAACCACATAGTAAATTAACGGCTTATGTACTGTCGTGAATGGATACTAATGGATGGATGATTTATTAGAAAGAGAGAGAGACACTAGAGTTTCTTGCCCGTTCTTGTCTAGTGAAAACTTTTCCCAACCGGGTGGTAGATAAAAAAATGACTGAATCTAAATAATGTTGAATATTTAAGGGATTCAATAAATTATTTTTATTGTCATTTAGAACAAGCTGGGGCTCTTTCTGCTGTTATATTTTTGAAGCAACTTTACGTAAATTTTTAATTACCTTTTGGTCTTCACCGCCACCTCCGCCGCCTCCGCCCGTTGACGCCAGCGCGAAGAGCGTTGAGCACATAATGATAGCATCCTAAGGGCAACAGTACACTCAGAAATATTACCTAGTATATTACGCCTGACAGTAAGTGAAAATACCAGCAGAAGTTTACCAACAAAATGATGTTTATTATTTGCAGGTAGGAGATCTACGGACGTGTGTATTTGTGATAAATATCATACGAATGTGCAAAGAAAGATGGGCGTGCGCGCATGTACGGATGCATACGTGTATGTGCATGAGTTTGTTTCGGTGTCTGAGTGTGTACGTCACACATGCGTGAATGTTTGCGTGTATGAATGAGGATGCGTATGCGTGAGGACGTTATGTACGAGTTTGAATGCGTGTAAGTATATTTGCTTGTATGTGTGTATACAACCTGTAACAGATTTAAATGTAAAAGCGGAAAGTAGTATGTTCAGAATCAGCTACTGAATCGATATCAACATTATTTTTGGTAGGTATTTTTTTTCAAAATAATTAATTAAGATCAAGTAAATTACAGACACTCTTTCATTTAGTACTCCGAACAAACAAAATTGAAACGTAACTCCAGATCATAAGATCTTTTTTAAAATAAATCACAAAACGAATACTGTAATAAATTAAATAATAAACAAAAATGAACTTTATTTCAATGGCTATAAAGTTTATTTAAATAATCTATCATTAAACAAACGCACACAACGATAGGCTTGAATAAACTTAATAAGCTACCAAACTAAATATCTACCATATTCTCTTTTCCGCACATTTAACTACAATTAGATAGAGCAAGACGCAGCTATTGTAGAATGCAATTTGATCCATCCGATAAACGATGGCGCGCGCGGCGAAACATCAAAAGGATTGGCCAATGGCCAGTCGGTATAGGCGTATAGGGATGCGCCGCGAAAAAAATTACTCCCGGTTTTAGCAGGACCGGGCAATCCGATGCCCGCGCAATACATGCATTTAAATGAAACAAATTAAATTGTAACAAAATCACAATGAAAAGAAACAACAAGACTATTAACAAGAGTATTTCTATGCAAAAGAATTTCGCGGAACGTAAAAATTATGATTAAATTCGGTTTGTAATTTTGTCACAATGTATGCGGAATTCCGGTGTGTCGGATATTCCGTTATTGCAATCTCTAAATGGGCACCGACTGTTCTCGAAAAAATCTAGTCGTGCACCGCAGTTATCTATGATTACTTGTGTTTAAGTGTTAAGTAGATATTTCGATAACTTTCGCGCGCGATGTCTTTTCGGTATTCGAATATGGAATACACTGAAATGGTGAGAACTTTGGCACAGTGTGGTGATAATGTATCATTGGCATGCAGGACATTCAATAACAGACACGGCACCAACGTAGATCGTAGGACTATGTTGGCAGCCACTCAGCGTCTCCGAGATCATGGTACTTTTCAGCCCAATACGGCTATCGACAGGGGAGATAACGTACGCAGACGTACTCGTCTTCAAACCGAGATTCTAGCTCATTTTGAAGAGAATCCCCATAGTAGTACCCGAGAAGCGACTCCACATTTTAATGTTAGCCACATGTACGTGTGGCGAACGCTTCATGGTGACCGCGAGCGTCCTTTCCACCTGAGACGCTGTCAAGACCTAACTCCACGTGATTACGCACCACGATTAGAGTTCTGCCAGTGGTTATCTGAGAATTGGCAGCGCAACATTTTATGGACAGATGAGAGCACTTTTACACGTGCAGGCATGTTCAACCAACACAACAGCCATTTGTGGAGCCGCGAAAATCCTCACGCATACAGAGTGGATTCATTCCAACATCGTTTCCACAGAATACTAAACTAAATCGTTTCTCGGTAAATGTTTGGGCGGGCGTCGTAGGTACACATTTACTGGGTCCGGTTTTTTTAGAAAGATGATGGGGACGTAATAAATCCCTGGTATAACTAGACTACTAAAAAGTAGAATAGTGGCAGCCTTCCTAAAAGTGAAGAGTGAAACTGAAGTTTTACATAAATTACGTGAACAATTACGCAAATGTGCATCAAAGTGTATCAAGGTGGTGGACATTTCGAACATATTTTAAAAAGAAATCGCCACATGAGTGCCATGTAACACGTAAGTTAATTTTGTTGTTTTTTTTTTGTGTTGTGATTCCCAATCTAGTCTTCGTTGTTAGTAATTGCGTTATCTAATTATCTTATTCATTAGTAATGCAAAATAAATGACGCCCGTATCCTGCCCGCCTGTAGGAACGAAGTTTAGTGGAAGTGAAATTAATAATTTATAGCCGATTCATGCAAAATATTGTCTTACGTTGAGTTCGTACGTATTATATCTAGTAAGTAAAATATTTAGATTTTATAGCTAAAACACAAATGTTATGCTTACAGTTTAAGTTAATTATAATTTGTTTACCAAACCACCCAGTAATCAGTTACGTACGTAATTTGTATTTCGTTTATTGTCAGCTGTTTCTGCCGGCGCGGCGCGTCGCAGCGTTTGGCGTTAGGTACTCGTGTGAATAGGTCTTGTGTAAATGTGTGCGTGTCCGCGAGCGTGTGTAGTAGTACTCTCTTATTTGTAACTCGTGAGGTAACCATGTTAAGTGCCTACATTTGGTATAACTAATTTCATAAATAAAAGATTTTGTAATTATGGTAGTACGATTTCAAAGCATAAACTATGATTGCAATAATATTTTAAAGTTGGGGTGTCTGAGGTTGTGAATTAATCCTGTTACACGTTGTATATGTATGTATGTGCGAGTGTATGTAGGTGCGTGCGTGTGCGTGTGTATGTACCTGCGCGAGCGTGGCGACGTCGGCGGAGGCGTGTTGTCCGATGGACTCGGCGCGCGTGTGTGTGTATGTATGTATGTATGTAGGTGCGTGCGTGTGCGTGTGTATGTACCTGCGCGAGCGTGGCGACGTCGGCGGAGGCGTGTTGTCCGATGGACTCGGCGCGCGTGTGTGTGTATGTATGTATGTATGTATGTATGTATGTATGTATGTATGTAGGTGCGTGCGTGTGCGTGTGTATGTACCTGCGCGAGCGTGGCGACGTCGGCGGAGGCGTGTTGTCCGATGGACTCGGCGCGCGTGTGTGTGTATGTATGTATGTATGTATGTATGTATGTATGTATGTATGTATGTAGGTGCGTGCGTGTGCGTGTGTATGTACCTGCGCGAGCGTGGCGACGTCGGCGGAGGCGTGTTGTCCGATGGACTCGGCGCGCGTGTGTGTGTATGTATGTATGTATGTATGTATGTATGTATGTATGTATGTAGGTGCGTGCGTGTGCGTGTGTATGTACCTGCGCGAGCGTGGCGACGTCGGCGGAGGCGTGTTGTCCGATGGACTCGGCGCGCGTGTGTGTGTATGTATGTATGTATGTATGTATGTATGTATGTATGTATGTAGGTGCGTGCGTGTGCGTGTGTATGTACCTGCGCGAGCGTGGCGACGTCGGCGGAGGCGTGTTGTCCGATGGACTCGGCGCGCGTGTGTGTGTATGTATGTATGTATGTATGTATGTATGTATGTATGTATGTAGGTGCGTGCGTGTGCGTGTGTATGTACCTGCGCGAGCGTGGCGACGTCGGCGGAGGCGTGTTGTCCGATGGACTCGGCGCGCGTGTGTGTGTATGTATGTATGTATGTATGTATGTATGTATGTATGTATGTAGGTGCGTGCGTGTGCGTGTGTATGTACCTGCGCGAGCGTGGCGACGTCGGCGGAGGCGTGTTGTCCGATGGACTCGGCGCGCGTGTGTGTGTATGTATGTATGTATGTATGTATGTATGTATGTATGTATGTAGGTGCGTGCGTGTGCGTGTGTATGTACCTGCGCGAGCGTGGCGACGTCGGCGGAGGCGTGTTGTCCGATGGACTCGGCGCGCGTGTGTGTGTATGTATGTATGTATGTATGTATGTATGTATGTATGTAGGTGCGTGCGTGTGCGTGTGTATGTACCTGCGCGAGCGTGGCGACGTCGGCGGAGGCGTGTTGTCCGATGGACTCGGCGCGCGTGTGTGTGTATGTATGTATGTATGTATGTATGTATGTATGTAGGTGCGTGCGTGTGCGTGTGTATGTACCTGCGCGAGCGTGGCGACGTCGGCGGAGGCGTGTTGTCCGATGGACTCGGCGCGCGTGTGTGTGTATGTATGTATGTATGTATGTATGTATGTATGTATGTATGTAGGTGCGTGCGTGTGCGTGTGTATGTACCTGCGCGAGCGTGGCGACGTCGGCGGAGGCGTGTTGTCCGATGGACTCGGCGCGCGTGTGTGTGTATGTATGTATGTATGTATGTATGTATGTATGTATGTATGTATGTATGTATGTAGGTGCGTGCGTGTGCGTGTGTATGTACCTGCGCGAGCGTGGCGACGTCGGCGGAGGCGTGTTGTCCGATGGACTCGGCGCGCGTGTGTGTGTATGTATGTATGTATGTATGTATGTATGTATGTATGTATGTATGTAGGTGCGTGCGTGTGCGTGTGTATGTACCTGCGCGAGCGTGGCGACGTCGGCGGAGGCGTGTTGTCCGATGGACTCGGCGCGCGTGTGTGTGTATGTATGTATGTATGTATGTATGTATGTATGTATGTATGTAGGTGCGTGCGTGTGCGTGTGTATGTACCTGCGCGAGCGTGGCGACGTCGGCGGAGGCGTGTTGTCCGATGGACTCGGCGCGCGTGTGTGTGTATGTATGTATGTATGTATGTATGTATGTATGTAGGTGCGTGCGTGTGCGTGTGTATGTACCTGCGCGAGCGTGGCGACGTCGGCGGAGGCGTGTTGTCCGATGGACTCGGCGCGCGTGTGTGTGTATGTATGTATGTATGTATGTATGTATGTATGTATGTATGTAGGTGCGTGCGTGTGCGTGTGTATGTACCTGCGCGAGCGTGGCGACGTCGGCGGAGGCGTGTTGTCCGATGGACTCGGCGCGCGTGTGTGTGTATGTATGTATGTATGTATGTATGTATGTATGTATGTATGTATGTAGGTGCGTGCGTGTGCGTGTGTATGTACCTGCGCGAGCGTGGCGACGTCGGCGGAGGCGTGTTGTCCGATGGACTCGGCGCGCGTGTGTGTGTATGTATGTATGTATGTATGTATGTATGTATGTATGTATGTAGGTGCGTGCGTGTGCGTGTGTATGTACCTGCGCGAGCGTGGCGACGTCGGCGGAGGCGTGTTGTCCGATGGACTCGGCGCGCGTGTGTGTGTATGTATGTATGTATGTATGTATGTATGTATGTATGTATGTATGTAGGTGCGTGCGTGTGCGTGTGTATGTACCTGCGCGAGCGTGGCGACGTCGGCGGAGGCGTGTTGTCCGATGGACTCGGCGCGCGTGTGTGTGTATGTATGTATGTATGTATGTATGTATGTATGTATGTATGTAGGTGCGTGCGTGTGCGTGTGTATGTACCTGCGCGAGCGTGGCGACGTCGGCGGAGGCGTGTTGTCCGATGGACTCGGCGCGCGTGTGTGTGTATGTATGTATGTATGTATGTATGTATGTATGTATGTATGTAGGTGCGTGCGTGTGCGTGTGTATGTACCTGCGCGAGCGTGGCGACGTCGGCGGAGGCGTGTTGTCCGATGGACTCGGCGCGCGCGTGTGTGTGTATGTATGTATGTATGTATGTATGTATGTATGTATGTATGTATGTAGGTGCGTGCGTGTGCGTGTGTATGTACCTGCGCGAGCGTGGCGACGTCGGCGGAGGCGTGTTGTCCGATGGACTCGGCGCGCGTGTGTGTGTATGTATGTATGTATGTATGTATGTATGTATGTATGTATGTAGGTGCGTGCGTGTGCGTGTGTATGTACCTGCGCGAGCGTGGCGACGTCGGCGGAGGCGTGTTGTCCGATGGACTCGGCGCGCGTGTGTGTGTATGTATGTATGTATGTATGTATGTATGTATGTAGGTGCGTGCGTGTGCGTGTGTATGTACCTGCGCGAGCGTGGCGACGTCGGCGGAGGCGTGTTGTCCGACGGACTCGGCGCGCGTGTGTGTGTATGTATGTATGTATGTATGTATGTATGTAGGTGCGTGCGTGTGCGTGTGTATGTACCTGCGCGAGCGTGGCGACGTCGGCGGAGGCGTGTTGTCCGATGGACTCGGCGCGCGTGTGTGTGTATGTATGTATGTATGTATGTATGTATGTATGTAGGTGCGTGCGTGTGCGTGTGTATGTACCTGCGCGAGCGTGGCGACGTCGGCGGAGGCGTGTTGTCCGATGGACTCGGCGCGCGTGTGTGTGTATGTATGTATGTATGTATGTATGTATGTATGTATGTATGTAGGTGCGTGCGTGTGCGTGTGTATGTACCTGCGCGAGCGTGGCGACGTCGGCGGAGGCGTGTTGTCCGATGGACTCGGCGCGCGTGTGTGTGTATGTATGTATGTATGTATGTATGTATGTATGTAGGTGCGTGCGTGTGCGTGTGTATGTACCTGCGCGAGCGTGGCGACGTCGGCGGAGGCGTGTTGTCCGACGGACTCGGCGCGCGTGTGTGTGTATGTATGTATGTATGTATGTATGTATGTAGGTGCGTGCGTGTGCGTGTGTATGTACCTGCGCGAGCGTGGCGACGTCGGCGGAGGCGTGTTGTCCGATGGACTCGGCGCGCGTGTGTGTGTATGTATGTATGTATGTATGTATGTATGTATGTAGGTGCGTGCGTGTGCGTGTGTATGTACCTGCGCGAGCGTGGCGACGTCGGCGGAGGCGTGTTGTCCGACGGACTCGGCGCGCGTGTGTGTGTATGTATGTATGTATGTATGTAGGTGCGTGCGTGTGCGTGTGTATGTACCTGCGCGAGCGTGGCGACGTCGGCGGAGGCGTGTTGTCCGATGGACTCGGCGCGCGTGTGTGTGTATGTATGTATGTATGTATGTATGTATGTATGTAGGTGCGTGCGTGTGCGTGTGTATGTACCTGCGCGAGCGTGGCGACGTCGGCGGAGGCGTGTTGTCCGATGGACTCGGCGCGCGTGTGTGTGTATGTATGTATGTATGTATGTATGTATGTATGTATGTAGGTGCGTGCGTGTGCGTGTGTATGTACCTGCGCGAGCGTGGCGACGTCGGCGGAGGCGTGTTGTCCGACGGACTCGGCGCGCTCGGCAGCGGGCAACACGTCCAGGAAGTCCCGGTATGACTCCAGGCTGCCGTCCCGCGGGATGTGGTACGCCGGCAGGGACGACAACCTGTACGTACAACATGCAGAGGTTTATTATATATCGTATACAACATTACTACAATGCAACTGTTGTTAAATGCAGCAAAGTCGAAGTATCTTCGACTAGGAAATAGATGTACTTCGGCTTTCGGCTCAACCACATCGGTTTTTCCATACCGAAATTAAAAGACTTACCTCCGGTGACGACAAAGTGCATCGGTCACTATTGCCTTTTGCCAATTTTATGTACGGTGGTCGCTCGTAATTCGTGCAAATATCCAACTCCCGTAAATCTTAAATTAGTACGCATAGACCACAATAATAAAAAACCACAATGAAGCCATCATCTCCAGGCCTCCGTGGCACAGTTGATTAGTCGCCGGCTTTGAAATGCGAAGACGCGGGATCGATCCCCGCACCGAGACAAATGTTAGTGTGACCGAAATGTCTCTCGTAGTTCCTGATACCCAGGACCCAAGACTCGATCTTAGTGTGGGTCAGGACTGTGTATATGACTGTTGGGTGTATTGTTTTATTACAATACCTGTAGAAGGGTGTGTCGAGCGCCTCCTCGCAGAAGAACTGGTTGATGTAAGCGATGAGCACGCGCTTGTCCCAGTCGTCGGTGATGTGTCCGCCGTAGTTGATGATGGCGAACAGGTAGCGCAGCGCGTCCCACGGGACCTCGTCGTACTCCTCCAGGTAGTTGGCCAGCAGGTTGTCCGACACCTGGAATTCGGCGGCATTATTTTTTCAAGAGGGAAAGCGGGAATTAATGCGATTTTATTCCCTGTTTGTCACGATTGTGCAAAAACAAATACACTGTTTTATTTTTCAGGCCCAGAAAGGCCTAAATCATGAATATCCACACCGATCTATTAACCGGCTTGTATCCAGTTACTTTTTGCATATTACGTCATTCATATACGTAGCATTGGTGGTAGGTCTTTCATATGTGAGAGGCCGCCTGGGTAGGTACCACCGCAATGTCAACAGTGTAAATGCACTGTTGAGTTTCAGAATCAAGTACACTGTTACCACAGTTACTACTGGACATATTGATATTTAACATCTTATGTCTCAGGATGGCGAGCGCATTGGTATGCCAACCATTGCTTTGTAATTAAGGTATTGTTTGGTTTCGTTACTGTTCATAAATGGTCGTATCGCTTACCATCAGGCGAACGGCATCTTCATCTCGCCTTAATATTTTGTAATAAAAATAACACAAGTACTAACATCAAAGTCAGCATCATTAAAGCTGTAGACAGCATTGTATCCCAGCATACGGAACCTCTTCCGTGCGATGAGCGTGCAGTGGAAGAAGGACACGCAGAACAACAGCCGGCGGTACTTGGGCGTCGCCTCGTCGAACTTTTCCTCGTTGATGTTCGCGAATATACGCACCATGTTGCCTTTCAGACCCTGCCAGACAATATAACAGGATATTGATTTCATTTGATAAGTAATTGAAGAGCAAATATTTCATCTGATGGTAGATACTGGCGTTCAGGAACTTTGAAGAGAATTAATAAGAAGGTGGCGAGAAAAGAGATATAGAGCCTCTGACAATCACGATGCTGATCATAAATAGCTTCCTTTAATATTTTGGGAATGAAGTAAATTCGGTGGAATATAGGCGAGAGCAGTTACCGTAGCACATTTAAATGAGAGCAGATTGAGAAACGGACGAGGTTGCGGGTTCGATCACCCCACTAAGACAAATGTTTGCCTGACCCACAATTATTTATTTAGAGGCCGGGTCAGTCCCTTCCACGTCACAGAACTAGTTTCTTATGTGACTGCTGGGTGTATTCGTGCGATTCGCACCTGCGGCGGCTCCGTGGTCATCTTGATGCTCCTCTGCAGGATGTTGAGCGGGAACTTGTCGTCGGGCATGGAGGTGAGCCACAGGCGGAAGCGCGGGTGGATCCTGGGGTTGTCCAGGCCGCGCAGGCTGCCGAGCCACTCGCACGCCAGGTGGCAGTTCGCCAGGAACACCCAGCCGCCCTCCTTCATGCCGTGCGCTAGCATCCTGGATGTATATCGGTTTAGTCATGGACAACTATTTTTAAGCACTGAAACAATTACTTCTCGATTTATCGTACATTTTCACAAGAATTTACTCCAAAAGAAAAAGCAGAATTATAGCAAGAAAAAACAAAACACAAAAACAAAAACTAATATCGTGCCCTCAGGCGGCAAAACTCCATAATGTCGCCAGTAACAATATCGCCGGTTGCCATGTTCGACGAACACCGCCGATCACCGCCAAACATCGTAACAGTAAACTTGATGTTAATACCATAAATTAATTTCCAAAAGTCTTACTTGATATCACGTTTAAAACGTGCAACATTGAACTTAATGTTATTTAACTCACAAATCGGTGATACCCTCAACAAAGCTCAGGTCATAAGTGCTCAGAACCGACGAAAATGCATGAAGAAGATCAAGCAAAGACCCTAACTAGCTCTTACTTGGCGGCAGTGGGCGCCTGGCCCTGGCCGAGGCTGAGCGACTGGAACTTGTCGAACATCTTCACGTCCACGGCCAGCTGGATGAGCGAGGCCGTGGGGTCCACGCCCGGGGACAACACGAACAGCAGCGACGTCTTCCACGTCGACTCCTCCCACGCCGCCTGCAATATTACATCAGATCATGTTATCGGTGCGTACTAATCTACTGTCCAGGACCGCGGGAAACTAGTACAGTGAGTACATAGTGTCACTGTAGAGGAGCAACCTGAACAAAAGTGGCATATGTTTGAAGAAATTCCACTGCTGAATATAACCTTCAAGGATCGTCACATGGACCTGTTGGAAGGGGCCTCCATCCAGCGACTTCTTGCGATCTTAACCAAGTCCGCCCACCTTGTGGGTGGGCGTCTAATATTTCGCTTGCTTGTACGTGGTCGCCACTCCAGAATTGTTCGATCCCAGCAGGCATCTGTCCTACATGCTATGTGCAGTACCTAGTGGATATCTTCTTGTGGCTGAAAAGAGGCAGAGAGAGGAAGAGAGAGGGGAGAGGAGGGGGGATAGAGAGAGAGAGTTTTGTTAGTACCTTGATGTCCAGCACGGGCGGCTCCACGTACCGCGGGCCCAGCACGTTGATGATGAAGGTGGTGATGCAGGCGGACACGCGGTCCACGCGCAGCGAGCGCACGAACAGGATGCGCTGGAAGTCGTTGCAGATGTCGTTCCACTCGCCTGAAATCATATACATACATACGTTTTACTATCCTTTCACCTTATTCAAGCTACGTCTCCATAAGAGTCGCGGAGCGGTGAAAAGACGTAAGTTATTTTAATGGTTGCTCTGACAGTAAACCGACTCGTGCTTGCATCTACCCGGTTTCCATTCCCTTCAGCTCGGTTCCCCTCGCACAGCACACTGGACTACGTTTTCACTAAAGACGAGACGAGCTGAGCAGGGATGTATAGGAATCAACCCATCCTATCCGTTAAACCTTAAATTGCTCCCTTCCTCTTTTCCCCTCTAATTCTAAACAACCTGACACACAGACCCCATCAGTGATAGTCTTCCACGAGATGCAGACTCCTCACCCACTAGCGGCTGCGTCTCCGGCTCGGGGTGCAGGTACCAGTCGCGCCACTCCTTGGAGAACACCTCGAAGGCGTCGATGACTCCGTGGAAGCCGGGCAGCTTGTCCAGCTCCGTCACGTTGTCCCAGCACTCGTCCGGCATCCAGTCTGATGAGGATATTGCTCTTCAATATTATACTTAGAAAAAAGTATACTAGGGGCATACATCAGACACAAGTGTACTGTACTGTATCAGCCCATATATGTCCCGCTACAGAACACAAGTCTCCTCTACAATCGAAAGTACGATTGACAGTGATTAGGCCATATATGACACAAAAAAAATTTAAATCAAGAAATAGAAAATCTAACTCAACTAAAATGAAGATTGTTGCTCTCGTGATATTACAATGACGCTGAATTGCGGTGTTTTCCCGGTTTATCATTTAAGCGAAATTATACGACGATATATGGTCTCTGCTTACTTGGCATGGCCAGAATACATGGGTTAATGGCGATTAATTTCCATCGCATTGAAGTGCAATCCCTCTACCTTAGTCTGTTAAGATTCAAAATTTAAAGAACAGAAAAAAGTTTGTCAGCACGTACTAGTAGGGTTGTCAGGCTGTTCAGACCTGTCGAGCACGACGCCTCCCTTGAGCAGGAACATGTACTCGTTGACGCTCATCTTGCCCGCCTGGAACAGGATGCGCGACACCATGTGGAACGACAGCAGCAGCTTGTGACGCTCGAACAGCGCGCGGCATGTGTTCCTGCAGACAGTATATTTTCATGTCACCTCATGTACTGACTTTATGGAGGATTAATCTTCTGATGTTGCATCCTTTAGTAAGGACAAATTTTAAATGTTTGTAACTTGCTTATTACTGAACGGATTTCAATTATTGAAAATCTTCCTTATACATAAGGTAACCTTTCGAAATAAGCAACAACCAAAAGGAAAATGTCCATTTTACTATGAAACTTAGTATCGGTGCGAAGATTTTTGTCCCTCGTTGAAACCTACTTTTTTGTGTAAGGAAAAATATTTATTTTTAATAAATATAAACATAATTACGACCCAGGCCCGGAGTTCTTGGAGAAATGAACTTTAAGTCCAATATAAATATTTATTTTATAAAAATCTATCACCTGGGATGAAAAAGGAAAACATTTAAGGACGAACCACAAAGACTGATAAAACCACAATACTAAGAATGGGCATTCTCATTTAGATAACTATCTTTTTCTACTACACATACACTTACTTATAAACAGCATAAGTGTGAAACTCGTTGAGGTTGTTGATGCGGTCCTCCAGCTCTCCGCCCTTGGGGCTGCGGTCGATGGAGTAGGTGAAGAGGTCGGTGTAGGCGTCCAGCGAGAACTGGTACATGGGGTCGATGCGGGACAGGTCGTTCAGCGCGAAGAACAGCACTGACGCGCGACACGCTACGGGCACGTAGCCCTGGAACAAACATAGGTACTTATTTTAGTAAATACATACATTTAATAAATTCACGCCTTTTTCCCAGAAGGGTTAGGTAGACGAGCTACCAGAACACGCACGATTCTACTTGTATTTTCCGTCTCACAATGTGATAGATAGGGGATGAGCCTATCGCCATTTTATTTCAGGACCGGACACTAAAATTCTTGAACATCTCTGTATATGTGTATTTCTCGGTTTCTCCCGCCAAAATGCGGAGTAAATGCACTGTTATGTTTCGGTTTTTAAAGTTATTGTAGCCAGAGTAACTACTCGACGTATTAATAATACTGTTCATGGGCGATCATATCGCTTACCAACAACGAATAGCATGCATGTCTAGCCATTCATGCAATATAAATAAAATGTTTTATTGTCGTGGCCTACGAGTTCTCTATTTTATATTTATCAAGCTCTCTGAAGAGAGACATAAGATAATGTAATGTCCTTCAAACCGAAACACAACAGTGCATTTACACTGCTGTTTTGACGGGAGAAATAGACAATGCGGTGGTCCTTGCCCCCATGGCCTCTCACATATGAGAAACCCACCAGTGGATGAATGAAACAGATGTAGGACCTGTCTGGCAGTGTCGATCTCCTTCTCGGTGACCTGCGACACGACGAGCGCCTCCTTGACCTCGAGCGAGGTCCGCTGCGACGTCTGCAGCGTCACGAACAACTCCTCGTTCTCCAGCAGCGGCACCTGCGACTCGTACATTATGCGCAGCAGGTCGTTCTCCAGGTCCAGCTGGATGGATAATATACTGTTTAATTCAGTGAACATTCTCAAAAAACGAATATAGACATAGACATAATTTTATTTGGCATCAACACAAACAATAAGTAATACAAAAAAACAAATACTCAGTAAGTAACTAAATAATATGAGTACCCAAAAAAAAATGTAATATAAAATAGAACAATAACACTAAGGGCCAGTTTCACCAGACCGTGATAAAGTCCTAGATAGCTATATGCTACTCATCTGTCGGATAATATACAAATCTCGGCTGCAATAGGGTTGAATGTAGTATTTTATCTGACAGATAAGTGCCAGATAGCTATCTAGGACTTTATCAAGGACTGGTGAAACTGGCCCTAATTATTTATGCTATGTATCAAATATTTACATGGCATGATATTTGGCAGGCAGTTGCTTGCTAGCGAAATTGTTCAAGAGCATGAATAAAATATAAGTTGCACTGTTCTGTAGGCGTAGGAAAAGGAAAGGCGATGCATTTATTCTGTTAAACATTAAAAAGAGGGTAAATTAATAGACCCAATAGTCACATACATAGTTCTGACCCCACACAAAGATCGAGTCTTGTGTCATTGGTATCTGGAACTACGAGAGACTTTTGGATCTTACAAACACCCAGATCTGATAGAACTATTCGTGAGCCGTACAAACATTTCTCTCGGTGCGAGAATCGAACCAGTGGCCTCTCGTTTCACAGGTGGCGTTTAACCGACTGCACCACGTAGGCTGTCAAATATCTACGATACTTATAATTCAATCCAAGTTTAGACTATGCAATTTTATTTAAAATTAATTTAACGTTCTCCAACGGTACATATATTATCAGAACTAAGACATTTTTTACTAAAGTTAAATTCTGATGCATATACCACTTCAAGGGGTACACAACACTTATGTTTTTGATCATTTTGTGGAGTAACACATACGTGCAATTTCACGTACAACGTTCGAACATTTCGTATCATGGCTTAACCCCCCAGGCCTACTTATGTGGGTATGTGTACGCACCAGCACTTTCTTGTTATTGGCGATGGTCATGACGAGGTTGTCCTTCATCTGCTCGAGCTGCGGCCGCTCCTTGCGCACCACGATGCCCAGCAGCTGCGACGTCAGGCCCTGCTCCTTCACCGCGAAGTTCACCATCGTCGTCTTCGTCAGCGTCTCTGGGGTGTAGGCCGGGTTGCCTGCAACAACATACTTGCTGTTTTATTATATAGATGAGAGTGTGTCTGCTGATGCGAAAACGAGCAGAGCGGAGCAGACAAAAACACCTGATAATGAAGGTTGAATACATTTCGTATTATAAATCAGATGTCCAAATTAGCTTGTCGTCTTCTGTAAAGCTCCGTTCTATTTGTCTCTAGGTTATTGGAAAAACCTTAAAGTAGCCTTTAAGCTATATATTTTCATATACTTCTAGCTGTTATGAATAACATAAAATTCACAATCGGATAAATAACCAATAGATACCATTTTGAATAGCTTTAAATCCACCTACAAAACGAATAAATAATTCGACTTTTAAAATTTTACGATACAACCATAACATTTATAAGTACAGATAACTCACCCAACTTAGTAGTCAGATACATCTTAAAGTTCTCGTTGTAGGGAATCATCTTGTCGTTGAACTTGATGACCAGCGCGCTTCCGATCCTCACGATCGCCTTGTCCAGTATGGGAGCGATGGACGGGTCTATGACCTCGCCAACGTTCTGGATTATCACCGGCTTGCCATCGGTCAAGCACCCCTCCAGGATCTTCAGGCAGTTGGGCTGGCCGAAGTCCACTATCTGATGAGTAAGAGATTTATTTTTCAAATAAATTGTTGGGGGCATTCAGATTTTAGGCAATTGGATTGGTTAAAGTCCACTATCCGAGGAGTTATTTATTTATTTATTCTTAAATGCAAATAAAAGGATAATCACTTTTGTAATATATTTAAAAATGAACAAAATTACAGATGGCGGTCTTATCACTCTAGGCGATTTCTTAAAGACAAACATGGGACGGATAGAAGAAAAGGAAAAGAAGAGAAGAGAGGGAAGAGTATTATATTTAGTGTGAATCTATTTTTTATCGAGAACCAAGAACTCCTTTTGTGCGCTCTTTTCCAGCTTCTGATAATATGACTGATGATAACATGTCTTTTTATGAAATAGCTTGTTTTAATAAGCCCATTGAAGACTGGCTGTGGTTTTAGCCAGCCTATGAGACATACCTGTATTTCATTCTTCTCTTCGAGTCTGGAGATCCAGATGAGAGCTTGTCCCTGCGGGTCCACAGCGAGCGGCCATCTCGTGGCGCGTACTACTATTATACCGTTCTCCGCACTGAAGTTATCATCTGTAGAGCAATACTAAAATCATAGCATTTTTCATGTTTCAAATGTTTTGTACTACCAATTTATTTTCATGATTTCCATCACACAAAGTCTGAACGTTAATCTCCTTCAGACGAAGAAAGGTGGTTGACGAGAATCAAATATCCTCCAAAATTCAATCTCATGATGTGAGACGAGTGAGTCATGCTATCTCTTATCTTTTAGTAGTGGACTTCCTGTTGCTTAAAAGATAAAGTGAAAGATGAAGTGCATATCTTACCAGGCAAGCCCATGTAGTTCCAGTCTCTAAGAGTGGCATCATCCAGCAGGAAGTTCTTCATGCTGAGGTCCATCGTCACCGGCACGGCTTCGTTGTACACCTACAAAGTACAAAGTACATCAAAACATAAAACTGAAAGAAAATATTCAAATAAAATAAAAATAAATAAATACACCCAACAGTCACTAGTGCTGAGCCCACACTAAGATCGAGTTTTGTGACGTGGGTATCAGGAACTACGAGAGACTTTTCAGTCGCACAAACACCCAGACCCGAAATAAATTGCTTGTGGTTCACACAAACATTTGTCTCGGTGCGGGGATCAAACCCGCGGACTCTTTCACAGCCGGCATCTAACCAACTGCGCCACGCAGGCTGTCAATTATGTCCGTTTTAGAAAAAACAATGAATCAAAAATTATAAAGTTTCAAATACAATTATATCAGTACAATTCATACAATGTCTTTCACTAAGGTTACAATTCGGTACAATAGCGCTCAGTCGATAACTATAAAAGATCATACATCAATTAAATATGAGGACTCCACAGCGTTTACAAGCGACTGTAATCACTTACCATCATTTACTTTACTTTCTCATTAGCATCATAGCATTAAGTTAGTACCTCATTGAACCAGTCCGCCATGAGCGCCTCCCGGTACTCGGAGACGAAGGGCCCGAGGTAGGCCACGAAGCCGGTCGCGATGAGGCAGTCGCCCGGCAGGTTGTCGAACTCCTTGTCCAGGCGCTCTACTGTCTGCTCCCAGCGCTCGCGCTCACCTGGTCATTACGCCAGGTCGATATGTAATATCATGGTCATTTACAAAGGTTGCACAACAAAAAGGCCACAAGGTAATTTACATGTAAGGTTAGCAACGACGATCAAGAGCGGCGATTATTAAATTCCTAACATCTGATTATTGGTATTTAATACTTGCTAGATCAAGAGGTATACTATCTATATGCTCATCATCATCATAAACAGCTGAAGAAAGTCCATGACTAAACATAGATCCATGACTGAACTCTACATTCAGTCCTCCTACTCATTTCACCAGCACATAAGCAGTAGAGAAGCTGCATACCAGCAAGTCCAGTGATGAGCGCCTCGGCTCTCTCCAGCTTGAGTTGCAGCAGCTTGGACTTCCTCTCCAGCTCGTCCTTCTGCGCCACCTTCTCGTCGTACTCCTTCTGCAGGCGCGCGATCATCTCGCTCAGCTCGCGCAGCTTGGCTCGAGCCTCCGCCAGGATCTGCTGCTTCATGCGCAGGGATTCCAGGGCTTCTTCTAGACGCTCCTTCTTGGGTTTCACTATTCTGTTTTGGGCGTAAAGATGAGAATTACCTTTAGTTTAGAACAGTTAAGGACAACCTCCGTGGCTAGTTATATACCGGCTGTGAAGCGACAGGCCGCGGGTTTAATCTCCGCACGCACCGTGACAAATGTTTGTTAGGCCCACAAATAACTAATGTGACTGTTGGGTGTATGTATATATTAATTTTATGTCATATTAAATACGGGGCCAATCTACTTTTTAAAATATTGATCATCATCACAACAATAGGACTTTTCTGCACATTTATTCATATTTCCCTACAATAGATTTATCCAGTCTGCAAGTAGACTGGACAAATCTATATATAAGCACGAATCTCCTCTACAATCAAGACTTCGAATGATTGGACGTGGGCTACAACGTTGGCCTTCAGTCTGGTACTCACTTGAACACCTTCCCGTACTTCTCGATGGCGCGCACCCACAGACAGAGCGACTTGGCCGCGGACGACACGGTGCCCACGATTTCCGGGTCGAAGTCCGCCTTGGCAGTGTAGGTGCCGATCTTCTTGAGGGTCTTGTCGGAGATGTTGTCCTTGTCGAACTCGCGCAGCCGGTCCAGGAAGTACTGGTCGCCGAGCTGACGCTTGGCCTCCGCCCAGGTTGGCTCTTTCTGGGTAATTAGATAATGGTATTGAATATTTTGCAGGTGGTAGGAAATTCGTATATATTCATAGGTATTATTGGATATTTACTCAATTATATCGAGGCCGTCATAATAGTGTACCTAGCTAAATGGATTTGGGCGTCCTTTCACTGGCGTTCTACAATACTGAATAGAGAAGTAACAAGTTAAATTATTATGTCATCACTTACCTGCAGCAATATCAACACAGCTTCCATCACCATCTCCACCTTCTGGGGCGGTTTGGCGTAGGATTTTACTTCAGTGATGTCCTTCTTGTTCAGAGCGTCCAAGGCCTTAAAAAATAAACATGTATCATATAGCACAAATATTAAGGAAATCCCTCTGGATATTCAATAGCTTTATGAAGTCCGCTTACAGGATCTAAGCCACCGTGGTGGACTAAGGTAAAGCTCTCTCAGTTTAAGTCTCGGTTGTGGAGGGGTTCTTAGTGCTGGGCGGAATTATAGACGATTATGGCATGGCGCTGGCCAGGTCCCGCATGGCGGCGTCGGCCAGCTTCTTGCACTGCACCTCCTCCTCCATGGTGTTGTTGCTGCTGCGTCATTAGTATTACCTTGACCGCCTCGTCGAGCGCGGGCATGGCGCTGGCCAGGTCCCGCATGGCGGCGTCGGCCAGCTTCTTGCACTGCACCTCCTCCTCCATGGTGTTGTTGCTGCTGCGTCATTAGTATTACCTTGACCGCCTCGTCGAGCGCGGGCATGGCGCTGGCCAGGTCCCGCATGGCGGCGTCGGCCAGCTTCTTGCACTGCACCTCCTCCTCCATGGTGTTGTTGCTGCTGCGTCATTAGTATTACCTTGACCGCCTCGTCGAGCGCGGGCATGGCGCTGGCCAGGTCCCGCATGGCGGCGTCGGCCAGCTTCTTGCACTGCACCTCCTCCTCCATGGTGTTGTTGCTGCTGCGTCATTAGTATTACCTTGACCGCCTCGTCGAGCGCGGGCATGGCGCTGGCCAGGTCCCGCATGGCGGCGTCGGCCAGCTTCTTGCACTGCACCTCCTCCTCCATGGTGTTGTTGCTGCTGCGTCATTAGTATTACCTTGACCGCCTCGTCGAGCGCGGGCATGGCGCTGGCCAGGTCCCGCATGGCGGCGTCGGCCAGCTTCTTGCACTGCACCTCCTCCTCCATGGTGTTGTTGCTGCTGCGTCATTAGTATTACCTTGACCGCCTCGTCGAGCGCGGGCATGGCGCTGGCCAGGTCCCGCATGGCGGCGTCGGCCAGCTTCTTGCACTGCACCTCCTCCTCCATGGTGTTGTTGCTGCTGCGTCATTAGTATTACCTTGACCGCCTCGTCGAGCGCGGGCATGGCGCTGGCCAGGTCCCGCATGGCGGCGTCGGCCAGCTTCTTGCACTGCACCTCCTCCTCCATGGTGTTGTTGCTGCTGCGTCATTAGTATTACCTTGACCGCCTCGTCGAGCGCGGGCATGGCGCTGGCCAGGTCCCGCATGGCGGCGTCGGCCAGCTTCTTGCACTGCACCTCCTCCTCCATGGTGTTGTTGCTGCTGCGTCATTAGTATTACCTTGACCGCCTCGTCGAGCGCGGGCATGGCGCTGGCCAGGTCCCGCATGGCGGCGTCGGCCAGCTTCTTGCACTGCACCTCCTCCTCCATGGTGTTGTTGCTGCTGCGTCATTAGTATTACCTTGACCGCCTCGTCGAGCGCGGGCATGGCGCTGGCCAGGTCCCGCATGGCGGCGTCGGCCAGCTTCTTGCACTGCACCTCCTCCTCCATGGTCTTCTTGCTGCGTGCTGCGACGCTGCGCTGCTGCTCGTCGGCATTACGTTGCTGCACGTTGATGACGCCCATGTACTCGATGCACTGCTCAGTGTACTCCGCTACTTGCACCTGGGACCAGGAAGTAGTTATATCGTAAAAAACCGTCAAAAATGGTTCATTCTGTTAGAAAGCATTCGGTCGAATGTCAGTGACGTAGATCATAATTACGTGACAGTTTCGAGCGTTTTAGTGGGAATTTACCAAATATATTTTTTTTCGTATTTTTTAATTATATTTGTCTACTTTTTCGAAAACTATAATGTTCGTGTTGATATAGGGTCTATTAACAAAAAAAAATCAATTCCAAATATTTCCCAACATTATTACTAGACTGGCATTAACGTGTTAATTGGTACAACATAACCATCTCACATTGGTGGATACACTATCAGGACTTCACCGCACTGAACACGTGTATTGTGACCAAAGATTGCAACAATATATTTTTTTAAAACGTTTACATTCCAAACACTACTGTTCCCAGTTTTACCTGTGACACAGCGAGTTCCTCAGACATCTGTCCGACCAACTTGGTGGTCTCCTCCACTTTACCCAAACCGTTTCTCAACTTGTTCGCTTGGAGGGCAACCTCGAAGCGTTTCATTTTCAACATTCTAAAATTAATGGTATCATTGTTATATAAAATAAATATAATAGACACTATATTAATTTTATTGACATAATTTTACTAGATATATTTATAAAATATATTTAGGATGCATTCATTAAAAAATAAATCTAATTACTAAAAGGTCACTTTCAAATTAACATATTATTTCTTGCTTATTTTCACACGATTTAACCACATCCTGCATTGAAAAATTGTCATGTAGGATTATTTATTTGACAGCCTCCGTGGCGCAGTTGATTAAGAAACACGAGGTTGATGTGAAACGAGAGGCCGCAGGTTCACTGAGACAAATATTTGTGTGATCCACATGTATTTATTTCAGGTATGTGTATTTTTGGGACCGAAAAGTCTCCCGGAGTTCTTGATACCCACGACTCAAACTCGATATAAGTGTGGGGTCATGACCATGTATGTGACTGTTGGGTGTATTTATTTATTATTTTTATTTAATCTCGCATGTAGAGAAAATCCAACAGTGGGCGATTATGGGCTGATACAATATAATTCACTTTCTTTTATTTTTAACTAGATGGCGCCACTAGTACTCAACTACTCCAACACAACTACCCTCACATAAATACTCACTCCTTATACCCCGACACGAGCTCCAGATAGTTGGTGGGCGTGACGTAGTTGGTGCGCCGCATCTCGTGCCACATCTTGACGGAGTACTTGCCCACGGATGAGTGGATGAGTGACATGATGGACGCCACTGAAGCGCGCAGCACGTCCTCGCGACTCTCTACTACGGACTCTTTACGTCGCACCTGCATGATCGGCATATGTTTTTTTATTATTTATTACATTGCTTCATATAAATAACGGAGAAGGCGTGCTATAAGTTTATAATTGGATATCTCTTAATTCTACCTCTGTGGTGTGAGCTTTAGTGCGTTCAGGATACAGAATACATAATGTCAAGTCATTCCCTTATTTGACTTAGCATGAAACTGTATCCTCAGAACCAAACATAACTACTTATAGCTAGTAGAGGGAAACTGAAGATAGTAACAACGCGCTTGTCTTATCTATTTAATCTTAATGCCGTTCACAGAATGTGTAGAACTGACAGGGATGGACACCTCTGACCTAATACAAGCTCTTTTTGCTACATTTTGTTATAGGTGTCCCTCCACTGTCTGTCTAACAAGCACTAACCCTGGGTCCAGTGATGGAAGCCAGCAGTTCCACTCCATCCAAGAACTTGTAGGCCACCTCCAGCAGCGCGTCGCGCGGCCACTCCAGGAACCAGTTCGTTGTTGTAGCATTGATTAGGGCCGGGTACTGACGGATTCGATTCCTGAAGACGGAAATAATAATTTAAATTAAAGATCATCATCATCTCATCATATCATCAGCCACAGGAAGTCCATTACTGAACACAGGCCTCCCTCAAGGATCTCCACATCGACCTGTTGGAAGCGGCCTGCATCCAGCGACTTCCTGCAACCTTAGCCAGTTAGTCTGTCCACCTTGTAGACGGGCGTCCGACATTTCGCTAAATTAAAGATTCTACTATTTTATGTTTGTACATAATATAAAATCTAACAATATAACGGTTTGCGCCCAATTTTCTACCAATTTTATGATTTTTCTTTAAAGGAATCCATTATAATCAAAATGTTGCCTACATCGCATACAACATATAGTCGAATTAGGACTAATTTCATTTACCCAAGCAATACTTTAAATCACAACAAAGTACTTCAAATAAAGCATGACATTTTTTTAAGGATTCCTAAGTTGAATAATCACCTGAATTCATCTCCAATGGGGCTAAAACACAGCACAATGTGCATGTTTTGCCTGACACGGTCTACGAGGAACAGGTACACCGCCTCCGCCGTCTGCATCAAATTCGCAGCCTTCATGGGCTTCTCAAGCGCTGACTTTATCTAGAATGGTAAAAAAATATTGTGTGAGATTATATCACATAAAAATATTTTGGAAAATCGTTGCCAACGAATTAAAGTTAGTTGGAGCGGATTATTTTAAGAACTAACATTTGCGAAGCGAGTTAAAACTTTAATGATGTAATTTAGAAAATAACATAAACAAGTAAAAAGGTTTAACGATCCAATAGAAAAATATTAAATATGAAAATAAAATAAGTTCCAATAAAGAACTCGCAATCGTGGTGGGCAAAATCCATATCCTAAAGAAAAAATAGATGTAAGAAGTAAAACCAGTACTAACATCTTCAAACTCATCAGGTTTGAAGAGGTTGGTGACCTCCCCGCTGCTGAGCAGGTTGTTGATGATCTCGGTGAAGGTCTCCTCCACGATCTGCGTGTCGCAGAATATGAACGTCGTCTTCTTCGAGTCCACGCCGCAGCTCGTGTACAGCGTCTAGGCATTACAACAACTTGATATGCAATCAAAATCAAAACATAAAAATCATAATATTCGTTATACAAATAGTCTTTCACAAGATGGTTTGAATCGTTAATTTCTGCTACTTAATTATCAAAAATTGTTTCCTTGGTAGCCAGATATTATTGATGGTTCTTTCATCTTGCCAGACACATTAAAACTGATAACTTCCAAAGCAACCACGATCGGAACTTCATAGTAGCTGATCGTGTGATGCCTATGATAGAGGCATACGCAGATAAACTTTCAGCTTTTAGCAAAATTACGAAGGTCTGGCGGCCACGGGCTCTTTCTCTATATGTTTGTAAGTTCCAAAAATATAAATAATTAAGGGTCAGGCACAGAACGGGATGGCATGGCAAGGGATTTCATTTTTTGCGAAAGGATATTCAATCTTATCCAGTGGGAATACGACATAAATTCCATTGTTTTAAATTAATGTCACGACATCGAGAAATGCTTTTTGAATTAAATCCTTTGCCATACCGCCCCGTGTGAGGTTTATTGTCCAATTCTTAAAATGGAAAATAAATTAAAGAGCCAGGAAGAGGAAATTGGTTTTAAGGCTCTGGCACTCTAACTCATCGAAGTAAATGCAACAGCAAAACTGTCGTGACCCAGTCGAGCTGGATTATTTCTTCTGTAGCCCAAAGTGCAAAGCAATAAGGCTCTACCATTATAAAAAGCTTAATATGCAAATAAGCATACCTTCAGGTCTTCACGGAAGTCCTTCACACCATAAGTTTTGGTAACGACTATTTGGAATGAATTACATTCGCATATGTACGAAGCGATGCGAGTCAAGCTCTGTCGTCCGGAACCACCTGTCGAACAAATTAATGGTTCAACTTCAAAAAAATAATTTAGAATTAATATTGATAATACGTTTAGTTACTTATGAAAGGGCTTCATAATTAGTGTGAAACAATTTTGAGCGAAGTTCTTCACCGTCATCACCATCGCCTTGTAAAGTGTTGTCTGCTGATTAATTATCAAGCGCAGTGAAGTCCAAATAAAGTGTGTATAGCACACACTTTATACTATGGATGACCGAAACTTTACGAACTTATTCATAGACAATTTTTAAACCTATATTAGTTGTCGGATATTTTGTCCGTTTCGACCCACTTGTGAATTCAGTTTGAGCGAAGAAGACAAAACATTCGATAACCTTATTAGGTGTCAAAACTATCTATGAATAAGCCTGCTCTTTTTGTTGTATTTTGAGCCATTCCTTGCAAGTATCTCGTGCAATAATGTGCCATGTATGTTGTATCTTATATCGCGTGCTCTCGTGCTAGCGTCTTCAGTTTCGGATATAGTATTTTATGTGTCGAATCTTGTTTCCTAGGTTTTTGCCAGATGATGTACCTACAGAGTATGCTATGGTCTCGTGTCACATTACACATACCGATGCCGACGCACAGCAGGTTGCCCCTGGGCTGCGACACGACGCGCACGATGCGGCAGATGATGTACCTACAGAGTATGCTATGGTCTCGTGTCACATTACACATACCGATGCCGACGCACAGCAGGTTGCCCCTGGGCTGCGACACGACGCGCACGATGCGGCAGATGATGTACCTACAGAGTATGCTATGGTCTCGTGTCACATTACACATACCGATGCCGACGCACAGCAGGTTGCCCCTGGGCTGCGACACGACGCGCACGATGCGGCAGATGATGTACCTACAGAGTATGCTATGGTCTCGTGTCTCATTACACATACCGATGCCGACGCACAGCAGGTTGCCCCTGGGCTGCGACACGACGCGCACGATGCGGCAGATGATGTACCTACAGAGTATGCTATGGTCTCGTGTCACATTACACATACCGATGCCGACGCACAGCAGGTTGCCCCTGGGCTGCGACACGACGCGCACGATGCGGCAGATGATGTACCTACAGAGTATGCTATGGTCTCGTGTCACATTACACATACCGATGCCGACGCACAGCAGGTTGCCCCTGGGCTGCGACACGACGCGCACGATGCGGCAGATGATGTACCTACAGAGTATGCTATGGTCTCGTGTCTCATTACACATACCGATGCCGACGCACAGCAGGTTGCCCCTGGGCTGCGACACGACGCGCACGATGCGGCAGATGATGTACCTACAGAGTATGCTATGGTCTCGTGTCACATTACACATACCGATGCCGACGCACAGCAGGTTGCCCCTGGGCTGCGACACGACGCGCACGATGCGGCAGATGATGTACCTACAGAGTATGCTATGGTCTCGTGTCACATTACACATACCGATGCCGACGCACAGCAGGTTGCCCCTGGGCTGCGACACGACGCGCACGATGCGGCAGATGATGTACCTACAGAGTATGCTATGGTCTCGTGTCACATTACACATACCGATGCCGACGCACAGCAGGTTGCCCCTGGGCTGCGACACGACGCGCACGATGCGGCAGATGATGTACCTACAGAGTATGCTATGGTCTCGTGTCACATTACACATACCGATGCCGACGCACAGCAGGTTGCCCCTGGGCTGCGACACGACGCGCACGATGCGGCAGATGATGTACCTACAGAGTATGCTATGGTCTCGTGTCTCATTACACATACCGATGCCGACGCACAGCAGGTTGCCCCTGGGCTGCGACACGACGCGCACGATGCGGCAGATGATGTACCTACAGAGTATGCTATGGTCTCGTGTCACATTACACATACCGATGCCGACGCACAGCAGGTTGCCCCTGGGCTGCGACACGACGCGCACGATGCGGCAGATGATGTACCTACAGAGTATGCTATGGTCTCGTGTCACATTACACATACCGATGCCGACGCACAGCAGGTTGCCCCTGGGCTGCGACACGACGCGCACGATGCGGCAGATGATGTACCTACAGAGTATGCTATGGTCTCGTGTCACATTACACATACCGATGCCGACGCACAGCAGGTTGCCCCTGGGCTGCGACACGACGCGCACGATGCGGCAGATGATGTACCTACAGAGTATGCTATGGTCTCGTGTCACATTACACATACCGATGCCGACGCACAGCAGGTTGCCCCTGGGCTGCGACACGACGCGCACGATGCGGCAGATGATGTACCTACAGAGTATGCTATGGTCTCGTGTCACATTACACATACCGATGCCGACGCACAGCAGGTTGCCCCTGGGCTGCGACACGACGCGCACGATGCGGCAGATGATGTACCTACAGAGTATGCTATGGTCTCGTGTCACATTACACATACCGATGCCGACGCACAGCAGGTTGCCCCTGGGCTGCGACACGACGCGCACGATGCGGCAGATGATGTACCTACAGAGTATGCTATGGTCTCGTGTCACATTACACATACCGATGCCGACGCACAGCAGGTTGCCCCTGGGCTGCGACACGACGCGCACGATGCGGCAGATGATGTACCTACAGAGTATGCTATGGTCTCGTGTCACATTACACATACCGATGCCGACGCACAGCAGGTTGCCCCTGGGCTGCGACACGACGCGCACGATGCGGCAGATGATGTACCTACAGAGTATGCTATGGTCTCGTGTCACATTACACATACCGATGCCGACGCACAGCAGGTTGCCCCTGGGCTGCGACACGACGCGCACGATGCGGCAGATGATGTACCTACAGAGTATGCTATGGTCTCGTGTCACATTACACATACCGATGCCGACGCACAGCAGGTTGCCCCTGGGCTGCGACACGACGCGCACGATGCGGCAGATGATGTACCTACAGAGTATGCTATGGTCTCGTGTCACATTACACATACCGATGCCGACGCACAGCAGGTTGCCCCTGGGCTGCGACACGACGCGCACGATGCGGCAGATGATGTACCTACAGAGTATGCTATGGTCTCGTGTCACATTACACATACCGATGCCGACGCACAGCAGGTTGCCCCTGGGCTGCGACACGACGCGCACGATGCGGCAGATGATGTACCTACAGAGTATGCTATGGTCTCGTGTCACATTACACATACCGATGCCGACGCACAGCAGGTTGCCCCTGGGCTGCGACACGACGCGCACGATGCGGCAGATGATGTACCTACAGAGTATGCTATGGTCTCGTGTCACATTACACATACCGATGCCGACGCACAGCAGGTTGCCCCTGGGCTGCGACACGACGCGCACGATGCGGCAGATGATGTACCTACAGAGTATGCTATGGTCTCGTGTCACATTACACATACCGATGCCGACGCACAGCAGGTTGCCCCTGGGCTGCGACACGACGCGCACGATGCGGCAGATGATGTACCTACAGAGTATGCTATGGTCTCGTGTCACATTACACATACCGATGCCGACGCACAGCAGGTTGCCCCTGGGCTGCGACACGACGCGCACGATGCGGCAGATGATGTACCTACAGAGTATGCTATGGTCTCGTGTCACATTACACATACCGATGCCGACGCACAGCAGGTTGCCCCTGGGCTGCGACACGACGCGCACGATGCGGCAGATGATGTACCTACAGAGTATGCTATGGTCTCGTGTCACATTACACATACCGATGCCGACGCACAGCAGGTTGCCCCTGGGCTGCGACACGACGCGCACGATGCGGCAGATGATGTACCTACAGAGTATGCTATGGTCTCGTGTCACATTACACATACCGATGCCGACGCACAGCAGGTTGCCCCTGGGCTGCGACACGACGCGCACGATGCGGCAGATGATGTACCTACAGAGTATGCTATGGTCTCGTGTCACATTACACATACCGATGCCGACGCACAGCAGGTTGCCCCTGGGCTGCGACACGACGCGCACGATGCGGCAGATGATGTACCTACAGAGTATGCTATGGTCTCGTGTCACATTACACATACCGATGCCGACGCACAGCAGGTTGCCCCTGGGCTGCGACACGACGCGCACGATGCGGCAGATGATGTACCTACAGAGTATGCTATGGTCTCGTGTCACATTACACATACCGATGCCGACGCACAGCAGGTTGCCCCTGGGCTGCGACACGACGCGCACGATGCGGCAGATGATGTACCTACAGAGTATGCTATGGTCTCGTGTCACATTACACATACCGATGCCGACGCACAGCAGGTTGCCCCTGGGCTGCGACACGACGCGCACGATGCGGCAGATGATGTACCTACAGAGTATGCTATGGTCTCGTGTCACATTACACATACCGATGCCGACGCACAGCAGGTTGCCCCTGGGCTGCGACACGACGCGCACGATGCGGCAGATGATGTACCTACAGAGTATGCTATGGTCTCGTGTCACATTACACATACCGATGCCGACGCACAGCAGGTTGCCCCTGGGCTGCGACACGACGCGCACGATGCGGCAGACGTGCTCGATGGCCTCGCGGAACAGCACCAGCTCCATCTTCACCACGCCCGGGCAGCTGTTGTACTCCTCCATCTGGTTCGCGATGTACCTGCCGGGAGTGTGCAGCACATTGTCATTCTTATTATACCAGTCAGAGACAATTTTAATCCAATCGTTTTAATAGGGGTTTCTGACAATTTACAGTATATGTACATTGCCACATCATCTGTCATAAGTTCTTACCATATTAAGACTTAACATATTATGTCAATATAGCGAGCTTAGTGAAATGCCAAGAATTGCTTTGTAATTCATGGTGTTGTTTGATCATGGTCGCCGCCATGATCGTCTTCCCATTCATTGCAATAAAAAACATGTGTAACTTCAAGCTGGATCTCACACCACATACATAAAGATGTGCTTAATTATCAAGGAAAAGGACTCAGGATTTTCTGGCCACATACGCTCTGCTACTAAATAGATACAGTGCTATTAACCTTGACCCTAAAAGTAGAGAATGATAATAGTTTAGTAACCTCCTGAGCGCGACGGGGTCGTTTAGGTCGTCGTAGACCTCGAAGGGATTGAGGAAGTGTCCGAAGATGGGCGGGCTCTTGGAGGGGCACAGCGCGTGGAACGTCAGCTCGAAGTGCTTGCCCAGCATATCGCTCACCAGGTTCATGAACCAGTCGCGGTCTCTGCAACGATACAGCACACGAAAAATAACTATCACCGTCAGATGCTGCCGATTACTCTCCATGTTCAGCCATAGGCAAATCATTGGGATTCGTGTGTTTATTGGTCGTCTATTCATGGTTATAAACTTAGTGGTGGTCTTAGTGGCTCACATAAATGCGTCTCAGGTTTTAGTAATGTAACGTTCAGAGGACCTGCTAGTCTGTATGATGGTAATGCGTAAAGGATCGTAGTGAGTCGTATAACTTAGTTGTGAAACAATGGGGATATTTGACCATGATAATTAGTTTCATTCTAAATGAAATTAAAAAAACATATTTTGTTTCTTAGATTTTGGACATGGATACCTTTTGATAAATACCATATTTGTTTGAAACCTTTCTGAACCTCTAGTATATGGTACTCACTTCTCCTCGGTGAGTCGATCACAGAACACTCTAAAGCATTCGTGTATCCAGAGACGCAGAAACCGCGGCTTCGTGTTCGTGTAATCTTTGTTGCTGCGCAAAAGTCCCTGCAAATTGCAATAACTTTTTTTTATCACTGTACTACCTCTGTTGTACACCATCATCACCAACACCGTCATATTCGAAAATTTCTTTGGTATCCTCAATACTCGGTAAGTTGCGTTGGCAAGCGCAAAGACAAGTTTCTCTAGCTTGACGCTGCAGGCTACTTTGAGCCAAACTTTAGGCTGCACTATGTCTGCGATGGTTTTTCCGCTATCGATCTTTCGCTTAAGATTCATTCGATGGCTAGTAGTGTTCTATCAAGCAGGTAATAATGACTTAGGCCCCAATAATGAGCCCGTTACAACCCCATAAATCATATCAGCAGTATAATGAAATATCATTCAGCAATCATATGTTGACAATAAACCGTAGCAAAATTCTGTAGATAATTTTTAAAATTCAATAATCTGTATCAGATTATTGTACTATCCGTTTCGCTACTAAATAATATTATAATCATACCACAAAAATACTCAGAAAAATACCTGGAATATTTTTGAGATGTCTCTGAGATTAAAGAGGTAGTGCATCTTGCTCGGCGTCGGTAGTAACTTGGCCACGATGTTATTAAACATGTCTATTGTTGCTGTAAGCACTACTTTACCTGGAAAGGACATCATTAGCGTTGAACAGCAATTAACAAAGAAGGATGACAGATTTCCATACAGACTTAGGCTTGATGTAAAATATTCACGGACAAAACTGAAAAGTATTTCGATTTGCAAAACATAGCATCAGAAACTTTTATGTGTTACTATTTTTTACGGGGAACTGTTTAAAAAAAAGTTATTTTCAAAATTGTGTTTACTTTTGAGGTTATGTAATTTTGTTTATCTTACTCATATAATATTAAGGTACTATTGAGCACGGGTCTCCATTCGATTGAGACGTGTTATGTATACAACCACGATCAAACCAAATCCGTTCATACAAGTTACTGGTAGATAATGCCTCTGGCATTAAGTCCGCCTTGTATACAATGTATATGAAGTATAATAAATAAAAATAAATAAATATATATATGAACTATGCTATGTATATCTATGACCACCATGTTGTAGCATAGTTACCTACACATAAATCATGATGTTAAAATAAAAAAAAATGGCTATAAATATTTTTATTCAGTATCATTTTGATCATAATCAACTAATAAAGTGTCAAGAAACTGTGCAGGGGTCTCCATATTACTTTAATGTCGTGCCCAGCCGAGATACCACAAAATTGTCATTGTATGGGAACAACACCCTACAGTTCTTTTGCCCACTACATAGTTACAATAGTATTGATTAACTGCCTCTCTCCCATTAAGATTTAGATCAAATAAAATATAGACATAAATATTTCCCTTCCACCATGCCTACTTAGGATTTTTGCTCTTATAAGTCTGATGCTTTGAGAGAGAGACAATCCTGTTCTTATATCATCAATCGAAGTATCCCTACACACCTATATCATATAACGTCCATTGAATCGAATGTGCTCTCCGTAATAGGAACGAGCTTGTCGCAATTGATAAGTTCCGCAAGCAATTAAAATCAAATCATTGTATTCAAATACAGGAAAGTCAATCACATTTTCTGACTGTATATTAATATTAACAAATTGAGCCCTTCTTCTGTTATAATTATTGTTTATGATATAATCACTCAAGGTATTATGTTGATACATCTTTTCTTGAATAATTTATAAAATCTGTGCAGCATCAGATCTATTCATATAGGGTTGTCTAAAACGGTGAATTAGAGCAGCAGCAATAGAAAAATCAATCATTAAATGAGCTCAGGCTCAATTATTAAAATCATGTCGAATACCATTGTTTAAAAATTCCATTGACAGTTTCAACCACCCACCTGCAAATTGTGACCGTCCTACTTTTATTGGCTTGTATTGTTGATAGCTGCACTTCATTTTCTTCTAAGGACGAATGTACATAAACAGAATAATTACAACTTTGCAATAATGAGATTGAATCTCTAAAGCCCCTTTCTAATATAAAAACATTCGCCATCTTGAAAGTACTGCCTTAGTGGTTGAGATTCTTCATTGAATTCATTTTTCATAATTTGAGCATCTGACATTGTTGCTGGATAGGGACCCAATATATCAACAATATGTCCATCAGAACATAAAAATAAAAAAGGCTTCACCAAATTGCGGTATTTGTGCAGGGAATAGGTTTTTTTGATAGTGGTAATTGGAACTTTTATTACAATAAATGTAAGTCCCATCAGCTATGACAATTGGTTTTGTATTAGGTATGTTACCACCAAAGAGTCCATCAGGAATCAGAAGGTTTCTCTGTGCTATTTCCTGCCAATTAATATGGTTCAGCCCTAAATGCATTGGAACAAAATGTATATGAAGTACCTCCCTTGCCTTTGCCATTAAACTCTCTAATGTACTTCTTGGCATTTGAAATAAGGAGCTTATTCTGTCATCAGAGTCCCCATTTCTCAATTTTAACAAATATGCAGTGAGTGCAGTAGAACCTCTATGCATACTTGCTATAGGTGGTGTTTCAGTTAAAATGACCATAAATTCTTCCTTGCTAATGCCAAACCAAAAAGGACAAGATATTCATCCATATTTTGAATGACTTCAAAATCAATTTAACTCTGGTTCCTTAACAAATCTGTGAAATCATATATATGTTCTGCTGTAAATGTGTGATTAATGTTATCAGTTTCCATTAATTCATGCCAAAGGTTACTTCTCAGATGGAATGAACAAATCCTGCATGATTTTGGTACATAAAATGAATACTCAGTGAATAATCTCTTCCTAATTAATAATGGAACACAAAGCCTCTCAGGTTGAGCACAACCAGGGAAAAAACAATGAGCCTGAGTATCAGATGCTCTTCCATATTTTAATAATACTATAGTATTGGTATGAGCTTGAGGAATCAGGGGCACTTCCTGTAGTGAAGGCTCAAACTCATCTTCACTTGATGATGTAGATACATCATGCTGTTCATTTAAAATGGAAGTTGTTCCTGACATGAATGATGTAGAAGGCACTGGCTCAGATGAATTGCGCTGAAATGTTCGAAAACTCTTCTGCCAACATGGATGGCAAATCTTGTCTGATGCTCTTAACTAAAACAAAATAATTTTTAATTACCTACTGAGCAACATTTTTACTAATTATAATTTATGGGATGAACTATATAATAGTTTTATACAAATATTTCAGAAAAAGAGGGGGCCTGTGTTCAAATATAACTGTTTTACACAACTAGCAACATATTTACCAGGAATAAATAGGATATTTTACTGACATCATTATGCTATTGAAATGTAATAAACGGGTAACAGCTAGCATAATGTAATTATCATATTAAAGCTGTGAATTGTAGGTCCATTCCCAAGCAGTGTAAGAAAAATGTGGTAGTTTCCATATGCAAAAAAACACATGTATTGCCTGGGATTTTTGTAAATAATAATTAAGCTTACACCTTTTCCCAGAAGGGGTAGGCAAAGGTGCAACCAAGACACCCAAGCTTTGCCTTTAATTTCCTTTCCCACAATGTGATAGGTGGTGAGCCTGTTGCCATACTGGGCACAAATTCCTGACAACGGGCTGATAATAAATAGAAAAATCCCATATCACTTTGTCCCACTCAGGATTCAAACCACATGATAATGGCAATCATGGTGTGCTGCGCCACTAAAGCAGTTAATTGTAAATATATATATATATATATATATATATATATATATATATATATGTATATATGTATATATATATTGTTATAGTGATATATTAAAAATATTCTTCCTTGTCATATTGAGTGAGTTAAAATGAGCAGATGCAGTATTGGCATTGTTTTTTGTCTCGTAAGTGTAATGAATATGTATAATATGTACTATTTACCTGCCGTGGTGCAATCAAATCTTCAATGATATTTTTGATAGCACTTTCTCGTTCAGAACTCTTGCTCAGTAAATGAGACCGTATATGATTTAAAGAACGTCCACAACCAACACAAAGATTTTGGTGACCAACTGTTTGTGGTGGTACTCCATCAAATCATTCCGAGCTTGTTCAATCAAAATCCAGCAGGCATGGCAAACTACACTACCACTTTGAATCTGCAACCAATGTGATAAGTGATAAGCATATCCCTTATTATTATAGGATATAGTGACTGAGGGAGGCGATTGTTTTAAGTTATGGTTCTGGGTCTTTAATGAAATTGTTGAAGTGATTATAAAATAAAGAAATAGATTCAAACAAACTTAAAACTTACCTCCGAAAGAGAATTCCATTGTTGTATTAATAAACGGGCCTCCTCATTATCAATAGAATGTCTCCGCATTCGAAAGACATTCACGCCACAATTGACACAGCGGGATTCCGACATTTTTCTAAAACGAACCAAATCAAATGCCCACTCGAAGTCCTTTATCCTAATGGTTAATAAGGTTGTTACAGCGTAGAAGTTGCGAATGCTTAATGTAAAACTTTTGAATTCACTGTTTTGAGTTTTCTGTTACCGCGCACCAAAGCCGACGTGCGACAGCTGAAACTATGCACGCAATGTTGCCATTTGGCGAAATGTCGAAAACTCTAGTTATCGATTATAATCGATAGCAGCACAATTTTTAAGCGTATAAAAAATATTAAAGTACTATTAATAATATTTATTTATCAAATAGTAATAGTAGTATTCGTTGCTAGATATAATAAATTCTTAACTAGTTTCATTACATACATAGCCATTTTTGCAACCAAATCGATATCGAGTATCGATTCATTCGTAATTTATTTGAATTTATCTTATTACCACACTAGTTTTAAATGATACATCGGAAGTCAGTTAACGTTAATTCATAATTAAAATATTATTTGTTTGATTATATAGTTCCCACAATGCAATTAGTACATGAAAATGAATCGAACAATTTAATATAATAGTTCACGTATTTATTTGCCTTGTCCACGGTATTTAAAATAAAAAAGTATTTTAAGCCTGAATCTGGCATTGTTCGTTATAGTTTAAAAAACTAAAAAAATACGCTTTCATAAAAGATCCAATTAAAAAGTAAAAAAATAATTGATAATTAAGATTTCTAAATTAGTAAAATACATACATTTTATTGCTATAAAGCATGAGGGGCTGGAGGAAAATTAATAATAATTTATGTAAGCACCCCACGCTTATTTGGTTATGCTGGGTATTGGTTATTGAGCAACCGGCAATCTCACTTACAGAATAAAACACTACAGAAAGCTGTTGCTTCATATCGATTTCCTGTGAGACAGTGGTATCGCCCTGGATGAGTCTGGCTATTCATCCACGGTCCTGACTAACAACAGCGTCAACTACCACTTTAAAGGTTAGAACGTACAAACACCGGATTATGAATGTTTACTCAGTTGGAGTATATTTGCGTACCGACAGTCTTGGTCTCCTCGTCGAAGTCGTGCAGATGCTGCGCGAGCATGGTGCCGAAGATGCGCACGAGCTGCGCGTGCGCGGGCGGCGGCAGGAACAGCGCGTGGAAGCACGACAGCAGCCGCGCCGGCAGCACCGAGCGCGCGCCGCCCGGCGGGCCCGCCGCCGCACAGAGAACCATGTCCTGACCGGCACCATCATCATCAGCACGCCATCATCACACCACACCATCACCGTCATCACCACACATCACCACCAGCGCCGTGCACGCATATCACCGCGGTCAGTAGCAGCCGTGTACTACGCTTGGATCGGTGGTGTTATACTTCTTAACGTGGCAATAATGGAAGGAAAAGGACCGCAAAGAACTAAGGAGTATTAGAATTTTAATCCAATTTTTATATTGAACACCATTTTAAACCGAGATCTTTAAGATGCCCGGATCTTAAAAAGAACCAAAGTTTTTTTTTGCCTCTGTTTTCCACGTCAAGACATTATCTTTATAAGGTAAGATCTAGAGTTCTCTAAAATTAAAACTTCGATATTAAATGCTCTAATAGATTCTCTAGTATTTAAAGAACAAGCATTCAATAAGTTGTATAGCCTCTTTTACGATAATTATTTCGAAAGTTCACTAATTATCTAGAAAAGACCTACATCGTGCATTCGACAATCTAACGAATGTTACATTAAATAATCCAACCTTGACATTCTTCCTCCACTGTTTCTGCCTATCGAACCAGTATCCATAATCCTGCCACAAACGAATCAGCTCCAGTGGAGGCTGCGAGCCGTACTCGTCTCGCACCGGCATGTTAATGTCGTCCATGAACGCTATCATCTTCTTGCCTGGCAATGTTTCATATATTACGAGGGGTGATCAAAAAGTAATGATAAACGGGTAATTCTAATAAAGATAAAAATTAAAAAAAAGACATTTCGCTTCTTCAGTCCTTCACCACTTCCCAGCTAAAAAATTGTATAAATAGGACGTCATTTGGAGGAGCTACCAAAGAGGTACACGCCGATTTGGTGGAGACACTGGGGGACTCTGCTCCTCCATATTCTATGGTGGCACGGTGGTGCAAAGAGTTTAAGTTGGGTAGAACATCCACAGAAGATGAACATCGCGAGGGACGCCCAACCTCGTCCCTCACGGAGGAAAACGTGAAAAAAATCGAAGATATCGTGTTAGCAGACCGAAGAGTAACCATCAGACATTTAGCTGAGGTCACAGGGATCTCATATGGCAGCATCCAAAACATTTTGACCAGCAAAATGAATATGAAGAAGGTCTCCGCGCGTTGGGTCCCGAGAATGTTAACGGACGAACAAAAGAAAAAGCGAGTTGACATTTCAAGAGCCAATCTTGCAAAGTTCCAGGCTGACCAAGAATTATTTTTGTCACGATTTGTGACCATGGACGAAACATGGATCCATCATTTTGATCCGGAGACCAAACAACAATCGATGACTTGGAAAAGGCCATCCTCACCGACTCCTAAGAAGTTCAAAGTCTCGAGCTCGGCGGGCAAGGTTATGGCGTCCGTTTTCTGGGATGCTCAGGGTATCATAATGGTTGATTACCTAGAAAAGGGAGCTACTATTACGGGCTCCTACTACGCTGATCAAATAAGACGACTGCGAGACGCCATAAAGGAAAAAAGACGGGGCAAACTCCGAGCGAAAGTCCTGTTTCATCAGGACAACGCTCCTGCACACAGAGCCGAAGTTGCGATCGCTGCCATTCAAGAAGCAGGCTTCGAACTGGTCGAACACCCGCCCTATTCTCCAGATTTAGCCCCCAGCGATTTTCATTTATTTCCTAGGCTCAAGGAACACCTCAGGGGCAAGAAATTTGAGGATGATAGCGAGGTGATGGATGCTGTAGAGGCATTTTGGGATAGTCAAGATACAAATTTTTTTTTAAAGGGTATTTTAGGTTTGGAGAAACGTTGGACTAAATGTATCGACTTGTTAGGAGACTATGTAGAAAAATAAATTAAATTTAAACTACAATCGTTGTTTTTTTTATACTTATTATCATTACTTTTTGATCGCCCCTCGTATTATTAAAATGGAAAGCAATCGCGAACATGAAACAAATATATACATCCAACATTCACATACATAGTCCTGACCCCAGACTAAGATCAAATCTTGTTGTGGGTATCAGGAATTCCTAGCGACTTTTCGGTCTCAAAAACATCCAAACCCGAAACAAATACATGGGGAATACATAAATATGTGTCTCAGTGCGGAGATCGAACCCGCGGCCTCCCGATTCACAGCCGGCAATATTTCTCACCTCCAGCAGGCACGTAGTTTCCTTTAGTTCTCTTCTCCAGCCGAGCCTCGATAATATCTTGGACGTTGGCCGCGGTCGTCTGAGCCGACATATTTATCACTTGAGTGCTGTACCTGTTCCCCAATAAAGTATTTTAGCAATGCTATCACTTCACGACGTAGTTTTGTTCACTGAATCCATTTATGTTGGAAACAAGCATAACCGTAGCTTAGCATTTTTACTTTTTTTCTGAATCAGATGTATGTGAGCGCGCGTGTGGGTGTGTGCGTGCGTGCGTACATGTGTGTGTGCGTGCGCGCGTGAGGGCGTGCATGCTTACGTGTTTGTGTGCGTGCGCGTGTGTGTATGTGCGTGCGTGTATTTTTGCGTGCGTGTATGTGTGCGTACGTGCGTGTATTTGTGCGTGCGGGCGTGTGTGCGTGCGTGCGTGCTTGCGTGCGTGCGTGCGTGCGTGCGTGCGTGCGTGCGTGCGTGCATGCGTACGTGTATGTCTGCGTGCTTGCGTGTGTGTGGTACCTGGCAGGATCGAGGCTGGCAAGAGTGCCCTGCACGAGGAAGGTCTTGCCGGTGCCCGTGGCGCCCCCCACCATGACAGGGTAGCCCGCCTTCAGCATGTCCAGCGCCACGGTCTGCACGCGCACAAACTCCACCGTCGGCACCAGGATCATGTGGAAGCCCAGGCTGGGAACAAGGCAGGGCAAGTGTGAATCAGAGTCACAACGACCTTGTGAAGGTCACTGTGAGTGTTTCAAGTTTACGTACTTATATTATGAATCATTTCGCACAAATACTATAAATACACAGTATGTTGAATTTAATTTTTTCTATCTTTAGAATCTTCCTTCTTAATCCAATTATGTTTGCAACGACCAGAAAAATATGTTTTGTCATCAAGTTACACACAAATTGAAAATAAAAGCATTTTAAAAAGGATTTTCTTACATACCCTTAGTATTTTATGTTATCAATAAAAAACAATTTGTTTCAAATCTAGTTGTTGTGGCACCACAAAACACAATTTGACTATAAGGTCGAGGCTACTTACTACTAATATAATTTATTTCACTCACTTAGGATTAAACCTCCAGTTGTCAGGCAGCTTGTCCTCCCAGGGTCTGAACTGGCGCAGTCTCTCATCAACATAGTAGTCATACACGGTGTCCTTGAGAGGGAAGATACCCTCGTGCTCGCGAACCCAGTTGTCCAGCTTCCGACGAGGCTCCTCCTCCAGGGTCGCGCATACCGACCAGATCATACTATGGAACATGACAGGAAATGTCAAGTGGAAGCTAGATTAGTGGATACAGTAGGTTAAAATGTATGTTTTTGATATTTCTTTATATAAATAATGTCCATGCTGTGATTGGTGATTTATTTTAATCGCGTTTTTACTTATTTCAATGCCAACTAAAATACTACTCCGCATTCTTGTGGTTATGTAAATTATGTTATTGGATGCATTCATACCGATGGGCTAAGATCAGTCGACCAATAGATGCCGTAAGATAAAACGAAGGGATCATATAGTTTTAAAATTAACATTGAAAGGGAGGTTTATGTTACTGTTAATGCTGTTGGAATAATATTTTTTATGATTCTCACTACTTAGTATTAAGCGGGGTTCGTTATAGCCCACTGCATCTTCACCTAGCCAGACTAGGGGCACAGTTCTCACTCACGCGAAGAGGAACCTCATCTTGGACAAGCCCTCGTTGTCCTCCTGGTCGGGCAGCGGCGGCGCGGGCGCGGGCAGCAGCCCCAGCAGGCGGCACAGCGCGCGCACCGCCGTCAGCTCCTGCCCGCGCACCGCCGCACCCTCCGCCAGCTGCAGCCGCTTCAGCTCCAGCACCGGCGTCAGGATGCTCGCGAAGTGACGCCGCAGCTAATACCATACACACGTCGTCAACATCACTACCGGACTACTGTCCCGCAATCACACCCACCACTGCCACCAGCCACACACACACGTCATCAACATCACCCAAATCACTACCAGAGACTGTCCCACCCTAACACCCAGTGACCCACCAATGAACTCCTGTAAGCCAGGATCAACAGTACGCCGAGTGTATTGTATGACTCGAGCATTGAAACTCGCCGTACCTCCGGGAATGTCTAATTTCTCTGGTCTTGGATCTGGGTGTTTGTGAGATCGAAAAGTCTCTCGTAGTTCCTGATATCTACGAAACAAGACTCGCTCTTATTGTGGGGTCACGACTAAGTATGTGACTGTTGGGAGGTGCTTTTTGAAATTTTCGCGCCCTCACACACTTACTACTTACTTACTAACACTTCACTTACTTATTCCTGTAAGCCAGGATTAACAGTGGCACGCATTGTAATGACACCGAGCATTGAAGCTCGGCGAGTCTCGAAGAATGTCTAACTTATCTTTAAGCCGCAACGAAATCAATTAGAAAGTTAAATGAATAGGAGTTGGAAATAAATTATTGTCCACTTTCTTCAGTGCAAAGCTGGTGATAAAACAAGGAACTAAAGAGGACCAGTACCGGAAATTCGAAATAATTTATAAGTAAAAAAAAATTATGTCACTGAATTCATGCGAAATCTATTTTTTGGTATCCTCAGTTTAGGCCTCCCCCAAGATCATTTTGGGTTTTTGCCAATACTCACCACGCTTACCAGGCGGGTTGGCGAGCATAAATAAAATGGTAGCCCAAAAATATATAATTTCCTATATTAAATTAAGTTGGACGATTAATGAACACGGTAATCATATTGTAAATCATCAAATCAATTATCAAAGAGCTACTTGACCAATAACATAACGAAAAAAATGAATGACAAACATCCACCGCTTTCCTACATAATTATTGCAACAAGAATAATTAACAGCGCACTAACCATCTCCCTATACTCCAAGTCATCCACGGTATCGAGCCAGGAGTTGACGTAGGGCCACCAGCCCCAGTCCTTGTAGTCGTTGTACACCATGCCGTTGCGCGACACCGTGGCGGGAGACGCCACCGCCAGGTCCAGTGTCTCGATAAGTAGGGACACCTATAACAAGCAATATTACTTTTTACACAAATATCTTTCCTGAGTGCTAGGACATGTGAAAGTCAATGGATGTCTAGGTTAGACCACCAAGATGCACCAGCGTTATCAGGTCCGTTGAGTAATGTTCGTGAGCCTGCATTACTACCAAGCTGTGGCAGGTTTACTGGATAACAAAACCCTTTCCAATTTTAGATTTTCAACAAAGTGTGAACAAGTTAGTGAGCTGTTTGGTATTGTCAGGATATATTCGTCTTTAACTATACTGCAATTACCGTGATAGTATAGTAGTCTTAAGACTACTGATTTTAATAGCTAGCCAGTATAAAAAATATTTCCAGTAATCGTAATAACAGCAGATTTTGAAAATAGGTGACTTACTTGTCGAGGCATGGATATTCTCTCGCTATTGACCAACGTCAGCAATTTATTGTCGTCCATTACGGAATTGAGGTTTTCAATCCATATAGCGTCGACAGGGCCGTCGAATATGATCCACTTCTGATCTGGCGATTCATCTGTCATAAACACATGATTCCATTTCATTAGAAAGTTTTCATGGGATAAGAGCAATCATAATATTTATGGAAATGGTGTAGAAATATTTAGTTTTATGATTTCTAAGTCCATTAGAAATGTAATCAGTGACCTTAACAGTATTTTACATGATTGTGATAAGATCTTCCAAACTGATAGATGCGTGACGTGGATAATAAATTTTTAAGTTGGTGGTCACTAGTCTCTAACTATATGTTTTAAATAACAATTAAAGGTGTGAACTGTCAACTACTTTACCTTTTCATTCACTCTTTTCTATTGCTTCTCTATCTTCTAAGACCCTTAATAGCATGATTCATCGAGTCCCATTTCTGTATCTGTATCAGCCCATAAACGTCCCATTGCAGGACACAGGCCTCCGCAATATTCGAGAGTACGATTGAGAGTGGCTAGGCCATGTAGTCAACTACGCTGACCTAATGGGGGTTGGCGAATTTTACAAACCATAGAAGACGCATTTACCAGACCGAACCAGAAGAAGTGGTAGTGGTAGAAGTGGTAGTATAGTATCTCAGTGCTATAAACTAACCTTGACAAGTATTCCTCATAATAGAAGACAGCACTCCATCCTTCCACTCGCCAGTGCCCAAGTTGTACTCCCCATACAACTCGCCCAGGGTGAGAGCCTTGGGGTTCATGGGGAAGGTCTGCACGTTGTCGAAGCCCGACATCTTCTCGCGGTACAGACGGCTGATAGTGGCGGCTAGTATCTTCCAGGAGACGGATTTGGCTGTGTTCGTGTCGCCAAGGAGGATGCTGGAGTGACGGGAGTTCTAGTGGTTGGGGGAAGTGGAATTACTTAAGAATCAGTAGTGCATTAAGGCTAAAAAATCACAACGAAAAAAATCATAACTATACCTTAGTTTCAAAAGTCTGTATGACCTTATGCATGGCAGCCTTGGTGGGCTGCAGGCCAGACAGCCTCATCTCTGCAGATATGGCCGTCTCCAGCATGTCGTAGTCCAGGGTCGGAACCGTGACCTCGGGGAATATGTCCTGCATGATGCCGTCGAACAGAGGCACGTCTTTAGCAGTCAGACGGGCCACGTTCATGTCTCGCATGGCTAGGATCACAATCTGGAGTAGGAAAAAAATAATAAATACACCCAACAATCAACCCCACATTAAGATCATTTAAGTCTTGTGTCGTGGGTATCAAGAACTAAGAGACTTTTCTGTTTAACAAACACACAGACCCGAAACAAATACCTGTGATTCACACAAATATTTGTCAACATGCGGGGATCGAACCCGTGATATTAAAGCGCGATTCCATTAGGCAAGTTACAAATTGCGTGAACCTGAACAAACCTGCATACAAGCTAAAACTTGCATGTGGGTAGTTTGAACTTGTATATTTTTACTCAAGTAGATTGAAAGCGCACAGTTAAGTGAGAATGCCAGTGCATACCACGATGTTTATGGATAAGTCGTGCAGTCCAAGCTGTTCGAGTGTGGAATGCAACACCAGTTATAATAAGACAGGCTCGATACACTAACTACCTTCAAAAATGATCAAAGATCACTACCATTTTCATAGTTAAGAATAAAATCAATAAATAAGTTGCATGATTTCGTTATCCACCCCTGATTTCCTCAATTTTGAACCCATATTTATGTAAAACTTCCATGCAATTTGCACACTCTCTAAGTCATGTTTCTAATGTTTTATGTTAGCAACTTGTACGCAGATGTGACGTCAAACTTGCATAATTTAATCGCACCCTAAGCTTTAAGACTTCAATTGAATAATAAATAATTTACTTGAACAACATTACCTCTTGCTCCGGCAGATGTGGATAAGCTCGTCTCTTGACTCCTGCGTATCGCAACAATGCCACCATAGACCTGAGACCGAAGTCGTAGTGGTCTTGTTTGGACAGCTGCTGCATCGCCAGCTGGTATAGCGTGAATACCTATAACAAGCATTATTGACTATTACAAGGCTTCCCAAACTTTGAATTGCTATGCACTTGGGAGTTGCGGCATTGTCCTATGGCCGGCGTATGTTCCCTGTTTTAGGAAACTATGCTCAAAAAAGCAAGCATATTCTCCTCATTATCAGTTAGATTAAAATGGCAAATTCCCGAGGGCGTAACAGTATAACTAAGTTTGGGAACACCTGGTCTATTGCTATCGTGGTTAGAAAGAGATTGGCTTCTATTAAAACGTTCTATTTCAATGTGAAACAGTATGTTGTATGTTGATGTGAGGTCATCGCCGCTCGTATAAAATCCCAATTCACGAGGGTGTACTGTGGACCTAAATAGAGTATAATAAAAATACAACACTTTCAAGGTAAGTTTAAAATTATTAGGTCCCTTGAGAATACTGTCTCTTCAAAGTTTTCTTAAGCGGTAGAGCCTTAATGGTCCTAGTCGTTAAGACTATTATAGAAACCGACATAAAATAAATGCTTTGCTGTTGTGAACAAGATTTCTAGAGATCCTAGAGTTGGTAGAAAATCCACCACACCAATTACTAATGTAAATATAGTTGAGAACCTTCTTAGCATTAAGCTTGTAAGCGGTGAAGCCGTCGGAGAACAGCGTGTTCTCGGCTATGATCAGACAATCTGGCACACACATCGCTATGGGGCGGAACATCGACTTCAAGTTGTCAGGCAACTCTGTTCTTCCAGCGTAACTAGAAACGAAAGATTAAGCCGATAAGCACGTGTTGTAAGTACTACTTATAAAGAAGGATGAAGAGTAAGCACTTCTAGTTATTGTAGCGTATGGTAATATTAAGGAATGCAAATGTATTAAGAAGGAATCGGATGTCTTATTTACTTCTCCCAGATCCGCACCTTACATGATTTTTCCTATTCCATGTTTTAGGAAACTTGGTAAAACCCAAAAAGCAGCCTAACATATCATTAGCCACAACAGGTGTACTGTTTTATAAATTATATACTTCACTTAAAGATTATCAGATTGTACATCCAAATATGTTTAAAAACTTCAATCCAATATAATTCGCACAGCTAAGAACACGTTCATGCATTAGCTGAATTATCTCAAACTTGTATCTCCGAAATGGTAGGCAGAGCTGTCACTAATAACACAGCTAGCAAAGCTTATAATTCCTATCACCCTACTAGACATAATATTAAAGCGTACTACACGTCAAATTTGCCGTTCCGACGACACAGCCCGCAGCTGCGTCCCAACCCGGTGGCCTTACTCTACAATTCGATAACGCAAGTGCTCTGCTCGGAACGACAAGAACATCATAAAAATGTTACTCATGATGTCAAACCTGCCATGTCAAGTACTGCCATGTCGCCGACAAAAATTTCCGACTTGCAATGTGTGAAGTCGCTGACTTATGTCTCCAACAAAAAGTTCCCGACATAGGACGGCGGGTCGGCGCCTTTGGTACGTAGAGCGCTCTAAACATTGTCCAAACCCACTCGAATAAAACAAACTAAGCAATCATGAGACTAGTGAGATGAGTTACTCACCCAGGATTCATAGTAATGAAGATGCCGCAGTTTGCGTCGAGCTTTATGTCGAACCCCTCAAAAAAGAACCGCTTCAAGTTGAGCGAGAGCGCCAGCAGCAGCGCCAGGATCTGCTGCGCCACCACCGACAGCACCTCGATGTTGATGCGGTTGAACTCGTCGAAACAACCCCAGCAACCGCTCTGCGCTATGCCTGGAGGGAGGGGGATTTACACCTCATTGATATACAAGGTATATCGAGACTGCTACCGAAAACGAAGCCGGGTTGTGGTTTTTTGTGACTTCAGATAAAAAGCAACCGAATTTTATAAAACAAAAAGCAACTATCTTTATTTGTCGTATTTGGGTGGTTAATACATAGATTTTTCTAAAATAATAGTGTACACCCTTTTAATTATTGAGAAACATGCAAGAGTTTAAATTATTATTTAAGCAAAAACTATGGATTTACCACCTAAACACAATGTTATTTAAAAAATCAAATCCAAACAACACCATGAACAAACAAAGCAATGGTTGGCATTCCACTGTGCTCGCCATCTTGAGACATTAGAAAGTAAATATCAATATGGCCATTAGTTACTACTACTACTTAGGTACCGATATCTTTCGAATCGAAATATAAGAATCCATTTACACTACTGTTCGGTGTTAAAAATAGACATTGCAGTGGTACCTATCCATGCGGCCTCTTACATATAAGTTTCCAGTGTTTTTGAGATGTACAAACCTGCAAAACACTTGGCCATACTCTTATAGTCGAGTCCGTCTGAACAGTTAGTGACCACCACCCATCGTGCCAGCGCTCTGCCCAGATCCTTTGTGGTCTCCGTCTTGCCCGTGCCGGCGGGGCCCTGCGGACTGCCTCCACGGAACAGATGCAGAGCTGTCGTCAGGGTGATGTAGCATCTGAAATAACCTACTTTGTTGGAAACATCTAGAAAGTTTAATATTTACTGATGTTGAAAGAGTGGACATGATTAAATATAGCGTGGTATAAATGTCATGAGATATCAATAGGTGGTTATCATACTATTAGCTTTACGTGAATATCTAATTATAGAAGTGACTATTAGCACAAATTATTTAGAAAGCTGATAATTTTAGACCCCACCTTAGACCATTGTGCAAGGAACTGTGCTAACTTCAGGAAGAAATCCAAATTGTATAAGTACTTCAAAGTACGTTGTTCACAATATAGGTTCCAAAACTATTTTCTGTAATGGCCGCAAAAATCTTTTATTTCTGTTTTTCCTCACCTATCAGTCAGTGGAGTGATGACAAGCCGCCCAGAGTTACCGATATACTCATACGTGTATATAGAATTGGTGTTAGTCTGCCTTATGTAACAGTCTTCCCGCTCGCGGTCCCAGTAGAACTTCAACTGGGAGAACCATTCGAAAGCCGATACGGACATGCAACCTGCGTCAGTAGGTACAACTTTGTACAAACAATAAACATAAAACTGCGTACTTCATTAGGATAAACTATTCAGTATACCTTGGCTGATGAAGGGTCGACGCCTGCTCATAAAATTTTGTACCTAAGTAGCTAAGTATAATAACTATAGCTTAAGTAAATTAAGTGGAATTGTATTTAAAGTCTCTCTATGCCCAGTTTTTTCACTGCACATAATGTCTTTCAAACTTTTAATTAACGTCAACTCTCTTATCTTTAGATTGTATAATTTTAGACATAGCTGAAGGACGCCGATTTCAAAGAGATTGACGAGAAATAAAACTAACTCATTACTCACTACAGAGTCAAAAACATGTAGTTAAAAATAATTTATGACAGTGACAGTTCGTGAGACGCCGGCTGTGCAACGAGAGGCCGCGGGTTCGATCCCCGCACCGAGACAAATGTTTGTGAGCCCCAGTAGAAGTAGTTAGTCAGGTAGTCGTAGTTTCTCACGTGATACAAGACTTAATAGATCTTAACCCATTCAGTGCGGCGCACGCCGATCGGCGTATTATTTTTTCTTACTCAGATGCTGATCACGCCGATCGGCGTAATGTAGAGTTGTATTATATTTTGCCGAAATTTGAAGATTTAATAATAAAATATAGACCAATGTGCTTGTAATTTATAAGTGAAAAGCCTGGCACAAGTAGTTTCTGGATATTTCAGTTTTAGAAAAGTTGAGTTTTCTTACTCAGGTGCGGCAAACGCCAATCGGCGTTTTCCAGGGATTAACAACTATTGGTTCTAAAATCATAAATATTATATTTATTTATTCATATTATTATTTACAAACAACTAAAACATCATGTTATTTATGTTTTACTTAAAATCTACTAAACAAACTTATATCTATACATATAAATAAAATTGAAGTGTCTGTTTGTAAAGTGAAAATAAAAATAATGACCAACTACATATAATTATATACACGATACCTATAACGAAAATGACCTTAGAATTTTTTTGTCCGTCTGTCTGTCTGTTTGTCTGTTTGTTCCGGCTAATCTCTGAAATGGCTGAACCGATTTTGACGGGACTTTTATTGTCAGGTAGCTGATATGATAAGGAGTAACTTAGGCTACATTTATTTTATAAAAAATCTTTTATTTTAGAAAATAAGGTTTTTGTTAAATTCCACGCGGACGAAGTCGCGGGTACAGCTAGTATATTATAATGCTGATATTACTGTAAAGAAACAATTTTTTTTCATATACAATTATAATTTGTAATTTTACCATAAAAATATACTTACGTATATTATAAGTAGTTGATTTTTATAAAAAATAATGAATGAGAAACTAGCCTTTCAAATTATTTATTAATTAGTGATAATCACTGGTGATATTTTATTTATCAGTTTTTGCATCAGTCCCATGTTTTATTTGGTAAGACGCAGAGAGATATAAAAATTCAGTTTTTTATTTGGTACGTTTATTTATTAAAACTTGCTAAAACCAAACTATAATCAACAAAAGCAGATTTTTGATTATCACGCTGATCTTAAAAGTATGTTGTTCAAGTACGTTAGCCATCTTCAGAATAAATAATAAATTATTATTCAATTTGTGATCTTATTTTATTTCGTGCGTGTGAGAACCTTTTGCATCATTTATCTTTTTTTTATATCTTGTCATATGTGCGAGTGCGAAGACATGGGGTCCTACTATATTCATCCGAACGAACGAACGAACGAAGTTGGGCCCTACTATATTCATCCGAACGAATGAAGTTCGAAACTTCGGACGATCGACGTTTATATACGATACGAATGTATCTACTCTGTAAAAGTTCGAAGTTGTATAACGTACATCGTAACCATAAGTCAATTACGACCATAAGTATATGTAGATACTATGGTAGATACATTCGTATCGTATATAAACTGCGATTATCCGAAGTTTCGAACTTCGTTCGTTCGGGTGAATATAGTAGGGCCCAACTTCGTTCGTTCGTTCGTTCGGATGAATATAGTAGGGCCCCAGAAACGTGTTCTCTTTGAAAAACAAGAACTGCATGATTTTAATAAAAAAGCAACGTAATATAACTATATTTTACGGGTATTGTCGCGTATTTTAATTATTTATATTCCCACGTATGTGCAAAAAATAGTAAACTTCAAAATAAGAATCAAATTTTTAACCGACTAAAAAAAAGGAGGAGGTTCTCAATTCGACTTATGTATGTTCTTTTTTATGTTTTTTATGTTTTTATGATTTAATTATTATGAAATTAAAAGAAAATGGTTTGCAATCCCTGATAATATTCGAAGTTATCAGTAATGTTCTTTTTTATGCTTTAAAGAGGAGGTTTGTAAGACGGGAGAGCACAATTGAAATAATTATCAAATAAAGAGAAATTACTTACCATTTAAATACATAATCGATAAAAAAACTGCAGATATTCCTTTTCTCAAATTTCTATCAACAAATCTTCACGAATCATATTTAAACTGGCTTAAGTAATTAAATTAATTCTGCTACTTGCTAAAAACAGTCGTTATTGCAACAACTATAGCACACTACTGGAGAAATCTCATGAATTCGAAATGAATAAATTGAAATTCATAACGAAGTGCTGAAAACGCCGATCGGCGTTTTATTTTTGATCCGTCAGGGGCGGCGCACGCCGATCGGCGTTTACGTTACGGAGTATGCCGCATCTGGGTAGCGAGAGCAAAATTTGTTGCCGCATTGAATGGGTTAATGTGGTCAGAACTATGTATGTGAATGTTGGGTGTATTTATACATTTTCTCCCACCTAACTTATACATCTTATCGACCATATCCCTCGAGTGAATCTCGATAACGCACAGCGCGTTCACTTTACTCCGCAGGATCTTGCTGATGTCCTTGCGTGACATCATCTGCAGAGTGCTCAGTATCTGGTTCTGCTTCTTGCGCAGTTTCTTCATCGGCTTCTTCTCTTTCATCATGTCGCAACGACAGAGAGTGCGTGTGCAGTCTGATGTCCATTGTATCTGGAGTATGCACATAAGCTTGGAGTATTGTATCAGCTAATTTATGTACTGCAAGGCGCAGGCCACCTCTTCAATCGAGAATACGATTGAGGGGTTAGACCATATAGTTTACCAGGCTGGCCTAGTACGGGTTGGCGGACTTTAAGTCGCCATATTATTCAGGTTTCCTCATGTTTTCTTTCACCGTTGTAGTGCGTGGTATTGGACTATCAATACACACATGACTCCGAAGTCAGAGGTGTGCCCAGGAATTCGAACCCGCGACCGCCGTGAACATGTTTGGCAGTCACATCCGGTCCGTTACCAACAGGCCATCACGCACTTGTAGTAGCCTCGATTTGATTGGGATATGAATTTATTTTTGTCCCAAAAAGTTATAGCGGGCTTACTGCTAGACCAGTCAATGTAAGGCCAAGCAATTAGAGATTTTCCAAACCTATAAACCCATACAAAGTGGAGTACTCGAATTGAGGGGTCACTCTGTACTCAGATACAACGACGAATGTTGGAACATCGTACGTAAAAGTATACGAATATGCGTAAGTACTATAACAAATCTTCGATTCCCTGTATCGTGCGTCGTAATCTTAGACTAAGTTCGAAGAGAATGAAAAGTTTCATAGAGAATAATATTGATATTTATAAGTGGAAAACTTTTATCTTTTATGTTGACGTTCAACGCCCGAACATTCGAACTTCGTGTTGGAGTATAGAGTAACCCCCCTGGATCGAACCCGGAAGCTACTAAACACCATTTTATGCTGTTAGATCTTCCAGTCCCATGATGAATATATCTGTCCAAGATCTTATCAACTAACCTAACATACTATCTCTACATTTATCATCATAAACAAATCTTCACCTTGCTACAAGTGATGCCCAACTGACCAGGCCAGTCGTTTATCCATGCTTCTCTTTGATACCGACACTTCCTTAAGGCCGCACGAGTTAGAATCAGTTGCTAGAATTTACAGAAATAAATATTTAGGATTATTCTAAGTTTGCTAATCAATCTATTATTAGTTGTAACTACCTTTTCTCACTTTTCTAATCTATTTATTAGTTGTAAGTACCATCTAAAAAGTTACGTCGGAATCTAAAGCGCAGTAACAAATAACTATCTTCATCTAGAAAAGATTACGTCTTACACATACCAAAAATATATGCCTCATTACACTTTAAATTAAATAAAAATCAAAAAGTTCTATCTCTTACATTGCAAATCTATAACATTTCTAAGTCTATGATCTACATTGTAGTTTGTACCATATTTAAGACACGAAATAATAAAATGTAAGTAATTCCTCCCCTCATATGAATTAGTAATATTTTATTTGGAAAAATTGACAGATCAGAATAAAATAAGTATTGTAATCTGTCTGTCGATTTCTTCGATATGGTTTAGCTACAGAGTACAAGCTATGTGTAACTCACATCTCTAAGCACCACTCTCATAGTATGTTCTAAGCCAAGAAGCCACACTTCCGCAGGCCCGTCTAGAATCAAGTTATATTTCCATTCTATGCATTCTCCATCATCAGATATCATGGCTTTGGCTACAGGAAGGCCCATGGCATTCTAAAAAGTAACATTTTTGTACTAATAGAAAACCTTGAAAAGGATATAAAAATGTTATGTAAAAAGCAGGATGTCTAGAATTAAAGAATATTTTAACCCAATTTATATTTTATTTTCACAGCACTATTTTTTCCCTGGAATTATTATGACAAGAAGGATAATTACATTCGGTCCATAAACAAAGAAGTCAAACACAAAAAAGAGTAAAATATATAGGCAAAATTAGTAGCCTTCTCCTTTTTTGAGTTTTGACATCATCTAAAAACATTGTTTTATTACACTTTCAATGTTCAATATTTCCCAGGTAATAATACATTCAAATCTGTAAGTAATGTAGGTAATGGCATCACTTTGAAATGAACCATATAGTAACATTTCATAATTGAAAACATATTAAAACCTTAACTTAAAATCACTTAAACATAACTTTAACAATGACAGACTTATAGCTAAATTTATTTTTAATATCACATTCAATACACCATTTTAGTAAGCACTTGTCAAAATTCCATTTAAATAATAATTTAGAAAGCCAAAGAAAAACAATAAGCACATTATTTTGTAAACTTCGAATATGTGTTGTTATTTTTATGCTGTAAGAAACCTAATGAAAACGAAAGCAAGTACAACTTTCAGAAGACCACAGAGACAATTACCACAAGATATAATGAAAACTTAGATACTGCAATATATATATTTGGGCAAATAGCTGGATTCTGTCCCAAATACATCCTAAGGTAAATATTATATCTGCAGCTAAATGTTAAAAAAGAAAAATATAAGTGTATTATTTTAAACACTTTAAATATATGTTGTTATTGTATATGCTTTTGATATATTATATATTTGTTGCAACATCAACACTAAATTAGAATACTGATTTATAATGTTTTATTTTTTTTAACTTTCTAAGCATTAAATGACAACATTTATACAAGGAAATGAAATAAAGTTGTTATATCAGGTGGCAAGACAAGTCCAAGTTAATATTATTGTACAATCATAATGAAAAAAAAAATGCTTTCTGTTGACATCTAGTAACAAAATATGCAGTGTTTTACATATTATTAAGTCTTCACCAATAGTTTTGTAATTATGAACAACTTAAAATATTAATGCCATACTTCCATAAAGTAGTTGTACTGTTCAAACAATATTTCATTTCTTTGCTTACAATTCTACTTAATAAATAATACCATGGTCAACTTAATAACAAAAATAAATATTAGTCAACATTCTTACTGTCAATACATGATCATTCTAGATACAATAACCATTTACAAACAATTTAACACCTCATAGTTCATAGTAGGACCATGTATAATTAGCTATATGTCTATAAATTTAATATCATTCAGACTGCTTTTCTGTCCTTCCATAGATTCTATCTGGTAAACTGAGTATAACCTTGAGTATAGCCTTTTTATCTTCATCAGACCGACATGACCACACCATGTGCAAGAAGTCATTTAATAAGCCTTTAGCTTGTGATGTTGGGTGGTACATCAGTAGTATTGTCAATGCCTGAAAACAGAGATACAAATACTTAAAAATTTACAATTATGACTATTGGAGAGGTATATTATTTGATGAGCAACCCATCAGTAATAACATAAAAATCATCAATCAAACAAAATTTATAGGTTTATAGGTTGATCCTACCATTTGTCTTACCCACAAAGTATATCAAACAGTATGTATACCTAAAAATACAATATTTACAAAATGCCAGACTTAAACAAAACTATAGAAACCAACTTACCCTATAGTAAATAGAAGATATAAAAATCCTTGAGTAATTATAGTCCCAAGGTGGACACTTTTTCAATAAACACAGAAGTTTGTCCCAGTCATGTGAATAAACAGCCTTGCATACTGCCAGCTGATGTGCTGTCTTCCAACACCCCATCTCTAAAGGTGCATCAACCACTTTCTTACAATTCCTGAGAGCTTGCACTGAAGCTAGGTTCCGTTTACATATGTTGCTGGGCGATGTAATTGGCTCTGGGGATTCTGCAATCTCTATTACTTTGCGCTGAAAAATATATTTTTTATTAAAATTTAGCCATGTTAGTGTAATAATTTGCTTTATGTTGAGTGTTAGGAACCGCAAGGCCTTTTCGATCGTTAACAGTTACAATTATGATCACACAAACATTTAATAGTTAATTAAAGGGTAATATATTGTTATGGGATTAAATGTGAACCCACAGGACAGTGAAACTGAACACAGTATGTACAGCTTATGTTTTACTAATGTGCTATATTATTTCAAAAAAACTTCAACATTAACACATGGACGTTTATAGGTTATATGTTTATTTACATTATTAAACATCTCATGCATGTTTCGATATTCCTTTACCTTATTGATACCTAACAAAAAACAGGAATAAACAATTACCTAAGACTTACCATAATATCCATAGGAACGAAATGGCACTTTTCTAATTCTTCCGGACTTAACATTCTGCGACTTCGAACTTCAAAGAAATACGGGTCAAAACTAATTTAAAACACACTCTTCGAAACCGTACAATCGACGGTCTTTTATAAATTTATTTTATTTCCAATTTTTAAGTATTTTAAAACAGATTTTATTTTACAATTTCGTATTGAAACTCAAAACAGCGGGAAAACGGAGGCGACGAAAACGGAGGCGAGGATTATTTATTTTGAAATAGAGATGTGTAACTCAGGAGTGATATACTCAAAAGATATATATCCGACGTAAGGAGTGATTATATCTTTATATCCCTTGCACTCAAACTAACTCATTATATCCGTACGCGTAAAGATCATTATTGGTTAAATTTCACTGCGAAGATTAGAAAGAAACAGATATAGACTTTTACATTTGAGTGAGCGGAAAAGAGAATGTTTATGTTCACAATGTAATGCATGCGCCATGCGTAGTGGAATACGATCACAGTGGTAAATGGAGTGTAAGCGAAAACAAAGCTATTTACAATGATTTAAGGCCTAATTTCGCTAGCATGTTTTCAAATTAACAAAGATATATTGTATTCATTTTTTTTTATCGGATTTGTATTTTCTTTCCGTGAAATATCTAGTACCAGCGGTGACCATAGCACAAAAGATTTTATTACAAAAATATCCAGTTTATTCAATGTTTTTAAATGTCCATGAATTTTTACATATTTCACTAGTCCTTATTTATATTTCTAAACACAATTTAACTCTGTTGATAGATATCAGCCGAAAATAATTAATCCTTATCTCACTGTAACAATATTATAACTAAACCACTAAGCAATTTTTACTAGAATATAGCCGCTTGAACGTCCACCCAAATGTTAATTTTAGATACCTATAGATATTAAGGAAGACTCATAACTAAATTTCTAATCAACTAATTTAAACTCATCTTTTAGCTCATCAATCATTATGAGATAGAGATATAAAGATATACTCCACCAATCTTAGATATAGATATTATAGAAGATTCATAACTCAAAATTTTAATCAACTCATATTTTAGCTCATCGATCATTGTGAGTTAGAGATATAAAGATATAAAAGAGTGATATATATCTTTTGACTTGAAAGATATATATCTCTCTTTTCTTTATCCCCTCAACCGTCGGCGACCCGCATTGCGGTTCGCGCAAAAAACATGACAGGTGCCGCAAATCGTCGCGAACCGCAATGCGGTATCCTGTGTATAAACAAATACCCTATTTAAATAAAATAAACCCTATTTCAATGATAGTAGGTTGCTTTTTGCTTGAAGCCGAGGAGACTCTTACGACATTTCGCAACTCGCGAACCGCAATGCGATTCCTGTCACATAAACCAATACCCTGTTTAAATAAAAATAAACCCTATTTCAATGACAGTAGGTTGCTTTTTGCTTAAAGAGCGAGGAGACTTACGACGGTCCGCGACCCTTCCGACAGTTCGCTGACATGACAGTTTTTTGACAGAAAGTCAATCGACGGTCGAGGGGTTATAGTGATTCATTTTGCGCATGACTATTTTGAAATGTCAGGAATGAGGAATGTCAATGTCACCAACGTTAAGCTGGCTACACACGCAATGAAATATCGTCGTAGCGATTTATCAGTTCAAACCAATTTGCGCAGATTTATCGATCGTGTGTTTAAAAACCGTTGTAAATTAGCATCCATCGGTGGCAGTTGCAATTTCTCTTGGATAAATAGTTGTCAATTACGTACGCATAGTTTTATGTTCGCGTGTGGATGGCAATTGCTTATTTCGGCAGTACTTCACGGAGCTCGCTTGTACGCACGTGTTGTGCGCGCGTGTGAATCGCATTCTTTGCAAAATGTCGGAAGAAGAAATCGCGAACAACTGCAAGAGTTCATATAAAGCTAAAAAAGCGAAACTTCCCTTGAAAAAAATGCAGCCAAAATAGGATAGTCGAAAAATAAAAAGAAATTTCGTGGGTGGATTCGTTTATTAACAGCATAAAATATATCGGTGCGTATGCGTTGCGAGCGCGGCGAGGAAGCTAGACGGAAGGAAGTAGGAAGAGGTGAGGTGAGGTGCGGGAGCGGGACGGGAGCGCACACGGCTGCGTTCATTATATGGCGTATCGCCTTGGCAGCCGTCCCCGGGTAATCCGAACGCGGTTTGCTATATGCTCCCCCTCAAGTTCAGGAGTACGCCCTCGTTCCTGAACTGGTAATCTAATAACCCTAGCGGGACGACCTCTTTTCCTTTTGGAAATCACCGGTTTTGGTGGTGATTCTTTATTGCCCTGATACCGAGTTATGTCTTCTACATGGTACCTACCTATAGGTTCATTTGAAGAATTAATATGCGCGAGCTTAAATGTCGTTGGACTTACTTTCTCGGCAATACGATATGGGCCATCGCGTCGCGGAACAAATTTAGACGTAAGATCTTTAGAAGTATTACTTAGAACGTGAGACTTAAGGAGGACTAAGTCACCTACCTGAAAGGTATCTGCAGGTCGGCGTGAAGCATCGGCACTCTCCTTACTTTTGTCTTGCTGAGTCTCCACACGTTCGCGAATAGCTGTTAGGGACTTAATAAATTTTCTAAGATAAGGTGTCATTTGAGGTATAAAATTATCCTTCTTTAAAATAGAGCGTATATCATGCTTTACTTCTGTAGGGGACCTCATTTCCCTTGCAAATGTAAGATATGCAGGTGTTACACCTGTAGTGCGACACGGGGCACTATTTAAAGCAAATCGGACAACTGGCAAGTGCCTTGGCCATGACGTATGGTCTTCTTCTACCAGATGGGAAAGCAACGCTTTTAAATCGCGGTTCTTTCTCTCTGCAGGGTTCGCTTGAGGATGATACAAAGGAATTAGATTCTGTTTGATGTCTAAAACCACCATACACTGACGCATCAGTGCGGATACAAATTGGACTCCATTGTCCGATATAATTCTACGCGGTAGACCATACCTCATAAAATATTCCTCGATAAGAATCTTGGCACAAGCTTCAGCTGAGGCTTCCTTCAGAGCATACAGCTCTGTCCATCGAGTAGCAGTGTCTTCTACCAAGAAAATCCACCGCTCCCCCTGATCTCCTTCTGGCAGAGGTCCGAAAAGATCGATGGCTAGTACCTCATTACGTTGATTCATCACCGGCGTTTGTAGAAGTCCAGGTGGTTTACTATTTGCGGCTTTGTACCGTTGACAGTTGATGCAGGCCTTAACATAGTTGGTTATGATTCTCCGCATCCCTGTGAAATAAAATAATTGGGCTACCTTTTGATAGGTTCTATCGATACCAGGATGGCCGGCAGTCGGTAAGTCGTGTAGGTCTTTTAAAATTTCGGCAACTTGATCAGCAGCAACTACTAGTTGAGGGGACTCGCAATCCGAATCAGGATTATAGCGGAATAGGACTCCTTGGTCCATAAGAAAACCCCTTTCTGACCATCTTTGAGCCGCAATCTCATCTACACCTTCAAGCTCGTTTATGATCTTGACCAGGTTTGAATCACTTACCTGCATTTTTCGCAGATCGCTTGGCTTTTTATTAGGCAAGTCACAAATAACAGAACAGAGACCACAAGAGTCGTGAGACTCTTCAGAACAAGTGGGTCTACTTAATGTGTCTGCTACCACATTTGCCTTACCTGGAGTGTAATGGAACTGGATATCGAATGACTGTAATTCTAATGCCCAACGAACCAATCTTCCAGTTGGTGATTTAAGCGAGAGTAACCACCGGAGTGGCTGATGGTCACTACCGACAATGACGGGTTGTCCGTCGAGATATGCGCGAAATCGCTCCACTGCCCAAACAACTGCTAGAGCTTCTCTTTCAGTAGTCGAGTAGTTACGTTCAGCAGCATTAAGAAGGCGACTGGCATATTCAATAGGTCTTTCCTGATTACCTTCTCCCTGTAGTAAAACTGCACCTAATGCGTAGTTACTGGCGTCTGTGCGCACGATGAAGGGATAATTAAAATCAGCTTGAACAAGTATAGGAGCGGTAGTAAGCAGTCGCTTCAGCTCTTGGAAGGCTTGCACTTGCTCTGCGCTCCAGATCCATACTTGGCTTTTTCTAGTCAGTCGTGTTAATGGTTCGGCAACTTTTGAAAAGTTTGGTATAAACTTTCGAAACCAAGAACAAGTTTGCAAAAATGTTTTTAAATGTTTAAGGTTCTTCGGCTCCTTCATATTCTGAACTGCACTCACCTTATCTGGGTCTGTAGATACACCCTCCTGCGTTATAATATGACCAAGGTACTTGACACTCGCTCTGGCGAAAGCGCACTTATCTCTGTTCACGTGGAGATGAAATTCAACCAGGCGTTTAAAGACTGCGTCAAGGTCACGAAGGTGTTGTTGGAATCCTTCAGAAATTACTAAGAGATCATCAAGGTAACCCAAGATAGTTACATCTTTCAAGGCGGCGCAGGAGCGTAGGCGATCGATGAGTCGCTGAAATGTCGCCGGTGCGTTCTTCAGACCGAACGGCATTCTCTTAAAACGGTAAGTACCTAGAGGGCAGACAAAAGCTGTTTTGTCTCTGTCATCCTCGTGAACACTCACCTGCCAATAAGAAGACTGAAGATCTAAGGTGCTCATGTAACAGTTTCTCTTCGTACTTTGCAGGAGCTCGTCGATGCGCGGCATCGGGTAAGTGTCAGATTTTGTTATTGCATTTAAGCGTCTATAGTCGACGCAGAAGCGGATACCTCCGTTGGATTTCGGCACGAGCAATGCCGGTGAACTCCAAGCGGATTCACACTCTTCGATGATATCATCGTGCAACATTTTGTCGATTTCTTTCTTCATCACATTTTTCTTTGTGGGATTCAGGCGGTAAGGGGGTACAGATATAGGAGGATGCTCACCTGTGTCAATCCTGTGTTCTGCAAATGGCGTAGGGCCTCCCCCTGCACTGAAGACATGTGAATATCGTACGAGGGTGTCAGCCAGTTCTTCGCGCTCAGCTGGCTGTAGATGACTGCCCTCGTCATCCCGAAGAATTTCGGTGGCGGCACAAGCTATATTATGATTAGACATCGATTCGGAATAAAGTTTATATTTAACTTTAGCATTCCTACTAAAATACCAAAGATTTTTGTGAAAATCAATACCTATTCCGGCTGCAGAGATAAAATCAATGCCTAACAAAGTTTCATTATTAGTCGCTTGTGGGAAAATTAAGAATGGTATAGTAATAATTGTATGTACTAGCTTTACGTTAAGCGTCGTGGTCAGTACTTCCATCTCCCGAGCAATTCCATCCGCGAGTTTCACAACCCTAGTAGCGGGCACGAGAGGGTGTCCCTTACGTTGAAGGAGAGCATATAACGTGTAACCGGCTATACAGTGTTTGGCGGCTGTATCTATTAAAGCAGTACCCGAAATACCCAAAATCTCGATTTTTAATATTGGACGTCGGTGTCCAAGGTCATTCGGTGTACCACATCGGCTACCAAGCAATTCACCACTTTCATAAGCATGACAATTATTACAAAATACAATATTATGAGTTGTACAATCATTCTTAAAATTTACATTTTTTCGGTTACGCACTTTAGGACTACAGTTCCTAGTTTTGGCCTTCAAATTGTTATTTGATAAAGATCGCGTATTTGAAACGCAGTACGATTTAATACTACAAAACCGTTCACTGAATTTATTGGACGCATCCGCGGCACTATGCGTATATGAATTATACGAACCGTGTTCACTCCGCGATAACTTACGGCACTGTTGTTTCGAATGTCCGTACCGCTTACAGTAAGAACATACTGGACGCTTGTTGACACTTCTATCGGCGTCCGGGTTGAGCACGGCGTGATGAAGGGCGGGAACGCTCGATCGCGTCGCCCTTGACGCGGGTGACGTGGCAGGTTCAGCGCCGGAATGTGTTGCTAGGCGCTGCGACGGCGGCGGCGGCTTCATCAAAGGAAATGGCGCGGCCGCAGCGCGGGCGCACTTCGGTTCGCTTGAAGGACACGATTCTTTTTCATGCAGCGAATCTTCAATATTTCGAGCATTTCGAAGAAGTTCTGCGAATGTAGGTACTAAAGTCATCTCGTCGAAGACGTTGACGAATACGAGCATTGAGTAAGCCGTATGTCATATCTAGTCTAGCTTTTTCAGATAAATCCTCTTTAGGAAGCCTAGACATTAGGGCTCGTATTCGCGCCACAAATAAATCTGTATTTTCATGTGACTTCTGTGGCGAAGAAAATATTTCCAAATAAATGCGGTGTGGGGGCCGGCGGTCGCCATAGGCACTAATAAGGTTATCTTTGGCTTGCGGCCATGTAGATATGGTGTCTTTAAGGCCTTGCCACCATGTTGCCGCATCATCTACTAACAACATTGACAATCCGCGTATAATATTTAAATCGGATACCTGAGCGCAATCGGCGTAGCTCTCCACGGCGTCTATATAAGCATCCACGCTTTCGTTGGCACGGCCCCCGAAGGTGCTTTTGCACCGCGCCAGGGTGCCTGGAGAGGTACCTTCGCTGGTTGCGGGTGTCGAACATCGTTGCTGCGCGACGATACACTGTAGCGCGTCCCTGAAGGCTTCCGTTTGAGACCGCAGGAAGGCACTAAAACTTTCCTGCGTGAACGTTAAGTCCGGCTCACGCGGCGAATGGAGCGCCTGGGCCTGCGATGGCGGCGGCGACGGCGTCCGATCATCTTCACGGGTTGCGCGCAGGTTTTCGGCTGCGCTTCTTGTAGTAGGCATTGTTAGTTTTGCTTCGAAACTGTAAATGTATTACAGTACTGCCGGTCACTAGATTTTTGTTGCACGTACGCACTAAACACTACTAATAGTCTGCCATCTTGAAACACAAAAGTTACAAACACACGTTGAGCGCCAGTTTCGTGGGTGGATTCGTTTATTAACAGCATAAAATATATCGGTGCGTATGCGTTGCGAGCGCGGCGAGGAAGCTAGACGGAAGGAAGTAGGAAGAGGTGAGGTGAGGTGCGGGAGCGGGACGGGAGCGCACACGGCTGCGTTCATTATATGGCGTATCGCCTTGGCAGCCGTCCCCGGGTAATCCGAACGCGGTTTGCTATAGAAATAGATTAAGATTTAAGTATGTACTTATGTCTCCTCGTTCATCCTCAACTATGCCAACCTTTCAGAGCGAATTTCAAATCATTTAATTAGTTGGTGTGTGAAAAAAGCAACATACAGTCGAATTAAGAACCTCCTCCTTTTTTTGAAGTCGGTTAAAAATAGCTTTCTATTCATGAGTCAGTCCATACCAGACGTTCCGCAGCCTAATTTTCCTTAAACACATTACCAACCGTCACCATTTGTCATCCTAAATGACATATTTCTCGCGTAATATTCTAAGGAGAGCTGAAGATTGACGCTGATGTCGGAGGAGAGTGGAAGAGGCGAAACACTAGGAACGTCCGATATATCTACATGGTCTGAAATCGTTATGATATTTCGTTACGTGTGTAGCCAGCTTTATACATTTTTTTTTTCATTCTCCCTTTTATGCGAACTAAGGAACATTAAAACAGAAGTTCCTTCATGGGAACGTAATATTATTTTACTCTTTGATGCGAACTCAAACAGCAGAAGATTTGAAAGTTTGATTTCGTATAATAATTCCTGGGAATGAAAAAGAAGACGTTAAGTATACAACCATGGCTAAGTTACATTAAAGGCGGAAACATATTACTGAAAGGCCACGCCACCCGACCCGACGCGACACGTGTTAATCAAATCAAATCCTAGTCTTTTCTATGGCTAGAACCACATTACAAATACGCCACGCAACGCGACCTACGCACACGCCACCCGATCTCACCGTTCCAGATCGGCGTGTTGCCGGTGGTGGGGGGAAACACGACACCCGACGCGACACAGGCAGTGTGTTTTTAGACAACACCCGACGCGTCAATCATTCAAAAATTGAAAATTGACATTGACACCGGCCATGAAACGAGAGACCGCTGATTCGATCCCTGTACCGAGACAAATGTTTTTGTGTACCCACAAGCATTTATTTTAAGTCTGGATGTTTGCGAAACTAAAAAACCTGCGTGCTTTCTGATACCTGCGGCACAAGACTTGTATCTTAGTGTGAGTTCAGAACTATGTATGTAATTGTTGAGTGTAATAGGCTTAGAATTAGACTCGGAAGTTCGCAAACATTTAATGAATTCGAAAGACCAAACTTTTTATTGATTGGGCCACCTGCCGTTTTATTGATGACATAGAAGTAGTACGTTGCTTAAATTGTCAATATTACGGGCACGTACAAAAGTTTTGCACAGTTAAAACACCAACGTGCGCCATCTGTGCTGAGTCTCACGAAACTAAGGCGTGCCCGCAAAAATCGAACCCGGAATTTAAGCCAATATGTGCGCCTTGTAAAAGATTTAAAAAACCACATGACCATCGTTGTGGGTCTCAAGAGTGCCCAACTTATAAAAACAAAATCGAGCAATTACTTCTGTCGACACAATACTAAACAATTATGGATAAGTTTACAATCGGTCAGTTAAACCTTCATAACGATAGGGTAGCGACGTCAGAACTAGACACGTTAATTCACGATTATAAATTAAATATCGTTCTAGTTCAAGAGCAATACCAACATGCGCGATTACGTAGTAAGGTAGTACAACTCGATAACAACTCACGAGCAGGTATTTTTGTGTCGGGTTCTAATCTTACCATCACCTCAGTGCGTAATCTTATGACGTCACACTGTGCTGTCGCTGAGGTGTCTAGTCCGATTTGTAAGGTTTATGTTGTGAGCTGTTATTTTCAATACTCAGATCCTGTGGGTCCTCATCTGCATCACCTCCGTTATGTCTTGCGGTCCCTCGCTGGGCATAAAATTATTATAGGTGCTGACGTTAATGCGTCATCTGTCCTTTGGTATGGCAAATATCGCTCCACCGATACCGAGCGACGTTGCGCTGTAGAAGATTTCATTGCAGAGATGAATCTCGAAATACATAACACCCCCGATGCACCACCTACTTACAGTAGCCCTATGGGCGAATCTTCTATTGACGTCACACTTTCTAGTGGAGACGTCCGTATTGATAGGTGGCGCGTCCTGCCAGACGCGTCGTGTAGTGACCATCGCCTGATTGTGTACGAGTTCTTGCCTAGATTGACACAGGGTCCGGTACATAATTTTAATTTTAGATATAAATCCAGAGGCGCCAACTGGGATTTATTTAGATCGCTATTTGCTCGACATGCCGGGGACTTCACTCGCAATGATTTATCCGCTGAATCCTGTGCCGAGATTATGTCGGACACATTTACATATTGCGCAGACGTTACCATCGGTCGAGGTTCCATTACACACACTCGGAGGTGTGATTGGTGGAATGACTTACTTGTCCAGCTACGTCGGACTTTTCGCAGAGCGCGTAGGCGTTATAACGGACTTAAAAGACGTTGCGTCACAGGGGAAGCAATAACATCTGCTTTTAATAAACTGAGAGTTGCCAGATCGCATTATAAAGCGGCTGTCCAAAAATCGAAAGGAAATTTGTTACGAAAAATTGTGGCTCGGTTAGATAGTGAAGGTCCGTGGTCTCCTTTATACCATGAGTTCAAAGCAAATAGGTCAATCAATTTGGCTTATATTGAGAATCTAAAAATTGACAACAACTTCACCACTGGTATTGAGGAGACAACGGAAGCTCTGTTACACTCGTTAATTCCGGATGATAGTGTTGAAAATGACACAGAATACCACAAGCAGATTAGGACGTGGGCCGTAGAACTGCCGAACTCTTCTGATTCGAATCTCTCGTCATTTGATGAATTTAGTAACATCGTACGATCTTTGCCCTTAAACAAGGCTTCCGGTGACGATAAAATATCCAATAAAATGATCAAAGAAGCGTGTATATCGGCCGGCGATGCATTACTTACTGTTTTTAATAGATGCATTGCTGAAGGGGTATTCCCGCGAATATGGCGTACCGGTTTCATTCGGATAATACCCAAGAGTGGCGATAAATCTCCACATGATCCTAAGTCGTATAGACCTATTACACTCTTGCCGTCGCTAGGTAAACTTTTAGAACGTCTTATCGTCCCCCGATTGCTACCGGGTGGACCAAAATTTCACGAAAATCAGTTCGGATTTACTACGGGTAAGTCAACTATCGATGCGGCAATTTCGGTTAGAAGAGCTGTAAGTACATCGTCGCGCAAATATGTACTCGGTATTTTCCTGGACATCTCCGGTGCTTTTGACAACGCTTGGTGGCCAATGCTACTTCTTAAGTTGAAATTACGAGGCTGCTTTAAAAATATATATTCACTTATTTACTCGTATTTCTCGCACGGAACAACCAAACTTAAACTTGGACACTATGCCGTGTCGAAACCACTGACGATGGGTTGTCCACAAGGCTCGGTCCTAGGTCCTTATTTGTGGAATTTAGGCTTCGACGATTTTCTTGCGATTCCCTTACCGTCAGGGTGTTCTTTGACCGGATATGCGGACGATGGCTTCTTGCTAATAGAGTCAAACAGTAGATCGGGACTGGAAAATATGGCAGATGCGAGTTTAAAATTAATAAGTGATTGGGGCCATCGAAATCGCTTAAATTTTGCACCACATAAAACGTTCCAATTGCTTTTAAAAGGAAGTTTAAAATCATCGCCGCGAATTAAATTTAATAATATCACTGTTAAGAAAAAAGATTCGGTTTGTTATCTTGGATTAATTTTGGAAAGGAATTTTTCCTTTCTTGAACATATTAAAAACGTCGGGGAAAAGTCGAAAAGGAACTTTTTTGCTTTGACAAGAATATCAAAATCAACGTGGGGGCTATCATTCAATACACTAAAAACCATCTATGGAGCAACTTACTTGGGATGTATTTGTTATGGATCTCCCGTATGGGCTGATAGGGCTACTATCGGTGCTGTGCGAAGAAAACTGCTCCAGAGCCAACGTTTGGCGTTGATATTCTTGTGTAAGGCATATAGAACTGTTAGTACGGAAGCTTTGCCTGTTCTGGCGGGTGTACTTCCAGTCGACCTGGAGGTGCAACGTCGCGCCGCCATGTATTACTCTACTAGGGAGAATATGGATAAAAGATTTTTAACCGCACGTGAACTTTTAAAAGTTGAAAGATTATTTAAACCGCTTTCAGTGGTATATAGCGAACTATTAGATGAATGGCAAAATAGATGGGAAATATCTTTGAAGGGACGGCATTTATACCAATTTTTTCCTTGCGTGCGTGATCGTTTGACAAAGACTTGGCTAGATGTCGATTATTGCGTATCACAGTTCCTCACGGGCCATGGTAACTTTAAGTCTAAACTACATTCTTTTAAGCTTGTCGAATCGCCTGCGTGCCCGTGTTCAACATCTAATTGCGAATATGAACAATCCGCGCATCATATACTTTGGGAGTGTAGTCTTTGGCAGGATGAGCGTAAAACCATGCTGGATAGTATGCAAATAACATCTGGAGTTGTATACTACATGGACCTTGTAGAGACTAGGAAGAACTTCCGTGCTTTCCGGCGTTTTTGCCATACATATTACTGGAATCAAGTATAAAAGCTCACATAAATAGGTCCCATTTTAAGGTAACAATAATTTGATCCGTGGTGCTTTACGGCTGGCTTCTCCGGCCGTAAAAGTCTTTTTGCGAGGTTATTTGCCTCTTTAGTTCATTGTTTTGTCACCCGCTTTGCACGGAGGGAAGTGGACAATAATTTATTTCCAACTCCTCCTATTAATTTAACTTTCTGATTAATTTCGTTGCGGGTTAAAGACAAGTTAGACATTCCCGGAGACTCGCCGAGCTTCAATGCTCGGTGTCATTACATTGCGTGCCACTGTTGATCCTGGCTTACAGGAGTTGCAGTGGTGGGTGTGAGGGCGGGACAGTCTCCTAATTGTTGAGTGTATGTATTTATTTATGATTGATATAATCTCTTAACTCATTATTTATTAAATCCATTGCACACAACCGTACTCTTCCACTGCTGTCAGCACAGTGATCAAGATTTGTTGGTGAGGCGTGTTACGTCGCGTGTTGGCAATGTGCACAGTGCACGTCGGGTAATGAAACGTCGGGTCGCGTGGCGTTTCAGTAGTCCGTTTCCGCCTTAAGAGTGTTGTATTTTTTCGACTTTTAAAATATTTTTTGAATTTGTAAAGTACTGTAAATCTCATGCATAATAGATCCTTTATGAATTGTAGTTAATATTCTACATCAAATGCATAATTCACAATATTAATTAAAACACTAATAGTGAGCATAAAATAACTGACATCCCTAAGACAATTCCTAATACGTAATCATGTGTGTATGTACCAATGCATCATAATAGGTACCAATTAGCGTCGAATAGTTACCTTATCAATTCGAATCTTGTTAACATTATCGAACAGCTTTTTCAAATGAACCTGTATCAATTGCGGCTTCTTCGAGTTGCCAAGGATTTCGAGCAAATCGTCGTTGGAAATAAAATAAAACCTTGGAAACAACTGACGCTTAGTCTCCAGATACTTCTCCAAAGCTCTCAGAATACCGTCGAGGTTATCCACCATTGTATTCAGTTTATTGAAAACGTATGGAGCTGGTTTATATAAGCAAGCTTGTACTGCGTTCGTTCCAGCATACATACTATGCAAAAACAAAATATTAATGTAATTGTGTAAATCCATAATGGCACGAGAAACTGCATGCGCTGGAAGGGGATGTCGACTTCCCACTGGTTGACACAACAAAACAGTTTTCTCAAAACACTATATATTCTGGCTGATCCCTTACGGTGTCACGTTGTTGGCTGAGATAAGTATAGCAATTTTCAAACTTAAGTAAACTGCATCTTTTTAAAGAAACTTACTTGCTAGTAATTTCCGTCCAGTCAGCAGTGAGGGCGTCAAATATTTTCACTTCATTCGGTAATTGCTTTCTTATGTCCTCGCCACTGAATATTGTCTCAAGGTATAAATAACGACGTTGGACTTGCAAGGCAATCTGATCAAAGGTAATAAATATAATAAACGCAAATTTATGTTATCTCTGTCTAATTGTTTAGAATTTAATATTCACCTCAATGCATTCGGCAACGTAACCTAAAGATTTTTCCCAGTAATCAACTTCTTTAATGAATGGTTCCACGTATTTTGTCGATTTCATTGAAGATAGTTGCACTTGGTGATCTTCCAAAAACTATAAAGGAAATATGACGTAACGGTTTACAGAAGAAAACTGCCTATGGGAACCTGTAGAAGTAATTTCTTGCAATAAATTGCACGTAAGAGGTTTTTTTTAAATAGGCGCCAAAGGTTTGCTATCTTTAAGTTAAGAAACAAACATAATTGTATGTACAGAAATTATTTTTAGCGTAGAAAGCCTAATTCACGTTGCACCCATTGATGATTGGTTACCATTAAATGATTATTACCTGCATAACTTCTTCCACGTTCTTAATCCTGTACATTTCACCCTTATGGTGTTGCATTTCATATGTTGTATTTTTCCAAACTTCCCTAATAGTCTTGAGGCCATTTTCAATGTTGAGTTCCATTGTAGCAGCATTGGATATTTCGGCTATATCTTCCGCGTACGCTTGGAAATTCAATCGCATAATCAATTCTAATTTGAAATCTTCAGAGTTTTGGTCAAAGTCCCTGCATAGACCATTTAGAAGGAATTGGGTAACGTAGATAAAAAGCATGAGTATATTTGTTGTATGTCTATATTCAGTGTAAAATACTACTCAGTTTAAAACGAAATGTTTAATTCATATAAAAGTTTTTACTAACACTCCCATAAGCGCTTTGATTCTATCCCAATGCCTCTCCCTCATACAAGGGTTCTTCAAGTCTCCGATTAATGGCAAAGTCCGTCTAAATGCATCTACTTTCACTCTAGTCGTGTCAATAATGTCCCAGCCTTTGTCTTTGAGTTGACGGGAGAGGCGGTTGAAATTCCTAAAAATGGATAAGTCGAAGATTTTAAATTGTCACGTAATGATTTTTAAATACAAAACAATACCTTATGAGTGTAGGTAATATTTTTACCTAAACAAGAACATTACGTTCTCCTCCATCTCATCGGTTTCCATTTCCCAGAAGGTTTGGGTCTTGTATTTCTCCCACGATTCTTCCCATTGGAACACCAAGCCCCACACCTCCTCTAGTTTCTCCAACTCTTTCTCCATTTTCTGCAGATCCAGATTCACTGGAGTCCTACAAAGTTACGTTTTGGTAATATTTTAATTATCATTTAATGTTAAAGGCATGTCATCACTTTATTATGAGTTTTAATGAATTTTAAATTCATTATCGCTTTATTTTCACTAAGAAAATAACTTGATTTTTTTCTGTATATAGAAAGTAATAACGTATGACGCAATATGCATTAAAATCTAGATACGCAGTACTCACTATGAAATCAATCAACGAGTTCTATGAGTTGGTCAACTAGTCTGCTAATAAAATCTCTATTTACAACATAGAAAGAACTATACGTAGGTACAATATATAAATTACGTTAAATTGAACACGGCTAGTCCGTCACGTATCTGTTGCTCCTGTGCTCTGAGCGCGTTTAGTTGTTCCCTAAAAGCCTTCAGCTGAGACATGGCATCTTTACCGCTGATGTCGGAGCCGCACGGAGACTTTTTGTAAAAGTCTTCACAGAAATCCTTTGCGGCTTCTTTGAACACCTAGTCATTATGTATTATGTCATTGTAGTACGCATCGTAACTAATTTGGTAAAAATAAATGACAAAGATTATTCGTGAAGCATTGGTGATGGTAATAGTGGGGTCGTCGATGGATCTCTATCGAGTATCGGGCCTGTGTTGAACTTACAAATTTCTATCAGGTGCAGTTTAGTAATTTTGCCGCCCTAATACGTAAAAACAACCTAGTCCTATTTAGAAAATTAATTCTTACTTCGGCTTGTTCTAACAGTTCAGTTTTAAATTTGTCCTTGTTGCCTTCTAAATTTTTCTTTGCTTCTTCCAATAGCACTAAATATTCAGACCAAATTATAGGAATGTTCTCGTGGCGAGTCGACATGTCGGAACTTATTTCCACTTCAAATTTGGCTGCAAATTAAATCATGGTTGAAGAGAATATCAGAAATATGTAAGCTCTTGATAGTTTCAAAAGAATTTTGTTACAAATTTACCTAAAGTGACCATTTTATCTGTAATGGGAGGGAAAGTGTTTTCAATAATTGGTATATCTGAAATGAGCCGCTCGTAGGTTGCTATTGCAAACGCAAGGTCTTTCAAATCAGCTGGCATCTGTGAAGTAACAATCACCATTTAGTTTCGGTAATGGGTCTTCGAGTATTATAAACTTTAGCAAAAGTAAAAAAATTGCTTCGCCAAAAATTTTTTTTAAGCATTAACGTCATTAAATCTTCCTAAAAACATAATAGGGGTAGATATATATTGGCGAGTTTATAGAAAATTAGATATCGGACCTTCATTGCTTCCTCGCTACTCTTCTCGACGTAAGTGTATACTTTATCAATATCAGACTCAGTAATTTTTCTTAAGAGCTCGCCTAGTTTTGTTTGCCAGACCAAACAATGTGCTATGATCGCTTTCTTCAGTTCGCTGGAGTTCAATGTTATGAAGTGAATCTGTTGAAATATTTTTGTCATTGATGTTCGAGTAACAAATCTAAGATTTATGAACAACACATTTATTTAAAGTGTACTGATATACAGGAAAATGAGAGAACCTGGGTAACAGTCTCTTGTATCTGCACAGCGTTGGCGAGATTGCTGTAATTGATGATGAGATCGTCGAATTCAGCGGCGGTGTGATTCTCGTCGCGGTATTTTTGCATGAACTCGTTCTTTTTAACCTTCCAAATATGCATGTATGGGTCCCACAAATGGATGTGCTCGTTGATCAGAGATATGTTGAATTCAATCTCTAGAGTGGAAGTATTAATTAGCAAAGTCTTAAACAATTAAAATATGAAATAATATGTAGGTGGGATCCCACAATAGCTGAAAGAATCGCAAAAAGACAAAGCAATACACCGTTATGTGCATATTATTTACCAGTATCGATAAGGGCTTGCAGCTTATTGGAATCCGCATCGATCTGTATCACTTCATAGAATTTCTTTAGCCCTGCCGACGGCAGACCGAATTTCTCATACAACCGTGGTACAGTGCTCAAAATATGAACGATCTCTTCCAATACTGTGGTGAAAGTGTCCATCACCTCGTGCCGGTTAGGTACATAAATAATATCCTCTCCAGATAAATATAAATTCATTTTGATGAGAGGAGATGGTGCCATAGTTCCTGAAATTTCGTTGAATCCAAAATGAAGATCATTGATGAGACCAAAATAAGGCTAGATTATCTATATACCTAATATAAGCGTCCAAATAAATAGATAGAGATTCTTACCATCCCCATGAACACATTTGTATAAGTTCTGCATTGTTGCTTTAACAGCAAGTCGGAAAGCATCTTCTAGTAGACAATCAAATCTTCTTACATATTTAACCCAGTATTCTGCCATCTGTAGCGCCATTATAATTTTGATTTATTATGCTTACATGTATATAAAAAATAATAATAGAAGGAATATATGTCAGACTTCCACATATTTAATTCTAATTATAACAAATCTAAACACTTTTTTATTTTTATTTGCAGTCGCTAGTAACTTTTCTATCAAGTATTAAATGCCATAATATAATATAATTAATGTTACCTGTGCTATATAAGGTTCGAATCCTTCGTAAACAATGATAATGTAAGTAACAATTTCTTTATACATCTCTAAAATCTTTTCTGCAGCCGCCGCTTCCATGTTTCGTATTTTTCCCCTGAGATCTTTAATCTCAAATACATTGTATATGTCGAACTCTACCAGAGGAGTAGCGCATACTTTCTCCATAATTTTTACCAAATTAACATTACAATTTTTATAAGTTGTTAAAAAGTCTTGAAGCTGTTAAATCAATTGAAATAGTAATTATTAATTAATTACTACCCACGCTGATAGGTGTTATATTTGATACATTAAATGTATTGAATCTTACTTCTCCAATTTGAGTCACACAGTCTGCTATATACGCATCAGACATAGTCGACGTCCACGTTAGCTTGGTTATACCTGGCTGCACCTTTTTCTCGCAAGCCTAGAACAAAATTCAAGTTTAAAAAATATATATTTTTATGTTACAAATACTAATTTTTGTTACTTTGGAACTCAACAGAACAACCTGTCAAAATTTTGTGGGAGATTTGACAGTTGACAGTTGGCGGAAAAACAATAAATCGGCAGCTGTGTTTAACGTTTTGAAAATATTTTTTGTTGGTAGTTTAATTTTTTCAACATGCATTAACCATTATGACATTCCTCTCTTTAGTTTAATTAAACAAAATGAATTTAGGAGATCCAGAACTTGAATTGATAGACCCAACTCCAAATGTACACACTTTGTTTATACACTTCGACAAATTGTTTTTCTGGACGACCCTGGCGAGCCGGGCCGTGGTGAGATGGAGTAAACGCATGTACTCCTGTGCGGGAGTGTGCTCGTAAGTGTTTATTCATTTGTTAAATGAATTAGAATGTAAAGTTCAGATGTCAAGGGGCTCTCTGAATATTGGTTATGTTAAAAAGGAATACACTGTAATAAACATGTAGTTACAGTTCACATTATCTCTAACAGATTAAATAAACTATTGAATGTTAATACATACAAAACGAATTTAATAAATGATTGTATCTGTTATTTAAACAAAGGAACACACATACAACACACATTGTGCTTACCTCACATTAAATGACAAGTCTGCAGTTGTGTGTACTAGGAAACAAAAAACTAGTATTACAAAAACCCACAATCTACAAATAAATAACTAACTAATTACTCAAAGATTTCTTTTGTTGTGACAATCTAACTTCCAGCATTTCATTCTTGGCTTTATTACCAACGGCCACACTGGGGCTTTCTTAGACCTTAATAATAAACCTACATCACAAAAAAATAAGTTCATATCTTTCCACAGTTATGAAGGCAGAGGTGGCCTCTGCGACATAGCTCTCAGCGAACCCCTACTCAAGCTGAGGCCCCGCAAAGACCTAGTTGAGACACTTCTACATGAGATGATTCATGCCTACCTCTTTGTGACATGCAAAGACCAAGATAGAAATGGACACGGTCCAAACTTTCAAGCACACATGCACAGAATCAACAAGTTTGCTGGACTCAATATAAGCATTTACCATGACTTTCATGATGAGGTAAGATAAACAGTGCATAAGTTTCTGTTATACTGCAATCATCTAATTTATTTACAGGCACATTCATTGATAGTTTTAAAACCTATTTTAGTTATCCAATATTTCATCCCTTTCTAACAACTTTTAAATTCACTTAGAGTGAATAAGACAAAACATTTAATGACTTAAACAGATTTGTAAAGTGTCTATAAATGAGGTCGCTAGAGTCTTGACAATATGCAACACATTTTTATTACATTGCAATTAATTTATGGTGGCCTTTTTTTCAAATCCAGTCCACACCTCTGACTTTACAGATTCATGTGTATATTAATAAAAAACATGAGAAATCCTGCACAGCAATTTGCAAGAATATCTATTGTATGCACATATGTATTTGGGTGTCCTGGTTCTACCAAGAGAATCTGTGCCTACTCCTTCTGGATAAAAGTTGTTTGTGTATGTATGGATGTATGTAAAGACCGCCAATGCGCACTAGGCCAGCACGGTGGACTATGCGGGATATATTACGAAAACTAAGCCTATTGATAGTTTTAGTGACTACAGATACTATGAAACTAAAAATATATAAAAAAAATTCAATATTTTGTTTTTAATTTTGGTTGTCGTTTTTGGTTGGTAAATACATAGCTTTTGCTAAAATAATATTTAAAGCCCTTGCGTACCATTTGTATTTTAAAATAAACAGTTGAACATTACTATTTAATATTTTAGGTAAACCACATATTTACAACCCAAACACGACATCGTTTTTTTTACGCAAGTTTTCATTGCATTGTATTTGAAGTCAGTAAAAGTACTGCCTGGCTTAGTTTCGATCTCAGTCTGGTTTCGATCTCATATACCATGAATATACCCTGATATACTCTCATTGTAGACGCGGCTCTTGCCCTATAGTGGGACATATATTGGATTAATACAGTATGCTTTCTTTTTCAGGTGAAATTATATCAGACCCACTGGTGGCGTTGTGATGGCCCTTGTCAGTTGAGACGACCCCACTTTGGCATCGTTCGTCGTTCCGCCAACCGACCCCCGGGAAAAAGTGACTACTGGTGGGCAGAGCACAAAGCAAAATGTGGTGGGAATTTCATAAAAATAAAGGAACCAGAGAACACAAAGCAGAAAACTGTAGTGCAGAATACAAAATCTAACCAACCCATTACTAAATACATAAATAATAACAATAATAGTATTTTGAATAAAAACATTCCAATTGAACATCCAGTCTTGATAAAGAAAGTATTGAAAGACTCAAACAACATCCAATCATCAAAACCTAAGTCAAATGGTCCCTATACTGTGGTGGCCACAAAGAAGGATAATATTGTCTTCAATCCAAAGCCTGCTGTTGCTACACCGTTTACAGGTCAGGGGCAAACAGTTGGTGCTCGAAATAGAACCAATTCAGCCAGTGCTGCAGAGACGGTTAGAAACATATGGTCCAAAAAACAGCTGCCTACCACACCACCCGCCACAGGTCTTAAACGACCTTCTGTTATTGTTACAAACCCAAATAACCACAAAAAGGAACCTGCACATATCAAATCCCCACCTGCCAAAATTAAAAAAATCGACGATTATTTCAAGACTAAAGCCTCGTCCATTTTAAAAGATGTTTATGGTCAAGATTTCCAAATTACACAACCGCAAAATAGCAACAAATTAGTTGCAGTAACTGTGAAGAATTTAGTGAGCTGTCCAGTATGTAATGCTAAGGTCCAAGATGATGTTATAAATAGACATTTAGATGAATGTCTTAATAAAGATATGATAGAGATACTTAGCCAAGACAACCCACAGACAGTGGATGTAGTACAAACTCCTCAACCAAAACCTAGAAGTAATATTCAAATAGCCCAAATACCCAAATACAAAGAGATTCAAGATGTTAGTAAATTTAAAATAGACAATGATCAGATTAAACTCGAAATCCCAGATTCAATAAATTTGTCTTTCATGGATGAGTTGATAAATGATAAAGCAGATAAAAGTAAAGACATAGGCAAGGGACCAAAAATAACACCAATTGTGAATAATGTAAATGTTGGAATTGCAGGCAAATCTGACATTGATCACAAAGAAATTAAGGTGAAAAAGGAAGTGGCAGACTATCTTAAAAGGCCTATGAAACTATGCCTGTGTTGTAACAGAATGACTGATAAGCCGCTTATAGAGCATCTAGAAGAGTGTTTGCAGTTCTTCAATAATGATAACACTACACCTCAAGCTGGAGCTTCGACTAGCGCTAACGATGCCATAATCATTGACGATGATGAAGACATTTTCGATGAATCAATGACGTTGAACGCTACGGGTACTAAGACGCCATGTCCTTGTTGTCTAGTCATGGTGGAACAACAGAATATGAATGACCATTTAGACAATTGCCTACAATAAATAAACTTAACTTATTCTTAGATATAATAATGAATGTGAAAAATATTTTCATTTTTAAGACTGTCTATTCAATTATGTTAGAATTTAATGAATGTTATTTAATTTTATGTGATATTAGAATAAATGTGATGAATTTAAGGTATTACTTTGAATTGGTAAACACTTTTTGATCTTACAATCCGATTAGTCTACAGATTGTGAACCTTTGCTTTGGATTGAATTCCAAGTAACGTTTGTACATTAATTAATGTAGCTGCATTTTGAGCAGACCTATATAGGTCGTATGTCGACCAGTAAGAGATGTTTCTGCTTTTTGTACGACAATTGTACCGCCTCGGACGAAACTAATCATAGCGACTCTTCCATAAAACAACACGAAAGTAACAAATACTTACAGAGATCAAAGGTTTGAACAGCATTCTCTCTTCATCAGAGAGCGAGTCCAGGATCTTGTTGTATCCTTTCACAACAGCCAGCACGCTTTCGTACACGTAGTACAAGCTCTTACTCTTCGCGTACACCTAGTAATTGTAGTAAAAAATCAGTCAAAAACTGCAACAATCGACAGCCTCCGTGGCGCAGTTAGACGCCCGCTGGGAAACGTGAGGCCGCGGGTTCGATACCCGCAATGTGACAAATATTCATGTGATCCACAGGTATATGTTTCGGGTATGGGTATGACACAAAAGTCTTTCGTAGTTCATGAAGCAGGACTACCGTAATATGTTAGCCTACCAAGATATCATAAAAGTATATCTCTTTAATATAAAATTTGGTAGTGCGTCGCCACTGGAGAGCAATGGTGTTGAAACGCATTTTATCATATACATTAAATTTAAAAGTGTTTTAATGTCTTCAGTATCTGTTTTACTTAAATCTTTAGTTTTTAAAATTGTAAATACACGAATATACGCAAAAAAACAAAGTTATTACCTGGTAAGCGTGCATTGGTATGTCTTGTTTTAGGTTCTCCCAATGAGCAGCTTCTTTGCAAAGATCTAGAATATTCCTAAAGGAAAAAGTTCAAATCTTAACTGAAATCAAGTATCATTATGCACCAGATTCTTGACTCGAGCAATTTAATTTGTGTGATTAAATATTTATCGAAAACAAAAAATAAGGACTTTGTATCGAAGGTAAATTATTTATAAAAATGCTTTACTTATCAGACATATTCATGTACCCATACATACCATTTTAGGATGAAGATACCTACGTATAAAAAACTGGACAAATATCTCTGAGGTATTAAAGTTTAACTTACACGTCAATGTTGCATTCCATCAGTCCTGGATTTTCAGTGCTCTTACGCATCAGTGTTCTGTTCAGACCGGCTCCGCATTTCTCGTCCAAATTATGCTGCGAGGTAAAAACAAATATGCTCTTGATATTGTCTATACAGTAAACTCAATCAGTGCGTCTTATTATTTTATCCTCCAACATTGGGAGTCTGCAGGGCACATATCATCTGGAGATAATTATGTTTAAGACTGTGACAATTTTTCACCAGCGAGTAACTTGAAAAAAATTCACTAGTGGCATACCAGTGGATGAACATTCCTTACCAACCAACGCTAACCTAAAATAAACATTGGGAGATGGGCTTTTATGCTGCTAATGGATTTCCCTTGGGTGAACATGATGATTAATCATCAATGATGTAATAGTAATTTGTGAATATGCTGTCATGTGGCGAGAAGAAGAGGTCCTATATAACTGGTCGGTAGCGGGTGTAGGATTAAAGACGCCCTGGGCGAGACTTCTACGGCGCCCAATAAGTACTATCAAAATCCAAGCGAAAGACAGTAAATCATAGATAATACACTATAGGTAACAGTAAATCCTTCGGCGCCCTTTTGCACTGGCGCCCTAGAGCCGCCGCCCAACCGCGGCCTACCCTAATACCGACTCTGTAGCTGATGATGTAGACACCGGTGGTGCAATGAAGGTTACCGTCCAAGAGATCCAGAGCTCCCTAATGGCAAGTTCAATGGCGTTCATGAGTCTGTTCACGTGCATGATCACGTCTTCGGAGTTGCTGCACGGCATCAGCCACACCGATGCGTCTGTCATCACCTGGATAAGGGATGACAAAATATTATCGTATAAATATGTTTTTCCATCCGATATTTCAAACTACGTGCAGTTTTCGTGCTTTTACAATCAAAATATCCTACAGCTAGGCACGACGTATACTATATATAACTATTACTACTAACAGCACTTGGATGGCATCAGCAACTGATAGGTATAAGTTGAAGGAGTTGAGGGAGACCGTTTCCCAGCAGTGGGATAGAATGGGTTATTAAAAAAAATATAACTACGCTAGCTTCCAATGGAAATTTCGTGGAAATGCAGACAGTGGCGGCGTAAGGTAGGACGGCACCCTGGGCGGTTATGTATTGAGCACCCCACAAAAAATATAATGCGAAATATTAAACATACCAATCCCGTAAATTTCGTGCTCGCATATTATCAGACTTTTTTGTGCATGAGAAAAACTATGAAGCTCCTCTTTCGATACCCTGGGCGCGGCTAAAAGGAGTATGTCAGTGTCACTGGCCTTTCAGCCCAAAACGTTACGGATGTTGTAGCTTAGTCGGATCCCTAACAAAACATTCGCAAGGCTACTGACTAAAAAAATCCTCAATGATAATGGGTACACACATACTGGGTACCGGATATCCCAAGAAAAAAAACACATGATGTACGCCCGCCTATGCCGCGCTCTCTTTTAGCGATATCACGATCTCGCAGAACGTCAGCATTACTATACTCTCGAGCATGGAGGGAATCACTCAATCCAGAACGAGAGGAATACTCTGATACTGATCTGCACGGAGTATAGTCAACCCAGGCTGGGTTCTCTGAAAGAGTGTGTCAGTTGTCACATTGATAACACACGGTGATTTCTTCCTAGCTCGCTACAGATGTCTAACGAAGCAGAAGTGCCCCTGCATCAGATGGACCGACAACACGCCGCGCCGTAGCGCTTGTTCGGCTACTGGAAAAGAACACGACGCACTGCCATAATAATCCACTCATCAGCACTGGGATTATCCATCATAGAGTTCCACTCCTCCAAGACGGACACTCTCTCTCTCTATGGGCTGGTATTTCCCCTTGACAAGATGCTTCCTCCTGCCAGTAATAAACCAACAATGGTTTCTTAGATTTACGCGAATGTTACACATTAAAATAAAACTATTATTCACGGATTTTATCGCGGATTTGGTTTAATTTGAAGTAGTTCAGTCCACCCCGTGATCACGAAAGCTGTAAAGTAATCGAAACGTCGGGAAGTTAAAAAAAATTTAAAATTAAATCAAATCCGTGATAAAATCCGTATATAATAGTTTTATTTCAATAAACCAACAAAATGTCTTTGACGTCAATGTCCCAGGAAAGAAAATCAGCCAAAACGCAAGCCGCCTCTGGGCATATCCTATGATATCCCCTGAATCCTGAACATCCTCTGGGCCACCACTTGAAAGACCAGCAAATTGTCTGCTCAGAGATTCAAAAGAAACGAGACAACCGTTGGAATTGATCTCAAAGAAGCTAAGATGCAAGTTCGATCCCATGTAGAATATTGCACCTGTATTTGGGCAGTGGCACTCCAGTACCAGCTTCTCCCTTTCGACCGATTTTATTTTCGGGCAGTTGCGTATATTGATATCCATTTTCTTCCACGTACTAAACATTTCAGAAACCAATTGCCAACAGCAGCATTTCCGGATAAATACGGCCTGGTGATCTTAAATAGAAGAGTGCATGTATCACATTAACGCATCTCTATGCCCTAAGGTGTTACAGAACCGTATGCTCGTTTGCCACCTATAATATAAAAAAACCGTAAAAGGCCATCAACCGCGTAAAATCTCCGGCGAGGGGTGCCTTTGAGGATCAGCAGCAGGATAGACAATGCGCCTGGGACTTGACTAGTTTTGGCCTTAGGCTTTTAAAATGGTCATGAAAGTTGCACCTCCTATTCAGTCCAACTCCAAGATACTTCATTTAGGAGCTGATGAAGACCTCGCGCCATCGACCGTTATATGCGTCCCTACAGATGGTCTTCTCCAAAGCCCGTTGAAACGGATAGCCTCAGATTTATGAAGGTCCACTGCGACGCCCGGACGCCAGATGCTCCATACTACGTTGCCAGTGCCCAACGCAGCAAGCGTGCATCCTATTAGATCAAGTGCAACATGAATTAAATATTTTAGGGAATAAGACATTATATATATTTATTTAAAATAGATAATTACAGTTGCGATAAACTTGAAAAAAAAATGAAAGTATTAGTATGCAAGTAACAAGATATAAGAGTCGGTAGTTATTTATTGATATGTCTATATACATATAGAAGTAGATTTGTATGATTCTTTTGGCTGTATGAGTGAGTTATCGATGGCACCCCTTGGTGCTTGGTACCTGGGGCGGACCGCCCCCCACGCCCCCCCTCTACGCCGCCACTGAATGCAGATTAGCAAACGAGGTTCTAACTCTCGTATAAGAGAATGAAATAAATATAAAATACTACCTTCTTCAAATAGACGAGTCTATTCTTTCTCATTCTAAGCACGGTTGCTCTGCCGGCGAACGAGGGCAAGTCAGCAGGGTACTGACTACGATTGGATACCATGTCCTTCTTTGCATCTTGTACTTCATCGCTGAACATCGCCCAAACCTAAAGATATAGTTTACACTTGCTATAGAAAATAGCTATAAGCCAGGATCGACAGTTATATGCACTCTTAGGTATAGAGGTTCGGCGATTCCTTTGGATCACTATCTTGTCCTCAACCCATAATAAAATGAATTAAAAGAATGTTGAAAATTCCGATCCAAAACTTTCACATCAACTTGTTTCTTCTCATAAGAGGCAAAATTTTATCAAAATTGTATAACTTATAGACTTAATTGAAAACTCATATTCATGTGCATACCTCGGCTGTCTTCCGTTTGAATATGCGTCTCAAGTTCTTCCTCTTGGAGTAGTTGTTGAGAGAGAACAACGCAACAACTGCTTCTTCCACGTGGTTCACGCCTTCGAACACCGACTCCACCAGGTTCTCTATTATTGTCTACAAAAATACATAGTTTTTACCATACTAAGTAAAGACTTATAATTGGCGGACAAAGCCGTTACTTTATGATTTTTGCCTGAGTAATTAAAATAGTCGAAAGTGTTGATATCTAATAATTTACATTAATATAATAATTTTCAAATTATACAATTTAACACGAGATTAATCAGTTTTCAGAAAGCAGCTTTATACGTTCAATTCTTCAGAGCCTGTTGACTTTCATGTGCATCATCATGATCACCAAATTAAATTAATGCCTTATCCTTTGCACGACTTAGTTACTCATCCAACTACTAGGATAAATTTACTGTTTCAGATTGAAGGACATTTTAGCCAGAGTAACTACTGTATATATCGAGACTCAACATCTTATGTCTCAGGATGGCGAGTGCAGTGGAATGCCAAGCATCGCTTTGTACTTCAAGGTTTGGTCTTGCTAATGTTCGTGAGTAGTATTGTTACTTGTTGAAACTTGTACTATTGTAACTGTACTGTACGTATCACTTACCGTCAGGCGAACGGCATGCTCGTCTCGTCATTCCTAGAAATAAAAACCCAGCCACTAACCTCAATATCCTTGATAACAGCTCTGAACTGCAGTATGTCGTCGTACCAGGCGGGCGCCTGCACGTCGAGGATGGAGGCGGCCACGCGGCGCACGGCGTCCAGCGCGTCGTGGAACATGTGCTCCAGCTGCTCGCACTTCGCCTCCAGCTGCTCGCCGCGCGCGCCGCCGAACATCGGCTTGTTTATCGTTTCTAACTCGTCGATCCTAAAGGGAAGGAGCGGCTGACCTACTTTTGACACTGAATTTGATATTAGGTCTAGGAAACTCCAACTCGTCGATCATGTAAGGGAGGGAGCAGCTGACCTACTTTTGACATTGAATTTGCTACAAGGTCTAGGAAACAATAATATAAAGAGTAAGCCTACAATTATGTAAAATAGTAAGCGATAACATTCGCTTATTGCTAATCAATGCTGTTTTTAACAAGCGTTAAATTACCTATATTAAGTGCAATCAATTGATCTAACAGGGATATAAAAAGGTTAGCGGTTACTGTGAGAAAAGGTTGAATGAGCTAATACCTAAATCACCAGTCGATAAAATAACACAATACACATAGGGTCATGTAAAAGGGTAACTACATCTTCATTGTACACAAATCAAAGTCTTACCTTCCAAAAATAATCATGCAATTACACACATCGAGCATATCGAAACAACGCTGAACAAACGAGTCGATGTAGTTGAAGATGCTGCCTGTATCCAGATCCCAACTACCAGGCTTAATTTCATTATGCGCTTCAGCCATCGTGTCGTAAATCTCCCTGTACTTCTTACAACAATCGATGCATTTGCTAAACTCCCCTAGAGCCTTCTTGGTCTCACCATCGAACAACTCTTCAAGCTTGATGTAATTCCGGCACAGAATAATGATCTGATTGCTGAGAGCTTTGAACAAATTCGTGATGCGAGTCTCGGAGTTGTAGTATGGCGACTCCATCCAAATAAATCTGAAGAGGTTTATTATTTTAGGAATGTGCTTTGAAATCTCGCTGGGGTCGACCACGCATTCTAGGACAGCGCAAGGCTGCTTGATCACTTGCAAGAACTCGATGTTGGATGTGGCCTCTGCGATCTTTTGGACTATCTCCTCGCACAGAGATTGGAACTGGTGGATGAAGGTAGAATGAGTTGTCACTAGTATTTTCTTGATGTGCTTTACCGCTGGGTTTTTGAGTTGGTATAAGAGAGCGTTTAAATTCTCATCTGTAAATGAATGAATTAATGAGCCATATGAAATATACAGTTGAACGATGGCGGCCTGCAGGGGTTTTAGCAGTTTTTTTCTCGTTAATGGATTTATATCCGAAGAGTATACTTCTGTTCAAAAGAAGGGAGGACCGTTTATTGTTTGTTATCATAATCAGCCGTTTGACGAATTGCTTATTAATCATAAATTGTAAATAAATTACGTGCAATGACAAAATAACTCACGTCTATAAATCCAGAAATCATACTCATCGCTGGGGCACAGCAGTTCCTCCTGTGAGGCGACAAAAGCCGTGTCCTCTAAGCAGGACTTAATCTGATGGGTCCAGTAGACAACTACTCCCTCAAGCCTCTTCACCAGCTCGCGATCTTCGCTGGCCTGCTCGAAGGTCAGCTGCTGGCCTTCACGGGGTATGTAGAGCACCGTGAGGCCCAGCATCTTGTAGTACATATCTGTGAGCTTCGCCAGGAACGTGTGGATGTTCGAGCAGAACTCGCTTTTTACACCTGATTAATATTAAGATATAAATTAGATAACTGATTAGCGAAGTAAAAGGATATAATATTATGTATTTGTTTTCTCATGGCTATAATATTTACACTAGTACGGTCCATAATACTATGCACCTACACTTCATGGAAGTTATTTATTTTGTGTGCTTTCTCAGATATTTATTTTAATTACAAATGCGCCAATGGCCCAGATATGTATAAAACTGCAATATTAAACTGTTATAATATTTTGCAATTTATCTTTAGAAGTACGAAATACTATACATTCGTATTAAGATATTAGTAAACATAATTTAATTTAATAATTGTATTCAAAAACTTACTATCGGGCCAAGTAGTAATTCCGAAAAAGTAAGGCGCGTAAACATTCTCCAACAACTGAATCATGTTCGCTTCAATGGAATCAACAAAAGTGCCAAAGATAATTTCATCATGAAAAGTATCAGCCTTGAATACGAAGTCAGGTTCCCGTAGGAAGTATGTCAGGTCATAGACAGGGGAGAGGGGGATATCGCTAGCAGCCTTCAGCTTATCTCCCTTAAAGTATACGCAGAGGATGGGAAATTTGGGTTCCATCAACCATTCCTCGATTCCTTTTTTGGCGTCATCGTTCCAGTCTTCGTCGCGAAGGTCGTAGAGGGTGGTCATCTTCATGATGAAGGAGATGAGCTTCTCCAGCTCCTCGGGTTCGTAGGTAGGCTTGACTGGAGTCTCGGCTAGCTCTTTTTCGAGCTGGGCGATGCGTTCCCGCTCTGTAAAGTGTTGAGTTTTGAAGTTTATTTAGTTAGTTTTTTTATGTATATTGAAAGCTCTTAAGATTGTAATAAGGTTGGTTTTAAAGACAAGTGGGTGCGCTTCATTTCAATGGTTATTTCGATTCAATATAAAACAAACTTATGTCTGTACTCCTAAAGGAGTAGGCCGAGGTGCTATTAGTTCACTGCTCAGCTATAAGTTGTTATTAGTTCTGTGGGCGGTACCACAGTTCGCTAACCTCTCATTCTTATATGTGATTTAAAGGGAGCCTATCCTATGCATGCACACATTATAGTTAAAGTTCACTCGGATTAGATTTTCTTAGCAAAAACTCAGAAGCTGTAGTGCCTGACCTAGGATTCAAACCAAAAACCATACGTTTACATTGCAAGTAACGACATTAGGTGCGTTGGGGTAACATCGTAATCCATCCATCCATCCATCAGCCAAAGGAAGTCCGCTGCTGAACATAGGCCTCCCCCAATGATTTCCACAGAGACCTGTTGGAGGCAGCTTACATCCAGCGACGTCTCGCGACCTTTACCAGGTCGTCGGACCATTTTGTGGGTGGACGTCCTACGCTGCGCTTTCCGCTACGCGGCCTCCATTCGAGCACTTTCCGACCCCATCGGTCATCAGATCTCCGCGCTATGTGCCCTGCCCATTGCCACTTCAACTTGCTAATCCGGTGGGCTATATAGGCTATTTTAGTTCTCCTACGGATCTCCTCATTTCTGATTCGATCTCATAGGGAAACCCTGAGCATAGCCCTCTCCATAGCTCGTTGAGTGACTTTGAGCTTCCTAATAAGGCCCATAGTGAGAGGCCACGTCTCGGTGCCGTAAGTCATCACTGGCAACACACAACTATCGAAGACTTTCGATTTAAGGCACTGAGGTATTTTGGACGAGAAGACGTCGCGTAGTTTCCCGAACGCTGCCCAACCGAGTTGGATTCGACGATTGACCTTTCTCTTGAAGTTGGACCTGCCTAACCGGACCACTTGTCCTAAATAGACATATTCGTCACCAACTTCAAGAGTCGAGCCCCCAACACCGATGGGGGTGGGCACAACATGGACATTCGACATGATCTTCGTTTTGTCCATGTTCATTTTAAGACCTACCTGTTGGGAGACTCGATCATACATAACATCGTAATATAAGGATGGAAAGGTTAAGAATGTAAATTTCTATATTACATATGAGTTTACGTTCTTGCCCCTTACGCACTACTATTACGTGTTACCCCAACATCCCTTATTGCTATTAGCGACTAATTGAGCATTGAGGTGCAATTGTTTCATTTTTTTTAGAGTTAGAGCGTAATAAACCAAAATTTAAGTGCTTCTCGGTCACATTTTAACATAATTGATACGTAAACGTTGTAAATATACCTTTAAATTAAATAACTATTCAATACAATCTTACCTCTCTCTTCCTCGGAGTCATGGCTCAAGTCATCGCTCCACGTGACTTTGGTGCGCTTAACAATATTATCCATGCTAACGTCACAGCTAATCTCTAGCAGTAACTACACTAATTAATCAAATAATTAACAATTATTTTATTTTAACTACAGAAAAACGTTTTTGCGACTGTCATGCACACAGCGCGCAAACGTTCTATTTTTGAAATACATTCGATGTACCGCCAATTTCGTTTTCTTTTTAATTTATACCTTTTGTACTACCAGCTATGATATAAGGTGTTATTTTAATGTCCATGATTATGAACAGTCCATTTTAATTCATTTGTGTGTTGCTAAGCAGCCGATACATGGAAAGCATGATAACTTATTGATTATCTTCTATTTCATTAACAATATGCATGCTACATTTTTAGCTCGTATGCATTCAAACTACTTATTTGTAAATAGTCTTGTAGTATTTCAATGTATTCGAAATGCAGTAGGTTTATATATAGGCACGTTTAACATACATTCTATTATTATTAATTTTATCCTCGTCTTTTTAGGATACGGAAACAGTACGGAAATAAAGAAACGTATTGAAGTTCACATTAAAAAGTTTAAATGTAATTTATGAGACAAACCTTCAATAAACTTTCACTGTGGCATTTTCCTGTCAGTGTGATACCTTATATTTGTGTTTGAAAATACATTTCTGAAATAAAGGAGCGTGAATTTTAATGAAACATAGGTAAATAAACATTTAACCATCAAGGGTTTGGTCAATTTATGTAGTACCATACTGCTGCCGTGATGAGACGAAGCTTAGGAAGCCTGGGAAGGCTTTAAGATCTTAGTGTAGCTCATGTTCTGTGTGTATGACTACTGAACCAAGATTATTGTTTTTGAAATATTACCAATTCTATCGGCATTTGGGAAGTACCTGTGTTCTACGGAAAGCGTAAAGGAAAACAGTTTTTTTGTTTATTTTGTGAAGAGCTAAAGGGGTTTGCGATAGATCCTATAAATGATGATTGGCCAGTTGGCTCAATTCCAACAAACATACTATGAATCTTTATGAAAATAACTATTTTCAGCAGAAAACTGTAAATAATGATGATATAGAAGTATTTATGGAAGATCACCAGTATTTATAGCTGACAACAAGAAATGCAAAGTCTTAAGACTATATGTTATTTATTTATTAAACTTTATACAATATGTACAGGCGCACTTAATGACGTCGGCATTTTTACCAGTCAACGTTTATATCTGTAGCTACTGTCTGTACTATATCTGTTACATACTATATCAGTAGGTGTTGTCATTCAGAGGCAGCTAGCATGCAGCGACAAGATGCATGGCGTGGGCGGTGTTCACGTTCAGTAGGGCGGGCCGGGAGCGGCTGGCGGCGGTGCTGCGGGCGCTGCTGATCGCGCAGCTCGTGCTGTCGCTGTGCATGGTCATCTTCTGCTACAACACCTCCATGCGGGTCATGCAGCTGCTCAAACAGATACATAAGGCATGCTCCAGGCACATATTTAGAATAATTTATTGGTAGCAAACAGTAATTCGTACTATAAGAGCAGTGTAAATATTGCACCATTCTCAATTCAGTTTATATTTACCCACTGCTAAATGTAGCCTTTTTCTTTATGACACCTGCATTAGCCTTATCCATACTTTCCCTAAAGGTTATAATGCCTTCATTCCATCTAGCAGAAGGATTGACAGACTTCCTCCTCCGTGGCGCAGTTGGTTGGACGCCGGCTGTGAAACGAGAGCCCGCGGGTTCGATCCCCGCACCGAAACAAATATTTGTGTGATCCACAGTTACGTATTTGTTTTGGGTCTGGGTGTTTGTGAGACCGACAAGAGCCTTGCGGTTTCTGATACCCATGATACACTTCGATCTTAATGTGGTGTCAGGACGATGTATGTGATTATTGGGTGTTAAAAATATATAATGGTAAAGGGTAATATCAAAGGAAAGAAAAAAGGTGATCAACTATGGAATATTATATCAAGAAGGTATAAGCAACACCACGAAAACGTAAACCAAATTCATATTATTTGACAATATTTTTATACTCCATAGCTTACAGTATTTTATAAACTTTGTCATCAGGTGACAGTGTACACTCTCTGCGGCCTGATCCTCCTGCAGGCATACTCCATGAAGCTGCACTACACCAGCGGTCTGCGGCTGATAAGCATCCTGCTGAAGTATCCCTACTGGCCTCGCGCTACCAGCGTCACGAGGGTTTGGATGGTCAGCGGCACCTTGGTTGCCGCTAATGGGATGCTTGTTTATACTGCTTGTAGGACTACTTTGAAGGTGAGAGAATAGGTAAATTAGGTAGATTTATTTCGTTACAGGAATAAAGACAATTTTCGCATTCCCGGTTTGCGTTACGTTTCAATAGTCGGTGCTAATATTTATAATAATAATACTGATATAATATAATAATGATAATTATAATGCTTAGGTTTTAATATTAAATGGAATTTAAAAAAATTGGCTGGAAACTGGTTGTAAAATCATAGGCTGAATCTTAAGTGCTATAAACGTAAAAATAATATGACCAACCAATAAATGCATTAATATAGTTTGTGTTTTTAAAAATTCACTATTTTTCAGGCTCTGATGAAGGAGTTATCCAGTTCTCTGCGCATTGGCATATCTCAATATCTTACAGAACCTTCTTGGAAACAGCTCATGGACACCATGCAGGTAGGTTCTTTATGAACAAATTGATGGTAGTATACGTTTGACGAAAATATCGCTGGGAAACTTTAGAGTATACGGGTATGAACATAAATTATTTTGATATAGCCAGCAGGGCTGGGTGTTGTTAAATACTTAAGATAGATACTATTGTTATTTTTGGTACTCAAAGCACATTATAATAGGCACCTGTTTACACTAGGATTACGTCAAAGGAAATCTGGACACATCTCTTACGTGTTATTCAACGGCGTCAATAATGTACGTGACAATGAGCGAGGTTTTAGTCAGTATGCTGACATAGTTTTTTTACTTATACATCCATCTATATCCGCTTCTTGTAATCTAAACAGGTAGAACTAAGTTGCTGTGGCGTGGAGAAACCGAGCGACTGGCACGAGATCCCCTGGATCAACATGGACTTTCTCAACGAAAACTCTAAAGTTGTCATGAAGTTGGTATTAATTTATTTTATTTATTTTTATTTTCAACACAAACTTACAGTTTTACCAATGCGTTTGTGTTGTTAAAAACAAACATTTTTAGCTTACGAAATATTTAAGGTAACATATAGATAGCGATATATGTACCGAGTATTATATACCTACATACATAAATTTCACGCCTTTTTTCCTAGAAGGGGTAGGCAGGGGTATTACTAGGACTCACATGTTTGCCAGAACCAATCATACCATATCGGCCCGATATGGTATGATTGTGCCGATATAATCGGCACAAATTTTTGACTCCGTGCATAATATTAATGAATAGAAAAATTCAATATCACTTTGCCAGACCCGGGATTTGAACCCGAGATCTTAGCGTTTTAATCGCACCGTAGTACAACTGCGCCACCGAGGCAGTTGGTATTAGCTTATATTTAAATGTTTTCATAACATTGTTAGGTCACTTTTATGCTTTAAATACTTTACATTTAATTCTTATTTATAGATTAGCCGGTGCTGACGGGAAGATCCTTTCCCCTGTATCCCCGTATTCTTGCTGCACACCGCGATTGTTAGCGCCGTGTTACCATGACCCATTACAGCAGGTAAGTTAATATGACATGACATAATAATATGTTACTAGCACGACAAACTTATTATACAGCATCGGATTGCATCTAAGTGTAACGGTATCCAGATAGAGTACCGAGGATAAAATCACATTGATAAAAATTCAAATATCTATTGTTAAGACACTGACTGTGAAGCGAAAGCCTACGGGCTTATTTCGGGAGACAACATGTTTCTTACGGTTATTGTATCATCGAAAAGTGTCTCGTAGTTTCTGGAACCATGACTTGGAGACTATCCTGCCCTCACACCCGTCACTACAACTTCTGTAAGTCAGGATCAACAGTGCCACGCATTGTAATGACACCGAGCATTGAAACTCGGCGAGTCTTCGAGAATGTCTAACTTGACTTTAACCGCAACGAAATTAACCATGAAGTAAATAATAGGAGGAGTAGGAAATATTTTTTGTTCACGTCCTTCCGTAACAAAGCGGGTGACAAATCAATGGACTAAAGAGATAAATAGCCTATGATAAAGACTTTTAAAGCCAGAAAAGCCAGCTGTAAAGCACCAACTACACTCTATGATTTATATAATAGTCTGAAGGCACGATTTTGTAATAACTGCAATGTGACTGCCCACCCCTTCGGCTAGTGGTCGTGGCTGTCGGCGTGGTCGGGCGGGTCGGCACTAGTGTCTGCGTCGGTGCACACGCGCGGCTGCGTGGAGGCGGTGCGCGCGCCGCTCACCACCGCGCTGCTCGCGCTGCAGTGCTTCAACCTGCTCGTCTTGCTCTTTCAAGTACCAAGCTTTATCCATTTACTAATCATTCTGATAGCTAAGTATGCTTTACAATGAATTAGGAATCATATAGACGGCCCGCTGTCACCTGCATCGCCCCCACAATACTTATAAGTTATAAGCTGCTTACATATTTCTAGCATTTAACAATAAAATGTCTGGGACAGATCTCTCGATTGAGGATAAACCAGCAGTTACTTAAATAAAACACAAACGTGAGGCTATAATTATTATTATCGTGATTAAAACGTACATCAGTATATTTTTATGATGATCGATGTATGTAAAGAATCGTCTTGGAAGACGCCGCTACGTTTATTTTTGATACCCATCTGTAGTTTTTAAGCACTGTAGCCTTCTATTTAGAAAGGCAGAGAAGTCAGTGAAATTACTAGACATTATGAGATTCAACACCACCTGTGTCGAGGCGACGAGTATATTGTATTGCTCTAAGATCAGTGTATGTTTGTAGATGGTGATCCTGGTTCTGACGCAGCTGGTGCGCACGAGCGCGCGCGACGCCGTGCTGCAGGGGGACTACGAGGGCGCGGGGAGAGGATACCTCTTCGGGAAACTGCCGCCTTTGGACAGGATAACTAGAGTAAGTACTACGTGGTAATATGGTATATGCTATAATGGTAGTGCAGTATAGATAAAGTATCAGCTACACTATCTGGTCGATACATGTATGCTAGTACCTATGCTTGAAATCGGACTATCCATTTTTATACCATTTTTCACCATCGCGTGTGGTGGTTATACATAAATAAATATAATAAATATCTGACCAACAAGCAACAAGCTTTAACGTTTTACAAAGACCAATCTTCACTAGCGGTCTTTTTATGGCCGAAATTAACAGTATTTGCACATGTTTATATTTGCTCGTGTTTATATTTAACTAGCGACCCGTCCAAACTTCGCCTGTAAATACACTTTTTATTTAAATAATCTGTCGCCTATGTTCGCCAGAAGTACATAATGCATGATTTTAATGGTGAAAGTATTTTTTTCTTTCATTGAATGGCGAGACAGGCATGCCTTTCGTCTGATGGCATGAACAGTAGCACAGCCAGACGACATGCTCGCCATCCTGGGACATAAGATTTTAAAGCTCAATATGTCCAGTAGTTACTCTGGCTGCAATGTCATTGAATCCAATTCTTTTCAAATCGTGTTAGTAGTTTTAGAGCCTAAACATTGAAAATAAAAAACAAATGTTTCCTCTTTATAAAATGAGTCAAGATGAAGTGTACAATTAAATCCTTCCTCTTTGTAATATCAGCTTAGAATTGAGAGTAAGTATATACTGTTGTGTATAGACGCGCGCGAGCTCTAGCGGCGCGGAGCACACGGCGTGCGAGGTGACGAGCGCGTGCGTGTCGATGCGTCGCCGCCGCCGACACGCGCGCAGCAGGAACAGCTACCCGTACTTGTCGTGACAGGTGCGTACGTCAATAAATAAATAAATAAAAGCACCCAACACGCACCTACATATTTAAAGATCTGACGATATTTAAAGATCTATTAAGTCTTGTGTCGTGGGTATCAGAACAGAAACTACAAGAGACTCATTGAAATAAAAACTATTTTTACGGATTTTTATTGCACCTTTGGATTTAACCGTTTTCTATTAAAAAATATAAACGCTTACGTGGTGTTAAGGCACATATGAAGTGGGTTTTTTTTTTGTTTCAAGGCCGCAAATGTCATTAAAAACACTAAAGTAGTGGCAACTTTCCCGCTTTAATCCTAAAAGACCACTAACCTGTGCACTAACTGTGAAATGCTGGATGACACAGCGAATAATCACATGATGATGATGATGATCAGATGGCACACCACACCACAATGTCACGCCAAAACAGAACGTTTACGTCTTTTTATACAAATATTGTACTTCACGATGTTTCACATCGCTTACTGAGCAACTGAGTTTTGAACCTACCCTCAATTAAAATTATAAAAAATATCTGAAGAATATATGGTAAAACTTATAGGATTGTAATGGGATGCATCTAGAAGCTTTTTCGTTTCACTTTGCATTTAATAGGGATGTTGATTCATATTACAAATTCGCGTATTTATTCTTAACACATGAAAGACAGTACAAAACTTAGTACAATATTTTAAGAACCTAATTGTTCGTAATAAATTAACTGAAAATATTTTATTCATTACCCATTATCACGTGACTGCAAACAGCGACCGGAGCGCGCTGACGCCACTGAACGGGCGGCAGCATGATGAACTCGTTTCATATTCATAAAATGCGAATCTCTGATACCGATCGTTGACGTATATTATAGCCACGTGACAGGTTGGTTTCCTGTTTATATAGGGCCTATTTATTTCCAAAAATTTGTCAACATACCTATTATATCAAATGAAATTAAATAATATGCACTGATTTATTAACTCTAATGTACGTTTCGCAGTGGAATGCCAAGCTTTGATACATATTTTATGGTGTCTTTTATTTCATTACTCTTCATGTAAAGTCGTATCGCTTGTCATAAGGCGAATGGCACGTTCGTCTCGCCATTCATCGCAATAAAAAAAAAAGTATATTATCGTGCGTTTTCATAAATTATTTAATGTCGTTATAATCATAAGTATACTTTACCTTCATAATTTTTTGTTTCAGCGACGAGCAGCTTGGCAGTCGAAGTAGTGTAACGCGGACGATGCTATATTTAAGTTATGTAAATAAAACGAGCACGTTAATCAATGCAAAGGCTTTATTGACTTTATAAACAGTCCTTACTATCTAATAATTAAGTAACAATGCGTGAATGCGAATCGTAAGCCATCTCGTATGTATTTGTGCGGCGCCATCGATACACGGTTCGCCATCGTCACATAAATACAAATAAATACATTTCAGATAAATATATTTCGTTCGCGTGCGTTCCACCTACATCGGCTAGGTAACAAATATACAAAAGGGTTATATCGGCGCCGTCGTGTGGCTAGCACCTGAGTGGAATGTGAGAGTGTGCCGAGGGGGGAGAGGGGAGGGGGAGGGGGTATTGTGGGGGCTTCAGAGCGGCGGCGGTCCGTTGGGATACCGCAGCACGGGCTCGAGCGCGAGGGGCGCGAGGGGCGCGCGGCAGTCGGCGGGGGGCGGCGCCAGCGCGGCGGCTCCCAGCAGGAGCAGCAGCAGCGCCTGGAAGGGCAGCGAGGCGCGCGCCACGCGGCACACGAAGCGCAGCCCGCGCTGCAGCCGACCCAGCTGCTGCTCCTCCGACTCCTCACTCACCAGCGCACTGCACAACACCACGCACGTTACTCACCACTCGACAGATACCAAACTACTTCATCACCAGTACTCAAGATAAGAAATTCCCTAAATACAAAAGGGGTAATTGGGTAAACAGTGATGCTCCTGTTGCTGAAGATGATGTTCTGGATGTTTTTAATTAACTAGTTACTGTTACCCCGTCTGAACCTATATTTAATTTGATTGACTCATTAACGAAAATAATAAATGAAACGACAAAAACATGTGTAAGGCTTCTAACTACAACACTCGTGACGAACAATATGGGAAAATCTGTATCTGTAAAAATATGGGAAAAGTATTTACAAAAATATTTTTATTTTGATATTAAAATTGAATTAAATTAATGTAAATCTCATATTATTTGTCATGTGTGTAATTTCAAACAATGAATTCACTCAAACTTTGAAACTACAGTCTACCTCAGCAGTAGACGATGGTATGATACTTGTATAACACGCCTACTAAAATGTACAGTTCACACATAATTGAAAACAGTGCCTCAAGCAAAAACATTCATAATGTATTCTTAAGGTCATCATTATAGATTTGGATGTATGATAAAAAATAAACCACTTTTACAGGAATTCAAAGTTGGTTGCTAACTTTTGAAGATTACCTCAGTTAGGCGGAAAGGAGAAAAATAATATTACTACAAAAAACAAACGAAAGATTCCTATTTCAATATAACGATAAACTGTTTTGCTTAAAACAGGAAAGGCCATCAATTCGCACCAAGCAAATGTGGCTTAGGTTGCTAAGGTCAGATCATTATCAATCTTAAAATATGAATAATATTGTGAATAAAAGGAAAACACAAGAAATCCAATGGTTAAGTTTGTTACTTTAAAAGTTTTTTTTTCACAATTATATTTCAACTACGTTTGGCTATATTGTGGGAACGGTCTAGTCACCTGGTAAAAGATTACCAAAACTTATAAACATCACCGACATTTTAAATTGAAATACATTCAGAAATCAGCCTGATGTGGAACTGGGTTGGCCATATATACCGCATGCCCAATGAACTCTGGGCAAAAACAAAAACATAATGGAAACCACTTAAGATTCTGAAATGTCGCGGTAAGCCCAGAAAAAGATGGCGACACGAGTTAGCTAGGTGGGCAGAGAGAGATAGAGCCCTGAACCAGGACGAATGGAAGGGTAGGCCCTTGGCCTTCAGTGGGACAGCACAATCTGATATATGAATATAATTGACATTTCGATGACGCTAGGAATACAAATGATATATTCGTGCTCGAGACACATTGTAGTGTTAGTGTAAGCGGGGATACTTACTCGTTCTCGTCGAGCGGCGGCTGGCTAAGGCCGGCAATCTGTTCGTCATCCTCCTCCATTAGCTAGAGAACAAGAATACGTCAACATACGGTGCTAAGCGGCTACGGTGCTGTTACGGGACAGCGGGCGGATTGCAAACATTCTTATATATCTATATAGCTTGAGGTTTAGTAGGATGTTGGGTTTATCGACAGATATTCGATTTTGTATCTGTATTATCGATATTTTGTTCTGTCATTTCTGACAATAAAATGAAATAGACAAATAGTTTTTTCAATGAAAAATAAAATCATGTCATGACCTAGTAACATCTAATGTGTGTTAAGATTAGCCCAATAAAACACTAAAATAATTAATTCACAATTCGATGTTATTTTTGACATCATTCCAGTATAGTTTTTATAATTTGTTTGCAATTCGCCACACAGTATACTTCTATAGTAATTGTTTTCATCTATGAATTATTTCTAATTGTCTCAATTCAAGTGGGGGCAGAGTACTGTCGAGTTATGTCTATGTCTGCTAAACAAAGGTAAAGCTTGCTTCGTGAATTCTCTGCCGATCAACGGTGCTCTGTGGCAGGTCCAAGCGTGGGGTACAAACGCAAAACTAAACTCCACTTATACCAAAATTTTGATTCAAACATAATTTAGCAAAATATGATGATAATGTTTTTTTTTTAATATTTATAATTTTCTAAAATAGACCAATATATGTTTCATTTAAGATAGATTCCAGATCAAGATTTCAAATGTCCATTAAATTGAATAATTTCAAGTGGCACATATATCTTTAAGTTACGGGATATTCTGTATCTAAATTAGTCATGTATCTAACTGGTAGTTGTATTGAGGTATTGTACATAGTTTGTATCTATATTAGTCGAGTAGGTATCTGTAGTGGTGTACCTGTGGCGCGGCGGGTGCGGCGGGCGCGGCGGCGGCGGCGGCGGCGGCGAGCGCGTGTCCGGGGCGCGCGGGGCTGCGGGCCAGCGCCGCGCCCAGCTTCAACGCGTACACGCCCGACAACTTGCGCAGCGACTGCAGCCGCAAGCGCAGCTCGCCCAGCCTGCGAGTAACAAATAAATATTACTTAGGATATGTTGGCTCATTCATTGATACAATTTGGGAAATTATAGTTAATTAGCAAGGTAAAACAATGGTCCTTCGAGCCGGATCGAATATTTGTAACTTTATTTAAAATTATTTATAGTTTTTGAATTTTAATATTACAAGTATTTCTATTATTTATATTATTTTTTTTGTCGCAACAAGTAATCAGATTCCTAGTGTGTCAGGTGTGGTGGTGGTGTGGGTACCTGCGGCAGATGTCCCCGGCGTGCGGCGGCGCGTCCCCGGCGCGGAGCAGCTGCGCGGCGTCGTGCAGCGCCAGCACGCGCGGCTCGGCGCGCTGCAGCTCGTCGCGCAGCTCGCTGAAGCGCCGGAAGTCGCGCTGCAGCTCGCTCGGCGGCCGCGACAGCCGCAGCGGCTCGCGCGCGCGCACCCCGCGCTCCGCCGTCGCTAGTCGGGATACCAGCTCCACAACTGCGAACATACGGGTTGTGTTCATTTATTTTATTCGTCAAAGTAGGCACAAAAAAATAAGCGAAGTAGCAATGGCATGTGCGTTTTAATAAATTAATTAGTACATATCAAACAATTAATGAGTTTTTATATGCTAGGTCAAGTGGTGTACAATGCTATTTCTTAATGATTTTAGATGATTTAAAAAGGTACTAAATTTATTTTATAGTCCTTCGAGCCTGATGTGAACTAGTAAGTTATACATATGAAATTAAGCAATGCACATAGTTGATTTATTCATCATTGGTTATCAGAGAACAAATAGGTACAAAGTATCCCTCCCTCTAGAATGTAATTAAAAGTGTAAAAGTACATACCGATGTCGTGGAACTGTTGGTTGTGCACGAGCGCTCTCTGCAGCGTGCGCTGGCGGGCGGCGGCGCGCTCGCAGGCGGCGTCCCAGCGCGCGTTGGCGGCGGCCAGGCGCGCGCGCACGCGCTGTGCGTCCGCCGCGCTGCCCGCGTGCGCCGCCACGTGCGCGCCCACCACGTTCAGCGACACCACGATCGACTTGTGCGAGTCCAGGTCCAGCAGGAACTCGCGGTGGTCCTGGTGTACAACGTTATAGACTTTAGTGTTTGTCTTTGGGAATTGTTGAGATTGAAAAAATTGTGTATGTTCAAGTGTAATGAGCTTTAATCGAGTGAAATAGTACCACGTATTTTAAAAATATTTTTTGAATAAAATAAATACATACATAAATACAAATGCAAGAACAACTAGGCTAAGATAATTTATTTGAATTCAAGTATTGCGAATATATAATGTAATTCGTTAAACTATAATTATCTTATATAGTAAATGAATCATAACTAAAATTATCCACAAAGTCGGTCTAGATATAATAGAAAAATCGGTAAACATAGTTGAAAAAAAATAATAGAATTGAAAACATTTTCCTTTTAGAACTAAATTAGTACCTGTATAGCGTCTTCGAGCGCGTCATACTCCTCGGGCGGGTCGGTCCTGGCCTCCTCGGTGGCCTCGGCGAATTGGAGCCACTGCTCCAGGCGCCACAGGTCGTTGTCCAGCTGCTTCCAGTTGCGCTCCGAGCACAGCGGACACGTCAGCCGGCCCGACTCGCTGCGCGGGAACACACATTGAGAATCCTACTCCACACCATTCATAGATGGCGCTAGTTCATTAAGCTACTGAACGCTACTTTTGGATGGAAATGCGTCTATATTGCAAAGGCTTGTCGTTGTACTTGGTAGTTAATTATGTAATGTATTTGTAATAAATATTTTAATGTGAGAATTACACCTTTTTCTTCACTTCTAAAGTGTTATTTATAATGTTAAACAATTATTGATTTATATGGACGCACTTAAAATTAAAAAAGATTTAATATAATGAAAATTAATAACTAATCATTTATTATTTAAGTAACATACTTATTAAATTTCAACAAGACATAGCAATTATACAAAAACAAACACTACCGACACAAAAATACAAAGCTCAAAAATACAAAATCCGGTGCTACTACTGTGCTGTTCAATAGTAAAATATAAGTGCTCTAACAACATTGGGTGCACTAAATACATACACCATGCATCCTATTCTCTGCTACACAAACTGATTAATAATCAATTACGAAACATAGATGGCGTTACTGACTACCATACAAGTTGTTAAACACCAACATTAGAGGGCGTTAAACCGAACCATGTTTTAAAACTTATAGACATAATAATAGCATAAGTTATTGTGTAGCAGAAAAGTAGTAAATATAATTAGAAAAGCGAGTACTCACTGTTCGCACGTGAGCGCGTATGATGCGGAGTGGGGCAACCTATAGGAACCAGAAAACGCAGTGTTTAGAGCATGCCGGGTTAGGAAGCTGTTACACACGTCGTAGACTAAACAACACCGGGTACTGATATGCCATGTAGAACGAATAAAATGTTTATTTTTTGCCTATAAAAAATATAGTGCCTATTAATAAGTAGTAATAATTTATTTAAATGCGAAAAAAAAAAAATGTAGTATTTTTTTAATTGTTGATGGTTGTTAATAAAACAATTTTCTTAAAAGAATATTATTTTGTAACTATCCTTTTATATAAACATTGATACACGGCATATCGTTTCATTATTTAGTCTACAAAAATCACGTCACAATTTTAACATATCTGAAAGATTTTTTATTTACTTTTTAAAACAATTATATTTACACCAATACAAGAATTATCACGTATAGTTCTTTGTATCATCATTTTTAACCACATCGAGGTAAATGCTTGTAATCAATAAATTTAGTTTACTGATAACTTATATTCCATTAGTATTTATATTATCAACGTGGAAGTAAATACAAAATTAATTCTTCCCATAGTTAAGCTATGACTAAATATAACATCAAATCAGCTCTGATAAGCGTTATCAATATTACTATATCCAGTCATAACAATCATTATTACAGTTTGAAGATTCGTTTTTGTACTGACTAATAGCATTTTCCTCACTGTGTATTTTACTCCCGACTATGTAATTATTGACAGATTCGAGCAATATCCAGATATTACAGCGGACGACGCCGCCGCGGTTACGGCAGTAACAAGCCCCGTCACCAATGCCAATCAGTGCTATGTGCTACCATCAAAGAAAAACAACATCGAAAATTGACAAACGTCGACATCGTGAGTGATTGACAGCTGTTGAGGCGTGTTTAGCTCTTTTTTTTTAAAGAAAACTATTCGTGTGTTCTAGCCAGTGCTATATACATGTTTGTGTGTTGCTGTACAAAAAAATAACTTTATCACATGAAAATAGGGTTTCAATTTGAAGTCTTCTTACTTGTGCCAAATTTTGTAATTTACCTCAAACATTTGAATCTAGCGACTGAGCTCTACCGCACTATCCCGTCAATCACACATCAACATCTTGATTCGTAATACCATCACAAAGAAAACTAACCTCAAGTTGTTTATCTGCAGCTCTCGTTTCTTGGCCTGCGCCAATAAGTCTTCGTATCTGAGCGACAAGGATTCGACTTCCTTCATCATCGCTTCGTCTTCCGTCGCGTCCCATTCCGTAAGCAGCAATTCCGATAAATGCTTGGCTAATTCTAGTGTTTGACCGGGTTTCGCTCCGGCCTTGGCTATTTCCTTAGCGGCTGTAGCCAGTTCTTCGCTGTTAGCGTTCTCCTTGACTTGTTGTTGTAGCGCTATTCTGAGCGCTTCTAGAGATTCTGAGGTTTCTTTAACTGCTGTTGCCAGTTCGGCGCGGTAGGTCTCCTTAGAGGTCAACGTGTCTACTTGGAGGGCGGCATCAGTTTCCCATCTTAAGGTGTCCACCTGAGAATTAAACAATATAGTTACATTCCAAATTCATAGAAGACCAACAAGTCGCTCTATAAGAAAGACGCTCTTATGTATCTTTACCTGAACAGCACTATCAACATCCCCGACGACCTCAGCTCTTGCGAGGTCTAGCCTCATCCTGACGTCGGCATATAGCGCGCGGTATTCGGCCACCATGTCTGACACGCCGGATACCGTCGACACCGCTGACGCGAGGCGATCAGCGTCATCTACTAACGCTTGGCATTCGATCAGTTCCTTTTCAACACCCTGAAATTATAAAATATTGTTTAAAATGAGACAAACACTTATGATAAAGAAAATTGAATTTTAAAAGGTGGTTAATGCTTACGTCAAGTTCTTTAAGGGTGGCGACTTTGTCGAGCGGCGTGGGAGCGAGATGCAGAGCTCTGGTGAGTCGGACATCAGCTTCTGCGAGCGCGACCACGGCCTTGCCGTGTGCGGCGACGAACTGTCTATGAGCGTCGGCTCCGGCTGCGTCCACTCTGCCGCGTAGCTGCTGCCATCTTCTTACTGAGGCGCGCAACCTCGCGGCATCATCTGCACCCTCACCACGCAGTTCCACTCCTCTTGCTGAAGCCACTCGACTGTAAGAGTCCTCTAACCGTTTGATGTCACCTTCTAATGCTTCCAAGTCCTTAATAGCGGCCTTCGAAACAGTTTCGTCTTCAGGCTCTCCACGCTGCTTCCTCGTTTCAATTTTCTCGACCCTTCGTTCAATTGAGTCTAATTTCTTTTCCACCTTCGGTAGGAGTGAAGCGGCTAATTCAGCAGATTTACGGATTTCTTTAAGAGCAGTCTTACGTTGTTCGGAAATTTCACAAATGTTCTTCCATTTCTTTTCGACTATATCCACACCAGTACGTAGATTTCTCAAGTCAAAGTTACCCTTTAGAGCATCGGGATCGTTAAATACAAGTTCGCAAAGGTTAAGGGTTTCACCCACTTCTCCGCTCTCTTGTTCTATGTCTTTATGTATTTCATCACGATCTCTGAATTTCTCATCCACGGCTTTACTAGTTAGGTGTTCTAGCACTACGGTAGTGGTCAACTTAGTTTCAATTACGTGTAGTTTCAGCCGGATTTCAGTCAATCGTTCTTCGAGTTGTGTTATAGTCTCCAAAAGCTCAGTGATCTTGGCGATTCTAGATCTGCCAGTTTCTTGAAGTTTTTGCCAGCGTTCCTGTACATCTTTTAGATGTTTTGATGTATTTTTGCTGTAAGTTTTTTCATCCTTTTTAGAGAGTTCAATCAACGTATTTCCAGTTTCCGCGAGCCATTCAAATTCCCTTTCTTTTAATGCAGTTTCCGCTTGTATGTCGGCGTTTATCCTTCTAATCAGATCTTGTGGGTCAAGTGCGGAGATTTCACTGCTTTGACTTGATGTTTCGAGACGGGATTCAACAGTTGTCATCCATTCCGAGAATCTCTTAAATCGTGACTCAAATATAGTGTAGATTTCCAACCTTTCTTGTAGTCGGTGGATGATGATAGAAAGTTGGTGTTCTAGGTCGGCTCGCTGTTGTCGTAACTGCCATATCCTTTGGTTGACTATCCTTATATCTTGAGGGCTCAGACATTCTTTAAGTTGTTCTTGGATAACACTAAGGGCTTCAATTTGGGTTTCAGTCTTTTCAATCTTTGTCCTCAAGTCAGTGTACTTTTCTATTGCCTTCTTAAGTTGTGGTCGAGATAACCTTTCTTCATCGGAATACGAGATAATTTCGTCCTGTGTCTTTGAGAACAGTTTGTGCAGGTCATTAGTGAGTTTCTCGTATTCTCCGACCAGACCAAGTATTCGAGTTAAGAAGTCCCTCCAGGTGTCGAGACTTGCTTGTAGGTTATCAACTCTTTTCACGATGCCCGCGTACTCCATCCTCACCGAGGCAGCGTACGCTTCTTCCGTGAATTCGAGAACTTTCTTAAGATCTACGAGTAATTTGTCCACTTGTTTCCTACCTTCTGGCACTTTGTCTGAGAGATTCTGTATTTTCGATAATATCTTGTGTATCCTCTTAATGTGAACGTATCTGAGCTGAAGTTTTTCCTTCTCGCGTTCCATTTCCTTGAGCCAGCGAAGTAGCTCGGTGTGTATTTCCCTGTAATCGTCCCAGGCGGCGATGCGCGTGCAGACCTCGTCGTGTCTCTCGACAATTCTCGCCAGTGTTTCATTGTGAAGGTTAGTTAGAGTATCAAATTTGTCCGCTAGGTCCCTGTTCTTTGTTTCTCTGTTCTCGTTCATGAGTACAGATCTCTGTGAGGTGAGGAGGTTTTTGTGTACCCTGCATAATCTTCTGTGTTCTGTCAAATTTTCGTAATCTGCGGGTACGGATCCGGAGAGGAATGATTGTAAGTCTATTAGGTACTCGTGCCACAGCCTCAATGCTGTCGCGGCGTCTCCGGACCTGACTAGAGCCGTGGACAACCTGTGGTAGTGGAGGAATGTGTCCCTGAACATCGCCTGCCATAGTTCCAAGATTCTGACTATTGAGTGTTCGTCTGAAACATCCCTGTCGATGTCAGGCAGCTCAGCTTTGGCCGGGGCAATATCACCTTCGCCTTTGCCGAGAGCTATCAGGTTGTCACGTAAAGTTATGAGTTTCTCTTCGACGATTTCACCGTCTTCATGTAGTGGTGTCAGATCCTGTGAAAAAAAACACAAATGAGATTTCTTGTAGTAATCAACAGGCTACTAAAAATTAGAACAGGTATTGCCGCGTCGTTAGTTTAAAAACACTTTTGTAATTATTTACCGGCTATTTTCCCAAAATCGAAATGTTTACTTTAATTATTTCTTTCGCTTCTGTGCCCTGTCTATTTGGCAGAAGACGATTAAAACTTTGTATCATTAAAACTGCATTTGCCAAAAACTTCTATTAAATTGAACACGCACACCATTTTAGTTTTAGGTATTAACCTGATTAATTAATATGAATATTCTATATTTTCATAATTACAAAACTTATAAGGCAAAGGATTTAAGCACTTCCTATATTTAAATAGGTAACGGTACATTTGACAACATTATTTGTTCAGAAGCGTTTGTGACATAAACGGAAGACAATCAATAAGCCATCATAGGTATTAGGTACCGTTGGCGTTATGTATAAATAATGCATGGTAGGAATCGCCGCGGCCGTCGATTGTCCGTTATGCAATATCATCGAACACTTGAAGGCAAATCATTTTTTTTTTTTTTATTGCCGTGAATGGCGAGACGAGCATGCCGTTCGCCTGATGGTAAGCGATACGACCGCTCATGAACAGTAGCAAAACCAAACAACACCTTGAATTACAAAGCAATGCTTGGCACTCCACTGCGCTCGCCATCCTGAGACATAAGATGTTAAGTCTCAATATGTCCAGTAGTTACTCTGGCTACAATGCCCTTCAACCCGAAACACAACAGTGCGTTTACACTGCTGTTTGACGGGAGAAATAGACACTGCGGTGGTACCCACCCAGATGGCCTCTCACATATGAGAGACCTACCACCAGTGAATTTGCTTTAATTACATCATTATTGACTTCATGAGAATTGATTATGTCATTTCTTTTATATTAAAATGCGGATTACTATGATTTCTAGAGTAAGATCTCAGGCTAAGGTCTGAGAGTAGTAATTATTGAGACGTCTACGTCAGCATCAGCTTCTATATCAATTGCTGCGTTCATTTAGTCAATGTACGTATCAGTAATATATTATGCATTGGGACCTTTCATGTTTCGTATACCAGTTTGCAATTTTGAAATAATTTTATACGAATGTGAGATGCGCAGCTTTTCAATGGCTGATTTCGATTATTGGTTAAGTTGGACTTTCGCATGAGTAAATATTTACTTTCCAGACCGTTAGAGATAGGTCACAATTCCAATTACTACTGAAATTGGTAACACGAAACTTGACATAAATACTGTAAAGTTAAGCAGGATCCAATTTAGCGATCGCCCACCAGCTTCATTAATCCTAGTTAGGGTCGCAGCAGTAATATAGGGCACAGATCATCAGATTAGCTCATTATTCAACTGTGAAATATACCTAAAAAAGACTTATCGTTTATGCAAACTCTAATAGCCTTTTATGTAAAAAACCTTTTTCCTATAATTAAACTACAAGTTATATTTAGTAATCAATATCCTATGTCTGACGATACTGGTAATGATGACTGATGATCTTATTTTCAATCCTTGTTACATAAAATTACGGCTTCATAATCCACTGCTTAATAAAACATTCCTTTTCGTAATTTTCAAATATAAAATCAAAAAGTGTAATGCCTTGCTAAATGGGATCCAGGACGTCACATTTACCAAGCAATAAACGCGAACACCAATCTATCACAATGAAACAGATAAATATAAATTAACAAACCTGTCTCATATCGCAGAACATCTCCTTGGCGTGGTGCGCCTTGGCCCGGGCCAGCTGCCTGGCCTCGCCGAGGTCCGCCAGGGCCTGCACGGCGCCGGCCACCAGCTGCAGCCGCCGGGCCAGCGCGTCCGCGTCCGCCTGCAGCGCTCGCGACCCTGTCTCCGCCGCCACGCGCGCGGCTAGAGACCTCAGTTCTGCCACCCTGGCTTCTTGTTCCAAGCATGCCTGCGACAATGGAAAGAGGATTTATTAAGGTTTGTTTTGATAAACAAAAACATATGCTGGTAATTGGGACATTGTCCAATTTAAGCAGGTTTATTTCAGTGAAGTTTGATTACATCTTGTTTCAGATCTTTGATTGTTTTTCTTCCTTGACTATAAAATTAAGAGAGTTAGTCAAATGGCCAACTTAGATTGATACGACTTCGCATACTTTTCTAAGTATATTTGATAGTCTTGGGCATGCGTTTGCCTTACAATGATTTCTTACGAATGAATTAACTATGAATGGACACGTAACTTCGAAAGCTAAAGGCATGTATGTATCTTGACATCTAAAACGTCTGCATCGCTTTTAATTGTGTTAGTTTACTTAACAAGCAAAATTTATAATACATTGGTCTATGAAATAAATAAACTTAATTCCACAAAAATATATTTTGATAATGTATCCTTGTAGTAAATTAAAACTCATAATATCAAACATGTTTTACTTGTTCACATACTGGTATATCACATAATTAACACATTTGTATGTACGCAGGAAGCTGTTAATATTCGGAGCGTCGATAACACGATAACTTTACAAATAAGCTTTAACAAACGAGGGCAATGTTGCAATATTGTATCGTCTGCCAAATAACAGCACATTTCAGTTATTTTTGAGAAATATTTGGAGTTGTTGTTGGTACAACCGGTCATAATTATGTAGTTCACATATAAAGTTTTAATCGTAATATAGAATTTCCAGAATTACAAGACTTTTAAGCTTATTTACAGACAGTTTTAAAACTTATTTTAGTAATTGAATTTGTCCGTTTTGAACGACTTTTGAATTCAATTTGAGCGAAAAAAACAAAAACAAACTGAATTAGGCCGTAAGTATAAACAACAAACATATTCCAACAGCTAATAAATATTTTCTCCGATGCAAACTCTCGAGTTTTTCAACCCTATATTCTAAAATACCTATTCACTTTTCCTCCTATATTTCTTTATAAAAATAACCTTCACTCAGCCTATTCTTACCTGTTGAACACAAGTACCTAGCCAAACCCCCACAACAGTTAGAATATGGGGCAGAGTAATCGTCGGGAAACGGTTGCCGCTTCCTCATGCGGACCCATTAGTACTGGCGCGCCTACCGGTTCCTACTCTGGCTAATTGCATTTTATTTCACGATATAAACAATGAACCGTAACACATATTAATGAAAGTTTGATTTTAATTGCGGAAATATGCACGTGATTGGGTTGTTAGTCATTCTCGGTCATGCTGCAGTAACTCCTTAAAAGTGGAACTAATGTGTATTTGAGGATCTTAAAGATATAAAGTAATATTTTATAGGATATAGCATCCAGGTCCGGATATTCTATTATTAAAAGATTTTTCAAATCGGTCCGGTAGCTTTAGAGCCTATTCAATGCAATCAAACAATCAAATCTTTCCACTTTATAATATTAAATTAGATATCTATGAAAATACATATGGTAGATGCAGATATTTAATCTACAGAACGAAGGATCACTTGCAATATTCAATCACTTAGGATTTTTTGGAGCTGAATCAGATCAATGTTTTAAACATTACTACTAAGGTTTTAAATTTAATGATATATGATTTAACTGTAGCATGTAACATATTCACCGATTTCTATCTGACACCAGTCGGGGCATTTTGTATAAACCCGTATAATTTATTACTAAATCAAATTCCTTTACAGAGCCACAGCCGACAATAGCCGATATAAGTTGCCATTTCCCATCAATTTCAAGATAAAAGAAAGCAGTGAGCTGTCACAGTGTACAAATTGGCGGTAGTTTGGGAGTGGCGACGGGCGCTATCGATCGCCACTCCTCTTTACAGGAGTGCCTGAGTTGTGGGGTTTCGCTAACAGACAGGTAACAGGGCGATTTCATTGTTTATTTTATTTCTGCATCAGGTCATATACGTCCCATTGCAGGGCAGGGGCCTCCTGTACAATTGAGAGTACGAATGAGAGTGGTTAGGTCAAATAGTCTAGTTTTGTGAAGCGGCGCCTAAAACCTTTTGAGTAATATTCGGGCTAGATTAGATTAAATATACAGATGACGAGTTTGTATGATATTGTCATTTTTATTAACACCGATAATGAATGTAGTAGCGTCTTATGACATGTGTTAGGTAATCTCCGTTTATCATCACATTTCGTTTGATTAACCTTGAACATGACATTGTTAAAGGATTTCCTACAGCAGCATAAAATATAACAGGAAACATTTAAACATGATTATTGTTATTTAATTCAGCCATGTTTATTCATTAATTTGTTTGTTTAATAATTGCTGGCCTTATCAAAGTATTTATAGGTCAAAATAAGAAACACTAAGCGCCCTGAACTACCTCTTCTTTAGTCTTTATGGGTACCAGAAATTATAATTATTTTTGGTCCCAATACACATAGACTTGAAATATTTTAAATCATATTCTAAATTGTCGCATAATGTGAATTAAGTATGGCCAATATCCAAGTCCATTGCCAATTTATCAAAAGCCAGCATTGACCTCAATACCAGCCGCAGCCAACCTGCCAAGAACATATCCAGAATGTGATCTCATAAATTTTAATTTGAGATAAGGTCGGAAATACCGCATCTTCCTGCCCGCAGTAACATTCCACAACCTTCAACATTAAACTATGATCTAATTCTGTTTTATGTGGGGATAAACACATGCTAATGCCATTATTTTATTAGAGACTATTTTAGTAATATTGGCAGCTATTTCCTGTACAATCCGCTTGGAAACATTGCACCCCGCTTGACGTAAGCCAGACACGTGATCTGAGCAGGTCGGTCCAGATATAAGCTGGAACATTGACGTCACTGGATGTAATCTGAACAAGATTGAAACGAAGTCTTATTGCTAAGCTGCAAAAGTAGTGACTACAAATCCGTAACACAATTTTATGTTTAGACTAAAATTTAGCGTGAATAAAACTAAATAAACCTAAACTTTCAAATGTTTTTGTGAAGATATTTAGATAAAAACTGTGCGTGAGGAAATGCTGCACCGAGCACGGTGGTGTTTTCTTTAAAATATAGGTTAAATGCTAACTAAATGTTAACATCATCTAAAAATCATAACTATCTACAATTAAAACTGACCAACATATTCCCAAGACTTTCGGTCAGCAGTTCTGAATTATTTTAAAATGACTAACCAATTCGTAAATAACTCGATCATAAAGTACTGGAGAGTGCAGGTCATCGCTGTATTGTGTACAAATAATGAAACTTTCACAATTTCACCTCAATATGTAATACGTGAGTCAATGCGTTCAAAATTCACTTTCGATCCTATTCATAATATTTATAAATCGATTTATTGACCGCTCATCGCAACTGTTTATTTGTGCAGTCGAATATTACGATCACAGACAATAGTTATTGTAGTCAATTCGAAAAAAGATAGAGCTTGATTCGGATACGCGATCACAAAATACATTTTGGTTAATATAGAATTAATTCTGCTACAGCTACATTTTTAATCAGTTATTGTCACATTCTCTTTCACTAGAACAGGCAAAAACAACATGTTAAACATTGCCTTTATCAAATTTTTGACTAATATCATGACCAGTTGAAATAAACTTCTCGGTGCTACAATACGCATTTCCAAAACAATTTTTATTACAGAATTAAGTTGCTTTCACAACAACGATGAATCAATCTACCCCATCAACACAAACCTAAGCGTGATGATAAGCTTCACGGCTGAATGACCACATCAATGGAATACAAGAGCACACGCTATGTAAAAGCGGAGGAAGGAAATGCACTCTCCAACCGTTTCGCATATCGACTCTCGAGAGAACACATTGCTGTTTAATTTTAACTATACTCCGCGGTATGTTCAATGTAAACACTTGTAAAATGCGAGCTTAGATGTTGCACCACCCACGCATTCAATATTGCTTGTGATAATTGATCCACTATTATACAATATACAGAATACTATCGGACGTTTTTGAGCAATCAGGATAGGTTAAGAAGTTATAGAAAAAGTAGATTTTTTGGGACGCTAAATAATTTTGTTATTTAATAACTATATTTCTTGGAAAATAACAAGTTGTAGAAGTGTTTTGTTTTAGAAAGTAATAATCCTTCTTGAGTGATAGTGAGTTGGAAATATGGAAAAATTAACCGTAATATTTACATTATTTTGTTTAATGTATTCCTTATTAGAATATTAAGCTTTGTTCTTACTTAAACATTCAACCGTTATTTACAAACTTTCATTTGTTTCCTTAGTCTAAAATATAATAATATAAAATCTCTTAATCCTTGGTGAGTAATTTGAAGTTGTAACTTAATATGCGGTAATTCCCTCTTAGGTATTGTTTATTGATTCGCACATTTGGTTCGAAGGTTGTCGAAATTTAGTTGTGTTAGTGAAAAGCAAGGGCGCCGCTTTCCGCCCCACGCCGCAATTAACACTAAATACCATAGACCTATACTAGCTTAGACATGACCCTAAAAATATAAAACAACCTAATGTGAAACCAATTAATACATTGTGGTGTATTTTTGCATATTTCTAAATAGCAAATAATTTGAAATGTGATCTATTGTTTTTGGTTTATATTTTATTCAATGTGCTCACTCATTTATGCTTTTGTTTAATTGTATTACCTTACTCGCCAGTTAAAATTGACTTTGCATTCATAGCCCCTACATTACAATGTAGGTTCTTAGACCATAGTCTAACTTCTTTTGAATACAATAAAATAAACATTAATCGTTTGGAAAGACGTACACAGGCCAATCCCATCTAGGCTAACAGAGTAACTCGAGAACGTGATGAAAGCTTTGCACAATTTCCTTCTCAAAAAATAATCAGCTGTTGGCAACATAATACGGTAATCTCTGGACGCACAGGCTTCGTGTAGCGGAAAGACTAGTTCTTACAAGTGCCGCTAGGTGTCATTATACTGAACAGTGAATATACATGAAACACGGCTTATTTTATTTTCAGTTTTTATTCAGTTCACTAAATGCTTATGATCAATTAATAAAATAAAATTATGCGTTGGTATAGCCTTCAGTGCCAAGATGCCAAGTCTTTGATTCAAAACCTTAAATGAAATCAGTGTGTTGAGCTTAGGTCAGGTGATACCAAAAGATGCTATTAATAAACAAAATCTTGCGTTCAATTGCGCGTTGTAAAAAGGAGAGAAATATTTTTATTTTAACAGTATTAAAGTTTGTCCTTCTACACCAAATGAGTGTAATATAAACAGCGCAACAGGAACGCGACACACAAACCGGTTTCGATGCGCGAATGAATAATTTGAATTTAAATGAAACATCAACACGATAAGTAATTTGTCATGTCAACTGAAACAAATACGTAATTAAATCAACATATCCACTATTTTATAGATGGCGCCATTTTATTGTCAATTTGAAACAATAAAAAATTGAATTGAAGAAATGGTGGAATACATGTTCGTTATATCTACAAACGTACAAATACTCCTCATCCCTTTTTATGATATAGGTGTAAATAAAAATACCCTTTTATCTAATATACATGTATATGTAAGTTAAAGGTAGTATTTTTGGGCAGAAACAAAACTGCCAGATACTTTTAAAAAAAATATTTTGCATATCAGTACGATTTAGGAATGCAAAAATACTCCGTTTCCAATTCAAGCTTATCTCACGAAGAATAAATAGGTAGGTGTAAATTGCTAGTGACTTCAAAAAAACGCGATTTGTTCACGTCTTACTCAACCGTAAAATGCAGTGTTGCATCGACGGTCTAAACTGTTGCGTTTCGCAAACATTATGTAATGTTTACTTTTATCAATAAAGAACTCCACTTCGCTATTTTATCTTCAGGTTACGTCGAGATAAATTCTTACCGGCGGTCGTCGTAAATTGTAGGATTGAACCAAAAAGGATTTAGATCCTTAAAATGTCAGAAGATAATGGCTGTTGGAATGACTATTTTAGGCACCCCATCAAGAATTGAAAGAAAAAAACCTAAGAGGGAGACTATTATAGTAGGTAAGTCTTTGCTCTGCAGAAGGAAACTGTAAAAACTATAAAATATTATAGCAGATGCATGTACATACATATGTTGAAAACATACTATTTCTCCATATAACATGGAATCACAACATAATCGAATTACCAGTTGTAAGCAAGGAAGCCGTGTGCATATCATCAGATCGATAGACACACTATAGGGTGAAATAAAGTCATAGATTGGAACTGTGCAAGACCATTAAGGGTAAGATTGTCCTGAAGGAATTAAACTCTATAGCAATTTATCGTCATTGCCGATGGTAATAAACCGAATGATTCAATACAAACTTACTATAACCGTTCAAAACAATGATTGTTATTCGCAAAGTTACATGCCATCAGCTACATCCTGCGTGGGTGGCCATCGAATTGATATGTAATAGACAGCCAATAACCGTCGCATCGCACGTCACTTGTTACTCGTTACGTCAATGCTGTAATTGGCTTCAACTGAATACTGAACTCGTTTCGATTAGAGACATTTGCTACGAAGCTTCAGGGTGCCATCGAATAAGTTTGTGAAATATCAATGTAATATAAAAGTGTTGGGAGTTCTGTACATACGATTGCAAAGTCATTAGACCTTATTCTCTCCGAATAAAAATATTAAATGTTGCCTAGACTCACTTAATAGCAAAGGTTATAAAAGAATCCAACTAACGAGAGAAACAGCCAAATATTGTCTATTTTTAGAAAAATCCGAGGCGATCAAATATAATTTGTATAATTCAATTTGAATTCGCATCGCCGCGCCGCCTCAGTGCAATGAGTAATTATTATTTGGCATGTTTTATTTTTAAACAACAATTTCTTATTCACGATGCGTCGGTACACTCCATATCCAGACGGCTGATGACTAACTAACGTCTTTGTTTTTTTAATTACATACTTTAGTTCAAAAACACATTTGATACGAGCAAAAAATCTAGCTTGACTGAAACTTTATTTCGGGTACCACTCATTGCGCGCGAAATTACAGACAAAAAAGATAATACATAAAAAAGGTTTGCTTGAAATGAAATGGTATTGCGAGTGTGGCAAGGAATTATATAAATAATCTCTGACTAACCAAACACATCCTAAGGTTATCTCATTCTCTCAAAATCACCCAGAGCGACAAGAGCGTAATTTGTATTTTTTGTTTATTGTTAAAGTATTTTTCCCTTTATTATGTGAAGTTAAGAATAAAACAAATAAATAAATCTATTAGAAACAATAACAGATTACCATACTTAGATCATTTGCATCTGTATGAGCCCAAAGTACGATTACGAGTAGATAATAATAAAAACAATTATAAAAATATGACTCATTTGTAACACTAATAGGCATTTAATTAAAAGCGGAACAACCGATATCCATGAGCCACCAAATCCATTTAGTAATTACAAAATGATTAATTACTTACAAACAACATGAAAAACCTCAGTCTATCTCGAAAATAAACATAGTACATAATTTAACTTTATGCGAAATAAGCTATATAATGTAGAACATTTAGCACGGCATGTCTAAACATTGCTTAGTCTGCGTCGAATGGCAAAAGTAGGAGAATGTGCCCTTGAGAGTTTCGAACTTGCTAATTACACAGGTATATCTGTTCTGTTTGTTTGTTCGTAATCACCATTTATGTATCTTGTGGTAGGTGACTGTCTGAGTAGATATGTTGTGTTATGATTTAAGCTTTTAAACCATTGTTTGGAAACGGTTTAAAACGTATTATGATTCTATTGTTTAGTTTATGTTTAAAAATTATTTTAGTTTAATGAAAAGTATCTAATTTAGTACAATAGCTTTATTCTCATAAGTACGAAGAGCCTTGATCGTAATTTCTGAGGATGCCAGAGTGCTAAAGTTCGGTTTCGGATCATGTATTATAATAATTGTTGACTGATCCTCTTCAATGTCCTTATATGGTAATGGTTAATAACTTAAAAGCTTGAAAAAAATTCAAGAATTTCCCGGGACTGTAATAAAAGTCCGGCCTGGCGGTTATATTACATCTAAGCACGAAAAACTTACAGATTTTATAATAAAATACACTACTGCCTCTGTCTACCCCTTCAAAGATACGGTTTTGGTTTCAACATATACAAATTGTTTAGCATTCCACCACGCAGATGCTATGACGGTCAGTGGGTACACCTTTGCAAGCTGTTTTGCGTTTCACGTGCAAAACAGTTGTCACAGTGCAAGGTCGCTGTGCCTACTCTTTTGTTTACTATACATACGTTTTGTTTTCCATGCTGTAATTTGGGCATAACAGGCAGGCATATAATATATAACTTGTTGTGTATGTGCGATGTATACGCCCTTAACCTACATTAAGAAAGGAGTTAGAAGACTATATTGTAGAGTCGTGTGGTGTATGATCTTGCGTGTGCGATGTTAATATTGTTAAAAGAAAATATTTTTCAGTGAACTATATTACCTTACTGAACATTACTTAAACTATGTTACGTCACTGATGGCCTGTTACGATAGGAAACTAAGGAAACGCGCAACTTTTAAAAATCAGTGTTTTGTACTTTGGATTTGAAGCCGCGACCTTCAGTTTCGCAGGCGAGTTCTCTCCTGAACTATCACGTAATAGCCTCTTTAGATTATGCTCATTTTTATCTGATCGAAAAAATCGCGGTGAACTCTCAGTACGCAATTGACGCGAATCGGTTTGCATGTTGGCACATTTAAAAGAACGGTGTGCTAACTTTGTTTTAACGAGCGGTTCTTGAACCCGGCCTCGGACTAGCGGGACCCCGCACTGCCGACACAGCCAAAACACGGCAAGGAGCAAGACACATTACTAAAACATATAATCCGGAGGAAAATTACGTATTAATAAAAGACACCTAATAGTTTACAAAATCCTGAATTGTAAGATACAAATATTTGTCTTGTTGTGAAAACGAACCTTTTACAGCAGGCTTTGTTGTCATGATCAAATGGATGGATATACTAATTGCTAGATGAAGAGATCAAAACTGAATCCTCACGATATTTTCTGTTGTATGCTCCGTTTTTCGCGAATATTTTACTCTTTGTATTTACATCTGTTTAGATATCTGTGTTTCTCTATATGGTTTTTATTCATACTTTTGTACCATAAAGTCTTAAATAATAGATAGATGATGATATGAGAGTTTGTACTAAGTTTTATATCATAACTGCTTAAAATGTGGACAAATATCTATCAGACGAATGCGCATTAATTAATTATGAATATCTAAAGTATTATCTACTAGTTAATTTTTATTATAAAATGAATACGAAACCGGATAAATCGTCGTCTACTCTTCCCAAGATAAAACAGCGATATCTATACAAAACAGCATAGTATTTGACCGCGTACAACAAAGTAAAGTGTATAACTTGGAACCTCGTCGCGTCTAGATTTCTAACTTGGACTGTTCGACTGTAGGCATGACCTAACGAAACGCCGATGATCTCACCACACAGTATTTACACACGTTATACCTAACTTTGCCTTTACAGACTTCGCGGGGGCCGTTTTATATTTTACAACAATTTATAAGCAAAACATGCATTTACACGTAGGCTGGACGCATCACTTCCGTCGCCTTTTTGAGATAACACAAAAAGAAGATAAAAATCATAAGATTTGTGATTGCTTTCACAACTACCTTCTTTACTCAGATTTATTATCTTTATAATCTTAAATCACTCACCTCTTGTAGTGACATTTTGATAAATCACACATTAAACCAGTGACACACATTCCTTATCATCTCAAAACAAAACCATATCACACTTTCAGCAAGGACACAGCACTTGGGCGAACTTGGACGATTCTTTTTTTAAAAGACATTCACATAATTGCTAAAAACTTTAAAAGATTTAAAATAATAAATAATTCGTGTATCCAGGCCGGTGTCGGTCGCTGGTCGGCCGAGCTTCCGAATTCACTCTGAATTGAATGCGGAGTTCAAAATTTCAAATTTGGAACACCCCGGTTGCTTACAATCGAGTCACGGCCGCGTTCCAAGGTCGCATTGTATGCACTATGCACTGCTACATTTATCGCATAAATGATCAAATGGAATTATGCATACAGCTGAGAAATTCACTTGCATGCCGCGCGTATCAGGTACACATGCGACGTAGCTTTGGTTTTTAACGGCAATATTTTTTTAGTAAAAAAATATAATATTGCGTTTTTTCGAAATTTTTGGTTTGAACATTCGAGTTTAATTTCGTTTTTCGTTTAGTCGCGGGTCAATGGTCGCGGACACGTCCTCGCGGCCGGACGCCCGCCGAGTGACTGACGCGTATTGGCTGCACGCGTGTTATCAACGTGTTATCACAAGGTTCATTATTTCGCGCGATTCCATTTATTATTCACCAAGTTCGCGTTAATTGAGTTTTTTATCAATTTTTTTGTTACAAGCGACACTTTTCGCGTATTTTAAAAACAATTAATAATGTGTATTAACTAACCAACATTGTCATTATCTAACCGGACTTGGCAATACCCTTCCAATGTTATCAATCACCGTTTAAAGCATACAATAATAAAATGAACAGTATTTTATTTTATCTCTTGTTTTAAGAAGCTTGTTGACTCTAACTAAACTTAAACCGTCGGTGTTTACAAAATGTAAAAGTAAATAACGTTGTAAAACACATATAGAAATGACCGACAAATTGTCACCGCTCATGACTAACTGATTCAGTAATGAGAACTAACGGAGCGAAATTCTCAAAACTCGATTAAGTACGATCGGCGTTGAGATGAAGTAGGCGTTCTGTGACAATGGTTGAGGATTTAATTCCAATTCGCATTAATACTCGCATGGCCCACCATAAAATCTAAATATCTTAAATATGAATTCTAGTTTCCACGAAGACGCTGATTGTCTTAATACTCCATTACAAAGGCAGAATCTAGATCGCCTAATGCCACACAATTACCCTCTAAAGATCTATCGCGAGCAGTGGTTCTTAACCAACGGTCTGCAGGCCACTGGTGGACCCTGGAAGTATGTCGAATTGTCCGCGGAGCCATCCTAAGACTATGCTTAAAATAATTTTAGTATGTTTTATTTAAAGATAGATAGAAAGACCCTTCGTGTATTTACATTTTTTAAAAGTATTAACTAACAACTAGTAAATAAATAAATAATACACCTAACAGTTACATACATAGTCCTGATCCCACACTAAGACCAGGAACTACGAGGGAATTTTCGGTCTCACAAAAACCCAGACCCGAAACAAATATCTGTGGTTCACACAAATATTTGTTTCGGTGCGGGGATTAAACCCGCGGCCTCTTGTTTCACAGCTGGTGACTCTCCAACTGCGCCACGGAGGCTGTCAATCAACCGTGTGGTCAATGGCTAAACATAAATTTGGTCAAATGGTCCCTCGTTGCTAAAAAGTTAAGAACCACTGATTAAGAGTATCTAGCCCCTCTCGAGAGAATTTTCCCGCAGTGGCCTGAGAAAAGCTGACAATGCAAATATGAAACATCGGGAGCCTACAGTTATAGCGTCATACGGAGTGAGGCGTGGGATACGCGGGTCATCACCCACGACCTCACGTTCTAAGGATAGCATAGGAATTTCTTGTTTGACTTGTTAAACAATTTTAACTAAGCTTTTCGGGACTACGATTGAACATATTATTTGTAGTTGGTATGGAATGGTTTCAAATCACACTTCGATCGTTCTGCTAAATCCTATTAGGATTCCAGAATTTGTCATTAATGAACTTAATGTCTTATTAGGACTGCCTCGGTGGCGTAGTTGTACCACGGTACGCTTACAAAGCTGAGGTCTCGGGTTCGAATCCCGGGTCGGGCAAAGTGATATTGGATTTTTCTATTCATTATCAGCCCGGAGTCAGGAATTTGTACCCGATATGGCGATAGGCTCGCCCCCTATCACATTATGAGACGGAACATACAAGGCGAAATGTGGCTGTCCTGGCACCTCTGCCTAACCCTTCTGGGAAAAAGGCGTGAGTTTATGTATGTATGTATGTCTTATTATGTACATGTAGGCTCGGTTTCTTATTACACTTCTGGATGTTGAAACTGACTTCACAAGCTGTGGCTGTGTAATTAATGGGGATTATGTCTACCTTCTTAATTCTCATGCATACATTCTTATACTAATGTATTGAGTAAGATCCAGAAAAATATATTTCGCCCGCTTTCTTGAAGTCGTAATCCGCCACTGTACAAAACATTGGCAACCCGTTATTCCGCCATATTTCCTTCCCACGGGTACTACCACGTGACTAAGCAGGATATTATGATTGCAAGTGGAAATATTCCGACACAAGCCTTAGCTAATGTTTATTATTAATCCAATTACTATAACAAATTCCTTAAAGATATGTAATAAATACTTCCTGTATCATCGTGAACAATTATGGCTAAACGGATAATTAATTATTAACCAACATTACATAAATCAAAAAGAGATTATACATTCATAAAGGTGCACGTGATATCACAATTTTACTCAGTTGATTCGACTTTGGAATTGAACCCATAGCCTCGCAGTTTAGAACCCATGCACATGTCTGCTAGACATAAACATAGATAAGATAACAGCTGACCTTGTACTAGTTAGATTTACCAGCTGTAACTTTAGTATCATATCGTGAATGGTAATTTGGATCACTAGAAACATTTGGTATAGGAAACTTTTACTAATATTTTAGGTGGGCTATTGTTTAGTAAGGGGTAGAGGTCACTTGTCATGCTGGACATTTAAGATGTCCGCATTTCAGTGTACATCGCACACATTTTTACTAATAAGATATTATGATTCTTACATAATCAACACTCATTTTAGCTCAACTTTTAAACCATTTGATACAACATACAAGGAGACTAAGACCAGGCAATTATATTTCTACATAAACATTCCTACACATCATTAGTAATTCATACAAATTAACTAATTACAATGATAAATACATCCGAGATCGTTAGTTACTAGCTATTCAAACACAGTACACTTCGGGTCAATACTCTTGGTCCGTTTGTCGTCGAGATAATAGCTCACTATATTATTATTAGCTCCGCTGACAATGAGATGTTTATTGCGAATAGGTATTCACTAAATTAATCTTGACTATTATTATAAATAATTGGTGTATGTAAACGAAAACAAAGTCAAGCGAATTTTAGAGATTTCAGACACAAAGGTAAAAATTGTCGGTTTTTTACAGAGGCATTTCAAAATAGCAGATCGCGATGGAAATATATGGGGAGGCCTGTCTTCAGAATTGGATTTGCGGCTGGAAAGAGGGAGATAGAGGGAGTTTTTGACCTCCTTGAACGCTGAAACTAAGCAACAAAATAACATAATTTTTTACCGCCTCAAAACAAAAGGAGCAAGGTCAGAATTCGACTGTATGATTTTGTCATGACCAGTTTATAGGAAGAAGTACAAAATAGATCAAATAGGCTACTGTTCCCTTAAAAAATCTTGGATTAGGATTTAAGATGGGATAGAGTATGAACTTTTTAGAATCGGAGAACAAAGCTTTAAGCTACTTATTTTTATTTAAAACATACTCAACGTTAAATTATTGATGCACTGACATTTATATTTTATCGAAGATGCGTTTACAAACACCAACCTGCGATCTAATTCTATGTAGCGTGGAGTACAATAACCTTATTTGGCAAACATTTGCCTTCAATAGAAACCGAGTCTAAAATCACAACTAGACGACGTCGTTTAAGTTAAATGAACTGTGAAATGACGCATAATATGTTTTTTGTTTATTTTCTTTGAGGTAAAAATTGAAACTAAAGTGTTACTGAAGTGAACTTCATTAACTAATTACATAAAAAGAAAACAAACATATCAACGAATTAATAAACTGTGGACAACGGAAGCGAGATCTAACTATTCGGAATGCCGGATATGGTGTCCATATTTTTGCGTCTGATTCACCCTGGAGCCACGGTTTTATCATTCGGTTATTTTCGTCGTCAGTCAAAGTAATAAGAATATTTTCCGGCAAGCCATAGCTACTTTTACGATATAAAAGTAATGCAGACATCCAAAAACGCCAACCCGCACTCGACTACTCGTGAACTATACGGCCTAACCCCTCCCAATCGTATTATTGATTGTAGAGGAAGCTCATGCCCTGTAGGGGAACATATATGGGCTGATATCATATCAGAATATACAGAGATGAAAAACAGAATCGCACAAATTGTACCTATTACTACAGTGACATATTAACCTTCCAAATATTAATCTTTTTACTCAAACCTTTTTTAGTTAAACCCTTTTAAGTTAAACCAAATCCGCGATAAAATTCATAAATAATAATTTTATTTCAATGTGTAACATTCGAATAAATCTAAGAAACCATCTTGTAGTATCACATAAAACTAAAATTTTCATCAAGAAGTAGTAAAATGCAATTTAACAACATTGCCGATAGAGAACCGCGCGGCGATATGAGACGAGCATCGATATTTTGCCGCCATTCGGCCGAGTGCTGAAGGCGCGGCCTCGCGTGACTCAACTCAACATAAAGGGTTTTAACTTAATTATTTTGGGCTATATGATAAATTAATTTCATGTGTATTATGATTTGTACAGTGGCTACTTGTATTATATTATTTAATTCATAATTTTAAGCGTAAATTGGCACGATATCTCCAGTCTTAGGTACTGAATACGGAAAAAGGTAAAAAAAACGAGATGAAGGTCGTAAAGTATCTTGCAAAGTCACAACTTACGCATTGAATATAGAGGATTTTTATTGTATCCTGATTGATCTGTTATAAATGCTTAAATACTGGTGGTAATCCACACAACATTAAGATGACATGTACGTTAAACAAGTCTAATCAATTACAATCTAAGTAAATTATAAGTGCATTTTATTGTTCGATATGTTCTGTTTATCGATTATATGTACATTCCAAATAAGTTATTTAAAAAAATGCACGACTTTGATTTACTACCACTCTCGATTATCACGACAGAATAAATAAGAAACAGTTCTTAATAAATTCCTTTAGTAATCCTACATAGTAGAATAAGAAATACCTAAATCAAATATTTTTTGAATTAATTTGCAGGATGATTTATAACTACTGGTCTCCAAAATAAAATGTTTGCAAACGTGCAAAATAAATATTTCGTCTAACACCTTTTTACTCGCTTCGTGATACAGACTGTTGTTAAACGTACATTGCTCTTTCTAAATGGCGTTCAAATTACATTAGCTAAATTAAAGTGCAAGCTAATTCGTCATAGAATTCACACCGTGGCCGAAATGATTAACTTTGTACATAATATGTACTAAGTTGGACACTGAGGTTATGACCGACAATCGTGATTGAAATAAAGTGTCAATAGCACTGAATAAGTTAAAAAATATTTCAAACAGGATTTAATACCACACGGCAGCCGAAATTTCTAGTTAATTCGCATTACTCGGTCAGTTTACACTAAAGAGTGAAATTCAATTAAATCCGTGTATGTACCGTTAGTACTCGACCACCGGGCAACCAGTACGGTGGCTTGGCACGATACCTGACGTATCTTGCTTTATTTACACGTACCAACTTCCGTTTTTGGACGGGGTCATGAGAACGGGTTTAAAGGACTTTGTGTTTTTTTTGTTTCGAAAAATTTGGGACGATGTTTATAAAAAATATAAATATGAAATCTGAATTTGATTTAAATATGAAATAGCATCATCTAACCCAACTATTATAGTAATACGATTTTTTAACCACTCGACGTTTCGGTTACTTTACAGCTTTTAAACCAATGTAAAATTAAACCAAATCCACGATAAAATCTGTAAAATATAGTTTTTATCAATGTGTAACATTCGCGTGAATCTAAGAAACCATAATACAATGGTAAATTCAAAACAAATACTTTACAATTACTTTAGGAAGGCATTGCTATATCGATTTCGTAAGGAACTCCTACAGTGTGAGTCAAATGCAACCTTGATTGATTTTAATAATTTTAATTTAATTATAATATATAGCCTCTAAATAGACATCTCCGTGGCGCAGTTGGTTAGACGCCGCCTGTGAAACGAGAGGCCGCGGGTTCAATCCCCGAGAAATGTTTGTGTGGTCCACAAATATTTCTTCCGGGTCTGGGTGTTTGTGAGACCGAAAAGTCTCTCGTAGTTCCTGATACGGCTATGTATGTGACTGTTGGATATTATGTGAAAAAATAATAATTATATAATTTTGTTAAGTAATTGAAAGAGGGCTTATAATACAATTGCTGGATTAAAGTATTGGTGCGTTTTAACAACGTTAAATGTCAGCGAGGTTCTATTGACCCTACAGGTACGTTTTATCTTCAACTGCAGTCTGCATTATGATGCATAATTTTTCCGGCTATGTTCTATAGATTGGCCTTGGAGTATTTATAACATAGAGGGTGTACTTCTAAACTGGTACTTCAAAAACGTTGATAAAAATGGTGGCTTTTTCTGGCCTTCTTAGTTAGAAAGACAGGTTGTCCAACCTACACGAATTGACAAAGAAACAGTAAATATATGTAGAAAGGTACCTGTTGCGTGTGCGGCGCGTCGTCGGGGCGCAGCGCGTGCAGGCGGCCCTCCTGCAGCTCCGCGAACTCGCGCACCGCCGCCGCCGCCGCGCGGTACCGCTTCCACAGCTCCACCGCCTTGTGGTACCTGCGCGACAACTCTTGTCACATACCTAGTATATATATCACCGTTAAATTGTGAATACCGTTAGATTATAATCTATCTCGCGAGATTGTGAACTGTCGAAAGATTGTGAACCTTAGGTTAGGTTAGGTTTAACAGTTTCACTTCGATAAATTATAATCTACCGAAAAATAACACGTTAAATTGCAAGCAGTATGTTACGGTTCACAATCTTTGGATAGTTCACAATCTCGCGAGATATATTATAATTTAACGATATTTACGATTTTACGGTGACATATACATTATGTATACACAACACTGCAAGTTCTGTACGCTTGTGAATTTGCATTTTACGACATTATTTAATAAAAAATATCTTAAAAGACGTATATTGAAATAAAGACAAAAACTCAATAAGAGTCGATATTTGGTATAACTTACTTGGAAATTATCCCGCCCTCACACCCAACACTGTAACTCCTGTGTTGCAGGATCAACAGTGGCATGCAATGTAATGACACCGAGCATTGAAGCTCGGAGAGTCTCCGAGAATGTCTAACTTGTAATGTCCGCAACGAAATTAATCAGAAAGTTACAATGATTAGGGGTTGGAAACAAATTATTGTCCACTTCTTTCCGTGCAATGCGAATGAAAAAACAATGAACTAAAGAGGTATCACTCACTTGTCACACAGCTGCGTCAGGTTGGCGCATGTCTGATGGTAGGCGGCGGCGGCGTCGTCGAGTTCCCTGCGCAGCTGCGCGGCCACGGCGGGCTCGGTGCTGGCCTCCAGCGGGGCTGCCGCCTCCTTCAGCTCGCCCACCAGCTCGCCGCTGCGCCGGGAGAGCGACTCGCTCAAGTTCTGTGGAGGTGTGGAGTCGTTTAAAAAAAGTTCTCAAAAATTTTTCAGAACGTGGTGAACGTTTTTAAGTCTAGCTACACAATCACGTGAAAAAAGTACTCAAATAAAGAAAATAAAATTACTTTACTAAAAAATGTAATGAAATTGATTAAATCAACTTTTTTTAAATTTTGTTCTCATACAGCATGTGTAGTAGGTACTATATGTAAGTTGCGGTAAAGTATTATCTATTAATTATAATTATAATTATTTGAGTAGGTAAGGTTTTTTACATAGTTTTAAAACCAAGACGGAAAATTTCAATATTATGTTCATGCGATGTATGTGACTTAGAGGTGAAATAAATAATCTATATTACGAGTAGTATCAAAATCAATTTAAAAAATTATGCTAATATTTATGTATCAATATAAATTGTATCGTTGTCAAGCAATTTTGAGATGTTATGCACCCACCTCCAGCTTCTCAGTGGCCTTGAGCAGCCTGTCGTAGTCGACCTGTCCCTGCACGGTGAGCAGCTCGGCCATGTAGTCGGCCTCGCGCACGGCGCCCTGCAGCAGCTCCAGGCGCCGCTCGAAGCGCCGCCACAGCGCCAGCCGCGCGCGCAGCCGCCCGCCCAGCGCGCCGCACGCCGCCTCCAGCTCCGCGTGCGTCTCCTGGTACCACGGTACGGCATGCTATACATCTCCCACTCAACATCTACGACTCTCGTTATTACAATTACAGACAAAAAAAAACTCCCGACTTTCAAATATAAGTATAAAAGCAACCTTGGCCACTTTTGGCGTGTGATTTTATTCCGGACCCCGTATCTAGTATAAATTTGATCGAAGGGTGTGCAACACTCTTACCATCGGTGTGTAGTGTAACACATTCAAAAATAAACTTACAAAAACTGTTCTTAATTTTCAATTTCGTATGAAAATAATATTTCTCACCTGCAACGCCGAGATGTCTCTCTCCACACTAGTTGGTGACACGACAACTCGCAAGCTGGTCGGCAGCGTGTGTAGCGCCTGTCTGAGAGCCAGAATATCCCTCCACTGCGACGCCAAATCCTCTACGAGCTTGTCGCAGGTCTGAGAAGCTCTCTCTACCACGTCACTGCCGAGTCTCTCAGCAGCTTCGCACTCCTCAAGCGTCAGCCTGGCGCGGCGTTGGCTCTTTTGGCACCTCGCGATACCAGCCTGGACTTGCACGATCTTCTCCTTTAGCAACATGCTTCGTTCCAACTCCTCGGATATCTGGTCATCCAGAATACCAGACTGTGTCAGCAACGCTCCAAGCCGTTCGGATTCCGCTGTCGGGAGGAGGCTTAACCTTCCGAGTTCGTTTTGGATTCTGTCAATGCGTCCAGTCATGACTTGCAGTCTCTCTATGTAGAGGTTGAGCTCGTCTTCGCTCTTGACCACGCCTTTTAGTCCATCTACGGCCGCGCGAAGCTCCCTCAGCTCTTCTTCGAGGATGTTGAGCTTCTCACCCGAAGAGACGTCGCGGTCAGAGATATTCTGAATGGCCGTGGAGTGGATGTTGCCTATTCTACTGGCTAGGTCGTGCCATCTGTCTTCTACCTTTGAGAAGAACTGACGCTGAACCATTTCGTCGGATATAGGTAGGATTTCCAATGCCTTCTCAAATTGAACTCCAGATTCGTTCTTCAAGTTATTGTGCACTTCGTGTTGTGCTTTTAGTTCCCAGAATCTGCGAAGGTTTCCAGTAGTTGTAATATTCTCAGGTGTGATAAACTCTAGTTCTCTGTTAGCGATCTTCATCCATCCCTCGATGCGGTCAATGAGATGGTCGTACGTCATCCAGTTTTCTCTGAATGCTGTAAGCCGCGTCAGTCTTGTATCAATGTCTTCCTGCAGTTTCAATAAGGTGTCAAGCGCAGTAGCACACTGTGTCTCTAGTCCGGAACATACGATTAGGTTTTGCAAACTCTCTGTAATGGATAGGAGACGCAACATCTTTGCATAGTGATGAGATACATCCAGACTAATAGACTGGTAAAGGTTGATGTATTGTTCGTGATCCATTGAAGTCACATTGGTCAGTTCTGGAACTCTTTGTTGGGCCACTATAAGCCATTGTTGTTCTTCTTTCATGCCTTGTATGAGCATAGTCCATCTGGAAGCAGCTTGCGTCATCTGTTGAGCACGACCTGCCGCTCTGTCTATGATCAAAGTAGCTCTGTCGTGCAGTGAATTGTGTAGGGACGAATATTTCGCACGAGTTTCACTGTCAAGATTGTCTTCCAGAGATTCAAGGATTGCTCTACAGTGACTTAAATTGACGAAGAATTTTCTGTGTTTCTGGATCTCTTCGTGAAGATGATCCAGATCCGACACAATGATTTTCCCGTCTAGAAGCGCTTCTGCAACATCAGTAATCTGTCCGAAGTCCTGTAGTGTTTGTTCGTACTCTTCAGCCAATGAGGCTAGTTGAAGGAGTTTATCTCTTTCTGTGTTAATAACATTTTCTACCTGTTTGGTGTCATCTTCGCAACTATAAAGTTTGTCAGGACATTCCCTCTTCGGATTTGTTTCCAAAAATACACGATAGCGTTTAAACATCTTAATAACAGCATCGAAGTTATCGACATTATCGGATTCGATTTTATCTAATTGATCAAGCTTTTTCTGTATCGGTGTTTCTGAAAGAATAACTTCGTCCAGATTATTTTTAACCCGCTCAACTGACTGACTCAGTCTCTCAGCATCGTCCAAGAATTTCTGCCATTCCTTTTCTACTTCCTTCACTTTGACCGAGCTTTGTTTGTTCAAAGTATTAACTGCGTCTACTTGACGCGTTAACGTTTCGATTAAAGTGATGATCTCTTCGTTAACTTCAGTCACCTCAATGATTTCCTTCAGGTGATGTATATAGCTTTGAAGTGATTTGAGACGCTCGGTTTCCTCCACAGGTGTGACATTTGTTACTGTCTCTCTTTGAATCTTGTATTGAATCTCTTCTAGCCAAATTGAAATGGTTTCAATGACAATAATGACACTTTTTTCCGTTCTAGAAGGATCATTACTGTCAATAGCATTCTTAACTTCATCCAATTCTTTATTGATGACCAGATCGTACGATTTTTCTACTGAAGGTTCTAATAAAGCTACAGTCATGGAATCATCAGGAATATTTCTTTGAGGTTCAGAGACGAATTGCGTTCGCTTTTCAAGGGCGTCCAACAATCTCGCCTTCTCAGTTTTGTGCGGAAGGATAACAGTCTTGCTTGGCGATGGAGATTTGGATTTAGATCTCTGTACAACGTCAGAGTATGACAGTTTCGGTTGGGTAACAACTTGCCTCTGTAGATCAGGACTTGCCAGTTGGGAAATACCTTCATCGATTGAAGAAGTATCTCTACTGGATAAGTCATCGCTTGTTGGTGTTATTGACATAGACAATTCGGTGTTTATCGGGTCCGACAAGCTGCCAGGAGACTGTAGTAGCGGCGAATCAGCCTTCTTCTTGTGCTTTCTCTTCTTTTGTCTATGTTTCTCCGCAATAATGGATTGTGGAGGTTCTTCGTATTGGCGTTCACTTACTAAAAAGTCATTCGTGACTTGGGGAATGGAAATTTGAGCCCTTAAATGAACTTCGTAAGGCTCATCCGTGGAGGTGGAAATTGAATCTTCAGAGTAGCCTCTTGGTGATGTTTGTTGAGTACTGTCTGTTGTGGTAATTTCCGTTCGCTCCAGTTCGAGGACTGGAATCGGAGTAGAATCTTCCGAAATTGCAGGTGATTCTGCGAACTGAACCCGGGGGGAAGTTTGCTGAGTGCTATCAACAGTAACAACCTCCTTCGCCGGCTCAGGCACAGGGACCATACTTGGTTCTTCAGGAACTCGTGGTGTAGTTTGCTGACTAGTTTCTACCATGGATACTTCAGTCTTTGTCAAGTCCAATTTGGGCAATTTGGATTCCTCGTATTCCACTCTCGGTGAAGTTTGTTGCGTGCTATCAACAGTAATAACTTCACGTCTATGAATGTCCAATTCAGGTATATGAGATACGTCAGGTTTTTCAACGACATCTTCAATTTTGGCAGACTGAGGTTCGTCTGATTGTGTGTATGAACTGACTAACGCCACCTCAGGTGTTTGAATGCTCATCTCCGTTACTTCCTTTTCTTTGATCGGTGTGGTTGAGGTCTCTTGGTCAACAATTTCTTGTTTTACAGTCTGTATATCAGTTTCAGTTGTTTCAATAACTACTTCAGTACTCTTCTCATCTTTTTGTATTTCTGGTAATGGAGATGTTTGCATTTCCCGAGTTTCGGTTTCAGATTCCGGTTTTGGTGATACGTGTTCTTTAATCTCAATGGGTTCCTCTTTTATTGGGGATGTCTGCGAGAATTTCTCTTCAGGGGCATTAATGTCATGAGGAATTACTTGAGTAGTTGCCTCAGATAGTTCTACTTGTTCTGGTGTTTCTGTCCTGCTTGTTTGTATTTCCGTATCAGACATTTCAACTTTTTCAACAACTGTTGCAACTTCTTCAATGGTCTGTGTGTGAACTTCTTTGTCTTCCACTGGCGTTGTCTGAGTTAGGACTTCACTCACTGGTGTCGGCGAAGTTTGTAGTTCACTATCCAAAGTCTCTGGTCGTGTGTGGTCTTCTACGGACTCCGTTTGTTCGGGAGACGTTTGAACAGAGTACTCTTGGAATGCTACTTCTTCAACAACCGGTACTGGGAAAGTGACAGTAGTGGTAACTTCTTTTTGCACCGTTTCTGGACTACTTTGTACGCATTCCTCAACGATTTTAACAGTGCTTATATCAGATGTTTCACTCATGGTACGATAAGTTTCATCGCGAGGAGATGCCACTACTACTTCACTGCCAACCTTAAGAGTATCAGGTATAATATCAATTTCCGGTTGTGCAGGAATTTCTGGAGTATCTTCTTTTGGTTCAGAGGACTCAGAAGGAGTCTTCTTCTTTCGCCTTTTGTCCTTTTTCTTTACACATATAGGTTCCTCAAGTTCTACTGGAGTTGATACTGTTGTTTCTTCAACGTCTGTTGTACTAAGTTTCGGGTATGTTGTCTCCTCGCTAGCTAGAGTCTTACGTTTCTTCTGTTTTTTCTTTTTATCTGGAGTTGGTACTGGACCTAGAGATAGATCTTCAGGTTCATAACCTCTTTCTTCCGTAACTGGTTCAGATTCTACGACGGATGACTCATTTTCTGATTCCTGTTTGTCGAAGTCAGGTTTCAAAACATCCTCTGTGGGTTTCGGTGACTCTACAGGCGGTGATGTTGGTAACTCTACATAGTGACTAAGAGAAGAACTGTCAGTGTCTGCTATACTCTTTTCCGTTTCGACAGGCGTCTCTTTCGGAACGTCAATAGATTCACTGCTCTCGGAGTCTTTTTTATGTTTCTTTCTCTTTTTACTTCGTTTATGATCCTTTATCGAATCTTCTGGCGTTTTAACCGTGGGCTGATCTTTAATATCGATTATTTCTGTTTTTACGTGTTCCGTAGTAATTTTAATTTCACTCGGCAAAGTTACATTAACATCTTTTTTAATTACGGTCGGTTTTTGTGATTCGAATTGATCTATTGTCATATCAAGTTTCACTTTAGGTTCTGTAGTTGTAGTAACATCAGTTTTAGACAAAGACAAACTGATATCAAGTGTTTGTTCTGGTTTCTTCGGTTGTGTTGTAACCGGCATGTCGACAGATTTAAAACCACGCAAATGAGTGTCATATCTTTCGGACTCTAGCAGCAAATTAATATCATATTTAGTATCAGGTTTACTTGACACAGCTCCAGACGTTCCGATTGGAGTCGTCTGTGTTGGTATTTCTGCCTGTTCAGGCTGGTCAAACGCAGCCAATAATTTGTTCACACTTTCCGACGAGCCCTGCACTTTAGGTTCGAACTGCCGGATATAGGACACTTCAGGTGACTCTGGGACGGCAGTGATATCCGATTCAGATAAAACAGTTCCGATATTGAGTTGTTCAATTTCGACTTTCGTTTGCGTTGGTGCTACTTCAGTGACAATATGACTAACAACCATTTTGGGAGTCTCATCTATAACATTTGTGTCTTCAGATTTTACAGGAATACTGTCAACAGTTTCTGGAACTTGTTTAGTTTCATCGGGGACCGCCTCTTCTAACTCCTTCTGAATATCTGTGTCTGAATCTACTACTGGTTTTTCAATTGATTGGTTTTCCAGATTAGACGAACCAGTAGTAATTAATTTGTATGATTTTGGTATTTGTTCTGTTGTCACAGTTTCGATGCTTTTTTCAGATTGTGCAGATACCGCGACTTCCAAAGGATTTGGTTCGGAGAGCGGAAGTGTCGAGTCTGTTACAATGTCTTTAACAGCACCAGTAACAATTATTTCCCTTACCACAGATGTAAATGTTGGCTCTTTGTCTTCTGGTTCATCTAAATCTGTAACTTGCTCTGTAACGACATGTTTAATGGTCTGCTTTAGTTCAGGTTTAATCCCTTCTAGTGATGGAATTTGCGACACTTCGTCTAAAATAATTGTAGTAGGTTCTGCTACTTGTTTATCTGTTACAATCGTTACTTCTGTTATTTGTTGTGGCACATCTTCGGTGGTACTTGCTAAATGCAAAACTGGCACTTTGTCTACAGATGTGGGTTCAAGTTCATCCATTTGCTTAATATCGTCAACTTTCTTTGATTCAGAAACAGGTTTGGAAGAAACGTGTAGTATACTGGTATGACTACTTTCTGTTTCAAGAAGTCCTTTAGTTATATCCAGAATACTAGGTTGCTTTACTTTTTCTTCTTCAGTTATGACGTCAGCTTTAACACCTTCAAGTTTTGTGATGTTCTCAGGAGGTGCATCTTTAGTCAGTGAAACTTTATCATGTGGAATCTCCTGTGGCGGCATATTCTCAATTAAGCCCTCGGTAATTTCAAGCCTATGTTCTGAAGGCTTTTCCTTTTCTTGAACAGTAACAACAACGTCTAATTTCTCGAGCTTCTCTTCAGTTGGTAATTGTGGCTTGATTATATTATTTTCGGTAATTGAAGTACTATCAATGTCAGTCGTTTTTATAACTGTATCATTTGTAACAGAAACAGTTTGCCTTGTAGCGGGCACCTTGGATTCCGGGGTAACAACCAGTTCTTCACTTAAAATAACTGACTCAGGTAGGGGTTGTACGGTATTAATCTCTTCAGGTTTAACAGGTACTTTAGAGATAATTGTATGACCCATTTCGCTATCCAACATTGTCCTCGTGATATCAATAAGTGAAGTGTCTTTTGGAGCCTCACTGTTTGTTGTGTGGTCTTCAAACTTATTACTATCATTATCATATGTGACTATGTTTGAAGCGACAGTGACATCTTCGTCTTTAGTTGCAGTAGTATTCACAATATCGTCCTTAGGCGTTTGTTTGTCGCGTATTTCAATTGTTTTTACAGAAGACGGCTCAGGTATACTTTCTTCTTTGGGAATTTTAGTAGTTGGCTCTTCACCTTTTGAAGCCATTTGAATCACCTGACTGACTATAATAGGCTCTTGTTGTTTACGTTCATCTTGTGGTTTACCAGATGTGAACTTTTCATTTTCTAATAAGCTCGTAGTAACGTCAACTATAGAAGTATCTTTTTCAGTTTCAGTTACAATAGTTTTTGTATCCAAGGTATAAGTTTCTAATAAACCTGTTTGATCTTTCTCTTTGGGCTTTAACAGCTCTTTTTCTTTTAGCTCTGTCATTGGCTCAATCAATTCTAATGGCTTTTGTGTTGACTCTACTTTTTCAATCTCTTGCGGTAGTGTCTTAATTGCCAAAATTTCCTCAATTGGTTTTCTAGGAAGCTTCTCTGGCTCATCGTCTAATTTGTCAGAAGGTAATTTAGTCAAAATATCTCCGGTTTGAATCGTGACTCTATCTGTATGTGTCTCGATTTCTGTAGGCTGGCTAACATCTTTAGTAACATGTTCTTTTACGTCAACTGTTACAGCAATTTCTTGTTTATCGTCTTTATCTGATGTTTCGACAGCTTCAACTGCAACTTCTACATCGTCTACTTTTTCAACTACATTTGCCGGAATTTTAGATAAAGCTGAGTGGTCTGATTCACTAGCTATCATTAGTTTATTGATATCAATAAGAGTCGGAGCCTTAGATTTATCTGTTTCACCAACTGTTTGTTTATGCTGCTCCTCAGTTGCAGTTTCTTTAGGAGTTGGTTCTTCTTGTTTACCAATAGTGGCAGTAATTTCTTTGGCTTCATCTGCTATTGTTACTCTGTTAGTAGTAACAATAGAGGAAACCATTTCTACTATTGTGGTCTCTTCTTGGGGTTTTAGTTCCTCTGGTTCACTTTGTCCTAAAATTCTTGAATCTTCTAGCCCTCGAGGAGCATCTTTAATTATTTTCTCGACTAAATCAGAAGGTTTCTTTTGTTTGACTTCTTCTAATCTATCGGTAGATTCTAGAACTGGCGAAACCATAGTTGTAGTAGTAGTACCAGTTTCTTTAACTACTAAACCCGTCTCATCCTCTTGAGTTAGTTCCTTGATCTTTTTGTCAACTGCCTGTGCAGGAATTTTGGATACAGCAGAATGGTCGGATTCACTATCGATCAACAATTTAGATATATCAATAAGAGTTGTATCTTTAGGTTTTTCAGAGAAAATGCTTTGTTCTTCCACCATACTTATATGGGTTTCTGTAGATTCCTTAGTTACTTTTTCTGTAATACTTGTTTTGTCTTCTTTAGGGACAACAGAAGTAATTATAGGTTCCGTGGATTCCGTCACCTGAGTGACAGTCTCGGATACTTTTGGAGATTTAATATCGGAAGATGTGGTTTTCTCAATCGTCATATGTTCTGGTTGAGGATATGTCTGTTCCGATACATTATGTTCTGGGTGTTCTGTTGACTCTTGATTTACAGAAATATTCTCTATATGTTTATCAATTGGTTCTATTTTAGGCTTTTCCTCAACTTTAGGTTTCGTGTGTGGTAATTTGGACGCCGCTGAATGACCAATTTCACTTTCAATCAAGGATTTAGTTAAATCAAAAATGCTTGTATCTTTTTGCTCATCCACCGGCAGAGTCGTGGTAGAAGTAAGAGGAACAGTTTCTTTCACAACTTCGGGTTTTTCTGTCATAGTTTCTGATCCAGGCAAATCTGTTTTAGTGGTAACAGTGGTGACAGAGATGACTGGCTCCGTAGACTGTATCGTCTCCTGGATTATGTGCATAACTTTATCAGGTTCTTCGATATCATCTTTTGATTTTTGTTTAGGTGTTAAAACAGGTTCCAATTGCTTTATTTCTTTTTGTTTAGTATCCGTTACATTATAATATTGTTCCGCTTCACTACATAATAAACTCTTAGTAATGTCAACGATGTTATCCTTAACAGTTTCTGAAGTGAGAACAGCTGTTGTCTTAGTAGTTTCGGTTTCATTTAGCTGTGCTGTGGCTGGTTCAATTACTTTAGTCTTTTGTGTAAGTTTGGTAACCTCGGAATCTTCAGGTACCACGGGCATTTCAGTAGTTAACATTTTAGGCTCAGTCACGTCTGTTAGATCCTTATCTGGTCTGGTTATTTCTGATGGTTCACTAGTTGTAACATCCTTAACGTCAGTTGGAATTGTGTCTTTATGAGATGCTTTTGTAGTCACTGAAGTTGTAAATTCGGATGTTTCAGTTGTTTGTTTAACTTGTTTTGACTCATGTCCATCTAATATATGTTCATTAGTTGTTGTAGTAACAATTGTTGTTTCTGGTTCACCTATTCGGATCGTTTTCTTTATAATAGTTATAGTTCCTTCAGGGGTTTCTCGAGTTTCTACTTCGCAATGTGAAAGATCTTCAGGGATTGCTTGGCTATCTTCTACGGTGACATATTCAAAATCTCCAGTGTCCATCAATTCAATTGGCTTTTTAATCAATGTATGTGAAATATTGGATTGCTCCATTTCACTACCGATCAAGTTCTTCGTGATTTCAAGAATAGAACTATCTTGGGGTAATTTTTGCACCGTTTCTGTCACAATTTGAGTTGTAGGAATACTGGGTATTTCTTGTCTTTCGGAGTCCTGCGTTTTTAATTGAAGATTTATATCGGTAGTGATCGTCGAATCAGGAACATATTCATCATCAGGTTCCTCAATAACCTGTTCAGTAACATGTTCTTTACCATCGATGATTTGAATTTGTTTAATTATTCTGATACGTTTAGTTTTTACGCCTTCTGTTTGAATACTGTGTGAGACTCGTGGTTCTTCTTCAATCACTTCAACATCTTCAGGCTCTTCAATGACTTCTTCAGTTACATGTTCTTTTCCATCAATAATCTGTATATGTTTAATAATACGTTTTCTAGTTCTCGTAATCTTTCTGGTCACTTTTTGTACCACCGTTGCGACATTTGCAGAAGTTGACTCTACTGTTGAAACGCCGTGAGTGACCAATGTAGATTTACCATCATGAGGTTCTTCTACTTGATATAGTTGCTCACCAGGAATGTTGGGTTCCGATGATACAATTTCAAAAGATTCGGTAACATTAACGGTGCGAACAGGCGTTACTTCTCTGTCTTGGGAGCTGCGGACTAATGTTTCAGACCTTATTACTTGTGACCGTAGACCTTCACCTTCCCTCTTTAAAAATTCTTCCATTAGTCTATTTAGTTCTTGTTCTTGAAGAGTCTTATCTTTGGGTGTTATTACAAATGTTTGTCCATCATTAGGTTTTTCATCATCGGGTTTGTCTTCAGGTACGTCCCCTCTTAAAGTTTGCTCGTTATCAGGCTCGGGTTCCTTACCTAAACTATGAGCTGGACCAGGTGGTTGCTCGTCTTTGTCGTCTGAATCACCAACCTCCTCAAACTGAACTCCACCGTGCTCTTTGACATTAATCGATACTCGGGGAATTTGTTCTTCAAACACTTCAACATTGTCTGGCTCATCAATGACCTCTTCAGTGACATGTTCTTTACCGTCAATGATGACAACTTTACGAATTATACGTCTCCTCGTCTTGACTATACGTTTGGTGACTTGTTGTACAACAGCAGTCACGCTAGCAGAAGATGTCTCAATCTGAGCTGGTATTTCACCCTCTGCTAGCTGGAGAATTTCCTCAGGTTTCATGCCTTCCTGCATTGTAATAATCATGTCAGGGTTAGATGTGTACTCCTGTACAGTGACTTCAGTTCCAGGCACGCCTGATATTACCTTACCAGCATAAGTTTGGTATTGTATATGCTGGGTGCCTCCATCTTTAAGGGTACTAGACGTCGCTCCTTGATCCTGTTGTAAAGTTATTTGGGAGAACGAATCCTGGACACCATCTCTAGATAGTATCTGAGATCGTTGTTCTTGGGTTTGGAATGTTTGTTGCCTGGTAACTAATGTCTTTCTGATCTTTTTTACAATAATACGTTTGGTCCCATCAGCATCTACAACTACTTCAGTGGTGGTTTCATCTGGTTCAACCATTACTGTCTCGAACGACTGCGGGAGACTGTGAGTAATATTCAGTTGGGAATCTTTCTTCAAGTCATCATCTTTGTAGTTGGCGTCTACTAACAATGTTTGCTCTTCCATCCGTTGTTCTCTCACCACAGGTCGGCTTGCAATCTCAATAGTTTCATGGCCGTCCGAGATAGTCTGTCTGACTTGGATACTCTCTAAGACTTCTTTTTCTACTGAATGCGGTTCACTTGTCTGCACTTCAACCTCTTGTGGGGGCGCACATGTGATACATACGTCATGAGTAGAAATAACGTCAGGTTTGCATATGACAGACTTGTCAGCTAATGATGGTGGTTCAGACATAAGACTCTTTCCTGTTTGAGTTTCCATAGTAGCTGTAGGTTTGTCCTCCGATGTTTTAATTTCTTCCAATCTAATTTCTTTTTCATGTGTAGGTTCCTCGACGTGTTTCGGCGTTTCCTCTACTTCTGCTTTAGTTTCAACTTTAGGAGGTTCGTCAATTTTAGCTTGTTTTGGACTTGGTTTGCTTTCTTGAACTGTAGGCGCCTCGACACTTTCCTGAACTGTAGGTGCTTTATCCTGTACAGGGGTTGGCACTTTCTCGGGAACAGTCTGTTGGACTTCGATCTCCTTTACGACTTCAATTTCTCGTGGTGAAACAACTTCTTCAGGCATCGAAGTTGAATCAATAGTCCTGTCCGTTTGCGATATATCATCTTCTGCAACTTCGGGCGCTGACTTCATTTGCAGAAGCACAAACCTTAGCCTTTCTATTTCTACAATGACTAGATGCTTTGTCTCCTCTAAAGCACATTGCATAGCATTCAATTTCACTCTCAACGACTGACTAGATTCATCGTGACTTATCACAGTTATTGACCTGAGAATAATCTCGTACTCTTCATACTCTCTTAAATAACGCTCGTATATTTCAATATATCTAATAATATCTTCTTCGACGAGGACATCAGAGTGTTGCGCGGACTCTTTAAGACCGTTATTGATAGTCTCCAGCCAATGGTCGAGTCGAGCAATCTTCTCTTTTTGTTCTTCAATTTCTTTCGCCTGTCTTGCCACTTCAACTTTGGCTTCCTGGAAAACCAATATGCATTTGTTTATAAGTGTACTATTTAAAAATAAACCGGCACTGCCTTGCCATTCAAAACTTAACGCACTTCAACTTTGTGTTGACAACTTATAAAAAATATGCATTTTATTAAATTAGCGTGATATTAACCACTGTACATGCTTAACATTATATTAGTTTCAATGTAGTTTTAGTAAATTGCAACTATTCTAACAATAAAGTGCGTTATATGTATAAGAGTAGTTAGTCAACGTTCTAAAATGTATGTCTTAAATTGAACCTTCAAATATTTTACTTTCATTATAGCCGAGGATACAAATATGTCTTCCATATAGTTAATCAGATTACCTTTCTTACCTGGATGATGTTCAGACCCTGTCGCGCCTGCGTTAGCAGCTTTGAGATTCTCGCCTTCATGGCCATGAGGTCCTTCATCAAGGCCTGGACCTCCGCTTCATGGCGGTGCTCCATGACCTTCTCTTCGAGGAGCAACGTCGCCTCCTCGCACTTGACTAGAATTTCAATTCCCTCCTAGAAATTAAAAACATCAAGCACTATTAATTCTCTTACCTAAGATTAACTAACTTGAGATGTGACTTGATATGTTAAAGAAGTTATTTTGAGTCATTACTATTATCAGTAAATGACATCATCGGAATATAAAATGAATAATGATTCATTTTGGTTTGGTTTTGTTTCTCACTATTTAGGTAATTATTTAACAAATCTACACGTACTTTTCCCTTCCTTTTAACGGAGAATTATATGATAATTCATGTTATACATATTTATACATTAATAGAAATACTAACAATTAGCAAAATCCTTGTATAAGTTACATTCTGGTTCAAATAATATGAATAAAACATGAGTGAGTCAGCGATAGGATCATGGTTGCAGTGCCTGCATAATTCAATGCAGATTTCTGAAGCACTTCATCATTTAAAATAGACTTCAGCGCAAGATCTCGCAGCCTTGGCACTGACTGGCGTGGGATACGACTTTTCAAGAATACATTTAACTCCCAGTTTTGTGTTGTGGAAATTTGTTTGCGCCATACGAATTTACTTATTGATTTTACTCCAAAAGGATGTTCCTCAATGGTGTTAAAATCATAACATTTATGGATTACATATTGAATTTTATGATTAAAAAGTCATTTAATTTGGTCCAGTGCCTGCGTATATACGCTGTGAACCTCAAGATTCTAGGTTTATTTCTTAGTTTTATTTTGCGCCCGAGATGTCGATACACTGTCGCTCTATCTTATGTAACAAATCTTTGGTAGAGAACGGTATAAGCCCGTGGTATCAGCTCATATACGTCCTACTGCAGGGCACGGTCCTCCTCTACAATCGAAAGTACGATTGAGAGTGGTTAAGCCATATAATCCACCACGCTGGCCTGGTGCGGGTTGGCGGATTTTACATACTATATAAATTCTTATAAATCTCTATGGTATGCAGGTTTTCTCACGATGTTTTCCTTCAGCGTTATACTAACTTGTTAGGTGAATTATATTTGGTGCTAATGGGGCCCGTGCTTACAGGCTAGAAGTGAAGAAGTGAGGCTATCGTTCATACACATCAGAATACATTTTTAAAGAAACCTGAATACTTAATCACATGATTTCATACTAGCAATGATTTCATTAAAACAATTAATCATATACTTTACAATTACCGCAACAAAAATAAAACTTTTTGCAAGTAAACATAAAACTCAAACACAGAGTAATTATTGCGTTATCAGCGGACAATTACGCCGGCGGTATAATGATAAAATGAGAATAAACATCGTGTCAGTGTTTCTTGGTAATGCTAAATATAAAGGTGACTGCATGCACAGTGCATTACTCTCAGCCGGTGTCATTGCTAGATAGCGTGATTATACAACCTCTGCATAGGTCATTGCTGCTTTAAGCGGAATTTTTGCAGTTGACGAATCATGATTCATTTAACTACATATGTAAATTTGCCTATGGTGTGTATTGTTTCTTTTACATCTATATATTTTCATTTCTGAAGGGGTAGGCAGAGCTGACATTCGAGTTACTTATGATTTGATACTCGTTAGCTGTGATAGGGTGACACGAATAGGGCAAAATAGGATAATTCTATCGTAAAATTTAATCTGAGTTTTGTTACTTGTTTTCCTTTTTGGACTATTATGAAATTTATGTAAACCATTTATCATTTGAGCAATGAATGCTGAAACAAATTAAATTGACTCAATCACTTAGCGGGAATTTATTTATACTCGTACGTTGAACGTCGAGTGAATAACATGGTGGGCGACGCGTAAATTTTCATTTATGCCATTCAAGATAAATGACAACCATTTTTTATTGGCGTTTTATATTGCACTAATAGATAAAACGCACTAAAATTTTGTCACCCCAAATGTATTCTAGACACGCAAATAAATTGCCGCCCGGGGATGTAAATTATAATATTGTATATTAAATTGAATGGGCGCAAACATACTGGCAGGACAATGAGCAACTTTTATTTATTTATGTATCTATATTCTTTATTGTACACCAGGACTTATTGGTACTTCTTCACACTTTCGCGGACACAACGTGATTGTACGTCATGATTTGAGATTTTGATACGACATAACGTATAATGACGTCCAACGTATCCATACGTTATTATACGTTGTGTCCATCATAATACATATCACACGACATGACGTTTGCAAACGATAACGTGATAAAACGTTTTTGTCATATTGTCTTTTTAACATTCAATATTATAGAACACAACGTATTTACACGCCAAATATATTTGTATGGCAATTTATTGTCATATTAGAATACAACTTGAACTGAGACCGTCCGCGAAAGTGTTAATAGACGCAGGGACAAAAATAACAAATACGCTTCTCTGCCTATCATAAAAGCTATTTTCTCACACTTTTGTAAATATCTACTGCCAGAAGTCGAAATCTGTTCACAATTTTTTTTTTAAACCCAATGTCGACTTATGTAATTATTTAACGCTACTGAACATAGTGGTCGATAATATTTAATAGTTTGTGTTGGCACACACACTTTATAGCGAGCTTTAAAACATACTGCTAGGTATTAAAGAAGCTAACGGCGACCTATTTTCTCAACTCACGTAACCATCACGAACAAAACGCGTTAAATAACACTTAAATTAGCAATAACTAAACGTATTTTAAACTAGGGAAGAATATTATATCGGTAGTTATTTTTAATTATCGTCGCAGTTACGGATGTACATTGTTACAATGATTTTTTAAAATGAATTATAAACATGATAACGATTAATATTTGAAAATGCTTTTTTAATAAATTTAAAGTAGTTTAGTTTGTTTGTATTTTTATATTCCGATGGAAAAAATATATTCTTATATAGTTAAGATAAATAACTCATTACAAGCACCAAAGCAGTTTTCAAATAATTCCATAATAAAATAATATTTTCCAAAAAAAGCTGAAGTATGTACCCAAATTAATATTTAATTTTTAATTGGATATAAAGAATATGAAATAACACTAGTACAAATAAAAGGAAAATATAGCAAAATATGACTTTAAAACGGTAAACATCCTTTTGGAGCCCTTCATTTATCCTTATAAAATTGTATTTCGCTGAATTTATTTTAATACTGTTTATTATTTAAAAATGTTATTACCAAATAAATAAAAAAGAACACCCTATACTAAAGAAATTCGAAAAAAAACTTACTGAAAAACAATAAACAATACACAAACAAATTCAGTCGCGTAAACACACGACATTCCACTTGCACTAAGAGCGTTTCACAATTCGTTCGTACCGTATGATGCGGTCGGCTCACTGCGCCCTAGTGGTTGCAGCCAAAAACGATATTATTAACCGATCGCACCTTGGTGACATCACCCTGTATGTATACAATGTCAAGGCTATGGACCATCGGAGTGCTTACAGACGCCATGACGTCATGCATGTCAATTCTAGTTTTGTTTACAGAGGCCGTCTCGTCATACGCGAATATAGCCATTGGTGGAGTTTAATTGTGTATTTATATTTATGACGTGTGTTTATCTGATCTACGATAGTTTCATCATCATCAATTAAGATTACGTCTCAAATATTTTTAGCAACTGCATCATTTTTAATAAGTTTGCACCCAAAACAGTTTTCCTTCTCACTATATGAAGAGATCGAGCGAGATCATCGCCATATCGGGCACAAATTTCTGATTTCGGGCTGACTTCAACTTTGCAATCGCACCGTAATACAGCTGCGCTTCCAAGGCAGTATCATGTATAAAATATATGTGTGTATAATATAATAACATTTTATATTCGACAACTGACGACAGTCCAGATATCTGAATCATTCATTGTCAATTTGTATCTGTTTCTATATTTGGTCTAACAAACATCATCTTTGTTTAGTTTTTACAACTGCGAAATACTACGAAATACCATCAAAACTCCACCAAAGACATGACATACTAACAGAACCGGTAAGTACCCGTTCGTCGCGACTACCGCATCGCTGGGTATTGGGGCTGGTACTATGATATTTACATGATATGTACAGTGCGACTCACCTGCAGGCCTCGCTCCATCGCGTCCAGACTCTCGTCGGGCAGGTCCGACAGGCGCGTCTGTACGTCCCTTATTTCCACCAGGAGCGTCTCTATATTTTTAGACAACTCATCCTGAGGACACACACTATGATTAAAATCAAAATCACACATAACAAACGCGCTACCAACAGATCTGCTAAACAACCCCGAGGTAAAATCACTTTCAATCATACATAGTACGGATTCTCTGTATTCTATTCGCGGATGTATAAATCAAGTATAAATACCTACGTAATCTGGAGCTGTTTTGGATCGGATCCAAAACGTGAAACTACGGTTTCTCGGCTCAAGGATGCGGCCAGTCAAACAGTATTTGTTTAATTCTCATTACATTCAATGTGTTTTAAAAGTGTTCATTAATAATTTCACGCGGCGATATTAACTGTATGAATGTAATTTGGCGTGAGATTCGAACTAATTTATCAAACGGAACGACTGATTACAAGACAATAAGAATTAATCTTCAAATTCATCCGTAAGCAAAGTCGGAATTCGGAACAGATCTATTGATATCACGTCATGATGACAAAGGTAAAAACAGCAGTCCATGGGCATTCACTATGGACTAAGTTAGAATCACGGAATACAACATCAAAACAAACATTAGTTCATAACATTTGGCATGACATGCGAAAATTTAAAATTCATGTAAACTGGAATTTCATTCAAACGTTTTTTGGGCTTCAACAGATGCAGTCAGTCGGGCAAAACGTGTGTTTCGTACCTTGCAAACAATAAGTTTGGGAATCAAATATGCCGGTAAAGATCAAAAAATATTTTCATTTTGAAATGTAAGTGAATGGTTTGAGAGACATAATTCCACACAATATAAAATAATAATAACAGAATATATAGAGATTACGATCAAAATAGATTTAAAGATACATATTTTTGGTATCTTAATGGACAAATAATCTGAAGTTATAATGTTAACTTACGTCCCTCAAATCAACACATGTTAGTTTTTGTAAATTGCGTGAATGAAAGCGTGTGGAAGACACGACACAGGCGAAATAATTGAAGGTACGTAACACTTCCATTAAAAAAAGAATTGGTATTAAAAAAAGGAGATAAAAATACGATTAAATAACAAATAATGGATGGTTCTATGAATAAAAAAATAAAACTTCATTCTCTAGGGAATCTACAAAAATTGAAAGCAAAATGACTGACCTGAATGTAAAGCTTTTCAAATACATCCGAAATTGATTGATTTTAAATTCAGCGCACCTTATTTAGGTATATTGGTCGCGCGTTTTCTTTAAAAGCCCAAAAATTGAAATCTAGAAATAGTTTTAGAAAAGCGACATCAACGTCGATCGTCTCATAGCTGCCAAATAATGACAAACACTGGGGCTACCATCTCAAATGTTTCGATGTAATATAAAATAAAACAATACATACATACAAACACTTGATTTATTTTATTCAAAAAGATCTTTGACAAACGACTAGAAAGGTTTAATTGACTAGACACGACTAGAAATCACACAATAAGTAAAAAAATGACATCTACTGCGAAAATATATCGATGCAAAACTACTGCGTACTGTCTACTACTGCCTATATACGATACATCATACAGTGCATGCCAATATTTGGCACTACAAGACGAACGGCTCTCTGTTTGCTATACAATTCACGATACACAGCTTTGTAATTTGTGAAATTAAAAATTTAGTAATAATATCATGCCAAACATAAAATATAATGTGTAAAATTGTACAATACGACTGGACGTCAGTCACCTTGGTTGTCCTCCGGGATGCGTCCGCGTCCGCCGGCTCCTGTGGGGGTGAGGATGGGGCAACTGGTTCCGGAGGTGAGGTGGTTAGTATATCCTCGCTAGAGGCAGCAGGCGCCTCCGCACTCAGGTACGAGCTCTTGTCCTTCCAGCTACATATCCCACCGGGCAGGTCCATGGATATGTAGCTAGAATCCCGTGGCGAACCGCAAGGGTCTTTCGGCTCTTCACCTTCGGAAGAGTGGCCCGAACTACCACCAGGGTCCTTGTCTTTATCGTGGCGATCGATTACTTCCACTTCAGTGCCTACTGTGGATGCTTGTTTAGGTTTGTTGGCCATCATGAGGAAGTAGCGACACTCCGCGTCATGATACAGATGTTTATCAGGCCAGAATGAATTGTCGTTTATAATGTTTTCCTCCATACTGATACCCTCATCGTGAGCGGGTGTAGGCTCGAGAGATTCAGTTTGAGGTTGTTCAATGGTTTTAGTGGGAGTGGTTTCTCGTATGTGTTCGACAAGTCTCGACTCCGCGTCATCAACTAAGTGTTTATCAGTCCAGAAATTCTCCGCTTTGAGGTTACTCAGGTTGTTAGTAACTATTGAATCAATGTTAGTAGGTAATGTATCAGACGCTAAGATATGTTTTGTTTTAGTTTCAGTGACTTCCGTGCTCTGTATTATTTGTGTGACTTGTGTTTCGGTTTCATCTAAGAGTTTTGATGGTGCGATCTCTTCGTGTACTAAAAGCTCTTTCTTCTGTTCAGTGGGTGTTCCTGTCAGTGAGTTTGGTGGTGTCTGAGGTTCTTCAGATTTATTTGTATTAGTGAGTTCTAGCACTACTGTGTGTTTTTCCTCAACTTTAGCATCTTTTATTGGTTCTAACTTAATTTCCTTCGTTTCTAACGGTTTTTCCTGTGTAAGAACCGCTAAGTTATTATCAGATTCTTTTGAAAAGGGTAGTATTGTTTTTACTTTTTCATAAGAATCACTTGGAGTTATAATATCCTCCTCTTGCGTAATAGACAATGTATGATCTAGAGAGTGCGTTTCAGTCATAGAAACGGGCTCAGTGTCGTCAAGAACAGAGTCAATCATGCTTAAACTGATGTGCTTCTCGTCAATTTCCTCTTCTTGTTTTAATTTTGCAACTTTTGTAATCTTTGTTTCAGCTAACAGCTCATCTGGTTCAGGTGTAGCTAAAGATGGAGACATATCATCTAATAACTCGTCATACTGGTATTCGATAGAATTTTGGGTATCTGTCAATTCTTTTGGTGAATCATCGCTAATACCCGAAGAATCATTTTCGGGAAGTAACATTTCCTCAATTTCGCGTTGTAAGTCGGCCATTTTATTTTCGAGTGACTGTTCGTCGGATACATTTTCTTCTTGAACTGGTATTTCTCGTTGATATTCGGTAGCCTTAATCTCTTCAGTAATAAACTTGTCTACGGTCGGTTTTAGTGCTTCGCAAGGCGCCTCTACTGAATGTTCTGCCGTTTCGAATTCTTGTGTAATTGTTGTTTCTTCTTTGACTGGTAGTTGCATTTCGACACTAATTACTTCCGACAAATTTTCCAAAGCAGCTAAACCACTGGGATCTATTCTCCAATATTGAGCTTCTGAAAACAATCTATCTTTGATTGGTGTTTCAACAGATTCCGGGGTTGAAATTGTCTTTTCTTCCATCCTTGTGTGCAACTCTTCTCTTGGTTTTATTTGGGGAAGTTCAACGGTCTCTGGATGTATTTGTACAGGTGATTCGTCGGTAGTTTCCGGTGTCTCAACTGGTGTTACTTCAGGTATATCCGACGATTCCGGTGAACTGGAACTAGGTGTTTCTACCACGTTTGCTGGTTTTGTTTTAAGAACAACTTCCTGTTCCGATGACGTGACTTCAACAGAGGAAGTAGTATCAGTTGCAACAGGTTGGGGTTCAGGCTTTTTATCCTTCTTTTTCTTTTTGTTCTTTTTCTTAGATTCGGGTTCAGGTTGGACTACAGTTTCTGTTTCGACTCTTTTCTGTAGTTTTTCGTCTTCCACTTTTGGTACTTCTTCAACTGGTTTCATAACTGTATCTTTCGATTTAGATGAACGTTTCTTTTTGTCCTTCTTTGGTGGTTGCTTATCTTCATCAGATGTGCTGGGCGCTACATCTATTTCCTTAGGTTTAATTTCCTTCTCTCTTGATTTTGATGAACGACTCTTTCTTCCTTTCTTTATTGGCTTTTTATCTACCTCCGAAGGACTGCTTGGCACAGATTCATCGTCAGGCTTCAGTGTACTAATTAGTGGCTCAAATCTGTTTTCTGATTTATCACGATTATTACGTTTTGGAGATACGTTAGATGGTGAACGTGAACGGTTATCTCTTGACCTGGATCTGGATCTTCTACTTCTGTCCACAGTAATGAAACCCTCGGCGTCGACTTCTACTTCTAGTTTATGATGTTCTATAACAGACTCATCGACTAAAATCATTGGTGGTTTTGTAGGTGTAGTCGGAGATTCAACACGTGGCACTTCAGTTTTTTGTATTCTCTCGGGCGATGGCCGTTTTGAAGCAACAATTTTAGCCCAAGAACCTAATGTGTTTTCAATTTCTTGGACAGTTTCCTCGGCAACTTCTTTTACCGTGGGCTCTTTAAAGTACGTGGCAACTTCTTCAATAGCCTTTGAATGACCTGGCTGTTCTTGAATTATCTCTTGTACTTTTTTCTCGATTGGTTTCTGGGCTGTTTCTTTTTCTTTTATTATTCGTTCTTTAGCTTCTATTTGGGCTAGGCCTTCAGCCACTACTTCTGCATAAGATTTGCCTTCTTCGGCTGCTTTAGCCCATACATTAATTGGTTCTGGAGCCACAAGTGAAACTTCCGCAGGCTCAGAGATTGGCATTGGTTCAGGGGCAGTGACAATATCTTTTTTATCTTCCTTCTTCTTCTTTTTCTTGTTTTTCTTAGACTTTGGTTCTACGTGTTCTTCATGACGCTCATCTACAATTTTACATTCTGGTTCTGGTTTTTCCTCAACCATTAAATCTTCAACTTTAGGTTCAGGTTTGTCTTTTTTGGATTGCAATATCGAAGAGTACGAGATTTGGGTCAAAGTTGGTGTTGACTCTGTAGTTCCAGGTATAATTTGCATAATTTCTTCAAATATTTGAGGCTCTGGTCTACTCGCCGCTATTTTTTCTTCACGTTTGACTATTTCTTTTTTAGCTTCTGCTAAATTACCTTCTGAAGCGGTAACGTTCTGATACATGTAGGAAGGAGTGAATTCGGGTGCATCAGCTGATAAATTAGAATATATTACAGTGTTTGAATAAGAAGGTTTAAATTCAGGAATGGAATCTATTTCGGGAAGGAGATCATGCAAACTATGTATAGGAGATTTTTCAACGCGAGAATTGGACTCAGATTTTGACTGATCAGTGACATCATCAGGTTTTGGTATATCGCTGACTAGTTCAATACTAGATTTATCTAAAGGTGTATTTTGGTCCGTACTTTGAATAGTGTTATCTAGCGTATCATTGTTTTGGGGTTTAGGTGCATCGACTTCACTGGACACCGGTTCATGAGGCCGCGACGACTCCGAATGAATTATTTCAGTTCTTATAAGCTCCGCCGAGATAGTTTCGGACTTAGCAACCACGTCTCCAGAGTCTGTTGTGTGCATGAGTTGATCAAACTTCTGCATTTCTGCCAGTTTTGATTCATCTTGCCAGTCATGCAGTCCTTCTGCATCAATGTGTGTCAGACTTTCAGTACTTGAACTTGGTTCCTCGATATCAAGATTGGGTTCTTCAAATTGGACAGTGTGTTGTTGTCGTTCTATTGACTGTTGCACTACTTTTATATCACCGAAAACCATGGGCACTAAGGAATCATTAGTATCTTCAATAATAAATTCATTATTTTGTTTTGTATCTTTGTCGATATTAGAAGTTACGTCCAATGAAACCAGTGTTTTTTCTTGATTATTTTCTTCCTGCGCAATATCAGGCTGTGTAATAAGTTTTTCTTCGACGATGTTTGAAGGAAATTCATTTATGTCAATCTGCTTAAATTCATTATTTTCTAATATTTTTTCTTGCAGCTCAGGTACCTCGACAAAGTGAACGTCATTGGCATCTTTGATGTCAACAATTTCAAACGATCCATCATCTTCAATCTGCTCTGGTTCTACAATTTCCTCCTTTGCCAGCTCCATAGTTTGTCCAATTATGGGAGTCTGTTCATCTATTTCTTTAATATCGCTTTCAACCATTGATCGCACAATCTCTTCCGTGTCGACAATTTCAAAGGATTCTTCGACATTGGTCAAGACTGTATCAGTGGTGACAAGTTGTATGTCACTGGAAGATTCTGTCTTACTGGTTTCTGATTCATCAGTGGACTTACTATGCGCAATAGGTTTAGGTGTAATTACTTCTTTGTCTTTGGCATACACGACCGAAACTGGTGTATTTGTTAGATCATCGACTTCAAACGAAAACTCAATTTTATCAGACTTAGCGCTTGATGCAGTATCAGGTACTGATGGTAGCGTTTCAATAGTATCTTTAACTTTTTCAGTATCAGTTACTAATTTACTTTGATCTTCTGGTTTCAGAACAGAACACTCATTCTCAGTGAGATATTCTTTAACCATTGTTTTAAATGCAAATATTAATTCAGCGTCTTTTAATTCATGATAACTATGACGTAATGGCTCGTAAATTGGCATATTAGTTATTGGTAAAAATGTTGGTGTTGATATGTTTTCAGAAGTTTCTGTTCCCGAAAGTCGTTTATCATCCGCTTCAGTAGCTTTTGTTTCTTCCGGAACACTAGTCGTTACATCTGCAGCACTTTCGACAATCTGTGAGGATATAGGTGCAATGTTATCTGCAGTAACGTCAGGTACACTTATGTTATTATGCTCTTGACCTATAGGTCTAGAAGAAGCCAGTAATGTTTCCGCATCATTCAACTCATGGTAACTGAACCTCGGCACCTCGTAAATGCTTTGTCTAGGTTGTTCTACTTCATGCTCCACGATTTCAGCATGAGGTTGCGGTTGCAAATCCCCATTCGTAAAAGATATATCATTACATTTACTTGAATCATTATGTCGCGTTTCCTCTGTGGCAACTATTATATCTGTTGTGACCGGCGATGTAACATCTTGAGTCGTTTGTTCTATGGATGGTTTAACGTCTAATTCTTTAACAGGTGACGATTCCTTACTTGCTTCTCTCGACTTGGTAATGATAGTTGCATGCAAATTCTCAGCTTGTCTTATTTCATAATAACTTATCCTTGGTACTTCGTACATAAGTTCGCTCTTTTCAGGAGTTGGTACCTGCTCGTTCGCTTCGACAACTGCAACTTCGTCTTTGGCAAGATTCAAATCAGTTGGCGTTGGTATTGGAGAAGTAATTGACTGTGGTGGTTCACTTGTCTCTTTGTCTTCAGATGGAGCATCCATAATTTTTAATTCTGTTGCATCAAAATTACTTTCAGATTGAACTTCAACTATCTGTGATGACGTCGTTTTAGTGGTAGCAAGAAGTGATTCCGCGTCTGATAGAACTTGGTAATCCTGTCTAGGTGCCTCAAATGTCAAACGTATATCATCGACATTAATAGGTGTTTTCGCTATTTCTTCTGTGATACTGGTCGCAATTACAGGCTCAACAGCTGCGCACTCTTTAAGAGTATCAGCCAGACGAATTTCAGCATCTAATATTTCTTGATAATTTTGTTTTGGCACTTCACTTACTAAATTAACTTCCAAGTTACTAGGAGCGATCTCCTCCGTTTCTTTTATAGCTTTTACAGGTTCAAATACACACTCCTGATCTTTTTTAGACAAGCCGATTTCTATAGTTGTAGTAATTTCATTAGATGTTTCAGTTTGAAGAGAACTTTGTGTGGTCAATTCTGTGGCAGTAGGCGTGTCTGATTGTTCAAATAGAGGAATTTGTTCGGTATCAGTCAGTTTCTCAGATGACGCCATTGCTACATTTCTTAGACCAAGTCGTGTTTCGGCGTCAGTCAATTCATAGTAGCTATGCCTTGGAGTTTCCTGGCGTAATATATCAATGTCCACGGAGATTCGTTCCGATTGTGTTATCATATCCATTTTGGAGACGGTAGATTTTTCTTCATTAATCGTGGTTATCTCATGCTCTTCTGTTTTATCGATAATTGTCGGTAATATTGCAGGAATCACATCTTGTATTATAGTAGAAACAGAATCAACTTCATCTATTGGTTTATGTGCATAACTTTCGTTGCTTATTAATTCAAGTGTTTTTTCAACAACAGTTTTTTCTTGTATATCTGTCGAAGTAATAAGAGACTGAAGGAGATTATCTTCACTAGTTTCAATCGGTTTAAGCTTTTCGGGCTTTATTTTTTGTTCCTTAGAAACTTCAGATGCGAATATATATTCGGCATCTGTGATATTTTGGTAATTCACCTTAGGTGGTTCTTCGTGAATAGGTGATTGTTGATTTCCTAGTTCAGAAATAATCTCAGTTTCTTCAGTATGTTTATTTTCTGCAATTTCATCCGTAGTAGTTACCGTAAAATCTTGTTCTATTGTCTTTATATCATTATCAGCAGACAAAGTTTGCTCATTCTTACTTTGCATAACACGTGAATAGTCATAATCTAATTTATACGTATCGATATCCAAAGAATATGATTTAACGTCGTTTACAAGCTCTTGGTACGGTATGTTTGTTTGTATTTGGTATTTTTTCTCTACAGGTGTTTTGTGACGATCTTGAACAGATCCGAATATTGCTTCCTCCATAATGTCTGAAAAATCTCCTTCAACAAGAGGATTGGTGTTAGATATTTTTTCAAGTGCTTTGCCTGTATTCATAGGCACCTGAGCTTCCAGGATGTTTTCCTGCTCATCCATGTCCAACTTCAAAGATTCAATATCTGAAACAACTGAAGTCTGAACAGTTTCTGTGACTGCCATTTCTGGTTCTTTTTGTTCATTTCTTGTCTGCTCTGTGTATTCTTCTTCACAGACTTTAACCATTTCAGCGCTTTCGGTTCCGCTTTCATAGTTTTCTACGGTTGACGTTGATACAACAAAATTTTTAACTGAATCAGCTGAATCAATTTCAATTACACTACTGGAAGACATTTCATCAGTGATTTTGTTATCAGTAATAGTTTTTTCGATGGATGATTGTTCATCGAGCGACTGTGGCTCTTCTAACGAATTACTCTTACTACTAAATACTTTAACTGTCCTTATTGGAGGCAGTTTCTTTTCTTCATGGGTTATCAGATAAATCGTCCTGGTTTCTACGTCTTGTTCTACTGGCTTATAACACGTTATCTCTTCCACTATGTTTATGGAACCTTCTTTCAGGGAATCAGTGGAGAAAAATTTATCATTATTATTTTGTTCATTAGCAGGGCTTGTTGAAGCTGGTGTGACATTACTTTCCTTTATTTCTTTTATATATATTCCATCTTTAGACGTTTCCGTAAGAGATTCTTTCACAACCGAAGACTTAACTGCTTTAGTGTCTTCAATTATATCTTTCTGAACGTTGCTGTTGTCCTGTAATATGGTAACTTCAGTTGCTACTTGTTTAGTCTCAATGGAAACCATATCTGAGTCAGGCTGACTGATTGGTTCAAGAGTTGTTTCCGAAATTTCTTCTTCCTCTGCTATCAGCGCATTCCAATCAACATGTTCAAGTTTAGTAACATGTTCGCTAATGCTATCATCTTCATAATTATCCGGAGAAATTCTGTCATGTTTTTCCGTCACAACTTTACTTTCAATTTCTTCAATTTGTTCATCTTTAACAGTAACTTCTTCATGTATCATGATTTTTTGCCTGTCCTTAGACTTGGCAGCCTTATCCTTTGGTTTCTTCTTAATACCCTCGTCACGCTCTATTTCTTTCAAAGCCTTTTCAATGTCATCACCTTGTGGTTTAGTCTTTTTCAACTTAGATTTCTTTTTATTACTTTTAATTTCTTCCATAGGTTCATGTACCTCGACATTATCGAAATCTTTTGATACAAGTGGTTTACTTTCTTCGTCGCCTTCGGGAGATTCAGATTTTTCTAGCTCTTCCGTTGTTCTGACCTGTTTAGTCTTTGACTTCTTTTTAGTTTTCTGTTTTTTGTCAGTCAAAGGTTCACTGCTCTCAACAGTTTCATGCACTACTTCTCTGACAACAAAGGTTTCTAATTTTTCCTCGGTAACATTATGTTCCGCAGATTCCTCTACAACATCATTCGTAGATTTCGGTTTTTTAGACTTTTTCTTTTTAAGTTGTTTTTGATCATTTGCTTGTTCATCAACATTAGTTTCAACTCCAATAGTTTCAATAATTTCTGCTACATTTTCAGGTGTTTTATCACGTTTTTTTTGTTTTTTGTTCTTTTTGCGTTTAGTTGTAACATCATCTTCAACTGTTGACTTTTCTTCTTCGGCAAAAATACTTGCTTGGATATTTTCCTTTAAAGCTTGTTCAGACTCTTTGACAATAAACTCTGAAGTTGTTTCAACAACAGTAGTACTTTTGCTTGACCAAATTTGTTTAGTTTCTGTAGTAGTTATTTCATAACTGTCATTCCTGGATTGGTCAGGAAGGTCCTTGTCTTCAATGATCTCTGGAATTTGAGTCTCTATATCAGTATCCTGTATTGTAGGTTCAATGCCAATATCAATTGAACAGGTTTGCGATTCTTCGGATAATTTTGGTGAAATAGGTTCAGAGTCGGTCACATCCACCTCTTCAATTAAAGGTGTTTGAATTTGTTCGATTGTGTCAATATCAGATATCTTTTGTGACTGTTCGGTTTTGTTATCCCGTATATCCGTGTTAGTATCTAAACTCATTGTATTGATATTTTCATCTATCTTCCGAGATTCAAAAGAAATAATGTCCGCCGTTTCCTCCTTGCAACTTTTTTCTTGTTGAGTTTTGTGACTCTTGTGTTTCTTTTGCTTTTTGGAAACCTTAACAACGTTACTTTCTGTTTTATTATCTTGTTCAAAAACTTCAACTGTAACAGATTCCTTTTTGTTACTGGTGTTAATCATTTGTGAAATATCATTTTCTGACATTTTATCCCAAGATTCTAAATTTGTTGTTTCCGGCATAGTCATTTCAACCACATTTGAAACAATAATTTTTTCAGTAGATTGAAGTTGAACTGTAGTGTCTTCTGGTGTTTGTTCCTTTAATTGTGATTCTGTTAAATCTATTTTGTCTGAGACTTCTTTGTGAACTTTCTTTTTCTTTTTATCTTTTTTCTTTTCATCAGTCGGTTCAACAGAGCTTTGTGGAGTTGTTTCAACGATTACAAATACATCTTCTTTTGCTTTTGCATGAGCATCTTTTTGTCCCTTCTTTTTCTTGTGCTTTATTGGCACTTCAGAATCTTTATCATCTGATTGCGTCAGGGTATCATGAACTACAAGCGGTTCTTGTACCACCTGAAGGCTACTTTCCACCGTAGAAATCTCAAGGCTCTTGTCTCTAACTTCTTTGGATTTCTTTTTCTTTTTGTCGTATTCTTCAATTTCTTTCAGAGCTTTTTGTATTTCATCTTCCGGATGTTTCGGTTTTTTAGATTTATGTTTCTTTTTAGATTTCTTATTTTCTGCCTCTTCTGAGATATCCTCTTGCTGGGACTCCTCTGCAGGGGCAGTTTCAATAACGGTCTCCGATATGACGGGCGTTGGGGCAATTTCTTTTGTTGGTTTATCTTTCATTACCGTTTGCTCAACATGAAGTTCTTTATCGGTCGAAGCATGCACAGTTGTCAATTCGACTTGAACTGGCTCCAGTATCTCTTCGAATTCTTGAACTTCAATAACTTTTCTCATGGTCTTTTTCTTTTTCATTGCCTGCACGTCATGCGCTTTAGTTGGCCGTTTTTCAGGCGCGCGTCTTTGTCTCGGCATATCTCTGGAACGGCTACGTGGCGCCGGCCGTTCAGGTCTTTCAGGCCTCTCAGGTCTTTCAGATCTTTCCGATCGTAATTTAGTCTCTATACGTTCTGTTCTCGTCTCAAATTGTTGAAGTACTGGAGGTTTTTCCACACATTCTACTATTATTTCTTTTACAAGCTCAACATGGGCCACCTGTGGTTTTGGCAACGTTGTGATGCTTTGTGTTCGTACCTGTCTTGGCAAGCCAAGAGCGAGTATTTCGGCATATGATAAGTCAGATCGATGCTTGGCAATAGGACTCGGGGCTCTGTGCTCCGGTTCCACTGGCTTAAGTTCTATCTCAGGTTCAGTAACTTCGTGAACCGTCTCAGGAACTAGTTCCTGCACATATATCGGCTCGACTGATTCACGAACGACAACAGTCTTTTCATAACATTCCTCGACTGGCTCCGAGTAGCACTCGCGCAAATCTCTGGTTTCCTGGGGAGTGAATTCCTCCTCATGGTAAACTTCCGTAACATCTCCGTAAGTATCACTGGCACTGATCGTTTCGCACACAACGGGACGATCGCCCTCATTTCTATCACTGGGCACACACACATCGACCACTACACCAGGTTGACTCTCCGGTTGCATTTGTTCCGGCGGGGAAGGCGAGTATCTCTGTCGGTCGTCCGATTCGGCGGGCTCGTATCGCACTCTGTGCATGCTGGGCTGGCGCGAGCCCGTGGAGCTGGAGCGGGAGCCGGAGCCCCGAACTATCTCGGCGTAGCTGATAGCGCCGGGCACCCAGACGGGGCTGCGGGCGCGCGTGGCCGGCGCGGGGCGGGCGGGCACGGCGAGCGAGCGGTCTCGGCGGTCGGGTGAGCGCGCGCGGCGGGCGCGGGCCGAGGCGCCGCTGGTGGCGAGCATGCTCAGAGTGCTGGCGCGCTCGGACAGCTCTTCGTCGTGCTCGTCGCGCTCGCTCAGCGCGGGCGGCATTGCGAAGTACGGGTCCAGCGCGTAGATGGCACCGGTCAGCTCTTCGATTCGCCGGTAGACCTCCTGATACGCAAGTACGGACAAAAACGATTTACAAGGGTGTCGCTTTCGAGAGCGGGATGAAAGAAAACGACGGTGGCTGCGATGTTTCATGTGTATTTTATAGCGTTCTTTACGTGATACTTAAAATATTACAAGGAACGAGACGTATTGACTTAAAGCTAGACGAGGCGGGCCGCGACGGTCGCGGCCTACGCGTCTCGCAGCGGGTCAGCGTCCGGACTGCCGCGCTGCACTATTAACTTGACTCGCTCGTTGCGCGCCTGAATCTTGCCCTGGAGCGACTTGACTCGCTCGCGGCACTCCTAGCGGAGGATATCGGTTCGACGTGTTAGTAGCGGGGAGGGTGAAGGGAAGGCAACAGAAAGAAAACCAAAGATGAGTAACGGAACGCCGGTGAAAACGCACACTACCACACCGTCCCCGACGGTGCCGTGAGGTGAAGCGAAGCGGTGCCCGCCACCCGAGTCGCCCAACCGAGAGCCTCCCGGGATCGAGATAAACAAAACTAGAACGGTCGCTACGGAACACGCTAGCCACCTACTCGCGGGGTCGGCGCCGGCAAGCGGGGGACCTACCTGTTGATGGCGGTGCGCGCGCTCGGGGTCGCGCGGGCTGTAGTTGGGCTGCGCAGCCTGGCGCAGGCGCTGCTCGGCCTGCAGCAGCTGTGCGCGCAGGCCCGCCACGTCGGCGCAGTACGCCTCCACCTGCGCCAGCGCCGCCGCCAGCTGCCGCGCCTGCGCCGCCGCGCCGCCGCCCAGCGCGTCCAGCGCGCCGCACAGCACGCGCGCGCCCTCCCGCACGCCCGCCGCGCCCGCCGACTGCGCCGCCACGCCGTCCGGCTCGAAGTGCACCTGCACAAGCGCACACGTCACACTCCGCGACCATGCCACCTACCGTCGCGCGAACGCTTCATTGCCGGTTCCACTCACGTTCAGTTTCTCCACTGCGTATGATATTTTTGTCTTCTGTGTGGAAATGTCGTTGATTATTTTCTCCCTGAGGGCGAGTCTGTCTCTGAGCGGCTTTTTGGCGTTTTGTGGCGCTTCTAACGTTCGAGACGTCGCTTCGAGCCAATGCCCGACGTCCTTGAGTTTCTTCTCGCATCGCTCCCATTCTTCCGCTAATTCTTGTAGTAGACCGTTCTGTGGAAAAAAACCAAAAGTCCAAAAGAGATTAGATATTATTGTAGTTTATCGCGAAACTGAATGATTCAATCAGTGGGTGACGGACCGTCTTTGCTAATTTTTTCTCTACGTCGACAGTCGCGTTCTCGGCGGCCTCGAGCCTCGACGGCAAGTCCCCGGGACTCGTGACGCGCTCTATCGCCTCAATCTCCTTGGCCATATCCGCTAAGTTTTTGGCTTGCTGCTTACAGCTCTTGAGCGCATTCTGTAAAGTATAAATAAATTAGTAAGAATTCGGTATTCATTCGCGTGTAGTCGCAGACTCTGACTACATACCCCATATTCAGTCTGTTTCTGTTGCGCCTCCTGCAAGTCGGCCAATGGGAGTGGCCGCGCTAGGAATGCACGTTGGGTTTCCACCCAGAGTAGGACTTTCTCTAAGAGAGCAAGGAACCTGGCGACGGCGTCGCAGGCGTCTTCGACTGCGGCTTGCCGCGCCTCCAGCTCGCTGCACACGGCGGCGAACTGCTCCGACAGCGCCGTCACCGTCGACTGCACCAGCTGCCTCTCGCTCGCGTCGCGGCTTCCTTCCACGATGGCGCGAGCGTTGCGCGTCAACCGCTCCACGCGGTCTGCAATATTTGGCACTTCGGATCTGGTCGCCACGAGGCGCTCTCTATAGGGCTCCGGCGGCAGCGTGCGGTCTCTGGCCGTGAGCTCCGCCGCGCGGATCCACGCTTGGACGTCTTCCACGTCTGTCGCGTATTCGGACCGAGCCGTGCGCGCTCGTTTGTATTCCCTCTCCTTCTCTTCCATCGCGGCGGCCAACGCTTCGGACGACAGTTCCAAGGCGGACAACTCCTGCGCCACGTCCGCAGGCGCGGACCCTCCGTAACGTTTCCTGCTCTCTTCGGTGAAGTTCTTGGTGCGCTCGACCAACTCCGAAACCTCGGCGGTGAGCGCGCGCACGTTGTCCTCCTCGTCCTCGCCGAACACGTAGAAAGTCCTGACTTTGGCGATAGAAACCTCGATCAGTTGTCGAAGTTCGTCGATTCTCTCCGACACGCGATCGAAATCAGACACTATGTCGTCGATCTCCGCGAGCCGCGCCGCTAGAGTCTGTCGCAATCTGCAAAAGAAAACGATCGGTCAAAACGTTCAGTTCCGTCCGTGCAACGCCGGCGTGTGAAGTTCGGAACGCGCAAGCGACGCGAAGCTGCCAAAACGCGACGAAAATAATCCCGACGGCACGGAGCGGCGTGCGGCGCGCGGCGTCACGCTGCGCCCGTGACGGTGCAAGGTCGCGCCGCCGCCGCCCCCCGCACCGCCCGGCGCCGCGGTCCCACCTCGTCGTTCGTGCTCGTTCGCTCGCGGCGCTCCGCTCGCGTCGCCCTCCCGTCGCTCAATGAACCGATCTCGATAGATTCGCTGGACGCGTCTAATTTTAAATTCCACGTTCTAATGTTTGCACGGTGACATCATAGCGCGCGAGTTTTTTCGGTGCATTCGCCCGTGAGTGTTTACGTTGTGCACACACGCGCCCGACCTCGTTTACCTTATGATGAGGTGACGTGACGCCCGCGACCTTCGGCGCCGTGTGCGCGACGCGTTAACTCGAGCCTCGGGGCGACACACGAGTTTGCACAAGCACCATGAGGTTGTCGTGGTGTGGTACCGGCGCGGCCGGTGTGCGACATGAATGACACGCGCCGGTGAGCGCGTGGCGCGGCGGTGCGGCGGAGCGGCGGCCGGCCGGCGCGCTCCGGTTATTCGAGTCGATGAAGTAAATGCGTTGGGCAGCGGTTAACTACGTTTAATACATACAATCACACGGAGTCTCGTGATATCTGGACTAGTGTGTGTCGCGGCGCTCGCGGAAATACGTAGGGCGGCGTGACTCACCGCGGAGACGGTCGACACGTAGGCACCAGCGCTTCGATATCACATATTTTCTACTTCGTCCACTAATAATACGTAGAAGAGGCCGCAGCGGCGTTGCAGTCTCTTCGATATACAAAATTCTATAAGAACTGGGGCCGGGGAGCCGGGCCGATTTATTTTGCGACGACACTTATTTTCGGAGCGGCCGGCTCGCCTCGTGGACACGGAAGGGAAATGTTCGCCTCGTTTCGCACCACTATCAAATCGAGCTTTAATTTCATCGCGTTGTATTATCAATTATAATTCTACTAGCATATATTACTAAAGATTAAAATGAAAAAATATGGCGTGTGCTCCAAGTATATCCGTGCGGTCGGTTTCCAGCGCAGACTGAGGGGCCCTGACCTATAAAGCGCTGCGTTCGCTCGCATGCGCAGTAAGCTCGGAAATAGTAGTCTGCCAGTTTGAATAACGATTACATGTCTCCCCCGTACCCTGTCGATCGTCTGGAGTTTGGGGTGCGCCATTCTCCGACTTAAAGCCTTCACCGTGGGTGTAGTTTCGTTTGACCAGCAATAAAGGCATACAACTTTCCAGTCCTTTCGCAACGTTTCACCGATTGATTCTATTCTAGGGTGCACATGCGAAATATTTTCATCTCTTTTGTGAAAATTACGTTTCATTTAAACCGTGACTTAAAACAAAGCCCCTACGCGCATTTTTTCATTGTGAATTACCATACCAATATATTTAATTAAATATATTAAAACGCACCACACATATTTATAGCCAAGAAAGTATAAAAAAATATATGTACTTGTAAAATGAAGCAACATATGCACACTTCATACAAATCGGTCGAACCCAAAGTGTTCCGATGTAAATACCTGCGTTTTCCGTGATTGTATTTTTAGCTTTAACGTTCGATAAAGTTACGTGCATCGTTAATTAATGTTTTGAGGCAACTCTCCGCTTTAGTATTTTCCGGTAACACAATATATTTATGAATAAAAAACAAGAACATACAGTCGATTTAACAACCTCCTCCTTTTTTCAAAGTCGGTTAAAGTGTTGGACACGCGATAACAATAATCTTGCAAAAATAATTGTCATTAGAATCACGTAAAAGAACTGAAACCATTAATCAAAAGTTATATGTTACGAATTTAATTTTCATAATTGTAACCGACAATGAACTACAAAACATGAAAACCATGATATAATATTTTTAGTCTCACTGACACCCAAACAAAGTGTTATTACTACGAACATTATAAAACGCAACAATAGTCTGCATTTACTCCACTGACCCTGGCGTGAGGCCTCAGTCGCCCTGAACTTGTAACCATGTTTATTTCCAGTACGGATAATAACAAATACATTCGCGTAATGTCCGCCCAAAATCGTTTAACTGCGAATGAATGAAATTTAATGACGTAAAAACCTTTTTGAGGCGTGTCATAAAAATGTTGATGATGTTTTGAACGGTATAGGTCCGCCAACCCAACCAAGCTTGGTGGTCTATTGACTAACTGCCTTACTTAGATATAGTTAATGTAAATTAAATCATAGTGTAGATTTTACGAAGAGGATCTATACTAAGGAACAATTTAATATTAAACGTCTGCGATACAACTTTCCAGTTACGAGTGCGGCAGTAAGCCTGCTCAATCGAGCTCATTATTTTGGAGGACGTTCAATGTAAGTGATGGTAGAGGCCATATAGACGACCCATCGATGCTAAATAACTATTACCCGTATCACTTAATATGGTTTGCTAAAGGAAAAACAACGAATTTCAAAGTGCTATTGTTTAGGCGTGCGTTAAATCAGTTTCCTGCTCGGGAAATAGCGATGACATAAGTGCACGCACTCGCGCGTTTGTTGACAAAATATGTGAATATCTCGGGGTTCACGCAACTACTAAATCTACGATAAACATAGCAGATAACGTGTAGTAAAATTATATTTTAGCTATTAATCTTCGTTGATAAACGTTCTGACATTTTTGCAAAGTTATACGTATCTACATAAGAATTGATTGCATCTTTTGAAATAATAAAAAAAATGTGTCGGTCGTTTCAGTCTTATATTGTTAACTTTGGATAATTAATTATTAAATGAATTTTATAAAGATACAAAACCTTATCGTGCATTTTTCAATTTGTTATGTATTAGTTTTGCTATCTACTAAATAAGTCATATTAACAAAGAACCGTGAAGTTAAGTCACTAATTGTTATGAATAAGGTATTTAGCACCTGTGAAACTTATATCACGTCAGTAGAATATCGTGGTATTTCTTATTATTTATTTAACTATTCGTTATCACGCCACGGCTAAACAAATCTTTAGTTAACCTATATAGGGTGAACGATGTATTCATTGACCATGCTTAGAAATAATATCCTTATTCACTGTTATGAAAAACACTTTAACCGTATCACGAATGATACCCAAGATCATGGCATATAAAAGGGCAAGAAAACAGCCAGTGTACTTTTTCTAAACGTGGCCAATAACATTGACCCTAAATATATTCACCGATCGGTCCGTATAATAAATGTCTAAACGAGCGTTGACGCAGGAAATTGAATGTTTATTAGTAATTACACCTGCCGAGTTCCGTTTATATGGCAGCTTGGCGTTCACACGTCACTGGTCCGGCCCATGCGCCTGGTGATGTGTGACGATGCGTCAATGCTAAACAGATTATATTGAAAGATCGTATTATATTATGCAACGATTAGCCAGCGTTCAGCCTGACGGTGCACTGTAGTCGATTTACATTGTGGTCTGCGTCGCCGCAATGTACCGGCTGGGAATCGTTCCGGTGCATTGGCTAGATTGTATTTACAATGTACATCCACTTTATGTTACTATAATATATAAGCTGAATCCTTTATCTCCAAAAGGTAGGCAGAGGACACACTATAGTAAGTACTTCATCTAGTTGAATTCCACCCGCAGTGTCATGGAGAGCGCCTCTATGGCGTTGTGCTATTTGTGGGATATTCCGTTCGCCGCATAGGACTAACATACATAATGTGTAAAACTGAGTAGGGCAATCCGCAGTGGCATGTTCCTTGCCGGGGTTTACCAGTGTATAAGAACCTGGACAACAAAATAATTTCGCCCGCGTAGGTCAGAACAGCCTTTTGACAAATTATGTGCACTTTATTGATATGCCATTTGAAAACAGCTAAAAGGCAATATTTTCTTTCCAATTCGATACCTCTGCCTTGATACATGTTATAAAAATAGACGATTTGCATTTTCCAAGGATCATACTGAAAGAATACAAGACATCAATAATGTAGGGACACGCTAAAAAATTATATAAAATAACCAAAAAACATTCACGTTAGATACACTGTCACCTTGAAGATAAACTTTACAACCATCAAGCGCATTAAATCCGTTTATAAGTATTTACATAAGAAACAACTAGCATCATATAATTAGGAATGAGTTCCAACGTAATTGTCGCACAACGTAAGAAATATTAAATTATTAAGAAATATTATTACTTTTTATAACCATCAGGAACGGCATTCTCGTCTCGCCATTAATAGTAAAAAAATATATATAAACATAATACAGAATTATCACAGCTCGAAGTTGATATATCCTTCAGATATATTTATAAGAATGCATTGGTTTTTATATTTTAAAGTAAACATTTTAATGCGCATTGGTTAATGTTTAGACTCGACTCCGATCAAGATAACCGAGTTTCATTTTCTTGTTTACGTACAAGTCAATACGATTCGATTTATCCGCTACTGCTCTTTCGGATGTGAAAATAATATGACGTCATAATTTATACTAATATATAAAGCTGAACTATAGACATAAACATAAGATTTTTTAGTATATTTTTCAGTTGATTTCTGTATCAGCCCGTCATCCTACAGCCCATGTATCAGTACATCAAAACCGAACTGCTACATTTTCAAGACAAAATTATCCAAAATCTACTATAATAGGTATTTTAGAAAAGGAAAAATAACAAAATGCGAACTAATTTCTAGAAAATCCCAGACAACCTAGAAGTCCGCCACAAATACGTATAGACTGTAGGCACTGCGATCGTCTGAGATGCAGGCAATTGCTTTATTGAATAAAATGAAACACTATAAAAGAAACTTGATAACCATGTTGTCATCTTTAAACATGATTATACATCAACACGAGCATAACATATAAAATGTTGACTAAAACTGACTAACAGTTCTAATAACTCCAATATATATCAGTGATTTTATACCTAAATTAAATGATCTCTTACTAATAACGTAAGTTTATCTATAATTTATATATAATTTACACCAGTTTATGTCTATATCCCATTGTCCCAAGGTTAGACTCACTTTTTTATATTTTCATCAACAATTTATGACTCTTAAATCTTATTCGTGACATTTATTGCAGCCATATGTTAGGTTAAACTTGGTTGTAGTTTAACCAATGTGTTTTATAGCCAGACAGATGAAACAACAGGATTTTTTCCCATTAAAACGGCTATTTCAGGCTTTACATTTGTCCCTACACATTCATTTGTCTTTATTGCGTCTATAAATAGTCTGGTGACTGTCTGTCATATTATTAATTGCAATATTACCCTTTGAACAAGGAATATTTTATTAGAATGAATAGTAAAATGCAAATATTTAACATACATGACGACATTAACGTAAAGTTCTAAATAATGGTAGATCTTTGCAACTTAGAGATTTTCTGCTCGTTGCTTAATATCTTGTATAAATTATGAAGTGATATTTTCACCATAAACTTATTAAGTACTTAACATAATTATAAAAGCAGCTAAGTATCAACTCTCTCTTCAATACCAGATTGTAAATTGGCAACTAAGCGTGGAGAGATTTGTGAAATTTTACAACTGTATACGGCTACTATACTGGTGTGAATTGGTATCACATGATAATGCGACTTTTATCAATGTTATTTGTCACTTAAGTGTTGATAGCACGTTTTAATTCGGCAACTAATATTGCCCTAATAACTCTCATCGAATCCCGTGCTTTTTCCTTCACTTTCCCCTCCAAATTGACTATGACTTTTTTGATTGCATTGAATGGCGGAACTATCATGCCGTTCGCCTGATCGCAAGCAATACGACCGCTTATGGATAGTAGCAAAACCAAACAACACCGAGAATTCAATTCAAAATTCAAGTTTTGTAGGTGAGCTGGTAGCTTTACTTTAACTTTGCTAACTTTCCTAGTAGCTCCCGTACCCATGCAATAGAAAATAGATTCCCATAGTTGGTTACGTTATTAACATTTAAGCCCGACAAATGACAGCAAAAAACAGCTGCTATAATTCCTAAATAAAATAATAAAAATAAAATTACCATCAAACTAGACGAGAATAAAAATTACATATTAAAATACCGATGTGATTGTGACATACACTAAATATATTCCCGCATGTGTGACGTGACGAGAGAATAATAAGCGAAAGAATTCATGGATGATGGGGCCTCGTCTCACGTTTTAAAATAGAGTATGGCTCCAAGGATGCAGACTCCACGCCAGTGACATCATCATAAAACTTGGATTTTTACAAGTTCATGAATAGCTTATGCCGCGAGAATATTTCCTCACCGATTGAACAATAATTTTAGAAATGATTTTGAATCTTTAGGTACAAGTTAATTCGTCATTTGCATCGCTCTGATGGCGTATACCAAGCTGTGCCATACATGGTCATAAATAATAATTTTTATAGCAATACCCAGAACGCATCCATATTTTAAAGATATCCTGACGATTCCTGTATTTGCAATTAAAGACTTTGAGATAACTCTTACCTCCCAGATTATATTAAACTTATTACGCATTGGAAACTAAGCTCGACAGACATTGATTTAAAAATGCATGAGGTTTAGCAACATATACACGTGGTAGGATCGCCCTCTTTAGTAACCATGTTGCTATGTGCACCACTTTTAAATAGAGCTTAAAATAATGTGGAATTTTAAGAAGAGAGATTAAAAACTACAATATTTTTCCAGTTACCTAATACATCACTCTTAATCTAAAAACTGATTCTAAGTATAAAAAATCCTGTTAAATTTGAATATTACGTAATTCTATGTCAATGACGTCACTTGTTAAGTATAGCTTCCCTGGTACAAGCTGTTGACTCAGTCCTATTTCCAAGAGAATATTTTTGCTAGATTCATTGCGCTCAGTGGGCCCGGGTGCAGCACTGCTAAATTACGTCACAGCTTAATTTCGTCTTCCTCTCCAAGGATATTTGCTGGGATGCGTAATGTAGATCTTTCTCTTTCACTCCTTAATTTCTAGTCTATTTTCGTTGTTTCTACGTGTCTTTATGAAGGATTTAAAAATGACGGTGATGTAATTTAATTCATGTGATGTCATATATTGGTTTAGGCGGAGATATACATACATTATAGTAGACAGTGGATGTAAGTGCTTTTTATCGCAGCTTCTTACCGATTTATAAATTTATCAGACAATTGCCGGTCAAATTGATGTATTTATATAATTGTGATCTAACTCAACGTATCGATAGGCTCGTATGATCATCAATTATGTGCTGTATTCCAACCCCAGATGTGTAGCGAGCACGTTTTGTCACAAGTGCTGTATCGATCTCAATTAATTCTATTAGCAGAAATATTCAATGCACATAAGAAACAATCGTTATTAAGATTAGGCTTCTGAATCAAAGAGCATTTCTAGATCATTTTGATAGCTTAAAATCCTACTCTTTTGATGCAGAAGATATTTTTGTTAAGCTTGAACGACAACAACAACAACATCCCTCACAGATGGCGCGCGATTTAGATTTATATCTCCTTTTCTGTGTCATACAACAAAACACGCCTCAACGTATGCATTTTACAGCTATTCCATGCACGTAGCTCGACCATTTTTACAAAAAAAGAATACCGGTTGCCAATTAAGAACGAGCGAGTCCGACCGCCCTTGGATGTCCCATATAAGGCTGCAAAATTATAGTTGCAGTCACGAGCGGCGCCACTGTTGCACTTCCTTAGCAACTTAGTATAATAAATTTTAGTTCCATATTCCGCCACCGGTAAATGTTACACGGCGTTTTTTCCACTTGTTACCCAGCATTCGGAGTCGAATAAAAAGTATGAAATTTTGTAATTGTCATTCAGCAACGGTGAATTTATTTCGGTCACAGCTCTGCGAGAATTTTTAAGGTTTCCGCTTCGCTTTAAAGTTATATTCTCGTATGAGTTTTAAGCTGCAATTTAGTATGTTAAGTAGTTCATAATATTGTTGGTAAGAGTACTGTATTTGCGTCATGCAAATTTTATTTTTGGAAATAAGTAAAGTACAACATTTTGAATCATTTTTCCACGTACAATTTTGAACGGCAGAAAACAGAAATGATGTTTTCGATCACGATAAAGATCCACGATATACATCTATTGATTTCACCAATCTGATCACACAATTCATGTTTTTTTATTAGAAAGAGATACGTAATCTAATTAATTAATAATTAATATTGATAAATTTTCTCGAAGTACACTACAAGATTATAGGCCCGTGTCCAAAAGAAGGACATATTATGTGTTTACATTATGAATCTCCACATTACAAGCAAAACAACGCAACAACAATGTACAAAATCATGATTCTCGCATTCATCCATTGTGCTACATTTAACGATGTCCAACAATTCACGGCAAATTAAACTAACGCGCAGAAACATTACATAAAGATAATCACAACACGATCACCACGCGAGCCGCGAACATTCTAAACAAAAAACATGAAACCGAAAGTGCCGGAGTAATTAGTGTGAAAATTGGAGACGCGTTAGACGCCTCCGAGGCAACCGTGAAAATATACCTAATCAGGAACGGATTCAACTGGTTTTCAACTTTAAAACCCACAAAATACAGTTCAACTTCAATCACCAACTAATAAACGGATTTATTTTTACGAAATTTGACCATCATCAAATGATTTCGAATTGTAAAATCATAGGAATAGAGTTGAAAATCTATTATGATTTGTAGATGCCAGAAGATATCCGAATGTTTGAGGAGAGAACGCGCGGACGCCAAGCTGTCAGGCAGATGACAGCATTTGGCACGACAAATTGTATGCTCCGGAAACGGTTGGCAGTTGGGGACGCTCCTACACGATTGTAAACCGACATAGTAAAAAAGGTAAACATTACATAATTAGCTATTAGCTGTTTTCACTTTCGTTCCAACGGATCGATTTGGGTCATGGGTCTTTGGATTTTACATAGTTTTTCTGTTTTTTCACTTCATAGAAGCTGTAAAACTTTAGATGGAAAATAATAAATGATAACCAGCCATTTATTGTCAAACGATGTAGCTAGAGATGCAACGAAATATATTCACGCACATATTATTTCTAACCTACAAATAATAAGATATCCAGGGTGTTGCCGGACACAAATCTAATAAATGAAAAACATGTTGTGAATTTTAATATTTCCTTTGATCGTAAAACTACAACAATATATACTAAATTGCTAAGATTTGCCAATCGAAAGGAGGTTTTAAAGGAATTCCAACAATATTTATGAAGATAAATTGCAAAAAGACCATATTTTAATAAGTATTGTCTTGCAAACTCAACAAGCAACCCGAAAGCCTTCATAATGTCATTGATACGTGCCGATTAATCATCAAGATGACCTCACAGGTCGTCCATCAATTTAAACATCTGAATATTCCGGAACTGAGCAGATACCAAGAGACTTGTCAACCTTCCTACGACATGTGCGGTGACGTCATACTCCCTGATGATGTCACCGAGGCGCCTCGGCTCAGCTGGTGGCGACTTTGAATACTAATCAGCTTTAATGTGCACATTTGATATGTCAAAGTCACGTGTGTAAAGATTGTGGTTAAAATGTTTTGAATTAGTCTGGAAACTTCGTCAGGAATTATTATCATACTGTGTGCTCCTTAGTATTTTGTCACATTGATATGACAAAATGATTTCCGTACGATTATCAATATAGTAATGTCAAATACTCTTCTTAGGACTGGAATGTATACCCCACATTGAGAAATTGACGACCCTTAAAAAGTGCGGTAAGAAATAAGTTCGGCAATCTGTAGATGGTTGTAGTGAGTCTAGAAGCACCTTTTTACCTTTATCTTAAGGAATACAGGCGTGCGGTCAGGCATATATTGAAAGATAGGTATAAGTTGAAATGACTATAATAGCGAACATACATTTTCCAAATAATTAAATAAGTTGTCATAAACAAATACCACGTGATATATCTGCAAGGACACCCAACAAAAGCTAATAAATTATACTGTTTAACCAGTCATACACGATGCTCTTTCGCGATGCTACAAAAACTAGCAAAATTTACGCCAAGCCGGATTCCTTATCTCGAACATTATGTTAAACACAAGATATTCGTGTCGTTTCTACGATGGATTAGCGTATCGATAAAATGTCTTGCCACGCGACGATGATTCGACAAAATATAAAAAAGTTCTAATAGCAAGGTAACAGCACAATTAAGAGAATCATTTAAATTTTAAAGATAATTAAAGTTTACAACCGTTATATCTTTAGATGAACACGAGATTATTTTATTAATTAATAATGATTTTGTTTTTAACCGACTTCAAAAAAGTAGGAGGCTCTCAATTCGACTGTATGTTCTTTTTATGTTTTGTTACTTAGTTTTGTCTTGTTACCTCGATAGAGACAAATTTAGCAATTGCATCACCATTTGACTAACATCACGTAACATTGTTGACATACAATAGAAAAACAATCAGTGTTTAAACTATTGTAAAAATAATAGCTAGCTTATGAGCTAGCAAATATTGTCTGCAAAGTTTTTACACCAATAACTAATATTTGCAAACATTCGAGTATCAATGCTGAAAGTTTTTAATGTACTAGGTTTAAAGGAGTATTAAGGAGCACTTACTTCTCATAAGCTTCAACTAGGTCTTTGACGTTCTTCTCAGTTTCTTCAGCGGCGTCCTTAGAGTGAGCTCGCAGAAGATTCACGACGAAGTCTGAATGTTCTAGAAGCTCATCCCTGCTGTCTTCAAGGCCTGAGACTTCGCTTTGCAGTTCCTGAACAATACAAAAGTAAATCTTTGCAAAAAGAAATTTATCCACACAGTAATCTTAAAGAAAACAGTAAGTAGGCTGCTCCATTTTCTAACTCCAAAATTGGTAAACAGGTTGGAAAGCGACAAAACGTGGTGATAGTTAGGAAAACAAATAACGTTTAATTATAACGGTATTGATAGTTTTTAGTAGATGTTCCACAAAAACAATCGTGGTAAAAAATTGTTATTTTACGCTGTGAATGGCGAACCGTTCTATCGAGACTAATTGTACAATAATTTTTGTACCAAGTAGAAAAAGAGGGGCAAAAAATCATCTCTTTGATAGAAATCTGTTCAAAAACGCTACTATGGATGATGATGGCAAGGACTGCTATCTATTCAATAGTTGTGAAAGGTGTTGCAACTTAAAATACAAATCGTGTCGAGGCGCAACATTTTCTCGGAAAAATAATATTTTTGTAACAAATGGCACCGCGCCAAGACGACTGAATGCACTTCCTTTTAACCGGAAAATATATTTTGTGGGTACGAAGTCTCAAATGTCAAAAAGTTGTTTTATTTTAAGGCATTTGCTTCGTATTAAACAAAGTTGAGGCAATTTATAATCATGGTGGTCGGATTAAACATTCCAAATCTCTATTTATTCTATGTTTTTCTGCGATTGTTATTAGAAAGGAACTAAGCATATAGCTAAACATAGGCTTCGTTTGTTTTTTCAATCAATAAATTAGCAATTAGATCGCTAGCCTCTGAACCTCTCGTATTGCAGAAAGCCCGGCATTATTTTTACCCCATAACACTTTTATTTATTTATTTGACTTTACATGCCCTATGAAACACCACACAGATAAAGAAAGATAGCAACATTTAACCATTAGCAATGACACCGGCCTAATTTCACGATAAAACCAACATGAAAAAAAAAATCAGTGTAAAATATAAAATACATTGACAAACTGACCTGTAGCGCATGCCTGGTGTCGAGAGCTCGTCTCCTGGTGCTCGGGCTGGTGTCCAGCTGTTTGAGCCTGTCCGAGGCCGCGGTGATGGCGGCGCCCAGGCTCCTCTGCACGTCTTGCAGTTGGTTCCAGCGCTGCAGCTGCTGGTCGGCTACTGCTGCGCGCTTGGCTAGACCTGACACAAATATTTTGGTTTTAATTTTCACTTTGTGACTTGTAAATACAACTACTATCACACGGTCTTTAGTATTTTGGTGTAGTCTGTTAAACACCGCAAGGAGTTAAAATATAGTAGTATTCATAAATATTTGATTGGGGTAAAGGTGTTGAGAGAGCCAAAGGTTTCAACCACCGCAAGTATATTTCTGAGTATAGGCCTTCACAAAAAATAACCTTTTAGAAGCGGCATGCACCCAGTTATTTACTTAAATCGTTACCATAAAATAACATAAAAACAACAAACATCATTAATCACCACACTACGTTACATTTTTCATCTTTTGTATAACTTAAACGTTGACAGAGTTATTTTAAACACAATCTATTAATATTTTCGTGAAAGGACGTGACCGATGAAAGTAAACCTGCTTTCCTTGAATTTCACGTTTCCAATATCAGTTGCAGATGGTATAAATGACTTTTAAGAGGAAATTATACATTACAAGATTTTCGATTTTACTTCAATGCTTATGCAAAATAACTGGCCTTTTGGCACAAATATTTCTGCACTTAATCGGATATCCCAACCTTCATGCTTAAATGTAGTATCTGATTGTTTACAAAGGAGAAAGTTATTTTCCAGCGGTCAATGTTTACCTGACCCATGTCAATTATTATTATATGATAATGCTCCTGATATTAAGTTTGGTACATTCTGTACCGAGTATTAATTGACTACAAATGTTTCCCTTGTCTTTCTACAATCGAACAATCATAACACCCTCTTATTTCCCATCCTACTTCCGCCTTAACAGCTCCTTCTACAACACCGGGTTAGGTACGTACCTTCACAAGCGATGTTCCATCGATCAGCCAGCTCCCTGGTCCTCTGTTCGACCCTCTCTCCGCTGGCGGCGTCAGCCCCCGAGCACAGCTCGCGCGCCCGCTCCCGGACCACGTCCAAGAGCGGCTGCTGGTTCTGGGGATTCGGGAATTGGAGGATTAGAACTTTGTTATAACAATTGGGCTTTTTGTTTGTAAAGATCATTAAAGGTAAGGAAGGTCTGACATCTTAATAGTATTGAAATAACTATTCATGGTAGACTTAAGGGTCTCTGGTCAAAAATAATAAATATTATTTATATGATTAACAATGGATTGCTGCATAGTAGATCATCATGGTATACTAGGTTGCTAACTAGAGACCTCAAGTCTAAAGATTAGGTTTCTAGTGAAAAAATTCATAAATCATTAGTTTTCAATTTTCCATAAAATTACCATGAGATCTGCGAGGTTTACTTAACAAATTAAAACCTCACGTATATGATGTTTTATAACAGGTATGACGTGAATCTTGTAACATTCTGTATCGGCCCATATGCGTCCCGCTATGGGACACGGGCCACCTCTACAATCTAGAGTACGATTGAGAGTGGTTAGGCCATATTGTACATCACGCTGCGCTAGTGTAGGTAGCTTATAACATTATTGCATAAATACATATTATATGAAACGTGTACCGTATCGAGCGCTATTTGTTTACCAAATCCTTATTGTGATAAAATATTTAATTCCGAACTGGATTACTGAAGAGGCTATCGGTGATATGACAGATAATGAAACAATTTATTTTAACGCGTTTAGCATTTTTGTGCGTATAAACTATACTATATGGTATATCTATAGAGCAAAAGAATATTTTGTTTGTAAGCGTAAGCATAAGAATAAAAATTATTGTGTAAAATATAAATAGTTTAAGAGGATCGTATTGAATGTAAAGACAACAATAAAAGTACACTTCTTAGGTCAACACGGAATATATGCCCTGCTAATCTTAGGGATATGTCACCCAATAATACCAGCATCCATATCTTGAGTAAGCCCAAAAATAAATTTCAAATGTACAAATGGTAGTGTCTGAATAGTATCTTCGTATTTCAGGTTTAATTAACGTAGGAAAGTGTGAATAAAGTGATACTTGCGAGTGAGTTTACGGCTTAATTGCCCGGCGTTAAAATGAAAACGAGATGTTGTCGGTGCCTGCTGGAAATGCAGTGAATGCCCCATGTTACATTTATAAACTCAACATTTAAATCATCATACAAAATTCAGTTTAAGCAGGCATTATATAAATAAGGCAATTTCCTGAAATACTTTACAAAGTTATATTTCCGTACACTGAATCAACAGAACATTTTATGAATTAAAAAGTAATTCATAATAACTTATAACCAAGGATGTCGAAACAAAACTCTTTGAATTTCAAAACAAACTTTAGTTTTGTTTACATTCTAAGAAAATTTCGTGCAATACGACATAGATTGCAAAAATGTAAGTACAATCGAAACTTGTGTTGTTCGTAATCGTTTGTCATTACTATGTCCACATTGAATGTTGCAATTAACTCGTACAATAATATCATTGTTTCAACCAGCGGATATGAAGTCGTATATTTAATCAGCTTGTTTTAAGACAACTAAGTTTGCAACCAGAATTAAGTGTTATGAAGTGCAGTTTTAATGTCACATAGTAAATAAAGTATGAATAAAATGTAATCTTCAATATTATTATTCTTTACTGCACAAAAAAACATAAGTATTACAAAATACTATAAAAAGTACAGGTGGCGGTCTAATCGCTCTATGCAATTTCTTAGACAGACCTTTGGATGAATATCAGAAAAGGTTATATAAGTAAACTAAAAGTATTTTAATTTACAATATAGATTGAATGATAATAAAATGAATTTAAAAATTTGGTACGATTATATCACACATAGGATCTTTACATCATAATATGAATGGTCAAAATAGAAATGACTTAATAATTCATAGCACATAAAAATAGTAACTTGTCGGTTCTAAGAACTGATAATGATAAAATGAAAGCCGGATTATTCATATAATTGTTTGGAAATGTAATTCGTCATGATTATCGATAAGAAAGTACTATAAGGTGAAAGAAAATGTAATCAATTTGGTGACAGTTTCACAGGTCATGAATTCTAATATTAAAAGTATGTTGGGAAATGACACCCCCGGAGTTTAACTACTTCTAAAAATGTCGATTATTCCTATAAGCCCTTGCTTTAGCGCAAATGTGAGCGTAGAAGTTCACAAGGTGTGGCAAAACAGATACCCAAACAAAACTTAGGTCCTTAACCTATTGACAGCCTCCGTGGCGCAGTTGGTTAGACGCCGCCTGTGAAACGAGAGGCCGCGGGTTCGATCCCGGCACCGAGAGAAATGTTTGTGCGGCCCACAAATATTTATTTCGGGTCTGGGTGTTTGTGAGACCGAAAAGTCTCTCGTAGTTCCTGATACCTCCGCCGCAAGACTCGATCTTAGTGTGGGGTCAGGACTATGACTGTTGGGTGTTATTTTTTTTTTATCAGGTGATGAACATAAAAGAATAATAACAAAATCCGTGGTATATTTTCCTATATGTATATACAAATATTGCCGAAAATCCACTATGAGAGGAAAATTTTTGAGCATCTTTTGTCAAATCGATCTTTCCCCTCATATTCTGGTACATGCAATAGTTGGTATGCAATGAGAGCAAAGGTAAAGCAACTTTGCACGGCACAATCGCAATGTGTTTACTGTGTTATCGCGAACCTGATAACGATAAACTGATAAGCATTTCTTATATTAATGGAGAAAACTTACATAAAAATGTTTATGACTGAATGTAGAATGTTCCGCGCATTATTATAGGTCAATAATAGTCACAATGTTTTGTCTGAATTTTTATTCCCTTTTTAGGTCCTAATTTACTATAACATTAATAGTTCCACGGCAATAACTTTTGTGATCACTCACTGGGAATGGGAAAAACTAACAACAAACCAAAATCTTTGGCATAATTTAAGTTTAATAAGGTAAATCATTTTTAGCCAAAAATATGGTTTTAAGTAACATTACTTTTAGGAAACAAAGAATATTTCATTAAAAACAATTCGCCTCACTTTGAAGTTATTTATATAATTAAATTTCATGGCATTAGTTACGTATAAAGCTATTGTCACGCAAGTTATTTTGAAATGTTATACTTTTGTATAGAGACCCAACTTTTTAAAACAATCATGAATGGTTTTGTTATTGATAATAGCCTCGTGTAATTGTAGGCTGTATAACGTATATTTCTGATTCATAAGTTGGCTACGTAATTTATTAATAAAGGTAGATGAATGTAGTCAACCTGGGATTTATAGTTTTCCCCTGTACCAGACTTCCTTTATGTATTTCACTGCAATCAAATCGCCAGTAATAAACACTGGTTGTTCCATTATAAATACATATTGTATCAATATACATTGTATGAACATACTTTATGTATTTACTTCACAAAGTAGTAGTTTAAATACAATGTAACACTATCTTGGAAAACTAGACGCTCGTTCTCGTCATGTTACATTTCAAAGTTATTAAACATTTACTGGGATGAAAACTTCAGTCAATATAAGTGTCTCCCACTAGAATGAACCCGCACTAGGCCAGCGTGGTGGACTATATGGCCTAAACACTATCAATCATACTCTCGATTTTAGAGAGGCCCTTGCCCTGCAGTGGGATGTATATAGGCTTATAATACAGGATACTACGGTCATAATACCTCGTTACAATGCTCATATCTTTGTGCATTTTCAAAATATTTACCAAGCTTTTCCTATAAATGTAATGACCTGTCGACCCTAACAAGTGCAATTAGACACTAACGCTGTTGTGGTATCAATGAAGCAAGCAGGCCTTGAGTCACTCGCTAATAATAGCCGGTGACTATGAAAAACTAACACGTGAGAAAATGTCGTTACAAGTATAACTTGATCTTTATTATCAAGATAACTGCGATATTAGTTGCGGTCCATTGTAAATTGGACGAAATGCTGATTGAAAGAGGCTGCGACTGTACGAGACAAATGTCTGGATTGATGCATTGAGGTAATATATTAGAGTGGACATAGGGAAAAAATTCTCTGCGCACTGTGCTGGTACAGGATGCCAGTTGGTACAGTACAGCTGGCCCAGTGAAGCGAGAGCGAATATGTTACTGCGTAGGCGTGACAGAGACAGAAACCGAAGGATTGGTACGGTACCGTTCATTTTTGTTACAAAAATTTTGTTTCCAGTGTGCCTGTAATATAATATCTCAATGGATTGATAGTAAATAGTTGATCGAATATTGTAAGTACTACTGCAAAGCCCCTCCTAGACAATACCCACATAAATGCGTCTTACTGTCTAGACTGTATGGCAGTAACTACATTTAATTACGTATACATCACGTGTATTGCACTACTACATATCGTATTAATTTAAATAACAGTTGTAATGTACATCGACGTCAACAACCTCATATACCATTTGCGCAGCGGGCTATAACTATAATGTAATAAAATTAGGGCAGGTGTGTCTCACATGAACACGCAATCATCCGGAGAATAGCGATGTTTTTACTTGCTATGTTATCAATGGTGTGGCCTTAACCCTGCCGTATGTTTGTTGTTATAACCTCAATATTATCATAATTATGTTTTTATCTCTTCAATGGTACTGAATGTTTCGTTATGTTTTCTAATATGATTTAAACGAGAAATATTTTTCGGTTGTAGTGCTTGCATTAATTTAAAATTGATTCTTTAGAATGCAATACTAAAGTTAGTAGAGTAGGTAGGCAAATGCGTATATTGTCTAAACTCCAGGTAGAATATTTAAAAGGGTAGATAGAGGTGGTTCGCGTCTTACAAAAACACCCTTGTCTTAAATAGAGGTACCTACCAGGAAAAAAACAAGGAAAGTCTGTGCTACGAAAGAGTAAACTAAGGACCTCACTTTAACTTCCATTAAATACATACAAGGCTATCTCCATCGCTGAGTAAGCGTTAAAAAACAATATTACTGGCTGTTAATTTTAACATAGCTTTCAAAACAATGCGAAAAAAGAGCATTATAATATAACCTTTTCATTAATTACAGAAAAGTTTCACATAACATATTATAATGAACTACTATAATTTAAGTGTCAATTTAAAGTATATGCCTGTAGGTAGGTAATTGTAAATATCAGTTGAAAGAAAGTTGCATCGGGTGCACTATACAGTATAGTCTACACTCTCCAGTATATTCCGATAAGAAAGTAACCATAAGAAGTGAAAGCTGACCGAGGCACAATGATCAGATTATGTTCCTCCCGTCTGCGTTAAGCCGCAGTCATGTTACAAATTGGATTTCAACTAACAAATAGAATTTCACTTATCGATGACTTGCTTACACTAATGACTGTTTAAGAACTTTGCTTTCTAGATTACTTTTTGTATATAGATCAAGTTGGGAGATTGAATTTAGAAATCATATTTGGCTCGAATCAATCCGATATCCCATCCACTCATTTACTTATGTTCCTTGTAGAATATATCTTGAGATGTACAGTAAACATATTTTTTATTTAAAATTACTCTAGGTCGTTAATTGCCAATAATAATCAGATAATTATATTTTGTGATATTTCAAAAACATAACCGATTAGGAATTAAAATGCATATTGTATTACTAAAAATGTATCAATCGATTATTGCAATGTATGTCATTCTGCCCACAATTATGTATCTATATCCCCACACATGCATAGATCTAAGACCTTAAGCCACGACACAAGCTATACAGCTTGATGGACGGACACATATTGGTAGTGAGTATGTCATCATAGTAATCCATTTGTGTATATTTACACATCATTATCTGATAAACAATCAACTTCCGCATCAGATAACGAGCCTTAGCAACTGCAAAAACGGTTTTTCGGTAGCAAAAACTCAAGTTAACAATCGGCCACAATCCACCAGCAGCCGGCGCGAACCTACACAATGAGTCAACCGGCCATGCCAATTACGGCAACATACCCTTGACTCGCCAGATACGTTGTGTCGAATAAAATTTAAACCGCAATTTAAGAATATTCGAGGTAATTCTTCAATTCACCAAGTTATCTTCCAAATGACTCACTGAGAATTTTCTATCTTGATATCTTATGTTAACATCACTGGCCTACTAAATAAATGCAAAATTAGCTGCAACATTTAGCAGTGAAAGGATTTATCTACCAAAAGTTACTAATGGTAAGATTCTGCACTCTAATTCAAAAGTTAATTATAAAACATATTTTACTACAGAAATAAGGGTAGTTATAAGTTTAATCAATCTTCTGCCTAAACAAATCTGCAAGAGCGTCATCTGTTTATCGAAACTGCAACCAAAACTAAAGTGTTCAAATACCGTCTTGTTTACGTAATCAAACTGTTATTATGCCTCATAATAGCCCATTAGTAATGCTATAATTGACCTCTGAAACTCTATTTAAATTTGTTCTTGCACGTCTAAAGTCCATAATTAGATCGATTGAAACGACTTCCGTTTGTTACCAATACAGAATGCCGAGGGAAATTGACCAATAAAGCGAGTTCTTAACGCTTTTATTGCAGCATTGAGAATTCAATGCATGTGCAAACTAACGTAACGTATTCAGTCTGCACTTTGCAGTCTATTTATATACGATTGTTTGGATAACCGCTTTGTAAATAAACATTGCAACATGGCATTATAAAGTCGTTACTTGATAATATTTTAATTTTTCAATTCGCTCAAAATGCTACTTAATTGAACGAAATAATAAGTACAACTTAATTTTATTAAAGTAATTCGAAAAAAAATCCACTAAAATGTATACTATTAATCTGAAAAGATACCGAAAAACGTAAACATAACAAAAACACAGAGGAAGCGAACTCACCTTCCTTTTTCGTGGAATTTTTGATACTTATCTGCTATGATATAAATAAATTATCCTTATAGGGTAAAACTTTATGATCCTGGTAAATTAAGTGGGCACGTGGATGCAACACTTGCACGTTTTGAAAGCAATGCAATTAGAAATGTTTGTGTTGTGTACAGTTCTCATTGCGATGCTATTCGATGCGAGACTGAGCCGGTGCCGGCCGCGCGGTCCTTGAGCGCCGTCGCATGACATCACTGTGTTAAGGCGAATATGTACGATATTAAACTGAAAAACATTGTGCAATATACGGGCTCGATTGTTTTGGTTATCGCTGAATTAATTGGTAAATGGGAACCAAGAAAAAAAGAGTCATTTCGAAGCAAATACCATTGAGTATTAAAAGGTTAGATCTCTTGCATCATTCCAACTCTTTTCGTTTTTATTTTCATTCTTATTTTATGTGATTAAACCAAACAACGACCAATTATTACAACCCTCTTAAAATTAGTTTTTTAAGAGTATATGTTGTATTAAAAAACGCCAAGGTTCTCCGCCACTAATAATGTTTCATGTCTCAAATATTTTACAAGTCTCAGTTATTTCCTAATGAACGAATAATAAGGAAAAAAATACGAATGGCATTTTACGAATACTAATTTTAGTTAACGTTTAGCCTGTAAAGTTTCCTACTTTACACCACTTAACAGATTTATTATAACGAATCTGTGAACGATGTTAAAACTTGATTCATCTTCAAGTTACGTGAAGACACGAGCGATATTTCTTCATTCCGACATAAACAATTGCTTCAATTAATACTGATTTAAAATGCGCTTCCTTTTATTAAAATACACATAAACAAAAGGGTATATTGGCACAACACGACCCCAAAGATCTCGTGAATAAATGCGCATAAGATTATAATTAATACTCGCAATCATATAAGAGTTATAGTGGCCATTAAATCTTCTTTTATATGGTATTTCCTTAAGTATGCAGTTTAGAATGGATGGTATAAACGCTTATATTCCGCAGACATGACAATGCACTGACACATAATTGATCATATTATGCGATTTAAATCTACACTTTCTATGATTATTTTCATAGAAACCATAAAAAAAAACTAAATTATAAAATCCAGAAATAATCGTCATAAATCAAATTAATTATTCTTATTATTTTTGAGGTTATATTTTCAAACTGAATTCAAAGATGGCGCCTTAACGGCGATATTTTAAACTCATGCCATGACATTGAAATGCGCCGGCAAATAAAATGTCGAAGTTGACGTAGAGTCGCCTTAAATCTGCTTTATTTGGTGCCCTGACAAACATACTCCGTGCGAAGAATATTTTATTGATACGTTATTATTATAAGTTGATTTTTTGTTAAGCGTTTGATCTACAGAACTACTTGTTAATAAGTAAACGCAAGCAGAGCTTATGTTCTGAAGCTTTTTTTTCTATTTATAACTATTTCGTGACAATAATATATTTTAAACATCCTCATATAAGACTTTGAATGAATATGTTTGTATAATTATAAAATTATTAATTTCAAGAAGGTTTGTCGAATTGTATTCTATACACCAATGTTTGGATCACAATCGGTTGTAAACGGATGCACGGAACTTGATAAGCGATAACTAAAATGAAATTATCTCACAGAAATATGCACTCATTTCTCAACTTACATTTACGGATTTTGTCTCATTATAAACATACAAAATATTTTACTTAAATACAGAAAACGGTAAATGAAAGCGAAAGTACTTTATAAATTACATGTTCCGCTACTTTCGATGGTGGTAGGACATTCGTATCCGTTCGGAAAGCGATCAATGCCCCATTTAGTGAAAAACCACTCATATAAGGCACGATTTACGTTTTGAGTTAACCTGTACATCCAGTTTCGAGGAAACCGACATAATCGGATCAACCAGTGAGAAATAACCATGTCTCAGTGATGGATACTCTTTTTCTATTGCATTACACTTCCTATTTGACGAATTGTAATCTATATGTTTTGCAGAAATAAAACAACAATATGAAATAAAAATAAATAAAAAATAAGACGAAGGAAATGGAAATAAGGAAATCTTACCTAAGGCATTATTTCAAACATTGCTTTATAAAGTATAATTATTTTGCAAACCACTTTATATCACAAATGATGTGGCCTTAAGGTACGCGCCGGCGGACCTTGAAGCAGGTGCATTAACCCGTAAGCGTTTCTACTAAAAATAACTAAACTATGGTCAAACAGACCACAGCCGCCTTCACTGCATACAGAAAATTACATCATCGAACCCTTTATGTGTCGTAAAATATTTATCGCAAGATATTTTCGAACGCAATTATCAATATTCGGTGTGATGATAACCGACATACGTAGAGTGTGTATGAATGATAATGTTATGTCATTGATAATAATGATAATAGTCAAGTCAGCTGGGGTTTTCAACCCACTGTGTTGAGAGTTATATTTATCGTATATTTTTTGTGATAGAGCGCGCATATCGCCATGCCAAGCCTAAATTCCAATTCAAATAGAAATATTCACAAAATGATATCACCACTTAGAGATCAAAACTATTATATCATTGCACAGCCTAGATACGAATAGTTGAACGTGTACGATGAATGAATTTGTTTGGAACAAACAAAACGAAAACATAATTCGGACAGTTTTAAGTCAGAAACTATGTAGAGAACTTGTAAAATTTTGGCAGTGTTCAGACGTAAGCCTACTAAGCCGACATTAATGGCCACTCATAACAAAATGTAAGTAAAATAATGTAAGAATACAATATTATGGCATCATATCGTATAAAAACTGTCAATTATTACCAGTAAACACTACAAGGGTAGCCGATTGAAACAGGATATAAAATGGTTCAATATAGAACAATTAGTATAGCGGTTATTACATGTAGAATGTTCTATTCGGGGGGATACGAATATTATACCAACATTCCGATCAAATCCAATCGCAAGAACCAAGAACATTGTATTACAAAGCTCTGAACAGTCAAACAATACCGAATCAATATTGAATAGCATCACAATAAGATTACAAAGTGGGTTTTAGTATCGTTGCAGCGTGTTGACTGCGTTTACCGGCTCATTTGAAATTACAATTACTCTATTACTAGGCGATCCATGAACTTGCGCAGAAAAACAGGACGTTTCAATAACGTATGAATTTCATTTATTTTATATTAAATGTTTATTTATTCGTTTGTGGAACTATTGACTAGAGTACGTGGATTTCAGAGTATTGTATTGTTAAAGTTATCGCTCAATTTACTCAAACAGTTGCGGAGTGATAAAAGTGAACATTTTGACTAAATTATTTAGTTACAGTGATTCAATCGAATAATTCAAGTGTTTTTCTACCGTCAAGGAACGGTAAAAAACAAGAAAGTCTACTGTTGAAATATGGAAAGTGATATTCATCGTATGCAGGTATCCCAAAACCCTGAAGTGGGATAAAGAATATTGGAATGGCTTCGGTTCATTAGCATCCTTACTATAATATTAATAAAGTTGAGAAGAGACTACAAATTAATGCGACAGGAAACAGTTCCAATCCGCTTATTCAGATCGCTCTACAAATTGACCATTGATTGCAAATTAGGAATCCAATGTAGCTTAAGTAAGCGTATTAGTAGATTGCCGTCGGCTTTGCCAATTCACACCTACCTATATAAAATTCTACTACACAAAACAGTATTCGAATTAACGCATAATATTAATTAGTATACAGGCGAGCACGCTGGCAGACGCTTGGCGCCGCCCATCGGTGCGGACGCAAACATTCTGTCACTCGCTCCGTTGGCGCTCAACGGGATACATCTGATTAGCCACTTAGACCGCGCTGTGTACGTCAACATAATTCTCTACATTGTTACAATATTTAACAGGATTTTCCTTAATGTATGTAGATTTAAATTTATTTGCCTGTAACTGGAGTCAGGGTTTCTGGCAGACCAGTGAAACATGGTTTTTACTGAGACGGCACAGTACAATACCACTAATGGTAAGTGCAGTAGATATAGATAGAATATCCGCTGACGCGAGAATGCTATCAGTCTACACAATTATGATGGCTTGATTATATCCTAATATCCACAAGATGACTCCAAAACCCAAAGTACCTACCGATGTTGATCACTAATCACAATGACGATTTTTTACCAATTTGATAACCATCCTCTTAAACTAAATACGATTCATTTAGATTTGAGACATGAATCATTGACCACGTGGTAAATAGCTTGCACTTTTGTCTCCCCTTGAAATAACAACATAGTAGCCATAACAATCGCTCAATCAATTTATCACAATTTCCAGCACGCGCTACACCAGACACGCGATCCTCAGACGCGTCTGATAACAGATGATGTAACAGCATCCATCCCACGCATCGAGATGCATCATCTAACGATCCTGCCGACCGTTGACCCTCAATTACAATCAGTTGAGCAACGGATCTCTTTACAAATCTAAATTTATTCGATCTTAAATTGTGATTGATAAGGTAGCTGCATGTGGTATAAATTGCTTATGCATTTCATTGCAGGGCACGAGTCGTCTTTCTCATTTCAAGTCTTTAATTAATACAATATAGAGACATTACTGCGAACATCTAAAGTTAGAGCGTTGAGAATGATGAAGCGATCATTAAGGGAGTAAATTGATGTATGTTGGTTCAAGGTCATTAAAATGTTATAAGGTTGGTCAGTTAAGTTCTTGAAACCGTGGGCTTATGAATTGGTTTCTCTCAAATGATATATATCTGCGTAATCCGGAAATGGCGAATTCTAATTGTATAACAATCAAGGTTTATATGATATAAAATATTAACAATTATTTTTTATTGTCGTATTCATCATTCATACCTTTACTTCCATTAAAAAATATATTTGAAAGTTTAAAAATCCAGTATCATACACAGTTGTTCGATTATATTAAGAGGGACTTCCCCTACTATCGCGTATGTAAAATTTATGCCCAATATACATAATGTGATGACCATGAAATTACAATATATTTAGTACTTCAATACATAATAGCTCCGTCAAAACTTATGCGAGTTCATCTATTACTTATAATTTATGACTCAGAACAAAACGTAATTTTTCAATAGTTTCAATATAATTATGATCTCACAATAAGATCGCATCCTGTGTCGTGGTTATCAGAAACCACTGGAGACTTTTCGGTCTCATAAACACCGCTCGGGGTCCACACAAACATTTGTCTCAATGCGGGGTTCGAGCCCGCGACCATTCGTTTCACAGTCTGCGTCTAACCAACTGCTCCAAGGAGGCTGTAAAAGGGCTATAAATATCTCTACATCAGGATTAGAGAGGTCTCTGTCTAGCATAAGTATGGTTCCCTATCACTATTGCGAATTTATTTGACTTAATTTTACAATCCGTTATGTACCCTTCCGAGGAAAAAAATATTGTAGCAAAAATAGCGCTCGATACTAAATACACGTATAATTATCAATACAATATCTATGGCAAATAAGACTTACCTCTAAATCGTTTCTGGCATGCTTCAGTTTCTCCAAGTGCAGCCTGAGCGCGTCCACGGTTGTGATGGGCTCGTCTTGTATGTCATTCTTGTCCAAGATCGCCTTGATCTTCTCCACCAGCTGGCAGAAGTCCTTCCAGATCTCCAGGTCTTGCTCCAGCTGTGCTTGACGAGACTTGGCAGAGTTCAGAGTATTCTTCAGCATTTGGTTGTGCTTCTGATGGTCTTTGGATAGTTCTTCTTGCTCAGAAGCGGCAAGGGACGCCCAGATCTTATCAACAATGTCTTGCATCCGCTTTCCGACCAGATCTTTCATTTCTGGTTCGGATGTGTTGAAGAAGGATTTGTGTTCTTCCAAATCAGCTTCGATGTTTTCGAAATCCGTTCCGTTTTTGCCCATGTCGAGGCGCACGTTCGCTTCGTTCACCCAGATGTTCAGTTTTTCAACCAATTGTAAGTACTGTTGTCTGTATTTTTTATTGTCTTGCAGGTATTTCTCTCTGTTCGCCAGCTCGGCGGGCAGTGAGGTCTTTAATGAGTTGCCTTCTGACACCATTTCTAATAAGGTTCCAGGAATACTGTCATCATTTTTGATTGAGTCGGTGATCTTTGTGAATTTGTCTAGGTTGGCTTGGATGTTCTTGGCCAGAGTAGCGTGTTCGATTAATTTCTTATCAACGCTAGTGACATCTCTGTTGAGCAGAGGTCTTGAATGAACTGCGGCTTCGTTCTCATGTAGCCACTGCAGAATTTCAGACAAGTCTGAGGCGAGCTTCTTGTGTTCTGCCGCAGCTCTCTCATGCTCCTGCCTCTTAGACTCTACAAGTCTTCTTAGAGTCAGCAGTTGTTGTTTCAAAGACTGAAGAAGCTCTGTAATATTGTTCCTGTCCATAACAGTTCCTTCGGCCGCGATCTGCTGGCCTTTGTCGGTAGCTGTTGCAAGAAGAGCTTCGCAGCCTTGGATTTTGACAATGATATCGTCGTACCGTTTGATCTTGTCGTCAAGTGAGTCATTTGACTTCTCAATGTCGGTTGTGACGCCGGTGTATTTGGCAATAAACTCTTCAATTTCTTTGACAAGAGCGAAGAATTGTTCACGCAGCAATAGAAGCTGTTTGAGCTTTGAAATTTGGTCTTCAATGGTGCTCATCAATTCATCTTGTTTAGTCATGATATCTTGCAAGTCGTGGAGGTTTCCTCCTTGCAACTCATTCAGCATAGATTTGTTTTTCTTCAAATCAGCCAAAATGGTTTCATAGGCTTGAATAATCGGTTGTACGTCCTCAACCTTGCTTCCAATAGGTTTGTTAAGAGCTTTGAGTTTGTTTTGGATTTCATTGAGGAATTCAAGCGCAGCTGCAATCTTGGCAGCGGCGTCTTTATATTCCTTGATATGTTTTAATAGGATATTCTTCTTATCGTTGATAATAGCATTGATCCTAGCAAATCTATCGGAGAGGATGTTCACTTGTTCCTTAAGTTGCAATTTGTTTGAGTCCGACAATGAGTCCATGATATCTTTTGATTTGTCTTTTATCTTGCTGATGTTCTTCTCGACATCTTCCGCTTCTTTGCTGAGTTTTTCGAACTTGGCAAGCTGTTCTTCCAATAGTTGAAGACTTGTTGTTCGCAGCTCAGGAGTGGCAGCTACTTCAGCTTCATTCAGCCAGCTCTGGCATTTGGCAACTTCCGATTCAAAATCGTTTCTGCCTTGCAAAAGTTTATTGAGTGCTCCAAGTTTGTCATCAATATCTACTTTAGCAGATGTGTAAGATTTGTTCAGTTCCTCCAAGATGGCTTGTAATTTAGCACGATCCTCGGGGGAGCAGTCCTTGGACACAGCGTTGCCTTGGCGCATCACTTCTGTCAAAGTATCATTGTGGAAGTCAGAAAGTTCAGCTTGGTGTTTCTTATGAACGGCTATTTCTTTCTCTACTTTAGCCGCTTCCAAAGGCACTGGACCACCCAACTTTTTGATTTCTGCGAGTTTAGTCTTAAGCCAGTTCTTGGCTTTTTCAATGTCATTTTCGAGTTTCTTTCTGTCTTCGGTGCATGATGCGAGTCTCTCAATTTCTTGTTTGATGAGTGTTACAAGTTGTTTCTGTTTGGATGAAAGCTCCGACAATTCAGATTCTAATTGCATTTGCTCTGACGGCTCCAGCTCTGCTTGGATGTTGCTTACCTTCTTTTCGAGGGAGTCAATAACAGTCTTCTTACCATCTGTCTCCTTGAGAAGGTTGGCAATCTTCTTTTGCCTGTCCTTGACAGATTTGCTCTCGTAGCCCAGAGGTTCTGGGTGAAGGAGATCGTCGATTTCCTTTTGTAGCCATTCGTTTTGAGCAGCGACCTCGCTCTTGGTGCCATCAATGGCCTTGTAAGTGATTTCAAGCATTTGGAGCTTGCGTTGGATGCGTTTAGCGATGTCATTATATCTTCTTTCGACAGATTTCATCTGCAAAGAAAAATTCCATTAGATAACGCCAAAGTAAATGTTTATATTTTTTGGCAAAAACATCCCTGATAAAGTTTAAAAGGATATTAGCAAACAAAGAGAACCAACCTGTTCTTCGACTTGCTGCGACTCCAAATTGCTGACAATGTTAATAACTTGCGATCCAACAGCCTTGATGTTGTCCAATTTGTCTTTGCCGGCTTGCCCGAATTCAGACGACAGCTCTTTCAGTGCACTAAGCTTCTGAGGGCATGGCAGACCAGACCCCTTGTCAGCTAGGCACATCTTCTTGAGTACAGCGTCGAACCAATCGTGGATCTCCTGGCATTTGTGACGGAAATCGTCGATGATGGCCTGATTACCCTTCTCACGTTCAATGGCTGTGATTATGGCTTCCTCGAGATTGTCAAGTTCCTCTTCAAGGTTAATTTCATCTTCAAGACCTGCAAAAAATGTAAATATAAAGACTGGCTCAATTTATAGTCACAATTTTAATATACCTTATCCAACAGAATCAACAGTTTTAACTAAAATATCTGTTAATAAAGCTGATCGATTCTTGAAAGCTAGTTAAACATAATTCAATCACCTACTACAAAAATATAGTATTTACCTTCGGTAGGTATCTCCGTGAGTAGTCTGTTTCTCTTCTCACCAAGCGATACTAGCGCATCGCTCATCGCTGCCATATCCTGTTTAGCAGCCTCAGGTCTCAGCTTAGACGGATTGGCGAGCCAGTCGCGTGCCAAGGCGTTGTGGACGTTGATCCATTCCTGGATCTCCAGGACTTGTTTCATCGCCTCCTCCATGCCGTGAACGGCGTCACCCAGGGTTTCTAAGTGGCTTTGCACCTGGACGATTAAATTTTATATTTAGAAACTGCTTTGAATATTCAAAATTTTCTTTTCACCGTCAATTAATTGTGATAGAATTGCTTGTGCTGTTATGAATATGAAGAGTGCCTTACAAAATATTACGATCACAAAATTGCGACTCCTGTTTATTGACTGGAACTTTTCAAGGTATTAACAAATCAACAAGTCATGTTTAAGCTAACCACAGCTGCTGTTTATTCAGACTAGTTCAAAGCACAGACGCTTTGAACGCCTGATTGAATACCTATGACAATTTTTTAAAGCAGGCTATACTTTCTAATTTTGCACATGAAAAACCACGGTTTAATATTCGTTATTTTTTTAAGTCCGTTGATAAGTCAAGCTTGTTAGACAGCGCACGGTGCCTTACCTTCTGTTCGAGAGCGCTAACTTTTTCTGTGAACTCTGGCGCCTCTATAGTTTTTAGTATAACGCGCACTCGTGTCTCGCCTACATCGCTGACCTGAGTCTACAACAAACCATGCATCACACAACACATACACGCGTGCTTATTAGTTAGGTGCAGCCTGTCTGATCACTAATAAATAGGATGAGAAATTGGCAAAATACATTGTACTTTTTTAGATCGAAAGCTACTGAGCTCTTCGATATCCCTGTATATTTAGTATGGGATAAATTTATCTGCTTTGTTCAGAAGCTTACTTAATATTTGTTTTTTTTTTTGTTCTTTATAGCGTAGCTCCGGCAAACGAGCAAACAGGCCACCTGACGGTAAGTGATCATTGTCGCCCATGAACATCCATAACGCTTGGATCAAGAATGAGTTGCCGGCCCAATAAATTATTATTAATTGTATGACTAACTTATATTTACTCATTTAAAAAATTTAACACAAAAGTGGCCAAAATATAGTTGCTTTGAGAACATACGTTTTAAAATTGGTGTTTACCTCTAAGTGATCAAACAGGGTTTTAGTGGAAAAAACTGATTTGTGAAAATTTATGGATAGGACAAATATACAAATAGATAAAACTACACTTAAGTTACACTTAAAATTACATTAAATACCTAAACTCAGCATGGACGGTCACATTAAAATATTTGCAATTACTTTTATATTTGTCTTATCCACAAGTTATCCGTAATTGATGAATTGATAAATGTTACTCATGAACATACGTATTCCAAGTAAATTAGTGTGCTTGTGCGAGAGTCACACATCTGAATCACTGATTGTGCCTGTATTACGAGTCTAGTGCAAACACACAGTGAATTATGTGAGTCAAGATCCTTCTTAATCATTATTTTTGGTAATATTTTGAATAACACTAATTGATCACTATGTGTGGTGCAGAAATAATTATTTTTTTTTTATTTTTATTTTATTTTATTAATCTTTGGGAAACAAACAGAACAATAGTAACTATAAACACGTTTAAAATATGAATACTTAATCCAGCGAAGTTTCCACTAATTACTTAAACATAAACAAAGTAAGTGTACGTATAAGAATTAAAGAAAGACAATTAAATTATGCTAGTGCTGTGCTTCAGTAACAAAAAATCCTTAATACTAATTCAAAAAACTAATTAAGTACAAAAACATATCATACAAACAATTTAAGTAATTTACTACATTATCACAGTAGATAAGAATATTTTTAAGCTCATAGACAAAAATTAAAAAAAAATAAAAAAAACAATAACAAAAATACTTCTACAACGTAATAATTCTGGAGACTCACTAATATAAGTATCATTCAAAATTCAATGTGCTTAAAAGTAAACGTTTAAATTTATGGCATGATAAATAGAATATGTCGAGTTCGGAAAAACTGAGATTATAAGCATTACAGGCTCTGCGAATGAATGTTTTGTAACCGTACTTAGTGCGAGCTGTGGAAGTTTGGAATACAAATCTACTTCGTGAACTTGTGCGAGGACACTTAAATATTACGCTACTTAATAAATAGGGAGAGTCAATAAGATTATTGATAATTTTAAATAGAAAAACTTGATCACGCATATTTCTTCGGGCCTCTAATGTCAATCTAGAAGATTCTGGGAGAGTAGGGCTATTAAAACGGTAATTCAAATGCTTTAAAAATTTCTTTTGTATATACTCAATTTCATCTATATAAACCTTATAGTATGGGCTCCAGATAACAGAGGCATATTCCAAAATGGAACGAACGAAACAATTATACAAAAGTAGCATTGTGGAAACTCTCTTAAAATCTTTACTTACTCTTAGAACAAATCCTAACATGCGATAAGCTTTAGTAACAATATTATTGATATGTGCATTAAACATTAATTTAGAGTCCAAGTAAACACCCAGATCTCTGACTATTGAAACTCTATCGAGCAATATGCCGTCAAGAGTATATCCAAAATTAATATCTACCTTTTTGCGAGAATAAGTTATAACTTTACACTTACCAATATTAAGGAAAAGTTTATTGACCTCACAATACTCAGATAAATTATTTAGTTCCTTTTGTAAAATTAAACAATCTTCAGTGGATTTAATAACCCTGTATATCTTCAAATCGTCGGCATATAATAAGAAAGAACTATAAAAAATATTGGAGATATCATTAACATATATATTAAAAAGTAGGGGACCCAGATGCGAACCTTGTGGGACACCAGAAGGTACAGGTGTAAACGAGGAACTAAACCCCTTAACCATAACTGCCTGACTGCGTTGCCTTAGGTAAGAATCGAGCCATCGAAGCAAGTCACCATGAATACCGAAATTACACAATTTGGATATCAGAATGTCATGATTGATTTTGTCAAATGCTTTAGAGTAATCCGTATATATTACATCTACTTGGTAACGGTTTTCCATAGCTTTAGTGATATAATCGACAAACTCACAAAGATTGGTTTCAGTAGATTTTTTACTTAGAAACCCATGTTGTTGTTCAATTATGTAAGGTCTTACGAGTGGAGCTATATAGTCATAAATTATACGCTCAAACATTTTAGGTATGACACTTAATTTTGATATAGGCCGATAGTTGCGTATGTTACGATTGTCGCCACCCTTAAAACTTTTCTTAGTAATATTAGCATACAAATTCGCGATATCCTTATGAGACAAAATGCTTCCTAATTTTATCTTCTGCGACCACACGATAGATAAATAAATGCATTACTTCACTTTGGCAAAAAATTGTTTAAAAATTAAATAAAATATATGCCGTCTCTTTTTTAGTCGAATATCGCTTATTTCAATTAAAATTAAAATTAATTTCATGGAAAATACACTACAAGTATGGATCGTATTATACATTTTTTTATTGTTTTAGATTTTGGTGGAAATTTAGATAATGTTTGAGAAAGAAAATTCTCGACTCACACACATTCACCAGGTGCAAAAAAATGACATAGCCAACGTTAAAGCCTTTGTATCTGATCTAACTATTTACAATTACTTCTCTAACTACACTAGTCTACTGGTTCGTTAATATGTGAAACGTAATTAAAACATCTTACTCGACATTAATACACTAATTTCGTTGGTTCTGTTCATTTTGTCGACCTGGCAAACTCAAGCAACATTAACTTAAATCATAGCAAACATTAAATATACAACACATGTAAGTAGTGTATAGAAGAAAAACCGGTTTGATTGGAAAATAACATAATGTAAGGATATTGTGTTAAAAAGAATACACACAAATGCTTTTGAAAGAAATCGTCAATGTAAACACAAACTCAAATGTATTGTCAGTGTATTTGTAGTATTCAGTTTTAGTGATTTCTATATCTATGAATTTGAAAGTTGTTTGCGCCTTAATAACAGGATACACTTGACTATCACTTTTAAACACTAATAGCAAACGTTATATCTAATGGTTTTGCTTTAAAAATACTATAAGGAACTTTATGTACAAGATTTTTTTAAGTTCAAATGAATGAACTTATGTTTTTTATATTTATGTTTAATGTTTTATTTTATTTTAATAGTTTCAATAGTTGAGAAGATATGCTTACTAGTTTTTTTTTTGTTTTTACTCAGTGACGTGCACAGTTATTACTAATTTAGTAGACAACAATTTAAATAAAATTTGCCTTAAAATTATGCGTAGAATTCTTATCTCATCTTCATGTGGGCTTAATAGATGGAAAGAAAGAGAGGGAAATATTAGATGACTTTAAGAAAAAAAGTAGCGTCTATTAATTTGTCTGTTATTTGCATGTCACTGTCGTTTTATATTTTTGTACACGAAACTGGAGTTTTACTCAAAGTATGTAGTTTAGTTTTACTTAAGCTGAGTGGTCACATAAGTGTCACAGCGATGCGACACGCAAACTCTTTGTTTATTGTTTTCATTTTTATTTTATTTATTTATTTTTTGTGTTAAAGTATGTAATCTTATTCTTCCAAGTCATTAGTTATTTTTTATAGCCTTTATAGATATACGTATCTCTGTATGTTATTAATTTGTCTATTATTTGCACGTCACTATTTTTATATTTTTGTATCCGAAACTGGAGCTTTACTCGTCCAAATCACTAGTTATTTTCTATAGCCTTTATAGATATACGTATCTCTATATAATATGTAAGTGTCTAGTTATTTTTGTGTAGCCTTCATAGATATATGTATCCATATATGTATGAGTGTCTCGTTATTTCTCTATATGTATATATTTATGTATGTGTGTGTGTGTGTGCGTGTGTACAGTGTTCAAGTCCGCGGCAGCGCTCGCACCTGGTCGATGAGGTCCTCGAGGCGCGCGCGCACGTGCAGCTCGCGCGGCGGCACGGGCAGCGGCGCGGAGTCGGCGGGCGAGGAGGGCCGCGACACGGACGCCGCGGCCGCCGAGCACGCCGCCACCGCCGCGCACAGCCGGCTCTTCTCGGTCTGCAGGCGGTTGTGCAGCGCCTGCCGGGCAAAGGAACATAACGAGCCTCAGTAGCCTGTAACGTCACTAACCGGCCTTGTGGAAGACCAGCGTTGATTTTATTACCAGCACATGGTAAGCATGAGCCATTTTGTAACAAGCAATACTATATATTTACTGAAGTTAATTTAAATATGAGTATGATGATATAAGAGCAAACTAAATGAAACTAAGTGAACTAAATAAAAAATAGCAATGATGTCGGTGATGATAATGAATATTCACCATCCAAAATGTAAAAAGTTACTTCATACAACTTGACCTAAAATGATAATGCTATATTGTAGTTTTCTAAGATTAAAGTACAAATTGGTTGGCTGGATCTAAATGATGCCATTCACTGATTGACAAAAAGTCAATATAGAATAACGGTTTAGTTTTTGTATTTTTTTTCATAAGAGATATTCTTCAATACCCCTTTAACCATATACGGTGATAGATCCGTTAAATTGAAACTCAAATCGACAGCGCACTTATAAACAACTAGCGGTGGGACCCGGCTTCGCCCGGGTGCACATAGCTTTTGAGTCCAGTATTGACTTGGCGACAACATATTATTTCGCGTACTAACTATATTTTTCCCGCGCGCCGTCGTTAAAAACCTAAAAAATTGTAGCCTATGTGTTATTCTGATGTATAAGCTATATTGTGGTAAAGTTTCATTCAAATTCATTCAGTAGTTTTTACGTGAAAGAGTAACAAACATCCATACATCCATACTTACAAACTTTCGCCTTTATAATATAGTAGGATAACAAATGTGTTGTTATCGAACAAATTGAGTACTAACAGTAAGAGGTTCCTAATGTTTGTTTCTTGTCGATACTACGATATAAGTATGTACATAAAAACAAAAATAACTTACCCTAGCCTTGTCCAGTAGTTCACGTCCATGAGACAGTCCATCTACTGGAACATCCAGCTCAGTAATCGCAGGCTCGCACTCGTCCAGATTGTTCAGGATGCTCTCCAGCGTGTCCTCATACTCCTTAAACTTGGCCAAACCTTCGCGGAGACGCCTCTCGATCTGCAGAGCGGTGGCAAGCAGAGACTTGTGACTGTCGTTCACATTCTTCAACTGTTTCCCGACAGTCTCGCGGATGTTGGGAGTAGTGGCCTCGTACTGCTCGATCTGAGCCCGGCCTTTACCTTCCAGCTCATCTAGAGTAGACCTGTACTTCTGGATGTCGTCGAGTAGGATGGCATGTTGGGCTAATTGCTCCTCGGTCTGCTCTCTATTGGCGATGTATAATGAGTTGTGCGCCATGAGCTGGAAGGAAATTTGCAGCAGCCATTTCTCAGTGTCCTGTAAGGACTGGTGGTACTGGTTGTAGTCTTTGATCTCGTTTTCGAGTTCTGCTTTTTTCGCCGCACATTTGTTGCGTAACGCTTTGATCTTCTTTTCGATTTCAGTGACAGCGTCCTTGATGGCGGGCTTTCTGGCCCAGCTGCTCAGTTCGGCCGCCTCGCTCTTTAACCTCTCTAACTCAGGATTCTTGTTGTCGATTTCCTCCTCAATATGCTTGTATTTCTCGAGCAGGGTCTTCATTTCTCCCAGCTCTCCACCGGTTGGAGGCACTTTGTCCAGGTTTTGCTCGGTGTCCTTAATCCATTGGTTCATCTTGTTCTTGCTCTCCTCAAAGTCTTCCCATTTACCAATAGCCGCTTTGAGTTGTGCGGTGATGGAGTTGAGGTCGATCTTCAGTTGGTCCCAGCTCTCCTGCAGGATTTTGACATCGTTACGTAAGCTGTCCTGTTCCTCAGGAGGAGTGTTGTTCATGGCTTTCTTGAATGCTTCTTGCAACACGACGAGCAAATGATGACCTTCAGTCATTCTGTTGTTGACAAGTTTGACTGTTTCTAATTTGTCCTTGGTGGTGTCAATATCACCAACACCGATCGAGTCTTGGACAGTGCCGTGAGCTGTCTCAAGCCAGTTCTGTAGGTCCTCCTTGGCTTTGATAAACTCAGTGTGGTCAGAGAGGTTCTTCTCGCCGTTGGAGACGAGGCCTTGAATCTTGGTGAGCAGGGTAGTGTATTCGGTTTGCAAGTTGACGGTCTTGTCGCGAACCCAGGCACATGCGCTCTGTTCCATGAGGTTCTCACATCTGTCATTCAGTTCTTCCAGAACGTGCTTGTTGCCTAACGCTTCCGCTAGCAACTCCTAGAATTAAAAGGGAAATTTTAATATGATAAATGAAACAACGTCATAACGGGACACTTACTAAATCAATACTGGACTAAACATATTTGAGTTTTATGAAAAAAACGATTTCATTGCCAAACAAAACGACAATAAATGAATGCAACTCACCCGACATTTGTCGAGATGCTCTGGCGTGATCTTGTCCACTTTCTGTACAGTCTTCAGCTTGCCGTCGAACTCTTTCACCCACTTGCCCATCTTCTCTGATGTCTCCAGGTAATCTGACCATGCGGACAAGCATTTCTCCAGCAACTTCTTCGTGTCCTTGCAGATCTGCTGTAGGTTCTCCCATTCGATCTTCAACTGCTTGATCTCTTGGTTGATATTGTCCTTTCCTTCATTTCCAGTGGTTTCGAGGACCGCTTCACTCAACTTCACGGCTTTTTGTAAAAGCACCTCACCTTTGGGCAAGGACTCAATGATTTTGTTGACTTTCTTGAGTTTCTTCTGCACTGAGTCTTTCTCGCCGTGAGAGTCAGAGCACTGTTGAATCTCGATCTTACAGTTGCGGATCCAGTCATAGAAGTTGTCATAGGACTCTTTGTATTGAATGTGAGAGTTGACGTAGTCTTCCAGTTTCTAAAAAAAGCAGGATTGGTAAGAAGATAAATATTGAATTATGTGATAATAATTAAAAAAATATTTAGCAATCACAATAAGGTATACAGAAGTCGCATCTTAAATTTTGTAGATAATATCTAAGCTTATTTATTTATTTACTCAGCGAAAAAAATAATGTTATACCATACTTCTAAAGTATGCCATCAACCAAACATTAACAATATCTACTATTCAAATCAAATCAGATATATTTATCATATCATAAGTATCAAATCAAATATTATTACTTACAGCAATCATCTCATTGACAGTCTTCTTGATATCGTCATAGCGCTTGAGCGTGTCTTCAATGTCTTTGGACTTAAGAGACGAGTCCTCCTGCAGTTTCTCATTCAACTTCTTCACGAGGTCGCTGTGAGAGTCGATGTCTCTGCTGAATGTCTTGAACTTCTCCAGCTTCGCCTTCTTCTCAGACAGGTCGTTGAGGAGGGAGTCGTCCGATTGTATCTTCTGGTCAATGTCATCCAACCATTCGACTAGCAGTTTATGGATCTAGAAGTATATTTGATTTTAGATTATTGAACATAATGATTTATGTGGTATATAAGGGATATTATAATATAACAGTTGCATAACCTAAACAAACTGTCTACAATAATTAATAGCAATATCTAATATATGTTTTTTTTTTATTTCAATAACATCAATTAAACTATCGGTTATATTAAATTATCAGAATTTACACTCCAAATACACCTTACCTTAGAAATATCATCAAACTGCGCCGCCCTGGTGGTAAGCTTGTTGCGTACGTCTTGCAAGTCAGCGATCAGTTTGTCGAACTCCTGCTTCAAGTTATCGGTATCCTCCTGGATCTTGGCAGCACCTGCCTGCTCCGTGTTCATGATAACCTTCTCCTTCAACTCCAGAAGATATCTCAGTTTATTTTGACCCTGTTCTAATGACTGTCTCAGTAGTTTTACAGTGTTCAGTTTGTTGTTAACCTCTTGTAACGTATTGGGTATCTCCGCGCATTGGTTGAGCTTCTCGCGGGTCCTGTCTAGCCAGTCTTGACACTCGCCGTAGAGAGCGTTGTGTTGTTGGTGTTCCTATGAACAAAAATAATTGTTATATGTTTAATCACACTTTGAAAATAAACTTAACACTTTCTGCAACAATCTATTGGAAGTAAACGGCATCCAGACACATCTTGGAGACTTTGGTAGCGTAGATCGGGAAGTACAAGCGAGAAAAACAACGATTCACAGCCGGGGCATTTTGCTGGAGACTGCTCCCGTGCGCGTCGAAAGTTCCTACTATTAGAAAAATCACAAGATGTGCCCGCACGCACTCATACGCACGCATTACGCACGATCACGTACGTCGCGCTGGAGCGCGGTAACTCTCCCGCGTCTTTGATGTCCATCCGTGGCTGTCCACAAGAGATCACGAACCCGCATATTGTATAATATGAACGAGTGCATACCTGGTAGTGCAGCTCGAGGCGCTTCATGACCTCCTTGGCGAGCGACAGCAGCGCGTTGTACTTGGTGGTGAGCTGCGTGATGCCGTTGGACACGCGCGTGTCGGCGCACGTCTCCAGCAGCGTCTGCGCGCGCACGTTCAGCTTGTCCAGCTCCGCTTGCCAGTCGAACAGGGTCTGCAGGTGGCCCTGGTGACGAACATCACATAATTTAGATTTTTTTTTGTCTGGATACATCGAAAAATATTTTTTATAACAATATACTAATTCACAATACGGTAGTAGCGTAAAATAGAAAGGGAAATCATATATTAAATGATAATATATGGTCTGCTAATTATGCTTATAATTTCTTTAACAGTCAATATAAGAAAAAGAAGTGTAATTTACCTGGAACTCTTCCAGTACAACTTTCTTCTGTTCCAAATTATTCTGCAACTTGTTAAACGATTGAACTAATTTCTCAGTCTTGGACAACCAATCTAAGGCTTCCTTGTACTGCTCTTCGTATTCCGTCCACTTCACGATACCTCCCTCGATTATCGCCTTCGTGTTGTTTAGCTGCTCACTGTACGAGCAAATAAAACGTTTTTTAATTAACACAACACAATAGGAACGAATAAAGAAAAAACTAATATCAGTGATTAAAACAATATTTAAACTTGTGTTGACATTTTAATGCAATACATAAATTTAGAAAAAAGTTGTTATACTTCAATAAAAAATATTTTACTCACACATAGGTATCGTATTCCTCCTGCATAAGAGCTACTTCCTCTTCGATTTCCTCTCTGTCATCGTCATCAGCTAGTCCGCAAGATATCTCGCCCTGTTCTAGGGCCTTTTGTAGTTTCGCTTGACCCTCGGGCAGTTCGCTTTCCAGCACTTTGAGCTGCGAGATCTTACTACTGAGTGACTCCTTGTCTCCGGTCGCGTCGGAGCACTTGCCTAGTCGTTCCTTAGCAGCTCTAATCCATTGGACGAAGTCTGAACCAGCGTCGATGAACACCTGGTGTTGTTCTACGGTTTCCTTCTGTTTCTCGTACAAATCTTTAGCCTGTTTAGACAGTGTCTCGTATTTGCTGGTAATTTCAGACGCGGGAGCTTGTTGCATAAGTTCCGAAGCCTTAGAAGTTACAGACTGAATCATGGGCTCAAACGAAACGATATCTTGTACAATATTGTTTGTTTGACGGAGGGTCGCCTTCCTCTCACCTAGGCTGAGGCCTGTCGTCAGACCGGCGAGACGGTCCTGACCCTTTTTAGATTTGGCGACTTTTTGTTCACATACTTCTTGCAGTTTTGCTTCTCTGTCAGAGATCCATTGTTGTAGTTGAGAATAACTGGAACTGTAATCGGCCCATTGGAGCAGTGCTGTCTCCAGATGGACTTTAGCGGTCGTCATCTTTTTGACCAGACGATCCCATTCGTTCTGAAGTTCTTTGAGTTCTGTGTTGATTCTATCTTTACCGTCAGATCTTGTGTTTCTAAGGACTTTCTCACCACTATTTACAGTAGCGTGGACTAAGTTTTGTCCTTCTTCTCGTCGTTTCAACAAGTCCTCGATTTGATCAAGACGTTTCTGCAAAGCTTCCTTGCTGCTGTTGCTACCAGTGTCGCTTCCACTGCGAGTGATGTCCCAGGCGTCATCAATCCACTTCTTGGTTTTAGCATAGTTGTCATCGTAAGTTTGATGTTGTTCGTAATTAGTTTCGACCTTCTTTAGAACATCGTTCGCCATGTTAACAAGGACTTGGTACCTAGAGTTCAAATGTCTTAGTTGGTTGTTGACATAAGTATCGAGGTGTGAGGACAATAGACCGGCAGCAGATGCGTTGAAATTATCAATATCATCTTTGCCTTTGTTCAATTGATCAACGATTTCTTTAACTTCATTAACTTGAGCACCCTTTTCTTTGGCTGTGCCGAGCAACGCCAGTTTGTGGTTCTTGATAAGAATTTCCTTTTGAGCTAACCAATCCGAAAGGCGTTCATACTCATCTTTGTACTCACGCCACTGGTTGACGGTATCTTCAAGTTGACTCTTCTGTTGCTTGATTTCATTAAATAAGTCGTTGAAGCTCTCCTTCAACGCCTTCATTTCATTTTTGATTACTGTTTGGCCTTCGGGCGACGTACTAGCTAAAACAACCTCTCCAGTATGTTGCAGATGTTCAAGCAACAATTCACCTTGCGCCTGCTTGTTTATAAGCGCATCTAGAGGTGCTACGGAGTTTTCGATAGCTAGTTTATCACTTAACGGCTTCGATTTCAAAGACGGAACCTTTTCTCTAGCCCTGCTGAGCCATTGTATGAGTTCATCATGAGCTTCCTTATATAGTCTGTGGTCTTTGTATTGTTCTTCACGATCAGCTAGCAACTTTTTGATTTTATCATAAAGATTGTCGAATTTGTTCAATGTTTCTTGGGCTTTAGAAGCGGCTTGATTTTGCTGACCGCTAGCAATCATTTCAGCTGCCTTAGCTTTCAATGTATCAACATCGAGTCGGTCACAGCGAGCCTTTTCTTCGACTTCTTTAAGTTTCTCAAGCTGTGCTCTTTTATCAGTCATGGAAGCCTCGTATGGAGTTAGCTCGGCAAGCATGTTTTCAAGCCAATTGTTGCTCTTTTCGATCAACTGTATTTGCTCCAAAAATCCGGCCCATTTGGTCACAGAGTCGTCTAGCATGTTTTTGGTCTCGATCATGCGTGATAGCAACGCAGACCATTGCTCTTGTAATGCTACCAAGGAATTGTTGATAGCTTCATGTCCAGCTGGTGCGGTGTTAGCCAAGACATTTTGAGCTAATTCGACTAACGACTGAACTTTGGTGAAACCTTCATCCTTGGTCAAAAGGAGGTTCTGTATCAAAACTAATTTGGTTTCCAAGTCATCTTGCGAACAGGCACTTAAATCAGCACAGAAATCTAATTTGTCCCGCAGTTCTTCAATCCATTGTGAACATTCGGTGACATTACTAGCAAATTCTTGGTGTGTCTTTACATACTGTTGCCACCTGTTTGTCAAATCCTTAACCTTCTGTGAAAGAGTTTGGTATTTTACGGATAAGTCAGATATTTGCGAGCCACGTGGGCCTAATACACCAGTGTAAAGATGCTGAGCTTTCTCTGTAATGTTGTCGATTTCGAGTTCCTTGGCTCTCACTTCACCCTGTAATTCTTGGAATTTATTGAACTGTTCTTGTTTCTCCGGCAATGTTGCCTTTAAGTCAACAGCGTGAATTTGGTTGTCAGTGTTTCGGATCCACGTAAGGCATTGGTCTTTCATGTTTTCATACTCGTTCCATTGTTGAATCTTGTTTTCAAGTGATTCGATAGTCTTATTAATGAACGATACAAGACCCTCCCATTCTTGATGCGAAGCGTCGATTTGGTTTCTGATGTTAGCTTGTCCATTGCTCACAGTACCTGGTAATACCTTTTCTCCAAGCGTACGAATCTTATCAATACGATTCTTTTCTTCGGGCAGGTTAACTTGGAGGGACTTTAACTTCTCGCAATTGCTGCTCAAAGCTACACGCTCCAAATTAACGTCACCCCAGAGTTGAGCAGTATTGTGGGTAGCTTCCACCCATTCTTCTAGATCTTTGACTGCTTTCGTGTATTGTTGATGGTTGTTAACGATAGCCTCGTACTGTTCTACAAAGGATTTAGCTCTCTTTAGAATAGTCTGGTGGCGTTGTTTCAACTGATTAATTTCCTTTGTGATATCTTTAGTAATATCAGGCAAACTTTGGGAACGTGTTTCTAAATCAGATATATCTTGCTGGTGTGCAAGTGCTTCTTGCAAGAAAGTTCTGTATACGTTCAACTGATTACGTTTCTCGTCCAAAGTCGCCTTCAGTTCAATTTCCTTAGGAAGGGTCTTTTCAGCCATTGTGAGCCATTGTTGGACGGTCTTCAAATTTTCTTCAAACGATGACCATTTATTCAGTTCGGAATCCAAATCTCTTTCAGCCTTTGTGATATTATCGTACAAATTGTCAATAGCTTGTTGGATGTCATGCAGTTGTTGTTCAATAATTTCTTTGCCCTCAGGGGAAGTAGAGGGGTAAAGTTTTTCTCCCAGTTCAAATGTATTGTTAACTAAGAGTGTAGCATTGCGTCTCTGGCTAAGTAAATCGTTGAGGCTTTCTCTCTTAGCACTAATGCCATCTGGAGTATTCGATAAGTTTTCTTTACATTCTTCAAACTTATGTTGTGCGGCTTTAAGCCAGTCAGTACATTGGTTATATTTATCCTGGTAAGCTCTGTGATCGTTGACTGCTTGCTCGCATTTCTTTACCAGCTCCTTGGCAGTGGACTGAACAGATTGGAATCGTGACGTCATCTGCTGTAAGTTCATTGTGATTCTTGTGTCGTTACAGTTTTCAATAAGGTCACTGAACTCATCTGTCAGTTTGTCTACGTCATTTTCAGTCTTCTTCAAGTTAGCCAATATAGCCTGCAAATAATTATGTCTTAGTAAAGAAACAAAAAGTATCTGGCAAGACCTACATTAAAATAATATTGAAGAGCTCTTGTCCACACGTCTGAAGAATTTTAGCAACCAGTTAAATTCACCTATGATTATAACAGATAAAAATCATTACGTTTAAACTGGTCTACGACAGCTACAATTAGTAATTTAATTTTAGATAGTTAGAAATATATTTAAAAATAGGCTCGACAAAATCAGAAGTACCAATCACCGATGCCTCAATTAGTAAATAAAATAGATAAATTTTGTAGCAAACTCTATAAAAAGATACCATCGCTCTCATGTTAATTTTAATATATTGTGAAATTAGAATATCTACTGAAAATTAGACTATAGCCTACAGTGCTCAATGCTTATTAGGGACATTTTCTTTTCAAATCTTACTTGATCCAACGCTTCGCCCAAAGTAATGACAGCGCTCAATTCATTTTCGTGAATATCAATCGCTTTACATAAATCCTGTTTAAAATTATTTTAATTTATAAATATTCGATAAAATAGTTGTTCTACTACAAGATATATTTATATCAAACACATACCTGGTATTTATTAAGCTGATCCACTTTCTCGTCAAGAGTGGCTTTGGGAGTGTAAGTTTTGAGGCTCATTTCTGTGTCGCTTAACCAATGCTGCAAGCGGTCGTTGGCGCTGTCGAACTCGATCCATTGCTGAATCTTATCTTCAATGCCACGCTTTACATCATGTACAGTAGCTGTGAACTTCTCAAGATCCGCTCTAAGGAGACCAAGTTCTCTGGACATTCCTTCTTTGCCTCTCGGAGACAGTTTGGCACCGTTATTGTCTATTAGATCCGATAATATTTTCAATTTGTTGTTGCCATTAGGAATAGCGTCCAACAGCTCTTGAATTTTTGCTAATTTACTTTGCAAAGCGGCCTTATTACCGGTGAAATCTGATAGTAAGTGCAAACGATCCCACAAATGCTTTTGGTAGTCTTGCAAAGACTTCTGTTGTTCTGCAAACTGTTGGTAGATTTCAAAGGTGCTCTCATGCTTGTCTATGATAGCTGTTAATCTGGCTGTTAAAGCATTATACCTATCCCAAACGGACTGAATAATAGAAGTCATTTCATCGCTACCTCCTTTACCTGAATGGAGAGTCGCAGCCACGCTCTTAGCTTTTTCAGTGACTGTCTCAATTACTCTCTTATGGGAACAAATTTCTTGAAGCAGCGTCTTGTTCTTCAGTAACTTGGATTTAATTTCTTGGGCAGAATTAAGTACAGCTTTTTCTTCCGTATCAACGATCTTTTCTTTTTCATCCAGCCAAGACAGAGTTTGCTGTAATACATCCTGGTAGCTGGACCATTGCAGAGCCTGAGACTCATACTCCTTTTGCTGTTGGAGAATGGCATCGTTGAATTTATCCCATCTTTCTCTAAGTTCTCTGATTTCGGCACGGATGTTTTCCCTACCATTCGCCGCTGTTTCAGGCAAAACTTTATCTCCTGAGGTTGACAGAATACCAATCTTGTGTTCACCATTGTCTCTTTCAAGTAAGAATACCTGCAACTTATTTCCTTTGCTATCTATGCTTAGCTTATCTTCCTTTGAAACCATTTGGGATAGTTGCTCCTCTAATGGCTTCAGCCAAGCATCGAATTCATTACGTAACTGAACATATTTCTTATGATCTGCGACAAGTTCAGACCAGTGATTGACAATTTCTTTAGAAATCAAGTGTAATTGTTGGTAACGGCTGCTGACTTGAGTCACTAGGGGTTTTAGGCGTTCAACCCCACTGAGTTGGATAAGGCTGTGGGATTCGTCAACAAAAGCATCAATTTCTTTCTCCTTAGCGTTGATTGCGTTGCGAAGATCGACACACCTCTTCAACTGTGCCTCCTTTTCTGGTAATGTGGAACAGAGGCTTTGGTCACGGCATTTAGATTCCATGTCCTTAAGCCATTCCGTAATCGATTCGATTGAGGCGTCAAATTTATTCCAGATTTCGAGTGTGTGTTTAAGTTTCTGTTCTGAGGCATTAATGCTCTCTACAGCATTGCGTAGTTGTTCATGCAAGTTGTCGATTTCTGTTCGAATAGCGGTATTGCCAGTTTCTGAAGTACTTTTACTCACTGCTGCAAATACTGATCTTATTTCATCCAACTTACTAGAACCTACTTTTTCTATATCTTTTAAAGCAACAGCCGATTGCAATTTCCTAATGATTTCTGGCTTTTCTCCTGTAGCATTTTCGATGTCCAAGAGCTTTTCAGATTGTGATCCCAGCCATTCTTTGTACTGTTGAATAAGGCGTACCAAGTCTTCATGCCTCTTGACACAGTCCTCTAAGTTATCTTGCAGATTTTGAGATTTAGTCACAATATTTTGGAATAATTGTTTGATAGATTGTAGGTAAACATTCAAAGACGCGTCATGGGTTTGATCAACCAACTGCTGCGCCTTGTCACAAACTGATTCGACGAGTTGTTGATGTGTCATAATTTCTTGGTGCATTATCTTGTGGTTTTGCAGTTGCGCTTTCTTTTCTTCCAATGACGCCTTTAGCTCTGTGTGCCTTTGCATTGCTCTCTCAACATCCTTCAACCACTTAGTAAGTTGTTCTTGTGCAAGAGAGAAGTCTGAGAATTGAAGCAGGCATTGATCCAATTTATTAACAGTTTCTTGGAAGCTATCACCAAAACTGTCCCATAAAGTTCTTATCTTACGGATTTTCTGACGTATAACTTCTCTGCCGTCTGGGCTAGTGTGAGTATAGAGTTTCTCACCCAAGCTCAAAAACTCTTCGAAAACAGGTGTTTTCTTGTTCCTTGTTTCATAAAGCTCTTTAGCCTTGTTTTGTTTTTCTTGAAGAACTGCGTAATCGCCGACAATTTCGTTCAAGTCTTGGAGTTCGCCAAGCATGCCGTTGAGCCAAGTCTCCATATTATTGTACTCATTCTCAAATGTTTGGTGTTCTGATACAAATACTTCATATTTAGAAATGATTTCATTTACAAGGTTGTTTAATGTGTGGTACCTTGTAGCAAGTTTCGATGTTTTATTTGTGAGTTCAGACTCACTAGCTACAGTTTGTTTTGTATCAGTTAAAGCAGCAAAGTCAGCACTCCTAGACGCAAGTTCGCTTTGGATTTCCTTAACCTTTTGCAAATGCGCAATTTTGGCTTCAAGATTACTCTTTAGACTCTGATCTCTCACTTGGTTTTCTTTAACCTTAAGCCATTCCTCTAGTTCGTCTAAAGTTTTTTGACTTTCGGTCCATTGTTTCAAAGTTTCTTTTAATTTTTTGTCTTGCTCCTTGCACTGAGTAGCAAACTGAGTCCAAGTTGATTTCAGTTGTTCATATTCGTTAATAAGGACAGGATGGCCATTAACACTTGTAGTTTCTAATACAGTGTCTAGTTGTGACTTCAAACCCTTGAGCAGGTTGTCAATATCTTTACCTTTAGATGTTACTTTTTCAATGGCTGCAATCTTAGCATCTACGTCATCCTTTTGCGTGACAACACCGTAATTCAACATGCTGTTTTCAGCTACGATATGATTTAGCCGATCGCGTCCATCTTCAAACATTTGGACGTACTTTTCGTGTTCAGCGACATGAGATTCACATACTGCCGTTCTTTTTTCAAGCTCTTTAGCCATATTTGTGTACCTCTCGATAGTTTTAGACAAACTCTTTTCGGCTTCTTCGTCAGGCATAAGCTTGATTTTTTCAGTTAATTGTGTTAGCATCGACTGATGAATCTCCACTTCCTGGTGAGCGATTTTGTTGGCATGAAGCTGAGCTTTCTTCTCGGGTAAAGTAGGACATAGTTTGAATTCTCCCAATTCGTTTTCTTTATCACTAATCCATTTTTGAACTTGGTTGAATGTATCGTCAAACGAAGATCTCTTATTGATGGTAGTTTCAATATCTTTAACGACATTGTTCAGAGCATCCACTGATTCTTCAAAGTTGTCACGAAGAGCTCTTAACTCATTTCTGATCTCCTCACGGCCCTCAGGTGTAATGCCACTGAACAGAGCTTCACCAGATTCGATGGCAGTATTGAGTAACCGCTGACCAATATCTTTGTTTTCATTCAATTTCTTTATTTGTTCTAAATCAGCTGCTGAGGGTTTAGCATGTTTGCTCATTACAGCTAAGTCCTTGATTCTAGCGTTCGTGTCTTGCAGCCAGTTTTTGAAATCCGCAATAGATTTATTGTATATGCCCTTATTATCTTTCAAATCCTTAAGCCTTGCAAGGTGTCCTTCGGTGAACTTGCCAACTGCTTGATATCTGGCTACTAAGTGATTAATGTACTGCAAGACGCGTGAATCAGGATTGCGAGCCAAAATTTTCTCGCCGGTCTCTGTAAGTTTTGCAACTTCATTTCCATACTTCTTGACCTCTTCATTAAATTTGTTGATTTCATTAATTTTTCTGTCAATATCTTTCACATCTAATAGATTTGTAGCTTCGAGCCTGACTTTGTTTTCTTTATCTTTCAACCATTCAGATACATTTTCCATTAGGGACTCGTATTCCTGCCAAGCGTCAATATTGTCCTTTAGTCTGGTTTTAATTTCATCACAATTGGCCATTAAAACATCAAGATTTTTCTTGGCTTTCTCAGTTTGTTGTGCAGCTTCTTGAGCACAAGCAGGTTCAGCAACCAGTTTTAATATATCACTTGCTTCCTGAAGTTCTTTTACTTTAGCAACACAATCGGCAATGCCACTTTCCACATCATTCAAAGCAGCACTTTTGACTTCTAAATTATATTTATCACTACTAACGTCAGGCATGCACCATCTAGTTTTATCATCTAAGATCTTCAGATTTCTGTTGAACATAGCAAGTTTATCCGTAAACAGTTTTTGTAAGAACGTCAGTAATGTAATTTCCGTTTTATTTGCGTGAACAAGTACGCTCTCAAACCGTTTCTGTAAAGTACTCAATTCTTTCGGAACCAATGACTCATAGAATCCTGGGTAGTTGTCATTCATTTCAGACACATTTTGAGTAAGATTGTCAATTTCATCATTGAGTGTTTGCAATTCCGCTTTACAAGCTTGACATTTCTTAAGTCGGTCTAAAATCTTTGCGTTATCACCAGTCATATCGTCACATTTAATAATGTCCTCGCGAATTTTGCTAACATTATCTGAAAGTCGTTTAATAGTATCTTTGAGTTTATTTTCTTTAGATTCCAAAGAAGAAACGGCACTTTCTAAGTTGTCAGCAAGAGACTGCAGAGCCTCGAATTCATGGTCTAAATAATCGATGATAGAAGTAACCTGCCCACTCGGTATGTTCTTATTTAAGTTGCTAATTTGTTCATATTTGCTCTTGATGCTATTCTTCAGACCCTGATATATAGGCAACTCTTCCTTGTATTTTGTAAGATGACTATGAGCAAATCTTATTTCTAAGTTTTCGCAGGCGTTTGACAAGTTGTGTCCAGATTCGCTCAACCAAGCGACGACTTGGTCCTTCGTGTCATCAATTTGTCTCCAAACTAACAGCTGTGACTCTAAATCTTGTATTCTCTTGATGATAGCATCATTTACTTTTTCCCATTTTGTCTGTGAGTTCAAGAAAGCTTCCTCCAGGGGAGTTGTGTCAAAACCTCCAAGAGTAGAAGCTTGTTTCAGTACTGATTGCTTGATGACTTCCATTTGGTCGAGAAGACCTTTAGACCTCTTCAGCAGTTCATATGATTTCTTTGCTTTATCTAAAGCTTGAGCGGTTTGGACATAATCGTTGGGTGATTCTTTGCATTCGTTGTATAACTGCTCAGCCCTGCTCATTTCTCGGTCAAAAGCAACAGTAAAGTTTTTCAATTCCTGCAGAGTTGAAGACAAGAAAATGTACTTATTCTTGGTGTCCCTCATAGAGTTCACGACTTGGTCCCAGCTATTATCAGCAGCAGACATGGTGTTCTGTATCGTGCCCATATTAGGCTGATCTTCTCTCATCAAATGCAAGCCTTCTTCCCTTAGTTCCTTCCTGATAGACTGTTTTTCTTTCAGCTCAGCGTCAAGTTTATCTAGTTGTTCGGTCATATCTTGGATTGTAGCTTCTGTTAATGGGACAGGTTTTTGGGCCATTTCGTTAAGTACAGTTTGAATATTGTGTAAAACTTCATTGAGTGCATTATGTTGTTGGTTGAATTTATCCCACCTGGCGCCAACCTTTTGAACCAAATTCTTCTTTGACGTGACTTGGTTTAATAAATTATCAGCCTTCATTTCGATTTCTCTTACGAGACTGACTGGTGACATAATTCTACCAGTATTCTGATCGGTGACTTTTATTCTTGAAGGACCGTCTAATAAGGCAACATTAGTTTTCCATTCTGGGATCTTTGTAATGATATTTACAAGTTCTTGTCTCAGTACCTCATACCTTTCGGGTGTCAGTTTTTGACCTTCAATCTGATACTGAATGTGGCCTAATTGCTGTTTAGTGTCATCATACCAATTAAGCAAGTCCGACCACTTTTGCAGAACACCTTTGTTCTGCTGTATGTTGCTTTCAATGATCTGGTAGTGATGTGCTATGTTTGAATACGTTTCACTTAATGATCTCGATTCATCTGGGTGTGACGCTAGGGTCATATTCTTAATTTCGTTGTAAATCTCTGTAAATTCCGGCGCCTTAGCAGCATGCTCTTGTAAAAGCACATGCATAGACTGTAAAGTTGGCTCTACTTTGTCAGCGCTTATTTGATCGTAGCTTTCTGTCTTTCTTCTAAAGTCAGTGATCCAGTTATCGAAAGCGTGCAATTTAGTCATAAATTCTTGTCTTACAATAATCTTATCAGAAAGTTCATTAACTTTGGACCTGACTGTCTCAGCAAGATCGTTTGTGCGCTGTTTAATATCAGATACTTTATTTTTGAGCAAAGTTGCACCTTCGGGTTGGATGTTGTGGCAGATATTATCGCAGATCTGTGATAAGCTGATGATTTTCGCTTGTTGCTGCGATATTTCATTGCCAAATGACTTCAGTCTATTTAATTCCCTGTCTAGTTTTTCAACTTGTGGAGTATCAATCGAGACGCTGCGACTGCTCAGTAGCTTCTCGCCGTTTTCAATCCATGACTCCAATTTTTCAGCTTCGCGCTCAAAGTTCTCCCAGTTGGTGACGAGTTTATCCAGCTTGTTGTTCCATTGATCAGCAAGATCATGAACGATTGCCCATCGAGAATGGATGGCGTCAACTTCATCGGGAGCACTGGTTTTACCAGACAACTGATGACTGACACTAGACAGGATTTGCAAGTTCATCAGTTGCTTATCACAGTCTGTTATCAAAGCCCTAGATTGTTGTTGTAATTGTTGTGCTTCAGGCAATGTTGTAGGCTTAGGGACATTACCCAATTTAATTTCGGCCTCTTCGATCCATGGCTTGATTTCTGCAACGCCTTTTTGATACTTCTGCCAGCTAGCCAAATCATGTTCTACTACTTTGGTTTGGTGCTCAGTTGAGCGCTGCAGGTCTGCCATCATTTTCTCTAACATAACAATATCTCCTTTAAGTCTCGTAGCATCTTGGACGCGATGTTCCGCTGCCAACTTATTACCTTGATCAGCAACGGTCCTAATAATCTCCAATTTTTCACCGATGACCTTTTGCAGAGCTTGAGACTTTTCAACTCTTTCTTCAGGTGTAATATTTTCGGAACGGATTTCTGATATCAGAGCTGGGCTTTCCTTCTTGATCCATTCTCGAACATGTTCCAGTCTATGTTCGATTTTGACCCACTCTTCATTGACTTTCTGTAGGTGCACCACTTTAGTCTGAACTTCTTCTTCGACTTTACCAATTTTGCGTTCGATTGTCTCCAAATCCTTTTCAATAACGGGTTTGGGTTTGTTAGCGGTAAGAGAACGGAGATCGCTGTATGCTTTTTGCAGTTGTGGCAGTCTTTCCGTCTTAGCCTTCTCAATGTCAACACTGAGTGTCTTTGTTTCTTGGAGTTCACGGCCGATGTTCGTGACGCCGAGTTCCAAGCCTGGATGTGTGACGTAGCTCTCAATCTTGTCAATGTCAGACAGCAACTCCTCCTTTTGGTATTCATAGTTCGACCAAACCTTCTGCGTGTCACGAAGTTTGTGGAGGCGGTCGGTAGAGGTTTCGTATGCTGTGTTCCATCCGGTTTCGAGTGTCTTAACATCCTCTCTGACGAATGCTGGCGCGTTGGCATCCTTGATAAGCTCCTTGCCTCTCTGGAGCATGGACATGACCGAGGGCCTGTGGCGGTCTAACTTCTGTACCGCTGCCTGTTGTTCCATCACTAGTTGTTCGACGTGCTGTAACGACTGCGGTTCTGGTTCCACCATGGCTTGTTCCTTGGCGCTCTCGAGGACGCAGATGACTTCGTGCACCTCTCTGCGGTACGTGTAGCAACGGGTGTATGTCTCAGTCTTTATCATTGTGATCTCTATAGTCGGTATGAGGTTCTTGTATCGTGCGATGAGGTTTTCGAGTTTGATTTGTTCTTCTTGCGCTTCGGACTCTGAGCAGTGGTTTGTGAGCATATCCAATGTCTGTACGAGCCATTTCATGTCCTCACGCTTTTTGTCTGCTTCGCGGCAAATGTTCTGTGAATTGTATTAATTTATTAAAAAATACCCTAATTACAAATTCACTAAAATAATCTAACGGCAAATAAAAGGGTGATCACTTAAAAGAATCTGCTTGTTATGACATGAAACACGAATTGCATTATTTAAAAACCAATTATTAGTTACTTATTGTAACTTACTACATACTTTTTGTACAATATACGTTATGGAATTCTTAAGATTTTACCATCAACTCCCGTAGCTGCATCCAAGTAAGCAAATGAAATTATAAATTTTGATTAAATCTCTAAAACAACAACTTAACGACTAATTCACATTTGAAGGCTGTAAATTAACCATTCCTATAGTTTATAGTTATTAAACATTGTGTTTCCTCAAGTCTTTAAACACAAAATATATTATTTCAGTATATTCAATAAAGCCAAAATATTAGCAATATTTTTTGTCGAGATCAATGGATTACATCGACCACATAAATCTTGGGGGGTTACTCTGTACTCCAACGCGACGACGATCGCTCGTTGTTCGATGTTCGAATATCGCACGTAAAACTATGAATATGCCTTAATACTTTACAAATTGATCAAATCATGTATCGTACGTCGTAATCTTAGACTAAGTTCGAAGTGAATGATACGTTTCATAGAGAATAGTGTTGATTTTTAGAAGTGGAAATATTTTATCTTATATGTTGGCGTTCAAAGTCCGAACATTCGAATTTCGTGTCGGAGTATAGAGTAACCCCACTTGATGTAACAGTAGTATAACTAAGTCAGGTTTTATCACATAAGTTGTAATAATAATAATAACAGTCACATACATAAATAGTCCTGACCCCACGCTAAGATCGAGTCTTGTTTTGTGGGTGTCAGGAATTACGAGAGACTTTTCGGTCTCACAAACACAGACCCGAAAGAAATATTAGTGGGTCGCACAAACATTTATCTCGATGTGGGTTCGAACTCGCGGCCCCTCGTTTCACAGGCGTCGTCTAACCGACTGCGTCACGGAGACTGTCGGAGTAGTATATTCATGTACCTGGAAGATAGTCTTCTCCCTCTCGAAGGCCTCAGCGGAGTCGACCTCTCGCACGATGCTGTCCATGGTGGCGTCCACGTGCTGCATCCAGCGCTCCATCTCGCTGAACTTGGCGCGGTACGCGTCCCACTTGGCCGGGATGCGCTGCAGCTGCTGCCTGAACTGTTCCACTCTTTGGACCTGTGGGAATCATGTGTAGAGCCTTTTATTAAGTAATCTTGATACTCTATATAACTATTAAATGTTGATGGAACTAAGAAATATTGAAAATTAAAGAAAATTGTAAAATGGAAGTAGAAGACTGTAGCGGTTATCGTAATGGAGATTTTATATAAATTTTCTCTACTGTCGAAAGCTCTGTACTGATATTCAGATGAAGAGCTCATAAATATCATGATGACTCATAATCCAAGAATATAGAAAATGTCAATATGAATACAATTTACCGATACCATATGTTCGTTTAATTTGAGTTCTGTATTAACTTAGATTTTTACTTTTTTCTGTTCTCATATAATGTTCATATAATTACTTTCAATACACTTCTATGTTTGCAACCTCGAAGATCAGAGAATAAAAGCAACTCAAATCTCTTCACTTTAAGATAAAGATAAAGATAAAGATAAAGATAAAGATATATTTATTTTGCAAATACAGGTATTACAATGTGGTGGAAGCATATATTAATTCGAACAGCCATATTTAACCATCTACATGGTATGCAAAATTATATTATTTTAAAGACAGATATATAAATGTATCATAGTTATTAAGTTTAATATTATAGTATATTATTTATTATGTCATTAGTATTTTTTTATTAAATATGTCAATGCGATGTAGGTTTAAAAGAAAATAGTTTAGTATCAGTTGTTTACATCATAACTAAAGTCTTTCCGTTAAATACTCTGTCAAACTATAGTATACTTTGTCTGCTAGAAAATTTCGTAATTGTTTTTTAAATAATGTCATATTGTAATCTTTAATAGTCTTAGGCAGTTTGTTGTAAATGACCGGTGCCATACAGAAGACACTACTGCGCATGAGGCTCGTCCTAGCAGTATGCAGACGTAGTCTGCTTTTGTCGCGTCTGTTCCTGGGTACTACATCTTCTAGGCGTTTAAAACGTTCTGGGTTGGACTTCACAAATACAGACATTTCAAATATATAAACACAGGGCAGAGTCAGTATTTTATGTTCTTTAAAATATGGCTTACAACTAGCATTTGCTTTCAGTTGGAACATGGACCTTATACATCTTTTTTGGGTTTTAAATGCAGTTTAGTAAATGCAGTAGTATTTATAAATAACGAATATTTACCGTGCTCTCCCACTCCTGCTCGCACTTCTTGACAGCTTCATCCAGTGAGGTGTCTCCGGTCTGCTGCGTGTAGCTGCTGGAGATCTTCTTGAGGTTCTGCAGGCAGTGCTCCACCTGCATCACCTTGCCCTGGTTGCGGAAGTACTCCTCGTTCCTGATCAGGATGCCGTCCGCGTCGTCGCTCTGGTTGTATGCCTGTTCAGGTAGGTTTCTTTAATTTTATGGCCATAGCATAACAAAAAAATAGTTTACAAAGATTTCTTAGATTTACGCGAATGTTGCACAATCCGTAAATAATAGTTTTATTTCAAAACTATTTTAGTTTGGCATTGCATTACTTCTCCTACTTTATCAAATATAACTTGTATATTTAAGCTTAAGCCGTCGCATAAAATGTAATAAGGTTTAAAATCTATTAGCGATTTGTTTTTTTTGCAATTCTTGGCAACAAAAAAGCTACTTATGAATTTTCCACTTTTTTTTTTATTGCTTTGAATGGCGAGACGAGCATGCCGTTCGCCTGGTGGTAAGCGATACGACCGCTCATGAACAGTAGCAAAACCAAACAACACCTTGAATTACAAAGCAATGCTTGGCACTCCACTGCGCTCGCCATCCTGAGACATAAGATGTTAAGTCTCAATATGTCCAGTAGTTACTCTGGCTACAATGCCCTTCAACCCGAAACGCAACAGTGCGTTTACACTGCTGTTTGACGGTAGAAATAGACACTGCGGTGGTACCCACCCAGATGGCCTCTCACATATGAGAGACCTACCACCATACTTTTCATAATTTTGTTTTTTTTTTACCAACCCAAACAGTTTCAAAGCCCGCTCGACCGCTGGAAACTCACCTGTTCCTCATAAACGATCTCCTTCTCAATATCCTTGATGCAGTGGTGGAAGACGGTCTCATCCAGCCTGAACTCGAGGCGCATGAGGTGCGGCGGCGCGCGGTCCAACAACTCCCTCCATCTGCGTTGCAAGTCTTCTACTGTCTGCACTATGCCGGGCCGGTCTTCCTCGTTCACCAACTGTGGGAGACAAGCGTGAAGCAGGAATTAAAATGGGATCAATTTGGGCTCACATACAAGACAATACGCAGACAAGATACAATCAAACATCATGATTGATAGAGAAAATTAGTGTAAGTGAATAAGCGACTAAAAGAAATAAAACTTTGCCGGTTTTATTACACTACATTATTAATAAGCCGTAAGTGCGGGAAGGTTACTCCGTGGTCCGAAACCAAACTCAAATATTCGGATTTCGACGTCCGAAGTAAGCTATAAGTTTTATACTTTTAAACAATGATATATTATACAAATACGACGTAGATATCGCACTAGCACTTCAAAAGTGAGGCGTTCAAATTCGGGCAATTGGTGTAATTTCATCTAGTCGCATGGCAACGGCGACAGAGGGAAGACCTCAGGGCTGTCAACATAATTTATTACGAAAATATTGTCTATAGTGTCGAATCGTGTGTTTTCAATGTGTAGAAAATTAGGTGCAAAGATATGAAACTAAATTGGAGCTCTAAATCATACGTAAGTATATAAAAACCACACAAAATTTAATTTTTATTTTAAATTAGTAAATAGCGCCTTCAATTGTGTAAGAAGGATCGCTTAATACAAAGATTGTGAAGTGCGATAGGGACAAAAAGCATGCGTCATAGATTAATAAATCAGAAGCGAAACTGATGATACAGAAAATTGACGATGAATGTTTGAATGGATTTGGATTGTTGTACATTTGTTTCAATCATATTTAAAACGAAAAAGTTATTTGTTATAAATTATTTTCATAATAAATAACTTATTCCAACCACGAACATTACAAAATACCTACCCCATATACTTTGATTAACTATATGTACATGTATATTTACATATATCATTGAATGTTTCCAGATTTCCACGTGATGAGCTTTTGAGACGTAAATACACTAAGCACGGTTTGAACAAAAAGAGAGGGTCGTGTCTGGATGCCTTTAAAACTGATGGTTGTGCCCATTTAATTATGAATAAAAATATACAACTACGAAAATACATCCACATAAAAAAAACCTGCACCATCGGTTGTAGTATCGGTTATTTACTAGTGGCAGGTCTCTCATATGTGAGACGCCGCCTCATATGGTAAGTACCACCGCAATGTCTATTTCTCCCGCCAAACTACAGTTTAAATGCCATGTGATGTTCCGGTTTAAAGGACATTCTCGCCCGAGTAATCGCTGTGCTTATTGCGACTTAAGATCTTATGTTTTGGGGATGAAAAAAATAATATTAATAAAAGATCAATTTTTAGTGCAAGCATGCACCTAAAAAAGAATATAAAAAACGGCAATCAATTTATTTCTTTATTTTCTCATGGTTGTAAGCAAATACAAATATATTTTGGTTCAGGATGGCGTACCACAGGTAGACTCACGTAGCAACCTCAATGTTAATATATTAAATACTCATAAAACCAAATAGGTAGTTTTATTTATCGTCACCCTTCTGTTTCTATCGCTTCGATTCTATGTTTGGATAGCGCAATGCTATCTCTTTCCGTCTCGTACTTTCTGTATAACCTATTTCATTCACTAAAATTGTCATAAAGTATTAACAAATGAGTATGTATATGCATAGTAGGACAGTTTTTAAGCGTCACGCAATATGGATATGCGTCATCTTTATTAAAACATCATTGCTTTTAAAACTCAATGATATTCTGTGATACTTATCATTCACTTTGAACTTACGTCTATGGTTACGAAGTACGATGTAGAATTAAAATATTTTGTGGAGTACTTAGGCACATTCTTTCAGTTTTACGTACGAACGTCCTTGTTTCGCCATTCGAGTTACATTTCGGATTGTAGAGTAACTTCCGCAGAACTAACTATCGTACTGACCTCTATAAGTTCCCTTCCGGAGTGCACGAGTTCCGACACGGCCCGCTCATCAGCGCCCTGGAAGAACCTCTTGTGGTAGTCGACAGCTTGTTTAGTGTCCAGCCTGGTGTCAGCCAGCAGTGCCTCGGCCCTGGCCGTCCAGTCCTGCACGTTGCGGCGCGCCGCGGAGAACTCCTCCCACGCGCGGACCAGGCGCTGCAGCTGGGCCTCGCGACGAGTTGCCTCCGAGGACACGTGCGCGAACCTGGGTGTTTTGTTGTAAGTTTAAGTGCTATTGTCTATACTGTGATATTATAATGGTCATATTATATGTAAAATTACTGGTCACATTTCCGAAATGAACTAAAGCAGTCGAAAATAAAGTGACTAAATTAATCAAATATAAAATATAAGTATAAAAAAATATTTCTAAACTAGTTTATACAGAGATCAAGATATTCTAGAAGCAATTTAAAGACGATCAAAACTAATAAAAACAATAAAAAAGAAACGTGTTTGTATGCGTATGCGTTTGAGACTTTCGTATGCGTACACGTACATACGAATGTTTTGTATAAAATCTCAAACACTATATCAATATCAAACTAATCTTATGTGGTGATGGTGTTGTTAAAGATTCAACACTCCTTAATTGAAAGAATACAAATACCTGTATAGTAAACTAGCGGTCCCACCCAGCTCCGCCCGGGGCAGAAACACTGTTATGAAAATATTCTATCGCCTATGTCCATCAGGGATAAATTAGGATTCTAATAATGAAAGAATTGTTCAAATCGGTCCAGTAGTTTCAGAAGCTATTCAATACAAACAAAAACCATTATGAAATATTCCTTCTTTATAACATTAGTTTACCTCTCGTTAAGGTCTCGCATGAGCCTGAGCTGGTCGGTGACGTCGGCGCTCTTGTCGGCGTCGGCGGCCTGCACGATGTTCTGGAACACCTTGTTCTTGCTCTCCAGCATGGAGCGGTAGTACGTGGTGCGAGAGAAGAACGAGCGATGGATCTCGTAGCGCTCCTCTATTACTTCACTGTGGGAAGAATTACCGTAAATACACCATAAATCTTTTTAAGAGTATTTGATGGTAAATGCAGTGCATTTTAACTACATATTTACACTAAATGTAAATTTGTCCATACAACCTGACATACGCCCTTATTAGTATAGTCATATGCTGGCACTTCACATGGCTTTTTGTATTTGTGTATTGTATATTTGGCAAACAATTACCATGTGTGGTCAGTTTTATTGAGAAAGTGTGGCCTTATTTGCCTATTTGACATGCAAGGCCAATAAAAATACGTAAGTATAGATGGTCATATTTGCCTCTATTTGCATGTTTGCTTTTAACGTCATTTATTTTGCCAAATACGACAAATACCCAATAGCAAATACAAACAGCCATGTGAAGTGCCACCATTACATACATACATATATAAACCCAACAGACACACACATAGTCCTGACCCTACACTAAGATTGAGTCTTGTGTCGTGGGTATCAGGAACTACGAGACTTTTCGGTCTCACAAACACACAGACCTGGGACATTCATGCTTTAACAAATAAGCGACATTTTCATTTAGTCATTCTCGATAAAAAAATACCCTAATCTTTATATTTTATTTTATTTTGAAATACACATCACTTTATGAAACACTACAAAGTACAGAATAAATAAAACATAGAATCCTTACAAACATTATTATAAAGAAATTCCACTAACCATCTGATCTCCCCACTGACCCTCAAAAGACCTTATTTTGATATCATATTGAATTCCAATATCCATCTGGTCTCTCCAGAGGCCCTCAAAAATTTTGATGTCTTATTTAATGTAGTCTATAGCAACTAACCATCTAGTTTCTCCAGTGGCCCTCAAAAATGTAAGTATATTAGTTATTAATGTAGTTTACATCAACAAATCGTCTGGTCTCCCCACTGGCCTTCAAAATATCTTATTTAATGTAGTCTAGATCAACTAACCCTCTGGTCTCCCCAGTAGCCCTCAAAATATCTTATTTAATGCAGTCAAGATGAACTAACCGTCTAGTCTCCCCAGTGGTCCTGAGCGTCTCTTCAGCCTTGTCCAGCCATGCTCCTATCTCCTTCTGTCCGCTCTCGAGCGACTCGTGCTGCACGAGCAGCTGTCGGTACTGGTGCAGCTTGACGGGCACGGTGGCGCGCACGCGCACCAGCGACTCCTTCTGCTGCTTCAGCTTCGACATGTTCGCTTCCACCTCGTCGCGGGGCATCTCCGCTATTGCGCTTTGGAACGTTCTGGTGGAGGTAATAAATTTAAAATTGTGCTTGAGTATTTTTTAGATATAAATCAAACCATATTATTTTTTAGTTTCTATTTTATCAAGGAATGGATAAGGCTCAGTTGCAGAAACTAACTTTGTCAAATAATTTGACCTTGAAAATGTCAATTCCATATATTACCAAGGTCAAATTCATCTCAAATGTTTGGTGCTGACATTTTCAAAGAAAAGTATTGGTAAAGTTAGTTTGTGCAATTTAGCCTAAATGTTTAAATATAGAAAAATGACATGTTATATGTGTGTATAACTAGAAAGGTCGAAAAAATTTTGAAATCGAAACACAGCCAATGATTGGTAGGTAAGGACTAAAACGATATGGAGTCAGAATGACAGGTATGCAAAATTTGAATGAAATCTGTCCGTTTAAAGTGGGTCAAAATCGCGTCTTAAGGAGTCGGTTACAAACGTACAAACATACAAGTGAAGCTAATATAAAGCGTGTAAAAAGGAGACCACTTAAACACACCTAAAAACCAGGATCTATACTGCCATTTGTAATTGATCTCTGCAAAAATACACTCAAAAAGTGCAGTTTGAAATAAGTTCCAATCCAATTCCCCCTATAACAGATCAGTACCTGCTGATAGTCTTGAAGAGCTCCTCATGCTGCTCGATCTCCTGGTTGAGCTGCAGCAGCTGGTCGATGTAGGTCTGTATGTCTGCAGTGGCGGCGCGCGGCGTGCGGGCCAGCAGCGCGTCGGCGGCGGCGAGCCACGCGTCCAGCTGCCGCGCGCCCTGCGCCAGCGCGCGCCGGTGCCGCAGCGCGTCGCCGCCGCGGGCGTACCTGTACCACCACAACGGACAGTGATTTATCGACACGCCCAGCTTTATTTATTTAATCTTTATTTTACACAAACAAAAAAACATAACAATATAAAGAAATAACATCTTTTAAAAGTACAAAAAGCCGTCTTATCGCTTATAAGCGATCTCTACCAAACAACCTTCGGATGGATATAAAAGAAGAAGAAAGAACGTTTAGCGTATCTTCGGTGTGAAGGATATTGTAACCAGATTAACTACTGAACATATTGAGACTTAACATCTTATGTCTCAGGATTGCGAGCGCACTGGAATGCCAAGCTTTGCTTTGTAATTCAAGGTGTGGTTTGCTATTGCTACTGTTCATGAGCGGTGGTACTGCTTACTATCAAGCGAACGGCATGCTCGTCCCGCCATTCATTGCAGTAAAAAAAAAAGTTCATAAATTCATTTTGCGATCGCTTAATTTCAGCGGTAACAGATACAGAAAAATATGTTTTTAAAATCCAAGGATAATAATGATCAACAATGCTATATATCTAGACCAAAAATAACGTATGATAAAATTAATAAAAGTCGATTTAAGAAAAGTCATGTGTAAAGTTCGAGCCAAAAAGAAGATAGATGTCACTACTGGGGTATGTTGTTTGGTAAATGAAGAAATTCCATATTATGAAACATGGTAAAGATATCATCCTTCTATTATTACATTCCTGTTTATCTCAAATGTAAGTACGTAATTATCCTGTGTGCGTGCAACTAATTACTTTAAAGGAGATTGTGTGGAATGCGTGACTAACAACTTTATCGCTTTCGAGTATTTACTCGACCTCTGATAGTTCGGAAAACAAACGAACGTGAGCGATTATTGCCTCTGTGTCCGCCACCACAATCTTATCGTCATTAAGTGCAGTTCAAGTAATCCTCTGTAAATTCTTTGAATTGTTGCGATTATTTATATCCTCAATGCTTTGATAAAAACGTGATTATCACTTACCGCTCGGCTTCTTCCCAAACGCGTTCCCACCGCTCTGTGATTTCAACGTATTTCCTCTTGATTTCTGAGCTGATATCTTCTGAACAAGTCGCCGCCAAGAACCCGGCGGCGTCTCCTAATCTCTGGTGCTTCTCTTTCCATACTGTCAAGTCGTGGAAGAACTCCAATCGTTCGTCCTCAGACACTCTGAGCATGTGTTGAGCTTTGTCCAGCCACGTCGTGAACTCTTCCACTAGCACACTCCATCTCTCCCAGTGGGCTATCGCTTCCTCCAGCGCACTCCTGGCGCATCTCACGTCAGATGCAACTCTCCTCCACGTCTCTGAAACCTCCTTCAAGAAGGTATCTATTTCTCTAGCCTCAGTCCTATCTACTTCGCAAACGCGCTTGTACTCTTCCGCTACTTGTTTAATATCAACGTACGCTCTATCAAATTCTTGGAAAATCTTATTCTTAGTGACAAAATTATCGTAATCATCTAATAAGGCACGAACATGGTCGATGCGACCGTACTTGCCGGTCCACGCGGCCAGCTTAGCTTTAGTCAGTTCTGTGAAGGCGACGATGCAGCACTTGTGCTCCATGTACTTTAACCTGGCTTTCCTCTGCGGCGCCCTGCGGCTGACCGCCTCCAGTCGGTCCCGCATGTGCTGCAGCCTCTCGCCGGGTATCCTCTGCGCGTCGGGTGAACGCAGGGCCGCTTCGAATCTGTCTACTATCTCCGGAAGTCCAGCGAAGAACGCGCTGTGTTCTTCTAATTTTTCGCTAATGATCGCCGCCGTTCTCTCGTCTAAGCTAGTTGGTATTTCGTCGAAGTATAAAAGATACTCTGCCTTCGCTAACCACTCGCCGACATTTCGGAAGTCTCCGGGCAGCTCCGAGTCCAACAGCCAGAGCCATTTTCTGTGGAGTCGCTCTAGTTCTACCCACAGCGCGACGAGTTCTCGCCACGACTTGGGCGCGATGGCGACCAGGCTCTGTGTGTACATGAGTTTCTCTAGTTTCAGGTAGATGGGCTCGCGAGCGAGTCTATCGTTTTCGGCGCGCACGTAATCTTCGTAGTTTCGCGACAGAGTTCGCGTTTCGTATTGCCTTTGAATTGTGGTGACGCGTTCTGTCAACCACATTCGCAGAGATTCGTACTCCTCTTGTACTGCCGCTACAGCGTCCGGTCCAGTTGTCTGTTAACAACAAATAGGTGTTTATTCGTAAATACTTATTATACAACATTATTCAGCATTTTAATTTTACATGCACGGTCGTATTTCTTTCCATCATTTCCCCTACCTTTTCGTGTACGTCTTAAGACACCTAAAAATTGAGTCGATGTTCATAGGCGACTCAAATCATCTCAAAAAAATTGCCACATGTCCCTAACCTATATAATAAAAACACCTCAGTTTCCAACTCACCTTAGGCTCAGGGTATTTGTGCAGGAACTGCGCGACATAAGTCATGATGGACCTCTCGTCTGGCTTGTCGACGTCCACGTCCTCTGCGTCGAGCAGGCGCGCGATGCCCAGCTCGGTCTCGGCCACGTCGAACGCGTGCTCCAGCCGCTGCCGGTTGGTCTTGCGCTTCATCTCGGCCAGGTTGATCAGGTTGGCCTTGATGGCGTCAATGATGGCCAGGAATGCCACGCCGTCGCGCCACGACGGACCGAAGTCTGTCACTAGGATATTTGACTCCCTGTGGGAAGATAAATGTTTTGTCGTGAGAGCAATAAGAGAGTTACAAGGTTTTTAAATTTAGGTCCATTTACAAAGAGATTTTCTTAATTGTTTTAAGCTTATGTTATCTTCTTGATGAATGCTGATATGACCTTATTGATATATTGATAATAAGTATTTTACGAAATTAGATAAATATCAAGATTATCAATGGCTCAACTCTTAAGTAATTTTTTAAAGTTTATATTGTCCAAAATCTAAAACACAAAGTATTTTCAAACGATTTAAAGACAGAAACTAATCATTAGAGTAACAAAAAAATCAATATGGAGAGCCTTAGGGGAGGCATATGTTCAGCAGTGGACTTCCTGTGGAAGGTAATAATAAACAGAAAGACGACTGTCGTGAGCACAAAAACACCAAACATTCCTAGTTGTTTCTCTTTTAACACTCTACTGCTGTGACAACAGACATTCCGTCCTTCCTTCTTCCTTTTTTATAAGTACCATGTATAATTGATTTATAGTTGATTTTTAGACCCCTCCCCCTACCACGGACATTCGGGCGGACAACTTACTTGGGCAGCGCGTTGGCGACCCACTGCAGCAGCGTCTTCCTGGCGCCCTGCTTCCACTTGTCCTCGGCGCGCTGCGTGGGCGTGGCCGCGCCCGACTCGTGCGACATCGCCGACGCACACCGCGACCCGCCCAGGTACTCCAGTGCACGGCTGTTCTCCTCGATCTGGCGACAATATACGCAAGTCAAAACTTGGCTACATTAACCCATTTACGCCGACCGTGCCCAAACGAATACGGCTAATACATTAAGTTGCCAATATTTTTAAATCTTGTAATTTAAGTTTGCAAGTAAAGTTCATATGCGAAAAATAATAGTAGTCCCATGTATTTTATAAAAAAAATGTATTTAATAAAAAATAATATAAAAAATAAATAGCCAGTTATTGTTTGGGCGTAAATGGGTTAAGGCCCAGTTGCAAAAACTAACTTTATCAATAAATACCTTTGTTTTTGAAAATGTCAATCCCATACATTAGCAAGGTCAAAAACGTCTCAAATGTATAGCGATGACATTTTCAAAGGCAAAGGTATTGGTAAAGTTTGCACAACCTTAACAATACATATATGTAAAAATCAGTATCTAGAGCTTTTTTGTACAAGTGTGTGACTACAAAAAAGATAAACTTTATTTTTTATAAAATTATGACGTAAAATAGTATCGATACTTGATTCTGCCATAATTCTGTAATTGTTGTTAAAATATATATATTTTAGTGGTTTTATTTTGTCATATTTTGGTATCATAATTGCACAATCTGACAATTCAGTACGACTGGGACAGTTACACAGGGTGACCCCGTCATAGTGACCCACGTAAGTGTCCGGTTTCCACTACATCCTGTGCATATCTGGATACAATCAGGACAACATAATTGTATCGACTGATGATAGACGAACCTATCCAGCTATAAGTTTTTTTAAGAGGTTTGTGCCTCTCGAGTTCGTCATTTTGTCATGTTATTATTATTGCCACGAAATGTAAGTACAATGTGGTTCGGAGTATCGCATGGCGACAAGTGATTATCGGTTGCCATTCGCCACCTGACAGTCTGCAGAATTATTTTTTAAATTCTACTAATTCTATCACAGTCACAGACTGATAAAACGGCGCTAGTCATGCTACGAATTCACAATACAACCAATTTATTACTAATTTTCATCATGACTCTTATTATCATGAGCTGTGATAGCCATTGACCAAATACCTGCCTCAAAATTGAATCTAAGAAGAAGAAACACTATACTAACTCATAATGACCCGGTATACTATTACGATAAATTACAAAAAAGTTGCACAAACGATTATAATCAAGGAGGGATCAGTGTATACCTTGTCACCTCCCCGACAAAGTCAAAGATTTTAAACACAAGAATGGAAAAAAATCTTAAGTGTTAATATTGTGTACAGCTACTAACTAATACGCAGTGTTTAAAATACTATTACATATTTACTTAAAAACATCACACATATTAAGTCAACCAATAGCAGTGTTCAATTTTGCACGTGTCAAATCTCAGGTCAAATCTCTAAATAATTAAAAAACATGTATCTAAACTAACTTTACTGTGAAAGATTGTGTAAATACAACTAAACAAACAATAAGTGCTGAATTCTACACATTTTACTTCTACTAAAAATATTCCCTTTATATATAATCACGATATCTTATTAGCAGTAACAATATCTTACGACGGATGTAAACAATGATTGCAAATCAATAAAGCGCAAAATAAAAAAAAATGGTGTAAGGGTGACTAATGATTAAGAATAAAATAAAGAAAAAGAGGACTTGATCTTTTCATGTTATGAGTATTAGTACGCCAAGGCTTTCTATTTATATATTATTCAATATACTGGCTCCATAAAACGAATAGCGACTCTAAGTTAAATTAATTCTGTTATTCGTAATTGCAAAGTTATATTTTGGAATTAAAAATATCAGAATTAATTTCACGAGGAAGAAAATATTATACTAACCAGGCATGAGTTATATCACATATTTGCTAAGCCGGGATCGAACCCGCATACTCTTTCATATAAAATATTATGGTTTAAGTGTCTATACGTTCAGAAATCTACAGTAAAAGCAGCGAATACCCACCTTTGGTCCTTTATCCTGTGGGCCCAACACATTGAGCGAAGCTTGCGCAAACGAAATATGTTCAAGCCGATTAAAATGAGGATACACCGAAATAAGATATCGCTAGTTTGCAACAACACCGACAAAATTACGAGGGACATAAACATGGAAAACTTAATAGTTAATAGTGATCATCGTAATAAATTAAAATGATGTTAACGAAGTGGAATTGACAATAAAATAATTTAAAATAGTGAAGTAAAAATATCAAAGCTAACGTTTAAAAAAGTTGAAGAGGAAAAGTTTATCTAATAAGTATGAGGGATTTATTTTCAGTAAAATGAAAAAGCGACGTAAATTCAAGATAGGCATAACTATCTGCTATTGGCTGAGATGTAACATATTTTTTACCGTTTTAAAATCATAATTTCAAATAATGAATTTTATTAAAGAATAATTTAATAACACACTTGCTAATATTTCACGCTTTAACTATAATTTAAGAAATGGATTGCAAAATAAAATTTAAAAGAAGCAACACTCGTGTGTAATCCTCTAATGAATTATGTTTATCCTTGCTATAGAATTATTTTAAAGCATTTGTCCAACTCATTCGATTCTATTTGCACTTGTACCTACATTAAAACCCATTCTACAATTAACACAACTCCCCAGGCTCAAATTTTGACGTGTTACTGTGCTTTGATAACATTTGGAGACTACTCTAAAAAAACGATACGAATTTCGATTGTTCGGATGTTCGACGTCCGGAGTAAGATATAAGATTTCCACTTCTAACAATCAATACTATTCTATTTTATAAGTATCATTTTCTCTGTCTATGGTTGCGACGTACGATAGAGGAATCCAACATTTTGTGGAGTATAGTTTTTATAGAGTAACCCCCATGAATCTATTATGATTGACTAGCTTTTGCCCGCAACTTCGTATGCGTTATTAACTTTATTTACAATATGTTTTATATTACGTCCTCATTTCTCCCCTAAAACTGAGAAAATTCTAAAACTCCGAATTACGTCACTATTAGTGAGCATCCTGTTGGGCAAATTATATGGCTATATATATGACTTACTTTATCAACAACGATTTCCCGCTTTAACTCCACTTAAAACATAAAAATCCAAAACCTTACAATTGGTCATTATTTATCTATAATAAGTAAATACTATTAAACATAATAAATTCCTCCCTCTAAAATTTATAATCCCAGAGCTACGCACATTTTACTTATGAGTATTATTTGGGCGAAACCCATTTATCTATATTTAAAATGAGAGTTGCTTATGCCCGATATTCCAACACAACCTTCCGTCCATTCCTTCTTTTTCCCTGACCCCTCCCGTAAATGTGAAGCTCTTACATTCATGAACAACGTACAAAATTAGTAAAAATTTAAATATAGTTTTCCCTATCCAGTTCTTGAATACCATCAAGCTCAATTTTTAAGGGTTATTTTGTACCCACGGAACCCTAAATACTTTTTATAAAATTTCATCCCCTTCGTGCCATTTTTCAAAAATTAGTGCACGCCAATTTGTTGTGTTTATAATAGGTAGCTACAATAGTAATTTTCGTACCAATAACAGCGGTTTCGATTTGGCATACAAAATTACAACCCTTATTTTAAGCCTTTTGAGGCTAATTTAAGACAAAAAAGTAAGAAGTTATTTTTGTTTTTAATTGACTACCTGAACTGCCAAGTTTGAAATTTGTACCTTTCACGGGTTGTTTTCCCATACAACACAATTTCACCCTTGTCACTCCCTTAGGGATTGAATTTCAGTAAATCCTTCATTAGCACTGCTCTACATTATGATAGGAAGCCCCGTGTAAAATTTTAAGTTCCTAGCTTCAGTAGTTTCTGCTGTGCGTTGATGCAACAGTTCGGTTCTACAAAATTTCACTACCCTTATTTTAAACTCCTTTAGGGTTAAATTTAGAAAAATAAAGTATACAGCTATGTTTGGTTTTGATTGATTTACAAAAGTGCAAAGTTTGAAAACTGTGGCTTTAACGGTTTCGATTTTCCATACAACCGTTTTTTACTCTTTTCACCCCCTTAAGGTTTGAATTTCCAAAAATCCCTTCTTAGTGCTACCCTGCGTCACAATAGAAATCCCTGTGTAAAATTTCACGTATCTAGCTCCAGTAGTTTCGGCTGTGCGTTGATTAGATAGTCAATAAATCGCTTTATTCTCGCAACACTTCAACCCCTATTTTAACCCCTTTAGGGCTAATTTTAGAGAAACAAAGTATACAGTTAAATTTCTTTTTAAATGAATAACTAAAGCGCCAAGTTTGACAATTGTAACTCTAACGGTTTCGATTTTTCATACAATAGTTTTTTACCCTTTTCACCCCCTTAGGGGTTGAATTTCCAGAAATCCCTTCTTAGTGCTCACCTACGTCACAATAGGAACTCCTGTGGAAAATTTCACGTTCCTAGCTCTAATAGTTTCGGCTGTGCGTTGATACGTCAGTCAGTCAGTCACCTTCCTCTTTTATATATATAGATAAGAGTCACGCTCCACGTGTCTCATAGTTTGGATTACTTAATTAAAAATGTTCCATTAATCGAGCTCAGATATTTTTAATTTGTTTAATGGATTTCGATGATCAGATTCAGGAGATACATTGGGTAAAGACAATGTCTACACTAAACCACTATAATGCCACAGCCCCTACGTAGCAAAATCTCAGTTCAAATTCCATTTTTTTTATAAGTACTGTTATGATAAGGAAATTACTATCTGCCTGATGGTAAATACAGAGAAGTCCAGATAGTATACCTACTATCTATATCTATAGTTTACTTACTATCTATATCTATAGTTTACCTACTATCTGAACTGCTTTTTATTTAATATTTACCATCTGGCATATTATAGTTTCCTTGTCGTAGCAGTATAAAAAATTAGGTCTTTGAAATGAGATTTTGCTTCGTAGGGACTTTGGTACAACAGTGGTTTACAATGAGATTGTTGGTAAAAAATGAAATGTCCATCTCATCTCTCCAATTTGAAGCGACTCGCGTCATTAGACTCATATCCTACAGCTACCAACTCCATACCTGGAAGTAGAGGATGATGGTCCATATGAGGCCGAGCACGACGGCGGGCCGGCCGTCCACCAGGTCGGCGGCGTTGATGTTCACCAGCTTGATGCGCTTGCCGGCCAGGAAACGCAGCGCGGTGTTCGCGTTCGACAGGAAGTGGGGGCGGCGGAGTACGCGCCCGCGCTCCATCGGCTAAGGGGAACAAAATATCATTGTAAACTGGTTTTAAAAAGAACAACACTAGAGTTTCTTGCCCGTTCTTCTCTAGTGAAAACCGCTTCCCGAACCGGGTGGTAGATAAAACAATATATAAAGGTAGTGGTATGGTATATATTCGGCAGCAGGATATCCATGCAAGGGCACTCAGCACGCGGCGTGAGGGAATTTAACCAGTTTCGTAGAGACAGGACGGTTCCTACACTCCAAATGAAGGTTCTATTGCGTGTGCAAATAGAAATCTTATTCATGCCCATTGCAGTAACACTCAATCAAAAATAAGTCCTGAAAAGGATGGTCTTCAGTAATAATATTACTGTTCCAACACATTTGTTTTATAGAGGGATTGCATCTTATGTATAGGCAATTAAAAGAGTTCAAAATTTAAGTTGAAATTGTTTCCTTTCATGTCGCGTTTTGAGCTATAGTACAAGTCGGATCACAAGGGTCACTGGGTTAGACAGGGGCCAGATTACTTAGGGTTTGTTGTAGGCGTGTACATAATAAAAACAATATATATGTAAAGCTACATACCAGCTTCTCCCCGGACAGCACCTCGAGCAGCGCCAGCAGCTTGGTACCATCGCGCAGGTCGTATATCAAGTCGTCGATGCGCATTGGCGGTATGCGCTGCGAAACAACACTTACATTAATATCTGTTAAACTATATCTATAAGTTTCCGATGAAATATATTTTGAAAAAAATAAAGAATATAATAACTATACGGCGATTCAAAAAGTTATTTATTTACTACATAGGTAATTACTTACTAGTTAAAATTGTGAGGTTTTTGTATACAAACGGTAAAAAACCTTCATGGAAATAATTTTCTAACATTTGGCCATGAACATGGTCATATTTTCTAGATTTACCCATATCTTGATTCTTTGGTACTGATATTTAATTAGATCAAATAAAATATTTGTATAATAATTTAAACTCAAGCAATAATATTTGCTAACCTTCGACAAATGTGAATTGATCCAATTGACGAATGTCTTCTTTTGTACTCGTTCCTGTTCATCTGTAACAACGAAAAAAAAATTATTAATACATACTCCATAGTTATCAATATGTTAAATTAGTAGGGACTCCACAAATCATATAAACATCGTCCCTTACATGTCTTTCGTAGGACAGGTTTTAACTAAGCATTTCATCTTAATATTTTCGTAATCGCCATAACTTGCCTAAAGATTTGCCATTACATTTATTAAAACACAGGTTAAAGGATCACTTGAGGAATCTCTTATGACTCCTCTACTGTTACTTTAGTGTACTAACATGTTGCATAATTATACTTATTACAGGGTATATCCAGACTGCGAAACTGAACCGAAAACGAAGCCATGTTGTAGTTATAGTGACTTCAGAAATCAGAAATAGATTATTATTTTTATGCCTAATTTTTACAATAACTTAGTGATAGTAGTTCCCGGCTTCGTTTTCGGTACCAGTCTAAATATACCCTATATTCATACAAAATGTTATTCTGCCAGTGGACAGTTACAAATCCTATTGGACTGATTAATTTAGCATTAACACCATTTTATGACACAGATCGTAGCCCTCCTGGGTTCGCCATTCTAACCACAGCGGATCGCGATAATCGCCTTAGTATCGAATGTCCGCAGATTTGCCAGGCTTCGTGTCAATAACACTAAGATGCTTAATACTAGCCCACATCAAACTTCAGGTCATATTGTTTTCAATTAAACTTAATTTTATATTAGCGGTAGGTCTCATATATAAGAGGTCGCCTGGGTAGGCACCACCGAAATGTCTATTTCTCCCACCAAACAGCATTGTACATTCACACAACAGCAGGCATTGTAGCCAGAGTAACTACTGGACATATTTGGACTTAACTTCTTCCGGGACCCGGGATTCGCACTCGAAACCCCAGCGTTGTAATCGCACGTACAACTACATCACCAAACCAGTACTATTTGTAGTAACTATAGTTCTGCTTCAAAATTCTAAACCAGAATCAGAGTTTGAAGTCAAATGAGGCACCACCGATCCGAGTAAATGTCACGGCAACATTTAATGCATTTCCGACCCGATCTAAAAGTTTAGTAGGCGGCCTCTAATTGTGTTGTAGATAAAATCAGCGCAACCAACTTACCATTATCCATAGTAATTAATAGCATTCCCTTTACTGGCTTTGTAATGTTTATTAGTTCTGTCACAGAGTCTGACAATAGAGTGTCATCACACAATTGTCTATGAGGTCGTAAAGAATACGCGAGTAAATTGATTCAGATCTCTGTTGTTAAATGTAACAAATAATTTGTATGAAATCAGAAACATGCATGTTTATTTTTATAAATTTAAATTCGTTAGCTTATCATAAACAGGCATCCATAATCTGAATATAAAAATATTGCATTTAAAATTCAGGTTTCATACATAATTAATTAAAAGAAAGGTCAATGCAAAGAGTTCTAAAGAGCTTTTTCTGTGTAGGTGATGAAATATAGTGAATATTTTCTGAGGTACAGATTCTAAGAAATATATCTACAGAAAATTTCTTTCAAATTTATATTTTGATCGAAGACGGAATATATTATAGTGAATCATCAAACTGCCCATCGACAAAACTAGTCGGCTTCCCTGGCGTAAAACAAGACATGACGATTTAGATTCCCGATATCCATAATGTTTATATTCGTTCTAGACGAAACACAGTAAATAAAACTATTATAATATTAAGAAACATTACAGGACGGCGCTCATTGCAGGCCGCTTCTTCATGGTCGCGGTGGAAATCTTTAGGAATTACGTTCAGCAGAAACTTCTTGTGGATGAGATGCCAATGATAATTCTCTAATAATTCAATCTATGTGATGTACACGGAATAATGGATTTCCTGGAGCATATCACCAACCAGGATCACTTACACATCGGGGTGCCAAAGAAAACATATAATTGCGCCAAAACAGAAATTGTGACAAGTATGTCGGAAATGTTAGCTCAGCGGAAACCAGACCAAAATTAGCGGCGTTGCAATGACCTAATTTTGAATGGCGTGATTCACAATTTCCATTGGACTCGCTGCCAAGTTCAGTGCGCCGGTAACATGATAATGTGTTTGTCTACATACAGCCATTTATGCTGGAGTTAGTTTGCGGAGTCGGATTTTTATTTGAAATGTCTAGGTTGATATGAAAAATCTCCATTGCATTACAATTGTCAGTCTACCAGATTGATGATCCTAATATTAATTTGTGCTATGAATACAAGCAGTACTAAGTATAAGATTAGTCTATCAGTATCTATCAACTTCAAACTATACTACAGCTGTATTCCCAAACGCGTAAAGTAGGCCAAAGTAATCCGAAACAAAATTATCCAACCACAAAAAATAAAAACAACAAGATTGTAAAATTTCTCTAGGGAAATAAACTGGAATCATTTTAAGCTATCCCTACAATCTTGTTAAAGAAAGAATTACGAAACAAGATTACTTCAAGCGAAAAGGGAGATGCTTGGGGACCTTATTCTGTATCAGCCCATATACGTCCCACTGCAGGGCACGGGCCTACTCTACAATCGACGATTGAGAGTGGTTAGGCCATATAGTCCACCACGCTGGCCTAGTGCGGGTTGGCGGACTTGTGCGGGTTGGCGGACTTGTGCGGGTTGGCGGACGTGGTAAAATTTACGTATCGGCCCGGATAACATTCGCCGTATGTGATGGTAAAACCCGACACAGCAATGCGAGTTTCAGCTTCAGCTTGGGTAAGTATATCGGGTTTCGACCAGGTTTGTGTCATTGCGTCGACGGATGATAATAATCTTCCTTACTAAACATCAGGAGCATTTATGTCACTTCATCATGTAGGTATCAATAGAAATAAGCCAAAAATTCCCTCCCAGTGTTCAAAAGGTAATTATTTATTTTTTATTCTAATAAAACAGTGAAATGATCAACAAGCTAAATAATATATTGCACCAAAGTAGAAAACCCTTGAATTCTATTTGTAGATTTTATGAGTTCGTAGACTTCTTAACCGTGAAAATGAGTGTAAATGTCACGAAGATACACTAGCTCACTATCGTTGGATGAAAAGACATTATAAATTATTTGAGACATGTAATTTATACTTTTCTTGTTGTCTTGGGAAAATATGAAATACTTTACTTTATCTTTGTTCTATCACGCGTGTTTCATGTTCTTTGACAGGCAAAGGTTATGGGTTTCATTTTCTATGTATTTATAATACGTGTTTGACGTCGTCAGCGCTTATTAATGCTTTCATAATGCGGTTAATGATGCTAACTTCATAATTTTAGGGATACCATTGCCACATTTATTATTAACTTAAGCATATCCCGCACCACTCCCATTTCCTTTATTAAGAGCTGTCTGTCTATATTTGATTCGTATCTTTTTCGAGTTCTATTAAAAATAGATTAACTTTATCATTCTTCACAAACCTAATCACATAAAGCTCATGAATAACAAATTTAAATAACGCTATTCGAATTTTCCTTCCATACTTTCCTATTACAAATCCACTTTCCATTGAAAAGTCATTTACAAACAGTTTTTGTTCCCGTCGATCATAAAAACGTGCAATGAAATTTTTCTAATCTTGATTAGTACTTCCCTGTTCCTGTAAGTTCCTGCAGGTACAGTCACGCACATGCCTTCACCCCTCTGGAGTGAAGGAGTGCACGCAAGACACTGCCTGACACCGCCTAAAGCTATTAACATCCAAAAGAATTGAGAACGGTTGCTGGGTTTGTGCTTTTAGCTCATGGCACGCACTTTTCTTCTTAGATAGTTTTATTGTAATTAAAATACGTTAAGTTTGTAGAAGACTCGACTGAAAAACGAACAATCGTAAAATTTATCCCAAAATCGAGAATATATATAATACTATTTGTGTAAATAAAAAAAAATGCTTGTCTGGTATTGTAAGATCAGAATGATCCGATACCCACGACCAAACCTACACTTTTCAATAGATGCAGTGCATTTCCATTCTTTATACCTTTAACCATTTATGTAATTAGCAATTCTTGTGTTTATGCTACTGTTTAGTAAACAACATCAAAATCAAACCACCCTTTATTGCTTCAATTATAATTCATACGATTATTCTGTACCTATCCTTAAACAAGTATTTATTAGTATGTCCAAATATAGACCACCGGAACAACATATTGGTCTGATTATCCTGTCCCGTCTATCCTTAAATATACAATTGTATGGCCAAGTATTATGTCCCCAAACTACACACACAAATGTAGTAAGCTTGTATCCGCGTACAATACTTGTTAATCATTCACGAGCTCGGTCGGGTGTGGACTACTAATTGGTAGTGTGAGCTAATCGGGCATGTCGTCATACTCGGCGCCGTCATGTCATTCGTACGTCTGTTGTACCGACAAACAGAGGACATATTATGCATGTAACAGGTTTTTATATGATTGTGTATTTTTAGTGATGATAATTGTATTAAAGGCAACCTAAACCAACCAAACCTAAATCCGTTGGATGTTGTATATTCGCCACAAACTTCAAAATAAAAATGATGAAAATGATTCTACATACATACATAAACTCACGCCTTTTTGCCAGAAGGGGTAGGCAGAGGTGCCAGGACACCCACATTTCGCCTTGCATGTTCCGTCCCTCAATGTGATAGGTGGCGAGCCTATCGCCATATCGGGCATAAATTCCTGACTCTGGGCTGTTAATGAATAGAAAAATCCAACATCACTTTGCCCAACCCGGGATTCGAACCCGAGACCTCAGCTTTGTGACCGTACCGTAGTACAAACTACACCACCGAGGCAGTGAAAATTAGTCTATAACAATATTATGTAAGGTCTACGAATCTCGCACTACTGTCCAACTAAACCGATAGGTACAGTTTGACGTCTTATACGTCTCATGATTTTTAAGTTTAAACAATTATTCTATGCAGGCTTTTCTGTAAAACCATGGAATTGTGGTTTTGCGGAAAAAAATATTAAAATTGTGCGAGTTGCGCCAGTGCAAAGTGAAAAAGTATGAAAAGTCAAACGATACCTATTAGTTGCATTATAGTCCATTGTACTACATCAAACCCTCAGAATTGTATAGCCTGTACCTGTATCAGCCCATATACGTCCCACTGCAGGGCACGGGCCTACTCTGCAATCGAGAATATGATTGAGAGTGGTTAGGCCATATAGTCCACCACGCTGGTCTAGTGCGGGTTGGCGGACTTTACATTACAGAATTGTATAGACTCTCAGGAAAATAGAGGCTTATACGGCTGTAGTAAATATGTCTTACATTTTATAGACATGTGTTGCTAATATCAGATTTAAAGTTTTTAATTTTGGTATTGTACATGGGCTATAAAGTTATTTTTATGGTTTAAACGAGAATACTAAACTTAATCAAAATTTAACGATATGAAAATATTGCGATTGTACAATTACTGAAGTTTTTGTATTCACTACTCCAACTACTTTATAAATAAAACAGGAGTTACCCTGGAGTAAATAAATAAACGGTAAAATTACAATGAAATAAATCCCAGCTATAAATCAATTGACGTCCACAGAAGCATAAAACATAAATAGATGTTTCCTGTAATTATTAATAAGCTCTGCCTACTATTATGGAATTTGAGGTCAAACAGCCATGTTTAAACATAGAAGGAAAAATATCTGATAAGCTCTCTGTCTACACTGTTATGGCAACTTGTAATTAATGTATAAACATACAACTTAATAAAGATCTTGTTTTTAATGATATCGACAAGCGACGGCGCAGTCGCCACGTATTAACGCAACCTACACAACTCAGTTGGCTAGACGCCGTATATGAAACGAGAGACCGCAGGTTCGATCCCCCGCACTTGTGTTTTGTGTGATCCACAGATATTTTGTCTCGAGACTGGGTGTTTGTGAAACCGGAAAGTCCCCGTAGTTAGAGGACATATACAAGGGGCATATGCTGATACAGATTTATATTTTACTGAGATAATTATAAAGTGATTAAAGGTTTTAGAGTAAAAAGTAACTGGTACGATACTGGTTTTCATGCTGATAACGACAACCGTACACGAAGATGGGAACCTTGTCGTCAAGAGCCCATGCATGTGTGTTGAGCGTCTAGTTTTGTATGTAATAAAGAATTAAAGAAAAGAAATAATAAATAAGAAAAAATACTTTATTATTAGTTTTAAACAGAGTGGTATAGTGTCTCCGGAAAAATACATAATATATACACATCGCGTTGATAGATATTCTATTTATATTCCACTGCAATTATTATCACGTGCATTGGAATCTATTTAAAGAGCTGGTGTACTATTTATAGAACCGCACAATTGATCTGCTGCAAAACATGGGAGTTTTACACGGGTATTCCCTACCATGGGGAAGTTTTAGGCATTGGTATACTCGAATAGCCTAACCCCTAGTCTATACTAATATTATAAAGAGGAAAGATTTGATTCATCATCATCATCATCATTATCATCTCAGTCACTGGAATTCTACTGCTGAACATAGGCGTCCCCCAAGAATCTCTACATCGACATCATCCAAGATTCGATTGTTTACATTGAATAGGTTCTGTAACTACTGGACTGATTTAAAAAAATATTTCACCATTAGAATCCTACATAATCTCTGATGAACATAGGCGATATAATAGTTTCAAAAAGAGTATTTACACCCAGGCGGAGCCGGGCCAGATCACTTGTAGATTATAATTAACTTCACACACTTCTAAATCCTGTATTGATTTTTAGGCATCCCAGCCTCTTCACTGTTTTGAATCGTAAATATTGCAATTTTCCCTACACGTGTATTGTATAAAAACCGTCGAGTTATTTTGAACCGACGTGTTAAATGACGGTCGGCAACAGACGGATTCGTAACCATGCCAAGGTCACCGAGATGGCTTTATTTCAGATTATTTTTTCCTACTGCTTTTAGTCACAACAACAATACGTCAAAGTCTCCGTGTTTGTATGGAGAAACATCAGATATCATTAAAGATATAAAAAATATTATGTTTCGTTTGTTTATCGTTTGCAATAGAACGAATACAAGTGGTATTCCTTCATTGTATCATCGCGAATTGAATATGTAATATCTTAGAAATCAACTCCTTGCACAAATTATTTTCATACAAATAAATATAGGTCGCGTAGGATTTGCTTTAAGGGTTCGGTTTGTCACTTTTAAAATCCTGAAGTCTGTAGCAATTCCAGAGACATATTTTTTTATGGGTGAAAGTTTTTGCCTTTTCAGGTCAGCCACTTGCCTATCTATCGTAGATAGAGCTTCCCAGATCGACATACCGGTACTGCTGATGATAATGAACCTATTGCTATTTACAGTGATATACATAAATTTGTGTCTTTGACGTTCTTCATATCTCTTTCTGTAGTGATCTTAAGATATCCATGCCACTTTTTTTTTTCATAATGCAGAATAAGATTCCTCTCTCGCTGTTTCTTAGATTCTTTAGCTACAGTTAGTCTACTGCCTGGAGATCTTGTAGATCTCCAAAAAGTACCAGGCAATATACGTCCCACTACAGGGCTAAGGTTTCCTCTACAATCGAGAGTGCGATTAAGAGTAGTTAGTTATAGTTTAGTTATCCAAATTAGTTTAAAATTGATTCGTGAAATAACAAAATAAGGGCACAAAATGTATGTGGTAAAGAAGCTGGGCGACCGCAAGTATGATCTAATGCTGCGACCTTGGCACGTGGGATCTGTGTACAGTAGTGTGTCACTCACTATACGATGTTTTATCTTATACTAATGTAGAGTACAGCGACCGCGCTGTAGCTGCGAAACCAGCGGGGTGAGTACAGAACTCACAAATATTTTGTCTATTGACTTGTCATAAGAGCTCTTAAATTGCCTACGTGACCAATAAATACATTTCAAATTTCAAATTTCTATTTATACTTTAATATTTATATTTATGTATTTTGCATAATCACATAGCATTCAGAAAAGAAAAATATTTCTGAGATACTATTTGGCAATTTTGAAATAAATTTTTATTTCTCCGCAAAAACTATTTATCTGTTGAATTTTCTAGATATTAGAGCATGTCTCACATTATGGTATAACATTTATGAAAAACCTAATCAAACACTAATAGAAAAAAGGCAAACCAAACACTCAAACAGTCTACGTATGGCGAGAGCAAAAAAATAAAGAAAACCTGCATGATGACGACCGAGATAAATGCATGCTTGAACAGTAAATATTAGTCAAAACTTTATATTCTAGGATTTGTAACTCATGACATTTCTTCATTGCTCGGAAATCTTACTTACAAAACGAGAGTCAAGATACAGGAACACAGTCTGTATAGGAATGGGAATATACAAATACAGTGCGTGGTGGCCTGTTGGTAAACGGACCAGACGCGGCTGCCCACATGTTCATGGTGGTCGCGGGTTCAAATCCCAGGGCACACCTCTGACTTTTCGGAGTCATGTGTGTATTGATAGTCAATCATCACGCACTAAAACGGTGAAGAAAAACATCGTGAGGAAACCTGCATACCATAGCGGTTTATAAGAATTTCTATGGTATGTAAGTCTGCCAATCCGCACTAGACCAGCGTGGTGGACTATATGGCCTAACCACTCTCAATCGTACTGCAGATTGTAGAGTAGGCCTGTGCCCTGCAGTGGGACGTATATGGACTGATACAGATACAGATATACAAATATGTATGTATGCCACTTTAGAGTGTAAGTACTTATAATTTAAAAAGATACTTCCATTAATACTACTGGAGACTGGATTTAACTCAATAATTTTCCATTAAAGCGTTAAATTGAAACATGAAAGAAGAAACCATTGTATCAGTAAGTATAATTGCCATTGCCCCAACCACTTGACAGATATTCTGAGCGGCGTGTACACTTGTACATAAAGACGTAATATATTAATGTTGCGAGAAATTATAATCGTTTGATGTTCATTAATCAAGTACTTATATGTTAAACTCAAGGTGGTTTACTGCGAGCTAAGTTTTTCCAAGCTGACGTGCAGTATCACAGTCTATTTTTATTGCACATAAATGTTTAAGTTAGTTAATCATGTAGTACTTACAATGGTACAGTGTTGAAAACATCATGAATAGAGACATTAATCGTTAATCACATAAAATTGGCGTGGATTAACCTTGGAGTAAAAAAAAAAAGACTAAATTCACAACATATATTTTTCTTACGTCACTCTTACATTATACTTGTGTATTATTTTTTGGTTGGAAATATTTATTTTGTAAAAAATAAGAATTCAACATCTTCTTTTCTCGAACTCTAGACATTGCAGCCATATTTCTTGAAGTTCGGTAAATTTTATACGTGACTCATGTTTCACTTCCATTTACCCTTAAGGATTACAAGCATAAGCTTAATACAATTGAATGTACCTTTTTGTAATAAAATAATACGTCCAACTACTGACCGTTCACAATTGTACGTTTAGTGGAATCAAACAACCATAGCCGAAGCACAATAACATCCATTTAGTTTTTGACTGAACGGCCTCGTATTGCGCCCTTGCGGTCGTTGACGCAGTTACATCATGAAAAATCGTATCAATAGGCTTGACACAGGTTCAGTTCAGTGTCGAAAAGAGAGGAAATGACTGAGATGATTTATTGTTAAAGGTTTTGCGAAGTCACGTGTTTAATCCGGCTACGAATGAAAGGTCAAAGTGATTTGTTTGTATAAATAATATTAATGTTATTACAGATCGTACGGTTTTGTCTATCGTGTAAAGTGCAGTGTGCTGCCCTGAGTTTTGAGGGCGTATGAATTTCAATATGTTTGTCACAAGAAGCAATCTAAAGAGGTTATTATTGGATTGCTAGGCAGTCTGCGGTGACGGTGGGTACTGGGCAATCTCTTATTCAACTGATCATAATCCCAGATGGAGAGAGGACACGGCCTTAGGTGTATTTATTGGAAGTCAATATAACCGTAAACGGTGTTCCAAACACAGTTGTAAATGTGGCATATCTATGCCCCCGGCCAAAATTAGCAAATTGCGTCTTGGGTAAAGGCAAGGTTATAGCATTTAAACTGCCAAATAGTTTAGAATTTTCAAGGTCAAAAAAATCCAATTAAAGTAAATTTAACAAAACACTCAGTTAATATTTTTGAATGTTTATTAATTATGTATTATAAAAAGCTGTAGATAATAATGAAGATAGGTATTGAAGATATTACTTGCGCAATTTCTGCTTGTATTAGCATTAGTGTTGCCAGGTGTCGCGCTTTACGCGGGACGTCCCGCTTTTCAGGGGTTTGGTGACGCGTCCCGATTGAACCTTCGGCGGGACGCCCAGTGTCCCGCTTTTTGACCACCCCTCAGAACGTATAAAAAACTAAATATTACACACTTTTATTTATAATCCGTACTGTATTTCGCATTTTCCTACAATTATGAACCTACTTAGTATCTTATTCGATTCTAAAGTTGTTTCCATAGGCTGATTCTAAACAAATACAGGACTTTGAATAAGTTCTCGCGGTTTGTTCACGAATTTCTAGCTTTCTTATTTTGTTAGTGAACTTATGTCATCGTGAATATTAGCTAGCTCCAATGAAAATTCCTTCGTAACAATTTCAAGTTTCATACCGCTTAGAGAGTATTTCTGGCGAATTTTACTTTACGACATGTACATGTAGACGTAATTTAAAAGAAAAACGCATCTTAATTTCACTTAATTCTCTACGAGCATTATAGCGAGCATAATTTGTCAGAATTCATGTGCAAAGGCGTCTCGGAAAATATCAATTTTCATATTGGAAATAAAGGTCGCTCTGGTAAATCGAAAAAGTTATAGTCTGACAATTTAAGGAATAACTCGATGAATAATCGTAGCAAACGCTACAGGATTTTTTTTTTTGAAATATTTGGAGTATGTTAAGAAACCTCTGCCTATACCTTCTGGAAAAAAGGCGTCCATTTATGCATGTATGCATTGTATGAAACCATGGCGCCTCAGGAATTGAAGCCTCGAGAGATATGGTACTTGGTTTGGTTGAGCTGCGCTTCCATTATTATAATAATAACCAAAAACGACTTTTGTCTTTGAGAGCCTCCAGAGACGCGACGTTTTTCGATGTGATAAGTATATGCTGCTAGAAAGAGGGATAGTAATAATGTATTAAAGCAAAAAGTGTATAATGCCCTCTTCTTTAATAGGCGTCCCGCTGAAGAACTCATAATCCCGCTTATTTTAATGTCCTGTCCCGAATTTTCAAAAACTAAACTTGGCAACACTAATTTGCATTCTTACGTCTAGCTTCAGGGATAAAAATCTATAGAATAACATCTAATGGAGCTATCAAACAGGTTTGGCGCAGACTTTCTGCACATTACAGAAACCTGACCGGCCGGTCGCGGAGTTTTGTACAAAAATAGCACAAATTCTAATATGTTAATCAAAATCGATCGAGCGAGCTTTCCAGAGACTAGAGTCTAGAAAAGGCTGCGGGCTGGGAGAGAACTAGTTAGTGGTGGTTTTTAATTCACGGCATGTAGTTATTACAGGTTTTCTTTTTACAACAGCTTTTACGATATAAATCGGTATTTATATAACAAAAATCAGCTGATTTCATCTTGATATTCGGTTTCATTTAAACTTTTGTATCAGGATTAAAATAAACTTGTAATTGTAATTTAAATAGGTACTATTGGACTATAACAGTGCACGAATTTACTATATTTCACTTGGGCCTCAAGGCCATCAAATGTTTTTATCATGTAAGACACAAAACTGTTTCAATAAATTTAGGCTGACATATAAGAGTAATAATGTGCTAAACAAGACCTCGTCTATAAAACTAATGGAATTGGCCAGTTGAAGATAAATTCCAGAAAAATACCAATGCACGTAAGTTAAAGGAAAAAACACAAAGTATAAACGATGTAACCGCTGAAATATTGCGGTTTAACACCATGGGCCTCACGTGATTACCCACCGGTGGCGTCACTCATGCTAGTCGGATTTTAATCTTAGCACACGAAGGGAGCCAATGGACAACAAAACGGATTTACGATCGTGTGTGTGTGCTAACTTTTGAAGCTTCCTAAATTAGCACACAAACTGAAAGAATAGCCCAATATTGGTACAATCATTTAGTAACAAAATTATAAACTTCCATCTACTTACAAGTTGTGCCACTAATAAAAACCGATTTATTTCGCATCATCATCATCATCATTTATTCAAGTTATATTAATACTGCGACTGAAAACGATGCTGGGTGGTAGTTTTATTAACTACAAACACAATGCAACAAAAATATTCTGAAAAAAATAGTTACATAATGTCTTTGTGATATTTTAAATATCCTCGTGTTTGGATGGTAATTGGGAAAGCCATAGTTTGTGCTAAAATAATAACATTTAAGCCCTTGAGTAGTATAGCGTCTTTAAAAATAAAAGGGCATTTACCACCCAAATACGGCGAGAGGAAAAAATTGTCTAGGAAGGACTTTTTTAAGACTCCTTTTTTATTTTGAACGTGATCTATGGGTGGCAGCACCACTATGTAATGTTGATTTAATCATTATAAAATACATCGCTTTTCAGATATTATTAAGTCTTATCGTCTTATCTATCATCGCGCAAAAATATCACTGTTTTTATATATCTGCTTGTTTTATTCATAATTGACTGATAAATAATTATTGTAGTTACACAGTCGCAATGTTTTTATATTTTCTACTGTATTTCATTGAATTCTATGAAAACAACGAGGTTCCTTCGTTTAGTTCCGGTGATAGCAGATTTGTGATTAAATACATAATTTTTTGTATCATAAGTAGCTTCAAGGCTATAAATTAGATTGATATTTTTTTATTAACAAAAAAAAGACTCCAACTGTTTTTATCAGCACATATGAAAACAACAGTCAAATTATGTACAACAGGGGCCCTACTATATTCATCCGAGCGAACGAACAAACGAAGTTCGAAACTTCGGATAATCGCAGTTTATATACGATACGAATGTACCTACATATACTTATGGTCGTAATTGACTTATGGTTACGATGTACGTTATACTCGTACAACTTCGAACTTTTACAGAGTAGATACATTCGTATGTCGATCGTCCGAAGTTTCGAACTTCGTTCGTTCGGATGAATATAGTAGGGCCCCAGATTACGTTACTTGAACTGATATTGTTGACTATCTCACTAACTTGCTAATAAATGACGGAATGTCTTATTTTTAACAAAAATACAGTATAAAAAATATTCCGACGTCTACATTACTGTAACATTATGTCATCGCGTACGGGTGAGAATGTGTTATCAATACCAGATTACATTGAATTATTTATTAGTTGAATGAATGTTATGTTATTTCTGTGAATGGATTTTCAAACAAGGATGCCTAAGATCGAGCGAAATGGAGTATATTAAGCGGACGAAACTAGTATGGCTAAGGTAACGCTTGATGGAAATAAATTGGGTATTTTAATCATATGTCTTCATAGGTCAAGGTGAAGGTCGTCTCTGATAAAGTTATTTTCTATTTTAATGTGAAATAATCCTGCTTTTCTTCATTTTTGCTTCACCCCAAGGTAGACTGTAGGGGAATGCCTGTGGCATTAAGTCCGCATGTATACTGTTTGTACATAAAGCAAATAAATAAATAAACTACTTTAACGAATAAATTAGGGAGCCATAGGTCGCAGGTTCGGTAATTATTTTAACTTCATGTCATAATTTCTATATTGTTACATAGGATCGGAAAAAAAAATTAGGCGTGTATTTATTATTATTTAATTATTATTATCATAATATTTTGATCATTAGGATTCTTATAGATAACCATTGTCTATATAGCATACTATGTGTGCACTATAAGCCACTCACAATCGGTTCCCAAAGTTTACATTATACTCGTATAACGTGCTTTGCAGTAGAGCAGACATAATTAATAATATTTACATTTAGATGTCGCCACTAGCTCTTCCTTTCTCAAGACTTAATAGTTCTATATAAATTCCTGATGATTAATAATAGCATCTGAGTCGCTTTCTAACAATGATATTGTTTTGACATTAAGCATATAGTATCGTAGCACATGTTCATGAGCTCACGCATATGCATCTGAAATTGTTATCACAGATAATTTTAGTTCCATTCATAACGGCAATACTGCCTCTGTGGCGTAGTTGTACTAGAGTACGGTTACAAAGCTGAGGTCTCGGGTTCGAATCCCGGGTTGGGCAAAGTGATATTGGGTTTTTCTATTCATTATCAGCCCAGATTCAGGAATTTGTGCCCGATATGGCGATAGACTTGCCACCTATCATATTGTGGGACGGAACATACAGGACGAAATGTGGGTGTCCTGGCATCTCTGCCTACCCTTTCTGGGAAAAAGGCGTTAGTTTATGTATGTATGCATAACGGCAATATTCATAGCTTTATAATCTTGTTTAGCTATCGAGTGTTTTGTCTTCTTCACTCAAACTGAATTAAAATGGCTTTCGAAAAGAACAAAACATAAATTAACAATATTTTAAAACTGTCTATGAATAAAGAGATTATTAAAACCTAAAATTCTGAAGTAGATTTCTCTATCGAGGAATCTAATCTGCATACCATGTAATATACAAACTGTCACGCGAATAATTAGGCACATGCAGCATGTATGTGTTAAAATAGTGTTCAATCTATTATTACGAACAACTTCCTTCCTTTATTACAAAGTTATTTCAATTTATAATTACAAAATAATTTAGTTAATTGTTCCCGATCGTACAATCGCACGTTTGTCTTAAAAAAGTAACTATAAGAACCGAAATCCTTCATTACATTCAATAAATAACGTCTGGTTGGTATTCTGAGAAACCTGTGCCCACCATATTGTTCATTAAGTGGCTTGATGACACTCCATTGTTTTGTCTTGGTTTGACTAATTCAATGACCCGGCCGCGAATTATATCCTTTGACTTACGAAATCAGCGCACTGAGAATATCGATGATTGAGACATAAAAGCAAAGTGAAGTTGATTTTTTATACAATACTATATCTAAAGATCTTTTGGCGCAATTAATTATTAAAATTACATTTCTTTGAAAAAATTTGCTATTTCCACACAGGTTAATGTTGGTACGGGTTACGCGTTTTTTGTGTGGAAATTCATTTTCACAATGTAAAAGTAACAAGTATTATTTATGTGGCATTATTAAAAAGGTAAGCGTATTGTAATTTTATTCTTAATTTGTGTTTAAAGGACTCAGTATTTTTGTTTGATATCTTCTAAATCGTACTTCTAAATGTGTCGCTGAAATTATTTGTCATTGACGTCATAACCGATTCCCTTAATCTGCTTTCCTTATCGGATCAATAAAATGTACAATTCGAGCTCCAAAACAGTAAATACAGAGAAAGAAACTATGACAATGCACGCTAGTCACAACATTAAGCATTTCCTTGGAGCATCGCCAAATGTCGAGAGGACTAGAGTTATAAATTTTTCAGGAAGCCATATTGCAGGTCAATTGTCTTTGAAGGTTTAAATCATGCCTATATTTGGAGATGGTGATTTCAGCACTACCATATTTATTTAAAAAAGAAAAGAACATTAGCATGATTATTTTTGGCTAGAGTTTCTTGTCCGTTCTTCTCTGGCGAAAACAGCCTTGTGAACTGGGTGGTAGTGGAAAAAAAAGTGACTGAATCTAAATAGTGTATGGCATTTTATGGATTCAAAAAATATTTTCACTTCATTTAATTTAATTTCAAGTAAGTTACTCATTCGATTCCAACACCGAAATGTTAGTTTAATTCTTAAATATTATAGTACTAAGTACGAGATGCCTGAACATCCTTTGCGGTTTCTAATACGCTCAATGTACTACCCAACTTTGATTAAGGAGACCACCATTAACAATCTTTAGTCATAAAAATATGTACATAAACTCACGCCTTAACCTAGAAGGGGTAGGCAGAGTAGGTACAACCAGGACACCCATGTTTCGCCTTCCGTCCCACGATGTGATAGTGGGCGAGCCTATCACCATATCGGGTACAAATTCCTAACTCCAGGTCGTTAATGAATAGAAAAATCCAATATTACTTTGCCCGATCCGGGATTTGAACCCGAGACCGTAAGCTTTGCAATCATACCATAGTACAACTGCGCCACCGAAACAGTCATAGAAATACTTAATAATATGTCTTCCCAACCCTGACAACTGCGGTCTCTTAAAAATCCTTATTACTTATCTCCCGTATCTATCTTTTTCTATTGAAATATTAGAGCCTCTTGTCAAAACATATTACACTAACGGTTTAAATAATTGGGTTAATGGCGAACAAGCTCTTTAAAGGTTTCGCAACACCGCGATCATAATAACAGGGTTTGGTCACACGTATTAGTCCAAGATAACACAGACGCCAGACATGCGTCATTTTACATTTTTAATTTATGGAATTAGCCTAAAATATATTACCGAAGCAAGTAGCCTGTAACATTCTCTCTCTCTCTTCACCCACAGGAAGTCCACTGCTGAACATAGGCCTTCCCCAAGGATCTCCACATTGACTCGTTGGAAGTAGCGTCTACTTAGCGACTTCTTGCAACCTTAATCAAGTGGTCCGTCCATCTTGTAGGCGGGCGACCGACACTGCACTTGCCTGTACGTGGCCTCTACTCCAGAAAATTTCGGACTGAACGGCCATTAGTTCACCTATGCTTACGTATACAGCCACTTATGCTTTAGGCAGTTCTGCGGTCTTATTCCGTAAATAATATACCGTTCTGTTAGAAATATGAATGATAGGCATAATTACATGTCCGAAACAGCTTTAGGAACTGTTATCATTTGTTATGTAGTCAATATTTTGCAGTTACTATAATTTGAACATAAACTGTACCCGCCCCTGTGAATATTCGCGGTGTAGGCTGTACCGTAATATTTCATAGCATATGTCTCAGCAAAGTTCGTGAAATCTAAAACTTATGTCTGTTCTTTTATGTGAATACAGAATACATTGGACAGTCTCCATGGCGCAGTTGGTTGTTGGACAGTGAAACGTAAGCCCGCGGGTTCGATTCCCAACACCGAAACATACTTGTGTGAGCTATTAGTGAGACTCAAAATGTTCTTGTAGTTTCTGTTATAAAAGACTCGATGTTAATGTAGAGTCAGAACTATATATGTATGTGACTGTTGGGTCTATTTATTTATTTAATACTTATTCGTGTTCTGACTGTTTATGGACGTGCAAAATGTAGTGACACATAATATCTATTACTACAACAAAAAACATTTGTGTACAAGATAAATATTTATCCCTGTAAGCTGGCAGCCTACTGTGATCGTACGGCATACCTACTGTGTGTCAACAGTGGTATAAACAAATAAGAATATTAACAGGGTGCGACTGTGCAACTGTGCGACTGTGCGGCTCACAGATATGTGATACGCAAACAAAGTGATTAATAATTTAAACACCGACTCTGTTGTACAGACAACGACTTATCTCAATGTTATCGAGTGTGACCCAAGAGACTCGGTTTGGTTAAAATCGTTATTGTTCCTTTAAAGGTGCCTTTACACTGCAGACATTCTAAGTGTAAATACACAAGTGCTTGAGGTAAACTATCAATTATAATGAACTTTAATCTATACTAATATTATAAAGCTGGAGAGTTTGTTTGTTTGTTTGAACGCGCTACTCTCTGGAACTACTGGTCCGATTTGAATGATTCTTTCAGTGTTGGGTAGTCCATTTATCGAGGAAGGCTATAGACTATATATCATCACGCTATGACCTATAGGAGGAAAGCAGTAGTGATATTTCTAGCAAATACGAGGAAATTTAGTTCGTTTTTCGTGGTCCGATTGGTCAATATTCTAAACTGATAATCAGAATTAAACATTTTGACCGCCATTTTAAAACGCCTATGCACCCGGGCGGAGCCGGGCCCGACCGCTAGTATAAGTAATAAATATTGTACCACTTAAATAAAATTAATCCGTCTACTTCTTCCGGTATATCTACAGTTGACCTATTTTCTCTGTTATTATATTTACTTGTCAGAAGTACTTCATTGCCATAGATATTAAATGACTACATCTACAATCAACAAGAGTATAGTGTAGTAGTATATGTTGGCAGTATATGCCTGACCTTCAGTATAAGCAGGTCAAGGTCTCGAGGTCAGTCAAAAGAGCGCTGGCTTGTTGTCGTCAATCAAGATTTAAGAGTCAATATGCCAACAACTGAGAACACGTCTTACAAAAGTGAGATATGGGAAAAATCAATAAGAAAGTAAAGACGGCACCTGTCGGTAACTCGGTATGTGTTGAAAAGAACGAACTGATTTGAAGCTGCCAATACCTCCTTTTTTAATTGAATTCAATTTAATGGGACACAATAAAACTAAATATTACATTAGAATATGTACAGATGATATTTATAAAATATGAAACTAATATCCAAGTTTATTAATTTTACATTCGCTTAATATCGCTAATAAAAAAATTGAGCGTTAAGATGCGGTTTATTCGAATGAGGATATTTTACCATTTCAAGAAAGAAGATTGTGTTAGTCGTAAAAATAATAATATTATGCTTGCAAATTAATGTCATTTGTGGTAATAATTAGAATTAAGTAGCGTTGTAATAAGATAATATGTTGGATTAAAATATAGAATTATTAAGCGTGATATTGAAGTATGAAAATATTAACAATCTTAAACAGATGGTTTAATTATATTACAATATTTTAGTAAAAATTTAGTTAGGACGCATTGGCGGCATTCAAACGCTAACTAAATTTAATACTCAACTTTATTATAATTAAATAGTGGCAGAAGAGAATAGAACGGATTAATAAATAAAATAGCCCTTGCTTACAAATCGAAAACCTTATGCCTTTCCCATTGAAGTAAGTCCAATGGGATTAAATAAATGCTTCAATAAATATTAGCGAGCACGCGAATTTGTACTATGTTCACTCGTTATACAGTATCAAGAAGATTTCTAACCTACATAAAACTGTATCACTAAATTAAGTGAGCTTAGCCATACTATTCTTAGCTGTGTCGGGTCTATACTTGTTATTACTAATTATATATAATCTACCTATTGTATAACCTAGTCGGTGTAAAATTTTAGCACCTAGTAAATTTCGAGCCGGCTAGACAACTGTCGCAATACATCAGCATAGTTTATAGCTTAATGCATTATCTGAGACGGGGAAAGGAAGATATACTCAACTGAATTATGAAAGTGTCCCGCTAATATTGCTTTGTAATTGTATGATATAGTGCTTGTCACACAAAACTCTCGTCTTGTTGGTCACAGAGGTATTATATTGGAGAAATCTAATTTATGTTTTCATTTAGGAATCTTGATCCGTTGACATTTTGCATTGAAAATCTATTCTGCAGTTGAATCTTATGCCTATCTCACAGTAGAGGGATGAAGATAGATAAAAGACACCATAAAGAAACTGACTAATGTGTGGTTTACAGGAAAAATAATTACCTTAAGAAGTATTTCTTAGGAATAAATAACTTTACCAATGTATGTCTTGATCAGAACAGCTCACTAAAACTAGGTAAATGTCAAAGTCCATTATGAATGTAAATATACTTCAATTTATTTTAGACTACAAATGTTTACGCTTGTTACACATTATTATGTCTATACGACTCACTGGATAATATTTTAAGATGCGTCTTCGAGTACGAACAATAAGCTCTACCTTGTAGCCCTAGGCAGACGCGTAATTGCATCAATTTATTGTATACAACTATACATACACAACATCGCACTTGTCCCATAAGGCTAGACAGAACCTATATACTACTTTCACTTACTACATTATAATACATTTTGTTACGAATATCGTTGAAATTCGCTCTTTCCGTCCCAAGATTGTTCATGTACAGTCTCCTCAACAATGTTGTACACCAAGATATCTTGTCACAACTATTTATAAATCCAGTTTGACCGAACTTGTTTCCACGCGTTTATCTCATATTCCAATAGCGACCTTCACATTAACCGCCCAATCTTTATGTTACTAATTTATTGCACCAATTCGGCTATCCGGATTATTTGCATTAGAAAGACCGTCTGGGTTTGATGTGATTATCTGATTAGTATTTTTTATTTTGACTGTTAATATCTATATTATCGGCACGTAACATTTCTAAAATATCGATGGAAGCCTTCGATCAAACAGATACTGGTGAGCGCAGTACAATCTAAATAGTGTCCACCAAACAAGATGTGCATATCTCTTCACACACTTTTTATCAGAAGTAATAGGTGCTACCAGGACACCCACGTTCCACCTTATGTATTTCGTTGCGAAGATGAGCCAGGAGAGGAGTGTAACACCATATCGGGCACTAATTCCTGGCTTTTAATATTATATTATTAAATAGACAAATCCAATATCACTTTGCCCGACCCGGGATTCAAACCAGAAACCTCAGCGTTGTAATCGTAATGCAGTACAGCTGCGTCACCGAGCCTGTGGATATATCTATCGACACAATTAACCTGGTCTGTTCGAAACCGGATGTAGAGAGGCTAAACCCAAAACTATCATGAACAGTGGTCGCCAGCGGAACGGATACGAATAAACAATTAGTAGCTAAGGTAGACAAGCAACTGATGGTTTTAGACTAAAAATAGATTAATCTTTTCCACGGTAGACTATAATCAATCGCATTGCATTAAAACTTGAGCCAAAACTTTTCCCACGCCAAAATAAAAGCAGAGTAAGCGACTTATTAAAATATACCATGACCTATATCTTTTAGTTTTATTTTGCCCGCGTTTTAGTTTCCGCCCACATCAAACAGCTGTTCTACACTAACTCAATGTGAAATTATTTTTCATGTTCGCAATGGAACAAATAAATCTAATAATTTATTTGACGACGGTACATATCACTAATCAGGAGATTTGATGATGATAAAATAAAAAAAAACTATCATTTTTGTTAACAAAGGAGTGCATGATTTTCACGGCAGGAAAGAAAAAAAATACACAAGTAAACTTTAATAGAGCGAAAAAATAAAAGGTAGGGTAAATTCCGCTATCACACCGTCCTCCACTACACCTAAGCCAAATATCTACGGCGATAATGACATCAAGCACTGAAGCTCACATACAACCGCACTCGGACCTACTCGCACTGACGTTAAATCGTTCCTTAGTATAATATATTCTCTTTGTAAAATCTACAGTAATTATTAAATCTGTGGATTAAGTAAACATAATATGTCTCTGAGTACGGCAGTTTGTCTCGGCAAATGCCAAACTTATCTTTAATTATAAGAAGTAGAGTAAAAGTTGTTCAGTATACGGCAATCTCACTGACCGAACGAAAGTCGACTACAAAGCTGTTATTGTATGTCGATGTACTGTCAGACAATGGATCTTTCATCTTGTTCTTTATACAGGGTATATCAAGACTGCTACCGAAAACGAGGCCGGGTGGTAGTTTTAGTGACTACAAACACAATGCAACTAAAAATTTCGCAAAGAAACGCGACATTTTTTTTAAATCTTTTTTTAAATGTCGTCATTTTTGGGTGGTAAATCCACAGTTTTTGCTAAAATAATAATTGAAACTCTTTTATACCTTAGAGGCTTTATAAATAAAAGGGTATACACTATTATTTTAGCAAAAACTATGAATTTACCAGCCAAAAATGACGATATTCAAAAAATTCTAAAAAAAAATTGTCGCGTTTCTTTGCGATTTTTTTAGTTGCATTGTGTTTGTAGTCACTAAACCTACCACCTGGCTTCGTTTTCGGTAGCAGTCGTGGTATACCCTGTATGATCCCTACATTCTGCGATTTCAAGATCAGCAAGTCATTCACCCATTTTTAATTAGAGGTCAGTCTTGTATTAACATGTGAGTTCGATTCTCGCATCGAGGTGCCCCTGAAATCCACAAATATTCTGTCGGAGTGTTATCAAACGGAAAATCTTCTATTGTGATACAAAGGACACAAAACAAAGCTATGTATATGTCCGTGATAATATATGTACGTGACATATATTATATTGGTGAATTTAATCATAATTTATTTGCACGCAATGAGTACATAATTGTTATTTTAAACTCTTTCTTAATTTCCATTAAATATATCAATTTCTTCAAGCAACAGTGTAAAAGCAACTTGCAGTAAAAAAAAAGTCAGTAATAAAAAAAAGATGTTTTTATATTCGAAACACAATCTGCGATAAATTTAATAAAAATAGTTCAAGATTATTTGCTAATGATATAAATATCATAGCAACAGATAAGATAAATGTGAATATATTTTAAGATGTTAATAATAACCATCCGCGATATTAATATATTATTGTAATTTGATATTTATGAGATAAGATTGCTGAGAATAAAATAATATTAAGTTATTTTACACTTCATAGTTAAACGTGGACTTAATACCTGAAAAATGTCCGTCTAGTGTAGGAAGGAATTCTGCGTCGCTCTTTTTAGTAAGCATCACTAATTTTAGGCTAAAAGGTAGCTTTAGTATCGACTATTAAAAGAAAATAAAAATGTAACAAATAATAATAACATTCTCTAACAATGTTATCGATTGTTACCAAATGTTAGCTCGGGGCCAAATAAATCAAATAGTAAGATTTGACACAAACAAATGAAACACATTACTGTTTATTTAAAGCCCTTAATCAAATACAGAACTTTTCCTGAATATGTGAACTGTGCCGTGCTAATTGTACAATTTTAAATCTTAGGAATTTTCTTAAGAGATATCAACAATACATCTTAAATAATGTGTTTATTTAAAACCTTGTTTGCTCTTAAAATAGATTTGTTTCTCTGTATTGTGCATTAAACAAGGCACGGTTGAGGACAAAAGAGTCACGACATCGCTGAGCTTACCATAAATTATATCATACGAATATATCAGATTCAACTTATTACACTTGTATGTTTATGCATAAGTAATGGGTTTTGAATTTTCCAGTTGAATGAAATGATGTAATTTTCCTATCATATTTTCCTGGTCTCAGGCTCCTTCATCAATATTATGTAATATTTACTTGGTATGCATTATTTCTATTACACCAAATGCTTCTACCTTTTCTTTTCCATGATTTTAATCCTTCTTAGTTCTTCTGGAGTTTATTTCCGTTATTTATCTATTGATTAAAACAAAATTATTAACTGTTTTTTAGTTATTTTAAATCTTGACGTCATACGTAGTAACATGTTCAAAGGACATTTCCATTTTCCTTATTAGTCATAACAGTGAGTAAACACGAACAAAGCAGCATGTGAATACTAGTATGCCGATTGCCGAGGCATCAGAAGATAGCATTGAATTCCAAAATTAATGCAACGGTCACAGACTAAGCCAAGCTAAAAGAGGCCTTAGGATACAGTCGAAACAGCATATTTCACCTTGTCTACATTTTGAATGGCAAACGGATATGAGTTCACCGCAGTGGACATTTGCATGTTGAATTAACATTACATGAAATAACCAAAGCACGAATTTATGCCTAGGACGACCGCAGAAGTCTGAGTGCTACGAAACCCGAGGTTGAATTAAAAACATACAGTTTTTTAAATGATTTCCACTTTTCTCTATGCTAGTTGAAATGAAAAGCTTTTAAATCGTGGACGTAATCATGCTGTTTCAGATATTATTTCATCTATTACATACTCTGTTTCTTCTTCGTACTATATATGCTGAGATGAAAGCACAAATTAAAGCGTTCTACTGCCCTTTATATATTATTTTATTTCTTTATTGAGCACCACACACAATAGTAAGACAAAAAATAAGACACACGTTTAAATAAAGGTGAAAATTGGCGGTCTTATCGCTCACCGCGATTTCTTCCAGACAACTATTAGATGGACTGGGTTGTAAAGAGGCTAGGCTGGTCACAACAAACACAAAAAAAGAATAATACTAATCAGAAAAGACAGTAATATGTACAATATGTGAGAAATGCAAACATTTGTCATTAAACATACATAGACTACATAAAATAAAAATATCATATAATACACTACATAAACTACAATACAATATAAAATACTAATTCAGGGGATAATTTGAAAATAATAACAAATTTAAAGTGACAGTGTGATCTAAGGAACTTTTTTGAAAATGGGAAGGGATTTGGCTTATCTAATCGGAAATGACAGTTCATTCCACAAGCAGCATGGACCGTAAACGACTTACTGAGGAAAGTACTGCTATGCTCGGGAATTGCTACTATCAAATTCTCTAAGGATCTAAGACATCGTGGATGTGTGCTGCAAAGAAAAGTAAAACGCTCTTTAAGAAATTATATTCCCACATATTTTACCGATTATGCATATTGAGATTATTTAAGAAATGCTAATGACCAGGATGTTTTTACGTACCTAAATATCTCCAAATGAAATTTAATTTGCATTTCTAGAATTATCATTTTTATCAATATACCATCGGAATGATATCGCAAAATTGGAAATAGAGATTCATTTACACGAACATTATCTAAAAATTAATGTTATTCATATAAAACGACTCTCTTTCCAAGAGTCCTTGAATTTTTTTTTATTTTGATTTCAAGCTTGACTTTTATTAGCAGCTACACTAACCGACTTTTTCAGAAATACAAATTTTCCTCATGCCTATTATCCCAAGGGGAGGTAGAGGTGCTACTACAAAACGTAGATATAGTTCTAGGCCCTGAGAAAAATTAACTTCTGTCTAATTCTAATCCTAGGTAACAAACACGAAAAAATCAAATTTTCCTAAAACCCACTTGCAGTACTTTCCGTGCCGTGAGGATGCAAGCCACTTTTTATAAACGCAGTTTCTTGACCAATAAAACGACTAATAATAATTTAAGCGATAGAATTATTGCAATATTCTTCTATTCTTGGGGTTATGACCCCTTAGTCGCATGGCCACACCATTTCTATCGCAGAAACGCATCCAGATAGTTGCATACCACTTTTATCTTACATTTTGCATTCCAAACTCGAAGTGTCTGCTCTTATGGTTCAGGGATTTATAATAATCACTCCAATTTCAACCTAAACCTAGTCACTAGTAGAGTTGATTTTCCTATGAATCTAGTTTTTAAAACTCTTATTAGTTTTTTACGACTAAAACGTTGGTATGTAAAAGAGCCAAGTAATTCCGATCCTCCTTTTAGATTAGTGTTAAAGTGCTTAGATACTTTTATGTTTTTAAAAATTCTCATTAACAGACAAATAAGTAACTATGTGTATAGTTTAAAAGCCCAAAAGCCTTTTTAAAAAAATCTTAGATATATCTATATGTAATATAGGATAGACATTGATTAAAAACTTAGGATAAGCCCTTCAGTACACCGGGTGTATCAATATGGCCGTGAAATTCGCGCTATCTACTCGAATAAAATATATTCGGAATACGTGAAAATAAAACGCTGAAATAAATATTTATTTCTATCAATGACGATAGAGCAAATACATAAATGTTTCAAACAGTATAGATATTTGGGATACTATTTCCAAACTTTTAAAATATGTTAAAGCTATCTATCGTAAATATCTATCTATAGTAAATACTGTAATACATATCAATATAAAATTGTCTGAGTCCGCAATAAAATAATTATAGTAAAAAATGTATACTACATATGCGTCGTCACGTCGTGAATGAGTTGCGAAACACGAGCCGGTTGGAGGTAGCGCCGATGACATCACCCATATTTCATATTGAGAGTGAAATCAACACGGTTTTGAGGTTTTACATCCATTTTCGGACGTTTTTCTAACTTTTTTCCCCATGTTCTTCGCATAATTTGATAATTATTTCTTTTTTAATTTTACAGATATTGAATAAAGGCGAATTAATGCGTTAAGCATTCTCTACCAGCCGACCTCTATCTAACCTATATGTTTGAGGTTCCATAAGATATAAGAATTGATTCATCGGTAAATTGACACCTTTAGAACAATTGTTAAGATACAGTGTGCAAGTAGTCAGCCACAGGAAGCCCACTACTATAATCTCCTTTTGTTGTCGATTACAAAGAGGACAACCAAAAGTATTATTTCTGTGATCTGTTGGAATCATCTTGATTTATTATCTCCCTTTAACCTTCTCGATAGTAGAGGGATAATAATTTAAAATTCTGGATGATGAATGGTCTAATCATTAGTATGTGATGCATCATTGTCCGTTTGTCATACCAGTAAAAATACTTAAGACTTAAAAATAAAAACAAAAAGTCCTGCGCAGATCTGACGTAATGGTACAACTGCGCAAAAATATGAAATTTTCTATGCATCAAAATTATTAAAATTAAAATGAGCCTTTAAACAGTACCAAGTATGTTTCTTGTGATTTTGTAGATTCGTCTTACTAGGTTATATTAATAGTTTCGTTTTTTTTTGTTTATTTGAAAATACTATAATTTCATCTTCGAGTTTTTAACTTTTTTGCAGCATATGCAAAATACGAATTGAAACTCTTTTTAACAACTATTTGTCAATTGTCTATTACTACAATTTCTATTGTACAGTCTATTCAACCATAAAATAAAAAATACCGTTACCTCTGTATGTATCAAACACACAACAGTAAGACATCACAAAAAATATTGTATAAGACATTAACGTGATGTTTTTTGGTTGTTTTCGCTCGAGTCCCACGCACGCCGTGAACGTTGCATCAAGTATTCGCGAGTCGCGCCCATCTCAAGGTCATGGACAACGAAGCTAATATTTAGAGGCTATAACTTCGCATTTTTAACGCAGGTTTGAATCCCAGATGTGATAGTGGTTGAATTTATATCTCCATTGGTGTTTTAGGGATCGTGTAACGTTTGAGGCTTTTTTGTGTATCTTCAGTAAGTTTCTGTTCAGCTAAGACAGTAGTAAGTATATATATGCTTACATATTTTACAACAAACTTAAAAAATGGGTTTTTAAAATAAAACATATTATAAAACCTCGCAGTTTCACTTTTCAAAGAAAAATACTTTAAATAGCACTCATCAGAATATGTACGATTTAATTCCTCTGTTCGTAAACACTTTCTATAAATAAACCTTTCCCCAATATCCTCATCCTCCGCCATCTTACTTCTCCACAAAATTCGCAATTGTTTATTCATTGATCCTCTCGATCGGCGCAGGGTCTGCGACGACGCGACGACAAGGTCATGGGCAGGATGAGGTAAAAGAAAAAACATCGGCTAAACGACCTTGTTTGTGCCAATTTTGAGCTCTGATTTCGTCGAGCTCGGAATGTTGCTTGGAATGTCAGTTGCAGTTTTTAAAAGAAGCTTTGCGGGCTTTTGTTCACATGGAAATTACTTTTAACACAACTTTCTTAGTTTTCGATAGTAGTCTTATACAAAAAATTATCGCTTTCGTACCTTATTTCGAATAAAATAGATTCTGTAGATTTTCATTTCTATAAAACGTGGTAGGTATGGTAAGTATTTTTTAATGTTCAAATTTCATACATAAAAACTTTACTGCGTCTAAATCTAGTGTAAGTTGGCTTTTATCCGAAACGAAAAAAAAAACAATGAGCTAAATAAATATTTGGTAAAAGGTCAATTTGATAAATCTATTTAAATATATTCCTTATTACCGGTAAATCACATAAATGATTTCATGTCGGTAGGTAAGTCAGTGGCATTTTGTTTATAAAATGGCTCTTCCCTCATACACTCAATACCTACGTTGTGCAATCAATGCATGCCTTATCACGCCATACAGAAACAGAGCAAATGGAAACAATTCATGACAACCACTCGGTAATAAATCTGTATCTGTATCAGCCCATATACGTCCCACTGCAGGGCACGGGCCTACTCTACAATCGAGAGTACGATTGAGAGTGGTTAGGCCATATAGTCCACCACGCTAGCCTAGTGCGGGTTGGCGTCCTTAAATACCATAGATTTTTTTATAAATCGCTATGGTATGCAAGCTTCCTCACGATGTTTTCCTTCACCGTTTTTAGTGCGTGGTGATTGACTATCAATACACACATGACTCCGAAAAGTCAGAGGTGTGCCCTGGGATTTGAACCCGCGGCCACAGTGAACAGTGGCAGTCGCATCCGGTCTATTTACCAACAGGCCACCACGCACTTATAACTATTACTAATTACAATATGTCCAATGTACAATATAATCCGTGGTAAGATGTAACCACATTTATTACTCGTAATATGTTCAAAGAATGTGGATGAATAGTATTTATGCTTTAATTAATCATAATCAGTTGTATTTACATATGCCATTTTTAAAATAGTAATGATTGATTGACATACTTAATTATCAAAATAAATTAAAAACACTGATATGCATTTAAGAAACACAATGCTTTGTATTCCAGTCAGATCAAAGTATTCTAAATAAGATATTACATGTATTATCACCAAGAATGGATTAAGTACTACCCGTATGAATTGATTTGTCATAAGAGCTATTTAACCAAATAAAAAGAAAAAATGTTTTATACTTTTTATTTAAACATTAATGATAAAGTATTAATAAAGAAAACGAATCCAAAGAAAATGAACGGATTTACAGAGATAAAATGTTCTTAGAATATTTATAAAGGTCGTTCTCAACATAAACATTGATTTTATTTGTCATACATGATACCTAACTAAAATCTACATTTTAATGCTTCTAAATAATGCCGTAATTTTAACTATACACATAAATAAAATGAAAAACATCAATGCCGAGTGTTTTAAATTGGCGATTTAAAATGATAATGGAAAATCAAACGGATAAAGCTAAAGTCCATAAAAAAAATATCTACTCGATAATCGAACCCAAGCATCACGATTCAGAGCCAATACACACAAGACTAATGGGGCAACTAACCAAAGTCCAGTTACATAAAAGTTAGTGTTACTGTACGAGGAACCTACATTAGCTGTTCTAATTTTGTTGTTGCTTTCCTTTCCTTCCTCGTCAATTAGATCTCAATTAATGTTACCTTACAAACATCGCAACTAGTTAGTAGATCCGTATTTGAACTCAACAGAATATTATTAGTAATATTACTGGGATGTAATTTGTTCCCGAGATTCTTTATAAAATTTCAATGAAGTATTTCCGTAGAATATATAGCTTATAAATTCCATTAAAAGACAAAATTGGCTGTCTGTTTATTTATTGTTCATTGAAAACAGTAGAAACCAAAAGAAATAAAATAAATGTCAGATATTAAAGATTACAAAGAGTTATCTCGTCGCCAAGCTTACAATATTGGAATCGATGTAAGAAAAGCAGAAGGACATGGCATGTCTATAAAAGGTATACCCAAATATGCAATTTCTTTGAAATTGTATACCCTTTTCTCTATTAACAGATAAATTCAAAAACTTATAGAATAAATTTATCAAAAATCCTTCCACTATTTGTAAAGTTAAATCGTGACAGAACTAATTAACGTCATAAACTGGATAATAATAACTCTAGAGATAATTGTAAACAATAGATGTGCCTCGATTGCCAAGCCGTACTCATGTTGATTGTTTTCTCAAACTAAAAGCCAACGGCCACGAGATAAAGATAGCCCTTCGACTCGGGACTTATCCCCGGTCTATAAGCGTCGTGTGACTCATACACGCTGCCTATGTGAGGGCTTAAGTGACGTCATTTACCATCTCTTCCCACGGACAAAAGATAGGCGCATTTTATGTGGCTTTGTTTCGAAGCAATGACCATTAAAAGTACTTATTCTCCAAGGACAAAGGTGGTTTTATTTCACATTATTAAGTCTGATTGCTCCATATTATTTTGTTATTTATTTAGAGTTAACTTGGGCCTAAAGTGGTATAGATGAGATTAAAAATAAAAGTTACTTGCGTAGATTTTGAGAAAAACTAGTCTTCCTGCGCGCATACAAATAATGATATTCATCCTAAACGGTAGTACAGAACATTTTGAATCCTCAGTTTTGGTCGTCTGGTCTGAAAAGGTCAACTTAACATTCGCAATCCAGTTTTTTGCATCCATTTCCTGCCAAGTGTTTTGTTTTGTAACGGTACAGTATTATACAGCAGCCATAATTAATCCGTGTCAAAAAACGCCTTGTTAAAACGCTGTCCGACAAACTGGACTAGTAGCTACGTCGATCACCAACAGTTACAATTAATAGCATGAATAACTACAGAAGAAACAATTCCAATTGAACTTATACATCTTACGATCTGTCTCGCAAGCATGCATTCCAAATTCCAAACATTCAGTAAAATACATTAACGATTAACAAATTACCATTCCATTTACCACATGATATATCTTAAACCATTCAACGCTCCGGTTATACATACCTGAAACAAATAAAACATAATTATTAATCAATTGAATTGGCTTCTTTATAAGTATCAAATTAAAGATGTTTTGCTAAAAGCCATAAGGTCAAGTAGGAAGGACTCGCAAACGACATACTTTATTTATTAAAGTTTAAGACGCAAATGGCCGAGGTATGTGGTATTCTATTGATTGTGCCTAATACAACAGAAAAATATATGGTTTGGGCGTAGGCGCAACAATTAAACTACTTAATTACTGTTATTCAAAGAAACCCAATTACCATTGACAGCAAAAAATGCCTCTTAAAATTGTGGCAGAAAGGTCCCGAACTTGAACCGTCATGATAATGTGTCAGTTGGTCAATCACGAATGATGAAGGCTACGATGACATCACCCATTACAAATATGTAGCTGTATGTGTGTGTGTGTGCGTAGCTGTTTTGTGTGTGTGTCACACACAAACGCCCGGCTTATTCACACACCATTGGCGACGAAAGCGACAGTGAACGAATCGATTAGAGCAATTGATCTGGTGTATTCTAACTTATTATGCTTACGGTTTATCAACTATTGTATTATTACTTCCAGGTATCATAATTGTAGAATTTTCTTTCGTCGCGTTACTTTCATGCGTTTTAACTCAGAGACTATCGGTCTATGCCTTAGCTAATATTATTATGGAAACTCAAATTGCCAATGTTTTTTAGTGGTGAGATTATTGTATAGATGCTATTCCTCAACTAATACCATTTCATTTCAAAATATCTTCTACTAATGCGCTTCTTACTAAAATATCACTGACTAATAATAATTTATTATCATCAGCTTAATTATGTTAGACTCGAGTCGCTTTAAATATCGTATATTTTATACTCGGCAAGCTGATAAAATGGTTAAAAGCTGTAAATGTCCGGCTCTTTGATCGTAAAGCTTGTAATAGATTAAAAGTCGCAACTTAAAGCCTCAGAAGAAAAAATTGAACGCATAACAAAGGAAAACACATCCCTACACGAAAAAGTGGATGACTTATCAAATAGGCTAAACTTATTGGAGCAACATGCTCGTGAATGTAACATAGAATTAAATGGTATTCCAGAGAACAAGTCAGAGAATCTAGTGTCGATTATAAAACAGTTAGGTACAACTATTTCTATTCCGATTCAAACCACAGACATTGTGTCCTGTTCTCGTGTGCGGAAACTAAACGATGCCAATTCCAGACCTCGCGCTATAGTTGTTAAATTACCAACAACCAGGTTTCGCGACGAAATTATTACAGCAGTTAGTAAATTTAACAAGTCGAGCTCTTCTGGAAAACTTCATTCTGGCCACCTTGGATATGGCGGGGCTAAATCACCAATTTATGTTTCGGAGCATTTATCTCCTTACAACAAAGCCCTTCATGCGACTGCACGACAAGTAGCCCGAGAAAAACAGTATAAATATGTTTGGATTCGCAATGGCCGCATATTTGTCAGGAAGAATGATCAAACTCCAGCTAAACTCATTAAAAGTTATGAATCTCTTAATAACTTGGTTTAATTTAGAAGACAAAATCTTCTTTCAAGAGGCCGAATTGATATAGTAATAATGTTCAATATCTACTACCAAAATTTTAGGGGGCTTAAGACTAAAACCAAAGAGTTAAGACTTGCAGTTCAAAACAACAACTATGATGTTATCGTGGGTACCGAAACATGGCTGGATGATGGCGTTCTAGATAATGAACTATTTGGAAGTGCTTATATTGTATACAGAAGAGACCGAGGCTCCAGTTATCTCTCAGGAAAGAAGGGCGGAGGTGTTGTTATAGCGGTAAACAAGAAACTCAGATCAAGGAGAATAGGTCACTTTGAAAGCACCCACGAGGACTTATGGGTGTCTGTTGGTAACACTTGCAATCACTCATCGCAAAAGGATGTATTGTTTTGTGCTCTATATATACCACCACCAGTATTAACAAAGACTTTGGAATCGCTACTGGAGAATGTGAGCTGTGCCATGCAGTCTTTTCCCGACAATGTTGTTATTCTTGGGGATTTTAATCTGGGGTTTGTGAATTGGGATGCTGATACTAGCGTTTGTAATACCTTATCCCCTACCAATTACCAGTGTAGCTTGGGGTATCTATTGGTGGATTTTATGTCTCTTAATAATCTATCGCAATACAACAACATAAAGAATGAAAATAATCGTACCTTAGATCTTATTCTCAGTAACATCGATGAAGTTGCGGTTGAGGAGAGCTTACACCCGTTAAGTAAAACTGATTATCACCATCCTCCTTTAGATATAACAATAAAAACTAACGTTATAACTCCTCCTATTGTTAAACAGTTCGCAACTCATAATTTCAGAAAAGCAAACTATTCGACTGTTAACGAAACTCTGAGTATAGTCGATTGGAACTCCGAATTATCAGAAGTAAAAGATGTGAATTTTGCTGTATCTAAATTCTATGCTAAAATTTATTCTATTATCGACTCCACAGTTCCCAAGACAAAGCCAAGAAATTTCAAATATCCATCTTGGTTCACCCGTGACCTTATAAGTTTAATCGCTGAACGAGACAAATTACGCAAACGGTATAAAATCTATAGCAACCCCAGGGATAAACTGGAATTAAAACTTGCCAACAAACGAGTGGACTCTTTGATATCATTGTGCTATTCTGACTACATTTCCGATATCGAAAGCTCAATACATAAGAACCCAAAAAAAATTTGGTCATTTGTAAAACAACTTAGAAGTGGAGCATCGGGTTTGCCTGGTAAAATGTATCTCGAGGATTGCTCCGCGGAATCTGGACAAGATATCTGCAACTTGTTTGCAAAACACTTTTCTTCTGTCTTTTCTCCTAGAGACCGGATTAGTCATAGTAGTCGTAGGATATTGAATCTGGGTGATAAATATCCACAGTTTTCTTTGACTAACATAGAAATAAGTGAACGCGACATTGCAAAGATTTTAAAAGCAATCGATGTTAGCAAGGGCGCTGGTCCTGACGGTATACCACCTATTTTTATTCAAAAGACATACAAATACTTAACATTGCCTTTAAAAATTCTGTTCCAAAAATCTCTTGAAACGTCGACTTTTCCTTCAATTTGGAAATCCGCTAACATTATACCCATACATAAAAAACAGGACAAATGTAATATAAAAAACTACCGCCCCGTATCCATATTGAATATATTTTCCAAAGTTTTTGAAAAAATTGTGTGCCCCGTTATCACGTCGTACTTTCAAAATATTATTTCTGATAACCAACACGGTTTCACCAAGAACAAATCAACATTAACGAACCTTCTAGAGTTTATTACAGAACTTGCCATAAATGTTGATAGTGGAACGCAGACTGACGTGATCTATACTGATTTTAGCTCTGCGTTTGATAAAGTAGACCATGTAATACTTCTATCCAAACTTAAATATTATGGCGTACATGGTAAATTGCTGGACTGGTTTGGTTCATATGTGGAAGATAGGGAGCAATATGTTACGGCACTTGGGTTTCGATCATTAGCAGTTAAACCCACATCAGGGGTACCCCAAGGTTCCCATCTGGGTCCAATACTTTTTCTGATATTCGTAAACGACATATCAAATTACACCAGATACAGTAGTGTTTCTGTTTTTGCGGATGACCTAAAACTATATAGGAGCATCCAGAACTCAAGTGATGTCCATCTTCTTCAATCAGACCTTAACTCTATACATAATTGGTGTGTAACTAACAAAATGAGTTTAAATGCTGCAAAGTGTAATCACTTAAAAATTACAAGAAATAGAAACACTATTGACTCTAGTTACACTATCGATGGAACAATATTGGGGAAGCCACTAAATATACGCGATTTAGGTGTTACAGTCGACTCAAAATTAAACTTTATTGAACATACTGACAAAATAATTCAATCCTCCATTAAAATGCTTGGATTCCTAAAACGAATTTGTAAAGATTTTAAGAATTCTCAGACATTAATAATCCTCTACAACTCTCTCGTACGTAGTCAGTTGGAGTACGCTTCCTCTATCTGGAACCCTACTTACAAGATTCATAGAGTCAGAATCGAACGCGTTCAACGAAATTTTACTCGATATTTGGCTTATATTGATCGAAACTGCCCTTATCGCGCTACTTATTCCCAGAGATTGTCCTATTTCAAGTTTAAGTCTCTGGAGAGTAGAAGAGACATCGCAGGTGTTATGGTTTTATTCAAGATTATACACGGACATATAAATTCCACTAAATGTTTGCAACTGATAAACATCGGAGTTCCTCGAAATTTACCAAGATATCCTATAACAGAAACCTTTGCACTTCGTAGCAGCAGAACAAACCTAGGCAGAAATGCTCCACTAAACCGACTACTTAAAACCTACAATGATATAAACTGTAATGGCACTGTTGACGTTTTCCATACAAACAGTATTAATGAGTTTCGTTCTATTTGTAACACCTATTACGGGAGTTTGGCATAAATTATTTACCATTTGTATTAAAACTTACGCTCTTAATTCTAAAATGTATATTTTCCTAAACCACATTGTTATTTACCTGTAATTTTATTTTTTTTTTATTTTTTTATATATGTATAATTTGTTATTGTATTTGATGTAATTTCTTTTTCCAATTTATTGAGTTTTTCCTGTAAATTATAATAATATAATGTTGTATACGCCTGTAAAGGCTCGTTGCCTTGAATAATATATTGACATGTATGACTATTAATATTTAGCGGCGAACCGATGGTGTATCAAAATTGATAAAAATAAAATAAAAAAATAGATTTACGATTGCCTATGATGAGAGCTAATGTTTTAAATCCGGCTGGAATAGGATAGAGACAGCTTTGAGTTCGACCTTTGTACAGTCATAAATTGCGCAACAACCAATTGGTGCGTTTAAGTGATACTTTAATTACGAACTCTTTTGAAACCGATTACCCAATGAAAATCGAGATGCTTAGATCAAATAACGATTTCAACACTTTTAAATTTATATTTTTGAAATTCGATATGCTTTTATAAGATAGCGTCAAAATTCAGTTTTTAATGTTGTAACATTCTATTATTAGGTTATGCAATATTCAAAAAATATATAAATAATGAAAGGACTAAATTATATTTTTAAGTCGACTAAATCAAAACATTATTGATTAAACTTATAAAGCAAAATTCTGATTCTGATTGAAATATTCTTGGCTTTTTGTTTTCAAAAAACCTGGAGCCCTTAAAGATCACAGTTACAACGCATTATTGACCAAAATAAAGATAAAGATAACATACGGGTAAAAAAAAATGTATAATAAACGTGTCACGCATTTGACCAATCGATAGATTTTAGTATTTCTGGAAATGTTCCTCGGTTACAAGGTGAAACGGCGCACCGTTTGACGTCATCGCTAAAATATTACGTTGTTAAAACTTCAATATAGATTTATTCCAATGAATATTGGCTATGAATAAAAATAACATTGGCTTTTATTATTGGTTTTACTTTGTATCTGGTAAATAAGTGAAAGAACGTAGAACGGACGAAATTGTTGCAACTTGGTGTAGAGTTGCATCTATTTGTTATCGTTGCCCATTTGTTTGAAATAATCTACTATTAGTATGCATGTTTGGAATGTACATGTTACATGTTTGGAATGTATTTAATGGCACAGTAGAGATAGCATTAAGTAATAATGATACGTATTGTGGTCACGTTTTGGTTGTCTCTCATTCTTATCTTCATCATAAAAAGCAAATTATTAATCATCATCATCACCATCCATAATTCCCAAATAATGTTAGAAAAAGCTACATTTATAAACCTTTTAATGCGCACAACATTTGCATCCCTTTTTCTTTACAACTAATTTTCTTTTAAACGAAGAATAAACGATAAGACTGCTAATGAACAGTAGCAAAACTATACTTGAATCACAAACCAAAGCTAGGTATTCCACTGCGCTCGCCATCCTGAGACATAAGATGTTAGCTTTCAGTATGTCAGTAGGTACCAATCCAGGCGGCCTCTCACATATGAGAGACCTAACACCAGTAAAATTGTTTCACAGACCAGCTCACATTTCATAAAACTATCCTATGCTAAGTAGAATGTACAAGTGTTACTCATACAGCCGAATAAAGTTCCACATTAGCCGCTAATGGACGTGACTAATGTTACGGCTAGGGTTAGGAGAGCAGTGTCACGCGTTTGGAGTTCACAAAAATATTTCAATGGTACATGACGTAATGCTTTGACAGGATTCAATATTATAGCTTTTTAGAAACCGTTTTTGGTTTAACTATAAATAAATGATATGTTATTTTTCTAAAATTTGTTGTTTCTTAACGTTATTGTTTTAAGTGTTAGAGCAGCGTTGTATTGAAGTCATTTCTCTAGTGCTTGAAATGTGATGTACTATATATATGATAAGTGATACCTTTAAAGCTGGTCTCATTGTGATTACAAATTTTACTGCGTACTATCGATAAAAATAACCACACTACGTGCATTCCGTCACATATCTCGAATGGGCGATCGGTTACTCAGTTGCTAAATATTTTAGCACCGAATTTATGATTCATGTGAAATTAAATGACTTAAACAATTTTATATCAAACTTTACCATTAAATACTTTTTCCAAGTATTTATGAAATAATGGTGAAAGGTCGACCTTCGAAAGTCGAAAGAAGCCCACCACAATATCAGAACATTTCAGTGGCATGCACCAAGCAATGTCTATTTCTCCCGTCAAACAGCAGTGTAAACCCAAAAACTCAATCTTTCCATTAAAAATGTAGAATGTAAAATAGCCTTTAGATAGCGAATATCCTGTACATTGCTTGGCCGCTAATGTAGCGATAGTTGCGGTTATTGGACACGCGATATGGTGCATCGGCTGGCGGCTGGTCGCGAACCAGGCCATTACACCACTCTCGGCTAAACACCACTCAATTGTGCGGTTACATCGTCTGTTGCCATTCATTTTACTTCTATTATATTGGTAGCAGGTGCTTGTTGTAAATAAATAAATATACCACGCATGTGACTCTGTCGGTTAGATGCCGGCTGAGAACAGGCCGCGCATTCGATCTCGTTGAAAGCATTTCTAGCGGTTCTTAATTAGCTTTGACTATATTTTGTTCCCAGACTTTTTATCCAAATTTCAAATTTAATTAAAAATATGTAAATAAGGGGGTTACATTTTTAGGTTATTTTAGATTTCTGACATTACCTTCAACTAATTGGATTAAAGAAAGTTTACATAAACTAAATTGCTGTTTTTTAATTAATTTATTAAATTAATCTGACTTTCTCCACTGTCATTATCGAAATTGGGGTATTTCAGTTTTTCATGACAAAAATATTTAATTAAACAATATACATTCGTGTATGAAGATAAATTTGCATAAGCCAATTTTAAGCCTTTAAAAAGAGTCTTATACGAAGTTCAAGCACTTGAGATCGTTAATTATCTATGTGTCTACTCGAGATTATAATCTTTACATTAGTTGTACACAAACAAGTGGCTACAGACGCTAGCAAAACTCTTACTACATAGTACATACATTGGCTTTATCATCTATAAAACTATGCTATTAGACTGATGGCTTGATCTTATATCGTTGAAACTCACATTATCTGAATTGTGCGGTTACATAGAAAACTTAAAGAGATGTCGTTGATCGAAGACAAGAAACAAGGTGCCATATCCGTGAGACTACATTTTTGCTTTAACTTTGGATATACTATAGTCCAACCACAGTGATGCTTAGAGCGACCTGTTGGATACGGCTTGGGTTAAAGAATGATGATAAAAGGATGGCAAAATACAATACATATAAACTTTTGGCGTAGTCATATAAAAAATGTTCTGATGAACCCACAATGTTATTTATGAGAAAGTTATATTGCCCTTTCACTAATCGCTACCCAGACAAATAAATAATTTATAAGTTATTAAAGAAATAATAAACAATTAATAAATATTTATGTTTTATATATTGGTGTCCTCTAGAAGTCAAAGTTCAAGACCTCCAATGACGTTTAACACGAAACTGTGTTACCAGTGTAATAGCAACATGTTGAGTTGCAGTACTGTTGCCAGCGCACCTGTGGGTCACATTAAGCGCGATTGCCAATGACGCGCCCGTAATTACGCGCGCGACGTCCCGTATCAACTGTCAAGGCCGGGATAGGGCTGCCAGTAAACAGTGTATAATTATGATTTGTAAGTCAATGAATGAATTATTTCGGTATGCAGCGGCTACTTTGCGCCCCTGGTACTATAGAATCTATGAGCAGGGCTAGTCGCTTTCCATCAGGCGGGCTGGAAGCAGTCTGCCTTCGACGGTAAAAAAAAAATCTCAACAATATTAAATCCGAAAGTGAGTTTGTTTATTTGGTTGTTACGATTTCAACCCTTAAACCACAACCTGTCATCATAGAATTTTGCGTACATGTTATCGGAAAAGACAAAAGTTCATAAAATACTTTTTATCCAAGTATAGAGCTATAACTATAATATGGTCGTCAGAAAAGTAGAAGGGATCATATAACCAATGTTTGTAATTATGTCATAATGTGCAATTGTCGAGATAAAAATGTTATCATTATCAACTCTCACTCACGTGATGTTATTTAGCGCCTATCTACACCAGTGGAGGTGGGGTAATCGTCTTAAAGCATTCTAAAGAATCTCTCATTAATTATAGCTTAGCAAGTTTGTAGTGATTATCCTTATTAACGAGAAAAACTTGATCTACCGGACTTGAAAAATTCTGTGCTGATATTTTTCCTCTTATAAAACCAACTAGGTTTTTAGCAATCTTTTTTTGATTGACTAATATTAATATCGTTATTGACTTTAAAGGATAGGTGTGGTAAAAACAAGGGATGTCCAAAATAATTATACCTATAGATAGCATTGGTCTTCCTTATTTGATAGTGGAAGGATATTGATATCCGCTTGATTAGGGACCACATTACACAATGGTGGAAGATCAGCTTTATAACGTCTCCCGCAATCCAGGTTTAGACTTTAATTAGTTAAGCTTCCCCACTAAGTTTCACCCCGTGCTCAGGGGGCGTAAGAATTCCACCACGGTATCCCCTGACCGTCGTAGAATTAAGTGCATCATCCATCCATCCATCAGCCAAAGGAAGTCCACTGCTGAACATAGGCCTCTCCCAATGATTTCCACAGAGACTTGTTGGAGGCAGCCTGCTTCCAGCGACGTCCCGCGACCTTTACCAGGTCGTCGGACCATCTTGTGGGTGGACGTCCCACGCTGCGTTTTCCGCTACGCGGCCTCCATTCGAGCACTTTCCGACCCCATCGGTCATCAGATCTCCGCGCTATGTGCCCTGCCCATTGCCACTTCAACTTGCTAATCCGGTGGGCTATGTCGGTTATTTTAGTTCTCCTACGGATCTCCTCATTTCTGATTCGATCTCGTAGGGAAACCCCGAGCATAGCCTTCTCCATAGCTCGTTGAGTGACTTTGAGCTTCCTAATAAGGCCCATAGTGAGAGGCCACGTCTCGGTGCCGTAAGTCATCACTGGCAACACTCAACTTTCGATTTAAGGCACTGAGGTATTTTAGACGAGAAGACGTCGCGTAGTTTCCCGAACGCTTTTTAATTAAGCTTGTTAATTGCGGAATTAAGTGCGAAGCATCCTTATTACTTAACGAGAGAGACAACTCTGTGTCCCACTCCTTCACCGGGGAATTACAGGGAAAGAATCGGGGCGCTTCTCGCCCTGGGTTATCCAGTGAAATGCGCGTGATGGCCACGGGGGTGGCCATCATCATCATGGGGTTTTTCAGTCAGTATGCTGGCGTAAAGTTTCGTTAGGGACCCGATTCAACCGCAATATCCGCAGGTATGGTAGGTCAGTAATACATACAAACCCCTTTCGGCATCCTCTGGGGTACCGAAACCGAAGATTCACAGCTTTACCTTTTGACTCAAAAAAAAAAGCTACCACACTAAGTGACATCATACTGATTCCTTGTGCATAGCGAGCTGTAACAGAAATTAATCGCCTAGTTGGAAACTCTGCTAGTAGTATAATAAAGCAATAAACAATGGAATGAATAAATTAAAATGCATAGCAGACAGTAACAAATTGATTTGAAATAACAATGCAGCAAACTATAAAATAATAGTATTCTTTTGGTATTTATTTTTGAGGACTATAGTTGTATTCATTTAGAATAGATATCTTAGATCCTCTTTTCTATTCTTCTTTGAATCACGTAAGGATCAAGAATTGAATTTTATCTACACAAAGGAATTTGTAAAACAAACCAGTATATGCTAACTTTGACCAGCAAGTGCGCATTATTGTCCAGGATATCATAGAAAAAAGTCCATTATCACAAACGCATGTAGCCTCTACCACTCTCGATTCCGTAAACTTTAATAAACAAATCATATCCTTTGGTTCGTTCCATATAGTAATAATGAAACAAATAACTTATGTTCGTCTCACGCTATTATTCCAACCAGTTTCTATAGACATGACACTATGACATCATACTCAACGAACGTGCTAAATGACGACATTTTTTATTATTCACCACTTTACTTCATAGTGCCATTCTTGGAAATATTTACAATTTACACAAATTAGTATGCGCCAATGTAAATATTACTTTTATGAGCATTTTACCGGCTAAATGTGTTAAACTGTTTATACTATTTGTAGGAAACTAATATTACTCCAACGAAAGTGAAGACACGGATTTTTAGCATTCCAAAATGTTGTATGACCTAACTAAACGCTGATTACTTTCTCGCCGCATTATTTTTTAATTATAATTTATTCCTATTTTTTTTATTGCCACTGTATAATGTATGTATTTCTACTCTATTTCTCTAGAGAAATATTTTATTTGGACTCGCCAAAGTGATTTTGCTGCGCCTGATGGTACGCACAGTATCGAAATATACGACATCTCGATGTCTTGAACGAAGGATACAAATACATATATGTGAGCGATTATTAAAATATAGATATATTAATAATTTTCACGTATCTACCATACCAGCTAAGCCAAGGTCTCCAATTATCCGAGAGGCGGACGCGCCAATTAGGTAAAAAATGCAATTTTTATCGCCACAATAATTTGTACAAACTCAATGAGATAAGATACGGACGTGGTGCTCAACATTTTATACAGAGGTATTATTACAAAGCAAAAGAAGTAGTAAATGTTTACTATTTTATATAATCTTCATCACCTAGGGAAGCTCAAGGTGCAAGCCACTAGTCATTAATGGTTTGACTTTCACGTTTAGAAATCCCTTATAATGCGTACTGTGCTGTAGACATCGTAATTATTTTAACAAGTCATATTACACAATTGTCGTCAGAATTGAGAGAAACCTAAAAAGCATTTAAGAAAAACAAAAAAGAAGAGTTGTTAACATAAAATTTGAAAACTTCCAAGAAAGAGACGACATATAATATTGAGGAACAACCGAAAGTAGAAAGAATCATATTAATTGTCCATCCTACAAAGCGGTAGCGATCCGTTGCTTGGTAACGAAGTCCATGGCACAAACAATTACACACGAATGGTAAACCGAAGGGTTCTTTACGAGGTGTAAGAATGTTACTCATAATATACCTTTAAGGTTTGTGCAATCGTACAAATACCCTATTTTCACGGTTCTTATGGCGGGTTTCTATAATCTATCTATCTGTAGCTAGAGATTTCATTAAATATTTGGATGCATTTTATGTTGCGGTAAACAAAGATAGAGAGGTATAAATATGGTGCATATATTTAAAAATAGCTAAGTAATATAAAGATAAATGTCAATCTTTGTTTATTGAAGCATAGATTTGTATCGACATGGTATTGGTGGGTGTTTTAACGTCTTGTTAAAGATATATAGGATATAGAAACCTGTCGTTAGTCGGTTTTATAACTTAACGTTTAGTGCAACTTGAACTGTATAAATTAATTTATTAGGTAACATGGTCTTCTTGTAACGCAAGCACTTTAAGAGTGTGTTTCAACAATAAATATTTTCATGTAGACTACATAAAGATTCAAACTCTCCTACTTATACGTTGCGTAGTTGTATTAATCTGTTAGGGGTTTCCAATCTCTGAAACTATACATGTATATTAAGAACTTTACATTCCCAAATCAATCAATAAATGTAATTCTAGATGTCCATTACAAAACATCCTGTTTTACTTAATTTAACAAATATTTCATAAATAAAAACAAAATTACATTTCATAATGTACAAGATAAACTTGATTGCCATATTTGTAATTATATTGACACAATGATAATTGTATCACAGAGTTCAAATCAGTTGTTACCGAAACAGATAGGTAGGTTGAAGGTTATATAAATTTATGAATGCAATTTATTATTTGTAGCTACAAACATACGGTACGCAGAAAGATCTAGAAGTAGTAAACTTATTCCTGAGGAATATTGCATTCTTTATGGTAATCCTCTGCTTAGGAGATAAAGAACAATTAGTACTTAATGTAACCAAGGTCGTCGTTGACAAACGTATTAATAAAATAAATAAAAAAAGCCTTTATTCCATTCTCCCTTGTTTCTATTAAATTTTTTTGACTATTGTTTGTTAGTGTTTGTTAGTTATTTGCTTATAGTTTAATTGTTAGTAAGAATTAGTTTTTGCTATTGGATATGGACCCCTCTTCGGGTGAAGGCCTCCTCCAGTCTTTTCCATGCATCTCTGTCCTTGGCCATAGATTGCCAGTCCTTCCCTATAAATTCGGTTATATCGTCAGCCCATCGTCTTTTCGGTCTTCCTACCCTTCTTTTGCCAATTGGCCCTTTCCACATTGTAGTATTGATTGTCCATCTGGCGTCTGTGTATCTCGATATGTGGCCTGCCCATTGCCATTTCAATTTTAGGGCTTGTGTGAGGGCATCTGTAATCTTTGTTTTCTGTCTGATTACTTTGCTCCTGATTTTTTGTATTTTTCTTAAGTTTAGAATACTTCTCTCCATTGCTCTTTGTGTTGTTGTGATTCTTCGTTTTGCCGATGAAGTGTATACCCAAGTTTGGCAGCTATACAGTAGAGAAGGCAGTATACAGGTGTCCAGTACCGTTTTTTTCAGGTTTATCGGGTAGTTTCCTTTTAGAATTTCCTTAAGTGACCAAAATTTCTTCCAGGCTATGTTTGTTCTTCTTTCAATTTCGTCTTCATTGTGCGTTTTCAAAAATGATATTTGTTTGCCTAGGTATATGTAGCTGTGGACATAGTCGATAGTTTTTTGCTTTACTTTGATGGGCCGTTCTATGCTGTTTGTCATAATTTTGGTTTTTGTAGCATTCATCTCTAATCCTACTTGTGAGCTTGCTTGGACAAGAGAGCGAAGCATATCTTGTAATTCATTTGCTGTTTCAGACAGTATAACTATATCGTCCAAAACAAATTGACAAACGTATTAGGAGTTATAAAAATATTGCCAATTTCATCAACTTCCGTTAAAGTTATAGACACTCCTGTCTCCTATACTAACTCAGAAAATAGCTAATTAGATATAGATATCAATATATCAATATCTAATTAGCTATTTTCTGAGTTAGTAGTTTATGGATAGGGGTCACTGAAATTAACATGAGAAATCAAAAATTGAAATAGAAATAATGAAATAGGAAAATTGTTGTCCAATTAGGTATAATCTAAGCGATTTACAAAGCTCTTAATTTAGAATCCGTCTATGTAATGATGTATTAATAACTTAAATGTGTTAATAACTTAAGTGTATTTGTAGAACTAACGAGAACAGAGGGGATATTCTGTACTCCGATGCGAAGACGAATTTTCGGACGTCGTACATAAAACTGTACGAATATGCCTAAATATTTTACAAAATATTGAAATCCTCTGACATGACATAACCTTAAACAAAGTTCGGAGTTAATAATAAGTTTCATAGAGAATAGTATTGATTTTTAGAAATGATTAACTTTTATCTGTTACGTGGACATCGAACGTTAGAACATTCTATCTTCATGTCGCAGAATAGAAGAATCTCCTAGAGAAATAAATAGGATGTTCTTTGAAAACCTAAGTATCCATACGTTTTCCAAATACGCGAAAAATCACTGTTTAAAAAAAATATCCATTATTTTCAAATGTCACAATTTTTCCTACCATAATGATTAATCCTAAATGCAGTTTCTGGAACACTTCATATTTTACCTACTTCAATAATATCAGTAAAAACTATACATACATACTATGAGTAGTATGTGCTTATAGTCACACCTTTAAGATAATCGAGGTGATGTCACGAAAACAACATTTCCTCCGAGGATGTGGTAAATATGTATATGCAGGTAATAAAAATATTTACATGCAACTAATGAAATATTTTTATGCAAATTTTAACTCTGAAGGGCAAACAGCTTAAGGTGAACTACATTTGAGATCATTTTACTGTTTTTGAAGCTAGATTTGTCAGGATTGGTTTGATTGTTGAAACTAGATAGCTAGTAGGTCGACAGGCGTTTATCTCAATATCTCAGCAGTTAACTTGTTAAGGTATATCGAATAAATTGAGTAGTAAATGTAACACAGAATAAAAAAAAATAATTATGACGTTACCATCTTCAGCTGCAAGAGGTCTCCAGGTGTTCCCAAATTGTAAACAAATAAAGAATATTCAATATTTAAAATATAACGTTATTCGTAATAAATGTTACTCATGTGTACCAATTACACCTAAAACATTTTCTGAGAAGCATCATCGATAAGTGAACACCGCGTCGAAATACGATCGGCGGTTCTCGAAATATTCGCGATTAAACTTACATCAACATTATTTTTATGTTGCGAATTTAAAAACATAACATTGAATATTTAGTTCCATAAAGAGGCGAAACACACCTACGTAATATCATTAAATTAATCCCACACAAGAATTCCTATCTTACACACTTATGTATTATTAAAGGGCTTTGACCCTATTAACATTTAATGCGGAACAAATACCCAAATCGACCCAGCGACCTCTCGTTTGTCTGCAGATTATATGAGTACTATTCTGTGGCAATCTTCATAAAGCTTATTATTTTACGTACGTTAAATCGATCGAAAAGCATTAGTAACACAGATTTATTAACAAACTTGTGATCGGGTTCCAAAGAAAGCTAAATACGTATGTGTCATAAATATTTATTTATTCCTAGTTATGGTTCGTACTGATCATAGCGTGATTTTAAATATATGCCTTCTCTTATATATCTTCAAATACCGATGATAACTTCCAGAGAAACAACATAACGAATTCTGGAGCTTTACAAGCGTATTTTAAATTTAAACTTAGTTCAGAAGTAAATAAATCCTGATACCTATTATTACAGTGCATAAATTCAAATACGCTCAAAATTTGCACAAACTTTTAAGTATTCAAAACAAGATAACATCGCTTGTATCTCAAAATGCAATACAAATCCTTACGTGATTTAGCATAATAAAACTATACGCGAGCCAAACTAGATTTTTCTGTTTATATACGTCGAGCGAAGGTCGCCTCTCTGACATTTACCCGACTCAAGAGCGGACATAATTCGTTTCAACGGTCTTATCAGCTTTTAGTGCTCCAACGTCGTATAAGGATAGAATGCACTCTATTACATTAAAGAAAATACTTGGAAGATTTTTTGTGTGAAGGACATATAATGTTAAAGTCATTAGCTACATTCTGGTGGATTAAAAACCCTACTCCTGAAAGGATTCATGTCAAGTAAATAGCCAGTCACCACTCACCAGTCAAAATATTTTTGCATAATGTTAAGCTGACTCTATAAAGGCGTGGAACAAGGACTGTCGGAAGAATATTAATAATTAGACGAAAAATTTACATAATCTATACTGACAAATAAAACTGTATATTACAATAAGTTTATAAAGCATAAATAAACTCGAATCCTTTTATACATTATGTGAGAGGACATGGTGTTCCTACTGAGCAGGCTAAATACTACAATCAAATAATGTACTTTATTAAAATAAAAGGTAGACCACACCTTCGAATAGGAGGATTCAGCTGGGCTGAGCAGCGCTTAGGAATGTGTACTACATATTTTCGACAGATATACCACAGACACTGAAGATTTTTTTTTTCAACCAACGGATCCTCTCTGTAATGACGTACGAAGCCGAGACCTCGACACTGGACCCTGGATCTAATTAAGTGTATTTCTGTAACAGGGTTTCATAAAGATGCTTAATGCCGTAACTGCTTATCAATTGCTGACATTACAAAACAGTAAAGACACACGACGACCTAGTACCGAGCCATGAAGATGGTGGCATTCTTTGTGCAGTGAGAATCATGTTCGTAAAACCTTCATTGAATAGCGATGGAACTCGTAACTGGAAAAATCATCGCATTTTTTTTAATAATTGTAATATTATGTTTATTAAATTCAAAAGTCATTTCCTGTAGCATTATTTACTATATATTATTCTGAGAAAATAAGGCCTATTATGAGATGTTTATCCTTGTGTTTCATTATTGCATCATAAATTACATTTTCACACTATTGGAAGTCAAATCTGTGTTATACGATTATATAAATTTATATTAATGTAACTAATATTATGACGTTAAACATCGACTATTCGGCAACAGGAGGGGAATGCTGCAGGCTAATAATAATGAAACTTACACACGAACAAAATACTTTTAGTGGACTTCAGAGCAACTTTTGAAAGTGTTACCGGGTAAGCAAGGATGTTATAACACTTTCTAATTAGCGACATAAAAGCAAAGTGCTGCTTTAAGTGGTCTACCAGTCCTTATCCAAAGTTTTAGTTGTTTGACGTCAATGTTATACAAAACCTGTATGTATTGTTTTTTTGTATGAAAAAAACCATTGACATAAATATAACATAACATATTTTAAATCAATGAACATTTAAGTTGGGATTACACTATATTTCGAGTCCGGCGCCCAACTTAGTAACACATCACAGCTTATAAAGTGGGCCAATAAGGCAATGTTTTGCCTTAATCGTTTGTTTTGCCTGTTTGTAGCGTTCTTAATTAATAAAATAGCCTTGAACATCACATAAATCAAAAGTGGACCTATTGAAATGTTAAAAACATTTTTATTGACAGCAAAAACTCAGCGACGAGCAGGTTTTGGAAAAGTTAAGAATGCAATAAAGTTTACTGTTTAACCGTTTCCTGTGCGTGATAAACACGGTTTGCAAAAACCAATTGAAAACAAGGACGATGTCATTTTTCTGCACATATCAGTCGCCAAACTTTCATATTCATGTGTTTATACCTGTTGAGTAAAATACTAACTAGCTATTCAATTAGCGTCGTTTAATTATCCAACACGCACGCATCAACCATTTGTTGTGTTAACAACCCACAACAGTTACAAACACCACAAATCATTTGTCAAAAACAGTAAACAACGCGATGTTTTCCTCCTACACGCTGTACCCGACCGAACCTGCGCTCCACTCTGTAACCGCACACTTACCGCGAATCTCGGCGATGTGAGAGTCATATTCCGATTTGCTCCTCAGATAGTCTTTCCTCGGAGCGGTGTGTAAGGTCTGCTGCTTGTACTCGGAGTACCACTCGTGCTGCGGCGAGTCCGGTCTCTCCTCAGTCCTCGTCTCCGTCACCGTGCGCTTCACCGTCACCCGCTCGAACTTCACGAAGCGCACTCCAGTGGCCAGGTCGCCCTCCTCGACCTGCCGCTCGAAGCGCTCGTGCCGTTCCTCCTCCACGGGTTCCACATGCCGCAGCTTCAGGTTCGGAAACGTACTCTCGTAACTCTTGGTTGGCGACTCGGCATCTCGCGTGTGCTTCAACTTGACTTCTATCTTGGGAGATTCCGGTCGCCGCTTGCGCTGCTCAATCTTACGCTCTATCTCATCTACGTCCGTGGTGGCATCGACGGTGTCATTACTCGATTGCCCGGACCATACTTTTTCGAAGAAGTTGACGCGGTCCCGTAGACCGCCTTGCGACGGGGAGTCGCGGCCGTCCGACATAGCGACATGACCTCTCTGCGCGGAGGCTCGCTCGATACTGCCGGTGCCGGCTAAGTTGGAGGCTGCTCGCTGCGCATGCGTCCGCGGCCACGTGAGCCGCCAGACGTCGCCTAGACGGAGCCGCGCGCCCCCGGGGGTGGTTTTTGGATTGTGTGTCTATTTTTGAGGGTTTATATTTGGCCGGCACGAATCGTACTACAACGGTTGTACGTTAAACACAATTAGCACTTATCACAACATCGTAGGAAGTCGCGTAAACAAGTAACAAGTGAGCGACACGTAAATTTGCAGCGCGCGTATTTTCACACTGCACTGGTGGCAGCGATGCTATCTACAGCCCGTTATCAGCATGATATAAACAAATCCAGCGATTACTGATTACGTTATAAGTTCGATCATAAATTATATAAGGTGTGTAATTTATCAATACTGGAGAATTCTACACTGCACATTTGACATTAATTGGTGTTTGTTTATCGAAATAGCAAGGTGATTAGGTGTGACTCTGAAGGTTTGGCGCTTGAAATGTGTATTATTTCGCAAATATTGTTTAATCATATTTATGTTATAAAGGTTATATTATTTACTCGTATTAATAAAGATGTATTTATAGTAACATGACATAACGAGGGCGCAGTGGCGTAACTACCCCATCGGGGGCCCGTGGCAAAAATCATCAAATGGGGCCCTTCATAAATGTAAAAAAATAACATTGTAGTTTCATTTTTAATAATATTTTTAAGGTGCTTTTTTGCCTGTTGGGAAACGGATCAGACGCGGCCGCCAACATATTCATGGTGGTCGCGGGTTTGAATCCCAGGGCACACCTCTGACTATTCGGAGTCATGTGTATATTGATAGTCAATCGCCGAGCACTATGTCGGTGAAGGAAAACATCGTGAGGAAACTTGCATACCATAGCGATTTGCAAGAATTTCTATTATATGTAAAGTCCGCCAACCCGCACTAGGCCAGCGTGGTGGCCTAACCACTCTCAATCGTTCTTTCGATTGTACCCGTAGATGAGGCGCGTAGTGGGACGTATATGGGCTGATGCAGTACAGCACAGAATCTTTTAATGACATAGCTTCATATTTCTCATCGAACATAAATCATTTCATCTTTATAACATACAGTACCGATAAACTTCACATATTTGGTCCGTTTTAGATAAATCTTGAGTTGTAATAAACATAATGGAGTTTAAGCCCAAAACAGCAATTAGATCAAATGATCTTTTGAAACTTAATACGAAAGTGCAAAATTGCACTTTCGTATAAAGTATTTAAGAATATCTGGTATGAGTGTTATCTGGCCCATAGACTTATTTAACCATTCCTCTGAATCAGGATCACATTTTGCCAGTAACTGCTTTATTACGATTGTCAGCGCTTACTCTAGGGCCACGAAAACCTAAATTAGTAACTTCGTGGAGTATAGTAAGTTCTTGGCGTCAGAAAGATGTTTAATTTTTATATGAATTGTTGCTCCTCATCTAATGTCCAATGTAACCACCATTGTTCATACAAAAGACACGAATTTTCGATGTTTCGTGTCTCTCTATCGCATTTACAATTTGTTTCCCTTAACCCAAACATTTTGTTTATTTATCATCAGCCTTTTGTTGTCCACTGCTGGACGTAGGCCTTCTCCAAATTGAGCCATTTCACCCTGTCGTCAGCTTGTCGCATCCAGCATGTGGAAGCGTAATTTTGGAAATCGTCACTCCACCTAGCTGGAGGGCGTCCGACAAGTAACTTAGCCGAGACGCTGTCTCCACTCAAGAACACGTTTACTTCAATACCTATCGGTTCTTCGACAGATGTAGTCAGCGTTATGCCACTTCAGCTTGCTAATCCTGTGTGCTATGTCTATAACTTTGGTTCTCTGTTCGATAAGCCCATTACGGATCTTATCTTCCAAAGAGACACCGAGCATAGCACGCTCCATAGCTCGCTGGGCAACCATAAGTTAGTGGACCAGTCTCAGCATCGTATGTTGCATTGGCTGTAAACTTTCGTTTTTAAGCTTTTTGGCAAAGGACACGAGAAGACTCGTAGTCTCTTTCTCAAAGTTGTTTCGACAGGGTCTGCCCCAGGTAGGTATATTCCGAAACTGCTTCGAGTTGGTGGCCACATACAGCGACAGGTCTTGGATCAAGGTGGTAGTGGATCATTACTTTGGTTTGGTCGAAGTTAATTTTAAGACCTATTCGCTGTGAGGCTGAATCCAGACCGTCCAGCATCTGTTGCAGCTCGAAAAGGATATCGTCAGCGAAACGTAGTAGGGGCGTTTGATTATTATGTCATTTATTTATTTTATTATTTATTGTCACTGTCTCTTAAGAATGGACCATTGGGTTTACAGTGTACCTTTCTCAATCACAATCGTTTTACTTCATTTTTTTTATAACACTTATCTGTAATATATGGAGTTTTAATATTTTCTACCCCTAAATATGGTTCAATTTCATGCTTGCTCGTACATGTTGTTTGTTTTAGGTCTGAATATTCTCTATCGTCGGGATTTGCTTTTATGGAATTTTTAGTTTGGTCCATTTGATAATTTCCGAACTCATCAATAAATTGCTCGTTCCGAAAGTACTTACTTATTTCAAATAACTTTATATTTATCGCTTCAGACTCCCTCTTACTCTTTCGTTTTTCGCTACCTCTTAAATAATTGCTTGAAAAAGACATGTTTAAATTTATCTGGAAAATATTAACTTAATATTCATTAAATTATAATTTATTAGTTTCTAACTAGGTTTATTCTACTCGTATAATGAAACGAAAACAAAACATTTAAATCAAATACATGATTAAATGTGTGTCATGTTTATAATGTAGTCAGTTGTTTCTTATTATTAATTTCGTTATTAATGTTATATTCTTCTCTGTTTATACCCTGTCAGACTTTAACCCGATGCCCTATCGAGCCAGGGCCCTGTCGCGCCTGAGACCCTGTCGGACCAAGCCCCTGCCGGGCCGGGCGGGGCCCCCTTAGGCCGGGGGCCCGTGGCATTTTGCGCACTCTGCCACCCTATTGTTACGCCACTGCGAGGGCGTTTTAACTAGATAGGTAACGTATAGGGCCGGTGGCCGTAGCGCTCAATTGAAATAGATTCGAATCCAGTACTATGTGCTCTAAAATTTAATGAACGTCTGACATCATGAAAGCAATTGGTTCAAAATTTAAATTATGTACAATGGTTTGTTAACTTTTGTAAACATGTAGAGGTGTTAATAGCTCCAACTACAGTTCATTGACCTTGTTTCCATAGTGATCATTTACATTTCTTCAAGCTTATAAACATCCTTAGATGCACAAACTCTATCCCCGGAACCGCTAAAGAGGTTTTTCAAACCAAAACCCTCACGCACTATATTTCTAAATCCTACTTTCACCCAGCTCTATCCTGGAGTTGAAAAGAACAGGTACCAAGAAGTACTAGTAACTAGCATACCTAGCTCATGTCTAGTGTTTTGTCCGAGGTCCGTGCCGTGACGGCTCTTTGTGTCTCCAGACCGGTCCGTATTAAGTTATTAATGGACAGAACAATAGAGCTGTTACCGGTGCACCTTTCGATTCCCGTGTCGGTAACCTCTCGGATTGAAGCTGTCGATATACGCTGTCGGTAGATTTAGTTTAGTTGATGGTGACGGGTATTACCAAATAGTACCAAGTAATGGAAAGTTATTTACCCATTCGAGTGATTTAATTTGATGAGTCAGCAATATAAAATTGTCGCAAGATATTCGTGTTATGTTTGAAATATATTCTCCAAAACGAAGCATTGCTTCATGTTAAAAAAGAATGTTGGTAAGTGGAAGTGTATTTTCTAGATGTAATAAAGAAAAATGGAAAGCCCTGTGATTTTCTCTCAATTCTACATTTACCAATGTCAGTATAGCACCAATACCTATGCACCTTTGGTTGAAGAAGAAGAAGCAATTCAGTAGACTAATTCTATAGTGACGAGAGGAAAAATAATTATCTGTTGTCTATCAGTGTGACATTATATGTGATCAAATTAAAAATGATCATATTTCCTGACCAAATTCATCCCTTAGGACCAATTCACTCAACGTAAGACAGAATCTGCTTTAATGTAACTAAGAACCTTTAAGAGTCCTATGTGTATCCATGTACATGTATGATACTATCAAATACTGGTGATCGAGCGAAGGCATCCAAAGCCCAGCCCGTGTCTGGATTGTGTGGACCGGTTTGGCACAATCACGGCGAGTTCAATGCGGTACCGTTGCTTCATCATTCGTACAATTGAAACTGTACGTGTATTTCACATGACATGGCTGTGCTTTGTTGAAGCCAATATTTTTTTCAATAGGGTCGGTGAATTAAGAAAAGACTCATCTGGTGGTGCTTACTATCTTAAAATTATTGCTAATGTCAAATATTTCCATAGATTAATAACCTAGGAAATTGGATATATTAACCGATCATTCTGCAATATGGGAAAGACTCCTTATTAAGGGCAAACACAAGAATAAGATAAAAACATTTTTTTATGTTGTACGAAATACTTTTCTCGCTATAAACGCATTTAACACTATTGTTCGAATTACTGTTTTTGTGTCGGCACAAACTTACATGAAAGAAAATATATAAAAATCAACTTTATCACTGTCCAAAAATATTTTTTTGCCACGACAAGATACATACCATCGAAAGGCAGGTATTTATTATCAGATTACTTCAAAGAAATTCTTGCTGCTAAATTAAGTGTAATTAACCAAATATACATAACAGGAAGCGAGATACAATCTACAGACTATTCACAGTCTGTGTTTATACTTATGCAAATTTCAGGTATAATTGGCGCTTGTAGCCCTTCGGATGACCCGAAGAATAGCACTAACTGTACATTCATTTGATTTTCTAATGGAAAAATACCTAATGTGTTCGTGTCTAGGTAGGCAGGGGTGCTGCTGATACCATTGTTAACGACCTTATTTACGTTCCAAAATATAATGAGGCACGAGCTTATCGCTAAGCTAGGAACAAGTTCTCACTCGGACAAAATATATTGACTAACTTCGGATTCAAATTCAAGACCACACATGCACATCACATGCATGTTATAACAACATGCTCAAAGGAGAATAGATCACAATCACCTATAATGATATTCAAAATGTTTATTCAATTGCCAATGAAACGAGAAAGAGTTAACATTCCATCGGCCCATGCGATGATAGAGATAAGGCAAGTAAGTCGCATTGCACATTCACCGGCACACTTACTGATATTAAGTGCAATAAGCACAGCACGGCCGATTTCACTTAACTTACGCACATAAACTTATGCGTAATATTATACCTGAATCACTAAGCATTGATTTAATTATTAGGTCAACAATGTATTAGAGTCCCTCTATCGATAGTAAAGCCAAAATAAATATACCTAACACCCACACGCAAATTCTTAACCATCTCATATACACTTAAGATACAAATCTTAAATATTAGTTATCAAAAACTACGAGAGATTTTTCAAACAACTAAATCCAACATAAATATATTACTGTATACCAGGCACCAGCATGCTTCAAAGAGTTTTAATTGTTTTAACCTTTCACATTATTTAGACATATAATTAAATGAGGAAATAAAAATAACAAAATATAATTCATTATTTTAATGTCATTTAAACTTTAAATTAATGGGTAAATTAAAATAATGAAACGTCTCTTTCAACGATTTCATTGCATCAGAGCGGCTTTCTCACCATAACAAATAAAACGTACCATAAACAAGTAAAATTATCCTCACTTTCACTGCCATCAAAAGTATCGCATTTTATTCCGTCACGGCCTGATTACCACCTGTTCGGAATCAGCTGACGAACCCCATGTCAGGTCTGGCCATTGAAGAATAATATAGGAACGGACATTTCGAACAAAATCTGCCCGCACTGGATGTACCCATCAGAACCACGGGTAGACAGTGAAATGAGACGGAAGATAAGCGATTGTTCTGCCCTCACACCCGCCACTGCAATTCCAGTAAGTTATGATCATCATTGGCACGCATTTAAATGATCCCGAGGATTGAAGCTAAAGAAGTCTTCGGGAATGTCTAACTTGTTGTTAAGTCGCAATCAAGTAAGTACTAAAGTAATTAACAGGATATTTTTGGAAATATCTTGCTCCACTTCGCTCCGTAAAAGATAATGAGAGGGAAGATAATGAGACTGCGTAGGAGCGACTGAGACAGCAATAAAAATAGTGGTACGTGTACCATTCTTTTTCAATTTGTTCGCGGTGTCCCTTCTACTTTAATACTTCAATGTGTAACTGATGAATGGCAGTGCCCTGGGGGCCGAAACCCTCGTGCCCTTGACTTCGCAGGGGGAGCGACAGACTGCGACCTACATTAGCCTCTATGAATTGGCTTTTTGTGACGATGATGCTTCAGGTTAAACATTGCGGTAGGGAGCGTAGTGGTGCTTTTGAAATTACGCGCTTGTGCACGTTCATTCACCGGCGTGCGTACAAAAAAAAATAGACGGTATTCATTGTGATACATTCTTTCAATACTAGAACTAAAAATAAATTGTATACGCAATTCCATCGTTTGCAAAAAGTACATTCTTCTTTTGTGGGGTTGGGTATTCGCTTCTTTAATAAGATACCTCTGCACTTGCAAGAATTGCCAATAGAAAAATTCAAACAAGAAATCAAAATACAGTTAATACAAAAAGCTTATTACAATGTCACCGAATACATTAATGATAAACATGCCTGGTCGCCATGTCAGAAATACGCTGGTAACCTATAATATTGTTTTTCCACTATTATAACTTAATAATAATTGTAATGATTAATATATTTATAATGTATGTAATGAATTTAAAAATGATGACGTGTAAAAGTGCCCCTAGTGGCCTATTTACAAAAACTAAATAAATAAATAAAAAGATACAAGAATGAATGGATTGTTCCTATTGTTCGTAACATAAATTTATTTATAAAAAAAGCGTTTTTTCAGATTGTAACTAGTATATTCCTACCTATTTGAAACAGCAAATTCGTTATGTTCTAATGGTTTGTAGCCCATATTATCTTTCATTTGAATTTGAAGTGTTTATTGTTTTGGGTATTATTAAATCAATTAACAGCACACATTTATCTCCTCGTACGATAAACGGATATTGTAAATATTTATAGGAATGCTAATTATAACATTGAATTACTAGCGTTGGAAATAGGGCTCGATTTGAGATCTACAACTGTTTTCATTTTAAACCTTTTTAAGAGTGTTTATTTCTGTGTGAACAGATTACTCACTTTAAGTGTAATAAATTAGTATTGTTTACGAATTGGGTGCTGAAATACGTAGTTTATTGATCTGTACCAAGAACCAATTGACCGATTTTGTTGAGACCACGCCAATGCCAAGTTACTTACACTTCAGAGTATTCAAACCATGTAACGCTGGTTATTGATTGTTTATTTTCTGCACCACAAGTTTGACAAAAAGATATCGTATACGATTCGACACGGACCAAAATATGATTGGATACATTGCTGACCTTTAACAGTGCGTGGGAAATTGAAAGAAGGCTTCATAGCTTTCCAATCAGCTGAAATACATAGTAAGACTTTGAGAGTGTGCAACACCCCCAAAAATCAAATTAAACAAAGGATTTTAACAATTAAGACGATACCTCTTTGTTTGTTCGAACCCACATCACAGTGCATTTGTATAGATATAATATGACACTAACTAAGCTACATATCTAGTGCATGTACATACATAGAAAGCCGCACCACCTTGACCGATATCCACTGCGCCTCTCTCTTAGCCTGACTAATTTGGACACTGATGACCTATCAATAAAAACTAAGACGCGATTCAACTTGTCTACTAAATGCTTTTTGTAGACAATATGAAAGCAAAATCGAAGCATGTTCGTTGTAGCCAGTGTTAATAAAATTACGAAGATTGTACCTTTAAAATTAATCTTTTTATATTAGCATTTTAATTTAATAAATGTATCTGTATCAGCCCATATATGTCCCACTGCAGGGCACGGGCCTACTCTACAATCGAGTGTACGATTGAGAGTGGTTAGGCCATATAGTCCACCACGCTGGCCTAGTGCGGGTTGGCGGACTTACATACCATAGAAATTCTTATAAATCGCTATGGTATGCAGGTTTCCTCACGATGTTTTCCTTCACCGTTTTAGTGCATGGTGATTGACTATCAATACATACATGACTCCGAAAAGTCAGAGGTGTGCCCTGGGACTTAAACCCGCGACCACCGTGAACATGTTGGCAGCCGCGCTTGGTCCGTTTATCAACAGGCCACCACGCACTTTAATTTAATAAATAATTGAAACATATTTTTCGATATACATTAGTACTGTGGCTAATGGTTACTGATATAAATTCGTTATAACCAAAAAGTAGATAGATCGATTTTAATATCGCCTTTACTAACTAGCTAACCTTTAATGCGAATTTTGTGTCTTGGAGACGTTTCTTCAACACATTTATGACCGCAATTTTTTCTATTTCTTAATCAATATTAAAGAGATGAAATAAAAATTATATTTACCTACTTAACTGATATTTACTAATACAGAAATAAAACAATAGCCAACGATCATTTACTTAAAATACGCAATAGAACACACATATAAGGCTAACAATATCGCAATGCAAAATAAACTTTGTCTGCAAACGGGCGCCAGAGCTTTTAAACTTTCACCGAGCTTTCGTTTCGTTTCACATCGCACCGCCTTTTCAACATCACGATTTCGTCGGTAAAACAAATTGTAAACTTTGAAAAATATAAAATAATAGTAAACGATTGCCTAATTATAGAATGGACTGCTGAAAAAGAAGTGTTGGTAACTAAGGTATTAAGGGCCAACTCATCTACATCGCAGAAAATATTGTTACCAACATTGGAACATACATAACATCGATGACTTGGTACAAATATTTCCATAATTTCAATTTATAAAATTTCACAAATCTAAAATAAACCGTGTTTATCAACTATTACCTGCCTGTCTCTCGACGGTCCCTACCGCACCTCCGCGTAGGCTGACAAAGTATGGCATCTAGAAAGTTCCAGCGAGCCTGCTAGGCAGCTAGGCCTATATTGTCAGCGCAATGTTTTCCGAACGACGTTTTCTTGCATGACAAAAACGTTCTATGTAAATAGGTACTTACACACAATTACTATTATTAAATTATTCGCAGACGAGAATTTAACCGAAGTGCTTACAGTTTCGTAATGCCGAATATATTGTTATTAAAACATAATCTTTTACGAAGTCCCATTAAATCCGCAAACTGGAAAATCTTCCGAACCGCCTTATATCATGTTGTCACACCAAAAAAAATAATCTTACATCATTTCATTCGATAAAAGCTAGGCCAGCCCGTTAGTAAATCTATAAGAATTAAAACAACGGCGTGTGATTCATCAACAGAGAAATTCTTGTATCAACAGGTGTCACAACATCTACGTGAATTGGCCATTCATTAAGGAAATGTCATTCAACGTCGTACGTAACATGTTTAATACAACATCTGACCCGCGTCATACTCTACTAGAATTGTATAAACTTAGCATACTACAGCACAGATACACATTTATTGGCTGTACTCTAAATTTGGCTCTTTCAAATGTCTATATTTGTCGGTAATATAAGTTTTATAAACATACTTGCATGAAATTTACCGATATTATTGTTGTCTTCTGCTCAGTGTACAGAGTACCTGAGCAATGAAGCTTGTTATAACTCTCTGAAGTGACTGGGCTAGTTGTGGTTAGTTGTGATTTTAGAAACATCAGTTTAATGCATATATTTATTTTATGTAAAATATTCCAAAGGAATGCCTATTTAAAAATTAATTAAAGTGAATAAAATTAAATCCCTATATTCTCCTTCCATTTCAGACTCATAAAAATACCTAAAAGGATGCAAAAACTGAGTGGCGAGGGAGCACCACGTTAAAACCCGGGAATAAAGTTCCTTTAAAATTCATCGTTTCTAACCAAAATTCCTTAAAAATTGCAAAAATACTGCATCGCATTCGCCGTAGCGAGACCGCAGTCCTGCATGGCGTAGAGTTCATTGAACCCTCTTTATGCCAACTTTTCTTTACACAAAATTCAATGGATTTTCGACCCTATTTTAGAGATTTTAAAATATATATTCCTAAAGCAAATTTGATATGTGGGTGGGCGGCACTAGCGCTTATGGTAATGCAGCGTCTAAGACGTTGGGTCAAACAGTCCGACATTCAAAATGCCTGTTATAAGTCGAAGTGTTTCAATATACAAATTGAAATAAACTTGTAGAACTAGTATTATAAAATTGATGTAATATTTACGTATTGTGATGTCAATTTTAATCGATTATAGAATTTAATTGACAATATTTGCATAATTAACGTAAATTCAATCAATCTATACTACATTTTTTTTATTGAATAAAGATAATGGAAGAAACTAGAAGCTACAAACACGAAAAATAACAAATATGACGTTTGGTATCAATTATAATAAAGCCGTAAGGAACCAACAAGTTCGAATCTCTCATATTGCGCATTCAGTATGTTCCATTGATATAGAATTTTGTACGAACAAATCTGACAAGCCCTTTGCCCTTTTTTGTACAGTAATAAGATTTATTCATGGTAACAAATGGACGCATAAAATGTATATAATAAATATAACTTTCTGTATGTATTTCCAGTAATTGTGGACATTAGTATTTACGATTCAATCCTCAGATTATGCAATCTTAAACACATCATTCGAATGCTTTTAATGTAAAAAACATTTCTTTTTATCAAAGTTAAAATTTCGACGAAGAAATGGGAAATTCGATTGGTCAATCAGGTCTGAAATACGCAGGAGTTAATTTTACACTTATTTATTCGCCTTGGTAAAAAAAAAATCATTTTCACACTAACACTGCAGTATGCAAATAATAACTCATCGACAATCTCATTAACATCTCACGGTGCTTCTGCCGCGTCTACTAATATTATCTTTATTAGAATTGCTCTGTATAACTTGTTCTATAATTATGAATCAATTATCACATGTTAAATTACCGTTATTATTTGTTTATGTTTAGATATTATTTATAGTGCGAATATTATAGATAATAAATATCTTAAATCTATGTAATAGACAAGAATGTTGTCTCGACGCTGCTTTTATTCGACAGCTGATAGTAAAAGCTTTCAATACAATAGAGATGAGAGCGCACAATCGGGGCCACAAATTAAAAAAAATATTATTTAATGCAAATGTAAGTCACATAAAGGTTGATAGAGTCACAGATAAGAATATTAATTGAACCTGCCTATAAATAGAAATTGTCTGACGTCAGCAGTTCGTGCGCCAAAAAATATTTAATTATTTAACCAGAAATATTCTGATATGATATATTATTAACGTATTTATTTCATATGATTTTTTTTATATTACACCTGATTTAACAAAGAAGTATTTTAACTGACTTATTAACGTCCTTGTTTGTAGTTTTATACTGTCGTGGTGCCATCCCTCTTTATATTAGAGAAATCTCTCCACACAAGACCCACAACAAAGACTCGTAGAGCAGTAGGTGTATGTCTTACAACTGTATACATGTGCTATGTAGGTACGGAGCGGTCGAGCTGGTTACCATCCGACACGACCCGAGACACATTGTGTACATTGTGAACCATCTTCATTGTTCACGTTGTATGCAACACGTAACACCTACACCGGTACAGAACGCGAATATATTTACAAAGTTTTTTTTTTTCATGAATATTAATGAGCTAAATGTGGATCCATGAAGAGATTAATGAAACTGAATAATGCGAAAGTAGTATGTCAGGATTGCGGAAAATAGAGATGCATAGTTTCCGCCTACCCCTATGGGATACAGGCGTGACCTTTATGTATGTTTTGCTGTGTAATGAGTTGTCTAATGTAGGAATAATAACACAAAAAAAAACAAATATAATCACTCATGCAGCCGGAGTAGGCACAAGTAGATCAAAATCACTTATCTGGATATAATATATTTTTATTTGCATCTCGTGTAATCGAGAGAGCTTTAAGCCCCATGTCTCAAATAATATGACCCGGATTAAGTAGTTTTGACTGTACTAATAGAAAGCTATGTAAAATGCCTGTTCCAAGAATCAATCTTGGATTTAAAATCCAGGTTTATATTATATTCCTGTTCACCACAATTATCTAATATATTACTTTTATTTTTAAGAATGTTTTTAAATTTTTTTCTAAATACTTTCAAACAAAACATAGTTTCCATCTTTCGTCAAAGCTACAGCCAATATATGTGCATACATCGCACCTAATTATACATCGATATTCACACAATAACCAAAGCTACTTCCATCCAAATGCAACATTTCTCAATACAATTTCATACCAAATATCTACCAATATATAGGAAACTGGTTGCGAATTCCGCCGGTCGCATCCAACGCCCACGGCGGGCTGAAGAATAAGAGCAGCGACCGGTCCGACCGCTAGAAACCCGAGCACGCATTGTTCAGTCTAGGACATCCTAGCCCGGCCCAGTACGTCATTACTCACCTACCTTAGTCTTTGCATGGAGGACAATGCATGGAGCATTACGGAAAACTTAACTTCTTAGAATATTAACTTCTTAGAACTTTCTACTGAGACCGTAAAAAAAATAGTCTATGGAGTCAAGTATTCTCCTAAGTGATAGGAATAGATTATGGTGACACTTTGTTTGCCGAATATTTTACCTTCTCAAAGTACGGTAGTCAAAGAGCCTAATCAACTTCTGATACTCATACAGACTCTTTGATTCGCTGCCCAGTGAGCTAGAGATAGTGGGCAGAAATTTTAAAGCTAATACACCTAGTCTGAAAGATCAAATGCGTTATCTTCACATCGGATCGGCTCGAATCGAGATAAATTGTTCTAAATGTTAACCCACATACTACTGGCTCGGCCGATGTGCTACTTTTCACTAAGCTCCAGTTAAACTGCAGAGTGACAGGAAATGAAATACGTTGCACTTAGTCGATAGATCAAATAAATAAATGAACGACAGCTGCTACAACTCGAATTGTGGAGTAACTATTCATTATTAATTCAGTTGTGATTAGATATTGAGAAAGCGTATATGAATCAAGAAATGCATTTTACGCTTGCTTTTGTTAGATTAGGCAGGCGATTGAACAATTTATTTCTGTGTTTATAAAGTTCTTTACAAAATGAAAGCAATATCTGAAGTGTACCGAATGAAAGACCGCGAAAATTCCTTAGCACTTCGTATTAATTATGAGACCAGACGCTAATTACGACGTTTTGTAGGATTTTTGAAGGTAATTCATTAAAATTGGCAAAATATTTACTTCCCAGAGATTTCAATCTCGTAGATCTAGCCTAGAGGTGTGTAGTGTAGGTGCGTTTTCACAGAACATTCAGTGCTGTGTTAAAGTATTTCCTTTCGCGCGGCTTGTTCGTGATCGCCGAGCGTTGTGCGGTCACGTTTCTATGAGAAACCCGCCGGCACAGGAACACACCTAACTGTACCCATTGCTACACTAGGGCTGGCTTGTACAAGGTTTACTTTAAAACTATATTTATCTTCATACGAACTTCTCTTCTCCTGCAAACCAGTTGCCTTTACAGATACATGCTTCATACTGATCCGGAATACTTGTCTATATCGCAAAACGCATGTGTGATCAAAAGTGCAATTTATTGGGTAGCAACCTATTTATTAAAATTCTCCGCATATTGAATATAATATCTACGGTTCTTTCTTTAAGCAGTATAAACTTAGAACAGTGTTCATATATTTAAAATTATACAAGATATGTTTGGCGCAATAGAAATCTCAATTGCATTTTTATAAAAAAAAAACTATCTGTTTACTTGAATTCCCGGTAGTTAACACATTAATAATTCAAGTAGGCATTAATAATATTGTTTACACACTAGACTGAGCGCAGTGTTTGTCGCAGTGCGCTACAGGACTCCCGAGTTACCCGCGCTCCATTAAGCTGGAGCGATACTGCAGAGCTTTGTCGCAGGACGGAATTATCATTTAAGGATATTCCGTATCAAACCACCGAACCTTTGTAATGATGTTCAGATATCAAAAGCATGGGGACGGTAACGTCGCTAATATACAAAACTGGCGACATCGTAGAAAAGTGTGATTTCGGAGGGAACTGGCAAATATATTATTTTGCACACGCTATTCATTGCTATTTGATTAATTTCGTTATGGGTTAAAGACTTCTTGGAGATATCCAGAGATTCACACCAACTATTAAGTGCTCGGTTCTCGGTTAAAGAAGTAGCAGTGACGGGATAATCTCATACCACGGTCCAAAAATTGTAAGTATGTCCAAAAACGACCATATTTTCTAAAACTGACAAGCTGACAACCCTGTGAGATTTCGAACACTATTTTTAGTGAAATACGGCGAAGCTAAGAGGGTAATGTATTGCGGTGTGTGTTTTGTTAAGCCTAGACGTTTAGTCTGGCCTATAATGAGTGCTGTTGACTGATACGCATCGGAAGATTAGAATAAATTTATAAAGAAATACAGTAGAGAACTGAGATATACTGTACCATGGGAGGGAAAGTTTTTTAACGGATGTTTATCGAAAAATATAATATTTGCATTGCTCCTTTTACTTATTTTTTAAAATCAACAATATAACAAATACAACTATTCTGATAAATAAACTAATTCTTTGACCAGCTTTCAGATTTTTATGTATATTTTTCAAATTATGCTTTCACACATTAGCTCATGTAATGCTTTCAATAACAGTCCGAAACCTGGTTAATAAGCCTTTAATAGTGACAATATTGATGTCATCTGTAAGACTCATCAAGATTGAAGCAATCAGTGATGACAATATCGATCTCCATCTTTTAAACTAATCAATATTGCCTATTATATACAATTGATCACCACGCACTAAAAACGGTGAAGGAAAACATCGTGAGGAAACCTGCATACCAAAGCGATTTATAAGAATTTCAATGGTATGTAAGTCCGCTAACCCGCACTAGACCAGCGTGGTGGACTATATGGCCTAACCACTCTCAATCGTACTGTCGATTGTAGAGTAGGCCCGTGCCCTACAGTGGGACGTATATGGGCTGATACAGATCAATATTAATGAGAAAGTCAATGTATATAGCACTAGAACATCCGCAACCTACGATGCATCATAGTCTACAAACTAGTCCGGGAGCTTTATGCTTGGCCTGATAACGCCGGCTACTGCCTCCAGTCGAACAGATGAGCCACAACGGTAATTAATATTTATGACAGCTACAAGGCTGTAGTTTATTTGTATCAAAGCCTAGATATTATCGGAACAGATGTTTGAAGTCGATAGCTTTGTCAGATTGCAATATAGAAATCGTATGAGACTTTTGATCTCAATACGTTATGATTCATTTAAAATAAACTACAAAGCTTTACGCTTTCTTCGGTAAAGTATTAAGGATTTAACTTAATTTAGGAAAGGTTATTAACCGACAAATCAAATAAAAGTCATCCGTTCATCCACTATTAAGAAAAGAGTATCAAAACAAACAAGACCTAAATCCCAATATCACAATTAATCCCATATAGTAAACAAATAGCCTAACCACTCTCAATCGTACTCTCGATTGTAGAGTAGGCCCGTGCTCTGCAGTATACGTCCCAGTATATGGGCTGATACAGGTACAGGCAGTAAACAAATTATAAGCATTTATAGAAAGGCGTCTATTTCTTCCGCAGTAAATGCTCCGATGTGTTACGGTTTGAGGGACATTGTAGCCAGAGTAATTAGATACTAAACATCTTATGTCTCAGGATGGCGAGCGCAGTGGAATGCCAAGCATTGCTTAATAATTCATGGTGTTATAATCATGTTATAAATTATACAATTTCTCTATCTCTCTCTCGCTTTCTCTCTCACACACACACTCTCTTCAGCCACAGTAAGTCCGCTGCTGAACATAGACCTCCCACATAGTTCGCCACATAGTCAGGCCTGTTGGAAGCGACCTGCATCCAGCGACTATCTCATAAATAATATGCTCTATATTTCTTGTAAACATAAATTAGGTTAAAGCTATTTACGATTTATGCGTGCCTGCGTTATCCTAATAGCAATGTTTTAAAAATGCAAGTCAACTCCAGACTGTAGGCGTAGCTACACAAAAAATATCCAAAACAATTAACAAATTATTTTCTCGGCATGTGCCTATTTGCGTACCGTTTAAAATGACAAGACATGACAGCCGACCCAAAACGAATACACATTCATTCAAGAATTTCTCGCGACAGCCTGTCCTTAAGAAATTGGTTTCGAAGAATTCGGACCAATTTTCAGTAAACGTCTTTCAGTTTCGAAATGTATGGATGAAGGTGTCTATGTTTTGGCTTGAGGTCAATGTCCGCGTGGTGCCGAAATAGCGCGATTTAGTAGGAACTGTTTGACCGCCGGCCGCGGCCGCGGTGACGAGTGAGTGATGGTCACGCTGTCAGACAACACACTGTCACCTTACACGGAGGCCGGCGTTTTGGTAAGATCGCTTTTAGGGTGCAAAATGTGTTAGCAGGCCCACGCAGTCAAGATGAGAGGCGGGCGTTATTGTAAGCACTGTTATAAAACAATAAATAATAACATTGAAATGAAACTATTTTTTACGAACTAGTAACTAGTCCAGACTATAAAAAACATAAAAAAAATAACCAAATCCGCGATAAATAAAAACAATAACAAACAGGCACTCCAAAATGAGCTTTGATACGGAACTGTAGTTTCCACTTTCCGGACCCGCAATGTCAAACTAATATTTGGTAATTATTACGCAGACAATCTAGTGCATTAACAAAGGTGACAAATGAGTAAAATTTAACGATGGGAATAATAGCTTTTAAAAAGCCAATAAAACATAATGCCTTTTAAAAAGCCAATAGAGCATCGACCGGTGAAATACAATCTTGGGGTATGGACACGTCCACCTTATAAAAGTTCTTTAGATCTAAATTCTCAAAACACGCCCTTCAAACCACTGTTATCTATAAAAATACATTTGGCACGTCAAAGCTAAAGCATTAGCTATAGATTAGCGGACGGACATGTGATGCTCTATTTCTGTGAACTGTAGGCTGGGCTGATACGACACAAATAAACCAAAACATCATTTCACGCTGTTGAGAAATTAATATCGGATGAAAAATTAAAGAAACCAGGCTTTTTTATGTAGTTATGTATGTCAAGTAAACGGGATGCGTAGGTTTCAAAGATATATCTGTTGTGGTGTTGTGACTTGTATTGCAATTGAATTTCAATGTATTACTGTAATATATGGTGTTAATATGGTGTTGACACTGCCCAATGTGCAACGATAATAACTTAAAATTTTAGTTAACAGAACAGTTTAGTTTTCACTCTGTATGCTATCGTAGAAATTGACGTAATCTTGCAATCTCTAAACTTCCTCTTCCTACAAAAAATAAATTATTGCAACATATTTACGGTTTACTTGAACATCTTGAAGTTCATTGATGAAATGGGCAATTATGATGGTATCCCGCCTGCTTTCCGTTTATTAGAGCATCGTAAAAACATACCAAAATTCCTCAACCTAGCCACCAAACCCAAAACTTTCCGATCCTCAAAATCAAATCGTCAGTATCAAAAATAAATTCAAATATTTTATATTTACGACGCGTGGGTGATTTGCGGGTGTTGTTGGAACAGTGACGTCACTAACTGCAAGCACATGCCGGGACTCTACTCGTCGTTTTAGTGGGTGATGTAATATAATGATATAAATCCACACCCACGCGTTATTGGAGAATGTTCGCTATGCTGATAGTACACTGCAGTCATTTCTCGTGGTACCACTAAACCGTACATATATCCAACATGTTTATCTTGATGGATTGTCTCTTTCTCTCTCTTTTCAGCCACAGGAAGTCCACTGCTGAATATAGGCGTCCCCCAAGGATCATTATATCAAACTGTTGGTACCTGCGACTTCCTTGATGGATTGCTTATACAAAAATTTCATTCTTTATTTATTTTCTATCAAAAAATATGAAAGATAGTCAAGCAATGACCATTGTTAGCACATGGTTAGCACAAATCCTTCCATTGGTAGATTTCTCAATCTTGAAATCAGACTTGAGCCTTACAATTCCAAGCCCATATGCGCCGTCATTAATAGCTAAACAACCAAACATGTATTTTTAAATTTAATAATAATAAATAGTGACCCTAAAATCACCCTGCAGGGCAAGTATGCTCATCTCAATGTTATGATCTATGTAGAAGACAATAATAATTATACCTAAGTGTAGGAGCCATCATCAACATTATTCACTGACAGACGTATGCGGCGTGGACAGGTCTCAGACACTGGAAATCAACCACATAACAGCCATTTAATAGACTCCACATCCCTTTTAAATTCCTTTAGGAAACTTTTCCATGGTGCAAGTTACCTACCGATGATTTGGTTCATCGCTCAAGTGAGCAATAATTTACTAAGCGCATTATACTACAGCATTTTATTCTGAGATTTTATAAATAAAGGAGTAAATCTAGAAAATAGCTATAGCATACTAATTCAATACAACTTATCGATTAGACGTCCGTTTCAAACAATGACAACATACATTAAACTCGTGTGATTAGTGGTTTGTTCGGTGCCAATAATTTTAAGCCATCCATAAAGCTCCGGACTTAGCGCGTGCTGTCATTTGGCAACACCTAACTCACTCATTTGTGATACCAGACGGAGTTATTCGCAAATTAATTTGAAATGTATATTATACAGCCTCAATCCACCAGTGAGCCAGTGACTAGTGAGGTCTCGGGTTCGAATCCCGGGTCAGGCGAAGTGATATTCGATTTGTCAATTCATTATCAGCCCGGTGGCGTCAGGAATTTGTGCCGAATATGGCAATAGGCTCATCCCCTATCAAATCGTGGAACACAACACACAAGGCGAAACGAGGGTGTACTGTTTGCTACGAGCATCTCTGCCTACCCCTTCTAGGAAAAAACCGTGAATTTATGTATGGATGTATGCCAGTACACCGTAAATATGAGTGGATAAATTTTATCAGAGGCTTAATGCACAGATCTATGACAATACAGTTAATAAAAAGAGCCCAAGCTGGTTATTTCTCTATGAGAGCAATCAGAAAACAATATCTCCAGCTACAGAATATCCGCTAAAACCCTTGCTTCATATATTTCCACATCGATCTGTTAGACACGACCTGAATCCAGCGACTCCCTGTAACTTTTATAAGATCGTTTCTGTACGCTGAAATCTGAAGGCAATCGCCCGACGCTAGCCTTCACTTGAGAACATTATGGCCATGCGCCACCAATTCTCCGTACTATGTGCCCCATCCATTGGCACATATGTATATTGTATATGAGTGTTTTCTATAAATAAACAGTTTATAATAAATGTACAATTGTTAGAGCAGATATTGCCTCCGCATCTGTTGCCTTCGCAATATCCGCGATAGGCTTAATTCTGTGAAATATTATAAATACCATCGCCCACGCCCACAGCCGTCTGCGTTGGATATTTATAAATAATCATATTAATAGCATATCTTACTATTTATTTAAGAATTTGTTTAACAATTTTCGTGTGCAAGACGTCTCTTGAAAATTTATTGTTTTAAAAAACAACTTTTAAAAACAAGCCCAGATCTAATGAATGTCGCAGACTATTTAATAAATCAATTGTTAATAGGGAATATGCACCAGACTTCAAAATAAGTCAAAATATTTTTTTTGTAATCTTTTTTAATATAGAAATATACCTTAAAGATATTTTTTAAATTTATCAACTCTAAATCGGTAAAATAAATACTTAAAAAATGACATTTCAAATTTGCCGCGCATTTTTTCCAAAACGCGATCTATTGCTTGAAAAGGAAAGTGACGACAATGGGCACGTTCTTATGAAGTTTTAGCTTGTTGTTGTACGTTTGTTTATGAGTTATTTTGTGCTTTCTTTATGCTATTAAATAAAATGGATTATTTTGTCACGAAATACAGTTCTGTAGCAATTTATTAAAGAAACTTAATCCAAATACTACGTTGCTCATAACGTGCCCTATGACGTCACAACGAGTTCGCGCCAACATGGCGTTCAAATGCTTCGAAACTGATAGCAGTTTTGATATTTTTTTTGTACTTTATTAATTGATATTTTCAAAGACTTATATTTTTTTCCGATAATGTAATAACATACAGAATTGATTAAAAATATAAAAAAATGACATGCATATTCCCTATTGTCAAAGTGCTTCAATTGTTTATTGATATACTTTAAATGCTGATAATAATTTAATCTTTGGAATTTAATGGGTGTTTATTACTTATAACGACATTAGAAGTAAACTATTTTCTTTTGGGACCCTATTGCGTGACTTAATCATATAAAATGACTTATTTATTTGCTTCATTTGCTTCATAGCATGTCATTCGCTAAAATCATATGCGGAAAATGAACAGAAAGGGATACAGGCAAATATAGTAATACAAATCCACCTAATTTTCAAATTAAATAAGACCTCAAGTCAAATTATTTATTCATTTATTTATTTAAATCTTTATTGTACACAAACTTAACAACAAAATAGCTAAACAGAAATAACAATTACAAAGAGTACAAATGGCGGTCTTATCGCTCAACAGCAATATCTTACAGACAACCATAGGATGGATTTAAATGAAGGAGAGGGAGAGAGGGCAGTGTAACAAATAAAGAATTACTTAAAGCTAAATAATACTAATTAAACATAACTACTAATATACATATACATATCCGTATATATACATACATATACATACATACATATACATACATACATATACATACATACATAAAAATAAATAATTCAAAATCATACATAAATTATAATATACTACAATTTCTAAACGATTTAATGAGGGGAAGTAATAGTGAAGTCTGCTTTAAAGGGAAAGGTAGTACTCTTTAATCAGTTTTTTAAATGACGACAGCGTTTGCGCCTGCCTCACCACAACAGGAAGCCCTAGGAAGGATTATCTGATTTAATATAGCGAAATATATATTTTCCTGAAAAAATAGTGCAATTAAATACTCTCTCGACTCAAGACTCGATCTTAGTATGGGGTCAGGACTATGTATGTTGGGTGTATTATTAATTTCTAAGCGTCATACAGGAAACAAAGGCGCTCGGTGGATGATCTCAATTTCCTATGACATAAGCCAACAAATAACAATACCAAGGCCACTTGATTTAATTAGCCCGTTTCGAATGTAACGTGCGATCATCGACGATATAACCTGTTGGAAATTGCCCGCCGCTCATTCACAGAATCAGTTTGGCAAATAGGTGACCCAGATCGCAAATAGAACGAACTTAGACAGTGACGAGCGATGTATCATACAAAAATACACGTCACGGACAAGGTTTCTTTAGTAATGCTGACAGGCCTTTCATTTACGCCCTCATTATTGCTCCGACGGACAAAGCTAGCCGGAGGCTTGGGCGGCAGAACTGTAATACAAATAAGGCGCCGAACCGCTTAGAAGTTGATTTATATATCTTCTGTCTGTTTTTTTTTCTATATTCAGATACATGCAATCAACGTAAAGTTTTATTCTTCTACGTTGCAAAAATATTTAGCTTATAATTTCACTATCGACCCCACGTTCATCTATAGACGAATGTTTGTGTAAACCACAAGTATTTGTTTTGGGTGTGGTTTTTGTGAGAATGAGGAACTCCTATAGGAAAGTCATATAGTCATAGAATAGTATATTATGTCTTCGGTATTATGATAAGTAGGATTTGAATATAATGAAAAAAAGATGAGTAAAATGAAACGTTATACGAATGACTGGTATAGAACGTAGTTTGTGTGAAAGACATGATGAATGAAAGTACTTAAGATGTAAACAGTAAGAAGATGATTGATTAAGATGTTGAAGAACGGAAGGACGAAATAAGGGAAAATGTTGTAGAAGACCATGGAACACGACGACGGATGACAAGTTAAGCACGTATTTTATAGAATATTGAAGATTATCTGAACAATATTTCTTTAATTTGACCCGAGACCGAATAATTTCCACAATTATATAAACATCTTTATCAATTAAATAGATATAACATCTTTAAATTCTTACGAAAGACAAGTTATAAATTGTCCTAAAGTGCAACTTTGTTAGTTGTAGCTATTTCTAAGATTTCTAATGCCAAATGAGATCCTTCTAAAATTATTCGTGGGTCGTTGAATGGCGCCCAAACTTTCCATTTCATGCACATGTTATCCATAAAACAATAGAACTAACCAGCCGCAACGCTCTGCGCCTTGAGATCATTTGCACCTATTTATATTTCCTCATAGCTGAAATATTGTACGAGTTACATACATGCTATTTGTATGCTCTGATTTCCTTTTCCGCGTCTCTAAAATGTTTTTCTATGTACTAAGTTTGGAAGATCACCTCATTAGGCCAATAAACATTTGTTTCAAAGTTATTTGATGTGTTAACTATTTGTTCTTGGATTGAGTAATCCATTTTGAATTTGTGGGTTTCCGGTAAACTCCTAAAATCGTCTATCCACTTTGTGAGTGGGTTTCAAACGCTTTGGTGCCCGGCCTCCATTTGAAAACTAACTTTTTTTAATTTTCTTACGATGTTCAACAATCAGGAACATGAGCAGATGGGGGAATGATTGTGTTAACAAACGGACTTGTAACCCTCTTGAATAGTTACGTTGGATCAAACATTTGGAGTCATGTAAGTTGCTGGTAACAGGTCGGCGTAGCGTCAGTTTTATTTTCGCCGGCCGACGTGATCTTATTTATATCTCTATGAAGGATTGAACTTGTCAGTCTATTGCACGTAATATTTATCACACGAGATCACATTAAATTTATAAAGCTAAAATGTGTTTTGTAATCATGGGTATGTGGTGAGGTGGATGATCTCGGCCAAATATTATATTGATTCGAGGGCATTTATTTTATCATCATCATCATTTACATAATAGGTGATTAGTAAGGCAAGGATAGGTAAGATGAGATAGGTGATTCAGTACCATTCACTATTCAGTACCTAAGGTGATAGTTTGCCAGACAATAGTCACACAGAAAACAAACAACATCTGTGAGAGACAGCTTAACGTGCTTGTCAATGCATGGAAGAAAACCTATTCATATCTAAACCAGGCCAATTGTGTCAAAAGATTAAGTACTAATATTATATCATGATAAAATATAGGCTTGTTATAGAGTCTAAGGTATTGAGTTAGTGGGTCTTTTGATTTTTAGAAAAAAAAATCATTTTTCGTTAATGAAAATACAACTACTTCAAAATAAAATCATATATTGAGCCACAAAGAAAAAGAATCCAAAATCCAATCACAAAACCCAACAGACACGCGCGTGCAACGACCTCGAATGTTCCAACACATCGGACGTGATATAAACTATGAGTATGGCGTCAGCGAGCCTCGTGGGCGGGTGACGCCGACTCCAGAATCAGCTGTGAGGAACCAACCGGGCTTGTTTGAGAATAATCCCGTGAGAATTATTTGTTACTAGGTTTAGATCGCGGCTTCAGTCGAGTTAATATTCCAATTTCAGGGCTATTTCGACCAAGGTTGTCGTTTAACACAGGTATCTTCAATGAGATACTGTCCCGCCCACTACTGCTTTTCCTGTAGGCTAGGATAATAAGCAGCATGTATTTTATTTACACCGAGCACTAAAGCTTAGCAAGTTGGCGATAATCTCCAAGTTGTGGTTAACCCGAAATAAAGATAGGTTTTCTGGACGGAAGGTACTTCCTATGATCTATGATCTTTTCTGTACCCCTGGCTAAATGTTTGCAAAATTCCACCATGCTTGGTTAAGTAGCCAAAGCACAACAACGTAACAAACAATCTCATTTATACGCATGTGTGTTAGTCAGGATTGTGATATACGCCAATCGGAAGCTTTTATGGATGCAACGAGCGATTTACATTCCAGTTGCAAGAAATTTGTAGGATGTAAAATATTTCGATAAACATTCTACGCAAAACTAATTTCAGTTAAAAATATTTTAAACACTTTATAATACACGTGCGAGCTAACTATAGATCAGTTTAGAGCACCGAATAGAATCGAACCCGGAACACATACACCAGTGACTTAATGTTACAATGACCGTGGGTTGTCAAACTTAAAAACAATTGTTTAAACCTCAGATCACAACAAATAATATATATCGTGAGGAAATTCTGATACCAAAACGATCTCCACAACAATAACAAACACACGAACAGTCAACAAATCCATGTGCCGGAAAAGGTTAAAAGAAAGATTTCTTCAAAAAACATACCGAAGGTGTACTTAAAAATTGTTTTGCAGTTTTCAAAGTTCTAGCAAACTCTCAACACGTCTACAACTTGAACTATTTTAAACTTAATTATTTCTGTCGTCTAAAGCACGATCTAGTATTTAACCTGTGTTATTGTGATTCCACACGTTACAAGCTATTCAACAGTACAGAGTCTAGACAGTATCTCTAATTTTCATAACACAGTTTAGCAAAATTCTTTTACCAATCGTCTGAAAGGAGGAAGCCGATCGGAAACCTTGAACTGGCGAGTTAGATTAAAACCGCGCGATATTGTTCGAGGTGAATGAAGGAAGTCTGGCTGGCGACGTGCCAGGGTAGGGCACCAGCGCCGGCGCTTCTGCCATGCCAAGGGGACAGAGAGTATGCATGGCAGGGATATTTTCGATAGCTTTTCGAAACTGTAATGCTAATGTGGGCCTTTTGAAAGAGGTGTCAGAAGTATTTATTTCATGAAATACTAGCGGCCCAGCTCGGCTCCGGCTGGGTGCAGATACACTTTTAAAAATGGCGTTTAAGTTGTCAAAATATTCAATTTCAACTATCAACTTTTTGATAAATGGCCTATCCAACACAAAAATATTGTTTCAATTCGAAACTTTTGTTCCTGAGATTAGAGGTTACAAACAAACAAACTCTTGAAATGAAATGAAATTCGTTTATTGATCGTGTAGGCAATTAAATAGCTCTTATGACAAGTAAATACATGGTACTTATTCTGTATTTACAAAATAATTGTTTATATTATTAGGTACATTAATTCAATTTATTTAGTTTTAGTTTTCAGCTTTTGTATAGATAATAGCAGAGATGGTGAAATCAATGAATTTTGGTAAGAGAGCTTCCCCTTTGTTTTCTTCCTTCATAGCTGTAAGTACAGAAAAGGTAACAGAATTACTTAACGAATTAAAACATCTCACGAAAAAAATGTTAAATAAGGAAATACGAATATTTTGTTTTTTTAATCTAGTTTTCCCGGAACTGAAACGAAAGAATTCCTCCCCATCCCTAACTCATCAACTAATGACAATTGGCCGAATTGAGAAAATATAGTTAACAATTAAAATAGACAGTAACTGAAGATGAGATCAACTAGAGTGTAAATATGATGCGAGCAGAGTAAATACCAACCTATCTCAACTTATCAGCATGGTTAAGTATTTGTGGGCGGCACTTAGCTCTCAAATCCACATGACGGTCGGCCAACTATGTTTTATACATAATTCAACAGCATTCTGAGTATGCAACAACAGTCAACTTCCTTACAGCCAGTATTATGTTCATAATAAATATTTGTATCTTTCTGGATAACAACCATCGAAAGTAAGGCGCGAAACACCAATGACATGCATATTGTTAATACATTCAGGTTGAGTGTATATTATGTACAATCGGTTTTAGGCAGACCAACAAATTGTGTCAACTAGCAGATTGATGATTATTTCTGTATCTGTATCAGCCCATATACGTCCCACTGCAGGGCACGGGCCAACTCTACAATCGAAAGTACGATTGAGAGTGGTTAGGCCATATAGTAGATTATTTCTACCCAATTTTATTACTACGTTGAAACTTTAAAGTATTTTGTTAATTTTGATGTGTACTTCGTTTATTTTTTATCACCTCTACATTTCACTGCGCTTGTGCCAATTTCAAGTCATCAATATCAATCAGATGTCATAATATAATAATCGTACGCGACTTCGATTACAATACAATACGTTTTATTTGCACACAATACTACACAAGGCGTGAGTAAGGAGAACCTAATTATATTTACACCGATATGGCTTAATAGTATATTGTCAAAGTAAAAATACATGCATATGCTCACACTGGGATTTTTGAAAGGATGAAGAAAAGTGTCACTATTGCGAAACAAATATGTTTTTGTAATCTGCTACGAGCTTTTTGCTTTCAGAATAATGATAATCCATATCACGTGTATTACCATGAATGTGTCTACTGCGAGTAGAATTTTTATTCTGATATCTTCCTCTATCACAATTCTTAAACTCTATATTAACATTAACAGGATTTTGAACTTTACCAAACTTTTAACCATGAAAGACTCAACAAAAAATGATTAATATACATATAAGAGAAAACATTTGTCCACACAAACATTGCCCCGTAATCTCTCCCAGAATTACATAAGATATATAAGTAAACATCAAATTTAAACTAGACACACAACACGGATTAAATACAAATGCAATATCGTAATGAAACTTAAAGATTCAAATCTAAAATAGCATATGACGGCAACGATAATAGTCCCGACGTAGTCAACGATTCAGTATGCGCTATATTTAGGGGATTTCAAACGTCAATACGAGACGCACGGCTTCAGAGCCAACGCGTTAGATATTTCTTCACCAGAGGAAATCGGTAATTAACTTAGATTTACGATGATCTGAGGGACTCTTTAATTGAATTAAGATCCCCAGAGAACTATATTCCAAGTCAAATCTAAGGAAAGAAAGTATATTTTTCTTTCTCGACTTGGTTAGAGTATTTTGGTTTATTTGTGTGGCCACATTATGGAGAACAGTATTTTTACGATGGGTTTAGTGTTCAGATGAGTATAGTAGCAGTATCAAAGCATCTGCGCAAGTTTAAAAGCGACCTAAAACTACTGCCATCAGTATGGTAACAGCCAAAACCTACGGTTAAACCACAGGCTAAACAATTTCCTTATTTAGAAATACTATTATAAAATTTATATTATGATATTTTTAGGACGTCCATCTCTACAGAAATTTAATAGACGTCAAAGTTAAAAAACGATTTCATAATTTCTTTTGTTTCGATCTTTGCAACTGCCCTTTCGAGCATTATCACAGGATTTTTCGTAATGTGTCAGGATTAATTGTTACCTTTGTTTATTACATAATATTGTGCCGGGTGGAGGCGAAATGACGATATAAATGAAATTCACATACATTCACATACTCCATGAACTATTAAATAATATTTCATAGAAAGTAACCTTAATACGGGGTAGATTATTTTATCAAATATTGATTTAGGGGTGGTTTCTTAAGTTTGGATATGACACTTTCAAATCGATTAAAAGTATTTTAACGTATTGTGTTGTAGTTTAAAGTCTCCCCTAATTTTATCAGAATATCAATCAGTTCTTAGTCAAAGGCCAAATGATGACTAAAACCAATCACTATTTCTTTCTAAGAACTCATTGTACAAATAATAATAGAACAGTCTATTATGAGAAAATGAACACAATACATAACTTTCACAATTTTGACAGGCGTGTAACAAGATCACATAAATCATATTACATGTAATCGATTCCGATATGTGAAAACAAATTCAGACGTGATGGCTGTTGAATCATCATTCCGTAATGGAGTGATCGAGAATACATCTCCAACAGAAGTAATTCAAACAATTGCAATTATTAACAATACCCGCGTGATTCAGAGGAACTTGACTAATATATTTATTACTTTCAATTGAAGTGTTTAAATATTTCTGTTGTGTTGTTTTGTTTCTTAGAATAGGCCAATTTTTTGAATTTCTTTGAACGACGGTACATCATGTTTACTAAAGAACACTGAAGTAGGAAATAAATTACTTACACATGTAATCTAGCTTTCTTTATTCCAAACTATCATAAGACAAGAGTAGGTTTAACATAACTGGATATAAATCAACCTAAATACGTAGAGAAAGTTAAAATGAAAAATAAACGCCTCTTATCGCTTGACAATAATAAATGAAAACAGCGTGGGCGATGGTGCTTAATTACCGAAATAATTCACTATCAATTAGGTGCTCTAGAACTAGATAGAAATTTAATACCAAAAATAAAAATAATAAATTTGCAATTTCGTGTTCTTTGAAATGACTTCCCATTTAAATATTGCTTTTAGGATAATTTTCATCATTATTTACAGAAAAAAAAACTAATAGTTCACGCTTAATTACTGTACTATGGAGAAGAAAAGCCGCCAAAACGTAACAAATAAATATCAATAAAAGTAAACAAACATATTTACCCCGAACAAAATCAAATAATTCTTTATTCAAGTAATACTTCCAAGATATTATGAATCGAGTGACACCAAACATGCTATACAAATCGAACCAACCCCTATTAATGCAAAATAAATAATCAAAACATACTACTCTGAGATAAATTGTCCAACCCTGATACGTAAACACGAAAACATGAAAACAAACTAGCAATCATAGAATATCTATAGAAACTGGGTAATAGAAATGTCGTAACGCAGGAAACAGTAGACGGTAGGACGGATCTGGCACAAGGTGATCTCATAGCTGGTTCAGTGTTACAACGTAATGCAAATTGTACAACGCTGTTTATTTTGGACTGCTATGCAATGGCGGTTTTAAATATTACTTTTGTGATGTCTTCATTTGTGTTGGATATTTTAACTGTCAAAGGAGGTTGGCTAAGTAGCGGACTTGTCTTGCAAAGTAGTATTTTAGCTTTGATTATCAGGTCAGGAAATTGGTTTGGTAATTTTTGTTATTGTTACTTGTTGTACAATTTACTGCAAGTATTAAACATTTTCAACGAATACACTTAAGTGAGATTACGGCTGTTAAATAATATTAAGCTTACCTAATGGAATTTAATATCTTCTAAATTATGCGACGAGCTTTAAGATACACAAAATTCAGATATTGTGTTCTTTTACCTACGCTTACACCGTATCAGCACATTTCTTTATAATTTCGGTGACACAGAACAACATTTTACTAGAAACAAATGTGTCATTAATCAAATATAAAACCTGGCCCTGAACAACATGAAAGAAGAGGTTAACAAAAATGCATTCTTCACTAATAGTTATCAGGTGTTAACATACTGCAAGTACATGACAGACACATATCGGCCGTGATTGAAGCCACGTCCGCTGCAACCTATACCGACCGCCCCAGAAATTATGTTCTTGGCGGAGTACCAACCACGATAAACCGCATTTCAGCTAATGTCGCAAACGTAAGATAAAGCGTGCTCTGCAGATTTGGGCGTATTTGGTGCCAAGTGTTAAGTGATTTTAAAATGCCCGATGAGTTGCCTAGAATGCAAATTGAAAATCAGTGTTTTGTGATGAAAATTATTAGATTGATTTTAATTAGACTACGCTTATACTCGTATGCAAGATGTTTTGTGTATTCAAAGGCCTTTGTACTCGAAGAGTTGAAAATGCCACTAATCCTTAGTTAGCCGACGAACCACATAACAGGCGGGAACGTATTAGCACGCCAGGCAGAAAATAAAGAAAGCGTTCCAACGGTAACTTTTGATAGGTACTTATGATCCAATAATTGTGATACTGATGTGAACTCAAGCCGATTTCCATATTGTATCCAGGCCTACATCGCCTATAAAATGGTTTATAAAACGCGCTCCCGAAATAAAACATCCCAAATATTTATGACAGAAAGAGTGTTAGAGAGTTGCCACGCAGCCCACATACAAATGCAAAATTCCGAGAAAACATATTTAGAACTATTTGTAATATTGTATAGCGCATTGCACTCGCTATCACACAAAATTAATAGCGCATTGTGTGCCAATGTTTGTGTTAGACGATCATTGACACTGGCCGCTTTAGAACAACTCGTCCTTGAGTTCGTATCTCCGCGTTATGAGGTGATGATAGAAACATCTTCAGGTAATTCACGAATCTTATGACGCTGGTCTATATCATTATAGCTTTCGTGTAGTTGAATCCATCATTCAGTATTCCATTGTATTTATATTCGGAATGGACTTAAGTGTCAATATGTTGTCGTCTCGTCTGCTTCTGTTCAAGATAGTGGATGTGAGGACAATATATTGTATTGATTTATTGCGCTAGTTGCTAATTACAACTCACACTGGGAAAAACTTCTCGTATGATACAATTCGAAACTCATTTGATTCAAAAGAAAATTTTGCTATCGTCTGTAGGTTAGGCGATCATTACAATATCAATGACGTCTGTCAGAAAGTAACAACGAAGTCTAAGTATGGACTGGCGACTATGGCGTTGACTACTTATGAAGTTACCACACAAATCTGGTAAGTTATTAATGATAGCGCTCTGAAAACTAAAAGTTTTAGGAAAGAACCACTAAAATTACGCAAGCTTTAATGGAGACATTGAATAATATTCTTGGTTTTCTACAATTCTGTACTTTTTTACGCTACGTCAATATATAAAACTTGAGCTCTTAGCGATAGTAAACCTACCATTACCACTTAAACAAATTCCCGAAACAAAAAACCTTCATCATATAGCATGACTGCTCCAGTTACAGGGCAATGTCGATAAAATAAAGAAATGACAAACACAAAGTTCATTGATCAAACTGAATATAACCCAATATGGAAGGCAGGAAGTGCTACGGTATCGTATAGCCTCGCGTGACTTGAGACAATAAGGCGTTGGGTTCGATAATATTAAGGAAATATTCCGCAGTTTACTTAACTTCGTTTCAATATAATGCTTCTGAGTTATCAGTGCGTTTATGATTTTGGCAGTAAACTAGCTAAAATATATGCCATTAGAACGAAATTTGAGAAGTTAAAAAATTTGGTAAATAATGAATACAATAAGAACCTCATCAAAACTACCTGTCATATTAAAACTAACAAACATATGTTAAGATATACCTATTAAAATTAAACATGTCCATTTGAAAAGCGATATAGAAGTTGGTACTACAAGGGAGCATAATGAAGAACACATCCGACACATGGTAAACGTTTGAACTAAATGTGGAATCACATTATTATAATCACCGTCATAATGTGTCAATGCTAACGCATGCGTCCTGTCCAATTTTCCACTCCATCGCTCTCCGCTGACAATGTCAATTTGGTTCGTTCTAAATATAAGCTTGTAAAGCTAGATTTTTCGGTCGTATGTCATGTGCCATTTTGTTGGAACGCGTTTCATGCAGTCACTCGTCTTTAACCTCTATAACTACCCAATTTACAAGCAGGACTTTTTAAACAACGCCTTTCTCAGGTCACGTAAAGTCTGTAGTTGAATAGACATTATTTATCATGACACAGCGAAAGAATCCAATGCCAAATCGTTCATAATATAATGTTTAAGGTGGCTCATCCATCAAAACTCCAAAATAATAAATTGACTTGGCCATCGCATGAAAACACAATGTATCTCACAAGTAATACATATTTTATTAAATACTAGCGGCCCGACCCAGCTTCACCCGAGTGCATATAGATTTCTCTACAATAATAAGCACGTATTATATACATAAACCTTCCTGTTGAATCACTCTATCTATTAAAAAAAACGCATCAAAATCCGTTGCGTAGTTTTAAAGATTTAAGCATACAAAGCGACATAGGGACAGAGAAAGCGACTTTGTTTTATACTATGTAGTGAAGATTGTCTGGTGCGAAAGCCAAGTAAATCTATTTCATCTAAAACATATATTTTTTTTAAATATTGATAGGGTCACTATATGATGTTGTTAGGTTAGCTAGTTAGTTTAGCACAAGACAAGGTCCCTTAAGAAGGGACTGAATTAATTAACCGACTTCGTATTACATGGATCTTTCAACTTTTTTACGGTGGAAGAACTGAATTGCGAGACTTGTTTTTTTTTTTACAAGTTTTGTTATTGATAGGATAGCATTTATACAGCAGCGCGAAAGCTGTCCGTTCAGAAACATTTGTGCTTTCATTAAAATTCCCTTTACTTGTTGTAGTTTAAAATTAATTTCCTATTATTGTTATTTACTTTCATTTTGCATTCGTTAGAACAACGTCATCATGCGCTCTGTTTACATAGCTAAGTTTTGCAGCTACATCTCCAGCCATCGCAACAAAATCATATGAACCGAACTTGTCACACGCACTTTCTTTTTATAAGTATGATCATGTATACTATTTTCGAAGATTACAATAGTTTCTTCAACCCCGTTGCTCACGTCCAAACACATAATAAAAACACGTCGCGCTGTGACTCATCTGAAGATGTGAGTAGCTGCATCCAAGCGGGCGCACTTAATATAAATAGTTGTTTAATACGGCAGCGTTTATTTACATGCACTCGCCGCATCTGGTTGTTTGGCAACCGCCGAGAAAAATTCCAACTATGATGCAACTTCCGAATCTGTAACGTCTTTGAGCATCGGTAAATACGAACAGGTAATATCACTGTTACCGATTGAGAACGAAGTGTGGAAAATATCATGTTTTACTTTGGCAACTTTAATACTGGCACAGCAAAGTACAAGACAAATGGTAAGTGCATTTCTGTCCAGATAGAGAATCAAATGGCGATACAAAACTATACTCGACACAATTATGTAAAATTGTATAAATTAGAAACCAGCCTATTTAACTATTGCTTTAAAAGAACCCAGGATTTTATAAAAAGGGGAAAAACGTGGGTGGGCAATCTGACATTTGATGACTTGATGGTGCGCGTGCTTGACATTATGATTACGCAGCTATAACTAGATGAATCCAGGTTAACGATAATGCTTGCACTAAAAGACAGCTCAGTCGCATCTCTAAGAATAAAATAGCACTTATTGTGAAACTCTATCTTTTATATCTTTCTGTATATTTAGAGAGATTCTGGAGCTATAAAATTTGCAGATTCGTAAGATTAAACTCTTTTAATACAATTATTCTTCATAAATATTCTTCTTCTTAAAATTACATCCTAGCGTTGAAGAAATTATAAACATTCTACCGCATCTAAAAACCAACCCCCGGTAATTCGCATAAATATATGGATAAGGCGGTAATCGCGTAAAGTTTTCCGACGTAAGTGGTGCGTGCGCTCCAGTGAATCGGTAGTGAAGCTTTACTGAAATTAGTCGTTGTTCGCAATGATTTTGAATATTTTTGCTTAAATTGCGACAGAAGTTTAATAAAAATAAAGATAATAATTCTAATCACCATTTAGACGAAATCTATTAAACTCTTTTAATATTTTTTATGATGATTTTCACGGACATATTTTTGAAACTGCAAATATACTGAAGGGCCTATCAATGCTCACAGTATTTTCACCTTACAGCCAATAACACAAGCATCACTTACACCAATGGCTCTCGAAGATCTAAAATACTTCAGAAGATTGTTTGACGTTGATAAATAGAATCATAACTCTCACATCGCCCATTAATAGATCTGTCTGCATCCAGAAACTGGGTAACCTTCATAAACTTGCAGATTGTTTACAGCAGTTTGGAAGGTCGCGCAAGTTTTCTATTTACAATATTTTTATGCTTTGTGCATTGGCACCGTTAATTAGAAAGAAAGAAAAACTATTCATTAGGCACAGACGCGACGTACATACGACATAGATCAATATAAAGATATACAACGGTAATAATGAAAAAATGACTGGTCGCGACTGTGACCGGTAGGTCAACTTAATGTTATTATGATGTTAATTACTAATTAATTACTGAATTACAATTTTTTTATTCAAGATCCGCGAACAGCTGTGATTGGGTAATTGATGCCGGTCAAGATAGACTATGTTGAGTTATCTCGCGTTATCGATACACACAAAAATCTCTGCTACCAAACTATTTGTGATAAGTAGTTTCGAAACAAAACTATTCATACAAAAAGTAAAAGCTCAACATTTCTGAATACTGTAAAAACATCAACTGGAAAGTATTTATTGCTTTTCTAATGGATTTGAAACCACAGAAAACCTATAAGTTTCAAGTTTCGACATGGGGCGCATAAACTATAAATATTTATGAGCGAAAACAACAGATGTTTCTCAATAATAAATGATTATAAAGCCATTAAACTTAGTTATTATTGTCTGCTGTGGTTTATAGAAGGGATATCACTTGATACGAGGAAAGAAAGCATTAGTAAATAGTGTTTATTACCTGCTGATATTATAAACCAAAAGTAAGGTGGTACAGTAGTATAAAATATTCATAATGTGAAACATAAATTGATATAAATATACTCGTAAAATGGTTAAATAGTATTCCAGTTACGATAAATATTAAAGTAAAGTTATTCAACTGACTTATTATAGACGACTAGATACATCACGCATTATTTAAAAGACCTTTATAGAAACAATATCACGCCATTTTTGAACGAGAGGAATTTGAACGAGAGAAGAAGACTCTTTCAGAACCGCGGAACGAATAATGCGTCCGCACTAGAATCCTACAAAACCCACGTCGGTAAAGCGACTAAAACCTCTCGTTAACTGGTTACGTATAATGAAGAAGAGAAGATGCCTACTTAGTTGCTTAAATCAATGACTAGTGACGGTAAATAATAAATCTATTTCTGCTTAATGATAGAGCAACGTCAAAATTTGTATTGTTTCTCTCCATAAAATACCCAATTATGATATAGCACCTACTTTAGATTGGCGTAACTTAGCAACACGATGATTATACAAAAAACTCACCTTGCAATAACTGGATGGTAGCTTGGTACTCTGCCAACTTCTCGTCAACGTAGCCTTCCTGCGACTGCTGCGCGATGATCTCCGCGGTGGAGGGCCCGCGGTCCTCCTCATCCTCTTCGTAGATCATGGGGCGCGGTGGAGGAGGCGGCTCCAACGGCGCTCCCGGGTAATCGTACTCGCGGATCGGTTCGTACGGCGATGAGTAAAAATACTCCGGACTCTGTCCCAATATAGGAGACATCGGATAAGGGGATATCGAAAAATGAGAACTAGGTGACGGCGAATGCTGTCTCAATGTGTGCGGAGAATGAAGAGGTCTGAACGGTTTCGGAGATGGATGGACTGGCGGCGGAGTGACGATGGCTGTGGGGTGCCTGGGCCCCGATATGAGGGGCGGCGGACTCGGGGCCCATGGCGATGGGGGACGGAAGTTGTGCGGGGAGGCGGGACCGGGGGGACGCGCGCGCCCTCGGCCCGGCGGCGGCTGCGACATCTCGCGGATTGATTCGTGTCAACCCGGTGTCACGCCACCATGAGCATCGCTGCAACAATAGAAACGTACTTTTTAATAGGTGATAACAATTTACTACGGGCCAAAGTGAACATACACGATATAGTCCTGAACGCAATTGAATACACAAATCTTGTGTTGCTCTTATCAACAACCACAAAAAATATTAGTAGAGCATCACACTCGTATGCATGCGGAAAATGAACCTCGTTATTTAATTCAGTCGACTTACTAACCAACTGCGCCATGACCGACGTCAAAATGTATTCTATATTGTTTTTATTGCCTTGAATGACGAACGTGCTATTCGCCTGATGATAAGCGAGACGAACACTCATTGACAGTAGCAAACCAAACAACACCAAGAATTACAAAGCAATGCTTGGCATTCCACTGCGCACGCCATCCTAAGACTAAGATGTTAAGGATCATTATGTGCAGTAGTTACTCTGACTAAATGTCCTTCTTGTATCTGATTAATTTAGGTTAAATACAGCTTTCTACATTTCCAAAGACTCAGTAATGTGCCGGGTTTTATGGAAATACTTGCTGTCTATCCTGGCTTACAACAGCTGCAGGCTAAAACGCTGGATAATCTCTTTAATAGTCTAGATATTCTGCTATTTTAATTAAATATTATCTAGTAGTAAAGGGACACGTCATATTGATATCATCTATGCTTTCAGCACTGTTCCAATATTAAAAGTATTAATAGCAGTTATTAACCTTGATGTCTCTGATGTGTGTTTTTATATAATGAGTAATAGAGAATTGGGGCAAGCAGTTATTAAATAAATATGTTCAAGCTGGTATCACCAAAGGGGTATAAATTTATTCTTTATCGCAATGAATGGCGAGACGAGCATGCCATTCGCCATTTGCTGCTGTTTGGCCGGAGAAATAGACATTGCGGTGTACCTAACCAGGCGAACTTACACATATGAGAAACCTACCAAAACTACCACAGTTTTACACAATTCGCCATGATTAATCAAATCCAAGATGTAATGTCATGCCTGGTACACATCACACCTCCAGCATATCATATACAATTTTTTAACTGGAAAGCTTATATTAAATGGTTTGCCCTACCTGAAAAAGGAACCACGGAATTATAGCCCTATTACAGAGTTACCACATCGTGTATAATTTACTGTAACGTCTACGAAATGATATAACACAAAAATAGTCTCTCACATTTTTACATGCTCCACATAAAACTACATATAATCCTCGTATCGCCACTTTTATGCCCAACCTAGATCCAAGCACTGCCAGTCTCATGAGACGCATCAATCTCACAAATTGAGGGGATTAAAAAAATATATTTTACTAAATCATATAAATAGAAGGGAGTAGCGTGTATAATTAGCGATGACGTACATTGCAAAGCGGTTGCACTACGATATTCTGAAAGACATAACTGTTGGATAAATTATATTGGACGGCCGCCAATGGTGGTACAGGCGTTGGACATGAAAAAACTCTTTTCATACGCCCATCGATACGTAAGCTGTTTTCGCCGGAACAGCTGTTGCGAGCGAGTTTTACTGCTAGACTATTGAAAAGCAGGTAAGCTGCGCAAAATTCGCGCCATGAAGCGGGAGAAATGTTTATATAGCCTTATCTTTTATATCTTTTAAAAGTGGCAGAACTACGATTTTAACTCTTAAGACTCAGCATGAATAGGTAGGCTCATCCGGGGCGGTACCATTTTCTCGCAGGAGATTTGCGTTTACCGACATTTTTGATATTGCGTTTCTTTCGGTGAGTGGGATTGCCGGATGCCTAATACCCATTTCCTCTTCCATCCATTTTTTTTGCTTCCTCCCCATTTAATGGAACGGCAACACATCAATAATAATCCCAGCGTCGTGAAGTTCATGGGCAGTGATCACTTAGCATCAGGTTTGCTCGTTTGCTGAACCTATTGTAACAAAATTGTGTCGTGAAATCATCAAATCAAATATTTTGATTTATATTTAATAACCTTATCATTATTTGTCTGGTAAGTATGTAGGAACAACAAATATTATAAGATCAACTAGATGGCAGGAAAGGAAAGTTCATTACCGACTCGGTAAGACATGCCATTATACAATCGCATTAACGTAACCATTGTTTCATCTGACGCACAGATAATGAGAGTAATGGATCACATTTATCAACTATAGAGTAGGTAGACGCGGTTTAGGAATCCACACAAGGCGTAAAATTGATTTTTTATAGGTAGTATGGCGTCGTTATTTTGCATACCCTGTGGAACAAAATATAGCAATCTGAATCTTGGCCTCAGGATGACTCATACTGTATTTATTCCACCCCATAATGAGGTCTCAATAATTTTAGTATTTATTTCTAAGCACGGAGTATATAATATGCTAACTGGTATAGACCACGAATTTAAATTACTCAGATATTTTTTCTGCCCTATGTTGAGTCTTTAGGACGTCTTGTTATTGCAAGATGTCGTCGATTGATTATAGGCGAGTAATTATTTTTTACAAATTTAATCCGTCTTTTCACTTATGTACAAGAATTAGATTCTCTTTGATAGATTTGGTTAAGGATTGATTTTTCAATCCGCATGTACATTTTTGAAAAACTTTCTCCCAAAAACATTCAAAGCAGTCAATAAACCCTAGAATAAAAGAAGAATATGGCCGCCCGCCAGACGCCAGAAGACTGGGCAAAAAACATCAGTTTTGGCTTATACAGAGACGGACTGGCGTTTCTCCAACCGTGCCAGCGTGAAGACCGGTTATGCAATACCATAGACAATGCGGTGAAGTTGAGAATATCAAAGACAATGCCAACATTGTGGGTTAAATTCTATGTACGCTTCAAAACACTTACAGACGTAATTTGTTTTTATTTTCTTCTAATTATACTTGGGACATGAGTACAAACCTAGCCTAGCCCTAGAGTGACCTAACCTTTAACTGAAGTTATTCCGAAGGCAAAAAAACGATAAAATACAGGGTAAGACTGTTTGCGTGGACGAAGAACATTTAATTTTGTAAGAAATAGACCATGAAGTAACCAAATGTTTCGATGAATTGTTGCACCAATTAAATAAGTTACAACAATGTACGTAAGCAAATAACGAAAACCAAGTGCAGCATATATCCGAAAACGTATTTAGGTATTTGCTATTGGCTATTTCGTGTCACTGTGGAGTCCGCTGTGTGACGCCAATTTAGCATTAATTTGTTTGATTCTACATACCGCCATAGAATCATTACGAACTATCGAACTATTAATTGTGTTTACTATTTCAAACCTAACTAAAAGCTCTAAGATAAATTTAATTTATTAACAGTTCCGCCCAGCTTTGCTCGGGTGAAGATACTTTTAGAAGCACAGAAACTATTATTTCTCGAGACAACATCTCTATACCAATAATAATTTCACTAGAGTTGGTCCAGTCGTTTGAGCGTGAACAGGTAACAAACTCACAAACTTTCGCATTTATAATGTTAGTAGGAAGTATGAAAATGGTTTTTTTACTGGTTTCAAAACGTACAATAATTGTATCATATACGTCCCATTGCATCAGCCTCCTCTATAATTGATAATTACTGAATTATAATATTAAAATGATACATCAAAAGCCTTCAATATAAGTTCTAAGTATAGATAGATAGCATAGAGCCTCTGTTATAGAGGTATATTGTCAGTTCGAGTTAAATTTTCAGCTTCCATAATTGAAGGAAAATTCTAATCTATGCTAGCACTGCTCTACCTGATGGTAAGCGATACGATCGCTCATGGGCAGCAGCAAAACCAAACAGCACCACGAAGTACGGCCTCCGCGCCATGACGAAGTTGGTTAGACGCCGGCTATAAAACGAGAGGCTGCAGGTTCGATCCCCGCACCAAAACAAATATTTGTGTGAACCCCAGGTTTGGATTTGGGTATTTGGAGACCGAAAAGTCTCTCATAGCTTCTGATACCTACGACACAAAACTCGATCTTAGCGTGGGGTCAGTACTATGTATGTGAACGTTGGGTGTATTTATTTATTTATTCAATTACATCCCGATACATAAGATGTTAAGTCTCAATATACCCAATAGTTTAAGACTGGCTACAATGTCCTTCAAACCGGAACACAACAGTGCATTGACACTGCTGTTGGGCGGAAGAATAGAAATTAAGTCAAATATTTAGGACAAAAAAAAATCAAAATTCCGTCCAGTGCAAAAACCTGGCGATAACACTGTCTAGAAAACGTTTAATCAGTAAATCATACATCAAAATATTTGGAGGCCACGTAGGCGGCAGCGTGGGCTCGGATCAAAGCCGCACGAAATAGAACCAATACAAGTGCCTCTTCAAACTGAGGATACAAGTGTACAACACCGGATGTGAGCAATGCAATGTTATGAACAAAGTGAATCAACATTTCGTTTCTAAGAAAATTATTATTTCAATTTAATGTCGCATGTTGTTTCTGGCGCATCACATAGTACATGGCATCACTTGGAATTGAATTTTTTGTTGAACTGCACCAGTATCGGCACTTTCACGGATGTAATCTTAATACGTAATGCCACTATGTCACATACAAATTATGTTCCACTACTAAACACTGGGTTGTGGACCCATAGGCTTCACGCACCCCTCGAATTCAAAGCGAAAAGACGGACGAAAAAACACACATAATTATAATGAGTACCACATAAAAAAAATGTCTTTGACGAATTGTTTTACGTATAAGTTCCTAATATTGGATTAGACGAAGCAGTGCAAATCTTTTCAAAAGTCTGTAAACATCATAAAATCCCAAAAAGAAAAAACAAAATGATGTATTAAGCATGACATAAAGCCGTCTAGATTTCGGTCTATATCCGTCGATTCTATCACAATCTAATATTAGCCGCGTCTACTAACTCCAGATCTTTTTACTGACACATTGGACTAGAAAAATCTAGACTATACGTGCATTACGACAACCCCAGTGGCGCAGTTGGTAAAAGCACCGGTAGAGAATCTAATACTTAGACTCACTTACTCACTAAGACAATTATTTGTATGATTCACGATCAATTATTGTTTTGAATATGATTGCTGAGTCTAAGAAAGCCCAATCAGTTTTGATAGCCGCGAAATAAGACAAGTGACGCAGGGTCACTGGTCAGGATTACAAGTGGAAAATTTTACTCTTTTTTTTTCTATGAGACATTAAAAGTTTTTAGTAATATTTGACGAATTACGGATTCATGTTAACTGAAATGTTAACGAAAGAGAACCTGAGTTCTGCAAAATTTATTAATTCTAAAAAAAATCTGAACAATTCGCACCCTTAATATTAAAGAGACCTAACTAAAAAAAAAACATTTTTTGGGAAACGTTCTTTAAAGATTTGTAACATAAGATCTATTCTATCTTGTCTATTTTTGTTGGATTCGGTCAGTTTAATATTAAAGGTGCGAATTGGTAAGTCTTTAGAGAACATTGGAGTTAGATCTGTGTATAACAACGTTATTCTCTTTGCGAATTAGATATTAACAGTGACGTAACTACAACTTTATTAAGCTTTATCAAACATACCTTTCTGTTAAGTACTTTAAACTGAACGATCTTCGCGTGTTATCAAAATTGGGGGTATACTTGAGAGGTCCTGGGCCGCGGGGATATATTGATAAAATCAGAACTTTTTCGACAAAATCAGCCGTATAGTAACCCTCTCAACGGGCCACAAAACGTACGTAGCGAGCTTAAACTACACTTTCGATAAAGAAGAATACTATCTCCATGAGTATTAGGATTTATTTTTTTTACATCAAATGTTGCAGACAGCAAACCTGATAGTTGAAGTTTGACAAAGTTCATATCACAATTGGTTATGATTGGCTATAGAATGATAGGCTGAAGTTTCGATTCTCGATATTTATGCCGAGTACAAATATTTGATGCTTGACAATTTATTTAAAAACTTATGTCAATACTCAATATGCGGGACTTAAAAAATCTCACGCCTTTTCTAATTCCCACGACATAAAACTTAGTATTTTCTGTGGGGCAGGACGTTGTGAAAATGTTGAGTGTTGGGCTTGGGGTATTTAATTTTGTATGTATAAATAATAATTTATTCAAATTAGGTAACTATCGACACAATCTAAACGATTATCTATTATCTAAACTAACACTGTACGAGAACAATTGGCGGCCGCGGGACATCTATCGCCCGCGCTGATTCCTGCCGAGCCTAGTTAAGTAGTTACTAGTACTCGTATACGGCATGCGCGCGTACCTATTGCGCGAAATATGTTTACGTGATATCCGCTCTTGTTTAATGAATGAAAAATGAACCCTTATGAAATTTATGAACTTACATTTTACAGGACATTTAAACGAATGCCTGGTACGTTTGATTGATACTATTGATTTCGACCTATTATCCATTGACATACTAGTTTTAAAATCAATGTTCTTTTGTTATTTACTATAATTAATTAATGTTATTATACTCGTAGTTAAAATCCCAGGGTTCAAATCCCAGGGCACACCTCTGACTTTTCGGAGTCATGTGTGTATTGATAGTCAATCACCACGCACTAAAACGGTGAAGGAAAACATCGTGAGGAAACCTGCATACCATAACGGTTCATAAGAATTTCTATGGTATGTAAGTCCGCCAACCCGCACTAGGCCAGCGTGGTGGACTATATGGCCTAACCACTCTCAATCGTACTTTCGATTGTAGAGTAGGCCCGTGCCCTGCAGTGGGACGTATATGGGCTGATATAGATAGATACTCGTAGTAGTTTATGGATAATATGTAAAATACGTACTTATTATTTTTCGTGCGTAAAATCTGGTAAAATCATGTTTTCATTATTTTGAATCACAGAAAGTCCACGGCTGAATACAAGCGTCGCATTGGTTGTTCCGCGGACGCCTCTTGGAGGATTCCGATTAAGCCAATACTTGCCAGGAACGTAAATCGTAGGTTGCAAAATGCAATATCTTATTTATAATCGTTGTTTCTACTACAAATCCTAACCAAATCTTAAGGTGAAACATCACATTATAAGCGTGAAATCCAGATACTGAGTAACTAACTAACCTTGCACAATGTTTGAAGATCACCATGCAGTAAACACACAATAACACACGTGCACTTTAGCATAATTAAATAATCGACTTTCATTCCAAACACTCCACTATTTAATTTCAATTACTAAAACGTCCTAAACACACAACCGCCATAGATCATATTTGGCATGGCGCCAAAATCACATAAAATCACACGTCTACGTAAAATCATGTCCACGCCAACTTAAAACTCAACCTTTAGCATTTAGAATAATTAAGGGCGACGAGGGAAGGAGACAGCAATATTATGAATACTCTAGTTAGACAAAGACACAAGTGTTCTTATAATTGCCGCAAATAACATGAAATACGAATATTTTAATGTGAAACTAAAAAGTCATTGACCCGTTTGTCTGAAATACTTCCTGAAACGTATAGCATCTAAAATTTATTTGGATTAGTATTGGTATTTGTTTAAGGATATAGAAACCAGGAAATATTCGAATATAATATTATTTTGGTAAAATGTCGCCATCATAAGTTTATTGGAATATTTTATTAAAAAATATTTATAAATGCATCGATATTAATATGAAGCTGAGTAATTGTTACAGACAAACTTATGTAAAATGCGAAATATATTTATTTACACTTTTTAAGAACAATGCACAGATGGATTTACTGCCTGAGGCAGTTTATTCTAATTTCCAGTCGAATCTGGGTGATGTACAAAAATAATATCGTCATACATTAAGTAATATTATATCAAAAGTACGATAAATCATTTTCAGCTCTTATGTTACAAATGGCGCTGCAATGTAGGTGAATTCAAAATTGAAAGTCGGGGCAAATTCACTTTTGGCGGGAATTACAAAGACTCGTCCTATCGAACCACATTATTTATGCTTTCATAATTTAATTCGTAATGTTATTGCGAGTTTAATATTATTATTACTTATTAATAAAGGGTCAGATTTTTTGTTTTTGGATGTATTCGATGAGTATTGATAGGCTCGGTGAGAACGCACGAGTTCGATTTTCATTTTCCCAACGTTTATTTGTTTCAGGTCGGGATGTTTATCAGACTAGAATATTACTCAGTCACTCACATCACAGTCAGTCGTTTACTCATAGCATCGTAAGAATTCGCGAAAAAGTTTAGCTTTGAATTAAATATTACATATTTTTGTAAACGATAGATTTCTACAAATTAGTCGCAGCACGCATTCAATATTATGCACAATATGTAGGTATTTATTATATTTATTGTGAAAACATGGCAAAAATGGAAACAATCTTAAAAAAATAAATTTATTGTAATACAATTTCATAATTTAAATAGATGTTAATTCAATAATTAAATTCATTTACATAGAATCGCACGGCTGAGCCCACACTAAGATCGAGTCTTGTGTCGTGGGAACCAGAAACTACGTAGGTAAGACTTTTCGATTTCACAAACAACCAGATCCGAAACAAATCCCAACGCATCACACAAATATTTGTATTGGTACGGGGATCGAACCCTCGATCTCTCGTTTCAAAGCCGGCGTCTAATCAACTACGCCGCTGGAATTTCGTACAAGAAGTAATATGTACGTATGTTTTTATTTTATTTTATTGATTTATCCATGGAAAGCATAAGCGAGTATTCTAAAAAAACTATCATGAAATCGCTGGATGCGCGCGTTTTAACCTTTTGGAGAAGCTTTTTGATGCTAAATGCCTTATGGACAGGTTTATATTCCTCATTGTTCTCGCGACTGATGATGGTGCACAATTAAATATCGTTTCATTGGCGCAACGAGTCGATGGATTGTCCGTCCATCACATCAACAACTAAAATAGCCGACGACAGTAGTGGGCGGCACTAAGCGTTCGATGTTTACAAACAACTACATAATGCACCCGAAATAGCTGAATGCACTGGTAATCGCATGCATGCATTTTACTCGTGACATTGGTGATATAATCTGTTGTTACCCAGAATTGCATTAAGACTATCCTGCCCTCACATTTGTCACTGTAGCTGTAACAGCCCATAATATACGTCCCACTGCAGTCTGCAGGGCACGGACCTCCTTGATAGTACGATTGAGAGCGGTTAAGCCATATATCTACCACGCTGGCCTCGTCGGAGTTGGAGGATTTTACATACAATAGAATTTCTTACGAAACGCTATGGGATGTAGGTTTTCTCGCGATATTTTCCTTCACGGTTATAGTGCGTGGCGATTGACTATAATTAATACACTCATGATTCCGAAAATTTGAGTCACTGCAACTATCTAATTTGGAAGATAAAATCAATAGCATCGCTGCGCAAGTCATATTTGCCTTCAACGAAATTAATCAAACAGCAAAAAGAATAAGAATATTGGAAATAAGAGACTGTCCACTTCTCTTGGTAGAATAGTTGTAATGGCGCTTCCATTTAGGAGCACTGTATTTTTTCCGTATCACTTGCCAGAGTAAATATACGCTTTTCAGCACGCTTTTTTCTCTTTCATCATTGGTAAATGTTACTTCTGCCTAGTGTTGCCCAAATGCAAGAACAAGACGAGACTTAGCCAGTCTTGGTCTTGGTCTTGCGCCAATACACCTGATCTTGGTCTTGGTCTTGGTCTTGCGCTCCCAGTCTTGGTCTTGGTCTTGGTCTTGCAGCAAGAGTCTTGCAATTACCTATTAGTCTATTACTATTTATTAAAGTTTACTTTAAATCTTAGAAAAACTTACTAGAATGAATTAATATGACATCTACTACCTATCCTTACCATTTTATCCCAATCATAATACTACTTGCGTGATCAGTATAATGTATTCATTTTCATTCTAAGCACTCTGAAACTTATTTATTCTTTGGAACACCTGTAGGTACTCTTAAAATTCGAAATTATTTTGCATGAGTATACCTACGCCCTATGGCGGCAATCAAATAGTGTCAAATGTTATGATTTCGGCGTGGCGACAACGATTGTTTTAGATTTCAAAAGAAGCCGCCGACGCGTGTATCATAACCATGTACTTCCGAAAAGCGGCAAATTTCTTTGAGAAGTAAGTACAAAACCTTTGATGCCGCATTATCAAAGTGCCGATGGTTAAAACATAACTATGCATGCACTCAGTTTGATTTTAATAGATATTTTTTTATTCGCTATGTTTATGGTATTAGTCGTAATGCGCATAGGTCAAGTTTTTCATATTCTTTGATACAGTTTTTTGCGTCTCATAGAATTCCTAAGCGTACCTACCTATACACCGAACTGTTACACCTAACTACTCAGTGAAATAGCGCTAAGTCCTAGCTGCAAGACGCAAGAGTCTTGCAGGCTATGTCTTGTTCTTGCTCAAGTCTTGCACGGTCAGTCTTGGTCTTGGTCTTGCTAAAAATACGCGGTCTTGTTCTTGGTCTTGGTCTTGCAAAAACGCAAGAACAAGACCAAGACTGCAAGACCAAGACTGAATTTGGGCAACACTACTTCTGCCCATTGTACAAAAGGGTAAAAGCCTAATCTTGGATTTAACTTAACCTGTGATGAGAATCTTAAATTCAACTTAATCTGTGATGAGATCATAACAAATTAATTCATCGAGCAGGGAATCAAGCATAAAGACTCACGATACTTAATTTACGTAAGTACCGAAGTAATATATTCCTAATTTTATTCACCCTTTGGTAATGAGCATCGTAAGTGTAGATATAAATAGCTGATCACAAACACGTGTAATTGTCCGGCGAGCACCGTTCGAGACGAGTTCAAAAGATTGATTGATCTTCATTATGTGTTTACAAACAGACAGACGGGAATCACTTTGTAATCTTACTTTGTGCATATACATGGATATTGTGAGAGATAGCGTAATTGACAAGAGAGCTGGATAACATAACGGGGGTTGCAGGTTTATGTCCAATGCATGCACTTCTCTATTAGAGCCTCTCTCTAAAACAGCTAGAGTAATTTACAAGACTATGAAGTATATACGATCTTAGATAATTTTAGGGTATGATGGAGTTGAAATGTCGCCAGAAACCTCTAATTTGAATAAGAATAAAAAAAAAAGATATATTTAACTGTCTTAAGAAAACCCTCATGCTATTATGATTTACCTACCAAAGATTCCTGCACAATAAATTAAAGATTTGTGAATTCAATTAATAAAAACAAATGAAGTATTATTTAGCGAAATTATATTATTGCATACCAGGCCCAAATGATTGCGCATACCTACTCATAAAACTGATTTTACGAGATTCATCTTGTAATCGACTTGTAATATAAGATTCTGAATCACTTCTCCTTCTGTAAACAATTGATGATCGATATTCAAAATAGTTTTAAGCAGAAGAAAACGATTTCTTACCAATTGAAGCAATTTCTCAATTTCAGTTTCCGGCACGAAAATTTATAATTTTGATTTATGAACCTGGATATACTTTTTATAGATAAAATAAAACACTTTCTAAAACAATTACGTCCAATAAAACACTTTTGAGGTTAATATCGAAACACTGTATGAAAATAACTTGCTTAAACTTAAAATCAATTGCAACAATAATGCAAACTGCAGAGCGCGAATCGATAAAATTCAAACGAGACCTAGTTGCGTATTGAAACGAACACCCAGCAATTCTCAGACTTGTTAAACAATCAGCCTAATGAAGATTCGTTATCGCTCCTTCGCGAAGGATGAGTTAGATCACGGAATGACGAAATAACTATTTCTTACAAAATTAATGTATGAGTAAACATGATGTATTGCGATTTGGTGGAAGAGGTATATTTTTGAACTCTTGTTTTATATGTGTGTATAGAAACAAACATATGCATAGCCCAGGAAAAATATCTGCAGGTCATACAAATATAATTATAATCCTGTAGGAATCGATTAAGAAACACGCAACTTTCCGCGCGAGAATCAAATTTTTAGCCTATGCGCCAATTTAAATTGGTACAAAAAAATATTACGAAATTGATACAAAACTTGCGTGTCTGAAAATATTAACGGTATACCTTTAGCTTTTGTTGCGTTGATTCTATTTCCCCTTGTGTAAAATTAGTGGCATAAAGATTATTGTTGAATGGCAATACTGTTATTTATTACTTTTTCGTTTACTTTTATTCTTTTAGCAAACTAACGTTTCTATTACGTTCTGTGAAGAGAACGGGAATGGATTAAACACAAAGTAGTCGAATGTTTACTCATTTACCTTCATTTAGAAAGGCAACGCGACTGAATGCCCTATATTTGTTTCAGTTCAGTATGTTACTGTTATTATTATAATTCTATCATGATGGATAACATGTGGCCTAGCCCCTCTCAGTTGCAGATAAGGTTCGTGCCCTGCAGTGGGACGTTTAAGAGCTAATACAGTATCCCATAAAATAATATGATACATTTTAATACTAGCACGGCAAAGTGACTGTCCTACATCGAAGCACAAGTTATTACTTTTCATGTCTGACGATTATTATCTTTCACCATTTGACACGGTTAATTCGGCCCTTTTATTATGAAATTAAATTTATTCTGGTTTAAATTTCCTTAACGTTAAACGTAGGAACAAGTCCGTCACACAGAGTAGAAAATAACTATCAAAAGTCGCAATTATTACAACCTTCGGTTTTTCACGCTGTCTAAAGATCTGATGCTAATCTAATTTAATGGCATTAAATATTATTTCGCACAACTGGTCACTTTACTTCCGCAATGTTTTTCTGGATCACAGCCATTTATAACTAATCTAATCCCGTAGTTTGTGAGTTTGTTTATTTACGTAACCTCAAATCAAATTTTGGCTGAAACAAATCGCGCGTGTAACCGTGCGTGCTGATTTTACAAACGATAAGTAACCTTAATTTATGGCATCGAAAACACTACTGTAATAAAAAGTTGAAAGCTCATAAGGGTGGCATCGATCAATATTCACTCTGATACTTTTTGTAACAACATGAAACATTGACTTTAGTAAACAGACGTATGCATTGATTTCGTGTTTCACATACAATGATTCTTTGTAGAATGTATAAAACTAGTCTTCATACCTCTGAGTTGAATATTTTGTCTGGTTGGAACAACCTCTGGCAACAAAATGGTTGGAAGAGACTGAGAAGTGCTTATATTTCCAACTTCTATTGGTTGTTTCTGATTAATTTCATTGCGTGTTAAAGACAAATTAGTGTCCTAAGAGACTAGTCCAGCTTAGGTGATTTTTTTCAGTAATGTTCATACTATTAGAAAATTCATATCAGTCCCATCATATCTTATAGCTTCGGTGCTTGATTTAAATTATTTACATGCCACTGTTGATTAGAAAGCTCCAAGATGAATCCAATTAATTATTTGTTTTATATTATATTTCTTTCTCTCCATTTCTCTCTCTCTCAATGTCTGTTCAGCCACACGAACTCCACAGCTGAACTTAGGCCTTCTTCAAGAAGCTCACAGCTGAGGACGAGGGAGGTTGTTATTAATGTTCAAATCTATGTAAATAAGCTTGGTGTTGCCTTGCATTTGAATATTTTCTACAACTGTTGGTGCCTTTGAACTCCTTTCAGGTAAATTTTTAAGGTTTTGTGAATTGCAGCATCTATCATGGGGTTTTGTTGGTTTTGGGTGTACACCAGCGAAAGCCAATGCAAATATCTTGCATAACTAAGTAAATATTTCCCGTATGAATTGTATTTCTATGTTTATTTTGATCAAAAACATCTTTAAGTTCTATGATTTTGATATTCATATTGCATACATTTTCAAAATACATAATGTGAAAATAATGTTAAATTCCATAACAATTAGTATTTATTAGATAAAAATGTGTGTTTTGATGAAATTAATTTATATTTAATTCTTGAGCGGCTGGTGGTGAAGCCCACGCAGGCGAGAACGCGTGTACAAGCCAGTTTAAACAATGTTGTAAATCAAACACTGTCGGCCACATGTCAAACAATTTATCAATAATGCCCTCCAACACTTTCCAAACAAAATATATCGGAAAAGTATTCTGGAGCAATAATTTATAGCTGGTTACGTGTTGAGATGTATCCACCTAACCTAATTCGCGCAGATTATATCGAAAAACTTAAACAAAATCCAAAATAAACCGCTCAAAACATAACAATAAACAAATCGCGAAATCCGGTCGCTCGGTGAACGGAAAATTATTTTCTAAACTCTTCCAATATTGTTTCATCCTAATTTCGTTTACTTTACGAAAGATACATAGTGGTGTTTGTACAGAAAAGTATGCAAATGTTAGTATGATGTAATATACCTAATGAGATAAGAGAGCACAGAGTGCAGCTCTGCAAGTAAATGAGCAAAATCAATACAGGCTCATCTAGACATAGTCCCAGAGATCCTATGGGCTTCGACGCAATGCGGACCAGCAAGTCCAACCAATGCACTCAATTTAAATAAACACATTAAAATAAATTAGCTTAGTGAAGCAAGCGTGAGAGATTGAGGTTAGGAAAACTACCGGCACCCTGTCAGTACAGTGCAGAGCAAAAAAACTACAGTACAGAGGAATGACGATGAAAATAATTTTGGAACGGCAGGCGGACATATTGAAACTCAATACTCCCGCCTCCAGAGCGGTATGCACGCTGCCCCCCAAGCGAGCGTTAGTGAAGCGCACACTACATCACAGATAAGCGGTAAAAAGGTGCGAATAATCACTACATTACCGGTATGAGTGTAAACGTTCGACGGTAGCACAACACTAATGGCACTTCCTGTATGGCGTATCCACGTTACATACAATCGCACTGGCGGGATCGCGCGCGGCTCGTGTCGGAGGTCGGACGGTGGTACTGATGGAACTGTGGTACTGTGGTACTGATGTGCGGGACTGGAGGTGGAATGCCGTTTACGGAGTGACCTTACCAGAGAAGGTTTGTTAGCGCGGCACGGTTAGCGCGCGTCGTTCCGCCGGGTTGGGAATGTGCGGCAGTTAGCGCTGGACTGAGGCGGGCGGGCGGATTCGGCGCCGTTCGGCTGCGTTCGGCCACTATTATATTTAGAATTTGGCCCTCTCCCCGGTTTTATATAGCAGTGAGTACATCGTATAAAGAGAAGTCGAGATGTGGTCGCTCCTATATGTGTATATATAGAAATTACGACTTTTTATTGAGTGGATTGTAAATTTTTGCATACCGTCCGACGGTACGGGATGGCCGATATTTCGGTGCGGGCGCGACGTTTTTGGCAACGTGTGCTAAAATATCACCCACGCCACATAGTTCTCCTCTAGTCGTCGGACTTTTGAAAAAAACGTTTTAGCCGTGTGAAAATTTGCATATATGATCGTTTACCAAAACCGCTGGACTACGTAACATGTTATTAATTACCAGGGCCTACGTCACGAGCATGTGAAAACTCTGACCTTGCGTCTGGCATCCTTTGCCGAATACTTTGAATCTCTGCACGTGAAATTGGAAAATATATGACGGTTCTTTGAGTTTTGCTGTCATGAAACTAGAAAACGTTTTTATTTTATTTAATTGAATCGGACTAAAATTATATTATTAATTTTAAGAGTAAAGGAGTTTGTTTGGATTTATTACCCCAGTTACTCTACTGCTTAAATGGATGCCAATTATGCCCAACTAACCAGACTTACGCCCAAATACTGGAAAGAAACTTAAATATAAATTGCGCTTAACTACGTTAATCCCGCTTAAATGTACTGGCTAAGTGGGCCGTGTGCTGTTAAGAGCAACTTATTATTTAAATGCGTTCCAGTATTCGGGCGTTAAAGTACTTTCGAGAGACAATAATTACTTTCAGTCCGGTAGCAACTGCATCTGGACAGCACTTGCCATTTATCATCAGATACATGGTTGATAGCAGTCACTTTCTCGTGACTGTATATATAAACATCGGACGATTTGCCTGTAACCATGCTTGGGGTTACTCTATACTCCGACACGAATTTTGAATGTTCTGATGTTGAACTTCAACATATAAGATAAATGTTTTCAACTTCTAAAAATCAATACTCTATAAAACTTATTATTCACGTCAAACTTAGTCTAAGATTACGATGTACGGTACAGGATACGAATATTTTGTAAAGTATTTAGGAATATTCCTACAGTTTGGGCGAACAGCGATGTTCGAACATTTGTCGTCATGTCGGAGTTCAGAGAATCCCTTATTCGCCGGAAATGTAACGATCTATGTGGATGTGGATGCGAAACATTAAAAGAAGGATGTATGACAACATTACAGAGAAAGTGCTGATAATTTTACGTCACGTTTAGCCTTCATCGCTGAAATATTAGGCATTCTGGTTTATTGGTCTGTGTTAGGCACTATGTCATTAGTGATTATAATTTTATGTATATTTATAGATCTAAAATGTCGCGTATTGGCAGAAGCTTATTGGATGACACGAGCGAATTTGTTGCATAACTTATTTTTAAGCCGTTTTGGATACAAAAACACGTTATATGTTATGTGAATGTTACTCATTAAAATAAAATTATTTTTTTCACAGATCACCGATGTTTAATTTTAATTTTCATGAAGCAACTTTTCGATTACTTCCCAGCTTTTATGTCCGCGGTGCGGACTGAGGCATTAGTCATTCGTTCAGTGACAGTAAAATAAATAAAATGAAATCCGCGAAAATATCCGGTTTAAGTAATTAGTTTCAATAAATATAGATCCCGTGATTCTCTCAACCCTTCTTAAATTCTTTCCTGTTTATGGCTTTGTAATCTGACAACCTTCGATATGAGAATATTATTGATGGGAATTATTAATGGAATAACCATCAAAGTTTCTCAGAACGGTAACATAAAACATTTATTTTATTATATTCACTTATTCATTAACTCCACCATTTTTTTCTTAACTGCCCAACGGTAACAGGTCTTCTGATGTTCGTTCCTTCCAGCCACAGGAACCACCACTTAATATAGGCGTTCCCCAATGATCTCCACATCGACCTATTGGAAGCGGCCTGCATCCAGCTACTTCCTGCAACCTTAACTATGTCGTCAGTTCCCCTTGTAGATCGACGTCTGACACTGCGCTTGCCTATACGTGGCCACCACTCCACTAACTGTCAGCCCCACAGGGCATCAGTGCTTCGTGCTATGTGTCGGGCCCATTGCTGATCCTTTGGGCTATGTTCGTAACCTTTATCCTTACATACACATACATGATTAAGACGGACTTAAGTATATAAGAAGGACGGGTTACTCTAAGTTACAATGTATGTAACTTAGAAGTTCTCGAGGTTACGCCACCTGCCGGTAAACGTAGTGCCGGCCATCACACTGAAAATTTAGCAAATGTGTAATCAGAATATGACGGCAGATAAGTATATAAATACAAGTACAAACCATCAATACAAACCGTAAGAAAATTCTACATTACATTCACCATTTGACTTGTTACGGACTAAGATGATGTTAAGTACTTAGGCTCAATTGCACAAACTAACTTTGCCAATACCTAATACAATAATAATAATATAATAATAATACCTTGAAAATGTCAATCTCATACATTAGCAAGGTCAAATACGTCTCAAATGTATGGCGATGACAGTTCCAGCAAAGGTATTGGCAAAGTTAGATTGTGCAACTCAACCTTAGTCTGTAGTCTGTATCAGCCTATATACGTCCCACTGCAGGGCACGGACCTACTCTACAATCGACAGTACGATTGAGATTGGTTAGGCCATATAGTCCACCACGCTGGCCTAATGCGAGTTGGAGGACTTACATACCATATAAATTCTTATAAACCGCTATGGTATGCAGGTTTCCTCACGATGTTTTCCTTCACCGTTTTAGTGCGTGGTGATTGATTATCAATACACACATGACTCCGAAAAGTCAGAGGTGTGCCCTGGGATTTGAACCCGCGACCACCGTGAACATGTTGGCAGCCGCGTCTGGTCTGTTTACCAACAGGCCACCACGCACTTAGGTACATACTTAGTAATGCCCAGGAATTAATAAACGTCATTTGACTATACAGAACTGAGGCAAATTAAAATAATTTATTAAAACAAAAATTAAGAATTTAAATTATACTTAAAAATAACAGACTTCGTTCAAACGCAAGACGTTATAATCAAAACAAAGAATTATAAACAATGCATCTGTACAAAAATATATGTAACGAATGGTTTCTTCGATTTATGCAAATGATACAGATTTTAATATATTTTATAATTTTTTATAGATTTTATTGCGGTTTTGGTTTAATTATCCTTTTTTCATTGCTTTGGTGGTCACGAAACACGTGGCAATCCACCCCGTTATTGTTTTATTTCAACGTTTACAGGAACTCCTAGCGCAAAGATCAAGTAATAAACATAATCGACAGCCTCCGTGGCGCAGTTGGTTAGACGCCGCCTGTGAAATGAGAGGCCGCAGCACAGAGTACATTACTATATGGCCGCAGGCTCGATCCCCGCACCGAGAGAAATGTTTGTGTGGCCAACAAATATTTCGTCCGGGTCTGGGTGTTTGTGAGACTGAAAAGTCTCTCGTAGTTCCTGATACCCACGACACAAGACTCGATCTTAGTCTGGGGTCAGGACTATGTATGTGACTGTTGGGTGTTATTTATTTATTTATAATAAACTCAGGCGTAGTTCGTAGATCACGAGGAGCCATCAGTGAACCATCACAACGATGTCAGTTGTTGGCAGATGTCACACTCATTATGCCATGTGAGAACTGAGGAGCTCAAGCTAACATTCTGGCACTAACAATACACAATCATATTTATAATATTATATAACTATATTTGGGAAAGTAGGACCAAGAAGACAAACAGAAACAATATCTAATAAATAGACCCGTCTCTCATATTATAATACAGGGTCTAATATCGTTGGATCAGAAGCCACCAGAGAGTAGAGACTGATTGTTGTCACTACACCGAATCTCAAAGTGTATCAATCACATCAATTACAATGTCTTGGTGGGTCCTGACCTCTCTTTTCAAAGCAAAGTTTCAACCAACTTGCCAAGTGCCAAGGAGACTCCGGCTGTGAAATAAAATTATGACGAGCTTCCCAGTTGTGTTTCAATCTAAAGAAATGAGGCGATTTTTTTCACTGTAAGCTTAGAGTATTTATAATATAAAGGGAGCGCTGTCATACATTTTCTTTTTCAAACACGTAGATATTTTCTTGTTCGTAATATTGTTAGAGCTCTTATATTAGCGAAAATTGAACTAAATATTTAACAACAAATGGCTTTTAATTCCTTTTATAGTCAATAGTATATTTAACTATTATCCTTTTAAAAACGAGTTTTAGTGTTATTAAATAGTCCTGAACAATTTATTTATATTTTTCTTTTCCAAATGATTCGTGCATGTAGGACAACCTGTTAAATATCCGTCAAAGGTGAAGGCAGAAAAAGGTGGCCCGACCATTTTGTCTACGTGTTGAGGTACCAGCGCTCCCTCTATATTATAAATACTCCAACACTGTAAGTATATATTCTTTATGATGCTTTAAATTACTAATAATCGTATCAAAGTTGTATGAAATTATATTTTTATAGATACTTGATTATTAAGCTTAAAATTTCTACTTTGTTTCCTCATACCGTGTAGGTAAAAACATAATAAGCATAAATTAATAAAAACATATTAAAATCTACTGCCTCAGTAGCGTAGTTTTACTACGGTACGTTTGCAAAATTGAGGTCCCGGTTTCGAATCCCAAGTCGGGCAAAGTGATATTGGATTTTTCTATTTATTATCAGCCTGAAGTCAGGAATTTGTGCCCGATATGGCGATAGGATCGCACCCCATCACATCGTGGGACGAAACATACAAGGCGAAATGTGTGTGTCCAGGCACCTCTGCCTACCCCTTCTGGGTAAAAGGCGTGAGTTTATGTTTCTTTTAAAATAGCACAAGAATAGTAGTAGAATAAAATTTATTAAATATTTTTCAAGAGTTGTTGAAAGATCCTGAATTTTAGATCCATAAAGCTGGAGCCCCTCGTCCACGTCTACGACAAGCCGTGTGGGTCGTGATCTCGAAGTATGTAACGTGTAAAAAATCTATGACAAATAATGCAATGAGAAACTCATATAAATGGACAGGGCGGAATCCGCGTAAAGTCTTCCGACGTAAGTGGTGCGCTAAAATAACCAGTAAGCACTGAAGAGGGAATTCCAAAACACGTAAAATTAATAAATAGGTAAGATTCAAGTGAATAATTCATTTTACAAAAAAGAGCTGTTAGGGCCATTTATCAACTCGGTCCAAGAGTTTCACTGAGAGAAAAGTTTAAAGAAGTAGATATTCTTACTGTTGCATCTCAATATATTTATGAAAATTTATTATATGTTCGTAAAAATATTACTCAATTTAAGCGTAATTGTGACATGCATAGTAAGAACACTAGGAACAAACATAATCTTGCCTCACACGTTACTCGTCTCCACAAGATAAATAATTCTTTTATGGGTCAAAGTGTACGCTTCTTTAACAAGCTTCCCAACAGTTTAAGAGAACTTCCAATTAATAAGTTTAAAAAAGTAATAAAAGTTAAGCTGTGTAAAAAAGCATATTATAGAGTCTCAGATTATGTGGAAGATAAAACTGCTTGGGAATAAATTGCTCATTTTTTTGTATCTAATTGTATTAAAAGCCATTTTAAAACTGACATTATTGTGACTTGTGACATGAAACACTGTAATTGTAAATGGCGATATAAAAAAATAAAAGAAAAAAAGAAGACAGTTCGTGTTGCTGAGGGAGTTTCTTGCGCCGCTTCTTCTTCACAGCTACAACACGTTCCGAAGCGGTGGTAGCAGAAAAGGACGATTCAAAAGATCTTGTGAAAGACTATTTGAATAAAGAATATTTTGATTTGATTTGATTTGAATAAAGTTAAATATCAATAGAATCAAGCAAACTTATTAGTATTATCATTTACTTAAAAAGTTATCAATGACTAATTTATATTCCTTGATACTATACGGTTAGTTATATAACAATAATAATTTATGAACAATTGTTTGATTTGTATCTTCATTGTTTTAAAAATTGTATCTTCAAACATAGCTTCGAAAGTATAAAACATTCCGAATCTCGAATCCGGCTTTGATGTCATGTTAGAGTAATGTATATTGTCTGTACGTTAATATGAAAAGAAAAGAAAATTAAAATAATTAGAAATAGGAATAAGATGTAATAAGACTATATTATATTTTTCTAAATGTATTACATGCCAAATGTAAAAGTAAAAAGATTTTCACAAGCGTAATAAGCTATACATTCAAAAGTACGTAAATTCCGAACGGAATCTCCATTGAAACTGTCATTTTCATTGTCACTTGTCAAAGCCAATAAAAACAACCAAGGTTTTACGAGGAGTTCTTTATTTATTAAATAACAAAATAATAGTACAATTATATTTATATAGCATAGAATGTGTTGAATAAAGCGTTGTTGAATTTTTGTTTTAGCATTTGTTTGTTTTAATTTGTTTTCGTGGGCTGTTGAATTGCATCCTTGAAATGTTCAGCCCAGATATCCGTGAATACCAGCTCACATCGATAATAACGGAGTGTTGTGGCGGCAAGGCGGTGGTGTACTCTGCCCTTTACAAGCCCACGAACATTAATGTGGCGCTCAAGAGGTATTTTGTTGATAAAGACAAAGAAAACGCGAGTTTCATACAGGTAAACACTTTAATTAAAGCATTCTTGTAAACATATCGTCACACCACTTAATTGTGGAGCTATTTTACTTTATTAGAATCTATTAATTAATCATTTAGAGAATATAACTGATTGCTTTTGCTGCCTGCTAACTCTAGGGTTTGAGCCAGTGGATTTGAGAATTTGCTTGTGTGAACCATTGTGTTATGAAAGCAAGTCCATTTTCCGTATATGTGTTAAATCCGGTCTATGATTTAAAATTACTATATATTTCTTTTCACTTAAAACCAGTATCACATCTTTATAGAACCATAGTACACCATAGCCTGCTTAAGAAATCAAAATCTATGTTATATATGCAATATCTACCAATAATTATATCAAAAACTTAAACCAACTACAAAGAATATTTTTGTTTTAGCAAGACATCCTGACAAGGAAAGAGCTCCTGCATCCAAACATTCTTCCATACTTGGCATCATTTGTCCACGGAAGAGAACTGTATGTGGTGTCGCCCCTCATGACGTTTGGGTCTTGCCGTGACATCTTGGATCACTATTTTCCAGAAGGTCTTCCTGAGTTAGCATGTGCTCTTATTCTGAGGGATGTCTTACAAGCTCTACAGTATCTACACAAACAGCTATTTATACACAGGTTTGTGGAAATTCAGTCTTATTTTTACATCATCATCATCTCAGCCACAGGAAGTCCACTTCTGAACATAGGCCACCCCCAAGAATCTCCACATCGACCTGTTGGAAGCGGCCTGCATCCAGCGACTTCCTGCAACCTTAGCCAGGTTGTCCTTCCACGTTGTAGGTGGTTGTCTGACATTTCACTTGCCTGTATGTGGCCTACACTCTAGAACCTTTCGGCCCCAACGGCCATAGGTTCTGCGAGCTATATGCCCGGCCCACTGCCACTTTAACTTGCTAATCCTATGGACTATGTCTTTAATCTTCGTTCTCCTACGGATCTCCTCAGTTCTGATTATACATCATACTATGAAGAAAATTAGATTTTTAGTGCTAAAGACTTTGTTTTATTAAACACTAGTCTGGAACTATTAGTCAGTATTGAAAAATGTATTATTATGTTCTATAGCAAAAGTCTTGAGGATAGTAATAGTGTATTAGACATTACATGTTGACACATAGAGGCTGAGCAAAAATAAATTATTGGGATTCTTAAATGGGAAATGTGAATTTGCCCAGATTGTATACAATTTTGCTTTCAATTTAATGTTATATGCACAAATATCAATCTACCAATCTTTAAAGTGTGTATAAAAAGAGAATGCCCATTCATAGTACCGGTCAAAAATATTGTTGATCTCGAAAGCAATACTGCTTAAAAGTCATTATAGATTTTTGGGTGGTGTGCCCTTAAATGTTTTTGTGATTTATCTCAAGTGACAATTTTTTTATAAAATAAAGTAATTATATCATATCAATTATTATACATTTTATTCACAGAGGAGAAAACAATTTTTTTTATTATATAACAAGTTTATTTTTCCAAGAACTTGGGGCCTCGGTTGTAATTATGTTTATATTTCTTGCAAATATATATTTTGCCATACACGAAAAAGTAGATTTCAAAGAGGGACAAGTCTTTGCACTGATACTAAGTCTCATAGTAAAATGAACATTCTCCTTTGAGTGTACATTGAAACCAAGTTTTTTGTAAATACATTGAACTGCATAGTGGCCTGTTGGTAAATCGGATCAGACGCGGCTGCCAACATGTTCACGGTGGTCGCGGGTTCGAATCCCAGGGCACACCTCTGACTTTTCGGAGCCATGTGTGTATTGATAGTCAATCACCAGGCACTATAACGGTGAAGGAAAACATCGTGAGGAAACCTGCATACCATAGAGATTTCTATGGTATGTAAAGTCCGCCAACCCGCACTAGGACATTGTGGTGGTCTATATAGCCTAACCACTCTCAATCGTACTGTCGATTGTAGAGGAGGCCCGTGCCCTGCAGTGGAACGTATATGGGTTGATACAGTACAGTACATTGAAATACACTAGGAGTGTGCGAGCGAGCCACATCCTGGTGGGTCCGAACGGCGTGTGCCGGCTGTCGGGGCTGCGCAGCGCGGCGTGCCTGGTGCTGCGCGGCCAGCGCGCGCGCCGCCTGCACCAGCTGCCGCCGCCCGACCACGACAACTCCAACCTCATGTGGCTCAGCCCCGAGGTCTTGGAACAGGTTTGTTTCATGGTTTGAATGGATTCATTTTAAGCCAAATAGAACATATTGTGTCTTATAGTAAGTGCTGAACTGTATGTTATATCAACTTACCAAGACTTGACAACTAAGCAACTTACTTTCAACTTCAGGGTATAACCAAATTGAGTTTATACAATTGTAATCACCAGTAAAAACTAAAAAAAAATTTGGTTACATTTAACATTACAACGATAAATTACGTGGTCAGAGAAAAGGAACAAAAAATCCTAGTCGAAATATAATATTTCTATTTGTTCGTTTCGAGGGAATATAATATAATTAGTTTCTATAATGCCAAACGCTAATTCCCATACAAATGCTAGCCAAGTTGCAATTTGACAAACGCAAACAAAACAGTTGGATTTGGAGTTTCGGAACGCTAACTTTAAGTTCGATTACGCCGATGCTTTAACGATAGTAAAACGAGAATGGCATTGGAAGCGCTTGTAACTTGGATAACGGGCCAGAACAAACTAAATGTTTTGGCCTGTATATTATAATATTTGATATTAATTGTGCAAACTGTGTGCGTAGAACCTGAAAGGCTACGACTCCCGCTCGGACATATATTCGGTGGGCGTGGTGTGCTGCGAGCTGGGCAACGGCTGCGCGCCCTTCGGAGGCGTCGAGCGCACGCTCATGTTCACTGAGAAGGTTTATATTGATCACATTTCATTATTTTCTAAATCCATTGCTTTTAATTGATGGGTGACTTTATTTAACTCTGCCTTGTAAAATAACACTACCAATTTTATTATATCAATTGACTATTATAAATCATGTATGAATTCCTCTGACTTAAACCAAGCTCAACTCCTGTATAATTACTGTACTGTAAAGTGGTTATAAAAAGAGCAATGCTAGAGTTTATTTGCCGTCATTTTTTGACGAAAACAGATTTGTGAACTGGGTGGTAGAAGAAAAAAGTAAACGAATAAATAACACCCAACCGTCACATATATATATAGTCTTGACTCCAAACTAAAATCGAGTCTTATGTCGTGACTATCAGTGACTACAAGAGACTTTTCGGTCTCACAAACAGCCAGACCCGAAAAAATATTTGTGGTCAGCACAAACATTTATCTCAGTGCGGGGATCGATCCTGCGGCCTCTCGTTTCACAGGCGGCGTCTAACCGGCTGCTCCACGAAGGTTGTCGAAAAAATAATATGTAACATTTTACAGATTCACTAAAGTATTTAAATGAATTTGCAGGTGCGCGGCAGCCGACCGCAGCTGCTGGACTGCTCCACCTTCCCCGAGCCCTGTCTGCAGGACAGCGACGCCAAGAGTACGTACAAACAACACATACATACATAATTATGCACTCTTTACTTACATGCATAACTCTAAACCCATACAATGATTTATTACGTCTACGTAGAGACTTGTCGACGTCACAAACACCCGAAACAATTGTTTGTGAACTGCAAAAACATTTGTCTCGTTGCGGCTTTAAATCTACCGTCACTGCTTCACAGCATGCGTTCAACCAAATACTCTACAAAGGCTGTCAATTAGATTAATCTGACCTTGACAGGTATGAGGGATGATGCTACAGGGGATTGGCAAGTAATTTTCGCATGACTGGGGTAATATACGCAGATTAGTAAGAGAGGGAAGGGAATGAACACTATTAAACTCCTGTTAAAGAGTTGCTAAAGAGAATGGGGGTGGTTTTTGCCTTGGGATATTTTATCGCCTATACTGCCGCTGAGGACCACCAAAGTACCAAAACGATAATAATTTTCACCCAAACATGACTGTATTAAAAAAAAAACTTCTCTTTTTTTGCAAAATTTTTAGTTGCAATTTGTTTGAAGAGTCTAAAAAGTCTTGAAAGACTTGATATATCCTGTATAAAGGAATATGTATGTACTACAGGTCTGTACAACCCGGACGTGGGCGTGGGCGAGGGCGCGGAGGCGGCGCGGCTGCGCCACGTGTACGCCGCGCGCAAGCTCTCCGACACCTTCCACCACCTCAGCGAGATGGCGCTGCAGAGGTCACACACTAGTATACACATATTTCTATTGCCATCAATAGCGAGACGAGCATGCCGTCCGCCTGATGGTAAGCGATACGACCGCTCATAAACAGTTGCAAAACCAATGACCACCACCACCTTGAATAACAAAGCAATGCTTGGCATTCCACTGCGCTCGCCATCCTCAGACATAAGATGTTAAGTCTCAATATATCCATTCTTTTATATTGAAAAATAAGCAAATTGAATACGTTTAATAATATGTTACAATTATTTCAAACTTGGTGTAGGAGGAATAGAAAAGGACGCAAAGACAAGGCGCGAGGGTGCGAAAGAAAAAACGAGTCTTTACTACACTTTCATGCACTAAAAGAATTAATATCTATCATATTACGATCAATTTTTATAAATTTTTTTGCTATATTCATCACATTCATCAAATAAAATCATCCATCGAGCGTCATGAAGAGCGTTTTTTTCTAAAATAAAAATTAAAATGGTGTGGATTTCTACTTTTTACAATTTCTTCTTCAAATCTAAATTACTGATTATGCAACCAACAACATTATTTTTACTGTCAAAAAAATATTTTCTCATTCCCCTAATGAAACAGTTTATTAAAATTATACTCTCACTTTCAGAGACCCAGAAAAGCGGCCGTCGGCGACGCAACTGCTGAATCATCCGTTCTTCAAGCAGATCAGAAAAACAGACTATCTGCCCGGACTTATTGGACGAGTGAAACCTATCAAACCTGACTTAGGTGAGCAGTTTTTTTTTAATTGTTATTTGGGTTCTGGGTGTTTGTGAGACCGAAAAGTCTCTCGTAGTTCCTGATACCCGTGACACAAGATTCGATCTTAGTGTGGGGTCAAGACTATGTGTGTGACTGTTAAGTGTATTTATTATTTATTTAGTCAGGATCGCCAACGTTACATACAATTCTGAATGATTGAATTCAATAAAAATATGTAAAATTGCTGTTACAATTCTAGGCAATCACGACATGACATCAAAGAACAACTAAACATAAAATTCAATTTTATGATAGAGAACACGCATTCAATTCATCTGACGTTGAGTATCTCTCTCTCTCTCTCTCTTCAGCCACAGTAAGCCCACTGCTGGACATAGGTCTCCCCCAAGGATAACTAACTGTGTAGAATTACTGGACCTCCAGTATCAAGAATGTGTTTCAAATCTTTAAAGAATTTGGATCAAGGTACCAGAAAACGATTAACTGAATGAACTTATTTCTTAAAATGATCTGGCGTAATTATTTCTAGGTAAGGGTATAAGGCGGAAATGTCCACTTAATAGGCTTAAAACTGGTTGATATTCAGAGAAACTTAAATGATCTTGTTTGACTTTTATGTATGATAAAGACACTTTCAATTCACAATTTACAAATGTTGAAATAGAAAACCACATCTGGATATACCTTAACATACAACGACATCTAGCGACAAATCATGGAACTACTAAAAGTCGACTAAACTGCCCAATGGAAAGACATGAAATTCTGTGGCATTGTCCTTATAAATTCATGAGTTTAAATATTTGATTTCAGATGACATGTCGGCTCTCCTACTACAGGAACAGATGTCCGAGATGGACATAGAAAAGACTACTGAATGGGACTTCTAGAACACGTATACCTGTAGGTTCGATTCCAGGTCACAGTACCTATACTACTATATCTGACTACAATACCATATAGTTTTAATATTACATTATATTTGATATATTAGTAGTAGTGGTTTTCTTGCGTTGCGTTGTTTAGGCGACCCACTACACCGTGTCGTACCATGATCGTACTATGGGTGTATCAGTGACTACCTGATTATAACTCCTAAAAGATAGTGGCATCCATTTTATGGACACCGAGAATTTAAGATCAGCGAATCTCTGGAAATATCTTTACATGTATGAAAATCTGTCGAAGTTCAGTGTAGTTCTGGTATAAGAAAGCTTGTTAAAATTAGATACTTTTGTCACTATTTTCTATAGCATAAGTACTGAAATATCATATACACCAATATTTTGCATACGAAAGAAAATATTTTTGTAAAAAAGAAACAAATCGACTAGAACATATTTAACCTGATCATGCGGTCCCACACAAGTGCAGTTACATTGTTTTATAATTGCTAGTTTTTGGGTACACCTGTTATATCACTAAAACAGTCTCCTCAATTCAAATTCAATTCCTTCCAAAGAAAGTTTCAAAGTTTTTTATCATCCACACATTAGCTAGTACACTACACCAAGGAGGCAGTTGAATCTGCTCGAGATTTATTTATGGTAAATTTATTTATTTTATAGTAGAATTCATCTAAACTCTATTGGGGTGTGGCGAAATATTGAACTAAAATTAAAAATAATAAAATATCTTTTAACGAATTGTTTGAGATATGATTTCATATTATAAACGACAAGTATATTCGTAATCTAATTGCATTAATATGTGAATGCATAATTAAATGTGAAAAGGGAAAAACTGTTCCTAATATTTTAACAACAGCATGACAACCAGGCATTAGGAAGCCAATAGACCGTAGATAATCTATGCCTACTTAAAAAGTCGATTATTCCTAAATTAAAATTCTAAAATTTTGGATGAAAATGAATTTTTATTGCAGCAGACTGGTCGTGGCGATTTATCGATACACTAAATTTAATTACTTTCCACCTAATTCATAGGGACTTAACGCAGTTTTCAAATGCTGCTAATATGAGCTGACTGAAAAACGTTATTCATAGACGTCAAAAATCAGCTTTATAACAGCTATATTTACTTTAAAATGGACGAGAACCTTTTTTAAATAAATTTTAATCAGAAAAATGGCGGCTCGGAATCTAATCTTCTGTAGATTAGATTCCGTGCTTCGTGGAACTTGACACAAACTATGATGAATAATACTAATACACTACCAGCGCTTGTTTGTCCAATTTCCAAACATTACAAAATATAAATATAAAATAAAACTTGCACGGTAATACAGTGTTAGAAACGGTATATATATTTTATATGGACAAATAAAACTGAGACCACAGATAGACGATACGTTAATAGTAAACTAAACGGGACAGACAATATGTACAGAACTTGCCACAAAGAATAACAGTTATAGTACTTCACAGTAACTGACGGAAGCAATATTTCTTTATTTATTGTTGCATTTTGTGAAAATTTGATTTGTGTAGACCATTTTAAATATGGCTGGTCCTTAATGAGTCAAGCTATACAATATACTAATTTCTATACAAAAATCAGTTAGATGTATATCACATACATGAAATTCCATTTCATATTTGCGTATTCCATTTCAATGTGGATCTCGAGGACTGTATGGAGGTAGAATTATTATATTGAATTATTTATATGAAAATATTGATAACTGCGCTATCATACGTCGCGGTCAAAGTTCCTATTGCCTGGTCGTGTAACATCAGACCAAATGAGACCACTAACCTGACCATCCGCTGAGGAATGCTGCATGATGTACACCAAGTCACAGCATCTCACCACACGCGAACCTTTGAACATCCTTGTACTGTATCATCCCATAAACCCCACTATAGAACTCCGTAACAACCCAGTTCCATAGTGAGCTCAGACTAATCCACCGCGCTGGGTTGGCCGACTTACATTGCAATAAAACTAATTTTACGGACTTAATTTATCCTTATTTTTAACATCCCGACGATTCGAATACTTTCGTGGCCATACATACACACTACATAATACACGCACACTTACACTTTTTCAAAATATCCTTGAAAATATCAAAATATCGCACTCCGACATGTTTCTTCCTATTTATTCACTGTATACTGAAGTGATGGTCGAAGCAAAACGTGTTCAAAGTTTTGTACCCTACCCACATTTAAATTGACAAAAATCCCAACTGATTTTTGTAATTTTGATGTGATGTTTTGGTTCGACTCATACTGATTTGTTGTAGTTGAATTATGTTTTGGCACTAGTACTAGAATATTTGTACACAAATCACACTACTGCCTTAGGTCTCAACTTAGTGCAATGTTATCTTGTTATTCTTTATACAGTTATTCATTTTTTGTATAAATTATAAGTAATCTGACAATTACAAATTATTTCTAGGTAAATATAACCCGTAGAGTATTTATAACAGAGTGAGCGCTGGTACTTTAAAAACGTAGATAAAAATGGTGGTGCCGGGCCATCTTTTTCTGCCGTCCTATTAGCTTACATTTGACAGGTTGTCCAACATGCATGATTTATATTTAGTAATAGATAAATTAAAAAATATTTATTGCAATTTATTATTCAGTAATAAGCTCAATTGTAACCAATATAGCGTACTACCAGCACGACGAACAAAAAAACTACGTTTTTGAAGAAGCAAATGTACGACAGCGCTCCCTCTATTATTTATATACTCTTAAAGATACCCGAAAGCAACAAGATTTTAACCGTCGGATTTTGTTTTAATACATGCTGTTTGAATTGTTTCCTATCAAATGGACTAAAAATGAACGAGAAATGTAGAAATGTTGCTTTGAAATCATCCACTCGCATATGGACAATTATAATACAAATGCCTTACGGACTCGATGATTAATATTTTAATACGATGTCACGTTTTTATCACTTTACTTTTTCGTTTCAATTGTCCCGCAATTTCCAAGCTACAAGTTATCAGGAGACCTTGTTAACATGGGGGAGAATTTAATGTTAAGTGCTATTCCAATATACAAGGTTAGTCATAAAGGGTATACTAAGACGAAAGGGGGATCCTACACTCATAATAATGAACAACTTTCACCATAAGGCCAATCCTACAAGCACGAAAAAAAATCAGCTGTTCAATACAAAAACGTTCGTTTCAAATTGCAAAATGTACGGAACAGATAATTATTTTATTAATATGATATTTATATGATTTTTGGTTTTCCTTAAAGTTAAAAGTTGTTCATTATGATGAGTGTAGCATCCGCCTTTCGGCTTTATATACCCTTTATGACTAACCTTGCATACTGGAATAGCTTGACAAGGTCTATGCAATAAAATTCATGTTATTTATGTGCCCTGATTCTAATTATTGATGTTTGGAAAAGCATGGTAAAGTGATAGAAATGTGACTACGCAGTTGTGACGCCATGTCGATAGTTATAGAACATCTCCACTGTGATCAATAAAGAACAATTTTGTTGTTTTTTGTATTTCATTTAAATACCTAGACCACTGTTTCGTTAAGTGTCACATATTTATTTCTCCCGCCTAATAACAATGTAAAGACACTGCTATGTTCCGCTTTGACGGACATTGTAGCCAGACTAAGTACTAGACATAATGATGCACAACATCTTATGTGCAGTAGAATTCCAAGCATTGCCTTGCAATTCATGGTGTTGTTTGGTTGGTTGTGCTACTGTCCGGAGCAGTCGTATTACTTACGTACCATTAGATGAATGGCATACACGACTCGCTATTCCTTGCAATAAAAAACAATAAGGAGACTTTCGACTTTTCGTATGAATTAATACACAAAACTTAACTTACTGCTGAAACCAAAATGTAATAAACGATTTTCATTGCTATCCAATGATCGATCCCAAATATAGACCAATCACGTGACAAATACTCGATACTCCCACTTCTTTTATTTTGATCGATCCATTTTTACTATCGGTCATATACTGACAATATGTCCACTTACTGATGTCCTTCTGATGTCAGATGGTGGGATGAAATAAAACACTCATGTGATCAAGGAGTATGGTTATGTATTAGGAAGTGGCAGACAGCTTGCAGGGCGAGTGCGGCGGCCCTCGCCCCGGCATCTTCTTCCACTTGCCGGGAACTGCTCACATATGACGCACGACCCGCCCTGATACACAACATATTGTCAAACCTGGGCACCAACCCAGAATCTAGACATAATTCATATTGGATTAAAGCAATAACATTACAATAACAAAATATACATACCAAACTAATTGACTATAAAAAAGCCCCCTCATAGTACAATTTAGGGTTAGGCCATATTGGCCACTGCTGGCCTAGTGCTGGTTGCGGTTGTAAAATAAATTAGGAATATATTCACCTGGCAATCATGTTGATGGTGGCTTTAGCGCCCTCCTCAGCGGCTTCTGCAGTCTTCTCCAAAAGAAGCTTCAAATCTTCCTTCAAATTGTGCTCGAAGGCTACTGCCGCCGTATACAAAGTGTCCAACTGTAAAGAGAAATTGGCGCCATACTCATTCATTGTTACACGGATACCAGGTAAGTTTTATATAGACTATATGGAAAAAATAAATAAATACACCCAACAGTTACATAATACACATTCCTCACTCCACACTAAGATCGAGTCTTGTGTCGGGGTATCAGGAACTACGAGAGACTTTTCGCTCTCAAACATCCAGACTCGAATGCTTGTAGTTCATTCAAACATTTGTCTTGATGCGGGGATCGAACCCGCGACCTCTCATTTCACAGCCAACGTCTAATCAACTGCGCCACGGAGGCTGTCATGTATCATAGACAGAGCCGGTGTTAGGCGCCAGTGCAAAAAGGCATCGAATGCCGGCATTTACTGTAACCTATAGTGTATATCTATAATTTACTGTCTTTCCCTTGGATTTGGATAGTACTTATAGGGCGCCTTAAACTCTCGCCCAGGGCGTCGTTAATCCTTCACCCGCTTCTGATCATAGGTATCAGAAACTATGGGAGACTTTAGAACTTTCAATAGGTACCTACCGGCTTCCTAAGTCTTACAATAAACTTGCAGATCTCATAGACTATTCTAACCCCATAACTTGTATTATTGTGTAAAACCATATGTTGTATGAATTATTTGGAATATAAACAGTTACCATGGTTCTGTCGCCGGGTTCAGCGCCTCCGTACTTGGTGATGGCCTGCATCGCGCTCTTCCACGCGCTCAACCACGACTCCACGTTTATATCCTTTGCACTGAAATAATACGCAACACTCCAAGTAATGTATCAGGCGAATAAATAAAACTAATGGACAAATACTGGTGACAAATTTTTACTGGTGGTAGGTCTCTCATATGTGAGAGGCCTTCTGGGTGGGTACCACCGCAGTGTCTATTCCTCCCGTCAAACAGCAGTGTAAACGCACTGTTGTGTTTCGGGTTGAAGGGCATTGTAGCCAGAGTAACTACTGGACATATTCAGACTTAACATCTTATGTCTCAGGATGGCGAGCGCAGTGGAATACCAAGCATTGCTTTGTAATTCAAGGTGTTGTTTAGTTTTGCTACTGTTCATGAGCGGTCGTATCGCTTACCATCAGGCGAACGGCATGCTCGTCTCGCCATTCAAAGCAATAAAAAAAATGTACACATTTTAAATTGTTTCGTATATTATTTAATTTTCAACATAGGTATTTAAAATCTATGATTAAAATATTTTTATTCAATTACAATTCAACTATGGGACACGATACGATGCCATGGACTTTATTAATAAGAATGACTATTTACAAATAAATGTTTTTAAAAATTGTAATATAACTACTAGATAATTTATTTTTAGACTCATGTTGAAGGATAGCGAGCGCAGTGAAATGCCAAGCATAGCTTTATAATTCAAGGTCTCTCCATTCAGTGCAATAAAAAAATAAGAGAATTTGACAAGATGGTCCAGATCCATATTTTTTTTAACATATCAATATGAAAGCAAGCTAAAATATAAATATTATCATTGCATACTACAATCCTTACCAAGCTATAGCCTGTGATGCGGCGGCGAGTCCCAAGCTGTAGATGCCTCCGGAAGTACCGCCCATGTCGGTCTCAGCGATCTCCGACAAGTCCCATAGCACATTGGACAGGTACTCCAGAGAACAGTTCTCCAGATATGATAGGATTGCTGGAAATACAGAATTATGATATTTTGGATTTAGATTAGATTATAATTATCAAATTAAAATATTTTGATACGGTTATTTTAATACTAACAGCCTTTAATTATACTATTCCTTTGCTGAATACAGGCATCCACAGTTTGGATTGCCAGTTTAATTTAGCAGTTATGAACGACTTGATAATTGATATGTACTTTCTTGAATTTCTAGTCTGGATTGATCAATAGATTGTGGTCAAGAAAGCAAATAATCAAAAAAGTCAAAAGCTAACATAAGTAACTATCTTCGAAATAGAAGGTATTATTTCCCAAATGTTAGTTTATCAAAAATATTGTTGAAACCGGTAAATGCACGTATAAAGATAAATACATACAGATACATATAAATATATACCGGTAGATCGCCTGATCTGGGATTTGAACCGAGGAACGTATAGCCCACAAATCATATCAGATGCAGCAACTACATTGCCATTATGATCATTCAGATCACCATGCAATAGAATGACGTGATGAATGGAGCGAACTAGTCCTTAAAGTACGTTTAGACTATGACACAGTACACTCACTGCATACATCGAAGTGTCTCTGTATGACAAGTGTCTGATGCAAAATGATGACACGATAATGAGTGTCGCATCAGACGCTTTGTGAACACGCTGTGTCCAAGTGTACTAGTGTAAACAGTACAGACTGTACTGTACTGTTTACACTAGTACACTTAACTGTGTAAACAGTACAGACAGTACAGAGTACTGGTGGTAGGTCTCTCATATGTGAGAGGTCATCTGGGTGGATACCACCGCAGTGTCTATTTCTCCCGTCAAACAGCAGTGTAAACGCACTGTTGTGTTTCGGGTTGAAGGGCATTGTAGCCAGAGTAACTACTGGACATATTGAGACTTAACATCTTATGTCTCAGGATGGCGAGCGCAGTAAAATGCCAAGCATTGCTTTGTAATTCAAGGTGTTGTTTGGTTTTGCTACTGTTCATGAGCGGTCGTATCGCTTACCATCAGGCGAACGGCATGCTCGTCTCGCCATTCATAGCAATAAAAAAAAAAAAAAACCATTCATGTCGGACATTTATGTCAGAATTTATGTCATAGTCTAAACTACCATTAAGTAGAGTCCTTAAGTAGAATAAGTCGAAAGTCGTACCTAGTCCAAACCTCTTGAGTGTGATGCCGCAGTCGCCATCGCCGCAGCCGGAGTCCAGCCTGTTGAGCAACCCCTCGTTCTTCACGAACTCTTCAGCCGCAGCCTTCAGACTGCCTTTCAGTAGTTCTTGCGCTTTACTTGATAGTGAAGGTCCTGATGCAGACTGCAAAAAATATAGTATCTAGTAGCTTTTTGTTTTCTGTATATTTAGTCTTAATACTGCAGGTCTCGGGATGATTTCTCGATTTTATCTACTAACAAATAATATGCATTTTTCTTAAGCATATTAAATAAATGAAAAAAGGTGTAACGAGAGCTAGAGTCCCTACGTCTCCTACGTCGTGCGTGTGCACATAGTGTCGAAGCTTCTGTTTAGTTTGAACCATTGCATAAGAAAGCATTAGCCTATGTTTTTCAAATACTAGTATCTACACTACTTCTCTAACAGACAAAATGCTTCCACGTACCTTCCTCCCATGGCTCTGCAGTAAACTATCGTCATCCCCATGCCCTCCCTCTGCCCTCACAGAAGTCTCCCCTCCAGTCCAACTGGCGGCCGCTGTGGGAGCGTCTAGCAGAGCAAGCCACAAGTCACCACTAGTCTTGTTCAGGTGCAACACACATATCTGGAAGCCGTGCATCTCGAGAGATGTCTTCAGATGACCGGAGTAGAGGCGCTCAACTATTATGTGCTTGTCTTCTGCAATTGGATTTATTTTAAAAAGTTAATTTTGGGGTTTATTGGTGGTGGATCTCACATTTGTGAGAAGCTGCCTGGGTAGGTGCTACCACAATGTATATTCTCCCAGCAGTGTAAATGCACTGTTGTATTCTAGTTTCAAGGACATTGTAGCCGGAGTAACTACTGTCTACTGAACATATGGAGACTTAACATCTTATGTCTCAGGATGGCGAGCACAGTGGAATACTAAGCATCGCTTTGTAATTCATGGTGATGTTTGGTTCTGCTACTGTTCATGAGTAGTATCGCTTAATATTAGGCGAATGACAAGCTCGTCTCGCCATTCAATGAAATAAAAAAATAATTTAAACAAGTAGATATATTTTTTTCTAGGATAAAGAGACTCCAATGCACCTGATAGTAAGCGCAGTGCCGTAAACCCCTATATGGTATCTACTAAAGACTAAGGATTATCACTCGCCATTCGGCACAGCTATACCAGCATATTTAAATGTTACACGCCACGCTTCAAGGACCCAGAATCACAGACGCCCGAATACTCAAACGACATTTAAATATTAAGTTGCAATTTGCATTTAACTACGCATGTTCCACTTAGTCAGTACATTTAAACGGATCCTGCGTAGTTAAATGCAACATAATTTTAAAGCAGCGTTTGAGTATTAGGGCGCGAAGGAATAAAATACGTGGGACAAGAAAAAAAATATCACACTTTAGATTATGTTAAAAGATTCAATCGTAGCAAAATTTAGTAAGAACAAAATGTGTGGTGATGAACTCACCTAAATAATCCTTGGTTTCAGCACTAATGATGTTCATTTCGAGGAAGGAGGTTCCTCCCAAGTTGTCAATAGTCACCACCACCCGGTCGCCGGACGCCAATTTTAAGTGATCCACGATCTGTGAACAAAGCATTTCTTTAATGACCCTCCAAGTTTTCGCAATATTTAATATAACTAATTACGTTTGTCTCACAGTTTCTATGGCTCTAAAAATATACATGGACTGTAAAATAAGTAGCTTTGAAATTATCATATTAAGGAAAATGTAGGCATTTCAATTTCACATAGACACGCTGTTTTTTTTTTAATTTCATCATGCACTGCACCGGTTATCCCGAGACTTTCACTAACTAGTAGCTACAATATCTTTCAAACTGATGGTAGGTCATTCATACGTAAGAGGACGCCTGGGTAAGTACCATCGCAATGTCTACTTCTCCTGCCAAACAGCAGTGTAAATGCACTGTTGCAACATCTACAAAAAGTACAGGAAAAGTAAAACCTAAACCCAAAACTACAGAAGCGGATAAGTCAGTTAAGTTACCTGATCAAGTATCATCTTGACGATTTCCTTGGCGGTGCCCATCTTGACCTTGGCGATGCCAGCCTCCCCGTGCACTCCTGCTCCCAGCTCCAGCTCATCATCAGCTATCTCGAACAGAGGTGACTGACCTGAAATATTTTTTGCAATAATAACTCTGTTTGTTGGTTTCCTGGATGTAAATTAAAACAATAGTAGGTAAGTTGTTAGGCTATCTTTGGTCTTTGGTAACTAGAACTATAAATATGTAACCATATATTTTTCTGTAATTATCTAAAAACAAGAATTTATTATTAATTTATCTTTACCGAATGTATGTTTCAATGTGTGATCTAGTTTTATTCTTAGATATTTACTATATTGCTTTTTTTATTGCAATTATAAAACACGAAGTTGAACACACAAAACTTGTCTTAAAACCACAAGCCAAATGAATCGTAAAAACATCAATTTGAAATGAGGATATACATGCAATCTAAAACAACGATATTGCCTCATCGACAGCCTCGTCGTCGTGGGCTTTGTCGCAGTTGATTACACGCTGGATCTGGTCAGGATTGGATCCCCGTACCAAGACAAATTTTGTGATCCACAAGTTTCAGGTCTGGGTGTCTGTGAGACAGAAAGCCTCTCGTAGTTTCTGATACCCATTAGTGTGGGCTCAGGACCATGTACGAGTATGTGACTGTTGGGTGTATTTATTTATGATTTATTTTTTATCATTCATTATACTGCCCCACTAAAAATTTTCTTTTAATATAAGATGTTCTTTGTCTGATAAGACCGGAAGAACATTTGTATGTTTGTGAGGTTCGTTTTTATTTGTATTTTTTTCTGTGTGTGCAATAGTGTGTAAATAAATAAATAAATAAGAGTACCTGGCAATGAACAGGCGCTCAAACAGACTCCTAAAGTGGCCATGTGCTTCTCAGCTTCGACGGCCATGGACCTGATGGTGGCCAGGTCGTGACCCCGCACGGCCATTGCACCGCATAACTAGAAACAAACAAATCATCGTCATCAGCGTATGCATTGATCATACAGCGGTGCATTGATCATTGATGGACTAATGAATAATAATAAATTATTTAATTTTAAATTCATTACAATCTTAAAAATATTTTTAATCCCATTAATTAACAAGGCAACGTTATATTGAATCTGATTTAAGCATTTCTGTTTATGTATGAACAGTTGATTAATACATACGCACATTAATACTATCGAGCATTTAAAGGAGAACCAATCGTAAATTAAAACTGTAAATAGTCCAATTTGAGTAATGTCCCAGGAAAAGCACTGCCCTCTGAATGACAGGTAAAGTTATTTACCTAGTTCAGACACAGGAGCCCCATAAAAATAATAAGGTGTAAAATAATAATTTAAATAAAATTTACCTTATAAAATAAAACTTCTCCAACCATACTGCGTCCGCCAGTCTTATTCTTACTGGAAGCCACATCTTCTCCTACGATCAGACCTTCCACCTAGATACGAAAGCAAAAACATTAAAATTCATTCTAGTCTTGGCAATAAATAACTAAAAATAATAAGCCACACCTTAATCCCAGCAACCTTGGCCTTTTCTATAGCTTTGCCGAAGTTCAACCTGTCTCCTGTGTAGTTGCCAATGATGACAAGGACCCCTCCTAGAATATTTAAGAAAATTAAGAAGCCTATCGCAGTTTTAGATAGTCGCTATATGCAAGGAGCTCTTAGGAAACCCTCAGCAGATGAATATGCTCAGTAGTCATTGAAATACTGCTGTTGTTGAGTGTGATAAAGTGCTCCTCAAAGGACATAGAAAAGAACGTGTACTTTTTAATCTGAAATGCAATATTATTAAGAATTTATGTCTAGAGATGAATTTTACAATATCAGTCATCATAAAAAAACGAATCCGCGATAAAAACCGTAAATAATAGTTTTATTTCACTTTTCAACTTACAAAATCAGTTTTGTTCAAAGTATCCCCAAGTTTTTTTTATTGCAATGAATGGCTAGACGAGCTTGCCGTTCGCCTGATGGTAAGCGATACGACCGCTCATGAACAGTAGTAATACTAAACAACACCTTGAATTAAAAAGCAATGTTTGGCATTCCACTGCGCTCGCCATTCTGAGACATAAGATGTTAAGTCTCGATATGTCCAGTAGTTATTCTGGCTACAATGTCATTCAATCCGAAACACAACAGTGCATTTACACTGCACTATTATATTATTATTTTTATTATTACTTAACTAATAAAAACATTTTACGATTATTTTTTTCAGGAAATACGAATATTTTGAGGAGGCGGGAGCAATAGACATTGCGGTGGTATCAACCCAGGTGGCCTCTCACATATGAGACGCCTACCACTAGTTATTTCAATTTCGTACTGTCAGCCTCACCTGAATTATATTTGTATAACTGCGCTATGCCATAAAGAACATGTCCTGTTGGTGGTGACGCGAAGACCCCACCGGCCACTGCACCATCCAGCATACCTGTGCCGACAAAACCTAAACAGAAAAAACATACATAGAGTATGTATTTAGAATAGGCCTGAGGGTTTAATGTTAGTAAATAATCACCTGAAGCGAATGGTTCGTGTCCGGAACCGCCTCCACCCAAAATAGCGACTCTTCCAGTGTCTTCCTGTACAAATTGAACTTATTACAACAACTTCATAATTTCATAATTTATAATTTCATAATTTGCTCTTCAATTACTGATTTATATTATTAGGCAGCTAAAGTTGTGGTTGAGAACTTTATTTAGTCATGTATTTCTCAAAAGAAAGTATCAATCACCAGTTTGCGAACTATTTAATATTGCGGAGTTCCTATATTACAGAAGTTCTACCACAAAAATTTAAAATCGATCCAAAAAAATATGCGTGCATATACATAAACATCACGCCTTTTTCCCGAAGGGTTAGGCAGAGGTGCTACCAGAACACCCACATTTTACCTTGTGTATTCCGCCCCATGATGTGATAGGGGGCGAACATATCGCCATATCGGACAAAAATTCCTGACTCCGAGCTGAGAATGAATAGAAAAATCCAATAGAACTTTGCCCAACTTAGGACCCGAACCCAAGACCTCAGCGTTATAACTGTACCATGGTACAACAGGCCACCGAGGCATGCGTATATACATAAAAACACATAATTCCTAATTGAGCAGCTTCCTCTGTCGTTGAATAAAAACCATATTTCATCATTAAGACCTTCACAATTCGCAATGCTTTTTATACAGCAATTGTGGGGCCTAAATAATACCACCACGTAACCAGTTAAGAGACATCTACTTATAGAAATAACACTATTATTTACTGATTTTATCGCGGATTTGTTTTAGTTTTTACATTTTTTAACTTGCCGACGCGACGTTTCGATTACTTTACTACATGACCAAGTAGGCTGTTAAGTTATCGAAACGTCGGGAAGTTAAAAATTGTAAATATTAAACAAATATAATAAATAAATAACACCCAACAGACACATACATAGTCCTGACCCCACACTAAGATCGAGGAGTCTTGTGTCGTGGGTACCAGGAACTACTAGACTTTTTGGTCTCACAGACACCCAGACCCGGAAAAAATATTTGTGGGCCGCATAAATATTTCTCTCGGTGCGGGGATCGAACCCGCGGCCTCTCGTTTCACAGGCGGCGTCTAACCAACTGCGCCACGGAGGCTGTCAAAATATATATTAAACGAAATCCGCGATAAAACAGTAAATAAAAGTTTTATTTCAATGTGTAACCGTCGCGTAAATGTAAGAAACCATCAAGCGTCTACTCACCAGTCTCCGAACCGTGATAACTCGGTGCTTAGGATGCAGTTGCAACTGAGGGTATGTAGCGACCACGCCTCGTAGATTGTCATCCACGCATGTCTCAGGGGAGTTTATGATCTTCTTCGTCACTGGCTTGTTGGATGCCATGGCTTCTGTGAAGCGATTTCTTTTAATAAAAACATTGGCGATAAAGGGGTAAGTGACTTCATTTAAAAAGAAATCACGAATACTTATGAACATCTCTGAGTGCAAACAAGTGCGGGAAATTGATACTTTTCTTAAATTCCCCGACATCCTGTGGGGCGGGAATTTTAAATAAGGAAATGTCAAATATACTTTAAACTGTCAGTTTTATACTTCTCATACATTTCTCATATTAAAATACATCGCAATAGCTCAGTTTCATGACATTCAAATATGGTTCAAACCTAAAGAATCAGTGAAAATTTTAATAGGTACATATCTGACTGGGAAATTCTTTGTGTTTTTATAGTTTCATATTGAGCGCGATAATTATGGGGTCTCTACCACGGCCCGCCTGATTGTTTTAAGTTAATAAAGCCAGCTTTTTTGTGTTTTTGTATTAGATTATGTTTTACTAGGTATAGTTATTTGTTGAGTTGTACATCGTTTTAAAAAACGAAATAATAAACACCATATTTTGTAAAAATATTTAATATGTAAAACTTAAAATCTAACTTAACTTACCAACTATTAATTTTACGTCTTGCACAAGTTTTCAATCAATACAAATATAACTTCTTTAATTTCTACTATTAAAAATATGCGTAATAATAAAATGTTTACTTACAAATCACGAGAGTATGTAAGTTAGTATTATAATAATATCTAAAGCTATGTTACAAAATCTCTTATTAATCATGGTTTCATTCTAAGTAAATATTGAAGTATAAAGTTTACAAAAATAATATTAACATTTAATATTACTTACACACCTGTGACTTTTCAGTCATTTGCGTTATTGATAGTCAATCATCACGCTCTAAAACGGTGAAGGAAAACATCGTGAGGAAACCTGCATACCATAGCGATTTATAATAATTTCTATGGTATGTAAGTTCGCCAACCCGCACTAGGCCAGCGTGGTGGACTATATGGCCTAACCACTCTCAATCGTTCTGTCGATTGTAGAGTAGGCCCGTGCTCTGCAGTGGGACGTATATGGGTTGATACAGAATACAGAATATTACTTATTCAGTACGAATCACATTTTAAAACATCAAGAAGCTACATATTTACATAGGCCAGAAACATTCTACAATCTCTTGCAGTATCACGATAAATTACACACTGGTAACTAGTACTTAGGTCAGAATTATTTAAATTGGTCTCGTAATTATCCACAACATAATTTATGCCGCATACATTCGTTTCTCCCATCCATCTCGTTTTATAAATTTAAGGTTGATGCCATCGATGGCTGTAGTGACCAAAGCTTCAGGCTTATACTTAATTTCCTTAGGCATGCCATCAGCCAGTTCCACAGTGTAAGACTTCAAAACAGTTACCAAACCAGCCATCATTTGCATTTTCGCGAATCTCAGTCCTGCAAGAAAAACAATAAATCAACTGTATACTTCTGATTACATACCAAAAATATATATGTAATAATATCATAATGATCTTTTTATAACAATCAAAATTGCGTTAGTCTGGCTTTTTTTGACAAAGCAAAACATGCCACGGTATAATAAAGCTCGGAATGTATCGAAAAAACATGAATTGGTTTATTTATAAACTCGTCTGTGCCTTTGGGTGATATCTTTGACAAATAAATCATAATAATTTGGTAAATGAGTGGGTACTGTGATACGAGGGGCCTCAGGTTCAACGCTCGCACTAAGATTATTGTTTGCGAGATTATCAAATATTTATTTTTGATCTGAGCATTTCGAGATTTAAAAATCTATCGTAGGGGCTAATGTTTATACTAATCTAAGTATTTTTATTAGGATCATGACTATGTCTGTCACAACAAATACAGGCAAATACAAGTACTTTGAACTTACCAATGCAAATCCTGGCTCCTTCTCCGAAAGGCATGTAAGAATAAGGTATAATCGTGCTTTTTTCATCTCCATAGAATCTTTCAGGTCGATATTCCAGTGGTTCAGGGAAGAAATCTGGATTGTAATGCATGTAAAGAACGGGAATGTGAACGCGAAGTCCTTTTTCTACATTAAGTCCTGGCGCTAAAGTATAGTTTTCCATAACTTCTCGCGTAATAGTTCCTAGTACAGGATACAAGCGTAGTGTCTCGTCAAGACAAGCCTCCAGGTAGTGCAATTCAGACAAACAGTCATAAGTTATCTTATTCTCATGCCGTGCCATATACGCGTCTACTTCTTCACATATTTTCTTCATTACCCTTTCATTCTTGGCCAATTCGTACAATGTGAAGCTGAGGGTTGCGGCTGATGTTTCGAAACCAGCACTGAAGAATATCATGCACTGGGACAGAAGTAAATCATCACTAACATTAACGCACATTTTTCCCGCATCACCATTTCTAGCGCTACGTAACTTATCACCTTCGATGTGACTTTTCTCTTTCCACGTAAGGATCAGATCTACAAAGTCATTTCGACCGGTAGGTTTATAATCTCGCTGCTTCAATACAGCCATTATAATGTTGTTTAGCAAGTCTAGTTCTTTTGTCACCAACTTGAACCCGAGCCCGTAAAATATTGACGGCCACACCATGCGTATTACACTTTTAAAAGCCAACCACTTCGTGGGCTTCGACACGTCGTCTCCAGCCTGCTTGAAAGGATTGTCGTCGCTGTGTACCATAGTATCCGTATCAACTCCGAACACACAGGCGCCAATGCATTGTATAGTGAATCTCTCCATTAAATTCTTGACTTCCACTGATTCCAGTTTAGATTCCTTCTCCAAAAGTTCTTCAAAGCCGCGTGAGCATTGTGCGATCATGTTGAACATGAGCTTCATCTTGGCTGATGAGAACAGCGGCGTCAAGTTTTGACGTAATACTTTCCAGTTGTCTCCATAACTTGAAAACAAACTAAAGGTAACGGCTTCCTTATGCGCGTAGTCCGAGAGTTCCCTCCCATTGAAGTAAAAGAAATCCTTCGTGAGAATTGTTTTGATAATCTCGGGATCTTTGGGTATGAGCACGGGTTCAGTGCCAATAAAAGCGCCTATCAACGGCGCGTCGGGATATTTGTCACATATTTCTTTAACTACATGACCGAATGTATTTCTCACTAATATGAAGTCAGTGTAGTTGCCCATAAGCGGGCTAGGGGCGGGGTACGGAATATTCTTTTTCTTCCAGTAGTGAAATTTGCGAGTCGACAGATAATATAATATAAATAATACCCCGAGTACGATAAGCACTGTACTGAACATTGTACGTGTTGTGAGGCGCGTGATTGAAACTGGAATGCCGGCAACATGAATGTATCTCGCGGTTTTATTGTGAGTGAGCCTATACGCCGCGCCGTACACAAAACGTAATAGGTACATACAGTATTGTAACCAGATATAACTACTTAAGACCAGATAAATTATACATTTGGATAGGATTCGGTTCCGTGACTGGGGTCTAAAAATAATATTGAGCACATGTTGTAGTGACGCAATAATGAGAGGATCTATAAGACATATAGTCCACCATGCCGGCTTAGTGCGGGTTGGGCGATCTAAAAAATCCCTGTTATATGTATGATTCCTAACGCTGTATTCCTTCACCTTTATAGTGCGTGTTAATTTACTACGAATGCACACATGATGCTGAAATGTCAGAAGTGCGCCCTACGATTTGAACCCGCTACCACCGTAAACATGAAGGCAACCGCGTCTGGTCTGTTTACCAGCAGGCCACCACGCCCTCCATAGCACGATTTGGAGCCGACTTATGGCAAATCGAAGCAAAAATGGTCTTTCCTATTTTGACACTAATAACGCATCTGACGATTTCTTTCGTCGCATCTAAAAAATAATACTAGTCGAAAATCAAGTGATAAAACTTTTAATTGATAATGGAGCCAGTTTTTATTGAAGTACTGATGGCTTAGTAATTATACGCAACTATTGCATCAGGATGCAACTATTGAAGGTGTAAGTGGTAGATTGGAATCGAAAGGATTCTTTTTACTTTTTAATTAACTTATGATGAAGAAATATTTTGTAAAATTTGTAATGAACTGCAAACGGACTCTCAGGAGATATTTATTTGATTCACAAAGTAAGGTAAGTTGGGGTAGACCGTACTGCAAGGATGGAAGGGACAAGAACGTTAACCCAAATATTTTATGTGAGTTTAGTTTCGTAACCCTTACGTCCTACTATTATGGTATAATCACAACGCACCGCAAAATGTATTTATTCGTAAGAATGATATGCTGAAGAAAAGGAAAATAAAAATATTGTTAAGTACCTATACATTATTATGTTCCGAATAAGCAAAAAACGATAACCATTTACGTTTATGAAGATCATATTAAACTTGTTTCATCCTTTAATATTAGAAAAATAAGTCCCCCGGCCGCGTCTTTCTGTCCTCCTGTTTGTCTGAACGCCAGTAACTCAAAAACGACTAAACGGATTTTTATACGGTTTTCAACAATAGAAAGAGTGATTCTTGAGGAAGGTTTAACTCTCTCTCTCGCCAACTGGAACCTAAATAGGCCTTTACACTATATCAATCAGATGAACAGTTTTTAAAATGTCGTCGTTAGAAGTAACTAGCAGCGAAGCTTTTTGAACTTTTTCTGAATGTATATTTCTTTTGGCGCGTTTGGAAAACACGAGTGTAATATAGTTAGTTAGTTAATAGTTAGTACGCGAAAGAATATGTTTCTGATGTGGACTGGAGTATCAGCACCCGGGCAGACCCAGGCCGGGCCGTTAGTATTATACTGGGTATATCAAGACTGCTACAGAAAACGAAGCCAGGTGGTAGTTTTAGTGACTTCAGACACAACTTTTCATTGCCAAAATAAAGCAACTAAAATCTTTGACTTGACTTGCCCACTATTTTTTGCATATCGCCGTAGACGTAACTCGTACTACAAGTAAAAAGCTTCATGTGCTCTTGACTTTACCTACAATTCATATACTTTTCTCATTCTCCATATCATTCCCCCCCCCCCCCCCCCGGGCCATCGGCTGGCGACGCCCCTGTGCGTGGCATAATTGGTTAGACGCCGGCTGTGAAATTAGAGGCCGCGGGTTCAATCTTCACACCGAGACAAAATATGTTTGTATGTTTCACATGTATTTGTTTCAGGTCTGTTTATTCATCGGTGGCGGCATTCTAAGCATAAAAAATCATATCTATGGACACTTCAGATCTACCAGTACCTGTTTTTTCTTCTTAAGCTCCAAATACTGAATGACTGCTTATTTAAAGATTTTATATATTACTATGAATGGCGATACGACTATGCCGTTCGCCTGATGGTAAGCGATACAACCGCTCATGAACAGTAGCAAAACCAAACAACACCTTGAATTACGAAGCAATGCTTGGCATTCCACTGCACTCGCCATCCTGAGACATACGATGTGAAGTCTCGATATGTTCAGTAGTTACTCTGGCTACAATATCCTTCAATCCGAAACACAACAGTGCATTTCAATTGCTGTTTGGCGGGAGAAATAGACATTGCAGTGGTACCCACCCAGGCGGCCACTCACGTTTGAGAGACCTACCACCAAGTTAAGTTTTATTTTACCACTAATCAAAAGGATTTCAACAATTCCAGCAATCCTGACCTCGCAATAAGATTGAGTAATTTGGCGTGGTTATCAGAAACTAAGAGAGACTTATAGTTTAACAAACACCTGTACTCAGGGGCGTCGCCAGCCGATGGCCGGGGGGGGGGGGGGGGGGGGGATTATATGGAGAATGAGAAAAGTATGAATTGTAGTTAAAGTCAAGAGCACATGAAGCTTTTCGCTTGTAGTTAGAGCCTTACATCTATGGCGATATGCAAAAAACAAAACCGTATAGTAGGCAAGATTGCAATCTTTGACTTGACTTGCCTACTATACGGTTATATTATAATAACAATTGTTATTACATTATCAAATCCCAAATATGCAAGATATGGGACAAAATTTTGCGTTACAGTCTCAGGAAAAAATATCAGACAGCTGCCAGGGAAATAAGATCTGTTATTTTATGAATCAAGTGTGGCCTATCATTAAGTTTAGGTCATTGTACGCTCAGCCACTACTCACAATGACTTTACACATTTTCCGAGATGCATGTTCTCATCATGACTTGCATGTTGAAATTCCAGTTAACTTGTCAACAAACACGCAGTTAAATCGTGTCAATATAACTTACTTATCATTAACCTAATTGTCTTGTAATTCACCTTCAACCACAATATCAGTGTTAGCTTAAAATTATCGCCAAATAATTAGTTTTGCTAGACTATACTAGGAAAAAACACCAATAAATAACATTCAACATGTTTTTTGATTCAGTTTTTTAAACTAATAAACCGGTTTTATTGTGAAGATCCACTTATTATAAAATGTCCGGATGTGAACACAATTCACAAGTTCTGAGTAGTCTTTATTTAAGCATTCTGAACAATTTTTATTGTAATATTAGTTAGTGCAATTCATATCGCTGTTAGAGCGCCTTATAAAAAAATCGAGATAACAGTTTGGATGAAGAATTGCTATTTCTATATTGAAAAGTAGTGTTTCACATAGGCATTTTGTTTCTCAATTACAGTAATAAAATAAAATGCAAATTAACTGTAACCGATAAAAACAAAATCAAATGGACTAATATAACCTCTTTAATATTAAAGAAATAAAAATGTTAATGTTTAATCTGCTGTACCTACACCCAAACACACACACCTTTTTGAATTCTATTTTTACTGTACGTAAACAATTAAACAGGCAAACACAGGTTAGAATGACTTCTTACATTTATAAAAAAGAAGATTGGTCTAAAAATACCCTCGCAATCAATAAAAAACAACCTTGGACATGCAATAGTCTAGGTCACAAAACAAAACAACATGCAGATCATATGAACAAGGCGGCAAGCCGGTATAAATACAGTCGAATACAGAGAGGTTATCCACTCTCACTTGTTTGATCCTTGTGAACATTCCTCTCATTAGGAGCCGTGTATACACTTTTCTAAGTAAAATAAAACTCTCACCGAATATTTTTTAACCACCAAAAATCTTATCACCGGATACACTTGGAGATAACACAAGCGGCGATCGCAACAGCACGGTGCAAAATAAATTTACTTATTATGTAAGATTCCTTATCTTAAAGTTTATGACCTCTTTATCGGGTTGTAAACAAGAAAAATAATCAAAGTTTTGTCCGTCACTAACAAATGACTGCTAAATGTTATGTCAGTGCGGTCACGTCAGTGTTTCTAAATATTTTTCCTTGCGCTGATTATTACATGAGTACTGAAATTACACGCTTAACAATTTTTTTTGTTGCCCTGGATATCTATTTAGATTTCGATACTAACAAGTCCGCTACGCTACTAATGAGAGATCTACCACCAGTAAATACTTCTACTACGTCTAAATTACTTAAAGTTAATTGTTCATCCTTTTGGGACAGAAGAGTCAAAGAAAGCATATTAAAAAAACCTTTCAGGATGTTGAAAGTATATGAAATCTACCAACTCGCATTAAGTCAGCTTATTGAACCTTTGGAGGCCTAAGTTTAGCAGTGGACTTCCTGTGGCTGAAGAGAGAGAGAGAGAGGGAATGCACCAAGGGCCAACCTTTTAAATAGCAGATATAGTCTTCAACAGAATAAGAATAATAAGGGGAAACTTGTAATATTAAACTTCGTTTATGAGTACGAGGAAAACATTGCTAATTATGAATGAACCAAACCGAAAATAATCACAGCAATTATTTTTTTATAACGTTCAAAAATAAAAAGGATCTTAGATGTTGTTGTATCATAAATGGAATTGATATAAAAACATAATAAAATAATAACGCTAGACTAAAAATACTCGTAAACTTGTTATTTTCTGATATCGCTGTATATTATTATACTAGCGGTCGGGCCCGGCTCCGCTCGGGTGCATACACCTGCGGTCAAAATGTTTAATTCTGACTATCAGTTTAGAATATCGACCAATCGGACCACGAAAAACGAACAAAATTTCCTCGTATTTGCTAGACATATCACTACTGCTTTCCTCCTATAGGTCATAGCGTGATGTAATATAGCCTATAGCCTTTCTTGATAAATGGACTACCCAACACTAAAAGAATCATTCAAATCGGACCAGTAGTTCCAGAGATTAGCGCGTTCAAACAAACAAACAAACAAACTCTGCAGCTTTATAATATTAGTATAGATTATGACATTGCATATTTATTGTCTGACTTTTTTTCGTCCTTTTGCTTAAAAATCTGAACTTCCTTATTTGTGTCTGTTCACAGTAAACATGTTTTTATACCATAATACAAACGCTTAAATTATTTGACAGCCTCCATGGCGCCGGATGCCGGCTGTAAAATGAGAGGTTGCGGGTTCGATCCCCGCACCGAAACAACTATTTATGTGAACCACAAGTAGGTATTTATTTCGGGTCTGTGTGTTTGTGAGAGCAGAAAGTCTCTCGTAGTTCCTGATACTCACGACACATGACTCGATCTTAGTGTGGGGTCAAGACTAAGTGTGTGACTGTTGTCAATTATTTTTTGTTTTCTTGTATTAGTCCCACAAAGTGACGATAAAGCACCAGACCAAAGAAATATTTATTGAGTGGAAAATTCCTCGTCGGTACCCACGTGCCACTACAGACCACAGGCCTCCTCTTCAATTGAGAGTACGATTGAGACGGGTTAGTCCATGGCCAACCTAGATTACTACGGATTGGCGGACTTTACATACCATAGGAATTAATATAAAAATTCAATAGTATTCCGGTTTCCACACGATGCTTTCCTTCATGTTATAGTGCGTGATTATCCTTACATATTATAAAAACAAGTCCCCCGGTTGTGTCTTTCTGTCCTCCTGTCTGTCTGAACGAAATACACTAGAAAACTACCAAATGGATTTTTATACGGTTGCAACAATAGAAAGAGTTATACTTGAGAAAGGTTTAAGTAGATAATTTATTATGCCTTTATGTAAATATTACTGTATACTTCTTTTGGCGCGTTTGGAAAACACATAATGTTTCTGATGTGGACTGAAGTCGAAAACAGTATCTGTACCCGGACAGAGCCGGGCTGGGCCGCTAGTTGTCTATAAATACACACAAGATTCCGAAAAATCAGAGCTGTGCCCTGGGATTTGAACCCGCAACTACCATAATCATATTATCAGCCGTAATTGTAATCAACAGGCTACAACGCACATACTTACTCGAAAAAAGGTGATAAATAATGCTTCACATTCACTATGAATAACTCTTCTATAGTCGTATACGGTATTTGCTTCCCGAACGAGTACTATTATCCTATCACCAGCAATACAAATTCTGGAAATCTCACTCACTGAACCACTATATCCCGACACGAAGGATCAAGATATTTATCATATAAACACACAAAACCGTATATAGAATGTACTCTGTGCACAAAACTGACCAAAAGTTTCACAGCCACTGTCCTACCGTCCATTGAAAAGCAAAGAAAATTATCTACATCAACTACACTAAATATAACTCCTCCGTGCTACAAGGACTTTTATGTAATAAATTAATACATGAAAAACAACTCTAATACAAAAGACATAGAGAATAAAATGGCTTGTGGTCTAAATGAAGTCGTACAATTATTCCCACGCATAGACTCGTCTACCGTACAGAATAATATAATGAGTATGCGACTATGTTCAAAACCATTCAGTTGTAGTGGAGAAATCACATCAATGGCAATATTTGCATAACATTTATATTTAGTTGAGTAATTCAGTATTTGAGCTGTTTTATCTAAGTTCAGTATCAACCCATATACGTCCCACTGCAGGGCACGGGTCTACTCTACAATCGAGAGTACGATTGAGAGTGGTTAGGCCATATAGTCCACCACGCTGGCCTAGTGCGGGTTGGCGGACTTACATACTATAGAAATTCTTATAAGTCGCTATGGTATGCAGGTTTCCTCACGATGTTTTCCTTCACCGTTTTAGTGCGTGGTGATTGACTATCAATACACACATGACTCCGAAAAGTCAGAGGTGTGCCCTGGGATTTGAACCTGCGACCACCGTAAACATGTTGGTAGCCGCACTTTTATCTAAGTTACATTTACAATATTTATGTACTATTTTTTTTTTTCATATATCCACATTGTACAATATAATATTATATATTTTTTGTACATTATTTTTATTGCAAGCACTAGTCGCCTGATGATAAGTGATCAATGCCACCAATGAAGAGCCGGCCCATCAAATCCGGAAGGGAATGTGAAGGATAAAACGTGGGAAGAGGGAAGGGGTATTGGGCATTCGGCAATCTCATTCATCGAACGAAACGCGACTGCTAAGCTGTCGCTTCAAGTTGGTCTCATGTGAGACACTATTACCGCCCCGGACGAGCCTGCCCATTCATGCGGATCATGACTGACAACAGCGTGGCTCTACTCTTAAACTATTGGTTTTATATGTATTGGCCAGGAAAACTCCAAATTCTAGTTCTTAGGTGGATTGTTAGCAGTAAGACACGGTATATTGGGAAGGGAAGGGTTAACTATTATTTGCTGGGAATCGAATGTAACACAATAGCAAAGTTTAATTCAGTAGGTATGTACATTAACACTGTACCTACCATGTCTGTTGTCTTTACAATCCCATAAGAACTGAATATATCAAGGCCAGATCCACGCTAAATAAGAGCAGTAGATGTCAAGAGGTTAAATATTGATGAAGTTGATAATTTTACTAACGATTTTATTGATGATTATTATGATGGTGATGACAGTGATCGTACAGATGAGAATTATGATGACCATGATGATAGTATCAATTATATTTAAACTAATATTATAGAGAGGAAAGATTTGATTGTTTGTTTCCGTTAAATAGGCTCTGAAACTACTGGTCTGATTTGAAAAAATATTTCACCATTAGAATCCTTCATTATCCCTGATGAACACAGGCGTAACAAACATATAGAAGAATAAAAAAAAGTGTACCTAAAACTAGGCGGAGCTGGGCCACTAGTTAGTTACAATAACGATAATGACAAAAATAATGATGATAATAAAAATGAAGAGCATATTTTCATATTGTATCGCCACCCGGGCGGAGCTGAACCGCTAGTTTATTACAATAACGATATTGATGAAAATAGTGATGATAATAAAAATGAAGAGAATATTTTCATATTGTATCAGCAACCGGGTGGAGTTGGGCCACTAGATTTTTAAAATAACGATATTTATGAAAATAATGATGATAATAAAAATGAAATAAGAGGGCGTGAAAATAAATAAAACACAATATAGATTCTAGTTGTGTATGTCTCGGAGCGTGAAGGGTTGCGTGGCCCCGTGGAAGGATCGCACGGCGCCGAGTATCGAACGCGCGGCTCCGTGGTACACGATCCTGTAGGATGATAGCGACGCGTCTTGTGGGATCGTCCACTCGAACCTTACCGTACTCGTGCCTGTTAGGGTGGAGTTGCGGATCCAGTTGAACCTGTTAGAAAGGAACAAATATATTAATACTGGATGGATGCATGGATACAGCATTAACACCGACCTGATAGTGATGTAAGAAAGCAACTCATAAATTGGTAACACCGACCTCATAGAGTCTACTGACCAAACTATAGAAAAGTGTCAGTTAATAGTTGTTTTTATTGGGCAGGAAAATAATTTAATTAAGAAATAAGGTGAGGATCAACCAGACAACGCGAATTCGAGGGATTTACTTGCAGAAGATAATTTTTTTGATTGCTATGAATGGCGAGACGAGAATGCCCTTCGCCTGATGGTAAGCGAGACGACTACTCATGAACAGTAGCAAAACCAAACAACACCTTGAATCACAAAGCAATGCTAGGCATTCTACTGCGTAAAGGTTAAGATTAATAGTTGTTTCTATTGGGCCGAAAAGTAATTTAATTAAGAAATAAGGTGAGGATCAACCAGACAACGCGAACTTGCAGGATCTACTTTCAGAAGTACACTGCTTTAAACCCGAAAAGTTGGTAACGTTTCATTGATACTATTAGGATTTCGATAGTAGTCAATGTGTCTAGGTAATTTAACTCTACATGTTACTAACTTGGTGTTCCAGTCAGCGTCGGTTGCGACTACCGCCCAGCGGCCAACTTCCAGCCTCTCTACTGCCGCGTGGTACTCCTCTTGCTTCAGGTCATTGCGAGGATTTGCTCCCACCTGGTAAATATGAAAATATTTATAGTATTGGCTATACGCACCTTTAGAATTAAAATGACCTAATGTAAAGAATAGATTTTGGCTTTTAATCATATATTAGCACAAAATTACTATCTCCATCGACTCTTAAGAAGGACCTATTGACGCGTGAAAGGCAGAAAGATGTATACTTCGGTCTTGTAGATGTATCTTCCGTATGTACAAAATGTCTTATGTTACAAATCTTTAAAGAACGTTTCCCAAGTTATAAGATTTTTAGTTAGGTCTCTATAATTCTAAAGATGCGATATGATATGGGCTATATAGAATCTGTAAAAAGTAGTGTCAATTATGAATTCTAATTCTGTTTCCAAGATTCAGATTCGCTTAGTTAAGGACTAGTAGATTTAAGTAAACATTGCTTTGTTCTCATATTATAAATTACTTAACACGTTCAGCTATAGATTTCCAGTGGTTAGGGATGGTGATGATGAAATTCATATTAATATTACGAACTTTAAGTATATTCGTGGAATTGTAAAATGAATTGTAGTCTGATATACTTACTCGCAGACCAAAGTCCTAGCTCTTCATGAAAAGACCGTCACCACATATTTATTAGAAAAATACAATAGAATAACTCACGAAAGAAGCAGATACAGTCTGTCCCCTGGTGACGACAGAAGGTGGTTGTTGTAGAACGTCTCCGAACGACCTGCCGATCCCGGAGGAGTCGGCTACAACGGGCAGGATCAGGGAGATGGTGCGGTAGATGTTATCCTCTGGCGTCGGACCTGGCTCCACGTCACCACCCTGGAAAAAAATTGGTATTTTTAGCGTTCCATGCCTCGAAGGGAAAAACGAAACCCTTATAGGAATTATTAAAAATATAAATACCATAACTATGACTTGATAGTCGTGATTGGTGAACTTTTACTTATATATCTACAGGTTTGTACGGAACCCTCGGTGCGCAAGTTCGACTCGCACTTGGTCGGTTTTTATATCCATATATTTCAGTCACTTAGCCAATTGATCATCATCCTGATGAAAAAATTATCGTCGTAATAGGACCTTTTTGGAAGTTTCTTGTATACATAAGTTTTAGTACAATAGCTATCCATCCATCCATCAGCCAAAGGAAGTCTACTGCTGAACATAGGCCTCCGCCAATGATTTCCACAGAGACCTGTTGGAGGCAGCCTGCATCCAGCGACGTCCCGCGACCGACACCAGGTCGTCTGACCATCTTGTGGGTGGACGTCCCACGCTGCGCTTTCCGGTACGTGGCCTACATTCGAGCACTACAATAGCTATAGCACTTCAGTGCTCTCTCTCTTTTTGACTAACTCCTCGGAGTAAGGTGGTAGAGCCACACTGTTATCAGTCATAAGTCAACCTGAATGGGTAGGCTCGTCCGGGGCGGTACCACTGTCTCATAGGAGATCGACGTGAAGTGACTGCTTTACTATCGCGTTTCGTTCGATGAATAAAATTGCCGGATGCCCAATACCCCTTCCTTCTTCCCTTCCTTTTTTCTTCCCACTCCTCTCCCGATTTGATGGGTCGCCAACAGACCCATGATTCAAATGGATGTCCATTTGTAGCAATAATTACTTAGTATCAGATTACCTGTTTGCTTATTTACAGGTGTTATGCAATGAAAAAATGATTTTCATATAGAAAAAGGGTTTCAATACACATTACGTACGTCCAAAGCGACGTTGATGAACTCGCGGTACTTATTGAGCAGAATGTCGAGTGTGTGAGGACCGAAGATCGTCGATGCCGCTTCATACCTTTGAATCTGAAATAATATAGATCTAGATTCATTATCAACTCGGAGTCATATATTTGGTTTAGACAAAAGACCTACGGTTTTTGTTTTTTACTAGTGATAGGTCTCTCATAGGTGAGAGGCCGCCTGAGTATTTACCACTACAATGTCTATTTCTCCTGTGAAACTGCAGTGTGAATGCACTGTTGTGTTTCGGTTTGAAGCATATTGTAGCCAGAGTAACTACTGGACATATTGAGACTTTACATCTTATGTCTCAAGAATGCCAAGCATTTCTTTGTAATTCAAAGTGTTGTTTGGTTCTACTGTTCTGAATGCTTATCTCGCTATACAGTGCATTAAAAAACCTTAATAAAATAAGAGGCCTTGTGTTAGCATCATCATCATCATTTCAGCCATAGGGACTCCACTGCTGAACATAGGTCTCCAATGATCTCCACATCAAACTGTTGGAAGCGGTCTGCATCCAGCGACTTCCTGTAACCTTAACCAGATCGCTTCTCTTCGTGTACGTAGCCTCCACTCTAGAATCTTCGTTCTTTTCTTGTGCTGTAACCGTGACCAATTCAAAGCCTGGGTATTATGATGTCAAAAACTCTTTCGTGGTGTCTCATACCTTGACTAAAGACAATATCTGAGACTATGTGTATGACTAAGAGGGTGCATTACGCCCGAATACTCCAACGCCATTTAAATATTAAGTTGCTCTTAACTGCGCACGGCCCACTTACCCAATACATTTAAGCGAGATTTGCGTAGTTAAGTGCAACATAATATTTAAATCACGTTTGAGTATTCGGGCGTTAATGTGTTTATTCTTACCTGGTACTCTTCAAAAGTAGCCACATAGTGTATATACTCGTTCGTCAACCCCGACACGACAACCCTAGGCTTCAACCCCCGGCGCTCCATTTCCGCCCCAACTACCCTCTGCATGCGCCGCCCTGCCATGGTGGTGGGCTCTCCTGCCACCCCCACGATAGCCACGCCGCCTACCAGTGCCAGGGATACCGAGATGTTGCGAGGGTGCCAGGGTAGGGGGAAGTTGGCCTAGAAGACAAAATAATTAATAACTTTAAGGTATTAACGATAATGCAGTCCATAAATGCAGTGCATCTTCTATTAAGCAGTCACTACGACGAACAAGTATAAACTTACACACAATAGTCAAGACTAGGTAAACATATCCCTAATGTTCTAAAAGGGCACGAGCCCTAGATTTACGTATTTTTTTTTGTTTAACTTATTCCATTCCAATACTGGGCAAAGGTGTCCACCACAAACCAGATTTTACTGTTCTGTGGTCTCCCACCTATCACTTATCCCTCCGCAATTCACGATCTAAAGCTCTAAAAATTGGGGCCAAATAAGCTCGAAAGCATCCAGGTCACCAGCGCTTTTGAGGTCTGGTTCCGATCCATTGGGTGACGACATTTGCCAAACGATCTGGATGCCTTCGAGTCACATGTAATGTTATTTCGCTTGCTACCTAATTTCATAAAAGCTGTAAAGTCTGCACGTGCCTATAAGAATAACACGATAATCAAATATGAAATGGCAGACATGATATAAACAAAAGGAAAGCTGGATCTCACAGGCTCTGACTCTATTAAGTTAAAGCTAATATGTGCTGATTGTTACCCTGCCAGTGGCCAGCAGTATGGGTTTGGGCGCGTGGCACGCCACGTCCTCTTCAGTGGGCCGCGCCACCACCCCGCCCACCAGGTCCAGCAGTGGGTTCCCTTGTAACGTACCCTGGAAAATTTTATTGTATCTTCATTTTATTATCATTCAATTCATTTTTACAAGATATAAAAAAATATTCTAATTAACAATCTGGCATTCAAGGCAACTAATTACTGCCTGTGCCTATACTAAGTTGTAGTAACTATTATGCCGTTAAAATATTATAATTGATTTGACGAAGTTTTAATAGTATCATTGCTAAACATTAATCTATAGATGCAAAATCAAAATATTATTAATATACCACATATACAACATACCAAATATCATTATACTAACATAGTTTTTTAGTAATAATTGTATCTAACATAATCTATAGAATTGTTTTCTGAAATAAATATTAAATAAATAAATATGCCGGGTGTTACCATTTGATTTGTAAAGCTCTTAAGAAACAAAGGATTTTAAATATTAATTATTGTTTTTATTATAAAATGTTTAATACCTGAGTAATATTCAAAGTATTTGCGCCGTCTATAGTACCAGACGCGAAGCTGTATCCCATAGCAGGCACACATCCTCCCACTGGTTGCTCCTGTAAATTCAAATGTTACCTTTTATATTGACCCTATAGTAATATCCCAGTAGTAAATCTTTTAGTCTTCTCCATCATATTATACAGTTGACTCTCGATAGTTCGAAATTAAGAGGATTTCTCTAGTATTTTGAAGTGCGTTCGAAATGCTAAAATGTGAATTGTAAAAGTGCATAGGCCCACATGATCGTTTGAGTTTACAAGTTTCAACATATCTATATTCCTATTTACCAGTGTTTGCTTCAAAGAATTTCGAATTACCGCGTGTTTTTGATAAAAATATATTGTTTTTTCTTCTTCAAATTACCGAGTGTACTAAAACCATTGAATTTAATTAACCCAACAGTTGCTTTTAATTGTAGAGGTTTTAAGTATCAAGAATCGACTGAGACTATAATTATTCGGGTATGGTGTTCCCGGATGGCAACGAAAGCAGGTCATTTGTCTGATGCTAAATATCCCTCCTACCAATAAGAGTAACAATACTCGTAATATATTACTAAGCAGCTGGGACTCCATAAAAAACTCATACCAGAAGCGAAAATTGAAAGAGTACTTACCACGTCAAAGTTGTTACTGAGAGGATTATACTTGGCTACTTTCTCGTTGGGCATGTCCACGAACTGGTGGATCACTGCCAGCTCCCCACGTAATTCTTCCCCTGGATTGTTCAGTGCTTCCTGGAGATAATATTGATTTAATGTTAATATAGGCGGGAGCAATAAACATTGTGGTGGTACCTACAAAAGCGATCTCTTACGAGTACATATGACAGACCTACTACCAGTATTATTAACATTTACTTTTTTTAAATCGAAAATCTCACACATGATAATCCGTCCCTAACAAGGACGGAGTAAAGACTAGTAAGGCATCTCATTGGTCCAACAAATTACAGCTTCTTTAGATGAACTTACACCTAACTAACACCTTCTATTTGGGTTATTTCCGTTTGATTGAATAAAAAATATTTTATCTTATAAATACATCGGCAATCTTTTGTAATTGGTGAGAATTCCCAACATATTACCGTCGCTTCTAGCTTCTATTTCTGGCATCATTGTTAAGCCCTTATCAAACTTAAAATATTTAATTGAGATAATGATTTTATAATTATCAAATAAGCATAGAAAATATGATGTTATTTGATATCATTAAATTTCTGATCGGTTATCGTTCGTTGTTAATTTAACATGTGCTCGATAAGGCAGGAAATGTTATGTTTTTTGGTGATACTAATTAGTACCTATTTAGCACTCCTCATAAATATCCAGTCTAAATAAAGTATAGATTGCCATTCGATAATCTTTTTTGTTATTATTCTTTATTTTACCCTATACCCCAAAGTCTAAAGATTAAAGTTTTTAACCAATGTGTCCTGCCGGCCCTCACTTATGCAGCCAAAGCATGGAAGCTCACACAATAATGCTTGAACAATATAAAAGTGACTCAAAGAGCCATGCAGCGATCTATGTTAGGCAAACCTTTCAGAGATAGAGTATACAACGAAAAGATACGACAGCAAACAGGAGTGTTTGACGTCGAACGAATTGCTGGACTCAAGTGGAGGTGGGCAGGACACTTGACCAGACGAAGAAATAGTCGGTGGAGAAAGGTAGTTAAATAATAGTCGCCTAGAGAGGCAAAGAGGAAGGTAGGCAAACCACCCGCTAGATGGATGGATGACATCGTTAGGTATCAAGGAAAACGGTGGATGAGACAAGCACAGGACCAGGAGCAGTGGTAAAATGAAGAAGAGGCCTATATTCAGCAGTGGATAAGTGTGGGCTGATATGATGACGATGATGATTTATTTTAAACTAAGAACATACAGCACAAATAAAAAAACAATACTAAAATACAAAAAGTCTTAGACAGCATTTGAATTTTCGATAAAGTTGATAAAAAACCCAGCTTGAAAAATCCTAATTCTGCTTGTATCATTAATGTACTCAAAAAGTCTTAGAAAATTAGGGCTTGTAAATATAAAGTTGATAAAAAACCCAGCTTGAAAAGTTCTAGTTCTGCTTGTATGACTAATGCACTCACCATAGCCCCCTCATACACAGCATGTCCTATGATCCTGGCGCTGTCATACATGTCCTGGCCCGGTCCCTGCGCGAAGCATCGCTCCTGCGCGCGGCACAGCAGGAACTGGTGGTCGCACTCGCGCCCGCTGAACTCGCAGCGAGCGCCGCGCGTGTTGGGGGACACGTCGCCCAGGGACGACGAGAAGAACCCTGCCACTACTGCACCCTGGGGACAATGATATAGTAAGAACATTTATAATGGTTCTAAAGTATTTTAGCCAAACTGTTTCTTAAATGTTAAGGCTTGATTTGTCTTCTGATTTCTCCTCTTATAAATATCAACATTGTCAATTCATATCCTGCCTGTTTTAGAATAATTGAATAGAATTTCATAGGCATCTAGTTATTTAAGTTTCTCCTGGGTCTTGCCTATTCAAATGTTGGCTTCCGTTTGCTTGATGTCAAAAGCAAATGAAAACAGGTGTTTTATTTTACCGGTCACATCAAATTGGCAGCAACACACCCGGCGCAAGTGCGATCCCAGCCAGAGAAATTGCCGCATAGAATCAGAACATCATATATTTATACTCAACACTGCCTAAACTAGAATATACGGTATCAAACCTACCTTCCCAGGGAGGCTTCCAGGGTTCAATTCCGCCTCCATCTTGAGTGCGGAGTAGCCCAGGTTGTCAGACGAGACCAGTAGATTCGTCATGTTCATGCTAGTAGTGTGTACCGCGAACCAGTTCATAACGCCGTGGAGCTGACCGTTTGCCTTCACTATTTTGATCTGGGTAAGGACGTCGTCTACATTGGAGTCGTATCTGGAAGGAGACAAGGGTTTAAGTGTTGGGGCATAGGACCTGTATTGGCAGTGCCAAAAGTTGCATGAGATCTTATATAAGTGGTGGTATCCACACTAAGTTTAATAAAGAAATAAAACAAGGGGAAACAAAAAGAAATGCTGTGGTGTTTGGTAATTTAGGAGCTGAAAAGGTTGTTTAAAAAAATGAAGCTGACTGAATTCTTGAATAATATTATTTCTTGACTACATTTACATATCCTGATACATGCCTCGCTATGTTTCAGAAAAAAATAAATTAAATTAAATCAAAAGTTTTCTAAAAATATATTCAGTAACTTTTATGAAGTGAAATAAAGTAAACTTACTTCGCCCTCTCCTCCTCAGGGTTATTTTGATAGGAGAAAGGTGATCTGTTGGTGTGAGCGTTGGCGACCTTGCTCTGGCTGAAGTACAGGCGCGACGGGGCCATGTTCTCATGAGCTCGCACTATACTCTATAAAATAATGGTAAAGTATATTTTTAGTCAGCCATTACTGATTTGCTAACAGGCCAGATCTACCATAGACGATTATCGCAAATGCTTTGCAGTAGAAATAGTATCCATTAGTAGAGTTAGCCAAATTTCTCTGTCTCTATTCATTATTAAAAGCCCGGTGATACCAGTACTGGTGATGGACCAGCAAAATATTGGGAATATCTTTTCACATGAAAGACAAAAACCTAACCCAAACGATGTTTTGCCATTGATGAATATTCTATACACACAATCATGATGACCTTATCATCTTAATCTTCTAAACGAAGAATAAGATAATTTAATAAATAAATATAAAAATAAATTACACCCAACAGTCACATACATAGCCCTGACCCCACACTAAGATCTAGTCTTGTGTCGTGGGTATCAGGAACTACGACAGACTTTTCGGTCTCATAAACACCCAGACCGGAAAGAAATATTTGTGGGCCGCACAAACATTTCTCTCGGTGCGGGGATGGAACCGGCGGCCTCTTGTTTCATAGGCAATTCAATTAAATGCTAAACAAGGGTATTTTATACACTCACCCTGGTAATACCAGCTACATAAGCTTCATAAGTCTCCCGGGAGAAGCCGAGGATGCTGACATCCAGCAGGAAGTCTACCAGGTGGCCTCCAGGGGTGCTGTGCGTGTGAGTTCCGGTTATGATCACGTTGCGAAGCGAGTACATGTCACCGTATAGAATTTGCAGGTTGCGGACCACCTGGAGAAATAGTAGATGATTTGAAGGCATGTTTTAATAGGATGAAATAGTTATCAGCAACTGTCTATTTCCTGAATGGTTCTAGGATTCTAGATGTAGCAGATTGTTAAGGTAAGGGACAAGGCTAGAAAATTAACAAATTTAATGAACCAGATCATAGTTTTTAACGAGAGGAAGTCTACTTCTAAACAAAAGGCACCTTAAGAATTCCGAACGACCTGCTGCAACGGCATCCTACAATAAGATAGGTATTAAAAAATTGACAGATTTAGATTCCTATATTATTCTTCTTATGAATATAACAATTACAAAATCTATAATAACCTTCATAAATATACATTAAATATTAAAGCAATTACATTCAATATCTCACCTCTCTCCTAACAGCAATGCCAACTGCTTGCACTTCAGCAGTGACCAACACCACCCTTTTGTCTCCTTTTGCGAAGATGAACGACCTTGCAAACTGCCTCGTATGAAGACCTGCCCCAGACTGACTCAGTTCGGCATAACCCATCTGCAAATAAAAGAGGAAGAAATAACAACAACAATAATATGGCAATATGCTCACCTCTACCACATCGTGAGGCGGAACATACAAAATGAAATATGGGTGTCCTGGTTGCACCTCTGCCTATCCCTTCTGGGCAAAAGGTGTATTTTTTATGTATGTATGAATGTAACAACAGCAACATATAAAAGAAAACTTGTAGGCAATAATATAATTTGAGCATCAAATAACATTAAATTTTAAAATGATGTTATCATTGGGGATTCAGGAATAAATAATACAACTATTTCCTCAGTGAAATCCAAAATAAAGATGCGTTGATACTTTAATGGTATATGCAATTTTCAGAACAGAAAAAAAATTAGGACAAACAGTGCTGACAAGAAATTAACAAGGCTAGCTTGACTGCATTATTAGAACTTTCATAAGTATAATAGTGCCTACTATTACAAAACATCTGTATCAGCACATATTACGTGATACGTCCCACTGTACGGCACGGGCCGCATCTACTTTTAAGCATACGTTTGAGAATGGTTAGGCGATATAGTCCACCACGCTGGTCTAGTACGGGTTGGTGGACTTTAGAAGAAACACACAATAGTTAATATATAGATCAACAACAAATTTACTTACAAAAGTGATTTCCACACACGGTCCGGTCATATCAGCAATGCCCACTCCGACATGATACAGAAACTCATCATTTGGCTCTTCAGTTTGACTGTCAGTTGGCATGTCTTGAACAATTTCATCACCATCCAACACTACGAGAGCTATGGTGGCACTCATACCAGCTACCACTCCTAGCACCACTAATGTGATTACTATCTTACCCGTTAGTGAGACCGTCATGGTTCCTAGAAACAGAAGTTAAAGGGTTAGAAATCTGGATAGTTTTAGGTGAGGTATGGAAGTAGTTGTAGAGATTTTCGGTGTTATACATAATTATTTTTAAACCTATTTTAGTTCAAAATGTTTTGTCCCTTTCGTACGATCCATCGTGGATAATCAAGTCAATCAAATTACTTTTCCTAGATAACGAGGGCACCTTACTTTTAAAGGGCAATATATCAGTTGTAAAAATAGTGATTATATCTGATTTGGTAATAAAATCCAGTTTTAACAACAACTATTGGCACGTGACACTGTAACTATCCACGTTTCTAAGCTTAGACTTTGCGTTTTAAACCATTTATAAATCTCGAGTATAAGATAGTCTAACGCCCATGACAAAATGGATTATACAGCCAGCTGCGAAAAGAGGGTTACTACTTTCGATCTGTGCATGGATTAAAATATTTTTGTACCTAATTCGACAATATGAGTTGCGGAACCGGGGGTTGTAAGTCTAAATTAAAGTGTCTCTAATTTAAGTAAACGCGCCTTGTATTTAGTATTCAGAAAAATGTGTGACAGTTGGATCTTATACCACACATAAACATAGCTATTTTGAGCACAATCTAGCTCTGATAAGTTAAGACTTAATATCATGTTTGTTACAGGGAAAGACACATCATATTGGTAATAATCACGAAACCATTACCAGTTTCTTTTACTATTTGTGTTCTTACTTTATGAAAAACTTATATACTGTTAAAAAAGAATGGAATACTCTATTTAATATAGAGTCCCTCACATCAATTACCTTGAATTGTACATCATATAATTTCGAGATAATATTAAGAATAACAATAAATAGTAGATATAATTTATAAGAAATAGATGATATTTAAACCCTCAAAAAACCTTTAAACCTATTATTATCAATGACATATAGTACCTATATAAGCCCTACATGTCCCTTAGCTAAGCGTAATCTATGATCAGGTCATCAGTGATCACAAATGAAAGCTAGTGGCAAAATAGTCAGTCTGTCTTAATAAGACTAAATATTTCAACGACTGAAAACACATAAACTTGTATTGACACAACCAATATAAAAAGTTAAATGCATATTTTTAACTTTTACTCATAACAGTAATTTGAATTAAAATAATTACTTACCTTATTTATTATAATTTTCACACAAAAAAATATAGGCTAGCACCTGACGGTGCAGCATGAACTGAACAAAAATAAAAATATATTATCCACATACACATCTATCACATAAAACTGATAAGTAAATAATCCATTTATCGGCGCTAATTATCACCGCGTGGTATGCGTATATAACCCTAGAATTGTATCGAAAATATAGGAAAATTATTGAACCATTACAAATCCCATCTTAAGTGCTGTTGATGTAACCAGAAACAATTTAATATAAAGTTGTAGATACACACTCTAAATATATGTATATTATTGCATAGGTCCGGCAAACGAGCAAACAAATCCCCTGATGGTAAATAATCACTGCCGCCCATAAACATCCAAAACGTATGGATTCTATAAGTGTTGGTGGTCCATCAAATCGGGCCGAGAGCGGGAAGGAAAAAGAATGGGAAGAGGAAAGGGGTATTGGCTATGCGGCCTATGATCCGGCTATCTCCATCAAAGAACAAAACGCAACAGCGACGAGGCGCTTCACGTCGATTTCCTGTGAGACTGTGGTACCGTCCCGGACAAGCCTGCCCATTCATCCTGAGTCATGACTGACAGTAATGTGGATATCTTGGACTTGAATTGAAGGTGATAAATGTGGTACCAATATCAGAAAGAAAACTAATGTTATGCGACAACTTTGCTGCCCTGTTCCTTGCAGTTAGTGGGATGTTTAATATTTCTTTCAACCTCTCGCTCTTTTTCCTTCATTTTCCCCTGCTATTTTCAGAAGCTGGCACGCATCTACGATTCTTATATCGTGTATCGTATATATTCACAGGCAGGGGTAATCTTTTACCATCAAGTAAGGCGTTTCCAGACTTAAACAATAAAATATTAAAAATATTGATACTTAATGATCCACGCTGTATCAATAATACGTGCGTATTCTGATCATCAGCTAATTATTTTGATAAAAATAAAATGATAAATACTAGAACGCCTCTAGATTAAATTAAGTGGTAATTTTTAGCGAGCGGTTGGCGCAGGTGCTAAAAAGATGGCTTACAACGTCAGTGATTGCGGGTTCGGTATCCGCTTGCTTACCTGTAATTGTCACAATATGTTTGTGCGGCAAGAGTTTATTTGAAAGACATGGGATAAAGAAGTAAAGCTAGCATTAGAAATAAATATTTTATTGACAGCGTCTGTAAAGCAGTTGACTAGATGCCGTTCAACTAGAGACTACGGGTTCGATCCCAGCACCGAGACAAATACCTGGATAAACCTCAAATATTTATTTCGACTCTGGGTGCTTGTGAGTCCGAAAAGTCTTTTGTAGTTCCTGTTAATCACGACCAAGACTCGATCTTAGTGGGGAGTCCGAACTATGTATGTGACTTTTTTTTATTGCGATGAATTGCGAGAGAAGGCTAATGACGTGTCATTAGCCTGATAGTAAGCGATTCGACCGCTCATGGACAGCAGCAAAACCAACAACAAAATGAATAACAAAGCAATGCTTGACATTTCGCTGCGCTCGACATTCTAGGACAATATGTTAAGTCTCTTTAAGTCCAGTAGTTACTCTGGCTACAATGACCTTCAAACCGGAACACAACTGTGCATATACACTGTTGTTTGGGGGGAGAAATAGACATTGCCGTGATATCTACGCTGGCGACCTCTCACATATGTGAGACCACCTGTGAAAAGTTGAAAATTAATAAATCCGTCCAGCGAAGAAGTTAAGATATACTGATAGAAGTATCAGCACGTATTTAAAGTAACAATATTTATCGGATATCTGATTGTTATTTGCGTTTATCATTAATTGCTTTCATTGACAGACGTTTAATTCTTTTATCAGTATTACTGGGGTTAATGTTCAATTCAAGTTCATTAATAATATTTAATTACTAAGTCGCCTAATTTCATTGGTTTGATGGCAGCATGTTTGAGCTATATCCGTAACATTATGGGTTCGACTCCTAGGTCGGGCAAATGGATACCCGAGATTGTGTTATGCCTGGCACGGCGATATTCGTGCTCGCTATCACATCTTGCTACGGGAGTAAGTTCGGCTATCTTTAAGAAGCATTAGTGACATCTCTACCTACCCTTTTATGGATACCGACATTAGCTTCTTCTATCTGTCTTATTCCTTCTCCCTCCCATAATGGAACAGCCGACATTATTCATTAAACATTTCAAAGATTATTAAATTATCCCTTAAGATTATATTATAAGCAGATGCCTGCTTCACTTCAAATTCTTGGGTGCAAAATAAAAAACAAAATCATACTATTTGAATTTTCTTTAATATAATCACTGGCACTTAATCTTAGGTTTTAAAATATTAACAAATAAATTTTTACACCTTTAATATACCGTATAGCTAATGGCAATGATCATATGACGAGTACATTTTATTTATAAAAGTATTAATATTAATACATATACAGGGTGTTTCATTAATCAAGTATATTAAGAATATATTATTAAGCCCTGTATAGTAACCCTGATAGTTTAATTTAAACGTAACAACTATATAGAAAGTTCTTCAAATTGAAACATAACAATGCTTAGAGCATGAATGAGATTGAGAATGAGGGACCTTCACACGACTTCATAGCTTTACTTGAAAAATATACCACAACAAATTGGGCAACCTCCTTTTGAAGTGACAAAGGTTAAAACACGGCCGTAGCTAGGAGGGGGGGGGGGGGCATTGTGGGGCAATGACCTACCTTAAAAGTACCAAAAACTAAGATAAATTATTATAATTGAATTGTTTGTTTATCGTTTGAGATAAAAAAACATTGTATTGACCATCACATCACTGACCTAAAGGTCAGTGATATACATGGTGATTAATTTAGGAGCCCGTGCTTCGGAGCAGATCAATTGTGATAAAATTTTTACTTCTGCCCTACCTGTAACCAATGCTGCCCTACCTCAAATTCGACTCTAGCTACAACCCTGGGTTAAAAGTATGTTATACTTAATGAAACACCCTGTACAACAATTGCAAACATACAACTACACGTGCCCCTAAATGTTAAAATTTCTTAAGAAGAATACTTAAAGATCCTTTGGCTTCAACCATTGTCTAAAAGACTGACTACTTATATTGCCCCAAGGATATACGATTTTTGATAAACGTAACTTCTCGAAAAGTTATTTCAAAAATAAGTGACTGGTAGCTATAAAACCAAGTAGGATTAAGAAATACTTATTAGTGGTAGGATACACGTATTCGCCCGAATATGGAAAACTATTCTTTTATTTATTGCAACGAATGGCGAGACGAGCATAACGAGAATATTTATTTCGACCAGCAAGGAACCTTTCTTGAGAACCTCTTCTGGACTCTTCGAACAAATATACACAGATTATAAGTAATGGCCTAAAAACGGCAAGAGAAATAAGAGCACAAATAAGCGTGTGCTCTTATTTGCTTTGAGTATGGTCCAATAACATAATAAATCTTAATTTAAAGGAATAAGGTTTATTGTTACCTGAAGTTGATTATAATTTAAGACTTTTTGCTACATCTCGCAGTACGAAATTCAAATGTATAAGCAACCTCGGCAAATTTTAGCATGTGATTTTGTTCCGGACCCTGTATCTAGTATATATTTGATCGAAGATTGGACTGCACTCATTAATACAGTATAGTCACTGTCGCGAACAAAATAATAATAACAAGTTTAGTACGTATCTTCTTCCCTAATATTTGTCCTGAGTCTATAAGTGGCAACATCTAAGTTGGTAAGAAACTGTCTGCTTGAGGCACAAGAAATAAAATCACGAATAAGCGAGGCATTTACAATAAATATGTATTGACTAAACGACTAGTTAAGAAATAGCACACACTACAGAGTACTACTACTACACAATTTGACCTATAAGGTCTTGCCTTTTAATTGTTCTAAAATGGTCTGTAAAATACATTTGCACGGTACCTGTTACTTTCAAGCAATAAAAAAATGTTAATATCTATGATCCAACATAATAAATAGTAAATTAATTACCCTTTTAAATTTTTTCTACCCTTTCGTGGAATTTAAATAATTATTTTAAAAATAGTAAGTATTTTTAACATATATATTTACCTTCACTTGAATTGAAGTGGCAACATAATTATCTAAATAATAACTTTGTAAAACTAATCTTGTGAAAATATTTTTCTACAAAAGTGCTTTACTATGATAAATTACTACGATTATTTAGTGTGAAAATATTTTTGATACATTAAAATAAGAATAATTGTCTATATATACATATAAGCACTTATCCTACATGTCTTATTTGCATTGTGCGATAGAAAAATCTAAAATCAAAATACACATAATATCGAATCGAACCAAGGATCCTCATAATGGCCCAAATAAGGGTTTCACCTAGGAATGAAAGATAATAAACTGGAAACTAGTATTTACTTTTACTTTAGTATTCTAAACATTGTCTGAAAATCTCAGCGCGGCCGCGTCGCGGAGTAAAAGGTCTCAAAAATCAGTTTTTGGCAAATATTTCGCTTTCTATGACTTTTATGCTATTTTCATCTACAATAAAATTGTAGACCATTCACTTGTCTACAAATATTATTTAGTTTTTTTTTGTGCCGTTCATCATTATTTTTTTTTGTAAAGGTGTTGCTAAAATACGCTAAGTTTTTTAGATCTAACACTTAACAGCATGCCTGACAAATAATAACACCAACGCCAAGCTAAGATGAAGTAGAATGTATACTACAAAATACTTGCACATATAAATACGCTTGAATTATACAAGAAAATACATACAAAATCAATAGGATACTTACATTAGTAAAATTAACTACGTATACTGCGTAATTTCAAATACACTAACGTGAAGTAGGGGATACATAATTTTATTCAACAATAGAATTATGATTGTTCTTATAACTTAAACGTATATTATGATATGTAAACTAGCTCCAGTGGCAATATCAAACATAATTAATCAGTAATTAAACAAATAAAAGGTCTTACAGCAGTGTCCTCAAACGAGCCATTGTCATTTTTACACCACATTATAATCCCATCTCTACAAGTTTACCAAACTACAGATAACTGTGCAGTGAACTTCAAATTATATTTTCCACCTTACAATTGTTCTTTTACAAAGCTAATAACTATACAGTTAACTTAAATTTTTACACCGTATAATTTCTTTTTTACAAAACTACAACAGTTAACTACATATACTTAGTGTTGCCCAAATGCAAGAACAAGACGAGACTTAGCCAGTCTTGGTCTTGGTCTTGCGCCAATACACCTGATCTTGGTCTTGGTCTTGGTCTTGCGCTCCCAGTCTTGGTCTTGGTCTTGGTCTTGCAGCAAGAGTCTTGCAAGTCTTGCAATTACCTATTAGTCTATTACTATTTATTAAAGTTTACTTTAAATCTTAGAAAAACGTATTAGAATTGGAACATTGTGAGCTTGAATTAACATAGCCATAGTAAAGATCAAGCAGATTTTTATTTTATTAGTAGGTAAGTACCTACGCTTTTTATATTATTTTATTAGTTTTGTAGAATTTTTTTACACGTTTCAAGTATATTTAAAAGTGGCTACAATATTTATTAAACGGGTGCGGGGTGATATTTGAACACTTTTTTGCTATTTTTTCTTGTAAAAACTTAAGAAATATAATGACTAAATGTACAATAATAGTACCTAAGTAATTAGTTTAAAACCATATAAGTAATCAATATTATAATATATACTTACTAGAATGAATTAATATGACATCTACTACCTATCCTTACCATTTTATCCCAATCATAATACTACTTGCGTGATCAGTATAATGTATTCATTTTCATTCTAAGCACTCTGAAACTTATTTATTCTTTGGAACACCTGTAGGTACTCTTAAAATTCGAAATTATTTTGCATGAGTATACCTACGCCCTATGGCGGCAATCAAATAGTGTCAAATGTTATGATTTCGGCGTGGCGACAACGATTGTTTTAGATTTCAAAAGAAGCCGCCGGCGCGTGTATCATAACCATGTACTTCCGAAAAGCGGCAAATTTCTTTGAGAAGTAAGTACAAAACCTTTGATGCCGCATTATCAAAGTGCCGATGGTTAAAACATAATTATGCATGCACTCAGTTTGATTTTAATAGATATTTTTTTATTCGCTATGTTTATGGTATTAGTCGTAATGCGCATAGGTCCAGTTTTTCATATTCTTTGATACAGTTTTTTGCGTCTCATAGAATTCCTAAGCGTACCTACCTATACACCGAACTGTTACACCTAACTACTCAGTGAAATAGCGCTAAGTCCTAGCTGCAAGACGCAAGAGTCTTGCAGGCTATGTCTTGTTCTTGCTCAAGTCTTGCACGGTCAGTCTTGGTCTTGGTCTTGCTAAAAATACGCGGTCTTGTTCTTGGTCTTGGTCTTGCAAAAACGCAAGAACAAGACCAAGACTGCAAGACCAAGACTGAATTTGGGCAACACTACATATACTATGTAACCTCGAAGGGGTCGGTGAACCCGTGGTAGGGGTATATCCCGCCCAAAACATACTTGTAGTTGCCGTAGTGATGTATCCTGTAGATGCCTACAGGAGTCCCCACGGGAATCTCCCATTCAATCTCAGCGTGGCTCGTGCCTAGGAACTTTGAGTCTCTGTGCCAAATGTACCTGAAAGATATGAGTTATTATCAGCTAGAAACATTGTTTTTTTTCTATTCCGTGGTTGGCAGTATCAAATAAGAAGTCAAATACTGAACAAGGGTACACAAGGGTTCCCAAGGATTCAATTAATTGTAGAAATATGGCGCTTCCAAAAGGTTCCCAATTACTGAATCCACCATTTGTCGCATTAAATAATGATTATAGAGGATAAAAAATAAGACAATTCGTTTTTGCAAAGGAGTTTCTTTTGCATACTGTAACAAGTACCTAAGTTGTATCGACACGTTCCGAAGTTTCTTATTGACAAAAGAAACCTTGTTCAAACAACTATTCCCGATATCTTCCCCTTCTGCCCATAAAGGGAACTACCAACCTCCCCCGTCTCTCCAGATTACTTTAATTCGTACATACTTAGTCTCCCAATCAGCATCAGTCGCGACTATAGTCCAAGCATCGTCCTCCTCAGATTCAAGTCTCTCCACGGTGGCGTACCAGCGTCCATGCCTTATGCTGTTGCGAGGATGACCTGACACCTGCAAAGAAACAAATATGTGTCCAGTAGCTCGCTAAGATAGAACCAATAGTCAATATGTGACCAGTAATAAGAAGGTTCTAGAATTTCATTGGACACAAGTGCAGGGAACAAATACGTGGGTGTATGTATCCAGTAGCCTACTAGGGTAGAATACCAACTGTTAATGTGTGACGAGGAAAAGAAGGTTCTAGAATTTCAATGGACTCAGGTTGCAAAAAGTCGCTGCGGAAATCCTTGGAGGCTTTTTTAGAGGCTTTTGGTCAGGAATGGGCTTCCTAATATTAAATAAAATGGCGATAGGTTTGACCTCTATCACATCTTGCAACATGAGCTGTATAAGTAAAATTTTTGTTAAAATTTTTCCCTGTTCCCTGGGACCTGAACCCCCCTGGCGTAAAAGCTGGAGTACAACCCTGGGTAAACTAATTTACTCACAAACGTGGCGGTGACGACGTCTCCGTAGCTGTACTGCCGCTGCGGCTGTTGCAGGCAGTCTCCGAACTCCTTGCCCCAGGGCGCCGCGTCCCACAGCACCGGCGGCACCAGCGTGATCAGCTGGGAACTCAGGTCGGGGGGCTCCGGGCCTGGGGCTGGAGTACCACCCTAGGGAGAATGGAGATGTTTAGTGAAGGAGTCGAAATTAATGGTGGGGTGCTCTTAGTAAGCTGTAAAAAGGAGTACGACCCTGGGGAGGAAATGGAAATGTTTAGTGAAGGAGGAGTCGAAAATAAAAGTGGGATGTGATGCTTTTAGTAAGCTGCAAAAAGGAGTACGACCCTGGGAACGAAAATGTCCGTTTACCAACAGGCCACTACGCACTTCCAATTCAAGTTACTACGAAGGTAATAAAAGTTCGGTATGAAGTATCGCGAGCACTATGACGGCCTGAAGACCAGGGTATTGACTCACCGATATCAAAGCTTCAGTCAGCTCCACGTATTTGTTCAGATAAATGTCTAAGGTGTGAGGACCATATATTGTTGACGCTGCTTCGTACCTCTGAGCCTGAAGAGAAAAATAAAATGTTTAAGGTATCAAAAACATTTTAAATTCACTTGCAACTAATAAAATAGAAGCAATAGAAAATAAGAGAACGAAACTAAAAAAATGTTTTCGCTAAAAGTCCCACAAGTGCACGAAAGTACTAAATACTAAATATTTAAACCTTAAAACATAAGTGTATGGTTTTGTGCTTTACTTATATACATCCTAATATGTTGCTCAGTGGAACTTCAAATAATAAAGTGAATACAATTATCAAAACAACAATAATAGCTCAATACCTGGTACTCCTCTGGAGTAGCGATATAATCGGAGTATATATTGGAGAGTCCAGCCAACACCACCCTCTTGGCCTCAGGAGCGGTCTTCCTGATGATGCTCCTCAGCCTGCGGCCTGACATGGTGGTGAACTCTCCGGGCACGGCGGCCAGGAAGAACCCGCCGATACGGGCCACTGAACAGGACACTACCTTCGGCTGCCATTCGTAGGGGAATTTCGCCTGGGATGGAAATATCGAACTATTAATCGCATGGATGTATATTTCAAGATTAATGGCATAAAATGATAGAATAATTTATAGCAAAGGCTTTATCATATCGCACCTTTAGAATTTATTTATTTATTTTAAATTGAGGACCTCCAACGAAGGATACACGACATATAATGAAGACAATGGTATAGCATTGTTGTGGTTTACATTTCGACGTGATCTTCAATTATAGGAGACCACAGCATGCAAATTTAAATAATTATACAATGACAAAATATATTAAAAATAATTAAGACTGAATTTGAAATTAAGTGATGAATTTAAATTTAAATTACGTAATAAATAATAAAGTCATTTTAAAAGTGATCAAATTGAATATAACATAATGGAGAAAGTAATTAATTAAGTTTATCATTTATTTATCAGAATTAAAGAGACCTTCCTAAAAAATCTTATTTTTTGGGAAACGTTCTTTAAAGATTTGTAACATAAGAAATTTTGTTTGGATTAGGTCAGTTTAATTCTAAAGGTGTGATATTATATGTTAAAAACATTATTTTTGTTCAATTTAAAATACCGCTGCTTCTTTTTGTCTTTTCATGAAATGATCTGTACACCAATAAGGTCATCTAGAAGAGAAAATAGTCACTGATATGCACATTATTAAAATAATTTCAGCATGGCAGACAATGAATTTAAATAATTCATATTGTTCAATTAGCCAAGTAATTAAAAATCATCATTTTAATGTAAAGAAATATAGGATAGGGTTGCTTTATTCTTTAGTATCAATGAAATAGAATCGGCTGACTTCCACCACAGCTGTGTAATTTGACATCCATCTCAATCTTACCCTTCCAGTAGCCAGCAGTATAGGCTTCGGCGCCTGGCACTTGATATCGTCCTCAGTAGGTTCAGCGATGAAGTCCCTCACAGCATTCCACAAGGGGTTGGAGGTCTTGGTGCCCTGCTTGAAGTCGAACGCGCCTGGACCGTCCGTGGTGCCGGCGGCGAAGCTGTAGCCCATGGCTGGGAGACATCCTGATACATTCACACTCTGAAATATATAAGGTTGTATCAGCTGTTGAGAATCACTGCTTAGCACGGAAGTATTCTACAATCGAGGGGTTCGATTGAGGATAACTTTTTTTATATTATTGCATTGAATGGCAAGACGAGCATGCCGTTCGCCTGATGATAAGCGATACGACCGAGCATGAACAGTAGCAAAACAAAACAACACCTTTAATTACAAAGCACTGCTTGGCACTTCACTGCGCTCGCCAACCTGAGAGTTGAGACATGAGATATTAAGTCTCAATATATCCAGTAGTTACTTAAAATGTTAGTTAGTTAAAATGTCCTTCAATCCGAAACACAACAGTGCATTTACACTGCTGTTTGGCGGGAGAAATAGACATTGCGGTGGTACCTACCCAGGCGTCCTCTCACATATGAGACACCTTCCACCAATAAGACCTAGAGCTTAGACCAGTACAACACTTTTAGGAGGTTGCGGCAGGCTTATACGGTAGACATTTGAAAGAAGATTGCGTCTCCAAAATTTCTTCATTACAAAAAATTGCGGGAATAAATTACTGAATTCACTGTATTGCTGCAATTCTATACTATTTGGAACTTTGATAATGATGTTTTGTATATAATTCACGACACTCTGATTACAATGCGCGTGATAGAAAGTGCAGCGCAATTCAAATTAGCAATCCATCCAAGCGAGATTCTTATCTCATTAATTCTCGTAAGTAGACACAACGATGCTGATCTGCTTATAACTGAATTCACATTGGATGGAGCAGAAACTGACCTTGCATAAATGACAGCCTCCGTGGCGCAGTTGGTTAGACGCCGCCTATGAAACGAGAGGCCGCGGGTTCGATCCCCGCACCGAGAGAAATGTTTGTGTGGCCCACTAATATTTCTTTCAGGTCTGGGTTTTGGTGTTTGTGAGACCGAAAAGTCTCTCGTAGTTTCTGATGCCCACTACACAAGGCTCGATCTTAGTGTGGGGTCAGGACTATGTATATGACTGTTGGGTGTTATTATTTATTTATTTATTAAAGCAACTGTCCGCAATAGTCCTCAAAGCAATCAAAAGTTTCTGATGCGAAGGTTTCGGTAGGCAACTTGCAACGACTCATTATATTTATCTCTCGGCATTCGATGCAATGAGAGTAGCCTGTTCAATGATTAAATAATTCAGGATTATAGGGAAAAATAAATATGTACATACATCGGAAAACTATATACTACATTACGGAGCAGAAAAATAAGCAAATGAACATATGAAGCATAGCATAACATATAGATATAGTAACAGAAAGCAGTACTTTCTCATTTTTTTCTAATGATCGGTAAATACTGCTTAGTGCTCGGCATGGATATTATTACCTTAAATAGGACTATAATTTCCCAAAATAGATTAAAGATGAGATACGTTTTCGATATCTGTCATTTTTTTAATACACTAAGTAATTAAACGTGGAAAGTTTATAATAATTTGTACTTTGATAAATCACTTTATCATACTAATTAATTTATAGAACGTGAATGTCATGAAAATTGAGCGTAGTAATAATGATAAAAACAAATAAGAAATGTATGAAATTGAAGTGTATTTACTATACTTATCTCGAGAACGGACATCACGTTTAAATATATACTTTGTATACATAACTATAAGTATATATGTGATACATATATAAAACAACACATACAAATATTTCTTCCGGGTCTGGGTGTTTATGAGACCGAAGTCTCTCCTACAGGTATATAATATACTGATGTTTTTTTGAATGAGTCTAATGCAATTGTTTTACTAGAATTTCACGTTTTTAATAAAATACCAATATTACAACAACTTGGTTTATTAAGTACACATATATAACAACAATTACTCACTTACAATTTATTAACAGTAATTACAATCGTCACATTTAATATAGACATGTTTCATCGTACTTTTCACTAACAGCCGTTCTCAGTAATCTATCTGTCTTTAACTAGGGATTTCCTTAGATATTTCGATGCATTTTACGTTTCAGTTAACAAATATACAAAAATACAGATATGGTGCATATGTTTATAGATAGCTAGGCAAGATAAATATATATGTCTATCTTTGTTTAATAAAGTGTAACATTGAATAGACATAATAATAGTTGCCAGTTTAACCACTAGTTAAAGATAGATAGGATATAGAGAACGGCCGTAAGTTATCAATTACTAGTCTTTCCAAGTTATTTACACCACTAACACTTTCTCGAGTACAAAGTTCAAAACAAGTATTCTGGAAAATACAATGACTATCCTTGCATTCTTTAGGACAATAATTATTCTATTGGTTTACACATATTGTCAAAACCTCGTGCGTATCCCGTTGGACAATCGTCACCTATAATAAAGGCGGTGGTATTGGCTACAGGGTGAATGTCAAGATCACTAAGCGATGGAATTTTTGCGTAATTCGGTACTTTCGTGTCATTAGCTTGTGTAGTATCTTCTATTACTTCTTTATCTTCAAATTTAGCAACGGTTTCGTTGCTGCTCTTCACTTCACCATTAGAATTTTCAGTTGTATCATTGTTGATAACACCACAGTATACGTGATTCACGAGCATGATAGCTACACACAACACAAACAGCTTCATTTTCGCAATACACTTTATTTTCGTATGAATTTTCCTTTTATTATTTGGTGATGGGGGACGTTGGGTCGGTAGGTCACTAGATTTAATTTCACTTGTTGTTTTTCAAGCTGTATTATTTCATAAGCTTGTCCATCGATAGAATATTTTCTCACATTGATATCTTATTTTACACTACTACAATATAACTTAAAAAATTGAAAGGTTCTTACGATGAAAGTACACTGGATCAACCGTATATTACCTTGGTTTTTGGGATGTACTTCAATAGCATATCTTTATTTTTTTTTCCAAGATTATTATTCTTCCCTGCGGCAAGTGCCGTCGTCAGCTCTGCTGTATCCCGTGGGACAACTATCCACATCCAAAAAATATTTTTTCACATGATAACAATAATGCTTGTCAAACGTTGTGTTTCCAACTTTCCAAGGAATAATTTTACAAGGTGGAATTATATCTGGTATTTGTTCTTCTTTCTTGGTTGAAATACTTTCTTTGATATTAATTACTGAATACTGTTTTTGGTTTTTTGTTAAGCCACAAAACGCGTAATTTAATAGAATTATGAAACACAACAATAAGATCTTCATATTTAAAGCAACTGTCCCCGTCACGACTGTACTCACTTTGTGATAAAATCGAGTGATATTGGGGTGTTTAAACCATGCACAATATATATGTGTCCAGTAGCCTGTATTGGACCAGCGTGATAGAAAAGAACTTAACTTTTTACACCGCACTGAATTCTGATTTAACCGTTTAACGTGGCTTAAATACTGCTTACTTAATACTAAGCAATGTGTATTTATAAGAGGCTTATCTTATAATTAGGAAGCCCAATGAGTATTTCGGGATTTATTCGAATCCGTCAGATGAATGTAGGCAAGGATCCTCCCATCCTTTTGAGTACCTCCACTATATGTATAGGGGCTATCGGATAAGTAAAAAAAAAACGTTTGTTGGAAATACTGAAGCGCGTCAGATTAAGATAAGGCTAAAAATATCTTTAAAACAAAACTAAAAGGACTAAATCAGAAACACGATGCATTTGCATGTGGAATTTTTCAAAGGATTAAACTAGATTTTCGCATTTAAATAGTCTTTATCTGTATCAACCCATATATGCAGGGTATGGGCATACAATCGAGAGTACGATTTAGAGGGGTTAGACCTAGTAAATAGCAGATTTCGATATAAAAAAAAACTGCTAATGCAAATTGCCGGAGCCCTCAGACATGACCACGAAAGTTGTAAAGTAACCGCAGCGTAGGGAAGTTAACATTTTTGACTTATACGAAATCCGCGATAATATCTAGAGCAGGTTTTTTTATTCTGGCACGGCTCATTGACTGCACTGCAACTAGGGGTAAGTGTAAATGCCACCATATAGTATCGAATGGCATCAGACGGCGGTCTCATGCCACTGGATACAATCATGCCGATGCCTCCCCACGCTATGGCGGTAGTAGTATTATTTCAATGTGTAACATTCGCGTAAACATAAAAAATATTGTTAAAACATGTTATCAAGTTCCAATTATGATCATAGTAAATATTTATTCGTAATAGTCAGTGTAGTCTATTGATGTTATGGTAAAATTGTTAACACGATTATTCTGAACTGTTTCTGCTTAGATTATTTCGATTTAATCATAGCATAATTTTCCACCTAAAATTAATATGTTTTATAGACAGATAGAGCATTCGTGCCCGTTCTACTCATCTTGACACTTGAACTTTTCTCGATAAAACATTATATTGATAAGTTTCGAAGAACCGTAAATACAAGTTATTTTATCTACTTGGAAAAAATATATTTGTTCAGGTTTTCCAAAGTAAATATTACAGGAATTATACTATTTATGGGCGTAATTAACGTAATGAAAAAGTGACGTATTTGACGTTAATAAAAGAAAACTTTAAGATCTAATATTTGATAATTATGGGTCATATGACGACACCTACATATAAATAATGAAGCCACAGACAATTAAAGATCTTAACAAGATTTTCTAAGGCAGCATTTTCAAAACTATGAGTCGAGACCCACGAGTGAGTCGCCAGCGTAGGCCCTGAGTGGATATTAATAAAAAAATACACCCAACAGTCCTGACCCCACAGTAAGATCGAGGCTGTTGTCGTGGAAACTACGAGAGACTTTTTGGTCTCACAATCACCCAGGCCCGAAACAAATAGCTGTGGATCACACAAATATTTGTCTCGGTCCGGGATAAAGCCCGCGGCCTCACGTTTCACAGCCGGCGTCCAACCGACTGCGCCACGGGAGTCTGTAATTTAGATTAGAGTCCTTTTCCCATTTAGTACTTCATACCTTTGTGAGGCCGGATCTTCGGCTATGATCAGCATTAAAACTAAATACCAAAATAAGTTGATGTATCAATATCACTGCGACTAAAAGTGACTATAATTGAAGTTGATGTTAAAGCTGCAATTACAAAAAACGTTGTCTTAGCAAAACTTTTAACACGATTTACTGTCAAAAAGTGAGTCACGAATTTGAAAAATTTTGTGAGGTGGGTCGGAGGTCAGGTCGGACCTTTGAGGACCACAGGAGTATGGTACCTACTGGATGACCTATGGCCTAAGCCCTCTTAATCTAACTCTTAGTTGTGAGGCAATCCCATGCCAAGCATTCATCGATTCTGCAATTAGGAGTTAATATGTACTTATTTTTTTTACATTTGGTAAATTAGATGTTAGGTACTTACAGTATTAAAAGTCTCAGTGACGGGATCGTAAGGTGATACGACTTGTTCCGGCATCTTGACGAACTGGTGGACAATGCCTAGTGGTCCGGTGAGATCTTCACCTGGTTGCTGCAGTACTCTCTGGAAATTAAAAACCCAGTTTAAATGTAATGTATTATTTAAAAAAGCCTTTTCATTGTAATATTGCGCTATTATTGAAAATAATGTGTAGTATAATAAAATGCTAATTAATAAAATCAGAAGTGTGTGGATTGCACTTGTCAGTAGTAACACCTCTGCTTTCCCCTCTAAGGTACATAAACTAGAGCTTAAGCATAAAAAGCGTCGTCAACTTAATTTAAAGACATTGTTGACGAAACATGTATTTTTTATTAGTTTCGTTTCGCACTATAGTTATACATAAGCACATCTTAGTAAAATATCCATAGCTAATTAATAGACTGCCTCTCGGTGGCGTAGTTGTACTAGGGTACGATTAGAAAGCTGAGGTCTTGGGTTCGAATCCCGGGTTGGGCAAAGTGATATTGGATTTTTCTATTCATTATCAGCCCAGAGTTAGGAATTTGTGCCCGATATGGCGATAGGCTCGTCACCTATCACATCGTGGGACGGAACATGCAAGGCGAAATGTGGATGTCCTTGCACCTCTGCCTACCCCTTCTGGGAAAAAGGCGTGAGTTTATGTATGTAATTAATAGAGTGAAAAAAATAAAGAGAAAAATCACCTTATTCTTGTTTGTTTCATTTACATTCTCATGGTTTCATAAGGTTTCGACTTATTTTTTCTCTTTGTGGCATTCTAAAGACTTTATATCACTATTTTGTATACACAAATAATTTACAACAACCACAACAAAAAACACTATGAAATTAAACTAATAAAAGCAGTGGAAACTGAAAACTATTGTCATGTTTCCCGCCAAAACCCTAGACTGTTGGTAGTTACGTTAACAAATTACAGATGTCGCTTTTTCAACATGAAATATTATTTATTGCAATAAAACAAAAGATGACGCTAAAACGCAATACAAAAAGTTAAAAAGATACACTACTACACTAGATGGCGCTTTTATATTTTTTGTGTAGTTCGAACACAAAATCGCTAGATGGCTCTAGTAGTAGCAAAATATCTACTCAAAGGTCATTCGCCCGTACCAGCACGGCGTCTAAAAGTTATTAATTTTTAGGCCGTGTTTACACTGTTACTACATGAAGGAGCGAACACTAACCGCAGTTAAGACATAGTAATTATGTATTAAGTGGTAAATAAAACCTATACATGTATTTTATGGTTTAAGTATTTTATGGTGGCGATTAAGACCTGAGGCTTGCTATAATGTAGAACGATTGCATAGAATAATGTATTATGATCGTATATAGCCCCTTTCGTAATAAACTTTTCGAAAGATAATTCACCCTCCTTAATTTGAATCTATATACTAACATATAAAGCTGAAGGGATTGTTTGTTTGTCACCTCTAATCTCAGGAACTATTGGTTCGAGTTGTAAAAATATTTTTATGATGGATATTGGATAGGCTATATATCATAACGCTATGACCTATAAGAGGGAAGCAGTACTGAAAATCTAGCAAATACGAGGATTTTTTTGTCGTGGTCCGATCTTAAAATCGATATCTGAGGGGTCCTTTGCTCCGATAATCTAAATTGATAGTCAGAATTGAACATTTTGGCCGCGATGTTGAAAAGTGTATCTGCCCCGGGCGGAGCCGGGCCGTACCTTTATATTTAATAAATGTTTCCGTTGTAACTGCGTGCCCTTATACCATATTCAAGTAAAGTGTAATTATTAAAATTAAAATTATTCTCAATGATATTTGCTACAACTGTGTCGAGGCCTCGCTAATTGAAATGTACCTACCTATAAGCTAGAGCTACCTATTAGGCTGATTTTAGAGTTTTTATAATATAGAAGAAGCGCTGTCATACATTTGCGTCTTCAAAATTTCCTGTTCGTAATGCTAGTAGCACCTATAAAAGCGATATTTAATTAATTATTTAACAACAAGCTGCTATAAATTCTGTTGAGTTATTATCCTTCTTAAATGATTTTCGGTGGAATTCCAGAGCCCTAAACAATTTTCTTTTTCCAATAATTCCTGCATGTTGGATAACCTGTCAAATATCAGCCAATAGGTTTTTGAGGTACCAGTCCCTCTATATAATCTAAATTCTAAACCCATACCATAGCAGCATCAAACAGCTTGTTGGCGATGATCCTGGTGCTGTCGAACATGTCGCGGCCGGGCCCGGAGGCGAAGCACTTCTCCTTGGGCAGGCGGCACAGCAGCTTCTCCTGGTCGCAGCGCTTGCCGCTGAACTCGCAGCGAGGGCCGCGCGTGTTGGGGGACACGTCGCCCAGGTTAGTGGACGCGAACGCGCACACTATAGCGCCCTGGTGGCAAATGTTAGAACTAAATGATGAAATGGGTATGCATACTTAAAATATACCTTTGCAATAATTAGGTACTTATAGTTTTTAAAATAAATATGAAAACATTAATTCTAAGTTAGTAAAACGTAGAAGGGTCTTTTGTGGTCACGGGGCGGACTGATCAGTCTATTAGTCATCTAATCAGTGACTGTTATAATAATTGAACTACCTATCCTTATTTAACAATTATTAAGAAAAAAAGTCGATTAAAAAGTTAGTTGATTATTGTACGTATTACTCGTAATATCAACAGCGTTGTGCTGCGGTCCGCACCGCAACGCTGTCACAACCACAACATGCAAAATTCTTCGTTCTTGATGATGATGATGATTGATGATTTCAGTATTTGTGACTAATAAAGCTGTTTTTATTTCTTTCTAATATTCCTTACCTTCCCGGGCAGCGTCTGCGCGCCATTCAGCGCCTTCTCCATGAGTATCGACGCGTACCCCACGTTATCCGACGAGATCAGCTTGTTAGTGTTGTTCATGCTGGTGGGATGCACCGCGAACCAGTTCACCACTCCTATCACCTGCTCCGACGGCGTCACGAACCTGATCTGCGCCAGGGTTTTGTCCACGTCGTATTCGTACCTGGAAGTAAATACATCGATTTTTAGTTACAAGGCGAAAATCGCGTAAAGTGTTCCCACATACATAAGTGGTGCGCTCGCTAAAGTGCATCTCTAGTGGAGCGTTACTGAAATAAGTCGTCACTCTCAACGATTTGGAAAATGTTTGGTTGTATAGGACAGAAACTTTAATAAAAATGAAGATAATATATTTTATCAAATTTTAGCGCGATTTTCACGGTCATCTTTTTTAAACTTCAAAAGTCTTCGATCAAATATACACTAGATACAACAAGAGCGCTTAGAAAATGACACCAAAAAAGAGCGCTTTAAGCACTCTTTCGCCTTTAATCACGCACCGACCGTTGCTTCTAAAACGTCGCATAACTTTAGACAATATTATGTGAAAAGCTACTTTAAGCTCCAGGAATAAGGTGGAATTTGTGTTAATATATTTGGAATATGTGATCTTTTTGGTTTACTTTTTTTCATGTCATGCATCGGTGCCACTTTTTAACAGAACTTTTACAGGGAACTGTGTATCTAGTGTATATTTGATCGAAGTTCAAAAGTACTGTAGTTTGAACCTTAATATTTAAATTAATGGCCATATAATCATTATCATCAGATGTTGAAAGTCCATTTCATATTGCGCTTTCTCCAAGGGTGGAAAATAAAGCAAATGGAGCGATAAAAAAATATATTTGGTGTTGCTGATGGAGTTCTGGCGTCGTTTCGCCTTATAAATTAGAGGTGGACTTCCCTGTATTCGAGACACTTCCAACAGGCTTCTGTTGAGATCTGTATAAGAGACCATGTTCAGTAATCGATGTCCAGTAATTGAAGATGAAATTCTCTAAAAGAAAAACTTGGCATTTCTGCATTTGACATTTCTTTATATTTTTTGTACACCAAATATAATCTTAACAAGTAAGCGAATATTTAATATAAGAGTACAAATTGCGGTCTTATCGCTCGAGCCATGTCTTACCGGCTACCATGGAATCTATCATGGAAAATTAGTGTTTTTAAAACCAAGGAGCAAGTAATGTTTAAAATAACGTGACCATACTTAGCCCTCTCCTCCGGCGGGTTTCGTAAGTACGACGTGGGAGATCTGTTTATGTTGGCGTTCAGGATCTCTGTCTCTCCGTACAGCATCCGGGCCGGAGCTAGCTTGCTGTGTGCTATCACTATGCTCTGAAAACCAAGTATCAATTCATCTTGTTTTCATTCTGGTAGGGTAAGCGTGGTGGACTATAGTCCATATATGGCCTAACTACTTTCAATCGTATTCTCGATTGTAGAGAATGCCCGTGCCCTGCAGTGGGACGTATATGGGCTGATACTGACGAAATTTGTGGCAGATGTTGTCTGATATCAATTATAATTTTTTGCAACACAAACGGACGATAAAGGTGAAAACTATTGAATGTCGACCATAAATATTTAAAATACCAATGGCATTGCAGTTGTTCACTTTTTAATCACATTATTTAAAATAACAAGATAGAAATATCTGAATTTATCTTGTTATAATTTTAATACTTTTACAAAGAATTCATTGAAGTCATATCAGGCCTAAAAAATGCCTCATACTTAATAATGTAGAATGTCAAATTTAATATTTTACTAAGAAGTACGCTTCATCATACTAAATACCAACCAGCAAATCGCTATGTTCTACAGCGATAGACTCTACTCCACCTCCTAATGGACTATGTAAATGACTTTGTTAACTCACCTTATAAATCCCAAATATATAAGCGTTATAAGTCTCCCTGACGAAGCCCAGGATGGGCAGGTCGAACAGGAAGTCCATAAGGAACCCGCCAGGAGTGGAGTGCGTGTGAGTGCCGCTGATGATCACATTACTCTCGGAGTAAATGTCGCCGTAGCGTTTCTGTAGACGCTTTACTACCTAAAACACAGCGCTTATTGTCCTTATTGTAACGAAAATTAAACCTAAATCCGCAATAAAATACAAGTTTTATTTCAATGTGTAATATTTTCCTGAATTTAAGAAACCAAAGTGACAGGGAAAGACACGAAGAAGAGATGTCTATTGAAGGCATATTGAGCTTGAAGCGAATGGTCTACCGCCTCTGTATCATCTACTAAAATATCACCCAGAAGAAATCAAACCAGTAGTTAGGTAAAATTAAAAAAAAACCTGTAACGAGCAAAAAGGAATTGATAGCCGGTTTCAAACACAATTACAAATTATGACATATTGTAGTATATTTTAATTGGACTAATAGGTGAATTAATGAAGGAACATTAATTATTTATTTATCCTGTGGCTATAAATAAAATAAAAAACTTTAATAAACGAATGTACTTTACTAATGTAATTTTTCACATAGCATCGGACTCACGGCCATTTTCCTGTTAGTACATTAAAATAAAAAGCCATGACATATTTCCTACAGGTAGAATGGAATCACTTATAATTGTGATTGCTCCTTATAAGCGTAAAGTTTTGAAAGACATATATTACACTTATTTTGTACAAATTATTTACTACATTTTCCTTCACCCAGGTATTAAATTCACAACATTTTGCCTGTAAAATCATAAATACATTACGGGTTATCATAAAAAGAGATAACACACTATCAGTTTTATAAAGTGGCTCCCTATTACGACATCTTTCATAAGTGCCTTCGTGGCGCAATCGGTTAGCGCGTTCGGCTGTTAACCGAAAGGTTGGTGGTTCGAGTCCACCCGGGGGCGAGCAACATTTTTGTTATTTATGATAATTTAGTTTTTTTTTTAAATAATATAGTTGTGAATTTTGATTGAAGGTATTTTTACTATTTCTTGCAAGAATTTTCACATACTCAAAATGCACTAAAATATGCATAAAAGAAATCTTAAATAGCTACTACACATTGCAAACAAAACTGCCTTATTTAATATGTTGATCATAGATCAAATTGTTTCAATATAATAAATTATGTAAATATTTTTTTAAATCCAATATTTAGGGCAGTGGCAGTCTCCAGTGGGCTACCTGTGACTGAAGACACAAAGAGTGAGAAAGTCAGAAAGAGAGAAAGAGAGAAACAATCTCCTGTACATACCTCTTTCCTAATCCCGTGTCCCATCATAGCAGCGTCGACGGAGACGAATACGATCCTCTGGCTGCTGTTGCCGCTGTCATCTTCTAGCACGAACGCCCTGGAGAACTGTCGCAGGTGGATGCCGTGACCGATCTGCTCTAGCTGCGCGTAGCCCATCTAGAACATATAGGAAAGTTATTTCTTTGACCTTTTGAAGGTGTCAGGAAATCGCTGGATACACGCTTTTTATGAAGTGGCAGTTGTTTTTGTGGAAGATCTATGTAGGTACTACAGTTAACTTCTTGTAGCTGAGGATGATGGTTATGATAATGAACCAGTTAGTATCTGGCTATTGAAGCAAAAATTGTTATGTTCCATTTGAGATAATGCACAAAAACGAATACTTTTACAGTTTATCTAACATCCTAATTCTATTGCCTACAACAGGGACTCAGATTCTCAGGTATTCACCATTGCTATCATTTACTAGAGAACTCGAATCGAAACTTAATTTTCTTGTGAAAGTGCGTTGGATGAACGCCGTGATACCTTATGTTTTCGTTCGTTTGTTCATTTCAGCCACAGGAAATCCACTGCTGGACATAAGTTTATCCCCATGATCTTCACATCGACCTGTTGGAAGCGGCCTGCATCCAGCCACTTCCTGCAACCTTAACCAAGTCATCCATCCACCTTGTAGGCGGACGTCCGAAACAGCGCTTGCCTGTATGTGAACTCCACTCCAGAACCTTTCGGCCCCAACGGCCATCAGTTCTTCGTGCTATGTGGCCGGCCTACTACCACTTTTGCGCATCCTTATGTTTTGTATTTATTTAATTGCCAGTGAGACACCAGCTACTGTAGTCACGAGACTTGGCAAGTTTCAATGCTCGGTGTCAAATCTCGACGTGCTGTTGATCTAAAACGTCAGGGTTTGCAGTGGCGAGTGTGTGGGCGCGATACTCACAAAATAAGTGATATTCTGAGTGATGCACATGTATGAAACAGTTTTTAACCTTGGATCACTGTAAGACGACGTATACAGTCGACTATCACTCCATGATTTAGTAATAAAATAACAACGATTTCGTCATAATAAAGTAAGCGCTAAATGTGATATTAAAAAGCTTCCCTGCCGTGCCGCCAAAATTAAAATTAAAAACTGGTTACTATGTCTAAATTATCAGGAAACGGAAAATTTGCTCACCAATTGTTAATTTATTAAATTTCATATACACACACACACACACACACGCACACGCACACGCACACGCACACGCACACGCACACGCACACGCACACGCACACGCACACGCACACGCACACGCACACGCACACGCACACGCACACGCACACGCACACGCACACGCACACGCACACGCACACGCACACGCACACGCACACGCACACGCACACGCACACGCACACGCACACGCACACGCACACGCACACGCACACGCACACGCACACGCACACGCACACGCACACGCACACGCACACGCACACGCACACGCACACGCACACGCACACGCACACGCACACGCACACGCACACGCACACGCACACGCACACACACACACACACACACACACACACACACACACACACACACACACACACACACACACGCACACGCACACACACGCACACGCACACACACACACAAATTGACACTCTTGTATGAGCGTCAATACAGTTTGTGCAGATTACGTTAAACACCGCTGTCACCAGTCCCGATCACCACTCAACGATTTTCGCAATACAGGCCAAGCCTAGTGCGTTGATCACTAGTATTTTTTTCTGGTGTACATAAAAATATTTTGTTAATTTTAGGTTAAGTTGATTGTATTACTTATTATTTTGATCTCTCCTATACCTAAGTCTAGTTATAATTACTACTATTGTACAAACTTACCTTTTGCCAATAAACTTATTATTATTATTATTATATTTTTACTCACTTGAAGTATCTCTCTAAATTAGAGGTTTTATTTCCTTATCCGCGGGCTTTTGGCCAAACGGATAGTGCATGACGAATTTAATAACTAGTGTTAGTCTATGGATAAGAATTTTCGGACGATTCTACAAGTATTTATAATAGCAGCTTTTTGTAATTGTATATATGTAAGGGGATGCATATCGAGAATTTTTAAACTATTGTGAAGGGTGTTAGGAATGACGCCTGTGGAGGAAATTATGATGGGTACTGTTTTAACAGTTTGAACTTGCCACTGGGTTTTAATTTCTATGGCTAGGTCTGTATATTTAGTCAGTTTTTCAGTAAATGTGGAGGTGAGGTTATGGGTATTGGGGACGGCAATATCTATCAAGTATACTATTTTGTTTTTCTTGTCATGGAATGTGATATCCGGTCTATTGAAGTGGATTGTTTTGTCTGTAATAATGGTTCTATCCCAGTAAAGTTTAAATTCACTATTATCTATTATAACTTGTGGTTTATATTTATAATAGGCCGTTTTCTCTTTTATTAAACTGTGTTTTAGAGCGAGTTTTTGATGGATGATGGCAGCAATTTGGTCATGTCGATGTTTATAGTCGGTTTGTGTAATGGAATGGCAAGCTCCTGTAATATGCTGTATGGTTTCTGGTGAGTGATGGCAGTGGCGGCACAAGTCAGAAGTGTATCTGGTATCTTTGATGATGAATTTTCTATAGTTTTTGGTATCGATTACCTGGTCCTGTATTGCTAGCATAAATCCTTCAGTTTCTGGGAACAATTCACCTCGCTTGAGCCATGCGTTCGACGCAATCTTGTCGACGTTACTGCTGTTCAAGTCGAGGTAATGCCGTCCGTGAAGGGATTTCTGCTTCCACCTGTCTATTTTTTGTTGTAGACCATAAAGGGTCTCATTCTTTTGAGGACTCGTGTCTTTAAGGTTAAGTGGAGTTAATTTTTGATCAGCCTTTACTATTGTTAAGTGTAGTTGTGATTGTTTTGAGTAGTTATGAAAGAATGATCTGAGACTGGTTATCTGTTTATTATGTAGATTTGCTATGTCAATTAGGGCCCGCCCTCCTTCGGTCTTAGGTAGTGTCATCCTTTCTATGCATGCCTTTGGGTGATGTTTTCGATATTTTGTCATGTGGGTGTTATTGGTGCGCTGATGTTTTTTTAGATCTGTCTGTGACCAATGTATTATTCCGAATGAATAAGTTAGTATTGGGATTGCAAATGTGTTTATAGCTTTAATGGTGTTTCTGGAATTTAAATGTAGTTTTAGTATCTTATGTAGTCTGGATTTAAATTTATTTGTGAGTGTGGCTTTGGTCTCTTTTTGGTGAATTCGCTGTGTCTGCTGGTATCCTAAATATTTATAACCAGTAACTTTGTCTACAGGGTCTACCTGTTCTGAATTATTCAGTTTATAAATGTTATTTTCGATTTTTCCTGCGCGTACACACTGAAGTTTACACTTATCTATGCCAAAACGCATACATATGCTGCCAGAGAATTCTTGAGTTATATCGGCTAGTTTATGAAGTCCATCAAGGGTGTTACTATATAGCTTTATGTCATCCATGTACATTAAATGGCTAATTGAATATTGCAGATTATCACATTTTATATCGTATCCAGCATTACTTTTGTTCAATAGATTTGATAGTGGGTTAAGACCTAGGCAAAACCAGAGAGGGCTTAAGCTATCGCCCTGAAATATACCTCTTCGGATTTGAATAGATTCTGTAGCTAAAGTACGATTACCTTTTTTGGTTTTAAGAACCGTAGACCAGTTGGACATTGCTGTTTTTAGAAATTGGACTAGCGTAGGGTGTATTTTATAATGTTCTAGAATATACAATAACCAAGTATGTGGTACAGAATCAAAAGCTTTTTGATAGTCAATATACATTGTATATATATTTCTTTTATTGCGGAGGGCCTGGTTGGAAACTACGGCATCTATAACGAGCTGCTCTTTACATCCTTGGCTTCTTCTACGGCAACCTTTTTGTTCTTCTGCTAGTATTTTATTATCTTCTGCATGTCTGTATATTAATTCACTAATGCAGGAAGTAATTATTTTATACAAATTTTGAAGGCATGTTATGGGTCGATATTTGGCTGGGTTTTTGGGATCTAGCTTGTCTTTCGGTAGCATATAAGTTGTTCCTTGAGTTATGTATTTTGGTAAGGTTTCAGGTGATTTTATGAATGTGTTAATATGCGACAGTAATAATGGGTGAATGTACGTAAATTTTTTGAACCAATAATTGTGAATATTGTCTGAACCAGTAGCTTTCCAGTTATGAGTTTTTCCTATCACTAATTTAAGTAAGTCTATGTCTATTTTATCAAAGTCCATATTTGGTAACCCTGTAAGTATGTCTCTGTCTGAATTTATCCACTCTGCGTTTTTATTGTGTTCTATTGGCACAGACCAAATGTCGGACCAATATTTATGAAGGTCTTCAGGTTCAGGACATTCTGACTCTAAATTTTGTGTACCATCAGTCTGATCGTTCATAAGGGATCTATAAAAATATTTTTCGTTGTTTGCGAATATTTTATTTTGAGTTTTTCTCAGTGTTGTAGTTTTGTATCTTCGGAGTCTGCTAGCTAGTGCGTTTAATTTTTGTTTAAGTGTATCAAGAAAGTGTATTAGTTCTGTATTCTCTGTTTCGTGTTTTGAGTGTATTTTATATCGTATTAATATGTCATCTACTGTTCTTTTGAGTTTATTACTTCTGTTTCCATTTATGTATTCTGTGAGTTTACCTATTTGTGACCTTAAAGTGTCAATGCGGTTTTGCAATCTTCGTTGCCACGGTGGGATCACCTTTTGGTGAGAGGTCTGTTCCTGCTGGGTTTGAATTTTTGACCCGTTGTATTTAGCTGCAGTAAAAGCAGCACAATACACAGCCGTTTGGAGGGTTGGAAAATTTGAATCGGGTTTAACGTAATTTGGCAAAATGGACTGGTTTAAAAATTGTACTATGGATGCAAGTTTTTTTGTAGGTTTTTGTTTAGGTATATATGGCCTCGCTGTGGGACATGTATTTTCATATTCTTTAAATGATTGAGCGAAGAATTCTTCAATAATGCTTTTCTGTTCAGGCAAGAGGTTACGAGTTGGATTATTAATTGTTTCAAAGTAACTGTTGTGTCGGGAATTAAGAGTGTTATTTTGGGTTACCTCTGCAACATGCAGGTCCATGTTTTCCATTTCGTCTATGGTCCCTATGTTCTGTGGTTGGGTACAAATATTATTAGTATCGGTATTAACTTCATTAACATTATGCAAAGATAGTTCAACAGCTACTCTATTTCTTATTGTTTGTATAAGGTTTTCGGAAAGTAATTTATTGTTTTTAATTACGCGTAATTGGTCGGATATTCTTTGTTCAGATAAGTGGGATAATTCTGGGTATTCTGTGATAAATGCTCTGTGAAGTAGTGGTCTGTATCCAGTTCTATTAGATTCTAGATTGGTGATTTTGTAGTAGTTATATAATATAGTCATGTTATAGTTTTGGCTCCATCTCATTCTTTGTGTGTTTTTTGTATTAGTTTGAGTAGTTTCTTGGTTGGGTTCTACTGTATTGTTTATTAGACTATACTGAGTGTTAATATTACTATTGAGGTAGGTTATAGCTTCTTCTTTGATTTCTTTTATCTTCTCTTCTGACAGTAATTTACTTCTGACTATAGCTCTCCTCTGATCTCCTATTCTTTGTCTGCTGGCATGCATATCTGGGTACTTTTTAGAGAACATGTCATGTAATTGTCCTAGATATGATGAAGTGTCTGTTTCTATTGAGGTGAGTATGAAATATGATCGCAAGATAAATGTATTCATTTCATCTGTCCATTTCTTGCGTTTACGACGTGCCTCAGCGGGTACAGGTTGTTCAGCGAAATTTGCCTCCTGTACAACATCTTTGGCAGACAAACAAGATGATGTTGGCGAACCGGTAAGAAATGAAACTGGGGAAGATGGGGTGGATGGGAAAAGGGATTTAGGAGATGATGATGATGATGAATTTTTCTCGTCGGCTGTAGTATATTCTTCGACGGGGGTCCGCCTGTTCAACCCCTCGTCGCCGATGGTCCGCATGCTGCTACATCCAGCATCGGCTCCAGATGCACCCCGGCGACCCCCGGGTAGCGACCGTAAATCGTACCTTCTATTATTCATTATCATAAGGGTTAGGTTTGGGACCGTTGGTTTGGGAAAGGTATATACACTCTGATGATTTTGAGTAATTTGGGGTAGTTCCTGCATCCCGTAAGCCCCCCCACCACGACAAGGTGGCCCCATGGGGGGGTTATTATTATTATTATTATTATTATAATGTTTCCTATTAATTGCAATATTTGTTCTATGAAGAGGAAACAGTAGTAAACAGATAACGAGCTATTATTTCATCACTCGCAGGCTTGTCCGATAACAACTCGACAGATTTGCAAACATTGCTGTTATCCTTGTTGGTCCAATATCAATAGTGCGATTGTGCTGAGTCAATAATCTTCTTATTTAGAAATTGATACAAAATATAATGTAGATTGTATATAAAAGAATATTTGTACTAAAATATACACAAATAAATATTGGATTGAATCATATCACAATTGATATAGAGTATTTATATTATGTATTCTTGACAGTTCTAATTCTATACAAAGTATAACTTTATTATAATTTGCAAAATAAAACAACTATAATTTCAAATGGTGCTAAATGCAAAAAATAAAATGCAGCATCTGCACAATGTCAATGCCATTATATACTCGTACATTAAACTCAGGATGTGAATGCCGAGTATGCACTAAAACGTCGTATGAAGCAATACAGTGTATATTCATATATTATGTATTAGGAATCGTACCCATACTACGTAACCCGTTTTTACCGTATTATCCAAACTCGAGTTTTCACGTAGTCATTCAGAAGAATGGTTTAAATATTATTTTTTTCAAACTTGTGATTTCAAAGTGTCATATTTGAATATAGTTCGAAAAAGGCGTAAGGATTTTTTTTAGAGATTATTGCCTATGTGACGAAAACCTAAGACCACCCTCCCTCTCCTGTGACTAAGCGTGGTGTTTTTAAAGCCTCTCCTCCCCCATTAACCAGTTACGTAGTATGAGAACATTCCCTTACTTGCAACCGAGGTCACTTTGGTGTAAAACAAACAGGTTTACTGGCCAACTAAAGTACTTACGCCCTCTATAAATACTCTTGACAGTTACGCACATAGTCTGACCCCACATAAATTCAAGCCCTGTGTGATATCAGAACAGAGAGACTTTGGTCTCATGATAACCAGATCCAACACAAATACTATTAAATCACATTAGCCTTCGTCACGGTACTTGAATCAAACTTGTTATTTCGTTTCATAATCGGCGGCTCAACCAACAAAATCTAATTGTTTAAAATTTTAAATCTACATGTAAGAATCAAACCGAATGAATCTGATTTCAAAGTGCGTTGTTTTAAAAAAGTGCCATAAACAGATTTATTGTAAAGTGTATCAAAAAATAAATATTGTTTAGTGGTTTGTTTACCTGTGGCTTTTTATTCCTTGTCCCTTCAATTTGCAAAACATGCTTGTTGGGTTACTTCTCAGAAACTTAACAACGGCAGGCAGGCAAATTGTCGTAAAATTGAAATCGGATTCTTTTTGCAATACATAATTACAACAAAGTGTCGACGCAAGGGACACAGGCAGGTAAAAGGTTTCGAACCCCTGTCTTAATTGGATAAAGAAATACATTATTTAAATCATATTATGTCAGTGTTAAAAGAGGGTTACGAGTCCCCTCTTAAATTCTAATGTAATAAATATTTCAATTATTATCCTTTATTTTAAATTTCTTTTTTTTACATTTTTATATATATAATATTAATACAAAAATACATATAAAAATATAAAAAGTTATCCAACGGTGGCGAGGCTTGAGACCCAAGCCACCGGTGGTTAGGAGCTCAAAGTGAGGAACCGCCTCACAATACGTGCCGTGTCAAGCAATACTGCCTTCTGAATCTGACTCTTGACCCAACAGCCGATTGAGAGCCTCTGTAGATGTTGGTCGAGGCTCTTTGGTATCAACCCATGAGCAGAAACAACAATCGGGACAATAATTGTTGAGTCGACATCCCACATGTCGGTAACCTCGTGTGCCAAATCTAAATATTTAGACATTTTGTCTTTTTCAGCTTTGACAAGGTTACCGTCATGCGGAATGGTGACGTCAACAAGTATAGCCCGGCGCGCCAATCGATCTATTATCACAATGTCAGGCTTATTGGCTAGAATAGTCCTGTCTGTGATAATAGATCGATCCCAATACAGCGTCGCATGACCATTTTCGAGAACTGGTTGGGGCACATACTGGTAATATGGCACTTCAGGAGTCACAAGTCCATATCGAAGGGCAATTTGCTGGTGTATGATCTTGGCCACTAGGTTATGTCTATGCAAATACTCGCCGTTAGCAAGATACGAACAACCGGATATAACATGCCTGATAGACTCGCCAGAACGGTGGCATGCCCGACAGATGTCGACCGTACCGTCCCTCAGGATGTATTTCCTATAGTTGTTCGTCTTAATAACTTCGTCCATAATTGCAAAGACAAAACCCTCGGTCTCCCCAAAGAGGTTACCGAAGCGTAGCCAAGACACAGACGCTAGTCGGTCCACATCAGGCCCATGAAGGGCTCGATAGAACCGACCGTGCAGCTCTTTGCTCTTCCATATGTCCTCGCGATCCTTAATGCCTACCACTAGAGGTTTCCGCCAGTTCTCAATCGCCAAAGAGAGCGAGGTAAATCCTTTATCCACCATAACTACAACCCTATGCATATCCATGTTACTGTGAAGGAAATAATCCCTGAGATTGCACACCTCGCGATTATGCAAGTCCTTAGCATTAAGAATGCCTCGGCCCCCACATCTCCGCGGGATGTACAATCTCATCACTGATGAACGTGGATGATGCATACGATGTGCAGTCAGGAGAGTTCGGACTTTACGATCCAGGGCGTCCAATTCGGTCTGAGTCCATTTGAGTATGCCAAAAGAGTACATGAGTACAGGCATAACCCAACCGTTAAAAGCACGAATCTTGTTTCCACCTGACAAAAAACTGTTAAGTACTTTTGCCAGGCGGCTAAAGAAACGCTCTTTCAACGATTGTTTTACATCTGCACCCATGATACCTAGAGCCTCAGGCATACCCAAATATTTGTATGTTTCCGTCACAGAGAGGGGTCTGAGTCTTACAGTCTCTGAGACTTGTATGTCATCAGAGACCGCAACCTCCCCTCGCTTCACATGGATAACCGCACATTTATCTACACCAAACTCCATATTGATTGAATTGCTAAATCTTTCAGTTATTTTTAACAACTCAACCAATTCGGTTTGCTTTGATGCAAATAACTTGAGGTCATCCATGTAGAGCAAGTGAGAAATAGGCTCAGGCCCTCTCCGCAGACGGTAGCCTAACCCTGAATCCAACAACAGAGTGCTGAGGGGATTCAGGGCCATGCAAAACCACAGTGGACTCAGACTGTCGCCCTGGAATATACCCCGCTTAATTCTAATCGGCTCATCACAATCAGGAGGAACCGTACCACCTGGATATCTCAGGACAGTGGTCCACTGCCCCATACAAGACCCAAGGAAGTTGCATAAATTTGTATTAATTTTATACAAATTCAACACCCTCATGAGCCATGTATGGGGCACCGAATCATAGGCCTTTTTATAGTCTATCCAGGCAGCCGATAAATTCCTCCGGTTGTGACGAGCCTGTTGGCAAATGGTCATGTTAATGAGAAGGAGCTCCTTAGTACCACGGGACCCATTCATGCAACCAACCAAAAAGAATTTGGTTAGAGGTGATGTGGTCTGTAATTTTGGATCTAATTATGGAGGTTAAAATTTTATAAATAGATGGAAGGCATGTAATGGGTCTATAATTTTTTGGTTCCTTGGTACAACCGGACTTAAAGAGGAGGTGAGTGACACCTGTTGTCATAAATGCTGGGAGGGATTCCGCTACAAGCGCATCCTGGAATTGCGCTGCCAATCGAGCATGCGAACTTGGAAACCATTTTAACCAGAAGTTGTGCAAACCGTCCGGACCCGGCGACTTCCAGTTTTGGGTCCGTCGAATTGCAGTTTGCACATCTTCTAGACTGATTAAAATGGTCTCCATAGCCGGTATTGCCTTGCAAGCTCGATCTACAACACTAAACCAGGAGGCTTCAGTGTGAGAGACAGGCGACGACCAGATATTCGTCCAGTACTCACGCATTTCGTGAGTACCAGGCAGCCGCCCATCCACCACACTTTGAGAAGAATTCTCCCAACATCTATAGACCCTCTTTTGGTCACTTTGGAACATACGATTTTGCTGGAAACGATCCCATCGCCTCCTGTAGCGACGAATGCGGTTTGCCCACGCATAGACTTTTTGTTTATAGAAGTCTATGTGTTCTATGACGCAAAGCCTATAATTCTGAGGACTTGTATTGGTCCCCGAAAAAGCCTGCGTCACAAAACGCATAATCCTCGGTCTGCTATTTCCTTCTGAGAAGGAAATCAGCTTGCCGATGAGAGTTCGGGCCCTGTTGATACGGTCCTCGATCCTAAGCTGCCAGGCAGGCACAGTCACAACACCTCGAGTAGCTCTATATTCTTTTGGGAATTGAATATTAGCCACTCGACATGCTGCGACGGCCGCGCAGTAAATTTAATTATAATATATACCAATTTTCTAATGTTCTTGCTAACATTCCATAATGCCTTTCACGGTTAATCAATTCTTAAAGTATTTTTTTATTGTCCGTGCACTGAATATCTATTTTTCACCCACCTAGAGACGCATGATACCACAGCCAAACTTTTGAATCAACCCATATAATTCTGTATATAGGCCTCATCTATGGTTAATAGTCAATAGGACTTAGTTAACCATGCTTCCCGAGATTTAAACTTAATTAAGATCGATCTATTTCCCTAACGATCGAATTATCGTTATCAAATGATTGCATGTGCATGATCATTTCCCATGAGTTCGTCATTTAGAGTTTCTTCTTTTCGGTTTTGTACGATATGTCTTTCGACAATAACGAGGAAATTCCTGTGACCGCAATACAGGGCGTTGGTGAAACTCACCGACCTACTGCAATGTGCTTTACGATTGAAAACCGTCCTCATTGAATATGCGCGTTTTCAACAACAATAGTGTTTTAAACAATGGTGTTCTCACTTCAATTATGTTATTTGTTTGTATCTTTATCATACATCTTACTATCTTATTAATGAGCTTCGATTGAACTTTAAAAAGTTCCAGAAGACATTCGAGATTGTACACAACGTCGCTATATTTTATTTATACTTCATATCCATAATTTACAGACATAGTGCACTGCCCGATTTGGGTAGCCTGAATTTTATGCTTCATAGACCACACGTGTTGGTACAAAACCGTTGCCCCACATACTTATTTACTTAATGCCAAGTTGTGAGCTGAGAACTGTAAGATGCAGAGTTCCTTTGCCGTATCGGCAGTTCATTTTATGTAAGTTATTTAATTTGTTTGTCTGCCCCCCTCAGAGATACATGCTTGACTCTATGCGTGTTTGCTATTGCATAAATTGTACTCGATTGCATTCAATTCAACATTACGAATCAACTAAATTGAACACAATATTGTTATGAGTGAATCACCGTAAATAAGATAATATCGAATGATGTCCCGGTTACCGTGCATTGTCCGGGGTCAAGGTGAACTCCAAACAAGTGCACACAGGGACGGAATTAACCAACAAACAGGGTACTTTATCATTCTCACTGCTTTATTGTTTCCCACTTTGCTACGGATGAAAGTGGATGGAACTCTTACTATTTATTTTCGTAATCATATTTCACAGCTATTAAAGGTATACTGCTGAACAAAGATAGGCCACACCCTAGGGTTTCTACTAAAATTAATTTAATTTCTAGCGATCTGTTTAAAGCGATTTAAGATTCATTGGTAGTTACTTTCTCTGTTATAATACATTTTAAATTAGAGAAAACATAATGATTCCCAGGAACTGTTCAAGAGCGCTCGATACTTCAGTAAGTATCGATAAAATCTTCAATACCGCCCCCCTTCTAAAGTCAGTACTTTAGAAGGGGCTTAGAGGCATCTGCTAGAGCCAGATATTCTCTAAACAGCGAGGACGCACGAAATTCCCCAATAATAGCTGACGGCCAAGTTTAAACACTGTCTCAACCGAGGTCAAGGTCACGATTCAAATAGCACACGTAGTTGAACAGAACCGTACTGGAATTGGTTCACAGCTTCGATATTTGATCGAAGGTTCACAGAGACAGACTCACAAGACTTTTAAATATAATTATTATTTTTCCCCGGAATTCCATAATTCAGTGGACAGTTTCTTTAATAGCATTCTATTTCGAGAAGTAGCGAGGCTAACGAGAAAATTATTTGCACGGAACGGTATCAAAGTCATTAACTTTTTGCACTGTTTCAGACCCAATACACGTATAGAAAAGTATTAGTATGCGATTCACGTTTGTTATGCATTTTTGTGTATAGGATAGTTGTTTATAAAACCCACCTATGCTATTGATATTTATTTTGTGCCCGGGTGTTATACGACCTATAAATTCTCTCGTAGTTTCAGCCACACTACACAAATGTAATTGAATCATAAACAGTATGTTTCGTGTTAGCAAACTAATTATTCATACGAGAAACGCGTGAAATAGACTCCTCATATCGATCGTAAAACAACAAAAGATATTTCCATATTCAGTATTTTGTGCACTCAATTAAGTACTTCAATTACACATTGTTTCTAAAGCTATTATCAAACAACATAATTTTTTTTTTTTTTTTTTTATCTATAATATTTAGGGACTTTTATACTAACATACGGTACATGACAGTCCCATCGTACCTTATAAATAAATATCTACACAACAAATTAAGAGAATTAAAATTAAAACAAGCAAAACACAAATCTAACATTTTTCAACAACCAATTATACTAAAAAAAAACTAAAATACTAAAGAAAACAAAAAGATAATATCGAAAAAATTAGAATTGTAACATTGTAACTTAGCTATTCCTCCATATGAATCATCCCTATCTTTACGAAATATATTATAATCATTAACCTTAAATCTCAACTCTGGTGCCAACCATGTTTCAGTGCATTCCACTACAAAAGATTCAATATTATTTTTCCTGACCACTATCCATTATATAAACAGGCAAAAAGACTATTAATAATATCACCCTCTTTAAAATATGTTACAACAAAACGAATACACTCTTCAAATATAAAACTACATATCAACTTAATCTTAACATCCAATTCCGAATTCGATATACAAATTTCCTTAAATCTATCCATAATAATTTTCAAACGACTAAATTTATTCCTTTTTCCAGTATCTTCCGTGTTCCTTCTTGTCTCTTCAGACGTATAAGCGATTGACTCCTGCTTGTCTATATAAATTGACTGTTTTTTTGGATTTCTATTTTCCGCCCGTGTAAATGATTTTTCACCTAAAATTGGCGAATTCCTGGTATACTGTTCCTTCACACATTCTTTATTTTTGCTCATATTGCATGATATATTATTCTTAACACGAGCACCTCCCACCAACACATTCTTGTATGATGTTTCCTTATCATCCTGAGGTTTATTAGCTAGCTGCGCGCATTGACTTTCCAGATTGTCGAGTCTTTCACATGTGGCCTTTTTATTCAGAAACATCGACAAAGCTTTTCTATAAGGGCAGTTTTCTACACTCATAATCTTTCTTATAGCCTTTTCTTTTAAAAACATAGGGCACGATTTATTCAGGGCCATGTGCGCACCTTTACAATTTAAACATTTAAAATTAGAAGTGTCACAGTTACTATGACCTTCGCCACATTTTGGGCATAAAATCTTTTTTGTTGGACATGATCTCAATAGATGCCCATACCTCCAACACCCAGAACATTGGGTAACAGGAAAAGTGTATGGTTCAACTTTTATCCTACAGCCATATATATAAATATACGGAGGTAAGGTCGGACTTTTAAAACAAAGGCGTACACTCTCACTGTTTACCCATTCTCCATTATTAGTTAGCCGTTTCAATCTCCTTAGTGTAACTACTTCTTTTTCAAACTCCAAACTACTTAAAATTTCCTCATCATTCGTCTCCAAATCAATTTTTTTTATTACTCCATATGAAAAATAAACTTCATTCGCATACTGACATCTATAGCCCATGGTTTTAAATATGCTTAAATTAATGAGTTTATCCGCATTTATTTTGTCTTCAAAGTAAACAAGAACCCTGTACGGACTTTTATAATTAATCTTTAATATTTTGTTAACATCCTCCTTTTTCAACAACTTTGCCATACCAAACTGTTTCAATAGAACCTCCTTTGCCGTAATGCTTACTATTATTTGATCATCATATTGTACTATTGACGAGTTATGATTGACATTTGACATATAATTTTCCGAATTATGATTCTTCTTGGACAAAATTCTAGCAAATCGTTTATTTTTTCTACTGATCGTTGTAAAACCATCATCATCACCTACTGTGTCCTCACTGTCCTCCCGGACTCTCTTCTCTGGCGTTCTCTGGATCTCCATGGCATCACTATTATTGTCACCATCTCTCTTTACTCTGCCTTCATAATAAATTTGTTGCTCGCAATCCAATAATCTCTCTTCTTCCATAATATCACTTCCACTGGAGTCATCAAAGAGCACATTATTACCAATGTCACTCATTAAAATGCAATTTGAGAAATTAAATACGATTATTTAATGATTATTTATAATGTGACACATGCGCTCATGACAGCGACTCGCGCAAGAATGACAACATAATTTATTAAGATGTACTAATAAAACCTACTACACACAAAAAAAATCTAAACATCATGCCTTTTGTTGATAATCTAACGATAGATAAAAACAATAATACATTTGTAATAAATAATCTCCAAAGGCTCCAAACAATGAAACTCCACCTAGCTTACTACCAAGTATTTAATCACACTAATTGTGCTTACAAACTGCCAATCTGGCTTAGTACACACTCTGAAACTTGTATCTTTCTTCTTGTGTCCCAACCGTCCAGAAAAACGCCTCCACTCCGTTTTTTTTCCATTTTTTTCTATTCGCTCTCACCACCATCACTCTGCCCGTTGTTTTTTTTTTTTTGTGTTGCCAGTTTTTTTTTAATAAATTACTTCTTCAATAATTAATTTTTATAATATATTTTTAAAGATCAGTGTTAGTTTATAAAAATAATTGCAATTATTTATAAACACCTGTATCCAAAATTTTTAACCTTACACTCGTCCGTCCTGACACTGTGTATGCCCTCATACACATATCAGGTGATAACCTTACACTAGGCCTTAGCTCTAAAAACATAACAAAACAAGATAAAAACATAACTCTAAAAACATGACTCATAATAAAACAAGATAAATTTTCTTTTCAAAATTATACATTTCTTCTGTTTTCTTTAACTATATAATATACTGATTATAAACAATTCTTTTTTTTTTCTTTAAATTAATTTTGTAATAAAGTACTTCACCATTGCTTTTACAGAGTATAATTTCAGATTTATATGTTATTACTGTTTCATCATAATACATTAAACTCATCCTCAAGAATGTCTCTTTATTACAACTAAATCAGTCAATTCTTAGCTTAGTCGGTACAAAAATGTTACCCAATCAATTTTTAAGGTCTTATACTGTACTAATCTTAGGTGGTCAAGGTGCGAACCAATCAATTCTCGCCCTTCGACTACTATTCAAATCTTATATGGTCAAGGTGCGAACCAATCAATTCTCGCCCTCAGACTGTACTATTCAAATCTTGTGCGGTCAAGGTGCGAACCAATCAATTCTCGCCCCCAGACCTGCAAATGAACAAAATCCTTCTGTAGTTTATATTATCATTACCTATTTGTCTGTATGTGTGTATGATTATCGAAAGTCCATCAGATATTAAAAACTATAAATTATTAATCATATTAAAATAAGCCTTATTCTCAAAATTAGCTTGTATCATTCTCGGAGTCACTACCATCATCGTTAACTGAAAGCGCAGCAACATGTATCCAAGGTCGCATACGATCGGCAGCGACAGTAGTCCTGCGCTTATTTTTCATTCCCTCAAAACCGGGTATAGGGATAATCCGATAGCGGTCATTTCCTAAAACTTTCACTACTTTAAAGGGCCCTTCATAAGACGGCATAAGTTTTGTACTTTTGCCGTCGTTATTAAACGATGTCTTTAATATCTTTACTAAGTCCCCCCTTTTGTAAATACAAGCTGGCTTTCTACCCTTGTCGAAATGTTCTTTTTGTTTCTCCTGTTCTCTGTCAATCCTTATCTTGACTTGCTCTCTTATAACACTTAGATCAGAGCTTTCACTAGGTAACCTTCTAATTTCGTTCATGACCGGGTTTATTTCACTGCTCATTTTTATACCAAACATAACCTCTGCTGGTGCCTTGCCAGTAGTCTTTTGGACTGTATTATTAAGACCCCATTGAATAATTCCTAGCTTTTTATCCCAATCCTTTTCGTCATCTTTAAGGTTCAATGCGGTTAGCGAGTTAAGAATTGTGCGATTATATTGCTCAATTTGGCCATTAGACCTTGGGCTCGCCACTGCATTTAAAACATGCCTAATTCCTTTATCAAGACAAAATTTCCTAAATTGGTGAGACGTAAAACAACTACCTCGATCACTAATTAGCCTATCTGGATTACGAAAAACATAGAACACATCTTCTAGAGCGTTAATCACATTTTGTGTATTGGTATTTCTAACAGATTTTATGAACACAAACTTGGTAAAGGAGTCTATTATAACCAAAATATGTGTATGTCCCCTCTTAGATTTTACAAACGGCCCAACGTGATCAATGTGAAGAGTGTGGAAAGGAAGTGCTACCTTTGGTATTGGATGTAGTAGCCCCTCACGTGAATTTGTAGACTTTTTAGCATAAGCACATTTAATGCACGCCTCTACGTATTTCTTGACGAACCGAGTCATTTTTGGAAACCAATAGTGGTTCTTTATTCTCTCTAATGTCTTTTCGAGCCCTAAGTGACCCATTTCGTCATGACACATTCTACATAGTTGCCAGCGGGCGCCCTTAGGAACCACCCATCGAGTACTGTTTTTGTCTTCTAAATACCTGAACAGCTTGTTATCACGTATGACAAAATTATCCCTAATATATTGCAATTCCTTGTCATCAATATTATTGGATAGAATATCCCGAATCCTACATAATTCCGTATCACCTAATTGGAGGGTTAAGAGCCAATCATCATCAGTAATATTCAATACGGCTGGTATGTGTTCGCAGAAATGATCCTTCTCTAAAGGTATTGGATTTCGCGATAGGGCATCAACATGAGCCATTTTTATACCTGCCCTATATTCAATGGAACAATCGAATTCTTGAAGTACTAACCACCACCTAGCGATTCGCGGAATCAAATCTCGCTTTTGAAAGGTAGAACGTAACGCACTACAGTCAATCACAACCTTAAATGGCTTCCCCAGCAAGTATATTCTAAATTTCTTCAGAGAGCATATGACAGCCAATGTCTCGAGCTCATACGAGTGAAAATTCTTTTCTTCTGGTGAAGTCTGTCGACTGTAGTACGCAACGGGTTGGAAGTCGTCAGTACCTTGTAAACGTTGCAACAAAATGCTCCCTATTCCGATTTTACTTGCGTCCGTGTGAAGTTCTAAATCCGCATAAGGGTCATATATGGCTAATAATGGTTTTACTGTAAGACTTTGCTTTAGGTTCAGAAAAGCTTGTTCCTGGGCATCTGTCCATTCCCAAACAGTATTCTTCTTTAATAATCTACTAAGGGGGTGGGCGATTAATGCAAAACCCTTGACAAATTTGCGAAAATAGCTTACTAATCCTAGAAACTGCCTAACCCCATGAACGTTAACCGGTCGCGGGAAATCAATTACACTTTGTATCTTAGCACTACCTGGCTTAACACCGGCGCTGCTCACCTCATACCCAAGATAGTCAATTTTATTTTGCAAAAAACTGCACTTTGTTAAGTTGAGTGACAAGTTTGCGTTTTCAATCAACTTCATTATATCCTCAAATCTATCCAAACACTGCTCTGAAGTTTGACCATATATTAATAAATCGTCAATATACACCATAGCCTTACTGTAACGATCTGAACCGAGAATGCTGTTCATCATGCGTTGAAATACAGCAGGCGCATTTGCCAACCCAAATGGCATTCGATTAAATTCGTACTGGCCATCTGGGGTGACAAACGCAGTGTAACGCTTGCTGTTTTCGGCAATGGGCACTTGGTAGTATCCAGACATAAGGTCTAATGTAATAAACCACGCTTGCCCCGATAACCTAGCGATTTCGTCTTCAATGATCGGCATCGGATACCTTTCTTTAATGGTTACAGAATTTAGCATTCTGTAGTCCACGCAAAGTCTCATATTACCGTCTTTCTTACGAACCAAAATTATGGGGCTGGCGTATTCAGATATGGATTCCCGAATTATGCCAGCTTGTAACATTCCTCCTATCATGTCACGTACCCTTTCCCTTTCGTTATGAGAAAGCCTGTAAGGCCGATACACTATAGGCCGTTGACTGCTTAATTCTATGTTCATTTTTGTAACATCACTGCATCCCAATTCGTTTAAGGAAGATGCGAAGCAATGTCTAAAGTGATTTAAAAGACTGACTAATCTATGCCTATCACTAACGGTCGTGGCTTCCCCGATTTGCAGCTGATCTTCCGTTATTTTATCATTGGAAATCTTACTGGCCCAACTATCCCCTACTCCAGAGGCTGTTCGGTTAAGCTTATTTACTTTCTTAAACTTTTCCGCTCGACAAATAATTGCGCCTCGTTGTAGAAAGCATGGAACATTGCATGGTGTTATAGTTACAAACATTATACCGTTTTTAACTGGATAAATACCACCACATATAAAAAATTGATCATTCGGCCTACCCACTAGCTTACTTGTCAGTATCACTTCCCCATTATAAGTCGATTCTGTTAATACTTTAACACTAGTGGTTCCGTGAATCTGAAGGTGGGTATTAAACCTCCCTTTCAAGAGTGTATCTTCCTCAACCAAAAATTCTGATTGTGGCAACTCGGTCCCTATGTCCAAAAATTGCAACGTAGTCGCATCCTTATAAACTATAATATGAGGTTGTTCCGTGAAAGATTGCCCTATTAGCATTGGCTTATCTAATAAGTGGTCGTCTACAATTTTACAAAGTACCCTTGCACTGACACCATCAATTATCAGTTCGAGGACAACACTACCCGGTGATTGTATCAAATCATTACCAAAACCCTTCATGATTGTTGGCACGTTGTCGTGGGACCTACCGATCTCCTTTGCAATTGAATTCTTTATTAAGGTAATCTCGCTTCCAAAATCTACAAAGGCTTCAAAGACAATACCCTTGATCCTAACTTGTTTGATAAATTTTAAATTTGGGTTGGAAGCAGATATACACATAGTTTTCTTAATAGAATCCGAAATCCTAGCATTTCCCGGCTTACTAAAACAATTTTCAGTTTTATGTCCTATTTTATTGCATGTATTGCATTTTATAAGAGGCTTTGGGCACTGAAGATAGGGATGTCCCTTTTCTTTACAATTGAAACAAAAGACACCGGGATGAGAAAACTTTTTCGTATTTGTGTCCAGACTATTGCTACCAGAAAAAATTGAATTATCTATCCCGTTCCTATTCCTAGAGTACGAAGGTTGATGCAAAGTAATAGAATCCCTGTTACTCATTAAGAACTGCAGTAACTGTTCTGGTTGAGAGCAGCGCACCGCTAACGCACTAGATTTCATGGTTCTATCACTGATTCCGTGAATGATACAATCAACAGCGTGTTTGCCAGTAATATCACACATATTCAATAACGCTAATTTCTCGTAATAGTAAGTCTCAATAGGTTCGTTAAATTTACTCTTTCGTTTGAGCATATCCTCCAAGCATTGACCGTAATTGTGCTCGTAAGGAAAAGCATTTATTAATTTTTCCTGCCACTCCTGCCAAGTGAACCTAATTGTGTCTAAACTTTCAAACCAAGTTTTGGCCAATCCTTGGAGTTTTTGCAGAGAAAAATGAATAGTAGTCCTATCATCCCAACCATACACAGAAGCGCACTCATTAACCTTTTTTAACCATATATTTATTCTTTGATTTTTAACAGAAGGGTCAAATTCCGGGAGAATGTTTTTGTGGTCTATATTTTTGGATGATTGCGTATTCTGTGCTGTTGGTTGCGAATCTAAACCCTGTTTTATACTTTTAATAATTTTTACAACATCGTCAGTAGAGAACGAAGGAGTACGTGACCTGGTATGTTTTGCACAATGTCTCCGTTCCGCTCCTCGATGTTGACTGGTGTAGGCGCGGCGGGTCTCGATGCTCAGCCGACGTGCAGATCCCTCACGCTCCCGCAGAATATCGCGTTCCCTTTGCAGCTCTTGCTCCAGCTTCTGGATCCTATTCCGCTCGAGTTCCAGCTCCCGTGCACGGGATTCCCGGGCACAGCTCGACTTCCGGGCATGGCGTCGCTGTCGCTCTCGGGAACGGCTCTGCTCACGGCGGCTGCGACTGCGCGTAAGCGAATGGCTAGGACCAATTTCGCTTCGACGGCGTGTACGGCTACGTCGTGATGGGGTTTCCAATCTACGCTGATCAGTTTCTTGATCCATATTCTGAACACTCGAACAACAAAAATGTAATGTTAATGTGGGTTCATAAAAAAAAAACTTACAAAAACCTTAGAAGCATTTTTTTTTTTTGTTCGATGTACCTATATTCGTATTGAACTAGGCACGCCGTCATAATTTGAGACATTTAATCAATTTAAATATTTAATACCCAGACAAATCTGAACTTGGAACATTAGTAACCTTAAAAATTTTGGTAACCACCTACATTTAATATATTTTACGTTTTAAAACTATAAACTCAGAAAGTTAAGCTTATCAAGTATTTCAAAATGTTAGACAAATAATACGTATGTTACTTACGTGAGCATACCACTTCTAAGATGTAATAAATAATCTCCAAAGGCTCCAAACAATGAAACTCCACCTAGCTTACTACCAAGTATTTAATCACACTAATTGTGCTTACAAACTGCCAATCTGGCTTAGTACACACTCTGAAACTTGTATCTTTCTTCTTGTGTCCCAACCGTCCAGAAAAACGCCTCCACTCCGTTTTTTTCCATTTTTTTCTATTCGCTCTCACCACCATCACTCTGCCCGTTGTTTTTTTTTTTTTTTGTGTTGCCAGTTTTTTTTTAATAAATTACTTCTTCAATAATTAATTTTTATAATATATTTTTAAAGATCAGTGTTGGTTTATAAAAATAATTGCAATTATTTATAAACACCTGTATCCAAAATTTTTAACCTTACACATTGTATTTATTTTTAATGCTTTTCATATAGATAAAATACTACATTAGAGTGACAAAGTGCATTGCCCTTCAATGTTATACCGGCGTAATAATTAAATTATACAAACTAGGTCGCCTTTTAAATCCTTGAAAAATAAATAAGAATATCCTGCCCCTATTATATTACTTGATACAAAAATCCACATTATGCATAATTTACAAAATACCTCATTAAATGTCATGCTACCATGCCTCCTAAAATTTGTATCATATTTATACAATCTGTGGGACATAATTGACCCCCAGCCACTAACCTCAGTCCGTACCTGATAGTAAGTAATAAAAAATGGGTTCATTGTGTCGACTCAACAGTGCCGGCGTCATAATAGTTATCCAACTATTGGATGCGAAGCAAATACGTACCCCTCGCATAATGATTACGGCCGCACAAACGTTTCTGTATCTGTATCATCCCATATACGTCCCACTGCAGGGCACGGGCCTTCTCTACAATCGAGAGCACGATTGAGAGTGGTAAGGCCATTTAGTCCGAAAACGTTTCGTGTCAATTCAATTGTTCCATAATATAGATTCTCTACACTGAGTAATGATTTAAATGACATTTTATATATGTAAGTAGGTAGTACAGATATTCAGAGTCGTCATTATCATATTTCATGAAATACAAGAGTGTTTTCCTACTCATGCCTAAAAACTTAAGTCATAATTTCATATCAACATTATCATTATAAGTATTTGTGTGATCCACAGTTAATTGTTTCGGATCTGAATGTTTGTGAGACGGAAAAGTCTCTCCTAATTTCTGATATCCACAAGACTCGTTCTTTTTATTGGTCCAGGACTGTGTATGTGACAGTTGGCTATATTTATTTATTTAATTTATTAGCCGCACTTCATCATCATCAGCTCTTTGCACTTTCACTGGTGGACATAGGCGTCTCCTAAGCACACCACAGAGACACACACGCCGCACGTATAAGTAAAGTGTACTCACGAAAGCGATCTCAGCCGGTGGTCCTGTGACGTCAGCGATGCCCGCGCCGACCCGGAGCGCGCTCGCACCCGCCGCGCACGTCAGCACCAATAGGAACCACATCTCTGGAAATAACATCTTTATCAACCTCCTGGTATAACGGTGCTTAAAACAAGTACTTTAGTACCTGGGTAAAGAGGTCTCGCTGAGCTGAGACTTGAGAGGAACTAATGTGCTAGGCAGCTAAGGTGAAGTACAAAGATTTCATAATGGTTTCTTAGATTTACGCGAATGTTACACATTTAAATCAGACGTGGGTTAATGTGGGTGCACTGGTAGCACCTCTACCTACTCCTTCTGGAAAAAAGGCGTGAGTTTATTTATGTTATATATGTAACTTTTCGTCAAATTCGTTCCATGTAGAATAATGCAGATGTTGAAATAATACACAAATATTTTCCAGAGTTTAATCTTGGCAATTGTAATAACTCTTGTACGTTTTATCAGAACTAAATGAGTCAATATGCAATTACATTCAGGACGAGACCGTATGCGCATCTTTAATAATCATTTTTATTCATTTCTAGAAATCATCTGCGTCTTATTGTACAACGATGACAATCATTTTAATGATTCATCATTCATTCTAGATCATTCCACGCACGTACCATACAGTTTAGTTTGCTCACGGAATGAGCACTGAAGGAAAATTTTGTAGGAAACCACTAGAGACAGTCAAGGGCGACACAGTGCGGTCAGAGCAGTAAACCGGAAGACATGCAACCTTCTTGGACACATAACATACCTTATAAGACTTTGCCTCCGTAGACTGTATCAATGCATCTTGATGCACTGCCTCATAAGTAGTTACTTATATAAATGTTAAATTAATTATTTAGTGGTAGGTCTCTCTTATATGAGAGGTCGCCTGGGTAGGTACCACCGCAATGTCTATTGCTCCCACCAACCAGCATTGTAAATGCACTGTTGTGTTTCGGTTTGAAGGATATTGAAGCCAGAGTAACTACTGAACATATTGAGACTTAACATCTTATGTTTTAGCGTGACGAGTGCAGTGGAATGCCAAGCATTGCTTTGTTATTCAAGGTGTTGTTTGCTTTTGCTGTGAGCAGTCGTAATTATTACTATCAGGCGAACGGCATGCTCGTCTCGCCATTCATTGAAATAAAATAAAAAGTTTTAATTTTTTTGTTATCAACAACAGTTGCAAACTTGCAATATCACCGTTAACTGCTGAACGTAGGCCTTCCCAAGTAAGTGCCAACCGTCTGGTCTTGAGCAGCCCTAATCCATCCACTGCCCATCGCCCTTTTCAAGTCGACGCGACGGTACAACGTACAGCAGGACGTCCTACAATATGTTTGCCTAAGCACAAGAACCTTGAGATATGGAAGGTAATATTAGTTTGTATAGCTGGATCTGTTTTAACGTATTTGGTTTAATAGTGGCAAGATCCTTCAGTATTAGGAGGTTCATTTATTTGTATACAGGGCGATGCGTCAGTCCGTACTCAAGTCGATTCATTATGCCGTGACTGATGATATTTAGGTTACGTCATGTTCCGTAGAAGGGAAGAGGTATTTCTTGTCTTATAAAACATTAGTTTTGTTGTCTTATCGATCTCAATGGTATCTGTGATGGTTTCATAGTTTCATTGGTATAATTATGAAAATGTTGAAAAAGAAAACTAGCAAAAATACCCCACATAAATGCCAATTTCATCAGGTCTAAAGGTTATGTCACAGCCTCGTTGTTTCTTCAGTCTATATTATCAAATCAAGCGCAAACCTTCTATTTGCTGTTTACTGTGCTAAATAAATGTTTGCACTTGTTATTCGTATTGACGTAATTGGTCGGTAAATGAAGGCCAACGTTCAAGGTAAAATGTAATGTCACGCAAATCATCAGATATTTTAACAATACTGAATTGTAATTGAGTTTACACAACAAACAAAAACATTTTAGTCATAACTACCATAGCCATAGCAGCACCACGTGTATTAATGACAAACGTGTTTCTAGTACATTCACCCTAAGCAATAAAAAAGTGTAGATTAATTTTATACCATTGGATAATTAAAAAAAAAGTACCTACTCAATATTTTCCAATGCCTACAGAGCTTTTATTATTCATAAACATTCCCAATAATATTTCTGTATCAGCCCATATGCATACGTCCCATTGCAAGACACGAGCCTCCTCTATTATCGAGAGTACGATTGAGAGTGGTTCGGCCTATAGGTATGGCCTAAATATTATTGAAAAAGTATTATGTCCGGATGAAGATATACATGGACATTTATCATCATCATCATCAGCTTATAAAAATATCTGGAATTAGGACCCTCCTGACTTCAAAGGCATGCTTGAGACTTCAACTTTCCTCAACCATCGCGTGGAAATTAATGATAGGTCCACCAAAACGATACGAATTTCGAATGTCCGGACGCCATACGTAAAACTTCACGAATGTGCCTAAATACTCCACAAAATGTTGGAATCCTCTATCGAACGCCGTAACCATAGACTAAGTTCGCAGAAAATGATAAGTATAACAGAGAATAGTATTGATTTTCAGAAGTGGAAAACTTATATCTTACTACGGACGTCGAACATCCAAACATTCGCAGTTCGTATCGTTTTTATAGAATACCCCATAAATTCCATAGCAATGCTTAAGATCCCTTACATCTAATTCGTTGCCTCATCGACTAAAACAACTTCCTATTATCACACACTGTATTACCGCAAACTTTACGGCATTTGGTAAGATGTGGAACATAAGGAACCTAACAAATTCTTTTAAAGATCGCGATGCGCGGAAAGGGGGCATTGCCAATGACACGAGTCGACCGCATGCGCGTGCTCGGCATTCGATATCGTTTGTATTGTCTTGTATTTGGACAATGAATTTTTGACGTACAACGAAAATTAACACCTGTATTAGAATAGCTGGCGCTTATTTCTATTGATACATGGGGTCCTTGGATAGGTATAAAAATTATTTAGTGTTGTCTTGGCTTGTTATTTTCTTATCGCCATCCTCAATATTCAAAATTATGTTTTTTATTTCTTCCTTGACACTCAAATAATTATTATGATAACAGTGTTATGGTGACGAATCGTTCTATACTGAAACGACGTTTTGTTGAGTCATAACCGGAATTTATGAATATGAAGACAAATTTGCATCCTTTGTTTATTATAAGTTTTTATTACAATGTGAATGGTATAAAATTATGAGGAATACGAGCAATATTCCCACACAAAAGCATAACATGTCACATAAATATTTGCAGCGCGACAACGGAACACTCCTACCTATTAAATTTCTATTCGCTTGGTGCAGTACGGAGTACGGACGTCGTCAATAATAAATATTGATTGGTATACATTATTCATAGAATAATGTATGTTTGCTTTTATTAGCAGCAAATTAGACTTACTCATTGCTTCGGAAATTGTCGATATAGTATCATATTGAACGCGTTTTATAGCAATTGCGATCATCTTGCTTGTGATCATACAAATGAGTGTTTGCTCATAGGTGCACTAGGTGGGTGGGCCGCGCAAACACGCATTTACGAACAGCCAATACAATCGTAAGCTCGTAGGTGGTAAGTAAAAATAAAATAAAAAATGTGCAGACGACTGGTGTCAGGGCTGTTGCAGCTAATTGTTCTAGACAATTTTCACTGGAAAAATGAAAAATCTAATAAGTAATAAAATCTGAGAAACATTAAGGCCTAGTTGCATGAACTAAGTATGACAATAACTTTAACTTTTACCATACATTTGAGACGTATTTGACAATGTTCATTTATGAGGTTGACATTTTCAAAGTCAAAGTCATGGAAAAAAATAGTTTTGCAATTGACCTAAGACAAATAATATAACTATGTGATAATTATCCGTATTGTCTCGCTAATAAACCTCCACGGGGAAACCTTGGGTATCACATGAGCAGGAACTAGTACCTAACGTATGTTTATTGCACGTGCGGCCACGTAATTTGTGCAAGATCTTCTGCCTATCTGCCTAGAATAACAATCAGATCACACCTCCCAGAAGTCACACCTGTTATTTACATTAAGTGGCAAAGTAAACACGTATTTAAGTACCTACATACATAAACTCACGCCTTTTTCCAAGAAAGACGCATAGGTCTACTATGCTACCAGGACACCCAAGTTTCGCTTTGTACGTTCCGTCCCACGATGTGCTAGAGAGCGAGTCTAACACCATATCGGGCACTAATTCCTGACTCCGGGCTGATAAAATGAATAGAAAAATCCATTATCACTTTGTCCAACCCGGGATTCGCACTCGGGACCTCAGCGTTGTAATTATACCGTAGTATAACTGCGAACCGATGCAGACAACTACAATATACCCTTAAAGGTAGACTGAGGACCTAGTAATAAGTAAGAAGCTGCAGAGTCAAGCAATGGCGTAACAATAGAGTGGCAGAATGCGCAAAATAACAACTTGTTCTTCAATTATACCTATTTATCCTCTTATAAGTGCCAGTGCTTATCTTTACAGTGGACCCCCGGTAGTCCGACAAAAATTTTGCAGGGCAGTGTCGGACTATCGAATTTGTCGGATTATAGAGTACTGCCTAAGACCCCCTATAGTCCGGTTTTTTTTACAAAAGTGTACCTTGTAATCCGACTAATTACAGACTAACTGATAAGATTCTTTAAATGTATTATATATATGTACTCTGAAGTACAAATCATGCTTCATTATGTATATCAAATTTAGTAAATGTAGCACCGCTATCCTCTCGCATGTAGTCAATTCCAACCTAAGCAATCAGAATCAAAACGCGTCGAGCACAATAATGATGATGCGTACAAGTTGTAACTTGTTCAGTCATGTATTAGCGAATATTATCAAAAAATAATATTCAATAATAAATAATAGATCATGTCGGATTATAGGGGGTGCCGGATTAGACAGGGGCCGGATTACCGGGGGTCCACTGTAATAAGTTATCTAGTTCATTGCACCTCGTATATCGTACAAATAAAATGAATAAATAAGGCGATACAGAGATGACCATAACGTTTCACAACGCAATCTCAGAAGTCAGCAGTACCACTTTCATAATGCTGTTGCAAGCTGCTTTGCCAACACGACCGCTTGCCGAACATAAACTGTATATTTATGTTTCATGTCTTTTACATCTGACTCAAGTTGCGTCAATAAGAAGGCCTATATCAGCCCATGTAGGTCCCATAAGTTCACAGATTGCAGATTGAGAATTGGGCTTTAAGCTACTATGGTTGACTGATGCAGACTGGAGGATATTGAAAACAATTACATTCTTTGGAAAATTCTTGTTTACTCAGTGATATCTTTCATTATTATGGGCTATATTCTTTGAAATACTGTTCTAGCTACATAAAGTCAAAAACATCCCCTAATATACCGAGTTTATTTCTGTCCCATTTTTTATCATAGCATTGAATAGCGAGACTAGTATGCCATTCGCCAGGTGGTAAGCGATACGACCGCTCATAGACAGTAGCAAAACCAAGCAACACCATGTCAAAGCAATGCTTGGCATTTCGCAGCCCTCGCCATGCAGATAAATAAGATGTTCAGTCTCAGAAACCTCAGTAGTTGCTCTGGCTACAATGTCCTTTAAACGGCAGCAAAATAATGCATTTACACTGCTGTTTGGCGGAAGAAACCGCAATGTCTCGCGGTCATTATTGGTGTTATTTTTCTATAGAATATTTCAGTCATTTACTAAGCTGATCTGCCTGTGCCTTCGATCGATTATACCGAGTGACGTAATGATTGACCAACTTACAAAACCATCACGTGCATGGTTAACATTGGAAATAAACTATCATTGGTATTATTGTTTCCGATTTCGTGACTTACCTGTAGGCGGCCTATAACGTATTTAATTGATTGTCAAACAATAAAAAAAACCTTAGCTTGTGTACTCGTTGATATATTTTTTTTATGTCTGGTAATCTTTTTTACTGGCAAACATCTGGCAAATAGTAAATAATTGATGCAATACTACGGACTACTGCTGCATCACAGAGGTTCTATTGTTTAAGGATCTTAAATGACGGAGGTATCCTAGAGACATAAATTAAGATTACGAAACTTCATCCAAACACCCACATCCCACGATCCACAAATATCTTTGCTTACAAAAACACCCAAACAATTTCTCACGATGCGAGGGTAAGCAACATTCTATAAAAACAGGCTTACACCTATAGTCCGTAGACAGTAACAACTAACGAATGCATTTCGCAGTAATAACAGAGACCTTGGGCTACAAACGTGAACTTTTAATCTCGCACAACGCTTTACAGTTGGCTTGCTTTTTATTAAGGTCGACAAAGGTTCAACGTAATGAAGTTACTTCGCGGGAGTATTGACATAGTCTACTGCGCAAGAAACGCACTTCTAAATTGAAGGACGTACAGTTTTACGCGTTTATGGGATTTTATTGTTTTGAGCTAAAATGAATTGAAAATATAGTCATTTTTTTACCATGACCACAATAATCATAGCTAATAAATGTATTTTTTTGTTTATGACATTAATAACGATATTGTTAGATTATCATCTTGGTATTTTTAAGGAATCCGTAATTAAAAACAGATATCGAACCCCTTATCACTTCGTCGTTCGTTTGTCTGTCTGTATTTTATAAAGTGTTCACAGTCCTCACTGTACCTGATAAAAAGTGCATTTACATCCAGATATCATATAAATGTCAACAAAGAAATATATGTCACACAATATCTCACCATCAATAATGCCGATCTTTGGTTCTCCACACTCATAAGTCCGATCATGATTATTACTCTGTACTGAATGAATTTAATCAAGTATCATAAATTCGATTCAATTCGATTGGATTAAGGATCAAGCGGTGTACATCTAGTTTTAAGCAGACTCATCTCTTGTCAGTTCAGTCGACTACCTGGATGGCACTGTCAAGAAGAGTGTAATCGCGGCATTCGTAATTCAGTCGTAACAAATGCCGTTCAATCCCTCACTTGCACGATCATGAGTTAAGAACTTTTTTGATACATGTATTGTGCTACGAGAGTTATTTCCCATTCTAGTTCTAAATGTGAAATAGGAATACATTAAGGATTCAACACACGAATAAAAAATCCTACGATCTTCAAGAATGAGGACAGAGAGATGATAACGATAGCAAAATATAAAATGCATTTACATAAATGCAAATGTGTATAGCTGTGTCAAGGTTGGTGCTTTTAACAAACATTTGATTATGTTAATAGATTCCTAGGGTCAAGCTATTTATAGTTAGTACATTGACTTCTAAATGAATTAGAGGCGCTTCCGAACTTTACTGAAGCTCCGAGAGTTCAAGATCGATATAACGCATTGAAATGAATCAAAGACTTATGCTGATGACAGGATGTTCTCTTCTTTCCGTTATTTCAAATTATTTAATATATTTAAATTGATACTTCTGCGAACAATTCTTTAATACGAAAGATTCTTCGACATACCCGCTAGCAAGGAACTGAATTTATAAAGAGACCATACTCAAAATCATGACACAATAATATGTTTGTGTGAATCTTTAGCATCCTCAGCTACTGAAAGTCTACTAGCAAGCAAATGCCTCACACTTGAAAGTAACTTCTTGCGACATTCATTAGGTAATAAATAAATAAATACACCCAGCAGTCACATACGGTAATCGAAGCATATAGTGGTTGGACGATCAACAATGCGCTAGACCTTTTGTGATCTACTAGTACCATTTCAGATTGGAATTATTGAAATGGGAAAAAATCATGTAAGTATCTAATATTCAAAATACTAAGGACCAGTTTCATCAGTTCTTGATAAAGTTCCTGATAGATATCTGGCACTCATCTGTCAGATAAAATACAAAATTCGGTTGCAAAAGTTTTGAATTTTGTATTTTATCCGATAGATGAGTACCAGATAGCTATCAAAGACTATATTAGGAACTGATGAAACTGGCCCTAAAGGTGTATCTTACTGTAGGGATTTCTTTGTGTGACTGTGTTAAAATTTGTAAAAATTATTTACAAACCCAAAAAACAGATCAAGGGCAATAATATTTTTAAATAGAGATATTATTATACAGTTGCGCACTTTACTGCCACTTAGTGGCATAAAATCTCAGACCTTCGTTTCGCAACTAATTTACATACGTCGACAAAATTATTAGGCAACTCCTATGAGATCTGACACTGTTACGTGATCGCAAAGATCCTGAGCTAAAAACATTTAAGACAAAATGAAATTTGAAGCCTCTTGTCAAGGTTCCTCTTAATAATTTTTATGTATGCTCAGGGGTAACAGCATTGTTTATGTCATTACGCAAGTAAACATACAAAATTTCTGCTATATTTGTCGCCGTTATAATTATGTAAAGGACCAAATGAAAAGACCAAAGACCACTTTAACAGACTATTTAAAAGCGCTCCTTCTGTTAAAGTATTTAGGTCCTGAAGACTTGCTAGGTGCTGATTCATTTAAACAGCTCGATTTGGAGAGCTTTATGATCCACTGTTGCCTTTTTTATGATTGAAAATGACTAACTATATTAACCATACGACAGTTTATCGCATCTGTGTCGTGGTTCTGGAGTCCCACCCTGTCCTGACTGTCTCACTCTCACATCCACCACTGCACGCATTGGAATGACGCAATGGAACGCACCGCAATGGAGCTTCAATGCTCGACGAGTCCCCGGGAATGTCTAACAGAAAGTGAAAGGAGCAGGAGATGTAGGAGGAGTTGGAAATAAATTATTGTCTCCTTCCCTCCGTCATAAAGCGGATGAAAACATGAACTTAAGAGGGAAATGACCTCGCAAAAAGACTTTTACACCTGGAGGCTCCTCCAGCTTTATAGCACCTCTGATCAAATCATTATTATATTTAAATGGGACCTATTATGTAAGCTGTTGTTATGTGTAGTGATTCCAAGCCAAGAACATTTTGAACATATTACCGACTACTAGATACACATTACCCATATATGTATAAAAATGTAATGAGATAGTCACTAGTGAAATACAAATCACATCAAATGATTGCTAAATCACATACACGTAAATGTTATTATTTTTGAGAATTCATAAATATCTACGTAAATATTTTTTATTACATTTTTGTAACAGACCTTGCAACAAAAATATTTCTTTGTACATGCACTGCCTGGGCTGGGGTCAGGTAACCTGTTTAATATTTTCCTCTTACTTGGGCATCTCAATAAAACTGAACAATCGTGCGCTGGTATATTATTTATGATTTTAACAATCTATAAATTAGACCTCTAATCCCAAGTCTTTGATACTAGGTATTTAGCTTCATAATTATAGAGAGTTTAGATTCAAGACAAAGTTTATGGTGTCCTTTCTATGGTTACCTACACTTCAACACAACTATATTTCTTCATACATGCACTTTTACTGTTTTATTACCGTAAACTCGAAGTTACTATTTTCAAGTAGCTACCTATCTACTTGGTAATTTACGAGGTCTTTTGAATAGTTTTCAAACATGTTACAACCTTACCGCCATAAAGAAGGAAAGGCAAACTAGGTCTTCACGCCACGTATTATTTTTATTCTCTTTTCCTTAATTATTATTTTCCAATAAAGACACAAAATAGAACACTTCTAAAAACTCATCTATTTTGCTACTATATGAATGAGGCAATAAAATATTAGAACAATGAAATAACATTTCTGTTTCAACGGCCTATAGGACATGTTGAAACATACTCCACATCCGAAATGTCTTCAATTTGCAACACACCTTCCATTCTACTTGCCCAACCCATCCGTCACTTCAGTTTCTCAATGTACTCGGACTGAATTTTGTAAAAATTCTTATTTCAGTTCACTAGTTTTTCTTGTACTGTTTTGTTTACACGCATTGAAAAAATATCAATTATAGTTTTTATAATTGTCTGAATCTAGCTTTAAATCTAGCTAAGCAAAAGCTGCCGAAACTTTATTCGTATTTTCCTTCCCCGTCGAAGTTACGAGTAATTTATTTAACTCTGATATAAGTACATAACTTAGAAAAACCTATGAAAAAAACTGATGCCTTAAGCGCGAACCAACCTCTGACTGTGAATACATTTTATTTACAACTAGGCTATTGTAAATTATGAATATAGAGACAATATTCTTGAAGGAAAAATAGACATGCAACAATCATGTTCATACATAAAACTTTTTGGAAAGGAATGAATGACATCATAATTACATATTTATCGTACTAGGTATGTATTTCCATATTAAAATGAAACTGAAGTTAAATCCGCATTCATATCAACTAACAGAAAAGGAAAACATCGTGAGGAAACCTGCATACCATAGCGATTTATAAGAATTTCTATGGTATGTAAGTCCGCCAACCCGCACTTGGCCAGCGTGGTGGACTATATGGCCTAACGACTCTCAATCGTACTCTCGATTGTAGAGTAGGCCCGTGCCCTGCAGTGGGACGTATATGGGCTGATACAGATATATATAATATATACTAGGTAGCAGGTTGGCTGACTAAACTTCTGTTAATCCTAGATTAGGACCGTCCTATGCAGTTGGACAGTGTATCTGATAATCAGCACTATAAATTAACGACAGTGTACCTTATGATTGATAATTATATCACCATCATATTGTTCTAATAGAAACATTGGCCATCGAAGTCGAACAGCATCATCACCAGTCTATATTTGTCCACTGCTGGACATAGGCCTCCTCTAAACTGCGCCATTTCACCCTGGCTTCGGCTTGTCGCATCTGCAAAACTTGACTCCACTTAGCTGGGAGGCGTCCTACACCACGCTTGCTAAGTCACGGTCTCCAGAAATCGGACAAATATACAGCTGAATTGAAAACGCAACATTCTTGCGGCTTAAGTACGTTTAACAACTGTTTAACAGTGATTGCTATTCAGAAGGCTACGAATTTCTTACCATTTGAATGTAGAATGTTGTAGCAGCATACTTAGTACAATAGGGAATATGCACGAGACTCCAAAATAAGTCAAATATTTATTGTTGTAATCTTTATTGATATAGAAATATATAGTTAAGATATTTTTTTAAATTAATCAACTCTAAATCGGTAAAAAAAAATACTAAAAAAATGACATTTCAAAAATGCCGCGCAATTTTTTCGAAACGTTTGAAAAGGAAAGTGACGACAAAGTACACTATCTTATGAAGTTTTAGCTTGTTGGGTCTATCGTTTTATGTTTGTTTAAGAGTTATTTTGTGTTTTCGTTGTATTATAAAAAATAATTGATTATTTTGTGACGAAATACAGTTATGTAGTAATTAATAAAAGAAGCTTAATCCAAATACTACGTTGCTGACATAGTAGACTCTGACGTCCCAGCGAGGTCGCGCCAAAATGGCGTTTAAATGCTCCGAAACTGATAGCAGTTTTTATTATTTTTTTGTAATTTTTTGATTGATATTTTTAAAGCCTTATATTTTTTTCTGGTAATGTAATGACATACAGAATCGATTAAAAATATAAAAAAATGGCATGCATATTCCCTATTACAGAAATTTAATTATTATGACCTACAATTCACGGTCAGCAGTCCAAAAACATCACTGGACCAAATAATATAATAAATATTGTTTAAGGACGAATGTACAGAAATTGTCATGTAAGGTCAATGTTCTTCAAGGATGTATTTAATATTAACATTCACTACGGATGTCGTTAATCGACTTCTTGAGTTCTTTTGTCGTCAGGACTTAAATTGTCAGCTTCTATGATATCTACGGCTTTGCCAGATATTATTCCGAGAGAATCCAACACCTCCCATGTTAGAAGAATAGCATTGGCAAAGATAAGTTTCAGACGGACTGCCTCGGTGGCGTAGTTGTACTACGGTACGCTTACAAAGCTGAGGTCTCGGTTTCGAATCCCGGGTCGGGCAAAATGATATTGGATTTTTCTATTCATTATCAGCTCGGAGTCAGGAATTTGTGCCCGATATGGCGATAAGCTCGCCACCTATCACATCATGGGACGGAACATACAAGGCAAAATGGGGGTGTCTTGGCACCTCTGCCTACCCCTTCTGGGAAAAAGGCGTGAGTTTATGTATGTATGTATGTAAGTTTCAGACCTCAAAAAATTGTTGGCCTATTTAGTTATTTAGATCTATTAAAAGATTAATTTTATTTCTCTCTTTGTATTATAAAGTTCATGCATCGCTGACTTCAGATACTATACTCGTAAATTCACCACTTTACGAGGTAGCAGTGCCTTGTATCACGAAAAAGTAAACAAAGAATTTCCATTTCTTTTTATTAATATGAGTCATAATTATTTTTACATTCAAACAAAAACGTTATTTCTGTAATCTGCAATACCCTCCGACAATGCCACGATAATACCAATTACAGTTTTTCTTTTTTATCTTTGTTGGATAGATATAATATCTATAAAAATGTATCTTCAAGTAATGCTTCTGGAGTTTATGTAAGAATAAGGAGAATATATTATTATACTTTGTTTAATTCAGAAGTGATTTTTTAATGTATAACTTCATTTTTTTTTTATTTACTTTTTCTATTTTCTTGATTTCGAAATTAACACGTTGGAATTCTAAGCTAGTACCCCAAGAAACAGGCCTGTGCCTAGTTTGGGGGATTCTGGTAATGATTGTGTAATTTATAATTTTGTTATTTAAAGGTTATTATGATTTCTCTTTATTCTGATTATTATTACAGTATCAAAGTGATTAAAACCACTCATCAGTGAGAAGTTGCTAAACCGTCAAAAAAATTATGAGTCAATTTATAAAAGGATGTTAAATAGCGTAATCCTTATCTAAATAAACACAGGTACGTACTGAATTATAAAAATAATTTTTAAGAAAGAATAGAACAGTCGTATTACTGACGAAGTTTATTGTTGAGTTCTTTGTTTATAACTGTAACACTTTTCGAAGCGGTTGATCGATTCCAAAGATCATGGAATAAATATGTTATTAATTTGAACTAATAAACATAAACAGGCAATCATCATAGATTCGGTCCTGACTCCACATAAATTGTAGGATGAAAATGTCATATTGGGGGTACCCGAAAGTAAGGAACACTTTTTGGTATCAAATGCAAACACGTAACAAATATTTGTGGACCACACATTTTTTTAAAACGAGGATCAAAACTGCAACCTGTTTTACGGCGAGCATATAAACAAACTGATCTAACCGTTCTTTCAAGTTGGCGTCGATGGATTGCACACAAAATATGCAATTTATCCACCTCATTAATTATTTTAATTACATTTTATCTAAAAGTAATGTTAACGGTTCTGATTCTAAAATAAAATTGTGTTTTAACATAACTAAAAGTAATATAATACCCTATCTATATTTTCACCTTATAGTGTTACATTCGAAATCTTTGGTGAAATAGAAAACCAAGACACTTTCTTCACGTTTTCTCCTGACTAGCCTCGGACCGCTTCAATGACCGATTAATAACCGAATAGTTTTATCTTTCCACATATTTTAACTATACTATTTTGTGACGAGTTATACAATTTCTAATGGAATTTTGGGTAGGACGTGTTAGTAACAGCTGGTTGTAGCTTGCACATGAATTTCCGAAGAGGTACCACTTGATTGATAATTCATTAACACCTACAAGACTTGATTAATAAGTAATAGACAACCTCCGTGGTAAAACTGTTTAGACACTGGATGTCAATAGAGAAGTCGCAGGTTCAATCCCTGCACTGACAAAAATGTTGGCCCAGATTTTTTTGTCTCAGGTCTAGGTGTCAGTGAGACCGAAATGTGCATTGTAGTTTTTACTACCAATGACACGAGACTTAATTGATATTAATTTGGGTTCAGTGTGGTTGTAACCGTTGGGTTTTATTTATGATTTATTTATTTAATTAATATAAAGCATCAACAAATTGTTCTACAAGTGTCGTTGCAACTGCAAACGGTAGGAGGTTTCTAGGAACGCTGAGCTGGCTCCGACACTTCGAATACGTGACATTAACTGCGAAATGGCAATCACCATGTTACTTAATATACAAGTAGAAAGACTGGGCTTGCATATCTTAACCGAATAACCACTATATCAAAAACAACTATGCATGTGTTAAAATTCAGTCTGAACATAATTAGAAACTAGCAGCAGTTTAATCTTCACTAGGCATTTATATTTTATTTCAAATTGATTTTAAACCCTGACTCCTTTTTTCTCTCTTTCTATCTAGCGTAATCCCAGCCGATTTCAGTTACGATTTTCTACACATTCATCGCTATTTCTCTCGGAGTGTAGATGATTACAGAGTCATAGATGTTTTAATAATATCCATATAATATCATTGTTTTCTTAAGTCCTTATTTCATACCAATGACAGACAATGACGCATTACCTAAATCACGTGTATCGAACAAAACAATGAATTTAGTTAACTAAATCTATTGCAAATAAGATATAGATAACATCGCAGATAAAAACAAAGAAATAGAGAAGTCAATAACACATCGAGATAGTGATAATGTATTAATAAGTAGCTTATTAGCACAACCTTTCTGTAAAAATGATTTATTGTTTACAGTTTCAAGAGGACGATAGGTTAATATTTGGATAGCGACCCTTGTTTAAGGAGCTAATTTCACAGACAACATACCTACTTGCTTTCCATAAGGCGCTGTATATTTTTTTATCTATTTGGATTGTATTGCGCCTATGATATTGACTGTGCTGAGGTGACTTGGCGTAATTAAGTTGAGGTAACAGCAACGGGTATGTGATAGGTGACACATGTGAAATTCTAGCTCTCCATCGCCGGATTGTTGAATAATAATTCCTTATAAGCAGCAGCGGTTTAATCACTTTTATGGTACCTTGCAACTTATGTACCTTGGCAAGACTACTACGGCAACGTGTGGGTAGTTTAATGGCACCGAAATATGCCTATACGGAAAACATTAGAGTGAAGATTTAACTTCCTTTTATTTTCGAAGTTCTGGGAGTTCTACCAACAGCCATAAAATAATCCCATAAAACTGCTACCAGGTATTTTATATATTTCTTTGATTTTTTAAGTTTAATTTAAATTATGAAGGGGTTGACCTCACCGAACATAGATCATCCAAATCGGTGATACCCTCAACAAGGGTCAGGTCAAAAGTACCCTGAACCGACGAGAATGCATGAAGACATTAATGAAAGTGGATGAAGCGAAAGTAGTATGTCAGGATCGAGCAAAGTGGCGGTCTATAGTCTCTGCCTACCCCTATGCGATACAGGCGTGACGATTATGTATGTATGTATGTATGTATGTATGTATGTATGTATGTCTGTATTTAAATTAAATCGGGACCTAATTGTGATTTTTTATGCGAAATAATAAAATACTTTATGTATCAATTAGTGTAAGGTATTATCCATTGCGAAATAATTAATTTGATTTTTGAATATACCGATAAATGTCACTGCAAGTGCCAGATATTGAATCGTAAAGTTCTTCGAAAATAACTTAGGACTGTCCACAATGTGTATTATAAAAATAGATTCAGATATTTTTAAAACGTATAAATACATCTTTGAACATGTTTCTCCTATATTAAGTAAGTACTTTTAGATGTTATTTTTTCCAGTGTGCATATTTTAAACAAAGGAGACTACATTTATCAGTGGCGTAGCTAGGTAATAAAAAGCCATGGGACAAAAAAATACTAGGGCTCCTATACTATTTAAACATTAAACTATTTAAAATCGTTCGTTCCGTATTTTTCGTGTTCCGATTTTGACGTATTCGACTTCAAAAAGAGGTGAAAATGAAATGGGTGTTATTTGAATTTTTATGAAACGAAATTGCAACAATAAATATTTTTAATACTTTTTATATTATGCTAATCCTTGTAATATGTTTGTTGATTATTCTCAACCGAAAGACCAATCGCTCCATTTATCGAAGTTGGTGTTTAGAATTTCAAAATATGGCCGTCATTTTGAACTTTGTCATCATCATCATTCATTCAGACAATCAGTCCGATTACTCCCAAATATGAGGGAACTCCGCCCCGTCGGGTCCCGATATTCTAAATGACAGTTAGAATTGAGTGGTTTACGGCCGTTCTCTATATCCTATCTATCTTTAACAAGAGGTTAAACTAGCTACCATTATTATGTCGGTTCAATGCTATACTTTATTAAACAAAGAGAGAAATATATATTTATCTTGCATAGCTATCTATAAACATATGCACCATATCTATATTTTTGTATCTTTGTTAACTGAAACGTAAAATGCATCGAAATATCTAATGAAATCCCTAGTTAAAGACAGATAGATTATTGAGAACGGCAGTTAGCCGTCATTTTGAACTTTTTAGTTATTGGTCCGATTGGTCTCCAAATCGATATCTGAAGGACCCTTTGCTCCGATAATGTAAATTCAGAGTCAGAATTGGAAACAGTGGCCGCCATTTTGTTTTTTTGTTTCTAACCCAAATTATCCCGAAGTCGGTAGGTATTTGAGGGACCCTTTCTTCCAATTTTCGAAATTAAGGTCACATTTAAACATTTGAGCCGCCATTTTGAACTTTTTATTCGTTAGTCAAACAAAGGATGTTCGATATTATATGTTATGAATTTATGATGATGAGATGTTGGGAATGGCTCTGTTTTTCAAAAATCTTTTCCATTATTAGTAAAGCCGCGTTCCTGGAATCAGGTTTAGGTATATTCCAAATGTGGGAGTTTTCACTAGTTCCTTTCGTAAGTCAGAGTCTGAGGGGCTCTCATGAGCTTGGGGGCGCCGCCGGGGCACTGCCCCGTCTAGCCCTCCGGTAGCTACGCCCTAAGATGTTTATAAAACGTCATTGGCTACGCCACTTATATTTATGTATGTCACTAATCACTATACCTTAAATCGTGGTTCTTAAACTTTTAGTCATGAGGGCCCATTTAAAAAAATCTGTCTAGAGATTTACCACCCAGTTGATTGACTGTTTTGATTGTATGTTAATACAGTACCGAAATGTAAGTGAAAAGATTTTTTAAAGATAGCTCCGGCTACCACTTGGGATGCTTCCAGGGACCACCAGTATACCGTTGACAATCTATTAAGAACCATTTCCTCGATTCAACCAAGATATAGACAAATGTATGTAAACTAATATCTACCCAAATTGGAATTAGGTATTTCTATACTATTTAGTGGAACTGGCAAAAAAATATCTTTGATATGAAGGTGTTCTTTGTTTATATTTATTTTTTCGTACCTTGTGTATGATATATAAACTGGATGTGTCTTTGTTATTTTGTAAATCATGCATCACTAAAAAGCATAGGTAGGAAGATTTTTTAGTCAAAATAGACTCGCTTAATATTGAATACCCACTTCAACAAATTAATTAAAGAATTGAAAGTATCCGCATTTAGAAGTTTGCTGTTTGTGTCATACCTGACCAAACACAATAATTTAGTCTCTTAATTCCACAATTTCAATTTATTAACCCCCAGATTACCATTTAATGCATTTTATAGTGTTGGTTTTTGCGTCCTTCCTTTAGGGCAATGCTAAAAACACAAAGAAATCCGTTTGTAAATTTTGTTAAGAAATTATTTTTCGCATTCCATTCCTAAATATTATCAATACATACCTGTAAATATTTATGTTAGGAGAAAATAAAATTAGATTTCACTGATTCACAAAGTCGACAGCACTGTCACATTTTGCCGCCAAAAAATTCACTGAATGGCTCTCTGAATTATAGAAGAAGCACTTTCAAAAACACAAAATTAACAAACCAATGAATTAAATTAGAGGTCAATTCAATTGGAAAGGACACGAAAATGTTTCTGAGAACGCGCAGCACTCGCGTTCGCTCTACCACGCGACACAGTTCGAACTAAATTGTTTATTGCTGGCTCAATGAATCAAAGCCTATGTCCATTCTATCAAACATTTGTAGCCGCATAACATCCAGTAAAATGCAGTTGTCACCACATTGATATCGTGTTTTAGTTCGCAGACTGGTTTCCTTATTTAATTGGTTTAATCGTCTGCAATCAACGTTGCAAAGTTACGACCGTAACTTGTAAGGGTCATTGTTATGGACTTGGGTGGATAACTTACATACTCCCTCCTTAATAACGAAGATATTCATTGATATTTCTTAAAACAATAACATTTACTTACTGCACAATATAAAGCTAATTATGTTTTATCCACATTTTGAACTTTTCATTTGTTATATATTCGCACACATAAATTCTTAACGTACCTAAATCTGGGTGTAAATTACACCCAGGGAATTTATATTGAACTTATACAATTTCAATGTTCAGCTATGAATATGAAGAATTCTGTTAATAAACCTGGATCTATTGTTAATCGCTATAAATAAACAAATGTCCTAAAAAATATCAATGCTTATTTGATTAGAGTACATTTACAACATTTGATAGATATGTGTATTATTCCGGCATTATTTAAAAACAGTTTAAATGTCGCGCTAAAACTAAATAGCTTAATTTTGGTATCAATATACCGATATTGTAATTAATATCAGCGCCATCTATTCGTACAGTTTGGAAACTAGTTGTAAATTCCGCTTCCTAGATGTCGTTGTATCTGTACTTTACATTCACGTTTTTACCGTTACGTCGTCGATACGTTTCGTTTTCATCTCCATAGAAACCCTGAATTTGTTGAATCATGGTTGAATCACCAAAATAATTAATCTAAACTATAACGCCCTAGATAATTCTCATAAATAGCTTTTGTATAATATGCGTGCTAGACTTATGATTTAGCATTAACTTTGTGTATTAATTTACCAACTATCTCGTCCTAAGCAGGCGTTGAAAGATGACGAGGTAAGTTTCTATGAGTGGCAGCATTGAAAACTGCAAGTTGTAGTCTCCTACATATCCATTCTTCAGGTTAATTTAGTCACTTTACTGCTAAATTGTTGTCCTTGAGTTTGCAATAGGTATATATTCAGTTCTCATATATGGAAATGTCAGATGAGCTACATAAATTGCAAAACACTATTACTACTATGATTACTACACAGTATTATACCATCAACCATCTATCAATGCTCATTGGTATTCATCGACCTTCACCAGGTTATCCAAGTAGGTTACCTACCAATACTTACCTACTTTATTGCTTCAACAATGTTCCGACTTCTGGTTTTCCGGTACGTAATTTATTAATATAATTAAAAAACCATGTTTCGTCTTTTCAAAGTAATGCAGTTACTTTTAAAATAACAATAGCGGGATATTTAGCGCAAGTAGGGTCCGACCCCTCGTGTCATCTCCCCAAACTGCAGTTCGTTGCGGAGGGATGATTTTTTGTGCCCTCGTGTGCAGAGAACCGTTGGCGGGCGGCACGCTCTAGTGTGCACGCGGCCCTACCAATTGCGCCTTCCAAGTGTTGCGGCATATTTATTTTTACTTCGCCGTCTTTATCATCGCCACTCGTATCATATCCGATATGATTTTGCATCGGGTAAATAAATAAACTCGAAAACAAAATAACTTTTTACTTAAAATCGGTTGTATTTACATTTCGTCCATTGTAGAAAATCAATAGTGTTCAACATCACAAATAAATAAAATCGTACTAAGGTATTCACATAAGTCGTACATAGTACACAAATATGCGACAGCTCTTTCTCACCACAAACGAAAGGCGGGACGATAAGATTTTACTCATAAGATAATATTATCGATTTCAACGTCAATTTCCTTCGACGAAACGTCGTATTTCCCTTTGGTATCGGATCGCCAACGGGACTTTTGTCTAAATGCTCGGCGAGTGTGGCAGCAGCGGGGGCCGGCGCACGGAAAACCGCCGCCGCGACCCCGCGCATACTTGCGCACTCGCGCAGGGAAAATGGAAAACGGACTCAACAACAAGTATCAAAACACTCGTGCCATAGTCGCCGCGCATACATCGCTGGCTGCCGCCGGCTGCGGCGAGCGCGGCGCCGGCCGGCGATGGACGCTGCGCAATGGGGAATTTTCCACACGGTAGAGCGCGTTGGCTCGCCGTGGTGACGGGCGGACGCCGCGGCTGGGAGCGCGCGGGGGGCGGGCGTGGCGCGGGGAGGGGCGCGGACACAAATCGAACGAGGCCACGCGGCCCGCGGGAGGGGCGCGCCGCGCCGCCCCCCGCCCGGCCCCGCCGCCGGCTCCCGTGGCGTCCTTTTGTAAAAAATGGCGTACATCCTACATACTAAATCACTTTAACCTAAGAATCTCTCGTTCCACACCGTGAAACACTGGAATACCGAGCTGCGGGTTCTACGCTAGTCGCCGTAACAGTATGGACAAAAATTACAGGCCGGTTTTATATATTGTACGTCCGCTATCGCGGCGCGGCGACCGTCGCGCTCTCTTTATCGGTCGCAGAGAGCGCGGCCGGCGCGCGAGGCGCGTGATGATGGCAAAATTGTGATGTTTTTCTAGCAGAAATGTCCGAGTGGCGGTCGCGTCTCGTCATCGGTGGCAGCAGCGGCGGCGGTGGCGACGGACCCGACCGAGAGCGGAGCGTGCACGCTCGTCCCCGCTCGAAAAGGCGCCGGATCATTTAGTCCGCTACAGAACCGCTAATAATTAAAATCTAGATTACCATATTGAATCATGTACGTGCCGGGGCATTTTCGAGTCGGACGAGGCGACCAAAATGAGACTTAAACGCGACCTTATCGGTAGACGGCCCACAATACAACCGAACGCTTCGACCACTCTGTTACATATAAAAAAATCACAGGCTTCACTTACGCTAAATATGTACACACAAACTCTCATCGACAACTAGTAATGAAGAATTGAGCTTTGTGACTTACATCGCTTATTTCCTATTAGTGCGCCTTCATTGGCCTATTTCTATTCACTACCCGTGCACGCCAACTTAAGACTCGACGCCTATGACGTCAACGCACGACCCAACTTTCGGGATCAATGTTTACAAGTTTACTAAAACCGACAATACCTATGTATAAACCAAAGTGGGAGTAATAACGAAAACAAGCGCTCAATGTTTATTTTTAAGTGAATTTATTTTTACCTAATTATTACTCGGTATAGAGAATATTTGAAGTTGAGGTCTCCATTACTGTAACGTACGTATTACGAACGAGAGTTGATCAATTTCATCTCAGTAAGTTTTCCTTAGAGCAGGTCCATAGTATATGGCCATAGCACATTTATTATTCGTGTAGAATATAGCCCACCAAGCTACTCAAATCCCAACGCTGATTCGTTGGAATTTAAATTTGGAACTAATCCATTTTTTCACTGGATATGGACCAATATTCATATTAAAATTCATTGATATCGATAGACTACGAAATCATTTTCTGAATTCCATATTTTTATTTCGCGAAGATAATTCATACGCTATTTTCATAGAATAGCTTCTTTTATTCAGATTTTAAATATATCTCACACATGGCGAAAATGTTCAAAATCACTCGGTTTCAAACATAAACGTCGATGTCTCCGAAATTGAAACCTGTCAAACCAAACTTCCCGCGCGGGATATATTGACCATGTTCACTTCACAATGTTAAATTGCTTACAAATAAACCTTGGCCCAACAATCGTAGAAATACAGTTGGATCGTGAAAAACAATAGACAGGGGATGCTGTTTAGTTTACTAAAGGGTCGCGTTTCTGCCGCCGTCTCAAAATGGCGCGCACGTGTAACAAAAAATAATGCATTGTAATCTGTTAGGTGCCTAATGTAGAAAAATATCACAACTTCGCCATACGACGGGCTTACAGGTATCAAACCTAGAATACAGAGCGGTTTTCACTTAGAATAAAGTTTACTTTCCAAAAACACATTTGTACATTTCATGACAAAATTCAACAGCATTCTACTAAGTCTTAATTACACACCCGTTGCATCGAGCCGAGAATAAATGATACAGCTTCGGTACCGAACTTAAATATTGTAAAAAATTGAAAATCTGCATTGAATTTCACTTAATTAATTACATTTGTCATTTAAATTATAACTGCACCCGTTTTAGGTGGGAGCGTTGCCGGCCCCGCATGTTCCCAACTGTTTGTTCCTATCTCGAGTGGTTTGGCTGTGCTCGCGTGTGGCTACTGTCTGCTGTCTGCTACTGTCGCAGTTGGGGCGAGGCGGGGCCGCGTCAGTCCGGGCCGTCACTAGCACTAACACATCACTGTGACATTGTCCATGCTGAGGCACGAGGCGTATTACGCGTCGTCTTCTTCCTCCTCGTCCAGGATGTCTTCCTCCACTTCTTCATCTGCAACAACAAACCACGACAAACATTATTACATTATTCTACCATATACAAAAAACGTCGTAACATGGTGCATAAGTAGTGACGGTTGATACGGACCCTCTCCTTCGAGATCGTCGTCCTCTTCCTCGCCTAGCTCCTCGTCCTCCTCCTCGCCCTCCACGTCCTCGTCGTCGTCGTCGTCTCCCTCGCCCTCTCCCTCGAAGTCGTCCTCCTCGCTGTGCGGCTCATCATCCCCGCCGCCGCCATTTTCTTCCTTTCGCGCCTTTTTCGCCTCTGTTGTTTTTTCCTATGAAACATCAACAATGTCAATTCTGTAACTTTATTATTGTTTACGAATCACGAGGCGATATAATGCGGCGTGCCTAGACGTGTTTCAAGATCGAGTAAGTAATAATTACTGGCCATCGGCCAAATCATCTCAATTTGAAATGCACTAGGAATTAGGATAGGTGTGATAATTTTGCATGAAACGGCGAGACTAATAAAATGGCAGGTGACAAGGCTTGGTGACAAAAGGAGCGTGGGGTCATTAGTAGTGCGAGGGAAACGACGCCGGGCCACCGAGCCGGCGACATACGGCCCTTTTTGCCATGGCCGAGTGACCGGAGCGCGGCCACCGCGCGTACCTACCCAACCGTTCCCGCAGCCTATGTGGCCGACTGGCCAAAGAAATGCAAACCAATACTATAAAAAACTTCCAAATATTATTATATTTACATGCACGTTTTACTACAGCAAAATGCGCACCTAACCTTTTCAAATATAACCCCCTTTGAAAAGACGCACGCCATGTGTTTTGAAGCTTGCCTGTACTTAGTATGAATGAGACGCATGATAAAAAATTCCTTGCATTACTGTAATTGTAATGTTTCCAAGATTCCCGCCTCGATTAGCTTCGTCAACAAAATGGCAACATACGTGTGTATTACGAACAAGTGCTAGTTGAACAAAGGAAATGTATAACAAAATACGGTACACCTACATTCAAATAACGCCGGGTCAATGACTAGTTTTGAGTGTAAGCAACGATATAAAATAACAATTGTGCAAATGATATAGGCGGGTCTGAGTCACGGCATACTTGAATTTCATCCTAGGCGATAGCCAAGGATGTTTCTAAAAACACAGATAACGTGGATCGGAGACTAAACGTGTGACGGTGTGACAATCGGCGCGAGCTGATACATTGACATTCGCGCGGTGCGCCGGCCATGTTACCTATCTATCTAGCGTCACGCTACGATGCACGTAAGCCCTGAGAAAGTCTAAAATAGCCTCAATATGCAATAAAATCAATAATACAACACATTAACGGCATTACTACAAATACAAGTTGAATTCTAGTAATAACCACATCAATGAGGACAGCGTACGTTCCCGCGCCATGTTTTTTCTACCAAGGTCATGCCTCTGTATCGAAAACGGGTAAACAAAGCTAGGCCCGCTTTTATACCACGCCAGACCAGTAATTCACATGTCTGCAACATCGTAGGGCATGGTGTTATTGGCTCATCGATTACCTCATATATGCTAAAACGCGTAACTCGCGCGGATATGAGGTCTTAAAATACGCCGGTTGACTCGGTTCACTTTCAGTCCTACAATACCGTCTCTACATTTGCGCCACGCGGTCTATATTTTGATGCATCCAAGATAAATTAATGCAATATTGTCTTTATTAAAGTGTTCAATAAAATGGCGAGCGATTAAAATGAATACATTTGTTTGACATGTGCACTCACCTCTGCTGCCCTTTTCGCTCCTTTTAGGTCACTTTTAGCGTCACCCTTGCTCTCATCGCCGACCTTGTCGACGGCCACTTCACTGTTATTTTCATTGGTGCTCATGATTGTTCTGATTTTGGCGTTATAACTACTGAAATTAGTAAGTTGTACGGCTGCCCGGATCCGACGCGCGACTGACTGACAGAATGAGCTAGCGTGCCGCGAGATCAGTTTGAAAACGAAGATGGCGCGGGCTTCTGCACACGCCACCGCTGATTGGTCAAAACCTGCGGCCACTGACGAGCAATGACAAGCATGTGGGTAAAAATGTTGAATTTTATTTTTGTAATTAAGCCATTTTATTGCTAAATACGTGTCCAAAATTGTGTTAAATTCTATTCTAGACGTTGGAATATACTTTTTTATAGTTTATTAGGACTCAAATACTTAAAAATCGTGAAAATTTTGGGCGCGTCAACTGTTAGTTCATGATAAGGTCAGAGCGTGGCGCTAGTAGTCAATAAATGAAATGGCGGGCGATTGAAAACTTTAGAAAAGCAAAGCGTTACTGGTACGAGGCAATTAGGTGTATTTACGTAATATTATAATGATACGTGTTATATTTTGATGACTCAAGATGAAAACCGCAAATAATTCAATGTTTATCGCCATAAGGCAACATATTTGATCCAATATAAACAATCAAAAGTTAGCCAGTAGTTTTTGCCTACTATTAGAGCAATAAACTGCACGTGCCTGTTATAGAAAATAAAAGGTCAAGTATTCAAGTAATCATTTATTTACACATTGAGACTAAACTTACATTGTTATTCCACTCATTTTGGAGCTCATTACAATGATAGTTCGTACTAAATAAAAGCAAATTACAAATTTAAGTTTTAAGGAACCAGTTCCATGAGAAAAATAAAATTTTGTATGAGCAGAAATCCTGTTGCAGTTGCAAATCAATGACTTAAAGCCTTGTTTACCTATATAAACAATAAGGTTTTTAACTAAAAATAAAATCAACTTCAAATTATAACTTTTTGAATGTGTCGCCAAATTATAATCACTACTAATAGAATGATTTTTGAGAAGCAAATCGCCATTTTCGCAAAAAAAAAAATTTAAAAGTCTGCTTTGTTTATTTCCAGTTACATTTCATACTATTGTGATTTTTTTTACTTTTACACATGTATAAAGGCAAATGCGATTACTTTATCTTATACTTCAATCAAAAAATCCTGTTATAAATATAAATGGACACACACATATAAGGCAATGGTATGATGAAATTAATATTAAAATCGTGCAAAAGGATGAAATATTAAGATACAACACAACTATGTGACTCTGTAGTAACTGATAATATGCGTAAGTATACAAAGAAATTTTAGTTTCACCCAAATTGTGACTATATTTTGCAATTGCTATAATCTTGATCATTGATACTGGAAGAACTACTAACAACTTACGCTTCAGGATTGAACAACAAATAAGGATAATAGTACAAAATTGTATAAATAAGCATCCACATATTATCGGGAGAATTTAATATCAGACACAATATATATCTCCAATTTATAACTATAACTAATTATTATACCTAAATGCGTAACTACCATGTTTAAAGCCACTAAATGTAAAATGAAAGAAAAATCCACGAATATGTGATAAACATTCAAACCGGCATATCACAGGCATAACATATAAATATTATTATTTTTTTACATTTTTCTAAAATTTGATAATCCAAAATTGACTTACATGTAAGACTATTTTTTTTTGTTATTTTAGAATTGTAAGTCTATATTATATAGTGAATAAACAATGCTGTGTTACGAATTTTATCGTTTGTGATATTTGAACACTCTTGCTTTCCCTTAATGTATTTGTGATGATAAATTGTTATAGATCAGTACTGAGTAAGCACTAATAAGGAGTTATTTTTTATTACTGTATATATTACCAATTGTACGAATATAGTATATATTGTTCAAATTGTAAATGTTTGGAATATTTTTATATTCATTTTAACACCACATATTAAATTCCTAAAACAATTTATAAAATCAGTAACACAGCTTATTTTCCTTAGACATATAGCTAAGACAATAATTTTACATAGGTACATAACACATTTTTATCAGGAAGTTACTGTGAATCTCGCATTATAACTAGTATATGTGTACATAATTGACAGATTATGAAGGTACTTGTAAAAAAAATAATAGGTGAGTGTAACATATTAACGTGTTGAGGCGTAGAAATGGTTTTTTATCAAGCCATGTCTATCTATTAAAAATGATTAGTAAGGATTCTATAAAATGTCAGAAATATGGTCATAGGTCATATCAAGTAACGAGATTGGGACGAAAGCAATCAGATTAAACAATATTGAACATAAAATTAAACTGTTTTGATATTTGTGTATGATTATGAATGTATCTGGAACCCACCATATGCATATATGTAAGTCTGTAGATATATAAACAAATTAATTTAATTAAAGAAAAAATATGATATTAGTACATATTGATACAAATTTTCAAGCGCCAGTGATAACGCGACCTATATTACAAACTATCAGCGAGTTTGAAAAGGATGACTCATATTATGGTTGTCTAAATATTACGCCGAAGTACCATTAGTTGCGGTGAATAATAACGTATATGCGAATAAAACCTCACAGGCTTGTTATTTGATAATATTCAGTAATAACGTTTTATTTTATAAGTACCTGCATTATCTGTCTACTTAGTTTTAAAACATCCCTAAACTACATTATTGAGTGCAAAAAAAAAACATAAAATCTAGTGAAAGATTCCAATAAACTATGCAGAGATGAAAACATTATACAACATTAAAATGTGACTATTGAACAGGGTGTTTCAAACAAAAGCAAACACATTTTAGTGAATTATCACATCTACCCTCATTATATAACTGGAAGAGGTTTTTTAGCTGTTTAAAATAATAACAGCCGATTTTCAAATCAGTTTTTGTTGATCTGTACCAATTAAAATCAACAATTTAACACCAATGTCATAGTCTAACACATATATTGAAATATTGTACCCATTCAAATGCCCCTGTATAGTATAAACAAAGAATTAACGTTATAATCATACACTAGTACAGAGGATGGTATAAAAATTACATACATGAGAGTGTAAGTTACCAACATATATCTTTTGGAGAACCTAACTCTGCTTTCAGCATATTACAGCGAAAATATAATGAACGATGGTGTTTTTCGTCCCATTATAAGCCCCATTTCAAAACTTTTTGGCGGGCGCTAAGCAACCTTTTTTCAATGCAATACAGGCATTATCATGACACTCCCTGTCGACTCTTCTATAAATATCGAACATATTTATATAACATTTAAAACGGCATACAATTTAACAATGAATTCTCTAGCTATAAATTTATTGCATGAGTTAATAATTACGCCTAAAGAATATTAATATGAATACAATAATCTAAGTGGCATGATTAGTAAATATGTTTTGTAAATAGCATTATGTAAATAAATTCAACTATTTTAAGGCAAATTAATGACCATCAAGTTGATTGACAAGTTTTTTGCCAATTTCTTTGTGATGGCGTATTTGTACCGTGCAAGTATCTTGCCTGTTATACATTAAAGTCAAAGCAATAATCAACATGGAGGATGTAAAAATTTTATATTCCAGCTCTGGGAGAACAAATTTAATTGTAATAGCTGATATAGAGTAAACATTTTAGTTTTACGCAAGCATGTCAGTAATTATTTCAACTTTGCGACAGACAAGACCTTGCAGCGTAAATGGATCTTTATTATTGCTATAGCTAGAGTAGATATCCTTAAATGTAATAAATGAGATGTATAAATACCCTACTGCTAATTATAATGAAATATTTAGCTATGTTATACTTGGTGTTAAAGGTTTAGAATTGTTATCTGTATATATATATTCTAAAATGGTATATTTCTGAGGTTGAATATGCTATTTATGAGTCCTAAGTGCTTTTATGTAATATTTAAGTGTTGTATATATGTTTGTTACGATATAATGGCCTCTTGCAGTCCTAAAAAAATATATGTAACTTAGTTTTAAGGCAACCCTAGTCGTTTGGTGAATGTCATTACATTGGATTGTGATACTCGCTAACGTTTCGTGCTAATTAACAATCGCTTTTCGCTAGTACGAAAAAATGTATGGCTCATATTTTCGAGCTAAGAAAATTCACCTATTCTATCGCCCGTACTTTGATTCCATTCACCACTTCGTATTATCCGCGCGATGCGATTGAAAATTAGGAACCGCTTGTGTATTCTATATCAAAATATATGCATTACGATTAAATATTGTATATATCGATACTTCGGTGCTCAAGGACTTATACACATTTTGTTCTGCGAATCCTACTTCATTTCACTAATAAAGCAAACAATTATACAAAATGTGTTAGGTATACAAAGTTTGGCAGAAAGAGTATACTAGGCTAAAAAGGAAATGCCATGCTTTAAATAATATATAACTTTTACTACAGCACCAACCCTGAAAAATCTGTATTTTTGTGATTAAAGGCTTGGCTCCATAATAAAAGTTGTCTATTATAAGTATTCTCCTTTTAGTATACCCTTTCTGTCTAACGCTGTACATTGCGCACCGAGTTATCGATATCCCTTAAGTAATGATGATGATTTAGGCGTGGTGTATAGCCCAACCCCTTTCAATCATACTCTTGAGTGTAGAGGAGGCCCGTGCAGTGGGTACATGGCTGGCATAATGATTATATAACGCGTTGAGAGGGCAGGGAGTGATAAGGCGTGTATGCAGCGTGGTCTAGAAGGTGGTGCAGATGTTGCCGTCGAACTCGATGTTTCCGGAGTAGGGTAGGTCGTCGTCATCGGCGAAGAGTCTGTTCTCGCCGCGCCACGCGCTGTACAGCGTCGGCAGGAAGTCGTTGAACAGCGGGCTGTGCAGCTGCGACGCGCTGTTGTCGCGAATCACCTGCAACACGCAATAATTACTATTACTAATTGTCACTTACCAGACCCATAGTAAGATATAGGTTTTGTGTTTTAGAAAACACTTTTCGGACATCCAGACTCAAAACAAATATTTGTGGTTCACACAATAAAAACAATAATTCGACCATTTTATGACCAAAGTTGCAGAAAGTAACTTTGGTCATAACTTGAATTTTAGATATGTCAATTCTATCCAATTAACTCAAATGCATTGTTTTGACATTGTCCAGGTTCATGTTATCGTCAATTAATTTTTGCAGCTGAGTATAACTTTATGAATCGTCCGTAACGAAGCGATTATGTTTCATGGCAGTTATACCGTTTTATGTCCAGTACCTTAAGCAGCTTGTTGTAAGTGGGATCCTTGAAGTTGTGTGGCGACCAGATCTTCACGTCCTTGTCTAGACCGCTCGTGGCCAGGATCGGGAACCGAGGATGCGGCTCGATACAGTTCACCTAAAACAGAATGCCAACAAATTGACTAATATCTGTGAATTTCCCATCAACTTTGATTTACACAGAAATTATGTTTCGCATTTGTGGCTATACGAGGCCGCTTTTACCACCAAAGGTTAATATTTCGCCACACTTTGCGCCCAGCATGACGATAGGTTCGTCTCTTATACCAGACTGCGACCGAAACTAAGCTAGGTGGTAGTTTTTATGCCCACATTACATTAAACATTCGAACTTGGTTGCGGATCATAGAATAACCATTAACCCTGGTCTGGTGTAAAAGAATATATACAGAAGAAATTAGACTGCTAGTATGTAAGCCTTACCACTCCATTAACATCTCCGGGCAGCCACTGCACGATGGCTTCAGTATTCTTGTCCCAGATGTATATGTGGCTGCAGTCGGAGCCGGAGACGATGTACTCGCTGCCGGGCCCGAAGTACGCCACGCCCTTGAACGTGGCGCTGTTGCGGTGGCCGCTGTAGCGGTGCGTGTAGCCGTCCAGTCTGTTGGCCTTGTCGCCCCTGCAAACATAGCAGATTATTTGAATACGGATGGAGTTGTAATAAACGTGGATATGACTAAATATCTTTAAATTATGTAGGAGACACGAAAATATAGTTTTAGATGTCTTTTAAATGATTTTTAAAGAAATACAGAACGCGCAGGTTCGAATCCCAGGGCACACCTCTAACTTTTCGGAATCATGTGTGTATTGAAAGTCAATCACCACGCACTATAACGGTGAAGTAAAACATCGTGAGGAAACCTGCATACCATAGAGATTTCTATGGTATATAAAGTCCGCTAATCCGCATTAGGCCAGCGTGGTGGACTATTAGGCCTAACCACTCTCAATCGTATTCACGATTGTAGAGGCGTCTCGTGCCCTGCAGTGGGACTTATATGGGCTGATACAGATGAAGTCACACACTCACAAAATTTACTAAAAAGCAGGTCTTAAATTTTATTTAATTCTCAGTACAACAGTACCATAAGAGCAATGCAGTTCAATGCAAGTTATTATTTATAACTACAATAAATAACGTAATATTGAAATGCATTTTATTTTTGTTAGTTGATTTGAAAAATAATTACAAAGACCATAAGACAAAAAGGATTGTGATAGTAATATTATATCCTACCATTAATAGCGTAATAATATAGAAATTTGACAGTTACTCACTTAGTATAAACATCATTTTTGGTATCGAACAGATAGATGTCGTCATCATTGTAGGAGCCGAGGATCTCAGTGCCGTCGTGGTTGTACACGGCGCACGTGAGATGCATCATCGACAGACGCATCTTCTTCTTGGGGTTAGCCTGCAATACATTTTTCATAAGTTAACTGCGGATCACTCTTTGTTATTTCTAGGGTACTTTGTTCGCAGCTATCACACTTGTGGTGTTATTTCCATACATAACCATTTTTATGGTTTATCCTTAAACCTTTTCCTGTTTTATCCCAGATAACATATTATTATAAAATAAAATAATCAAACTGAACAGCATAGAGCTGAAGACAAAAAAAATATATTGTGCTTTAAGTTAAATTCTCCAATAACTTCGGGCCTGTATCGCAATTATGTTTCTATCTACTGTACATATATATTTTTCTCTACACAAAAAAGTCGTTTTCATCAAGGCAAGAATATCTCCGTATCGATCTTAAGTTTCATAGTAAAATGGACACATTCCTTTGTAGCAAATGCTTAAATATTGAGTACTAACCGGCTCCTCAGTGAACACGGAGGGGCAGTACATGGCGACGGGCTTGTTGGACTTCCGCCTGTCGTACACGCGCACGAACTTGTCGCGGCCCGCCACCACCAGCTCGCGGGGCTCGAGCGGGTGCCCGTGCACGCTGTACAGCGGGATCGTCGTGCCGCGGTCCTTAACTTGGAACAATCTGGAAACGTGGAGGGGGGAATTAGGGGAAGTCGGTTTTGGAGTAGTTCGGGACTACACACAACATTGGGTGGATATATAGGCTGAATGAGAAGTAGGGACTAGAGGGAATTAACGTGGTTTCTGGCATTTTCGTCACATCTTTGCAGTTATTGGAGTTTACTTCGAGTTTGTTTGTTTATATTTACAAAATCAAGTTTAATTAGGATAACCAATAAAATATTTTCAATGTGGTAGAGCCACGCCGTGTCAGTCATGACTCAGCATGAATGGGCAAGTTTGCTGACGCGTTTTGTTCAATAAGAGAGATTGGCGAAAGTACAATACCCTTTTTCTGTTCCCATTATTTTCCTCCCAACCCCTTCCTATTTGATCATCATACATGATCCAAGTCTCATGGATATTCATGGGCGGCAGTGATCACTTACCATCAAGTGACCTATTTGCGCCTCTGCTACATGAATAAAAATAGTTTAAAAAAACTAAAAAACACGCTTTATATGGAAAACCCAACTAAAAAATAGAAAATAAATTTTAATAATACTGAATTAAGGATAGTGTAAAAAATTAATAAGAAAAAAATAATTTTTATTGTAAAAAAAGCGTCGGGTGCATGTTTTCAATAGATATAATTATTTTATCGACAGATATAAGTAGAAGGATTATCATTTTGATAATATCTTAAAAAGCACCCCACGCTTTTTTTACAATAAAAAATATTTTTTTCTTATTAATTTTTTGCACTATCCTTAATTCAGTATTATTAAAATTTATTTTCTATTTTTTAGTTGGGTTTTCTATATAAAGCGTGTTTTTTTAAACTATTATTTATTTTCTACTTTTTAGTTTGGTTTATTTATTTATAATTTATAAAAACATAACGCCATCTGTTGGTCAGTAGTAACATTTGACACTTGAAGAATACAATGTTAACGCCATCTAGCGATGAATAGTGCAAACATTCATTATTTACGTTATCATGCCATCTGTTAGTCAATAGCAAATTATGTTCATCTATACGCCATCTAGTGGTCAGTAGCAATGGTCATCAATTATAAAAATAATTAATCCTGGCGAATCTAATCAGGATAATCATATGTTTTAATCGAATTATTGTATTGTCATCGGTCTTTGACAGGTGTGCAAAATTTGAATGAAATCTGTCCGTTTAAAGTGGGTCAAAATCGCGTCTTAAGGAGTCGGTTACAAACATACAAACAAACATACAAGTGAAGCTAATATAAAGCGTGTAAAAACCTGAACTCAATGAAAAGCAATATAAGCCTTATTGTTTACAATACTTGCTGGCGGCGTTGAGTTGCAGCTTAGCCCCTTTGGAGATTCCACTTCAATGGAAACCGAACCCTACGTGTACACAATAAGGTACAGTATCGCGTACCTGTTAGCGGCGTCGTTGCGCAGGTCTGCGTGCAGCACGAGTCCGTCCTCGCCGGCGGACAGCAGCGAGTGCGGCTCCAGCGGCGTCACGTGCAGCTTGTGCGCCGCGCGCGCATGCGCCGCCACGCGCCGCCGCGACCACGACCCGCCGGCGCTGCCGCATGTTACTAGCCGCACCTGTATAGTATGCATAGGTACATGGTTCATATTGTGGTAGCAGTCATCTTCATCATCATCATCGTCTCAGCCACTGGATGTCCACTGCAGAAGATAGGCCTCCCCCAAGGATCTCCACATCGACCTATTGGAAGTGGCCTGCCTTAACCTTAGCCAGGTCGTCCATCCACCTTGTAGGCGGGCGCCCGACATTTCGCTTGCTTGTACGTGGCCTCCACTCTAGAACCTTTCGGCCCCAAAGACCGTCGGTTCTACGAGCTGTGTGCCCGGCCCACTGACACTTCAACTTGGCAATCCTATGGGCTATGTCGGTAACCTTTGTTCTCCTACGGATCTCCTCATTTCTGATTCGATCTCTAAGGGAAATACCGAGCATAGCCCTCTCCACGGCTCGTTGAGTGATTTTGAGCCTTCTAATGAGGCCCACAGTGAGGCCGCACAGACCCACAGATTTATAATACGTGGAAGAAAGTATCGGGAAAACCTTGGGGCAAATAATTACCTAATACAAAAAAAAAAACAACTTAATCTGCCAGATTGTACATTACACTAACCTGACCATCCCTAGCGCACGTGACTATATTGAGTTGACTGCTGGAGTTCAAATACAGGAACTTGCTCTGGAAGACATTGGATTTGTGGCCGGTCTTGACCGTCTGTAGGGGCACCTTGCGCGCCCAGTCCCACACTATCACGTTCGTGTCGTCCGACCCGGAGGCTAGCAGACGACCTGACAAACAAACAGAAATCTAAGTATAAGATACACCATATTGTGAATGCATCTTATGGTAATTTGAAATTTCTACAGTTTCCTTCTACACAGAGCGTCTCACGCGGATGCCATATGAAGAGAAAGTACCATAAATATTGTACAGAGACAATGTTACTGAAAGAGAACATCATTTTGATCTTGAAAACAATTCGAACTGCCTTGATGGCGTACGGTATGGCTGAAATGTGGATGTCATTGTAGCATCTCCGCTTATCCCTTCTGAGAAAGGCGTGACTTTATTTTTATTTGTTCGTGTGTAAATATTTGATACACCACATTGTGGAAAAGATCGCTAATAGCGCATTTTGTTGTCTCTCTCCACTTACAATTGTTAACTTTACTTATGTCATGTTATTGTACTAAATGGTGTAGAATAAAGTGATCTCTATGTATCTATGGCTATTTCTAAAGTTTTTTGCATATTTCCGTTTATTTAAATCGAAAATCGATGATACAAACACAGATAATTTAGGGTAATAACTTCGTTGAAATAGTTGGCATGATAATGCTGTCAATACATATCAACTACATGAAACTACTAATTTTATTTCCCATTGTCAATCACCTTATTATTATTCGATAAGAAACAGAAAAATTGAATGACATTTCATAAGTTTAACGTCAGGCCCAAAATCGTCCATCTCTTTTTTGAATTTTGCTACCTACCTTCTGGATGAAAGTTGATAGAGTTGACGCAACCTCTGTGTTTGTTGAGCGTGTGTAGCTTCTTCATTCTGTACACGGCGTGCAACGACGAGTAGAACTTGTGCTCGAACATCACATCATTCTTCGTCGTTTTACCGCAGGGAAATGTCAGCCCGAGCTCGCGGTTTCTTATCTCTATCAAAAAATATATATTTTATTTATAAATAAAAATATTTGTGGTAATTGCGGTAGGCCAAACTATTGTATTGTTTTTATTTATTTATTTTCAACACTTTATACAGTATTGTATAAAGTGTATTATTGTGTATAGGTGGACTTAATGCGTGAGATATCGCTCTACCAGTCGAACCTAGGGTGATGCAGAGATGAAAATAAGTAGGTATGTAAATTACATATTTATTTCAAATAAGATGCAACTTTACAGTATTTAAATGTAAATCAAAAATATAAGAGTAAATAAAAAGAATAAAAATACCCAATGTTCTATGCTATATAGCCTAAATGCACTTTCGGACACTTTTAGTGTGTTACTTGTAGTGATAATTTATTTTTATTGCAATGAATGGCAAGACGAGCATGCCGTTTGTCTGATGGTAAGCGATATACGACCACTCATGAACAGTAACAAAACCAAACACATTAAATTACAAAGCAATGCTTGGCATTTCACTGCGCTCGCCATCCTGAGACATAAATTGTTACGCCTCAATATGTCCAGTGCTTACTCTGGGTACAATGTTCTTCAATCCGAAACAAACTGCTGTTTGGCGGGAGAAGTAGACATTGCGGTGGTGCATGATTTGAATTCGAACCCTCCTTCCTACCTCCTTAGAGTCCCTGAGATTAGCGAGTTCAAACAAGCAATATGATTAGCTTGATATTTCAACACAAACCTTTAACAATGATGTAGTTGTGTTTGGGCCTGGGTTTGAGCAGCGGGTTGGGGGGCATATCCTTGTCTTCTGTGTCTTCGGGCAGCTCCTCGTCCTCCTCGCTGCTGGTGTCGTACGAACGCAACTGCATCATGTCGTCGGAGTCGTCGCATGTCTCTGATGACGTTCTGGAAACATCTTTTTCGTTAGAATTTGTAATAATCACAAAGTGCGTGGTGGCCTGTTGGTAAACGGACCAGACGCGGCTGCCGACATGTTCACGGTGGTCGCGGGTTCGAATCCCAGCGCGCACCTCTGACTTTTCGGAGTCATGTGTGTATCATTAGTCATTAGTCAATCACTACGCACTATAACGGTGAAGGAATACATCGTGAGGAAACCTGCATACCATAGCGATTTCTATGGTATGTAAAGTCCGCCAACCCGCACTAGGCCAGCGTGGTGGACTATATGGCCTAACCACTCTCAATCATATTCTCGATTGTAGAGTAGGCCCGTGCCCTGCAGTGGGACGTATATAGGCTGATACAGCTACAAAATGTTATAATGGTGCATTTACACGTTGGCTGAGGCTGGGCCAACGTCTACCAACTCCAAGCTATCAACAATGAAAAGCTTAAGGCCAGCCGAGCCACACACCCCGTTTACATGGTGGTGTTGGTTGAGGCTGCCGAGGTTGGCCAAGCGTGTAAATGCACCATAATAATCACTAAATTGCAAACTGGTTTTGAAAAGAGCAACACTAGAATTTCTTGTCCGTTCTTCTCTAGTGAAAACCGCTTTCCGAGCCGGGTGGTAGATTAATGGATTCAATAAATTATTTTCATTTTCATTAGAATGACTGCTGTGTGTTGGATGCAGGCTGTTATGAAATAGGTGTCGTAAAAACTAGGACAAGCCTTTGTTCATCAGTAGAGTTTTATAAGGACACGACAAAATGAATACAATGTTTATTGCAATGAATGGCGAGATATGAATGCCATTCGCCTGATGGTGAGCGAAACGACAGCTTCTGAGCGGTAGCAAAACCAAACAACACCATGAATTACAAAGCAATGCTTGGCATTCCACTACGCTCGCCATCCTGATTCCTGAGACAAAGATGTTAAGTCTCATTATGTCGAGCCACACAGAACACAAAAGTGCATTTATTGCTATTTGGTTTGGTATCAGCTATTTGGTATCTTGTATAGCAAGAAGAAGCTGAACAGTCAATTTTTTGTGTGTAATTACATACATATATAAATACATACATACATAAACTCACGCCTATGTCCCATTGGGGTAAGCAGAGACTATTGAGCGCCAAGTAATACGGTCCATACATATCTCTTTCGCTTCTTCGACTGTCATTAATCTTTTCATACACGCTCGTCGGTTTCGAGGACTCCGTATTTTTCCTTTCTTTAATAGGTGTCCTATTTGATTTTGATACGACCGACTGGGACGTCCTCGACCGACTCCACCATCCATTCTCGCATTATAAATCTCTTTCGTCAATCTCCTTTCATCCATCCTTTCAATGTGGCCAAACCACCGAAGCAAACCCTTTCTCAATCTTAGTGACTACATCTTTTTTTAACCCACATTTCTCTCTTCTCACATTGTCCCTTATTACACTATTTTTTACTCTATCAACCAATTTGATCCCACACATACTCCTGAATGCTCTCATCTCTACGGCATTGATCATGCTTTCGTGCTTCTTCTGCCACACCCAAGATGCTTAGATCACTGCCATACATAAGTGTAGGCACCAAGGCTCCTTGGTGTATTGCTAATCGAGCCCGGTGTGAAATATTTTTATTTGCCCTAATCGAGAACAAGGCGCAGTATTAACGCTATTTCCCATTTTTACTCTTCTTTCAATATCCCTTTCACACTTTGCATCTCTGGTAATCAAACTGCCCAGATACACAAATCCATCTACTTGCTCTATTTCCTCACTCTCTATATCTCTATTGTGACCTTGCATTCTGTTCTCGATTCATCCCTCTCCAGAACCATAACTTTCGTCTTTTTGACATTTACTTTCATGCCTCTCCTTTTAAACGCGTCATTCATTATAGTCACCATTCGTTGTAAATCGCACACCGATGATGCAAGAAGCACCTGATCATCGGCGCATAAAAGACATTGAAACAGTGACTTATCCATTCTGAAACCACAATCAGATACTTTTAAATGAGTCAAACAACTATCCACGAAGAGGTTGAATAGCCATGGGGACGCTACACAACCCTGTCTTACACCGCGTTTGATGCTAAACCAGTCCGTGCAGCTCCCATTTAATCTGACACAGGCACATGACTCCTTATATGTATAACGACTTCAGCCCTCGTGTCACATTGTCATCCACCCCATATGTGGACAGTGACCACAAATCATCCCTCACCACTCGATCATAAGCCTTTTCAAGGTCAATAGAGGTGCAGAAAACCTTTTGATGCTTTTCTAAGGCCTTCTCTGCTATGCACCGTAGAGAAAAGACCCGATCCACGCATCCTCGTCCCTTTCGAAATCCTGCTTGCACGTCCCAAAGAACATTGGTAAAATTATTGTTAACGCAATTCTTACGCGTCTATAAATTTCATGTGTAAAAAGATCAATAATTAATTTTCTAAGTAATTTTGGTGCCTAGCTCACGGCGAACCTAAGCCTGAATTACAAAAACACATTTTTCGTAAAACTCTATTGATATTTGCTTTATTTTTATTGGAGAGGCGTTATGTCGTTTCAATGTTGCCATTTTTAAATATAAGCTTGACTGACTTTCTTGCTGTGCTTTTTTGCATTATCAATAGCAAAATAATCACTGATTAATCAATAAAGAAATAACAAATTGCTTATATCACCCGAAAGTGTTATTATGCAAATAAGAATAAATAGTTGTCCCCTCTTTCCTTTTTATTTCATTGCACATGATACTACTATTAGATTAATAAAATAAATAAGTACTCGGTGTTTAAATTTCGTGTAAAATATATTTCTTAACTTTTATTTGTGGGTCATAACTTTGCCTCACACTAATATAAATTGAACAAAATAACATTAACTACCCACAAAGTTTGACAAGATATAGAAAATCTGTAAAACTTTAAAGTGGAATATCTTTTTTCCTACGCTTGCTAAAATAGTAAATCTTAAGAAATAATTGTTAAGGAATTCGAAATCTATATTTTAAAATATTTTTCATCGAAATACACACAAAAAAAATTACAACAATAAAATGTATGGAGGATTATCATTGTTCTTTGATCATATGTTACACACATCACTCTTTCAGTCAATATCCTTGCATACAATTTACCTACTACGCTGACAAGGCTGATACCCCGATAGTTCTAACACTCTTGCTGAGACCCTTTTCCTTTGAAAAGTGGCACAATAACAGCCTTGTAAAAATCTTTTGGTACTCGGCTGTCCCGCCAGCACAAACCTGTGCCGTTTGTTTGATTGGAAATTATATCTCCTCCTTTCAGCATTTCAGCAGATATTCTATCATATCCTGCAGCCTTTCCTACATTCATATGCTTCATCGCATGACGTACATCATCCATCAACATATCCATACTAATATCACTTTCGCTCTCAAACTCTTCAGTGTAAGTTTAGATGTGAAAAATAGTTAAATGGTCAGTCTTTTTGTTTACAAATTCTCTGGGGGGCAATTAGCAATAGGAGAAATGGAGAGCATGCTAAGGCTTCAAAAATAACAAATTGGTGATGATAATTTCAAATAGCAATAATACCCATAATTAGGCGACGGTAATCGCTTATACCTGATAAGCCGTTTGGCCATGTGTCGCAAAATGTTTTTTTAAATTAAAAATGTCGTGCCATGGGCATCAGCTTTCTCCAGATATTTGATTAGAAACAATCATTTCACGATTATCGGCCATAAAATTGATAAAACAGTTTCTTTGTGTTTTGTCTGAGGACAAAATGAAATGAAAATTTATTTCCAAGAATGTGGTTACATAAAGATATTTTTGTTCCATGGAGACTCACAATCTGTCATAATTGACGTGCAAATATTTTAAGAAATTGGTTTACATTAATGTTTATCACGTTTGTCTCTCGTTGTATTATCTCGTGCACGTGAAAACGACGATAAACAACGATATGTTTATTTATATTATATTTTTAACAAGTTGGTACGTAACACAACTTATGCAGTATTTCGAAATTTTTAAATAGGAACTGGTGTTAATTAATAGGGGTCGGTTCATAGACTTTTTCGATCGCCAATATCAGTTTTAGTTTATGTCGACAGCTAAGAGATCGATTTCAACACCCCTTTGGGAATTCCTGGTCGAGACTAATACTACACGTAATGCTTGTGAATCCAGGGATGCGGGTCGAGGAATCCACTCATAGTTTTATGTTTAGAAATATATTATAAATGTTGCCAGAGATTGAAAGTACATGATAAAGACTCGCCTACTACGCCAACTTCGGACGTAAATAAACTCAGGGAACTGTGAATGACAATTGTAACACTCTAGGAGGTTACTCCATGATCCGACACGAAACTTGAATCTTCGAACGTTGTACGTAAACGGTACGAATGTATCTAGGTGCTCCACAAAATGTTTGAATCCAGTATCGTACGTCGTAAGCATAGACTAAGTTCGAAGTGAATGATACTTATTATCATAAATAGTATTGATTTTTAAAAGTGGGAAACTTAAAACTTACTCAGGACGTCGTATGAATTATTCGAGTCGTCCGAATATTCGAGTTTCGTTTCGGATCACAGAGTAACCCCACTGTCTACCTCCTAGGATACAGGTGTAAGCTTATGTGTTCATTTTAAACATAGAATCGAATGTAGCAAGGAAACCTTGCAAAATATCTGTCTTACATATAATACCCTGAGTACCAGATAGCAATAGGCGTTAGTCGTAGGGGCTTATAGGAAATACAAATTAATTCTAGATGGAAGTATTGGACCTCGGGAAATCTTAGTCGTGTACTGACAAATATCGGGACTCAATGCTAAGTCAGTAGGACACATTTTATAAGGACATTGATATTACTTATATTTGAATCAATGACAGATTCTGAATAAAATTATACATACATATAGAAACTCACATCTATTTCCCAAAACAGGTAGGCAGGATGCTAACTGGACAGTGGACACTTTCTTTTCGTTCTTATGTGTTCCGTCCCACGATGTTATAGGATGCGAGCTTATCGCCATAGTAGGCACAAATTCCTGACTGAGTTGGTGATAATGTATTGAAAAATCCAAATTTCACTGCCCGACCCGGAATTCGAACCCAAGACCTCAATATCGTAATCGTATCATTCAACTGCGGCACCAAGGCAGATAAAATTATCAATACTTTATAATGGTCAATTATTTCTACTGTTCCCCTCTCATGAAATACTTTTAATTGCATTGCAATGGGATAAAAGCCAACAGCTCACCTGTTGCAATATAAAAGACCAGCTAAGTACGAATTTGACTCGCGCAACTAGGTTGCCCTATAACATACTGGTCAAAGTCAATACCATTAACAATATACATCAGTGCAAGTTAATTTTAAAAAACCAAACACAAAACCAGTTTATAAGAACTCTAAAAATTCCAACACTGCAAAAAAATATTGCCGTATTTTTATTGCCACATACACAAACTATTTTGCTTTAACATGGGTATGATGATGTGATGTGAATAATAATGATGATAATAAAAATTGAGAATCATAAAAAAATTGCATAATATTATGTCATCTGAATTAATGAGGGTTTAAGGTAATGAGATCAAGGTTGTCACATTTTGGATATACAAAAAGATGCAACAACCAATCAGTAATTCAAATTGATCTGGGTTTGGTCTTGCAAGTGGAGAGTAGAAATTTAATATACCACTAGTGCACCTACAATAAAATTTTCTTTCAAGATATGGGAGTAATCTCAATTTTCTTATTACTTTTATCAACTATTCTCCTTACTATCGACTTTATTCATAGATAGTTTTAGAACCTATTTTAGGTATAGGTTTTCGTCTCCTTTTTATTCATTTTGGGCAAAGAAGACAAACCATTCAACAACTGAAGCAGATTTTAAAACTGCCTATGAATAATGCTGTAAGTGTTATTAAATAAAAATAATTTCAATTATTTTCCATAGTAAGTAATGTAATTGTATCGGCAAGCGTGAAATAACTGTATCAGCCCAAATATATCCCACTGCAGGGCACAGGCATACTATACAACTGAAAATACGATTGAGCGTGCCAAGGCCATATAGTTGACCATGCTGGTCTGGTGCAAGTTAGCGAACTTTTACATACCTACCATAGAAATTCATACAAATCGCTATGGTGTGCAGGTTTCCACTCCTTATACAAAAGGGAATTTTAATATGAAACATTATTCCAATAAAACAATTTCCAAACTTACTTGTATGTGTGCCCTAATTTAATAAATTTTATTTACAAAAACATATTTATTGCAGGCAATTAATGTTGCTCCAGAGCAGTCATGATGATTTTACAATCAACCACAACTGATAATATTATATTTATTATAGACATTTCTGTCTGTACATAGACAGTGTAATACCCAGGTGCGCCTTGTTGGCATAGATTTCATCAAGAGAAAATCTTTATATCTTCTAAATTATGTCATTAATAATAAACAAGAATAATTGGATTGTTAAGGAAATCCCGGCGATAGAATCTGTGTTCATGAGAATTCTGCAAAAGAATATGGACAATATGGCGTATTGAAGTGGTTTGTTTATGGGGGAAATTGTTATTATACATGGAGCTTGCCGAACCAAAATAATGTTATGCCTGTATCTCAAATATTTCTTTTGGTAGCACGTCATGTGAAACTAGAAAATTTTTGGTAGCTATAATACCTACAATACAAGACGTCTGTGTGTCCGGATTATGTGTGATTGTTGAGTTGATATTTATTTCCATTGAATAATGAGAAATGGTACTTACCCATTGTTTGTAGAATCATCACTTTCTGAACTACACAGATCAATCAGTCTGTGATATTCATCAACTTCTGTTTCGGAATCAGTATCATGAGCATTCAGCTCCCGTGGCGGGCGCGGGTTCTCATCAGCAGACAGGTCGTCAGAGTCCTTGGAAGAGTCGTTGCTATCAGAGTCTCTGTTTCGCTTCCTATAGTTGCGCGACCGTTTTGGACGTTTAATATTCAGCAATATGGCACGAACGTTGCTCGTAGATGGCGCCGCAATCACCAACTCGTTCGAAGGGTCCTTCGAAGTACCCGCTCCGTCACTGCTAGTGCTCTCAGACTTATCAGCTGACACCCCACTGTCCATATTTTCATCTTTAGTCTCGGGAACTAAAAAAAAAAACAATCTAATAAGTAGCTACTTTTTACGTCACAATTAATTACGTCGTCCTTCAGAACAACGGGCGAACTGTTACCTGTCTCTTTGAAACTGTCCTGGGAGCTGCCATCGTTTAATTTCACCTTTTTACCACCCGATTTAGGGCTTAAAGTAGATTCTTGTATTTCGTCATCGCTCGAAGAGTTATCTTCCATGATTGCTTACGTTGTAATTTCACTCTACAATAAAATAATCGGTAAAATGAAATGAGAATTTGCAACACAACAGAATTCCAGCTAATTTAAAATATCAAAACTAAACTTCGAACAGAATCGGTGAATTCAATGGAGGACTTTTTTCTTGAACTTTGACGATTTTGGCAACAAGAACAAAGACAGAACAGCAATGTTACCGAGTGAAAAAAAGAATATTATGAATGTCAAAAAAGAGAGAAAAACATGAACATAAAATAATAATATTAAAATGTATATAATTTAACAGTAGTTAATTTAGACCTTAAGAATACATGCACATTACTTTAACGAATCTTAAAATATCTCGAATAATATATTTTCATAAATTAGTTCACGATACATTAATAAATTACCTATAATTTAGTTTCTCCGTCTACGCCTGTGGTCTACGCCTATAATCCACATTCTATATTTTTTATCAGCACTGATAATACTATAAAAAATACTCAACAAGTCAATCACAATGACCTCATATAAACATAACTTAATATGAAACTAGCATTTCCCTGAGACTTCGTATATGTGTATTTGATAATGTGGTTGTAAAAGAATAATAACGTTATTCGTTACATTCTTTCAAAAATCAACTTAGTCATTTTCGCCTTCTTTTCTACTATAAAATTATCTTTAATTTTCCCTTCGGAGCTTCAGCGGTTTTGATTTTCCATACAATATTTCATCCCTTATTTTACCCCCGTAAGCCGTTTTTGTTGCACACCATTATTTACGTTTGTAATAAGGAGCTAAAATATAAATTTTCAAAAAAATATCTATAGTTGTTTTTCTGGGGGCACGGCAGTGCCCCCTCCAAGTTGAGCTAAAAAGCGGCACTGTCGTAACATAACATCCTTTTCCCGAAGCAATTCAGACCATTTTCTACCCTCTATAACTTCGTTGTGGTTAAAGCTAGAAGCATGAATTTTCATTTACTAAGCAGGCATTGTATAAACACGGTATGTTTAAAATTTCATTCAATTTGAACCAGTAGTTTAAGAATTATAACATGTCAAACTTCCTTAATTTTGTCACTCACTGACTGACTGACCGATTATCAAAAGTCTAAGGCACTTCTAGCAGACATAGAACTTTCAAATTTAGAATATAATTAGTGTTTAATGTTTAAAGTAAGGTAAAATTTAAACATTTTATAATTTCTGTCTAGTTTTCTAGTTACACCAAATGCATGAATAACTTTGTAACCCCATATAAATTTATAGGATTACAAAGTTACATTTGCAGTTAATGAATTATTGTACTCGGATATAATGGAATTATAGTTGTAGATAGGTATCTATATATATGAGGCATAACAGGAGGGGGTATAGAGAGGAAAAGGGTGTATTCAGGCTATGAAATTGTACAACATACCTCTAAGAAAACTTTCAAATAAATAGTAGACTAAATAGCTCGAAAATATCAATTACCATAAAAGAAAGAACATTAATAATCAAATCCGCTATATTTGTGATAAATTGATACCTACAAAAATAAGAAAAAGCCATAAGGCAGAGGCTTTAAGAAAAATCGTTAGTGATATTCTAGAAGTAAAAAGTACTGAAAAGGAAAAAAGTAGGACTCTAGAAAAAGACGTGAGATCCCATCAAAAACATCCTGTAAAAAAATTCCAAGTCTCGCAGCTCAGGTTTTCTACCGCAAAAAGTTGTGAGATCCATATATGTAATACCAAATCGATTGATTTATTTAGTCCTTAAGGGACCTTCTATATAAAGTTATTACGTTATTGATATTTTCGAGCTATTTAGTCTATTTATTTGCAAGTTTTTCTTCGTCATGTTTTTCTAGAGGAATGTTATACAGTTTCATGGGCTGAATACACCATTTCCCTCTCTATATCCCCTCCTGTTATGCCTCATATATATAGATATCTATCTACAACTATTATTCCATTATATACGGGTACAATGATTCATTAACTGCAAATGTAACTTTGTAATCCTATACATTTATATGGGATTACAAAGTTATTCACGCAGTTGGTCTATCTAGAAAACTAGACAGAAATTATAAAATGTTTGAATTTTCCCTTACTTTAGACACTAAACACTAATTATATTCTAAATTTGAAGGTTCTATGTCTGCTAGAAGTGCCTTAGACTTTTGATGATCGGTCAGTCAGTGAGTGACAAAATTAAGAAAGTTTGACTAGTTACAATTATTAAACTACTGGTTCAAATTGAATGAAATTTTAAATATACCGTGTTTACACAATGCCTGCTCAGTAATTGAAAATTCAGGCTTCATGCTTTAGCCACAACGAAGTTATAGGGGGTTGAAAATGGTCTGAATTGCTTCGAGAAAAGAATGTTACGGCCTATAGCTCGACTTGGAGGGGGCTCGGCCGCGCCCCCAGATTTAAACAGAAAGATTTATATTAATATATCAGTTTTATTTAGTATCTTTAAAAAAAACTACAATTAATTATTTGTTATAAAATGCCTTGAACACACATTGGCGTTGCACATTTTTCATGTTTGGGATCACCAACATAGAAAATATTGTATACTGGGATCGTGTAATACGGGTTCCATTAGGTAGAGCATATTCATTATAATAATCTTTTCCATTATTTTAACCGACTTCAAATAACGAAGAGGTTCTTATTCTGTCTTAATCTTTTTTACTTTATGTGAAACACGATGTACCTTATTTTTCAGAATTTCAGATTTCAGAACGAATTAAAAAAATTGCCCATTGAGAATCTTGACTGACATAGTATGTCTTGAAAAAATAACCTCAAATCATAATATATAAACAAAATTGTGATAAACGGTTATTAAAATCTGAAATTAATAAGATCATCAATATAGATTTACCAATAATCCAATAGTCACAATGGATTCTAGCGAAGACGTATTATCATTCCTAGACATACTTGATATAAGTGAAGAAATTATTGATGCAAGATTGAAGTGTATAATGGAAAGATCTAATTATACAGAGAAACATCTTAAAAATGTTCTATTACTACTGCAGTACAAAGATTTAATCAATAAACAGGAAGAGAGTGAATGTGATAATGATTCCGAGTGTAATTTCGTAGCAAAATTGCTTTCGCATCTTCTGGAGGAAAACATCGAGATTGTGTGTAAAATAGTTAAAATCGTGCTAAGTTTGAATGTTACTACCATCGTTAGTAAATCAGAACATTTGCTGCAACAAATCCTGTCCTGTATACATTTGCCTAATTCAAATGAGATTGATACTAAAAATTGTACTGATGTGTTACTAAATCTTAAAATATGCGACAGTATATTAGACGCTGTGTTAAGTAATGGCCAGACAATCGCACTTTATTTTATGGATACACCTCTAGCTGACCTTCTAAGCTACCCTAATGAGAGACTTAAGGTTCACTTTTTAACACATACAGTACCTAAACTGTTTGTAGGTGTAACTGGTTACAATGTTTTAGATAGTTTATGGGATTATATGAAACATTTAGAAGATGAGCACAAAGAAAATGCATTGCAAATATTGTGTTGTCTCTCCCAATATTATTTACCTATCCAGGATGAGAAAACTAATTTTAAAACATATTCAGAAATCATTCACGAGGTTGACTTTTGGAGAATTATTTTATTTGGATTGAACTCATTGGATTCTTCAGTGAGAAAAACATCAATATATTTAGCAAAACGCGCTGTAGATTATGTTGCAGAGTTAAAGAAAGATGTGAAAGTAAAATATGACTCTTTGAATATATTTGTTTGGAATCAAAGGAATTCCCAAATTCTAAAATCAGAATGGGATAATTTCTTCATACTAATTGAGAGTTTAGAAGAAAAACAAAGTAATATAGTGCTGCCATCATTGCAACTGTTTGAATATTTGAATAATTTTGAAAAATGCTGGCTGATGTGTGCATTTAACATTGGTCTTAAACATGATAATTCTTTAATCAGACTGAAATGCATTGAATATAGGCTCAAGCTTAGCCTTGAAAGCATATCAGAAGCTGTAGCTGTCTTGGAAGCTTTAAATGACATACACTTATTTGACAGTCAAAAGGAGAGTTCTGCACTGGAAGCAAAATTCAAGCAAGCAATAAGAGAAAGGGGCTGTATATTAAACATTTTAAAAGCAACACCTGAAGTGAAATGGTCACCGGTCCCATTATATCATTTGAGTGAAGTATTGTCATTTTTAACTGAAAATGAAATACAGATCAGAGTATATGATAATGAAATTTGTAATATTGTGAAGAATATATTAAAGGCACCATGCAACAATGTCATCATACGAAAAGCAATACATCTAAACATATCACATTTCATTGGCAATTGTTGCAGAAAGTTTCATTGGAAAACATATCTGCACATTTATGCTTTTTTTCAAAATGAATTACACGATGAAAATCCATTGATAAGAGTTATCAGAAATATAAATTTAAATGAAATGGAAAGAAAGGATTTTTTCAAATGTGTTGTTGAATATCCCAATGTTGATTTCTGTTTACATTATCTTGGTAATAAACAGGAAGATATTACTCCATTTATTGATACTGTAAATGAGGTTTTAAACAAAATCAAGAGCATTATAAGCAGACAATATTGTAACAAACTGGAATGCATGAAAGATGTGTTATTTATTACACATTTATTTGCAAAAACAAAATCAATGGATAATGATCTAAAAAAGGTTCTCAATGAAGTAATTGCAAGAGAAATAAAAACCTTATTTCAATATGTTTTATGTCTATTTTTAAATGACACTACAATACCAATTGATGACATGAAATTGTTGTTTACAGCTGATCATTTTTTAACAAACGATGCAAATAATGAGTTAAATGAAATTTTATTAGAGCTTTATAAAACATCCACCAAATTTTTGATCCATCAAGAAACTGATCTGGACAAGAAAGTATTAAGCTTGTATGTTTTAAATAACATAATTATCAACAATAGTAGTGAAACTTTTATGCAGAAACATGAGAAATTGAATTTAGAAACAGTGATAAGATGGTCAAATTATTTGCCAATTACACATAGTGTTGAAAGTACAGGTAGATTAAAAAACAGATTTTATGAAGAAACCTGCAAATTGATTTACACATTATTGAAACAGCAAGAAGATTTTGATACTAAAAATCTGTTAGAGTTTGTCGAAAATTTACTAGATTGCGGTGGATATGGGTGTCTTAAATGGATTTTGAAAATCGTAAACAATTCATTAAGCAAAATTTTGAGCCATAAGCAATTCAATTTACCACAATTTTTGAGTAGAATATGGAGAGAAATTGATGAGCTCAAATCGAATTATCAGTATGCATTTTGTATTAAGGAGTTTGTTGATATGTTGACAAATGATGTGGTTTTGAAGAAGTCTGAGTATAACAATACAGTTTTGTCATACTGCCTCAAGATTATAGAATATGCTGCAGTAAAGAAATCGCCTCTGTCGTATCTGATACTAAAATTAAAAGAAAAAACATCTCTTGAACCACATTTAGTGTGTATACTATGTGAGATTCTACTTTACTCTCCAGTTCAAAAGAAGGAGCAGAGGTAGGAACGATGTGGGCAGTTAAATTAATTTATTATTTGAAAATAGATTTTTTACCCATTTACTTTTTTGTAGAATTACAGATGGAATGGAGATACATATTTTAAACGATGCGAAATATGGATTCGAAAATCAAAAGTAAGTTACATAAACATAAAATACATATGAGACAAAATAATTAATGCCTAGTTTGAGTCGCCAAGCCTGCTTGTTCCATGCGTCTTATTGTTTAGCAATTACTTAAACAATATTTATTTTGCAGCACAGCAACACACTACGATTTTCAAATACAGTACACAGCTTTAGCGACGCTATGCAAGATAAAGGACATAGAGACCCTTAAAATAATATTGGAATTGATAAAGACAAAAATCGACAGTACCTTTAGAAATAAAGTGAGGTACCATGGTAACTCGAATCTACACCGGGTATTACTAACGGCATTACAACATTTTCTATTCATTCTACTATTAAATGTAGAGACTCGGAGTGAGTTCTTATTTAATTGGTGCGTGGAAATGCTGGGGAAGCTACCACATCAACCAAGTGTGAGAATTTGTTTGGAGTGGTATATCACATTGTATTTGTATTTGGAGGTAAGATTTTCTTTATGTAATTTCTATTTGGGAAGGCCTATATTCAGCAATCGACTTCATTTGGCTGAAGAGAGTGAAAGACAAATTTCTGATTGACCTCATGATTATAATGTGCCTCCAATGAGTGCTACTTCAACCTGTTTTATTTCATAACTTATGTACCTATATTTTGTTTTCAGAATTGGACTCTTAACGAAGATATTCTAGTGGTTTTAAAATCGAACAATGTACCGCAATCATCCCAGTTCTTCATAATTTATTGGCTACTAAAACACAAACTAATAAGAAAAGTAAATACCACAGAGGAATTTGATTTCGTAATGGACACCTTACTTTCTCATACAATGGGTCAGATGTTTAATATTCGGTTGCAAGCTCAATATTTATCTAATAACTTGGCAAGAATGAACTCAAATGGTGTTATAAAATATTCCTCAACTATTAAAATTATAGAAAAAACTTTCGCCCAAAGCAGCAAAGATAAAAATTTCTGCAAACTTCAACAAGAATACTTTGCAAATAATTTTGATATTGTTAGTAATTTAACGCCGTATTTTATTTATGAAATGGTTGCTAAATATTCTGAAATAAGTTATAATGATGAGAAAGATGTATTATATATTAAAAATGTCTTAGAAGTAATCAACAAAGATATAGATGATGTTACAAATGATTTTAAGAAAGAATGGGTTACACTCAGATTGGATGATAGCAGTTATAGCAATATAGAAGTCGATGCTATTGTCGAAAGAAATCATGAAGACGTTGAAGCTGTTGGAACAATACAAAAGAAATATATTCCCTGGAAGAATATGACTGATGTCAACATGTATGAAATTGGGAAGAAGGTACTGGAATTATCTATTAATATTTAAAGAAAGAAAGAAAACAGATTTACTTTGTAATGTTTCTCAATAATATCCTAATATTTTAAATTGATCACGTTAATTAACTTTATTGGTGTCGACTTTGTTTAAACCGTATAATCCTGAGGGTAATCCCAGCTTAGGCAATCCAATTAGTGCTAATACTTTTGAAGCAAATTACATAATCTGCTGGAAATTGGAATTAAATGTTTTTTGGAAAGATTAAATCCGAGAGGCCAGTCATAAAATCATTAGCATGTATTGTATTTTTGCGATTGCTGAAGGCAAAATAAAAACGACTAATTACGAGTATATGCATATTTTATTGCAGAGGGAAAGTGGAAGCGAATTAGTAGTAGTAGCATCGCTTATAGACAAACTGCCCAACCTCGGCGGCATGGCGAGGACCTGCGAAGTGTTTGGAGTGAAGAAATACGTGGTGGACAGCTTGCGACACTTGGCAGATAAGCAGTTCCAAGGACTAAGGTCATTGTTTCTATATTCTATACGGTTTTACTTCTAGATTTTAAAATTACCTTTGAAATTTTTGCAAAGATTTTCTGTTATTCAGGTTAAGAGCGTTTATACCTTCCGCGCGCTTTTTGGCTTAAAAACAGGACTTTTCAAACGAGTTAATATCCACCAATAAACAATTTAAAGGAAAAATAATTAACACTAATTTTAGAAAATGTTGTCATCTAGGGATTTTGGTGGAGAACATTATAGATTGATAGATAATTTGTGAATACTATAAGGATTACTGAACACAGGTTGCGTTATTTAGGCCTCGAATGGCGATTTAGAAGCTTAAGACATCCGAAATCACTAAATATAAGATGAAAATAAAAATATTGTTAGACTAATAAGACCCTTATGGAGGGATTTTGCTGAGAAAAATAATCTTTTTGTGTTTAGTTCCTGAAAAATAAAAATTTAAACAATGCGAAATTATTCAGAAACTCTCGTCAAGAACATATTTTTTTTCACAAACTTATCGTACATAATTTTTTATCGCAATTGCATATTATAATAGAAGAACATCTTATCAATAAATTACCATTTTTATATTTCAACAAAATTAGTTTTCATGTTTTCTACAAATATTTTAAAAACCCCTATAAAACACGCTGTCCGACCTGCATCAAATCAGACCGCCGCAAGGCCTTCTAGAGGGAGGACGTATCGCTCGTCGCTCCGGCCTGGCTGCAGTTGATCGTTGTCGTGCGTAGTAAAAATAGCCACGCGTGTACTGCGAATGCCACATCTTAGTACTTTGGTAGTAAAATATTTTATTTTATTTTTATTATCTACAATGATTTTGTAGTGAGTATAAATTATGTTTCAGATAATATAATGGGAAATAAAACTTAGTCATTTCTAAGCAAAAAAAGGAAACAACATTTTGAAAAATTGACTGAAACAATACTAATGTTATAGCGTGAAACTATAATTATGTTTGTTGTTTTTTAGGCCGTTTGGAAAATATATAATTGTGTTTTTGGGATGCGCTTATCTATACATATAAATAAAATTGAAGTGTCTGTTTGTTTCTGTTGAAAAAAAAATGTCCTACTAGGTATCGTTATATACACGATACATATGCCGAAAATGATATTTAATTTTTTTTTGTCTGTCTGTCTGTCTGATTGTTCCGTCTAATCTCTGAAATGGCTGGGCCGATTTTGACGGGACTTTTATTGTCAGGTAGCTAATATAATAATGAGTAACTTAGGCTACATTTATGTCAGAAAAAATCTTTTATTTTAGAAGAAATAAAGTAATGTTGCAATGTGCAATACCACGCGCAGCTCACGCGCATGCTACCACTGGGCCGTCACGTCGGGCGCCTCCCACCACTTCTCCCACCAACAAATCAATATCACAATTACAAAATATTGTATATAATGAAATTTAACAATAAATGATAGTTAAAATTTTATCTTGGGACTGAATAAGACGGGACATAAACCGGATATAACGGGACGGGAAATATAGTCGACGGCGCGAGGGAAAAATATAGCTAGTACGCGAAATAATATGTTGTTGTCAATTCAATACTGGACTCAATAGCTATCCGCACCCGGGCGAAGCCGGGTCCGACCGCTAGTACACCTATAAAAACGACACGTTGAACATAGCTGTTATCCTAAAGAAAATTTAACAGAGATATGCATCAAATCGATATTAAAGCTATAGTTTCTCAATAATGTGTCATGCATATGTGCCCTTATTCAATTGTTGTTATCACACACACAAAATATATATGTTAATTCACTAATGGACTATAGGTACTCGTGATTCTGAACCTCCTCTTAAAATTTGAAAACTCAGAACAAAATAACCTTGTTTAATAGCATCGTCATATCGATAATTATAAAAGTTGTTATATTTGTTCCTCCTCCTATTCAATAGAATAAGAAAAGCATACACAGCACTAGTGATTTGCGTTCCATTATCATGGCAACCATAGTTTCATAATGAGTTTAATAGTATTTTTTCTACTAAATTAGAAAGATTAGTATTATAATTTTTAAGAAATACAATTATTGTTATTAGATATGCGTACCACGATATTTTAGTTAGCAGCGGTGTATAGAAAAATGTTATTAGAATAATTATGACATCTTTTAACGTGGAATAAAAAGTATCGAAAACGTCACAGCTCGTCACATAGCAACTGAATTATACCTATGACATCGTTTCTTCTAGCATAAGTATTAGTAGATCATTAATATAATACATTGCGACAAATGTAATTGCGAGGCTAAATTATGTTATGTACTGTAATTTGAAATTCAATATGTTTCGTAATTGTAAGGTGTTGTATAGTCCCTAACTCTATTCATGTGTTCGAACAAGTGCGTGTCTGTTCGAACACGAAATCTATACATATAAATAAAATAGAAGTGTCTGTTTTTAAAGTGAAAAAAAATGTCCTACTACCTATCGTTATATAAACAATACATATGCCGAAAACGATCTTTAAAAATTTTTTATCTGTCTGTTTGTTCCGGCTAATCTCTGAAATTACTGGACCGATTTTGACGGGACTTTTTTTGTCAGGTAGCTGATATAATAAGGAGTAACTTAGGCTACATTTATTTTAGAAAAATTAAGACCAAGTGTCCAGTACCGCGCGCAGCTCACGCGCATGCTACCACTGGGCCGTCACGTCGGGCGCCTCCCACCAACGAATCAATATCACAATTACAAAATATTGTATATAAAGAAATTAAATGATAATTAAAATTTCATCATCGGACTGAATGAGACCGGACATAGCGGGACGGAAAATATAGTCGACGGTGCGCGGGAAAAATATAGTTAGTACGCGAAATAATATGTTGTTGCCAAATCAATACTGGACTCAAAAGCTATCTGCACCCGGGCGAAGCCGGGTCCGACCGCTAGTTATTAATAAAACGTCCGCAGTGTCTACTGATTGAACACTGATTTTTGAATTCAACTTAACAATGTATTAATAATGAAAATATGATTAGGTACTAATCATATTTTCATTGTTAATTACTTAATTTGTATTGTTAATTACTCGTAAAGTAATATTTGTCTACTTATAATTCAAATAAAATATTTTTATTACATTATATTACCAATATATAAATCATAAGTTGCATTTCAATTGAATATTTGAAGCGCACGGATCAAAGATGGTTGATCTGATTTTACAGCGAGCCGACGCGGCAGCTCTACGCACACAGCTTTGATCGCTTATGTGTGCGTGAAATTAAACGAAGAAATGCCTATAGTTGACTTTGCGCGCAAGGTGTAAACGCTCTTAAATTACGATGTTTGTCTTCACCGTCAAAACATGCAACATTTGAAAGAGACACATAACTTCGAGATATCGGTGGTGTGTCTGAATTTCGGTCCCCGAAATCCATTTTGGGATTTAGGTCATTGACCTTGTTCGAAACTTTTCATGACTTAAGTTATTCTTTGTCATTAACAATCCTAAATGTTTTTCTATCGCTATTTTGTCTGCTTCATATTTTTCTTCTTTGGTATAGTGTGTCAGCAGAAAGATGGATCGATGTGGACGAGGTGCGTCCTGGGACAAAGCTAAAGGACTACCTAAAACAAATGAAGGCAGAAGGATTCTCTGTAGTGGCAGCGGAACAAACTTCCACTAGTAGCAAACTGCAAAACTTTAAGTTTCCTAAGAAGACTTTGCTTTTGTTGGGGTGAGGAGATTGAATTTATATTTGTATCAGCCCATATACCTCCCACTGCAGGGCCTCCTCTACAATCGAGAGTATGATTAAGAGTGGTTAGGCCATATAGTCCACCACGCTGGCCTAGTGCGGTTGGCGGACTTACACGAATTTCAATGTTCGGATGTTCGACGTCCGGAGTAGGATATAAATTTCTACTTCTAAAAATCAATTATATTCTCTATTATACTTATCATTTTCTCCGAACTTAGTCTATGGTTACGACACACGATAGAGGAATCCAACATTTTGTGGAGTATCTAGACACATTAGTGAAGTTTTATGTACGGCGTCCGATCATTCGAAGTTCGTATCGTTTATATAGAGTAACCCCCCTGACCCCAAACTAAGATCGAGTGCTGTGTCATGGGTATCAGAAACTACGAGAGACTTTTCTGTCTCACAAACACCCATACTCGAATGTTTCGCTGCGGGGAACTGATTGTATGAACTGATTTAATTTCCAGGCATGAAAAAGAAGGTGTGTCATGTGACTTGCTACCTCTAATGGATTACTGCGTAGAGATACCCCAGCAAGGCTTCGTAAGGTCATTGAATGTTCACGTCACCGCCGCTATATTCGTGTGGGAGTATTCCAGACAAAACATACTGTGATCTCGGTGCATTTTTATAATAAATGTTTTATAATTTTGTTATATCTGAGTTTTTGTATAAAATATGTAAAGCCCCATTTACACGGGGAGAGAATCGTATGCCATTATCGTATGATATAACCGTCATAAATTATCGTGTTCTGCTAAATGTTTCAAAATGACAAATCTTTACGATAATTGTATCTTCGAGGCGAAAAATATAACTCGTGTAAATGGGGCTTTTAAATTTGAAATTCCAGTGAGATTTTTCCGGGCAAAATTAAGGAGTACCAATAGGGTGTTTGACTCCATTGTATTTTTTCATTTAAAACTCAGAATCAACTTCAAAATATAATTAAAACGATACTAATTCGATTGAGAAGTGCAAAACAATTTAACAACTTTTGGCAATAGCGTAATTTTAACCGGTTTCATATCAAATTCTTCTTTGTCTATTTCGATGGTGACCTCTTTGTCGGAATCTTTCGGGATCAGTTCTATCGTTCTAGCATAGATAGGTTGAGTGTGTGGTTTTTTGGACAACCTATTCCAACCTTCGGAAACAAACTCCGTGTAAGAGAAAGTATTCCTTCCTAAAACTATGCTTAAAGCCGGAATCGTGGTATTAGGATCGGTATTCTGCGTTTTTATACTGAAGTCGCAGGTCTTGAAGCAAATTTCTTGTGTCGTCACGCATTCTGGATTCAACAATTTAGCCTTATCAGTGTCTTGTGCTGCAATGGTGTTTGAAACGAAGAACGTCCATTTTCTTTTGATCTCTGGTCTTTTGGGGACGCAATTGCTGCATCCGGAACATGGTGGGGTGTATTTGAGTGTTCCACTGCAGTTCCACGTTAGAGAATTCTTATATCCGTTGAAGATGAATGCTGCATATTCTCTTAATGACCCACAGAACCAGTACTTGTCTCGTTTGGCTAACGTGTCTCGAAATGCCCCCCATTCCATACTAGCCATAGCGTATATTGGTCGACTTGGCGTCTCTTCCTCTGTTACTACAGGGTCAATTCTCATGGCGTCTTTCCATTCTGTGTTTCCCTTTATGATTGCCATGGAAGCGTCTATCAGCTGCTTGACTTTCTTAATGCCATCACCGCCGGGGAATAGCGTGTTTCCTATTGAGTTTGTGCGACCGAGAGGCAGGATGCCTAGGGGAAATCTGTTTGCTTCATCATTTCTTCTTAGTAGACCTGTGGGTGAAGAATCATTTTTACATAAGTAGGTAACAATTGGCAAGAGTTAGATATGCGAAATGTGTTAACTAGTTGATAATTGAGCGACATGAGATTATGAAAGGATTTTCAACTTTAATTAGCTATATCTAGCTAAACTAGAAAAAATAATGCGTAAATATACACATCTGAACAAAATCCTTCCCCGTGGATCGTTTTGGCGACAATACCCGTACCATTAAGTGGCATAGGTTGTCTGCTATTCAACATAAGCTTCCTCCCAAGGATTGTTTTGTCAGGTCATAATTTCTCGCCCTCAAAACGGTGCAACCCAACATCGGCTTTTCATTTCGTTAAGCCAAACCAACTTGTGATTTTAATTCCAACCAATAACTGTCATTTTGATGCAAGTTTTGTTGGCTAGTAGGGTGAATCATATGGAAGCGAAAATGATTTTTGTAGTCCTATACAAAGCTTAGAAATTATGACTGGATTTGCCATTTCTATTGAATCATTGAAATTTAAAAAATATATTAAAAATTACAGTAGGTATGCATAAGTATAAATAAAATTGTGTCCTACCTGTAACTGTCTCAGATAATGTTCCATCTCCACCAGCCATTATGATAGCTTCAGTTCCTTTCAGAGTCTCGACAATCTCTTTAGCATTACCCTCAGATGTAGTCTGAATAACATCCATTTGCAACCCAGCTAAATGGAGAAGTGGTTCACAGTACTTCTCAAAGTCTCGCTTGGCTTTCCTCTTGTTTGCAACTGGGTTAAGTATAACGGTAATTACTGTTGGATTTCTCTCCATGGGAATCAGTGAATCACCAAAGGCTGCTGCCTCTTTACAAGCAGCTCGCATAAGTAGGTTGATCCTAGAATGTGAATCATATTTAAGCTTATTAAATTTACTAGTTGTTTACAAGGATTATTTTAAAACACTGATAAAATATGTATTTTCATAGTAATACAATTGTGAAAAAATGGAACAGTATTGGAATATGTCAAAAAATCATATATTATTCTAGCAAATGGTTGTTTAGAGTTCAAAGTTATTCTGGATATTTATAATACAGACATTTTATAGATTAGGGCTTAGAATATAGAAAATTGGGGGTGCACTTTGATAGTAATTAGTTAATACTACCCATAATTATCTGCAATCCTAGACTAGAGCAAATGTGGATTCGTTATGAGCTTTTAGAAAACTGTAGGATCTTTTCTTAGAGGTACCTAGGTTGTATTTGTATAAAAATATTACTGGAAAATGCTTATAATATATAGATTTAATCCTAAAATTCTATATTGAACCAATTTTTAGCATATAATTTATCACGTTTGTCATTTTTTTTCTCTAAACGACGGCAAGTAAAAAACCGTAAGAAACATTATTGGTGTGGGAAACGTAATTTTTAGCACAGAGTACATTCTTGATTTTTAGGCTTAAATGGTAAATAATATTTTTCCATTTTATTATCATTATAAGCATTTTCATATGTATCGAAAATCCGCGTTGACCTAATGTTGACCAAGTTATAACATAGAATTAATTTCTTACTCATATTTTTCTTTGAGAGTCGCTCCGCCATAGTACAAAGCGATAACTCCGACCACAGATTTTTTCCAGTTATTACGAATTACTTTAGAAAATTTTATGATTCTTTCCATGATAGTTGAATAAAGAAATTGCCTTTTATTTAGTAAAAATGTATTCTACTCTCCATGAAGATGTTTAGTGTTTTAGGTTAGGATCAGCTGATAATGACACATGACAGCTGAAAGTTAGATTGAGGCCGCGTTCCACTTGGTGTGTACGACGTTCAAAACACATTTCGCCATCTCCTTGACGTTCACTATGTTTGTAGTCGCGGCTAAAACGTGACTTTATTACATACGCTCATAACGACCCATGTTAAGAGGCGGGTCATAGTGTTGAGAAAATTTCGACATTTAAGAACAAGAAAATTGGTGACTTGACCGCGAAAAATATAGACAATTTTGATGATTAATTACTCATATATTTTATAAACTTTAATAAGTTATTCTAACCTCTTTAAATCTTTTGTTTTTCCTAACTCGCCATTCAGCAACGCTCTGTGGCGTGTGCCTGCCGTCGAGGCTTACACACCACGTGTTGTTTTAAGGATTTAATTTAAAATTAACGAAATCAAAATAAGCGTAAAATAGACATTAGCAAATATTTACAAACATGAACAGATATAGTCAGGACCAAGGACAGACAATGAATAATATATTGACGTGACAACGTCTTAAATTAGGTTGCGGCTGGGAGTCACTTATGAAAAAGTGTAACGCCCGGTAACGTTACGATGAGTCACCGAACGAGAGAGAGGCCCGCCGAATGCCTTGCGTCTCTCTCCCACTCAACTATGATCTAATTATAGTTGAGTGATTAATTTAATTATATTCATATCAATAAATATTCTACCGAGAAAAAGACGTTGTCACGTAAAATCTTCGCCCGTAAAACCGACTTTACAGGCAACCATTTTTTATAGGACAATTTTTGACAATAATCATCTAGAAAAGAATCCAATATAGAATAATTTAAATTAAAACATAAATAGAGTAAAAAGGTTCATTCAACATTTTAACAGCCTGTGAAACGAGAGGCCGCGGTTTCGATCCCCGCACCGAGACGAATGTTTGTGTAACCCACAAATATTTATTTCGGGTCTGAGTGTTTGTGAGACCGAAAGTCTCTCGTAGTTCCTGATACATACGACACAAGATTCGATCTTAGTATGGTGTCAGGACTATATATGTGACTTGTTGGCTGTTATTTATTAATTCTCAAAGATCAAAACGCCCCACTTGGGTTTGCAATCGTAACGCTCAAAATCGCGGTCGTAAGCTTGGGTTGGGTTAGTCTATGGTTTCGGTGTTGCGATGGTCAAGTGGAACGCATGGCGAATGATGCTTTTTCCAACTACAGAAATCTTACCAAATATAATAAAAATATTTTTAGTCGTCTGTGATAAAAATCTATGCAACATTATTTAAGATTCACTCATCGGATTGCTTTTTCTTTTTATATCAATAAATAACAATTCAAATTGTTATTTATCTTTGATTATAGGTAGTTTTTATATGTCGTATGTAAAATCGGGCTTGTAAATAAAAGTATTCAAAAAATATTCACTGAAATTAATGTACATTAAAATTATAAAGCAAATTCATACGAATATTTCTTTTATTTAACATTAAAGTGTGTCGATCGAAAATTATTTCTGTGATGAGCTTTGTATTTTGTATTGGAAGGATCATGACATAGACAATCAAAAATACATAAATTGATATGTCAAATAACGTATCCAATATCTACCTACAATATTTGTATCGGAATGTATTAATGAAAATTAACTCTTTCGATCGTAACTAATTATGAGCGCCGATAAAACAGAAACACCCAAACTGCCCCACGGCTGGGTTCTGTGCGTGTCCAAATCAACTCCAGGGAGAAAGTATTATTTTAATAAGAAGACGGGTAAATCATCTTGGAGTGAACCACAGGTAAATTTCGCAACGAATTTACTTATTTATGATTATTATTGCGTTGAAACTCGTTCACAACTATATTAATTGTATTGCGAAAGTTATTTTATATGTTCATACGAAGGATATGCAGTTATTTAGCGATTTTTAACGTGAGAAATATGTTTCAAGGCTGGCAAATCAAGCGACAAACATAGGCCAAAAAAGTTAAAAAGCACCTCTAGAGATAAGAGGAACAAGGAGGAAATTCAGAGAAAGGGTGTGAAGAGGAAAAGCGATGGACATGCTGATCACAGTTTCTCTAAGAAGAAAAATGCTGAAGGTACAGTAATTAAAATTAAATTGTATTGTTCTTCTAGTTGGTGTATATGGGTCTTTTTGATATGGTAAATGAATTAAGTTGCAAACATTTCACTAAAGTGTATCTCTGAGATTTATTTGATCACTATCAAAGCACAATTTTAGGAAATTCCAACAGGACTTTAAAATGTATGTTATTCCCTATGTAATATTAATGCTTTTGTGTGTTTATTACAGACAATGAAACCCAGAATTCAAAGCCAACCAAATCTACTCATAATGATTCATCAAAAACGGAGAGTCCCACCAAACCTACAGACACAAACAAAAGACATTGCACTGGAAGACCGAGCTTACAGGCCAAGGAAACAGCTGAAAAGAAAGAAAATGATAAAGGAGAAGTTAAAGATGACTCAAGCACTAGAGATAGTATAGGAAGAGAAAGCTTAAGCAGTGTAGACACCCCAACTAAAGGTACACCATCTAAAAACATAGCTAATGCAAGACTGTCCCAACTTCGAGCACAATTAAGTTCTGAGATCCAAATGGATGAGAATAAAGACAAATCACCTGTTAAAGCTAAGAGAAAAACCCCAGTAGAGACTGACACTAAGACGCCCAAGACAGACAAGAGTCCAACACAAAATGAAACAAAATGTTCAACACACTCACCGAGCAGTGAGAGTTTACATTCCATTCCATCACCGTCACAGTTCTTTGCTGCAAACAAAATAATATCATCAATGATGGCACAGTTACCCGACGAATATTGTGACAAGCTGAAGCCGAAAAATACGTTTGCAGAAATAGAACAGGGGATATGTAGTCAAGTGAATGAATATCCAAATGTAAAACACCCTGTGACACCTCCACAGTTTTCAGAAGCCAGTAAACTAGTTTCAGCGATCAAATCAAGACTGACTAGCAAAGAGGGTGAATTGAGAACATTTAACACTGCAAGGGATAGGATGGATGCTCTACGTAATAGGTTGAGCAATGAAGCAGCGGAATCAAATGATGACAGTTTTATGAGTGACTGTGCTGGGTCACAAGCTGAAGCCATGGATGTGGACTGTAGGGAGGTAAGGGCACATATGTTTACAATATATTATAGCATTTACTACTCCATATATGTTTGATTGGTTGCGTTGGCGACTTTTTGGGATTGTATGTCATGATTTGTTATTGTTGTAAGCATTTATACTGCTGTTCATACACTGTTTTTCTGTGCGCAAGAAAAAATATCACATACATGATGTTTTATTTACATATGATATGCTTAAGCTACACTATTGAAAATCTTGTTCTTTTGATAACAGAATTAACATTTTTCTATGCTTTGTTACATATTGTATATTTTAATCTTCATAATAAGTTAATGCAAGTCTTAATTTAGTCTATGGTTCTGATTGCAGTTTATAAAAAGTTGTAAAATTGAATCAAAATAATAATACAAAAACTTGATGATTCACATTTTCAAATTTAGCCTTTTATTGTAATTGTTATCTCATTTTGTAGTAATAATATGTAGTGGATTTGCGGTTTGGCTGTGGCATTACTAATATAATATAGTCATAGGCAAAATCAAGAGCATCAGATATGTTTTAGAACACGACTGAAAGTAGAGCCTATTACAGATATGTCTTGGATGGCGAGCGCAGTTACATGTCAATCATGGTGTTGTTTGGTTTTGCTACTGTCTATGGGTGGTCGTATCGCTTAACATTATGCGAATGGCATGTTCGTGTCGCCATTAATTGCAGTAAAAAATAAAGTATCAATACTATAGGCCTAATTAATTATGCACCCTTGGTGTATTAATCAATATTATAGAGCATCTTGTGGTTGGGTGGGCGAATCGTGGGGTGGGTAATACGGTCGGTCGATTGTGTCTGAGTAGGACATCATGCAGCCTTGTGTCTAGCAATATGGAGACTATCCCAATGAAACATCTAATACAATTCCTCTAAACAGGGATCAAAAGACGTTCATAAGTTGACGCGAAGTTTTAATGGTCTCATAGAATTCTTTTTTTTTTAAATGTGATAAATGGCGATATGGGCATCCCATTCGTCTAATGGTCAACGATACGACCGCTTATGGACAGTAGCAAAACCAAACAACACCATGAATTATAAGACAATGCTTGGCATTCCACTGCGGTCGCCATCCTGAGACATAATGATGTTAAGTCTCAATATGTCCAGTAGTTACTACTACAATTTCCTTCAAACCGGACTTACTGACTAACCTTATACTGTAGAACCAAATTACTGAAGGCGTATTTGTGCTCCCAATGATGTGCCGATAATTTTGACTAGGGGGAAAAATCTCATTCTGTTCTTTTCTTTATATGTGATTGATCTTCGTCAATAGTACATCCCGATTTGATTACATTCAACACATATGATCCAAGCGTGGGTGATGTTTATGGGTGGCAGTGATCACTTTTCATCAGGTGACCTGTCTGCCTGTTTGTTGGATCAAAGAGTTAAAAAAAGGATGTGCGCATTGTTGCCGCATTTTTTTATTTATTATCCTTCTTATTTAAAGACAGTATAGAGTATGTAGAGAGAATGGATGAAATCAGACTAACCAAGCAAATATACAATGCGGGTGTGGATGGTAGGGGTCGACCTCATCGAACCTACACTATCCAAATTGGTGATATCTTCAACAAGGGTCAGGTCAAAAGTACTCTGAACCGACGAAAATGCATGAAGGTGTTGATGAAAGTGGACGAAGCGAAAGTAATATATCCGGATCGAGAAAAGTGGCGGTCTGTAGTCTCTACCTACTCCTATGGGATACAGGCGTGACGGTTATGTATGTATGTAGTATTAAAGCGGACTTAATGCCCGAGGCATTTTCTGCCAGTCAACCTTTGGGTGGTGGAGAAAGAAAACATGGTAGGCGCATAAGAAAAAGAGTTAGGTAAAATCATCATCATTTTGTATTTACTTGATTTATTTCGTGATTCTTTCAGGTGAAAGAGCCCACAGTTAGCTGTACAAGAGAGAATGTGGACAACAGAGAGAATGTTGTACTCGTAGTGGATACTAATATATTTATACACGAACTGGATTTTATCAAAAATGTTCTTAATTCACACATAAAAGGTAAATTTTAATTTTATACATCAATTATTTTTAAGGTAACTTTTACTTTATCCAGCTTAGATATTATTTTGCCTCAACTGCCTCTTTACAGAGCAACTTGCTACCCTTAAGTAATCAATCCAACTCAAAAAAAAAATGCTTCAACATAATACTCATATTATGCTATACGTATATATAAGTTTCTGAACGCACTATTGTCTTCGGTCTATTGATTTAAAAATATATATAATTGCAATATTGTATATATGTGGTATGAAGGACGGAAGACGTTACGATGTTTACAGTGTAATATGAAAGGTGTAATTAATGTTTTTGTAATGTTGAATAGTTTTAAAGTTGTCAGTCAAAGTGTTTTTTATCCAATTTGCTCAGAATCTACCCCTACATATATTATGTAATATATAGTACTCAAATGCATATATTCTAGATTCTATATTTTTTAGGGTACAATGAACAGCCGACTCTACTTGTTCCATGGCGTGTTATAAACGAGTTAGATAGATTGAAGGACAACAACAATGGCAATGGAGCGATATGCAAGCGAGCCAAATCCGCCATGGACTATTTGTACAAGTCACTGCCTCAGAACGATAGGATAAAAGGTATGTATATCAATTAACAATTCAAACGTTTAAACCTTATCTAAATCCAAATGTGTAATAAAACCTGAATTGATGAATGATGATGAATTACGTCCATATAAAAAATATTCTGACCTGTGCAGTAGTTTCATAGTTATAAGTGCACTCATACAAAGACCTGGTGTTTTGTAACGATGTTAAGTTGTTTTTAATTAGAAAAGAATGAGAATGATGATAAATACGACAAAAGGTTTCATAGTTATAAGTGCATAAATACAGGGTATATCAATACTGCGACCGAAAACAAAGCCGGGTGGTAGTTTTAGTGACCTCAGGCACAATGTGAAAAGGACGCAACGAGTTTTTTATATTTCTTTTCCTATTGTATGTACATAGTTCACCCTTTTATTTTTAAAGACGCTATCATGCGCAAGGGTTTAAATTATTATTTTATCCAAAACTACGGATTTACGACACAAGTGATAGAGATCAAGAAGAAAATAATTTTTTTTCTAAAAATAAGGGTTTTTTTGCGTAATTTTTATTTGCATTGTGTTTGTAGTCACTAAAACTATCACCCGGCTTTGGTTTCTTTAGCAGTCTTGACACACCTGTATACAGAGGCTTTACGTTTTGTGATTATGATAAGCACCTACACTCCACATAGATATGGCGTGACGACAGACGAATATGTCTCACCACTTGACATTATGCCGAACAGCTGTTGAAACTACTTTTTTCTGTCTTTCCATTTTAATAATAAAATGACTTTCAATATAAATGTACGTTTATTTTAGGCCAGTCACTTCGAGATGCCAATTCACACATTTATCCTTGCGAATTGCCTGATGATGAGATACTCAATTGCTGCTTGCAGCAGGCCGAGAGGGGGAAATCTGTGGTAATGTATATATACGAGACATGCATGTAATTTAATGTATATTTATTTCGATATTTTAAAAAGTTGGTGTTCAGTTTCGGCTAAAATCCTTCAGACAAATGTATTCTAAAACTAAAAGTAACAATATGGCCTCCGTGGCGTATGTTTGGTGTATGTATTTGTTATACACTTTAAAGTTGAACTATTATCCACTTCAAAGAACTACTTATAGTGGAACTCTTGAAAGTGCCACAAGCATGGTTCCGTAATGTGTGTCACGTATCAAATGCGGGTAGATCTTAATTTGCGTTTTATTTTTCACCATCTTGGGTACTGCATAGATGACGCTAGTAGCATTTTGATAATCTTACAAAATATTTTGTAATTTCAGATTCTTCTATCAAATGACAAGAACCTGTGCAACAAGGCGTGTATAAATAACGTGAAGTGTATAAGTCTTGTTGAGTTGAAGCGTTTGCTCGAGAGCAAACCGCAGCCCGGCACAGACCCGGACATGATAGACGGGTTGAAGCACTGCGAGAATGCTGTATATCAACTGCTGTCTAATATACTGGAGGTCAGTCGATTAAGCTTAATGTATATTTTTATGCTCTAATTTTATACATATTACGTTATGCCAATTTGGCGAGCCATAGTTATACGGTTACACAAATTTTAACAGCTTATGTAAAATTACTTCCATAATAAAAATAATTGTTTCGATTTGATATGCTTGATGGACTTCTTATGGCTAAATGGTGTAGATTAGGTATATAAAAATATATCATAATTGCTATCATCTTTAACCGCACAAAGTCTACTACTGAATATGGCCTATGTATGTATTAACTTTCCAAAATCTTTTTTCGCATTTGTTTTTTTTTTGTAGTTCGTATAATATTCTAATTTTTTGTTTGTTTCAGAACGAAATGCGTGCAAAATACAACAACTTATGGCAGCACGTGCTGTTCAAAGCGCCGCCTTGGACGCTGGCTGATGTGCTCCAATGTTTGCTCAAACATTGGGTGGCGGTATTCAGCGACGTGTTCCCACGGATAGAGCATCTCATCACCGATCTTAGGGCTTCGCTGTCCGCTATTGAGAATAAAGGTGATGAATAAGTAATATTTAATATATCGGGAGTGCAGGAAAATGGAGCACTTACAAAGTTGTATACAAGGGCATAAAATTAATTTGATAATAATATTTCGAAAATACCTATCTGTTTTGGAGCCATGACCATTTAAAATTTTAAGTATTATCACTACTTTTTTGCATAAAATCAATTGGACTGGGTAAATAACACGATTTTAACATGTTCGTATTATTTCGTTTCGTCGTTGATTAAATGGTAAACGGAATATACTATGAAAACCATATATTTCATAGACTTCCCCTTAACATTTTTTACAAATAGGCGAGGTTATCAACTCTCAGAATTTCTGTACTTATATTTGTTTATTTATTATTTTATTGTACACCATCAAAAAGACAAAAAATAATAAAGAAACACGCTTAAAGATAAATTATCGGTAGTATAAGTGGTGGTCTTTTTCGCTAACGGCGACGATCTCTTCCAGACAACTTTTATACTGTTTCCATTCGTTTATTTTATTTTTGACACATCGAGTACTGAATCAAATAGTGATGGCCTGATGCGTTATCGAATCAATTTTTTATAACAAACGATTTTATTTTTGAACAAGTTTTAATCGATTTAATACATATTTTATTTTTTGCTCCATGCATTGTTTTATAAAACTTCAGGGATATTTAAGTTACTTGATTTAATAATTATATTAAAATAAACCATTTACTCATGTTAAGTTAATATTCTTATCACTTCCGTCGGCAATAGTAATGTTGTTAAAAACAAATTGTGAAACGGCAACACTGGGCAGACAGGTGACGCGCGCCGCCAGTTTGTGGTCACTCACAACGAGACGCCCGCGCCCGTGCTAGTGTTTTCCGTTCGCTGAATTTTAATTCACATTTTTCATACGTCGAGTTGAGTATTTATATTCCTCCGTATTGTTTTACCCGTGAATTCCTACATTTGGTTGAATTGAGAACATCGTACCTGCCTTCATCACTTTCAAAATGCCTAAAGGAAAGGTGCTTAAAGGACAAACAAGGGAGTTTGTGTTGCGACTTCATGAGTACTTTGAAAGGGAAAGCCGTAATGGTGGACCTCTTATACCAGTGACTCAAATCAGAGACCGTGTTTTAGCAGCATTAGGTATTACTGCTCCAACAGTTTCAAAAATAATTAAAGAAGGCTACGGCAGTAGTGGCATGGAACAAAACAAGCCATCTACACCTAAGAAAAAACGTCAGCCCTTTAAAGTGACAGCAATTGACAGTTTTGATGGTGATGCTATTCGTCGTCATATATACGATTATTACCAAAGAAAAGAGATTCCTACTTTACATAACCTAGTACAATCTCTGAAAACTAGTGGCTTGTTCCGTGGTCAAAAGTCTTCTTTGGCGAAGGTATTGAATAGGATTGGATTCCAATACAAAAAATGTGACAAAAGAAAAATATTGATGGAACGCAATGATGTTGCTTTGTATCGATGCGAATTTTTAAGACAAGCTAAAAAAATAGAAGACTGGTCGAATGTTGTTTTCACCGATGAAACTTGGCTCAATGCGAATCACACGGTATCAAAAACTTGGACTGACAACACTGCTAGCTCCTCGACCGCAGTGCCAATGGGAAAAGGTGAAAGAATTATAATTTGTCATGCAGGAACCGCAAAAGGATTTGTGCAAGATGCTATGTTAGCTTTTAAATCAAAGAAAACAGGGGATTACCACGAAGAAATGAATTCCGAAGTATATGAAAAATGGTTTCGGGAAATGTTATTGTCACTCGAACAGCCATCAACAATATTTATAGATAATGCGTCCTATCACTCTCGGCAAATTAACAAAATGCCAACGCAAGCCAGTAAAAAAAATGAAATAATAAACTGGCTCCGTAACAATGGCGAGGAGGTGGACGAGTCCCTATTAAAAGTAGAGTTACTTAAAATATTAAAAATGAGGAAGCAGCCTAAACGATACGTTATAGATGAAATGGCTGCAGAACATGGGCACACCGTCCTTAGAATTCCTCCATATCATTGCCAGTATAATGCCATAGAGCTAATATGGGCGCAAGTGAAAGGATATGCTGCGAGAATAAATACAACTCCTCCTTTCACCGCAAACAAAATGCTGGAGTTGCTTAAAAATGCGTGTGAAAATGTGACGCCTCATAACTGGGCGAGTGTCGTAGATAAGACGAAGAAAGAAATAATGTCTGGTTGGGATCGCGATGTCGCATTTGACAACTTACCCATGCACTCATCAATAATTAGTGTTACTGGGGATACGAGTGACGACGACGCCGATTCCGACGAAACAGACGATTGTTTATAAATAAAAATATTAACAAACTAGCGGCCCGGCCCGGCTTCGCCTGGGTGCAAATACAGATTCCAGTCCATATTTTATTTAAAATCAACATGACTGCCGTTGTCTAAGCTGCTTATCCAATCCAATCCTATACCTATTCTTCTGTCCCATTTTATCCACCTTACATTCTATTCTATCCCATCTCTCCAGTAGTAAGTAGGTAGTTTTAAATTTGATATTTACAGACATACTGTTATGATAGTCTATGTCAAATATTAGGACTTTATGCTGAAATTTAATTTGTGACAAAACTTAAGATTTATTAAACTTATTAAAAAAATAATCGAACAGATTAACAACTGAAGTTAGCTAAAATTAAGTTTCTCGAATTTAGTGCGGGTTGAAGGATTTTATTTAATGTAGAAATTACTCCGAAAAGTCAGAGGTGTGTCCTGGGATTTGAACCCGTGACCATCGTAAACTTGTTGGCAGTCGCGTTTGGTACGTTACCAACGGGCAACCACGCGATTCTGTGAATTACTTTTATTTATTTGAGAAGACTATTTATACATATCGACGGCGAAGTGCCAATAAATCCTAAGTGAAAAAGTCATAGATTCACACAAACTGAAAAACCCCTAATTTTTTTGTTAAATTAAAAAGTAGTTACTATATTTATTAATGGGGAATAGTAATAATGTAAATGTATAGTAAAATACATTTAGGAGATTTCACTAAAACACCGGCATAATACCTTTATATTTAAAAAACGATTAGAAAGTTTATTTCTCAAAAAAATAGTTAGGAGGTATTGGTACTTCACCGTCGATATACAAATTAATAAAACCTTCATACTGCCTTACCAGGCGACGTAAGTAATGAAACAAATATTTAAAAATATAAAACTGCATATCGTTTCATTACAATGTCTAGATGCGGCATCAACGTACCAATACTTTTATTATTCTTGAGTCTGAAAACAATACAAATGCGGAATTTAAATTTGTCCCCCAACGCATCTAAAGGTATCAATTCAAAAAACAATTTCCTTTATGAAAACGAAAAATGATAATTAGATATATTTTGGTGAACTCCGGCAAAACGCTTCGATAGAGTATATCTTGTTTAAAACTGTTGCAATACTCTCAAAAAACGATGGGCTATTTTTGTAGATATGGACATCATTTAATTTTACATTTAACAAATTACGCGAAAGACGCCGTATCTAGATATTATATACACAATGTACACACTTTTTGAATTTTGTTCTATTTCGTCAGCCGTCAATGAAAGACAATGGAAAGATAGATCATTTTACGTTGGTTGGTAGTTGAACCTTGACCGTCGTTTACCTCTCCCGTCAACCAAACAAAGGTCATCCTATATTGGCTGGTCGCATCACGCTTGAACAATTAAAAAATTGGCTTTTTCTCGCAATTTTTCCATTTTTTCTCACCCCTAAAACCTTCCCAGGACTTCCACGAATATTTCAAGACCAAAATCAGCCAAATTGGTCCAGGCGTTGTTGAATTATGCGATTACCAACACATTTTGCGATTCATTTTTATATATAAGATTACCTTTTAGTTGTTTTAATTATTTAATCCTTAAAGTACTATGAATTCCAACATGGTTTAACTGTTTATTACAAGTAGGTACTAAACATTTATTTTCGTTGTAATCATTGTAATTATTTTAAATTAAACTCTTATTAAAAGTCACTTCAATACGTATACCTTTATTCATATTATTTAATTTGCAGCAAATACATTCGATCCTAATATTGGGTACTATATTACGTTTAACTGTTTTCATTAGCATTTTAATGTAATTTTATTTCAAATGATTCCGATTGATTGATTCTATTCAAAATCGTTTTTGTTATCTGTGGTCATTCGTTACGAATGGCACAACTCTAAGTGGGCGTTACCCGTCAAGAAAGTATCTACTTTTATTTCAAAATATTGTTCTACTGTAATGTCGTACTTTATAGGCGTGAACTGTCAAAAATAAAATAAACGAATGGAAACAGTATAGTCAGATATATTTTTACTGCAAGGAGCAAATGAATATGTATAATACTACTAATGGTGTGTAGTCTGAACTCTGAATGTGGTATACAAAGTTGATGTGACCGATGGGCATTAAATAACACTACGTATACTATACGTCCTTGGTATTTATTCGACACGGCAAAAAAATTAATAATACCAAAAATGAGTTTTTATTTGTTTCAAACAAACTAAATAGCTTATAAATATGAGTAAAACGTAACCACCCTGTGTAAATACATTTCACTGTCCTGTAGATACGAATAGATAACAAATTGGCAACGTCGCGCGCGGCGTGTGTTATTGTCGCGCCGCGCCGCGCCGCCAAGGCCACGCCGCCGGCGCAGCGTGGCTTTGTGCACCGCGCGTAGTTAGGTACTTTTGACAATGACGTTTTACAAATAGACGCGTCATACACTAACATAATGGCACAAAAAAATGGCGCGATGCGATGAAACGCGATGAATAGACATCGCTAGTTACGTAACAATAAGCCGCAATGTTATTGGCCAAAGCGCGTGTGACGTAGCACCAAGCATCAAGTACGGGATGACGTGGCGAGAGTTGTCAAACGTCGCCATGAGAGCGAATTTAATAATTTTATTTCATAAAAAAATAAATTTGTGTGTATTTGCGCACTAAATAAAATATTTATTTTGTTTTACAGTTTCAGAATAATTTGTACGTTATTTTAAATCAGTCTAATCTACTTTTCCGCAATTGGTTTTGAGAATACAAATAGTCAGAGAAACGTGTATCCGCGCCACTGGTTGAAGCGTGACTGATTGCACGTATGGCAATTACCTCCCAAACGTCTTGCCATTATAAAGCTCGGACAACGCATCTATGCTTTATAAACATCTTAGACTTTTGAAGTACGCTCACAACATACTTTCCTTAGGTACACTAGATTTTTAAATTTTCGATATGTCCTCCATTTACATGAACGTACAAGTTATAGCGACGGACAATATTATTATTGTTTAAATTGTTATTAAGTCAGTGTTCGAGGCTAGGCACTTTAGTTTTTCAAATGCTTAATAACCCTATTTCTAGTTCTTTAATAAACCCGCAAAAAGAAATCCAAGAGATTAGGTCCGGAGATCGCGGTGGCCACCGTACAGGTCCTAATCGACCAATTCATTGTTGGCTAACAGTCAATAACACAGAAACACTAACACTGAATAATAATTATCCGAAGTTACATGTCCTGTCACAATAAAAAATAAATAATGTCTTAAACTTATTTACGAGTAGTGTCAATAACAAGACAAAATTAAAATTATCGGCGCGAGATCGGCAAGATCAAAGCGGCGCGGCGCGGCGGCGCAGGAGCTTCCGTGTTACATGCGTTCTGAAAGGATACCGGCGGCAGACTAAAAACTATTTTTTAGAGGTCAATTGCGTACGTGTCACACACACACATACTGACCTATTTCTATTTCTTTTACGCACAGGATGTTTTGCTATGTCGCTCTCGTAATGAAAGTGTAAGTGCGTGTGTATTTATTGCTTTCTTATTTGCATCGCCAACTTTTAAAGTAATTTAGTTGTACTTATTTATGTGACTTGTGTCAGAGCGGCAACAGCGCGTAGATTTTAGTAAGATTTGTCGTTTTAAGGTGAATGACCTATGCGTTGGACGTAATCAGCTGTTAGAAAAACCACAGCGTGTTCAAAGAGCGCATAAACTTAAAAAATCATTTATGACTAAACTATTGTTCCTATTTAATTGATTTTTAGTACAGAGCTTGAAAATGGTGCTTAGTATATGCAGTTTAAAGAAAAGTCTCTCGGTTGTATCAATGTTGTATAATGGCGGAAGTATTCAAGCAAATATGCTGGACTGCTCGAAATCTGATATTCACAAGCTGAACCTAGAATGTGGTAGACATGGTTCACTATGGGCTTCCATTATTATATATATACATTGCTAGCTCTCTAGACGAATATTATACAACTAGCAAACACACAACAGCAATGTTAATGCAAATCAATTTTCATCTGCTTTTGGTTTAATTTTTCATCATAATAAACCTTTTTGCAGATCCCAAAACAATATCTCAATCAGAAGTGTCCAACTTCAAGGAGCTATGCCTGGAAATAGCGAGGAAGTGCCAGATAATCCCGGAGTACATGGAGTTAGCCAAGACCACGGTGGAACAGCTCACCAAAAAGAGTGATGACAGAGACCCAGAGATGATCGTTATAGAAGCGTTTGAGTGTGTGTGGAAGATATTCTCTAGCTATTGGTGAGTTCCATTAAAATTAAAATTATCGGGATCAACAATATTTTTTACCGATACTATGAATGGGCATTCCCCTGTTAAAAATATTATTTAAAGCCATTGAGATAATATACTAGAGGGGGAAAATGAAAGGTACATTCTATTTCTGTCTCTGTCACGCCTACGAAATAACATTTTCTTCCTTCTCGCTTCCTTGTGTACCCGTGTGCACGCACCATACGCAGGGATTTTGTTCCCGATGTCCGCTCTAGTATAATATGTACCTCAATGTTTAAAGCATTGTTTGAGATAAGTTTTCATAATATAAACAACAAGCTTTTTATTTAAAGTAGCCATGCTACCTTCACAGTAGTCAGTAGTAGTCACATTATAATGTGATGTTTCAGTGCCAAACTGTCGACGAGTTTGGGCATCCCGCACAGCATAGAAGACAAGATGCCTGGAGAAGAATCATTGCAAGTGCTCACTAGTAAATTCAGGTTATTCGAGACGCAGATTGCTGAACTGGCTAATGCTATTAAATCGTAAGTATTTTGGTATAACACCAACGTAACAAGTATATGTTAGATGGAAGAAATTAGGTAGTCAACCAAGTTGTGGTATAGGAGTATTGGAGAGTAATCATAGAATCCCTTAGCTGTCAATAATCAATTAAAAATATCAATTACTACTTTATGGCAATTTGTTTTTCAAAGCAATACATAATTTACGTTAATCAAATTTTTATTAGTGGACCATGAGTGTTATTAAATCGGTACGTAGCGGTTTATTGTTACCACCGGATCTAACATGGCCCTTCCTGAGAAGACCAGGGGCCCTACTCTGAAAATCTGAAACGAGGTCTTTATTGGAGGCCATCTGGGTGGGTACCACCGCAGTGTTTATTTCTTCCGTCAAACAGCAGTGTTAACGCACTGTTGTGTTTCGGGTTGAAGGGCATTGTAGCCAGAGTAACTACTGGAAATATTGAGACTTAACATCTTATGTCTCAGAACGGCAAGCGCAGTGGAATGCCAAGCATTGCTTTGTAATTCAAGGTGTTGTTTTGTCACTGTTCATGAGCGGTCGTAACGACTCGCTGAACGTATCATCGCTTACCATCAGGCGAACGGCATGCTCGTATCGCCATTCATTCATTGCAAAAAAAAAAACCAAGTTCGAAACTTCGGACTTTTACAGAGTAGGTACATTCGTATCGTCATACATTCTTCGATCATTCGAAGTTTCGAACTTCGTTTCGGATTTTCAGAGTATGGCCCCAGGGTCCTAGACAACTGTCATTTTCCTGTTGGCGTGGACGCCTGCGGGAAGATCAAATATATTGAAATGATAGAAGTCACGTGACTGCCAAATGTCATTTCCATAAAAGGGAATGCCCATCTTTCACAGTGCTTGGACTAGGAACGGACAGTTACAATAGGATTTTTTACACGCTTTATATTAGCTTCACTTGTATGTTTGTTTGTATGTTTGTTATTGTGATTGTGAAAGAAAGGAATGAATTCATTTCAATAAAACACATTCTCCTCGAACGCAAACAAAAATATTTAATGAGACGTCTAAGGTGAAAGCAAAAAACATTTTATATTATGAACGAAATACATAAAGATAATGATGGCGTCGAATTGAATATTTATAAAAAATCTTTTAATTATTATTATTTTTCTGTTTATTCCTGTCCGCTCAGCCCAGGAATGGGCATTCCCCTTTGATCTTTCCGGTCGGTCCGGTCGGTGTTGACGCCGACACAAAAGTGACATTTGTACAGGAATTGATAAAAAAAAAAACAAAAGAAATAAACCCAGCGAAACAAACTGAGTGGATGTGATGTGTGTGCGTCAGCATGGTGTGCGCGGAGGGCGGGTCGGAGGCGGCGCTGGGCGCGCTGCAGGCCGCGCTGCGGGACAGCCTCGCCGCGCTGCACCTGCACCACGCCGCGCTCGACGCCAACAACCTCGCGCTCTTCTGCACCAACTGCAGGTACACATACACATACACATACACATACACATACACATACACATACCTACACACTACACAGCCTCGCCGCGCTGCACCTGCACCACGCCGCGCTCGACGCCAACAACCTCGCGCTCTTCTGCACCAACTGCAGGTACACATACACATACACATACCTACACACTACACAGCCTCGCCGCGCTGCACCTGCACCACGCCGCGCTCGACGCCAACAACCTCGCGCTCTTCTGCACCAACTGCAGGTACACATACACATACACATACACATACACATACCTACACACTACACAGCCTCGCCGCGCTGCACCTGCACCACGCCGCGCTCGACGCCAACAACCTCGCGCTCTTCTGCACCAACTGCAGGTACACATACACATACACATACCTACACACTACACAGCCTCGCCGCGCTGCACCTGCACCACGCCGCGCTCGACGCCAACAACCTCGCGCTCTTCTGCACCAACTGCAGGTACACATACACATACACATACACATACACATACCTACACACTACACAGCCTCGCCGCGCTGCACCTGCACCACGCCGCGCTCGACGCCAACAACCTCGCGCTCTTCTGCACCAACTGCAGGTACACATACACATACACATACACATACACATACCTACACACTACACAGCCTCGCCGCGCTGCACCTGCACCACGCCGCGCTCGACGCCAACAACCTCGCGCTCTTCTGCACCAACTGCAGGTACACATACACATACACATACCTACACACTACACAGCCTCGCCGCGCTGCACCTGCACCACGCCGCGCTCGACGCCAACAACCTCGCGCTCTTCTGCACCAACTGCAGGTACACATACACATACACATACACATACACATACCTACACACTACACAGCCTCGCCGCGCTGCACCTGCACCACGCCGCGCTCGACGCCAACAACCTCGCGCTCTTCTGCACCAACTGCAGGTACACATACACATACACATACCTACACACTACACAGCCTCGCCGCGCTGCACCTGCACCACGCCGCGCTCGACGCCAACAACCTCGCGCTCTTCTGCACCAATTGCAGGTACACATACACATACACATACACATACACATACCTACACACTACACAGCCTCGCCGCGCTGCACCTGCACCACGCCGCGCTCGACGCCAACAACCTCGCGCTCTTCTGCACCAACTGCAGGTACACATACACATACACATACACATACACATACCTACACACTACACAGCCTCGCCGCGCTGCACCTGCACCACGCCGCGCTCGACGCCAACAACCTCGCGCTCTTCTGCACCAACTGCAGGTACACATACACATACACATACCTACACACTACACAGCCTCGCCGCGCTGCACCTGCACCACGCCGCGCTCGACGCCAACAACCTCGCGCTCTTCTGCACCAACTGCAGGTACACATACACATACACATACACATACACATACCTACACACTACACAGCCTCGCCGCGCTGCACCTGCACCACGCCGCGCTCGACGCCAACAACCTCGCGCTCTTCTGCACCAACTGCAGGTACACATACACATACACATACACATACACATACCTACACACTACACAGCCTCGCCGCGCTGCACCTGCACCACGCCGCGCTCGACGCCAACAACCTCGCGCTCTTCTGCACCAACTGCAGGTACACATACACATACACATACACATACACATACCTACACACTACACAGCCTCGCCGCGCTGCACCTGCACCACGCCGCGCTCGACGCCAACAACCTCGCGCTCTTCTGCACCAACTGCAGGTACACATACACATACACATACACATACACATACCTACACACTACACAGCCTCGCCGCGCTGCACCTGCACCACGCCGCGCTCGACGCCAACAACCTCGCGCTCTTCTGCACCAACTGCAGGTACACATACACATACACATACACATACACATACCTACACACTACACAGCCTCGCCGCGCTGCACCTGCACCACGCCGCGCTCGACTCCAACAACCTCGCGCTCTTCTGCACCAACTGCAGGTACACATACACATACACATACCTACACACTACACAGCCTCGCCGCGCTGCACCTGCACCACGCCGCGCTCGACGCCAACAACCTCGCGCTCTTCTGCACCAACTGCAGGTACACATACACATACACATACACATACCTACACACTACACAGCCTCGCCGCGCTGCACCTGCACCACGCCGCGCTCGACGCCAACAACCTCGCGCTCTTCTGCACCAACTGCAGGTACACATACACATACACATACACATACACATACCTACACACTACACAGCCTCGCCGCGCTGCACCTGCACCACGCCGCGCTCGACGCCAACAACCTCGCGCTCTTCTGCACCAACTGCAGGTACACATACACATACACATACACATACACATACCTACACACTACACAGCCTCGCCGCGCTGCACCTGCACCACGCCGCGCTCGACGCCAACAACCTCGCGCTCTTCTGCACCAACTGCAGGTACACATACACATACACATACCTACACACTACACAGCCTCGCCGCGCTGCACCTGCACCACGCCGCGCTCGACGCCAACAACCTCGCGCTCTTCTGCACCAACTGCAGGTACACATACACATACACATACCTACACACTACACAGCCTCGCCGCGCTGCACCTGCACCACGCCGCGCTCGACGCCAACAACCTCGCGCTCTTCTGCACCAACTGCAGGTACACATACACATACACATACACATACACATACCTACACACTACACAGCCTCGCCGCGCTGCACCTGCACCACGCCGCGCTCGACTCCAACAACCTCGCGCTCTTCTGCACCAACTGCAGGTACACATACACATACACATACCTACACACTACACAGCCTCGCCGCGCTGCACCTGCACCACGCCGCGCTCGACTCCAACAACCTCGCGCTCTTCTGCACCAACTGCAGGTACACATACACACACATTACACAGTCTACTTCTGTCATATTCATTTTCCTCTCTTTCTTCTATTTCCTCTCGTGCGTACGTCCATACTACTCTCTGCCACGTGAATATTTCTGTCCCTTCCCATCCTTCCTTTTCGCTTTCCGTCCAATTTTCCCTGATTTATCCTTTCGTCTCTCATAACTCTTCTCCCACCCTCTCCCATCTTCTCCTTCTCTACAAAATGAACTGTTCATACAAGTTAGTGATGGGTTTCAAGTTCGAGCAGTATATTATTAGTACGCTTTACATTGCGGCTTTAATATTAGATTATTAACATTTTAATTGTCAATCAAATTAATATTTTATTACGTTCACATTAAGACGTGTTTTCCATTCTCCACAGGAACATGTTGCAGGAGGCGTACGCGAAGTTCGCGCAGCTGACGGACATGCTGAACGCGTGCAAGATCAACCTCGCCTGTATGTAAGTCAAACACTTAGTGTACTGTCATGGAGGCATATCTACGTATTATAGTTACCCTACCCGTTATGTAGCCCTAGGGTAGGGCGTGGTTGGAATACTGCAAGAATTTAAAGAACTAGTTTTTTTGTTAGGATTACTCGTACTTCAAGCGAGATTTGCGTACTCTATCTACCATCGAAACCTATGTACAGCTTGGCAAAAAAGAGTCTGTTTTTAACGAGGGCACTAAGATCGAATTTGTTATTAATATGGCATCCCGATATACTACGACGGAAAATGTTAAGACGTTTGTTATTTTCATTTATTGTTAATAGTCTGTTTGTTTTTTTAATATCGTAAAAAAGATTAAAATTGTTTGAAAATTTATTGAAATATCTACGTACAAAATTTTTAACACAATCACATTTTAAATAGTGTTGCCATAATTGATTTTCTTTAATTCCAATTGTCATCGCATCGTACTGTTTCTTGCCAAGCTATAAAAGCAGTATAAAAAGCTAGGCCCGTTGTGGTTTGTTGCCCAATCTCGCCCTATCCTAAGTCTGGTATTGGTTTGCCATATTTTGTTAGAGCCATGGTTCCGACTTAAATCAGTTTAAATTGTAGGTTGAAGGGAGTTTTATTAGGACAGATGCTGAGTTAGTTGTCTATAAATAGTGCCGTTAGAAATTTAATAGTCTTTACCTTTAAAGGTAGTTATTGGAGAATGCTCATTCACAGTATCGGTAAAAAATATTGTAGATCCCGATACCGTTACTGTTTAAAATTTAATATAGCATTTTTATGGTTTGTCCTCAAACATTTTCCTGTTTTATCCCGGGTGACAGATTTTTTATAAAATAAAGATTTAATATCTTTATTCATCACATTTTACAGTTTGTTCATAGAGCCGAAGGGAAAAAAAATATTGGATTTTAAGTGAATTTCTTTAAGAACTCTAGGCTTGGGTTGCAGTTAAGTTTGTGAAAATATGAAGAGTGAAAATATATTTTTTTCCCTACACAAAAAAGTAGCTTCCATTGAGGAACAACAATCTTCGCACCGATACTAAGTTTCATAGTAAAATGGGCATTCTAATTTCCTCTTCTATGTTAAATGGTTAACAAAACGTCCAATTTTCCCCAGCATTGTGATTATGTATGGCATGGTCGCTTCTAATCCATGGTTTCTGTTCCCCACCCTTTCTACTACATTCTTTATCGTATAGTCGGGTTGACTGAGTATATTTGGGAGAAATTCGTGTTTATATCGCGGGATTTAGTGTATATTTTGCGAAGCGTGTATATTTCGCGGAAGTTTGTGTTTTATTTAGCGGGACTTTGTGTATTTTTTGGAGGATTCCATGTAATGTTCGTAGCGTATTTTCGTGGACGGTTGATGGTGAACCACAGAAAGGTTGTTTAATTTAATTGAAGCAGAAAAATTCCCTCTTCATACTTTTCTTTGATAGTGTCGATACTTATGAAATTTTACTTGGCAATAAGTAATAAGGAAGTATGCTTGAATGTACAACGTAATTGAAGTAAGATATGTGTGGGCAAAACTAGACTTAAGCCAGTTTGAAACAAAGTTGTTTTTCAAAAAGTCACTGCTGTCTATGATATGACAGGTTTCTGTGAGCGAGATTTTATTTGTATTGGTGTTTTATCAGCCGAAGCATAAGTATATTAATTGTAGTAAAATATATATTTACTTTTAGCTTGATGGGCTTTTGGAGTATAGATCCGGCCAAATTGCTAACTTAGGGATACCATGGGGTTACTCTGTGATCCAAAACGAAGTTCGAATGTTCGATCGTTCGACGTTTGAAGTAAGTTAGAAGTTTTTCACTTCTAACTTCGTCTATGGTTACGCCGAACAAAAGAGGATTCAGACATTTTGTCGAGTACTTTGGCACATTAGTACAGTTTTACGTACCACGTTTGAACATTCCGTTCCCCCTGATGGTAAATAATCTCCGCAGTCTTGTCGAGGAAAATGTATGATAGAGAGAAAAAGAATCTAGAAAATTCAAATAGTGAACGAAATAGCAAATCTTTGACTTCAGTTTTCTGTGAGTGGAATGGGTCGTCATTCATAATGTAGTCTAAAAAACTGGACTCTACCAATTTGAAAATTCTGTCGTTTTCAAGCTAAGGTCTTGATTTCACTCATGTTCATTTAAATAAGTAGATTTTTCTAAATGCTTCGGGTAAAGCTGTGTCTAAAAAAATATATTTTTTTACCATTTAGTTTAACGGACTGCTCTGCTTGTTTATCATATTATGACCGGGCTATGAATGTCAGACTCCGCAAAAAAGTACGCTACATTGCTGGTCGATGATGCGATGGTTTGTTGAATATTGTCTTGTAGTGAAGTTTATAAAGAATAATTTTTAGACATTTTCCTAGCCTTGTCACAATATGATAATTCGTAGTGCCTATCACGGTTCGTTCTCGGTCCCATCTTGGTGTGCCGCCATAATATGCGCTCGTCGAGTTAAACTTATCGTTGGCATAAATGTCAATAGAAGACGTCGGTTTACGTTTTCTATAAATATTATATAGTAATATCTAAAATACATTTTGGTGCTTGCAACATTTATCATCTCGACCTTACGTTAAAATTATTTAATGAACTAAAATCTAAGCAAAAAACTAATTGGAATAAAACTATTTTAACGTGGTGACCACAAACGCTGTAAAATAATCGAACAGACAAAAAATAAAAAATAAATATTTAAAATTTAACTAAATCTGCGGTAAAAAATAGTTTAATTTCAATGTGTAATATTCGCGTAAATCTAAGTAACCATAATAAAAAAAATTAATTGATATTGTCTTACTTATTCATCGAGATATGCCAGTTGTTGGTACATCTCTCGATGAGCGTATGTTAGGTCTGCTAATAAAGTATTATGAATTTAGTAGCGACTTGTTCTCATAATATTAGTTTCGGAACCTGGGGGTTACTCTGTGATTCGAAACGAAACTCGAATAACCGGACGTTCGACAACCAAAGTCAGTTATAAATTTTCCACTTCTTAAAATCAATATCTATGATCATTATCACTCATTCCGAGCTTAGTTTATGGTTACACCGAACAGAGGATTCAAACATTCAACATTTTGTATGTGACTGTTGGATGTATTTATTTATTTTGTTGAGTACCTAGGCATATTCCTACAGTTTTACCTACATTGTCCGAATATTCGAGGTTCGTTTTGTGTCGTTAAATAATCTCCCACTTTATTCCAGTAAAAATCAGTCTCAAAGAAATTTGTACACTTAGTAAGACCAAAATCGGACCGTGAACTAACCATGATCGATATTACAATATGAATGTAACCTTAATATAAATACCCTCCATGACGGTACACACGCCTCTAGTCCACAATTTGTACAAAAATTGTACCAATTTAGGTGTGAAAATCTTTCTTTTCTACTGTGAAGTTCCTTTCATTCGGTTTTGTATATATAAATGTTTGAAAGTTAATAATGGTGCAATACTGTGCTGTACATACTGTGAATATACCTATTTAATTGTGTATAAAATTAGATTCTATATTTGGAAATTTAAGGGACGGAGAGTATTAAGAAATCCTGATTATACAAACTACATATGTAGACTAAAATGTACTCACTCGCTTGTATATTGTGATGGTTTTTTGTTTTCTATTCGTGGGTTGTTATACCTGCATGTGACGTAATCAGTCACACGGTTAAAGAATAGAACGATGGCGAATATTTCTCACCGTCTATTTTCTAAATCAGTATACAATATCAGGTGTATTGTTTGCAAAATAAATTTATCTAGATTGAAATTTAAATCGTATAAAGTGCACGCTTTAGTTAATCCTTTAGGTTCTATAATATCGATGGTGCTTTGCATCTCACAAATTGTATCCCTTCAAATTCTTTACCACATCAGTCCAGGGGCCCTACTATATTCATCCGAAATGAAGTTCGAAACTTCGGATGATCGAAGTTTATATACGATACGAATGTACCTACATATACTTATGGTCGTTATTGACTTATGGTCGTACCCATAGACTTATGGTTACGATGTACGTTATACAAATTCGAACTTTTACAGAGTAGATACATTCGTATCGTATAAAAAACTTCTATCGTCCGAAGTAGGGCCCCAGTTTTCTATGAATTGAATTAGAAACGCTTAATTCCAGTTCTGCTCTTTGGTCCTAATTAATTCGGGTAACGTATTAAAGATACAATGATAATCTCCAGTTTCGGTGCTCGATACAATTTCAGTGCTATAGATGCTGCTAAAAGTGCCTGTAGTATTTTATTTTAATTCTTATGTGGAACTATCTGCTAACTTATTTTCAATGGTATATAGTAATTGTGGAAAAATATTCGTGTATTTTTATCGTCCGAAATTCCACTGCTTATACAAAAGCAATAAGTCATGGCAAATTATGGATTCGTTTAGTTTTTCTCCTTACATATAAAATATGTATTATTATGTCTAGCACCGCACTCGCCTTGAATTCTATTCTTTAATTGCACAGGTTTCGTAATACTTACGTGAAACAAAAAAATAAAAGAGAACAAAATCTTATTTATTTCCCGGTAGTTATATTTAAACATGTATTATTTTCATGCAATTACTTAGTTATATTGCTAAATAGATAATATTTAACAATTCCTTAGTTAATGTATTGTGCACACATTTTTATTTCCTATTCGTACATCATAAGTGTAAGCCAGCTAAAATAGTTAGTATAAGCTAGAAAGTAATAAATGTTAATGAATGTACTAACTGTTGCTCATTTGTATTGGAAGTTTCTTGAATATTTAATTAGTGTAATATGTTGATTCAGCTTTTAATGTTTGATAGACGCAATTTATTGTACGCGGAATACACAGGTGTAATGGGAACTTATAGAAAAATATAGTAATTTGGCAATTATTAACAGAAGATTTTCAAAATAAAAAAAAAGTTTTTGCTTATTATTATTGTATTTATTTAATCAAATATAGTGGTGATTTGCTTAACAGTAACTATTATATACAACGAAAAAAGAGTCAGCTGATCAAGAGTCAATGTCCACGTGAAATTGTAGTGCGTGCTTTTATGTACAATTCGAGTGTTCCTATTACACCTAGTATATTTTTCACGAAAAAGTAATTTTGTTTAGTAATTCGTATTAAAGTGTTGTAATATAATTCCATGTTAATGTTATTACATAAAAAGAATTAAGCATAAGAATTGATGAATCAAATCGATACTTCAGGGCTAAAATTACGTACAGCACATTGTGGGCTTTTTGCAATTTCTACTTTATTTTATGTATTTTTAAAGCTGAAATTAGAGAAAGTCCATTATGGTATACGTTCTTTGAGCCCCGAAGTGTATAAACTACTAGTATTTCGAATTTATATCAAGTCTGCTAATCCACTCTGGGCCATCTTAGGCCATTCTTTGGCCTGTACAAGGAGGCCCTTGTCCAACGGTAGAATAATTAAAATACTGTGTTGTATTACTGTAAGCCACATTAAAAAAAATCTCAATTCCTCTATGGACCTTGTTAATATAGATTGCGGAATGTATGTTGATTGTAAAATAGTTTAATTCTCTGATGTGAAAGGAACTTCAGATGTCTTCAAAGACTGACTAATTGTTATATTTTGTCTACTGTTCACATTTATGATAAGTTAAACATTTTTCCATGTAGTCTATAAGTAGTAACGATACGCATCAACAATGATTCAGTTTTAAATAGATGGTAATTTTTTTCTTTCGTATTATAAGCGTAAACAGTTTACGGGTATGTGTAGCTTCTTTTCGGCTTAATTTTTAGCGAAAGTACAGTGTAGAATACAGGTTCCAGGCACCGTATATGATCAAAAGTAATTCTGGAAGAAAATTTGATAATTGAAGTAAAATGTATGAATCCCTACAGTGAGTATCCGATTTTTTATTTTTTTAAATACTATGCCTGGAGACTGTATTTCACACCATTTCATGTCATCTTTCCTTCTGTACATAAACCGGTAGGCGCTGTATTCCAATTGTTAAATTCTGTTATTAAAAGTTTTTGTAACCGTTGCGATGGCTTGTAAGGTATAAATGGTGAAACTATGAGAAGTCATTTAATTTCTCTTTTTGTGTACTCGTAGAGTAACAATTATATAAACAAAATACGTTTGTTATTTTGCAACCATGATTGCACAAAAAGAGTATAAATCTGTCTTATTATAACTTATTTACACAAAATGAAGTACTGTACTGTAACGTCACTAAATATAAAAATAAATAGTAAATATATTTACTGACATTTGACGTCATCATGAATTCACCCAAACACACACATTTCGACGACATTTTCCAAAATTTTTTTATGTATTGTAATATTGTTTATTAACATTAATGTAATTGGTTTTCGAAACGCTTTTATTTTCTATACTTATTACAATTGTAAGTCTACCGGTTTATGACGTCATAGAAATTCTTATAGATGTCAATGTTATACGTCACTCGCACACATCCGTTGTAGTTGCGATGTGTGTGCGCCCGCCGGACGTGACGTCAGCTTGACTCGCCGGGCTATATCATCAGCATTTAAATATTACTTAGAACAATTAATTGTATGAATTCAATGTCCAAAAATAAAGTTATTCTTTTTACACTGTTGTGGTCATTTTTTCATTCATAATTTTTGTCTGAGTTTTCTTTTTTGAGTTCTAATAAGATTATTTCAGCGGAATGAATGCCAATCATAAATCAAGTCTTTAGTATGCTTATTATCAGGGGCGTGCGCTCCTTGTAGGCAGAAATGCAGTGCTTTACTTGCCATTTACAGATATTTTATTATAACGTACGTACTTCTTAATGACTTTAATTAACAGTAAATAAATGAATAAACAAAATATAATAACTTAATAACGCCTAATATTTTATAAATAGCACCTATTTGCAAGCGCACAAACATTATGTTTGCCACTCGAAAAGCAAAAGGCGCTGCAAAGCAAAATAATGTACCTAATCAACCAAGTAATGCCGCCGCGTCCCGCATGACATTTGTTTGCATGTGTGTAGTAATTTTGGTGTCCGTGCATAGTCGCAAACGCACACACGCATGAATATTGAAAGCCGCGACTCCTGCGGCAGGCCTCGGAAGCTCGGCAGTTGTCGGGAGTAATCGGAAATGTTCGTTGCCTATAATCCGAGTAAAAATAATAGACAGAAATCTAATAAACTGCGCAAAATGCACATTATGCATTTTTGTTTGGTAAGGTTTTATTTCTTTAAATAGCACAATTTTTTTGTGTTTCGCGGGGGCCATTTTGCTTTTTTCATGTGATAAGCATTGTTTATTATTTTGTTTGCGTCAGTTTAATTATAGTTTTCTTATAATATTTTACATTTTAATATTTGAAAGTGTGTACATTTAACAGTTTATTTCTGAGTTTCTATAATAATTGTAGTGATTTGCTTTTACTAGTACGTTTGTTGATTTTTTAAAATGTTATTTGATTGTGAGGTTTGTGTTGAAAGTGTGTGTTTATTAAAAATTAAAAATAACAAGTTCTCACAATTGTCATTCAGTGAAAAGATTCAAATTTTGTCTAAAGGTAGGTGTGTACCCGAGTTACAACAATTAAATCAACAAAAAGGGAATGTAACTCGAAAGTTTCATGTTAAAAGTTATGAAACGTATAACTGGCTGTGTGGTTGTGTACACACGATTAAATTATATTGTTTTCCTTGCATATTGTTTAGTAATTCTAGTACAGTGTGGACTGATTCAGGATATTCAGATTTAAATAATTTCTATGCCGCGGCAAAGAAGCATGACCATACAGAAAAACATCTGGAGGCCTGCTTAAAATTAAATACTTTTGGTAAATCTCGTATTGAAATGAGTATCAACAGCCAGTTACGATTAGATATTGAGAGGCATAATGCTAAAGTTGATCGCAATAGAAACATTTTTCAAAGGCTGATCGATGTTGTTTGCTTTCTGGGAAAACAAGAATTAGCTTTTCGCGGTCACGATGAGTCAGTATCGTCGTTGAATAGAGGTAATTATTTAGAAATAGTAGATTTATTAGCCAAGTATGATGGAATTTTAGAAACCCATTTACAGAGTGCAAGTACCTCATTCACGGGCATGTCGAACCGTACGCAGAATGATTTGATCTCGAGCGTTGCATCTGTGATGATCGATCGCGTTAAAGCCGAAATTAAACAGTCCGATTTTGTCGCCGTCATGGTAGATGAGACTCCTGATGTTAGCGGCCGTGAACAATTAGTATTAGTTTTGAGATATTTTCGTGATTTTGAAGTAGTAGATCGATTTATCAAATATGTTGATGTCAGCGCGGATCGGACCGCTGTAACCTTGAGTTCTATTATTTTGGAAATTTTAGAAGAGTTCGATTGTGTATCCAAATTAGTTGCACAAATTTACGACGGGGCAGCAGTTTTTCCTCACAAATTAATGGCGTGCAGGCTTTGGTGAGACAAAAATGTCCACAAGCTATGTACGTTTGGTGTTCAGCACATATATTAAATTTAGTTTTATCGAAATCGTTCGAACGAGTTGCTGAAACAAAACGCTTTTTTAGTATTATAAAATCAATCGCGGCTTTTTTTCACACCAGTACAAAGCGAATGGCCCATTACAACAACTTTGCCGATATGAAAAAGCTGCCTCGTGTCGCGGAAACAAGGTGGACATATCATTCGCGCACGGTTAATATTATTAATAATGCGTCCACCCACCTCCTAGAATTGTTTGAAAATATGAACGAAAATACACAAGACTGGGATGGTGAAACACTGACACAAGTCAGTTCATTTTTATATATTATGAAAGAATTTGAATTTAATTTTCTTTTAAAATTTTTCGCTGATATTTTTGCAGAAACGGATATTCTGTACGATATTTTGCAAAAAAAAACTAGTGACATCGCGTATTGTGTAACAAAGATAAAAGAGTTAGAGTCATTTTTAGAACGTTTTAGAGAGAAGTTCGAGATCTATTATGATGCCGCCGTTCACATTACCGGACCACCTAAAAGAAAGCGCAATGTCGATGATGTAAAAATACATTATCGGCGAATTTTTGTTGAAATAATTGATAATGTAGTCAGTGAATTAAGAAATCGTTATAAAAACATTAAAGATTTAAAGTTTATTGAGCTACTTTCTTGTGAGAATTTTAAAAAATATAGTGAACGTTTCCCTGAAAATGAAATCAGAGAGTTCACCAATAATTATCAGGCACATTTTAATTTTGATAAATTGAAAAATGAATTGCGCTGTATTTATAGATCACCTCAATTTGCAAATAGTTGTGTATTTAGTATTATTCAAAATTTGTATAAGGACAATTTAAATAAAGTTTTTTCTGAAGTGTTACGATTAGCGAAATTCATTGTGACTATCCCAGCAAGCAGCGCATCGGCAGAGCGTTCATTTTCGTGTTTAAAACGTATCCACACATATTTGAGAAACACACAAAATCAACAATGACTCACAGAGCTTTCCATGATTTCTATAGAAAAGGCATTAATGATAGAATTAAAACGCAATCCAACTTTCTATGACGATATCCTAAAATCATATTTAAAAAAGGATAGGCGCATAGATTTAATCTATAAATGAATGAGTAGTTTTTTTTTACTAACCCGTAATTTTATTATTAAGTTTATTTATATATTTTGCGAATCACATGAAAATCGGTCTTTTTAAAGGCCACATCGGATATCTTGCAAGGGACGTGTTCTATAACCATCACTCACTTGGATAAGATATTTGAGGTGGTCGTTTATTTACATCGGGCTATAGTAATCTCAATTAACCGGAACCTTGAATATGTGAAAATTGAAGCTGACTCGGTGAGTAGTTATAATATTTTAGTTTATTAATCATTTACTTATTAGACTTTCTTCGGCCACGACAATCGATCGCTGGTTTTTCTGCGTTCCGTAGATGTATATGAATAGTAGTACATCTAAGACTTGTTCTGTTGGCATGGTTTCCGACTTAGAGATCCGTCGCGTGGCTGTGGCTATGCTAAACATCTATAAAAGAAAAGTTTTTGTGCCGAGTACTTCGCCGCATACCCAGTATCATAATCCTGTGCACGCCACTGCTTATTATGAATCGTATTAATTAACTTAAAAACGTGAAACAAAAGGTGGGTATGTAGAAAAATACATGTTATGTTATTTAAATAACTTAAAACTAAATATCTCAATTAAAAACATTTTCGTTGACTCCGTTGTCAAGTTTGATCATGTCTGATGCTTTTTCAGCTATCATTATCACAGGCGCATTCGTATTACCACTAATAATACTAGGCATGATACTTGCATCCACCACCCTTAAATTATCCACCCCTCGAACTCTTAATCTTGAGTCAACTACCCCTTTACCTTCCGGTCCCATGGCGCAAGTTCCTACAGGGTGGAATTGGGTACCAGCTAGGTTTAACACGTAACACATCCAATAATCATGGGTGCCAAACTCGAAATTCTTGCATTGTTTAACTTTTAAATCGACCACCTCGGAATGTACACTTTTAAAATACGTAGTGTTTACCACTGTAATGAAATCTTCAACGCACCTGGCGAATTTGTCTAAGTCATCCTCGTTGGAGTAATAACCGTTAAATATCAGCGGCGCGTCGTCAGGATTTGAGCTCTTCAGTTTAATTTTCCCTCTAGATTTCGGATGTAAGAAACTTACAAGGGCGAACAGAGTTTCTTTCGTTTTACCAGCTGCCGACAGTTGTATGCATATGCTATCATCGAGCATAAACAATTGGTTGCACATGAGTTCGGGGAGTAATGATGCCGTCGGTACTGGCACTGTTGTGATCTGATAATCAGGGTACGTCTGAGACTTATTAATTGTAGCAAAACCCATTATAGCTGGAAGTGGAAACGTGTCTAGTTTGAAGATAATGTTTAAATTTGCAATTATAGAGGAAATACTCTCTACACCAGTCAATGAAATAGGAACTAGCATATGATCATGTAAATTCTCTCCTACGTTGGGTGAATCTACTACAACATCGATATTCATTTCTTTCAAATGTTCTTTCGGGCCTACGCCAGACAGCATCAACATTTGTGGACTATTTATAGCACCAGCAGATAGAATCACTTCCTTATTAGCCATTACGTTAATTATTCCATCAGGCGTTTTAAGTTCAACGCCAATTGCCTTCTTGTCCTTAAATATTACCTTCCTAGCTATTGTATTTTTCAAAATTTTTAAATTCCTTCTATTTATAATAGGTTTTATGAAAGACGAGGCGGTGTCTTGCCGTGTTTTGTTGTCTATTGTATACATTGCAGGAGAATAACCGAGCTGTTCATATCCATTTGTGTCTTGGAGTATATTATGGCCTTGCTCTTTAAACGCTTCAAAAAAGACAGATGTTTCAGATTCCCACAGCGGTCTGGTGACTCCGAGGTAACCTTCGGCGCCGTGTAAAGCAGCAGTAGGACCTTTTAAGATGGCTTCATCGTTGAGTCGTTCGCTCTTTTTGAAGTATTTCGTAACTGTCTCCCAATCCCAGCCTTCGTTACCTGCGGCCACCCAGCTGTCGTAATCAGCCTTATTACCTCTAACATAGAACATATAATTGAGTTCGCTGGAGCCACCCATCATCTTGCCCCTGATCATCCATATATTTTTGGTCCTGCGCGCCTGGCTCGATAAATTATCGGCAACAGTGTAATAATTCCAGTCTGGCAAAGAGTTTGCTAATAGCATTGATATCCCAGGGTTCTGGAAAGGTGAATACAAAATTTAAGTATATGCCTAATAATTTGCAGGCTCGTTAAAGTGCTTTAATGAAAGGACGCAATGTGTACACATCCGGATTATTGTCGTAAACCACAGATTATCTAATGCTATTTACATTTCTCAAAGATTTCTCGACTGACTTGGAAATAACTTGTGTCTTTAAATAGATGGTATATGAAAGTAACTTCAGATTTCTACAACAACGTGTTGAAATCGGCCTGCATCCAACGGCTTCATACAACCCTAGCAAGGGCATCTTTGTTTGCAAGCGGTTGAAAAAGTAAAAAAAGTTAATATATCAATGTATACCAACACTAGCTATGTCTGGTGCGTCATCTCCGGCTTCTACCAGGAGTACGGTCCAGTTGGAGATCTCTGTCAGCCTGTTGGCAAGCACGCAGCCAGCGGACCCGGCTCCCACCACCACGAAGTCGAAACTTTGAGCATCTGACAAACAAATAGGCAAAATAATTATTAAAGTATTAGAGAAAGCAATTTTTTTTTGTCGCAAGGAACTAAAAAACAATCACTTACGTTTAATTTAATTTAACCTAGCTATAGCTCTAAAGTTCATGGTAGCATCGTTTTCAGCGTAATAAGCTGGTGATAAAACTAGCTCTGCTCTTCCGTACATTCAATAAATTACGGATATCGAAATCTTTAAAAATGAATGAAGATTGATTATCGTATATTTTGGGTAAGTAAAGTAAGAAATCCCAGTGCATTCCACTACATTTTATGAAAAATCTTATACTGTACAAGCTGTTACCTGTCATCGTGAAGCGGTCCCTGGCCATAATCAAAATATTTGTCAAACAACATTATTTTTCGCAATTGAACTAAAGACATTGCATTTACTATACTTATATTTACATATGATAATAATTTTTTTGTTTATATGATGATGCATATATATTTATATATGTATTTACGTGTATATGGTTATGTATATATTATTTAAGCAATATATGTATCTATGGTATGTTTATTGTCGTATTTATTATTTAACCTTTCGTACACCTCATGGTATCCCAAAAATGTCGTTCCCTCTTATCCATCAAATGGTTGTCAGTAGGAGATCGCCTCGAGCGATAAGACCGCTTTTGTACGCTTTTTTTTCCATCTCATTATTATAATAAATACACCCAACAGTCACATACATAGTCCTGACACTAAGATTGAGTTTTGTGTCATTAATTAATAACATCCAACAGTTACATACATAGTCCAGACCCCACACTAAGATCGAGTTTTGTGTTGTGGGTATCAGGTACTACGAGAGACTTTTCGGTTTATCGGAAATATTTGTGGCCCGCACATACATTTCTCTCGGTGCGGGGATTGAACCCGCGGCCTCTCGTTTCACAGGCGGCGTCTAACCGACTGCACCACGGAGGCCGTCAGATTATATTTCTTTATTGTAAGTCACAGGTTTACAATAAGTTTTTAAAAATAAATAAATAAGTTAGATTGGAAATGAGGTGAGTGCACCTTACAATGTCGAATCAAGATTTTATAGAAATTCCACGAAATTTGGTTTGCTTAATACTATCTGTTACTTAAATGCAGTTAAACCTATTCACTTTGATCCCCGAAAAAACATAATACTTCTAAATAAGTTAAATGTTTTTTTTTTATTGCTATGAATGGCGAGACGAGCACGCCGTTCGCCTGATGGTAGGCGATACGACCGCTCATGACCAGTAGCAAAACCAAACAACACCTTGAATTACAAAGCAATGCTTGGCATTCCACTGCGCTCGCCATCCTGAGACATAGGATGTTAAGTCTCAATATGTCCAGTAGTTACTCTGGCTACAATGCCCTTCAACCCGAAACACAACAGTGCGTTTACACTGCTGTTTGACGGGACAAATAGACACTGCGGTGGTACCCACCCAGACGGCCTCTCAGATATGAGAAACCTACCACCGGTAAACGTTTTACGCAAGTGTTTGTTAAGTCGGTTAGATTGACTAGATGATATGATTTCAATGATGTTGCAGATACATATGTAGTGAGACGAGTTGGTACAGTTCCTCACAATGGCAATAAGAATAAATTATACTAAATCATGCTTCGAGATATTTATCAAAAAACATGTCATTTCAATTTCAATACACATCGTAAATGAAAATAACTTGTCATATTTTGTCGGCTGCATTGTTTATGGAGCATTGTTCGTTATTTCTTGAATGCATTTACTCAGTTTTTCATATTTATCAAACCGTATACCGTAAATCAAAGTTATCTGCGGATGGATATTTTAATTGCTGTGAATGGCGAGATGAGAGTGCCATTCGACTAATGGTAAGTGATACGACCGCTCATGGACAGATGACAGAAGACACCATGCAATGCTTGGCATTCACCATCCTGAGACGGTGATCCTACCACAACAGTGTTTTTACACTGCCGTTGGGCGGGAGAAATAGAAATTGCGTTGGTACCTACCCAGACGGCCTCTTAAATATCAGGGACCTACCAGTTAAAAATAAACTTTTGAATGATTATCCACTATACTAGCACAATTGCAATATTGGTGTACTACTACACACACAAGAAGGGACGGAAGACTATTTAATATAAATTTATTAAAATCTCAAAAGAAACGCCACGAAGTACTGGCCCGTGAACTTCTCTACGCTGACGACGCTGCACTCGTTGCCAACTGTAAGGATCTGTAGGATTTGGTATGGAGATTTTGTCGAGCTTGCAAACTATTCACGATGAGCATTAACACCAAGAAGACCGTTGTCATGGTTCAAGGCACTCATTCGTTACCCGATATTACCCTGGATGGTGCGCCGCTGCAAGTTGTGGACAGCTTCTGCTACCTCGGCTGTACCACAACATCGTAACTTTGCAATAATAGAGAGATAGATACTCGCATTGGGAGAGCTTCATCGACCTTTGGTCATCTCTCATCTAGGGTCTGGAAGAACAACAACCTGACCTTGTCAACTAAGATCCTTGTTTACCAAACTTGCGTCCTATCCTGCTGTATGCGTCAGAAACATGGACTACCTATTACAAACAGGAAAAACCGCTCAATGCCTTTCATATACGCTGTCTGCGTACGATCTTAAGAATTACTTGGGGGGACAGGGTAACCAATGAAGAAGTTCTGTCACGCACCGGCAGTAACAACATTATGGCACTTCTGAAACAGAGACGACGCCGCTGGCTTTGTTACGTTCACTGAATGGATCATGATAGTTTACTCGTGCTTCCTCGTCATGCTTGGACAGATTGCCGATGCTAAGAGACCTGTTGGGCGTCCTATTTTGAGATTCAAGGACTCCTGTAAGCGGGACATGGAAAGCTTTGGCTTGGACTTCAGTACTTGGGAAACTCTGGCTAACTCATATAAAACTTACCTAGACAGGATTTACAAATTACAATTGAAAATATTCAAAAATATAGTACCTGTACAAATTAAATCACAATATAGGGATAATTATGTTGGGCTATTTGAACATTGCAAAGTACTGCCTGTACACACGAAACTAAATTACCAATTGCTGAAAGAACAATATTTCAACCGCAATTTACAAAACAAAATTGACCACACTGTATACTCAAGAACGATTACGCACAAAGCGAGCAAACAATATGTACGGTGAAAGGACTACCCACTTTTTGATACCTTGGCTTATCAATGAACTACCTACTACGTTAAAAAAAGAGTAAACACATCAGAATGTATCTGTATCTGTATCAGCCCATATACCTACGTCCCACTGCAGGGCACGGGCCTACTCTACCATCGACAGTACGATTGAGAGTGGTTAGGACATATAGTCCACCACGCTGGCCTAGTGCTGGTTGGCAACACATCAGAATATTAAAACTAAATTAAAATCGTATTTCCTTTACATTGAATCGAGTTAACCTCTTGCGCTCATGTTGTTTTTATTTATCATATTATTATTATTATGATTTTAAATAATTTTAGGCTTACGTAGCTCTTGTCTTCTGTCTAAAGATAAGTTAATTTTAGTACTTACTCCTATTACCAGCGTTCTTGAAGTTTCGATGACGGATTCTGATCATAGCATTGTTGACAAATCTTTGTGGTTTTTTCAATGCTTACTATTGTGACAAGTTAAAAATGATTATTTTGTAAAAGTGATAAATAAAAAAAAATAAAATAACAAGAGACCTGAGTGGCGCAAAATGGTTGCTGATGGGATGCGGAGACATGACGAAGTCTGACTCGATACGATAAAGCGGAAAAGCTTCGTACTAAAGCAGCTGTCCTTGTTCCCGATTCGCGCTTCACTTGCGACATATTATGTGGTTTACAGGGCCAATGGCAACATGGCAAGAGATGCCGTGCTTGTAAGTCACAGAAGAAAATGTGTCAGCATCAGAGTATAGGCATCCAATTGCTTATTACCTTACGCAATAAATTTCGTATACTACAAAAGCTGCAACAATCATCTGTCAAGATGCTGTGGCCAATGAATACTAGCCCAGTATGGACTCCTGTTTAATATTTTGAAGTTGCCAAACGTTTCCTAACAATAAATTAAAATTAAGAAAAACAATCAATTAAACACTGTTATTACGCAAGGTGGGAATTTGTTTCGTTGTTTAAAATCATTTTAAAATACATGGGAAATGACAAATCAACACTTATTATGTACCGGTCGACCTTCTCAATGGCAAGGTAACCTACTCGTATATGTAAAGTTACGGTTTACGGAGTTTCTAGTTTATACATAATACATAGTAGCTAACTAAATTATTAATGTTTTTGTTGGCTAATATAAGAATGGGTGCGGTTTTCGCAGGTTCCAAAACCTGGACAAGAAATACCGATATTTTAAATGTATGTATTCTGTGTCAGCCTATATAGGTACGTCTCGGTGTAGGGCACGGGCCTCCTCTACAATCGAAAGCACGATTGGGAGGGACTAGGCCATAAAAGGTACCTATGCAATCTTAGTGAAGGAAAATATTGTGAGTCGTAAGGTAGCCTGCATTGCTGAGAAATAAGTCTACTATTATGCTAGTGTGGTGGACTAAAAGCCCTAATTCCAAAGGGGTGAAATAAAGCTGGAAGTTGGAGGTATAATTATTCGTTATTTATTTAGCACTAGCGGCCTGGCCCGGCTTCGCCCGGGTGCAGATAGTTGTTGAGTCCACTCCACATCAACAACATATTATTTCGCATAGTAACTGTTTCATATTTAAACTGAATATGACCGACGTCAACTATTATATCCCGTTTGTCCCGTCTCACGTAGCGGAAAGCGCAGCGTGGGATGTCCACCCACAAGATGGTCAGACGACCTAGTAAAGGTCGCGGGACCTCGCTGGATGCAGGCTGCCTCCAACAGGTCTCTGTGGAAATCATTGGGGGAGGCCTATGTTCAGCAGTGGACTTCCTTTGGCTGATGGATGGATGGATGGATGGATGTCCCGTCTCATTCTGTATCATGACGAAAGGCATTAAATCCAATCCTCTTCTGTCCGTGCCATCCATTCGAGTTTGAAAGAGTAGCAAATATGTATATTTGAAATATTTCTCCTACGTCAGGCTCTCAGCTACCTTTATACCAAATTTCATCTAAATCGTTCCAGTCGTTTTTTTACACGCTTTGTATTAGCTTCACTTGTATGTTTGTTTGTAACCGACTCTTTTGGGCGCGATTTTGACCAATTTTAAACGGTCAGATTTCATTCAAGCTTTGTAGATTTGCCGAGGATCGATGACAATAGAATAATTTATTTATAAACTTGCGTAGTTCTAATGTTAGTAAGGATGGTAACATACCCTGGACCACATGGTGGGGGTATACATGGGCGCCAAATCTCCACGACGACAGACCTACTATGAGCAACTGCAATATTTCCACTATCGGTATCAGGATTTTCACTTCCAACAGGGATATCGTTTCTAGTATCATGCTGAAAATAAATAAAGATTTTTAATACCGTAATAAAAGACTGTCAGTTGGACTAATAAATCTGTTGGACTAATTCTGGTAAACGAGCGAACCTTGGCGACGTCTTATGAAATCATATAGTAATATTTTTCTGATATACATGTGTTCGCTTCAAACCCTTTCCTTTATAGAAAGCGTATGCTAGAAACAGCTAAAGAATTATTTTGACTCACTTTAATCTAAATTTGATTGTTTTATTTAATTATAGCAACTTTGTGGTGTATAAATAACTTTTAATAGTTAAATTGGGGATATCTGTGGGTTATACTCGTACTATGGTTACAATTCACTCAAGGAAACAAGTTTTTAAATTAATTAATATGCCATTATTAAGCATGGCTAACGACTGTTCTGATTAAAATTCATTTTAACGTGGGAAGAAATACATTACGTCAAGAGGCAACTAAATACACTAATTGATAAATAACTAAAAATTGAATGACCAGAAACCACGTGTGATTAAATGCCTACATACATATTCACGGGCTTAGACCTCAGGGCATACCTTTGACTTTTCACAGCTATATTGACAGACGATAGGTCAATCACTACGCACTATAACGGTGAAGGAAAACATCGTGAGGAAACCATAGTGATTTGTAAGATTTTTAATGGTATTAGGCCAGGGTGGTGAATTATATTATGGTTTTAGTTTGCTTAATTGTACTTTCATGATTGTTGAGGGGGCCCGCGCCCTGCAGTGGGTCGTATAAAGGCTGATAGAACAATATTATTAATGTTGTCAAATATGTAATTGTATAAACAAAGGCTTAATTCGAAAGGCATTTTTAACCAGCCAGCTTTAGTTCCAGAAATATTGGGCGTAATGTAAAAATTATATACATAAGTGAACACCAATACCTCGTAGTAGAAAATGTTGTAGGTGCGGGAAACGAACCCTTAGCCATTCGTTTTACAGGCTATTTCCAAATTACCATGCATTTGCATAACTTATATTTGTATATTTTCTATAATTTATATAGTATGAAAAGCTTGCAAACGAAAATTGGCCAGTGTGATTGACTGTGGCCCAGGCTATCTAAATTCGAAAGAAGTCTGGTGTCCTGCAGTGGGGCGTATATAAGCTGATATAATATTATTAATTATTTTTGACTACGCTTCTACTTACTACTTAACATACTACTATCACCGATAAGATTGTCATATATTAGTATTTTGTCATGTAGGTACTGTCTTCTCTATTGTAAATACAGCATAATAATGAATAAATAAAATAAGGTAATGATTTGAAGGAATCGAAGTTAAAAGATGCAAACTAACCTCGCGGTTGGATTTATATGTTTTTTCTTTTGTATTATGCTGGCTGGATTGTATCGGGGTATATATCAGCCCATATACATCCCACTGCAGGGAACTTAATTCAGAGTGGTTAGGCCTTATAGTTGGCGGACTTTACATACCATAGAAATTCTAAAAAATAGCTTTGGCATGCAAGTTTCCTCATGTTTTCCTTCACCGTTATAGTGTGCGGCGATTAACTATCAATACACCATAACTCCGAAAAGTCAGAATATTAGATTCTATAAACGTAAATTTAAAATATCGAATAAAATATTCACGAATGACAATATTTTAGTACTTTAAAAATTATAGTATAAAAATAGAATACATGGTACATACCTCTTTGGTATCCGTAAAAACAATTAATGATTTTACAATACTAAATTAATTCATCATTATTCGAACAAGTGAAGACTGGCGACCGCACCATTAACAACAATATGACAACACTGCTTGTATATTTCAACCAGCTCTGATAATTATCATGAAAATAATAGTGATGGGTAGGTAGAAATATATCGATATAATGAAATAAATTGTTTTATTCCTTGTTGTATGAAAGTTGTGCGAAGTGTAGCGCTGTTGTGCTATGGTATGATTGAAAAGTTCTGGTCTCAGGTTTGAATTCCAGGTCGGGGCAAATTGATATTGGATTTTTATATTAATTATTAAATGAATATAAATATATTCATTGTTAAATGAATATAAATACGGGCTAATGCCCGTTGTCAGGAATTTGTGCCCGATATTGTGATAGGCTCGCCCCCTATCACATCGTGAGACGGAAAATACAAGGCGAAAAGTAGGTTTCCTGGTTGCACCTTTGTCTACACTACTGGGAAAAAGGCGTGAGTTTATGTATGTATACAAAGTTGATGTGACCGATGGGCATAAAATTACACTACGTATACTATACGTCCTTGGTATTTATTCGACACGGCAAAAAAATTAATAATACCAAAAATGAGATTTTGTTTGTTTCAAACAAACTAAATAGCTTACAAATAAGAGTAAAACGTAACCACCCTATGTAAATACATTTCACTGACCTGTAGATACGAATAGATAACAAATTGGCAACGTCGCGCGCGACATGTGTTATTGTCGCGCCGCGCCGCCAAGGCCACGCCGCCGGCGCAGCGTGGCTGTGTGCACCGAGTTAGGTACTTTTGAAGTACGCGCACAATATACTTTGCTTAGGTACACTAGATTTTTAAATTTTCGATATGTCCTCCATTTACATGAACGTACAAGTTATAGCGACGGACAATATTATTATTGTTTAAATTGTTATTAAGTCAGTGTTCGAGGCTAGGCACTTTAGTTTTTCAAATGCTTAATAACCCTATTTCTAGTTATTTAATAAGCCCGGCAAAAAGAAATCCAAGGGATTAGGTCCGGAGATCGCGGTGGCCACCGTACAGGTCCTAATCGACCAATTCATTGTTGGCTAACAGTCAATAACACAGAAACACTAAAACTAAATAATAATTATCCGAAGTTACATGTCCTGTCACAATAAAAAAATAAATAATGTCTTAACCTTATTTACGAGTAGTGTCAATACAAGACAAAATTAAAATTATCGGCGCGAGATCGGCAAGATCAAAGCGGCGCGGCGCGGCGGCGCAGGAGCTTACGTGTTACATGCGTTCTGAAAGGATATCGGCAGACTAAAAAGTATAAACTATTTTTTAGAGGTCAATTGCGTACGTGTCACACACACACACACATACTGACCTATTTCTATTTCTTTTACGCACAGGATGTTTTGCTATGTCGCTCTCGTAATGAAAGTGTAAGTGTGTGTGTATTTATTGCTTTCTTATTTGCATCGCCAACTTTTAAAGTAATATAGTTGTACTTATTTATGTGACTTGTGTCAGAGCGGCAACAGCGCATAGATTTTAGTAAGATTTGTCGTTTTAAGGTGAATGACCTATGCGTTGGACGTAATCAGCTGTTAGAAAAGCCACAGCGTGTTCAAAGAGCGCAAAAACTTAAAAAATCATTTATGACTAAACTATTGTTCCTATTTAATTGATTTTTAGTACAGAGCTTGAAAATGGTGCCTAGTATATGCAGTTTAAAGAAATGTCGCTCGGTTGTATCAATGTTGTATAATATGTATGAACGTTAGATTTCTGACGGCTTTATATCGTATTTTAATAAATGTGTGTGGCTCAATTCGTTATACATAATGAGATAATGGTGTTAATTCATGGTTTTGAAATATTACAACTATTGTATACGATAGGACGACATGGCAATTTTCTAGTGATGTAGTATCACGTTTCAAGTAGTTTATATCGATAGATAGATTAGATCGACATTTTTGCAACGCCATAGTATAAGAATAAAAATATTATTCTCAAGAGAAATTATAAACTTAACATATATTATACCAATTTCTTACATCTAAATTTACACTCACAAAATATACTGCTCAGTTTCTTCGTTAAATGGGTTCGTAAGCAAAGAACTCACTCCTTCATAGATTACACGAGATCGTATAAAAATATTAGCCGATCGACTTTGAATAACAATCGCAAAATTTAGCTTATTTATATCTATAACTTGGGAAATGTTAATATCGACTTTACTTGCTATTTGTGATTGCTATCGATATTTATTCAAACACTAGTATTCGATTAACTCTGGTTTGGTGTTTAAATATAGCGCACGAATGACAGGAAATAAGTCCTGGAAATTATGACGCACATGTTTTCCTAAATTCAATTCTCAGTCGATGATCCCCAATGCAGCTAATAACGGGTTCAACCGCATCCTCATGATTAATTTATCCTTTGTGTTGCGACGCCAAACTACCGAGGCCTCAGAAAGTTTTTTATTACTGCATTGAATGGCAAGTGCGTGGTGGCCTGTTGGTAAACGGACCGGATGCGGCTGCCACTGTTCACGGTGGTCGCGGGTTCAAATCCCAGGGCACACCTCTGACTTTTCGGAGTCATGTGTGTATTGATAGTCAATCACCACGCACTAAAAACGGTGAAGGAAAACATCGTGAGGAAACCTGCATACCATAGCGATTTATAAGAATTTCTATGGTATGTAAGTCCGCCAACCCGCACTAGGCCAGCGTGGTGGACTATATGGTCTAACCACTCTCAATCGTACTTTCGATTGTAGAGTAGGCCCGTGCCCTGCAGTGGGACGAATATGGGCTGATACAGATTGAATGGTAAGACGAGCATGCCGTTCGCCTGATGGTAAGCGACACCACCGCTTATGAACAGTAGTAAAATCAAACAACACCTGGAATTACAAAGCGATGCTTGGCATTCCACTGCGCCCGCCATCCTGAGACATGAGGTGTTAGGTCTCAATATGTCCAGTAGTTACTCTAGTAGTTAATCCTAAACACAACAGTGCATTTGTACTGCTGTTTGGCGCAAGAAATAGACATTGCGGTGGTATCTACCCTGGCGGCCTTTTAGTTTCAATATCTTTTTAAATATATGTTAGTACAGATTGATAAAAATACATCGATTGATGCTTATAAATTGGAATATTAATTAACAATATGGTTTATGTAATAATTGGATGTCAAATAAATAACAATTTGTTTGTTTCTGAAGAGTACAACAAACTTCAAATACTTTCAATTTAAGTAACAAAATCAAATGAATTATAATAACATTTGGAAAATGCAACGAGTTATTATTTTATGTTTTAGTTGGATTTATTTAATATGAGTTATCTAATTAGTTACTCTTCACAAACGATAATCAATATGACGCGTCGAAATAAATTTAAAATTAAAAAAAAATTGAATACTAATATTTGGAACGTAAGGCTAAAACAACAATAACTATACTTTGTTGTATTAGTTATAAATTACATGATAAAATATTGAACAGAAGAAAATCACGCATGCGCATCACAGTAGCACAAACATTTCGACGGGATCACTATCTATACCCCTACATTATTAATAAATAAATAAATAAATAATAAGAAATATTTGTGGGCCGCACCAACATTTCTCTCGGTGCAGGGATCGAACCTGCGGCTTCTCGTTTCACAGGCGGCGTCTAACCAACTGCGCCACGTAGGCTGTCAAACATTCAGTCAGACTACATTGAAAAATATATTCCTTGTGATTCTCTATTTCATAACTTCTACCTTAGTTCTTAGTTCTATATGCTTCTGCCGAAGTTCACCATTCTGCTTAGACACCATTTAGCCTTACTTTCGTTGTTTCCAATTATAAGACCGTATATGACTAGGTATAAGACTCTCAGATCTTCCTCGACGAAGTTGAAAGACCATTGAATCTCAGATCATCTGCGACAATATAAAAGTTTCATTAAACATTCATAAATATATCGATAAATTATGATGTGTCCTATCACTTCTTCGCATATATTATTATCAACTATTATGTCTTGGGTTGACGTAGATGAACCAGCCAAATATTTTTTTTGGCAATTCAAATGCAAATTATATTGATTGTACATCTTACTAGGCCTAACAAAGTTTCTGAAGTTACGGAAGGAAGTCAAAGCAAATCGATGAGATTTACTGATATAAGAAAAAAATTGATATAATTTATTATTTTTTACTTTTGACGTGACAACGTCTTAAATTAGGTTGCGGCTGGGAGTCACTTATGAAAAAGTGTAACGCCCGGTAACGTTACGATGAGTCACCGAACGAGAGAGAGGCCCGCCGAATGCCTTGCGTCTCTCTCCCACTCAACTATGATCTAATTATAGTTGAGTGATTAATTTAATTATATTCATATCAATAAATATTCTACCGAGAAACAGACGTTGTCACGTAAAATCTTCGCCCGTAAAACCGACTTTACAGGCAACCATTTTTTTATTATATTTTTAATTATTATTTTTTACTTTTCAAAATGGCGTTTTACTATTGCCACTAAATAGATAGGTACTTAAAATAAAATAAAGCCTTTCTCAATTTGAGCGATGTAGATCGTAGGGAGTCTATCCATAGGTACCCATTATAAATTTAAGTTTGTTTGAGTTATGGTGGAAGAAAGACATTTATCTCTCTTCAGCCACAGGAGGGATCTCCACATTGACCTGTCGGAAGTGGCCTGCATCCAGTGATTTCCTGTAACCTTAACCTGGTCATCAGTCCATCTTTTAGGCGGGCGTCTGACACTGTGCCTGCCTGTACGTGGTCTCAACTCCAGAATCTTTCAGCCCGAACGGCCATCAGTTTTTCGCATGGGCGTATCCACGGTGGGGCGGGGTGGGGCGCTTGGCCCACCCTGGCTATGACGTGTACGGTACCTTATCAAACAAAAAAATATATCACTAACTACAGTACTTAATATCCGTAAGAAAGTTCACACTCGATAGTCGACATACAAAAATGAGATCAAAAAAATGCTACAAGAAAATATATGGCTATGGCTTTTCAGCTATGCTGCGCTGCTATATATAGAATTAATTTTCTTTGTTTACCTTTTGGGGAGGCCTATGTATTGCGAAATTTTCCGCATTGTTTCAACAAATCGTAAACAGTCAAAAAGTATTGTGCGAATCACATAAAAAGAATCATCGACGCATTAAAAAACATTGCGAAAATGTAATGGAAGGTCACAGCGGCAGATTCATAGCTGAAGCTCAAGTAATCGCTGACGATGTAGAAGTTGATTTTACAACGCCATTTACTGGCATATTCTTTGATCTCATTCAATATAATATATCATTGATCTCATTGCACTCTTAAAACATATAGCAACTGACATCAAAGAGATTTAGAACCAAACAGAAGCCTTTCGCGAGTTTTATAACTTAAGTGGTAGTTTTCACATCGAAGATAAGCGGTGGTACCACTGTAGGAAGAAAAAAATATGGCTTTAAATGCTCTGAAAGACATGGAAGTGGCAGAACTGGTAAAGGATTCTGAAATGTTTTATCTGGGCATGAAAACTGTGCTTGCTACTTTACTGGTCCAATTGCGTACGACCAGTACTATAGAGATGTCTTTCAGAACGTTATAGCGTGTCAAGAGGTGGTTTTTCTTCACTATGTACACAGACCGACATGTAGGTTGGGCGGCGCGGCGGTCAACACTTACTATCAGGTGAACTGTATACTCGTTTGCCTCCTATGTATACTAAATGTATGTATAAAGGTGAAAATTTTGTTTGTTTGTTTGTGCTCGTTAATCTCAGGATCTAATAGAAAAAAACAGGATATATATTAGATAGGTGATTTGTTGAGGAATGCTATAGACTATATAACATCTTGCTTTGACCAATAGAAGCGGAGAAATAGTGAAAAATGTTTTTAAAACGCGGTATTTTTATTCCTTTTGTGGGCTTCCGTTGCGTGTGCTGTGCGAACGGTTGAAGTTACGCTACAGTAATGAGGTAATGAGTAATGCATGACAGGATTGTTCCTCTTAAAGAGGTATAACGGGACAGGATGGGAAAAGCAGTGGACGACAGTATTATAGTCATGTTGATTTTAAATGTTTATCCTTTAAGTACACGAAATAACAGTCATGTATCTGCTGTGGATTAGAGTTAAAAAGTATCCTCCCGTGCGGAGCCGGTGCCAGGCCGCTAGTAATATACAGAAAAGGTAAAAAATGTATTATCCCTTATTTTGAAGAACAACAACAGAGCGACACAATTTTACGTTTGTGTAAAATTGCGTAGGATCCTCTTAGAATAACAAAACGTAAACTCTGAGGTCCGAAATGTCATAACAACAAAATGTCAAAGTGACGCAACAAAATTGTAAAGACAGAAATTGGAATTCCACGCTTGTTTCGACGATATTTAGTTGAAATGTCGAAAATAAGACAAATAATAAATACATCCTACTGTAGATATTACAGCGTCCAACGAGCAAAGAAAAAGCTACCCATCATAACCTGTAAAAGACCGGAATATAACCATTACGAGGGACAAACTTATAGCAAATTCGAAGGGATAAAACTTGCTTCAAACGGCTGGAATCATCCTAAATCGAAGAACGACTACTTCATAATCCACGGCAATGCCAATAAGAAGGAAGAAACGCACGTATACAAAAAGAGTTATGACGAAATAGGTCTTAATCCTAAACTAGCACAGGTTATGATTGACTTTGGTTTCTCATTACCGACGGCGATACAAGCGAAGGCTATCCCTTCGATACTTGAGGGTAATAACACGGTAATAACAGCGGAGACGGGGTGTGGCAAGACATTGGCGTATTTGTTGCCAATATTCCAACATGTATTGGAGTGGAAGCCTAGTGTAAAGGAGGATTTTAACAGTCCTCTGGCTGTTGTTATAACGCCTAGCAGGGAGTTAGGTCAGTGGTTTATTCTACTATGTTTACTAGCTTTAATGGTAAAGTAAATATAACTAACTTTAGGAGCAAACATTGAAGCAAACACAGCTTTTTAAGCTTGTAAAAGCAATATAATGAAAAAAATATTATGAAGTCACGCATTTTCAAATCCCAATAAAAAAAAAATTCTACTAAATCTATCAGCTAGGTATATATATTATATATTTTGTTAATAATTATTTTTCAGCTTCACAAATTGGAGAAGTAGCAGAAAATATAGCACAGACTCTAAACTTGAATGTAACTACACTGATTGGTGGTAAAACAAAGCAAAAGATGATCAATCCTCCCATTGAGTATTGTGACATACTCGTGACAACGTTGGGAGCGTACAGCAAGCTCGTCACCACAGGCATATACAAGATACATAATGTGCACCATGTGGTGCTCGACGAGGCTGATACGTTACTAGACGATAGCTTTATTGAAAAAGTGTCACATTTGTTAAAAAAGTTTTCGGTAAGACCTAGTATTTTTAGTAAAGAAAAATATAATAATCTCTCACACAGCTTTGTAAATAGTTGTATTTAAGTATTAACAACTTAGAATGTGTGTAAAGTTTGAATATATCTTGTGATACTTTAAAACTGAGTATTGTGCATTTTAGCATTGATAAATAAAATCTTTAACTGAACAACTGCCTTATTTAAAAGTTATTCTTTAATACTATTACCATAAGAAGTACAATTCAAAATCTTGTATTATGACAATTTACAAAATGCATATTTCGGTCATTATTATTTTCAGATCCAATACAAAGTTGATGTAAAAGTCCCACCAGAAGGATGTCAGCTCACGTTAGCCAGTGCAACTATGCCTCACGAACTTCCTGAGACGGTCAATTCATTTGTAGCCCCGGACTCATTGAAGACGGTCACAACTTCTAATCTACATAGATTGCTCCCTCACATACCACATAAGTGAGTATGAAATTAAGAATATATTTTGTTACTCTTGACACCTATCATAATTCACTTGGTAAAAACTTTTCAGTCTTTGTTTTACTGTGGCATGTTACAATAATTTGACTATATTGCATTCTTGGTAAATGGAATCCTATGTTGCCAATTTACTCTTTGTTTCTTCATAAACAATATAGTTTGTCTGATAGAAGAAACCCATAGAAGTTATGTTATTCAACTGAAAAAATCATGGCCCAATCTTTCATCAACAATCCCAAGCATTTACACACTCTTATTATATTTCCCAGGTTCATCCGCCTAGGCAAAGCCCAAAAACCAGCAGAACTACTCAAAATAGTCCAAGCAGACATGAATATGAGACGTCCAGTAATGATTTTCAGCAATCAGACTTCAACTTGTGACTTTGTGTCAATGTTTTTGAACGAGAATAATGTTGAATGCATAAACATTAATGGGAGGATGGCTGTACCATTGAAGATTGGCAAGTTTGAGCAGTTTAAGAGCGGGAAAGTTAATGTTTTATCATGTACTGATATTGCGGCAAGAGGATTGGATACTACCAGGGTGAGTGGTAGATTTTGAAACAACTCACAATATTGTCTTTACTTTTATTTTAACAGTTACTTGTTGGTATCATTCAATTGTAGAGGGGTTTGAGTAGACAATAGTAATTATTTCTGGTCGGCAAGAGAATAATAGTTAATTTCTGCAATTGTAAGAAAAAAATAATAGTTTTATTAAGAGTTGCCTTTATATGATCAACATTGTCTTGGCAGTATTTGTTCATTTACGTAATTAAACAAATACTCTATGAAATTAAAGAACAAAAATTTGGCGATAGTTCTATGAGGGTACAAAATTTTAAAATATAGTATCACCATTACAGACTCAACATGTGATCAACTACGATTTTCCCCTATACACTGCGGATTACATACACCGCTGTGGCAGGACGGGTCGCATAGGCTCTCCTGACAACTGCTCTGTCACCAATTTCGTGGCCTGGCCGAGAGAAATACAACTAGTCCAGAAAATAGAGGCTTCGGTAAGGAAAAACAGTGAACTTCCCAGCGTAAACGCAAACATACGAAGGATAATAGAAGATAGGATTGTTAAAATGTCTGGAGCTAATATATAACAGGTTATTTTTTGAACTGTAAATATATACTAGTATATAGTATTAGTTTATATTCAGCTTTAGTAAAAAGGTTTGTAATAAATCTTTTGTTAAAAGATTTGTATGTTGTTATTTATTATTATAGTTATAGTGGTGAGGAGAATGTGGTTTGTTCGGTTTTCGTTCGAGTCGCCCTAAATGGAAATCCATATTGTTCATATACCCCTTCTACCTAAATATAAGTCTAGTGAAGCAACGATAGCGACACTTTCTTCTCTAGATATGTAGATAATTAGTTGCCGTGTAGTTTGAGAAACAAAGAAAAATATTTTACCAAATACATTTATATTCACACAATTTATTACATATCGCACAATACAGTCTAAATCTAAAGGAAATTGACTATACTCGGGACTTCACAAAACTTGAACACTTCGAAGTATGTACGAAATACTAAGTACAGTGGAGTACATATCTATAAAAATAACGCCAATAGTACTTTCAGCCACCAAATTATATTAATATATTACAAACACTATCATATTCACACAATACTTAAGTAAGTATATTTTCTTTAAATACACAATTCACTATCTTTCAAATTTATTTTATTGTAAAAATGTAATTAAAAAAATAAGTTCTTTAGAAACAATTAACTTTGCAAGAATTCAACTCAATTAGAAAATTTCGTCTTAATTGAGTTTTAACAACTTATTTAATAATAACCAATTAGTTGCAAACGAGCCTCTTTAAAATCAATTAAAAACTTAATTACTTCTGAAAGTCATGTCAATTTTTATTATTATCTACAGGACAGATTTTGAAACAGTAACTAATATTTATTTTTAAGTAAATTCATGCTACAAATATAAATTACGCTATAAACTACTATTTGGTGTATATTCCTCACTGAATCATGTACATATGATTTTATATTACATTCGTATATTTTACACAATTTATTTACAATATTTTTACAGATATATTTAATATTTTGTACCTTATATATAGCGATATATTTTTTAGACTTAAATAATATATAATATATACATATATGTTGAAACGTGAAACGAGGGACTTTTAAATGCGTATTTTTGCATGTATTTAATAAAGATAACGAAAAATAACACAGAACACGTTGATACCATATGGTTAGTGACTTGCTTGACATGTCTTATCTGACGTGATGGAAAGTTAAGTCACAGAATACTAACAGAAGTCAAGCTCCATACAAAGCGCGCGAAACCAACGCACACATACACAGCGTTCACCGACACGATATTTGAGACCAGTCGAAACCACTGCGAGCGCGAGTGTCACTCGCTTCGGACGCGCATCTAGTAATATTTTATGTGCAAATTGGAGCAAATGAATAAAATTTATTACACTCGTATATAAAACTTCAGATTGAATAAAAGTTTCTTAAAAAAGAACACAATATACACAAAATACAAAAATGGTAAAAAAATCTTAGATTATCACATACACATTCTCCACGACTATATAAATAAAATTACAATTTATTCATTTTGTTATTCTTGTTTCATATTGTTTTTTAACAATAAATCACTATAGTGCTATCACCACGATACTTGTTTTCGCATAAGCCAGAGTTAACAGCCCTTGCGCGAACGCCGAGCGTAGTTTGAGTGTAGCAACAAAAGTGAAGTACATACACAAGCTTGACTTCTGTTAGTATTCTGTGGTTAAGTTCTCAAAAGTAATTATATGTTTTGGCGTCTGATAATGAGTTCAACTTCGTGATTCCTCATAAAATGTATGTAATGGCGTAAAAATCGAAGTTATATTATACCTTTTTTCAAGACACTTATTTACTATTAGGTCGATAATTAATTATACAATATGCTCCTTTAATAAGTCTGTTGTTTCACGATCCAACTTGTATAATGTTGACTTATATTAACCATAATTTATACCAACAGAAAACAAACAAATATGATATTTTATTCTAAAAAATTAACCATTTATGAATCACACTATTTATAGGAAATATATAATTTATATGATGAGCATATGTTTTAGATTCAATAATTCTCCCGTGCGATATATCTATCAATAATTGTACATATTTACATTACACTAATAGGAGGGATACTAAGTTCCAGATTGCTTACAGTTCTCGTATTATTTGGCACTCGTTTATCTTAATACTACAAAGCCAATAACAATCAATTCAGGTACCTGTAAAAGTATATAAAAAACAGTTATGAAAGAATGTGTACCATAACTGAACCCTTAGCTTATTGTGTAATCCTCTAGAAGTGGAGCAGACAAGACTTTTGGTTAGGCCTTTCTTTGCACCATTATTTTAAACTAGCTCGGGGTTATGTGTACAGCAATCGAAATAAAAATATCCACATTGTTTTTGAGTCCAGATGTTTTGTTGTACTTCCAATGATGTAAAGATATACATATGTGTCTTTAATCCCTCGTAGAAGGTCCCGGGCTGGCATCTTCAGTAGACTTCCATCGGCTTTCTAATATAGCTTTGCCTTTACATTCCTGGTTACTCACATTCTGATGACTATACCTTCGCTGCTCGTCAAAAACTCTGTTACTAATGCCCAAGACACTGTCCGCACTAGTCTTCCGCCGAGTATCCAGGGTTGTCAGACTGGTCGCAGTGGGCGATATCCTGTGAGGGAACCTAGGAGATCCTTTGATCCTCTCATAAGAGTTTTGATGAGACATCGGCCTTTTATGGGTTTCTGGTAGAACGAAGTTTACCTTTGTCTCAGGTTCTGCTATGTACTTCTGTGTTCCAGAAGACAAGCTTCTTTCCGATGCGTAGTTAGAGCAGGACGGTTCATCATCTGTTACCCTGATGATAGGCCCACTTCGGGTGTAAGATTCTCTTCTTAACTTTAATTCTTGGTTTGGAACGTGCAGTGTATTACAAGATAAGACCATGGAGTGTTTCCTATTCCCAGGGACGAGTCCTGCTATCATGCCAACATGCATTTTCAGAGCAGCTGCGATGCTCTGACCTGTAGGGTCTGCTATGGACATTGTAGACGCTTTTCTGCTTGTAGGTCTGCTGCCAAAGAAACTCTTTAATCTTCTAAGTAAACCTGGCTGTTCTTCTTTTTTATTCAAGCATAAATTGTATAGGTCTATAGCTGGTTGTGATTTCCTATAGTTAAGTCTAGGTTGGGAGCTGAAACTGACTGAGTTCCTCCCTCTATACGCTTCTGCAGAAGGCCAGCTCGCGCGAGGTATCACTGGTGGGAGGACTGATAGTAACAACATAGGTAGGCCACCGCTTACGCTTGGGGTTCTCTGATCTGCGTCATGTCTTGCCATTCCTTCCTCTTCAACGGTGTTTAGCTCAGTCTGTAAAGAACACGTGATAAATTTAAATTGAAGTAGAGGGAAAATATGTTAGTTGATATAGTTTGAAAATGATTAAGATTTTGTCTTCAAAGTTAAAACCACTACAAAAGTACTCTTCATTATTCAATCTTTGCTAAAACTGTAGTGGCTCAAAACATAAAGTATAACTTAATTTTAATACTTACTCTTCTATGTAACGAAATAGAAGCATTAGAACCGCTGATGGATTCCAGCGGTTCCGCCAGTAGTTTCTCCAGCCTGCCAATCTCTCTATCTAGTGCTGCCACTTCTCTTTTATAAACCTTGTTCTGGATCTCTATCCTGAAGTGCAGCTCTTGTGTTTCATCAGTAATAAACCTTCTAGTCTTACACTCTAACCTTAGGCCCATGCTTTGTATGACGGGGTCGTCTTCAGCTGGAAATATTTTATTGAATTAGTTGTGATGGTATAGTGTAAGAGTAACTATACCGTGATAAAGCCAGCGTAGTCCGGGCCGGAATGGCAAGGTATTTAAGTTTTTACCAAAGGATATTCAAATTTAGCTGGTGGGAATTAGTTGAATTCAAATGTTTTAAATTGTTGGTGGGTCTCTGAGAGGCCACCTGGGTGGGTACCACCGCAATGTCTATTTCTCCCGTCAAACAGCAGTTTAAATGCACTGTTGTGTTTCGGATTGAAGGACATTGAAGCCAGAGTAACTACTGGACATATTGAGATTTAACATCTTAAGTCTCAGGATGGCGAGCGTAGTGGAAAGCCAAGCATTACTTTGTAATTAAATATTGTTTGGTTTTGCTACTGTTAATGAGCGGTCGTATCGCTTACCATCAGGCGAACGGCATGCTCGTCTCGCCATTCATAATAATAAAAAAAAAATGATGCAGCATCATCGAGACATTTCTCGATGAATACATACATACATATCGCATACCGAAAGGCATTCCTTTCGGTATGCGATTTATACAAAGGAGAATACAGCTTTGTCGCTTGTTCAAGTTATCTTAAGGAATATACAAAGAAGCTCCGTGCTCATTATTGAAGCATCATACATGCATATTGGTACAGCATCTTATTGATCTTTAGTATGAAAATACTTTATTGAATCTTTAAAATGTTACACATTATTTAGATTTTTTCTTTACCACCCGGTTCACAAGGCTATCTCCGGCAGAAAAGAACGGTTACGAAACTTTAGCGTGCACTTTTCAAAACAAGTTTAAAATACAGTGTATATACAGGAGTCAGCTTAGTTTAAGTAGTATTAGGTACTTACTGTTACTTCTAATAGCGATGATCTTCGGCAAGAACAGCAAACAGAGCGTCGACGTGGTAGTAATAAGAATCAGACTAGTAATAGTGATGTAGGCTAACGTAGCTCTTTCTGATATGATAGTGCCTATCACCACTACACTAGCGCTGGTGATGACGACGGAATAGACGCTGATGCCAATGTACTTGGAGTCGTTGAGAGCAGAGATCTTAACGTTTCTTGTCTCCCACGCCATGTACACGCCGACTATGAGGAGCAGGCCTTTGTAAGCGTATAGGGCGCATAGCCACCCAGCCGTGTTTTGGGATTTGCAGACTTCTATCTGTGTGATGAATAGTTAGAATTATATTTTGTAATTTGCTGATTAATATTACAAAAAATCAATGAAGATATTTTTGTGTTATGTTAGTTGATGGACGATCGTTACAAAATGGACTACTAAACCATAAGGTCGATGTAGGATAATTTAATGGCAATTATTGCAAATCGCGAATGATGTGTAGTGAAGGAAAAGCTCCGTGGCGTGGGTAGATAGACGCCGATTGTGAATCGAGAGCCCTCGAGTACGATCTCGTACCGACACAATGTTTGTAAGGCCCACAAGTATTTGTCAGGGGTCTGGGTGTTTGAGAGACCAAAAAGTTTCTCGTAGTTACTGAAATCTACTACACAAGACTAGTTGATCTTAATGTGGGGTCAGGACTATATGTGACTGTTGGGTGTATTTAAGAACTCGCACAGCATGTTACTAACCTGAGGTTGGTATATAACACTGCGGTCTGTTGTGCTGATCTCAATAGTCAAGTTCTTGAGATGCCTCTCCATGGGATCCAATATAGCCCAGAGAGTCACAATCATTGCATCAATGAGCAGCAGCGCACACACCAGAAAGATTAGTGGAGTGTCTTGCAAGAGTTTGGTTTTGCATACCCCACTTCGATTACTGAAATATTTCATAGGTTTACGATAGGTTTTAGATTACATAGTAAATAATTTAAAGTGTAGTTCTGATCTTAAAAAGGAAGTTGAATCAGGATGTATGTATAATGATATAACTGCTTAAATTTAAGGATAGGTAAATGAATGGTTTTCGAAGATGTGTATAATTTTACGAGTATATAATGAAAAATGTTACCTTATAAATATCCGATGAACACGATAAGTCTTCGCAAACATGGAGCCAAAAGCCAGTGAGAATCCAGCTGATAAAATATAGACCCGGCCCTGAAAGCACATGTTTCGATTCACAGAAGAATATGGAGATTGAGTTAGTCATTACACTTAAAATGAAGTTATTAGATTTAGCGTTTGAAATATTTCTGAAAATGAAGCAACAGTAATAGCTATAAAAATAAAATAATAATAAAGTTAGCTGGTTGAGTAATCCAACGTCTTAGGGGTACATTTTTCTCTGGCAGCGAAATTGTTATCTGGCAAAATAACAGAGTGTTTCCAATGTAACTTACAATGCACATAGCAGAGAAGGGGACGTATGTGGGTAATGTGGCGTTGTCGACTCCGAGCAAGGCAACAGCTGTGTATACCAACACGCAGCCGATGAGAGTCATGTTGTTCAGGCGAGGAGATGACAGCTTAATTGATCTGGAAACAAATGCTGTATTAATTTCCAGAGTATGTACAGTTCCTGTTCGCAAATCGATGAAACTGAATTCAAGACCAAATAATACTGTAAAATTATTGTTCTGATCTTAATACAATCCGTTACGTATCTAGTATGTGGGGTCCAATGTACCTCAAATTCTAATTCGAGAAAAGAAATGTAGGTATAGAAGTTGATTAGCTAAAGTAAACCAAAACTTATATTCTGGACAGTGTTTTTTTTAATTCATCTTATAATGAATCACATTTTGAAATACTAAATACCGACTGTCGATTTTTCCTATGCCATTTTTTTCATGTTACCTTCGTTTACTATAATGCAAGTTGAAGACCAAGAACCCAAGCGCGAGGGCGACCCCTGCCGCCGCCAGCACAGCGACCGCCAGCCGCGCTGGTGCCCACACCGAGTCCACTCGCAACACCAGCACTCTCTTCGCAGCCGGTATACCTCCGGCCCACTGCGGCCGCGCGCACTCGGAACATGTCATCTCCCTACCGTGGCTGTATAGCGCCACTGTTTTTGGACGACCTCCTAGAATAGAAGAAGCGGTATTCGAGAAAATAGACGAGCTCAAAACGGTTTATGAGAATAAGTTTTACTGTTTTTGCATTGATAATGGAATTGATTTTACGGTACATATTTAGATGCGTTTTTTTTGTATAGATTGAAAGAACGATAGCCCCCGTCGCACTATTGGTTAGAGGCCGTCTGTGAAACGAGAAGTCGCGGGTTCGATCCCCGCACCGAAACAAATGTTTATGTGAACCACAAGCATTTGTTTTGGGTCTGGATATTTGTGAGACCGAAAAGTCTCTCGTGATTCCTGATACCCACGGCACATGACTCGATCTTAGTGTGGGTCAGGGGACTAAGATGTGACTGTTTGGTCTATTGATTTAAATATATATTACTTTTATTGTGTCTATAAAAACATGTATTTAAACTATTAGTAATAAAAGTTTACCTTGGATTTGATAGAAAGCTGATGTGCCAATTCTGTCAGCACCGTTGAAAGATACAGGGCCCTGGAAATGTTTATTAAAATTCAAATAAAGACATTCTACGGGAAATGCAGTCTAAGAAAATAAAATACCGAAATGAATAGCCCTTTCAGAATTATACACATGAATTATAACCTAATTCTAATAGATTTTTACGGAAAGAAGCCCTTTAACCCATTCAATGCGGCAACAAATTTTGCTCTCGCTACCCAGATGCGGCATACTTCTTAACGTAAACGCCGATCGGCGTGCGCCGCCCCTGACGGATCAAAAATAAAACGCCAATCGGCGTTTTCAGCACTTCGTTAAGAATTTCAATTTATTCATTTCGAATTCATGGGATTTCTCGAGTAGTACGCTATAATTATTGCAATAAGGACTGTTTTTAGTAAGTAGCAGAATTAATTTAATTATTTTAGCCAATTTTATATGAGGTTCGTGAAGATTTGTTGATAGAAATTTAAGAAAAGGAATATCTGCAGTTTTTTTAATAGATTATGGATTTAAATGATGAGTAAATCTCTTTATTTGATAAATATTTCTATTGTGCTCTCCCGTCGTACAAACATCCTTGTTTAAAGCATAAAAAATGATATTATTGATAACTTCGAATATTATCAGGGGTTGCAAACCATTTTTTTTAAATTTCATAATAATTAAATCTCAATACAAAGTTAGTGTATAGGTACTTATTATTATTAAAATTATCAAACGAATTTAATTATAAATAAAATATATAAAAATAATTTAATAATATATAAGTAAACATTTTCTCTCAATCTTCTTGATTGAAAACGTATACATAACTGGGTGTCGTTAAATAGACAATTGATTTCAGTGTAATAGATAAAATTTGATGGTTTGAAATTTAGTATTTTTCGCACTTACGTGGGAATATAAATCATATTAAAATACCGCGACAATATCCGTAAAATATAGTTTTATTACGTTGATTTTTTATGCAGTTCTTCTTTTTCAGAGAGAAAACATTCCTAGTCGCCTAATATATTAATTGATATATTGTTTGGGATGACATTTACTTATCTCAGTCGTTATTGGCACCACAAAAGAACCGGAAAAGTGAAAGTTCAAATAAAGAGATTAAAAAATAATTAAAATATCAGAATGTGATAATTGCCAGATTATCAATAAAATATTGACAAAAAAGATAAACGAAATATAATATTTGTTAATTTCGCATTTTGCTCACTGTTTTTAAGCAGCAAAACCTACTTGTTTAAGACACTGTGCAGGACCAAGGAAAATAGGAATTCATGTATAATGTAATTAGAACTAGCGGTCCCATATTCGTCCGATTGTAGATAGTTTTTAAACCAGTCCACATCAAAAACATATTATTTCGCCTAATAACTACCTATATGAATTAAATAATAACACCCAACAGTCACATACATAGTCCTGACCCCACACTAAGATCGAGTCTTGTGTCGTGGGTATCAGGAACTACGAGAGACTTTTCGGTTTCACAAACACCCAGACCCGAATGAAATATTTGTGGGCCGAACAAATATTTCTCTCGGTGCGGGGATCGAACCCGCGGCCTCTCGTTTCACAGGCGGCGTCCAATCAACTGCGCCACGGAGGCTGTCAATGAATTCCCCGAATGTGAATTTCCCGAACACTGTCGATTATATTTCCCGTCCAGTTATGTCCCGTTTCTCAATCCCATGACGAAAAACTTGCAATCCTGTCCTGTCAAATTGGGAGCCACCCATTCTAATTTTAAAAGTAGCAAATATTTCTATTTCAATTCCTGACTGCTGTAATATTCCCGTAGGATGACCCCGGGAATAATATTTTTTTTCGGACTGAAAGCTAGCCTATGTGTCAAACCAGGGTGACAGCTATCCCTATAACTAATTTCATCAAAATCGGTCGAGACGTTTTTGTGTGAAAGAATAACAAACATCCATACATCCACACATCCATCCACACTCACAAACTTTCACATTTAACTTCCTTATAAGTTTGTTTAATAGAATAAATAAATATGCTATTCATGTTTTTATAACCAATAGTTGTGAATCCCTGGAAAACGCCGATTGGCGTTTGCCGCACCTGAGTAAGAAAACTCAACTTTTCTAGAACTGAAATATCCAGAAACTATTTGTACCAGGCTTTTCACTGATAAATTATAAACACATTGGTCTATATTTTATAATTAAAACTTCAAATTTGAGTAAAATATAAAACAACTCTACATTACGCCGATCGGCGTTTTCAGCATCTGAGTAAGAAAAAATAATACGCCGATCGGCGTGCGCCGCATTGAATGGGTTAATTGCGTGATGTAATTTTAGCCAGGTGCGGCAATTATGACCTGTATGACCTTATACAACATTGATAGAATCATAGATGAAGTCTTAAGTGACCTTGTATACCGAAATATAATATATGATAACCCGTCTCCAAGACTTTGACACATCAATTATAATTTTAACAAGCAAAGTTCTGCTCATGAAATAACCGCAGCTCAGCCATTATAATTACAAATTTACGCATATGAATAAGCAATTAATTAATATTCAAATATATACCGACACTCCGAGGAAACTTAGATTCGCCAGCTGGTTCAGGAATTCTTCTGCCATGTCCTTGCGATCGTAGTCGAAGTGTCCCAGGGCAAGTTTTGATGTTCTAACACCGGTTCGGTTTTGAAGGTTGGAGTCCAGTTTGCGCCATTGCTGTTCTGCTTTGCTGAGTGCGAGGGCTATGACCCAAACAGCGTCGTAGGTTTGAGGTGCGTAAGGAGACACTGGAACACCAGCTGCTTCCATCTCTCGGTGGAACATTTCATTTGTCTGCAATAAAACATATGATCAGACTAATTTTGGTTCCATCTACGTCGTAATAGATCTTAAACTTTAAAATAACTACTGGTGGTAGGTCTCTCATATGTGAGAGGCCGCCTGGGTAGGTACCACCACAATGTCTATTTCTCCAGCAAACGGCAGTGTTAATGCGCTGTTGTGTTTCGATTTGAAGGGCATTGTAGCCAGAGTAACTACTGGACTAACTATTGAGACTTAATATCTTAGGTCTCAGGATGGCGAGCGCAATGGAATGCCAAGGATCGCTTTTTAATTCAAGGTGTTGTTTGATTTTTATACTGTTCATGAGTGGTCGTATCGCTTACCATCAGGTAAAGGGCATGCTAGTCTCGCCATTAATTACAATAAAATTAAAAAAAAAATGAAATAAGCCAATTTATATCTCAGTACCAAAGGATTAATATCGTTAATGTGACATAATATCCAAAAAGTCGCTGTGGAAATTCTTAGGGAAGGCCTATGGGAGTGGCGAATTTTCGTGGCTGAAGGGACTATTAAATGAGACATAATATATCCATAGTGTTGATATAAAACTATTATTTATGGATTTTATCGGGGATTTGGTTTAATTTTTGCATTTTTTGACTTCCCGACGTTACGATCAGTTTACAGTTTTCATGGTGAAATCCGCGATAAAATCCTTAAATAATAGTTTTATTTCAATGTTCAACATTTGCGTAAATCTAAGAAACCAATATTCATAGTGGTCAGCCAAGTTTGCTCCATTTCAGGTTCAGCCTTTCTCAATCAGGTTTTGACTAGACAAGCATTATTGTGACGGTAATCACTTTAGGCACTTTGTTCCTTTTAGTGTACCCAAAGACGTTACTAAAATACAGCTCTGTCGGCATTGTTGTAATTTGAAATGTCTATTTTGACCGACTTATCAATTTAATTATCGAAGTTTACTTACGACAAATTTCGAGTCGCAGGATAGATGGTTAATGTGGTTAAAGGTCACAGGTCAGATGTAGCGGTTTCTATCAACCTGTGCTGAAAGGTTAAGTACTGCCTTCGACGCAGACCCGGCTAAATTAATTTACAGAATAATGAACGTGTCCGAATTTATCCTCGTCTGCAAAGGTTCTCAGGTAATAGAAAATATATTTTCATTTGCTGAGATATTTCAATCTTTCTCCTGTATTTTTTTTATTTTAAGGATTTAGTTTAACTCGTCTTTATTTTAGTCTTTGCAACTGATAAAATAATGATCGTTGATACAAAAGATCTTGTAAAGTTCGCCAAACTTGTTTAAATCCCAAAATGTGATAGGTGACAAGCCTATAGTTTATACACAGTCCAGTCAACGTATGAAGATTTCCAAACCGGAATCTCGCACAAAGTATTTTAATCAATTGAATAATTGTCTGAATTGTGAAATTACCAAATGAAAATGAATAACACATGCAAAGGTAATTAATCAATGAAACCAACTTGTCTAGTCCGGTAGTCCTCAACTTCGGCACGTTGTAGACAACAAACTAATTTACATCTCGGAGTAAGGTGTTAACTAGTAACAAGCCAAAGCTTTGTAGCGAAGTTTCTGAACTGAATGCAGTTGCAGTAATCTGTCATTGGCAGAGGGCGGAGATTGTCGAATTTAGGTAAGTAGTTCTCAATTATTGTTACGAATACAAACTATTTTAATGTTTGTTGATAAAGGTAATGTGACTATCCCGGAGTGGGAAGGAACATATAAAGCGAAATATAGTAGCACCTCAGCCTATATCTGCTGGCAAAAAGCATTAATATATGTAACATTAATGCTTTTGCATTTTATTTTATGAACTGAATATGAATTGAGTACGTATGATTAATTTTCACAAATTTTGTCGGTTTTGGTCTAACCGCATATACTTATAGATTAAATTCAAAACGCGCTTGATTTTCGTGGGTCAAAAACATGGGGTTTCTACCATTGTATATGCTGGTCACTATCCGGATGGATAATAATATCTTACCACCAAAGAAATGGTGATTACCGCCGTTCATATATAACCTCTTATATATTAAATGCGTTGCCAGCCTTCCAAAATGAAAAGTAAAAGAACAAGCGAGGGAAAAACAAAAGGAGGCACAAAGGGGTATTTTGGCCTCCCGGCAATAACATTCACCGATCAACATTGTCGCGATAAATCCGTTTGCCATGAAATCTTTACAATTCTGGCACTAAATTAGCTACATTAGAATACGTACAAATAATATTTTTCATATACAACTGATATATAAAAAGAGAAATATTCTAAATTATCCGCCAGAAGACATTTTCGGTTATTTATCGAGCACGTGTGGCGCAAAATAAATAAAACATGAACGTGTTCACAAGTATTCTTTGTGTTTTACTTTTTGTACGTTTTCTTTTGCACGTTTCTTGCACAATTTTATTTCGGTAGCGACGAAGAAAAAAGGTTTCTGTCAGTTACACGACCTAATGTTAACACACTAAATTGGTTTGCAATAAATGTCTGTTTTAAAATTAAGTATGTAACTGTATAAATAGTAATTTTAGTTTCCTCGACATTTTGTTGTAGGTTTCTTTTACTAATACATTTTATGAATTTTATAATTAATACACTATTGATGGATATCGTTGGAAGTAATGAGTAGGTAATTGACGATTTACGTAACAAAAAAGACAATTAGCATTCCTTAATATGAATCGCTTGATTGTTGAACTTCTGAATAGAAGAATCTCTTGCCACTGAAAAAAATATTATGGCGGCCTTTGTATCAACCTCCTCCAAGACAGGAGAGAATTCTAAGCTTCTTCGGATAATAAAGGTAATGTTAATGTCTATTTATTAAGCATTCATTTATATTAACAATTTCTTATGAATTGATGTTCGATTCCCACAATTCAAACCGCTCTTTACAAAAATAATACACACGCCTATTTTGAAAACATAAAGTTTCTTTATAGATAACAATTAATATTCCAACCGGCTGTGTTGACTCGGCCAAATTACCGTTTATTTAGGATGGCGCCCAATTACCTTTTTAAAAGGTCGGTTTTTAATAAATAAATGAATTAGTGGTTGTAGTTTATAATGAGGGACGTGCCGTACTCGTATAGATAAGTAACAACTAAGATAGTACTACACTACGCTTGATAGGTGTCAAGTCTCGTAATGCCCACTGCCCAGTAATCAATGGTATAGCTGCATGGGTTTATAAATCTATAGTCGTATTGGTGGTCAGGGATTTCCTGTATCCTCTATGATGTATATAGCCTAATGTTTAATACTATGGTCTAATAGTCCACCTCACTGGTCTAGTACGGTAGACTGCATAGGTACACATTTTTGTAGGTCTCTCATAAATGTGAGAGGCCGCCTGGGTAGGTCCCACCGCAATGTTGGCGGAATGGCGGGAAAAATCCCGCCAAACAGCAGCGTAAATGTACTGTTGTGTTCTGTTTTGAATGGTTTTAATTCATGGTGTTGTTTGGTTTTACTACTGTCCATAAGTCTATCGCTTACTATCAGGCGAATGGCATGCTTGTCTCATCATTCATCTTATTCATCTCATCATTCATTGCAATAAAAAGAAAAAGCCTCTGAAATGTTTGTCTCTATATGTTCTAAAATATAACTAGAAAGTCAACTCAGACACATAGAATCAAATCTGAATATAATCTGTACATGTTGTGTTGTTTCTATTAATACACGTACTCCCAAATAATTAATACCGTATACACAATAGGAACTAAACAGCTTCTCCAATGAAAATTGTATGGAATTGAATTGCAAATTAAGCAATAATTAAATCCTGCGTTTGATTACTAACAAAACATTAGATTATGCTGACTGAAACCAAACACAAAACAAGCAAATATTGGTCTTCCAGCTATAATACTTTGAGTTTGTTTATAAAATTGTATTACAAGTATTTAACGGTTATACCTAATAATGAGGATAAAATTGTTTACCCTGACAATACGTTTAACATGTTCAAATAATTGACGATAGATACCAGTAACTTATTTTTATTGTACTTAAAGTCGAGACGAGCATACCGTTCGCCTGTTGGTAAGTAATACGACTGTTCATGAACAACAGCAAAACCAAACAACACATTGAATTACAAAGAAATGCTTGGCATTTCACTGCGCTCGCTACTCTGAGACATAAGATGTTAAGTCTCCAAATCCAGTAGTTACTTTAGTTACAAGTTTGGCGGGAGAATTTCGGCCATTCCCATTCAGCTCATTCGACCTCTCAGATATGAGAGACCTACCACCAGTAAAACAACAGTAAAAGTAATTCCAATATACTCACCAAACCAGAGAAAGACATAAGGTCTCCCACGATTCCCCGGTGTGCTGTGACCGTGACCAATCCTTCAAGAGCCCTGGCCAGCTGGGCCCTCGCACAGGGCGCGGCGCCTCGAATCCTGGGTGGCATGCCAGCTACCAGCCAAGCGTACTCCGCGCCGAACATGCCCAGACGGAACGCCTGCGCTCTCGCCAGAAATAACTCTTTTAGTATTTTTTATAGCTCTTGGTGGTCTTATCTTAAGGAGCGTTTTGGTAAAGCACATGGGAGGTGAATTATGACTTTCTGGATTTAATTGTCATGGGTGATATTTACTTTAACGTCCACCTCTGCGGCGCAGTTACACGCCGCCTATGAAATGAGAGGCCACAGGTTCGATTCCCGCGTCGAGACAAATATTTCGTTGACCCACAAATATTTCTTTCGTGTCGAACAAATAACGGATAAAACTGTTATAGTTCTTGATAACTATTTCACAAGTCTTAATTAATTTTAATCTGGGGGTAGGACTATGTGTGTGCCTGTCTGGTGTTTTTATATATTTTTTAAAATATTAATCAAAACTAACAGTGAATGAATAATTTTCGAAAAACTGCATACCATAGACATCATTGAAAGAAAAATAAAATATATTGCGGTTACTTTACATAAATGTATAATATGGAATCAGGAATAGTCGCAGATGGGATTTCAACTTATCTATTCTAGGTTCGTAAGAATTAAAAGTTTTGTAAAGATAATTAAAGTTATGTTTCGATATAATAATCGAGATATTTTATTTACTTAACTCAAAGTTAGAGATTCTTGAAACCCACTCACCTCACAAAATATCTTCGGTATCATATCTTGGGAGAAACTGCCGATAATTATGCGGGTGTCCAGTTTCTGTAACAATATAATAATTGTTGAATTTGTTTTATAGATCAGAGATTTGATATTTCTTAATAAAAACAATTCGTAAATATTTTCTATTATCCACTACTTTAAGAACTATATATGTCCCTATGTCCCTTTGTATGCTTAAATCTTTGAAACTACGCAACGGATTTTGATGCGGTTTTTTTAATAGATAGAGTGATTCAAGAGGAAGGTTTATATGTATAGTACATATTATTGTACAGAAATTGATTTGTACCCGGGTGAAGCTGGGCCGGGCCGCTAGTAACTAATAACCCTAACTGCAGTAGCATATCTAAATCAAGGATAAACTAGTTAATCTATAATTCTACATAAATTAGCATTAAACCCTAAGATATACTGATCAAAATCCTATTACAGGTGAATCAAATTCCCACATAACGCTAAGTACTGCAGCACAAAGTATGCATTATGCAGACACACGTCACCCAAGATTCCCACACGAAGATACCGCTTTACTGGGAACATCCTTCCAGATTGTTTGCTCGGATTCGACAACTAATTAAAGCGAAATTAATTGAATTAACGTGGTCGTGTTTATTCAGCTAATGAAATTTGTAATTGATTGAGAAATGACAAGCGTGTATCATCAATCAATGTCGCTTTCAGTTGCTTTCAGTGGAACGGAGTGCAGACGAAGAAATTGTTGAAGACAAAATGCAATCTTTCATTGAAGATTGTTTTATTTGCAAAAATAGACAAATCAGTATCATTATTTTAAATAAATTAAAATCCAAATTTATTAATGGTTACAAATATTCTGAAGAGTCGCAAATTTACTTGGTTTTAATTTTATTTGCATGAAAGTCAATAAATGGTGTCCATATTCAAATGTTTGTACTGTTTAGCTGTTAATCTACTTATTAATAATGATAGGTTACGCTTACATTTATTCCTATTGTTTCTGATGTTTATTGTATTTAACTTTGTGCATAATTTAAGATAACAAAAACAACAAATGCAAATTTCTTCAACTCCAAACACAAAATAAGTATCCTAAGTCGAAGGTCATAGGCATTCTTGTTCCAAGTTCATTTACAAAAAAAAGTACTGCCATTTCAGCCTATTTACCGAACATGTGCCTGTCAAATAAGCTGTTTAATGAAATACTTAAGATGTTCTCTTTATACTTTGTTTCATTAATCCAGTTTTTAGATCTTTAGTCATTCCGTCCCTGGAGGTCGTCTAGCAAGATTTAAGCTTTTATCGATGCTGTATCTTCACTTAAAGATCTAAGGATTACTTCAGACAAAGACTTTATTCCAAGGTATTATGTTAAGGCCTCTTATTATTGGTATTTAGTTAGGTATAAGCGAGGTAATGATGGATACAAATGTGAAATGCCGATACAAGTTACGAATAGAGAGACCAATTTATTTTTAATAGTTGATCCCTTTAAGATATTTCAATATTCATGTCTGGATTATACATACAAGCGTCTTACTTATAATGTTGTTGAAAGATACCATCGTAAAGTAATTTGGATATCTGATAGTTTTAGACAAGAATTTCGAAGGTGTGTCAAGTTGACCAACCAATACACATTAGGTCGGTCTGGTGGGCTAAGTTTTAACTTCTGTCGCCCATAAAGGAAAGCCTCACCTATATAAAGCACCTTTTACTTGGGGAGAGTTGCATAGTGTTAATATTAGTCAGAACACGATCATCTTTGGCGGTTATTTCATAAGATAATGGCATACGTTTCTCGTCGCGAGAAATTTTCCGTGAATGGGGCTTAAAAGTAGTATATATAATATATATAGTCCGTAATGAAGACCTATAGAGTAAGTCCTAGTTTTAAATTTGGTTTCACATCTATATCTTAATATTAGGAAACAGAAGATCTCGTTTGACAGAGCAAGAGCTCCTACATTCGGAAGTAATAAAGGAACTTTACCTTCAGCTGTTGCAGTTGCTCTTTGAAATCCGACTCTGCGAATGTGATAGACGCTGCGCAGGTGATGTTGGCAGCTTCCAGTTGCGTGACGAGCTCGTTTACAGCTAGTGAATATACTTCTTCGTTTTGGGAGAAAGCTGTTACTGTGTCCCAGCCGAATTGTCTGCGGGAAACAAAGTGTAATGGAATTTTGAATGCTTCTATTGGTTTATTGTTTTAAGGCTGTATAAAATAGTTTTAGTTATATTTCTGTTTTGTCATTTTGACTGCTTCGATGGCAATACTAAAGTGTGATTGCAAAGATGACGTCCCGCGTTCGAATCCCGAGTCGGAAAAAGTGATATTGGATTTTCCTATGTATTATCAGTCCGGAGGCAGGCATTTGTGCCTGATATGACGGCAGGTTTGTCCCCTATCAAATCATGGGACCGGAAATACAAGGCGCAATGTAGGTGTCCTGGTTGCCCCTCCGTCTACGACTTCTGTCCTATTCCGTATGTTGACTATCGAACGAAGACCTCTCTTAAGGTTTTCCATCTTATTTATTACCTAAAAGGATATAAAAAGATTTGAAAGAGCATTACAGAAACGATAACATATAGTAGTTACTTCATAAGTACATTGAAATATCCATTTGTCTATATTTTGTTGAACAACGGCCTTATAAAGAGACAGTTTTAAAATCTAATATATTTGTTGTTGTCCGCTTCCAACGACTTTTTTATAAATAAATATAAATAAATAACACCTAACAGACACACACATAGTCCTGACCCCACACTAAGATCGAGTCGCGGGTATTAGGAACTACGAGAGACTCACAAACACCCAGACCCGAAAGCAATATTTGTGTGCCGCACAAACATTTCTCTCGGTGTGTGGATCGAACCCGCGGCCTCTCGTTTCATAGGCGGCGGTTTTCTAACCGACTACGCTACGGAGGCTGTCATTCATTTCACTTTTGAATCCAGTTTGAGTGATGAAGACAAAACATTCGATAACTAAAATAGCTTTTAAAACTATATGAATAAGGTCGTAATTCATTAAATAAAAGACCAATTATTAGTCTACGAGTTAATTCCTAAGTTTGCTAAATTTAATCTAAGTTCGCATCACGGCCATAAACAGATAAATGAAGTAAGCAAATAACTAATTAAAATTTTGCAAGTAAGCACTCTAGCAAAAGTTTCAAAGAATACAATGGGCTGAAATTAATTCATGTTTTAGCATAATCTCTTAAAATAATCTTACTTATTCTTCGCCAACTGTACAGGATTACTTGAGTATTCAGAATAAGTAAATAAAAATATGCTTTACTAATATTTTGTTGAAAAAGTGTTGCATTTGTACTCAAAGTTATTTAAGAGCTAGCATTACCTGATGAATGCAATGCGTGCTGGGTTATGTGAAGAATCAGGAGCGACGGTCCTGCAAAATAGCGGGAATTCCGATCTGTCGCTGAGAGCAGGCGACGTGGACCCAAACGACACCTGGTGTACATGTCACAATTATTATCAGAAATATGAAGTCTACTGTCGAACATACGTAATATCTATTTTTTAAATTATAAGTTATGATTTATCATGTAGATTTTGTGTAAAATGTAGGTATAGTTGCAATTGTCTTTGTATTCTCAATACCATCTTCAATAGTGTCCTCATTACTGTGGGCAGATTGGGAGATAAGCATCAAAATGTACCGAATATTAAATGTGAAAATACAGTATATATTATACCGTAATAATTATTATCTATCATCATGTACATTGTGATAAATATGAATGGATTGGTGGCGTAGTTGTACTTTGGTATGATTGCAAAGGTAAGTTCTCGGGTTCGAATGCCGGTTCGGGCAAAGTGATATTTAGATTTTTCTATTTATTATCAGCCCGGAATCAGAATTTTGTGCTCGCTATGGCGATAGGCTCGCCTCCTATCCCACCATGGGTAACGAATAAAACACGAAAAAACATGGGTGTCATGGTTGCACACTGCCTACCATTTCCGGGAAAAAGGCGTGAGTATAAACGTATGTATGCAAAACAATCTAATCCCAGATTTACGTCCATCCAGGTCTTCTAAACCTGTTACACCTGCAAACACATCGTCCATTGAAGCAACCAAAGCTATCTGCACCAAACCTGACTCATACGGACTCATTACCGTCGATCACGTTACATTTCAATAGCAAAGCCAACAAATGAACCTAAAGCGTCGTCTTTGCACACAGGATTTAGCTCCGCGATGAACATCTGTCTACGTAGTCTCCCAAACGAAATTAATCATTGCCAGCTCCACTCAAAGTTGATTTTGCAACGCCAGATTGTTGGATAAAGCTTCGATAGTGGATGGACGGATGCAAATCCAATATTTGAATTTGGCGAAGGCTTGTTTCGCACGTAATCACGTTAGGAGTTGGGCGTGGCGAGCGAGCCTCGCGATATTCGGAATTTGGTGTGTCTAAAGCTATTGATGTCAACTATGTCAAGTTTAAATCGAATGGACACAAATCTAGATCTGGTTTGTTTGACTTTGATGTTTACTTTGTTGTTCGCTGAATTGGATGGTTAGTTTTGTTGAAGCTTTTTGTTAGTTTTTTGTCGATGTTTCTTTAGTGTTGTAATGGAATAAATATGTAACTTTTGGGGTACACATACTTTACTAAAATTAACTGTCTATCTTCTTTTTGGGTATGTAGAGAGGTATTATAGTACTATTTATCCACTTTTTAGTTTAAAAGTAAGAGATAAAATAAAAATAATATATTGCTTTCTCCTCTAGTTGGTTGGATATCGAAAAAGATAATTTTTCGCTGTAAAGCCAAATTCAAACAACGTATAACATAATATCCATATACTAAATTTATTCTGTCCAATAATTCATTGTAATCACAATTTATTCAATTGCGACTAAATGAAGTTTTAACCCGCTAACACATTTACATAAATATCATCTGACCAGACAATCTTTATCCAGAAACAGTCTAGTAATAACCTACAAAATGATTTACTGTTCTAGATCTTCCATATTTTTCTCGGCTGATGACAAGACAAATCTCCCGTGTAGCCATCCCGCCCGACATAATGTTGCAAGAATTCTTACGGTTGAATTTTCTTTAGATGATAAATTACTCTGTCGCTAAACCAATAGCCTCACATAACTTCGTACTTATTTCTTTTAAGTTTATGAAAAGTTTACTCGGATAAGCAATTTTTTAACATAAATCTAACAGCATTATTCATACTGCATTCTGTTTTATTTTCCTGATTGAGAAGTCTAAAGTAAGCAGCTGTATTATTTTACGATGATAATAAGATGGTTGGGAAGTGAATTTCAACCGGAATATTTCATGGATGATAAATGTCATTTCATATTAATATTTTTACCTTTCAAATTCTTTCAAAAATAGAACAATGAGGTGTTCTAGTGGCAGTCGTTTGAACTTTTTATTTTTATTTCGATGAATGGTGAGACCACAGGTGAGACGAGTCTGCCATTAATATGACCGATCATGCAGTAGTAAAACCAAGTAATATTATGAATTACAAAGCAATTCTTGGCATTCTATTGCGCTCGCCAACCTGAGACATATGATGTTAAGTCTCTTAGTTATGATGTCTAGTAGATTCTATGGGTACAATTTTCCTTAAACCGGAACACAACAGTGCATTTACACTGGTCCTTGGAGAAATAGACATTGCGGTGGTACCTACCCAACCGGCCTCTCCAATATGACGGAACTACCAACAATAAAATATAAGTACTCTGAACCGGTAAGGTTCTGTGTTCTAGTTGGTTACACCATTGTATGAGTTTTAAGGGTTAGAAGTCTCATAGGAATGTTCCGGATGTGGAATTAATGCCTGGCATGGCGGTAGATTCGTCTGCTATTACATCTTGGGACCGAACCAAGTTCTACGAAATATGGATCGAACCCTCGGGTATACAGGCTGTGAGTGTGTTTGTGTGTGTCAATTATGGTAGCATTAAGTATGGTATATGTAGGTATGGTATAGCGGGTGTTAAGTATGGTAGCCAATACAATGTTCCAAGATACCTGCACGATGTTCCAGTATGGCACGATCTTGGCAATGCTCTCGGTGACGTCAGAGCACGCTGTTCCCAGCAGCATCACCATTCTGGACTCCCTCTCCGTGTACAGAGCGTGGAAGAACCGATCCACACCTACTCCTGGGTCACACTGTGGGATTAAAACGATATTTAACTATTGCTATGAGCGGTTAGAGGGAGTTAAGGAAGCAGTCATGCCTTTGATGAATGGGTGGAGAATAACAAAAAGGGATGGTGATTGTTTGTAAATACAATGTAAATACAATTTCGTGAATGTTGATGATAGAGACACATTTTAATAATTTCTTTCTCGATATAATATACTCTGAGACATTCCAATTAAAAATATTTTACTCGTATTTGCGTTTTCTAAAATACCTTCTACAAATTTTTAATTAGAGACAAAACTGAGCTGCTGTCACTTGCATCTTTCCTATAGCTTTTATTATTTCATTCACTCGACCTACTAAACTTATGAATAAGGCAATCAAAATTCTCAAGAGGGTTGCTTTCTCTCACGGTTTTACTTCAGAAGTAAAGGCCCACGAGTATCGTATGCCATTATCGCACAAGACAATTGCTGTAAGATTGACGTATTCTAATGTTAAGGGAAAAATGTTAATACTGTACAACTTTTTTATTTCCGTAAAATAATCATATTTTCAAGGCGAGAAAATCTTTCCGTGTACATGAGGAAATTTAATCTACCCCCTGTATCTAAACATGAACTATCTTGTCTTTCAATTTAACATACACAAGTTCTCAAAAGTGTAACTACCTGAGTATCATTAGTAATAAGATGCAGCTTATATCCCGGCAGAACTCCTTGCTGGTTGACGTGGTCTACCGCGAGCCTCGCTGCAGTCAGCTCGGACACTCCATCAGCCCTGGGAGCACTGCCTATCGACAGCTCGAACAGACCCAGGATCGAGACGATGCGGTTTGATCTCGTCTTTGGTAGCTCTGTGGGACAAAACAGGAGCTATATATTTTCAGATATATTCTGAGATCGATTGGAGATCATAATTTATGAAGTTTCTCGTAAATTCTGAAATCTATAACGCAAGGCGTTTCTCTTACTTTAATTATTTATTACAAGGGTGAACTCATTACCAAACCGATTGAAAATGTTAATCAAAATACACTGTGAAATTATCTGTCATATAAAAAATCTTAAACCTATACTTGTAGAAATACGAGTATGTAAGTACTTCTAGTTTTTGAAAAACACCCTCATCACCTTAAACAAACAGGATAAAGTTTCATTAGCCATCGAAGGCTGCAATATAAACTTTACTTATACGTCGCCGACTTTAATTGGAGCTTAAAGTAAACACCACTGCACCCAATAATGGAAGTCGATGCGCACACTGTTCCAATATACAGCGCATTGACACTGAAAATATTGCTATGTGACGAGCTTGCAAGGGTACAACGACCGTCAATCCCAGGGCATTCTAGAAGGTAATGGAACTGGCTAAGGTTGCTGGAAGTCTCCTTGAAGTTGCTGGATGCTACACTTCCTTTCCTTTGGAAGTATTTGAGGGAGGCCTAGGATTAGCACCGGGCTTACTATAGGAAAACCGACAGAGAGAGAGAGAAAATAAATATTATGGAATTATTAATAGTGGTTGTTTTGTTTGTACCTCGGATATTCTTCAATAACAAAAACTTTGGAGTAGCTGCTCAATAATATTTAAATTGGGTGATGAATAATATTTTTTCGACTATAAATCACTAATACTCTGCTTCTATACATTTTTAACCTAATAACCTAGTAATGTAGGTGATATTTGTCATGGTTTGAAACAATGAATAATTAATTGAAGTTACTGAATCAGAAATCATAACATTTCGACAGGCAGTACAATTTGTAAAGCACGGCTGAACGTAGATTTCCGGTCAGTCAGTCAATTCCGTAACCAAACGCTCCACACAAATTTTGCGATGTACTGTTTGGGCACTCGCTATTATAGTAGTGCAATTTAATTGTTTCTAATAAGACAGTACAATTTACTTAAATTAAAAATTCAAACACCTAACCAAAGGTGCTGATTGATTCCTAGATTTCGAATTATTTGTTTGATCGATCTAACGGTTATTTTCGCTTCTAAAGCATTCAATTCTTTGTCTTTTTTAGATCATACTTATCTTTTTTTATGTAGTCTCTGGTATCTGGGCTTCATAGTCATTACGGCATCAAAACCGATTATTATCATTGTCATCAGCATATGTCTACGCACACCATTACACTTAATCATTTGCTAAATGCATCCATTATTTTTGGGATGGATGTAACAACCGAGGAAACAGCTCATCAGCTGCTGGAATTACCATAACCTGTCAACATCTCCACAATTTCCAACATTTGAGTCTTAGATTCGTTATTCGCCTCTTAAAAAGAGTAAAATACGATAGGAGGAGAACAGATTTATCAGGTTTCTTTCAATTTCATCGAACAAAACACGACAGCAAAACCGCACTCATCCGGTTTTCTGTCCCATGAAGCATCAATTTAACTCCTTTTAGCAATAAAATTGAAGCATAAAGTGTTACAGAGCACCTCTACGCGATAATGCACAGTCTTGATCGTTTTCTGAGAAACACCGGTGCCCAGTGAGCCGTGATGTTAAGCGATGTGTGAAAATGTTTCACAATACATCTTGCATGAGATGTCTGACTGAATACAATTTTGTAACACTGCTCACGACGTCTTGGTGTAAACAATTGAGTTTGTTTACCTAATAGTGTCGTGTTGGAATTGTTTACCTCCTTGATTCGAATGTTAGCATAATGTTATGTTATTGTTAATCGAGATGGTTCGATGGGTATCTCTCTGTTTGTGATTCTTATTTTAAGTAGAATAATTAATGTTTATCGTGCAGTTTTGAACACGGGAATACATTATCAGAATGTAGAACGTAAATAAATATATTAAAACATTGTGTATAAATCAAAATAAGTAGGCATACGAAGGTTCTTGTTATATGGTTGAGATGGCTGTTGTTCGCATCTCAACTGCATCGTTACCTAAGCCGTGAAGCATCTTTTGTTCTCTAGTTTTCTATACAATATTGTGTTGTTTAAAAACGTTTTAGTGTTGCACGGAACGTCAACGATTAGTATTTTTTGGTTAATTTTTACTCACACGTGCGTAGTTGTGTGCTGTTATGCGTCGGCTTTTTATAAAGTCAGACCAACCAATTTTGATCCGTACGCTTCAAATATTTTGCTGGTCTGTAACTAATGATTTATGTATTTTCGTCTTGAGATGGAAATAGTATTAGATGAATATTCGTGGCACTGGTAACACCTCTTCAGTTCTTTTAAGGATACAGGTTATGTATATGTTTGTATGTATAATATTGTGAATCATCATCATCAGCCTATTATAATGGTCCATAGTCCATATATATCCTCGTGCCTTCCACTAGTCGTATTTAGCATTTGCCTTTTGTAAATTGTCACGCCAGTTAGATGGTCTCCTTGGACAGATGTGGCTAGCCAACTGACACTTTCTATGCCTTTAGCTCTCTGTCGGATAAGATAGTTTGGCTCTCTTATCCTTCAGAGAGACCGTGAACATGCATTGTGAATGACACAATAATATTTATTCTTATCCTGGAATTAAACTTATTTTACTATCACAAAGTTTTTAAACACTAAACTACCATACTCTATATTAATTCCAAAAAGTTTCAAACCACCAGACCAATTTACAACCCAAAACATGAGGATCACATTGAAAATATTTCTTTCACATTGTGTGCCCTTTGAAGTACATTCGAGGGTCACCTTGGAAAAAGTATTTTTATTTATACATATGTATGAACGAGCCCAAATGTATGGAAACTTGCTAATGTCCTGAATAGGCGCAGGTACTGTGCCAGCGCGGACATATAGAGGGCACGCCACGCCACGGCACACGAGGTATTAGAAATGGTTTAGTCTTTTTATATTGACAACAACACACCTAATGATAAATACGATATCTTGTATGATGTTCGATATCCAGATACCAATATACTACTATTTGCTATCCCACGCGTGATTCAAGCCCTTATTACAAAAGACTTTGCTGGTGATTTAACAACGTTTCGAATACTTTACAGTTTTCGTGGTCACGGGGCGGACTGAGGTATCAGTCATTCCCTCAACGAATGTCACAAAAAACTACCCTTAATTTACTATTCTTAATTTAAAAGTTAATTTAAAAAGTTTGTTGTTTTTGCGATACGATGATTGATCAATATTTATAATTTTGTCATTTATATTAACAATTTATTTACATAACAATGTTCCCACTAAACAGCTATAGATATAGCACAGACACCCAACACTAGGCGTATGTCGCCGTTTGTTGCAACACGCAGCGTGGCGTGTGGTGCGTCATGTGTGTTCCACTTCGCTTACCCGATACACGACGTATAGCCCATTAAAACGTTCTGCCATGATGGATGCGATGCCCGCTGGCTACCTCTCATATTTACACAATGTTGAAGCTATCGTATTATACAAAACTGGATATATTTTATGGTATAAACAAATATCCAGGCCCGGGCAGTGACATTGATCAGACTAAAACTACATGTATAAAATATACAGGGTATATCAAGGCTGTTACCGAAAATGAAGGGTAGTGGGTTTAGTGATTTCGGACACAAAGTAACTAAAAAAAATTCAAAAGCGACTATTTTTTTTCATGTCTTTTCTATCGTCCTGTTTGGGTGGGTGGTGCTTAAATACATTGTTTTTTCTAAAATAATATTGTACACCCTTTCATTTTCAAACACGCTTTGATATGAATTTAAATTATTATTTTGCAAAAAATATTGATTTACCACCCAAACAAATTTTAAAAAATCACAAAAATATTGTCGAGTTTCCTTGCGAAATTTTTAGTTGCATTGTATCTGTAGGTACTAAAACTACCATCCGGCTTCGTTTTCAGTCGCAGTCTTGATAGACTCTGTATATAGCAAGCTAATTCAAGATGCTAGTTTTATGAATAACAAGCGGCCCTAGCTTATTATCAGGCATTATCAGGGCTAATGTATTATTCTAATGGTGAAATAATTTTTCAAATCGGTCAAGTAGTTCCAGAGCCCGTTCAAACAATAAAACATTTCCTCTTTATAATATTAGTTCGAATGAGATACTTGAATATATTCAGGTTCCACTCAACATAAGAGATTTTGACAGAGGAGGTTACAATAATGAAATTATTTTTATGAAACTTGTTTTGTTTGTCAAATGGTTGTCATCAACATCAACCCCGGTAGGAAGGCTCTCAGCTCTGCTTACAATGTGTAACTTTTTTTTAAATTTATTTATTTAAGAACTAATACAAACATATTACAAGTATTCTGATACTTAGTTGTATTATATTAGTTTTATCAAATATTTATTTTAATTATTTTACGCTTTGTAAAACTGTGCGTCTATATGTGATATTTTTAAATGAAAATGTCGTACAATTAATTTTGTATTTGACTGCCTTGGTGATGTAGTTGTTCTACAGTACGATTTTAAAGCTGAGGTCTCAGATTCGAATCCGGGATGGTACATATAGGATTTTTTTATTTATTATCAGTCTAGAGTCAGGAATTTGTGCCCGATATGGCGATACTTACCCCCTAATACATTGTGGGACTGAACTCCTGAAGGTGAAATGTGGGTGTACTTTTAATACCTCTGCCTTCCCTTTCTGAGAAAAAGGCTTGAGCTTATATATGTATGCCTGTATAAATTAATTTTGTGTCACTAGAAGGCTTATTGAAACTTTGGATACTCAGTATAAAATAAGAGTTTGCAATAACATTGCCTAAGAACCCAAATTGATAAATTTGTTTGAAGCCTGTTTAAGCCTTTTGACCTTTGCATAAGACGTTATTGGTAATGCTCTGACTTGGTATTACGAGTACATTTTAAGCTTTAATACTTTAATTTGTTTTAGATAATCTGGCAAAACTCAAAGGTATTTTGAGCATCACCTACGTAAGAAATGGAGGTTGTGGTTTGAAGGATATTAAAATATTATATTGGCCAATAATTCTTACTACAAAATATAAAATTCGGTTTCTATTATGAATAAAGTATTAATAGCGGACGTACATTTACGATTTTCAATTCATTTACAATTTAGTTTTATAGTAGGTATTCATTTATTATTAAAAAAGCAAAAAAGTGTGAATTTTAGAGGTTTTTTTTGTAATTTTTGTATGTTATTGTATGTGTCATGTAGCCAATTTGATTCTGATGAGACATTTGATTGATTAAGATTTTATGTTAATGAAAATGAATGATTTTTTATTCAAGAGGAAAAGCTATTCAGCTCCCCTTTCGTTACCCCGGGGGAGGCCAAAAGGGGTATGTCAGTGTCTCTGGCTGGAAGGCCCGGTATAAACGCGGATATTGTGGCTAAACTGGGTTCAAATTACTATTTATTTATTTATTAATTGCATAAATCAAACTCATTTTCTTTTATTTAGCTGTATAGGTGTCGAATAGCACATTAGGCGTACGTAGTTTCCCAAAATGCATATGCATTTTGGGAAACATTTATTCATTCAGATATCTGTCTGAGCCAAACGTTGTGTCAAAAATGTGAATTTTGCACCTTCCATTATGATTAAATAAAAATTCTATGGAGTTGATTTGGTAAAAATACTTCGTGGGTGTTAATTCCAATTTTTCCTGTTCCGCGGGGTGTGGATATAATCTTTTTATTATGCAAACGAGGTTTTTAATGAGCGCTGTTTGTTGTTTGCGATAGCAAAATTTGGATTTGATAGGAAGGAAAAAAAGGAAAATTGGTTCATATTTTAATTTTGAAGTTAATTTTATGTAAACTGTAGACAATTTGTAATTCTGCCTGATTTCTATTATGTTTACTCATTCCTTGAAATATCAAGTAAACATATTTTTTGGGGCTAAAATTACCAGAATAAGTTTTCCAAAACATCCTACCTTTGTAGTGTTTTGACATACATTTTCATAAGAATAATCGACTCTGCTGATGGCAAGAGATGAAGGAGAAAAGAAGGAATTAAGGACAGAAGTTTCAAAGTACTACTCGTATATTTACGATAATCTCACTCACCAAATGTCAAAGCCGGTGTACGTCGGTGAGACAGTTTTACCCCCAGGATTGAGTCGACCCATCAGAGTAGTTCAAATAAATATTACGTTCTTTTTTATTGCTATGAATGGCGAGACGAGCATGACCTTTGCCTGATGATAAGCGATACGACCACTCATGAACAGTAGCAAAACCAAACAACACCATGAACTACAAAGTAATGCTTGGTATTCCATTGCGCTCGCCATCCTGAGACATAAGATGTTAATTCTCAATATGTCCAGTAGTTAGTCTGGCTACAATGTCCTTCTAACCGAAATACAACAGTGTATTTACACTGTTATTTGGCGGGAGAAAAAAAGATTGCGGTGGTACCTACCCAAGCGGCCTCTCACGTATGAGAGACATACCACCAGTGAAGTTAACCACCAGTATGTTGTATTGGAACGCTATGTTCACTATTTTAAGAAATACATGTGTAAATGAGTAGTAAGAGTTTAACTAGCCACTAATTGTGAATTTGTATAGTCTGATTTGTGAACCAAATTGTAAAAAAACCTTTTTCCTTGTATGTGTTGAACTGTATTATAATAAGAGAGTCAAGACATATGTGTGTAACTCTTAAAAAATTCATACGAAATGGTTCATTTTCTCTTACATTTACGAGATGCGAATTAGGGAACCGAGACGCGTATCAAGACGTTGCTACCTACGTTAACAAGTGTAAATTGATGCTGAACTTCACGAATGTACGCCGGAATTCGTAATGAACTGTCATCTGTTATTTTTGAGGATTAAATCACTGTTTTGTGTCTGAGTGAGATAGATGCTTCTTATTTAGATGCTTCCATTGGCTTAAATATTTGGACAGGGCGGAAAACGCGTAATGTTTTCCGAAGTGGTGCGCGCGCTCCAGTGCATTTCTAGTACAGTGTTACTGAAATTAGTTGTCGCAACGATTTTGAAAAATACTTGCTTGTATTATGACAGAAAGTTTAATGACAATGAAGATAATATTTTTTATCACCGTTTAGACGAAATTAAATTAATTTAATATTTATTTTTGCGCGAATTTTGCAGTATCTTTTTGTAACTCCAAATGTACTGAAGGACATATCCTTAGTATTAAACTCAATGGATGCTTCGATGTCAAAAAACAGTGCGAAGAAACAGCGAGAAAACATTTGTTTTTGGCTATAAATTATGCATCTTTTGATAGTGTCCAAAAAGTGTCCTAAAGTGGCATCTATGCAACGATATTCAGTAAAAAGCTATTTAAGGCCCAGTTGCAAAAACTGACTTTGGCTACAACTTTGACTTTGATGTTTGGAATCTCATATATATCTACATTTACCATCAAATGTATGGTAATAACATTAGCAAAATTAAAGTTATCGTTAATGTTAGTTTACGTAACTGAACCTAAATACAGTATTACAATAATACAGAAACCATGGACGAGAAGATCGTAATAGAGATGTTGACTGTAACTCGGAGCGATATGAATATCCCATCACCCATATTTTACTCTTTCCATTTATTCAAAAAAATACAAATGATTAGTCCCTTCCGATTTCCAACTTTTAACTTTTAAATAACACGTACAGGCAAGTGAAATGTCGGACGCCCGCCTACAAGGTGGACGGATGATCTGACTAAGGTTGCAGGAAGTCGCTGGATGCAGGCCGCTTCCAACAGGTCATTGTGGAGATCCTTAGGGGAGGCCTATGTTCGGCAGTGGACTTCCTGTGGCTGATATGATGATGATGAATTTTAAATAACCATTCCTGAAATCCCTAATAAACTCAAACGTAAAACCAGTAATATCAATTTCGCGTTAACGTAACTTGGGGTCTCAATTCATTCACATTCATAGGCGGTCGTACGCTTCCATATCATTGTGTTAAAAGGTAATGATGATTAATATTTGATACGCCACTCCCGCGGGCTTTACAGATAAATTTATTAAACAATTTATTATTCATGAGCTCTGGTTTTGGGAATATCACGCCATTTGTGGCGCCTTTTGGTATATTTGTACATCTATAATAAATAAATAGAATAAACATACATATAGGTTTTTGATAATACAATCTAGCTCTTGTCTCGTGGGTAACAAAAACTAAGAAAGGTTTTTGGTATCGCAATTCCCTGAACTGTAACAAAGATTTCTGAATTTCAGACAGTCTCGGCAACAGGATCGTGCCAGTGACCTCTCTATTCATAGTCGATTTCTTAACTAACAGTGCTATAGAGGCTGTCATGATAATATACATGTATGAGTACAATGAAATGGCGACAATATGGTTAGAACGCAAACCCTGCCACTAGCCGGGATAAAGCCAGGCAAAATTAACGGATCAACACAACATTGTTATTGTATTAATCTCGAGCTTGTATGTGCTTAGGACAAGAAATATTTTCATAGCTTTAGTTTTCTTTTTTATATTGCGATGAATGGCGATACGAGCATGCCATTCGCCTTATGGTTAGCGATACGACGACAATGAATTACAAAGCAATGCTTGGTATCCCACAGTTTACCATCCTAAGACATAAGATATTAAGTCTCAATATGTCCAATAGTTACTCTGGCTGCAATGTCCTTAAAACAGAACAAAACAATGCATTTACACTACTGTTTGATGGGAGAAATAGACATTGTAGTGGTACCTACCCAGGCGGCCTCTTATATACATATGAGAGACTTACCACCAAAGGGTTAAAGTTAAGTGCAGCATTTTGGATTTATTGTTCCTTATTTCTCATAATATCAGTGCTAAAATGTCTCGAGATTGAACACAACTTGTATCTCTTGATGTAGTGCAAAAAACTCATCAGAGATAAACTCAAGCTGAAATATTATTGTGGTTGCGCGCAAAATGGCAGTTTGTCACTTTAATACTTTCGCTTCACTTTTATTTGGGTTGAAGCGAAACAGCTCTGTGAAAAGCAAAATAACAGAGCGTTTCTTTAATAATTGATCAGAGACATACCGTCAGCGTTTGTTTTACCATCCTTATGGCTTTTGACTCCAGATTTTAAATATTCAAAACCCCGCAACATTCAAAACTTCCACCCTTATCACAAACGAATAAGAGTCATATTTACATCACTAAATGTTGTCAAAATTGCAGTGAACGTTGAAATTGTTTGCCTTGCCTCGGAGTACAAATTTGATTTTATTTTGCATGCATTTTCTAAGGTTTATTCCTTTGCTCGTTTGAGGGATTTGAAATTAATTTTGAAACGTTCGTTTACAAAAATGTTAAATTCCTTCGCATTTAAATGTAGTGAATAGCTCTGAAATTAAACATTCACGGAGTTCCTAACATTTTTCTTTTCTTGGTCACCCAGGCACTGCAGTGAATCTTTTATGACTTGGATTAATTTGTGCTTGTTGTCTTGAAGATTCTCATTTATTCAAAGGTCAAATCTAATAAGATTAACCTTTCTTTAAGTAGGCGACAACGCCTTTTTAAGGGCATATAAAGCTTCCTAGGGCTCGTAGAAGACTAAATGGAGGTGTTAAGAAAGTCTAATCTACTAAAAGTAATAACATTTTAGTTAAATTATCATCTAATACCATTACCATTGTTCGTCGAAATATCCTGTAATGCAATGATAAGCCGTCTATTAGCGAAACAGTCGCGGACAGTAAAAATATCATTAAATCTAAGTAAATTGCCGTTTTATTGGGGCGGCGTAAATCTCTCGCCGCGTCGCTTTCAGCGGAACCTAATAAAATCCATTTGAAACCTTTAAGGCTGCGGGAGAGCGTTTAAAAACTTCATTTCCTTAAGAAATTGAAGTGTGTTCGTGTTTGTTTTTCTTGTCATGTAAATAGGTTTTATATAGGAGTTAGTTTATATAATGTTATTAATTTTTTTATGATACAATAGTGAGTACAGAGCATAATATAACAGTATAAGTTGCGCCAAGGTTGAATGTAAGTTTTGTCAATTAATTTAGGTTGTAGGTCGGCACAGGAAGCATTAAAACTTTATATTTATGAAATGTAAAAACGTATATGTTTTTATAGCAGGAGCACAAATGATTTTTCACTTTGAAAGGTACTTTATGTTTTATACTAACCGTGAAAACCACGGAATATTTCTCTCTTCCGTGGTGACAACGTTGGTGTAAAACATATCAGTTGAAATGTGGTTGGTAGCACTTCTTCCTACCCCTTTTGGGAAAGAGGTGTGAGTTTATGTATGTACGTACATAATAAATAGGCACCAATGTGTTAAAAGAAAATAAATGCTGGTGGCAGGTTCCTTCTGTGCGTGCTAAGTGCGTGCTAAGTGCGTGTTAAGTGCGTGGTGGCCTGTTGTAAACGACCATACGCGGCTGCCAACATGTTCACGGTGGTCGCGGGTCAAATCCCAGGGCACATCTCTGACATTTCGGAGTCATGTGTGTATTGATAGTCAACCACCACGCACTCAAACGGTGAAGGAAAACATCGTGAGGAAACCTGCATACCATAGCGGTTTATAAGAATTTCTATGGTATGTAAGTCCGCCAACCCGCACTAGGCCAGCGTGGCGGACTATACGGCCTAACCACTCTCAATCGTACTGTCGATTGTAGTGTAGGCCCATGCCCTGCAGTGGGACGTATATGGGCTGATACATACATACAGGTTCCTTCTGGATAGCGAGCATACACGTTTGTGAAAAAATTGTCACAGAGACACGTTAATGTGTTGTATACAAATATACAAAACAATGTCATATCGTACATAGATAAATACTTACATGTGTTCACGTTGAGTATGTATGACTTTCCCGATGTTCTACCTTTTATTAAATCGCTTTCTCATCTTATTCCGTATATTCGTGTAATAAGGACAGATAATGGGAGGTAACATTTGCGTGGATTACGGATGTACAGTAATAATTTACTCGGAGCGATAGCCTGATTATAAGCGAACCGGAGAAGATTACCGCTTTGAAATCTGCGCATGTATCTATAACAGTGAAGGAAAACATCGTTAGGAATCCTGCATATAATAGCAATTCGAAAGTATTTATATGGTATGTAAAATCCGTTAACCCGCTAGGTTAGAGTACGGCCTAACCCCTTTCAATCGTTCTCTCAATTTTAGAGGAGACCCGTGCCCTGCTGCGGCACGTATACGATACAGATGTATGTTTAGGCAATAATTACGAGGAAACATCATTAATATTTCTCACAAATAAGCCAAGGTTTGCGAAGGCCGATTTCCCGTACTAATTAATAATAATTGTTTGTGAAACATCATATCAGCTCGTAATTATGTATCAAGTTACTGAGCAAGGGCTACTTCTATGAATGAGAAGGATTAAGGATTTAGTAAACATAAACATCTTTGAAAATTATCGTGAAGTTCAAGCAGTGGCGTAACTACCCTATCGGGGGCCCGTGGCAAAATTCATCAAATCGGGCCCTTTGTAAATGTAAAAAAAATTACATTGTAGTTTCGTTTTTATGATTATATTTTAAAGTGCGTGGTGGCCTGTTGGACCAGGCGCAGCCGCCAACATGTTCACGGTGGTCGCGGGTTTGAATCCCAGGGCACACCTTTGACTTTTCGGAGTTATGTGTTTATGGATCGTCAATCACCATGCAATATGACGGTGATGGAAAGCATCGTGAGGAAACCGGAGCCATTTGCAAGTTTCTATGGTATGTAAAGTCCGCCAACCCCCACTGGACCAGCGTGGTGGACTATAATTAATGGTTTAGCCAATCTCAATAGTACTTTGGATCGTAGAGGAGGCCCGTGCCCTGCAATGGCACTTATATGGGATTATACAGAAGAGCACAGAATCTTTTAATGACATGGCTTCATATTTGTCATTGGATTATGATCTAATATCACTGCATAAAGTCTAAAAAGGTTTCTCTAATAATGATTAAAGAGTGTTTTTAACCGACTTCAAAAAAAGGAGGAGGTTCTCAATTTGACTGTATGTTGCTTTTTGTAACTCCATTTTCATTTCTTTCTATCACATAGTACCGATAAACTTCACATAATTGGTCTGTTTTAGAAAAATCTTGAGTATCAAATATAATGGAGTTTTTGGGCCCAAAACAGCAATTAGCTCTTTTTTGAATTTTCGGACTTAAGTATTTTATCTGGCCCTTGAACTTATTTAACCATTCCTCTAAATTAGTATTACATTATGCTAGTAACTGCTTTATTACGGCTATCTGAGCTTTCTCTATGGCCACGAAAAGGTATTTTTTTTAATTAAGTGAACTTTCGATGTTTCGTATCTCTTTAGCGCATTTACAATTTATTTCTAGTCGTCATAACCCTCAACTCAAACATTCATCATCAGCCTTTTGCTGTCCACTGCTGGACATAGGCCTCCTTCAAATTTTTTTCACCCTGTCATCAGCTTGTCGCATCCAGCATGTGGTAGCGACCTTTTGCAAATCGTCACTCCACTTAAGTGGCGGGCGTCCTACACTATGTTAGCCAAGACGCGGTTTCCACTCAAGAACACAAGACAAGATATGGCCAGCGCACTGCCACTTCAGATTGCTAAGTCTGTGTGCTATGTCTTTCAACTTTGGTTCTCTGTCTGATCAGCTCATTACGGATCTTATTTTCCAAAAAGACACCGCGCATAGCACGCTCCATAGCTCGCTGAGCGACCATAAGCCATTGGACCAGCCGTGCTGTGAGAGCTCAGCACCGTAGGTACCGTAGGCTCTGGTGGGCACTTGTTGCAAAACTATCGTTTTCAAGCTTTTGGGAAAAAAGTGTTAGTTGACGAGAAGCCTCGTAGCCTCTTTCTCAAAGTTTTTTCTACCTAGTTAAAGGGTAAGCCCCAGTTAAGTATATTTGGGAACAACAACGAGCTGGTGGCCACATAAAGCGAAAGGTTGGATCAAGGTGAGGGTGGATCATTACTTTGGTTTTGTCGAAGTACATTTTTAGACCTATTCGCTGTGAGACTGAATCCAGACCGCCCAACATTTTTTGCAGCTCCTCCAGCGATTCCGCCATCAAGATTATATCGTCACCAAAACGTAGGGGCGTTTGTTTATTATTTTATTCATTTATTTTTTTATTATTGTCGCTGTCTCTTGTTAACCCAATGGTCTCTGGGTTTACAGTGAACCTTTCTCAATCACAAATCGTTTCACTTCATCATATTTGTTAGACTATAATGAAACAAAAATATAACATTTAAATCAAATACATGATGAAGAAATGTTTGTTATGTTTAAAATGTAATCAATTGTTTATTATTAATAATTTCGTTATTAATGTTATAATCTTATCTGCTTACACCCTGTCGGGCTTGAACCTGAGGCCCTATCAAGCCAGGGATCTGTATGGCCTGAGGCCCTGTCAGACCAGGGCCTTGCCGGTCCGGGGGCCCCCTTAGGCCGGGGGCCCGTGGCATTTTGCGCACTTTGCCACCCTATTGTTACGCCACTGAGTTCAAGTATCTAATGTAGAAATAATAAGACAAATAGAACTTGGTCGAAAACACTTGCTATGAAAAGACCCAAGTATCTTTAAAATAAATAAATAAATAACACCCAACAGTCACATACATAGTCCTGACCCCACACTAAGATCAAGTCTTGTGTCGTGGGTATCAGGAACTACTAGAGACTTTTCGGTCTCACAAATATTTGTGGGCCGCACAAATTTTTTTCTCGGTGCGGGGATCGAACCCGCCTCTCGTTTCACAGGCGGCGTCTAACCGCCTGTGCCCCGGAGGCTGTCGATCTTAAATGAACATGAAGTAGTTAAGAATTAAAATAGTTCAAAAATACGCTTTTGACCTACTGATCATTATGTGGTACTCCACAAAGAGCTTCTGAATAGGTCAAGGCAGCCATTTGAAAGTGACTGAGCCTCCGGCGATCACAACATACGCAACATCAAAGCTGTTCATTCTACTATTCTTTACGACGAGGCTACCGCGGTCAAGCTAGCTTATTACTGGTGGTAGGTCTCTCATATGTGAGAGGCCGCCTGGTTGGGTTCTACCGCAATGTCTATTTCTCCCGCCAAATAGTAGTGTGGATGCACTGTTGTGTTTCGGTTTGAAGGATATTGTAGCCAGACTTGACATCTTATATCACAGAATGGCATCGTAGTGGAATGCCAAGCATTGCTTTGTAGTTCGAGGTGTTGTTTGGTTTTGATACTGTTCATGAGCGGTCGCTTACCTCGTCTTACCATTAAGTGAAATAATAAAATAAAAAAATTGGCTGTGAGAAAGCACATTGGTAAAACCTTTGTTCATTAAATTCTTGAGCGTCTATAAATTTCATGTATACAAATATTAATAATTAATTTTCGAAGTAATTTTGGTGCCTAGCTCACGGCGAACCTAAGCCTGAATTAAAAGAACATATTTTTCACAAATCTCTATTGATATTTACTTTATTTTCATTGGAGAGGCGTTATGTCGTTTCAATGTTGGCATTGTTAAAAAATATAAGCTTGACTGTCTTCCTTGCATTATCTTTCTCGGATAATTTATGTAAAAGAAATAGTGCAGTGAACTGAGAACAGCAAAATAATCACTGATTAAATAAAGGAATAACAATTTTATTATATCGCCCGAAAGCGCTATTGTGCAAAGTAATATGTAATATAGTTGTCCTCTCCATACTTTTTATTTCATTGGATATGATATTACTATTAGATTAGTAATATAAATAAGTACTCGGTATTAATTTGCGTGAAACATATTATGTATTTTTACTTTTATTTATGGGTCTTAACTTTGCGTCACGCCAACTTTGGAACAAAATTACATTAACTACCTACAGAGTTTGACAAGACATAGATAACCTGTAAAACTTTAAAGTGGAATATCATTTTTCCCAGGCTTGCTACAATAGTAAACCTTAAGTAAGAATTGTTAAGGAATTCGGAATCTATATTTTAAAATATTTTTCATCTCATGACACACAAAGAAAATTACAACAAAAAATTGTATGGAGGATTATCATTGTTCTTTGGCACTAGGGGTTCATAAGTATGTATACTATTGTGAACTTTTTATATGACCGGCTCATATAATATATTTTTTTATCAATCGTTAGTTTCAACAATCATCTCACAGCCTGGCACAGTTGGTTAGACGATGGCTGTGAAACGAGAGGTCGCGGATTCGATGCCCGAATCGAAATAAACGTTTGGGTGTATATAAGCTTTTGTTTCGAGTCTGGGTGTTTGTGAGACCGAAAAGTATCTCGTAAGTAGTTACCGTGCCCACAACCCAAGACTCGATCTTAGTGTGGGATCGGGACTATGTATGTGACTGTTGAGTGTAGTTTTTTATTTATCTCACGGAAATGTCAATTGTTAATGATGATGACGATCGTAAGAAGATATCGTAGTTTTTTTTATAGCGTAATATACGATTTATGTTTGAAAATTGTTCTTTAGGAAAAGAAATTATATTACCTACAATAAAGAAGTAAATCTTTCCAACTTACTAGTCCGTTGCGATCTATGGCTATAATTATACAATAGGAGGTATATATATATCCAATTTTAAAAGTTTATTTGATAGATACGTCTAAACAGTGAATACATCAGGTCGCTAATATAGTGAGGCTGTCGGGTCACGTGTTGATATGTGAAGTGCGTGTGGTGCCAACAAGAAATGTGCGTGACACCACGTAGCTTGTATCCGCTGGGTCGATATCATTGAAGACGCGTCTTTAACTTCGTACTCTACTCTAGAATAGTTTATATGACAATTTACGTATTTTTGGAAAGGCATTGGAAGTATTAAAAAAAGCAGGAGAAACAGCTACCTGGTACCTGGCAGTTGACAAGGTTATTAATTCAACGCATAAAACACAAATAAAAGAAACAGAACAAATGTAGGGCCCATGTGTCTACATTTATGATAATGTATAACTAAAGAATAAGCAGCAATAATGTAATAGTATTTTCCACTTTGCTGAGGTTAACATTTGCTCGCCGAGAAACCCAATATCAATACCCCGAAAAGATTGTCGCGTTTTGTTTCCAATTTTTTATATGGATTGTATCTGTAGTTACCCAAAATTACCACTCGGTTTCATTTTCGGTAGCAGTCTTGATATAATACCCTGTATAGTCAAGTTCGCAATACAATCTCACGTACAAACGACATGTTTTTTATTCCAAAGTGTCATTACAAAAACACTGGAAGTTAAGTGTGGAGTGGAGTTTAATGGAATGGGCGCGTCACCGAAGGACGTAAGTGCATTACCGCAAAAGGTCGCGGAAAGGTCACTAGAGTTTGTTAGCCAAATGACCCCGCGTAGGTGCATTGGTTTTTCATTACTTATAATGATTTTAAAAAAATAAAGATAGAGATTTAGTTGGTATTTTAGTATTTATAAACCATAAAGGTTTGTCCATAATTATGTACAACAAGTCGACGCAAGGCGTTAATACAAGTACTATCAGTTTGACAATCCAAGTGCATAGGGTTTGTCTTATTATTTGAGTTATTAGATGTTTCGTTTTAGAATTATTGCTGTATTTAAAGAATTTTAGACGTAGTATAGTTGGCAGTTGGTAAAAAATTAAGACGTATAATGTGAAATTAATTGGTAAATATTTAAGAAGTTATGAGTCTGGAATCTGTACCGAGATAAATATTTAGGTATGTTATCGACAAGTATTTATTTTGGTTCTGGGTGTAAGGTGTAATGAAGCCGAAATTCTCTCATAGTTTCTAAAACGTCAGATGCAAGACACAATCGTAGCGCGGGATTAAGATTTTGTATATAAGATAAGATATAATATGTAAATGTAGGGAATTTTTATTATTATTCATTAGTTATTATTATCTAATGTATGCCCTAGACTGCCCTTTCTTCTATTTATATATCCAACCCATGGTTGCTTGTAAGAAATTACATAGTGTGATAAGGTCGCTACATGTACTATTTTTATATAGTTACTTTATCTGTACAGTGGAAAAAAAGATTAAATAAATCATCACATAGTATAAAATGAAGTTGCTTTCGATGTCTGTGCCCTCATATATTTTAAACTATTCAACAGATTTTATTGACGTTTTTAGCAATAGATAGAATGATTCAAGTAGAAGGTTTTTATTAGTATAATACATATACAGGGTGTACCAGGGGGGATTGCTATATGGAGGGGAAGTATCTTAAATATTGTAGATAGACAATTTTACTGATACGAGATGGGAAGTGACGGGACGGGACCGGATGGTAAGAATGATGATGAACAGAAAGGGGGAGGATAGGATAGCTACTTTGAGTTTAGGTAAACAACAGTTTTTGCGAAAAATAACATATATCTGGTGTGGAATGAAATCATAAAATATCTGCAAATCCAGGCGAAGCTGGGACGGGCTGGTAGTAAACAAATAAAATAAATACTCGCTGGACCCAGTTAGTGCTAGTGTGTCCTTAATCTTTATTTAAATGGAACAAAACTTTACATTTTTATAGGATTACAGAGATGAGATATTTGCCCATTTTAAACCCAGTTTTATTCATGAAAGGAAGCCTCGAAAATTATGGCGCCCTCTTAGCACTAGCCGCTACTTAATGAGGGCTCTTTAAAGTGCGCGTTTTTCGTTGCTTACCGCGGGGTAATTGCTTGCCACTTTCAACGTTGTAGTTTAAACTTTAAAGAATACAGACGAGGCTGCCAAGTTGGTGGATACTGGTTTGACGCGCGTGAATTCATGGTAAATTATAGTTTATTTTAACGCTGAAGGAATCAAAGTTTGCGGCCGTCTGGTTAAATACTACCGCTTTGTCAATTTCCACCAAATAATAGTGGTGAAACGCTATTGGTTTGTGGTTTCACAATTAGTACCTTAATAAATTAAGTATATGCAGTGCTAAGAAATAAATTCTGAGTGGTGTAACTACTGATGGGCTGGCGTAACGCTTACTATTAGGCGAGGTAGATTAGATTCACCACATTCCTGCAATTCTGTATAATCGAATACAAAAGAGACTCCCAAAAAATTAACCTATAGAAAATGAAGTTCTGAAATTAAAACCGGGTTTTTTCGTTCCACAGTTGGCGGATCGGGAGCGGCTCAAAGCCTGTGCAGTGAAACGACTCACTTCGGTTGAGTGGAGCTTTGTATCCTAGTGGCGTACAGGACAAATTGATGGTGCCCGGTGGGATTTCACAGCTGTTCCAACAAGTCTTGTTTGATATTGGTTATGTATGGCAGATGCTTTTGAGGGTTCTGTAGGTGAATTGTGAGAGTAGTTGAGATATAATATTATGACTATATTATATTGTATATTATTTGAGTAATTCTGATATCCGGACTGTTGTCGTGGTTCCTTATATGTAATTTCAGTTGAACTTCCAGTATTATCACTTTTATTCTACAACCACGCACGCACTCTTATGTTCTCGGCACACTTTATGACAAATCCAGCCTTATGTTGTGAGCCCATATTTTCGGTCTCACAATACTCTGACTTCAAACAAATGCTTGTGCTTAATTTGTCTGCAGAATCGAAGTTGATTCTCTTCTTCCAGCCGATGTTTTACATTTGCTAGGTTATGTTAAAAATAAAGAAGCATATATAAATATCCAGAGCACAGAAAGTGTAATGTGGCGCGAAAACATAGATCAAGACAAGCAGCGACAAATATAATTTAACGTGCAGATTAAATGCGAGATTAGCCTGTTCTCGAGGTAACAAGAAATGCGCGTTAAATTGTACCGTCTCAAAGCCTCTTGAAATTGAGCGGGAAAGACGCCATCTTGGATCCGCCATTTTTTGCCGGCGTAATGACATTTTCTATGTAATTTATATTATTTAGATGTTTTTGCAGGTACCAAAAAATGTACAATAAATAGTAAACACTTAAAATTATTGTACACCATTACTGCAGAAAAGATTACAGTAAGCCTTATAGAAGTAGGCTCTTTAGTTTTTTTTAATCTTGTGCGATAAAATATCAAAAATGAATCTTTATTCAGATATAGTATTGTAAACAATTATTTAATATTATTATGACATTATAATCTAAAGGTTGTTTATAATTATCATTAATACCATACTATTTAATGGGCGTGTTTGCGTAAGGCCGTAAGACTGGAACACCTTTGCATACAGGCTCAATATTCACACGGAAATACAATAATGCATTTACACTGCTGTTTGGCCGGAACAGACATTGCGGTGGTACCCAGGTGGCCTCTCACATATGAATCACATACCACCAATAAAATGTGTGACGTTTATCACTGTCAGAGGTAACTTGGTTGCGTAGAAAAGGAATTTTGCTTCTGTCGATATCTTCTAAAAGACAATAAGTAACTGAAAATCCCCGTTTCCTTCTATCCCCTCTTTTATTCAATCCGAGAGGGCAATTTATACTCCCAAGTCAAGCGAATGTGTTTTCCGACAGCATGGGTAATTTAAAAATAGGTGAGAAGCTTGTTCATTTATTTTACTTCTGCTCCAAAAATAAAGTATCAAACCAGGCATTGTGGAGATAGAATTAACTCTATACGATATTAATATTTCTACCTATCCCTCCGTAGATAGAAAAATAAGGGCATTTATGATTATAAAAACAAACACCATAAAGTAAAAAAAAAAATACCAATGAAAAGCAAAAAAAAATAAAATTATTTCATTGTTCTTGTACACGTCGATTAATTAGCTAATTGATTTGGCAGCTAACAAATTCAAATATTTGCGTTACATATTAAAGGCGGGTTGCCAAAAACCAAAAATGTATGCTTAAAATTTCTACATGTTTGGTACTTGACTTATGTATCCCATATTTTTTGATTTCTTGGCTGGTATACATAAAAAACCTATTAATTGAGAACACCTTTTTTTGAAGTCGGTTATCAAATAGATTTATTTCTAAAAATAACACATCATTAGATTTTGTTCTAAGTTAAAATGTGTAGAGCTCGGTAATAAAGCGTAAATTGAATGTGGTGGTTGTAATCTCGTGCGGGGAGGTCTATTGAAAAGTTATTGAGTTCTCGGGACCCTCATTACGGCAGCGATGAGGTTTTAACATACGACTTTTAGAATAAAAGCTAGGGCGGCACAGTCTATAGGATTACCTTGAGCGAGGCTATTTTTATATCACCTGGCCTAAGCCCTCTCAATCAGACTCTTGATTGTAGAGCAGAACCGTACAACGCAGTGGGCTTATAGGATTTTGTAAATATAATTATGAACAATTTAAATAAGAACTTATACGCGAATCTAAATCAGGTAAAAAATGCGATTGCTTTGATTTCTACTTATATTATAGATTAGTGTGTTTTCGAACCTTAGGAAACTTTAATTAGTATCAGTATCAGCCCATATACGACCCACTCCAGGGCACGAGCCTACTCTACAATCGAGAGTACGATTGAGAGTGGTAAAGCCATATAGTCCACCACGCTGGCCTAGTGCGGATTGGCGGACTTACATACCATAGAAATTCTTATAAACCGCTATGGTATGCAGGTTTCCTCACGATGTTTTCCTGCGCCGTTTTAGTGCGTGGTGATTGACTATCAATACACACATGACTCCGACAGAGGTGTGTGCTGGGATTTGAACCCGCGACCACCGTGAACATGTTGGCAGCCGCGTCTGGTCCGTTTACCAACAGGCTACCACGCACTTTCAAACTTTAATTCAAACTTTAATTAATAATACAGTTTGCACTATTAGAAGGACCCATATAATTTAAAATCATCATAATAAATTGAAATGAAAGTAATTTTTACGGGTTTTATCGCGGATTTGGTTTAGTTTTAACTTCCCGGCGTTTCGATAACTTTACAGCTTACGTGGTCACAGGGCGGACTGAAGAAAATATACTTACAATTTTTATTTCAATGAAACTATCATAATTATAATTTCGTTCATAATTAAAAGTTCGTTAAAATATTTAAGAAGCGTTTGGGTATTGAGACGAAGCCAATTAGTTAATTCAATTTGAATATATCGATTAACAGAGCACTGACAAGCTGCACCTACGAGAATCAGCTTATTAGATTACCCTAAATATATGTGTAACACAAAGAGGGAACTGTTTTATATAGAGTGTTTTTTTAATGCATAGAATGGCGAGACGAGCGTGCCGTTCACCTGATGGTAAGCGATACGATCGCTCATGAACACCTTAAAACCAAACAACACCTTAAATTACAAAGCAATGCTTGGAATTCCACTGCGCTCGCCATCTTGAGACATAAGATGTAAAGCCTCAATATGTCCAGTAGTTACTCCGGCTAGAATGTCCTTCAATCCGAAACACATTAATGCATTTAAACTGCTGTTTGGCGGGAGAAATAGTCATTGCGGTGGTACCTACCCAGGCGGCCACTCACATATGAGAGACCTACCACCAGTAGTTTGTCCTAAATATACATACAGTGCCATCACAGTATATATAGATTTACTATATGTATAGAAAAAAACAATGACAAAAAAGGCAAACTATAAATCATTTAATGGTCTTTTGTCGAGCGAATGCGTGGTGGTCATGTTCATGTCAAAATATTAGGACTAGTTTTTCTCTTTTCGCCTTTTATTATATTGGACTTAATAGTATTACTTATTACTATAAGATTATACGTACGAATTTATATTTATGTACAATAAAGATCTAAATAAATAAATAATCATTTAAAGAAGCAGTATTTATGGAACGTTAACATTTGAAACATAAAAGGTTAAAGTTGAAATAAATTCACTCGAGCTTCGATATATCAGCTGTTTAATTTGGTGACTATGAGTATATTTGGCAGCGTTAATTGCACAATTGTTTAATTTGAAACGTTATTTTTAGCATATCCAATTCGAAAGTTTATTTCAATTTGCTAATCGTTTCTATTGTTAAACAGGAATACATGCGTACAAAATAAGACAAGCAAATAAATAATGCGTAAATTGTTGGTCGTAGGGTATTCTCGGTAGAGACGATTTTACATAGTGGTTGATATATACATAGGATGAAGGGTCCATCCCTTCATAGTGGCCCACGGTAATGTATCGTATTTCGGGTTTATCCTGTTATAATAGGCATGACGAATTATTTTAAAATCATTTTCTATAATATGGATACACGTTTATTATATACGAAATAATCTATATTTCAAGAATTAACAAAGGTTTAACACAGTTTTAAGCCATTTTTCTAATCATCTTTCAATAGTGCACAGAAAAAGCTAGTAGGTGTCATGGCGTCCGTTATAACGTCACCACTAGGTAAACATTTAATTGTGTCTATGCGCAGCGAAAAAAGTTAACGAAACAAAACATATTTCGTTTGATAAAAATGAATTCTAAAGTCTAATAAGTGGTTCCGGTAAAGTTTACATTCCACATTCCTAAAGAAATCGGTAATGTTTACGGCAGGTTTACATAGGCGTGACATCATGTGTCGTGACTAGCGTTTATGTCAAAATGGCCGATTGCTATATTTTGTACTTTTATTTTATTGAAAATCTTGTTAATCTCCAATTCTGGATTAAAACTAAAACATCGTTTTAAACCCTTCTAATATGTATTTCCCCCTAACATCGTAAAATATTTGATTTTTTGATACTGTCGTCACGCCTATTATGTTTATTTCGATACAATCGAGGTAGATTGATATTGTGTCTAGACCACTGGGCTGACTGTAAGGCGAAGTGGTAGAGCCACGCTGTTGTCAGTCTGGACTTAGCATGAATGGCTAGGCTCGTCCGGAACGGTATTACTGTCTCATAGGAGATCGACGTGAAGCGACAGCTTTGCTGTTGCGTTTCGTTCGGTTAGTAGAATACCGGATGCCTTATATCTCTTCCCTCTTCCAATCGTTTATCCTAATAGCTTACCTTCCGATTTGATGAGTCAATTACACATCCATGATCCCAGCGTTATGGATATTCATGGGCGGCAGTGATCACCTACCATCAGATGACCTATTTGCTCGTTTTCTGGACCTATGCAATAAAACAAAAATACATTTTTCGTACTATATAAAACGCAGTGTGATTGGCTGAATATTTCCGCGTATCAATATAATATATTAATATTATTTAAGATTTTTGACAGCCTCCGTGGTGCAGGCGGTTAGACACCGCCTGTGAAACGAGAGGCCGCGGGTTCGATCCCCGCACAAAGACAAATGTTTGTGCGCCCCACAAATATTTCTTTCGGGTCTGGGTGTTTGTGAGACCGAAAAGTCTATCGTAGTTCTTGATACCCACGACACAAGACTCGATCTTAGTACGGGGTCAGGACTATGTATTTAAGCTTATATACATTTCAGTGCATATAACTGATAACAAAACTTAAACAAACCAGTCTTCACATAGTTTTAAAACAATTTATAAGATGAGGGAAGTTAATAGCAATCTGAAGTTGTGTTCTGGCGGTAGGTAATAGCAAATTAAACTTGCCAAGTTACAAGAGAACAACACGTGTACAATTTAACTTGTGTAATGTTTACCTATCTTCTTTCTCTCTCTCACACATTTCCTCTCTTTCTATGTTCATTCACAAGGAGTCTATTGCTGAACAGAAACCTTCTTAAGGTCCCGCCATTTTGCAAAAGTCTGTATAAACTTCTAACTGTTCCTCTTTTCTTAATTACCTATCTTCTTACATTATAGTATAAGCTTGAATTGTGACACGAGCATTCCATGCGCCTAATGGTAAGCGATAAGACCGCTCATGGACAGTAGCAAAATCAAACAACACCATGAATTACGAAGCAATGCTTGATAATCCACTGCGCTCGCAATCTTCAGACATAAGATGTTAAGTCTCAATATGTCCACTAGTTATTACGGCTACAATGTCTCTCAAATCAAAAGTGCATTCACACTGCTATTTGGCGGCAGAAAAAAACATTGCAGAGCTAATATTAACTAAGTTCCAACTGTAATCGAGGCCCGTGCGCTGCTATGAATTAAAGTAGGATGATTAATTTATTTTCTAGCATATTATACCTACGTTTTCACCGCCCACAAACAATAAACCTTAAAGAACCTTAAAAACTTAGCTGAAAACTTGAGAAAAATGAAAACATTTCGCCCGGCGAGGGACTTTTCTCTACGCTTCATTAGTCTCGTTTTATGAAAACTCTAATAAGCAATATTGAGGCGACAAGGCGACCTACGTAAAACCCGGTACGACGGATCTCGTAAATACTTTGCTTCGTGAGGTAATATTGTAGTGGTAGATATGCTGTAATATTTTAGAAGCTATGGGTTTATTAAATTATATAGTTTATTTATTTTATTATATCACAACGTGGGACATTCAAGGTGAAATGTGGATGTGTAGGCACTTCTGCCTACGCCTTCTGGGAAAAAGGAGTGAGTTTATGTATGTATGGGTTCATTAAAGTAAATAAATAAATACACCCAACAGTCACATACCTGTTGTCAATTCACACGTAATGGGGCTATATGAAAATTGTAGAAAAAAAGATATAACGACAAATTTACCTAAAATGAACAAAATAAAAAACAGCTAAACGATATTTGAAGTAGAGCGCTACCCTTACGACTGGTTTTTGTTGTAAAAATTTACTTTTATAGTTAAGTTGTTTAAAGAAATATATTTTTTATACTCTGAGTTTTATGAAGTTTGTGGAAGGACCATTTGCGTTTGAGAGTTAAGAGATGATAATGAAAATCGGGGACTGTGACTTTGGGGTTCAGTTAATAGCACGAAAATATTATACTGCTTTGAAGGCTTTAATTTAAAACATATTTTTAACCTACTTCAAAAAAGGAGAGGTTCTCAATTCGACTGTATGTTGTTTATTTCTTAAATTAACATTTTATTAAACTTTTTGAAAGACTGCACTTTAGTTTAAGTATAATAGAAATTTATGGGCAACTAATAACCAATATGTGTAAAGTTTGTTTTTTTGCCGAAAAAAATAAAAAGAAACATTAATACGAAAAAAGATCACGTGGTGTGATGTGGTGGTGATCGCCTTACTGGTAGCCGATGATAAAAAAAATCGCATCTGCCGGCTAGCGACCACCGTACACAAAAATAAAAAATCACCTATGAGACCCATCGAAAAATCTCGTGTTTCGATTTTACCATATTTATATCTGGGTTCTCGTAGGCTGGCATATTTGTTTGAACCATAATTGATGGTTGATGGTTTATTGAGTGGAAGCCTGCAAGCGAAGTGTCGGACGCTCGCCTACAATGTGGACGGAAGACCTGTTTAAGGATGCAAGAAGTCATTGTATACAAGTCACTTCCAGCAGGTCGACGGAGAAATCCTTAGGGGAGGCCTATGTTCAGCAGTTGACTTCCTGTAGCTTAAGAGAGTGCGAGTGCGAGTGAAGTGTGTGGTGGCCTGTTGGTAAACGGACCAGATGCGGCTGCCAACATGTTCAAGGTGGTCGCGGGTTCAAATCCCAGGGCACACCTCTGACTTTTCGGAGTCATGTGTGTATTGATAGTCAATCACCACGCACTAAAAACGGTGAAGGGAAACATCGTGAGGAAACCTACATACCATAGTAATTTAAAAGAATTTCTATGGTATGAAAGTCCGCCAACCCGCACTAGGCCAGCGTGGTGGACTATATGGCCTAACCACTCTCAATCGTACTCTTGATTGTAGAGTAGGCCTGTGCCCTGCAGTGGGACGTATATGGGCTGATACAGAGCTTAAGAGAGAGATATCGTGTCATCACAGTAACTATTATGTCTCAAGATGGTGAGCGTATTGGAATGGCAAGCATTGCTTTCATTTCATTCATGTTTAACTTTGCACTTACTACTGCCCATGAGCGGTCACGTCGCTTACCATCATTTGAATGGTATGCTCGTATCGCCATTTATTGCATTAACTCCAATACTGCGATAAGACCGCCAATTGTAATATAAGTTAAGTTTTTGTTGTTGTACATTTTTCTCATTTTGTTATGTACAATAAAGTGTAATAAAACAAAAAAAAAACAATTACAATAGTATGCACCCAAATATGACTTCTATATTAGCTCAAAACCACAGCTGCTGTTAGAGGCATTGAAACTTATAGTAAAATTATCTCATTTGCCGAAACGTTTCGTGGACTATTAGTCTGTTTCAGAAACTGTCTTAACTTTTCACGCCACTGTCGCGTACAACTCCACGATGATAAATTTAATTACAACGAAGATTTCAACCCGAATTGTATTAATCATAGAGACAGCGGGTTTTAATACCGTTTCATTAGCTTTCCGAGCAGTATTATGTCATGTAGCAGTCACAGATTGTCATTATTTTTCTTGGCTGATTTCTTTATTAAGGTTTTCAAACGGTGCATTTACACGTTGGCTGAAGCTGGGCCAACGTCTACCAACTCATATCATACTATCATAGTATCATCAATGAAATTTCAAGGCCAGCCGGGACAAACACGTATTGTGACGTAGGTAGCAGTGACAACATGAGACATTTTGGTTTCACAACACCCCGATACGAAACAAAGGTTGTCGATGTTAAATAATATATTGTTGTACGAGCTTCCATTTTATTTTTGACCTGGCCTATCGACGTATATAGCCATGAGTCAAAATGAGCTTCCTCTAAAAAAATTCTTACAATTTTTGCAATAAATGACGAGACGAGCATACCATTCGCCTGATGGTAACGAGATGACCGCTCATGGACAGTAGTAAGACCAAAGTTAACCATGAATGAAATGAAAGCAATGCTTGGCATTCCGATACGCTCACCATCCTGAGACATAAATCATAGTTACTGTGATGGCACGATATCTCTCTCTTAAGCTCTGTATCAACCTAATACCTATACCCCTACTCTACAATCAAGAGTACGATTGAGAGTGGTTAGGCCATATAGTCCACCACGCTGGCCTAGTGCGGGTTGGCGGACTTACACACCATAGAAATTCTTACAAATCGCTATGGTATGCAGGTTTCCTCACGGTGTTTTCCTTCACCGTTTTTAGTGCGGCTGCCAACATGTTCACGGTGGTCGCGGGTTCAAATCCCAGGACACACCTCTGACTTTTCGGAGTCATGTGTGTATTGATAGTCAATCACCACGAACAATGTAATGCGTTGTTATAATGCTGTTGTTGAAATATAATACATTTTATTATATTGGATATATAAATAATTTCGTATTGTTTGTACTATTAAAATAATCCAATAAAATAAAAAAAGTTAATGAGTAACAAGTGCTCCTCATTTATTATATTATAAAAATAAAACTCTACAAATGCGTCTAATAGATGTTTAAAAAAAAAGTCTAGTTCTAAAATTCACTAACCAATGGAAGATAGATTAAGTTTAAATCATTCTCTCATCAGTCCAACGAGTAACTTTCGAATTTCACAGACAATGCTCAGCAATAGGCCGGGGGAAAGTTAAATATTCAAATTAATAAGTAAAGATTGCCTGCTGAGTAGACTTTCGAACCCTTTTATTTGTGTTAGGGACCCAATCAGCTTAGCCAAGCTTAAATGTGCCATTATCAAATATATTTCTATTCGCATTAAGTAGCTACTTCAGTACTATCTATATACTGAGTTAGTGACGTCACTCGGTCAATTCAAGGCGCCCTCTGGCATTAAGTTAGGAAACCAATCCAGAAATATGCCTATACTTATGTTTATCTACGAAAATATTGAGGGCTCAGATCTGAATTAGATCCAACAGCACCGATTTGGAATATATCTACTTGAAATTTACTGGTGGTAGGTCTCTCATATGTGAGACGCCATCTGGGTGGGTACCACCGCAATGTCTATTTCTCCCGTCAAAAAGCAGTGTAAATGCACTGTTGTGTTTCGGATTGAAGGGCATTGTACCCAGAGTAATTATATTGGACATATTGAGACTTAACATCTTATGTCTCAGGATGGCGAGCGCAGTGGAATGCCAAGCATTGCTTTGTAATTCAAGGTGTTGTTTGGGTTTGCTACTGTTTATGAGCGCTCGTATCGCTTACTATCAGGTGAACGGCATGCCCGTCTTGCTATTCATAGCCATAAAAAATGGTATGTTCCGTCCCAGGATATGATAGGGGGCGAGCCTATCGCCATATCGGGCACAAATTACTGGATCCGGGCTGATAATGAATAGATAAATTCAATATCACTTTGATCGACCTGGGTGTCGAACCCGAGACCTGAGCTTTGTAACCGTACTATAGTACAACTGCGCCATTGAGGCAGTCGTTCGAGATAGTACGTTATTCAGTGTTATAAAAAAGTTTAATCCAAGCCAAAGGTCAGACGAATTGATCAAATCTGCATCCCAGATTCTGAGATATTTATCAATCTCCGGTGAAATGATTTTGCAGTAGCGTCTACCGATATTAAATCATACTTCGGTCATTTCAATATGTTTATTGAGAACTTCATGGCTTGAGGAACGATAACTTAGTAACAGGAATACATAGACAGTTTTTAAACTTATTTTAGCTGTCGAATATTTTGTCCTTCTCGAATGACTTTTGGATTAAGTTTGAGCGAAAAAGACAGAGCATTCGATTGCTATAAAAGGTATTTAATCTGTCTATGGATTAGGCTGTAAATGCTTGTATTGTTAATTAGTTTTTTTATTCTGTAGAAAATGACAGTGCTGCGTTTGTTAGTAAATATATTAGGTGCCACCGCAATGTCTATTTCTCCCGCCAAACAGCAGTGTAAATGCAATCTTGTGTTTCGGGTTGCAGGATATTGTAGCCAGAGTAACTATTGGATATATTGAGACTTAACATCTTAAGTCTCAGGATGGTGATGGCTCAGTGGAATGCCAAGTATTGTTTTGTAATTCAAGGCTGTGTTTGGTTTTGCTACTGTTCATGAGCAGTCGTATCGCTTACCATCAGGCGAATGGTATGCTCGTCTCGTCATTCAAAGAAATAAAAAAAAAAACAGCGTGCTTCATATAGAAGCACATAATATGTCGCTATTCAAAACAATCATGCTAATTATTGCGTGGCTGCAAAAAACCGAATTTTCTATAATCGCAATTGTTCTTATCAATCAAACTATTGATAAAGTCAGTTAACAAAGAGGCTGTAGACCTTATTTATAGCCAGTCCTAAAACATATTTTATTTATTGAATATTTTGTCTGCTTTGCTCAAACTGATTTCAAAATCCATTCGTAAGGACAAAACATTCGATATCTAAATAGGTGTTGAAACTTTCTATGAATAAGAAGTAGGAGAACTAAAATAACCGACATAGCCCAGCGGATTAGTAAGTTGAAGTGGTAATGAGGGGGTATATAGCGCGGAGAACTGACGGCTGGTGGGGCCAAACAGTTCTCGAATGGAAGCCTCGTAGCGGGAAGCGCAGTGTAGGACGTCCATCCACAAGGTGGTTAGAAGACCTGGTATGTGATGGGACGTGGCTGGATGCACGTTGCCTCCAACAGGTCACAGTGGAAATCATTGGGAGACCTATGTTCAGCAGTGGGCCTTCTTTGGCTGATGAATGGATGATGGATGATGGATGAATAAGGCTGTTTATCATAATCTCAAAAGAATACTGGTGCCACATAAAAATTGGTACGATACTCAACATTAAAGAACAGGAAAAAAGTTTTTTTTTTGTATTTTAATGCAACGTTTAAGCAAGATTCCAATTTAACTTATGAAGAATAGACATTTATTATTATATTTATGTCCAAAATTTTATAAGAAAGAACGTAGTCTGAAAACTTTTTTAATTTTTGAATACAATGGGTTAGCGAGTGTACGGGGGACTAAGCAACTGGATCAAATAACGCCTTACGTTGTGGAAGCGATACTTATATTAGGTTTTTGATATTTCGGAATTATTATTGGAAGGATTTATTTGTATTAAGTGAATTCTGATAAAAAATCGCTGTAATTCATATCAATTTATTAATTCGATGTTTGTCTAGAAAGTAAAGAAAATTTAATTATAGAATTATCGATTTATAATAACTGTTACCTACTATTGTATTATATTGTATCAGCCCATATAGTGGTACTGCTGGGCACGGGCCTCCCCTACAATGGAGAGTATCAGAGTCCGATTGAGTGGTTAGGCCATATAGGCCACCAAGCTGGCCTAGTGCGGGTTGGCGGACTTTTAGATGCCGTAGTAATTCTTCCAAATCGCTAGAGAATGCAGGTTTCCTCACTATGTTTTCCTTCACAGTTATAGTTCGCGGTGATTGACTAGGTATATCAAAACATATCTACATTACTCCGAATTGTCACAGATGTGCGCTGGGATTTGAGCTTCTATCTACATCAAATTAATGTATATTTTCAGCAATCCCAAAGCCCTTTATTTTTACGAAATTTTATCAGTAATAACAGAACTGACATCAGATATATTCATATGGATTTAAGAAAAATAATTATTGATTCAAGTTCCATAATTAACAAAAGCGTACATTATCATTATAAAATAAGCTGCTCTATGGCCAATGAGGAAATAACAATATTTATTCGCATAAAGCATTGTTTGATTAATAAAGGCCCAATTAAATCATTCCACTACTTTTAACACGGCGAGCGCAGTCAGACGAGGCAGATTTTTATTGTTTGTTTTGTTCACAATCTTATCTATATTTATACGACCTTGTACCCTACTTGACTATTCACCCACATAAAGTAGGATTCAGGTCATAACACTCAAAATTCATCCATACCATGAGTGTATTAAGGTTTTAATTCCCCACACTGGTATAATAATACAGTATGTGGGTGTTGAGGACGCTACACACCGAAGTCGCCGACACGCCGGCGTGTGTTGGCGGGTTAGTCGGCGGCTTCACTCATAGCAAGAAAAAATTGTTGGAGACATGTCGGCGGCTCAACATGGCTTTTTGTCTCATTTCCGAATCTCCCAATGGTAGAAAATGCTAAAGCATTAAGTCCGCCTGTACAATTTTATTGTATAAAGTTTAATAAATAAATATGAACATTATGACATTTATTTATTTATACATTGTTGAGTGTCGCCGGGTAGAGCTGTAAGCAGAGCTTTTGACATGCCGCCAACATATCGGCGGGCAATACGTGCGGGCGTTTGTAATTGGCGCCATGATTATTTTTTTATTAGACCGCCGCGCCGGGTAGTGTTTACGGGCTATGTTATCCAGCCAGCGGTTTTGGTATGCAGTGCGCTTAAGAATTAATTTTGATACCTTTATCCAAGTTTGACAATGGTGGGTGTTCTAAGATTGATTATTATGAAAAACATGTATTTAAAATATTAACTCAATTAATTTAAAAGTAAATACACTCGACATGTCCCCACAGTAAAACATCAAGTTTTGTTTTCGTGGGTATCAGGAACTAGGAGAAACTTTGCTTTCACAACACCCAGAATCACAATTTTTTTTTTATTGCGTTGAATAGCGAGACGAGCATGCCGTTCGCCTGATGGTAAGCGATACGACCGCTCATAAACAGTAGCAAAACCAAACAATACCCTGAATTACAAAGCAACGCTTGGCATTCCACTGCGCTCACCATCCTGAGACATAAGATGTTAAGTCTCAATATATCCAGTAGTTACTCTGGCTACAATGCCCTTCAATCCGAAACACAACAGTGCATTTACACTGCTGTTTGACGGAAGAAATAGACACTGCGGTGGTACCCACCCAGATGGCCTCTCACATATGAGAGAACTACCACCAGTAAACCACCAGTAACAATTCTTGGTTTATCAAAAATTTGTCTCGGTATTAAACACACGACTTCTCGTTTCTCAGCCTACTTCTAACCAATTGCACAACGGAGGTCTATCCATACTGTGTACCTTTATGTACCTCTTTGCATTGAAAATAGGTTTTATGCAAATATCAATATCAAGGCCCGCATTACTAGTTGCTGATGTTCTCATATCGAATGCATAAGTTTTAAAAAGAACTTGTTTTGAGAGCAACGTGGATGCAATGAATATTTAAGTTCAGTTTGATCGAATTTAAATGTGGGTACTCGTTTCGAAGTGGGATGGTATTCATTACAGTGCAAAAACTATCGGGTGTTGAGGTTGTTGCAAATTGGACTTTGGTTTTGCGAGGATATGAAACATTTTTGAGAGGTTTCGATGCCAGATCAAATTATCCTTACTGATATTGCGAATGTGATTTTGTTCGGCTTTTAATATTAAACGGATTTTTATGCATGCTTGTTTTGAGAGATACAGAAAAAGACGAGGATACCTTTCATTCAGAAATACTATCCCCAACGGAAAGAGTAGTAACTATTCGTTTTGACATTAATTTTTCATGTGTGGAGTATTTAAATTATTTTAATAAATCTACATAAAAGTCGAAAAATCTAGATTTTAATTAAGAAACCAGTCCATAATTGAAGTTCTGCTACAGGACACGGGCTTTTACCATTAAGAGACCTAAAGTCATACTCCATCACGCTGACCTACTGTGGTTTAGTAAAACTCAGTATATCATAATGCTTTTAAATATAAAGCATTAGTAATTTGTTTTAAAAACATTAACAAACAACGGAATATAATCTTCTTGAAAAACCAACCAAAATTGAACTAATATGAAATAGTTTTTTCTTAGTAACGCTTGCTTAAATAGCAATGTAAAAATTGACCAGGTTTTTAAGTCTGCTGAAATTATTACTAGAATTAGTGCTATCGAGCGGTTTTACTGGCTGTAGCTAAACAATCGAATTATCGAATCTAGAAGAGTCCAGTGCTGAGTAATAGACTTACACATATTCTTAAACAACCCATAAATAAATTAGTCAACGCAGCTTTTCTCAATGATTTCTAAATTACATCAGTCGAAAACCCTAGCGTAAGGCTTTAACTTATAATTAATGTATGAATAGCTAAATGGGTTACTTCAATTAAATCGAAGACAAAGATGAATACATAATATTCTCAAAGGTTATTATTATCCAAGGGCAAATATAAGCTGAAATCAACTTACCGTCTATAAACTTGGGTCTCGCCGTTTGGAAATTGGTTATTTTAGGGACCCGAGGAAGGGGGACGGTAGTAGGGTCTGATGTTTCATTAGATGTGTCCCCTACACCTGCCTCATCCTTGCCTCCTGTCATATCGTCTATTGATTCAAGACTGTTTATAATTAAGTCAAAGTTATCCACAGTATCATTTTTACTCTTGGCTAAATTCTTATTGACTGTCGTTGAGAAATCGTGGAATATTTTCGATCTCGTTTCATCGTCTACCTTAGGTTTTTCTATAGAACTGTTTTGAGTCTCAGTGTTGTTTTCTTTAAACACTTCGAAATTATCATAATCTGTTGAATTTTCTGATGTTACTTCTAAGTAATATTCCGTTGGTTCTGTAGTTGCTTTTCTTTTAAAAGTGTCTAGTAGTTTTTGATATTCTCTATAACTTACAGTAGTGGCAATTAGTTCTTCTATCGTACTCAAATTAGATATTTCTTGAAAGTTGATGTCATTTGGGTGAAAAATTAGGGTTGTCTTACTTTTAGTTAAGTTGTACATTTGTGTGTTGGTGAAGGGTAGTAAAATGAGAACAAGGGTTGGGATGAAGATAAGTTTGAAGGTGGCGAGTGTGTGTATCTCGTAGAGGGGTGAGTAGAGGTATAGGGGTGGAATGGGCCGTGGTGGGTGCGTCATGCCAGGCCGGCTTCAACGCCGACTACCCTGAAACAAACACAAAATATAATTAATACGAATTTAATACAATCTAAGCTTTTATTTGTCTACATATTTGTCTACATATTAAATAAACAGCGATTTATTTGGCTATACAATTATGATACATACATGTATTATTAATATATATTTTTCCTAACGACCGACTTCTGTGGAGATTTGGCTATGATAAGCAGCGACCTAGACCCGTTAGTATTGCGAAGATCCATGAGTGGCGGTAACCGGTTACTATCAGGTGGGCAGCATGCTCCTATCCATGCGAAGTATATAAAAAGTAACGTTAATACCAAAGAGAATTATAAGATAAAGCTAAAATAAATGAATACTAGATAATCCCGACGAGACGCAAACTTTAAGATTAAAACTTGTTTTGTTTTAAAATAACCTTTTGCAACCTTTTTCTGAGATGAAGAAGTGTCCACAGTGACACAATATAAAATATAAGTTACAGTATCGTTGCAACAAGATATTTACAAAGACAAACCCAGTTTTTTAAATAAGAAAATGAAGTTAAATGCCTCGCAAGGAGCTACAATTAATTACAGGAGCTACGCAGGTCTGCTTCGATGCAAATACCGGATGCAGCATGTATGGCGCGTGCATCGCGGAAATTGATGGCATATTATCGATGATATAGCCCAGCGTTTACGTAGAAATTAATATTTTTATTAATATTTCACCGGTGGTAGGTCTCTCATATGTGAGAGGCCATCTGGGTGGGTACCACCGCAGTGTCTATTTCTCCCGTCAAATAACAGTGTAAATGCACTGTTGTGTTTCGGATTGAAGGGCATTGTAGCCAAAGTAACTACTGGACATATTGAGACTTAACATCTTATGTCTCAGGATGGCGAGCGCAGTGGAATGCCAAGCATTGCTTTCTTATTCAAGGCGTTGTTTGGTTTTGCTACTGTTCATGAGCGGTCATATCGCTTACCATCAGGCGAACGGCATGCTCGTCTCGCTATTCATGGCAATAAAAACAAAATAATTAAACAACGATGCCGTAAAATCAAAATATAATATGTGCAATGCATTCGAAATGCAGGTTCAACTGGTGATAATTAAGCTTTTTAGACGAGAGATGGTTAATTATTACTGGTGGGCAAATTACGTTGTGATGTTTCCGAAACTAGTTATACACAGCTGAATCTGAACTGTGACGAAGTAATTCTTAAGTTATACCTATATATTTACAAGATCGTGTTAAATTTGTTCGGCTTTAAACAACGATAAAATAACTTCTATAGCCGCATAATCATGTTTAAGTCAGAATTATGTCAAATAAAGATTTAATAAGCCATGAACTATTATTGCTGTTGCGAAGTAGCTTATGTCGTCTAAATGCCTACTATTCTGATTCCAACACTTTATTTTTCCAAACGGCATTTCTTCTAAGAACTTCATTATGTTTTTTGTCGCATGTTGGCAGCTCGCCAGCTTGGCTACTGAGTGCCTTCGTTTTTCCAATGTTGCTTCATAAATGGCTGCTCCGAGGTGAAAAAACATATCAAGATGAGTTTTTATATATATGATTATCTGCTTTTTAGGTTGATTATGTTAATCGCTACTCTCAGAGATTTGGTAAATTATGTGTTTAGTTTTTCGCAAGAATTTAGAAGATATGTCAGTTTGTGTCTCGTCATATTGAGTCTGCGTGGGAGTCTGAGAACTATTGTTTCTTACTTGTTTATATTATATTACTCTATAAGTTATACGGACTCAGAAAGTATTTTCATTCATTATTTCATTGTTTTATACTTGTGCATATTATTTGGTTCTCAAGACCTAGCATTGCACTTTTGGTTTCAATATTATATTGTTTTTTTACTAATGAAATGTAACAAATATTTCAAAATATGATAATATTACAGTTAACTGCTCTTTGTCTTGGCGCAGTTATACTAAGGTATGATTTCAAAGCCAAGATCTTAGGTTCCAATCCCGTGTTGGGCAATGTGATATTGGATTTTTCTATTTATTAGCATCCCAGGTCGGAAATTTGTGCCTGATATAGCGACAGGCTCGCCCCTATCACATCGTGGGACGAAAAAGTCATGGCGAAACATGGGTGTCCTCCTAGCACCTTTATCTACCCCTTCCGGGAGAAAGGTGTAAGTTTATGTATGTACAATGTATATATTAGAGTCAAGTTAATAGAAATTGGAAATGAATTACTGCCCATTTCTCTTCGTAGCAAAGTTGGAAACAAAATGAACTAGAGAGCTAGAAATCTCTGATAAAAAGGCTTCAGTACAAGTCGGATACAATTGCCATGTACCAAACGCTTGATACAAATGGCTCGTCCGATCGGTAAAGTGCGCTCCATTGTCGAGTTCCAATTAACTAGACTCCATTCAAGAGATTTGCTTACAAAAGTCACATCCTAAGTACTGATTTCCGGTTTCTATAGCCATTGTTGCCATTCGATTTGAGACCTATTGTGCAGGTCACAAAGACGGGATTAGATTAATAAGAGCCCGCGGAAGCCTACCGTGTCTTGGGTGGACAGTTGATCAGCATCCGATCTTTTGTGAGCCGCGTCTGTCTTGACATTTTAAGTGATTTTTTTCTTTGTCACATCTTCGGGTAGTGAAAAATTGTCTATAATCGGTTCTTTTAGATTTTTGTTTGGGTGACAAATTATTGCGATTTCTTTGAAATGTTTGGAGTAATTTCGTTTGAATGATTTATCTATCTAAAAGTGTGTTACCAAAAGTTAAAAAGAAAAAAAAAAAGATTACGATTGAGAGTAGTTATGCCATATAGTCCACCACACTGGCCTTATGCGGGTTGGCAAACGATACTTAAGTAACAAATATTGCTCCAGCAATGGAACTTCTCATTCAGCCATCAGCTGCAGTACTGCATAATAGTGCAGCGCTGATTTTCAATGAGAGGCTCAAGAGACGTGCGGAAGATCAATCTTATGGATATACTTACTTTGCAGTATAGAAAAGAAGATAAGACTATTTATTATTTGTATATTAGTCTTCAGTTTTCAGTATTTTAGTCTTTTATTATACATTTCTGTAGTATCAGTCATAAGCGTAAATTTAAATAAACACAAAGCATGGAAAGTTCTGGTTTATAATTTTCCATAGGGACGTTTTAAAACACAGCTATGGTTGGTAAAGCACATAATAATAAGTATATTTTTGTATCTGATATTATGATAGCCTCCGCGGTGTAGTTGTTTAGACGCCGCCTGTGAAATGAGAGGCCACGGGTTCGATCTCCGCACCGAGAGAAATGTTTGTGCGGCCCACAAATATTTCTTCCGGGTCTGGGTGTTTGTTACCAAAAAACCTCTAGTAGTTTCTGATACCCACAACATAAGACTCAATCTTAGAGAGTTTGGGGCCAGATGTGATTGTAGGGTGTTGTTTATTTATTTAAAACAGCATGCAGAAACGAACCCAAAAAATATATTTATAAATTTGTTTTTAAATCGTTCTTGAATTTAGCGCCATCCAACAAGTAAACTTAATTTTTGCGTTCAAAAGCGAGCACAAATCGTAGAAATGTTTCAACCAGCAACTCATGCTAACACAGTTTCAGAATTTTGTAGCCATTCATAGGGTTTCTGAAAGCAGTAATTTTGTAATAACTGAGAGCGACGTCAGGTTACTCTTTGTGTTACATTATTGCCTTTGTTTAATATATAATTCGTTGGGTTAATACACTGTAAGCTTAATATTATTTAATGTGTGTCCCGCCAAACAGGAGTGTAAATTCACTGTTGTGTATCGGTGTGAAGGACATTGTAGCCAGAGTAACTACTGGACAAATTGAAGCCTAATATCTTATGTCTCAGGATGGCGAGCGCAGTGGAATTTGTTTGGCAAAGCACTCTAAGGAATTTTTACATTTTTCTTCGCTTTCCTCGATTATTTCGCACATCCTATCTAAAAATCCGAATGAAATTGCCTTCAGCAATCCGATTGCTGATAATTGCGTCGGCAGATCCGATCGCTACTAGTATTGTAGACGTATTGTTAAAAGAATAATCCGTTTGATGCGATGCGTCCGATATTTACGACGGGGAAATGCGTACAACTGTCTTTATCGTGACATCACATCACGGCCACACGGAAGACCAGCGCTGGTAACAGCAGCACATGCTGCGTGGGGTCCGTTTTTGTAACGAGCACTATTTGTATCTCTGTTTATAATTATATAATTGCTACAAATAACTAATTTTCTTTCTTTCTTTATTGTCGAATAAAATAAAAGATACAAAAATTAAAAATGTCAACCTTATTCAGACCAATTTCGTCCCTTCAATATTTAGTCAGGTAATAAATAATGTTAGAAACCAGTTTCATCTGACAATTGATAAATCACACCACAGACGCAAATATTACTAGCTCAATATTTTATATATTTTGATTCAGCAGAAGACCTAAATAAATCATATCCCGATACGATCAGACAATACATATAAAAGGACGTAACAAGTTGAATTGAATTCCCGCTGCCGTCAACTTACATTTCGATAAATAAATTATTTTCCGTCAAGTCCCGCGCGCCCTGGTCTTCCCGCGGGATCTCTATTAGTATTCCACACGTGTTGCTCCGTAACATGTTATTATAAGAACAGACCCGACGTGCCTCCAACTTTACCGGCTTTACTAACAAGATATGTTTTTCTAAACTATTTTTGATATGGCTTTTGCATTCTGTGTTGAATTTTTTGCTATTCAAAGGATTACTGTTATTGAAATGAACCCGGAATAGGTCAGCGTGTGGGATTATATGGCCTAACCTTTCTCGATTGTAGAGGAGGCCCGTGGCATGCAGTGGGACTATGGGCGGAGACACATACATTTACAGAAAATGATTATTAGGTGTTGCTGAAAACAGCTTTCAACAGTTCATTGAGGAAATTCTAGGAGTAGCCTTGCAGTTCAACAGTAGACAATCTGAGGCAGAGAATAAACATTATGATGATTATGGGAGAAGCCATCTAAAATTATTGTTACTAGGTTTCTAAACGGAGTTTTATTTATTGCAATAAATGGCGAGACGAGGATGCCATTCGCGTAAGGGTAAGCGATAGTACCACTTATGGACAGTAGCAAACTAAACAACATTGAATTACAAATCTATGTTTGGAATTCTACTACGCTCGCCTGAGACATAAAGTGTTATTTCTCAATTTGTCCAGTAGTTACTCTGGCTTTGTGGGTATTGTCGGAGGACTATGTTCAGAAGTGGATTTACTGCGGCTGATATAAATTGAGGAATGTGGTTTTGATGGTGCATTACATTAGTAAGGTACATTAAAGTTTTAATCAGAGGTTATTTACCTCTTTAGTCCATTGACTTGTCACCGGCTTTGCAGTGAAGTGAAAAAAAAATCCAACTCTTCTTATTATTTAACTTCATTATTAATTTCGTTGCGGTTAAAGACAAGTTAGACATTTCCGGAGACTCGCCGTGCTTCAATGCTCGGTGTCATTATAATGCGTGCCACTGTTGATCCTGGCTTACAGGAGTTGCAGTAGCGAGTGTGAGGTCAAGACAGTCAGTTTCCTTAAATTAAATTTGTATTAAAGTATATGCGAAATGTGAAACATGTTGATAGCTTCCGTGGCGCAGTTGGTTATACGCCGACTGTGAAACGAGAGGCCGCGGGTTCGATCCCTGTACCTATACAAATGTTTGCCCTCAAGCATTTTCTCGGGTCTCGGTGTTTGTGAGACTGAAAAGTCTCTTTTAGTTTCTAATATCCACGACACATGCTTTTTTGATCTGAATGTGGTGCCAGGACTATGTATGGGACTGTTTGGTGTATTCATTTATGTAGCGCCAATCGCACCTAACTAGTGACAAGGAAATGCAACAAAAATAACTCAGAGACTAAAACTAACTTGCGATACGATTAAAAACCACTTTACATGGCAAATTCACACTTCAATATCGTTACGTGTGTTTTTGTATTACATACATACATACATAATCGTCACGCCTGTATCCCATAGGGGTAGGCAGAGACTATAGACCGCCACTTTGCTCGATCCTGGCATACTACTTTCGCTTCATCCACTTTCATCAACGTCTTCATGCATTCTCGTCGGTTCAGATTTTATTTCAGGTTCAGTATTGTTTTTGTATTAAGGTGTGCAAATTGAATTTGTCGTACATCAGAAGTGGTTGCCACCCTTAAGACTCCCACCCTGTCACTTTCCAATGTAATTTACAGACAGGGAGTGTTGAAAATTACCATAAAGGTTCGTATATTGCTAAGGGATGATTTTATTCAAAATATTTATAAACCGTGGCGGATATTTCGAGATTGACGCGGAAGGATCGAATATATGGCATTTTGTGTTTAGAATTTGGAGTGCAAGATCCTACGTTTGTCTTTTGGTCTGCTTAAATATTTTGGAGACACCTGAATTCAGTTTATTGAAGTTTGCTCTTCATTACATCTATACACACATCATAATACCTTACAATTTGGAAGTATTGTATTGTATCAGCCTATACATATATATCCCACTGCAAGGCACAGGCCTCCTCTAACGATTGAGAGTATTCAGGCCATATAGTCCACCATACTGGTCAAATGCGGGATGACGTACAAATTGAAAGTACCGATATACAAAAAAATGCAAGAGCCTTGTCATGTATTGGAATTTATGTTTTTTTATTAGTGTTATTTTTGGGCAAAGGCTTTCATTCCCTTCTGCAACGCATCTATCATCATCATGAGAAGAAGGATACATAATATATGTAGTTTAATATAAATGTTATGTTATCTTCGTTGGAGATTCAAATAAATAAAACAAAACAGATAAAATGAGTACGTGGTCATTAAGTCTCCTAATAAACATACTCCTCGATGAAATCTTTATCAGGGCTAATTTCACGTTATAAGCAAACTCAATTTGAAATAAACGATAGTGTAGTACTGTTGTTGCTAAATTATGAAGAGACGCTTCATCTACCACTTCAATTTCACGGCAATAAATTCCCGTAACCAAGCGTTCGTTGGTTTTGTCCCTGAAATTCAAAATCAAAGGGAGAGGCGGCGTTTGACGATCGGGGTTGCACTACCTCCAGTTTCAGCTCTTTGATGTTAACCCTATACGTCAGTCAGCAAAAACCTTACTTTTTTATTCCGCATTGATTTTATTCGACTGGCTACACGTTGTATAAGACTTGAACTGGATTCTATATTGACAGTAAGGAGCGGAATGTGCATGTTTTTTTTTTCAGTCATGTAAACTGTTTAAATTGATTTGAGTCATAATATTATTTTAGTCTCGTTCGTAAAATCGTCAATTCTATCCTGGTAGCTAGACGCGGTTGACTTCGCAAACGATGTGAGTCCCTGGGACTGTGTTTTAAAACGTACGTAAGCTTTTCAAAAAGGCACCTTTTGGTCCTTATTTAAAGACCTATTATTAAGTGCACTTTAAATTATTATATATCATTTAAAAATATTACCGGTTGATGTTTATTATATGCCGAAAATACCCGACATCGATTAAAAATTAAAATTTTACTATTAACATCAATTTGAGAATAGCGCTGCGCGTTCACTATGCATTTTCCATAACTCTTTTCAATTGTTATAATTAATAATTGAAATAATTAATTACAGTTTCAGATTTAGACATACAGACAAATAATAATCATTTCAATTCAATTATGAATAAAAATTCTTGTTTGTTGACTGTTAAATGTATATGAAGTGAAGCTGGTCGTTAATAATACAATATATTATTTATATTTTACATTTTGATCAGGCTCAAAAACTTGAGACGTGATCAATCTTCCTTTCTCTATTGAGTCACGTAATTAACCGTATTCGGTTATAACCCTTCAGAATATAAATAGAACAGCTTCTTTATTTTAACCCTGCCATAACTTTAGGAATACTTAATACGAACCGTATTTTATGTACACCTTTTTGATCAACTTTATCCCTTTCCATTTTTATATCCACTTCAAGTCAGAAACTTGGGATGAAAGTGGTCATAGGCAAAGATATTTCAGGATAAAACGAACTCGATTATGAGGGTTCCAAAGTTTTCTTAGGATGATGAAGCAACCCTTGTCGAAACAATAATTTACACCCTCCACTAAGGGTGTGATAGGGGGTGAAATAAAACGTGTGTAATGAAATTGTCTTTGTATATTTTATCGGTTTTTGAGTCTAATGGTGTGTTAGAAGGAAGTGTTTTGATAGTATAAAAATGAGGAAAGTTGTAGCGATGTACATTTTTATTGCGAAATAATTCAATATGTCAGTCGTTTGTTATTTGTAGTACGTTACACAAGCCAAATGTCGCCGAAAGGTAAAGGTACCAGTACAAGATTCTGGTCGATAAAATTCGTGACACATTTGTTTATATATGAATGGCGAAACTAGTATGCCATATGATGATGGTTAGCAATACGACCGCTCAAGGACAGAACTAAAAACCAAATACCACTATGGATAACAAAGCAATGCTTGGCATTCTACTGCGCTCGCCTTTCTGAGACATAAGATGTTTAGTCTAAATGTGTCTAGTAGTTGCTCTGGCTACAATGTCCTTCAAACCGAAACACGACAAAGCATTTACACTACTGTTTGGCAGGACAAATAGACATTGCGGTGGTACGCCTCTCACTTGTGAAAGACTGTTGAGCATTTAGTTTTCAACAATTCTTTCTACACGAATAAATATTTTATTTATTTTATTTTTATTTTATTATATAGCACTAACCCATACACACTGATTACAAGTTCTGAGTGTTGTTGCTTCGGTTATGACGGGCCGACGTCATTCCCTGTCGTCATACCCGGCATAAAAATTACACCAGGTAAAATAAAAATAAATCATTAATTCTCGAGGTATTTGCCGTGCCCGGAGCTTTGGGAATCAAATAAAATATTTACTCGCGGTACAGCGCATTAGAACTCCCCGAAGTGTGGCCCTATTAAATTTATTCCCGGTACGTGGGCGGTGACATCGAGGCTGATTGTAAAACGCGGCTTCTTACCTACGCAGGTACTCTGGCAACTTTTGAATACTGTGTCGTGTTAATGTGAATTAATTTGTGTGATTCGCTGTAATTTGAACCAGAATTTGGACCAAGGACTAAATCCATCTTGATCGAAGAGGACAGCCTAGGTGGCCAAGTTGGTTAGGCCGGTTGTGAAGCGAAAAGTCGCGGGTTCGATCACCGAGAAGGAAGGATTTGTGTGCTCCCCAAGTATTTGAATTAGGTATGAGTATTGAAAATGAAAATAATTTATTGGATCCCTTAAGATTTTCTGCATTATTTAGTTCAGTTTTCACCAGAGAAGAAAGGACAAGAAACTCTAATGTTGCTCTTTTCAAAACCAATTTACATTTAAACGATTATTACAAAAGTAAGAAGTGGTTTAAATCAGAGCACTTCATTAATAATTTGTTACAACATTTGTGAGACCAAAAAACTTTGAATAGTTTTTAATATCCACGACACATTTTTAAATTATGTTGGGATCGGGACTGTGTGTGACTGTTAGATGTATTTATTTATTATAATTATTTATTTATTGCGTAGTCTGAGACATTGAGGCTAATCGTATAATTTGGAATTTCTTAACACGGTTTTGTGTCAGATATGAATTAATTTGCAAGATGTCGCGAATTTTTACCAAGGGTTAAAGCGATCTTAATCGTAAAATATTCATGTGGTGAGCAGTATCAATATATTTTTACTATTTGAATTAAACACAAAAGACATGTATTCTTTAAAAATAATTAATAAATACCAGATAAAGAAAAAAAAAGGACCATGGAATAAGTAAAATCACCCCGCGCTAATGAAACAAGATTGCATTAAAACGGTGTAAAGTAAAGCAACTTCCACATTTAATTCTTAAGACGAAACGTAATCAAATCAGGCCAATTTAATACAAGTGCACATTTATTAAGATTTCAGTAGTCATTCCATTATAATAAACTTAATTTGCGCGCGGCCTTAGTCTGAATGCGAAGGCTAATTGTAGTGGACAAATTAGACTGAACTTAATGAAAATTATTTAGTTCCACGCTGACTATTGCGTGGGACGAGAGACCTCTTCAATTACATGATATCCTGGTACATAATGCTCTTTACGACCATAGTGGCTTCAAAAAATAGAGACTTTTATATGTTTCCATATGGATTTCAGATATGCATGCAATGTTTACATAGTAGACTGTCGTTAAGCGGGTAATACCTTTAATTCTATATTATAGTCGAATTCCAGGGCACACCTCTGACCTTTCGGAGTAATGTGTGTATTGATAGTCAATCACCGCGCAATATAACGGTGAAGGAAAACATCGTGAGGAAACCTGCATACCATAGCGATTTCTATGGTATGTAAAGTCCGCCAACCCGCACTAGGCCAGCGTGGTGGACTATAATATGGCCTAACCACTCTCAATCATATTCTCGATTGTAGAGTAGGCCCGTGCCCTGCAGTGGGACGTATAAGGGCTGATATTATAGTCATAATATGTTCAAAATTAGGCAACACCTTATGAACAAGTTATTTTTACCGTGATAATTATCCAACTCTGAGTTTAATTACTACTTTGTGATGAACGTTCAAAGTTCCACAATTTAAGTATCTCCTTAAGATACTTTGCTAAGATCCAGCCTATATTCAAACCACAGAGGTCTAATGGAAGGTCAGAATAAATGCTACAGAAACATTGTGTTTCGTACCATTCTGAGAGAAATAGACTGAGGTCTGGGGTGGATTTAGGCGTGCGTGTATTAAAATATGACCCGTATTCATGAGCCCGTACTTTGAGCAAAAACATTAATTTTTGCCTCAGTTGAATGAATAAAAAGCGGTGTAATGGACCAAATTCGGTCCGAATGCTAAAAAGGTCACGCGAAATCTTAATATTCTTGAAAATTTTCGGAATGTCTGATGATCGTCATTAGCTGACAATGGAACTCAATGGAGGGACGTTTGGAAATAACCGGCGTTTTTTCTATTGATTCTTATATTTAAACCTAATTTTTTTAGGCGATAATGTCGCTCTTATACTAAACTACTTTTTTCATGGCACAATATCGGTAAATGTAAAATCTTTCAACTTATTAAGTTACGACAATAAGATGCACATAACACACGAGCTTAAATTACGAAGGATGGAAAAGAGGAAGAAATAACAGACTTTGATAGTCAAAAGCTTCTATAGTACGTTTGGTTGCGACGCCAGTCCCGACACGAGAGAATTTCATTCGATTACGGCACCGGAATAAAAGACTGACGTAGGCAGAATACCGTTATTCATCTTAGGTCTTTTTTCCTTCCCATTTTGAAAGACCTACGCATAATAAATCCAACTGATCTATATGTGCGAACAGCGGCAGTGACTAACACATGCACTCGTATGTTGGACAGCCTTTGACAGCTTCCGTGGCGCAGTTGGTTAGACCAGTTGTGAAATGATAGGCTGCGGGTTTAATTACCGCTCCGAGATAAAGATTGTTTCGGTTCCAGGTGTTTGTGAAATCGACAAGACTCTTGTAGTGTCTGATATCCATGACAAAAGTTTGAATCTTGGATCTGTAGGGTGTAATTTGTATTTAAAAAACTGATTTTTACCTACCAGTAGTATATTATTACCACTCGCACCTTTTGAAATATCTGAATACCGAATAAAAACAACACCGGGTTATTATTCGTGCGCGCAAACTTTCCCTTATTTGCAAGTCAAAGTGCATTTAAATAATAGCTTAAGCTCTCCATATTCCCAACACATGCCGGCAAAGTATTAGTTCTGCTCTCAGTTCTGACTTTACTTACATCATGTGGATACTTTGAGCTCTTGCTAATTATTCTGGTTTCTGAATTGTCTTAAGTTGTAGTATACTTTCACTGCTTGGTTTGGATATTTTTACCGAGACAAATGATTTGTGACCAATGAAATTCCTTTCGGTTCGGAATTTTGTGGAACAAGAAATTTGAGACTACTAGTATTCCTTGTTTCACATATTTTTATTTTTTTATTTACTCTTACAAGTTCTTCAAAACCAATTTCACCGATGAGTGATAACCTCATCAAAATGTGCTCATTAGTTTAAAATATAATCCTGCGTCCATCCGCTAGAGCGTGAAAATAAACAAATGTATAGAAACGGTTATGTCGAACAGCATAAGATATCTGTCTGTTGCCAATATCCTCTCTGGACGTCATTGCTGTTAATAACAGATGCAGATGTTCAACTAAAAACAGCGTTTTTTTTATTACTATGAATGGCGAAACACGCATGCCATTCGCCTGATGGTAAGCTATATTACCGCTCATGGACAACAAAACCAAACAACACCATGACTTAAAAGCAATGCTTGGCATTCCACTGCGCTCGCCATCCTGAGACACAAAATATTAAATCTCAATATGTCCAGTAGTTACTGTGAGTACAATATCCTTCAAACCGGAACAGAATAGTGCATTTACATTACTAGTTGGCGGGAGAAATAATCATTGCGGTAGTACCTACCCAGTTGGCCTCTCGCATACGAGAAACCTACCAGTAAAATCGAAGTAAAACCCTTTTCCGAATGATTTTTAAACAGCGCCAGTAAAACTGTATGTTACGAACTCGTTCGTTGCACACTCATGTATTCATTTAACTTGCGAAAGCATTTATAATGAGTTGAGAACTTCTGTTTTTGTTCGGAGCATGTAAAATTGTGTTTGAAACGGCTATTAAGGCATGCATTCACGAACAATGCGATAGGATTGGTATGATGATGAAATAGCCTATAATTCAGCAGTATTTTTAATCGACTTCAAAAAAAGGAGGATGTTCCCAATTTGACTGCATGTTGCTTTTTTTGTTTATTAAATAAATGTTATAGAATTAGGACGTTGAAGAATAAGTTTATTTAATGATTTATATTTGTTATTTGATAGCAGTCGCGGTGCAGTTAGACGTCGGCTATGAAATTAGAAGCCGCGGATTCGACCTCGGTCATCTACCTATCTATCTAAGGCTTTCGGTATGCTACAAATACAAATATAAATTCACATATTTTTTCCAGAAGGACTAGGCAGATATTTTCTTTGTAGCAACTAGGATACCCACGTGTCGCCTTGGGTGTTCCATGTCACGATGTAATAGGGGGCGAGCCTATCACCATATCGGGAATAAATTCCTGACTCCGGGGTGATAATGAATAGAAAAATCAATATCACTTTACCCGACTCGGGATTCAAACCCGAGACCTTCAGCGTTGTGATCGTACCGTAGTATAACTCCACCGAGGCCGTCTCGCTATAGTAACAACATTATCACATTTTTATTCACACATAAAATACATTCCACTTTTATCCTATTACTGCGACCAAGTCCTAAATTCGATGTGACGTTTCCAACTTGCCATAATTCGATTTGATATGGAACAGAGCTCGGCATTGGTAAGGCGATTGTCATACTTGATAAATTCATTTTCAATACTGTTTTGTTCAAAAGTGATAGCTCATTTGGTATGGACTGGATTACAGATTATATTGGAAGGAGATTACGTATGCAAGCCGAGAGAGGCCTTCGATATATCGATATATATATGAGCCTGTGTTTTATGTAAGTTATACAAGGTATATCATGAGTGCGGTCAAATCGAAATATGTAAAAATAAACCTAATCCGCGATAATATGAGTAAATAGTTTTATTTTAATGTGTAACATTGTGTAAATCTAAAAAGCCATTAGTTAGAAATTAAACAAAAATCAAGATAAAATCAGAAAAATATATTTTTCAATACCATTGTAAAAACAGTTTTAATATTTAGGTAAAAAGACCCCAATCAGTAGGTTCCTAATCCGGCCCTGAACACGCGTGCCGCCCTCCCATAACACATTACTACGCCATTACAACAGCCTGACTCCTGCACAAAAAGCATTGGGATCTCCTTTTATTTTACGAAACAAAGTACAAATGCGACTGATATATCTGTTGGGAACATTCCCGACACAGGCTTTACGCGAAAAGGTTTTTTGGACTCTTAAAAAGGCCACTGCTTTGTCAATATCCTCTTCGGGCGAAAAAACTGAAAGGCACATTTTAGATTACAATTTTAGCCGAAAATCTTTTTTTCTTTTAACATTCTTCTTAAAAATACCCTAATTTTGTGGAGTCTCTAACTAAATGAAGAAATTTTTATGTGCGATATGATAAAACAGCATAAAATTAGATGTAGGTATAAGCATTATCATTTTAAGCCATAGGAAATCTAATTAGGATAGCCCTATCTCCACATTAAGATCAATTAAGTCTATGCCATGGGTATCAGAAACTACGAGACACTTTTCGGTCTCACAAACACCCAAGAGACAAATATTTGTGGACCACACAAACATTTGTGTTGGTGCGGGGATCGAACCCGCGGCCTCTCGTTTTACAGTCTCTAAGTCAAATGCGCCACGAAGGCTATCATAAAGATACTACTAGATTTTTAAGCCAGTAAGTTTTTTTATACTTTCTGCTACCCACAACACAAGACTTGTATCTTAGTGTTGTGTAGGGACTATACATGTGTACAGGGGTACAGGGCACGGGCCTGCTCTTCAATCGACAGTACGATTGAGATTTGTTAGGCCATATAGTCTATCACGCTGGCCACCTAATGCGGGTTGGTTAAAAATAAAATCTTATAGCATATGCAGATTTCGTCTCGATATTTTCCTTCACCGTTTTTTAGTGTGTGGTGATTGATTATATCAATACATATGGCTCCCAAAATTTAGTGGTGAGTGAGTGGCCTGGGATTCAAACCCGCGACCACCGTGAACATTTTGGCAGCCGCGTCTGGTCCGTCAACCGAACGAAACGCGACAGCAAATCTGTCGCTTCACTGCAATTTCCTATGAGATAGCGGTACCGTTCCGGTAGAGCCTGCCCATTTACAACATTGTGGCTGTACCACTTTTAGAACATTATTATCACGAAAAAGTACTAACTTTTCAGTTTGCTGACTAAACTAATAGAATTGAATTAAGTTCCCGAGGTACACTTTCTTAAAGGTACAGCAAAACTAAATTAACTGTCATAAAAATGTATCATGAAGATCTAAGTAAATTAGCACAGAGTTGAAAGTCGGCTAATTAAATGCTTAATGAACTGAAACGTCGCTTTTAATGTTATTCTGTTAGCGGGGGTCACATCCGTTCTAACTCGAGATCTATTTATTATTAATTTACCTGGAATTAGTTTATTAAGTGAAGTGCGTGGTGGCCTGTTGGTAAACGGACCAGACGCAATATGTTCATGGTGGTTGTGGGTCGAATCCCAGGACACACCTCTGATTTTTCGGAGTCATGTGTGTATTGATAGTCAATCACCACGCACTATAACAGTGAAGGAAAATATCGTGAGGAAACCAGCACACCATGGCGGTTTGTAAGAATTTCTATGGTATGGAGACTGTCCCGCCCTCACACCCACCACTGCAACTCCTGTAAGCCGGGATCAACAGTGGCACGCAATGTAATGACACCGAGCATTGAAGCTCGGCGAGTCTCCGGGAATGTCTAACTTGTCTTTAACCCGCAACGAAATTAATCAGAAAGTTAAATTAATAGGAGGAGTTGGAAATAAATTATTGTCCACTTTCTATTATATGTAAAGTCTGCTAATCCGCACTAGGCCAGCATGGTGGACTATATGGCGTAACAACTCTCAATCATATTGTCAATTGTAGAGGACGCCCGTGCTCTGTAGTGGGACGTATATGGGCTGATACAGACAGATACATAATCGCAAAACTTGATGCATTCTGAAATATTTTTCTCCTATGAACTAACTAATCAATCGAACCCTTCTGCTCAGCAAAAAACTGTAACGCCTTCCCAAGCGACCGCCATCCGTTTATCTGCCAGTTACTTCCAATTTATAAAGAAAAAAATACAGAATTACAAGAACATTCTTAGAATAAATTGGTTGTCTGTTCAATGGGCGCGCCCGCGAACACTCGTACACTTCAAAGAGCCAGGTAATAATTTCCCCACTTTTCCTTTTAAAAAAATATCAATTTTATCGTGTGTACAATTTACCGAAAAAACGAGTTCGTCCCTATGCTTCGTTTTTTTCACTGGTGTTTTATAAGTATGTAGAAGTCTATCAAGGAAATATATTTGCCTGAAATGTATTGAGGTAGTCAGGAGAAATAGAGGGATTTTATGGTGGTAGGTCTCTCATATGTGAGAGGCCATTTGGGTGGGTACCACCGCAGTGTCTATTTCTCCCGTCAAACAGCAGTGTAAATGCACTGTTGTGTTTCGGATTGAAGGGCATTGTAGCCAGAGTAACTACTGGACATATTGAGACTTAACATCTTATGTCTCAGGATGGCGAGCGCAGTGGAATGCCAAGCATTGCTCTGTAATTCAAGGTGTTGTTTGGTTTTGTTACTGTTTATGAGCGGTCGTATCGCTTACCATCAGGTGAACGGCATGTTCGTCTCGCTGTTCATTGCAATAAAAAAAAAAAACAATAATGGGTCGAAGATATTATTGTTTATTATTGAATAGTAAATAACTAGGAATTACGAAAAGCAAACAATCTAGTTTGTGTCTATATTTCACTAATTCTTTATTATTTAATTAAATAAATAAGTATAAAATTATATTTAGATCAATAAGAATGCCGCTGGATACAAGTCGTTTCTATTAGACCGCTGTGGGTTACTCGAGTAAGGCCTGTATTTATGGGTGAATAGCGTGTAGTCAAAGATGACGGTCGCAAAATAATTTGCACACCTGTTATCTGATTAGTAGAAGGACATATTGATGATATCTACAAATGGTGGTCTAATTCACACACACACACACTTACATTACAAAACATTCCATAGCAGGTTTAGATCTTAAATTATGTTAATAAAATTGCACAAGGCAACTTACAGACAATAATAGAATGTATATAGGTGTAAAAAGATTAATCTATTATAACATGAGCTAATGTAATTGGTGGTAGGTCTCTCTTATGTGCGAGGCCGCCTGGGTAGGTAATATCAAATCGTTTATTTTCTTTTACTTTATTTTGTTTGCACTGGCAGTAGTTATTCTAGGATGGGTGCCCAAGATACGGGCTTGCCTACTTTGGGACCCACATTTTAGATACTTAATTAATTGTAAAATGTGTACCTTGTATTTTGTATTTTCTTGGAGGTTTTCCGCAATTTTATTCTTATTCTTATTCTTGTGACACGTAGGTTACATAGTTGGTAAAATGGTTACAGTCATTATAAAGCGATTTATGATCTGCCTTTTGGCATTCAAGTGTGACTGAGATTAAAAAATGATTACCATTGTATACGAGTACAATAAGACATGAATCAAACCGAGCGACTCCTTCATACAATACATAAAAGTAATTTACAAAAAAAAAGTTAAGTGGATTTATTTATAGAAAATAATTTAATACTTAGTGATATCAATTCCAATATGTCACTGTTTTGTAGTTGTTTAATAATTATGTTACTAAAAGTCATTAAAACATGTTACTAATACGTATTATGAATTATCATTTAAAAAAATCGTTAACTAAATAATAAACTTTGTCAATTTAAAACTGTTTTAAATTATTTTTGAAGACATGAAGATTGACAGTTTGAGGCCAATTGGAATTTTGTTATACATTAGAATTTCTGAAACCGCAAGACAAAAATAATGTATCATTTTACGCTACCACCAAGACAATACTTTATCAATCTATCTTCTATTAAAACATACTGCACATACCACCTGATCAATAACTCCCAGAAGTACACCTTCTAATCTTTATCCTGGTTTTCCAATAATAACTAGTCTGCAAGAAACAATTGGATTTAACCCCCGGAGGTTTGAAATACCTCGGAACCTTTTAATCGGCGGGGTTATTGCAATTTATTTCTTACCAATTGTTGTTTCTTATTCTTTTGTGGGACTATAATTGAAGTAATTGCTTATTGGTTGATGGCTGAGTTGAGTGAGTTTGGTTGTGCTGGGTTTGAGCGATAACTTCTATCGGAAGTTGTGAAACTTTGATGTTTATTTTCATGATGAGTAAAAACGTGGATAAAAATGATGGACAAACGTATATTATGGCCAGGAACGTGGAGCTCTAGAATAGGTCTGCTTTGTATAAGCCGTGTGTATACACGGGATGTATTATTCATAGTTGTGGGGGCGTTTAGCCACGTGTGCCGTTTGGTGTTCCATATATTTAGATTACCGTGGAAGATTAAGAATGTGGAGATGTTATTTTAACTTAGACAGCCTGACAGCCTCTGTGGCGCAGTTGGTTAGACGCTGGCTATGAAACGAGAGGTCGCGGCTTCGATCCCCGTGAAATATTTGTGTGATCCAATATTTGATCGAAGGATCCACAGGTGCAAATGTCGGGTCTGGGGGTTTGTAAGACGGAAAGTTCCTGATACCCACGGCACAAGACTCGATCTTAGTGTGGGGTCAGAACTATGTATGTGACTGTTGGTGCATTTATTTATTTATTTATTAGGTTTTTAGTATTACTTGGTTATGAAATCGTCTGAAATACGTCAGCATCATCAAAACAACCGGTAGTCCTATTGAGATGGGTTAGGCCATATACCATGACGCAGGTATATCATAGGAAATTACGTCTAATATAGTGACATGAAATATTCCCGGACCTCGGCACAGGGGTGGACCAAAGAAATCTGGCTAGATGTCAAGGAAGATATGGGGTCAATTGAGAGACTGAGAATTAGCCGGAAGGCGGACCTTGGCACCGGCCGGGATAACGCCAGGTAGCAGAGAGAGAAGAGTGATATCAAATATGAGATCTTTAATTGTTTTTATATCTATTTAAATTTATATTTATAGCTAGTTAGTTGCGTGAGCAAGCACAAACTGCTTGAAAGAGATTTGTATTATGTTTTATATGATTTTTGACGGGATATTTTAATGTGTTTCTTTTTTTATTCATTACGTATATTCTTTACTAAACTCCCTGCATTGACGTTTATAATTTTTGTGGTTTATGTAGTATCAGAACCAATTCTTTGTCGACCTTTCGAACCCCGTCAAAAACATTTCTAGATTGTATCTAATATTCCAAATGGCTTTACGACGATCCGCAATATGACAAAAGTTTCTATAATACCAGGTTACAGCTGTTGCGTGTTGCTACAACTATTAAATATTTTAATATCACTCATCATAAATTACTTTAAAAATTGCGTGACTCACGTTCATTGTATTTGATTTTTACTGTTCTCTATATCAGAGTGTATACAATACATTTTTGGCAACTTTCCTCCCACATTCTTCCATGACTGGAATTATTAGAAATTAACATGGAATTAAGCTGGCTAATTGTCAATTTAAAAGTTATACGTACAGTAATGCACTCAGTACCACCCTGACACCGTTTCATTATATACATATTTTTAACCCCATGTCCGCCATCGACTATATTGCTTTTTCCGTCCTGTCCTGTCCAGTTATATGCTGTTCTATCCCATAACGAAAATCATGCAATCCTATCAAAGTCCCTTGCCATTCATTCGAATGTCAAAGAGTAGCAAAAAATCTCTAGCCTATGTTGGTCTCCACGGTCCATGTCTCTATCTTACATTCCATCAAAAACGGCTCAGCCGTTTTAGCGTGAAACGGAACATCCATATAAAAACACATTCGCATTAGGGACTATGCATACTCCTTCCAAAAAACCTCTTACAAAAATACCCAGTTAAATTTTATCTAAACCTAAATCCCTCCATAAATTTTCTAAACAACCTTTATTCTAAAAAGCCACAACGATAAAAACAAAAGCTTTAGTAAACAGAAGCACATTTATTACCTTATGTAACCTGTGCGTAGCGTCTTGCCGCATGTCCGACCTTCGTTCAAACAAGATTTCCCCAATTACGAGCCTATCGCTCCCTCAGGACGTGGGCGTCACAACACAGGCCGCTGCAGATGGCTCAAATTTAATTATTAATAGACGGCTCGCAGTGTCCAGAGCGGGTATCTCCGTTGATAAATGTTTGTCATTACGTTTTCTTGGACTTGGGTATTGAATACAATTTTACTGTTGGTAAGTCTCTGATGTGTGAGAAGCCTGGGTACCACTGCAATGTCTATTTATTCCACCAAAAAGCAGGGTAAATTCTCCCTCATTTGACTCAGCATATGAGCTAAATAAAAAATATATTTTTCGTAATAAACTGAATTCTGCTCTGTTTTGTGCACTTTTAATAATTTGTGTCTTCATCATTTAAATTTTATATTTGTCATGTATGTTATCATAATTATAAAATACCATTTTTTTACACCTGTCCAGTGGCAATTATATGCTCTACAAAAATGCTTTCCCTATGTAAGATATTCCGTCCCATCTGAACATGTATTTCTTATACCACTCCTCTTAAGATAGTCAATAGTTATTCGTATAGATTTTGTCCCTCGCTTTGATCTCTATATCGTGAATGGAACCAATACGTTCGCTAATAGTGTATCGGAGAGCACATTTGCGGCAAACAAGATTTTATTGACTTCCAAATAAAACGAGATGATGCGAAAATTATATAGCGTTGAAATCTGGTTTTCGGTTACGCTTTTGTAGGGCTCTCCTTATTTGAGGCGCAGGAGAAAAATTAAGCCTGTTATTTGTCAAAAAGTAAATTGGTATAAACGTGTATATGCGTACATGTTTTCTAATTTTGTTCAAAAATCAAAATCAAAATATTCTTTATTCAAATAGTCTTTCACAAGATCTTTTGAATCGTTAATTTCTGCTACCACTGCTTCGGAACGTGTTGTAGCTGTGAAGAAGAAGCGGCGCAAGAAACTCCCTCAGCAACACGAACTGTCTTATATCGTACCGGAAAATATCATACCTTCGATCATTTTCATCGAAGGAAACCTTGCGTACTAAAGAACCTCTATGGTATGTAAAGTCCATCAACCCGTACTAGGCTAGCGTGGCGGACTATATGACCTAACTACTCTCTATTGTAGAGGGGGCCCGTGTCGGACGTATACGGGCTAATACAGATGTAAATATGTTTTGATGTAGAAATATTATAGAAATAATATTAACTAGTACAACTGAAAGTTTTATCCACTGTATTAACAAACATAAATAGAACAATAAGAATAATTCATAATATTACACATACTGTTAAAGTTGGTCCCTTTGCGGCGCAAAACAGACCCATACTTCAACTTAGTAATTAAATATTTCATACCAATATGGGTTGAAGGTTATACATACAAGATATCATAGAATCTATTTAATAAAAAATCTATTGCTAAGGCTTGTCGCCAAATATTGTATGCCAAGCGTTAAAATTAATGCGTCTAACCAATTTGAAGGCAAAGAAAGGATTTACAAAGTAACAGTGGCCTTCAATTGAAAAATAAAATGTAAAATGAAAACAGCATAAAAAATGTTAAAATGTATTTTCATGTACTGGCCTATCAACGTGAGAAAAACACTAGGCGATAGTAAAAGCAATACAATACAAATAAATAAATTATATACGTGTAAACCCATACTCCACTGATATGTTTGGTATGTAGTTATCTATACATATAAATAAAATTGGAGTGTCTGTTTGTAATATTGAAATAACCGTTTTTTACTACATGTATATGAATATAAATACGGTACATACACCAATAACATTTTTTTCAATTTTTGTCTGTCTGTCTGTTTGTTCCGGCTAATCTCTGAAATAGCTGAACCGATTTTGACGGGACTTTTTTGTCAGGTAGCTCATATAATAAGAAGTAACTTGTGCTACATTTATTATAGAAAAAATATATTATTTTATAATTTTTTTATAATTCCACGCGGACGAAATCGCGGGCACATCTAGTACTTAAATAAGTATAACGACCCCTCTTAATGGTTCTCTCGATTGTAGAGGATACCCATGCTCTGTGGGACGTATATGGACCAATACAGATAAGTATAATGTCGACATTAGCCAAGAGTTATTTTGCTGGTGTTTTGTGTTATTGTTACAAGTTATTGTTGTGCTGACTTTTCAAACAGCAACTGCAGAGTTTCTTGGCGGTTGTTCTCTGTATGCCTGCGTCCCGAATCTGTCATCGAATTATTTATTTAATTTTTAATGTCCCACTGCTGGGCAAAGGTCCCTCCACTACTTCCATCTGTCATCGCAAGAACAGTAATAATTTAATATGTTTTTATTGATGTGATTGGCAAGGCGAGCATGCCATTCGCATGATGGTAAGCGATACGACCACTCATGGATAGTAGCAATACGAAACAACACCATGAATTATAAAGCAATGCTTGGCATTCATTTGCCCTCACCATCCTGAGACATCATGTTAAGTCTCAATATGTCCAGTAGTTACTCTGGCAGAAATGTCCATTAAACCAGGATATAACAATTGTGGTTTAATTTAACCTCATAAATAAATAAATATATGAATACTCGTATATACATAGAACATAAATGAGTCAAGAGTGTCCTTACTATGAAGTTGACGCCGACCGCACAATTGCCGTTGGGTGCAATGTCTGCATGTGACGTCATACAAAGCACATCATTCTAACATTGCAATAGGGTCCATCACGCCTTGTGTCGTGGGTATCAGAAATAAAAGGGACATTTAGGTCTCACAAATACTCGAACCCGGTACAAATATCTAATATATTTGTCTGGGTGCGGGAGTCGAACCCGCGGTGTTTCACAGCCGGCGTCTAATAAACTGCGGCCACGGAGGCTGTCAATAATAAACAATAATACTGTTAATATCAAAACTCTACAGTTTAGAAGCGTAGTGTTTGTTTTAGTAGCAATAATTCTATATCTAAATATAACCAGCCGTATTCAGAAACAGTTTAAAAACTTATTTGAGCTATCAAATATTTTGTCTTCTTACCGCAAACAGTCGCAAATTGAATTCAAAAGTCGTTCGAACAAAACATTAATAATTAAAATAGGTTTATAAACATTTTTACAGTGCGTGGTAGCCTGTTGGTAAACGGACCAGACGCGGCTGCCAACATGTTCACGGTGGTCGCGGGTTCAAATCCCAGGACACACCTCTGACTTTTCGGAGTCATGTGTGTATTGATAGTCAATCACTACGCACTAAAAACCGATGAAGGAAAATATTTTAAAGTCCCCCAATCCATACCATAGCGGTTTATAAGAATTTCTATGGTATGTAAGTCCGCCAACCCGCAATAGGTCAGCGCGGCGACGATATGGCCTAACCACTCTCAATCGTACTCTCGATTGTAGAGTAGGCCCGTGCCCTGCAGTGGGACGTATATGGGCTGATACAGATACAGATAAACTTTTTTAGATTTACGCGAATGTTACACGTTGAAATAAAACTATTATTTACAGATTTTGTTCCGGATTTGGTTAAATTTTTTAACTTCCCGACGTTTCTATTACTTTACACCTTTCATAGTCATGGTGCGGACTGGACTGATCGTAAATAATAGTTTTATTTCAAAGGTTTGTGAATAGGGACGAAAATATTTAAATTATAAATCGCTACAAAACCTAAAAGTTTCCCTTCGGCCCTCCTACGCAAATTATTTAATATTAGCGTGCCCAGTTTTACGACGCAGTAAATCAATCATTGTATAATTTTATATATAGACTATAAAACGGGTTGTAAATATATGATAGCCCTTTTATGAGTCGTATGATCATAGTTTAGTGAAACATTGTACTAACCTCTACTATGTTAATATGTTACTCTCCACTGTACCACCTCTGACAGAAAGTATAACTTTCATGAAATCAAACAATATTACTCTAATAATTAAGTTTTAAGTGCGTGGTGGCCTGTTGGTAAATGGACCAGATGTAGCAGCCACTGTTCACCGTGGTCGCGGGTTCAAATCCCAGGGCACACCTCTGACTTTTCGGAGTCATGTGTCTGACTTTTCGGAGTCACTATCAATACATAGTCAATCACCACGCACTAAAAACGGTGAAGGAAAATATCGTGAGGAAACCTGCATACCATGGCGATTTATAAGAATTTCTATGGTATGTAAGTCCGCCAACCCGCACTAGGCCAGCGTGGTGGACTATTAGGCTTAAACACTCTCAATCATACTCTCGATTGTAGAGTAGGCCCGTGCCCTGCAGTGGGACGTATATGGGCTGATACAGAATTAACTTTTAACAACATTTATATTAAATGTTTGGCACGCTGGCATAGTCGTATAAAGTGGAAAGAATTAGTCATGTTATTATCAATCAATAGCGATAGGCTCGCCCTTTATGGCACCATAGAACGGAAAACTCAAGGTAAAACTTGGCCGTCCTGGATGCACCTCTGCTTACCCCTTCTGGAAAACAATATTTCTAAACATAGCACTTGTCTTTGGGAGTACTGTAACGTCTTTGTATCGCTGGTATAAAAAAAAATATGATTCAGAACTCGCCGCTTTGCGACTTTTTCGCAACGTTTTCTTTACCACTAAAGTAGGCTATTAATAGCAAATTACCAGATTATACGAAAAATCAATGTTCTATAATTATTTTATGGAGCCACTAAGGTCGTAAAAAGTATTATGTACCAGGACATCATGTAATTGAAGATGTTTCTCGTCCCACGCAATAGTCAGCTTGGAACAAAATAATTTTCATTAAGTTCAGTCTAATTTGTCCACTACAATTAGCCTTCGCATTCAGCCTGAGGCCCCGCGCAAATTAAGTTTATTATAATGGAACGACTACTGAAATCTTAATAAATGTGCACTTGTATTAAATTGGCCTGATTTGATTACGTTTTCTTCTTAGAATTAAATGTGAAAGTAGCTTTAATTCACGCCATTTTAACGCAGTCTGTTTCACTTTGTAATTTTCATTAGATTATATTTTTGTTTAAGCTACTTGTCTATACTCTTTTAAGTCACGATGACTCGTAATTTTGCCACCAAACGTCTTCAAATACAACGTGAATTCATTCGGTGTATCGTGAAAAAATGGGTCGATTCAATTAGGTTTGTACCGCCGGGCTGTCTCACAGAAAGCCGACGTGAAGTAACAGTTTTGCTGTTACGGCCCATTTACACTGGGAGAGTTTCTCGCCTCGATACGATTATCGTCAGGATATAAAAAGTCGTATGGTGTAAAGGTGGAACCATACTACTGAAAAGCCACACCACCCAACCCGACGCGATACGTGTTGAATGAAATCAAATCGTAGTAACACTACGAGCACGCGATGCTACGTCACGTGAAACTTAATCTATATTTTAGTGGACAATGAGTATAAGTAAAACGACGCGCAGCGATTTAACGTTACTATCGGATCCAACGCGGTCTAAAAAGACCCGACGAAACAAACTCAGCGGGCTTACATTACCACTAGAGTTACCCTACTATTTAGAATACCGAAGATCGGGTGAAATGGAGGAATAATCCCGCACAGGGCGGGATAACGCCAGGTAGAAGAAAAAGTTATATAATTCTTTTACAGCGAAGAAACACCTGTAAACACTTTTGTATTAACCCGTATCAACAGTTTTAACCCGTAATTCCAGTCACGTGCAGGGTTATTGTGGCTCGTTTGTACCGTAATACCTGCATTACGCGTGTGCAGCATATAGGCCGCTTATTGTACTTGGGAGGGTTAACTCGACTTAATGAAGTCTCGTGTTAAGATCTGGGGGTGGTGAAAAAATGTATTTTGTTATATGGAGAAATTGTGTATTTGACAAGGGTGGTTACTAATTTTGTAATAATACGTTTGTATGTTCGTATGTTTTTTTTTAAACACAATTGAATTACTATCGTTAACATATCTGTCTGTCTGTATCAGCCCATATACGTCCCACCGCAGGGCACGGGCCTACTCTACAATCGACAGTACGATTGAGAGTGGTTAGGCCATATAGTCCACCACGCTGGCCTAGTGCGGGTTGGCGGACTTACATACCATAGAAATTCTTATATGGTATGCAGGTTTCCTCACGATGTTTTCCTTCACCGTTTTAGTGCGTGGTGATTGATGATCAATACACACATGACTCCGAAAAGTCAGAGGTGTGCCCTGGGATTTGAACCCGCGACCACCCAGAACATGTTGGCAGCCGCGTCTGGTCCGTTTACCAACAGGCCACCACGCACATCGTTAACATAAATGGAATGGAATTAGCCGATGTCATAACGATTTTCAAAATGCTTGCTTGTATTAAGACAGAAAGTTTAGTAACAAAAAATATACCTAATTCTAATACACCTAATTCTAAGCACCGTCAAGACAAAATGTTTTCCATAAAGTTAATTTAATATTTACTAAAGCACGGTTTTTCACGGTCATTCTTTTGATACTACAAATGCACTCAAGGGCCTATCCATAGTTTTTTAATCAATGATTACAATTAATGTTTTATAAAGTACGAGTAAAAATAACACCTACGTTGTCACAATTAATATTATAAGTTTGTAACAATTATAATAAAAAGGAAATATCAGAAAATAATACAGAAATTAATTTCGAAAGGGCAATATTGTTAATGTCGATTACGTCCTTTTAATTACTTTTCAGTAATTTCTTATTGGCAATTAATATTTAAGTAAAAGCTAAAGGGTACTTGGGTTGACGTCATTCGCAAAGACCCTTGATAGCCTTATAAACAAGAGGTAATTAAATCTAGAATTGTTATAGGTCTAATAATTGTTTGGGTCCTAAGGGTTATTGGCTATAATTAAATTGAATTTCAGGTGATTCACTCTAAAGTGTATATTAATAATTTTCACAATTACATAGTAATTTATAAATAGATATTATAATTTCATATTATTAATAAATGCTTGGTGAAATTCAAGAAATTATAAGTAGGATTCATTTGTCATCATGTTCATTGTCGTTATTTTTTTTAGCCATTAAAATGAAATGAAATATTTCATTGAATATATAAAAGAATGATAAGATTCAGTCACTTTTTTCCCGCTACCACCCGGTTCACAAGGCTGTTTTCGCCAGAGAAGAATAGGCAAGAAACACAAGCGTTGCTCTTTTCAAAACAAGTTTACAATACTGTGACCATACGGGAGTTGCAACTTTGCATAAATTTAAAACGTAAACCCAATGGATATTACTGTAATATTTGGACCGACAACACAACTATGATCCAAGCTTTGTAGATGTTCATGGGCGGCAGTGATCATATATTCAGGTGACCTATTTGCTCGTTTGTCATACATATACAATAAAAAATAAATATTAGGGTTCTTACTACTTCATAATAAGTAGCTACATAAGTACACCTCTTCAAACTCCTTCGAATAATTTTGAAAAATATCCTTATAAAACTAATGTAATGCACTCTCATTCAATCGGCGTAGAATGTGGACATGAAACGGATATATCCAGCCAAGAATTGAGAATTACAACCCACTTCTCACGAGAATCGGGCTAAGGGTCTCTTCAAGCCTTTGATGTGCACTCCTTGGCGGTAAGGTCGAAAATTGCGCGCATTGTTAGATATTAAATTTACCTACGTCAAAGCTCTATGACAGAAATATAGAGATACTAGCATTTGCCTTCGGCTTTGCCCGCGTGTTCTAAGTAAATAAGAAGAAATATTTTTCGGAGTCGGAAATCTGAATACACCTGCATACCTTAGAAATCTGAACTAGATTTTTATGGTGTGTAAAGTCTAGCAAGCCGCACTGCCGTCCTCAAGCTAAAATGCCGTTAAGTATTAAAACCACTTTTTGAGTTATGCAAAAAAAGCGATGTTTTTTAAAAATGTGCTACTTAATAACAAGTGGTCATCTTTAAGACCTTGGAGTACTGAATAATACATCGCAGGAGGTACTTTCAAATAGCGAAACTTTCAATTTTGAACTGTAATATCGCTTTTTTGTGCATACTCAAAAAAGCGGTTTTTGTACTTAACAGCATTTTAGCTTGAGGACGGCAGCGCACTAGGCCAGCGCGGTCGCCTTGTATGAATTCACTTGTTATTATCAATGTTATTTGAACAACGTTTTGACTGCTTGTTATTATATGTGTTTCTTCGATCTGGGGGCGCGGCCGAGCCCTCGTCCAAGTCGAGCTATAGGCCGTAACATCCTTTTCTCGAAGCAATTCAGACCATTTTCAACCCCCTATAACTTCGTTGTGGCTAAAGCATGAAGCCTGAATTTTCAGTTACCAAGCAGGCATTGTGTAAACATGGTATATTTAAAATTTCATTCAATTTGAACCAGTAGTTTAAGAATTGTAACTAGTCAAATTTCTTAATTTTGTCACTCACTGACTGACCGATCATCAAAAGTCTAAGGCACTTCTAGCTGACATAGAGCCTTCAAATTTAGAATATAATTAGTGTTTAGTGTCTAAAGCAAGGGAAAATTCAAACATTTCATAATTTGTGTCTAGTTTTCTAGATAGACCAACTGCATGAATAACTTTGTAATCCTATATAAATGTATAGGATTACAAAGTTACATTTGCAGTTAATGAATCATTGTACCCGTATATAATGGAATAATAGTTGTAGATAGATATCTATATATATGAGGCATAACAGGAGGGGATATAGAGAGGGAAATGGTGTATTCAGCCCATGAAACTGTACAACATTCCTCTACAAAAACATGACGAAGAAAAACTTGCAAATAAATAGACTAAATAGCTCGAAAATATCAATTACAATGAAAGAAAGAACATTAATAATCAAATCCGCTATATTTGTGATAAATTGATACCTACAAAAATAAGAAAAAATCCATAAGACAGAGGCTTTAAGAAAAATCGTTAGTGATATTCTAGAAGTAAGAAGTACCGAAAAGGAAAAAAGTAGGACTCTACAAAAAGACGTGAGATCCCATCAAAAACATCCTGTAAAAAAATTCCAAGTCTCGCAGCTCAGGTTTTCTACCGCAAAAAGTTGTGATATGCATGTAATACCAAGTCGATTAATTTATTTAGTCCTCAAGGGACCTTCTATATAAAGTTATTACGTTAGTTATTACCATATCAATATTAAAAATTCTTTACGTTTTAAATAAATAGATCGACTTGGCCATCGCATGAAAACATAATGTATCGTACAATTTGTACATAATGCTGCTGGCCAGTAAAGACTTAAATTTAAAACGTAAAGAATTTTTAATATTGATATGGTAATAACTAACGTAATAACTTTATATAGAAGGTCCCTTGAGGACTAAATAAATTAATCGACTTGGTATTACATGCATATCACAACTTTTTGCGGTAGAAAACCTGAGCTGCGAGACTTGGAATTTTTTTACAGGATGTTTTTGATGGTCAAATATACACTAGATACACAGTTCCCTGTAAAAGTTCTGTTAAAAAGTGGCACCGATGCATGACATTAAAAAGCGTAAACAAAAAGATCACATATTCCAAATATATTAACACAAATTCCACTTTATTCCTGGAGCTTAAAGTAGCTTTTCATATAATATTGTCTAAAGTTCTGCGACGTTTTGGAAGCAACGGTCGGTGCGTGACTGAAGGCGAAAGAGTGCTTAAAGCACTCTTTTTTGGTGCCATTTTCTAAGCGCTCATGTTGTATCTAGTGTATATTTGATCGAAGTATGTGTTATATTTTTTACTGGCCGTAAGATAAGTATAGATAGATATTAGATAATACTTTATTGTTCGCAACAAAATCGCCATAAAGACTTTGCATTATTTTGAAATAGGGTAACAACTGGCGGTCTTATGGCTATTATTGATCTCTTCTAGATAACCAAATGCACGATGGATCAGCCATTATACAGGATAATATGTAATGTGTTGGAGTTTGAAGACCTAAGAGATAAGAATATATACTCTTACAGACATGAGATTATCTTAAAATTCTACTTACCAAAAATCGCGATACGCCTTAACCGAATCCTCTCCATTAACCAGCGCATTGTTCTGCCTAATTACTCCCCAAAACCGAGAATCGTAAAGTATTCACGAAGTTTTGCCTTAATATTCTATTAACTGTTTATAGTAATTGCGAATTTCAGTGGTGGACCGCTGATAGAAAGTTTTAATTTGAAATGCTGCGGCTGATATTGTTTAGCCATTGTTTTGCGTAATGGGTTTGCGTATCGCAGGATGACGTCAGGGTTTTTTTTTATTATATCGCCTGTGACGAAGATTAAGGCTAGGGAGAGTGAAATTGCTATTTTATATATTTTAGATTTTTAAAGTATTTTTTGGAAATAATGTATCACTAATACACCTTATTTTAACACGTTTAAAGTTCTAAATTACGCATATATACTAATGGTGGGCACCTTGACAGAAAGTATGAGAAGTAGAATTAATTGCTGCAATTCTACTTTATTATCCTTCTATGATTAAACATAGTTGATACATCAATACATCAATACATCATCATCAATATAAATTAATAATAATTAGACATCAAGAAATGTGTATTTATTATTAACTTCATCTCAAAAAGGATAGAATGTCATTGAAAATATTCTAAAAGATTTATTTTTAATTCATCGGAAATTGATAAGCATAACAAAGATATTTTATCCAATACTCTTAAGTAACTTGAGTATTATACGATTTTTCCATTAATATCGCTGGCCTATACAGCAAGGTTACCTTTTATCTCCAATGACACTCTAGTGTCGAGACCAGCTGTCCCGACAGAAAATCCGATGACTCACATACAAAAAGTACACTTCACAGCAAGTGACTCTCAAACTTTCCAACAAAACCCTCGAACCCTAGCGGCTTCGTCAAAAAACCTGATTATTAAAAAAAATGCGTTCCAATTTCAAATTCAAATTTAGAATTAGAATATGCAATTTAATTTTAGAAAAATACTGGTTTAAAAATCTATTGTTGGCACATAATAGAGCAATTTAGAGGACCTTGGCCAAGGGAGTGGAAAAACTTTGAAATCCGTTGCCCTAGGGCCTCTTTTCAATGCCGGTAGCCCCTTATAACTGCACGAGTGTTCTCGTGTTCCAGGCTTGTTTTATTAGAAGAACTCGCCTCCACTCGAATTTGGACCTTGGCCCGAGGGGCTACGGTTGAGTTTGACGCAAATAGAGTGGGGTCTGTTAATTCCAAGACTGAAAAAAAATGTGCACAAGTTAAAAATGGCGGTTGGCCACGTATTTAATTAAAGCTTTACGGTTTTTACGCGCTATTGAAGATTATTCGAGTAGTTTATTTTAATGAGACGTCTGTTATATGGTGTATATCATCACGACGAATCTAATGGACCAAGGGCGGACAGTGGAGTTATTTTAATGTTCTAATTTTCTGGTTTTATATTTAAGCTGTACGATATTATAAATTTATTATGAGTATGTTTCTAGTTATGCTGTTTGGTATTCTGGCCTATTATTTTATATTCTGTATATGTATCAGCCCATATACGTCCCACAGGAGGGCACGTCCTTCTTTAACAATCGCGAGTACGATTGAGAGTGTTTAGGCCATATAGTCCACCACGCTGGCCTAATGCGGGTTGACGGACTTTACATACAATAGACATCCTTGTAAATCGCTATGGTATGCAGGTTTCCTCAAGATGTTTTCCTTCGCCGTTTTAGTTTACCGTTTTATTTTATATTATAATTTTTATTTTTTTAATCTTATTTTTGGATCCAAACCTGGATAATATTTTTTATATATAAGGAAATTATGAATACCACATTACATAAAGCTCTATGTTATATTCTGATCTTGTGTACATCGGGTTTTAAACTGTATCAGCCCATCTGTGTCCCACTGAAGGGTATACCGTATGAGCCTCCTCTTTAATCAAATGAACGATTGAGAGTGTCGATTGATAGTCCACCACGCTGGCCTAGTGCGGGTTTGCGAACTTCAAATACCATACATTTTTATACAAGTCGGTATTGTATGCAGGTTTTTTTACAATGTTTTCCTTCACCAAACAAACAAGCATAATTACTACAACAAGTGAGTATAAACAATCTCTATATTTTTATTTTTATTTTTATTTATCTCTATAGTGCAGAATAATTGCACTTATCATCAGATGCGGTTGTTTAGTGAAAAAAGTTATACAAAAAGTTAATTTCCCTTTATCTTGATTGATCATGGACATCGCGGCTTGCGTAGAGCCTTTTATTAGAAGTTGAAACATTGCCAGTACGCCCCACGTTCCCCCGGGCCATATTTTATTCTTCCGCCACAGTAATAAGACGGGGGATCACCGGGATCAAATTAAGGGATGGGCTCAATGAAAAATTATGGGGTAGATTTGGAAGCACAGGTAATATTGTAATCAAAGGAGAGTCGTCTTTTAGGCTCACGTGTTAATTTCATTTATTATTCAAATTAACTATATTTTACCCCTACTAGGAAATACTTAAACATATACCATTTAAAATAATTGTTACAGAAAATTCTACTGATCAACTTTACGTGACAAAAATACTTGGCAAAAATGTGAAAAAGTCAAAAAAGTGGCCCTTGCCGTATGTATGGCCTCGAGAAAGTAATCACTACGTTATGTGCCCTGTCTTAGAATGCAATTATCACTTTTTTATTGCTATGAATGACGAAACGAGCGTGTAATTGGCCTGGTGATACGACTGTTCAAGGACAGTAGCAATGCTTGGCATTCCACGGCGTTCACCATCCTGAGACGTAAGATGTTAAGTCTCTATATGTCCAGTAGTTACTCTGGCTACAACGTCCTTCTAACTGGAATACAAGAGTGCATTTACACTACATTTTCGCAGGAAAATAGACGTTGCGGTGGTATGTACAAATTCAGGCAGCCTCTCCAATTAACCTATTATCCAGTGATTAAGCGTGTTGTCTGTACATGTGAAAAATAAAATAAAAATGGTGAGTTCAATTCACATCAAGGCTTTCTGTTTTGTTTTTTTTTTTGTTTCAATGTGTTATAGCCAGCGACACTGCCTGGCTGAATTTGCCAATGAGATCGTCGCACAGAAATAATTTCGACGAAAACTTTTGCCTACCAGTCGCGAAGCCACCATACATGCGGATTCACAGCGGCTTTACTTTTGTGATTGTTGTGTATTATAAACACAGACGACTCAGACTTTTTGTGCGTAGTTACATAATGCCTCGTAACGGCTTATTTTGATTTTATGAATTGCATATAAAATAAAATTCTAAATGGATAATATTAAAATGTCGGCTTCCCATTTGAAAAAAGTCACCCTTCGCCACTGCTGCCTAAAGGGTAGGCAGCGTAACGCTGCGTAACGCGTAACTTTTTGATTACTCTCTTTCAATCTGTTCACTTACGTTTTTCTTAATTTAATGTGAGGGCGGGTCACGTATGTTCAAAACAGCTGTGATTATACGGCAGGGTCGTGTCCAACACACGCGCGTGTAACAGACAGCGACAGCCGAAAGGTTGTTTAGCCACAGCGCACGCCAGTACAGATGCCTTAATACCTTTACACATTATTATTAAATTACGAAAATCTTTTTAATACCATTTTCTTTTTGATAGAGATTGTTATTATTATAAAAATCTTTTTACTTGAATGTCTTCATCGGCATTCGATGATTTTGCCAATGTTGGAGTAGGGCAAGAAAGGGGAACGAAAATGGTGTGGTTACTACTATAAAAAATATTTTTGACCCTAATTACTTTTTAGTATTTTTTAACAAAAAAAAATCTATAAGTCAGTTGAGACTTAAAATTTCTGAATAAATACTGTATTTTAATAATAGGTTCTTTTATTATTAAATAACTACATAATTACGTTAGAAATCGTCGTAGAATGTTGGGGTCAGTGAAGACTCCATGGAAGAAGTTGTGGCATTTTCTTCGTGCGAGTAACTAAGGGCTTAATATTTTTTTTACAATGTGACAGTGGAGGACGTGATAGGGAGCCTATCGCCATATCGGGTACTAATTCCTGGCTCCGGGCTGACACTGAATAGAAAAATCCAATATCACTCTGCCCGTTCCTAATTTCAAACCCTAAACCTTACTTTTGCAATCAAACCGTAGGACAACAGCGCTACCGAAGTAGTTTTAGATTTTTGTTTTAAAATCTACAATAAAATATATTACATGCATTTTAAAATTGTACAAGTATCTAATATGTGGGTTCCAAACGGAGCAAGCCCGTGTCTTGAGGACCCATCCTGAAATATCTACTGCCAAATATCTGATGTAGCACCAATAAAACTATGATTCATTGTGAAATATTTTTGTTTGTTATGAATATTTAATTTTTATCCGTCTAAAAATATCTAATCAACGCATATCTTCATCCTTTGGGGATTAAAATGTTTTTACCGTTTCTTATCGTTTAAAATGGCACGGCGTAGCAGCTTCACTGCACTTGATGGTAAGTGCAAATGACGTCCAGACAGAGTGTTGAACGGCATCAGATGCAAGGGCTAATCCCGAGGGGAGGTCATGGGGGTGATGACCTCCCCTGGGCTAGCTCCAGATTAACATAATGTGTTTATTATATTGTTGGTAAAAATAATGACAATTAATTATTTGTATGTCGATAAATAAAGTCAAAAGTGTGTGTGTTTTCACAAATAACGGCTGTAACAAACATTAAAAATCGTACTATATGACCCTCCCCCAGGCGTAAAAGAACTATATGACCCCCCGCCTGGCGTAAAAGAACTATATGACCCCCCCTGGCGTAAAAGAACTATATGACCCACCCCTGGCGTAAAAGCTGGATCCGCCCTTGATCAGACGGCGGTACCATGCCATTCAATACAGATCAAGAGCCCGTGGCCGCCAGACTTTCCTCATTTTATTAAAGCTGAATATCGTTTATGTTTTTAAAGCAACAATTCATTAATGTTTCCTTGGTATTCAGACACTTTCGATGGTTCTTTGCTCTTGTCAGACATATTGAAGCTGATAACTTCCAAAGCAACTACGATCGGAACTTCATAATAGCTGATTGTGTGATGCTTGTGTCAGAGGCATGCGCAGACAAATTTTCATCTTTTATAAAATGACGAACATCTGGCGGCCCACACTATAGCGAAACTGAAAATTTAAAAAATAATATCATGTCATGTTGTTAATTATTTGGGTTTGATCTAAAATAAAATTGGTCTGCCATAATATATTAGTAATTATTTGATGCTATCATGACAGAGTAAAGTAAAATGCTATAGAGTATACTACCGAAAATATTTCTTCGCCGTTCGACAAGTTATGTCAGCTTTATCCTATTTTATATAATGGGATGACGAAAATATGTATCGCATTTTTATTTAAACAGCCCTACGTATCCATAGAATCTTTATTTTATCATTCATCACTGAATGTCACGAGGTTGGACATTGAAAAATTCGATCAATTTGAACGATTTTCCAATTACAACAACTTCATCTCTTTTATGTTTTGGTCACTCGTTGGAGAACCTTCATTTTAATTTATTTCTAATTTAGCAGTTTAATTTAGAACAACATTCGGCACCCTTTGGATACGTTGTTGCCAATCCGGTTTAATTTCAGCCCACTTGGAATTAAACTTTTGCAGTCGTTAGCTGTAATGATTATGATTATGGCGAGAATATCCTTATGTGGGGCTTATGTGAGAGGAGTTATGGTAATGTGGCTTTTCTGCTATTTGGTCGTTTAAGAAGGGTTTGGGTTCTCGGTTCTTTTGTTCAGTTGTACTTATTTTCGGAGTAATTTGCATAATAATGATATATACATACATAAACTCACGTCTTTTTCCCAGAAGGGGTAGGCAGAGGTGCCGGGACACCCACATTTCGCCTTGTATGTTCCGACCCACAATGTGATAGGTGGCGAGCCTATCGCCATATCGGGCACAAATTCCTGACTCTGGGCTGATAATGAATAGAAAAATCCAATATCACTTTGCCCAACCCGGGATTCGAACCCGAGACCTCAGCTTTGTGACCGTACCGTGGTAGAACTACGCCACCGAGGCAGTCCAAGGCAATAATGATATATACCTTTTTTAATATATGATACTTTATTTCTCCTTCTTTTATATCCATCCAAAGATTGTCTAGTAGGGATCGCTTATTAGCGATAAGACCGCCTTTTTTACTTTTAATTGATGATATTTCTTTTTAATGTTATGTATTTTTTGTATACAATAAAGATTAAATAAATAAATAAAATGAAAAATACTCTGTCTGGACGGCATTTGCGGTAGGCGCAAATGCCAAATCAGGCGCAGTGCAGTCATTATGCCATCGCCACGAGAATTTCGCTTGCTCAATCCCTTCTTCTCCCCATCCTTGATTATGTGGATGCCAGTTATGTTGATCTCACTGCTGAGCAACACAAGAAACTTGAGCATCTTCAAAACTTCTTATACTTGTACTACTTTTCTTATTCTTTATACTTGAATTGCGCAAATAGGATTAGGTTTCCGAATTTTGCAACAAGCCCAACTGGTACCATACGGCTTCACTGTAATCCACATACCACCCTTCTTTATACTTCCTCACCCATATTTAAAAGATCTTTAGCACAGCATCATCTTTCTTTATCTAACTGAATAGGGTACATAGAATATTAAAATATATTATATAATTTTGTTTTAATATAACATGTTGATGTAAATATACTTTTTATTTTATATGTATTTTTATATTATACATAATGTATGTATGTATTTATCTTGTAGAGTTTTAGTATGATATATATGTTAGAGATGGCATAGGTCATTAGTTTTGTGTTTTTGGTGTCTTTTTAAAGGACAAAATGACCTTGTAATAAGCCGTAGCTCGAGAAATACATTTACATTCAACATGTATTATTCAACAACAATTATTATAGTGTACAATGTTTTTTTTTTTTTTGTTGCAAGGTATGGCGAGACTATTATGCCATACGCCTGATGGCAAGCTATACGACCCTTTATGTAACGAAGAAACCAAACAAAACTGAATTACAAAGCAATCCTTGGCATTCCACTGCGCTCGCCATCCTGGGACATAAGATGTTAAGTCTCAATATGCCCAATAGCTAATCTGGCTACAATACCATTCAAACCGTAACACAACAGTGCATTTACGCTTATGTTTAGCGGGAGAAATAGATATCATGCATAAATACAAAAATTACAACATTTTCGCCGCACTTAATGAAGCATGATGACTTTATTAGCTATCGCGGTTGAAATATAGATAATACAAGCCTACTAGATAAATCAGCAATTTTCCTGATGTAAATATATGATGGTTCTCAAACTCATATACCGGGTATATCAAGACTGCTACCGAAAACGAAGCCGGGTGGTAGTTTTAGTGACTACAAACACAATGCAACTAAAATTGCGAAGAAACCCGACAATTTTTTTTTAATTTTTTTAAATATCGTCAGTTTTGGTTGGTAAATCCATAGTTTTTGCTAAAAAAATAATTTAAATTCTTTTATACCTTAGAGTCTTTATAAATAAAAGGGTACACATTATTATTATATGAAAAAAAATATTTACCACCTAAATACGACCATATAAAAAAAAAAAAAAAAAATATTGTCGATTATTTTCCAACATTTGCATTGCATCGTGTCTGAAGTCGCTTAAACTACCACCCGGCTTCATTTTCGGTAGCAGTCTTGAGATACCCTGTATAGATTATATTTGTGATATCTTAAAGTGACTCACTTTTATGATAATTATGAAATAAACAAAGTGACGTAAATAGCGATAATCAGCGGAATATCTCTTTATCTATACTGATAAAAGCATAGAGATTTTTCGAATGTATTCATTTCAAGCCTACCTCCCTGATAATCGGACATTTCGATTGTAATAAGGATTCACAGAACGCGAGAAATTGAATAAAAAATGGGCATATTTTGTGAAATTAATTTATGCAAACCAATTGATGGCGCGTTCGTTCCCGGCGAGACGGTTTCAGGGACCATAAAATATACTTTGGATACGGACATCAATATCTCAAAAACCATAGTATCGTTGAAAGGAAATGGATATTTAAGAGTGCGAGATCGGACACCAGGATGGAGGAATCAAATGAACGTATTTAGAAATAGTGAAAAATATGTGGACATCGACCAAGAGGACTCTAAAGGGTCGGTTCTCCCTTGTGGTCAGTACGAGACGAATTTCAGCTTCAAACTGCCTGAAGATATACCGCCATCGTTCAACTATAATGAGCGTCATCCAACTTATTCTATTCGCTGCCACATCACATACTACGTGCGTATAAAATTCGAGAGTCCTGGCCTGTTCCAAATCAACAAACACTTCAAAAAGGTGATTACTGTCATCTCAGGCTTGAAACCCAGCTTACCAACATCTCCAACCACATTTGGCCAACGGAAGAAACTATTCCAACCATTTAAGACAAAATCTAGTATTGTGAACATCAAAGCTAGCGTTGAAAACTGCGTCATACAAACAGGCGGAAAAATTGAGTTGAACTATGAAATATTTAACGATACAAATGTTACTATACAGGCAGTGGAGACTAAACTTAAAGAAGTTCATACATTTAAACCAAGAGTACATCCTGCCATAACGATTAGGGAAGGTGTGCCAAGTACAGCAGCAAGAACGACTTCGATAAATAGTGGAGAATCTCAAAACATGTTGATAATAATTAACGTACCTTCTAATTATAGGTCATTAGAACATTCAAAGTTGGTTTCAAGGGAATATGTAGTGAAGATAACAGCACAACTGCCGATGCCCCACATTAATGCTACGTTGGAGATTCCAGTACAAGTTGGTGATATTAATTGTGAAGTGCCGGTGTATTCCGACCCCCCACCGCCGTATTGGCAGGTGATGGGAGAACACGATGAAAAGGCCGACGAAGACATTAATGAAAAGGATGATGATGAATAGAATTTTATTTATAATAATAGAAGGATTGTGAAAGTGATTGTAATGAGTGAAATGTGAAGTGAAAAAGCTTTTAAAAGGTGCTATATTGGTTGAACTATGTGTCGGAATTGGGCAGGTGTAATATTTCTTCTGTTGATTTCAATAAAATTAAGTAAATGTTTGGGTGAGCTTGTATTTTGTATAAAATAAATCAAATGTGTGTTTTAACTAATGTCATTTTATTTAAGTTACAGAAATAAGTATATTTATTGTAATCAGTTTTTCACATTACACAGCATTTAATCTTAGATAAAATTAATTTTCAATGGTATTCTACAAACTACAGCTAAGTCTTCGATTTCAAATCAACGTCCTATTAAACCCTAGTGAAGTCCTTGGCCATTAGATCTATCCAGTTTTGTTCTCATCTCTTTTGATAAAATTTATTACCTGAATTGTATTATCACATTTTCACTTTTTCTTCTTCACAAACGACTTCCCAGTAAGAAGGAGGATCTTCATCAAATGATTCTATTATTTTCTCTCCGATTACAATAGGGATTTCAACGTGAGCATTTTTATGAGGAACTGGCAATCGAACGGTTACTCTCAATTTGTATGATATACTGATTATGTTGGAATTTGTCACAGAGTACATATCAGGCAGTGTCGGTATTTCTTGTATCAAATTGACTATAGAATCCTTTGGTATACTTGTGCTTTCTACTGTACACTCTTTAACTACATACATTTCATTTTCTTGCATTCCACAATTGGCTGTCAGAGTTTCACAGCATATTAATTCAGTTCTTATTGCAGTTATATTTACACTTGTATCATTCGTTACAACTAGGGAGAGTGAAACTTTTTCTCCTGGTGCCCATGATGACTTGAGAATCTCCGCCTTTAGGTTCACGACGTGCTTTCTTCTTGAAAATGGTTTCTTCAAAGTCTTTTCCAATCCAAATGCTATTGGCACCTCATCACTTTCTATGCAACTCCCAATGGGTACTTCTGCAGAAAATCTTTTGTTGAACTTAAACAGGCCTGGTCTTTCAAAATTCAGGAGTATCATATATATAATATAAGCGGAATCCGACTTGTAGCTTGGTGGTAAATTGTTTGGTAAAAGGAATTCAAATGGGAATTCGTATGCGCCCTCAGGAATTATGACGGTTTCCTCACCTATCTTCCTCTCAATGACGTTGATGAATGCTTCGTAGTATGTTTCAGTACCTTTATAGCTTGTTGTTTCTTCAGAGTCCTCGGTGTCAGTTGTTTCGCCCCAACTGCAATATCCTTTTCCAGTCAAGGAGAATACTACACTTTTCACTTCTAAAGGTTTGTCGACGGCGTATTTCACAATTCCAGAAACAGGTTGGCCGGGAGCGTGGCCTCCTTTCGGTTTGTTAAACAATATTTGACAAGTTACTCCCATGCTGAATTAACAATCGTTTACGGACAGAAATCGATGTGGTGTATATTATATACGTTTCCATTTATCTAATCTAACCTGTGAGATAGTGACGATTATGTTATAAAAGACAATGTATTATTTTAACTTTTAAAATTTCAATGAGTCATTGCAACTGTATCAATCTAACAGTAATACGTACCTAACTCTATAAAATTAGTATTAATAATAATTAATATAAATAAATAATTAATAATAATTAATAAACTGGCGGAAACCTCTAGTGGTAGGCATTAAGGATCGCGAGGACATAAGGAAGAGCAAAGAGCTGCACGGTCGGTTCTATCGAGCCCTTCATGGGCCTGATGTGGACCGACTAGCGTCTGTGTCTTGGCTACGCTTCGGTAACCTCTTTGGGGAGACCGAGGGTTTTGTCTTTGCAATTATGGACGAAGTTATTAAGACGAACAACTATAGGAAATACATCCTGAAGGACGGTACGGTCGACATCTGTCGGGCATGCCACCGTCCTGGCGAGTCTATCAGGCATGTTATTTCCGGTTGTTCGTATCTTGCTAACGGCGAGTATTTGCATAGACATAACCTAGTAGCCAAGATCATACACCAGCAAATTGCCCTTCGATATGGACTTGTGACTCCTGAAGTGCCATATTACCAGTATGTGCCCCAACCAGTTCTCGAAAATGGTCATGCGACGCTGTATTGGGATCGATCTATTATCACAGACAGGACTATTCTAGCCAATAAACCTGACATTGTGATAATAGATCGATTGGCGCGCCGGGCTATACTTGTTGACGTCACCATTCCGCATGACGGTAACCTTGTCAAAGCTGAAAAAGAAAAAATGTCTATATATTTAGATTTGGCACACGAGGTTACCGACATGTGGGATGTCGACTCAACAATTATTGTCCCGATTGTCGTTTCTGCTCATGGGTTGATACCAAAGAGCCTCGACCAACATCTACAGAGGCTCTCAATCGGCTGTTGGGTCAGGAGTCAGATTCAGAAGGCAGTATTGCTTGACACAGCACGTATTGTGAGGCGGTTCCTCACTTTGGGCTCCTAACCGCCGGTGGCTTGGGTCTCAAGCCTCGCCACCGTTGGATAACTTTTTATATTTTTATATGTATTTTTGTATATTAATATTATATATATAAAAATGTAAAAAAAAGAAATTTAAAATAAAGGTAAATAAAAATTAATATTATTTTTTAAATACTAAAAATTTTAAAATAGAACCGATTTGCAAAATAAAGTACTAAAAAGCAAAAATAATTCTGGTTTACACTTTCTATGCGTAAGATGATGCCAGGTTATATACCGGACCTATTATAATAATATTGGGCATATGATATCTTAAAGTCTTGCGAGGTGCGAGAGAACAATATGACTTGGTATGGAAGGTCTTTTGACCGGATATTGTGAAGGAGGTATTAAAGTGTCATATTTATTTACACTTTATTGCATAAAAGAGAACAAATACAGAGAGAAATCACATACATAAAAAGTACAATAGGCGGTCTTATCGCTGAAAGGCAATGTCTTACAGACAACCATGGGATGGATTTAACAATAGGATAAACAGAGGGCAGTCTAAAGTGTTAAGGATAGAACCTATCTAGAAAGGAACAAGATTTGCAAATTTTTTTTTTTTTTTTTATTTTATTTACACAAAACAGGTTACAATCTTAAAGCTGCTAAATAGTTACAATAATGTTTTTTATCCTGAATATAACCCAAAACTTGTGTTTCACGAACAATATTATACTACGAGGCGAATATACTGCTATATACATATACTGGACATACAATAATAAAAAAAAAAAAGAAAGAAATTACAATACAAAAACCATGATAAAATAAAATAAAATACGGTACAAAAAATATATAGTTCCAATTCATTGTTGATTTTTCGATTGACATGATTAATTCATTGTGTTTGAAAATAATGTTTGATGTGAGTTTAAATATAATAGAATGAATTAAGTACGGCAGAAAATCCCCTACAAATTAAAATCCAGATCATAGAGGAATTTTCGAATTAAGTTCTTATAGCTTGATAGATTGCCGTTAAATAGGTCTATAGAGGATTTTTTGCTAACAAGCTCGTTATATTGCCGACAAATGCGCACGACAGGATTAAAATAGGATGTATTATTACGAAATATTTTGAGTGAGAAAACATTTGGTTTACGACATCTATAATTCGTATTAATATTTATAGCAGATAACAAAGCTGGAGAATCTATGAGAGAATTAATAATATAATGAAAATAAGTTAATTGAATTACAAGTAATAAACATCATGAATACAAATACATATTATGTGGATGTTTGTGATATGATGTGATACTGTTTAGTTATGAAACGACTCAATAACCTTGTCAAGAGATGCCTGAGAATAAATTTCTAAATCATCTGCGTAGAGATGCTGCTAATACGTACGATAGTGACGATTAAGTTATTAGCTCGTTAGTTATTTATAATTAACGCCAATAAAGATGGTTTCGTCGTCGAACCGCTAGTAGTATGTAGAATACAATAGAAAAACCTTTATTTGTTCATTAAAATACACATACACTAATACAGTATTCCTACACCTACTTCTGCTCATCTCTGCATCACCTTAAGGTCGACTGGGAGAAAATGCCATAGGCATTAAGTCCGCCTTGTATACCAAGTATATGAAGTTTAATAAAATAAAAAAATAATACAAAACTACATACATACATACATAAACTCACGCCTTTTTCCCAGAAAGGGTAGGCAGAGGTGCCAGGACACCCACATTTTGCCTTGTATGTTCCGTCTCACGATGTGATAGGTGGCGAGCCTATCGCCATATAGGGCACAAATTTTTGACTCTGGGCTAAAAAATAAATAGAAAAATCCAATATCACTTTGACCAACCCGGGATTCGAACCCGAGACCTCAGCTTTGTAACCGTACCCTAGTACAACTACGCCACCGAGGCAGTCTCTACATAACAATACATGTCTAATACAAAACTAAAATAACTAAATGGGGTATTTTACTATAAGAGAGAAAAAATCTAAAAACAATCCTTACTATATTATAAAGGTGAAAGTTTGTAAGTATGGATGTATGGATGTTTGTTACTCTTTCATGAAAAAACGGCTCATCAGATTTTGATGAAATTTGGTATAGTGATAGTTGACACCCTGGATTAACACATAGGCTACTTTTTATCCCGAAAAATGTAGTGTTCCCGTGGGATGAGTCAGGAAACCAAATATACATATTTTCTACTCTTTCAAATTTGGTATAGTGATAGCTGACACCCTGGATTAACACATAGGCTACTTTTTATCCCGAAAAATGTAGTGTTCCCGTGGGATGAGTCAGGAAACCAAATATACATATTTTCTACTCTTTCAAATTCAAATTGTTGGCACGGGATGTCCTCTCCTACGGAAGGGAAATATAGTCGACGGCACGCGGGAAATATAGTTAGTAGACACGCGAAATAATATGTTCTTGATGTGGATTGGACTCAAAAACTATCTGCACCCGGGCGAAGCCGGGCCCGACAGCTAGTAAATCTATATAGTAGAGCAATAAGCAATGAGTTTAAGTTCTGTCTGTCCAGTACAATGTCCTTCAAACCGTAACACAACAGCATTTATACTTCTGTTTGGCGGGAGAAATAGATATCACACATAAATACAAAAATTACATCATTTTGTGCCACGCTTAATGAAGCATGATGACTTTATTAGCAATCGCAGTTGAAATATAGATAGTACAAGCGTACTAGATAAATCAATAATTTTCCTTAAATAAATACATGATGTTTTTCAAAATCATATAGATTGTAGGTAAACCGTAGGCGTGGTGGTATTTTTATGTTTGTTATATTTTGATTTGACTCACTTTTATGATAACTATGAAACAAACAAAATGACGCAGATAGCGATAAGCAGGGGTATATCTTTATATCCATACAGATAAAAGCATAAAGATTTTTCGAATGTATTCATTTTAAACCTACCTCCCTGATAATCGGACATTTCGATTGTAATAAGGATTCACAGAACGCGAGAAATTGAATAAAAAATGGGCATATTTTGTGAAATTAATCTATGCAAACCAATTGATGGTGCGTTCGTTCCTGGTGAGACGGTTTCGGGGATCATAAAATATGCTTTGGATACGGATATAACTGTCTCAAAGACCATAGTATCGTTGAAAGGAAATGGATATTTAAGAGTGCGAGACCGGAGACCAAGCAAGAAGGATAAAACGAATGTGTATAGAAACAGTGAAAAATATGTCGACATCGATCATATCATGCAAGAATACTCTAAAGGATCGGTTCTCCCTTGTGGTCAGTACGAGACGAATTTCAGCTTCAAACTGCCTGAAGATATACCACCATCGTTCGACTATGATGAGCTTCATTCACCATATTCTATTCGCTGCAATATCACATACTACGTGCGTATAAAATTCGAGAGGCCTGGCCTGTTCCAAATCAACAAACACTTCAAAAAGGTGATTACTGTCATCTCAGGCTTGAAACCCAGCTTACCAACATCTCCGACCATATTTGGTCAACAGAAGAAACTATTCCAACCGTTTAAGACAAAATCTAGCATTGTGAACATCAAAGCTAGCGTTGAAAGCTGCGTCATTCAAACAGGCGGAAAAATTGAGTTGAACTATGAAATATTTAACGATACAAATGTTACTATTAAGGCAGTGGAGACTAAACTTAAAGAAGTTTATACTTTTAAACCAAGAGTACATCATGACGTAACGTTTAGGCAAGATGTGCCAAATACAGAAACAAAAACGACATTAATAAATAGTGGAGAATCTCAAAACACGTTGATAATAATTAACGTACCTTCTAATTATACGTCAATAGAACATTCCAAGTTGGTTTCAAGGGAATATGTAGTGAAGATAACAGCACAACTTCCGATGCCCTACATAAATGCTACGTTGGAGATTCCAGTACAAGTTGGTGAAATCAATTGTGAAGTGCCGGTGTATTCCGACCCTCCACCGTCGTATTGGGAGGTGATGGGAGAGCAGGATGAAAAGGCTGACGAAGACTTTAATGAAAAGGGTGATGATGAATAGTGATTGTTAATAAATGGTTATAAATTATGGAATAATTAAGGATATGGTAGCAGAATTGTGGCAGTAAATGTAATCAGTGAAATGTGAAGTGAAAAAGCTTTAAAAGTATGATGTTGGATGAACTTTGTGTCGGAATTGGCCAGGTGTAATATTTCCTCTGTTTATTTCAATAAAATTAAATAAATCAAATGTGTGTTTTAATGAATTTCATTTTATTTAAGTTACAGAAATAAGTATATTATATTAACAGTAATCAGTTTTTCACATTAGTAGTTAATCTTAGACTAATTAATTTTAAATGGTATTTCACACTAGGTCTTGGATTTCAAATCAAACCATTGTGAAATCCTTTTAAACCATTGTGAAATCCTTAGCTATTAGATCTTTCGTGTTTCGATTTCATTTACTTTGATAAATTTTATTACCTGAATTGCATTATCACATTTTCACTTTTTCTTCTTCACAAACGACTTCCCAGTAAGAAGGAGGATCTTCATCAGATGATTCTATTATTTTCTCTCCGATTACAATAGGGATTTCAACGTGAGCATTTTTATGAGGAACTGGCAATCGAACGGTTACTCTCAATTTGTATGATATACTGATTATGTTGGAATTTGTCACAGAGTACATATCGGGCAGTGTCGGTATTTCTTGTATTAAATTGACTATAGAATCCTTTGGTATACTTGTGCTTTCTACTGTACACTCTTTAACTACATACATTTCATTTTCTTGCATTCCACAATTGGCTGTCAGAGTTTCACAGCATATTAATTCAGTTCTTATTGCAGTTATATTTACACTTGTATCATTTGTTACAACTAGAGAGAGTGAAACTTTTTCTCCTGGAGCCCATGATGACTTGAGAATCTCCGCCTTTAGGTTCACGACGTGCTTTCTTCTTGAAAATGGTTTCTTCAAAGTCTTTTCCAATCCAAATACAATTGGCACCTCATCACTTTCTATGCAACTCCCAATGGGTACTTCTGCAGAAAATCTCTTGTTGAACTTAAACAGGCCTGGTCTTTCAAAATTCAGGAGTATCATATATATAATATAAGCGGAATCCGACTTGTAGCTTGGTGGTAAATTGTTTGGTAAAAGGAATTCAAATGGGAATTCGTATGCGCCCACAGGAATTATGACGGTTTCCTCACCTTTCTTCCTCTCAATGACGTTGATGAATGCTTCGTAGTATGTTTCAGTACCTTTATAGCTTGTTGTTTCTTCAGAATCCTCGGTGTCTGTTGTTTCGCCCCAACTGCAATATCCTTTTCCAGTCAAGGAGAATACTACACTTTTCACTTCTAAAGGTTTGTCGACGGCGTATTTCACAATTCCAGAAACAGGCTGGCCGGGAGCGTGGCCTCCTTTCGGTTTGTTAAACAATATTTGACAAGTTACTCCCATGCTGAATTAACAATCGTTTACGGACAGAAATCGATGTGGTGTATATTATATACGTATCCATTTATCTAATCTTACCTGTGCGATAGTGACGATTAGGTTATAAAAGACAATGTATTATTTTAACTTTTAAAATTTCAATGAGACATTGCAATTGTATCAATCTAACAGCAATACGTACCTAACTCTATAAAATTAGTATTAATAATAATTAATATTATTTTTTAAATACTAAACATTTTAAAATAGAACCGATTTGCAAAATAAAGTACTAAAAAGCAAAAATAATTCTGGTTTACACGTTCTATGCGCAAGATGATGTCAGGTATAAATTTCAGGACCTATTTTAATAATATTGGGCATATGATATCTTAAAGTCTTGCGAGGTGCGAGAGAACAATATGACTTGGTATGGAAGGTCTCTTGACCGGATATTGTGAAGGAGGTATTAAAGTGTCATATTTATTTACACTTTATTGCATAAAAGAGAACAAATACAGAGAGAAATCACATACATAAAAAGTACAATAGGCGGTCTTATCGCTGAAAGGCAATGTCTTACAGACAACCATGGGATGGATTTAACAATAGGATAAACAGAGGACAGTCTAAAGTGTTAAGGATAGAACCTATCTAGAAAGGAGCAACAAATATAATGAAAATAAGTTTTTTTTTTTTATTGCTATGAATGGCGAGACGAGCATGTCGTTCGCCTGATGGTAAGCGTTACGACCGCTCATTAACAGTAGCAAAACCAAACAACACCTTGAATTACAAAGCAATGCTTGGCATTCCACTGCGCTCGCCATCTTGAGACATAAGATGTTAAGTCTCAATATGTCCAGTAGTTACTCTGGCTACAATGCCCTTCAACCCGAAACACAACAGTGCGTTTACACAGCTGTTTGACGGGAGAAATAGACACTGCGGTGGTACCCACCCAGATGGCCTCTCACATATGAGAGACCTACCACCAGTAAGTTAATTGAATTACAAGTAATAAACATCATGAATACAAATACATATGTGGATGTCTCTGTTTAGTTATGAAACGACTCAATAACCTTGTCAAGAGATGCCTGAGAATAAATTTCTAAATCATCTGCGTAGAGATGCTGCTAATACGTACGATAGTGACGATTAAGTTATTAGCTCGTTAGTTATTTATAATTAACGCCAATAAAGATGGTTCCGTCGTCGAACCGCTAGTAGTATGTAGAATACAATAGAAAAACCTTTATTTGTTCATTAAAATACACATACACTAATACAGTATTCCTACACCTACTTCTGCTCATCTCTGCATCACCTTAAGGTCGACTGGGAGAAAATGCCATAGGCATTAAGTCCGCCTTGTATACCAAGTATATGAAGTTTAATAAAATAAAAAAAATAATACAAAACTACATACATACATACATAAACTCACGCCTTTTTCCCAGAAAGGGTAGGCAGAGGTGCCAGGACACCCACATTTTGCCTTGTATGTTCCGTCCCACGATGTGATAGGTGGCGAGCCTATCGCCATATAGGGCACAAATTTTTGACTCTGGGCTAAATAAATAAATAGAAAAATCCAATATCACTTTGACCAACCCGGGATTCGAACCCGAGACCTCAGCTTTGTAACCGTACCCTAGTACAACTACGCCACCGAGGCAGTCTCTACATAACAATACATGTCTAATACAAAACTAAAATAACTAAATGGGGTATTTTACTATAAGAGAGAAAAAATCTAAAAACAATAAATCTATATAGTAGAGCAATAAGCAATGAGTTTAAGTTCTGTCTGTCCGGTACAATGTCCTTCAAACCGTAACACAACAGCATTTATACTTCTGTTTGGCGGGAGAAATAGATATCACACATAAATGCAAAAATTACATCATTTTGTGCCACACTTAATGAAGCATGATGACTTTATTAGCAATCGCAGTTGAAATATAGATAGTACAAGCCTACTATATAAATCAATAATTTTCCTTAAATAAATACATGATGTTTTTCAAAATCATATATAGATTGTAGGTAAATCGTAGGCGTGGTGGTATTTTTATGTTTGTTATATTTTGATGTGACTCACTTTTATGATAACTATGAAACAAACAAAATGACGCAGACAGCGATAGGCAGGGGTATATCTCTATATCTATACAGATAAAAGCATAAAGATTTTTCGAATGTATTCATTTTCAACCTACCTCCCTGATAATCGGACATTTCGATTGTAATAAGGATTCACAGAACGCGAGAAATTGAATAAAAAATGGGCATATTTTGTGAAATTAATCTATGCAAACCAATTGATGGTGCGTTCGTTCCTGGTGAGACGGTTTCGGGGATCATAAAATATGCTTTGGATACGGATATAACTGTCTCAAAGACCATAGTATCGTTGAAAGGAAATGGATATTTAAGAGTGCGAGACCGGAGACCAAGCAAGAAGGATAAAACGAATGTGTATAGAAACAGTGAAAAATATGTCGACATCGATCATATCATGCAAGAATACTCTAAAGGATCGGTTCTCCCTTGTGGTCAGTACGAGACGAATTTCAGCTTCAAACTGCCTGAAGATATACCACCATCGTTCGACTATGATGAGCTTCATTCACCATATTCTATTCGCTGCAATATCACATACTACGTGCGTATAAAATTCGAGAGGCCTGGCCTGTTCCAAATCAACAAACACTTTAAAAAGGTGATTACTGTCATCTCAGGCTTGAAACCCAGCTTACCAACATCTCCGAACATATTTGGCCAACAGAAGAAACTATTCCAACCGTTTAAGACAAAATCTAGCATTGTGAACATCAAAGCTAGCGTTGAAAGCTGCGTCATTCAAACAGGCGGAAAAATTGAGTTGAACTATGAAATATTTAACGATACAAATGTTACTATTAAGGCAGTGGAGACTAAACTTAAAGAAGTTTATACTTTTAAACCAAGAACACATCATGACGTAACGTTTAGGCAAGATGTGCCAAATACAGAAACAAAAACGACATTAATAAATAGTGGAGAATCTCAAAACACATTGATAATAATTAACGTACCTTCTAATTATACGTCAATAGAACATTCCAAGTTGGTTTCAAGAGAATATATCGTGAAGATAACAGCACAACTTCCGATGCCCTACATAAATGCTACGTTGGAGATTCCAGTACAAGTTGGTGAAATCAATTGTGAAGTGCCAGTGTATTCCGACCCTCCACCGTCGTATTGGGAGGTGATGGGAGAGCAGGATGAAAAGGCCGACGAAGACTTTAATGAAAAGGGTGATGATGAATAGAGTGATTGTTAATAAATGGTTATAAATTATGGAATAATTAAGGATATGGTAGCAGAATTGTGGCAGTAAATGTAATCAGTGAAATGTGAAGTGAAAAAGCTTTAAAAGTATGATGTTGGATGAACTTTGTGTCGGAATTGGCCAGGTGTAATATTTCCTCTGTTTATTTCAATAAAATTAAATAAATCAAATGTGTATTCTAACGAATGTCATTTTATTTAAGTTACAGAAATAAGTATAATATATTAACAGTAATCAGTTTTTAACATTAGTAGTTTATCTTAGACTAATTAATTTTAATGGTATTTCACAGACTACAGCTAGGTCTTGGATTTCAAATCAAAGTCCTTTTAAACCATTGTGAAATCCTTAGCTATTAGATCTTTCGTGTTTTGATTTCATCTATTTTGATAAATTTTATTACCTGAATTGCATTATCACATATTCACTTTTTCTTCTTCACAAACGACTTCCCAGTAAGAAGGAGGATCTTCATCAGATGATTCTATTATTTTCTCTCCGATTACAATAGGGATTTCAACGTAAGCATTTATATGAGGGACTGGCAATCGAACGGTTACTCTCAATTTGTATGATATACTGATTATGTTGGAATTTGTCACAGAGTACATATCGGGCAGTGTCGGTATTTCTTGTATCAAATTGACTATAGAATCCTTTGGTATACTTGTGCTTTCTACTGTACACTCTTTAACTACATACAGTCCATTTTCTTTCCTTCCACAATTGGCTGTCAAAGTTTTACAGCGTATTAATTCAGTTCTTATTGCAGTTATATTTACACTTGTATCATTCGTTACAACTAGGGAGAGTGAAACTTTTTCTCCTGGAGCCCATGATGACTTGAGAATATCTGCCTTTAGGTTCACGACGTGCTTTCTGCTTGAAAATGGTTTGTTCAAGGTCTTTTCCAATCCAAATACAATTAGCACCTCATCACTTTCTATGCAACTCCCAATGGGTACTTCTGCCGAAAATCTCTTGTTGAACTTAAACAGGCCTGGTCTTTCAAAATTCAGGAGTATCGTATATGTAATATAAGCGGAATGCGTTTTGTAGCTTGGTGGTAAATTGTTTGGTAGAAGAAATTCAAATGGGAATTCGTATGCGCCCACAGGAATTATGACGGTTTCCTCACCTTTCTTCCTCTCAATGACGTTGATGAATGCTTCGTAGTAAGTTTCCGTACCTGTATACCTTTTTGTTTCTTTAGAGTCGCCGGTGCCAGTTGTTTCGTCCCAACTACAACATCCTTTTCCAGTTAAGGAGAATACTACATTTTTCACTTCCAAAGGTTTGTCGACGGAGTATTTCACAATTCCAGAAACAGGTTGGCCGGGAGCGTAGCCTCCTTTCGGTTTGTTAAACAATATTTGACAGGTTACTCCCATGCTGAATTGAGGGTCGATTACGCCTAGAAATCGATTTGTTGTATCTTATATACCTATCCATTTATCTAATCTTATCTGTACGATATTGACGATTAGGTTTCATAGGGGAAGGTTAAGTTAAAATAGGTTTTCAATTAGTCATTACAACTGTGCAACTGTATCAATCAAACAATAATATAATACGTACCTAAGTCTCTAAACTTTGTTTCATTTTTAAAATACAAAAAAAATAAAAATTGAACGGAATTTACCTGATATAGAAGGCCACATGATCGGATACTGTGAAGGAGGTATCAAAGTAACATATTTATTAATAGTGAAAAATATGTGGACGTCGATCATTATGTAAAGGACTCTAAAGCATAGAATCTAGCTTAAAATGTCAATAATGGTATACGTACTGTGTTTATGGTATTGTAGTAGAACTGTGTCCGAGAATGGGGCAGGTCCATACGCGGATCTGAATATAAATTTTATTTGTGCATTTCAATAAATATTTATGTTTCCGAGAGTATGGATTGCGTGATAAATAAAAACGCTTGTTTGAACGAATGTTGTTTTATTTTAGTAAAGTAAAAAAATATATTATAAAACATTTACACTTTTTTATAAAAATACTTAGAAATTGTTAAAACTTGATAATTAAGATTCACATCTATTAAATCCAATCCTTAACACATTCCACACATTACACCTTCACAACACAAACACACATAATATATTCCTGGAGTTCCATCCAGTTTTGTTATCTCTTTGTAATCTGCTTTGATAAAACTTGAATGCCATCATAATGTCATTTCATTTTCACTTCTTCTTCTTGACACACAACTTCCCAGTAAGAAGGAGGATCTTCTTCAGAAAATTCTACTATTTTATCTCCAACCACAATAGGGAATTCAACATGAGCATTAATGTAAGGAACTGGCAATCTAACGGTGACTTTCAGTTTGTATATTACACTGATAATTTTGGAATTTGTTACCGAGTATAAATCTGGCAATGTCGGTATCTCTTGAATCAAATTAACTATAGAATCCTCAGGTATACTTGTGCTTTCTACTGTACATCCTTTGACTGTAGATATACCGAATTTCTTCCTTCCACAATCGGCTTGCAACGTTTCATAGCGTATTAATTCAGTTCTTATGGCAGTTATAGTTACACTTGTATCATTGGTTACAACTATGGAAAGTGGAATTTTGTCTCCTGGAGTCCACGATGACTTGAGAATATCCGCCTTTAGGTTCACGACGTGCTTCCTGCTTGACAATGGTTTGAACAAGGTCTTATCCAATCCAAACACAACTGGGAGCTCATCACTTTCTATGCAACTCCGAATGGGAACTTCTGCAGAAAATCTTTTGTTGAACTTAAACAAGCCTGGCCTCTCAAAATTCAAGAGTACCATATACGTTATATTAGCTGTATATATATCGGATTTATAGCTCGGTGGTATATTGTTTGGCAGGAGGAATTCAAATGGGAACTCGTGAGCGCCCACGGGTATTATGATGCATTCCTCAACTGTTTTCTTTTGAATAACGTTGATGCAGGCGTCATAGTATGTTTCGTGACCCGAATAGCTTCTTCTTTTTTTGGAGTCGCCCGTGCCTGTGGTTTCACTCCAACTACAATATCCTTTTCCAGTTAAGGAGAGTACTAAATTTATCACTTCCAAAGGTTTGTTGACGGCGTATTTCACTACTCCAGAAACAGGTTGACCTGGTGCGAAGCCTTCTTTCGGTTTGTTAAACAATATTTGACAAGTTACTCTCATGCTGTATAGACGATCGAATATGGACAGAAAGCAATGTGTTAAATATATATCCACCTATTTATCTAATCATGTCGCGATTTGCGATACTGGCGATTATGTCAGGTTTTTTGAAGTGCTGTTGTTAGTCATAGCTCCGTATAAATGGGCAGGATCGGTACCACAGTCTTACAGGAGACCGAAGTGAAGAGGCAGCTTTGTGGTCTCGTTTAGTTCGGTGAGTGAGATGACCGGATGCCGTATACTTCTTCTCTTTTCCCATCCTTTATCTTCCCCACTCCTCTCCTAATTTGATGGGCCGGCAATACATCCATGATCCAAGCAGGATGAACGTTTATGGGCAGCAGTGATCACCTACCATCAGGTGACCCGTTAGCTTGTTTGCAGGACGTGTGCAATAAATAAAAGATTTTTGGATCGTTTCATAGTTTCACTTATTACAAATAAGGTGGTACCGTTTTTGAACTGTTTATATATTTGTTTAAAATTATGTTCAGGATTTTTTATAGTACTACTGATTAAATGTTGATTATTTTTTTGTGAGCTGTGTTAAATTAACATAATGTTTTAAACAATAAAAGTGGAAAAAAACGTTAGCAAAATAGAATTGACTTACAAACACAAAATATAGTGTCTACTAAAAGCAAAAATAAGTACTTTTTACAATCCTTTTTTAATAAAATTAAGAAAATGACAAACAGTGCACAATATATGGACATCGATCATTATATTAAAGAATATAAATAATTGATTCTACCTGAAAATATCAATTATGTTAGTAGCACTCTGGTGGTGGTTGTGATTGTGATCTGAAAACGCTTTGGTGTTAGATTTGCTGTTAGATAAACTATGTGTCGGAGGATTTCTCATGTTTAATGTATTTCGTTTGTTTGTAAAGTAAATTTACACTGTGGCGAGTTTGTATTTTGTGGTAAATAAATAAAGTTTAGGTTTAAACCAATGTAATTTTCTTTTAGATAGAAAAATAAAGAAAAAAAAACTTATTTAATGTCACAAACAATACATCGCACAACTCACACAACGTATGGTAAGAAGAAAACAAATTAAAATATATCGGAGGTAGTTTATGCGTCTTATCGCTGTGACACTTAGGCCCTTACAAAACCGATTATATTATGCAACTTTAACACGTTGTTTACAAATGGACAGCCTCCGTGGCGCAGTTGGTTAGACGCTGGCTGTGAAAGGAAAGGCCGCGGGATCGATCCCTGCACCAAAATTTGTTCCACAGGATGTTTCGGGTCTGTGTGTTTGTGAGACCGAAAAGTCTCTGATAGTTCCTGATACCCACGACAGAAGACTCGATCTCAGTGTGGGGTCAGGACTATGTATATGACTGTTGGGTGTAATTATTTATTATTTAAATTTATTTTAAATAATTACATGCACTTTATCACATTAATAGTTACTTTAGCTATCGTCAATTTAACTTTTTTTACAGTCTACAGCCAATCTTTGAACTTCAATTAGAAGTCCTTTAAATCTGTGGCGCAAGCGTTGACCCTTAGATCTACCCAGGTTTATTATAATCTCCTTTGATAAAACTTTATTGCCATGATCACATTGCATTTTCACCTCTTTCTTGACACACGACTTCCCAATAAGAAGGAGGACTTTCCTCAGAGGATTCTGTTATTTTGTCCCCCATAACAATAGGGATTTCAGCATGAGCATTTATATGAGGAACTGGCAACCTAGCGGTGACTCTTAATTTGTATATAACACTGATTATTCTGGAATTTGTTACAGAGTACATATTTGGCAATGTCGGTATCTCTTGAATCAAATTAACTACAGAATCCTTGGGTATACTTGTGCTTTCTACTGTACATCCTTTAACTATAGACTGTTCATAATTCTTCTCTCTACAATCAGCCGTCAACGTTTCATGGCGTATTAGTTCAGTTCTTATGGCAGTTATATTTACACTAGTACTATTAGTTACGACTAGAGAAAGTGGAATTTTATCTCCTGGAGTCCATGTTGACTTGATGATCTCAGCTTTAAGGTTCACGACGTGCTTCCTGCTTGAAAAGGGTTTGGTCAAGGTCTTATCTAATCCAAACACAATTGGGATATCATCACTTTCTATGCAACTCCCAATGGGTACTTCAGTGGAAAATTTCTTATTGAATTTAAACCGACCTGGTCTTTCAAAACTCAGCAGCGCAGTGTATGTTATATTAGCAGAAAGCGACTTGTAGCTTGGTGGTAAATTGTTTGGTAAATGGAATTCAAATGGGAATTCGTATGCGCCCACAGGAATTGTGACGGTTTCCTCACCTATATTTCTTTCAACAATGTTGATGCATGCGTCGTAGTATGTTTCCTTTCCACTGTAGGTTCTTGTTTCTGTAACGTTTTTGTTGGTTCTCGATTCAGTCCAACTGCAGTATCCTTTTCCAGTTAAAGAGAATACTGCGTATTTCACTTCCAAAGGTTTGTCAACGGCGTATTTCACAACTCCTGAAACAGGCTGGCCTGCTACGTGGCATCCTTTTGCTTTGTTAAATAGTATTTGACAAGTAACTCCCATGCTGAATAGACGGTTGATTACTGACGGAAATCGATTTGGTATTTACATAAGGATCAATTTATCTTATCTGACAGTGTGATACAGACGATAAGAATATTATTGGCTCTTTTCCTATTTTTGATTCATGTCACCGCAAATAAATGCTGTTTAATTGATAAAAATACAAAAAGCAAATAGCTGATTGGCTATATCTCCGGCGTGACAATGCGACGATATCTTACAATTAGGAGGTTACATGACTTTATTTTATCATTGGAGATAAAGTTTATTAATCTTTATAGACAGGGTAATCCTGGGATTGGTGAAGTCTCGACTTTCGGAACGTGACATTGCTTACCTCAGTGAAATTCTAGAATTGTACGTCCAAAGGATCTTCAAGAGACCTCATTTTTCTCAAAGAGCTATCGGGTGTTGTGAGTTTCAACGGAGGTGATGACAATTTTCCATCAGATAGCCCATTTGGTCGTATGCCTTAAATTTTATAGAAAATGCTACGAAAGTTATTATGAGTAATTCAACTTAAAGCAAACCCACCTTTCTTAAATTACGTACTACTAAATGACTTATTAATCGCTTCTTATGGTCCAAGATACTGAAATTAATCAAATGGATTTCGAACTTGAAAGGGCGATTAGTGTAAAGTCTGTGGCGATGGAATTAATAGTATTCAGCAGATTAATAATAGTATTAATTTATGTTGCTCTAACTCGAAGTATGCAAACATTAATTTGAATACTAGAATATATTCAAGGGTTTGATGGACTTCAGTGAAATTCTAAGGAGTATAATCGGTGAAGTTTGTCCAATGTCAAGAGAAAGGCTAGAGTTTCACCTGTCACATCGAGTCTGAATCTTTTCGACAATAGGTGGCATATTCCACAAAGCGGTGGAGGTATTCCCACACGGAGCTTGTTTGTGATCATATTTACCTTTTTTCCTTTTTGCACATATTTCCTAACATTAAGACTCCATTCAAAATTACCGTATATTTCTATCTACAGTTAATCTCAATTCATCTACGGCCGTTCTCTATATCCTATCTACCTTTAACTAGAGGTTAAACTGGCTACCATTACTATGTCGGTTTAATGCTACACTTTATTAAACAGAGATAGACATATATATTTATCTTGCCTAGCTATCTATAAACATATGCACCATATCTATATTTTTGTATCTTTGTTAACTGAAATGTAAAATGCATCGAAATATCTAATGAAATCCCTAGTTAAAGACAGATAGATTATTGAGAACGGCTGCTAGAGGTAGCCTAGAAGTGATTACTGATAGCGATAAAACCACATATTTGACTCCATTTGTACCCCTTGAAGGCGGCCTTCCGACACATCGCTTACCAGTACATGGTTTTCACTTCACAACCTTTTGGCTCCATCGGCCATCAGTTCTTGGCGGTATATGCTCTGCCTACTGCCACTTTAAATTACTATTCATAATTCGTTGAAAATTATCTATGTTGCTATTTCCTTCTTTCTTCTTAAATTACCGCATATCGGGCACAAATTCCTGTCTCTGTACTGATAATGAATAGAAAAAATCCAGTTATGTTATAGAATAAAGCGTAAATATACTTATACATATGTGTATAAATACACAAAATAATACATTTAAAAGTTAATCAAACAATTTGATAACATAAAATTCTTCAAACTAGCGACAGAAACGTGCTCCAGACACACTGAATTTAGTTGTAAATGAGATCTAAGTGACTTCATCCACAGCAGGATTTCATTTCCGCAACGTGTCGGCACTGGCCATGACGGAGCTATGCGACTTAATGGCTGCGAGGTAGGTACTTATTACTGTTATTAGCTATATTTTAGTAGTACTTAAAAAAAAAAATTTATAAGTTAGTTTACAGAATGATTGTACGGTAGTTAATGTACGGCATATACATTTGCAGGAACTCGCTGGATGCATCATGCAGGTCACTTTCAATAGATCAAAGTGGTGATCCTTTGGGGAAGCCTATGTTCAGCAGTAGATTACCTGTGGCTGAAGAGAGAGAAAGAGAGCGAAAGAGATTTCGGCACTGTGCAAGTTGAATTCCGAATTATATAGATTCTTTCTCCTCTATAGTCTATCATGCAGACAGTTAATCCTGAAATCCTAGGTTCAATTTCCAGGTTAGAAAGTCTTTACCTATATTTAAAATGTCATATGTATTGCTTGCAACTTGCTTAGGGCTATAAAGTTTGCCTGCCTTTAGAAAGGTGTTTTTTTTTATTGCAATGTTTGGTGAGACGACCATGCTGTTCGCCTGATAGTAAGCGATAGCAAAACCAAACAACACCTTGAATTGTAAAACAATGCTTGACATTCCACAGCGCTCAGCATCCTGAGAAATAAGATGTTATGTCTCAATATGTCCATTTTTACCCTGGCTTCTCCCTTGCACATATGCTATAACTAATTAAGTATATATTACAGTAAAAGGTTACAATTATGAAACAACATTTATATAATAAAACCCAGTGGCACAATTAACGGAGTCTGTGGCGGACTGCCCTCGTGTAGATTGACAGTTTAAATGAATGTTTACAAGAGAAATGTTTCCGAGAGGCGGAGCGTGCGAAGGATGGATTCCCATACAATTTCATGTAGGGTTGCCTCAATAAGGTAACATTACACTCAGTTTTATAATAATAAGTTGGATAAAAATTATAAGTTGTGGAATTGTAAAAAAAAAAAAGAAACGCCTTGCAAGTTTATGTTTTGTAAGGATTATCAGAAAAAATCGACAAAATATGAAAAATAAGTAATCTATATATATAAAAGAGGAACCTGACTGACTGACTGACTGACTGACGTATCAACGCACAGCCGAAACTATTGGGGCTAGGAACGTGAAATTTTCCACGGAGGTTCCTATTATGACATAGGTGAGCACTAAGAAGGGATTTTTGGAAATTCAACCCCTAAGAGGGTGAAAAGGGTAAAAAACCGTTGTATGGAAAATCGGAACCGTTAAAGTTACAATTGTCAAACTTGGCACTTTAGAAAGTCATTTAAAAAGAAAACTAACTGCATATTTTGTTTGTCGAAAATTAGCCATAAAAGGGTTAAAATAAGGGTTGAAGTGTTGCGAGTCTAGAGTGATTAAATGACTGTCTAATCAAAGCATAGCCGAAACTACTGAAGCTAGAAACGTGAAATTTTCCACAAAGGTTCCTATTGTAGCGTAGATGAGCACTAACAAGGGATTTTTGGAAATTCAACCCCTAAGGGGATGAAAAGGGTAAAAAACTGTTGTATGGAAAATCGAAACCGTTAAAGCTACAATTGTCAAACTTTGCACTTTAGTTAGTCAATCAAAAACAAAAATAACTGCATACTTTATTTTTCTAAAGATCACCCTAAAGGGGTAAAAATAAGGGTTGAAATGTTGTAGAACCGAACTGTCTAATCAACGGACAGCCGAAACTACTGGAGCTAGAAACGTGTAATTTTACACACGCTTTTCTATTGTGACGTAGGGTAGCACTAAGTAGGGATTTTTGGAAATTCAACCCCTAAGAGGGTGAAAAAGGTAAAAAACGTTTGTATGGAAAATCGAAACCGTTAAAGTTACAGTTGTGAAACTTTGCACTTTCGTAAATCAATCAAAATCAAATATCTTACTGCATACTTTATTTTTCTTAAATTAACCCTAAAGTGGTAAGGGTTGAAATTTTGTGGAACCGAACTGTCACATCTACGTACAGCTGAAACTGCTGAAGTTAGGAACTTGAAATTTTATACGGGGCTTCTTATCATAATGTAGAGCAGCGCTAATGAAGGATTTACTGAAATTCAATCCCTAAAGGAGTGAAAAGGGTGAAATTGTGTTGTATGGAAAAACAAACCGTGAATGGTACAGATTTCAAACTTGGCAGTTTAGGTAGTCAATTAAAAACAATAATAACTGCTACTTTTTTGTCATAAATTAGCCTCAAAGGGCTTAAAATAAGGGTTGTAATTTTGTATGCAAAATCGAAACCGCTCTTATTGGTACGAAAATTCGTATTTTAGCTACCTACTATAAACACAAGAAATTGGCGTGCACTAATTTTGTAAAAATGGAACGAAGGGGCTGAAATTTTATAAAAAGTATTTAGGGTTCCGTGGGTACAAAATAACCCTTAAAAATTGAGCTTGATGGTATAATTCAAGAACTGGATAGGGAAAGCAATATTTTAATTTTTACTAATTTTGTACGTTGTTCATGAGTGTAAGAGTTTCACATTTACATGAGGTGTCAGGGAAAAGGAAGGAATGGACGGAAGGTTGTGTTGGAATATCGGGCATAAGCAATTTTCATTTTAAATATCCATAAATGGGTTCCGCGCAAATAATACTCATAAGTAAAATTGTGCGTAGCTCTGGGATTATACATTTTAGAGTGAGGAATTTATTATGTTTAATAGTATTTACTTATTATAGATTAATAATGACCAATTGTAAGGTTTTGGATTTTTATGTTTTAAGTGGAGTTAAAGCGGGAAATCGTTGTTGATAAAGTAAGTAATGCTCACTAATAAATAGTGACGTAATTCGGAGTTTTAGAATTTTCTCAGTTTTAGGGGAGAAATGAGGACGTAATATAAAACATATTGTAAATAAAGTTAATAACGCAGACGAAGTTGCGGGCAAAAGCTAGTAGTTTAATAAACTTAAAAAATACGCTTTTATAGATAATCCAACTAAAAAATAGAAAATAAATTTTAATAAATTTGAATTAAAAACAGTGTAAGAAAAAATGATTTTATTGTAGAAAAAGCGTGGGGTGCATGGTATCGATAGTTCTAAATATTTTATGAACATATATGACTAGAAGGGTTATTTTGATAATATCCTGAAAAGCACCCCACGCTTTTTTTACAATAAAATCATTTTTTCTTACACTATTTTTAATTTAAATTGAAGCTAATAAAAGCGTATTAAAAATGTGTATAAATTATAATTTGAATTTAGAAAACCAACATTAGGGTTTGAAAACCCCATATTATTCACTATTAAACATACAACAGACATTCGACATAATTATATTCTTATTATAAACATATTTTTCTGATTATCCCTACAAATATAAACTTGCAAGGTGTTTGGATTTTTCGGATGAGATATGTATAATAAAATGTATTTACACCTTCCCGTAAGCGCTGTCTTCAAACTTGAGCACTCAATACAGACTACAGTATTGCTCCAAAGTGGAAGTTCACACTTTCACGTCTCAAACAATATTGCCAATAGCTTTGTAAAGTTCAACGTTGAGTTCGAAGACGAATTAAATGTATGAGAGGGAAAGAGTAATTGTTAGTCTATTGAGTGACTTTTATAATTAACTGAATAAGTAAAGGAATGCGTGTATTTGGTAAATCGATGATCCCTACTTGAACTATCGAAACTGAAAAAACTACTTTTTGTTTAATTGCACTAATTACAAATAGAGACGAACATTTATAATTGTAACAAAATAGATATACACTATTATTATACCTTCAATGGTCTTTCAATCTTGTAAAATTAAAAGTGCATAAAATGAATATGATATGAAAATTCTCGAAATATCTGTTTCTGTATCAGCCCATACACGTCCCGCTGCAGGGCACGGGCCTACTCTACAATCGACAGTACGATTGAGAGTGGCCATATAGTCCACCACGCTGGCCTAATGCGGTTTGGCGGACTTACATACCATAGAAATTCTTATAAATCGCTATGATATGCAGGTTTCCTCTCGATGTATTCCTTCACCATTTTAATGCGTGGTGATTGACTTTCAATACACACATGACTCCGAAAAATCAGAGGTGTGCCCTGGGGTTTGAACCCGCATCCACCGTGAACATGTTGGCAGCCGCATCTGGTCCGTTTACCAACGGACCACCACGCACTATACCAACTGTTGCTATTGTAGATACAAGCAATTAATTGGATCAGGTGGGCATTTAGGATATCAGAGACTGAGACTCTTAACCGTCTATCTGAAATGCCTGGCCTGCATAATTGTTTCGAATTCTTAATATCATTTCACCGATCAATTTTTTATCTCCATATTTACATAATATATTATATGTTGTAATCATTTTGCCGTTAGAAATACTTTTAAATTACTTTTAAATACTTTTACTTACTTAGCAATTGAACCTTGAAACTTCATAGTTGTTACCACAAGACCAATGGATAATTAGGAGGCTGTAATTTCTTTGTCACTCCAAAGGATTTGGAAACTTTATTCAGGGACATGAAACAAACTTAACTAAGTCGTCTGTCCTTGTAGGCGCACTTTCAAGTGTTAGATTCGTGTTCTTAGATCGGTCTCAATCTATACTAATATTATAAAGCTGCAGAGTTTGTTTGTTTGAACGCGCTAATCTCTGGAACTACTGGTCCGATTTAAATGATTCTTTCAGTGTTGGGTAGTCCATTAAGTAAGTATCAAGTAAGGCTATAGGCTATATATCATCATGACCTATAGGAGGAAAGCAGTAGTGATATTTCTAGCAAATACGAGGAAATTTTGTTCGTTTTTCATGGTCCGATTGGTCGATATTATAAACTGATAGTCAGAATTAAACATTTTGACCGCCATTTTAAAACCCGACCGCTAGTAATGTGATAAATTCGAAGTTTATGTCGCATGTCCAATTGTATCGACCTCTTTTGCTTTTAAAAACTTGCTGGTGGTAGGTCTCTCATATGTGGTCACCTTGGCACGAACGTCTATTTCTCCCACCAAACATCAGTGCAAATACGCTTTTGTGTTTCGGTTTGAAGTATATAGTACAAAGAGTAACTACGTGACATATTGAGACTTAACATCTTATGTCAAGCATTGCTTTGTAATCATGGTGTAGTTTACTTTTTCTACTGTCCATGACTGGTCGTATCGCTTATCATCAGACGAATGGGACTCTCATCTCGCTATTCGTAGCTATAAAAAAAAACTCTTGAATCTGACATGTTATTTACATCCAAGCAATTATTTTGTTTTTACCAGTATAAAAGTTGCGAAATTTCCAGTGTCGAACGTGACAACCCTATCATATTTCCATTCATTTGCCACATTCCGGATCTGGCGTTACGTGACTCGGGGTTGTCACGTTACGATAAAGGGTTTCGGGGCTGTTTTTTATTTGCGACTAAGTTTTTAATTTAGGGGAGTCTTTCTGACGCTTTGATCTTTTGCTGGTGTGTGTAGAGGAATTATAAGGGTCTAAATAAATTTAGTACATTTTTTTACGTAAGTCTGTTATAACTTCTGCATTAATACTTTATAGTTATCACTTTGCAAGCAGCTTTGCTCGATTTAAAGAGGTTTTGACAATCAATTTAGCTTACTGTTGTATGAAATTATTTTTATATTCCTCGCGAATAGTACTTTTTTTGGATAGTAAAAGTATCCTAAGTTTTTTTTGTAGCTCTGCCAACATGACGTATGCAAAATTTATCTCCCATTCGAATCTCTAATGTTTGTAAGGATTTACATTGTTATTTATCTCAGACGTAAAAACAATGAACCGAACAAAACCACGAGCTATATATAATGTCTAATGCAGGTTTCAAGATATTGAGACGAAACGCAAGTAGCGCGGAATATAATTTTACCGTGCTTCAACACCGCGCTTTTATGTGAGCCTGGTACATGTACCACTCTACCAACAACTATTTCAGGTAAACATGTATTTCCCTAGAACTGTGTAGGTTACTTCTTAAAAGGATTTGTCATTGAAATAAGACTACTAGTTACGGATTTTATCGCGCGGGTCACCAAACCACGAAACCCCGTGACCCTGAAAGCTGTAAAGTAATTGAAATAATTAAACCAAATTCGCGATAAAATCCGTAAATAATAGTTTTATTTGAATGTGTTACATTCGCCTGAGAAAAAGGATTTAACTTTTAAGAAAACAGCTCGTTTTATTGTGAACAATAGAACTTTCCTATATCTATAAATAGAACAATATTATATATAACTATACATGTCTCCAAAGACGGTAGTTTTCTTGCTTCCATATATTGAGGCAAAACGCAGACAGTAATGTAATTTTATTGCTCTCCAACACCGCGCTTTTATGAACGCCTGGTACACGCATCACTCACAGAGTGGATTTGAGATCGAGTTATACAATGGAATCTTTTTTATATTAATACGTGACTACAATGATTGTGGATCGCTGGCTCACACAATTATGCCGGTCTAAATGTATCCAAATGTCCACCTTGAACATGAATGGCACAACTAACATTTTATTATATTAGACATGTTAATAGTATTAGATTACGATTATACAATGAATAAAAATAATGCTTGTTGTATAAATCATGAAAATATATCTCAAACAATGCATTAAATAGATATTTTAATTTTTATTTGTATTTCTAAACGACATACGCCAATAGATTGAGTCACACGATAGAACAATATATTTTAGTAAAACCACACATTTCTAAAGCCGGCAGTTTTCGTGTTTTTCCATATTGAGACAGAACGCAGGTATTCTTTGACGCAGGCAGCGCGCATTACGGCTGTAATGTGATTTTATTGCTCTCCAACACCGCGCTTTTATGAGCGCCTGGTACATGGACCACTCACAGAGTGGATTTGAGATCGAGTTACACGTTATTGTATTCATAGAGGCTTATGGATAAAAGTTAAAGGATTGTAGTTTGCTTCCGTTTTCCGAAAAAATAGGGTTATGATATAGATAAATATTTACACCCAATAGACGCATACATAGGCCTGACCCCACATTAAGATCAATGAAGGATAGTGTCGTGGGTATCAGAAACTACGAGATACTTTTCGGTCTCATAAACATCCAGACCCGAAACAAATATTTGTGATCACATCAACATTTGTCTTGGTGCGGAGATCGAACCCGCAGCCTCTCGTTTCACAGTTGGCGTCTAACCAACTGTGACACAGAGGCTGTCATATTGTATGTATTTATAAGTCCCCGATTGTATCTTAAATCGTACACGGATCTAATTTGAATATGGTTCTAAATTCATTGTTCTAATGTTTTAGAACATTCGTTTGTTAACACTTACGCCTGTACATAATGAATGGCAACACTCAAAACTAACTGTTGCTTATTGGTTGAACACGTTTATTTATCTGTGTTTTGAACAACAAAAGCACGGTATAAAAAATGTTACAATTGTTTATACAATAAATGGCGTCCATCAATATAAAAAAAAACACAGTATGAGGGTTACCTCCTACATTTTAAATCAAACATGAGAAGGTTCCTCAGCATACAGTTTGTTCACTTTTCTAGCACATACACAACAAGTGACAGGTATTATTTTATTACATTTTTGGTGGTAGGTCTCTCATATGTGAGAGGCCTCTTGGGTAAGAACCGCCGTAATGTTCCCACCAAACATCAACATGCACTGTTGTGTTCCGGTTTGAAGGACATTGTAGCTAGAGTAACTACTTGTCTCTGGACATAATGAGATTTTATATCTTACATCTCAGTATGGCGAGCGTAGTGGATTGCCAGGCATTGTTTCGTAATTCACGGTGATTGGTTTTGCTACTGTCCATCACTTACCATCAGGTGATTGGTATACTCGTCTCGCCATTTAAAAAAAATAGGGCACTAGTATTTGTTAAGTAAAAACCGCACAGTAACGACATCTTAATTCCGCGGATCTGCCAGTCACCACGCAAGTTTCTTTCGCGTTTGTTCCAAAGCAATTAAGGGGACGTAACTACAGAGTACAGAGTGGTAATGACCAAAGTTTTGCGTTTGACGCAAACCAATAAACCTAAGACGTCGGAGAAAACTGTTTTATTTGCAGTTTTATACTTGAATGATGAAGTAATTATTTTGAACCTGATGTAAATGAAGTGAATTGGTAATAGACTTACCAGTCGATACACGGTACACTTTTAAAGCTGAGGTCTCGGGTTCGAATTCCGGGTTGGGCAAAGTGATATTGGATTTTTCTATTCATTATCAGCCCAAAGTCAGGAATTTGTGCCCGATATGGCGTTAGGCTCGCCACCTGTCACATTGTGGGACGGAACATACAAGGCGAAATGTGGGTGCCCTGGCACCTCTGCCTACCCCTTCTGGGAAAAAGGCGTGAGTTTATGTATGTAATATTTAGGTGAATATTAGTAAGCATCGATGACCAAATGATGGGACAACCACAAATCACAGAAAATTTTGAAATTATTCACGAACCCGATTTTGATCAAAACTAAAACTGCACTGATTTGTGATTCATCTATTTGTCAAGTTTGAGGTGGCCTGTTGATAAACGGACGAGACGCGGCTGACTTTTCGGAATCATGGGTGTATTGATAGTCAATCACTACACACTAGGTATAACGGTAACATAGCGATTTGTAAGAATTTTTATGGTGTGTAAAGTCCGCCAACCCGCAATAGGCCAGCGTGTTGGACTATATTGCCTAACCACTCTCAATCGTACTCTTGATTGTACAGGCCTCCCGTGCCCTGCAGTGGGACGTATATGGGCTGATACAGATACAGATTTGCCTAGCTAGGAATCAAACCCGATGGTTAAATAAAACATGCTGATTTATTCCACCATTCGATAATGTTAATATCATAAATCAATTTCTAGGATGGACAAATGGCAAATTTAATTAAAGAGGTCATTTTTTTTACGTTATATTTTTTTCCCCTTGCGGTCCCAGGAAATTCATACTGTACCCGATGTACTTGCGCTGGTTGTTTTGACACTTTGTATGGTATCCATAATCGGGTGAATAGAAATATCCTGTCTTCAAAGACTTTCTTATTTCAAAAGGTACACGATTCACTGCGGTATATTTCTTTTTATTTCAGTTCAAAAGAATCGGGAAATACCAATTTATTTCCTTAAAATACAATGGCATTCGAATAAATGTGAATTGCAAATTGTAACATCGGTTGGCCTTTCCGATTCGGGACGGACTTAGAATTTATTTTTCCGTTTTAATGTAAAAAACATTTATTGAATCGGTATCGTATTGGAGAAGTTTTAAAATACTATTTTATTTAGTTTTGGCTTGATTTAGTGAAATGTACAACATGCTAAAATAACAAGTCTTTGTTGCACTAAATCGGCTGCTACTTTTTAGTTACCTATTAATTCATAAAAATAAGAATAAAAATAAATTTATTGCGGAATACCTCTAAGAAAATACAAGATACACATTTTACAATTACATATATGTGTCCAAAATGTAGGTCCCAAAGCAGGCAAGCCCGTATCTTGAGCATCCAATACATATACAAGTATTCAAATAGATCTGTACATCATTGTTTAAAATATTAATTAAATATATTGTTTAAATTGCAGAACACACAATAAGATTTATACAAATCGATCAAGATCATAAACAAGACTATATCAACGTAGAAAAAATACTTCATATCAAATGAGCACATAATATCTTAAAAATAGGATTGGGGGTCCATCCCACAACTTGCCTGATTCGTCTCTGCCTGTGACGTCCGAGAGACACAATCAGTAAAATGTAACGTATTTTTGATGACTTTTCTGATGATTGTGTAACAATGACACTCGGCGGAACGACTCTGCATCATTAATTGTTGCAATAAACTACATATTTTGTAGGTTTTTCTGTGGCATTTTCAACTGCAATTAATGGATATGTATATAAAAAGCAATAGCAATTAAAATGAATAAAATACAACAATTTTGTATAGACAACCATTGCACTTGGTCGTGATGAACTATGGCCTAAGCCTTCTCAACCGAACTCTTGGTTGTAGAGGTGTCTCGTGCTCATCAATAAACGATTATGCGCTGATACAGTACAGCTGATACAGTATTGATATAAAAATCTACTAATATTAACTTAATAAAAATCGAGGACATTGCAATGTAGGTTAAAAATGAATAGGAATTGACGTCCTCTATTTGCTACCAGTAATCTACATCGCAGCTTATATTTTAATTCCATACATAATATATTACTGGAAACTTGGGAAGGCAACAAGAGAAGTTCAGATTCTTTGCTTACTTTAAAGTTTTTTATGTCTCCAGACAATTAGGTAATTAGGAATTAAATAATTTCGTGCTTCTTTACAAGGAACATGGCTCAAACCTCCAGTACCACAGTACATTTCTACATATTTATATCCTAGATATAGAATATATTAATACTTAAATAATATCTCTATTCTATACAATAAACCTAACATTGTTTCACGTCCTATCGTTATAGTAAAACGATTTGCTTATCCGACGAACATAATAACTGGACGTGGTAAGCTAAAAGTAACCTTACCTTAAGCAAATGAAGTTTAATATCGCTATTTGTGGATTTATGATGCGACGTGGATGTAATAGGTGACGCAAGATGTGGTCATTTCGTATTTATCTTTATGACCTTTCAGACTTTTATGACTGAGATGACGTGATTCGTCGTCTTTAGATGCAGTTTTACTATAATACAAACTATTTTTCTGGTGATAAGGCATTCAATGGCGATAGGCTCATGGCGAAATGTGGGTGTCCTAGCACCTCTGCCTACCCCTTCTGGGAAAAAGGTGTGAGTTTATGTATGTATGTATGATAACACATTAAAATTCTCTCGCATGATATCCAACGAAAACAGAGGCTAAAAACTAGGCATAGAAATCCCAGGAAGTGTCGCGGTTTGGATTTATGCTGTGTGTGCTTTCTTGATGCCCAGAATTCCTTTTTTCCCCACCCTTTTCCCATCCCGCACCCTTTCCAATCTGATGGTCTGTAATACATTGATGGTTCAAGCGTTATGGATGTTCATAGGCGGCAGTAATCACTTACCATCACGTTACCTGTTTCTTCGTTTCCCGGACCAATTAAATAAAAAAGCATACAGGTTATTCTGGTGGACAATAAACCTCACCTACCATTCTTGGAGAAGACTTGCATTCAGCTATGTCCTACGACATATATGAGTTCGCCTATTTAACATTTTATTGTACAGAAATATACTTTAAACATTGATATATATCAAGTGGTTTTCTTGTTGCAACTCCAGTGTTTATTCTAAGACCAAAAGATAAGTCGGCCATTCATCAAGTTTGTAACCAAGTTGACAGGGTAAATCCTTGGGGTTCCTTGCCTTATTCCTGATTTATTAGTGGTCAGACGGACTGGGATTTCCGGAAAGAGCAGACGTCAGACCGCTCTTAAAATTATAAGCCAAACAATTGTGCAATATAAATAAAGGAACGTTTGCTGTTGAAAAAAAAAAACAACTAAAAACAAAAGTGGTTTTTTGGTTGTTTTTTTTTTTTGCTGGTGGAACATTATTCGTCCAGATAGCAAACTTCGCTGATAGCCGTTCAGGAACAGAGTTTCTGATTTGTTATGTGTACTGTTGATTAGACCGAAAACAATCTCATAATTTCTGATACTCACGATGCGATATCTGGGGTTAAGACAAAGTGTGTGACTGTCTCTCTCTTTCTCTTCGGAGAGGAGTCCACCGCATAATGGCCTCCCCCAAGCATTTCCATAGTGATCTGTTGCCGGCAATCTGCATTTAGTGACTTCTTAAAATATAAATTACCTTGTGTATAGCTGTTACCATTTTTTTTGCTTTATTTATAAATATAAAGTAAATTAACAAAAATCAGCTCCACTAAGTTTGATTCGCTGAATCTACTCCCGACTGGGTCGCGCTGAGTAGTATCTAGTACAATTAACTACCGTTACAGTTAAGTACAGTTTTACTGGTAGCAGGTACCACCGCATTATCTATTTCTCCCACCCAGCAGCAGTGTAAACACACTGTTGTGTTTCGGTTAGAAGGACATTGTAACCAGAGTAACTACTGGACATATCGCACCCTTAGTATTAAAGAGACCTAACTAAAAAAAAACATTTTTTGGGAAACGTTCTTTAAAGATTTGTTACATAAGATCTATTCTACCTTGTCTATTTTTTTTGGATTCGGTCAGTTTAATATTAAGCGTGCGATATAGAGTCTTAACATCTTATGTCTCAGGATGGCGAGCGCAGTGCAATGCCAAGCATTGCTTTGTAATTCATGGTGTTGTTTGATTTTGCTTTTGTCCAAGAGCAGTCATATCGCAGGCGAATGCCCTGCTGATCTCGCCGTTCATTTAAAAAGAAAAGTTAAACTCGCTGAGTTTGTTTCGCTAGATCATCTCAGGTAGGGACGCGGTGGTAACATTAAATCGCTTCACGTCGGTTTAATAATACTCCTGGTCCGCTCAAATATAAACGTGAAAAATCTATTTTCTTGACAAATAGTTTTTTTTTTCTTATAATAGCAATTATTATAAGCAAGAAAAGTACGTAATATTTTATAACAGCAAATGTTTTGTTAATATGGATTAAGAACTAGATGTATTGACTTGTTATATTGTCATATGAGCTATTGCCTCGGTGGCGTAGTTTTACTACGGTACGGTCACAAAGCTGAGGTCTAGGGTTCGAATCCTGGGTTGGGCAAAGTGATATTGGATTTTTCTATTCATTATCAGCCCAAAGTCAGGAATTTGTACCCGATATGGCGATAGGCTCGCCACCTATCATATTGTGGGACGGAACATACAAGGCGAAATGTCGGTGTCCTGGCACCTGTGCCTACCCCTTCTGGGATAAAAGCGTGGGTTTATGAGCTATTCCTAGATGACCAATAAACGCATTTTATTTAATTTCATCTCATAAACTCATCTTCATTTGAAAACACATATTCGTTTGAGTAGCGCAAGTTTTACTATTTATTATTTTGGTGGTCAGTGCATAACATTTTCCAAATCGTCCGAAATGTTCGTGACGGCGGCAGTTTTCAGCGTCACGCGAGCGGTAAGTGATAAAATCTCTGTTTTATTTTATGACATGTTTCGGTGCTTTTTAATTGCGATTTGACGTCATTGCTTTGAGCGGAGTAAACTTTTAAAAAGTTGAGTTTATCTGTGTTGGATACAAACAGGTTTTAAATGTTTCGAATGGCGAAATATAACTCTCGAATTAATGGATCTTTTATTTGGAGTTGATATTTTAATTGACTTCAAAAAAGGAGATAATCATGCTATCGTGATAACCATTGATCACTCAATTTGTTGACTGGTTTGGTTATAAATTAATATAGTACAGACAGTACTTCCATAAATACATAAAATTATTTTAAGGATGGCTACCTTTGCTTTAAAACAAGGACAACTATTATGCAAAAATACATTTCCAAAAACAATTGCTATCTTCAGAAATTAGCGCAATCAAACAATCTTTTGAGTTTTATAATATGAGTATAAAATACAGTCCAAATGCCTGATCAATAGTAACTGCGCCATCTAAGGGTCCTGTAGGACATTTATTCAGACGATCTTTCCCTCGGGTGATATTTAAGGATAGTCCAAAAGTTTTGCAATAAATTTCCTCATAGATTAAACGAGACCTAACTTGTATTTCTAAATGGCGCGATGAATAAACCATTTGAAAGGCAACTACGTGACATCGGGCAGGTCTAGTTATATTGGTTATTAATATTTAATATGCTGTGGTCGCTATTTTTGCTAGTATATTTCATAAATAGGTATAAACTATTGGCAAGGTCAACGTGAATTCAAACAGGTATAGTTATATTGGTTATTCATGATTAATATCGTAGGTGATTTTTTTAAATGCAATGAATGGCGAGACGAGCATGCCATTCGCTTGATGGTAAGCGATACGATTGCTAAAACAGTTACAAAACAGTTAGGACAGGAGCAAAACCAAACAACACCATTAATTACAAAGCATTGCTTGGCATTTCACTGCGCTCGCCTTCCTGAGACATAAGATGTTAAGTCTCATAATGTCCAGTAGTTACTCTGGCTACAATTTCCTTCAAACTGGAACACAACAGTGCATTTACACTGCTGTTTGGCGGTAGTGCCTACCCAGGCGGCCTCACACATATGAGAGACCTATCACCAGTAAAAGCGGTGGTTTATGCTGGGCCTAGACATTACAAAGTAAATCTAAACAACGGAGGGCGCCAAATACATTTATTACATACACAAATAAATGTTTGTCGCCAGGGCAGAAGTCAATTCCAAATATTGAAAGTGATCTTTTCATACATTTGCTTTGGCTCGGGTGTAAGTTGATTCTGCAAACATGTGTACATTCGCCGCAACTTTTGTTGTACTTGGACAATGTTTTCCTTAAATCCTGTTTCGCTTGCGGGTCTCACGCCGGGTCGGAGGCAAACAAAAACCCCAGTAAGTCGACACGCGAAACTAAATTACTTTAATTAAATATATGTTCTAGTTGTTTGAATTTTTGTACATTTTTTTAGGTTAAACGGTGATTTAAGTTATGAAGTGTAATTTTAATCTAAAATGTAATACATTTATGTTTGTTGGGATAAAAAAGGCGTAACACAGAAGGCTATGTTATATTATGTACGCATGTTATAAATAATAAATAATACCCAACAGTCACATACCTAGTCAAGCCCCCTTAGCCAAGCTGCGAGCGCTTCCTTTTTTTACAATCGTTAACGTCTTGACGTAAGCGATAAAGTTTTCTTTGCGCTAATCTTAATTGCATCTTGAATAGCATTTGTATGGGAGTTAGCCAAAGGCGTTGTACAACGTACAAACGTCATTGTTTACGATTGTAGAAAGAGAATAGATTAGAAGCGCTTGTAACTTGGCTAGGCCGACCCCACACTAAGATCGAGTCTTTTGTCGCGGGTATCGGAAACTAGGAGAGGCATACACCCAGACCCGGAACTAATACCTGTGGATCACTCAAATATTTGTCACGGTGCGGAGAACTAACGAACCCGTGACTTCACGTTTTACAGCTAGTCAGCTGTGCCAATTTTTGTTATATTAACTTGCTATGGCATGCATAATATTATGTAAAAGTAATACTAAAGATATGCCTTTGTTCAGCAGTGGACGCCCTGTAGCAGAAGAGAGAGGTATTCTTTCAAAATAAGTGCAATTGGCTTAAGATTTTAATGAGCCTACAGAATCAAATTTTATTTAATAACCACTACTATTTTTCTCAATTTTGTATACCAAACAGCAGTGTAAATACACTGTTGTGTTCCGGTTTGAAAGACATTGTAGCCAGAGTAACAACATATTGATACTTAACCTCTAATGTGTCAAGATGGCAAGCACAGTGGAATACCAAGCACCAAGCATTGCTTTGTAATTCATGGTGTTGTTTGGTTTTAAATACTGTCCATGAGAGGTTTTATCGTTTACGAATGCGAATGGACTGATTGTCTCGCCATTCATCACAATTAAAAAAATACCACAATCATAGGCGTGACGACAGTATCAAAATATCAAATATTTTATGATGTTAGGGGAAAATACATATTAGAAGGGCTTAAAACGATGTTTCAGTTTTAATTCAGAATGGAAGATTAACAAGATTTTCACTAAAATAAAAGTACAAAATATAGCAATCGGCCATTTTGACAAAAACGCTAGTCACGACGCATGACTTCACGCCTATGTAAACCTGCCGTAAACATTGCCAATTTCTTTAGAAATGTGGAATGTGAACTTTACCGGAACCACTTATGGACTTTAAAATTCATTTTTATCAAACGAAATATGTTTTGTTTCGTTAACTTTCTTCGCTGCGCATAGACACAATGACGTGTTTACTTAGTTGTGACGTTATAACGGACACCTACTAGCTTTTTCTGTGCACTATTGAAAGATTATTAGAAAAATGATTTAAAACTGTGTTAAACCTTTGATAATTCTTGAAATATAGATTATATCATATATAATAAATGTGTATTCATATTATAGAACATGTTTTGAAAATAATTCGTCATGCCTAGTTCTGTCATGTCTAATTTGGTCAAGTAACAAAACAGAAGACTCGTAATTAACGTACATTAGTACTGTGAGAATAATAATTAATTTAATTAGAATATATATTCTTTGACCATAGGATGTTAATTTTGTATACATGTGTATGTGTATGTATGAATAAAACAGCAATAAATTTACGATGATATACGATATACGATGTTATGATGTGTAATTAGTATGTAATGATGACGTAAACAAGAATTCTGTGAAACTTCTACAACATTTTCTGTGTCCTGATATGACAAAGTGGTTTCCATGCAATCCTAATTGAATATTGAAATTTAATTCAGTGGAATGCCAAGCCTTGCTTTGTAATTAAAGGTGTTTGGTTTTGATACTGTTCATGAGCGGTCGTATCGCTTATCATCAGGTGAACGGTAGGCTCGTCTTGCCACTCATTGCTATAAAAAAAATATATATATCTAAATCAGTAAGGGACACATCTCCAGAATGTGAGACATTATATTATCAGCTATAAGATTTCCGGAAATATGACCCAGTAAAACGTAACAGGGTATCCTCCAAATAAATAACATCTTATTTTTGTGTTGTGGCTATTGGAATCTTATCGAAACTTTTGGTTTAAAAATAGTCAAATCATGCACAAACATGGATCCAACCTGTGGACCCAACAATTATTTGTATCGATGCTGGAATCCATGGCTTCATATTTTACAGTTGGTCCGTTTACCAATTACTGAGACCAATAAATAAAATAGACTGGATAGTTGTACCTATAGAAATAACAGACAGAACAAAATTCATTTTCTATTGACGTAATAAAATTCAGCGTTGAAATCCCTCCCGATGCGATCCTCGTTTCAATTACATACATGCAAATGGGAACCGTTCACACTTCACGATACGAGCACGACACGATTTTTTGAGTTTTATATATTTACTGTTTATTGTATCTTCAATATACAGGGTATATCAAGACTGCTACCGAAAACGAAGTCTGATGGAAGTTTTAGTGACTTCAGAAACTTTCAACTAAACATTTTGCAAAAAAACCTTGATTTTTATTTATAATAATAATAATAACAAATAACACCCAACAGTCACATACATAGTCCTGACCCCACACTAAGATCGAGTCTTGTATCGTGGGTATCAGGAACTACGAGAGACTTTTCGGTCTCACAAACACCCAGACCCGGAAGAAATATTTGTGGGCCGCACAAACATTTCTCTCGGTGCGGGGATCGAACCCGCAGCCTCTCGTTTCACAGGCGGCGTCTAACCAACTGCGCCACGGAGGCTGTTTGTATTTCCTATCGTCGTATTTGGGTGGTAAATACATAGTTTTTCTTAAATGATAGTGTACATCCTTTTATTATTGAAGGCGTTATGGTACACAAGGGTTTAAATTGTTATATTGGCAGAAACATTTGTCTTTAATTTAGGACATGCGTGGATCGAACGTACGCTCTCTTGTTTCACAGCCTGTTCTCAATGAACTACGCCACGGAGGCTGGCACTAATGCTTAAACTGGATTAGATAAGTATTAAGTATAAGTATTATACTGGTGGTAATTCACTCATATGTCACCTAGGTAGGTAGGTCTATTTCTCCCGCCAAACAGCAGTGCAAAATGCACTGTTGTGTTCCAATTTGAAGAACATTGTAGCCAAAGTAGTTACTGGACATAATGAGACTTAACATCTTATGTCTCAGCATGGCGAGCGCAGTGGAGTGTCAAGCATTTGTAATTAACGGTGCTGTTTGGGTTTGATTTAAAAAGAAATTCCCTGCAGTATAAACGAACCTTTCCATATTAATGTCACGGAGACAATTAATGTTAAGATACGTAGCCAATAGCCATCGATTTTAATGTCAGGCAATGAATGTTGAAAAGTGGGACAGTCAAGTGCATAATCTGATAATTATACGGACGTATAATTTTTTATTCATCGGCTTTTTATTTAAATTTAAATTTTAAATCCTGCTATACTTCAAGACGTATATTTCCAATAATTTGTATGAGTCAGAAATAAGTTCGAATAGTATTTATTCTTAAATAGAAAGTCCACTATTGGGTACAACTTCTTCACACTTGTATTATTGTTATTATTTACTTAAATATTTATTATACACATAAAACCAATACCATATATAGAAATAGATACAGAAAAAAGAAACAAATGGCGGTCTTGTCGCTTGAAGCAACGTCTTAAGGTGGCAATAGTGGATGCATAGACTAATAATTATAAATTAAGCTTATACGAGTACCTTCCAGGCTTTAATTTGACGGATAATTTGATTAGACTTAAAGACAGCCATATATGTACATAGTCCTGACCCCACACTAAGATCGAATCTTATGTCGTGGGTATCAGAAACTACGAGAGACTTTTCGGTCTCACAAACACCCAGACCCGGAAGAAATATTTGTGGGCCGCACAAACATTTCTCTCGGTGCGGGGATCGAACCCGCGGCCTCTCGTTTCACAGGCGGCGTCTAACCAACTGCGCTACGGAAGCTATCAGTTCAGGAGTTTCCAACTCTTATTAGTTTTTCTTTCCGATTAATTTGCGGGTTAAACAAAAGCTAGTGTCCCTGAGAGACTCGCCGAGCTCCGGAGCTCGGTGTCAATTCTTTGTGTGCCACTGTTGATCTTGGCTGACAGTAGTTGCAGTGGTGGGTGTGAGGGCGGGAAAGTACCTACAATCAAATATATCGTCGATCGTACTTTACCTATTCAGAGTTGATAAACTTGTATTTATTCGCAAGAGATGTTTTAAAAAAAATCTCATCAATAACTTTAGAAAAACTAGCAATATTTCTCAGAGCGATGCTTCGATACCACACAAAGAATGGCTTTATAAGATAAATATTTCAACTTCAGATCAGTCCCATTTCGTATCCGTCTGCATTTTTCAGCAGTCTATTTCCTTTGGTAAGAAATGAATCTGTCTTGGATTTTGAGAAGAATTGTGGTGCTATATTTAAAAGTTGTTTTGCCAGATATTTATTGAAATTCAATATATATTTAATATTGATTACGTTGGTGTCGCAGTTGTACTACGGTACGACTACAAAGCTGAGGTCTCGGGTTCGAATCTCGGTTGGGCAGGGTAATATTAGTTTTTTTCTTTTCATTATTATCAGCCCGGAATCAAGAATTTGCGCCCGACATGGCGAAAGGCTCGCCCCTATCACACAATGGAACGGAACACACAAGGCGAAATTTGGATGTTCAGGTGGCACTTCTACCAACCCCAACCCAAGGTGTGAGTTTTTGTAGGTATGTATTTCGCAGGTGGTAGGATATTTGTGTTCGTCCGATCACGACTGCCTCGCGTAGAGATCAAGAAAATGAAATAATAAGTCAGGTAAGTATGTCGTTTTGGATTTGTAGATCCGGAAACAGTCAAGCTTTCATCGATCGTCGAGAAATAACCATCGCGTCTCGATTAATACTGCAATTCACTTACAATGGAGTGCATTGTCGTATCACAAACAAAAGAACATCACTACACAAATCATACTCATCATCAGCTTGTTACAGGCAACTGCTGGACATAGGCCTCTCCCAAGGTACACCATAGAGCCCTGTCTGCTGCTTTAAGCATCCAGTCGCTGCCGGCCCTGTTGAGCAAGGCGGTCCCGCTTCTGTCAAATGATGACCCACGCTTCATTAGCCAAGATGCGGTATCCACTCCAGAACACGCTTACTCCAGCGGCTGTGACAAATATGACCAGTGATTCCAATAATATTAATAACCGTTTCAATGATACTTCTACTAAGATTATTTTGTGTGTTTGTTACATGATCACGCTCAAACCGCTGAACAAATTATGACGAAACTACTGGTGGTAGGTATTTCATATGTGAGAGGGCATCTGGGTGGGTACCACCGTAATATCTATTTCTCCCGTCAAACAGCAGTGTAAATGCACTGTTGTGTTTCGGATTGAAAGACATTGTAGCCAGAGCAACTAATGGACATATTGACTTTACATCTTATGTCTTAGGTTGACGAGCGCAGTGGAATGCCAAGCATTGCTTTGTAATTCAAGGTGTTGTTTGGTTTTGCTACTGTTTATGAGCGGTCGTATCGCCCGCCATCAGATGAACGGCATGCTCGTCTCGTCATTCATTGCAATAAAAAAAAAAACTCGGGGCAAGCAGATGGTAGAGAGCCTAGTTTTGACTTGGAGATTGCGTAGAATGAACACCTTGGAGCGGAATGCAGTCCACGGAATCTGAAGCATTCTCCCCCAGCACCACATCTCGAAAGCATCTATGCGATCTCGGTCGGCTTTCTTCAAGGTCCTCGTTTCCGATCCATAGTAGAATATGGAGAACACTAGGGAGTTGATTAGTTTTACTTTTGTTTTCCTCGTGATGTTGCGGTCTTCCATAATTTGTGCAGCTGCGTAGGAAAACCAAACGACACCTAGAATTACAAAGCAATGCTTGAAATTCCACTGCGCTCGCCTCACTGAGACATAAGATGTTAAGTCTCAATATGTCCAGTTATTACTCTGGTTACAATCTCCTTTAATCCGAAACACAACATAGCATTAATCAAACAGTTTTATCAAAATCCAACTCTTTGCTAAGAATTTAAAATGCAAAAACATTAAGTTCAAATTAATTGTTGAGAATGATAACTCCTTGTTTTGTCGTAATTTTAATTAGTACAAATTCTTATCTATAGTGGGATCTCATACGTAATTGGAAAATTACCAGTTACTTGACGATTTCGTGACAGATAATCTATTAATTATGCATTGTTCTTTATTACATAATTATAAAAATAAAATAAATAACACCCAACAATCAAATACATATGCTTTTAATAATACTGTGTTGGATCAGGCTCGTCACAACCGGAGGAATTTATCGGCTGCCTGGATAAATTATAAAAAGGCTTATGATTCGGTGCCCCATACATGGCTCATGAGGGTGTTGAATTTGTATAAAATTAATACAAATTTATGCAACTTCCTTGGGTCTTGTGTGGGGCTGTGGACCACTGTCCTGAGATATCCAGGTGGTACGGTTCCTCCTGATTGTGATGAGCCGATTAGAATTAAGCGGGGTATATTCTAGGGCGACAGTCTGAGTCCACTGTGGTTTTGCATGGCCCTGAATCCCCTCAGCACTCTGTTGTTGGATTCAGGGTTAGGCTACCGTCTGCGGAGAGGGTCTGAGCCTATTTCTCACTTGCTCTACATGGATGACCTCAAGTTATTTGCATCAAAGCAAACCGAATTGGTTGAGTTGTTAAAAATAACTGAAAGATTTAGCAATTCAATTAATATGGAGTTTGGTGTAGATAAATGTGCGGTTATCCGTGTGAAGCGAGGGGAGGTTGCGGTCTCTGATGACATACAAGTCTCAGAGACTGTAAGACTCAGACCCCTCTCTGTGACGGAAACATATAAATATTTGGGTATGCCTGAGGCTCTAGGTATCATGGGTGCAGATGTAAAACAATCGTTGAAAGAGCGTTTCTTTAGCCGCCTGGCAAAAGTACTTAACAGTTTTTTGTCAGGTGGAAACAAGATTCGTGCTTTTAACGGTTGGGTTATGCCTGTACTCATGTACTCTTTCGGCATACTCAAATGGACTCAGACCGAATTGGACGCCCTGGATCGTAAAGTCCGAACTCTCCTGACTGCACATCGTACGCATCATCCACGTTCATAAGTGATGAGATTGTACATCCCGCGGAGATGTGGGGGCCGAGGCATTCTTAATGCTAAGGACTTGCATAATCGCGAGGTGTGCAATCTCAGGGATTATTTTCTTCACAGTAACATGGATATGCATAGGGTTGTAGTTATGGTGGATAAAGGATTTACCCCGCTCTCTTTGGCGATTAACGACTAGCGGAAACCTCTAGTGGTAGGCATTAAGGATCGCGAGGACATATGGAAGAGCAAAGAGCTGCACGGTCGGTTCTATCGAGCCCTTCATGGGCCTGATGTGGACCGACTAGCGTCTGTGTCTTGGCTACGCTTCGGTAACCTCTTTGGGGAGACCGAGGGTTTTGTCTTTGCAATTATGGACGAAGTTATTAAGACGAACAACTATAGGAAATACATCCTGAAGGAAGGTACGGTCGACATCTGTCGGGCATGCCACCGTCCTGGCGAGTCTATCATGCATGTTATTTCCGGTTGTTCGTATCTTGCTAACGGCGAGTATTTGCATAGACATAACCTAGTAGCCAAGATCATACACCAGCAAATTGCCCTTCGATATGGACTTGTGACTCCTGACGTGCCATATTACCAGTATGTGCCCCAACCAGTTCTCGAAAATGGTCATGCGACGCTGTATTGGGATCGATCTATTATCACAGATAGGACTATTCTAGCCAATAAGCCTGACATTGTGATAATAGATTGGCGCGCCGGGCTATACTTGTTGACGTCACCATTCCGCATGACGGTAACCTTGTCAAAGCTGAAAAAGACAAAATGTCTAAATATTTAGATTTGGCACACGAGGTTACCGACATGTGGGATGTCGACTCAAAAATTATTGTCCCGATTGTCGTTTCTGCTCATGGGTTGATACCAAAGAGCCTTGACCAACATCTACAGAGGCTCTCAATCGGCTGTTGCGTCAGGAGTCAGATTCAGAAGGCAGTATTGCTTGACACGGCACGTATTGTGAGGCGGTTCCTCACTTTGGGCTCCTAACCACCGGTGGCTTGGGTCTCAAGCCTCGCCACCGTTGGATAACTTTTTATATTTTTATATGTATTTTTGTATACTAATATTATATACTGGGTGGAATCGCTTATCGTCCGGAAAATTTCATAGTGTATTGTGTATGTGAAATTAACGTTATATACAAGATTTATCATTAAAATACAAACTATCCCATAAACAATATCAGTACAAGATATGCCCAAAACACATATTATATAAATCACCCTACACTTAAAAGTGCAACGACATGTCAATACACAGACGCGCGCGTGTATGAGTCACGCCACGCCACAGCTGACTATCGACCTTGAACTTACTTTGCGTCTATTTATCGGTATTATTACTCTAAATATTTTAATATACCATTTTGATTTATTTAGAATTTTAATGTGTTAGGAATAGGATCATTTAAGTGAATGTAGTTGTTGGTAAGTTGTTAAGATTTACATTTTAATTGAACATATTATTTTCATAACGTACCTACTATCTTAGAAAAAGCTGCACATGTTTTTATTTAAACCTTTTCATAAAGACGAGAAAAGATGACTTCGCTGTGGAAGGTCACGGATTCTTGCATGATTAGGAAGTCTGAACTTACCATGGTCGGGTAGCCTCGGATAAGTCTTTAAAATAGTTCTTGCGCTGGGAACTCGTGGATTCATCATTCAAGATACCATTCCTACGCAAAGACTGCAGATGTTCTGGATCTGCATACATCCTTCTTGCATGATCCAACTTTTCATTGGATCGGACATAGCATGTCATCATTGCCACATACTCACTTTTCGTGTAATGTAATCACTCATTTTGACCGCAAGAAACTAACCAATAACCAAAATAATGTCGTACACCATCACTCGATACCGAATTTCGCACGACTGAGGAAGTAGCAACATCCCTGGAAGGCGTCGATGGCGCGGGAGCGGGCGGCGCTGCGCGGCGGCACGCTTTGTACTTGCGCTTGCGGCGGTGCGGCGGTGAGGGCGGCTTGATCAAAGGATTTTATTACCTAGTTTTAGAAGTTTCTACTCGAATTCATATTGTATAAAGTAGGGTAACAATGATGTGTATTTATGAAGTTTATTTTCATTTATATCATTTTTCTCTAAACAACGTTTTTTTTTATGAATAACTTATTTTAAATTAGTGACTAGTAGTGGCTAATTAATTTTACACTTCATCAACGAAAACATAAACAAATTAAAATAAGTATGCCAAAGGGTTCTAAGTCATGTACTTGCCATGCACAATTTTTTTCGTGACGCTAAGCGATTCCACCCAGTATATAAAAATGTAAAAAAAAGAAATTTAAAATAAAGGAAAATTAAATGTGTTGGATAATGTTTATTTCATATGCGGAATAATAAATAAGTACACGCAACAGTCACACGCATAGCCCCGACTTCGGGCTAATATAAAAGTCTTACGTCGTGAGAATCCGACACTACGAGACATATTCCGTTCGCACAAAACCTATTTTTTGACGAGCAAGCCATTCGCATCATTGTCTGCGATACGGACAGCTCACGGACAGTAGCAATACCAAACAACACCATTCATTACAAATCTAGGCATTCCACAGCGCTCGCCATCAATCATGCTCGCTATGAGACACAAGATGTTAAGTACACTTCCTTTTGTCTTAATGCTTTGTTTTTTTTTGTATCATGATTATTTGTTTTGTAATTGGTATTAAGCAATAAATAGATTTTTATTTTTATCTTTTTAAGTCTCAATATGTCCAGTAGTTACTCTAGCTACAATGTCCTTCAAAACGGAATATAACAGTGCATTTATATTTGCTGCTTAGTTGGGGACATTGCGCATGTACCTGCCCAGGCGGTGTCTCACACATGCGAGACCTACCACCAGTAGACCGTTCTATTTGTCTCGGAGAAGGCATCGAACCCACAGTCTCAAGTTGCGGAACTCTTAATCAACTACACCACAGAAGCTATTAACTCAAACATCTATCACTATACTTAATACATAATAATTCCTCTTTACATTTATCCTCTAATTCCGCGTACAGCGCAGTGACGTATTATTTTCCTATAAATAATAATACGCCGTTTGACCTTGTATTTACTTTCAATACGTATAGAACATAAACAAGCTGTTTTTCCTTATTAGTCGACACGTGGAAGGTATGAATAGCCCGGATTAATGAAAGATACAATGATTTTTTACGAGGAAATTTTGGAGGACAAACTCTGGGCGTTTGTCCGTCAAATTAAAAATTGCTGTTTGTTCAGGTAGTCGGGTCAATTTGTATAATAGGTTTTTTTTGGTAATGGAAATGGTCAGTTCCGTGCTCGGAGAATTGACTCCTTATATCAGCAATATGCTGGAATTTGGGAAGTCCACGTCCAGCAGCCGACTGCTCTGTGCTTATGATCTTGTGATAGCGTTTTAACAACAAGTAATTATACTATCCATTTCTCCCATAATTTCCTACAACCTTAGCGATTTTCCTTCCTGTTGCGAGAGTATAAACACTTAATGTATATACATAGCGACCGGAACAAACACCTATATCTAATGTGACTTCCGCCACAAGAAGATATTGTTGTTGTTGTCTACTACCGAATATAAACCAGAATATGTTTAATGCACAGGTCCGACAAACAAGCAAACAGGTCACCTTATGGTAAGTGCTGCCTGCTGCCCATGGACATCCACAACGCTTGGATGGAAGTGTTGCCGACCCATAAAATCGAAAGGAGAGTGGGAAGAAAGAACTGATGCTAAGAGTAAAGGGGTATTGGTTATCCGGCAATCGTCCTCAACAAATGAAACGCGACAGCTAAGCTGGCGCTTGACGTCTATTTTCTTTGAGACAGTGGTACCGCCTCAGACGAGCCTGCCCACTTATGCTGAGTCATGACTGACAGCAGCATGACTCTACCACTTATAAAAGTGTAATATAAGGTAACAAACACGGAATTTAATTTGTTGGAACAGAAATTGTAATAATATTGTGATTTAATTTTTAAACATTAATGTCATATATGTACATCCGAAAGGATTTTCAAAAAATCGTCAAAAGCAATTTATTTATAATAGAAAATTTTTAGGTTAACAATACATTTCATGTTTGATTTTAGTTGATTTATTGTCTCCTTGGTTGCACCTTGGTATGTATATACAATAGTTAATGTAATTTAAAAGTTAATTATTTGTACATATATCTTTTTACATGTGATAAATTACTGTAAGTGGTATTTAAAATATTTATTAAAGAGGAATGTAATAAAGTGCAATAATTTTTACAATGAATAAATTCTGCATTAAATTCTACTGTTAAGAACAACAGAGTTTAAATGCTGGGTGATAGGTATAACCTATATATTTCTCGTCATCCAAGGTGACATTGTACAACATTTGTAAATCCGTTAGTATTTTTGTCCAAAATCGTGATTTTAGTTATCGCGATTTTTTGTCACCTAAAGAAACAAGTACTTCCATTTGTTGTAGTTGTTTAATGCAGAATGACTAGGTTGTGGATTTTACATCTTACATTAGAATATTTTCCATAAAATGGATAGGTTTTAGTCTATCTATGTTGGCTTACATTATATAGAAACTGAACTTTAAATTAATTACAAATCCTTGTAATTAATTTTTAGGTATGTTGATATTCTTACGGTGTTTTCTTTCAGGAAAGCAAGTTTCCACGCAGCTTGGAAAAGTCAAAGGTCATGTTCGTTTTGGCTATGAACAGGTAACTAGTGAGAATTACTAGTATTCTAACTACTATTACTTACCATTATCTTCGAACACATCAAACACATAATTCCAACATTAGTTCCGCTTCTAAACAATTCGTCGTCACACCATTTTTAATTCACATTTTAACGATACAACATGAAAACTACCTAAATATTCATGAGCAAATATAATAACTCAGTACCTATTATTAATTTTATGAGCGTAACAAAATACTCGGTGGCGTAGTCGCGTATTATTAAAGTTTGCGTAGCGCGTATCTCGTAGCGGCGTAGCGGCGGCTACGGTGGCTTAGACGCGACTGAGTCGTAGCGAGGTAAGTTGTGCGGCGCTTGCCTAATATAATTTCTGCCTTACAAACCATTATTGGTAGTGTAGATTAGGCCTACGAAACGCGACTATTACATGATATTAGGGCGAGAATATGGTTTATGTAATTGCCATTCATTTGTTCGATGTTATATGTTGAGATAATATTTAGGAAATGTACTGTTTATTAGTTTTGTATTGTTGTAATGTTACCTGATGGAATTATACTAATAATAATGGCTATTTCTGGTGGTTGATTTTTGTAGGGGTTTATTGAATGGTTATGTTATGAATTACGTAATTTCTTGCGTGGTTTTATTTGCCTTTACCACTATTTACAGAGAGTGAAGGATATTTTGATGGATTACTCTGTTTGACAACGTATTTTATTCGAATCATGCATTTTGATTACTTTGACATTTTTTATTTGACCGCACATTTTAACAACCTCTGAGTCAAAAAAACCCTGCATCTAACATCCAGGAGTCACTTACGGTTCTTTTAATTTCTTGACTTTACTTAACAATATTTGTCAAAAATACAAACAAATTGAAAAGTCGATTGCACTCTATTGAGCGACGATAATCACTTATTATTAAATAAGCCATGTGCTTCCCTTATGTATAAAATGTTTCTTTGTTGATTGCCTCGGTGGCGTAGTTGTACTATGGTACAGCTACAAAGCTGAGGTCTTGGGTTCGAGTTCCGGGTCGAAAAAGTGATATTGGATTTTTATATTAATTATCAGCCCGGTGTCAGAAATTCGTGTCCGATATGACTATAGGTTCGCCCCCTATCACACTGTGGGACGGAACATACAAGGCTAAATGAGGGTGTCCTGGCACATCTGCCTACCCCTTCTGGGAAAAAGGGGTGAGTTTATGTATGTCTGTTTTTTATCAGTTGCTCATCTACACCTGGTCATCAAAAACAAATAGGTGTCAAGAGCACGCCACGAATAAGACGCTATAGTTAGGTCATAAATATTAATGGCATGTTTGTTTGTCGCGCTGCCCCGTGTAGAGGGTTGCGGCCAAACCTTTACAAGCAATTCAATTCAACAGCTGGGCTTAAATTAGTCATATCTCTCACTCGGAGCTACGAATGATCAAAGAAGATACTTATATTTATTTTTATTTATTTGTTTACAAAAAATATAACATCTTAACAGTCGAGGCCAAGGCGACGCTATATCAATATAAAAGAAAAATAACTCTAAAATAATATAGAATATGAAATTTAAAAAAATAAAACGATAAACATTCAAATTAAATTAAACAATTCGAATAAAAATAAACAAAATAAAAGACAAGCTTATTATTCTAAGATTCGTGACATCTTTCAAAATATTGTTGAGCTACTTCCGTGAATTTAGGCAAGCTGCAATAATTGAGATCTTGATGTTCTCAGCGATGGTGTTGAGAAGTCTCACAGCGCGCGACAGTTTGCAAATTTTAGAATATTTGTCCTAGATAAATTGACGTGGAACATCAGCGGTTGGCGACGAGTGCCGACGCGGCTGACGGGTACGCACAGCTGTAGCGCCGACAACACCTCTGGGTGGTGCACCCACCCGCGCCACACTTTAAAGACGTATTTGACAAGGGCGACATCCCTCCTAACCCCTAGCCTACAGTATCCAACCATGCCCATGACGAATTAGCTGGGATGCATTAACGGATAGTACGGATAAACGCCATATTCTTGTGAGATGTCTTAAGTAATTACATAATTAGCATTTTATTATATGTATAACCATGCACAATAAATTTGCGGAAAATCACTATTCTCTTGTCGTAATTAATATTTTTTTATGGGTAATAAAAGTTATTTTAGAATATTAGCTTTAATATTTAAAGTAACCATGAATAATATTGTAGGCTATATTCATTATTTATAATTAATAACAATAAATAACATTAAAAATATTTAAAAAAAGAAAACTACTTCAAAATTATAATACAGGAACAAAATCTATTTTTTTAATAAATCTAAAATACCAAAATACGCAACCTTTTTTTGAGTTCTAAGTGAAACTAGTATTTATTTATTTTTCTCTCTTATTATTACTATTTAGAAGTCGGTTACTTCCTTAAATTATTTTTCATTACTAATGTTTTTGTGTCTTAATAATTAACACAAATTTACCATTTTTTTGTTAACCTAACTAGGTAAATGTTTTCCTAGTGATTGTTGCACACCTATTTCAGGGATGCCTAGAGAATGTGACGTGCTTTAACTTTTGTGTTTTTCTACCTACCTAACTACTATCATTATACTTATCTATTTCAACTAACTAGACAGGTAAGGATGCTGAGACGAAATAGTCAACTGGTATGCGAAAAAGTTGGACACCTCTATTCTATCTCTAAAACTACCGAACTGATTTTAATGAAACTTATACAGCTTCTAAGTTGGACAACTAACACTTTTTGAGATATGCGTGGTCAACATACATATATTCATAAAATTTGTCACACGTGTTCAAACGCTAACATATCCAAAAACCATTCTGACAAAATTACATACAAATGTACACATTGAATTGATAACGTTTTGAAGACGATTAAAAGTATACTACTCGTATTTTATATCACGTCGTAAAAGCTAACTTGTTTTGTTTTGTAGCCTCTTTCGATCGGGCGCAGGTTGCATATAAAAACTATCACTATCACTCGGACTATCAGCTGTCGAATACCAATATTATACCGTGAGTAATGAGTGTTCAAGTAATAAGGGTTCAAATCCCAGGGCACACCTCTGACTTTTCGGAGTCATGTGTGTATTGATAGTCAATCACCACGCCCTAAAAACGGTGAAGGAATACATCGTGAGGAAACCTGCATACCATAGCGATTTATAATAATTTATATGGTATGTAAGTCCGCCAACCCGCACTAGGCCAGCGTGATGGACTATATGGCCTAACCACTCTAAATCGTGCTCTCGATTGTAGAGTAGGCCCGTGCCCGTGTGGGTGGGACGTATATGGGCTGATACAGATACAGAATAAGTGTAATATTAAATTTATAATAGTTTGACTGGTGATCTAGGTGTAATATACATTAGGCGGTATTACCACCTATTTGTTTACTAATATATTCAAGAAGTAGTATTAAATATTATATTTTTTGTAACTAAAGATTATTATATTAGCGAAGAAAAACATAGGAAGGAAGCCTGCGTACCATACACATTGCGAGGGTTCCGGGTTTAGGCTATTCATTAACGAGCTGGGTCTGGGTAGGCACCACCGCAATGTCGATTTCTTCCATCAAACAGCAGTGTAAATGCACTGTTGTGTTTCGGATTGAAGGGTATTGTAGCTAGAGTAACTACTGGACATATTGAGACTTAACATCTTATGTCTCAGGATGGCGAGCGCAGTGGAATGCCAAGCATTGCTTTGTAATTCAAGGTGGTTTTTGGTTTTACTACTGTTTATGAGCGGTCGTATCGCTTACCATCAGGCGAACGGCATGCTCGTCTCGCTATTAATTGCAATAAAAAAAAACTTTCTTTAGCTTCGCCTGTATGTATGTATTTTACAAAAAATCAAAAAGTCGGTAACAATTCAATAATTTAAAAAGTATACCGGGTATCTCAAGACTGCTACCGAAAACGAAGCCGGGTGGTAGCTTTAGTGACTACAAACACAATGCAACTAAAAATTTTGCTAAGAAAAGCGACAATTTTTTTTATTCATTTTTTAAATATTGTCATTTTTGGGTGGTTAAACCCATAGTTTTTGCTAAAATAATAATTTAAACTCTTTTATACCTTAGAGTCTTTATAAATAAAAGGGTATACACTATTATTTTACGAAAAAATGTATTTACCACCCAAATACGACCATATAAAACAAATAACAAAAAAAAAATTGTCGCTTTTTTTCCACCATTTTCTGTTGCATTGTATCTGAAGTCGCTTAAACTACCACCCGGCTTCGTTTTCGGTAGCAGTCTTGATATACCATGTATGACATTATCTTAACCAAAAACAAAAGAATATTCTTTTAGTACAATATATATATACAATATATCATCCATTTTCTAGTCTTAAACTTATTATCAATTATTTTTACTTTTTAGGTGAGGTATTTATTAAAACGTATGTTTTAAGATTTTTAAACGTTATTTATCCTATGAGTTTTTAAAAGATGTGTGTATTATACATACATACATAAACTCATGCCTTATTCCCAGAAGGGATAAGTAGAGGTGCAACCAGGACACCCACCATTCGCCCTATGTTTTATTTATTTATTTACACTTCATACAGATACTTTGTAAAAGTGGACTTAATGTCTGAAGTATTTATTCTCTTACAGTTGAATCTAAGGTGAGACATAGATTTGATGAGGTATGTAAATAAACATAAATAATTAATAAACTGGAAAAAATACATAAAATGTTGTTAGAGGTAATATTATACGGACCTACTATGTATATAAATATGATATAACATTCTTAATATAATAAGCATATATTATATCATAGTTATATAAATACTTATGTTACCGGCAATTTGTATAATTCAGGTAATGTATAGAATGCCTGGAGGGTCCGGGCCAAGTATAAATAATGAATAATTATGAACTGTATCGTAAATTACATACTTTACTTAGATAATGTATGAAATCCATAGGGATTATATTGATTACCTGCTGTTCCATTGGCAATGTGGTTTTTTTTATTGCAATAATGGCGAGACGAGCATGCCATTCGCCTCATGGTTAAAGATACGACCGATCATGAAATCAAAACCAAACAACATCTTGAGACATAAGATGTTAAGTCTCAATATATCCAGTAGTTACTTTGGCTACATTGTCCTTCAATCCGAAACGCAACAATGCATTTACATTGGTGTTTGGTGGGAGAAATAGACATTGCGGTACCTACCCAGGCGGCCTCACACATATGAGAGACTTACCACCAGTAAATTACCTAGGCATTGTATAGAATATCGGATTATACAGATTTCCGGCAACACATACGAGTATATAAAATATAAGATTAGATAAAATATAAGACTGGCATTCTGCTCATAAGTAGCTCTATTACCATAAACTTAACGTGTGTCATGTTTTGCACATTTTGATTTTATGTGGAAGTGCGTTCTAAAGGAGTGTGGATTGTACAGGGAGATTGAGAGAAGAGTGAAAATAATCAGAACGGTGAGTAGGACAGAGAAAGAGAAGATCATTTATTACTCGCAAGTAATTACTAGTTATTAGCGTACCGCTGCCCGGCCCAGCTTCGCCTGGGTGCAAAAAGATTTCTGTAAAATAATATGTACATATTATACATATAAGTGTTCCTCTTGAATATCTATTAAAAAAAACCGCATCCTAATCCGTCGGGTAGTAATAAAGATCTAAGCATACATAGGAAGCGACTTTGTTATATACTATGCAGTGATTTTATTTTATTCTTTATTGTACACAGTAAAAAAGAACAGTTTTAGAGACAAAACAAAACAACAAAGTACAAATGGCGGCCGTGTCATCGTAATTATCATTGAAACAATTAAATTAACATTCTAAATGCATTCTAAGTAGTTAAAACGAATCGTCAAATTGTTATAGATTGTCAACCGGTTTTTTTTACAACCAAGAAGTCTGATACGTGGTAACTATGAGGTATAAAGCTCAGTATTCATTTATTCGTATTAAGAGGTTCCCCTGTTGACTTTTTATCATTAGCTGTTGGAAAAACGTGTCACAATAATTGGTAAGTTCTTTAATAAAATTTGCAATATTCAAAGCAATCAAAATATAATAATCTGTAAAAAAATTCCATTGTTTTTATCTACTCATAAATGTATTTTTATACCTAATTAAGTATTTTAAAAATATAATTATAGTCAAATGTATTTTTCTGTATTTTTTTATTCAAATAAATCATAGCGTTTTATAGTTTATTACGCCATCCAGAAAAACTTATTACGTTAATTTTGTGACCATAAAATAATTCCCAAGGCTGTATTCACACAGTTATTTTTTGTATAAAAAACACCTTTTGTTTTATTTGAAATTAGCGACCTGACTCGGTTTCACTCGGTTGCATAGTTATTGTTACCCTATACTCCATTAATTTAATATGCACCGCTGCATAAATAAACTGTTAGCCAACTAATTTACGAAAAAAAGGTATTATAAGGTATTTTTATTGTATTTATTAAAAGGGATCGAAATCCAAAATCTAGTAAATAAAGATTTATGGTAAACTATTCAGAACAAAATAAGTCTTGAATCTTCCAGTGGAAGTAAAAGAAAAGGGATGCTAAACCAAACTAGTGACGTCACTAGTCTTAATATATATCGTGTATCGTAGTCCCAGAGTGTGAAAGCGACGGTAATATGTCTGCACTCTCTCTAATTTTGCAAACGATTTTAATGCTGTTATAACAGAAATGTTTTATTTTTAAAGATATTTGTATCTGTACGAAAATAATCTAAAATCGAACTTAGTTGAATACCCTATTGAAGCGAATTAGAGATAATCGGCATATTTGATAATAAAATATTTGGACGGTACTTCATTTATCAGTATCAGTAGTATCAGCCCATATACGTTCCACTGCAGGACACGGGCCTACTCTACAATCGACAGTACGATTGAGAGTGGTAAGGAGTCCACCACGCTGGCCTAGTGCGGGTTGGCGGACTTATATACCATAGAAATTTTTATAAATCGCTACGGTATGCAGGTTTCCTCACGATGTTTTCCTTCACCGTTTTAGTGCGTGGTGATTGAGTATCAATACACACATGACTCCGAAAAGTCAGAGGTGTGCCCTGAGATTTGAACCCGCGACCACCGTGAACATGTTGGTAGCCGCGTCTGGTCCGTTTACCAACAGACCATCATGCACTTTCATCACTTCTCTTATCATGAAGTAAATATTGACGCTATTGATTTGTTGATGTCAGTGTTTGCAGCTGCCGTCTAACTTATTGCGTCACGGAGGCTGTATGATTTAAAAAGGATATCTATACGCACATGTAGAAAGCTGTAACAAAAGATTAGCCTTAGTAGAGCCACAATATGGCGTATTGGTTACAGTGTGAAAGGGTCGACTTAACTGGAGCCGTACCACAGTCTCAAAGATAAGTAATAATACGACAAAAACGCGTCTCATAGGTTATAATACCCTTGATACAACATTTATTTACTATTACAATCCCTCACCCAGATAGTGAGGGATTATAATAGTAAATAAATAAATACACCCAACAGTGAAATATTCAGGCTGATTTTAGAGTCACGCTGACTGCACGCTGACTGTCGACGCTGACAGCTCAGCGTGTAGCTTACGGACGAGCGTCAGCGCTGACAACTACGCGTTGTTCTAAAACGCTCCTTAGAACCTCATACATTTCAACTGTCAGCGCCGACGGTCAGCGTGTAGTCAGCATGACTCTAAAATCAGCCTCAGGGTTATTTCAAAATACGTCAAGGTTCAGTAATTAAAAATATAACCAGATATATTGACGTTCACAGCTCATAAGATAGCAACTGACACTTTTTCTTCTCAACACTTTTCATTCGACGTAAAATATTTTATATTTATCGTAATATTTTGTTCCTAGAACACATTCTAATAACGGCAATTTCATTTCATTAACATTTTAATACCAAATTTTATTTAATAAAAATAATATTTCAAACAATGGTTGCCATGAGAACGGAATGCAAATTATTAGTATTATGTTATCATAGTTTTCCTGTTAGTTACGATACCTCATTGTTCTGTGGTTACGATTATTGTATAATCGTATAAAAAGTCACAATAAAACTATATAAATGTGACAACGTGTTAATTGAATCTATTTTATTGCTTAAATAATAACAAAATAATAAACGTCACTCAGTGCTAAAAGATAATTCAAGAGTTCCCTCCATATTTCGTGGCTCGCGGATCCTAATTGAAATCAGTTAGGTAGCGTAAGCTCGGTGGCCGGGACCGTGGGCCATATCGCATAATGCCGTCTCCAAATACGATTTGGGTTGCAGACATGGAATAATTAAGTACCATAACGCTTTGCATTTCAAATGTTAACAGATACTGGGTTTGTGGGGTAAATAATAATATTAATATGTATTATAAATAAAGGGCTCCCCGTTGGAAATCAGCGCTACTGTGTTGCTTTTTGACAGCCTCCGTGGCGCGGTTGGTTAGACGCCGCCTGTGAAACGAAAACCCGCGGGTTCGATCCCCGCACCGAGAGAAATGTTTGTTCGGCCCACAAATAATTCTTCCGGGTCTGGGTGTTTGTGAGACCGAAAAGTCTTTCGTAGTTCCGACGTTAGACTCGATCTTAGTGTGGGGTCAGGACTACATATGTGACTGTTGGGTGTTATTATTATTATTATTTATTATATTATTGTAAATAAAGGGCTCCCCAGTGAAAATCAGCGCTGCAATATTACTTTTGCCATTCTGTAGCATAAAGCTGAATGGGAGGTAAATGGGAGCTCATTGTAGGCACACTAGCTGTTAATTAGATTTAGTTAGCATATCAATAATTTTGTCATGTTTTATTTCTATATTTTATTATCTTAGTCCAGTTCGGAAGGTAGTTTTCTCAATATGAACGGGCAAGAAACTTTAGCGTTGCTCTTTTGAAAACTATTTTGGAATGCAGTGATAATAACAGAAGTCCCAGCTTCGTTGGGTTTTAAAATTGGTTCCAATCTTAATATGCTCTATTTCAGCCTATTGTTTACTAGCTGTACCCGCGGCTTCGTCCGCGTGGAATTTAATAAAAACTTTATTTTACTAAAATAAAAGAATTTTTCTAAAATAAATGTAGCCTAAGTTACTCCTTATTATATCAGCTACCTGATAATAAAAGTCCCGTATAATTGGTCCAGCCATTTCAGAGATTAGCCGGAACAAACAGACAGACAGACAAAAAATATCTATGGTCATTTTCGTTATAGGTATCGTGTATATAACGATATGTAGTTGGACATTTTTTTATTTTCACTTTACAAACAGACACTTCAATCACGAATATATCTTAATTGTACGGGGAACTATGTAAAATAATAGTATATAACAATTTATGTACTGGTATTTACAAAACAAAAATATACAAAAATCATCTATCAAAATGAACTGTTACTTATATCTATATACTTTACATCAAAAACCCCACGCAAATGCTAGTAGAATACATTTCGTGTTTTTATCGTAGGGGTAAGCTTAGTGATAACATAAACATATATACTTATGCTATATAAGTATATGCTATAGACCTTACTTGTCGATAGTCGGGGTATTATGGCCTATAATCCAACTAAATTAATAGGTACCGTTTGACGTTTTTATAGTTTTCAACTTTTTACAGGCGTAACTCACACTTTGCAATAACAATTTCAATAAAATGTTATGGTAATTGTGTGAGTGACGCTTGTACAAAGTTGTTTAAACTTGAACGGTATGAAACGTCAAACGGTATCTATTAGTTTTATTAAATAGTGATATATTGAGAATATGAGTATCCATTTCCAGTGACAAATATTTATAAAATTAATATTTAAAAAAAATTTGATCCACTGGTATTAATTTCACCTCCTTTTCGCAGTCTGTTAGAGGTTATTTGTCCAATAAAAGGCCGTGGATTTTATCGCCGCACCGAGATTTTTTGCGTACCACATATATGTTTTACGTCTCAAGTACTTTATTTTTCTACCTCGCCAGCCCGCGCTCGCCCAGCGTGGTTGACTGTGGCCTAACCTTACTCATTCGAATAGAGGAGTCCAACGCTTATGAGCCGATACAGTACGTAACATTATTTTCTATAAATAAAATCAGACATTGCTTTTAAGTTTTATTGCAATGTTTTTTAAAGTATAATATTTTATTTTTACAACTATATATACCTATAAATATAGTAACTTGATTTCCATATATTATACTATTAATTTATGTATGTTATGTGTATGTATAGTTATTTTTTCCCTCGAATTAATCTATCCTCTTGCTGCCTCAAAGTTCTCGTATCCTTTGGTTGTCTAACAAAGATCACCTTGAGTGATAAGACCGCCATTTGTATTTTGCTCTCTTTAATCATCTCTTTTATACATTAAAAATTATAAAACAAATAAAATTAAAATAAATAACAAAAAGACGGTAAGAGCTTTTGAAACGGTTTTAAATTGCTACCTACGTAACCCTTCCTACTTAAGTCTTTGTTCCTTATGTATATTGCTATTCATAGTCGATAAAAAACACACAGTGCATAATCTCAGCTGGGAATAGACGTAAATATATTTAAATTTAATTAACTCTTGTGTTTTCATTCATTACATGTTTTGGTGAGTTCCAATGTGGTCGTGTATCATTTAGTGGAAAAGAGGTAGGTGGTTTAATAGTCAAATAATTTATTTTAATTTTTGCTTTTTATATATTTGTTTTTTAAGTATATATGGTTAAAATTTTCACCATTATTTAATGGTTGTTTAAGTGAACTCTTACTTATGGTACACCTTACTGGTCTCTCATATGCGACATGCCGCCTGGGTAGGAACCATCGCAATGTATATTTCACCTACGGAACAGCAGTGTAAATGCACTGATGTGTTTCGGATTGAAGGACATTGTAGCCAGGGTAACTACTGGACATATTGAGAATTAACATTTTATGTCTCAGGATGGCGAGCACAATGAAATGCCATGTATTACTTTGTTATTCATGGTATTGCTTGGTTTTGCTACTGTTTATGAGCGGTCATATTGCTTACCATCAGGCGAACGACATGCTCGTCTTACCATTCATTGCCATTTAAAAAGAAATTAGTTACCGTTCTCGATTAAGTTTTCGACCACATTACGAATACCAAGTTTGCCGCGGATGTCCACGATACTACTCACATATGGCCAGTGTTTTTAAAATTGATGACTAGATTATTGTAGTTTACTAGTTATTGGATCTGTTTGCTTAAATATTCTCCCATTGCATATTTTTTCTATTGATCTACAGTGTGACAGAAGTAGAGGATAAGCCGGTTACGTGAAATAGCACAAAATGAGACGGCAAATTAATTTAAACAAATCTTAATCTCTGATAGCTCTCAAGAAATAACTATTCTAGTAAACATATTGTATAAAATCAACTTTGACCCTTTTCTAGTTTTTAGCATTATAGCCAGTAATTTCGATAATTTATTTATATTAATTGACGCATTGCAATGACCTGCACGTCCAATATAATAGTACTTTTAGGGCACTGTTGGGGCTACCATGGAGATGTAGTGCTTCTAACATATTAACACAGATGTACATTGACGGTTTCAAGGCCATTATGAGAAAAATATGTGATTCACCTTTTTTTTTATTTAACTTTATATACAAACACATTGTACTTTGGCGGACTAAATGCCAGAGGTAATCTCTTCCAGCCTACATTTAGATGGTGCTGAGATGACAGAAGTACGGGTACATATGCATATTTGATTAGATATTATATCTATATGTATAATTATATATATGAATACGTAAATATAAATAAGTATATACCTACACTTTATGTAAATCTGTATGTTAATATACATAATTACTTTAATAAATATAGACATAAATATACCAATATATATTAATATTTTTTATTTTACACTGCCGTCTCTTTCTTCTTCTTTTAAATCCATCCCATGGTTGTCTGTAAGACATTGATTTAAGCCATAAGACCGCCATTGGTACTTTTTATTTTTTGGTTTCTGTATATTGTATTCTTTTTAATGTAAAATAGAGATTTCAATAAATATATAAATATACATGTTGGCAAACTAGTGTGATGATTCAGGCACTTTATGAATTAATAAATCCCAAACCTTGTTTCACGTCTCCGCGCTAGCAAAAACACTCAATAGCATTCTGAAGATGTTTTCAGACCACTGGAGCATATGATAAGTTGCAAAAGTGCATTCAGCGGCACGATGAATAATTAATTTTATTTTTGGTAATATCGTTACCACGGATCATATACCAAATATCATCATAGTAACATAGCTTTTAAGTAATGATTGTAACTAATATAATTTATGGAATTGTATTCTGAATTAAATATTAAATAAAACAAATAAATTATGTGAAATATATAAACACAAGGCAACGTATCAAATTAAATGAAGACAAGTTTATCTTTCAAGAAATATTATCAAATTATTCAAAGAATAAATGTTTAATACAATACAATACTCTTTATTGTAAACTAAATACAATAACAAACACAAAATCAGACAAATTATATATAAGACTTATGGTATTACAATGGGCGGCCTTATCGCTTAAAGCGATCTCTTCCAGACAACCTTTATATGGATAGTATCAGAAGAAGGTGGCGGTACGTTGTAAAGAAAATCTAGAGGATATTGCGGAAAAAATAAAATATATGCTAATACACGAATACTTAGATAAATTCAAATAAACTAATACGAGTATTAATAGTCAATCACCACGCACTAAAACGGTGAAGGAAAACATCGTGAGGAAACCTGCATACCATAGCGGTTTATAAGAATTTTTATGGTTTGTAAGTCCACCAACCCGCACTAGGCCAGCGTGGTGGACTGTATGGCCTAACCACTCTCAATCGTACTGTCGATTATAGAGTAGGCCCGTGCCCTGCAGTGGGACGAATATGGGCAGGATATACGAGTATATAATAGAATATATTGAAGATAGAATAAACACACACAAAAGTGAAAACATAAACATAGTAGCATTACGAAGGTAGTGCTTTAATTACATATTTATAGATCAATTGAAACTTCGTAGCAACTCGTATCTCACATTGGTAAACTTTAATTAAAATAATTAATTATCTACATCACTGATCAAAATACCAAGTAAACGTATTTCTCGAAAACTGTCGGGGGTATGTATATATTTTTTGCTGCCGTGTCGTCATAACTTGGTCTATCTCCCGATGCCGTTTTATCATCTAGTTCTGGGGCATTCTGTATATTAAATTACTTTTAACAATACATGGACAAGGTGTTAGGTATCTCATATGCATAGGCGATCTGAGAAGGCGCTACTAGTGTGTTTTTAACGTATCTGCTAGTCGTACCTAGCATTTAACCTATTCAGTTCTGGTTTCATGGACATACGACCATTCTCTATACACTATCAATCTTTAAGAATAGGTTAAAATAGCTACCATTACTATGTCGTTACTCTACTTTTCATTAAACAAAGATAGCTATATATATTTATGTTACCTAGCTATTTATAAATATATGCACCATATCTATCTCTGTTATGTGAAACGTAATTCATGCATCAAAACTTCTAATGAAATCTCTTGTTAAAGATAGATAGATAGATTATAGAGAACAGCTGATAGTAATCATGGCATCTAGAGACTTCGATAGCGATAAGGCAACCGATTAAAATTGTTTTAAGCTCTTTCAAATTTTTATTACTGATATTACGTAGAATACAATGTAATTTTATAAATAAATTAATACATGACGTAAAGTTTAATGTCTCGGGTTGACGAACGCAGGTCAGTGCCATGTATTGCATACTAATTACAATAGTAATAATAAACACTCAACAGTTATATCTGTCTGTATTTATATCAGTCCATATACGTCCCACTGCAGGGCACGGGCCTCTTAATAATCAAGAGTACGATTGAGAGTAGTTAGGCCATATAGTCCACCACTCTTTTATTAAGATCAATTAAGTCTTGTACCATGTGTATCAGAAACTACGAAATACTTAGATCTCACAAACACCCAGACCCAAGACAAATACTTGTGGGCCTCACAAACATTTGTCGCGGCGTGGGGATCGAACCCGCGACCTCTCATTTCACAATCAACGCCTAACCAACTGCGCTATCATACTTTGCTTATTCTGTTTCTTTGGCAGTTATGAAAAATGAACTGTTCGTCTAGTGCTTCCCCGAGAGCAAAATAAAAGACGTAAAGGTTATAAAGATGGTGTTATCTATTTCAGAAATAAACGAAATACAAATGAGCTTCAAAAATGACATGTCTGTGGCGCAATTCTACGCTGGTAAATCTATTTTTGTGACGAGCGCTACCGGATTCATCGGAAAGGTACCATAATATTATTTTAGGCTATTTATAGTACGTTGGAGGAACTTTTATTGAAAATGTATGAGCGGCTTCTAAATTAAATAGACGCTAAAATTGTCCATCCATTCCATTACCTTAGAAGTGGTGGAAGTGGTTGTTAGTCATGACTCAATATGGATGTGCAGACTCGTCCGGGTCGGTACCATTCTTCTTCTTCTACCGACTGCAACCGATCCCCAAAAAGGGTGATCGGTCGGACCCTACCAATTATCGCCCTATCGCTATCACCTCAGTGATGTGTAAGGTCATGGAGCGGATCATAAACGCTCAATTGGTCCGCTACCTGGAGGATCACTCGTTGATCAGTGACAGACAATACGGTTTCCGTCAAAATCGATCGACGGGTGATCTTCTAGCGTTTGTCCTGCATCGCTGGGGTGAGGCGATTGACCGGCGTGGCGAGGCTCTTGCTGTGAGCCTCGACATAGCCAAGGCGTTTGATAGGGTCTGGCACCGTGGTCTTCTTTCCAAGCTTCCGGCATACGGTCTGCCCGGCAACCTGTGTTCGTGGATTTCCGGCTTTCTGCATGGGCGTAGAATACGTGTAGTCGTTGACGGACACGCTTCGGCGCTCTTGTCGGTAAATGCCGGAGTTCCACAGGGCTCGGTGCTGTCGCCCACCTTGTTTATTCTGCATATCAATGACATGTTGTCGCTTGGCAACATTCATTGCTATGCAGATGACAGCACGGTTCATGGGCGATACCACTGCGGGCCTCCGGGTTGCCGAGTCGAAACTGTGAGGGGACGTGAAGGTCTTGTCATTGAGCTCAACCGGACCTTGGATCTCATTTCTACATGGGGTTCCAGGAATATGGTTGAGTTCAATGCCAAGAAAACTCAGGTGTGTGCGTTCACGTGCAAAAAATCCCCGTTCTCTCCCCTCCCCATTCTTCAGAGTACTCCCCTGTCAACGCGGAATGACCTGAGTATCCTTGGTGTGGATATCCGCTGTGATCTCAATCCAAGGAATCACATCGAGGGCGTAATATCTGCCACGTCACGCAGGATTGGTGTTCTGAACAGGGTGCGTCGGTTCTTCACGCCCGGTCAGCTTTATCGTTTGTATAAAGCGCAGGTCCGGCCGGGTATGGAGTACTGTTCGCACCTCTGGGATGGATCCGCCCAGTACCTGCTCGATGCCTTGGATGGATTGCAGCGGCGGGCCATCCGCATTGTGAATGATGCAGACGTTACGAGCAACTTAGAGTCGCTACAACTCCGGAGGGATGTCGCCTCTCTAAGCGTGTTCTACCGCCTGTATCACGGGGAATGCTCTGAGGAATTGTTCAACTTGATCCCCTCCTCTCCATTCCTTACCAGAACCACGCGGGCTGGCTTGCGAAGCCATAGCTTGTCGGTCCAAACCATCCCGGCGCGAACCAAACGGTTCTATAATTCTTTTTTGTGCCGCACCGTCAGGCTGTGGAATTGTTTGCCATCTCACGTGTTCCCTCCTTCCTACAATCCTGGGTCCTTCCGCCGTGGTGTGAAGAGGCACCTTAGCAGGCCGGCATAATTGTTTCCATTGGCATGGGACTGCCATCCGATGCCAATGGATACTCTGCCTGGGCGGCATTTGCGCTTACCAGCAGGTGCAATGCCGCCACTATGTCGGGCCACAATAAAAAAAAAAAAAAAAAAAAAAAAAAAAAACCTGACGTTATCCTGGCTGGTGCCAGGGTCTGCCTTCCGGCTAATTTACCTCCATTTCGCCCGATCTTCGGCATCCTCAATAGTAAGGCCATTGACGCTCAAGATATGAGGGTCAATGGCCTTGATGACATCTAGCCAGCGCTTCTTTGGTCTACCCCTCGGTAGAGGTAACACTATCTCGCAGGAAATCGATGTGAAGCTCTGCTGTCACGTTTTATTCTTCTCCCCATCCTTTTTCCTTCACGTTCTCCCACCTAATTTCATAGGTCGGCAACACGTGGATTTTTCCAGTATTGTAGATGTTCATGGCGGCTGTGATCACTTACCATCAGGTGACCTGTTTGCCCGTTTCCTGGACCTATGCAATAATATAGTTTGTTTTATGAAATGTGTAAAATACTTAAACAATAAATTTTAAATAATCAGCAAAAGAATAGACATACATACATATATACGTAAAATCAGAAGAGGTAGGCACAGGTGCCAGGACACCCACATTTCGCATTGAATGTCCGTCCCACAATGTGCCTATAGCCTATAGCCACATCAAGCACAAATATCTGACTCTGGCCTTATAATGAAAAAAAAAAATCAATATCATTTTCCCCAACCCAAGATTTGAATCCGAGACTTCAGCATTGTAATGTTACCGTAGTACAACTACGCCACCGAGGCAGGCGAAAAATAGAGTGGTGGTAAATTTTGTATGTGTTCAGCTAGCGATTACCGTACACTATCGAAAACGCATCATAGTAAATCACGTGTGACGCTTTTCGGATTCTCACTGTGTATACCTGAGTTAGACCTACTTTAAATAATTGTACATCCACTGTAGAATAATAATTTACTTGTAAATTGTTTTTTTATCAGACTTCACTGAAGTTTCTGAACAAGTCTAAACAATTTAGTCACTTTATATCATAAAAATGCCTAGTTTTGAGATGTTTAAAGCGAATTAAGTAATTAGTTTATACAATGATTTAAACATAATAATTCCAGGTATTTTTGGAGAAGCTTCTATACAGTTGTAAGGACATAGACAAAGTGTACGTGTTAATACGTGAAAAAAATGGCAAATCTGTCGAACAACGCATGAAAGAGCTTGTAGAGTCAGAGGTGAGTGATATTGCTTCTTTATTTATTGCTTCGAGAGTGGCGTAGTTCTTAATAAATAAATAAATTAACACACCCAACGAATAACTGCATGTATAAGACATTTAAAAAAATCGGGGAAGCTATATTAAACAAATGATGGCCGTTGGGACCGAAAGGTTTTAGAGTGGAGGCCATGTAAAGGCAAGCGAAATTTTGGACGCCCGCCTACAAGGTGGATGGAGGGTCTGGCTAAATTTGCAGGAGGTCGCTGGATGCAGGCCGCTTCCAACAGCTCGATGCGGGATCCTTGGTGGAGGCCTAAGTTCAGCAGTGTTCTTCCTGTGGTTGAGATGATGATGATGATGATAATGATGATTATGATGACTGATGATGAGTACGACTAGCTCTGGTGTAACGAACTGTCGGATGTAGGGAGGGATGGAGGGGGGGAGGAAAGCACTGTGCTATAGATATTTTTTAACAAATTGATTAAAACGTTTTACAGGTATTTATAAGGATAAAGAATGAAATACCAAATGCTCTGAGCAAAATTATTCCTATAAATGGTGACATTTGCGATGAAAATTTAGGGATCCAGAAAGAGCATGAAGATTTCTTGGATAAGGTACAGAATAATTATTTTTCTTTATTTAATAGGTACGCCAAAAGCAACAATAATCTTTAAATCCGATATGTGCGTTATAGATCAACACATAATTTACAACATACAGCAAATATACAAAGACTGATTTTATTTTTATAATTTGATGTAGTAAGTTATTAGTAAAAGCTATACATATTCGTATACATATTCCGTCCAAATAGTGGTCTAATTGTGGTAAGTTTCTCATAATTATGTGAGAGGTCGCCTGGGTAAGTACCACCACAATGTCTATTTTTCCCACCGGACAGTAGTATAAATGTACTGTTGTGTTCCGGTTTGAAGGTCATTGTAGGCAGAGTAACTACTGGACATATTGAGACTAAACATCTTATGTCTCAGGATGGCGACCGTAGTGAATCATCAAACATTGCTTTGCAATTCAAGGTGCTGTTTGGTTTTGCTACTGTTCTTAAGCGGTCGTATCGCTTACCATCAGGCGAATGTCATGCTCGTCTCGCCATCAATTGTAATAAAAAACCAATGTTCCTGATGCAGCAAAACCACTCGTAGAAGTCCACGTAGAAGGTCCAAATGTAATTAACCGATTTATAGCAGGCTCACAAAGGTACATATATCCACACTCCATAGAAAAAACTAAATAAATAAATAAATACACTTAAGAGCCACATATGAGTTACATACATAGTCCTGACCCCAAACTAAGATCCAGTTTTGTGTCGTGGGTATCAGGAATTACGAGAGACTTTTCGGTTTCACATACACGCAGACCCGAAACCTGTGGTTCACACAAATATTTGTTTTATAGCGCGGGGATTGAACAAGCGGCCTCTCGTTTCACAGACGGCGTCTAACCATCTGCAATACCTCTGTATCTGTATCAGCCCATATACGTCTCACGTCAGGGCACGGGCCTCCTCTACAATCGAGAGTAAGATTGAGAGTGATGAGGCAGTATAGTCCACCACGCTGGCCTAATTCAGGTTGGCGGACTTTACATACCATAGAAATTCTTATAAATCGCTATGGTATGCAGGTTTCCTCATGATGTTTTCATTCACCGTTTTAGTGCGTGGTGATTAATTATCAATACACACATGACTCCGAAAAGTTAGAGGTATGCCCTGGGATTCCAGCCCGCGACCATCGTGAACATGTTGGCAGCCGCGTCTGGTCCGTTTACCAACAGGCCACCACACTACTTACTAATGCCTCTGCACATTATTTTATTTTTCAGGTATCATTGGTGTTTCACATAGCAGCTTCCATAAAGTTTAACGAACGTTTGGACTTGTCTCTAAACTCGAACGTCGAGGGAACCCGAAGAGTTATCAAATTATGTCGTCGGATGAAGCGCTTGCAAGTAAGTTAGGTTTGCTCTTTTTTATTGTGGCTCTCTATCTTTCTCTATTTCACTTTCTCCCTCCGAAGTATTTCCATAGCAACCCTTTGGAAGCTCCCTGTGTCTATATTTTAGTAGATATTATTTCCGCCATCAAAATCATTTGACAATTTGTATTTATTACATATTTACCTATTTAGTATGATATATGTTATTTCTTATGTATATATGTTGGAGATTTTTTATGTTTACTTAGTATTATTTAGTTTCATCTCTTTTATTTATTTATTTTACACTGCCATCTTTTTCTCCTTCTTCTAAATCCATTCTATGGTTGTCTGTAAGACATTGCTTTAAGCGATAAGACCGCCATTTGTACTTTTATTTTTTTAGTCTGTATATTGTATTTCTTTAATATGTACAATAAAGATTTTAATAAGGAAATAAAAATCTACATAATCGCTCATTTAATGATTTTGAAATACGTCAGTTAATTGAATTGTAATAGTATACAATGTGTACCTTGGTACCTTGGTCCTGACCTTTAATCGTAAATAGTCACCTATTCTGTGTGTAAATTGACGTACTATTTACTACAAAATTCTATTTCTATTAATAAATATTTATTTGCTTTGTAATAATGTAATGTAACTTAATGAGTTGTAAGGTTAAATAACAAATCCCTAATTTAACTGTCCTATTATTAGTAAAGTGCGTGGTGGCCTGTTGGTAAACGGATCAGACGCGGCTGCCAACATGTTCACGGTGGTCGCGGGATCAAATCCCAGGGCACACCTCTGACTTTTCAGAGCCATGTGTGTATTGATAGTCAATCACCACGCACTAAAAACGGTGAAGGAAAACATCGTGAGGAAACCTGCATACCATAGCCATTTGTAAAAATTCTGTGGTGTGTAAAGTCAGCCAACCCACACTAAGCCAGCGTGGTGGACTATATGGCCGAACCACTCTCAATCGAACTCTTGATTGTAAAGTAGGCTCGTGCCCTGCAGTGCCACGTATACACACACAGTACAGTATACGTCCCAGTATAAAGGGTTTTTCAATAAAATACAATAAATATAGTTATTGTTTATTTTGGCCAAAGCTGTCTGTGTACGTGTATAATGGGCATACATGTACATTTAAGTGTTCCTATTTATACTGCTTAATCTAATAGTAAGTATTTTGTTCCTAGGCTTGTGTCCACGTCTCAACTGCGTTCACCAACACACATAAAAAGGTTTTAGAAGAAAGAGTTTACCCCCCACCATACAAACTAAGCGATGTATATAAATTCATAAAAGAAAATGGAGTCGATGATGCGGAGAAAATCAAGAAGCTTTTGGGTGAGATATTCCTCTTTTCATTATTATTTACCTTAGCTTGAACCATTGTTATTTCATATGGGTTTAAAAAGAAAGATAAAAAGAAGACAGTTCGTGTTGCTAAAGGAGTCTCTTGCGCCGTTTCTTCTTCACAGCTAGAACTCGTTCCGATGCGGTGGTAGCAGAAATTAACGATTCAAAAGATCTAAAAAGACTATTTGAATTAAGAATATTTTTTTAATATAAATTGAGCGTAGTTGGTTAGACGCCGACTGTGACGAATGAGGCCACGGATTCGATATCCGCACTGAGACAAATATTTATTTGTTTCGGGTCTGGATGTTTGTGAGACCGAAGAATCTTAGTTTCTGATACCCAAGACAAAAGACTCGATATTAGTGTGGGTTCATGTATATGACTTTTGGTTAGATTTATTTCACGTGGCATAAAGTTTTCTTATTTTGTACGAAATGACGAGACAAGCAAATCGTATAAGGATTTATTGCTATTGTTGTATACTAATTATAGAAATGTCGATTTAAATATGTGTGTTCTATGAATTGTTTGACAATACTGCGAACAAATCACACTAACAAAAATATTGTTGTCGCTATTCCTTCATACTTTTACTTTTGTGCCTTTAATTTTAACGGCTTGTGTTTAATAAAATGCAAGAAGCGCGATCTTGATTGAAATCTCCATTCCTTAATTTTTGAAATATGTTACGTAATTCCCTTTATTATGATCCAGTAATTGGACTGGAGCAACACGGGCCCCTGTGGCCTAATGGATAAGGCATCGGCCTCCTAAGCCGGGGACTGTGGGTTCGAGTCCCACCAGGGGTAGAATTATTTTTCTAACTATTATTATCATTGATTATTTTTGATGGATGTTATGATTTATGATATATATAATATGTATGTTAGATATTTTAAAATTTATTACATTATATAATGTTATCACCCAAAAGTTACTTACATAGTCCGAATCCCACCCTAGTAAGACTTCTTGTGGGTATAAGAAACTGCAAGACTGGAACTAACACTTGTTGATCGCGTATACATTTGTCTCTGAGTGAAATTAAACCCACGACCCCTCGTTTCATAGATAGCCTCTAACAAACATACATGGATACATTTCAGATGGACGACCGAATACATACACATTTACTAAGGCATTGGCAGAGAATGTCATAGTTGAAGAAACCTTGGATGTTCCTGTTTACATCATCAGACCGTCTATTGGTATGTACTGTGTTTAACATATTTTGTTGTATCACAAGGCTGGTTTTAGATCCACGCTGAATGCGCGCTGACTGTCGGCGCTGACAGCTCAGCGCGTAGTTTACTGACGGAGGTCAGCGCTGACAACTACGCGTTATTCTAAAACGCTCCTTAGAAACTCATACATTTCAACGTCAGCGCCGACAGTCAGCGCGCATTCAGCGTGACTAAAACTAGTCCAAGTAGTCCTCTGTGCGTCCGTGCGTGCGTGCGAAGGAAATAGGATGGGAAGAGGAAAGAGGTATGGGGCATCCGGCAATCTCACTCACCGACCGAAACAAACCAAAGTTGCCACATCACGTCGATTTCCTGTGAGATAAAAATAATCATATAAAATAAGAATATTTTTAAACGGCTTGAAATACGTTGTCCGTGCTCTATTTTGGCAAGACGAAAGCAAGGTAATTGCCCGAATTGCAATCAGTCACGCTTTAACCAGTGTAGGGGATACACGTTTCTCTGATTCGAGTGATTTAAAACAATGTATTCTGCAATTGTGAACCAAAAAAATCAATATTTTATTTAGTGTGGAAGTACACATTAATTTAAGTTTTAGCAAACAAATAAAATGAATAAATTCGCTCTCAAAGCGACGTTTGACAGCTCTCGCCACGTTATCCCGTGCTTGATGCTACGTCACACGCGCTTTGGCCAATAAGCGTGCGGCACTTATTGTTGCGTAACTAACGATGTCTATTCATCTTCTTCAAACATAGGTATCCTGCGTTTTTTTTACTCTTTCTTCGAACCAATTCGAGATTACAATAAACATCGTGGCATTTTTTGTGCCATTAAGTTAGTGTATATCGTGTCTATTTGTAAAACATCATTGGTTCTATGACTTTTTCAGTTTCCTCAGCATTAAAAGAACCAGTGGAAGGTTGGGTGGACACGTGGATGGGCGCTTCAGGACTATTATTCTCCTCTGCAGCAGGTCTCAACCGAGTCATTTATTCCAGAAAAGATAACATCCTCGACGTAATACCAGTTGACTATGTCATCAACTTTATGATAGTGGCTCCTACGAGGTGTGATAGGTAATAATTTTAATTCCATATTGGTCATTGGGAATAAAATTGACTCGTGCTTCGGTAATCTAACATAAATTAAGGAGCACTTATTATTTGGTAATATTGTTAATTAAATTAAAACAAACGTTGAAACTAAAAAAAAAACGTTAATTTACAAGTTTTTCAAAGTGTAACATTCACGTTAGTCTAATAAACCATTTTTAAATATATTTTCAGCTCTCAGAAGTTGATGGTGTACAACTGCTGCAGTAGTGGAAGCAACCCTCTTTTATTCAGAGATATTGTTGAATACATGAAAGATTTCTGCTCAAAGACTGGCTTTAGTATGTTTTTATTTCTCTTTTAATGTTTAAGGATTTTTTTAATTGAAACGAATGGCGAGACTAGCATGCCGTTCGCCTGATGGTAAGCGATACGACCGCTCATGAATAGTAGCAAAACCAAACAACACCTTGAATTCCAGAGCTATGGCATTACACTGCGCTCGCCATTCTGAGACATAATTTGTTAAGTTTCAAAATGTCCAGTAGTTACTCTGGCTACAATGTCCTTAAAACCGAGAAATATCTTAGAAATACCTACGTATAAAATTATTCAACGAACAGAATGACGGTTTTCATAGTGTTGCCATAATTGATTTTCTTTAAAGCCAATTGTCATCGCATCGTACTCTTTTTTGCCAAGTTATAAATTATTATTTGTAAGTACTAAAACATGCTCGGATCTTTCGTGTCTTGATAAAGAATTTTATTATTATTATCATAATACCATACGTAGGGTCAAAGTCACTCAACGAGCCATGGAGCGGGCTATGCTCGGTGTTTCCCTACGAGATCGAATCAGAAATGAGCAGATCCGTAGGAGAACCAAGGTTACCGACATAGCCAAGTTAAGCCATTGGCAAGTTGAAGTGGCATTGGACTGGGCACATAGCTCGTAGAACCGATGGCCGTTGGGGCCGAAAGGTTCTTGAGTGGAGGCCACGTACAGGCAAGCGAAATGTTGGACGCCCGCCTACAAGGTGAACGGACGATCTGGCTAAGGTTGCAGGAAGTCGCTGGATGCAGGCAGCTTCCAACAGGTCATTGTGGAGATCCTTGGAGGAGGCTTATGTTCAGCAGTGGACTTACTGTGGCTGATATGATGATGATGATGATGATGATGATGATGATGATGATACGTAGTGAAAGTGGTGGGAGCGCTTATATATTTTTATATGCTTATTTTTCAGATGATGTTCCGTACCCCTCAATTTTGTTTACCACCAATGCGAAAATTGAATGTTTTGCCACATTTATGTTGCAAAAGGTGCCAGCTTTTGTTGCCGATAGCTTGAGAAGAATCAGAGGGAAAAAACCAAGGTAATTTGACTCTATTCACACCAGATTGGCCAATTACAAAACCAGTGAAAGTAATTATGCACCAAAAATATTTTAATAGGGTACTTTTCCATTAGCACACACCATGTCATATCATAGGCAAATCGGGCATGAAATTTTCTAATATAAAATGAAGAATATCTTCCATATGTATAAACTCGGTTTTATATTTCATTTTTACTAGTAATGACATTTTTGAAGTCGGTGTCATTTTAAAATACATTTATTTATTTATTTATATACATAAATACAAATCTACAAAATATAAGTACAGGTCGATGAGGACATCCTTGGAGGAGGCTCATGTTCAGCAGAGACAGAGAAAGATACCATAAATAAATATAAGTTATATATGGTTCGCTGTAATTATGTATACATAATTTGATCAAGATTTTTGGCAAATTTTATTTGCTCTTTTTTGCTTTAGTTTACAATATATTAGTATGTTCATATTACATATTAATTTAATATAATTTTTCTTTGGACAGGCACATCGCCACACAATCAAAAATACTCAAGAATAGGAACTTGCTCAAGTTCTTCACAGCAGGATCCTGGGTGATGAAGAGTGATGGCGTCCGATCAGTATACTCCTCCCTCAACCCTGAGGACCAGAAGACATATCCCTGCGACCCAGCACTCATCAACTGGAGGCAGTACATCCCAATATACCTTCGTGGAGTGAAGCGATACTTGTTAAAGAGATAGCTTAAGCATTTTAATTAAATAGAATATTGTATAAATAGCTTATACCCAATGTATTAAGAATATGGTAGCAGGGCGTGGTGGCCTGTTATATATGAGCTGAAAGCGGTTGCAGACATGTAATACATAGTATATAAAATAATATATGAAAACTGACTTGAAAAACATTTACGTTGCTGTTTGTACCCTTCCCTTCCCCCGTTCCTTCTTTCTAAGTAAGATCAGATTTATTTATATATATATGTTATGGGCCAAGTGATTAATGCGGGCAGTATTCATAATGCCCGGGCACTATGAATATGGCTACATGATGATCGGGCAATGTGATTAATAGGTGATTTTTTACGTGGTGCGCTGCCGCATTGTCGCATCTGCGATAGATCTATAAATTAGAAAGATTGATCTGCTTATGTTTAGTTGTTTTTTAACGTCCGAAACATTATCTTCAGAAGAAAATTAGTGTACCCACTTTATGGATCAGTTAGGTCGACTGTGCCCCAAAACCGACTCGGTACACCCCGACTTCACGTAGTCTTTTGGTTACCGACCCTAGAGTGTATATAAAATGCCGGAGGCGCGGAGGGAGAGCAGCCCCCGCCCGCTGTAACGAAGGATAGGCAACCGTGCGAGCCGTAGCGGCTGAGGCTGGTCGCCGGAGGCGATCAGCAAGCCGAAGCTGCGGAGGTGAGCATGGGTGCCTATCTTTTGTTACGCAAGGGCGAAGGGGCTGAACTTCCCGTAGCGCCGGAGACGATGCATAAGCTAATTTGTATTGACAACAAGTGTTTTAAAGGTTAGGTTGCTATAATAGATATTTCTCAGGAATGGTGCGTTACCTTTTCATGGGAGTGTTACCAGGGGAGGCGCGACACTTTCTCTCCCCCTCCACTTCTCCCAACCCACCCCCTCGTGCTGCTCTATTCTAAATTCTACCACTTCGGCTCATTGTTTTGATTTTAATTTGCTTTACATCACTCTGCCCAATAGGCACTTTGCATTATTCATAATGCCCGGGCATTATGAATAATGCTATATTAATCACTTGGCCCATAACATATAAATATATATGTTGCGTACAGGTATATAGATATAGTCCCATATATATATATATATATATATATATATATATATGGGCGCTATCGGCGCATATAAGTATGTAATGATTATATTATCCTACTAGTGGCGTCACCTGTTGACGATTTATGTAAACTTGTATGGAATTATTGTTTATTACAATAAGTGTAATTTGTGTAAAATAAATAATTTAGAGTTATGTCTGGAATACTGAAATATACTAATTTTAAGATTTATTATATTTTTAGGAATCAGAAACAGAAATTCTAAAAAAAAAACAAGTATTTTATCCGCTATTTATTTAATTACTTTTGCAAAGCCTTATTTAACAACACAAAAATGAAATTTAGAGGAACAGAATCTACTCATATCTTAACGCACAAGAAATACGACCGATGTGCACGCGACGAACGCTCCGATCCAAAAAAAAAAAAAAAACGCACGGCGGTCTATCTGCTCTTTTTATAAGCAGCGGCGGGGGTAGTTGTGAAGTCATTGGGGGTAATTGCTAATAATATAGTAATTAAAATGACTGGTTTTCTCAGATTAAAATGGAGATTAAATCTGTAACTCTGAGAATATCTCCGACATATACGTCCCACTGCAAGGCACGGGAAACCTGTACCACACAATTAGTGTTGCCAGGTGTCCCGCTTTACGCGGGACGTTCCGCTTTTCAGGGGTTTGGTGACGCGTCCCGATTGAACCTTCGGCGGGACGCCAAATGTTCGCCAACTTTTATTTATAATCCATACTGTATTTCGCGTTTTTCTACAATTATTAACCTACTTAGTATCTAATTCGATTCTAAAGTTCTTTCCATAGGCTGATTCAAAAAAAATACAGGACTTTGAATAAGTTCTCGCGGTTTGTTCACGAATTCTTAGCTATCTTATTTTATATGGTAACACATGTGCAAGGAAATACCGTTAGTGAACTTATGTCTTCGTGAATATTAGCTAGCTCCAATGAAAATTCCTTCGTAACAATTTCAACTTCCATACCGATTAGAGAGTATTTCTGGGGAATTTTACTTTACGACATGTATATGTAGATGTAATTTAAAAGAAAAACGCATCTTAACTTCATTTAGTTCTTTACGAGCATTATAGCGAGCATAATTTGTCAGAATTCATGTGTAAAGGCGTGTCGGAAAATATCAATTTTCATCTTGGAAATAAAGATCGATCTGGTAAATCGAAAAAATTATAGTCTGTGAATTTAAGGAATAACTCGATGAAGACCCATAGCAAACGCTAGAGGAAAATGCAAAATTTTTGAAATATTTGGAGTAAGTTAAGAAACCTCTGCTTATCCCTTCTGGAAGAAAGGCGTCAATTTATGTATGTATGCATGGTATGAAACCATGGCGCCTCATGAATTGAAGCCTCGAGAGATATAGCACGTGGTTTGGTTGCGTTGTGTTTCTATTATTATAATAATAACCAAAAACGGCTATTGTATTTGAGAGCCTCCAGAGACGCGACGTTTTTCGATGTGATAAGCATATGCTGCTAGAAAGAGGGAAAGTAATAATGTGTGAAAAAAAAAAAATATATAATTCCCTCTTCTTTAATAGGCGTCCCGCTGAAGAACTCATAATCCCGCTTATTTTAATGTCCTGTCCCGAATTTTCAAAAACTAAACCTGGCAACACTACACACAATACTAATAGAAGTCAAGCTCCATACAAAGTGCGCGAAACCAACGCACACATACACAGCATTCACCGACACTATATTTGAGACCAGTCGAAACCACTGCGAGCGCGAGTGTCACTCCATAGATAACACACTATATAGGACATAAATGAGCAACTCTTCAATATAATTGAGGAAAAAAATTACTTAGATGTCGCTGGAAATATTTTATTTTAAATAAAATCCGCCAGATGGTCAATTGTGCCTTTATAATTTCCAATAATTTCTAAAGAATGAAGGGGTCATGGCAATTTGGCGCCACCACGCCGCGACGTCAGTTCATCGTATTCTATCCCAATCCCACAATTGGAAAAAATGCAAATAATGCATCCAAAGTAGCATTTCCAGACACCTCCTAGGTGACATTGTTATTGTAGAAATATCCAAGTCAAATAAAACGAAATCGAGAAGCAAGTATAAAAATCCAGCAATAGGAAGTCGAGGTCAAACGCAGAAGATATGAAACAAGTCCAGTTAAAAGCCAAAATCGTAAAATTATAATAATTGAATCGGAGTAACACGCACACGAAAGTTTTCGAAAAAATTGTGTAATTGTCAATTTATGACACAAATTATAAAGAGGCGGTATGAATTAAAAGATGTAAAGTAACTAATACTATTTTTATATTAATAAATTAAAAATATGTTTTGAAATTGACTTTTTAGTTTAGTTCTTCGATAACTTTATATACTATCATGGAATGTTTCATCAGAATCCGACTTTTTGTAAAGAATTTAAAATGCAACAACGTTCAGTACTTTTTACGATAAAAAAGATTCAACTGAAAAAGTAAAAATTATTGATAACTAGCGGCCCGACCCAGCTTCGCTTGGGTGCATATAGATTTCTTTACAATAATATGTACGTATATATATAAACCTTCCTCTTGAATCACTCTATCTATTAAAAAAACCGCATCAAAATCCGTTGCTTAGTTTTAAAGATTTAAGCATACAAAGGGACATAGGGACAGAGAAAGCGACTTTGTTTTATACTGTAGTGATGAGTTTAAGATTAGAAAATGGAGTGAAATACATTCATTTTATGGTTAAAATGCTAGGGTGCTGAGAACAGGTAATTATTGTAAGCAGCCCACACTTTGTAGCAATAAAATTAATGTATTTCACTTCATTTTCCGATATTAAACTCGTTATCAATTATTTTTACTTTTTTAGTCAAGTCTTTCATTAAAGCATGTATTTCTAGTTTTTCAAACTATTATTTAATTGTTTTGACAAAAACATCTATTTACGGCTATTTTATCGAAGGAAGATAGCTGCGCGTAAATTACGCACTCATATTTAAAAGAAAAATAAATCTTTAGTTTCTGGATATGGTAACGTCATATACTTTTTAAATTATTGTATTGTCATCGGTCCTCTACATTATACATATCTACAAAGTGGGTCAAAAGTGCGTCCAAAGGAGTCGGTTACAAACATACAAGTGAAGCTAATATAAAGCATGTAAAAATTAAATGTTTCATTCTTAGTCTGCAAATTAATTGGTTTGTATAATTGTTGAGAATCATACATTCTTGTGTTGTCATAATTTTTATATGGAGAATTATATTATTTTTATCTGTATCTGTATCTGTATCAGCCCATATACGTCCCACTGCAGGGCACGGGCCTACTCTACAATCGAAAGTACGATTGAGAGTGGTTAGGCCATATAGTCCACCACGCTGGCCTAGTGCGGGTTGGCGGACTTACATACCATATAAATTCTTATGAACCGCTATGGTATGCAGGTTTCCTCACGATGTTTTCCTTCACCGTTTTAGTGCGTGGTGATTGACTATCAATACACACATGACTCCGAAAAGTCAGAGGTGTGCCCTGGGATTTGAACCCGCGACCACCGTGAACATGTTGGCAGCCGCGTCTGATCCATTTACCAACAGGCCACCACGCACTTACCAACTTATTATTTTTATATAATAATATAATGTGATCTGTAATTGATTCTCATACTTAATTAAAAAAATCAGTTATTTTCCGATTTACTAACAGACAATTTATTAATTAGCCATTGTTCTTAAATGATAATGTGTTTGATAATGCTTATTTCATATGCTAAATAATAAAAAGTACATCTAACAGTCACACACATAGAACCAATGTACGTCATGAAAATCAGACACTACGAGACACTTTCCATACATACATACGTATATAAACTCACGACTTTTACCCAGAAGGGGTACGCAGAGGTGCCAACCAGGATACCCAAGTTTTACCATGCATTTTCCGTCCCACGATATGATAGGGGGCGGGCCTATTCCTGAGTCCGGGCCGATGATTAATTGAAAAATCCAATATTACTTTGGAAGAACCGGGATTGAAATAAAATTATTATTTACGGATTTTATCGCGGATTTGGTTTAATTTTACATTTTTTGAGTTCCCGACGTTTCGATTACTTTACAGCTTTCGTGGTCACGGGGCGGACTGAGGTATTAGACGTCCGCTCTGTGACTGTTACAATTCAACTACCCTTATTTTACAATTATTAATTTAAAAAAATAATTTAAAATAGCTTGTCTGTATTTTATTTCAATGTGTAACATTCGCGTAAATCTAAGAACCGGGATTCGAATCCGAAACCTTGCAATCATACCGTAATGCAACTGCGCCAACAACACAAAACTTAGTTTTTTTTTTTATGAGAATGCCATTTACCTGATAGTAAGCGATACGACCGCTCATGGACAGTAGAAAAACAAAACAACACCATCAATTACAAAGCTTGTCAATTCTACAGCGCTCGCCATCCTGAGACATATGATCTTATGTCACAATATGTCCAGTAGTTACTCTGGCTACAATGTCCTTCAAACCGAAACATAACAGTGCATTTACACTACTGCTTGCCTACCCAGGCGATCTCTCATATGCGAGTAGACCGTTCAATTTGTCTCGGAGGAGGCCACCCACACGGTCTCAAGTTATACAGCTCTCAATCAACTGCGCCATAGAGGCTATGAACTCAAATTGTCAATTGTGACATTGAACAGAAAAATATAGTTTTTCATGTTATTTATAATGTATCTGTATCAGTTCATATACGTCCCACTGCTGGGCATGGGCCTACTCTACAATCGACAGTACGATTGAGAGTGGTTAGGCCATATAGTCCACCACGCTGGCCTAGTGCAGGTTGGCGGACTTACATTCCATAGAATTCTTTATAAACCGCTATGGTATGCAGGTTTGCTCACGATTTTTTCCTTCACCGTTTTAGTGCGTGGTGATTGACTATCAATACACACATGACTCCGAAAAGTCAGAGTTGTGCCCCGGGATTTGAACCCGCGACCACCGTGAACATGTTGGCAGCCGCGTCTGGTCCGTTTACCAACAGGCCACCACTCACTTAATTATTTATAATGTAATTTATTTTATTGTTTGCTCTTATTTCATTGAGTAATAAAAAAGGTCAACCGCTCTAAATTTGCGTGGAAACCTTGGATCACTTCTGGACTTATTAGATGTATGAACCACAGGGATAAACTACACAAACAATCGAGGAAAAATCCGAATGACCCGACAAAAAACTGATATATACCAGATATAGAAATTTATTCACTAACCTTATAAAAACGCTTAAACATAACCACGAAAGTGAACAACTAGAAAAGAATAAAGATAATCCCAAACAACTTTGGAAAACTATTAAAAAAAATAGTAACCGTTCGAGTAAACATAAAAATGACCTCACAGTTTAACTTAAAAGCAAACCCACTCCACATGAAGGAACTGTACCCCAAGCAGGAACATTTGGCTCTATAGTATAGTAATCGTAATAGTAAAATTTTGTATGGGAATTTGAACAGCGCCATTGTGAGCGTATTTGGAACTAAATTATGGCAGCGGGAAACGTTTACGATACTATAGTATGGTAATAACGATAGTTTTACTATACAAATGTATAAAAAGTGGTAGCAGTACCCCAAGCAGGAACATTTGGCTCTATAGTATAGTAATGGTAATAGTAAAATTTTGTATGGGAATTTGAACAGCGCCATTGTGAGCGTATTTGGAACTAAATTGTGGCAGCGGGAAACGTTTACGATACTATAGTATTGTAATAACGATAGTTTTACTATACAAATGTATGAAAAGTGGTAGCAGGAATAATTCTTGACGTATAGTATCGCCGATTTACTATCGAGAAATACGATTGTTTTGTCACCGACATTTTTACCGTGAGAACATTATCGAGAGTATATTTTTGTATTTCTACACATCGAATTAAGGGAAAATGTGTTAATTACGGTTATGCTTAGTGTTTCCCGATGTCTTAGTGTTATTGTGTGTAATTATCTACTCCGTATTTCGCTAATAATATGAAATTCAATGATGTGATATGAAGTTACAATTATTGTGATACCTAACTCAAATATGAAGGTTATTTCTTAGACGATGGACTGTTTGGAATCGGAGCAACGAACTTGGGAATTTTGTGAAAAAGTATGAGTTTATAGAAAGTCTGGAATTTATTGTAGTTAGAAACATACCTAACCTAAACCTGTAAAAAACTTATAAATAAAATATTTACACGGAACTTTGATTTTCGTTTTGCGTACCTACTTGATCATTTTATGTTATAAGCTTATTTCAATGTATAGTCGAGCAAGCTCTTAGGACAGAGAAGTGTGAGCATATAATATGTGAAAATAATTGCCGAGGAACTTAACGAGCAAAAATATAGAGAATACTTTCATAAAGCTCTCCTCCTTAAAAATGTAGAGGGATTTTATAAAACATATATACGTATCTTTATCTATAACCCATATAATATGAGAGTTATTATTTTGCATTAATTGATAAGTGAAAACCGCTAATGTGTGACAACTAATAAAAAAATTGCTACGTTCGGAAATCTAAACGCATAATTAATTGGAGTCATTTTTGTATATGCGGAATAAAAGCAATAAATATGTATTTGCTTATTAATTTATTCCCATAACCTTTCTACGCGACATTAATGCATGTTTTATATTTGTTTGTTATTTTATAATGATAATAAATTAATTTACCCACGTAGTGGATGGCAATTCCGCACGAATCATTCAGTAACATTCGTTCATTACCCTAGGTTATCTGTCACTATCGTAACGTAATAGTATCGAGTTCACGAGAGTATGGTTAAACGATTCATGCTACCGATATGGAGTAGTAATAGTATAGTAATCGTTGTTACCATACTATTACTATACGATACTTCAAAATGTTCCTGCTTGGGGTACAGGAATAATTCTTGACGTATAGTATCGCCGATTTACTATCGAGAAATACGATTGTTTTGTCACCGACATTTTTACCGTGAGAACATTATCGAGAGTATATTTTTGTATTTCTACACATCGAATTAAAGGAAAATGTGTTAATTACGGTTATGCTTAGTGTTTCCCGATGCCTTAGTGTTATTGTATGTAATTATCTACTCCGTATTTCGCTAATAATATGAAATTCAATGATGCGATATGAAGTTACAATTATTGTGATACCTAACTCAAATATGAAGGTTATTTCTTAGACGATGGACTGTTTGGAATCGGAGCAACGAACTTGGGAATCTTGTGAAAAAGTATGAGTTTATAGAAAGTCTGGAATTTATTGTAGTTAGAAACATACCTAACCTAAACCTGTAAAAAACTTATAAATAAAATATTTACCCGGAACTTTGATTTTCGTTTTGCGTACCTACTTGATCATTTTATGTTATAAGCTTATTTCAATGTATAGTCGAGCAAGCTCTTAGGACAGAGAAGTGTGAGCATATAATATGTGAAAATAATTGCCGAGGAACTTTACGAGCAAAAATATAGAGAATACTTTCATAAAGCTCTCCTCCTTAAAAATGTAGAGGGATTTTATAAAACATAATATACGTATCTTATCTATAACCTATATAATATGAGAGTTATTATTTTGCATTAATTGTATAACCTATATAATATGAGAGTTATTATTTTGCACTAATGTGTGACAACTAATAAAAAAAATTGCTACGTTCGGAAATCTAAACGCATAATTAATTGGAGTCATTTTTGTATATTGCGGAATTAAAGCAATAAATATGTATTTGCTTATTAATGTATTCCCATAACCTTTCTACGCGACATTAATGCATGTTTTATATTTGTTTGTTATTTTATAATGATAATAAATTAATTTATCCACGTAGTGAATGGCAATTCCGCACGAATCATTCAGTAACATTCGTTCATTACCCTAGGTTATCTGTCACTATCGTAACGTAATAGTATCGAGTTCACGAGAGTATGGTTAAACGATTCATGCTACCGATATGGAGTAGAAATAGTATAGTAATCGTTGTCACGATACTATTACCATACGATACTTCAAAATGTTCCTGCTTGGGGTACTGACGACTCCAATGCTTACTTTTTGACAGTAGGTAAAGAATTAGCATTGAACATATTATCACAAATATGTGAAGACCAAGAAACTACATTAACTAAGATTTTAGCTTCTTTTATAAAATTAAATCTACCTTCCTGACCTTAAACCTATCTCGTCAATCTCAGCCTCAGCACAGGTATAATCTATATATCTGTTAAATACCATGTTATATAATAGACCAGCGCTTCTCATTCAGGCACCACACAACTCAAATGACCAAACGAATAAGGCAACTTATTTATGTGATTGAGACTGTCCCGCCTTCACACCCGCCACTACAACTCCTATAAGCCAGGATCAAAAGTGTCATGCATTGTAATGACATCGAGCATTGTAGCTAGGCGAGTCTCCGGGAATTTCTAAATTTTCTTTAGCCCCTAAGTAATTTAAACATGGAGTAAATAATAGGAGTTGGAAATTTTTGTGTGCACTTCCCTCCGTAGCAAACGTTATTTATGTGATGAAACTTTTGCGCAATCCAGCCTGTAAGAGAATTCTGAAACTAGTATACGTTGCGCGGTGTGAGTCCATTATCGGTTACTGTATAACCACTTGGGGTGGTTCTGGTTGTACTACAATGACAAACGTGGAAAAGGCTCAACGATCGTGCACGGAAAACCCTTAAGATACCCAACTCACAAATTATATACCGAAGTTGAGGTACTCACTGTTCGTCAGTTATTTATTCAAAATAACCTTAAAACAGCACAAGAACGTTAACCAGTGCAGAATATCCTCAGCTGCTCCAAAGTCGAGTATTTACACCCAAGAAACAGTGTGGATCGTCTTTGCCCAACGAAAAATACTATTTTTCTCCCTTTTATTTACGACAAAGTTACTACTAGATTTGGTAATCGTAGAAGTTGTTATCTTAAAGAAACCAAAAAATGTGTCCGTAAGTGAAATGAAATGAAATGAAAATAATTTATTGAATCCATTAAAATGTTCAACATCATTTAGATTCAGTCATTTTTTTTTATCTACCACCCGGTTCGGAAAGCGGTTTTCACTAGAGAAGAACGGGCAAGAAACTCTAGTTTTGCTCTTTTCAAAACCAGTTTACAATGTAGTGAATTATTACAAAATTTACAAGTTGGTTTAAATCAGAGCAGTTTAATAATAATTTGTTGTAAATTTACAATAAATATTTTTGATACGACTATTATTATATTATAATTACTATGGCTGAGTGAAGCGAAGTCGCCCAGAACGAAGAATTAGTATACTCTTAATACGCCAAAGCAGTGAATAATTGCGAAAGTCTTATGTAATCCATCAATCAATAAGTTGCAATGTAAGCAGATCGGATAGACCAGTCTACGCAAGCAGCACCCGTTCACGAGTATGACGCATGTGCCAGCCATCGGCCTCCCCAACCATGTTACAGGGAAGTGACCGACCCGGCACACGACGCCACCGCAAGCACAGACTTTTTAGCGAGCATGACATACCCAATTACTTAGTGGTTGGTGACACTAACATATTCGGAATCTGAAAATGTCATCAAAGTGACTCATTAAATGCCAGATAAGAATCCAGTTTACATTAATAAGAAGAGGGGATTACCAGTTATTCTATCTACAAGTTCTACAATCATTCAAACACACACACACTCACACGCACACACACATACACACTTTTTTCAGGTTTTATAAAATTTAATAATTATATAATTTAATATTTAATTCCTTTGATCTGAACGACTTTTTGTTAAGTTTAAATCTTTTATTTTGGTCGGTAAGTTGAACATAATATGTTTTCCTTTAATTTTTATATTGCTGACGCATTTCATTATCACCATACCTACTATGTTTTAATGTTTTGTTGTCTCTACAGCGCACGTTAAATTTTTATTAGTAATAACTTGATTTTAAGATTGGTTTACAGTGTACTTTAATTACAATATCCCATTAGACTGTATATCATGTAACTACGAGATAATGCTTGTTCTCGATGGCCACAAGACATGTGGACATCACTGATATTTGTAATTGTGATTCTGACAAAGTATTATACTGATTTAAAAAAAAGCTGTTTACAATAAGCCAGCTTAATGTGACGCTTGGATCTCGAATTGATCAGTGGCGATTCGTTTCTCGTGACTCCAAACCCAGAAGTCTGCGAGGGCGATGCCCAAGATTGTTTGCCATGAAGACTGGATCAGATGGGGACATTACAGATTCATGCTTCTCAATCAATATTCGCCATTGTGAGCCTCTATTTCCTGACGTCGTCTGACCATCTTGTGGGTGGACGTGGTGGATGGTCAGACGACCTAGTAAAGGTCGCGGGACCTCGCTGGATGCAGGCTGCCTCCAACAGGTCTCTGTGGAAATCATTGGGGGAGGCCTATGTTCAGCAGTGGACTTCCTTTGGCTGATGGATGGATGGATGGATTTCCTGACGTACTCTTCACACCCGTAGTTCGTTGACTGGACATCTGTGATGCCGGAGACCACCACCTCAATTTTTGTAGACTCACACCAACCAGAATCTAGCCGATATATCAGCGCCGCCTTTCATCGCATTATTTTATTAAGATTGATGTTCCGACCGAAAATATTCATGAGTGTAGCAGGCAATGCGGTAGGTAGCTTTAACAAAAATATTTAGTAGCTACCCCTTTTAGAATGCAGCTTACATTTTAATAATATTTGGTAATTTTGAATTTTCGTTACCCTTATCTTTTCTATTTCGAACAAACGTCACTCAGTAATCTTCAGATACTAGTTCAGATACTAGACCATACATAGTGCTAGTGTGGAGTTTGTTAAAGCCCAGCGAACAAAGAATGTCTTGCGTTATTGTAGGATTTAGATCGCGTCCGTCCCGTAAAGAAAATCAAGCTTAAACCAATAATATTTGTCAAAACCTATAAAGAACAGCAAAATATCGAATTAAGCCATTCGATTCAGTAAATTTTTAATATTTTTAATTTTTACCAATTCCCTTTTGACAATTTCTTCTTGACTATATCGGAGTGGCCACGCAAATGTCAGCGCTACTTTTATGCTTTAGTTCTTGTTCTGATGCTGCATTTACAGGTTTGGCGAACCTCAGCCAGCTTACTCCAACGCCAGCGTGTAAACGGAGTGTTTGGCTCGGCTGGCCTTACGTTTTTCATAGTTAATAGCTTGGAATTGGTAGACGTTGGTCCAGCCTCAGCCAACGTGTAAATCCACCATGAGACTTTTTTCTGAGACTTGCCATGGGCAACCGATAGCTTACAAGACGTCAATAATGTCGCACGGTGTTGCCATTCGAATAAAACGAATGACTTATGCGATCTTTAACATATGTATTAACGGGAATATATGTAATCCGTTAATGAGTATGAACGTTAACGAATACAAAGGTATCTCTTTTTCTCTGGTCAGTCTCTCATGTCTGAGGATCGTGGTCAGCATCAGGGTTGCACCTGGAGCAGATGATCTGCCTCCAATGGTTTCTGTCCAGCGCGTCTCTCCCGAAGTATAGAACTACAGAGGTCTACACAAAGAAATACTTAGGTAAGCTGAGGATTAAGAAAAATTATATAAGAGCAAAAGTGGGTAAAAAAGGTAACAAAAAGTTTAGTAAAAGATGGAAATAAATTGATTCCTATTGTTGGGGATTTTTTGTATTTTCTGATTCATTAAAAGTGGTAAGTGAATAAAATTTGTACTTTATACAACTACAATAAAATATATTTAAAATAATAATTTATACATTACCTACACATTTTATGTTTTCTATCCTAGATATTGTATAGAATACCAGATCATACAGATTGCCGGTAACACACATATAAAATATGCCCATAAATTAAATAGATATACCATATAATATAATACTATTGTGAGGATTCTGGCATTCTGCTCATAAGTAGCTCTTTTACTCTAAACTTAAACGTGTGACGTGCACATCTTTATTTTTTGTGGGGGCGCTTCAAAGGAGCGTGGATTGTACAGGGGGAGAAGAAATGAAGATAACCAGAACGGTGAGAAAGACAGAGAAGGAGAAGATTATTTATAATTGTATTTTATAATTGCATTTTTCAATTCAAAAATAATGAAATATGTCTATACCATTAAAAATTTATATCTACGAAAAGATTGAGGGAGGCTTACACCTGAATATCTAACAGTATGGGGCCCTACTCTGAAAATCCGAAACGAAGTTCGAAACTTCGGATTGGATTTGGATGTTGTTTATTTGAAATACTTATCTATTTAGACTGCCTTGGTGGCGTAGTTGTACTAGGGTACGGCTGCAAAGCTGAAGTCTCGGGTTTGAATCCCGGGTTGGGCAAAGTGATATAGGATTTTTCTATTCATTATCAGCCCAGAGTCAGGAGTTTGTGCCCGATATGGCGATAGGCTCGCCACCTATCACATTGTGGGACGGAACATACATGGCGAAATGTGGGTGTCCTGACACCTCTGCCTACCCCTTCTGGGAAAAAGGCGTGAGTTTATGTATGTATGTATGTATCTATTTACAACTGATTTTGTATGGAAATCGAAACATAACAATTCTCATTTCCGCATGGGTAAACATCTTAATAAAAAATAAAAGTTGCATAATTCGCCGTCGTTTGTTTTAAGTGTACACCGTGGGACTGGTGTTAATGTAGATTTGATCCGACGAACCGCAGGATGGTCTGCTGATTACAACACATTCTTTAGATTCTATATTACAACCTTATTCAATGGAGCTGATGATGACACTTTTTCTAAGATTTTTTTAAGATTGTAATACTGCTATTTTAATTACCAAATAATTGAAAAAAAAAATTTAATCAGATATTGATTAAGATTTGATAGTGATTATTATATTATTGATTTATTACAAATATGTGATATTTAGAATAAGGTAATTTTCTTGAATAAACAATTGTGATTCATAGAAAATATTTCGCTACTTATTCTCTTAAGATCTACGTGTCTCTTCATGCTGATCTCAAAGACGAAGCAGAATTATAATTAATGATTAAACGAACTTATCTGTAAGTGAAGTTCTATCATAATTATACGAGAGCTTCGTCCGAAAAATTGTGAAATATTTCATAAATGGGAAATCCTCATCTAAATGAACATGTCAAGAGAAGGGGTGACCAATACTCAAAATTAAAAAAATATATATATTTTAATAAAAATATAAAATATTATTATTTTAAAAATTCTCAATTATGTGCAGGATCGGCGTACTAGTACACGATACGACATGTCTTCTCATGCTAATCTCTTCAGACGAAGCCTTCGTCTAATTATTATAGAAATTCACGCACACGTAAGTTCGTTTAATCATTAATTAATTTATATAACACAATTGATTTTATACAGAGCTGAAAGCACACTAACATCTCCGCTCACAATACTAATACGTCACCTATAAACACCCACAAAACATCATCATCATCATCATCATCATCATCATATCAGCCACAGGAAGTCCACTGCTGAACATAGGCCTCCACCAAGGATCTCCACAATGCCCTGTTGGAAGCGGCCTGCATCCAGCGACTTCCTGCAACCTTAGTCAGATCGTCCGTCCACCTTGTAGGCGGGCGTCCGACATTTCGCTTGCCTGTACATGCATTATCAATATTTTTTTTTGGTGATTAAGTAAAATGTTGACTCTTTTATTAAAGGTCCTTGTGTGGTAATACGCTATCTTGTCACCTTCAACATATACTGTCTTAACCGCATTTTTACTGAAAAAAGTTTTTAAACACATTCTAGTTACGCACATAAGCTTTATACATTCCTGAAATTAAAATCTTCACGTATACACTTATGAGATTTTGAAACGCCTAAAGTCGTATCTATTGAAAGTGTCCGCGCAAATGGCCCTATCACGAGAAACGACGATTTGCGTCGTGCTATTGACTCGCGCAGACTCGCGCTAGGGCGGTTGACGCCAGTTACCGGCGTCGCATGACATTACTCTATTAGCTCTAAATACTAGTAATGTAAATGTAAAATTTAACCTCCAATAAGTCACATCAATCTGCTAAGTTTGGCATGGTAATACATTTTAAACCTTGAATATTTTTTTTAATATTACGCAATTTAACTTAACCTTAAATAACTTATCGTTTTTTAGTTACGACACTATACATTGTTAATTTTTGAAAGTCAAAAACAAATAAGTCAAAAAAACAAATAAGTCAAATAAAATAAAATGTTTTCGTATTAAATATACATATTAAATTTTACTGAAGTCAATATTTTCGAGAAATCTCTACGTAAATAAAATAAATAAAAGGCATTGCATTATCGTAATTGCATTTAAATATGAATTTTATATTTAAAAAGTTAGCTGATGAATAATTGCTCGTAATAAACGATCAAGATAACAATAATTCTGTATCAGAGGCATCCTTAATGCTAAGCAACAGCAACGAGGATATGCATAGGGTTGTAGATTGTAGTTAACTAAGTACATAAAGGATTTACTCCGCGCTCTTCGGCGAATGAGAACTGGCGGAAAACTCTAGTGGTAAGCATTAAGTATTGCGAGAACATATCAAAGAGTAAAGGGCTGCATGGTCGGTTCTATCGATCCCTTCATAGGCCTAATATGGACCGACTAGCGCCTGTATCTTGGCTACGCTTCTGTAATCTCTTTGGGAAAACTAAGGGTTTTGTCTTTGCAATTATGGACCAAGTTCCTCAAAAATCTATAGGAAATACATCCTGAAGAACGGTACCGCGTACGCAAACGTAGCGTTGGACGTCTACCTACAAGGTGGACGGATGACCTGATAAAGGTTGCAGGAAGTCACTGGATGCACGCCGCTTCCAACAGGTCGTTGTGGAGATCCTCGGGGGAGGCCTGCGTTCAGAACTGAGAAGGCCTGCGTTCTGAAGAGAGAAAGAGAGAGAGAGAGAGTTAAAAATATTTTTTAGTCAAATCCGTGTTTTCTTATTAACTCTCATATGTGAGAGGCCACCTAGGTAGGTACCATCGCAATGTCTTTTTCTCCCGCCAAACAGCAGTGTAAATGCACTGTTGTGTTTCAGATTGAAGGGCATTGTAGCCAGAGTAACTACTGGACATATTGAGACTTAACATCTTATGTCTCAGGTTGGCGAGCGCAGTGGAATACTAAGCATTGCTTTTTAATTCAAGATGTTGTTTGGTTTCGCCACTATTCATGAGCGGTCGTTTCGCTGACCATCAAGCGCACGGCATGCTCGTCTCGCCATTCAGTGCAATCAAAAAAACCAAAAGCATATCAAGTTGACAAGCTGAACTCTCTCGATTGCACTTTTTTCTCATAGAAACATGTTCAAGTTTTCGCTAAGTTTTTATATATATTTGCTGTAATTTGTGGTGGATTTACGGTGTCGTAAAATAATGTTTAATTTGTGATAAAATTTTATTTTGTAGGCATTAGCTTATTGTGTTTTAATTCAGATGACTGTCTACTGGGTTCCGATTTCTTCAGGTAGAGCCAGTAGTCAGCCCTAGGTGTCTGAGTGCTAAAAGTAACAAATCCAATTCATTATGATAAATAATTGACCGATTCTTGCAAGATATGAATCTTTATTATCTGTTTTTTTCATATTTGCATAACGAGTGGGTAAGTTGGTGTCATTTACCGTTTCAGTTAATGTTTGATTGTTCGTGCATCCACACTTCAATTGTGAGTAAATATCGATATTTATTTTACGGCTTTGAAATTATCCCTTTATTGAAAACCCTATCTGCGATCGAAACAATGGAATATTGGACCAATATTTATGTTAATTCAATTAAGGTTACGTTATAAAATAATAGCATATTTAAATTTGTGTAATAGGTATGATCATACTAATTTAATACTGTATCAGCCCTTATACGTCCCTCTGCTGGGCTCTGGCCTTCTCTACAATCGAAAGTACGACTGAGAGTGGTTAGGCCATATAGTCCACCATGCTGGCTTAGTGCGGGTCGGCGGACTTTACATACCATAGCAACAAACATAAAATAATTTAATCACTACATAGTATAAAACAAAGACGCTTTATCTGTCCCTATGTCCCTTTGTATGCTTAAATCTTTAAAACTACGCAACGGATTTTGATGCGGTTTTTTTAATAGATAGAGTGATTCAAGAGAAAGGTTCATATGTATAATTCGTACATATCATTGTACAGAAATCTATTTGTACCTGGGCGAAGCTGGCCCTGGCCGCTAGTAAATACATAAATAAAACAATATATAAAAAAACGAATATACAAAGTTAGTTTAGACAAAAAAGTGAAAAGTACGCTTTACTAAAAGACCCAACTTTAAGCAAGTTTAACATAATTTTATTGCTTAAAATAGCATTGGGCTCGATGATAGTTATCGTAGGCACCCCACGCTTTTCCTCGATAAAATATTATTGTATTTACTCCATTTTCTGATCTTAAATTTATTACAAATAATAGTTTAGTGAATTTTAGTTGGTTATTTTACTAAACCTTGCTTATTGCTTTTAAAACTTTTAATTTCTAAAAATAAAGGTTATATTATTAAATGAACGCAGCGGGTGCGTTATTCCATATTTCTAGATTCACTTTTAAGAACACAAAAAAAAAAACACTGAAGGACCTCGTAAAGACACTGAGACATACTTTTTAAATGATTGTATGTATCACTCTTTGATAAGTTTACAAAATTTAATATGAACCGACGTTTTATTAAAATTTAAGCATGATTAAATTTTAATAAATAATATAAAAATAATAATATTTTGGGCCGATACACAGGCGGTAAGACGCGGGTGTCTTGGTTGCAACTCTGCCAACCCCTTCTGGGAAAGGCGTGAGTATGTATTTATGTTTAATAGTAAACAAATACTATATCATATATGGCCTAACCACTCTCAAACGTTCTCTCGATTGTAGAGGAGACCCGTGCTCTGCAGTGGGACGCATATGGGCTGATACAGAATAAACAAATATAGAAGGTAAAGACAAAAGTAAAGAAAAAAAGAACGCAACTAGTAACCTTTGCCGGCGTCTGTATACACAGGCTGCGAAATATGCGCGTGAGAGGGACTCGCTTTGAGTGTCCTTACAACACTCATAAAATATTAATATCTCAGTCATTTTATAATTAATGTATTTTATTTTTTATTGCACTGAATGCTTATAAACAGTAGCAAAACCAAACAACACCTTGAATTACAAAAAAAAATGGCATTCCAATGTGCTCGCCATCCTTACATACATACACAACATAGATGTTTCGTCCCAATATATCCAGTAGTTACTCTGGCTATAATATCCTTCGATCCGAAACACAACAGTGCATTTATACTAATGTTTGGCGGGAGAAATAGACATTGCGGTGGTACCTACCCAGGCGGCCTCTTACATATGAGAGACCTACCACCAGTTTATTGTAAAAGATAAACAAACAAAGCTAGAGTCCCGTTTCGAAGATACGATTATTGTAAGGATATAAAAAAGTTGCATCGTATAACTCTTCAACTATATTAAGAATACGACAATCTATGGCAGTTATGTCATGCGATACTGGCATACGATTCTCGCTGCTAGAAACTCTTTCCGTGTAATTGGGCTATTCGTTTTATGACTCTTTTAAGAGCGCTAGAATTATACAGAACTAGAAAAACACGCATTTTATGATTCAGTGTTTTCGAGACGATCACATAGAATTAATATATTCCTAAAAAGATTCCTATTGCTATCTCTGAATTGCAATCGCCTCTTACCAGTGGTCTGCATTATACTGGCTTATTCGAAATCATATAAATAGAGTCTGTTTTCAACATAATACACTGTTAATACAATTCCGATCGTGGAACAAGACACACGTGTATAGAAGGCTATGGTAGTTATTACATCATTGTATATCATTACCATCATCATCACCTCGTTCCAGTCCACAGCTGGACATACGTCTTTCCCAAGGTGAGAGTATCGAGAAATGTTTTTTTGTGCCACGGCATTAATTTAAAACAATTAAATTTCTGTCGTATTCCCACCGGATAAGTTTGAATATCTTAATTTGCTAAAAATATAATATGTGGCCAGACCATTGTATAAGCTGGCAAATTTGAAGTCGAAAATATCATTGATAATATCATCATCATTATCATACTTGTGAAATCACAAGTTACATAAAGTTAATTTCTGCGATTTGCGATTGCGATTCACAAAGCAGATCGGCTAATATTTTTATGTGATCTCTTGTAATCTATGAAGGAGAGAATATTTTTACAAACCCATTTAAAGAAGAAACTAAACAGTCAATTTTGCGTGTGTAATTTTAGATGTGAAAAATTGTTAAAATATATATTCAGTTTTTTTGTTTCCAAAATCCGAGAGGGGCAATTAGCAATAGCAGAAATATAGAGCATGCTAAGAGTTCAAAAATAATTAGTTGATGTTAATGTGAAATAGCAATAATCCCCATAACTTCCAATAAAGGCCACGAGCCTCTTCTACAATCGCGAGTACGATTAAGACGGGTTTGTCCGTATAGTCCATCACGCTGGCCTAATGCGGCTTGGGGTTTTTTAGTTGCATGAATTATATTTCATATTGTTTGTTCTGGTTAAAGATGTCTTCAGAAATGAAAGAGTATGTGCCGGTGGCTGATTTCTACGCAGGAAGATCTGTGTTCCTCACTGGTGTCAGTGGATTTCTTGGAAAGGTGGGTTTTACTTAAAAAAATATTGCAATGAATGGTGAGACCAGAATGCTATTCGCCTGATGATAAGCGATACGACCGCTTATGAAAGTAGTAATGCTTAGCATTCCACAGCACTCGCCATCCTGAGATATAAGATGTTAAGTCTCAATATGTCCAGTAGTTACTCTGTCTACAATATCTTTAAAATGGGACACAACAGGGCATTTACACTGCTATTTGGCAAGAGAAATAGACAGTGCAGTGGTACCTACCCTGGTGGCCTACCACCAGTTATATTCTAATTTGTAACACCGCTGGCATTTTGAATAATTAAATACATTTGTATCCCTATTCTGTGCCTTTTAGCCGGGGATAAGTATCGTATACCGACACAAAGGTAGCCACAGGATTAAGAATGTAATGAAGCCACCTAACTTTGGCGACTATGTTCCTTTTGTGAACAAGTAATTTTATAAAGTAAAAGTAAGGAAAATAAGTATTTAACTGACGTTTTTTTTTTTATGGCGAGACGAGCATGCCGTTCGCCTGATGGTAAGCGATAAGACCGCTCATGAACAGTAGCAAAACCAAACAACACCTTGAATTACAAAGCAATGCTTGGCATTCCACTGCGCTCGCCATCCTGAGACATAAGATGTTAAGTCTCAATATATCCAGTAGTTACTCTGGCTACAATGCCCTTCAACTCGAAACACAACAGTGCGTTTACACTGCTGTTTGACGGGAGAAATAGACACTGCGGTGGTACCCACCCAGATGGCCTCTCACATATGAGAGACCTACCACCAGTGAATACAATATGACGTAAAATAATTACCGCCCACAAATAAAGCTATTTTGAATGCAGAAGTATTTTTTTTTCGACTTATTGGGCTCGAATCCCGGGTCGAGAAAAGTGATATTGGATATTTTTACCATGGTCGATATTCAGCTTCTTTAGTTCTTTATTGATAGACAGCCTTCGGGGCGCAGTTGGTTAGACGCCAACTGTGAATCGAGAGGCCGCGGGTTCGATTTCCGCACCGAGACAAGTGTTTGTATTTGTCTCTGGTCTGGGTGATTATGAGACCGAAAAGTCTCTCATAGTTTCTGATAACTTCACAACAAGGCATAATTGATCTTAATGTGGGGTTAGGACTATGTATATGCCTGGGTGCATTTATTATTTATTAGTTAAATTATGTTATATAAGTGGTTAACATTTGGCCTACATTTAGTGGATGAAATTAGTGTCTTCTGCGACTTTTTGGGTATAAAGGCTTAAGGTAAGCTTAAGTACCTAATATGTTCTATGAGACTGCACATTTATACGAATCTGGCAGTTTTCAATTCCAACTAGTAGCTTCTTAAATTAGCGCGTTCAAACAAACTCTTCAGCTTTACTTATCATTAGCGATCCGGCCCGGTTCCTCCCGGTTGCAGATACACTCTTCTAACTGGCGGCCTAAATGTTTAATTCCGATTATCGATTTAGAATATCGACCAATCGGACCAAGAAAGACGAATAAATTTTCCTCGTATTTGCTAGATTTTTCACTACTGCTTCCCTCCTACATGTCATAGCGTGTTAGTATATAGCCTATAGCATTCCTCAATAAATGACCTATCCAATAAAAAAATATTTTTTCAATTCTAACCAGTGGTTCCTGAGATTAGAGGTAACAACCAAACAACAAACTTTTCAGCTTTATTTATTTTTGTTGTTGTTTTATTGTTATGGATGGCGAGACGAGCATGCCATTCACCTGATGGTAAGTAGTGATACGACTGCTCATTAACAGTATTAAAACCAAACAGCACCTTGAATTACATAGCAATGCTTGGCATTCCACTGCGCTCGCCATCCTGAGACATACTATGTTAACTCCCAATATGTTCAGTAGTTACGCTGGCTACAATATCCTTCAAACCGAAACACAACAATGCATTTACACTGCTGTGTGACGGAGCAAAATATATCAGTATATGACTCAAGACTGGTTATAGCATGCTTCTTTTTATATTTCTTTGTAATTTTTCTTTAAGGTGGTACTGGAGAAGTTGCTGTACAGTTGTAAACATATCGATAAAGTATATGTTTTAATACGAGGGAAAAATAACAAGAACGTTGAACAGAGGTTTCAGAATATGTTAAATCTTCCGGTAAGTGTTTCATTGATTAACTATCCCTCGTTCTTAAAAAATATCTTTTTATTATTCCAATAAATGGTGAGATGAAATTGCGTTCACCTGATGGTAAGCGATACGATCGCTCATGAACAGGGGCAAAACCAAACAACACCTTGAATTACAAAGGAATGCTTGGTACTCCACTGCACTCGCCATCCTGAGACATAAGATGCTAAGTCTCAATATCTCTAGTAGTTATACTGGCTGGCAATTTCCTTCAATCCAGAACATTTAAATACATATAGACTTTTTGTCTTTCTTATTCACAGGTGTTCGCCCGACTGAAAGAGCAAAGACCCAGTGACTTGAATAAAATCGTACCAGTGGTAGGCGATTTGTCTCTACCGAGCCTGGGCATCGAAAACGAAGTACAGAATTATTTCTTGGATAAGGTACATACGTGTTTCCAAATATGTATTTAACACCATCCACCAACCGCCAAGGACCAGCGTGAAGAACTTTGGCCCAAATCTTTTCAATCAACCTCTCCAATTCAGGAACCTATGTACCGAGGGACCGACATTGATCGTCTTACCTACAACAAGGATGGAAGAAATAAAGGCCGCAGTAATTATCCGAAAGCGAGATTCAACCGGTCTCTGCGGATATTATTAGAGGAGGTTTATATTCGACAGTGGATTAAAACACAAATACATAAACTCACGCCTTTTTCGTCCCACAATGTAATGGGGGGCGATCCTATCGCCATATCGGGCGTATATTCCTGGCTCCCGGCTGATAATGAAAAGAAAAATCCAATATCACTTTGCCTGACCGGGGATTTGAATCCGACACCACAGCTTTCAGCTTTCAGCGAGGCAGGCCGAGTGGATTTAAAGCTGATGATTATTTTTTAGGTGTCAGTGGTAATACATTCAGCAGCCACGCTGAAGTATGATGATCCGCTGGACGAAGCTATGAATGTCAATTTGGAAGGCACGCGACGGGTACTGGATCTGTGCAAAAGAATGCTGCAACTGGGGGTAAGATTTCAAAACATTTTTAAGACATTTATTGAATAAGTAAGTATTTTCTTCATACAAAGTTTTTGTGTGATGGCGTGAGGGAAGCGAGCCGACAACTAGTAATAACTGTATTTTATTGTAATATATATTTGTAATTGCATCGATATATTCCATCTGTCTCCATCTCAAAATTGCACTCATTTTTTATTGAACTTAGTATAAAGTCAGATTATACCTAAAATCCTTCCTCATGTATCCTGGGCCTGCATGTGTATACGTACCAGCTCTTTCTTAATGTGTTGTTGTAATCTGTGGCAATTGTTGTGGATCGTGTAATTCTAGTTGTCTTTTTTAATTTTATGTAAATTGTATCTGTTGTTTTCTACAACTACTACTCTCAATCGTACTCTCAATTTTACAGGATGCCCGTGCACTGCTGTGGGACGTATATGGGCTGATACAGATAATATTGCACATATTAACCTTAAATAGTGACTATTACAGAATTTTTTAAATGAGATTTTTCAAAGTGATCATTTTTTTAAAGTTTATTTGCGGGACCTAGCATTCGAACCCACTTCTTCATGTTTCACATTATATGATTGACTATCAATACACACATGACTCCGAAAAGTCAGAGGTGTGCCCTAGGATTCGAACCCGCGACCACCGTGAACATCTTGGCGGCCGCGTCTGGTGCGTTTACCAATAGGCCACCACGCACTTCCTATCCACATATCAGGCACAAATTCTTGACTCCGGGCTGATAATTAATATAAAAATCCAATAACATTTTGCCCGACCCGGAATTCGAACCCGAGACCTCAGCTTTGTAACCGTACTCTAGTACAACTGCGAGACCGAAGCTGTCATTTATTGTTAAATTATTGAATGATGAACATTTAATGTAATTGCATGAATTATAATAAATTAATAAACTTCTGGACACAATGAGACTTAACATGTCTGAGGATGGCGAGCATAGTGGAATGCCAAGCATTGGTTTGTAATTCATGGCGTTGTTTGGTTTTGCAATAGTCCCTGAGCGTTCGTATCGCTTACAATCACGCGAATTGTAATCTCGTGCACAAATCATTGCTATAAATAAAACAACAATAAAAATGAAAAAAAATTCACACCAAAAAAATATAGTATAATTTATGGCGGTCAGATTGTAGAATAATAAACCCGGCCAAGTGCGGGTCGGACCCGCGCACCGAGGGTTCCGTACAAACCTATGTGATGCAACTATACATTTAAGGTTGTCGATATGTTTCCTTTATGTGTGCTATACGTCCCACTGCAGGGCACGGGCCTCCTCTACAATTGAGACTACGATTAAAAGTGGTTAGGCCTTATAGTCCACCTCGCTGCACTGGCCTATTGCGGGTTGGTGGACTTACATACCATATTTATAAATAGCTATGGTATGCAGGTTTCCTCATGATGTTTTTCTTCAGCGTTAATAACCATACCGTTATTAAAATGTTGCTTGACGCCTTCGATCAAATATACACTAGATACAACATGAGCGCTTAGAAAATGGCACCAAAAAAGAGTGCTTTAAGCACTCTTTCGCCTTCAGTCACGCACCGACCGTTGCTTCTAAAAAGTCGTATAACTTTAGACAATATTATGTGAAAAACTACTTTAAGCTCCAGGAATAAGGTGGAATTTGTGTTAATATATTTGGAATATGTGATCTTTTTGGTTTACTTTTTTTCATGTCATGCATCGGTGCCACTTTTTAACAGAACTTTTACAAGGAACTGTGTATCTATTGTATATTTGATCGAAGCTTGACGCCAAATTTAAATATTCTAGGTCGACTGGAAGTATCCTTGAGGTTTTGATTCCCTTCCTGTTTCTTTTGATTGCACTGACGAAGAAGTTTAATTTTGTTACAACTTAAAGGTATTATAGACATGAGTATTTCATAATGTATTTCAATGTAATACCCCTACTACCTACCTCCCTACGCGTTCACGAGGAAAGGGATAGTAAGTTTGAAATTTAAAATATTGTTATTATATTGACAGCCTCCGTGGTGCAGTCGAGAGGCCGCGGGTTCGATCCCCGCAACGAGAGAAATGTTTGTGTGGCCCACAAATATTTCTTTCGGGTCTGGGTGTTTGTGAGACCGAAAAGTCTCTCGTAGTTCTTGAAACCCATGACATAAGACTCGATCTTAATGTGGGGTCAGGACTATGTATGTATTTGACTGTTAGGTGTTATTTATTATTATTATTTATTATAACTATAAATTAATGCTATAAGATATTGTTTTGTACCAAATTTCAAGATTCGTTCACTAAGTTCAGGAAGTACCCTGTAGGTTTGATTCGCTTTCGATTACCTGCGAGTTTCAAAATATGTGGCTTAAATTGCTGTATCTCTTGATAGCGTTGACCTAGAAGTCAGATTTTTTCACAAAGTCGTAGTTTCTGACCATGACTCAAGGCTCGATCTTAGTGTGGGGTCAGAACTTATACTGTCGTGTATATTTATAAATTGTTTATTATTAATTATATTATTAATCAATTACTTTTCTTTTACAGTCATTCGTGCACGTGTCGACAGCATTCAGCAATGTGGATAGACAAGTGATAGAAGAGAAGGTTTACCCCGCGCCGGCAAAACTCAGCGATGTCTACGATTCTATAAAACCATACGGCGTCAGCGATCAGAAAGTCCTCAACAAATTGCTCAGTAATTATTTTATGTACATATGTATACTGTAAATGCGTGGTTGTCTGTTGGTAACAAACCTGACGCGGCTTTTGAGGTGGTGGTCCGGGTTCAAATCCCATTAAATACGCATTTTAACGGGAAGGATATAATCATGAGGAAATCTGCATACCGCAGCTAAGCGGGAAGTCAGATCTGAGGTCCGACTGAGATAATGCCAAATAAAGGAACTATGTATATCATTAATATCAGACTATTTGCGCTTTTTGCGCATTTAGATTATAATGTAACACACAGCCATGAAATACCGGGAATATCAATTTATCATTTTTTAAATATCGTAATTTTTGGGTGGTAAATCCATAGTTTTTGCTAAATTAATAATTTAAACTCTTCTATACCTTAGAGTCTTTATAAATAAAAGGGTATACACTATTATTTTTGGAAAACAATCTATTTACCACCCAAATACGACCATATAAAAAAAATAAAAGCCATAGCTTGACGGTCCACACCATCCCGGCGCGAACCAAACGGTTCTCGAATTCGTTTTTGTGCCGCACCGTCAGGCTGTGGAATTGTTTGCCGGCGCACGTGTTTCCTCCTTCCTACAATCCTGGGTCCTTCCGCCGCGGTGTGAAGAGGCACCTTAGCAGGCCGGCATAATTGTTTCCATTGGCATGGGACTGCCGTCCGATGCCAATGGATACTCTGCCTGGGCGGTATTGGCACTTTCCATCAGGTGCAATGCCGCCACTATGCCAGGCCAGTTAAAAAAAATGATCGCTTTTTTTTTTCAACATTTTCTGTTGCATTGTGTTTGAAGTCGCTTAAACTACCACCCGGCTTCGTTTTCTTGTTCGATAGCAGTCTTGATATACCCTATATATGAATAGAAAGACATAACCCTGGAATGTGTTAGGAATGAACTGACTACTGTTTTGCAGATGGAAAACCCAACACATACATATTTAGTAAAGCGCTTGCGGAAAACCTAGTGGCAGAGTACCATGGCAGTATACCTACAACCATCGTAAGACCATCTTCAGGTAAATAAGAATTAACTAGATTTTTTAATAATATCAATATTTGGTATAATTAAAAAAATAACTTGTGACTCATCTTGTGACTTGTTACCCAACCGAGTAAAACGGAGAAGAAAGCGATGCTCTTTTCAAAATAAGTTTACAATACAGTGATCATACAGGAGTTGCTATTCAGAGCAGTTCATAAATTATTTCTAATAATAATTGTTTCAGTCGGTGCCTCGATAAATGAGCCAATACCAGGCTGGGTAGACAACTGGTTCGCTGCGACTGGCATCACATATGTAATAGGGCATGGATACAACAGAGTAATCTTTGGTAAAGGTAGCCACGTGTTAGATCTAATACCAGTTGATTACGTCTCCAATCTTATCATTGTAGCAGCTGCAAGGAGTAGCAAGTAAGTTATTGACTTTCATATATCTAAATATTAATTATCTATTTATTTTCCCCGCTATACAGCAGTGTAAATTCACTGTTATGTTCCGGCTTGAAGGACATCCCCAAACGAGATAAATATTTGTATGATCCACAGGTACTTGTTTCGGTTCTGGGTGTTTGTAGGACCGAAAAGTCTCTCGTAGTTTCTGATTCCCACGACACAAGACTCGATCTTAATGTAGGGTCAGGAGTATGTATGTGACAGTTGGGTGTATTTATCTATTTGTTTATCTTATTTGCAGATTCCAAGACGTTCCAGTTTACAATTGTTGCACTAGTTCCTGCAATCCTCTCACTCATAGAAAGATGTTCAATTACGTCAAAGAGTACCATGTAGCTAATAAGAATTGTAAGTCCTCTTAATTTCGTTTTGGTGTTAATAATTACAACATTTGATGTTTTTTGTTTGGCGTGGCTTTACAGTCGCTAAAAATTATATAATCGTAAAGCAATATATTGGCGTAGTTGCGTGTAATGGCGAGAGGGAATCAAATACCCGCAATAAATATCTTATTTTGTATTTACATAAACCAGAGCAGTTTCCACAGATTACAACAACACATAAAGAAAGAGCTGATGCGTATACACACCCAGGATAAATTAGATAGGATTTCAAGATTTTTTTCTTGTAATAACGTTTTTTTCTTGTATTGAGATGGATAAAGTCGGAATATATCAATTAAAGTATCATTAGCTGTAATGCTGTTATTTAAGCGACAAGTTCTTTCTATGTTTTATTCATTTTTATTCTTTGTGCATTGAATAAAATGACTTACTAGTAGGGGTTGTAATTAAGCAGCTTTACGTTTGTATAAGTTTTCGAGATATCTCTTTTGTTGGCTTAGATATTTGATCGCACTGAAGCAGACGGCTTATCTAAACAGTAATAAAAAAGCCGCCGGCCCGGCCACACAGCCCGCCGTAACATCCCGGCGACCTATAAGAAAAGAATATGTGGGCGACAAGCTTCCGCATGTGTTGCACGCCCACATGTTGACGATATGAAGCTCTCTGCTGACGGCGTAGTTGCTCGGCGACACTCAACCACTCATAAAAATATTTATGACAACCCGCCGACATTTTGAGAACAAAGATTTTCGACTAGCAATGAGTGAGTGAAGTCGCCGACAAAAGGTTGTCGACAAGTGCCGGCGGGTCGGTTCCATCGGTGTGTAGTGCGGTTAAGAGTTTACGTTTTAAAGTAACAATTTGATCAATCATTTTATTTCAGATGATTTGTATCCAACCTTACACTTCACGCAAAACAGATGGACGTTAAATTTTCTAACGTTTATGCTGCAAAAATTACCAGCTAAACTGGCTGATGTGTATTTGAAAATCAAAGGAAAGAAGCCTAGGTAAGAATTATGTTCTAATAAGTTCTAATAATAAATTTATTAATATGTAGATTATTTGTGAATATTCCCTAATTTCTTTAAATATGGTAAAATGGTTTTATGCATAAAAAATTCATCAGTCATCTTTGTCGAGAAGTGCTATAAGATATTAGAAATAATTATTATTTTGGATAATAAGATATATTGTGTTCGTGACTGTACTAGGATTGAATCACCCACTAGCATTACGAATTGCTCATTGTCTACTCATCAAAGCATGGTGGACTAGCCATTAATACGACGGTACATGTAAACTGAGCTTAAGACTATGAACTATCTTTTTTAGTTATTCGCTTATTATACATGCTAACATTTTATAGGTTATATTCAATGCAGTAAGGAAGGACTATTTTATTACATTTTTTTTTTCATTAATTGATACAAATGAAAATTATACATAAATCATAACATGAACAGCATCGATAAAATCACAAAGGTTTATATCAGAGCTGATACCAGTCCAGACACCACAACAGCACAGTAATGCATAAATAAAATTATTACATTAACTAATAACGACATTAGCGACCTCTGTGAACTTTGTCAGTAAACACGAAAACAAATCAATCCGGTTGGACACTGCAAGCAGATGCACGTCAGCGGTGCGTGTTGCAATAAGTTGGTGTAAGTCGATATTATACAGGTTATTCAGGACTTCCTGATGAAAATGTATTAGCAATCTTTACTAATGCCTAAAACGGCGACCGAATATGCATATCACATTACTGTCTCCTTTTAGAGGAAGAATGATACAAGACACATCAGGTTCCCAATAAATAGTGCCATCCTTGTTGCTCAAGACATATGATATTTTAACCAAGGGGTTAGTCGGTATGTTGACGTATTTGCTACGGCATGGCGCAGCTTAATAGTAATATCCCTTAGATGAAACGATATAAGTTTTTAATTTTTTTTATTGCAATGTATGGCGAGACGAGCATGCCGTTCGCCTGATGGTAAGCGATACGACCGCTCATGAACAGCAATGCTTGGCATTCCAGTGCACTCGCTATCCTGAAACACAAGATGTTATGTTTCAATATATCCAGTAGTTACACTGTCTACAATGTCCTTCAGTCCGAAACACAACAGTGCATTTACACTGGTGTTTGGCGGGAGAAATAGACATTGTGGTGGTAATCTTCTTTAAGTGGACAGCTTCCATAGCGCAGTTGGTTGGACGCCGGATATGCAACGCGAGGCCGCGGGTTCGATCCCCACACATAGACACATGTTTGTGTAATCCACAAGTATTTGTTTCGGGTCTGGGTGTTTGTGAGATTGGAAAGTCTCATAGTTTCTGATAACCACGATATATGACTCGATCTAAGTGTAGATTCAGGACTATGCACGTGACTACTGACTGTTGGGTGTATTTATTTATTAAGTTACCTGAATGAAAGCTCAGCAGGTTTCCTCGCATTGAGAGGAAGAAATTAATAATGCTCAATCATTTGTTTTAGATTCGCGAGATTACAATCAAAAGTGATTGAAGTTCGAGATCAACAAGAGAAGTTCTCTAATGGATCTTGGGAGATGAAGGCAGATCGTACGCGGTCTCTGTACTCCACTTTGAGTCCAGAAGACAAGAGAGAGTTCCCTTTTGACCCCGCCCAGATCAGCTGGAGGCAGTACTTGCCAGTCTACGCTCATGGGATAAGACGGTTCTTGTTGAGGAAATAAAATATTCATTTATATTCCTTTTGTTTCATTGCAAGAGCGAAGCAGGAGGCTCTCCTATTTATCCATTTGATTCTATTAATTTAACTTACTGATTGATATCGTTGTGGGTTAAAGACAAGTAAGATATTCCCGGAGATTCGCCGAGCTCGATGTTCGGTTCATTGTAATGCGTGCCACTGTTGATCCTGGCCTAAAGGAGTTAAGTTTACTGCTCGTTAGACCTATCCGGCACCGCCTCATCGCTCGCTTCCAATCTTTGTCGCAGTTGGAACACGGTGGACCTCGCGTGGGCCACTCGATGGCAACACGCGGCTCATTCGGTAAATTGTCAATGCCCATCAACGCAAGTCAAGCATGCGAGCAACGAGTTGTCACCGAGTGGTCCACGCGTGAACGGCGGCGATCCGGTGACGTTACGGAGTTGATGTAATGAGCGTATGTCCATAAAATTCCATATAAAGAATATTAACCGCGCGAGGCGAAGAGGTGCCGGACGGGTCTAATGAGTCACCATTACAGTGGTGGTGTGAGGACGGGACGGTCACCACACCTAGCATCAGAGTAGCCTGTTGTTAATGAAATCTCGATCTGTCAAGACGGTGATGGCGGGTTAGAATCCCATGGTCCAGCTCTGACTTTTCCGAGTTATGGTTTGATCAATTACCACGAAATTATATGGTAAAGGAAAATATTGAGAGCAAATCTGTGTGGTTCTAGAGTGAAGGCCACTTATAAGCATGCGAAATTTGCGACGCTAACCGACAAGGTGACGGACGACCTGGTAAAGACGCAAGAAGTCGCTGGATGAAGGCTACTTCCAACGGGTCTATGTGGCGATCTGTGGGGAAGGTCTATGTCTAGCAGTGGACTTTCTGTGGCTGAAGAGAGAGAGAGAGAGAAATCTGCGCACCATATTGATCTTTATAAAATTTAACTATTCTCTCGATTTTAGAGATATCCCGTGCTCAACAATGGGCGTTTAGACTACGAGTAATACAGTAAGAACTATTATAAAATTATAAATATCAGATTCAAGTTTGCTTTAGGTCAAGTTAATTGCAAAACGTTGTCTTCCATTAATCATATTATTATGTAAATTGCAACATGTTTAATTACATGTACATTGTTTTCGTCTCTGTATATAAATCTTCCGATAATAATCTGTTTTATAATTACTTAATTTGTAACCTCAACCTTTTTGAGTATATAGCACGTAGGCACTCGCATACAATTATTAAATTCATGCTTTTTGCAGCACCTTCGGTGGAGTCTATACATATACAGTATAATATTATTATGTGTAATATACAGACTGTCAATTTATTTAGGTGGTCGACGCAAGAAATATTATGAAAGATATAAGTTGTTTTTCTGTTTCTCGGGAAAATTTCCATACTAGACAGAAAGCTACAAGGAGGATCCAAATAGGCTGGGCAGCATTTGGTAAAATAAGTCGTGTCTTCAATATTTTCTTTTTATTAGGATGTAAGAGATGAGGTGGGAAAATAATTTATGTATGTAACTAGACAGAACGCTTGCGATAAATTACTTTATAACAGCATCGACAGGAAAATATAAATATAATATAGTGAGTCCATTACCTTTACGCAACTAGAAACATCAACATTTAACTATTCGATATTGCATCAAACAAAGCTTTGTTCTGACGTCAAATAATAAAAAAAGGTTATTTCCAGCTACGCGATAATTATGTAAAAAATAAGTTGAGGGTTTATTGCTTTTAACTTACTGAATAAAAAAAAGACGTATGACACTCGGAGACTGCATTGCATAGCATTTTTTATCAACTTATGTAATTATAATTTTTTTTTATTTATGCAGTATTTTTTTCCTTTGTTTTTCTTTGATATTAATTGTACAGATACTCACTGTTGTATTTGTGAGCTTAGTAGAGTCGTACCATGAAGTAAATACAAAGAGGAGGTAACGCCGAAACTTTAAGCAGGCATGAGTCACCAGATTGCGGGGCGAAGAGGGGGATTACGCATGCGCCGATACAACCAATGCCACCTAGAGGCGAGTTGCTGAACTAAAGAGACAAGCGTGATGTTTCAAAAAATCATTAAAAGTTCTGCTATTCATCGATAGATGGCAAAACTAAATATCGAAAGAGGTTAGATTACAATTAATCACGCAATAGTTTTGCAGACTCAGCTGCCCACACAGGGCACACCTCTGACTTTTCGGAGTCATGTGTGTATGGATAGTCAATCACCACGCACTATAACGGTGAAGGATAAAACTCATACTAATATTATAAATTAGAAAAAGCGGCCTCCGTGACGCAGTTGCGTAGACGCCGGCTGTAAAGCTAGAGGCCGCGGGTTCGATTCACGCACCGACACAAACCCTTGTGTGATCCCTTCGATCAAATATACACTAGATACACAGTTCCCTGTAAATGTTCCTTTAAAAAGTGGCATCGATGCATTGAAACAAAAAAGCAAACAAAAAGATCACATATACCAATTCAATTAACACAAATTTCTCTTTATACCTGGGGCGTAAAGTAGCTTTTCACATAATGTTGTTTAAAGTCTGAATGACACGCCCCCGAAAGTAATAAAATTTTACGACTTTAGTTGGACACCCGAATAAAGGCGCAATGGAGTCGAATGGTTACATATTTTTCTATAAATTTACGAGAGTGTTATAATTATATTATCTTAAATATGTTGTCCGAATATGTAGTGCATAGGAATATGGAATAGGAGTCACACACACCACGCTCGAATTGTTAGGTTTTAAATTTTCTTCGTCTATTCCTTGCGATATAATTTCACGCCACTTATTCCTTTTTATTGCATTAAGTGGAAATCTGTAAGAAATGTTTCTGATGTTAATTTATAATAAGTATACATTAATTATTACTAGTAATTTAAAAACAATAAAACTATTCCATATATTTTCTGTTCCAAATCATGACACTACCCATCTTTGTCTATTTAAGCGAGTAGAAAGGGACAACTGCGATGCACAGTTTGTTGATTTTAGTTTGCTAAATTTATTTATATTTAATTATTGGTACTCAATTTCACATATTTATTAATGTAGAAAGCAAGTACATGGATTATAATTGCCGAAAATATGAAATCCCATGTATTTTAAGCATTGTAAATGTTTTGTTTTTGCATTTTTTCACAGAGCATTTAAGCACTGTCACAAGCAACGGTCGGTGCGCGACTAAAGGCGAAAGAGTGCTTACTCGAAATTTAAGCACTCTTTTTCGGTGCCATTTTCTAAGCGCTCATGTTGTATCTAGTGTATATTTGATCGAAGTGTGATCCACATATATTTCTTTCGGGTCGAAGTGTTTGTGAGGCCGAAAAGTCTCTCGTATTTTCTGACAAGACTCGATCTTAATTTGCGGTCAGAACTATGGTTGCGAGCACATGCGAGTATTATTTTTTTTTAATTATTAATATTCGTTTCGTAACAAAAAATATATAATAGCGTATTTTTTTATTATTATACTAATTTAACCTTCCAATATTTTTTACACTGCATAATCAGACCTTGTAGTAACTTTATAGTGCCAGTACAAAAAGCTCGGCAGTTCGCAGGTAAATATTATGGCAATATCCAACCGGATTTCAATTATATAATATAGTTTTTTCTGAGAATAATATGCAGTCATGCGGTTTATCCAAAATAACATTTACGAAAGTCATCTCAAGACAACACGGTGCGCTTTGTACGTCCTTGCATTGAGGTTGTTTTAAAACATAATTATTTTGATGGAAATATCGGAGCGGAGTATGGATTTAATGTTTCTTTGACATGCAGTTATACATACTTGTAGTCGGTCTGCACGCATCTAGTCTGTTACATTGCTGTCATTTATTATTTAATGAAGTGAGTGAATTGGACGTAAAAGGAAATATTGTGCCGCTTCAATAAAGTATCAACTGGTAATAAATGTTTATTTATTTAATTTATAAATTCATGCTTAACTGCATATAAAGAGGAAATACGCTTTAAGATATTACAAATTTTAAAAAGGGAAGATGGTGGTTTTATCGCTCTAGGCGATTTCTTATAGACAGCTTTTGTATGGATATGATAAAAGGAAAATAAGAGAGGGCAGTCTAGAAAATAAAAGAACACTAGATGCAGTAAAATAATAATAGATAGAGGAAATATTAATAATTAATGTAAAATAAAAATAAATGGTGTTTTAATATAAAAAAAATAATTTGAATTTGAAATACGCGACATGGTTCTAGGTGCTATCTTCCTCTTCCGAGATAAAACCTTACTGCTTTGATCGCCTTTTTCGTACGAGCACTATGTGGTCGGCCAGATCTTTTTCTTCCACAAACAGAGGAGGTTTCACTGTATCTATCAATTATTTACCTACCAATAATTATGTAGTGCAATTAAAGCGATTCGGTTTTCTTTATCACCCCACTCCATTTTAATATCACAAAATATTTTACAATATTTTCGCGCGAAAATAAGAAAACGCAATGAACAATCGAATAAAAATGACAGATTCCAAATTCAAAAGTAATATTTTTTTTTACTTTTAATTGTTTATTTATTTATGGCCAGATTAAAACAGTGACGTACATTAAAAGTGTTTTTATTTAATTTTATTTAATTGCATGTCTGAAGATTCAAACTGTTAATTCTGAGTGGAACAGAATGTCTACAAAGATGAAAGACTATGTGCCAGTGGCTGATTTCTACGCCGGAAGATCGGTGTTCCTTACTGGTGTCAGTGGATTCCTTGGAAAGGTAATTTACTCGAATTATATTCGAATACCTCTATGGGGATAGAAAAAAAAATCGATTTGCAGAGATAAGTTTCAATCCTCAAATCGAAACAAATCTTTTTTTAATGAGCGATGCATAAACATTTGGATGTTTTTAAATATATTTTTCCGACATCCGTTACACACGGGCAAACAGGTTATCTGATTGTGAGTAATCATGGTCGCCCGTGAACTTTCACAATGTAGGTCAGGGATGTGTTGCCTGCTGATCAAATCGAGAGGGGAGCAAGAAGGAAAAAGCATGGGAAGAGGGAAGTGGTATTGGGCATCCAGCAATCTCAGTCAGCGAACGAAGCTGTCGCTTCACGTCGATCTCCTGTCAGACAGTGGTACCGCCCCAAAGGAGCCTGCCCATTCATGCTAAGTCATGACTGGTAACAGCATAGCTCTGCTACTTTTTTGCTTTACGTATGACTGTCGTGGAACCTTAATTTCTATTGGTCTCTATCGTGGCATTTTCTATTTGGCCTCAAACTGTATCAGTAATATTTGTACTGAATTTTCTAAAATTTTTGCAAAGAAACGGGGCCATTTTTTTATGATTTTTTAAATATCATCATTTTTGGGCAGTAAATCCATTGTTTTTACTAAAATAATTATTTCAACCCTTTTATACATAAGTGTCTCTATAAATAAAAGGCTATAGACTATTATTTTAAGAAAACATTTATACCACCGAAATACGATCATAAGAAAAAAATAACAAAAAAATCGTCGTTTTTTTTTGCAACATTTTGAGTTGCATTGTGTCTGAAGTAACTTAAACTACCAACCGGTTTCGTTTTCGGTAGCAGTCTTGATATACCCTGTATGTAGTTATTAGACGCAAGCTGCATCCAACAGGATTTTATGGAAGTCCTTGGGTTTTTTGGCAGTGAACTTCCTCTGCTGGAAGAGAGAGGAGAGAGAGAGAGAAGCTCAATAAAAATCTGTAAAGTCACTTTTACGATACCCGGCCATGCGTTCTAACATTATTATCATTTTCAGGTAGTACTGGAGAAGTTGCTGTATAGTTGTAAACATATCGACAAAGTGTATGTTTTAATACGAGGTAAAAATAACAAGAACGTTGAACAGAGGTTTCAGAATATGTTAAATCTTCCGGTAAGTGTATTTGGTCTTTATGGTTCTTTTAATACTCGTATATCGTCGACATTAAAGGATCAGTATTGGACCAAATTGGATTGGTATCAAATGAGAGTCGGAAAGATATAGTCAATCACAACGCACTATAATGGTAAAGAAAAACGTGAGTCTTGGAAACCATCGGCAATCTTCATAAATCTGTATCAATGTCTATGGTATGTATATTCCTCTAAAGGCCACCAAAGTCCACACTAGGCCAACGTGGTGGAAAGTATGGCCTACCCCTTTTCAATCGTATTGACCAAAGTAGCAGAGTTTAGTGCTCTGCAGTGGGACATATATGGAATGATACATATACATATGTACATACATACATAAGATAAAGTCTTTTCTCTAATAAGGGTAGGCAGAGTTGCTACCAAGACACTCTTGTTTTGCCTTGTGACTTCCATCCCATGAGGTCATAGGGGGTGAGCTTACCGCCATTGCGCGCACAAATTCATGATAGTAAATAGAAAAGTCCAATATGATTTGACCCGGCCCTGGATTCGAATCAGATATCTCAGTGTTGTAAATCGTGGTGCAACTGAAGTAGTCATTTATTTAATTACTAGCGGTCGGGCCCGCTCCGCCCGGGTGCATACACGTTTTAAAATGGCGGTCAAAATGTTTAATTCTGACTATCATATCTGTTTAGAATATCGACCAATCGGACCACGAAAAACGAACAAAATTTCCTCGTATTTGCTAGAAATATCACTACTGCTTTCCTCCTATATGTCATAGCGTGATGATATAGCCTACAGCCTTTATCGATAAATGGACTACCCAACACTGAAAGAATCATTCAAATCGGACCAGTAGTTCCAGTGATTAGCGCGTTCAAACAAACAAACAAACTGCAGCTTTATAATATTAGTATAGATTTTTTTATTTCCCACAGATGTTCGATAGATTAAAAGAGAAAAGGCCCAGTGATTTAAACAAAATAATACCTGTGGTGGGTGACTTATCATTACCCAACCTGGGCATCGAACAAGAAGCCCAAAATTCCTTCGTGGACAAGGTATGTTTCTTAAAAAGTTTACTCATAATATCTATCAGTTGTACACTTATTGATGTCGCCACTTAGTAATTATTGATCAAATAGTTTATTGTTATCTTTTTTTTATTTTTTATTTCAAAGAATGGCGAGACGAACATGTCGGTAAGCGACACCACCGCTCATAAACAGTAGCAAAACCAAACAACTCCTTGAATAACAAAGCAATGCTTGGCATTCGCCATTCCTCTGCGCTCGCCATCCTGAGACATAAGATGGAGTCTCAATATGTCTAGTAGTTACTCTGGCTACAATGCCCTTCAATCCGAAACACAACAGTGCATTTACACTGCTGATTGAAAATTTGTTCTCTTTTGGAAAGTAATCACCAGAACGAAGAATATATAGTAACCACAAAATGGTGGTATGTCTCACATGTGGGGCATTCCACGCGAAGCGGACAGGTAAAAAATCGCGATGTTTCTGATTTCAGAAATATTTGAGTATGTTCTACCTATATATGTCCTTGATTCGTGTATCAAATATTTTTCTAATATAGTGACTGGTTAAAGAATTAAGGAACTTTGAAATTTTGGCCAACTGGTGGGCATACAGTACTTCAAAGGCGATTATCTAGTCAGAAAATTATTGATTAAAATAATTAAACCACTGGATTTAAAACTTCATTTAATGAGCTTTTTAATTGCATTTTTGGATATTAAAATAAATTATTTTGTTCCAATTTTTTTTTATTTTTTATTTTTTAACTTCGATTTTCACAAACTTAGACCATTTCGATTTTTTTTATTTTTTTTATTAAAATAGCTAGTATTGTATAGAACATCCTTGCCAAGTTTTATAATGGGCGTGGAAGTGGTTTACGAGCTATGCTGGGAATACTGCCGAAGCGCGGCGTCCTGCGCGAGGTACGTGAAACTATCAATAAAATAAAATCACTTCCGACCGAATAGTTTGCATATTTAAAACGATATAAATACATTTTAAACACTTTTTAGATACCGTAAAATCATACAACTATAGTCCTGAAATACAAATATGGTCCATTACCATACTTTGACATTTTGTTCGTTCCTTTATGTCTTTTATGGATTAATAAATCACTTTTTACTTATGATATTACATTTACGTAACATATTATTATATTAAATCAGTAGTCCATGAGTACAACAATTTAATTTAAAAAGTCACCGGGTACAATTGCTATTTTTTTTGCATTTGACCCTCTCCAGTTCAGCAACTTGAAAAAGCGCTCTTTTAGTGCTGCGTGTTTAAGGAGGCTGAATTTGCAATTGTATATCCCTGTTTGTTTGGTTGTGTATTTATGGCATGCTTTCTGCTGAGTCAGTCTTCTGTTTTTAATATCAGAAAGACATAATTCCATTTGTCGATTTGAATAATATTTATATGATCTGGCTCCAGGCTTCTTCCTTGACATTGTTTTCAAATCCCTGATGTAATTCTAAATTTGTTTTAATTGGTTTTTAATTATTATCCAAGAAAACCGTTGGACTATTGTTTTAAACAAAGTATGAAAATTAGAATAAACTTGCCTAAGTATTAAAATAATTAACTGATATAAAAAAACAGCTATAATATAATAAATACAAACATATTACCTTTTAAAAAATAAATTGTAGGACTGGGCAGCTACATATACTTATTTTTTTAAATAAAAGTTAGGGGAGTTTTGAAAACACGCAATAACTGATTAATTCCGCACCGCTCGCTGTTGATTTCACATACTAGCTATCGCAATTGCTCTTAATTTCAACGCCTACATCCATTCTAGTCAAATGTTGTCAAAAAAATCGCTGAATGGAACCCATTAATAATACAATATGTCAAAGTATGGTAATGGACCATATTTGTATTTTAGGACTATAGTTGTATGATTTTACGGTATCTAAAAAGTGTTTAAAATGTATTTATATCGTTTTAAATATGCAAACTATTCGGTCGGAAGTGATTTTATTTTATTGATAGTTTCACGTAACTCGCGCAGGACGCCGCGCTTCGGCAGTATTCCCAGCATAGCTCATAAACCACTTCCACGCCCATTATAAAACTTGGCAAGGATGTTCTATACAATATTAGCTATTTTAATAAAAAAAATAAAAAAAATCGAAATGGTCTAAGTTTGTGAAAATCGAAGTTAAAAAATAAAAAATAAAAAAAAATTGGAACAAAATAATTTATTTTAATATCCAAAAATGCAATTAAAAAGCTCATTAAATGAAGTTTTAAATCCAGTGGTTTAATTATTTTAATTAATAATTTTCTGACTAGATAATCGCCTTTGAAGTACTGTATGCCCACCAGTTGGCCAAAATTTCAAAGTTCCTTAATTCTTTAACCAGTCACTATATTAGAAAAATATTTGATACACGAATCAAGGACATATATAGGTAGAACATACTCAAATATTTCTGAAATCAGAAACATCGCGATTTTTTACCTGTCCGCTTCGCGTGGAATGCCCCATGTGTGAGACACTGTCTGAGTAAATACCACCACAAAGTCTATTTCTCCCGCCAAACAGCAGTGTAAATACACTATTGTGTTCCGATTTGAAAGACATTGTAGCCAGAGTAAGTACTGGACAAATTAAAACTTGACATCTTATATCTTAGGATGGTGAGCGCAGTGGGTTGCCAAGCATTGCTATTGTCCATGAGCGGTCGTATTGCTTACTATCAGACAAAAAGCATGCTTGTCTCGCCATTCATTGCAATAAAATATATCTGTATCTGTATCTGTATCAGCCCATATACGTCCCACTGCAGGGCACGGGCCTACTCTACAATCGACAGTACGATTGAGAGTGGTTAGGCCATATAGTCCACCACGCTGGCCTAGTGCGGGTTGGCGGACTTACATACCATAGAAATTTTTAAAAATCGCTATGGTATGCAGGTTTCCTCACGATGTTTTCCTTCACCGTTTTAGTGCGTGGTGATTGACTATCCTAATAAAATATATATCACAACGTTATTAAGAAATTACGGTATAAATATAAACATACATAAACTCACACCCATGTCCCATTAGGGTAGGCAGAGAATATTGAGAGCCAAGTGTTACGGCCATACATATTTCTTTCGCTTCTTCAACTGTCATTAATCTCTTCATACACACTCGTCTGTCAATAGTTTGAAAACTGTTTCTAGGTGTCAGTGGTAATACATTCGGCAGCCACGCTGAAGTATGATGATCCGCTGGACGAAGCTATGAATGTCAACTTGGAAGGTACGCGACGGGTACTGGAACTGTGCAAAAGAATGCCGCAACTGGGGGTAAGATAAGTATTAAAAATGCGATTGATTTTTTGTAAGGTTCTACACTTGAATTACTAAAGTGATCATTAAACTTTACACACAGCACAAAAATACACAAAAGATGATTTAAATCATCTTTTATCTAAAAAAGTAGTATTGCTGTGGGATAGATATTTAAATTGTGTTAGAAGCTCTGTAATTTACCTTTACTGGGATTATCGGATGAATCAATCGTAATGAAATTTGATACAGGGGTCTTGGAGCCTGGAGATGCACTTTATTTTAAACTCTGCCCGATTCTGAAATATATTTACAGAGTAAAGGTAATGATTTATTGGAAGTTTGTAGTTCCTAGTCTATATGAGACTGTGCTATCAAGACACGCCTTGTGTTTTTCATCCCATGATGTGATGGGGTGAACCTATCCCCAAATCAGACTCTGATTCGCGACTTGGGTTGATTAATGAATAGAGAAATCCAATATTGCTTTCTCCGATCCGGTGTTCGAACCCGAGACCTCAGGTTTGCAGCTATGCTACAGTACAATTGCACCACCGAGGCAGTCGTACAGTTATATTTTTTAAAGTACATACATACATAAACTCACGCCTTTTTCCCAGAAGGGGTAGGCAGAGGTGCCAGGGCACCCACATTTTGCCAGTATGTTCCGTCCCACTATATGATAGGTGGCGAGCCTATCGCCATATCGGGCACAAAAATTAACAATTTTTTAAAGTAATTGTATTAAAAGCACAGCTGCTTAGTAAAGTACAAGGTATCTCAAGACTGCTACCGGAAACGAAGCCGGGTGGTAGTTTAAGCGACTTCAGACACAATGCAACAGAAAATGTTGGAAAAAAAGTGTCAATTTTTTTTGTTATTTGGTTTTATATGGTCGTATTTGGGTGATAAATATATTTTTTCCTAAAATAATAGTGTATACCCTTTTATTTATAAAGACTCTAAGGTATAAAAGAGTTTTAATTATTATTTTACTAAAAACTATGAATTTATCATCCAAAAATGACGATATATATAAAATGATAAAAAAGTGTCGAGTTTTTTTAAATTTATTTTAGGAAAATCTATGTATTTTCAATCCAAATACGACGCGACGGGAGGAAAAAAATAACAAAACAAAAATATATTTTTTTAATTGGTTACTTGGAATTCAACTTTTTATGCAGCATAGTTAGAATAATAATTATGAATGCAAAAATATGCAGTAATAAAAGTCGCTAACTACTTTAATGTTTACTTTTATGATGATGTTTTTACGAGATACAATACAAAATAGTGATTCAATATTTATGGTGGGAATTAACGGTAAAACGTCGAACAACAACAAAACAGTATAAGACCTGGTTGCATAAACAGTATTAAACTATTTCAATTGCAAACTTTAAATTGCATACTATAGATTTCTACTTGGCCTTTTTTACTGCCTGGGGGAGGCAGAGCGGTAATGTTGGGCTTCCCGGTCTTACGACTCAACATTAAGCTACCTTTGAAAGATAAATAAATACACCCACCAGTCACATATACAGTCCTGACCCCACACTAAGATCGAGTCTTGTGTCGTGGGTATCAGGAACTACGAAAGACTTTTCGGTCTCACAAACACCCAGACCCGAAACAAATACTTTGTTAATCCCTTGTTACCTGTGGATCATCATCACCAATATTAGTCTTGGTGCGGAAATCGAACCCGCGGCCTTTCGTTTCACATCCGAAGTCTAGCCAACTGCGTCACGGAGGCTGTCAAGAATGTTACCATTTAGGCGACAGTTGATTCGAGTCCCTACCCAACTCCTATACCGGCATATCAATAAAAAACTCCACGATGGTTCTCTCTTCTCTCCGGGATCCTGAGGCAAAACACCACAGCCTCGCTGGAACGACTAGGCTCCTTCGCAGTACACCTTGTAGTCTTAATGTTTTAATGGGTAGTATGCCGCTCCCCACTGCGATGCCTACAATTGCTCCCAATTAGTTGCCTTTAATGAATGGTAACGTACCATAGTGGAATAAAAAAATAGCCAGTCCACAGGGAAAGAGTCGCCCGTTAATCCCCAACCCGGCGTCTTCTCAAACGATGAGAGGGATCGGATAAATTCTTCTCTTTCTACTTGACCTGAACATAAAACATAATTTTCGCTACATCCACGAATTCAATATGAATATGTTTTAACAGTTTCAGTAATTGGTATAATATTTTATTATCGAATACACCGAACAATGAATACCAAGTGTTGTGTTATGGCTATCGAAACCTATGACTGACTTATTGGTTCCATATACCTAAACCCGTGTCAAATATTTGTGAGCCACTCGAACGTTTGTCTTGTGGGTTCCCTTGTTACCATAGTTGTTCTGAAATAATCATGTCACGGAAGGTGAGTGTCATGGATATCGAAATATAAGACTTATTGGTTCCGTATACCAAGACCCGTATCAAATATGTGTGAGGGATTCGAACATTTGTGTCGTGGGGTCCCTTGTTATCATAGCTGTTCTGAACTAATCATGTCACGAAAGGTGACCATAGTTTTTTCCCTTTGCAGTCATTCGTGCACGTGTCGACAGCATTCAGCAATGTGGACAAACAAGTGATAGAAGAGAAGGTTTACCCCGCACCGGCAAAACTCAGCGATGTCTACTCATTCATCAAGAAACATGGCGGCAGCGACGAGAATTTGATCGAGAAAATACTCAGTAATTGGGTTTTTTAATATCAAATGAGCGGCCGGTAGCTTTTTTAGCAGAAGGATTTCGGGGCAATTTCAGCATGTGTAATGTTGAATACGTCATTATCACATTATTTATTTATTTCTTTTGCATTGTCGGATACAAAATCTGTTGGAAGAATTAGATTATCTATTTACCATGTAGGTCGTGTGATACCGGACTTGCCGGAACAATAATATTAGTAGGACCTATAGGGATTCACATCGGGTTTGAGATTTTGGGCCGTTAAATTACTCAATTTTATGTATAACATAAGGATTAAGTCGTCGAAATAATTTTAGAGAATATTCACGTGTTCCAATGCTGTTTCACTACGCTAGTAACAATTTACATACATAAACTCACGCCTTTTTCTCAGATGGGGTAGGCAGAGGTACCAGGGCACCCACATTTCGCCTTGTATGTTCCGTCCCACAATGTGATAGGTGGCGAGCCTATCGCCATATCGGGCACAAATTCCTGACTCTGGGCTGATAATGGATAGAAAAATCCAATATCATTTTGCCCAACCCGGGATTCGAACCCGAGACCTCAGCTTTGTAAGCGTACCGTAGTACAACTACGCCACCGAGGCAGTAGTAACATTTTAAATTTTACAAAACCCTGTCTTGAAGCCAACAATCTTAATGAGGACGTCGATAGAACGTCGATGATCCTGGGACCATCTCGCATAAACATAGATAAAATAAAGGACATAAGTAATTTAATTTTGTAATAATTTTTCAGATGGAAAACCCAACACATACATATTTAGCAAAGCGCTCGCCGAAAATTTGGTGGAAGAGTACCATGGCAGTATATCTACAACCATCATCAGACCCTCTTCAGGTAACTATGAGTAAACAGAAGCTTTTTAACTTATGGTCAATACCATAAATGTGGTAGCGTATTATAACTTACAAAAAAAAAATATCTGGGATTTGATTTACAATTCTGTTTAACAATAATGTAAACTGTAATACAGTGGTATCAGCCCATATACGCCTCACTGCAAGGCACGTGCCTCCTGTACAATCGAGAGTACGATTGAGAGTGCTCAGGCCATATAGTCCACCACACTAGCCTAATGCGGGTTGGTGGACATAATAACATAGAAATTCTTATAAATCCGCTATGGTATGCAGGTTTCCTCGCGATATTTTCCTTTACCGTTTTAGTGCGTGGTGATTGACTATCAATACACACATGAGTCCGAAAAGTCAGAGGTGCGCCCTGGAGTTCGAATCGGCGACCACTGTGAACATGTTAGCAGCTGCGTCTGGTCCGTTTACCAATGGGCCACCACGCACTTAAAAGTGTTTTTTTTAATAAAACTTAATTCATTTATATCTTCGTTTATTTTGTAAGTGCCGTTCAGTAGACGTCTAGAATCTAGACGTCATCTAGACTCTAGATGCTTCCAACCCTGTGTCCATTTCGGCCTACAAGTTACTTCTTGGCTTAGTTACCGAATGAAAGTTTCGTATATATATTATATTATTTAAGAGTATAAGGTAATACCAAAGGTTTCGGAGTGACAAGAGCAATGTAGTGCCTTTCAATGCTTAGTAATAATTATGAGTTAAGAGATGAATTATTGCTTTCGTTGTAAACAGGCGTATTGCATACCAGTAGGTAAGTGATTGCTCGTACCGTCATGTACAGTAACAAAAAGAATAATTCTTGTTACATTTATTGTTGATCATACATACATACATAAATTCACGCCTTTTTCCCAGAAGGGTAGGCAGAGGTTTTGCAGCAGTGGTAACCAGGAAACTCAGGTTTCGCCTTGTGTATTTCGTCCCACGATGTGATAGGGGGCGAGCATATCGCCATATCGGGCACAAATTTCTGACTCGGGGCTGATAACGAATAGAAAAATCTCATATCGCTTTCCTCGAACTAAGATTCTAACCCGAGACCTCAGCTTTGCAGTCATGCTGTGGTACCCTGCGCCACTTAGTTTTGATGTTGTAAAGTAATATTATTTCTTGATTTTGTTGCAGTTGGTGCGTCAGTAAATGAACCAATACCAGGCTGGGTCGACAATTGGTTCTCTGCCACTGGCCTCATGTATGTTACTGGAAATGGTTATAATAGAGTACTTTATGGAAAAAGCACCTACGTGTTAGATCTAATACCAGCTGATTACGTCTCTAATCTTATTATTGTGTCAGCTGCTAGAAGCAACAAGTAAGTACATGAACTTTATCTATTAACTTGACAACTTGTCTATCCCCCTGACGTTACCAGAGTCGAAGGTTGCCGACACACATCATGTTATGTCTGTATAATTTAATAATAAATACACCCAACTATCACATACATAGTTCTGACCCCACACTAAGATCCAGTCTTGTGACGTGGGTATTAGGAACTACGAGAGACTTTTCGGTCTCACAAACACCCAGACAAATAATTGTGGTTCACACTAGTATTTGTTTCGGTCCGGGGATCGAACCTGCGGCCTCCCGCTTCATAGCCGGCGTCTTATTAATTGCGCCATGGAGGCTGTCAAGCTGGGTAACAGCAGGACGAAAAAAAAATTAAAACTGAGAGAATTATGAAGTCCTAATCCACATATTATTCTAATCGATATTGCAGGGTTATGGAATGCAATATTGTCCAAATATATCGTAGTGCATTCCGCTGATTCACATTGCAATGCGTTGCAAAATATGGTTCTTATTTAATCATGCCTCCGTGGCGCAGTTGGTTAGACGCCGCCTGTGAAACGAGAGGCCGCGGGTTCGATCCCCGCACCGAGAGAAATGTTTGTGTGGCCCACAAATATTTCTTCCGGGTCTGGGTGTTTGTGAGACCGAAAAGTCTCTTGTAGTTCCTGATACCCACGACACAAGACTCGATCTTAGTGTGGGGTCAGGACTATGTATGTGACTGTTGGGTGTTATTTATTTATTTATTTATCTTATTTGCAGATCTTCAGACGTCCCCGTCTTCAACTCTTGCACTAGTTCCTGCAACCCTATCACTTTTGGACAGCTTTTTAATTACGTGAAAGGATATCACGTTTCTAATAATAACTGTGAGTACCCTTTACTCTTCTTTGATAGCTTCAAGAATTACGAGATCATATTTTCTCTGGTAATTGGGCATATTCGTTGTAAATTCCCACAGGTTGGAAAGAGGTTCTGGTATCGAGTAGACGCAATCGAATAGGCTGGGAAAATAGTGGCAAATAGGGAGACATAATGAGGTGTCTACATTTGACATTCTATTTCGGCAAAACACTTAACAGATGCTTATTTATCAATTTATCTTGCCAGTATACAAATACAATTCTATTTCAGATGGTTTGTACCCAACTTTAACCTTTACAAGAAACAAATGGGCCTTAAATTTCCTGACGTTTATGCTGCAACAATTGCCAGCTAAAACGGCTGACGCGTATTTAAGGGTCATAGGAAAGAAACCTCGGTAAGGGCCAACTTTTCTAGATTTATTTTAAGGATAATCTAGAACTTTCTTGATGATTTATCATTTTACTTTCTTCGAGTCGCTGGATATATTACGCAGAGCATAATATGTTTTTTTTTTTTTTATTGCTATTATCGGCGAGACGAGCATGCCGTTCGCCTGATGGTAAGCGATACGACCGCTCATGAACAGTAGCAAAACCAAACAACACCTTGAATTACAAAGCAATGCTTGGCATTCCACTGCGCTCGCCATCCTGAGACATAAGATGTTAAGTCTCAATATGTCCAGTAGTCACTCTGGCTACAATGCCCTTCAACCCGAAACACAACAGTGCGTTTACACTGCCGTTTTACGGGAGAAATAGACACTGCGGTGGTACCCACCTAGATGGCCTCCTACATATGAGAGACCTACCACCAGTAAAAAGATATATTTACATGAATTAGTACTCCAAGATGATGAGACTGGGCACATGGCTTCAGTTCTTTAATCATCAACCGACAAGCCATGGACATTTGTGACCAACGATAGAGAGACCAGAATTAGTACATCATCATCAGGGCACTTCTAGTTAGTTTTAGATTATTCCGAAACATTCCTAATATACACAATGTCCATCGAAGTGGTCTAGTTGGTACATTGGTGAAGAATTTGTTGGGTACCTAGCCCAGCTGCAATATCTCTACGCGTACCTACTGTTCTAAATAAAATAACAGTAACTTATGCTAAGTCTTTCCTCTGCCCTAGAGAAACGGTGGTTAGATTAGGTTTTTTCATCATCATCAGCCCGTCAGAGTCCACTACTGAACATATGCCTCTCCCAAGGTATGTGATCTGGAATAGAGATCGCTTATTGGCAAACATAGCGTAAGACGCCCTCTGGCCAGATGGCGGAACGACTTGCACAATAGAGACGGGCGGCGTCGATTGGATGCATAAAGCATCAGACATAGTTTTATTTAATGAGATTAAAATAATTATATGTCTATTTTAATTTTTCAGATTCGCTAAACTACAGTCTAAAGTAATTGAAGTACGCAATCAACAGGGGAAGTTCACTAACGGTTCATGGGAGATGAAGGCAGAACGGACGAGGTCTCTGTACTCATCTTTGAGTCCAGAAGACAAGCGAGAGTTCCCTTTCGATCCTGCTCTGGTCAACTGGAGGCAGTACATACCGCTCTATTGTCATGGGATACGACGGTTCTTGTTGAGGAAATAAAATATCTGTTTGGTTTAAGTCTGTTTTGCAGTATAGCCCAAAATTTTGTTTCATAGAAAATTAGCATATCAAAATATTACATTTAGCATCTGGAGTGCAATTAGGATAGATTTTGAACTGGCATTAAATGATTACCTCATTGCATTCGATACAATTTGGCCAGCCTTCAAACCAGACATACAATATACATTTCATATTATCTTCTATGACGGATGTTCCATCGTACGTTTGGTCGTCTGGAAGAGATCGCTAATAGCGATAAAACTGCCAGTTGTTACACTATTTCAAAAGAATGTGAACTATTTACTTGTATGTAATATGTGGTGAACAAGAAAGTGCTATCTATCAATACTGATTCAGAAATGTGAGAAATCTCCACAGATTCGCTATCGAGAATACTACATTTTATGAATGCTGTCAGTTCTTCGGGTGGATCAAAAATATTGTTGCTGACTTATGTATGCTTAGTAGTAGCCTTTGGCAGTCGCCGCCACTTGAATTGCCATGTAATTTCATAACAGCCATTTCAATACCTATTCTAATGTAAAATATGAAGTTAACTATTTAATTAAGTACAAAATTCTGACATACCTCAATAAATTAATGGAGGCCGGTCGATGGCACCAATGCAATAGTTGCAAACTGAAGTTCTATATAGTTCAACGAAGTTTTTAATTGAGTTCGCCACTTCACGGTCCGTCGTTGGAATAAAAGATTTTTTATTAAGGAACTTGGGACTAGTCTGGTACGGCTTTATTTATTTGTTCTTTGTAAACAAGAATTCAGGTAATAGTTTTGTAGTTATTACTGTGGGTTGAATACAGTATTTTCCTTCAAAATGTGTCTTATAATCATTTATCTTCTATAGAAGCTATAATAGCGTAAAGCTTTTTCCATAGAGGTTATTTGAAGCAAGCATCCATGAATGTACCATAATTAATGATAACTTCTGGATATATTGAGACTTAACATCTTATGTCAGGATGGCGAGCGCAGTGAAACGCCAGGCAAGCCTTTGTAATTCATGCTGTTGTTCCATTTTCTGTCCATAGCGGGACCGTATCGCTCACCATCAGGTGAAAAGCAAGTTCGTCTCGCTATTCAATAGAATAAAATAAATCAAAAACAATAGGATAATTAAGATAAGCTATGATAACCTTCCTTCGCAGATGGCAGATGCATTATTGTATCCTATTGTAAATGCACAGAATTTACCATGAAGGGCATTGAAGTCAGTTTGTCGTGCCAAAAAATAAAATTAATCATACATTTATAATAAATTAAACGAACAACGGAGATATAAGGAAAAGAAAAGGATTTATACACCTACGAACAAAAGACACATTATTAATATAATAATTTACTACATACCATACTTGTTCAATCTTATCACTAATATTTACAACAATACAGAGCATAAGTATACAGTTCAACGGTTGGTGTAAACTTACTAATTCATAAAATATTCCATTGCCAAATGTACGTCTTAATATTAAAGAAAATAACAATATTGCTGTCCACAAAAACATAATCTAAATTGTATTGCTTATCCTTTTGGGACTAGATGAAGTCAAAATATAAGTATCATAACTCTTCTGAATAGGCTTTTCAAAATTCCAAAGTAGGTTGGAAGCGGCTTACGTCTAGTGCCTGCTTCGAATATATAAACAACTTACAAGTAAAGACTCATTAAAATCGATCCATAACCAAAGAAATAATCAATACACGGGTGGTAGGATATTCATGCCCTGGTACTGGCTACCGAGTACGACGGTGGAAACATGTCGAGGCTACACACAAGATTGTGCCACGTTTCGTGTTCAGTTTAAAGTGGTAGAGCCACACTGTTAGTCAGTCAGTCTTGTCAGACTCAGCATGAATGGGCAGACTCGTCCGAGGCTGCACCATGTCTCATAGGAATCGAGGTCCCTTTTCCCATCCTTTTTCCTTCCCGATCCACTCCTGATTTGATGGGCCGGTAACACATCCATCATCCGTTGTGGATGTTTATAGGTATCAAAGATCACTTACCATCGGGTGACCTGTTTTCTCGTTTGCCGGATATATGCAATAAATAAAAAATATCGAGCCGACATAATTGTCTCTAAGAGAAGAGATAAGAGATTATCTTGCTGATATTCAATATGGATTGCCTTACGCTTACCATCAAATGCAGCGTAAATACTTTGTCCTACAAAAATTATCATAAATGAAAGTAAAATATAGTGAGAGACCAAAATAGAAGAAATGTGTTTGTATCATTAATATATATGTATACTAAAGGGGACACTGCAAACATAATGTTGGTAACAAAAAAAAATGACCGGTGCCGTACCGCTCCTTCTCTTTCTGTCTCTGTCACACCTACGCAGTGACATCATCTTCGCTCTCTCTTATTGTACCAGCACAATGATATGATACCGCAATAGTTAGTATCTATTTAGTATAAATAGTAACCTATACTAATTATCACATTTACATTTTGGCCTTAAAATTACTACGACGGTTTGTCTCAAGAACTTCAGTAGTCCCAATTATGTTTTTCTCCTAGACTTCAAGAGGTACTGGTTGACTCCTTGGAAGTAAACGGGCATGTACTGTTTCCAGCTGATAAGGGCTGGGTCACAGGGGAACGTCTGCTGATCCTGAGGGCTTAGGGATCGGTACAAAGCCTGGACTCCGTCGCACTTGCTGATCCAGGTGTTTGAAGAGAAAAATTCAACGATACTCCGAGCGAACTCGGCGGTTTTTTGGATTTTCACGTACCTGAAAATTATTAATTATTTGAATAAAATTTTATCACAAGATGTGATAATTGCTTGAGATGGTGCGTACTGTTTTTGCATTCAATTGTAAAAGAAGAAAACAGATAGTACATTGGAAAATATGGTTGTTTCTGCTCGTGGTATTAGAGTTGAATAGGGAACTTAAAGGTTTAATTATTGATCTAAAATATTTGAATATTCTGCAACTACTCTACATATAAGGTGTTAATCATTGTTCAATGGACTATGGCATGCTGAAGTAACCTTAAGGCTTCTTTTTTACCCAAGGCAATATATTTTAACCTAGATGTCCTGAGACGATATAAGTAAGATTAATTTTTATTTGTTACCTAGGTTTTCGTCCAGTAATCCGGAGCATAAAATCAAGAATATACGCAAATGTTGTCAACGTCCATGTAATTAATTTTGCTATCCATCGTTTCTGTGTGATCACTAACCAGCCGGGAAATGGTAGTTCATCTGTTAACAAAATATGTATAGTTATATATCGTTTATTTATAAGGTGGCTCAACACGATCAATTGTAATGCGCAATATTGGTGATAGAATATACTGGTGGTAGATCTATCGAATATGAGAGGCAGCCTTGGGTGGGTACCACTGCAATGTCTGTTTCTCCCGCCAAGCAGCAGTGTAAATGCACTGGTGAGTTTCGGTGTGAAGGACATTGTAGCCAGAGTAAATTCTGGACATATTGAGACTTAACCTCTTGTCTCTTATGTGTTTTTACCATTAGGCTAACGGCATGTTCGTCTTGTCATTCAAAGCAATAATCAATAATTACGAAATGTACATGCATACTCACTGAAGCCGTTTTTAGTAGCCTCCATGGCGTACATACTGGACAGCTGTTTAAGTGTGATTGGATTGCTTGAACTTGAGCAGCAATTTAACACCGTCACTTCTCTTGGGTTGCTGGAAAATAGATAAATATACCGTTGGCCACAGAAAAAGGACAAACGTTCAATTAAATTCATTACCACGAATTTTGTAAATAAAATAATAGACACCAAAACTATTAAACTCTCTAAAATTCATCAAATTGTATTTGATAAGGTTATCTAATAATGTTACTATTTTTTCCTAATTATTTTTATTTGAATTAACTGATGAAAAAAACAGCCGTTTTTGACTTACCTATGACACTTAGCTGCAGAAATTAAAGTCAAATTTGATACGTAATCCACCGGAATAAGATCTAAAATGTAATTGTCCCTTCCTATAATTACGCGGCAGATGCCCTTTGCTATTGCGGTGAGAATGCTGGTTGCTCCATACCAGTTGTCTATCCATCCAGGTACCGGCTCTGCAGTGGATGGTGTTACTGAAATGGGGACGGTAAAAATGTATTCAATATCAATGTTCAAATACTGATATTGATAAAAAGAGTTTGTTTATTTGGGATCCCAACCATGGATGTAACTTAAATATGTTTTTTAAATTTATGTATGGGAATAAGTTCGCCCTACCATCATAAGAAAGAGTTCCAGCCATGGAGATCGATGTTAGTGTATCAAATTCCATGTTCGGGCTGGGTATATCTGGGGGGTACTCTTTGATCAGAAATGAAGTTCGAAACTTCGAAAGATCGTTGTCCGAAGTTATAAGTTTTCTACTTTTCAAAATCAATACTATTCTTCATGGTAGTTATCATTTACTCCGAACTTAGTCAATGGTTACTATCTGCGTTAGAGGACTCGAACATTAGGCACATACGTACAGTTTTATGTACGACGTCCGAAATTTCGAACTCCGTTCCTGATAGAGTAACTCCCTAATCTGTCAGGTCGATGTTGTTTGATCCACCATCAAAATATAATATTTTTTTCTCCACTTGATGGTTTATATTGCATTGGACTTAGCATCAAGGATGTTAGATACTATGCCTTGAAAAAATAAATGAGATTTTACCTATGGAAGGTCTCACTATGACCACTGGAATATTTCCTCGCTGCTTGCAAACCATTGTCTCGGCGAGTGCTTTCGTGAATGTGTACGTATTTGGACGTCCCTCTGTAAAAATAAATATCCAATATGTAAACAAAGGAATATAATAGATATAATACATACAGGACGTCATAATGATGTTATTGGTAATGGTTATGGTCTCAATCACATCTATCTGTGTACAAATTTTTATCTCTTTCTCTCTCTGGTCGATTCTTCATGCCTGGAGATCGTGGTCAGCATCAGAATTGCATTTGGAGCGGAGTCTGTCTAGGGCGTCTCTCATGGATTTGTAAAACTGAATAAAATATATAATTTCCAAAAACTAAATAGTGCGGCGGCGGATAATGAGTTGGCTGGCGCTTATTTGGGGAGGCCTTCGTCTACTAGTGGACGGTGACAGGCTGAGTAAAAAAAATATTGCGGGGAGCGTAAGGTATTTTACCCATCTTAAAACATCTCTCAATTGCTGTAAACTCTCCTAAAACAAGAAACTCCAAGTTATCTACTGACTTTAGAAAATCTAGGTCCTGTATTCGATCCATATTTAAGATTTTTTTACGTATATATAAATAAGTTATACCTATCATCTTCGCAACCATTTTAGGGTTATCGCCGTGTTTTTTCACGAATTCGTAGACCTCAGCCAGTTCTTTCGGCGGAGGGTAAATTATCTCTTCAATAACTTCCCTGTCCGTGTTGGTGTACATTGTTGATATGTGGATGAAAACCTTCAAAAATATAAAATTTGATAAAATGAATTTAATTTTCCTACGGTAAGGAAGTGGGTAAAGTTCACTAAAGGCAGAGGTAGGGGACCACGCTTGAAACGAAACTTGTATATATCGAATGAAACGATAGAACTTAGCATTCTGTAGAAGTACTATTAAAGTGGGGATTCCTGTACTGCACCAATTCGGCCACCACAGTGAAATTACTAGGTATTGAAAGCCAGCATACCAGACAAGTGCATGCTAATCCCGTCATTAGTGCTTTTCTTTCTATCTTACGTCATCTCGACTAGTGATTTGGCTGGTTTTGTTACTCATGGGTCTGCATACCATGGCGATTCGGAGGAATTTCGCACGAGGCGATCGTGGCGAACTATACGGCTTGACCTTTATCAATCGTATTCGCGATTGTAGATAAGGCCTATGCCCTGCAGTTGGATGTATTTGGCCTGATACGAAATAATGTTCCTTTTATAGTCTCGTTCTTATTGATTCACTTTCTCTTTTCAGTTTAACAGGCCAACATCGTATCTGCGGTTTAATGGCCGCACTTAGAGAGGTTTTGTGTCAATTAAATTGTTCCTTAGTATCACTTCGTAAAGTCTACACTAAGTAATGATTTAATTCATATTAAATATCTCTGAGAACGGCTTCGTCGATGGTCACAATAGTAGCGTTAGTTATTTGCTATCAGGTGATATGTTTGCTCTTTCACACACACATGTGGATACATTGCATTAAAAATAAAAAATAACTAAATTTGAACGACAAACCGAAAACTCACCTTAATGTACTTGAATCGTTGACATAGAGCCATGACTCGTCGCGTGCCCTCCAGGTTAACGTTCAGTGCTTGGCTGAAAGGCTCATTAAACTTTACTGTCGCCGCAGAGTGGATCACTACCGATACCTGGAACGGGTTTAGACATTTATTTGACCTGGATTTTTGTAGGAAGCTGTTACGATATTCGCTGATGAAGATCTGATTTAGCGACTCTTTCCGATTTGTTCTACTTCGGGTTCGTAAATACAATAAATTTATCCGAGAGTCATTCATAGTCCGTACTCCACACTAAGATCGAGTCTTGTGTCGTGAGTGTCAGAAATTACGACCGATTTTTCGGGCTCACAAACACCCAGAATTGAAACTAATATCCACAGGGGATCACACAAATATTCATCTCGGTGTAGGAATCGAAATCGGGTCCTCACTCACAGGCGATGTCTTACCAACTGCCCCACAGAGGCTGTCAGATCAGGGTTCAGATTATTAACATCTGGTTTCAAAGAGCAAGTATCGGTAATTGTGTCGGTTAGCAAAAGGTACTTGTTTCTCTTTAATATATTAGTAAAATTTTATTTACACTGCTTATGTATCAAACATAATGTGGTTCTGTTGTAATTGGCCAGCTTTCTTAAATTTGACTTGGATCTCACTGAATTCATAAAATTACTATTTTGTTTGTAATCAAGAACGAATAAAATTATAATGAAAATTTAAAATACATACTTCATTTATCAACATATTTTCGTCTTCAGGTTTGATTCCCAAGTCGGGTGCTGCGATATCTCCTAATATTGGTACGATTTTGTTCACATCACCTGGCCTCTCCTTCCTGATTCTTGAGAATATCTATAAGTTAAAAAAAATATTTCGATCAGGCGGAATAATTATTTATCTAATTATTGTAATAGGAGGCAATATTCCTGACAAAACGTAATAGCAAATACGATTTTATAACGAAACAAAAAAACTAATTACGAGTGATTAAAATTCAAAAATATCTCATATGTGAGAGGCCGCCTGGGTAGGTACCACCGTAATGACAATTTCTCCCGCCAAACAACACTGTTAATGCACTGTTGTGTTCCGGTTTGAAGGATATTGTAGCTAGAACAACTACTAGACATAATGAGACTTAACATCTTACGTCTCAGGATGGCGAGTGCAGTGCAATATGTTTGGTGATGCTACTTTTCATGAGCAGTTGTATCGCTTACTATCAGGCGAACGGCACGTTAGTTTTGTGACTCATCGCTTTAAAAAATTATTACGAGTGATTAAAAATATGAAGCTCAAGTTGATTACACTTCGTTTAAAACAGAGACTTTATAAAGTACGACATTTTACAATATTATAAGAATGAAGTCAATATTTTATTGCAGAAATTAATGAACATGGCACGCGGAACCCACTGAATATAATTATGTTTCTCAACATATAAATCATTTTAATATATGATTTGCTATAGTAAGTTTTTTACGCTATTACTTCCGTACAAATTAATTACGTATAGGTACTAATGAGGTTCATCAGTCACATCATAACACGTTTTATTTTATTTTTCAAATAAGGCATATCAACAGTACACACATAATACATATTATTGTAAATCATTTTGAATTTTGGATTTAGTTCCGTGTGTGCACCAATTACAGATATACAGATATAAGGTATAATATACAGCGTGCGTTAAGTGCGTGGTGGCCTGTTGGTTAACGGACTAGACGCGGCTGCCAACATGTTCACGGTGGTCGCGGGTTCAAATCCCAGGGCACACCTCTGACTTTTCGGAGTCATGTGTGTATTTATAGTCAATCATAAATACACACATGACTCCGAATGAATGAATGAAACGGTGTACATTATTACTTTAGGAACATCTATGTATTTACCATCCAAATACGAGAATAAAGAAAAAACATTTTTTACACGCTTTATATTAGCTTCACTTGTATGTTTGTTTGTATGTTTGTTTGTATGTTTGTAACCGACTCCTTAAGACGCGATTTTGACCCACTTTAAACGGACAGATTTCATTCAAATTTTGCACACCTGTCAAAGACCGATGACAATACAATAATTCGATTAAAATATATGATCATCCTGATCAGATTCGCCAGGATTAATTATTTTTATAATTGGTGACCATTACTACTGACCACTAGATGGCGTGATAACGTCAATAATGAATGTTTGCACTATTCATCGCTAGATGGCGTTATGTTACTAAAAAGTAGAAAATAAATAATAGTTTAAAAAAACTAAAAAACACGCTTTATATAGAAAACCCAACTAAAAAATAGAAAATAAATTTTTAAAAATTTGAATTAAGAATATTGTATATAAGAAAAAAATATTTTTTATTGTAAAAAAAGCGTGGGGTGCTTTTTAAGATATTATCAAAATGATAATCCTTCTACGTATATCTGTCAATAAAATAATTATATCTATTGAAAACATGCACCCCACGCTTTTTTTACAATAAAAAATATTTTTTTCTTATATACAATATTCTTAATTCAAATTTTTAAAAATTTATTTTCTATTTTTTAGTTGGGTTTTCTATATAAAGCGTGTTTTTTAGTTTTTTTTTTGCTAAAAACAACATTGCTCTTTTTTGTAAATTTTTTAGTTGTATAGTGTGTGAAGTTACTAAAGTTATCACATGGTTTCGGTTTTGGCCGCTGTCTTGATATCATATCCTGTATGTATAATATATGATATAAGAAGTTACAATAAACTTCAGTCTCACTATTCCCTCTCTCTCTCTTTCTCAGCCACAGGAAATCCACTGCTGAAAATAGGCCTCCCCAAGGATCCCTACATCGACCTGTTATAAGCGGCCTGCATCCATCTGTATCAGCCCATATACGACCCACTGCAGGGCACGGGCCTACTCTACAATCGACAGTACGATTGAGAGTGGTTAGGCCATATAGTCCACCACGCTGGCCTAGTGCGGGTTGGCGGACTTACATACCATAGAAATTCTTATAAACCTAAATAAAATAGGTTTCCTCACGATGTTTTCCTTCACCGTTTTAGTGCGTGGTGATTGACTATCAATACACACATGACTCTGAAAAGTCAGAGGTGTGCCCTGGGATTTGAACCCGCGACCACCGTGAACATGTTGGCAGCAACGTCCAGTCCGTTTACCAACAGGACACCACGCACTTACAGGCCACCACGCACTTACAGGCCACCACGCACTTGCAGGCCACCACGCACTTTGCACTGCATCCATGTTTTCACTTAATATAACAATTCAATTTGATGTAGATGACAATATCGATATCTTGTTAAGTACATGCAAACCCGGAACTAATTAACAATGCGAAGCGACTGACATTAATTGCAGATTTGATTTGAATTTTACTGGTGGTAGGTCTCTCATATGTGAGAGGCCATCTGGGTGGGTGCCACCGCAGTGTCTATTTCTCCCGTCAAACAGCAGTGTAAACGCACTGTTGTATTTCAGGTTGAAGGGCATTGTAGCCAGAGTAACTACTGGACATATTGAGACTTAACATCTGATGCCTCAGGATGGCGAGCGCAGTGGAATGTCAGGCATTGCTTTGTAATTCAAGGTGTTGTTTGGTTTTGCTACTGTTCATGAGCGGTCGTATCGCTTACCATCAGGCGAACGGCATGCTCGTCTCGCCATTCATAGCAATAAAAAAAAAATTGATTCTGTATTGAAACATAACATACAGCAATTGGTGTTAACAATGCATAGCATCTAATTCGGTAAGTAAATATAAAATTATAATTACATACAGATGGATATAAAATTGTAATTTACGAAGTTGTAATTAATGTACTTGTTTGTTTGGAATATAATTAAGTATACGTGGTGTGAGAACAAAGAAATATACTCTTATAAAGGCTATAATTAACATTGATTGTTTTGAAATAATTTACATTTTTGGGTTGACTACATTAATTGAGCTCAATTCAGCTTTTGTTAAATAATAATGCCAAATAATGAAGTTATCCGCGTTTATGTAAACATTGACCCATCCACAAGACTATCACACGACCTAATAAAAATGGTATGAAGTTTCTAGATGCAGGTCAAATGTCATATGATCCTGTCCGTTCATAAGTGGTGGTAATTGATGGTAAAGGTAATACTTACAGGACTTTCTAACATCATCTGTATTCTCTGCGCGGCACTTCGGTCCTTCTTCGCTCGTATCAGGAGGAAAACTTTTTCTACCCTTGGACAGCTGTAGATCAATTTCTCGAGAAACACCTGAAAACATATGTATTATTTATTAATCGAATCGAGTTAATTAAATAGTTAATTGCACTTAATCTTATGTCATACTTTAGTCAATCTATAAACAATTTACATGAACTAAGGTTACCAACATAGCGCACAGGAATAGCAAGTTGAAACGTCAGTGGGCCGGGCACATAGCTCGTAGAACTGATGGCCATTGGGGCCGAAAGGTTGTAAAGTGGAGGCCTAATACAGGCAATTGAAATGTCGGACGCCTACAAAGTGGATGGACGATTTGGCTAAGGTTGCAGCAAGTCGCTGGATGCAGGCTGCTTCCAACAGCTCGATGTGGAGATCCTTGGGGGAGGCCTATGTTCAGCAGTGGACGTCCTGTGGCTGAGATGATGATGATAAACAATTTAACCATTAATTTACTGGTGGTAGGTCTCTCATATGTGAGAGGCCGCAGGGGTTGTTACCAATGCAATTTCTCTCGCTAAATATCTGTGTAAATGAATTGCAATAAATTGAAATAATGAGACTTAACTTCTTATTTCTCAGGAAAGTGAGCGCAGCGCAATGCCAAGAATTGCTTTGTAGTTCATAGTTGATTTGGTTTTGCTACTGTTAGTGGTCGTATTCAAATAAACTGCACATTTGTCTTTCAATAAAGAGATGGCCTAGGATTCGAACCCCTAATCTATTTTATTATCTGTGCAGTAGCCAAATTGTACTCCCTTAAAAATATCAATGTTCATATAGCCCTATACTTAGCATCGGTCTATGGTTGAGGATAATGAATGAAGGACGAATATTCTAAGTACCAAAGGCTAGTAACCTCTTTGTATACGCTGTGAATGGGCAGGCTTGACCGCAGTGTCGCCTTTGTATTTTTTATAGTTTTTTCATTCAATAGTTCGGCAAACGACCACACAAGCTACCTAATGGCACCTGATCACCGCCGCTTATGAACACCCACAAAGCTTGGATCATAGGTTGCCGGCCCATCAAGTGGGGGGGAGAGCGGGAAGGAAAAAGGGTGGGAAAGGGGTATTGGGAATCCAACAATCTCACTCACTGGACGAAACGCGAAAGCAAAGCTGTCGCTTAACGTCGATCTTCTGTGAGACAGTGTTACCAGAGAAAATTATCCTGAATGCTACCATTATGACAGCCTCCGTGGCGCAGTTGGTTAGACGCCGACTGTGAAACTAGAGGCCGCAGGTTCGATCCCCGCACCGAAATAAATATTTGTGTGAAACATAGATAATTGTGTCGGTTCTGGGTGTTTATGAGACCGAAAGTCTCTCGTAGTTCTTGATACCCACGACGCAAGACTCGATCTTAGTGTGGGGTCAGGACTATGTATGTGACTGTTGGGTGTATTTATTTATTTATTATATCGCTATTCACTATCATACTTTATACCATATCATACTTTCGCCATTCATAGCAATAAATATAAAATACTTTAGTTTATCAGCCCATACAACTCCTCTATCAAAGTCCGATTGAGTGGGTTTAGGAATAATTACTAGAGGTCTAAAAATTATCACGCGCGCAGTCTGTTAAAACATCATATCACAAATGGGGTAGACAGAGTTAATATTCATAATTTATCGAGCTGATTTTCGTTCTAAATGCGACTTACATGATATTTTTCTAACCAAAACACACACATACACCAATACATACAACCTGGGATGCGAATCCAATTTCACAGCTCAATATACTGCCATTGTACCAATGATTTATTTTGACGGATCGCAAATCGAAAATTCAAAATGAATATGCATGGAATAGACGCATGCAAACACATTGTGTCCGCCAAAAACAGGCACGTTTCCATCGGCGTCTCACATAATTTATTACAAACAGATTAATGTATACCAACTATTAGTATGCAGTGGGTTACACGGCGGATTAGGAAAGGTACCGTATTGGAAATGTTTGGAGATCTTATCATACGTATGTACGTCATTGACTGCTTAATGTATTTATTTATATTGTATTGAATATAAGAATGCACGAAGAGGTTGATGAAAGTGGATGAAGTGGAAGTAATATGTAAGAAGAAGTGGCGGTCTTTTGTCTTTGCCTACCCCTATGTGATACAGGCGTGACGATTATGTATGTATGAATTATATCGTAAATGCAATGAAATATGAGTATATTTCCCATCACCGTGTTACCCGTCTTCAAGTATACATTGAAAAAAAATACTTAGACATTGCGCAGTGACCTATTGTAAACGAACCAGATGCGGCTGATAACATGGTGGTCGCGGGTTCTAATCTCAGGGCACAGTTCTGACTTATCGGAGTCATATATTTTATTTTATTTATGTATATTTGGGAAACATACAGAATTATTAAAATTCATAGATATATAAATATGAAACATAATCCAACAATGTTTAAAAAAACCTATAAATTCCACAAATTCATGGGTGTATTGATATTCAATCACCACGCACTATAATGGTGAAGGAAGACATCGTGAGAAAATTAGCAACCATAGCGATTTGCGAGATTTTTTATGGTAAGTAAAGTCCGCCAACCCGCGCTATACTAGCGTGGTTGACTTACAGCAGCTGCCAATAAATAATTCCAATCCAATATTTGTCGTTGAGATTGACAGCTCAATCTTTTTTTCTGATACTATATTGCCGATAATCAATTTCAATAGTGAAAAAACTATGGCAACATGGTAAACGACAAATCGAAAAGTAGAAAACAATCCAGATTGACTTCAATCTAATTTTTTCGATTGATTATTGGCATCGGCCGTTAATGGCCTTACTTCTCTCAATCGTACTGTCGATTGCAGAGGAGACTCGTGCCCTGCAGTGGGACGTATTACCTTATATAGTACAAGAACTTGGATAAAAATGATGTTTAGAGAATACGAGTAGAAGTGATATTTTATAATACGTACAAACTGGGCTATCACTGTTAGCTTATCGTAAACTTTTATTACTTCCTATACTACATCATAATAAGGCTATATCATTGTTATTATATGGGTTTACATAGATAAGAGCTAAAATCGTCACCCTCCATTTGGCTTGGCCGTAATCGGATAATAGACACAAACATCAACAAACAAAGTCGATAAAATAACACTGAAATATTGGATTGAACGCACATTGTGAATTTGTATCGTACAATTCGAATTTAAAATTTGCATATAGTGTAAAGCGAACAAAAACATTTGGTCAACACTTCGGCTATTTCATTTGAAACATTGCGTGAAATGTTAAGTGGGTCTAAAGTGCCCCATATATGTAGGATGTGTGTGACTCAGCGTGAGTGGGTAGGCTCGTCCGGGGCGGTGCCACTATCTCACAGGAAATCGACGTGAAGCGACAGCGTTGCTGTCGCGTTTCGTTCGGTGAGTGAGATTGTCAAATGCCCAATACCTGTTTCCTCTTCCCACCATTTTTCCTTCCCGCCCTCCTCCCAATTTGATAGACCGACAACACAGTTATTAACCAAAGGTAGTGGGTGTTCATGGGTGGCAGTGATGATTTACAATTAGGTGACCTAAAAAAACTCTTATGAGAATATGATATTATTGTATATTATTTCAGATAGTTTATTGATTAATTTTATACACACTTAGACTCACACCTTTTCCCCAGAAGGAGAAGATAGAATAGAATATACTATAAATGAAAATCAAATATCACTTTGCCCAACCCATGATTCGCACCCGAGACCTCAGCAGTGAAATCGTACAGATACGGCACCGAGTTAGGGGTTTATCTTTTCTTATTATTGATAACGGGTTTTTATCACACCATCCACACAGATATACCAACCCCATCGTAAATTATACACTACATAATTGTGTTAAAAAACCAATAGTATTAAAATTATACAGTTTAAATGTATAAAGGAATAATAATATAAATTAAAATAAAGATAGGTAATGGTTTGGAATGCGCTCGCCATCCGGAGACATAAAATGCTAAGTATGTGTCCATCAATCCGAAACACAACAGAGCATTTACACTGACGTTTGGGGGGAGAAATAAACATTGCCGTGGTACCTACCCAGGCGGCATCTCACACATGAGAGACCTACCAGTGAAAAGGGTACCGGAAGGGGAATTCAACAGCTGTTCTATCGATAAAAATCATTTTTTATAAAGTAATTGATATCTACGCTACGCCATAACCCATCGGATGAATCAACAGCTGGCGTGAATGAAATTCTGACTATAAAATATTTTATAGAGGTCATACAGACCCAGCCTTTACAACGCAGGGTTAAAAGTAAATATTTTAACTAAATTCAATTAGTGCTGGACAACAAAAAGCATTGTTCTCACGTAAAATTTAAAACAACAACGGATTTTTTGCATTTAAAGATAAAATATTGAAATTGCTTGACGAAAAGGCACGGGTTTAACTGAGAATTTGGGTATTTCGTTTAACTTTAATGACGAATTGTAAAGAAAATAAGAGCCTTTGTTTGTAATGAGGTCATTGCATGTTATTATTAGCTAAGGGACGCTTTTATTTTATGTCAATACGTATGCAAACTTACAGCTATACATTATCTTTATGTATGTATGTATGTATATCTTCAAAGTTATGAGTGCAACCCCAAAAACGACTTGAGTAATTTTGTCTGAAGTATGAAAGTTTACATTGGTTTAGTCATAGTGTTGGCTCTTTATGCTGTGGTCTTTGATTTGATTACCAGGTCAGGCAACCTACTTAGTGGGGTTTTCAGTTTGGGTAATGTGTATAAAGTGCCCTGTGGATGACAGTAGGTATATATAATTATATTCCTCGTTTGTTAGTAATTTCTTTCTCTCTCTCTCTCTGATCAGCCACAGGAAGTCCACTGTTGAACATAGGCCTCCCCTCCACATTGATCGGTTGGAAGTGGCCTATATCCAGCGACTTCGTTACGTTATTAATTTATTTATTAACATTATTTTTTTGTTTGTATTTATTTCTTGTATAACAATTTAGTAATTAGCATGTATAATTCATTAATTGGCGACTTCGCGGGTCTGACCACACTCGGACCACGGATCAAGAGAAGTAATAGTCAGGTTATGAAATTAAAAAGATAATTTTGCCCCGTGACCACTAAAGCTGTAAAATAATATCATCGGGAAGTTAAAAAAATTAAAAATTAAACCGAAATCACGATAAAATCCGCAATTTTTTTAAAATTTTAAAATGATACATGTAAATCCATGAAACCATTATTTAATTTATTCTACCCGTTCTTTAAAAGGTTAGACGACCCAAGTCCAAAATCCCCGAGCATGATGACGTCATAGCCTCGTATTTGTGTTGTACCAAACAAATCATCAACATGCGTCATACTAGGTCATACTCAATAGCTCATATTTGTAAAAAAAAAACAATTATGGTATTTAATTAGTTTATTGTGAGAAAATCGAAAAAAATAGTTTTGTAATAAATAATAATTAATTGTAAGAAATATTTATGTATAAGAAGTAAATTCATTATATTATTAAAGAGTCAAAATAAGAAATAAAAAAATTAAAGATAACAATAATGTGAAATAACGGTAATGAAATTAACTGTGTTGTCGATTGTATAAAAAATGCTCTGGAGGCGAGTATCAGCCACATAAATACATGAATTAATAATAACGCATAAGCCTCTTTATTTTAAACCTTTTTTTTAACCATAAGTCTATTTGTAGGGTGTAGATAGATGATTACATCTCCATGCATTTTTTTATTCAAACATAAAAATGATGCATTCAATATCAATGATATCTTTACTTCGTGTCAAAGATCAAAGCAGAGACTGCCCGTAAGCTGTTTATCACTTTGGACTTAGGTGAATGTAATTTAGGGGACATGTTATTAAAACGACGAACAGAAAATATACTTTAGCTTCCGTGGCGCAATCGGTTAGACGCCACCTGTGAAACGAGAGGCCGCGGGTTCCATCCCCGCACCAAGAGAAATGTTTGTGCGGCCCACAAATATTTATTTCACGCCTGGAAGTTTGTGACACCAAAAAGTTTCTCGTAATTCCTGATACCCACGAGACAAGACTCGATCGTAGTGTAATGTCAGGACTATGTATGTGACTGTTGGATGTATTAATGTATGTACCTATATATTACATACACTTGCCATATTATTTGATATTCCTTTAAAATGCAAAATTTAACTACTTACACTTCCAAGAAATCCTGTACCTCCAGTAAGGAAGACGGTCCTCCCAGCGTAAAAATCTGGGACAGAGAGGTAAGGCACCTCATTGTTGTCTGTTGGTATCATTTTGTACCTGCGGATAATAAGAAATAGCTGTTAAAATCATCGCATTAATGTGATTCATACGCATTTGCTGAAACATAATTTTATTTACCAACACTTAAAATTAACTAAGAGGTCTATTGGCGTGTTTAGACTGCGAAATGTAAAGTCCTGGATTCGACTTCCAGGTCGAGAATATGAGTTGCATTTTGAAATATTGCGTGGCATGACATTCGGGGCACTTACACATTCACTTCTTCGTCTTACACTCACATTCACTTCGGGGCCTTATGGCGCCTTGTGCTCTAAAAGGCGATAAACGCCTCATATGCAGAAGGAACACACTAGTCACACCTCTATGTATGTACAATCTAGACAACATAAATGTATAGCCCGGTCAATAAACGTCTCATAGCGGTTGATACTGTGTGTGGGATTGGATTATGATAGCTTGATAAACAAAAACATAACCTATCGTTTTAAATCAATTGGTTACAATATCAAACGAGATTTCCAAAATTTAACCAAGTAAAAGTAAGCAAACTCTAATCAACCATATTATATTTACAGATGATTTCATTCATAATACGTCCGGCCCAAAAGTTTGCTAGTTTTCTAAATCAAACAATCTGCCAACTGAGTAATGACCAAATTATCCAGTTTACAACTTTCACGTCAGTTATATGAATTTTGTGAAAGTTTCGAACTAAGTTATTTTTGGATACATGTTTGTGATTTCCAAAACAATGAAAATTGGAATTACGTTTTTATCATGTTGTAACGTTTTAATTCTCTGGCTAAATAAATGTAAATAAACACATTATTTGATGGAAGACAAACATAATGTAATAGCAAAGTTGTTATTTGACGTCAGTTTTCTGTGATCTGTGATTTGTGGGTACCACCCCGACCAAACGGAACTATTCCTACTGCAGCCTAAAGAACAGCAATGCTGTTTAAACCGTAAAGTTTCTGAGTACTGCCTCGGTGGCGTAGTTGTTCTACGGTACGGTTACAAAGCTGAGGACTCGGGTTCGAATCCCGGTTGGATTTTTCTATTAATTGAACCCGCGGCCTCACGTTTCACAGCCGGCGTCTAACCAACTGCGCCACGGAAGCTGTCAAATTACATTAAAAATGCAAATGGCCGTATAGTTCAAGGCAATTTCTTACCGACTAACATGGGATGGAGATAAGAGAAACAAAATAGAAAGCAGCATGTAGTGCCCAGTAAGATAAAGGTGATAAAAATATTTTTTTTTTTATTGCTATGAATGGCGAGACGAGCATGCCGTTCACCTGATGGTAAGCGATACGACCGCTCATGAACAGTAGCAAAACCAAACAACACCTTGAATTACAGAGTAATGCTTGGCATTCCACTGCGCTCGCCATCCTGAGACATGAGAGGTTTAGTCTCAATATGTCCAGTAGTTACTCTGGCTACAATGCCCTTCAACCCGAAACACAACAGTTAAAAAATAAATAGAAATAAAATACAAACTTTGAATGACCTAACAGCAAGGCTAATGCTGCAACTGTAAAGTTTTAAATACTATGCAGGTCATACTCGTGAATGATTCGCATATTTTCGTTTTTACACGGCTTTTATTATAATAATTACTGTAATTTGTCTATGTCCAATTAAATTAATTTCATGAACTGTTCAACTTGAATAATGATTTCTTTTGCAATACTCAATATCTTTATTGCATTTTTATCAATTTAATATTATATTTACAAGTTATATTACGTAGAATGAAATAATAAATATATGATCGTGACGTATTAAATTAAGTTTTGTTCATTAAAAACATGTGGTGGAGTGTTGGTACTGGACCGGACTGAGTTGCCAAGACGGTGGTCGCGGCTTCGGATCCCGGGACACACCTCCGACTTTTAAGATGTGTGTTTTAGTCGACAATACAAAGCATTATAATAGTGAAGGAAAATATTAGGAAAAACCATATTTAAAAAAATCTCTACTATATAGAACTTAACAAATTATTTGTGAAGTCGGGAAAGATCCATTCAAGCTGAAGGCTCCGATACTTAAACTGTGGAGTTTCTAATAGTATGCATTTTTTCGCTTTTAATACGACATTTACTTATTACTGTAATTCATTTACACCGTCTTGAATCTATCTAATAGACTGCTTAACTTCAATAAATTACTTCCGAGCATAGTTTCAGAAATGTAGAGAATATAATCTGTTAATTTCTTCTATTTTTTTTTTTCATGGAATGACGGGAGAAATTGGACTAGTATGACCGAAAAGTCTCTCGTAGTTTCTGAATACCCAGCACACAAGACTAGCTTCTAAACGTGGATGAAAGATAAATGTGGGTCAAAGATGAATGTGGTTGTTTGATATATTGCATTATATACATGTGTACATAGAATATTCTTTTTTTATTGCAATGATTGACGAGACGAGCATTTCATTCGAAAATATGAACAGTAGCAAAACCAAACACCATGAATTATAAAGCAATGGTTGGCATTCGACTGCGCATACCCATGAGGCATAAGATGTTAAGTCCCAATATGTCCAGTAGTTACTCTACAATGTCCTTCAAACCGGTACACAACAGTGCATTTACACTGCTGTTTCGTGGGAGAAATAGACATTGCGGTGTGGTTCAGGTATTGCATTTAAAGTAAAGTTATTATATCAACAAATAATTCACTTTGTTATTTTGGTACGCTTAACCGATCATAAATCATGAAATAAATAAGGAATAATGAAATATTTTGTTTATAACAATAACTTCACTTTTATGCTATTGTTGGATCGACCTTATATTTCAAAACGTATAACACAAGGTTGCGAATGAAAGTGAGGTTAATAGTATGTACCAAAAATGTGTTTTTATTTATTATAAATGATGTGTTGTAAGATTTTGACATGTTCTGCGGAGCCAAGAGGAAATGAAGTCTGACCTATGGCCACTATGTGCTCAGTGCATTTTAGTCTATATGTATAAAAGAGGAACCTGACTAACTGACGTCAACGCACAGCCAAAACTACTGGAGCTAGAAACGTCACGTTAAAAAAACTCGTTAATCGATTGTAGGCGATTATGTATTGATGCATAACCGTACGAAATCACTTTTTGGACTTATTTATTTAAATAAATACATCCAACAGCCTCATACATAGTCCCGACCCAACACTAAGATCGCGTCTTGTGTCGCGGGATCAGAAACTACAAGAGACTTTTCATTTTTACAAACACCCAGACCGGAAACAAATATATACGGTTTACATTAATATTTTTTTCGGTGCAGGGATTGAACCGCGGCGTCACGTTTCGCAGGCGGTGTCAAATCAACTGCGCCACGGAGGCTGTCGTTTATATAAATGTAGTTTTTTACATACCTTATTATATACCATTTTTTAATATTATAATAAATCGGATAATTTCCTTAAAACAATTGGCAGCGTTATCGCTACTTAGATCCCTTAACTTTTTTTTATTGCTATGAATGGCGAGACGAGCATGCCGTTCGCCTGATGGTAAGCGATACGACCGCTCATGATCAGTAGCAAAACCAAACAACACCTTGAATTACAAAGCAATGCTTGGCATTCCACTGCGCTCGCCATCCTGAGACATAAGATATTAAGCGTCAATATGTCCAATAGTTACTCTGGCTACAATGCCCTTCAACCCGAAACACAACAGTGCGTTTACACTGCTGTTTGACGGGAGAAATAGACACTGCGGTGGTACCCACCCAGATGGGTATGGTGGATGGTCTCTCACATATGAGAGACCTACCACCAGTAAACTTTTCGATGGATTGGATTATTATTTAGATTCGATGGACTCGATTATTTTATAGAATTAATGGGGCACTTCAGACGATGATAAAAAAGATGTTTGTGTAAGTAGTAAATTGCTACGCACTTTAAAAATTATGGGAACGTGAGAATTTTTTTATTTTTTGTTCTTAATCCCGCGGCCCGCATAATTTTCACTACATCGTGAGAACTAACCTGAAAAAATTTGGAGTATTGTAATATATTTTTTTTAAATTGCAGAAGAATTAACATAAGCCATGAAAATTAAGTGGAAAATATATTTTCTCATACAAATAAAAGGATCCAACTTTATTATGAATAGACAACAATAATGTGTTTTAATGCTATTCTCTTGTATCTGCGCTGGATTATTATTATTATTTATTACCATATTTGATTTTTTTTATTATTTTTTATTTAAAGCATGTATAATTGCTTTAACTTAATATTGTTATCCTATTATAAATAAAGCCTATTAAATAAATTTATATTTATTAAGTTATAGTAGTTTATCGTGTATACGATTAAGACGAAAGTCTGTTTGTTTGTTGCTTCTTGACGCTCAAACGACTGAACCAATTTTGATGAAATTATAAATCTCGCTGATACCTTGAATTGACACATAGTTTACTTTTTATCCCAAAAAAATATAGTGATTCCGTGGGATCAAGACGTTATCAAAATATGTATACTTGCTACTCTTTTAAATGCTGAAGGATGCTAGTCCAGGACAGGATTGTCTCGGGTAATGGAACAGATTAAGACGGATGAAAGGGTATGTAATGGCAGCATAAGCGGTATAAAGGTTGTCAGTCACGTTGAGTTTAAGTATACTGGAGTACGCGAAATAATACCTATGTGATGTGGATTGGACTCAGAAAGTGCCAGCAGCCGGGTGAAGCTGGGTCGGGACGCTAGTATATAATAAAGAAATGAACCCATGATCTTTGTGTTAAATATGTATACATTAGTGTTGGAATAATTAGCACCTATAGTGATCACAAATAACAAGTGAAAAATATTTTTCAAAAATAAGGTGTTACTTTAATGCGTTAAAAATGATAAAATATAGTTTTCCTTTAAAACTTTTAAATATGAACTTAACACGTCATTACGGAATTTATTATCGGATAAAAGCTTGTCGTGAGATTTAATCTATGTAGATAATTAAATAACTATGTGGAACTGAATAAATATTTTTTTAAGAATTAACAGACTAAGTAAATATTAATTCTAAAATCTCGGGGAAGCTTTTACAACATAACAAATGCTGTAATTACTTTTAAAGTTGATAGTAAACATTTTAAAGGGAAAGTTTATTTTATCATTTTTTAACGCATTAACTTATTAAAAAAAATTTTTACTCTTTATTTATTTATTATAAATTTCATTGACTTCCTGGCAAGTTTTGTGACTAATGCGGTTTCGCGGCCTAGTAAAACTTTCCGAAGGTTGACCACATTGCGCATGCGAGGGCAAAGGTCATTGAGACGTTATTTCATTTCCAACATATCCAAACCCAAGAAAGGCATTGGTTGGTTATATATTTCTTTTATATAAACATATATACCCAACAGTCACATACATAGTCCTAACCCTACAATAAAGATAATCTTGTATGGTGGGTATCAGAAAATATGAAAGACTTTTTGGTCCCATAAACACCCAGACCCGAAACAAATACTTATGGATCACACAATTTTTTGTCACATGCGGGCATCGAAATCACGGCCTCTCGTTTCACAACCGGCTCTCGACCAAATGAGCCATTGAGGATGTTAGTATTTTAAAAAAATAATATAAATTAAAAATTAAAAGACCGACATCAAAGTGCACAACAAAGTAATAAATAATATATATTTCGTTGTGCTAGTACACATTGATTCTTTTTTTTATTGACTTGACTAGCCAACTAAGCTTAAATACGTAATATTTTGAAAGTAGGTCGCCAAGTGGCGAACAAGAACAAATTTAAGTAAATTTAACACATACATATTAAGAAATTGCAAAGTAATATTGGATTTTTCTATTAGTTATCAGGACGGAGTCTGGAATTTGTGCCCGATATGGCGATAGACTCGCCCCCTATCGCATCAAGGGGTATATCACACAAGGCAGAACGTGGGTGTCCTGATTGATACCAGGAAAATCTCTGACTACTCCTTTTGGGAAAAAGACGTTATTTTATATACATTAAGATGAATTAATATTGCGCGTAAAACTTGCGTATTTTTCGCTAGGATGTTTTACACAAATTAAATTTAGATGTAAGTCATCGTGTTCGTCACTTGGCGACCCGCCTTCAAAATATTACGTATTGAAGATTTGTTGGCTAGTCAAGTCAATAAGAAAATTAATCAATGTGTATTAGCACGATGAAATATATATTCTTTATTACTTTGTAGTGTACTTTGAAGTCGGTCTTTTAATTTTTAATTAATATTACTTTATTTTTACCTTTTAGTTTTCATATAGCTACCCTGTTTCCGTTTTTATGATAAATACATCACTAAAAACTTATTTAATAAATCACATATACAGCACCTAATAGAAGATTAATCATTGCGTTTCTGCAATGCTTATTTTTTAAATTGATTAAACACTGCCGGAGATATTGAGTATTGACAATTGTACCTATTTTCTACTACTAAATAGTACGAAATATAATTTTGTAGCCTTTTATAACCGTTCTATCACTACCTCACACATAACGACCAAATATTTAACTTATGTAATAAGTTTTTTTTAGGTTAAATTATTATTTGCCGTTGTATGTCACTATGATTACTTTTTAAATGTAATACTTTCAACCGTATCAGCCCATATTCGTCCCTCTAAAGGACACTGGCTTACCCTACAATCGAGAGCACGATTTAGAGTGATTAGGCCATATAGTCCATAGTGCGGGTTAGCGGACTTTGGGTACTATTGAAATTCATACAAATAGTTATGGTATGCAGGTTTCTTCACGATGTTTTCCTTCACCGTTATAATGCGTGGGCATTGACTATCAATTCACACATGATTTCGAAAAGTCAGAGGTGTGCCCTGGGATTCAAACCCGCGACCACCGTGAAAATGTTGGCAGTCGCGTCTGGTCTATTTACCAAGAGGCCACTACGCACTTATATATTATTAACAATTACAAAAAAGCTCACTGAAAAAAATAATATCACTACTACATTTTTTATCAGCCCATATACGTCCCACTGCAGGGCACGGGCCTACTCTACAATCGACAGTATGATTGAGAGTGGTTAGGCCATATAGTCCACCACGCTAGCCTAGTGCGGGTTGGCGGACTTACATACCATAGAAATTCTTATAAACCGCTATGGTATGCAGGTTTCCTCACGATGTTTTCCTTCACCGTTTTTTAGTGCGTGGTGATTGACTATCAATACACACATGACTCCGAAAAGTCAGAGGTGTGCCCTGGGATTTGAACCCGCGACCACCGTGAACATGTTGGCAGCCGCGACTGGTCCGTTTACCAACAGGCCACGACGCACTTATACTACATTACATTACATTAAATTAAAAAAATCTTATTTATAAAACATTTATAAAGCCAATAATTATTAATATAAAAATATTTTTTTAAATAAATTATATTTTAATATTAAAGATTTTTTTTCATTTCGAGTTAAAAAAAATACGTATTGTAAATATACGAAAACCTACTTGACAATTCCTTATTTTCTCACGAGCGGCAAAACTGTATTCATTCACATACACAAGCCACGGACACAACGTATTTAACACTGCTCGCAACCAGTTTATGTGCCAACACTTTTATAAGAACGGCTCTCTTAGTCACACCCGCGACTTTGCCCACTTTTATATGAATACTTGACTTTACTTGACCGGTGGTAGGTCCCTCATATGTATGAGGCCGCCTGGGTAGGTATCACCGCAATGTCTATTTCTCCTGCCAAACAGCAGTGTAAATGCACTGTTTTGTTTCGGATTGAATGATATGGTAGCCAGAGTAATTACTGGACATGTTGAGACTTAGTATATTATGTCTCAGGATGGCGAGCGCAGAGGAATGCCAAGCGTTGCTTTGTAATTCAAGGTGTTGGTTGATTTTGCAACTGTTCATGAGTGGTCGTATCGCTTACTATCAGGCGAACGGCATGCTCGTATCGCCATTCATTGCAATAAAAGAAAAGAATATTCTATGTACACATGTATATAATTCAATATATCAAACAACCACATACATCTTTCACTCGCATTTAGATGCTAGTCTTCTGTGCTGGATATTTAGAAAATACGAGAGACTTTTCAGTCATACTGGTCTTATTTGTCCCGGTGCGGGAATCGAACCGTAGTTTCTAGCTTCACAACTAGCGTTTAACCAACTGCACCACGGAGGTTGTCTACAGGCGAAAACGAAGGCAGGTACTAGTTTTAGTGATTTCAGCCACAAGGCAACGAAACATTTTTTAAAATAAAGGCGTTACACTGTTGAATTACTTATTATAATAAAATGAATAAAATAAAATACTTAGCAAATTTTAACATTAATTACAAACAAAAGATAAGATCATTAAAACAGATAAAACTAAATTTACAAATGCCATAATAAAAAGAAAAAAACAAACTTATACTAAAATAATAATTATATTCATTTTATGTAATAGACAACTTACTGAGGAATATAATTTTTTTCATTATAAGTGTGTACTTGGTTAGTGCTAATTGTCTCCAAAGGAATTTTATTATAGTTTGGGTTTTACCTCACTTGGTATGTATAAATCTACACTTAGAAATGCAAATATGCAAATACTATTAGCTTAATGTTAAATTCTTGTTGCATGTTTTTATACTTATAAGTTCAATTGCATATATGGTGTGTGAAAATACAAATATGTACAATAATTACAGGTAAATCCTGTTAGAGTATGTGGACCATGCTGGTAAGCAGGCTGGAGGAATTTAAGAAGACAATTAGATAATATTAATAAATTGTTTTTCAGAACCTGTAGCGGAGGAGAATGATAATGTGGGAAACATTTTTCCAGTGCCCCCACCGCATCCACCACAAAAACATATTCCACAGTCCCATAATCTAGTTAGACCAACAATAATTTCTGCTGTGTACAAACTTATTACAAATAGTACTGGGCATTATATTTTTAATAATAATTGTAAAAAGGTTGAACAGTTACTGATACCAAAAGCTAATAAAGAAATGCTTTAAAGCCGCTATAGATTATAAATTGGTGCTAGGGTATGTCAATACCATTTATATAGCAATTGTTGGGAGCAATTAGACTCTAACATTAGGGAGTTTACTGGGGCACAAATAGATAAAATGCTTAGTATGTTAGAAAAAATAAATTAAACACTTTAGATTTTAGTAATATTCATTTAGTGCCTCCTCACTTGGGTCATTATATTGATTAGTTTTGACACCAGTACAATTTAATTAACTGTTGATTAGTATATGAATATTGTAAACAGAAGTACCTTTTGCAAATATTGCTCTTAGAATTTATTTAGCAAAACTAAGAACAGGGAACAGTAATGAAGGATTATGTAGCTTATTCCAAATGCCACGAAGCATACTTGAACGGTATATGACAAAAGCAAGAAATGATTTGGCAGGTTTTTGGAACTGGCAGGATCGAGCCCGGAACCGGGACGAATGGAAGGAGGGTAGAGCATGAAAGCTGTAAAGTCGTGGAATCGTAGGGGAAATTAAAAAATGTAAAAATTAAACCAAATCCGCGATAAAATTCGTAAATAATAATTTTATTTTAATTAACATTCGCGTAAATCTAAGAAACCATTAAAATGTGTTAATTAAGAACTACATTTTAATTTTTGTTTTATTTGAGTGAGTAACGTAACTGATTACATATTTCAACACATTTTAATTTTATTTTTTTAACAAGGTATGCTAGCTACTATGCATTTACTAATGTAGCTACTATGCATTTACTACATATAGGTATGAAGTGAATTGACAAAATTATGATGTCATTTTTGACACTCAACTCGATTGCATCTAAACTCACATGATATCAATGATATATTATACAAATACGACATGATATTGTCAAAATACGCACATGATTTTTTTATTAGAGCCATCAAAGATTGATAGTTCACTGCGTAATATGTAATAGATATCTATCTCTGTGTAATATCCGAATGACGTATTTTATTATTTTTTATTGCTATTAATGGCAAGACTAGCATGCTATTCGCCTGATGGTAAGCGAGACGACCGCTCATGAACAGTAGCAAAACCAAACAACTTGAATTATGAAGCAATGCTTGGCATCCCACTGCGCTAGCCATCCTGAGACATAAGATGTTAAGTATCAATATGTTCAGTAGTTACTCTGACTTCAATGTCCTTCAATCCGAAACACAATAGTGCATTTACACATCTGCTTGGCAGGAGAAACAGATATTACGGTGGTACCTACCCAGACGGTCTCTCACATATGAGAGACCTACCACCAGTTTCTACTAACAAGCGTTATATTATACCAAATACGACATGGCGACCTTAAAAGCCTGCAATGCATCTCTATGCCCTCTGGTGTTGGCGATGTTCATAGGTGGAGGTGATCACTTACCATCAGGTGAACAGTATGTGAGGCGGAAAGCGGATTACGGACCCGATACGCGATACTTGCTTTGCTGATTATGGATTGTGCATACTGTGTTTATTCAAACTGCGATCGGAAACGAAGCCAGATGGTAGTTTAAGTAAACTCAGACATAATGCAACTAGAAATTTAGCAAAAAAAGCGCCGATTTTTTTGTAATTTTTTTAACTATTTTCGTGTTTGTGTAAATACGTAGTTTTTCCTTAATAACGCACATCTTTTTACTTTTAAGACGTAATACCATGCAAGGTTTAAAGTACAATTTTAGATAAAACGCTGTATTTACTATCCAAACTCAATGAAAAAAGTTGAATATATTGAGATGTTTTTTTTGCGAAATTTTAGTTGCATTGTATCTGCAGTCACTAAAATACCATTTCGCTTATTTTCAGTTGTAATCCGGATATACCTCGCATATTATCGTTGAGAATTAATACGAATATAGAATCACCAGTATTCCTTATGTCGATAATCTTTCGATTGAGAGGAATTGATTAGAGAACGATAGTTTAAATAACTGGGAGGGAACTGTACTAAGACGGAGGTAGCAGGGTGCGGCTGAGTGCAAGAACCTCTGACATTTCCCTGTTTCGTGTAGTTATTATTGATAAATATTAATAATGTTTTGGTTGTATTTCTGAACTATTTATTCCATGATTTTGATAATGAACTAAAATATCGTTTGAAAACAGCCGAGTGACAGTTCTAAAACATAATAATTTTAAGGAATATTAAGTAATACGTGAGTGCGTGGTAACTGCCAATATGTTCATGTCAGTTGCAGTTTCCAATCTCAGGGCAAACCTTTTATTCATTCACCACGCACTTAAACGGTGAAGGAAAACATTGTGAGGAAACCTGCATACTATAGCGAATTGAAAGAATTTGTACAGTTTGTAAAATCTGTCAGGCCAGCGTGGTGGCCTCTCATTTCATAAATAACTCTCAAAATTCCAAGGATGAATTACATATATATAATATATATACAGGGTATATCAAAACTGCTACCGAAAACGAAGCCGGGTGGTAATATAAGCGACTCCAGACACAATGCAACAGAAAATGTTGGAAAAAAAAGCGACAACATTTTTTTTTCTTCAACATTTTTAGTCTTTGTAGTCACTAAAACTACCACCCGGCTTCGTTTTCGGTAGCAGTCTTGAGATACCCGGTATATATATATATTACGAAATATTCAAAAACTTTTGGACAAATATTAAAAATCTTAATTTAGAACTAATGTAATGAATAAAATTGTGTCGTCTATCCAAAATGAATAATGTTTACATAATATTAAGTGCTTATAAAATAATCATTGTTTGAACAACTGTGAATGAAAATTAAGAGAATAGAAAACTAAGCATATTCTAATATAGGCCAATGATTGAGGTTGCGGCCTGAATAAACAAATTACATATATTAATTATCTTCTTGATTAAGTAACCAATTAATTAATTTAACTAATTAATTTGTATGAATATTAAAAAAAAAGAAATAAAAAAGTTTTATTCGTCACCAACAATGAAAACGACGTACAAATACAGGTGTAAAAAAATAAGTTAAAAAAGTTTAAATTGAAAAAAGGAGAAGTTTGCACGTCATGGCTGTGACAAGTAGGTTGCGCTGCGGTGCAGGCCTTAGCACAACGCTGACTTTCGTTGATCACCTTGGATGGACATCAAATTGCAGCTAAAGTACTGGTGGTAGGTCTCTCATATGTGAGAGGCCATCTGGGTGGGTACCACCGCAGTGTCTGTTTCTCCCGTTAAACAGCAGCGTAAACGCACTGTTGTGTTTCGGATTGAAGGGCATTGTAGCCAGAGTAACTACTGGACATATTGAGACTTGACATCTTATGTCTCAGGATGGCGAGCGCAGTGGAATGCCAAGCATCACTTTGTAATTCAAGGGGCTGTTTGGTTTTGCTACTGTTCACGAGCGGTCGTATCGCTTACCATCAGGCGAACGGCATGCTCGTCTCGCCATTCATAGCAATAAAAAAAAAAGTACTCAGATAATCAATTTAGGATTAGAAAATTGAGTAAAATACAATTATTGTTACAGAGTATTGGGGCTTAAAACACCTTGCTAATTTTGTGTTTTTTTAAACACTCTCTTATTTTCTTATTTTTTTCACTTACTCATCACCTAGCTGGCATTAGTGCAACATGATTTGAAGTACCAGCCATAGTTATTTCGATATTACGAAGTAATATACTCAAGAAATTTTCCTGACGTTAACAGTTTTGAGAAATTTCCAGTACTGAGAAAATTATGTTTATCTTGATAGGCCAACTACTAAGAAAAACCGCTTGATGCTTATATTATTCAAGAAGAGTTATTTCATTGGTTGTTGTGTAAATAATTTATAATTAATTTGGATTTTAGTAAGAACAATTCGATGGGTCTGTTACTATCTCATTAGAAAAAAGAATAAAATAAGTATCGGGAATCACACAAATAATTTATAAACATACAATATCACCGAAAAAAAATTTTTGGAATTGGTTCAAAAGTACGTGAAGATATTACTTTCCTATCATGTTTCATACGAAGAGTAGGACTGTCAAAAGACTCGACAGCTTAATTTTGCTAAACACCTCTCCTCGAACACACCGTTTTAATTTTCAAATCGGCATATCTTTATCACATAAATATTTTTTTAAGTCTTTATTTATATAAAACAAATCCGATGTTGCGTAATTAATAATTACGTAATATAAAATATTAACATTTGTTCTTAACACGGCATTGATATACTGAGAAAGCTGTAAGGGAAAATATATTTCTATTTATTTATTATTTATTAACAAGAAGAATAACATGAGCAAGAACATCATCTAATGGTAGAGATGACGTCAGTCCATTAGCAGGAGCAAAACTAACAGAACATGTTATAATAAGATATTTATCTATTATTTCTTTTTCAACCTTTACCACATAAATGATTTACCCCAATGCTATAGTATTGACAATTATAAAATAACTTTATAACAAATTAGGCTATTCGTGTGAATTTATCATTATATGATTTAACACAATACTATTCACTGTATGCCACTGTCACACCTCGAGACTTTGGCTCTTAAGTGTTAATGGCCAAAATACACTGGGTAAAAGATCCTTCAAACTATAGTGAATACACCGTTACTTGGCGTCAGAAAAAACAAAGCGTGAATAAATATTAAGATTTATTATTAAATTAACCGAGAATTCTCTAAGACATTGATGAAAATGGGCAAAGCTAAAGGAGTACCTACGTCAGCATCACACATATCACACACACACACACACACACCGGAGTACACAAACACATCTCAGCCTATCCTTTTGGGGTGTAAGTGTGACGCCTGACGGCTATCAATAAATAAACACACCCAACAGACACATTCATAATCCTGACTCCCAAACTAAGTACATTAAAAAAAAATCAGTCTCACTATCTGTATCAGCCCATATACGTCCTACTGTAGGGCACAGGTCTACTCTACAATCGTGAGTACGATTTTAGTTAGGCCATATAGTCCACCACGCTGGTATAGTGCGGGTTGGCGGACTTACATACCATAGAAATTCTTATAAATCGCTATGGTTTGCAGGTTTCCTCACGATGTTTTCCTTCACCGTTTTAGTGCGTGGTGATTGACTATCAATACACACATGATACACAGTCTCACTATCACTTAGATCAAAATAATTCTGAATCGCACAAAAAATTTGATTCTCGTTTCACAGCCAATATCTACCCGATTGCTCCACGGAGGCTGTCAAAGCATCATCGCAAAAATCGTCATAAGAGGAACCAATTTATTTAATATATGGAATTAAGAATATTGACCTCACACAAAGGTCAAGAAGCGATCACAAACATTCAAGACCAGTGGCAATAATTAGCTACGTGTCAATATACGCCCATGACATCGGAAGCTCCGGCGAGGCCGAGAAATCTTGTTTCCGATATAAATAATATTTTACGTGGCATCAGACTGTCGATTTACGCGAAAGAATTTCATACCTATAGCACAAGGCTCTTTTACGGGTGGTAGGTCTCTCATATGTGACAGCCATCTGTGTAGGTATCACTGCAATGCAGTGTAAGCAGTGTAACTGCAATGGTGTGTTTCGGTTTGAAGGACATTGTAGCCAGAGTAACTACTGAGACTTATGTCTTAGAATGGCAAGCGCAATGGAATGCCAAACATTGTTTTGTGGTTCATGGTGTTGTTTAGTTTTGCTATTGTCCATGAGCGGCTGTATCACTTACCATCAGGCAAACGTCATGCTCGTCTTGCCATTCATTGCAATAAATAAACCTAAGAATGAGTCGACTAGTCGGGTAGTACTGTACTGGTCACTGTCCAGTGACAGTGACCAGTACTGGATAAGGATGACTACTGAGTCATCCTTATCCAGTAGGCATCACATACAAAACACCCTCGTTCCCCTTATCTGAGACCACGATAGATTGACTTAGAACAAACGACGGCGAATTAAAATCACAGGTTTGACTATCTTGACACCAGAGGGCGAGAAAATCGCTTGACTTTTTCTCAATTATACCCAGATATTATTGGCCCTGAATTACTTATAACAGCATTGATTAGCGAATTTAAAACTTTTATTCTTTATGAAGATGCATACGCATATGAAAAAGGGAATTGTTATATTCGCATTTCCGTACAGAATAATTTGTAATTAGATCAATATTTCAAATTGACAAAATCCAAATCGATGTTGTTAGATGTAATTCAGGTCCAAGCTTTCCTCAATCTTTTCGTAGATTAACGTAATTAGTATAGAAATATATACATATATGTAAAATGTACTTTGTGCATTAGACATTCTTCAGCAGATTTCTGGTCTGTAGACTTTTTTCCAAATATTTTTCTTTAGTACAATTAATAGTGATATATTAAAAATATCCACTTAAAGCATTCCACAATAGCGAAAAATGAGAGGATTTCTTATTTTACTTAATTAAAACGAGCAATAATAAGCGTTTCAACCATTTTACCATTACGTGAAAATTTAATAAGCCTGCTGTTATCGACCTTGTTATTTAAACACGCCTAAACAAATTAAATAAAGGAAAAACATACAAACAGTGGGATTGACTTTGCCTCTTCCTTAATAAATATGTTTAGGCATTATGTAAGCCGGGTATCTAATACCCCTTTTCGTTTCCGATTATTTTAGTGTGATTTGTTATTTTGTTATTCTAAGTATATAGGTATTATATATCTTGTTTTTGTTTACGTGTGTGTAATAAAATAAGTGTTTTGTACTCCTTTAAGTGGTACATGCATCAGAATGTAACTGTAGTAAAGAATGTCTTGGATGTGATAATGTATGTATCGCTGGAGAACCTGAATTTAATAAATTAAATAAAAATAAAAATAAAACAGTGTCCGTTGCGTCCTGATTTGATGTGCTGGTAACAAATCTGTAGTGGAGGCTTAGTAGATGTTAAATGACGGCAGTGATCACTTACCATCAGCTGACCTATTTCCTCGTTTGGAGGATGCATTGAATAAAAAAAAAATGATTAAAGTGGACATAATGCACTTTAATATTTTTATTGCAACGTAGTTATAGTCACTGATGGTAACACTAACACCAGCAGAGATTTTGGTTAAATGTACCAAGCAATCGAGAATCATTTAATTTTCTTCACAGATGCATGAGCTCACACCTTTCGATGCGGGTTAAAGATAAGCTAGTGTACCCGAGAGACTCGCCGAGCTCCGGAGCTCGGTGTCAATTTTTTGTGTGCCACTGTTGATCCTGGCTGACAGGAGTTGCAGTGGTGGGCGTGTGAGCGGGAAAATCTCAAGCTCACACCTGCATTCTTGGGGTAGGCACGGCGATCACAATGCCACCAACATTTACAAATTAAGTTCTTATTGTCCTTTCCCAAAATCTATTTTATTCCTGTACCGTTCATCAAAATCGGTTTAGCCGTTTAGGCGTGAAAGCGTAGCAAACAGCTACTTCCGTATTTATATGAGTAAGGGACAAGAATGTCTGTTCTACGGGGAGTAATCCGAGGAAGTGTTTGTGATGGTACCACCATCGTTTTTTACCATCGCACCAACCGTAACCATTTCCGGTTTCGGTATTGTGAACATGTAGTGGTGTTTTGTAGTGTTAGAGCCGTGTACAGACTTATGCTTAATTTTGTGAAATGGCTTTACCATGCTTTCGGAAATGAACAGTCATACAACTAATTTTATGGACCATTATTCACTACTAAAGCCACCAGATTGAATTTAGCTTTTTAGAAAAACCATCTTTTAAATTTCCTCCAGCTGTCAAACGAGAGGCCGACGGGTTCGATCACCGCTGCAAGATAAATATTTTAGTAATCCACAGGTATTTGCTTTGGGTCTGCGTGTTTGTGAGACTGAAAAGTTTGTTGTTCCTGTTACAGACACAAACAAGACTTAATTGATCTTAATGTGGGGTTAGGACCAAGTATGTGACTGTTGGGTGTATTTATTTAATATTTATTTATTTATACACCACACAAATCATCACAAACAAAAATATGAAGTGCACAAAACAGTGTAAGAATCGGCGGACTATTATTAATTTATAATTAATTTGAGGGTAGTTGTCTTTTAATTTCTCAATGCGTTGGTAGTGAAATCTCGTGTACCTTTCCAAACCGTGTCGAGTACTCCGCGTCGTGTTCCATTCTTCGCGTATATCCCGGTTGTGTTGTGATTAATCTAGTTCTAGTGATGATAACAATAATAAAATATGTTTATTTATTTTCACAACGTTTTTTACAATTTTTGGTTGCTGAAGCCTTCTTTTAAGCGCTAGTTACTGGACTTCGCTCTTCCTTAACTAAACTTAAATCCCTAATCTCTTTGTTTTACTTGGATTCTATCCCAAAATAATTAACGGTTATGAATTATTTGCGATTTTTTTAAATACTGTCACGGTATAATGAGTACACATAATGGGAAGCGCAAATACCGTCCAGGCAGAGTATTGAATGACATCAGATGGCAGTCCCATGCTATTCGACAAAATTATGCTGGCCTGCTAAGATGCCTCTTCACACTACGGCCGTAGGATCAGGATTATAGGAAGAAATGAGGGACTTAAAAATAAGTAATGTGTTGATTATTATTTATTGTTGGTGCTTATCTAGTACTTTAGTGCAAGTGTCTAGTGTTACAATATGTGAGTGCGTCATTATCGTCTACCCAGCTTCGAAAGCAGAACCATGGTGAGTTTTTTTATTATCTTATGTTGTTGTTATCTTAGTGCACTAGGTTTTAATATACAGTGTAAACTACTACATGCTAGCTTTTGGCCACATTACCTATCTTAAACATTGATGCTCACCATGTAGAGCGCCAAGGTTAGACAGAAATATTGAAATTGCTATGAAAGTCACCAAGTCATATTCTAATTTTGATCTCAAACACAAAATAATTTTATAAGAAGTCAAATAACGTCATACGTCACAAAAAATATTATACCTTTAAATAACCTACTATTATTATGACGATTTATGAGTGTTTGATTCTTCTTCGCGCTCAAACTGCTGCACCAATATATTATTAAATTGGTATGGAGGTAGTTGAAATTTTTATATCCCGAAAAAATATAATGTTCCCTTGGGATGAGCAAGGAATTCACGTGTATTTGCTACACTGTCGATCTTTAAATTTTACCGACGAGTCCCTTTTGTGACGTAGGGTAATAAGAAAGGGTTTTTTGGAAATTCAACCCCTGAGGAGGCGCAAAGGTGAAATACTGTTGTCAGAGCTGTTAAAATTGTAAAGTCATAAAGTCATACTTGGTAATTTAATTACTCATTCAGAAACAAAAATTGAAATTCAAGATGAGGGTAGGTATATGTGCATTATCACGCGTTATATTTTTGTAATAAGTTCACGGAGAGGTTCAATATAATAAGAGTATCGAGATAATGTTGCTCTCATCTTGAGTCCATATCGTACACACGCAAACAAAGTCGCGAGCGAAAGCTAGTGTATAACAAAGGTTAAGGCCAAGCCTGCCGCTATGCTGGGCATCAATTCTAGTCCCAGAAAATTATGACCGATTTATCAAACTGAAATGTTCAAAAGTGGTTTTTCCGACCTAGGAACAGAACCAGCTTCGTCTGGTTCACAGTCTACAACTGGCGACCTTAAGTTTATCCTCTAGACATACAGCCTTGCTGGTGTGCTATTACAAAGTTATTTTTAACACATACTGTTATAGTAATAAATTTTTTCTTTTTTTCCTTGTAAGATAAGTATTTTGAGCGTAAAGTTCATTGCTTAGTTTATTTTTATACATTTTTTTATCAAAGAACGATTTAAGTGAATAAGCCTGATGTATGTGATTTTTGTAATGATCAATGAAGTAAGTGTATACTGTGCCTTTTTGATAGAACTTCTACTTAAAGTTATTGTAGGGTTTTGTATTAAAAAAAGGAATTCTTACATGGTCACTTTGTTGTTCTCCTATCAAGAAAATCTTAAAAGTAAAATAATACAACTTAATGTATTGTATATGTTATTCTTAATGGGACGTAGGAATCATTGTCGATTTAAATATGCAGGTTCATCACGATGTTATTCTTCACTGTTAAAAAACATGGTATTTAACTTTCAATGCCTATAGGACTCTGATAAGTCAGAGGTATGGTCTGGGACTCAAACCTGCGACTATAGTGGCGGCATCGCATCCGATCAGTTCCCAACAGGCCACGACCCACACAGTATGGAATACCCTACATACATACATAATCGTCACGCCTGTATCCCATAGGGGTAGGCAGAGACTATAGACCACCACTTTGCTCGATCCTGACATACTACTTTCGCTTCATCCACTTTCATCAACGTCTTCATGCATTCTCGTCGGTTCAGGGTACTTTTGACCTGACCCTTGTTGAGGGTATCACCGATTTGGATGGTGAATACCCAGGTTAATAAAAAAATATGTTAATAACTATTAAAATAAATAAATACATCTAACAGACACACAAACAGGTCTAAACCCACATCAAGATTAAATCTTGTATTGTACGTATCAGAAACTGCGAGAGGCTTTTCGGTCTCAAAATCACTCAGACCCAAAACAAATACCTGTAGGTCACACAAACATTCTCGATCCGGGATCGAACCCGTGGCCTCTCGTTTCACAGCCGGCGTTTAACCAGATGCACCAAGGAATCCAATCCAATATTGTATTACTTAAAAATATTTTTTCGTAACTGCAAAGTACATATTTATGGCTCCATTGTCATGTTTCGTTGTGAGTCCATTAATTACTTCGTCAATTTATTTTATGTGTATTTATGATGTAAAACAGTAGTCACTTAAATAATACTGATTGAGTTCTCTGTAACCATTAAGGGTGTACTTATATGTCGAAGTTATTTTTATGACGGCTTGCTCTTCATTAACGTCTTCAAGAAGCCATGAGTGATTTAAACATTAAAGTTTCGAAACCAACTTTCATATATTACAATTTATACTCATTGATATAAAAACTAAGGATAGGCCCTTCAGTTCATTTCGAGTTAAAAAAGATGACCGTGAAAATAAAGCTAAAATAAATATTAAATTAACTTTATTGAATAGATTTCGTTTAAACGTTGATAAAAATATGATGTTCATTTTTAGTAAACTTTCTGTCATAATACAAGCAAGCATTTTCAATCATTGCGAGCGACAACTAATTTCAGTAAAGCTCCACGGGAGATGTACTGGAGCGCGCGCACCACTTACGGCGGAACACATTACGCGCTATTCACCCTGTACATATATTAGTTATATCAATGTGTATACATTTTTGAGCCATTAACTTCATCATAATTACATGTATAAATTCATGCCAAGCCATCAAGTGATGGTAGATGTGAGATGCCGCCTGGGTAGGGACCACCGCAATATCTATTTCTCCCACCAAACAGCAGTGTAAATGCACTGTTGTGATTCGGTTGGAAGGACATTGTAGGCAGAGTAACTACAGGACATATTGAGACATGTTATGTCTCCAACATCTTATGTCCCAGGATGGCGAGCGTACTGGAATTACAAGCATTGCTGTGTAATTCAGTGTTGTTTGGTTTTGCCACTGTTCATTAGCGGTCGTATCGCTTATCATCAGGCGAACGGCATGATCGTCTCGCCATTCATTGCAATAAAAAAATATAATATACTCTCTTTATCCAAACCGTTTACATGGTCTAATCCTGAAACGTGATACTTGAGTGCGAAAAAGTTATGGCGTTTTTATCGCGTATGCCACATACCGTACCACAACTGTACCACCGTGATAGTCTACCAAATATATAATATTGTGTTATGTATATTTTTTTTTATTTATTTTTTTGTTGCCATGAATGGCGAGACAAGCATACCGTTCGCCTGATGGTAAGCCATACGACCGCTCATGAACAGTAGCAAAACCAAACAACACCTTGAATTACAAAGCAATGCTTGGCATTCCACTGCGCTCGCCATCCTGAGACATAAGATGTTAAGTCTCAATATGTCCAGTAATTACTCTGGCTACAATGCCCTTCAACCCAAAACACAACAGTGCGTTTACACTGCTGTTTGACGGGAGAAATAGACACTGCGGTGGTACCCCAGATGGCCTCTCACATATGACAGACCTACCACCAGTAAAATATTCACAAATATAAATAAATATCATTTCTCAAATGACGAAGTTCAAAGTTCTAGGATGTTGTTATTATTTATTTTATTTATAAAATTATTTACTATTGTCTCACTTGCAAAAAAAAATAACGTTGGTTTTCACCATTTATTTTTATGCATTGCTTTTAAGCATGCATTATTATTTACTTTTATATTCTTTATAATATACTATTTTTAAACAAGTTATATAAAAGATGAATACTAAGAAGCTGACTGGCGTTTAGCGTTGGAAAATAACTAAAGGCTCAGAACAGTAACTAAACCATAGAAGTAGCGCTATGACCATTTCTGCGTCTAATCTAGACAGCAAGAAATTGTGAAACATAATGGTGCTGTGATCTCTTCTCACAGTTTATCGATATCGATAGATGAACATTGCCTATTGCTAATTCGAAGGCGTATTAAAATAAAAGGTATCAAAACTGTACTTGGTATTAAAATACCGTAAATAAAAATATAAATATAGGTGAAGCCTTGGTTCGTAAAGTTGTCGTCAACAAGATGTGACTTTACATTTTTGAGGAAAATAATGGCCCACCGGATTGCATCAAAACAAAATGCCGTCCGATATTTGTTTGCTATTTAGAGCGGTTTCGATCATATAGTTTGGCATTTAGATAATTGTTTTCTTCTAACTTTAGTAAATTTTATTCGTAGAAAGTCGGTCGATACTTTGTTATTTTTAACTTAATGAGTTAATCATTAAAATCAGAGAGTTACTAAAAATATGATGTAAAAATAAAACACAGCGGTGTATAAGTAGCATTACTTATTTCAAATCAATAGCCTACTTTTTTTATTATCAAAAACACAAACTTACAGAACAAAACATACAATAGGGTACTCCATTATTTTTTGTTAACTATCTAAAGTTGTTCCTAAGTTAAAAACAAACTAATGAAAATATTCAACTTTACTATACTTATAAACTGGTGGTCACTAGTGGTAGGTCTCCCATATGTGAGAGGCCTTTTGAGTTTGTACCACCAAAATGTCTATTTCCTGACAAACTAAAGTTTAGATCACTATTTGTATCAGCCCATATACGTTCCACTGCAGAGCACGGGCCTCATCTACAATCGACAGTATGATTGAGAGTGGTTAGGTCATATAGTCCACCACGCTGGCCTAATGCGGGTTGGCGGACTTACATACCACAGATATTCTTATAAATGCAGGTTTCCTCGCGATGTTTTCCTTCACCATTTTTAGTGCTTCGTGATTGACTAAACACATAACTCGGAAAAGGCAGAGGTGTGCTCTAGGATTCGAACCCGCGAACACCGTCAATATGTTGGTAGCCGCGTCTGGTCTGTTTATCAACAGGCCACCGCGCACTACAGTTTAGATGCATTATTGTGTTCCGTATTGAAGAACATTGTAGCCAGAGTACCTAGTGAACATATTGAAACTTAACATCCTATGTCTCAGGATGTCGAGCACAGTGGAATACCAAGCATTGCTTTCTAATTTACGCTGTTGTTTGGTTTCGCAACTGTCCATGAGTGGTCGTATCGCTTACCATCAGGCGAACGGCAAGCTCGTCTCACTATTCACGGCAAAAAAAAAAAATATAGGTACAGCTGAAATTTTATTCCGCAGTTAAAAATTAAGTGGATATTTTAACGCAGTTGAACGTGTTATCTTAATGTGTAGAATCAAAAATATATATGATTTTTCCATTAAGTTTTTCAGTTTAAAAATTACTTTTCTTAGTTTATTTTAGTTATTTTTTGTTTACTAGACACATTGTCTTAATTAGATCGAGTTTCTATTACGTAAGCTGTGCACACCTATAATTGGTATACATCTTAGGGTATACACATTAGAACTAACTCGCTATGAAGATGATTTTTAGTTATATGTATTTGATGTGTGTACTATTATGTGCTTTATTAAAATAAATAAATAAAAAAAAGAGTAGCGTCAGAACTTCTGTGATAATACACAAGTTTTACTATTTAATAACAGATTTACGTAATTTCGCTATCCATTATGGCGATTACCGTTTCACACACATATTCAATTTCTTTGTATTATTCAATTGTTTCCTATATCCATACTAAAACAACAAATTTAAATAAATTATAGATACTTTTCATAATCCTATCAATATTCAACAGTCATTCATGGAAGTGTAAATGTTGTAGTACCATCCAATTCGCTAGTTTAAACGTGTAACAGATGTGCATTAATTTTAGCTGTTGTTACGTATGCATTACATACAAATTTACCTTTTTTCACCGAATATGTAATGAGAAGATCGTCGACAACATTCCATTTTAGTCTGAACCATGCAAGATCTATGTTAGTAAAACAGTCACTGATAAAATGTCTCGAGTAATCACGCTACTAGTATTTCCATTGCCAATTAATACGAACAATATTATCTATCCATTTTTGTCCAATGGCATCATCTGTTGTAGGGAATTTGCAATGAAGACATTGTATGAAACACTATGTTTATATATTCATATTCTCATTCTCAACCTCAGCCGTCGGACATGGTGGTCGAATGCCTTTCACCACTACATCACAGTATTTTTAAAGTACAAGCCAATTAATATAATTATATAAAACTAAAATATGAATTATTTATGCTATCGATAAAATGAGAAGAACAGCACTATTTAACAGTTCGATTTGGTACAAATGAAAAATATTTAAAAATTACTGAATCGAATGCCCTACAGATAATTATCATACGACTACAACTAGATCAGATTTATTTGTACTTTGATATTTTACACTTCTGTATAGGTTTTTAGCAAATATTATTGGTTTGTTGTCTTCTCACCGATGGAAGCTGCGGGAATAATACAACTTACGTCCCAATTCCCTTAATAATTCCCTTAATAATCCCTTAATTATGTTGACTCGGTTTATGGCCCCCGGTTACTTTCAAAGACATCCCGCTTAATTCAAAGAGTCCAAAATGCCTGTGTCCGCTTTTGCTTCGATGTCCCTCCACGTAGTCATATAACACCTTTCTTGAACAAACATAATATATTAAACATGAAGTACAGGAGGGACTTGCATCTCGCGTCCCTAATGTTTGGTGTGGTAAAGTTGCAAATTCCACGGTATCTCTTTTCCAAATTGTTGTGGGCTCGTGATTATAAAAAATATGACTCTCGTACCACAGCCCTCTTATTACTTACTCCGCGACATGGTACAGCCGCATTCCGGGGAAGTTTTCGCTTTCAAGCTACTAAATGCTGGAATTCGCTCCCGCCCCCTTTGCGTGAGCTGAAAAGTAAAATTTGCTTTAAAATTAATTATAAAAAGATTTTATTAAATTCTCAAATCCTATCGTTCCCGTAATTTTTATTTGCCTTGTATGTATATAGTTAAGTGGTATTCTCTGCGGTATTCTCCCATACTTATTTTTAACCTGTAATATGTATGTGTATGTATGTATGTATATTATATAATATATATAATTTAATAAATCAATCAATAAATAGCACCCAATCAGTCACATACATGGTCCTGGCCCCGCGCTGGGATCGAGTACTGTGGCGTGGGTGTCAGAAGCTGCTAGAGGCTTTTCCGTGTCACAAGCACCCGGACCCGGGGGAGGTGTTTTGTGGGCCGCACAGGCATTTCTCTTGGAGTGGGGACCGAACCAGCGGCCTCTCGTTTCGCAGGCGGCGTCTGGCCGCCTGTGCCACGGAGGCTGCTATAATGTAATTGGATTGGTGGTTACCTGTGTATTAGAGTGTTGCTTTCGAAACTCATCTAAGCGGAGAAACTATTTTATCGTGAACCTTATTAGTAATTCAATAAGCAATTGGTATCAGTAGATGATGTAATCGACTAAGATCACCACAAATTAGTCATAGTTATAGTATAGTCATAGACATAATCTTTGTTGTTACTGTAATTGTTGCTGGGCTAGATTAGCTCCTGTACGTCGCGTCACCCTAGGTTACATCTGAAAACCAGCGCTGTGTGGTCGTTTCTGTTATCACACAGCAACATGCTGAGATGTCGACCTGTTGTCGCGGGTGAGCCGCGCAACATACTTACCTTACTGTTTTGTACTTTTTTTTTTCTGTTTTTTTAATATATATGTTACATTATTATATTGTTTGCATTGTTATAATAGTACTGTGTTGTATGCGGCTGATTTCCGCGATAATAAAAGCATTTTTCTTTCTTTCTTTCTAATAACGCATGAACGCTGGAATTTAATATATTTTACACTAGCACTATTTATTTATTTAATTAACTCAAGAATATTTATAAAATGTGCAAACAAAGACAAGCGCGCGGAAGTATACCGTAAATTAATTATATGGGCACGTTTGCTATTTGTAACTATTGTGATTTGTATGAATTTGTAAGTCTCCCAACCCGCACCAGGCCAGCGTTACTATACGGTCTAACCCCTCTCTATCACACTCTCGATTGTAGAGGAAACCTGTGCCCTGCAGCGGGATTTATATGAGTTAACACAGACTTATTACTATTATAATGACTAAACTAGTGGGAGGTCTCTCATATGTGAAGAGGCTATCGTGTGGGTAACTCCGCAATGTCTATTTCTCCCGTCATACAGCAGTGTAAATTCACTGTTGTGTTTCGGATTGAAGGGCATTGTAGCCAGAATAACTACTGGACATATTGAGACTTAACATCTTATGTCTCAGGATGGCGAGCGCAGTGGAATGCCAAGCATTGCTTTATAATTCAAGGTGTCGTTTGGTTTTGCTACTGTTCATGAACGACATGCTCGTCTCGCCATTCAATGCAATAAAAAAAAAACTATATCAAATAAAAGATTCGCAAATGCACGCTACACATGCAAAAATATATTTTGTATAAAACGTGCGTTCACGAAGAATCATTAACCTCGGCACGTACATAAATTATACTTATATTAAAACCTTGCACTTTGCGATATGACTAAAGTTTTATTGACCTAGAGAAGTTTTCCGTTACCATAAAGTGTTTTGCAATAAGTACATAATATTTGACGTTCAAAATTTTTATGGCATGTAAAAGTTCGCCAACCCGCACTAGGTGTTAGGCCAGAATGGCTATATGGCCTAACCACTCTCAATCGCATTCTCAACTGTAAAGTAAGCACCTGCCCTGCAGTGGGATTTATATTGGCTGATATGATAAAAATACATATTTGATTTTGCGATCGTCGTGGCCTCTGAGTAATTGAATACACCCAACAGTCAAATACACAGTTCAGACCCCACATTAAGATTTTTCGGTCTCACAATCATCCGAGTGTGTGTATTGATATTTGATAGTCAATCACCACGCACTAAAAACGGTGAAGGAAAACATCGTGAGGAAACCTGCATACCATAGCGATTTGTAAGAATTTTTATGGTATGTAAGTCCGGCAACCCGCACTAGGCCAGCCTGGTGGACTATATGGCCTAACCACTCTCAATCGTACTCTCGATTGTAGAGTAGGCCCGTGTCTTGCAGTGGGACGTATATGGGCTGATACATACATACATACAAACACCCGAGACAAATACTTGTGGGCTCCATAAAGATTTGTTTCAGTGCTCTTGAACCCGTGGCCTCTGTCGTCATCGAACGTCATTTGGTGTTTTTTCTCACGTGTGATTTGCGCAATATAATTTATGTTTACATTGTATTATGAGTGAAAATAAGTTTTTGTCGATACTGGTTTTATAAAGCACGTCGTTTTTTATTGCTATGATGGCGACGAGCAGGCCATCCGCCTGATAAGCGATACGATCGCTCATGAACAGTAGCAAAACCAAGATACACCATGGTCCATGAATTACAAAACAATGCTTGGCATTCCTTTCCGCTTGCCATCCTAAGACATAAGATATTAAGTCTCATTACGTCCAGTAGTTACTCTGGCTATGATATCCTTAAACCGGATCACAACAGTGCATTTATATTGCTATTTGGCGGGAGAAATAGACATTGTGGTGATACCTACCGAGATAGTCTCTCACATATTATGAGAGACTTACATCCAGTGAAATTATATTTCCCTGAAATTTAACTTGACTGTATGAAGTATTTACCATACTGTCATGTATCAGTTTAATTAGATTAATCGCTTATTATTATCAATAGATGTTCTCTACAACCGAGAATTAGATTAATTCAATTGAAAGAGCTTCGGTCGTGTTCCCCCCCATTTGTGTAGAGCGGGTTAAAAATTTACATGTAATTGAAAAAAAAACTCCTACTTAATTTTACTTGTTTCATCATATAGATCCAGTGGCAAAAGATGACCTTGATTTTCTATATTCTATTCGGTCACAATCATCCCAAAAACAGAAAACGTCAAAAAACACTAAACTCCCAAATTTAATATTGAAAAATCCTTAAGGATGACCATGATTATTTTTTATATACTAAGATATTTTTATTTATATACTAAGATAGATTCAGTCACAATCATTCTAAAAATATAACTCGCAAAAAAAAATATTCCAAAAATTGAAAAATCCTTCAATGCACGTGGTTTAACTGCAACCTAGAATGCGTTGTATTCTAGGAAATATACAAAACCTTGAGTGTGTCAAGATGCAGTAATAATTATATAAGAATGGTAAGATGAATCTCCCATAAATATATTACGAAGTCCGTGTCTCGCCTTACAAGCGCATCTCTTGACGTAAAATATGCCTGGGTCATCGAATGCCATTGAAATCTGCAAGCACGCATGAAGCGGCCTTAGCAAATTATAAATTTAAAAAGGCCTGACTTCAACCCAAATTGAGTAATATAGGTATGCTTCGAGGAAAGGAGGAAAGTCGTAATGTACTACATTATCACTGCATCAAAAGCCTTTGAAAATAGTTTATATTTTTGTTTCCATTTCTTGACTATTAGTTAGAAAGTATTATAGAAAAACAGAATAAGTGGCTGCGCAAACAACATTTCTGCTTCAAGACGGCACAGTGCATTATCGGATCTCATCAAAAATCCCGTTGAATAAAAGTTCATTATAATTAAGTTCACTAATTAACACCTTTCATGATTTTTTGAACCCATCTAATGTCACAGCCTAAATATTTCTGCAACTGCAACTGATTATAAGGCTTTTAAAATACTTGTCAATAATACGTAATACAGCAGTAGTTAATGACGTCAGCAGCTAACATGTTTAGGACAACATTGCAGACTCTACGTCTCCTTTAGGGATCAGAAACCAGAACCTTACGGTATACATGGGGAATTTTCTGCAAGCAGATAGCTTCCATCTTGTAAACCAAAAAAGCACGGAATTTGTAAAGAAGGGGTAGAAATAGCAAATTAAAAAAAATGACGTATATTCCGTTGGTTCCATTTCCAACGCAAGGAGACTGTGGGTTAAGACTTAAGATTACGGGGGGAAAATATTGTAACTAAAATGACCGCTTTGGTTTAGTTTGCCGTATTTCATTACCTCGCAGAATTTGATCCTTATTAGCAACAGTATCAAGTGTCGATATTACGCCACTTGATGTGATATTTGGCCTGTGACATTTTTTCACAATCATCGGATTCGATTCTTAGCTATGAATTTTATCAAAAATTAAAGTATGCAGTTTTAGTTTCAAAATCGGACTCGTTACTCCTTTCAGCGTTTATCTGTATTTCTCATAGTTTCGGATTTGGCCATACTTGCCCACTAGAAAAAACTTCTTTAGCGTAAAGAGGGAAAGACTTTTGTCACAGTTTTATTTTCTGTATTTATTTATTTATTTAAAGTTTATACAATATGTACAGGCCGACTTAATGCTGTCGGCATTTTCTACCAGTCAACCTTTAGGAGATGCAGAGATGAGATCAAAAGGGTGTTTCTATGATACGAAAATGGTTACGTAAATATATGCTAATATACAAATATATCTTAAAAAATATCTATGTGGTTTTTAAATAATAAAAAATATAGTCATGCAATTATTTATTAATTAAAAATATACAATATTGTACAGTAAACTTAAAATTAATTCGAAGATGATTAAGCGATAAATACAATGTAATACCAAACAGCAGTGTAAATGCACTGTAATGTTATGGTTTGAAGGACATTCTAGCCAGAGCAATTACTCGACATAATGAAACTTAACATCTTATGTCTCAGGATGGCGAGCGCAGTGGAACGCCAAGCATTGTAATTCATGTTGTTTGGTGTTGCTACTGTCCATGAGCGTTAATATCGCTTACCATCAGGTGAATGGCAAGCTCGTCTCGCCATTCATTGAGTAAGAAAAAAAATAAATTACCAGCTAAAAGTTAGATGAAGTTACAAAAGCAAATATCATTTTCTACTGCTCTTCTTTATCAAAAACTTATCAACGCCGTCGGAATACAAATGCATGTATTTCCTCCAATCAATGTCAGCTGGGTTGCAAGGGAACAGTTTGCGGTCTTCCTCCGATAAGCTGTTGATAAGAGCCATCACATTGGAGTTGTCCATCACCCAGGAGTGCTCCATGAAAAACCCCATCACTTGTCTAAGGGCCAAAACCTTTTTCTGGATTTTCATGTATCTGCAACATGCGATTAAAAATATTAGATAGTTTAATGTTATTTTTAGTAACTAAATATTGTACAGTAGAATTATTTCCATAGGGTAGTCTAGTTTTAAATAGTTATTCTTTAAACACATATTGTGGAGATAGGTGTTTCCCCAAGCACGCAACAGAGCCCGTCTGTTGTTTTATGCCTTCAGTCGCTGCCGGCCCTCTTATGCAAGTTGTCCCGCCATCTGGCCAGAGGGCGTCTCACGCTACTTTTGCCAATACGCGGTCTCCACTCCAGAACACAACAGCCCATTGCCACTTCAACCTACTTTTAAAGCTATGTCGGTCACCGTGGTTCTCTGACTGATCACTTTGTTTCGAATTGTGTCCTTTAGATAACTGAATAGTTAAGTGATGCTCTAGAATGAAAATACATACTTAGGCTCCCTTCCAGTGATTGTCAGCCATATATCAGCGAAATAAGCAGGTAATATTTCCAACAATGCTGTCAATATCCACAACATAATCTTTGATTCAACAAAGAATGTGTGTGGGAATGGTCGATCATCTGAAAAAACAAACGTTGTTACTAACCTCTAGCATTAGTATATTGAATTTAAAATTGTTGGTTTCGGCTTGTTTTTGAGGCAAGGATAAGTCTCTACGCGATTTATCTATCTTAGAAATTTACTCCATTTTTTGTTGTATTTATCAAAAGGTATTTATATTCAAAATGTGCAAAGAAATATTTTTGTAAATCCATTCAGAATTAAACAAGCTAGAAACGCTTTAAATCTTCCAGTGGAAGTAAAAGAAAAGAGATGCAAAACCAAACTAGTGGCGTCACTAGTCTTAATATCCATCACAGTTTTGCGCGTGTGAAAGAGACGGTAACATGTCCTCACAACACTCCCACTTTTTTATTTAAAATATAAATTTGCCTCATGCTACAAGCTACTTACTACTAAATGTTTTATTTTAATGGTATTTATGTTTGTACACAAAATATTTCAAAAAATGGTCATATTCAAATACCATTTAAAGAAATCGTTTTTATCCAATTGCTCGTCGCATAAAACATTTTTTTTTCGTTATCAACCATTTTGCGAAATATTTATCTAGGAAAACTTCTAAAGTAGGTACACTAAGTCATAAATAATTACTTCTTAATTCCTACATATTATTAATTGCTTTTCTGAACATGAACATTACAAAGTATACGTCATTCGTCAATTACAGTAATGAGATCCTTGCTGTTAATTGCAAAAATAATTAAACATCCAGAACGTCAAACATAAACAAGTCACAAAAACATCGTAATCATTATATATATTGAGTATAATTATTGTTTTTGTGACAGAAACATTGAAGCTAGATATAATAAGAAATATCTAAAAAAAATCTGTCTCTCCTCTTTAGTTTCTGTTGTTGAATTTTTATATCTTGCCTTCTTCAATTGAATGTTATAAATATTTAAGGATGCGCACCTCATTCATTATTGTATTTCTGTCTAAAAAAATATCTAAAACGAATCGTGCATGAAAATTAATAAAAAAACATATATGCCAAAATTACATTTGTCAAAAGTCAGTTTGCTGCATGATTCACATAAACGAAGAGTTGTTATACATTCAAACTTTAATTTGATAAGAATTTCGCACCGTTTTGCATTGCTTGAAACCTTACTTCAATAATCTGGCAATGACTATACTCGTAGATATTGCTGGCAGATCAAAATGTTATACATGCAAAATATTTTTTTCTGTTTCTTACTAGAGTGAGGTGACCATTTTTTTCAAATAATAACAATTTATGATGTAATCCTGCTTAATATGAAACCATTTATTAAAAAGTTCGCCAACCGAAAGGAATAAAAACGAAGACCGGGTGAAATGGAGGAAATTCGGCCGGAAGTTGGACCCTGGCACCGACCGGGGTAAAGTCTAAGTAGGAGAGAGGGAGGGGAAGAGAGAAAAAAGGCTCCAGGCGAGTGGAGACATTAAAGCAATAGGAATGACGAAAACTGATGGATTGTGTGAATTAACTACACTATATCTCGTCAAAAACGGTGAAGGAAAACATAGTGAGGAAACCTGCGTACCATAGCGATTTATAAGAATTTCTATGGTATGTAAGTCCACCAACCCGCACTAGGCCAGCGTGGTGGATTATATGACCTAACCACTCTCAATTGTACTCTCGATTGTAGAGTAGGCCCGTGCCCTGCAGTGGGACGTATATGGGCTGATACAGATATCTCGTCAAATATTTTATCTGTTGAATTATAAGCTGAATACTCACTTATTCCTCTCCTCACAGTATTTTCAGAATAGAAGTCGTAAGCGCTCTTCCAAGTTATAGGATTGATGGAACTCGAAGAGCAGTTGTACACGGGGAGGTCTTTAGTTCTGAAACAAATTCGGAAAATTGAGGGACACATATAACGTTGATTTTATATCGTGTGTCTTGCCTACATTCCATAAGGGTAGGCAGAGATTATGGATCATTACTTTGATATATCATTTTCGTTTCATCCATATTCATCAATACCAGGTATATTTAGACTGTTACCGAAAACTAAGCCAGATAGTAGTTTAAGTGACTTCACCCACACTGCAACTAAAAATTTCACAAAAAAAAATTTGAATGATTTTTCGATTTTCCTAACTTACGTCCTGTTTGGGTGGTAAATAAGTAATTTTCCTATTATAATAATATAGCCTTATAGCATTTACCATATGTTATAGCACACAACTCTACTTTATGTACCTCTAGAAATCTTATTATTTACATTCCTCTTTACCTACAACTATACGCTGATTGTAGGATGTTTGCATCATCCCGGATGGCCACAAAATCGAGCAAACAGGTCACCTGATGGTAAATGCTCACTGTCGCCAAAGAACACCCTCAACATTTGGCTCGGTTTGGCTCATTAGTGTGTTGCGGGCCCATCAAATCGGGAGAAGAGCGGGAAGGAAAAGGGATAGCAATAAGAAATGGGTAGTGGGTATCCGGTAATCACTCACTTCAGGTCGGCTTCCTGTGACACAGTACCTCCCCGAACGAGCCTGCTCATTTATGCTTAATCATGACTAACATTATATGGACTATATGGCTTAATTACTCTGAATCTTATCACATAATCACCAAGCACTATAACGGCGAAGGAAAACATTGTGAGAGAATACCATAGAAACTTCATGTCATAGAGATTCGGAAGAATGTCTGTGGTATGTAAAAGTCCACCTAACCACTCTCACACCTGCGTGGTAGATGGCCTAACCCCTTTTAATCGTACTCTCATAGAGGTAGATTGTAGAGGAGGCGCGGGCCTTGTAGTGGGACGTATATAGGCTGATACAGATATGACTGACAACAGCGTAGCCCTAGCAGTTGTTTCTGCACTATCTGGACTGTAACGTATTTACCATCAGGCGCTTCGTAACTATTTTTCGTACAAAAATGCTAATAATTCTCTGTTTCACATACCCATTAGTTTTAGCAGCAACAATAATACTTAAGTTAGTAACATAGTCCACAGGAATGAAATCGATGACGACCTCGTGATTTCCAGGGACAACTCTGGAATAGCCCATGCCAACGTTGTAAACCGCCCTGGTCACTCCTTGCCAGTCATTCAACCAGCCCGGGATAGGTCCTTCTATTATGGGTGTCACTGAAATAAATATTGGTGGTTTTTCATCGATTTAAAGGATTTGGAATAATTATGAGGCAAAATTATTAGGATGGGAAATTAGAAGGATACGATAGTACGCAATAAGCCAGAGAGTAGAGGAAAATCATGCTCAGCTATAGGAGTTATTGAGCTGGTACATCAAATTATAGTGGGTATTTTTCAAGCGTTGGAAATAAACACAGAAGGTAGTTAATGCAATAATAGCGCGCCTTTCGAATTTAAAACACAATGCGAAAATGTACTTTGCTCATTTCTTTCTCAAAGGAAGTTTTTGAATTCGAAAAATATATTAAATTGTGCAATAAAGTTAGAGTAATTTAAGGTATGTGTACATTACAATATTAAGAGTTAAAATCTTATGTCTCAGCATGGCGAGCGCAGTGGAATGCCACGCATTGTTTTTTAATTCATGGTATGGTTTTGCTACTGTCCATGAGCGGTCGTATCACTTACTACCAGGTGAATGGCATGCTCGCCTCGCCATTCATCCCAATAAAAAAAGTGTTGAAAGTTGAATAACGTAAAAAAAGTTCGCGTGATGGACCACGGCATAAGTTTTCTCAATTGCAATATCCTTCGTTGTGCACCAGAGCTTAGCAACAAACATATATACGTTCATTATAAAAACATTTAGTTTTAAACTCACCAGCAGATGGTCTGACGATTGCAACAGGCACGTTGCCTTTATTTTTGAGGAGGTAGTGCTCTGTAAGTGCCTTAGCAAATATATACGTGTTTGGACTGCCCCCTGAAAAGTTAATGCTAAAAATAAATAATACCCAAGAGATATTTACATAGTCCTGACACCACCCTAAGGTCTAATCGGTGTTGGTATCAAAACCTACGAGAGACTTTTCGGTCTCACACACATAGACCCAAAACAAATACTTGTGGATTACACAAACATTTCAGACAGACAAACTCAGAAATTTACTTAGATAAGATATTTTCAAACTAGTACACCGCATTGATAAGGTGTCTACAATCAGGATCTGATTTTGAGTGCATTCTAAATATTATCGATGGATGAAAGATTTTCATTTAAGTATGTATTACGTATTATTAAATGGTAGAAGAAGATTATACAAACTATGTATGGGTGGACTTAACGCCTGAATTATGTTCCAGTCATACATAATGAGACGTAGAAAACATGAGGTGCACTTCTAATGAATAGAAAAATTTTATATCACTTTTCCCGAACCGGGATTTGAACCTGAGACCACAGCTTTGCAATCATACCGTTGTACAACTGCGCCACCAAGGCAGTCCCTTTTATAACTTTCTCTCCTAACTCTGTATCAACACCAGTATTATACCGACTTGTTCCAAACCATTTAAATAGTCTGATCTTGAAACGCGAAACTTGTGTAAAGAACAGTGTTGGCGTTTTTCTCGCGTATGCCAGATACAACAGTATACGGTGTCAAGGAATTTATGACCCTGCGTTGTGCCTTCCTATTACAAGACCAAAATACCCGAATACTTCATATTCAGCCTATCGCCGTCCACTGCTGGATGTAGGCCTCCCCAAGTAAACGCCAACCATCCCGGTCCTGAGCAGGTCTTATATATCTGCTACCCGCGGCCCTTTTCAAGTGGGTCCATCGCCCAGCAGGACGTCCTATACTACATTTACTGGTGGTAGGTCTCTCATATGTGCGAGGCCGCCTGAGTGGGTACAACCACAATGTTTAGTTCTACCACCAAACAGCAGTTTAAATGCATTGAACGGATTGAAGGACAGAGTAACTACTGGGCATATTGAGACTTTACATCTCATGTCTCAGGATGGCGAGCGCAGTGGAATGCCAAGCATTGCTTTGTAATTTAAGGTGTTGTTTGGTTTTGCTACTATTCATGAGCGGTTGTATAGCTTACCATCAGGCGGACGGCATGCTCGTCTCGCCATTAATTGCAATAAAAAAGTACCTAAGCGCGGTCTCCACTCCAACACTTGTCTGCTCCACCGACCATCTTTAATAATAAATCCCAATGACTTACTTAAGAATTTCTCCGTCATTTTCTCATCGTTGTCGTACTTTGCTATGAAGTCTTCAACCTCTTCTAAAGTGGCAGCTGGTGGGTACACAACCTCCCTGAATGTCTCTTTGGTTTGTGTCACGTTTGCAAACGCTGTCGACATGTGGACGAACGCCTGCGAAATCAATAATGGCTAATATTAGAGACTTCCCGCATGCAGGTAAGGTATAGGAAGCGACGTGGTTGTTTTATAGTATTCGATTTGCGAGGATTATTATAGCTTCAAAGATTTTTTTCTACGTCATAGGGGCCCAAACGACTAATGTCAATAACGAACATCATAATAACAATATTCTATTTAAATATGCTATGCATCTTCTAAAGGTACATTTCAATTGAAGTATTTTTATAATATTTAAAGCAAATCCTACTTTTTCCTCTATTTGCAACACATTGCGCCACCAATATTATCAACTCATGCACATATGGGTATCTGTACACCCATGGAACAAACATTTGCAACCATACATACAATTTCGTTTACAAAATTCAGCACAATCAAAACAGTACAAGTGATATCACCTCTAAATTTTTCATCTTCTTGCTCAAGTTCAGAATCCTCTCGGTACCTCTAACATTTATGTTGATTATAGGACTCATTTTATCGTTGAATTTCACGCTTGCAGCTGAATGGAATACTATGGACACCTGGAATCAAAAACAAGTATTTGATGTGATATTTAGATTAAACGATTTGCTTTTTCTTTTTAATGGAAGAATAATAATCAGTTTCTACTGTGTCCGTAAAATGGTGAACAATATGTGTGATAATCGTTTTTATTGCAATGAGTGGCGGTATGAGGATGTCATTCGCTTGATGGTAAGTGATATGACTATTCATGAATAGTAGTAAAAGCAAAGAACATCTGCCAGCACCACAGAGTACAGCATCCTGATTGCTTTTTACTGTTACGCAATAAATTTTGGGCAATCATCTGTCAAGATGCTGTCGTCAATGACGATATATTTATGACAAAATCATGAATTACCTCATCCGTCAGGGTCTTTATGTCTTCATCTCTGATGCCTAAGTCAGGTGAAGTTATATCCCCAGCCACTGGTACTAGTTTACTCAAAAATTTTGGTTTATTTTCCTTCAGCCTTTGGAAGAGCTGGAACAAATTAATTCACTATTAATTATTTGCGCAATTGTAAAATACTAAATTAACTTATTACTAACCTGTTAAGTTCTCGCATGTTTTTAATAAGAGAGTAATAAGGAAGCAATTGAATAGGTATCTGTATCTGTATCAGCCCATATACGTCCCACTGCAGGGCACGGGCCTACTCTACAATCGACAGTACGATTGAGAGTGGTTAGGCCATATAGTCCACCACGTTGGCTTAGTGCGGGTTGGCGGACTTACATACCATAGAAATTCTTATGAATCGCTATGGTATGCAGGTTTCTTCACGATGTTTTCCTTCACCGTTTTAGTGCGTGGTGATTGACTATCAATACACACATGACTCCGAAAAGTCAGAGGTGTGCCCTGGGATTTGAACCCGCGACCACCGTGAACAGTGGCAGCCGCATCCGATCCGTTTACCAACAGGCCACCACGCACGCAATTGAATAGGTGAATTATTTTATTTATTGATAATTACTGCCGACGATGACAAAGAGTGCCTCTGTGCGGCTGTGGCCTCGGGTTCAAATCCCGGATCGGGCGAAGTGATATTGAAGTTTTCTTCTCATTATAAGCCCGGAGTCAGCAATTTGTGTCCGATATGGCGATAGGCCCGCCTACAGTCACACCGTGGGACGGAACATACAAAAGGCCGTATGTGGATATCGTGGCACCTATCAGGGACTTTATCAGGAATTGGTGAAACTGGCCCTTAATGTTATATTCCACGGTTTGTACATGATTGATAATTTTAAAGAATATTGGACGTAATATTTAGTAGAATGGTAAATTTATTTTAGCTATCGATTTTTTTGTTCCTTTCGAATGAATTTGAATTCGGTTTGAGTGAATAAGACAAAAATCAATAACTGAAAATGGTTTAGAAATTGTCTATGAATAAGTCTGTAAAAGTGGGAAAAAATATTTTATTAAAATTACGTTTAAATGAAGTATTAAAAAGTATACTTACGGGGTCGTTTAAAAACTGGTTCAACCTTTGTTCAGGTGGCACCCCTTTCTTTTCACGTACCAGCATGAATACCTTTTCGATTCCCGTGCAGGTGTAAAGAAGTTTTTCAACCAATACCTGGAAAATTGGGTCAAAGCATGAAATCCACATTTTAACTAAGGTGGTACTACCATCTTACAAAAAACGACGACCTCGTGTTGTTCGATGAAAATGAGTATCGAAAGCATAATACTCATATATATTATTTCTTTATTTTCATTACCATTTATACGGTAGGAATTTTTATATGGTAAGAATCTCATATATTGGAGGCCGCCTGGGTAGGTAACACCGCAATGTCTGTTTCTTCCGCCCGACTGCGCGCAATAAACTTTTGGCGCTTACCATCAGGTGCAGAGCAGTAACTACACCGTGCCAGCTTAAAAACAGGTAATGGAAAATGGAAATCAATAACTATCAAATGAATTACCTCAGGGCTCAGCGAGGTCAAAAGTTTTTAAGGTCAAGGTGAACATACCATTCCCAGAAATCCAGTGGCTCCAGTGATCAGCACGGACTTTCCATTGTAGAAATCAGTGACGGGAACGTAAGGCGCTGCGTATGATTTAAGTGTGCCGGTGTCACTGGAATTAACAAAAAATACAATAATTATCCCATTCACTTTTACTAGGGTCTCTCATATGTGAGAGGCCGCCTGGGTAGGTACCACCGCAATCTCAATTATTGTCGCCAAACACACTGCTGTTTGGTGGGAGTAATACTCGTAGAATTTGTGTTCCGGTTTGAAGGATAATGGCCAGAGTAACTACGGGACATATTGAGACTTAACATCTTTGTCTCAGGATGGCGAGCGCATTGGAATAGTAGGCATTGCTTCATAATTCAAGATGTAGTTTGGTTTTGCTGCTGTTCTTGAGCGGTCGTATCGCTTACCATCGGGCGAACGGCATGATCATATTGCCATACATGCCAAAAATAATCGTTGTTCTGTAATACTAATTCATTCCTGCATAGTCTAAATTAAGTAGAGGACCTGCCATTATTTAAATGACGTGCCTTAAAATATCTGTTTTATGTTATTTTGCTAATTTTTGTGACTGAATTCAAAAGTTGTAAGGGAAAATGTTTGTTTTTGGACATTTGTTATATTATTTAGTTATATATATAGTTGTAGTTATAGTTGTACTTTTTGTCAAGGAACTTGTCTTCAAGATTTGAGTAAAGTCCCGCCAGTTTGAATTGGGTATATACCTGTTATGACTGTGTTGAATAAATAAATCAAAAATATATATAATGCGCAATATTCAGGCGTCATAATAACTGGTTCCAGCACGTTTTCTTCTGTTATCTTTGAATAAACTCGTACTCAAAGTAATACATATATAAAACTGCGGGTGCACATGCCCAGTACTTTTTTTTAACCCATAAAAGGTAAGTGTCTGAAAGACTGAATGCCTTTTAGTGTCTTTTTTATCCTGAGGTAAAGTGATTACATTGCATCCTATGAAGTGCGATGGCATCTAAATAGAATATAAATTAATTGACCATGTAATGTGTGTATTTATAGTCAATCACCACGCACTTAAACGGTGAAGGAAAACATCGTGAGGAAACCTGCATACCATAGCGGTTTGTAAGAATTTCTATGGTATGTAAGTCCGCCAACCCGCACTAGGCCAGCGTGGTGGACTATATGGCCTAACCACTCTCAATCGTACTCTCGATTGTAGAGTAGGCCCATGTCCTGCAGTGTGACGTATATGGGCTGATAAAGAAATTAATTGGCTATCGTACTTAATCAAGTTCAACTCAATATGCAACGTTGTTGTACGAGTTTGCTATTTGTGTTAATTGGTACAACCATTTGTGAATATATAAATACAAAATACACCCAATAGTTACAGATATAGTCCTGACCCCACACTAAGATCGAGTCTTGTGTCGTGGGTATCAGGAACGACGAGTGACTTTTCGGTTTCACAAACACCCAGACTCAAAACAAATACCTGAAAATTAACTATATTATTATGTTTCTTAATCGCAAATTTGGTCGTAGTCGTTTTTTATATTCGACATCCTTTAGTTTCCATAACGTATTCAAAACTATGTAAAAATAGGCATTGATAATATATCTTTAAAAGTATTACTTTTTCTAGTACCGTAATTATGTTTGGCAAACAGACATAACATACGAATATATCTTTGAAAGCGATTAAGTCTTATAGTAATTATAGCTATAGTATATATAACGACTGAGTTGTGATTGTCTCGCTTATTCATTCACACGACGTATTTATAGCAGCTTTATTACTTATTTTAGGAACAATTTTGTAATTTTTTTCCAAAAGTGAGCATATGGAAGTAATAATGAGTTTTAAAAATAAAGTGGCTTTAATAACTGGTGCAAGTTCAGGTATTGGTGCAGCTACCGCAATAAAATTCGCCGAAGAAGGTGCACAACTAGCAATCGTCGGAAGAAACGCAACTAAACTAGAAATTGTGTCGCAGAAATGTGAAAAAGTTGGAGCGACACCGTTGGTTATCAACGCTGATATAACTAAAGACGAGGATATACTAAGAATTATAAACGAAACAGTAAAATGTTTTGGCAAACTAGATATATTAGTAAATAACGCAGGAACAGTTATCAAAGGAAGTATTTTCTCTGATAACGTTATCGATGTCTTCGATCGTATGATAAACATTAATCTCCGATCAGCTGTATACCTCAGTAACTTAGCAGCGAAACACCTTGCAGATTCTAGAGGCTGTATAGTCAATGTTGGAAGCATAAGCAGTCAAAGCGATCAATTACCCGGAAACTTTTCTTATGGAATAACCAAAGCAGGTTTGGAGCGTTTTACAAAGAGCGCTGCATTGGAATTTGGCAAAAAAGGAGTCAGAGTTAATATTGTAGTTCCGGGACCAACTAAAACAGATTCTATGGATGTTATGGGTTTAAACCAAGAGGACAAAGATAAATTCTGGTCTATATTACGTGAAGGTACAGTGCTTGATAAAGTTAGTGAGGCGGATGAGATTGCTGATGTCATTATGTTTTTGGCCAGTGATAAAGCGAAGAGTGTGACTGGTTCTTCCTATGTTGTTGATAACGGAATGTTGTTAAAAGGACTATTGAATATTGAGCCGTAAATCGGTATTTATAAATATTTCAGGCTAAATATCATGGTACCTGGGATATTTTCATATCGTATATGGTGAATGATTCTGAGATTATTTAACACGTAGAAAAATATAATTAGTGACTGCATCGGTAGTACAGTTGTACTACGGTATGATTGCAAAACTGTAGTCTCGCATTCTAATCCCGGGTCAGGCAAAGTGATATTGGATTTTTCTATCCATTATCAACCCGGAGTTAGGTATTTGTACCCGATATGGCGATAGGCTCGCCACCTATCACATCGTGAGACGTCATATATATGGCGAATCGTGGGTGTCCCGGTTGCTCCTCTGCCTAACCCTTTTGAGATAAAGATGTCAGTTTATATTAATGTATAAGTTCCTTTAATGTAAACATTTTATGAACTTATGAATTATTTGATGAAATACAATATGTAAAAAGTGTATTTAAGATAAGAGAAGGATTGTAAATATTTTATAATTTAGTTATAAAGTATATAATTAGCGTGAGTCTACTAAATGAAACACACATTATTAAATGAATTTTATTCAAAATATGGATATTCAAACTTGTCTGATCTTCACACAGGCAGTTCTATTTTTAGTTAGTTTTATTTGTATTAACCAGATTCATTCAAGTTTAGAGGTTATTAACATAAAAAGTGGAACTATTTATAATATAATACCGTATTCTTTAGGAACGGTATTTTCATATTTAAATAGTTATTTGATTTCCGAAACGTGTCGTCAATCCAGACCTGGTGAAATAATGTCTGTCTACCCCTGTGGCACGACAGGGTATGTGTTTCTATCTATTGACTGACACGGTGGTGTACCACGGTACGATTACGAAGCTGAGGTCTCGGGTTCGAATCCCAGGTCGGGCAGTGACATTGGATTTTTCTATTCATTATCAGCCTGGAGTCAGAAATTAGTGCCCGATATGGCGGTAGGCTTCTGTACTGGGGGAATATGTGTGTGATTGTATGTATTTATTTGTTTAGGGTCTCTTGTTTATCGTTAAATTGATTATAAATTACGTTACAGAGAGTAAAACTACACACGCTTACACACACATCACGTCTTTTTTCCAAGAGGGGTGGGCAGAGGTGCCATCAGTGCACCCACGATTCCCCTTTGGTTTTCCATTCCGTAATGTTAGAGGAGGCCATCCTATTCCCAGTCATAAGTTCCTAACTCCAAGCGTAAATCTAATAAGATTTAATATCACTTCACACGATTCAGTATTTGAACCCGAGACCTTGTAACCGTACCATACAACTGCACCACCTGGGTGCCCTAATCTAATGCATATAAATATTTATAATTTGAATTTAATGTGTAAATGTATTCCCGTGCGTCACTTGCCTAAACTTAATTGTCATGCGAAAGCGCTTGAATGACGTCGCCGAAGTAGATTTACATATAATTATACATGTGGCGTGTGTCTACCACGTGTCTACCGACGAGGCTACACTCATTCTTATATTGCACGTGGTTTTTATTAAAATAACATACATACATGAACTCACGCCTTTTTCCCAGAAGGGGTAGGCAGAGGTGCCAGGGCACCCACATTTCGCCTTGTATGTTCCGTCCCACAATGTGATAGGTGGCGAGCCTATCGCCATATCGGGCACAAATTCCTGAGTCTAGACTGATAATGAATGGAAAAATCCAATATCACTTTGCCTAACCCGGGATTCAAACTCGAGACCTCAGCTTTGTAAGCGTACCGTAGTACAACTACGCCACCGAGGCAGTCAAATTAAAATAAACGAAATTAAAATAATTGGAGTATAATAAAAATTGGAAAATATTTACAAACATGAACAGATATAGCCAAGACCAAGGAAAGACAATGAATCAAATATTTTTCAGGATTTTTTTGACAACGGTGTATGTAGACAAAAAAAATTAAATATCGAATAGCTTAAATTAAACCATAAAACAGAGGACTCAGGAATTTGTGCCCGACTCATTCAGTCCCATGATGAATGATGTCAGTCAGTCAGTCACCTTTGAGTTGATTTATACAAACTTTCATCCCTTATTTTATCCCCTTAGGGGTAGAATTTATCAAAATCCTTTCTTAGGGGATGCCTACGTCATAGTAGCTTTCTGCATGCAAAGTCTCAGCCCGATCGGTTTATATTGACAGTTTCATACAAACTTTCATCCCATATTTTATTCCCTTGGGGGTAGAATTAATCAAAATCCTTTCTTAGCGGATGCCTACGTCATAACATCTACCTGCATGCCAAATTTCAGCCCGATCCGTCCAGTGGTGTGAGCTGTGCGTTGAAAGATAACTATGTCAGTCAGTCAGTCAGTCCTTTTGTTGACCTTTGAGTTATATATATCACCGTTAAATTGTGAATACCGTTAGATTGATTAATCTATCTCGCGAGATTGTGAACTGTCGAAAGATTGTGAACCTTAGGTTAGGTTAGGTTAGGTTTAACAATTTCACTTCGATAGATTATAATCTACCGAAAAATAATACGTTAAATTGCAAGCAGTATGTTACGGTTCACAATCTTTGGATAGTTCACAGTCTCGCGAGATATATTATAATCTAACGATATTCACAATTTTTCGGTGACATATTATATATTTAGATTGAGACACATGAAACAATGCTTTTAGGGTAAACATTGTCTACGATTTTTTTGCGTATGAATGCGTTGTTATCACGCGGTTGTCAAAATATTTAGAATAGCTTTCCTATCTTCATATTGGATTATATTGGAGCTGTTAATTCGAGTACTACAAGTATATATTACGGGTATAAAAGTTGTTTATATTTGAAAACGTTACTTAAATAATGCGTTGAATATGTATTATTATTCTAATTACAAATTTGACTACACGCCAATTAAATTTAAATGGATTATAATTAATGAAATCGCTAGTAAATTGACATAAAAGCAGTAAATTTGTGTGTAAAACGAATTATTGTTTCTCCTATCTATACTAATATTATAAAGCTGCAGAGTTTGTTTGTTTGTTTGAACGCGCTAATCTCTGGAACTACTGGTCCGATTTAAATGATTCTTTCAGTGTTCGGTAGTCCATTTATCAAGGAAGGCTATAGGCTATATATCATCACGCTATGACCTATAGGAGGAAAGCAGTAGTGATATTTCTAGCAAATACGAGGAAATTTTGTTCGTTTTTCGTGGTCCGATTGGTCGATATTCTAAACTGATAGTCAGAATTAAACATTTTGACTGTCATTTTAAAACGTGTATGCTCCCGAGCGGAACTGGGCCCGACCGCTAGTACGTTATAAAAACTGTCTTGTTTGGAGAAACAGGATACGGTACTTCTGGCATATCACGGATATGCAGAATCTAATATAAGATACGGTGTTATCTATTGGAAAAATTTAACAGATAATAAAAAAGATATATACGAGTATGTCGCACAAAAAAATGCATACGTGCAATATGTCTCATGTAAATTACTTTGATCCGATTTGATCTTATCCAATCTTATATGATCTGATATAAACTGATCAGATCTGATTTGATTGGATTTGAAATTATAAACTGAAATGTTATAGTTAAACGAATCCATGTTTTTTAAGATATTTACAAAAATGCAAGTTACTCGTGAAAAAAAAGGCTTTCTAGACAGCCAGGTAATAAAAGCAGGAGATAATATTTACATAAAAAATAGATTGAGATCGTGACAATAGGATTACATCTCAGCTGTGCTGAATTGTCTTAAGACGTATTGTATTTAAATTGTACTAACAAGACACGACAATGTCATTAAAGTGATAAAAAACAATGCACTTAAGAGAAAATATCGCACTTTTAGAATGAATAATAAATTAATATATTTTTAACATATTTACGCTGACGCTGTTAAACTACCGAAAGAGTGGACAGATGATAAGTTTTGGTATCATATTTTATTAGTACTTTCTGTTCATGACAAAGTTATACTATTACAATGAAAAGCAATGCCTGTCTTGGTAGTGCAGTTGTACTACGGTACGATAGCAACACTGAGGTCTTGGGTTTGAATCCCGTGGTAGGTATATTTATTTATTATTAATAACACTGGTGAAACGGAAACGCAACATTTTCGTGGGTAATAATGTTATCTGCTTAACCACGTGCAATCGTTGCTATCCTAGCGGATACGTATATCCTTCATTACAGAGTAGTTATAAGCACGACAATAATTGACAGCAGTATGCATGAAAAAATGCACTGTTGTGTTCCGGTTGAAAGAAAATTGTAGCTTGAGCAACTAGGGGACATAATTTATTTTATTTTTATATTATTTTATAATGAGACGTAACATCTTATGTCTCAAGATGGCAAGCGCAGTGGATTGTCAATCAATGCTTTGTAATTCATGGTGTTGATTGGTTTCGCTACTGTCCATGAGCCGTCTCCCTTACCATCAGGCGAATGGTATGCACGTCACGCCATTACTTGCAATAAGTAAATTTGTACATTCGTCCCTAAATATATTAAGGGATTACGTCATTGTCAATGCCACAAATAAAGAGAATGGAACTATATTTTAAATACTAATTAGGTTTGACTTGACACCTCTGACTTTTTGAAATAAGTAATTTTAAAACTAATTATATTAATATAATTTATAATATAAATTAGTTTATAATATAAATTATATTATAAACTAATTATAATACTGCCAACATAAGAATTCGATAATAAGTCTGTTCTCGTTTATCAGGTGACATTCTTTTTTTTTTTTTGAAGGCTTAGCACGTATCATTCAGCCTTTAGAATATTATGTAGTCTGCATCCTACATTATGAATATAAGGGTTAATTGTACTATCATATGATTTACATGAAAACATAGTGAGGAACCTGTAATCTTTTACTATATGCAACAAATTAGAAGTTGATGTCTGGGGGCTCGCATTAGACCACCACTGTGGGGTATGGCCTTATCTCTCAATTGAAACCGCAATTGTCTGGAGTCCCCGTTTTTACAATATACAATAAATAAAATAATAATCCACCACATATTCGTTCTACTGCAGGGTATAGATCTCGCCTACGACCGAGAATTACGTCAACAGAGAGGCGAGTCCACGGTCCATCACGGTGGCCTAGTGCGAGTTGGCGCACTTGGCACACATACCCACGATATAAATTCTAATTAATTTGTATACAGGTTTCCACACGCTTTTTTGTTTTTCCCAAATCAACTATCTTCTTCTTCTTCTTGTAGTGCCTCTCCAACTAGTGAAGGTTGGCAGTCAGCTCAGCATACTGTCCTTAGTCGTGCGAGGCGAAATACAGGGTATATCAAGACTGCTACCGAAAACGAAGCCGGGTGGTAGTTTAAGCGGCTTCAGACACAATGCAACAGAAAATGTTCGAAAAAAAAAAGTGACTTCTTTTTTTGTTTTTTTTTTATATGGTCGTATTTGGGTGGTAAATACATTTTTCCGTAAAATAATACTATATTGCCTTTTATTTATAAAGACTCTAAGGTATAAAAGAGTTTTAATTATAATTTTAGCAAAAACTATGGATTTAACACCCAATAATGACGATATTTAAAAAATGATAAAGAAAATCGTCGCGTTTCCATGCAGAAATTTTAGTTGTATATTGTTTCTAGTCACTAAAACTACCACCCGGCTTCGTTTTCGGTAGCAGTCTTGAGATACCCGGTAGTTCAGCGGTGCTCGCAATCCGTTCAGGTAACTATGAATCTCCATAAATGCTCACATGACTCTGAAGTCAGAGGTGTGCTCTGGGATTTAAGCCCCGAAAAATCATTTTGTCAGCCGCGCTCAGCCCGTTTGCAATAGGCTACCAAGAAGATTTTACATACATACATGAACTCACGCCTTTTTCTCAGAAAAAGTAGGTAATGAAATGTGGGTGTCTTGGTAGCCAACCAAGACGCCCACATTTCGCCTTGTGTGTTCCGTCCCATTATGTGATAGAGGGCTAGCCTACCGCCATGTACGGGCAAATTTCTGACTCCGGACTGATAATGAAATACAAAAATTCAATACCACTTTGCCCGACCCGGGATTCGAACGCCTCAGTGTTGTAATCGTACCATAGTTTTTGGTGTAAGTATATTAAACTAGCGGCCCGACCCAGCTTCGCCTGGGTGCATATATTTTTTGATTCCACTCCACACCAAATACACGTTGTTTTTCGTATAAACTCTTGTATGCCTAAACTTGACGTAGCTATCCTACTGTCCGGCTCAATCCCGTCTCATCCGCCTGTTCAGTCTCTTCCCAATCCGTCCCGTCCCTTCTCTTTATTATCCATCCCGTTTTATAACGTGCATTTAAATTTCGTCCTAACAAATCTGTAATCTATCCCAGCCCTCTCCCGTACCTTCGATTCTATTTTACTTTATGTCCCTTCTCTCCACAAACATCCATATATCCTTACTTCCTTACTATATTATAAAGGTGAAAGTTTGTAAGTATGGATGTATGGATGTTTGTTACTCTTTCATGAAAAAACGGCTCATCAGATTTTGATGAAATTTGGTATAGTGATAGCTGACACCCTGGATTAACACATAGGCTACTTTTTATCCCGAAAAATGTAGTGTTCCCGTGGGATGAGTCAGGAAACCAAATATACATATTTTCTACTCTTTCAAATTTGGTATAGTGATAGCTGACACCCTGGATTAACACATAGGCTACTTTTTATCCCGAAAAATGTAGTGTTCCCGTGGGATGAGTCAGGAAACCAAATATACATATTTTCTACTCTTTCAAATTCAAATTGTTGGCACGGGATGTCCTCTCCTACGGAAGGGAAATATAGTCGACGGCACGCGGGAAATATAGTTAGTAGACACGCGAAATAATATGTTCTTGATGTGGATTGGACTCAAAAACTATCTGCACCCGGGCGAAGCCGGGCCCGACAGCTAGTATCTTATACAACGGGCCGTGCAGCAGAAATCGTAATATTTTAATTTCACCACAACTTCAAAACCAAACGTCCAATTTTAATCATTCAAAGACCAAATATTATCAACATAAACTGTACTTATTGATGAAATTAAAATTTATTTTGATAAGGATTAATAGCATGAGTAAAATTAACGCGTTTAAATGTAGTCCAAAAAAAAATTCAAGATTTTTAAATAAAAATTTGGTTGTTGTTGCCTCACTCGACATAGATAGGTATAGCGTGTCGCGGACTTTTTTGTAGATATTTATAAGATCTACAATTAATTATAACATTTTATGGTTCTATCTTTTGTAGTTTAGGCAGCGTACGCAAAATAAGTAACTTCTTTGGTTGATTTTTTTCAGTTTGTGTCCGAAAAATCCAAATATCTTACGGAACCCTATTTTTTTCCAAAATAAAATATAGTCTATGTTATAGTCTATGTTACTCGTGGATAATGTAGCTTTCGAATGGTGAAAGAATTTTTAAAATCGGTCCAGTAGTTTTTGAGCCTATTCATTACAACCAAACAAACAAACAAAGTTTTCCTCTTTATAATATTAGTGTAGATGAATGAATACACCCAACAGTCACAAACAAAGTTTTGACCCCACATTGAGATAAATTAAGTCTTCGTCTTCGTCGTCGTGGGTATCATAAACTACGAGAGACTTTGCGGTCCCACAAATACCCAGACCCGACACAAATATTTGTGGGCCACACAAACATTTGTGTAGGTGCGGGGATCGAACCCGCGACCTCTCATTTCATAGTCGGCGTCTAGCCAACTACGCCACGGAGGCTGTCGAAATATAATTACGGGCAGATATTATTAAAATTGAAACTACTACTTACTTGATACTGGAGTGATAACCTTTGCACTTCATAATACAACGTACATTCCTACTCCTCCTTGTCAAACTATGAATTGCTAGTTGCATTTTGTATGTTGTCACTTCACTGACACTGTTTCATTACAAATGTTTCTTTTTCCTAAAGTTCTTTCAATAAATAATAAACGTTCCGTTTTGTTACTGCAGCTATGTGCTATTGTTATACAGGGTATATTAAGACTGAAAATGAAGCAGGGTGGCAGTTTTAGTGACTTTAGACACAATGCAACTAAATTTTTCTCAAAAAAGAAAAATAGTTTTATTTTCTAAAAAATGGTGTGTACCTGTTTATTTTTACTGATGCTATGGTACTTAAGGCTTAAAATGATTTTTTTACCAAAAAATATGAATTTATCACCCAAAATCGAGGATATTTAAAAAATTACAAAAAATCGCGGTTCTGTGCGAAATTTTTAGTTGCATTGTATTCTTAGTCACCAAAACTACCACCAGGCTTCGTTTTTGGTAGCAGTCTTGATATACCGACAGTATATCAATCTTGATATATCGGGAACAACTTGCTTGCAAAATAATTTAATAGTTACTGTTTGTTATTTTTTGATTGTAATAAGTATAAAGAGTATAACCAATACTGTTGAAATTCGCAATATTTTCACTTTTACTTTCTTGAAATGTTATAAAAAACACAAAAAAATAAAAGAAAATCTTTAAAAAATATTCAGCAATTATGAACTTGAATCATCACAACACTGATTATAATACAATATAGTTTTTTTCAAAAATCATGAAATACAATGTCTATAAGAAGTTATAAATACTTAATTGCGCTGCAGCAAGATTTTTTTAACACTTATTACTGTAACTAGACGTCCGAGACTAACCAAAGTATTGAAATGCAATGAGCCATCCTCATTTATGTCATTAAATAACGGTCCGTGATATTGTCTTCATTCATTAAAAATATTATGTATTGGAAAAATAGTACTTGGCAGGTTGTTTGTAAACGGACCAGACGCGGTTGCTAACATTTTCACGGTGGTCGCCGGTTCATATCCCAGGGCACATCTCTGACTTTTCGGAGTCATGTTAGTATTGATAGTCAATCACCATAAACTATAACTGTGAAAGTGAGGAAGCCTGCATACCATAGCGATTTGTAAATATTTCTACGGTATGTAAAGTCCGCCAACCCACACTAGGCCAACGAGACGGATTAAGCAGCCTAACCCTACTAAATCGTACTCTTGATTGTTAAGGAGGCTCATGCCCTTCAGTGAGTCGTATATGAGCTGATACAGTACTTAATACGAGTATTTTATGCTTCATTTTTGGATAAGAGGTCTCAGAGGGTGAAATAAAAGTTTTTTATAGTTAAATGAAAATACGAGGCATAAGGAAGGCGTTGCACGTTAGTTATTATAACAAGGGTACGGAGAGATTACAATATAATAGTTTTACATTTAATTGTTTTCCACTTAAGTCATACATCATCGACACACCTAGAAGTCGTGGGAAATGCTATAAATAATATATAATAGACCACAATCTCTATTTATTTTTACCATAGGCACACTATCTGGGTCGGGAAAAGTCGGTACGAATAGAGAGGGATGGGATGGATGGGACTGGCATGGCTAATAGAATTTATTTGATGGGATAGGAGGGAGTGTAAAAGCACGAGATGAGAAGCGATGAGATGCGATCAGTAAGGATAGGACGGGACGAAGCGGGAAGTGACTGGATCGTCGGGACTTGGCAATATTGAGCAGGACAGATCATAGAGGGATGGGACGGCAGGATAGGTAAGGAATTTAGGTATACACGAATGTTGTAAGAAAAAAATTGTAACTTGTATGGATTGGAGCCAAAAAATATGACCTAGGCCAAGCGGGGTTGCGCCGTTAGTATTGTATACATTTCAGCTTATTATCGACGTCCAAATTAAACATTGTTCTTAACTGACCTTGGCCAATTTGGTCTTGTCATTAGACAGTCGGGTCTAATGACATCATGCGGTTGGATCGTGCGGTTTTCAGTAAAATTTCCAGATCGAACACTTTTTTTATTAGCACATTATATACTACTCACAAAATTAATGGATATTTTTTTAATTTCTTTTGGTGTTTTTTGACGCTTACCACAAAGGAATATGAACATTAAATTTGAAAAATATGTTTTGTGACCAGGATTTTTATTTACAATTACTGAGTTTGGAATTACTGTTTGACAAACAAGGTTATTTCGATAGTTGTCACATATGAGAGAGAGAATCAGCTCCAAATCACATTATGGAGCTCCCTAGTATATCATATTAAAATTGATTTTATGATGACGTCGCCAAAAATATTAACCAAGTACTAAGAGTTTTTATAAGGCTGATTTTAGAGTCTCGCTGACCGCGCCCTGACAGTTGAAATACATGGGCTGGTTTTAGAGTCACGCTGACCGCGTGCTGACCGTCGGCGCTGACAGTTGAAATGTATGAGCTTCTATTGAGCGTTTTTGAATGACGCGTAGTTGTCAGCACTGACCTCCGTCCGTAAACTACGCGCTGAGCTGTCTGCGCGCATTCAGCGTTACTCTAAAATCAGCCTAACATACATACGTTGTCCTCGCTCTATTATGACAAGACGAAAGTAAGGTAATTGTCCGACTTGCAATCAGTCACGCTTCAACCAGTGTCGTGGATACACGTTTCTCTGACTATTTCTATTCTCAAAATCATACATATACATATACATAAACTCACGCTTTTTTCCAGAAGGGGTAGGCAGAGGTGCTAGGGCACCCATATTTCGCCGGTATGTTCCGTCCCACAATGTGATAGGTCGCGAAAATTATATGCGGAAAAATGATGAGGATAAAGGAATGATATGTCTCTATACAATCAGAACCGCACTACGAACATGCGATGCAACGTTGCGTGGCGTGTTTGTAGAATTTTATTTTTATTTATTTATTCTGGTCATAGAAAATACTACGATTTGATTTAATTGAACTTGGTTTCAGCACAGTTTCAGTAGTATGTTTCAGGCTTAAGTGTGTGGTACTTATTGTTACGTAACTAACGTTGTCTAATCTTCTTCTAACACAGGTATCCTACGTATTTTACTCTTTTTTCGAACCAATTTGAAATTACAATAAACATCGCGCCATTTTTTGTTCCATTAAGTTAGTATTTACCGTGTCTATTTGTAAAACGTCAGTGACCAAGTACATGCGGCGTCAAAGACGAGTAAAAGTTTGGATATTTTTTCTCGTTAGTTTTATTACGATTGCTTGTTAACTTGGAATGCATTGAAGAAATAGAGCGCAGATGTGAAAAAAGGATGTGAAAAAATATAAGATCCATTTTTTTTTCCAATTTCTTAATGGTCAATTTCTTTCAAGATAGTCAATACAAAAACGAAAAAAAAAACTCGATCAAAAATATCCTTCAATTTTGGTGAGTAGTATATATTCCGTGCGTGTGTATGTAACTCTTTTTTTTCATTAGCCTAAAAATGCAACCACATCGAAATGATAATCTACTTTTTATGAACTGGTTTAAGAAATATTTGCACTCAGTTGAAAATTGGCGGGGCCGCTGTTATAAATAAAATTACCTTCCAACCGATGATAAGTCAACTGCAATTGAAATAGAGTAACCACCGGGTAGCGACTATTATTTCAAATCAATCGACGGAATTATATCACCCTTTTTTATACACAAAATCAATTTAAAATGATAAAGATGCATCTTACCTAGATGTGTATTAAGATAATTCAACAGTGGATAAAAAGGCGATGTCGATTAATTTCTTCAGTTCATATTAATTTTATCACCGAAATTTCTCTTTGATAATAACATGATTTAAATGATACGTATTGATTTGAGATATTGAAAATGGAACTGATAATTACAATCTGTATCTGTATCAGCCCATATACGTCCCACTGCAGGGCACGGGCCTACTCTACAATCGACAGCACGATTGAGAGTGGTTAGGCCATATAGTCCACCACGCTGGCCTAGTGCGGGTTGGCGGACTTACATACCATAGAAATTTATATAAACTGCTATGGTATGCAGGTTTCCTCACGATGTTTTCCTTCACCGTTTTAGTGCGTGGTGATTGACTATCAATACACACATGACTCCGAAAAGTCAGAGGTGTGCCCTGGGATTCGAACCCGCGACCACCGTGAACATGTTGGCAGCCGCGTCTGGTCCGTTTACCAACAGGCCACCACGCACTTGATAATTACAAAGCCGTTTTAAATTACACTGAATAAAAACGTCACCAAGGCCTCACAGTTTATAAAGACACCAATATAGACAAGGTCACCTCAAACACACACCATTTGGCCACGACTTCAGTATGCTAATAACGCTGTGTCTACAATAATCACCGCTGATTTAAATTAATGATTTATAATAGCGTCTAAACTAAATAATCACCTGGTTAGAAACAGAACTGATGATGTGCGAAACAAAAATGGTTTTTAATGCAATGAATGGTGAGAGATACGATGCCGTTCGTCTGATGGTAAGCGTAACGACTACTCATGAAAAGTAGCAAAACCAAACAACACTTTGAATTACAAAGCAACGCTTGGCATTTCACTGCGCCCACCACCTTGAGACATAAGATATTAAGTCTCAATATATCCAGTAGTTACTTTGGCAACAATGTCCTTCAAACCGAAACACAACAACTTTACACTTTACACTGCTGTTTGGCGTAAAAAGTAGACATTGCGGTGGTACCTTCCTAGGCGGCCTCTCACATATAAGAGACCTACCACCAATACGTTATTGTGATTCAAGGCCATAACTTCTATTTTTCAATTACGTGTGTCATAAACTTTTGTCGTTTTTTTATTAGCTCATATACGACCCACTGTTGGGCACAGGCCTCCTATAAAATCGAGAGCACGATTGAGAGTGGTAAGGCCTTATAATCTACCACGCTGGTCCAGTGCGAGTTGGCAGACCTTTTCATACCTAAGTCATTCTTCCGATTCGCTACGGTTTGCATATATCCTCATGCTATTTTTCTTCACTGTTATAGGGTGTTGATTACTATCAATACAAACAGGACTCCGGAAAGTCAAAGTTTTGCCATGGGTTTTGAACCCTCGGCCACCGTAAATATGTTGGCAACCGCGTCTGGTTAATTACCAACAGGCCAACACTATATCTATACTAATATTATAAAGCTGCAGAGTTTGTTAGTTTGATTGTTTGTTTGAACGCGCTCATCTCTCACTACTGGTCCGATTTGAATGATTTTTCCAGTGTTGGGTAGTCCATTTATCGAGGAAGGCTATAGTGATATTTCTAGCAAATACGAGGAAATTTTGTTCGTTTTTCGTGGTCCGATTGGTCGATATTCTAGACTGATAGTCAGAATTAAACATTTTGACCGATATTTTAAAACGTGTATGCACCCGGGTGGAGCCGGGCCCGACCGCTAGTACAAGTATATACAGAGATAGATGCGCAACTCTATTTTTTTATTTTTTGGCTTGATTTTGCCATCTGAGGGTACGTTAGCAAACGCGCGAAATTTCTAGTCTGTTATCAATATTTAAAAATTTGTCTTTCATAACCTACTGTAATTTTAACCAATATCAAGTTGACATAGGTTACATTTACAGAAGTTTATTATCAACATACAAAACATACTTTTTGGTTCTTAGTGGCACGCTATCGCCATTTAATAATTCCATTTCAACTAGTTACACGATAATTTCTCTTTCTTATCAGAGCGTGGCTCTAGAATCGAAACAATCGTTTTAATATTTTTAATGTCGCACCCATGGCCAGCACTCACTTTAAAATAAAATAACTGAAAACGTCAAACAGTTAATACATAGTCATGACCTCACATTAAGATCGAGTCTTGAGTCGTGGGTATCAAAAACTACGAGAGACTTTTCGGTCTCACAAACCAACCCGAAGAAATACCTGTGAGTCACGCGAACATTTGTTACGGTGCACGGATCGAACCCTTGGTCTCGTTTTAAAGCCAGCGTGTAAACAACGACGTGACGGAGATTGTCAATTAATATTATTTCAAAATGACACGATAATTAATGCTACAAGCACAGTTATTAATTTAAATATTCATTTGTGTGCGTATAATTATATATTATTATCCGTTAAGAGTGGAATCAGTGTTTAATAGTCGCAATTTATATAACTGGTTTAGTACTAGCAGAGTACATAGGGATCTATTGAGGATACTCGATCCTTGAGTCGATTCATGAGAATTTTAGATACCACCATTTTGTTATATTCCGTAAAGTGATTGCACTGCTCCTGGTGGTTAGCGCAATGCTCTCCAGATAGAGTATAGACGGCAGACACATTTCTAAATTTTTTATGAGAGGGAAGCACCTAAGCTTCCGATACCACGGCGGAGATCAGAAGGGGCGTGTCGGAGTCTCCGTCCTTCCAGCCAGATGCTCGAGAACAACTGTTCGCAGGACGCAGATGTTGCGGCAAGGCTGATTCCCTGCAGAGATCCAAGATCCTTTGTCATTATACCGACTTAAACTTCTCGGTGGCGATCACGTGCTTTGCGGGTGACAGGCGATGCGGACGGGCGAGTAGCGCCCAGTTGACTCGTCATTCCGACCGGCGTACTGCCCGATATGGGGGGTTACTCTATAAGTCTATACAAACCATACGAACTTCAAATGTTCGGACGCCATACCTAAAACTTCACTAATGTGCCTAAATACTCCACAAAATATTGGTTTCTTCAATCGTATGTCGTAATCATAGACTAAGTTCGGAGGAAATTATAAGAATAAAGAGAACACGATGATTTTTAGAAGTGGAAAACTATATCTTACTCCGGAGGTCGAACATCCGAACATTCCAAGTTCGTAACGTTTTTATAGAGTGACTCCCCATGTTGTTCACAAATTGAGAGGGTCAGATAATCTCCATTTTTACTATTTCGGGTGATTATGGTGCGATGAGTATCCGTGACAGTCGCGAAACCACGCGTTCTACCGACCATCTTGAAGTCGCTCCTAAGGCAAGCGCTCAGCCCCTGCTGTGAACTACAGCGACCCCGTTAACCCCTATTAGTCACCGCTCACGACAGGCAGGTAATACCGTGGTGGAATTCTGACGCCTCTTGACCACTTGTCAAGAATATTATATCCTGGCATTCGAATCAATTTTATTACGAAGGACCCAACCTTGGAATGCGTTTGTTCTTGTTTTTCTATCATAAGTAAATCCTAATTATAGTTAAAAATTGTTTGTGTTAAATGCAGGGTTTGAAATTTATCAATATTGAACATAATACTCGTATATAATAATAATATCTATAACCCAGACTGATTATAAACATAGACACGACCAAGTAGCTGCAATAGTACACCAATACCTAGCATATAAATATAAATTAATTAGCAATAAAACAGCATATTATAAATACACACCCAAAATCATCTTAGAGTCAGATAATTATAAACTTTACTGGGACAGGACTATTATGAAAAAGGCAATCGTTACGCGCGGCAATTATTTTCAGAATTCTGTTGGAGCTACCACGCAGTCTTAGAAGAATTGATGCAGCTTTCTTACGCATTGCGTGAAAACCATCAACATGTGCATTAACAAACATCACTGATGCGCTACAGTATCGAGGCAACCCCAACAGCATTATGAAAGCGTTGTTATATAGGATAAACAGTATGTTATAAGCTTTTTGCGTATACCGGATCCAGAGACTGCTAGAGTAAAAAGATTGACAGTAAGAACAGAACAAGATTGTTTTTACTTGTCTAGTAGCTCGTGAAAATCTGCGGGCGAGCATATTGCTCCTTACAGCAAGCGATCTTCGTTCCGTTTCTATGTCTAGATCATCTTGTAGGTCGTCAGTAACCATGTGACCCAGGTACCTATAACTGTCAACAATTCGAAGCATGTCGTTTCCAAGTTTTATAGAGCAGGCAATTTTTTTTTTATTGATATGAATGGCGAGACGTGCATGTCGTTCGCCTGATGGTAAGCGATACGACCGCTCATGAACAGTAGCAAAACCAAACAACACCTTGAATTACAAAACAATGCTTGGCATTCCACTGCGCTCGCCATCCTGAGACATAAGATGTTAAGTCTCAATATGTCCAGTAGTTACTCTGGCTACGTATTGTTTCGTTTTTAATTATAATGTATTTTAAATTGTCAGCTGTGAAGGACCTAATAAATAAATAAATAAATAAATACAATGCCCTTCAACCCGAAACACAACAGTGCGTTTACACTGTTGTTTGACGGGAGAAATAGACACTGCGGTGGTACCCACCCAGATGGCCTCTCACATATGAGAGACCTACCACCAGTAATTAAATTTTAGGCTTAAAGTTTTCAGAATTGAAAATCAGTATTTGGCTCTTCTTGGAATTGTACTTAAGACCATGTTCAGAGACATACCGTTCACAAATACGGATGAGAGTCCTAAGTGCCTTGAGCGAGGGAGCCACAAGACCATGTCATCCGCATAGCTGAGATTATTTACATAAAACCCGTCAATGTGTCACCCAACATGTACACTGCTGAGTTCCTCGATAAAGCCAAAACGAAGCCAGGTGGTAGTTTTAGTGACTAGAAACACAATGCAACTGAACATTTTGCGAAGAAACGCGACAATTATTTTAAATCATTTTTTAAATATCGACATTTTTGGGTGGCAAATCCATAGTTTTTGCTGAAATAATAATTTAGGCTCTTTTTTACCTTAGATTCTTTATAAATAAAACGGTATACACTATTATTTTAGGAAAAATACGTTTACCACCCAAATAAGACCATATAAAAAAATTAAAATACCCTATATATAAGTTGAAAGGGCTTGGAGATGTAAGACCACCCTGGCGTACTCCACATTCCAACCTATATTCATTATATAGTATATTAACCCATCTCACTTGATTTATTTGGTTTCTATACCAATGCTTTAGCAATGAAACTCAATCAAAGGCCATGCCGGTCTTACTAAGTTTTTTCCAGAGGATGTCATAGTTTACCGAGTCAAACGCTTTAGATGAATCCAGAAAACATGCATATATAGGAGTTCTTTTTCCTGTATAGTATCCGATAGTATGCTTGAGACTTAAGATCGCAGCTTACTGGTGGTAGGTCACTCATATGTGAGAGGCCATCTGGGTGGGTACCACCGCAGTGTCTATTTCTTCCGTCAAACAGCAGTCTAAAGGCACTGTTGTGTTTCGGATTGAAGGGCATTGTAGCCAGAGTAACTACTGGAAATATTGAGACTTAACATCTTATGTCTCAGGATGGCGAGCGCAGTGGAATACCAAGCCTTGCTTTGTAATTCAAGGTGTTGTTTGCTTTTGCTACTGTTTATGAGCGGTCGTATCGCTTACCATCAGGCGAAAGGCGAGCTCGTCTCGCTATTCGCTGCAATAAAAAAAAAGCTTCAGTCGATAAACCCGACCTAAAACTACTCAAGTAGCCATTCAACACGCTATCTAGCACCTTCGCCGTAATAGTAGCAAGTGAGACGGGTCTATAATTGGCCTTGTGTGATGCATCTCCAGACCCATTCTTTAAAACCGGTACAACCACTGTCCTCATTAAATTACGCGGTAAATAAGAATTTATTTTATTTTAATATATTTTATTATATCCTACCGGATATTTGTATCCGCTCGCATAGCGACGACTTTGCGCAATGATAGAAAACCTGTCATGGTGACCCACGCATTTAAAGTGTTGCATTTGAGGTTCAGCCGATGTATATCTGGCCGGCATAATGAAATGAATGAATTAATACACTTATTCACATACATTAGTCCTATGACCCAAATGTGACTAGGACCTTCTGGGGATAGAATAAAATATATTATTTTATTTATTTATTTTAAGAAATTTTACAAACAAATATTAAGAATAGATGTATAATTATTTCTATAAATTAAGTTGCTAATAACAGGCTTCCACATTTCTAGAACTTTTTGAATCAATATTTTTTGTTATAGTTTTTTGGTTTTCAATATTGTTAGGATTAATTTGGGTTAAGTATCAATCTTTTCTATTTTTATGGTATCTCTTATCTTTCTATTATACATTCTTGATTTTTACTTAGAAATATCAAACAAAAATGTTTTTTTACATGTCACGACCATTACGAGTATATGAAGAGACGACAGTAATAACTTGTTACTTTCAAAGTTCGAGTATCAACATTGTATTAACTTTTCATCTCTGGTCTCCCCCATATATAATCCAGAATGGCGTGAATTTTCCGGTAAACCTTGTCTAAGAATTAAAGTTCAGTTGCCTAACATGCGAGTTACTCATCTGTGGTTTCTTGAGAAGTCAGTCCCTTCACGTTGCTACGCGAAAACAAACCTTGTATATCAATATCTACAATATATATTTCCGTCTGCTTTAATCCACAATTTCATCGACTTATTACAACATGACCATTTGTTTTTAATTACGTACTACTGCAGATGCTTTGTTTCATAGTTTTGGCTACTTGTCTACATTCAATGACCTCGAAAAAATCCTTTCAGTTCCGAAAAAAATCTTTCCGATTTCAGAGGATGGATCCATTAGCTATCTGTCCGATAGCTAGCTGAATCAACTGCGGGTATGCGACCCCGGACTGCTCTAGCTACTGGTGTCACAAGACCCTTCCTTCCGTGACAGTAGTATCCCTAAACCATTTTCCCTTCCATTTTACATCTCAACATTCCTTACCTTTCCTATCCGGCTGAAGGCAGTATAAATACAGCTCCAACACGGCACGGCTAAATTTAGTCCATCACCTTTTAAATTCCGACTCTCCAGTTTTTAATTACAAAATATAATACAAACATACCTCGTCGACTGTGATTTTCTTTGCTGCCTCATGACGTCTTCTTTCACCTATCAAAACTATTCCAAATACGAACCGAGATACCAAGCCTAATGACTACTAATGTTTAGATGTTTATTCATTGATATTTATATTAATAGTTTCTCTTTAGTCACGTGTTCTATATGTGATCGGAAATTAATGACTGCAATAAGTTGCTCTGTATGTCTTTACATCTATAGCAATTGCGTTTTCCTTAAACAAACTTGTTTTACGATATGTAAATTTAAGGTTATCTAGTGGATTTACATTTATGGTCGCTCAACTTTAGGCTCACACTAGTGCCTGGACCCAAACAAAATAAGGAATATTATATCTGATAAGGACCCACTCTTCTACAAGAGTTGGGTTTCGAAGCCATAGGCGTTAATCCTGGTATTGCGTCGGGCGATCACAGAGAAGTGTGGGAAATGAAACCTTTTTGTTCTGTTTATGTTTTAAGTTGTTCTATATTTTATTATTTTCTAGAAGACTTTTTTCCTGGTAATATATTATTCATTGTCTTTCCTTGGTCATGGCTATATCTGTTTCCAATTTTTATTATATGATTATTATTTTGATTTCGTTTATTTTGAGTAGTGTGTAAGCCTCGTCGGCAGGCACAAGCTGCAGAAGCAATCGGGGTGCTTCTCGTCCTGAGATATCCGACGCCTAAAATGTGGCCACCGAGAGGTTTTTAGTCAGTATGCTGGCGTAAGTTTTGTATTGGGGACCCGATTCGGTCGCAATATCTGCAGAGTGCCGGGCTGGTAGGCTACCACTGACATACCCCTTTTGGCCTCCTCTGGGGTACCGAAAGGGGAGTTTAAAAGATTCTCCTCTTGACTCAAAAATAGTATACATAATGATTACTACGTGAACTCCACTTAGATATTTTTTTTATAAAAATCTCGATATTCAAGGCTTCATCATAATGTTTTCCTCCACCGTTACGTGCGTTGTAATTGCTTTAGAAGTAGATAATATTCTGATTATGACATATTTAACTTCCAAAAGTAAACGTGTGTTGGAATTAGCTATTTGAAGCATTGGTCTCAGAAAAATGATAACTCCATAAAAAGTAAAAAAAGTAGACAAACCCGCGAGCTATTACTATAATCAAAGAAAGCAAGAAATATTCAATTTGATATGAATAAATTTTAATAAAATAACGCTTTAAAATTGCTAATGGGTGTGAAAATAAATCTACACTTGGAAATAACCGGTTCAAACCAGATTTTAAGATTAAATTTCTACCGTTCCAATTTCTTGAATATTTAACGAATTGTACAAGTCTATTTGACAGCCTCCGTGGCGCGGTTGGTTAGACGCCGCCTGTGAAACGAGAGGCCGCGGGTTCGATCCCCGTACCGAGAGAAATGTTTGTGCGGCCCACAAATATTTCTTCCGGGTCTGGGTGTTTGTGAGACCCAAAAGTCTCTCGTAGTTCCTCATACCCACGACACAAGACTCGATCTTAGTGTGGGGTCTGGACTATATATGTGACTGTTGGGTGTTATTTATTTATTTATTACTTGTTACTATGCCTTATAGATACAAATTGATGACCGCAGTTGTTACCTGTATCCGCCCATATCCCATATTTGGCCACTTTCCCACTTCCAAAACAGCATTATGGGAATATGACCCTATGCCACTATAAATAGGGTACTTTTTAAAAATAAAAGTCCGATGCATACATTTTATTATTGTAGCACTAGGCGAATTCTGCTGGTGAATATTAAAAAACGCAAATTTGTTGTTTTATGTTTATTCATGCCACCAATTAAAACAGGGTCAGCAATTTGACTAACCGATGAATTACACGAATTGCACGGAACAAATGCACGGAGGGAAGTGGACAATATTTTATTTCCAACTCCTCCTATTAATTACACTTTCTGACTAATTTCGTTGCGGGTTAAAGAGAAGTTAAACATTCCCGGAGACTCGCCGAGCTTCAATGCTCGGTGTCTTTACATTGCGTGCCACTGTTGATCCTGGCTTACAGGAGTTACAGTGGTGGGTGAGAGGGCGGGACAGTCTCCTTAACCGATGAATAAATCAATTATATTGATATAATAAACGAGAATGTAATCATATATTACAAGCTCACGTTTAAAACCTTAAAACAATATTCTATTAACGATATAGGATGTTTTATTACTAAATTCCGCTTTGAAGCACCATTTACGCGGGAGAGTTTCTCGCCTGCGATTATCGTAAGAATATAAAAATGTTGCATCTTGTAAACATTTATCAGAACACGATAAACAAATATTAAATGGCGATTATGTCATTCGTTAATGGCATACTATACTCGTTTCAAGAAAATCTCTCCGGGTAAATGGGCTTTAAGGTGCATAAAAATCGTAAGCGGAGAAAGTCGAACTAAACTGCTAATACCGAAAAATATATTAGATATTTATTCATGTTCGTTTTACGAAGTAATGTGGATTTTCAAGGCATGCATTCATGTGTAGAGCTTGCACGTGTGAGATAAAAACGACCTCTGAAAATACCTACCACCTGTACCTACAAACACCGGTTGACTCCAAGGGTTTACTTTATTCTCCGACACGAACTTTGAATGTTTGACGTCCACGTATACAGGATATCAAGACTGCTACCAAAAACGAAGGCGGGTGGTAGTTCTAGTGACTACAAACACCATGCTACCAACACGCTGTTCTAGTTTTATTATAACATAAACATATTCGTGTTAAAAATATTTATTGTTTACAACAAATTATTAATAAACTGCTCTGATTTAAATGTATATTATGTAATAATCACTACATTGTAAACTGGTTTTGAAAAGAGCAACACTAGAGTTTCTTGCCCGTTCTTCTCTAGTGAAAACCGCTTTCCGAACCGGGTGGTAGATAAAAAAATTACTGAATCTAAACGATGTTGAACATTTTAATGGATTCAATAAATTATTTTCATTTTCATTTTCATTTAGTGCGGGTTGGCGGACTTTTCATCTCATATAAATTCTTACTAATCGCTATGATATGCTATTACAATGTTTTCTTTTACCATTATTGTTTGCGCAAAATTTAACATCAAGTATTTTTGGTGGGATGTATTTTTACTGGACATTCTTTACGATTAAAAGGAATTTAGAAAGTTATTTATAAAAAATACATTGATGGTAATAATTTACGTACATTATATATTTTAACATTAAAAATAAAATAAGTAAAAAAAAAATATTTGTTTTAATACAGCGTCTTATTTAGTTACAAAAACCTAAAAAGGAATATTACTTTTCTTCTTCTGGACGTAACGCCGTACTCCATCATAATACTTCTTTACATATTCAGTCCAGTGAATGTCAACAGGATCGCAGGGGAATTTCTTCTGGTCTTCAGGACTCAGAGAACTGTACAAGGATACAACTCTGTCATTCTTGATCAACCAAGTGTGAGAGCTGAAGAATTCAACCGTGTCCCTGAACTTGATGAGATTGTATACCAGTTTCACGTATCTGTGGGCGATATTAATCATATTTTACTATCTTAGAAAGTATAACCAAAATCATTGTGATTATTATCAGACTCTCGAAGTTCTTTATTAAAAACTACGTCTGTAAAGATTTCTACCTTTTTATCTTGTACAGTAAACGATAGTCTAGCAAGCAGCGGACCAATAAACCAGGACTTATTTTTAAGCCAAAGGCAGGCACTTCTGAGATTTATATTTCTTCCATACCGCTTCCCCTTACTTTTACTAAACTGTACCATTTCTGAGACATGTTTCTACAAGGAGATCAACTTTTAATAAAAACACACAAACAACAGAATAGCCCGATACTAAGAATTAACAGTAGTTTTTAGAGAGGAATTTGGGATGCGTTGTTATCCTTTCAAGATTTTTTTTTTTAATATTTAACTCCTAACAGTCACACACATATTTCTGATCCCACACTAAGATCGAGTCTTTTGTCGTGGGTATCAGGAACTACGAGAGACTTTTCGATCTCACAAACACCCAGACACGAAATGAATAAATGTGGGTCGTAAAAAGATTTCTCTCGGTGCGGGGATCGAACCCGCAGCCTCTCGTTTTCCAGGCGGCGATAACCGACTGCGCCGCAGAGACTGTCAAAAGGAAATAGGTATAGGTATTATTTTACTAAATTTCTGGTGGTAGGTTTTTTTGGGTAGGAACCTCCATAATGTCTGTATTTCCCACAAAACATCAACATGCAATGTTGTGTTTCGGTATGAAGGACATTGTAGCCTGAGTAACTACTGGACATAATTAGATTTTATATCCTATGGCGAGCGTAGTAGAATGCCGAGAATTGCTTCGTAATTCATGGTTATTGGTTTTGTCCAAAAGCAGTAGTATCACTTAAACTAGATAAAAACTAGTGACAAAGCCAACTATCATCCAGGATATTTTACTTTTCTTATTTGCATTACTGACGTTGAATTATAAAAAAATATCCTTCAACTACAAACTATCAATTAAAATCTAAATAGTCATTGTCCGTCCATCAAATCTGTATTCTGATGCGCAGTTTTCCTATCGAAGCAAAAAAAAATACCAGAAGCATTGTTATGCAAAGATTTGATTGATAGCTGTGGATATAATGTAGCAATCTGCGTTGTTTGAGGTGAAAATATTTTTTTATTCGATAAAAAGTTAACGAGGGTTTTATTAATGAGAATTATGTAAATCTGAATTTACCCTTTGAACAATAACTATTAATTATTCCTTATTGTCTGGTGTTAAATTGTGATAAAAAATAGGTTTAGATTAATGGTAAATGCTTGAAGGTCTCGGCAATTTTCTGCTCAGTTCTCCCGAAAAATTCACTGTAATGTTTGAATTTTTTATCATCTTTGAAACCCTTTGAATTAGTTTTAATTACTATTTTACCTGGCTAAAAACCTGAAAAAGGCGTTTTTAGTATTTTCTTTCCATCTTCGTATTTGGGTGGTAAATACTTCTTTTCCCTAAAATAATAATATTCACTACTTATTTTTCTACTGGTGGTAGATTTCTCAAATGTGAAAGGCCGCCTGGGTAGGTACCACCGCAATGTCTATTTCTCCCACCAAACAGCAGTTCAAATGCACTGTTTTTGAGTGAAGGATATTGTAACCAGAATAACTACTCGACATATTGGGACTTAAGATATTAAGATATTATGTCTCAGGATAGCAAGCGCAGTGGAATGCCAAGCATTGCTGAGTAATCCAAGGTGTTGTTTGGTTTTGCTACTGTTCATGAGCGGTCGTACGCTTATCATCAGGCGAACGGCATGCTCGTCTCGCCATTCATTGCAATATTTAAAAAAATGATATGCTTAATTTAAAAGTCCTATCCCTCACACCCTTGTACCATACAATTATGTAATACTAACACGGATGGCTTTCCTCGCAGACGGCGAAACACATCGGCTATGTGTGCCGGTATTATTTGCAGTAGAATCGTTATTATGCTGACCAGCCACTTGTATCTGGTGATGAAATTAAAACGTGGAAACGGGAATATATCTGGAATAAAAAGAAACGGTTAGTAGATATTAAAATCTGGATCAAAATACTAAAATTATCATAAATGTCAGTTAATGGTATAATTTAAAGAGATAAAGCGCTGGATAAGTTCTGCCACTCATAATAGTTTGCTCTACTCGTAGACAGAGAATACTAATAATACTTAGTATTGTCTGTCTACGGCTCTACCTTTGTTTAATAAATTACTGCTACATACAGACTACAAAAAGGTGTCGAATGTTGCCAGTTCACAGAAAAAATCCAGATACATTAAGTGAGATGATTATCGCCATTCGATACAATTACGCCGGTACTATCCGTACAGCCTCCGTGGCGCAGTTGGTTAGACGCCGCCTGTGAAACGAGAGGCTGCGGGTTCGATCCCCGCACCGAGAGAAATGTTTGTGCGGCCCACAAATATTTCTTCCGGGTCTGGGTGTTTGTGAGACCGAAAAAGTCTCTCGTAGTTCCTGATACCCACGACACAAGATTCGATCTTAGTGTGGGGTCAGGACTATGTATGTGACTGTTGGGTGTTATTTATTTATTATTATTTATTTATTTATTTACTATATAAGTTTACTATTTACGAGTACTCCTATATAGTCTACAATATAACGGTACTATAGTATAAGTCTGCTGACCCGTACTAGGCCGGCGTGGTGGACTATAATCTGGCCTATCCCCTTTCAATAATATTCCTCATCACAGGCGAGGTCCGTGCCCTGCAGTGGGACATATATGGGCTGATGCAGTTCTGATAAACCGAGAGTCTTATAAAGAAGATGCAGATATAACAAATAAAAACTTACGATCTTTATTTCTAACAGAATCTTCAACAAACAGCACTACAAGTTCTTTCAATGTTAACGGGTTGCGCGAACTGCTGCATACGTTATAGAAGATGACGTCTTCACTCCTAAAAATATGTTCAATTTTAATTTTATATCAAAATATTAATAATATACATTTTAAAATAGAAGAAAAACTGTATATTTATATACTATTACTGGTAAGAAGAGAAAAGGGGTATTGGTCATCTGGCAATCTGTATCGAACAAATAGCGACAACAAATCTGTCACTTCACATCGATCTCCTGTAAGACAGTAGTGCCGTCCGAACGAACCTGCCAATTCGTGCTGAGTCATGACTAGCGACAGCGTGGCTCTATCACAAGTAGAATAAATTAAAATCTTATGCCTCATACCTTGACGGCTGGTCGGCTTTCTTCGTCAATGTCTGGTGACGTCACAATAAGTTATGCAGTGTTGCTAAAGTCAGTTTACCAAATTCTGAATTTTGGCGTGACCAGTTATCAGTAATCCCATTCCCGAATATCAATAATCAAAATGTTATAACGGATGTGATGTTAATAAGGTTATATCGCATTAAATTGTTGTATCAAATATAATATACGTATGGAAGACACAAACTTTCGTATTGCATTAATTGTCCTTCAGTAACTTTCGGGCATATACTGGATGAAGCAATAAGACTTTAGTATGTTACAGCAGGAAATATGTAATTTAACGCACGCGTAAAACACATCTCCTGGGCGCGCTCATCTGGAGAAATGCAATAATATTATCTCGAAGTTTGCCGAATGTTGGCCCAGTATCGGCGACAGCGGGGACGCGTCATTACCTGTTGTATTTAGCAGCAGCTACTATGGCTAGGTTAGCGACATAGTCCACGGGGATCATGTCGACTAGGTTTCCGTCTTCTCCTAAGAGTACTCTACTGAGTCCTTTGGCTATAGGCACGAGGATACCAGTAGCTCCTTGCCAATTCTCCAACCAACCTTCGAGTGGTGCGTGTTCTATCGCCGTCACTGTGAAATAGTACAATGTTTTTCATTAATTAAGAATTGTCTACGTCTAGCGCCTTTGATTGTGGCTATGAGAGGATTCAATTTTGTGGTTGAGGGACTTATATGCTTGTCTTATTCATAGATATAATAGAGTTTTTTTTATATTGGATAGGCAAATGGTTGCATTTGAAGGGGCCACAAGTGGCAAGTGCGAAACCATCTAGATTGACATATTAAAAATAACATGGACGTTGAATCAAACGATACTATGTATATGAAAAATAACAATGTTGATTTATATATAAAATATTTAGCCTGAAGAAATGATATTTTATGGACTAAATCGGTATCAAGATGCTGGCCTAGACAATCTCAGAGGAAGGTAGGCAGATCACCTTCTAGGTGAAATAACAACATCCTTAAGCTTCAGGGCAAATTGAACGATGAAATGATCTTATGTCCATGTACATATTCCTTAGCAGTGAAGATTTTAATAAATAAATAAATGTAGGTTGAAATGGTAAAATGAAGTTAAGTGGAATAATGCACATTATGATCCATTTTTTAAACGTACCAATAGAAGGTCTGACTACAATGGTTGGTACACGTCCGTTGTGCTTAGCAAGGAAATTTTCAGCCAAAGCTTTGGAGAATGTATAAGAGTTGGGCCAACCATCTGAAAAGATAGATTTTTTTACATAATAATTGTAGATATTCCATGCCCAAGTTGCTCTTCGATATGGACTTTAGACTCCTGAAGTGCCATATTAGCATTTGCTCCAACCAGTTCTCGAAGATAGTTATGCAATATTGTACTGGGATCAGTTCGTTATATGGACAAACAGGCCGGTATATTCGTAATTGTATCCATTATGGGGATATGAATATCTCACGCCGATTAATACTCTATGGGAACCACATGCGCTTACCATCAAGTTCACTGTAGTTACTTTGCCAGTATCAAAAAAATATTTTGATCTTTATTCAACATAACGTATTTGTTCTGGATCTGGGTGTTTGTGGGACTGGAAATTCTCTCGTGGTTTCTGATACCCACGGCAGAAGAATCGACCTCAGGGTCGGGATAGGATGTCGGGTCAGGACTGATAGACAGAAGGATGTTTTTGACTGAATTTATTTACTTACTTAGAAGCTTCTTGCAGTCTTGTCCATCGTCCATATGTTTAAGCTGGAAGTAAAGATCGGTAAGATCTGCTGGTGCAGGGTACAGTCTCTCCTCAACAACAGTTTGACGACAGTTGGAGTACGCTGTTGATATGTGGACCAGCAACTGTGGAAGAAATAGTGTTTTAAAAAAAGGTGATGGTTTTGGCAATATTAACTGTATCAACGAAGGCAACGCACGAATTTTTTCACTGGCACGACGAAGTACCTACAATGGACGTAATGGGAAGTATAATGCTGTCCAGATTCACCATACCAGATAGTATCTACTATACGGAGATCGCTATTCGAATATGCATCGGAATATCCAACATATCAATGAATATCTTACTATTAGTTACGTATTCATGATACCTAAAAGTATAATTTCATGTAGTTAATAAAGATATTACGTGTAATTTGTGCATTCTAAGATAATGTTTATATGTAATGAATGGCGAGAAGAGCATGCTATTCGTCTGATAATAAGCGATACAACCATTCATGGACAGTAGCAAAACCAAACAGCACCATGAATTACAAAGCAATGCTTAGAATTCCACTGCGCTCGCCAGCCTGAGACATAAGATGTTGTCAAGTAGTCACTCTGGCTACTTTCTCCTTCAAACCGGAACACAACAGTGCATTGTACTGCTGTTTGGCGGGAGAAGTAGAAAGGTACATATTTTTAAATTAGTAAATGATGTAATTTCCAAAAATAGTGCAAAACACTTGCCTTGATATTTTCTATGCGTTCACAAAGTTTGAATATATTGATAGTTCCTTCTACATTGACCTTCAAAGCTTGTCCTAAAGGTTCATTAAATTTCACCGTCGCTGCCACGTGGAATACGACAGACACCTGAAAAATAATACAGGGTATAATCATACTGGCATATATTGCTAGCAGTTGCTGGATACGACAAGCCGAAGACAAGGCTGATGATGATGATTATGATGTATAGTAATTAAACATATTGAGTTTTTTATACGTTTCGCTGTACAGCGCTGCATGCGGCAGAACAGCGTGTTACTGCATACATTTATGAAATATGGCACACGTGTTCAGACGCTAGTATCGACACACATCCAAAAACTATGCAATTCTGACAATATTACATACATACAGGTTGAATTGATAAACCTCTTCTGTTGAAGTCGATTAAAAATACAGTTTTCTAAATTGTACGAGTATGTCACTTTCCCGCAAAAGTTGAATAGACGTGGGAAAATTTGTCTTTACCATGGACACAAACTAATTCGACCTGAATATATAATATATGCTTAACTAAGTGTTGGTAAAATGCCTTGGTGGCGTAGTTGTACTACGGTACGGTTACAAATCCAAGATCTAGGGTCGGGTAAAGTGATATTAGAATTTTCTTTTCATTATCAGCTGGGAGTAAGGGACTTGTGCCCGATACATGGCTAAATGTGGGTGGCATGAAAGCACCTCTGCCTACCCCTTCTTGAAAAAAAGCGGTGACCTTAATATGTATGTATGTAAGTGTTGGCAACAGACCCGACGCTGTTGCCGTTATGGTGATCGTAGGTCAAATCCTAGGCCACACCTCTGACTTTCAGTCATGTATATTGACAATCAACTACCATGCAATTTTATGTGATGATAAAGGTCATGAGGAAACCTTTATACCATAGAGATGACGTGATTGATGATGACAGAAGAAACGAAATGACTAAAGAGCGTTGATGACTGAAGTCCGCCAACTCAGATAAGTCAGCTTGGTAGACTATGGCCTTACCCCTATCACTAGAACCATCATTTGTTGGAAGTGGTAGAGCCACGGTGCTTTTAGAGTGCCACGCTGTTTTCAGCCATGTCTCAGCATAAATGGGCAGCTATTCCAGGCGGTACCACTGTCTCACAGGAAATCAAAGTGAAGTGACAGCTGTTGCAGTTTGTTCGGTGATTGAGATTCTCGAATGTCTAGTACCTCTTTTCTTTTTCCATCTTTTTTCCTTCCTACCTACCGATTTTATGTGCCAACACATCCACGATCTAAGAGTTATGGATGTTCATGGGCGACAGTGATCACCAACCATCAGATGAACTGTTTGTTCATTCGCCGGACTTACGCAATAAAAAAATCGTTCTGGTGGGTGACTTATATGGGCTGGATTATTATTTATTAATTTTAAATGTGATTAGTCCCTAATAGGTGAATGAAATTATTCAGTATAATTACAAATATCAATGTTCAATTAAAGTAACAAACAATAAGGGTCATACTTATTGTTTGTTACTTTAATTTACTCGTGTAATGCTTTTTAATTGATTTTTTGCATATGTTTAAACGACATATTATAATTATGATATTTTTAGTCTATTTATGTTGTTTTTTTTAACTTAAGGCCTTATTTTTAAGTTATTTTTAAACCCTATTTAAGTTCGAATGTTTTGTCTTCTTCGCTCAAACGGAATTCAAAAATTAATTAAAAATAGACAGTTACATTAACAGTGACATTCGACCATTAAAATAGGTTTAAAAAGCTCGGGAGACAACAGAGTACCCTAACACCTGGGATTAAGTACAGTGGGGAGAACGTGAGGTATCGACTGGCAAGAAACATTTACGACCACAGAACACAACTTTTTATTGCATTGAATAGCCAGACGAGCATGCCATTCGGCTGATGGTAAGCAATACAAACGCTCATGGCTCAGAAGCAAAACCAAAAAATACCTTGAATTACAAAGCAATACTTGGAATTCATTGCTCTTGACACCCTGAGATATAAGACACAACAGTGCATTTTCATTCATACATACATAAAGTCACGCTTTTTCCCAGAAGGGGCAAGCTACCAGGACACCCACGTTGCGCCTTGAGTATTCCGTCTCACGATGTGATTGGGAGCGAACCTATCGCCATATTGGGCACAATTTCTTACAAATTCCTGGCTTCAGGCTGATAGAAATCTCATCAATCTCAATAATGTGGTAACATTACCCGACCTGAGATTCAAAGCCGAGACCTCACATTTGCAATCATACTGTATTTAACTGCGCCACATGGCAGTCATGATCTCGTATATTCTAGAATATTAAAATACTTACATTTTCGATCAGTTCTTTTTCGTCATTACTTGATATACCTAAGTCTATTTCTGTGACGTCACCAGCGATGGGTACTAATTTCTTTAAAACTTCTGGATTTTCCTCTCGTAGCTTGGAATAAAGCTGAAACGTAGTTTTAATGTCAAGGTAGGTCATATAATGAAATGTGAATTTAGCGAAAACGGATAGATCTGGTTTCTAATGTCTAAAAAGCTATTTAATTTCATGTCATTTTATTTAATTATAATGCAAAGTGACCAATCTATACGTGATAGTACAGTACTGTGCAGATAAAAAATTCTCGTTATTTGACCTGACATCAATGATATCTTTAATAAGTTAGGTTTAATAGAAGTCTAGTAATGGGATAGGAGCCTATATTTGTACTATAATGATTTATTAATATCACATCACTTTGTTTTTAGTGGTAGAGTTTTGATATAGCCAATTTTAGATTATAGGAAGAAATGTCAAGACTTGGTATGGCGTAGGAAAATGTTCACGTGTTTTAATCAATTGCAATTTCAACGTAAAATTAATGTGTGGTTCTTCTGCGAATAATATTGACAATGGCAAAATAAACAAAATATAACTTACTGGATTTTCCAGAAGGTCAGAAACTCGTTTCTCCGCAGATATTCCATATTTATCACGTACTAATAAATATATTTTATCTATTTTTGGACAGTCCATAAGAAGCTTAGCAATGAAAACCTGGAATCAATGTATAAATTCTAATTTAGTGGTAGTTTATAGGGTATGTAGCGCTAAAGACCTACGAGCAATAGGACAGAAAATCTCGAGACCGAAAAACACCAAAATATGATTTTAAAAGAGGTACAGCCACGCTGTTGTCAGTCATGACTGATCATGAATGATCAGGCTCGTCCGGGGCGTTTTGTTCGATGAGTGAGATTGCAAGATACCCAATACCAATTCCTCTTCCCACCCTTTTTCCTTCTCTACATACGTCGGCTATATATTTATGATCCAAATAATCATGGGCGGCAGTGATCACTTACCATCAGGTGATCTGTTTACTCGTTTGACGGTGCTATGAATTCAAAAAACACGAGTAAGCACAGCGTTGAAAATCTAACAACGTATTAAACCGACCTCATAAAGTTTACAGTAGGTTGCAAGACGCAGGTCGCTTTGAAAGGAATTAAAAGAAGCCCATTGGCAATAGATGTCCCGTTGCTAAAGATGATAATGTGCATGAATTTAGTAAAAATGGCCTCCAAAATGGAATAATCTGCATAAAATAATTTGTTCTGCAAATTACTTACTTTTCCAAGAAAGCCGGTCCCACCAGTTATCAACACAGATTTTCCATCGTAAAAATCTGAGACGGTCTGCTTCGATGTATAATTTGTTGTATTAATAATCATAGTGAAGGGACTAGAATAGATATAATTAAGAAGTCTTTATTTCTGGCAGTGGAGCGAGAGGCCTGAAATAGAAAAGTATAGAACTTAGTTTTTATTTATTGCGATAAATGGCGAGACGAGCATGTCATTCGCCTGATGGTAAGCGATATAAGCGCTCGTGGTCAGTAATGAACAAAAAAGCAAAGATTGGCATTCCACTGCGCTCGCCATCTTAAGACATACGATGTCAAGTCTCATTATTACCAATAGATTCTCTGGATACAATGTCCTCCACTACAACACGGCGGGAGAAGTAGACATTGCGGTGGTACCTACCCAGGTGGCCTCTCTCATACAAGACGCCGACCACCAGTAAATCTTTCAAAACAATAAAAAGTATCAAGGTAAAAATTTACAGTGGGCAAACTGCGGGCTGTAAATTCAAATTATTCTGCAATATTTAAAATAACCTTATTGCATCGTACCTATAGGTAGCATTATTCAAAAGAATTAAAAATAAACACCATAAATGCAAATTCCTCACAAAATGTCAATAACACACATAATTATTTTCATTGTATATTTTATCATATTTATTACAACGGTCATTGTTTTTTCACACAATTAACACTTTGAGCGCCACGTCAGCCATCGGTGACTGACACTAGACTTTCCGTTTAGGCCGTGTCAGTCATCAGTGGCCTACACTAGACTTTCCTTTAGGCCACGTCAGCCATCGGTGGCTGACACTAGACTTTTCTTTAGGCCGCGTCAGTCATCACAGGCTGACACTAGACTTTCCTTTAGGCCACGTCAGCCATCGGTGGCTGACACTAGACTTTATTTTAGGCCGCGTCAGCCATCAGTGGCTGACACTAGGCTTTCCGTTCAGACCGTGTCACCCATCGCTGGCTGACAGCGTGTAACATGAGAACTATGAAATGTACACTATTTTATGAAAATAGAGAAAAAAATTTTAAAATTTACTTAATTTGGTATCAGTAAAGTATTAGACATTTTTGTCTGCATAGAGCCAAGAACTGTAATGAAATGATTCGGCGCGTAACGTGTTGAATGAATGCCCATAGGCAGTACCGGCGTAAAGGTAGGGCGCGCACGGGCGACCGCCCAGGGGCGCCGGACTAGAGGGGCGCCGCATGCGCCCCTTTATTTTGTCTTGTTCGTTAGGCAAGTCTTGCTTATTTAAATTCCCTGAATCTATTTACAAAATCTGACAGAATGTAGACCACATTTCGGTTGGAACACTGCTGTTATACTACAAATCAAATTTATTTATTTATTAAATGAGACACCAACAGTTAATAAACTAAACATGCATTATAAAACTTGTACAATTTATGGACTAGTCTACTCACTAATTACAGGTATGAAACAGCATTTGTATTACAATTGAATTATACAATAATAAAATAATAATCAAAAATCAAAAATAACAAACATAATTTTCAAAACTACACATAAAGTAACTGCACAATATAGAAAATAATAGGAATAAAATAATTATACAATTATAAAAATTTAAGTCATGAGTTAAAATTTGACAGACCTGATTGCAGCACTTGCTTTTTAAAATAAGGGACAGACCTCGAAAATAAATCAACTGACGCAGAACTTTGAAGGTCATTAAAATTACACTGTAGTCTATTGACTGGTGAAAACTTCCCCACATTGGATCGATACCGGCGCGTACGGAACGTATTCCAATCAATGCGACTAGGTCTTTGATTCAGGTTAGGAATATTGAAACTCAGCTCTTCCAGCAGAGAAGACTCTGAGATAACACCCCTAATAAGTTTATGCAGAAAAGTTGCATCAAGTAAAGATTTTCTTTTTACCAATGAATTCATTTTATAGTGGTCGAGTCTCATAGTATAGTCCGTGCGTAGGCAAATGGTGGTATCACCATTGCACTTCGCCTTGTAGACCAGAAATCTTGTAAAGGACTTTTGTATTCTTTCCAGCCTGTTAATGTGGATTTTATAGAAGGGGTTCCAAATCTGACTGCAGTACTCAAGGCGGCTACGGACAAGGGCACAGTACAGCATCTTTAACGTCTTTATTCTTTTGAAGAGCTTCCCAACTCTCTTGATGAAACCCAACATTCTGTTACTGCTCTGAGCTATATGATCAATATGGCTTATGAAGTTTAATTTACTGTCAAGAATAACCCCCAGATCCCTGATTTTATTAACTTCTTCTAAATTTATACCGTCCAAAGTATACGTAGAATCAAGAGCATTTAATTTCTTAGTAAATTTACTATGTCGTCTATAAATAAATTAAAGAGTATAGGACCTAAATGTGATCCCCAAATTACATATTTTTGAGTACCATTAAGACGGCCAGAAAAATCGAGCCATCTATTAAATTCTGTAATAAAACGCACGTCGAAATAAAAATGCTAAAATAAATATTATAGAGTTTGTCTTAATGATGGTAAGAATTGTTATCTTTGATTTAACAATTTTTTTTGGCACAATACAAGCAAGCATTTTTTAATTCGTTGTGAGCGACGACTAATTTCAGTAACGCTCCACTGGAGATGCACGGCAGTGCTGCCCGCACCACTTACAAAGGTCGGAATATTTGCATGTCGCGTTTCTCCAACAAACGCTATGAAATGGGGGCAAGTCTCGGGATACCGGGCAGGGTTACAAGCTGTTTACAGTGGATCTCCTACTGGCTGGAACGGGGTTGCCGTAGTGTTTTCTCCAAGCGTTTGGAAGAGTATACTTGAAGTCGACAGACGGAGCGACCGACTTGTGTGGTAACCCACAACCCACTTGATCATTACTTTAACAGTAATGATCAAGAGGGTTGTTACCAACTTGATCAGCGCTAACGCCACGCACGTGACGTGTCCGAAGGCGCAGAAAATAACCCTCTGGACCCTTGTTGATGCAACTATGCACAATCTGCCATTTTTTTAAAGAGTTTAAAGTTCACTTGGCAGGCCGCACAAGTCCCCAGCTTTCCTACTTCGGACGCGTATGATGAGATGAGTATCCGTGATAGATACGTAGCCAGTGCACACCCCCGCTATGTGCCCAGCGACTCCGATGACCTCTATTAGTCGCCCATATGACAAGCAGGGGATACCGTGGTGGAATTCTAACGCCCCTTGACCACTGAGCAGGGTCAGCCATTGTCATACACCCGGCGCCTCCGTCTCGGTTGGCGGCGGCGGACGGGATTGTTCCGCTTACTGCGAGACGAAGTTCTTGCAGAAGACGACCATGGCCTGCCATGAATCGACCATGGAAGGAAACACGGTTGAGAGCGTGAGGTCTACTCTGACGGCTGCGCGGAGACCTGCGTGCTCCTCCGCCCAGGCTAGACGCTCCGAGGGAGTGCTGGGCTGTGTCCTCCGGATAATTGTCACAATCGATGTGACACTTATGTTGACCCACAGCGGATTCTTTCTTTCTAACCACCCGCCACAGGTATCTGCCGAAACAGCCATGCCCCAACAGTACTTGCGTCAGGTGGAACTTCATCAAATCTTGGCGCCTGGCCAGCCACTAGTTTAGGATAGCACGTATTACCGCGATGATCCAAGCACCAGCACTAGGACTGTCCAGCCTGGTGCGCCACTCCTCCACTGCGGCCATGCGGAAGGTGGCCCGTGTGGCCTCGACTTCTCTAAGGGCTTGTAGTTCCCCACAATGGTCGCTTCCACCCGCCAATGTTTCACAGTTTCGGCATGGGATGCCGGGACCCTCTGGGTTGGGCAGCACGCTAGATAACGTGCCTGCCATCCGTACCGTATTTTAATATAATTAGTACATATTGTCCAGAAACAGTTAAAAAAATATTTTAAAAATCCGTTTTTATGAGCTCAATGGGAGATAGGGGGCGCCGTATAAATCTCGCCCAGGGCGCTGGTAGTGCTAAAACCGGCCCTGCCCATAGGTATCACTTTTCAAACGTAAACAATCTTCTAATTCGATTGGAAACACCGGCCCTACAGTACCAGCGCGTAGAAGTGGCGCGCGTGGCCTGAACAGGATTGTCTTAGAAATATGCGTGGCGCTCAACGTGTTAAAAGACACATTTCGTCACGTTTTCACGTCTTGCAAAAACAATAATTACTACTATTCGAAACTTAACAATATTTGTTTATTTTTGTTTACAGTTGACAGCAACTTTGGTAGCCCAGACCTCGTCGGCGTGTTAGTAAGCAGGTAAGAAATTAAATAAGTACGAAGTGGCCTGTTTGTAACGAATCAGATGCGGCTGCTAAACGTTCACAGTAGTTTAAATCCCAGGGTGTATTGATTCAATCACCACGCAATGTTACGGTGAAAAAAAAAAAAACAGAAAACCGTAGCAATTCGTAAAAAAAGCCAGCCAGCGTGGTGGATTATACGGTCTTACTCCTCTCAATCGTGTACTCTCGATTGTAGAAGAGACCCGTGGCCTGCAGTGGGACGTATATAGACTGATACAGATATTAAATAGCCATATAGAAACGAGACAGGCACATCGCTCGATTGATGGTAAGATTTATATCTGCTTATAAATAATAGCAGAATTACATATAATATAGACATTTCCGTGGCACAGTTGGTTAGACGCCGGTTGTGAAACGAGAGACCGCGGATTCACAGTACCGAGGCCTATGTTTTGTGTTTGTATATTTCTCGGGCCTGGGTGTTTGTGGGACTGAAGTCTGTTGTAGTTTCTGATATCCACGACACAGAACTTATATCTTGGTGTGAGGTTAGAGATTGGAATGTGACAGTTGGGTGCATTTCTTGTTTAGTTATTTATAGCAGTCCAGTAGGCCATGGCGTACTGCCTCGGTGGCGTAGTTGTACTACAGTACGGTTACAAAGCTGAAGTTTTGGGTTCGGATCGGGCAAAATGATATTGATTTTTTCTATTCATTACCAGCAGGTAAGGGTGACTCTGTGCTCAGAGTCAGGAAATTGTGCCCGATATTACGATAGACCCGCCACCTATCACACCGTAGGATGGAATATACAATGCGAAATGTGGGTGTCCTGATAGTAACCCTGCCAACCACGGATGGGAAAAAGGCCTGAGTTTATATGTATGTATGTATGTATATATTACATGAAACAGCATTACGCACGTCATCCAAGATGTGAGGTGTTAAGTCTCTGAATGCGCGGTCTTTAGTTATTTTATATATTTTTTTAGATATCTCTCTCTTTTTTTTAATTTTATGCCCATCTCAAAGCTGCAGTCGATAAGAGAATTCCTTAAGAGTAACGAGCGATGCTACGTTACGTTGCCTGTTCTTAGTATAAAAAATATTTTGTACTCACCCATAAACAACGCAAAGGATGTTAGAAATGTTAAATTTAATGCTAGACGAATTTATTGATCTCAGGCACACATGTAGCATCAGTTAAAATCGTCACGTCTGTACATGAAGAATTCTGCTCGCTTACGACGTCTCATTTGCCATAAGTGCAATTTAAATAAACAATAGACAATGAGCCAAACAAAACAATATTTACATTTTCCAAGATTTAATGTTCGGAGTCCGCTAGAGATTTAGAAGAGTGTTCAGTATAATGTTTCTTAGATTTACCCAAATGTGATACATTCCCCGTTGAAAATCAGCGCTGCAGTTTGCTTTGCCCATAGTGCAGCATAAAGCTGAATGGGAGGCCCATTGTCAGCGCAATGGTTTAGTCACATAATATTGTTGCATAATAGTATTTTTGTCATGTTTTTATTTTATATATATGTATCAGTATTTATATATTTTTGTTATTTTATTACCTATGTATGTTTGCGCCTTCAATAAATGTATTTCTTTCTTTCTTTTCTTTCTTTCTTACATTGAAATAGAACTATTATTTACAGATTTTATCGCGGATTTGGTTTAATTTTTTAACTTCCCGACTTCGATTACTTTACAGCTTTCGTGGTCACGAGGCGGAGTCTGAGGTATAGTCACCCACTCAGTGACTGTTATAATTTAACTACCCTTATTTTATAATTAATTAATTATAAATTTAATTTAAAAAGTTAATTGGTTTTTGCGTTCCGCATATGAAAAATAATATAAAAATTATACCTAGTCCCCGATAATAATAGTAATAATAGTTTTATTTCAAGAGTTCCGTATTTTGTCTTCACCTATTGGTTTGAACATTGAGGTATTATATCGTACTAGAGCGGCCATCGGGAACAAAATCTCTGCGTATGGTGCGTGCACAAGGGTACACAGTGAAGCGAGAGTGAAGATAATGTTACTTCGTAGGCGTGACAGAGACAGAAATAGAATGTACCGTTCATTTTGTTACAAACATTTTGTTTGCAGTGTCCCCTCTAGTATATTATCTCAAGTGGTTTGAGCGATGATAATTGATTTTCTCGTGAGTTGTGACGTAAAGCTATGAATATTAATGAATTGCATTGAATTGCATGAATTTTTTAGCAACAAAAAACTATTTGCAATTTGTTTTTATAACATTGCCGTAACTTTATTTAGGGGCCAATAGGTAAATAAACACAATCGTTGCAAAATAAATAAATAATTTTTATTTTATCGAGTAAATACTTATATCAGAGAATATTTATACAAATATTTATGACGAGATTGGTGCGGGTCAGGCAATAATGTTGGTTTTTTTAATTGATATGTATGGCGAGACGAGCATGCTATTCGACTGACGGTAAACGATACGACCACTCATGGACAGTAGCAATGCTTAGCATTCCACTACTCTCACCATCCTGAGACATACGATGTTAAATCTCAATATGTCCAGTAGTCCGTCTGCCTACTAAGTTCTTCAAACCGGTATATAAAAGTACATTTACACTACTGTTTGGCGGAAGAAATAGATGGTTGATCGCCGTTCTTGAGAAGCAAAAAAGAAGAAGTTGTAACAAAGAAGAGGATTATTCAGCAATTGTAAGTTGTTTTTATGACGTCGCTATGGAACTTTTTGCCTATGTTCAGCAGCAGACTTCCAAAGACTGAACAGACAGAGCCGTAGAGTATGAATGAAATATTTGAACAGTAACAACCTTTTTAAATAAATAACACCCAACAGTCACATTTCTCTTGGTGCGGGGATCGTTTCACAGGCGGCACCTAATCCAAAGAAGCCAACGTGAGGTGACGACTTCGCTGTCGTGTTCGTGTCGTGTCGATGAAAGAGGTATGCGGAGGCCAAATACCACTTTTATCCTCCCGTATTTTTTTCATTCCTTAACGTTCAGTTTTATGGCTAACTAAAACGGTGAAGGAAAACATCGTAAGGAAACCTGCATATCATAGCGGTTAATAAGAATTTCTATGGTATGTAATTCCGCCAACCCGCACTAGGCCAGCGTGGTGGACTATATGGCCTAACCACTCTCAATCGTACTGTCGATTGTAGAGTAGGCCCGTGACTTGCAGTGGGAGGATATGGGCTGATACAGAACGTTCAGTTTTAGGAAACTTATCTTTCAGTCAACAGAATTATGCTTGGTGACTTGAAAAAGATATACAAATAGTCAACCCTAAATACTAGGTACTTGCATATTATGATGAATTTTCTACTACCGACAAGTTTATATGTGTATTGATAGGCAATCATCACGCTCCATAACGGTGAAGGAAAAGATTGTGAGGAAACCTGCATACTATGGCGATTTGTATAAATTTCTATTTTATGTAAAGCCCGCCTGCCCGCACTAGGCCACCGGGGCGAATTTTTTTTATAATTTGTTTCCTATCGTTGTATTTAGGTATAATTTTGTAAAATACATAGTATTTCCTAAAATCATAGTGTACGACCTTTTATTTTTTAAGACTATATCACAGAATACACACAGAAGTCAAGCTCCATACAAAGTGCGCGAAACCAACGCACACATACACAGCGTTCACCGACACGATATTTGAGACCAATCGAAACCACTGCGAGCGCGAGTGTCACTCGCTTCGGACACGCATCTAGTGATAGGCCGACAGCCTCCGTGGCGCAGTTGGTTAGACGCCGCCTGTGAAACGAGAGGCCGCGGGTTCGATCCCCGCACCGAGAGAAATGTTTGTGCGGCCCACAAATATTTCTTCCGGGTCTGGGTGTTTGTGAGACCGAAAAGTCTCTCGTAGTTCCTGATACCCGCGATACAAGACTCGATCTTAGTGTGGGGTCAGGACTATGTATGTGACTGTTGGGTGTTATTTATTTATTTATTTATTTATTTATATTTTTTGTGCAAAGATGGAGCGAATGAATAAAAGTTATTACACTTGTATATAAAACTTCAGATTATAATAATTGAATATAAATTTCTTTAATAAAATACGCAATATTATACAAAAACGATAAAAAAAAAACTTTGATTATGACATACACATTCTCAACGACTATATAAATAAAATTACAATTTATTCATTTTGTTATTGTTTTTTATATTGTATTTTAACAATCAATGAAACGATACCAGTGCTATTACGACGATACTTGTTTTCGCATATGCCAGAGTTAACAGCCCTGGCGCGAACGCCGAGCGTAGTGTGAGTGTAGGCACAAAAGTGACGTACATACACAAGCTTGACTTCTGTTAGTATTCTGTGACTATATGGTACGCAAGGGTTTAAATTATTATTTCCAACACTACCATTTTTACATAGCATCATAATCATCATCATCTCAGCCACAGAAAGTCCACCGCTGAACATAGACTTCCCGAAGGATCTCCACATCGACCTGTTGGAAGCGGCCTGCATCCAGCGACTTCCTGCTACCTTAACCAGTTCGGCCGTCCACCTTGTAGACGGGCGTCCTACATTTTGCTTGCCTGTACGTGACCTTCACTCAAGAACCTTTCGGCCCCAACAGCCATCGATTCTACGAGCTATGTGTCCTGCCTATTGCCACTTCAACTAGCTAAACCAATGGGCTATGTCAGTAACCTTTGTTCTCCTACGGATCTCCTCATTTCTGATTATAGCTATATTATATAGGTATAATAGCTATTTTATAAAGCTAAAAAATAATCATAATTAAATACCTTCCAGGATTTTATAACTAGTATATAATATGAAATAACTAAGGCCAACAATAATGTTTTAATTAAGAATATACATATATGGTGAAGTGATGAGCTGGTGTGACGTTGAGGGTTACGGATCCCCCACTGCAGGAGCCAGACACGCGACGTACCACGTGAGCCTCGTCAGCATTCACCGTCACACAACGCATGCCTTGCATCGTGAAGCCGATCTGAAATTAATAATCATAATTTATTGCTGTACTGTAATATGAAGTACGTGGTGGCCTGTTGTTAAACGGACTAGATACGGCTGCCAACATATTCGCGTTGGTCGCAGGTTCGAATTCCAGGACACAACTCGGACTTTTCGGAGTCATGTATGTATTGATATTTAATGGTGAAAAGGAAAACATCGTGAGAAAACCTGCATACCATAGCGATTTATAGGAATTTCTATGGTATGTAAGTCCACCAAACCGCACTAGGCCAGCGTGGCGGACTATATGGCCTAACCACTCTCAATCGTACTCTTGCTTGTAGAGGAGGCCTGTGCCCTGCAATGGGACGTATTAGAGCTGATACAAAATTTAATGCTGTCATTTACACGCTTGGAAACTTCGGCGAATATCCACAAAACACAAATGTGTAAGGCGGACGTTTGGCTCGGCGCGCGTAACCACCAGTATCACAATGTACCTGTATCACAATTTTACACAGTACCTGAATATCCACAGACCCGTCCGTCGCCATATCAGCGTCAACGTCATTCAATTCGCTGTAAATGAGCTTGGATTCATCAATATCGGTGCAGTTCCCACACTTCCACATACCACCTGATAGCGTTGGTTCTTCACCTGTAAAAATAATGATCAATAGATTGTGTATAGTTTTTCCAATAATTCGTATAAACCTATTTAACAGAATATTGGTGTAGCAACATTATGTAACACGAGATAAACACTGTGACTTCATAATGCCGTGTTCACATCGAGTAGGATATTGTCTAGAAATAGTAATTAGATAGGTATCTTTTATAAGTTTATCTTAAGATTGTATCCTGTACCTACTGTGAACCAAAAAAAAAATTATAAACAGAAGTATTGCTGAAAGTCCCTATCTTCCTACTGATCTTTTTCCTTTCATTTCCCCTCTTGTTTGACAGCCTCTATGGCGGATAAGATTAGAATAGACTGTCAAACGAGAAGGTGTAGGTTTGATCCATACACTGAAATAAATGCGTTTTCGGTTTATATCAGGGCATCATGAGACCGAAAAGAAGTTGGAGTTTCCGATACAAGCAACATTAATTATGACAATAACAAACTTTTGAATTAATTCATTTGTGATACATATGTACATACATAAACTCACGTCTTTTTCCTAGAAGGGGTAGTCAGAAGTGCAACCAGGATACCGTGTGTGTTCTGTCCCAGAATTCATTTGTAATTAACATAATATTTTTGCTATTTTATTTACGAGTACATACTGTATCTGTATCTGTATCAGCCCATATATGTCCCACTGCAGGGCACGGGCCTACTTTACAATCGACAGTACGATTGAGAGTGGTTAGGCCGTATAGTCCACCACGCTGGCCTAGTGCGGGTTGGCAGACTTACATACCATAGATTTTTTTATAAATCGCTATGGTATGCAGGTTTCCTCACGATGTTTTCCTTCACCGTTTTAGTGCGTGGTGATTGACTATCAATACACACATGACTCCGAAAAGTCAGAGGTGTGCCCTGGGATTTGAACCCACGACCACCGTGAACATGTTGGCAGTCGCGTCTGGTCCGTTTACCAACAGGCCACCACGCACTTCCTACGAGTACATACTACGAGTACAATATTTTTAAGTGCTATTTAAGAAATATTGTGCGGTGTAGCATCAAAGTTCTAAATAATTTGAAAGTGCTATTATTCATAAGGTTTTTATCATCATCATCATCAGCCTATTCGCGTCCACTGCTGGACACAGGCCTCTTCTATGCCACGCCACTGGGCTCGATCTTCAGCCCAACGTCTCCAACGGAGAACCGACAACCGTTGGGGTAGACGTGTTCTCGAGTGGAGACTGCGCCTCGGCAAGCGTAGTGTAGGACGCCCTCCAACGAGGTTTTTATAAGGGAGTATAAACATGAAATCAAAACCAAATGTATAATTTTTATTTTGTTTAATTTTCATTCTAAAATTATTCAATGTTATTACATGTATTGCTTACAGGTAATACCGTTTCTCTCGTTTTTTGGTAGTCATTGTTTTGGAATGGATATGCTAAATTGATAATTTTAATAAAATATGTAAAAGTTGAGTTGTAAAAATAACCACTAGAATTTATTTTCATATTCAATAGAGTGATGTCAACATATATTATAATAAATAAAAAGTTGTCTGGTAGAGATCGCTTATCAACGATAAGACCGCCTTTTGTACTTTTAATAGACGTTATTTATTTATATTGCTATATTATTTTTGTTACTTTTTTATTGTTGTGAACGGCGAGACGGGCTTGCCTTTCGTCTGATGGTTTTTCTCCCGCTAAACAGCATTGTAAATTCACTGTTGTATTTCGGTTTGAAGGATATTGTAGCCAGAGTAACTACTGGATATATTGAGACTTAACATCTTATGTCTCAGGATGGCGAGCGCAGTGGAGTACCAAGCATAGTTTTGTAATTCAAGTTGTTGTTTGGTTTTGTTACTGTCCATGAACCGCGTATAGCTTACCATCAGGCAAACGGTAGCTCGTCTTGACATTCATGGCAATAAAACAAATAGTTTTGGAATGTACGTTAAACATGCTTTCTTCCAATCTAAGTTTCATAAATCTGCGAAAATTAGAAGTACATTTTCTTGTTTGGTATGTTCTATTTTTCGATTTTGTACATTCCAAATCAATAATTAAAAACGCCCGCCTTTAACTGATTGCTTTATCGATTATCAGGCGAGTGTTAAATTTAACGAAAAAAAATGTTTGAAAGGTATAACACATTCGATAGCTAAAGTAGGTATAAAAACTGTATGAATAAGACCGTAATATAGTATTATTATTTTCAGGAACGAAGAAAATAGTGTACGCGACTTTTTGTACTAAGTGAATTTAATAAAACTTTAACGGTTCCTTTTAGATTACACGTAGGGTCGCCGATTGCGGCGGTGAATGATTACAACTTAGTTTAAACGTTTTGTCGGATTTCGGCCCGGAGTCAGGAATTTGTGCCCGATATGGCAATACGCTCGCTCCTATTACATCGTGGGGTGAAACACACAGGGTAAACCGTGGGTATACAGCACCTCTGCCTACCTCTACAGGGAAAAATACGTGAGTTTATGTATGAATGTTAAATCTATTGTATGCTATGATTAGTGCGTGGTGGCCTGTTGGTATACGGACCAGACGCGACCAACATGTTGACGATTGTCGCAGGTTCGAATCCCAGGGCACACATCTGACTTTTCGGAGTCATGTGTGTATTGATAGTCAATCACCACGCACCAAAAACAGTGAAGGAAAACATCGTGAGGAAACCTGCATACCATAGCGATTTCTATGGTATGTAAACCCGAATTAGGCCAGCGTGGTGGACTATATGGCCTAACTACTCTCAATCGTATTCTCGATTGTATAGGAAGCCCGTGCCCTGCAGTGGGACGAATATGGGCTGATATATGCTATGATTGACATCAGCAGGTTATAAAAATATGATGTCTAAGCTCGAATTAAAATGGTTAGAGATCCATCATAACAACCTTTATACGTCAGTTTTGACAATGTTAAGTAATTAATAGCTCCCAAGCCCAGTGAGTCTCTGAGAATTAATGTTCGCATCTCTTATCTTTGACCATGGCTTGGTAAAACAACAACGACCTTATACCTAGTATACATATTTATATCCTAAAAAACTTAATGTTATGCATCCTTTAATTTTATTTTCTTTATGACGTACCAGTGTAAATCTATGTTTAAATGAGTGTGAGGGTTATCTTGTGTGACAAATAAATATGTCTTTCTTTCTTTTATCTATGATATGAAACACGCGAACTTAATTTTGATAACCCTTTGTTTTTTTTTTGCAGGTAAGCTGAGATACGAAGTTCAAAATATGGATACGTGTGCATCTGCTCAATTAATTGACTATAATGTAAGTAAATATCTAATTGTTCACATTGACATTATTATCAAAATATCTTCATTAAAATCACACTTATCAGATTTTGTGTTCATTTAATTACAAATTAATTGGGAGTATTGCTATTTTCTTATCGACAATTATAAATTTCCTTATGCTTCTAAATCGAAAACGTTCTATTTTCTTTTGTTGCACACATACTCCTAATGTATCTTGTCCTTTAAAATTTAAACAGTATATTGTTATATATCTTATATCAAACGTCAATATCTTACCTCCAATGGACTGTATAGTCCACGATCAATTCATCAAATTATTCAAAAATTTTAGCTTTCTACGAAAGCACCACTAAAACACTGAAATTCTCACCGTCATCGACTTCATTAGACTGTTGTGCTTCAATGCTGTCTCCATACAGTAGATAATTTAAAATAGCATCTTCATACTCATCTTCAGCTCTCACTACAGCAAACAAAACAATAACAACTAGCAATTTGATCATTATATCGATATTTAATTATAATTTATATTACTAAACATTTTCTTGCGAATATTTGGTTGCGACTACGGAGTTAGTTCTGATGCGAGTAACTTTATCAGTATCATTGACCTCTCAAAGATAATTTGTGTTTACATAATCGGGTTCAAGTATTATTGTGTTTTGGTTTGCGTCCTTATAGACTAAACTTCAATTTTAAACGACATAATGTATAGAGATTTTCACAAGATTAGATAAGTTGGCTCCATCGGGTACCTACCTGTTTATTCTTCTCAGACAAAGTCGTGAGATGATTAAAGCGGCCTGCATGTAACGATTTCGTGCAACATTTTTATCATCGTCTGCTTAGCTTCAAGGAAAACGAATGTCGTGCAAAGTATAACCGGTAAAAAGAAGGTGTGAAGTACATTTTGTTTAGTACGTTAGATTTCCAGGCAAGTGACCCTTAACCTATTTTTACTAATTAAATCTTATTAGCTTATTACACAGTAACTGAATTCTCCAACCTTTAAATCGAAATCAGAACCCTACGTTTTACTGTCATTACGTTCTGATATATTCGTCATCAACATTAGCAAAGAACTGTCTCTAAATCTCGAAATTAAAGCAGCACTCTGGATAAAAATAATTCTACATAATACTTTAGGGAGGTCTTAGCAATTGGCTCGGTATTTTTACGTCTCAATTTCAGTACACTATGAATAATTCAGGCACGGGTCGGATATCCGCTAAGTCGGCGACGGTTCCCGTGGGTGCAGATCCAAGCGTCGCCGATGTCATAAGGCCTTTATACGTATGTCGTATTCAATAGTTTCTAAATGATTTCGCTGGTTTTAAATGGAGAAGGTCATTGTGTCATACTTGATTCCGAAAAATCGGGCGACTGCAATACAGCGGTGATTTGAAGCAGATTTTAACTTATGGAAAGATTGATCGAATTCGCTTGTCCATTTAATTATTTCTGCTTATTTTATTTACATTGCGGCGTTACCTACCCAGACGGCCTTCTAACTGACAAATTATTAATAATAACAATAATTAGCAAATGTTTGACTTCATGGCACTTGATGGCACCGGATTTGCAACGCCACGATTAGCTGTCGTCGGGCAGAATACCGCGAGATGTTATTTATATTATTGTTTACACTGTTGTAATTTCCATTGTAATGCTACTCCGGATTTATTTGTATAAGATATTTGCGCATGTTAGCTAAAAGGTTTTATCACAAGCATATAAGTTATTTATTTATTTAGTTTATTTTATGCATATCCAAAAAAATACTAAAAATAAACGCGACTAAATCCGTACTGCCAGGATATTTAGCTAAAAATAATTTTCGCACACACAAGACCGGAATTGCTTATTACAGTAACTCCATTCTGAAAGGTTATGCTAATGGCGTTTTACCGAGAAACAGTGACCCACCAAAATTGCTTACCTTTGTAATGGCTTTGTACTTTTGGTTTTTTACTTTGCAGGTCAATTCTCGGGTATATTTACGCTTCTTTGCTTAGCGGTAGGCAGAGATTAAACTTCAATTTTCTCGATCCCTACCTATCAATTTGATTTTTGATGGGGCTAAATAAAACCAAGCGTAAAGGGTGGTGCACTGATCTGTAAAATTTTAGGATGTCACAGATTTTGCTGTCGCAGATTTTTTCGATAGTTCAAAGTTGAAGATTTACCTGACCTTTAATAATTGGAATTACTAAGAATTCGGAATAATGAGAGGTCTGTGTGGTATGTTTATATGTATTCAAGTTTTAACATAATATATCGATTTGTCGAGTGTTTTTCATAATTTTGGATTGTGTTTTTGTCGTTGAATTTCCGAGTGTATCAAAAACCATTCAATTTATTAGATTTGTCGAGAATTTTTCTAGGAACCCAAAAGTCACTAAAAATTATGGAGAGTTTATAATTATCAAAGGTTTGTATCAACTGTACATTTATTTATTTGTTTATTTATTTATAGTGATGCTATTTAAGTACAAAATTTAATATTGGAAGAAATTTAGTTGCCGTAAAAGTTGTTCAAATATTTATAATAATAACATAAATTATCCCAAGTTTATACTCCTGAAGCACAGAATACTAACCTGAAGGGTCAGACATAGAAGCAGCAGGTGCAATGCATAATTCGTTAAACTTATTCCTTATCTAATATTTAAATAACAGAAGAGTTAGAAACTAACTCATACACCAATCTAATCTAGTCATCGAATTAACAGTCATTAGATTCCTTCCAGGCTACATCACAAATATGAACACAAGAAAATCCGACATCACAATATTGGAGCCTTTTAATCCGATTCCGAAGCTCGTGGGAGTAAAACATACTAAATATCTTTATGTTTTGAAGAAAGAGATTGTGTCGGATTAAAGGATTTTATGGTAAAACGTCAGAATCAATCTGAATTTAGCAGATTTTGCTATTAAATGCCATGGAAAAGTGGACTGTATAACTTTGCGTTAAGGTTCAAACTACTGCAAGGTTAGATAAACACGGTAATCTCACGTAATTTCGGATATATTCTAGAGTTTTTACCTGGGTCGGATAAGGGCGGTGTTGAGAAAAAATGAAATTTTCATATCTTTTCTTTATTGTATTACCTGAAAATGTATTATGTAGCGTTTCTGCCTTTAATGTTCTCGGAATATATTAAAATTTAGACTTGTTAACATGCCTTAGATATAGATATTACATCAGATTTTTATTGACAGAGTAAACACCTTATTTTATACTATGTGAGATATTACATAAAATAAAGACTTGTATAGAGGTGACTGGAATTGAACTCAAAATCAGTATTTATAATAGATAATATGTTCAGTGTGCCGACCTCAAAGCTGCGGGCGTGACAAAACTTCTTCTTTGTAACAAAGAGAAATAAACTATTATTTTTACCAACAACGCATTAACACAAATATCAAATTATTATCATAATCATAAAGATCAAACTCCCTCTATCCATAAATAACATCGCTTAACTTCATCATCACATTAAAACTCATATCCAAAGACAAGGGGTTATAAAAGTTTCTAATCAAATATTAATTATTGTGTAATAACTTGCGCTGTGTTCTTGATACCTTTGTCTCAAGGAGCCGGGTAATTATATGCTAGGCGGCACCCTATTCTGTGACGTGATCAGTTTAATATTTTTGTTTTATATTTTAGGACAAACTAGGTATTATTCGCGCCGCACCCACCGTCGTTGACAGATATATTTAAGTCACTTTTCTAAACCACAAAATAAACATAATGCGGCATACCATCAACAGCCTAAGCCCACTGCTGGACATAGATATCTCCCAAGGTAGGCCACCTGATCTACTGTTTAATGCAACTTTAGGACATTAAACCCTGGCATCAGACGATATGGAGAGATTGTGGATAAAAATGAAAGCAAATATTTGTGTACGGTATCAGCTCATATATTTACTGGTGGTAGGTCTCTCATATGTGAGAGGCCACCTGGGTATGTACCACATCATCATCATCATCATAATCAGCCTATTCGCGTCCACTGCTGGACATAGGCCTCTCCTATGGCACGCCACTGGGCTCGATCTTCAGCCCAACGTCTCCAACCGCTACCACAGCAATGTCTATTTTCCTCGCCAAGCAGCAGTGCAAATGCACTGTTGTGTTTCGTATTGAAAGACATTGTAGCCAGAGTAACTACTGGACATATTGAGATTCAATATCTCATGTCTCAGGATGGCAAGCGCAGTGGAATGCCAAGCATTGCTTTGTAATTCAAGGTGTTGTTAGGTTTTGCTACTGTTGATAAGCGGTCGTATTGCTTACTATCAGGCAAACGATATACTCGTCTCGCCATTCAGAGCAATAATAAAAAAAATACGTTTCACTGCAGAGCACGAGCCTCCTCCACATTAAGATTGAGAGTGGCTAGGCCATATAGTCCATTAATCTGGACTTGTGCGGGTAGGCCGACTTAATACACCATATAAATGACAAAATCACAATTGCATACAGGTTTCCTCACGATGTTTGCTTTCACCGTTATAGAGTGTTTACATTCAATCAATTTAAACATGACTTGGGAAAGTCAGAAGTGTGCCCTGATATTTGAACCCGTGACCACCGTGAACATGTTGGCAGCCGCGTCTGGTTACTAACAGGCTACCACACACTTTAATATAGTGTGTCCTTGTAAAATTATGTCTTTATTTATAAAGATCGAACCCGTGGTTTGTGGTCTCACTATCTGCTTTTTAACCAATTTCTCCACGTTATCAATCAACTATTCATTATATTCATTATTTTAGTCTGCCTCGGTGGCGTAGTTGTACTAAGGAACGCTTACAAAGCTAAGGTCTCGGGTTCGAATCTCGAGTCGGGCAAAGTGATATTGGATTTTTCTATTCATTATCAGCCTGGTGTCAGGAATTTGTGCCCGATATGGCGATAGGCTCGCCACCTTTCACATCGTCGGATGGAACATACAAAGCGAAATGTGGGTGTCTAGGTACCTCTGCCTACCCCTTATGGGAAAAGGCGTGAGTTTATGTATGTATTCATTACATTTTCATCAGAATACACCCTGACTATCTGCTACATACTCGTGTCGTACTGACATGGGCTAATGAAGTCGCGGAATAACATTGTTAGGCGCGGATCCATTAAATTATATCGCGATATCACAGCGTTCGTATTATTACATATGTACCAGGTATATGTGCACTAGGAGCAAAACGCAGCAGGTGGTAGTTTTAGTGAACACAGACACAATGCAATTAAAAATATCGAAAATAATGCGACGATTTTTTTGGCCGTTTTTACCTAGCGTACTGTTTTAGTGGTAAATACCTAGTTTTTACTAAAATGATACTGTAAACCCTTTTTTTTAAAAAAACGTATTGATAAGTAAGGGTTTAGAAAAAAATATGTATTTACCACTCAAACCTATACATATTTCTGATGATACTCTAATTATTCCTATTTTTAAATCCATCCAAAAGCTGCTTAGTGAAATAACCTAGTGTGATAAGGATGCCTCTTGTATTATTACTATTATGTCTCTTATTTACTATTATTATTTCTCTATGCAAAAAAGGATGGAAGAATGAAGGAAGGAGTTTCCTCACGATGTTTTCCTTAACCGTTATAGTGCGTGGTGATTGACTATCAATACACACATGACTCTGAAAATCAGAGGTGTACCCTGGGATTTGAATCCGCGACCACCGTGAACATATTAGCAGCCGTATCTGGTCTGTTTTACCTACAAAGAGACAATGAATTTTATCCTGCAAAGCATTTATCACAGATCCTAAAGCAAATTGCTGTCACCACTGATAATACTAAATTGTATGAAGGGTTCAAATAGCTTCATTTATATACAAGTATATACAACATATTTTCCAGCACGTAACATTACAATTTGCATCCATGATATGCCATTAACAATTATAAAACTTCACATTTAAAAACATAAAAAGTACTTACACAAATGTATGCAAAATTATGAACATATGTATTTTCATACGTAGACCGCCATTTTGTGAGATTCGTGGAAATGCCGGAAATATAAAAGCGGAAATGTCGTTAGCACCGGAAGTGACCGCAGCGGATGCAGATAACGCCACACACGAAATGTTCTGCATAAAATATCTGACAGGTTTATTTGGTGTAAAGGAGAAGGGGCATCCCAGCCTACCGGCCAATAACAACGAGCGATATATCATTGAAAAGGTCTTTTCAGATGCTACAACTTCTTTTATGGCAACAAAACCCAAATCGCTGTATTTTATGAAATACAGCTATTTGAAGACTGCACGAAAATCAGGCGATAGGGCCTCGGCATAGTGAGCAATGACAACAAGCGATACGGCATTGGAAAGGTCTTCTGAAATGCTAAAACTTCTTCTAAGGCGGCAAGTATCAAATCTGTGCGTGGAAAAAAATATCGCTGCGTAAAGGTAGTGCATGGATGAAAATATGTATATGGACTTATAGCCTGTTGACCAATAACGACGAGCGATATATCATTCGAAAGCTCTCTTCATTTTCTACAACTTCTTCTTTGCTAAGAAATCCCGATTCGCTGTATGAAAAGAAGTATATCGACATAAAGATATCGCGAGGCTCATATGTATGGACTCAAGCCTATCGACCAATAACGACGAGCGATATGTCATTGAATAGGTATTTTTGGGGCTACAACTTCTTCTATGGCAGCAAAACCCAAATCGCTGTATTTTAATACATACAGCTACTTAAAGACTGCACGAAAATCAGGCGATAGGGCCTCGGCATAGTGAAGAATAACAACAAGCGATACGTCATTGGAAAGGTCTTCTGAAATGCTAAAACTTCTTCTAAGGCGGCAAGTATCAAATCTGTGCGTGGAAAAAAATATCGCTGCGTAAAGGTAGTGCATGGATGAAAATATGTATATGGACTTATAGCCTGTTGACCAATAACGACGAGCGATATATCATTCGAAAGCTCTCTTCATTTTCTACAACTTCTTCTTTGCTAAGAAATCCCGATTCGCTGTATGAAAATAAGTATATCGACGAAATCGCGATAAAGAAATTGCGAGGCTCATATATATGGACTCAAGCCTATTGACCAATAACAATGAGCGATATGTCATAGAAAAGGTCTTGAAAAGCTACAACTTCTCCTTTAGCAAGAAATCTAAAATTACTGCAGTGTAAAAAGAATATAGATAAAAAATTAATGCATTTAAATTGTGTATTAAATATATTGCATTTAAAGTATATTCCTTACAAAATAAAATACGTTAACATGGTTCTTACTCAAACTAGGAACATAAATATTATTTTCAATATTAGCTTAGAAATAAGGAAACTTACAACATACCAGTGTTCATAAATACTTAAGCTCATGCCTTTTTCTCACAAGGGTTAAGCCGAGGTGCTACCAGAACACCCACGTTTCGCCTTGTGTTCCGTCCCACAATGTGACTGAGGGGGGCGAGTCTAACACCATATCGGGCACAAATTCCTTACTCCGGACTGATAACGAATAGAAAAATCTAATATCACTTGGACTCCACTCGGGATTTGACCCAGAGACCTCCGCTTTGCAATCATACTGTAGAAGACCTTTCCAATAACGCATCGCTTGTAATTGCTCACTATACCGACGCCTTTCGCATGATTTTCGTGCAGTCTTTAAGCAGCTGTATTTTATAAAATACAGTAATTTGGGTTTTATTGCCATAGAAGAAATTGTAGCATCAGAAAAGACCTTTTCAATAACATATTGCTCGTCGTTATTGGTCGATATACTTCTTTTCATACAGCGAATCGGGATTTCTTAGCAAAGAAGAAGTTGTAGAAAATGAAGAGAGCTTTCGAATGATATATCGCTCGTCGTTATTGGTCAACAGGCTATAAATCCATATACATATTTTCATCCTTGCGCTACCTTTACACAGCGATATCGTTTTCCACGCACAGATTTGATACTTGCCTCCTTAGAAGAAGTTTTAGCATTTCAGAAGACCTTTCCAATGACGTATCGCTTGTTGTCATTGCTCACTATGCCGAGGCCCTATCGCCTGATTTACGTGCAGTCTTTAAGTAGCTGTATGTCTTAAAATACAGCGATTTGGGTTTTGCTGCCATAGAAGAAGTTGTAGCCCCAAAAAATACCTATTCAATGACATATCGCTCGTCGTTATTGGTCGATAGGCTTGAGTCCATACATATGAGCCTCGCGATATCTTTATGTCGATATACTTCTTTTCATACAGCGAATCGGGATTTCTTAGCAAAGAAGAAGTTGTAGAAAATGAAGAGAGCTTTCGAATGATATATCGCTCGTCGTTATTGGTCAACAGGCTATAAGTCCATATACATATTTTCATCCATGCACTACCTTTACGCAGCGATATTTTTTTCCACGCACAGATTTGATACTTGCCGCCTTAGAAGAAGTTTTAGCATTTCAGAAGACCTTTCCAATGACGTATCGCTTGTTGTCATTGCTCACTATGCCGAGGCCCTATCGCCTGATTTTCGTGCAGTCTTTAAGTAGCTGTAAGTCTTAAAATACAGCGATTTGGGTTTTGCTGCCATAGAAGAAGTTGTAGCACCAAAAACTACCTATTCAATGACATATCGCTCGTCGTTATTGGTCGATAGGCTTGAGTCCATACATATGAGCCTCGCGATATCTTTATGTCGATATACTTCTCTTCATACAGCGAATCGGGATTTCTTAGCAAAGAAGAAGTTGTAGAAAATTAAGAGAGCTTTCGAATGATATATCGCTCGTCGTTATTGGTCAACAGGCTATAAGTCCATATACATATTTTCATCCATGCACTACCTTTACGCAGCGATATTTTTTTCCACGCACAGATTTGATACTTGCCGCCTTAGAAGAAGTTTTAGCATTTCAGAAGACCTTTCCAATGACGTATCGCTTGTTGTTATTGCTCACCATGCCGAGGCCCTATTACCTGATTTTCGTACAGTCTTCAAGTAGCTGTATTTCCTTAAAATACAGCGATTTGGGTTTTGTTGCCATAAAAGAAGTTGTAGCATCTGAAAAGACCTTTCCATTGACATATCGCTTGTCGTTATTGGTCGATAGGCTGGAGTCCATACATGTTTGCCCCTTCTCCTTTATCGTAATGGTGGATTTAAATTGATAATCAGATTTGTAAAATGATTTTTATGGTACAGTAGATAGAACATGTTTTATTAAAGAAAAATGCGTGCAAAATCTAGAAGAAGTCTTGGTGACAATTTTAAGTCATTAAGTATCAGAATCATTAAGTAATCCAACGAGGTGGAGTGAGGATATGAAGTATCAGAAATTTTAGCTGGTTTAAAATCCGGGTAGCTTAAAAAATAATCCTATCAAACTTATAAAGCTATAAATGAAAGGAAGTAACTTCACAAAGTAAAAAAAATGGTATTTCCCTTATTTTGTGATCGCTCTTAAACGAAGTAAATTATCTTCGTTCTTCTCTTGTTAATACTATCAGTTCTGTCTGACTATATTTCGAATGAAATGTAGTCTCCTATCGATAAAACATGTTTATGTTACGCAAAAGAACTTGATATTTTTCAGTGAGTGAAAAAACAACATTGAATAAAATCACCAAAGTAACAGACGCAAAAAAACCTAGAACTTATAAAATCACATAAAAATGTTGCTCGCTTGCAAATTTTTACAAAATACAACATTTTTATACATCAGCAAATTCAAGTAATCTTTTCTTCCATTCTGAGAGCTTTGGCAACTCCGTAAAGGTCTGTATTTATTTTATATTCATCCCTACGAGTGGGCAATTACCGAACAAACGGCCAATTTCTTTGAGAACACTGAATCTGATCCTCAATGTATTATATCTGATGATAGCGGGACCCTTTAGGCTAAATGTCCATTAGGCATGGGAAAGGGCATCGGAATACACGTAAATAACAAATAGTGCAATTACATTAATATTCTTTTTTTATTGCTAAGAATGATAAGACGAGCGTGCCATTCACCTAATAGTACACGATATGATCGCTCATGGATAGCAGAAAAACTAAAAAAAAAACATGAAATACAAAGCAATGCTTGGTCTTCTTAGTAAAATGTGATTTACTCTGGATTTATAGCCAGAGTAACTACTGGAGCTACCCTGAGCTGCCTTGAGATGCCCTTGAAACCGGAAGACAACAGTGCATTTATATTGCTGTTTGGCTGGAGATATTGCGGTGGTACATACACACCAAGGCAACTTCTTACATATGAGAGTACTTTCAAAAGTAAATTCTGAACTTTGAAGATAGCTTCAAATGGGGTCGTCGAATGGTATACGCTTTCTAACGATATGTAAAAAAACGCAATTCTGAGTTCAGAAATTAAACAATAGTGAATTAATCAGAATTTCACTGAATCTGCATGTCAATTTTGCAGACACGCTAAGAAATTCAATCTTTTGAATTATTGATGATTCAATAAAGTGACGGTCGGTAAAGATTGAATTCTGTCTAACTATAAAAAAACTGCTTACCGCTGCGCTCCTATCTATCTCCTTCGTTGACGCCCAGCATAATCAATTTAGCAAAAATATAAGTATTTTTCGCATCATTGACGAAATTGGCATTTAAGTGGTTTTGAACTGAGACATCTGAAATCGGTTATTGAACATAAATTATTCCACTCCATGTCGCAGGCTTAATGAGTAAGAAATAGTGGTTTAGTTACAGATACTGCGAATCTCTAAAGAAAAAAAGCAGCAAACATTATCTTTAGTTTAATTTACCCTATTTATTTTCATTTGGCCATTTGTATTCCTACAAAATTCATGAAAAAATATGTGGCAATAGTTCCGTTGGTATCTAAATTAAACAATAATAGGGAACATGCACCAGATTTTAAACTAAGTCAAAATATTTTTTTTGTAATCTGTATTAATATAGAATTATACCTTAAAGATATTTTTTTAATTTATCAACTCTAAATCGGTAAAATAAATACTTAAAAACTGACATTTCAAATTTGCCGCGCATTTTTTCCGAAACACGATCTATTGCTTGAAAAGGAAAGTGACGACAATGGTTGCGTTCTTATGAAGTTTTAGCTTGTTGTTTTACGTTTATTTATGAGTTATTTTGTGCTTTCTTTATACTAAATTAATAAAATGGATTATTTTGTCGCGAAATACAGTTCTGTAGCAATTCATGAAAGAAACTTAATCCAAATACTACGTTGTTCATAACGCAACCTCTGACGTCACAGGGAGTTCGCGCCAACATGGCGTTTGAATGCTTCGAAACTGATAGCAGTTTTTAATTACTTTTTTCTACTCTTTTGATTGATATTTTCAAAGACTTATATTTTTTTCCGATAATGTAATAACATACAGAATTGATTAAAAATATAAAAAAATGACATGCATATTCCCTGTTGCTTTATAGTAATCTTCGGTATAAAATCTTTTTTCATTCTTTTAACGTCTTCCGGCGTCTTCTATGAAGTTCTCTACTATTCCGTCCTTCTCTACTTCAATATCTTAATCTTCTACGCATCTTTCTTCATAATATTTAAATCTTGTATCTATACTCTCAGTTAGTCTTCTTTCTCTTCTGCTTTTATCACTTACCTAATTTACTCTTTTGTTCAGCAGAATATTATCATAATTATCACTCGTTCTTCAAACAACAGCCAATTTCTGGGTATAATCCGCGGTTGGCGCAATCCATTCACCTAGGTTCTAAGCCAATCTGATCCAAGATCACCTCACTATTTTAGAAACTTCATATTCCTCTAGCAATATAAAGGTAAGTTTACCAGACAGCTATTAGGAATTTCAAGCGCACTACCTTCGAATCGTTCATGAGTAATTATCAACTTTGATGTACGGGAAGGAGCAATTTAGCAGCACTTCGTGTGTCGACTTGACGAGGGTTGCAATACACTTCAATGAGTTTGAGTACGGGCTGCGCTGGCAGGGATATTTGGAGCAGAAAATCTATACATAAAAACGTTTATATGGCTAATTGCAGACTAAGGTCCTTTACGTTGATTGTTGTTTGATAGCTTCCGTGGTGCAGTTGGTTAGACGCCGGCTGTGAAACGAGAGGCGCGGGTTCGATCCCCGCACCGAAACAAATATTTTTGTGAACCACAGGTATTTGTCTCAGGTCTGGGTGTTTGTGAAAAGTATCTCGTAGTTCCTGATGCCTACGACACAAGACTCGATCTTAGTGTGGGGTCATAACTATATGTGTGACTGTTGGGTGTATTTATTATATTTTTTTATATTCTTACGATAATCGATGGGGCGTCCTATCCAATGTATGTCAATTTCCCAAATAAACTAAATTTCGCGAATCTATAGTAACCAGATAACTGCTGCAGTGGTAATTACTAATTCGTATAGTCTACAAATATCTATTATTCCAACAATAATGAACAAACATTGAAAGCGCAATTAATACCGTCAATAGGATACCATGTTTGTACAAGACGTGATCAATCAACTATAAATTGAAATCGTTCTAAATATAGAACTAATACCTATATATACAATATTAGTAGGTCTCTCATATGTGAAAGGCCGTCTGGGTAGGTACCACCGCAATGTCTATTTCTCCCGCAAAACAGCAGTGTTCTGTAATTGTGTAATTCAAGGTGTTTATGTACGGTCGTATCGCTTACCATCAGGCGAACGGCATGATCGTCTCGCCTTTCCGTGCAATAAAAAAAAAATGATTTCAAAAATTTCTGTGGATCTAATAAATAAGATTTGCTCCCTTGATGGTAATTGTCTCACCTGCCCATAAAGCAAAACAACACCCCTCTCTCTCTTTCTCCAGCCTCTGTAAGTCAACTGATGAATATAGGCCCCCTCCAGGGATATTCACATCCACCTCAGTTTATTTTAAAAGCTATGCATGGATCTGTACTTCTTTCGTCACTCAGAGACAGGTTTTAAGTCTATTAATGCCTAGAAATTAGCGATTACTGGTTACAAAGCTCTTCAAATTGGAACATAAGAATGCTTACACTAGGCTCCGGGGTAAGTCTGAGAAAAGAAAGAAGGGAGAAGCATATGTCCAGCAGTGGACTGCAACTGGCATGATGTTGAAGGCTTACAAACCTATGCTTGGCACTAGAAAAAAAATACGAATTCTATACACAGTTTTTTTTTTATATTATAGGGGGCAAACGTGCACGCGGTTCACCTGATGGTAAGTGAACACCGCTGGCCATGGACATCTGCAACACCATAGGGCATGGAGATGCGTTACCGGCCTTTGAGGTGGGCATACGCTCGTTTTTTGAAGGTCGCCAGGTCGTATCTGTCCGGGAATGATGCCGCTGGCAACTGGTTCCACAGATTTGTAGTACGTGGGAGAAAGTGCCGGGAAAAACGTACTGTGGTAGATTTCCAACCTCCAAGGTGATGTGGGTGGTATTTGGTCTATACACCGTCTAGCTGTGGAATTGAAGAGGCATCTCAACAGGTCGGCATAATTGTATCGAATGGCAAGGGACTGCCGTCTGTTGCCATTTGATACTCTGCTTGGAGGGCATTTACGCTTATCATCAGGCGCAGTGTAGTCATTATGCCGGGCCAGTGTAAAAAAGGTTAGATTGTGAATATTTCATACTTAAATTATATGATATTGGTTTAACACGGGTTTTTTAATAACCTTTTACACTAATTAAATAAAATATAGAAACATCTAAAAAAAATTGTGTTTGTCATAATATTTAATTCCGCAAGTACCTAGATTTAGTACAACAGACTTGCGTCGAACAAAGATCCACTCAAACAAATTAGGAGAGCTTGAAAATCTAACATTTGTGAGAAAAACATTCGTAAATGAAGATTTTTTTATGAAAGTATTTTTATACGATTAAAATATTTTAGTAATAAGTATTTCTGAATAGGTCTTCAAATTTTTTATATAATACAAGACGAGATCTGATTCATAAATTGAAATTCTAAATGAAAATTAATTGAGACAACTGTCACCTGTAGTGCTGACCTCACAGAACGATGCCAAGTCCAATGCCGCGAGTATCAGAAACTCTGAGAGACTTTTTGGTCACACAACACCCAGATCCGAACTAAATACTTTAGGGACGTTCAAACATTTATACAAAGTACATTGTTCGGTAATTGTAGTTCGACACAAAGATCTTTCAATTAACTGCGACTTGAAGACTTTTGTTGTCCAAATATTTTTAAGAATTTTAACTATTCTTTACCTGTATCACATAGGGGTAGGCAGAGACTATAGACCGCTACTTTGCTCAAATCTGAGATATTACTTTCGATACATCCATTTTCATCAACCTCTTTATGCATTCTCATCATAGGGTACTTTTGACCTGACCCTTGTTGAGGGTATCATTAAAAGAGAATAAAAATTTTTGACCAAATAATTCCTTTCCCCTATCACCGAGCAATTTATTCATTTCCACAAATTTACGAATTTAAACTAATATCTGATATGAAGCGAGGATAACATGGATAATTCCCGTTATCCTGTGTAGGATCGATCACGTTCGACAAATATTGACTGGCTAAGCGGACGTCCTCGTTTGCCGTCTATTTGCACAGACTTGCGTTAATATTCCATGTAATTGTTTTTTTAGATGGAATAACGTCTGTATTTGATTGTGTTTAATGGTTTATTTGTTAGGGATTGGTAAATAAGTCTTCACCTGGACAACATCATTACAATTTATCATGGATCAGTAAAATAAAGGAAGGAAGCTTTCATTTGTCACAGTAGAAAAAAAATTAAAGTTCGGCGATAAAATTAAATTTTATCATAGATCAGTGAAATAAAGGAAAAAAGCTTTCATTTGTGACAAGCAAGCCACAGTAGAAAAAATATTAATCAACATAGCAATATTATATTATGCTCGTCACAAAAACGGAATACTCAGCATGTCTTGATATTAAATCAGTGTTGATCTTTCGTATGACCGTTAGGTGACGTCACGATCGCCAAATTAGGAATAAAATTTTACAAATAGCAACAATAAATACCTATATAATTTTAGGATGACATATTCACTGAGTGAAAATGTCCTAAAAATAGAATTTGAAGTATAACATTTTACAAAACGAGTAAAAATTATAACAAATACAACTCTAACAGCCAAAATAGATTTATTTGTAAGGGGAATTTATGGTTAACAAAGGACATTAATAAAAGAAATCAAGGGCTTTAGAAAACCAATGTCGGTAAAATCGTTGAAAAAATATAAGCAATCATGAATTGGCAAGAAGCTATCTACTTACGACCGTTCTCAATATCCTATCTATCTTTAACAAGGGATTAAAAAAGCTACCATGACTACATCGGTACAATTCTACGCTTTATTAAACAAAGATAGACATATATATTTATCTTATCTAACTATGTATAAATATATACATCATATCTATACCTCTGTATCTTTGTTAACTGTAACATAAATTGCATTAAGTTAACTGATCTATTTGAAATCCGATGTACAAAGTCTGACCGCAGTACGCAATTTTCTATCGTGTGTTATTTGTGGCCCGTTTTGCTCATTACAAAAATATCTGTTGCATGTGCTTTTTGACTTCAACGGCGATATTGCGTAATTCACCGGGAAAATATTTTTATACAAAAAACGAGCAGATGCAGTATACTTTGTGCCAATTTTATGTCTGAGCGCGGTTTTAACAAAACGCCGCGACCATTGCAGAGCGGCCGTGACATCAGGACCGAACTCTACGAATAATGATAAAAACATTGCATTTTCACGGGACGAGACTGATTTCAAATAAACTTTTCAACATGGCGGCCAAAATGCTCAATTTCGACCGTCAATTTAGAATATCGGGCAAAGGGTCAATCAGATATAAATTTTGAGACCAATAGGACCACGAAAAACGAATAAAATTTTCTCGTATTTGCTAGATTTTTCACTATTGCTTCCCTCCTATAAGTCATAGCGTGATGATATATATAGCGCCTATAGCGTTCCTTTATAAATGACTTATACAACACAAAAATATTTTTTCAATTCGAGTAGTTCCTGAGATTAGAACAAACAAACTCTTCAGCTTTATATACATATAACTACACATAGATAGGCAATTAATAAATATTAAAAATTCATTTCCCTTTAACAATTTAATTTTGTGTCTGCGGGGTATTCGGGATTTGATGAATAAAAATAAACACGTAGTCCTTCAGTGGATACCGTCTCATATCTGTATTATAGGAAACGAGATTGTAGATGCTATGGCTAAAGATGCTTCTGAGGAACAAATCTCGTTTACTTGAACACCGTTTTATTTTGAGCAGTAATGGCAAATTAAGAAAGAAGTACATAAAATATGGCATGAGTATTTTGATGAGAGGTCTAAACTTAAGGGTATATGGTACAAAACCATTCAACCATAACTTTCAAAAGGCACATGGATAGATAAGGCTAATATGCGTAGATCTGAAGTTATTACTGGGCTATTACTAAGGCTGCGGTCCGGTCACATTCCATTGAATAGTTTTGCACGCTTAATGGGTAAACGTAATAATCCTAATTGTGATATATGCGGAAAAGTTGAAGATGTGTACCATATTATAATGGAATGTAACCGTAACGCAGTAGAAAGAGGCTCATTGTTTGCAAGTTTTGATGTAGGAAAATGTAATAGTATTTTAGCTTCACCTACTTGTCAGGAAGCCAGAAATTTGTATAAAATTGTTCAGTTTGGAATTGTAAATAGATAATAAGGTGGATACTTTGTATGTTTATTATGGGGGTGACATGTTCTATTGTGATCAAACCCTCTAAATTAAATAAAGAGAAAAAAAAAAATTGTGTCATAATTTATTCTTTCTACTTAGCTCCGCAACGCAAATCTAGCAACTTACACTATGACGAAAAATTATCAAGTTCGATACAACTACGAGTATTGCTATAAGCCTCCCGAAATGAGCGACCAAATCCACACTCGTATCATTGTGCGGTTTCCACTGCTGTATTTTTAAAGCCTCCTTTTGTGCGAGCCGGTATGATTTCAGATTGTTCGCCATTGTTGCCGGTCAAAATAACTCATTGTGAAAATTGGTTTCCTGGCTTCTGAAAATGCTGAATATGTATCTAATATTGATATTGAGTAAATTGGCATGTTTTAATTTTATGTCATGTCTTATTGTCAGTCATATATCAACATGAATGACCAGGGGATTACTCTGTGATCCGAAACGAATTTTGAACATTGTGAGGAAAACTGCATACCATGGCGATTTGTAAGAATTTAAATGGTATGTCCATATAAGTCCTCCAACCCGCATGAGGACAGCGTGGTGGACTACATGGCCTAACTACTCTCAACCGTACTCTCGATTGTGAAGGAGGCCTGTGCCCTGCAATGGACGTATATGGGCTGATACTGATACAGAACAAGAAACAGTTAAGACAAAATTATGATATATTATACAAGGTTTTTATCTATAAAACATTTGGGAAGTTTCGCCACACTCCACCATATTAGCAGAAGTGTAAGGACCAGCTCACGTTGACATTTGCTTATGTCACTCCATTGCCAGCTATAAGCCTCATTATTTACACATGAAAGATTTCTATTTATATTAGATAGATATAATATGATATAATGCTAAGTAATAACATGTGAGAGGGATTTCTTTTCTTATGGGCAGCCATGAAAATGAAAATGAAAATGAAAAAAAATATTGAATCCTTAAAAATGGCCCACATCATTTAAATTCAGTCATTTTTTGGTTTACCTCCCGGTTTTCAAGAAGAACGAGCAAGAAACTCTAGTGTAGCTCTTTTTAAAACCAGTTTACAACGAAGTTACAAACTGGTGTAAACCAGAACAGTTCATTAATAATTTGTTATAAATTAACAAGTAATCAATATTTTCATGGTCATTTAAATGAAGCGAGAGGCTGGGTTGTCGTTGAATATAAGTAAATAAATGAAGTATGCAACCAACAGCCACATACCACATACAACTCCCCCACTTAAAACAATCAATAATGCTTGAAATTAATATAGATTAGGTTTAATCTTATAATAGGTAATTACATAATTGCTTAGTGCGAATTTGCGAGAGTCGATATTATTTCTTTTGAACACAAATCATTGAAAACTGCTTATTCCGAAGCCTCTAAATCAACATTACTTTCTGTGCGAATTATTTTTGTGGGATAAAATTTGCCAGAGCACTGATTTTCGTAGTGATAAATGTTGATATCCATCAGCATTAACCCAATTAGATCTGAGCGAATGCGTCGAAAAACTAGAAAATTTCCGAAAAACAAGACTCACTGAGAATTTAGCTCGAGCCAAATCGGTAGCCCGTGGTATTTTAATTAATCATTTATTTAAGGAAGATTTACTGATAAATTATATTTTATTTATTCGATACAACATCCACGCGCCACCGATAATATTACATGTTATTTTACATATAGGTATTGTACGTGTCATTTTGACAGCGATACGTTCAACACGCGTTTTTGTGGATGTAAAATTAAAATATTGATTTATCACGGGAATCACGCGAGCCAGGCGTGTGCTGGAGCGCCTACCTGGCGATATGGCCTCGCGTCGACCGAGTGATAGTGGCACAAACAATATCTTAGAGGATAACATGAGTATTTCATCGCGCTGTAATTCACCGTTAGCGCCGAATGAATTGGATGCAACAGATGTATGTAGCGAGATGGAAATGGAAGAGGAACCATCGAAATCGTCTAAGAGACAAAGGGAGAACAGTAGTGAGGAGGATGTGGGCGAAAAATGGACGGAAGTAAAGGGCAAGAAGACACGTCGGGAAAGTGATAATTTGAATAAGGATAAGTTCGAGGTATATATTATTTCTTCCAAAGATCGTCTGCCCAAACAATTTGCGATGGCACGTATTTTGCAAGAAAATAAAATTTGTAAAATAATCCACATTAAGTATTTAAATAATTTTAAAGTCCGGCTACAATTTGAGAATGAGTCTGCAGCTAAAAGTCTGATTGAATGCGAAAATCTTATAACTAAAGGCTGGAGAATCCAAAAAGCTTTGGAGTTGTCAGTGTGTTATGGCCTTATCAAAGACGTCGATCTTGATCTTACTGATGATGAGATTTCTCAAAATATTGTATGCCCCCCTCCTGCGAAACTATTATCTTTTAAGAGGTTGAACCGTCGCAACAAGGGCGAAGGTGGTTGGTGTCCCAGCGAAACTATACGCCTATGTTTTGATGGGAGTCATCTACCAACATATATTCGTGTATGTGATATAAATATAAAAGTTTTGCCGTATATACATCAAGTGTCGCAATGTTCGATGTGCTGGAAGTTAGGCCATACACGGAAAATGTGCCCGGGAAACACCTTAATCTGCCCTAAGTGCGGAGGACGTCACGAAAACTGTGAGACTACATCTTTTTCTTGCGTCAATTGTGGTGGGAATCATATTTCAATGAGCAGGATCTGTCCAGTTTATAAAAAAGAGAAGAGAATTCGAGTAATTATGTCTGAATTACAATGCACGTACCGAAAAGCGTTAGAATTCTATAGAATGGAATATATCGCACCTTCAGAAAGCCCTATTCTCCCTTCAACACCCATTGAACTAGACAGCCATCGTAAATTCCCTCCTCTACTGATGAAAACTTCTCATAATATATGTGAACAAATATTACCCCCACGTGATGTTCTTCACCGCCGGTCGTATGCAGAAACTTCTCAACGAAAGAAACCTGTAATGGAAGCTATGTCTAAACCCACACGTGACTCAACCAGTCTTGGTACACATAAGAAGAAACTACGTACTAACAAAGATGATAGGATGTCATGGAATATAGAATCGGATAATGAGGAAAATTGTGCGCAGAAAGAAAGTTGTAATCAGCACAGTCCTTATCCACCTTTCAATGAACTTTTATCCCGTCTTAAGGAAGTTTTGTTTATGCAACAAGCTAGTATTTCATCTAAAATAAACTCAGTTATTCAGCTATGCCTTGAATGGATCACATTAATGTTACGCAGCTGTATATCTGATTGGCCCTTTGTTAAAGTCCTGTTAAATTTTATTACACAGTTTCAGTGATGGCTAATCAAACACACAAGCTAAATATTATTCAATGGAACGCACAAAGCATTAGACCCAAAGCAGCTTCATTTTTTGAAATTTTACGTCAAGAAAGAGTCCATATTGCTACCCTTAGTGAGACGTGGCTGGAACCTGGAAGTCTCTTTAATCTTAGTGGCTATGATGTGTATCGCACTGATCGGGCTGACTCATACGGTGGTGTGGCAATAGTAGTCCACAAATCCATAAAGTCTCAACGGAATCACATAAGTATTTCTAACGCTGGTATTGAAATCATTTGTGTACGTATATTTAACTGCAATCTTATAGAAAATATTGTAGCAATTTATTGTCCATCAAGAATTGTTACTCCCCAAAGTGATTGGGATCATTTGTTATCATTGTGGACATCCAAAACCCTCATATTGGGTGACTTTAACGCTCACCACATAAGCTGGTCTTATAAAAATGATCAGAGAGGTAATTTTATTCATGATGCCCTACTAGATAGTCGCTTTATTGCGTTGAATGATGGATCGCATACTCGAATTAGATTAGTAAATACTACTTTACAACAATCCTCCCCTGACATTTCTTTAGTTACCTCTGATATTTCTCTTATTTTTGATTGGAATATTTTAAATGAAAATCTAGGTAGTGACCATTTAATGATTAAAATTTCCACCAGCATCTCATCAAATATACCGCCACTTATCAAAAGAAACTTCCGCAAAGCGGACTGGTCCTCTTACTCCAAATATTTAGAAGCTGAGTTTGATAAATTAAAGTTACCTCAGGACCCCCAAAAGGCGTACGATTTATTTTTACTAACTATTAATAACGCAGCAAGTAAATTTATTCCACTATATAAGATTAAACAAAATCCTGCATCTAAATTTACCCCCAAGTCATACTGGACCCCGTCACTCTCTTGCGCTGTAGCTAAACGTAGGCTAGCTTTAAGTAAGTTTAGACGAAACCCCACTCCACAAAATTTGGAAATATTCAAAGAGATGAACCATTCAGCTCAAAAATTGATTCGTGAAGCTAAACGAAAGGACTGGCACAATTTTTGTAGTACAGTTAATGAGTCCACGACATCCAGTGAAATGTGGCAGAAACTTAAATGGATGAAAGGACACGGTACCTCTAGAGGTAATGTTGACTCCCAAAGCAGTACTCAGTTGCTACAATCTTTGACACCAGACTATGTTTCACCTCCTTTTCCAATCATTTACAATCATAGCCCGATCTTAGAGTGTAGAATCTCCATGCAGGAGCTGGAAAAATGTATCAAATCGAAGGATACATCTCCTGGATGTGATGATATATCATACTCCATGATCAAAAACCTTCCCAAAATAGCCAAGCAATCTCTTTTAACCTTGTATAATTTATTCTTAATTAATAGTTATGTCCCTCAGCAATGGCGAGATATTTGTATCGTTCCAATCCCTAAACCTGGACGAGATCCTAATGTTGTTAGTTCCCTTCGTCCCATATCCCTGATGTCTTGTGTATGTAAAATCTTTCATTATATCTTATACAAACGATTAGAATGGTTTCTCGAAAGGCAAAATGTTTTTTCTGCAAATATGGTAGGATTTCGTAAATGTAGATCCTGTATAGACAGTTTAAGCTGTCTTGTCTCTAAAATCCAAACAAGTTTTTCTGAGAATCGTTGTACAGTGGGGTGCTTTTTGGATATCGAGAATGCGTATAATAATGTTGACAATGTTGCTTTAATTAAAATGTTGGATAATCTTCATGTTGGGTCCGCCATTTGTAAATATCTTTGGAACTTTCTTCGTGAAAGAAATCTTAAAATTAAATTAGCCAATAATTACATTAGTAGAACCTCGGGTCGTGGTCTAGCTCAGGGAGACCCATTGTCTCCCTTGTTGTTTAATATCGTAACATCGGATATTTGCAAGAGAATCCGAAATGACGTTTTTATTTCCCAGTACGCTGATGATTTTGCTATTTATGTTCAATGTACGTCCTGTAACGAGGGGCAAATTAAAATCCAAGCTGCCCTTAATGCGATCGACAAGATGTTATCAAGTGTAGGTTTAAACATCTCTCCGTCTAAAAGTAAAGTTTGTCTTTTTAGTAGAGGTTTTCGTAGACAATGTGTTGATGTTCGTTTGAATGGTACGTCTTTGGAATTGGTAAACAACGTCAAATACTTGGGAATTTGGTTGGATAGGGGGCTTCGATGGAAAAAACACCTTGAAGAGATTTATCAAAGGGTAGTAAAGTTTATAAATATTTTTAAAGTTTTAAGTGGGCCTGGATGGGGTGTACACCCAATTCATTTAAGGAGGCTATATATATCGCTTGTTCGAAGCAGGATTGATTTTGCTTGCTTTTTATATGACAATTCTGCAGATACGCATTTAATTAAAATTGACAGATTGCAAAACACGTTTCTCAGACTAATAGGTCGGTTTATAAAAAGCACCCCTATTCACGTCATGGAATCTGAATTGTTACTATCTCCTCTATTTGTGCGACGACGATACTTAGCTGGAAAATTTTATTTAAAGTCAAAGTGTTTCGATTTTCCTATAATAAATATAATCGACACATTAAAAATGTTTCGTAACAATTCTTATTGGAGACAGAAAAAGAAACCACTGCTGATAGTAATGGATGACATTTTAGGCCGATATAAATTTTTTTCCAGTACAAATTTCGGTATGTATTCTTTGGATACTTGGGTTAGTAATATGGACCTATCTTGTTATATCAAACCGTCATTAGACTATATAAACGAACCTAAACGTCATTATAACATTACAAACTTAAAGATTCTCTGTTGCACTTCTATTAATAAGCATTACTGTGGTTTTTATTCTATTTACACGGACGGTTCCAAAACTGAAAATCAGTCTGGTGCTGCCTTTTTAGATTTTGAAACAGGTACTTTTTGTAAATTTAAGGTATCTTCAACATTGTCCATCATGCACGTAGAGTTAATTGCCATCGCTGAAGCTTTAGGATATACTGAGTCATTGAAAAGTGATAAAATTGTTATTTTTACTGACTCCAAAAGCGCTCTTCTCCATATTCTAAAATGTACTGAATCATTCAGAGGCCTTCCTATAGCTTACACTATCATAAGAAGCATTTATGAAATAATCGCGAAAAACAAAACTATTGTGTTGCAATGGATCCCATCCCATATTGGACTCGAGGGAAACGAGATGGTTGACAGACTTGCACAGGAAGCGTCATCGGAAGGAATACCTTTTAATGGTTTACCTTGGCATTCGGAACTTTTGCCTATGCTTAGAAATAAATGTTACGAATTGTGGTCTGAATATTTCGACAAAAGGTCATTAACCAAAGGTATCTGGTACAAAGTTATTCAGCCCTCACTACCTCGTTCTCTCTGGTTCGATGTGGGTGGGATAAATCGTCAAGAAGTTGTAACTGCTCTGAGGCTCCGATCAGGTCATGTTCCCTTTAACAACTTCGCTTTTATGATGCGAAAAGTTAATACACCTAATTGTTCCGTATGCGGTGTAATAGAGGACGCTCATCATATTTTATGCGAATGCAGTCTAACTGAGGCACAAAGACTTACCGCTTTTGGTGAAAATAAATATATACTAGGTTATTATATCCCCATTTTGGCATCTCCGTTATCGGACAAAGCTAAAATGCTTTATCAAGTAATTATTAAAGGTTTAAGACTGCGGGGTGGGTGATTAGTTTATTTTTTTGTGGTTTGTTTGTTTAACTATAATATTAGTGATATATGAACTATTTAAATATAATTGTAATGTATATGCTGTATTTGATATCGGGGGTGACGTTTTCATAATTGAAAAAACCCCTTAAATAAAGAGAAAAAAAAAAATAATATAGGTATTGTACAAAGTGACGAGCCTTTATTGGTATATACACCATTACAATTTATGATATAAAAACGGTGAACAGTGCAGTGGCAAACTTTACATACCATAGACATTTTTACAAATCGCTATTGTATGTAAGTTCTCTCACGATGTTTTCCTGTGGGGTGATCAAGGAATAAAAAAATACATATTCGCTACTCTTTTAAATTCAAAGAAATAGCACGGGACAGGAGAGGACAAGATTGCATGCCTTAAAATATCCACGACGAGACGGGAAAACGGTATCAAGGATAGCACTCACATTGATTAAAAATATAAAACAATGAATACGCGAAATAATATAATGCTGATGAGGAATAGATTCAAAAAAGACCTCCATCCGGGCGAAGTCGGGCCGGACAGCTAATCAATACATGACAATCAACAATCAGCGGTCACTGTCCAAATGATAATTTGATTGATGACATCATTCAACGCAGCACGGTAGGTATTAGGTGACAATAGCTCGGAAGTGGATGCATTGAACTGGATCTAATGCTTATCTCGCATTTTCTGGTCGAATTACCTTGGATTATCTGTATCGGACATAATAACAAGCGTCTTTTTATGGTTTATCTTGGTTAAGTCCACCAAGCTGCCTGTGGGTTGGTGGTGGTGCACTGTGGGTTATGGAATGGAAAATGAAATTTTCATGCAATTAATTGACGATTTAAATATCTTTACATTGATAATTTTATATCATTATCTTTGTCATTCATCAACCAGGCATTCCATTACAGACGAATTCAATTCAACATGATGAAAATGTTAGAAAGGCAGCATATTTATGTTTGAGAGATGATATTCTGATGTTAACAGGCTCTTACTTGTCGATATCGTACTCACTATCAGAGGCAGGGGGTCATTATATGCCTCGCTGGCGGAGTTGTACTACGGTACTGTTGCTGAGGTCCTGGGTTTAAATCTCGGAACGGGCAAAGTGATATTGAATTTTTCTATTCATTATCAGCATAGGAATTTGTGCCCGATATGACGATAGGCTCACCCCCTATCACATCGAGAGACGGAATATAAAACGTAAAATGTGTACAACATAATACTATTCATATAATATGTCGTACACGAAACGAAGTTCGAATGTTGAAATGTTGTAAGTCCGAAATAAATCATAAGTTTTCAAGAAGTTGTAAGTTTCCTGCTTCTAAAATCAATATTATTCTCCACGAAAGTTATCATTCATACCGAACTTAGTCTAGTTACGACATACGATAGAGGATTAGAATATTTGTTGAGTACCTAGGCACATTGTTATAGTTTTACGTAGAACGTTTGTACATTCGACAAAATTCAACAATTAGCCTCCGTGGCGCTGTTGGTTAGACGCCGGCTGCGAATCGATAGGCTGCGGGTTCGATCCCCGCACCGTGACAAATGTTTGTGTTAACCATAAGTATTTGTCTCAGGTCTGGATACTTGTGTAAGTGAAAACTCCCTCTTAGTTCTTGATAAACACTACATAAGATTCGGTATTAAGTTGGGGCGAGTACTAAATATGTGATTGTTGACTTCAAAAAAGATTATGTATTCGATGTGTATGTAGGTAATGTTGATAGAATTGCACAGTTTTTGGAAATGTTAGTCTATACTAGCTTCTAAACACGAATTTCAATTAAAAAAGTGTATGTATGTCTTTATGTCTGTATGTTTGTCCATGCATATCTCAAAAAGTATAAGTCGGATTTCGAAAAACCTTTTTTTATTATTTATTAGACCTTTGTTTCGGATCGTAGTCTAACCCCAGCATAGTCCATAACTGTACTAGCTTTAAAAAATAAAGTTAAGAAACGCACCTATACATTTATCCCTAAGACGTAACATAGACGGGTCCCTCATTAATGGACGCTTGTTAAGGCCACGACGCGTGAAAAAGTTTTCCCTTTTTGCTGTTAATGAGTATAATCCTTCGTCGAGTTCAAAGGATCGTAACAACGGAACTTGGGCGCGTCATGTCTTGGGTTTAAGCTTAATAATCGGTATTATCGTATTTTGAAAGAGTTTTATCGCCAGAATGTAATTAATTTTATTTATTTTTTAAAGGTATTTTGAACATTACTATCATGGAGTAGAATATGTTATTTGGAGTTGATGATTATTTTATTTTATCAAACTATGTGTACATAAAGCCTTAACAGCCTCCGTGGTGCAGTCGATTAAAAGCCGCCTTTGAAACGAGAGGCTGCGGGTTCGATCCCCGCATATAGAGAAAAGAGACAGAGAGAAATCTTACATGTCCACACGGATAAAAGTACCAAAAAAATAAAGAACAACAATAAATAATTTGTTGTTACTGTTAATTTACCTTCTTTATGTATTTCTCTTCCTATTTTCCTATCCATTTTAATCGCTGGAAATATTTAGATTATACCAATGGCTATTTATAACTAATTTCGATTATTTAACATCAGAGCATGCTCCTTTATTCAGGAAAGAAAAAAATAATTATTTAAAGCCTAGAAATATCGAACTGTTAAAACGCCAGTGGCGACACAATAAAATCTTATTGGGCAGATGTCCGCCTAGAGTTAATTCGCACTCTCACAGATTCCGAAATTTAATTTAATTAAATCTAAAATACCAACAGCTCTCGAAAACTTAGAGGAAAAAATAGAAACGAATTCGGTGTTTTTAAATCAATTTCTAAACTATTAACTTCGCTTATATTATTCACCCGAGGACAAACACCGAAAAGTTGTGTTCAAAGAAAGACAAAACTTGAAAGTAAAACTCATTTAGACTGCCCGCTCCCCTTTTTCCTTAATTTTATCCATTTAATGGTTGTATTTTTTTTTTTAAATTGCTTAGTGCGGAAGACCGCCGTTTGTACTTTTAATTTATTATAATTTATTAATTTTATTTCTTTTATGTGTTTTTATTTAAGTGTGAAATATATAACATACATACATAATATATTCACGCCTTTTTCCCAGAAGCGGTAGGCAGAGGTGCTATCAGGATACCCACGATTCGCCTTGTGTGATCTGTCGCACGATGTGATACAAGGCGAGCCTATTGCCATAACGGGTACAATTTCACTCCGGGCTAATAACGAATAAAAAAAACCAACATCACTTTGCCCGACTCTGGATTCGAATCCGAAACCTCAGCTTTCAAATGATTTCAAACAATCATTCATAGTCCTGACCTCACAATAAGATCGAGTCTTGTTGTGTCGTAGGTATAAAGAACTACGGGAGATTTTTCGGTCACACAAATATCAATTTATATCCATATACTGATTCTGCAGACAAACTGTTTGTGTAGTTTTGAGGGGACACTGACACGGGTTAGGCCATATTGCAAGACGCTCCCCTGGTGCATGTTGATGGACTACAAATACCATGGGATAATGGTAACAGTACTCACATGACTCCAGAACTTCAGAGTAGGTCCTGGGATTCGAACCCTTGACCACGATCTCATTATACGCGTCGTGTCGTTACCAGCGGACCACTGATCTTTTTAAATACATACAGCATTTGTCCAGACTGCGACCGAAATCGAAGGCGTGTGTTTTAGTAACATCAGACACAATGCAACTAAATTTTTTGCAAAAATAAGCGACGATTTTTTTTGTACTTTTTTTTCCTATCGTCCTATTTGGGTGGTAAATACATCTTTTATCCTAAACAATAATGTATACTCTTTTATTTTTAAAGATGCTATGGAACGAAAGGACACAATTTTTTATTGAACTAATAATATGGATTTACTTAAAAAAAAAATATGTTTTTCATTCGAAACGCATTCACGTTAGTTGAATTTTGTCAATAGTCACTAAAACTATTAGAACCCGCCCTAGTTTTCGGTCGCACTCTTGATATACCCTGTATAAATGAAATAAAACTAAATAATCATTGTGTACTTCTTCTTCGTATTCTTAAACAGGCACCTTAGCGGGTGGGTATAATTGTATCGAATGGCATGATACTACCGTCCAATGCTATTTGATACTCTATATAGACGGCATTTACACTTACCACAAGATGCAAAGCAGTCAGTGTGTCGTGAGAGAAATAAAAAAAAAAATTAATATAGTCACGGTAAAAATATCTCGTGATATTGACCAGCTGATTAACCATACTTATAGCTATTATATGCCTGTGATTGATCTATGTTTTGCTGTGACTTTATGGACTTGTCATGAATGCTCTTTAAATACCTATGTAAATTCTAATATAACCTATATAGATAAAATATCTCAATAGAAACCATTACAAATAATTTCCAAAATAAATCATTTGCTTTGTTAAAAATAGGCTTGCAAATCAAAAAAAATCTTGAATAACAATGCAATTACGTGATGCCGAAACCCGGGATTGAACCGGGGACCTCTAGATCTTCAGTCTAACGCTCTCCCAACTGAGCTATTTCGGCTGTGGAAATGTAGGAGAAATTATGAACATAATTTTTGAAAATAGTTTTTTTTTCTTGTTGGAGTTGAATAAATGGTATATTAATGTAACTCCAGGAATATAAAATAAATAATTAGATAAAATAGTTTATTTCTCACCACTAGTTACAAAATATAGAACAATATTAGTATAGCAAAAAAGTATTTTAGGGTATAAATTACACTAATACAATTATTCCGTATATATATCCAGAATAATAAGAACATAAAGCACCAAATATGTTTGTTTATAAACATTAATTTGTCGTTTCTTCAGCTGTAATTATTAGTACATCTTGATTCAGGCACGTTGATTATAAATACCAAACTTTATATAAAATACTAAATCTGTAGGTATAATTCATTTTAATACCCTATTAGAGTGTGTTCAAATGTTGAAATACAATAAATATTTTAAAATATGTGTTTAACACATCTGTTGAGAATATATTTTCATATTATGTACAAGTGCGTATATACGTAATCTAATTGTATTAACAACTTGTATTTTATTCACTTTCACTTGTTCTATACTTAACTGTGATATCATTTTATATTTACTTTGTAATTTCAGCAAAATTATAAAAAATATCTATCTTTATTCATACTTAAATTAAAAAATACGACCAAAAGTCTAGATAGTGTTTAGTTTTTAGCATAAATAAATACTTAACTTCCTAAGAATTAAAATTTGTATCATTACCCGTTAAAATTAAAAATATTCTAAATACTAGAAAAAAAAGTAAAAAGTAGTACCGTGGTCAAAATGTTTATCTCGTGTAGTAAAAAATGCTGATAAAGATTGTTTGAGTGCCGAAACCCGGGATTGAACCGGGGACCTCTAGATCTTCAGTCTAACGCTCTCCCAACTGAGCTATTTCGGCTATGTTTCAAACAAAGAAATTATCGAAGTGATTCGGCACACAAGTATAAAAACAAATGTTCGTAAGTATAAAGAATTATTTTTTATAATACTCGTATTAGGATCCTAATTGGTAGTATTCATATACGTGATTCTACAATGAGTGTACTGTGTATTCAAATTTAAAGTGCATTACACACTAAAGCCACTGGCCTGGCGACCTATAAGAGAATAATCATGAAGGTTACTTTATAAAAAAGATACGAACGAATGTTCGTCTGTTCGACAGCCGGAGTAAGATATAAGTAGGTATTCCACTTTTAAAAATCAATACTATTCTCTAATATACATATCATTTTCTTCGAATTTAATCTAAGGTTACAACGTACGATTGAGGGTTCCAACATTTTGTGGAGTATCTAGGCACATTAGTGAAGTTTTACGTACGGCCTCCGAACATTGTTCGTATCTTTTTTATAGAGTAACCTCGGACAAAATGTCTGCATTTGTTGCGAGCCGACATATTGGCATTGGCGACGAAATCGATCTGCTCGTAACCTCAAACACGTCATACAAATGTTCCTTTTGTATGTCGTGCTGCTGACATTTCGCTAAGTTTGCCATCTGGGTGGGTACCACCGCAGTGTCTATTTCTCCCGTCAAACAGCAGTGTAAACGCACTGTTGTGTTTCGGGTTGAAGGGCATTGTAGCCAGAGTAACTACTGGACATATTGAGACTTAACATCTTATGTCTCAGGATGGCGAACGAAGTGGAATGCCAAGCATTGCTTTGTAATTCAAGGTGTTGTTTGGTTAACTACTGTTCATGAGCGGTCGTATCGGTATCGGTAGGTATCGGTAGGGTATGTACTCGTATGCTTAAAAACATAATTTTAAAATTGTGATACCAAAAGTAAAAATGTAAACGCACTCATTGTTTTTTGTATTTGGATTTTCTGAAATGAATATGACAAATGTGGTAATACCAAGACATAATAGCGGTGTTTTATTTTTTCTTTTTACAGTAAGTACCAAACAGAATATTCACTATGAATGATCGTCATTTCCTGCCAGTTGATGCCATCACACTTGTCTTCGCAAAACCTAGTCGTACTAGTTGGTACTAACCTAGTCCTAGTAGTAGCTAGTCTGAATCCAAACGTGATTATGTGGTCCATCATCGCGTATAATAATCCCATTTCAAATTTCGAATACCCAGTGTGGTATTAAAAAAAAAATTAAATGGATTTACAAAACAAAGTCCAATTATGTCAGAGATCACAATAGGAGTTGGAAGTTAACATGTACCCAACAGTATTGTTGCAAAACAAGCTGGAACTCCATTAATTACTAAATTTCGAGGCACGTGGTTGTACGCGGCTGTAACTCAATTTGCCACTATTCACCGTACCTGTTAAACTTTTGCTAAATATTCCAGTCTATAAATCAGGGGTCAGAACTTGCGCAAAGGGTTGATGAATGAACCGAATAATTGTTTACATCGCTCTGATTTTAACTTTTGTCTGTATTTATTAAATTGTGTACGTGATGGGCTTGTTACATAATTATTATTAGTTATTAAACGAACTTACCTACGAAAGAAGCGTCTGTTTTATCGAATATAAAAAAAAATCGTAACTATTTATTTGGATTGAGGTAGAAGCGTGTATGTGACAGAAGTGTATTCTATAAAACGTTTGAGTACGCCATTAATTTTGCTTTATTCCCTAATTATTTCTTTATTTTTTTTACTTCACTCTTATATAATTTAGTATAAATAATTTAAATACTATAATTATTCCTAATTTTTAACCAGAGTATATGTTATGGGCCAAGTGATTAATGCGGGCAGTATTCATAATGCCCGGGCATTATGAATATGGCTACATGATGATCGGGCAATGTGATTAATAGGTGATTTTTTACGTGGTGCGCTGCCGCATTGTCGCATCTGCGATAGATCTATAAATTAGAAAGGTTGATCGGCTTATGTTTAGTTGTTTTTTAACGTCCGAAACATTATCTTCAGAAGAAAATTAGTGTACCCACTTTATGGATCAGTTAGGTCGACTTTGCCCCAAAACCGACTAGGAACACCTCGACTTCACGTAGTCTTTTGGTTACCGACCCTAGAGTGTATATAAAATGCCGGAGGCGCGGAGGGAGAGCAGCCCTCGCCCGCTGTAACGAAGGATAGGCAACCGTGCGAGCCGTAGCGGCTGAGGCTGGTCGCCGGAGGCGACCAGCAAGCCGAAGCTGCGGAGGTGAGCATGGGTGCCTATCTTTTGTTACGCAAGGGCGAAGGGGCTGAACTTTCCGTAGCGCCGGAGACGATGCATAAGCTAATTTATATTGACAACAAGTGTTTCAAGGGTTAGGTTGCTGTAATAGATATTTCTCAGGAATGGTGCGTTACCTTTTCATAGGAGTGTTACCAGGGGAGGCGCGACACTCCCTCTCCCCCTCCACTCCTCCCAACCCACCCCCTCGTGCTGCTCTATTCTAAATTCTACCACTTCGGCTCATTGTTTTGATTTTAATTTGCTTTACATCACTCTGCCCAATAGGCACTTTGCATTATTCATAATGCCCGGGCATTATGAATAATGCTCGATTAATCACTTGGCCCATAACATATATATCTGAAAGAATAATTCGAGATAGTTGGCGCCCAACGTGGTGGCACTTTTCTTCATGGTAATTTGTAAGCAGGGTCTTCTAGATAATGCTAAGGTATTAAATAAGCTATGAATCTCTCAATACCCCTCATAATTCCAATATCTAGGTCACAGTAGCTCGTTCCAGCTTCCTATTAAGCAAGCGCGAATAAGTCTATTGTGCGCCTAGTTGTATCTTGGAGCTGAAATTAAACATTGTTGTAACGTCTAGTGCAACTGAGATTTTAGATTAAGTCTGATGTTGATATGAATGAAACTCGGGTAATGGTTTACGCTTTGTTCCTACGCTTCTGATGCAAATTGAGTTTTACAGTTTTACTGCAAAGAATATTTATTCTATGGATACAGTATAAAATTGACACATGGTTGTTGGTATTAATTTAATTTTATCGAAAATATGTTTGTCATCACTCCAGGTGACATTGTACACTTGAAAAGTTGTTTTTCCAAAATTCGTAATTTAAGTTTTCAGTATTTTTGGTCACTCGTGTAGACACGATACCAGGCACCTTTTTTTAAAAAACTTCACACTTTCGATTAGGTTCATGTGATTTAAAAATACCATAATACGTCAATATCTACCTGTAAATATTTTTACTATGGAATACATATGGCACAGCAGTATTGTATTTATTATTTCGTAAAGTGTAGTTTTCCAAAATATTTGTAGTGCAGCAGTGAATATGGATCAATAAGTTTTATTTAATTATAGACTAATGAGCGCTCATGTATGACAAGTAAAAAAATTGTTTATGAATTAATATGAAACATTATTTACTAGAAAATTTCTTTACCAACTGATAAACCTTAGAGTAAACATTTAAGTTATGTTAAAATTTTGTTTTCATTTTAATATTTTATCAAAACAAAGGCTTAAAAAATCTCATTTGAACTGTAATTTTTCATGACTTGTTTCCTTTCGTAAAGCTGTGAAAAATAAACAAGTATGTAATAAACCAAATAAAAATCCAGTTCGCAGCGAAATCCATTGCATTTCTACAATTAGTTCCTCTGTGTACAAGCAGCAAACATTCATCAGCAATCATACTGTGTAACACACACAGCAACAAAGCAATTTACACTAGTGAGATATTCAAAATATTGTGTATAATGCACTCGACTCTGCGTCAGAAACATAGCTGCGATGGATTTTATAATGTCGTTGTTTTGTGCCTTGGATATTATTCTATACTGTACTACATCAGTCCATATATGTGCCACTAGGGTACAGGCCTCCTCTACAACCGAGAGTACGATTGAGAGTGGTTAGCCATATACACGTTGGTCTAGTGCGGGTTGGCGGACTTTACTCACTATAGAAATGATGACAACCAACATTTTTGTCTCATAGCAATACGGCCACAACCACATCAAATTGATAGATTTGATTATTTTGATCTCAAAAATACCAATTTCAGACATTTTTCGCGTAGCGTTTGACCGAACTGAATTTTCAAAAATGTCAACAAATTTTACCGGACTGTATCATAGCAATCTGTCTGATTTTCAGACTGTAGTTATATAATAGCTCTAAGATACCGAAAACATATTTTTCAGAAATTAGTAGTGTAGCGCGAACCCAAAAAATCATTTAGAAAAATTAAAAATGAGACAAAAAAAAATGATGATAGCAATACGTCTGAAAATGTTCAATACGGGTAAATTATGATTAGTTAATAGAAAAAAAAATATTTTCAGAAGGAAATTTGGACGCATCAAATTTTGAGACCATTCTAAATATGTTAAGGAATTTTACCGATCGGTATCATAGCAATATTTCTGAAAATTGTTGAACATGATGAAATAAATTATCCAGATATAAAATAAAATTATATCAGAAGAATTCAGTGTAGCACCTCCTTTATCAGACAACTTTTCGATAACGACCGTGTTGAAGCGTGACTGATTGCAAGTCGGGCAATTACCTTGCTTTTGTCTTGCCAAAATATAGTCTATTATAATTGATTATTTTGAATTCCTAAATACCCACTCTTCCACCCCTAAAAACTTCGTGAATGGCAGATGAGCAAACCGTGCCTTGTCAATGGGAATGGAAGAAAAAAACGTCCGCGAACCCTCGGACAACCAGCGACACACCCACGTCCGTCTGAGCAACTTTTAGTTTGTTGTCACCTTAAGTGTGCGTCATTTCAACGGTTAGGACAGCTGGTGAGTGACTATGTATGTATATACTAAGAGAGTGGCAGGAGCGTAACATGCAAAAAACCATTCCCACCGCAGCAGGAGCGTAAGAAGCGTTCAGGCATCGGCCTAGCGACTCCAAAACGTTCTTTTCTCTTTTGGGAGTACATGCGACATCAAAAATTACTGAAAACATTTTTTTTTTGTAATCCTGCCAAATATACGAACGGTTGAAAAAAAATTAATTCGGATTGCTATAATACAGGTCGGCTAAATTTGTTGACATTTTCAGAAATTCGCTTCAGCTATATACTACGCGCAAAATGTCTGAAAACCAAGTTATTCGTCATAAAATTATAAAATCTATGTACATTTTCAATATCAGACGTATTGCTATGATACCGATTGCCTTTTTTTTTTGGACACAGCAGAAATAGCCTCACATGCAATTGCTATACTTTTGACCGTTACTACCTACCTAGTCGGGTTCAGAATCATATAATCTAACGATTTTATACAGTTTCGACCGTATTGCTATGATACATGGTTTTGGTCGTCATCTCTAGGACTAATATGCAGGTCGTCATTTTCCGTTCGTATTTTCCTTCACCGTTATAGTGCGTGGTGATTGACTATCAATACACACATGACTCCGGAAAGTTAGAGGTGTGCCTGGGATTCGAACCTGTGACCACCGTGAACGTGAAATTTGACATTGTAAATAAAATAAATTTTCTAAAAAATATAAATCCATTTATTTTTACAACTCAGTCCTTTTCTTACATTTAAGCTTAGGTATACTACGTTTTTTTAAGAACTATTCATCCATATTTGTATTTGTAATGTTATACACTAATAAAGCTTATTTTTCATCCTAGTAATAATATAAAAATACTGACTATACAAAATGGTAGTTAATAAGGACATAAATAACGAAAAATGCTTAGTTTTGGTCATCTGTTGACGATTGTGCACGGATATCCTAGTAATATAATCATTATCAAATGATGTTTAATGCTGATAGATTTATTGCAGTACACTTTTGGACATAAACCTCTCCAATCACGAGTATCGGGCAATAATATAAATTATAAATACAATTATCTGGATCCTTATTGGTCAATTGGCTATCTAAAATCCTCAATCTGAATCCTCCAATAGCAATTCTCTGGCGGAATCATTGTTTTCTAGTAGTTCAGTGGAACATCCACTGGTGTCAGATTGGTCTTTCTGTTGCTGCGCCCTTTGCTCCTGTAGTTCTTTCAATTTATCACGCTGCTTTCTTGAAAAGAATCCAGACTGGAAAATAATTTAATTTTTAAACCAACACAATCAAAACTCAAAAAACAAATCAATTTTACGCATTAAACTAAAAGTAAAATTTTGAAATTAAATAAAGTATGGGAAAAGAAAGTATTTAAAAGACGAAATGCCATAACTTGTGTGTTAGTTAACTACGTCAGTTGTTATCAATGAATATAATATTTTTAGCGTAGAAATCTTTTAAATGTTTAAAGACTGATTATATAAAAAACTGATAATAGTTTAAAATATACATTTTTATTACAATAGCGGCCTGGCCTGGTTCAGCCCGGATGCATATACTTTTTTCAAAATATTCTATCACCTATGTTCATCAGACATAATGTAGTATTCTAACGGAGAAACAATTTCAAATCAGTCCAGTAGTTACAGAGCCTATTCAATGCAAACAAACAATAATATTTTTCCTATTAGTAATATTAGTTTAGATGAAATACTTACTTTATACAGTCCATAGACAATGAGAGCAAGCAATAGGAGACCAGCGATCAGCCCTGCGACTACACCGACTATGAGCGGCCATATCAATGGAGCAGGGTCTAGCACCAATGTCGTTGTTACTTCCGATGAGCTGGAAATGAAAGAAATTTGATTCTGAAGTAGTCAATATTATTTTTTATATGGCATAGGTGATACTGCAACCGATGGCAACTACAGTGCCTGCAGTATTGAGTGACGATAGATTCTTTATTAGCCCATATACGTCCCATTGCAAGGCACGGGCCTACTCAACAATCGACAGTACAATTGAGAGTGGTTAGGCCATATAGTCCACCACGTTGGCCTAGTGCGGGTTGGTGGACTTACATACCATAGAAATTCTTATAAACCCGTTTGGTATGCAGGTTTCCTCAGGATGTTTTCCTTCACCGTTTTAGTGCGTGGTGAGTGGATTGACTATCAATACACATGACTCCGAAAAGTCAGAGGTGTGCCTTGGGATTTGAACCCGCGACCACCGTGAACACGTTGGCAGCCGCGTCTGGTCTGTTTACCAACAGGCCACCACGCACTTCCATGACGATATATTGCCAATAAAAAAATGCAGATAAAAGCAGATAATTATAAAGCAGTTGACAATCCACTTTTAAGATCTATAGGATTTTAGGAACACGTTATTCTTGATAAATTGGACTTATATCGGGTAGGTATATCTATACTGCGACAGAAAACGAAGCTAGGAGGTAATTTCGGTGACTTCAGACACTATGCAACGAAAACATTTGCATAAAAGCGAGTTTTTTTTTTTTGTGTAAAAAGAAAGAAGTTTCATTATCGGTCGCAACCCGTAAATACTATGTAAACAATTCATATAATTTTCTAATATACTTACTAATACTGATCGCTTATCCAAAAGCATAATTTCGTTGTAGCGTTGATTGTGTTGTTCTCTTCCAAAAAGTCTCCTGCAAATAAAATAATTATGATAAAAATGTATCAACAGGTTCTAGTTACTAATTTAGTGGAAGTTTTTGTTGAGACGTTATTATAAAACTTGCAATAAAAAAAATCCAAGTGAAACTTAATGCAACAAAACTGCTTAAAACACAAAGAATATTTGGACAAAAAATATGAAAATGAACCTTACCGTACTGGCTTAAATCGAAACGTAAGGGTATTACAACTGGCATAGACACTTTAGCTGGTATAGCCCAAGAGCACTCAGAAGTCCAGTTCCATGGACAACCTTTGATAGGACCTGATATGTTCATCTGTAACAAATGGAAAAAGATTTTTTAATTATTAATAGGTTGAAACTTCAGATCGCTGTGGAAATCAGTGGCTTAAACTATTACTGAAGATGTTGAAGAGTTTTTGAAAATAAATTAATTTAAGTGCACAAAATATAGGAGTGCGTCGAAAAGATTATTATTATTATTTATTATCCTTTAAATCTTTGTTGTATACAAACTTAAACTACTACACAGAAACAATAAAAAAGTACAGTCAGAGTCAAAAGTAGCCACGCATGTGTGTGTGTCCATAAAGCACTACACATTCAAAGTGACCATAAACTTCTATACAACAAACTTTTCAGATTGTTGTGAGCATCCAATGTTTATGAAATAAATTATAAGATATTTCTAATAATATATATTTACACCATAATTATAGTTCTTCTCGTCATTTGTTAACAATCTTGGCAGATGGTCGTGGTCATCATTTCATCTCACTGATGGTTTTCTGGTGTACTCATGCACAGGATCATAAAATAATTACTAAGATATCTGAATATGAAAAACTATTGCAGTCAGCATTTTTAGGAAGCAATAAATCTTATATTCATTGCATTATATTTCTAATGTGAAGTAGTCAAAATGCGGTATAGTTATAGTATTTATAATATAGAGGGAGCACTGCCATACATTCGCGTCTTGAAAATCGTAGATATTTTCTAGTTCGTAACGCTATATAAGTGAAAATTAAATTAATTAGTTAGCAATAAATTGTTATAAATTCCTTTGATAACTGAAATTATATTTTTTTTTTTTTTTTTAATTTTAATTTATTAGGCATCAAACAGTCATTAATTTACAAACGTTTTTTACAAAATGAAGTTTAACAATAGACCTATAGTGCCGTAAACAAATCAATATAAGAAAATAGGTAGAAGGACGCGAATAATGTTCTAAATAAAGTAAACTACACACATCATTGAGAATCAAACATAAGGAAAAGAATATGTTGACACAATAATTGAAAATAAACATGAATTACACAAACAATAACAAAAGAAATTAATTATAGTAATAACAAAAATGCAAATTCTGGAAAAAAAAAAGATAATAATAATGTATATCATATACAACTTAATTTGTACATAACATTTGTTTCAATTTTAATTTTAGGCGGTCAAGAGAGATGTTAAAAATATCTATATTGGAGAATTCTTTGTTATATGTGCTGGTCGAACGATATACAAAGGAATTACGAGTATATGTTTTGTGATACTGAGGAGGAACAAAAAGTGGTAATGAACGTGAGGAGCGTACGCATAAACGAGTTGGGGTCCAAAAATTAATCTTAGCCAAAAGTGCGGATGAGTCAACAAGGGAGTTTACAATTTTATATAAATAGATAATATCAAACATTTTACGCCTATCATAAAGAGTTGACATTTTATGTCTGACTAGAGCATCGTCGTAGGTTTCAATTACACCATGTGCGCGATGATTGAGAGATTTTAAAAATCTCTTTTGAACATTTTCAATTCTCTTTATATGTACAGAATAACAAGGGCTCCAAACTGTGCAACAAAAGTCTAGGATAGATCGGACAAACGAAAAATAGAGAATTTTTAGGGTCATTACATTTTTAAACGGTTTACTAATTCTGAGAATAAAACCTAAAGTACGGTATGCAGTAGCTACTACATAGTCAATATGAAGATTATAGGACAGTTTTGAATCCATGATCAATCCCAAATCTCTTATATTTGAAACTCTTGCAAGGGGTTTATCTTTAATACTGTACTCAAATGTAATATTGTTGATTTTACGTGTGTATGATATAATAAAACATTTATTGGCGTTAAGGAAAAGTTGATTCTTACCGCAATACGTGGATAAATTATTTAAATCTTTTTGCAGTTTCACACAGTCTTCCAATGTTGTAACAATAGTGAATAATTTAAGGTCGTCAGCGTAAAGTAAGTGATGACTGTTATTGAAAGCATTACTAATGTCATTGATATAGAGCGTGAAGAGTAAGGGTCCCAGGTGTGATCCTTGGGGTACACCAGAGGGAACAGGGAGAAAAAGAGAAGTATAACCTTTAACGCAAACCGCTTGGCTTCTATTTGTTATGTAAGAATGAATCCATCTAAGAAGGCTGCCATGCACACCGGCCTCTGCGAGTTTGTTCATTAGCATATCATGATTTATTTTATCGAAAGCTTTCGAGAAGTCGGTGTACACGACATCCACCTGCATATTATTATCCATAGCACGTGCCAAAAAGTCTGTAAAATTAATCATATTGGTATCTACGCTACGATGTTTGAAAAACCCGTGTTGAAACGGAGATATATAATTACTTACAGAACGCGAAATAAAGGCAGTAACTATCTTCTCAAGAATTTTACCAAGAACGCACAATTTGGAAATAGGTCTATATTCAGTGATAATATCTTTATTATTATTCTTAGGTATAGGCGTTACTATTGTTTTTTTCCACTTACTGGGAAAAACTCCGGTGTCAAGAGAAGTTCGGAAAATTAATGTTATAGGTATAGCAAGGACACCAGCGCATTTAGATAGAAGAATCGGGTGAATGTTATCATAACCCGCACCTTTATTAATGTTAACATGTTTCAACTCTTTAAAGACAAGATTAGAATCAATATCAGGAGAGAGGATGTCTACAGTGGAGTGTGAATTAAACTTGGAGTGAGAAGTTTCAGAAGTAACGGGTATAAAAACGGAATGAAAATATTCATTAAACGCGTTACATATATCATCACCACTAGAAAGAATTCTACCTTTATAGAGCATCTTATCTGGAATATTTGTGTGGGATTTCTTTGAATTTATATATGACCAAAGAAGTTTTGGTTGTGTTCTAATATTATTTTCGGAGTAAATGATAAAATCTTTATAGCAAATATCGTGGTTCTTTTTAAATCGCTTTCTCAACGCTGAAAATGTGTTGTAATCACTAAGATTTCCATACTTCTTCCATTTTTTATGAAACTTCTCCCTCTCGTTCAGTAATTTTATCAAAGGTTTAGTGTACCATGGAGGATATTTATGCTTCCTATTTAAGTTATAAGCTGGTATGTATTTATTAATAATATCCTCAAGAACATTATAAAAAAAGTGTGTCATAGATTCAACATCAGTCATGGTACCCATGATCCTCTCCCAGTCAATAGATTTAAGAGCCGAATTAATTGAGTCGTAATCGGCCTTATGAAATTGTCTTATTATAGTGTGTGGAAGTTTTAGTGGAGGTGAGTAGTTTAATTTTAAATCAATCTCTAAAGCATTATGATGTGGATCCTGAGATACTAATGGATGTTCACATAATGAAACAATACAACATTCATTGCTAAATATCAAATCTAAAATTCTTCCATTTTGATTAAATTGATCATTATATTGTGACAAAAAAGACAAATTCATAAAGTCAGATGTTATGCACGCAAACTTGTCATTGTTCGTTTGAATATCCATACAATTAGAACACTGATTACGAAACCAATTGGCATAAGTAATATTAAAGTCGCCCAATACAAGAAAAATATCTTGGCAGTTACTGATAATAAATTCGCTTACCCTATCATAAAAAGAACTAAGTAATGATTCATGCATACTTCCATGCGCTATATAAGTACATATAATGTGTAAGTAGCGTGCACGTGTTGTATTTGATCGTGTCGCTGTGGCAGTGGACAGAGGAACGGATACCCAAACTTCCTCAGCCGGCGGTGGCGCGCGCATGTCTAGGCGATGCCACGGGCAGAGCGCGCGACGCACGGCTACTGCGGCACCCCCTCCCCGACCACAACCACTAGCCGCCGTATCACGATCACAGCGAAATAACTCGTATCTGTCGTCAAAATATTCGGAGTTGTGAAAATTACTTGTAAGCCAAGTTTCGGTAATGCATATAGCATCGTAATTGTTGCATAAAACTGCATTAAGAAATGTATGTGATTTAGTGCGTAGGCCCCTCACGTTTTGATAATAAATTGAAAAGTTATAGTTATTCATTATCTAAGATAAAATAAAGTAGAATAAAAATTTGTAGTTATTAAAAAGGAAGTTCGACCAACATAAAATAATAAAAAGAATAAAAAATGTATATAATATTGTGTGTTAAATAGAAACAAACCGCCAAGATTGATGAAACAAGTCATTAAGTTATACAGTAGTAAGATTTTCAAATCAAATTGCTCCATAACAGTATAAGGATAATATAGTCATTTAATTTTCGTGAGATCGGTTTCACTAGACACCACAAGAACACCAGAGGTATCACTTTTTCGAACCAATATTTTACATTCGGACAGCCATACATACTTAAAGCCCTTTTCTTTTGCGAGTAGGCGTGTTTGTCTATACAGTAGTTTGTTGTGGGGAGTTAGGTGGTCATTTATGAATATGGGCTTAGACGGGCCGTCCAGACCGGCGTCAACTGTGGTCAGCCCTCGGCGCGCACGCGCAGCAGCAAGCATATCGCTTTTACGTTTTTTCTGGGTGAATCTAACAACAACGTTAGGAATAACAGACGCCATATTCCGCGATTCACTATTGGTCCTTGGCGAATTGTTTTTCTTGGAAAAACGTGGAACACGATGCACGTAGTCGATGTCCGATGTGTTTAACGGGAAACCAATCTTAGTTGCTATGTTATGAATAACATTTATAAGGTTTTCCCCTTTCAGCATGGGTAATCCCGCTATTTCTAGGTTGTTGATACGTCCCTGCTGATCCTTAACACGTAACTGATCAGATAACGAACTGACAGCATCCTGAAGTTCCGTAACAATTTTCGTCGTAGATTGTAATTTGCTATCATGTAGTTCGTCGGACAATTTCAATTCACGGATATCATTTTTAAAAATTGTTTGCTCCTTTATTATATTCTCCATATTAACGTTCATAGTAATCATCTGGTGTTTAAATACATTTATATCGTCACGTAATGAATCCAGAATACTTTTTATTTGTAGATTCTGTGTCTCAATTGTTGATTTTAAATCGTTCATTAATTTATTTTGAAGGTCTAACATATATTCCGGATTGTTGCAAAGACAGTCAGGGTGTTTTTTTCTTCTTTGTGTGACGTGATGAATTTCATGATCTGTTTGCAGTTCCGCTCTTTCTTGTGGTGGACTTCTTCGCTGGCTCATCTCAATAGGCGGGTAGCTCCAAAACAAACTTGCGTGCACAGTTAGTAGGTAGCACAATGATACCGAGCGCAATTTATATGAACAAATGCATTCACTATTCAGGCTGCTTTTTCAACTGCACTTATTCAAGCTGCGAGACTATATCGTTGTTGTAATTGCTACCTAGCGCGTATGTGTTGAGCTCTAATTGCAATGTGCGAGATAAAAATACAAATCGACACGCGTCCGACTACGCAAGAGCTCCGATGACGACTTTTAGCTATTATACTTTTAAAACGAGTTTGAGTGGAATTAAATAGCCCTAAACTATTTATTTTTACTTTTCTTTTCCAAGTAATTTATGTATGTTGGACAACCTGTCAAATATCAGCTAATAGGAGGGCAAAAAAAGTGGCACCATCATTTTTAATCTACGTTTTTGAACTACGCTAATTAACTAGCGCTTTCTCTATATTATAAATTCTCTAAGGCGGTATATTATAAATACTTACATTATCCGGGATGAAAAGGTCGCCTTCCAATTTGTACCAATCTGAAGGCCCGTAGTTGATAATCTACAAAAGAAAGGATTTATATGCTATTTTTATACATAAGTTCACGCAAGTAGTCGCAAAGGGCAAGGTATAGTCAGGGTTGTAACTTATTTCGTCCTAAGATGCACTATTAAGATATTACTTATACTGAAATGGAAAATGTAAAAAAAAAATGCCTGTATCAGCCCATATACGTCCCACTGCAGGGCACGGGCCTATTCTACAATCGAGAGTACGATTGAGAGTGGTTAAGCCATATAGAAAAGAAAATAAAAAAAATAGAAGAAAAAAAAAACTTTTTACATAATTGAAGCAGAAATATGAGTAGTACTTTTATACAATATTCTTCTTACATTTCTTTAGAATTCGGGATTGCGTAGATTTTAAAAGAAATTCTTTGTAGACATTTACACCATATATTACAGAAAATAAATTACTAAGATATAGAATACGAATATATTTCACGAAGATTAATTATTAAAGTAACAAATCAAATCATATTTACCTCATAATAATGCACGAAATCTATATTCTCAGCTTTGTAAAACGATTCTCTCGTTACAGTTATTGTTCGGTTCGGGAGAGGCTTGCTGAAATAATTTAAATAAATGAGTTTTGTGTTGTTAATAAAAGAAACGAAATGATTAATTATCTATTTTTGTTTTATCACGTCAAAACGGCCTTTTGGCGTGGAATATATATGGCTTTAACAATAACTTAAGTATATTTTAGAAAATGATATTTATTTACTTGAACTTTTCATTTTGATTTATTTTTCCTACGTGGTAAACAAATACACATTAAGGTGTTAAAAAAAGCAGGCTATGAGTTTGAAGGCAACTATTTAACTGTATACAGGGTATATCAAGACTGCTTGAAGAGTTTTAGTCACTACAAACACAATGCATCTAAAAATTTCGCAAAGAAACGCGACAATTTTGTTCTATGGTTTTTTTAATATCTACATTATTGGGTAGTAAATCCATAGTTTTTGCTAAAATAATAATTCAAATTCTTTTATATCTTAGACTCTTTATAAATAAAAGGGTATACACTATTATTTTAGGAAAAAAAATTATTTACCATCCAAATGTGATGATAGGAAAAAAATAAAAAAATATCGTCGCCTTTTTTTGCAATATTTTATATTGCAATGTGTCTGAAGTCGCTTAAACTACCACCCGGCGTCATTTTCGGTAGCAGTCTTGATATATCCTGTATATTACACTACACTACACTGATACACTCACAATAAACTTTCTTCACTTACCTATTAACACTAAAATTAGCCTGAGCCACGACATCAATCTTTAATTCAACAACAGGTTCATCAGTTATGTTCCTGTTGAACAAAGGATCTTCCAAAACAGCTACAATTTTCAATGAGTCTTCATACGGCATTCTTTTACTATACTCCAGTTCAATATCCCAACTTATATCATCACCTCTCAATAACGGAGCCGGGACTTCGCAAGTCATGTTGAGTTCTTTCAAGGAACATTCGCTTGGAACCCTGACTGGAGTCGAAGGTAGGGTTATGTGGACTTTGGCTCCGTATGCAGGTTCTTCTTTATTCAGAACTGTCAGTCTTCCCCCTAGCGTCGTTTCTGACCCTGGGATGTATGGGCTGAAATGGATAAGAAGATTGAAGATTTTCGTAGTAATTTTGGCTACGCCATGGCAATCTTTGATGGTGATTAAGTAACTCAAGTCAAGAAATATCTCTTTTCAAAGTTAAATTGAATAAATGTTTTAATGTATTGGTTTGCCTATCCTGTTATTAAGCAACAGATTTAGCATCAGTGTAATATCGTTACTATAGAAATTTTTTGAGGCAGAATGCTGTATATTGTAATTCTTGCTCTCGAAATAATAATTGTATTCAGGCAAACTGCATTGCCAGTATTTTACAATAGTAGTAAATTTCACTTTAGAACCTTCGGATGTTTATGCGTAAAATATAAAAATCTAAGTAACTCACTTATCCAAAGCCTCCCAAGTCATCACCAGCCATGGAGTGCAGATCATGTCGTCTCCACAATCCCGCAGCAGTTGTATGAGGAACGAAGATTGTAGAATCGAGTCTTCTGATAACCTTGCTGCGTCTTTCAAGAAGATAGTAGAATTTTCTATAAAAAAAAAAAACATAAACATATTTTGACTGACATTGTAATGCGTGCAAGATATACGCAGCATCTTAGTCTTAAGGTTATATCACCATCATAATCTGTAAGTCTTAATCACTATCATATACTGGAGACCTCCAGTGAACATCAAAATACTTCGGTCAAAGATTTTTACGGTGACATGTAGAAAGCAGCAGCTTTTCATTCACGGAATATTTTGGTAACCACGACCTAAGGATTAGACCATAAGATTTTAATTTCAGGTCTGGACTATAATGTGTAAATGATGCCTATATTCATTATTATTCATAACGAATACGCGTGCTATCTTCTAATGTTTCCAAAAGCAAATTATATTTTAAAAGCAGCGCCGTAAATAAACGCAGAGCTAAATAACAGCATCATTATTTTTCATGAAGTGCACGATATTAATATTCAGCGATCTAAATTCTTGTAAAACGTTGCAATTTTGCATTCCGTCTGGTTCAACTCTCATTTCATTCACTTTCATACTTTGCTCTTCAAAATTGAGTGAAATTATACTAAATATGAACTTGAACATTTTAGAAGTAGGTAAATATTCATATTTATAAAGCTCATGCCATTACTGGCTAAAGAAGGTATGGCTTGGTGGTTGCTACCCTTGTCTATACCAAGAGGTTCGCTAAGAACTACCTCTGCTACCATCCATTAAGGGCCGAAACATACTACTAAAATGCCACGCGAACCGACCCGACGCGTTACGTGTTGATCAAATATAGGATCTCAGTGCGGGAATCGAACCCGTGCCTTTTCGTTTCAAAGTCGCTCTAATCAACAACGCCAAGGATGCTATCAGTAATTTCAGCAGGCATTTTGGACATATTAAGACTTAACATCTTATGTCGCAGGCTTTTAAATTGCCTACGTGACCAATAAATACATTTCATTTCATTTCATTTCATTTCATTTCATTTCATTTCATTTCATTTCATTTCATTTCATTTCATTTCATTTCATTTCATTTCATTTCATTTCATTTCATTTCATTTCATTTCATTTCATTTCATTTCATTTCATTTCATTTCATTTCATTTCATTTCATTTCATTTCATTTCATTTCATTTCATTTCATTTCATTTCATTTCATTTCATTTCATTTCATTTCATTTCATTTCATTTCATTTCATTTCATTTCATTTCATTTCATTTCATTTCATTTCATTTCATTTCATTTCATTTCATTTCATTTCATTTCATTTCATTTCATTTCATTTCATTTCATTTCATTTCATTTCATTTCATTTCATTTCATTTCATTTCATTTCATTTCATTTCATTTCATTTCATTTCATTTCATTTCATTTCATTTCATTTCATTTCATTTCATTTCATTTCATTTCATTTCATTTCATTTCATTTCATTTCATTTCATTTCATTTCATTTCATTTCATTTCATTTCATTTCATTTCATTTCATTTCATTTCATTTCATTTCATTTCATTTCATTTCATTTCATTTCATTTCATTTCATTTCATTTCATTTCATTTCATTTCATTTCATTTCATTTCATTTCATTTCATTTCATTTCATTTCATTTCATTTCATTTCATTTCATTTCATTTCATTTCATTTCATTTCATTTCATTTCATTTCATTTCATTTCATTTCATTTCATTTCATTTCATTTCATTTCATTTCATTTCATTTCATTTCATTTCATTTCATTTCATTTCATTTCATTTCATTTCATTTCATTTCATTTCATTTCATTTCATTTCATTTCATTTCATTTCATTTCATTTCATTTCATTTCATTTCATTTCATTTCATTTCATTTCATTTCATTTCATTTCATTTCATTTCATTTCATTTCATTTCATTTCATTTCATTTCATTTCATTTCATTTCATTTCATTTCATTTCATTTCATTTCATTTCATTTCATTTCATTTCATTTCATTTCATTTCATTTCATTTCATTTCATTTCATTTCATTTCATTTCATTTCATTTCATTTCATTTCATTTCATTTCATTTCATTTCATTTCATTTCATTTCATTTCATTTCATTTCATTTCATTTCATTTCATTTCATTTCATTTCATTTCATTTCATTTCATTTCATTTCATTTCATTTCATTTCATTTCATTTCATTTCATTTCATTTCATTTCATTTCATTTCATTTCATTTCATTTCATTTCATTTCATTTCATTTCATTTCATTTCATTTCATTTCATTTCATTTCATTTCATTTCATTTCATTTCATTTCATTTCATTTCATTTCATTTCATTTCATTTCATTTCATTTCATTTCATTTCATTTCATTTCATTTCATTTCATTTCATTTCATTTCATTTCATTTCATTTCATTTCATTTCATTTCATTTCATTTCATTTCATTTCATTTCATTTCATTTCATTTCATTTCATTTCATTTCATTTCATTTCATTTCATTTCATTTCATTTCATTTCATTTCATTTCATTTCATTTCATTTCATTTCATTTCATTTCATTTCATTTCATTTCATTTCATTTCATTTCATTTCATTTCATTTCATTTCATTTCATTTCATTTCATTTCATTTCATTTCATTTCATTTCATTTCATTTCATTTCATTTCATTTCATTTCATTTCATTTCATTTCATTTCATTTCATTTCATTTCATTTCATTTCATTTCATTTCATTTCATTTCATTTCATTTCATTTCATTTCATTTCATTTCATTTCATTTCATTTCATTTCATTTCATTTCATTTCATTTCATTTCATTTCATTTCATTTCATTTCATTTCATTTCATTTCATTTCATTTCATTTCATTTCATTTCATTTCATTTCATTTCATTTCATTTCATTTCATTTCATTTCATTTCATTTCATTTCATTTCATTTCATTTCATTTCATTTCATTTCATTTCATTTCATTTCATTTCATTTCATTTCATTTCATTTCATTTCATTTCATTTCATTTCATTTCATTTCATTTCATTTCATTTCATTTCATTTCATTTCATTTCATTTCATTTCATTTCATTTCATTTCATTTCATTTCATTTCATTTCATTTCATTTCATTTCATTTCATTTCATTTCATTTCATTTCATTTCATTTCATTTCATTTCATTTCATTTCATTTCATTTCATTTCATTTCATTTCATTTCATTTCATTTCATTTCATTTCATTTCATTTCATTTCATTTCATTTCATTTCATTTCATTTCATTTCATTTCATTTCATTTCATTTCATTTCATTTCATTTCATTTCATTTCATTTCATTTCATTTCATTTCATTTCATTTCATTTCATTTCATTTCATTTCATTTCATTTCATTTCATTTCATTTCATTTCATTTCATTTCATTTCATTTCATTTCATTTCATTTCATTTCATTTCATTTCATTTCATTTCATTTCATTTCATTTCATTTCATTTCATTTCATTTCATTTCATTTCATTTCATTTCATTTCATTTCATTTCATTTCATTTCATTTCATTTCATTTCATTTCATTTCATTTCATTTCATTTCATTTCATTTCATTTCATTTCATTTCATTTCATTTCATTTCATTTCAGGATGGAGAGCGCAGTAGACGCAAGCATTGATTTGTAATTCAAGGTGTTGTTTGGTTTTGCCACTGTTCATGAGCAGTCGTAATGCTTACCATCAGGCGAACGACATGCTCGTCTCGCCATACATTGCAATAAAAATAATAAAAAAGTCAATTATAATTTATTATGTGTAGTAAATAATAAATTAAAATTACCTTGAAGTAGTTCCAATGGCTCCAATTCGAATTTCATTGATATTGGTCTCGATAAATCCGCTGTTGGCTGTAAATAAAAAATAACTCATCAACATTGCACCGAAGCAGCCCATAGTACTGCAGCAATGAGTACAGAACGCCACTACAATCGATAATTTAACTTAGATTCGAGAGGGCTTAGGCTTTATACGTATATTTTAAATCGTTTGAGACTATTTTCTTTTTTTATTACAGTTTTCTAAAATTAGACCTTATGTAATTGATAGAAACAAGCACATAAAACAGTAGTTTACATAAAGATTTGCAGCATTTATAATTATTAGATTTATTTATGATTTAATAGCAGTAAAGTGTGATATTAATATTTTAAACAACAGTATTTGGTGCCTTATGTTTTTATTATTCCTATTATTTTTAACCCCAACAAGAAACCAATATGATTTTCAGAAACCAGGTTGATAATTTCTACACTTTCACCGTAGCCGAAATAGCTCAGTTGGGAGAGCGTTAGACTGAAGATCTAAAGGTCCCCGGTTCAATCCCGGGTTTCGGCACTCAAACAATCTTTATCGGCGTTTTTTACTACACGAGATAAACATTTTGACCACGGTACTACTTTTTACTTTTTGTTTGCTAGTATGCAGAATATATAAAATTTTAACGGGTGATGATACAAATTCTAATTCTTAGGAAGTTGAGAATTTATCGATGTTTAAAACCATACAATACCGGGACTTTTGGTTGTATTTTTTAATTTATGTAGAAACAAAAATAGATAATAATTTATATGATTAAACTGACCTTACAAAGTAATTTAAAAATGATACCGCAAGTAAGTATAGAATAAGGGAAATTGAATAAAATATAACAAGTTGTTAATTGTTAATACAATTTGATTACGTAAATAAATACATATTGTACATCATATGAAAACAATGTATTAAATACATATTTAAATTTGTTATTAAAGTTCGAAATTCCGCCACACTCTAATAGAGTAATAAAATGAATTATACTTAAAGTTTTTTAGTATTTTATAAAAAGTTTGGTATTTATAATCAACGAGCCCAAATTATAATGTTATAATAATGACAGCTGAAGAAACGACATATTAATGTTTTTAAACAATCATATTTGGTGCTTCATGTTCTGATTTATTCCTGGAGTTACATTAATTTATTATTTATTCAACTGCAACAAGAAAATAAATACGATTTTCAAAAATGATGTTGATAATTTCTTTTACTTTTCCACAGCCGAAATAGCTCAGTTGGGAGAGCGTTAGACTGAAGATCTAAAGGTCCCCGGTTCAATCCCGGGTTTCGGCACTCAAACAATCTTTATCGGCGTTTTTTACTACACGAGATAAACATTTTGACCACGGTACTACTTTTTACTTTTTGTTTGCTAGTATGCAGAATATATTAAATTTTAATGGGTGATGATACAAATTCTATTTAGTTAGTTTAGTTTTAGTTATTTAGTTGAGTATTTATCGATGTTTAAAACCATACAATACCGAGACTTTTGGTTGTATTTTTTAATTTAAGTAGAAACAAAAATAGATAATAATTTATATGATTAAACTGACCTTACAAAGTAATTTAGAAATTGAATAAAATATAACAAGTTGTTATTTGTTAATACTATTCGATTACGAATATAAATACTTGTTGTACATAATATGAAAACATATTTGAAATAATGCGTTAAATACATATTTTTTTTTATTGTAGTTATTATTTTCGCCAAACTCTAATAGAGTTTTAAAATGAATTATACGAACAGATTTTCAGTATTTTATATAAAGTTTGGTATTTATAATTAACGAGTCCAAATGATAATGTTCTAATAATGACAGCTCAAGAAACGAAATATCAGTGTTTTTAAACAATCGTATTTGGTGCTTCATGTTCTTATTTATTCCTGGAGTTACATTCATTTACTATTTTTCAACTCCAAAAAAAAAAAATACTATTTTCAAAAATCATGTTGATAATTTCTCCTACTTTTCCACAGCCGAAATAGCTCAGTTGGGAGAGCGTTAGACTGAAGATCTAGAGGTCCCCGGTTCAATCCCGGGTTCCGGCACTTATCAAACAATCTTTATCAACGTTTTTTGGTACCCGAGATAAAAAAATTAACCACATTTTAACAGTTTACTTTTTGTTTGCTAGTATGCAGAAGCTTTTCTTCTCGAACAAAAAAAAAAAGAATATATTTAATTTTAACGGGTGATGATACAAATGCTAATTAATAGGAAGTTGAGCATTTATCGAAGTTAAAAACCACCGACAGGTTTGATTGTATTTTTTACTTTAAGTATCAATACCAATAGATATATTTTATGATTTCGCTGATCTGACAAAGTAATTTAAAAGTAATATCGCAAGTAGATAATTAGAGAATAAGTGAATATGAATAAAATATAAAAAATTTGTAATACTATTTGATTACGTAAATAAATGCTTGGTGTATATTATATGAAAAAATATCTCAAACAATGCGGTATATATATATATTTTTAATTATTTTATTGTAGTTAATATTTTCGCCCCACTCTAAAAGAGTTTTAAAATGAATTATACGTACAGATTTACATATTTTATATAAAATTTGGTATTTATAATCAAGTAGCCCGAATTAGAATGTACTAATGATATCTGTAGAAACGACATATCAGTGTTTTTAAACAATCGTATTTGGTGCTTCATGTTCTTATTTATTCCTGGAGTTACATTCATTTACTATTTTTCAACTCCAAAAAAAAAAAAAAAATACTATTTTCAAAAATCATGTTGATAATTTCTCCTACTTTTCCACAGCCGAAATAGCTCAGTTGGGAGAGCGTTAGACTGAAGATCTAGAGGTCCCCGGTTCAATCCCGGGTTTCGGCATTTATCAAACAATCTTTATCAGCGATTTTTGGTACACGAGATAAACATTTTGACCACGTTTTAACTTTTAACTTTTTGTTTGCTAGTATGCAAAATACATTTAATTTAAGCGAAGGATTAATATATATTATATAAAAAAATGAATCTTATAAATTCCAATTCTTAAGAACTTGAGCATTTATCGATTTAAAATGTTAATAATACAAGACTTTTGGGTGTTTTTAACCAATAGATATATTTATGTTTATTATTTAACTGATCTTACAAAGTAAGTAAAAATTAGTGATATCGCAATCAATAAGAATGGTGTTCTTAAAATTAAATGTCACACCAATTATTCTATATTTTTTTATCGTATTGCATTTATTTTTACGCACTTTATATTATTAAAGCATAAAAGTATGAATACTGCTTTTATGCCCTTTCTCATCTTACTGTAAGATAAGAATGAGCACCAAAGAAAAATAAAGAATTAAGAATTAACATAACCGACTTCTATTAAAAATTGGTTAATATGTTAAAAATGATATACTTACAATAACTTCTACAGTTTGTTCATCGCAGTTGTCGGTTCCAGGGCTAACAGTTACTTTATATTCTGAATCTCCAGACACCCTGGCTCTGTTTTCTTCAGGGTCTATGGTTATCCTTGCATTTAGTCCTGAAAATATTCCAACAGTCATATATATAGTCCTAGCTCATCATGTTATTTTTATTAAAATGATTGGCAAGACTAACATGCCATTCGCCTGAGGGTAAGCGATACGACCGCTCATGAACAGCAGCAAAACCAAACACCACCTTGAATTACAAAGCAATGCTAGGTATTCCACTACGCCCGCCATCCTGAGACATGAGATTTTAAGTCTCAATATGTCCAGTAGTTACTCTGGCTATAATGTCCGGCAAACACAGCAGTGCATTTGCACTGTTGGAGAAATAGATATTGCGGTGGTACCGACTCATCTAGCCTACCACGTATGAGTGACCCACTGAAAATATCACCACACAATAATGTACATAATATAGTCATCATACTAAGAAGGAGTCTTGTGTCGTGGGCATCTACAAATATTTATAATAAAAAAAAAGACGCGTTTCTTTGCGAAATTTTTAGTTCATTGTGGTTTTAGTCACTAAAACAACCACCCGGCTACGTTTTCGGTAGCAGTCTTGATACACCCTGTATAAAGGCAGCACTCCACACCATTATAGCTATAAATCACATTACAACATTCGGCACTTTCTCACACGACTTGAGATATTGTTTCTCCATTAGGATCATTTCTTTGAAATGTCGCACATTTATTACCAGATATTGAGCAATCGGCGAATTATATTTATTATTACAACTAATAGTCTAAGTACCTACTTTCGTCATTCACTGCGAATTCTATTATCTTCGTATTACGAGTATAAATGTCATCTTTGTCAACACATTTACACACATACACACACAAGAGGCCGCCTGGGTGGGTACCACCGCAATGGCTATTTCTCCCGTCAAACAGCAGTTTAAATGCACTGTTGTGTTTCGGATTGAAGGATATTGTAGCCAGAGTAACTACTGGACATATTGAGACTTTACATCTTATGTCTCAAGATGGCAAGCGCAGTGGAATGCCAAGAATTGCTTTGTAATTCAAGGTGTTGTTTGGTTTTACTACTGTTCATGAGCGGTTGTATCGCTTACCATCAGCCGAACGACATGCTCGTCTCGCCAATCATTGCAATAAAAAAATATATATATATATTTTCGTAGTGGACCCTTACATCTGAATTCTGATAATAACCAATTAAAATTTTAAGTTTCGGTACTTTTTGTTTGTTTTATAGTGATTATTCAACAAGTCGATGGATGTAACGATGTTTTATATCTTTTACAAAAAAAACTCCTGAATTTATTTGAAGAAATTTTTGGTAAAAATGATATTGACATCAGAATATCGGTCGGTAATTTGGATCAAACCTGATGACTCCGCTAATAGATTAAAACTGTATTAATAGATATTTATTCGTAGTTGGTCGCTGATATTTGAGATGACGCATGGGTAGGTACCACCGGAATGTATATTTCTCCCGCCAAACAGCAGTGTAAAATCACTGTTGTGTTTCCGTTTAAAGGAAATTGTAGCTAGAGTAACTACCGGATATAATGAGACTTATCTTATTTCTCAGGATGTCCAGCGCAGTGGAATGTCAAGCAATGCTTTGTAAGTCATAGGTTGTTTGGTTTTTCAACTTACATGAGCGCATCCCTTACCAATAGGTGAATGGCATGCTAGCCTCACCGTTCAATAAAACAAATATTAATCATAATTTTCAGTAAAAATACTCACCAATTTTAACATGAGGCCACAACCGTTGCGCTGGAACACTAATACAGAACAAAGCTGTAAACGCTGTAGAATTTTGTGGCAAATTCATCGCATCTGGAACTCTTATATGGGCATACACTTGCATCGTTGGTACACATCTGTACAGATTTGCCACATTGCTTTTGAATGCTCCCACTACTAAATCTGAAAATAAATTTATGATTTCATATTGAATGGCGTCGGGCTTTTAATAATAAAGTCTTGATTTATATATTACGTCCATGGTCTTTATAGATTCTCATCGATTCTCATGAATAATTTGAAAGATCTGACATAAAACTAGTATACATGCGTGGCTTTTCCGATATGCTCATTCCCTATTATATTTTGAGGTGGAATTAAGATTGGCAAACTATAAGTGGCACTCCGAACAGCTTAGTTGGTGTCATGTTGGACCAAGATATTGTTGGAGGAAAGTCAATGCCATAAAAGAACTTGTGCCAAATATTGTTGTTTCAAAAAGTCACAAACGAAAAACGCAAATTGCTCTCTTTTGCGACACTAATACATACATACATACATACATAATCGTCACGCCTGTATCCCATAGGGGTAGGCAGATACTATAGATCGCTCCTGACATACTACTTTTGTTTAATCCACTTTCATCAACCTCTTCATGCATTCTCATCGGTTCAGGATACTTTTGACCTGACCCTTATTGAGGGTATTAGCAATTTTGATGGTGTATTTTCGGCGAGGTCGACCCTTACCGACTCTTCCATTCACACTCGCATTATATATTTCTTTTGTAATACTAATGTCTATTTGTTTTGTAATACTAATGCGATAATAATGTCTTAATGAAATAAACTTACCATTGCAATTATTCTGGTCAACATCGTATCCCATAGATATAGACCATCCAAATCCTTGAGTTTGTTCTCCAAGTATTCTTTGGGAGTAGTGACTACTGAGTCCTTTATTAGTGCCTCTGTAAATGTATACGGCTCCTATACCGTCATTTTCCCATGGAGCACCGATGGCAATATCTGAAAGTATTTATTTCATAATTATTCGCTATATCGTAAGAGTCTATGAAAATTATAAGATTTTATTAATGGTTGTTTGTTGCTACAATTTATATAAATTATTCTTTTACTATATAACCGTCGGTATACACTTATTCTTGCTAAACTTATTTAGCTAAAGTATGTTGCCATATTTATCGAATATTTCCTCGGCTTAAGTTTTTTTTTTGTAGCAAAACACAAACAACGCCTTGAATTACAAAGCAATGCAGGCATTCCACTGCGCTCGCCATCCTGAGACATAAGATGTTAAGTCTCAATATGTCCAGTAGTTACTCTGGCTACAATGCCCTTTAATCCGAAACAGAACAGTGAATTTACACTGCGGTTTGACGGGAGAAATAAACATTACAGTGGTACCCACCCACATGGCCTCTCACATATGAGAGGCCTACCATCAGTTATGTTGAAGTTTAAAGAAAATAAATATGGTGTTAGGCATGCCAATCACAAGATTGATTTTAAGAAACAGGCGAAATCACAAGTTGCAATAATAGATAAATATGTACCCCTATAGTCGTCTCCATCGATATCTCCAAGATCCGCTATAGCGGTCCCAAATCGTGCGCCACTTTGTCCTGATCCTGTGACGTAGCCAGACGGTACCAAAACGAATCCAGTGCCCTGAGAATTACATAAATAAATAATAAATAAATGACAACCAACAGTCACATACATAGTCCTGACCCTATACCAAGATCTCGAGTCTTGTATTGCGAGTATTTTTTTTTTTTTTTTTTATGTTATAGACGGCAAACGAGCACGCGGTTCACCTGATGGTAAGTGAACACCGCTGCCCATGGACATCTGCAACACCAAAGGGCATGGAGATGCGTTGCCGGCCTTTGAGGTGGGAATAAGCTCGTTTTTTGAAGGTCGCCAAGTCGTATCTGTCCGGGAATGATCCCGCTGGCAACTGATTATTAGGAACTACGAGAGACATTTCGGTCTCATTAACACCCAGACCGTGCGGGAATCGAACCCACGGCCTCTCGTTTCACAGGTGTCTAACCAACTGTGCCACGCAGGCTATCATAATCAAATAATCGTTGCAATACCTCGATATTTAAACTTTGTGGCTCTCTCCTATTTCTGATAGAGTTGATATCAGCCAAGCTATTGGTGGTAAGTTAAGAGCCTAATTATTGTACAACATAGTCAAAAGGCATACTGCAGCATAAGGCGAATAGACGAAGAAAAAAAATGTAGATGCTTCATGTACATCCTATCGGCCGATGCCAATAATCAATCGAAAAAATTTGATTATAGTCAATCTGGATTGTTTTCTACTTTTCGATTTGTCATTTACCATGTTACCATAGTTTTTTCACTACTTAGATTGATTATTGGCAATAAAGTATCAGAAAAAAGATTGAGCTGTCAATCTCAAACGGCAAATTTTGGATTGCGATCGTTTATTGGCAGCGGCTGATAAAACATTTAAAATACATATTGAATTCTGATTAAGGCTTGTAGTACTAAGCAATAGAAAAATGTAGTCACAGCTCTGATATAATGATTACCGTCGCATTAGTCATGTACACAAACACAGCTCCTTGATCGTAATGCAACTCTCCACCAATCACGGCGTAATTAGGCGCCCCAACCAACAGATCAGATACGTTATCTCCATTGATGTCAACGGAGCAGAGGCTGGCACCAAAATAGGCGCCTAGTTGTGGTCCTTTTAACGTAGCGTGAATCCTTAATGGATCCTTCTCTTTTATCGCTGGTTCGAAGATTAGGACCTGGGAAAAGAAATGATGAATGTTAGAATGGATTAAATGCGTATTTAATCAAATTTGTGCATGTGATTAAAATTGAATACGGAGAAGGGAGTGAAATCACGTATATGATAGTGTATACTTTCGTAAATGTTCATTTCCATGATTAATGCAAGTGCGACGCTTTTTGATATCAGCGTTAGTATTGTCAGCGCTAGAGACATAAAAAAAATTAGAAAAAATAGATAAAAAGAGAAAATAATGCTGACTGCCTCGGTGGCGTAGTTGAATTAGGGTGCGGTTACAAAGCTGAAGTCTCGGGTTCGAATCCTAGGTTAGGCAAATAGATGTTGGATTTTTCTATTCATTATCAGCCCAGAGCCAGGAATTTGTGCTCGATATGGCGATAGACTCGCCACCTATCACATCGTGGGACGGAACATACAAAGCAAAATGTGGGTGTACTGGCACCTCCGCCTACCCTTTCTGGGAAAAAGGCGTGAATTTATGTATGTATGTATGTAATATAGTATAATTCTAGTGGTTTCTCAATAGTCAGTATACATCCAATCTGGGCTTCCTCTGGATGTTTGTACCATCAGTTTTTTTTATTTTCATTTTGTTTTAGGGGCTTTGTCAGGTACTCTCAGTTGCTTTTTAGACATTTTATAAAACAATATTTTACACCAATTACCAAAATATAAATGTAACTTTTGGTAATATTCGATATATTCAAATCAGCTTTAAAATCTATAGAACATATAGCTTAAGTATTTTTTTCCTCATCTATAATAACCAAAAAAGTCAATACTTACTTGACCATACCCCATTTTAGATCTTGGTGCGCCACCCACATAGAGAACGTGGCCATCTTTTTCGAAAGTACCTGATTCCACACTGTATCCTGAAATTTATCACAATTTTATTTTTTGTTTCATTGGAGCCTATTGTTTCAATATTATAATCATTTTAACTGCCTTAAAAAAAGGAGAAGGTTCTCAATTCCTCGGAATCTTTATTGTTTTTGTTTTTTTGACCCAGCGTAATAACTGCTCTGCACCTGATGGTAAGCGCAAATGCCGTCCAGGCAGAGTATCGAGCGGCATAAAGCGGCAGGCCCATGCCTCTTCACATCCGGAAGGACCCAGGATTATAAAACATTGTAAATTTTGAAACTTTGAAAATATTTATAATTTTAGAGTGGTAGTACTGGTTAGTACTGGTTTTACTGGTGGTAGGTCTCTCATATGTGAGAGGCCATCTGGGTGGGTACCACCGCAGTGTCTATTTCTCCCATCAAACAGCAGTGTAAACGCACTGTTGTGTTTCGGGTTGAAGGGCATTGTAGCCAGAGTAACTACTGGACATATTGAGACTTAACATCTTATGTCTCAGGATAGCGAGAGCAGTGGAATGCCAAGCTTTGCTTTGTAGTTCAAGGTGTTGTTTGGTTTTGATATTGTTCATGAGCGGCCCTATCGCTTACCATCAGGCGAACGGCATGCTCGTCTCGCCATTCATAGCAATAAAAAAAAGTCACACTGTAGTCTGGTAAGATAACAGCAGAAACATTTAGCATCAACTGGAAAGAACCTTTTGCTAAAAATACTATTTCAGCAATAAACTTCATATTATATCTTGTTTATGAGCTATCGGACATGATGAGGCAAGACATGGTAAGTTAGATCTATTTCTCCCGCCAATCAGTAGTGTAAATGCAATATTGTGTTGCGGTTTAAAAGACATTGTAGAAAGAGTACTGGACATATTGAGACTTAACATCTTATGTCTCAGGAGAGTAAGCACAGTGGAATCCCAAGCATTGCTTTATAATTTAAGGCATTGTTTGGTTGTCTACTGTTCATGAGCGGTCGTATCGCTTACTATCAGGCGAACGCTCCGCTCGTCGCGCCATTTATTGCAATAAAAAAAGTAGGCACCCGGCGCTAGGTCAGCGCGGTGGACTATAATATGGCCTAACGTCTCTGAATCGTATTCTCGATTGTAGAGGAGGCTGCCCTGCAGTGAATTAGTGAGCCGTATATGGGCTAAAGTTAAGTTTTGTACTCTTACCAAAATAATCATCTGGCCCTAGTTCTTTAGTGAAGTACGGATTGGTTGTGGGTTGTTTGCTAAAAAATATGCTCTCCTCCGCTGGGTTGAACATGTAATTGATAATGCCGCCTATAACAAAAATAAGTTAGTAAGTAAGTACAGAAGTTAACTTTTTACTGTAGGCTGTTTGATTAGCACAAGATTAAATAAAATTATTTTAATTATTTATCTGTCATATTAACTAAGCAACTGATAAACTTAATTAATTGTTTCGTTCGTTTGTTCTTTCGTTCGTTTCAACTACAAGATGTCCACTGCTGAACATAGGCCAATAAGAATTAGCAAGTGTCTCCACGTCAACCTGCCCTTTCTCTCTCCTTTCTTTTATGTCCATCCAAAGGTTGCTTGAAAGAGATTGCCTTGTGCAATAAGGCCGCCAATTGTACTTATTCTAATTTATTTTTAATATTTGTGTCTTCTGATGAACAATTATAAAAATATCAATCAATCAATTAATCAACCTGTTGTGAACTGCATCCAGCCACATCCTGGACACTTGACTAGGTCATCCGTCCAAGTAACAGTAGTTTAAACCAATGCATACAAATTCAGATACATTTAGGTATTGTGTGTGGAGAGCAATAAAAGTCCTTTTTCTTATTTTCTTTACTCTTCAATAACAATCTAAGACTAATTACAAACGTCTTTTAAACTTAACCGTCCTACTTGCAAGCGTCTTTTTCATCGTCTCCTTCTTCCTCATTCCCTACATTCATTCACTCTTACTCTCTCATACTTTTACTCACTCTTGTTTCATTCCATCATATTCAGTATATATTCCCACATACATATATATAATTCAGTCGACACTTTATTAATAACAGTTTCTGAAGTCACCCTTACGAATTCTGCGTAATGATAAATACGTTCCGCCCAACTTCAGATAAGAAGATTCTTCAGTTTACTTGGAAGATAAGATTCAGGAATATAATGTTATCGTTGATAATATACAGTAGTAAAGATACTCCAGTTTAAATAGATAGAAGATAAGTTTAAGGAATAAATTTATAGTCAAGAGATTTCATTGAATACCACAAAACCACAACCTTCGAACGTTTGTCGAGGTGAGTGTTTGTATTAAAACTGCCTATTTTATCCTACTTATGTGTATACCCTATCTGTTTTATTTGTCTTATGTTTGGGTTTTACTGGTTTCTTGGACGAATGTAACTCATTAAAATACTTTTTTATATTCGGGGATTTAATTAAATGTTATTTTGAAAGTCTCCCGCGTTACCCTGACCACGAAATGTGTAAAGTAATTGAAACTTTGGGATAATTAAATCCGTAAAAAATGTAGTTAAGGGATTTGATAAAATTTTACGTTGTTTACGAAAAACGTTTGTTACGAAAAGTGTAAAGTGGTCGAAAACTCAAGAAGTTCAAATCCTTTAAAAAGTAGTTTTATTTCAATTTGAATTTTAATTAAGTTCATGTTTTCTTATACCAAAGCATAACTGTGTTATATCAAACCATATTCACCAATGGTTGAGAAGTTAACTTACTAAACAAAACATACACATAGATACCCGGATTCTACTTAGAAACCTTTTTAGCGCATAAGATCGACTTATCTAAATCCATTTTACTGTATCCCTCAACCAAATCCCGTCAAATTAATTAATTTTTCAAAAGGAGAATGCCCATTAATAGTATCGCTAAAAATATCGTTGATATCGATACTGCTTGAATTTCATTATTGCATTTTTTATGGTTTGTTATTAAATGTTTTCCTGTTTTATCCCAGGTGACACATTTTTATAAAATAAAGTAATTATCACCACATTTTTTACAAACACAGAGCATAAGACAATTTTATTGAATTTCAAGTTCATTTCTCAAAGAACTCCGGTCCTGGGTCGCAAATAAATTTATATTTATTTTAAATATATAATTTTCCCTGCACAGAAAGTATTATTAACCGAGGCACAAAAATCTTCACACCGATATTGTTGCATAGTAAAATGGACATTCTCCTTTGAATTATTTCTTTTGATAAAAATATTCCTTTCCTAACCTGTCCACGACAGAAGACCAGGTGCTCCAATGATGACGGTGTTGTTACTGGTGACCTTTACAGACATTCCCGCTTGTCCGTAAGCGTAGAAATGCACATGGGTCCCGTGGTCGCCGTATTCCTTCCTCTTACCGTCGATCATGAAGGCTTGTTGATCTGAGGAACAAATTGTATCAGTGGTGACACTGTCCCGCGCTCACACCCACCACTGTAACTCCTGTAAGCCAGGATTAACAGTGGCACGCAGTAATGACACCGAGCATTAAAGCTCGCCGAGGCTTCGGGAATGTCTAACTTTTCTTTAACCCGCAACGTTTTTGTAGCCATTTAAATTACAATGATTCATGTCGGTGAATAACATTATAATGTCAATTATAACGATTTGAAAAAAATAGCAATTTATTCCCAAATAGTTTGGCTTTCTATATAGTCTGAGTTTCTATAATACGCTTTTTTACACAGTTCAACTTTAATTACATTTTTAAACTTATTTATTGAAACTTCTCTTATACTAATATTAGTATTCTCTTATACTTATGTTAGTATTAGTGCCGGAAGGAAACATACGGATATCATGAAATCGAAAAGTGTGTTTGAAGATATTGATGACAGTTAAAGAAACGAAAAAGATATGTATGGACCGTAGCACGCGGGGCTCAATAGTCTCTACCTACCTCAATGGAACATAGACGTGAGTTTATGTATGTATGTGTGTCATCATCATCATCATCATCATATCAGCCACAGGAAGTCCACTGCTGAACATAGGCCTCCCCCAAGGATCTCCACAATGACTGTACTACAATGTATGTGTGTAGTGGTGGATTATTATTTCTGTATCAACCCATATGCATCCCAGTGCATGGCACGAGCCTCCGCTACGATCGAGAGTACCATTGAGAGTGGTTAGGGCGTGTAATAGTCTACTACGCTGGCCTAGTGCTGATTAACGGACTTTACATACCATAAATTCTAAAAAAATTGTAAATCGCTATGGGATGCAGGTTTGCTCACGATGCAATGTTTTCCTTTACTGTTTTAGCACGTGGTGATTGACTATTAATACACACATGACTCCGAAATGTAAGAGGTAAAAGTATAATGAAGTATAGGTATAGTATTATATAATACCTACATCCTTCTCGCAACGGGTAGATAGGCGTGTTCCGGATAGGTTTATGTATATAACACGCCCCGTTTGCAAGAAGATGTTCGTCTTTGAACGGGACTGCCCACCGCGGCGCGCAGATCTGGAAAAAGTAATAAGTTTTATTAATTTTTATATGTGGCCTTACTATTTAGGATGCCAAAGATCGGTCGAAATGGAGAAGAATTTGCCAGAAGGTGAACCCTGGCACCGGCCGGGATAGTGCCAGGTAGAAGGTAGGAAGGTATTCTTTATGTTATGCTGGGTTGCTGGATTTAAAAAAAAATAGTAAAAACAAATAATTTGTTTTACTGATTATTGTTGCAAAAAGTTAGTAAAGCGTTTTAGTCACCGCATTTGGAATAAAATCTGGGCACTTTTAATAAATTTGGTTTCTGAAAAATATTAGTAACCCCAATTGTGAGCCACGTGGAACTGTAGATAATTTCCATAACCTGATAATCGAATTTTCTCGATACAAAGTAGAGAGAATCAGTAATGCGGGAATTAGATGTCAATATCTCAGAATTTGGTATTATTCAAACGATTTTGTCCACACCTTAATAAAGTAATTTAGCTCAAGAAAATCTAGTGGTTATCTTTCTGATTAGGGACTAAATATTTATAAGGCGTGATGATGCTAGAATAATCGTTTAGATTGAATCCTCTAAATAAATAAAGAAAAATACATTCAAAAAGAGCTGTAGCACTTCACTGTTAAAATCTTTAATAATAATATTAGATACGAAATGGCAGAACACATATGTGAAATAAAATGTGTGTAGTGCCATCTAATATTTCAAATTCTATTTTGTTTTTAGAACCTATTGACAAGTCCTGAATACTTCTACAATCGGAATATAATTAATAAATAAATAAATAACACCCAACAGTCACATACATAGTCCTGACCCCACACTAAGATCGAGTCTTGTGTCGTGGGTATCAGGAACTACGAGAGACTTTTCGGTCTCACAAACACCCAGACCCGGAAGAAATATTTGTGGGCCACACAAACATTTCTCTCGGTGCGGGGATCGAACCCGCGGCCTCTCGTTTCACAGGCGGCGTCTAACTAACTGCGCCACGGAGGCTGTCATATTAGTAATTGGACCTAGTCAACAATTTTGCAAATGTAAATTCAATATATTTTCTTGCTAATGTTTACAAACATGCCTTAACGTTTGTTGTGGTTTATTATAGTAGTCGTAATTATACGTTGTCATGGACTTATGGTACGAAATTAAGTCATTGGTCATCGAGTGGTCTTTGATTATGTCATTTAATAGTTTCATGACAGGAATTTACCAGAACTAGAATTAGAATGCCCAGAAAATTAGAGTTAAAATACGGTTACTGGATTTTAATGTTCTTATGCAATTTTTCATGAGTGGAACTTACCAAAATTTTACTATTTGACAGCGCTCCCAAAGCCGCACCAAACCACATATCATTTTTGAAAAAGTCGTTAGTTAAGATATTTCTGTAACTGCTTCTGGTATCTAGAATGTAAATGATTATCAGAATATAAAAATTGTAGTTTTGAATTAGTAATTGTTCATTTGTTTTTACACAAAATTACGTATTCTTAAAAAACAAATGAGGCCCTACGGCAGTCTGTACATACATGTATAAACTCACGTCTTTTTCCCAGAAGGGGTAGGCAGAGGTGCCAGTCACCCACATTTCGCCTTGTATGTTCCGTCAAACGATGTGATTGGGGGCGAACCTATCGCCATATTGGACACAAATTCCTGACTCCGGGCTGATAATGAATAGAAAAATCCAATATCACTTTGATCGACTCGGGGTTTGAACCCGAGACCTTAGCTTTGTAACCGTACCGTAGTACAACTACGCCACCGAGGCAGTCTGTTATATGGTGTTAATTCTTATTTTATCTGAAGTCTGCTGACCCCACAATAAGATCAATCTATTCTTATGTGGCTATCGTTAACTATAAACTATAAAGTACTTCGGTCTCACACAGAGTCAAAACAAATATTATCAAAATACATATTATATTAAAGCGCTTGCTCTTTATAATTAAAAATAATAATTTAGTACACCCAACTAAATATATACATAGTCCTTACCCCACATTAAGATCAAATAAGTCTTATGTCATGGGTATCAGGAACTACGAGAGACTTTTCGGTCTCACATACATCCAGACCCCAGTCAAATATTAGTGGGCCTCACAAAGATTTTGTCTCGGTGCGGGGATCGAACCCGCGACCTCTCGTTTCACAGTCAGCGTATAACCAATTGCGCCACGGAGGCTATTGTAATTATTTTACTTCATTTATAACAACAGTTTTACAATTTATTTTAAACTTACCTTTTCTATCGGAATCCAAAGGGGAACAGATGACGTCATTAACATCATCCAGGTCTTGGGTGGAGCAGTTGTAAACCATTCCTGGGGATATAGAGGGCTTATCCCTACTCCTTGCTTTAGGGGCTCCAACGAGAAGTCTGCAATTGATATTTGATTCATGAGCAAATGGTAACTTATTTAAACGCAAATTATCAAGCCTCAAGGTATCTTGTATTCTTTAAATATCTGTATCAGCCCATATACGTCCCACTGCAGGGCACGGGCCTACTCTACAATCGAGAGTACGATTGAGAGTGACTGAGATTCTTTAAATAACGTAAACATAATTATAACTTAGTGGCTGGGTTGGAATCCGCAAAATGGATAACCCATGACATTTTTCACTGTCGCTGGATGTAGGCCACTTCCAACAGGTCATTGTGGAGATCCTTGGAGAGGTCTATGTTCAGCAGTGGACTTCTTATGGCTGATATGATGATGATGATGATGACATTTTTGGTTTATACATTCTCAATACTATTCGTTCAATACCATTAAAATTTGTTCGGAGAAAAGCGATGGCAAACTGAGGATGGAATTAGTGGGTTATTTGACTATTCAAGGACACGGAATGGTTACCATCGTTTTGATAATACAATGATTGTTCTAGAACATAATTTTGTCATAATTATTGAAGAAATATCGTATAAATATCTTTTTTTACAAGTGTTTAAATGTCAGTGGTCCTAATTAGCCTTAAGGTATCTTGCACGGGCTATTCAACTTGATTATCTTGATTCGAATCCACGAACTTTAACGGACAATTCAAGGGCACGAGATAATGACAGGTAAAAATTGGTTTAAGTATTACTAATACGAATATTCTATATCGAAATATTCGTCATAATTATTGTAGATTTATATTGTATGTGCCGATGTAAGATAAGTTTAGCATATAGTACAAATTAAATGTTGGTACGTGAATTAAGCGATAGCCTATTTGGGAGCGAATCGGACCAACAAGATAAAAGTTATAGGTCACACGCATCTTAGACTCTTCGATATTACGTATGTATTCATTTTCAGTCACTGTAATACATACATACATACATACATAAACTCACGCCTTTTTCCCAGAAGGGGTACGCAGAGGTGCCAGGACACCGACATTTGGCCTTGTATGTTCCGTCTAACGATGTGATAGGTGGCGAGCCTATCGCCATATCGGGCACAAATTCTTGACTCTGGGCTGATAATGAATAGAAAAATCCAATATCACTTTGCCCAACCCGAGATTCGAACCCGAGACCTCAGCTTTGTTTATGTTTAATTATGTTTACGGAAAAAATAATAATAAATAAGGCAAAATTCCAACAAATTAGTAAAAATGTAGCTAGAATTTGATTTGTTTTAATATTTTAACATTACTCGTATTGGGTAATCTAAGTGGATTAAAAAATTGGGAGAAAAGACCAAAAACCACAAAGCTAATATTTCTCAAATAAATATTGATACTGTTACACCAGCCACACTTAAAATGAGATACGAAAGGATAAAAAAGATACCTTAAAAGATGAAATACATACCCATAACGATACAAAAACACGGAGTATCCGAAGTAATCTGACTCGACATCAGGGTGGTAAGTAATCTTTGTGTTTTCGTGGAATATGCCGCTTGTCCTCACTTCCACTAACATTAAAACCACAATGCTTGTTATTATTTTATACATCGTTACCAAATTCACTGACACACACCTTTTTTAAACACTAATAGTTTTTCATTTACGATTTACACTATTTTTGGACACTTTTTTTAGTTTCGTCATCACGCCACTTATTTTTTAGTCTTAAGATTTTTGTTATCACTTTCAATGCCTTTGCCTTTGAGTCTATTGCATAATTAGCCAGTTGAACTCGGTTTAAAAGTTACTAAAAGTCGCTGGATACACGCACAGGTTCCTATGAATATGCTTGTGTTCGCCTATGGATTTCCTGAGACTGAAATAAAATTAAACAGATTTGAGAACTGTTATTATTTCCAATTAGCTCAGCATCAAGTACGTGGTGGCCTGTTGGTAGACGTACTAAACGCGGCTGCCAACACGTCCACGGTGGTCGCGGGTTCGAATACTAGGGCACACCTTAGACTATTCGGAGTCATGTGCGTATTGATAGTCAATCACCACGCACTAAAACGGTGAAGAAATCGTGAGGAAACCTGCATACCATAGCGATTTATAAGAATTTCTATTTATATGGTATGTAAAGTCTGCCAACTCGCACTATATGACCTAACCACTCTCAATCGTACTCTCGATTGAAGAGGAGGCCTGTGTCTTACAGTGGGTTGGAAGTGGGCTGATACATAGGTTGGCATCCATAGCTCATATAGCGAGACGTCGGCTATGAAACGAGTGGCTATGGGTTCGATTCTTGAACAAAGATAATATTTGTGTGATCCACATTATTATTTATATTTCAGGGTTTAAATAGCATTGGGACCGAAAAGTCTTGTAATGATTGATTGTTGATTCATGCGAGGTCCAGACTATGTGTAGAGACTAGAAGCGGTATATCTTTCCTTCTATGGTATGTTTAAATAAAACTAGTATTATACATAATGTGATCATACGTCCCAATTTAGGCGGGACAGTCCCGCTTTCAGGAAGTCTGTCCCGGCGTCCCCAGCAAGGCCTACATAGTCCCGCTTTTGCAAACAGACCAAACGATGATCAAAAACTATTTCCCGCTCGAAATGCTTTATCGAACTATTACTGAAAACGGTTGGGTTAAATTATTCTATCGCTTTCGTGAAAAATAATCTTGATTTAAAAAAACTTTTCCACAATTATTGAGTACGTTATATGTCTGCCTGGAAGTCATGCCACTACTGGGGCTTGTAAATCGTGCCTAACTAACTATTTTGTGTTTAGTGCTATGATTAATTTTTGTAATTCAATCTTTTTTATTAACAAAATGTAAAACATCAAAACTTTTTATTAATATTTAACTCCACAGATGTCCCGGTCTGGCACAAAAAATAAATCGTCACGTTAATTATACACCCATCTTTAGATCACAACAGCATCACCGTTCATTGTTCTCGGATCGATATCAGAATGGTCAAGTGGAAGTCGTGCAATCAGTTTTCCTGTGACTCGTTACATTGTCAGTTATTTTATAAACACGAGTAATACAAGTGATATCATACAATGATGCTGCGCTTGAGAATAATAATATTAAAATCTACGGCCTCATTCATAGACCATTTTGAAACCTATTTTAGCTATTGAATTTTTTGTCTTCTTCACTCATGGAATTCAAAGGTCGTTGGAAAGAGACAAAATATTCGATAAATTAAATAGTTTTAAAAAGTATCCATGATAAGGGCGTTAGTTATATAGTCCTTACTTAACATTTATATTGTATTGTGTTGCATGAGAAACTACGAGAGACTTTTCGGTCTTGTAAAATTCAGCCCCAAAGTGATATTTGTGGGGATTAACTAGCATTTACAAATATAGTTTATTAATATAGGTCTTTTTAATACGTCTGTCTTAATAGAGTACCTGTTGTCTAGTAACAGATGGTTATTTCTCAGCAATCGACAAAATTATGCCGGCTTGAAATAGACTGGTGAAAAGATTTCCATAGAAAATTGGTGGAAGCAACTTTATCCAGCATTTGTATCAGAGTATCATTATTATAGAAAAGAATTTTAAATGTACAATTGATGCTAAAGCACCAAATAATAATGAATTTATAAAGTATAATGAACTTACTATTTTTGTTTATTATGTCTAATTACACAAATGTTGCACTCACATACACATAAACGTAAAACTTAATAGTCACAATTGGCACACCAACCGAAATAAGAAACTAAAATTCGATATTCAAAATAATGGCAAAAATAACCACTGTTTTAAAATTACGGATGCAACAGTTTCAAACAATAATTAATCACTACACTATTCACAATTATTCAAAATATTTACGATTATTCAAATTTATTTAATTGATTTTATTTGAATCACTTTCCGCTACTGTTTATGTTGACAGTTGACCGATCAATATGCAGTTGATTTACGTACCCGCTGGTCTACAAATTACCACAATAATTATAACAAAATATAACAATACACGAACAAGGGAAATAAAACTATATGTTCTGCGTATAGAGTACATTTTTCAACGTTCACGTATGATACTCCGGTTTAAAGATGCTTGTGTTTGTGCGATTACAGTCGGGTGTTTATCGCTTATTTTTTATGTTTATAATTAATACTTTGTAAATATTGATGCTTGGAGTTCCCAATTATTGATAAATGAGATTTTTTGTTGCGTATTTAGTGCACTCTGAAAATGTTATAGAATGCCATCAACGTACGGCGAAAATCAGCAATTCCATGTTTAGGACTTTTTTATATCAAAGTACATTTTATAATACATTATTAATGATTCAGAAGTTAGAAAAATTTTGGGATATATGTACAAAGTATAATAATATACAATATTATTGAAGATTAAAACAATTTTTGTGCATATTAGTCGCACGTGTATATCCAACCTTATTTAATTACTTGATGAGTATTTTGTCAAGTTAGCAGCAACTGACTCATTTGCTAATTATGTCATATTGTAAGTACTAAGTCATAACCAATACAATGAGTAACTATTTCGATTCAGATATTCAAAGAATATTTTATTTTGAATTTCTATTTGGTACAAACATATAATAACGCGTTTTCCCAGAAGGGGTAGGCAGAGATGCCTATTAAGCCCAAGGTCTCGTTTTGTGTGTTTCGTCCCACGATGTAATTAGAAGCAAGACTATCGCCTTTCTATTTTGATCTTTAGTGCATTCCCGAAGGTAGAAGTGGGATGTTGCATGGGCCAGATAAAGCTTGGCATACTGAATTCGGTCTTCAAATGTGACAGGGGCGAAATTATTACTATGGTAGGCACAATTTCCAATCCCGAGACGGTCACTCTCAAAAATAAAATAAATAGGTAGATAAATTATAAATACACCAACTAAACCAACCAAACCGGGGATCGAACCCGCCGCCTGTCGCTTCACAGCGTCTAACCAACCTGTGGACAGTGACGTCCTGGATGCGGTTCCTAGCCGGTATACGAGCGTCAAAATATCATTTCTATTTTAGGTATTATTTAGGTTATTCAATAGTTGTTATGTGTGATGATTAAACTTGACAGTGACCATGAAAAATATTACGTAATCTATACATATAAATTTGTAACCGATCGATGTCTGTACATAGAATTTAAACGAGAAAAAGTAATATCTTATGAGAAAAAGTTTTAACTTAATGGAACCCAAAACAATGATTTTTAGAATTTTTGTCTGTTTGTCTGTGTGGTTGTGCGCAATGAACTCAGAAACAGATTTTAAAGAAATTTCGCGTCGAGGTAGCTGACATCCTGGATAATCACAGGCTACTTTTTATCCCGAAATGTAGTGGTCCCGTGGGATGAGGAAGGAATTCCTAAGGATGTGATGGGACTGGATTACATGCTTTAAATGAGAATGAGATGAGACGGAGCGGGATATAACGGGACGGGACGTAATAATCACAATAGTAAATACAGTTAATCACGCAGATGAAGTTGCAGGCAAAAGCTAGTTTTATTATATATCAAAAGGGTATCCATATTATGGTGAACTTATTTATTTATTACATCTAATGTATAATTCTGTATAATTTATAAAAAAAAGTCAGCTAAAAGTTAAATCACCAATCGATTGCAAAAAAGATTTTATTCATAAAAATAGATTGTCCGGCACGTAACAATGACTCAATGGCCGGCGATAGTCAGCTGTTTCCGTTTGCAGATAGTCTCTGATTCATTACGTGTGGTAATATGGACAATGAGTTGGAGAGTAAAGGTTCATATCCATGTGTTATTTTGATAATATTTACTAGTGTGCCATGGCTTGATTTGTGGTGAGTTTTTATGACACACTAGTGTCATGGCCTCGCCCGCGTCTAAAAGTTTTTCAGGTCACTATTAAAAGTAAGTAAATTAAATACACCCAATAGTAATATAAATAGTCCTGATTCGACATTAAGATCAATTAAGTCTTGTGTCGTGGGTATCGGTACCCACGAGTGACTTTTCGGTCTCACAAACACCCAGACCTGTGACATATACTTCTGTCCCTCACAAATATTTGTCTCGGTACAGGGTTCGCACCCGGGACCTCTCGTTTCACAGTCGGCGTCTGACCAAATGCGCCACGGAGACTATTTCGCTCGCTATATTTTTTTCTAGCATAATAAGCCTTTACTCCTTCTTTTCTATCCATCCTATGGTTTTTTGGTAGAAATAGCTTAGATCGATACATTTTAAAACTACGGCAGGCATTATCAGTATATGCCCAGCTTCTACAACTGAGAGTCTGATTAAAATACTGTAATAAATAAAGATTAACTCAAGTACACTGTTTGTAATATGTTTGACACTGTAAATAAGGACGGTTTGAACCCGTGGGGGAGATAATTTGTATGAAGAGTTATTCTGCAATCAATAGGAATGCTTTTATTTATTTAAGGCAAGATAATTAAATTTTTTGAAACTCTTTTCAAAGATTATACTGTCAGCAACATAAGTGGCTACACACTTTACATTTCTATTCACTAAAAACACTTTTAAGAATTAAAACTTCCATTTACAACCCTGTAGTCATAAAATCATATCACAGCCAAGCAAAGTCATATTTGTCGAGAAGTGCTATAACATATTGGAAACTAGCGGCCCGGCCCAGCTTCGCCCGGGTACAAATAGATTTCTGTACAATAATACGCACTTATCATACATGTAAACCTTCCTCTTGAGTCACTCTATCTATTAAAAAACCGCATCAAAATCCGTTGCGTAGTTTTAAAGATTTAAGCATACAAAGGGACATAGCGACTAAGAAAGCGACTTTGTTTTATACTATGTAGTGATTATAATTATTTTGGATAGTAATACAATTCGAAATCTCTTTAATGTGTAGTAACTTATGTTACTGACGGTAGTTGAAAAAACATTTACCCTGAGTACTCAATCAATAAGTATCTGAAATATTAGTCTAAATTATAATTAAATAAATTACTATGATAAATTAACTGGTGATATGATCTAAAAATACATAGTACATAAACTCACGCCTTTTTCCTAGAGGAGGTAGGTAGAGGTACTACTAGGACACTCACGTTTCGCCTTGTATGTTCCGTGCTACGATATGATTGGGGGCGAGCCTACCGCCATACTAAGCACGAATTCCTGTCTCCGGACTCATAATGGATAGAAAAATCCGATATCACTTTTCCCGACCCGGGAATCGAACCCGAGACCTCAGCGTTGTAATTGTACTGTAGTGCAACACCCGAGGCAGTCAATATGTATTCAAACTTAGTACAAGTGACAAGTTTGGTTATCCTTTGTTTATCTACAGTTTCAAGCAAGCCGGCAAAATTATGACGATCAACGATATTTAAAAATCCTCTCTCTTCAACGGACACTTACCACAAGAGTTATTTTAGACACAGAATATAAAGATGTATCAAGAAGGAATGGCCCTGCTACGTCCTTCTATAGAATCATTGGGCATTAAGTATTGATCCACTCTGCACGCAGGTGTAATGTAGTGGTATTGATAAATATACAGAATATTAAGTTATTAAAATCCTACCGTACGTTATGTAATTTAAGTGAAGTGTCTGTAGTGTAAGTATATAAAATTATATGTTCGCATGATAGCTTAGCACTCAAGATGCAAGTCGTTTGTCGTTTAAATCCAAAACTATGAGACTTTTTCTGTCATAAGACCCAGTGAAACAAATATTTGTGGCTTGCCCAAACGCTCTCGGTGCGTTGGTCAAACCCGCGCATCCCCGATTCACAGCTGGTTTTCAAACAACTGCGCCGCTAAGTTAGTAAAATCAATAATATATATAATATAGTCCTGACCCTACACTAAGATCGAGTCTGTGTCGTAGGTATCGGGAACTATGAGAGACTTTTCGGTCTGACAAACAGAATCGAAAAAAATATTTGTGGGCCGCAAAAACATTTATCTCGGTGCGGGGATCGAACCCGCGGTCTCTCGTTTCACAGTCGGCGTCTAACCGACTCCGCCACGGAGGCTATCAATGACATTCTGGTTCTGTACAATGATAACCATAACACAAAAATCTGTTTTTTTTTTATCGAGATGAATTGCTTGACGATCTTGCCGCCGATCGTCTGATGGTAAGCGATACAACAGCTCATGGACAGTAGCAAAACCAAACAACACCTTGAATTACAAAGTATTGCTTGGAATTTCAATCCTGAGACGTAAGATATTAATTCTCAATATGTCCAGTAGTTACACTGTTCGGACTTCATGATGTTCACCAAGTCTCTGTAAGCTAAATACTCAGTCCGGCTGACCACTAAATCCTAGTGATCTTTGGTCCCAGGTTCAAATCCCGGTTTCGGCATATCTTTTAAAATGCTCGAATATTTTTCTGTTATTCTTTTTATATTTATTTTGTTACCTGCATTAATGTCTCGCGTGCTTTTTACTTTCGCCTGTATGAATGTAACAGACTTTTTGAATTTTTTATCGAGCACTTAAATAAGTCGGATTAATTCATGGACCGATGACAATACAATAATAATAATTTGACACGGCAAACGATACAAAAAATAAACAAACGTATCACTGACTTTTTTGAGTCATGTGTGTATTAGTACCGTAAAAGTCGACAACATTGCCCGATTTTTTGATAAAATCTGCTATATTTCATATTTTTTCTATAACCACCCATATATCTTTTTTCATTTACATCAACTAAATAACCATATGCTACTATTAGCTATCTTATATTTAAAATAAATTAATATTTTATATTTATTTTTTATTATTTTAATGATGGCAGTGGTTTAGACAAAAACTCTTAAAGTTAACAGATTCTCGTAACAAAAAAATATGGGCAATTTTACCTAGCGATTCTTACTCTTTCCATACAAACTCTGATAAATGGTTAAAAACTCTTAGGGCTGTCACATTACAGTAAATTGATTTTACTTTATATAATTTCTCACATTTTTACTTTTCATAATATGAAATGATGGGAAGTGGTAATTAAATCAAGCTATAGAAATCTTTTATTTAAATAAATTTAAAATATGCTACAAACAAAATGTCAACTTAAGTTTTGATCTATTTGGCAATCAAAATAAAGTAAATACCTTCTTTTTTTAAGTCGATTAAAAAGACACCTTTCTGAATTCGATTGATCTTTACAATAACAGGCGTCGAAACCTTTTTAGATTTTGTCAAATTAATTTATCGAGATATTGACAACCCTAGGTACTTTTTGATGATGGGCAATGTTGTCAAGCACAGTTCTGAAAAAGTCAGGGTAAAATTGCCCATCCCGAAATTTAATGACTTTTTAACGATTAGATAACTAAACTGTTATTAACATACTTAATAATTCATATTCTATGGCATACATTAAAATAATTTATCTGCGGTCTCGTCATGACGCACAATCCACGAATATTTTTCAGACGAATTTGGCCCGCCAAAAGACATACCTTTTTTGACAAGCTCTCACAAGCTACTAAATAAACTCAGGAATAACTGCGATTCACAGTGCTATCACAAATATAATCAACTTTCCTACCAAATAATAAATGATGCCATAGACTTAAATATTTTTTTTATATTAACGGATTTGTTAAAAAAATGATTTTAGGGCAATGTTAACCTGTGTGGCAAAGTTGGCGACTTTTACGGTAGTCAATAACCACGCACTACAACTGTGAGAGAAAACATCGCGAATAAACCAACATAATATTGTGATTTTAGTAACGTTTTCTATGCGTTGTAAATTCTGCCAACCCGCAATTATCCAGCGGATTAAATTTTATTCTAAGCACTCTTATCGAACCCTCGACTGTGTGTCCCGTGCATAGCCATTATGGCACGATATATTATTTTATTAATATTTTATTTACAACACAATAGTGTAATACACAATACAATATCCATTGATAAATTATTTAAAACGACCAGCCTTTGTGGCTCAGTTGTACCACTTTATGATTGCAAAGTTAATGACTCTAAAATTCGCCGAGCTTACTGGTGGTAGGTCTCTCACGTTTGAGAGGCCGCCTGGGTAATTACCACTGCAATGTGTATTTCTCTCGCCAAACTGCAGTGTAAATGCACTATTGTGTTTCGGATATAAGGACATTGTAGCCAGAATAATCACTGGACATATGAAGACTTAACATCTTATGTCTTAGGATGGCGAGCGAAGTGGAATGCCAAGTATTGCTTTGTAATTCAAGGTGTTGTTTGGTTCTGCTACGGTTCATGAGCGGCATCACTTACCATCGCCAGGCTCTCCTCGCCTTTCATAAAAAAAAGCTTCAGAGCTTGGTGTCAATACTTTGCATGCTGGGTGATTGACGTTGCCGTAGAGGCAGTGTGGGCGGGAAAATCCCTTACCTCTCTTAAAATAATAAGCGTATTATTGACAACAATTACAATTATTCGAAACTTGAAAAGTTAATATGTCTATTGGAATTGACCCTTGACCTCTGTGTCGGCGTCCTTTCCGTCCTTAACTAGGCTATCGTTCTCGACGGTCCTATAATCACACATGTTGTATTATTACTATGTGTTAGTTTAATTTGAAATGTTATGAAATATATACATTAGAGCTAGCCAAGTCCGAAGTTCTATTGGAACCCTGTATACTTTATTTATCTCTTTATTGTAGATACATTTATGAACCAAAAGAAAAACAAAAACAATTTTAGCTATATTTAAAGTTAGTATAATGGGCGACCTTATTGCACTAGACAATATTTACAGGCAACCTTTGAACGGAGATAAAAGAAAGGAGAGGGGAAGGATAGTCATTTCGTATAGGTAGTGCCAACAATATATATGTACATAAAAATATTACAAATTGACAAATAATAAAATATATACATCTGTATCAGCCCATATACGTCCCACTGCAGGGCACGGGCTTACTCTACAATCGAGAGTACGATTGAGAGTGGTTAGGCCATATAGTCCACCACGCTGGCCTAGTGCGGGTTGGCGGACTTACATACCATAGATTTTTTTATAAATCGCTATGGTATGCAGGTTTCCTCACGATGTTTTCCTTCACCGTTTTTAGTGCGTGGTGATTGACTATCAATACACACATGACTCCGTAAAGTCAGAGGTGTGCCCTGGGATTTGAACCTGCGACCACCGTGAACATGTAGGCAGCCGAATCCGGTCCGTTTACCAACAGGACACCACGCACTATAAAATATATACATATAAATGATAAATAGAATAGCAATTGCACAGCAATATATAAGTTTTGTATAGTTTGTTGTATTGGACATTATTATTACGTATTGTCTTTGTAATGGCTTATCATAAGTAAGTACTTAATTGCCTACCATATATTAATTATACAGGGTATCTCAAGACTGCTACCGAAAACGAAGCCGGGTGGTAATTTTAGTGACTTCAGACATATAGCAACAGAAAAAGTTGCAAAGAAAAAGCGACGATTTTTTTTTTGTTATTTTTTTCCTATGGACTTATTTGGATGGTATATTCATTTTCTTCCTAAAATAATACTCCTAGTGTATTTCCTTTTATTTATAAGGACTCTAAGGTATAAAAGAGTTTTAATTATTATATTAGCAAAAACTATGGATTTACCACCCAAAAATTTCGATATTTAAAAAATTATAAAAATAAGTCACGTTTCTTTGCGAAAATTTTAGTTGCATTGTGTTTGTAGTCACTAAAACTACCACCCGGCTTCGTTTTTGGTAGCAGTCTTGATATACCCAGTATATTTTCATTTCATTTCGTTTGTAGCATTGAGGTATTATACTAGAGCGGACATCGGGAACAAAATCTCTGCGTATGGCGCTTGCACACGGGTACACAGTGAAGCGAGAGGGAAGATAATGTTATTTCGTAGGCGTGACAGAGACAGAAATAGAATGTACCGTTCATTTTGTTACAAATATTTTGTTTGCAGTGTCCCCTCTTGTATATTATCTCAATGGTTTGTAGTCTGTGTTTATTGAACCAGACTTCCTTATAATGAAACAATTGTTAATGTGAGTTCTAATAAATGCTCTTTGTGGTATATTTCTAGGTATAAGGTTTGTAAACAAACCAAATAAAAACACAAGTTTATCATACGCATATTCTTTGTTTTTCTATATGCATTGTACACAAACAACAATTTAAATATGTAATTATTTATAAGTATTATATTATATTATGGTTTCTTAGATTAGCGCAAATGTTAGACATTCGAATAAAACAATTTTACAGGGATTTGTGGGTATATGCAATAAAGTTCTTCCGTAGTAAAGGAACGTGTGAAACGAGAAGCCGCGGCTTCGATCCCCATACTGAAACAAATATTTCTGTAAATCACAGGTATTTGTTTCGGGTCTGATGTTATACAAGTTTGTCGTGGTCGTTTTCACGACACAAGACTTGATCTTAGTTTGGAGTTAGGACTATGTATCAGGAGACTGTCCCGCCCTCACACCCGCCACTGCAACTCCTGTAAGCCAGGATCAACAGTGGCACGCAATGTAATGACACCGAGCATTGAAGCTCGGCGAGTCTCCGGGAATGTCTAACTTGTCTTTAACCCGCAACGAAATTAATCAGAAAGTTAAATGAATAGGAGAAGTTGGAAATAAATAATGTCCACTTCCCTCCGTGCAATGCGGGACTATGTATGTGAACTGTTGGGTGTATTTATTTATTTACACATACATAAACTCACGCCTTTTTCCCAAAAGGGGTAGGCAGAGATGCCAGGACACCCACATTTCGCCTTGTATGTTCCGTCCCACAATGTGATAGGTGGCGAGCCTATCGCCATATCGGGCACAAATTCCTGACTCTGGGCTGATAATGAATAGAAAAATCCATTCTCACTTTGCCCAACCCGGGATTCGAACCCGAGACCTCAGCTTTGTGACCGTATCGTAGTACAACTACGCCACCGAGGCAGTCTTTATTTATTTACATTCGCGATAAAATCCGTAAAAAGTAGTTTTATCGTATTCTATCAATATGTATAGGTATCATTGGTTCAGAACTACCAGGGACCGAAATTCGTGTTTGACATTGTGATTGATTATAATATCTTATTTGACGCTTATAAGCACGGCTCGGCGAATTAATTCACTATTATTTCTGGAAAATATTTATCATTTTTAAACATTTGACGTCATTCTATTGTAAAATGATTTATGATAATGATATTGGAATTTTCCTGGTTGGGCAAAGTGATATTGTATAAGCTCGGACTCAGGAAATTGTGCTCGATATGGCGATAGGCTCGCCCCCTATCAGATCGTTGGACGGGAAATATAAGGCAAAACGCAGGCGTGCTGGTTGCACTTCTGCCTACCCTTACTGGGAAAAAGGCGTGAGTTTATGCATGTACGTATAAAATTTGAATATTTATATATTTAATAGAAACTCAAAGTTATGAAAGCCATTTACCGGTAGGTACTTTACTTTGTAATTAAACTCATTATGAAGCTAAGTAAGGGGTAAGTTGAAATAATAATTAAAAGTAAAGATAATGGGAGTTAATGGACGCTTAATGTTTCTTTGGATACTTTAGTAATGATCGCTAAATTGACTAGTAGTAAATTGAATAATAGCCGTAATGGGTTCGAAGACCAAACAGGGAATCTAAGTGTACTTTTGTCAATATGAGAAACATGTTAAGTTGCAGCTTAAGAGGTAGTGGTACGGCTTTTATAAATTAAATGTATTTTTTAGTGGCCACTACAAATCTTAACTATATATACATAATATGTACTGATAGCGCGCGAGTTGAATGCAGAGCTTAGGAATGCGGTAGTGCGGTGATCTAATTATTGGTGGCCATAGTGGGTATATCGATATTTTTAAAATTATTTTAAGTTTGTTACTTGTCACTAGGTAAACATAATTAAAGAAATAAACAAGATAATAAATATCACACATTTTTAATAAGTAATTGTTTTACACACCAAAATCGAATAAAACAAATTATTCATTCACAATTTTCGCTATTTCTCGTGCTTGGCGACGAAAAAATACTCGTTATTTTGAACAGAGTTTGATGGAAGATCAGTCATAGTGAATTATTGAAAAAACAAATAGTAACACGGGCTATAATATATTGAGTATCGTAACAAGCGTACGATAGCTCGGAAGTACTGCACTAAGCTGCAGGCCCGGGAGGGGACACGTGCGGACGGCGGAGGGAGATGCTCCCGCTCTTCACCTCAGGCCCCGACTGCATTCAACTCGCGCGCTATCAGTACATATATATTTTTTATTTATAACAAAAATATTTGTCATGAATTTTATTATATATTATAAAACATATAAGTATAATAATAGTCACTCAAGTCACTCGAGTAAAAATCACATTTTTTAAGTATCCATATGCTCGTATAGAAATTAAACAAAATGATAATATTATTTCCTCGAACAACTTTCATTTTCTTAATAAGCGCCACCTAGTGGTCACATCATGTACTATTTCAAAGTTTTAAGAATCACTGCTTACGAATTTCTGTAATAATACGTAACAATTTCAATAGATGGCGCTAATCTTATTTCAAATATCTTTAATAACAATATGAACATGTAGTAATTATTAGAAACTATATATTGATTGATTGTTGTTTAATAATTGACATTGTCTTTAATAGTTTAGAAGGTTATAAAATATTTATCTATTCAATTTATTAATACTTATGTATGTTCATAAATGTAGGCATAGGAAGTAACAGACGAGTCCACTTAAGCTCGTTGCGAGTTATTAAAACGCTTGCTTGTTTTAAATCAACTAATAATGTTCTGTCCCTACAATAAAAGTTCAATAGAGTGCAACATGTGATCAAAATAACCTTGGTACTGATGCAGAAGCGATACGACGCATTGCCAAGAATAATATTCGATGACACAACTGTGATGCATTAAATAATTTATAATGGCTGTAAGACGCCGGGTTCTTTGTCTTACATTATTTATTTAAAAATATAGAATACCATAAATAACATTCCAAATTCAAAAAATATTTGCGAATATACAATAGGCTTTATTTTTAAATTTCAATTTTAGAATTTAATTATGTTCCACCTTTGCCAGTGACCGAAAAGTTTTCTTTGTTTGAAAATTTTATTTGTATCTCTAAAAGGTAGATGAATACAGCCGTCAAAATTAAGAAATTAAAGGGTAAGTTTTAATATAAATCACCAGTATGTTTACCCACATGACTATTAATAAAATAGTTGTCATTTTCCGTCCCATTTAACCACCCTCAACTTTTAATATCGTTGTATTCTAAAAATCGTTGTAAATATTTCTTCCGCATAGTACGAATTAATGTAAATTTAGTTGAACTATATTATGTAATTTAGTATTCTGTTTATATTATTCATTTCGGCTGTAATTATTACACGCGCGTGTTTTAGTTTTGTGAATAGTGTCTCACTATGGGTCATAGAGGTACAGTAAGATTCTATGCCATTTGTATTTCTAGGTTTGTGTTTTTTGTGCTCCGTTCTTCAATCGTTGTATACAGGTGACGACTGATGCTATACTGTACCAATCCATAACCGCTTCCTGCCAACCTGGAAACTCTTCTACAGCTGAGAGATAGAGAGGGTTTAGGCCATAAGTAAGCCACGTTCGCTTAGTGCGAGTTGACAGACTTGCAACGCCATAGAAAATCTGTATGGTTGAATTGTATTCAGATTTCCTTACGTTGTTTTGTTGCTTGGTAATTGACTTAATAACATGACTCCGAAAAGTCAGGGTGGCTTCAAACCCGCGACAACCATGACAGCAGACGCATACTCTTCGTTACCAGCAGGCCACCACGCGTTGTGTGGTTTTCAGGGTATTGATAATACGGGTTGAAGAATTTCCAATATCATAGAAAATGTTAAAACCCATGGCATGGCAACCCTTTCTCACTACGTTCTTTTTCATTCTTCAAACATTTGATTAGTTGCTATGGAAATATCTAGTAGAGGTGTATGTACTCAGTAGGGGGAGTTTGTGAACTGACACAACAGTTCAGTACAGATTCTGACACCTTTATGCCAGTCGTATTCTCACTTGACCAATTTTGCAACCTGTAAAATATAACCAAGCTGACAGACGTGATAGGCAGCACAGGCAGAAAATAAAGAATAATATTGTTTTGTATTGTTTATTGAAATTGATTACTTCTTAATATTATCGCTCTTTATTACGAAGATAAGAACGTGTTATTGTAAACGAGGTTCTTGAACTTCGAAAATTAATTTGAAGATTCCTCGTCTCTTAAAGAACACTTCAAACCTCTAAGCACGGGTCCCAACAAAGGGTGTCAACAGGTGGCCATTAAATTCGAAAATAAAATGTCGTATAAGGTTTTTTAAAACATAAATAAACTTTTAAATTAAAAAAAAGAATTCTCCCTAATACTATAATTATATCCGTAAAATTATTATATATTCTTTTATCAAAGGTTATTTACCTTTGATTTCAAAATAACCAAATAATTTGCATAACAAGCTAATTATACTTTTTCGTCCTTCAAAAAATGTCGGACCGGTTCTTACTTTTATTATTACAGTTCCATTTATTTTGAAACCTGTAACCGTCTTTATAATTCCATATTTATTTATATAAAAACAGCAAATGAGCAAATCAATGCATGCGCGCGCATACCAACATGGCTTCCAATTTATACCCTCAAAGGGTGAGGGGCGCTTTCAGTTGTACACCATACATTGCCGCGTTACATTCTCGCCGCCACGAAAATATACTTCTAAAATCAGCAGTGGACTCTATTGACACAGATTTAATAACAAGCGACGATAGACTAGTTCATGTTTAAACCAGAGATGTTTCTACCGTGATAATATAAATTTATGAACACAAGTACGGAGCCATGTGAATGGTTTAAATAAGGCGATACAGTGATCCGACCACAGTCGGTTACTACGCTCACATTCAGCGCCCGAAACCGGTGGAATCGCTCGTGCCGAGTACTGTAATGGATAAAAGTCGACGTTTCACAGAGTATCTGTTCGCGAAAATGGGCCCTGGGGATCGGGGGCCGAAGACCACGGAGGACAGGTGCGCCCCAGTCGAGCCTACTGGGTGGAAGAAGTGCCTAGCTGATAATACCATGCTGGTGGTCACATTGGTCGGAGTTCTCAGCGGCATTGGAATTGGTGAGTTTTATGCCATGACCTATATTTTTTATTGCAATGAATGGCGAGACGAGCATGCCGTTCGCCTTATGGTATACGGTATATGGTATACGACCGCTCATAAACAGTAGTAAAACCAGACAACACCTTGGATTACAAACAATGCTTGGCATTCCAATGCGCTCGACATTCTGAGACAAAAGAATTAAGTCTCAATATGTTCAGTAGTTTCCCTGGCTACAATGTCCTTCGTAATATTTCTGTAACCTATTAGACTATGAGGTAGTAAATTGATGAAAGTAACTTTGTTTGATAGTCCAAAGAATATTGTGATCTCAGTTATTCTAAGTAACTTGTGGAACAAAAGATAGGAGCAATTAAATTAAATTAATTTCCGATTATTTATGAATCGAGAACGACGGATAACTTTACCAATACAGTTTTTAGAAATTTTGTATTCATATAATTCAACATTTTAAATATAGAAAGAACTAAAGGTTGTAAGTTATATTATGACATTCCATAGTAATACCTACAAAGACTGCATATTTTGTCTGATTGTTTCCAACCACGGCCATTGTGAGCAAAACCGTAGTAAAAACAGACCCTAGATTTTTATTGTAACTGTTTAATCATTATCGTAAGTTATATTCACAATATGAAAAATATACAATCTACAGCCCTATCGGTATCTATAGCTTACCATACACATAATTGTACGAAAAGTAAATCAGGATCATAGGCTTTTTAAAACTTTACCAAACCTTTTTCCAACTGATTTACAATAACGTGAGGAAACCTGATTTTACGCACTATAATGCAGAAAGATTATTGTGGCTTCGTGATCGTTCACCTAACCGACTTCGTAACCCTTTCGACACCTCATTTTATGGATTTCTTTAACTTGTTAAAACATTTTCACCCAAATTGTTTACGACCGTTTGATAATACTTACATTAACCTAACAGTTTTTTTTTAATTTCGTATCTGTTACGCTACCCATCATAATTTATGTGTTTAACCCGTCATTTCTTCAACCTATTTACCTGTAATAAAAATAATCCCCTTTTTTGTATTGCACTGAATGGCGAGATTAGCTTGCAGTTCACCTGATGGTGGGCAATACGACCGCTCATAAACAGTAGCAAAACTAAACAACACCTTGAATTAAAAAGCAATGCTTGGCATTCCACTGCGCTGGCCATCCTGAGACACAAGATGTTAAGTCTCAATATATTTTTTTTATTGCTATCAATAGCGAGACGAGCATGCCGTTCATCTGATGATAAGCGATACGACCGCTCATGAACAGTAGCAAAACCAAACAACACCTTGAATTACAAAGCAATGCTTGGCATTCCACTGCGCTCGCCATCCTGAGACATAAGATGTTAAGTCTCAATATGTCCAGTAGTTACTCTGGCTACAATGCCCTTCAACCCGAAACACAACTGTGCGTTTACACTGCTGTTTGGCAGAAGATATAGACATTTCCTATAAACGAAATATTACATAGTAAAATACATTTGGAACAAATAACTGTTCATTATACAAATATAGAAACTTGCAGTTTTGTAAATTTGAATTATTTATATTTTGAAATGGCACGTGACCCTTTCATGTTCGTATTATTTCACAAACATCACTAAACCACACCTGTTGATTCGACAAACAAATAAAAACATCGCGGATCCAACAATGTCAAGGTTAAACAGTGCTCAAATTACATAGTACATTCATCACTTCATTCACAAAATACTGAACATTCTACTCAATGGCTCTCACCCTACATAGTATGAATATTTCTAGGAACAGAGTATTGACGTGAAGCCCTACTTGCTATTGCATATTTCTTCAATGCGATTACTGTATCTGTATCTGTATCAGCCCATATACGTCCCACTGCAGGGCACGGGCCTACTCTACAATCGAGAGTACGATTGAGAGTGGTTAGGCCGTATAGTCCACCACGCTGGCCTAGTGCGGGTTGGCGATTACTGTAGATCCAGTATTTTTATTTTCATTTATTTTTAAGGAGTAACAAACAATTACACCTTGTTTTATTACTATGAATGGCACGACGAGCATGCCGTTCACCTGATGGAAAGCGATACGACAGCTTATGGACAGAAGCAAAACAAAAAAAAAAAAACTATGAATGACAAAGCAATGCTTGGTATTCCACTGCGCTCGCTATACTGAGACATAAGATGTTGAGTCTCAATATGTCCAGTAATTACTCTGGCTACAATGTCCTTCAAACCGAAACACAACAATGTATTTACACTGCTGTTTGGTGGGAGAAATAGACGTTGCGGTGGTACCTACCCAGATTGTCTCTCACTTATGAAATACCTACCACCAGTAAATTTTACTTTTCTACTAACTAAGCTTAAATATTAGGATTTTTCAAATTAACTTAAAGCGCAACCAACCCCGTTGGCCACGAATTAATGTTAAATAAAAAAATGCTGTTAATATAAGTATCTCTCTCGACTGCCTCGGTGGCGTAGTTGTACTACGGTACGGTCACAAAGCTGAGGTCTCCGGTTCGAATCCCGGGTTGGGCAAAGTGATATTAGATTTTTCTATTCATTATCAGCCCAGAGTCAGGAATTTGTGCCCGATATGGCGATAGGCTCGCCACCTGTCACATTGTGGGACGGAACATACAAGGCGAAATGTGGGTGTCCTGGCACCTCTGCGTACCCCTTCTGGGAAAAAGGCGTGAGTTTATGTATGTATGTATAAGTATCTGTATATGTTAATAACAGTCACGCAGGTAGTCCTGACTCTATAGCAACTTTTGCGTTTTCAGCAATTTTTATCAGAAACTACGGTGGACGTTTTGGTCGCACAAAACCCTCATACAAAATAAATATTTTTGGGCACGTGGAATATTTATCTCGGTAGAAGAGTCAAACCCACGGCCAAAGTCAAACCACACAAAACAAATCATGAACAAATTACAATCTAAGTAACAATTAAAATATTGCTTTCTGTTCCCTGGACCCTGTCATATTACCATATTTAAAAAAATAACCTCAATATTTAAAGGATTTCATTTTTTTGTGTAGGAACCTAATTTGTTTTTAGAAATTAAAATAGCCTATGTTACTCCCGCAAAAATTAACTATCTTTTAGAGAAAGTACCGTCAAAATCGGTCCAGCCGTTCTCGAGATTAGCGATTACAAACAGAAAGACAGACAAAAAAAAATTCAGATCATTTTTGGTTTAAGTATCGTGTAAATATGTGTAAATATCTATATCAAGGTGGACAAAAAAAATCACTTTACGAACAGACACTTCAATTTTATTTATATGTATAGATTACTCGTAACGACAGTGTTTAATTAAATCATTATATAGATATTAATAATTCAAACTACGTGCCATTGATTCAGGTGTTATGAAATAACCTTCATGTTAACAACACCTGAATAAATATTTTATCAGGCAAAGAACGCGTATTAATAGTTTAAAATGAAAATATTTTATATTGATAACCTAGCTTATTGTGCTGTACTGTATCAGCCTACATACATCTCATTTCAGGGCACGGACCTTCTCTAAAATCGAGAGTACGATTGAGTGGTTAAAAGATAATTATATAGATAAATCATCATCATCATCATCATCATCAGCCTATTCGCGTCCACTGCTGGACATAGGCCTATGGCACGCCGCTGGGCTCGATTTTCAGCCCAACGTCTCCAACCGCTACCAGCCATTTTTCGGATATCATCACTCCACCTCGTTGGAGGGCGTCCTATGCTCGGTGTTTCCCTAAAGGATAGAACCTGGAATGAGGTTATCCGACAGAGAACCAAGGTGACCGACATATAGATAAATATTAAAATTTAATTATAGAGTTAAATTCTGTACCAATCATAGAAGCTGCAATACTATATACAGTAGGTAGAGATCAAATGCGTGGATTAAATCAAGCATGTAAGCCGATCCGGATTTATAAATGAAAGGCTTATACTAATCTTTCCATAGCCGTGATAGGTGAATGAAATTCACCTATGAATGGGATTTACTAGACATAGTGGTATCTATAGTTTTTATTTTCTTTTAGGAAGATCCCTTAATATCTTAGGGGTAGGTCCCTCATATGTGATAGGCCACCTGGGTAGGTACCACCGCAATGTCTATTTCTCCCGCCAAATAGCAGTGTTAATGCACTGTTGTGTTCCGGTTTGAACGACATTGTAACCAGAGTAACTACTGGAGATATTGAGACTTAACATCATATGTCTCAGGATGTCGAGCGCAGTGGAATGGCAAACATTGCTGTGTAATTCATGGTGTTATCTGGTTTTATTACCATCCATGAGCGGTCATATCGCTTATCATCAGGCGAATGGCCTCGCAATTCGTTAAATTAAAAATAAAAAAGCATTTGTATTCACTTAAAGACGATACCATCTATTTTGAATCTAAAATTAAAATCACTTTAATTTGCCCTCGGTTTAACTTTAGCATGGTCTAAATTAGTCTTTGATATATTCGGAGTAATTAAATTCATTTTTGTCTTTTTAAATCACCAATTGATAGTTATGTTTACTTTTCTTTCACCAGGTTTTGGTCTTCGTCCCTACCAGCTCGGTCCAGACACGCTGATGATCATCTCATATCCCGGGGAATTGTTCATGAGATTGCTCAAACTCATGATCCTGCCTTTAATAATCGCCAGTCTGATCGCTGGATCAGCAAGCCTTAACGCTAAGATGAGTGGGAAAATTGCCATCAGGACTTTACTCTGTTTTATCCTCACATCCATGTTTAATGCCTTCCTGGGCATTTTTTTGTCCGTGGTAATACACCCAGGGCAGCCAGAATTGAAAGACGAAAGCAGTGCGGTGGTTGAAGGGAAACGGGACCATAATATTTTGGATAGTCTTCTTGATATAGGACGGTGAGTGTAATTTTGTGTTTGAATTGCTCTAATTTTATTTCGCTTTTAATTTGTTTGAAAATCTGAGCCGGTATCTAATAGAAGTTTATAAAGTGATAGCTGTATTTAATTCTTTGTTGAAGGTTTTATTCTATTATAGGTGTATTTTGGGCTTATTCTCTAAAAATGCCTTGTTGTTCTTAAAAGAACTTCAGAAAATTCATTTCATCTTAATATACGGGTTCTATGATAGCACCATTTAGAATATATTTAATATGATCGATATAGTGACTCAACTGCTATTGGATATCCACAGGAACATATTCCCTGATAACATCGTGCAAGCAGCTTTTCAACAAGCGCACACAGTATACGTCGAGAAGGAAAGCATATTCACTAAAAATGCCACGGACAATGACACCGTGCCTGAATTAGTAAGAGTCGTGTCTTACAGGTGAGTTTATTGACGTACTATCAATGAGGTTGTAAAGTAAACTGCAGGTTTTTATTTTACTGAATAACTGGTATCTATTGCAGTTAAAGGCAATGAAACTGATAATTTTAACAATTTATTTGTATTTGCATGTTCTATCATTATAAAGAACTTACGTATTTGAATTTGTTTTGTTATAAAATAGTCTGTTGATTCTCGTGTTTTCTTTTTCTTTAATAATATATTGCTTGATATTGAAGATAATAGAATCGAATAGTTGAAATATTTAATTGAAATCATAAATATAACATGTTAATCCTCTATTTGGCTAAAATTTCTTTTTTTCGTATTTTTTCGTAATTGAGGTAGGATTATTTATCAACTAAATTAAGTTACGTGTTTTAATAGATACTTCAGCTACACAACTTGACGAGTTAAAAATAAATGCAGTATGATAAAAATACGCAAATACCCAGATTAAAGCGGACATATCCGTAACAGCTATAAGCGACTTAGGAGCACTTTCCATAATCTTCATTCTTCGAACATAAACTTTTCCATTCTTACATTACAAGAGTATTAATGCATCGGACGTCACAATCCAGTTAGTCGCGTACACTAGTGCAAACAAGATCACCTGACTTAAGGCCGGCATTTTAAAATAGAGCCAAGTTGGCGTCACGGATACGCAACTGGGCATTTTATGTAATACCAAGAAAATTGCAATGATCCAGTTAATTGTTCATTCGTATGGTAGATTTTATTGGACTAGCCTGGACTTAAACGTTGTTTAATTTGTAGCTACGTGTTGTGTTTTTGGAAGTCCTATCTGCAAAAGTAAAATAATCTTCTATTTTTTCATACTGTAAAAAGTTGAATATCTATTATACAAACTTCGATCTCCTGCTCAACCCAAAGAAGATGAATTTACAAAAATTCGATCTGATACTAACATTTAAAAATTTTAGATACTTCAGTTTTGATATGTGGCTCTCAGTAGTATACAGAAATGATCCACTATTTCGTAAAATAACTTTCGCTGCTAGATAATATTTCTCAAATTATTTTTGTGACTTCTAGTAGATCACAAAATTTGATGAAATGCAAACCATTAATAGTAATCTTTGGGATAGAACATCAACTTAAATAACAAAAAGGAATTTTACAATCAATTAGATGGCCTTCCAAAAATATGAGAAGTACATTGACGCCAATTTTGTTACACGTGCAGTTGAATAATTAATTGGAATAACTGATGCAAACTTCATGCCCCCTATCAGAAATAATAAATGATACTCGCGTAGTGATGATAAATTTAGTTTAATACAAATAATTACATCTACGGATGATATCGGACTAACAGCTGATGGTAATTGTGACATCATATTTGAAGATGTATTGCCAAGACTAGGAACCAATTTGCCGACGGTTACACAATTTATCATAAATCCACGTGACACGGTTGTAGAAAAGATTAATTGTTACATTTGCGATAAGAAAGCTAATTTGGCAGTAGTAATTAGTAACTAAAGCTTAGAATGATGGATTTGTAGACAGGGTTATCGTATATGAGTTAAGATACAATACAAAAATTGTGTATGGAAATTTCTAAGAAAAGAAGAAAAATTCGGTGGTAAAAACCAAGTCATCACAACATTGAATATCTTACTAATACTGTTACAATGTAATCTGTTGTAATATCTTTCATATAATCAAATACAATATTGCATATACGTATGATATCTATCATCTCTAAAGAATCGTCACTAGCGTGTGTGCCAGCAAAAATTCCATTGATATTTCATTTCATCAATCTATTAACACTCTCATAATCTATCAAATTGTTCTATAAAGTAAATCTAAAAATTGCTTTCGACCAATTCAGCAACTATTGGATGGTAACAGTTACATTTACGGGAATGTGGAAGAAGTTGTAGGAGAACTTTGTTTAGTAGTGAAACACTTAATGTATTGTATTGTATCAGCCCATATACGTCCCACTGCAGACCACGAGCCTCCTCTACAATCTAGAGTACGATTGAGAGGGGTTGGGTCATATAGTCCACCACGCTGATTAAGTGCGGGTTGGTAGGAAGAAAAACTTCATTCAACAAAAACAAGTTTGGTTTTTACTCCAAAAAGTCAAATGTGTGCCCTGGGGCTTGAACCCGGCATCAACGAGAAAACGCTGGCAGCCACGCTCTTAAAATAAAACTTTTCCCAATTCTTTACAGGTCTGGCACGAATACCCTGGGTTTGGTGTTTTTCTGCCTGGTGTTTGGAAGTCTTCTTGGGACGTTGGGCAGCAAGGGTCAAGTGGTGATCGACTTTTTTCAAGCGATCTTCGAGGTGATCATGAAGATGGTGACTGGCGTGATGTGGTTCACTCCAGTTGGCGTCAGCAGCATCATCGCCGGGAAGATACTTGGCGTTGATGATGTAGGTGAGTTTGATGGTGGGATATATTTTTAAATAGTATTAAACCGAACAACATAAAGGGAAAATTGATGGGAAAGAGCCGAATATACTAAATTTAAGGACACCCTCAAGATAAACAGAAGACATGATAAATGTTTTAGCAAGTCATTGGTATAGGCCGGTTTTATGAACGGCAGTAAATTTTTCGTGACTGAAAAATTCTAAATATAAATATGTTTGTTTCGGTATTTTAATTAATTTACATGTTATAGGCGCCAAAATTGTTTCTTTTTATCTGCTTTGACAAGTAATTTCTAAATTATATTTTTATCGTCCATTTTGAAAATACTTATAATAATTTATAGATACTAACTTCATCTTCTTGGGTTTCAAGTAGACTAGCGTATTATATGTGAAAACACAAGAATTGAAGTATGTTTATCGCCAACCAATATTCTATTTGGATAGCAAAAAACTATTATGAGGTGGAATTGACCCACTTAAACCATAATTATAGCCTAATTATTGTTTACCACATTTAAATAATCACCGTTTTAGAATTCTATGAACTACCATGAACCTTTGTAAACCAGATTAAGGTAACTAAAATAAATTTCAAGATCAATATCTATCAAACAGATAATTAACAGTCTGCCAGAAATTTTACAACCTCAGTGGCGCAGTTGGTTAGACGCCGGCTGTAAAACGAGAGGCCGCGAGTTCAATTCACGCATCAAGACAAATATTTGTGTGATCCAAAGGTATTTGTTTCGGGTCTAGGTGTTTATGACACCGAAAAACTCTCTTAGTTTTTTATATCCACGACTCGAGACTGATCTAAATGTTGGGTCAAGACTATGTATGTGACTGTCAGGTGTACTTACTTATTTATTATTTAATTATTTACAGACAGAAAACACCGTAAAAGGACTCCACCATAATGCAGTTTAGACCATTACTGTACCTACTATATGACTTGGTTTCATTTTGATGTTCCTAGAACATGTTTATATCCAAAATTTCATCAGTTTATTGGATAAATCTATTTTGTTTATATTTCCAGCACAAGTGATGTCCCAGCTGGGCTGGTTCATAGCGACGGTGACGGTCGGCGTGTTCGTCTACCAACTGATCGTGTTGCAGCTGATGTATTTCTTGTTTCTGCGGCGGAATCCTTACAAGTTCTACTGGGGGCTGTCGCATGCCATGCTGACTGCTTCTGCTATGGCGTCCACGTAAGTGAATCCATTGTTAGTCGACATTCGGAGTTTTCTACAGTAGGCCTGACCTGGTTTTAATGCGCATATGCTATTACTTATTTTGCTTTACCTTGTCCTCGACGGGATCGGTAGAAGAGTAGCTGTGCTAATTGTATAAATAAATAATGAAAACAGATTTGACTTTTAATTATATAATGCACCATTTGATCGAGATATGCTTTCACTGGTGGTAGGTCTCTCATATGTAAGAGGCCATCTGGGTGGGTACCACCGCAGTGTCTATTTCTCCCGTCAAACAGCAGTGTAAACGCACTGTTGTGTTTCGGGTTGAAGGGCATTGTAGCCAGAGTAACTACTGGACATATTGAGACTTAACATCTTATGTCACAGGATGGCGAGCGCAGTGGAATGCCAAGCATCGCTTTGTAATTCAAGGGGTTGTTTGGTTTTGCTACTGTTCATGAGCGGTCGTATCGCTTACCATCAGGCGAACGGCATGCTCGTCTCGCCATTCATAGCAATAAAAAATAAAAAAAAAATATGCTTATTTAGTTAGTAAGTGTCCTAGTAAGTGACCTGTTGGCACGCAGGCATTATGCGGGTTTGAAAATAATACATACTTTTGAAATTTTGTTTAGAACTCGCAGGTTCACGAGTGTTTTCATGATATTGTCCATCATTGTCAAATCAAACGTTTTTAGAAAAGCAACAAAATTATAAAATATTGATTGTTTTTCCAAGATCCTTTGAAACGCCAACAATAATCATTACTTAAAGTATGATAGCTGTGGAGAAGCAACGGTACAAGAAAAACACTCATAACTCATAAACACCCACAATTTGCTAATCCAATATTTTCTCATTCCAGCGCTGCAGCTCTGCCAGTAACATTCCGTGCTATGGAAGGTCCTCTCCGTATCGACTCTCGCATCACTCGCTTCGTGCTGCCTATTGGCTGCAACATCAACATGAACGGGACAGCTCTGTTCCTGGCCATCGCTGCAGTCTTCATCTGTCAGATGAACAGCATGCATCTCGGATTGGCGCAGCTGGCTACCATATTGTAAGGATTTTGTTTCCTTTCCTATAGGAATTAGTCTAATGAAAATTTTGAATTGTTGCACATTTCCTCAGAATGTAATTTACAGTGATCCAGGTTAATAATTTTCCTTTCTGATATATGATTATGACATATGGATTTTCTTGTGTAATAATGCATTTGAATAAAATTTAACTGATATTAAATAATTATCTTTTTGAATTGATATTTAACCTAAATGTAATGTGTTTTCAGTTTGACATCAACAGCAGCGTCGATGTCGTCAGCCTCGGTTCCTTCAGCTGCATTGGTGTTGTTGCTGGTAGTATTGGCTTCAGTAGACGCGCCTACACATGATGTGTCCCTATTGTTTGCTGTTGACTGGCTGGTGTAAGTATATATATCCCATATACGTCCCACTGTAGGGCACGGGCCCCCTTTACAATTGAGAAGACGATTGAGAATAGTTAGGCTATATAGTACACCACACTGACCTAATGCGGGTTGGCGGGTGGCGTAAGTATTTATCAAATAATTCTAAGTGTTGCAATCCCGTTACATCAATAAATGGCGCTCATAAAAATTATCTTGCGTCAATTGCAGTAAAATTATTATCAGGTGCATTGTAGTCACATTATTGTGCCAAAAATCTTTTTTGGTAGTACTAAAATTAATGGAAGAGCTTAGGGCCTTTGCCTAGCAGTTCGATATTTTAGTATAATATAATAGTAGTACCATAAATAATTACAGTTCTGAAACGAAATATAATATCAATAAATAACGTATTGTAAATTGGGTATAGTGAGATCGCAAATGTTTTCTTAGTTTCTAATACCGTACGATACAATATTTTGAGATCAATTCTATGTGTGTCTGTCATGAGTTTGTTAATATCTCAATTTCCAGTGATCGCATTCGGACCACAAACAACATGCTTGGTGATTGCTACACAGCTGCCGTGGTGGAACATCTCTCCAAGAATGAATTAATGGCGTGCGACGCTGTCTCTATTGTAAGTATTTATACATGTTATAAGAGTTGTTCTTTAGTAGTATACTGAATTTTAAGGATTAGGGAACGTTGGTAGTGACGTCATGACGTCTTTAGATGAAAACCATTATAGGAAAAGTATGCGTTTGGCACGTTCATAGCTAAAACTATCATAGCACCACGTCATTTTTCTATTAGAAGCTTCTATAGACTGTGATTACATGACCAGAATCCCAGATAAGCCGAATTGCTTTGTCAGTTATCCCTTTTAACAAATCTCATAAATAATCTCCGAATAGAAATTAAAAACTGGTGTAAAATTCATACTATAATTTATTTTTAATATTTGAAACGAGTTGATTAATAGAATAGGGTAACAGCATTTTAAATGCACTATTGTGTTTCGGATTGAAAGACATTGTAGCTACGGTAACTACTGGACATATTGAAACGAACATCTTATGTCTCAGGATGGCGAGCGCAGTGGAATGTCATTGCTATGTAATTCAAGGTGTTGTTTGGTTTTGCTACTGTTTATGAGCGGTCGAGTCACTTACCATCAGGTGAATGGCATGCTCGTCTCGCTCATTGCAATTAAAAAATATATGTGAAAGCCTAAAATCTCGCTACATTTACCTAATGCCTTTATTTTGAAACATACAATTCCAGGAAGCCACAAACGGTTTGACGCCAAGCACTGAAGCGGACACAGGGATAGTGACTCCAGGCAAGAGGTCCATGATGTCTGATGACGTCATCATCGACGTGCACCTGAGCAACCGCTCGGATGTGGTGCAGCGGATATAGTGTCGCGCGGCGGAGACGGCGGGGCACGGCCGGGCGCGGCTCGCGGATATTTACAATGTACGTAATGTTTGATTGTGTAGTGATTTTGCTCGCGATTTTGGTAAATTATTAAAAAAAATACTTGTATTTATGTACTGTTCTATTTCAGATAGGTGTTGGTTTTAAGTTATCCGACGTTTCTTGTTCTAAATCACCAGAAATTATGCATCCTATTCGATTGAATATTTAATTTGAAATAATGTTTTATTATGTAATTGAAGTTCATGAAAAAGAAAATTAAATCTTTTAATTTTGTGTAATATGTACCAACAAAATCGCAGGCAAAAATCAGTAAAATAATTATAAATTGGAATATAATCAATGCAATACAGATAATGTGATGTCAATTGTAGAAAGGATTATTGTAATCGTGCACTTAATATTGTGTAACCTTATGTAGATAATTGTATGGACCGAATGGATGGTAACGCATAGAACTCAAACAATGAAAAAAAAAGGTTTTTTCTAATTTAATACTTCTTCCAATTACATATTTAAAGAATTCGCTAGATTTTAAAGTGCAGGCTCTTCGTAAAGATCTCTAAGTAAGAAAAATCGCTTTTTTAAATGTTACTTATCAGCAGATCTATAAACATGAATAGACCCTCGATCTTGTCTTATTTTGTAATACAAATTGTCGCAAAGCATTGCTTATCTTTTGATATGTCAATGATTGTGCATAAAATACTGCCAATAATCACATATCGAGTTTTATGATACATAAATTCACATATAATTCCAAAAATATGATATATAATCCAATTATTGTATTTGTTCTTCTTTTGTATATGCAATAAAGTGTTTTACATAAAAGCATAAATAAATAATTCAAAAAAAATATTCTCTAGCGATTTCTATGCGTTATAGTTCAAAGGCAAAGCAAGGGACTGTGGGGAGGATAAAGAATGTCACGTTCCCGGTCGTGGACCGCCGTTCTTTTCTACTTAAGTAGGCGTTTTGAGAGATTTTGGAGAATTTACTTAATATATTATAATTTGATGGCCTATATGCCAATGTTTACGCCGCATATTTGCGGACATTGTATTGTATTAGGATCTCGAGGGCGGTGCCGAGAACAGTATTTCTATGTAAGCGTTACCCCCCTCGCACACGGATCTACTCAAACATTCACTGGTGGTAGGTCTCTCATATGTGAGAGGCCATCTGGATGGGTACTACCGCAATGTCTATTTCTCCCGTCAAACAGAAGTGTAAATGCACTGTTGTGTTTCGGATTGAAGGGCATTGTAGCCAGATAACTACTGGACATATTGAGACTTAACATCTTATGTCTCAGGATGGCGAGCGCAGTGGAATGCCAAGCATTGCTTTGTAATTAAAGGTGTTGTTTGGTTTTGCTACTGTTCATGAGCGGTCGTATCGCTTACCATCAGACGAACGGCATGCTCGTCTCGCCATTCATAGCAATAAAAAAAAACATGATGGAACTAATCAGCAACTTCACATTACTAATGAGTTCGAAACGTGGGGTATAATGTATGGGCAGTGACGCTAAAGTAACCCGTTACAAATTATAGTTTGTAACTAATTCTTTTCGAGTAGCTCCGTGTGCGACGGGCCTTAGCCTCTTTGATTCCTATTAAGTTACCTATAATGTAGATGATTCTTCGAGCCGTAGCTAGAGAATTATCTATTTTGAGACTTTAATTGAATTTTGTAATGGTTTTCTTTGAAGTTATTACGGCCTGCTTGAATCAGACGTAGGTGATTTGTTTTCCGTCGGAAAATAGTATTCTAAAACACCTACAATCTTATTTATAATAATATAGGGGGAGAGCTGTCATACTTTTGCGTCTTTAAAAACGTAGAATATTTTTTTTTGTTCGTAATGTTTGTAACGTTGCTATATTGTTTAAAATTAAACTAATTATTTTAACAAAAAAAAAAAGCTATAAATTTCGTTTATAACCAAAAGTATATTTAGTTATTATCAGTCTAAAATAAGTTTGAGCGAGATTCAATAGCCCTAAAACCACAATAATGTATATTTTTGGACAACCTGTTAAATTACAGCCAATAGGAGGGTAGAAAAAGGTAGCCCGGTATCACTATTTTATCTAAGTTTTTGAAGTAGCAGGGCTCTCTCTGATATAATATTATAAATACACTAAGAATGCAAAATGGAATTATTTTATACCTCACAAAAATTAAAAGAAAAAGAACTTTATCTTAAAGAGATATTAAAGTGTTTTACAGACCTAATTATAATCTCTAGCTACGGTCAATAATTATAATTGTATTCAATCGTTATTTATTAGCTTAATAAGTTTTTTTATGAGTGAGTTCCTTAGCAAAGCATTTGTCATATTTACCATGAAAAGTACAGTCTAGATGGGAAAGTTAAAATCTTTTGTACACTAGCAAGGGAAAAACCTACACTGCTCCTAATATTATTTTCACTTAAAATAATAAAAAAACAAAACACATTATACGAGGCGGAATTTCAAGTTTTATGAGGTCTAAACTACTTATAAATCTAAAATATTTGCCTGCTCAATAATATTATTATTACGTAGAAACATATTATTTTAGATTTAAATCATTAAGATCTGCCCATAACAATGTGGCATAACATGGCCGAGCTATGAATGTATCAGGCGAGAAGTACAAAATTATGTTTCTATAATGTATATATAATGTAGTAAATACCTAAGTTACTACAATGTACTTGTGACCCTTGATTTCGATGATATCCAGAAAAAGCTGTTGATTTTCATTTTCCTGTCAGATTGTACTGTAATTCTAGCAGACTACCAAATGGAATCACTTGTAGGCCCAAAACTTTTAAATATATAATAATATTAATACAGTATCTTTAAATATCTAGTTTTAAAACCCTAATATAAATAGTCCTGACTGTCCCAGTATTAAGATCAATTGTTATGTCATGAATATCAGAAACTATGAGGAACTTTTCTGTCTCACAACACCCTGGCCCGAGAAAATATTTGTGGGCGTCACAAACATTTGTCTCAATGCGGGGATCGAACCTGCAACCTCTCGTTTTAAAGCCGGTGTCTAACAAGCCCCATTGAGGCTGTAGGTAATATAGAAACTAAAATATGTCTAAGAACAAAATTTAAGAAATGTACCAAATAAAAAGGGACAAGTGCTTCTGTTGATGTATCTGCGTGATATTTAGGTATTGTCCTTATAGACACAATTAGTGACGTCATCGATGACGTAATAAGTTCTCATGATTTAGTATTAATTTTGATTTGGTTGCTATTGAAGGTGCGTGTTTACTCACGAATGGATATACTGTGTAGGGCATTCCTTAATATTTATAATCTGTATTTGTAGTATATAGCCTAGATAGTGTAGTAAATTATACTTTTTCCATACTTTTGTAATTTAGGAATCGTGTGTTGGATTAATGAATGATCTTAAAAAGACTAGGTAGTTATTGTAGTATTATCTACGTCTGAACTAGACAGGGAATGTAATGCAAAAATAATATCAGAATTGGCGACATGTTAGAGAATAGTCATTTTTTGACTATCTTTTGTCTAGAACTAATTATCTTGAAACCTTTTAGCTAATCAAAAATCACTCTAAAATATTGCTTTAGATTATTTATGCTGCTAAAGGCACAGGATTATGACACAACTTTTGTCAAAATAGCCAATAAATTATCTCCTAAATATTGCTAGCAGAGTCTAAGTGATATTGCTCATATTTATGACTAGGCGTTATTCATATTATCAGTCGAAGAAATAGCTCTTCAAATTTGGCAAACACAATATGACGACTGGTCATCATTTCGCTACATCTCTTTCACACATTTAATTAAAAAAATCATAATAATGAGTCCATCATTGTTGTGAATTGTTCTGTTCTTGATCCTCAGATAGATGCCTTATTTCTATTTTTTGTAAGTGTTTATGAACTATCCTATTGCATGACCTTCAACTCTTAATATTGATCATACCAAGTAAACCAGGGTAAAAATCCAAGAGGCTGCTTAGTAATGTCTCATTATACATCGGGCAATTGTTATAATGGTATGGCCAAATTACATCATGAAATATGATTTTAAGGTGCGGTTCTATCCAGATCTAGCCTCTCAGTTTTGGACCAAATTCAGTGGGAAAGTAAGAATCCTACCCTAGCATACCAACTAAAATTCTTCGCCTCATGAATGGAAATTCATCGCCGTTATGGGCAGCAATGGATATCCCAGTGTGAAAAGCATTTGGTATACTAAGATTAACGAAAATTGAATTACTTCCCTAAAGTTTCTAAATCATACCAGCTCCATCAAGTTCCAATAAATTAGAACGTGATTTTGGAGCTGGAAGTTCGATGTATGTATGGGACATTACATCCAATATTGTCTTACATATAATCTTCTAATAAATTATTTCAAACTTAATTCAGGACCCTTAATGTATCAAATGACTATGATTATTCAAAATATCACTAATACCAATAGCATTCCTCGTATCACAAGATGTCGAAAAATAGACTAAAATCCTAAATTCCGAAATACGTGTCCGGACATAGGGCCCAAACTGCATAATATAATATTGAACTCATAATCGAAAGTATATTAAGATTGGTATAGTGCTATGGAGCCTTGTGATTAATTTAGCTAATGTGTAGTTTTAGAGCTAACTGTGATAAAAACGTGTATTCTGTTCCATTTGTAAGGACGTGAATTGTGTCGATGTGGTTCAGAGATGTGATTTCGGTGAATAAGTATATAATATTAATAAAATATATTTCACTTATTATTTGTTGTTTTATTTGTGATCAATGGCAGACGACATAGCTAAGGTTGCAGGATGTCGCTGGATGGTAGCGGCTCCAACTGTTTGCTGTGAAAAACCCTGGAGTATGCCTATGTCCAACAATAGATTTCAGTGTTAGAATAGGAAAGAAAGTAATGTTGTGTTGTAGTTGTTAAAATAAAATTATTACACAACAGTAAGCGAACGAATCCATAATCTTCACAAAAGTATCAGGGTAACAAAGAACTCAGGAGATTATTGAACGTTTATTATGGCGGTATTTTTAAAAATGTATGTCTGTAAAAATGAATTTTCCGTACGAATTACGTACAAAAGTACCAGGGCGACAAAGAATATAGGAGATCACTCAATATATATTATTTTCATTACACCGGGTAGTCCAAAAAATATGGATGGAAATAAATATTGGTGAAGGGTATGTTACTGCGGGTAGTTATATTATTCCGGCTAGAAGTTGGAATGTGGGTAGAAATCTCTTAATACAATAACCTCCTCCATTCTTTGTCATCCTAGTACTTTTTGTGCTCTGGACAATTATTATGTCGCTTATTGATGACATAGGTTTAAAGAAACCTCCTCTCGTTCTCTGTCGCCCTAGTACTTTCGTAGAAATATGTCGTGTATTGAGGACATAAGTTCAACGAAACCTCCTCTCGTTCTCTGTCGCCCTAGTACTTTCGTAGAAATATGTCGTATATTGATGACATAAGTTTAAAGAAACCTCCTCTCGTTCTCTGTCGCCCTAGTACTTTCGTAGAAATATGTCGTATATTGATGACATAAGTTTAAAGACACCTCCTCTCGTTCTCTGTCGCCCTAGTACTTTCGTAGAAATATGTCGTATATTGATGACATAAGTTTAAAGAAACCTCCTTCCTTATTCTGCCGCCCTAGTACTTTTGTAGAAATATGTCGTATATTGATGACATAAGTTTAAAGAAACCTCCTTCCTTATTCTGCCGCCCTAGTACTTTCGTAGAAGTATGTCGTATATTTATGACATAAGTTTAAAGAAATCTCCTTCCTTATTCTGCCGCCCTAGTACTTTCGTAGAAGTATAACGCATATTTGTAACGTAAGTTTAAAGGAACCTCCTTCCTTATTCTGTCGCCCTAGTACTTTTTGTGCTCTGGACAATTATTATGTCGCTTATTGATGACATAGGTTTAGAGAAACCTCCTCTCTTTCTCTGTCGCCCTAGTACTTTCTTGGAAATATTTTCTATCAAAAATACGAATAAAATTTACAGGATTATTAAAGTTTATAAAATAAAAAGTCCAGGATAGTTTTCAAGGTTTTATTTTTATCCACTGTAAACACTCCGCAGACGGACATCGGAACTTAAAAATAATTATCGACACTTAATATTTACAACTTTATGCTCTGTTCAATTTTACCTACATTTACTTCACATAATTTATTCGACAATAACAGTAAAATTTACATTAGCACATCAAATCCTTCGGTGGTCTGGCTGTTTAAAAGTATTTCTAAGAGAAAAAATACAAAATTGGCCATAATTATTCAAAAGTACGGTAGCGAACAGAGCATCTGAACTCTTTCTTAGACAAAAATCACAGTACAATCATATGATATGATTTACTACAAACTTTTACAATTGTATACAAATGAATTGTGACTGCACTCGTTACAGAACTGCGTACAAAGCTTAAAATTAATGTGGCATACAATACACTTATAGCTTAGAGTAAAGCTGAGTTATTTATCATAATAATACAAAATAACATGGCAGTCTTTGTTTTTATTATTTTTACAAGACACTATAATGTACACACTATGTATTTACATATAAAATTACAACCCGAATGTATTTTATTTACAGTTACCGTAAAATCGGTAATAAGCGCATAGTTTATCACTTTGAGCACAAACAAGGCGATTGCAATGCACAAAATGAACGAAAAGAAAGATTTCACCGATCACATCGGCGTTAAATAAATAAAACTAACAATACTTATGGTGGGGGATTGCGAATTCATCATAGGATATCTTATTACGTATATTCGTTCAATCTTAAAAGTAGATTATCATATTATATTTCATGAGTTATAGGAGATATTTACATTTTGATACCTTATTTCATAATTTAATTTATGAAAACAATCGTATACATATCACAAAATGGCAATCGATTTTACTCAAGAAATATTACTGATTTGTGCTTTAAATAACAATTCGTTGGCAAGGATAATATTTACAATTTAATTACACCAGCTATTTGGCCTTACTTATAGATGAATTCCCAATACCCTCATAGACAAACAATCGGTACAGCAATATTTACAATATCCTAATATTACGATCATATCCTCATCGTGGAGTGAGGAGGTTTTCTATTAGCAGGCGCAGGTGGCAGTCCAGGACCCACTAAGGGAGACATTGAGGGTGATCTCGTAGCCAACGGGGATAAGGACGGAGAGAAAGATGGAGACATAGCTGCAGCGGCGGAGAATCCACCAGGAACATCGTGACTTATTGGCGATCTAGGTAACAGGAGCTGTGGTTGTCTACACGATAAGGAAGGAGCTGGACAACTCCTCGGAGCTACTGTTGTTAATAGAGGAGGCGGGACGCTCTTACCACCTGATATTGAAGTACCTTTACTTTTTGCACTAGACGCGCCGCTGTTCCCACTTTGAAGGGACACAGCATCATCCTTAAGGCGCGCTATTTCAGAGAAAACATGAGCTAAAGGTTGATATTGAGGACCCCAATCAAGTAAATAATCCCAGTTGTAACTACCTGTCAATTCTTCTTCCGAATGCACTATAGAACTAAGGCTCCCTGTCATGGAAGGCCCGGCTGTTGGTACAGCAGCGTTGTCCCCACTGGAACTAGGAAAAGCACCCAAAGCCATGGCCCTATCAACAGCAGCACTCGCTTCGTCAGCACTGCTTGCTCGTTCACTACCAGTTACTTCGTTTAACTTAGCATATATTAAATTGGTAATATCGTTTTCATGGCCACCGTCTTCATCAAACATATGCATCGAGTCGATTGGAGCGTGGTGCAGCATTGTATCTTTATTACCTACATTCTCTGAGCATCTTCTAGACGAAGTGGAAGCACCTCCACCGGTACCCGTGTCTACTATGCCTAGTCTAGCTAAATATTCTTGTGTGTTATGAACGGACACATCAGAGAGATTATCGTCATCCGCTTGTCTATGAATACCAGCTTCTCTCTGTAAGGGACCTTCGTTAATCATTCTTATTTCCTCGTCTTCACCGTCTTCGCCGTCTTCTGCAGATCCTCGGCCACTGGAACCTGATTGGTCTGAACCAGAAAGTTCAGATGTTGTCGCCGCGCCGGAATTGGAACTCGCTGTATGTGGGCCGTATGGAGGTATTTCATCATACTTCGGAGGGGCAAACTGATTAACAGGATTTCCAGCAGCTGTGTTTCTTATCGGGATTGTATCGAATGCACTGGGATCCACGTAACTATTAGTAGCTCCTACTCCTTCAGAGCTCAATCCTTGTTTATTGACTTTCTTGTGTCTTTTATTTTTCATGTGCAAGAATAAAAATATAGCAGCGAATATTATAATAATGACTATAAATGCTATAAGTAGCCCTAATGCCCAGTCGGAAAGTCCACCGCTTGCTGCGGCAGTCGTGTCGTTTATTTGGTCAGCATCTGTAGCCAGGGCCATATCATTCATGCCTATTTCTACTGCAGTCTTATTTGTTAGGGAGCCCTGTCTTCCAGAACTTGCCGTCACAACCAAACTTATTGATTTATCAGATCCAAAAAGATTTTGCACTGAGTCCACTTTCTTTTTCAATATTATAACACCAGTGGTTCTATTTATTTTAAAGTATGAATGTGAAGTTGACAATTGATAAACAATTCTTCCATCGATGCCTTTGTCTCTATCTGTAGCTGTTGCTTGTCCTATAACGTACCCAGCTGCTAATGATCCTGATTTAGGTACCCGGAACTTGTACGTCTTTTGTGTGAATTGAGGATAAAACTCGTCACGACTTTCAATATCGATTCTTACTTTGACTGTCGTACTTTTACCACCCAGGTCTGAGGCTTTGATAGAAAATTCGTATTTATTCTTTTGTTCATAGTCAAATACAGCGTTAGTATTAACTAAACCTGAAGCAGAGTCAATAAGAAACATTTTCCATGAGTCATCATTTCTATTATAATTATTTGTTGCAGGCGCAATAGAGTAATTAAGTTTTCCATATCTTCCTTTATCTAAATCTGTAGCTCGTGCGGTAAATATTGAAGTTCCGACTCTCTCATTCTCTCCGATAGTTTCGAAATATTCATTAACGGGAAAAGTGGGAGCGTTATCATTTTCATCAACAATTCCCACTTTTACATAAACCGCATTGCACAGAGACGGTGAACCTTGATCGCATGCCACTATGATTAACTTATAATCAGTGCTTCCAGAATCATAATCAAGTGTTTTGTTGACTGTCAATACTCCAGTTGTTGGATGTACGAAGAATAGTCCTTCATCGTCTCCAGACGTCACATTGTAAGTTATCATCGCATTAGGTGTTCCATATAAGTCAGCGTCAGTTGCCGAGAGCTGTGTGAGTGTATAGCCTATCTTTACGTCTTCACTAACGGTTAATTCAAAATCATTTATGGCGAAGATCGGAGAGTTATCATTTGCATCAGCTACCGTTACAAATATGGTAATAGCTGTCTTATTGTGATTATGAGTTAGTATTTTTCCTTGTTCAACTGCAGCTAATCCCAATACGTATGAGTCTTGTGTTTCTCTATCAAGTTTATTCAGAAGAATAAGCGCTCCTTCAAGAGTGACGTCAAACATGTCTCCTTCGTTGCCAGATATGATGTGGAAATCTAAATTGTATTTCTTAAGAACATCATTGATACCACCAATTTGGAGAAGAGATGTTCCTTTCATAGTATCTTCGTTGATCGTGATCCTGGAATTAAAACCAAATATTTTATTAATATCAATATCTTCTTCGAAATTTGCTATTGACATTAATTATACACATAAATAATACTCGTATACTGTATCTAGAACTACAATTTACCTGTATGTATCTTGCCCGATGAAAGGTTTTATTTCAGACGATGCGCCAGTACTGATTCTCACTGAGGCCACAGCACTTCTGTTAGGCTTTCCATGATCAGTGGCCACTACCGCTAGTTGAGTATCCCTTTGGTTTGGCGGCAGAGCGCTGTAGTTGACAAATATCACGCCAGATGTCGCGTCAATGTAATATCCTTTAGTTGGACGGAGTATAGAGTAACTGATCTTCCCATTATCGCCTGTATCTCTGTCTTTTGCGCTGACAGATCCGATTTCGAGCGAGTCTGTTCCTTCTGTAAATTTAATTAATATTTTAATTCACGATGTTATTCGAAAAATTACAATATAAACACAAAACGACGTTAATTGCTAAGAATAGTGAAATAAAGTGAAAATTATTTTTTGGTTCCTAATTGAAATTCATTATAATATAGTTAATGTTCAGGTATTTTCAAGATGCTTTTAATATAACATGTAAAATAAAAACATGCTCACCAGGTAAGATCCTATTGTATGAAATCTCATCGAAAACCGGTGAATTATCGTTGACATCTGTCACTTGAATGGTCAATGTAGTCTTCGCTACGTGTTCACTGTCAGAGGCCGTCACATTCACTTGGTACGATTTACGAGTCTCAAAATCCAGAGGTTTATTCAAAACTATCTTGCCACTGTATTTATCAATGGAGAACACATTGTTCCCCTCTGTGATCGTATACTTAAGCGCGGGGTATGTGTCAACGTCGTTCGCTGTCACCGATGTGAGCACTGTCCCGACTTCCGCCCCTGAAAAAATAAATGTAAAAGATTTAAACTTTCAACATTTGCGTTCGAGCCTTTAACGATCCACAAAATAACATCTAAAATAAAACCGTCCGCGTACAATGATACAAAAAGGAGAACTCGGCCCGTTGCGGAGACACCGCTAAAACATGCACTCGGAAAAAATTTAATACCGTCCAATAAATATTGATCCTAAAGGAGTCCCTTTTATTTAATCTCCGCTTTGGAATCGAATAGTCCATGTAAGCCGGTCGCGGAGTCGGGAATACAAATTATGTAAAATGCGTCCCCACTCGTGGAACGCTTTTTATTCTGCCAATTTATTTCGCAAAGTCGATATGTCGGCCAACGGCAATTTAAAACCGAATGCGTGAGTAAAAACGTACCTTCTGAGACGGAGATGACGTTTGGAGGTGGGAATGTCGGTTGATTGTCGTTTACGTCCACTACGTTGATTCTAAGCGTCGCCGTTCCAGTCATTTGTGGGTCACCCTCATCGGTGGCGATTACTGTAAGCTTGTAAGTTTCTCTTATCTCTCGATCAAGCACGATGTTTGTTTTGACGGATCCAGAAAATGCTGGCTCGATTATAAAAGCGTTGTCATGGTTTCCGTCTACTATGTGGTAGAGTATTCTTGCGTTTGCCCCGTGGTCACCATCTTTGGCTGCCAGTTGAACCACGAATTCTCCTTTAGTGTTGCCTTCAAGGACGTTAGCTATGTATTGCTGTTGAGTGAATCTCGGAGCGTGATCATTTTGATCCAAAAGATTGACTATGACGTCACAATATCCATACAAAACTGGGGAGCCTTCCGTACGAGCTACAATGACTAATTGCCGTCTTGGCCCAGGATAAGATTCATAGTCCAAGTTTGCTGAATTATTCACTCTTATGACGCCAGTATTAGAGTCAATTTCAAATGCATATTGATCATTTCCATTGCCAATTTCATAAATAATTCTTTGTCTGCGCCCATCACTTCTCACTGCTGTTACTTGCAGTACTTCTTTACCGTAAGGCATGTTCTCTTCTATTGTTATATTGTATGTAGAATTTTGGAAATTCAGTAAAGGCGTTAGATCCGAGAAATCACCAACACGTATCTCAATAAGCCCAACTGAACTTTGTGGAGGAATTCCCTTGTCTTTAGCAATTATTTTCAAGTGTATTAGTTTCCCATTTTCACTGGCCAAACTCTGTGTGGCTGTGAGTACTCCTGTGGTGGGATTTATACGGAATTTATTATTGTATGTATCCAGTAACTCATATAATATTTCAGCATTAGTTCCAATGTCTTTGTCTGTTGCTGATACGCGGAGCAGACTTTGTCCGGGTGGTGTCAAAGTAGCCACTTGTTCTTTAAAAGGAAATTTAGTGAATATTGGCTTGTTGTCGTTGACATCTCGTATGGTCACCTCAACTGAAACTCTTTGTGATCGAGCGATGTAGCGGCCTTCGTCTGTGGCTACAGCTTCGAAGTGATATACGCTGACTTTCTCTCGGTCGAATGTTCTGTAAATAAAATTAAAATGTAGTGCCCATGCAATAATATCGGATAAAATTGAGAAACGGTTAAAATAAAATAGTTTTATGAAAACTCAGAGACATATTTAAACTTACCCAGTTGTGAAAATGATGCCAGTTTTATTGTCGATCCTGAAAAGCCCCTGACTTTCATTTGCCAAAGAATAAACAATACGTTTATTGAAACCCAAATCAGCATCTGTTGCTCTTACTTTTATGACTGATGTGTCAATCATAGCATCTTCCGGTATAGCGGCAGAGTAATGCCCAGTGTCAAAGACAGGATCATTATCATTCTGGTCTTCAACCATTATAGTGATATTACAAGACCCTTGCAAAGCCACTGGTGATCCATGGTCAAATGCTGTGATGGTCAGATGATATCTCGTCTGAGTCTCGCGATCCAAAGTTCTAGCAGTCAATTGGCCTGTAGTAGGGTCAATGGAGAATTTATTCCCATTATTTCCAGAAGTAATGCTATAAGTTATGACTCCATTAGCTCCTATATCTTTATCAGTTGCTGCTACTGTATGAATAACTTCTGGAACATTATTTTCCGGTACAGCTAGAGGATAGCAAGAACCTGTTTTGAATGTAGGCGCATTGTCATTCACATCCATTACGCTGATAGTGACAGTGGCAACATCAAAGTTGGTTGTTGACTGAAATGTGCTTGCATCTGTTACGTAGACCGGAAATATGTATTGGTTCCTTTCTTCCCGATCAATTTTTGTCTTGACGGTGATAGTTCCAAGACGTTCGTCTATAACGAATTTATCGTCGGCAACACCAGAAGGTATAGTGTAGGTGAGGTTGCCTGCAACACAAATGTTGAATTAGTGTTAGTTATCATAATAACTAGAATTATTATACATTTATTGATAAAACGAACTTCTAGTTTAAAATATTTTTAAAGATACTTACTCGCTGTGCCTCTAGAAGATTTTGCAGTAAGCCTAGTTACAAAACTTCCGGGCCGTATATCCTCACTAATGTTAGCTCTATAGACAGAATCAGTAAATCTTGGTGGGACATTAGTTGACTCTTGTAGATTTAAGGTAAGTGTCATATGACTTTGCCTTGGGAACGGTATTCCGTGATCTGATGCAGTCAAGTTCAACTTGTATTGACCTGGGCGTACTCTTGATATGTCCGAAGAATATTTGTTGGAGAAAGTCAACTTTCCTACATCGTATTCCATTGAGAAGTACGCGTGATCGTTACCGCCAGAAATATAGTATGATATTTTTCCATTATCACCTGAATCTGCGTCAACAGCCAATGCTTGATACAAAGTTCCTGACAGTGTGTTCAGAGATACAGTAGCTTTAGTCGCCGAAACAAAAGTAGGAGTATTGTCGTTTGCATCGGTTACTGAAATATGAACGGTGGCTGATGTTGACATTCTTTCTGATATATTAGTTGCTAAGTCGGTCGCTTCAATGACAAGCCAATATTCATTCAACATTTCATAATCCAGTGCAGAAGTTAATGTCAAAGATCCAGTCAGAGGATCAAGATTGAATACATTTTTGATCGGCGGCAACGAAGATATTATATGAAAGTTCAACTCTCCATTAGGACCGGCATCCGCGTCTTTAGCCGTAAAGTTGTAAACGATTGTTCCTATAGGAGTTATTTCGGATATTTCTATGTTTATGGGATCCTGCGGCCAACGTGGAGAGTTATCATTGATGTCGACAATTTCAATCTTAACGGTAACTGCACTGCTCTGCGGATTGTTTGTAGCAGATGTATCTAATGCTCTTACTTCAAGCCGGTATTCATCTTGGATCTCTCTGTCTAGTTGGCGAGCAACAACCAATGATCCAGTTCTTCGATCAATTTCAAAAGTTCCAGGAGAATGATCTGTTGTCAGAGGCATTAGTAAATAAGAAATCTGTTTTTCTTCGCTATTACTTATTGTGTTCTCTTCAATATCATTATCACAGCAGGCAACAGTACCAATAACATGACCTATTTTGGAATCTTCTTTTACTTTGAAAGACAAACTAGAACTTGTAAATGTAGGTCGGTTATCGTTCAAGTCCAATACTTCAACTTTCAACTGCCTAATTGTTTGTTTTGGAGGAGTGCCACCGTCAGTCGCTGCTACTGTCAACCGATAAATTGATCTTTCTTCATGGTCAAGAACTGCAAGAAATAAAAACAGTTAATTTATCGTATATTTTGCACATAAATATTATTTATCTTTTTACTGTCATATGTAAAAAAAATACTAAAAATAATTCTTTATAGTACAACGTAAAAAATAACACACTCAGGCGTGCAATTATTGCTTTGAAGTCTTAAATCATACAACTTATTAAATTTTGCACAATTCAAATTACGATGATGTCATATCAGATTTGGATAGGTCCCAAGACTAGCAAAAACATGCAATAATAAAACATTAATATCTAAATCTTACCAGTACTGGTTTTTATCACGCCCGTTGTAGAATCTATGACAAAAACTCCATATCCGTCCATATCTCTCTCATTTAGGATGGAATAAGTTATAGTGGAATTCACTCCATTATCTCTGTCAATAGCTTTGACCCTCGCTACCTCTGCCCCAGGTTGTTGTTCTTCTCTGACACTGACCACGTCTTCTCTAGGATCGATGATCTCTGGTGGGTTGTCATTGACATCTGTGATTTTAATAGATACAGGCACGCGGGTTGACCTTGGCAGAGATCCTTGGTCTTTCGCTTCGGCAAATAGAGAGTACGAGGATTTGAATTCACGATCCAAAACTTCTCTTGTTGTTATGATACCTTTAACAAAAAGAAACATTATAATATACAATTTAATTAGCAAAAACTTTAAGAAACAAAAAAAAAACGATTGCAATTCTTGATTGGTCCTGTAAGCAGACGCGAACTTTTTCTGTCAAATAAAACATAGTTCATGCTTTAAGTGTACATACATATACTATTTAAAACTCAGAAAAAACACACAATGCTTGCATAAAATAATTTTATATCAACGATCGAAGAACCATTTGCAATATATTAATAAACGAACGATGCAAATAGAAGAATTGACAGCCTATAATATATTCAATCATACGTTATCAAATCTCACTAACGCGCAATCTACATCATCATTCATAATGAAACACAAACGATAAATTGAATTACAATTCTATTCCAACAAAACAACTTGCGCAACCCTCTCACAGCACATCTACAAGCTTAAACAATGAACATACAACCGGAGCCTCGCAATATTAATATTAGTTAAGATAAAATCGTCCACACCCACACTGCACCCAAAAGGACATTCATAAACCCGTCAACATATCTCATGATCATAATTATTTCGTTTTTTAATTTCAACAGAGCGCATTATTGCAATTTATAGTGGCAGTGCAACGTCTCAGATTCCAGCTATATTTAACAAATATAATTCATTTGTGCCATGAGCATCGTACAAAATAAAAGGTACTCGTCAACGACACTCGTTCGTCCCACACTTACACAGGTAACGTATGTGCTTTAAATGGCTGAAGACAGTATCGGGTACTAGGATAATAAAACATGCAGAATAACCGTGTAGACTGCACTGACTTGGTCATATTTTCATAATGGTTAATGGGTGTGCAAGGCAAGCGGGCAGGACGTTTTATAATTTGGTATTGACGATTGTGCGGCGCACCTCCCGTGGCGTCCTTCTTGTCCGACTGGTGCGACCTTTCCGATAAAAATTATAAATGTTTCGTTAATGAACGCGACGATAATTTATGTAATCTAGGCAATTTATTTCTGTTTATAATTAACCTACGCGTGCAATGCTTCTTTGCGAATCTACATTAACTGATGGTTCCGCTGCAAACATCCGCTCTGGCAAAAAGCAAAGCATAAAAATTTTCGTTTATTTTGTTCTTGTTCAGTTTACCAGTTTAGTCCCTTTTCCACTGCCAGTCATCTGGTTTCTCTTTTTGTACTGTATTTTTTGACGTTGGTTATACTGTCAATATACTATTCTTAGTTCAACTATAGCCTTAGTACGCGTGATGATACTAGTTATGATAATTATTGATATATTTTTAGGCTAATGAAGTGTGAAATTTCCCTAATTATCCTCAATTTCCAAGTGGTAGTCTCCCAATAAAACACAATCAGGTAAGCCATTGCAAACTTTTTGGACTTATTGTTTCTTTCAGGGAACCTTTACAACGATAATATCCACGGCTATCACATTAATCCTTCAAGCCCAGCAATTTATATAGAAAGCCTTAACCTCCATGTTATTAAAGCGACAACCATTGCTTTTACCATAACCAAAAAGATCTTTGAACCGCCGCCGAATAAAATCAATTATGGACTTAAAAGGATGTATTTTTTGCCACCGAAAACGGTGCACCTGTTCAAATCAGCGGCACACAGGTCCCATGACACAGACACCACGATGTGAGCTGAAGATTCGCTAACTAGCACCGATAAGCCGAATTGAGACAGTATCCAATACCATTCATCAGTCAGTTATAGGAGCTATAACGAAGTGGTGATCCTTATTGCATCCGTATCGAGATGTGAAAAACTCGCACGACTATCGATAAAATCAATGATTATTATAATCGATATGGTGGTACACGCGCGCACCTTAATTTGGTATCGTTTTGGTAAACAATCTTGTTAAAGTGGTAACATTTATTTCGTGAATGTACTAGTAAGGATATATTGAAGAACTATTAAAGGCTTTAGTAAATTTTGAAATTATCAATCTGATAGTATCTTCATTGTTAATATTCTACAATATATTATTTGATAGTCCTTCATTCCTCTATAAATGGCTTAAAATATCAAATCATAGATCAGAAATAGAGTAACCGCTAACCTTACATAAACATTCCGTTCGATTACATAAAATTTATATACAAAGCCTACCACATTGAGCAACACAAAATTCCCTTGTTTAGACTAAAGAAGTCGAGTTACTCCGGCAGACAAACAAAAATACTTATGGAAAGCTATTCATGGGAAGGCATAAACAAACGGCCATCGGATCCGCTCTCTATCCCATTAAATTGTGAAGGTATTAAAATGGTATTTGTTTGCCGTATGTGTTTGAGCAGTCGATGACTCTCTGGCACAACACACGTCGGGTTTTAGCTTTCAAAGACGCCGCCAGGGCAAACACGACGAGTGGTCCGTTGGTGGCCGGATTACTGGTTACTTGGGCAAACATCGGCCACAGTTACGGTAAAATTGCATTGTTTTAATGTTTAAAATGAGGGTTTTAATGAGCCGTGTAGCGCCCTGCGTCTGTTTGTATAGTGAAAGTACTACAAGTGCTTGTTATGAAGCTTAATGAAGGTGGAAATGTTGGAGGTGGAATTGTAGCTAATTAAATTAGAAATCTACTTTCATTACAAGTTATAATGTAACTAATGGAATTTAATGATACGGATAAACTTATACTACCTATTATTTTACCACACTGATTTTTGTTATGATTAAATTTTGTAATGCCGACTATAATGTATATAAATATAACATTCATTTCAAGTTACGTGGTAATACTCTGCAGCAATTGTCAGGTTTGGTTCCCGGTCGGAGGCTGCATTTGTTCTCGCATGTGGTTATTTGTGACCTATTGTGTGTTTCATACCACCCACGAGACGAGCGAAGATCATCAAGACAACATGAATGCATTATAAAATTTTAGTGCAAGCAATATTTTATCTGGTACAGACATTTTTCTTACCGATGCTAATATTAATTACCTACTCTAAAGTACTCAATTAAGAAACATCGTACACTATATCTATATCATCAAATATTTTAATAAAAAAAATCATCCCACGAACGTTCATTCTTCATACACTCAAGGGCTATACCTAAACAAACATCGTTGAGAACTCTCGTATATTTGGGAACCCTAAAAATATCAAATAACCTTACCTGTTATCGGATTGATGTTAAAACTGGTATTCGATGGAAACAAACTGTATTTCACAACAGCATTGTCGCCCAAATCAGCGTCAGTGGCCGAGGTTTTCCCTACATACGCTCCAATCTTCTGATTCTCTTCAACTTGGAACTCATAAGCGGCCTTGGAAAATACTGGATCGTTGTCATTAGCGTCAATAACGTTAATAACTAAACTAGCAGTAGCAGATAACGGTGGCAAACCGTTGTCAGTAGCAGTTATAACCATTTTGTGTTTAGCAGTTGTTTCTCTGTCCAGTGGTTTTGCCAAATAAACCCAGCCTGTTGTTGGTTGCACTTTGAAGAATTCATTGTTGCTGTTATTGCCTTCGGGTATTATGCGGTAGGTTATCCTTGCATTGTTGCCCGTATCTTTATCTATAGCTTGTATTTCCAAAATCTGTAAAAAAAATTATAAAATCAGATATTTTAAAAGTAACAAATTAGTCTACATTGGGGCAGCATGGTAAATAAGTATCTTAAAAGTCAACTTTCACAATAGATTGGACTGTAATAGAAGTTAAAACTAAAAGTTTAATACGAATGAATCCATTCTATGAATAATATTCGTTTCTTGCAACAAATAATTTGAAATTAACTAGTATTTACTCTTAAAAATCCAAGGCAATTTTATTATCGTGAGAATAAACATGCTTTATCGTAAAAGATTATCTAATGCTACACCAATACTTATATGTTATAAGTATCCATAAGTTACGTTAATTGTCTGTCGTCTATTTATTTGGCTGTCGTAGCGACGTTAAACAAACATTCTATTTTATTAAAGTTATATGTAAATGTAATATATTTTGGATGATACCGTTTGAAGCTATAGTATAAAATATTTTTTAATTTGCTTCTATAGTTTCTATCTCTACTATTTAGTTTTACAGTTAAAATTTCATGGGTAAATGAAATTTAGCGTAAGTTTTGTCAAATCTATCAAAAGCTTGATCGCTGTTCGATTTTCCCTAGACTCTTTACTCTTCTTCTTGCACGAAATTTATTTTATATCCTAAATTACAACAAATAGAATTCTATTTACCTTAGTATTTAGTGCTTCTGACTCCAAAACGTTGGCACTATAAGCCTCATGTTCAAACACCGGTGAATTGTCGTTTACATCTTGGACATCAACGACCAGAGTAAGGTTTGACGTCAGAGGTGGTATACCGCCATCTCTTGCTGAGATGATGAGCGTATGCCGGACAAGGTTCTCGTAGTCAAGTGGCCTGGTGGGAGGAAGATTATCATTATACGTCAATACTGTAGATCGATATTTATTTTTTGTGTTTTATAGGCCAAAATAATAAAAAAATTAGGAACAGTTACCAACTGGCAGCATTAAGGAATATGGTCCTAAAAATCTCCTATAAGTTTTACATTCCTGAATAAAATAATTATTCATATTTCTAAAGTATCTAAGTAAGTACTTTTAAAATGCAGACTACATACCATACCATTTTAAATCCTTAGCAGCGTGTAAAACAATTCGAGATTTAAGAAACGTTTATTTTCATAACAGTATTTAGTAACTTAAGCCCCATTTCCCGGGGAAAGTTTCTCGTTTGAAAGATACGATTATCGTAACGATATAAAAGAGTTGAATCGTGTAAACATTATTCAGAACGTGATAATCTTATGGTGATTATGTCATGCATACGATTCTCGCTGCGAGAAACTCTCTCCATGTAATTTGGCTATTCGATTTTATTGCTTTACAAAAAGTGTTTTTTTTTTTTTCGGAAACATTTAACCATTGGCTCTTACCTTAGCAACGTAACCAGTCCATGTTGAGGATTGACAGCAAACGTATTCGACGGTCCAGTTGCCGACAGGAGTTGGTAGGTGATCTGACCATTTCTACCATCGTCATCATCGTTGGCCCTCGCCGCGTAGACTACGGAGCCGATGGTAGCCGACTCCGCCACTGAGACCCTCACTGATGATGTGCCGAACTCCGGGGTGTTGTCGTTCACATCTTCTAACGTGATTTGGACCTGGTGGAATAAGGTATTAGAGTATGTCTTTGTGAGTTGAAGTTACAGTATTCCATGGTTATAATTATAAAACAAAACCACAAACTAGTGCGGTTGAACGCTATGTCGGTAGATGCAAACGAAATTATTAATAACAACAAAACACATGAAAACTAAATTAATTAATAATTTAGTTCTGGTTACCTATTTTTAATTTTGATTGATACCAAAGTTAATTATATACTATTTTAAATAAGGCAAAGGCTTTTAATGAGTCCTGAATATAATAACATATTTTAGAACATAAATAGTTTCATTTAAATCATTCTGAATTAAATTACTAATGTAATATTTCTGAATCCAAATAATATATGACATTTTATGGATTCAATATTTAATATTATCATTTCATTTTAATTATAATTTTCCAAAACGTGCATTGACATAACATCCATGCCACAATTCAAGTACAAGACAGTTTTAAATTAAATGCATTTACCTGCGTCTGATCATAGCTTGCCGGGTTTCCATTAGCAGCTCTGACGTTCAGCAGGTACGAGGACTTGGTCTCCCGGTCCAGGGCGCTGGAGGTCCGTATAGCTCCCGTCATCGGCTCGATGGTGAAGTGGTGGTCAGGGTCTCCTGACACGATGCTGTAGCGCACTGGCTGTTTACCTGCAAGATAGAAGGCATTGTTAGATTCTTGGAGATTTTTGGGACGGAATCTTTGGTGACTTTGGAAGCTAGTGCTACCAGTGTGGTAGTTATTTTTTCTAACAATATGGTGACATAGTGTGACAATATGATTCTAGATTTATTACTTTAGATCGCATGACTTTGAAATAGTAACAATTATACGAAATTGAAACAGTCATTACACTAATCACCTCTAATCACGCTATTTTTATTTTATCAACTACCCTAAATTAGAAAAAAAATTATAGACGAAACAAGAAATAAATATTTATAAGTACAAATACACATGTAAAAACCCGCTAAACTCCCGAGAGCGCATAACTCCACAACAGTACCATTACATAAAATTATGATAACATCGTAGGGCACAATACCAACATGTCTACAAAATGGCCCTCAACCTTCATACCGCCTCTGAATAACTCTACTAAAATGTGATACACACTGCTGTGTCGTGTGAGGAATAAGCTTCAATAAACACGATGATAAAGGATGATCGTTGAATAATAGTATGATTATTATAGAATTCGTTGGTCTTAGTATGAATGGAAAGTAAAATGTATTGGGTTAATTATGGAGAAACATTTTTGAAAAAGATTTAATTCTTCATACTGTATTGTTTTTCAACTTTTTTCGAGGGTAGATACAGAAGCTCCGAAAAAAAAATGTGTATGTTAGGTATGGGGTGTATAAATCAGAGGTTATAAATAAAGTTACTATCATAGCAGGCAAGACAAAATTACAACGCGGATAAAAAATGTTACGAATAACCAAATATCGCTTATCACTTGTGTCGTTATACTTAGCAGGAATGTAAAAGTCCTTCAGTCATCACTTGGCCACTGATCCATAATTATAAGAATATCAATCCTTATCCAAAAAAATCACAATCAAAATTCTCCAATAACAAATCAACAAAATCCCAAAAATGTACTCCACATTTGCTATCAATACGTAGCACCTGTGTGTACCATTCAGATCGGGCCCACTCGTCTCAATTTCCCCAGATTGTGGGTATCCGAGCGAAATTCACGGCCGCAGTGTTTATGGCCCCAGTAAATATTTATTCTAAACGTATCATTTTACTTTCGACGATGTTGTGCCAGCTTTATGCCTTAAAAATATCTTATTCATTGTGAATGATATCGTTGTTCAATTGGTGAATAAATTACAAATTGGTGGTAGGTCGTCTACGATATTTTGTCTTACGGTATTCTGAAAGCGCTGCTGTCAAAATAATAAGAATAGTTTTTCTCTCTTCGAATTTTATAACATTGGACACGTTAATACTATTAGATTACATATATAAATGCTTATTCTACTATGAAAACATATATCAAACAATGCGCTAAATGGATATTTATTTAATTTTACTTGTATTTAAAATTTCGCCACACGTCGATGGAAGTTAGATGGTCCAATAGATTTGTGACAATCTGCCACGGCATAGATAATTATCTATAGTCCACGGTTATGACGAATTCGTCATATCCACCAAAACAAATAAGGAATTTCGGGATGTGTGTATATTATACGGTTGCGAGCAGGACGGTATAATTATGTATGACGATTAATAACAATCTATCGTGCTTTATTTCACTTACCACCAAATTCATTGCAGTCCGTTCGTGGTACAAGTATAAAAACAAATAAATTGAGTGTATCCTATTGAACTAAAATATGGTATTGAGTTAAATCTCGGCGTAAACCTCTGACTTTCTAAAGTTACATGTGTATATTTAATTATCGCTCGCTTTAACGGCGAGGGAAAACATTATCAGGAAACCGGCGTTACTAAGAATTTTTTATAATAATTTTGAAGGTACATATAATGTCAATAATAACCTACCGCATTACATTTATAACTCGATAGAAAAATTGTGAATTGACACACTTTTTAATATTTATAAAACAAGTTGATTTTTGGTTTACTCCTTGTAATTATAATTAAATCGTAAGGCTGAAATGAGGTAATTCAAGAGTTATGAATTCATGTCTATATCCTCGAAAGATTAAGTCGACGTGTTAGCCTATCATTAAAATCTAGTTTATGTTCATTTAAACTAGATTTATCGAGCCAAAAACTGATACAATGTAGGCTACTTCCTTAACTCAAATCAATTCGACAAAACCATTTGAAACTTGCAATAATCGCGGTCTACTAGATATTATTCAGGATGCAATTAATAAATAAAAGTCAGTATTGAAATAGAGCAAAACTGTATGCAGATGGACATACAATGGACAGTCTCGGAGGCAGCAAATGCTATATCTGATATCGGTTTAATCTTAGGATAATTAACGGTCGCAGCGGAATGACGCTGGGATTCGAATAACTTGAATAGCAAATCGTTTGCTGTTTTATATGTAGGTTTAAGCCTAGAAAGGTTGTAGAAAGATATAGAAAGATATAGATTTGGTTTATGATGGTTTATTTGGCTGACATAAAGCGATATGGATTTAATGTTATACATACCTACAATCTTTTGATTTTCTTTCTTCTTCTTTTGATTTTTCTACTAATTTAGGCATTCCCATAATTCCTACTTATTGTAAATTCCAAAATGTATTATTAGATAGTGATAGGTAAGATAATGTCGCTTGCGTTTTAGGAAAAAAAATCTTCTGATGATATCAACAACTTTTCTAGTCAAAACATTTCCAGCCAGCCATTCAAACGCTAAATAAACAAAGCTATAAAAAAATCAAGGCATAACAGACGCAAAAAAGCAAAGGCATGGCCACGTCAAATCCAGTATTTCCAGCCGAAAATAAGACAAGGAACCAACTGTATAAAGAGGGGAGACAAAGGGAGTCAGCGGGCTGCGGGGCGCGGGGGGGCAGCGGTGCGCAGTAACAGGCCACTCTCACAAACAAAGCATGCCGAGTTCGTCCACCAATAAGGTTATATATCAATCTTGCGTCAAGTTCGCCCAAAAGGACCGGCGAAAAAAGCGTACCGGTAAAAAGTGAATGTTGGAAACTTAAAAAAACATTCGACAATGAAGCCCCTTAAATTGTTGTGAGAACTGCCAATTAAATGTTGATAGACGCAAAATCGCTGGCCCGGTTGAATATTGCTTTTTTGATAATCGTGTTAGTATATTTTGGCGCGATTGTGATGTACTCAGATATTATGTTGGTGGAGTTTTTCGATATTCGATTGAGCGAAAAAGTTTTTTTGGGGATTTTCAAGATACTTACCACAATTAAAAAATGTATGAAATGATAAGAAAAACTAATAAAATTTGTAAAGGTTATCGGGTTATAACTTTAGTCCTGAAATTTTATATTTCAAAGAAGCATGATACGTGACCGCTTGGGCTATACTCGTACATATATTTGGCTACATTTGATATTCAAATTATTTTCTTTGTGCTATCTAGTATTTGTTAATTTTTCAGTGACCGAATTTTTTATCCAGGATTCTTTACTGGTAGCATATAAGAGGTACTACCGCAATGTCTCATCCCCTTTAAACAGCAGTGTAAATATACTGCTATGTTCCGGTTTGAAGGACATTGTTGCCAACTAACTCAACATCTAATATGTCTCAAGATGGTGAGCGCAGTAAAATGCCAAGCATTGCTTTCTTATATCCATACTGTTTGATTTTGCTACTGTCGATGAGCGGTCGTATTGATTACCATCAGACCAATGGCATGTTCTTCTCATCATTCCTAGTTATAAAAAAAGTAAATTATGTTCCCGTATGACTATTTACTTGACTAATAACACCTAAAATCGATAGCAACCAATAAACAGTATGAAAAATTGGTCATATAGATTTTGTTTTGGAACCTAAAACATTTTATTTGTAAATAATTATAATAAAATATGAACCCGAATCAATTTTATATTCCTTAATTGTGCACAAGCCCCATATAGACGTTTAATTTGGTCTTTACCTGGCTTTTATGCTTGTAACCAATCCGCCCGCCATTAAATAACAAGCTTAACTTGTTAACATTAAAGAAATATATTTGAATTATTTTTAGCCGACCGTATGAAAAAAGAAATATATTATGAAGATATAGAAACCTGATTCTGGTTAGACATGTTCTTGTAGTTAAATATTTTAGGAAGAATAAATAAATGTTTGATATATTCATAAAAATAATAAAATGGAATTTCATAGCAATTTTGACTACAAAGTTACATTAAAGCCAAAGTGCCTTTAACCTAACTGCCTCCATTTTTTTCACTTTAATATCCTGTCTCGATTATCCATTAAAATCGAATTTATTACCCTTACCCTAGTGATTCATTCAACTCTCGCAAATAACGTACAAAACCCTCAGATACAACGAACGATCTAAGGCTAACACTAAATAATTCTAATCTAGTTATGTGATTTCTGTGATCTAGACCTACTAACATATTCTAATTACTAACCTATCCAAACGCCAATCCATTCTCAATTCAACCCGACCTTTGAATTTAACAAGCTCATATGTAGAGATCGTTTAGCGGCAATAAAGTCAAAACGTCAGCGGGTTGCATTTGGCGCTGGTGTTCAGTCAATTCATTAAGGACGGGGATCACGCGGCAGTACTGTACCGATAGCGGGGTGACCAGGCCGTGGGAAATTTAGAGAAAATTCCTAATACGCTTTTTTTGTTCTGGCATCACCATTGGAGATAATTCCTAATGTTCGTTTTTTTGTATTGACATGACTGACAACTTTTGTTGCAATTAATCGTTCAATACGAAGAACTTAGAACAAAGTAAATTCACGAAATATTTTAATATTCGATAATCGATATAGGATTTGTTTAGTCCAAGTAAAAAATATTTGTTTTGTACTATTGCTATGAGTTATTTTCTTGCCTGACTATCGAACTAAAATTTCTAAAGATTTGATATCCACGAAGTTCTAGATGCCTTGATTTAAGATTTCTTTTTTAATTCATACTTCTTAAAGTACTGTTCATTATGAATTGTTTCATTCATTATTTTGTTTCACTTATTTGAAGTTTCCTATCATTGGACTGCTACTATTAGTGACGGAAATTGGCTAGAAAAAATCTGTGAATGGTTTTGTTGTTACCATACGTAAAATACTATTTCAACTTGGACTTTGATACAAAATATACATCAAGTGTCATAATCTATGTCGCGACGGCCACAAATAAATAATAATGAAACAGAGCATACACAAACAATTTACTTAGGATATTCTATCCACAATACTAAAATTAGACTGGCATTACCCTTTCGTCACTAAATGGCCACCCTAGTTGCCCCCTTTCGCATTACAAAATAAATTTGCATGTTGGCCCTTCTAAATTGAAATCATTAATGGCTTACCGATTATCTCACTCACGAGTACTGAAAACTTGGCTTCAATTAAGTGTTGTACCCATCTGCCGATGTGAATTGTTGGCCATAGTCATTTAATTTAATGAATTAATTTATCTAGTGCCGAAGTTAGATAATCTCGCCGTCCTCCGGAACATGCCCTGATAGTTGGCCCTACAGTTTCTATTGTTTATTGAGATAGAACGTGCGAATGTTTTTAAATTTCAGATTGAGAGTAGATAAAGGCAAGGTGTCGACTCGAGCGTGTTTTATATACGTTTTATATTGAAATATATTTTCCAAGAAATAAGAAAATGTAGGAAAATATTATTTTTGTTGGATAATAAAAAGGCGTCGAATTAAATAAAAAGAGTAAATGTAACAAAAGATCAATTAGTCTCAGACACCTATCCATCGTAGTTAGTAGTGCCATTGACATGTATAACACGTCTCGATAAGATAGATTTATTCACAACATAGTGTCCTTTATCGGTCGTAAAAGATATAAATTCAATAAAGGGAATTCATAAAATAATTTAACACTCAAACGTCGAAATCACTCCGTATAAAACGGCGTGTAAAAAGTCGAAAATAATTGAAGCAACTACAGGGGAATCAAAAAAAGAGGTCTAAAAATTTTTTGGCTGCAAAAACCGTCGTCGCGGCGGCGGTTCGACGACCCCGCGGCTGCGAGCGCGGCCCGCGGTTCGGTCCTTGCATCCCCGGATTTCGGTGGATCCGAATTTCAAATTTTTCCCTCACCACACCATTGTGGATGCGGATAAAAAATGCCATACGCATCCTAATATCTTTGGGGCATATCTCCGGGAAATTTACTGGGAAAATATTTTTTTTTTACTTTTTTGCAAAAACTTTTTGCGTGTTTTTTTAGCCTTCGTAAAAATACTCAAGACTCGCTTTTTAAGTAAAAAACTTATATAAATAATAAAAAAATATAATTTACAAGTATTATATACCCTTTTATTTCCACAGTTATCAAAACTAAGTTAATTAAGAACACTCGTAAATGTACTCCATGAATCTTTTATAATTCACAAAACAAACAATGCCGTAATTTAAACTTGAAACATAAAAAAGGAAATCTCAAAAACTAATCTAAATTTACATAAAGCGAAAATAAATAAGGCTTCAAAAGAATTATATTCAGGGCGAATTTTAAATCTCTTAAATTGTAGCAGAATGAAGGTTTAAAATGACACCCGGTAGCGAATGACAATATCTTTGGAGGGCACAAATGGTCCAAATGTAGCGACATTACCATATTCCAAACGTTTATTGTGAAATATGCCGAAAAATGCATAATTTTTGGTAACGACTTGGAGGTGCAAAATATAGCACAAAACAAAAAAAAAACGAGTAATATTTCATTTGTGTTATTATGGAGGTTTGTTTTTGGCATAGGTCTAAAGCACAAGCAAGGGGCTCAATACCTAATGAAGCGTGGCATAGCTACCCGTGAAAAAAATAGGGTTTCGTAGGTTGGTGACCAGGATTGAGAATGATGTATTACTGGGTCTTCCCAGAGGTCTCTGTGTCCACGTCTCACCAATAGTTCTCTGAGCAATTTCCATTCAGAAATGTGATATCGCGACATATGTATCGCTATATCATCAGAACTTTCAACCTATGAAAATCATATATTCACACAATTTCAATTGCCCAGTTTCGGAATGGAACCCATTACCGGAACGTTCACGGGTATAATCAATATGCCGACTTAATAACAAGGCCGTTTTCTAAAACTGTAATAATCTTTAATAATATGCAAAAGAAATATTCACGAGAAAATTATATTGCATAATTCAAATTCTTATTGAATTTCAATTTCACATAGAAGGCACATACGGCGAGCGTTCAATAGATTTTTCTCTATAGATTGACTGTCATACATGATAGATTTATAGCGTGTGTGGTCGACTAACGGCTACATGCATTAATACATTAAATCGATATTTGATTAGACGGCAATGGATTAGTAATTATGGCAAAATATCATCTAACGCAACTCTATCGCGCGAGGGCGTCCGAGCCCTGTGGGAAATGACAGCTCGCCTTAACTAAAACCATTAACTTTGAATTATCAGGCGACACTTGGATGAATATTTTGGATCTATATTATTTTGTTATTAATTTTGTAATTTGTTTTTGCGTCGTGCGATGATTAAAGGTGACAAATTTTATTAGCTGATCTTTAAATATTTTACTTATATTTTTTTTTCAATTCCTAGGTTCAGGCATCTCTCTAGCGAATAGCAGAAGCTTGGGTCTGTATATATAGAAGCACCCATAATCGTTAATAATACCCCCGTAGACCCACCTAACTTCAAGCTATTTGAATTTATACAAAGTGATATACATTTATATAAAGTGATACAACCACATTGTAGTTATCTTGAAACTTATATACTAGTAATATAGTATCGTAGTATATTTCTGTACGAGTCGGGTTATACTTCTGTCTGATGGAATACCTTTATAAAAAGGCTTTGCTGCCATGTTACGCTTAGTGAGTAATATAGAGTGGGCCTCTACAGTACAACTTTCCTTTTCCCATAATATATGGTTAGATAAAAACGTTTATTTTCGTCATATTTCCGTCCTAATTTCCTCCATTTTTAGATTCGTCACTCCTCTGAAACATTCTGTTCCATAAACATCAACAGATGTACAATTTCTGATTTGCCATATCAGACCTCGATCTAGCAAAATATCACCATATAATATAGATTTAACAGATACAAAACCGCTTCTATCACAAACAAACAAAAGTAAAGCACACAATCTCCGTTTGAAATTAAACAATGCATAAAACAGCTACTTTTTCGTTGTGCAGTGCCACACCGCAAGGGAATGTAATGTAATATTTTTTAATCAATGTATATTTATATCGAGGCGAGTTAGCAATAAATCTGGAGAGGGCGTACGTCCGTATGTCTGTGCGCTGATCGTTAATGTTATGGAACCTCTTTCTAATTAAACCCAAGGCTGGAGCGGAATGGTGCAAGGGGTAGGAATTGACGATTTTGAGGTAGTTTTAGTGAAAAATATTTCGGATATGTGTTTAATATTTTTGACAGAAGATCTTTATAATGCTGGGCTAATTTATTTCATATGCATTTTACAATATCGTGTAGCGCATTTTTATGAACACATTTTATAATTGCTTTCTTATCTCGTATTTTTTAATACCAAATTTCCATGAAATTCTAGGTAACATTATCATATTTAAAAAAACATTAATCTGCTAAAGTATATAAAATTACACATATTAGTAAAAATCTAAGCGAGCTAATTTATATACGAGTATATATTTCATTATACATTTAACTGCATTAAGATTTCGGGGTTTGCTTGAAAATGAACAAACACTTTCATATTAGTGATTTTTACCTTCTAATAGTTCTTACTTTTATATAATCTTATGTACTTTTTTCATGCTGTTTTTCAAGTCAATCGACTAGTCTCTTGCATCTTAAACCAAACGCAAACAGTACGAGTACAATGTGATTATAATTTTTAAAAGCGATATCTGCTCAATCTGTACGTTTGATTTGCAACACGTAACCTACAGTAATACTATTGCTGTACAATATATTAGTAACAAAAAAACTGTTCAATTAACTAAATATGAATTATGGCCCATATTGTTTCTACTGAATTTAGTTTTTATTACTGACTAACTCAGTTTATGACTACTGAATGTAGAACATGACTTAGTTATTAAATTAATATAATGAAAAATACGTTTTGGGTGAATTTTAAATTCGAAATAGGTACAAGGTTAATTTTTGGTATAAAAATATTAAAGTTATTTTTTGATATTAACCAATAAACCAGCCTTAAGATAGTAAGGTAAGGTCGGCATCTTACCCAAATATATTACTTCGAACCTTTGAAAAAGATATGACCAATTATCAGCAAACATTGGCGCATATACGAGTACCAGGGCACTCACTCCAGCAACTAATCAAACCAGCAATCCTCAGTACCCAGTACCTACAACATTTAAATAACTTTTTATTCCCATCACAAACAACAACAATATTTTACACAATAAACACGCATTCCTACCAACACACCGGATTCACATAAAGCATTCTCTAGCTGCGTCGTCTCTACAATATTTTACCGGTTAATATATACGCAACGTTTCAAACTATGAATCTTAAACGACCGCTATCTCTATGTCCTAACAATGGCGTAGTCATGGCGTAGAGTTCTCATAGACAAGTGCACTATAACGGTAGAGTTTGCAATTCAGTGATTTACAGTGGTAGAGCTTACAATAGAATAAACTCTCTCGCACAGTGGCCGCATTTACACCGTAGCTACCGATTAATGAGATCGTGGTGATCGTGATTCGAAGACGGGAGCTGAGGCAATTGTGATTGATATTTAAATTTATATTGGATTGTATGCTTTATTATTCAATTTGGCTTGCTTAGTGCAGTTGGTTTAAAGCCAAAGTTGTGAAACGAGAGGCCATGGGTTCAATTCCCGCACCAAGTCAATGTTTGTTTGATCGGTACATAGATACTTGCTTCGAGGGTGTTGATGAATTCATAAGGTCTCTCTTAGTTTCTGATACCCACAATACAAGACTAGATGTGGGGGGTTAGGACTACGGATGTATGTGAGTTGTGGATGTATTTATGTATCCTTATTCTTAAAACGACTTGAATTACTTGTGATAAATAATAAGTATTCCCCATTTATATTTCTACACACATCATCATAAAATCATAGTTCAAAATTAAGGCTTCATGATTTTAACATCAGAAACTATAATTTCCTTTTATTCTGCATTACTCAATTATGTTATAACCAATATTTTTGTCTCTTCAAACTATTTTCAACTATTAATACCTGATACCTTCAATATAAAGCCTTTGAAATTGAATCAAGAAATCATTAACATCAAAACCGTATAAAACAATAAAATGACTTTACGTCTATATTACTAAGAATGACACTATTGGCCCCTAAGGATGGTAATCACTGAAGATGTTTCACGATCTACCAGACTTCGTCGTGGCGAACGCATTACACATAGTAATGATGTGCAATGTTCACGACACACGAGAACCGAAAAGTAGTACGAAGTAGGGATAATACTAACGGATATGATTCGGATACGGATTTAAGATACAAAAATACCGGTTAAGGATATGAAATTCCAGATTATTCGAAAATTTCGGATTATTTTCGATATGGATAACATATGTATTTTTTTAATTGTGCTAATAAATAATTACAAGGTAAAAAATTAAAATTTAAGTCTTTAAATTTTTAAGTATAACCGAAAATCTGTCATGGAATTTCTCATTTAAGCTTAACCCTTATCCGAAATTATTCGAATAGGTTTTTATTCAAATATCCGATAGCTTCGACTACAGAGCTCCATAACACTACTGGTACAAAGGTCGAATGTTTTCATGAATGGCTTCCTACTCCTCGTTACGTTAAATTATTGGCTTTTGTTTGTTACAATTTATTGTAATTGTATGCTGTTTCTATGGTTGCGGGGTCTTTGGGTTTATTTTATTGTAGCTTATAATGCTATAAAATGTTTTGAAAGAGTGTTTTAATATAAGCATTATATTATAGAAACTATGATGACTTAAATTTCAAAATCTCTACGTTACGAAAAAGATTCAAATCAAGAAATCAATTTTAGTTTTATAGATATATTGGATTCAATAGTTTGGACTTAATTATTTACTAAACAAAAAACTTTGAATCGAATTTATGTACTAATAAATATAGCATGTGACAGATTACATATTCATAATGAAATATTTGGAGCGATATTTCTTTATTATGATCACACTTAATTTTAATACCTACTTTATAATACCAAAAACAGTAACTATCTACTAAGCACTTCTTAATTTCTTCAACCCAACAACAAATCCAGCATATTAACATACGCAACATTACAGCACGGTGTAACACACAGCCACATACAAATCCAACCCGTATAAATATTAGCAGACCGCGGCGCGTTGCTTCGGCTGAGTCAGGAACGTGTTCCCGGCTATAGTACTACGATTTGATTTATCAATGATGTTCCGATCCCGGCGTTATTAGAAATAATACACAGTTATCTGTGCGGACGGTAAGGTTATTTTGTGTCACGGGTTTTTTTTCCGAAAGAAACCTGCCTTTATAAAACATAATATTGCTAAAATTGATCGTATCGCTGAAATGTATTATAAATTATATTTTGATTGTATGTAAATGTTACATTATATTTTAATTCTACTTATTTATTTATTTATTTGTTTATCATTTTTTATTGTTTTTTTTTAGTTAGTTATAGTTTGGTACGTCTATAACTAGGTGAAGAATATAAGTTGATCTGTCATTCATTGTATACTGAAGCTAAATATTGTATCATCTGTTAGTGGATCGTATAAAATGTTAAAATAAAATAAATAAAATATCTTTACAGGTAACGGTAAAATTGAACGCTATTATCAACGTTTTAACGAAAAAATAAACATGATACAGGATGTAGAAGGGGAACTTAATAAACTATGGGAAACTCAACAAAAAACATTTTAACACACCAGGCCTGAGAATAACAGCTATATTTTATAAAACAAATATTTGGTTCTATTGAGATAGATTTAAACTCAGAGGCAGCTTTGCTATCTACGTTATCTCGATCGTAAAATACACTTTTGCTACTAACTAATAGTTTAAACAACGATTTCGTAGTTCATACTAGTCATCCGAGTTTTAAATTACAATATATTTAAATGAATACATTAATTCCTAATACTATAAAGGAATTTAAATAATTGTGAGCTTATTTATTTTATCTTCGATCTATAGAAAACATCTGCTTCAGATGCATGTTCTGTTCTTTCGTATTGGTTTTATAAAATGAAGAGTTACAATTATAAATTGCGTGTGATATATATTTTTAAGAGTTAATAATACCGAGTGTATCGAGACTGCAACCGAAGACGAAGCTAGGTGGTAGTTTTAGTAACTGCCAAAAATATATTACGACGACTTTTTTTGTGAAATGTTTTTAGTCTGAAGTTCCTAAAAATACCACCTGCCTTCGGTCAATATTCGGTTGCATTTTGGATATACCCTGTACTATACATAATGAAATTAAATGCAACATCAAGTTGGCACGTAGTTCTGACTTTACTGCACTTTTGTTGTGGTTACACTGATCCATGTAAAGCTTTTCACTCTTAATATTTTCTTGACTATACAAAAAAGTTTCACTGTAATTTCATCAAAAAGGATTGTTTTTTTAATCCATATATAAAAGTTAGTCATGATATTGATTGCATATTACTGCTCAATGTGTAATAAAATATTTGTATCTTGATAATAACTGATAATTTTCTATTAAACCGTTGTAAATTAAGTCATAACACCTACATCCAAAAATAGTTGTTTCGTTTCAATAAAATCGATACCAATATTCCCTCCAATTCCGAGCAACCGATCGAGTTGGGCGTGATCCGATCTCTACACAGTGAGAGATAATTGCTCAATTGGCGTCACTCCCAGCGCAAGGCCGGCAAAAAACTCGTATCAACCATCAAATTATTGAATGGGCGGGTCCTCGTTGTTACCCACATAATGCCAGATCCGATTGTTATTGCTTTTAAAATAATGTGTGCTCATCAATACGGTAACGGGTATTGGAGAACAATTCTCATTACATAGTTGGGGGTGGAAATTATGTTTAGTCGGTTGATATTTTATTCATGTCGTACTATTTAAACACCTCTACTAAGACACTAAAGGATATTTAACTAAGCACTCATCTTGTAAATAGTGACAGAAAACATTATATTTAAAAAAATGTTGAATATTTCGAATTCGTTGAAGAAATGCCAAATGGGACCTTAAAATATTGTATCATTCCATAAAAGGCATTTTTGATGTAGGTACTGAGTACCAGTATTTTTTGCTTTTTACAATGTTTTTAAAATGCAAAAATAATCCATCCTCGATTATGATCAGGTCAATCTGCCCTAACTAAAATAGTTTTTTCTTCAATTGTATGAGTGAAGGCCCATTAAATATTTCTCCATAAAAAAAAAAACATTAAATAAACCGAATTAACAAGCCAAGAACATCTCGGCGGTCGTTCACACCGTTAATTATTAGCTAAACTCACAAATAAATTTGTGTGTGGAATGCTTATTTACAGAAACTCTTCGAATGGTTCTCTGTGGCATTAAATTTCTTTGAGCGGGCCGAGCACGTGTTGTGTTACGAAACGGTGTGATATACGGCCACCAAAATCGATGTAACGCACTGAGTATTAAATGTCGGTCTGATTTTAATGATTTTAGGAGGTTATTTAATCGGTTACTCGGACTGGATGTGTAAGACCCAAAGATGATAGCAATCTAAGGAAAGTCTGCATTTTGAAATAAAAAAAATCGTCATGTATAAATTAATTCGTTCTGGTAAATTCTAATTATAACATTTACCTAAAATCACTATTTCTAAATTCCACTTGTTCTTATGGTAGCGTTTTATTTCTTGCATAATGTGACGTAGTTTTTATAAATATAGTCCCCATTTCATGTGTCTTTTTACTTTACTAAAAATACTTTTTTGGACCATGCATCATCTCATCATCGCGAAAGAATCTGATTAGGCATTTAACCCTTTTATGAGTACATCATAAATCAAATGAATTACTTAACCCTTCTACTAATAGCCGTGGCTCAAACATACCCATACTCCAACAATCTAGAACTCCAACCGTGTAATACCCGTATGCAGTGATAACGAGGTAGCGGAAGGGACTCTCGAGTCATAAAAGAAACGGATTGAATGCGCGAACCCCATCACAGTCGTGATCGTCCCAGACAATAGGCGATTACCACCGCGCATACTTACCAATGGTGTGGGGCGTACCTTAAACTCTAGTGTGGAGCGGGGGAGATTTTGCGATTTTATTTTAATTTTGTTGCAATTTTATTTACGAGATAGGTGAAGAAATTTTGATTTTGTTTGATGCGTATTTTTTATATTCGAAGTCTTGTACATTTTTGTGTATGTCAGAGAAGGTAAATTCATTCGATATACTTTCGGAATCCTTATTAAATATTCCTTAGTGTGTGTTTACTTCACAGTTAAAGCTAGTGGTAAATAATACTTATTACTCAAGTTACTTTATAAAAGTAAAATTGATGGAACTTATCAATACCTTCAGTTAATAGCGACAGAGCCTATCTGAGATGTCCTCGTTACTGAATTCAAATTTTACATAACAGCTTAATTATTTAACTGGCGATAATACTAGCACCGAAAATTAACTATAATATTGAAAATATTCAAATAATGCTATATAAAACTTCGCTATCTCCTGCAACTCGCGCGCTCTCCACGGTGGCACGATTTCAATAAATTTGTTAAAGCAAAATGAAGCTATAAGGTAATTCCGTCGGGTCCGGTACACGTTGCCGCTACATTAATATTTACTCTTCTTCCTAAGTGTGTTCCCTTGTTCGTAACCTTAAGCGGTCGCCTACTTTCTTTCCGGGAATACTAATCATTGTGTTAGAAGCTGCTGGTTTTGACTGGGTTACTGTTGGTATTTTTGTGGGTGAAATTGTAGTCATGCCATTTTTATGCATTTTAAAATATTTCTCGTTCTGCATATGTTTAACCTTGCAATACGAGAATTTCATCTAATATGATACATTCAGGATTCTCGCACTAAAGTATTTTAACTCATTCAGGCTGAGAATTTCCAATGATGGCGCATAAACAGGATACGAAATAAAAATAGTGACGATTTCTTAACTACTGCAATAAATAAAAAAAACTCACCTCTATCAGCAGCAGTGGCCTTCAAATTTCCCACAACGCTTCCAACTCGAATATCTTCCTTCACACGAAAATTGTATCTTGGCTTGTCAAACAACGCCGATCCCACTCCAGCTGGCATTACGGAAACATGAACCACCGCCGGCTGTGGCGCAGTCAGCCCACCACCATCAGTCGCAGACACCTCCAGATCAAACTTCTTATCCTTATCAATCAACGAGGGCTTCGTCACAAGAATCTCACCAGTACTCCGATCGATTCTGAACACGTCATTGTCATTACCACTGACGATTCTGTATGTGACGCTGCCAAATCTTCCGGAATCAGAATCGGTGGCTGATACTGCGATGATTGGCTCGGTGGAGGAAACCCGGCCCTCCTTCAAAGACACGTTGTAATCTTTAGCAGAGAAGGCAGGCGAGTTGTCGTTGATATCGACCAGTTGGATCTTAACCATGGCCGTTGTGGACAGGCCCCCTGAGAATATATAAATAATTGGTTCGCTGATTGTTTGTATTGTTGTAATGTTATGTTTAATTGACAGCGCGCTGATTTATGCCGTTGTCAACGCGTTTTGCGAATGTTAGCGATGGTAATAATTGTTTGTCTTTTTTTTTTTTTTTTTTTTGTTCGGGTGTTGTTTGGTGAAGGGGTTTGATTTAATGCTTGTGAATTAGTAATCAAATCATATTTGATTTTTATTTTGAGTAACGGAAATTATCGACTAAACTTTTCAATAATTAGAAGTGAATCTAACTTACTTAAAGCTTAAAGATTTCCACAAACATATGTTTCAAAATGGAACAAGTTTATGTTTATTTTTAGTGTATTTAAATACTAAAATATAAATGTGTTCCACAGGTTCTCGTGTTACTTGCAAAATATTTTGTAAATAATATAAATATTTGAAACTTTAAGCAGGGTCAGTTGCTACCAATGTTTTTAAAATATACGTGCTTTTTGTTTATACATTATTTTAAATAACAAAGGGATTGATTTCTTAAAGCCACTGCTAACATTTGCTCTACATTCTAAATATATTTTTATATTAGTTATGTACTGATGTTTATGGTATAAACCATATATTAATTAATGCATTAAACCATCAATGTATCCATGGAAGTATTTAGTATATGTTGTTAGTTAACCTATTCTAAATAACATAATAATCCACCAGCCAGTATGCGTTCCTCTGGAGAGCACAAGCCTCCTCTACAATTGGGAGCCTATTGATCATAGTATATAGATAATAATTAATTTCATCCACAATTTCTTACCTTTAGAAATCAAGTGGAAATAACATTTACAATTGGTAGCCTATATTTGAATCATAATTAATTACATACACGATCAATTTCCTCTTACACTTTGCAACAAATACAATATAAATTTAGTTACCATACAATGTTACCGAATTTCCACCGAGATGATCTCAAAAATGCCACCATTATGCACTCATACACGTACGGTCGCATACCTGGACCGTTGCATGTCTTCCATTCAATTTACAAACATACACACGAGCCGAAAATGGCTTCCAAATTCCGAAACCTTTAGCCGTCGGCGACACAAAGTTGCCAAGAGATTGGACAAAAATAAAAAAATCTAAAGGAGTAATAGTGGCCGGCCCTTCGCACCATAAATCAGCTGGGCAGCACAGTGGAGGCGACGTTTGAGCAATTTATTTGGGAATCATCACCGGATTATTTTTAAACCAATGGAAAATTCACCGAGCCATTGATGTGTTGATGCCAACGATCTGTCTTTATACGTAATTCGCGAAATGATAAATTATTTTCTTATTGATTTTTAGCTGGTGGTTTTTATCGATACTTTTTTTTGTGATTATCACTTATTTTATTTTACTGATGCTAAAAGTGGTATAAAGTGCATATTTTAATTTAATCGTTTGTAAATTTAAATAAATCATATAACTTTAATCATAAGTTTAAAATATGAAACTAAATTGACATTGTACATGTTGCTATAATTTGTTTACACCAAATACGAAAGGCCAAGACAGCAATCTACCAATCTTTAATTCAGTAAACATATTATTTTAATAACCTTACTTCCCACAGCTACTTAGAATTTGGTACTCAAAACAAGAAACCTTAGAATAGTTTTAAACATGGTAACAAAGTATGTATTATAGCTTTTTTCCCAAAAGGGGTAGGTTCTGGTGCTACCAGGGCACCCACGTTTCGTCTTATATTTTCCATCCTATGATGGGACAAGCATACCAGCATATAGGGTATAAATTCCTGAATTTGGGCCGATAACAAATATAAAAATCCTACACAACTTTACCCGACCCAGGATTCGAACCCGCTTTGTAGGACCGCAGTAAAACTACGCCACCAGGCACCAAGGCAGTCTAACAAAGTAAACAAACCCAATGTCGCTTACGATGTTTATCAGTTACTTGCAGCCCAGCAGTTATCAATAAAACTAATTACTTCAGTATTAATTTAGTCGAGAACTCCACGATAATAGTTCCACTGCTCTCGGAATGTCGTTAGCCTACTTAGCAAACCGAAACAAGTGTTTGGAAGCCCTCGATGGATTGCGAATTAATTTCCTATAAATAAGTTCATCTTATGTATATTTGTATCTGTAGTAAGCAAAATATAAATAAATATGTTTTGATGATTTTTTTACTTACATCATATGGTGAGAGACTTGCCCTCTATCTCATCATGGGACGGAAAATAAGGCGACACGTGGGTGGCATGGTAGCAACTTTACCTACCCCTTCCGGGAAAAAGACGTGAGTATATATATGTACGTTTTTACTTATCTGCACTTGATTATCTGAAGTACGATCTCCCAATAAGACAAGTGACTTTTAATATTAATAATGGCCCTCAATATTAAAATCTTGAACGACTGCAGCTTTTATAGACCATGATATCATTCCGTCCCATTTTAGAACCTGTTGTCAACTGATAACAAACGGAACTAACCTTGTCTCCAGTACGAGGAGATTTCAAATATTAGCTCTTAGGAACTGCAGATCTCAATCCAAGTTTTGATAAATATCGCATAAATGATTTAATAGCTACTGGATAATGGTTTTCTATTATCTGAACTAGTTTTGATTACGTCGTATGGCTTGGGAATTTAAATGCTAGGTACTGTTCTGCTAATATTAATTGATTTGTCCATTGGATTTGAAATCGTGTGATTAATTAAGATCTAAGCTCATACTCACCAGTGGAACGCATATAGAATGATAACTGATAAGCTATTTTAGTATACCTGTTAGTTAATCTAATTGTAGTGATCGTTTGTTTACGTTGATGTTGTTATCCATAATAACAAAATTATTACTTTATACTTGACAAGAAAATAGGTAAGCAAATGATTAATAGCAGCCCTAAATATCTTTTGTCTGATCATTAGTTTGGCTTACATAATGGCTTAAGAAGTTCCAATAAGCTGGTCGACTTTTGACACTCGATATAATACAGCTCCATTTAATGCCACCGCTATCAAGTACAATAATGTAAATGTATAAGCGAAAAATAGTAGCAAAATAACATTTTTGGTTCCAATTTCAAATTAAATAGAATATCAAGAGTAGACCAGTAGATGTAAAAAAATAATTAAATGTAAAAATTAAAACGTAAAACGTAAAAAATCATAAAAGTGTATTTACCTCTGTCGGTAGCAATAACTGGAAACTCGAAGTCGCTATTGGCTTCATAGTCCAAAGGAGATGAGATGCAAAGTTCTCCAGTATCGGGCTTCACAGAGAACTGAGGTTTCGCGAAGCTATCTGCCAGAGTGTAGTTCACTATTGCATTGACTCCACAGTCGGGATCAATAGCTGACATCTGCAAAAGAAAGAGCAAGATTAATGAAAGAAAATGCAAAACATTGAATGAAATCGAATATGATTGAGTGATCGAGATAATAAGGAAATGAATCAATGAAGGCAATGAATGAATTATTACGATACATCTGATTCATTATGTTACTCCAAAATTACGAATCTGAATAATAATTGATGAAGCATCATCCATTGTACTAATTTGGTTGAGTTATTGAAACTAGAAGTAAAATGAAATCAAAGTGATATCACTAGAGCTTTCCTTCTTCAAATGCACGTATGTGTCTAATACAAAATGTATGTAATTTTAGAACCACGCGACTGCCGGCAGGAAATATCTGCGCTATCAATTGGCATGTAACAAAGGATCGGTACTGCAGCCAGGGTGCAGCGGCTACACCGCGACTAATTGCTGCCTCCGAAGACCGGTTGAGATAGCAATCGTAATTAATTAAATGCATTTAATTCAACGTGAATTGATCCGCCGAGTGTGAGGTCTCGAGGTACCGAGGGCCTTGTACCAAAAGGACACTCTCGCAACTAGCCTCGTCGCAAATCCTTTAGCAAATAAAACTAAAATAAACACATTTTTAACTGAAGATTAAATTGTGAGTAAAGGAAATACTGATTCTGATGAAATTGTTCTTGATATCGATGATTTTTATATCACTGATATAACATCTTCCGATAGTGTCGATTCAGTAGATATTTTAGTTGCAATATATTTTGTTCCTTTTGTCAGAGATAGCTATTATAATAAAAGTATAATTATAATTAAAGTCAATAATGACTCAGGTATCAAAGTGGTATCAGAAAAGAATATTAAAAAACCCATCCCCATACGACATGATCTACAAAATAAAACGAAACAAAAGCGACACGGCATAAACGACACATGATGCAAAACGAACAGAACACGGCGTGATAAAACAAGAATGAAAATGCCAAGAAATAAATCAACGGAGAATAAAAACACGATAATGAAAGCGGCAATAATGAAAATGCGAACAAATGCCAAAGTTCATACGAAACTGTACGGCCGACAAATTGGCACTGAAGGTGTTAAGTGGCCAAAAAGTATGAGACCCCGTACTCGATAATTAGTTAAAAAAATCATCTTTTTCCTTTCTTTACCTTCGTTATATTACGGACGTGACAACGGCGCTTGATTAATTGCATTCATGTCCAATACTAAGATAAATGGTGGTCGGAATATGAGATAGCGTTGGAAACAATTCCCTACCGTAATATAGCGAATTAAGAATTAAAATCCTTTGCTCTCTGTCATCGGAATAAACTTTGTTAGTTTTAGAGATTTCGCTAATGACTTTATTCTTGTAGTTTGTCTTATTATCTTTGGTCAATCATTAATATAAATTGCTTTATTATTGAGCCATTCATGTGAAGATTTTCGGTTGGAGTTCGATTGGATGGCTCTTTTGAATTTTGTAAAGGTTTAACACTCATTATGAGGGCTTATGGATTCGATGCAGCGTTTTGATACACCGCTGTTTCATCTTTACCGTTTTGTGTAGCTACATAATGATTTTGAGCAACAATTTCAGATGCTATTACACATTCAATTTTGACGTACATATTACCATGCATTTTTACTTACTGTGCATTAAATTCAAGCTGTTTTGGAATTAAATTATCCTTGTCTTAATTAAATTAAACCTATTCGGAAGTATAATAATTAAATAACACATGTTAATCATGGAAATTGGGATGTGCATTCGAGAACATAATGCAGACCTCTTTATTTATTAGATATCGTATTAAGCGGGTCGCGTGTGATTTTTTTTTTGTTTTGTCATCATTAAAATGTACACGCGACGGAATTCAGTTCTGAGAAGTGCATTTGTAGAAACAGTACTCGCATCTGATGTTGGACTTACTTTATTATTATTGGGAGACGATGTGTTGCCTGATTGATGCCGTATCGACGTACACAGTTGCGTGTCGCAACTGGCCGGGATTTTTTCGTTTAAACACTTTTTATGGGATTGTACTAAGTAAATGATATTTAATTTTATTGTTATTACTTAAACGACGTGTCTTGGCTATTTCATAAATTTGTGTGTATAAATTGGATTGTTTGCCAGTTTTAATTCAAATTACTCAATTGACTGCCTCGGTGGCGTAGTTGTACTAGGGACGGTTACAAAGCTGAGGTCTTGGGTTCAAATACCGGGTTGGGCGAAGTGATATTAGATTTTTCCTATTCATTATCAGCGTAGAGTCAGGAATTTGTGCCCGATATGGCTATAGGCTCGCCACCTTCCACATCGTGGGACCAAACATACAAGGCGAAATGTGGGTGTCCAGGCACCTCTGCCTACCCCTTCTGGGAAAAAGGCGTGAGTTTATGTATGTATGTATGTTAATTCAAATTATCAGTGATTGCAATTTAAGCCTTAAAACCTGTAGGTTAAGGATGATGAATAAAATAAATACTTTCTAAAGATATCTAGGGAATGTCACAACTACTGCACTTTTTCAGGTTATATAGATTTAAGCCTAGTATTACGAAATGTCTTTATGCTCAATTAAAACAGTTGGTCCCTTTGGATCTCGTGTTTAATTAAGAGATTTTCGATAACTTTCCATTTTATCGCCACACACGACGTGGACCTATTTAAAATAAATTATAATGACTTTTATAAATTTAATTTCACGCTATCTATCTTTTGAATCGAGTATACGTCTTCCCTGATTGCGTATAAAATTGTCGCTTTTCATTTTCAACTTTGTCACTTTTGAAATAAAGGTCACAATTGATATGACATGTGAAAACTAATATTTAATAATTAAGTATTATAATTTCGTAGAATTTAAATATAATCTTGTATTATAAAGAACGGTCAAGAGTATTATTGGTTTTGTGGAGGTGGATAAGTAGTACTACCACCAAGTTCTGAGGTAGCTCGTTTGATATGGTGACAAGATTATTCGTACTATTTAATCACCATCTTTAGCTACAGAATAATTAAAAGGAAAGCCTGTTTCTTACTATTTATATAGAATATAGTGAAAATATGCGAAAAAGTAAACCAGTCTTTTGTATTTTTCCTACTACCACGTCGACCCACTAAAGATTATTACCTATAACTTAAACACCCATACACATTATGACTTAAAATCTTCTGTCTTAAGATGGTGAGCGCAGTGGGATGCCAAGCATTGCTTTGTAATTCATGGTGTTGTTTGGTTTTGCAACTACCCATGAGCGGATGTTTCACTTACCATCAGGCGAATTGCATTATCTTTTCGCTTTTCTTTGCATAAAACGTACATCTTCACAATATTATTATTCAAAAATGCAGTCTCAAAATAAAACAAAAAATCGGCGACCCACCAAAACAAAATAATCTGAAACATTTACAAAACACAAAACGTTTACCTTATGAAAAATCCCAAACTACTGGTCGAAATAAGTGGTCGTAAATAAATAATATCGGGCGTCAAGTATGAGTGTTTAAAGATAAAAAGCGAAAGCTGTCTTTACCGATGTTGATACATTTAACTTGTTTTATATTTAAATTTCTCAATCAAGTTGACACTGGCTATATCGACTACCTCGCGACGGAGATAAGAGAGCCTACACTAAGATTTATAGGGTACTCACGCTGAGTTCTCCGCCACGTAACAGGTAGGCGGCTTAAAAATTGTCCTTCACAACTCAATTAGTGGTTTTAATGGCCGCTAATGTCTTAGATTTTGAATTTTAATCGCTTGATGTTCGATTGGGAATATTTTTGTACTTGGCGATGTTGGAAGGTGTGATATTTAATGTTAGCTAGCAAAATGAACGATTTTATCAAGCTTTTACAAATACAAAACTGATATTTAGTGTTTTCTGCTTTCAGCAATAAATGAAACACGTATCGTTCTTATTTTTGGCATAGAGTATATGAATCGGGGTGATAACCTAGAAAATTTGTGCAATAACATTTTTAGACCACACTGCTGCTATGAAATGTATAAATACGAATAATAATTAGAGTATTACCTAAAATGGATTCTACAAAAAAAAATGTAAGTGATGTGTTGTCTAGATAAAATACCCTTTACCAAGAAAGGTTTATAAGTATAAGGAGACACAAAACATACTCCCATTTCTCAGTATTGTCTTAAATCAAAAGTCCAAGTCGACCGATCCGAATACATTAAATCAGAGCATTCAAATGGCCTAAACTGAAAACGAAACTGCCTAACAGAGCTCATCTAAATAAAACTTACATCTGCCCGTTGAAAACAAACTAAAATATATAAATAAAAATAAAGATTCCACCACAGCTCGGCCGTACGTAAAGGACATTGTAATTCAAGCTGATTGGCACACAATAATGGTATCAAACATAAGCCATTTAAAAATTGTCCAAGCTAAAAGGAATAAGGCAACGGCAGGCGACAGTGGTACAAGGGAAAATAAACATCTTGAACAATACCTGGGCCGCACTTGGTAGTTGGAAGTATTTGTAGTGCCATTAGTTTCTGCACGTTTCGCAACTTGTCATACAGTTTTAAACTCTATCATCGATGCTGCAAGGTCCCCTTCAGCTCAGTAAACTTTTTTGGGGTAATTAAAAAATGATTCCAAATTTGTGACCTGCATTCCTTTTGTACCCTCACTTTCTTTTGTAATTGACTTTAATTGATGGTATTCTTTTCGAGTATTTTTATAGTTATCGCTTCGTTTTCGCAATTGGCCTGATTTAATTTTGTATATAAAATGTTATTTTTATTACTTCATTCTTTCGGACTTTCGGTTTGATATGAGAGCGAGAGAATTTTGGGTACTTCAAATTTTGATTGTCATTGGACGTGATTTCACTTTTAGTCGTAAATCTACTTTCACATTTAGTAGCCCTTTGCTTTGATTTTAATGCAGCTTCTTTGCTTAATACATTTTTGATAACCGTAACACGTATCATATTTTATATAGCTTTAGAATTATATACGGTGAAATCATGTTTGATACAAAAAGAATGGCTTTGTCCTTCAGATGTACGCTACTTTCTACATTTTCCGCTATCTTTTGTTTATTGTACGTTGGAGTGAATGATTTGGATGATAATCGTGTGTTTTCCATCACGATTGTATTATCTATACATTTAGTTATTATGGTTAAGCAAAAAAAACTTGTTTCGACTATAAGTTCTCCTTACTCTTAAATGTATTGGAAATAAACGAACAAAAACAAAATCAGACCCCAAGCAGATCGTAAACCTTTCCTAGTTCACTGAAAGCGGTATCACCATATTTGTATTTAACACAAAAGTATTCAAAATAATATGTAAGTTGAAATAAATCGTGGCAAGAATCGAGGGCCGCGGTCTTCCTTTTAATTGACCATAAGGGTCTTCGGTGACCTTTGCATTCTCAGCCCTTTGTTCATTAAACACTTCATTGTCCGTGCCGATTTATTTAATGCCTTTTCTTTAAATAATTAAAATGGATATACCTTCTGGATCTTCATTAAAATTGTGACCATTTAAATAAGGACGCCGGGTTTAATTGTGGTTTATTGTTGACTCTCGATCCTGTATTGTTTCTTTTAAATTTAAAATAACAATGCCGTTCGTTTATTTTCTGGAGTTGGATTCTGTCCTGTGTTGGTGTTTATGTCATTGGTTTTCAAAAGTGTCATTCATTTGATGCCAAATAATATTATTAAATGATGACAATGATTATAAGATACATTTTGAAAGCTACTGGTTTTAAAGTTGGGGGATCACCTTTAGTATATCATATTATTCTAAAGAACTATCATTCTCCATATTATATTGAGATATATTTTCACACGGCAGTAAAGCTTTTCGATAAAGTATTACAATATGAGATACAAACTATGGAGATTGAACAAAATTGCGTGATATTGCTTCTGTGAAATTTGAAGGTTCGGATAAAGCAAACTAAAAATATTCTCCACATTGTTTATTCAACTAAGAAACAAAGTGTCGTAGGTTAAATTCCAACAGACAAATACATTTGTAATTCCCGATATCCCTCACGGGAAATCTTACCTCGCGAACAGGATTATGTATGTGACAGTGGATTTAATTTATTTAGATCAGCTGAATATCGCACAAATAAAATCACAGCGTTATCTTTAAATACAATCTCACATTATTTAACTTGAATTTGTATCTTTTAAACTTGTGTAAAAACTGATACATTTCAACGTACATGTAGGCGTAAGTGGTGTATAAATACGTGAATTTTATTGGTATTCCGATGCGCGGGCGCATGTGAAGTGTCAACGCATGTCAGCGCCGATGCCGGCCGCTTGGACCGGGATGGGAAAGCTGGGCTATCGATAAGCCGATAAATTTAGATTTATCAAAAAATGACTACGTTTTTATCATGAAATGATAATTTAGTGAAGTATGAAGAAGCGCTTGAATTTTATTACTAGAATTTCCGTATGCTATTTATTTCAATATGTTATTGCTGACTGTAGCACTGATATTATTGTTTATTTAATAAAATAAAAAAAACCGAGAAATGTTATCTATTTAATAAATAATGTGAAATATTTTGATATTACCGTAAGATAACATAATCGAGACCTAAAATTATTTGCATAACTTATTATCAATACCGATTCAAGTTTCAAGCCATCAAAATAATGCGGATATAAAACTATATTTAGAAAGTGTAGGAATTTCTGTGATAATTATCCGTTATAGGCCAGCAAGGAAATGCCAAGGATGATTCTGCCATCGCCATTTAATATCTGTTGGATATAATCATGCAAATGTGACTCAATGAGCTTCAGATAACGTAGGTTGATATTTCGGTTTACTTTAATGTTTCAGAAGAAACATTTTTCTATAGGAGATTTACTATTCATGTATAAAAATTAAATAAAAAATACCAAACTTAACACAAAATCTACATATATTATAATGATTCAACTTGATTACTTATATTACAATAAATGTTAACGATAAATTTGTAATATATTGTAGGATGTTTATAGTAAAGTATATTTATGATTATATCTATAAATCTCCATTGTAGTCAATGATTAAACTGTAATTTGTGAACAAACTGAAATGTTCTAAACAAAACAAACTACAATTATAATGATATATGACTCTACAGCAAATTAAAAACAGAAAAAAAATCGATATATTTGCCGAAATTCAATCCTTGTCGCATCACTATCGAGAAAGGAGACTCGCGGAATCGCCACCCGATACGATGCGGTTTGGAGTCTTGGACGGTCCCTCGTACCGGCGAGGTTATAATCGTTCGAGCTTTCATTAATTCAACAATTATATTCTTATTGGGCACTATAATATTTGTTTGGGAATTTGTGGGAATTATTGACATACTTTTATAATTTTGGACCGTGTTTAGGATGAAAACGCGGCGGAAACTTTGTGATATTTTGAATTTGGATAGTAAAATTCGTGGAAATGATACTATAAATTCAGAAAATATTCATAGAATATTTTATAACAAAACTTATTAACGATAAAGATGTTTTATTTGTAGGAGCATGAGCATACACACACAAGCACAAAACATACAGTTTACAAACTAACTTGTACGTTTAAAATGTTCTAACTTTGCACATTACGTTGAAATTATAATATTCTCTATAATACTATTGATTACCGTAGTTTTTAAATCTTATTTGTATAAATCTTTGTATTTTCCATTCAACTGTACCCAAGTAGGTGACATCACAAAAATACAAAAATGTTTTCCGTTTATTTTTGCGCGCGGCTTGAAATATGAACGCGGGATTTTAAGGTTTTCCTCAGAGTCGGCCGAGGAATCCTTTTGATTGAATGTTTGTATTTTAAATATCGGATTTCCAAGGTGACAGAGATTGGATAATTTATATATATTTGTAAATTTCGTTGACGGCGGAGAGGTTTAAAAAATAGTGTCTTGATGAATTTGAGGGTTCAGTTTCGAAGTTAAAATATTTGGACGGGTTTGGATATGTGCATAAAAAATATTTTTGTTTGAAAATGCATATAAACAGAGGCAGATATGGTAACAGTAAAAAATCAAAATAATTGAGAAAATAATCACTGCGAGATGATAGTCATTGTGATAAATTGATGACGGATAACAACTTCATAAGCACGAAAAAGTATGCATTGGACTTGTCGATCCATATATCTAGCATATTGGTAAAACCTTCTCTAATTCGAGTCCCATGATAACCAAAGAACTTCCTGTACTAAATATGATTTTTAGCCCACCCGCAATATACAACTAAGCCTAGTATAAGAAACTGTTAAAAACATAAAAATACCTTTGACATTTACACAAGTTGACAAAATTTATATTCAAACGTGGGCGTGATGATAGTAATTTAATTGCATTTTTTGTCGAAATTAATTTTATTGCCAAAAATAAAAAGCTCATTAATTATGCAGGCAAGTGTTAGAATAAATAATACTAATAGAAGAGACTGATTAATGAATTCTGGATGTCTTTGAAGTCGGTTCTGCGTCTCCATTGGTTGTAACGCTAATGGTTTTGATTTGGAATATGTATAAGCCTTTCCAAATCTAATATGGGCGTATACCCAATTGTATTTCACGCTGTACCGAAGCGAGTCTGTGATAAGTATTGTGATATGAGAAGATCGTAAAGGTAAAAAAAATATTTGAAATTACAAGCTATAAAATCTTTCAATTGCTAGTTTTCGAAAATCTTAACAAGCAATTTCCTCCAAGATATAAATAATAATAAAAAAAAATATCCTCTAATTTTTGTGAGTAGTGTATAAAATATTTTTATCTCAAGTCAAATCTCGAATATGCAATGTCGATGTTACTGTATTCTCCAATTAAACCACTAATGAAAACCTCATTAATCTTTCTATCTAAAGTCTAACCTAATCCCTACTGTTCCCGGTAAAACCCATTCTACACACTGTCCTTGAATGTCAGCAAACATATAAAAATTTGAAGTATTTATCTGCGATCACTTTCTACCATCCCATAAAAATTTATACAATAACCAATAACCACGATAATAAATTACATTTATTATTAAAATTCATTATGCAACATCCTACAGCTTTATTATAGACGAACAGTAAAATACAAAATTTATGTGTATAAATTAATTTAGCCAATTATAACACACAGATAGGTGTCTTTCCCGCTGAGCGAGATAATTATGCGCAAATTTGTCCAAAAGAACTGAGTGTGTGCACTCATCAATTCACTAAGACTTTTACAAGCAATATATTAACACCAATGTGTCTATTTGTCTCAATATTACCATTTTACGACTTTTACATTTGTTGGAAATTGTTTGATTGCTGTTCTTTGAGTAGTTTGAATTTGATGGATTTGGTGGATTTGGTGTAAAAATCGGGTTATTCTTTTGTTCCATAAATACACCGTTTTTCGGTAATTTCTGACTCTTAGTAAAATATTACCCGAAACTTTTTTGTATTGCTTTGAATAGTGAGATGAGCATGCCGTTAACCTGATAGTAAGCGATACGGCCGCTCATGAACAGTAGCAAAACCAAAAAAACCACCACGAATTACAAAGCAATGCTTGGCATTCCACTGCGCTCGCCATCCAGCCAGTAGTTACTCTGGTTACAATATTCTTCAAACCTAAACACAATAGTGCATTTACAGTACTGTTTGGCGGGAGAAATGGACAATGCAGTGGTACCTACCCAGGCGGTCTCTCACATATGAGGGACCTACCACCACTAAATTGCCATCTTATACATTTGTCTCAATACAGGATGGAACCCGCCTCTCGTTTTACTCTCAGTTTAACGAAGGACCCCAGAAGGTTGTCATTAATGCTAGTTAAGTTGTATTAGCACTTAAAACCTGATTGTAATGATAAACGGGTATCTATTAGTTTTGAGGTATTGCAAATGGACGACCATACTTCAAGGTATAATGTCATTTGCCACATGTACGCAGTTATTTCCTATCAATGTTGATTCAGTGGTCGCATCGGCCATTTTTATCTACGGGTACGAACAAAGTATCTACAATGCTGTCGATTGCAAGTCTAATGGAGAAAGAATAGCTATCGGCGAAAATGGTCATCTCTAATCGGTCGACAGAATTATATCATACTTACATATATAACACACAGATTTTCTCAGAAGGAGTAGGTGCAGCCAGGACACCTAAGTTTCACCTTGTGTGTTTCACCCCACGATGTGATAGGGAGCAAACCCATCGTCGTATCGGCCATAAACTTCTGACTCCGGGCTGATAATGAACGAAATTTTCCCGACCTGGGATTCAAACCCGAGACTTCGGCATTGTAATCGTACCGTAAACTGCGCCACCGAGGCAGTCAAATATACTAGCCTGGTCAAAATCCGAAACTCGTCACACTTGCACGCCCCTCTGTACAGGTTTTTCTACGGTTTACGCTATGCTGGTGGTTTCAAATTAATATAAAAAATACTGCAGATTAGAATCCATACTGTCTACCGAACAAATATATCAATCTTAAATTGATACACTTTGCATTTTTGGATCTGATTTTTCTCTCAGATAAAATAGATCCCTATTTAAGGCTTTTGGCTCAAACATTAACGAAGCCCAATAAAAACTATTATTTTTATTACTTACTTCATGATAAAAATTATTGGCCACGGCGAGCCCTAAAGATTTTGACTTAAAGAATCCACCGTCATCCAATTTAAGTTGAATAGCATTGCAATAATTTACAGTGAGCCGACCGCTATCCGGTAGAATTATCCGCGCAATGAATCTCAAAAAGTGATGAGTGCGCGCGTACACACCGCTACTAATTGACACCGAGTGGGTTCATTTCTAAAATTACTATATTAACTGATGGCACAAGGTACCGGATTTAGAGGGTTTATTCGACGACGTTGTAACACTGTTTTTTAGTGAGCCAAAGCACAGCTTGTGTCATTACTTTTTTACACAATTTAAATTATTTATCCTACAAGTTTGCCAAGCCATATTTTTTTACTATTATTAATATATATTTATTTAATAGCTACTTAATTTTAAATCAATGTTGCAGGGAAGTATCAGCACATAGTGTAAGCCACATTAATTAAGTTATAATTTCAAGGAAAACAAATATAACTACTATTGTCGATATCTAGAAAACAAAAAGCAAGATAAATTACTTTTATAGGCTTTATTTTGGTGTTAATAATTTTAAAATCGTATAATATTTATATCAGCTTAGTTCAATCATCTAACACTGACATCTTCCGCTACCCGCTCCCGCTGCCTCTCATACCTTGCTGACCATGGCTACGTTTCATACCAGTTCTGTGGGAGCCACCGAGAACTCTTTATGAATGTGGAATGGCCGAGTGGGCAAGAATAGTCTATTAGATACTTTTTATTGCTGTAATTATATTATGGAAAATAAAATCGATTCAGAAAGACAGAGGTTTATACGTATCGTTGGCTAGGATGCTTCTGTTGTGTAGTTAAAGTAATGATTATAAGTTGTAAGAAGATTAACTTTAAGATATTTTTAAGAATCGAACTTAACAATGCACACCTTTAGTGCAAAGGTTTTTGTACAAGTTGAAGCAGATTAGGCCCACGGCAAAACAACTGGTCTGCTCTGACTTCGAAATGCGAGAGTACAAACTGCATCTCTTTACACATTCGGCAATTCGTAATACAGCACCTCAAATGCATCAGGCATTAGATAAAAATTCATCCTAATCTGTACTATTTTCAAAGCGGTCGATAGTGACACATTGGTCGAGGACACGCGTCGACCCACACATCCCCCACAAGTCACGTTTAGCCTTAGTTTTGTTATCATGAGTATTAGAAACAATCTCTTTATCTGAAGGATTATTAAATTCAATATGTTAATTTCTTTCTCCTTTTTTAACATTAGTAACCTTGTCTGTTTTCAAGTTATCATTTCCAGCGCTTATAATTAGTTCTTAAGCCACAGAAAATTCACTGTTGATCAAAGGCCTCTCTCCAAGGGTTTTCATAGGGACCTATTGTAAGCGGTCTGCATCTACCAAATTTCTCAATGGAGAATCTGCCACTCTAAGATTTAATTATCACTCATAAATCTTATTGTAACCTAATTGACTCCAATTAAACACAGTTCCTGCATACCATAGCGGTTTATAATAATTTCTATGGTATGTAAGTCCGCCAACCCGCACTAGGCCAGCGTGGTGGACTATATGGCCTAACCGCTCTCAATCGTACTGTCGATTGTAGAGTAGGCCCGTGACCTGCAGTGGGACGTATATGGGCTGATACAAACCCAGTTCAACCCGAAATACGAAAAATGAGTATATTTTATCTAATACCTAAACCATCTCAAGCTAATCTGCACTATTCTCAAAGCGGTCGATATAGCGACACATCGGCCGAGGACACGCGTCTGCCCACACGCCCCCCGCAGCTCACGTTGATTTTCATAACTGGCCCGCCGGTTTTCTTATTACGCCGACTCGTGTGCGTTTCGAAACTTGTTGTCGGCGTTTTTTGCGTTTATTTTTTTTTTATTTGCGCTCCGCAGATCGGATAGGACAGTGACACTAAGCATTAGTTAGGTGTAAGCTTATCTTGGTTTACTATACTCGATGTGTTAATTTACAAGCTAGGTATCTTGAAAAGGATTTGTTGTTGTAAATAGAATACAATTTTGCAAATTATTTCATACTGCTAGGATATTGATCTAGTTTAAAAGTAAAATGTATCATAACTCCCAAAAAATCACAAAGTGAATATGGAAAGTGGGCCATTTTCAATGACTTCCCGCTCACTTTATCAAGCCGTCTGTTCAACGTACATTACCTGACAATATAATCAATTTCTACAATCACAGCATGTCATATAAAACACAAGAACAGATATTCATAAAGCCATACATGACACAACGTAAGCTATTTTGTTTTCCGAAGATTTACGATCATATAAAAATTTATTACATTGTCATTAATTAAATTAAAGACGGGAGATATTCTCAAAAAACGTCCGGAGCATTCCGTAAGCGGCGACCGCTTGCGCAACTCGAATCTAATCTCTTATGTGATATAGACGACACTAATGCGATACTGTTTATTTGTTAATCGCTAACCCGAAAGTAACTGTTGTTTCACGTTTCGAACCACTTTTCACAGTTTTAATCTCGTTAATATCGTTGACAGTGATAAGTCTTACACCTATGTGATGTTTGGTTTTAGTTAAGTAATTACATATTCCATACTTCTACGAGTGAATTTTTTATCCAAAAATTGTGGTTATTGCTTCAGACGCTACAAAGACATAATTTTTACTACACCGTAGTTTGTGTATTTCTTTAGACCGTCAACTATCTTAGTGCAAAAAATCAAGTCGATCTATTCCTCTAGCACTGCCTGTACGAAGGACAAACTAAGAATATCTTTCCAACAGTAATACGATTGAGTGCATCTACGTATTCCGTTGTATCAACCAACTCTTCTTTAATAGAAACATCTGTCATAACTAAAAGGACGCCATTAGATATAACACCGACAGTGTTATCATAACTCTCTGGATGCGATATAACTATCACTTAACCGATCCTAAGTGAAAATGCATTTCTAGGAATAAAGATATCGTGATATTTAAAAGGTAAATTATATCTTCAGTCGTAATTCTTAGATTTTTGTTTAATATTTTATGATGATCTTGAGCTACTGTTGGATATAAATGATCATATTTATTAAAGTTTTAATCATCAATACCTACTCAGATTCTAAGGATTTCTACTATGCACCTTATGTTACTAATGTTCATAAGCGATGATAGTACATAATTATCAGATTTATTTGCTTGTAAAAATATTACGCTTTTGCTATAAAAAGTAGCTCACTCCTATTCTGTATGTGTTAAATTAGTTCCGCTGATCCACTAACGGTAGAAGTCGTTAGGCGTCCGGCGCAAAAATTCTAATGTCAGTATGATTGAAAAATTGCAGCAACACTTAAACCAGGCAAATTGGCAACGGTCAACTTGTAAACAAGCCATTTAAAGAGAAAACTGACTTACACAGATTCCAGGAGATTGCATAAGTGTACGCATATTTGAGTAGGTTTCACAGTTCTCAACGCGACTGGTTTCCCGACTTTGAGACGGGATTAATTAATTGAGAAACATTTTGAATTATCAACATGCTAATGTGAAATTTTATGTTGGAAAAATTCGCGTACGCCGTGATTAGAGAAAATATTTCCGTAAGTGCTATTAGTTTTTGCTGATAAGGATCAGATGTATGCGAATGTTAAGTGAATTAAGCAGCGTGGTTATCATTTTACTTTTTTACAGTCACTTGCTTCCTTAGAACTTTAGATATAAATATTTTCTTATGCTAAGGTTTAACAGATAACTGTTAACTTTCGACCTCCTCCGGGGTACCGAAAGGGCTTGACAGCTTTCCTCTTGACACAAAAAAGATAACTGTTAAGTACTATTGGAAATATTGTCTCAATACATTCATGGCTTAATAGCCCAATGTAATTCTGACTATTTTTAAACCACGAAAGCAGGGAAGTAATCGAAAAGTCGGTAAATTAAAAAATGAAAAATGAAGCTAAATTCGTCATAAAATCCGTAAAAAGTATTATAGTAAATTCTATGTGTAACATTCGCGTAAATCTAGGAAATATTTTTTATTAATTATCTAGCATTTCATATCAATAAATCAATCAATTTAACCTGACACTACCCGACTTCCACCAAACAATCGACAAAACATGAACGATAACCCTAATCAACCCACAGCGTAAACGCGTTATTTATATAATAAAATTATTTCTAGATTTTCCTGGCAAATATCGCGAGTTACTTAACCGCAGGAATCTAAATGTACACACTGGACCATTAGCTTTATCTCATTATTCAGTACTAGGTATAAATCTCACTAATGCTTCCATATCTTATAAATCTCTGGCTGGCTGCTTAATTAGAATGAGCCGGACTGCGCTGGAGCGTTGTCTTCATGTGTGATGTGGAGTGAGCACTGTTGGACGCGGCAGATGGGTTTGTTATTTGTTTTGTCGTTTTTACTTCATTTTTATTGATAGTTTTTTTTTATTTAGTTAAAATAATACTTTTGAGTATTTTAAATAGAGGTAACATAACGATCATGTGTGATGGGGAGTTAGCACTATTGGACGCGCCAGATGAGTTTCTTGTTTGTTTTGCTGTTTTTACTTAATTTTTATGGATATTTTTTATAAAAATAATTATTTTATGTATTTCAAATAGATGCAACATGTGACGTGTAGATTTAATTTGTAATTAAGCACCAATATAATGTGTCTGTTTCCTTGGATTCTATGCAATAAAATTCAACTATATTTAGTACCAATAATTTAGTTTCTCAACAATATAATTTTTTTTTGTTTTTTATTTGAATTATTTCTGAATAATAATGCTGTCAAAACCATAACTTATCTGGTTTTCCACAGTCTATATACTTGTTACCTAAAACCAACAACAGCTCAAATACCGCATCCACGTTTCGCACCTCATTGCATTTGTACAATGAAACATTACCCCCTTTGATGAGAGATGGCGCGCGGCCACCAACACTACGAAAGGTCGTATACGTTTAAATTCACCATTGCCATAATGTAATATAATATTATAATAAATCTGTACATTTACTCAGCGTCCGCCGTCACCGCGCCGCCGTGACATAAGCCCTTGTATTTATTAGTTCAATCTGAATGAACGGTATTTACGTTTCTAAGTTTCATTAGTAGAGGAAATTGTGGAGTTTATCGCTGTTCTTAAGACGTTGGGTGTTTCATCAGCTGTTTTTAACCTTTTGATTAACTTTCTTTTTATTATAAGGAATTTTGTGTGGATTAAAGTTCAGGTGTAGCCAAATTTTATGTTTATACATTAGCTTAGCATTGAAATACTAATTATGATATTAGTTTCTCTATAGAAGCTTAGGTTCTTTGGTATTAATATAGGAACATCACGTTTCTCTCAATAAATTTTTGATGGTGTGTACATACAACCGCTACAAATTCAATTTCCTGTATTCATGTATTAGCGTACCCTAAATAATGGCAATGACTAAAATTGTACTGTAGTTATGAATTAAAACGAAACCTATAAACAGCCTGACAAGAACCCGACATATTTTAACTCGTGCCCAAATACATCATATTCACACCTATATCAAACCAAGTAAAAACCCATTAACTAATCGCCACCACAAATAATTGATGCAACGAAATTCTCGTTCACTCCGCACGGTGGCAAAAAAATGTTTCACAACCACATACAATACATAATATTACGTTTTGCAAGCGATACAATCTCGTAACAATACAAGCACTCAATAATGTTTGTATTACACTGAATAACAAAGGCCATTCATTGCAAATTAATGTCAAATTAAATCGGGTACAGTCGATGGAAAAAGAGCAATCTAATCGCCATTCATTGGGCGAGCAAATAATACCGCGGTCGAATAGTAGCGGTCTTGTTCTAGGATTTTGTCTGAGGCATACAAATTGCAATTGGTGGTGAAGTGACAACACTTGTATCAATATTTGGGAATTATTCAAACAGTTGTCGAAATATTATGTCTAATGGTGACAGTGTTAGGATAAATTTGCAGATTTAGATTGAAGATATCAACATATACAATATTACACTAAGAACTATTGTTCTTAGTCATTGTTTCATTAAACATCCTTAAAATATGTAAGTTTAAACAAAAAAGAGTAAAATTAGATCTTCCTCCGCCGTATTATCATGAGATTAAATTTCAAAGAACTTATTTGCATCAGCGACATCGAGTTTGAGCCGTGATTCATTCACGGGACCACACCTTCGTCGGGGCACGTTACCTCCTTCAAGCAATGAAAGGATACAAAATAAATTCTATGTAGTTTAGTAAATTGCATGTTGTAAATCAAATAAATCAGTTTTACGCCAATGTTTGCATTTGAAAAATGGTTATTTTAATGCTTCTAAGGGGTATGTCTTTGTTTAATTAGTTATTCTCTAATTTTAGTTTTTGGTTAATTTCTACTCTTGAAAATTAAATAAGATAAACATACATAACTGAACGCACGCCTGTTTCTCATTGAGATAGAAACATACTATATAGCGCCAAAAACTATGATTCTACGATACCTACTAAGCTTTTCAGCTGTCATAAATATCATGCATTTTCCAATACATTGATACCTGATATAATATTACTTAAAGTGAAACATCTTAAGACTTCCAGCATAGATAAATTTACCCTAAAAAAAAACAGCTCGTGCAGAAAATTCTCAGTATCCTGGAAACTGGCATAACCTAGAGATCATCTAATATCAACCTCATCTGGCGAATGCTGATGAATTACGCGGAAACTGTGGTATCTTCACATTATATCGTTAATGATTGATGATTAAACGCGTATCAGGACTAAGTAACGGTATCCGCTTGATTAATACATCGCCAACTAGTTCTTACAGTCACGATATTTCAATAACTGTTCTCACGTTGACGCCTGCGTTTGTAATCTAGGCCTTCTATAGCTTTCAGATTAGGTTTTATTGGATTGTTATCATCGATGTTTGATTGTGCAAATTGTTTTGCTCTTGTAGGTCAGGTTTTATGAGTATTTAACTCTATTTCAGTAAAACAGACAAATCACAATTTTCATTGTCTTCATTAGTGACGAAAATATTTAAATTCAGTGTTTTCTTCCTACATTATTAGTACTTCTGAACTTTAGAATCTAAAGTGTGATTTATTTGTGTATCTAGCATTTCCTCAATCACTTCTGCTATTACCCAAGCATAATCTTCTAAGGGGACCTTTTGATCCGTTGCATAGATTACTAATATTCAACTCTAAATATAATTCAATTAAGATATGATATACAAAACTAATATATAATCTGTCGATACATTAAGGGGGCATAGGCCACCGTCCATTACGCTGGTCGAATAGATATGACGAATGTTGTTAGTCAAGTGGCTGGTCTGGGCGCGGTAGCTTAGTTGCGAGATATTTATATTTCAATATTTGTAATATCTTTAATTTCTGGTTAATTTTCAGCAAGATATTAAAACATTTAAAAAATATTAACCATATTACCTACAGTTTCATTTATTCTAAAACACATTTCAACTAATCTACCCCACTAAACTTCCTAAGCAATTAATTTAACTACTCAACCATAAATTATAACGTTTCAATTAACAACTGAACCATATCGTTCAATATAAATCTGAGAACAAACGCAAGGCCTATTTAAAAACTAACAAGCTTTAGCACTAAAATAAATTACAGACCACACTTAGCACTTTCACAGTGATCTGTGTCGTAATATTATTGCGTGACTGCGTGCCTATCCCACGGAAAATGGACAGCCAGCCACTGGTGGCATAAAGTAATCACTTTACTATTTAATTACGATTACGAAACGTAACATCGGTCTTGAGTTTGCCGGTGGCTTATTAATGGAGAACTGTTTGGAGTGAGGTTTGAGTAAATACCGAGTAGAAAGAATATATCTTATAGTATTATGAAATAGGTACTGTCTTTAATGTTATTTACAATGTTAAGCAGCATATGAACAATTATATTGGTATTTAAGTTTGAATTTTTAAAGATTATAGCATGTATCATCTCTTTCATTTAATTTACTTTTATTGCTAAAATATATTACGTATGTTAATGTTTATTTTTTTAATTACTTTATGTAACGTTAAATTATAATTATAATTGAAAGAAAGTTACTACTTATGCACGTACATTTAACCCTCCTTTCATTCCACCCTGCACAATTTACCAACACCAACACCAATACAAAACAGAACCATCAACCATTTAAATGCAAACCATGGAACAAACAAGCAAAAGCATTCTAAATCACATTTTCATTGAATAAATTACAATAAATCATTTAGCTCATGAGTTTTGCCATCGACAGTACGTTTCAAATTTTAATCACAGATACCTTGGGGCGACACGAACGCAAAGTGTGAAACAGCCACCGAGCGCGCTCCGTCTGACAGCCGGTTAAGTATCCACCTCAGAATTATGAGTACATTGAGTAAAATCTAGATTTATCTGGCGACCTTAATCGGGTACATCTGAGTGTAATTTCTAGCTGTTTAGATTTTCTGTTCAGTGACACGCAAACATAATGTTATATTGTATGCGTTAAGGTTTTCAATGCAGATAGATTATTGAAGATAGTATTTTATGTTTTGATAGATAATTTATTTTTATTGCCAATTTTTCATTTATTACCCTTTATAACGCCTTTCGCCCTTCTTGTAGGCCTTTGAAATGAAATAATTTTTAGCATGTGTACCATCTAATTTTTATCTAGCTGTATCGTTTACGAAAGAATTAGAGTGAAACGCTTTGAAATTAAATACCCTAATTTCCTTAATTTTATTTAATGTTTTAATGATACATTATTTTTTTTTTTCATGTTTTTTAATTTTCTCAATTATTTACATACTTACCTGCAAACAAAAAACGAACACCACAAATTTACCTAGCATACCACAGAATAAATATACACACAAATAAAACAAGAAGCTCCAATCTATCCTGCAATCTTCAACATGAGTGTACAATATATTTAAATATTAAACCGTACTGGTCATCAGTTTACACACTTGTTAAGGGAAATGATGTAATGTGCTTAATGTTGATGATGACCTGGGGAGCTAATGGGCAGATGTGGCTCACTAGATCATCTTGTACATCAAGTCTTTATTTTAAATGATATTCCCGTTATAGCTGCAAGTACTCGTCCCATTTGCGTTGCGTTAAATGATGACAGCTTCTGAGGCGGGGTGTGAAGTTAGAGGTGGATTTCATCCAACGGAATTATTCAATTCTAGATGTTTAAATACTTTTTTTTTTATTATTACGGCATTTATATTTCCTCTAAATAAGATAATCTGAGAGCTTGATTTTTAGACCTTGTGACAATACAGAAACATGTTAAAACAGCTTCCTTTTGTGAAAACTGATTCCTGCATTTCAGTCTTTCTATTATGAACATATAACCCCAAAAACTGTTAGCACTTAAGTGTTCTGTAACTGTATGAGATTATTAAGTAAGGCAATTTCACAATTGCTTTTCCCTTATACATCATCAACAACAGTCACAGAAAATCCACAGCTGAACGTAGGTGTCTCTTAGTGATCCTTTACTATTACAATTATACTTAACATATACTTTAAGGGTCTCTGATTAAGTTTAGCTCAAGTGATAAGAATCGACTCGATTATTTGGTGCATTACTTTTAATTTGCATTAGTGTTTATTAATAAAGCCTTGAGTGTTAAGAAATTGAGATCCACAACTAACACTAAGTAATATCTAGCTCTATTTATAATGAGTCAAGAAACAATAAAGATAATGACACAAGCCTTCCTTTTTCCGTCTTTACGAGCGATTTGATAATTGCAACTGCACAGTTCTCGCAATTATACAAACAGAAGGATGAAAACTAACTGTATTTTATTCCGTAATATTAATTAACTTTACGGGACTGTGATAGGAGACTTCCTCAGTTGAAAGAATCGCGTTAAATGATCTCATATTTTTGAGGTTATGTTGTTTTCTATAATCTACATTTTAATGATCATCTTTATTATGCAAACTCTCAATAATATTTCAATAAAGTAAAAAGAATCTGTGCTGTGAATTGTGATTGAATTCAAATTTAATTAACACATGAGAACTGTCACATAAAGAATGACGCAACGTGTTCTGATTGGCTTTTGCTATCATGTGGCACATATGATTAAATAAATTGTGAATCTTTTATACAGATCCATCATTAAATAAAGTCAGCGATTGTACCCCATCAATCTTGCCATCTAAAATAATACAAAATTGTATTCCAAGAGTATCTAGCTCATTTATTTCCACAACGAGATCCTAAATCTAGTTGCATTAGAGACGAAGAAACTTTCTATTATAGAAACTGCATTGGCCGCGCTACTTTGGGACCTATAGACCAATATTAGCCCGGGGCCCTGGCCGAGTTTTGATGGTACTGGAGTGCTAAGGCCTAATATGTAGGCCGATTGATAATGCTGAAGTGCTTGGTAATGTTTTATGTTGTTTTGTTTTGACGACGATTTGAAGAATTTACGAATTGTAATTTAAGCAATTGTGAATGAATTTAGCATTCTATTAACTCCATTATTATAACATAAGCTCGTTTAGCTTTCATTCTATCACATAAGTCACATCACTTTCATTTTGTCACACAATAATGAATATCTAATAAAATATCTTTGTCACCAACTAACGGCCCAGCCCGGCTCCGCCCGTGTGCACATACTTTTTTCAAAATATTCTGTCCACTATGTTCATCAGGGATAATGTAGCATTGTAATTATTGTAATTGTGAGAGAATTTTTCGAAACAGTCTAAAACTATTAGACTGATTTGTGACCATTTAATGAAAACATTTTTTTTCCTAGTTTAGATTTCTTTACCACATACGAGTATAAAAATAGGCCTGTCAAGGCACGTAAGGACTTTTTAGGAGAAATCTGGACTAAGCAATTTTCAGCAACCTTCAACAGCTCATGTATACATCTAATCTCCACTAAATCGAAACTAAAACCACTACAACCTACAGTTTAACTATTCAAAATATACATTTACCCCGGAGAATCTAAAGCCGCCCGTAGCCTCGAGTATTCCGACCGCAACCGAAGCCCACCATATTTGTATGGTAATGCGCGTCGACATTTTTGCTGGGGATCTTTGCATCCAATATTTCAGGACATTGCGAGCATCTCATTTATTCGTATCGAGTTTGAATAAGACGTATCCGTCTGTCCGTTTGTGCTTCGTTCGCTAATGACGTGGGAGTCGGACCTTTTTTGCTGTGTCTAACTAAATAATGTGGACGTGATGTGGGTATATGAGTTTGTTTGTTTATGGGCTTCGGGTTTTAGGGTTAGGTTTAATGGGATTATTTCAGGATTTAATAGCTTGGTACTGGTAGGCATCTTAAAGAGATGGGTACAAAACCATACTTCATATTGAAAAATATTTGTGGCTTATACAAATAATTGTCTCGAGTGACGATGTCGTGTCGGAATATTCTTCTTTGGTTATCAGTCAACACACACAGCAAAAGGTGAATGGATTAGGAAAGATGTGCGCAATTGTAAGCTGTATTCAAACAATTTTCTTTCCTTTAAAATTTATACAAAATATACTTTTAATTGAATAATAATCCATATTCACTATTGCTAAACTCAAAACAAAAGTAACAACAATTACCGAATTGAATTACCACAACTCACAATAAAAGACAAGACCCACACTATATCATTTTAATTGGTAGTGAAATAATAGCGTTAACGCAACAACAATGCTTTATGAATGTAATGAATAACAGAATATATAACAATAATTTCTTTAACATTTCAGATAATTATATTAACTCTATTTATGGCTGCCCTTATGCCAATAACATGGGGTTGGCGCAACAAGACTTTACAGGTGTGTTTCAAAATTATTTATGGTACAATCATATGACCATTGGCCTTTTAGCCTAACATGGTTGGTATACTGAGCAAAACTTCGAAGTTCTTATAGTCAACTCTGAAGTATAGAGATTATCGTACCCTAAAGCCCACCACTGCAACTATTGTAAGCTAGGAACAGCAGCACAAATTATATAAACAACGAGCATTAAGGCTCAGCAAAATATCTCTCGTAATTTTTAAGCTCTAACCAACAGCAAATATATTTAATTAATAAAATGAATGAAGAGTTGGAAAAAAAAAGCTATGTGCAGATTTCCTCGCGATCTTTTCCTTCACTATTAGAGCGAGCTTCAAACATCACTTTACATATATTTTTAAGACTGTTCTCTCCAACCCTTCAGTGAAAGTAGACCTTACCATACACAAACATTTTCTCTAGCGGTATCACGTAACTATTCCCAACAAAACCACAGCGAATAATTCCAATTAACAGTGCGAGCGGTAAATCAAAAACTTCGTATTTCAATTAACCATCCCAATAGTGCCATTACATTAATCATTGCAGTAATAGCGACTGTGGACGCGGGCGACCCACTTCCTATAGCATAGTTTTGCTTATCTATTAATTCACTGGATATAACATGGTATGGAGTAGAGACCATAAGGTGGGGGAAGCCAACATTGATAGATGTCCAGAAGAAGACCTATTTTATCATGTGATGAAGATTTCTACCTGGAAGGCAAAGAAACTTGACAAGACTGTTGTTAGGCGAGATTATTATACTGGTCTCTTTAAACACGGATGTACATTGTACACTGCCTGATTAGAAAATGTGACCGAAATTGAGGCACTATAGTTTATCATGTTGTCTGAATTTTGATATAAGATCAAAGGCTATAAAATCCGTCTTTTTATTATTTGTCTCTCTCTCTCTCTCTGAGCTGAATAGAGTTCTACATTTATGCGAATATTGCACATTGAAATAAAACAAATTTACTAAAATACCACAATTCAAACCAAACCAAAACTTTTGTCCCAACATAATATTTTATGCAAATGCCAGTTAAAATTATGTCCACTAGATCTGTATCACTAATTAAACATCGATAAAATTCTTTCATCGACCCACGCTACGCATTACATTCGCTCGGATAGCCACATCAATGCACTTTAAGTGGACGTGTCCCGCGTAATTTAATAATCCTAACCTACCTTTTACTGTTCAACCGGACTTCATACATTTCCATTCAATTACAGATATTAAGATTAATTAATAAATGGGCCCGGCTGTGTTGACTGCTATATGTTTCCAAGATTGGAATTGATTTTAAAAGCTAGGCACTGTAAATGACTAAAACTTCTGCACGAGTGACGAACGATTGTCGGTGCATACTGTTGGCCTTCTGAGCTAGATTGGGCAGATAGGCGCTCCAATATTTTTTATGTTGCTTACATTTGTGGGTATAAAAGTCTTTATACCGAGTAATGATATTTCTTCATGCCACATTCATGCTTGTAATATAAGAATAATTCTAGTGAGTATAATTAACTAAGCGCCAAAATTCATCTGCCGGTAAATCCAAATTCGTTTTGTGTATTTCAACCCCAACGGGGGAAAATAATAGGATTTTTTTAACAATAATAGTTTTCATAAATTAAAAAGCCATCCTGTCATCTCAACTAAATAATAGCTACAAATTATGCATCCAACTTTTTGTCGACCAACAATCTTGTCGCTAATCTACTGTGTGCTGATTACGAACATAACCTAAAAAGAAACGAATTATAGCGTGTTGTTCCTCCATAAAGAACTGCCATTAAGCTCAATAGTATCGGTGGTCGTTACCGTCCACATCAAAAGTAATAATTAATAGCAACAATTATGTCTTGACAGAACTGGACAAAGGCAGATAACGGGTAAGTATATTACAGTGTTACTTGTAGAGAGACCATGACGGCTGTTAAAATGAGGATAGGTTTCATGTAGAAAAATCTGTTATAATTATGCGAAACTTTAGAGTATTTAATGGCTTACTAATTAGTAAGTGTCTGTGATATCTCCTTTTTTGGGACAAAACTCTTTTTTTTTTTATATCCATATTTTTTATGTTTTTAGCCCTATTCACACTTATAAATAAAACGACGCTAGCAATTTAAACAATAGCATAATATAAAAGTGAAAATCTGCTAAAATAATTTGAATTTGGTCTTTGGCACTAAAATCACTTGAAGTTGCAAATACAACTATTTGATATAGGCCCTAGAAATATCAGTAAGGTGAATTTATGTATCCCTTATGAATACTGCATTATATCGGAACCTATCGCCGGGTCCCAGCTCCGTATCTTGCTAACACTAACAATTATCATAGAATATTTCAATACATAATTGGAACCGCCTATCAGGCCGCGTTGACCCACAAACCGGCATCTAACAACGATCATAACTAAACATAATACTGAATTGCAAATGGGAAGAGCGGCCTAGATCTGACAACGCCACGGGCCGTCCGCGTTTCCTCGGAAATATCCCGCGTAGTTGTAAATTAAGGGCTTACTAGCGATTTTAGGCATTCGAGCGTTTGGTTTGGTGAGTGAGAGATCGCTTTGACGTGTGTCAGTTGAGGGTCTTTTTTAGATTTATTAACTGAAAACTCTTATCCTCTGACTTTCTCTGAACTCTTGTCTTCAGACATGAGAAATCCACTGCTGAAGATATGCTTATCCCCAATAACTTTCATAACGTCGTAGTATCTGTAGTTTGCACCAAGCGAACTACACTATGAACACATATTGCCATGCTTGTCGAAATGTATAAACTTAAGAACCTCTTAAGTTCACTATGATAGGGATATAATAGTAGTATCAACTTGCTAATACACTGGTCTAAGCTAATAACTTTTATTTTAATACAAATTTCCGCTTTTTGATTCGATCTTGTACTAAAATAACCCCTTAAATTCTCATATCCTCCTTAACTGGTTGAGTTGCAGCTTGTAGCTTTTGCATTAATTTACTCCTCTAGCCACGGGAGGTTTGTTATTCAAACGAACCGCTCACTAGTCCAGCGGTATCAGGCCATCCTACTAAACCATGTACCTGAATTCTGTTCCAGTTTATAATAAAGCAGAGTACTACATGAGGGCAGCTACCGCCGACCCGCTTTCTACGCACAAAATAATGGGTGCCAATTAATATAGCCCAGTGTACTGTGTTACTAAGCGAACCAGTTTAACTTGAGCTGCCTTTAGAAATGACAGCGAGGTTTAGAAATGTTCGGTAAGTGCGTTTTGATTGGTCAACTTTTGTGTGTAACTTTTTTGTATTCTAACACGGAAATATTATATATAATGTTAATGAAAGATTACAATGCTTTTAAAGGTCGTTACATATAAAATATGTAAATAAACTACTTGAGGCAATAATTACTTGCCATTCTACACAATAAGAACCAGCTTACTTATTTTTTGTTTTTATACTCTGTACTGAAAGGACATGCAAAGATTACAAACATGAATTTAAATTTTGATCGCTTAGAAATGGAAAACTTCAAAGCGAATCATTTTATGAAAACTGATCACCACCACACGCAAAAAGCGACGGAAACTAGACAATCTAAAATACGTTACAGGTTTTTTTTGATTGAAGGTAAGAATTGAATGTCGAGCAAAGATTATTAGGTACATCAGTCGTTCCATTGACTCGATAATGCTCGACAACAAAGTGTTTACGTCAGGTTTCTCCAAAGCATAAGTACGAAACCAATTATTCTGGCACATTCTTTCCATCGTAAAGTCTGGCTTCATTCTCCAATAAATTGGACAATATTTGACTCTCAGTTTACTAGGGAAAGCAGCCTTATAGGTACAGTAGCGACTATAAACTCGCCTACATATTCATCGTATAAATATTCATGGGCAATACATTAAGACGTTCCGATGTTTTTTATTGCACGACATGTTGTTTATATAGAGTTCAGTGTGGCCAGTTGTACTGATGCTACTTTTACTTGTAAAACCCTTATTACTACACAAAATAAGATTAATGATCTACTAAATACCAGCCCCAATAGTCTTGCTCGTTTTAGACAATAAACTGAAATAAAACAATACTAAAGTCACGATTATTAGCTTTGCTTAGTATCCAAAAAAAACTATTTTATATTTTTGGGAAGCATAAAAGACTAAAACAACTTATTTGGTCCTAAATATGATTTGAGAATCATGGCTTTATACACGCCGTTTTGAAAAAATGTTCTTACGAACAAGTAAAATCATATGGTTTTTAATTTAGCACATACTCGCATTGTTTAATAAATAAAAAAAAATTAAACAATTAAGTTTACCACACAATACGTTCATACAATAAAAGTGACAGCTGGCAACACTGCATCCCACTACTACGCCATCCAGACGATTGACAGGCTATTTTATGCAACTTTCCACTCATTTGTCATAAAACAGGTTGAATTAATGGAAAACTATGCTTCAATATCTGCATTTGAAATACTTGGTAACTAGTACCCCGATGTTAACCTGTCATTTGTTGATGCCTGTAGACATGACTTTGCCTTGTAGCACTTAAATAGGGTTGTTTTTTATACATACTTAATGTATTCTTGGGTTGTATACCACTGGGTATTGATGTTTTATTATTGCTAGTGAGACATTCAGTTATTTAATTTTTAATTTGTTCTAGTCTTGATTACTACACCACTGTTATTGGTTTAGAAGTGATTTAGATATCAATGGGTGATGATCAAGGGGTGATATGATAGAGATGTCAGTAGTATCAGTCCCTATATGATCCACTGCAAGAAACAGGCCTTCTATATAGTCGAGAGTACGATTGAGAGGGGTTAGGCAACGTAATCCATCAATGGCGGGTTGGCGGTTGTATGATAGAAATAGCCCAAATTATTTATTAATTTACGTATCATTAAGATAGTAAATATACCTTTAAAATTAAAAACAATATTTCACTATTAAAATTATCAATTCCAGCTCAAATTCATTTTACTCAACTACAATAGTACCGACAACATTCAGCTTGATTTAAACTCCCCACAATTCTAACATTAAAATGATTCATACAGTCTAATGCTTCTCAGTAACACTACATCAAAATAATGAAACCATTTGTTTAAACTGATCTAATTAGAACAAAACATGGCGTACAAGCCATTACATTTTTATAATAAAGCTGGAATGTTTGTTTAAAATACCATTACAAAGTATAATGACAGTTGAATGAACAAAAAATTCATAAAAACATCACAATGAGACGTTTTTGTTTTGTCGAATACATTATTTCTGTGTTTAGGTGTTGCTTTGTTATTTCTTTTTTGTGTGGTTTTGAATTACTCATTTATGAGTTGAGAATTTGATAATATTTTCGAATTTATATTTAACGTTATTTTTGAAAATAATATTTCGTATATTGATGTGAGGATTTTTGAAAACTGAATTAAAAATCATTAAAAATGTTGGTCTTCTTAAGGATTTAAATTATTAAACATACTTCACTAAAATTCCTGTCCTTAAAAATTCTAATAGAACTCCATATACCACACTAAAATGGGCTGGTAAACCAAAATCTAAGCTTTTATTTTATCAGAATTGTTCCTACTGGTAGCACATAATATATAACCTAAAATATTTTCTCTCTGTACAATATTTTTAGTACAAGACCACATTATAAGCGTCATTTTGATCGTGTGAACTAATTAGATTGACCAAGAAGTTTCGTAACAAAAATAATGGAGGCACATTTTCTTACGACGCTTCTAATTTAATTCAATTAATTTGCATAACCATGCATTACTTGGTCCGTCATTACACTGTAATTCGATGTGATTACCAAGTTATTACAAATATTAAGAGTTTGATGCCTCACGCGTGAAACTCTCCGCGTCCCGTTAAAATCAATCATAGTTTGTATAAAATCTTGTGAAAATAGTATCTAATTGCATATTATTGTGTGTTATTGAATGTAATTTAGTAAAACACGGGTTGCTTGCAGAGAAATATCGGCTTTATGGCTTAGCAAAGATGCGAGCGATGGTGTCAGCTAATTACGGCCATTTGTGAATTGGACTTTTGAAACTTTGGCATAGTAAGCGTAGTTTGAAGATTATTAATAAGATATCTGAGATCCTCGAACTGAGGCGTGTGTAAATAATTAATAAAAAATAAGCTTAGAGTATTAATGTATACAGAGAGCGCTGGTACTTCAAAAACGTAGATAAAAATGGTGGTGCCGGGCCACCTTTTTCTGCCCTCCTACTGAAATTTGACAGGTTGTCCGATATACACGATTTATTTTAAATATAAATATAAAAATAGTTTAGTTTAAGGAAATACTTTGAAACATTGTTGTACAAGCATTTAAATCTCTTTGTTTAGTAGTAGATTTGTTTAAAAAACATATAATATTGAATTTAATTATCGAGTTAATTTAGTGCAGAATATACTCGTAAATAAAATTATTACAGAATCTGGCTTTATAACACATATGGCAATAATTATGTGATTTAACGATGAAAATTATTTATTTATTTTACTTATATGTAGTACTTTATTATACACCAAAATGAAAGACGCTTAAAAACTAAAGGCATTATGTTAACGTTTGAAATTAGCATACGCCTACTATTTATTGTTCAGTACACACGTATCTAGGAACTAAACAAACTCCAAACAAGTCTGCAACAGGTGAAATACCCGGCAAATTTAATTTGTATTTACATTGGAAACGTCATAAACTATGATATATTAGTATAACGGAATAACCGAAACACGTTGTTTCAATTAAATCGGCGAGGAGAGGAGTGGTATTAAATTAAAGTTGGCTTGCTTGTTTACGATACTGTTCTTCAATGCTTCCTGCTAGGTCCTTTGGTTTATGAAATGATGTAAAATATGAATTGATTTGTTTTTTGCAATGAGTGAGAGAGACGAGCATTCCATTCGCCTGCGATACGATTGGTCATGAACAGTAGCAAAACCAAACACCTTGAATTACAAAGCAATGCTTGGCAGTCCACTGCGGTCGCCATCCTGAGACATAAGTTGTTGTCTCAATATGTCCAATAGTTACTCCGGCTGCAATGTTCTTTAATCCAAAAGACAACAGTGCATTGACACTGCCGTTTGGCGGGAGAAATAGCCATTGCGGTGGTACCTACCCTCTACCCAGATGGCCTCTCACATATGAGGGACCTACCACCAATAATTTGTGGATACTTTGATGGTTTTACGAAAACATCGGGAAATTATATTGCGTCTGGATCTTTTTTTAGAGTGCGCTGGTTTCAAAGCTGACATTTGCTGAAAAGGTATTTAGTGCTGCACGGCGGAGAAACAACTAACAAAGATTACTGGAAGCCGCTTAATTTTGGAGTAATCTAACAGGACACTGTTTAATGTGAGTAATAAATATATGTACTTGGACGCAGCACAATAATTACGATTATCATACTTTCTATTTAATTTTCTCCCAAATGACACTATGATTATTGTAAAATAAATCTTCATGAACGTATAATAATCTATGCTTATCAAAACTAAATGAAAGCTATCAGCTCCTAAACAGCGCCTAAGCGACCTGATAGATAGTCGGTAACTTACACATAGAATTAGCTCCAATACTGAACTATATATCACAGAATTTATTGATGACATAGTTCCAGGAACCGTTTTGCTAGACGCGTACAGATTGCGCGAAAGCATCGGTGGACGTGGCCAGTTATTATTATTTATCAAACGCAACGTTAGACGACTATAAACCCGGTAAATGTTATGAAGAAAAATGGTTCAGGTGGGACCGGATTTGTGGTGGGCCTCAGGCCATTATTACGCAACATAAGCGATCGGGTATAAGCTTCCGCATTTGCGGATATTGTGTTTTTTTGTTTGTTTCTGGTTAAATAATCGATATTTAAGTTTTTAGATTGTGGTTTATTAGGTTTACGCGATTGTTACTCATTTAAATAATATTATTTTCGGATTTTATCCCGTCCCGTGATCACGAAAGCTGCTAAGTAATTGAAACGCCGCACGGGAAGATAAAAATTAAAATAAAATCCGTAAATAATATTTATATTACAATTATCTTAGATTTATCGTAGATAGTATGAGTATTAGAGCAGATCACTCATTTTCACTGTATTTCCTTTTTGGGAGTTTCAAGTATTCTTAGTTTTTGAAGTTAACTCTTGTTTCTCAAATATTTTTGTTACAGTAACTAAGGCAGCAGAAGTGCTACTAAGGAAGTTAATATTGACAAGTATTCTATAAGGCTTGATTGATTACACCTAGATCTAATTCTAGGCTAAGCTTCTCGATACCTTCAATGAACAGTTAATTTGCAATAGCCTGACCATTACCACCCATTCAGTTAATTCTCCACGCTTTGCCAGTCAACTTAGACAACAAAAGACAGCAATGAAACGTTTAATACATTTTTAATAACAATCTAGCACGGCTAGCAATTTAGTAATTAAATATTCGCATAAATTTCCATTGATAAGATTTTATCTGGCAAGTAACGAACGAAACACGTTGTCATCGGCTCAACGCGCAGTTTTACATTGTATAATAACATTGTGGTCTTGTCGGTCGGTGACAAATGTATATTAAACCACACTTTATGGTAATGCGACTACATTTACTTATCTACACATCTTAACTTTATTTCAGTATGTGGGTGCTTGGGAGACCGAATTTCTCTATCATCTATGTTATTTTTTTTTGTGGGATAAGTGTAAATAATGTCTAATATAAACAATGAGAAAAATGTTGTGTAATGACGGAAGTATGTCGTTTTTGATCATATAAGTTTATAACCTAAACTAAATTTCAAATGTATGAATACATATTTATATTGTAAAATAAATATAACGTTATTAGGACAAATTTATTTTTTGACAGCCTCCGTTTTATGTAGGGATAGGCCGCGGGTTCGATCCCCGCATCAAAAGAAATGTTTAAATATTTCAAATCACAAATATTTCCTCCGGGTTTAGTTGTTCGTGAGACCGAAAAGTCCCTGGGAGTTTGAAACATCTACAACACGAGTCTTAATTGATCTTAATGTGGGGTCAGAACTATGTATGTGACTGTTGGGTGTATTTTTTTATTTATTGAAAGACGACAATTTCATTACATTAAAAGTATAGTTTTTCTCTCCTAACAGTAGTGGTGTCTAGGTCGGTGCCTATGATGAAATGACAATATCAGATCCAACGTCGAGACATCAAGCCTTATGAACTTGAAAAACAAACCTCTATCAAAACCAGACGAAACCATTTCACGTTTCGCGAATTAAGTAATTACGGGTAATGCGGACGAATGTTCGGCCGCCACCGCCGACGTTCGGGTATCTCCGGCTCGCCTCGACTGTTTTTTGTCCTCCGAAGGTGCGCCCGCGCAAGTAATTTTTAATTAAAATTTAACGCTTTATTACGAAAACTATTCGAGTGTAAAGACTCTGAGAAATATGCTTTGTGCAATGTTTTGTTGAGATATAACTGGTATTTGCTTTTGGCAAATACATGGACACCGATTATTTATTTTATGGGAGTCGTTATTTACAAACTAATTAAATTTTTTTTTGGTTATAGACTATCAACAGTAAAAGAATGTAAAAAGAGATATTTAAGTGCCAAAATCTTTATAAGTCCGCCTGATGACAAGCGATAAGACCGCTCATGTACAGTAGCAAAACCAAACAACACCTTGAATTACAAAGCAATGTTTCGCATTCCACTGCGATCGCAATCCTGAGACATAAGATGTGAAGTCTCAATATGTCCAGTATCTGCATCTGTATCAGCTCATATACGTCCCAGTGCAGGGCACGGGCCTCCTCTTCAATCGAGAGTACGATTGAGAGTCCAGTAGTAATTATTGGTTTATTGGTTTAAGAAATTTATTCTCAAAAAGACAAAATTAGTCACTGGCATGAGAATAACAAAAATTATATTAAATTATAAATATAATTTAACGACAAAACCCAATAAAATCAATTAAACACATCATATCACAACAAATAAATCATACAATTAATAGCTAGTGAAAGACCTCCACAGTTCCAGATACGCGCGACAAAAAAAAAATCCCTCTTGTTCTACCCTGTACATTGTTCAAGATTTTAATTTTAAAACGCATTTTTGATTGATCAGCGCTCATGAGTGAGATAAGGGTACACGACCAGCCGACACCTCGACGCGTTACAACTTTTATTTTTCACTTTTCGGACACGAATGGGCATCTTTTTGTCGATTTATTTATAGGATATATTTTGACAGAGGCAGACACAGTAGGGACAGAGGGGAGTGAAGATAAGTGCAGGAATGGATTCGCAATATATTTTCTGTTAAAAAATGATTTAAAGTATGTTAGGAATGTCGCGTTGGCATAATAACAGTAAAAAAGTTTAAGCGAGCTTAGGCATTGAAAAATTAAATTAATTTTACTGGTGGTAAGTCTCTCATTTGTGAAAGTCTATAACTCCCACCAAACAGCAGTGTAAATACGCTGTTGTATTTTGGTTTGAAGAGCGTTTTAGCCACAGTACCTACTAGACATATTGAGAGCTGAGACTCAACATCTTAAGTCTCAGGATGGCGAGCGCAGTGGAATGTCAAGGATATTTTTGTAATACAATATTTATTACAAAAATATGTTTGATTTTGCTACTGTCCATGAGCGGTATCGCTTACCATCAGCTGAATGGCACACTTGTCTCGCCATTCATTGCTATAAAAATATAATATAAATATAACAAATATATTATAAAATATATTGTATGTTTGTCTCTCGTTTTATTTTATATTACTTTTATTACATATATTATGTATTTAGATTTATTATATATATATTACGTACACCTTACAATACCCCGCAGTTGTCTCTATTTTATCCATCCTATGGTTGGTTGTCTGGAAGAGATCGCCTCGAGCGATAAGACCGCCATTGTACTCTTTTCTTACTTGCTGAATTTTATGTTATTTCTGTTCTGTTACTGGTGTACAATAAAGCTTTAAATAAATAAATTAAATAAAATAAAAAAAATTACTCATCAAAATTCTTGGTGTTACAACATTATACTACACAAGAGCAACCATGCAAATTGTTATATAAAGTCGTAATAAACCATATAATGCGAGTGGAACCCTAATATTAATTAAATGCCTTAGTGATCGAGCACTGAGACACGTCAGCGCCCCACGCAGGCTCATCGGATTGTTATCACTATCACAGGTCGCCTACATACACTCCACGTGAAATAATTGCACCATTTTAAAATGGATTCCTGATGAATTGGTAGTAATTTGGTGTAAAAATGTGTATAATAAATACTAATTTGAGATTTGTGTAAAATACGAAATTTAGAAAAATATCTTCTGGTTTAATTTAGATACTGAAAGCTATTTTGAAAATATCTGTATCAGCTCATACAAGTCTCACTGCAATGCACGAGCCTCCTCTACAATCATGAGTACGATTGAGAGTGGTTAGGCTATATAGTCCAGCAAGCTGTCGTAGTGCGGGTTGAAAATATACTTACATATTTTCTAATCTAGGATTGTACCATCTGATTAGGTGCTATATATATACTCGTACTACCCCTAAACCGGTGTTTAATAGCGTGACAGAATAAACCTAGCGCCTTATTAATAAACTGGCATGAGCAAAGGATTATATTTAGCCCAAGGCTTTACAATTAGCTCCATTATTTTTACTTTTAAAATTAGTGAGTTGCTATAATAGGATTGTCATGTTAGAAAGTACATCCGTTATTAATGAAGTCATGAATACCTCGCTATTCAAAATAATCGAGTCAATTCTAAAACCTTGGACGGAAGTTAATACCTCGCTTATCCATTAATAATAAGGAATTAATATTATCTCAATTTGAAACCCCAAAACTCCTGAACTCAAAATGCTTAAACCCCAACATAAAACCACTAACATTACCAAAACCCACTGTGCTTATTAAATCGTTTTTACTAAGCACATAACTCAACGTAGGAACACAAAACAGAGGCCGGCCCGTTACAGATAGGCCATCGCATGCGTTGATGCTGGGCTGAGAAATGTCTGGCTGTCCGTTCTCTTTGCACCATTGTGGGACGTGATAAGGGACCTACCGCGGGAATTGTTGCAGTGGTCACTAGAATGCAAGTTAGAGGGTGTGTGGTGATGAATGTGTTTGAGGTAGATGGTGGTATTTTAAAGATCTATTCAAAATGTGATTGGTTTAAAATTTAATTGGAAAGTAGGCGTGTAGCATGTGAGCAGTAACTGAATAAGAATTAATTTACATCGGGATTAGTGCTGTTTGTTGTCTTGTCTGTCTGTATCCATCAATGAACGAAAATGAAATTCGGTAGAGATGGCAGAAGTCATCAATTGCCTATATTGTCACATAAAACAAAACAAGATTAATAGATTGTATTACTGGAATATAAAATAGTAAATACAATAAACATCTCACTGTAAAATTTACTTCCACTCCACGTATTCAATACTTTAATTTATCACTTTTCAAATCAACACACATTAACGTCCACCGCAATCTTACGAAACAAAATAAAAACTGACATCAAAGTCTAGCACGCAATGTATAGCGCATTGTAAAAAATCCCGCATAAAAACTTATTAGATGTCGACTCCATAAATCTGCGAGGAAAGCGACCTAACCTATTAAAATAATACAATTGGATGTGAAAAATCACTTAGAACAACCGATCGAGTCGAACGCTTTTTGCGTTTAAAAAAAAAACAATGTGGGGGGACGACAAAAAATCCAGCCAGTCATGTTTAAAATGTAATAATTCACTCTGCGCATGTGAGAATGGGTGGAAATGTGTAAAAAAAAACAGTTCGCAATTCTATATTTACGTTGTAAATGCGCTTTTTACGAGCGCTCATGCGCTGCTACCGCCAGACGGGTCTGCGTGACGAGCGAAAGCGATGCTATTATTATATTATAGTTTTTGTAACGTAACACCGCATTCAAGCCGATATTATAAACAAATAGGCTTCAATAATGTTTTTTTCATTGCATTGTTCTTTGCATTCTTGTTTTTACGCTCGCGAATATTATATTTGAATTCAGTTTACATGTTTTGCAAGATTTATACTCAGCAGACAGTACCCATAAGTATTTATTTGACTGTAAATGTGAGTAAATTTTCAAAAAGACACAAATAGAATTACAGAGGTCTATGGAATGAAAATTAAGTTTTTTACATTTACATTATACGCCATAGGAAATCTAAATATAGTGTATGATTGATGATTTTTTAACTAAAAAAATTCTTAAATTAATTAAACCGTCTGTCTGGTTGATAAGACATTTTTTTTCCATGTTGATAAAAACAAAAAGCCGTCGCTTACATTTTAGGCGGCACCATAAAAGGCGAACGGCACTGACACTGTAAAATGGCCCTTTCAAAGCTTTATTCAACCGAGAAGATGAACTATTTCAAAAACATACATTTTCAACGGCCATTCTCGGCCATTGTCAGCAAAAATGTAACTTGAATACATTTCTTTTATAATTGCTGTGTTTTGACACGAGATTTTCTGCTCCTTTTTTGCTGGTAAGTGGTATGACAAAGTGGTTAAAATGCTACTGATCGTAAGACTCGTGCAACTGACGTATCCAATATAACAGAGAACCATTTTTATTCCGTCGAAAGGACAGAAACAGTATGTATGAAAGCTGAACCCTAAACGTGACATAGCGTGGATTAATACGATGGATTTTCCAACATAAGATATATAAGATGATCGATATTAAAGTGGTTAGAAATATTCTACCAGAAAACGAAATAAACAACTAAACATGTATGAAAAATAAAATACAATTAAAATACATATTATTTCAAGTTACTTTAATAAATATTAAATCTCGTAAGCAAGTTTATATTCTCGTATTTAAGAGAGAAATATCTAGGTACATGGGAAACTCATTAAACTTAAAAATACAAATACTAAACAAATTGAAATCTCATATTATCTATAAGGGCAGATCTTCAAGTTCAGGGCACGAGTGGAATGCAAAAAAGCATTTGCATAAGTTAACTTTGTTCGCGGCCAGCGGATTTCACAAAGTGATCAATTAGCATTTCTGTGTTAGATGCACGTTTTATAGCCAACGTGACGGACACGACACCGCGACGGATAACTGACGTAATGGGTCCCGACTGGAGCACCATTATGTGGATGCCGATAGGCACTGAACTGCAAGTTGGGTGGTAGTATACTTGTAAAAGGTTAAAATTACTTTTTTGTACGATGGAAATGAAAACTATATAACTTTGTATTTGTTCTGAAATAGGATCTTTTATAGAGCTGCTAAATTTAATACTAGAATGACTAAAATTACGTAAGTGACAAAATTGTAAATTCGTAAGATATTAAGCATTTTCATCTCGATTAACAAGATAATGATAAGTGTCAACAATATTAATTTCCTAGGATCCCAGGACCCACCCTGTCCTTGCACATTTTCCCGTTTCTAAAATAACTAACTGCCTCACTTTTAACATTTTTAAAATAACTTTCACAATTTCAATGATATTGTCCGTAAAACCACAATTCCATAGTTTTAAGGAAAATGTTATTGAAATTGTGTGAGTTACGCCGCGCCTGTTCAAAGTTGGAAACTATGAAACGTCAAACGATAAATATTAGTTTAGTTGGATAGTAATGATGCATTTAAAATCTAAAAAGATTATGTATACGTAATTATAAGCAGCTAGGATCATGTACATATACCACTATGCGATCTTCCTTCTTTACGTTTATACTACAAACATGTGTCGTCACAGGAATCGCAACGCGAATATCGTGTCGTGTAAACGTCTCAAAAACTCCTCAGCTACTTGTTTGTCCTGTTCGGGTGTAGTTTTTTTATAGCTTTAACCATGACCGACGCTTGCAAGCTTTCAAAAGTCCCGCACTTCATGAGAATATAAACTAATGGGTGTGCTAAGTGAAACCTTTTTGGAAAAAGACTATTTTACATTTAAAAAAGATAAAGCAATAGTTCATTAATTCAGTAAACTGAATAGTGTCAACATTATCAATATTATTTGCATAAATTTAAAAACTAGCGATTTAAGTTTCAAATTTATTTTTGACACTAGCACGATAGTTCTATTGTAATAAAAATGAGGAACAAGAAAATCTGTAAAAACATATTTTTTTTAGTTCGTTTTCGTTTTAGTAGGAATAATATTAACCAAAAAATCTTGAATTGAAGCGTAAATCATCTATGCATTACATTGAATAACCCACGATTTGTTACTCCAACGAAACATCGGTTTTGAATATGTAAATGAATTTCTAAAGAGTCTGTTCCAACTATAAACCCCAAACATGTGCATCCTTAGCTAAGCGTTCAACAATTTATTTCAAGCATAAACTAAATTCCCAGAACGAAATCTTCCATCTTAATCCGTTGTTTCTGATGCCAAGTCACTGAACAATTATCTCGTACAATACTTGCACTGGATTAACTCCAAACACGTACATGAGATTTATTATGTTGGGTTTCTTCCGAACTAAATACAAGTTCTAAAATTGACCATATTTCGCTACATTGATTTATATTTATTGTGTGATAAAGATAAAGTCGTGTACAGGTAGGGAATAAGGACAGTATTTGTCAAATTATAAGTGAGAATTAAGTCTGCTCTACGGATGTAATAATATATCAATCCATACACGCCAAGTCCTGGGCATTTTCAATGCTTTCGATATAAATTTGCTAGTAGAAGAATAATACCCATTTTCGCAATGAGAGCGACTAATATAAATGAGATATCTACGTAAGTCGTTTTTGGTATCCAGTATATATAAAGCTTCATTTAGAACGGCATAGTTGGAGATCAACACTCGAACCTATAAAAAGACCGAACTCTTTTCTTAACCACGGAAACAGTCTGTTTTTATGAGTCGCTTGGATTGACCATACCTAGAAGGCATAAGCTTAGCTATTGTTTCCACAACGTGGGGCCTCTGCTATCACACAGAACCCGTGTTTGTGAAGGCCATCGGTTCCAGCATACTAATTTCGTACTCAATCGTAGCAGAAACAAATGAAGATATTCAAACTCTAATAAGTGTTCAATAATCACCCTAATTCCTCTTAGATATAAAATATATTATAACGGGTTTACACGCTGTATCTAACACATCTTATTTTGGCTAATTAAGACATTATTTTTATAAATCGACATACGTTTTTTTCCGTGCCGTCCGAACGATAAGGCGGTGTCGAAGTAGTGTCAAAGAGTCGCCGTGTTAATACGTCTTGCTGGGGACGCATTTATCTTGTCTGTCATATGGGAATAGATAAGTGTATCTATATATAATTACGTATATATCCGGTTTGTGATATTTGTTTGGTGGTCGCGGGTATTGGGTCGTTTACAGGAGACTTTTATTTTGATTTTTAATGTAGGGGGAAATAACTTAAATCTTGTTATTTGTCACTTGTTCAAGGTTTAGGAACAATCATACACAGAGATGCCAAAAACCAAAGCTGCAAAGAATATAAAAAAATGCATTACGAAAAATAAAGAAACAAGAGAAAAAGCATATTATTCTTATAGCATTTCCTTTCCTATGGAATAAATATACTGCAATTTTTCCAGGCCAAAACGAAAGATTTTCGAAATAAAGCCTACACTTCTCTGAAATGTTAGTTACGTATTGACAATGTATTTGGTGTTGTGCTGTGGTGTTGTGTATATTTTTTTAAAATAAATAAATAAATGCTCTTGGGTGGCGTTGACTTTGTTTCCGTAAGTAAAAGAAAGAGAAAGAACACCAGAGAGGTGCTGTAATATTTTCAGCATGGCAGGATATTAGAGACCAAACTGTAAATATATTTTTGATGAAATAATCTAAAGAAATTAAACTTACTTTGCCTCCCTTATGAATTGGATACTTATACTTAATCATACTCTCGATTCGATGCGTACCTGGAACAAAGATGAATAATTATTAGTATTTATATCTTAAACTCTAAGGTAAGAAACCTTAGAGTATTTCTGAGTCCTACCGCCATAGTGTGAAGAGGCATCTTAGCAGGCCAGCATGATTGTATCGAATGGCATCAGACGGCAGACTCACTCTATCCATTTCCACACCACCAAGGTGTAATGAAGTTAATTTGCAGAATAAAAAACATACTCATTCTGCTCACAGACCAATGCACATACCTTCAGGTGAAGTCTAGTCACTGCCATAAAACGTACAAAATTTCGAAGCCACAAGTCAATTTTGCGTAATACTAGCAAAGAAAATTTTAACAACATTAACATCTAAATAAGAAATCTTAACGACAGATCACGTCTGATAAAAAAACTTCCCAAGCACAATGGATCTCGAGTCACGCGTACAACCCGACTAATTTTAGTCGAACCTCCAACTGTATGGTAGGTTGTACAAAGCGGAGGCTTTCCAAATTTGTCGGCTTACCCACGAAATCTCAGATAAACTGTATTGTCACGAACGTTTGTCAAATTTGTTTATTAAATTTCTAGAATTTTATGCAAATAGATGGGAGATTAGGTTTTTAAGTGGCAGTTGGGTTGTGGTGACGCAATGGCCTATTTTTTATATGGCGAGGATTTGAAAATGCCGTCTGGTTCTATCAAAGTAGGTACAGGAAGTCGTGGGGTATTAGGTTTGATACCAGGTTAAGATATTTCTGAGATTTCTGTTTTATTTTTAATCAATTAGGATGTAATTTTTTTGTGGAAAAAATCTTGCCCTATAATTTCAATTCTGAAAGAGGTTGTAATGTATATGGCACATCAACCATAAGGTTCTAGTTTAGAAGCTTAGGTCGCTCACTCTACTTTTTTTATTACAATGAATGGCGAGACCAGCATGCTATTCGCCTGATGGTAAGCGATACGACCGCTCATGGACAGTAGCAACACCAAACAACACAATTAATTACGAAGCAATGCTTGGCATTTCACTGCGCTCGCCATTCTGCGACATAAGATGTTAAGTCTCAATAAATAATTTATGCGCAGTATGGCTATAGCCCATATGACAATACTGACTACTCCCTCAGGATTAAACCATATGCATTCATGAATGCACCAGCTAAAATACGATACACTAAAATATAAAAGACGCTATACTGTTATCACTGACGTCATCTCTTATCAAACCTCTGACGTCAACAACACTTGAAGCCAGAATTAAGTATGCATCCTTTGTAATATCCTCTAATCTTTTGATGTGTGCCGCTTACCCATCTTTATCTCGTAAGAAACGTGCCGCACATAATATGGAACGGGAAAATGGACATGTCTGGGAACTCTTTAGTGCTGCGGACTCATAGTCCAGTTGGTATCACGATGATAGAAAGCCAAGATGGTTTGGGTTTGAATGTATTTTTCTCCCACCAAACAGCAGGTAAATGCACTATTGGGTTCCGGTTTGAAGAACATTGTAGCCAGATAATTTGAAACTTAATATCGTATGTTTCAGGATTGCCAGCGCAGTAGAATGACAAGTATTGCTTTAGATTTCTGGTTGTTCTTTGATCTTACTGCTGTCCATGAGCAGTGGCTTCTTTCGCCATCAAAAGTAATAAAAAATTGCTAATTACATTGAAGTATTTATAATATTTGTTTTGAAAAGTGAGAGCAAATTGTGTTTTTAAAGGCATTTTACATCAGTTTTCTTTCCACTTAGGTGCTATTCTGAAGTCCTAACATTCCACTCACAACAATTTATTTAAATTCGATTGTAATATCGTAGTGAAAACAAAATGGCGCGTAATTTCACACGATCCGTTTATAGGGGTTAGAGTTGAGTTATACGTTAATGTGAGGCGATTGTGGCGGCGTCCGCCGGTGGATTTCACGCCAATATGGCTGCGTGGTAAACACTCCGCGCGCTATTCAATTAAACACGATTAAAGAGTTATGGGAAATGTCTACGATTTAGGAGAATGAAACTGGCTGCTTTACGAGTAGAAACCGTACTGCACTGTACTGTTCTGTATCTATATGTATGTATACAGGGTGTATCAAGACTGCTACCGAGAACGAAGTCCTGAACCCAAACTAAGATTGGGTCTTGTGTCGTGGGTATGAGAAACTACGAGACACTTTTAGGTCTCACAAACATCCAGACTCGAAAGAAATATTTGTGGACCGCACACATATTACTCTCGGTGCGGGGATCGAACCCGCGGGCCCTCGTTTCACAGGCGGCGTCTTACCGCCTGCGCCACAGAGGCTGTCAATGTAGTTGGAAAGATGTACTGTAGGGCTTGGAGTTGCGTAATCATTAGAGATAGGTAACTCATCTGAGTTTGTGTTTTCTGTTTGCCAAAGACCAGTCTAGTGGGGGCAGCAAGGTATTCTATTACTATTGAAATGAAAGTAGGAAGTCTACCACATTTTAATAGTTGGAGAGGAGTGGGATTCTGCTCCTTGTTCAACGATTCCAATATGATTTTAATTATTATGTTCTAAAACGTAAGATGCCGCGATTAGATATAACAATGACTTTCGTATCGTTATCTAGGTTTCAAAACGTTTTATTTATACCATTTTATTTGTATATATTAGACCATATATGTTTTAAGTGTGATAAATATAATGGTTTCTTAGATTAACGCGAATGTTATACATTGACACATTATAAATATATGACATATTTCATAGAGGGTCAGAGAAAGTCCTTCAATCATTTATTGATTAGCAGTGAAAATTAAACTTACAATCAAATTTAATACGAGTATAAACTTTCTTATAGTTGCAAAAACAATCATAAAAGCCGATGCATATTACCTTTAAGACTCAAACCAAAATTTCTTAATAAACTTAAGTAATAAAACAGCAAAGATAGAAACAAGAATCCAACTGAATGGAACAAACAAAACATCTTTAAAACAAGGAAACCAATACTCACAATTACACAATCCGCAGACACGCCGACAGCGTATCACATAGACAGTACAATACTAGCCGTGCAAACGGAATGTGTTTTAATATTTATGACTGCGGTCAGATTAAATTATTCGCTGACACTTAGCCACACAGCGCTGTTTATGTAACCGTTTAAATAACTGGAGAAACTGAGGGCTGGATGTTTGAGAATTGAATACTTAGATGCAATTGGGGCGAAACGTGGAATGGTTTCGTCTGGTTTCGATAGAGGTTTGTGTTTATTTCAAGTTCATTTGACTTTCGTCACGGACACCGGCCTAGACACCACCACAGTTAAGAATGAAAACATACATTTTTTGTAAAATTATATTGATGTTTTTCAATAAATCAATAATAATAAATACACCCAACAGTCATATACATAGTTCTCACCCAATAGTAAAATCGAGTCGAGTGTAGCGGGTATTAAAATCTACGAGAGATTTTTGGTCTCACAAACACTCAGACCCGAAACAAATAATTGTGGATCACACAAACATTTGTTTCAGTGCAGGGATCGAACCCACGGTGTCGTGTTTTACAGCCAGCATCAAACTGACTGCGCCACGGTGGTTGTCATATAACTAGAGGAACTTCGGTCTAGATGTTTGAGAATTAAATACGTGGATCCAATTGGGACAGTTTAATCGGAGAGTGATAAATTGGTAAAATAATTTACGGCTCGTTGTTGAATGGATTCGAAAGGACGAAAATCAATCTTGTTTAAGCAGGTGTGACACAAGAACTTATAAAGTGAATTATAATTATATTTATTACATTCAATACTAGTTCGATTTACAAATTTAAAGGAACGTGTACATATTAAACTTTTGTCTTCAGCCTTCTTTATTTCTTTTAAACTTTTGGACCAAAATAGATCCATAAAGAGCACTCCACATTCACCAGATTATTAAAAGGCAGATAATAATATCGATTAAAATCCCACGGTGTACCTCTCAGAACGGAAGTGTGGGGTGCGGCCGAGTAACCAGCCCCCGACAGGTGGTAACCAAGCTTAGACATTATAAAGGAGCTTATTATTTTGTAAATCGACCTCCAGATGTAACGAGGTCAGTTATTGGGTTATGAGTTATTATTATTTGATATATGTCTTTTTTTAGACTTGTTGCTGAGAAGAGAACATTTGGAGCATAGTTTTAGGGATGGTGGGTTCTAGTCCACTTAAGAAATTGAATATAGATTGTCGAATTGAGATTTTTTGAACCACCTAAAAAGTAATTGAAACTTCAAGATGGCTTTCACCAAATTAATTTTCTCTACTCCTATATTTTTACGATTCGGGAACTGACAATTTCTATTATAATGATCGCTTCTCATCCTAGACTTGTTACAGATTTTAGTCAGTATTTTTTTTGCTGAAATACACTATTTTATATCATCGCCAAATTATTCCTGAACTGTTTCAGATGGAAGTATAGTCTACATTTCACCCCTGAATGGATTAAGAATCTGTATTTAAGAAATATCCCAAATAAATTATAGCTAAGTATTGGTCAGTAAGGACCAAAGCACTGACGAAATAAGACCTAATTAAGCGCATAAATCAAGTCGACACTTCGCGTAAAACTAGTTAAATGTCACACCGAGTGTACTGAATCTACTTCACAAAGACACTGCTGGACAAATAGATGTTAGAAATATTTAAAACTTGAGTCAAAACGTGAAGTCGGCACTTTAAAGTATGTGGTAATTTAGAATGTAGTCCAGCAGCTAATGTATTTATTGGATAAATTATAGAAGATTTAATGGGTTGGTAAAATTTATATAGAACTAAAAGCGTTGTGTTAAACATTCATTGAAATGATTTTGAGCAAGTAGGTTTCGCTATGATTATTAATTATCTTGAAAAAGTGCTTCTGTTCGTCACAACATTGGAGAAAATACTGACAATAACCAAGAATTACAGTTATCGTATTAATGTGTTATCCGAAGAAAATGTTCAAAATTTTTTCTACTTAAATATTAATTACTTAAAGATTTATTTATTATTGTCATCTTTAAATTATTATTCTTATCTCATTTTATTCAAATCAAAAATTGAACGCGCGTTGAAATCTTTTTAAGGCAATACTTTGAAAATGCAATCAATTTTGGTATTTAAAGTTTCAAAGTAAATTACATCATCAACTATACCAAATTCTAATCTATGCCGCAACAGTAGCGTGTGCATATCCTTTACCAAATATCCAAACATTCCATTACCCACAAATTTAATACCAACAATTAACCAAAGCCCTTTAAAGTTCAAGCGACGATGATTTGCCTTGTTTACAAGTGGGTATTACAAAATCACATTTTCATATCTATTAAGAGGAGATTGCTGGTGGTGTTTTAGCCTCATATCTGTATGAGGCACATTGTAAGCGGATGTAAAGGCCAGCCCTCTTTCGTTCGGAATCAAAGGGGAATAACTATAGAAGGTGTGGTGTGAGTTGGAGCGAGGATAAGCATGATACATTTTTGGAGGTTACAATTTTAAAATGCCGATAGGGCTTCGTTCGTTTGTTGTATGAGAAAGTAGCATAAATATTAAAACATGAAGAAGACATCATTGTAACAATATCGCAGATAGTGAAATTGTCAGAAAAGTATTAAGAAGGAAGTATCAAGTCCAATTATCTAATTTTCAAGATGCGAAGTGTTCACTTTACAGTTGGAATAAAGAGCATTCAGACTTTCTTCACATTGCAACTTATGAATGTTGAAATAAAATCAAAATAAATAGCAATGGAACAACACAATCATTCCACCTACGTCTATTTCTTCCAGGACATAATTTATTTCTATGCATATATTGATTTCTTCTTCAGGTTCAAGCTCTTTCCACCTAAAACCAAACCGTGTCAACACATTCCTGATGACTAATCAAACCGAGCCCGCTACAAAACGCACCTCACAACACGAAAATATCGCGTTCGTGCTTTCTGCAAATGCCGCGTAAAGCCTCGCCGCACCGAGGGCCACAATCGCGATGTGTTAATATTATTTACTGCGGTACACTTTCGTTGTGAAATGAGCGGGCCGTATCCCACTAGAGCCGAGCTGTAGAAAGCTATTGATCTCGCAAATGATACGGTAGACAAATATGCGGGCAAATTGCGAGCGATGGATTAATTAGAATATTTTACTGTTAATATTGAAGTGACGACGTAATTGCATCCAGGACTGCTTTCTATCCAACATCTAACATAATTTTACAGCGGCGCTATGAATAGATTTTACCGATTCATCTTTATAATTAAATTAATTATCTCACATCGCGTAATCTAATTCCTCCATATCGCCAAGGGGGTAGGAAAAGATATTACTAAAGCGGACTATAGCTTATCAAACTCATTTCCAAATCAAGATTTGATTAAGGAAAATTTTGTCCACAATAGAAAAATCAATCAATCAAAATCAGGAGCTACGTGAAGCATAGCATAGTTTGCAATCACTACGACAGCCAAACTCTATGACAAGGTATTGTTTTATGAAATTGTTTGACACACATAGCGTCCGTATCTGCGTTCGTGTGCTCAGTTTGTCAGACAATGGCGCTGCAGCGCGAGGCGTGATATGCTGAAAAATGGTTGGGCAATTTGAACGGAACAAGCTTTTGTCTATTCAAATAACTGTTCTCGCTGAAAATGCTGTGAAATTGTATTGTAATTGGATTCAGAATTGTATAGAGATATCCTTATCATTTGAAGACAGTAGTTTTCGTATTGCTGACATTGCCGGTATTTTATTTGACAGGTTCCGCGGTGCAGTTGGATAAAGAGGTTATAAATGAGAGGCTGAGGGTTTGGTTCCCGCGCGTAGGCAAATATGTCCACAGAAATTAGTTTGGGCCTGGGCAATGTAGAAAAAAGTGATTGTATTCCGATATCAGATATTTATATTATAGTGAGCAGGCCTATATTCAACAATACATTTACTGTTTCGAAAGATGACAATGATAAAAAGGCTAATATATAATAGATTGTATCTTTGATATATCCGCTAATTTCTAAATTTGCATAAAATTAATCCGTAATCTAAAACTGTGGGGTCTTCGTTTACTAACCTGAAAAACGGTAGTGCAAACCAATCAACAAGTTACTTTGTAAATTTAATACGAGTACAATAATAAAATATTCAAATTCGCCGGCAATAACGTTTTAATATCTGCCATTAAGATACGGAGTAAATACGCCATTTTGCCGCGCGGGGATCAAACAAGAAAAGGGTTGCACCGCGCGTAATGTCGATAAATAATTTCTTTGCTAGTCGATATGGGATGGTTTATGCGGTACCGTTATTTTGTATTTACTCTTGGGTGGCAAGTTTATGTAGTGATATATTGAGTAATTGGTAAGTTAGGTTATAGTAGGAAAATTTATAGCCTTTGGCTTGAATTTAAAGTTTTATGAATGGTAGTGTTAGTAAATAATAAATAAATATATTCAACTACAACGTTCCAATCTCACAATTAGATTTATGTTATGCGTAGCGAGTTGTGTAGACCCCAAGATTACCACTGTAATGTCTATTTTTTCCTCAGTGCAAATGCACTGTTGTATTCCGGTTGGAAGGACATTTGAGCCAGAGTAATACTACATATTGATACTTAACATCTTGTATTTTAGAATGGCGAGCGCAGTGGAATACCAGGTATTGCTTTGTCATTGATAGTGTTATTTGATCTTGCAGCTGCCCAGAAGCGATATGTTAATCTCACCATTCATTGTAATAAAAATATATTTTATCTAATTGCCAATAAAATCACCTGATAATTTTTAAACTTAAACCTTGCACGAGAAGCATTGCCTTACCCGGAAATTGAAAGCTACGTCTCATAACTCACAGCCCATGTACGCTACTACTAGACCAACGATTCTCCCTTAAATTATAAATTCTTTAAGCTTTTAAGCACTTCCAACTTTACGAAATGTTGCAGAATTGAAGCGTAAGACATAATTTATCATCTATGGAACACACTACCCATTCACATCTCTAAATGAAACAAATCAAACAAATTAGTGACACAATAGCATCAATTGCATATAAAACGGACAAACAAACATCATAACAAGCCATGACATTTGCAATATTGAACATTATTCATCGGACGCATTGTCTAAGGCCGGCAACAAATGTACGATTAGAGATTATGAGTATCGTTAACGGTATTAAGGTGAGGTACTGGCCCACGCGGATCATCGGTGTAATCGCACAGGCAGGCTCGGAGACGGCGTTTTGTTGCTGAGGTTAATGTTTGTGCGATTTTTTTGTCGTGATTTTAAATGACACTAGGAAAGTAAAAACTGACGTTGAGTTTTTTTTTTTTTTGAAATATCAAGTTATGTAAACTATTAAATTATATTTTATTGCTCTGACCGAATGACTTAATAGAACATGATTTAATTCTACAAAACAGATACAAAATAGTAATTTAACTATAAGTATTAAATTAGATTTAAAACTTCTATTTCAAGTTCTATTCGTGAACCCTTTTAACGCTTTAGGAATAAAACAATGCCATAACAACACTTCACCTCATCACAATAAAATAGCCAGTAAGCTGTTTCTTTTATAACCACGAACCACGAATTATATAAAACCCGAATAGAATAACAGTTATAATAAAATCAAGATTACTTTTTTAACATTCTCAGTCGCATCTGTATAAGCAGCTGTATCTAAACGTGCGGGCGAAGTTCCTCGCGTTGTCGCCGCTTGTCGCGTCTGCTCGGACACGACCGCGGCGGTCATTTGTGCTTTATTACCAACATTTTGACGCGACTACGACGGCCGCAATAAGCGTACGTTTGTGGGCCGCCTTAAACACAGGGCTGGCGCTTGTTACGTAAATAATGAGATTATCGTGTTTGACGAGTTAGTTTAATGTTGTGGATTGTAAGGTTTTACAGATGCGTTGCAATTTTGAATTTGAAATATATATATTTTTTATTGAGTTATTTTATGGTTCTGTTATATCATTTTATAAACCAATAAAATTCGGGAAAGACAGGTACATCGAATTAAGAAATAATCATCGAATAACATCGAAGGAAAGAAAAAAGAGATGTCTGCCCAGCATGCGGCACAATTTGAACCGAATAAAAAAACATTAACAAGTATTTCAAAACAAACTCCGCGTATTCGAAATTTTCCTCTTCATACCATTAAAGTTAATAATTTTGCATCAGTATTAGTCACCTACTAAGAAATATAGTCCAATTTGCGTGCATACGAGAACTAATGGACAAAAACTAAATCTTTTGTCGGCGGTGTCACTGAACTCAGTTTATTACAGCTGATTCTAGGCCAAACTAAGTTCCTTATTATAAATCAGCTACCGAGCAAGAATGTAAATACGCCCTATTTAGTTCAGTTGTAGATTTGAAACAGTGTGTCTCATGTTCGACTCTCGTTTGGAGAAAATGTTTGTCTTGTTTATGTTTAATAAATAGATTTTCAACGTTAAGTGGGTGGTGATGCAAACTGAAAGCATTTAAGCCTTAATAGCTTGTATTGACTTAGAGGCGCAAATTGTACAGAAAAACAAGGAGATATTGACCAACCAGTGTAATACTAAGAGAGAAAAAAATTCGCAGCATGTAAGATGTAAATATTTGTTACCTTTTATTATGAAATATATTTACGCAAAATAGTACAGCTGAACTTAGCCAGTATAGGGGAACGGTCATATTATAAAAAAAAAGTACTAAATATCCCCAAAAGAACGAAGGATACGCACCAAAGTTCAAACTCGAACTGTGGCCCGCTCAATACGTCAAACTGACACCTCCGAACCCAACAACTATAACCCCATTAGTTCACAACACAACACATTCTCGACCTTCCGCCGTAGACTTTCGGTAACGAATAATAGAAAATAAATTGTACATCGGCAAAACTAAAATGGTTGATTTGAGATTGACGGCCCTTACCGTTACACCGGGTCGGGGCACTGCACTCGAGACCGAAAGCGTTATCGATAACACGCGCATCACTACCCGCCACGCGGGATCGTTTTTATGGAATGCGGTTTTGAAATTGGAATACGCGGTGGGATTTCAAAAAAATATATTGCGCTTTTGTTTCAGCCCTGCACCGGAATATGAACTTTTCAACCAAATCGATTTCAAATTCGGCCGTATCGATAATCGATAAAAAATCGAACGCAATTAATCATAGAACGCTGATTTGTTTATGTTCCGTGTTCGTTAGCGAAACGATATTTCTTTTGCTTATATAAAAAAGTTAACGTGGCAATAAAGACGGCTTCCATTTAATATTATATTAGACAGTGGTACAGCAAACGCTTCGATAGATTTAAATTGCTATTAGTCATTTTTTGTAGCGTGTTGCTTGGTTCTTTCCGAGTCATTAGATTTTCTCACCGTCCGTTTTTTTTTTATCATTCGCGCATACCAAATTTCTATCACCGCACGCCCGCTTTTAATAAAGTCAAACGAATCGCTGGGTCGGTCGACCTGTACAACTTCGCTTGTGCTATTAATAACATCCTTATTATGTGTGTCATAAGGATGGTTTAGGTTTGATGTAAGGCGTGTGGAAGTTTGTGATGTATTCGATACCAATCTGCGGTGAGCGAAGAGCTTATTGAATAGCCGTGAATTGTTGCCGACTCATACACAATTGGCTGGCTTATATTGACACGGCGGGGTGGCCGGGATAGTGATGTGGCCACAGGAAATGTTATGCCAGTATCGACGTAATAATCGTAATATTATGTAAATTTTATGGGACTTACATACATTATATTGGTGAGCATTTTATCTAGATTTGATCGTAATATCTAAATTCTTCACATAAAATATGAAATATATTCCATTTATGGTAAAATAAATACCTATGCATACAACTTTGAAAGTACTTCACTCGATACAACATAAAGAATTTATTCATGAAATCGATTTAAACAAATTATCGATATGTTTGTAGAGCACAAGGTCATCCCTACATGACACCGCGGCGAGCGCCCGATAATGTTTTCTCGTAGTAATGACCCCAATAGACATTCACAGCACAACACTCATCTTTCGCTGCTGAGATCCATATCTGTGCGTACTAACCTTTACAGCTGTTTTGAAAGCATTTAAATATGGAACAAGATAATTTTAATTTTCTATCTTCTATTCATATTATTCAATAAAAAAAAATCTGCCATTCACGATTTCGGATTCTAAGTAGAAACACGGCACTATTTAAAGTTGAATGGCGCGCTTTAGGAAGTGCTATTCGAATATAAAGCTACCATTCACAATTTAATTTTCTCTGTGATTACTATTGGTGCATGCCAGTGAGAGCGCATTAGATTTTTCAAATTTGGAATGTTACAATTTATTATCTGTATGCAATAATCTGTGGTAGATGTGGGTCATAGATTACCCATTACTATGTAGCTGTCAATTAGTTAAAAACTGGCGCAAAATTGTGAGAGAAAAAGTAATCGAACGGCTATCAGCCATCTCACTCTATTCACAATCGCTCTGTCTCTTTCTATTCAATTCTCAAAGCTTTAATTAAGAGTAATTTAAAAATAACATATACATAGCACATTAAGCCTCTAAAGAATAAATTAAAATACTTTCAATTGATATTCCAGTCACAGTGCTACCAACACCAGACGGTGTAACTGTACCAACATTCCAAAAAGTAACTTAAGGATCGTTATTATTTCTTATTAGGAATATTTTTAAGAGCCTCTAAGTAGCCGTGGGTATGTTTAAATTCATAATCATAAAACATAATATGTAACTTAATACTAAATTGTGAGCGCTATATATGAACTTGTCGCGGCGTTCATAAAAAAGCTTTTATGGTGCTTTTTTCTATATCAGTCCTTATATGCCTTAATGATTAAAAAGTGTTAGGTTAGTACTTGACGCTAGTCTACTGATTACTTAATATTTACATAATAATAAATTAATATTAAATAGCCTATTTTTTTTAAATCTGAAATCTCACAGTTTCTCACCGTGATTGATGTTTTTTCGGGTTTTGTTATTGTTAGATTGAAAATCTTCTCGATTAATATGATAATATGAATAAGATTTTTATGGTAGTTTCATATTTTTCCTGACTTTTCGAGAGATGTAAAATACTCACGTTTCTGGTCTTATTATCAAGTAATTTACTAGTTCATTACTCCTTTCCCTGCTATAAACTTGCACATAATTCAACGACCAGTAAACAGTGACGTCATCCCGAAACCTATATCACAAAAAACCGCTACAGCTTTCAAAAGATCAGACTATTCGAAGAAAGCGGAGATAGCGCCAACAATAGCAGCGTAGCGCCAGATGGCATGTGTCTCGAGAAATTTTCAATTATCTACCATTGTGGCCGGACAAAAAAGTTTTTCTATCTCGAGGTTCGTCGTAATGCTATCACAGATGCATATGCGGCGGATTGTCGTGACCGCGCGATGCTAACTGCACCAGGAAGGAGTGTTATGCATCTCTAAATTTCAAATGGAATGAGTAATGTTTTTGTAATTGTTTTTAGGAGCGGGTTAGTTCTGTATTTATGGTTTATACTTTATCGGATTGGCGAGTCTTTGTGCAAAGTTGGGTCTATTTTTTATGATGCTTAATGAAACAAAAGTTAGTGACTTTTTAATTTGTTGTATATGGAATTAAGCATTAACTATGTTTATGTTGAAATTAACTGAAAACTTCATTGATATTCACGTAGAATGTACAGATTTTGACATGATTATTCAAAATTTTATATTATTTTATGTTTTTAGTTTAAGCCAAAATACAGCAGTCATTCCCTTTTGTAAAATTAGTTTTTTATGTCTTTAAATAGATGAATCATCAGTCAAGAGACGTTTTGCTAAACATAGAACTTAAAGACTTTCACAGCGACTAGTTAGAAGTCAACAACGACTTCCATCCATCTCTAGCAATTACCACATAACTTTATCAAGTCACTACATTTGATATAGCAATCAAGAAATTACAAACAATTAAATTGAATCCATTAAAATTCTATTTTAAACCGCTCATCATAATTCTTACGGCAGATCGGTGTGCAAATAATGAAAATGTCAAAATAATTACCACAAACATATCTACTTCGTCGAATTGTGCGAATGAGTGAAAGAAATAAACAAAAACCCGTACGTAATGGTCCCGCCGGAGTCATAATACATTAATAATAGTTTTATACTTAAATAAAATGACCCATAATCATAAGGGATAGAAAATCGGTTTCGAAGAGCACCGCGAGAAAAAATGTTTATTGACGGCAGCGCGATTGCGTTTTGATGAGACCAAAAACTCGTGGCCGACTGATTTCGGTGGTGCGGTGCGTGTGATTCCGCTGTTATTTCGAATGTAGTGATGTGTGTGCGATTGTCGATGGATGGAAGTATAGGTTTTTTGTGAGTTAAATCTGGGACTTGATCAAGCTGTTCATCTGAGCTATTATTCAGCTTTCTTAAACTCCTTTAATTTGAAATGAATTGCAAATATGTATATCTTTCTCTATCAATGAGAATGGGTGATTTATTGCCTAGTGAAAAACAAAATGATAATATCGCAGGGACTGAAGAAAAATACATTGCTTCTTCATTTAATTTTATGGTTCTACAAATCAAATTATGACTTATTCATTCGAATTACATTTAAAATATCATAACTAAATTTGTCATAGATAAAAAAATAAACAAATAATATAAAGAGTTTATTATTATTATAAATGTGAAGCAATTTGTAAGTGAAAGCAGACTTTCTTGTGTTACAATTAATACTTATAAACACACACATACACATACACACTTTCAAGCAGTATTTCATTAACAAACAAGGTCCGGTATCGTTCGCAAATTGATTAACTTAACAGGCATCCCTCAAAAAGGAACTTCGCTTTATTCGCAAGATTAATTATTTTGATCCGAGTCTCGTGACGGGCCGTGTTTTATCGATAATCGCCACACGATTGTCACGTCACTAACTTTACTCGATTCTTTAATTATGTTGATGTATGCAATATTATAAATGAAAATAACATTTCAATGTTTTCGGTTAATTGTTTGTGAGTAAAAAATATATTGCATCCGTGTCTTTGGGGCAGATGATTTTTGTATTCTTATGGTGCGATTTGTGGAGGTCGAATTATGTATACTTTCTCTCTTCTCCTTTTTGTATTGGGACGTTAAAATGACTGCAATATGCTTTACACTACTCCCAAAATCCACAAATATTTTGGACTCACTTATCACTGTTTTGTTGAGACGGATGTATTATTTAGGCTGAATTATTATCCTGACTGTCTCATAAATTGTATCTCCTTCATGTTCTCTATGTTTGTATAGTTTTTATGGAAATAAACAATTTTTATTTCTTATTATTTATTTCCTTGTGGCCCGGCCCAGCTTTTTCCGGATCCAAATTGTTTTCTCTGCTATATTATACATGTATTATACACTAGCGGTCGGGCCAGGCTCCGCCCGGGTGCATACACGTTTTAAAATGGCGGTAAAAATGTTTAATTCTGGCTATCAGCTTAGTATATCGACCAATCGGACCACGAAAAACGAACAAAATTTCCTCGTATTTGCTAGAAATATCACTACTGCTTTCCTGCTATAGGTCATAGCGTGATGATATATAACCTATAGCCTTCCTCGATAAATGGACTACCCAACACTGAAATAATCATTCAAATCGGACCAGTAGTTCCAGAGATTAGCGCGTTCAAACAAACAAACAAACAAACTCTGCAGCTTTATAATATTAGTATAGATTTAAAGTTTCTTCTTGAATCACTCTTTATATTTAAAAAACTGCATAAAAAACCGTTACGTAGTTTTAAAGATCTAATTATACATAGGAACAGACAGACAGCGGGAAGCGACTTTGTTCTATAGGTACCATGTAGTGATATTCCCATTGCAGCTTCTTTGCGATTTGCATGTGTAAACTTGCTGATGCTAAGCCCCTTGCTACCTTAAACAACATAACAATAAAAAACAAAACAATTCCCAAACCAGTATAAACCAGTGAGTCAATTAAAAACGATAGTTAATTAAACTAGTCGATAAAAGTAACGGTGCTCTATCGATATATCGACAAAAAACATCGATAGTAATTGCGCGGTGCCGTTGATAAATGAATGGCCAAAAATTGCATGTCCAAAGTTAACCCGGCTGTCTCGTTCCTTACGTTTTAATACGTCGGGATGTGGACGGGGCCTTTTTAACCCATCACCGAGGGGCAATTTTTGTGAGGCACGCGAGTGTTATTTAATTAAATCGAAAAATGGGACGTCAAATTAATTTTGGGATATATTTTTTTAGCGAGTTGCGGGTTGGTTCGCTGTTCGTGATCCGTTGACGGGTTGTATTTGTTTACTATATTGAAATTAATGCATATTTAATTTCGACTAATTAGGGCTTCTAGTGAGGTCATGTTTGAGGTCAGTGAACCACGATTTTTATGTTGCCAAATATGTGCTTAATATTTTTGACTGAGCGTGCAATCAATATCACTGTTTTAGAAATTATCTTATTCTAAGCCAATTAAGTTTTCAGCGTAGAAAAATCGGCACAAAATGAGTTGTATATTTTAGATTTTATTCTGGCACGGCAAAGTGATCGCACTCACTCCCGATTGTAAGTATAATACGACGCAAATAGAATATCACACATACATAAATATCACGCCTTTTGCCCAGAAGGGGAAGACAGAAGTGCTACCAAGGCACTCACGTGTCGCCTTGTGTGTTTATATCCCTCGATGTGATAGGGGGAGCCTGACCGGGGATTCGAACTGATGACTGCAACGTTTATACCAGAGGTAAACAGAGTATCGACCGAGGAGAAATTTTTACTATCTCTCTCATCAGGCGAAAGAAATATGCCGTCTGATTCAAATTACAGTATGAAGAAGACAAAAATATCACCTTAAATATTAATATATTTTTTTGCCGTATAATCATAATTAATTCGTACGTACATGATTGAGGACAGATCTAAATGCTTGTCGAGGAGTAATTACAAGTTTTTGTGTAAAATCACATCGACATCGTGGCAAAGGTCAGCGCAATTTAACATAATTGTAACCGCCACGGGTAATTAAAATTTACCTGGTAAAAAATTGTAAATATTTATTTCGTTGTGAATTTCGTGAGCGTGTTTGCACTATGAAACATCCCAATGGCGGGTATATGCTCCTTATTTTGCTATGCACGCTCAGGTTTGTTGCAGTTTGACTCATATTTTTATCATAGTACGAAAGTTCAATCAAAACGCCTCTCGTTTCGCAATCTATAGGAATATAAGGAAGAAGAACAAGTCGAATTAATTAGGTGACATAAAACCTCCCACTGCTACAGGAAAATAACCTAAATTAGCAACGTATTAAAGAACATTTTGGACAATGGAATTCGTAATGAACATGGCAACAAACTACTAATTTTAAACTGTTCAAAACTTTCATGTAACAAATTGAAAAAAAAAAAACATTTGATTTCACATCTGTGATCATGCAACAACGTTATCGCACGCATCTCAATCAACTTCTAAATTTAATATTATTTTGTTCGTTATACCGGGAAAGGCGCCTTTAAGGATGGACGATGGCAATTTACCTCACTCCCCTCCTTTCCTCCCCCCCTCCCACTAGAACTTCAAACCCTTCGACACAAGCCCAAGCTTTTAATTAAAACTCGTGTATAAAATTTAACGTCGACCAGCCTTCTGACATTTCCAAATGTCATTTGTCAAATTGAAACGTCAAAATTTAGACAGATGCTTTTTTTTTAATTAGCGACGATTGGCTTCACTGTGTTTTCCACGTCCATATGACAATTGAAATAAGTAAAATAATTTGTATAAAATCACATATCACAAAGGAGGTTGAGGTTTCGAATTTATTCATTTTTCATCGCCGTTTTAGTAACGTCCGACAGAATCAATTTAAACTTTATTTATTTATGATACTCTGACAGTTTACATGCACTGTGATGGAGGAGGTGCGATCAACGAGTATTCTTTATATTGCAAAAGGAACCAGACAAATGTGAAAACCTGAGCCAAGGCTTCTATAGCCTCAGTCAAAAGCATAACCTCTTTAGACGTCTCGATGTTTAAATCTGCAATTCTTACTCAAGGATGCCTGAAACCACTACGATTTTGAGCGGCACAGCATTCCATTTTCTAATAGTCTTCTTCAGAATTTCTTCTTCTAAAATTCCTTCCAACTGTCGTCACAGCTTGTAACCAAGGGACACTCCTCCACAAACCTTACTATATGACAGTGTCTTACATCGATGACATGGCGTGACCATGGCACAAAAAAGGACTAAGCCGTTTCTAATAAAGTTTAACTTAACCCTTGGTATCGTGTCGCACATCGTCACGAGTTCCATCTCCAACATTGCATTTTGTGAGTAGATAGAGAATCTTGCATACATTTCGCGCCGCGCAATCTAACAGCTGCTTCAAACAAGTCTTTTTTCCACGAGCCACGTTCGGTTCTCTTTTTTCGTCACGACAACGGACTTTGTATGGTAATAGTTTGATAAAGTTCTTCTTGGTTTTATTTTCAGGTGTCATTGGTTATAGAATGAGTTGCTGGATGTTTGGAAGCGGCTAATTGTTTGGACATCTTGTTTAAAGAGCGACGTTTTTGGGCTTTTGTTTATCGGCGTCTCCTTCCTTCACTATGTTCAGAATTACTTTATTAAATGTAATTTCTTCTAAACATCCTGACATGTTGACTATTGTATCTGATGATAAGTTCAATACAGTTCAATCTTAGTAGAGAAACTAAATGCTAACAACTCGAAATGCACACGGTTAACTTGGAACGAGAGTCATGCGTGGGTCACAATTACGACTTTTTAACAATCTTGCCTGACGTCTACGTTTTCTAAACATGGTTTTCTAACAACCGCTCTTGCCAAATGAGTACAATTTCGCAAAGCAACCAATTATTTACTTCATCATCTGCTCCGTTATTGATTCATTCACATCTAGTTTCTACTTCGTGAAAGCCTGCATAATCAGAGTCTACTTAATAACAAATCCCATTAGTACAATTATAGATTTTTTCGCTTTCCTACAATCTAAGTCAGCGTATCCTGGATCTTCGGATTTATTACTCCTATCTGTAATTGCCACTTTCATGTCTGTGATGAAGAGACTGCGGAAAACAGTAGTTAACTATCGATTGTAAATATATGCAGTTATGTATCGGATTGATTAACTGTGTTTTGTGATTATAGTCTTGTTTTCATTGGCGTGAAAATTTAAAGGCTACTTATCTACTGGTTTCAGTCTTGATAGGGATGTGAGTTGCGAAGTGCTGAAAAAATTGAGGTTGTGGTGGTTCTAGATATAACAACTGTTAGAATTTTACTGTCACAATTAATACATAAAAATAATTGCTTCAGCATAAAATAAATAGTAAGTTCTACAAATATTTTTTTTTTGTCATCTGTACCACAGAAAAAACATAACATTCTATGATAAGTGATCTACGACGCCTAAATTCCTACAAAACCGACTCATTGTTAAAATATTTTAAGAATGAACAAAAACTTTTGATCGTATATAAATGTAAGCCAAAGAAGTATTTGTGAGTAGAACAAAAAGGTTACAATAATTGATAGAAATGAAAATAGTATACCTAACTCCTAAACAATTCAATCCAAACGAGATCCAATTTTACATTCCACGCCGGGTATTCCGCAACAATGTTGAAATATGAATAAGATTAGAACTTGACTACTCTCCGTTTGCACCAAAACCGTACTATAAAGTATAGAGTACAGGTGTTGCGGATGTGTCGATAACTCGTTATCGAGTAATTGATGTCGGTGTATCGATACGTATCGACTGTCGATGTCTGCCGAGCTTTATTGAGATTAGGAAGTTTGCGCAGAAAATTGGATTAGATATTTGCATTTACTTAAAATCTACACGGAGGGAAGAGATAAGGATGCTCTCACGTCTTGTGTTTTTCGATAGGGATACTCTTATGTGTAATGTTATTTAAGGTTATATATTTTATTATTCATTAAATATATCAGAAATATCTAAGGTGACAAAAAGAAAATTACGTTTATCTACGAAATTAGAAAATATTTGAAAAAAAGGAATTGCTGATAATTTTAATCAACTTCCTTACATTTGGTACCTTTTGGTATGAGTACTAATACAAGCTAAGTTCCTAAGTCTTGTTAAGTTTTAGTTGTTGGTGTTATTTGCATTCCACTGTCGATCCTGATTTCAAATGGACATTGTGTAGGCGGTCTTTATAAAGCCCTATATATTTTGTTACTTCTTAATGCTTTGAATATTGTTACTCTCATAGTAACTTTATATTTTATAAAATTTCAAATGTCCACCTCTAGATTTAGAAAGTGTAGTCGGTCAAAATATTGTACCTAAAGCCAGTTGCAAAAAAGAATCCTTTCTCATTAAATTAACACTTGATATAATAAGCAGTTGTAACTGCAACTTTCAGTACAACACAACTATCAATTATTATTATATAATTTCGAATCACTGAACAAACGAGTTCAAAAACAAGATCTACTGTCAACTGTGAAAATGTAAAGCGAATTATAAATTGCATGAGCGATATCAATCATTTTACAAACTTTATTTATTAAATAAGGTGTGGTTGCGTTTAAGTCGAACTGCGAATGCAATTTTGTCTTATTATTTAGCAAGGATATTAAACAAATCAGCATGGTTACGGAATAACTCATTGGTAATCAAAAAGGAAGATGGGAATAACAGCGGATAATCTAAATAGATAGACGGCATAATAAAAATATTAACACTGCAATTAAAACACCAGATAGTTACAATAAAAATAAAAGACTGCAAAAAAAAAGGGCTACAAAACGGCGGTCTTATCGCTAAAAGCGAACTCTTCCAGACAATCGTGCAAGAAGAGGAGTTAAGTGGCTTCAGTCCAAAATATCTAAGAGACTGTAGCAGACCGAAGTGTTGTGTGAAGTGAAGTTAGGAGGCCTAAATCCAGCATTTAATTAGTGTGAACCATGATTTACTTTAAATACCAAATGAAGCAATATATTTTGTGTAAATTTTCCACTAAAAATCATTATTGTGAAAAACAATTTTATTACGCAGATGGCCAGTCATAAAATCACAGGTAAATCAATATTCTGCAACATTCAAAAAATCATATTGCTTGAGTCCTAATCCCAGGTGGAAGTAAAAATAAATAAAGGAGCCGCATACGTTCTTATCTTTTCTATATTTTCTATCATTATAAGAAATATTTTCCCATCATTACATAATTCTAAAGACATGTTTGCATAATCCAAAGAGCTTGCCCCGGAACACAAGCCACATAATCTAGCCATAACAAAAATAGAAATTGTAGGATATAGTCGCAATGTCCGGCTATTATTCAGAAATGAATACGTTGTACACATCCTGTATTTGATTGTTTAACATTACCGTTTAAAGACAAAAATATTTATATTACATCTATTAATAATGGTACAGAAGCTTTTATATTTACATTAAGGGATTTACAAAAAAGTAAGGAGAAATATAAGACTCTTGAAGTGCGTGGTGGCCTGTTGGTAAACGGACGAGATACGGGTGCCAACATGTTCACGGTGGTCGCGGGTTCGAATCCCAGGGCACACCTATAACTTTTTGGAGACATGTGTGTATTGATAGTCAATCACCACGCACTTTAACGGTGAAGGAAAACATCGTGAGGAAACCTATATACCGTAGCGATTTCTGTGGTATGTAAAGTCCGCCAACCCGCCCTAGGCCAACGTGGAAGACTATATGGCCTAACCACTCTCAATCGTATACTCGATTGTAGAGTAGGCCCGTGCCCTGCAGTGGGGCGTATATGGGCTGATATAGATATAGATAAGACGCTTTCTAATACATTTATATTTAACTAATAAAGTTCAATTTCGTACCAAAATATATTAACAAGTAAATCCTAATCCACTGTCGCAACAATACAAATCATTCCTACAAATACAACCACTTAAGCGCAAAAGACACAAACTAACAACGAATAAAATTCCTAAAATCACTCAACACAGTAACAATAAATAAAACTGCCGTAAAAGCCAACCAACAAATATATACACATCAAATAAATTAAGCTAAATGTTCCAGTTTTGCAACAAATAAATCGAATTAGCGCAGTATAAGCGAACAATAATTTTATTACCGCTGGAAGCTTATAAGGAAGGCAGATAATGCTAATTCTCGTGTAAAGATACGGCCTAACAACGAACGTTTAGACAATGTTGTATCTATTAATGATAATCAATAAACCAGTAGACCGAATAGGGAGGAAAAGAAATTGATCGCGCTCGGCGAAGGAATGCGCGAGGCTGATGTGAATTTATAATGAGATTTAGTTCCATTTTTCTACGTAGCTTTATCTTGATCCCTGGGACTTTTCCTGTACGCAATACCTGAGATATATGCTGTGGATAAAAAGATGTTTTTGTGTTTGAGGTTTTAGTCTGTTACCTTAGATGTTGAACAATGTGAACGAGTTATGTATTGTACTGCGTTTTAATAAATCACTAATGGCCCGGCCTGACTCCGCTTGGGTGTAGATACACTTTTTGAAAAATGTTGTTTCGTCTAAGGATAATGTGGAATTCTTATGGTGAAAGTGTTTTTCAAATTGGTTTAGTCGTTTAAAATACTATTCAATACAAACAAATGATCAAATCTTTCCTCTTTATACTATTAGTTTAGATAAGGTACTTTTGCATCTGACGATTTTTTGGTACGTGGGAATTTATTTTGGCTAATCATTACGCGCGCAATTTGGGATCAAACGTTCTCAGTCATATAACCCTTACTATAGTCAATTTGAGGTATAAATGCGTTATCGCAATATCCAGAACGTATTGCTATTTTTAAAATCTAACACAAAGCAATAAGATCTATATTTCATTGGCGCTTAGAATCGTTTTTAAACGGAGTAGGTAGGTAGGCTCGTTTCTACGCACACGAATATTTTCTATCCTACTTATTTAAATACTACATTTATATCGGTATTACTATGAAAATAAATGCATATAATTATAACTTTAAATTAAGTGACAACATTATCTTAATATTTAATCTTAGGAACACATTAATATCTCGCACACTATAATTTGGCACTGCCAAGTAATTTATACTTCAATTATAGACGAATAGTCTTTGATTACACATGATATTTTAGTAAATAGTGGCTTGAATTTTCTCAAACCTAAAGATGTGTATATTGGGATTGCTTCGTTCCATTGTAAACATTTGCTAAGTCCATTGGTCAGTTAATTAGTTTGTGGTTAAGATAATAATTGCAAGACTTTTACAAATGTTTTGACATCATTAATTTTCACAAATGTGTCTTAGTAAGTAAAGAAATTGTAATAAATTATTACAATCTGTAAAAGGAAACAAACAAATTGCAATCGGAGACCAATACAAGGATTCGAATGCCAGTGTCGACATTTTCGTGCCATTAACGATCTAGTTAAGAAAACTTTAACACTGTTTAACAAGTAATGTACAAGTTAAACCGGTGGTTCTAGAAGCAATGCAATTGGTACTTATTTAATATAGATAGATAAATTAAGAAAAAAAGAAAGTTTGTAAATGAGTCACACTTAAATTCAATTCTATGTGTCAAAAATCATCATTATCTTTAGCCATAAGAAGTTCATTGCAGTTTTTTTTTTTACAGCAGCAAATGGCGAGACGACCTTGCCGTTCACCTGATGGGAAGCGATACAACCGTTCATGGACATTAGCAAAACTAAACGACACCATGAATTACAAAACTATGCTTGGCATTCCACTCTGCTCGCCATCCTAAGACAAAAGGGGTTAAGTGTAAATATGTCCAGTAGTTACTCGGCTACAATGTCCTTCAAACCCAAGCACAGCAGTGCATTTACACTACTTTTTGGCAAGAGAAATAGGCATTACGATTGTACCTAACCAAGCAGCCTCTCACATATGAGAGACCTTCCACCAGTGACTTTTCGTAAGCAGGCAGTCTTTAAAGCCTTTTACCTTTATTAAGTCGTCAGTCAATCAAACGGATAGATCTTTTAACGAAAAACTAATCTAATTTTAAAAACTTGTAATTTGCACAAACTATTCAAAAACCAAAAATTCTAACATCAAAAACATGAAATCCAGCATCATTATAACATTAAATAAAACACATTAAATTATAAACAAAATTACCGCACAAGAAAATCCATTTACACGGACAATTTGCAGTTGAAGTGTGTTGCGAGCGCTCGTAAATCTAGCCGGAATGTGGGTCAGCGCAGTCAGGTGCTGGACGATGAATGCCGCTCTAATTGTGCTGCGTCCTTTTAGCTTTTTACTAGTTAATCTTTTGGTTTTTAATTTGATTAGCTTCGTTAGTGTAAAATTAACATTTTAGAGATTTAGATGTAATGTTATTTTTATACACTCACCAAAAGAAACGTGGCAGCAAAGTCTTTTTGTGGCGGTTTTACATCAGACAGAAGTACTACCTGACTCGTACATACATAGAACTATCAGAAATATACTCACGCCTTTTTCCCAGAAGGAGTAGGCAGAGGTGCTATCAGGACATGCACATTTCGCTGAATATGCTCTGTCCCACGATGTGATAGCAGGCGAGCCTATCGCCTTATCGGGCACATATTCCTGTCGCCTGGCTGATAATGAATAGAAAAATCAATATCACTTTGTCCGACTTGGGAATCGAACCCGAGACCTCAGCTTTGTATCCATATCGTAGTACAACTACGGCAACGAGGCAGTCGATTCAGTAATTTTTTCATCTATTGGATCTTAATCCTGGTATGTTTGTGTGTCTACTAAATAAATTGATCCCATAATAAGTGTAGGAGCCTTTTTGTTTCAGGCAGTTGTATGAAGGTTAACTCCCACCTTGTCCTAAAGAAGCTGTCCGATAAATATATTATTTGTTTTTGCGACCTACATAATACTTTTTTACACAACAGATTATCCAGATTAAGATCACAAAATTAATTTAAGGTCATACAAATTAAATATGAAAATGGTATGTGGTAACATCGTTTACGCTTTAATGGTGAAGAAATACTGGTGGTAATGTGAGAGGCCATCTGGGTGGGTACCACCGCAGTGTCTATTTCTCCCGTCAAACAGCATTGTAAACGCACTGTTATGTTTCGGGTTGAAGGGCATTGTAGCCAGAGTAACTACTGGACATATTGAGACTTAACATCTTATGTCTCAGGATGGCGAGCGCAGTGGAATGCCAAGCATTGCTTTGTAATTCAAGGTGTTGTTTGGTTTTGCTACTGTTTATGAGCGGTCGTATCGCTTACCACCAGGCGAACGGCATGCTCGTCTCGCCATTCATAGCAATAAAAAAAAAATTAAATGGAAAGACACAACTAAGATCTGTCACCTCTCAACCCTAGAAGAGACTCTTGGCCAGTAGTTGACGGTAATTACAGTAATACAATTTACGCACAATTACTCATTAAACAATTCGGAATTTGTATCGACAGCTAAATACGTTTGACATAAAGCATTAGTGAGGTCCAACAATTGGTCGGTAAATCAAGCATTGTGGAACGGAATTTAATCAAAACTCATTAAGTGTTTACAATTCTTGCTACTTCGTCCTTCACTGTTTAAGGAAATTATGTTATTTCATCGTCTACATTGTGTTTATTGATTTGTTTATTGTATTATAATATTCATAAGTGTAATGTGAAAATGCGGTACCTTTAAGCTAACTAACTCCGCGGGCTCAACGACTCAAAGTAGGTCTTAGCCTCCGAGCCTAGAAACGAGAGTTCTCCAGCTATCTCCATTCTCCACCACCTCTCGCCAATTACTGACTCGAAGTTGGCGCAGGTTGGTTTATTATTTATATGTTACACTCAACCAGTTTTTATTTTATTATTTTACTGCATTTTCGAGTATAAACATCATCAGCTCTGCAATATGAGATAAATGCACTCATTGGTTTCAATAAATACGTTTAAGTATTTATACAATATACGTATATATTCCACAGTTATAATAATATTTAAATAACTGTTTAATTTTATAGCTATGAGAGTACATTGATGGATATCATCATTTTTATCATCAACCACAGAAATTCCAACGCTAACCATGGGCCTCCCCAAACATTGACGTGTGCGCAGCATTGACCGATACAAACAGTCCTTATTACATCCTGATTACTGTCATTTTATTTTTATATCCACGGTGATGAGGAAATAATGACAACACATAAACTTATGACTTGTGACCTTAATAAAATTCGACGAAAACGTTAATATGCCTTCATTAAAGGTTCGAGGATAATTCCGAGTAAATTATTAAAGGTCCATTACCTTATGTTAAATGCAATTTATTCATAACTAGCTGCGGTTACTTTTATAATGCCCATTAATTTTGTACGTAAAATTTAATTGAATTTGAAGAAAATCTTTGAGATACTGGTCTGTCATATGTGAGAGACCACCTGGGTAGGCATCACCGAAATGTATATTTCTCTGTCAAACAGCAGTGTATATGCACTGTTCTCTTCTGAAGGATATTGTAGCAAGAGTAACTACTAGACACAATCGGACTTAACAGTTTATGTCTCGGGATGGCGAGCGCATTGGAATGCCAAGTATTGCTTTGTAATTCATCGTGTTGCCTGGGATTTCTACTGTTCATGAGCGGTCCTATCGCTTGCCATCATCGCAAAAAATACTTGTAAACTTGAATATTTTTCATAGTAAAATTGTTGCAAATTAAAAGTTATAGAATCACGCTTGGAATGGTTAAATATCCATTCACTAACTTTACAAAAAAAAACATATTTCGTTAAGTCTTTGATATAGGTAATCCGCAAAAATATTTTTATTCCCTAATCATAAAGACACTCTTAGGCCAAAATAAACAACTTTATCAAGCAAACATTCTTTTTCTTCTTAAATATCTTCCGTATTAAATAACATACTATAATTATTCTTACATCGATGTCCATTGACGTAGGATGGTTTGGTTAATTTGCTATGACGCCTTTACACTGTCACAAAGAAGGCGGACTGAGATAGATGGCCGGACATTGTATTGTAATGACAAAAGTTTAAAATAAACGCTTGTTAATGTGTTTTGGAGAGCGCACAAAAGATTATTTAGGCTTTTCTTTCAGAGTCTTTCTTTGAGAGTAGGTTAAAGATTTAAGACTTAAAAATGTAAGTGTATTTGGGGGACTTTAAGTACTAAATGATGTTCTAACTTGAAAATAAGTTTCACGTTTTACTTGAACAGTTATAATTCCTTACTTTAGCTGTAATTTTTTTGTAACATTCTGTCTTAAAACTAATTCAAAATTGTGCTTTTTAAATATTCAGATTGTCATAAAGTGTTGACAAAATGTATAAAATATCGAAGTAAACTAATTTAGCACAATAGAACGATCAAATTTTAAACACTACACAAAAAAAATACACAAAAACAACAACTCAGAAAATTCCGTCCATTAGCTTTTTAGATTAAATTAATTGATAACATTTGCAATATTTCGCGTGTTACTAATAAGCTACGAGCGCCTCCAAGATACCGTATAATGTATTAAAAATACTTCACAAAAGGCCCTACCGACTCTATTTTAACACTTCCACGTTACAATCTTAATGAATATATCTCAATCCAATTGGTACATACGCAGGTGTTTAATTTAATGTCATCGTCTTATATTTGCAATTATCACTACATCGATGTTAATAAGCGGTGCCTCCCTTTAAACCGCCTCCTACCTCAGTGATTGCATGTGACCGCATTACGTGAAATGACTAGATACACATCTAAATTGCCTAGTTTCGGTTCGGTCTGTAATAGATTTATAGATCTTAGTAATAAGGTAATAAGGGCTGGTTTTGTGTGATAAGTATAGTTTGTCAGGTTGCATTTACGTGAGACATGCACAAAAATATTTCTTTAAGTATGTTTAATACTTGTTTTAATCTGTATGTGAGCGATAATTATGTATGATTACAAGTTTATAGTTGTTTATTAAATGTACATATTTACCACAGGCTATATTTTTGGCACTATATAAAGGAGGTCCATTATTGAATTGACCACGTACCGCAACAAGCAGCTATAATTTTATATTGCTGAAGTAAGTAGGGTCCGATAATACGGGACTTCTTTTTATTTTTGATGCCAAGTCTTGTGTGTGGAAATCTTGTGGGAAAGCTTATGACGGGCATCAGATTTACAATAGTTATTGATAATGACGATACCACCACAGCTGAAAATAATATAACTACATACATCAGAAAAACACTCAACGACAAAACAAATCAAGTTGATCCAACGCCCAGACACAATTAAGCCACAACTCATAATTGCACAGAGCCATCAATAATTCCATATTGAACTGTAAATCAAGTTCCACGGAACTACACTTACATTTTCCATTTAAAAAAGTGGAGAAATTTTAACGAGGAACCGGGTCAGGACAAAAAGCCCAGACCAGCGCTAGATACAGACATCACAATTTATGAATGGCGGCGGAAAACGGAAAAAACTATCGATGTAATTAAAACTAACCAAATACGTACTAATGAGTTGTTTGTATCATTTAATGAGTGATTTATTGCAATGGTATCAGTGATGCTGACCACAGATGTACTAAATATATGACAAGCCCATCAAATGTATGAAAAATAAGTGTGTAAATTTTCATACGTATTGTTATATGAGCAGTATTTTACTTACCGACTTCAAAATAAGGAGGAGGTTCTCCATTCGACTGTATGCTTTTTTATTATTTATTTTATTTTTAGTGATGAAATACTCTGTTTTGTGATAATTTTCATGTTGCGAAATGAAACACCGTCTAATAAAGTAAGACATACATACATACAATATAAACTCACGCCTTTTTCCCAGAAGGGGTAGGCAGAGGTGCCTGGACACCCACATTTCGCCTTGTATGTTCCGTCCCACAATGTGATAGGTGGCGAGCCTATCGCCATACCGGGCACGAATTCCTGACTCCGGGCTGATAATGAAGAGAAAAATCCAATATCACTTTGCCCAACTCAGGATTCGGACCCGAGACCTCAGCTTTGCAAGCATACCTTAGTATAACTACGCCACCTAGACCGTCTAATTAAGTAATGCAAGCAATAAAAACTTTAAGCAGAGGTTTATTTTCAGCAGTGGAGTTCTTGTAGCTGTAGAGAGAGAGACAGAGAGATAGAGAGAAAAAGGTAAGTAAAATAAGCTTTTCAAGACACTTGAATCCTACACACTCATGACATCTATCTAGGTTCATGTCTGTGGCCAACTTTATCCATTTAAGATGAGGCAGATCAAAGGATTTCTCTGTTATGGTGCGAATATTTCACCACATTAATTAGGCTGGGTTCACAGACGTCCTGGATTTTTACACCTTTTTCAGTATAAATTAACACTTCTGCGTGGAACGGTAACGGTAGAAATCAGTGACGGACCTTGGAATTCCGCTCTCATATTTCTACTGCGGTTCCTAGAAGATTATGGCGTGATGTGTGTCCTGTGGTATTGTGAGTGGATTGTGGCATGTATAGAATTATATACTGTTATATAGTAGTTTAGGTATGTAGGTATAACAATAACTGATTATTAACAAATCGTTTTCTGTATCTGTATCAGCCCTTATACGTCTCATTGTCCCTAAAACTGAGAGTACGATTGAAAATGAAAAAGTTTCGTTTTAAATTTAACTAAACTAATGTGATTTTAAATGTAATTCTGTACAATGTCTTACTGCAAATTTAATTATTGTTTCATCTGTCTTCATTTTTTTATTAATAGATAGCAGTTATTTAATTAATCATTCCCTCTACTTCAATGCTTTCGTAGCGATCTTGATGTAATTGGATATTACGTCACCATAATCCTTTCCACAAATTGAATAAAAAAATAATAATAATTAATAAACCCAACAGTCACATACATAACCCTGACACACACAGATCGAGTCTAGTGCCGTGGGATCAGGGACTATAAGAGACTTTTCGGTCTCACAAACACCCAGACCCGAAACAAATACCTGTGAATCACACAAATATTTATCTCGGTGCGGGGATCGAACCCTCGGCCTCACGTTTCACAACGTCTAACCAACTGCGCCACGGAAGCTGTCTAAAACAAGAAGACTAAAACAATTACGAAGCGGTTAAATTACACATGCAACATTAACCCCACACCGAACACGTCGATCTATAACTTTCTACAATTGATTTAGTGTACAGCAGGGGCGTAAATTAAACGGGTCTGTGCGTTTTGAACTGAAGCCTTCCTGTTCGCTGACCCGCGCTTTCACTGCGCCGTGTGGGAAATCACTTTCATCGTGTAGGACGCAGCGGTGACCTTAGTAGCGTTTGCAGCAGATATTTTAGTCGGATGACTTGAAATTAATAGTCCTACAGAAAAAACGGTGGCAAAGGAGAATGCCCATAGTATCGGTAAAAATATCGTTGATCCCGATACCGTTATTGCTTTAAATTAGCTGTAGAAATTTTTTATGGTTTGTCTTTAAACGTTTTCCTGTTAAAGAAAATACCTAGCAGTTACACAATTATAATCACAAACTGTTACATATTTTATATGGTGGATATGGGAAACTATGTAGTTGCAGTCATGTGACTGCATGATTTACCAGTACAGAAATATAATATAGTAAATTAGAAGTAAATTATTTTGTATATGAAGGATAACATTGTGAGTCAGTAATCAATAATTTTATAGAATAAATTCTTGAATAAGCCAATGGTTTTTAAAATTCCAGTTTGCTGTTACAATATCTATGTTAACTAGAGAACAATAGTTCGTCCTAAGTGGTCGATAGCCTTTTTAGGTATCTTAAATTTAACATGAGTTGAAATGAAATGAAATGAAAATATTTAATGAATCCATAAAATGTCATACACTATTTAGATTCAGTCATTTTTTTTTTCACTACCACCCAGTTCACAAGGCTGTTTTCGCTAGAGAAGAACGGGCAAGAAACTCTATAGTTGCTCCGAAACATTACCAAATTCATAAAAAAATACATGCAACACACTTAAAAGCAATTACAACACTAGGAAGTCGAATAAAACATTGTGTAAATAATTTAAATTAATAAATATGTCCTTTTGTAATTGGAATTTGTCAAATTAATAATGAACAAGTAAACTGGTCGGAGGCGTGTTTGTCGTGACCAACTAGAGTTATTTGTACCGGGGAACCGTACCGTGGAGTAAACATATCAAACTCTGTTTAACCTTTGGCTGAGCGAAATAATTACTGAATTCTGATGTCTGATTAATGATGCGTTTATTTCTTAGTAAATGTTTTTGAAGGTTCAGGGCTTTGTGACATAATCACTTGTAGGTCTCTCATATGTGAGAGGCCGCGTGGTCAGGTATCATCGCAATGTATCTCCTGCCAAAAAACAGTATAAATGCACTATTGTGGTCCGGTTTGAAGAACATTGTAGCCAGAGTAACTACTGGACGTAATAAGACCTAACATCTTATGTCTCAGGGTGGCGAGCGCAGTAGAATACCAAGCATTGCTTTGTAATCTACGGTGTTTTTTGTTTTTTTCCTGTCAATATGCAGTCGCGATGCCGTCTCGCTATTCATTGCTATAAAAAAAATATATACATTTTATGAAATATTTGGTTATGTGACCGACTTACAATAAATTCAAATAATGCTCTCTCAATATATTATTGTAATGTAACAGTTCAATCATATTTTTATGTAACAGTCAACTAAATTAGGATTTTTATTGTATCCTTATTTCGTCTCTGCAACTAAATATATTTCACATTGTTAAACGTACAGGACCGCTCAAATATGGATAGGCTTTAAAAGTATTCATCTGAATGGGGGCGAACCCGCAATCAACGGCGCTGGAAATCAAGTTTTCAACATGCGCCAATAAAATTAATAGTCATAAAATGCAAGTATTGTGTCAGGAAAGTATAAGGGATTTTTCATGACCCAGACACAAAAGTGCATATTTATCACGTAGCCACACAGGGACAATAAATGATATTAAATTAATGATAAAAAGGATTTCGCATTTAAATATGCCAACATGGCGTCGATTTTCACGTCACCATTTTTGTCTTAATATGTCCACTTGACACAGTACTTGTCATAAAAAATATACAACCGTAAAACCCGGAATATGTGGGCAGAACTTATTAATCATTAATTACTCACCTACCAGTCTTAAGCCAACAAATTATAATAAACAATTAATGAAACCGGTTTCGATTTTAACACCTGATAATGTATGTCGCTTAAATTCAATCAGAGCGTACTTTCAATGACCATTGCCATAAAGCTTAATAAAAAAAAACAACTTCATTTTACGTCCGCCCGACCAATCGGTGCGGGGCGTTCGAAATTTGAAATTAAACTGTCATTTTTGTCATCGGTTTATCTATTTATAAAGGGCCTATCAGTCGATATCGGTTGATCGAATTTGATCTTATCGGACATGGGTGTAGGATTGATTTTTGATTTACATTCACTTGAGGGAACCTAGGGTCTTATAGACGCTCCGCTGACGTTGGAATGGTAATAGTGCTACTTTCTATATTACGAGATATTTGAAATCCGTGGGCGAAACAAGTATCTAATTCTATATCTCCGGAGTTATTTTAAATGAAATAAAGTCTTTTATTCTTATTTTAGAAATTTTAATTACGAGACACTTTTCGGTCCTGCTACAACAAGACGCGAAACAAAGAATATGTATTACAAAATCATTTGCCGAATTTGCAGCCAATTTCACAGACGAAACCGAATTAAACCCACAATCCTCGTATCCAATAGGAAACACTTATTCCTTGAGAAAGAAACTATCGTAGGCTATGCTGGAAAACATGTCATAGTGACTCATGCAAATTTATCGCGTGTTTAGCACGTGATTCTGACGGGGCCGGCATAATTATGTACGCTTATGTGAATACTCGATCTAACTTGTATCGCTCGTGCCATCAGAAGTAGACTCATGCTAGTAAACAGTCTTCATAACCAAACATACAACTCACATTTATCAATTTTCCAACAACTAAAAATTGTATACAATAAAATCGTGACTTAACAAGAAGTTGTATTGCATTTCAATGCTTTTATCATTCACAATACGAATATTCGCTGCAAACGCTCCAGCCATCCCTAGCTGTGCCGTTATATTGACATATTATGCAGCACCACGATCGTAGTTGAATGTGTATTAGAAACTATAAATACTTTTAAGGGTTTCACTATGGATGCAAATGTTTCTCGGAAAACTATCGTAATGTATTTTACAATATGAATTAATTAAAATAATTGGCTGGTATAAATTGCTTTAACGAAGCATCTTCAGACATAGGAAGTTGATAGCCTGAACTAAGGATTTAACAGCGATGTGTAAGAGCCTGCGTCCAGCTTAGGGGTTGAGGTTCAATGCTGCTCTAGAAATCTGTATCAGCTCATATACGTCCCACTTCAGGGCACGGGCCTTCTCTACAATCGAGAATACGATTGAGAGTGGTTAGGCCATATAGAAATGCTGGTCTAGAAATACTTTTCTATAAATGTTTCAACTTAGTGAAATACAAAAATAAATATTTCTATACCAAGCTTAATAAAGCTCTTCAAACGCCATAAAGCTGTACTGAGAGTGTTGGGAGAATAAGGCAGCCATTATTAGGCATCCAACAATTATCCTGTTGACTCAAAGGTCAGCAAAGTAATTATTACTTTACGTTAGTAGTTTGAGAGACCCTGTCTCACCCACTAACAATTAAATATACAGTATGAAGTTACAGACAAGCTATTTTCGAGTTGCACTAGGCCAGCGTGATGGACTATGAACTACTATCACGGTGATGTCTATTTCTCCCCCCAAACGGCCGTGTAAATGCTCTGTTGTATTCCGATTTGAAGGACATTGTAGCCAGAGTAACTACTGGACGTATTGAGACTTAACATCTTATGTCTCAGAATGGTGAGCGCAGTGGAATGTCAAGCATTGCTACTGTCCATGAGGAGTCGTACCGCTTACCATCAAGCGAATGACTGGCTGTACATTGGTGGTCAGACGACCTGGTAAAGGTGGTGGGACGTCGCTGGATGCAGGCTGCCTCCAACATGTCACTGTGGAAATCGTTGGCAAAGGCCTATGTTCAGCATTGGATTTCCTTTGGCTATTTAGCAAGTGGAATCCGTCAAGTATTTTGACCAGATCAAAGACTGAAAAAGTTGCAAAAATGGTTACCAGTTATTATTCAGTGGGGACCAGTCGATTTAACAACCTAATTATCCAACATTCAATAAACGCATGTACCAGGAGCCCATAAAACTGAGAGAGTAACCCTCGCCTCGATTCCGCGTACAACACGTAAGTTACGAAATACAATGTACAATTTTATAACATCTGCTCGGGGTCACAGCGAACCGTTATAAGTATTCGTCTGACAGCTACATGAACTAAACGTTCGCAATTTCTATTTTGATGGATCGGTTGATGTTCTCGTGAAGATTATCACTTATTAATGTATAAATAAATGTTTGTGAGTTTCGAATGATTTCGTCATAATAATATAGTAAGCATGTTAGAAAATGTTTCAAGTTGTAGTATAACTAAAAAGTAATGTATATAAAATATATAAAAAATAAATGCTTATACCCTTAGACTTATACCTATATTATTCATCTGTGTAAAAAGTACCACAAAAACAAAGAAAAACTTTTAAGGTTAATTCTTCCGTCGTTTTCCAGTATTATTATCTATAAATTTTTTATTTATGTCAAGAATATAGTAATTCTTGTTTACTGTTACATTTTCTTAAGTATAAAAAAATACTGGACAACGCAATTTAAATTTAGAAAAACAATGACTCAATCCTCAACTATAATCGATACTAATTATAATCGATAACCACTCGATTATCACTGGCTGAAAACATCGCATATCTTTTTCGCACAAAGCGCAGACATCTAAGCGCATAAAAGTATGCATTATACATATGAAAATTAGCATAGGTGGATGCGGCCTCACGCCGAAGCATTGTTGTCGCCGACCACAACAAATGGTTTTATTATTTATTAAACAATTTATTTTCGTCTTTATTCGAATGCACCGCGTACTGCCATTCTGTTTAAGCAATTGCTATTAATGCGATGTCGATGGACTTTGAGGTATTTGGCGAATAAAACATCGATACGTAATTGGTATGCGATATGGGACGTGGTGCGTTGCATCCGTTTAGTTTTTTTCGCTTCATGTTTGCGAAATGTTGGCATTTTTGTGTGTGTGTTGAGTTAAGTTGTCAATTTGGAGTCAAGGTCTTAGGCGTTAGTCACATATCGATCAATTTCTTGATAATAGATGTGTTAAACACTATGATTTTATTTTAAAACATCGTTTAAAAAATATTAATTTGTACAAGACAAGTCAAATTCACCCCATTTTGGTAGATGACATTATTCCAGAATGTCTTCAAAATATCACTTTCCAAGATAGAGTTGCCTTCTCATACTAATAGCAATACGAAACACTCCAAATATACAATTTTACCGCAACCCAAAAGAACGCCGTTCTGTAAATGTAGAATTTGATAATCGTATGCTAAAACGGCGAGAGTCGGGACCTCAGTGGACCCGACGCGAAATAACTGAAGAATTTCTAAACGTACACGCCATCTGGATACTTTTAAGGAATATTATAATACGTACCAGTGGCAGGAATATCGCCTTATTCAGTCACTTACCTGTGAAATAAATAAAAGTTTTGTTAGAAATGTTGGAGAGCGTAAAAATATATCAAAAAGGAATAGTAGATTGGTAGCTATGCAGAACCATACATGTAAAATTAAGCTTTTATATGTTTATAATGAAATAATTATAAATCACACAATCAATATATACAAATCACAAAAATACTGCGATTTTAACCAAGATTTTAAACGACCTCTGTATTATTGTTCATTGTATTTTATTCAACTTTAGGTGATAGAACTATTTTAGACATAGTCTTTACCAGGATATTACCAGAAAGAATACCTTTCAGTTAGGAACTAAATGCCAACCAACCTACCAAACACTTTGACTCATCCTTTAAAAAAAGAGAACTTCGGATGTGTCGCTGACAAACGAGACGCACATCTGCAATTCATATTACTAGGTAATGGTTAATTAATCTCTGGAGGCGTAGAGTGCCTGTAGTGCCTGTTTGTGTCTGTATGGTGCCTTTGTTCGAGCCAGACTTTATTCGTGGCCTGTGTACGGTTCAAAACGCGAGCGATTTGTTCTATCTGTGAAGAATATGTGTGTAGGATTAGAGCCAACATAGGATTAAGCCTTGGTAAAGGAAGCCGTACAAGCAATGTTCAATTTTCGGGAGAAAATAAACATTGAAATATTCCTTTAACGAGACACTGAAAAAGTTCGTATTATATAGATTACACTCGAAAAGCTTTAAATTTTTCGCGCGTAAGTAAAAACACCGCTGAAGTCAATTAAATTGCCGAAGTATCATAAAAAATCCTCTTATAAACTTGGGATAACATTGAATATCGGGCTAAATAATAGGACAACAACAACAACAATAATTTCGATAATTTCAATAACAATGATTTCGTTGACAACTTTCCGTAAATAAGGAAAACCTGAGCAAATGTACCTCTCGACCCGACCATCGAACCCGGAGATGTCTATCTAAATTATTGCCAAAATGTATCAGCTGTAAGTATGAAACTTGGCCCAACACAACTTGGTTCATCTGCAAATCAAATGTTGGCCACGCATGAGCAAGCCACGCCGGATGTCAAACATAGTGTCTTCAATCCTCCTTACACGCACCAGTACAAATAATCTTTATTTTTATGTGACAGCTGCTTACGTGCTGTGTGTGCGGATTTCCACCAGCTTTATGTAGTAGTAGTACATTGGTTGTACATACGAGTATGTGGCGATCCATGTGGAAGCCTATGGTCAGCATGAACTTCCTTTGGCTGAAGAAAGGGAGACAGAGAGAGTACATTGGTTCAATATTTGTTTTAATTTTCTTTTAATTTGAGTTTTTTGTGATTGAAAGACGCTGATTGTTTACCTTTTGATGTATTGTTATATTTATGTTATACGTATTTCTTGTAGGAAATCCTTTAAATAAAGATGTTCATCGGAAAACCGGGAGTTAGGACAGATAGAAGTCGTATGAGTTTTCAAAACCATGTATATATATTTTTTAATTTAAAGGTGAAATAAAATTTCGCTAGGAAGCTTGTGTCATAATCTGTGAAGTTATTTAGAGGGTCTACACTCTTGGCTATGGTAAAATTAATCGATTTTATTGGAAGATTCTTATTGTTCCCAGAAGCTAGATTATAGTTAGTTTTTAGGCCTTGTTTATTTATTTTTTTACTGCTATTAGTATTTTTGTATACAATTTAATCGATATTTATACATAAATCTTCCATTATACATCACGGAGGTAAAACTTTAACAATAAATCTACATTTAAATATATAAACAAACTAATAATTCTTAATAAAACATGCTTGAAGAAGGCGCATCCGAGATTTCTTTAATTTTATTAGTTTAGTATTTTTAAATATTTTAAAAGAATTTTGTTGAATACTGAAGTATATTTACTATCCTTACTATTAACGTAATGTCGCATAAGTTTGTCAAAATATTTTCTAAATTCTGTTCCATTTATAGTTTACTAGCGGTCGGGCCCGGCTCCGCCCGGGTGCATACACGTTTTAAAATGGCGGTCAAAATGTTTAATTCTGACTATCAGTTTAGAATATCGACCAATCGCACCACGAAAAATGAACAACATTTCCTCGTATTTGCTAGAAATACTGCTTTCCTCCTATAAGTCATAGCGTGATGATATATAGCCTATAGCCTTCCTCGATAAATGGACTACCCAACACTGAAAGAATCATTCAAATCGGACCAGTAATTTCAGAGATTAGCGCGTTCAAACAAACAAACAAACTCTGCAGCTTTATAATATTAGTATAGATTTCGATTGTATAACACCCACGTGTAACATCGAAAGTCGTCAAAACATTTTTTTAAATGCTATCGGATCCTCAATTTTCGAATCATGAGACTTACTTAGCCTACATTACCCAACTCTGAAAGTATAGTTAACATTAAAATTCGCCAAAACATTATCTTATATCCTATCGTATTCTCATGACTTGCAAGCCCGCGTTAACAAACTCCACAACCCACCGCCAACATTAAAATTCGTCAGAACATCCTCTTAAATCCAATCGTATTCCCAGTTTCCCATTCCCATGACTTACTTGCGTTAACAAAGTGCGCTACTTGTTAACACGGGCAGCACGCAGGCCGGTAACTAGCGCTTGTTACAACCAGTGTCATCGCGTCGCCGCCGAATAACTCTAATAACAATAATATCCATATTTCCTCGCAAATAAGGCAGCATGGCGGAGGACGAGCGGATTTGGATGCGGGCATTAAACTAGCGGGCGGTAAAGCGATGAGTTCAGGTTGGCTAAAAGGCCTTCAATCGTAAAATTAAAAAAAAGGTCAATGTGGATAAAAGATGTGCGCAGAAGTTCCTGTGATCAATGTGTAGTTAGAAGTAAAATGTCTCTTTGTTTTCACAAGTTCAAAAGTTGATTGGTATAGCATAGGATCGTTTTTTATAAAAGAAACTCAGATATACATTTGCGCAGCGTTAGTATAGTGTAGCTAGAACCTAATAATGCACGCAGACTAATCATGTAAAATTAGCAAAGCCAATTTTGAATTCTAGGACGTGTAAGCTAGAATGCCGAGGAATGTACTCAACGGCATTTAGAGGGACCTGTCTCTTTAGATTTTGGTTGGCTGATGCAGCTGGACTTGAATATAGTTAATTTGGTCCACGATGATTAAAATAAATATATATTAAGCTTAATTCTACACTGATTAAAGCGGTTTGCGAAAAATAAAGTACTCAAACCGTTCAATCCTAATTCAATTCCTTGAAATTTATTACATTGCTAATTGGTAAATTATGTTTCAATTCATATTCACTATACAATTATTAAAATTATTCATGAATTTATTATATAATTAACTCATTTTGTCGCAAAATAATAGCTAAAACAACTACCATACAAATCAGTAGAACAACAAAATAAACAAATCAACACAGCATCTAATCTCAATAAAACATAATCTAATCATTAACGCTTAAAGGCGGGCTACTTGAATTGTCTGAAATTATCTCGGCCGCTGATAAACCCAACATTCTAATAGCGAGCGGGTAAAAACCGTTAGCCAATTAATACGTCGAGTTAATGCAAACTCCTTGTCGCCTGCTTAGTGGCCACACGGCGAAACTTTGTCGGCGTAGCACGATTATCATACAATGCCCACTTGCGATGCGGCCGCGGTGACAGATACGCGTTTCCTGTAACCGAAATGGGTGGCGGCCATTTTGTTTCGCGTTGCCCGTACGCGAAATGGCGGACGCGAGGTGTGACCAATTTACAAGCAATAGACACCTTCGTTGTATAATTTTGTAAGTCTTGTTAGCGTTTGAAAATTTTACCGATGTGAGTGAGTTGCTTTCAGTTTTGTTTGCCCTTGATTTAACACTTGTGTACTTTCTTTTAAAATTATATCTACTGATAGCGCGCAAGTTGAATGCAGTCGGGGCCTGAGGTAAAGAGCGAGAGCATCTCCCCCCGCCGTCCGCACTTGTCCCCTCCTGTCCCTGCAGCTTAGTGCAGTGCTTCCCGAGCTATCGTACGCTTGTTACGATACTCAACATACTATAGTCCGTGTTATTATTTGTTTGTTTAACAATTCATTATAACTGATCGTCCATCAAATTCTGTTAAAAATAACGAGTATTTTTTCGTCGACAAGCACGATAAATAGCGAAAATTGTGAATGAATAATTTGTTTTATTTCATTTCGGTGTGTAAAATAAAAACTTATTAAAAATGCGTGGTATTTATTATCTTGTTTAATTTTTAAATTATGTTTACCTAGTGATAAGTGACAAACTGAAAACAATGTGAAAAAATATCGATATACCCATTATGGCCATCTATAATTAGATCACAGCACTACCGCATTCCTAAGCACTGCATTCAACTCGCGCGCTATCAGTATATGTCTATTTCTCCCGCCATGCAGCAGTGTAAATGCACTGTTGTGTTTCGGTCTGAAGGAAATTGTGGCCAGAGTAACTACTGGACATATTGGGACTTAACATCTCATGTCTCAGGATGGTGAGCGCATTGCAATGCCAAGCATCGCTTTGTAATTTAAGGTGTTGTTTGGTCTTTGTACTGATCATGAGCGGTCGTAATGCGTACCATCAGGCGAACGGCATGCTCGTCTCGCCATTCATACCAATAAATGATCATATATATCATCTACGTCTATATTATAATACTATAATACCTTCTCATTACTTCTGATCCAATTTACTGAATACTCAGCGCGATATTTTCTTAGCGTCCGACTTCTCTATCGACATCCATATTTATTCCTCTACGAGATATTCATATTTCCTCATTACACACATACAAAGATAAACGATTCCCTTTCATCCCTACTACTGACACTACATCAATTTCCCACCAATATACCAATACAGACGACATGTACACGACATTTTAATTCTCTCGAACAGATTACGGTCAATTTGAGATAAAATCTATGTTTACAGTCTGTACCAGTTTTACACCTCGACTACCATATTTAGAAATACAGACGTTGATCGAATGCAAAGTGCTAAATCTAGTTGTAAATTGTATAGAGTAATTTCGTTATGATTTAATGGCTTGAGAAATTGCCAGCTATGTTAGACGCAACCATTTCTTTTCATTACATTGCAACAAATTTTGTAATGTTTAATTTACTGCTGTATCAATTGATCAATGTATAATTGAGGACGATTTATCACCATACCAACTACTTTTTCAAGACGCAAACAGTTGATTGGAGATATCACCTAATCGAATGCTAATGTAGATTTCTATATTGCCTATGTATTGGGGTAGGCATAGACTATTAAGCCAAGTACTACGGTCCATACATATCTCTTTCGCTTCTTCAACGTCATCAATTTGTTGTGTCACGTGTCATGTGTCAAGGAAGAAACTGTCAATGTTGTGTGTGTAATTTTAGTGTAAAACAAGGTTATAAAATATATAGTCAGTTATTTGGTTTCAAAATTCTGTGGGGTGCAATTAGCAATAGCAGAAATATAGAGCATGCTACGTCTTAAAAATAACAAGGTGGTGAAATTAATTTGAAATAGCATAATTCCGATTACCACTAACATGCTACTTACACATATACGCGGAAACACTCATGCGACAGCTCAATCATCCGTACCAAAACGTCAATAGAAACTGGCGTTCTATTTTAGACACCAAAGTCCCATTTCACTATGCATAGTTCACGGATGAAATCAGGAAGCTCACAAAAGGTGTCGTGGAACATAAAGATAATGGTGTTGCGAAACGAAAGGCTGACTTTTAAGACGGTCTGTGGCATAACATCAGGTGCGCACGAGTCTTGTAATTCGACATGCCTTATTAACCAAACTAGTCGCACAGCCGAGAACATTGTTACGCCTCAACAGATAATGTTGAATCTGCAATCTGACATAGAAATTGAGTTTACATTGTGAAAGGAAAGTGATGGATACAAACAAGGTAATGATTATAAGGTGTCTGAGTTTTTTGAGACGGGTATATGTTTTGATGAATCAAGTATTCGAGATTGTGTGCGTTGCACGTGCTGGGTAGCATAAAGAAGAGAATGTTTGATGTTAATGTTTGGAGTCTCTATCGACCTCTGCGAGTCCTAAATCTCAGACCTGACTATTGCCACAGATCTAGTAACATTCATTATTTCTGCATGAGTCAACTTTATGATGTAATTTGAAAACGGTTTCATCTAACCAAGAAAATATATGTTCTATGCGACAATGCTTTAGAATACTAAACTTTTGTAAGTACGCCCATATTCTTAGGGCATTGCGGGCGTCTAACCCACTGCGCCATGGAGGCTGTCAGACACTTAGGTACAATAAAAATATGATTATACCTAAAACCAGTACCGGCAAAACACGCTTTCCGCCACCTTCCCAGTTCCCGCACGCGTCGCGCCAATAGATGCGTTTAGATGCACAAAACGGTGTTCGGTTTACAACTCGCTTTACAGTTATATATCTAAGCTATAAAACGTCCGTTATAAACTCTATGAGCTATAATAGGTTTGTCTTGGTTAGTTTATGAAATTCCGTGTTTTTGTGATGTTTTTACAAAGGTCTTCACATATCTTTATAAATGGGAATCAATTGCTGAAGTTCAGTATATAGGAGTTTATAGTTGAAATTTTGTATATTGTACCAATGACATGTATATTAAACATTTTCTAATTATACAATCTAGGACAATCTACTGATATACATAAATATATAAATTTAAATGTATTCAATTTAAATTTTAACACTATTTCATCTACTATATCTCATCATTAAAAGTCTATTCTTCATAATTTATTATTATTACGGCTATACTTTTATGTAGCCAGCTTATTGCAATAATATTAAAGGCATTGAGATCAAGAGTAGCTGTATCCAATAACGCAACATATATGGATCAATAGTATTCTCTGAAAACCATAAGTATAGCATTTTTCACCCTTCTAGAGGCGGTGGATCATGTATCATCAAAATAATAGGTAATTTTTATTTTGAACTGTCTCCATGCTCGAGTCTAAAAGAGTATCTATAAAAGTAAAGAAAAAAACAGTCTTAATCCAATTTAGATCACATAAAAATCGAAGGATCACAACATTAATCGATGACTCTAATCTTCAGTGACGCAAACCTTCTCCAGAGCTTTTATTCTCCACCACACAATACTCACATATTTTCCTTATTGCATATTTAATTAAAATCTTCAATCACAATACTACGTCAAATAAAACTCCAAAAATAATTTCGAACGTATCGAATCAATTTTTTACTTATCAAAATTGAAGCGCGCTGTAAAAATAAATGTAACGACAAAGCGGAATATACTTAGGTATGGCAAAAGGTATTGATAGCTAATATATTTTGATACTCTCATAATTTGGACATTTATGGAACATTCAAAGATTTGGGGGAGTATTTGCAGTCAATATAAGGCGGTTTTCTTTGATGTTATTGAAGTTATGGTACTCATATTTTTACCTTTTGATATGCAAACGTGTGCCAATATAATCTGGATATTTTTGGTTTGCGCCATCTAGGTTTTTGCCAATAGTAATTTTATAAATATAATAATTAATAAAAAGTCATTTAAATGTGCCATCAACCAATAAATATTTTGTAAGTTTTATTAGCATATTATTATCCAAGTTATATCTGACTCATTATAATATAGTCATAATAATGCCTATAAAATCAATGATCTATCTTGAACTAAACATCTTCTACCATAAGTATCTTCAGTATTAAAATAGCAGAATAGTCAAAGCCAGCCTTTGGCTAGGTTGACTAGACGAAGACAGATAAATAACTAAAGGACTGAAGTTAGGATGGCTTGTGTCTAACATTTGACATCATTACTCTCCATGATGAGGATAAAGCCTAAAAAACCTAGATTTCTCAATCGAATTGGATCAGATCAATTTGATCACATTAAAAAGCATTCTTTGCTGACTTCATTAAAATAAATATTTTTCAAAGATACCGTCCGTTATCCGTAAACAATGTTGCAAAAATAAATAATTCCATACGTGGTCACATTACCAGTTTCATAAATATCACGCCAGTGGCCCGATGGGAACCGCGGCCGGTGCTGAGTCGTGACCACTGATAGATGGACAATATGCTACATATTGTATTAGATGGCCGTTATGCCGGCCGCACACTATGCGCATTCAAAAATATGAATATCATTTTGATTTTAGTTCAATAGACATTTTAAATTGATGTATTATTTAAATTGTGAAATTGCTGAATTTGAAGTGCTATGGTTTTCTAAGCTGTATTTATTATAGTTATTAAAGCTTTACGTTATAAAGAAATACGTACAAATTTCTGTCCCATTTCACGAGAATTATTTTGCATAGGTAACCGAACAATGAACCTTAAATAAAATAAGTAATGTTATGATCATTATTTTCAGTGTAAAATTCATTTATAATTTAAAGAAATTTATAAATCCAGAAATAGGCGAATAATAATTTAATCTTGTCACACAACAAGCTGTGTCCATTTTAAAGTAGCTGCGACAAGTAGCCAAAATATACAACGTAAAATACGCGTATTAGTAATATAATTTAACCTGATTTGAATACGAAACCGCATACAATTACACAGAGTTAAGAGAGCAATTGTAAGGAAAAACATATTTAAAATTAATGTTGTACTAGATCCGAGCAATGATTAAGTAGAAAACCCCACTGGGCTAAGCGCTGTTATTAACACTCCACTTTCCTGTTTGATTTGTGAGGGAAAATAGTTTTATAGTATAGATTTTAAATGTTTTGCAGTTGACAATTTAATTGTCGGCAGGAGTTGATAGTACGATATATGGGGGTTGTAATTCTGAGTTCTGAACGTTGATACTTTTAATAAAGTTTAGTTTTATAAGAATAATTTGCAATATTTCAGACTCTGATTATAATAAGGATTGCGTAGGTATGGCAAGTATATTTAGATACATTTGATCCATCAATGGCATCAAATACAATATAGTATTTTACCGGCAACTTCACTTTTTAATTAATTCTATTTATTATTTAAATTAAAGTTTCAGAATTTCCTAAATATTCTGTACACCCTTTGAGTATCTACGTATCAACATCATTAACTTAAAATTTATTCTACAATATTAATTGCATCTTTCAGTTAATTCATCATAATTCCCGTCTAGTTTAAGCGAATCCTAAACCCGAACAACATCTATCACAAACCTCGTGTGATCAACAAGTCCCAGAACCAATATAGAACATTTCAATACGAAATATAATATTTTAGAGGTAAGATTTCTAGATTTTCTTTACCATATATTGTTTGAGCGGACGTCTCACGGACCGCGATCACGATCGGCTTTTTGCCTCTTATAAACAATATTACTTATATCAGCATCGACGGGCTGTGTCTGTGTTTGTTATAAATATATTTGGATGTAGGAATAATTTAAATTATCAATGGTTAAATTAAGAGGAAAGGTAAAAACCAATTGTGGAATCTGATCAATTTTAAGACGGGAGATATTTCTATGGCATTTTAGTACATACGTAAAATCACGCCTTTTTTCCAGAAGGGGTAGGCAGACGTGCAATTAGGAAATTCACGTTTAGCCTGATATTTTTCGTCCCACAATGTAATACGGGCGAACCAATCGCTATATCGAGGATAAATTCCAATTTTTTATTTTAGTGACTAAAATTATTTGTTAAAGAAAAGGTATGTAGATATATTTAATTATGGGATAATATCTTCTCAAAAATAATTTTAAGTCTTAGAAGTAGTTGCCACACATCCGATCAATATTGGAATTAACATATTTTTTTAAAAAGTTATGCTATGTCACAGTTTTGAAAGGACTCCGTGACGCAGTTGCTAAAACATCGTGCCAGTTGTGAAACAAGAGGCCGTGGATTCGATTCCCGCAATGAGACAAATGTTTGTATATTTGATCGAAAACTACACTAATAAAAAATACACAGAACAAACCCACATTGCGCACCTAGCGATTATAATCCTAATAGTTGAACAAAAGACCTCGAACGCACGATTCGGTCCCAGCTTGATGGATTAATAATAACGATGAAAGATGGTTAACGAGCCAACTCCATAGTAATTTATGTTTCTTTAATATAAAAATGCGTGGTCGAATTAGATCTGGGATTACTCAGTCGCTTCCGAAATGACGTAATGACTATTCGAAAGTTAATTACATGCATGAAAAAGTATGTGAAAGTGTGCGTCAGGCGGGATCAATGATTCGTCACTTTGAATGTGACGAGAATTGTGTGTAATTTGTATTATTTGTGATTGTGAAAATATCTGTATTCGTTGGGTTTTGTCGCGTATTTTTATCGTTTGTTTGGCTGTGATCTTCAGGTTATTTTATGTGTGGTGTATGAAGTTGAAAATCGTGATATTAAGGTGTAAGTTTTCCCGCATGGCTTAATTCGCAAAAAAGTTATACTTTACTGGGTATGCATAGTACTATACTGACATGTACAAACGATTTTGATATTATTTAAACTAATTTTAATTTTTAGTTACATTTATCTACAGAAAGTATGGATCAAAATGGAATCAAGTTGTTATAATGAGAAGAAGAAAATAAATACAGAACAGTAATCCCCATACATTTATAGCAACAGTCAGAAATAAAGTTATCGCAGTGAATCATTGTGCATGAGTTTAGATCTTCATTCTCGTGAGTGCGCAGCCTAAGTTAATTATGCACGTCCGTAAATAAGCATGAATTTAGAAGGTATTTAGCGTATAGGCAGGGACCACACGTTCAGTTTCTCGCAACACGAACTTTAAAGAGATTATTATGACAACCAGCCATAAGGATGATGTAAGGTACGGCAACGATATCTTAATAACTCTCCATACAATTTGAACCTTATCTCTTCGTGTTAGTGTTAATATTTGTTTAACAGTTAGGGATTGAAATGCAAAGGTAAGTTTGTTAAGGATCGGCGGTACGACTTCAGTCCAGCTGAGTGATGTAAGCAATAAGTTATACTATGCAAAGTGACAGGTTAAATAAGTGTATTGTGCTACTGAACGATAAGAATTGTCTGCAATAGGTACGTGGTTTATGGAGGGGGGCACAATTTTATTAGGGAAGGGGGACAAAGACACAATAAGGCACTGAGAACCGTTATGTCTTATGTATATTTAAAATCTTATATGAAAACAATAAAACATCATGCTTTAGTTTTTAATGGTGTTTGAAGATACTTGTTACCTTAATTTATCTGATAAATTGAATGTAAAATAAATAAATTAAAAAATGAAGCTATTTGAGCTGGGAATTCCATTTCACATTCCATTCGAACAAGCTTAGCTTCGTGTAGGATATATTATACATAGAATAAGTACAGTAAAACTGGTAGAAATATTAGCAGATGTATCCTCAGCTTGCAAAGACCATTAAATATAACTTTAAACTAAAAATATAATAGCAACGAACGCCGAATTTGATGGTAATATTAATATACCATTTGACAAAACAAAACCGACCGTAATCAAACATCTTGGCGGGGATCCCAATGTTTTTATGGTCGACCAAACCCAATTTTTGTCATTATAGAAAATTATAATGGTATCACGCTTTGACAAAACGTACGGCCAACCACCACCCCGTTAAATTATACATAATAATACCGAACCGACGCAATCTACCAAGAAACCCCTTCGCAAAACACATAAAAGCCAATTTGTGTCTCGACCCGACGCGATGGGGAAAAAAGAGAACTAAAATTCATTTATTTCTTACGATTGTCGGCCGCGATGATTACTGTACCGATGGCATGGTTTCCGCCACTAAACTTATTTCAACTTAGTAACACAGACGAAAATTTACCACCGTGTTCAGACACGGTGCCTCGTTCGCGGCGTTAAGCCCACCGAAGCAACACGCAGCCGGCAGATGGAACACATACTAATGATAGTGCCGGTTGCGGTTAGGCCATTATTAATTTCATCTCACTCGCACTCCAATAACTGCCGTAAATTAAAGTGAGATGCGTAATCAGAGAACTGTGGCTCCGACTACGTGATCTCCATTACACCGCGCTGATGCCTTTTGGATTCTTTTGTTCTTTAATCTTTTTTTTCGGTTTTAGATTAGTTATACGCGGTTAAGGCGCAATTCAGATTATGAAGACTGAAATAAATTAGGGTACAATTGTTGCGATGGGAAAAAATATTTGAAATGCACCGACCGCTACCACCGCTTTCAAATCGAAGGGAATGATCCCACGGTTTCAAACGCCGAACTTACTATGATGTAAGAAAACACGAGAAAATCCACTATTACATTAAGTATATGCCATTTGAAAATCAAATTAATATCCTTGTTGGTTTCGAGTATAAAAAATAATGTTGTGTTTGTTTCCCTCGTAAAATAAAATAGACTTCTTGAAGACATTACTTAGCTCCATTTGTCTCGGACACGTCTTAAGCAGAACACATAAAGTTGAATTCGTTCTTCAACTACTGCGAGGTAGTTACTGCCACTTTTATTCTTACTAAATCTTCTTAAACGGTCGTCCATCTCTTCAATAACATTAAACGGCCCCTCAGGTTATCGGCTACTGTCGATTCGAGTATATTTTTTCAAGTATGTAGATCGTCGCCTTATTGAATGCTAGTTTTTATTGCAAACGTGTTGTGAAATAATAAAACGTAAAATATATTAATTTGTCTCTTATTAATTTTATACCACCCTTTTACAGTTTCATGTTCTATTTTATTTATTTTATCTCCTGAGTTTTTTCTTTTTTTTTTTGTCCCTTTCGACCAATAATAGCGTAGTCTGAAATTAGTCTTATTTTCTCCTTTGCAACGTCTTTTAAATATTTCTTTGGCTTTGAAGTAACAATAGGAATGAATACTCAGACCCTATTTGAAAGTTCTTTTGAGTGTCGAGATCATGAAAAACAGAAAACCCTTTGCCGGATGAATGAACAATGCATATCCTTATTTACTTATATATACCGTCTTACAGGAGAATTACCATACCCTATCTCATCATTATTTTAATACTCAAAATTTTGAGTCAATACCAGCAGAAGCCTTGCGATCGAAGGCCCCAAACAAAGATAAAACCATTATTAATAACGATAACCTTGATGAAAACCCCATAGACCATACAACTCCTGCATTATAAGTCGTCACCTTTGTGTGTTTTTACACGTGAGGTGAATCTTTAACAAATTTTAAAAACCATAAACCCAAACTGTGTGGTTTTCCCAGAAATATTTTACAAACAAAGGTAATTAAATTAGATATATCGGATTACGATGGATACGTGTGTTTTGGTCTTAATATCAACATATTCTAGTTGCAGGAAGTTATTTTATTTAAAATAATAAATGTATTTTTAGTCAAGTCACAGTCTTTAGTTTCTGGTTTTACAAAAGGCTATCGTAAAGTTGCGATGACAGGAATTGCTAATTTTATGAAAATGTACTACTAATGTTATAAAAAATGTACGAGAATTTTTGGTCTTATAAAAGTACGGCTTTCTACCATACAGCAAATGTACTGTTGTGTTTCGGTATGAAGGACACTGTAGCCAGAGTACCTACTGGACATATTGAGACTTAACATCTTATGTCTCAGGATGGCGAGCGCAGTGGAATGTCAAACATTGTAATTCCAGTTGTTGTTTGGTTTTGCTACTGTTCATGAGCTGTCGTATCGCTTACCATCAGGCGAACGGCATGCTTGAATCGACATTCATTGTAATATAAAAAACACATTAAATTAGATCAAGTAAGTATGGAGTGCTGGACCGTACCTCATGTACAACTAGGCGTATCTCGCAATTTAACGTTATAGCCAACGGCGTCGACCACACCCGCCTTAACAGATAGCCACTTGGATCAATTGCGATGCCAAGGACTCAGTAGTTCTACTAGAATTCCCTTTAATTTTCTTTGGGTATCAGAACTATCAACATTGTTTGGAGTAGAAACACTTTTAATTGTACTGGTTGGAATTGCTGACAAATAAATTGCAATTATGATAGGAATTGGAATAAAGAGAGAATTAACGAGGGATTGCCTTTCTTTAGATTTTTTAAAAATATTAACATTGTTAAAAAAGCCTCGGAAAAAAAATCAGTTTCCGTGGCAGAGTGGGTTGGATGCCAATTTTTCTTTGAAGCTATTATGTAAAAAGTAAATAAATACATATACCTATTAGTCATATATGTACATAATCCTCACCCCACATTAAGATCAATTAAGTCTGGGTATTAGAAACTACGAGAGTTTTTTCGGTCCCACAATTTTGGATAAAATTTAAAAAATACAATTAAAAAAAAAACGTGTACTATTTTTATCATCGAAACCACAATAAATCGAGCACACCAAGCCGATGAGTTAGTTGGATATAGGATTAGTATGATAATCTGTAATTACTGATATAACCAATTACTTAGTATATACTACGACTCTAAATATAACAGTCGATCAATACCAACAATAGTCAACTAACACATCCATTATTTTGCCGTATTTCTGTAGTGTTTGTAGTTTCAATAAAATAACATCGTGTGCCCAGTAGAAAATGTTTGGAAAATTAGTGAATATGATTGAAAGATACAAATCGTTTTGTGCCGTTAACATCGTCATGAAGATATGTTTTATTTTCGGCCAATACTATGATTTCACGAGTAACATATATTTATCACTAGCGGGAAGACTCTACGCTATGTCGATTTTGATGTTTAAGTTAGCTTTTGTATACCATGAATCAGTTTCACCTACAGTTACATCTTTACTTAACACCGGCGCACATATTTTGGAGTTCATTTGCTACTCCATCGTATATTTGATCAGTGGTCAGAAGTATTTATTGCGATATTGTAGGGAAATTCGTTCTTTTGCACCTACATTGCGTAATTCAAGTTTCAACGCGCCTATTACTCTCCGAATATTAGTTGGAATGATAATATGTACCTGTTTATTTTATTGTTGGACTCTTTATTTGATATACGATTTTACTCTCAAGTTTCTGTATCGACAAATTATAAGAGATTTCTTGTACATAATCTCTTTGACTTTTAATTTAAATCGAAGTATAATATTTGAGTTGACGTACAGGCAGTTAAAATCGGTTGTGGAAGCACTAAAAATGGATTTAAGTCAAGCAGCGTGTACAAATGCAGAACAACAACAATCGAAATATGAAATAATAACTAAATACTTGAGGATGTATGAAAAACTTTGTGTTATGTTTCAAGGCATTGAAGCACCAGACAAAGCCTTGGTAAGCAGATAAATAAATAAATACACCCAACAGTCACACACATAGTCCTGACCCCACACTAAGATCGAGTATTGTGTCGTAGGTATCAAAAATGACGAGAGTCTTTTCTTTCTCACAAACACCCAGATCGTAAACAAATACCCGTGGATCATACAAGAATTTGTTTAGAAAATCAAACTCGTTTAACAGGTGGCCTATCCTACTGCATCACGGAGGCTGTCAATGGCAGTACCTCGCCCAAAAGAACATTATAGCCATATACATTGTATCACCTGTGCCTTATGGATTACTTACAAATAACTAAATGATTTATTGTCTTTAGCTGGTAGCTGTATAATCTATAACGGTGTAGGAAAACATCGTGAGAAAACCTGCATACCACAGGGATTTTTAGGAAAAAATCTATGGTGTGTAAAGTCCGCCAACGCGTACTAGGCCAGCGTGGAGGACTATATGGCCTAATCCCGTCCAAACGTACTCTCTAATATAGAGGAAATCCTTGCCCTGTATTGAGACATATATGGGTTAGAAAACCCGACACTGAAATGTAAAATTGTCACGTTTTTACCTTAGGTTTTTTGTTTTTCCCAGGCCGGCACAATTTTGCCTACCAGCGAGAGATAAGCATATTACACGGTAGTATACCATAATTGATTTCCACTGCACTTACTATCAGTTGCATTGTAGATCTTTGCCGTGATACTATTATTTTTTTAGTTGCCTCCTCATGCAGAAAAGAGTGCGACCTAATGGTCACCGCCACTCATTAACCTAAATTTTATGATGCTAATTATTTACCTGACATTTCTTGGATTTCAGATCTTGGTGGGTATTGCCGTTCGTTTCGTGACAATGTTGACATATTTTTACCTACAAATTGTTAGTCTTGATAAAGTACCGGTAAGTATAAATCGTGCAATATAAAAGGCACTTTATTTCACCCATAGAACTTTCTATTTTTATTTAACAGTAAGGGATGGTAATGAAATCGTTCATATAAATAAGTCTTTTAAATTGTTTTTTTATTATTTTGCGTACAAACGCAAATACTTATAAAATAAAATACTCCTGTCAAAACAATATTTAATCTTTTAACATCGGGAGTATATTAATGTTTTAAATGAAAGAGTGGAAGCTTAGTGGGGACATCTTGCCGTCTCTTTTACACCCGTACACTGTAATATACGAGTATATCAAGACTAGTGACGTCACTCGTTTTATTTTACAATCTCTTTCTTTTACTCGCACAACAAGATTTAAAACTTTCTTACTTATTATATGTGAATAGATTTATAAAACTATATTCTAGAATTTGGATATGGATACTTTTTAAAATACAATAAAAAAATGTAATTAATGTTATCCAATACCGCTTTGGTAATATATCCGATATTCCAACATGTCTAAAGATTCTGTATCAGCCCATATACGTCCCACTGCAGGGCACGGGCCTCATCTACAATCGACGGTACGATTGAGAGTGGTTAGGCCATAGTCCACCACGCTGGCCTAGTGCGGGTTATCTAAAGATTAATATGATTTAATTTATTGAACGTAATATTTTTTCAGGTTCTGTTGTTGCACTGTACAGGAAATTTCCTTTTTTGTTTATCCTTCTTCATAACATCTTGCTTTATATCCGCCGGTATAACTACACAAGTGAGAAAACTTAAACTGGTATTGGTGAAGGAATTCTTGTTTTGTCGTGGTTTGTGTCATATTTGTTTTAAAAATATTTGATTTCATAGCATTTTTAGGCGTATATTTTTTTAAGAATTTTCTCTTAATCCTGGGTATGGTTATAATAAATAAATAACACCCAACAGTCACATACATAGTCCTGACCCCACACTAAGATCGAGTCTTGTGTCGTGGGTATCAGGAGCTACGAGAGAAATTTCGGTCTCACAAACACCCAGACCCGGAAGAAATATTTGTGGGCCGCACAAACATTTCCCCCGACCCTTAGAACCCGCGGCCTCTCGTTTCACAGGCGGCGTCTAACCAACTGCGCCACGGAGTCTGTCTTATGGGACGGGAGACGGAGAAAATTGACGGTAACTACGTCATACTGTGTTGACCTTACAATGGTGTCTAGTTGTAAACATGTATTTTATTGATAGAGAGGGTATACCTTATATAAAACCTATATACCTAAGCCTACATAACGACTTGAAAATACCGGTTTTATTATTAGGAAAGTTTGCTTGCTTGTAGTGCTTTGTTAAGGAAATGCTATATCGTCCGCAATAGGGTTGTATGGGTGAAGAGCATGGGTCCAAAGTGCGCTCTTATGTAGGTCACTGTCTGTGATATAATACATCGCCCGAGTCATCCTTTCGATCGGGTGGCGATCATATTGGTCCTCTTATGATAGGTCCCAAAGACAGAGGTGGAAGGTGCAGGCTGTTATAAAAAAAAATGTTAGTGTGGGCCACAAGTATTTGTTTCGGGTTTGGGTGTGTGCAAGGCCGAAAGTCTCTCGTAGTTCCTGATGCCCACGAGACAATACTCGAGTTTCACTGACTGACTGACTGTTGAGTGTATTTGTTTGTTTATTTGTAATTATTAACAATTTTATTTCAGGGGTCGACGATTATAATATGATTCAACATGTGCTAAGATATATTGAGTTGCGACCGATGGAGATGACAATATTTCGCGTGTTCACAATAGATATGACTCTGGCCTTGAACTTCGTCTACGTAAGCACCAGTTGCTTCATAGTAATTATGCAATTCACACATGTCTTTGGATAAGGTCTGTCTAACTGTGTTCCATTGATTTTATATATTTCGATTGTGTATAAAGTTAAATATAAGGGTGTAAGCTTATGTAAAAAATATAGAGTAACTTAGCCTATGTTAAAATATAGACTTATTTCTTCGCTTCGCTAAATAATCAACACACTGTAATATGAAGTTGCTTAATGCCAAAGTGATAGAAACGAAATATAAAGGTTCTAAAAATGAATAAGAGGTTTCTTCTTTCTTCTGTTAACGACAAAATTATATTCGCATTTTTTCAAAACACTAAGGACAATTTGACATCATAAAAAGGTAAAGGTACATTGGGTTACCGCTGAAGTAAATTAATCACTAGGTCTCTCATATGTGAGAGGCCATCTGGGTGGGTACCACCGCAGCGTCTATTTCTCCCGACAAACAGCAGTGTAAATGCACTGTTGTGTTTCGGATTGAAGGGCATTGTAGCCAGAGTAACTACTGGACATACTGAGACTTAACATCTCTCAGGATGGCGAGCACAGTGGAATGCCAAGCATTGCTTTGTAATTCAAGCAAACGTACCATCAGGCAAACGGCATGCTCGTCTCGCTATTCACGGCAATAAAAAAACACTTTTAGACAACATTGCAAAGTCTATCACCAACCCCCAACGCATAGTCACCGTAACAAACCTAAAACCGTCATTGAAAGTATAAAAAGCCATCATATTTCCGTCATGCGCATGAGTGTTTAATTAAAAAGAGGGTGGAGGTATTAAAATAATTACGCGGGCCACCAGCCAATGAGACGGCGGGACGGCCGACGCGTCCAATTAGGCGCCAAGACGTGCCGGGGACAAGCGGGAGAGCGTTTTTGCTCAGCAAAAATGGCGGTGTGCGACACGCTGAAATCTCTTGTATGTTGTAACATATGAAAATTGAGTACGTGCGTAGTGTTTTTTTTAAGGATACTCAATGGTTTGATGCGTTGAAGGTTCTACTTTGAGGAATATATGCACGGGTTAATATTAATAAATATAAATATGTATATTGTTAGTGCTGCTAATAACACGTGGTGGTGAGATCAGCGTTTAAATTATAAAAAATAAAATAATTGAAAAAAAATGCTTCCTCGTTTGTTGCATATTTTATTGTTTTATTTTATAATTATATATTTAATACAGCTAATTATACCATTTTAGACCTGCTATCAGGATATAATTTTTCTTTTCATACTGTGTTCTTATTATAGATAATACAGACTGGCTTGTGCGACTGGTTTATTCTCAAGCGAATAAATAAAAGCTTTTTTTGAGTGAACTCTACCTAATTTAGAGTATTGGTATTATTATTTTAAATCAAAATCCTCAAAAGAAACAAAACCATGCCGTCAATGTGAATTTCTTCGAAAAGTTGACGCAATACAACGTCTTACTGAACACGAAATTACGGTCGTTTGATTTGAAGACGAGTCATTTTCACACCACTTATACTTGTATATAAATGTGATTATTGTATCTCTTATATCTATGTGAGATTATTGTATCTCTAATTTATAAAAAGAATTAAATCATACAAAATAAAACTCAGTCTAAAAAACTTTTTTGAATGTAAAAACTCGGAAAAACCATTTTATATTTGAACTCAAATTTTTATGCGTCACAATCGTGTATGCTCCAACTGAAAAAAACAGGGATAACTTAACACACAAATTAACAACACAAATTAAAGATTTTTTATAAAGTTATCTATGTTGTATAGATTTCCTTAGAATATTCTCCTCTTTACCACTAGCATTGCACACTGGGATTGCCCAAAGTTTTTCACATTACAAAAATAATACTACTAAGTTAATTCACCATACAAGTGCAAGATTTCCGCATAGCCAAGCCCATACACACCACTCCACATACAATGAAACATAAAACATACCTAATATATTTTAACTTCAGCGGAATCCAGAATCTGCACTTGATATTCAATCTCGGCCGAAGCGAGCGTCGAGTTTCAGCGGTTTGTGGGCACAAATATATATTTGCAACCACATAAAACAAAATTCAACCTTGTTGTAAAGTGGTAGAGTTTGCGTTACATTGACTTGTTTGTACCGGAGTGAGTAAAATAGCAAGTGCGAGAGTCAGCAATGTACTTTTGACGCGAATGCGCGATGACATGTGCCTTTTATTTTTTCTTTTGGTTTGTATGTTCAAGCTTACAAAAGGTTTGTACTGATATGGACAGGGTTTATAGTTTTGACGTTTTTGGTTAACAGAGTATATTACTTATGTTACGCTTAAAATAAATATATACATAATCGTATATCTGTCAGGATAGTGATCATCGCACTTATGAATGGAAAATCAGTAGTAACTGACATAAATGATTGGAACCTGCTTCACACTTGTTTTACCTATTTTTTGTTTTTTCTATATCTGTATCAGCCCATATACGTCCCACTGCAGGGCACGGGTCTACTCTACAATCGACAGTAAGATTGAGAGTGGTTAGGCCATATAGTCCATCACGCTGGCCTAGTGCGGGTTGGCGGACTTACATACCATAGAAATTCTTAAAAACCGCTATGGTATGCAGGTTTCCTCACGATGTTTTCCTTCACCGTTTTATTGCATGGTGATTGACTATCAATGCACACATGACTCCGAAAAGTCAGAGGTGTGCCCTGGGATTTGAACCCGCGACCACCGTGAACATGTTGGCTGCCGCGTCTGATCCGTTTACCAACAAACAGGCCACCACGCACTTACACGCACTTTTTCTATATTAACCTATATAATCACAAGCCTCCCCTACAATCGAGAGTACGATTGAGAGTAGTTAGGCCATGTAGTCCATTTTATATTTCTAGTAGGATTACATAAATGTGTCCATGGATAAATTTGGACTGCGCTACAAATGTCGCCAGGTGAATTGCGAGTGCGAAATATATTTTTAATTTATGTTATTGGAGATAAATGAGTCGACAGTCTACTTAATAGTAAGTAGTTGCTACCGCCCATAAATACTAATAAACCTAAAGATCATAAGAATCCTCGAAACTGCCGTCTTCAAGGCTCTACCAATGTCTTTTTTCACACAATCGATATTTCGATTACTTAGCATTTAATCGCGTATGTAGGTCTGTATTATCAACTTAAACCATAATAAACGTCTGAAATAACGAGATATCGATTTCCATCTCCTGACTCCAGATATCGAATCTTTTATCAGTACTTCACTAATCTCTTCGCTCAATCTTGGGTCATTGTCAATCGTGTTACCGTGTGACAAGATTTAAGCAGGCCTCCACGTAACAACCTACCCAACTCCGTTATAACAAGGTCCAATGTTATTTAACAAGGGTCTTATCAATCAAGAATCGATATGACAAAGTCAGTGGTGAGTGTTGTTGAAATTTAAACTTTATTTTGTGTTAGAAGAGTGTATAATTGTACAGCTGGCGAGATCAAACGAATATCCGTGGACACTGAAAAGTTTCCGTCCTTAATTAGTGTCATGTTGATCTCACATCAACGCCTCTCTCTGATATTTTACACAGAAATATATATGTGAGTAATTTATAACATATAAAATGCTTTAGCTGTCGAATGTTCAACAAGTAAGTGTCATTTCTTTTGATATAGAGGCTGGTAAAACCACTCCTTTATAACTCAAGTATGATGTATTTTTCTAATACTTTGCTTTTTGAAACTACTGTTATTAATATTAGTAACTAACTAACTGATAATGAAGATAATGAAAAATGATGAAAAACAGCGTCCAATACACTCAAAAAAAGTTTAATTGACAACATCCTCCTTTTTAAAGTCGATTACAAACAACTTACTTACGATAATTTACGCTTAAAATTTAAACAGAACATTACATGAACTCTTAATTAACCACCAAACATACTAGCGTCATCCAGTTCTTCAAATTAACTCCACAACTTCTAACTCGATAAACTCCTTATTAACTTAACATTTTTAATCTAAAATCAAGTCTATTTCCAACAGGAATAAATCCTGCGGGAATCCGCATCATTCAATAAGTACGAAACGGCATTAATAAGACATAAAAGTGATTTTATTACAAGTATCGGTTGATAAGCGGTTGCGTTTAATCAGGTATATCGGCTCTCTCATATGGCGATGGCATGCTACTCCATGCTTAATCGAGATACCTGTGTTACTGGTGTAAATTTGCTGTGTATGTACGGTTAATATTATTGGCTATTTCTGTAAGCTTAAAATAATGGTACAACTCTCTTTTTTTGTAAATTACCACGCACTTTAGCAGTAAAGAAAAATTCTGAGGGAGCCTGAATTTTGCAAAGGTTTATTAGGCATTCCTGTGACGTGTAAAGTCCATTAACCCGCATTAGTGGGATCAACTATGGCCTAAACCCTCACAAACGATCTCTCGGTTGTAAAAAGGCCCGTGCTTTACAGTAGGGCTAAATTGAATAAAACCAAATCCACGATAAGATCCATAAATAAAGGTTTTATTTTAATGATTTATTATTATAATGATAGAAGCTACCAACAAACTTCTATGGGTGATAGCATTTTTTTTTTTTTTTTTTTATTGCTTTGAATGGCGAGACGAGCATGCCGTTCGCCTGATGGTAAGCGATACGACCGCTCATGAACAGTAGCAAAACCAAACAACACCTTGAATTACAAAGCAATGCTTGGCATTCCACTGCGCTCGCCATCCTGAGACATAAGATGTTAAGTCTCAATATGTCCAGTAGTTACTCTGGCTACAATGCCCTTCAACCCGAAACACAACAGTGCGTTTACACTGCTGTTTGACGGGAGAAATAGACACTGCGGTGGTACCCACCCAGATGGCCTCTCACATATGAGAGACCTACCACCAGTTAATAGCATATTATAGTATAAATACATCTCTATGGTAGATTGCTAGTTGAAGGAATTACAAAACTTGAAAATTAATGTATAGAATGAAAGAAATAAAACGAAACTTGACCGCGTAAACGGAGCTGGAAATATGTAAATAAATTCTGAAGTCATATCAATTATGCAAACCGAGGCTACACTAGTTTATACTCATAAACTGAGTATAAATATTCAAAGTTTCAAAAGAATACTACTTCTGTAATCTCTGGTCGTTTATAGTCTACCTGAACTGCACTGCACTTACCAACAGGCGTGTAAAAAAGAAAAAAGAAAGAAAGAGAACAAGTTTTATTAATAAGTAAATAAGAAATACACAAAAATTGCAAATAAAATATTGAAATAAAAAAATAGAAAAAAAAATGTCTACGTAAACAAAAATAATAAAATCGAACACGCTCTCATTGTGCCAATAAAGTGGTCATCACAGCAAAAAGCTCATATACATACATTTTTTTTAATATTAAACTCAGTCCCGATCTAAATATTTCAACAAGAATATCTAACATCTACAGAATTGCTCTAAAATTGACCTTCTATTCAACCCTTTACCAATCAAAAATAACCAATCAGTGTACAACAGGCTTTAAAAATTAATATTTTAATCGCATTATCGCGCGGACGTGAGTTAGTCGGGGGCGGTATGCGCACGGGTATCGAACTAGTTTCATCTACGATAAAATTATCAAGCCCCGCGATATTGCAGCGTAGCGTGTACATCGACTCTTTGATCTTCGCCGTGCTGTGTACTGAAGAACAGTATAGTAAGATGAGTTAAAATATTAGCTAGTTATGAGTTGAAATACAGCTGTGACTTTGAAAAAAATTAGAATTTCTATCCACCACTATCATGTACGAGTATAAATGTCTATGGCATTTAATTATCATTCGTCATATTCGTATATATTCGTCCTTTCAAAGGATACATAATTATCAAGAAGGCACATATTCTGGATCTTTTTTCCCGTCTAATATATTAGAGAATCAACTCTCGGACGCACAATCACAGAAGGCTTAATAATGCTTTCACATGGCAGCTAGTATCGATTTAAAATAAACTAGCAATGAATCTACTGGACTTATTATTCTACCACTGAAAAGCCTAATAAAAATATCCCAGTAATAATATTTGCCACTACCAACACTTCTAAAAAAGGAAACACCAATTCAAAGCAACATTCTCTAATAATTTAAATCCTCAGTGCTTACCCAACCAAAATTCCCATTCATACATAAAAGAGTTTGCGCAACACGACTTACTGGATTCTCCATGTATAGCAACACTGATATCCTATATGAAAAATCTAGCAAATTAAGATCTTCGACTCGATCCAGCCGCTTAGTGCTAAAAAATAGGTATCCTGTATAATTAAATGACTAATTAGGCTTTATGAATCTGATACGTGGACATACAAGGCGATACTGTCTTATTAATGTCGACTTATTTCTACACCAAAACATAACGTAGGTAATTTATTCCGTTTATCATATCTTTGGAGTTATATTGAATTTTTTTAATGTCGTTGAATGGTTGATGAATTGTAGGAAGTTTGTGATTAGACATTTATAGGTTATTGTTGGTATGCCTATTTCTTTGCAAATTTACCTTATAAATTCTTTAGCTAGTAAATATTTTCTCTACGATTTAATAAAATAATCAAAGAATGTGACTTTTTGTCATTCTGCCTACTTTTACTTCAATAATGGCCTCGACCCAACGACGTAGACCCAAGGAGCAGTACACAGATATGTAGCAAAATAATTTGTCTTATCGTTTTACAACTAGCTGTCTTTCTGACAACGCCCCATTCAGTGTTATTTAATATATGATAATGTACTTGAGTAAATCCTACATACGTTTGAGATTCCAATATAGAACACTTCGGTGTGCAGATTTCCTCACGATTTTCGCATCACAATTAAAACGGTAATTAATTAAGTACTAACACGTAGACTACCGCTACTTCGCTGACCTCACATCACTGACCTATTGAAAAGCAACAGCTGATCAATTTATTTCACCTCAATTTTCTTTCTTAGTACTGTATCAACCCATTCACGCCTACTGATATTGCGTAACTCTTTTGCAACCAATAGTTTGATTGAGAGGACTTAGGCCATTCACATTGCTACCCTAGTGCGGGTTAACTGACTGCCTATACAATAATAACAAGCCTAGTGCGGATTAGCACGTGAAAATCTTGTCAAGATCTTTGGTATGCGATTTCCTCACGATGTTTTTCTTCACCCTTATAGTGCGTTATTTGTGGCTCTCAATACACACATGATTCCAAAAAGTCAGAGGTGAACCCTGGAATTTGAAATCGCGACCACCGTGAACATGTTGGCAGCCGCGTCTGTTCTGTTACCAACAGGCCACAACAATAAATAGGTTCCGACAAATCCGGATAATTCATACTCCTATGGTTGCTCTCAGCGTGGTGGACTATATGGCCTAACCACTCTCAATCGTACTCTCGAATGTAGAGTAGGCCCGTGCCCTGCAGTGGGACGTATATGGGCTGATACAGATGGTTGCTTTCAAACTAATAAAAGAAGCGGACAAGTGTAAATACAGACATAACAAATATTCAACTGGAGTCACGCCCGCTCATTAGGCCCAGTTATCGGCGATGAAGGCAAAAAGAAGCCAATACAAAACCGATTAAAAACGGGTTAACACCAAGCTATGATGTACAGCGTTCATCTGGTTAACTATCTGTGTATATAAATGCATAACTAGTCACTATAGTTTACTCGAGTCTCAGAGTAGTGGAGTTTGAGTAATATTTCACCGATGTTGATTTAAATGAGAATTTCGTATTTTTTTTTTTTTTAGAGTATTGTAACCGTCTTACCCACATTATTAAACTTTAAATTAGTTCCGTCCGATAGCATAATTTTACTTATAGAATTATATTGTATTAAAATCAAACTAAAATTACCTTCGAGACTAAAGTTTCTTTAACTACATATTATTAAATTGAGGTAGCAGTTTAATAAATGATTTTAATGCGATTTTTATATAAAATGCCTCAAAGAGCATGTTAATTTATGAGACTAAGGATCAGTGCAATAAGCTGTCAGAGAATGCAAGTTCAGTTTACTCTACATACTTTGTATTTTTAACAAATGAAAAATAATTACAGGATCGCAGAGGCATTTAGAATTTTTCATCTTTATAAACGACTGAAAAGGCTTGGTTATGTACGGCGCCTAATCTTCTAATCTATCATCACTTTATAACTAAAATTACAAGTTTTTATTTTTCAATTTAAGTACCATTGATAAGTGCTACTAAAACATTTTTGCAATTCCTTTTTTTGTTTTTTCCTTTTTAAGTTTATAAGTACAATAATTGCATTACTCGCAAAAACTGCTATAAAACATATAAAAGATACGTTAGCTGCATCATGGGTGGTGTCAGGAATGTAATAATCATTTTTAGTAGCGTTTATGACTTAATCCTCGCTGGTTTGTGGCACCTTAGATAAGAAGTAAAGGGTCCTAACTTCGATCAAATATACACTAGATACAACATGAGCGCTTAGAAAATGGCACCAAAAAAGAGTGCTTTAAGCACTCTTTCGCCTTCAGTCACGCACCGACCGTTGCTTCCAAAACGTCGCAGAACTTTAGACAATATTATGTGAAAAGCTACTTCAAGCTCCAGGAATAAGGTGGAATTTGTGTTAATATATTTGGAATATGTGATCTTTTTGTTTACTCTTTTTAATGTCATGCATCGGTGCCACTTTTTAAAAGAACTTTTACAGGGAACTGTGTATCTAGTGTATATTTGATCGAAGGGTCCTAAACACAATATTTATTTCTAGCAGTTTTTTAGCACTTCCATGTTATTATTTTATTGCAATGAGCAATTTACTACGGGAAGGGCATGCAGTTTGTATAATGGTAAGCGATATGACCACTCATGAACAGTAGCAAATCTAAACAACACCTTGAATTACAAAGTAATGCTTGGCATTCCACTGCGCTCGCCATCCTGAAACATAAGACGTTAAGTGTCAATATGTCCAGTAGTTATTCTGGCTACTATGCCCTTCAATCCGAAACACAACAGTGTATTGACACGACGTTACCTAATCAGTTGGCCAGTCACATATGAGAGATCTAACACCAGTAAATAATTCAGATTTGTTGTACCAATAACTACAACACAAAAACATGTTTAGCAATAAATTCTCAAGAATAATTCGAAAAAAGAAGGCATCTCAGACACGTGGTTAGAGATACCTTTGCCCAACAGTGGGAAACAATTAAGGCTATAAAATGTTTTTAATCAAATACTGGGCGTTCGCGGCATCGGTGTGTCAGCGACGTGTTAGAAGCAATTAAATTGTTACCGATCTAGAGTAGCCAGAACTGACTATCCAAGCTTTCATGCTAAGTGTACCTTAGTAAACTTTCCCATAAAAAGCTTACCATTATCAGAAAGCTTACACATCATAAAAGCTCTGTAATCATAGCCTTGGAATTAACTTTAAGTGACGTGCTCAAGGAGTGATATTTTTTTGTCATAAAATGCCATATAGTTTATGAAGGATTTAAAGCTCTGGAGGATAAAATACAGAAGCTGTAATAGGGTCGTGTAATGGGAACTGATAACTGCCACTAATAAACATCTATTGGGTCGTATCACTATTAGTAGGTCGCTCATATGTAAGAGTCCGCCTGGGTATATACCACCACAATGTCTATTTTTCCGCCAAACAGCTGTGTAAATACACTGTTGTGTTTGAATATGACAGTGCTAGTGGTATAGGGTGTAAAACTAGAACAGGAATTTCTCAATTTGGTCGACTATACAAAGTGCGAAAATAATTTTCTAATTCAGTGGAGAAACTCTTGAAAATCTTGATCTTCAGTGTCTCTCATTCCGGTTCATGGAAATCGTACAACATCAATTGTATGTTCGGTAAATACAGGAAATATTTCATTTCATATTTATATCCTTACAACAAATATTTAAGAGACAATTTGTTTCAACTTATCTCTGCTAAAAGTCATAACAAAACTGTTTGTAATACGACAATATTACCTTCAAGAATAGACAAACAGCTTTGTGTGACCCGAGGTATGAGATCTTTGAACCATCACCAACACAATGTTAGGAACTTTTCAAAGAATTTTTAACAGCCCCTTTATAGCTAACACATTATAGATTTGTTGCGTACCAAAGTATTTATTAACCGGCCGAGAAGGACTATAAACTCCGTACAACTCTTCGACATAAATTTGAAAATTTCCTTACATCTCTCGAGCATTTGTGTATTCCGCCCTTACAATTTTAAACATACCGTTTCAAAAACTCATCTGTCAAATAATTTGAATACAGAATCACAGAATCGAACGCAAATGAAAGGTTGTTTGTCAAGCTGTATGTTTCTGACTTTTGTCGCACAGAGGGCGTTAGTTTCATCGTAAAAAACTCGTAAAATAATACAGTTGGCCACTTATGGGTTTTGAAATAAATACCGACGTAAAGGTGTTTCATTGATTAGGCTTTAGTAGAAATGTTACTGCTTCGTAGATAATGTTGAGATTAAAGGTAATTTACAAAACATCGTTCGTCTTTTATAGATTTTTTGTGTATGAAAACGACGCGATTAGTTCATCGTTATAAATTTCTGTAAATTTTCAAATTGAAATAAAACAAATTTTAAGGATTTTATAACGGATGTGGTTCAGTTTGGATAAACCATTCTAAGACCTCAGTCCGCCCAGAGATCACGAAAGCTGTAAAGTGATCGAAACGTTGGGAAGTTAAAAAATGCTAAGGTAACACGATAAAATCCGTAAAAATAGTTTTATTTCAATGTCATTCGCGTAGATCTAAGAAACCATTTTGCAAATTAATTTTTTTGCATATATTTTTATGAGCAACTAAATAACATATTAATTCAAACATGACATAATATATCTATCTATTTTAAACGAAATGATATATTTACATAATATTAAAATTCCACATCAATGACAAATGTCAGCCTTGGGCCGTCAATACGCATACAAAAAACATGCCAAAGAACTGAAATAAAAAATATTAACACCATCTTGTATAACATTTTTAAATTACAAAAAGTCTATCACTGTGCTCTGAATATCATAAAGTAAAGTAAATAAATACATAACTGAGGTTAAAGTATGAAATGCCTAAATGATTGTTTTTTTCTTGCAATATGTGCATGTAAATAAGTTATTTTTTTTATTTATTTACCTATCCCATGAAACCTAATACTGAATAACAATTATACCAATACTTTACGCCTCCTGAAATAGACAAAAAAAGCAATAACCAACGATATACCGATAAAAATCCAAAAAGATACAATCGGAAACGGATATAGCCAGTACATTTATAAACTTCACTTGACAAAGCAAAGTGACAGCTCTGCGCAGAGACAGCGAAAAATGAGATCCACTACAATCTATCAAGCTAACCTTTAACTTGTGTCGAGCCGTTAAACATAGTATTTAGTTTCGCAATAAATTAATTGTCAGATGCGAACGATTTATCTTTAAAATCGTTTTGTAATTTTATATCTCGTTACGGCATAAATTCTCCGTGTACTCGATATGTTGTCATCTTTCTTACTCGTATGACATGTGACAGGGATGGAGAGAAAAATTGCCACGTAATTAGTATTTGCCGAGTTTCCTGTTATTTTATAAACTATGTCAGGGGTTTTAAGTGATAGTAAGAGATGATTGGATATTTAGGGTAATAGGAAGAGGCTTTGATCGCACTTAAATGGAATTTTTGTGTTAAAAATGTTGTTTTTTAAAATCATTGAATATAACCTGGTATATTCCTTCGAACAGAAATATCTAAAAGAATTTTCTTAATTGACAAGAACTCAAAATACATATTTTTAAGAAAGTATAACTAGTTTGTAATAAATTGTATTTTTGATAATTAATGGTTATGTAAATAGCTTTTATATAATAACTTGTAAATAATTAAATATTATCCTCCAAGATAGTAATGTAGAAGAAACTTTATTATAAATATATACCTAGATTAAAGAATATTCGCAATCATTTTTGCTTATGTTCAGAGAAAATTACAATAAATAAATATAATGGATTGCATGTAACAGTAAGCATACGGCGTCCGCAGGAAGTATTGTCGTTGTGTTACCAGCTGTTATTATTGTCTATTGCTATTAAAAATGTTTATGTTCTCTATGCACAATTTGTTTCGTAGACTTTGTAGGAGTTATTAAAATTGCATTTTTTGTATGCTAAAAAAATCTAAAAATATATTTGTATAATATAGCTCGTGTCCTGGGTAATAATCTTTTAAAAAATAATAGAGCAGGAAAATTATAATTTTTTTGCCACATTCTAAAAACCGAATAGTTTCATGTTTGAACTAAAAATTTCCATCAAAGGACGGAAATGATACAAGACTATTTAGCATGTATTTTTTCTTTTTGAATATTTATAATAAGAATAATAAGAATAACATACAAACACTAAATAACACTTGCAACACCTTTTACATAACATATCACAACATCCAAATCCCAAAAAAAACTCCAAAACTAAAAACAGTGAACAATGCTAAGAAATTAAATTAAAGTGTGCATTGTGAGTCGATGCAACTAGTCTGTGCGGCCGTAACATAAATATGACAGACGTATCGCCGACTCGTTTGTACCGTGTGGCTTGTCCGTCATAAACAGGGCCAGGCGGGGGGCGCGATACCAACACATTTGCATTAGGGTGGTAGACTTAGGATGCTGTGCAAGGAATGCAGTAGTGTTTTTTTAATAGCTAAGTATATTTTTAGGTATAATTGTGCATTCAAATTTAAAGAATACGAGCGATTCGAACATATTTGCATTAGGGTGGTAGACTTAGGATGCTGTGAATGGAATGCCGCGGCCGTGGTGTTTTTTTTTAATAGCAACATTTAAGCAGATTTTTTAAGGTATAAGTGTGCATACAATTTTAAAGAATACGAAAAAAACAGGCGACAAAAACATTTAAATGTTTTTAAAAAAGTTTCTAAGTTTTACAAAAATATCAAAATTAATTTTACGCCCAAAAAGTATTTAAATATTCCTCCATATCTGATAAAAACCACCAACCACATCAGTCAAATTTCAAATAAATTATGCCATTTTTATTACTGATTAAATTAATTATTTAAAATTGAAATCTAAATGACAATAACTATTATTCTGAACTATACAAAATAAAAAAATACAAACACATTAACTATAAAAATATCCCTTTTCACTTTTAAAATACCACACTTCATTTTGCCTTCACCACAATCTCGCAAAAAAGTCAACATAATTTTTCCACATTTCTCAACGCTGAGTTGACACCCCTAGCCTCGTCTGATAAGCAGACATTTGCATCCAGTAAACCGTTCACAATGATGAGTCGGCCGCGGACAGATAAAACTGTTTATGTTCAGCGCAACAGCTCCTATGTCATCCTGCAAATATATTACGTTAATGTCTGCGCGACAACCCTAGTTCTGAGTGGGTGTGAATTAATGAATATTTTTTATTAGCTATATTTTTCTTTTGTTGGTTTAGTTTCTATTGTTGATTGGCCAGTATTATTTTATGGTAACATTTTTTTTTGCGAGCGTAATATAAATTGTATCAGTATTGCAAGTATAAAAATGTGTATAGAGAAAGGGTGGGAAATTTAAGGGATATGGTAAATATTTAGCCCACTGGCGATATTTAATTTATTTCGATTTTTTTCTCAATAATTTTAGTTTTCGTTTAATTTCATTAATTCATTTTAAATGATTTTAGGTGTTTTTATGTTGTATTTCGCAAATAAATTTAAAAGTACCTATTATAATATCAAAATTATCTCTAGTCTATTAAAAAGCTTCAACGGTTACTAAATTACAGTTTCAGGCAACTAACTATAATCAATTTACAATAAATTCTGAAAGGAAATTTACGATATTATTAATTAAATAGGCTGTATACCATCATTATACTTAAAGTTGCCTTGTTTGCGTTAATAGAGAACCAACTGTATAAAGTTTATTATGATCATCCTGTATATGGATCACCCTGTATATCCTGTAAGAAGATGGCTCTGAAAGAAGGTTAGGTTATTTTCTGACAGAGTTTAATATCTAAGCAAAGAAAAATATTTATGAAATTCACAAGATTCCGAATTCCGACCCCTCCTTATAAATACTAGGCTGACAACTCAAACTAGGCCAGCGTGGTGGGCTAAATGTCCTAACCACTTTCAATCGTACTCTCGATTGTAGAAGAGGCCCGTGCCCTGCAGTTGGACGTATATAGGCTGATACAACACTAATAAACATAGTATAAACTTAGTATGAAAAACTTATACAGTTCGATATTGGTAAATATTTTCTTCCATCCATTTTTCCACTCCCCATTCGTTTACCAAGGGACTAAACTAACCTTTTAAAAACCTAGACTCATACACAACCATGTATGATTTATAAGTGTTAAACGTGTATGTGATTGTATGAACAAATGACAGAGCGCAAAGGTCATAAATTGAGCCCGGCCTCAGAAACACATCCGAGGCATCTCGATAGCGACAATGGTGGTTCTCGATCAATTTCTTATAGCTCTGTCATTTCGTACAAGGATGGTACATCTAGCATAAATCTTTAGCGCACACACTTTTAAAGCAGGGTTGACTAGGATAAATAGCTTGGGCGCGTGGGATCTTGCAGCCTAATTTGTAAAAAACTAACCCTTACACGATATCGGTGATAGATTTTCTTAGCAAATATAAAAGAAAACAAACGAGTAGTAAAATGCGCTATAGTCGACTCTTCTATCGATTTCTAAATTCCAGATTAACTAATGCACAATTGGATTTGATTAGTTCGACATGATTGTGCAGATTGGCAATACAATCCATCGTGCAATTATTAAATATTTCTTCGTAGTTTAGGTACAACAACACGTAGAAACATTTAAATATTTTAAAGGACTGTTATATACCCACTTTTAACTTCATTTATAAATTACAATATCTAATGGTAATCGCATACAGCAAAACACATTTCCAATAACATCAACTTGAAATTTTCGATCAAAATATTATGTTAATGTTGACTCGCAAATGCCGCCACCGCGGTGCACCCTAGACTAACGTCAATAAACAGTTATTTATAGCCGACGAAAGCTGCTATCTGTTATAGCAGATTAGCATTAAAAGTGTGTGCACAGACGGTTGCTATTTATGACTTATAGTCCAAACAGGATAATCCCTGGGAATGACGCCAGACTTCCCTGTGACCTAGGTTCGCGGGTCAGGACTTTGTAATTGTAAGTTATTTTCGAATAGCATTTAATCTTTATCGAATTTATTTATAGCAAGGATTAATTGAACTAGTAATAAGTTGTGAGGATTCGATGGATGAGACAGGTCGCGAGACCGAGCTCAAACCTGTGACTTTTAAAATTAGTTGTAGTATTGAATCCAACATAGCGATTTAAGCCAAGAGCATCCATGTAATTCTAATTCCTGTGTAAACTAATGCCTGGATCATTAACCACTGTGTTATAATATAAAAAAAAAATTGTTATGACCCATCACGTAATTTACTCACTCGAATGTCACTCTTATATTTTTTTAAATACTCAATAAAAGATTGATTTAAGTTAGGAGTGGAATATGTTATAGATTATCATATTACCAATATTCGCACACGGCATTACAAAAAACTAGGTCACGTATTTTAATTTTACCTTTCCGAACAAATATCAATATGGAGTGAAATTATTTACACCGCTACATTTACGTAACTGTACAAAATTTACACGTACAATTCAAATAATATGCAATATTATAACCACTACCGGAAACAAAAACAGTCAATATACTAAAGTCAAAAATTCCAAATATTTGCCCAAAAGACACAAAATAATTACCTCAACCGTGAACTGGTCACAATAATTAAACAAACATTAAATTTTTAACACCTGTATCCAGCTTCCGACCTTTATGCCGTCCAACAATTACTATTGACACATCCATTAGATTTCTATAAAACATCCATTACACGGTCCACCAGCGATAATTGCATTTGACGACTATATTTTTATAGGCCGTTAAATATCCTACCTATTTTCCCCGTTTGGAGATAACTTTAAAGTAACGGTGCACGATAAAGGTTAGTTCACACAAACCCCATTACTGTTTATAGGGGGGCCAACACTGCACAGTGTGATTAGGCGTATTTATTATCTATAATGTCTCGTAAAGACTTCATTTAACCTCCTTTCCGCACATAGCGATTGTAGGATGTACCAGTAAAATCGTGTGTGTGAATACATTTAAAATAATAAGCTAAGTTTGTAAGCGGTCGTAATCCATGTTATTATGTCTGAATGTTTTTGTCCTACAAAACCGATTTTATGCTCAGGAAAAATATTTAAGACTTCAAACGGAACGAAAAATGATCAGATTTCTTGATATGGCTATACTGTTAAATGCAAATACACATATAAATTCATGCCTGTATTCCTAAAGGGATGGGTGAAACTGACACAAGTACGAGCAGCTATACTTAGTTTAAGAAGTATACATAAAAAGACTTACCAATCGAAATGACACCATTCATCACCTTACGGAATTAGTCGTCACATCAACATATTTATAGTACCGTACCTGAAACAAAAAAAGGTAATTAATACACATTCACTTGTGAAACACATGCCTATTATTTTTTAAATTTATCATCATTAATTTTAAATTATAATTCACAACAACTCGAACACAATCTTGTCCACAAAAAAATTTTTTTTTTTACAAAATAGTCACCTTTCCTATTTTCTTGGCCAGCATTGTAATATATTTTATACAAAGTTACGCTCACGCACTAAGCTGATGAAGTTTTCGTGTCGGCACCGACGCGACGGCGCAATTTCCACAAACGACAGCCCATGTCGGAATTTCGCCTATAATTTTTATACTTTCGATAAACCGCTCGTTTTACACGGCCGACAGTGTACATAAAATTTTATTATGAGACTGTGACGTAATGATAATTTTAATAGTTTGATCCTTGCGCAAAATGTATTCTGAACACCAGAAATTGTGGTACACAAAACTTATTTTGGTTTATTAAAGTAATCTAATACTATTCCTTCGAAAATGAAAACCAAAGTTTTCATTACACTGACTCAGTAAACTTTAGGTCTCAAAAACTCACTCCCATTACATATTTGTAAATGTAGGCTGAGAATTACAAAATAGTCGGCACCCAAGTCAATTTATTGACAAGTATCAATTTTCTTCAATAACATGCATAATAAAAATCCATATTCCATCGATCTCAATTTATAAATAGAAAACAAGATATCAATACTCATTTACTCTTCAAACATCATATCAATTATACGTAATAAATACAGAAAAGTATGAAAAGTAATTAAAAAGCAGCACCTAACAATTAAATTCGTATCAAGCAATAACACACGAGCTCATTAAACGATTCCAATAGGATTACTGGCGAGGCTTGTGCATTGCGAAAATTGTTACAGAATACTCACTAATAAATATTACAGAAGGTTAATATTATATTTAGTGATGTGCATTTGGCGAAGGTTGTGATTGGCTAACAAAAATTACAGATGGTATATCGTGTTTATTGAGATGCATTTGGCGAAGGTTTTAGTTGACTTCTGTGTGAATACTGAGCAATTATGATTACCTATATTGATAATTTAGACGAATTTTCAAGGAGTTGCAACTCCGATGATGACATGTTTTTTTTTTACTACCACGTGCTTTAAAATTAAGTCTAAAAAAACAGCAAATTAAATAAAAAATTAGACTCCTACTATAATCAAAAAAATTCTTCGCTACTATTCCGATACGTCACCATTTGGTAATGATAAAATGACGCTAATAAATAAAACTAAAAATGCAGAGTTCTAAACGTAAAATAACTTTTATAAAATTGACATCAATATAAATTTCAATGCGAGTGAGCCTGCTGCGATAAATATTTTGCGTCCATACAATTTTCTATCCTAACTAAGTCTTGGGATTATCTCTCTCCCGCTCTATCACAGTTAATAATAACTTTGCACTTTACTGTACCAATTTACTGTGTACAGTCGCCCATAAAAATTATATAATGTGTATTTACATTATGGCTGTAAAATGTATTTCTATTTATTGCTTTTTAAATTGAATTTTACGTGTTTTTTTACAATTCAAAGCCTAGTGTATAACTGTATCATATTTAAGTGGTAAAAAGTGAGAATTTTTTTTTAAATAATTTCTATGGACGAAAAGGCATTTTTTGCAATTTCTAAGCTATTATATGCCCTTGGGCTAGATTTGAGGTAATATTTTTTATTAGTTTGTAATCTGATTATTTAATGGTGAAGTAAATAACATCAAGAAGGTTAACCGCGTATTTAAAAAATCTCTAGAACATTATGACAAGCATACAGAGCCTATACAATCACTCTAGACCAGCATAATAACCTAAAATTTAACTATTAAATAGCAGAAATCATCCTCACTATTAATGGTTATTTATTTGACAGCCTCCGTGGCGCAGTTGGTTAGGCGCCGCCTGTGAAACGAGAGGCCGCGGGTTCGATCCCCGCACCGAGAGAAATGTTCGTGCGGTCCACAAATATTTCTTCCGGGTCTGGGTGTTTGTGAGACCGAAAAGTCTCTCATAGTTCCTGATACCCACGGCACAATACTCGATCTTAGTGTGGGTTCAGGACTATGTATGTGACTGTTGGGTGTTATTTATTTATTTATTTATATAAATAGTACTTAAAAATCACGATTGACCCGCAAAAGCTGAAGGTACAGTCAACCACGCACAATCACAAATTAAACATAGTAAATCCACATTTGCGGACGACTGTACCGCTCACATCCGCGTAGAGCGTATCTAATTAATTTCCAAAGGCACAAGAACACGACAGGGGCCTCCGTGTCCATTATCCGGGAATGCTGTGCCCGGTTGTGCCCGGTTATTAATGGCCCTACATATTATCTGCCGCTCTCTTTATGTTAGACGCGTGTCAGAATATTGTCTACAAAACACTCGCTTGAAAGGCGTGGCGAATGTTATGGTTATGTGGAGTTGTCCTGATCTTTGTATCCGGGTATTTCCCAGGATATTTGTGTTGGTGTGGCAATTTTACCAGAATTATACTGGTAGTGTGGTCCTTTCTGCTTAGTTGGGGCATTGTTTCCTTTTCTAATGTGATAGGGATTTTAGTCCTTAGCGTAATGATAAATGCAAAGTCAGTGATCGCAAAGTCATTTTAGGACATCGACCTGACTTTTGATTGGTAGTGCTCTTTTTTACCTATTCTCATCTGAACCATGCGTTCGCCCAAGTATACTGGTATATTTGACACATGGAATATTTATTTAGAGTTATTTTTTCATTGTATCGCATGTAGTGACATCTCAACCCAAAGACTGCCTCCACAGCCTTTGTGCATTTATAGCCTTCACCACCATCTAATGATGACCAGAACTGTACCAAAATTTCCCTCAAAGTTTTTCAATATCTCCCCAACCATCCCACCTTCATACCACATTCCACACCTAAAACCGATACTACTAGCATAAATTACTACCACCAAAACCGGAGCATCATTACACAACCGGTAAGCCAGAGCGAGTCGGCTATGATTTCGCCGTAATTATATGAATCGAGAAAATTGCCTCGGCGTGTGACGGTCAGGAAATGGAAAAAACTTGCCACTCATCCCGCATTGTTGTTTACTAGTTCTGAAGTGGAGAACTTATTGAAATTATTTTAGTATGCAGTGCAAGTATAACGTCTATTTTTTGGAGCTCACGAATATATTTAATACAAACAAGTCATTGTAGCTGGTAACCAGTTAATAATATTTTATATTTGAGCAAAGTTACAAAAAGATTTTGTAACTTTTCTGATACAGACTGAAGCCTGCCTCAAATTTAATGGAAATTGGCAGCAGTCATTTCACTATCCCAAACGAAACAATAATCGACGTAGTGGGACACAATACTCTACAATTCTATTCTGACAAAATCACTACAAAACCACGCTATTAACATAAATTAGCTAATCTATTTAATCAGACTACCAAATACCGGACTTTGTCGCTAAGAAAAATTAGCTGGAGAAACACCGTGGCATGTTGTGATGGGGACGCCGTGGACGGCGTACTGATTATACCAGTAGCGTTATGTGAGGACTAGAATCGCCATCTATCTTGATTATATTGAGACTATACTTATTCCGACATATTTTCCAAAATGAAGGAAGTTATAATCCGGTTGAGTCTAATAGGTAGCTGTTGGTATTCCTTGGGGGTGAAGAAATAGAAAAAAAAAACTAGTACTCGTATCAATATGGTCCGGGAAGTAATACCATGCGACTGTCGCTGAATTTTGAGTGGTTAAATTAAAATCCTAATCATTCTGGATTATCTAATAGATTTAGAAGCTATTAGCATCGGCAATGTTAACAATAATTTTAAACACGTTACCCAAAGACCGAATTTCGACAGTCTCTTACAATTTATTATCCCGATTTTTTTCACCCAAAACATAGCCACCTTAATGTGAACTATTCTCTTACGTGATTAAATTAACTATTACGGTGTTATATGAGCCGTGGACACATTTTGTGACCACCCTTGTATATAAGTAATGGTGTACTGTTGGAATTCTAAAATGTGTTAACAGGATTTTAGCCATATTTTATACCTGTCTTAATAAATTTGATAAGTAATGATGGAACCGTTAGTCTTGACCTATTGAATTGTTACTGAGTTGATAAGATTTTGTGCAAGAGACCTTCGGACCAAAAGATTTATACGAAAGATATGCGAGGGAAAATTGTTTCTTTACCTGAATCATGGAAAATGAGCAATCAGATGTGTGGGAATAACTTCAACACATATATACTTGATAAAAAAGTCAATACAAAAAAATCAGACATTAAATTCATTTGTTTTATTGTCCTAATGGCCTTACGTCGTCGCAAGTGCTTCTAATCGTAAGCCACTACATAAAAATCATAATTATGGAGTTTTATAAATTGCCTATCTAAGAAGAATCACCTAGAAAGTCATATTATTTGCTCCATAAGTCAACGTGTATGAAAAATGGCGCATAAAATCAGCTATCATTTATGCTGTAATTTGTAAGAGCTGCTGTATAGGAGGGGTTAATGAAGCATTATATTACTCAGTACAATTTAGTTTTATACCGCGTTTATGCTTTCATAATGGGAGAATGAGACAGCACTATAAAATACCACGTGGTAGAACAGGACGGCCGCAAATTTACGATAGCGCGTTGACAACATACCATTAAAAGTTTACGACAAAATGTATCTAATCGATTTTGCAAATTATTCAAATGTTACATATTAAGTTAACAGCTCTTTATATAAATGTGGGAATGTCGGCATTAAAGAAAATCAATTCATTTCAGATAATACTAGTATTTTGTACAATACCAGAAATTTGGTGCACTATTTCAATTAATTATTTTAAAACTCTATATAAAAGTTGCAAAAAAAAACATGTTAAAATGTATTTTTAAGCTGCACTTAATACTTAACTAGACGTTGATTTATTAAGAGATTGGTTATTAATGCGAAAATTTATTGTATCTTACATATTTAAGTGGATTCAATTTACAATAGTAACAACTCAATTAAGTGTTATTATTGCTAATAAATGCGTTAAAAATAATGGCCAAAATTGCTTCAATAAACTACATACATACAAACATAAACTCACGCCTTTTCCCAGAAGGGGTAGGCAGAGGTGCCTGGACACCCACATTTCGCCGTGTAAGTTCCGTCCCACGATGTGATAGGTGGCGAGCCTATCGCCATCGGGCACAAATTCCTGACTCTGGGCTGATAATGAATAGAAAAATCCAATAAACTAAGAAAGAATAAATAAATTTAATTTATTTTTACCATCGAAATACTGCGTTATTTTTTATTTTTAAATATGTAACTTAATATTCGATTAAACGAATTATAGGAAAATCGTCGTCAAATTTCTCGCACTAATCGATTTCTATTACATCTAAAACCGCGTGTAAAACTAGTTAACACAACGTCATCCGATAGTTAGTTGAAAATTTATTATAATTCGATATAACACAGGAAAATTTTACGATCGTAATATTGTTGGGGGTTCATTAAATCAGTCAAGTCAAAAAAACGATCGCAGTTATGAGAGTAAATTATTAAATAATACTTGGCAATATCGTAAATCAAAAGATTAATTTTGTTTCAGATTACCGACTCAAAACTTGTATTATTCAGAGAAAAGTGTCTGACAGTGTTTAAGATATATGGTTTTACCATTTACATTTTTTGTGGAACATCACAGCACCATATTGTTGTAGTAGTAGCAAAGGCTGAGAACTGTGAGGTTTTTGATTCGATTCTCAGATTAATTTTGTGTGTTTTTGGGCCAAAAGTCAGTGTCCTATTTGATACTCGCCATATGACATATTAAGACTGACATAAGTTCAACGAACCATGGATAAGAACACCTCTGCCCACCCCTTTAGTAATAAAAAATTTATGTGTATCATTGTACAAAAACATTAATAAGATTTAGATTAAATTACCATCAAAAATAAATCTAAAAGACTGACGTTAGAACCGCTAGCGCTCACAAAAACAGTACAATATCGACAATGAACGGTACACAATATGCAATATTCGTGCCGCATTATAAATATTCGTCAATATGAAGCCATTATTGGGTGTAAAAAATGTGTAATATTAATTTAATGGGCTTTTTATCAGTGCGATCGACGATTTACTCGTTCGTGTTCTGCCCATCTGGTTAAGGCGGGGATTTTAATTTTCAGATGTAGTTAGTCTTTTGGTTTTGTGTTTTCGATGGTGGTTAATAGATTGGTTGAGTTGGAACGGTAACTTATCGGCCAAGGCACCTTATATTGCGAGAGACGTAATCGTTTATATATTTTGTTATACTAATCTTGTAATACAAAAAAATATTTTTTACATTTTTTCTTCCTCAAAACTTCTATAAAATGGATCGGTTTAGTTTCAGTAGTTCCCTTCACACTTCCTTAAATGAACTACTGAGTAACTATTATTTTATTATAGCCTTGCTTATATCTCTAGCCTTAAACTTAGAACCCCGAAAAATCCTAAAAACGATACCATAAGAACCATTTCAAAGATATTTTTACACCATGTCGTTTTTCTCATGGACAGAAAAGAACACAAAAAATCTTCTAACCTGTACATTGAGTATAAGAGTTATCGATCACACACTTAAAGCCACTGAGAATACTCGACGTGTCCAAAAAAGACTTTGATATAACAAATGGAATAAGCTAATTTGCAAGCCATTCATCGGAGCCTTAACGTGAGTAGCGTTTTCAAATTGTGCACTCCTGTAGCGTTTTTGTTCCTCTTATCCGAAGGTCAAGTGCAGATGATCAATGACACTCGAAATGATTGGTTTTTATACTTATAAAATGACTAGCTTTATTTCGCGAATTCACTTGTGTTAAATTTGAATTGCACTACTTGGCCCAGCTTCGCCCGGGCTTTTTTATATTAATTTTTTATTGCATGTGATATACTCTCCCACTGCAGGGTAAAAGCCTCCTTTTCCTTCTTCCTCCCGTTTCTATCCAATAATTTCGTCATCAACTTTATTTTATGCTATATATACTTATTTACATCGGCAGATTTGTTTGTATTTACTCTGCTCAGTTCTTTTGAATCGTAGCGTGATAAAACACGGCCTCCAAGCTTCCTCAGTATATCCTTGTTTGATAGTAAATAAATTCTTACAGTTCAATAAAGACTTGATATAATGGAAGGAAGTCTCATTCATTTACATAATATACGATGACTTACAAGGAAATACAATTTAAACTTAAATTTTTAAACTAACTTATACTAAAAGTAAACAATGCTAAGTACATAAGCATCTATTATGATTTTTAGTGCATAATAATTCTTATTAATTATGAATAATATAATCAGAAAATGACCAAGGAAACACATACCAGAAGATGATGAACTTAAGTCTTTAAAAAATCCCGGTATTCCCAAGACAAAACTTAATACCCACTTAAACTAAATGACCACGCTAGGCCTTTTTAAGAAGAGTATCAACAAAATTAAATCAAAAATCTAATCACCCGAGAGGGTCGGCTTTAATTACATTGAAAATATTAATAACTGTACAGAGGACACAATATTAATACGTGTAATTATTGTAAGGAGCGAATGAAATCAGATAGTGTGGTATTGCCAGTTTATCACTTTTCAAAAGCATGCGATCATTCACTAAATGTATAGGGCGTGAGTCATGCGAGGCAGCGGGTTTGTGGTGAAGGCGGAAGTATGTGTGTTGTGTGGGTTAATGAGGTGATTTTTTCGGTGAAAATATGGTAAAACTTAAGTAGGGTTATTTGCAAGTACAATATGGATATTTATTTACTGAAATATTTATTGTAAATATACTCATTCATTATTGTTAGGATCAAAATATTTTATTCCTGTTTCACAATGCATGATTAATTTTAATGGTAGCGGTTTGCTAATAATTATTAAATACATTCCTCCATTTAATCACATCGTAATAAGAAGTTAATTATTAAAAAAATCTCTAACCTATTTCAAATCAACCTTCTTGTTGTGAACTATGGGATCTATTCCCTAAATGAACATTATTTCTTTAAAAACTAAAATTAACCGAATAAAAATATTTACAAATTCGCATGATGTAGGACCAACACCACTCGATCACCTGCTACGAGTTTTTAAAATAAAAGAACTATTTAAAGTAAATCTAAAAAATCTGCGTATATCCGCTGTCCCCCACAACTCGGGGCACACATCGATTTTTTTCCCAACTTACCACGCAATATGTTAACGAACACTTGCGCGCCGTAATCTTTAATCACAACAACTGCACTTAATACTTTTAATTATAAACTCTGCCCGTCCCTCGAAGAAGCGGATTTTTATTAAAAAAATTATGAGGTGGCTTATTTAAGTTACAAGCTTACGGTACAAAAATGGCAAAGAAATATATTTGCCCGCGAGATCTCATCGTGTTAGAGGGATAAATTGATATTATTTTACGCTCTCGTATGGAATTTATGGTGGTATTTTTGGAAAACATCTGATTTTGCGGGAGAAATATTGGTTGTCAGGCTGTATGGGAGCTCGTTTTCTGCCGTAGAGCCCTCTTCATATCATAACTTTGATTGACATTGAGTAATAGTTGGGACACCGGGCTGTGCGTTTCATTTTCTTTTAAATAGCATGTAAGTAATCGTAATAAGCTGTACGGTACGTGAGTGGAATTAATAATGCAACGACGTCGTAGTGATATTTCGTACAGCTAATACGTTTGAAAACAATATAAAACCGACTTAAAAACAAGAACACTAAGAACAAAAAATAATCTTATCACAAATTTTTAAACTAGATTTCTTATATTTTATACCTACAAGGATCGACACTCATTTAGTATACATTTGAGACTGTCGAATAATAATTTAAATAACAAACTAGTGTGTGGTAGCCTGCTGGTAAATGGACCAGACGCGGCTGCCGTGTTCACATTAATCGTGGGTTCGACTCCCAGGGTACCTCATGACTTCTCGGAGTCATGTGTGTATTGATAGTCATTCACCAGGCAGTATGCCGGTAACACCATAGCGATTTGGAAGAATTTCTATGGTATGTAAAATCCGTCACCCCGCCCTAGGCCAGCGTGATGGACTGTAGAGGAGGCCCGGGCCCTACAACGAAACGTATATAGACTGATACAGAACAAACTATTGCCCCCAACCCATCCAAAGTCATTATACTCAAAGTCAACAAACCCAGATACAGAATTAATAATGTCCTTGCCATTAAGCAGCGTGCCTAATATTTTTGCATACAATCAAATGTAGTTGAATAAGGGGCATCGTTTTGCATGCGACGCATTGCCTCCCCAGTTAAATTTACATACCAAGTCTCGTGCATACAAATCAATTGTGGAGGGACATTGAAGCACCGAATTCTCAGGCATTTGATAGAATACGATAGATTCTTTGCATTCATGAATGAGTAGTTTTTGTATTAAGATCCGCGTGGTTTTGCTGTTAATTTGGTTGGGAAGCTGTTAATCATTTGGTAAGTGGGTAAATACATTTTGGCTCAGCAATGAAAATGGTTTCATGGATATACCAACCATGGAATAGCTAAAGGTTATATTCCCGTACAAATTTTTATCAAACCCACAAATATTTGTTTCGTGTCTGGATGTTTGTGAGATCGAAAAGTCCTCGGACTCTTTTATACCCGAACTCGTTTCTGCATCGCGAATTTGTACTACGTGTATTGAATGTATATATTTCTCTACAACAAAATTCTTGAAATAAAATCAGAGCGGACGTCTAATACTTCAGTCCGCCCCGTGACCACGAAAGCTGTAAAGTAATCGAAACGTCGGGAACTCAAAAAATGTAATAATTAAACCAAATCCGCGATAAAATCCGTAAATAATAATTTTATTTCAATGTGTAACATTCGCGTAAATCTAAAAAACCATTAAACAAAATTCTTCTTTATTTGGAGTACATTTTACAATATTCAAGGCATTATTTAGAAACAATTTTAAAACCTATTTTACTTATCAAATGTTTTGTCCCTTTCGAACGACTTTTGAACTCACTTTGAGAGAAGGAGACAAAATATGAAATAACTAAAAGGGGTTTTCAAACTGTATGTGTATACGTATAAGTTCGTAAATAAACTGTGCAATAATATTAACATACAGTACAAATTTATTTATTCTATCTCTCCCCAAGATACAAGCTTTTGATTACTTTGGGAGACAGCCCATCTCTTATTTGATTAAGCCAATTAGTTTCAAGTATTTATATGTTGTTGTTAGATAATTATGTTTACTTTTTGTGGCAAAGTGTGTTAATAAATACAATAAATAAATTTGTGAGAAGTAATTCAGCTAACGGAAAACACACGGAGACTCCCACACAAGTCGATCGTATTAAAAACCAACAAGCCTCTTCCATCTCCTCCAATCATCCTCTTCCATTAAGCCTTAATTTTTTTGCAATAAAATCATTCCTATAATTATGTAACGCTAATCGCATAAATAATTTCGAAGAACATCCTACATTTAAAAGACGCAGACTTTTAAATCTGTCATTCAAATTGGCGGCAAAAAATTGTTACATGCCAAGATAGTAATAAGATAGTCTTGTTTTAATGTTAATATTTTGAGACCTATCAACCTCTGACGAATAGGCGTGACCTAAACGTTCTATGATTTAATTTTTTTTATCTTTTGAATTTGAAGACTTAATAGTCTGTGAAACTTGTGTTAAGAATATTATTTTATATTTTAACATATTAAATTAGTTTTTCAGTACACCACAAATATATCTATACTAACATTATAAAGATAAAAGATTTCATTTTTTGTTTACTTTGAATAGCCTTTGAAACTACTGGAATGGTTTGAAAAAATCTTTCAAGTTTAGAATTGTTCATTATACTTGATGAACATAGGCGATAGTTTATTTTCAAAAAACTGCACCCGGGCGGAGCCAGGCCAGACCGCTAGTGTTTAAATAAAATAATTTTAATGCCACCCAACAATGCTGATGAATGCATAATAATTCCTGTTTGTTGTATATTCTCATACCATCTGTACATAATTTTATAATATTTTTGTTACTAATTTAAATAATAAATCATAATGTCCTTATAACCACAGTCAAAACACATCAACACATTCCATCCCAACCCCACAACATTACGGAAATCAATACAAACGAGATAGTAGTTTAGATTACTGAACCCTAAAAGAATTTACATTCAAAACGGTCCACGATTGTCTCTAAAATAGAATAGGCTAGAAGATAACACATTTGCGCCGGCTCCGTGATACTGTGTATCATCCGCTCTCGCCCATAGACTTAGGAACATTATTATTTTTGAATTGATTTTAGAATTATATTTAAGAACATTTTTAAATAGTCTTTTTTTTTATTGGAATGTATGGCGAGAAGATCACGCCGTTCGCCTGATGGTAAGTGATAACCGCTCATGAACAGGAGCAAAACCAAACAATACCTTGAATTACAAAACAATGCTTGGCTATAAGTATAGATAAGTTTCAATATGTCCAGTGGTTACTCTGGCTACAATGTTTTTAATCCAAAACATAAAAATTCATTTACACTGCTGTTTGGCGGGCGAATAAATCTATAAAGCAGTAATGTAATGTAAAGTAATCTACTAGGGAATTTGAATTGAGGCCAAGCACCGTAGGTATCTGTCAAGTTCATATTATTGGCTTGATATACCTTTTAAGTTGTAGTAATGGTAGAGATTCACAATTTCTTTTTTGGTGGCGATGTTTTCAGTCATAAAATTTTAAACATGTTACAAGTATTCTCAATATGCTCCTTCGTTAAAGAATATAATTATTGTTACTTATAATTCACAGAATATTTACCGTATAGAACATATTACATAACTAGCTTATTTACAGTCAAATATAGAGTATTAAAATAAAATGCCATGGAGTCATCTCTAGACTTTACTCACTCTACAAAGAGAAGTTCAACGCACGAGTGGAATTCCACACCCCCCGCACCCCGCGCGCTACATAGATACATAATTAGTGGTCTCATCGGGCCCTCGCTACACCAATAACATTTTAAACTCCACCGTACATCGACGGCCTAGTTTCTCACCCACCACGCACTTCACTACAAAACCCGCAATGTACAACCATCACGCAAAAATCACGTAGTTTCACAGTCGTATTCAATCATTTCGACTGTAGAGGTGACAACCACGTTTAATTAATTGGAGTTAAATTTTAAACTGCTGTGTTTTAGCATGGCGGCGCAATTAAAGAACTACGTGTTGGTAATTATGTAAATAAATGATTTATCAGATGTATTTTTTATCAATAAAATCTGACCGGACAATGTCGATATATGAGTTTTGAATTTAATTAGAAGTAACGGAACCAGTTTTGGACATTCGGTGGAAATTAATTAATATAAATATTTTTGAGAAATGTTACGATATTTAGTGATTATTCTTTAGAACAGGTGGTTTATATTATGTTTCGACTAAGTGGCCACGCCTCTTCGGATGGTGAATAAAGCGTAAAACATTAAAACCGTAATAGGAAGTTAGTCAGTTGCAGTAATTATGCCGACATATTTAATTGCCTTTATACACAATTAATTATATTTTAGGACTTAAATAATAAAGTATGTGTATCTTAATTTTTCACATGGAATATTTTTAACATGACACATACATTGCACTTTGACACCAAGAGGGCAAAAGTGTAACTCAAAATGTTATTTAAAAATTCTCAATACTAAATAACACTGAACGAAATCCAACAAATCGGGAAAAGGTCACAAAAAATATAAATTAAAAGTATCCATACTAACTTATGGCGATTCTCAAATCCGTGAAATACATCGATGGCCGCCACCATTTGTCATAAGCGTGAATAATCGGGCGCGGTTGTGCACTGATAAATTATTTTTGGCAGCAACTTTAATTTGTTAAGTAAAGTTGGCATCGGTCAAGTTATGAACCACCCGGCTCAGCGATTTTATGGTTCCATAAAATATAATGTGCTGTGGGTTTTTGGCAGATGACGATTGTGCCTGTCGTTTCTTATTTAGCTTTGATATCAATTGGTTTAAGCAGATTTAGGTGGTAACTTTTCAAAATATATATTATATTAAAAACAGTATGGACACCTAAAGATTTTCAGTAGTACTAATGCAAAACATGATCTAATATTTTTAATAAAAATTAATATGAGTATACGTGTTTGAAAATATCCTTACTATATTATAAAGGTGAAAGTTTGTAAGTATGGATGTATGGATGTTTGTTACTCTTTCATGAAAAAACGGCTCATCAGATTTTGATGAAATTTGGTATAGTGATAGCTGACACCCTGGATTAACACATAGGCTACTTTTTATCCCGAAAAATGTAGTGTTCCCGTGGGATGAGTCAGGAACTTGATGTGGATTGGACTCAAAAACTATCTGCACCCGGGCGAAGCCGGGCCCGACAGCTAGTATAATATAAGCCATTGATAAAATAAAAATTGATTTCAGAAAAGTTTCTTTATCTCTTCGCTATCAAATGAGTGACATTTTTAAATTACGAATAAATATTTTGACTCGTTTACAATAGAGATACCTTACCTAGCACTAGAACTTATTACTTCGCAATTCACAGCCTACTGCACAAGAAGATGCCAAGTAAATCAATATTCAAGATTTTAAGTTGATCTATTTACATAAGCATTTCCACGTAGCCGCGTTCTTGATAAGTCTTGCGAGATACTTTTACTTTTGCGAACTGTGGATGTACTGTTGACAGAGTCGGTTGCTAGTCCAGCCGTGATTGGAATAACAATATATAGTACTAACAAATATCCCAGAACATTTTCAATGGACGCAAGAAACTTGTAGTTGGTTTTCGCAAAGGGGTTTTTGGGTGGATTGCCAAAAAAGACTATCGCTTAAGATTCAAGAAGTCTACTGCTAAACATAAACCTCCTCTTAGGACATTGATAGCGACATAAATCCTTTATTTCCAAAAATGAAAACATACTCTATTTATTGGATTCCCAAGTCGAGAGGAATGTATATGCGGCACAATTGGTTAAAGAATCGGTCGTAGTTTCTGATTCTTAAAACATACATCTTAGCGTGGGACAAGGCTGTATGCATACCCATGGGTGTATTTCGAAAATCAGCGCTGTGATACTGCTTAGGCTCTATAATTTTAGGTATTATTTTTCACTGTCCTTCTATATCGAAAAGTCTCTCGTAGTTCCTGATACCCACGACACAAGACTCGGTCTCAGTGTGGAGTCAGGACTATGTATGTGACTGTTGGGCGTATTATTTATTTATTCTTTCTGTTTTATATTTATTTATTAAACCTACACTTGTCAATAACAATGTGTAGGGTTGCGTGTACAAGGTTCAGTGCCCGGGGCGGCACTGGCAACGGCAGTTTTTGCCCCCACATACCTGTCCGAGAAGATTATTACATCATCAACAGAAATCATTATAACTTCTTTGGCCTCAAAGAATGAGCACGATCGAGATGAAAATGGATGTATTCATTTAGAGATTTATATTGTTTTTCGATTTTTTTAAAAGAAATTATACTTTTTTGTGTGTTCTATCACTTTTTCACAGCACGCTGAAATATATTTTCTTATCTTATTTTGATGACAGTGATTCAAGAGGAAAGTTTGTATGTATAATACAGGGAGTCCTAGTTTGTAGGAAAAATAAAATATATCTGGTGTGGAGTAGAATAAAAAACATTGGCTCAACCAAAGGTAAGGGACGGGATAGTATAGTGTAAGCTCTACAAGAAGACAGAACTTAAACCATCAAATTACCTCACAAAATACCTTAGCAATGGCTCCTAGGTACAGAAATAATGTTTACATCATATTTTAAAGCGGCGCGTGCTTCGAGTACTAATGAGTGTGTGAGACGCGCGCGCCGTACATTCAAATTGGCTTATTTAACGTATAAACCCATGCTGGAATAAAGATTAGGACAATGCTTACTAGTTGAACTTGCAGCGTTTTTATTGTGTGACGACATGCCTTTACAATCTAATAGGAGTAGTTGTATGTAGAGATTTACGGCGTGATTGTTGCTAGTGGAATCCATTTTGTGACAGGTCATGAGTTTAAGTATATCGTGTAAAGAGACGAAATTAAATACTCATTTTAAAAATGGAATAGAACTGGCTGCATTCGTATATTTTTTAAATTTCATATTTAGAATATCACGAATCCACAAATTAAATTGGTATTTTATTTATTGATTTTCAAAATGGCGTCAATATTTTGCATTGTAATAAGAAAATACATATTGATTTTTCAGATTCAAACCCTTAATTATAAATAGAACTTTGAACTTCCTCCTATCATATAATGAGCAGTAGTCACACATGTAAACTGATTAATCATCAAAGATACGACCATAAAAACACATTTACACATAAAAAGCTCAATCAACCGTCATCTATATTAAATATTCCTTTAATTATTCATTATATATGCTGTTTATTTACAACTCTTTTATGTTATTATACATTTTATGACATAATAACATTAGTTAATTGATTTTACAATCGGAAATATGCACTAAATTTTGTAGACATTTTTGCTACTCAATTTGATATTAATAAAAATAAAAAACAATATTATTAGCGACTGTTTTTAAAATTAATCAAGATATAATGAAAAAGATTGTTTGAATATATTAAGGTGGAACATTGACTAAACGCACATCACATTGCCACAATAATATCATGCATTATATTTTATCATTTCATTTAAAAACTACTTAACCGTTTTTGACGAAACTTAACAGTATTATAGATTACCAAATAGGCTAACACATCCGGCCTTAATCATAATCATTCATTCATTCCCTTTTGAACGACTTTTAAATTCAATTTGAGAGAAGAAGAAAAAACTTCGATAGCTAAAATAGGTGTTAAAACTATCTATGAATAAGGACGACATACTACTTACCATATAATCTTGGAAAAGTCAATGCCAGTACCTACTTAAACATTTACTAGCCGTCCACATATCATTATCACGGGCCCCCTATTCCTTCAACTTTCACATAGGTCTAGCTACTCTCTGGGAGCTAAAGGTTCCCCGTCGCCCATTAATCCAAATCCCTTGTCATAATCTCCTGACAGACCAATAAGCCGGCCTCTTGATAGACGTGGCCGCTAAGTGGACCATTGTACAAGATTAATTATTCGTGATCTTTACCGTTAACACTTAAAGAACTTCGTTTATATCCACTGGGTTTTTTTACAAGTCGTGCGTTCAAATGTACCACCTGGTGGTTTGTACTGTGGTTTAAAGAAATGGATTTTAATAGTGTAAGAAATCGGGAATCGAATGCCGGTATATCATGAAATTACTATATTTGTCATTTTCTATTCAACTTCGTTTATATCCACTGATTGTGGTTTTAAAGAATTGGGGTTTATTAGCATGGTTATATCCGGATTATTTTGTATATATTGCATTTAATAGCCGAATGTATTTTTGTTGTCTCAATTATTTTTTGGCCAATATCCGATTTGATATTCCAGTTCGATTTAAATTGACCAACTATCAAATAATCTATTTTGCTCCAAATTAAAATAAAATCTTTGTCTTATATTAATCAGACGCAAATGACAATTCCGAAAATTCACTTTATTCTCTTGAGACAATTGTTATACCCAATTTAGGTTCACACATAATTTAGTAAATAAAAACCAAATAAACAATACTTCTTTACATATACGGTATTAATATACTTAAAATATTACACTTAAATGTCCATCTGTATTTCAACTTACGCAGTAAATGTCAAAATGACAGTAAAACTATTTTTTAAGCTTTGTTCCCCAATCTCCCCTCCCTGTCTTTGTCTCTCCCCTGGCCACACAGTGAAATTCATAAAGCCATAAACTGATAGTAAATTTTTATGACCCAAATATTAAAGTGCATAAACGCCTTTATCTTCGAATAATCAGCTTTAATGTGACTTATTTATTTGGAATCTGCTGTTTTATTGTTTTCTAAAAGTTTTGTTCCCATATTGGATAGTGTCTACTATATACGCTTAAATTATATTTGGTGAGTAATGGTTTTCTCAAAGTTTAATATTTTAGATTATGAAGCTATTTAGATTAGTTTTATTTTGTCTTATGATACAGCGAGCCATAAGCTAGGTCTTGTAGTGTAGACTTCATTTATAAAACACATAATTAAATATGTGTGTATATACATACGTATATATCGTAATCCAAATTGATTCATTAAATCCAATTCGCAGCTGTCCTAGCTTCTTTTCAGCCCAGTCAATTTAATGGTTGTCTGGAAGATATTGCGGTAAGCGAGAAGACGGCCAATTGTCAACTTAATTTAAACGTGTTGTCTTTTTTTCTTATTATTGTATATAGTGTTCAATAAAGAATTTATAAATAAATAAATCAAACTTTTTATCCCAAAAACTGCACACGATTTTCCTCACACAAATTCTGACTATGATAGAAATAGAAGTTCAATAAAATCTATCAATATTACGTAATATATTCTCCATTAATCAACCACGTTCAAAACAGAACATGAGCTTTCCCCATAAGTTTCCAAGTATTACACCTACATACAACATCGACGCAGATTGAGATATAAACAGATAAGCGATCAGCTGTACATTTAAATACTTGCATTGTCGTTGTACAATACAACTGAATTTATATCGACACTAAAACAGTAATAAGATTTTTGACAGTATAGTTTAAAACTTCCAACTGGTATATGTGGAGATCCTTGGGGGAGGCCTATGTTCAGCAGTGGACTGAAGAGATTGAGAGAGTTTAAAACTTCATTTTTTCCTAATATTGTGGATCTTCAATTCAAATACTGTCTCGAAATTTACCTCTTACCATCATTTGATGAAATGTTTAATTTAAGACTTTTGGAATTGTATCTGTATCAGCCCATTTACGTCCCACTGCAGGGCACGGGCCTACTCTACAATCGACAGTACGATTGAGAGTGGTTGGGCCATATAGTCCACCACGCTGGCCTATTGCGGGTTGGCAACTTTTGCAGTACTTACATATAATAATTGGTGGAGAAGTATTAATGTTACTCAAAACTACTTTCAATATATCGTCAGCAATTTATAGAACTGTTATAAAATGTACTCAACGGTATAGCCAGAAATATCATTAATCATTGTTCGACCATGCCTCAGAATGGTTTGGCTCGTAATTTTACAAATACTGACATCAAATATTTCAGAAATTGCCTTTTTTTCTACTTATGCCACATTTTGAAGTCATACCTTTGAAATTCATATGGAAAAGTCCACGTGTTTGCAAGTCCTCTCATAGTTTCATTTCAATTTAAATACAAATTAATAATACTCCAATGAATATACATCCCACTGAAGAACATAGCCTCTTCTACAATTCAGAGCATATTGAAATAAAACTATTTTGTACGGATTGATTGGATTTTATATTGGAGTTGAAGGTATCTCTCGTAACATTCACTGAGCGGATGACTCACACCTCCGCCCCGTGACCACGAAAGCAGCAAAGTAATAGAAACGTCGGAAAGTGAAAACATGTAAAAGTTTAAAAAACGCAATAAAATCTGAAAAAATGTTCTTATTTCAATGTGTAACAGTCGCGTAAATCTAAGAACCATTAAGCATACACATATGTATATTTAATATACATACATACAAACATACATACATACATAAACTCACGCCTTTTTCCAAGAAGGGGTAGGCAGAGATGCTTGAACACCCACATTTCGCCTAGTATGTTCCATCCCACGATATGATAGGTGGCGAGTCACACACAGGAGACAAATTCCTGACTCCGGGCTGATAATGAATAGAAAAATCCAATATCACTTTGCCCGACTCGGGATTCGAACCCGAGACCTCAGCTTTGCAAGCGTACCTTCGTACAACTACGCCACCGAGGCAGTCGATATTTAATATAAGTATATATATTTAAGAAGATATGTACTATAGTCAACTATGCTGGCCTGTTCAGGTTAACAGACTTAACAACGTAGAAATTACCTAAAAATAAAGTAGTTCGGTCCACCCAACGCCCACTGTAAGCAATTACTCAAACTGCTAAAATATCAAGCACAATATAGGTCGCAGTCAGGCGGAATATCTGAGCGTAGTGCCATTTGCGTGGAACGGTGGCGATGTCTTTCAATGTAGTTACTATCTCTAAATCTGTTTGTTTTGTAACCAATACCGAAATGTGTTTGGGTGTTTGTATTTCCGTATCTTAATTTAGGTGTATGTATATAATACCTCAGTGGCACAGTTGCACTATGGTATGACTGCAAAGCTGTGGTCTCGGGTTCGAATTCCGGTTCGGGCAAAGTGATATTGGATTTTTGTATTAATTATTAGTCTGGAGTATGAAACTTCTGCCCGATATGCAATCCGCACTAGGCTAGCGTGGTGGACTATATGGCCTAACCACTATCAATCATGCTCTCGATTGTAGAGTAGGCCCGTGCCCTGCAGTGACGAATTTGGGCTGATATAGATACATACAGATGGCAATAAGCTCGCTCCCTTTCAATCAGTCAGAGTTGTTCACTGAGATTCGAACTCACAATAACAGAAAGCCAGCTAAAAACCTCTTCAATAAAGTATATCATAAAAAATCCACAATTTCAAGAATTCAAAAACCCTTTTACTGTTCAACATCGACAAAAAAACTTCGTTTGTGATACCATAATGCAATAAAGACACACGGAACCCGCTAAACCATTGGTTGTGATGCCGGTGTGTGGGTTCGCCTTAATTTTACGAATAGGAATTTGTGTGATACGTTTTAATCAACTGTGGGTGGGCGACATTAATCAAAATATTTTATACTGAACTCCGTGACAATTAAGTTATAGCGATATTTAAATATATTTGGAGCTTCTACGTTTGTACGAGGCATTTCGTAATAATTGTGTTGGATGCTGGGATGCAAATCTAAGATAGGGGTGAGAAAAATCTTAACTCTCTCCTCGCTATAGAAACGCATCTAGTCTGTTGCAATTTTTCAATCCAAGCAATTGCTCTGTTACCCAAAAATCTTATGAGTGGTTTGAAAATATGCTTTTTTATATATTAACGGAGGAATTGTAGTAAGAAAAGTACAGTGAAGTCTTCTACCCCTGACTCTGAGGCAAGACTAAATACTTTGAATTATTATCTATGGTATAGTGAGACGGATCCGTATAAGTCGAACCGCTATATTCCAATCAAGACAACTTCTAATCTACCATTTAAAACAAAATAAAAATAAACTTCAAAATAAATATTTATGATATTGCTGATTGTATGATTTGAATAACAGCACACAATCGCCACTAATAACTCATACTAATTTCCTTTGAACGAACCAATATTATTTAAACTATGCAAAAATAAAAAAGAACCGAATGAAAAAAAGCAAATTAAGGAGTAGAAATCCGGTTCGCAAACGCCACTGTCAAAAAATTCACACGAGCAATTTTACAAAAATAAAAAATAAAAAAAGGAAAAAAATAATTTCCCACTAATTTTCCTTTTAATTTCGCCGGGTACAGCGCTTCGTTACCACTGGCCGAATATGTTCGATCATGGTCAATTTTGTACCAATTAAAGAATAAAACGACGTATCGACACACGAATGGTACAAAACACCCATACTGTAGCTCGGGGGAACGAATTGATAATGACACTCACTAGATTTGAACTGACCGCCTCTATTAAGGCCGAGGATTTTTGGGGGTTTATTATAGTCAAAACTTTTGTATTTTCATTTAGTTAAATCTTTTCGTAGATTCAAGATCTTTAGTAATTGTATTACTATTTGAATGGCTGTCGATTTGGACCATTTAAGGATTGTTTTTGTAATAGTTTCTAAGATATTTTTGTTTCGAGATTTTGAATTGGTACTTCTTCATACAAACTTATTAAATTTTTCAAATGTTACGTTTTAATAATTATATTCACTTTTGCTTTAGCTTCATCCAAATAAATATACCTTTTATGATAAGAATATTTTAACATACAAATGTTAAATTTGTAGTACATATTTATTTATCTCATAATTACCTACTTATCGTTTCATAGAATGCAACATATAACTTACAGAAAGTGGCTACATTTAGATACTATATACACCCTAAATATCACAATCAACCCCTTAATCTCGAATCTTCAAAAAACAAAACAAAAAAAAACTAAGACCCCAGCTTCCATCACCTTAACAAACAAAAATAGTTTGATTTTAGAGGAATCAATTATACCCGCGGACCGTTATGCGACTGATTGGCGTCGAGCCGAGGTGTTCCCATGAAAAAGATGTAAAAATATTTTTATAAGCACCGTATCAAAATCGATAATTTCTATTTGTAATGCGTCATGTAAGCGCCTCTCCTGTAATGGTATAATAATCCTATTAAAGCTTTACATAACTGTATTGTAACCGATAATGGTCCATTGAGCTCGGGACTTATCAATGAAGGGTTCGATTGAGATGGTTTAGGCCGCTATCTACCACATTGGCCTATTGCGAGTTTATAGACATTACTTATTATTTTACTAGAATACGCGAAAACCTAGTTTGTCAACTGATGTTAATTTGTATTTACCCAAATAACAGCAACCGTATGCGCTGTTGCAATACACAGATACCCTCACAAATGTGTGACATATCAAATTAAGCCTGTCTAAATCTAGTTTGAAATAGGACGTCATAAATATAATTACCATCTCTCACCATTTCATACTCTCTTTAGAAAATACAGTACAGATTATCAAGAGAATTTTAATCATCATCATTCAGGAAGCTAACGTAGCGAATTAAAAAATATATATACCGACGAATTTAAAATCGCCTCCTTTTTTGAAGTCGGTTAAAAATAGGAAAACCAAGCCCCGAACATCCTACTACATATAAGAGATACTATATACAGTTTAATAAGTATATAGTTTAATGGACGTCGTTTTTACCATCGCATAGCTTCTGCCTCAAGTTATTTATGACACGCAATATGTCCAAATGTCCAAACCATTATAAAATATTCCGATCGTAAAAAACACTAAAAGAAACTGATTATTATTTTAATGACGTATCTAAGTTCTATGTTTCAATTTCCGTGTAAATGTAATGAGTAAAAAAAAAAAGAATCTACATTAAGAATGTTTCGCAATAATTCATTAATTTTTTTTTTTAATTTTAAAAATCACTCACCATAATATTATTTCTTGTAAAATTATCAACAGCTGTTTACACCAAAAAAAATGCATACCTGAAACAGAAAAAAATTATTTAGTAAATAGTCAAACAAGCACAAGCGTGAGCTTAACTACATAATTCATTCCAAATTCAAAAACTCAAAAATTCCAATTACAAAAACAAGTTCCGATTCCGATACCAAATCCCAATTCCGATTCACGAAAACGCCGAGACATCCGTAACATCAATGATTATAATAAACTGTATTCATAAGCTTTGATGTGTGCCGGCAAGTCAATTTTAATTATTCATATCAGACGTTATCAGACGGCGGCCATTTAAAGTTAAACAAGAAACAATTACACAGTACCACATGTACTAAATGCTTCGACAATCGTAAATTTGTGACTTAATTGTTATTAGCGCGGTTGTTAAACTGACTTCAATATTTACTGCATTAAAGGCATTTAGTAGCTCAGTTTTTTGTTTGGGTTCGGTAGATTAATTTTTCAAACTAAATTGTTAAAACAAATTGTTGTTTATTTTCAGCTTATCTCGTCGCTAACTAAAGACTTACTTTATGGAATAATCAGTTTCTAGTCCACTAAGTTGTATACCTATACAGGAATCAATCAGAAAAAGATCTGATCATTACCTTTTGTCGCAACTTACATTTAATAGCCATTGCTGAATATAAGCGTCTAACAAACATTTTGTGCACTATATTTTATAATCATGAAATATTTCTATAAATAAACATAGCCATTCATTCATAGAAACAAAAAAAAAATTAACAAAAGTGAACAAGAGTCACTGGCTTATAAACATGACAAGGTGTAACCATCCACGTTCCATTTCACTCAAAATTCTTCTATCCCCTGAGCAAATAGAATCAAAGGCTTGTAAACATAAATTCCATTGCGCAACGTCTATAAAATTAATTAATTCAATTAAAAAAAAGCGTATGCTCACATCAAAATGGCCGCGGGGTCCGCCATTTGCGTCGGCACACATCGTAATAACAATTTATTATTTTCAGACAGATTTGTTAACAATTTGTTTTATTCGACACACGAATTCGATTTATTGGCGCGTAAGTTGGTCATCAGCCCGAGGGGAGTGTTGTAATAGGCCCCCATTTTTAGAGAAATTGAGCCAGATTTGGGACACTGGATGAAATATTGCTTATTTTAATGTCTCTATTCATTCATTTGATGTTTTATGCGATATTTTTACTGTTGTTGGTAGTACTAAGCTGAAATGCGAGTGTTGGTGAATGATTGTCGGTGTCATGATCATATTCTGCGCTAGATACCACAAAGACGACTGTAACTCCTTTATACCTTATTGACTTTCAGCGCCTTTTCTTACATTTGTAAAAAATAACGAATCATAATATACATATCTAATGCTAAGTACAGCATTTATTTCTTTGAAGTTGTTAAAAACTTTCATTAAAATTTTATGACCGCCTACTAAAGGTATTTATTTTTGTGTTCTAAACTGCCGTAGATATAGAAAACAATATTACATATCCTTCAAAGTAATTCCCAACACCTTTTCAAGCGTAACCAAGCATCGACAAACTACATTCAAACACGACACCTCAACAGCTAAAGCCCACATCATACTAATCGAAAAGACGTAACAATTCCTCAAGTCCGGACGAATGACCGGACAAACCGGAGATAGTTGGAAATGACGCCATTACGTCGCTAGCTACTACGGCACGCGATGGCTGTATTAAAGTAAATAATAACTAAATTATAGAGTATCAAGTGTCAACGCATCTTGGCTTCCAAAGGCTGAATTTTGTTGACTAAACTATTCCGTACGAATTGACTGATTAAATTGTATGGACTGTTAGAAGTAGTTTACATAATCTATTACGTTTTTATACGCCACGTATAAAATTATTCTCAAGCCGTGGGTACGGTTAGAACAATTTTAAATGCCTAAAGCCTTGAATGTAATAAAAATATAATCAATTCGGTATTTCTACAGTTTCAACTCATTATATTAATAACAATGTAATGCAATACTCTGACTCCGTTTCATTAAGTTGGTCTGATCTTTAAAAATCTTATTTAAACGTAGTTCAAAACTTGAATGTCTGTCATTTGTATAACTCTCTGTTATAAGCAAAATCTATAGTGACAATATAAGTATTAAGTCTTTCGCTACCTAATGATATTAAAATATTTAATGTGCCACTTTTAGTTAAGCATAAATGCTCTAAAATAGACAAGGTAATTTTAGCAACCAAGTGAAACGTTGTTACGTCAAAAACAATAACGTGTTGGGCTGTGAAATAAATTGGAGCGAAGCAAATTTGATAACGATTAGTTGCACTTAACAAACGCTTACAAACTAACCAATAAACCTAATTTATTTATCATTTAAAACCGATCATAAATTGATTAATACAGTACACATTGGTATTGAGACATGGGAAATATTTTATAATAATTAATATTATTAATTTGTAATATATTCCGGGGAAGTAAATAGTATTACATTAATTTCAGATCACATAATAAGGTACAATATTATTCTAGATATATACACTTTTTGGTCCACAATACATTAAACCTTCATTTTCATAGCACACAACCCAAGACACCAAGACCTTTCATTTTACTACTCAGCAGCTTTTTCCCACTGTCTTATCAAACCCGAAAATCTCAATAATGTGTACATTTTTTGCACATTTGGCAAAGGCGCTAAGAAATTCAAATAAATTTTATTCATAGATTAGAGATTCATTTCACCATGGCAGGCCCTCCAGCATCTGCATCAATATAATATAAATAAACGCACGATAATCTGAAAATAGCATCCCAATGAGTTGGTATCGCGAACTTACCACTATTAGTCTGTTCTCTCAAGTACCGTTACTGGCGTAGGCAGAAGCTTATCTCGTTTGTCAGAATTACTCGCCTTTGCAAAATGTTACTAACACGATCAACTTTGGTATCCTAGTTTTACTTGGGAAGTTGTATTCCGGTTGATGGGGTTATAATTATGTGTATGATATTCAGAATCTGCTAGTTATAAAATGAAATAATTTGATTTATGGGGCTATGTATGTATGTATCAGCCCATATACGTCCCACTGCAGGACACGGGCCTATTCTACAATCAAGAGTACGATTGAGAGTGGTTAGGCCATATAGTCCACCACGCTGGCCTAGTGCGGGTTGGCGGACTTACATACCATAAAAATTCTTCTAAACCGCTATGGTATGCAGGTTTCCTCGCGATGTTTTCCTTCACCGTTTTAGTGCGTGGTGATTGACAATCAATACACACATTACGGGGCTATATGGAGATATTATTTTGTGGCTTAAATTGGATTTGAAGAAGCGTTTACCAAGCTGAGTCATATTTTCTCAGTGACTTATATTTGCAGAATTAATAGATTTATTTCGGATCTAGTTAATTGTGTATAAAAAGACACCCCACACTAAAACAGAAAAAGGAGATATACTTAGTTTTTCATAAATCTATAATATGCCTATCCTATCTATTTCAGCGGATGTCAGGGGTCGTTCTTAGTTCTTACTCGATATCCTCTACTTCAACCGATCTTTGACCAGAACAGTTATAATTTTGAAAAACACTCGCCAAATATTATCTTTTGTTTTTGTTGCTTTATAGTCTTCGACCCTACGTATAGTAGAATTGTTGTACTATGACGGCTTTGGAGCCAGCTGAAACTCAGTGCTATTGTAAAACAGCGTATACTGAGCTGGTATCCATTCTCCACGCATATTACAGCAAATACCAGAATGGGTCTGTTAACTGTTACCTTATTATTAACTTACTTGTATTATTATTTTGTTGTACTGTGTGTGTGGAAGAAATAAAGGGTTTAAATATCACAACAGTAGCCCTGGCCAGAATCTTAGCTCTAAGTATCTGCCTGCATCAAACACATCAAATAATTCCCACTAAACCCACATATTCAAAACCGTCTACCTGACGACATCACCGGTCGCCGACAAATTGCCCTCAAAATTACAATATCCGAGTGTGTCATTACATAGAAATTAGTGGGATTATTACTATCGAATTAATGTTCCCACATAACCACCGACCCGATGGGTTTTTGTGGCATTTTTCGTTCAAAAACAATATTAACGTCGAGCGTGACTCATTTTGTATACGTATTGTGTGAGGACTTTGAGTTTTATTTTGTTTTGTTTTAGATAAAAATTTGTTTATCGGAAAATGTCGCTTACGACCTTTTGAAATAATATAGTGTGCCAGCAGTAGTTGACTAAATGCGAATTAATGAATAAATGTAACCCTGGAACCAATATCTTCAAGCTTGCATTTTATCACCATCATATAATATCAGGCAGGCCTCGGTGGCGTAGTTGTACAGTTACAACGCTGAGGTCTCGGGTTCGAATTCCGGGTCGGGCAAAGTGAAATTGGATCTTTATATTCATTATCAGTTCTATTCATTATTAGCCCAGAGTGATATTAGAGATTTATTCATTATCAGCCTAGAGTCAGGAATTTGTGCCCGATATGGCGATTGGCACACATCATGGTATGGAAAATACAAGGCTAAATGTTGGGTATCCTGGCTTCTGCCTACCCCTTTGGAAAAAGGCGTGGGTTTATATACGTATGTATATTATATCCTGATACATAAGGCAGACATAATTATTTCATTGTGATAACTATCACTCACCTACATAGATACTCTGAACTGCAATGAACTTACCATCAGGTCAAATACCATCATATTTTATATCACAATTTGCTACTTAGCCAGGGCCCCTAAAGGAATGCATAATGATTTCCGAGTGTTATGTCGCAGATCCGAACCGGCGGTCAGTCAGATAACGAGTGTGGGTGATGATTAGATCCAGAGATTACGGACGTATTTTGTTTTATTTTGAACCGGTTTTGACCAGTAAAAGGTACAATGCTTTTCGACACTTCGAAATCTTATTATATTGGATGTTATTCGACCCTAACAAATACAAAAAGGAACGATTTTTTTTTTTTCAAAAATATATTTTATTTATCAATTCCAACGTAAGTAACTAATGTTTTCCTGACACTGTTTTCCTTCGCTGTTAAATTGCGTGGTGATTGACTATCAATATACATATGACCTCGAAAGTCAGAGATGTGCCTAGGATTCGAAGCCGTGACCACTATGAAGATGTTGGCCACCATGTACACGGATCACAACACTGGTCCCAAAAAATGTCGTTGCTTTCATACCTACTATAGTACAGAACGAAACAAATCTCACAGATTCAAGAACTAGAGACTGCTAGAGACTTTCCCGCCCCCCACCCACCACTGCAACTCCCATCAACCAGGATCAACAGTGGCACCCAAAGAAATGACACCGATTTCCGGAGCTCGGCGAGTCTCTCAGGGACACTAGCTCATTCAACAACTACCAACAATCCGACAAAACAAACTAAAACATAAAATTCCGACGTCGATTCGACCGCTAGTCACAGATGTCCGCTTTTTTCTCCTATCCGTCATTAGCGTGAGCTTTTTTGTGTACGATCATTATCCGTACAAATCTTATATTTTGGGCCCGTAATGATATGAAACCAAATTACAGAGGCCTGTGGGCCTATTAACGTGCCTAGCTGAGTTCATGCCTCGCATTTTGGAATAATAACAGTTATGAAATACGCATTTTTGTGCGGTTGGAAATTATGATTTATTCCACCAGTTGTGGAACTTGGGTGAGTTTTAGGAAAGTATCAGACGTTTTATTTTCAAATACTTTGTACTTTAGGGTCAATAAGATATAGGTAATTTTAATACTAAGATCTGTATCTGTATCACATTACTTTATTCGCAATTCTACTTCTTCCAATACCAGTATTTTTTAAATATTGTTTATTTACTAGACACAAAATCTTAAAGAGGAAATAATTAGTTTTACTGAATTAATACAGGACTTGAAATAAAAAATGGAACCGTAAATTATAGCACGTCGAAAGCATGTTAAGTAGAATTATATGTAAGCTCAATATAATATGTTTTTGTACTGATAAAAAAACTATACAGCAGGAAACATCATAATATACATAAAACGAGTAAGGTTTGAGACATACCAAGCGCTAAATAGTACAGAAATTCTCTAAGTTATTAATAAAAATGGATGTAATATTCACAGAAAGATACGTAACTTCTGTGTATAATCTATGAAAGATGTTACAACTTGTTTGCATTTGTGGTTCAACAGTGCAATATGGTATTTTTATCTAACTTAAATATAGGATTGCTCAAGCTAAAGGACAAGGAATTTGGTACCGAACAGAATCGAAAAAAGTTCTCATAAAAAAACATCAAGATATAAATTAAGTTTTTTTTATTGCAGTGAATGGCGAGACGAACATGCCGTTCGCAAGGTGGTAAGCGATACGGCCGCTCATGAACAGTAGCAAAACCAAACACCTTGAAGTAATGTTTGGTATTCCACTGCGTTTGCCATCCTGGGACAAATATGTGAAGTCTCAATATGTTCAGTAGTCACTCCGGCTACAATATCTGTATCAGCCCATATACGTCCCACAGGGCACGGGCCTACTCTACAATTGAGAGTACGATTGAGAGTGGTTAGGCCATATAGTCCTACAATATAATTCTAATAAAAACATTTACCATTCCCTATCAAAACTCAGTGTACCTCCATCCGAACCCAATCCATCACCTTTACATTAGAATTTTTATACTCATCAGTCATATTTATCGGCGGTCTGTTATTCCCTATTATTCATGCTTTACTAAAAGGTGAAAAAAAAATACAAAGCAACGGGTGTTACTCCGAGCTTCGACTGACGCATCAACATTAATCGCCCGCTTTACAATACTCAAATAGTAAAAGCATTTAGTTAAAACTCGGACTCACTGCCAAGATTTAAGAAGGAAACAAAGAAACCTGATGATATTTACTGTAAAGATCGTAAATGAATTTCTATGTCATGTGAAGTCTGCCACACTCGACAAGGTCAGCATGGTATGCTTATGATATATCCAAACTACGACTGAGAACAAAGCCGGGTGTTAGTTAAGACATAATACAACTAAAATTTCAAACTGTTGATTTGTGTTTTTTAAGTATTAGGGCTTAAGTGGTGAATACATACGATTTTTTCTAGAATAATAATGTGATACCTTGCGTACTGCTACGTCTTTAAAAATCAAAGGGTGTATATTATTATTTTAGATAAATCTATGTAGGTATTTACCATTTAAACACGACGATAGATACAAAACTACAAAAATCACGAGTAATTTTAATTGCATTGTGTCTGAAATCACAAAACTACCATCTAGCTTACTTTTCGTCGAATTCCCTTTTGGTCGAATTCTGACAGCATGGTAGACTACGCCTCTCAATCGAACCCTGGGTTTTTGAAGAGGCTCTTACCAAGCAGTGGGCAATAATTGCTGATAAAGTACAGTACAGAATACAGATGCGCCTTGTGTAAGTAGTTGCTGCCAGATTAAACCTACTCACACCCAACGTACAATTTACCATAGGTATCTTCTTAAGAACAGCTTACATAGTTCATAGCTAATCATTCTATTATACAATTATTTACTTAAAATCACATTAAGACAGCGCGAATCGCTAATTCCATTCTGACTCAACCAAGCCTAAACACTAATTTGCAATGCGTCAATTTAAAAACACATTCCGACGTCCCAAAAAACAGTCTCAAAATGATGGTTCATCACATTAAAAAAAATCTTTTTCATTCAATAACAATACCACGAATTAGAACCGGCTATACGTCTGCAATGACACACTCGGGAGATGTAATTACCCCTCTCGCCCCGTAAAATTACAGTGCTGGCCATCAAGCCACTATTCCCTTATAAAAAGGTTTAACCGATGAAAAAAACGCAAATAACACACGTTACCATTGGCGAATGAAAATGAACTCTAAAACGTACACTGCTGGACATTAAATTGAGTGGCCCGTGAGTAACAGTTACGATGTTGTTTGATTTTTTTCATACAAAAGTTGATTTAGCCGACTGGGAATTAGAGGGCTAAGTTAGTGCCGATATGTTTCTTGGGTTTAAAAGCAATTAGTACGTTAGAATTGTATTTCCTAAGAATAGTTTAGACGTTATAATATGGAATTAAAATAATACAAAGGTTTTTAGAAATATAAAATAAATCCAAAAAAGAAATTGGTGCAACATAATTTTGTGCATTTAAATGAAAGATTTAAACAGAAAACTCGCACGACTCTGCAAACTGTCTGTTACACTAATTTAACCTCCACCTACCCTTCTGTATTTAAGCGTGAGCTTACAAAAGTCATAATAATATATCAGGAAAACTCAAGCAAAATAAATACAAAACCCAATCGATTATTTAAACTTTAAGTTAATTAAGCAGTCGCCGCGATTTAATTGCACAATGGAACAACATTCCGATGTGATTTACAACATATGTTTATTATTAGGCTATACGGACAAACACAACACATTTGCATGTATTGTCAGAAAAGGTCCATGATCACTTACACCCTCAAATGTTTTTGACACGTTTATTTCTCATAATATGAATTTATTGAGTTGTATAAATATTCGTTTATTTGTTATTCGTTTATTTTGGGTTTGTATTTGCATTGTTTAATTAATGAATTTACGATTTTGCGAGTCATGCTTTTTTGGTCCGACTTGTTCGGGATTATAAAAGAGTTATGACGTTATTGTTTTGATATTTAACATGTAAATTAGGTGCTGACTCGAAACTATCGTGTAACTAAAAACTTTATTAATCCTTATGCCATATACTGAGTTAAATAAATGGATAGAGACCATTTAAATAAACATGAACTAGGTAATTAAATAACTACTGAAATCGTTGAAGCATATTAAATTTTTACTCAACGTATTTTTAAAAATTAGAATCATTGCTTTTCTATTCTATGTAATTTAAAAATTTTATTGTACTTAGCTTTAAATATTACTCAAGTATCGTCAGCAAATTCAGCGGGACATTCGCACAATCCTAGCATCCTTTCAAACACCACCCGGCCTTTCATTATCTCCCAAACATTTTCTCACCGCGCACAAAAACTATCAAATCTCGCATATATTTTTTTACCATCAAAACTCTGTTACATTAATGAAAACGAAATGACATTAGAAATGCAGAATAACGACTGCTTAATCTTTTTTTTTCTCATATCAGAGGCTCGTTACAAAAAGAGAGGCAAAGGTTTTACTGTTCTTAATGCCGGCCCGGCGCGCTGTTCTGATGACTCGGTCGTTTGGGTTCTTTATTTTCGATGTGAGCTTTCTCATCATTTTTCTTCATTAAATTGTTAATTGACAGGGAAATTCGGGTTGCTTGATAGAGTTCTTGGAGGGTGGTTGAGTTTTTGGTAGAGTATGATAGAGTTCGGTAGAGACACTGCACGTGTCTAGGTAGATTAGAATTGATGCTGATATTTCCTTTCTATAAAATTATATTCTATATGTATGTATCAGCCCATATACGTCCCATTGTAGGGCATGGGCCTCCTCTACAAGCAAGAGTACAATTGAGAGTATAGTCTACCACGATAGCCTAGTGCTATATTCTATAGATCCTGTATAATTATCTGAAGATTAATTGATGAGATAAGCTGCAGATGAACGTATTTTTTTATTGTCTTCAAGCGTCCCTTATGATATTATTATGTTTATAACAAATGTATGATAATTTATCGATATCGAATCAACTATTGATTAAGCATATTTATGCTTAACATTAACTTTATCCAGAATGGGTCTTTTAGTGTTCCCAGCTTCGACATTCACAGCTCAATTATCCCAATTTGCTTTAAGTCTACCAAAAAAAAGTTCAATATAAATATAAAATGAAATATTAAACACTTAGCCAGCACGTAATAGCTACAATGCGCAGTGGACACAACCCGACATTTTTACAACATTTACAGTACAGCAATTGAATTATGCACCATAAAAGTTTATTAATGTTAATTGACAGTATTTTATGATTTCAAAATATATATTGCGAATTGATTGCTCATTGTACGTACGGTAAAGCGATTATATTTGTTTTTCATGTTCATTAAAATATAATGTGAATTTATGAGACGTAGAAACGTGGCCAGCATGGTGGACTATAATATGGCCTAACCGCGCTCCATCGTACTCTTGACTGTAGAGGAGGCCCGTGCCCTGCAGTAGGACGTATATGGGCTGATACAGACATAAATGTGGCCACGCTGTTAGACAAAATTCAGCATGAATGGGCTGGCTCGTCCAGGTCGGTATGACTGTCTCACAGGAAATTGCAAGGTGACCAATACCCTTTCTTTATCTCTTCCTATCCTTTATTCTTCCCACTCCCCTCCCGATTTGTTGGATCGGCGACACGTCCATAATCCAAGCGTTATGGATGTTCATGGGCGGGGATGATCACTTACCACTAAGTGAAATGTTTGCTCGTTAACTGTATTAAGGTCTGACAATGATATAAACATATCTATATAATAAATAATTATGATATAGATTGCTTGTGAACATCATTCGTCGCTATCTGAACAATCTAATGTTCAATTTTCGCCCACTATGATCTATCTTCATCCCTAAAATATCGAATGCAATTTATATTGTATTGAGTTAAATATTCTACTTATAAAAAATGGCTAACTTCTTGCGCTTATTTTATTTCTCGATTCCGAAACAGTAGTTATATTTCGCGATTATTTTAACCCTATAAGATACTACACATAAAGGCATTCACTTCACAAATTACTTTTATATGATGGATCCTAAAACAGTAGTATTGACCATCATATGATATTATCTTATGCACGTAGCTTAAAATGTATGATATCATATGATACGCTATGACAAAACCAATGCATTTCCAACCCGAATTCCTTCAATTAGAGCCAAAAAAGTCCAAACCAATTTCCCAAATAATGACTTCACATCACAAAATCGAGCGTACCATTAAAATAATCCAGCAATAAATCGAAGTGGGCATGCTAATAGCATTCGTGATCTCAACAGCCACCGCGGTAGCTTAATTGTCACTAAACACTAAATAGGTTCTAACTGACGCCTAATATGGGCCTGGGATATGGCGGGAATCACGCCCGGGGTTAGGCCCGGCCGCGTCGCCTGCGGCGTGAACAAATTCACATAACTATCCCGTGTTTTGTGAAATTAATTGGACGTTTGTGGAGCTGGGGTTGTGAAGATCTAGAATATGGCCAAGTGGCTTGAAAAACAAACAAAATTACATTGAAATTAAATTGTAATTGGTTGCTGGTTTGCAAAAGTGATTATGGAAATTCTAGAAGAAGATCTGTCTTTAGTGTAAGTCGAATTTCTTGTGGCTGAAGAAAGAGGGGAGAATTAGCTATATAAAAAAATATTACAAAGTATTCATTAAATATAGAATTTGCAAATATAGCAAGAAAATGTTTTTTTTTTTTAATAACATATTCTATGTTTTCAATCAGGGTCATATGTCAATAATATATTTTGATGATATAGATACGTTGTTATTCTTAACTATTAAAAATAAATTTTAAGTTTGTCTGTTATTTTTCTATTACTATTGACTACAACTCGTATTTCTTAAAAGTTTTAACATCACCCAACTTAAACACAAAATCATTATTCTACAATAAGAGTATCATTAACTCATTCACATTAATAATTTAAACATTTCCCATATCATATACGAAGATGCAAAATCTAACAAATCCCTATCGTGGTAATCGCAGCTTTGGGTATGTGCCGGGCTTAACACGACCCATGTGTGCTATCTCTACAATAGCCGATGGCCCAATATGGTCGTAATTGGAAATTCTGCGGAATGTCCGCCATTACAGACTCTATACATGTACCAGTTACCTCTAATGCGCGTTGAACAGCGCGCCAAAACTATTCAGATCCACCGGCGAACCTATTTAGGTTTTAGGCACTCGTTAGTTTTGTATCGGTTCGTAATTATTTTATTTGTCTTTTTACGTTCGTGTGTATTTGTAGGGAAGATGTAGTTGGTGTGCTGGGAAGATGTATGAAAATTTATTTCAAAAGTTACAATAACATTAAGTACAATTGAAATAAATCTATTAATTGTTTGTACGCAGATTTGGCGTAATTTAGTCATGAGGTGGATGTATCCTTGTACAAGTTCACAAAATTGTTGACATGTAATATAAAGTTAATATTTTATAATAAAACAAATCAATTTAATATAAAACACGTTGTCAAAATAAATTTCGAAATAACACAGATTTTTTATATTTAAAAAAATATAATAAATATACCGTGTAATTAAAAATATAAAACAAAAAAAAAAACACTAACACTAATAGGGTACATGGCTTTAAATATCAAACAATATAAAGAATCAATGTCTTACCAAGCATACGCTACTTTCAATATAACTTTTGTTCCTTTATTCCAAAACTATTTCATACCCGCAACAAATTGCGCTTGAAATGAGAAAAAAGGAATATTTTCGAATCGACTGGCAACACAATTTCGATCGCTACTCTATGGTTTATAGTTCCCCTTTATTATAAACAGGTCCATTTAAAAATTAACTTTATGCTGTTTGCTTAAAGTCTAATATCGTACGTGTTGGATATTCTTGTCGCCTGAAGCTCAGTAGGTTTTGTTGACATTTTGCGTTTTATGTTTTTGCTATTGTAATCCTTTTTTATTTTCTTTATAAAGCTACCATAGGAGAAAAGAAAGTATTGTAATGGTTGAAATCTAATTCTAGATTTAATAATTGTTAAATTAAATCGTTTAGAATTGAATAATCAATTTGAATATAAGCTGTTGAAGTAGCCATGATTTCGGAGTAAGGTATATTTCAGTCAAGCTGAAATAAAAGGTCGTTTGCAAGGGGAAAATCTTTCATAACTAAAATAGGTTTATAAATAAATAAATAAATGTATATAATATAGTTATTGTTTATCGATACCGGGAGTGGGTCTAGGCATTTTCAATAGTCCTCACCAAAATATTAGTACGAGTATTCCGTGCTAAAAAATGGGCTAAAAAGTAAATCCAGAAGGTAATCTGTACTCCGACACGACGAAGAATGTTCGAACATCGCACGTAAAACTGTACGTTATACAAAATACGTTTCAATGTTAATGTCAGATTAAGAAGTTCGAAGTGAATGATAAGTTTCATGGAAATAACTAACTCTACTGGCTCAGTGACCCGAAGTGGGTCTTGGCCTCCGAAATGAGAGCTCTCCACCTATCTCTATTCTCCGCCACTTCTCGCCAATTACTGACTCGAAGTTGGCGCCCACGGAATCACTCCAGCGATACCTAGGCCGACCCACCGGCCGTGGACCGGTTCATGGAAATAGTATTAATTTTGGAATAGAAAACTTTTATTTTTAAACGTTCAACGTCTAAACATTAGAAAATCGTATAGAGTATAGTTAATAAAAAGTAAGTGCGACCAGGTCATGCCACATGTTTATATTAATATTTAAAATCGGATCTCGACAGGAGCGCGGGTACAAAGCATTTGAACAGCGGTCACGGCCGTTAATTTTTATGTGTTTTTTGTTTAATTTGTTCTAGCGAGAATACAATACTAATTGCCGGTGGGCGCTCGGTAACTGCGGTTGATGTTTGCCGAAATTATTAGTTATGTGGGAATGTTTGTGTCAGGTTTCCTAGGTGTTGAGATGAAATTGTTGGATGAAATTATAATGCAAATAGGTATATACCTGTATAATAAATTAATACCTAAATTAGTAATACGAGTAGTTCATATTAAAAGGTATATTTTGAACCGTATGAAGAATTAATTATAGTTAATACTAAATAATAACATATTAAATAAGTTATTTATAATATTTGGCCAGGCCTGTTAAAAAATATCTCGAATGAAGACTGAATTCTTATAAATTCGAGATAAACAATTTTATTTCAAAAAATGTCATGAAATATATTTTCCATTTTAACATTAAGTATTAACCGTAGTAAACATTATTATTAATTCAGTAACAAAATATTTACATTGTATAATCAAATTAGATTCTGATTTACGCCATACCTTAAAAAGCAAAAAAAAAAATTCAAGACACTTTTTGCGTAATGTTTTAAACAGTAGCACTATACTCGAATTTAGATAACATAGTCATACATTCAGTACAAAAACACTAATTAAACAAATAACGACCCTACCCTCCATTAACGTGAACGGCGATATTTCGGCTTACTCTCGTTCCGTGCAATTTTTAATTGGTCAACCTTTTTTTTTAATCATAATTGTCCACCGCTTAAATTTATGAGTGCTAATAAAAGAACGAGTAATGATATCAGTACATTGGGTATGTAATGTAATCGGAAACATTAAAGCGACCGCCTAACGCTCGGTTCACATAAACCGATTGACTTGTGACGAATATTTACCGCAGAATTCAGTCTGATTGGATAGCGAACACCGAATTCGGGAAACTTGCCATGGTGATAAATCTACATTTAAATAAAACTTTTTTGCATTGAACCCATGTATATTCCGACTCATCATAATTGGGTCGATTTTGTCGGTAGATATTTAATTTAGATTTCACTAACAGCAAATGGCTTGAAAACGTTTCGTTGTAAGGTTAAATTAATTTTGTAATCATACAAACTCAAAATGTTTGTTTAATTTATCAGATCCCATAAAATTGAAATAAAGAAACCTCCGCTAAGATTTCAAAGAATTAGTAATTTTCAACCACGCAAGCGATCGTCATGTATCCGACAGCTTACAACAGAAAACAATATTCGGCGCAGGTCACCCAACAACTTAGTAATAAACATTAACTTAAGTGTAAACTCAGCCAGACTTCGCTGAATTATAATAAAAATGTTGTCTCGCCCTAATGTCCTCAGTGGCCAAACGTAAAGAATGCCAATTGGCAATAATGGCTTTTTATAAATACTTTGTGTATTTGCTTTAAATACGTGAGGTCCGGCGACATCAAAGGATAACTAGGCTTTTAAATATACCTATATTCGTTTTGGGAAGTCCTTATGTCGAATTATCGAAGTTCAGATTGACATCATGTTTTGGGTTGAACGTTATTTTATATTTTTACTGAAGTACAAAACAAATTTGCAAGGTTTGTTAAATAATGAAATAACGGAAGGAATTGGTATTACTGTTTTCATGTTATTAAACCATACTTTGAAATGAAATATGAATAATTTAACTAGAAGATTTTAGATGCCTTGATTCTGATTCGATATCAGAGGCGTCCATATCGAAAGTCAATATATATATATATGTATATTTATATTCACTTATTCTGAACTAAACAGTTTCGTGATCTTACGACTAATCTTTTTATTTAATACATTATATTATTTCTATGTGATAAATGATATTCAATTATGTCTTACATAACAGTTTAATACAGCCAAACTCACATACTCAATCACAATGATCCAATAATCAAGTACTGAATTCTACGAGGCATCTTTTAGACAACTTCCTTGCATATAAACAGTTGAATTCAGGAGCGTCGGTACAGACATAAAGCTAAGATTTATTATAGTGCTAACCCTCGACTATGGGTTGCCACTGACGTCCTAAACGTCATAAAATTACCGCCTTGGGATGCCTGAAAAAGGCTTAGAATCCGCTTTCAACGCGCTTTGTGACTGCGTTTATTGGATAATCTAATGAAGTGAATTCTGTTTTATATTATATGTCTTTGCCGATGCTGAAATTTGCCAATAAATACTCTAATTACGATATAATTATTAAAATAAATTTTGCAAAATATTTATATTTGTCTTTATAATTTTGCTAGCGGTCCGGCCCAGCTTCGCCCGGCTACAAATAGATTTCTGTACAATAATATGTATGTATTATACATATAAACATTCCTCTTGAATCACTCTATCTATTAAAAAAACCGCATCAAAAACCGTTGCGCAGTTTTAAAGATTTAAGCCTTTTGTATAAAGGGACATAGGGCGAGCGAAAGCGACTTTGTTTTATACTATGTAGTGATTCACCAACACGCTTTAGAAGAATATACACGTAACTTCCAAAAATCTTTTATGCCCTAGCATTCGAACCTGCAACCACTATCTCATTCGCGTCCTGTTTGCTATGAACTACTTGAACCCAACTTCAAAACAACTTAAATCGTTTACAATATAACAAATCTATTACTTTCTAAATCACGACAACAATCAAATGACTATATTATCTGAACATTTACTCTAAACATTATTAAAGCTTCACAATCAAATAAAGCCAGTAATTCATCACGCTAGCTACGAAGGGAACATAGTACAGAGTTTGACATTTGGCACGTAATCGGGTAGACCATCGGCTGAATACATTAGACTTAATAAAGCTTACAAGGTGGTTTTCATTAGTGGGCTCCTGGACTATCTTGATACGACGCTCAACGGTCCGCCTAGGGCTGTCGACGCCCGATGCAATTGCAATGCATTTTACATGACTTGGAATTGTGTGATTTGAATTGGAGTTGCAGAAGCAATGCAAATATTCATAATAAAATATATTATTTCGGACTGAGAAGGCTTCGACTATCAATATATTTCCTACAAGAAATCTGTATACTTGTATAGTATTGTCCGTCTATCAGACCAAAGTATTGCCTTTACCGTTTTATAATTTTAAAATACTCTGTTCCTGTTTTCAATCTAGGATTAAATTCACTATAAAACTGTACCAACACTAATGAAACACTTTACTACGCCCCTTTTCTTATTTTAGGATTAAAAAAAACATTGTTTGTTATAGTTACCAACTTTTATTTTACATTCATTGTTTTATGGCATATAAAAACCTGTGTGCAAGCCCTAAGCCAAGACTACTACTGCACCCGGAATTGTCGCCCAACGTCCCGTGATCGACGTTTTGTTTTAGTATTTTTTCGTACTAATTAGTTTAATGAGGTGTGGTTGGTTAGGGACCGGCTTTTTTTTTTCTATTTGACGCCGTCGCTAATTGGTGTTAAGTCTTCGCAAGCCAAGTTTTAACTAATGTTTTCACCGGCTTATCAGTTTTGGGACGCCGTGGCGCCTGCTCGGGAGTTTGCTAAATAGTCCTTAGAATAGATACCTTTTAATGAACAAAGGCGCTAGTTCGTAGTGTTACAATTAGTGTTCTAGGGAAAACATTTGTTTTGTTTTCGATTTTAACTATCAAGTGATTATTGCTAGATAATGTGTGTTTTTAAATAGGTAAGGACAGCTAGTAATGTTAAGTAAAATCCTTATATGACGTGTGGTGAATACTCGTTTTACGTTTAATAAAGAAGGAAGCAAAGAGGTATACATAGAGCGAAAATTTTCATCCTAGAGCGTCAAGACATTATCAATGAACCTTTTAAATTCTTTGACTGTATGAAACAACCATTTGGTTTTTCTACTATAGTACTGTGTCAAGCTATTAGGGACTTACAGGGGTTTAAGTGAGAAAGATACTAAACTCCATCCTCAAGTCAGTTTATTTCAGTTAAGATGAAGCATAGCAAAGCTCTACCACTTAAATAAAATACAGGTTTATTAAAATACAACTGTATTATTTATTGCGAAAATGCCAAAGTTTCAAAGATTAATTTATAATAATAACGAATTCTTGTATGGCTCCGCCCATGTGATTAAATATGACCCTCTAACCTTATTGACACAATAATTACACAAATCTAATTTGACATTTGCAATAACAATGTTTTAAATAACTTAATGATATTAAATTATCTTAATATATTGATTGACCTGGTGTGGGAATTTAAGTCTGCTTTGGATGCAAGGACGGATATAGGATAGGCTGAAAATGGGTGGTGCCTCTGACTATCCCTACGTTATTGTGTTAGGCTGGGCGAAAATGGACATACTCAGAGAGAATCAGATATGGGACCCTTATGTAGGCCTATATGTTCGGTGATTACTGTCTGCCAAACACAAATATTCTCGAGCATAGGTCTACAATCTAAAGGAGTTTTGTATACGAAAACTCTTTTTAATAATAAAAGTATTAAGCAGTTTAATGGAACAATAAAAAGGCATACACCTTTAAACTAATTCACGAAATGTGATTTTATAAATCTGTACACCTGTTTAGTAAAACGAACCTTATACGACGGCGGGCGGGGAAGGCGATGCCATTAAAAAAATTAAACAATTATTAAAAAAGCGCCGACACGGAATAACAATTGCCCTTAAGTACACCCGGCAAAACAAGTAGACAAATGTTACTGCCTCTGCTAACAGCCGGCGCGCCGAAACACACGATAATTGGAACGGAATCCGTTATAAAACATATACACAAGTATAAAAATCGAGTTTTTACCCGCGTATTTGGTAGTATCATAATTTCTTGTCCGCTTTTACGTTTCGCAATTTTTTTATTTTTTATTCACAACCTTTCGATAGGAGCCGAGATAATTTTCGTTTCATTCGGAATAATGCGCTACTTGTGTTGCCGACTGTACACCATATGCGTTATGTAAGAGCCAAACGGCTGAGTTTTTTGTACGCTTTTTGTCTCTGGATTCCAGTTATTGTGCCTTAATGGGGTGTGATAAGGCATTTTTATATATTCCCGCTGTGTCGAATGCTACATTGTTACTAGTTTCAATAAAGAAACTACAAATAGATGAAACATCTTTGTGTTTTATATACTAAAAGTGATGAAATCGTTGTTTATTTCAGATGTTTTTGGTGGTGCAATATATGTAGAAACCAAATTCTAAAACAATTTTTTTTCGACACGAATATAAAGTTTGAGATATAGGACTCTATATGTTATTTGTTTTAATATATTAAATCAATTTACTAACATTAGACGCGCTATAAACAACGGATCAATTTTAAAAAAATGTACCAAGTCCATCACACTCCCATATATTTTATCCCAAAATACTACAAATTAAATACAACAATACAGCGTTAATTAAAACATAAGTTGCGAGTACGCGATCAATAACGTAACTCAAGCGAAATATTCGCACCATCAGATATCGCGTGAATTTTAAAACTGTTTCTTTACATTCGGATACTTAAGGACTTCATTTCATTTATGTAAGGTATTGTGGGGATATTTCCAACAGGTCGACGTGGAGATCCTTGGGGCAGGGGGAGAAAGAGAGAGAAGTATTCGAAATGATGAAATTAGTGTTATTTCGAGGACATAAAGCTTCAATTAATTTTCTGTATCTGTATCAGCCCATACACGTCCCACTGCTGGGCACGGGTCTCCTCTACAATGTAGAGTACGATTGAGAGTGGTATTAATTTTTCCATATATGATTTTTAAAATACATAAATACACTTAAAGACAAATTTACATATATCACCAATATATATTTTAGTTAGTGTAAAAAATCGATGGATAACTTATCTGACGATTGTAAAACCCGCCCTGATATTCAGCACCCATTACTCCAATAAATAAATCTCAGTATTTCGTGTGCCCCGGCACATGTAGTCGAGATCACGACCGCTGTACGCACGGAATGTCGCATGAACGTGTTACGGTTTTTTCCACTTATTTAATCAATATATCACGCTTTTAATGTTCTATATTAAATAAACACCGCTTTATCTTCATTGAGTTGCGTTTTGTAACTGCAAAAGTGAGCTGTTGTTTTTGGTTGCGTTTTGTTCGAGGTAGAGACGCTCGGAATTGTATTCAGTTGGTCCTAACTTTGGAGCATGATTGTTAATATGATTTAATGGAAGATAGAATGTTTATTTAAATATGTCTTTGAAATACTAACAAAAATTAAGAATGGTCTTTAAAAAATCATCATACAGGTAATAACTAAGGAAATATCCCGGCTTAATGATTGCGACGGGACGAAAGACCATAAAAAATATATTTAAATCTCGAATGAGACCATATAATCATGTAAAACAATTAAAAAACATCCCATCACCCAAAAATAAATCTTAAATTGTAAAATATACAGTTCAATATTCTATATCGAGGGTATTAAATTATTAATTCGGACAACTTTCGGCAACTGGCAATAAATAGGCCTGAGGACAGACGAAAGTCTGGGTACACGACTTAAACTCTACCCGCTTACATTTTAAAACATCCGAACTACCAACTAGCAGCACTGCAAAGCCAACCTTAATACGTAGTAAATAAAGTTCACTTTTGAACGAAGTAATCGGTAGAGATACGTGGTAAAGTCGGAAAATCCGTTTTGAAAGACAATGCGGTATCGTTTTTGGAGACAAGCTGAGGTGACAGCGCTCGCCGGTTTTCGGGATTTAATTTGCGAATTTTCGAGCTGGACCTCAAAGGCACAATGGTTGGGAATTGTTATTCCTTCGCTGTGACACTGACGGATGCATTGGACTGCCGACTAGTTTTGTTTTATTGGCCCCTTTGAGAAGGACATGGAAATGCGGGGTTTAGTTTTCGACTGCATTTTGTATGTGGATGCTTTTAGTGTTATTTGCGTGAATGTGGTGTGTGAAAGGGAATATTTGAATATACCTTCGCGAAGAATTTAAATTTCTTCGAAATTGGAGCTATCTAAATATTTATGTACTTGGTTTAAATTCTGCAGTATATATAGCAGGTATGTATGTACCTTTCAGATTATGTGTAGTTTGAGCCTTAATCAATTGTGCTGCCCCAATACGCCTATAGTATAGTATGTAGACCCAATTTATCGATCCACGTTCAATAATTAATAACTTTCTTCAACCGTAATATCTATGTTTAAAACAATTTAAAAATTAAAATACATATATTCGTTCATACCAGTTAACAACAAATACCTTTCTCACTACCTGTTTAATTCACATAAGTAACCCCAGAATCCTAATTTATGTACCAGGCGAACATAATACATTAGACCCCAACAATCCTTGAACTTAATGTAGTACCAATTAATCAGGCAACAATAGTAATTCACGACGGCCAAGTTGAGGAAGTCTGAAATCGATCCCAGGGTAGATATCATCGCGTTGACCCAAACGAAATTTATTCAATTAACCTAAACGAGCAAAACAAACGGTTTCCACGATAAATCACGAACATTCACCGAACGGTAGCCGGGACTCGAACTGGCTACCCGATAGCCCCGGGTCAGATACAATCGCATCGGGACATTCCACAACGTTAATTGTACTCGCACGATTTAATTGACGCCATTTTAAAATGATCCCCTTGTGTCTAGTGAAGTGAAGATTATAGACTCGGCTTTGAGATGTTCCTGAGGTGAAATAAGTGTCTTTTAGTTTTTATTAAATGTAAGAATATTTATTTAATTGCTTTTGGAAAATTTATGTTTTTAATATTGTACAAATATTTTTTTAAATTTTGTATCTAGATTTGAAATGGTGCCAATACCAGCTTACGTTGCATATCACACGTCATAACTTAAGTTATTCAATTCCTGTTTAATATTACAAAATACTATTCTTTATGTATCTAAAATAATGTAATACTTTTGTATCTAAAGTACCGTGCTCTGCCTAAAAAACTGTTCACAGATCATTAAAATATGGTAATGACGAAATATCTAAAACCCAGATTTGCCAAAGAATTATTTAATACGCTGTCATCAGCACGTATATCATATCTTTTTACTATTTAAAAATATCAATATAATACAAAATTATGTCCACGTTATAACTCTAATAATAAAAAATTATCGATACGCGTTTCATCGGCCTATATCCGATAAACTTATTTTAAACCTTATCCACTGTGAATAGAGTTTAAATTCAGTTATTGATATTCAAAAACAACCTGCCTAATAATTATTTATGGTGATACATAGCGTTATTATACAGATTAAAAAACTCCATATGAAAATGTATGTATTGGGAAAATATAACATAACTAAAGTATGGTTGGAGAGAACTTTGTTGACGTCGCGACGTGACAACAAAAACTTTTTTAATTTCCTGACCTTTCATTTATAATAGTTATTTAATAACATGCAGCCCGGCGCTCCTCCCAGATGACAATACACTTTTTTGAAAATATTATTGTCTATGTGCATCAGGTATAACGAAAGATTTTATAGAGAAAGAATTTTTCAAATCGATCCTATAGGTTCAGAGCCTATTCAATGCAAAAAAAAAAAAACAATCAAATCTTTCCTCTTTATAATATTAGTAAAGATAGTATAAATAAAACCAGGCTATATAGGTCGCAGTGCTGAATACAGGCCTCCTTAACGGAAAGTAATTTAAATTGTCTTCCACGCTGGCCAATGCAAGTGAGGTTTGTGAAATCCGACGTATTTTAATTTAAGGTATATTTAATTCAATCTTCACCGTTAGCATTTTCAAATATGATTTAGGGGAAAACGAATTCCAAATTTTTATTGCAATGAATGCCGAGACAAGCACGCCATGCGCTTGATGGTTAAATAGGACCGCTTATGGACAGTAGCTAAACCAAACCACACCATGAATTGCAAAGCTATGCTTAGCATTCCACTACGCTCGCCATTGTCCAGTAGTTACTCTGGCTACAATGTCTTACAAACCGAACACAACAGGCATTTACACTGCTGTTTGCCGGGAGAAATAGACATTGCGGTGGTACCTACCAAGGCGGCCTCTCACATATGAGAAACCTACCAGTAGATAATTTCTACCATCTCAAATAATAATAACCTCAAACTCACTTCTCTCAGCTACAGGATGCTACAGTTTTGCAATAAGTAACAACTCGTAGGTATTACGTCACAAGCCGGTTCGGCAAGTGGTATAGGCGTTGTTGCCGGAACACCGCATCTAGCTCAAGGGCGCTCCGGCAGGTTGCCAGTTCGATTTGTTTTAGTTTTAGGAAAAGATGAGTGAAGAAAAAAAGGGATTGAGAAGTTTATTAAATGGCACAATAATATACAGGCTGTAAAAATTATAACTGAGGTTTTTAACATAAAATTAATTACACCAGATTACATAATAAAGAAAATGGAAAATAATGTACGCGCTCTAAACATGAAAATTTGACTTTAAAAATGTCTTTTTGTGGAACTTTTTGAGGCTTTTTACAATAAAATGGATCATGAAAAAGGTTGCTCAATAGTAAACTTTGTTGCCATGTTTAGTTAAGTCAGTTTTATAGTCAAAAACACAGTACTGAGGCAAAAAAATACGTTTTAAATTGTATGAATTCGAAATCAAAAATATATTTTAGCTATATCAAATGCCTTGTGGATGTTTTACATTTACCCAATGATACACATTGAGATAAAACTAGTTTTATTTAATGTCTAAATATACCTACATAAATTAGCGTATATTTGTCCATGCAGGATCTAGGCTTTTTCAAGACAACGCCATTCCTGGCAGCTTTTTGCACTTGCAAAATAGAATTGCAACATTAATCATGTATTTTAGACTAATATTGTAAATATGAAATATTTGATCGTTTGTTTGTACTGAATAGGCTCTGAAACTACTAGACCGATTTTGAAAATTCTTTCACTATTAGAATACTACATTATCCCTGAAGAATATAGGCTATAAAATATTTTCAAAAGTATATTTACACCCGAGTGAAGCTGGGCCGGGCTGCTAGTTGTCCATATACTAAATAAGGCTAAAATTCCAAGGATTTAATCTCGTACAAATATCGTAGAGAAAATACCGATAAATTATAACAGGTTCGACTAAGACAGAGTAAGAGTAAGTAAATAAACTTTAAATAACTTAAAGCAGCAATCAGTAATGCAAAGATTGTGTTTCTTGTCGTTTGTCCTTATAAAGATTAGATAATGAGCACTAAGGAGGATTGTTCACGATACACGCGGTACAGTTTAGTAGAAAACGGAGGTTTTCTAGGGCGGAGATCAAGGTTCAAACTTCGATGTTTTTCTAGAGGCGGTTTTGGTAAGTACCGTTTTAATATTGTGTTGTATGTAGGCTTTATCGAGTCCATATTAAAAATAGGCCTATAAGTTAGTTATCTAGAAATGCTAAATAGTAATGACTCCCTAAATGTAGTGATCAACGATTATTTTTCTTGAAGAAAATCCTACAATTCTATTCTACTCACCAACTTACAGTACCAGGAATCATTCCAAAACGCAAACAACTAAAGATTTTAGATTGAATATTTTATAATAATATTAATAGTGTAATAAAATAATAACGAGTATTATTCCATCTGGCACAGGATTCCATAGTCGGCGTTGGCTGATTCATAATCTGATTTATTGTCATTTGGAACACTGTAATTTATATCGCATTATTTATTGCCAATGCAAATGAATGCGACCAATTTATTTGGTTTACTTTGTTGTGAAAAATTGGTTTTGGACATAATTTTGTATGAGCATTTTTCCAGTACATTATTCATATCGAAACGAAAGAGAATTAATGTAGATCTCTTAACCAGGATTTCAAATGAACGCTGACGGTTAAACAAAATGAAAATAAATCCTGTAGCTATCTACCATCAAATTACTTTTCTAAAGAGTGAAGGAAATTTTTAAAACCTAAATTATGATATAAAAAAATCCACTCCAATTCTAGTAAGATATGAATTTTAAATCAGTCGCTTATTTTTAACTCCGATTAACTTTTTCCTTATATAATAAAATTCTAAACATTATCAGCTTCAAGCAGATGATTCAGATCCCACAGCATTTAAATATCTCCGCTACCCAAATTCTCTTCGTATTCCAAGAAAAATAGTAATTAAAATCATGCGAAGCCAATCTTTATTATTATACCTAGTGCGGCCGGTTTGGGGTCATCGGCACACCGTGGCCCAACTGTAGTGCATTTTACAAACGCAACTGTGTCGATAAATAATTTAAATATCTCTTTTTCAAACCAGTCTGACGTTTACAAGGCCAAAGGACTTATGTCCGTTGGCTACAAAATGTCTATGACTGTGTTTTGAATTTGGAATGTTGTTGATATTGTTTTTATTTGACGCTTAACAGTTGGCGGAAATGATGGCTGTCAACCTGACATTAAAATTTAAAAATGGAACATTATAATTATTGCAATAATATCCTGATGGTAATTTTAATTTACGAAACTATCTCCATTTAATAGTAATACTTAGTAGATTTAGTAAAATGTTTAGATACGAACGCAATGATTTATAGTCCCTTTCACCAACAGGCAATCTTGCTAAGAAAAGTACTAAGTAAAGATACGGAGTAGTTTCACATTATTTATTAATTCCCATCTCCTCCACTTCGAAAGTGCAAATTCCATTTTCTTAAGCAATGATGGCGTTCTAATATGTAATAACTATAAAATTGTTCCAATACAAAACTACTTGGCGAAAGGTAGACCGTATCACGTACATGCTGAATCTTAATACTATTTGCATAAATATATTAATATCAACCTTATTTTGTATGCTATAGAATGCAATATACAAAGTCGGTCCATTGTGTCTGTACAGAATTGCCGCTGTGGGAAAATGGCTTTTATTTTTATTGCATTAAGGGTGATTATTTGTAGTCCAAGTGTGTAAAACGGGTATCAAGTTACGTTCTCACTTCGTCAGGTGTCGCTGGCGGCGGCGCTTTTATTTTGCCCTTTTGTTCTACTGAGTGTGAACTTGGTAAAAACTCGACGGGAGGAAGCGAGCGGCGCATAGAATAGCTCCCTTTTTTCGATTGTTTTTTAATATTTTCGTCTTGTGAGTGCATTTAAAAGGACATCTGCGTTTCGGCGTCGATTCTCGTTCGTTTTTTGTCTGGTGAAAGTCTCGATTGTACTGTATATGGCGTATTGTTTTGACATTCGTAGATCGATATCAGATGAAAGAGCGATGCGTATTTGGAGCGATAAGTACTCGCACTTTTGACGGTGCAAAAAAACTCAAGACTGTGTGACTGATTAAAAGTTTAGATCGAATTTAAATCAGTAGTGAGTATGTGTGTTGGACAAAAAAAGTAAATGTAGTTATATAACCTAATGCCTTTCAAACATGATTGTTTAAACCGGACAAATTTTCAAATCAAAAGAGTAAAGATATTTATTGTATGGAGCGTTGGGGTTACACTGTAATAGTAGTGCGTATGGGGTAAGAACTTAAACGCATTAAATATAGGAGCTTACGCTATGGTGTTACGTGTGGGTTACCTCAACGCATCCTATTCAATTAGAATAGAATAGAAAAACCTTTATTTGATTCATTAAAGTACACATACACTGATACGAAACTAAAATACAAATCTATTACAAATTACAACGGACAAAATGATTAAAAGAAAGATAACAAAAACAACGACAGTAAAATACAATTTCATTCTGATGCAAAAATATATAGAGCACAGAGATAATAATAATTAATAATTGCACTAAGTTAAAAGACAAGTTTCTTTCCAAACATATTCACTGGTGGTAGGTCTTTCATATGTGAGAGGCCATCTGGGTGGGTACCATCGCAGTGTCTATTTCTCCCGTCAAACAGCAGTGTTGTGCACAGCAGTGTTGCAGCAGCACTGTTGTGTTTCAGATTGAAGGGCATTGTAGCCAGAGTAACTACCTACTGGACATATAGACTTAACTTACATTAACATCTGATGTCTCAGGATGGCGAGCGCAGTGGAATGCCAAGCATTGCTTTGTAATTCAAGGTGTTGTTTTGTTTTGCTACTGTTTATAAGCGGTTGTGTCGCTTACCATCAGGTGAACGGCATGTTCGTCTCGCTATTCATATCAATAAAAATATATATATATATATTTTTTTCAAAACAAGATATTTTGCAATTCCTACATTTCCTTTCTTCCTGCCGATTAAAAAACCGCCAATTCAACTAATGATCCCGTAGAATAATTGCAGGATGAGGCGATGACTTTCCATCAATATAATCGCTTCTATAATTAAAGAGGTGTTGTACATGATTAAAGGTTGGAGCTTTGATCATTTTCTATCCAGGAAGCCTACCGCGGTTGGTTATGACTCGTCATAGTATGCCATACTATTACAGTTCCATGATACGGAGTCATGATAATATCATATAGATTGGCGAGAAATAGTTACCTAATAACTGTCTCTGGACATAAATGAAAGCCTCCGTGTGATGTGCCATAGACGTAATGTGCGAAGGTGACGTGAACAGACTAAAAATATTTAAATTCGAAAATTTTTATACAAGACAAGAGTCATACAAGGTGCATCAAGACTGCTACCGAAAACGAAGCCAGGTGATAGTTTTAGTAATTACAGACACAAAACAAATAACAAATTCTCAAAATAACGCGACATTCTTTGTGGTGCTTTAAATATCGTCGTGTTTGGGGGGTAAATCTATAGTTTTTGCTGTAATAATAATTAAAACCCTTGCATACCATAGCATCTTTAAAAATAAAAGGCTACACATTATAATTTTAGGAAAAATTATGCATTCACCACCCAAATAGGATAAAAGGAATAAAATTACAAGAAAAATCGTCGCGTATTTTTGCAAAAGTTTTAGTTGCATTGTTTCTGTAATGACTAAAACTACCATCCGGCTTCGTTTTCGGTTGTAGTCTTTATACATTACTTGTCTTTGTGGTCAGTCTGTGATGTCTTTATACTTTATTTACTGTATTTTATTCCCTTCATATATCGGCATGACCGTTGGGCACATTTATAGCTAGTCCCTTATAAACCCTCCGACCCCAGTTCCCACGACCGACTAATTATTTTCACCATCGCTGCCCACCCCCGGCGGAAGTGACAATAATGTCATCGATCATAACGCAGTTATATCTAATGTTCGCGTTGATGCGGCCGTGTTGGATCCAAGCTATTGTGACAGCTTCAGTTTAGGCATTAGCGTCTGTAGGGTCAGAATACAAATCAATTAAATTTTGTCCGAATATTGAGTAAATTTTTCGTGATTTTGTGGCTCGTGTCCAAATATTATTGATGGTAAATTGAATAATTTGACAGAATTGCTGCCTTTTTCTCTGATGATTGAGATTAACGAATCTAGGGTATAAGTCAAGAAAGCAACTATTGTGACGGTAGAAAGGCTTCATAGTGTGTCAGTTTAGTGATAGATCTCTCATATGTGAGAGATTGCCTGGGCAGATACTACTGCTATATCTATTTCTCCCGCCAAACAGCAGTTTAAATCTACTTTTGTATTCTGGTTTGAAGGGCATTGTAGCCAGAGTAACTATTGGACACATTAAGACTTAAAATCTTATGTCTTAAAATGCCGAGCGCAGTGGAATGCTAAGCATGGCCTTGTAATTCATGGGGTTGTTTGGTTTTGCTACTGTATATTGGTCATATCGCTTACCATCAGGCGAAAGGCATGCTCGTCTGGCCATTCGTTGCAATAAAAACATTTAGTATCAAATTCATTGTGGTTTGTCGGAGTATTAAAAAGTTTCACCACAAATAAGTAACTAATAAAGACTATCACTCTCATATGGCCGGTGTAAAAACCTCGCAATACCAGAAATTCCGTATGAACACTACAATAGTTGAATCCTAGGTCTCTGTTTCCGTGTAGATAGTATCGACGCGTCCACACAACGTATTTGTTCCCAGGCGGGAAATATACCTTGCCGGAACATGCAAGTCTGTAATTATTAATTGTAATACAATGTTGTATTTTACTGGAGTTGAAAGTATTGTGTGGGGAGAGTTGGGATATCGTATATAACGTGGGTTTGATGACTGGATTTGGAAATCGTTTGGAAAATGTGATTTACAATAACATAAAAATTATAGAAGGTCGTTTAAAATAAGTAATTTAGAAATCCGTGACATATTTTCAGGGTAGACCTGGTTTAGGAGGACTTCGATAAATTTGTGAAGAGATTTGATATTAAATAGACGAACGGTAGTGACAATAATTTAAATATTTCGAAATATTCATATTAGTTGGGCCTCGTGCTCTTTTGTTGCTATGGTACTAGAAAAAAATCTGTATTCAAATTCAAATAACACTTCTTTTTTTCTCAAAACATCAATAGAACTGAAACCGCTCAATAAATTGAATTATCCATTTTTCTGTCCGTACATCAAAATAACATTCAAGTTTTAATCCAAGCCCGTGTAAGTATTTCAACACGATCTCGTCAAGCGAACGTGTTCTGTACATCTGTCTCATTCACACCTATAGAAATATTTCAAGAGAGAAAAGGACAGCAAACCACGCTCATATGGGATCAAAAAGAGCCCGGAACCAGTGTTGATCTCATTAGCATGAAGAGAATAGGTGTGGAGCAATGCAGGCTGTGGTAACATGGAATAAATTGAGGTAAATTGTTTTATGCAGGACCGGTATGGGTGAAATTTCTAATTAATTTATATGAGCTCTCCTTTGCATCTGAAGGGTGGGCAGAGGTGAAAAAGCTATACAGTTATCACAAATGCTCATAAATATAATAGAATAAAATATCTTCCACTTACATAATTGAATCACTTTCGTGCAGAACTTGATATGGTATATTTACCTGTAACAAAAGAGAACAATATTGATTAAATAACTATAGAAATATAATCAGTTATCCGCTAATTATTATTAATTAACACATACTAGTATTGTTTCTGTCAGTTTGTGTATTTATAAATAAATATATAATAATACATACACAAGTAAACGTGTACACCCCACAATTCTTCAAAGTTGGTTCTGTTCCTTTTGTTAAATAGAAGGTGAGCCTATCGCTATGCTAGGCACAAATTCTACTCAAGGGGACTCTACGCGTATTCCAAACTAAAAAAGTGAATAAAGCAGATTTTTCTACCCAGGAATGAAACTCAATTCTCACGGTTGACATTCCATAGCCATAGTGGCTGCTATAGAATGTTAACGGAATGTCAACGGAAATGGTCCAGGGGCCCTACTGTGAAAATTCGAAACGAAGTTCGAAACTTCGGACGATCGAAGAATGTATGACTATACGTTTACGGATAGACAGAAAAATCCTTTATTCATTTATATCTCTGTACTATATTAACATACAACCAAACCGGTGAACAAACTGAGTGGTCAATGGGTAGGCAAAAAAAATGTCAAATGGTCCCTCATGACTAAAAGTTTGAGAACCACTGCTCTAGAGTCTAGACCATTAAGGCAACGATATTAATATACCTCGTAAATACACCAATGACAAACTATTTGCATTAAAATAATAAAACAACGATAAATTAATAAAATAATAAAAGTTATAATAGCGCAACCGGCGGAAAGGGTCTTTTTTCCAAATTAAAAAATTAAGTGCACAATAAAAGTCGCGGACATTTTTAAAGGATCGCAATAAAAGTGAAGATCACATCGGTGTTTCCAACTCAAAGATATTCTCATTTTATGACGACATTATTAAAGTAATAAATCAACCGTTAATTAACAATTTATAAGGACAAATGCGCAACAAATAATATACTCACAATATTATATTTAAACATTTTATGTGCGTACGATTTGCAAAAATAAAATAAATAATTTGATTGCCGATTTTAAATGTATGCTAAAAGTATTTTTATGTTGGCTGTAATGGCTTCTTATCTTATTGGTTTTAGGGTATTTGTACGAGCAGTTTTGTGAGGTCCTGGGTTCCCGGTGATTGAGAAATCTACATCACCAGTCATCATTCACCTTACTGGTGATGGGTTTCTCATATGTGAGAGGCCGCCTGGGTAGGTACCACCGCAATGTCTTTTTCTCCCACCAAACAGTAAATGCACTGCTGTATTTCGGATTGAAAGACATTGTAGCCAGACTAACTACTGGATATATTGAGACTTATGTCTCAGGATGGCGAGCGCAGTGGAATACCAAGCATTGCTTTAATTCAAGATATTGTTTGATTTTGCTACTGTTCATGAGTGGTCATATCGCTTACCATCAGGCGAACGGCATGCACGTCTCGCCATTCATTGATATAAAAAGAATCATTAAAACTTATGATTGGCTTACATTAAATATTATCTTCTATAACGGATGATCCATCGTACGTTTGGTTGTCTGGAAGAGATTGCTAATAGCGATAAGACTGCCAGTTGTTATACTATTTCAAAAGAATTTAACCTGTGTACTTTGTATGTAATATGTGGTGAACAATAAAGTATTATCTATCTATCTATGGCTAGTTGTAAAATATGATAAAACAAAATTGTGTTTTATTGCAATGAATGGCGAGAAGAGCATGTCGTTCGCCTGATGGTAAGCGATACGACCGCTCATGAACAGTAGCAAAACCAAACAACACCTTGAATAACAAAGCAATGCTTGGCATTCCCCTGCGCTCGCCATCCTGAGACTTAAGATGTTAAGTCTCAATATGTCCAGTAGTTACCCTGGCTACAATGCCCTTCAATCTGAAACACAACAGTGAATTTACACAGCTGTTTGACGGGAGATATAGACATTGCGGTGGTACCCACCCAGATGGCCTCTCACATATGAGAGACCTACCACCAGTGGTATGTGTAGCCGGGATGATGATCGTGGAACCGGCAAAATGATGATGATTCGCCATTTTAAATATAAATAAAAGATAATATGCATCAGCGAAATGACATTATTATTTTAAATTACAATCTTTTGAATTTTATGACGAAGATTAGAGACCGTATTCATTAATAAATGGCTTCTTTATTCGCCACTGTCGAATTTTATTTCTATATTATTCAAATGTTTAAAGAAAATGTAGTTTAATATAACATTCTTTGTTTTTTATAAACACGATATGTAAAGACAAGTTCGATTTGTTGTAAAAAAAATAATTAAGTATTAATGAGCAGATTTTATCAACACTTCTGAGTAGCAAAAAATATGGCTGAAATATTTTGTGTTGAACATTTACAACACGAAATTATTAAATAAATTATACATTTAAATAATTATTTTGAGCATTCTCTAAAAAATATATGCGTGGGCGTGTATTCCGAATTAGATGTAATTTAAAACTTCAATTCAAATTATTTTTCAAAACATTTAATTGGATTCTTACACTTCATTGCGACAATAAAAGATATCAAAAAACAGGCATTTTTTTTTTTTTCATTCGTATAATAAGTTACTGGCTAGTGGATAAATAGTTTTATCAGTTCGCATGAAATAATTAAATACAAATTTATTACATTAAAATGTCAAAAGACATTTAAATTCCTCACATCTCATGAATAAAAATAAAATCAAAAGTTATTTTTTAAGCAGCGCGAAATCATTGCATTTTCGCGCGAATTGTGATAATCGAAAAAGTCGCGTTCCGTGCGCATCTTGCGTTCTACAAGACTCTATTAACTCGAAGATTGCTGTTGTGCAAAAACCGCCCTTATTCTCAAGGCTGTAGAGTGCAGGGAGGGAATACCAAGATGTGTTCTTTGCACAAACCCATTAGTTTTTTTCAATGCATCTCGAAGAATTGTTAAGCGCTTACAATGCACGATAATATCGCTATGTAAAATACGATACGATTTTACATATTTGAAAAAGGTTTTTGTGTACCTATTTTGCAAGAAAAATACTATGAATGTATAATATAAGGGATGTTTTTCGTGTTCTAAAGCAATTTTTTTTCTGCTCCTTGTTAAATTTTATTCTATTTATTTTGTATAGAAGTTCATTTGATTATTAACTTGCTCGTTAAAAAATTATCATATTTATTTTAAAACTAATAAACCCTTTACTGTGTGATATTTAGGTGTATGAACTATTAGTCACACTGGCATTACAAGGATCTCGTAATAACAATCAGAAACAAAGTATTTCTCTCCCAGACCAAAAATCTATCCCAAATGAAAATAATTCCTCTTCAAATATTTTTCTTAGCTCAGAACGATTCACACAATCCGACACCGATACGACATTCGAAACATCGTGGCATGTAAACAGAAGTCATCTTGCGAGTAAAAAGTTACGATGGGCTTCCACATTCCTCGTGTTGTTCTAAGATCTCATGCAATTTGTATTCCTATAACATTTGTACTCGTATTCATATTTATTATGGATTTCTGATTGATGTTTGCTGTATATTGTCCATGAGTGTGAAGTCGTTTAGTAGGTATAAATATCATATTCAGTTGCTGACAGGATTGCTGCTGATTTTGTAGAGCCTCAATTGTGAAATGTTAGTATATATAAACTCATAGACACACGCATTTTTTTCCTAAAAGGGGTAGGCAGAGGTGCTGTCAGGACGTCCACGGTTGCCTTGTGTATTCCGTCCCAAGACGTGAAAGGGGCGAACCTATCGACATATCGGGCACAAAGTCCCGATCGGGCTGGTGTTGAATAGAAAAATCCAATATACTATAGAGATTTGAACCCGAAACCTTGCTATCATACCGTAGTACAAGATTTCTTGACTTGTAGATCTAACTATGTAATTACCTAAGTTATCTGCCTTAGTGCCTTTACTAGGCTTATAAGTAACACAATTTGACATCATAATTCATCTGCACCCAAATCTATTTCAATACTGGTTTGATTAAAAAAGCTCAAGTGCAAGACCTGAATTTCTATCTTAGACCGCGTCCAGTTTCCTATTTCCACATTCCTAAAGACACAAAATTCACCGAAAAATATTCGTGAACACATCACACAGTCATCCAAAACCGGTAGTACAAATATCAATAATTCACGTAACGCGGCGTTTCTGAACCGATCGATAACTGTACTTTGAAAGCCTTCTAATAGTTTTACAAGCGTTTATTGGCCAATCACACGAGATGAGATTACTTATGATTAGCAAGTGATGACAGCTTTTGTGGCGCAGTTGGTTACACAACTGTGGAACGAGATACCGCGGGTTCGATCCCCACATTAAGGCAAATGTTTGCGTGAACCTCAGGTATTTGTTTCGGGTTTGGGTATTTGTCTCTCGTAGTTCCTGATATCCACGACACAAGATTTAATTTTAGTGCAGAGAGTACGATGTATGTGACTGTTGATCGTATTTATTACTATTAGCAAGTGATTTGATATGACTTGGTTTACTGACATCAATATGAACTGTGTAAGATTCTAAATTCGATTCTCAGACTAAGGAAATGCTTGCTTTACGGTACGAAATTCTGTGACTGATTGTGTCCGGAATGATGCAAAATGTGTGTGCTGGTATTAGAAACTCCTCAAAATCCTAGGAATTAATAATATTAAGTTTAGATAATAAATCACTAAGATCAAATCTACACTAAAATTATCAGAATAAACACATAAATAAAAGCTAGATTCTAGACCGGTTGGTTTTTTACTAAGTAGCGATCGTTATGCATATTAATAGCTTTTCCTTATTCTAAATGAATATTCAAAATGTTTTACCGAACTGTTTTAGGTATGATCACACAAGGTTACAGATTTTTGAAGATTTATTTATATTGCACTTTGTATTTTAAATTTTTAACCTTATAATTTATATGTCGCCTTATCCAAGAAGTTCTATATTCAATTCCCAGGTTAGGCAGTTTTATTTAGTTTCCATACTGCAGTATCAAAAACATACTAATCGAATAATTACAGATGTAATAAAAAAAACAATTTTTTGTCGATTTCCTATAGCCGAAAACACTGTCAAAATAAAAATAATATATGTCTATTCTTATATTCGATAACATTGGACATGTTAATTCTATTAGATTACAAGAATAAATGTTTGTTGTAAATTATTATGAAAACATATCTCAAACATGACGTTAAATACATATTTCTAAATATTATTTTTAGCTATGGTTTCTTAGATTTACGCGAATGTTACACATTTAAATAAAATCATTATTTACAGACTTTATCGCAGATTTGGTTTGGTTTTAAATTTTTTAACATCTCGACGATTCGATTACGGTTACGGGATGGACTCTCCGCCGCTATGAAATAAGAGTTTTATTTCAATATTACTTTTAGTTCCAAATTTCGCCACACGCCAATAGATTTCAGATGACTTGTATTAACAGTCATTACTCGATGATAAAATAAATTGAATATAATAATTATAGTTTAATTTCAAATTCGATGATAAAATAACCTTAATATATTAATAAGTTGAATTTCAAATTTCACCCACCATGAATACTAAACATACAACTTGAATACAAGAACATCGGTTTCAATACTTGTAATATGTTAACGCGTATTTAACCTTGTTAACACGTCATACGGAATGCAACTAGCGACGCCGACACAATGGGTACAACTAATTCTACGCTAGTAGTCGCTATTAACATAAAACTACGGATGTAGGTGGAAAAATTGTGATAGTGGCGAGCGTAGCGGAATTTATATATTTTTTTAAACTTGAAAATTGTATTCTTAGCTTATTATAATATTGAGAGCCTTTCAAAGTATCCATAAATTAAGCTCAAGTATTTCAAATTTGAATGTCGTTTAAGGAAACTACACTATAAGAATAATGTTATTTCATTATGGAATGAAAATATCCAACTGTTTTTGTGAAATTATGCAAATTCAAGTATCAAATGAGTAAGAAAGATTACTTTTATTTCTACATATTTTAATATTATTGTTAATATTAGTATTTAATCTATAACTAATGATTAATTTTTAATCATTGGAAAGACCTACGATCTGAAAAATGACAGTGTAATTATACAGCTAAATCGTTCGTCTTAAAAAACTAAAATATCAAACCGCTCTCTCACACAACAAAAACACAGTCCATCAAACTCCATTGAAAACCTCTCATTGTCATATGAATAGGCTGGCGTACATCTAATCTAAATTGACCTCCCAAACACCTACAACTCTTCTAACTACAGCTCTTCATAAACTGGTCCCAAATTGTCGCCGACTCGATCCCGCGACCTGTTACAGTGTGACCCCACCCTATGCTTTCACTTACTTATTTACATATTTTTAAAAACTTAAATAGGTGTGCTACATGATTTTTCTATTCGTTTATACGGGAAACATAGTTTTGTATTGTTGAATTTCTGTTTTTAGTGATTTGGAGTGTAATTTTTGAATGTGATAAATGTAACTTATATTTACATTTATAATTTTAAAAGGAATTCGATAATATGACGTGTGAATGTTGTTTATTTCATTAAATAGTCCATAAAACATCTATAATGACAAAATGATATTCATTGTTAGGTGAATTTGACTTACTGATTTCATTCTTTAACTAGCCCGGCTCCAGAGTCCTGAGTGTAGATACTTTTTATGAAATATTCTATCGCCTATCAGCATCAGAGATAATGTGAGATTATACTGGTATTTTTCAAATTGGTCTAGTAGTTTCAGGGTCTATTCAATGCAAACAAATTATCAAAATTTTCCTCTTTATAATATTGGTTTAGATACGTAGGCTATTGTACAGCATAACTTATTTTATGATCCATCAATTCTATTTTTCTTCAACCTAACTCAATCCACAGCTGGGCAAAGATCTCCCCCTAACCGTCCACAGTTCGCGCTGTAAAGAACGTTAAAAAAAGTGTTTTACATAAAAAATCGCACATAAAATTCCTTCTAAGAAGAAGCCAACCTAGTACAGCACCAGTGTAAAGTTCAAATACTTAAACATAATTTAATTACAACGGTTTAACAATAAAATAGGCGAGCTCGGACGGGCGGCGGCGCGCGCGTGAAATATACGCGGTCGAGTCGCTGATAAACTGTGAAATAGTGCGTTACGACGCCGCAAACACGCGCTCCCAATATCCCTGGGATGTTGCCTTGTAAGGGATAGAAATGGCTTGGGATTATTAGTTTTTTTCGAGGTGTAGAAGTAAGAGATGACGAGGATGGCAACTGATAAATGCGTCCAAGAACTAAAACGTAATTTAGGATTAAAACTATTGGTTTTGTGACATTAATTGTCAATAATAAGGTTACTGACAATAACTTTGAAGGCAACCAATTTTTTTTACATTCATAAATATAGGAGCAAACTTAGGGAGGCAAACACCCTATACTTTTGTCGTTATACCAATGACTTCGATGCAAAAAAAAATGAACACAATTGAGCTGATTTATAAACCTAAAAATAAAATAAAATAAAAGGATGCCTAAACACACACTATAGAAATTGATTGCTGTATCAAAACGAAAAGCTACGCCTGCGTGGACAAAACTGTTATAAGTATAGGCAGGCTTATGTTCAGAAATGTGCTTCTTGTGTCTGAAGTTAATGATGATTGAGTATACAAAATAAGTTTTATGTATAATCATATAAATATTCTTAAAAACAACAGCTTTTGTCATTGAGTCGTCGCGTTGTTTGAGAAAATTGACAATGCCCGCATTGTGTCCTAAGGCCAGCCTATCACCGGCCGAATCTGTCAATTTGAATATGTTGATTGATTTATGGCGGACAGCAATGGATTTACCAAGATCTTGTCGCTCGATATCTACATATAACATGACAGATATTTAGTATGATTAGCGAAGATTTACTGCTGTTTACCGAAGGATTAAATCTACGCATAGAATTTTGGATAATAGAACTAATTGTTTGCTTGTTGCCACATAATATTTTATATGTTTATACCCAACAGTCACAAACGCAATCCCGACGCCACATTAAGATTAATTTAGTATTGTATCGTGGGTATAAGGAACTACAAGAGACTTTTCGATCTCACAAACACCTAGACCCGTGACAAATACTTGTGGGCTTCATAAACATTTGTCTTATGGAACTACAAATTCTATACTCATAGCATGAGCCAAATATAATTTAAAAAAAAAATATGTACCGTATCAGCCCATATTCACCGCATTTCACAGTGCTAATCTTCATTAAAATAAGATCCCGACGGGTGGGGCCACATAGAATCCAAATCTTCATCAATAGAGCTTTCACCGCTTTAATGTCAGCAGAGTATTAGTACTTTGGGCATATTCAGAATCTGTTTGTAACTCTATCCACAGGTTTATCAGGCACCAATACAGTTTACACGCCAAAAGACATTATTAGCTACAAAAACCACTTCCTACAATTTACCAGGCCTAAGTCTGAACATTCAACAAGCCAAACCCACTGAAACCCATAACAATCCCAGCAACAATTTGAAAACAATATTAAGGCAATATTCACTGGCATTAACACATTTCCATCTTTCAAAGCGGCTTAAAATAATATTACGTGGTTCCGTGACATTTCTCGGCTGGCCAGTCTTGTTATGTCAAAATAGAACGTTGTATGTGATACTTACAAGTATGTCTATACGCTAACAACTCTACGCAGGACGATGTAAGATGTGACTGTAGGCGTCCAAATAACAAGGTTTTGTCCTCTAAACGACAACTATTGTAACTATATCTCTGTATAAGATGGGATCTGAATGTTTCTGAATCTCTGGATAATCTGGCGAGGGTATGTGTTGTACTACACACGAACATGCAGGATTACAAGCGTGAATTCCGAGAATATAATTTATAATGTTGTTGGGATTGATGTTTGTATACATCTGTGTTAAATTTTACTACGGAGAGTAGGCGGCGATTATGAGAACAATCCTTAGAAAAAATGAATAAATTTTAAACAATGTAAAGTATGAAACTTTATCACGTAAATTGGAATAATTATTCGATATTCCCAGATTATGTAATTTGATTAATACCAATATCACTACACATTTCAAATTAGACAATTCTGTAATTCCAAGTATTTGTTCAAAACTAAGTTATTTGTTTACGTCCTTAAACTCCAATCAAATATTCATCATTTTAAGAGTTATAGATAAAAGAGTAAAATAAATACCTCCTCGATAAATAAATGCGCCACCACACACACACACACCCTTCTATATTCTAACCTCCAATGTTTACGATTGTGTCCACATTATTCCCAAACACATGTAATGTTGGCCAACAAGCTAGCAGCACGCGGTGTCCGTACGTCACAGCACGTTCGAGCCGTGAGCAAGGGATGTGTTCGTGGTAACAAGGCTCGGGGAACATGTTATATCCCTTATTTAACGACGTATTTGTTTTAATGTGAGGCTATATTCGATGTGTTTGCTACATTTTTATTAGGAATTATTAATGGCGGATTGGTAGTTGCGATTTTTTTTACTTATGACAGAGTTCGCGTTTCTATTTCTTCACGCTTTTATCATGTATACTTCGTTTGAAACCTTATATGTTTTGTTATTAAATCAAATACTCTAACTAAATTTATTTGGATTGCCAAAAATACCTATGGCTAAATTACAAAATATTATTATATATGGTTCATACTTTGCAAATCGCCTTACGTCATTCCTAGACATAAAAGAAAATATTTTGCGACTCCTGTATATCTTATATTAACAAGTTACAGTTACATAACAAAATTTAAACACATTTCATAAACATTTCGACTTTCCCATGACATCACCCCGTTTAATGTCCTACCTTACGTAATACCACGATGATACACGTTCCAGATAGCAGGCATTTCATGCTATTTACCAGTGAAAGGCTCAGAGCGAGGAATACATAAAGACGTTGAGATTTAGAGACCCTATTTACAAGCAATCCATCATTGTTTATATCCCTGTGGACGTTTTATTTCAATAATACTATCTGTATGATACGTATATTCATTCTGGAGATATTCATTTTGAATGTAAAATTTAATATTATTACATAAAAAGTAGAATGTTTATGGTTGCAATATCTTTTCATCATCTGCAAACACGAAAAATTCACTGCTATAAAAGGACGTTTCCGCATAAAATACACTTTACAAATAATGTCCTTAAAACATTTAAATTCTTAATAATTATTACAAACAGCAATATAATATTATACATAACCAACAAAACCACAATATTAAAAATACAATTCACAATCTCCATTTATCTGTTTCCATTACTAATGAAAACACAATCACCACTAAAAAAACAAGAAACAAAACATAAAACCGGCCATAAACACAAACAATTACATCGAAACACAACTCAATTGGTATCAATTAAAAAGCAGCGATCGCTACATTGATGCATTATCAAAGGCTCGACAAAGGTAGCACTTCCTAGAAACGTCCATCAGATCTAGTTTCCACGTAACTAGACTGGACAGTACAGAACACTTGATTTGATTAGCGATCTCATTACGAGAACAAGCTAGCCCTGCGTTAATGAAACAACTATATTTTTATTTACGATCCAGGTTGGACTAGAAGCAAATATTAACAAAGAGTAGGTGTATTGAAATTGAGGATACTGAAGTTATGGTTTTGAATTGAAATGTATTCGGTTATATAGATGTAATTGGGGAAATAAATAATTGTAGTGCTAAGTTTAATATTGATTTCAAATAGCCTATGGATGGATTTAAATTTGATAAAAATTTACTGAAACAATATTTTGGAAATGGAAAAAACAAGCTTGATTCGATCAGCGATCTTATTATAAATATAGGCTTACCACGCGTTAGTGAAACAACTACATTTTCATTTACGATCCAATGTCTTGAGGCAGAAATTAGCTAAGTGGATAATGAAAGTGAGTATTTCGAAGTTATGGTTTCATGTACAAGTTATAGGTTCTGTAGATGATGTAATTGAACTAAAAGAAACAATTATATAGAAGATGCTAATCAACTCGAAGAACTTGAATACTATGATTAACATTTAGACATTTTGGAACAAGTAAAGTAAATAAATAACATTACAAATATAATAAATATTGTGGTACTGTTTAAAATTAATGGTTTTCATATACAAAAAACAGTATGAGTAATATAAATCTTAGAGCATCATGTAAAGCACACTCGTAATCTGAATTTAGAGTTCCATGAAAGTCTAGTGGTTAAAATAGAAGGCGAAAGGTTACGTGATCAATGTCCAATTAGGTAAAAGGATCTCATAAATCAAGTGCAATAGTTACTGCCACAGAATTCGCTCGCGAAGTTACGAACCGACGCTAATGAAGAAAAATCACAACTGTCACCTTAATTGAGAGCTTTTACATCCACAATCTGTCAGTTGAAGTGAAATATTTCTTTTGTATTACTAACATAATATCTTTTTATTTAAGATGTAGTTTTTTGTAAAATATTTTTGTTTCATCCCTGATACGCGACCAAATATAAAATAAAACAATTTGAAAGAATACATTATTTGAAAAACAGAGTCCAAAATGAGAGATATGATGGATTCTAAGGGATGTTTCCTTAATCTGAGGAAATCACTGATACTGATAATTATTTGTCTCCAAATTCAGATACTTCTGAAGATAATAAATAAGCAACAAATAATATAGAAATACTCCAGCTAATCAATTAAGCCTGCCCCAAAAAGTCCGCAACCACTACAAGTGTTAAAATTGAAGTCCACAAGCTGGCTCACAATTGGAATAAATCTGTCAGACTGGCGGCTGACTGCGTTTTGAGTTATACAGCCCGGCCGTGTAGCTAACAAGCTGCTGCCAGTTATAGCCTTATACAGGGTGTGCACCGGATGGAATAATAAGTTTTTTCAGCTCAACTTTTGGACTTACATAGAATCGTAGGTTTGATATACATGATTGTTTCTTTTTTTGTTTCTATAGTAATTATATTGATTGTGTTTTGAATTTTATTAATTACAGTTGAATGGTGCTGTTCGTATAATAAAAATAATATTTATTTATTTCAAAGACATTTTAAATAATTTCAAATATAATAACATAATTTATTAGTGGTTATAAACGCTTTAGTGATAAGAGCCCCATAATAATGATACTATATTTTCTCTCGCATGGCATATTTCATCATAACAATATCCACAAAACCTTTCGTAAACAAGCCACGTGTTTGCCAGCAATCGTGTGAAGCGATAATATGTGAAAAAAAGATGTTTCGTACAGCATCCATTGTTTAGCATACATCATTCATCACTTATAGCGGTGTATCGGAGACGCTAATTGGTAACACAAGCTGATTGCATTAGCTCCTCTTTAATTACACATTGCGACGGAAAAAACTCATTTCGGAACGTTAAGTGATGTTTTGTTTCGGCTGAGTCGTGGTGCTTGTCAAAAATGTGGGTTTTAAATTATTTATGTGGGTATTTGGAGATAACAGTGTTGTATATTAAAGGAAATAGCAGGATCCAAGCTACTTATAGTCATCCTCTGGCTGTTTACTATGATGTTCATAAAGAGGTCGTATTTTTGAAGGTCTCAATTTAGCAATATAATAAGAAATTAATATGGGTACAAATTTTTGTATCAATTTTGTGATATAAATAAATCTACTAAAATAAATACGTCATATTCTCACTAACCTCTACTGTAGCTATGCATGTTTCTTCACGTTATTTTACTTCACCGTCAGTGCCTGGTGCTTGACTATCACAACACATGACTCTAATACTACTTTATTATTTTAAAACTTCATACAATAATAAATCACAATATTAATATTCAATTTAAATGCATACACTCCAAACTTTTCTTCAAAACAATTCCCAACAAAAGTAAGACTTTCACCTTATCAGATACTGATCGTAATGAATCCATCTAAATGCTGTCTGAGAGATAACTCGTCCTTTCACAATAAGTAATGCTCAATAAAGATACGCGGTGTTCCATAGCCTCCCACGCCAACCGGCCCAAATTTCATAACACTAATAAACCTAATATAATTAACGAACCAGTATTGGTGCGCTTACCCTACATATTGGTAGCTTAAGAATTTGTGTTACAAGTTTTAAATTTTAACTATTTTTATATGTGCCGTATTAAACGGTAATGCTTTTAAAGATTAATACGTTTTACCGAAATTTGTAATATGAGATCTCATTGGAATAGTGGTGGCTTTGGCTGTGAACCGTGAGGTCATGGGTTCGGTTCTCGAGAAGAGCAGGTGGATTTATAAAGTTTTCTGTTTTAGTCGAATTCATTATATAAACAGAAAAATATTAAGTTTCAATTATCGCCAATTATGACATCATTAATATAATTCTATACCATTTAGTTTGGCGCAATATGTCACTCTGTAGTATCAATTTTATTTATTAAGCCAAATACTCCATAACATTGACATTCGGAGTAGAAGTCAATTTATATACTTTTAAAAAACAGCATACTTTCAAACACTCATAGCACACCCAAGTATGCGGTTTTCCTTCAAGCATTTCCTAAAGACCGTCTTTAAATATACTAGTAGCTAAACTTTTAAGCCGGCCTCAGAGGCCATCTGTCAGCGTAGCCACGTCTGTCCACCACAATAAGACAGGCACTATTGACAGGCATTATTGACAGGCATTATGGACAGGTAAAATTGTACGTTTAACGCACTTCTTGAACAATAGTTGGCTCAACTGTGCGTAGTTAAAATGGTGTTAAAACTTTATTAGTTAACGGTACTAAATAACCTATGAGTTACTGTTCATTGTTACGTTGGGAGACAAAATTGAGTTACGTTGGTGCCGGTTCGAGGCATGCGGGGGTAATAGACTTTGGTTTGAGTAAAATGATGGTATTTTGCTTTTTGTTTTGTTGGCGGAAACTAGTAATGTGAGTACTATTAGTTCTTATACGTATATATTTTATGATTTGTAGGTTTAACGAGTGTGCATTGTATATATTTTGTTTTATTTCTGCATTATTTAAATCCAACAGAGACATTCGCCCTATATCATATCTCTGCCTACCTCTTGTGGAAAAAAGGCATATACATTTACATGTATATACATACGCCTTTTTTCTCTGTTACTAGAGACGCATACTCGTAGCACCTACTGAATCGAAAGTAAGTTGAAAAAAGCCTTCCGTCGCTAGTTAATAATTATGCATTTGAAAATATAATATATTAAACAGACTACTAATGAAGGATCGACTCAACAATTAAACAAATATTGGTTAAGGTATAACATTCAACAAATACATTACACAGATTTTCGCATTAAACCCAGAAATAAAAGTTTAAAACCTCACGTGCGATAAAAACAGATCAAAACTGCAATGCCTTATGATCATTCAATAAAACACACGGCCGAGTATTCGCACTAGCAAGCCAGCGTTTTACAGCGCCAATGTCGCGAGAACCATTACAACTGAGTGTGCGCGCAGTTTTATGCATTCATATTTCCACCTTTATTCCGTATTGCCAATTAGTATGATCATAAAAACGACTGTGCCATTACGGGAGGTCTCCTTTATAACGTGCGGACATAGGGGAATGTATCACGTCGAGCGAATTGGTGCGATTTGAACTGCATTCGACGTCGACAATGCTAGGTGGTAAAAGATAAGTTCGAATCTGATACGTTTTAAGGACATATTTGCATGTCTATGGAATGAATTGTGCTTAAGAAAACTTTAATAATGCTTGTAAAGTCTGTTGATTCCCTTGATACGATTGTCGAGAGAATTCTCGAAAGAATAAGAAAAGACTCAGTTAATTGAAATCAATTTTAGCAACGATATAAAACATAAATAAATGGCAGATGTGGTCCTTCTTTTATTTCCCACAATAAAGCATACAATTTTTTTCAAACCAACTGTACTATCATGTCTCTGATTATTCTGGCTCTTAGATTTTATATTATTTATTTTTCTCTTTGTCCTATTAGGCAAACAGAATTAACACATTTCATCTATGTTTCCAACTCATACCATTTAATGTTTTGATGCTATCGTTATGATTAGTCCAAAAATTTTGACACAAATTGTATAAAGACCAAAGCAGATAGAAAAGGAGTTGCTCTATTTTCATGTAATATTCATTTGATGCATGTACAACGAATATATTAATAACAGCTGTTGAAGACTTGGCTCGACGCAAAGCCCACCCGTATTTTCGTAAACTTTAATCGATACCTGGTGTTATTGAACAATTTTGTTTCTCAAAAAGAATATTACTGAAGTATTGTTATTGGTGCGTCAGCTTACAGTTACTTTTAATTAGTTTTATGATTGATTTATGATATTGGCTCGGCTTGGAGGTCACGCAGATAAAGAAATTCCTGTGGAGAGGTCAGGATGGGAATTTGAAGCGTGCTTATATAGTGCTTGCTTGTTAAGGAATATATTTGTGGGTTTATTATTTTTAGTGATATATTAATAAGTATATAACAAAGAAGGGTACAGAGTGTCAGGGACAAACAGCAAGGCGAGCTTATTTCTGTCGTAAGAAATAGTGATCCTATTGTCTATTAGTATTGGGAAAGATATAATATGAGGTTTTGCCTACCAGAAAAATTTCACTCAGACCTTTGGGTTGGGTTTTGGGTATGATTTGAGATTTAGTGATCATCTCATCCTAGTTTTTCGAATGGAAGAATGAGAATTTCTCCTATTAGAAATTTTACTGAACGGTCAGTCCTATTTAGCCAAATCTTTTTGAAATTATAACAAACAGGCTGTGCCTATCCCAGGTAATTGTTAAAATGGCGGACAGAACACCAAAATTTCGCCAAGCCCAATTCTCCAGTGACATGTAAGCTCATCTTAAACCCGGTGAAATCGTAAAAAAATTAACCAAACAAGCGTTTTGTTGAAAGAGATTTATTGGCTATCATTCAACAAAATAATGGCAAGCCATGCCTCGCTGCGTTGTTCGTGCCTCATGTTCATGCGTTTCCTTGGGATTTTATTGTCATTAATTATGTGTTCGCGATTTACAATACCGAAATTATTTTTGTGGGTAACATCATTTTTATTTTTTGATAATAATGATGTATGGGAGTTCCAAAAACTGAGTTAGCAGTCAGTCAGTCATAAAATAGGTCAGTTTGGTAATTTTCGATAAAGTTCGTTAGTAAAGTGGGTTTAGGGCATTTGAGATAAAATGTGTACTGAATAAATCACGAGAAAATCTATGTTTTATAGCATTCACAGCCTCTGTGGTGCAGTTGGTTAGACGCCGGCTGTGAAACGAGAGGCCACGGGTTCGATCCCCGCACCGAAACAAATATTTGTGTGAACCACAGGTGTTTGTTTCGGGTTTGGGTGTTTGTGAGACCGAAAAGTCTGTCGTAGTTTCTGATACCCATGACACAAGACTCGATCTTAGTGTCAAGACTATGTATGTGACTGTTGGGTGTATTTATTTATGTATAACCTATTTATGTATTGGCTAGCTCAAAACGTGCGGTTCCCGATATTTTCATTAAATTAGATAAATCTGAAATTATCTGTGATAGGTGAAAAAAAGATGATAATATACGTTTTAACTCGCGCTTTGTAAAGTATCAAACTTAACACTTATTAACTATAAAAAAACCGTAAAATATTTGCTAAATCGAAACTCTTCAAACCTTTTTTTATTTTTATTTTTAATGTATTATTGTTATTGGCTGGCTTGACGCCCGGACGTCACTTAAGGTGTCCACCGAAAATCAGCGTTATGTTGTGGTTTGCACCACATCATAGCATTAGCTGAGTGGACACCTACCAGTCACAGCCGCGACCAGTCTTTTTTTTTTTCTTTTTTGTATTTTTATTCTGTGTTTATATTAACAATGTCTGTGTATGTTGCGACTGTGACAAATAAATCGTATTTCTTTCTTTCTTTCTTTCTTTCTTTGAACAAAATCAAAATTCACCTCCCGATTCCGATTTACGTCATAACACCTAATAAATAAAGTCTCTTTTACATTGAATAAGACAGTAAAACTATAGCTACAAGATGCTTCGCATTCGATTGTTTGCGTGTCGGCAACATTGTTGCGGTACAACGTTCTATTCTCCGCGGGGGAATGTTTGCAAGGCCTAATTGTGTTCTGAAGACTTGTCAGCTATTGTAAAAGGCTTTAGTAATAAAATTATAAAGATACTAGAACAGTGGTTCAAGGTTCGAATCGAATAATTTTAACAGACGCGCCATACTTATGTTTACGACAATTCATAGTAAAGACAAATGAAAGATGGACATGAAGGTACACAGATATACAATACATAATATGTGGTTTCATGATTTTTGAGTAGTCACGTACCACAACGAATTTCATGTGTATAAACGTAAATCCTCAACAAAAAAGTGTAGGCGACAAAAACATATAATTGCCAGTAAAGAATGCTTACACACATACTAACCACTACGCCAATCGCTCAAGTAAACGATACTTCAAAATCAACTTAAAAGTATAAAAATATACATGAATTTACAGCCTTACATGGTTGAATAGATTCGAAAAAAAACAAAACGTGTGAGCGAGACGGCACGATAATTTACACATAATAAAGAAAGGGACAGGACACTCGTAAGGTTGCATTATGCCGAGTCTCAGGGCGACTGTGTTCGTTTTATTTCATACGTTTAATGCGACAAACTGTGAAATTTTTGCAAGAATTATTAATACTGTATATTCAGAGATTAATGTGTGATTTATTTTAAGAATGTTAAAAGGACTCGAATGTGGCAAGGATAAAAATATTTACGAATAAGTAATTTGAGGGATTTTAAGTAATTTTATATAACATGGCAGAGATTAAATGAAGATCACGAGATTATGATAAATTAGAATCCTTATGTTAGAAGTCGACATAGTAGTATGCACAAAAAATAATAATTTGGATTCGTAATTTTATCATCACCATCTCTAGTTTTGTATCTTTTATTTTATAAACCATGAAGGGTTTAATAATTAGAATTCATTGATGATTGCCACTATTTTTATCCCTAAGATACTAAGTATGGTAAGTATGATGAAAGTGATAGACGTCGGAAAAAGATTGCTAAACTCAAACGGAACTGGGTCGAAAACGTCTACAGGATGCACCCTGATCGATGGCCCAAAATCATCATCCAATGAGTGCCGCAAGATGGTTATAGGCCAAGAGGTAAACCCCGCAAGCGATGGCGGGACACATCGGGGCGGGATCTCGACAAATACCTATAACTGAAACTGAATGCAAATTTCTTTCAATTGAGAGATGTGGAGATCTTAAGTGAAACTTTGCCCAGCAGTGGGATCTTTTAGGCTAATATAATAATAATAGTAGGACGAATTTGCAATTAACTTCCAAACATAAAATAATAAAAAGAAACTAAAGCGAATAGTACAAACATAGGCTATCTTATTAAAACGCCTATAAATTCCTCAACAACGCGACTCCCAGAATACCCAGTAAATAAATTGACACAGCAAATAACATAGAAATAAACTATACGTTTTTGTAAATACTAACTGTTTACATCGAGGCCGGCCGTTCAATTAATCTTTCGAAGAACACCTGTCGTTTCCCTTAATAGGACGAAGATATGGAATTGTTCAAGTAAAATGTAAGATACATGATTTTCCTAACGAAACTGACTCTAAATAGTTATCGCGATTTGAATTCAAATTTAGCATTCCAAAATCTATATGCGCTGGCGTTCCGAATGTGGAGATCTTCTCTTAGATTCCCCAAGCGGTAGGGGTCCGGCTAACGGTGAAGCTATGAAGCCAGCGATTAACAGCCGCTGCCAATAAATAATCCCAATCCAAAATTTACCCTTTGAAATTGACAGGTCAATCTTTTTTCTGATACTATATTGCCAATAATCAATCTCAGTAGTGAAAAAACTATGGCAACATCGTAAATGACAAATCGAAAAGTAGAAAACATTCCAGATTAACTTCAATCTAATTTTTTCGATTGATTATTGGCATCGGCCGTTACGCGACAGCTGAAAAATATTCAGAGGAGACGCCAAATTCACACACCAATATAAAGTCAAACCTAAGTCCTTTTACAGTAGGCAGAGGCTATAAAATTGTAAGTGCTACGATCTAAAGAACTTACGGTTCAGCAGCCGTCATTAATCTCTATAAAAGCTCGTCGATTACAAGGAATCTTCATTTATCTAAAAATGTACATATTAATTTTATCCAAAATTACTCTTAAGTATTTCTATCCTGGTTAAGCCCTTAAGGAGGAGAGCAAATAGCCACGAAAACACAAACTCCTAAATCCTCCTTGATACAATCAACTCCCAGCAAAATGGAGTAATATCATTTAGCTCTAACAATATTACGACAGAGATATCCTTGTCACGACTGTCAATGTCGCTGTTGCATTTCTGTTATCGTTTTGTGAAATCAGTCTGGTAACGACTGCCTGTTTGGATATGTTTTAGATTATAAAAATGTGTACACATTTAAGATTATATACAGTTTTAGGTAGGGTATTCATATTTTAAAGAATCTACGATTAGATTCAAGGTATTTCAAAAATTTCATTTCTAAATTATCACTGATGGACCACCAGTAATCCATTTATTTGCAGCTATTATTTGAATTTAATGACAACGATGAAATGACCGCAAACATTTAGACACTACTACTTCAAGAAGAAATAAACAAACATGAAGGAGAACCTAGCACAATTATTTTGAATCACATTTCTTATAATGCAGTAAAAGAAAATCAAGAAAGACTAGAAGTGATTAGATATGGCAAAAATGAATGTACACCAGATGGTAAGCGTAATAGACAGAGCATAGATTTCCAATATTATTTTTTACAAATATCCCCAAAATCGCTCCCGCTTCCTCCTGTCCACCTTCTCATCCAATGGCCCGTGTTTAACGGTCCGTTCGATTTATGACGACGACAGCGGCAGCGGTGAGTGCGCTAATTGGTGCGTGTTCGAAGATCGTCGCTCTGCGCATGCGCATACTACAGCCTTCGTGCTAAATGCGGACGCTTCTCAGGAAAACTGATTTCGTTTGCTTTTTGTATGAAGATGTGGCGCTCGTGCTGCGATTGTGTCTAGTGTTGGTAAATCATATTGATTTTGTTTTTGCCTTGTTGCTCTTGTGTGATATTTAGAGCTTTTAATGCAGCGTTTTGAAGAAAAAAATTAACATTGGTAATTATCATCTTCGTGAGACATAAGTATTCCAAAGTTGTTAGCAGAAATGAGCACCCAAATATATTCTGCAGGTCTTCGAAATAGTTAAGATTATTTGGAGAATTGGTAAATCTTCAATCCTCCATAACCTACATTCGGTTTTAGTAATAATGCACCCCTTTTGATACATCATAACTCACACCATTTCATATCTATCAGGTGCGATTTATATGTATACAAAAATAAATATTTAGATACAGGCAATTTCATTCCCAGCTTGTAAATCAGCATATTTATATGCAAAGTCTGTATATTATTAAATTCCTTTGGTCTAAACAGTTTATTACGGAACATATTTCTTTCCTAATCAATATTATACGTGCTGGCGTTACTAAGTTGTATTCATATTTGAGAAAGCTTTTTGAATAGCATGAATTTTAAGAAAGTTCATATGGTAATTATGTAGCATTGTGTTATTTAGTTTTTTTTCAAGATAACATTATACACCAATAAAAATCTTTTCTGGTTTCAGTTTAATAATTTTTATGACTATGCTTTTCTTTAACAAGCTAAACAAAATAAAAGTTTAAAAAAAGCTACAGAATTTTTAAGAGATAGATCAGCTTAATAGCTCCGGTAGACAAACCTACGTCACATAAATATCGAGGCTGACCGAAATTTCTGGCCATCTAACCCCCACGCTGGCCATAAAGAATAAAAGCCGTTTACGATCCCAAAGATATCCTTACACAAACTTCACTTGAAACAATAAGATTCATCTAACCCGCACCAAAACGACGACAAAAAATCATCAAAATATTCATCCAGCTTTAACTACTGCACCAACTTTACTTAAACACTTATTTCTCACATTTCTAACGAACATTGTAAATATTGTTCAGATACCAGTCGTGGCAAATTTAATTCCGATCCTTAAATACCCTGTCACAAAACCCAGAGCCTTAAATCAAAGGAATAAGGTTCATTTTACATAGATCACCGATTTCAGTAGGGCAGCCCGTGTTATTTCAGATCAGCGGTTCTGATACGTAGCTAGTATTATTTCGTATTAAATCTCCTTCAACACCTTTATTAGGATTCCTGTATTAAGACCCGTTAGTTGTTTCCAGTTCTGTAGGGCCTGTGCGATACCCCTGACATATTGGTGGTGGTAAATTTTGTGATATATTTATCTGATTTTGTTGGTACATAGCTGGAACAAAACAGAGCAAAAAAGATACGAGAGTTGTGTTATAAATTACGTTTAGAGTTTATTGGTATCTGTTAGTAGATATTAAGAAATTCAAAGTTGACACTTGCTAAAATAAACGCGTTCTGAAGTAGAGATTAGTTAGTTCACAAAAGGAACTATTTTGACTTAGTTTAGCATCGATTGTCGCTGAGTGAATGAACATTGAACCGCTTGTGGAACCGCCTCATGAATTCTCTCTCTTTGATTGAATACATCATATTTCCACAAAATTGTAGTTTTGGCATTTACATCAAAAGAATATTCTCTACAGTAGCACCACAATTAATATCCATAAATATTTGGACAAACAAACATCATCATTTAAAAAAAAATAAGTCTTACAGAGAATCATTTGGATTTAATTGCTAATAATCCCACCAAAATATCTTTCAGTCTCGCAACCGTATATTACATTTAAATTCCGACAATGTATCCTGCAAATAAACGAAACGTTTTAAAATCGCACAGAACACCGCGTGTATAATTAACGGCTGTTGGTGAACCTCAAATTATGTTCCCTAATAAAATGTGCGCGGGTTTAAAAGCCTTTTGTTTCTGTCAGGGAGAAACGCCTTGCGTTGGGGAATAGAATGGTGCGCGAATGAGGAGATTAGGGATGCGGAATTTTATTCTGATTTAGGGCCAATTGACCTACCTAATGGTTAATCACTACTGCCCACAGAGCAAAGAAATCATAGATGCGTTTTGGGTTTTAACATTGATAATATATCTGAAGATGATGATAATAACACTAACAATCACACACATAGTCCTGACCCCACTCTTAGATACAAGTCTTGGGTCGTAGTAATCAGAAACTACCCAAAGAAAATACTCACAAAACTCTTGTCTCCTTGCTATATTCAGTAGGTATACTGATGATGGATTTTTTAGCAATACATATCTTGTAACTAATGACGATATTGCTAATACATTTCACTTGTAATTAACCGCTGTTTCCTCTAATTTAGCCCACAGCCCGCGGTTCAGAACTCATTGAGAACATTCGGCCCCGAACCACAAACTGAGTTAAATTGTTTTCACATCTCGAAGCTTCTACATTGTTGCAGCGATGCAGCGGCCGATAGGGCTGTGTTACTTTCGTTTAGCCCTTATAGCGTGGGATTGGCCTAGTTGTAGGATTTATATAGTGATAACCCTAGGCACCTTTAATTTTTTTTAATACCAATCTGTAATATCAGAGTATTTTTTTGAGGAAATAGTAATTTGTTTCGGAGAACGTAACTATACAAATGCGGGTGAACCATGCACTGGGTCAAAAATATTTGTGTGGTGCATCTGTTTTTTTTTTTTAAATTTGGATATTCCCGAAAACTCTCTATTAATTTCTTGTTGCGACAAAATAATTAAATCTGATGTGAACTCAGATGTGTGTATACCTTTTAGGCGTACTTAATCACTGTACCTAACTAAACTAAAAATCAAGAACCTCACCGTGTACACGATTATATTAATTATCCATCAAAAATAGCCTCAAAAAAGACGATAAATACACGTTTTAAAGGACACGCGGTGTGTAGGAGCGTGGATAATTTTTCACGCGTTCGCGACTATGAACAGCCTTATCTCAACATCTGCGGGTAATCCATTTTAAAGAGTCGCTGAGCAAATTGCATGAATAATATTAACTTATTTATAAATTGCCTTGTTACTGGTAATGGTGACGCGGCGTGAAAAATCGTTTTTTAATTTAATTTTTTAATGTGTCATTGTGGATTATATTTTATGTATTAAAACACTTTGTATGTGAAAAAATATCGGTATCCTTAAAGCAGGGTAGAAAACCAATCAAAGAGATTTCCAAAGTATGAACACTATATATTATGTATTACGCTTACCATCAGATGCACGTAATCATTTTGCTCAGCCAATATAAAATAATTAATTTTCACTTAGTAGCAATTAAAGTACACCACGATAGAGTTTCATAATAAAATTAAAATCACTGTGATTCATAAAAATAAAATTACTTTGACTTAATCGTATGTTGTGTCACCCGCCAACCTATTCTTCAAATACTTAGCCAATCGCAATATATTTTTACCTCCACTAAATATAAGTAAACAATAAAACGCAAAAAATCACCAATTAAAAGAGAATATAAACTAGTGTTGCGCTATTGAATTATCGATAAAAAACGGCGAGCCACTCTGCCGGGTGACATAACACGACCCGAGTACCGTGAACGCATTACCGAGTCTCCCTTTTAAGCGGCGTCATACGGCGTCGAGTTACCTGCGCAGGTAAAAAATCACCAATATGACTCACTAGTTGGTGCCCGCGACTTTACTTACCTTGCTATATAAAAATCTGTGTCATTGAAATTTGGTTAAGTAATTGTTGACAATATTAATATAGTATTTCAAATACAGTACAAGTGAGATGTGCAATTAATGCATCTATTCGTAGGTAAAAATACATTTATTGTTGTTTCATGATGGATGAAAACAAACCTAAATAAAATTCCATTATTAATGCGCGTAGAAAGATGGAACTAGGTGACATATTAGGCGTGATCTGCACTTAACATTGGACCAAACTGTTACTACCTATTTCGCGGTCAAAGATGAACCCTATTCCACATTTGATGCGCATACAACAAATGAACCCAACTATATTTTATGCTTAAAGCTTACACAAAGATGGACCCAACAGTCATTGGCTTCATATAGATTACCGCATAAGTAACACGCGTCCCGTGAAACAGGATAAACGATTGCTTTGCAGGATAAAGTCCATTCTTAACTAAAAGTCTGCGTAATTAGCCATGATCTTGGATAGTCGAACGCCGCCCGACATATCCAAATGGCAATAATAATTTTAATTTTACGACGGCTTATGAATATTTTGCGTTGGTGCCGCCATTTTTACTTGTAGGGTTACTGCTTTAGCTGATTGTGTTTTAATAGTCTAGATTCGATAAACCAACGCATCCTAATGGTAAGTGATTGCTGCTCATAAGTATTTACAATTAAGGACCCTAGGATCGTTTTCGGCCTTGAAAAAAGAATCAGTTTAATTTCATTTTTATTTTAATAAGTACGTATACAAAATTCAATTTTTCATTGGTTCATCATTGTTTTATTTGTTCTTTTCTATTGTATACTAACATAGTTTGATCCCATTTCAGATTATATGGGATCAAAACAAGTTTGGCAACCCTACAACTACGGTTTTCCAGTTAATGTTTTGAACGCATTTGCCTGTAAATATTTCGTATTTAAATGATATAGAGTGCATAAATTTATATAATTCGGATAATCGTTGCGCACTTTTTATGTCTGTCGATTAACTTTCGATTAAATTAGTAGGTATGCTGTCCTTGTCAGACTTAGAAGAAACGAATGAGATAGAATAAACTTGATTTCAAGACGATAATTTAGATAGAGGAGCGGTAAACATGTTATAAATGAAATCTATTATTAATCATTAGTCATATCTTTAGTCCAGTAGCCTCTATGGGCTATTAACTGTGATATTCAAAGTTCAAATCCCAAGTAAGGACATCGGATAGGCAAGTTTTGGATCTAGAATTTTTGCATAGCAATGTGTTCGCCGCCTGTCCTATTTTGGAATTAAAATTACCTTGGTGACTTTGGCGCTACCTCTGTCTATCCCTCACAAAATACAGGCGTCTAAATAACTCATATTTGTATGATTAACGTCTATTCGTGTTTTAATTATATAACAAATATTTGTGATTTGCATTAAGTTTTGCATAATTTTATTGCGTAGTCATTTGCATATTATATTTTGTGACACATTCTTACGATCTGTTACACGTTTTGTATCAAATACTTATGTTATTCGTTATAAATTAGTTTTTTCAAGATTTTATTGTCTTGTATAGAATTTGTTTTATTTATGTAGACAAGAGGTTTGGGAAATGAACAAATGATATGCAAAATCTACTTAATGAGATTATTTAATCCAATAATTTGTAATTAATATGACTAAAAATATCTCGTATAAATGTTTTATAGGGGGTTTTATCCTTTCATTTATTGCATTTTAATGTTAAACGTCACGTATTCCTAATACCTATTTGCTAAAACCATGAGATTCTTAACTTAACAATTCTTAACTCTTACTAAAAATCCATTGACTGCACAAATCTTTAAATTCGATTAACCCGGACTAGATTTATCCCTAAAACATAATTCAATATTCTAAATTGAAAAAAAAAACATTTAAGAGACATTAATATAAATCTAATTTTGTCACTTATATTCAATTAACTATTTTAAAAAATATGCAAATATCGATACCCCACTGATTTAACACATTCATAAACAGTTTTTTCTAACCAATGTCATACGAATGAGGTTAGTAAATTGTGAATGCAAAAAACCGTCGATAAAAAGGCGTTGTATCTGTCACAAAGTCGAATGACGGTTACAAACACGGGGGGCGTGGCCGGAACTATCGATATAACTATCGACGTATCTAGAGCACGTTGCACAACACTATTTCACTTTTATGAAAGTTCTATTTTTTATAGCAATCGAAGGCTGAAAGTTAAGGCGCGGGGCTATGTTAGGTTTAAGAGAAATTAAATAGTATTTCTAGTTGATAAACCCTACTTTACATTGATTTTAGAGGTTGACCTGACTTATAAGGTTACCAGCCCGCTGCCTACTAGATGTTAAAACTTTTAGAAATATACTTTTTACTACACGCAAATTAATACAGTTTTTAACCATGTAACCTAACCATATTTTTCGTTTGCCATTCTTATGCTAATATAATATCTATTATCTACAGGCTGAACCATTCTAAACCATATTTGATAGGTTAATTCACATTCTTAATTTAGAGAATAACTCATTAAAACACAAAAGATTCTGTTGACATCTCACAATCCAATGAATAAAATTAGCCAACGCGTCACAAAATTCCGAAATGTCGTAATATTTTACTAAAATATGACTGCATGTAATAAGCTTATGGCCTTATAATATAAATCAAATATCGTTGATTAAATTTAAAAGAAATAATTATGTATAAATGTGTCCAGATGATATAACTTTAATAAAAAGCAAACGACACTTTAATTTATATTCATAATGGCCGTAACCTGGTAGTTTGGCACTAAGATCTAGATTCTATGTTACTGACAAACTATACAACTCGGATATTCTACAAAATATCCGATTCAAAATAACTATTCGAACTGCATTGACGAATCTTTCACAAGTTTGTACTTATAGTAAGAACATTTTATGTTTTGAAAATACTATAAAGAGTAATCTTTCCTCATTGACGTATTTGGCAAATACCCAACTGCGGTACGAAAGTTAATAAGTGAAATATTTATTTAAACACTAGTAAGGTGTAGCTCCCGACTAGGTTTTGTGGAACCCAGCCTTTCATAGTTTTAGTCACCTACCACACAAGCTTATCTTAGTGTGAGGTCGTCATAGACTTTATATTTTAATATCGACCTGGCAAAACATCCAAGGCCGTATTGCCTACCGTCTCACCAGTCGCCAACATTCGACCCTTAACACAATATATTAAAAAATAAAAAATGCCTCGCGCAGAACCGAACCTGATCCCCGTCCGTCGTTCCTACTCGAATGTTGAGCGCGCTTTCATACGTCACAGCGGATATTTTTCGCTCCAGCGAATTGTGCACAGCGCTAACTGAACTTTAGAATATTCGAATGAGAAAAAAAAGTATTTGGTAATGTATTGGTTACCGACCGATATTCATCGTTCGGTCTACCTGGCGTTATCCCGGCTATTGCTAAGAGCCTTTCTTATAAATAGCGTCAATTTCGCTCGATTTTAAGTGTTGGAAAATATCAAAGATTTTGATGAAAAGAACTGATGGTAGGTCTCTCTTATGTGAGAGGCTGCCTGGGTAGGTACCACCGCAAAGTCTATTTCTCCTGTCAAACAGCAGTGTAAATGCACTGTTGTGTTTCGGATTAAAGGACATTGTAGCCAGAATAACTACTGGACATGTAGGCCAGTGCCCTGCAGTGGGACATATATGGGCTGATATCGTACAACATTTAACACCTTATATAAGGTGATTTCTAATTATTATATGAACCATGCACTCAAAATACCAAGTATCATATTATCTTTATCGACTGATATTGGATATAAACTTCTTGCAGCCCTATTTAAAATATTTTAGAGTTATTCAACCACGATGAATTACATTCGAAAATTCAGTCTTATGAATCGCATTTCAATCCACTCAAAGTTTCTAAAGTAAACAGCAGCCAAAAAATTTAAAACCGTGACGTTTAGCGGACTCCACAGGCCGACTCTAATAAATCTTAGCATCAATTCCCTCTTACTCGAATTAATGTTTACTTAGTCATCCCACAAAAACACCATTAACATTTCCAAAAACCATGTTACAAAAGTGATCTAACATTCCTTGTGTTGGTGTCGGTCTATTCAATAATTCATACCTGTACGTACCACGTATGACATTAACACTTCAACAGAACAAAAGCCTTACTATTCAACCGACGCTCTTGAAGGAACGAAATGTTTTTCATATAAAAATTAAAAACCAGCATCACAAGACACTCTTCTAAAAAACGTCTTGAGAATATCCATTTGAATACTTAGAATTAGGAGGTCTTAGTAGGCTGGTCGCTTGGGCAAGTAAAGAAGCTAATAAAATCATGTTTGCTCAAGTGTTTTTTGTTTGATATGAATGAAAAGCAAATAATGTAATGCAAGTTTTGTTTATAAAAAATGTTTTAAAGTTACTTTGACACGCTTTAAGGTAAATTTAAAATGTGTGTAATATATTCAAGGAATCAGTATTAACAAACATAGAAATTTATGTAGAAATATTTAGTAGTTTCATAAAATAAGGACCATTTCACCTTTGTGAAATGCCAAATGCATAAATTTAGGTTTAAATTTTAAAGCAGTTAATTGCTCTCTGCTCATGATAAAATTTTATTTAATCGACTTAGGATTTTGTAGCACAGCTTAACTAGAGGCAACATAAGTTTTGAAATCCGATTGTTAATTTTTAAAATAGTAATATAAAGTACTGTATTTGATAATATAATAAGACTGAATGTATCTTATTGAACCCACTAAAATTGTAATACTGCAATTTGATCTAATCGCCAATCGTTAATCTCTTTTAACATTCACTTGCGATTTATAATTTAATTATTAACACTATTAGCAAAGAAATCGTCACCCATCTGTGCAACATTACTGAGCTCAAGGCAACTATCCTTTTAACGCGGATCACGTAAACTTTTTTCGCTCCTAGCATCGTTTATAGATAATAAAAATCTCTAATTCACAGAAGCGATCGCATGCTGGTACCAAATAAGTGTTTAGTAAAAAAACTGGAACTTAAGAAGTCCGGCGTTTCCACGCACTGACTATCGATAACGGTCACGCACGTTTTATCGATTATCGATAAAATGTAATAGTCGATTTGCCAGCGTAAGTGAACAGTTTGGGTTTTTTTGCTCATTTCTCCCACGACGATTCTATTTGGTATTTTGCTTTTAGTCGATTGTGTAAATGCCAATTGTTAGCCTTTTAGGTTAGTGTTTATATAAAAGTCTGTTTTTTTTTTATTTAAATACGAGTGCTACTCCGTTAATGAAGGCTTCAATGCCATAAGTATACTAATATATTCGCTTTTAGTGCACTAGTTGAGCGGTAAATGTTAATTTATACTTGTAGACTTGTCTTTGAAGTATAAGTTACTTTTCCGCAGTACTATTATACAATGTGGTCTGTTATCGTAACTTTCATAGAAAGATTTGCTGGTAGATAAATTAATTACATAATAAAATACAATTACAAACTATCTTAACCCAAAACTATTACAAAGCTGCATCAATAATTTTAAATCAATTTCTATACATCTATTTAAATCCATATAAGTCCACATTTCTATCCGAAACCCAGAAATTAATACAACAACAATAAATCACAAAATATTAGGCATCCACCCACGAAGCGGCATATGAATATGCATACACCCAGATAACTCATTCAGATAAACAATAATACCAAGACAAAAATGCACCGGATTCTTGGGAATTCAATAAAAATACTGACCGACCATACAACGTTAAATTTAAATCCAAACTCGATCTTTAATATGCTCGTATATACGGACTTTTATGCGTATAGCTTGCAAATTAGCGGCTGAATTATCAAAGAGTCTATTAAAAAGAAACGTATAGGCCCTCACTTATACATTTATTATAATAGTCAGAGATAAGCTTCGTTTGACCGACTGACGGGATGCGAGGCGATTATTCGATTAATCGTTTTGCGATATGGCCAAAGTAGTCGATTATCGATTTATGGGTGAATCGATTTGGAATTAAAGAATAGTTGCTTCGAGATGGTATTTTTATACTAATTAGCATTTGGATATTTCTAAAGTGAACGTTTGTTTATTATTTAAAGATAGCTGGCTGATTTAATCGAATATAGTAAAATGTTATTAGTTGGTATAACACGTCTTTTTTGATATTCCTTTTTTTAATAGCCAAGGGGGACAGGTAAGGAGCTACGAGTATCTAATTGTAACTTACCACGGCCACCCATGCCATGGAATTGTAGGTGAATTACAAAATATACTTCAGCAATTATTTTAATTATCATACTTATTTCATGTTAACATTATACTTTGTTGCGCCTGCTTTTAATAATTTGAACACCTGGAGGCAAAATGAATCAAACTCTTTATTAAAGTTAAACTACATCAAGAATGAATTTTGCTTTTTGCTATTTGTAGCATTGGTTTTTTGTTTCAAACATATTGTACGAATATTTAAAATAAAAAAGTATTTAGAATAAAACTATTATTTACGGATTTTATCGCGGATTTGGTAATTTTTTTACATTTTTTGACTTCCCAAAGTTTCGATTACTTTACAACGTTCATGGTCACGGGGCGGACTGAGGTATTAGTCATCCGTAAAAAATATTACTTACGTCATGTTTAGTTTAGTTTAAGTTATTTAATTCATAAAAATATTTAAAAAAACCTTACTATGTTAATTTTCATTTGGTTTATATTTATAGTTTCTGAAACATCGTAAACAAAACTAGTGATTCAATTATTCAAAAGTAAGAATCTCCATGCTAGTATTGTAAATGAATTTTGTCCTAAAAAAAGGTCGTCGAGCAAAGGAATCAAGATGGAGTGCCATGTAACACACGTCAAGTTTCTATTAAACGTCTAAGCGTTTGTCGGTCGTTCGTGGGACAATCTTTTAATGGCAACTGCGCTCCGTTGACACTTTTCAATTAAAGTGAACGCGACTGCCGAGGTTAAAGTATGTTTAAGCTTTTCTCCTGCATGTTTTGAGAATTGAAAGAGGTTTTTTTATGTAGTTAAATGAAGTTCATTGGATAGAAAGTGATTACTGAACACCAAAAACACTGTTGAAGACTTACGTGGAAAATAGATGGAATTTAAAAAGGCATAGATGGGAGAATATTTATTATTTTCTAGGCGATTTGACATTGAGTTTAGTGGTATAGACAATTTTTTAAATTATTATTGTTAGACTTATAATTATTTATTTGTTTTAATGGATTATTTATGTGAATAAGAATTCTAATTTTGAATGCCATGCATCTAACAATTGAGTAAACATTTTGTTTTACGATGCATTTTAAATCTAGATTTGATATCAGCCTTCCGTAATTTTGCCAACCACAATCCAGACTAAAACTGTCATACTTGGCTTTAATTACATAATATTAGCAATAAATATAGATACAGGTAAATAAAAGCGAAAGGTCACGTAAGCGGCAACATAAACTTTATCTAAGAACTAATTAGCATATTTAATCCAATTAACTGATTCCAACACACGGATGCATTCTAACACTTGAAAACAAATCCTAATGGACATTTCGCGTAAAAGCAGAATACTAAAGTAGCCTTGACATTTGCAACTAAACGTCAAAGTAACGATAATCGACTAGTAGCGCCGATAATCGACTAATCGATTTAATCGCGCTCGACGTATTTATTGTACTTCATAAAAACTTATTTAAAGTACTTTTCGCATAAACGCGTAACTTTATATTCTAGTGCGACGCCAGTGACGGAACACATTAGTGCAACGATTACGGACAAGTTAGAATGATAATCGACTAATCGAAAAACTAATCGAATTGCACGCATTTTATTGATTTTCATTAAAGTTAATCGCAGCACGGAGTTAATGCATAAAAGTGCATTTTTATATAGAGTGCACTGTGCAGGTATGAAGCTGGTGTAGTAATCATAATAGATCAGTAATATACGTAATAGATCAGATTACCAGTAATAAGTACCAACGAGTAACTTGACTAGAAATACGTGTACATTTTATATTGTAAAAATAAAAAAATAAATACTTCGAACATTGATCCTGTAACAATTTGTCTCGAAGCAAACTTTTAGTATTAATAATTACAATGGAATACGTATATATTTTCTGTAACTTTATTTACTCATATTCGTTCAAGCCGGTGACTGCATTATAATATTTTATATTTTCTTTAGTTTAATAGTTGTTGATATTTTAATAGTCACTTCTATTTGAGATCAACGATGTTTAAGCAATGTCATTTTCGTCAACTTTTCAAAATTTTCTTTTTATAAACTTTATTTCCTCATTTCGAATTCAAACCCAACACCTTATGGAAGCGGCCTATGACTACCATATTGAAATGAACACCGAAACATGTATCATTCGGTTAAGACCAGTGACCAGTATTCTGTCATAATATTATGTTACTTAAACTGAATTTGCATTGTAGACACATTTAATCATGCAAATGGCTGAAGAATTATGACGTTTGGGTTTTAAATGGTCAATTATCATTTATATTATAATGTAAGTATGTAGGCACCTTATTAGGTGTGTGGAAGTGACTACAGAAAGAAATATTTGTGTGTGTAGTAAACAAATATTATTTAATAAAAATAAAATAGAAGATAGGAAAGAAAAAAAATAGTTCTTATTACTGGGACAATTCTTTTACGCTTCCAAAGATCTTGTGAAAGACTTTTCGAGTAAAGAATATTTTCATATGGTAATAGATTCATATTCCATGTCATAGAAAACGGAAAAGGCTTAAAAGTGTAACGTACCATTTCTTCATGGCAGATTTGTGAAGCTAAACACAGGTTTGTGACATAATTCATGCATACATAATTTAATTAAGCTATTATTTAGTCATAAAATCAAGTAATGCTACGCATAACAATTTTACTCCTACCACAATATGATAAGGACAGATAAATTTTATTATTCTCACGTTCAAAAGTTGTTCTTTGACACTGAATTAATTAAAACTAAATATTTTTCTAAGCATTAAACTTTTTAAATCTCTGCCCGTGCGACAACGTGTTATGAATAATAAATATGTATCCATCGGGAAGTTACCTTTTTAATTTTACGTGAAATCTTGGAAATGCGGGCTTACCTGCAAAAAAAAGACATAAATTTAGTAAAGGTTGGTAAGAGATTTTATCTTAATAGCTAAGTGTAGTATATAAATATTTATTTATTACATTTTTTTTCCTAAGTACCCTATAATGGTTTAGGAAAACATCGTGAGGAAACCTGCATATTATAGCTATTTGTAAGATTTTTTTTTATATTATAGGGGGCAAAAGAGCATACGGTTCACCTGATGGTAAGTGAACACCGCCGCCCATGGACATTTATTTGGTATGTAAAGTCCTCCAACTTGCACTAGGCCAACGTGGTCGACTATATGGCCTAACCTCTCTCAACTGTGCTCTCGATTATACAGGAGGCCCATGCCTTGTAGTGGGACGTACATACATGGGATGATATAGTTTTTTTTGGTTAAAACCCACATAACAATTTTAATAATAAACACATTTCGAATCAAAGCAAATCAAATTTTCTAAATTTGCTAATTGTAATTAATCAGTCCATGTCCTAAAATCTTTATTGATATACAAAAATTATACTGCATAATACCAAATTATAATATGGGACTTCTCTAGGTATAGGAATTCGTTACCGACGAAATTCGGCCTTAAAAACTTTGTATTTACACATTGACTGAGTCTCGTAGAGCTGAGCTAAATTAGAAGTCTAAATATAACAAGCGTTATTACAGCAAATTCACTTATTAGGAAAATTCTTCGGCAAAGCGCGGTATTAAAGACTCTTTCACTTTACCTACTTGTTAATACAAAGTGCACACATGAAGAACATTGTTTAACCTTAGGTACGTAAACAGTGCGATTCTCTCATAAGCCGCAAGAGACGAGTGCTGAGCGGACACGAACTGCGATGGACGTGGACGATAAATTCAACAGATACGACTTACTGAGAACTGTCGCACGCCGCGCAAAGTGCAAGCGAGAGCGGAAGTGATAGCGACTTTATACCACTAATATTATTGGTGAATGTGTTTAGTTTAGTAGTAGTAGTTTAGCTAAGGACATTGATTTTCGTAAAAAGTTTTTTGGAAAAATGTGTGGGAATATGCAGTGATGATTCGACTTTGTATGAAATATAAGAATTTAGGTAGTGTCTTATTAGTTCTTAGAGACAACACAGTGAAATGTAAATGGAAATGTATTAAACAAAAATAAATTGGCAGATACGCGTTTTTTTTGTAATAATATAAAAATGTGACTATCTAAATATAAAGAAAAACATCTGAAATAACATAACTATATCTTAGCCTTTCTATTTATAAATGCAATTTTTAACCATAACAATCGTTACTTAACGGAGAGCGGATCGCTGCCGCTACCTCCCATGCCTTGCGGTTGTCAAAAGCATAGCTAAAATAATAAAAATATTTGTGGAGATATCCAGGGACGGTACGTACGTGTCCCGGCGGCGCGTGATGTGCGCGTGGGACGGTTTTTGGATTTTTAACAAAACTTACTTTTTACCTCGAATGTAATTTTTGGGGTATTATTTTCAAAATTGAGTTAATTGTCGAGGTACGTTAGATTTTGAATTTATTTGAAAATATACTTGACTTATAATACACAGAGCCTAGTAACAAGAAATATCACATAAGTTTACTTGACAAATGTATATTGTCTTGTATAGCCAAAAAGCTCTGATGCCAAGACATGCAATCAGACATAAACACTACAATATTTGCTATAGTTGTATTCAATATTTCCTTTAAATAATTAAAAACCCACTTTAAATAGACAATATAGCCTCATAATATATATTAATTATCAATATAATATATATTGACAGCGTGAATAAACTCAGGGCCTTGAGGTCCTGGATTCTTTTTCACATCATTTACTCCAATATGTGATCATTTTTTGGTCTGCGATCTCTCATATACGTTTCTATGACTGGAATGCATTGCAATATGGGTGCAACAACCACCTGCCCACCCAGACATACATAACCTAATATTAAAATAAACAGCATCAATTAAAGCAATTGTAACACGGAACCCGTTGTTTATGAATGTGGTTCAAATGAGTCTCGTGTAATTGGAGGCATTCCGACACTAACTAAGAGACATGAATTGAACCGCTCGGCTAAAACAATACGCTACCGATACGCTAAAACAGTTTTTATTGGTGGCTAGGGCTGGCTCATTGTGATTTTAAAACTAAAACATATGAGGTCCAAAAAATTCAGCCGTGGTCTCGCAATAGGTATTCTTGAACTGGGTATTTTTGGGGTTCATAAGTGTTTCTTCCATGTTATATTTTTCTGGTTTTTGCATTTCAATAATTCCTATGAAAACACTAGATATATTTTCTGTTGATCCTCCGTAAAGAACTACAAGCGGTGATTTCCTCGCTAGCCATAAAACATGCACTAATCCAACTTAAGATGGAATACGAATAGGCTCATTCAAAATAAATAAACAATAAATTAAAAATTAAAAAGAACAAAGAAATTAAAAGACACTGTCAAAAAACAAAATAGGTACAATTTTTTTTTCACTAAACCATTAAAAAACCGTTGCCCTTTTATTTTAACAATATTCCTGTATTGTGCCAACCCTACGCGGCCACATATCCAGCTTGGAAAGCGTTTAGAGGGTGGAGGTGCTAATGCGAGCGCAAACAGAGATCGCTACCGAACTACTGCGCAGGTATGTAGGGACTTGGGTATCTAGACACTCATGCTTTGTTATACAGGGGTAGGCAGTAAAGAATAAAATTCCAGAAACTCGTTTTTTTCCAGTGTGCAATTTAGTGCTTGTATGAGACCAACGTTTTCGGAAAATATTCAGACCAAGACATTTAAAAACATATGTTTGAAAGGCAACATATTCACTTAGTGAAAAATAAAAAAATAATATAAATATTGAAAGTCAGGAATCAACCTCTAAGGCTTCTGAAGGTAAATAGAAAAAAAGAGTAGATTATCATCAACTCTTAAAGCTTAATAAAACCCTGATCAAATATTCTGTGTACATATTTCCTAAGCCGAAATCACAACTTCCGGCGCCAATGCTCCATAAAATTACCTAAACCAACATCCTAACGGTACCTGGAACAATCATACACCCCCACATACTGGGCTTCTCTAATGCCGCCAATTATTTCAGTCAACAACCGCCCCCGATCTTAAGCTCTGTGCACACGAAATATTAGGGAAATAAAGATTTACTATGTGTAACAATGGATAATATGGCCTTACAATTATGAATCATGAGGCATGGTCTAAATATTCAAACATGCTTTGCGCATGCGTTAAATTTCAACGCTTTCATGTTTAATCTACCTGGCTAGCAGCATTTTGCTTGACAGTTGTCATCCAAGGAGGATTTCATGTTTATATAAAACGTTAAACGTTTTAAATATGGAATAAGAAAAGTGAGAACGAAAATCTTTTTTTTTTTTAATAGCAACCTATTATGCCAATGTTAAGTAAAGAATGGACAGTTAGAAATAAGGTTCCTATCGGTATTAGCGCTAGAAAACGCCTGGGCAGTGGTCTAAAATTTCCAAACACGCCGGGCGGTGCATGCGTCACGCGAGGCGCAGGCGACGCGAGGAATTCCGAACGGGCCGAATTCGACTTGTCGGCTCGCAGTGCCTGTCGACGCCATCTGGATGCCACGGATGCGCCCTGTAGCTGGTTTATCGATATCGATAAAGGTGTATCGATAGTTTATTTTTATAGCGGCATTATTGATCTATTGGCAGCATTGGCAGCAGTATAACCTGGGAACCATGAAACACTGGTTATGATTTTCAGGAGCGCTAATATTTATGGTAATTAGAATCATACTACAATGTATGAGAGAACGGCCAAAACAAACTAAATTATAAATAAACTATTAAAAATAATCATCGTATTGTTAGTAAAATGAGTCGTTATCCTTTTTAAAATATTACCGTCTACATTAAACACAAAAATCTATTTAAATTTTTATATCTCTAGATCGTAAACAAAAAAAGTAATTCAATCCGACTAAGTCAAAACAACCCGTCATTTTCCAAACACCGACCCGTTCACTTTCAATTTCATCTCATCGACACTTCCACGCAGCAACGGCCGGCACTATCAAAAAGCGCGGCAACATCGCCATCTCCTCTCCCTTTCACTTTCCTATCAATAACTAAACCCGTCCTTGTCTAACGCAACTACCTTATTTAAATAAGAGTGAGATCGGTTTTAAAGAAGCGTGCACTTGAGTTTGAACTCTATTTTTGTGTTGTTACAATTTGTTTTAGATAACCAAGTTTTTTAAAGGGAAAAAAGCGGTGTGGCCAGGTTATCCAGCTCAACAGCGCCCCCTGTACGAAGTAACTCGAGTTAGGACGTATCGTCCGGAAATATGATCTAATTTTCGATTGGGTTTGTGTGCCCTTGACACACAAACTCTTTAGAGAATTTAGAAATGTTTAGGGAAGCAAATAGACGAATATTTTTGATGGGTTTAGAATGGAGGCTGTATGAAGGAATAGCGTAGGTTTTGAGGAGGTTTTGTGCCGTAAATTTGATACTTCTTATAGTTATCAACCGGGACGCATTTTTATAATGTCTTGTTATTTTAAATCTTAAAGTTATTAATATCTATGTAGAGTTGAAAATGAATATAACAAAAACAGTTTGGAATCAACTTAATCTAAACTTGTTGATTAAGCTAATATGATGTTTGGATATAAAAAAGTTTTAACACAATATACGACATAGCTTTACGCTTTTACCTACGTAGGGTAAACAGAAGTAATATTATTGCCACCCACAGGCAGCTTTTTCCCTTATAAATATTATATGGAGCGTTATTTATGTTTATTTGCAGCCTGGGAGAGAATTCCAGTACTAGGCAACTGTTTTTCAAACCGATTCTTTTTATTTTAGTGATTTCTCGTAACCAGAGAAGCAATCACGACAGATAACGCCAAACAGCAGTGTAAATGCTGTGTTGTGTTCCAGTTTTTAAAACAATGTAACCAGAGTCTGTACTGGACATATTTAGACTTAGCATCTTATGTTTCAGAATGGCGAGCGCAGTGGAATGCTAAGCAGGTGGTAAACTGGTGGTAGGTCTCTCATATGTGAGAGGCCATCTGGGTGGGTACCACCGCAATGTCTATTTCTCCCGTCAAACAGCAGTTTAAACGGACTGTTGTGTTTCGGGTTGAAGGGCATTGTAGCCAGAGTAACTACTGGACATATTGAGACTTAACATCTTATGTCTCAGGATGGCGAGCGCAGTGGAATGCCAAGCATTGCTTTGTAATTCAAGGTGTTGTTTGGTTTTGCTACTGTTCATGAGCGGTCGTATCGCTTACCATCAGGCGAACGGCATGCTCCTCTCGCCATTCATAGCAATAAAAAAAAAACAAAAAAAAAAGCTTTTCTCTGTAATTCATACTGTTGCTTGATTCTGTCGCTCGTGGATAAGGAGCGATCATATCGCTTACCAGCAGCCGAACGGCAGGCTCGTCTAGCCATTTTATTGAAATAAAAAAATCTAAGCAAGATATCAGCGAAAGCCCCTATATACTCCCCCCTGTTAGCCAACTAAGCAATCCCCCTTAAGCTCAACTATTACGAGTATGTTAATTGAATTCATTATCTAAATAAAGCTTGAATATGTTTAGCTGTAATGTACAAGCGTTGTTGAAGGATGCTCGCTCATTTATTGTGACTTACTGGCTCACCGTGTTGTGGGCGTGAGATATGCTCTATTATGGGCGGGATGGAGGCATAAAATGGGGGGTAAAATGGCCTTTTGATGCTACATTTTTAAATGATTATTAGGAACTAGTGTCCCACTGTTGTGCAATAGGCCTCCCTCTTTTCCTTTTAATTAGGACCTTATGTAATTGAAAAACCGTAAAAATTTAATCCTTGGTTTGATAGTAACAAACCCCTCTCTTTTGGTACCACCTTTTTTACCAATTAGATCCCCCGTCCTTTAATTACAGGATATTATTTTAATTGCTTGTATATGTTTAGCTGTAATGCAAGAGCGTCGTTGACGGATGGTCCATTATTTGTTGTTTCATACTAACTCACCGTGTTGTGAGCGTGACTTATGTCATATTAGGAGAGGAATTATGGGATGGAATGGGGGGGTAAAATACACATTTAACACCACAGACGTAGTGTAAAAAGAATTCAAATGTATCAGGGCTTCGGTGTGTTTTATGAGATAATTTTGTTATGCATACCAAAGCGACCTCTGGAAGAACACGCCATTAGCTGAGTTTAATTTCAGCCGACCTGTGCTACGTATTAGGTATAATTTCCACTAATATAACTTCCTCGTAATTTTGAAAATTGTCTCTGTGCCATACATTCCTAGTTTATAAAAACAGACTCTCTTCGCTATCCTAAGAATATTTCATAAATTACTTAACATATCAAGGGCCCAAGGACCCCCAATTGCTTCCCAAAATCCATTCCTGCGCAAATTCTGTGCAAGTGGCGGCAACATCGACAGCGGGTGATTTTTCTCCAGCTACTGTATCGGATGTTATATGTTAAATATCTGTCTCTTTCACTCACAACGAGCCAGAACGAGACAGCACACCACGGCGAATATGTACGCAATTAAATATTAACTGATACGCCGCAAATATATGGCGCGTAACATTTCTAAACATTAGCCGGGACAGTTTCACGTTTGTGATATATTTGTTGATTATTTAAAGTATACATTATTTATGCAGAGGTATACTGAGATATTTGGCCAACACTGGGGCCAAATGCGCTGAAAGAAGACATTTATTTACTGCGATAGTAGCTCAAAATGAATCTATGAAGTACTGAATTAAATTCATATAACCTTGCTTAATTAGTTAACTAGAGATTTATTAGTTGTGTTAAAAGATAGATGTCGAATATGTCACCGTGAAATTAAAAACAAATATTGATTGATTGGTTAAAAGACCCTTTCAAGTATTAGTTAAACGAAGGCGTGATAATTCGTGGAACATACGACACTGGATAATTAAGACTGTTGAGAGATAAAACAAAATCTTTGATACTATAAAAAAATATATAACCAATGATAAAAAAACATAATCTTTTAAATTGAGATAAAAAATCAAAAGGCCTATCAGAGATAAAAATATTAATCAAAATATTATGTCACCAAAAATATTAAAAAACGTAAATCTGTAATCTAGATAATAAAGTAGGATTATCTTATAGATTACATTTAGAATATACTTTTAATACTAATTTATTGATATTAGTAGTTGCATGACATGTAGAATATTTTTTGAATCAAATGCTATTTGTATGTAATTTGTGTAATGCAAAATTATTATAAAGAAACATCCGGGATTAATAATATAGATTTTTTGTTGAATAGCGACTTGTTTAATACACAAAAAATAATTTTGTAACAAAAATATGAAACTTAATAGTAATGTAAAGATATAGTTGGTAATTAAAGTTCTAAATTCAATTCCTATTAGATACACCAATTTATATTTTCCACATCACTTTTAAGCGATATTTATTTTTAATATTTTTTATTACAATAACCAAATTTAAAAATTTCCCGCAAGCCCACATTCACTAACAAAATACAATCAACTGAAACAATATCTAGGAGATAATAATCTAAACGGTCTAGGTGTCATTGGCCGTCAAGCAGTGTCAGCGCGGTAACCGAACCCGGGACTGCGGTCTGGCTGGTAAACGTTCCGACGCCTGGAATGTAACCCAACACCGCGCGTTACTAGGTTAAGTTTAGCTGCCGACCCGGATGGAATATCATGGCGATACATCCGTGTTATCATTTTAATTACCACTCTATTACACACATAGATAAACTCACGCGCTTTTCCCAGAAGGGGTAGGCAGAGGTGCCACCAAAACACGCACGTTCCTAACCTATCATCTACCTACCTATATCGGGCACAAATTCTTGACTTCTAGCTAATATTAAATAAAATGAGGTCCATTCTATTCAATCAATAAGTAGAGTAGTATCAATGAGTTTTTGTCACCATCGACAAGGGTGATATCACAACTTTTGCGTCTCTAGTAATCTTATTCACCGACTAAAACGCACCAACAAAGCTGTTACATCGATCCAGTATTCTGTGCGAGAATGCTTGAACCTACATTGTACTTTGAGAACCTACAGTAAAGCTGTACTCTTCTTTTTATTATCATTAATCTATAAACAGTATTCGTGATAAAATTTGAGTTGACTGTAAAACGCGAAAGCCCCGTCCAAAAAAGGAATGATTGTAATCCAAAGAATCATATATCGTCGAGGATTCGTATCTCAGGATCATCATCATATCAGCCACAGGAAGTCCACTGCTGAACATAGGCCTCCCTCAAAGATCTCCACAATGACCTGTTGGAATCGGCCTGCATCCAGCGATTTCCTACAACCTCAGCCAGATCGTCCGTCTATCTTGTAGGCGGGCGTCCGACATTTCGCTTGCCTGTACGTGGCCTCCACTCAAGAACCTTTCGGCCCCAACGGCCATCGGTTCTACGAGCTATCTCAGGATACACCTCTGAAGTTTTGGAGTCATGTGTATATTGATATCATTACTATGCACTATAACGGTGAAGGAAAACATCGTGAGGAAATGTGCACACCATAGCGATTTGTATAAATTTCTTTGATATGTAAAGTCCGCTCTCGGCTCTCGCTTGGCCAGCGTGGTGGACTATATAGCCAATCCTTCACAATCTTTCTTTAGATTGTAGAGGAAGCTCGTGCTTTTCAGTGGGACGTATATATATCACGCTGATACAATATGCAATGATATCTGTGCCAGCTCTAAGCGTTTTGAGAACAAAAAATATATCATAGATTTTGGACATTGAATCGAACTATATAGCTATTAGGTATATTATTATAATAGTAACAAATGACCATTAAAACATTTTAATTTAAAGAATGCGGTACAAACAGTGTGAAATTAATGTTATTCGAAACGCAAGTGACACCTCGTTAGTGATTATAATAAACGTTAGACAATCTAGACACGTTTCATCGTGGGATCGAACCCGGGACCTCACGACGCCAAGTAACAATCGCCCATGCTAAACATGACGAATTTATTGATATTAAAACGATCAATGAGTATTAAATGTGTCTATCGAATATCAATATAGTCGTAAAATCGAGAGTAAGATTCAAAGATATTTGGAGACTCATATACACTAACTCTTTCACATACTCGTTTACTCTAACACATTATACTAGATTTTTCTCACGGAGCTACTCGGCCATAAATATAATGTGTTTTATCTGAAATTTTGTCCAATTTACTACAAATACCTAATTCTGTCATTCAGACATTAAGTTGCATTTTTGATAGGTATTCTTCGAATGAAAAACAATTTATTTTTCTTCAATGATATATAAGCTTTATAATACAAATAAAGCAGTAAGTATTGTTTGTTACTATTTAATGATTATGTTATAAATTCATAGAAAAAAATTAAAAAAAAAACCCTACCGTTTTTGGAGGGCATAGTAGTAACTGTAATACACTACTAATTCTAACTGCATCATTATGATAATAGTTTATAATTTAAAAAATATAAAATATATTATCACTAAACACTTTATTTTCTAAAAGCCTTAGTAGTGGACTCGCATTAAAGTTGGAATCCTACTTAAGTGACGTGGTAGGGGAGAAGAAATTTTCCGCTTTCTAATTGTATCTTGTAAGACTAGCTTCGCGCAAAACATTGCGGTACAGCTAATTTGTGTTTAAAGCAAATTATTAAGTAAAAGTTGTTGAAATAATGCTATTTCATCCACTATTTAATATTTGTCTTTCTTTATATCAACCCAAATACCTTCAACTGCTGAATTTGCTTATTTGATTAAAGCATGTTTGGTCTAATTCTTAGCAAAGTACAGGTTTTGTGAAATTCGCACACCTTTGACATTCTGATGAAGAATGTATGCAGCATTATCTTACAAATACTTAAAGGAAATATTTAGTAAGCGATTAACCAGCACGGTGGACCAAAAATGTCTACAAGGAGGGTCGTCTACGTCGGAAGGGATTGTCAAATTACGACCTAAATCATCTGCAACATGAAAATTCTTTGTGCAGTTAAATAAGGGGGTTACTCTATACTCCGAAATTTCGAATATTCGAACGTTGAACGTCATCATATAAAGCTTTCCACTTCTAAAAATCAACACTATTTTCTATAAAACTTATCATTCACTTCAAACTTAGTCTAAAGTTACTATGTACTATAGGATTCGAAAATGTTGTAAAGTATTCAGACATATTTAAATTTTACGTGCGATGTTCCTACATTCGTGTCGAAGTACAGAGTAATCACCAACGACAGGCAAAACAAATCAAAAAGAATAATTTACATCCACATCATTAACATTTTTTCTCAACTCTAATCTCCATAAAAAACTTTGCTATAATAAACGAGGGCTAATAAAAATGACCGTACTATCTCGACACTGAGAGAGGGCTATCAATCGGCAGCGAGAAACGCACTTAGGCAAGTGGCGAGGTACTAGGTAGCCTAGAAAGCATTAGTCAACCAGCGACACCGTTAGTGCTTTATTGATGTGAAACCCTGAGCCTTAATGGTTTGTAATGGCGGGTGTGACTGCGATATCCCGAGACCGATTATAAGGTACAAGTATGAATTATAGGATAGCGGGATGGGATTAAGGAGATTCATTGGGGAGGGATTAGGGATTTGCTGGCGATAATTGCTTGTGTTATTTTAGGTTTAAACGGATTTGTGTTCTGAGTCTTATTTATTGATAAGGGTAATTGTCGCTTTGTTCGGAAATACAAAATATTTCATCTCAATTTCAAAGGTTCTACCCGACTAATGTTGTAGATTAACGCACACTTTTAATCGTGGCAATTATTTTTTCCTTGAGCCCAAGTAAAAAAGCGATCGAATATTCACAGTGAAATTAAAGCACAAAAAATAAATAGTAATACATTTTCGGTGTTTTTCATACAAAATTAATAAACCTCTTTTAGGTTTTCATCGTTCAAACTGAATTCAAAAGTCTTTCGAAAGGATATTTGACAATTCGATAACTAAAACCAAGCCGTTAGATTTATCTGTTCCCTTCTCTCTCACCACAATATTTAAAATTCTACAGCATTTACGATTTCCCAAATATTTTAAACACGACGACATGTACTATCCACCCTCTTAAATGTTACCTTTTCACAAAAAATCCCACTAAACAAAGCTCAATCGAACCTACCACAACAAGTTACCGAGCCACGGGAAACCTCAGTAGTGAGGCGAGGTGTGAACAGACAGACAACCCGATAAACTTATACTCTCCGTATAAATCATATTATGTTACTACCACTTATGTACAACGGTAATCTTTTGTTATTCTAATGAGACCGGAGATGATGCGGAGTGAATTTTATTCCAAGATAGGTGATGATAATATCTTATAGCCTTTATTGGTACTACTCGTAGAAAGGTAATTGGTAATTTGTGGAAAATATCGTGATAGCTTTTTTTAGTACTGTACTCATTCTGAGATTACCTGAAGCCCTTTAATAAATAAAAATATCTTAATATATTACGCAATGCTAAGTGTTATTGTGTTTTATTGCTTAAAATAAATACATGATATGACTTTAACGGACTTCATGATAAATGTAGATTTTTAATTAGTGACTAAAACTTTTTTTTACCTCCATGAAGTCTACTGCTGAAAATAAGCCTACTCCGTGGATCTCCATAAATAAACTACACTGCATTTTTATATCGTCCACTCACATTAGCCAAGAAAATGAGTCTAAAAACTGAAAGTAAAGTGAAGTTAAAAGTGGTCAAGCCACAATTTCACGGAAAACGCTTTTGCTGTCACTTTTTTTTTTAGTAAGTGAGATTACAGGAGGCCCCATGCCTCTTTTCTGCTTCCGTCCTTATTACTTCCCAGGGACCTTCTATATATTTCAAGAGACAACGCAACTACGATCAAATTATTTTGGATATTCATGGCCAGCGTGGAGAGCTATATTGCCTAACTGATAACTCATCTCAATCATATTTTTGATTGTAGAGGAGACCCGTGCCCTGCAGTGGGACTCACATATATAGGCTGATATATGTGAGTCCCACTTCATGGACAGCAGTATAAAATCGTATTAATACAAACTCATAAATATCACGCTTGTAGCCTAAAAGCGTAAGCAGAAACAAAATCCAACAATACCACACCAAAGCAACTTTAATAAACCGTGATCTAAATATATATAGAACCAAACAAACAATTTTTATTATATCCAAAGACGTAGTGCCATTCTATTGCCATTATTGTCACAGCCGGGGTGTACGTAGACATGTTTATACCAGCAGAACGATATAGTTAACATTTAACGCACCTTACCATTCTGCCCGTGATATTGTAGGAATATTATTTATGTTACGACGCCCGCCGCCATCCGCTATATGCTATTCAGACTTTATTTCCTTGGTATTGAAAAATTTGCGCTTTGTTGTGAGGTGCATATTTTGATTTTTAAAATTCTTTTTAAAATTTAAATAAGCGAGATTTTAAAGTCATTTTTAAATTTACAACAGCTGTGGAATTACATAACACGTAGACATACTGTGTAGCTATTTCGAAAATGAAATAAAATTAATTTCTTTACCTCCCGGTTTACTAGGCTATATTCACCAGAGAAAACGGGCAAGAAAAACTCGCGTTTCTCTTTTCAAAATAAGTTTACAGTGATTGCATAGGAGTTGCAGCTTAGTTTAATTCAGAACAGTTCATAAATCATTTATAATAATAATTAATTGAATAAAAATAATATTGGTTATGTCAACGTATACAGCTGAGTTAAGCAGTCACCCAGAACGCAGACTCGGAATACACGATTCCGTCAAATTTAATTCTTTATTTTATGTCTGATTTCATGTGTTGTCTCCCTTTAGACACTGGAATGCTACTGTTGGATAAAGTCTTCCCCAAAGATATCTATAACCTTTTACTTACTGTGATACAAAATCCAATATATTTAAATAAAACAAACACTATCAATTGTATGTTTTTCGTCCTCAATCGGCTATTTATTGCGTCAATTCGTACCTACACGACTCCCAAGTCCCAACTTGCAACACGTGAAAAGTTTCTAAACCAAACAGTTTAAGATTGCCGAGTATTTGCATCGCTATCTTATCGCAGGATTGCTGTAAACTGGACACAAGTATGTCTCACAAATTACGCATATAAATAGTCTTGTGAAGAAACTAAGTTTATATCAACATGATATTTACTTATATGTGTATATAGTTTATTCATAGGTTTATTGGTCTTAGAATTATCTGCCTTAATAGAATATATTTGCCATGAAAAGAGAGATACTGTAATAATTTCTTAAATAACGATTATATACATTTAAATGGTTCGAAAAATCTAAAGACGACATTAATACACCCAACAGTCAAATACATATTCCTGACCCCACACCAAGAACACTTAAGTCTTGTGTCGTGGGTATCAGAAGCTACGAGAGATTTTTCGGTCTAAATAAATGTCTTTAAAATACCATCACATCAAAGTATAAATAAAATGCTTTACCTACTTACAAAAAATACAGTGCATTATTTTAATTAAATATCACACCACATTTTGAGCTCAAATCCGGAACGAAAAATCGCAATAACTAGAACGAATACCAAACACCTTGAAAGAAGTCGTGTCCTTAACTTCAATAAAAGCTCGACGATAAAAAAGCGACGAATTAATCTTAACAGAATAGTAAATGTATCAATAAATACGTTTGTGCGAGTTACGAACTCTATGTAGCGTCTCCATGTAGGCTCTATGTAGAGTGAATCATAAATATATGTAGAGTCGGTAGAGCTACAGCAGATTATATAACCTCTAGATGGAACGCTTGAAGTTCAAATACGGAGATAAAATAGTGGTACTGGGACCACTTTTTTCTTCTCGCCAATTGTGACAGCTATACGCACGAATACAAAAGAAAAAAAAAATTTTGCGTCACTCAAACTCGTTTTGGGCAGAAAATACTAACGGCTATTAATATAATTTATAGAAATTACTTTTAAAATAATTAGAAATCATTAGCTCAATATTCCTTATCAAACAACTACAGTGCTACCGAAAATTGCGAACTTCATGGGCGGTTTTTGAAGACTCGAATGTATGACGCAGTATCTAGATATTTTATTATCTAAGAACTACAGTTACCCAGCCTACGGCGACGCTCATAAAGGTGGTTGCCCATTACGCCACAGTTGATGCAGTAAATCTTACGTGAGGTCGCACGACTTTAAGTGGAGATAAAAGTCAACGCGATATATCGCCAAATTGGCAATGCGGGTTACAATTCAATCATTTTTCAAACGAATTACCAACCACGCATGCGTGTGTTTGTTTGACCGTGATTTTCTCGCAGACTACTTAACAAATTTGGATGGAGTTTTGAATGTTGTCATTTCGATTAGGTGTAATGATTTGTTAATGAATTCAAATATTTATGATAAACCTTCTATTGCAATTTAATATGATAGATTCCTTAAAGTTTTGCATTAGATTCTATTTATTCTATGGTAACCACACTCGCGACAGCCACGTCTGATCCTTTACCATCGACCCACGCGCATCCAAATTATATTTTCCAACTCAAACACGTGTTAATATGATAGATTCCTTAAAGTTTTGCATTGGATTCTAAATATTCCATGGAAACCACACTCGGGACAACCACGTGATCCTTTACCATCAAACCACCACGCATCCAAAATATTTTTAACTAAAACACTTTTGTCCGCGACAGTACCCAGTTATTACTTCCAATAATTTCCCGCCTGTCCTAAAATTTGTTGCATCTAAAACATTGTTCTCAGCGACAGTTCCATCGTATTTGTAGCCATACACGCAAGGTATTGTGCCCGCGTCCGATCTCGAGATACTGCGTTCCACAGTTTACTGTTAGACGCTTCCTACTTTAATAACGCAAACTCCTGCAGGACGCTGTTAATTTATACTAAATGTACGTTGCTTTGTATACAACGGAGGTCATGTGTAGACAAGCTGTTAGAATGAGGCTTTGTAGGACAGCTGTAAGTTTTTCTTTAGAAGATAAAAGTGGTAAGTTAGTGTATGACTCGTTGGCCTAAGCTGCATGAAAATTATAAACGAGGGCCTGTGTTTGCTCCCCCAGTCAAGTGTTATGTTATATCAGAAATTTCAGATTCTAAAAAATCTAATGATTACAAAGTCACAGAAGACGCTTTCAACAGGTGACTGTAGCAATATTAGAGAAATACCTCTATTTAGCAGTGGGCATCAAAAAGTATCTAATGATACAGACTTGAAATTAATCCCTATTGCCTAAGACATACTATAGTTTTACCTAACCTACCGTTAATATTAAACAAAAAGCATCATTCGTTATTAAATACTCTTCATTTTTCCATACCACACCACACTCACAGCATATAATAACACCTCAAGATTCCCACACCCGAAACAGTAAAGCCCATTCCACATACACGGCAAGAATTCGCCATTGTTGTAAGGCCGAGTGCACACCGTCTAATGACACACCACACTAACAGTACCGAGATGTTTATCTGCGAGTTTGCGCATCCCAGGTTACCGCTACGCTATGCCATCGGGATATTCTCTAGTGTTTGGTTACGTAAAATTATAGAACTTATTTGCATGAGGAACGGTTATAATAGGTTGCGGGTTGGTGTTTGTTTTGAGAGTTTTAGTGTTACCAGGGACGCATATTGTTGGTGGATTCAATTAAGAGTTACTACGGAATGCTTACTTAGTCTTGTTTAATGTTTTATTTTTCGACTACCTTAATATTCTTAAGTCGATAACTGATTAATTATTTATCTGTATAATTCATTGTTTGTCCCGTTGGTACAGACTAATACCAAATTAATTTATTTTAAACTAGGTAATTATCAAACATTATTTCTGGTCTATGTATTATGGCACTAAAAAAATTCTCGTATTTTTCTTATAATGGCTTCAGACTTATTCTATTCACTTATGTTCTTACTATATATTAAAACAAATAGACAGTTAATTCCACTCTACCTAAATTGCGTCAAAGATTTTGATATAGTTTTTTTTATCTCTTTGTGTCTGCCATGAACAGGTTTCAATAGACTTTCACTTGCATTGAGCATTAATTTAGCATGCTTGTTGCTTGATTACGGCAAGTAAAAATAAACTCAACAATGATAGCTAAAACGTTTTAGACAGGATAATGTATGAGAAACTTCATTGGTGCTTGCAACTTTCTTAATTGAACAAAGATGCGTAATGAATAAGTAGTTTTTGGTTGTCTCTCCTAAAAGTTTAATATATTGTTAGTTGCTCTGAGTTTTAAAACTCAATATTTGATGAACCAATATATTTATGACTTCTTTAATTAAAAAATGCATTAACCATTGTTTTAGGTCTAAGTTGGCTACATGTAAATCTGACCTTAAAATTACAACCATATGAAGGTCCCGATGATAAACATGCACCATAAAATATTGAAGCTTGGGTAATCTACCCCGCTGGTATAATGAAGTTTGGTGCCTTGAAAAAATTGCTAAGTTAGTGTTTTTTATTTAATCTAAACACACGTTAATCACTGTATTGCTAAAACTAACTTAGCAGTTATTTGTTATTCAATGCATGTTGTGACGCCTGCAGGTAGTGCATTTAATATGTTATCAAATTGTAAGTGTATTAGATATAAGAAACAATGTAATTACCATTGGATGTCCTTAAATAAATAAAATAAAAAAATAACTTTGAATCGTATCCAGACCCTCATGAATCACAGCCTATAAACACTAGATTAATCAGCCAACCAATATCCATTATTAAAACATCCACATAATTTATAACACTATCTAATCCATTTATCTATAAAGTATAATCCAGGGTAAATTAAAAACTGGCATGAATGAGCCACTAAATATGCCGTCCCGCTGCATTGTCCCGTGGGCCACTAAAACACAGCTTGGTGTCAACGCTTCCGTGCTATTCATATTATGCACTATGCTTTACATTACTAACGGGCTGTTGTGCCCGCCTTTGAATTTATTACTTAGTGGGTGACCAGGGGATTTGAACTCTGCTGTTTGGGAGTGTGGTTGGAATTTCAATGTGTTTTAATAATGGTGAATTAATTTTTATTTTGGTAAATAATTAGATATATTTTTGTTAAAGAAATCAATAAATTAATTTAGTAATTCGTAGATGATTACTTAAATCTACAATGCAATTTAAATTTAATTTAAAAATGCATAATTAACCTAGCTATTTGGGCCTCTCCATAGTGTATTTGGTAAAGACACCGGATGAGAAATAAAATAAGAGGCAGTAATATCGACTCCCCTATCTAGAAAAAAAAATTCTGAGATCCTAAAGTATTTGTTTGTTCGGTTCTGAGTGATTTAAGAGAACAAATCTTTGATATTCATGATACAAGATTTGTTTAAGGTATTCACGGCTATATTTGTGACTCTCATATTAATTATATTTATTATCATAGCTATCAAATCTCTATCCAATAAGGAACTAAACACAATACTCATGTAAACAATTGTACTATACACCGATTATTAAGATTTTCTGCACATTACCTTTCTCCGATAAGAAACTAACATAAACTAAATATAATACTATTATTGCACTGAACGGTTTACCATATCACTTACGAAGGTTAAACGTAGATTTGCAAAGGTGGGATTTACCGTAAATTAATTCGAATAACAATTAAACTCGCGCCTGTTTCACTGATGGGTAGGCAGAAGTGCAACTAGAACCATAGAGTCTAGTTCAAGATTTGAAGATGAGAAGAAAGTATATCTAGTCCAATCACAACTTAATTAAGATTATTTTATTTAAAACTCTCGAAGCGTTAAAATACCTATTCAATTTTCAATAATTGGTTATATTTTTAAAGAAGCTGTAAATCAAATGTTCTCAGACTCAAGACAAAATATAATAATGTTATTTAGTATTTATCATAGCAAAAACTGACACTGATATACTTTAAAATGTAACCGTAACTTAAAATATCGTATATAGACTTGGAACTATTTCAGCTCATTTTTTTACCCATCGTCCCATCTATAGCAAAATTACAAAATTCCGGGCCACTTTCAAGTATAACTTGCTAGAGAGTTTGACAAAGATCATTATCGTCGAGTTGATAGGTCGATTAAGCTACAAATGAGATGCTGTATCGGCCGTAGCATAGAGGCTAGAAAGCTGTGTACAGCTTTCGCCGGACATTTTGATCTGATGGGGTTTTTAGAGTTTATTCACTGTGTGGCTCTTACTACTGACTCGTGCGAAATGGAGATTTTAATTTGTTATTTTTAAGTGTCTTTTAAAGTACGGGGTGGCCTGTTGGTAAACGACCAGACTCGGCTGATAACATGCTCACGATGGTCGCGGGTTCAAATCCCAGGGCACATCTCTGACTTTTCAGTCATGTGTGTATTGATAGTCAATCACCACGCACTTTAACGGTGAAGGAAAACATCGTGAGGCAACCTGCATACTATAGCGAAGTTTTAAGAATTTCTAATAGGAGGCCTGTGCCCTGCAGTGAGATGTATATATGGACTGATACATTTTCATACACATAAACAATATTTCAAATCTTCCTGAGACCCGACTTTCTCCTCTCACATTAAAATGAGTTTTCCAAAGCAGGTCGCACCACTCAGTACAATTTATAAAGCCATTATATACTGGCAAGAGATTTTTTATTACGATCGAATGAAGGAAGTGACGATATTACATTCATTAGGGCTTGAGAGGGCTGCAGTTAAAACTGTTCCACTGTTGAAGTGCATTTGCATAATATCATATCTAGATGTAATGCTATGATATTAGCAGTCATGTCTTCTTTAACATAAGCCTGATAGGTTTAATAGCTGTGTGGTGTTAATCGCGATGTCCCGGTTTTGATTCCCGGTTGCGACAAATTATCACGGATGGATAATTTACTGAGTACGCCACATAACTGGCTACGCTAAAATATGAGTTAATTTTGAAATATATTTATATGATTTTAAAGACATAATATATCACCCACATATTTATTTATTATTTAGAGAAACTAAAAACTATGAGTATTACCAAGTGAACTGAGCTGCAAATTACAACCCTCAATTTTCAATATTACCGATACTAGCTTACACGCATAACATACATAGATATATCCACGCCCTTATCCATGTAAGGGTAGGCAAATATTTTAAGTGCCATAATAAGCCATAGCAAGCAAATGAGAACGCGTTCCGTCTGATGGTAAGCGGTCTCCGTCACTCATGGACCATGGCAGCGTCAGGCCATTCATAGTAGATCGATCTTTTTTCCGATCCAAAGATACCACCCATACCAAGCCGACAAACTCCAACAAAAACTTACAAAGTGTACCCGAAGTGGGATTGGATCCCAGGACCTTACGGTTCACAGCGCACTGAGGCGACCAATGGGGCGACTCGCATCTAATGGGCTAGTTCCTAGATGCATTAAAATCCTATTAATTAGGCGGTATTATAAAGAAATTTTGTACTAAAAGCAATCACGTTACCCACTATCTAAGCGGAATTATTGTTTTTTGCATTCAAAAACTCCCACGGTGTCTTGTGGAAACCTTTTTCTATGAATGGGTGATTAGTGGGTTCACACAAAACTGTGGGAGCATTTTAATACTAGTACTATGGATAATGCTTATGCTTAGAAATTAGTGAAATTTTTGACATAAACGGATGACTAATTGGAAATGCAACGTTTTCGCTTTGGGAAATCCGCGTTTTAAGATTTCCGTCACTGGAATTGTTGTCCGTATGTAAATCAAATATGACCTCTTTAATGTTCAAATTAACAGATCAGATTGAATTTGGATGCTTGAAATAATCTTATATTAATACTGCAAGTACATACATATTGTGAAAGTCATGGTAGAGATTAAAATATTTCTCAGTTATTATATATAGTTGTTTAAATACAAAAATATTACAATAAAATAGGCTGTTTAAATAAATATATTTCATACTTTAAACCTAATACAGCATACCTAAGACCTACCTTAGTATAAAATAAAATATTAATATAAAAAAATTAAACAGCTGTTTCAGTACCGTTGCAACACCTAATTGAACCATTTGCAAACAAACAATTCACTAAACCCACATCCATCAGTACTCAAAACGCCCATCACAATAATGGCACCAATAAAAACCAGTTAGACTTCATTAAGTACATACTTTCGCATTTTCCCGACAAAAACCGATCTATGATAGATCGCCCTGGGAAATGATTTACGGTCTCCCGACGTTCCCCGAGCAAATATGGTCTCAATGAGCCGAGCCATTTATGCAGGACCATCTGGGACGCCGGCTAGATAAATTGCCTCACGTGAGCGCCCTTTCAAATTGAGTTATAAAGTTTGTACATACATATGGGTATATAAGTAGGCGAATTTTTAATTATTAAAGTTATTTCGTCGTCCCCTTATCTTGGTATATACTAGTAAATGTGGTAATCATAAATTATTCACAGAAAGAAAGTAGTACAAGTATTTAGTTAAATTACTAATATTGGCCAGCGTGGTGGACTATATGGCCTAACCACTCTCAATCGTACCCTCGATTGTAGAGTAGGCCCGTGCCCTGCAGTGGGACGTATATGGGCTGATATATAGATAGATATAGACTAATGTTAAGTCACGTTTCAAATAGACTGGCGTATAAACGCCGTCTAGAGAAATGGTTTATATTATTTATTTAAAAACACCGTGGTTTGGAACTTACAAGCTAATCTTATATCCTACAAAACCTACAAAACAACACAAATACCGTTGTAATGTTTTTCGATTACACTGCACACACAGTTATGTGCATTATTACTCTTCGTCGTAGACGTACGAGCAACCATTTTCATATCTATATTCTCATCTTGATTTTCAGTTATGGCCTAATGCCTGCATTTCCAAAAAGATAGGTATAGATGCCACTAGCGTCTCCCGCTGTAAGCTTAAGTCCATTCCAAAATGTGATATGGGGGGAGCCTTGGGTTTTTTCCCCAAAAGGACTGACATCAATCCGCCGAGCCCAAAATCTATTTCAAATATTCTGCATGTAAAACTAGGTAGCTATGCTTCTAATAAATTCTTAGAAAATATCAAGGCTAAAAATCGCAGATATGCAGATTATATCAGGCTGATTTTAGGTCGTTTGAAACTACTGATAATTAATTATTAATTCGAAAAATAGCAGATGTCTGTCATGGACCCGAAGCAGTGAACTGTGTTTAAATAAATAACACTCAGATCGAGTCTTGTGTCGTGGGTATCAGGAACTATGAGAGACATCTCAATCTTACAAACACCCAGACCCGAAATAAATATTTGTGGGCCGCACAAACATTTCTCTCGGTGCAGGGAAACCCGCAGCCTCTCGTTTCACAGGCGACGTCTAACCGACTGCGCCACGAAGGCTATCCTTGTGTCTTGTGGCTGTTTGTCGGTTTAATTCATTCCCAACTATGATATGATTGCTACCGTAACATAAACAACGAAACTCATACAACACAAAACATCAAGTTTCCCACAAATCCGCACGACATAAAATCACGACACAAATAGCAAATACCACAACAGTTTCCCTCCAAAGGTTACAACCGAGAGAGCGAGAAAAAAACTACGATAGTAAGCTTTCTAATGAAAAACTTAAGGAATGTAAAGTTTAATTGTGGAGAAAACTTAATAACTCGAGGTTCCGCAAATGGCCCACGGTGGAAACTCGCCGTTTATCTTTTAATAGGATGTGCGAAGGCGGTGGATACGCCTGTGCACACTTGGCGGTGCAAGTCTGCTCTTAATTCTTGAAAATAGGTTATGGTGTCATTTTTTAATGATTGGCGACATCGTATGTTTCTATTTCCTTTTCCAAGTTTTACTCCATTTAAAGTTACAACTCCTTGTTTATATCTCGTTTTTATAATATATTTTTGTGTTTCGCTTTCATTCATGGGTTAAAAGTGTTTTCGTGTAAATGTAATACTAATTTAAACACTTTTCTTCTTTTTCTTCTTCTACCTGGCGTTGTCCCGGCCGATGCCAGGCACTGAGTTAAACACTGAGGTAACTTATATAATTATACAATATTTTAACTATGTATAAATAAAAATGGATACTTAAAAAGCTATTGTCAATTTGTACCATCCACACAATCTACAGCTTAGTAACAATCCAGCACACACATCATTCAATAAACGTCAGATCAAGTCTCAATAAGTATCGCCGCATCAAAGCGAATCCTATCCATTAACAAATAAATTTACAACATCCACGATTTATCACAGATGCCTCGAGTTAATGACGACTGTAGAAACTATACCACGGTATTTATCGAGCAAAAACAGACTTCGATGACAACGCCCTGACTTAGTGCTACACTGACACATTTAGATCTTTTTATACATCTATGATAGCAAAGTGAAATATTATTTTGTGTAATAATTTAAATAATAAAAGTACCCATTGCTCGCGGCTTGTCACGTGAAAAGTGTCCGGTATAAAAGTCCCGCTATAAGTATATTTCCCAGAGTAAAAAATACCCTTGATATCTTAATTGCCTTCTTTGATAAATAGACTATCCAACATCAAAATATTTTCTTATTTGAACCAGTAGTTCCTGAGATTAACAATCAAAAAACAAACAAAATCTTCAGCTTATATGACAGCATATTTAAATTTTTGTGTGATCCGCAGGTATTTGTTTCGGGTCCGGGTGTTTATGAGACCGAAAAGTCTCTCGTAGTTCCTGATATCCACGACACACGACTCGATCTTAGTGTGGAGTCACGACTATGTATGCAACCGTATTATTTATTTATACATGTTACGCAATATTTCATATGTGTTGGGAAATTATAAAATATCTACTGCAACTTATTTGACATGGCTTACATCCGTTGACCTTTCTGTGATTATATTTAAGTAGTTTAAGCTTCCTTAACGAAAATAATTTCCAACGAAATTAATATATAAAATACTTGGTATTTAAACATAAATTTTATTAAAGGTTTTAAACAAATATTTAAACTCCCTTCGATTGAGACTGACGACTATCTCAAACGATATTAATTTATATTTCTATTGAGTAAAACTTATCGGCGGGCAGATCTGTGCGTCTAGTTCTTACACAACTGTGTGATCAATTCAACACGGGAAATAATTGGCAAGTTATTGGCTTCTAACTAGTTCCATATCTCATTTATACTATGTATTATGTGGTGTGCAGGCTTCTTAGTGTTACGTGGAGATATTTTACTTGAGGTGAACGTTTTTGTTACAAACTAACATTAAAACTATATCTTAATTGTATCCCCTAAATTTTATCTAATCTGTGATTATTTAAAAAAAAACTTTTTTATTTGCGCGTTGCAAATAGTTAAAATAAAAACTATTTATTTTTAGTATATAAATGAAATCTACTGCTTAATATTAGCTTTCATAAAAGTTTTCCATAGCGAATTGTTAATTGAAATTTTTGTTATAAATAAACTAATATTTCATTTTTCAAAAATAAAATATAATGATCATTGTGTAAACAAGAGTGCGTAAAGAACATGTATATTGGATACATATATTATTTGCACATTTTAATCAATGTTAAAGTCAATTACAAAGTGCATTTAGTTGCTACCTTCCCTTTTTTGTTCCCTTTTTTCAATATCAAGAACTTAATTATTTCTGTTTTAACCTAGTATGTTATCCATGATTTACCATAAGAAATGTATCGGTTGCGCAATTGAATTATACTATGATAGCAAAACTGAGATTTCGGTTTCGAATCCCGTATCGGGCAATGTGAGTCTCGAAATCACATCCCGTGTCGGGCAAAGTGACATTAGATTTTTCTATTCATAATGAACCCGGAGTCAGAAATTTGTGCTCGAATGGCGACAAACTCTCACTATCCCAACGTGGGACAGACGAAGCGAACTGTGGGTGTCTTGGAAGCACCTCTGCCTACCTCTTCTGGGTAAAACGCGTGAGTTTACATATGTAACCTTTAGAAATCTAGTATATCAGTTAATTACACTACTATTTTACTATGAAATAATATGTGAAGTCTCACTAGGCATATCATGTTACGTTGCAACCACGTACAAACATGAAAGCTCAGTGACTCGATTCAATGGTTTTCGTGAGAAGAACTCAAGGTGTGTATGTAGCTATTTATATACACCCTAGATCAGTGGTTCTTAACCTTTTACTTATAAGGGACCATTTGAAATAGGCCAATTCATAGTATAAATATCGTTGGTCACAAAACCGTCACTTCTTAAAAGTCGTATAGCTTTTTTTATGGTTTGTCCTTAAAAGTTTGCCTGATTTTGATTTAATAAAATAAAATAAATTATCAGGTTTGAATTTTGTTCACAGAGCCGAAGACGAAAATCTCATTTTTTAGGACTTCAAGTCTAGCCCTTGAAAACCCTGTTGGTTGTTTGGTTTGGTTGTATGTTATTCCAGTACCGTAATTTTAATAAATGAAGGCTTCTTATATACATTAATAAAACCTGCAAAATTATCTTAAAGATTGGGATGGCTTCACCACCACTTGGACTGCTTTCAGGGACCACCGTTTAAGAACCACTGGCTCTCTTTGTTTCATACTGGTATTATAATCAATATATTTATAATTTACCAACAAGCTCCCATGCACTTCTTAATGTGATTTAATACCATAAAAAATTACATTATTTTTGAATGGAAAAATGTAATGTCGATATCATTTTTTTTTATTTTATTTGCCTGCCACAAAAAGTCGCTTAAGCGTACCAACGAACTAATTTCCACTCATACTTCAGTACAATACGCCATCATTTTTCAAAACGATTGACAACACACGCGTTTATTTGCCGCGTCAACAATAAATCTAACGTCTTTTTCTCATCTGGTGATATTTTTTTCAATAATAGTCGACTATTACGCTAATCTATTCAGTACAACTCCAATCATTCTGTCCTATGGAGTTGTCAACTTGTCTTGAAGGTAGATTATCTGACCATATTTGAATCGCTTAGTGCTTTCGAAAGAAAGGAAAGTGCAGCATTAGGTGGTAATTCGTTTATTTAAATCGATTTGCCTCAGTTAGAATATTCAGCTGTCTTTATCATGGTAAATATTCTTTTAGCTGCCTTTCAACACTTGTCTGACGGGGAAAATCATGTTTATATGACGTGACCACAACCATTTGTAAATAACCACTATAATAATAAGATCTTAAAATTTTCCCAATCTAATCCCAAGATTTTTTGAGGGGTTTATATTCATTCGTGCCACTTTGCCACCTTATTTTCGTCTGAAAATAAAATAGGGGGTCCTGTTTTGATTATTTTTTGATAGATTTCAGATTAAAGTAACCGTGCAAAATTTGGGAGAGACCAAACCAATAATTTATGTACTCTTCCAACGCTTAATCGCTAACTAATAGGTGATCCCCTTACTGTGAATTTTGATAGATCAGACTAACATTTTTTACAAGTGCGGAGCTAACGCGCTAGTATTAAATAAAAATGTCTGCTCTATTCCAGATAGTAATTGCATCGGCGTTGACACTGAGCCCTCGCGACGGGCTTTAGATTGGGTTCAGTGGTGCGACTCTCCTTGCCATTGGCCGTGACTTTTTGCTTTACTTTGGAGTAGCTTTGGTGATCTAATAATTAATTTTCAGTTGATATTATTTTCAGAATCGCTTGTAGGGTATTGTTGGTATAATAGAGTGGAATTGTGTGATTTTAACAGATTTTATAATGGTAGCAATCCCGTGTAATATTTTTTCAAGTGTGATTTATATATTTTTCCTAAACTATATAATCGTATCATGAAGTAATATATTATGGTAATTTACTTAACATATTGTCATGTTAAACCATTCAGTATAATATTTACATAATATAAGTAATCTATTCGAGATTCTTATGGTAATATGTAAAAAATGAGAGCTCAATTGGAATCCTATATGGAATACATTTTTGAGCTTATAAAATACATACAGACAACACAAAGTTAGGAAAGTAAGCAGTAACAAAAGATATTTTTGAAAAAAAAAAAAAACACCTTTAAACGTAAATTATAAATACCGACTCATACTATGTTCATACAAAAAATCCCAGCCATTCAAAAATATGATCACACAGTCACTTTCAAGCATCTGCATACCATAAAAGTTAAATGCATATATTAGCCGAGCTACGTTATATTTCTCAGGTATATAGCTACCACATTACACCCGACTCGAAAATAAGCTAATGGGTTATGTCTGTCTTGCGGACATCATAAATGGATAAAAAAGGGTGGTATTATCCCCGATATAAAAAGCAACCCCTTTGTCCTTAGATGCCGCGTATTAACACGTACGCGGTACTGGCGGGTAGAAAAGTGTCAGGCTTATTTTTAAATGTTATTTTTAGTCTTTTTCATAAAGAGTATAAACATAAATGTGAATCGTATTAGGTATAGAGTGGTGTACATTTTGGATACAAAATTACAAACTCTAAAACAAGAGGTTAGAGGTTTGATTCTCGCATGGACAAAAAAATTGTATAGTCATTAAATATCGTTTACGGTACCAGGCTACACAAATTCTCCCATGGAATTTAGTATCAACCACAATATACAAATATGTTTTTCTGTTCAAATCATATAATATTTGACTGTACCTCTACAGTAAAAAAGTTTATGACAAGACATTGGATTTTAGATAAGAATTTTGTCGATAAGTGTACATTCCTAGGCGTAGCTTTGGGGCAAAATGGACCATCCCGTATTAGTTAAAAAAAAACCCTGCGCAGGTACAAAGCGTCCAACGTGCATGACGAATGCGCCCGTAAAAAAATTAATATAACCACTGCCATTTTTTAAATATGCGCGAAATTGTGTACCGATGATGCTGTAGCTTTTTAAATTGAGTTTTTTACGTTACTGGCTCTTGCATAATGGCCGTTGTATAGACTTTGTGTAATTTTTTGCATGAATAATTCGATTCATTTGTGACCCAGAGGTTTTTGTCAGCCTGTTTGTTTCAAATTAATTTGACGCCGGATTTTCTAGGCAACATCTAGACTTCGGTATGAGGGAATTTAAATCAAATTTTGTTTTAAATATTGGATAGTGTTCCGTGGTCGACTGACTTAGATGACTTTTTTCTTATTTTTCCATCGTGATTGAGTCATTGCGCACAAAATAACTGTTATAAAAAATAACACAAATCCAATTTATTAGATTTAAAATATCTCACAGAAAATTCGGTTCTGCGATAAGAAGAAACTAATAGACTAATCTACAGCGTAATAACAATATTGAAAAAAAAGAATAAAGAATAACTTTACAATATTCTCAGGATTTCATCTAATTTTAAATCTGGCTGGAATCCTAAACAAAACCAAGGTATACTTCCACCGTTTTGACTTGTAATGTTTTACACTTCCCTTCTTATAAAAACCGATAACCATAGACAGAAAGGCCGCAGGCAGTCAAATACATTCCATAGGACCATAGGAAGTGCATCATTAGTCCAAGCGGTCCAACTTTGACAATCTCATACACACACATACATACATATTCATACATACATCCGCGTACATACATCCATACGCAAGACGTCAAAACATCATCCGTCACAGGTCCAAAACAAAAACGGTTTAAGAACTTGACGATTTTATAATAACACCGAAAGGGAAGCATCTGTACTATAACTACTAAACAAAAAAACACACTTTATTCCTCTATTCGTTTGGCCCTACGCCCATCGCCGTACTTTTATTACCATGTATTAAACCGCACACATTCAAAACCCAACTCTATTACAAAATCTTTACAGTACAAATTTCAATGCAACGCAAACTAGAAGACAGTGTAGTAATCTCTGAGCTTCATCAATTATCTTCAGTCAGAGTTAATTACTTTTATAAAGGTATTGGGTATTTTTTTAATAGTATAGCATACTCGGGTAGATGGGGCAACATTTAGGTTTGATTGTTTCTCGGAAATTTGTGAACATTGGTGCCGATGTTTTTATACTTCGATTTTATTGGGGCCGATATCGGAATTAATGAAACTTGAACGAGCGGGGCCGGGTGAAAGCAGCTAGCCAATTAATAGGTATCTCGTTAACTTGATCAGCATAACGATATGTAATTGGTGCAGTCTTGGCTACGAAGTTGGGCTAATGTAATCATATCTGGCTACTTACACATTTTATGAGAGTTGCCGACTGTACGAGTTTTTTATTAATTCTAATATTTTTTGTGTAATAACTCCGATGTTACTGAGCTAAGATTTCTCCAGTTTTGTGAGTTTTGTGACACAATTTTTACATGCTAAACACAAAAACCCGGATTAGCTTGATAAGGGCTACGCACTTTTATCATATAAAGACGGCACTCATTACAATTTATTTCAAAAAGCCCACTGTTAAACCTTGCATAGGTAGAGGTTACCTAGACCATAAAGATAATAATTTCGAATAAAAAAAAATAACAATAACATACAATAACCAAAAATAGGTAAAAGTAAGGACCAAATTCAATTTTATGCGAAAATATCCTAGAATCATCCTTATCCCACACCATATGTAGACTAAAGTTTTATTACCAATTGCAGAAATACTTTTACCTTTAACTTTACGACTGGCCGCCCGACGATAGGTTATGGCGAATAAAAATAATTTTATAAGTAAATAATAAATTAACCAGTGCTTACGCTTAAAAGTATAATAATGTAGTACATTTTATTCGTATCCATGTAAGTGCTATTAAATTTAGATCAAGTATAACAGTTGTATCGACTATAAAGTTAAGCTATAAATTTTATATGGCCTCGCGTTGGCTATTTGTAACATCTCGGAAGATCCTTATTTATCTACGTTTAAATAAGCTTAGATAAATTGATGGTTTAACTTAAAAAATATTATTTATTTTTTAGAATGTTTATACCTATATCTGTATCTGTATCAACCCATATACGTTCCACTGCAGGGCACGGGCCTCCTCTACAATCGAGAATACGATTGAGAGTGGTTAGGTCATATAGTCCACCACGCTGGCCTAATGCGGGTTGGCGGACTTTACATACCATAGAAATCCTACCTGTATAATACCTGTGGTTCACACAGATATTTGCTTCGGTGTGGGGATCGAACTCGCAGCCTCTCATTTCACAGCCGGCGTCTAACCAACTGCGCTACGGAGGCTGTCAATTTTTATGTTAAGTTAAGCCCAAACGTATACTGTCTCTTTCAAAGATAGTTCGTAAACATCTTTTATCAAATGTTCTGTCTTCTTTCCTCAAACGGCATTCAAGAGTCGTACGAAAGAAAAAATAGCATTCGATAGCTTAAATAGGCCTATCACTACATAGCATAAAACAAAGTCGCTTTCTCTGTCCCTGTGTCCCTTTTTATGCTTAAATCTTTAAAACTACGCAACGGATTTTGATGCGGTTTTTTTAATAGATAGAGTGATTCAAGAGGAAGGTTTATATGTATAATGTATACATATTATTGTAGAAAAATCTATCTGTACCCGGGCGAAGCTGGGTCAGGCGGCTAGTATACTATATATGAATAAAGCCAATAATAAATAATAATAATAAATATGCATCATTTAACATGTTATAAGATAGAATGTTAGTTATTTGATATAAAATTAAATTACAAATTGCATTTGCGGAGTACCAATTAATATCAAATATTATAAATTGTTTTGACATTTTGGATTATATTTCGACATTTCGGATTCCATGCTGTACAACACTAGACATGAAATTAATCTAAAGTCACGTACTGTAGACAAGAGCAATAATTTTAATCAAGGGAACAATTATTTTACCTTTGATAGTATTATTTTGCGAGTAAACGAAGATTAACGGTCGGTTTCTATATCCTATCTATCTTTAACAAGAAGTTAGAATAGCTACCTTTACTATGTCGATACATTTATATGCTTTAATAAACAAAGAAAGACATATACGTTTATTTTGCCTAGCTAACTATAAATATATACACCATATCTATTTCTCTCTATCTTTGGTGACTCAAATATGTTTAGATGAATCGAAATATCTAATGAAATCTCTGAATAAACATACATAAAGATGGAAGGTGTGCAAGCTTTGAAGCGTAATATAAAAATATCTGTGGACGGAACGTGGAAAGTATATGCTGATATCTAATACGTCTAGATATAAATAAATAAATAACACCCAACAGTCACATACATAGTCCTAACCCCACACTAAGATCGAGTCTTGTGTCGTGGGTATCAAAAATTAAGATAGACTTTTCGGTCTCACAAATACCCAGACCCGAAAAAAATATTAGTGGGCCGCACAAACATTTCTCTCGGTGCGGAGATCGAAAACGCTCTCGTTTCACAGACGGCGTCTAACCGATTGCGCCACGGAGGCTTTCATGTATATAAAATTAGTATTTTAAATTATACTAGGTATTTTTACTAAATTTGTATACGCTTATAAATCCAAAACCCATACAAGATAACTTTAAAAGATTTGCTAAATGCCGTACGGGTTGAATGTATTTTTATCTCGATATGGAAACTAATAAATCTTGCACAATTTTGAATAGAAAAACAGACATAAAAATCTAAAGCACAAAAGTTCATTAACACGCTTTTATAGAATCAATTCATAAAAGATTCAACTCTAAAATCCCTCTATACAATCGATATAAAACATTCATTACAAATAAATGCTGCAAACAAATACTAAATCACTAAAACAAACATTCACGACCATTACTCAGGCAATAGATGTTTAACGTCCACTGCAATTTTTGTTCTGCCCCCACATCACGTTTATAGTACTAACTTTACAGTGGATAATGCGCGGCGCGTTTGTACCTTCCATAATTAACTCCAATAAAAATCTATAAACATTGTAATGGAAGTTATTATCTCTGGCGGGGTTTATAATGTCTAATCTTCAGTATATTTTAGTTATATTTACTCGCGGCCATTTTTGCCCGTTAATGATGTGAATTTTACTGTGCGCATTTTTTTATCTATTTTAATGATATGCGTTGAGAGTAGAGACGCATTCAGTGTTTAGTAATCAAGTTTACACACTAAGTTTTTTAATGGTTTTGTGCTCTTAAGACAATTACGGCGATCGTCGGCAACTTACATAGTTGATTTAGTTATAAATTAAAGTGTTTACACATGCGTTTTTTATTTTTGTTGCAGTGTATGGCGATTCGAGCACTTTACTTGATGGTGAGCGATACGACAGCTCATGAATAGAAGAAAAACCAAAAAACACGATGGATTACAAGGCAATGCTTGGTATTCCACTGCACTCGCCATTCTGAGACATAAGATGTTAAGTCTCACTATGTCCAGTAGTTACTCTGGCTACAATGCCCATCAAACCGGAACACAACAGTGCATTGACACTGTCGTTTGGCAGGAGGCCTCTCATATTGGAGCGACTTACCAGTGTTTTGTGTTTAATGATCATTCTTTGTGAGGCAAAAGCATTATGCGACTATTCTGATATTCTATAACCACAGTCATAAACAACACTGGAAAACATTCATCACTTTTGGAAACCATATTAAAGACATACCCCAACCAGCCTCAAATCTACCATCACAAAATATATTATTTGCACTTGGCCATACTCGCTCTACCACACCATTGAACCAGCAATTTGGCCCACAACTGGTATCTTATTATATTATATTTAAAGCTCAGTACGTGATCGCATGGCATTGGGTAGTTACCGGCGCGTTCTGACGCCACCTCGCCCAAACAGGTTGCCTGCGCTTTAATACGTTAGTAATTGGTCCCAATACATAGCCCTATCAATTTGTGGGGTGAAAATAGTACACGATGGATATAATATGGGTTTAAAGAATGTGCTGGGTGAATCGGGATGGCAAAAGCTGTGCTAAGTTACTGTGTTATCGGTTACAACGCAAAATAGTACTAAAATTAGTAGGTTCTCTAAATACCTAACACATGAAAATCAGCCAGATATACATATATATCCCCTTAATAGTAGCAAAGACGAGAAAAATATACCCCTTGGGAAATATCTAATCATTGACCAATGGCATTTTTATACTCTAGTACAGAAACCTACTCTTCAATCTAATGATTTATAGAACTGCCAAAAATGTTGAGTTGGGCTATGTTTAGTATATTTAAAGGATTTTTTTAAACTGCCTTTAGTTCAAGTCCCCAACTAAATATAAAATTGACACTCCTAAAAACAAAAGCATAAAGGATCGTTTAAGAAATAAAGTTTTCGGTAACTGGCGACTACAAAGCGTGTAACAAAACTATACATTACACATCAATTGCTTTTTTACATAAAGGAACATAATTCTACGTCTGCACAAAGGAAATTGACAATGACTTTGGTTAGAAAAAAATGTGACTGAGCGGCGCCAGTGTCTCACCATTACCTATGAGGGCAGCGGTTCCCAAACTTTGTATTTTTTTCTATGAAGGGTCAATCGCTTATTAGACGAGAGATGGCTCAAAATTGATATTGATGATTGGAGACAGTCTTGAAGGAGCTTGAAGTTAATTTTGGATAGTTATTGCACGATTTTAAAATGAAAGTAAAGAGCATATTTGAAAGTCCTTCGATAGAATATCAAAGGTATTTGTAAATTCATATCAATAGTAACTTTACACTCATGTGGGGAATAACGAAAATATCGGTATCAATAGGTTCTTAATTATTGTCGAATAATGAGTTGATATTATTTATTTCTTTTTGCCACTAATCTCCACGGAAACCGTATGATTCATTTTGCTACTACATTATAAAAATATATGAGTATGGTATTATATTTGAAGATCCGGTAACACCTATATTGGCAAATAAAACAATTTTATCCGCACCGTGTTATTTCACAGATGAGCTTTGATACTGTTGTTTTTGCGTCTAACAGTTTCTTTTTTATTATACTTCCACGATCTACATTACGTTTATTATAGACATCAGCGAAAATTGATTTAAAATACCAGTTCAGTTCATTACATCTCCAATTTATAATTTATGATTTTCGATGCCATAAATTAAAAAACCGCGTGATCATTAAACACATTTAATAGAACAAGGAAACGTATCTAATGGACGCTTTATTTAATATTTCCTTTATTCTAAACTTGGATTTAAATTCTAAAAACACATAAAACTATAAAAATACCCAACATTAGAAACCATTAAAACACTACCGAAGCCATCAAGATACATTAAAGGTAATCATATTTAGAGCTAAAAACCATTAAACCATATCTGGATTCTTTTGACACTTTTTAAGTAACCATCTATAAAAAATATCAATTAAAATATATTAATTAATTCAGCTAATAAACAACGGGCCGTATTACAAGGCAATAAAAAGCAAAATGTCTTCAACATCACATTATACTTTATTATAGAAAAATCTGTTTTATCTGTCACCTGCGAATGAGCGCGGAATGATTTAAAATGGTTTCAATTTTATAGCTTCCTTCGGTTTGTAATACGAGTAGAAGTCATGTTCGGACGTGTAATTAGTTAATGTAGGTACATTTATGAAGTGTGAGATTGTACGTGGCTTTCCGTGATGTAACACGGAAACTCTTACATTTATCTGTCGTTGAAATCACTTAAAGTACTGAGTATTGAAACATGCAATGGCTTTTAATGTAATTGAATAGTACGTAGAAAAGCGCATTAAAAATATAGACTAATAGACGGTGGTCGACTTCATCCGGGTGCTGTTTTCATTTCCCATACTAACTGTACTTCTTTTCCGTCGTATGAACTAAATTTATGAATGAAAAGTAGCTAATCGTTTCCTGTCTCGATATAAACTGTATGCCAAATTGAATTAACATACAAAGTAAGAATTTTGGATTTCACAAAACCAAGACACAAAGCAAATACTTATGGATCACAAAAAAGTTTATTTGACATAGTATTTCACAACCAATAGATCAAACAAATGCGCGACGAAGTTTGAAAAAAGTAAAAGAGGAGTTACTAAAGAACTACGTAAATTGATATTTTAATTCTAAAAATCATACAAGACTTACGTCATTCACCTAACCAGAATCAAAACTTAAAACTCACACAAAATAATTCAAAACTAAAAATTGTGTTCAAAGTTTGAGCACCGTTGGTCCATCAAACCTTTCTACCTGTGATTTCGGTGGTGCCCAAATTGTAGCCGAAATAATTGCCATTATTACCGGCACTGGCAGGTAGGCGACCTCTATGGAGCTTTGATTCCACACGGGTTTCGAATGCGTATGATTGAAATGAGATGGAGCGTTATTTTGAAATATTTGTGAGAGTTTGAAGTTTAAGACATATTTTTTATGAAAATATATATCTTCTGTACGTCCATATTTTATTTATGTAATTTGTTTAAATGAAGTTTGTAATAGTATTTTTATCAGAACTTCGTCTACCTATATAATGATGATATTTCAAATATTTAAGTCCATGCATTTATCAAAATGTTTTATAGAGTTTATAATACATTGAATATTATGCATGTATTTTGATTTAAGATTTAAAAATTAATAAGTCAATGATCAGCATACCTTTAAGCAACTCGTTGTAGACATAAGTATACAAAAAATTGAAGCACGAACATACCTGCAACAAAAAAAAAATATTGTCACTAAAAATCCTCGAAATATTAGCAAAAATACCGTGAATGATGTAACCCAAACTTATTTTACAATATTTTTAGATTATCGGTTTTTCTCTTCATCCAAAAAGTTAAATCAGAATTATAAAATTAGTTTTTAGTTTTACGACTATCAGATATTGTAGTTATACTTCTAAAATACTACCAACCCGACCCGGTTCCGCCCGGGTGCAGATACAATTTTATTGGAAATATTCAATCGCTTATATTCATCAAGGATAATGCAAGATTCTAATTGTGAATGAATGCAAAGCAATAATCAATTTTTTCCTCTTTAAAATATTAATATAGAAAAGCTAAGTCTAAGTACAAAGTAATATTCACACCAAATGTCGTGTAAATTGCTGTTAAATTTGCATTCAAATTATGACATAGACTCATCTTAACACATACATACCATTAACAAAGTCTTAGGGTATTCAAATATTCCCTTTCAATGAAACTGACCTCGATTGTCTGTCAATCTTGTTTAACAACTTTATTGATACCTAACCAGTATTTATTGACCCCTCGGCGTCTTTGCAAAGGCTTTATAATATTTCGATGCGGAGATCTTTGTAAATTGGTAGTTAATCGTCCGATTGATGCTTAGTAATACGTAATTACTGGCGAATTTGAGGTTACGTTCAGGTGAACACAGTATGTCTTTTGTTAGTTTTTTTTAGTAATCATTGTCTTTTTTATATAATGTATTAGGTATGCATCAGTCACTAATTTATAGTCTAGACTAGACTGAAGAAACAATAGGATTTCATGTATGGTTATAAAATACCTGCATATAAATTAAATATAAAAAATATGACTCTTATTGTTCTGTGGAGATCAAAGTAAATATGTATCAATTGAATGCCTAAATATATTGTTCCATGACACTATATGCTGCCATTGTTTTTTTTATCTTCTACTGCGTACTATAACATAGAACAGAAATTATATATCAAAGGTATTACAGTAATACAAGTAATATTTATTACATTGATTTAATTGAATATCGTACAGGCAAGCGAAATGTCGGACGCCCGCCTACAAGGTGGACGGACGATCTGGCTAAGGTTGCAGGAAGTCGCTGGATGCAGGCCGCTTCCAACAGGTCATTGTGGAGATCCTTGGGGGAGGCCTATGTTCAGCAGTGGACTTCCTGTGGCTGATATGATGATGATGATGATGATGATGATGATGAATTGAATATCTTGAAGTAACATAGCACATCTGACATTGGCAGAATTGTTGACAACAGCATCCATTTCCATATAGAAGAAAAAAAAAATTCTTTCTGTACTTCAGGAATTAATGTCAAGACCTGAATAATTAATGAAAATGTTAATAATCGTTTATGATGCATTTATTCTCGACTAAACATAGTTGTTAACAAATTCCTTTCTGTCGAAATATTTCCTTGATATTCAACATGCAAAAACCCTATACAATTACTAATACCAAGAGTACTAATAAAATTTCAGATCAAGTTACTAACTAGCGTATTCAATTACCTTGTTTCAGATATTTTGATTGCAAAACGTTGATTTGCATGAGATTATCTAGTGAAAACTGTGTTGTAAACAAGTGAATTATGTAGTTTCTATAAATTATCGTATTTTATGTACTGCCTTAAAAGTTTCAAGGCAGTATCAGAAAATTGTAATTTTGTTAAGCTAACACTTTGTATTTGTCTCTTTAATAGTTGAATAGAATCTGGCTTACACATAAATTGCTAATTTCAGCCATTTATGTGTAAAACTTCATAAAACTCTGAAATTCTCAGAATGAGAAGTTTTTATATAATTAAAACATTTTGTTTGTTTTAAGTTAAGTAGAAACTCGAAAACTCTGCTACTTTCTTCTACTCTTTACTTACTCTACTTTTTCTTCTCTCAGTCACTACAAAAATATCTAAACTTATAATAAATAATTAAAAATACCCTCTAATTATTATTAATCGTCGAATAATTTATCAGTTGTAAAGGTCATTACTATGAATTAATTTACGTCAAAACATGTAATGAATGTGAAATTAAATGGTTTTAAATAATTCATGGGAGAGCAAACTCTACCAAGATTAGCATACTATTCGAAAAATAGTTGTACCACCAAAACCACCAAATAAACGCTTAAAATTACTAAAATCAGTGCCAAGTTTTACCAATTATTTAAGCTTATGAATTTAACAGGATTTTTCACAGCGTTTTCTCAATAAAGTCGGTCAAACTCTAACAATTTTTTCAAAGAGCATTTACCAACCTCTATGTAGAGGTAAACCTTGGTAGAGTGTGGTAGAGTACTTGGTAGAGTACGCTTATCTTAATGCTGCGCGGCTAAACGCCCACCGCTACCGTCAGGATGTCTGTGTGGTGACAATAATATTTTCTATGGAATATTTCAAGGACTTTTATATAAAAGAAAAAATATTGCTGATTTGAAAAAGTGTTAGTTTACGGATAACTAGATGTTTAAGTTCAGATAACATATAATTATATACACTTTAGGCTTTAGACAGTGACAGAGTAAATTTCAATAAAAAAATGCATAATAACTATAAGTCAAATCAATAATGGAATTTTACACAAACACGCACGTAAAAACTAGTATATTTGCATTTAAAAAAATGTTATTATATCATCTAATTCATAAAACCATCTAAATACATACCACATAAAAGTAGTTACTCATAAATGGAGTCATAAAAATTAATGGCTACTTTTTGTATATTCACAAAGATGTACGTATGACGTCAGACAGACGGCGGCAGATATAATAGACCATTTCTTTGTAATTATTATAACGATGTATTCAATTAAGGTAACCACACAGCTCCACAATGACTTGACAAAATAAACTCTATTTTTTGCATGTTAAGATAGATTATTGCAAGGCAATTAATGATCATCCCAACCGATAGTCATAATGGAGGATATTAATAAAGTTAATTGTGACAAAATCAGAAATAATATAAGCTCATACTTGTAGCCTTGAATGGGCAGGCAGAGATATGACCAAATGCACTAAAACTTTGCCTAGCTTATTATGTTCTAAAAGTGATAATATATTGAGATAATTTTCAAAACCAGGTAACTCCAGAAATGGTTTGCCTGACCCTGAATCGAACCCAGGACCTGACAACTCACAGCCGGTTATTAAACACGCTCTTAATAATATTTCGTAACATTAATAAATACTTAATAGTTATACACCCTAGCCGCCTAGGCACTAACGCGAAATTTTACGATCAGCCAATTTACTGCCACAATGAAACACATTAAAATGAACCTTAATCCGAGAACAATACGATTCAAAATCAACCGTAGGGGCAAGTATGTAAATATGATAATTCAAATAATGATATCAGGGTCCTAAGTTATTAGATATTACTTAAGTGTTTGCGCAGATACTTAGATTATCGTTTAAGTTGGGATTAATTTGTTAAGTTAGATTGTAGGTTGCGTGATGTAAGCTGACTTTTCCGGGTACAAATCGCTAGATTTTCTTTAGAAGTGAGCTTGAAGAAGCAAAGTAAATGTAAATAGTCAAGATAGGTGTAAAAATTCGTGTACAGGTACTTCTTTATCTGAGACTCTAAAAATCATAATTAAATTGCAATAACTATTTAGTTTTATATTTCACTCCATAAATCTATCAGAAAAGCTTATTTCCACTTTCGTTATAAATGTATTCATATTACAAGATAAAAATAAAATTATCTTTCTATCATATAGCCGAACGTTTACATTTTTCATTCAAAAAAATTAGCTTAAACCTAACCAATCAAAATACGTCAGATAAATCATATAACATTTAATATCTGCTGATTTATTACAAACCAAAACATCATCACGTGCCTATATCAGCAGATAATTTTAAACTGAATATTACTAATTTATATGTTACTTGTTAAACCTTGTATATACAAACTACACTAAATAAACCACCGAATTGCTCTATTCCCACAGCACAGGAGGGCATTAACAAGGAGTCACATCAGTCGCGTCGCCATCCATCTCACTGATTTATTTTAATTTTAAAAACCAAGCGGTGACGCGGACTGAGTCAGAGCGCGGGACGGGATGGAGGCTTCAATGGGAGGTTGGGATAATTGTGTATTATATAATATGTAGGAATTGTTATTGCTAGCATTTAATATGTAGTAGTATAAGTCACATTATAAATAAAAGAAAAGGCTTTTAAGTGACTTCACAATTAGCAAACGATTTCGCAGCCGTCACCAGTGACTATAAAATTAGATGCTCCCCGCAAAAATGACGTAACTACGCGCAACAAAGCACTACAATTATGAGCAAAGATAACTATTCAGTTTCAGGTTATTTTAGTTTAAATTTATAACAATACAATCAAGCGTATTTGAATGGAATAATATCGCACATCCTTTGACGCCTAAGCAGTCAATAGCTATTTATTTATAATTTCGCTTCTTTTTATACGAAACTAAAACAACGCTTAAAATTAAAGAAAGGAATAATAAGGAACCAATAATTCTAATAACGTGAAACATAGTTTATTTTAATTTTTAATATTAAAACTATTTTTTGGATTAAGGAGATTTCAGTACACATTCTTCGTCATTTTGAATGAATGCTGGTATCCTCGATTATAACAGTATATATACCAGTAAATATGTAGTTAGTCTTTTTCAATGGAGTTCAAGACTCGTAATGAACTCTTTGTTCAAAATCTTGGCCCAACCTTCTCGAGATCCCCTCATATTATGTTATATCACACAGTTTGTGTATTCTACAGTTCTCATATCCCATATTTCCCTAAACCCGACAAACTGCAGTGTAGTCTAGCTGTATTGCACAAAGCTGAATGGAGGATTTTATTACTGGCCATCTCACTTTAAATTTAGTAGTAGTAGTGTAGCTAAATTAACTAGACTATTAACAGTATACTGTATTGTGTATTGTGTTCTTATTCTTCTTAATGTGGGTAATACATGTATTTCCTTCTTTTATTTTCTTCTACACATTCCAAATGAATGTACCCCAGATTTAATCATCACATTTACGCATAAATCACCGACAAAAAACAACATATTACAAATGTACGTATCTCGGCACGCGCTGCAACAAAAAGTCCATATAGACAAAGAATCTGCCCATGAGCTGTATTTATGATTTCACGCTATCTTGGCCGTCATCGCTCGTTCCGCCGGATTTGCATGCGTCCGCAGTGGAAGCGACACGGCGAAAAAATTGCCACGTACGCTCTATGTGAGACAGGCATTGCGATGGGAATTAAAAATAGGATTGTTTGTGCTGTTTATTGTTGGAATACTTTGTGTGAGAAGGAATTTTATTTCTAGTTTGTAATCTTGCGTTAGCAATACCAATTTTATCCTAGATTATGGACTCTAAGTCCATGAGTCCATAACTCTAAGAAAGTAAAATTGCCCTAAAACTATTAAATTCATCCCTTACTAGCAAAAAATCTCTAAAAACTATCAAAATAAATTATCACATAGTTTCCTTATTTCCAAATACTAAGTAAGTCTTTCTGATTCCCTAGTTTTTTTTTAAACCAGATATATTTTAATTTGAATCAAGATTCTAAAATATTGAGTAATTTAATAAGGCACATCCATACTCCCAAGTTCCTAGCTTATAACTCGGTGAGCTTGGTCACGGACGGAGACATCGTATACCTGTATATATATGCAGCTATAGCATGCTTGTAATAATTTCTAATTTGCGCCTGACAAATAGATGCGGCGGTCTGTCCACTAATCCTATTGGAAGAATGTCTTGGTGCAAGTTTAATTTAGTTTACACGTTCTAGTTGGCGTTATCTTACGCCTACGGAGGGGAACAATAATAAAGAGAAGTGGTGTAGAAACTACCGCATGAATGGGGCTTATCATCGTGACACTGTTTCACAAAATCAGATGTTAAATAACTTACGACCTTATTAATAGGGATTTTAAACCTATTTTGGCTATCGAATAATTTATCGTAAAGGACAAAACATTCGATATCTAAAATACGTTTTAAACTGTATATGATTAAGGCTGTTGGTGTTGATTTCTTTACTTTGTGAGTATGAATAAAAAAATAATATAAAATAAATAAAATTGCTATAACATCATTGTAACATGACAAATCTTTGATGAATTAAGGAATGATAATCTGTTTATAATGAAACTGATTTACTTGCCAACTCATGTCAAATTCAAAATTATATCAATTAACAAAAATCAAATAACAAAGGTAAAAATAAAGCTATAAGATACACGTACTTCTAAACAAGAAACATCCGAACAAATAGTCCAAAAAATATATTTCAAATGGTTTGACTGAAGCACCTATTTGCATGTCACCTTATCCACTAATTTAAAACTAATGATGATAGTCCCTCATATTGTCCTTCGAAGTGTCTTGAGGTATAGGATAATAACAGGCCCTGGGGTCTGTTATGGACATGGAGATGCGTTGCCGGCCTTTGAGGTGGGAATACGCTCGTTTTTTGAAGGTCGCCAGGTCGTATCTGTCCGGGAATGATGCCGAAAAATGAATGAAATGAAAATTTTCTGTCCTAAATCTAAAACTACTTGAGGTCGATCTAATATCTTAGTTTGCTTCGTTTCAAGAAGCCATTCGCTGGATATAAACTATTTTGCTATAGATGAAAGCTCAAGGAAACCATTGCTATGCAAAAGTACAAACTTGCATAAATAAATGAGCTCAAAAGACCCGTAAATCTTTTTAAGATGCTAATTAATATTTTAAACCGAGATAAGTAAGACATACAAACGTAAAGCCAGTGAAATAGAAGACAGAATATAGAAATTCAATCCGCAGATACAAACAGTAAATCCAGCAACATCCACTAGAATTAATAATATTAGACAATAATAAACCAGCGTTAATTAACGCAATAATTAACAACAAACGTTGAAATGAACATATACTTTATTATCACGAGTCTTAATACAATCGTAACTCCTCATTAGAAACAGATAAATCGAGATGATCAGATGGCCCATACCAAAATGGTAGATCGGTAAATCGATTCAATTCCCAGGTTGGGAACGGGCGAGTTTTAACGTTCATTGCATCACAATCGCCAGTAAATAGTGGTGAACGCAATAAATACTGTTAATCAGTTGTGACCTCCAGTCGGCAGACTGTGCGGCGGCCGAATGGGTGCAGTTTGTAATGAGAGCTTCTCAAACTTGCAATTAATCGATTATCGATTATTAATAACCGATTAGTAATCGATTATCGATTTAGCAATGTTTTTATAAATCGAGTGTGAATCGGGTTTTAGGATGGAGTTTACTGTCATAATGCATCATATTGGAACAATTAAAGTGTTACAAATAATGGAAACATTATTTTAATCAATACTAGCTCTACTTGGTACCGACCTCCTTACATATTTAAACAGCAAATATTCCTATAGCTACACAAACATTGACTCCAACAATCTTCTACCATCCATTCCACTTCCCACAAGAGTCGTCAAATTAATTCCTAGAATTAATATTCGCCAATAGCAAACGTTGTCCAGCAAATATTTGAGAAACACACAATTAAACACTTAAATAAGCAACGAGCTTGTCCGGTGGACGTTATGTTAAACACCTCGCATTGTGACTGGACGATATAAATCATATTTCGACATAGCTGCGCCCGTGGCGTCACCCGTCGCCCATTCATTTCAACAAACTTTATTGCTAAACTAACAGATTTATTTTTAAAGTAACAGCGGGCTGGCTTTGCTTGCTTTTACTCGTAATTAAAACTCTCATATGGGTTTTTGAGCTTCAGTATATAAAGCGTTTGATATACCTTTCACCATCATCATGGGCTAATGGAAGTCCGATGAAAATAGGTTTTTTTCAAGAATTCCTTATACAGAAGTTTTGTCTGTACTCACCACGCTTGCCAAACTTGATTGTCAAGGTTATATTTTCATACTTAATCACGCTATTACATTCAACAACTATCATACTGGAAATATACATAACATAGTCTTTTTTTTTGGTTATTTAAGCAGTTGTGCTTAAAAATTTAGTGCAACTAATATAGGTCCAAATGGATGAACGGTGATTGCACCGTTTATCTGTATGTCTATTGAGACAAACAACATAATATTTTATATATATATTATGTTGCAATTTGTGTTTGGAACAACCAAAAATTTCATTGTGTTAATATCAATGACAGAAAACATGTATCTCAGTGATATTTCAATTCTATTTATGAAATTAATATTATTTGATGAATAACTTTTTATATTATATATTTAAAGACAACATAAATTAAATAAAGCGACACCCATTTAAAATCTCAATTACGATATAACCAGACAGGCTGTTGGATAGTCGTACGTCCTTCGCGCGTCAAATTATGCTCGCGGCCCACACCGGCATTGACAAATTAAATTTATTGATAATCCGCTTACACAACGACGATGATTGTTCTCAGTTCGAAAGGCAATTTGTTCTTGTTAATGGTGGAGCTAATAGTTTAGTTGTTAACATCATTCGTGAAGTGACCGTCTTCGGTGTTCTAGCGTGCGAATGCGTGGTTGTCATGCTGTTGACAAAATATTAAATACAAATAAATAAATACACCCAACAGTCACATACATAGTCCCACACTAAGATCGAGTCTTGTGTCGTGGATGTCAGGAACTACGAGAGACTTTTACGAGAGACCCGAAAATGCCTGTACAAATATTTTTTTCAAGGTGCAGGGATCGAACCCGAGGCCTCACGTTTCACAGTCGGCGTCTAACCAATTGCCCTACGGAGGCTGTCAAAATTAGGTTCAGGTTTTCTCTTTTCACGTTATAGAAAGAAATAAATATTTATTTGTTACAACCAATGGTTTACAACTTTAAGTAATTATTACTAATAAAACAATGCTTGTCAACAAAACGACTCATGCTCAACATGTGCTGGTACTAATACCAACGCTCGTCTTCCGCAAGGCCGATAACTTTACTTTATTATATTTTATACTAGCGGCCCGGCCCAGCTTCGCCCGGGTACAAATACATTTCTGTACAATAATATGTACGTATTATACATATAAACCTTTCTCTTGAATCACTCTATCTATTTAAAAAAACCCGCATCAAAATCCGTTGCGTAGTTTTGAAGATTTATCCATACAAACGGAAAGAGGGAGAGAGGGAGAAAGCGACTTTGTTTTATACTATGTAGTGATGCTAATAGTATAAGATTACGAATACGATGAATGTCGTTTATATAAAAAAAAAAATCTCAAAGAATGCGTAAAATAGAAAAAGAAAAGAAAATAACAGTTCAACAATAAACAAAAAAAACAGTTTCTGATATTTTGACAACAGCATGACAACCACGCACTCGCATGCCAAAAAACTTAAATGATCTTTATCATGGGCTTAAAAACATGCATGTCAAAGAAGATATGATAGTAAAAAGTCTTGCGAACAAGTTTAAGATCAAGGGAAGCATACAAGGTTAAACAACGGTAGGCATAAAGAATTTGGCAATGAATTTTAATTGATAACTAAAATATTTGTATTGTTTGTACAAGATGCAGGTTTTTATGGTCCTTTACCCTACTTTCAATTGACTTTAAAATAGGCTAGTATTATATTATTCATATTATTTAATTTTAATTATTATTTTTTAATTTGGATAGGTTACGTTATGCATAATCATAGCCAGAAAGAGTTTAAATCTGTTAAATAATAAGCAAGTTACAAAAATATAAAAGTTATTGGGAAAAGTAATAGAAAAGGATGCAACATGCAAGCGTGCGAAAGAGACAATGAATGTCCCCACTGCACGATTAAAAATATTAATATCTCAGTCATTTTACATCCAATTTTGATGATGTTTTCAAATTCATGTTTTTTATAACTTACTGCTCAAAATCAAATCTTGGACCCAACCCTATTGGCCAAACATAAGCAACAACGGACTGGCTTTATGGGTTAAGAGTTGCAATTTCGAAACAAATTTCAATAATTGAATCACCTACAGAGATTTGTCGCTGTAAATTTTTGTATGCATAAACAACTACCAAGTCTAAATAACACGTAACTAACAATCTTTTTTTTTTTTTTTATTGCTATGAATGGCGAGACGAGCATGCCGTTCGCCTGATGGTAAGCGATACGACCGCTCATGAACAGTAGCAAAACCAAACAACACCTTGAATTATAAAGCAATGCTTGGCATTCCACTGCGCTCGCCATCCTGAGACATAAGATGTTAAGTCTCAATATGTCCAGTAGTTACTCTGGCTACAATGCCCTTCAACCCGAAACACAACAGTGCGTTTACACTGCTGTTTGACGGGAGAAATAGACACTGCGGTGGTACCCACCCAGATGGCCTCTCACATATGAGAGACCTACCAATCTGCAGAACAAAAACTGCACTTGCATTTAATAACAACATTGTAGAAAACAATCAAATACAATATGCAAAACAGGTTTCCGATCCAAATACTCTCGGCTTGTGATACAATTGTTACAATCACGAGCTAAGACAAGATCTTTTGTCCATTACAGGCTAATATAGGCTACCTTTTAACCCGCCAATGAATTCCCACGCTATTCAAAACAAACAGTTTTAACACGAGGTTTCGTTTGGTAGCTTCTACACTGAAAGTATTGGGCAATAGGCAATTATGTCCCATTTGAATGCAGCTTAGAGCTATTGAGCAACTTATTGGATAAGATTTTTATCGCCATATGAAAACAAGGCAGTAATTAAGCTAAAGAAGCCAATATCACAAACAAAGTGATACTTACTTGAAACGGGTTCTAATAGAAATCTAATGATGACATTATGCGAATTATTTGATTATTGTTTTATTAGCAACTAGCGATCCGGCCCAGATTCGGGCACAAATATAAGACATATAGCCTAGTATTGTCACCACCTATTGACTTTCAGACAAACTTAAAGAAAATTCTATCCATAGAAAGATCATGAGGCATGAAAAGCAACTAATCGTTGTAAAACATAAAGTAATATGGACAAAATAAAGACATTACTAATATCAACTTTCACTGGATAAAAAGAAGACAGACTAAGCGGCGAGGCATCGTGGTCGCTAAAGGCGCGGTGTATCCGAGATTTGAGATAATGTACAAGTAGATCTTACTATCAGTGACCCACATTGCACAGACGGGGATTGTCAAAGTTTCAGTGAATAAATAGAAGATTAAGCATTATACATTAAGACAAATGAATTGCATTAAGTTTATTGGCAATATCAATGCTCACAAAATTTGAAAATATAGGTCTATCTCCTTAGTGCTGACTACAGTAATATTTATAATTAAAAATAATATCACAAATATGCAAATGTAAATAATATGATTATTGTTGTGCATGTAACATAAGCTGTTTCACAACTAAAGCTACAAAATTAAAATATTATTTAAATACTTAGAAAAGCATATAAACTTACAAATTTTAATGTCATTGCAAAATGATCAACATTAGCTTTGCATAACTATTTAATGAGTGGATAAAAAGGTGAAGCAAGTACCCTACACTGCATGAGTTGAGAAATAATAGTCTTAAATAAATTTCATAATATTTCCAAACCTTAAAGTTCTAAATACGTAGCAAATGATTTCTAATATTACAAAACTGTTACACGCATCGCAATCCTGTAAGTAGATAGCCTCAACGGACCGCTTCAAAACCGTTAATTTAAATCACAAATTTAATTAACTGATAATCTAGAAATTTTGAGAACCTCCGTAGAACGCAGCAATTCACAATAATTGAACTTTGAGGTCAGCCGATAGTGATCTAGCGGCGGGCGGTACCGCTATCGATGTCCATAATTAATTCTATTCTATCATACAGCCACCTGACGCGGTGCTTCCAACATCAGCTTTGTAATTCCTCATTTATTTTAATATCGTCTTTTATAATTGCGCAATACTGAAGTTGGTTGCATTACCCCTACACATATACATATACCTATATAGGAGATATACCACTCACTCATAAACATATCTCTGGAACAACATGGCTTGTTGACTAAAAATTGGACAAATATTTGAATTAAAATCTGGTAAAAGATTTTAGTGAAAATTACATACAAAATATAAAACAATTTTCTTTAACCATGCGTTTACGCGTCGGTCAGTCGATTACAGTGAATTTTGGGTAAGTTGTTTAACATGCAATCAAAAAGCTTTAGGACTTAATGCCAGGAACCTACAACCACAGACCTAGAACTTACAAGAGTGCTATATAAATAATATATCGATAGTAGTCTCGACAAATCTGTGCGGTAAAATTGTATCCCTTTATCTAGGAATAATCTGATTAGTCCGAACCTCGGTTTAAATCTTCTACAAGGGAACAACGAGGCATCAATTACAAACAAGCAAATCCGCCGATTACCGCTAGTGTTTTACAAAGATGTCGATATTTTAGTCCTTTATCTGACGATCATACGAGTTTCGGATCTTGCCACATGAACGCAATACTCCATGAGGTATTGTTTCCCGCGGTTTCGATCGAAAAATGTAATTTACATAAGATGTTAACTTAGATAACGGTATTGAATAACTAATTATACATAATTTGGTTATTACTGATTGAGTTAAAGATAAAGAAAGTATAGTAAATAAAACTCATAAGAAGAAATCATAACAAAAACGACTAAACTACAGAAGTTGTTAGAGATATTGTTGCTTCTGTCGTAGTTATACGTTCACAAACTAGTTCCACAAGCATCGTAATCAGTGAATTGATCCCGGAGCCCGCTTTATTTTCCAACAAATGAACTGTGATAAGTATTATTCCTCAACATAACCCCATCATCATCTTTCAATACGCTACAAAACATTGTATCCGAACACATTGAATACCTTAATCTATGGGATCCACTATTCAACCATAAAAAACAATATCACGGGGACTGGAGGAACATGGGCCTTAATTACAGACCAGTATTTGTGATGCAAGTGAAATTCAACCCTTTGTATATGGAGATAAAGTTCAAATTTGACTGGAAACATCGAGAAGACCATAATAAGCTTTCTAAAAAAATGGTCCGACCCGTGTAAGATGGAATGTGGATCGCTGTTGGGTGGATGCTTCGTGTGGCTCGTCGGCTGGTGTTATGAAAATTTTTGGAAATGTTTTAGAAGACTTTAGGTGTGAAACTATTGATTGATCGAAGTTTAGAGAGGTCGCTGTTGGCCGGATTTAAGTACCATCCATCATTAAATGACCTTTGTAGATCGTTACGTTTGATTTATAAGGTGCTGGATGAATTTAGCAATGCTTCAGATCAAATGGTAATTTTGCGGTAATGTTTAGATTTACAATACAAGTGATTTGCGAAACAATATTTGACAGCAGAAAATTTAATTTTAAAACTGACCGCAGACTTGGTAAACGTAATCAGATCGTAACATAAAACTGCTAAATATTAATGATACAGATAGTGAAGAAGTTTAAAATAAAGTTGCGAATATGGACAAAGAAACAAAAAAGTTTTATTTTAATTTCCAAGAACTGTTCTTATAAGCATATGTTGTGGTTTTTAGCTTTAAAACAGTTTATATGTTTTGCATAATATTCACCTAAGGAGCTTAGGACTTTATTCAGCACATTGAACCAATATGCATATTTGATATAACAGATTTACTATACCTGCTTATACCATTTGAAGTCATTGATCAATCATCTGACAAACGGCTGTTAGAATTTCCAAATTGCACAATCTTAGACCGATAGCTTAACACATAACCTAAGAACTTGATACTAAGTACCAAAATGGAGGTCAAAATTGTAAAAGCGATGTTCCGTAAACGATAGTCTATATCACGATCTAAATATTTTCCGACCGGTCTTATGACGAATTTCCTCGTTCCATCCCAATTAAGATTATTTGGACAAATTGTGGAGATCTCTATCTGTTTTCAACCTGGTTTTTGTCCGTAATTAATTTCTGCTACCACGGTAAGAAGTCGCAATTCATATATTCAAATAAGTCTGTTAATTAGTGATTTTCTTTTGGAAAGCTGAGTCGGTGAATGCCGGATGTTCATTAGTTATTAAATTCTGACGTTGAATTGACATTTAGAAAATGTTTTACTAGTCGACTGACATAATGTACACGAATTTTAAATTGTTAACCAAATGCTTTTAAAGTATTCCAACGTATTTTCTAAGTTAAAGGAATAGCATACTAATAATGTCAGTGGTAGGATTGAATACAAATAAGATAAATTAGACGTATGGTTACAGTATAGGATCTGGCTAAAGTAGGTCGCCTGGTCCATTATGACCACTGCATTTCATTAGCATATGAAACTTTCCATTTGCTGGCAAATTCATTGCTGATATTTAATGGTTGTGTAGCTCAATTTCATTTATCACATCTCTCTTAAATGCAATTCATATGTTTGTATGTAATACACCACCTTTTATAAACTACAGATTTCGATTCCAGATAAACATCACAACTGTATGACCAAAACGAACATTAATATAAAAAAAATGCCTCGGTAGCGCAGTTTCACCACGGTTCGATTACAACACTGAGATCTTGGGGTTGAAACCCGGGCCGGGTAAATTGATGTTGGATTTTTATATTAATTTTCAGCTCTAAGCCAAGAATTCGTGCCCGATATGGCAGTAGGCTTGTCCCCCCCTATCACATCGTGGGATTAAATTCGTCAAACAAGGCGAAATGTGGATGTCCTGGCAGCACATTTGCCTACCTCTTCTGGGAAAAAGCCATGAGTTGATTTATATGTGTAAAAAAAAATACGCGTGTCATATTTAAAAAGAAGATGAAATTTCATTCAAAGAACTACATTATGCATCACCAATCATGCCAGTTTTAAGTTTTTCCTTCAAAGCATACGCTGACTCATTTTAGACTTTTAACTTTACACATACATTCATTGTAAAGGGATAAAATGTAACACAAACAAAAGGTCGCAATGGTCACTGACCAATTCGTAACTAGGTTTAGTATATTAGCGCCTGGCTTTGGCGCCACCGTAACCGTACGTGCCGATAACAGAATCACACTAACAAAGTAACTTGTGTAGCAAGGTATACATTTAACACAACTGACGGAAATTTTTATTCACAAATTATTCACAAAAAGAACAAAGGAATAAAATAATTCTTTTTTTTTTTGGATTTCTAATAAACAATACGACGTCAAATAAATTAAAAGAAAAGAAGAAAACACTAACTAAATTACCAATCAAAGTGCAAACTACGGTGAATATGTTTTCAATAACTAATTATGAAAATAAAGGAAATAATGTTAATAAAGACTAATAATAGAATTCAATCGAAAAAACAAAAGCTGGAGAAAAACACAAAAAAAAAATTTAGATTATTAACACAATCATGTTAAAATATTAAAATATTTTTTACACCGCAACATTTTTAGGTATGTTACATCCAGTTTCCCTACAAATACAAATATATAAAGCTTTGCCAACACACAACCCAATATTACCCAGCATAAAATCCACTATTATTTTTTCTTACCAAATCAAGAAATAATTGTTTTATCTCACTCCATTCGCAATATCCATAACCATAAAGTTTAGCGAAAGAAATTAAATAAAACGTGCTTTATGTTCAAAACCATTAGACAAAAACGTTAGACATTAAATAATAGAAATGTCGAGTTTTGCATTCGAATGATAGTTTCCCATTTCGACGGATAGCGATCGTAAAATTGATACGGCTCTTATTCTTGGACTTTCGATATATTTAGTCGAGTGAAACAGAAAAAACGTTTTTTCTCTATACAAATATTTTATTATGTAAATAAAATATTTTTATAAATGAATTGAATTAATGAACTATGTGCATTCAATTTGGAAATATAAATTTAATTTGTATCTAAGACATTCTTACACAGGTGTTAGTCAAAATCAACATATATTGGAAATGATATTTTACTTTGAACTTGTCTTTGAACCGTTTTTATACAAAATACGTCACAAAAAAAAACTAAAAACCATTATGCAAATACAAATAATAGTACAAAATAATATTCTCACATATCGACAAATCTCGAATCACCGTGAATAGTTCTCGTGTTGAGCAACGACAACGTAATAAAACTTCGAAGCTACCAAAAACTTGATAAAACACGCCGCATTGAATTAATAGACGAACTATTTTCATAATAACACTGATAAAGTGACTGACTGGTGCCGGGCTGCCGACCTTTACAAACGCTCTTTATTGGCTTAATTTGCTCGATATAGAATTTATAAATACCTTTTTCAAATTTACATTGACCCGGAATAATAAATTGGAATAAGTTTTAGCGGTTTTTCTAGATCGACATTAAAACATTTTCAAGAAAAGATTGTACTTTCTTCAAAAGCCAGCATTGCACCAACGATTCTTTCATATTGGTTTATTGGCGACGGTGTCCACAACCAAATAAAAATTATTAAAGAAAATTTTCTAAATCCTACAATTAGCCAAGTAACAAATATATTATGGATCCGACATGGAACTGGTTTCCAGCGACTGGTCGTAGAAAATTAACTAGGAAACGGTAAAAAAGGAACACTTTCGAAGTAAACTGAATAACCATTTATGTTCATTTGCCCGTAAAAAATCTCATTGGGTATTCGTATCCGCCTGAATAGCGACTCTGTACACGGTAGTGGACTACCCGACATAATCACTGACACAAGTATATCACTTTTGATATACCTCGTGTAAATGCTACTATATGCAAGTCTTTTGCCATGCCAAGGCATAACTTTCGACTGGAGAGAAATACAATCTCTTCTCGGTACGAACGCAAGGTTGCATTGCACTCAATGTCAGAAATAGTGTTATCACACTTAGGTGCCAGTATCATAGTTAGTATAATTATATTATTTTAAATAATTATTTGAATAAAGGATATTAATCAATTTAATGTTATAGAGGTATCAAAGTTAATCCCAATAACATACTAAAAAAAAAATAGTATCCTACGTTAAGATCGTTTCAATATTATAATACAAGTATTTATCTATCATATTAAAAATTAATTAGTACTGAAAGCCAACCTCGGCGATCAATCAAAGATTGCCAATCATATTTCCAAGGAGGAAAAATCACACCATTTGTCAAAGTCAATTCACAGCATTAGATAGGAATAAAGGATACCTAACAAAAAAATGCAACATGTTTTTACAAGTAAAAACCTAATCAATATCGTTGAAGCATTAACATTATCGTTAATAGACATCGAGCTTTTGCACTCATAAATAAACATTAAAGTACATCTGTAAATGGGTGAGCAGATATTATAAAAAAAGTCACGATCGAGAGTTCGCCACGGGAGCTCCGGTGCTCTGCATCGACCAGTTTTTACAAACACTTGCCTTCTTATTGTGATCTATAATACTAAAAGCATTAAAAACGCATATAAATGTACTAGGCTTTTTTCGGTTTTGTGCCTTGCAAATGGACGGGTCGTGGGACTTCTTAGAACATTGGATAAGGGTATAACAAGATGTTTGAACATGTTATTAGTTATGCAAGAAAAACGTAGTCCAGTATATCTAACAAAGTCATTAATATATAATAAGTCAATAAAGTCCATAAACTTTATCTAAAATTAAATATATTAATAAGAATAAAATATTAATCAAAATATAAAAAAATAATGTGGTCCACAATATAAGATCAGAAAATATAAGTTTGATACATCTAAAATATTTAAATTTCCAATATGTCACTCGGTGCGTAATATAACATAGATAAAATCTCGTGAATACTGCGCGTTCAAAACAGAAGAAAAAAATAACCAAATTAATTAATTAAACAGACAACGCTTCATAAGCGAACATTTTCATGACAAACCCGATCACGACGAGTGATTAAATTATAATCAGTATTTTATAATCGGATTAACATTTCTGTAGTACGTTTACTTCGACAGTACAATCAACGGTGGTCCTAACTATAGCAAATCTTAAATGATGTGTGTTAAAAAGAATGCAACAAAAGCAATTTAAAAAGTTAATCCACATTACAACAGTAACTCAAAGATTTACGCGCACATTTCCTTCGACATTCAAAAGTTATAAATAAAGACAAATCTAACACGATCAAAAAAGGTCCCAACAAAAAGGTTGCACCACCTCCAAACAAAAAGAAAGCATAAATAAAACAGGCAATTTTTACGTAATCCGGTGACCATGACCTAAGATAAAGATGTCACCTTTAAATTTAAAAAATGCAGAACCAGTCCGAAAACTGTAAATCAACGAGTTTATACCGGCGGGACCGCAAAAAAATACTGCCAAATGCACACATGTAAAAATGTTTTTAAGCTAGCAACATTATCCCTAATTCTTATTGACAGCCGCGGCCCGGAGCGTGTCGCTCGAAATTATCTTATTTGGGTCATTTAAAAGGCCAATGATCCCGATTTTAATCCTTTTATTTTTTAAACGTAAAGTCTCTTATTTGCATATTATCAATGTAATAATCAAAGAGGGTGAGCCAACAGGGCAGTGAAATATTTGCCGATGAAATGCTAAAGTATATCGACGAGAATAGATCATTATCAACGGAGGAACGTCTTCACAATGCTAAAAATTCATATCGCTACATCAATAAGGTCCTTAAATACGAGCACGATGACGTCACAATCCGACTCGAGACGAGAATTATGCTAATTATTTTGTAAGTTTTTTTTATTAAATACGACAACTCACGTTCTCAATTATTACTCGATTACTAGTAGTGTTGCGAGCACGAAAAAATATAATTAATTAACGGAACCTTTTAATTACAGTATGCGGAAACTTAATCGAATCCGAACCAATTTTGGACTTTAATAAATCATTTTTTTCCCCTCCAATGGTTTTATTTGTGTTATAAACGCCTACCGTTACAGCATGGAAGTAATCAATGGCACAGTCGATATCCTCGAGATTCTGTGCCCGGTGCACGAGAATATGTTTTCTTTTTTTCGAATCAATTCGTTTTGTTCCATTATCTGTTGTGTGATTGTTGGTTGCTTCGGATCGATGCAAAATTTATGATTTAATTGCCAGTTACAGAGTTTTAAAAGTTCAACGATCTTGTAACATTGTATTTGTGTCGTGCATTGCGCCGACATCTACTGGAGCGTGGAATCTATAGACAATATCGTGGAAATGGATTAGTGAAATAAATGTTAATTTAATTCTGAGATGGAATAATTAATGGACTAGTTTAAGAGTGTTTTCGAATTAGCTGTTGCGATTTTGTCACACTTTTTTGTACTATAGATATGGAGTGGCGACGAAATAAATTAATGTTATTTATTGGTGTTGGCGCGAAAATCAACACTTAGTATTGCTTAGAAAAAACTTGATTTATTCTATTTAAGAAATAATTATAACAAAAATACAAGGCTTTTCAATATCCGCGAACAGGAGTAATCTTCCGATGTGTACAAAACTTTGCCTCTCTAGCTAAAATTATCCGTCATGAAATAAACATATTTAGGACGTTATATAGGTATTATATTGTTAATAGCATAATGCAAACATTTTTTTTTATAAGAGTAAGGTTGTAATCTTCCCTTTTAGTATCTGAAGAAAGGCCGGAAGAAGTATGCACATGATGGATAACGCTTACATAATGCAACAAAGTCTAACTCTACAATTTGGAAAAAATCTCGACATGAACAAAACCTAAGACACTGTATACATTGCAATCTTTCCTCCATTCTAACCCTGCAAATGCTCACCTTATCACATTTTGTAGGACAAAACGCAACGCTCATACCGGGGTCGAATCGACCACGTATCGCTCGTGAGCTCCACGCGAATTATCGACCGATAGTGCAGCCACATAACTAACAAACGCCGGGCTTGCTCGATAACACCGCGCAACACTATCGACTCGATACAGCCCTATCGACTGAGTTAGTGCTGTGAAGTTCGATAAATACATTTGTGTTTGTTGTATGGGATTTGCGTTGGGCAATGTCAGGCTTTTACAATGTACACGGATTATGGAATTTCGATATAAATTGTGTTTACTGGAGGGTTGAGTTTCAGGAATTAAAATTGTTTTTGTTTAGCCTTCATGATTACTATACTGGTAAAATAATTTAATTATATATTACGCCATTTAACCATATGATATTTTGTGTTATTTAAGACGATTTTAGCCTAACTTATTATCACACATACCATAGCATGATATCCCAACTATATATATAAATATTTATGTCAAAAATAATGTTGGTATTTCGCCGCCTAAATAAAACGAAAAATACAATAAATATGTACGTTTTAATCAAATATATTGACAATACTTGTTTATTTTTACCTAACCACAAAAGGAGGCATTACATGGACAACCTTACAATAAACTAACGACATTTTTATTGCATTTCAAATAAATTTATCCATTTAACTTATTTGCATAATTTCGCTTAACTCGAAACTACAACACCGCAAACTAGTATTTGGAAATGCGATAAATATTATATCATTTTAAATTATTATATAAAATCGATCGATTCTATTGAGCGATAGGCTGTATGTGAATTTCCTTGTAATATGAACTCATAAAAACGGGACGAAAGTAATAAAATATACACTCGAAATGAAGAGACGTAAATGTGTTGTAAATCTGTCCCGGGAAACTATATTCCGATGATGTATTTTCACATATCTTTGGACGTGTCTTTGCCTTTGCTTTTTATACACATTTAAAAAGTATAACTGTCGAACTGAATTTTATTCGAACTTCGACATACTTTAAAATGGCCACAGGGCGAGGTATAAGTTTAGGATAACTACTAAAAAATTGCTACTTTAGAAAATGATAAAGACATTTAGCTAATTTCACATGACAGCTACGGAGGTCATTTAACTTTTTCTACTCAGCACTTCTGCACCCTTTCTAATGAAAGCTTCATAGCACTCATAGTATTATAAGTATGCATATACGGCATACATTACTATGCCCTATGTTCATACTAGTTATAACCTGGCTTCATCGGACAATCAGGGTAACATTAATTTGTAAATCATTTAATAGAAGTAATCCTTTATGTTCATGTGAAAATGCTCTTGATTTCCCGCAATACGCGGTAATGCCGGATTTTTGCCGATTAAAAAACCAACGTTGCTCCATTGGCACTTGGTGAAACTCTGGGGCCTCACAAAAAATACAATAGAGGTAACATGCCATTGAATTGCGAAGTTAGAATACAGATTTGATGACAAACGGACATACAAACAGTTTTATAACAACAGTAAAGTCAGAATATTCTATTTTCCACACCCGATACCCCATCAATCTGCATCTATTTACGATCATACCACTCGAGTTATTTGAAACGTCGCCTTTCTATACAAATTCATAGAAACATCACTTTTATGTGTTGAATTACGCATTTCCCGGATTTAAGTGATAGCACTTGGATGTAGGATATAAAATTGTTTTTTATAAACGATTTGCTCCTGAAAATGGTCACTATTCGATCACGAGAGGTCGCAGATTCGATCTAAGTACAAAACAAAATATACTTGACCAATAAATTACTTCACCTGTTGTGTTTATTTATTGTTACATGATTTCCAACCTTAACTAGAGATTTTTCTGTCTAATATTGTTTTCCTATACCTTTGGGAACAGGAAATGTTATTTATGTGCTGGCTCCATCATTCATCATTCCATTCCTCGGATGCAGATCTTATAAATATATGCATAATTATTAACTGATTGAACAATAATCCAAATATAAACATGTATTCATAATTATTCCCTGAATCAACAATAATCCAAATATAATTTTAGTCTCATCATATTCTTACAAAGTCCAAGCCAATTCAGAACGCACCTAACGTTTCCCGTTAAAAAAAGTCTAAACGCGGCTACCTACTCAGGGTTGCCACAATCTCATTATACCGCCGCCCGTTCCTCGCTCGCCATCCATCATTACGACCCGGTGAGCGCGTGCAGCCCTGTAATTTACCCCCCTCCCCCCCCTCTTTCCCTGCTTCCTCCTACCCCAGGCCGGCCTTTATTAAAAGAAGACGTCGGCACGTAATGACTTGGGCCGTAAAAGTTTGTTCCTTGTGCATTAGACCCTTAATGTTCGAACTTAATTATGTTTAGAATTATGTAGGAATATTTAGACAAAATCAAGGTACTGGAAGTATTATAATGACGAAAAAAAATACTTATTCGCTTAATTTTCTATGGTAAAAAATATTCATTTCATTTTCTATGCTAGTATAATGAACCTAAATGTCGACGGAATGTTTTTCGGATAGAACATTAGTACGGAGCTTTCTTTCACTAGTCAACAGAATCATCTACCTGACATTAAGACACTTTACGATAACAATCCAAATTAAAACACGATTACTAAAACCTTCAAAAACCCTATAATTATCAGAAGCACGCCTCAAAATATCTCCACATCAAAATTACACACGACATCAGCAAAATCACCCACAAAGATCGGCTATGAATAAATTACGTATCGAAATAAAAAACCTGCGCTACTGAACTTTACTAAATACGTTTTAAATTCACGTGGTAATGGAAGGAGCTCCATCGTACCGCATTTTAAATAACTACGATTTTTTCCCCGCATTTTATTTATATGAAGTTTCTTTGCGAGGATAACGTCGACTTTTAAAACTGCAACTGTCAACATTGTTTGTGAATTGTTGCCTTGAAGATGTATTTTAGTTATTGGTATTCGCAATATTTTTAGTGGAACTATGTTTAAAATTCTCTTGCAACTTTAATAAATACTAGGTGAAAAACAGCATTTATTAGATTTTCCTCATAAGAACGAAAACAAAAAAAGCATTTCCGAATTTTAAGCAATAGAAGACGAAAGTAAATATTGCTAATCCAATTTGTACAATAAACAGATTATAGCAAAATCTTAGAACAAAAAGCACAAAGATTTGTAATAAAGCAATTTCTCGTCAATTAGGCTCGTAATGGAGACGCAGCGGGTGGTTATACCGACAACTGAATCTATACAGAGACGATATCGATCCGATACAGGACCGATACACAATAGTTGCGTGTATCGTAATGGTACGAGTGTTAATTTCACACCGGGACCTGGCCGAACGAGATGTAACCACAGGGTTATTATATTCGCAGTTGTATTCTGTTATGTGACTTTCATATTGTGGACGTGGTTTTATAATGTAAAGATGTGAGATAAAGGCAGATCGCCTTTTAGCTGTCATCTGTGGCTATGATCACTTGCAATAACGTTATTGTGAGCCGATAAAATGACTGTGCTGTATCGGGTGGTAAATTCAGATCTGTCTTAAACGCAGACCACCAACGAGACGATTCCTTTTGCGGAAAACGATATTCTAGGCTGTAAAGTAAGTGAATATATGATTATTTCCCTTAAATGTACGTATGATATGTTCAGTTTTATGGTATAAACGCTACCCTTACCTAGCCAATAACGACGCTGATGCTACTGCTTACTTGTGACAATAATTTCCATAATTAACGAACAAAAATGTATCTTAACTTTCGGCATTCATAATAATTTATTTTATTACAAAACATAAACCTCTAAACTTCGTTTTTCAAGTGGAATAAAATGCTTTGACAACAATCATACTTAAACATATCAGAAAAACAAAAGATAAATATTTTAACGAAGAGACAAAACTACAATAGCCTATCTGTCATCAAAACTTTACAATCTCGCCTGTCTGGATAAAGACCTTGGGTTTCAAGGGAAGAACTTGATTGTGGTATTCGATCCAACTCATAATAAGCTTGCAGTCATTAAATAAGTAATTATTCATGAAGCATAATATATTCTCGTTTTAATTCGAATTGCAATCCCTCGGATTACAATAGCACTTTGGCTACAAAATGTCTTCATTACGACGTATTTGTTGTTTCCGTTCATTGCTGATGCGTTGCGTTTTGTGAGTGCTTGTGAGGAGCTAATTCTGATAAAACCTAACAATTTCTAATTCGTAATAGTAATTAGAAACGTATAAAAAAGGATGACATGCAATCATAGAAATTTTATACATAAAATATTCATGCAACACGCATAAAATTATTTCTGCATGTAGCAAAATTATGTTCAACAAACCCCACGCGAAATCAATGTTGTAATGAATAAGAAACCACAAAGGTTATGTTATGTACAATTTTTGGTACAAAATTAAAAGCCAAAATAACAGGTTCGATAATCTCGGAAATAACAAAAATCCGCAATCAACATTAACATTAGCGCATTGAAGTAAATAACAAAATAAATTTCAGCAATTCAAATTCGGATGCATTTGGATTACCCCATACATACCGTAGGGAATTAAGTTCCTTATGATGTCGCATTAACGAAATGAAGCTATAAAATCATGATTTTATTCCGAGGACAACCGTTTAAGGTCACATTACCGTACCAAACATACTATAAACGGCGAATTAAAGTTATTTTTGTCATTTAACTATTAATATATGCAAATTAAAAAAGAAATGTTCATTTTGAGCAGTCTGCAACGTTTCGATATCGTCCGGCCGCGTCTGAATCCATCGTCTGACCTTTGCATCGCATCTCGAATGAATAAAGCCTAGCTGGCTAATAAAAATAACTTATATCCCTATCTTTAAGCTAATTACAACCTTATTTTAATGCAGTAAAGTAGACATTAAGTTGCGCGCTTAAATGTAAGGTTACATTAAGTTGATAAGCGGGTAACATCCAATCATACGTAGGGTAAAAATAGAAAAGTGTAATTTCGCTAAAGAACATTTTTGCGTTGTTAATTTTGCGCGACATTGCACAAGCGGCTGCGAGACTGAGTCGAATGGACGAATTATTTTAATGCGATTAAAAAATGGGTCGTTAAATGGAACATTTATGTGGATCGAAAGAGACCCGGTTTGTTGCGGATTTTGCTGGTCGTTTGGATGCATTTGATGACATTTCGAACGGATTAGTTAATTATCGATATATTTAACAGCGAATAAAAACATCTTTAAGATACTTTTTTAGCTTTATGATTCATTATTTTATTTACTACTTCGCAAGAGAGAAGAGAGAGGATTTACGGAGGGAATTAGACAATATTTTATATCTAATTACTCATATTAGTTTTAATATCAAAGATAACTTGAGGATTTAAAAAAACTCATTGAGCTTCAGTGATTGGTGTGAACAGAATGTCTGCCAACCCTGACTTACAAAGTTAATAGGGATGAGTGTGATGGCGGATGAATCTCTAAAATACATATTTGACAATTCTCTGTAAAACTTTCAAGAGTTAAATCATAAGCCATTCTGCTAAAGGACCGCTCTATCCTTCCGAATAAAACCATTCAAAAACCTTCACGCTTCAACGGGCGTCAGTCTTGCGAGCAATGTGCTCTTTATGTGGACATTTTAACTTACAAACACAAGTCTTCAGTGACTTGTACTGAACTAATCTACCTTCGCAAAGCAACTAAGTAGAGAAGAAAAGTACTAGGAGTGATTAGATAACTAATTGTATCAAATAGGTTAGAGTTTTGAAAACTATCAATAAATATGTAAACTCATAAAGTTAGTAAGAAGGATATAGAGGGTAGAGAAACAGGCCTAAAATCATAATAAATGTATTAAACATTATTGAAGAAAAATATTGCCTAGTCTGACAAGCAAATTATAAGATTGTGAAAGTACACTACGGGAAATCAATAAACAAAACCATATTGACGACATAGCACATTTCAGTTCAGAAGTAAAGCAGAAGAAACTAATAAAATGTAATAAAAGCCAACTATTATAGTTATGAAACGTTTCAGTAGACTATGACTATGTACCTGCATGATGCAGAAGACAGCTAAAGACAGAGTAGAGAATCACGTCAAACATTAAAGATAGAAGCAAAAAAAGAATAGAAGAAGAGTAATACACAACTCCAGAAGCAAAGAAGAAGCTACAGAAAGGAGACTATAGGGAAGCAGATCAAAAATCCTAGATAAAACCCATAAAATCATCTAAGACATGCATCAAAACCGTTGATCTAATAAATACGCTGCCTACGATTCAATTACTCAATTAAGTACATACCGATAATTCTCGCATCCCTAGAAAGGAGTTTGCAAAAACAACTCGTACGCTGCTCGCTGTGGGAATGTATCTGGTGATGCGATCTTTTTATTCAGTACGTTCCAGTTTAAACTAACCGGATATGAGGGAATAAATTGTGTTTAACGACAATTTAATGCCACCAACTTTTATGGGGCCAGCGCGGGTGTGGCCCTAGCTGGAGTTAGACGTGATAGTTACGCTAAATGATGAAGAGTGCTTGTCAGTGGCCTGAATACAAGAGCTCAATACTTCTCTAAGCCCTTTCGCTTGTAAATGGCTATTCTCCATACTAATCATCACATCTACAAATTCTTCTGCGTTATGTGTATTGAGGAAGGTGATGAAGATACTTCAGAAAGAACGAAAAGAAAGAACTTTTAACATTGTTTGACCAAATCAAAATCAGTAAAATTCTAAGGTGCAATCAACACAACAGTTATCTTCTAATCAGCTTTATTCTGCAAAACATGTAAGCTGTTACGCACCGTTGATTTAGTGAATACTTTTCATAATTTAGACGTAAAACACTTACATTTGCCGCTTCACTAAAAACACCTACGAAAGCTAAACACACAGCATAAAATAGATTTACACTCCGTGTCATCACCCACATATAAACATTAAAGCATATTAAAATAAATGTGAAATTGTTAATAAAATGAATGACCGAGCACAGTCGCTATCGATCATCCTTGTACGAGAATCAGATATAGTAGAAAAAAAAACATTTATAGACGGTCAACTGTTTTTAATTACTACACGTGACTCCTTTTAGTTTTGCTGTCTTTAGTGGCTTCTGCACCTGATCAAAGTATTTTATGCGACTTCACAAAAAGAAGATGTATGTTTTGTTTGTGTATAATTTAAATATCGACAGTACTTTTAATTTAAAATCCCCATTAATTTTAATTTGGAGCTAAATCTACCTGAGATCTTGCAACTTTTTGGTCAAAACGCGAAATATATTGGATTTATTTTTATAGATTTTTAGCAATAAATACCTGATGGAAATACATCTACTATCAAAGATTTGCCTTTGTTTTCGATGTACAAAATGTTAAGTTTAGTATGGTATTGAAGATAGGATTTCCTAACCCAGACTGTTATGTAGGTGTGAACGTCAAATAGTTGTCTTGAGTGTGAATCGTTAAGTACCATAATTCTTCTAACATTGAGTATGAGTCCTTTGTGATATTTTCAGGGAACTATCATATAGACTTCAGTTGACAATACTCATATTAATTACACGACTGCACTAAATATTATGCACACTACAAAATATAATATATTTAAATTTATATCACAAGTATTCCCACGAAAGCTACAGTAAATCTTAGATTATAAATATTATGCATCCTAGAAATAAATATGGATAGAAGGAAAGGAAGGTAGACCTGATTGGAAAGAAATTTGAAGAATTAGAAAGAAATAGTTAAATGAATGTTTTCAACGGATCGTTCTAGAAAAGCTTGTAACTCTCACTATTCAGGAGTTTTTTTCTTTCACTAAAAGATAAAAGAGAACCCGAAACATCAGTATAGATAGCGTAAAGTTAGAAGAACTATTAATATTCAATGCGTCACGTCTGGATGGATTCGCGTGTGACCACACAGCAGCACGGTTGTTGGTCCCGAAAGAGAAAATAAGTGAAAATGTAATTATGTAAAAATTACGATGTAATTACATAAATCGATATAATTAATCGATTGTGTATACGGCAATCAATTTGACGCGATGAAAGTCGATTTGTGTTCTGTAATTTATTAGCGAATTCACACGCAAAAAGGACATTATGTAGAAAATGTATCATTTTAAATTGTCAATAGCATTTGAAATGGTCAATTAAAAAAGATTAAATTAACACTTAAAATACATTTTATTACATGTGACAAGAAAAAGTAAAATAATATATAGGATTTTTTATACCATATTAGAAAAATCTAAAAGTATATATCCAAAACACATTTTTGTTCAAACACCAACAATTCTTAATTCAAAAATTGACAGCTACAACACTGGCAGCAAAACGAAAAACGGCTCCTTTGAAATTCCATTGCGAGCATCGCCTATAGACAATTTTATTTTTTTCTCTCGGGATGTTCAACCTCATACATTAATTCTGTTACATAATTAGCGAGATTGCGTGACCATGCGCCATAAGAGAACTTGTCCCCGGGTGTTTAGCAACTATTTAGGATTTCCATCCGATTTATTGCGCACTGGGGCCAATATAAAATTAATCTCGACATGATTTGCTAAAATATTATCTCCATTACAGTACTCTCGTGGCGTGTTTTGCGGGGCATAAATATTTCTTGGGTTAATTATTCATTTGAAGGTATGTGTGGGTGGAATACTGTTTTTGATTTTTGTTGTAATTAAATAGGGTGGGAGTTTGTTTGTACTTTCTTTACGATAGAGATGTCTCACATTTTTAGTACATATTTGATTAAAACGTATCTTTAAAAACGGCATACTATAATAACTTCAGTGCACATTTTTATATGATATAATTTCCGCTAAATTATAAACATTTATTAATAAAACGCACCAAGTGTATTTCAATACAGGTGCCTAATGTAGGAAATCATTATTCACAAGTTGTACGCACTATCTCTTCAACAAATAAATTAAATATTTGATGTAAAATATTATTGACTTAATCCTCAGCAATAAACTATCTATAGAACAAAATACCAAAACAAACACGCAACTAAAATGACAGACATAAATTACAAAAAGATTTACGTTCCGTTCCAACAAAATTGAACAACTAAAAAATGCGATGCAAAATTACAAACAACATTTATTAATGCATACCTTGTGCGAGACGAATGTAAAGCCTAAATAATAAGCGATTAAATAAAATCATATTAAACTTCAAAGGGACACGACGCTAATAAGAGACAAGCTGAATATTATCTTAAAGCACTAATGCCGTTATTAATGCGACTGGTTTTAATGCTAAAAATATGCCTTTTGACAATGTGTATCGGTGGGGATTCGCCTACGCACGGCGACGCGGTAACCATGGCAACGCGTGGCGCGATCCAAGATGGCCGCCGCTTATCGACGTATTAAGAGCCTGCTAAGTTCCGCTCAGATATGTAGGAGTAGGATCTGCTTAGATCGTTTATTGTGCATTTAGTTGATGTAGATATGTACGAAGGCCCTGTTTGTGCCTATAGTTCTTTTTATTTATTTTTGATTAGCTTACAGCCTTTTTGGTGTTCTCTTTTCGCAATAAAACTTTTTTATAAAATACATTCTAAACAGATCGTACAAAAAAACGTTTAAATGTATTAGGTTTTAGCGAGCTTTACTTTTTATAAACATTTTAGTTATTTAGTTGCTAATTAAAACTTCAAACACCACGTTCTAAAAATAGTTAAGATTTATTATAAATAATTAATTTTATTAATTACCGCAAGCTTATAATTAAACGTAACAAAAACACCAATGACATTTTGGTTTATGGCCCACGTATAGTAAATAATTAGACCAATGACTGCCGAGCAAAGAAAATCGCGTTCAGCGTCGTTATCTAATTGGTCAATTCAACTTTGGAACATAATAGAAGTAGTTAAGGCTTGTATACACTTGTACTAAAGAGCCGAAAAGTTTTATTAGTACCTAGAGTATAAACGTGTAGTTACGGACAGAATATAATTATTTAATATTATAACATTACCTATTTTCTGATTCAGTGTGAGTAATATGGAAAAATTATATTACTCATGGATTGATTGACAATAAAAATGGATTCTTTAATTTCATTATTCCCATAAAAATATGCATAAATGACGATATTACGTATATCTGAAAAACAAATCAATCTCTAATATTGAGATTGCTTTTCAATTTGCAATCTTCCACCATTTTTTACGCCCTGGTAAGTGTAACAGTACCATTATAACGTAACAACTTGTCCTCACATAGTTTATGTACGGCCATATTTGTCATAGAGCACACAGCTTTGAGCGCAAGTGTCACAGTATGTTGACATTGTCTATGGATTTACACTGCCCAAATATATGCACAAACTCTTTGGAGCATAATAGAATTTAAAGTCAAGGCATATAGTGTCGAATTTTAGAGCGTACGTGCTGTGAATAACTTCTAAATATATTTAAATATGTATGTTTAATGGTCAGAAAGGTGATGCCTGATGGATAGCAATGTCCTATCCTTTTGTATCTCCTCTGAAGAGAGAAACAAAAAAAACCTTATTTTGTGCCAATGTATCGTTTTATTATCTCCATATAAAAGTCACTACCGTAAATAATGTTAAACCTTCAGTTACGGTTTTTATCTTCTGTTACAACACCAATTACGTGGGTGACATGATCACTTAGTGGAAAAGTCATATTTTTAGATTTATAAAAAATACAAATTACTTATCCGTGACCTATCAATTATATTCAACTATATTTTTTTATTCGAATAAAATGTAATAACCAATATTCGCAAGCAAAACCAGGTATTGGCTAAGCAATAGTCATACTAATAACGAATACAAAAAAACAGATACCTATTATATATTTTCATCTGCATAATTAAAACAATTTGAAACCTATTTTAGTTAATGTCGCTTACCATCAGGTGAACGGCATGCTCGTCTCGCCATTCATTGCAATAAAAAACTGTATATTTATAAGGCCGATAATATGAAGTGTGAAAGTAATTATAACTGTTGTGAACCGTGCCCAGCATTGGGACACATGCTATTAAAGGTAATTCCAGTAGATTTCCGTTCTAAAGTCACTACGGCTATTACCTAGCGTCTGCGTAGTATTTTTCTGCGCGGTTGCCTAATAGCGGTACTTTACGTCTATTAAAAGCGAATGTGCGCTCAACTTCATGCAAAGCACATAGCCGAATTACAATTGCCGTCGCTGCGGTGCAGACATGTATTAAGAGTCATTTGATTGGGGGTTAAATTATTTAGTTCCGTATAAGGTTTCAAGTATCCCATTTTTTCCAAAGAAGAAGAAAAATGTTCATTAACTACCTAACCACCTATCAAAATAAAATAAGTTTCACTTTTAGTTGTACAAAATAAAGTTATCCAATATGGCGTATTATCCAGACCACATCAAGAGTCAAACACTAAATAATAATGTCTAACTTTTAGTTAATTGATCTAGTAAGCAATCTATTTTTAGGAAGCAACAAAATATACAAAAATAATAAACGATTTCACGGCAACAAATATACTCAGTAATCACATAATAAATCACTAAAGATATCTTCCAACACTGCACAAGTTATGAATTATTTATCAAAAAATTGCTTTTAAACGTTACGCTATCTTTGCGCATTATCAAAAATAAACACAGCCTTTACTAGTAAAAGTGCAGCGCAGTTTCTTAGCCAATAAAACAGATAATTAAATAGTAATTGAAGCAACAAGCTCGCGATCGCAATCGTCCTCTCGCACCGCAGCCCATCTCATTGCAAAACAAAAACTGCACTTCACACATGAAGAAATTAATTATTTCTCTCATTGCATTTGCTATCTAGATTTCATAAAATATTTTTATCATATAGGCTCACGGATAATTTTACGCTAAACGGTTGGACAAGGTACAAGGTAAGTTGAGCCGGCAATAAAGTTATGTAAGCTAACGTGTGAAGAAAAAAAGAAACATTAAATACATAAACAAACCCAATAGCCACACTAACATGGTCTCAAACCTAGATTAAATATTCGGGATTTACTATTTATATACTATGACGTATTTATATACCACCTCCGTATACGATATCAAAACTTTATTTTACATTCACACATGCATAAGAATTACGCAGCATAATGCCATTGTATCAACTGAAATAAATTGCACTTACCATCAGGTAAATTATAGTCATAGTTATATTCCAGTATAAAAACAGAGGGCCACAGCCCCCTAATTTCTACTCACTCCGGCCCACACTCAGTCGTGAGTTCGTGACACTCGGCGACGGGGGCAGGTGACGAAAAATCTGAACAATTGAATTGTTTCATTGCTTCCATTATGGATTTGTGTACGTCGCATTGTCGATTGAAACATTTGTAAAGGTCTTAAGTTTACATTTAATAGTAATAGCTTTGTAATCGATAGGTTAATATTCGCCAATTTATAAATTCTAATCGATATGACACCGGTTTTAGATTTATTCGGTTTTGTGGAAATTTTGCTGGGCTTAAGGAGTTTTATAGGTGTTGGGGTCAAACAATAGCTCCTACGTACAAGTAACTAATGGTACCATTGTCATTATTGATAAAAAGAGATTTATAACATTTATATATCAAAGCTTAGAAATAATTACAAAGATAGATTAATCATTGCAATTATGTTTAAACATAATCATCTCATTAATAAAACTTTTTTTTGTAATTATTTACAATCAAGGAACAAGGAAAAAGGCGCAATGAACCGAACCGCACGCATCGTGGTTCACACGACACGTATTGTACTGTCGCCACTATACCTATTAAAATTCTACTCAAACAAATAATACAAGGATCAAATCAAATTCCCCCTTCGAGTAACACTATGATATATAAGTACGCAAATATTTAAAACTGAAATCACATGTTCAAATAGTAATACGGATCCATTACCGCGGGTCGGACTCGCGCCGCGGGCAGCCTCTCTACTCGACCGGGTTAGGGTTGCCAGGTGAATAAATTCCCCTGATTATTAGGGTATTAATAAAATTCATGGTAAAGAATTATTTAGATAAAACTCTCGAGGAAGAAAAGAGTTCTAGTCCCAGATTGTTTGATTTATTATGCTATTACGCTTTGATTGCACTGAGCGATCATAATCATCATAACTCAGCTTCGAAGCGTCACTTGAACTATAAATTTGCTTTTGGTTATGTCTCTTCTGACTTGTACTTACTTGGAACTCACTGTATTGCAATTCCAATCATAACAATTATATATTGAACTTCCGTAAAACTCAACAATAAACAAAACTATTAATTAACTATTACAGCTACAGTATCAATACCCTACTATGACAATGTTTTCACCAAGCCTCACCCAGTAATACATGCACCTAAAACTCAATGACGCACATCCTTACCCAAGTTCCTCAACCTGGCAACCCTCACCAGGCAGACGCACTGTTTAATATTCAATTTAGATCGCAATTTGCGATGAGGCGGCCGACGCCCAACATCACTCCATAGATTTATGCATGCCACTTATAAGAATATATTAAAAGAAATTAACCTCACGCAAATTATGAGCTCGGAGAGATAAGGTAAATGGATTTTTTTACCGAAATTCGTCAAGTCAACACTGGATTGATCTGTCGTTGGGATTTACAAGCTTATTTTGTGGGTTGTTTACGAGCTTTGGGTGTGGTGTGGCTGAAATGAGGAATTTGATGTTATGCAATATTATTCCTTTTAAATTTATTCTGTTAAGGAATTTGTGACAAAATTTGTGACGTTTTTGATTATGATATTTAATTATTTTTAATAAGGTAAAAGAGTATCTGTATAGTAACAGAACAGGAAATTTGTTTTTAATATATTCGCATATGACGGGAGTTGAGTTTTTATTCATATCATACCTACTTATTAAATTAAAAAAAACATTAGACAATACCATCGATGATCGAACACATTACAACGCATAAAATGCTGTCTCCTAGCTTTAAAATCAATGTAATTGTTAAAATTCAAAATATTTATACTCTATAGGATTGCTCTGTACCACTAACCAGAAGTTTAACATTTGTCGCATAAAATATTAATAACGTATTAAATACGACATCAAAATTAATCTGATATCTGATACTGTGCGGAATAAAGCCTATATCTAGACAAGCGACAAAATAATGCACGAAACAGCTTAGTTATCGAAATTTGATATATGAGCTGGTAAAGCATAGTTCAATGATTTTGTTTACGAAATGTGCTTATGTTACACTGTTGGGATCTTATTCCATACGTAAATTCCTTGGAATGGCTGAGTAAGGTAAGATTATAATACCTTTCTGTTGGTATGATATTCGAATTCGCACATAACAACCATTTTCGATGAATGGAGAGACGAGCATGCCATTCGCCTGATGTTAAGCGATAAGACCGCTCAAGGACAAAAGGAAAATCATACAACACCATGAATTACAAAACAATTCATGGCACTCCTCTGCGCTCACCATCCTGAGACAAAATGTTAACTCTCATTTTGTTCAGTAGTTATTCTGGTTCCAATGTCGTTCAAATCCGAACACAACAGTTCATTTACACTACTGTTTGACGGGAGAAATATACGATGCGGTATTAGTAACCCACCCAGACGGTCTCTGACATATGAGAGAAATACCACCAGTATGATGATTGAAATCTTGTCATAATGAACCAAGTTTTCCGCGGTTAAGTTTGATCCTAGGTGTGCTAGCTTTGACCAGCAGGCCAGGTAATATTTTCAATCCGAGCTATATTGTATTGAAATAACTATTAGTTGCATTGTAGCTACTTTTCCAAGCCAGTTAGAAAATAACAAACGATATGATTTTTTGACATTATTATTTATTATCATCGATTCAGAATGTATTTATTATCATCATTATTTCTTTGAAATATAATATTTTTGTGAATTCACCGGCTGTGAAACGAGAGGACGCGGGTTCAACAACGCGCCGAGACAAATATTTGTGTGAACCATAGGTATTTGGTTCGGTTTTTTTTTTTTTTTTTTATGTTATAGGGGGCAAACGAGCACGCGGTTCACCTGATGGTAAGTGAACACCGCTAAACCGCTACCGGTTCTGGGTGTTTGTGAGACCGAAAAGTCTCTCGTAATTTCTGATACCCACGACACAAGATTCGAACTAAGTGTGGTGTCAGGACTATGTACGCCACTGTTGAGTGCATTTATTTATTCCATCTTTTGTCTGTTATTCCAAAGGTTTGTTTAGTAAACATGTTTTATTTATATAAAATATCTGACTTAGGATCAAAGCTAGAAACTAAAACATCTGCCGTTTCTCATTCCTAAGCACCCTATTAAATACGGCCTAATGTATGAGAGGATATTTCAAGCGGAAAAAACCATCAAAGGAATGTTCACTAAGGAAGAAAATGTTTTAATTAACAAATTAAAATGCTCACATTAAAATGCCCCGCTTCGTGAAAATATTCTTTTTACTTCCTTTTTTCATTACCAAGATTTTTTGCTTTGATGTATGAGAAACTATCCTTTACCCGCAACTTTGTACGTGTAAAGTTGAGCCTAATAATTTTAGCCACTTAATTGAGTGGCTAAAATTATTAGACAGTACAGTAGCCAAAAGCTTTTCAAGTAGATAATTTAAGAAGTCAGTGCATAATACTATGTCATAAATGAATTAATATATATTGAAATAGCCATATAGAAATAGGTAAAAGTAAAAATACTTTTACATTATTTTAACTCTGACTACAACATTACTTGTTTATTTTTTTCAGCTCATTACAACTTGTAACAGAACTACTTAACCATTTTTGTTTAAATCAAATATGAAACTTCAAATGATGTTATATAGTATTACTTATGTGCCATATGAAATGCTTACGTTCCCTACAGTTTCTTTCAAGTGGAAATAGGTGACCAACCAGTAGCATATAATCTTAGCGTCAGCTATAACACTCACAAATCACGTTCGAAATCACCAATAACAGCGACGAGTGAAAATCAATTTCGCATGAGTGCCGGTAATTTGACAGAATTGATTAAATTACAGTTCTACCGCAACATCGTTTGGCTGAATGCCAGGTAAATGTCAGTGATAGGTTGTCGGGAAACAATGTTGTGAATTGTGACAATTCTATTACTGCCTGTGTTGTTATGTTTTATTGTTAATGTGTGATGTATGTGCAGGAATGAGAGGTGAGTGGTGGAACATGTTGTGTCGTAAATTGAAACTTTTGATTCAACAAGTATATATTTTAAATAAAAAATAATAGATATAGGTATAGGTTTTAATTTTGATAGTACGATTGGCAAGGGACTTAGTCTTAGAACTGTATTCGATAAGTTTGCTTGAAACTTGGTTATGATACCACGATTTAGAAATAAACTATTTAGTATAACCACAGAATACACACAGAAGTCAAGCTCCATACAAAGTGCGCGAAACCAACGCACACATACACAGCGTTCACCGACACGATATTTGAGACCAGTCGAAACCACTGCGAGCGCGAGTGTCACTCGCTTCGGACACGCATCTAGTGATATTTTTTGTGCAAAGATGGAGCGAATGAATAAAAGTTATTACACTTGTATATAAAACTTCAGATTATAATAATTGAATATAAATTTCTTTAATAAAATACGCAATATTATACAAAAACGATAAAAAAATAATCTTTGATTATGACATACACATTCTCAACGACTATATAAATAAAATTACAATTTATTCATTTTGTTATTGTTTTTTATATAGTATTTTAACAATCAATCAAATGATACGAGTGCTATTACGACGATACTTGTTTTCGCATAAGCCAGAGTTAACAGCCCTGGCGCGAACGCCGAGCGTAGTGTGAGTGTGGCAACAAAAGTGAAGTACATACACAAGCTTGACTTCTGTTAGTATTCTGTGGTATAACTACAAAACAATATATCGTAAGAAAACGAACTCCACTTCATAACAATAAAACTCAACTTATAACTTTTTCTTAAGCATACCCAATTAAAAGCAACAAAAACTCACCTTTAATATGCAGCTGCCGACCGCCTCGTTCTCCGGAACAGTGACGTTGTAGAAGGACTGGTCGAAAGTGGGCTCGTTGTCATTGACGTCCAACACGGTGACCAGCAGCACCGCGGTCGACGACAGCGACGGTTTGCCGCGGTCGCGCGCCACCACCGTCAGCCGCGGCATCGGGTTAGTCTCACAGTCGACTCGAGTTCGAGTCGTCACCAACCCCGACCGCTCGTCGATCGAGAACCAATCCGACTGCGGAGTCGGCAACAACGAGTACCGAATCTCGGAGTTTTCACCCTCATCCATATCTGTAGCCGACACTTGCACCACCGGCGTCCCAGGCGCCGCCGCCTCGGGCACACTAGCTTTGTATTCAGACTCGATAAACGCAGGAGCGTTGTCATTCACATCGGTAACTCGAAGCGATATTATCCGCGACGCGTGCAGCGGAGGCGATCCTTTGTCCGTCGCGACTACATTCAGCGTGTAAGACGACTGTGACTCGCGGTCCAATGGTAGCGCCACAACCACCAAGTAGATTATGTTATCGTGCGTCCGCAAATCGAAGTGGCCATCGCCTCCGCTCAACGTGACGTTTACATTCGCGTACTCGGTTTTAGAATCGGGGTCGTGCACCGATATCCTAGCAACGAACTCGTCTAGTTGCGCGGATTCGGAAATCTTGGGAGTTGCGTCATCACTCAGAAAGATTACGTCTATCGTGGGTTGGTTATCGTTGACGTCGGTAACCCTGATCGATACGAACGCGGTCGTTTCTAAAGGCTGCGCGCCTTTATCCCTCGCAACGACCACTAATTCATGCAGTTCTTTCGTTTCGAAATCTAAAGCTTTGTTCACAGTGATCTCGCCAGTCTCCGGGTCTATTTTGAACATGTTCTCCTTGTCACTCTGTCTCCGGTTTATGGAGTATTCTATGAGACCATTCTCGCCCGCGTCCGAATCGGTAGCGAACACTTTCAATACAGGAGTCCCGACTGTCGCGTTTTCTGGTATCGTCGCCGAGTAAACGCTCTCGGCAAACACCGGTGGATTGTCATTCACATCCAAAATAGTAATATTTACAGTCATAGTACCGCGGAGAGGCGGCGTGCCTCCGTCCAGCGCCTCAATAACCAACTGATAGTGATCAGTCATCTCCCTATCTAAAAATCCGTTAATTTGCAAATCTAAATAAAGTACACCGTCTCTCTCCCTATGGGATGAGAGCCTAAACGCGTTATCTGTATTGCCCGACACAATATTATACCGTTGCGTGTTGAAAACACCCAAGTCCTCGTCTTTGGCGGGGTTCAGCTTTCGTTTAACATCACGGGGGGTGTTCTCGGAGAACTCTACGTTCATGACCGGGGTGGGGAAGGTGGGCGCATTGTCGTTTTCATCTGAGACACGTACGACGACACGTATGTTGTCGCCGCTGGCGGGTATGGCGACGAGTGCGTAGTGGTCTCTGTCCTCCCTGTCTAGGGGCACGCGGGTGGTGATCTCGCCGGTGTGCGGGTCGATGCGCAGGTGGTCGTGGACGGCGCTGCCGGGCACTGGCACGATGGTGTAGGGCGGCGCGGCGTCGGGCAGCTCGTCGCCCAGGTTGCCCACCAGCGTGCCGGCGCGCGCGTTCTCCCGCACGGTGAACTCGCGCACGTGCTGCGCCTGCGCCGCCGCCGCCGCCGCCGCCACCAGCACCCACGTCACCACGCGCAGCATCGCGCCTCGATACACTCACCGTACGCACATTGTCACTACCATCTGCAATACAAACCATTGACCTCAATATTTAATTCCCCGCATTACCATATACATCAGTACAATTAAGAGTTATGCTACAGTTGAGTTTAATCTGCAATGGGAAATCACCTACTTTTAAAAAATACCAAATAGTTTAGAAAAATAAAATCGAATATCTGCAATATGTAAGTATATCAAGTTATTCGATTTTATTCATACCAAATCGTTGGAGTAGTATTTTAAAGATATAAAACGTTAAACAAATGTAAAGTAGCACTGCACACTTAAATCAACAACAAAACTTTATTCTCATGGCATCTAATTTTCGGTGTAAGAATTTCGTTTATTTATTCTCAACGTATCTCGTGATAAAATTGAGAATGCCACCCGCGTACACCGCTTCTTACTATCAAATGTTGAGTCGACAAACTTTACTATCAGACCCTACTCATGATAAACCTGTCCTGATACCTCAGGAAATCCCTTAAAACAACACCAAGTGTGGTATAATTAGATTTACTAATTGTAGATATATTTATACTAGCACTTACAAATGATTGCTACAGAAAACTTTAGGAGAGGCCTATGCTGTATGAGTAGACTCTCTGTGGCCTAAGAGAGGAATAAAGAGATACCAATATTTCTTTCCAGCTATTAATGCTGTTGTTTTAACGATATACAGCAAAACTCCAACTACTTTTTATGGTTTTCAGAACTACCCTCCAAAACTAAGTTCCTTTTAAGAGCATCTTCTAAAATGGTAGTTGCCTTTGTTAAAATATTTAACACATAAAAAGGGTATCGATAATTTTAAGCCCATATAATTACGTCATCGGTTCACTATTAGGTATCAATTCGATCAAACTTTTTGCCGAGCCAAAGTCATTGTCTCACATCGAGGCACCTCGGTACACTCAAGAACACAAGACACGCCCTTTAAATTATTACGATGATGCCTTCACGATTCGTATCGAAGGTTACTTTTTGTTAAATAATACCAATAAACCTAAAGTAATTTAATGCCATGACTCTTTTGAGGTTAGGTTCACGACGCCTCTTTTTAATGAATGATTCTTTTTTCAAATTTATAACTTCTAATTTTTAAGCGACACAAAAATATTAAAAAGATTTCTTTAAAAAACGAACGATATTATTAATATTATTAAATCGATGCTAAGAATTCGAAATTTCACTTTAAATGCATAGTAAACATTAAGTGGGGTAAACGTAACATTTATAAAACAAACAATAGACACAAATTGTTTTTATGACTACAACGAAATGAAAATGCATTTGTCAGTTAATTTATTTATATATTGCGAGAAAGTCTTTAAACAAATTATTATTTCAGGTAAAATTTATTTTTAATGAAAATAAATAACTAAAATAAAGATGAAATATATAAGGCTCCTATAATTTACTAATTTATAATCATTGTATTATGTTGGCGATTACATCTTTGAACCGATGTGAATTGTGTCACAGTATTTATGTGAACAATAGATGAAAAATGCTCATAATCTTGTGTGGGGAATTAATAGCCGGCTTTTAATTAATGTCTGTGTTCATTCGTGCTTTATAAAATTATGCTCTTTTATTTTTATCCCACGGGACACTGTAGAATGCTAAATTATTACTAGAAAGGTCCGCATAAATATAACTCAAGTAACATTATTTTAGTCTATGTTTTGCAGAACGTCGATTACAACTATTGTGGGATAAAATAGACATAATATCCAACATCGTTACCAGCCCATATATGTCCCTCTTTTGGGCACGAGCGTCCTCTACAATCGAGAGTGCGATTCAGAGGAGTTAGGTCAGATATCGCCCACTACGCTGGCCTATTGCGGGTTGGCGGACTTTACATACCATAAAAATATAAACGAATCGCTATGGTATGCAAGTTGCCTCTCGACGTTTTTCTTCACTGTTATAGTGCGTATGGATAAACTATTATCATGACTCGAAAAAGTCAGAGTCAGAGGTGTGCCCATTGCCCTAGGATTTGAACCCGCGAACACCAAGAACATGTTGGCAGTCACTTCTAGTCCGTTTATCAGCAAGCCACCACGCACTTATTATAATTGAAGCAACGAATTATTATAATTGAATATTGTTTCATAGTATTTGCACAATTTAGTAAGTACAAAAATAAATGTGTTAGTAAAACGACAGGTAGCCTATAAGATATTAAAATATCCGTATAAATATGATTTAAGTTTAAAAATAAAATCGCGTTTTATTAGATTACGATCACCCAATAAAAATAAAATATGCTTCCTATATTAAATTATGACAAATGTGTAATCAAATTATACGCTTTAATGATGAAACTGTGAAAGATATGTAATTGTAAAAACCCAACTCGATTAAAATATGCGTAGATGCTCCATATTAAACATCCCGATAATATCTTTGATAATTTATAATTTTTAAATACCAAATATATGAAAAAATAATATGAATCAATAATTTATAAATAGAAAACTAGAATGGAACATCAGAGATTTTACGATTCGTTGATTAATTTGATTATTGCATCTATTTTTATATTTTTATAGTCTACCAACCCGCATTAGGCCAGCGTGGACTATATGGCCTAACCATTCTCAATCGTCTCCTCGATTGCAGAGGAGGCTCGTGCCCTGCAGTGGGACGTATACGGGCTGATACAGATCTATTTTTATGCGACTTATCATCAGAAATTGGATATTTATATGCACAATTATGTTATACTAACCGTGCGACGGGATTTCCCATAGACAATATCTTAGAAGACTAAAATCTAATTTTTATATTGCTTACTTCTAAACTTGGTTAACTTTTATAAACTTTCATCCTGTGTTTATCCTTTGACGATTTTCAAAAATATAGTTTTTTGTGCTTACATCATAAAAATAACTCATATTCAACATTTCCGTGGCGCAGTTGGTTAGACGCCGCCTGTGAAACGAGAGGCCGCGGGTTCGATCCCCGCACCGAGAGAAATGTTTGTGTGGCCCACAAATATTTCTTCCGGGTCTGGGTGTTTGTGAGACCGAAAAAGTCTCTCGTAGTTCCTGATACCCACGACACAAGACTCGATCTTAGTGTGGGGTCAGGACTATGTATGTGACTGTTGGGTGTTATTTATTTATTTATTTATTTATTTTACGTCCCTTGATCAGTAATTTTACTGTACAGTGTCAAACTGCTAACGCAATACCCAGAATATGTATGAAACTATATTATAAGATATCAAAAGATATCAATTTGTACAAAAGGAATTTAAAAAAATCCTTATCAAAAATATTTTTATTCGGTATATAAATTCATGGACTTTCAAACTTAAGTACTTACTTTATACACCTAATTTAAGTTGTTTTTGTATACTTTTATAAGTCAAATGTAGAAAACTTATTCTTATTGGTGCCATCTTGTAAATATACCTACATTTACAAATAAATTATTTTGATTTGATTATGATTACCCACTTTAAATTAAAATCACACGTTAAATATAATTTTGAGTCTATACCTTTCTATAAATGGATTAACTTTGCCCAGCCTACAGCCGAGTACGGATGCCGTCGGCAGAAAACATTTAAACTGCTTTCGTTAAATAATTAAATATAGGACATTAATAAGAAATTCCTGGCAACACCGACTGAAAATACTGACATTCTGCAAACTACTAATTTAACCTCTTAGCATTTATATTGGGTCAGCATTGCCATAGGCTAAACAACGTCTGCGGAGTATCAGAAACATAATTGGCTACATGTTAAGCGTTGCTTTGACGTTTAAATGAGGATAAAACCTCATTAGTAATTATTACATCACCTACGTATGCCCTAGGGCTAAAATCTTAGGCTCTGATAAATACTAGTTACATTGTACTTGTGACCTATTGGGCTGTTATTGTGGGTGGCGTAGAAGTAAATGTATTTTATTCATTTATATTTATAATAATGTATATTTTAATAAAGAACAATATTATTATAAAGAATGAAATAATTTTAAATAATTATGCGTTTTCAATATTAAAAAATTACAGCAATACTTTCAACTAAATATAAAATTAAATACCAAAAAAACCGTAACTATTTTAAATAATAATAAAAATATTTTCTCATTTACATTAGTGGACAGAATCCGCTTGCATGTTGCCAACGTCAACAAACCGTTTCCAAATAATAATTTCCATAGACAAGTGTTGTCTTTGTTAAAAGGGTCCCTCGGCTTTTATCTGCGCAGGTACGTACACGGAAAAAAATGGGAGGATGTTCTCACAGATTACACCTGAGATGAAACTGTGTCTTACAACTTTTAAAATATAGCATTTATGTCCTTTTTATAAAATACTAGGGTTTATGGACTTAACACGGGCATTTTTAAAATTACTTTATATAATTTAATTCTAAAATGCGTATGCGAATACTAGAACACAAAATATACGCAAATAATAAATTTAATTAACAGTAACACATTTAAAAATAAACTATTCGAATTTCAAATAACTAGTAATATAAACAATTCTTTATTCAAAAATTATCTCACTATATGCGTATACGAACGAACACGAACAGTGTTCCACATTTAAAATGCGTATTTTATACCTATGGTAATAAACCTGTCGGCGCGTAAATTCGCATCTCACAGTGATACAGATTTTTATATGTCACAGCTAATAAGTTGAGCATATCGGGCAATATTAAACTTTATAATATATTACATTATCAAAGAATCTTAATTCTACGCGAGGCTGAGGTGGGAGTCGTAAACTTGCATATTTAGAGGTTCCCCAACCTGTTAATGGATGGACCGGGCTTCTTCGTTATCTTAGAGCGTTCTATTTTTTTTTTACGTTATAATTAATGGATTTTTTAGTACGAAAGTGTGGTGCACTTTTTAGTGAGTTATTTAAAGATGTAATTTATAAATGTAATTTAAATAAATATTGAAAATGTTTTCCGTCGGTAAAAATCGCAAGTTAGACAACACATTGAAAATTTAAGATTTCATTAATTATATAAGCGTACTTTTAAGTGAATAAACATATTTAAGACTGCTTAAAAAATCAAATATCAATGTATATTACTCTGTCTGTTCAAAAGTATTTAACAACATAATATTTATGTTCCTATAAAACTAATACACGTATTAAAATGTAAGACAAGCCACCAAACGTTTCGTCACAACCATTATGTTAGAGAAATAACATCAAAGAGACATTTACTACTAGAACATAGTTATCTGAGATACGTATCACCATCTTAACGTTATTAACGCGCATAAATTCATATTAACTCACTTTACTGTAAACTAGAAGCGTATACCGGCTTGAACTTGCAATTAATAAATAGTAATAAATAACTAAAACCCAGAGATATTCATAATTATTGTTATCACTACATAGTATAAAACAAAGTCGCTTTCTCTGTCCCTATGTCCCTTTGTATGCTTAAATCTTTAAAATTACGCAACGGATTTTGATGCGGTTTTTTTAATAGATAGAATGATTCAAGAGGAAGGTTTATATGTATAATACGTATATATTACTGTACAGAAATCTATTTGTACCCGGGCGAAGCTGGGCCGGGCCGCTAGTTATATAATAAGATGTAAACATTTTCATCTATTCACTTATTAAAGTACTTACAGTGGTAGTCTTAACTACCATTGTATTATTTCATAAATTTAGAATGTTACAGGTTACAGCTTATAAAGATTGGTTGTGTTTTGTGTATCAATAACTATTATGAATTTCTGATCGAATATAACATATACCCGAAATGTTTGGTAACTTACTATAGTTGTTATTCTAATAGCTTTAGTATTATCAGCGAAAATAAACTATAACTTCCATTAAACTACCAAATTATTGTGCGCCTAAAACCCACAATAAGTATGTGTACATATAACAAATACTATCATGAGGGAGCAGTTATAACCAAATTTCTAGTATTGAAATTTTTATAATTAAAACAATATTCACATCAATACAGGATGATAGATATCTTTATATCGCATTATTTATTTTAAGTTTTATACGGCTTGTAATTTAATATTACCGCGGGTTTATTATAATAATGACTGTAATAGTTTATTTTATAATTACACTTCAGTTAGACGTTCGTTTGATGCGCCGATGGGACTGGAAGTTGTTACGTAATATATTTAATTGTTTAGTTTTATGAATTTATCATTTATGAAATATTTAATTTGCTTTTATGTGTAAGTAAATATATATGCAATTAAATAACTATGAAATTCTTTGAAAATAAGCGACGTATATCATTATTTACTTCAAACTATTAATATGAAAATTTAAGTAAAAAAACACGCACTATTAACTTAATAAAATGATAAATGTATTATGTAAAAAAGTAATGAAATAATTGACATAAAACACTTACAAAAATAAAATAGATGAAAAAAGTTGGACTTTTCTAAAACAAATTAGCGTGAAAAATGCCTCGTATGCCGGCGGTTGAGATCAAAAATTCCAAAATTCGTGGTCCAACACACGCTATGCGAGGGCCCATGAGTTATAGCGCTCGGGCGCTGTGGCGCGGAATTCTCAAATTTCACATGTGGCCTTTTTTCTCAGTTGAGGTAAGGTTGGCAGTTTTGTCTGGTTGTGCGGAGGAAATTGGTGTATGGAGTAAGTTTTAGAGTGGAAGGTGTTGCTTTTTTCGTGTTTGTTTTATAGAAGAAGCTAAGGCTTAATTTAGTTTATTTTTAATGTGTCAGTGTTGAAAATTGCGAGTGTAGTTAGTAACGTTTTTAATTATTGACAATTTATGTATAATTATATTGATTTTATTTTAAAGTAATTATTATTACATTAATTATAATATAAATGTATTATATTATGATACATCGAAACGCAATTTTAATATTACCACCACAGACAACAACGCCATTGACGGTTTCACATTGATAAAGGAATATTTTACTCTAAACTAACTTAATCATTTCAAAGCACATAGAAAACTATATCTCAGCTCACGCAATATTTAGAATATTAATTATTTAAAATAAAATCCGAAATACCTTTTTAATTTTTATAATTGCCAGCCCTAAACAGGCAAAGTTTCGAACGGTAAGGAGACGAACAGCAGCGAAACAAAGCCGCCACGATGTTTCATAATTGTACGAACAATGCCGTTTTTGATTCAGGAATTTATATGTATTTATTTATTCTGTCGTCAACTTTAACACTTTTGAAATTAATTGTGTGACTCTCGCCAGTGATTTTGTAGTTATTTATAGTGTTAGATATTTTAAAATATTTCTTTTATTATTGGTTTTTATAATTTTTATTTTATTTGTTTTTCTAACTGTCTCAATCTATCTTTAATGAAATTATTTTACCTAACCTAAATGTTTATGAAAAAATTAGAAGATTTAGCCTGCATAAAAGAATTTATAAGTAAATGTTATTCTAACAATATTAGTACATAGTATAGTATAGTAACGTATTACTTATAATATATACAATTCTAAATCTCTTTACTGTCGAGGAGACAAACTACTTAAGGAAAGCGACGGGAAATAACTGCATATGAATACTAAGACGTAGCTTAGTGGCGTCTATTGGAATAAATCTATACTAGACGACAAAAATAATGAAGATTCAACGCATATGCGTATGTATTAAAACTATTATCATTTATCATTATCAAATAATTAGCCATTTTTAAATTATAATTTTACTTAAAAATTAACTAAGATATTTTTATTCATTTTATATTCTATTCGAGATTGCCGCAGGCTTAAGAAACAGTATAAAATTCCAATTCCACCACACACATTTCCAACTACACCTTACTACCTTACCTTGTCTTATGCTTTTTATAGTTACAATACCTATTGAAATTTATCACTTGAGAATTGGAATAAATTTCCAATCCCATCTTACACATTTCCAACTACATCTGAATGCATTGTTACTAAACAAACCAACGGACTATTAATAAACATCCCTGCGTTTACCCAACACCGCATATCTTTCTATCTCGCACATAACAAAATTATTCCATTACATTATACCTTATTGAATTATGTTAACGTCACTACGACATCGGCGAACAATAAGCACTTTAGGAGCACGGTATTTATACTTACACGCCTGTAGGGTTGCCAGACTATTGTCATTATATTGGATTATCGCTGCAATCGACGTGTTACGAGTATTGCTAGAACTTAGGAGTAGTATATTATTATTTGGCGGTTCAATAGTGGCATACTGAAATATTTCTGATGATGGTACGTGTAACAAAACTTCTTATAATATGTAGTAAACAATTTTTTTGTGAATTGTGCGAAATACAACATGTTTTGAATGTGCTAAGTCAAACCTATGTAAAAGGTGTTATAAGTTGTTTATAGTAACCTAAACACAGTCAAACACAAGAATAGTTTCTCTAGGTATAATTTACCTATATTATTACGTCTTAAATACCGAGATTACCCTACTAACGCCACTTAATCTATAAGTTATACTCTATTTTCATTTAAATATTCGTTTACAAATGGAACTTTGCATAATAAAATATGTAACGTGGTTGTCACGACGGGCAGTTACATTGCATTATTATGGTGAATTTCCCGACATCGGGGGAGATAGTGTGACGGCTGGCAACCCTGGCAGGAGCCACATTGGCGAACGCTGCTTTGCATTCAATGTGTTACTTATCGATGGTAGGTTTGTAAAGGCACGTATGACCACGCTAAGACGTTGCAGGGTCGACAGACACGTATGACGTCGGCCAGTGTAAAATTATAATCAATGCTATTGCAATTTCATTTAATTTTGACGTTAGAAAGGGCTCAATACTAAAGATTGCATGTGTTTTTCGCTTTACAGTTTATAAATGTATGGTAATTTGTGTATTTTCAAAGCTAAAAGGCTGTTTTTTAGTTTATTACCTTTTTTATACGTTTATAAGGCTTGTCAACTAGGTCTGCGAACAAGTACTTTAAAGAAACCGTCTGAAGAGAGTCGGTGACGTTCAATAAATAAGATTAATCACTTAGTAGAGGCTATAACTTTTATGATCTGATCTGTCTAAAGAAATAATCTGCATGCATATAATCTTTTAAATTCTGTATAATTTCTGAAACAATCGATAGAATATTACTCAATAATACTAAGCACAAAAAAGGTTTCACTAAAAAATATCTACAACAATTTTTGATTATTTCTCTTCGATTAATCATTACGTAGTATAAAATGGAGTCGCTTCCGCTGTCTGTGCGCTTAGATATTTTAAACTAGTCAACGGATTTTAATAAAGTCAGTAATAGAGTTTATCCAGAGGAAGGTTTATATGCATAATACATACATATTATACTACAGAAAAGCAAACAAATTCAAATATTTGTAATATGTCGTATTACATTACATTATTTGTAATTGTGCGCCTAAAACCTTACAAGATAGTTCAAATTTAAAATGTGACTGCACCCGAGCGAAGCTGGGCCGGCTTTAGTATAATATAAACTAAATATATCAAAAGAACTAATAATCTGTACTTATATAACTTTCTTAATACAAAAGGAATAAAGAATTCCGTCTCAAACAAAACAAGTAATATTGGATCAATTAAAAGTAAGATAGGTTTGAAAGAACATAAATAAACGAAGCCAAGTCAACAGCACTGAGAGATTGATGTGCGGAGCGCGGCAGTGTAACGTGAAAAATAAATATTTTAAATTCAAATATAAAAGATAATTATCACAAAATATTTTAGGCTACAACTGTTTAGAATTATTCAATGTTTAATGAAATGTATTTTTCTTTATTTTTATTTTTATGATTTTCATTGTATGCACCTTTTTTATTTAAAATAAACGTCTTTTACATATAGTTTGTCTAACTAACCTTGATAAAATGATAATCATGTTGAAATATGCATTTATTTATAAAGATTTTACACTGGTTAATTGCATTAAATTGGTACCGCTGTTACTACTCTATGTATTTTTCTATACACTAATGTTTTTTTTTTAAATAACTCAAATAAACTGAAAGCCTATAAATACCTTTTTCTAGAAGTTTAATTAAAAATACATCTTAGTATTCATATCAGTTCAATGTTTAGAATGAAGCACTTAGTCTAATAAAGCTGAATACTATCACAAATAAGCAATAATACTTTGTCTTCATAATTTAACACTGAATATCTAGACTTACATTTAATAATTTGCATTTCAAATGATCTCTATAATGAGGTATTAAAGCTCTTAGTGCTTGTAACCAAAATCTAGATAATTTATCATACCTTTTAATATAACAATATTACTAGTTAGGATAATAGCAAATATTATTAACAGTATTGTGTCGTTATATTGAATATTTCTTATATTAATTATAATCTGTTTTTAGCAAAATATATCTTCAAAGCTAATGTAACTTATGGCTTGAATTAAATGGTGTTTATATGAAAATCATTGCATAAGGCTTTTGCTCATACTACTGCCAGGTTTATAACTGATTTATCAATGAAATTATTTGAAATTATACCAACTTTGTTTCGTGTATAAGTGTCGCCGTAATTGGAGAACGGCTGGACCGATTTCTACAAAACTTTCACTGATTTATAACTTAGATTTGGAGCAATAACTTGTAAATATTTTACTTAAGTATTTGGGAATATTTATAACTTATTTAATAGTTAGATTATGGACAAAATAAGCTTTAAGTTGTGTTGCAGTGACAATATATTAGGTTGCAACTTTGGCCGATTTGGAGACGAGGTAATATAACTTTTTAATGTCTTATGTATAAGGTTACTTCAATAACAAATGTGTGCATACTATTTCATTTGTATACTACACATATTTGTAAATAAGGAGTTCAAATTTATGACTATATAACTTGTAACGTACAATGAGTGCTCTATCAGCTACCAAACGAATTAAATAATCCAGATTAAGTATGAAAACCGCACCGCTAATCAAATTGTAAAGCACAGTATATTTAATTCTACACATAGGCCGGCATCAACAAACTGGATCTCCTATCGCGCGTGCTATGTAAATGCAGTAATACTCTACATTATATATTAAAACTTAAATAAGCAAAATACTGTACACTAGTGACCAACCTCCAAAATCCTATCACAGAACAACACACACTAACATTATCTGTATGTTTTAAAACACTGCACTTCACTGCAATCCGATGCACATTAATATTTGAATTTAGAACTCTTTTTTTTTTCACGTGCGCCTCGGATTCGTCGCGTACAGCCGGTTCGTTCGGAGGCTGCGGTGGCACTGCCGCGACGGCGCTGTGGGGGGCGTCTCCCCTTAAAACAGGTTGCGCTCGCATACCGTTTGAAAGCCAATTTTGTGCCTCTCCTTAGACGCGTAGCTCTGGGTTTCGACGATTGATACCCGGTTAATGCCTGAATGATAAAGTTTTGCTGCCTTTTTTAGATTTTTTTTGTTATTATATTGAGGGACTATTTTTATGATAATGTTATTATAGTTAAGCTATTTCTTAATCGTAAATTAATTAAGAAGTATTTTAAAATTTTAGTAAAAATAATATTTAAAAAATTGTATGTTACAGTAAAAAATGTGCAACAGAGCCAAAAAACAAGAATATTTTATATTTGTATTCAACTAAACAATTTATATGTGCAGTTATCTTATATTGCTAATCTTAAAATATAATCATCGTGCAAAAAGGATACCTGTGTTTTAATAACTAGAAATTGTAAAGACGTTTCATGATTAAAATAAGCTTTGTATAAGTGTGCGTTACTTAGGGTATTTTAGTTATAATAAAGTCATAGCAAGTCTAATCATATTTTTTGAAATAAAATTGGACTTTACAACTATTTTACTATTTTAATGAAAAAACACAATTTTAATAATGTCATGTTACTATAACGGTAACTGCATTGCAAACCACCTAATGGTAACTATTATTAAAATAAAAACGCAATAACAGCATGTAATTGTACGAAATGAGATGAAAAAGCCCATTCTAAAGTAACACGTTCCTTAAACAAGAATAATGGCGCGTTGATGTCTTTTGTATGAACGACAAACTTCAACCAGTTAAGTGCAATTAATAGTCGTTTAGTTGCTTCTATTCTGATATTTTACGAGGCTGCTTTGTATATTTAATAATTACCTCACTTAATTGGTATCAAAATGATTCGTTGATTGGTGTATCGAACACAGGCTACTAGTACTTGAATTTAAGGCGACTGATTTTTGATATACAATTTAAGTTGGAGTAAGATTTAACACCACTGAAAATTGCAGGAATGTTTTATGAGATGATGTGTAATAATGATGTCTTATTATAATAAACAAGCATTTGTATTTCGTTGTGGGTATTGTGTGACCAAAATGTCTCTCTTAGTATTTTGCATCCGCATTAGAAGATTAGTAACATAATGTGTAGTCAAGGCTTACTATACTATTACTTGCTTATTGGATGTCTTTATAAGTTATAAAATACTTTATCTATTATAAGATGAAGGATTCAAGAAACCTTTGTGCATAAGAGATTGTTGTATCCACTGTTCACGGGACATCTTAGTTAAAGACGATGATTTTTCCTCAATTTTATACTATAGAAGGCTACGTTCCTTGGTAAAGGCCTGTATAGACCATAAAATTTATGAGTGACTGCCTCGGTGACATAGTTCTACTAGAATATGGTTTCAAAGCTAAGGTCACAGGTTCAAATCCCGGGTCGGGTAAAATTATATTGGTTTTTCTATTAATTATCAGCCCTGAGTCAGGAATTTGTGCCCGATATGGCGATAGGCTCTCTGCTATTCACATCGTGGGACGGAACATACAAGGTGAAATGTGGGTGTCCTGGTTACACCTCTGCCTCACCTTCTGGGAAAATGGCGTGAGTTTATGTATGTAAGTAAAATTTATGACTGTTAAAATGACACGTTATTTTTTGTGATCAGAAACATCTTTAATCTAGTGGTCGGTATAGCTTTACGAAGTACAAGGTTCAAATCCATTTGGCATTTTAATTTTTCGGTTCATTGGAGGAAATCGCAGGTTTAATCCGCTCTCTACGATAAATTAATAGCTTGATCCACGAGCAGACTCGGATACAAAGTCTGAGTGTTGTGAGGCCGAAAAATCTCTCGTAGTTTCTTATTGTCACCACACAAGTCTTAACTTGGTGCGTCGTCAGGACTATACGTTTGAGTATCAGGTGTGTGTGTATTTATGAATTCAATTTCTAATTTGTTAACTAAAGTGGTGAAGAAGGATAAGAAAATAAAAAAATATAAGTATTTTTCTAAAGTTGCATCACAACTCATACAGGATATATCTAAATTGCGACCGAAGACAAGGCCAGGTGGAATTTTTAGTGACTTCAGACACAATGCACCTAAAAATGTCACAAAAAAGTGCGACGAATTGATTTGTCTATTTTTTTTCCTATCGTCATATTTGGGATGTAAATACATATTTTTCCTATAATATTATTAATAGTCTTTTTATTTTTAAAGACTCTATAAGGGTCGTAAATTATTATTTTAGCAAAAAGTATTTAGTTACCACCCAACATATTAATAATGTTTTTTTTTTTTTTCGAAAGCCTTCATTGTATTGTGTTTGTAGTTACTAAAACTACCACCCGGATTCATTTCAGTCGCAGTCTACATATACCCTGTTTGTATAATAAAACATGTAAATAAATAGTTGTTGAATACTGGCTCGGCTGTTGTATTATGAGACTCGATTATCAGGCACATACAATACTGTCTACCTCTCCAAGTTTACTGCTTTTGTATTATAATTGTCAAGGAAAACGCAACATTACCATTACTATTGTAATACTCTATTTACTACCTTAGATAGATATACAGTCACGAGCATAAATATATTACTATGGGGAGATTAGCAAAAATATCTGTCCCAAGAACGAGTTCAATAATATCTGTCTGCACGTACGCTGCAAAAATATCTGATGTCATCAGGCAGCATAATAAAGTGGCATCAAAATTATGTGATGAAACATGTACATCAAATAATTGTGATAACTTTTCGAAGCAAAAATATGTGACGTTACAGGTGGCAAAATGATAAGATCACTCGTGGAGAACAAATGCATGTATCGTTTTATATTTCTGTAATTTGCATTGATTCCTCACGAAAAGCATAAATATGTGACAACAATTAGGTGGCAATAATATTGAAAAAACTATTGTTTACGGATTTTATCGCGAATTTAGTTTAATTTTTACATTTTTAACTTCCCGACGTTTCGATTACTTTACAGCTTTCGTGGTCACGGGGCGGACTGGCAATGATATGGTTTTTTTTTATCAAGAAAAAAGCTATTAAGCTCCCTGGGGTACTCGGCTTCCCGGCCGAAAGGGGTATATCAGTGGGCCTTCAAGCCCGGCAAAATGTGGATGCTTTGGCCGACCTGGGTCCCTAGTAATACCTTTTTTTTTTCTCGCGGGGAAAATCCCTTTACGGACCATCCCACCCCCGAAGGGGCGGGGGTGTGTCGGACTCACCGGTGCGCCTTCCGGCCCAGCGAGTCGTGATGCTGGGTCGGGTCCCTATCGTAGTCTGCGCACCGAAATACCGACTAAAAACCCCGTGTTGGCCACCATCTGTGCACTTTGGAGACGGCCCCGGTACGCGCCGAACCAGCCGTGCCGGTGAGCACCTGCGTCAACCGGAATGTCGGCGCACCGTGGCGCCTCTCCAACCATTGTTGGAGGACAGGTCGCACTGCCGCGACGGTCCTCGTGCCAGCACTTGGGTTCTCCAGCCTGGAACGCCACTCCTCCACGGCAGTCCTGCGGAGGGAGGCCAACATTGACTCGACCTCTCGGGACACCAGTCTCTGCCCGCGTATGTATGTACATACATATATACATATGTTTTTTCCGTGACTGGCCAGACGACCATGCCATCCACCTGATTCTAAGCGATACTAACGCTCTTGGACCGTAGCAAAACCAAACAACACTACGAATTAAAAAGTATTGCTCGATATTTCACTGCGCTCATCATCCTAAGACATAAGATGTTAAGTCTCAATATGTCCATTAGTTACTCTGGCTACAATGTCCTCCAAACTGGAAACAATAGTGCTTTTACAATTTACACTTCTGTTTGATGGGAACAATAGATATTGTGGTAGTACCTACCCAGACAGCCTCTCACATATGAGAGACCTACGGCTAGTGTGTATTTTTGTGCCAATAATAATATCTATCATAACCCTCCAAGTCGGCACACTGCCTAGTCAGGTTAACAGACTTAACAACGTAGAAATTACCTAAAAATAAAGTACTTGAGTCCACCGAACGTTGCGACGCACTTTACTTTCGCTTGATCCACATACATTAACCTTATCATGCATTTTTGTCGTTTGGGGGTGTTTTTGACCTAAGCGTTGATTAGGGTGTCACCGATATGCTGGAATATTTATTAATTTTATTGTACATCAGAAAAAAAATTAACAGAAATTAAAACAACATTTAAAATAAGTACAATCGGCGGCCTTATTGCACTAGGCAATCTCTTCCAGGCAACCTTTGGATAGCGAGCGCAGTGGAATGCCAAGCATCGCTTTGTTATTCAAGGTGTCATTTGATTTTGTTACTGTTTATGAGCGGTCGTATCGCTTACCATCAGGCGTAATGATATCTATGCATTTAATAAAAAAATTAACTGATCGCTGTCTGTACATTGAATTTACATCAAAACAAAAGTAATATTATTGGGGTAGTTTAATTAAAATAAATATATTGTTCTACTTACACAAAATAAAACATAAATTACAATTTAATTTATAACATTAACATTAATTTTACAATCATTAACATTTCTTTAACTTGTGTATTAGGATCGCTGTATTAAGCTGAGCCTGTACTATAATATAATCAAGAATAACATAGGTTTCTCGAGAACCTAAAAACCAAAAGATTAATTATCCAAGCACCGAACCTACTATCTTATATCCTTTACGGCCTAGACAAATGAGCTGATGTATTATTTATGTGTATTTTTTCTGTTATCTGCAAGTAGACAGCGAGTCACATTATGATTTGTTACTTACTCCGTTACGGCTTCATGATATCATCGCAAAAAGTCGTTCTGGACGCGGCGGGAATATTACGATATATTCCGTCTTAACCGCAGCTGGAATCATGGCGGATAAATACGCTGCAATAGGTGTAGTGGGTGAGCTGCCTGTAAAGCGAGATGTATGTTTGATTCACGAAGACATTTATTTATTTATGTATCAACTTAAATATAATAACATAACAGCTTAAAACGAAGGTGCATTCTATCAGGACACGTTTTAACCTGGGAAACCTCTACTACCTCTTCTGGGAAAAAAGCCTGATCATATGTATGGTATTTAATTTAAACCACACGTTTCTCATCATCCCATGTTACATTGTGCAGGATTTGAAAAAAAAAACCAGTCATATTTTTAACCAAAAATCGTGGTTGCAGTATTCAAGTTTTCTGGCCACCCTGTATTGATACGAGTGTTTTTGACGTTTAGCTGAACTTTTAACCGTTCCGTGTGTATATTTGGTCGAAGGTTCCGTAATTTATCTGAGTGGTAAAAAGTCTCGTTCTTATACGAAATGAACAAAAGCCCTCATAACTATAATCGCAATTTTTCACTAAACTACCAGGCAGATTTTTTTTCATACTTGGTCCAAACTTACCTGGGTTAGGAGCATATGGTTTAAATGAAATACCGTCAGTCAATATCACCTGATATATTCATTCAGACCTACTGACATCTTAACCAAGCTGTCTGTTAACATATCTAGTCACTACAAAATAATCCAAAATTTGATAAAATACTTAAATAGTCTAAAACATTTTCTAATGTTCTGAAGTTCCCAATTCCCGTCTACCACATCCATCTCTCATATTTTACACAAATTACAAATCCAGTTTGGACGCCAATGAACCAAACAAACCAAATGGCCTAGAAAGTGGGTATACTTCGAACTATTCCTTATAAATATTCGTTCAATAACACAGGAACACGAACATACAAAGCAAACACACGATTTCTCGGCGCTTGTACCGGCTCGCCTATCTGACACAGTAATTGGAGATAAGACTCGCGTTATCTACAGTGGTCGAGAACCTGTGATGCTGTATTGGCAAGGCTTTTAGATAAAATTGTTTTTTTACAATAGGTTAATATATCGGTACACACGAGGTAGGTACACTACCTCATTGACCATAAAGAATACGTAGAACAAAAGGCAAAATGTCGATTTTTTTTTCATTGTGATGAATAAGCATACCATTCATTGATGGTAAATGATACCATCACTCATAGATAGTAGCAAACTCAAACAACACCATAAATTACAAAGCAATGCTTGGCATTCCAGTTCTTCACATAAGATGTTAAGTCACAATGTGTCCAGTAGTTACTCTGGCTACAATGTCCTTCAACTGGAACACAACAGTGCGTTTACAGTTTTACACTGCTTGGTGAGAGAAATGGACATTATGGTGGTACCTACCCAGACGGCGTCCCACATTTCAAATCCGTGACAGTAATAATATGTATCATAACTACCATGTCGGCCTAGTCAGGTTAACAGATTTAACAACGTAGAAATTACCTAAAAATAAAGTAGTTCAGTCCACCCAACGCCCACTGTAAGCAATTGCTCAAACTGCTAAAATATCAGGCAAAATATAAGTTGCAGTCACAGGAGGAATCTGATACCTATCTAGGCGGAGCCGAGAGGCTTTGGTTTCGATACAAGAACTGCGACAAACATTTTTGTAACCCCAAAATATTTCTTTCGGGATTCCGTTTTTGTAAGACAGAAAAGTCTGACATACGTTTTGATACCAACAACACAAGACTGGATTGACGCTAATGTGAGCGTCAGGACTATATGTGGGATCGTTGGGTATATAAGGTATAAGTAAGTATATATTTATTTACTACTAAGGAGTAGCGGCCAGATCCGGCTCCGCCCGGGTACACACTTCATTGAAAATATTCTGGCGCCTTTGTTCATCAAAGATAATGTAAGATTCTAATGGTGAAAGAATATTTCAAATCAGGCCAGTGCTTCAGAGACCTCCTGGTTGGTGGAGAGTTTACTCAATCAACATATCGGCATAATAGTGTAGGCTAGCAGGATACAACAACTTTTTCTAGTCAAAACTTTCCTTAAATAGTACTTACTGCACTAACCACAAGAGACTGTAGAATAGTCCTAATACACAAACATGTTTAAAGTGTATATAATACATCCCATATGGCCATATCCAAAGGTAATAACTTTGACTATCAGTCAGATATCTAAAGAATTATTTGATCGAATGTAAGCCCCGCGAGTCGCGACTACATACATAGTTTGGTTTCTGGCGCTCTCAATATTCGATGTAATTTTACTGAATAAAAAATTGCCCGCTCAACGCCATCTAGTGAAATTTCAAGAAACCCAAATCTTTGACACAACTTTTTGCTCGCCTTATGCATTTGTATTGTTGATTCGTCGCCTTCCTTTTATGGAATTATAAGTGGGTGGCAGACTTGACCTGCACTAAGCTTAAAGCTTACGACGGAACTTATTTGCATACAAGCTGATGGTAGGGCTAGGGTATTCTTGTACACCGAGATACCTGCTGTCACAGAAAAGGTTATAAAATCCTTACAAAAAGCCTTCTAACAATATATTTTGGATTGCAGCGCTGCTATCGCGCGGTTTTGGCTAGGCCCAAGTGTCGTAATGTATATTTTATAGTCTATTTTGTTAGCTGACAGCCTCCGTGGCGCAATTGGTTAGACGCCGCCTGTGAAACGAGAGGCCGCGGGTTCGATCCCCGCACCAAGAGAAATGTTTGTTCGGCCCACAAATCGCTGCGTTAATTTGATTGTGGCACACAACTAAATGTGTATTTTTATGATAATGTATCATATTTTTTATTATATTTAACACAAATTAATCTAAAATACTATGTGAATAAAACTCATATTTTTGATAGATTATACGTTGATTTAAGCAACTTTCAAAGAGTTGTCATTATTAAAGTAAAATATATAAATAATTAATTCTTTTGTTTTATTTAAACTGCTCTCCTTAATTTTTGAGATATTATGTCGTTATGAAATTAAAGCAGCGAAATATTATTTATGGCTGTTTGTGAAAATCGAAGTCTCTCGAAATTCCTGACTCCCACGACACAAGACTCTATCTTACTGTGGGGTCAGGACTATGCATATGTCTGTTGGGTGTTATTTAATTATTATTTAGTTTTACTCAGGATATATTAAGGTATAATTTGTTCTCAATGTCTTTTCTTGAGTGTTTATATTTCTCGGCAGTCAAGCCACAGCGGGCAACTTGAAGTCACCCTTAGATCACAATGATGCCGGACTGGTATTTTCCCGAGTCAGTCTCTTATCGAATAGACCGTCATAATTTCATTGGTTGACAAAAAATCATCATCTTCTGCTGTTAGGTAACTCAATATATTTTTTCACTGGCATTAGGCATCATAGTACGTTGCATTCTACCGGAGTTTATTTAATTATATTACACCATTTCCAATAGCAATTTGGAACAGATATTTTTTCGCTGGGTACTCGGTACAGTGTCATAGCCCATAGGCAAGTAGTATTGGCTTATCACAATTCACAGGATACAAACCAAAGAGTAGAACCAAAGACCAATATTATACGAAAATACAAATCACTATCTTCATATTTGCCTGCTGTTTAATTAAATGTTTTTAGTAGGTAAATCATGGTCATCATTGCAATTACACATATTTGTTTCTTCCTTGTAACATTACAAGGCTCTTTATCTGTATCAGCCCATATACGTCCCACTGCAGGCCACGTGCCTCCTCTACAATCGAGGCTACGATTGTGAGTGTTTAGGCCATATAGTCCACCACGCTGGCATAATGTGGGTTGGCGGACTTACATACCATAGAACTTCTTATAAATCGCTATGGTATGCAGGTTTCCTCACGGTATTATCCTTCACAGTTTGAGTGCGTGATGATTGAATATCAATACACATATGACTCCGAAAAGTCAGAGAACATTACAATATGTATGAATCTAAAATTATACATACATACCTTTGCGGGCCAGCACGGATCTCTCTCTACATTACAGGAACAAGCTTGGGTCATAAGCATCGATCAATAGTAACTGTTGATCGAAGGTCATAGGTTCCCATGTTTGGAAATTCTGAATTAACACTTACGACGGAAGAGCTTTGGAGTCCCGGCTATCGGAGATAAACGGTGTATTCCAGATTTTAACCTTAAGTTACACTCCATAATTATGCACTTTAGTACCTTTTGCATTTAAACTTCAACGCACTAAAAGCCGTGTTGATATCTATTAATGTATTTTTGAAATTGCACATGAATGTAAGCGTGGAAATAATCTATTACGGCTACCAACAAGAATTCCAAAGAATTATCTTGTCGAAGATATACCCACAAAATTAAAATTATTATTTTATTACGTAATACGTAGGTAATCTTCGTGCAAAATCTCGTAATAATGGGGATACTGTTGTATGTTTAACTCTTAAGGTCAAACAAATTATGTAAAATTTGTCTGTAAACAGGTAAGCAATCTCAGACCTACAGCTCTGTAGGTATTGTTTTATAATAATGTCAAGGCGTCATATTATGCACGCGGTGGCTACATATAATAACAGTGTACATGTTTCCTTCATATGCAATTTTGCAATACATACATTTATTTGGCTGGATCCACACCGCTTCCAATTGGTCCCTTAGAAAATCTTTGAGGCTTATAGCCTGTAGATTTTGTCACATTTTCCTTCACTGTTAAAATACATACTTTCCTATCCCTACAACTTATGCCATAATTAAGATAGATTCAAACCTACGAATCCCATTTCGCTAGTCCGGTCTAACAACTAAGCTACTACTCTCAAAATCTAAATAAGTTATATACAAAAACATTATTTTTAAAAGTGATGAACAAATAAAATACAAAATTTGGTTTACAATAAAATAAAAGAGAATAAATTACATAAAATAGTTTATGTTCCTTTGTCATGTCCATTTTTCTATTTAACAACTAAGTAAATTGAAATAATACCAGTTAAAATTCCTATTCATAGATCATTATAAAGTTATTTATCAAATGTTTTGTCCCTTTCAAACAAATTTGAATTCAGTTTGATTGAAGAAGACAGAGCATAGGTAGCTTAAATATGTTTATAAACTATCTGTGAATAAGGCCATGAGAATACAGGAATGAATCAAAATCAAATTGGTTGTTAATATTCATCAATGGAATATGATACAATAATTGTTTGTATGTATAAAGGAAATGCAATATGTGAATCTGTTTTTCCAGATTCCAGAAAGACTATGTAGATACTATAAATTTTCACCGTATTTATAAGCTCATTTACATTTAGTAGCTATAATTTTAACCATAACAATGGTTTCATTAGACAGACTAACAATTCTAACTAGTATGATTCCTATTCATCCTTGTATTCTCTTTCACACAGATCTCATACACGGTTTATAGAACAGACAAATCAAAGTAAAAAAGTATACATTTATGATTGTATAAATTCATATTTCTATGATGCATGTAGGACTGAAAAGAGCTTAAGGATTACTATATCCAGTGGTCATATGGCCATCTACCACTATTACAATGCTGTCTGGGAGATGTCACTTTATGTGATACAACTGCCCATTGTAACACTTATTATGTTATTTTTAAATAATTGATTGTTTCTTTGTATTGATAGCAATAAAGAGTTCTTGTATAATAAAGTTATACTAACAGTTGATGTTTCTAGCAAACAGAAACATCCTGCAAAAGATAAATGTACTAATTTGTTGAAGAAAGAATGGAGAAGGACTCAACTTTTAACTATGCTATGCTAATGCGAATAAATGGCGAGATTTATTTATAATAATTGTAGTCCTGAGGCACAAATTTTCAGACTAAGAATGTATTAAAGTACTTTAAATTGGTACCATAGGTAAATTACAACCACTGACACCAACAATTCAACATGCTATTAAAGCTTACTATAATATTTACATTACAATTACAACCACAGTCAATAAGTAATCAAAAATAAATGAAACATAAACTAGTTTTTAAAGTTATTCATTATAGTAAATTTATACAAATTGCATTATCTAAAACTACACAAGTTTAACTGAAATTAAAAGGTATGTTTGGCCAATACATAGGCTTAGCTCTGTCACATTCACTCATAAAATCACATTTAAAAGACATTTCTAAGGCTGCTATGCTTCGCCAGTCTTTACCATACATTTCTTTTAACTTTTCTTCACTAAATTCACTGCTTTCCTGTTCACATAATTCCATTGGTTGCTGTTCCTCTTTTATTTTTGCTTTTAACTGCTCTCTTTCCCGCCTGGCGTCTTCCTTATACTTTGCATTTTCTTTTAAAAACTGTATAAACTCTTCACTGACTTCAAAATTATCGTGTTGCTCTTCAACATCACTGTCTGAATCAATTTGCGATTCCTGCGCGTATTTTTCATTCGATTCACTCGAAGAATCATCTTGTAAGTCTTCGGGACTATTTGAACCAGATTTCAAATAATTTTTCCTTATGATATCGTGTAATATTTGATTTTCATACGCCAGCATTGTCGCTTTTGATTTCCAATAAGCCACCTGATGCTTCAGTTGCCAAGTCGCAGCTGTTGTAAAAGTTTCAGCCCACGACGACATGGTGATGTTGAAGCAATTATTACGATTGGTGTGGTCCTTTTTGGGAACTCGTTTGTTCTTTTTGGATATTTTTCTTTTTCTCTTACGGCGTCGGTTGTTTGTAATGGGTTTTGTTGGTTGTTCTTTATTTTCGGGTGGCTGGGAAAACATTTTGATGTTAGGTCATTCACATTGTCAAATTTTGACAGCTGTAAAAAATGTCAGTGCTGACCACAGACGAAGAAGTGTGCTGACCATGGGTGCTGACCATGGACGTAATATATAAACAGGACTGCGCACTGTGATTGGAAAAACGAGCCGAGCGGGAGCGTTTGAATGGAGGCTGTGTGTCCCGTTTGTATGGGGTGACCATAAAATTTTGAAAAAACAGGAAATTTAATCAAATTGGCTAATACAGTAAATAATTCTAATAAAAATAATAGTAACAATAAATCTTTATTGACAGCAATATTCAATTAACAATCTTCTCGTCTATCTTCAAAGGGAGTATGTAGTGTGTTACCAGGGCCAGTCGTCGTCGGGGCTGGTAGCAGGGGTCAACCTTCTTGGAGATTCTTAGCACCTTCTGCCCCGCCGTTACCGTAACCGCTACCATAGCTAAGAATAGCGGAGCTGCCAGGAGGCCTGGAGGCCTGGTCCTAGTTTTAACAACCATCAGGGGTTAATGCCAATACTCGCCACGCTTACCAGGCGGGTTCACGAGCGCAGGGGGGTACTCGCGTAGATGATGCTGCTGTCTGTCTTCAATCAGGGAAAGGAAATAAGGTATGCGGGTAGAAGATGTTATTGGAAAGGAAAGTATGGCGTGTAGGGGTAATAGATACTGCAGACATGGAAGGGAAAGCTGGTAGTAACAGTAGTAGCTCAGGGGGCCGAGATCGTATACCCGTAGCACCTATTTTAGGAGAGGCCATGACCACTAGATAGGAGCGTCCCTAGCCTACTTCATACCAGTTACATGTTATTATTCATATAAACTCTTGTAATAGCTAACAGCAACGAAGCTGTCCTACCGTTTTATCCCTAACGAATATCCCTATCTTGATCGAATCATTAACAATTAAGCTCAGAATGGTGGCGATAATTATCAATTCTGACTCTCAATTTAATTTTTTTGTGTAAGGGGTGGTTCAGATATCGTTTGTTCAGACCAATCGGATCAGTAACAAAAGAGATTAACATGACAGCCACGAATTTCAATATGTTACTGAATTTAAATTGTTCAAACAAAAGGTCAGTAAGATATCATTACTGATATGTACACAATTTTGCTGTCATCAATAGCTTTAGCGATTTTGATTTTACATGTAATATTTCATCCCTTATTTTTACCCTAAAATGCTATTTTTCTAATATTATTCACGCCATTATTTTTCATTTGTAATAAGGTTTCTATAACTGCAGCGGTTTAAACTTTTCTTGTAACATTTCAACCCCTATTTTACCCCCTTTATGGTTAACTTTAAGAAAACCAAGTGTGCAGTTATTTTTGTTCAAAAATGAGTAAAGTTCGACATCTGTAACTTGAACAATTAGATTTTTCCATAAATACATCCCTTTGTTCAACCCTTTCAAGCGTTGTCTACATAATAAACGGTAACTTTATGCCCCTTCCCAAGGTCTAATCTATCTCTGTATATTCTATATCAAAATCGGTTCAGTGGCTTAGACGTGAAATGTAGCAAACAGTGGACCTGTTAGTTAATACGTCCGTGCCGAAATCTTACATCACTCAGCAGAAAAAACTATTGCAACAAATAAACCTTTTTAGTTATACTGAATTCACGATCAATTGTATTAGTAAAACTTTTCGACACCAACAATTTATACTAAGCTAAGTCATAAAAGTGAACTTAATGAATATAATGAACAAAATAAAATATATTACGCATTAATTATATCCTTAGGTTTTTTATATATTCACAAGATATAATATAACAAATTATGCTTATTAACAAAATATGAAATGTAGCGTTATTGGCACGTGGGTCACTAGCGAATACCTATTAAAAGCCGTTAAATGATATAAAGCGTACTATAGTCTATACATCGACCTGTGCCACAAGTTAGCGTATGACTTAACTTTCCATAGAGCTATAATATAGTCATGTTGAATTTTGTAAATTCTAGATTTATTTTTAACATTTCTACAAGATATAATTTTCTTCATTTAATAAGCATACAAATTAAAACTGTTGAATACAATTTGGACACTTCTAATTATTTACATGAGGTGTTGCTGTGAATCTAACTTGACTTAATAGAAATAAACACCACAGTTCTTTGACCAGTTGTTTGTAAATACTAGACTGGACGTAATTAGCCAAAAGTTCGTCTGACCGTTAATTAAAAAAATTGAAGAAAAATGAATAGAGTATGTGAGATAAAGAGTACATAAAAATCGACTCTTTCATCCCTAACAGCTTAGTCATTGAATCAGGGTAGTTGAATTGTAACAGTCACAGAGCGGATGACTAATACCTCAGTCCGCCCCGTGACCACGAAAGCTGTAAAGTAATCGAAACTTCGGGAAGTCCAAAATATAAAAATTAAACCAAATCCGCGATAAAATCCGTAAATAATAGTTTTATTTACTCTACATTATTGTGATGAACAAAGGCGATAAAATATTTCCAAAAAAGTATATGTGCAGTCTGCTTCCGAGCAGAGCTAGGCCGCTATTATTTAAAAAATATATATAAATCCAGCTTACATCTATACTAACACTAACATCAGCATTTGATCTTAAAACTTTTTGAAACAAATATAAGGCAAGCTATTTTATCACTGAGATAGCTAATAGCATTCCAATTTTGACTTACGGGAAAATTCTTTTCTGTTTGATATTTAGTGAAGTTTTCTTTCAATTCGAGTATAGGGTGAGATGTAGTTTTGTACCGATTACAGAGGTCGTCTCGGTCTTTTTTGGGTAAATGAAATCTTCGAGCTATTGTTACATCATCTCTATATCATCTTACCGTACTCTAAAATTCTAATTATTATGGGCACACCCCTCAACATACAACTTAAACATTTTTGTAAAAGATAAAGGAGATTTTCTAAAGTAGAGTCTTACTCTTCTTCTACCCTGTGGAGTAAGACTCCACAGGGTAGAAGAAGATTCACTCCAGGGGTGAAAGAATAAACATGATATATACCACTTTTTTAATTCATTTGATGATTTATTATTTTTTGAGATCGATACAGCAGAATAGGTCACTTGAACAATGCAAGCGAAGAAATTGAATCATAGTTATTCATATACAAATCAGGAAGACTTTCCTGAGCGGACAAACCGATTTCAAGTGTGAGCGTTTCATATCTTGGCAATAATTCTGCACCAAAATATCGTTTAAATTTTGAAAAGATTCCAAAAAAAACTGTTGGAAGGTTCATTGATGATGTCTGAACACAAAGGTTCGGTACTTGGTGGACTGAATGTTAATGGTGAAGGTTTTTGGATAGGAGGTATAATGAATTAAAATAGCGGAAAGTGGAATATTAGGAGCCCTCAAGCCCTTTAAATTTATATCTTGTAATATATTAACAGCCTCCGTAGCGCAGTTGGTTAGACGCCGCCTGTGAAACGAGAGGCTGCGGGTTCGATCCCCGCACCGAGAGAAATGTTTGTGCGGCCCACAAATATTTCTTCCGGGTCTGGGTGTTTGTGAGACCGAAAAGTCTCTCGTAGTTCTTGATACCCACGACACAAGACTCGATCTTAGTGTGGAGTCAGGACTATGTATGTGACTGTTGGGTGTTATTTATTTATTTATATTAAGACTATTCTGGATTTACAATAATGTGATTAAACAAAGTCACGATTTTAGGATGATCAACTTCGGTAGGTGATGGCTACGATTCAATAACAATGGTTAGATATAACATATTCCAATCATCTAATATTTTTCATAAAAAGCATAAAGATAAAATATATCAACATATTATCAATAAACTATTTTACAAGGACTTTTTTCATAAGTATTTACAACGTTAAGCTGAAATCATACTATCTCACGTACGTCTTACGCATAGAGCAAAGAAGCGGCCATAGATACTAGAAACGCCTAACTGACCAATCAGGACATTGGAACATACAACGTCACGTCATAAGCGTACGACTGATAATGAGCACACAACAAAAGAATCTATTGTTCAGATCGGTCTAAGACGTTTTTCTCTAGTATTTATGGCCGCTTCTTTACTCTATGCGTAAGACGGATTACTATAGTGTGATTTCACCTTTAAAGTCGCTAAGGAATGCAATTTACGAACGAACAATTGTACACGAACGCACCAAACTACGCTAACTACATGTTAGTGTAGTCTTACACGAACAGTGAGCTGAGCAGTTAAAATTTTCAATGAAGCCTGTTGTGTTACTATGGGATATATCAATTACGATTTACTGATAAGGTTTCGGAAAAATTACGATCACATCTTGTACAGCGACAAGTATCGTTAGATGAATGTAAACAGACAAGATTTGCGTCTTTTTCCCACGTACACTCCGCTAATAATAGCTAGCGTAATTTAAATCGAATGGTTTCAAAAAGTACATATAGTTAGCGTTGTATAAAATTTTTAATTTCGTTATTTTTATTTATCTCTTCACAATATTTTTATTACATAGAGAAAGACACATTTTGACACACACAAAATTGTAAATAAAATAGAACTACTTTTAATATTCAAGCAGATAAAAGGTTATTCAATAATTCAGCTGAACTTTTAATTGTCGATCGAAAAAAGTTCTAAGACGGGATTTTTTATGGTCACCGTAGCAGATGTTTGTAAACAAAAATTGTAAATCTTATGAAACTACTCACTTTTGAATCGATTTACAACAACCACTATATTATTCACTTATATAAATCATTTTGCAACACTTTTTTACCATTTTCCGTTAATAAATATCGAAAATATTTTAAAATTGTACAACTGTCACATTGCGTAAAAGTCATGACATGTTATCAAGTGGCCAGAGTTATAAATTCGGATTCTCCTATCATGCATTAACTTTCCATTTTAATGCCATGTATTCGTTTATGGTCCCAGAATTGAAGTTAAATAACAATATTTTTCTATTTGTTACTATAGATATTCTATGTTTATTTTTTCATCGAACTAATTACCTTGTGGCGAATATAAAATAATCTACCAGTGAAAATATTTTTTGGTCTGGCCAGCAAATGACAGGGGACACAAACCTCCAACATCTGTCAAAACGTCTGTCCCGCTCGGCTCGTTTTTCCTCCATGTCTTTTACCACAGTAAATTAAACCTTATGCGACATGCATATGTCTTATTTCAGAATGATACTATTTTGTTAGTGCGCAGTCCTGTTTATATATTACGTCCATGGTGCTGACTATGTGCTGACTGCTGACTACTGACTGCTAACTGCTAACTGGTCAGCACCATTCAGCACAGATGAGTAGCGCCGAAAAGATCCAGATGCATTCATTTTGAAATAAACATCTTATAAAACTGCAATGGCAATTTAATATAAAACAAAGTTCCCAAATGCCATTCTATTACAGATTATGCGGCCCACATATGACACACATTATATAATTTGTATACTAATATTGGTATTTGGTTTAGGTCTGGAAATGCCATCAATGAAAGTTAATTAATATAATAAATAGGAAAATTAAAGTCCATCAGCTTTTCAAGACTAGGCTGTACGGGCTATAACCTTTGTCTTTCCATTTAAAAGGAAAAAGAAAAAAAAAACATCAAATTTCAAAAGTCAAAACTTTAGAATCGATTTTTTGTATGTTTTGCAATAAACAAAATAATACCCATTAAACGTAAGTATGAATTACAAAAATAATTGTCGAACGTGTTTGAGTAGCGGAAAACAAATGAGGCACATTGACTCGACGATACTAATCGGAGGAAGAGATGTAAAATTATCAGATATATTGAAGAATTTTTATAACTATCAGGTAAAATATTTAAAATAAATTGTAAAACGGATTTATTTTTACAATATTGTATATTTATTTAGGTATTAGTTTCATTTTTTAGATGTTTTTGAGTGGTCAGTATATTAATGTTTAATTTAAACCACAATCTTCATCAATCAAGGAATGAGTCGATTTATCACAGGAAAATAGGTAACTGTCTCGGTTGCGGAGTTGTATTATGGTCTCGGGTTCGAATCCTGGGTCGGGCAAAGTGATATTAGATTCTTTTATTTATTATCAATCCGAAGTTAGGAATTTATGCCCATTATGGGGAAAGGCTTGCCCCATCTCACCTTGTGGGAAATGTGGGTATCCCATTACCACCTCTGCCTACCCTTTCAGGGAGGATGGCGTAAGTTTATGTATGTATGTTAAATATCCACAAAATTCTGCTACTTCAAATTTATCTTACAAGCACCTAACATAACTTCAAATTTTCCAGGTCAAAGAAGATCTAAGCTTACCAGAAAACATCTGCATCAACTGTGTTCACCAACTCACAATTACATATTCATTTAAGATTCTAATAGAAGCCAGTATGAAAACCCTAACTGAAAATGTACACCAACTAGATTCAACTAGCGATACTTACGATTGTCACATAGATTCAGAAGATCATAAACAGATAAAGCCTTATACAAAAAGAAAACTTACCAAGAAATGTATAACCACATATGACTCAATAAAATCAATTTTTTGTGTTGAATGCAAAGCTGAGTTTGCTTCCATTAAATCTTTGAATGAACATTGCACAAACAATCATCCTGTTAAGTCAGAAATAGGTAGAGATTGTGATTACTGCAATGAGAAATTTGATGACTTCCGTTCCTTAGTTTTACACAGAAAATTACACATGAAACCTTATTTATGTGAAAACTGCTGGGAAGGATTTTACAGTGAACATGAAATTAACACTCATTTATGCCAGCCAAATGTGACAAGAGAGAAAAATAAGTCAGAAAGAGTTTTACTTCAATGTGATCAGTGTGGAAAATCATACCCACCTGGATATATGAGAATACACATATTGACTCACGGTAATGATCGTCCCTATAGCTGTAAATATTGTCAAAAAAAATTCAAGGTGCCCGGTAGCCTTCATTCACATATATTATGGAATCACAAAAGGACAAGGAATTATAAATGTGAAGTTTGTAATGCAACATTTATATCTTCTAGTTCGAGAAGTTCACATATACGTAAGAATCATTTGAAAGAGAAGAAATACCGATGTGACAACTGTGGGAAACGATTCTTTTCAAAATCAGAATTGCAAAGGCATTCACTGACACATACTGGAGTAAAGGACTTCCATTGTCATTTGTGTGATAAGTCATATCAAACTAGATACGGTTTAAATATACATCTTAGATCACATTCACAGATTACTGTAATGGATTGAATTTATAATGATCTCTTATATTTTTCTTATTCTAATTTATAATAGTAACAGTGTTTATATGACTCAATTATTACACAGCGCAGAGAACGTTTGGCTGCTAGGGTAGTAAAGTTCCTGAAAAGAGGTCATGTATTTGGCAAAAGTGAACCAATAAAATGAAAAAGGGATTATGTAACTAAGGTTGCAAAAAGCTATGTGATCCAAGACCCTTCAGAATACTATAATTTTTTTAGTGAATGCATTTAAAAATGGGCTTAAGTTAATGACAATAGTTCCTTATAAAATATTAATAATTTGTGTTAAATCTTGCATCTCTGTTTACCATTTACTGACATTCGTAAACATGTATTATAATTTCCAATAAAACTATTTCTTAGAATAATTTCAAATGATAAAATTTAAATTAGTCACACATAAATTGAAGGTTTGGCAATAGTTGTGACTGAATGTATTATAATTTATTATATCTAATCTAAGTATCAAATGTAATTTAAAATTATTTATTTATTACAAGACATGCCGGAGGGGCTACAAATCCGTATTATTTTAACTTATGTTCATTTTATGTTGTTATTTTCAAAAAAATATTTTTTGTGCCAGCTTGGTACTTAAACCATATCTATTGTAGAGGAGACCTAAGCTCTACAGTAGTAAAGTTATTGACTGATTAATTTATTTATTGAATTAGGGAAATAAAATTAATGGTATACATACAGAAACTTTAATAAAATTAACTTATTAGAAAACTATGCATTGACAATAAACAATAGCAGGTGGTACAGCATTAGATAAAGTAACGAATTGTTTTACAACAACATAAATGTCTTTACACTAAATAAGCACTAACAGGAATAGCTGAAAGTATTTTTTTTTAATCAACCAATTTGGTCGCAAGGCGTTAATTTCATACTTAACTTCAAAATCGCACCTTTTTGGTCCTTCAAACAGGATGTTTCGTTCATAACTGTCGTTTTTTACTGAAATTAGTAATTTATTTATTGATGATAATTTTATTTCAAGGTGACATATAGAGTTAATTTCTAGCTTGTTGATTTTTAAATTAGCGCCTTCAGACCATTAAACAACATTACAATAATAATTGACATAGTACAAAATAAAGCATTATTAAAGGAAAAATATTGACTCCTATTTGTTTTATTTATTCTCTTAAGCACCACTAACACATTTCCTACAGCATATTAAACAATAACTAATTATAGACTAACTCCGTTAATAAGATAAATGTAAAGAAATGAGAATGAAATGCTTTTAATTAAAGTCCACTTTTTTTCTTTTCAAAAAAGATTATTTTTATTGTGCTGATTTCATAAAATTTTAGTAAATCTTTATCACATCATATTTTGCGTTAAGATCAAAAATATTTTCAATGACCAAAGATCATTAAAAAACTTGCACTGATTGCAATATACTTATATCAACTAAGAGGATGCAAAATGCAATGAAGTCTGTTTTAATTAACAATAATAATTATTAATTACAAAACAATGTGGAGATGTAAATAACATATAGAGTGCAAAGAATCAAAATCTAAACCGACCAAAAAGGAGCCAATAAACGTAAATATCGTTGGAGTAATGTACAATATTTATATTATAAAAATATAAAAAATATCACTTTTCAGCCAAAGACAGCCATTTGCTTTTTGGAACCGATTCAGAAGACATACATACGTTTTTAGACACATTTTTTGTTCACAGCCAATAGAATTTTAATTACACAAGCTGTTATTCACATAACAACTTGTAATGTGTCACATAATTACATTAGTAAGAAAAAGGATTTATATAAAAAAGTAATTGTATTCTTAAGACAAATAAAAAAATGCCAAGTAAAGACCTGGTACTTGTACAGTAATATTGTTCTAATAAATTAAAAATGTACTCATTTAATAAATAAAAACAAACCGAGCATTTACCATACATAAAAAATATATTTATCAACTCTTCTTTCACTAATTTTACATTATTTCCTCCAAGCCAGAAATATTCCGGAAGAGTTTACTTGTCTTCAAAATCGATCCACAAATATTATATTGATATATATTTATTACGTTAGGCGAGTAGTGCCCAAACAGTTTTCCTTACTATTGTTATCTGTAATCCATTATATTCGAGTGTATCCTGAAATGGAAAAATTGTTAATTTAATACTATTTTATTATTTATATTACACATAGCTAACAGAGTATTTATAGATTTTATGACAATTACTTGAAATTATTTCACTTAAACTAAATGGTATTTTGTGACAGGAATTGCAATTATTAAAAAAGTCGCCATTTTTCAAGAACAATTTGACTGTACAGCATATTCTCGTAAATCTTTTAAACATTATTCTTTATGAAGGTACAAATAAAATCGTGATGACCAATATCATAAGAAAATGTTTAATTAATTCATAATCTAGACTAAAACACAGCATACAAGCAAAGGGCCAAGAAAAACAAGTATTATTTACTTGAAAATGTTAATTACAAGTTAATAAAAGCCACACTAATTTAATTTTAAGACAATTATTTAGTGAAAATCACGTGCATAGAAGTACATCTGGTAAATATGTGCTGAATATTATTAGCATGCTTGCATGGCTACACACCGTAAAGTAAATAGTTTTATACCTATCTGCAGACACAAAATACAAACAGATATACTTATCCAAACCTACATATTTTTATATGTTGATAATTATAAAAAAAAAATTCAGTATTAACTACCAGCATTTTCATGCAACAGTTCATTCTGTGTATTTGTATATGATTATAATATTATATGTCTATTGTAATACTTCTTTGATTTGAATCTTTATTTTCTACACTGTCTGCTCCTTCTCATTCTTTGATATCCATGTCAAGGTTGTATGGAAGAAATCTCTAGGAATTAGACTGCCATTTCTACAATTATTTTATGTTGTTTCTGTATATTGTTATGTACTTTTTCTCCGTATGTATAATAAAAAGTATATATAAATAAGTCTATGGATGAAAAACTACCATAGTCTATAATCTACATATAATTGTCTATGATTCTGCGTCAGTGAGGATTTCAAGACCTTCGGCATACAATAAATATTTCTCTAGCTGATGGGACTATGTACAAAGCTTAATATACAATAAGCCATACTATACATCATAAAAATATCTACAATCAGATGGCTACCACTATTACAAGCAATTTGTACTTTTGACTTTCAGTGTCAGAATGAAATGTCAAGTGTCAAAGATGTTTTTTTTTTGAAAATTTTAAATGTGTTAGTTACATGGGATGTGCGATACCTATATTTAATTCCATTGCTGATAAAATGTATATACTAATTTATATACAAAATGTATAATACGCCAAAATAAATTGTGCGAATGCTTTTTTTTTTTTCAAATTTATATTTTTTTGTCTTAAATACCAGAGTTCTTTTTTAATGTATAGCAGCATCGAAATGCCCGCAATAACATAAATAGTAACAGACACTTAGCATTCAAATGGATTTTAAAGTGCACTCTACAAACATACACTACACTACAACCGTATAATCACCGCGTGCCTCAGAAATTCATGTCTAATCCTATTTGATACATAACTTCGTCCATGTCCTGTCCGAACGGGCCAGATTGTCTGGGTTCATTACCATTCGTCTGAGTCTGGGACGAGCTCGCTTCTCCCTCGTCTGAGTGTGTCGAGTTGCTAATGTTGAGCGGCTGCATGCCCAGAATTATCCGGATCTGGTCCGTTAAATGCGGCGCTGATACTAACTGATGGTATATGCCTTCCGCTGAACTTAGGATTTTGTCTACGTCTAGACTCATTGATAGGTCGTTTACGTGCTGAAAATAATATGATATTAAAAATTACTATTTTGTTAGGAGTGTCTAGGCGCTGCAAGTGCTACCACATTTCTGTGAATATTACACATGAATGGTACATGAATATTTGAATTTCATTGTCATTCACTGTAATGTTGAAAAACATACATACATCCATAAACTCACGCCTTTTTCCCAGAAGGGATAGGCAGAGGTGCCAGGATACCCACATTTCGTCATGCATGTTCCATTCCACAATGTAATAGGGGGCGAGACTATCGCCATATCGAACCCGAGACCTTAGCTTTGTAGATTAAAATCTAGCTTTTCTCAATGATAATGAGGAATCATGCTCCGCAATCGTACTCAAATAGGCTAGTAACGATTATTACCATATTATTAAGACAATATTTGTACACTAAAATAATGTGATGATGCTCACCTTCAGTATTTCAGTAAAACCATAATCTTTATTAATGAGAATATCCTTCTCAGCGTCGAGTATGGCAACACATATCAACAAGTGGAAGTTTGCGCATGGCAACCCCGTCCATAGCACCTCCCATAACCTGAAAAACATATTAAAATAATACATTTAACAATTATCTTTAACATTTATATTTAATCTACGTCACTGATCGGTAACAAAATCTCGCGTTCTATGGAAATGCAATGATTTTGACTGATGCTTTCAACTTGCCACCCCAGCCGTGACGTCATCGCGCTCCGATCACCGTTTGCAGTCACGTGGGTATTGAATAGTATTTTAATTTATGACTAACAATAAGGTTCTCATGATATCATGTCAGCTTATAAAATATGTAAATTTGAATATCTTCCGCCGTGTTTTAATCGTTATTATTCTCTGGAGTTCAATGCAAATGCAAATTACAAATAATATATTTATAATATATTTATATTATGCAGTGTCACCTCATGATATCGATGTGCGAGAACTCCCGCTTGAACCAGACGAGCAGCCAGCGGAAGCAGAAGTACATGTTGGCGGAGTCCTTGAGCGTGAGGTGCTGCGCCAGCGCGGGGCTCGCCAGCGCCAGCAGCTGCTGCAGCTGGAGCAGCTGGTGCTTCATGCCCGCCTGGTCCATGTCGAAGTTCCACGCCTGGGACGAGTGCAAGGCCGCATTTTAATTTTGTTGTTAGAAAAAAATCATTCCAAGTAGGCAAACTGGATAAGTCTGTTAGGAACAATGGATTGTCACATAAATTTTCACTATGCCAAAATTAATGCATACATGCAGCAACAGATGTGGGTAAACCAGTGTTGGCCACAAAAATTCATGAACACCATAAGGTTACAAAAGTTTCTGAACAACAAAAGGGACAAAATTTCTAAACACGCCAATGGCACATAAGTCACTGAACACTTATAAAAAATAACATTGCCGTAGATATGTTCACCTACTTTTGTTGCTTTATTATGCACTCATTGTTAAATTTTATTTCACTGTTTATATTTTTTGTTTTTCTCTGCATTGACTTATTGTTTTCCGTTTTTGTGAAATAATATTTATTTATGAAAAATTTAAATGTCTTGTCCGTCTGTTATTGGCACATGTACTTGTATTGAACTATAAATTGTTGTGGAACTTTATTCTCAAAAGGAATGTTTACATTTCATTTCATAAGATATAATAGCGAAGGAGCCGTGGGTTCGATCCCCACACCGAAACAAATATTTGTGTGAACCACAGATATTTTCCAACTGTCTTTCAATTTTGAATATCGGACTAAGGAACCCATCAAAAACAAAGGCAACAAAGTAGGTGACCACATCTACGGCAATCTTACATTTTATAGATTTTCAGTGACTTATATACCATAGGCGTGTTTAGGGATTTTGTTACTTTTGTTGTTCAGAAACTTTTATAACCTTATGGTGTTCATGAATTTTTGTAGCCGAAACTGGTCACCCACTTCTGTTGCTTCATGTGTCCATGAATTTTGGCATTTTCATATGCTCAACGACTTTTGTCACTTGCATAACTTTTATTTGTTTTGTGTTTATAGAAAATAAAGTTTATTATTATTAATTTAACTTTAAATTGCGTTCCACAAGTTACTAAAAGAAATTAATTACATAATATTACTTACCCACTTTTACCAATATAAATAAAATATTAACCTACTATTCATATTATAGCTAACAGCCTTAATTATTTGTTACAACAATACATTTAATTTTACTCACAATTTTATCCATAAATCCAACGAAACACCAAAAGCTATCCACCTCATTGCCAAGAAGCAACAGTAGCGGAGCCAGAATATCGCTCATCCCTTGCACATATCCCAGATCGAAGTTGTACATCACATACGTCATCAGAATATCCTGCAGGACCATGAGATTAGGATTGTTATCCCCAGCGAAGAACGGATGAGTCCTGTCTGTCCTATTCACATCCTTCTCAACGAGACTCTTCCTGTCTCTGTACTCTGAGAATCTAGACTCCTGCCCCTCAGTCATGGATCTCCATTGTAATTTCATTGAGAAATATTCCTCTGTTTTCTTCTTCTGGTGAGCCCGTATCTCTGAGTGGGACATGTGCCATGGGTAGTAGTCTAGAAGGTACTTCCAGACTGATTGTCTTATTGTGTGTGCGACGCCCTGGAGAATAAAAATAATTTATAAGATATTGCAACATTTCTCATAAATGCTACGCTCCCATTGGTCATAGTATGATATTACATAGCCTGTACTCTATAACCCTCCTCGATAAATTGGCTATCCAAAACAAAAATATTTTTCAATTCGAACCGGTAGTTCCTGTGAATAGCGCGTTCAAACAAACTATTCAGATTTATATTATTCGATTTGATGGTGCAAAAATCATTATAATAATATCTGCTTGATTAAAATTTATCGAAAATGAGGTATAAAACCATGTCTCTAAGGACACATATAATATATCATTATGTTGTTGGTAATATATCAGCAAAATCCGAGCAATATTTATAGGTTTTAAAATGAACACTAATATCGATTTGATCATTCATTAACTCATCATGCCCAGAGGGTGTATTTTTACTGATAAAGTAAGAACAGAGTAATATGTAAGAATTTAAATAGTGAATTCCGCCAATCCGCACTAGGCCAGCGTGGCGGGCTATATGGCCTAACCTCTCTTTAATTCAATTCAAAATGTTTTATTGTGGTACATAGGTAAATACATAGGTGTTACATTGGTATCTGCTTCGCACAGCTATGACCCGCCACATTGGCATACAATAATTAAAATAAAATAAATTAAAAAAAAAAAACAACCAAACAATTAAAATGTAAAAACATAACCAATAACAATACTACAAAATTAAAATAGAATCAAAAATAATACAACAAAAACGTAAATTCAATTCTTAATCGTACTCTTGATTGTAGAGGAGGCCCGTGCCCTACACTGGGACTTATATGGGCTGATATAGATACAGAAGAACCGAGTGGTACGAACAGACAATCAAGAATATATAACTCACCCCTCTGAATATGAGTTGTTTGACCCCCTCCACTTCAGTGATCCGTCCGTCCTTGTCTTGCAGAGCGTCCCATTTCTCAGTGGACAGCGGAGTGCCTCTGCAACATACTTTATATTGATCGTATAGAGTTTAATAAGTGGTACATAACAATATTTTTCTACATACAAGCAACTCTTCTACATAATATATTATGATTCGAAATCTCTATTGTGTCAGCCATTCTTAAAATTTAGTTGTATAATTTGTTTTCTCTGTTCTACGATAATATTCGATTTTCATAATTGGTGACTGCCATTAGATATTTTTTTTTGTTATTGTATATTTTTCTCTTAACATCTTCTACATTCATATAAATATCTAATTCAAATTGCAAGACCATGACCGCTATTGTAAGTTTTTTTTTGGTTCAGCAATTTTCTCCCATACGAAGCTGTTTAATACTATAAGTTAATAAAAAAAACGTGCCTACCTGGGTATACATGGCCGCGGTGGCAAAGTAGGTTTGACGGACACCACCTCGTACTCTTCCGTCTTGGTGATGGTGGTGGCGTCCTCCATAGCGCTCATGCTCTTCGTTAGCAGGTCCGCTACCTCTTCAGACACGTCCCGCTTTCCGTTCAGACCTTCATTACCGTAATATACTACAAAATTAAGTGGTTGTTATGAGGTCATATCATCATCATTAGCTATAAGATGTCCAGTGATTATTAAAGGCCTTTCAAAACTATTAATCTATTCGTAGAACCGAAAACGGAAAGCTGATGAAGCCCAAAATTATCAAGTGTAAGTCATAAGTAGTAATGACTCATTACTATCCAACGCAACAAATAGGTACCATTTGATGTTTCATACTTTTCAAGTTTAAATAACTTTGTACAGGAGTAACTCACACAATTTCACTATCATTGTCCGTAAAACCACAATTCCATGGTTGAATTGTATGAAATGTCAAACGGTAACGTCTAGTTTAGTTGGATTATAGTTTAGTTGGACCCAGCAAGCATAATGCTGGACTACTAACTAACCCTCAAGGTAGAATCTAGTAAAAGTTGCAGTTTTTTTTACTGCATTGAATAGCGAGACGAGCATGCCGTTCGCCTGATGGTAAGCGATACGACCGCTCGTAAACAGTAGCAAAACCAAACACCTTGAATTACAAATCAATGCTTGGCATTCCACTGCGCTCGCCACCCTGAGACATAAGATGTTAAGTCTCAATATATCCCGTAGTCATTCTGGCTACAATACCCTTCAATCCGAAACAACAGTGCATTTACACTGCTGTTTGACGGGAGAAATAGACATTGCGGTGGTACCTACCCAGATGGCTTCTCACATATGAGAGATCTACCACCGTAAGTAGGTAGATTTTTTATGGAGAAATAATATAGGTAGCCTCTCAGAATCTTCCGAGATTTTTCGAAATGGTTTCAGTATTGAAAATGTAAAATCGGAGTAAACAAAACTAGATGAAAAAGGTTTATTTAAAAGAAAGAATCATAACAAAATTACCGGTTTGATAATTCATTTAAAGGTCAATGACCGACAATACTCCGCGGAACATGTTGAAATATTCTCAGTTTTGGCGCGTAACCAAAATAATTCGAAATCTGTGCTTTATTACGATATTCTTGACAAAAAAAGACACACAAAATAAGTATTTTATGCTCATTTTTGTATGTAGAGCATATATTTACAAGATAATAAAGTGTTTACAATATGTTGGTCATATTGTAAACAAAACAACATTTGTAATATTTTTGGAAGCCAGCAAAGCACATAAGATTCAATATTTTGTTGGGGACAGATTACCATCAGATGAGTAGTTTGCCGGAATTATGCACTCAAAAAACCTATTTAAATTTAACTAAAAAACATTACCTATATCAGTGAGCTTCGAAAACGCTTCCATAGTTGTCTCATACGGTCTCTGCTTGAAGTTAGACACCAGATTCCAGACCACATCAGTAGTATTCTCGGTAAAAATATCCAGCTCCGCAAAAGACCTATTCAAGACCTGACTTTCCACGTTAGGTTCCACCACTACATACGTGTTTCTATCATGCCTGGTTTTGGCTGTTTTGACATGGTTCTTCAGATATGCTACGAATATTTCAGCGTTGCCATGTTGAAAGTAGAATGTAGTCTGCCACACTCCTTGCTTGGTCGAGAACTGCATCTGCTGATTGTTGCGAGTCACTTTGAAGGTTTTCAGTTCTTCTAGAGGTATTTTAATGATACGAGCCCTTAGTGTCGCGTAGTCGGATGTTAGGTTGCCGCTGAGTGTGCGTTGACGGCGACCTGCAATAAATACTTTTTTGATTACTGTACTGTATTAGCCTATATATGAACCAACGCAGGGCCCTGGCCTCCTCTACAATCGAAAGTACGATTGAGAGTGGTACTTTTTTGATTAAAAGAATAATATTGCTCTCAACCAACAGTTAAAAAAGGATCAATTTAAATACATTATTACTGTTGTGTCGGTAGAGTTATAGTCTAAGTTTTTAAGCATGGACCTTTAAAACGATACTACAAGGCGCCTAGAAGCATTTGAAATGTAATGTTACCCGTCGCAAGTTGCACATCCGTTGGACGCAAAAAGTAAGAAATGATATCTTGCTTCAGCGAGTCATTATGTCCCGGAAAATGATGCAAATAATAAAAAAGCGCAAATTGAATATCTCAGCCACATGCTTAGTCACGAAAGAGATATTATGCTCTTTCAATTAATAAAGATGGGCAAGGTGGAAGGGAAGAGACGCGCTGGACGAAAAAAAAGTTTTACGAACATTGAGATAATATACTAGATGGGACACTGCAAACAAAATGAACGGTACATTCTATTTCTGTCTTTGTCACGCCTACGAATACCATTATCTTCCCTCTCGCTTCACTGTGTACCCGTGTGCGCGCACCATACGCAGAGATTTTGTTCCCGATGTCCGCTCTAGTATAATATGTACCTCAATGTTTACGAACGACGTCCGAAAATTCGAACTTCGATTGGGTTCACAGAGTAACTCCTTTGCACAATAAAATGCATTTTCGAGCTAAAACACAAATACAAAAAGTTTGTATCTTTCCATTTACGTTTTTTTGAAAAAATAGCTCGTAGCGATAAAACCACTAATTTGACACATCCATATTTACTTTGTTTTTCCTAATTAGTGAACTGTGGCTATGATAACCAAGTTCTTTTATCGTAATTGTAAGAGCAATGTATGAGTTATGAAATATAAATAAAGAACAACATTCATTCTACGATGTTGAGTTAGGTACTTATTACAATTACGCAATTCTTAGAATGCTATGGATTAATATGATAAGAACTACAATTAGCCTGTTGGAGACAGTGATAAAAATAAAAGAAACACTATATTACATAGACATTTCAAATTTAACAGCCTCCATGGCGCATTCTCGATACCCGCAAATAGACAAATGATTACGCAAGCCATATGTATTGTTTGTATATATCTATATTTAATTAAAATTATGTTTCATAAAACATAGTAAGAATATGTACCTTTTAAAAATAAAATAAATAAATATTATAGAACGTATAAAACAGTCTAAAATAAGTCATCCCCACTAAAAATAACTTATCATACACAGCATGACTAATATTTATCAACAAATAGAAGATACTTATCTATATGTTATGACAATTGATAGGAATGTTTTCATGGAAATAGATAATTATAATAATATATTTTGACTGCACACGAAAATACTGTAGTATTTATTGTATACTCTTGAGCCCGTCTAGATTCTACTGTCTTGTACGGACCCTTTACCCACTATCCATTTTCATTCCTTAATATTCAGCTACCACACTGTCCTAATATGCGTTGATCAACAAATACTTTTGTCTTAAACAGACAGACAAACAGACTAATAAAAGGAAAGCTCTTACCAACTGTGTTGACCACAGCCCATTCTTGATCCTGTGTGTCTGAATCAATTGTGATCAAGTCGTTTGGTCTCCATTCAATACACTTTGTGCCGTCAGCATTCTGCACAATGCACAGCATACCGATTGAGTTGAGGTCTGTGACTGGACGCCCGACACAGTTTTTGAGAAGCACTCCATCTTGAGTGAACAGATCCTGAAATTAATAAAAATATTATTACGATTAGATGATATTGATGATAATTATTATTCATCATTTTGATTGTTAGAAATCTTTGGGAAAGGATAACGACAAATTGGAATCTAGAGCTGATGAATTATGTTCCATTGTTTTGATTAAGAAATAGCTCTCACACAAAGATAAGACATTTGGGTATCTCTTGTGTTTATCAAACACCACATAAAAGAACTCAATTATTGATATTGCTATTGTAACAACTGTAAACACTTGCAATATGATCATTGATTTAAAAATGTATGTCACTTATTATGATGTATCTTTTAACAACTGATTTTTTTACATTAATGTACCTCTACATGAAATTTACTACCTTAAAAATAATACCAATACACTTCATATGTATTGTCTTGAACTCATATTGAAAAAGCACAAATTATGTCACATTGGTGAACTAAATTCTAATCACATATTTGTAATGTTGTATAATAATAAAAGTATTACAATACATCTCACCATGATATAACAAAATATGACCTTCACTATAGTAAATCAGGAAAATGTTACAATAATACCATTTACAGAAACATATTGTATAAAAAAATTATATAAACTTATTATTTGTGTCAACTTAGATACTTGTCTATTCATAAGGTAAAATGTTTTATCAGCAATTGTAGCACAAACAATGATTAGAATAATTCTTATCACACCAATTTCACAGAATAAACTTAAAATATATTAGTTACATACTTAATGTAAAATAAGAAAAGTAGGTATTAATATTTTTTATTGGTTGAAATTATATGCTCTATTTATATTATAATAAATAAATCAATTATGTATTAAGAAATATTGTATAACTTATCAGATAACTGGCAACACCAGAACCATTTCAAAACATAATATAAACATAGATTTTCCTTATCTTGTAGCACATGCCGGCGAATGTTTAGATAATTGTTGATGCATCAAATTCAAATTACATGCATGAGTGTAATTAATAAATGAAACAAATAAAAACACCTACTCAATTGCATACCTAATATTCAACAAATATTTAAGATTTAGGAAATCTGAATGTACAGTAATAAAGTAATTAATATTCATCATAAGACCTAAAATTTATTTTAGTAAAAAGAATTATGTTACATACAATGTTTGTTTATAAACAAGCTACTATAAGGAACAGTCCATTTCTTGTAAGATTAGCCTTTATTAATATTATAGTAATTTAATACAAAAATAAAACTTTCACCATTTCAATTTATTTGGATTGTATAATATGAGTAAATAATCAGACAATAATGTGTTAAATGTTAGTCAGAACTCTGAAATGTTGGTGTTTTACTCACATTCATTGACAAATTGGTTACATCCTGTCATTGATAACATTTACAGATAATTTAAACCTAGTACTTAGTGTACAGGGAAATATAGAAACAATTTTTTTTTAATGCATTTCTTGATATATGTTTTCAAAATATAAAAAACAAGGATTTACCCTAATAATCTAATAGTATTAACAAGTCCAATGTAAAAATAATGAAGAGAGTGAAACTATTCTTATTATTTTGCACAACAGTGTCGTCCGGAACAGAATGTTGGAAGATCACTAACTGGACAATTATTATGGTATATTGGGCATGCTAATATTATTTTATGAAAGTGATTAATGACATTAGAGAAAATAAAGGAGAATGCCTGTTCATATTATTGGTAAAAATATTGTTGAGTCCAATATTGATACTGCTTAAAATTAATTATAGCATTTTCTATGATTCGTCCTCAAACTTTTTCCTGTTTAATCCTGGGAGGCATATTTTTATAAACTAACAAAATTATCATCACGTTATAAATTTTGTTCACAAAATTGATGACAAAAATTATTTTTTGTGGACTTCTATTTCATTTCTCCAAGATCTCCAGGCCAGGGTCACAAGTATATTCTCTACACACAAAATTAGGTTTCATCAAGGCACAAAAATAAAATGGGCATACTCCTTTTAACTTTGATTTCAAGTGACAAATAGTTGGGTTTTCAAACAATTTTCTTTATTTAAATTTATTTTAAATGAATAGTTATAATACCAAATATTTAGATTGGATTCAGATTATCAGACATGTCCATATTACTAAAGGCTAATTAGATACTAATGAAACCCAAAATGATTACTCATAAAAATAGACTTACTAGAAGTAGTTTATAGAAGAGTAATCATAAGAAGTTCTATGGAAAATGATTCGAGACGTAAAATACACAAGCGAGTTGTAACACAAACAATAAAAAAATGTCTATGGCCTTACAAAGGAACGCAAAAACAAAGTTACAATGACGCAATTGTTAAAACATATGGGAAAATGTTTTGTATGATAATATACGTATTGTTAATTATGTAAAAAATATATAGTAGCATGAGGGGCAAAGATTAGAAGGACTAACAAAGGATATCTCTAAATATAATGAAACATTAGCTCACTTTAGATTGGTCGGGTATTTCGTCCACGGAACTTGTTGACATTTTCACACTACACAATGCTTACAAAAACAAAGAAAACGCGATTGTACGCAAATGAATATTACAACACCATTATTTTCAAGGATATCGGGATAAAACAAAAATAAAAACAATCTAACATGTTTGCACGACTACAGGAATATTCAGGGATGCCAATTATTTACCAAAATTAATTTTCTACTTATGAATATATTACAAGTTTTTCAGACTACCCCACTTTTATATAAAAGCAAATCTGAATGTATCTTTATGAGGCTGAAGGAAAACTAGCTTCAACTTTTAATAAATTTGTTGTTTTAAATTATAAAAAAGATATCCTCGATAATATTTCGCGTAAAATTAAACAAGAAGTAACAAAATGAAATATACTATAGATTTTTATTTTATTCTATTGGCAATAACAAAGCGAATGTCAAAGTCACATTAAAAGCCGTTTCGGTTTACGGAAAATACTTTTTTATAGGTACCAGGTTTTATTATGAAATATTATATAACAGTTCCGTAATGGATATAAAAATATTGTATAAATATATCAAGCAATATAAATCTGAAATAAAAACTGCCACATCCCTTAAAATATATTTAAATCAGAATTCTCATATTTTTGACACTAATACTCTGAGCGAGGGCCTAGCCATGGACGTAGTTTATATATTACGTCCATGGGCCTAGCACATTGATGTAAATAGTAAGGAAATCTTTCAGTATACTTCAGTTTATTAGAGTATCAAAAAGATTGCCGTGAATATCATGCTAAAGTATTAAGTTATTAAATAAATTATTGTGATAACATATACATTTTTACTAACCTTTATGTCACACAAGCAAGCATTTTGAAAATCGTTGTGAACGACGACTAATTTCAGTAACGCTCCACTGTAGATGCAATAGAATGGAGTGTCGCACCACTTACGTCGGTTGACGGTTCACTTTACGCGTTTTCGCCTTGTCTATATATTTATGTTAATGACCTAGGTAGGTTAACCCTTTCACGAATAGATTATAAGTATTTCATTCCTTCTATCACGCTGGTAAAATGCGCTTGAATTCTAGGAAATATTGATTTTCGATTTATTTCACCTTGAGTGAGTGATAATTACTGGAAAGAACTAGCAAACGACTTGGCTGGCTAATTGCTTTAAAGAGCAAGGCCATGATATTAAGTGGAAAGCAATGGAAATACAACGGTTGGGATATTTTTACTATATAAAACCATATTCGTCAGAGTACTTCTGTGGCATTCCTTATACATATAAAAGATCGCAAGAATCTACGTGTTTTGTTGAACATATTTAGTCGAAGGATTTTAATCGATGACACTTTTTTTATTGCGATTAAAAGCGAGACGAGCATGCCGTTCGCCTGATGTTAAGCGATACGACCGCTCATAAACAGTAGCAAAACCAAACAACACCTTGAATTACAAAGCAATGCTTGGCTTTCCACTGCGCTCACCATTCTGAGACATAAGATGTTAAGTCTCAATATGTCCAGTAGTTACTCTGGCTACAATGCCCTTTAATCCGAAACACAACAGTGCATTTACCCTGTTGTTTGACGAGAGAAATAGACACTGCGGCATCGAGCATATAACCCACTGCGGTTATACCCACCCCGATGGCCTCTCACATATGAGAGACCTATCACCAGTAAATGGTAAAATTGCGTCCCACGATGTGATAGGTGGCGAGCCTATCGCCATATCGGGCACAAATTCCTGACTCCGGGCTGATTTTGTTTTGTTGTTTGTCGGGAGACCTTGTGAGCGATAGGTGCGGAAACGAAAAGTACAAATGAGAAAACAATAAATATACTGGAAAATAAAGAAGTAATCCTTCAGCTGGTACTATCAACAGCCCGCAATTGTTAATGCCATCTGCTATATGACCTAAAGAACATTTAGAAGAAATGGGTGTCGAGTTCTTATTTTATTCACAAGAAGTGGTTGCAATATTTACAAGATCACCCTACAGCTCCGTGAAATAATGCTATCATCATCGTAAAATGTACGATGATACTGTTGTTTGGTAGGTACATAAATTTAATTCTGATTACTAAACTATAGGATTTTCTTTACCTGCCAGTTCCCTTCAACCTACGATCATGTGCAATCACATATTAATGGGAAACGAAAAAAAAAATTCAGATTCGTTGAAAATGCACAAAGTAATCAATCATACACTGCAGTAATCATTCTCTTTCATGTTCTAGAGGCAGAATCTACTTGAAGAGTAAAAATCCAAAGGAGAAGGCAACTATAAATGCTGGTTATTGTAAGGACCCGAACAATTTGGAGAAACATGCAATCCACCTGGCAGATTTCGCCGCAATCTTGAACACAACGAATATGACAGAAATAATGGCGACAATAGATAACGATGTGCCTCAATGTTTTGGATTGACGATGGGCACTCATGACTATTGTAAATGCTGCGTTTTGAATAGGGCGTCGATTTTTGGCATCTTTTTGGAACATGCGCTATGGGTCATGGGAGCCAATGGAAAAGGTATAATGATTCCTAGGTTTGTACGAGGTACTAAAACTTAAGTCATAGATGAAATCGCCATGTAACAGAATGGAATAACGAACGCCCCAATCATTATGATGGCTGAAATAGGTTCTGAAATTATAAAAGAGGATCATGGACTAAAATTTTAAATAGCAATAGTAGAGTCCATCCATCATCATCCATCCATCAACCAAAGGAGGTCCACTGCTGAACATTGGCCTCCTTCAATAATTTCCATAGTGACCTGTTGGAGGCAGCTTGCATCCAGCGACATCCCGCGACCTATATCAGGTCGTCTGACCACCTTGTGGATGCTACGCTACGTTTTCCGCTACGTGGCCTCCATTCGAGAATTTTTTGGCCCCATCGGCCATCAGTTGTCCGCGCTCAGTGCACAGCCCATTGTCACTTCAACTTACTAATACGCACATACACTTCACTTACTAATCTACACTTTGCATACGAGTACCATAGAAATTCTTACAAATCACTATAGTATGCAGGTTTCCTCACAATGTTTTCCTTCACCGTTTTAGTGAGTGGTGATTAACTTCGCGGGCTTTTGAGTTCATTTGTTTATATACCTTGCTATCTTCATTAGTACATATAATTAAGTGAAAAACCGTGAGGCTAATGCTTATCTATAGCTAGCTTTTCGAGTATGTACTAAAATATATGAAACTATGAAAAAATTTAATGAGTACAAGAAAGACGCAGTGTAAGTGGCAGACATTTTACTGTCTTAATAACGATGTATTATATATCAAGAAACAACAAAAAAACGTGACTTTTTATTTAATTTCATGAAAAAGATATTTAAAATTTCTATAATATAAATGATCTTTAAAGGTAGGTACTGTTCAGTAAATTTGTGCTATAGTCGCTTCGCGCTGTATGTCTGTCCCTATGTATGCTCAGATCGTTAAAACTACGAAACGGATTCTGATGCGTTATTTAACAGGTAGAGTTATATATTATAATGTATAATATGTATACATTGCACCCGGGCGAAGCTGGGCCGGGCCGCTAGTAAATAATAAATTCATTTGTAGGTTTCTGCGATATGCATTTTGCACGAAATCATGGAATGATCCTTATGAGTATTACTGTTGTTATGTTTTGAATATGATTTCCAACTTCTGCATTAAATCCTCCTATCCGAAGTTGCTTTATAGGGGTTGGATGAGAGGGAATAGTGACTCCTAGGTTTTTGTTCACAGAATTAGGGATCTGATAGTCATTCTTTGTAGAAATTCGAACGTTTACCGTTATGATGATGGAAAGGGTTCTGAAATAAATATGGAGACTATGGAAACCCAGATTCTTCCACTTCAGCCGCAAAAATTCAGTTGCCTAACAGAATGAGATTAAAATATTATTACCAAAGATTATGATTTAAAAAATCCACTGCTTGTTTTATTGAAATAAAATAATGTGATTTGATGAAATCCTCTGGCTTGAAGGAGTTGTAGGTATAAAATTGTTACATAGAATAGAGTATGTAAAGACACTAGTAACACCCACAATTCAGTGTTCCTATCTCAATAAAAAAAATCACATACCTCGTATATCTCAAAAAATCACACATAAGATTTTCAGTTTTATCATTATAGAAGGATCTCTTTTTCTCTCCGGAATCTTCTATTAGTTTGCATTCATAACAAACTATTTTGTCGTCAATGAGATAAGTACATTAGTATTTTGGGCATCATCATAATTACCCTTAATCAAAACGAATTTCCGCAGCGGGCTTTTGGAAACGGCTTGCATCCAGTGAATTCGTCCAACTTAATTTGGTTGTCAGTCCACCATATAGATCATGGATGATCCAATTGCGATTTACGGTTAATTATTTGTGAGACAGAGTTAGTAAATTGATTCATTATTATATTCAAAAATTCAAGCGCGTGGTGGCTAGTTGGTAACCTGACCAGACGCAGCCGCCATGTTTACTGTGGTCGAGGGTTCGAATCCCAGGGCACACCTCTGACTTTTCGGAGTCATGTATGTATTGATAGTCAATCACCATGCAACATACGGGTGCATGAAAATATCGTGAGGAAACCTACTTGCTATAGCGATTTGTCAGAATTGCTATGGTATGTAAAGTTCGCCAACCCGCCTAACCACCCTCAATGATACTCGCCAAGGTGGAGAAGGTAAGTAGTACAGTATATTCAAAACTACTGAAATATTCTAGTCTACAGTTTTATAATTAGTCACACGTTAAACACGTAGCGTATTTAAGCACATTTCGAATGTTTTAATGCGAAAAACAACAATAAAAAGTTTGGGAACCAATCTTAAAACTTAATTGTTAAAAGATAATAGGTCTGAGTGTACAAGCGTTGTTTTGCGCGAGTATATAGTGTAATAGTTATTTCCATGGGCGTACCCAGGTTATGGACCAGGGGGGCAAATGAGATTTTTCATAAGCACCTAGTTACCTATATCGTCCACTGCTGGACATAAGTCTCATCGGTCTGTGTGAGGACAAAAACCGATCTTGCTCCGCCTGCGTCCCACCGCTTCCCGTGCTCCTTACCAGGTCGTTGGTCTACCCCCTACAAGTGTTTCAGTACCTGGGCACCACTCCAGAAGCTTTTTGCCCCCAACAGCGGTTAGAAAATATACAAAGAAATAAACGTTAAATATAATAGGTATTTTTTTTATTAAAACAATATTATAAAATAGTTATTTTAATAGTAACTTTCAAGGGTCTTCAGCAAAACAGTTTATGACGTCTTCCGTGAAAGAATCACCCATTGCGTTAACAAATTTTCTATATACACTCAGCATGCCATTCAACCTTATCATAGCTGGATCTTAGCCACGTTTTTACGCGTGTGAGAGTGCTGAATGACCTTTCAATCGTAGCAGTAGAATAAGGCATTGCCAGTAAAATTTCTAGAGCTGTCTTCTCCTTTGGGTAAAAAGATTCTGCTACGTGTATTAACTCCGTTATTCTAATATTTTCAAAGTCTTTGTGCTGTTTACATAACCGAAAAGCGCGCCATAATTAACCTTCAGATGTGATCCCTTCTAATTCATAAAATTCGGATACTTCCTCCATACATTTTATTAATTTTGGAACTGCAATTTTAATTATTTAAGCAGGGTGCAATAATGATTAAGTAAACGCTGGTGAATGGTCTTTGCCGAATCTCGCTTCTAATGAAAACAATAGCGAATCCAAATACGTATAAAGAGCGACGAAAATACGCGCTAAGGTAAACAGCTGGTTCATTTGCCCTATGTTGTTGGCAGCTTGTTGTTCTAGGTAAACGCAGCTCAAGGTTCAAGGCCGTTGCAAATTATTCAGCTGATTTGATTAAATCTTCACTCTCTTCTTCCGCGGAACGCCTGTGTTCTTTAACTGAAGTGGTAATCGTTTCTATATGTTCTGCACATCTTATTATGTCCAGCGTTTCAGACTGTAATATGCTTGCGACGGGTTGCAGCAGAGAATTGTATTTGTCTATGATACATAGAGGCAATATAAATATGGTTTGGCTGATAGCGGATAACAACTGGAAAGCTAATTTTTGTGTCTCAGAATTATCTTCCCGAGAAAGGCGCCGCGCTCGCTGGCAGCAGAGGGCGGCATTTTTGCAGCGCTGCTAGCGAGTTAAGATATATCGGGCGGACCATGCGGACGCCCATCTCACCATGGGCGTCCGAAGTAGGGAAAGTGAGGGCATCTGCGCCCTCCCAACATGTGAGGAGCCATATTTGGCAGTGCGCCGGGTGACACGGCGAGTTAAATGGGCGCCATTCGCCTGTCCACGTCGCCTGTCACCCATAACGCGCGTGATGGCCACCGAGAGGTTTTAGTCGGTATGCCGGCAAAAGATCTTTTTAGATCTCGGTAGGGACCCAGCCTGATAACAGGCTGGAAGGCCGGAGACCCCAACATGCCCCTTCCGATCTCCCCCGAGTGTCGGAAGGAAGGCTAAAGGAGCTTTACTCTCGTAAAAAAAAAAAATATCGGGCGGACCATGCGATTTATAAAGTTGCAAATGGGTAATAGTTATTTTCTTTTATCGACAAAAGTAAATAGTTAGTAAGTGCGTATACAAAGTTCAGGGCAGGGGAGGGCAGCTGCCCCCCCCCCCCCCCTGGGTACGCTCATGGTTATTTCTTCCTAATTAAATATTTATATATAAATATGGCGGTCACGTCCTCTAATTTCTCAAATCATGAGACCTATGATTGATAAAGTACTAGAAAGCTCTGTAATTGGGATAAGTAAGTAGGGTCCTTTTTCAATTTGATTGTATATTAAAAAAAAACAGTATATTCGGTTGATAATAAACTGAAGTTAATAAGAAGAAACTACCTAAACTAAGTTTCCAGACAACTTAATTAGGTGTCAGTAAAACCATTCTATTACAAATGGTTTCTTAGATTTACGCGATATTACACATTGAAATAAAACTTTTATTTACTGATTTTATCATTCTATTACAACTTATAATTTAAACGTATCTATTAGCACAGTTGAATATCCCGTCTTCACGATGGGCCATTGCGATGGTCCAATATTATGCCCCATCTTGTAGAGGCCGTTTTTTATTTATTTATTGCAATGAATAGCGAGACGAGCATGCCGTTCGCCTGATGGTAAGCGATACGACCGCTCATAAACAGTAGCAAAACCAAACAACACCTTGAATTACAAAGCAATGCTCGGCATTCCACTGCGCTCGCCATCCTGACACATAAGATGTTAAGTCTCAATATGTCCAGTAGTTATTCTGGCTACAATGTCCTTCAAACCGAAAAACAACAGTGCATTTAAACTGCTGTTAGTCGGGAAAAATCTACATTGCGGTGGTACCTACCCAGGCGACCTCTCACGTATGACAGACCTACCACCAGTGAATGACTGAATTATGAAGAGATTATCTCTTGAACCCCTTAATAATTAAGAATATACATTCTCTACAGCTTAGTTGCCTATTATCGAGGATGGAAGGGAACGGGAAATGCTTCTATCCTGGAAGTTTTAATATTAGTACTTAAGTTTTAACGCTAAATAAAAACGTAAGATTTTATCGCGTCACGATTATTTGCGGCGGTTTTCGATAGAGCCTATTCAAATTGTAATTCCAACTAGTTATATCAAGGCTCTACTTATTGCTATTCAAACTCAAGTCCAATGCCGAGGGAATTAATCTCAACTTGAATTAATTAATAAAAATATATATTCTTTTGAACCGGTTAGAATTCTCAGCTCAAGTTCACTAACAAATTACTTCTAAAATCATTAGAAATGTTATATTCTTATAATTTGCACGTGTGTAAACTGCTTTAGATAGTATTTTTTGAATTTGCGTGTGTCAGGATTGTACGTTCTGATACCGTGTCTAATTAATATTAATTAGTGAGAAAAGAGTTATGTGATTAGTTCAACAGTATTATAATAATTATCTAGCTTTTCGTAATAAATAATAAACATTATATTAATTTAATATTTTCTGTGGATTAAATACTTGCAAGGATCGCTCCGAGTCTCTATTCACTAACAGATTGTGCAACACGTTCCACGGAGCTAAATAGACATTTTTGTTTATTTTAATTTATGTTATAGATAAGAAAACTACAAGAGCGTGTAAGTTTATTAATTTATATATATTTTACTATTTAGTGCTGTTGTCAATTACAATACAATACAATATCTACAATTATTTAAAAAGAAAATACCTTTGTCGCATACATAGTCCTAACTCCACACTAACAGCCGCTGCCAATAAACAATCCCAATCTAAAATTTGCCGTTTAAGATTGACAGCTCAATTTTTTTGTGATACTATATTGCCAATAATCAATCTCAATGGTGAAAAAACTATGGCAACATGGTAAGAGACCAATTGAAAAGTAGAAAACACTCCAGTTTGACTTCTAATTCTATCTATCTAATTTTTTCGATTGATTATTGGCATCGGCCGTATGACACAAGGGCTGGGGGGTTACTCAATTCATCGACACGAAGGGGATTACTCCATAAAAATGATACGAACTTCGAATATTCGGATGTTCGACGTTCGGAGTAAGATATAAGTTTTCTACTTTTAAAATTCCATACTATTCTCTATTATAATTTTCTCCGAACTTAATCTATGGTTACGACGTACGATTGAGGATTCCAACATTTTGTGCAGTATCTAGGCACATTAGTGAAGTTTTACGTACGGCGTCCGAACATTCTAATTCGTATCGTTTTTATAGAGTAACTTCACTATTCTCCTCGAATATTCGATCCCCGAAGTAAGTAATAAGTTCTCCGCGTCTAAAAATCAATACTATTGACTATGATATTTACGAAATACGATCCGAACATTTGGTAGAGTACCTAAGAACAGTCGTACAGTTTTATATACGACGAACATTCGAACTTCGTGTCGGAGAATGCTGTAAACCAAAAATCTCTATATCAGCAAAGTCAAGAAGACCTTAAATTACAAGTAACCAATACCGCTTTCCCTCCCAATTTGATGTGCCCGCCACACATCTATGATCCGAGTGTTATGGATGTTAATGGTTGGTAGGGATCACATACCATCAAATTATCTATTTTCACGTTTGCTGGCCATATGCTATAAAACATATATTTTTGGTCTCACTACACCTAGACCTGAAATAAAATATTTTGCGTTAATAACTTGTCACGATGCAGGTTTTGAACTTGCGGCCTCTCGGTTCACAGCCGGTTCTTAATGACTGCGCCACAGGGTGTGGGTGCTATCCATGTGCATGTGTCCATGTTTGTAACAGCTTTGTGAACCGGGTGGTAGTCGAAAAAAGTGACTGAATCTAAATAATGTCCCTATGACATTTTATGGATTCAATAATTAATTTAGCATGTTCATTTTCATTTATCTAGCGTGCTGTCAGTCGATATAATTTTTGGTGTGGTTCGTAAAAGCTGTAAGATGACGTATGTGCTTAGTTCTTAATGGCGAGTTTTACAAGATCTGCAGACTAATTGTTATTCGGCCTAATATTACTATAATTGCTATCCGAACATAATACAGGCCGAACACAATAGCCCTACCATAACACGAGATTTTGCAATTATTAAAGTTCTTAACTGTGTCACAAAATCATATTATTAGCTATTTCTGCATGTTTTTAAATGCAGATGGAAATATAATATACTAGCGGCCCGGCCCGGCTTCGCCTGGGTGCAAATACAGATTCCAGTCCATATTTTATTTAAAATCAACATGACTGCCGTTGTCTAAGCTGCTTATCCAATCCAATTCTATACCTATTCTTCTGTCCCATTTTATCCACCTTACATTCTATTCTATCCCATCTCTCCAGTAGTAAGTAGGTAGTTTTAAATTTGATATTTACAGACATACTGTTATGATAGTCTATGTCAAATATTAGGACTTTATGCTGAAATTTAATTTGTGACAAAACTTAAGATTTATTAAACTTATTAAAAAAATAATCGAACAGATTAACAACTGAAGTTAGCTAAAATTAAGTTTCTCGAGTTTAGTGCGGGTTGAAGGATTTTATTTAATGTAGAAATTACTCCGAAAAGTCAGAGGTGTGTCCTGGGATTTGAACCCGTGACCATCGTAAACTTGTTGGCAGTCGCGTTTGGTACGTTACCAACGGGCAACCACGCGATTCTGTGAATTACTTTTATTTATTTGAGAAGACTATTTATACATATCGACGGCGAAGTGCCAATAAATCCTAAGTGACAAAGTCATAAATTCACACAAACTGAAAAACCCCTAATTTTTTTGTTAAATTAAAAAGTAGTTACTATATTTATTAATGGGGAATAGTAATAATGTAAATGTATAGTAAAATACACTTAGGAGATTTCACTAAAACATCGGCATAATACCTTTATATTTAAAAAACGATTAGAAAGTTTATTTCTCAAAAAAATATTTAGGAGGTATTGGTACTTCACCGTCGATATACAAATTAATAAAACCTTCATACTGCCTTACCAGGCGACGTAAGTAATGAAACAAATATTTAAAAATATAAAACTGCATATCGTTTCATTACAATGTCTAGATGCGGCATCAACGTACCAATACTTTTATTATTCTTGAGTCTGAAAACAATACAAATGCGGAATTTAAATTTGTCCCCCAACGCATCTAAAGGTATCAATTCAAAAAACAATGTCCTTTATGAAAACGAAAAATTATAATTAGATATATTTTGGTGAACTCCGGCAAAACGCTTCGATAGAGTATATCTTGTTTAAAACTGTTGCAATACTCTCAAAAAAAGATGGGCTATTTTTATAGATATGGACATCATTTAATTTTACATTTAACAAATTACGCGAAAGACGCCGTATCTAGATATTATATACACAATGTACACACTTTTTGAATTTTGTTCTATTTCGTCAGCCGTCAATGAAAGACAATGGAAAGATAGATCATTTTACGTTGGTTAGTAGTTGAACCTTGACCGTCGTTTACCTCTCCCGTCAACCAAACAAAGGTCATCCTATATTGGCTGGTCGCATCACGCTTGAACAATTAAAAAATTGGCTTTTTCTCGCAATTTTTCCATTTTTTCTCACCCCTAAAACCTTCCCAGGACTTCCACGAATATTTCAAGACCAAAATCAGCCAAATTGGTCCAGGCGTTGTTGAATTATGCGGTTACCAACACATTTTGCGATTCATTTTTATATAAGAATATACCTACTCGAGTGTTCATTCTTTGATTCATAAATAGTGAAATCAACTCAGAGATGCCGAAATTAATAGTTCTGACCCCAAATTAAGGTCAAATGACAGCCTCCGTGGTGCAGTTGGTTAGACGCCGCCTGTGAAACGAGAGGTCACGGGTTCGATTCCCGCACTGAGAAAAATGTTTGTGTGGCCCACAAATATTTCTTCCGGGTCTGGGTGTTTGTGAGACCGAAAAGTATCGCGTAGTTCCTGATACCCACTACACAAGACTCGATCTTAGTGTGGGGTCAGGACTATGTATGTGACTGTTGGGTGTTATTTATTTATTTATTAAGTCTTGTGTCGTGGGTATCAGAAAGTACGAGAGACTTTGCGATCTCACAAACACCCAGAGCCGACACAAATATTCGTGGGCCACACATACATTTGTGCCAGTGCGGGGATCGAACCGGCAACCTCTGGTTTCACAGTCGGCATCTAACCAACTGCGCAAACGCTCTTTCCGTTTGGCCAAAAGCTCGCGGAATACAGAGTGTAAAGCCTCAAAAAAGAGGGATACTTAAATGTTTAAATATAAATAATAATAAACATGTATTTGGTTTAGAGAATTATACACTTACTTAGAAGTTACTTAGAAATGTGATGTTTTTATTTAATCAAAAATTCAACTCAACAAAAAGCATCTAAGCACTAATAATATTAAAAGATGATTGCGCACATGGCTTAACTAAAAACCAAAAAAGAACCTGAAATTTACTCCATAAACATTGTGCATTAGACTCAAGCGAGTGAATAATTTGAGAAACATCGCATTGGTGAACACGTTTTATGGTAAATGTTATAGAATTGAACGTATGAAATGGAAAATAAGTTAAATCTGATAAACTAACGACATCGGAGCCGAAAATCTAATAAATAAATAACACCTAACAGTCACATACATAGTCCTGACCCCACACTAAGATCGAGTCTTGTTTCGTGGGTATCGGGAACTACGAGAGACTTTTCGTTATCACAAACACCCAGACCCGAAAGAAATATTTATGGGTTGCACAAACGTTTCTCTCGGTGCGGGGATCGAACCTGCGGCCTCTCGTTTCACAGGCGGCGTCTAACCACCTATGCCACGGAGGCTGTCAAACCGAATCTCAAGGAAGTGTTTATTTAAATTCGCATCACTGGCACTGGTGAGATGAGCCGGAAGTTCTATATCTGGTTTAGGTGCAAGGACATTTAATATAAAATGTTTCCATAAAGCCTTTGGATCTTTTGTGCGATGAATATATTGTCCAAAGTATGCTCTTTTCACATAATAAATAATAATAATAATACATTATTTATTCAGTAACAATAAAGTTTTCAATTTTTGAAAAGAGAGTCTGGCACCTTTTAAGCTTGAAATGCTTGTTAAAATATCCGTACGAAACGAAACGGACGTATGAAATCTCATAGTTATACAAACATAATAACAAATTCAACAGTTGAATATACTTGATACTTGAATTAACTAGTTTTTTTCAACTGTCTGTAATAATCTTTGTGTACCTTAATTTTTGTACGTATATGTGCTTCATTTCTTAATCTCATCATCAACATTATATTATCAATAATTAAGGGATAAGTATGATTCTTAATTTTTACAATTTTATGAGGTGTACATGCAATCAAAAAAATGTGAGACCATTGTTTTAAAAAAAAATTACTTGCAATTCACATCGTACTCATTCGTAATGTTGTGCCAAGGAATTAATTGGATATCATTGTCAATTTTTTTTGTATCAATATTTTTAAGCGATCTCTAAAAAATCAGTTTAGGTTGAATTTTATCGTCATTAATACATACACAATTCATATGAACAATGAAACCATTAATATATTTCCATTTTGTAATAAAACTATTATTTACGGAATTTATCGCGGATTTGGTTACATTGTTAAATATAATAATGTTTTAACACAACTCCAAGAGCAGTCCATAAATTCATTGTAAAACTACTTTACATATTTTTTTGTGTCTGAAATCTATTTATAAAAACTTGGTATCTAATTAAAATAGCATAGTGGCCACTGTAATATTATGTATTTCGCCACTCGCATATACTGAATATCGAACCGTGTACTTATTTTACAAATCTGTCGTCAATTTAAATAATTAATTTAGAAAAATAATTGTGGCGGTAGTTTTAGAGACTTCAGACTTTCGATCAAATATTCACTACATTATAAGTAACGGCCTAAAAATCGGCAAGAGAAATACATATAAAACAAGAGCACAAATTAGCTCGTATTTTTGAACGCATCGGGGTTACGTGACCCGCAAGTTCCCACTTCATTTCGCCATTTTAGGCCGAAGGACATCCGTGTTTATTAATAAATTAGTGAATACCTCGCTATTCAAAATAATAATGTAAATTTTAAACAATAGAGCTAAAGCTAGTCCCTCGCTCATCTGAGTTTATTATTAAGGCACTAAGATTTTAATACTAAAGTGAATTGTTACAATTACAGGATGGATGTTTTGCGTTCAATGCTAAGTGAACTAGGGGTAGTCTCCACCAGACCCGTAATTCAATTACTACAAACTGCGATGGCTATTTTCGCTACAGCAAATTTGGATGCTTCGGAATTTCCCACAGACTATTCACCAAAAGGTATTATTATACTTTTTAAAACTTAAAACCTCGTAAAATTCAACTTTGTCTTATTACGGATTATCATCAGTTTCAGCTTATGAAGCGGCTGACTTCATTATAATCGGCGCTGGTTCCGCGGGCTGCGTGCTCGCTAACAGACTCACAGAGAACCCCAACTGGACTGTAATGCTCATAGAAGCGGGAGACAACCCATCATTGGAATCAACGGTTTGTTATTTATAAGTTAAGAGCGTTTATACCTTCCGCGCGCTTTTTGGCTTAAAAACAGGACTTTTCAAACGAGTTAATATCCACCAATAAACAATTTAAAGGAAATATAACTAATACTAATTTTAGAAAATGTTGTCATCTAGGGATTTTGGTGGAGAACATTATATATTGATAGATAATTTGTGAATACTATAAGGATTACTGAACCCAGGTTTCGATATTTAGGCCTCGAATGGCAATTTAGAAGCTTAAGATATCCGAAATCACTAAATATAAGATGAAAATAAAAATATTGTTAGACTAATAGGACCCTTATGGAGGGATTTTGCTAAGAAAAATAATCTTTTTGTGTTTAGTTCCTGAAAAATAAAAATTTAAACAATGCAAAATTATTCAGAAACTCCCGTCAAGAACATATTTTTTTTCACCAACTTATCGTACATATTTTTTTATAGCAATTGCATATTATAATAGAAGAACATCTTATCAATAAATTAACATTTTTATATTACAGCCAAATTAGTTTTCATGTTTTCTACAAATATTTTAAAACCCACTATAAAACACGCTGTCCGACCTGCAACAAATCAGACTGCCGCAAGGCCTTCTAGAGGGAGGACGTATCGCTCGTCGCTCCGGCCTGGCTGCAGTTGATCGTTGTCGTGCGTAGTAAAAATAGCCACGCGTGTACTGCGAATGCCACACCTTAGTACTTTGGTAGTAAAATATTTTATTTTATTTTTATTACCTACAATGATTTTGTTGTTAGTATAAATTATGTTTCAGATAATATAATGAGAAATAAAACTAAGTCATTTCTAAGCAATAAAAGGAAACAACATATTGGAAAGTTGACTGGAACAATACTAATGTTATAGCGTGAAACTATAATTAAGTTTGTTGTTTTTTAGGCTGTTTGGAAAATATATAATTGTTTTTTTAGGATGCGCTTATCTTCTATACATATAAATAAAATTGAAGTGTCTGTATGTAAATTGAAAATTTAAAAAATGTCCTACTACATATCGTTATATACACGATACATATGCCGAAAATTATATTAAAAAAAATTTGTCCGTCTGTTTGTTCGGGCTAATCTCTGAAATGGCTGGACCGATTTTGACGGGACTTTTATTGTCAGGTAGCTGATATAATAAGGAGTAACTTAGGCTACATTTATGTTAGAAAAAATCTTTATTTTAGAAAAATAAAGTAAGCAATGTCCAGTACCGCGCGCAGCTCACGCGCATGCTACCACTGGGCCCTCACGTCGGGCGCCCCCCACCACTTCTCCCACCAACAAATCAATATCACAATTACAAAATATTGTATATAAAGAAATTTAACAATAAATGATAATTAAAATTTCATCTTGGGACTGAATGAGACGGGACATAAACCGGATATAACGGGACGGGAAATATAGACGACGGTGCGCGGGAAAAATATAGTTAGTACGCGAAATAATATGTTGTTGCTAATAGGGAATATGCATGTCATTTTTTTATATTTCTAATCGATTCTGTATGTTATTACATTACCAGAAAAAAATATATGGCTTTAAAAATATCAATCAAAAAAGTACAAAAAAATAATCAAAACTGCTATCAGTTTCGAAGCAATTAAACGCCATTTTGGCGCGACCTCGCTGTGACGTCAGAGTCTACTATGTCAGCAACGTAGTGTTTGGATTAAGCTTCTTTTATTAATTGCTACAGAACTGTATTTCGTCACAAAATAATCTATTTTTTTTATAATATAACGAAAACACAAAATAACTCTTAAACAAACGTAAAACAATACACCCAACAAGCTAAAACTTCATAAGATAGTGTACTCTGTCGTCACTTTCCTTTTCAAGTGTTTCGAAAAAATTGCGCGGCAATTTTGAAATGTCATTTTTTAAGTATTCATTTTACCGATTTAGAGTTAACGAATTTAAAAAATATCTTAACGATATATTTCTATATCAATAAAGATTACAACAAAAAATATTTGACTTATTTTGGAGTTTCTTGCATATTCCCTATTCAATACTGGACTCAAAAGCTATCCGCACCCGGGCGAAGCCGGGTCTGACCGCTAGTACACCTATAAAACCGACACGTGGAACATAGCTATTATCCTAAAGAAAATTTAACAGAGACATGCATCAAATCGATATTAAAGCTATAGTTTCTCAATAATATGTCATGCATTTGTGCCCTATATATTTTAATTCACTAATGGACTATACTCATGATTCTAAACCTCCTCTTAAAATTTGAATACTCAGAACAAAATAACCTTGTTTAATAGCATCGTCATATCGATAATTATAAAAGTTGTTATATTTGTTCCTCTTCCCATTTAATAGAATAAAAAAGCATACACAGTACTAGTGATTTGCGTTCCATTATCATGGCAACCATAGTTTCATAATGAGTTTAATAGTATTTTAGAATAACTTACTAAATTTTAGATTACGTTTAAATTTTAGTTTACATTAGTATATTAATTTTAAAGAAATACAATTTATTATTGTTATTAGATATGCGTACTACGATATTTTAGATAGCAGCGCTGTATAGAAAAAAATGGTTGTGGCGATCCTCCACATTACACACAAACATACACTTCAGATACACACACCACATTCACTCACTTCACAGTTACACACCTACACATCACACAAAGCACACCAGCTGACCGCCGGCGCTCAGGTGGCTGTGACGTCACCGGACCCGCGCCGGCGCAGCCATTTGCCGCATCGCAGCTCCAGTCGGCTTTTGCTCGATGCGCGCTTCACACGGTTCTTATCGCTTTTGCTTCCGCCTTGCATACTGTGCGCCTTTGCATATTTTAGTTTTAATTAAATAATAAATAAATAAATAACACCCAACAGTCACATACATAGGTCCTGACCCCACACTAAGATCGAGTCTTGTGTCGTAGGTATCAAGAACTACGAGAGACTTTTCGGTCTCACATACACCCAGACCCGGAAGAAATATTTGTGGGCCGCACAAACATTTCTCTCGGTGCGGGGATCGAACCCGCGGCCTCTCGTTTCACAGGCGGCGTCTAACCAACTGCGCCACGGAGGCTGTTTAGCTGTTAATAGACTGTCGCTTTCCTCTCCTTCTTAGTTTTTAGTGGACTGATTTAGTGTGTAGTGTTAAGACTCCTTTTAGTATAAGTGTAGTGTGTAAGACTTTAAGATAGTGACTTTGTACTGTTCATTTCGTGTGGCTTTTGTGTACCACATTAAACCTTGTGTACGCATTGTGTGGGACGTTTTATTTTCGCCACGTTCCTGCATAGGCTCTGCCTACCACACACGCCGACGTCGACACGTAGTGGTGTCGATATCACACTACCCGCGTATCCGACACATCGCGATACGCCCACTACACCTCATCTACATCTCTTCCACATGGTATTAGAATAATTATGACATCTTTTAACGTGGATTAAAAAGTATCGAAAACGACACAGCTCGTCACATAGCAACTGGGTTATACTTATGACATCGTTTCTTCTAGCATAGGTATTAGTAGATAATTGATTTAATACATTGCGACAAATGTAATAGCGAGGCTAAATTATGTTACGTACTGTAATTTGAAATTCAATGTTTCGTAGTTGTAAGGGGTTGTATGGTTCCTAACTCTATTCCTGTGTTCGAACGAGTGCGTGTCGGTTCGAACACGAAATCATTGATAAAACGTCCGCAGTGTCTACTGATTGAACACTGATTTGAATTCAACTTAACAATGTATTAATAACGATAATATGATTAGTACCTAAATTTGTATTGTTAATTACTCGTAAAGTAATATTTGTCTACTTATAATGTAAATAAAATATTTTTATTACATTATATTACCAATGTATAAATCATACGTTGCATTTCAATTAAATATTTGAAGCGCACGGATCAAAGTTGGTTGATCTGATTTTACAGCGAGCCGACGCGGCAGCTCTACGCACACAGCTTTGGTCGCCTATGTGTGCGTGAAATTAAACGAAGAAATGCCTATAGTTGACTTTGCGCGCAAGGTGTAAACGCTCTTAAGTCCTTTTATCTCGCCAGACACATTAAAGCTAATAACTTTCAAAGCCCCCACGATCGGAACTTCATTATAGCAGATTGTGTAATGCCTATGATAGAGACAAACTTTCAGCTTTTATAAAATGACGAAAGTCTGGTGGCCGCGGGCTGTTGGTCTATTATTTTTTCATGCATTTATCAAATACCTAAAACGCCTATGCTGTGGTTAGGGGGTGTAAAAATACTGCCACTATATGTGCTGTCCGCCGTCAGAGGCGTAAGGAGTAACCGGTGACGCTAGACACTTTGCGGGGTGTGTCCTCCAATATAGTGATAGAGCGTATGACCTTGTTTCTATGGAGGCTTCAGTATCACGTCAAACTGAAAGAAACTAAATACATACCTAACAATTTCATTATGCGTGTTTCTCAATTTTCTTTATGATTTTCAGTTGCCGGGGTTGTTTCCACTAGTTGACTATTCATACGAAGACTGGAACTACTACACCGTCAATGATGGTTACTCGAGTCAAGCACACAGTACCAAAAATATTCACATGACCAGAGGCAAAATGCTCGGTGGATCCAGCGGCGCCAACTACATGATGTATATCCGAGGCAACAAGAGAGACTACGACGAATGGGAGGAGAATGGATTAACAGGGTGGGGTTGGGACAGTGTCCTCCCTTATTTTAAAAAGAGCGAGCGTATGCGTTCTGAGGAAATATTGGCAAGTGACTCAGCTGACTTGCATGGCACTGATGGATATCTTGGTGTGACTCGTCCACTCTGGCAAGGAAGGGTAGAAAATGACTTAGCTGCCTTTAAGGAGCAAGGCCATGACATTCTAGTGGATATTAATGGGTATCAGCAGTTGGGCTATTCTATGACTCCTTTTACTGTAGATAACCATATTCGTCAAAGTACATCTGTGGCGTTCCTTAGGCCAATAAAAGACCGTAAAAATCTACGGGTTTTGAAGAAAACATTATGTAGGAAGATTTTGTTCGATGATAATCTACGTGCAATCGGTGTGGAAGTTAAACTTTCTAATGGCAAAATAATAAATCTATTGGCAAATAAAGAAGTAATACTTTCAGCCGGTGCTATAAACAGCCCACAGTTGTTAATGTTATCTGGTATCGGACCTAAAGAACATTTAGAAGCAATGGGAATTAAAGTATTACTCGACTCGCAGGACGTGGGTGAAAATTTACAAGATCACGCGATAACCCCAATAATATTAGACAAAGGGGAGAATGCTACATCTTTCATTAATAATGTCGATATTCTATGGAATCTTGATAAGTTTCCTAATCCAGTGTTAACAGGATTCGTGACATTGAATAAGTCGGAAACATGTCCGGATTACCAAACTATAGTATTCCCTGTACCTGCAGGCTCTATACTACCTACGATTATGTGCAGCCATGTGTTTGGGTATAAGAAGAAATATTGTCTTAGAATCAGTAATTTGGCGCAAAGAAATCAATCATTAAATGCCGTTATTATTCACCTTCACCCTAAATCTAGAGGCAGAGTATATTTGAAGAATAACGATCCGGAAGAAAAAGCCCTCATATATAGTGGGTATTACAATAATCTGAACGATTTGGAGAATCACGCAAGATACGTAGAAGATTTTCTTGAAGTTTTAAACACAACGTATATGAGAAATGTAAATGCAAATTTATTAGATTTCAAAATACCCCAATGTCGAGGATTCGAATTTGGCACTCTTGATTATTACAAATGTTACGTATTGTATACAGCGTCGACTTTGTGGCATCCTGTAGGAACGTGCGCTATGGGGTCTGATGGAAAAGGCGTAGTGAGTCCCAGATTTATTGTACACGGAACTAAAAATCTGAGAGTGATAGACGGAAGCGCCATGTGGAAGATTGTTAGTGGAAACACGAACGCACCAATTATTATGATGGCTGAAAAAGGATCTGATATCATTAAAGAGGATTACGGAATGATTTTATCTGCTTGATCAATGTGATTTCACTGCAGCGTTGTCACCAGTTCATATTGAGACACACTTCATGAAATAAATGAGTACAGAAAACCACTAGTGTTTGTTTCCATTAAAAATGACAGACATTAACAGAACATGCTCTATAATATTCTCACTTCCTTTTCATATTGTTTATTTAAAAAATAATGTTCGCCTCTCGGTTACACTATGAAATAAATATTTAAAGAAAATCGGAATAAGATTTATTTATTTAAAATGACAGACATTAATTTTTGTTTATATTTGTTGACAGTTAATTGTAATCTATATATATAAAACAAAGTCGGGTTTGTTACAAGACTTATAACTCGAGATCGGCTAGACCAATTTTCATGGTTTTTGGTTCGTTGGATTTGTCCCCGCCCCGAATAGCAGAATACATCTTAAAAATAATGAAAACTCGACAAAAACATAATTATAAAAGATGAATCATTTTCCCTAAATGTTACTTTGTTTATTATCTTTCCATTGTCTTTCATTGACGGCTGACGAAATAGAACAAAATTCAAAAAAATTGTACATCGTGTATATAATATTATCTAGATACGGCGTATTGCACGTAATTTTGTTAAATGTAAAATAGAACGATGTCCATATCTACCAAAATAGCCCATTGTTTTTTGAGATTATTGCAACAGTTTTAAACAAGGTATGCTCTATCGAAGCGTTTTACCGGAGTACACCAAAATATATCTAATTATAATTTTTCGTTTTCATAAAGGACATAGTATTTTGAATAGATACTTTTAGATGCGTTGGGGGACAAATTTAATTTCCGCATTAGTATTGTTTTCAGACTCAAGTATAAAAAAAATATTGGTACGTTGATGCCGTATCTAGACATTTTAATGAAACGATATGCAGTTTTATATTTTTAAATATTTGTTCTATTACGTACGTCACCTGGTAAGGCAGTATGAAGGTTTTATTAATTTGTATATGGTAACGTACTAGACGCGACTGCCAACAAGTTAACGATGGTCACGGGTTCATATTCCAGGGCACACCTCTGACTTTTCGGATTAGTTTCTACGTGAAATAAAATCCGCCAACCCGCACTATGCCAGCGGGGTGGACTATATCTTCTTCTATAATATAAAAATGAATCGCATAATGTGTTGGTAAACGGATAACTCAACAATGCCTGGACCAATTTGGCCAATTCTTTTTTTTTTTAATGGCTATTATTACTTTATTACTAAAAAAAGTAATGGCGTGCAATATTATTTGGAAAAATAAGGGAAGGAATATTGGATGGACAATAAAAAACGCTTAAGTTTTTAATGTTAAAATTTCATAAGGCAATCTTTATATGTACATGTATATGGACAGACGGGATATAATAGAGTGGAAAGTACGGGAGAGGGCTGGGATAGCTGACAGATTTGATAGGACGAAATGTAAATGCACGTTATAAGACGGGATGGAAAATAAAGAGAAAGGACGGGACGGATCGGGAAGGGACTGAACAGACGGATGAGACGGGATTGAGCCGGACAATAGGATAGCTACGTCAAGTTTAGGTATACAAGAGTTTATATGAAAAATAACATGTATTTGGTGTGGAGTGGAATCAAAAAATATATGCACCCAGGCGAAGCTGGGTCGGGACCGCTAGTTTTGGAAATATTGTTGATATGTCGTTATCGTTCTCGTATATACTGGTATAAATATAGTGGTATATATTTAATATATTTTTACTTTTATTATAATAATTTAGTTATGATTATTCTTTGGTACAAACATAATTTTTCAAACAGTCACGCTTTATATGCTGGTCCTTCGCCAACAAACCACAAATATGAGTATAACTTCAGCATATTATAAAACAAACCATTCTTTAATTATATGGTTCACGCTATGGTTTAGTACCTACCCTAAAACTTCTAACCCTTGGCCACTTAATGTGTTCTTGAATAACAAATACACTTCATTAGAGTCATAATGACCCCTAGCATTGTATTCTGGTTTTAATCGGTTAAAATTATAATATAATTTGTAATGAATATATTGGGACGTAACAGCTTATTTCTCAGGATGACGAGCACAGTGGAATGCCAAGCATTGCTTTGTAATTCATGGCGTTGTTTGGTGTTGCTACTGTCCATAAGCGGGCGTATCGTTTGCCATCGGGCGAACGGCATGTTCGTCTTGCCATTCACAGCAATAAAAAATGATACATTGTAAAATTTGGCATTTTTATTGTAATCGGCTATTTCAAATTAGGAAACAAGAACTATTCAACATATTAATAGATCAGCTCTTATAATTAGCTTAAAGATTTTGAAAATAATGTGTATGTGTGTGCAATTCATACATTGCAGAAATGAATCCACAGGAAAGTAGGCTACGAGTGAATGAAATGTGGTGGTAGCCCAAGTAACATTTTGAACTGTATAAAAGCTGTATTATAGACTATTTGTTTTCTACAGGCTGTTAAACGTTGCTGTATAAAGACTGTATAGCAAGCTATACAGCCCTTATAACTCTGAAATGGGCCCCAAAATTATACAGCTTTAAGTGTAGATTTTGCTGTATAACAGCTGCATAATAGCTGTACTATTTGGCTGGCTAAGATACTATTTAGATACTTTTATACAGCTTCCATTCTCTAATTTTCCTTTTTATTCTTTTATACAGAATCAGGCTTGTGAAAATCTTAATAGAAGAATAAATATATTATAATTGTGTTCGTTTCTCCATTTCCATTCTCCATTTTATTTCTTAATTTACTATGTGCCAAGGCAGAGACCATATGTGAAGTATGAGTGAAAAAAATATTTGATAACTAAGTGGTCTTTCCTGTTTATCGTTGTTATTATGCTTGCGACTGATATTTTTATGTGAATATGTATACTAATTAAAGCTCAAAACTCACGCCCCTTCGAAATAAAGCATATACATACATTTTTTCTGTAACAACAAATATGTGATCATATCTGAAAGCAGTTTTAAGAGTAACCCGGACTGTTCTATTGATAGTAAACGTAATTGTGTGTACTATACAGTTAAAATCCTTAGTAAATTTGAACTGAAATTTCAAAAACAAACAAAAAAATATCTCGTAAAATTGGAAAGCAATTTATAGGTTATGATAAAATGGCGTCCTTAGTTTATACAGCTCTTGCTCTTCTAGTACCTCTTAATGCAGCTTTTTGCATAACAGAGTCGTTATTTAAGAACGCATCTCAGCCTAAAGAGTAACAAACTCTTCTACATGAGATAGAATTGTATTACACTATTATAAAGGGAATTGCTTGGTAAGAGTATCCTAGATTTCCGTTGTACAGCTATTATCAAGCTTAACTTGAAGGCTGAACAACAGAGTAATTTTACACCAATATTCAGGCTATAACAATATTTAATGCTCTTGTACAGAAGTAGGTTATACAAAAGTATAATTTGAGAGCAATATACAGTTATTGTCGTATAAAGTTGCTGAAGGCAGTTTTTTACGCCGCGGTCTGTATTTTAGCGTTTTCCAATGCTATTTAAAAGCTAAAGGTAAAAATTTAGGCTCTATACAGCCGTTAATCAGCTATACTGTATACAGTTGTACAGTTATACTTTAGTCCAGTCCTAAACATATTTTTACACTCTTGTACAACATTTTTTAAGCTTATAGCTGGTAATGCGCTGGTAAATATAATATTTTTCCGCTTAAATGTTACTTGGGAGGTCTCTCATATGTTAGAGGCCAACTGGGTAGGTACCACCGCAATGTCTATTTCTCCCACCAAACAGCAGTTTATATGCACTGTTGTGTTTCGGATTGAAGGGCATTGTAGCCAGAGTAACTACTGAACATATTGAGACTTAATATCTTATGTCTCAGGATGGCGAGCGCATTGAATTGCCAAACATTACTTTGTAATTCATGGTGTTGTTTGGTTTTGCTACTGTCCATGTTGTATCGCTTACCATCAGGCGAACAGCATGCTCGTCTAGCCATACATAAGAATAAAAAAAAAGAAAAGGTAAAATAAACGCTTTTAAAAATCAATACTAGTTCGATAGAGACGACGTACTAAACAGGATTCGAACATTTTGTAAAGTATTTAGGCATATTTGTACAGTTTTACGGACGATGTTCGAACATTAGTCGTCGTGTCGGAGTATAAAGTATCCCCGGTGATTTGACAGCCTCCGTGGCGCAGTTACACTGAGACTGTGAAAGTAGAGGCTACGGGTTCTACTTCGTGCGGGGGATGGTACAGGTTTCGTGTGGTTGCACGGAAACAAAACATGTTTGTATGATCCATATGTATTTATTTAGTCTGGAATTTCACTGCATAATTTAAAAAATAGGTTACGTAAAAGCAACACCAAATCTGTCAGCTATCCCAGTCCTGTCTCGTCCTTCCACTCTATTCAATTCCATGTCTACATACACAGTGTGAATTTTTGACATTCATAGCTTCATCGTTTTTGATTTCCCATACAATGTTTTTCATCATTTCACTCAATAATGTAGTTATCCAAAAATGTAGCACGCCATTATTTTTCTCATGCAGTGTAGATCTAAAATAAAAATCTTCATAGATATAGCTTTAGTGGCTATGTTTTTAGATTTGATAGTCCAACCCTTATTTCAACTCTTTTAGGACAAATACAGCTTATTTAACTTGTGGTTGACATAGATTTCTATATTCTAATACTGAAATAATTTTCAAAATCATTTTAGAAGTAACTGCTTAGGCCCCCATTTAGCAGTTTTGATTTACCATACAATTTCATTCCTTATTTTACCTCTATAATGGTATTTTCCAAATTCGTGGTCGTCACTATTTTTTTTTTGTTTGTAATATTGTTTTTGCAGAAGCTAAAAGTTTTTGATTATGACCGTTTATCCTTACGATAGTGACACCAAATATTTAATTTAAAATTGTATGGTTCTCTTCCATAAAGTCCGTAGAAATGCAAAAACGGAACCCTGTATAAGATGCTAATTAATTATACCATATTAAAAATAATTACGTCATTTCATTACGAATGTCATGGAACTGGCTGCTCTTAAATCATTTGCCACTTTGCATTGTTCTGAAGAGAATATATTTTCAAATGAATTAAAAAATATTCTCGTTCATAAATAAATCAAATTTTCTATTTCTTTTTAACATTTTTGTAAATTAGCATTATTTTAACTAAGATATATTAAATCGTGGTCAGTCTTGTCTAGATGTTTCGTATCATAACGGCTACTGTTATATACTTAATTCATCTGATACCTAAATACTTTTGCTGATCAGTGATAAAATCAACACTTCCAAACACTTAAATGTAAATTTTATTTTATTTATTTTGGACCTTCAATAAAGGATACACAAGGTTATAATAGTAAGATTTACCAATAATCAGCAACATTGAGCGGAGTGCTCCTTCAATTACAGAAGATCGCAACATTCGTATACAATACTGGTGAATTTCGTTTAATCTACAGTTTCGGAGCCAAAACATAAAGGTAAGACAATATGACTGATGATACCTTTTACAGTATTTTTTATTTTTAATAATCCTAAAGATATCATTAGAGTATTTATTTATTGAATTAATTATCAAAAGGTATCTCTGAAATCTAGCAATTTTTACTTTGAAGATTTTATAAATTCCTTCAAAATTAAAACTAATTAGAAACATTTAAACATTGTAGTGAAAGTAAAATAAAAGGGATGCAAAGTAAAACTAATGACGTCACTAGTCTTAATACGCATTACCATGTGTGTGTGTGAAAGAGGCAATAAGACGCCCGCAGTCCACTCTTTCTTTTAAAATAATAATAACTTTCTCAAGTTATAAGCTTCTTTAATCATGTTTTGGCGGAAATGTTTTATTTTAATCGTATTTGAGTTTGTACGCAAAATAACAAAAAATCTATCATAGTCAAATACTCTATGAGATTTCTGAAGAAGTATTTTTATATGAACCATAGGATATACTGCCTTTTTTCTTTATTAGGTATTGTAAGTATCGGAGCCTTTTTGTTTACCTCGGCTGGTATTTGGGGGATTACACTATATTCTGACACGAAGTTCGAATGTTCGTACATACAATCGATATCCAGGTATAATATAAAAAAATCACTTCTAAAAATCAATATTATTCTCTATGAAACTTATCATTCACTTCGAACTTAGTCTGACTTAGTCTATGGCTACAGCGTACTATAGAGGATTCGGACATTTTGTAAAGTATTTAGGCATATTCTGACAGTTCGAACGTACGAAGTTCGAACATTCTTCCTCGTTTCGAAGCATAGGGTAACCCCCTAGGAGGACATTTTCGTTGAATTTCTATATTTTATCAAATCTTCCAAATTATCGTTTATGAAAGCAACATCTAAATTGATAACCACAAATACAATTCTAATTAGTGTAAATTATTCATTTATAGGATGAGCGTTCTTGATACGGTGTTGAGTGGACTGGAGATTATGTCCTTGAGGCCACTGATCCAAATAGCAAAAGCAGCTTTAACAATATTTTCTACTCTTAACTTGGGAATTTCGGAATATCCACCAGATTATTCTTCGAAAGGTAACTTGTTTTGTTTTATAGTATAACTATGTATTATAAATGAAAAGTTTAATCATGTATCCCTGAAACTGAATATAAAACATATATTATTATTATGCCTATAGATTATGTTTGTCTCTTAGTTTCAGACCATGAAGCGGCTGACTTCATTATAATCGGCGCTGGTTCCGCGGGCTGCGTGCTTGCTAACAGACTCACAGAGAACTCTAACTGGACAGTCATGCTCATAGAGGCAGGAACCTATCCATCATTCGAATCTACGGTTTGTTTTTTTTTTCACCTTTGATAAGGTTATGTCTAATGTAGATAAAGATTAGTATTCATGAACTAAAATGAATACAAAATGTTGCTTTCATAAACGATAATTTGGAAGATTTGATAAAATATAGAAATTCAACGAAAATGTCCTCCTAGGGGGTTACCCTATGACGTATTGAACAACAGCTCAGTTTTTTGGGGTATCGTATCTGAAGCAATTAATAGCTATATGTTTATTTTTGGAAACAACGCTATATACCTGTAAAATTATATTCTACAGGGATAAAAACTTTCTTTCTTTCTAAAAGTTTATGTCTAATTTTTCCAGCTACCGGGGCTATTTCCATTAGTTGACTACTCTGATGAAGATTGGAACTATTACACTGTCAACGATGGTTACACAAGTCAAGCACACAAAACCAAGAACATTCACATGACCAGAGGGAAAATGCTCGGTGGATCCAGCGGCGCTAACTACATGATGTATGTCCGAGGTAACAAGAGAGACTATGACGAATGGGAAGAAAATGGATTAACGGGATGGTGTTGGAACTGTGTTCTCCCTTATTTTAAAAAGAGCGAACGTATGAAATCAAAGAAAATACTGTCAAGTCCTTCAGCTGATTTGCACGGCACTGACGGATATCTCGGAATCACTCGACCAAATTGGAAAGGAAGGGTTGAAAACGACTTAGCTGCCTTTAAGGAACAGGGTCATGATATTCTAGTAGACGCCAATGGTCACCAGCAGTTAGGGTATTCTGTACCGTCTTTCACTATAGATAATCACATCCGTCAGAGCACTTCTGTAGCATTTCTCAGACCCATAAAAGATCGTAAAAATTTAAAGGTCTTGACAAAAACGTACTGCAGGAAGATATTATTCGATAAGAACATGAGAGCCATTGGTGTGGAAGTTAAACTTGCAAATGGAAACATTGTAAATTTACTAGCAAATAAAGAAGTAATCCTTTCAGCTGGTGCTATCAACAGCCCGCAAATATTAATGTTATCTGGTATCGGGCCGAGAGAACATTTGAAAGAAATGGACATTGAAGTATTACTCGACTCGCCAGATGTAGGTTACAATTTACAAGACCACCCAACAGTTCCAGTAATTATAGACAAAGGTGTGAATTTATCCCCTATAGTTGGCAATCTTGAGTTTCTATCAAATCTAGATAAATTTCCTAGTCCAATGATTATGGGTCAAGTAGCTTTGAATAAATTGCAAGCTTATCCCGACTACCAAGCAATAGCGATTATTTTACCTGCTGTTTCACTTGTAAGTACTGTCTTATGTACGTTTACATTAGCACTTGAAAATGAATTCTGCCAGAGACTGACTGAGATTTCGCAGAAAAATCCGGTAATACTGACTGGTTTGATTATGCTTCATCCAAAATCTAGAGGCAGAGTATACTTGAAAAGTAAAAATCCAGAAGAAAAAGCTATTATATACAGCGGCTATTACAGTAATCCAAAAGATTTGGACAATCACGCACGGTACTTGGAAGACTTTTTGTCGGTCTTGAATACAACTTACATGAGGAAAATTAACGCGAAAGAGTTTGACTACCATTTACCGCAGTGTCGTGGTATCGCAGCCGGTACTCATAAGTATTACAAATGCTACATTTTGAACTTGGCTACTACTATGTGGCATCCTGTTGGAACATGCGCTATGGGGGCTGATGGAAAAGGTGTAGTGAATCCTAGGTTTCTTGTACACGGCACTAGAAATCTGAGAGTCATAGATGGAAGCGCCATGTGGAAGATTGTTAGTGGCAACACCAATGCACCAATCATTATGATGGCAGAAAAAGGTGCTGATATTATAAAAGAGGATCATGGACTGATTTCCTTAACTTGACATCACTGCGTAACATAAGTTCGTCATCGATATTATACCTGTCAAAGAATAAATTATTTGTAGTCAAAATTAAAAGGTTAAAGTTGTTATTAATTTTACACTTTGTATACCTTAAATTCCCATGATATTGTTCACCAGTGGTCTTCCACTACTGAACCTAAGCCAAGCCTTAACCATCCCTCAAGGATTTCCACACCGACCTGTTGGAAGTGACCGGCAATCGATTCCCAGTAACCTTCAATACTGCGTCTACCCACCTTGACGTATGAAGTTGCACTTGACGGTCCGCGGTCTCTACTCGAGAACTTTTCTGCCTCATTCGCCATTTTTTCTCCGCACTGTATGCTTAACGTGACTAACCGTCCCGATTTAGGCGGGACTGTCCCGCTTTCAGGAAGTCTGTCCCGGTGTCCCCAGCAAGGCCTACATAGTCCCGCTTTTGCAAACAGACCAAACGATGATCAAAAAGTATTTCCCGCTCGAAATGCTTTATCGAACTATTACTGAAAACGGTTGGGTCAAATTATTCTAGCACTTTCGTTAAAAATCAATCTTGATTTATAAAACTTTTCCACAATTATTGAGTACGTTATGTGTCTGCCTGGAAGTCACGCCACTACTGGGGCTTATAAATTGTGCCTAACTAACTATTTTATGTTTAGTGCTATGAATATTTTTTGTAATTCAATATTCTTTATTAAAAACTTGTAAAACGCCAAAAATTTATTATTATTATTTAATTCCACAGATGTCCCGCTCTGGCACAAAAAATAAATGATCACGTTATGTATGCTCTTCTTATTAATATTCTTAACGCTAATTGTTTAATTTAGTCAATAGATGGATATCAAAGGGTTCACTGACACGTGGGCTCTACTCTAAAACATTCCGTTCAATAGATAGAAACCACGACCACCGTGATCCTGTTAGCAACCGCATCTGGTGCGGTCACAGGTCACCACGTAATTAAGAAATTTACATTTATTTTTTGCAATGTATTGCGAGACGAGCGTGCCATTCGCCTGATGGCACCATACGACCGCTCAGGGACAGTAGCAAAACCAAACAACACCGTGAAAAACAAAGTTGGATTCCACTGCGCTCACCATGCTGAGACATACGATGTTAACTCTTAATATGTCCAGTGGTTACTCTGTCTATGATGTCCTTCAAACCGGAACACATCAGTGCATTTAACTGACATAGACATTGCAGTAGTATCTCACATATGAGAGACCTACCACCAGTAGATTATCAACAAAACATCCATAACACTTTCATATGATCCTGAAATGAAAATAGACAAAACATTATATTTGTATATATATATATTTTATTTAAAACGCAATGAAATCCTAATTATAAATTCAACTTTACCTACATAATTCTTTTGAATCATAAATTCATTGGCGAAAAAACTGTTATAAATTACGCACTATTCACGTTATCAAATATTTTATGCAAAAAACGCTTTTATTTTTATTAAGGTTAAGTAAAAATGTATGCGGAACTAAGTGGGGTATCGTTAACTCATAGACTTTAATATAAAAAATAGCTTTATTACCTTGCTACCGATAAAAGTAGGTTATCTATAAATATGAACAAGTTCTTGTTATTGTTGATAATTCTAAAAAAAAATGGAAACGGTAGACTGCCGCTCCAATTTGCTGGTGGTAGTATTTTATAGTTATAGAGGCAACGCGGCATGTATGCTGTATGTACTACAAATAGTGGGACCAAAGGTCCCATTTCGATGGCAGCAATTGACTGTAAGTTTTTTAATTTGTAAACAATAATGGCATTGGATCGTAAGTGATACGAACTGTATGACATTAATAACTATTCCCACTTCTTCCAGCCCCTTCCCAAACGTTGGCGTAAACTTATTTCGATATAAGACATACTTAAAATCTGCATTAACTTCAATAGACTATGTTAATATAGATTCTTAAATTGATTGATTATTATGTGTCAGTCAATTAGATCGATGTTGGTTTAAAGCGAGATTACTTCACGGACTACGTGCAATACCTCATTACACGTTGCGTTAATAATGGTATGTTATTACCCTAATTACAGCTTATATATTGTGTAGAAATATAAAAGCAGGAAAAATAGCAAGCGGGGAGACAGTGTCGATAAAACTTATCGAGAAATATAGCTGCGACAAATAGAAAGGTAAAATTTTTAAAACAGTTAATACATAAACGGACATATTCACAGAAAGTTTAAAAACCATGTTTAGATATAAAATGTTTGACCCTTTCGAACGACTTTTAAATTCAGAATGAGCAAAGAAGAAAAGAAAAAAAAGAAAAGAAGAAGTGCGTGGTGGCCTGTTGGTAAAAGGACCAGAAGCGCCAACATGTTCACAGTGGTCGCGGGTTCGATTCCCAGGGCACACTTCTGACTTTTCGGAGTCATAAATAAATACACCCAACAGTCACATACATAGTCCTGATCCCACACTAAGATCGAGTCTTGTGTCGTGTTAATTAGAAACTACGAGAGACTTTCCGGTCTCACAAACACCCAACCCCGACACAAATACTTGTGGCTCACACAAACATTTGTTTCTGCGCGGGGATCGAACCCGCGGCCTCACGTTTCACAGCTGGCATCTAACCAACTGCACCACGGAGGCTGTCAAAAGGGAAAAAACATTCTATAACTGAAATAGGTTTTATAACTATCTGTGAATGAGATCGATAATATCTAGGTACCAACGAATACTATTGCATAAGATTATTTGGCCATTCTCTTCAGAATATGGTTGTGTCAGAGTTTGTTTGCAAAATTAAAAAAGAATATTACAAAAGTAAACCAATAATTCTAATAATTATGTTAATGTTCCTCTTTCTATTCAGTTTGTTGCTACAAACCTTGAGTTTTATGTTTATATACAATATGCGTCATGGGTTTCTGTAATATACTTTCTATCTCAGAGCATATATTAATACTAGCTTTTGCCCGCAACTTCATCTGCGTCATTAACTTTATTTACAATATGTTTCATATTACGTCCTCATTTCTCCCCTAAAACTGCGAAAATTCCATAACTCCGAATTACATCACTATTTATTAGTGAGCATCCTGATGGGCAAATTATGTGGCTGTATATATTACTTACTTTATCAATAACGATTTCCCGCTTTAACTCCACTTATAACATAAAAATCCAAAACCTTACAATTGGTCATTATTTATCTATAATAAGTAGATACTACTACACATAAAAAATCATCCCTCTGAAATTTATAATATAATCCCAGAACTACGCACAATTTGCGCGAAACCCATATAAGTATGTTTAAAATGAAAGTTGTTTATGCCCGTTATTCCAACACAACCTTTCGTCCTTTTCCTCCTTTTTCCTGACCCCTCCCGTAAATGTGAAACTTTTACACTCATGAACAACTTACAAAATTATTAAAAATCAAAAATATTGCTTTCCCTGTCCCGTTCTTGAACATACCATCAAGCTCAATTTTTAAGGGATTTTTCGAACCCACGAAACCATCAATACCTTTTATAAAATTTCATCCCCTTCGTGCCATTTTTCCAAAATTAATGAACGCCAATTTGTAGTGTTTATAATAGGTAGCTAAAATACGAATTTTCATACCAATAACAGTGGTTTTGATTTTGCATACAAAATTACAATCCTTATTTTAAGCCTTTTGGGGCTAATTTAAGACAAAAAACTACTGCTTACTGCCTAAAGTACTAAGTTTGAGCTCTGCAACTATCGCGGTTTCGTTGTTCTATACAACACATTTTCACCCTTTTCAGCCCTTTTGGGGTTGAATTTCCAAAAATCCTTTCTTAGTGCTACTCTATATCATAGTAGGAACCCCTCTGTTACATTTCAAGTGTGACGCTTCAGTAGTTTCGGCTGTACGTTGATTAAACAGTTCGGTTCTACAACATTTCAACCCTTGTTTTAACCACTTTAGGGTTACTTTTAGAAAAATAAAGTATGCAGTTATTTTTGTATTTGATTGATTAACGAAAGTGCAAAGTTTGACAGCTGTGGTTTTAACGATTTCGATTTTCCATACAACCGTTTTTACCCTTTTCACTCCCTTAGGGGTCGAATTTCCAAAAACCCCTTCTTAGTGCTACCTTACGTCACAATAGGAATCCCTGTGTAAAATTTCACTTTTTTAGCTCCAGCCGTTTCGGCTGTGCGTTGATTAGACAGTTCGATTCTACAAAATTTCAACCCTTGTTTTAACCACTTTAGGGTTACTTTTAGAAAAATAAAGTATGCAGTTATTTTTGTATTTGATTGATTAACGAAAGTGCAAAGTTTGACAGCTGTGGTTTTAACGATTTCGATTTTCCATACAACCGTTTTTACCCTTTTCACCCCCTTAGGGGTCGAATTTCCTAAAACCCCTTCTTAGTGCTACCTTACGTCACAATAGGAATCCCTGTGTAAAATTTCACTTTTTTAGCTCCAGCCGTTTCGGCTGTGCGTTGATTAGACAGTTCGATTCTACAAAATTTCAACCCTTATTTTAACCCCTTTAGGGTTAATTTTAGAAAAATAAAGTATGTAGCTATCTTTGTTTTTGATTAATTTATGAAAATGCCAAGTTTGACAGTTGTAACTTTAACGGTTTCGATTTTCCATACAATGGTTTTTTACCCTTTTCACCCGCTTAGAGGTTGAATTTTCAAAAATCCCTTCTTAGTGCTCACTTACGTCACAATAGAAACTCTTGTGGAAAATTTCACGTTTCTAGCTGCAGTAGTTTCGGCTGTGCGTTGATTAGATAGTCATTAAATCACCCTAACCTCGCAACACTTCAACCCTTATTTTAACCCTTTTATGGCTAATTTTAGACAAACAAAGTATGCAGTTAGCTTCCTTTTTAAATGGCTAACTTAAGTGCCAAGTTTGACAATCGTAACTTTAACGGTTTCGATTTTCCATACAACAGTTTTTTACCCTTTTCACCCCCTTAGGGGTTGAATTTCCGAAAATCCCTTCTTAGTGCTCACCTACGTCATAATAGGAACCTCTGTAGAAAATTTCACGTTCCTAGCTCCAGTAGTTTCGGCTGTGCGTTGATACGTCAGTCAGTCAGTCAGTCAGGTTCCTCTTTTATATATATAGATAAAGGAAGCGCTGGCACTTAAAAAACGTAAATAAAATTGTAGTCACGGGCCATCTTTTCTGCCTTCCTATTGGCTGATATTTGACGGGTTGTCTAATGCACAAATTACTTGGAAGAGATAAGTAAAACTAAATAGTTTAGGGCTATTTGTTGTTAAATAGTTAGTCCAATTTTTACCAATATGAAAGCGTTACCAACAATACGAACAAGAAAATAGCTACTTTTTTGAAGACGCAAATGTATGATAGCGCTCCCTTTATATTATTAACTAGCTATACCCGCGACTTCGTCAGCGTGGATTTAACAAAAACTTTATTTTTCTAAAATAAAAGAAATTTTCTAAAATAAATGTAGCCTAAGTTATTCCTTATTATATCAGTTACCTGACAATAAAAGTCCCGACAAAATCGGTCCAGCCATTTCAGAGATTAGCCGGAACAAACAGACAGACAGACAAATAAATTCTAAGGTCATTTTCATTATAGGTATCATGTATAATACCGATATGTAGTTGGATTTTTTTATTTTTTTTTTCACTTTTCAAACAGACACTTCAATTTTATTTAAATGTATAGATTATCTACATACTGTATTGATTATAGTGATGGGAAGTATTTTGTAGAAACAGTCCACCATTTGGTTGGTAGTTGGTTAGACGCTGGGTACGAAACTTGAGGTTGCAGGTTCGATCCCCACACTGAGAAGAATATTTGTGTAATTCACACGTATTTGTTTTGAACCTCTGTCTGTGTGAGAGTGAAAAGTCTCTCGTAGTTCCTAATACCCACGGCACAAGACGCGATCTTAGTGTGGGGTCAGGACTATGTATGTGACTGTTGGGTGTTATTTATTTATTTATATTATTTCTTAACTGCATTAATCCGTAGAGTCTTATTTAGATATTGAAAAAGTTTTCCTGCACAAACCAAGACTCTCTCTCACTCAAAGAAGAAGTTAGATCGTCGGTCTCGGTGATAGACATTTGGAAATAATACCTTTGGAATTTTCTGTGTATGGAAGCTTAAAAAAATATTCATATAGTGTTTAGGCCAGGGATGGTGAACCAATGGCACGCTTACCATTGACGGCAAGCGATATATTTTAGCGATAGATTTTGAAAACGTCACCGATCATAATGGCTTCTTAGATTTATGCGGATGACTAATACCTCAGTCCGCCCGGAGACCATGAAAGCTGTAAAGTAATCGAAACGTCGGGAAGTCAAAAAATATAAAAATAAACCAAATTCGCGATAAAATTCGTTATATATTACAGTTTTATTCAACGTTACAGATCGTTGAGTTCATTTTACACAGAGAAAAAAAAACTATTTATAAAATGTTATCAAATCAAGAAACATGCAACGCTCGTTTGTTATTTATTTTATTCTTTTTGTACATCAAATAAATCTTAAACTAAAACTAATATTTAACCTAAGAGTACAAATAGCATTGGTTATTGTACAGCAATTTTTTCCCAAATATATTGAAACATTGAATTATATTCTACCGATATTGATGTAGGTATTAAAATCAAAATTATTTGACGGCACACCATGGGCACACCTATGGCCTTAGTATATTTTTTTTATAAACAACGGCACGTTGATAGATCAAGATTCGCCATACTCGGTTTAGGCATTACCTTAAATTACTAATTGTACTATACTGTATCAGCCCATATGCGTCTCACTGCAGAGCACTGGCCTCCTCTACAATCGAGAATACGTTTGAGAGTGGAATCACTAATTATTATGTTAAAATTATATGGGTTAAGTTTGCAACATAACCCATTATGGTGAAATCGTCACGGTACCCTTAGCACATTAACATAATCACATTGCAGCCGTTTAATAAAATAATAATGGCGTTAATTAGACAATTATATTGTTGCGTTACATGTTACATGGGTAGACTAAATACTCGTATGGAGTGCAATGGTTACATAACACCAGATATGTTTAATTATTATTTACGTTGTTACAAGGTAAATTGATTAAGTAATAAAGTATTCATGTTGATAAAAAGTAATTTGTTCGTAATAAAACGAGTTTTAGTTTAAACTTGCCTGAGAAATGTTATTTTAGAATATCTTATGCCCGTGAATTTGTCTAGGTAGCATACAACAGTTTAATATTTTGAACTTTTAAAAATAGTACCATTCCTCTGTGATACAATTCTATCCTCTCAGTATGATAAGAAATATTCTATCCTGGGAATCTTATATCAGACACTTCGAAAGACTTTTTCGTTATATATATTTTTATTCAAGGGTTGATAGATGACCGCTACCCTCCAGCTAAGTGTCTATTAAAGTTTCATAGGAAAGTTATATCATAAATGACAAGATTTCAAAATTCCTTAAGCAATTACTACAAAATTATAATGAAGTATCTACTCTTGTGAACTATATGGCCTAACCCCTCTCTATCGTTCTCTTGATTGTAGAGGAGGCCCGTGCCCTACAGTGGGACGTATGTGTATGCGATGATACAGAGACAGACCTGCTCTTTCATGAAAGATGCCACTCATTAATATTCGTTGATAATAACTGGCTGTACAACCTTCAGGTTTTTCTTGTTATTTTAATGCAGATGATGTTTTTTGTTTTGTTATAAGGGTACAAACCGTTCGCATCTTAGTAGTAAGTACACTGATTCTTATTTGATTCTTAGTAAAAGGGCGCTGGAGGCAATTTTTTTATTTTTATTGTACAGGCACAGAAATTGAGCTAACGATTTTTTTTGTATTTAATTATGGCGAGACGAGCAGCCGTTCGCTTGATGGTAAGCTCATGAACAGCAGTAAAAGAGTTGCAATTACAGGGAATTAGCTATTTCCTACATAAATATACAATACGAGTAAATTGCTCGCGTCTCAAAAGAAGGATAAAGGCAGGAGAATCTTTCGTTCGTTGTTTTTTTATTTCATAACAAAGGGAATTCTGATTTCCGGTTATGTCACTCATGTCATAATCAAACACGAAAAGAAAGAAAGAAAGAAAAGAAAGAAAGAAAACTCATTTATTAGTCACAATAAGATACACACTCGTTTAACATAAATTAATATATCTAACATACAACAAAAAAAAGGAGGTTTGTAACACGACGGCAAAGCTAGCGTCTCCGTCGGTTTTCTGATGTTACGGCCCTTAAATATTCCATGTGTCACATATTATCAGAGTGACATCAGTTCATTTCGACCAGATTTTCGGGAAAGACTTTCATCTCCTATAAATGGTTGATTTGCAAATAAAATCCGGAAAAATATAGACACCGACACATTTGAAGATTCACACATATGCGATATCGCAATTTTAGGAAGTTTATATTATTATTTTAAAAAAAACAATAACTATATTTATGACCCTCACACGGTCATCATCATCATCATCATCATCAGCCCGTTGCAGTCCACTGCTGGACATAGGCCTCTCCCAAGATACACCACAGAGCCCGGTCTGCAGCTTTATGCATCCAGTCCCTGCCGGCCCTCTTCTGCAAGTCATCCCGCCATCTGGCCAGAGGACGTCCCACGCTACGTTTACCAAGACGCGGTCTCCACTCCAGAACACGCTTACTCCAGCGGCTATCCGTTCTGCGACATATGTGGCCAGCCCATTGCCACTTCAACCTACTAACTTTCAGAGCTATGTCGGTTACCTTGGTTCTCTGACGGATCACTTCGTTTCGAATTTTGTCCTTCAGAGAGATTCCGAGCATAGCTCTTTCCATAGCACGTTGAGCGACCTTTAACTTGTGGATTAGCCCCACAGTCAGTGTCCACGTCTCGGCTCCGTACGTCATTACAGGGAGGACGCACTGGTTGAACACTTTGGTCTTTAGGCTCTGTGGTATATCCGACGAAAATATATGGTACAACTTCCTAAATGCTGCCCAGCTCAACTGAATCCTCCTATCGGCTTCCTTTTCAAAGTTGTTATACAATTGGGTAGAAACCCAATTGTATACCTCCCTCACACACACATCCCTCACACGGTGATAATTAATAAATACAAGCAATCGTCGCCTTTTTGCCCAAAGAGTTGCATTGTGTCTGAAGTCACTAAAACTACTGCCTGTCTTCTTTTCGGCTGCAGTCTGTATATACATGGTGTAATTAATCCAATTGGGTATATTGTTTAATGATTATTTTACCTACTTTTACCAGCGTTTAACATTTTGTATTATTTACTCAGTTGCTATTTATACGCTTGTCGTGTCGTGTAATAGTTAATTCTTGTTTATTTTGTACTAGCGGTCGGACCCGGCTTCGCCCGGGTGCAGATAGCTTTTGAGTCCAGTATTGATTTGGCAACAACATATTATTTCGCGTACTAACTATATTTTTCCCGCGCGCCGTCGACTATATTTTCCGTCCCGTTATATTTATTTATATTATCATTTAGTGTTAAATTTCTTTATATACAATATTTTGTATACAATATATTATATACAATATTTTGGGAGGCGCCCGACGTGACGGCCGCATGCGCGTGAGCTGCGCGCGGTACTGGACAGTACTTGGGCATTGCAACGTTACTTTATTTTTCTAAAATAAATGTAGCCTAAGTTACTCCTTATTATATCAGCTACTTGGCAAAAAAGTCCCGTCAAAATCGGTCCAGTAATTTCAGAGATTAGCCGGAACAAACAGACAGACAGACAGACAGACAGACAAAAATTTTTTAAAGATCATTTTCGGCACAGGTATCGTGTATATAACGATATGTAGTTGGTCATTTTTTTAATTTTCACTCTTAAAACAGACACTTCAATTTTATTTATATGTATAGATAAATACTGTCTGTTTTCTGTTAGGGTTCCGGACCGAATCCACATAGGAATTTGTTGCCCGTCTCTCGATATTTTGTCTTTATTTTTCCTCTTTTATCATCATTCTTTTTCAAATTTAATACATAACTTACGAGCTTAAACATGGAGTGATTGAGCACAAAAATTTATATAAATAACGATAGCCAATCCATTTTGTCTCACCAAAAGCCCGTAGAGCGTCCAGGATCCGTATCAATGTTAAGGGTTTCACTATCAAATTCTGGAATAATGGGAATAGTGCGACAGTCTTTGATATATTTAGGGTTATAGTGTAGGTTTGAAGTGCGTGGTAGCCGGTTGGCAAAGGACCAGACGCGGCTGCTAATATGTTCATGGTTGTCACGGGTTCAAATCACAGGGCAAAGCTCTGAATTTTCAGAGTCAAGTGTGTTTTGAAAGTCAATCACCACGTACTATAACGGCGAAGGAAAATATCGCGAAGAAACCTGCATGCCAAAGGGATTCGTAAGGATTTCTAAGGCATGTAAAGTCAAGTCAGGCTGCACTAGACCATATGGACAATATGGCCTAATCCATGTCAATCGTATTCTTTATTGTAGAGCAGGCTCGTGCCCTGCAGTGGAACGCAAATGGAATGATACAGTACAGCATAGTGTAGTACGGAACCAATGAGAAGCGAATCCAACTCACGCTTGGCTGGTTTGATACATTTTAATTGAAAAGTTTTCAAGTAGCTCTATGGGTATGGCTCTCATAGATGAGTTCACTATGAATTAAAGTGGGCGTAAGTAACTAGTTTAATATTAGACACAATGAATACTGGACTTCACTAGCTGAATAGGCATATCTTATTCTCTTACGCCAGAGACTGAACATGAAACTAAAAATTAGTAAGAAAAATTTATATCTACCTATCGTTTGTGAATACAGTAGGATCTAGGTTATCCAATAAACCTTTTGCAGGGCAGCGTCGGACTATCGAATTAGTCGGATTATACAAACCCCCTATAGTCACGACAATTAATGGATAGAACAACACCTTGTAATCCTACAAACTACATAACAAAGTCGTAACATGTTTTTTTTAAATGCATACAAATAACGGCTAAACAAAGTGTATAGTTTTAAGTCGCGTTATAAGCTTTAGACATATCGGATAAGAAGGGGCGCAGCATTAGACAAGAGCCGGATCACCGGGGTCTACAGTGGTAGGTAAGCTCATGTTTAAATATATAGAATAAGCTGGATCGGTGTAATAATACCCTGGATTAATCTCAGGGAGGCATTAATTTGAAATTGCTTCTAAAATCTTTGCGGTTCCCTAGAGCCATAAAAATCAAAACTCTTGTCAAAGCTATCCAAAAACCATTTATGCCTTATATTTTGATACCTATTAAATGACAGCCTATCTAGTTCTATATCCTATTTCAGGATATTTGATCAATCGGAGGTTTTGTAAAAACCAATGTCTCGAAGTATAATAGGAACTTAAATTTGAAAATAAATTGTTTTTATATATAGGTATTTATTTATTTTTATCTATTGTTCTAATTTACAAATTACACTTTTAATGATTATTTTATTGTTCTTGTGGTTTGTGGTTTATGGTTTTGTTGTTTATGGTGTAAAATGGGTAGAGAATATGTTGGTCTCATATTTTATTTCTTACGACTCAATTACCTCTTAGGTGAAATTTATTTTTGGTCCATAGTGTTTTTGTCTTTAAAACAAACGCGTTAATTCCTTGGCCTCATTATTTTGTTATTCATATCTATGGATTCTATTCCTGATTTCTCAAGTCAAGTTATTCACATACTGAGAATTTATCAGTTTGATAAAATCCTATGTGTTATCTCGAAATTAAATTTACAACTGGCATGACGATAGGTCACACATCACATTTTGGGATGGAAATAAGTTCAGTGATTTTGACTAGCACTAATGTCTCCTCTGTCTACCCCTTCTGAAATACCAGCGTAACCTTGGTTTAGCAAGTAGAAAGTAACGGTAACTGTCCATAAAACCCACAGCGTAGGGTATGGTAGATAAGTAACCAGTTCTTTGAGGAAGTTAGTAAACATCACGCTTCTTATAAAGCACAATATAAAGGTATGATTTGAAACTTTTATTAAGATAAAAACAAAAAATCCTTCCAAGCGAAACCGGGGCATCTGTCAGTCTTCATTGAAGGAAGTAAGGTCCACGTATTTTATTGTTAATTTATGCATGTTTATAACATTCACTTTTAATGTGTGTTTATAACATTCATTGCACATTCACTTTATTTTAGCACATTTGATAACACGATGGCGCTGGCAGACGTGTTGTCGCTGGCTGGCGCAGAAGCAACTGTCCCTCTAGTGCAAGTGGCGCAAACTATTTTCGGACTATTTACAGTTTTATTTTACAGTGATCAGTCTAAGTACCCATCTGATACCGTTCTTGGTAAGTAACTCAAACTTGTTTATTTATTCTTAATTGCACATAAAAAAAAACAATTAAATATATTGCAAATTAACAAAAAAAGTACACACGGCGGTGTTATCGCTCTAGGTTTTTACAGACAACCTTTGGACAGACTGGTGGTAGGTCTCTCATATGTGAGAGGCCATCTGGGTGGGTATCACCGCAGTGTCTATTTCTCCCATCAAACAGCAGTGTAAATGCACTGTTGTGTTTCGGATTGAAGGGCATTGTAGCCAGAGTAACTACTGGACATATTGAGACTTAACATTTTGTCTCAGGATGGCGAGCGCAGTGAAATGCCAAGCATTGCTTTGTAATTCAAGGTGTTGTTTGGTTTTGCTACTGTTTATGAGCGGTCGTATCGCTTACCATCAGGTGAACGGCATGCTCGACTCGCTATTCATAGCAATAAAAATAAAAAAGGTATAAGAAATGGAAAAGAAGTGAGGGCAGCCTAGAAAATAAAGGGTACAAAATAATAAAATAATAATAGATCAAGACTGCTATCGAAAATGAACGTGGGTTGTAGTTTAAATGACTCCAAAAAAAAATGCAACTAAAATTTTGCGAAAAAAAAGCGACGAATTTATTTTGTTATTTTTTCGTATCGTCGTATTTGGGTGGTAAATACATAGGTTTTTCTAAAATAATAGGGTAAACTCGTTTATTTTTAAATACGCTATGGTACGCAAGATTTAAAATTATTATTTTAGCAAAAAACTGTTGATTTAACACCCAAACAAACCCATATTTAAAAAATCACAAATAATAATTTGTGTTTCTCTGCGATTTTTTTTCCCCGGCTTCGTTTTCGGTAGCAATCTTGCTATACCTAGTACACACAATATATGATACATCATTATATACAACTTATATAAATACACATGTAAACAAATCCGTAGATAAATATGCATACATACACAAACATAAATAATTAGTTCAATTTTCACTAATACTCGTATACGAGCGCTACCAACAAGAAAAGACCGTTTTTGAAGACGCCAATGTATGACAGCCTTCCCTCTATATTATATATACTCTAAGTACGTAGGCTGTGAACAATAATTTTATTAATAGGTAAAATTGTCTCATAGAGACAATTTTACCTCTTCTTTATTTTACTTTAAATAATTAAATAATTTTACTTCTTTCTTTTCTATAAAATTGTCTCAATAGAGACAAATGGAAGGAGTTGAGGGAGACCTTTGCCCAGCAGTGGGACACTATAGGTTAATAAAAAAATAAAAATTTTCTCGTTGCAGATGGAAGAAAATTCGACTTTATCATAGTAGGCGCTGGATCTGCTGGGTGTGTCCTCGCGAACCGCCTAACTGAGGTTGCCAATTGGTCTGTCCTACTCATTGAAGCTGGAGACAACCCTCCCCTCTCGTCGGAGGTTACTCGTGTTTTATTATTTCCTATAGCAGCATACTAACTACTTATGTTAACAGCCGCGTCAGATCCGGTGGTAACTATAAACCGCTACGCACCGTTTTAATAATACTTATACGAGGCGCTAAATATTTGTCCAGTAATAAATTTAATTTAATTTGACTAACGTAAATTATACATTACTTTATTAAACAATTTACCATAAAGTAGTAACTAATACTAACTAAGAAATAAAAATAATAAATAAAATTAATAATGAATAAATAAATTAATTAATTAAAGTAAGCAGTTAATATAAATAATACTAAATAAGGAAAATATTTTGTATATAGAGATTAAGTCCTATGTTTATTGACTTTTCATAAGATAAATAAATAAATAACACCCAATAGTCACATACATAGTCCTGACCCCACACTAGGATTTTTCGGTCTAAACAACACCCAGACCCAAAATAAATATTTGTGGGCCGCACAAACATTTATCTCGGTGCGGGGATCAAACCCGCGGCCTCTCGTTTCACAGGCGGCGTCTAACCGACTGCGCCACGCAGGCTGGATAAGAGCGGATATTTTAATACTTATTCAGTTTCGTGAACTTCTTGAATTGTTAAGCTGACTGGGATTAACATTAAAACAGCTGATATAATTTTAATTCCCACGGTCGAATTCATAGACGATTTATAAACCTATTTTAGTTATCTAATGTTTTGTTTTCTGGACTCAAACTGAATTCAGAAGTCTAATGGTTTCTAGTTTTATGCGAATGTTAGATATTTAAATAAAACTATTTTTTACGGATTTTATCAAGAATTTGGTTTAAATTTAACATATTTTATCATAACGGTCGTGGACTGGGGTATAAATTATTCAGTGGCTGTTAAAATTTAAGTCCCCTTATTTTACAATTATTGAATTAAAAAGTTAATTTAAAAAGTAAGTTGGTTTTAGGATCCGATCTTCGCAGAAGGAGCTCACTGTCACTTGGTCTTTTGGGTTCTGATTTAATTAAATCTAGAATTGGATCCCGTACTTGTGCAAGCTTTGAGCTATCTTCTCTATTGAAATTTGGATGCTTTTTAAACTACGATAGTCTCGCGAAACATTCTGGGTAGGAAACGATGTTCTTTAGCGAGAACTTGAATCCGGTTCAGAAGTCGTTGGGAAGGCACAAAGTATTCGATAACTATAAACTATCTGTAAATAAGGTCGTTTGTATTTAATTATATTTGTAACAATATTATGTAAGTATTATAATATATTTTATCTTAAGATTTCATAAACCGTTACGGAAACTGGTTATAAACTATATTTAAAGAACGAACAATATTATACGTGACATATTAGTGTATAATACGCTATTAAAAAAATTTATGGTAGCATAAGTTTTATAATTAGTGTAACACTCAACGATGTTTTGATTCCCATTTTCTGTTTTCAGAAACCGGCGTTTTTTCCTTTTGTCGACTCATCTAAGGCTGATTGGAATCGATTTTCTGAAAATGATGGATATTCGTCACAAGCACACAAGACGAAGAACATTCATTTAACTAGTGGCAAGATGCTTGGAGGCTCAAGTGGAGCCAACTACATGTACTATGTGAGGGGAAATCGGGCTGACTTTGATCGCTGGGTCGCTGAAGGCAATAAGGGATGGGATTGGGACACAGTATTATATTATTACAAGAAAAGTGAAAGATTTAGAGACCCCGCAATTTTAAATAGCGAGTCTGGGTCACTACATAGCAGAAATGGATACCTTGGTATCACGCGACCAGACTGGCCGGAGGAAACCAAATCATATTTTGAAGCTCTTAAAGAGAATGGTCGTGATATTTTACTCGACACCAACGGATTTCAGCAGATAGGCTACTCCCAACCACCAATGACTATTGACAATGAAATGCGCCAAAGTAGTGCTGCGGCATTTATCACGCCCATTAAGAATAGGCCAAATCTCCACATTTTAAGAAACACTAAAGTAAGAAGGATTATTTTAAATAAAAATAATAGAGCAATAGGTGTTGTAGTAAAATTAGCTAATGGCACAATTACAAATGTGATGGCTTGTAAAGAAGTTATTTTATCAGCAGGCTCTTTTGGCAGCCCTCAGTTGATGATGTTATCAGGTATTGGACCCAGAGATCATCTTAACGAGATGAATATAACAGTAAGAGTTGACTCTCCACATGTTGGCAAACATTCTCAAGACCACCCGTTTACTATCTTAATACTTACTGGTAGAAAAAACCCAATTTCGGCTGTTTTGAACTTGGGAATTATAGCCCGTCCAGGAAGGTTTCCTGCCCCGACATTATTAGGACATATTGCATTAGATAAACAACAGACATATCCAGATTATCAAATATTCGCCCTTCCATTACCAGCATCTTCTGCTACAAGTACAATCTTTTGTTCCCATTTAATGAAATTAGAAGACAATATATGTGCGGCTGTAACTAAAGGGGGTTTAGTAAAAGAAACATTATCTACAGTTATTAGCCTGTTACATCCCAGCTCTAGAGGAGAAGTAAAGCTCAGAAGTAATGACCCTGATGACGACCCTTTAGTATACACAGGCTTTTTTTCTGATGAGAATGATTTAGAGAAATTCGCTTTGGCTGTGGAAGACTATCTGACGATTCTTAATACTACATACTTCCGTAAAATTAATTCAGAAGTGGTTAATATGGACGTTCAGCAATGTAAACATCTAAAATACGGAAGTCACGAATACTGGAAATGTTTTATTTTGAACACAGTGAATACCCAATACCACACGAGTGGCACTTGTCGAATGGGACGCAAGACTTTCGGCGTAGTTGATGAAAGACTGAGAGTGTATGGAGTAAAGAATCTAAGAATAATTGATGCAAGTATAATGCCCGCAATTACAAGTGGTAATACTAATGCACCAACCATAATGATCGCAGAAAAAGGTGCTGATATGGTTAAAGAGGACCACAATGAGCTTAGACCTTAAAATTTGAACCAAGACAAAGTATAATATGAATCATTATTAACATTTACAATAATATTAGTAAAATACAGAATAGCAATAATTTTGTATATAGGAAATTATATTAGATAACGAAAGAAAAAGTTGATTTCAAGCTGCTTAAATATTACAGTGTCCAAGTAATTAATTTTTGCTTTGGCTGATTGCGTTAATTTCGATATGATCAATAATTTGCTTATGGTTATCTAAAATTATGTTATTTTGTCGTTTAGCGAATCCTTAAACCTAAAAACTTTAAGAAATAAGAGTTTTTAAATAATTTCCTCAATTGTAATGTATTGTAAATCAACTATAGGCCACACTGTGCCACACTACAAATAAATTTGTAACATGTGGTGATATCAGTGATTCTCTATAATCATCTGTACATCTATATTCTATACAAATAAATAAAATTGAAGTGTCTGTTTGTAAAGTGAAAATAAAAAAAATTACCAACTACATATCATTATATACACGATACCTATAACGAAAATGACCTTAGATTTTTTTTGTCTGTCTGTTTGTTCCGGCTAATCTCCGATATGGCTGGACCGATTTTGACGGGACTTTTATTGTCAGGTAGCTGATATAATAAGGAGTAACTTAGGCTACATTTATTTTAGAAAAATAAAGTAACGTTGCAATGCCCAAGTACTGTCCAGTACCGCGCGCAGCTCACGCGCTAGCCACCACTGGGCTGTCACGTCGGGCGCCTCCCACCAACGAATCAATATCACAATTACAAAATATTGTATATAAAGAATTTTTTCAATAAAGCTAATACAAAAAAATAAAAATGCAAAAAACAAAAAAAAAATACTTAATAAGCTAATTAACTTTTTCATTAAATTCCACGCGGACAAAGTCGCAGGTACAGCTAGTTGGGTAATATAAATTAATATATTTCAGTTGCTATCTTATATGGGATGTGACGTTTTCGACACTTTTACTTCCACGTAAAAATATGTCTTAATATTCTAATATTGTTTTATATCAGTTTGGCAAGGCTTTTCCATATTGCAGTAGATGTCGCAGTTCTCAATAACTTTGCTTATCACTGGACCTTGAATTCTTTGCTTTCACGATGATACTACGACTGAAACTCTGGACACCGATTCCCTTTTTGTTTTTTTTTTTTATTGCTATGAATGGCGAGCCGAGCATGCCGTTCGCCTGATGGTAAGCGATACGACCGCTCATGAACAGTAGCAAAATCAAACAACGCGTTGAATTACAAAGCAATGCTTGGCAATCCATTGAGCTCACCATCCTGAAACATAAGATGTTAGATCTCAATATGTCCAGTAGTTACTCTGACTACAATGTCCTTCATACTGACACACCACAGTGCATTTACACTGCTGTTTGGCGGGAGAAATAGACGTTGCGCTGATACTGGTGGCATATGAGAGACCTACCACCAGTAATTTGCCCTTTGTTGATTCGGAAAATATACGCTAAACTGTTATTTTATTTGCCTATACACCTACGCTAAACACTACTCGTAGTGTTGCCAGGTGTCCCGCTTTACGCGGGACGTCCCGCTTTTCAGGGGTTTGGTGACGCGTCCCGATTGAATCTTCAGCGGCACGCCAAATGTCCCGCTTTTTGACCACCCCTCTCAGAACGAATAAAAAACTAAATATTACACACTTTTATTTCTAATCCGTACTGTATTTCGCGTTTTCCTTCAATTATGAAACTACTTAGAATCTAATTCGATTTTAAAGTTGTTTCCATAGGCTGATTACAAAAAAATACAGGACTTTAAATAAGTTCTCGCGTTTTGTTCACGAATTCCAAGCTTTCTTATTTTGTTAGTGAACTTATGTCTTCGTGAATATAAGCTAGCTCTAATGAAAATTCCTTCGTAACAATTTCAAGTTTCATACCACTTAGAGAGTATTTCTGGCGAATTTTACTTTACGACATGTAATTTAAAAGAAAAACGCATCTTAACTTCATTTAATTCTCTACGAGCATTATAGCGAGCATAATTTGTTAGAATTGATGTGCAAAGGCGTGTCGGAAAATATCAAGTTTCATTTTGGAAATAAAGATTTAAGAGAATTTAAGGAACAACTCGATGAACACCCGTAGCAAACGCTACAGGAAAATGCAATTTTTTTGCAATATTTGGAGTAAGTTAAGAAACCTCTGCCTATCCCTTCTGGAAAAAAGGCGTCAATTTATGTATGTATGCATTGTATGAAACCATGGCGCCTTATGAATTGAAGCCTCGAGAGATATGGTACTTGGTCTGGTTGAGCTGCGCTTCCATTATTATAATAATAACCAAAAACGGCTATTGTCTTTGAGATCTTCTAGAAACGCGACGTTTTTCGATGTGATAAGTATATGCTGCTAGAAAGAGGGAGAGTAATAATGTATGAAAGCCAAAAAATATGTATAATTCCCTCTTCTTTAATAGGCGTCCCGCTGAAGAACTCATAATCCCGCTTATTTTAATATCCTGTCCCGAATTTTCAAAAACTAAACCTGGCAACACTAACTACTCGTATTACTCTTTTCCGTAAAATAATATCCTACTTAACCTTCCTGAAAGCCTACTTAACTGAAATTGTCTGGCTTTAGAAATTACTCGGGAAATATGATTTGAAATTAATAATTTGAATAATGACGAGTCCTGTTCCCTTATAACCTCGTACACCGACAGAGGGCGCTAATACCCTTTAACGGACTATTGACTCTATTTCTATATATACAATGTACTCTATGATATCATAGTACGCATTTCTAATAATGACAATTATTTTATTTTATTATATTTAATACTCACTTTATGTATATTGTGAAAATAATATTTTTATACATATTTCAACATAATATAGATAGGTGGCATGAGAATTGAGAACGGAACGCAAATTAACAACAAATTATTAGTGCTGTGGATGCATAGTTTTATATTTAGTTACGATTATTGAATAATCGTATTACAAAATCACAATAACATTCTATAAGCGTGTCAACGTGATCGATCGATCACGATGAATGTAATAATCGATTCTATTGCTTAAATTACAAATTTGACAGCATAAAAATATGTACTTGATAGGTGTAGCTTTTCGAGTGCAATAATTATAAAGATTATAACAACGTTAAACGAATTTTAGATTAAAACCACCTCCTTGTGACTAACTTAATATTTTAATCGATAAATATTTGTTCCTAATGTGAATTGATTCTGAAAAGGTTTTATTGTAAAACTATAATTCTTTACCTATCTCCTTTCCAATTCAAATAAATGTCACTCAGTGATTAAAATTAATTACTTCTTAGTCTGTGTAAGATATTAAAGCAAGAGTAAACGATTAATACTATAGTCTTCTGTTGATATTCTGTCTTTCCTTTATTGATAATAGGGTATACCGCCCCAATATCTAGTGACCGTTAAGTGGACGATATTAATAGTTAGAAATTCTAACTTAGAATAATGAAGTTAACATTAAAACGTTATAATATTAAAATATCTTACATGCAATGCTATATAGCTAAACATAAAGCAATAATTTCCAATATCTATACTATAACTGAGGCACTTGACGGCAGTACAATATATAACAAATATATATGTATATATTTGAGCATTGTAGCCAGACTAACTACTGGACATATTGAGACTTAACATCTTATGTCTCAGGATGGCGAGCACAGTGGAATGCCAAGCATTTCATTCCAATTCAAGGCGTTGTTTGGTTTTGCTTTTGTTCATGAGCGGCTGTATCGCTTACCATGAGGCTAACGGCATGCTCCTCTTGTCATTAAATGCAATAAAAAAGACTAAAACCTTAAACAAGTTAAGAGAAAAAAATATACAATTAAAATATCTTATTTTACAAGTAATAAACCAAGTCTGCAAATAATTTACTAGCATTATGAGAAGTTAAATTACATCAATTAACTTTATTATGAATACAATCATAATTTCTATAGAACTCTAATTTTATCATCCTTTTTCACTGAATAGTATTTGGTTGAACAATCGATTAAGAACTTTCGACCAAGACTAATCGATAAACAGGTGTTTGGCGTGCGCGTCTCACACTCTAAAACAGTTTTGTTGTGCTGTCAATTTATATATTTTTCAATATTTTTGAAGTGAAAGAAGAGAATCTTCTTGGACGATTTTGGCACAAAATAAAAATGAATTGTTTATTATTTCATTGAACTTATTAACAAAATAAACTCTTCTTAGCCTGTACATATTATTTTAGGGTTATTAGTTAGGCGTTATTGGATTTTTCAACATGACGAATCTTGACGTAAGTGTTTAAATCTACTTTTTACTTAACAGCTTATAATTTTCTTATTAAACTGAATAAATAACATATTATATGAAATAGAGTGAGTTGGTCTACTTGCAAATTTTAACTAGTTTGTGCTTAAAGGATGTTATACGTTTTTCTACATTATTGAAACTTAAGGTTGCATCATGAGACTGGCAAAGGTAAAATTGAAAAAATCGATTTTTAATAAGAATAGACATTGATTACTGCTGCCCATGAATACCCCTGATTCATAGAGAATTTTAGTGGCCCTGACCCATCAAAATGGGGAAAGAATAATTTGAGGTTGTTTAGATTCCCAATCTTACAATGCACATTTTGTTTCGCAGTAGCTATCTTGTATAAGATGTGAGCGGTGGTCAAATTGTCAGTGGAACAGAAAGGCCCACTCATTTCACGTAAAATTATTATGTAAAAATGTAGGACATTTACCACTCACATTAATAACCCTTTTGTACCGGTAGAATTACTTCTCTTAAAGTTATGATTATTATAAGAATATGACTAATGGCTTCATCTAAATGTTTACAAAATTGTTGCCCTTATTTAAGGATGATAATCACCTCCTCACTATTGAACACAGTAGAGGAGGCCAATGGCTGGCATGTGCGTCATACTTGTGAACGGGTGGTGCTTGTGTAGACTGGTCTGCTCAATTTGCTTATAATGATAATATTAAATTACTTTGTTTTTTGTTTTTGCATTTCATTGCTTTTCTGGACAGTGTATACCAATTCTGCGGTCTGGGCGATCTCACATAACTCAACCGTACAAAATGACTTATACAATATAATAATTATTATAAATAATTTATGAACTGCTCTAAATTGCAACTCCTGTATTGTAAATTGTAAATTTATTTTCAAAAGAGTAACGCTAGAGTTTCTCACCCATTCTTTGGCAAAAACAGTCTTGAGAACCAAGTGGTAGTGGAAAAAAGTGACTGAATCTAAATAATGTATGACATTTTATGGATTCAATAAATATTTTCATTTTTCATTTTCAGATGTGTGTGTATGAATAGAAATTGTAACCAAATTATATTTTAAGTTATTGTAATAGTGTATATCATAAATGCTGTAAATGGGGGTGTTTTTAGAATGGAATTAATAAAACATATAGATTACGGGTTAAAAATGTGTAGATAGTATTTACTAATATGTTGAATGACTATTCAACGACTATTCTCATATTGTATCACATATGGTATATTAATCGCTATAAACTTGAATGGCAAATCTGATACTGCAATTTATTCTGAATTTTGTAATACTCATATAACCTAGAATTTGTTATAAACAAGACTGTCAAAAGTCTGTATACATATATACAGAAACAAAACTGGCAAAAGTCTAGATATCATAAATATCCTAAATATTTATATACTGCAGTGTAAACAGCCATAGCAAGCAATATGTTTACTTGAAATAACACCTTATATTATTGAAGATGAGATTTTAGTACTTCCCACTAGATTAGTATGGTGAACTAAGGTTTCAACTCTTCCCAATTGCAGTGGAGGCTTATGCTCAGAATTGTGTACTATGAGTCTTTAGAAAAGCTGCTCACACAACCCCAAATAAAATGCTTGTTTATGTTTTGTTACAGGACACTTTAATTGCAATTTGCAACTACACCTCTGACATAATCTTATTAGATGTAAAAATACTCTAAAGAACATAAATATTTTGATTTCAGGTAAGCAATAGCAGCTCTGACAGTAGCTCAGGATCTACTTCAGACACCAGCAGTAGTGGCAGCTCCTCCACCAGCTCAGGCTCTGGCTCCAGCAGTTCCGACTCAGACTCCTCAACCTCTGATCCCCCAGCAGCCACTACCGCACCAGCACCCAAATCTCCCGCTAAACCTGAAGAACCTAAGAAAAAAGAGGAACCCAAACCAAGAAGACCATCCAAAGTGAAGGTTTCTTCCTCCAGTGATGATGACACTCCAAAAATCGTCAGCCCAAAACCACTGCCACCACGCAGACGCTGTTCAGCGAAACCGAAGTCAGCTGCCACGGTGCTGGCTAAAGGCAGGACCACTCCAAGATCCAGTGGAGCTAAAACTCCAAAACCAAACGCAAAAGCCTCAGCTAAACCACAGACAGACTCTAATACCTCAAAAAAGAAGAGCATATTCTCGCCAGATAACAGTTCAGAATCTGAGTCTGAGAGCAAGACCGTGAAAAGCCCTAAAGGATCACCCGCAAGCAAAAGTTCAACAAAATCAAGTGAGGAAAAAGATTCACCAGATACTCCAGTTGATAATGATGACTCTAATTCTAAAGAGAGTGCTAAAAGGAAGATTGCTGTCAAACAAAATGGACCTCCACCGAAGAAAGCCTCGGAAGAGAAAAGCGCATCCTCATGTTCTTCAAGCCAGTCTTCAATAGAGTCTGTATCATCGGATAGTGATAGTGAACCTAGTTCCAAGAAAGACTCTGTAAAGTCTGGAAAGACTAAGCCACCATCTGCAGGAAAGGTAATTATAGAACTTATGAGTTTTTGTTGCTGTTTCAAGACAAGCTTCTGTACTTGATATTTATTCTTTGTGTGCCATTGTTCATTCTGGCTCCAAGAAATTGCTACAGTTTGTATCAGCCCATGTATGTCCCAGTGCAGGGCACAGGCCTACTCTACGATCGGGAGTCCGATTGAGTGATTAGGCCATATAGTCCTGGGCTCTGGCCTAGTGTGGACTGGCAGACTACAATTCTAATAAATGCTTTATCATACTTCTCTTGAAAACATACTGTATTTATTTCAGACACAGAGCGGGTCAATGAAGAGTGGTGAGTCAAGTGAGTGTACCACACCAGCCACTATGACTCGGAAGCTCACACGCTCCTTATCTGCCAGAGTATCTAGAGTAGCCGCTGCCAGACATACCAACTCACTGAATACTGATACCGATACAGACACTGAAGACAAGAGCAATGACAAGAGCCAAAGGTATTTTTTTTTTTTTTTTTTTATTTTTTATAATGGCCCGGCATAGTGGCGGCATTGCACCTGATGGTAAGCGCAAATGCCGCCCAGGCAGAGTATCCATTGGCATCGGACGGCAGTCCCATGCCAATGGAAACAATTATGCCGGCCTGCTAAGGTGCCTCTTCACACCACGGCGGAAGGACCCAGGATTGTAGGAAGGAGGGAACACGTGAGATGGCAAACAATTCCACAGCCTGACGGTGCGGCACAAAAAAGAATTATAGAACCGTTTGGTTCGCGCCGGGATGGTTTGGACCGACAAGCTATGGCTTCGCAAGCCAGCCCGCGTGGTTCTGGTAAGGAATGGAGAGGAGGGGATCAAGTTATACAATTCCTCAGAGCATTCCTCGTGATACAGGCGGTAGAACACGCTTAGAGAGGCGACATCCCTCCGGAGTTGTAGCGACTCTAAGTTGCTCGTAACGTCTGCATCATTGACAATGCGGATGGCCCGCCGCTGCAATCCATCCAAGGCATCGAGCAGGTACTGGGCGGATCCATCCCAGAGGTGCGAGCAGTACTCCATACCCGGCCGGACCTGCGCTTTATATAAGCGACAAAGCTGACCGGGCGTGAAAAACCGACGCACCCTGTTCAGGACTCCAACCCTGCGTGATGTGGCAGTTATTACGCCCTCGATGTGGTCCCTTGGATTGAGATCACAGCGGATATCCACACCAAGGATACTTAGGTCATTCCGCATTGAGAGGGGAGCACCCTGAAGAATGGGGAGGGGAGAGAACGGGGATTTTTTGCACGTGAACGCACACACCTGGGTTTTCTTGGCATTGAACTCAACCATATTCCTAGAACCCCATGTAGAAATGAGATCCAAGGTCCGGTTGAGCTCAATGACAAGATCTTCGCGTCCCTTCACAGTTTCGACTCGGCAACCTGGAGGCCCGCAGTGGTATCGCCCATGAACCGTGCTGTCATCTGCATAGCAATGAATGTTGCCAAGCGACAACATGTCATTGATATGCAGAATAAACAAGGTGGGCGACAGCACCGAGCCCTGAGGAACTCCGGCATTTACCGACATGAGCGCCGAAGCGTGTCCGTCAACGACTACACGCATTCTACGCCCATGCAGAAAGCCGGAAATCCACGAACACAGGTTGCCGGGCAGACCGTATGCCGGAAGCTTGGACAGAAGACCTCGGTGCCAGACCCTATCAAACGCCTTGGCAATGTCGAGGCTCACAGCAAGAGCCTCGCCACGCCGGTCAATCGCCTCACCCCAGCGATGCAGGACAAACGCTAGAAGATCACCCGTTGATCGATTTTGACGGAATCCGTATTGTCGGTCACTGATCAACGAGTGATCCTCCAGGTAGCGGACCAGCGAACCAGGTAGCGGACGGAGGTATGCAGTAGGTTTCTTTTTACCATGAATGGCGAGAAGTGCATGCCATTCGTCTGATGGTAAACGATACTACCGCTCATGGATAGTAGAAAAACCAAGCTAAACTTGGTACTCCACTGTGCTTGACATCCTGAGACATGAGGTGCTATGTCTCATTATGCTCAGATGTAGGATTCTCTGATTACAAAATATATTTCTCTAGCGGTGACTTTGTATCAGCTGATGGTAAATAACATTGAAAGTGTGCACTGGTAAGTGAAACTTTTTGATTAGTTCACATAACTATGACTGCTCAAAGCATTAGCACAGAACTAATGCTTCACACCGGGTTAAAAAATTAAATAAAAAAAAAACAGAACTAAAAAAAGAACAAAAGCATTCCTTAAATAAAAATAAATTTAAAAATGAAAAAAAGAAAAACGTAACAGTAAATTAAAATAAAAACATTTTAAAAGCTATGTTAGTTATCGAAAGTTTTGTCCTTTTCATACAACTTTTGAATTCAGTTTGAGCGAAGAAGAAAAAATATTCAATAACCAAAATAAGTTTTAAAACTGTCTAATGTCTATGAATAAGGCAGTTTCTTGAGTAATGTTTATGAATAATGACCAGTCACTTTAGTATATGTTAACAACTAAAATTTTTTCATCATTAAGCATCAGTACTTTTAATTTTATCTTTTTTAAGTTCTAGTAAAGAATCAAAGAAGAGCTTAAAGAGCAGGAATGGTGCGATGTCCAAGTCTCCGGTGGAGCCTGTCACTCCACCAGAACCCACGGAGCGACGCTGTCCCGTCAGAGGCTGTGATTCTACGGGACATTTGGGTGAGTGGATTGAATATAGGTAGACAATACTCATGTTTTTTCTTGTATTGGCTCTCTAACTAACGTACAGCTCACCTTTGGCATATAAAACATTCTAAATAACGGCAAAAGTATTTAATTCTATCAATTAGAATAACTGTCTTTGCGTAAGGCTCCTCAGATATGGAATTTGAGAACAATAGAGTAGACAAATAAAAAGTAAAAATGGCGGCCACAATTAGAAATATAAAATTTGCGGGAAGGGCGTCGAAAAAGTCATTTTACGCCTGGCATGATGTATTTGGAATGTAGAACATACAGGGTGATATTGACATATGGTATTTAATTTAAACTGTATGTTCCTAACCACTCCAGGTAACATTGTGCCAAGTTTCAACAAAAACTACCCGATAATTTAGTCAAAAATCGCGATTTTCTTTTCCAAGGCTTTTGATCAACCCCTACAGATACCGAGTCTTTTTACGACTCACGTAAGTTCCCGAACCGAACTCAAGTTTTGCTAGGCGTACAAAACTCGTATCTCTATAGGATGCCCAAAAATCGTGAAAACTAAAATCACGATTTTTGAAAAAATATTGTCTCATATTTTCTTCAAATTATGTACAATGTCACCTGGGGTAATGAGAAACGTGGATTAAATTAAGTATCATGTGTCATTATCACCCTGTATAGCATCGTGTATAATGTATGTATGTGTGTATATATGTGTGTGTCAGGCGGCAAGGCCCCGCGGCACTTCACGCGCGCGGCGTGTCCCGTGTACCACAACGTGACGGGCGCGTGGTGCGCCGCCGCCAGCGAGGAGCGCGCCGCCGCCGCCGCCGCGCGCCGCCGCGCCCTCGCGCACCTCGCGCACCGCCCGCGCGCCATGCCCACGCTCGACCAGCGCGCCTACCAGCTCAAGGTCAAGGTGCGTACCCCTCACCCCTCCCCCGCCACACCTCGCGCACCTCGCGCACCGCCCGCGCGCCATGCCCACGCTCGACCAGCGCGCCTACCAGCTCAAGGTCAAGGTGCGTACCCCTCACCCCTCCCCCGCCACACCTCGCGCACCTCGCGCACCGCCCGCGCGCCATGCCCACGCTCGACCAGCGCGCCTACCAGCTCAAGGTCAAGGTGCGTACCCCTCACCCCTCCCCCGCCACACCTCGCGCACCTCGCGCACCGCCCGCGCGCCATGCCCACGCTCGACCAGCGCGCCTACCAGCTCAAGGTCAAGGTGCGTACCCCTCACCCCTCCCCCGCCACACCTCGCGCACCTCGCGCACCGCCCGCGCGCCATGCCCACGCTCGACCAGCGCGCCTACCAGCTCAAGGTCAAGGTGCGTACCCCTCACCCCTCCCCCGCCACACCTCGCGCACCTCGCGCACCGCCCGCGCGCCATGCCCACGCTCGACCAGCGCGCCTACCAGCTCAAGGTCAAGGTGCGTACCCCTCACCCCTCCCCCGCCACACCTCGCGCACCTCGCGCACCGCCCGCGCGCCATGCCCACGCTCGACCAGCGCGCCTACCAGCTCAAGGTCAAGGTGCGTACCCCTCACCCCTCCCCCGCCACACCTCGCGCACCTCGCGCACCGCCCGCGCGCCATGCCCACGCTCGACCAGCGCGCCTACCAGCTCAAGGTCAAGGTGCGTACCCCTCACCCCTCCCCCGCCACACCTCGCGCACCTCGCGCACCGCCCGCGCGCCATGCCCACGCTCGACCAGCGCGCCTACCAGCTCAAGGTCAAGGTGCGTACCCCTCACCCCTCCCCCGCCACACCTCGCGCACCTCGCGCACCGCCCGCGCGCCATGCCCACGCTCGACCAGCGCGCCTACCAGCTCAAGGTCAAGGTGCGTACCCCTCACCCCTCCCCCGCCACACCTCGCGCACCTCGCGCACCGCCCGCGCGCCATGCCCACGCTCGACCAGCGCGCCTACCAGCTCAAGGTCAAGGTGCGTACCCCTCACCCCTCCCCCGCCACACCTCGCGCACCTCGCGCACCGCCCGCGCGCCATGCCCACGCTCGACCAGCGCGCCTACCAGCTCAAGGTCAAGGTGCGTACCCCTCACCCCTCCCCCGCCACACCTCGCGCACCTCGCGCACCGCCCGCGCGCCATGCCCACGCTCGACCAGCGCGCCTACCAGCTCAAGGTCAAGGTGCGTACCCCTCACCCCTCCCCCGCCACACCTCGCGCACCGCCCGCGCGCCATGCCCACGCTCGACCAGCGCGCCTACCAGCTCAAGGTCAAGGTGCGTACCCCTCACCCCTCCCCCGCCACACCTCGCGCACCTCGCGCACCGCCCGCGCGCCATGCCCACGCTCGACCAGCGCGCCTACCAGCTCAAGGTCAAGGTGCGTACCCCTCACCCCTCCCCCGCCACACCTCGCGCACCTCGCGCACCGCCCGCGCGCCATGCCCACGCTCGACCAGCGCGCCTACCAGCTCAAGGTCAAGGTGCGTACCCCTCACCCCTCCCCCGCCACACCTCGCGCACCTCGCGCACCGCCCGCGCGCCATGCCCACGCTCGACCAGCGCGCCTACCAGCTCAAGGTCAAGGTGCGTACCCCTCACCCCTCCCCCGCCACACCTCGCGCACCTCGCGCACCGCCCGCGCGCCATGCCCACGCTCGACCAGCGCGCCTACCAGCTCAAGGTCAAGGTGCGTACCCCTCACCCCTCCCCCGCCACACCTCGCGCACCTCGCGCACCGCCCGCGCGCCATGCCCACGCTCGACCAGCGCGCCTACCAGCTCAAGGTCAAGGTGCGTACCCCTCACCCCTCCCCCGCCACACCTCGCGCACCTCGCGCACCGCCCGCGCGCCATGCCCACGCTCGACCAGCGCGCCTACCAGCTCAAGGTCAAGGTGCGTACCCCTCACCCCTCCCCCGCCACACCTCGCGCACCTCGCGCACCGCCCGCGCGCCATGCCCACGCTCGACCAGCGCGCCTACCAGCTCAAGGTCAAGGTGCGTACCCCTCACCCCTCCCCCGCCACACCTCGCGCACCTCGCGCACCGCCCGCGCGCCATGCCCACGCTCGACCAGCGCGCCTACCAGCTCAAGGTCAAGGTGCGTACCCCTCACCCCTCCCCCGCCACACCTCGCGCACCTCGCGCACCGCCCTCTGATAATGAATGAGTGCCTTTGAGGATGGGGATGTTGTGATTCCGGCAATACAGAATTACCAATTATACAAATGCAACCAGCCATCAATTACATGCGGCAAAATTGTAAAAAATATTTACACAGTACACACTTTCTCTTCCCAGGACATGCGCTCCAAATGGAAAGGCAGTCAAGAGTTGCGCGAAAAACTCGCTGCCTCTGGCAACGATGAGATCAATGAAGAACGGGAGCCTATTCTTGAAGGTTTCGCGCCAGATTACGACCTGAGGCTGTTCAGAGAGGCACAAGCCCTGGGTGCCATCAAGATTGAGGAGGAACTCCAGGACATACCCGCTGATAAGGGCACCAGGTATCTAATGTGTGTAACGATTCATTTTAGTATGGGGTGGAGTGGCTTTTGTGTTGCTGTGTGTGTTGTCCAGCTTTGGAGTGTTGAAGGGATAAAGGGGTAATAAATTAATAACTTAAAGTTGCACCAAATAAGACACTAAAGTCTGAATACTGTAACGCCAATTAAATATTAAGATGCAATTAACTATATTTTAATACAATGAATGTCGAGACAAGCATGCCGTTCGCCTGGTGATAAGCGAAACGACAGCTCATGAACAATAGAAAAACCAAACACCTGGAATTAAAAAGCAATGTTTGGCATTCCACTACGCTCGCCGTCCTGAGACATTACACATTTACTGGTGTCCCTTAAATGTGCGAGGTCGCCTGGCTAGGTATCACCGCAATGTATATTTCTCCTGCCTAATAGCAGTGTAAATACACTGTTGTGTTTCAGTTTGAAGAACATTGTAGCTCGTAGGCGTCTCACATATAAGAGACCTGCTACCAGTAAAAAAAAATAAGTTGCGTTTGGGCAGAGTATTTGGGCGTGAAACAAATCTTGTGTTCTTATAGCGACCACTGCGTGGGCTTATGCACTCACTAATACCAACTCTAAGACCGACAACACTCTTGGCATCGTATTTGTCGTGGACTTCCATCCTAAATTAGACGAGCGTATAAATAAATGTATTATAGGAAATCGGGGCATATATGTACCTCGATAAAAGGATCCTGTTATAGTACTGCATTGAGGGATTATTAAAAACGGGATGATCCTAGTCTTGGTATACCCTCTGTGGCGCAGTTGGTTACACACAGACTGTGAAACGAGAGAGAGTCCAGAATCAGGATTTTGTGCCCGATATGGCGATAGGCTCGCTCCATATCACATAGTGGGGCGGAGCACGCAAGGCGAACTGTGGGTAGCACCTCTGCCTACCCCTTCTGGGGCGTGTGTTTATGTATGTATGTATTTACAACTACAATGAACAATAAAAATGTGTGTGCTTATTGTTTTTGTCGCTGCTTGGTTTTTGTGTGTGCTTATTTGTGTATATTGGTGGATGGAAAATAAGAAGGTAGGTCATATTATAGGTGTATTATAGTAAGTGATGGCTTTTGCCCAGGAGTGACAATAATCCCAAGTATTCACAATTATGTTCGATAATCTCAGAAACTCAATGGCAAAGCGTTACTTGAAGTTGGCATTGAAATGCCAAATCTTATAATTATCATCAAATGGGTTTGATTTTTTTAATTGATTGCTTTTTCTCATTATTAAGTTTATGTTGTTAAATATTGTGTATAATGTATTCGCAATATTGTGTATATATATATATATTTTCAAATTAATTTTATAAGTTATGGAAGCCTTTGTACATACTAGTGCTTCAAGATGTCCAAAATTGAACATAGGCCTTTCCCAAAGATTTCCTCAGTCACTAGCAAAGCTTTGAAGCATTTTTTAATACTTCAGCCACCAGAAGTTAACTGCTCAGCCCTTAGCCCAAAAATTTGCATAGCGATTTGTAGGACGTGGTTCATAAATTCTACAACCTGACCACGAGTGTCCCTGAAAGCATTCCAAGTGGTCCGCGGAGCGATCCTGAGGCCATCATTAAAGTCATTTTATGCATGTTTTATGTATGGATAGCTAAAAAAACTTTTATTCACTTACATTTCGGTAATGTAATTAATACGAGGGGTGATCAAAAAGTAATGATAAACGGGTAATTCTAATAAAGATAAAAATTAAAAAAAAAAACATTTCGCTTCTTCAGTCCTTCACCACTTCCCAGCTAAAAAATTTTATAAATAGGACGTCATTTGGAGGAGCTACATTCATTTGAATACCAGCAGTCGGAGCGACAACACGAAAATGGAGAAACACGAAGTGAGATGCGTCATCAAGTACCTCTGTTTGAAAAAAATGTCTACCAAAGAGGTACACGCCGATTTGGTGGAGACACTGGGGGACTCTGCTCCTCCATATTCTACGGTGGCACGGTGGTGCAAAGAGTTTAAGTTGGGTAGAACATCCACAGAAGATGAACATCGCGAGGGACGCCCAACCTCGTCCCTCACGGAGGAAAACGTGAAAAAAATCGAAGATATCGTGTTAGCAGACCGAAGAGTAACCATCAGACATTTAGCTGAGGTCACAGGGATCTCATATGGCAGCATTCAAAACATTTTGACCAGCAAAATGAATATGAAGAAGGTCTCCGCGCGTTGGGTCCCGAGAATGTTAACGGACGAACAAAAGAAAAAGCGAGTTGACATTTCAAGAGCCAATCTTGCAAAGTTCCAGGCTGACCAAGAATTATTTTTGTCACGATTTGTGACCATGGACGAAACATGGATCCATCATTTTGATCCGGAGACCAAACAACAATCGATGACTTGGAAAAGGCCATCCTCACCGACTCCTAAGAAGTTCAAAGTCTCGAGCTCGGCGGGCAAGGTTATGGCGTCCGTTTTCTGGGATGCTCAGGGAATCATAATGGTTGATTACCTAGAAAAGGGAGCTACTATTACGGGCTCCTACTACGCTGATCAAATAAGACGACTGCGAGACGCCATAAAGGAAAAAAGACGGGGCAAACTCCGAGCGAAAGTCCTGTTTCATCAGGACAACGCTCCTGCACACAAAGCCGAAGTTGCGATCGCTGCCATTCGAGAAGCAGGCTTCGAACTGGTCGAACACCCGCCCTATTCTCCAGATTTAGCCCCCAGCGATTTTCATTTATTTCCTAGGCTCAAGGAACACCTCAGGGGCAAGAAATTTGAGGATGATAGCGAGGTGATGGATGCTGTAGAGGCATTTTGGGATAGTCAAGATACAGATTTTTTTTTAAAGGGTATTTTAGGTTTGGAGAAACGTTGGACTAAATGTATCGACTTGTTAGGAGACTATGTAGAAAAATAAATTAAATTTAAACTACAATCGTTGTTTTTTTATACTTATTATCATTACTTTTTGATCGCCCCTCGTATATAACCAAACCAGTCTACCAACTGGGTGTTCAAACTTCAATGGCTAGACAGAAAGGAGAATGCCCATCATTCACAGTGTTTGGTCTAGATTTGTTTGATTCAGATTAGGTTTCAGAATAAGAGTCGCAACTGTTATCAGAAAATCATTATAAAATTGATGCCACTGTTTTTCAAGAGAAGAAAAAATTAGAAACACATTGTATTTTGACTATATATTATCAATTTGACACAAAGAAAAAATGGCAGAATGGCACTTATTTTTGTTAGTCCAAGTTTCCACCGCTGCAATGTGAGATGGCCATGATGAGAAATCCACAGAATTCTTTTATTAATAATTAGATTATGCAGAAAATATAAATAATGAATTCCTTCCAGTAAAATACATTTTCCTCGAACGTAAACAAAAATGTTGAACGAAATGACAACTGTGAAAGTTCGTGACATTTTATCAACGTGGCCATTTTACGAAATGTTACAATCTTAATATTCAATATTCGATTACGACACTCAATAATAATCAACACATATTATGAAAATACGATGTTATTATTCACCTATTTTTATTTAATAAACCGTTTTATGAATACTTCTTTAGTGATTCATATCTTAACGTACCTTGTATACTGATTATGGATATATTTAAATATGGAGTTAATTCGTTATGGATATTTTTTTACTTTTGTAATTTTTGTAAAAAAAATATAATTCAAAACAACTATTGCTATTTAATGGCGTTAATCAATAAACCATTTCATATAATGAACGAAATACATAAAGATAATTTTTTTTCGTCGTACTGAATATTTGTAAAAATCCTTTTTTATAGCAAGAAAACTATTTTATTATTTCATTTTTCTGTTAATTCCCGTCCGCTTAGCCCAGGAGTGGGCATAGTCCTTTTGTCAAATGGTCCCTCATGAGTTAAAAGCTTAAGAATCACTGCTTCAGATAGATAGATAATACTTTATTGTTCACTTCATATCACATACAAGAATACAGTTTACATTTTTTAATAGTTAACAATTGGCGTTCTTACCGATGTTAGCGATCTCTTCCAGACAACCACACGAATATTGGATCATGGAACATAATTGTTATATCATATTTTGCTTATTACATGATATCTCCGCCTCAAGTCTACTTATATTGACAATATTCAAAAGCGTATTTGGTCTGACACTACGGCAGGTACGTGGTGATGGGCAAGTACATGATGGAGGTGTGGTACCAGTCGCCGTACCCGGGCGAGGCGGCGCGCGTGCCGCGGCTGTTCGTGTGCGAGTTCTGCCTCGCGCACCACCGCTGCGGCGCCGGCGCCACCAGGCACGCCTCCAAGTGCGTCTGGAAACACCCGCCCGGCGACGAGGTCTCTACTCGCATGCATACATACATACATACATACACTCATTCACTAATTCACCAGCTCACTCATTCATTATTTCAATCACTCACTCATTCACCCGCTCACTCATTCATACCAGCTCCTTTACGCATGCTCTCGCTGGCACCTACTCATTTGTTCGTTCAATCATTCTTATTCATACCCTGTCGCTCAATTAAACGTGCTCTCGCTCGTTCACTCACTCACCCATACTAGCATTCATTCATTGTATCAGAGACTCGTTCATGCAAGGACCTGGTCCTTACTTATATGCCCTCCATCGCGCACTTTATCATGCTCCCGTCTGCTTACGTACTTACACTCTCACACTTTTAGTTCTCAAGTCATTCTCATTCACTCATTCTAGCGTTCACATTCTGTTCCTCGCATCTTTACCCATTCTTTAGTCCCACAATTCATTCTCGTACACTTTCGTCATTCATATCGGCACTTATTCGTTCTTTAGTACAATAATTGAAATTAATACATTCACCTCACATAATTTGAGACTCCATTTGCGCATTTTCTATTTGTGTCGTAAATCACTTACTCAATCTTAATCTCTTACTTATTCAATCTGCTCCACATAATCCTTGTTAAATGATTATTATCATTCGATTAGCTGCTACTACATCGTTCATTCAATCGCTCATTCATTTGTTCATTTCATCTATTTATCCTTTCATGCAATAAAAGTAAAATTACGCCAGTGAAATCCATCACAACATTTATAAAGTAATCAAAACAAAATCATCAACAGTCTATTAACCTACAGGTGTACAGGAAAGACAACCTGAGCGTATGGCAAGTGGACGGGCGGAAACACAAGCAGTACTGCCAACAGCTGTGCCTCCTGGCCAAGTTCTTCCTGGACCACAAGACTCTGTACTACGACGTCGAACCGTTCCTGTTCTACGTCATGACCAGCGCCGACAGCGAGGGGTGTCACATAGTCGGATATTTTAGTAAGGTGAGTCGAGATTTTATTGTTGGGTGTAGTATTATTAGACGAAAGTTAAAGGTTATAAGAGACTTTGAGACAAGGCCTCAATATTAGGATAGATTTGGCCAGTGGCGGAATTGTCTAGTCACAGGAAATTATCTGCTGAATATAACTGCAGCAGCCCATTATACGCCCCAGAGCAGGGCACGGTCCTCCTTCACAATATCATAAAATATTTTATATACAATTTGCAACTGATCGATTTGAGCACATGGAAGATATAAAAAAGTATTATGGGAGGACAGTACGTATAATTGAACAGTAAGAATGAGAATGAATTATTGTTATTTTCTTTAGCTTTAAAATCACCGCAGTCAATTAAATACCGAAAAATATAAATAACAAATAAAAATGTGAGCAGGATCGAAATCGATCGATAAGCGCGGTCGATGCGTTTTAGTGCAGCACTAGAAAGGCGCGGGCGAAGTTCGGGGTGAGGGCATTCCCTCTCGCATCACCTCATACCCCGATTGCCACCTCAACCTCACCTCAATGATTTAAAAATGTATTGCGTTTCGGGATCTGATGGTATACAGGTTATATCAAGACTGCTGATAATTTAAATCCTTGCGTAAAATAGCATCTTCATAAATAAAATGGTGTACACTATTTTTTCGGAAAAACACTATGTATTTGCCACCCAAATACGAACTTAAGAAAAAAACATTGTTCATTTTTTTAAATTTTAAATTGCGTTGTGTCTGAAGTCACTGAAACTACCACCCGGCTTCGTTTTCGGTTGCACTCTTGATATACCCTGTATATTCCGTTTCGAGTATGTCGTTCTAATTGACTCGGTACACGAGATGTTATTTTTTGACTTGCCGGTAGATATTGTAGACTGCACTGCACTTGCTATTGTATTATAAGCAATAGAAAGACGACTTAAGGACATTTTTAAAACAGACTAGATTTCAAAAAAAATCATATCAGATTCATATTATCGTTCTTTATCTATAATGTATTGTGTATTTGGAACAATTGGCTTACCATTGGAAAAAAATTACAATATTTTTTGTTGGTATCGTTAAAACTTATTTGAGAGTCCTTTGAAATTCTTGATCTTTTGTTGTCTTTCAACAATAAATATTTAACAGGTTTTAATTAATGTTTAAAGCGGTATAGCTGCTTCTACATTAAAATAATACTTACGTTAAAAATAACATCAAGTGTTTAGTCAGTCGGAAAAAATCTTGCTATTGTAATACGTATGTATTACGACGAGATAGCCGATGGGCTAATTTCACCACGGTAAAACTATTAATTTACAAAATGAAAGCAGTAATTAAATAATTACGTCTGAGCTTGTTTTTACTTCTTGTCAGACTCAGGGCGTTCGCAGACCTGCTATTTTTATTTGTTATTTTGGTTTGCAAGCGGATTATCTACCTACAAATAAATATATAAAAAAACTGATGTCAAAACATGCCAACCACTCATGAAAATAATTATAGAAAAAATCGGCATCAAATATCTTAATTCCATCATTTAAACGCCGGGAAGTTAAAAATGTGAAAATTATATCAAAGTCGCGATAAAATCCGTAAAAAATATCATTTATTAGTATTAGTTATTCAATTCTTTATGATACACAGTAAAAAAAGAATAACAGTTTTAGAGACAAACAACAAAGTACAGATGGCGGTCTTATAGCTCTGAGGTAATTTCTGCCAGAAAATGATGGGAAAATAAAATTAAAATAGTATTATTTCAATGTGTAACATTCGCGTAAACCTAAGAAAACCTTAACCATCAGTTAATTTACCACCTATCAAACCTCATTAACATACTTAAAAAAGTACCCACTACAAAGGCACCATTCAACTCGATAAGTAAAACTACGGCAGCAAAAACAATTACACGCCGCAAATGACTATAGAGCGTGGACTATACACATCTATAGTTCGCGTACTACACCCGCCATTGAGAGCGGCGCGTCAGCTGTGAGGTCGACGACCTGACAGACACGCCCCCACCCCATGCACCCCCCCGGTGCAGGGTGCCTAGTCTACGCTAGGATTGATTCTGTTGTGGTTAATTTTGGGGGTAGGTTTTTTGTGTATGGGATGTTTTTTATGGTTAGATGGATTTGTTAGTTTATTTATGTTTGTTGTTGTTTAGTTATGTGATGACATAACTATGTAGCTGATTTATAAATATTTTAAAGATTTGATTGGTCACAATTGTTATCGAAATAAATAGTGATATAATATAGAAGTATATGGACATTTTTTTTTAAATGACCGAAGACGTTTTTTGTTAATTCATGGGCTGAAATTGGCAGTAAAACGAAAATATTTCATAAATGTTTTTGATTGTACCCTTTTAAAATAATCGAAAAAAAAAACAAAACAAATGTTTTCGTTAGTACCCCAGCTTACCTGACTCATCAACAGTGACATATAAATGTTTTATAAAAATCCATAGTGAATTAACTTAAAAAAACATAATTTTCCCCAGACAAATGATCTAAAACATGCAATTTGGTGAGAACCGTTGAGATTGAGCAGTCCCGTCGGGCGTGTCTCGATGATTTGTTGCGCAGATTTCAATTACACGCTCGCAGCACACCGAATATGCGCTCATTCTGTTAATCTTTTTAGCTGTTTTAATTTTTACGAATTTTGAATCCATATACATATTTTTCTTGTTTAAAAATTCCAATGTTGAAAAAGTCCCGGACAGTTTCTATCCATTTTTTTTAAGTCGAAAATCTCACACATAGTCAATTGTCCCACCTGAAATTTTAACCGACAACGTCACAGTACGCAGCCCACATGAGCAAGATTTTCATAGCAGTAATAAAGGTTTTTTGTATTTCTCGCAGAGTGTAAAACACGTTTGTCATTCAACCCAAATAAAATATGTTAAAGATGCTCACTAATTTTGAGACACTATTTCTAATGAAACAAAAAGAAATAAGTAACGACGACATTAGGATCAGAGCGATCCCAAAGTCAATATTTGTCAGTATGCCGTATTCTTGTATGATATATTCTGAAAATTGCATGTTATTATTTAAGAGCGAGTGAGTGTTTGTACGGGCACTATAGTCAATAACAACACAATGGGGCGAAATGAAAGGAATGAAGTGTTCAAACGCAGGTTATTGCGTTTTTGGCCGACGGCTTTTATGAAACGGTTTTAATTGGTTCAAACGCGTGCTCCACACACGAGGGGTTATCAAAAAACGACACATTTATATTTTTTCCGTGACCGTTTTTTTACGTCTATCAGCATAATCTATACGCAAATATCCAATTCATACAAATCTGTTATATGTAAATTATTACTGTATCCTATAAATATAACTGTTATGGCGGTACTAAAATGATCACTTAAAAGTGCCAACGAACCTCAAAAATCTGCTTCCATGCAAATACGAACCTTATTTGTTTCGCGTTAAGGTCAATTATCAGGACCTACCCCACAGCAGTCGATAGTGACTGTCTACGCTAGCCGTAGCGCCGTAGCACTTGACGTAAAACTACGTGACGTAGCTCGTAGCTCGTAGTGCTACGGCGTAGTAACGTCAAGGGGCGCAACGTGGCGCTACATAAGCACTGGCGCACTATAGCGTTGTGCTTTATGAATTGGATTTTGTTATTAATTTTCAATTGGACCACATTGACTATTACCGTTAATTGGGTAGATGAATGATTTGTTAGCTTAATAGATTAATATAGTATTACTCATATGCGTAAGGAGAAAGAAAAAAAAGGCAATTAGGAAAACCATATTTTCTCATTCAATGTTTTAATTAGCAATAACATAATGGTTTCTTATATTTATGCGAATGTTACATACTGAAATAAAATTTTAAATTAGGCCAAATTAGTTATCAAAGTAGTTTTATTACAATAGAAATAAAATGTTAATATCTTGTTTGCGTGCTTTTTGTGGTTAAACTTGATGTCTGGATCTAAATTAACGGATCTCTTCTTACTCAAAAAAATTGATAAATACAAATTACTGGATTTCATGATACATAAAATGCTATTAATAAGACAATAAAAGTGTATATTTTATTCGCCAAAAAAATAAATGCAAAAACACATCTACAAATAAAAAAATACAAATTAACTTTTTTCCACTCTTGATTCATCATGATCTTGATTGATCATACACTCTTGACTCTTCCATTCTTGATCACTTTATATTCAGTTAGATAAATATTTTTAATTTTATGAATTTATGTATATTGATAAATCAGCCCTATTTAAATAAAAACGAAATTGTTCAGTACACTAAATTAATTAAATATTAAACTGTTAAACAATTCAATATATTTTATTTAACCTATAAAAATAAATAAATAATGAATGATTACAAAACGTAGCATTACACGGCGGTGTAGAGGCGGCACTACGCGGACGGATGCGGCGGTGCGTTGACCCCGCCGTGTCTCGACGCGCCGAGTCTAAGTCTCCGCGCTTAAGGAACTTACACACTCGGACTGTCTCCTCCTATTTTTTTATTGCAATGATTGCGAGACGAGCATGTCGTTCACCTGATGATAAGCGATACGACTGCTCATAAACAGTAGCAACAGTAACTCCTGTGTCGCAGGATCAACAGTGGCACGCATTGTAATGACACCGAGCATTGAAGCTCGGCGAGTCTCCGCGCGTTCTGTGACGTCAATGCGCTCGGATCGCTGTTTTCAGTCACGTGATAATAGGTTATGAATAAAATAAATGGATATATTTTTATTTTATTGATGACGAGCTACCAGGTTCTCAAAATATTATGTTAGGTTTTAAAATAATGTCTTTAAGGTGTAAAATGATAATCTGGCACTTGGCACAATGTTTGACTTGACTTCGGCTGGCCGTACCGCAGCGCGCAGGACAGAGGTCGGCTTAGGCACCATGTAACAATTATGTAGTAAATCGGACTCCAAAACCATTAACCATCACTATTTTGACAGCCTACGTGGCGCAAGCGGTTAGACGCAGCCTGTGTAACCTGAGGACGCGGTTCGATCCCTTACTAAGTTTAATGAATAATAATATTATTTTATTATTATTTATTAAACTTAGTAATCAGTAAGCAATAAAGAACGTCTTGCACAAGACTCGGTGCAGTGTGTACCGGCCCTAAGCCGTGCTCTGTACGTACGTTTAGACGTGAATTTTACAGTCTACAGTGTTATTACGATCGATGTGCCCAGACGAGGCTTTGTGACGCCGTGCCGCCAATTTAACTATTTAATATTTGCACTCTTATTTACTGTATTTTGGTTATTTTTTGAGTAAAGGAGTGTCGAATAATGGGTGCTGGATTTCACGTTTAAAAAATAAATTTTAAAGAAATAAGGAAGGTGATTTGAATGAAATGCGAGAGATGGGTGGGACTTGTTGGTCGAAATTAATATGGCGGTTTGGTCAAAATCGAACATAGGTCGAACAAATACTAGTTATTATCCAATATGAACGAATATCCGACTAACAGTTAACTTATACAAGAATCTGTAATTGTCGTATGTTTTTATGTAGATGTATTAAGTCTAATGGAAAATATAAGAAAGTATTCAAGCTATTCAGTTGAGTATCAAGAAAATTAAATTTAAATTATCAGAGGAAACTCTACTCCGACAAGAATTCTGAAGAAACTGAAAATTAAGTCTTTTATGGCAAGTTTTTTAAATGGTCTATTGTGGTGTACACAGTTATTTTAATTTGATAATTATTACAAATATGGTACACTAACTTTATCTAATTATAATGAAAAAGAAAGAGGCACTGTTTTATATTAAAACTTAAAGCGGCAATGGTCATAATTAGTTTCAAAACCTATAATCGATATGAATTATAAATAAAGATATGAAAGAAATGTAAAAAAATAGGATGGATTTCAGAATTATTGGCACTTATCAATAAGCGCCTAGGCCTTCTTTGTCGTCTTTTATTGCTTAATAAATAAAAGATTATATTGACATGAATATAGTAAATTTCTTAAATAACAGTCATCAGTAAGTAACAATATACTGTATAATTCGGCGGTGCGCGATGCATTGGTCCCGCGCCCTAAGTGACAATCTACCGATGTAAACACGACCAGACGTCTAGACTAACTTCGCCGTGTGAACCCGCGCTCATTGTACCACCCGCACCCCCTCCTTCACCCCCCTCACCCCCCGCCAACCCCCCATCCGTCTTGCCTTGCCTTGTTTAAATATATTTTATTATCTGTGTGTCTGTGTTTGTACGTCTCAGACGCTGCATTCCGCCTGAATAGAAACTTTAAGTATCTTTTTGTGAGTCTTAGTCAGGATGCAGTTTGCTTTTTCATTATTGATTATGATACCTGCTTACATTTTTACAATAATGTCTAACTGGCGTGTTATATGACTGAGAGGAATTTGGCCTTAGTACACCGCGTTGATCTAGAGCAGGTTCATAAACTTGATATTCTTCCGAATATCTCGGAGGGTATTCCAGATATACATAATTAGATAGGCATAATTGCGGCGTCTTCTTTCACGAGTTACTTGAGCGAATCGAAGTTCCTAATGAACAAGTAAAAAAGACGACGACGACCAGACCAGACGACCTAAAATTGCTGTAACTCGCTGGATGCAGGCTGAATCCAAACAGTTCTCTCTTGAAATATTTATGGACCTGGACGGTCTGTGATCAGCAGTGGACTTTTGTGGCTGAAATTGTTGATAAGTGACACAGATAAATGAGAGGCATAGAGACACTTTCAAGTGCGTGTTGGCCTGTTGGTAACGGACCAAACGCGACTGCTACCATATTTACAGTGGTCGCGGGTCCAAATCCCAAGGCATATCTCTGACTTTTCGAAGTGATCTGTGTATTAGTAGTCAATCACCACGCGCTAAAATGGTGTAGAAAACATTGTGAGGAAACCTGCATGCGATAGTGATTTGTATGAATTTCTATAAATTTCTGTAAAGTCCGCCAACCCGCCAGCGTGGTAGACTATATGGCCTAACCACTCTTAGTCGTATTCGCAATTGTAGAGTAGGTCCGTGCCCTGCAGTGGGACGTATGTAGGCTGATGCAATAGAGTCACTTTGATAAGTTAGAAGTGCCTATCTTATGCTGTCTGAAGCGTTGTAACCGGAGCGAAGATTGGTAGGATCCACCAATCATATTAGTAATCTATGTCAATATAGATGTGCTGAAGCCTCTCTCGAACCTCTTCTCTTTGCTCGGTCAGTCCACTTCGCTACACACCAGACTTTCCCTCACTTGTGTATGCTATTGTATAAACCAATGGATACTCTGCCTGGGCGGCATTTGCGCTTACCATCAGGTGCAATGCCGCCAATATGCCGGGCCATTATAAAAAAAAAAAAAAAAAAACCAGCGACAGATGTGGGACCGAAAAGTTTCAAATATTCTCTTCCCTAAAACTCACGACTTCTTAACTTAAGATCGGAACTATGCGTGCGACTGGTAGATTTTATTTACGGTCAACTTCCAACCTGTCTATCTTTAACTGGAAGTAAACATGATATATTTTTATTTCTAGAAACATAAAAATGCGTCGACATAATATACCAATGGTGCCTAGCCAATTGTTCTTGTTAAAGGTAGAGTAATAGGACCGCCTCTTATACAGGGAATATCAAGACTGCTACCGAAAACGAAGCCGGGAGGTAGTTTTAGTGACTACAAACACAATGCAACCAAAATTTTTGAATAGAAACGCGATTTTTTTTTTGTTATTTTTAAATATAATCTTGTTTGGGTGGTAAATCCATTGATTTTGCTAAAATAATAATTTAAACCCTTGCGTATCATAGCGTCTATAAAAATAAAGGGGTGTACAATATTATTTTACAAAAATCTATGTATACACAAAAATACGATGATAGGAAAAAAATACAAAAAAAAATAAACTGTATTTTTTTCAAAAATTGTACTAGCGTTGTGTCTGTAGTCACTAAAACTACCACCCGACTTTTCGGTAGCACTCTTTATATACCCGGTATATTGATCTGCGATGATGGAGTCATCGAGTCTTACCAGGTCATCGGTCTACTGCAGACTGTCCCGCGGTGTCTGCGGTCGATATTTCAGAGCCTTTCTGCCCCATTGGCCGTTAGTGCGGCTGCCCCGCCTACCGACACTTAAACTTGCAAATGGAAGGGCCCCGTAGATTTTTTCTGTCACATTCAAAGGATGCACGTATAATTTGCATTTTTCAGGAGATTTATTTTTTGGTAATGGATTTTAATGAAAAAGTTAAATTTTTAAAGCTTTTTAATTTTTAATTACTGACTTGAAGAGTTAATAATGCTTACAAAAAATGTGAAAAGTATTTTTCAGTTTTCCATTTGCATCTTATTTTATCATCGTGACATCATTACCTGTCACTTCAGAGAGATAGACTTAAACCTACGTGGAGATTGCAAACAATGTTCAAACGTCGATAAATAAACAAACAAAACTAAATGACAAATGAAAGCACAATACAAACTCAAATCCCCATTTAAAACTGTTAAACACCCAACACATCTGAATACAAATCCGATGAATCCATAAAATCCGTTGTTTGTACGGGCTTATGATATTTGAGCAGGAGGTCAGATTTTTTAACGATTCGGGAAGTGCGCCACGAACCTAAACCCTTCTCCCCTTCCCCTTTCCACATTCCTCCCCATACCTCCCCCCTCCCCCCTCCCCAATGCAGTTCGATGACCCGATGCTGCAGACAGACTGTGGCGGCCGCGCGTTTGTCTGGATTTAGGGTGCACCAAACTTGCGAAGTTTAGTTAAAATGTACATTAGTTATACGGCATCACGTCTCGGGCACTTGCCGTTCGACGGTGATTTGGAAGATTTTAGCGGTTAGCTGTTGAAAGTGTTAGCTTCGTGACGTGACGTTGACGTTCATGATCTATTTTTCCACTAGCGAATAGTTTTGAAACGATAGGAGCAAAAATATTTCAATGCTGTAATCAGTTGTGAAACCAATATTTAAAAGATTAGTAGAAATTCTCACAATAAACATTGTTAATTATAATATAGACATATATCTATTACTGGGACTCGCGTGGGCCTGAATTGCGAGTAATAGATATCTGAGTCATATCTGACTGGGTCAGTAAAACAATAACAGTTTAATAACTTTTCCTTAGTCTGTATTTCCTACAATTACAGTAACACACCTATGTTTACTCAAGATTTCCCGGTATTCCATATGATAATGAATCATTTTTTATCGGATGACCCGCTAACATATTTGCAGTTGTTGGCGGTAAAAATAGCATTCCTTAATTTGTCATTTGCTTTTTTTTATTGCAATGAATGACGAGACGAGCATTTCGTTCGCCTTATGGTAAGCGATATGACCGCTCACGAATATTAGCAAAAACAAACAACGCGTTGAATTACAAAGCAATGCTTGACATTCCACTGCGCTCGCTATACTGAGACATAATATAGTAATTACTCTAGCTACAATGTCCTTCAAACCGACACACAACAGTGCATTTATTCTGCTATTTGGTGGGAGAAAAAGACATTGCGGTGGTACCTACCCAGGCAGCCTCTCACATATGAGAGACCTACTACCAGGATGGAACAACAAGATGATGTCATGTCCTTGTTTCTTTTAGACGACGAAAATTAATTTAGACTGTTGGCCTAAAACTCTCATCGCTTCTCGCTGACAGTGACACCGACACGAGAATTCACAGGTCGCTTAAACAGCGATTTTCAATAAAAGGCGCCGACGAATACGCTTTGTGCCCTCACTGCTCTCGGATATCGATTTTACCAAAATAACCCTTTGGAGTGGATGCTGCCGACAGTATCAAAAGTTCACGAATATCTTGACACTTTGATTTAACGCCTCGGCTATTAATTTGATTATTCAATTTGCAATTTTTAGCGAGCGAGCGTACGGCTCTGAATAACAATAAGGCATGCATATTTTGATGAGGTTTTGGGAAGGAAAATCAAGAGGTTTCGAGTGATCATTTACTTAATTTGGTGATAGGATTGTTGTACTAGGTGTAATCTATGATAATTGACATATTGAATTGAGTACTGTAGTACACTGCCTCGGTGGCGTAGTTGTACTACGGTACGCTTACAAAGCTGAGGTCTCGGGTTCGAATTCCGGGTTGGGCAAAGTGATATTGGATTTTTCTATTCATTATCAGCCCAGAGTCAGGAATTTGTGCCCGATATGGCGATAGGCACGCCACCTATCACATTGTGGGACGGAACATATTGGCGAAATGTTGGGTGCACTGGCACCTCTGCCTACCCTTTCTGGGAATAAGGCGTGAGTTCATGTATGTATGTATGTATGAATTGAGTAAAATTACCTAGTAACAACAATATTAATTACATTTGTATTGCCGTTAATGACGACACATGGTTACAGCTTTTGTTGTTGTTTTGATTCAAAACATGATACCGAATGCGTCAATATGTTATCACCCAGAAAGTGGAATATAGTACTGGTCGTTGCGTTATCGGAACATTATAAAAATACTCAGGCACTGATCAGCACAATTTACGCATTGTTGTCTGTTATGTCGTCATTACATTTGTAATCGACGTGATCACTGCGTTGTAAACACCCTTGAAGCATTTAATGTTGCTTCTTACTATGTTAATGTCGCAATATACGCCGTACGTATGCATAATATTAAAGTAGAATTAAAAATTATTTTTTTGTAGTAGTTTTACTTTAGTTTCTTGTACAAAATATCATAAACTCACAAATTCTTGGGCTTTTGTGTCCCATTTTAATGATTAACATGTAATACAAACCATGTCGATGAATACAGATCGCAATACTGAGGATATGACAGTACTAAAAAAGGTGTGAAGATTTATGTTTTTTATTTGTATATGTAATGTAACGCTTATAAAAAATCGGGTGACGTACGTGCCAAAGGTGACCGTGCCATTTTTTACACAGGTTACATTGCGGGTTGAAAAACATAAAGAAAATAATACCAAAACGATAAGCTTGATATTTCGCCTAATTTTACAATTACTTTTCAAATAGAGGGATCTTTCTATGTTGCCTTATATTTGTCCCCAATAACATTCTTTTTTTTATTTCATAGTTCACTTTTAAAACTATTTGTATAATCCATCAGTAAGTAAATATAATATCCTTTTTTTTCATAATCATAATCATTTATTACTTGTGATACATAGGTATTATATAGTTGGAATAACAATAATTACAATAAATGCCCCATGTTCCGCCTTAAATTGGCATACAGGTGTTCTTTTAACCTTTTTTCAACTACCTAAACCACTCGGAAACTCTTCTACCTTTCAAAAGTCTACCCGGAATTAAATTGCCGTCTGTACAACGCGTTGCCACTCCAATAGGTCCAGTGAAGGGTCAAACCCGAAATATGATTTGTGCGGCCTCTCGGCACGGACTGCGTCGATTTTACTAAAATAAACTGGAATATAAAAAATATTACAATTCAAAGAAAACTATAATTTGTGTCAATCTCTGTAGTTAACCATTGCAGACACTATCGAGCCAGAGTAACAAGAAAACACTTCATTTATTTTATTGTACAAAAATACAATCAGTGGTAATTTCATTACATTAATTTAACATAACAAAATACCAACATTAAATGCAATCCCTTAGTTGTCAAATCATGCATAGAGACTAAGAAAAAATAATTAAAATAAAAAAAAATATCGTCTTAAAAACATTTCTTTTTCATTTTAAATACTATAAATATTTTATAGCACGCCATGAGTCATTATCATCTTAATATGATTGATTTCCAGCCGGGCATGTAAGTGCGTGACACGTGATTGCCTGATGGTAACGAAACAGACAAGACCTGCCGCGAAGGGAGTAGCGACTTCAAATCCCACGGCCACCTCTGGCTTTTCGGAGTTATGTGTCATTGTTTAATTACAAAGTACTTAGATCTTTATCGAAATCATGTTGCAAAGAAGCCTCATGCTTAGCACTGGGCTAATATTTTAGCCATACTATTTTTTTTATTGTTATGAATAGCTAATCGACCCTGCCATACGCCCGGTGGTAAGCGATACGACTGCTCATGAACAATAGTATAACCAACCAACATCTTCAATTACAAAGCAATGCTTGGCATTCAACTGCGTTCGACATCCTGAGACATAAGATGTTAAGTCGCAATATGTCCAGTGGTTGCTCTGGCTACAATGCCCTTCAAACCGGAACACAACAGTGCATTTACGCTGCTGTTTTTTATCCTCTATAATATCTGAGAAATCTAAAATCTCAAACGTAAAACATTTTTAAAGTAATAAATATACAGGGTATATCAAGACTGCTACCAAAAACGAAGCCGTTTTAGTGACTACAAACACAAAACAATTGAAAATTTCGCATATAAACGCGATTATTTTTTCTTGTGAATTTTTAAAAATCGTCGTTTTAGGGTGGCATGTCCATAGTATTTGTTAAAATAATATTTTAAACCCCTGTGTAAAATAGCATCTTCGTAAATAAAAGGGTGTACACTATTATTTCAGAAAAAAATCTATGTATTTACCACCCATATACGAAGTTAGGAAAAAATAATTCAAAATTTTGAATTGCTTTGTGTCTGAAGTCACTAAAACTACCACACGGCTTCGTTTTCGGTAGCAGACTTGATATACCCTGTATACAATCAGATGTAAGCATACTCTTGTGCGTGGCTCAGTGACGTCACAATGTGCGTCAGAGTGTTTACAAATGTATTTATAGCGATAGGCAAAGGCAATAGCCTCTCGCGTCTAAAAATGGTGTTAGCGTAACATGCACATAAATCATTTGTCGTGCCTTTTTATACTTGTATGACACCGAAACTGCAATATGCGCGGTGATAAACTCAGCACGGAATCCAGATAGAATATCCGTCGACGAGAGACAGATATCATACTTCCATCGATATAAGTATACATTTGTACATACATATCAACTTCTTGCACCTGAAGATGATGATGATAATTCATATTTATCTCGGTACGAAGACGGAACTCCCAGCTTCTTGTTTTACAGACGATTTATCACTCTAAAAGCCAGTTTCACCAATTCCTGATAAAGGCCCTGATAGCTATCTGACACTCATCTGTCAGATAAAATACAAAATTCGGAACTTTTGGAACTGTTGAAACTGGCCCTAAAAGTTGTAAAGAATGATGAAATGTTAACATGTAATTTTATTGTCGAAACAGGAAAAGAATTCGTTCCTGAACTACAACGTGTCGTGTATACTGACGCTGCCGCCGTACCAGCGACAAGGCTATGGGCGCCTTCTCATAGACTTCAGTGAGTACTATTTTTCATATCTCAGGATTTGTCATCGCACCGCTGTTTGGAGACTTTGGCAATGCCATGAGCAGGGTGAAGGCGCTGCCAATTATGTGGTGTGCAGTATATTTGAAGCCTTGTTTAATGGAGGAAGGGTCATAGACCAACATTGAGGTTGGAAATCTATGCTTAAATCTTGCATGTAAGCTGTAGAAATCACTGATGGAAACGGAGCGTTTCACCAGATTAAATAATTTCCAAATTATTACAATTAATTCGACTGCGATTTCAGGGGCGCTATGGTAACTGATGTTGGCGCCATTTAACAGTTTATTGGAATACTCATAAAAAGAAGCAATATAACATTTAGATACTTATTTCTCTAAATTTTTTATAGAGATATATTTTATTCTGATTATTTTATATATCTCTACCGGTTTCTGTTTACGTCTATAATAAGGTTCATTGGAATTCGGAAGAGATTTTTGGGATCGGATGCCATATATTATACTGAAAATAATTAAGACTTCCTATAATAATTCTATGTCTTCAATCAACGCGGATAAGTCAGCAGATACAATCCAATAATAATATTTATATTTTAAATAATTCGCGTCTCCCGTAAACAATACTTCGTCACGATATTGGCCAAGCAGCGAGCCACACTCATTGCTCGCCGGTACATATTTTTTGCTCAATAATCGCGCATCCGTCTGTGGCGGCTTTCACCGCGCGTACCAAATAGCGTGTATCATTCCATGTTGCGTACTAGAGCGATTTTAACGCAATCAGAGCGTGAATGCATTTTTGTTATATTTTTTTAGTAATTGAAATGAGCGATGAGCTGTTGTACTGATATTTTTATTTAAAAACAAAATGATGATTGGAAAGTTGTGTAAATTGTTAGGTTAGGTTAGGAATACTGTAGTTTTGATGTGATTTACTCGTCTTGTTTGTTATGTTGTTATGCTAGTCTTTAATTAATCTAGTATTGGGCACATCAAGGGACGGAACTGCTCTTCTAACGCACAAGTATTTCTTAGTTTATAAGAAAAAAGGCAGGTTTGTTACTTGTGACTTAAAAAAGTAGTGTCTAATACATATTATTATTATTATAATTCATGGGCCTCATAAATCATCCAAAATCGTATATTTCATGCTTAAAAAATACACTCATATATTGGAAGGATTCGCAGAGGTGACACCAGTGCCACCCATAGTTCGCCCAACTCATTTCCATTCCAAATGTGATGTAGGGCGGGCGTATCGCTATGCCTGGCACGAATTCCACTAAAATGATCTGTTCTTATTCATAGCGTAAAATCGAAACAAATATTTGTAAATTGTGAAGCTATTGAACCCGCGGTTTTTTTATTAACGAGTTTTCTTTTTGTCATTAAAGAGGCAGTAAATAGTAATTGAGTAATACTGGAATACAGTATCCTTTTTTTACATGCCTTCGTCCGACATGATTTAACACGTTTATAAACCTTAGTATTTTCGTGGCGAAATCTTTTACGATATAGGAATTTCTTTATGATCCGATTTGACCTTCGGCTTATCCACCCTTACCTTCTATCTAATCTATCATTCATCACAATCATAAAAGTACAAATGCCCGCAAGTTTCCCAATCGAGGCAAGTTTCCCACATCGTGTTTGCGTTGTCGAGTGGCGACACAGCCGTGACCTACCCCAACGCGCCGCGACGCCGCTGTCTAGACGACGCCCCGACGCCCTTACATTTCATCCCTTATTTACAACCATGGGGATGGAATGCCTCTCAATAAAAATGACGTATGTGTGCCGAGTGGGCGGTGTAATTGGCCACTAAAGACACATGGGTAAAGGGGATTTTTTCGGAAAAATAAATATTGTGTACGCAAATTAAGTGAACGAATGGAATATGACAATTTGGGTAGTACATTTTAAGTGGTAAAGTTTTGCTGTAACTAATAACTTCAAACTAAGTCCAATTTAATCTATAAAGTTATAACATATTATTGTTTTTGTAGTCTTAGTAGTATTCAAGAACAATGCTTCAAAGTTAAGCATGCAAGAGTCAGTTAACAAAAGCAGTCACACCTGTAATATTGAAGAAAAAAAATTGCTTGAAAATTTCGCATACTATCAGACCTACAATATCAATTTGACGTGAATCGTTTTTCTCGAATAAATAAAAATTTTCCCCCATCCGCAATCAAATTATTGAATCAAAAAAGCCATTAAATTTCTTTCCCTAAACCTACAATATAAGACCACTGCTGAGCACGGGCTTCCGTAATTATCGACAGTTCGGTTGATTGGGCTAAGGCTATAGTTCACTGTGCTGGCCTCGTGCGGGTTGTCTTCACACATTATAGAAGTTATTGTAAACTTCTAATATGCAGGTTTCTTTACGACGTCTTTCTGCACCGTCTAAGTGCCTCTAACCTACACAAATTAAGTTTAATTTATTATTATACAAACACATTAATCAGTCACCAGCTATTGCTACTATTACCCGACCGAAACCGCGTGTAAAAATAAATATAATACACCCAACAGTCACATACATAGTTCTGACCCCACACTAAGATCAAGTCTTGTGTCGTGGGTATCAATAACTACAAAAGACTTTTCGGTCTCACAAACACCCAGACCTGAAACAAATACCTGTGGCCCACAAATATTTGTTTCGGTGCGTGGATCGAACCCGCGGCCTCTCGTTTCACAGCCGGCGTCCAACCACGTATTCTGTAAAGCCTGTTAGAAATTAAAATAAAATTCGTAATAGCACCGGCGCGGTCAGGTTTGACAGAGGGTAGGGGGTGCGCCGGTCAGTCCACCCCATACGTCGCGGCTTGTTTGTATTGCTGATTTGTCATTCCCATACATATTGAACGGTTTATTATGATTTATTTGAGTTATTTGTGAGGGATAATTAGGGCGTCGGCGTTTTTGTTGTGATAATCAAATAAAAAATAAAAAATAATATTATTTTCTAAATATTTTTTTATCTTGTTTAGTATTTGTCACAACACGAAGATCTATGTTAATTTACAACAAATAAGGGGGTTTTGGGGTAACGCCTAGTAGAAATGTATCCAGCTTTTCTCACCAGTTTTCTTGGTCTGCCGCGAAAACGCGACGTTGAAGAACGCGCAATCATTGTGCTGCAGATTTTGTCCAATGATCCCGATGTATTCGAGTTTCATGACCGGCGCGATTGCCCACGCCAGTAAGGTCATTTTCTCTTAGACCTTTGTCTCTTCCGCTTCGAAATATTTATATTTTTTATTAAGCTTCATATAAAGAAAACTATAACAACTTAATGCCAGTGACATTTTTTCTATTCGACCTTTAGGTGATGTAGAGATGAGCTAAGTGTACGAATACTTAATTATGAATACTTAATTGCGTGATAAAATTAATAAATGATACAAGAGATAGATACCATAATATTTTTATGATGACAAATGACATGCTGTCAATATTACGTGTATTAAACTTAATTATTTATTTTATTTTGTCTAGAGACATCTTATTATGTTAAAGTGTATTCATTAATCACAAGATCGAAATGATCTCAACATTATGAAAAAAAAAATCAATATGTCTCAAGATATGTTTGCCCTTACGTACGTCCTTCAGTTGAGGGTCACCTGTCCGAAAAACAATCCAATTCTCTCGGTGTTTTTGTTAAAACTAATTCATAAAGAATAATAAATATTTTATGAAATATAATACATTGATTGTGTTCTTATACGTATTATAATATCATAGTTTAGAAGAAAAAAACATACTTGTAAATATCACCCAATAACATAACTCAATCCCTAGTTTTATTAATAAAATCAGTGACATCAGGTTTATTTACACTTTTTATACTAATTTGTCACCCGTTCATCCCCTTAATTAGCCCATTGTATCGCCCATAATCGAATAACATCCGAAAACTTGCGAATCAAAGTTAAAGTGCAAATAACCCCACTCTCCCCTCGAGCTCAATTAATAAACGTTAAAACAATAATCGGGCAGACGCGTGGCGGTTCCATCAAAATTTCTCGCGTCTACCGTCTCCGACCCTGGGGTGGAAGGGGGAAGTCTAGACACCAGACCGATCTATACGGCAGTGCATCGATCGCGGTGGGGGTCGGGGAGACAGGGGTCGTCGGCCGCCGCGCCCCTCGCCGGGGACACAACAGACCCCCGTTAGACGGTTTATGATGTTGACCGCATAGGTGAATTAATGGTGGCGCGATTTGTTCAAATTAGGCTGGAGGATTTTTGTGGGTTTTTAATTGTTGTTTATTTTATGTGATATTGTAATATGTCAGTTTAGTTAGATTTGCTGATTGTAGTCAGTATGGGAGAATTGAAAAATGAATAGTTGGACTACATGATGTTTGTGATATGTCACGAATGTATGATCAGTGGTTGACCAGATGTGGTTTAAAAAGCATAAGAATGATGGAATGTGATGTATGTTTCTTGGTACTTTAAAATCAAATTATTTTGAAGAATTTTATTGATGTACTAAATAATAATTAAGTTGTTAAATATATCCAATACTTCTGTCTGGGACCCTAATTACTTGATTCTACGAAATGTTGTTTAAACACAAATGTCTGTTTCTGTGTATAGCTAATTAAGAAATATTTAATTAACTTTAGGTGCTTTCAGGGCCCTTTTACTGATCGGTTGATTGATATGTGTATTTTAAAATAAATAATGAAAAAGCTAGTGTAATTTAATTTTTACGGCGATAATATTGTTATGTATTGAATGCACGTAACCTCCTCTAACTCTTTACATAATGTTTAAAGAATTTGGATGGGTCATTGTAAGTATCTTCATAACTTGACAGCCTCCGTGGCGCAGTTAGTTATACGACGGCTGTGAAACAAGAGACCGCGGGTTCGATCCGCGAACTGAAACAAATATTTGTATACACCGGTATTTGTTTCGGGGCTGGGTGTTTGTGAGACTGAAAAGTCTATATCCACCCGATCCCATGAGTGGATACCCACGACACAATACTCGGTCTAAGTTTGAGGTCAGGACTATGTATGTGATTGTTGGGCGTATTTATTAACTATGGAATCATTAAATCCATATCTTTGAACATTAAAGTTTTATACTTAAAAAATGATGTATTCCAAGCGAAAATTCATTGTATATTTATCCCTCCTTAAGCTTTGGTATTTTTTAAATCCTGTTTTGGTCATTACCTCGTTCAATTAGGGATTTCTTAGCAAAACTTAATCTTTATAAACACACCTTATTAAGACGAGCGTTTTACCTGTTGTTAATTTACTCTTTTCGTGAAGTTTTTTTTATTACTATAAATGGCGAGATGTGCATACCAATTGCCTGATGGTAAGCGATACGACCGCTTATGGACAGCAGTAATGCGTGGCATTCCACTGCACTCATCATCCTGAGATATAAGATGTTAAGTCTCAATATGTCCAGTAGTTACTCTGGCTACAATTTCCTACAAACCGGAACACAAAAGTGCGTTTGCATTGCTGCTTGGCGGAAGGAGGAATAGACATTGACGGGTTGGTACCTACCCAGGCTGCCTCTCACATATGAGAAACCTACCACCAGTAAATATTACTGTAAAACTCATTTAAATATCTTTAAATATACCATTAATTCTGTCCATCACTCGTCGCCGAATCAGCATTTCAGACTTGCAATTAACCAATCAACAATTTGGTCGTCGCATTGCAAATTTAATAGTTGCAGCTTCGCTCCGGGCCGTGTAATATTAGTCTGGGCCCGCTCGAGCGTATTCAATTATTCCGTTGATACTGGAGTTGTATCGATGTGTTCCCCCCCTTATTTACCTTTCAGGTATTCCGCTGTTTCTGTTGAAAGTTGCTAGACACAACAGCACAGAGTTTCCAAGAATTTTGTTTTTGTAATACTTACGGGGAAGGCTTGTTGGTAAATGGATGGTAAAGATTTTTGTATATAAATACATAAGAGGTGCTGCTAGGACCCTCACTTTTTGCCTTGTATGTTCCGTCTCATAACGTGATAGGAGGCGAGCTTATCAATATATCGGACAGAATTTCTTGTCTCTGGGCTGATAATGCAAAGAAAAATCCAATATTACATTCCATGATCCGGAATTCCAACCCGAGACACCGGCTGAAATGGTACTGGTGTAAACTTTTTCGAAACTTCAAGCTAGTAATTTTTGTAAATATAATAAAGTATCAGATGCACATCATATGTAAATCAGGTTGAATTGTTTCGTTGTATCGTCTCCTTTCAAAGTCATCGATCATGATAGGCTGATGACAGGATGGACACCACCGTACAATGTACACGGTAGTGGAAAACGCACAGTAGTAATCCACCAGTGTTGCCTTTCGGTTTCATTCTATATATTTTATTTTAATCGTGCCAGCATGACCATCAAACGGTGAGAGGAAAAAATCCGTGGTGATGGATGCCCCAATTTGATGGCACTACACTTACCATCACCTCTGCATTTTAATCACTGTTCAAAAAATACCACATTGGATGGGTATACCGATAGATCGAACCGCAACTTTCGCACAAAACTAACTTGTCAAACCTCTGCGCCAATCGATCATCAAAAATTCTAACAATGGAACAACATGGTGACCTCATAATTAATTATAATTGTAGGCGTCGATTGCAATGTATATAATTTCTTAGAAGTATGAATATCGAGGAAAACTAACAATAACAACTGATTTGAATTTGCAAGGTGTTATGCGAAATCAATTATTACGTAGAAACTTGACTAATGATAGGATTTATTGTAATAACTCCAATGTTGTATTTATTTATTCATCTTTCCTATAGAATAAATGAATTTGTTATTATGTATTCTCGAATATAGGTCACGTATTGCAGCTTTATATATACAGCAATTACCTGCAATCTTTATCAGCTCATGTTATGTCGGACCTGAGTATCCTTATTGTGGATATCCGCTATAATCTTAATCCTAGAAATCACATCGTGGGAGTAATGTCTACCACTTTACGCAGGATTGGATTACTGAACAGGGTGCTTCGGTTTTTCACTCCCGGTCATCTATACCGCATTTATAAAGCGTACCTCTGGGATGGATTCGCCCAGTACTTACTCAGTGCCTTGGATGGATAGCAGCGGCGGCCCATCCGCATTGTGAATGATGCAGACCTAACGAGCAACTTGGAGTCGCCACAATTGCGGAGGAATGTCGCCTCTTTAAGCGTGTTCTACTGTCTGCATTATGGCGAATGCTCTGATGGAATTGTTTAATCTATCCATTTTTTTCCTTTCTTGCTGGCTTGCGAAGCCATAGCTTGATGGCCAAAACCATCTCGGCGCGAACCAATTGGTTTGCCAATATATTTTTTTGACACACCGTCAAGCTGTGGAATAGTCTCCCGTCACACTGTTCCCTCCTTCCTATAATGCTGGGTCCTTCTGCCCTAGTGTGAAGAAGCATGTCAGCAGTCCGGCATAATTGTATCGAATGGCATTGGACAACCGTCTGATACCATCTTACACTCTGTCTGGACGGCATTTCCGCTTACCACCAGGTGCAGTGTAGTTACTATGCCATGATATAATTATAAAAATGTGTCCTTCTGTGAAATTTATAGCCTAACTAATAAGCACATGTTGCTCTTAAACTGCACTAGGCTTATAGAGTATGGCCTAAGCCCTCGCAATCGAACTCTCGATTGTAGAACGATCTTCTGCCCCGCAATCGGTGATGATGGTCGGTTACGGTACAGCACATTTTTTAAATAGTTTACAATCTAGAGGATGCTCATCTGACAATTTCTTCCACCAGGTTACCTCCTAACTAAAGTAGAAGGCAAGGTAGGGTCTCCAGAAACACCGCTCTCGGACCTGGGGCTCATCTCATACCGGTCGTACTGGAAGGAGGCGTTGCTGAAGAGGTTGTGCTCGGCGTCAGGACCCACGCTATGTATCCGAGACCTGAGCAAGGACCTGGCGATAGCTTCCTCGGATATAGTGTCCACACTCCAGGAGCGAGGGCTTATGAAGTACTGGAAGGGCAAGCATATTGTACTTAAGAAGCAGGTGAGTTCTTGTAGTTATGAATGTGCAGTAATTATTTTAATTTATAAATGTTGAATGTAAGGTAAGGAAAGGTAAAACCTATAACGGAAAAGAAAATGTGAGTTTGCAGGTTGCATACTATAGCAATTTCTATGAATTTCTGTGGTAGTCCGTTAACCACAGAACACCACACCAATAGGCCAGCATGGTTGGCTATATTATAGCCTAACCCCTCTCAATCGTATTCTCGATTGTGTTGGTGGCCCGTGCCCTGCAATAGAACGTATGTAGGCTGATACAGAACTCCCTTGAATGATTGTCCCCAGGAGGTGCTAGAGGAAGCGTCTCGACGTGCTGCGCGTGCGCGCTGCGTGGAGCCGGCGTGCCTGCGCTGGTGGTGCCCGGGCGGCGCGGCGCCGACGCGCTGACGCCGCGCCCCCCCGCGCGCCCCGCCGCGCGCCCTCCGCGCCGCCCGCGCCGCACGCGCCTCGCGACGACCAGGCAGCAGCGCCGCGCGCGCACTGCTATAGGCGCCGCCCCTGAATATTACGTGTGAAGAGTACACTGAGCAGTGGAACTTGGAGTTAACACTGACAAGTGGAACTTCGGCGTTAACACTGACCAGTGGAACTACGTAAGTCTCTTTACATGTCTAGGTCGTGCCGCCCCCAAATACTACGTGTGAAGCGTCAACACTCAGTGGAACTACGTAAGTCTATTGATATGTCTAGGTCGTACTTATTAATTTCTTCTCGAGGACTCTGGGGTGTCACTCTCTATGTTCTGAAACGAAGTTCGAATATTCGGACGACGTATGTAAAACTGTACAGACCGAATGTGCCTAGATACTGCATAAAATTTTCGAATACTCATAACCATAGACTAAGTTCAAAGTGAATGATAAGTATCATAAACAATAGTATTGGTTTTTAGAAGTGGAAACCTTATAACCTATTTCGCACGTCGAACGTTCGAACTTCGTTTCGGGTCATAGTAGTAGTATTGAGGTATCTGTATCAGCCTATATATATACGTCCCACTGCAGAGCACGGGCCTCCTCTACAATCGAGAGTACGATTGAGAGAGGTTGAAGTAACTCTCGGGCCACGACAAAATCTGGACTTGGCAAGGTCAACATTCCACATGCTATCCATACTATTGCCAAACTTTTAAGGCGGTGGAATATTATTGTTTGGATCCCCATCTTAAATATTTATCTGTGTATATATTATAGTTATAATTCGGTCTAAGTCAAAACGCGTTTTGTCTTGTTAAAACTAATTTTTACTAAATGCCTTTGCAAAAACGAAAACTATAATAATTACTGTTTTATATATTTAAAATCAAATATTCGCATTAAAACTATACCGCTACTGAGAACGGGTTTTAAATTTAACAAGTTTCGATTCTAGACATTGATTTTTAATGTTAATTTACTGATGAATATAATTTTACGAAAAATTAGTGATTTATAATCGATAACTTGTGGAATAACTTCTAGCTACAAGATGTCATGTAATACAAAGAATACGAACGGTTGATAGCATAACAGAGTATTTTTGTCTTTATGGAATTCATGGTGTCGATGCCAACTCGATTTCTTCATACAGATCCTTCCTCGAGTGTCGAAGGATTAAGTTATCTAGTATTCTGTATGTACTGTATCAGCCACTTCTTATCTTCCAACCGAAAGTTCGAGAAGGTGTAAAGCACCATTTCCTCGGGGAGAGTTTCTCGCTTCGAAGATGCGATTATCGTATGGGTATAAAAAAGTTGCATCGTGTTGACATTAAAAGCCAGCGCAGACCGGGACGGAATGGCAAGGAATATATTTTTCTACCAAAGGATATTCAAATTTATCTTGTGGGAGTACGACATAAATTCGAATGTTTTATTTTGATGGCGCGGGATCGAGGAATGCCTTTCTTTGCCACGGCATAACTTTAAATCATTAGAATTTATGTCTTATTCCGACCAGTTAAATTTGAATATCCTTTAGTAAACAATTAAATCTGATTGCCATGCCGTCGCGGTGTGCACTGGCCTTAATTGTCAAACACGATAATCTTATGGCGGATATTCTCACCGAGAAATTATTTTCGTGAATATGAGGCTTTAGACGATTGCAATAATAAATCGAAAGTAGTTTCAATCATATATTTGATTATAATAGTCCAAATATGGTAGATAATGACGTCATATAAGTAAAACGGCGATAACAGAAGATATTCAAAGCGAAACAGGATTTAAGATATGTAAAAGGCAATTACAATGCATTATTGGTCTTTCTACAAATAAAAAAGATAATTTGAAAATTACTTCAATAAAAGCAGTCATCGTTAAAAATACTTACTAGTATATTAGAATATAATGTTACATTCATATTTTGAGTGTAATAATAACATGAGTTTTCAGAAAATGAAAACAAAACTGTTAAGTACTTATTAGCTAGCGAATAGTATTATAACAAGTTATATATTTACTCATGATTATATAAATGTACATAAGTTTAAATGTATTAATTTTAACTATTTCTACAAATTAATTAGTCAAATCGCTAAATAAATAGGATAGTGCTAATTGGCATGAAAATATGTAATGCTAGGAATACCCGGTCAATGTAGATAACAAATAGCGGATTCGGCCTAAAATATTTTTATAATATTATAATGCAATAGAATAATCGGACGCACTTTTAGTTCCATACTGTAGAATAAATTGTGTCTGTATCAGCCCATATACGTCCCACTGCAGGGCACGGGCCTACTCTACAATCGAGAGTACGATTGAGAGGGTTGAGACACTGTAAAATATATACTTAATTGACAAAGTTCTGTTTTTATTTACCTATACTCACTATAAAATAAATAATATACTGTGAATACTTTTTCAGTATGTAAGTATCATTAAACTCGACAATTGTAACAGATTCTAAAAATTGAATAATAAATAAAATAAATGTACAAAATTTACTATAAATGTATTTTAAGAGATTAATTGATAATATTGTAATATACATTTATACACTATTACTTAGTATCAATGATAGACTTTTTTAAATAATTTCGACAAATAGATTAGATTCACTAGCTTTATGAAATTATGCAGAAGTCGTGTAAAAGCTTTCTTTATTTTATTATTATTATTTAACTTTATATATTATTTTTTAACATTAGCGTTAAGGTTGCATAATATCATAGTAATCTTTATTTACCAGGTAATTTATAAGTAAAATCAATGATTTAATACTTACATTTTTACTTACGATTAATTAATTTATTTGTATACATATATTTTTAATTCAATAATATTTTTATAAGCAGTGACATGTAAATCTTTCGACTGTTTTCAGTTTTATCCACTATTTATTGTTTTAGCCAAATCTGTTCCTTATTAATTACCTTTTTATAATTTTTTTTTCTGTTTATATAGCTTCTAACACAGAAACGTAGTAATATATTAATTATATGTATAAATGAATATACAGCAATATGTTACATAGTGTAAGTTTTGATTGGTTTGAGAAGCAATACCCCGATCAGAGGCAAAAGGTCAAATAATATTTGTTCCTGATCGGTGTATTGTTTCGACTTTCAGATTTACTGATATTCACGACATAGAATACGATTTTTTGATACGGGACTATTTGCGTTGCTGTTGGGTGTATTTAGTTAAATAAAATTATTAAATAGTTAATAAAATGTACTTAGAATACAATAGAAAAACCTTTATTTGTTCATTAAAGTACACGTACACTGATACAAAACTAAAATACAAACCTATTACAAATCACAACGGACAAAATGATATAATTGTACTTCAAAGTAATATAATTGATCCTGCATAAAGTTTTGATGTATCAACAAATGTATTTATTCTTAAAATTTATGAACCCCTGTGAGCCTATATAATATATGGTTTCCCAATAATATGGCAAATTCGACAGTTAAAAAAAACATGACAAGTAAATTTATGGAAACTAAACTAGTAAATATTGTAAATACATTTTTTATTATATTAAAATGTATAATCAAATCATAAGATTAAGTGTTTTCAACATACATCGGTCAATTAGTAATATTAGGCGGTAATTTTGTAAATAATATTTTTGACCGGCTTTTGTAAATTGTACATAATTATTATTTTTTAAACGGAACATTTTTTTGTATTTTTCATAATAATGCAATTAATATAGGATTTATTTATAAGTTTTAAATGTTGTTGTACATTCTGTCTTTTTATGTTTTTGAATAGTTAAGGATTTATAAATTGTATTTATGTTTAAGAAAATGAAATTGTACATTCATTGCATGTTTTAAATGTCGACGATTATTATGTTTACAATATGAATGTTAATAATGATTTGAATAAGTTTTATTTTTATATTAATAACATTAAAATGTAAATATTTATTATTACACAGGCTTTTTATTTCATATTTTAAAAAATCATTTTACATTTAATAGGGCTTACATATTTCATATATAGATTTAACATAGATATTTGATCATTTATAGAAATAATTTTCCGTCACATTTTTTCAATTAAAATTTCATTATATTTATTAAGATCTCATTATTATTTTTTAAATTTCATTTCCTGTAGATAATTCATTCTTGAATATGTATTACAGTAATCAACGCGGGAGCTGCTCGAAATAACCGTGAATGTGGTAAATGCCTCGAGAAAATTAAATAAATTATTCATCTGGAGGCCCAATTAGCGCATACAGTAAAAATGTTGGAATATTTTGAAAAAAATTTTATCGAATTTTATTATTCAATTAAAGGTTTATCACTATGCTCTATATACACTATGCATTACGCTCGAAGACCTCAATTGAGTCTCCCAACAGGTAGGTCTTAAAATGAACAGGGACAAAACGAAGATCATGTCGAATGTATGGACATTCGACATGATCTTCGTTTTGTCCCAACTCCGATGGGGGGTAGGCATAACCCATAGGCTCGAGTCTTGAAGTTGTAGACAAATATGTCTATTTAGGACAAGTGGTCCGGTTAAGTAGTTCCAAGTTCGAGAGAGCGGTCAATCGTCCAATCCAACTCGGTTGGACAGCGTTCGAGAAACTAGGCGGTCGTCTTTCGTCTAAAATACCTCAGTGCCTTAAATCGAAAGTCTTCGATGATTGTGTGTTGCCTGTGATGACATATGGCACTGAGATGTGGCCTCTCACTATAGGCCTCATTAGGAGGCTCAAAGTCACTCAACGAGCTATGGAGAGTGCTATGCTCGGGGTTTTGCTACGAGATCGAATCAGGAATGAGGAGATCCGTAGGATAACTAAAGTAACCGGCATAGGCCTGCGGATTACTAAGTTGAAATGGTAATGGGCGGGACACATAGCGCGGAGAACTTATGGCCGATGGGGCCAAAAAGTTCTCGAAGGGAGGCCACAAAGCGGAAGGATGTCCACCCACAAGGTGGTCCGACGACCTGGTAAAGGACATCTAACGTCCAAAGTCGCTGGATGCAGGCTGCCTCCAACAGGTCACTGTGGAAATCATTGAGGGAGGCCTATGTTCAGCAATGTACTTCCTTTGGTACTAACTTTGCATTAAGTAGCAAACACAAGATGAAGCAGCGACTGGATACGTAAAGCAGCAGACCGGGCACTGTGACGTACTGCGGGAGACGACTATGTCCAACAATGGGCTACAACGGGCTGATGATCATGATGAATAAACTTTGAAATACAAAGGTGTGCCATGGGTTTGAATCTACAACCACTGATTTATTAATCCGGTATGCTACTAACTCAGCTATCAATTACTCTTGCGATGGCGTAAGTAGTAATTTATACAAAACCTTTATGAGTAAATGTACTGTATAGACAATGTTTTCACTGATATAGTGCCTATAAATAGTTGTATTATTAACAAATTACACTCCGATCACTGTGGACAACTTGTCACATTTAGCAGTAAGGTACAAAAACAATACATTGAGAAACTTACTGTAGTTCCAGTAACTAAGGCTCGCTTAGAAAAGTTAAGGAAAAATTTATCTGATAAATTTACTACAATTGTAAAGGGTAATGACCCTAATAAATTATATAACTTTGTATTTAACACATTTTGTAAAGAATTCAAGTAAATTTTTGCTTCCAGGTCCATTTCCAGTGACAAAAAGACATGTTTTAACAGTTGGGCTACTGTTAGTATATATAGAAGTAGGGAAAAATTATATGAACTTTATCATGAAAGAACATATAACCATAGTGAGGATTTTAAAATATATGTAAAAAAATATTCAAAAATTTTTAAACAAATCTGTCTTAAAGCTAAGTCAATGTATTTAAGCAATAAAATAAAAAACTCCAAAAATAAAATAAAAATGACTTGGAGTGTGATTAATAAAGAAACTGGTAGAGCTAAACCTCGGGACACAGAGTTTAGCTTAAATATTAATAATCAAATTATTACATCTAATGTTGAAGTAGCTAAAATTTTTGAGAATTTCTTCTCAGATGTACCAGTTTCTATAACAAAAAATTTAAACTCATCCCCTGCCATAGCCGAAAAGTTACTACAAGAAACTGTGAGCGGAAGCAGAGATTCATTTGAATTCCATTGCGTTGACAGTATGGATATAATAAAAATATTGAAATGCATTAATATTAAAAACACATGTGACCTTTGGGGAATTTCAACAAAAATATTAAACTCTGTAATACCAGTCTTGGCTCCCCAGTTAGCTGTAATTTTTAATGCTTGTATAAACAGTGGTCTGTTTCCTGATAAAATGAAGTTGAGTAAAGTTATACCTCTTTTTAAATCTGGTAGTGCAGATGACCCCTCTAATTATAGACCTATTTCAGTACTACCTTCATTAAGCAAAATTTTTGAAAAACTAATGCTCCTACAACTTCAATCTTATTTTTCCAAAAATAAAATACTTCATAATAAACAATTTGGTTTCACGCGGGGTCGCTCCACAACTGACGCTGGTGTGGAGCTTATAGGTAACATATTTGATGCTTGGGAGAATTCACGGGATGCCTTAGGTGTATTCTGTGATCTATCCAAAGCGTTTGATTGTGTTCACCATGATATACTTATCAGGAAATTGAGCCACTACGGAATTAATGGTATTGCTCTTGAATTATGCAAATCATATTTGTGTAATAGGGTCCAAAGTGTTGATGTCAACGGAATAAGGTCTCCTGGGTCAGCCGTTACTATGGGAGTTCCGCAAGGCTCGATTCTTGGACCATTTCTATTTTTAATATACATTAATGACTTACCTTTTTTTATAAGGGACAACTGTGAGGTAGTGTTGTTTGCTGACGATACTTCATTGATATTTAAAGTAAATCGACATAATCCTAATATTGACGACGTAAACCACACCCTCTCAAAAATAGTACATTGGTTTAGCATTAACAATTTGTTATTAAATAGCCAAAAAACTAAATGTATAAGATTTGTGACACCTAATGTAAAAAAAGTTAATGCTAACATTATTTTGAATGGAGATGAGTTGAGCCTTGTGGATACAACTAAGTTCTTGGGAATTACATTAGATCCCAAACTTCAATGGGGCTCTCACATAGTCGCTTTAGCTAAAAAGCTGAGCGCCGCAGTCTTTGCGGTAGGTAAGATTCGCCAATTGACTGATATTGATACAGCTCGATTGGTATATTTTGCCTATTTTCATAGTGTAATGAGTTATGGAATTTTACTGTGGGGTGCTGCTGCTGACATTAATACTATTTTTGTTCTCCAAAAGCGAGCTATAAGATCAATTTATTCGCTAGGGTCTAGATATTCTCTTAGAGAAAAATTTAAGGAGATAAATATAATGACAGTAGCATCACAATATATTTTTGAAAATTTAGTTTATGTTCATAAAAATAAAGAAAGTTTTCGTAAGATTAGCGATATTCATAACAAAAATACTAGGAATAAGAATAATCTAGCAACGCATAAGACCAGACTCCACAAGATCAGCAAATCTTTTAAGGGTTACTGTATACACTTTTATAACAAAGTTCCCAGTCACATTAAAGCCTTATCTATTACAAACTTCAAAGCAACTATCAAACAAAAATTATGCAATAAAGCATATTATAAAATTTCGGAATATCTAGATGATAGCAAGGCTTGGGATTAGAATAAAATTAAATAAATGCGTAGTATCTCGGAGCGGAAGTTTTAGTGTGCTCTGTATAATATCATCTTAATTAAGTAACTTATCACATTTGCTATTGTTTTGCTTTGTAAGTGATTGGGTATGTCATGCTCGCTAAAAAGTCTGTGCTTGCGGTGGCGTCGTGTGCCGGGTCGGTCACTTCCCTGTAGTATGGTTGAGGAGGCCGATGGCTGGCACATGCGTCATACTCGTGAACGGGTGCTGCTTGCGTAGACTGGTCTATCCAATCTGCTTACATTGTAACGGATTGATTGATCGAGTATATAACGCAATTATTCACTGCTTTAGCGAAAAAGAGTATACTGATCCTTCGTTTTGGGCGACTTCGCTTCACTCAGCCATATTTATTATAACATAAACATATTCGTGTTAAAAATATTTATTGTAAATTTACAACAAATTATTAATAAACTGCTCTGATTTAAATGTATATTATGTAATAATCACTACATTGTAAACTGGTTTTGAAAAGAGCAACACTAGAGTTTCTTGCCCGTTCTTCTCTAGTGAAAACCGCTTTCCGAACCGGGTGGTAGATAAAAAAAAATGACTGAATCTAAACGATGTTGAACATTTTAATGGATTCAATAAATTATTTTCATTTCATTTCAATGACGCATTCGAGAGTTAAGAGGTAATAAATAGTACTTTCTGAGAAATGGCAATGTTTACTTTCTGACGCGAATGTTAACTAAATGCATTTATTGGCTATAGAAGCTATATTATATTCAAGAACCCTGCGTAAAATGCACGTGAGTTATTGGCTATGTAGGCAGAATAGTTGATTTTTTAAATAAATCAAGACGTATGGAAATTTCATTTTAAAATTGCAATGTTGTGTTGTTTCTAGCTCTGCTTAGCATTGCTGTATTAAAAAATAGCTTATTCTTTGTGTAACAGATTTTAATAAAATTAGTATTAGTATGGAAAAGTTGTCATTTTAGTGCTATTGATTTTACTCTAGTTCAATTGACCGCGAAGCAAGCCAACTAAATTAAGCTGAGAGTCAAGATTACTAATCATTAATCCAGTAAGCCACAATATAGGATTAAATTACCTGAAGGCTTATTATTTAGAGCAAAATATATTACTCGTTAAATAATATTTACTCCAATAAACACACAGAAACTTCTGATAGATCATTAATGTCTTTTTTATTTCCATTAATGGCGAGACGAGCATGCCATTCGCCTGATGGTAAGCGCAGGCCCGGATCTAGGGGGGGGCAAGTCGGGGTGCGTGCCCCGGGCGGCACGTTCAGGGGGCGGCATATTGAATCTTGGGAGACAACTGCAAAACTCATCAATAACGTAACACCACTTACACTTTTTTTTTCGCCGTGCGCGAATTAGTGATTATGCGATAGAGGAGCGTGAAAAAGAGATGAAAACTTAATATTTGGAATGTATAATAATTTATCCATCTCAACAATTACGTTTAGTTTCAAATATCCAATTTGTGTTTAGTAGTTAGTTTTAATTGATTAACCATCGAACATATTTTATGTGGTACAGGCAGTGGCGAATTTACTAGTAAACTGAGTAGGCTAGAGCCAAGGGCGGCAAATTTGAAGGGGCGGCAAATCTGGGCCAATATATTTTGTTTTGATTTACTGAAATAATAAAAGGCAATATTTTACACACTGAAAAAATGGGGTTTGAAAATTAAGAATAGTTAAAATATTTCAGTAATATGTTCCCACGTTTCCACGTTGACAATTTAATAATAAACACTTTATTAAATATCTATACTTGGATCTCCTTCTTCTTCTTCTACCTGGCGTTATCCCGGCCGGTGCCAGGGTCCACCTTCCGGCAATTCCTTCAATTCTCCTCCATTTCGCCCGATCTTCGGCATCCTCAATAGTAAGGCCATTGACCCTCATATCTTCCTTAACGACATCGAGCCAGCGCTTCTTTGGTCTACCCCGCGGTCGAGGTCCGGGAATATTGAGGCTCAGGCACACATTACCGACGCACTCCTGCGGTTTCCTTAGGATGTGACCATACCATCTCAAGCGGGATTCCTGGAGTTTATCAGCCACATCGCGGACACCAAGATTGCCACGGATGTGCTCGTTACGGATTTTGTCCAAACGCGTAACGTTGCACATCCACCGCAGCATCTTCATCTCCGCGACGTGGACCTCCTGGACGTGCCGCTTGAGGGCAGGCCACGTCTCAGACCCATACAGGAGCACCGGCAGCACGAGGCTTTTATAGGTGTGCATCCTGCAGTCGCAGAGTATGTCCGAGATCTCCCTCCACTTAGCCCAAGCAGCACTTATACGGGCTTTGACGTCAAGGCGCTGTCACCGGACTCATGCAGTACGGACCCAAGGTACTTGAACTTGTCCGTCTTCACGGCAAGTTCGTTCTCTATCACCATGCTTTGGGGGTCCGTACTCCCGCAAGCCATGTTTTTTTTTTTATTGCATTGAATGGCGAGACGAGCAAGCCGTTCGCCTGATGGTAAGCGATACGACCGCTCATAACAGTAGCAACATTCCACTGCGCTCGCCATCCTGAGACATAAGATGTTAAGTCTCAATATGTCCAGTAGTTGCTCTGGCTACAACGTCCTTCAATCCGAAACACAACAGTGCATTTAAGCAGTGTTGTTTCACGGGAGAAATAGACATTGCGGTGGTACCTACCCAGATGGCCTCTCACATATGAGAGACCTACCACCAGTAAAAATGTACTCGGTCTTCGCCACATTTAACTTCAGACCACCGCTCTCAAGCGTTCCTTCCACCGGTTGACCTTGCGCTCCAAAAGTCGCTGGTCCTCCTCCACCAGTGCAATGTCATTGGCATACATCCAACAACCAGGGCGCAGGGTCCTGGATGTGAGACGTAATGACGTCGAGCACAACACTGAAGAGGAATGGACTCAGCGCCGAGCCTTGGTGCACACCGACATCAATCGGGAAAGGATTCGTATCGCCAATGGCAGTCCGAACGAAGGATTCGGATCGGAGGTACATGTCTCTGATAATGTCCACATAGGCTCCCGGTATCCCTTTCACTCTCATCGCCCACCAGATTGCCCGTCGCGGCACACAGTTGAAGGCCTTCAGCAGGTCTAAGAAAGCCATGTGCAGTGGCGTCTTCTTCGCTCTGTATGCCTCGCCAACCATCCTGAGTGCAAATATCGGGTCGGTAGTGCCACTGCCAGGACGGAAGCCGTATTGACACTCAGAGACAGTACACTCTTGGCGGAGCCTGGACTCGATGACGCGTTCGAAAAGCTTCATGGCATGACCTTAATGCTTATGATAATTTCAGCATTCCTGAACACAGCCTTTACCCTTTTACACGGGAGTTATCACACTCAACCACCATGAGTCAGGCATGTTTTTGGTATTTAGGATGCGGTTAAATAACGCAGCAAGAAGCTCCACACTATGAAGCCCCAACGACTTCCACGCCTCTATCGGAATAAGGTCAGGCCCTACCGCTTTCCGGTTCTTCATGCGACAAAGACTATAGAGAACTTTTTCAGGTGCAACAGGTGCAACAAGACCTTGGTTCGGGGGCAATTCGGGGTAGGACACTCCCAAGTAAATATCTATACTTGGATATTATAAAATATTCCAATAGTGATACATTATAAAAAAATCTTGCTTAAATGTGAAAAAACACCTATTAACATTGATTATAGTCTTTAGAGTTCCTTGCTAAAAATATAGTTTATTTTCAAATTGGTTATTTATTGTTTTCACGCACCCCGTGGTCAAGGGGCGGCAAAATTCCTTCACGGTTTCCTTTGCCTGGCGTAAGAGGCGATTAATAGGGGTCATTGGGGTCGCTGGCAAACTCTAAGATGTGCGGCAGAACTCGTGGCTTCATAGCGGACGCCCACGGTTAGGGCGTCCGCTGCAGAGAAAATCTAGGCCTACCTAAGTTGTGAGGAGCCGTATTAGGAAGTGCGCCGGGTGGCACGGCGAGTCAACTAGGTGTTACTCGCTCATCCGCATCGCCTATTGTCCGTAATACATCCAACCTGTTACAACCTGTTCGGAGTTCGCGGATGTTGGTGAACTTCATAGTGAACGCGATGGTGGGGTTATGCACCGCTGAAAGACCTGCTTTGTTTAATTGCGCTGTCATGAAGTTGAAGGGATGGGTTTGATGAAGAGGCATCGAGAAGCCAAAGTCCGGGCATTAAGTAGGCCGAATGGGCACCGGCATGAAAGGGTCGGCATGTCGCTAAATGTCGGCCACATCCGGTCACCAACCGGCACGACGTACCCGCCCAAGATTATGTGCGGCATGGTGAGGCAGCCCCTCGTGAAGGTTAGCCACGTTTGGGCTCTTGTACTGTACTGTCTCTTTGGCCGGCGGGTCAACACTCCTCCCTTCGAGAGCGATCAAAAATACGTGTACAAAATCACTATCAGATCACTATTACGGTCTTTACGCCCCGTGGACGGTGATCGCTACCAAGACGGACACTTAAGTCCCACCACCATAAACTGTGTCACTCATTTGGCACTACTCAGGGTTTACGTGTAGGAAAACTAGAGTCAAAGCTTACAGACGTGTGTGACGTTAACCCTCAAGAGTGACGCTAATATAAAGCGTGTAAAAAGGCTTAACATGGTGGTAAAATGACGTTCTTTCCCGATGTCCTGTGTTGAGTGGGCGTCTGGTTGCTAGAAATGATGATGATGATTAAGATAAAAATATAGGCAAGGGGGGGGCGGCATTTTTCAGTTTTTGCCCCGCCTCGAAAAAAACCTAGATCCGGCGCTGGGTAAGCGATACGACTGCTTAGAACCGTAGCAAATCAAACAACACCTTGAATTACAATACAATGCTTGGCATTCCACTGCGCTTGCCATCCTATGACATACGATGTTAAGTCTCAATATGTCCAGTAGTTACGCTGGTTACAATATCCTTCAGACCGAAACACAACAACGCATTTAAATTGTTAAATTGTTGTTTAGCGGGAGAAATTAAGTATAGTAGTTTTAAAAAGTTGGGACATTGTCTTTGTGTACACAGCAATCAAGGTTGTTAGTAACTTCAACGAACATTAGGTCACTAGAACAATAACAAATATTGTATAAATACATCTCACCAACTAGGTTCTTATTTACGCGACAAGCAAAACAAGGTCGATGGGCGCACGTGTAAATAAAAAAAAATGTTCGGCAACAAGACCTTGGGCGACCGAGTTCATTCGCACGGTCCTGCGTCACCGCCAATTAAACTGATAATGTAGGGCATTAACTAGCGACGCCTGATAACGTGATTAATGCCCCACCTATGACAATATGACAAGGCACAGTAATAGATCCAGACACTGTGGAGGTCTTGAGATCCAACAGATTTCCCTCCCGTTCACTTTCCTTCGCTCCCCTCCCTTTTTTAATTGGCCGTTAACGCTTCTAAAAAAATGATGTTGATGATGTTTTTTTGCAACGAATGGCGAGACGATCATGCCGTTCGCCTGATGGTGAGATACGACCGCTCATGAACAGTGGCAAAGCCAAACAACATCTTGAATAACACCACTATTTGGTAAGCCGTTTGCATATTACCAAGGATGATAACAAAAAAATACGTTTTTTATTAATAGGTACAGGCCTGCATAAAATCCATCGTTGTGAAGGGATTTCAAGAAGGAGAACAGATAATTTAGTATTATATAATCATGTACTTAGACGAAGTTTTTTTTACTCTGTTTTCTTGTTTAAATGTATGGTATGTGATTGATAGTAGACCTAATAGATAAAAATAAAATAATTACGAGTGGGATTTATTTATTGAATAAAGTACAGAAGAATGCAGGAAGTAAACTTGGTCAGTAATTCTAAGACTGAGTTTTAAACTAGCCCTCATCTGATGATCTGGGTATTGTTAACTGTTAACCTAAATGCACTTAATCGCCAAGGTAATGAGGTGAATTACCGACGATACCTTTATCTTCATGTTTACCCATTTGCGGCGCAAACGCAAACCGAAGAGTGAGCGCTTAAGCCCTGTATTGCTCTCCCATATTGCACGTATTTCAATAACAGACCTACTATAATGGTTAATTTATGCAGACATTATTACAACCAATGATGTATTTTTATTTGTATTACGTATCATTGACTACGATCGCAATAATATTACAGTAATATTTGTATCCTGCTGAAAATGTCATAGCAATTAAATAAATACTTGCTAATCGCTTAGGTACTTACAGCACAACTACAATCTTTGATGTAATAGATAGATAAAACCTCGCGTTTAGTTTATTTACAATAATATGATCTCATAAAGGTAGCAGAAAGTCGCTGGATACGAGTCGCTTTTGACAAGTCGCTGTGGGAAATCGTGGGAGATTTATGCTCAGTAGTGGATTTCCTTAAGAAGAATAAGAATATTATCTATGCTATAAAAACTTTTGGTTGTGAACATCCCTGCATTAGCGAAGGCAATTTTTGGATATCAATTTAGTTATGAGTGATAGAGCTATGCTGTTATCAATCATGACTCAGCATTAATGAGCAGACTCGCCCGGAGCGGTACCACTGTCTGAGCGACGTGAAGCGACAGCTGACAGCTTAGTTGTCGCTTTTCGTTCGGTGAATGAGATAGCCGGATGCCCAATACTCCTAATACCCCTTTACTCTTCTCATACTTTTTTCTTCCTGCTCCCTTCTCGATTTGACGGGCCGGCAACATATATATCCAAGAGTTGTGAATGTTCATGGACGGCAGTGATCACTTATCATCAGGTGACCTGTCTGCTCGTTTTAATGGCCATGTATAAAACAATTAAAAGTACTTTTTCTACTTTTGCCCTACCTAGCAACTACATAGATAAAAATATCAAAGAGATACGTCAAAAGAATGTGTTGGGATCAATGTTTGGAATTTATTTTTAATTTAATCTTATATTTAAGTGTGGGTATAAGAGTGGAAACAAATGTCCGCTCATAAATATTTATATCTCTTAATTCAACATTGTCTTCTGTTTAAAAATATATATTTCGAGATATATTTTTGTGGCCGACATTGAACCAAATAAACTATAATTAGTGTCGTGCCATTAGCCAGAAGTTATTTTATTACGCGATTATTCGAATAATTAAGAAATCGAATTAATTATAAAGTTGTGAATGAAATACGCAATTATCTACAAAAATAAATGATTTTTAATTAAATAGGCGTTGTTCCATTTACCTAAAACTAAATACCTAAGTGTTATATCTATGCTTACTAATATATAAAGTTAAAGTTTGTTTGTTTGTTACCTCTAATCTCAGGAACAACAGGTTCGAATTGAAAAAAACTTTTTGTGTTGGATAGGTATAGGTAGGTAGATATCAAAATACAATATATTATCACCCTATGTCCAAAAGGAGGAAAGCAGTATTGAAAAATCTAGAAAATACGAGGAAATTTTACTCGTTTTTCATGGCCCGATTGGTCAATATTCTAAATAGATAGTCGGAATTGAAGATTTGGCCGCCATTTTGAAAAGTGTAACTGCACTTGGGCGGAGTCAGGCCGGACCACTAGTATTTAATAATTATCAATAAGTCCGACGGCCTTTCCAATTTATAAACCTATTTAAGGTATCAAATGTTTTGTCTTCTTCACTCATAGCGAATTTAAAAGTTCGAAAGGGACACAAAATATTGGATGGCTAAAATGTTTATAAACAGTTTATGAAGAAGGCTGCGATTCTATAAATTTTAATGTCTCTATAAATTTTGCAGATGATGAATTTATTATTATAATTCAATTACGTATTATTGCATAATACTTTAAATCATAGCTTAAGCCTTAAACGTGATATATCAGGAAAGAAACCCAAAGAAACCCAGGCAAAATTACTTGACCCTAACTGTGACCCTAACTATCTAACTTGGTTACCTCCACACTTTGCCAATTTTTTTACTTTACAACCATACCTTACCACTATATCTTTGATATCGATACCTCTCGATTGAATGCTTTCGGCACATTACTAATACATTAAGGCTGCCAAAATATAGTCGGTAGGCCCGACTGGCGCCAGCCATGGGTCACCTTTGTAATTACTTTTTTATCAGCTCAAATAACACAGATAACGGCTTGTTGTAATTTATCTAGCGGATAACGAGGTATTTACTAGTTTGCGGAATGACGAACTCGACCAAATGTTTTGACGTTGTAAAGATATGCAGTGAGAAAATGGTTTGGCGTCATAAAGTAGCATTCGTTGGATGCGTGATGATATCTGGACCTTAACATTACACTTGTAGATAGAGAGGAGATTGCAAGTTAAAATACATATAGTCGATGCAATAAGAAGCAAAAAGACAGAAAGAAATTATAGTAATAATACATTTCATTTTATAATTATTTAACGATTGTGAATGATTCATTGATGACGAATAGGTTTCAAAAAATCAGATCTTAGCACTAATTATTTTCTCAGTGTATCTACTCACAATTGCATGACCAAAAAAAGATGGATAAGGGTTTGAAAAGCCTCAAAAAATCTATTAGCAGTTAAATGTCTACTATAATCGCTAAGAGAAAATCAACAACGACTAATCCACTTTCAACTAGATTTAGATGTTGATATTTTAATTGATATTAAAAATCAAGTGAGCACTTCTAAATAACCAACGAATAACGAAAGCATACGCTGTTCATATACTATTCCCCATTAGTTCCATTAGATGAGTATCATTTTGATTTCAAAAATCATTAGAGTCATGGAAAACAATATTTTTATATTCCGCGCTTGAAATGGTAGAGACTTTTTCCACTTAACTGCTTCATATTGTCTATTGCCTAAAGTGCCTATTTCATCACATGATATAGGTGGATGGGAGTTAGGGTCCAACCCTTTAGAGCATAATCCAATTACAGCGTGTAATCGAAATGAGGTTCTACTTTTGTCCCCCTAATACCACCAACTGTAAACCTATTACAAAATACCCTGTCCCTCGCGCATATTGTTAGTTTTATTGATCTTATTACAACTTGTGAATTCATTGGGTTTTTGGTCAAGCGGAATTATAAATGGGTAATCAGTTCGATTCTGTAGTCAAATATCTTCCAGAATTGGGTTCCTCTAAAATCTAGGCAGATTTGGCCTACTTTTTGGGAATTAAAACTGGAATTTCATCTAAAGTGCAATTTGTTAAAAAACCGGTTGTGAAACTAAAGACTGTAGTTCCATTTTCATAACACAAGACAAATGTGTCTGAAATCTACAAATATTTGTATCGAGTCTGAGTGTTGTGACTTCAAAGATTTTCACGTAGTTTCCGATATCCATGAGACAAACTTTCTATTTTACAGTGTTGTACGGACTACTTCAGTGTTTGTGAATTTCAAATTGTTTTTATGGTTATACTGACACTAACCACTTAGGCAATAGACTCAGCCGAGTAAATTGGCATTGAAAAACCGTGGAATGTTACATAAAATATACATTGCAAAAATGTTTTCTAATGGACAAGGCCTTTACCGGTCGACCTCAGGCTTACCTTGGAAATATAAAAGAACATGTCTATTACCTACCTACTGTTGTAACAATTATATCACATAAAACACTTGACAGAAATTCAGTAAGGACTATTGCTCCCGCTATTTCAACTCCTGTCAGGATTAACAGGGGCATCTCAAAAATTCACAAAGAACCGAAAATCGCCGAGTGTCATACAGGTACTGCTGTTTCAACCTGCAAGGAGTTTAATCAGAAACAAAGAAAATAGGAGCAAGGAATAAATTATTTGCCAGACATACTAAAAGGTTTCCAGTTATTACTCTTCGACATAAAGACGATTTCAGAAAGAGATAAAACTAAATGTAAGCCATAAACTACTCACATTACAAATACTGATAGAATCTAAATAACTAATTATGACAAGATGATTATGAAAGATACGACAAGATTTGGAGATGTGACATTAACGTTGCAAAATATTTTTCGTGTTTGTACTACCTGGTCATTTAACAACTGTTTCAAAAGAAACAAATGACGATTATTCCAATTAACTAAGCAAGAATAATTTTGGTATGCTGGCATAATTGTCAGGAATAGCGCTGTAATTACTATTCTGATCAGAAGTTATTTTACTATACCGGTGCAAACTGATCTAAGATGAAACTAACCAAAGGCCTTAGAACCAACCCGCTCGCTAACCTGATTAGGTCGTCAATGAAACAATAAAACAAAAAACAGCGCAACCGTCCCCCTCACACAACGCGACGCACCCATTCGGAACCAGATTTAGGTAACAGGCCTCTTATTTTATTTTCCCTTATTTTTTCTTTTTTGTCCAAGGAGTTTTGTCCAACTATGGAACGTCAGAACAGGCCTAAAAAGGTTCATGTCCTCAGCTCTTAGTCCATTAATATCGAGAGGTTGTAGCCATCGCCCTTGGCCGCGACTTGGAGCCATTGTCTGCTCGAATGTGAACTCGACGTTTATTTACCCTTGCCCTTAGGGAGTAAGGTGACATTAGGAATGGTAAACATGCCGTCACGTTTTATTTTAATTTACATTTTAACTGTATTTGATGCGCTTTTAAGATCATCAGTTTGTATTCAATTTGTGACTTTTCACCTTGGCAGAAACTTACGTTCTCCAGATTTTAGTAATTAACTTAATTTTTGAATTTTAATTATTATTAACATTTTTGTTTTAAATATACTACGAGTACATAAAGGTTCATACATACAAGTAAGCACATACATACAAGTTCATCCTAATTATTTAATTAATTTTGTACCTCATAATTTATTCCATAAATTTTGTATGTAATTTGAACGGATAAGTAATTTTTAGTGATTTCTAAATCTCATATACCATGTAATAAACTGAGTAAGATTAGGAATTTCTACAATGCGATCACTTAATATAAAATGGAGATAACTTTATCAAAAATGAACACTAAAATTATTAATCCCCAAGAATGACTATTCCTGTTACGATCAACGTCACAAGTAAAGTCGCTTAAAATATTAATTTGATTAAAAGAGAAGGTATATAAAACTTAATTTGAAGTCTGGCCGAACCGACTGAGGAGTGTCAAAATACTGGGCAATGTGAATGAATCAACGCGTGAAGGTGAGACTAGATAAGATAAGCCCATGATGCCAAAACATTGTTCAAATACATTACATTAGCCACAATCCGAGCGTGGCCGCTATCACAGGTGACGAAATAATACCTATGTTCGTTTTGTTTTATTTATCTGTATACAAAAGTATTCGCATTTATTTGAAGGATAAAATGGCTCTCGATGAGACATATTTCCGCATAAATGGAAACAACGTAGGCAGCTATGTGGCTCATTAATATTGCTAGGATTTGTGACATACAATGTTGGAACGTGGATGAGACTATCTTCTCTTTCATCATCATCATCATCATTCTTAGCCAAAGTAAGTCCTATCTTAAACTCATCAAATTCCCTAATGAAGGGTGTTTCCAACTGGTTGTTATGGAAACATCGCCGAAGTCTGCTTGCTAGGCTATCTCTCAGTTGTCTTAACATTAGAATTTAGTTATATCTATCGAGTATCGAGTTGTGTTTTCAAATACATAGGTTATTACTAGGTACTACGGTCTTTGTACTTGTAGTGTTAACCTGCAATGATAGCTTAGAAAACTGCTTGGCCATTGTACTTATATGATATCATAGTACATCGGGCCATGCAAGCAAAATAAGAATGGTGATAATCCGTTGCAGTAGCATATCCGTCTAACCATGCAGATTCAGTCGTGACTCGTGAGTAATGAGTATGGATATAAAAATCTATTTTCCTCACATTCCAGTGTAGTGTGTAATTTGATAAGTAATGCGTCAACTCACATCATGCTGGGTCACGTATGCATGTGTTCGTTGTTATTACCTGAACGCGTTCAATAGTTGCATGCGTTTTGGTCGGTCAGGTACGACTTAGGAGGTTTGATAAAATAAAGTATATTTACCTACAGCTACAAGAAATTATAGTTTTCATGTCTAAGGAACTTCGATCCAAAATAATTGCAATCATAGTAATGATTTAAGCTTATTACAATTTTTATAATTTATATGTATTTAATAAAATGCCCCCATGTAAACCCACATTTAAAAAGTAAGGATTAAAATATGATAGTAAATGTTTTTTTTCAATGACTTGGGCCGTCTATTCAATTGTTCACAGGACCTTAACCTTTTCGACAGTGATCAGACAGAGATATTGTCACTCGTATCGACAATATAATTGAAACACAACTTCATTTTATAAAGTCCCAAGCGCCTTAGACGATACGAGTTAACGAACCGTGCAGATTGTAAGTACTGTAATTAAAATTAGAACATGTTTCTAATCACATAAGTAACTTGAACAAATTCTTGGAATAGTTTTGCCGTCGGCATTCTAGCGATCAGCGAGCAGTCGCGGTTCAGGTATCAGTTATCAGTGGATGTGTCGGAGCTAGACTCGCGCAGTCGGGCATGAGGCGAGGGAGCGTGCCAGTAGGCGGCAGCCAAGGGAGCCGAGCTGCAAGTCAACATTCGGCCTGAAATCATTCACCAGCCAAACTTGGTGAATGTCACAGCGTGCGACGAGTGACCGCGGCGGCGGCGGCGCGGCCGAGGGCGAGGGCGCGGGGGACGGCGCGCGGGGCGCGTGCGGCGGCGGGGGCGGCAGATTCGCGAGGAGGCTTCCGCGGGCGGGGTCAGCGACCTCGCCCCCCGCGCGCCGGCGCGCCCGCCAATGTCAGGGCCGGTGCAGCCGCGGTCAGCTGACGTCTGGGGACGCGCGGGGGACGGCCGCCGGCTCCGATGTGCAGTCGTGCCTCGATCGCCGGCGGAGACGTACGCCTCTCCGCCGCGCCGCGCGCTATTAATAGGAGCGGGCGGCGGCGCCGCGCGCTACTCCGGCGCCGAGGCTGTCCTCACGAGTCAGGTACCTGAAGTAGCGCGCGATGCCTCCTCCGCCAGCGACGGATTCTCCAGCATACGCAGCTCGGAACAGTGACCGCCGCACGCCCATTGTACTTCATCAGGTGCTCTGGTGATGATGGTTCCAGGCGCTTGTTGGAGTACACTTACCGTGTCGGCGGTGGTCGTCCGCGTGGCTGGCGCGAGTGGCGCAGTGAGCGGCGAGCACGTGTCGGTGTGCGAGCACGTGGCGGAGGTGCTGCAGGAGGTGAGTACTGGTGGCGGTCGCCGTCGCCGTCGCCGTCGTCGTCGCCGTCGCGGAGACAAAGAGTTGCGGTGAGTCACGCGTTAATCACAGCGGCGGTTGATGACCGCTGCAGGCTGCACCGCCCCCCGCGCCGCACCCTCGCGCCCGCCCCCTCCCTCACGCGACACCCTCGCACCTAAAATCGCACACATCCACATTTGCATTGGTCATCGAACTCCCCGCCGAAAGATCTGAACAAAAGCAGCTTAAACTGGTTTTGGCATATTTTTCGACAGCCGTGGGTCGCCGGCGCAGTTTTCCTGTACGTTTGTTTGTGTGGAGCGTGTGTGCAGTCCTGGCGCCCGGCGGCGGCGCGTGGAGCGCGGTGCGTTCAGACTACTCCTGGCAAAAACTCGAATGACGAGTAAAAACAAAGTGCACTCAAAAAATCCCTCATTCCCCGAGTAGAAAGTGTGTCCGGCGAGCCGCGCGCGAAGACAGCCGGCGGAGGCTGCTCGTGGCTCGCACAGAACAAAGCGTGCAGCGTGACGTGTGCCGGCGGCCAGTTTGTTTCCTATTCCGAAAACACTCATGCAGCGTAGTCGGCAGTTAGACGAATTTTGCGTGACGTCAAACGGACGAGTGATATTTTTCAACGGCCTCGTCATTACCGAGGTGATTTCAAAACGTTATTGCTTTACTTTCGAGTGCGAAACGAGTCGCTGCCGGGCGGTGGTCGCGCTCGCGCCGACTCGCTGCCATTTTGGACTTTATACGGCGAGGACTGGGCACTGCGACGTGCAGTTTCGCGAAAATGTATCTTGGTCGCGATATATAATGCAAACAGCCAATAAAAATACAAGTCTCGGGTGGATGACTCACAGGAATGCGTCTAATTGTCGAACGTGAACGCAAAGAATTCTTCGTGTTAGATTTCAAATTAACGCGAAACGAAATCGAGTTACATTAGTACAAGGTTTCACCGCCGGCTCATAACTATCTTGTGTTTATTAACTTTATTAATATCAACCGTTTTGAAGTAGAAAAACAATTTGTTTACCTCGCGTGTTCTATCTCCACTGTATTTTGTAACGTAATTGCCTTTGTTTCGTTTGCAGTTTTATAAACTGTCGTGGAGGTCGAAAATGTCCAATTATATTATAAATTCGCAGGTATTGGAAATGTTTCCGATGACCAATAGAGTGCACTGACACCATCCAATGTGACTCAGTTCACGTCAAAGACCGTTTGTTAAATACAGACCAAAAAAGATTGATTCGACCGTCACAACGATTTCGCTCGTGATTGAATTTATATTTTTTTCTTATTTTTCCACATCGCAAAGGCGGTTGGATGATAGTGTTTTTAATAGACGTAGCCAGTCATCTAATCAATGCATTCGCGTGTTGTTGGAGTGGGTGTAGACTGTAGGCTCGAAGCCTCCGACGCGTCAGCACCAGACATATTTATTGAATATCTATTTTTAAATGCGCTTGCAGACGGTATCCGCGAAAGCGCATACACTGAGCTAAAGCTTGATTTAGGAGCATATCTGACTCATGATCGTAGACTGCAAAAGTCTCTTTGTTCTTTTTTGTTGGTTACTTTCCTTTGCAGGCCACTCTGTGACTTTAATTTTATTACCAACGGCCGGAGCCGCACGTTTATTTATATTGGCCATATTTGCACATCTTGATTTTTTATATTTGTTTTATAGGAACAGCGTGGCGTGTTTATACTTTAATTTGCTTGGTTTCTGCTAAACTAAATCAAAAACTTTTCTTATCATCAACAACTTTATTCACTTTATGTCTATAGTTTGGCTTCCAAACGTCCAATGGGTTTACTTGAAACAAGTATAATCATACTATTTTTTAAATCATTTTAGTCATCTTAAGGAAAATCACTAGATTTGTGATTACTAACAGTCATTAAGACAAAACATAAATATTTACATTTCAAAACAACTATTTCGACCATGAATAAAATAATTTGATAATAAAAATTCATAATCATAATTCATCATGATGATTATTCTCTCAAAGCCATAATATTTAGCAACATTCTTAACTTTCAACCTTTTTCAAAATTCCGAAGCAAAAGTGTTCTTTCCGTTTGTGTTTTAATAACGTCTGCTATCACATTTACCACATTGATTCACAATGTCATGTACATTGGCAAACTGTAATTTTCATGTAAAGTATTGAGATTACATTGTTACCGGTAGACCAGTTTAACCGCTTCGGCTTCCCGTCGGTCGTTCATGCAACCGTTTTAACTAGCTAATTAGCTTACGTTTTTCTACACTTTTTCAATTTATACATTCCTTGTGTTATTAGACCGCTTTTATCCACAGATTATAGCACCTTTAATTTTATTATTCGATTTTGAGGCCTGAGTATTGGTAGCATGTGTTGTATTTGATATGTTTTTTTAACCTATTTGTTCCACTGCTGGGCTAAGGTCTTCCTCAACTCCTTCTACTTATCCCTTCCACTTATCCCTATCAGATGCTGATACCATTATGCTGCTAAATAAATGCTGCTAAATTAGTTCAGGTCATCACATCACCTTTTATGAGGACTTTTGATATTTTAATTTCATTAAAATTGTTTTTTGAAAACTCTATATCTTTATTGCACACCACATCTAATAAAGATGTTACAATTTTATCGAAAGATACAATGTTAGGCACGGCAACAATTTAGGAGAGAGGAGGAAGCCGTAGTATTAATGTTATGTATTAATATATTTATAATATCGAATCCTTATAATTTATATTAAGTGTTCTGGTGTATACAAATTGAAAATAAAATATAAATATTTTCTAAATATAACAGTATTTTGTGTAGATAATTATATGGGTCCTTGCTTATTATTTACAGTTAAAATCTAATTGAGATCACGTTATACATGTATATTATCTGAATTGACACATTGATGATATCTCAATAAAAGTCTTGTGTGATATCATTAGAAAAACACAAACGTTTTACGCTTGGTCTTAAAAAGAAATTTGTTTTCAAGTTTTAAGTGTTAATGTTCTGGGTCATCAAAATATATGTTTAAGCATCGGTAATTTTAAAAGAATCCATCGAAATTATTTTCAATTGTGTCGATAATCATTAACAAAAGTTCATTCTGACACTCAATATTGGGTGACAGCTATTTGAACAGTTGGTTATTACATAATACTCGTATGTATTACTCTTCATTCATGTAAATTACTGTTAATTATGACGTTTTTGAATTTCCAATGACAGAGTTTTAATTTTTAACACTCAATTTTAATTAGGTAATCATTTCATTTCTCACTATATTTTCTTTTACATTATCTTCGGTATCATTCCCATAAGAAGATTTAGGTTTATCCTGCAGGTTTTTTGTTTATTTCCTCAGGACATAAAGTATTCTATGTCACTCTCCTACCAATCATGTCTATCATTACCTTTCTTACTATGAACAACATACAAACACACTTTCACATTTATATTGTTAAAACGACTTATTGATCTGATTGGTCTAAATGCTTTTGTTTAATAAAGCATACAAGGTTAATGGACTTCTAAATTAGAATTTCAAATATGCATATGCAGATTAGGTGTTAACAAAAACGAATTGCACAAAATGAATACATTATTGTTCGCGATATATCACTTATTTCATATTCGTAATTAATTAACAAAGTATTCTTATTGTTTTTTTTATGTTATCGTCTGATATATATATATTTAATAGCTCAAAACAACAATTATGTAGTGTGATAAATGGTTTTTAAGTTTCATATAAATATTGAAATCGTTTATAAGACAAAATGCTATACAATCTTTATTATTTTAAATCTTTTTTGCTTCTACCCATCATATTATAATAATTCTGGTGCCATGATCGTTTACAAGATTTGTGTTTTTATAACTTAAATCTAGAACTAAAATTACTTCTCTAGAAATGAAATTACATACAATATGTTGTCTGGAAGAAATTGCGTTAGGCGATAAGACCGCCAATTGTCACCTTTATTTAAACGAGTTGACATATTTTTTGTTGTATTTTTGTATGTGGTGTTCAATAAAGAATTTATAAATAAATAATACATGAAAAAAATTTTCATCATTTTTATGAGTTCATCCTAAAGATTTTCAAAGATTTTTTGTAGCAAGTATGGTTTCTACGGAATAAGATTGTACAGATACGTTTTGTATGATTATTTGGGGAATATAATAAATTAAAATTATTTCTTTAGTATTTGACTGTGACTGTGTTTTGATAACTAACCGTCGCGTTGGTGTCACATCTTCACTTCTTTTGGCTTCAGTTCTTGGCTAAATATCAAATTCACCATTTTCTTTATATAAACAAAATACCAAAAATACATTAATGTGTATGTTTATATTTGAAAACCTTTTTCATTCTATTCTTCGTTCTCAATAATGTACAGTTAAAACAAAGAAGTTATTTAAGTGTTCGAGAACTTTATCAGTTTGCAGTTATTGGTGCGTTGTCATCGTTATTTAACATTGAGATATACTAGAGAGGACACTGCAAATAAAATGTTTTATCAAAAATGAGCAGTACCGTACTACTCCTTCTGTTTCTATCTCTGTCACACCTACGCAGAATCATCTTCGCTCCCGCTTCAAGCACAATGCGCAGAGATTTTGTTCCTGATGTCCGCTCTGATATACCAGTAATAACTCAACTGTATTTATATTTTTTGGAACAGAGAGTGTGGATAAAATTGGTAATAGTTTTTATCGTCACATTTAAAAGTCTAATTAGCAATCTTTTCTAGTAGTTCTATTTTCTAGTAGTAGTTTCGTGATGCTTGAATTTTTTAGAGGCTCACACATTAAACAGAATTGCCAGAAAACATTTTCATGTGTTAATAATGTCAGCAGTTGTTCTACGATACGATAATAACGCTGTGGTCTTGTGTTCGAATCCGGGTTGAGCAAAGTAATATTGGATTTTTCTGTTCAATATCAGTCAGGAATTTGTGCCCGATATGGCGATGCGCTCGCTCTCTACGACAGAATATATGTTATGGGCCAAGTGATTAATGCAGGCAGTGTTCACAATGCCCGGGCAGTATGAATATTGCCGAGCCATATCGGGCCAAGTGATTAATTACAATCTAAACTCACCTATTTATCACATTGCCAGGGCATTATGAATATGGCTACATGATGATCGGGCAGGGTGATTAATAGGTGATTTTTTACGTGGTGCGCTGCCGCATTGTCGCATCTGCGGTGGACCCATGAATTAGAAAGGTTGAATTGATCTGCTTATGTTTAGTTGCTTTTTAACGTCCGAAATATTATCTTCAGAAGAAAATTTAGTGTACCCACTTTATGGATCAGTTAGTTCGACTGTGCCCCAAAACCGACTCGGAACATCCCGACTTCACGTAGTCTTTTGGTTACCGACCCTAGAGTGTATATAAAAAGCCGGAGGCGCGGAGGGAGAGCCCCCGCCCGCTGTAACGAAGGATAGGAAACCGTGCGAGCCATAGCGGCTGAGGCTGGTCGCCGGAGGCGACCAGCAAGCCGAAGATGCGGAGGTGAGCATGGTTGCCTATCTTTTGTTACACAAGGGCGAAGGGGCTGAACTTCCCGTAGCGCCGGAGACGATGCAGAAGCTAATTTGTATTGACAACAAGTGTTTTAAGGGTTAGGTTGCTATAATAGATATTTCTCAGGAATGGTGCGTTACCTTTTCATGGGAGTGGTACCAGGGGAGGTGCGACACTCCCTCCACTCCTCCCAACCCACCCCCTCGTGCTGCCCTATCATAAATTCTACTACTTCGGCTCATTGTTTCGATTTTGATTCTCTTTACATCACTCTGCCCAATAGGCACTTGGCATTATTCATAATGCCCGGGCAATGTGATAAATTGATTGGTTATAATCACATTGCCCGCTCTTATTGGGCATTATTCATATTGCCCGGGCATGATGAATAATGCCCGATTAATCACTTGGCCCATAACATATACATGGCGAAATGTAGGTGCACTCTGCTTATCCCTTCTGGGAAAAAGGCGTGAGTTTATGTATGCATGTATGTATGTATAAGAATATAATATAGCTTACCTATAATGCAAAATCTTAATGGCACAAGACCAGGTTTATACCGAATATAGACTAATTTAAAAAACATATAAACAAAAAGTTGTTCAAATACTAATCTATAACATGACACTGTCTTTAACACACTTTCCAACCACTTCTGTGTTAATAATATAGCTCTTAATTCCTAATAAGGGTTATATAAGAAATACAACTCAATAATGAAGATAAAAGATGAAATATATAACACAATTCTGATATTATCATCGCAAGTGAAATCTGTATAATACAAAGGAGATAATGAATATAAATGTATTATAAAAAGTTAAAAAATATGTTTTGATATTGTTCTAGATAAGTTCTATCGCATAATTTATTCATCTAGATTGTTTCGAAGAAAAGATATTTGATTAAAATATTCTTAGAAAATTAAGATTGAATTGCTTTTTAGTTTTTAATAAAGTTTGTTTTCGCCGCTCTCTGAATTAGGTTTTGAATACAATATTGTTGTTTTAACTTTTTGTATCGCTATATTATGATTATCAAGATATTTTTTAGTTAAAATGTATTCTAATGTGTACTTTTTCGCTTTATTTCTTCAATATAATTTAGTTTACACTGTTATTCACAAAATCGTTATTATTCCACAAACTATTGTGGCTAAAATACCCAAGATAAGGTAAAAGCACCAATAGTAGACATTTAAGGATAAATCAAACTTAATTCTCAAAATTCAAAAATGTTTTTCAAAAAATTAAAGTTACATTTTCTTTTACTGTTAGAGCAACATTTGGAATGTAACTATTTCATAATAATAAAATTAAGATTGCTTTATTTTATATAAAAAAATATATATTTTCTTAGGATTGCCGTAGTCACTAATAGATGACAGTATAAAAAAATCAGATGCCCCAATAATAGACATGAATTGGCACCAATAATAAACATGACTATAACATAATTTTAATATTATGTGTTATCAAAAAATTATAATTTAAAATCAAACCGAGCACAGATTGTGCTTTAGAATTAATTAAGTAACAAAATATATATAATATCTTCTTCTTTCTTTCAAGGACTTAAAAATTACATTATCATCAGGTGTGATCTTATTTTCTTCGTGGTAATTTTCTTCACCTGTATATAAATTTATTATTATTAGTCCTATATCAATTTCTAATTAATTATCTTTCTTATTGATTTTCTTTTTCCCATCTCATCATTTTTAGTTAATCTTAATTCATCTCATCATTTTTAATTGCTCGAACCGTAATCTGAAATTAATGTATACTAGTAGTGGAAATCTAGTAGACTCTCACAGTTGACACTGTCTTCTTTTAAATAGCCTAGTGTACAACAAATGAAACTCAGATATGAATGTTGTGTTCACAACATAAATAAATAAAATAAACTACCAAGTTTACACATGTCACACTGTTTGTGGTCAATTAACAAAAAAAATTAAATTTACTTCTGACAGTGCAAACAAGCTTTTGGGCATGTCTCAAATGGTAGGAGGTGGCTTTAAAATTAGGAGCAATGTCATTAAAATATTTAGTTTTCTTATTAGAAAATATTTTTTCGAAAGTGTCATCTATTGGTTCAGTGTCGGGTATTGGTGCTTTTACCTTAATTAGCCTACCGCAACATACATAAATAATAAATTCACAATTGTGTCTATAATTTACAAAACACTTAATAACAGTAACAAAAACTAGCCATTACATAAATATTTTTATTACGTGTTCTATAAACATACATTTTGCAAAGCAAAGAGCACATTGGTACTTAAACTTTGCAAATATTGATAATAATAAATCATTTACGTATTTGAAACAAATGTGTTAAATAATATTGAATGCATTATACATATTTTTATCTGCACAATAAATTACTAAAAATATTTTAGCCTTAACGTTTGTAAGTGCAAATCAATTAGTCTGTCTAACTCTACTCAACCTTTTGAGTTTACATAATATGACCTTTAATACTTTTACAGACATAAATGTAAGCGTAGTTTATTATTTATACAAGAACGATTACCAGTAGATCATCATAACATAATGGTAACACAAACTCATTGTAATAATAGAAAACTTTTGAGACTGAAACGTAAACATCAAAATTCGTATAATTACATAGTAACCAAGGTTAACGTGGCCTGAAAGTATCGGGGGAAATACTATTCTTTATATTATGAGTTTCTCTGGAATGGTTGGTGACTAACCGGCTCATTGGGCAGCGTTCCATAATAAATAGTACAAAGAATTATTTTTTACCTGGAACGCTCGTAGCACAGTCATGGCACGCTACGTACCTTTGGGCCGAAAGCCTAATACTATCACCACTTTGTCTGAGCATCATTCACAATACAATCTTCACTGGTTCAGGCCATTACTATTTCCTAATGATTGATTGGTTTGTATATATGTTTATTATACTTAATAAAACAACCATTCACTTTAGGTGCTAATTTATTACCATTTTCCGTTAACTTTTTAATTTCACAAATTGGCGGGAAAGTGTCATAGAGCACAGGTGACCATAGACACATCATTTCTACTTCTGTCTTTTAGCAATCGGGTACCATATCTAAAGGACTTGATATGTGGCAACGGTATTACCACTCATGAAATGCTATAAGCTAACTTGTGACTCGAAACACGCTTGCATCCCAGTACCCCAGGAACAAGAAAGGAATCATGATAAACTTTTTCCTCAAAGAATACATAACACTGCAAGACATAGATCACAAAATAATAATCAGGCCATGCTCCACTACACTGCTTTGCTTTTGCGCGCTACTTTTGAAGATTTTGGGATCATAATTTTAACTTTCCAATGAAAATTGGCAATAATTATCATATATCGAAAAAAATAACATACAGTCGACTTGAGAACCTTCTCCTTTTTTGAAATCGGTAAAAAAATAGGCGAAGCTGTTTCTAAAGTATAGTCGTGTATATTTATCGGTCATCAGAAACAAGTCTAATTCATGAACAGCTGCAATTATGTCGGTGACGTCAGCACTAACCGTTATTACCCGCCCACAAAGGCGAATCCATTGTCATTCTACATCTGAAATAAACGACCACAATACGGACTAACGTCTGAAATGTCTAATACAATTACAATTAGGCACAATTCTAGTGGAAAATTATGAGTTTCTGTAAATATAAGTAAACATATTTAATTCGCTACTATGCTTGAGTGATTTTGGGTGTCGGTTATTTTTTTCCGATTAAATGATTCACCAAGACTGCGCCATCTATTTAATATTGTTTTTCTAATTGACAAACATTTGAAATGTATCCCATAGATTATTATTATTAACAGAGATAGATGCGCATCTCTACTTTTAATATCTCTACTTTTTTCGAATTAATTGTGTTCAATATTTGTGTGTGAACCACAGACCAACAAGAAAGTGTAAACCAAGAGAACCTGCATACCATAGCGGTTTATAAGAATTTCTATGGTATGTAAGTCCGCCAACCCGCACTAGGCCAGCGCGGGGGACTATATGGCCTAACCACTCTCAATCGTACTGTCGATTGTAGAGTAGGCCCGTGCCTTGCAGTGGGACGTATATGGGCTGATACAAATACAGATTTGTGTGTGAACAAATTACTAAGAATCCAGAATTTTTAGGAATTCCAGTGGAAGCCGTTTTTTACCCAACTTCAAAAAAAGGAGGAGGTCAAATCGACTATATTTTATTTCTTTTTAAATAACATTTAACATCTTCGTAAATTTTTGTGCTTATATTTTCGACGAGTGGGATGATTTGATATATTTGGACATTTCCTTGGAACACAAAAGCTTCTATACCGTATCCTAGTAACGCAAAATTAAAGTGTCGACTAATATCTACCCACATTAAAATTAGGTCTCCCTATTAGAATTAGCCAAATTAGAAAAAAATATTTCGAGCTTACGTTTTATTTTGTCGTATATAGCAGAGTATATTTATAACAAAGAAACTCTATTTCTATAGAAATGGATCGGATACAGCGCCTCTACCGACGATACTGAGAACTATTTTTCATGCTAATACTTAACCCGATTGTAAAAGTAGGTCTATATGAAAGATGGACTAAAAGTCTATGATCTCAATTTACAAATATGGCTTATAATGCTTTTGATCTGTATCATAAAAACATATTATTTTAATATGTTTATGAGCGTAATATGGAGCGTGAAGGAAACGTTTTATGGTAACCTGCCTGCGAGGCTACGACTAGCGTGGTAGAACTTTACAATCTAATCTAAAATTGAAATTTCAAAATGTTTCTTAAAGAAAAATTCATGTTATGATCAGAAAAATCAATTAAAATGACCCTTAAGTTTACATAAACAATTTTTATTACATACATACATACATAAACTCACGCCTTCTTCCCAGAAGGGGTAGGTAGAGGTGCCAGGACACCCACATTACGCCTTATATGTTCCGTCCCACAATGTGATAGGTGGCGAGCCTATCGCCATATCGGGCACAAATTCTGGTAATAATTTCATTTATTCGACCTCAATCCATTATCTCCTAACCACCATCCCTCGAATTGAAAATTGTGCCTCACAAATTACAATACATACTTCCACACCAAACCACCGCACCATTACCACGATTGAATCGATTTATCCATCGGTTAGATTACTGGATGTGCTATACCTGGTAGAATGTTCTTATTCTCTCGGATAGCGACCAACGATACCTAAAGATGGCATTTCAGGTTCGGGGGGTTACTCTATGCTTCGACAGGAATTAGAATGAAATAGAAATGAACTAATTAGAAAGAAACGAGTTAGAATGTTCGAAAGTTTCATGTCGACGTTTTAGAGTTCACGTTTTAGAGGTATATAGGTATAGTTTCATATAGAAACACTCACATTAAACGATCTGTCGCGGCTGTAAGTACAATTAAACGAATTCACTCTGCACTTATTGAGTAATTCATATTGTATAATGTATGTATTTTTTTTGTTTCTTTGTTTTCTTTTTTTTTAATCCTCATTTATTTATCCCTGGAAAATAATGTTGTGTTTACTTAGCTATCCACTGTTAACATAATTTTATCTTGTGTACAATTATGTAATATACAATTTGTTTGTTTTGCCTAATAAATAAAATAAGCTGTAAGTTTTCCACTTGCAAAAATTAATACTGATTTCTATGACACTTATAATTCACTCCAAACTTTGTCTATGGTTATGACGTACGATAGAGAATTCGAACATATTGTAAAGTAAATACATTCTTATCCTCGTAGACGGCGACTATTCGAACATTCGAACGTCGCATCGTATCGAAGCATAGAGTAACCCTTCGGCTTGTGGATATCGAAAGATTATCGTGTCAGTATGATGGACACATGAGACTATTTGGATTGCATTCCATTGCCCTTACCACCAAATAAAGTCATCGTGTTCAAAAAATATCGTTAAAAGATATATTATTTGTATTATTTTATCTGTTTTAGTAATGTATAGCACCTACTACCTATACTTGTATATTAAATAATATTACTATTTTTACTATTATTATATTCATACCATTGCCTAAAACCGATACGACCGTCATTTTAAGATACTTAAATACTTTTTCTTGGTATACATATTGTTCCGATTTTTTTATGTATAATGAAAATAAAATCAATGAATAAAAAATAATGTTAGCAAGCGTGTCTACGACAAATGTCGCGTCGAATAACCTGCGTGGGCCGTGGAGACAGTAAGGTCGTATTGTAAAAACACTAATAACTCCACTCGACTTGTTGTGTCTTGTCTAAATGTATTTATAATTGACATTGCTAAAGTCGGCTCATCGAACACGAACACAAAAATGAGATTGAACGAACCGACGTGATGATTTTATACAATTAATTTGAAAAATATTTAAAAAAAATTAATCACTTTATTTATTTAATTTTTTATTGTACACACACTAAACTAGTACACAGTAACACTAAAAAAAGTATAAATGGCGGTCTTATCGCTCTATAGCAATGTCTTCCAAACAACCATGGGATGTATTTAAAAGAAGGAGAGAGAGAGGGCAGTGCAAAAATAAAGAGTTACTTACAGCTAAATAATATTAATTGAACAATAATATTTATCAGCTTATATTTAATTTTAGACCTTATTTACAATTTTCTATTTTTCAGCCAAGGAAAGTCAATTTTTTGGACCTGATCGAGTCCCAAAAACATTTTTGTCGGAGAAGATAATTTTCTAGATCCGCTAGTTTCGCAAAAGGACCATAATTTTTAGTCCCAGCAGTCCAAACCTACAGGACCGCCCAGGACCTGCAAAGCAGTGACCGCTTGCCAAAAATCGCCATCTATGTTTTTCGTATTATTCTGCGTAGTAACAAGAAAACCCCAATTATCCGCAGAAGCCGCAGTCCACGACACAAAACAACAACACCTACGACATAAGAACATGTAGGTCATATTACGCGAACAAAAGACAAACACCGCTTTGTAAATTCTATTGGAGTTAGCACAAAAGATTGTTCGCTACAACGTACTTACGATGATTTATTAGTCTACAATGAATTGTGCGTGTAACGCGCTGAAACCGCGCCTGGGGGGCAGGGGAACATCTACAATGTAAATTACTAGCTTCTCATTTCTGTGTAGTATATACAAACATATCTATTCGCGCTAGGGTCTGGTATTGACGTAATTAAAATCGCAGAATCTTTAAACTCTGTAAATCGTTGGAACTATGTGAAATTTATTTTAGGGAAGAGGTTTTGGAAATTTTCATCTCGTTAACCGTTTAAACCATCGGTCCCTTTTGTCGTTTGAAATTTGTAGCTAAGAACCCTAAATGGTTTGAAAATTCTAAGACTAATGGCCTCTAGACTAATAGAAGCCGTCTCTAGCATTACTAATACATTTAAAAGGCCGTATCTATGTAACAGATAAAAAATAAATTATAAACATGACCTCGAAACGGTCGCTATGCGTGGATTTCGCGAGTCGAATAACGTTCGAACGATATTAAAATAGTTTTACTATATATCAACACAAATCATGTAATATATTTATCGTGTAGCGATTATGATATATGGAAACGTATTATCGTAATTACTTTAGTAATATAGCGATAAACGCAATCAAAATATTGTGATGACAAATCAGCTGACATTAGGCGGCCATCTTGAAAACCGTTGCTTGCAGCTGTCCTTGCAGCATTGTGTACTGTGATAAATTCAGAAATGGTATGTAATCGCTAATCATTTAATCTATACCTGGAATGGTATTTTATAACGCTAAAATATTTGAAAAGAAAGGCTTTGTTTGAAATTATGAATACCCTTGACGGTGATGTTTGACAATAAGGAAACATTTGCTCTTTGCTTTGTGTTTTCCAAATTCCTAAATTATTTTATCTAAAAATAGAAAAAAGCGTCAGTGGGCCGAACATATCATAAAAAACCATTAGGAAGAACCCTAAACTATTTAAAGGATTTCTTGAGTAGAAGCACTATGGTATGCAGGTTTCCTCACGATACTCTGATCATGAGTTTAAAATTGATCGATAGCACGCAATTTCCTGCTGATGAGAAAGATAAACTGGCCTAAAATATGTTGCTAGATAAAAGACACCGACATACATATATAGCTAGCTCCTTTACCGATGTGATGGTACCGAATCTAATTGATATTTCACTCACGCGTTGCTTTACAATAGGTTTCATAAGGCCTAATGGGTTCTACTATGAAGTATGAATTTATTTATGTTTATAGCTGCCGGATTTTTTGTTATCTAGAAGTTTCCGAGACTTGTATCATGGAGACTACGGAGACCTAATTACGTTGGTAAATACAGATATTTGGTAATAATTTGAATGATATAATTGTTTGCTCGGCTTCTCAAGAGACCGCTTGATCATTTATCAAAGATCTTAGAAGACCGCTTACAATAGATCATTGTCCAAATTTTAAGAACGAATATGTAGTCAGCCACTTTGTTGTGCTGGTCCCCTGATACTGCAGAAGTCCATGAGCAGCGGTAGCCGCTTATCATCAGGCAGGCCGCTAGCTCGTCTGCCTATAAAGGCAATAAAAATTGAATGTTCAACAGACATATTGTAACTAATTATGTAAGTCTAATATAAGTCCACGCCAATTTCCTCGAAATCCATGCAAGGATGCCACTAATCCCACCCACTCTTCGCCAAGCTTATTTCTGACTGTCAGGCATTAAGTCCGCCTTTATACTATCTAATATCTATGTATAAAAAGCTTAATAAATAAACAATGAAATTCATATAATATTTCATTTATTAATATGTATTTTTTCTCCTTTGTAATGTTTTTGCCTACGCCTAACAACTTCCTCCGCAAAAAAAACAGGTATGTGGCTGTTTAGTTAAAAACATATTAAATTGCTACAACACGACAAAAACAATACATTAAAATTACTTTGACAAGCTCGCACCTTTACACTAAAATATTGGATAAAGAAAAATGAAATTGTAAAATATAATAATATATAATTTAATTGTGAACATTTTTATTAACACTTGAGAAAGGCTGTTTCTCTAAAATAAACGAATTTGGCCTGAGATGTATCAATATTCATTATTAGGTTTTTCATGTTACAAATAAGATATTATTGCTATGGATTTTTTTATTGAAATCCAAAGTAAAATAAAGAATTATTGTCTCTATATCCAACTCAAAAATACTTGTCTCGATATGGAGATCCGACCCGCGCCCTTTCGTAGCCATTCTCTTAACCAATAAAAATTTACTTAACAATTTCACTACAACTGTCAGAGAAAAGGTGACCCGTTAATATATTGTGATCCCGATATAACACGTTGGAGGTCAGAAAATCCATTATCAATCTACGTATATATTAATCTATTTTTTGTACTAAATAAGTAATTTCAGTTATGTGTCTGGTCTATATATTTGACACACTTCTATCTATATATCTATATTAGCCTACATACGTCCCACTGCAGGGCACGGACCTACTCTACAATCGACAGTACGATAGAGAGTGGTTAGGCCATATAGTCCACCACGCTAGCCTAGTGCGTGTTGGCGGACTTACATACCATAGAAATTCTTATAAATCGCAGTATGCAGGTTTCCTCACGATGTTTTCCTTCACCGGTTTAGTGTGTGGTGATTGACTATCAATACACACATGGCTCCGAAAAGTCAGAGGTGTGCCCTGGGATTTGAACCCGCGACCACCGTGAACATGTTAGCAGCCGCGTCTGGTCCGTTTACCAACAGGCCACCACGCACTTCGGTTGGTAAATATCATCTATTTTCTATTGGTGTGTGGCAAAATTTGGAACTACTAATAAAATTTAAAAAAATATTTATATAACGCATTGTTTCAGATATGTTTTCATAATATTAACAACAAGCATTTATACTCGTAATGTAATAGTATTAACATATCTAATATAATAAAAAGTCAAGAGAGAAAAACTGATCCTAATGTTTTGACAACAGCATGACAACAACTCATTCGGGGTCGGACGCCAAAAGATTGTAGACAATATACAGCCGAATAAAATTCAGAAACGTTTTGATGTAATTTATAAAGCTTCGTGGAATAGTTTTTTACCTATATTAGGTATATACCTAGATAATCGTAACATTTTATCCTTTTACGAAGAATAAAAAGGTTAAAAGGCTAACCAAATATCAGTAAAAAATAAAATCAAAGTCATACAAATAGAAAATAGAACATATTTATCAATTGACGGTTATCTGGTCTATTTATTTGACATATCAAATAAATAGACCAGACACAACTCAAATTACTATTAAAACTACAACAGAGTTGTGATTTTCTGTTTTAGATATTGTTAATTAAGACGTGATATTCAATTATCAAATGAAAAGTATGTGTAAGATAAAATACATAATTAACAAACTAAAATAATCAATTAGGTTGTAATTTGATGGATAATTTTTATCTGAGGATTAAAAATCAGACTTAAAAGGAATTTACGTTTTTACGTTATTGCACTTACCACTCATACACTCATAATCGACAGCAATACTGATTAAAATTATATACAATCTAAAGAATACAGAGACTTATGATTTTTACTGTACTATACTGTACTATATCAGCCCATATACGTCTCACTGCAGGGCACACAAGGGATGATACGATTGAAAGGGATTAAGCCATTTAGTCCACCACGCTGGCCTAGTGCGGGATGGCGGATTTTACATTCTATAAAATTATCATAAATCGCTATGGTATACGGGTTACCTCACGATTTTTTCCTTCGCCGTTATAGTGCGTAGTGATTGACTATCAATACGTAACTCCGTAAAGTCAGAGTTATCAAAATATTTCTCAGTGCATAAATACGATCACGAAAGTCTTTAATCGTTGTATTTTACAAGTGATGACACACGGAACCAAAAAGTAGCCCCTCGCTATGGGCCTGATACGAAGGCTCAGTGTTTCTCAACGGGCTGAGGATTTCCCCAGGAGATCGATGAGGAATGAGAGGATCCTTAGGAGAACAAAGGTTACGACGTAGCCCAATGGATTAGCAAGTTGAAGTGACAGAGGTCCGGGCACGTAGTGCGAAGAACTGATGGCCGTTGCGGCCGAAAGGTTCTGGATGGGAGGCCACGTACAGGCAAGCGCAGTGTCGGACGCCTGCCTACAGGGTGGATTGACCTGGCTAAGGTTGCAGAAAGTCGCTGGATGCAGGGTGCTTCCAACAGGTCAATGTAGAGATCCTTGGGGAGGCCAAAATGTTCAGCAGTAGACTTCCTGTGGCTGAATAAAGAGAGAGAGAGAGAGAGAGAGAGAGAGAGAAGATTTTTTAATACTTTTAATGCATATTTTAATTTAAAATAAAATAAAAATAAGGACTCAACAAAAAAAATCTCCAGAATAGACAACTGATTTTTATTTTAGTTTAAGTTGAGCTAAAATGTTATGTAACAATTTAGCTAATAAGACATTTAAAAATTCAGAATTAGAAATAAAAATTATAAGGAATACAATGACAAAAATAGTAATAATTTAAAAGAATTAGCAAGAACAATCAACAATTTTTTTAAATGTTTCTTATTTGTAAAAAAACATCCACGTTTTAGAAAATGGAAAATGTTGTACATATTCAAATTCATGGTTGAATAGTAATCATCTGTCCGAAATGACAATTCATCCTCGATGCTTTCCACGGCACAAGTACCGATTTTCTTATAAGAATTAGTCCCAGTGTTTGAAAGTCGAGGACCAAGTATTCGTTTTATTTACTTTAAAGTTAGACGCAGACGGTGCCTCCGCTTATCAATGAGTTCTCAGAAGCTAATGTTTAAACAAACAGCACTTACAACGAAAGAAAACTGCGTGAGAATTCACTACGATATTAGAATTTAATTTCTAGATATCAGTCGCAGTTGATATGTTTACTAGCCATAAACAACTGTATTTTAGTTATATTAAGATATACTAAAAAACATTAATATATTAAATAGATACTTTCATATAAAAATTGCTTTTCTACAATTATTAAAGGAAATTCTATTTTATTATTGTAGATCATAATTTGTCTAACGACTTAATTGTGCAGTTAAGGACTATAGTATAATGTAGATGGTTATTTTTTTCTACGAATAATTCATAGAGATAACATTAGTCTTTATTTTAGTAAATCGATGTATGACTTTCTAACAGATATTTGGCAAATTATTTATATATATTTGTTAACCTATTCTGTCCAACTTCTGAGCAAAGGTCTCCCTCAACGTCTTTCACGTATCCTTATCAATAATGGATAGTAATAAAAAATAATAAATATAAATCAAATAATCTATATACATTTAGAAACAGATATTGAATAGATATTCAAACACGATAAACACCTATTAGAATGTAAAAATACTTTTAAAATAATTTACATTTTAAATGTTCTATAAATCAGCATAAAACAATTTAAAGGAAAATGTTACTGGCATTTAAACCCAGTTGTAAAGGAATGACATCAAAACAGATATTTTGTGGTGTTGAATATATCACTCATTTTTAAGTCTCCTAATGTCGCCAAATCTGTGACACCCTAACTAAGGGATGAGTCTGAAGCGCCTTAAATCGATAATTTTAAGAGGGCTATGAAAGTATATAAAATGACATTTTCATCAAGGACGGTTAAAAATCAATATGTGTCTACCCCAAAAGGAAACAACTATAAAAAGAAAGATAAAAGATAAAGATTTTAAGAGTGAAATGAAAATATGGGCTGTTAAAGTAATACTTTTCGTCTGTTAATATAAATAAATAACACCCAACAGTCACATACATAGTCCTGACCCCACACTAAGATCGAGTCTTGTGTCGTGGGTATCAGGAACTACGAGAGACTTTTTCGGTCTCACAAACACCCAGACCCGAAAGAAATATTTGCGGGCCGCACAAACATTTCTCTCGATGCGGGGATCGAACCCGCGGCCTCTCGTTTCACAGGCGGCGTCTAACCAACTGTGCCACGGAGGCTGTCAATATACACAACTACATAATAATATTTCGGAGCAAAAGATGTTTCGACAACTCGTAAGACACTTTAAAAGACTACATGAATATTATAACAAGATTAGCAATTAAGCGTAAAAACATAAGTTGTCTGTCTAGTCAGATAACAACTAATTAGGCTATCAACAATAATTTTTTTTTTTTATTTTTTTTATTTTTTTATTTATTCGGAAATTTTATATAAACCTAAATCTACGCAATAAATACTCTGCAATTGAACTAGAAATTCAAAATATAATTTGTAACAACTTAGCAACAGCGTAGATTGAGAAAACTTGTTAAAGGGCGTCTCGAGGTTAAAAATAACAGAAAAATCTCCCTTCTGTAGGGAGCGGGGCGTGTACGCTAGGCGCTCCCCTTGTCTAGGGTGCCGACCTTCCCCAATGTCCTTGCGGGCCAGAGGTCAAAACTAAATAGACAAACGTGACAACACCGACAGATTAATGTTGCGAGATTTACAAAATACACGTGGGATTTTTATTATTTGTAATGGGACATGTTATCATAAGAACGTATGGAGGAAATGGGTCGATATTAAAACAAATTATAATATGAACAAGAAGCATTTATTTATTTACTTATTTATTAAATGCTTTTTTGCAGTGTACTGAGAGACAACAAAGAAATCACATAACGATAAGTATTATTGTATAAATTTTTACAGGCGATCATAGGATGGATATAATAATAGGAGAAAGAAAGGGCGTTTTTTTATTGCTATGAATGGCGAGACGAGCATGCCGTTCGCCTGATGGTAAGCGATACGACCGCTCATGAACAGTAGCAAAACCAAACAACACCTTGAATTACAAAGCAATGCTTGGCATTCCACTGCGCTCGCCATCCTGAGACATAAGATATTCAGTCTCAATATGTCCAGTAGTTACTCTGGCTACAATGCCCTTCAACCCGAAACACAACAGTGCGTTTACGCTGTTGTTTGACGGGAGAAATAGACACTGCGGTGGTACCCACCCAGATGGCCTCTCACAAATGAGAGACCTACCACCAGTAATAAGTAGTTTACACTCATAATCTAATATTATTAACAGTACAATATAATTAAATAAAAATAAATATTTGTGTTCGAAAATATATTACAATTAAACATTAAAAAGCTATAAAACGTTCTAACTAATGTTTGTATCAAAAAAACGGATGTGACTGCGGGCAAAAGATTTCGACACAAATTGTTGCATGAAAATGTTTTCAATGTAATTGTGACATCGTCCCCCCTAATATTTGTGGCAATCAAGATACGTACCTGAATGAGGGAGTGGAAAATAATACGCAGGGCGCGGCGGGAAATATTTTAATCTGTCAATGAAAACATCTGAAAATCTGAGTGATTAATAGGCCCACTTGTAAATGGTACATTTAACAAGTTTGATAACCGCTCGATACTGATTCACCATTATATACTTGAATAAAAGAATATAAAACAAAATTATAAGAATGGTCTTTGGGCTACCAATGTAAAACAAATTTTGCAAATATTAAACTTTATTTGTCTGTTTTTCACGCCTTTTTTCGATTTCTCGCAAACTAAGATTGCCTAACCTTAGGATCGAACCTCAAATGAGAGCATAATGTTATGATGCCTCTAGATCAGTGAATTTATAAAAATCAATAATATGACTAGTCACATTATTTAGTTATAGTCTTGTTGATGTAATAATAAGTAGCATTAACTAGACTATTTACAGTATAATATATTGTGTTAGATTTTTATTCTTAATGTGGGTCAGTAATAAATTTATTTTCTATCCTTTTTTATATAAATTATTATTAGTTTTGTGACAGCAGGTTTAGGTGAGAGCTGTTAGCATAGATAATACACTATATAGGGCTGTTAGGTCATGGCTTCAATTCTTTAATCTTCACTTTCTATAAGCTATTCAGTTTGATCCACCTCGAACGAGCAGTTTGGGACTGAAGTTTGTATGTACAAGCATATCACATGTTGGGACGGGATTAGGTATAAATAATCTAGGAGGCACTAGTGACCAAAGTTAGTCCATGTACTACATCAAAATATATCTTCTTGAAGGTAGTAGGTAGGTAAGGTAGGTAGTAAATAATCTGTTAATAATTAATTGATTAATATTGTAAATGTATATTTTGACCTTACACAACGAATATTTTTTTGCACACATTAGTTTTTATGAGTCGATCGGCATATTCACATAACATATCAAGTTTGCAAATTTTGTCCTAATAACATTGGCGTAGGCTTTGGTAACATGTTTTATGAATTGATTAAAATAAGGTATATCATAGATTAACGGATTTTTAATTGAAACGTCTTTAGTATGATTAAAAATATTAATAATCCAAATTGAATTAACATTTAAAGATTTCACCTATAATACGTTTTGTAGTTGTGCAATCTACAACGGTTGCTAGTAGTCAATCAAAATACTTTAAAAATGTTAAATTACGTGTTACACAAAACAAGGCTACATGAGAAAATAATCTAACCTATGACAATAATCTATATAGTTAAAATATTGATTCGTTATATCGCCGAATGATAATTTAACGAGTTTTCTCAGTTTTGGAATCAGAACTGTCGATTTTATATCCTGTGTCCATATGTTTTATTTTTATTACATAGATCTGGCAAACGAGCAGTCATGTAAGTGATCACTGCCGCCCATGAACATCTACTACCCTTGGATCATAGAATTCTTGCTGCCTCTTTAAATTGGGAGTGTAGTGGGAAGGGAAAAAGGAAGGGGAATCCGGCATCCGAAAATCTCACTTACCAATATTTCAATAAAAAATATTTCCAACTCCTCCTATTATTTACTTCATGATTAATGTCTTTGCAGGTTAAATACAAGTTCGACATTCCCGTTGGCTCGCCGAGCTTTAATGTTCGGTGTTTTTAAAATGCGTGCCACTGTTGATCCTGGCTTACAGGAGTTGCAGTGGCGGGTGTGAGGGCGGTAGTCTCTTCACCGAATGAAATGCAAGAGCATAATACTAATCTACGGCGACAGCAAAAACGACGATCTCCTGTCAATCTCCTGTGAAACAGTGGTATGGCTCCTACTAGCCTGCCCTTTAATGCTGAGTCATTACTGACAATACCGTGGCTCTACTACTTTTAAGTTAGGTAAGTAGAAAACAATTTACTTAATAACAAAATGCTTTTATAGTCTAATTAATTTAATTGACCATTAAAACACGTACACACAGTATATGCTGTTAACATTTGTTAGTCTAGGTTCGAATACAATTTTATAGATCAACCCCCCAGGACACTACGCACTGCGATCTGTGCAGCTATCTATTATTTTAAAACTATAAATTACCTGTATGAATATCTCACAGCCATTAAATATGTGTTGAATGTCTGCGCCGTCACATATGTGCCACATGCGAACGCCTCTTGGCATGTGCATTCGCGTAGTTTTTTGGCTGCGTCGCTAATGTGTTAATTCTTGTAATTGTTTATGTGTTGTCGCCACATTATTACGTTTGGTGCCACCGCGAACCGACTGTCTTCTGAGAATGTAATTTTAGGGTTAGATTTTCTCTTTTTCTAATGTATCTTATTTTTAAGCACCCGAATTGTAAAGTTAGCTGATAGTTGAATAATCGTGTTAAAGCAGATACGATCGTCTTGTTTGTCATAATTATCTCATGCTGAGGATCGCTATCCTCCATCATATTCGGCCTTGGGTCGTATGGACTGTATAGGTATAGGCTACCACCTGAAAACGATGTCTGATAATTTCCCTGGTGTTCTTCCTTTGGCGCTATTACCTCCGATGCATTATCATACATGATCAAATTAGAATATACATTAGCCAAACCTTCTTCACAATCGAAAACATAACGTTGGTCTACTCGATACCGTATATGAACTGACTGATCCCAACACGCGACTTTCATGGGTCTTCTCCTTTACGTACAGTGACCATTAAAAAGGGGATAAAGCTAAAAATAAATAGTATTTTTTAATTGAGCTTTTATTCTTTTTATACACTTCTCTTTGTTCATTCTTCTTATAAATCCATCCAATGGTTGCCTTAGTGCGATAAGACCGCCATTTATACTTTGTTGTTTTATTGTCTCTATATACGGTTATATTTAATGTGTATAATAAAGAATAATAAATAAATAAAATCGCTGTCTGGGATTTTGGACGGATCCGAATATACTGCCATAATTTAACCCAAGATTATCATCGTTCTTGGCCACAAGAAGTCCACTGCTGAACAGAAATCTTCCCTAAAGATTTCTAAAGCTACCACTTTGACCGGATTGCTTCCAATTTATTCTATCCTTGAATCTTGAAAGTCCGTTTACCGTTTATTACCGTTCTGCAATATTCTATTACTTTAATCATGCGTGGCTGGTTTCTCGGCTCTCATTGAAGTGATTAGTGCAAATTAATATCATATCGCAATGTAAACAAAGCCAGTGCTAATCGAATTACAGAAGCGCTCCTTAGTAATCTTGCTTGCTGCATCGTGTTATTTGAGAAGATTACCAAAATGTGATGAGGTAGTCCATGGATTCCTTTGAAATTTCATTGTCATTTATCAACAAAGGCGTTGACATCAAAGCTATTGCGATCTTGGTACTATGTTAATAAAACAATATAAGCCTTATTCATATTTAAAAACCTATTTTAATAGCCAAATGTTTTGTTCCTTCCGAACGAATTTGGAATTAAGTTTGAGCGAAGGAAACAAAATATTCGATGTCTAGAATAGGTTTCAAACTGTGTATTATAAGTCTTTACCAATAAATTCTAAACAGGTATTTCAAAAAACTTTTACAGCCCAGGATGTAAGATTTATATTTCAGAAAAAATAACTATTGTGCGCTTTAAATGGATTTCATTAGTCTCGTCTCCTAATCCTTCTTATCTTGTCTCCTTATATATCTGTATCAGCCCATACACTTCCCACTGCATGACACAGGCCTCTTCAACAGTCGATTGTACGATTGAGAGGGGTTAGGCCTTATTATAATAGTCCACCACGTTGGCTTAGTGCGCATTGGCGGACTTTACATACTATACAAATCATAACTTATAGTAGATTCATAATAAGTACCTACTATTCCGTTTAATTCCAGAGAAGTAAAAACTATATTAAAGAAAAATTCAACATCAGCTGAAAATAGATTTCAACAATTAAAAAACGGTTTAAATGATAATCTTCCTAGATCGAATAGCTGATTTTAAAGAGTTAGACAAAAGTTCCCCAAACCATAATTACTGAAAATAGGTAAAGAGAAAAATCATTCCAGGATGTTACAAATGGAAATCCATAATTCCTTTTCAAAGGAAAACAAGTGTATGCGTTACTATAGGGATCAATTTGACACTAAATAATAATTTTAGCCATTCTATTTCTATAGCATTTGGTCATTTCCTTCCTTGTGTGCTATAGAAGTGTTAATGGGGAAAATTAATTAATTGCGAATTAACAATGTTAATTGTCAATTGTTAAGACTAGGAAGTAGGGGGCATTTTAGGTACTTTATTTATATAATTAATGATTATTATAACTTTAAAGATAACAGTTTGGCCAAAGCTTTCAAACTTCTTACTCCGCTGGCTCAGGAATCCAAAGTGGGTCTTAGCTTCCGAAACGAGAGCTATCTCTATTCTCCGCCAACTCTCAACTACTGACTCGAAGTTGGCGCAGGCTACCTTCCACGATATTTCTCCAGCGATACCTAGGCCTGTTGGTGGAATCATGCTGTCTATACAATCCGATCCTCACGCATCCGCTTGAGATGGCCAAGCCAACGCAAGCGATGAGCCTTTATCGCCCCAATGATCTTAGGTTGTGCCAGCAGATCTTCTAAATCCGAATTTTTCCTTATTCGCCACGTACCATCTTCTCGGCTGACTAGTCCTTGGATCATACACAGGACTTTATTCTGCCACAAGGAGCTTATTTTCCTCTGAGTGTTAATGTCAAAGCTCCACAGCCGCACATCAGAATTGCTGAAGCTATTGTAAATTAAAAGCAGCAATTTACAAATCTGTACTGAAAAATAAATTTGACACAAGCTTATTCCACAGTCTCTACCTCACAAGTCTAATCGTTCCGTCCCTTGACATCCCGTCGTGTTACGTCCCAGAGTGGAAGTAGCTGCTAAGCAACAGAAAGAGGATTCGTTATATGGTAGTGAAGTCACTGAGCTTAAGAAGAGACAGTGATTATACTCATTACGCCCCTACTTTGCCTATTACGCATCATAAATTGACTTTGATCTGAGGCTCCGTGGTGCAGCCAGTTAGACGCCGACTGTCAAACGAGAGGTCGCGGGTTCGATCCCCGCCGCTCCGTCACAAATGTTTGTGTGCCCTATAAATATTTGTGTCGGGTCAGGGTGTTTGTGAGACCGCGAAGTCTCTGATACTTTTTGATACCCACGACACAAGACTTATTTATGCAATGAATGGCGAGACAAGCATGCCGTTCGCCTGATGGTAAGCGATACGACCGCTCATGAACAGTAGCCGAACCAAACAACACCTCGAATCACAAAGCAATGCTTGGCATTCTACTGCGCTCGGCATCCTGAGACATAAGATGTTAACTCTCAATATGTCCAGTAGTTATTCTGGCTACAATATCCTTCAATTTGAAACACAATAGTGCATTTATACTGCTATTTGACAGGAGAAGTAGACAATGCGGTGATACCTACCCAGGCGGCCCCTCACATATGAGAGACCTACCACCAGTAAAAATCTAAAGTAAAATAGAAAATTACTGCCTCGGTGGCGTAGTTGTACTACGGTACGCTTACAAAGCTGAGGTCTTGGGTTCGAATCCCGGGTTGGGCGAAGTGATAATGGATTTTTTACATTGTGGGACGGAACATACAAGGCGAAATATGGGTGTCCTGGCACCTCTGCCTACCCCATCTGGGAAAAAGGCGTGAGTTTATGTATGTATGTATGTAAAATAGAAAATTAAGATAATTATTTTCACGTTACATCTTACCTACCATAAAGATATCTTCCACCATTATTATTTTATTTACAACAGCGCTCTGAGTAATTTGAATTTCTTAAAATATATTTCCAGGTATTTGAAAATAAAAACAACAGTTTATTTCCGTTACTTACTCGATATAAACCCTTAATAGCTCACTACTAAGTATTTAGCAGAAATCCTTGATTTAGCTCATCTATTTATTGTTTATCGCTTTCTTTTCTGGAAACTGTTTTTATTTTCCTTGCTCAGTAAAATAATAAGTACAATTTTCAATTCCTGTTGTTTTCTTAAATATAGGATTAACATTATTTATATAAATAATCAATAGTTATTGTATATCGGTTTGTAATTTGTTTTCGTAATATGCTACAGTCTGTTACAGTTACATACATAGTCCTGACCCCACATTAAGATCAATTAAGTCCTGGCCCTGGTTATCAGAAACTACGAGGGATTTTTCGGCCTCAGTAGCACCCAGCCCCGAGACAAATACTTGTGGGCCTCACAAATATTTGTCTCGGGGCGGTTCTCTCTTACCTCTCTTTTTTAAAAGGACCAGCAACCTCATTTCTCTGATAATATTTTAAGACCAAGAGGGCCATCAGATTATTTCAATTTTTCTAACCATGGAAAAATTGAAAAATAGCATTATGATGTTCTTACAAGACGCCAAAGCATGTTTTAGATTATCCCGCCCTCAATGCGTCATAAACCAGTATCGACACTGGTACTTCGGAGCAGAGCAGCAGCAGAGAGTCAAAAGTTACATAAACTCATGCCTTTTTCCCAGAAGGGGATAGACAGAGGTGGCAGGCCAGCCACATTTGGCCTCGTATATTCCGTCCCAAGATGTGTTAGGGGGCGAGCCTATCGCCATATCGGGCACAGATTCTTGACTCCGGGCTGACAATGAATAGAACCCAAGACCTCAGCTCTATAACCGTACCGTAGTACAACTACGCCACCCAGGCAGTGACATATAAGTAATAGTAAAGTTATATTGAATCCAGTGATAGTAAGCTTGACTTTTCCTAGAAAAAGACCACAAGCGATGAATTCCGTTAGACCTAGGTTTCCTGCCTACATTAAAATATAGCCTCTACCTGGCATTAAAAAAATAAATTGAAAAAATATTATAGAAGGTGAATTTGAAATGCAAGCGGGCGGGTAGCAGGGCAGAGTCGCGGGCGTTGACCTGCGACCTTGCGTGTCCTGCGAGATAACTCCGCAGATATCGCTTACTTTGTACTTGTGTCGCTTTGTTTACCGTAGGATGCACGCATTGTGGCGTTGAAGACCTAGGTCGTGGATAAGGTTAACTTGGATTGCGTCACAAAGAAGAAGGGATAGATCATAACATTGTGAAGTGTTTATTTGGACTTGGGCACTAGGCCTTGTAGTGTTTTGAAGTCCTGGGTAGAGTGTAAGATTTAGGTTTTGAGCTAAAGTAAATTAAATGTTGCTGCCTGATGCACCTCAGGAAATTGAGAGATGCGAAGATTAATGTCTAAAAATAAAAAGTACTAAAAAGTACATTTCACTCAGTATTAAACTATGGAGAGCAAATCATATTGTTTAAATTTTTGCCACTTCGTCAGTTTTAGTTAGTAATTTGTGAGTGGCTTAGATATCATAAAAACTGGTGCTTAAACTTCATTTATAGTAAGATGGAGATTCATTCAGCTCTTCCAGATATAAATAACAGCATCTGGCGAAAGATTATTGAGCCATAAACTGGCCCAGAGGATAGCAGAGCATAAATTTCAATTGTGCCTTTGAATTGTCAGCAATTGAAGATCCAATTATTTTAAATCTTGCAGCGCTGCTTTTAGAAATGGTCCCTTGTTCCTCTTGCATTTTAACTGCAAATGTCTAAATGTGACTTGCCAATTTTTTGAACTTTTGATTTACGTTAAAAATTATTTAAAAATATTAGGATAATTATTTAAAATAACCAAATTGCGATTACGAATACCTTCTGAAAAGATAATTACTTATTTTTCAAAGAATACATTCGACAATTCTAGAATTAATGGGTAAGTCACAACATTTGAAAGGACCCATAATATATGAACAAGGTAGGTCCTAATATGCAAGGAGGGTGGGGGGAAGGGTACTTACCACTGCTTCATTTATTTGTTAGTTTGTTGTTTTGCTTTGAAAGTCGATGGTGACATTACTTTTGGTCATCAAGAGACTTCCCACTCATACTTTCGGGGCGTAGAGCACATTACAGAGCTTAGCATAATTGTTCTAAGTTGCATTGCTCCTGTTTTTGAGCATGCTAGGCGCTTACCATCACGCAAGGGACCTGTTTCTATCGTCAGAACCACTAAAATCAATAGAGAGAACAAGCTCTACTTTAAGATAAGACCAAATTTTGAACTGGGCTGTGTAAAATGACTGAAGTTTCAAAAATGTAATATTTGCAATTCTGCACGTTATAGTGCCGGCGCGCAATAGAAAAAAATTGAACATTGACAGGGTAATTCTGAGCGAAAGATAGTGGAAGATAAGGTAAAAAGTAATTTCTTGCTGCACAATGTAGCAACTGTATTTAGCAACGAAATGGAAGTGATAGAGTTGGTATTATGTGTAGTAAAATTAATTATATTTTTGACTCAAAAAGCTTTATTAGTTTTTTTATTTTATTTTTTCCGTTTTTGATATGTTTATATTTTGTATAAGTTAAGATATGATTTTTATATAAGATATAAATGATGATGATGAGAAATGATAAAAGATAAGATTTTGTATGAATAAAATAAGATACCGTGACAAAAGAGATTAACAGTCGTTTGCAGTTAGACGTAGCATTATAAAAGTTTAAGACGCACTCTAGTAGTAAAAAATGGCGTTTACAAGCCAAATTAGTGAAAATCCCCCCAACGATTTCAAAGTAACATAAAAATTCAAATTTAATTTATAATAAAAATAAATAATTAATACAATAAACATCTCACCACAAACATTTCCTGGCGACAAACGAATTAATTTATTTAATTATCATTTCATCCTTCAGACGTCTCGAACCCGGTCGGCACGCTTGGCAACCCGACATCAACAATTTGCGATCATTTGGCGAATTGGCACAAGGCGCACGCGCCCGTCTGCGAGGGGGAAAGGGGGAAGGGGAGAGGGGAGGGGAAGTGAGGGGTGGAGGGGGGGAGAGGCCGCGGGCGCCGCTCTCATCGTCAATTTGTCCCACTTCGATGTTACGCATTTGGCAAACATTACTCTTATGATATGTTTCGATGGGGGTAATGCCTTTAACGAATATTTTATTGTTCCATTCATATCAATAGCTGAAACAATAGAGTACGTAATGCTTACAGCTTCAGATGACATGAATAACTAGACGGAAAGTGGTTGAAAGTTGCTGATTTATTTTGAGAAAGAAATAGCTTTATATTTTATTTATAACTGTTCTAAGAAATTGGTTATTATTGTCACATTGACAATAATTACAATTAAAAGTATGTTTTCTGCGGTAAGAAGCCCTCAAAAATAAAATAAAATAAAATATGATTTTGTATATTAGAAATACACTGCCGTCCTTAAGCTAAAATGCCGTTAAGTACAAAAACCACTTTTTGAGATATGCACAAAAAAGCAATATTACAGTTCTAAATTGAAAGTTTCGCTATTTGAAAGTGCCTCCTGCGATCTATTATTCAGTACTCCAAGGTATTAAAGATAACCAATTGTTATTAAGTAGCACATTAAAAAAAAACTAAACGGCATTTTAGCTTGAGGATGGCAGTAGAATTTATGCTACGAAGGTTATAAGAAAGATATAATCCCTTCAGAAGAGCCTGGTGGACTAATACGAAGGGTTTTTAATAACACTCCATCACTTAAATTCATAGCAAAGAAAATACCGTAGTTTACTTAAATTGGATGACAAATGACCTAAAATCCTTGTAAGAAATTGGCCGGATATGACAATCGATAAACCATATTACAAAGTGGGTGTGTTTAAGGCGTAAAATTGACCTAATATCTAATAGCTCAAGGTGTATTGTATGATAAGTATCAATTTATATTCAAACTAGCGGTAGGGCCTGGCTCCGCCCGGGAGCATACACGTTTTAAAATGGCGGTCAAAATGTTTAATTCTGACTATCAGTTTAGAATATCGACCAATCGGACCACAAAAAACGAACAAAATTTCCTCGTATTTGCTAGAAATATCACTACTGCTTTCGTCCTATAGGTCATAGCGTGAAGATATATAGCCTATAGCCTTCCTCGATAAATGGACTACCCAACACTGAAAGAATCATTCAAATCGGACCAGTAGTTCCAGAGATTAGCGCGTTCAAACAAACAAACAAACTCTGCAGCTTTATAATATTAGTATAGATACGGTCTTATTCAAACACTTTTAAAACGTATTTTAGTTGTGTCGAATGTTTTATATTATTTGCTCAGAGTTAATTCAAAAGTCGTTCGGTGGGGACAAAAAAAATTAACTGAAAAAGGTTTTAAAACTATGTATATGATAGCAAAGACCTCTATGTAAATAATTCAAACACAAACGAAAACAATTAATTAATAAAGATAAAGACTTAAGAATGTTATATAAAAGTCTAGCTAAGTGTAGATCTTTGAGCTAGTGACCTCTTTTTGGCGCTATTTACGTGTCAATGACCTTTATATATACGAATACACTTCCGCACGTCCCTAAAGAAAGGGGTTTGCGGGAAAAGGGTGTAATTTTCGACGACCATCAGGTGTTTTGCCGCAAGGGTACTCGAGGACGAATATTTTATTTTAACAGATCATTTCATAACGCAATATAATTGTGAATTTGTATAATTTCATTCTTTACATTTTTATATATAAATAACAAAATACATATAAAAACGCACTAAAACGGTGAAGGAAAACATCGTGAGGAAACCTGCATACCATAGCGGTTTATAAGAATTTCTATGGTATGTAAGTCCGCCAACCCGCACTAGGCCAGCGTGATGGACTATATGGCCTAACCACTCTCAATCGTACTCCAGATTGTAGAGTAGGCCCGTGCCCTGCAGTGGGACGTATATGGGCTGATACAGATACAGATACATATAAAAATAATAATAAATATTGACCTTTCGGTGGTGAAGCTCAAGACCCAAGCCACCGGTGTTTAGGGCCCCAAAGTGAGAAACCTCTTTACAATACGTGCCGTATCAAGCAATATTGCCTTTGAATCAGGCTTTAAATTAATTATTATTATATGAAGCGGTATTTTTTTATTATATTTTATAATTTATATTTGTTATAATATAACTAGCTGTACCCGCGACTTCGTCCACGTGGAATTTAAAAAAAACTACTTTTTCTAAAATAAAAGAATTTTTCTAAAACAAATGTAGCCTAAGTTACTCCTTATTATATCAGTTACCTGACAATAAAAGTCCCGTCAAAATCGGTCCAGCCATTTCAGAGATTAGCTGGAACAAACAGACAGACAGACAGACAAAAAAATTCTAAGGTCATTTTCATTATAGGTATCGTGTATATAAACGATATGTAGTTGAACATTTTATCATTTTCACTTTACAAACAGACACTTCAATTTTATTTATATGTATAGATGATAATGCAGACTGAAAAAATGCAAGGATTATATTATTTCAAAAATAAAATATGAAATCACCACACAAGAGATTAGTATTTGAAAATTAATTTTGCGGAGATTTGAAAAATAAGAACGTTATTCGAGCATATCAAAACACAAGTGCTTAGAGAACCTCTTGAAATACAGAGACCCTTGTTAAACATAGAAGCAAGCATTTTCCTAAAAGCCCATTGATCTTAAAGAAGGCATTTATGTACAGGTATGATTATATATATATATATATATGTGTTTCTATATATTTATTAAAATTCTCTTTATATTATTAAATATATAATATATCAATCTCTATTTATAATTATTGTCATTTTTTTTTAAATTAACGAGTACTTTACACTCTGTTTTGGAAATATTTACTACATAATACATTTAATAACCCTAATCTTATTAAAATGGTTCCTAAAACCCTGTTGCAACTTGTATACATAAGTATTACTAGTGTAAAGAGATAAACTTTTATTTTCTAATGACTAGTACATATAGACATTCATGACTCTATTGAAATTGTTTCAATTTTCCTTCCCATCAATTCTTCGCCGCTGAATTCCCGTGAAGAATATTATTATACAGCAATAAGAAAATAGCAGCTTTATGACAAAAACATGATATATTTAATCATACGAACTTCACAAGGAACTTGTCTTGTCACAACTTGTCTTTCCCATAAGAATCTCATAAGGATGTGGATGAATAAAATTAAATATAATTAGTTGAAAATCGCCGTTTTTAGTGCGTGGTGATTGACTAAAAACGGTGAAGAAAAACATCGTGAGGAAACCTGCATACCATAGAGATTTATAAGAATTTCTATGGTATGTAAGTCCGCCAACCCGCACTAGGCCAGCCTGGTGGCCTATATGGGCTAACCACTCTCAATCGTACTCTCGATTGTGGAGTAGGCCCGTGCCCTGCAGTGGGACGTATATGGGCTGATACAGATACAGACAGATACAGTTGAAAATATTTATTGAATCCATAAAAAGTCGTACATTATCAAGATTCAGACACTTTTTTATTTTTTTTTCTACTACCCGGTTTTTTCAGAGAAGAAGGGAAAAAAATCAGTGTTACCCTTTTGAAAATAAGTTTACAATACATTGATTATTTATTTAATTAATTACAACATTAAACAGGTGTCGCAGCTTAGTATTCCAGTAGATTCCACAGATTGCCGTTTATTTTCTTCCAAGATGTAATAGAAAGTTAGCATGATTGAATTCATTTTTATGACAGGAATCGAACCCAGATACAAGTAATACTGTTCGTAAGTCGTACACACCGAATGGATTCACATCGTTATTAATATAAGAATTAAAAGATGTAAATGTATCTGCAAATTGCTGACCTCACCTTGACAAATATTCTAACAAAGTATCCGGAAGATATACAATATAGCAAAAATGTCATGGCTGGTGATCAAATGATAGATTTTAATGAAAACAATAAACTCGTCATCGCTATAAAACAAGCGAGAAGCATACAGCGACCAAGAAATTAAACTTTTCCTGTGGAGTTGAAATTTTCAGGAGTGATCACTGACCATTTGGTGATTGATGGTATTTCCTTTGTTTACCTTCTATTTCTAGAAATAGGCTACCTGAATCTACAAAAGATAAGATAAGACTAAGGAAGACGGCGTCCGAAGACCTAATAACAAGAACAAGTAACGGATCTTTTTTATTACTAAAATGTACAAATAACTTTATGATTTTCGTTATTAACTCAGGCTTTGTAATTTCAGTGAACTTTTTATTTTATTTTATCGAGGAAGTGAAGATTCAAAGAATGAAAAGCTGTTTAATGTGTAGGGTATTCAATCATTAGTTGTTTGTTTTGTTGCTTAAACACTGGAAGTGAAAACAATTAAGTAATTGCTCCCTGTATTATGAGTCTCTATTCTTTCTCTCTCTCTCTCTTCCATACGAAATCTACTGCTGAACATAGGCCTCCCATGAATATACATAGAGGTTTTTTAGTGGTCACTATTGATAAAAGTCACAAATACCAAATATAAAGAAAAATGAGGTCAAATAGATAAATAAGAGAAAACCCACGTAAGCCTCTAGCTTTCAGGAAGAATTCGAAGACACTGAAATATATTTTTATTTTAATATTTTTTTACTTCTCGACGTTTCGTAATTGTTCACTTTTTTAGAACTTCACGCAGCCATTGGGTCAGAGCGGCGACACGTGTTTACTTTGACGTAAGTATGTATTTATTTGCGTAATTTATATATGTGTGAGTACATTTGTTTTTGTGTACGGAATAAAAGAAATTCTTTACATATTTCACAAACGACAATTGAAATAATATATTGCAATTACTTTCCTTTTGTCATATGCAATTTCAAATTTATTTTATACTCGGATTTTTATATTTGCGACACGTTTTATTAACGTAACAAGTTTCGAATATACAAACTACAAAATCATCGACTTAAAAAGACATTTAAAATCAATAAAAACATTCACTCAACACAAGGAGCTAAGTGGCGTACACTTTCCAACGATAAAACCATTTGCGCACAAAAACCGGATCCTTCATGTTTTTCGAAAAGATCCCAAAAAGCGGAGAAAACGGGTCAAATCGGGCCGGATCGAACGTCCGAACACAAGACGAATCAAATGTAACACACACATTAGAACATAAATGTTTATGTATCACATTTTTGCATGTCTGTGTATATTTATAGCGGTGGGCGACGGTGTGACCTTGCGTCGGAGACGAGCTGCCTACCACTACACCTCACCGACGACGAGAATCGCAACTATAATTATTGTAACTCAATCCACTGCCGCCTGGGTTTGATCAGGGCACCGTGTTACACGTATCGGAGAGGTAATGTACGTGACGTAATTCGATATTGACGGCGTTGTGCGCGCAGCTTGTGCGGGCGGCGGGCAGCTCGCGCCACAAGTCTCGTTCGCCAATTTCGCAGTGATAAGTTCATCGACTCGGCACAAGGATGCATGAATCAACAGTAATAAATGGACATGGGTGTATGCTCTTTGTTTACTACAAGGACAGGGTGACATAGTGTGAACAAAGGGACGCCGTTATATTCTATTCGTATATCTGCGGTGTTCCAAGCGGTTTGAATTAATGTGGAATTAATGGTCTGCGTCATTTCATCGGATTCTAGAAATCAATGTGTTGTTGACGTATATTGTTAATACCAATTATTTTAAGACGTAATAGCATATAAAGAAAGTTGAATTGACGTGTATACATGACGATTTATAATACACAGTCATACTAAATAGGCATTTTTTCTTATCTATTTAAGTATGATAAATGATAATAGTTACATCATTAATTTTTAATCTCATTTTTCTTGCAGGAGTAACGTGGATTTAAAGTCAGTATGGTAAGTTACAAGTTAAATTCATAAGCTCCTCCAATATCGGACAGCGTTAAGCCATGTCGGTCCCAATTGTTATTTATGAACTGCTTGCATCTAAATCACAATTAATTAAATGCGTATCATGTTTTCATATTCAGTAGCAGATGCCATTATTTTTCATGATGTTTTTCTCAAACATCTATCCATGAATTAAACACATTGAAATCTTTAGCCATTCAATCTCTTCCAAAGTCTCAACCAAACTTATCCGTTTATTGGACACAATAAGGCATTTGAAAACGATCGATGTTTTCATTATTTTACATACAAACACAAATGCCATTAAATTAAAACATTTCTGTCATAACAGTATTGTAGTAGCTTGTATCACGAGGCGAATATTAGTATTTTAAAATGTGTGGGAGCGTAGTGGGGACATGTTGCCGTCTCTTTCACACACGCACTGTAATGCATATTATGACTAGAGACGTCACTAGTTTTGTTTCGCATCTCTACATTTACTCCCACTACAAGATTTAAAACGTTTCGAACTTGTTTAATTCCGAATGGATTAACAGTAATTTGTTTGTTAAGTTTTGTTTATAAAAATTGAGTCAAATACCCTAGACATAGCCTAGATATACTACTAGATTAATTGGAGCTATCTTACACAATGAATGGTTGCGTTCAGTACTATAAATGTTTGCTAATTTGCAACCACCGGCTTTTCAGTCACTACCAAGTGAATGGCAGGCAGTGAAACGAAAAGTGATCAGTCCCGACACTAGAAAAATGTTTGTATAATCAACAAATACCTGATGTGCATACATAATCAGTTAATCGGCTTTTTTAACCACTTCATTCATATACTGCTGCGGTTCTTAACATTTTACTCACGAGGAACCTTTTTATTTTCTTTAACTTATCTCATCCCACTGCTGAACAACGATCTCCCCCCTTTACCTCCACAGTTCGCGCTCTACAGAGATTCCAGGCCATATGGGCTCGAAAACATCCAGGTCGCCTCGCCAGCATTTCTTGGGTCTGCCGAGACGTCGTCGACCATCAGGTATCCATTGGGCGACAATATTTGCCTAACAATCTGGATGCATTCGAGTCACATGGCCTGCCCAGCTATATTTAAGCAATGCCGTCCTGCGTCCCACGTCAGCTATCTAGATTTTCAAACAGATTTCGCTGTTTCGCACTCTATCCCTCAGCCTTATAATACTGCGCTCCATAGCTCTTTGATGGACCTTGAGTTGGGTCTTTTATTATTCGGTCAAAGACCACGTCTGTGGAACGAGGGACCATAAGAAAAAAGTTAAGTCTAGCTATTAACCACTCAGTTTGTTAACTGGTTAGGGTGTTTAATACAGTTATAAAATGTAAATATTTATTTATTTATCCTTTTTTGCACTATACATAGAACTTAGTTACATTCAAGAAATAACATAATAAAAAAGTACAAAAGGCTACATAAATAGAATCTTTCTATATATCTATAGCAATAGAATAACGCAAAAAATATTTTAAAGGTTGTCCTTAGGACGGCTCCGCGGACCTTTTGGGATGCTTTCTGGTACCACCAGTGGTCTGTGGACCACCGGTTATGAACCCCTGATATAGAATCTTGCTAGTTGACAAAATTATGTCAGCCGGCTCAATTTCTCTCGAATATTTGAGGGCGTAGTTTTTTTTCACCGGCCCGGCATAATGCCTACACTGCACCTGATGGTAAACGCAAATGCCGTCCAGGCAGAGTATCGATTAGCACCAGACGGCAGTGTTGTAAGACTAAAAAGTCCCCCGTAATTTAATACCCACAAGTCAAGTATTTGCCCGTGAGGCCAGGCCTGTCTGTTTGTTAAAAAAACAACGGTTAGTAATTAGCCTATCTTGATTAGCGGCCCGAAGGTCTTCCTCAATGCCGACAGGTGAACTAATCTTTGTTTAGTGCAAATTTTGACTGCGCAGTTAGGTCAGGAATATTTAAGTATTTAGTAAAATGCTCCTTGTATTGTTTAATTTCATTTGTTTTATTAAAAATACATTTATTGCGCAGTAATTATATTATTTAAATTAATAATTCTTACAATTTGTAAAATGTAAAGAAATCTAAAATCAAATAAATTGATTTGTGAAATTTTAAAGCTAAAGCAATTTAATGGGGAGACATATTTTTTCTTAATGTATTACCTACAGTTGATCTTATATCTGACGTAAATAAACGGAAACAATTCAATTCATAATTAACTAGTGTGTTTATAATCAAATCCAATTTTGTCAAAGTTTAAATATTTTAGTTTTTACTAAAGGGACTGATGTCAATTAGGAAGTTCTTCTAAAATCATTATTCTTATATTTTTATATCCTCCCTACAATATTTTACAAGACTTTGGCAATATTTCGCTATGAATCTAATAAAATTACAACATAAATAAATTTGTATTCCATACCTAATCAGTGACCCCCAACAATATGTTTTCTATAAGCCTTGTCGCCCTAGACCGTAGTTTAGGCTGACGCTATTCGAATATATTCTAGGTCATCGGCTAAGTACTACGGCCTCGCGTTGTGAATGGGTGTTTCCGTGCCAATTCCTATTCACACTCGCGCACGAAACACGACCAAACTCTATTCAAATGGTAAGCACTTATTATGTATGTATTGTCTGGGCAGAATTTTGTATAATACGAAAATTGTAGTGTCAATTACAATATTGTTTATAGGGGTACGTGAAAGTGGGTTTCTTTATAGCAATGAATAGCGCGACGAACATATCATTCGCCTGATGGTAAGCGATAGGGCTGCTCATGAACAGTAGCAAAACCAAACAACACCTTGAATTACAAAGGAACGCTTGGCATTACACTGTGCTCACCATACAGACACAGAAGATGTTGAGTCTCACTATGTCCAGTAGTTACTTGATTATGTTTATGGCAGGTGAAGTGTAATAAAGATAGTTATCTCTATTCTCTAAGGTTAAAAAACAATAGGGTATTTGACCCAATTTATAATTTTATATTCCAAAAGGTTGCCATACCCAAATGATGAACATTCAGGCCGAAAGGTTCCAGAATGGAGGCCATTTACAGGCAAGTGAATTGTAGAACCCCCGCCTACTCTTTGGAGGAAGTCGCTGAGTGCAGGCCGCTTCAACCAAGTCGATGTGGAGAATGGAAATCCTTGGAGTACGCCTATGTTCAGCAGTGGACTTCCTGTGGATGAAGAGAGAGAGAAAGATAGAGGGAGAGAACAAAAATTTTAGATGGACTGGTAGAAAATGCCGACGGCATTAAGTCCGCCTGTAAATATTGTATAAAGTTTAAAATAAAAAAAAATAAAAATTTTGCAAACAACGAATTTTGTAAATCAATTCAGTGTAAAAGCAAAAAGCAAGTTAGATACGTCTTAAATCTTGCAGTGGGAGTAAAAAAAAAGGGATGCAAAAATAAACTCAATATAGGTATATTACAGTATGAAAAAAGGTAAGATGTCCCCACGCTCCCACTCTTTCTTTTAAAATTTCTTTTAATACCGTTTTGACATATTTGTGTTTATACGCAAACTTGTTTTACTTGTTTACTATATTTTTTTTGCTTTGTTTGTCATCAGTTTATATAGTATTAATTATCTTAAATTATAACTACTTAAAATTATTCTACGAAATATTAGTACCTTATCCAAAATTCCTGTTTTATACCCATTGCTGTTGCAACTAGGCACTGCAACATAAAGATGGTTCTTATTAATCCGTTTCTCATTATTGTCACTTTTGATTTAAATAAAAAGTTTTGTTTGTTATCTAAGTTAAGGAAAGATTTATATAACAATTTTGTTTTAACTAAATAATATTGTTATATAAATCTTATTTCTTTTTAACCGTATAGTTGTGAAGAGTTCATCACATTGTGTACGATGGTATCTGTAGGCTGGCCGGTAGGGATCCCGGCAATCTCACTTAACAAAAAAAATGCTACAGCATAGGTTTAACTTCACTACTTTTTGCCCCTTCCCGCTTCCCATCATTTTTCCCTCTCGCTCCACTCTTAATTTGACGAGCCGGCAACACATTATGATCCCAAAGTTGTAGATGTATATGGGCGGCAGTGGTCACTTACCATCAGGTGACTTGCTTGCAATTTTGCCAGAGAAATGTATTAAAAAATGGTGACGCCTGTGATCAACAGTAGACTGCCATGTGAACAATATCATGACGATGAGAGCTGTCAAAAACGGAACACTTGATAATATGCAATGATACATACATAATCTCACGCCTTTTTCCGAGAAGGGATACTGGTGGGAGTCGCAATCAGGACTCCCACGTTTCGCCGTGTGTTTTTCGTCCCAAGATGTGATAGAAGGCGAGCCTATCGCCATATGGGGTGTTAATTCTTGATTCCGAGCTGATAAGGAATAAAACAATCCTATATCACAAACTTGCCTAATTTTCCGAAAAATCTGGCATCAAGCAGACAGCCGATCAATATCCCACTTACAAGTAGGAAAAGGGCAAGAGTAGTAGGATTTATATAACTTGCTTAAGGAATCTGGATGCGGAATGTGCATTAGTCGCCACAAGGTGAGTGGTAACACCACATTCCACACTCTATGCAAAACTAAATTACCGTACGCGTGGTCAAAGTTAGAACAGGTTCGATTCCTTGTCTAACTACATATGTTATGCTTACTTATGAGAAAAAAACTTTTTGGAAGGTTTTTAATAGATTTTCCTTCTAGCTAAGTTGCATTAAAAGTTTCTATGGTACCTGAGTAAACATTAAAAAAATAGAGGTAATAAAAATAATCAGGTTATTCTCATTTACAGCCACGTGAAGAACACTGCTTAACAGACTACAGGCTACAGCCTCTCCAACCAAGGATCTTCAAAGCACAGTGGCGGCGCGGCGTAACGTAGATTAGCAACCTGAGCGGTTCTGTTAAGGCACTCCTACTAAGAATAAAACACTCTAATAGCTAACTACAAACTGTACGCGCCTACCAGACGTTATTTTACTAAAATATTTAATCACATCTTCAAAATTGACTTCCCCGTCTGATTCAATTGACAAAATCGAAAAATTGATTTGTCGCCCTTGACTCATTGTCTCATTGTAAACCTTAAGTACAATTTTATGAATTTATTTCACGTGATATAAGTATGCATAATGCAAGTAGCTAGATACAAAAATAGGTAATTATTTATATTTATATGTCTCTATAAAGGCAGATTTTGTGTTTTCTTTGGCTGTACGAGTGAGTTGTCTTTGTCACCCTTTGGTTCCTTACACCCGGGGCGAACCCCCCTTTCCACCGCCACTGTCACAGCAACCTGTTGGAAGCGGCCTGCATCCAGCGACAAACATATTTCAAATAATATCAGTGTATGTAGATAATAAATTTGTTGAAATGTGAATTAAAGTATTCAAAAACAATGTTGTCTTTTAATTGTATTTTATATGGAAAATAAGACGAGCCAACGACTCGCCTGGTGGTAAACATCCAGCCGAAATTGTATCTTGGTACAACTATGCCACCGAGGCAGGCCAGCCTGGTAAATAGGCATAACACATATTTGTTACTACACGGATCCATTAAATCGCAGTTTTTAAGGGAATGTCCCGACATTCGTACAAATATTTGTTCTCAGTAACGCATTTTCCTGTTCTCATATTGGTTTTATTTTGATCAGAAATGTAATACAAGCGAAGCAATAAATAGAACGATTTCTAAACACTAGGGGAAAACAGTCTCATAACGGAAACGTACAAGTACTATTTAGTTTATCTTATTTTAACCGAGTGGGAAAAGAGGAGGATATCGCCTCGACCTGCATTTATATAATCGATAGATATATTATGACGTTATTAATCTACGAGTACACTATCGGTATGAGTCAAGCAAAACTAATTTTGGATTTTTTTAGAGACTTTCCCACCCACGATGCCACCACTGCAATTCCTGTCAGTCAGGATCAACAGTGACAAGCAAAGGATTGATACAGGGCTCCGAAGCTTGAATCGGATCGAAATTAATCAGAAATAAATAAATAGAAGTTGGAACAAATAATTGTCCACTTCCCTCCGCTGGAGAGCTGGTGACAAACTATTGGGCTGAGAGGTATTATCCTTCCATATAAGGATATACAGCTGGAGAAGCCAAATGTAAAGCACCACGGGATACAAAATTACATGGGTCCTATAGCTGCTAAATTTGGGTCCAATAATAGGTATGGCAAAGGCGCCGGAAAGCACTGAAATTCTTCTTAGATTCTAGAAGATTAATTTCAGTTTGTAAATTTAGGTGTTAGACCAAAATACGTAATGAGAATACGATGCCCAATACATCTTTCCATTTTCTATCCTTTATCCTTCCCACTCTCCTCTCAATTTGACGAGCCGGCAATACATCTATGATCCAAGCGTTATGGATGTTCCTAGGCGGCAGTGATCACATACCATCAGGTGACCTATTTGCTAGTTTGGAAATCCTATGCAATAAAGATAGAATAGTTGTTTTCATATACAGGTCTCAATAAGAATAACATATTCATAGAATTGTATTAGATTTATTTTTATATTAAGAACTATATTTTTATGTATAATGAATATATACACACGTACAAAAACATATAGTACGAGTAGCTGTTCCGTTGAAAATATATTATTTTGTCATTCATACTGCCTGTAGTCCCATATACACCGAGAAAGTTTCTCAACAGCGGGAATCGTATGCCACTATCGCATGATAACCGTCATAGATTATCGTGTTCTGAAAGATGTTTACACGGTGCAACTTTTTTATATTCGATAATCGTATCATCGAGGTGAGGAACTCTCCCCGTGTAAATCGGACTTAAAAAATATTTTTAAAAATTAATATTCAAATATCTCCACGATTCTGCATGTAATGCTACTATAACGTTCACGACCATCGACGATCAACCATTAGAAGAAGACTAAATAAAACTGCATGGAATCCTTCTATGCTCGGCTTCATCAAGTCACTTTGGAAGTTCTTTAGGAGGCCTATTTAAATTAGTGCATTTTTCTGGAGTTGTTTGTTAGAACCACAGGTATTTGTTACGAGGCTTGGTGTTTGTGAGACCAAAAAATATCTTTGTAGTTACTGATACCCACGACACAAGACTTGATCAAGTAAATTAGAAGAATTAAATAAGTCCTTTTTTTCATACAAGTATTTTACTTTAAAAGAAATAGACATAACAATTTAGCTTAACTCAGAGGCTACAAAGTTACATGTAAAATTACACATCTCGTGTGCATAAATAATTTAACCACCAAGCATTTAACAGAAGCTCTTCGTTTTTCGGCTAATATGCAGTTAACATGGGGTCCACGTACAGAATTATTGCTGTAAAGTTAAATGTTATTTTGTTTATTTTGTAAGAACTAAGGAGGCAAGAATTTTACCTGATGATAAATGGTCATAACCGTCCATATAAGCACTATGGTATAGTGTATTTGTATTTTAAGAGAAAGAAATAAAATAAATATTTATTTATTACTTGTACAAAAAACACAAAAGAAAAAAATATAAGATTTTTTAATCAATATGGAAATAGAAAATATACATTTAAAAAATTAAAAGACAATAACAAAACAAAATTTGATTTTAAATATTAAATATCAATGATTTTTCATTTACTTCAATGCGTCAAAATACTACCATGAACTCCTAAGAAAAAAAATATCCATAGGCCAGAGACGGTTGTGTGTTTCCAATCAGCACAATCATACCGGCCTGTCAGAACAAATACACTGGCTGCATCTGAAACACGACACAACTAGGGTCACTATGACTCATTCGTAATACTAAAGATTACAAAACTTAATTCGATGTAAGTTACGGAACAACAGTTGGCAACCCTAAATCAGCTGTAAGTAGCTTTTAAGTTAACGCCGAGATGTTTGTAGAAATAAAACAACAAACAGGGATGAGTCAAGCAACGCGAGTAAATGAGGAAAATACGAACAGAATGGTGCGTTCGACGACCTCGTGTCGCGACGACTGGGTACGATCCACTCGGTATTAGGGCAATCGTAAATAGAAAATGACAACCCTGGAATAAGGAATTATAAAATAAGGATTATCTGATAAAACACTGGAACTTCAGTAAGCCAGGGTCTGTCTTTAATTTTAAAAGAATAAGATAATTAGAAAGAGGTGCATACATGACACGAAATATAATTGGCTGCAGTCTGCACTATTCGATATCAACGCGGGAGATGAAATATTTTACTTAGACATCGAAAAATGTTTGAAGGAAATTTTGAATGCAGGCAGCAATAGATTGCTGTCTAAATCATTGGGAGAGGTTTATAAGTCCTATGATTAAAACCATGAACGACAAGTGCAGCATTACACGTCCTTTCATAAATATACGAGTACGTCATAGTCGATCTAGAAATCTAGAGGCCTACACTATATTCGTTATCTCCAATGAACCTACAGCCAAACAGCCATATATGCATATATATTATATAACCTTCGAAAAAAATGGCGCCGCTGTAAATAAAAGCTAACGCGTGTGGTTGATTTTTTTACGCTTTACAATACACGTGTCAACACTAACATGAAAGTAAAAAAGACGATGAACATAAAACGGATGTGCCATAAATGTGGATCAAATACAGAGCGAATCAAATAACCATACTAATTTACATATTTCTACACGTAGCTTTTAATTTCTCTACCAGTCTTATCGAAGATACATCAACTAATGGTTTAAATATAATTATCTCCTTTTTAATCTATGTTATTTTCAGTTCCTTATTTCCGAAGGGTGATAAAGTTTTGGCAGTGTCATTGGCTTTTAAGCACCGCAGTTTTTTTATAGCTATGAATGGCAAGACTAGCATGCCATTCACCTGATGGTAAGCGATACGACCGCTCATGGATAGAAGCAAAACCAAATAACACCATGAATTACAAATCAATGCATGGCATTCCACTGGGATCGCCATCCTGAGACATTAGATATTAAGTCTCAATATGTCCAGTAGTTACGCTGGCTACAATTTCTTTCAAACCGTAACACAAAAGTGCATTAACACTGCTGTTTGGCGGGAGAAATAATTGAGGATATTGCACCCAGGCTGAATCACTACTAAATGCTTCGCTAACATGCGGACTATACTGGGTATATCAAGACTGCTACCGAAAACGAAACCGGGTGGTAGTTTTAATGACTAAAAACACAATTAAAATGAAATGTTCGCAAAGAAACGCGACAATTTTTTTGGATGAATTTTTAAATATCGTAATTTTTGGGTGGTAAATCCATAGCTTTTGATAAAATAATAATTTAAAGTCTTTTATACCTTAGAGTCCTTATAAATAAAAGGGGATACACTATTATTTTAGAAAAAAAAATTCATCAAAATACGACCATAGGAAAAAAATAACAAAAAAAATCGTCGCTTTTTTTTGCAACATTTTCTGTTGCATTGTGTCTGAAGTCACTAAAACTACCACCCGGCTTCGTTTTCGGTAGCAGTCTTGAGATACCCTGTAGAACCTCTCCGTCACCATAAAGCGCATGAAGGAAATCGGATAGACCATTCAATAGACGTAGAAGCGCTAAAATTTTCTTCAGATATCCTTCCAGCATACTGTAACTACCATCATAATTGTGGTCTTTACTCCATTGACGAAGGCAAAGGTTTTTATTAGAAGTTGTATTTCTTAGAGGCGTTTATCCCCATGATTATCAAAGTAAACGAGTTACTTGTTACTCTATTAAAAGGAATGGATCTTACTACTTAAATTAATGTAATTGCTGAGTGATAAGTGCTATATTTAGAAATGCTATAAAACAGCAAATCGATTAAAAATAACACGAATCACTCCATTTCAGTGCTAAAGAACTTGTAAACGTGGGAACTGATTCTATTGTGAAACTAATGAAGTTATTGTAACCTTTCTTCTCAATAGATTTTTGTTACGAAAAAGCCTAATGTCACTTATCAAGTATAGATTTATATTTATTAATAAATGTGACCAAAATTACAAATCAATTTGATACCCACCAGTGTTACTTTACGTCTGCAATTAAAAGTTTATGGTAGTGAATGTATCCAGCTGGCCTAATTGACGATAGACTTCACACACCCTTCAAATTTCAGATTAGTGTGTGTGGGTCGCGTTACGGGTTCAACATCAGGAAAAGTTTATAATTTAGAGCAAACCGGCATATTTCTGTCGACTAGCAACAATCATCAGTTTTTTGCAACCACGACATATTTCAAACCAACAACTTTGCACAAAGTGAATTATCCGACTTGGGTATCGAATTTAAAACCTCGCAGTACACCGATAACATACCAAAACTATAAAATACAGATCCTATTAAACAAAACAAGGCAGTTTTAATTCGTTAAGTTCAACCTAAACATTTTATATCGGGAGCTTGACTCGGAGTGAAAAAATGTGCAAAAAAATCCTTCGGAGTCGCGGAGCGTCGATGCACGCCATCCCGTCTATATTTAGAACCAGACTATATGAGAACTGCTATGTGCGTATTCCTTTATCAATATTATTACTTACTTTTTTAAGGTTTGAATTTAGAATTGTTTTGGCTGTAGGTCTTTTGGCCATAACAGATGCAAATCTAGGTCTGATTTTAGTTTCTTGAAAATTTAGAGATTAAGGTAGACATTTGTCAATTTCGGCATTAAATGAGGGTTTACATCTAGATATAACCGTACAAATAGTAAATTAGGTCAGTAACCTTAAGTATGGACTAAAAATTTTAACTCTATCATTGTGCAAATTTATAAACACACTTGGTTAGCGAGGATTAAAACCCGAATTCGACGTATGTGGATAAAGAAGATCCTAACAGTATACAAATATTGATATAACATTAAAAACCAATCGAATTAACACCATCAATCTATAAAAAAATAAGTATCAAGTCTATAAAAAAGTCTACATGTTTTTTGTGCATTTCGCAACAGCATTTATCGGCAAATATTTGTTAACACATCGTGCACGATAAAAAAGAGAAACTTGCGTTAATTCATAATTATTTGCATAGGCCTAGTGGGCGTAAACGGCGAAACTTACACAGTTCAATGACCTAAATAGCTACATTTGACGTCACTGAAACCGTTGAATTATACGCTGCATCCGACTCTCAAAACGCTTAAAAAACTGATAGATTTCTTGTGACTATCAACGTTTTTACACTCCTTTATATAGAATTTTACAAATACTAACAATAGGTTAGACTAGACGAAACGTACTTAGTAACACTGAAAATGGTCGTTATTTGCATTGTCAAAGTTATGTGTGATATTCGTCATCAATTTTAATTTAATATCTGATAGAAAAAAACAACACCAGGAAATGTGCGTATCTGAAAGTTCTTCGCTACGCGCGATTTTCACCTCGACACCCCGACCCGACTCAAATATTTCGAGGTCACATAAACTTTTGTCTTAGTGCCAGGATGGAAGTGTATTACCGCTTATCATTATATTAGCTCAGTGCGACATAAATATAAAAAAGAGGAAAAAGGTGACGTATTTTGTTTCTAAATTTATGTAGATCGACGTTAAAGTAAATTAGTTATTCTAATAGTCTTTTACCAGGTATTTTGAATTGTCAAATATTAGTACTACCGCTTCTAAACGTTTTGTACAAGTAAAAAAAAACTCTCTCAGCAACACTATCTTCAATATTTTTCTTTCTTTTTTGACCATTTTCTGGATATAAAAGTACATTCAGAGGTGCTCATTTACATAACCTCATTAACGTTATAATAATCCGTGACGTCATTACCCGCACAGACAACACTTCATAAGCAATGTAGTGACGTCACGGCGGCGCGTGTAACCTAGATCCGATAGGCACCCGGCAATAGCCTAGTAACGTACCGAAATACTTTCAGACACACGGTGATTGGAAACGTCATGTGCTAGTTCCTGTGACGTCACCAAGATATTTTTTAAATATACCAGCCCATGTATGATTGACTAGCTACTGGTCACCTTCGACAGTGAAGTGTATGATTGAGAAGTGAGAATGCTAGGCATAAGTTCACTACGACCTTAAGGCCTACTTCGTTTTAGCAGATTTCATGAAAATGAATCATATTTTTTGTAAGCATCCTTATTGTATCTGCATATGCAATTTCACGCGATATTTTCCTTCATCTTTAAGTTATTAATTTTGTGTAATGGTACATTACCTTAGTGTCAAAACTGTGGGCTTGGCTTAGTGGTGCAGTTGGTTAAACGCCGGCTATGAAACATGAGGACACAGGTTCAATCTCCGCACCGAGAGAAACATTTGAATGTCCACAATATTGTGCTGTGCACGTCACAAGGTCTCTTACTGAGTGACTGTTGGGGGACTTACTAGTTACTATTTGTAATATTTTACTATTTGTGATTACTACAAATGTTTCTCTCCACAATATTGAGCTGTAGGTTTTGTCACAACTCTCTCGCACTTTCTGACACGTCACAAGGTCTTTCTGAGTGACTGTTGAGTGCCTTACTATTTTCTGTGATTACTCATGTTCCTATGACGTCACAGCCCGGCACATTGTTTTTACAGCAGCATTGTCCAAGTGTATCGATGTTCCGGCCGTGAACATGGGAGCGTTGACTCCTCCAATGATGCGGGAACAACGTGTGATATCAGCTTGCGAGCTCTCGCGACTATAAATACACTGTTTAGATTTCTCTTCAATATTGGTTTAACAGAATATGTCTAATCATGGTCCTTATCCAGAAATTAGAGTGTCATCTGTATCGGAGTACGAGGGACTTTTCGGTCATACTACGCTAGAACTTAAAAGAATACGTATTTTTCGGTGCAAGGATTGAATCTATGGCCTCTGCTTTTGTTTTGACTGACAGCTATGTCATTAAAATCCGTTTTATTTGTTAGACCGCCATATGTCTCCGATTTTTATGTAACCTCACATTATATTACATGTAGCGGTGAACCCGGTGGTTATGAGTTCAAATCTCAATACTTTTGACTTTTCAAAAGTATGAGAAGGTCTCATCGCCTAACCCCTCAAAGAAACTCTAGATTATTAGAAAGGTCCTTGCCCTGCAGTGGGTCATATATCAGATGGATTAAACTATTTATTGGGCCTTCAGATGTATAACATTCTATAAGTTGACCCACTGCTTATTATACATTCTTCTGTTAAAATGACATTTAATTCAAATCAACCGACTTGTCTAATAGTATCATTTAGGCCAATATTTCACAGCAAAAAATATATAAATACGTTTAGCAACCTTGGTTTCTCGCAAATCATCCCAAAAATGGCATAAAAACGTGTCTTGTACAGTGGACAATCGTTGTCCATTGTCTCGGCTGACCAACCAGTGTCGCAAGAGCCGCGTTTGCCAATTTTGTGTACCCTCAATTGTTAGGTTTACGTCATCGTGCGGGGGCCGCGGCAGGTCGTGGTAATCTGGCGCTTTGTGTTATGAGACCCTTTACAATGTAAGATTTGGTGAATAATCGTCTAGTTGATATAGGAGACTAATTATTTCTTAAAAAGTAGGTACATGTTACAAGGAATATTTTTGTACTCATTTATTACTGTATTATGATATTAACTTAACGCATAGAAATCTAATTCTAATCTAGTTCGTAAATAATCATTTTATGCTTTCTTCCTTGCCACTCATATTTTTACTCTGTAGACTAAAGCAAAACATGTGTTTAAAAAAAACTGAATTGAGATATTACACTCTAAGACAATTTATATTTCCTGAGAATATTTTCCCCAAAAAACAGTTACCGTCTTTATCTAAGTATTGAAGTCTAGTCACTATCTAAACATTATCTAATACCTAGAAGCGCTAATTCCGAGATATATGTCTGGAAGTCGTGACATATAAAACGGTCCGAGGCTGCGGAGACCACATTCCCGTGACTCAGGCGTGTGACTCATTTCCGAGTCGGATTCCGACTGATGACGTCACGCGGGGTGGCGAGAGCGTGCGCCCGCGCAGCCAACGGCGCGACGCTATTTTAACAGCGCATTCCATTTTCGAATCGCGCGATGCCATTGGCTAGCTCTGTTGGGGAAAATATGGAAATATATTGAATTGACATTTGTTTTTTCATTTGGCTTGTGCATTTTGTTCTGTAATTAAACACATTAATAGTGAAATAACTGTAACTATATCATTCCATACACGTCCTACTGCATGGCACGGGTCTTCTCTACAATCGAGAGTATGATGGAGAGGGGTTAGGCCATATAGTCCACCACGCTGGCCTAGTACGAGTTGCAGCACATTACATACCATATAAATTCTGATTTACATGACAGGTTTTTGCTGAAATGTTGGTGAGTAAATATAAATATCAATCTTAGGAAAATAGGTCATTGCCCCCAGGATTTAAGTTTCAATCGTGCTCTAGGATTTTACAGCATCACAACACTTTATCTAACAACTTAGCTTCAGCCCTCAAGCTTTCTTTTATGCCATAATAAAACTATTTCTCACAGTCCAGATGTTTTAGGAGTTAGTCAAATGAATTAATTGTAGTACAGGAAATTCTAATTCAGGACAACTATGTGCTATTTTTGTACGCTCTATTAGTGTATTAAATAGACTTAAGATGCATTAATAGAGACATTTAAACTTTAAAACATCTGCTAGATTTAACTAGATCCTATTAAAGACATAAGCAAAGCCATGTGGTCGGTTGAAAGCTGGCTGTTAAACGAGAGTCCGCGGGTTTGGTTCCCGCGTCGAGACAAATGTATCTGTGGCCACAGAATACACACAGAAGTCAAGCTCCATACAAAGTGCGCGAAACCAACGCACACATACACAGCGTTCACCGACACGATATTTGAGACCAGTCGAAACCACTGCGAGCGCGAGTGTCACTCGCTTCGGACACGCATCTAATGATATTTTTTGTGCAAAGATGGAGCGAATGGATAAAAGTTATTACACTTGTATATAAAACTTCAGATTATAATAATTGAATAAAAATTTCTTTAATAAAATACGCAATATTATACAAAAAAGATAAATAAATAATCTTTGATTATGACATACACATTCTCAACGACTATATAAATAAAATTACAATTTATTTATTTTGTTATTGTTTTTTATATTGTATTTTAACAATCAATCAAACGTTACGAGTGCTATTACGACGATACTTGTTTTCGCATAAGCCAGAGTTAACAGCCCTAGCGCAAACGCCGAGCGTAGTGTGAGTGTGGCAACAAATGTGAAGTACATACACAAGCTTGATTCTGTTAGTATTCTGTGGTGTGGCTCTCAAATATTTGTTCCAGACCTATGTTGTAAGATCCGATCCGATCTTCGTACCTTCCGATACCCACAACACAAGACATGATATCTTCCTAGAGTTTCTGTGACTTGAAAATTGATAATAATACTACCGTGTTATTCCTAGAAGGGGTAGGCAGGGGTTTATAAATAACTACAAAATAAAACAAATAATAACATATCAGACGGAAATTCCTGACTCCGGGCTGATAATAAATAGAGAAAACCAATATCAGTTTGAACTTAGAACCTGGATATCAGCATTGTAACCGTATCGTAATACTACTACGCCACCTAGGCAAATTATAAATTATATACAAAATGAAAGAAACCCAAAATCTACTTTAAATTTTAAAAAATATGCACCTAAATAAAAGTAGACATATATTTTTTGTGTATGTGTATCAGCCCATATACGTCCTACTGTAGGGCACGGGCCTACTCTACAATCGAGAGTACGATTGAGTGGAGTTAGGCTATATATAAAATTAATAAATATATAAAATATATATAAAAACACATATATTTTATGTCTGTTTAAACATAAATTATTACAGTTTGTTTATTGTTGGCATATTTTCCTGTATAGGCTACAATAGTCCTCACGAGACGGAAAAAACTAGTTCTGCGAAGAGTTATTTACATTATAAAAAGAAAATTACAGGCTTGTGGCTTACTCATACCGATTGCAGTGATTATAATGTTGTGCCCTCATCCTAGATACGCGGGCTCAACGCGGCGTGACATTTATTTAATTTTTATTCTAAATTCTACACCTTTTTGTTGTCTAACTTGTGTCCCAGTATTGTTTTCCCTTTGTTCTTTCACATTTATCGGCCTCCCTGGAGTGAATACATCTAATTTGCCTTCCTGTACTGAACTTCACTGTATCAGCCCATATATGTACGTCTACTGCAAGGCACAAGCCTACTCGGATATGGATGTTTACGAGACCGAAAAGTCTCTTAGTTTCTGATGCCCACGGCAGAATGACCTTAGGGTGGAGTTATGACTACGTATGACTGCTAATGTTAATTTTTGACATTAACAGTAATAATATTTGTTTATAGTATTAGTCGGACGATAACGGATTTTATCGCGGATTTGGTTTAATTTTACATTTTTTGAGTTCCCGACGTTTCGATTACTTTACAGCTTTCATGGTCACGGGGTTAAATAATAATTTTATTTCAATGTGTAACATTCGCGTAAATCTAAGAAACCATTATATAGTAATAGTTATTTATTTTTATATTATATAATTATTTTTTTGTTCTTTCTTATGTTGTATATTAGATACTGTTTGTTTCTGTTAACTGTTAGTTATGACTGTTGGGTGTATTGATTAATTTGTTTCGGGGATGTTTGTGGTACCCAAAAATCTCTCATACCGTTACCTACTGTTTGGTGTTTATTTTTTTCAATATATCGTCGAAGTCACAGTTATACCACCCAAGTTTTAATTAGGTGAATGCAGTATGTGTTACAAGTGGCGTGTGCGATTGTTCATTAATTAATAGCAAAAACGCGTCACGGTGCAGTCTCGGTTTTTGCCGGCACAAGCGCGGAAACGCACCGGCCGTATGTTTTTATAGTAATGCATTAATTTTTAATGCCGAGAGCATTGCCCGCTTAGTAATCTTTAGAATTGCACTGAAGATGCTTTATTTCTTGTCCGATTTATAGTGCTTTATGGGATTTATGTTGGTTTTTTGGTTTAGAGAACAGATTATAAATTATACGTAATTAGAGTAATGGATTAAATTCCTTTGAACATGTTGGTAGTTGTGCTGGATTGTTATGAGGAATTAAGCAGGAAGGCACTTATTGATACACTTCAATTATGCTTATATGAAGGTTAAATATATTAGGTTATTAATTTGTAAATTGTAGCAGTTAAGTATGGATTCCAATCACATTAATTAAATGCTTTTTTATTTCATTTTCAAATTTTTTTTTTTTTAATATTATCTGATAATACGATCTTTAAATCCTTGCATCCCTTGCATTCCTGTCTACCCATCCAACACATACTTAGCTTGAGTTTACATAAATGAATCAATCTATGACAAAGTTTGCGTGCTATTGATACAATTTCCAATGGCGTGATTGTGTCGGCTGGTTTCCGCCGCGTGTCTAGGATGTATGTAGTCCAGTAAAGACGCGCATTGGCAAGTGGCAAACTGACAGCGACAACATGAAAACAGTAAAACATTTGTGAATTGAAAAAAATTAAAATGGATTTCTTAAATTTCTTATGTACCTAGTTACAAAAAATACTACTTAAAGTTTATGTTAAATATTTTATTTTATTATTAAAAAAGTACCCCAGAGACAGAAAATGGAGAAAAGGAAGACATATTAAAAGATGGGAAGACGATATCAGGAGCTGGACCATACTGGAAAAAGTCACTCTGGACAGGAAAAATTGGAGGGAGCCAGAGGAGGCCTTTGCCAATAGGCACTCTGAATAAGGGATCTAATTTACTGTAAAATAATACCTTGCTTGAACTGTAAAAAAGTATTCCATTTTATAAATAAAGGGTATATTTCAAATAGGCATCGTGGCCTATTTTGGTCTGGCCCTCATTTTCTACGTTACGTTTTAACTTAAAGACGCAGATTAGACGTAAAGGCGATTAGGATGTCCTTGAACCGAAGGGGCAGGGTATCACAGGGCAATTGAATACGTAGAAAAATATGAGGAAGGGGGGTCCAGCAGTGGGAAACACTCGGTGACTATAAAAATTAGGAATATATTGAACATTATCCCATGAATTCAATTTTGGAAAATCTTCTATAATGCTCTGCACTGAAAAATCTAGAGATAACATCCCCTTACGGTCATGCCCAACGCGGTGTAAGATAGACGAGAAAAATAGTCTGTAGGTGCTTCAGCTATAAAAAAAAACGATCTTTCTGGTTGGACAACCTCTGTGACGTAGTTGATTAAACGCCGGCTGTGAAACGAGAGACAGCGGGTTCGAACGACGCGCCGTGCTGAAACAAATATTTGTGCGATCCACAGGTATTTGTTTCGGGTCTGGGTGACACCAAAAAATCTAGTAATGTCTGATAACCACGATACAAGACTCGATCTTAGTGTGGAGCAGGACTATGTATATGACGGTTAGGTGTATTTTTTATTTACTTATTTCTGGAGTATGTAAGCTGTACTTTTTCCGCTCTATGTTTGGTTCTCGATGTTTTAGGACCCAAAAGTCTTCGTAGTTCCTGATAACCACAAAACAAAATGAATATCATAGTGGGATTAGAACTTCGTATGTATATGTTGGGTAAATTTATTTATTTTCTCCAGATATCGTACCTAATTGTTTTCACTTTCAACCGTCCCCGACTCGACGGTCGTGGCATAAAAGTTCATCGCGCAATTTGTGCGTTGTACTTCGATTGTATTTCAACCTATGCAATCGAGATCTTCTAACTACATTATTTATAAATCTGATTATTTTTTATACTGACACAATACAGTAACATCAATTCACTTGATTGCACTTCACTGCAAATTACAATCGAAATAGTATCCAGTGGTGTGGCGGTAGGTCTCTCATATGTGAGAGGTCACCTGGGTAGGTACCACCGCAATGTCTATTTCTCCCGTCAAACAGCAGTGTAAATGCACTGTTGTTATGAGCGGTCGTATCGCTTACCATCAGGCTAACGGCATGCTCGTCACGCATTTTATTGCAATAAAAAAAAATCCATCGGCGAGAAATAAATGCTAATCATACCTGCAAACACTCACGTTATTTTTCCCTGAAGGGGTAGGCACCGGTACTACCAAGATAACCACGTTTCCTTTTTATAATTAATAAAATCCAATATCCCTTTAACCTGGGATTCAAAACCTCAACTTTGTAATCGTACCGTACAACTGCGCCATCGAAACAAGGGTACATTTCGACGTCAGCTATATACAAGCTGAACTTGAAATGTGACACACTTGAGTCTAGACTCTAGAGCAGTGATTCTCAACCACTGTGCCGCGGCACTTTTGTGTGCCGCCAAATTTCAAAAGTGTGCCGCCAAATTTTGCAAATATATAATAATGTTAATATTATTAAATTATATCATTTAAAAACTAAAATATTTTTAACATGAATATATATTTAAATCCACAAAAAAAATATATTTTATTATTTGCTTTGCAACGCGTTTTTTCTTAGTGCCAAATTATGATGAAGCGGCGTGCGTAGCAATAGGAATATGTCCCAAGTCGGCGCACACTTGCCACTTCTGCGTACAAAACGTGTTGTTTTAGTGATAGTTCGCATCAAGCAAAAATTTCGCATTAAAAATATTTTTATTATTAGCTTGTAATTAATCCCTTAATAAACGTTTAGTTATTATTGTAGTATACATTAGTTTATTTCGTATATTTAAAATTTTTGTCATAAACTATTTATGCAGTGTGTTGTAGTAAGTAAATAATTTTTATCTTTTTCTTTGTGTGCCGCCAAATTTTGAAATCGTTAAATATGTGCCGCAACAAAAAAAAGGTTGAGAATCACTGCTCTAGAGACTCAAATTAGTGTTTATGTTTCTGTTTTTGTGGTATAGTATAGAGAGGTTATATGATATAACCCCTCTTAATCGTACTCTTGCTCGTAGAATAGGCCCGTGTCCTGCAGTGGGACGTATATGGGTACAGATACATAAAGATAGATAGATAGGCATTTTTGGCTAGAATTACACAAACAGTAAACATAATAGCAGACGAGCATTAATAAACATATTATAATGTTACCTTTGAAATTATTATCGAGTTTTTTTTACATTTAAAATAAAAAAATATGATATTAATATATAGTTATACAAACATTTTAAATGTTGAGTCTTTTAAACATCTAATAAAAAGGTCAAGTGGTTTAATTAGCCACAAAAACACATACAAAATTACAATGCCACTCAAACAAACATATAGCATGTTTGTTTGAATGACAAAAACAAAATAAAACTAAAAAATAACTGAATGTCATAATATATTTATCATATACTTATGCAAACAAACCTAATAATATGTCATAACATATAATAAAACTTTATATGAGTACAATTCAAATATAACCAAACCTAATCTATAAATTACAATCGCAAAGTTCTTTGTAAAGTTTGCACAACTCATTCGCACATTGACGCAGCAATAAACCCCCAAACCACCCCTAAACCTCGAGTTCAACCCTCGCGCGTCCTTCCGCGACCTACCCCAACGCGCCGGCCATTGACTCGCGCAACCCCTGTTTCAGCTAATAAATAAAACGTATATACTCAAATATTATCTGTGGTAAATAAATTGCATTTATTTTGTACTGCTCTTTGTAAAATAGAGTTATATTGTCAAACAATGGTAGATTCACTTAATCACCACGCATTATAACGGTGAAGGAAAACATCGTTAGGTAACCTACATACTATAGCGATTTGTGTGATGTGGAAAGTCCGCCAACCCGCACTAGGCTAGAGTAGTAGATTAAGGCCTAACCCCTTTCAATCGTACTATTGATTGTAGAGGAGACGCGTAGGGTACAGTGGGACATAAATGGCCGGATACAGATTCGCTCGCCAACCTGAAACATACGATGTTAAGTCTCAATATGTCCAGTAGTTACTCTGGCTACAATGTCCTTCAATCCGAAAAACAACCGTGCATTTAAACTGTTGTTTGGCGGGAGAAGTAGACATTACGGTAGTACCTACCCAGACGGCCTCTCACATATGTGTGACCTACCACCAATAGTAGTAGTGACTAGTCTTTGGTGTCTTATCTCGCTCGATGAACACGATTGTCGGAGGCCAAATATTAATTTCTTCCTTCAGATTCTTCCCCTTCTCTTCACAGTTTTTAAATTGTAGACCGAATAGTTTTAAAGGAAGGTCGCTTAAAAGGACGAAGACAAAGAGACTACGTTTTTAGTTTGTAAACAATAAGTCAAGACTCATATAATTGAATTTGAGCTAAAGAATAAATAAAAGCCCAGCAAAAACTAAGCAGTAAAACTGTAATAAGATTAGAATAATATATTAGCTTGAATTTAACCAACATGAATATTTATTATAGGTACTGAATCTTAAACTCGATTTTTGTTGAATTATACAGGGCTGAAAACGAATGATCCTATAACTGAAACATAAATCATGATTAATAGAAAAATAATTGAGGATTTTCGTAATAAAATTAGTTAGATTATGCTTACTTCTGAACATAAGTATCTCATGGATTTCAAGAAAGATCTATTGAAAGCTAGCTGCATTTAGTGCCTTTCTGCGACCTTCATTAGGTCATCTGTCCAATATTGGAGAAATTACCTGACTACCAGCTCAGTAATTACATTAAGAGTTTAATAAGCAGGTATAATATCAGATGTGGGCTACGCGCCATCAGCGCCCCTATCGGACATTTACAAAATTAACGTTAACAAATAACCATATTTTGAACACTCGCAACTTTTACAGAAAGTTTATTGTAATCTCTTCGATATACAGAGTCTTATACCTAACTAATAAGATAGTTAAGAAACAAGTTAAACGTTTAGCAAGTTGTCTGCTGTGTGACACCTACTCACGTAAGTTGCACACAGGGTTGTACTCTAAGGGCAATATGACGGTTTATTTAAGTAATTATGTATTGGGCCCTTGTCTTCAAATCTTGACTACAATAGATAACGCTACTATAGCATTAGATTTAAAAAAATTGCAAATAGGTAGTCTTGGCTTTTAAATTTTGAATTATGCAAAATGCGTTTTTGTTTCTTAAGTTCAGAGTTCTATTACAACTTTATGCTTTAGACACTTACTTGCAGTTTTCACAAAATAATACTTAAAAATATTACCCATTTCAATTACTGTCATTTATTTGTTTATATTTATTTTACACCAAAATGAAAGAAACTTACAAAACAAATTAAACATAGTAGTTAGAAAGAAAGAAGGAAAGTATTTTTTATTAACAAAATTACAGCAGAAGTACAAATGGAGAATAATAATATTAATAAAAACACTACCAAAGGAGACAATATCGATGAGGAATTAAAAATAGACGTATTTGAATATGAACAATAATTTGCAAACGTGCCAAAGGAATGCCATCTCACTTCTCAGTATAATTGCTCATTGGAATGACAACACAGAGCTGATTTTCAGAGCCAACCTATAAGGAAGTGACATCGAACGCTATTCTAGTTGAAAAATTTACTGATCATATTTTTTTTATAAAGAAATAAAAAGGTTTGTTCTAAGCTTGGCACCGCACATTTAAATACTTGTAAGTAAGTTATTTAGTCCTGTTATTTGAACGTCGTGTTATAAGTAGGCGGAAATCCCTAAGCCGTACAAGTGCAGAAATACGCGACACAAGTTATACTAAGAGTAAGAAGTGTGGGGTTGTATTTCAACACAGTTTTATAACGCCTGCTATGGTAAATAATAATATCAAATAAATATAATACACCAAACAGCCACATACATAGGCCTGACTCCACCTTTCCACCCATTCCTTTCGTTGCGGGTTAAAGACAAGTTAGACGTTCCCGGAGACTCGCCGAGCTTCAATGCTCGGTGTCATTACATTGCGTGCCACTGTTGATCCTGGCTTACAGGAGTTGCAGTGGTGGGTGTGAGGGCGGGACAGTCTCCAAAAGCCTGACTCCACATTATGATCCAGTCTTGTTTCAAGGGTATCAGGAACTACGAGAGACTTTTCAGTCTTACAAACACAGAGCCGAAACAAATACCCGTGGATCATACAAATATTTGTCATGATGCGGAGATCGAACCCTGGGCCTTACGCTCAGTTTTAGTTTCCTTACTTTATTTAATGGATCCCCTGTAAAATAAAAAAACCCTTAGGCTCCAGTATACTAGGTCTAGTTAGCAGACTTTACATGACACTTGCTGATGTATCTACATCTATGTTAAGTTATCGAATTCCAGCAATTGAACAAAGAATGAGATACTTCTCAAATGTGAAATTGGAGATTTTGTGGAGAGAGTGAACAATATTTTTCTAGACCCCAACATAATTAGGAGGAGTCGGCTCGCACAACTGCTTTTCTTAAAGCTTTGGGTGGATTTAATTATTATTGTAAATAGAATCTCAATCACCCACTAAGTAAATGTTACTTCCACCTACATGATCTCAAAATATTATTAACCATGCCCATAAACATCCAATGTCAACCACGAGACTCTTCAAATCAAGATCCTCGAAGAAAACAGCAAAAACATGAAAAGGGCTTGTGCCCTCACAATCGTTCGATTCCCTCCCTGGCGGCTTATCTCGGGCGCGCGGGTCACTCGTGCAGGTGTCGTTGAACCAGTGACTTTGCCACAAGGTGCCCGCCATAATCTCGCGTCTACTCCGAAGAACATTCGAATTTCGAACGGTTCAACTTTCATACGTTCTTTAATTTGAATGTAATTTTATTTATACGCGTCTTATATCTTTTACAAGACTTGCGAATGTTAATTACGTAATTGATTTTAGTAGATATTTTACTGTATACTACAAATAAAGTATATTTAAGTCGTGAGAACGCCATACTTTCAGTCTGCACTAGCCTTTTAATCACTTTATCATTTTTTGAAACAGAAAAATATAGTTTTTTTTATGCAATAATATAGGGAAAAAGCAAATTAGTCATTAAACAGTTTTGATTATCCTTAAGATCTTAAATTCACACTGTCGGTATTTCACGAGTTGTTTACATCAGACTTAAAAATATTAGAGCCCTATTACCTATAATAATGCGATAAAATATTGTCTGTGTCTATGCCATAGCTGGTTGCGCCCACACGAGTCCTATTTCTGGATAGCCCATCCATAGGCTTCGTTATACCGTGGGCGGGATTCGACCGGCGAACCCCGCGCCGAGACAAATCTTTGTGATATCAATAGAAATTTATTCAGGTCTGAGTGTTCATTGTGGGATAGATAATTCTATAAGTTTAGTATAGGAAATTCAATAGTTCAGAGACAATAGAGTATTGTTTATTTTTATTTTCAATGTAAAATTATAACTTCATCAAGCTGAGCATGCTAGTGGTCTGTAACATCGGCCGTAATATAAGTTAGGTACACAATTTGTCCGCCAGTCCGCACTAGGCCAGCGTGGTGGACTATATGGCCTAAGCACTCAACCGTACTCCAAATTGTAGAGGAGGGCCGTGCCCTGCAGTGGGACGTATATGGGCTGATACCATTAAGATCATTTCGTTTTATATATTTTCGTGTTATGATGTGACAACAAATTAGAATTTATTGCCAATAATAAGAGTTCAGTTTTTATTAGTTTTACAAGATCACAAAATTAAGACGCCCGTTGGCAAAGTTAGAAGTTACCTAAATCTATCTCCATCTTTATAAAAAGCATACTTGTTTGGACACCACAGTCCACAAATAAATTGGTGTACTAGGATCAGAGCAGATTGAAGATTACACAGATTTAAAAATATATTTTTTGCTTCCTTCGTGTCTTCGTGCTTGCTTATAATAGATCTGATGTTTTCGAATTGTTACAAATTCTCTTCAATTCTTTTGTTAGGAATATGCATGAATTTTCGCTTAATGTATCAATATATACATAATATTACCAATATCTCTGATATAAATGAAATTCAGTCACTGTGCAACATTTTGGAGTTTTAGCTCCTAAGGTTGTACCTAATACCCTTTGGGCCTAATCCTTTGTTTTAGAAATCTGATGCATGGGATTTTTTTTAACTCAGTGCTCCTTAAATTTTGAGTAAAAGTACTTTTCTTTTCAAGGCCAAAAAACTTGTAAACTAGTATTATCAACAGCATTATTTTAATATTTTCGCTTACATATTATACTGACGTGTAGAAACTTTCCGACAAGGGACGTAATATCGGTTCCTACTTCAGTAATAACTTGATTTACCTGCTTGTTACTTTCACTGCAACTAAGTACTTGTCGGCGGTTATTTTAAACATATTAATTGCTCGTTGTTAACTTATTTACAAGGTAATTAAAATGCGTTTTTAGAATCGGGTTTCATTGTAGATTAATGGCTTTATTAATAGACAGTTTCTGATTGGAGTACCTCCGTGGCGTAGTTAGTCGTAGTAGACGCCGGCTGTGAAACAAGAGGTCACGGGTTCGATCTCCGCATTGAGACATATGTTTGTGTAAACCACAAGTTTTTTTCGAGCCAGGATGTTTGTGAGACCGAAAAGTCTGTCGTAGTTACCGATACCCACGACACAAGACTCGATCTTAGTGTTGGGTTAGAACTATGGTATGACTGTTGGATGTTGTTTGTTTATTAGTTTATTACAAAACCTATTTTAGTTATTGAATGCTTTATCCCTTTAAACGACTTTTGAAGTCAACTGTCTATGAATAAGGCAGTAAATTAATATTCACCAAGGAGTGTTTCGTAGCGGCTTTTGAATTATCAAGATATACTTAACACGTTAACTGCCAACGCGGTCAATGGTGTGCGACGCCTAACTATCCTATCAAGCCAACGAAAAATAACCCATTTTTTTTTATTTTCATCGATTTTTTTTATATCTTAGTTAGATTATACTCATAAATAATGGATTTTATTAATGCGGAATAATTTCTGACTCACCATCAAGAATTATTAATCATCGAACAACATTGTCCCCCATGGTCCGAATGGAAAAGTATACTCTTTTTATTGGCAGTTAACGTGTTAAGTATAGATTTGCTTTATTTCTTTTTTACAGGTAAGTACTAGCAAAACAAGCTATTAATGAACGTCTTCGTTTATTGAGAATTGTTCAGGCTAAATAATCTAATCGTGTGTAAGCTTAATTACAAGCAATCAATGTCGCATGCCCGGTTTTCGACCTGCGACCATCAGTTTTGCTAACAGACCTTCTGGGTATGATTTTTTTAAATAAAAAATACTGAACAATATCCTCGCAAAATAAGTACAAGTGAGAATGCAAAAACAATAACATCTATTTGTATTAGATACGCAGGCACTCGGCGAATGTGGCGATCGCAATGATCCCGGCGCAAAATAAATGGAAATAATTGTCGAAGCGCACTATTCCGCACACATCTGTTACTTTTTTTCAAATTAACGAGCCTTGGATAGTTTACTCGTATTGATCGGTGTTGCCAGTTAATTTATTGCATTGTTTCTTATGTTCATGGGAATGACTAGAATAATTCAACGGTGAATACACACATGCTCATACCTAAGAGGGTAGGCAGTAGTGCCAGTAATAACATGCAGACTTGGTCGAGCTTATTTCAGCTCTAAGATGTGTTGCGCCACATCGTTGAACCGGGTACATATTCCAATCCCACATAGTAGAGTTTGCTCTACATATTCAAAATCTCAAACTACACAACTGATAATTAATTTTTGTCATTGTTCTACCAGTTAAATAAATATATTTTTTAAATAGAGTTTCTTCTTTTACTACTCGAATTTCGAATCTGAGTCAGGTCAACCCAGCCATTTTTTTAAACCATATCGTAAAAGGGTTTTGCCTATAGTTTTACAGTGGGACCTGCGGTCGATTGTATCGAGAAATCTGAACTTCCCAACCTAAAAACTTGCACCAGGACTTATGTCTTCCAGCCACAAACAATTAGATCAGTAAAAATCACAGATTTGTATTACCAGCCCTGGCAACACCGGCACGCGGCTTACAGCGCGTGGCACAATCCGACGGACGCGCTGGCGCTAATTGCGATCACAGCTTTGAACACACAGCTCCATAATGCATTTGCTATAATTGCTGCAGCGATACTTAACCAGTATATCGTGATGCACGCGACTGTTTTTCATAGGTGCAACAGAGCGAGTGACGGGTGGAGAAAAACGCGGAATGGGGTTACTCCACAACGGTACGCGAGCTGTAAAAAAAGCTTAGGTCAGCGTCCGCGTTTACTATCTAGTGTTTAACAGGTAATAAAAATATCAGTGTAATTGGTAATTTGTCGAAAATTTAATGGTTATAGTTTTGTTAAAGCACTGTAGTCTGCTGGTACTGTATAGGACGTCTCTTGTTCAGAAAATTACAAGGAAGTTATTTGAAGTCGAATTAGTTTACTAAACATAATTATTATATTATTAAACTTACAAGTTTACATGAAATATTAAACAAATAACGCAATAATGTACCTACCTACTTAGGCACTTGTAATGGCAGACCGAATTTCAATTTTTACCAAACCATGAGAATTAAAACTACTTTGGAAAAAAACCTTAAAATATTTGGATATAGTAGAGCCACGCTGTTGTCAGTCATGAGTGAGCATGAATGAGCAGTCTCGTGCGGGGCAGTACCACTATCTCATAGGAAATCGCCCTGAAGCAACAGCTTGGCTGTCGCGTTTCGTTCGATGAGTTAGATCGCTGGATACCCAAAACCCCTTTCCTCTTCCCAGCCTTTTTTCTTCCCGCTCTCCTCCTGATTTAATGGACCAAGCTTTGTGGGTATTCACGGGAGGCAGTGAACACTTAATATCCGGTGACCTGTTTGCTCGTATACCTAACTATGCAATACAAATATAATTATGTAAAAAAAACAGGAAACATAAATATTATTATACTATTTTTCTCCACTTAAATTATCTTATGACGGTTCTTTAGTCCTTAGAAATTGTTCAGCCGTGTATGTACTTTCAGTGACTAATAAAATAAATGAAAACGTAACAATCTTGTATTCTTCGTATTCATCGTCCGTCGTAGTTTTTTAACGAGGGAAGACTCAACCTAAAAGGGTTCAGGAAGAGTATGTCGACGTCAGCGGCTCTCCAGATCGGCGCGCAGATGTTGATGCTGAGCAAATCCTTAGCAATAAAACCCTACGCCGGCATACGGACGGAAATTCCTCGATCACCTAGTGATCCCGTTTACCAAAGGGCAGCGGCATGGAAGTACTTATAATATTTTGGGACAAAATTAAGCTCGACAAAGTGAACCTTTGCCTAACCCTTCGGGAATATAAGTTTGATCGTGTATGAACGTATTAATTCATCAGGAAGAAACCGGCATGATATAGGCATCCATACAAAAATCTTATGGTATGGTTCGCCAATCTCCACTAGATCAACAGGGGTGGTAGACTACAAATGGCTTAAGATCACTCGATAGCTGAGGAGATTTAATTTATGGGGTCAATTATTTATTCATATCATTTAGTTATTTTATTACTTCTGAATTAATTTTCAGCGCAGTTTTAGTACCGTATGATTACAATTCTGAGGTCTCGGGTTCGAATCCCAGATCGGGCATAGCGATATTGAATTTTTCTATTTATTAATATCAATTAATAAATAGAAAAATTCAATATGAATCCGAGCTGATGCTCGGAATCGGAAATTTGAGCCCGATATAGTGACAGGCTCACTCACTAGAACATCATAGGACGGATCACGGAACACAATAGGCGAAACGTGGGTGTCTTGATCTGCCTACCCTGGGAAAAAGGCGTGAATTTACATAATTTATGATTTCCGTCGACTCTGATCGTAAAGCGCGACATCTAGTGAACAAGCTTCCATCTGACATCAAAACTGAATTGCAAATAAAACAGATGGCGCTACTATTTTTATGTTTGAACGTGTATCCAAACTCATTATCAGTGACATTGACTACGCATTGACTGTTGACAATTTGGTTGACAACATTTGCTGAAATTCGCTGACATCTAATTGAATAAAAAGGAATTTGGCACAGTGTTTGCTGGCGAATAATTTTGCAAAATTCCGTAACTACGGAATGTAGTATAAACGATTATAAAGAACATAAGTTAAGTGTAACACATAATAAACCCAGTTGCATAACACGATAAATAAAATGAAGAATTTGTGCTTAGCTTTAGTTCTTTTAATAAGGTAAGGATTATGGAATTAAAACATTCAGTTCACCTTGAATTTGCATAATTTAGCGATATAAAATGTAGCATATGATATGTGTAAACTTCATAAACTGTTCTATACTTTCGCAATACTAGTTCTTAATACAGTAAAATAAAATAATATGAGACTTAAATAATATTTAAAAATACATAAAAACAGGTTTGGTATTAGGATAAATTATATTACGGCATTATTGACATATAAAACAGTAACTTCGACATTGTATGTACTTAAACTCACTTTTTTAAAATGAATAATTTGCAATCCATTTGGATTATTTAATTTAAATTATTATAATGTAAAACAATTAGAAAAATATTATGACTAAACTTTGTACAATACACCCTTTTAGCTCAAGTATAAATACAACTTATAGTTTCTGTCAATGGGAGTATTAATGTTTACACATAACCATTCAAACAGAAATATTTCTATCATTGTGTGTATTAAAATCACATGTATATCCATGTGAGCTAGATAAAACAATGAATGAGGAAAACATGATTACAATAACCCAATTGTTGTAATGTGGTTTTTGCAGTTAGTAGGAAACATACATGTATTTAATGAATACTCAGAACTACACACGTAACTAATTATTATTTTTTATAAACACACATCAAATTAATGTCGTAAACAAAACATACAAAGAATCCCAAAGCAAAAACAATTGTTAAAAAAAACAGGTGTTTTATTTTATATGATTTTGATTACAGTCATTATTTTTTTGTTTAGATAAATTGATTAGATAATTTATAGAAAAAACATGAATATGTCTGTAAATTAAAATTTGACCTGGTTTGATTTCATAATTTTATGTAACTTATTAATGTATTTTTTTTTTGATAAATAACTATATCACATATTTCTTTTTTTTACAAATAGCTTGGAGTACGTCCAGTTGATGCAAATACACCGTTTCAACAAAGATTTATTTCTGAATGGCCATAATGATGATCACGATTGGGACATTATCCTGTATTCTCAAGCTTGGCCTGTGAGCATGTGCAGAGTATGGGCTCACCACCACAGCCATAAATGCAACAAATTTAACGAAACTTTCACCGTTCACGGATTATGGCCTACAAAGTATGGCAGTGTTGGTCCGGAAAAATGCAATGACACCTGGCTCTTTGACCCGGAAAAAATAAAAAGTATTGAAACTGATTTGGAAGAAAATTGGCCTAATTTACAAAGTGGTAAGTTTTATTTAATTATTGTCTTTAAATAAAATGATGTGGTACATTCAATCACACACACATATAATTATACATATAATCATTGCAAAGATACATATAAAATATCTGGTGAGTACCACCGCAATGTCTATTTCCCCATCAAAATAGCAGCATGGATACACTGTTGTGTTTCGGTTTGAAGGATATTGTAGCCAAGTAATTACTGGACATATTGAAACTTAACATCTTAGGTCTCAGGATGGCGAGCGCAGTGGAATACCAAGCATTGCTTTGGAAATCAATTTGTTGTTTGGTTCTGCTATTGTTCATGAGTGGTTGTATCGCTTACCATCATACAATTTTTTTAATGGTTAACAAGTTCCTAATTAGGTAATAATATTTGAGTAATTACTTAAATAATTTTAAGCACTAACCTAACCCAAGCGCCATTTATATAATTAGCAAACTCAATTAACTCTGTGAGGTCTTGAGGGGTTTCCGAATAAACTAATTAATTTGATCAAAGGTAATTACGACAAAAAGTCACGAACGTTACGAAACCGAAAACATGTTTGTTTTTTTATGTGCAAATATTTTAGTCAGTTAACAATTAGTTTAGATTGCGAGAACGATTAAACTAAAGCGTCGATCACACTGAGTTAAAACCAATGCGACTTTTTATCGGAAATAAGTCTACGTAAACGCACTGATCTGACTAAGGTCGCAGGAAGTCGCTGGATGCAGGCCGCTTCCAACAGGTCATTGTGGAGATCATTGGGGGAGGCCTATGTTCAGCAGTGGACTTCCTGTGGCTGATATGATGATGATGATGATGAAACGCACTAGCTTTAAAAACATATTTAGAACATTTTAATTATGGTTACTCAATCCCATTTTAAGAAATAAATACCGCAGGAGTCCACAACTCACGTTTAGCCATATATTTATTTTTACAGTGCTCATTTCATGTCTTTATTTGAAATTCTTATTGAAATATTACTTATTATGATTACATATACATTTATTTTTCTATTAGCAATACTACATAGTACATAGTAAACTATTCTTCCAGACACATCCCTATACAGTTTCTGGATCCACGAATGGACAAAACACGGGACATGCGCAGCAAGTATCGAGCCTCTAAACTCAGAACTGAAATATTTCTCACAAGGACTAGACTGGCATAAGAAAATCCCACTGACTCTTATGCTTCGCGATGCGGGCATAGTCCCTTCGGACGAAAAGCAATACAAAATCATAGATATTTACTTCGCTATTAAAAATAAAACTAATGTTAATCCGACAATTCAATGCATTTATGATAAAGGTACGCAGGTTTTGTCGGAGTTGCGACTTTGTTTCACTAAGACTCTTGAGCTGATTGACTGCGATGGAGTTATCAGTCCTCATCATGAGATTGACGGGGTCAATGTTATGACTAATTGTAATCCGGCGCTTGACGTAGTCTTTCCGTATAGCATCAAACCTCCTGCGAGGGTTCTGGTACAGCTGTACAAATTATCGTCGCTTTTGCAGTGGTTGACTTTGTGATTTTAAATTAGTTAAATAAGGCCGTCTTTACACTATCAAACGTGCCTAAACACTACTTATTATATGACGTGATGAATTCATAAATTTCATTTGTCCACGTATTCAAATATCGCTTATAATGTTATTTGTTGCACCTTTAGTGAAAAGTTCCTTTTCAATATAGTTAGCATATTTCTTTGATATATCAACATCGATGAGTAAATAAGACTACGAAATGCATAATGGTCTGGCCTTTCGATGTAGCACCTTTAATTACAATTTGTACGGGTAAGAGCAAGCCTTCTTATGCAACACATAAATACTTGACCTACTTTAGTCAATACGCAAGCCCATCAGCACACCAAGTTGCAATTCTTATATTTGTCACGTCCACGAGGTGACGGTTAAAATATGTGTGAATTAACCACATTAAATATTTGTATATACGTATCTTGCACGTCGTGCATTTGTTATGACAAGCTTGACGGTGAAAGTCTATTTATAACATATTTTAAGACCAAGGTGTCCCATATCTTCCTTGACAACTAAAGCTATAGAATTTTCATCAATATCAGCACATTAGTCCACTTGAATGAATTTCCAGAAATAGTGGTCATTCCAATGGCCAATGTATGCCTCTGGTTTTAATGACTAGTGACCACACAATTACTAGGTACATTTACAATTGAGTTTGATGTTGTAAAGACGGACTGTTTTGTTTGATGTATTATTTATAGACCAATTTAATTATAAAAATATTTTTGTGTTGTGAAAAAGGGAAGAAAATTGCATGTGTTAAAAACGCTTAATTTCACTTACAACTTTTTTGTATGTATACTTATACCATTTTCATAGCTCTCTTTGTATATTTGCAGATTTAAAATTGATTTTATAGAGCTTATAATGCCTCCCCAATCAATTTTATATTTCATATTTTAGCATCTGTTTCTTAAGCTGATTAGTTTCGTGTTAGACTGATTCTCAAAATTACATATTTGATTTTTTTACAAAACAAGCCTGTTGTAAAATCTCTTATCAGTCATTACACAGTGCAATGAACTAACGACTACGCTTATTTGAAAATAGTTTTACAAAAATTTATACATTTTGTGTTTTCAAAACCAATGTGCAATATGTGTAATGTGAAATTTATATACTGTTAGTACAAATTATACATTTTGTTTCTTTTTGTATGTTTGGTAATACATTGACGATTTTATATTGTTTATACGATATTATATTGATTGTTTGCGACATTGCTGGCAAGTCACTGGCTTAAATATTTCAATACGTCAATAAATATACAGAATAAATAGCTAAGCCACTTGAAAATAAAATGTTTTGGATAAAAGATTATTGTGTGTATTATACCATATTACATTATTTTACCTTGTCCACAATGGGCGAATTATTATGAGGCTTGGCCCTTAGCTTAGATACCAGAAGTCAACATAGCGTTCAAAAGGTACACGAATTAAAATTTTCGATCGTAAGTCGCTGCCTAGACAATCGTTATTCGCTCCTGTATGGACAAGGTCTTAGAAACGCTATTCCCAAAATTAAACTTGCACATTCTTCGCTACCTTGTCATATTTTTAGCACGCTCATTGTAAAAATTACTTAAAGACAATTGCATTCATACACACAGCCCTAATATTATGTAGTTATATGTGACGTACTTAATTTATGGTTTTATAATTACGTAATTGTGAAATGGATATGTCAGTTACGTATTATAAGCTGATAGTGAACAATGCCTATTATAAATAAGACTTTATGCATTACTCCCATTGACAATTTATATTGCTCGGTAATGGTTCAATAATATTACTACTTAACTATTTTTTAAAATAGCGTCAAAGTTGATATAGGTCTACCAGAATCTCATGGCATAAAATTTAAAAAAAAAAACAATGATTTTTATGTGGCAATACCATCGACGAACAGCTGATTCAAAACTTGAGTTATGTCATTCGATGTGAATATTTTAAGATTTCTATCCTTTCTTAGCGAAAAGGTACAAATTAGTTCTACAATCACAAGTGCGACACATTGTTTACAAGGTTTATCGCTAGATCCGTGAATAATTTGGTCAAATTTAAACAAAATCGTCGATTTTAAAATCGACGTCGTTTTAACAAGTAAGTCGGAGTGAATAGTTTTGATACTTAATTTTTTTTGGTTAGTGTTAGATATGTGTATGTGTTTTATCGTATATTGATATCATTTTTTGAAACTAAACAGTAATGCATTAAATACCTATTTACAGGAGTTTCCAGAGATATTAGATAAGGAACGTTTTATTATTATTCCTTTAATTTCATCGTCTTCATCAGAAGATTTACAGGAAAAGTATTTAGAAGTAAGCTCTGACTTAAGTGTTAATGAAATAAAGAAGACTGGAAATAAAATTATACGTTTTTATTATACAATCTTGCATCTTTCGTATTACATTTATCGAATCTAATAATTATTTAAATAAAACCGACTCATAATCAAACTACTTACAATTTGGAAATTGAAAGTTGTTTGATTAAGTGAGAACTAACAAGAAGAGAGAATTAAAACGAAACTGGTGGCTCGGTACCACTATTTTTATCTACGTTTTAAAAGTACCAGCGCTCCATCTATATTATAAATACTCGTAAGACTCGTATGTATGTTATAGTTTAAAACTGAAAAAAATCTTATTTGCCTATTTTAATTGGCTATTAATCTAAAAGTACAATTTTGAAGAAATTATAATGTTTAAATAACCTTTATATTTTTACTTAAAACATTATGTAATTTATTTAAAAAGTTGTACTAAAAAAATAATGTCAATTTGAAATAAAAAATAATTACAATTATTGAAAGTATCAAAATATGTTCATCCAATTACCCCAGTGTTGCAATGCGTAAATTCAAATTTCCCAAAATGCCATGAGATTCTGGTAGACCTATAGCTATTTTACTAGTGACTTCTATACATAAAATATTTATTGATTATAGAAATAATCTCTTTTTAGGTGTTTCAGTAATCTTAATTTGTAAGATTAATTTTGGAAAAGCAATATTTTAAATATTATGCTCATTGGTCTGATTCATTTTCTAATGTATGACTCGGTTGATTTTTTTACTTATTTTAGGGCAATGTAAGAAATTTGTAAGTCATACAGCTAATAAATAAGCGTATGTATCAAATGTATTACAATGATTGCGTCTGTCAGAATGTAGTTTTAATTAAATAAGCATTTGTAAAGTTAAATAATTGCCATTATTTCCCACAGACATATTGCTTTTGTCATTTGCGTATTATGTAACTTCAATTTACATTCTTAGCTCTTTTTAATGGTTCATGGATATATTATTATAACCATAAGTTTTCTGTCTATAAATTAAGCTATTTAAAATTGGTAATTAGCATACTTAACGTGCCAATAGAAACGAGTGCCTGTACTTAGATTTAAGCTTGATTTCTTATCTCAGCGATTCGGCGTTGCTAATTTTGTCTAAATATAGCGATAGCGCCAAATTTGCCCTACTATTGCTAACTTTATCTTTATTATTAAGCCTCTGTGGCTCAGTTGTTTAGACGCCGGCTGAGACAGCGGGTTCAATCCCCGCACCGAGATATATTTGTATGATCACAGGTTTCTGGTCTGAGTGATTGTGAGTTCGCAGTCTCTCATAGTTTCTGATACCAGACTCGATCTTTGGGTGGGGTTAGGTCCTATGTATGTGACTGTTGGATTTATTTATTTATTCCTTTGTAAATAGAAGATATTCTGTCCAATACTTTCAAAAATAAGTTGATTTATGTAGATTATATTTTAATCGTTGAATTTACAACAGTGCGCACGATATGTATTGGCTATAGCCGATGTAAAATTAAGTTAGCAAATGCGCAAAGGAGAATGCCCATTTAACTATGAAACTTAGTATCACTGCGAAGATTTTTTGCCTCGATGAAACCTACTTTTTGCCTAGGGAAAAATATATATTTTCGATAAACATAAACATATGCGACCCAGGCCCAAAGTTAGAGAAATGAACTTGAAATGACATAAAAAATATTTTTTGTGTGCGGGTCTGCGAAAAGAATGTAAAATATGATGATAATTACTTTGTTTTATAAAAATCTGTCGACCGAGATAGGAACAGACGGAGATCAAAATGCTTTAATGAATTCTTAGCAGTATCGTTATCAGGATCAACGATATTTTTTACCGATACTATGAATGGGCATTCTCCTTTTTAACTATAATTGAATTGTTGTCAATATTTTCTCCACTATTTGTTTTTGTTTTGTACACGCCTTAAATTGTAGCACTTGAATTTAAGTCTCAACAATAATTGTTATATACTCGTCCATTAATAAATTTGCAATCCTTTCTATTACATGTTCTGCAATAATTTAATAGTGCATCTCGCACAGTTTATAGGCTTTTATGTACTTAACTACTGATTAATTTAGATAATCTAATAGGTGTACAAATAAGTTCCCGCCGTTTTTTGTCAACATAATAATGTTGATTAAGAAAGAACGATAATTTTAATTTAATCGAAGTATGGTCCATCACTAGCAACTACTTTTTCCCATCTTTCAGGCAGCGTTCGGATTCCACGTCTGAAGAATTTCTTATCTTTTGAGGCTAAACACGAATCAACCCAATTCTGGGTATCGTCATATGATGTGAATCGCTGTTTCGATAGAGCATGTACCATTGACCGGAACAGATGATAGACGAACAGCACAATGTCTGGTGAATACAGCGGGTGGGATAGTACTTCCCAATCAAGTGTTTTCAAATAGTTTTTCACCGGAACCGCTAGATGCGGATGAGCATTTTTATGAAGAAGAATATTTTTGTCGTGTCTGAAGTAGTATTATGGGCGTTTTCCTTCAGAGCACGGCTCAATCTCGTCAATGGAGCTCGGTAGAGTTCCAGTGATTGTTTCGGTTGGATTAAATAACTCGTAATACACCACCACACCCAACTGATCCCACAAAATACACAGCATGAGTGTTTTTCTATGAGTATTCGGTTTTGATGTAGATGTTGACGCGTGGCCAGGTAGTCCTAATGATTATCTTCTTTTTCGAATATCATAATGTATCCACTTTTCACCACCACTTTAATAACGGTGATTTAGTCGTACAAGACTGTATCACTCACGACATGTTGTCTCACTCAAGGCAGCATCATTATTTTATTTATTTTTATTTATTATCACCTTAAATATAATACCATAACAGTTTTGAAACTAAGGCGGCATTACACTAAACTATTCTAAATATCACATAGAATAAACAAGGAAAATAAAACAAAACATGAAAATTTTACCAAAATAATTACCAAAATAATTATATACTTCTATGAGCTATCAATGCGCCTTAGATGCAGATATTTTTAAAATTAAAGAAGTAGATAAAAAGTTCCCGCAAATGATGCTTATTTGATGACAAAATTTGACCAATTTTGTCATTTTTGGATCAAAAGAAATATATGATGCTAATACGAAGTTAATAATTTGATAGAGTTGTGTTGTTCTTGAATGAGCAACCTAATTTTTAAGCTGGTTATCATCTGCGAAATTTAATGTGAGCTTCGTGCTAAGTATGTCATTTCTATCAAAACGGCGGAAACTTATTTGTACTTCTAATATTTTACCAGTATTCATCAGGCGAACCATATCATCGTAGAAAATATATTATTGTTTAGGTACTTATGACTTCAAATATCAAAGCTGTATTTTTTTCTAAAGTAGGCTTCATAATAGCGAAAAATATTATACCACTTTGTTACAAATCCAGATTGTCTCGCATACTTGAATGAAAAATAAAACATCAAAATTTAAAACTTGTATTTATTATAATACCCTTGAAAATTACACGTTTCTTATCTTGAGGAAAATACTGAAACGTATTTAAAACTATGTAATATGTGGGAACACGTCATTATTACCACCTGTTGCAAATTGAAAGAAAAACTATAGTTATGGGATATAATAATTATAGTTAAATAAATTTTCGAATTTTGAATACAATTATAGAGAAAGTAAATCAAATTTTACACATTTTTTCACAAATACGTGTATAAGGCAGACTTATCATACTTTAAATATGTATTATTAGTGTGATTGTTATATTTTTATTTTTATTTATTAATTGTAGATTATTATTATTTCATTTACACCTTAGACTGCCCTTTCTATCTCCTGTTAATATATCCATCCCATGGTTGCCTGTAAGAAATTACCTAGTGTGATAAGGCCGCCACTTGTACTAATGTTTTTATTGTGTAATATCTTTTTAGTATTTCTGTACAGTGCAAAAAAGGATTAAATAAATAAATAAATAAATAAGGCAGTTCCCTGCTTACAAACCTACCTAGCATAAAGATACGATAACATAAACATATCGTATATAATTTAAATGCATTCAATATTACCGCCTGTTATATACAACACTGGTTAGTGATTACTATAAAACTAAACTAATAGGTACCGTTTGACGTTTCATACAGTCAATCTTATGTTATTTTTACAATGGCTTTTTATGGACTGCACCTGATGGTAAACGCCAATATCTTTTTCGCTAATCAATAAATTGCTCATTTGTATATAGCATTAGAAATAAATTATTTGTTCCAAGTACTCACATACATAATACAAGGAAATCTTTCTTATCACTATGTTATTTAATTTGTTGAGTCAGGTCATTTTATATCTAATTAAACACATTACTTACGTTAGTCATAGTAATTAATGAGGATGCGTTACTAATTACATCATAAGCTACGCGGGTAAGTAAAACAGACTAGTTATTTTTAGTCATAACATGACGTCATTCAGGCGAAATGCACGTGTTGCTTAAACTCGTATTAGAATACGCGACCTATGCGAATTATTCCTGACTTATCATACTTTAACCTCCTAGCGCCCAGAGACTTTTGGAGCTCGTAGTCATTATGGCCCAAAGGTCCTTTTTGAAGAACATAATTGTAAAATCCATTACAGCTTTTTTATTTTAATTTGAAGTGAGATCCATTTGAAGTGAGATTTTCAGTGCTATGTTGTGATCTTAAATAGATGACTTATCTTTTCAAACAAATATCAAACAGCAATACATTTTGAATATATCTTTTAAAAAAGTCTTTGGGCGGTAATCAAAGCCGTGGCCCGAAAACGTTTGGGCGTTTATGATCAACTCGATTATGGGTATTTCAAAGGCACTTGGGCGCTAGGAGGTTAAATATTATATCATTGCATGATTTATAGCCAGAATGATAATATTCGAAATGATTTCTACGAGTTTCGTTAAACGCTAAAAGCATGATATTGCTTGTAACCAAGGATTAACATGGGCAGTACCTACACTATGTGCCAAACATATCCAGATGTTATCCGTATTGAAACGTGATTGTTTTAACTTTGATAATAAGCTGAAATTACCGAAAAGCTGTAACTCTTGAAATAACAATAAGTAAAAAAAAAATAAGTGTGTGGTGGCCTGTTGGTAAAACGGACCGGATGCGGCTGCCAACATGTTCACAGTGGTCGCGGGTTCAAATCCCAGGGCACACCTCTGACTTTTCGGAGTCATGTGTGTATTGATAATTAATCATCACGCACTAAAACGGTAAAGGAAAACATGAGGAAACCTGCATTGGTATGCATGGTAGCTATTTATAAAAATTTCTATGGTATGTAAGTCCGCCAACCCGTACTAGGCCAGTGTGGTGGACTATATGGCCTAACCACTCTCAATCGTACTCTCGATTGTAGAGTAGGCCCGTGCCTTGCAGTGGGACGTGTATGGGCTGATACAGAAATAAAAACCCAATCAATCTAGAATTATAAAATAAAACGAAAACACTCAGACGCAACAGACCTTTATTCCCCAAATCTTCAATTATAAATTATTTCATACAATTTTGTGCACATTGAGGCTCGTGTGCTGGACCAAGGAGTATCAGTAACACAACGTGCCCGCCGCTACTGGCCCTTAGACACTATGATCACTGCTGATGGCACCAAACCTGCGAAAAAAATGATTTTTAAAACCTCTTAAAAATTTCAAAGCAGGAGGATAATCATGAAATATTTTATACAGGGATAAGATATGTATGAATTTACTGGTGGTACGTCTCTCATATGTGAGAGGCCATCTGGGTAGGTACCACCGCAATGTCTATTTCTCCCGCCAAACAGCATTGTGTTTCGGATTGAAGGACATTGTAGCCTGAGTAACTACTGGACATATTGAGACAACATCTTCCGCCTTATTACAAAAAGATAGCTTAGTAATGGGTTTAAACCAAAACTAAAAAGTCTAGGATTGTTACGGTATTAAAGTCATTTTTTGGACTAAAATTCATTCTTATTACAAATCCGAGACCAACCGAGGACTCTATAGTACCGCACCTAGTTCCTGATTACCACAGATTACAAGCAAAAAATTAAAGTGATCCATTATTTCATTCACTCACTGATTTATGCACCGTTCCATTTTATATAAACTTGTGTATAGAGATCGGTAAAATGTTAAATAAAATGTAATTTCATTAAGATCATGACGTTAAATATGAACTATTTTACCATTAGAATATATCCCTAATCAGATTAATTTGAAAGGGCGTCAATTTTGTTTTTGTTTCACTGTTGAGTTATTTATATAACTAGCGTACAAAGGAATGAATTGTGTGACGCGCATACTTGAGTAATAGCGAAATGTTTACATATCGGTTTATTATTGATTCCATTTAACAGTTCTTTAAGTTATATAATTAAACATTGTTCGTTGTTGAAATGTGCGGCGTGCATACGTGCATATTATCGAAATGTTTGGGTAATACATGTGTATTCCAAATCTTCCAAATCCATTAATTTTGAATGAATTTGTGATTTTTTTTTCTTGTTGTTGTTAAAAGTGATAAGAACACAATTGCGACGCACAAATCAACTAAAAAATATTACGTTTCTAGGTTAGTACAGGTGTTAAACTAGGGGTCTCGGCGGTTTAACTTTTGGTACCATAGATAATGCTCGCACTCGCCTTAAACCCGGTTTTGTAATAACGTTTCATTTGGTCCGTAGTCTAAATCTGGTGCAAAACTCAGTACTTTAGATAGTTCACGTTTTGTAATAAGGCCGCTTATGTCTCAGGATGCCGACCGCAATGGTATGCCAAGCATTGCTAAGATGTTGTATGGTTTTGCTACTGTTCATGCTAGAGTAAACAATTTGCAGAATAGTGACTATGTTACAAAATTAGTGACTATGTTAAAAAATTAAAAGTATGCATACATACCTAAAGATTCCAATGGCTTATCATAATCCTCAGTCGTGAATATTTTCTTGGGGAATGTGGTCATTAGTTTGAAACCGTCTTGCTGCGCGTACTCTTGTGCGTTCATTTGCAGGTACAATCTAAAACATATTCGTGTATATTTATAATTATAAATAAATAAATAGATCCAATAGTCATATATATAGTCCTAAATCTACGCTAAGATCGGGTGCTGTGTCGTGGGTATCAAGAACTACGAGAGATTTTTTGGTCTCGCTAACACCCAGACCCAAAACAAAATACCTGAGGATCACACAAATATTTGTGTTGCAGCAAGGATCGAACCCGCGGTCTAGTGTTTCATAGCCGACATTTAAACCAAAATTAGCATCAACATTTTGGATATTTTCAACATCAATATTTTGTTTTAAAACAGTTTTTTGTTTTCCACATAAAATAATCGCCTCGTATATTCCGTTCCACGATGAGGTAGGGGGCGAACCTATCGTCATATCGGGTACAAATTCCTGACTCCGGGCTGATAATGAATAGAAAAATCCAATATCACTTTGCCCGTCTCGGGATTCGAACCCGAGACCTCAGCTTTGCAAGCGTACTGTAATACAACTACGTCATTGAGGCAGTCAGGAAAAATATGTATAAAAATAACTAAATAACTAAATAATTGGATTTACGGATTTTATCGCAGATTTCAATTTTTGCTTTTTTTGACTTCCCGATGTTTCGATCACTATACAGTTTTTATGGTCACGGGGCGAACTGAGGTATTACTCATCCGCTCAGATTGACTGAGTTTTATTATATTTCAAAATATCTTAATTTGTTAGATGACTCAGTACTTAGTAGGTATGTGAAGTACCTGACAGCAGCGAGTTGTTCCTTGGCGCCGAAGGTATGCGCCAACGCCTTGCCGTCGGGCAGGCGCAGCTGTATGCGCGCCTGCTCGTACGCCACCTTGTGCGCAGGCGCAGCCGCGGGCGCGGGGGCCGCTACTGGCGCCGGGGGCTCCGGAGCCGGCTGCCCTGATGCTGCTAGTCTGGAAGTAATATGAGAGCCTATTATATTTTTGGAAAACTGGCCACTATTCATGTCTTAAGAATAAAAGGATATTAAGAAATAATCGGAAATTAGATTGCAAAAAACAGCACATCAATTGTGGCTTTGACTATCAGGCAGCCGCTAAAGCTTTAACTATTGGCTAGCAGAGCAAAATTTTGGTAAGTACCAATGTGTATTGTGTTTTTTGTTATAATACACTTAATTCATGACTATACATACTTCCTAGCCTGTTTGTCAGCTTCAATTTGGGCCCGTACTCTCTCCCTGGCTTTCTGATCTTCAATTTTTTCCCGTCGCCGCTGTTCGACCAGCTTTTGCATTTCTTGTTCTTGTAACCTTTGACGGGCATCCTGCAGCTCTTTGCCTGACTTGATACGAATTCTTTCACGTTCCAATGCTTCTTCCTGGAATTATGTTGAAATTGTAAATATAAATACACTGTTTTTTTTAACTCAACTTAAGAAATCAAAGTCAAGCCCTACACAGTAGTCAAGGGGTGCCAGCCATCAGTATGATACCACAGTATCCTTTACCTGTTGTAAGACAGGATTACTAATAAGGGTCATCAAGGCACTAATCATACAACTGAGGCTGTGCACTCGCATGAGAAACTACTCTGAAATAGGCAGCAGAACGACCACTTATTTCGTATACGTTTTTGTTTCAGCATGTGGCTACATATATGTCAGAGACACTCATTTCACTATATGTGTCCGATAAAGGTCAAGAGGATTTAAACTTATCTGTGTCCGTACATTTTGTGATAAGTAATATTTTGGCAGTGCACCAGACTGAAAGGCAAGTCTTCTAGATGCTATCCTATTGCCACCAGTGATGCGAGTAAATAGCATTGAAAGGTTTTAGCCACTATGCATGGAATAACTATAATATTATAAAATTTAAATGCTACTGATGCTAATGATAAAAAATCCTATTGATAAAAAATTACATCATCAACATTTTAAATACTGTTTGAAATGATAAAATTATCACATGATGACTTGATTAATTTGATACACACATTGTCAGTAACTTAACCACTGGCCTGTCAGTCATCACGGTGTCAGAATGACGGCAGAATGCAAATAAAAGACTTGTCTACAATCCTTATTTACTTGACTACATATTGCATGCATCATCCATTGGCACTGATTTTTATGCTACGTATTTGCCAAGATCGACCTAATGATTTAATAACCAGCTAATCATACACTTGTGACAAAGAATAGAACATTTCACAACATTGGAACCAGAAATACTGTATCGGACAAGGGTTGTTGCAGACAAAACTCCTTTGAAACAGTCAGAGGAGACAAAGCCAATACAAAAATCTCAATATTTGTTATAATTATAGGAAATTACCCAGCTCTATACCAATACAGGGCAATAATGTAAATAAGAAAACACATATTTTAATGCATATTATGTCACCAAATCCACAATATTGAAATATTGAGAGAATAACTTCTTACAAATACGAAATGACTTCCAGTTTGTATAAGCAGGTTATTTGTAATTACCTTTTCTCTTTGCTCTCTCTCCTTCCTTTTCTGTTTCATTCTCTCTTCCAATAGCGCGAGTTGCGCCTTTTTCTCTTCCTCAGTCAATGGTTTCTTTTCCTCAGTCGACTCTGAGAAGCTGCTGTGGTTCGTCTTAGCTGCGTGGTACTCCAACTCGTCCTGATCCTTGAGTATTTTGCCGCATTCGTCGCATTTGAATGACTTAGCTTCAGCAGGCTCTTCTGATGGCCCCGGCGCCGGCGCGGGCGGAGCTTCAGCACTGGAACTGCCGCCAACAGACTGCCCACCCGCCGGCTCCAACATCCCCGGGTCGTCAGCATGAGCCAGCAACCACTCCATCGCCGGCTCAACACCCTTATAGTTCGTAACGGCTAAAGCTTTTTCACTAAAATGAAAAATCATCATTATAACCTAACAAAACTCCCAAATTGATTTTTTTGGTAAGGAATACTCACGCTCGCTCTTTGGAGAAGCCCATTTCAATCAGCGTCTGTATCTCTGCCATCGTTTGTTGTTATAAAAGTGATAAAATCAAATAGAATTCCTATAATATTTTTCTATCATTACATATCAGCTGTTATGAAGTTTGTGGTTTTTTTTTTTAATTTTTGAGCCATTTAGAGATGGGTAGCTCGCGAGCTAAAGACAAGAAAGATATATATCTTTGAAAATGATATATTCACTCTCTAGCTCGCATGTGTTTCAATTATATCTCTATATCTTTAACCATAAGAGTCAATTTTCGTAATGTGTTACGGCTCGTTCAGAGTTAGAGAGAAAGAGATAGGCTTATATAGAAATTTACACGTAAAGAGAGAGACGTATAGAAATGGCATGTTTGTGTTAAAAATATAAAATACGGATTTTCGGAACGACATCACACGCGCGGGCGTTTAGCTTATTTGTGCTTTATGACAACCACATAGAATGCTTATTAGGAAGCAAATGCAAACAAAAAAAGCTAACCAATTCGCGAACGAAGATTTGTTTTGTTTATTTACATTCAATTTTCAGTTTCATTACTTTTGTTCGGTAATTGGGTCGGGCACGGATACGTTTTAAAAAGTTTTAAATTCTATGTGCTTCTCAAGTTCGAGTATTTATTGTGTAAATAATGTAAATATGTGTAGTTTTACAATACAGTTGTGTTAAATAAACAATTTTTTTATAAGTTAGGTATAGGCGTGCAAATATTAAAAAGATAATAGAATCATTGGCTCTAATGGATTTCATTATTTCAATTTTACACGTTTTATTATGCCTTACTGAGTTCTAAGTCTGAGCTAAAAGAGCCGAAGATATAAAGGATATATTTTTAGTTTAGCTGCCTTATTCTCTCTCTGAGCCGTACTGAGCTAAATGAGTTAAAGATAGAAAAGAGTGATATATATCTCAAGATCGAAAAGATATATATCACTCTTTTCTTGTCAGGGATACACGTAGACGGAGAAACTAATAGACGGAGTCACATGTTCTATCCCTTTTACACAAAACGAAAGAGATTTATGCATAACGTTCATGTAAGAAAGAGATGCAAGCTTTTGTAGCCTGTCCTTATCGGCGTAACCGCTTGACTCCAGGAAATTTGACGTTTTGGAGGCAAATATTTACATTATTTGGGGTGGCCAGCGGTTCGACGGTTGATATTCCCTAAAACAAAAGATATTAAAGATTTAAATTACATATTAAAAAACAAACCTCATTAATTATCTTTTATTTTTTAAACTTTTTCCTTATATGTATTGAACTGTATATGGTTGCGCAGTAGATATTGTTTTTTTAAATAAAGCTATTATTTACGGATTTTATCGCGGATTTGGTTTAAGTTTTGTTTTTTTTTTAATTTCTCCACGCGACGTTTAGATTCCTTTACAAATTTCGTGGTCACGGGGCGGACTAGATATTATTTTGTTATTAGCTTTTATTACAATAGTTTTTATTTTTAGAACTAGCTATTTACTTAAATTATGTTTATGTTATACAGTGTTTTTATTAGTTCTGGGTGATGGCTGGTGACTCAGGCATGTATGTGCACTGTAGTTCGACTCAAAGTTAAAATATCGATATCTTAGCAATTATATTTTTTTAAAGAGCGGTCAAAGTTTCCCGATACCTTAGGAAAAACGTGTCAACCTGGCCACACTCCCACAAATATCGCTATCTCATACTAGGTTACACGGTGGCTACCCCTGTGGGGATACATTTTGCCCATCTCTAGAGCCATTTATACAGATTATTAACGTCGCGTTCACATACAACATTAATAGTTTTGGAATAATTTATCTCCTGTATGAAATATAAAAATATTCATGTTTATTGGAATAATAAGTAACGAATTTTAGTAAAACGTTAAAAAGCCAAAAGTTATAAAATTATGCACAATTTTTACAGTCTACGCCAGATGAAACATTGACAATGTCAACTGTGGCAAAACTATTACCGAAGAATTAATCAATTAATAGTGAAAGTCGGAGAGTCTAGTTTTAGAAATATTTACAACTAAATAATCAACCGAATTATGGCTTCGCAAAGAAAACACAGGAGGAAAAGTGTGCAGCACAGTGATCCAGGGAAAATATTAGATTTGGTTATGAGCCTGACAGATGATAATTGTTATCAGTTGCAGATCAAATTAAATAAATATGTACGTAAAGAAATTAATAAATTCAAATTTTTGGTTCATTTTGCAATACAAATGATCACATTTGCATTACATAATGAACATACTTGAAATAATCATTTAAATATTCAATTAGAATAATTGTGAACGCATTATATATCTTCTAAATGAATCATAAAGTGGCAACAATTATATATTTCTTGTGCGGAAGAACCGTTTTGCAGGGAACCGTTGAGAAGGAATCCCATGATTCTTTTTATCCTTTTATCTATTTTATGCGGATGTAGGTACTTTATTATTAAAGTTCATTCCGTTTTTTTTTCTGATGTAGGGTCCCATTACAGCAATAACACTACCTACGAATCGATTGTTCAATCAAAGACTTTTCCATACCCGGGGAAGGTATCGAAAGACCAGCCCTGTACAAACCCGAATATTGTGGCCGAGCTGGGTCCTTAGCAATGGCCTCGATGGCCGTCACACGCATTGTGGGCGGCACCGGACATCCCAGGGCGATGCGCGCCCCGATTTACGTCGCGTAACCGCTCCGCGCAAAATCATTGCTAGTCCTACTATTATTATGGGGGCCCAAATGGCCCCACTTATGCCTACTTTTGGACATCCGTTTAAGTTGTTATGGGCCTCCGTGATATAGACGTGGCTCTATCGCACGTCTTTGACTCGTAATACGCGAGGGCGCACCGCCCCTGGCATGTGCCCAGCGACTCCAATGACCCCTTTAGGTCGTCTCTTATGACGGGCAGAGGATAACGTGGCCGACTTCTTGCACCCCCGAACCACATGGTGAAAAGGCTTTAGCCTAGGCTTGGACCATAAATAATATATAATAAAGAAGGAGCGCTGGTACTTCAATAACGTAGATAAAAATGGTGGTGCCGGGTCAACTTTTGTCTGCCGTCTTAATGGCCGATTTTGACAGGTTTTCCAACTTGCAAGAATTGCTTGGAAAAGAAAAATATACACAGTTTAGATTTATTCCACTCAAACGTCTTAAAACCATAATAGCTGAATATACTTTCGGTTATGAAAGGAATAGATAGCAATATGTTGTTAAAGAATTAGTTCACACAAATATAGGAGTGCCACGAAGGGCGGATCCAGCTTTTACGCCAAGGGGGGTCATATTGATCTTGTAAGAACACTGGGTCCCATTTCAATACTAATACGTAATAATGATTTTTAAATATTGTTACAGCCTTGATTTGTGAACACACACACACACACCTTTTTAATTTATTTATCGACATACAAAGAATTATCAATTGTGCTTATAAATTTTATCAACAAGATAATAAATAAATTCTATCAATCTGGAGCCAGCCCAGTCATGATACCCATGACATCCCCACTGGATCCGCCCTTGAGTGCCACCAACATTACGAACAAGAAAATATTTGCGTTTTTGAAGATGCAAATGTATGGCAGCGCTCCCTTTAAATGATTATAGGCTATAATCATAGGATGTGACCCTTTAAAAACCAAACTGAACACGTCCTTAAAACTGAAATAGATTTTTAATTTTATATACTTATCATAAAATTTGCAGCTTTGTGAAGAATGTGAAGCTGAACTAGTGCTGCTGATAGTAGTCAATGGCGAACGAATGGAAGCGTCTATAGAGGCTGTGGGTTCTGCGACATTGCCGAGGAAACTCAAAATTGAAGTATGATTATTTCGACTCCTTTAGTCGCAGGAGTTTGGATATTGTCATTTTTTTCACAAAGATTAGTACCGGCGTTAGTCCAAGATGCAGTTAGCCTGCTATTTAAGTAGTTAGAAATGAAAGTTTTTTAAGGCTTATCTTTATTTCTATTGCTTTTTAAATAGGTTAAGACGTCAGTTAGGGATACCAATTACCATAATATCATTATATTCCGAATAGGGCAACGATGAAGTCCCGCCCGGAACGCCAAGAGTTCTAAAACCAATACTGATTTTATTACTAGAGTGTAGTTCTGTTTTAATCTAAATAGATCCCTTCGAAATATATTTGATCTTTCTTAGTAATATTTTTATCCGTTTTATTAAATATTTGCAGATGTCTCCTAAACTATGTGAAGTGTTGAAATCTTCGGTGGAGCAAACGGATCTACTTACGAATATGGACGCAGACTTTCAAGCCATTGTGACGCCTGTAAGATCATGTCTTCGTAGCAAACTTAAAGTTCTTTAATTAAATATAGCATAACTGCATACTTGCAATTTTGCCGCTTCAAGTTTTAATTTAGTCCTTGTTGCTCGTGAATTGGTACTGAGAAAGTTTTGGTATTAGATACGTGAATTCATGAACATGATGGTATGGTTTTATTTTCCATTTTTACTATTTTTGAATACCTTCACACTACAGTATTTTGTTACAATTTATTTTCTGTAATAATTATATCAACGTTTATTTCAGTTCGTGGCAAAAGATGGCAGTAAGAAGCGCCTCATATTTTTCCCGGTGGTGGACAAGCCATTTGCTATCATTGTTTGTGTGGTCGCGCCGAAGATTCTAGAAGAACACGTACCGGTCCTCATACACGAGTGTTTTCTGTACGTATGCAATACCTATGAAATGTACATCATTCGAAAATACAAACCTCATAATAAATAAATAAACTAGGGACCCAAAATTATGGGCTTTCTTCTGTGGCCAGTGTTATGTATGTAGCGATTTCTCTTTTATAATTATCGCCACTTCTTCCGATTCTTCTCCTCCCCTTGCTGCTTCGGCAAAGTATATCTTTCTTGAAATTTGGGTCAATGGAGCTGAAACTATTCTTGGTGTAGTTTACTGTTCTCCCTCCTTAAATTACTTCTCCAGTCTTGAATTAGTTTTGGTATCCTTGGGGTTTATACACACCACATCTATGAGCTTCCACACCGATTGCTATGAGATAATCTAATATAATATATTGATCTTAATATTGGACTTTATAAAATAATCACACTGTATAACTAATATTGTTATTTTTTTGTAGATTCGCATGGCCCATATTGAAAAAATCTATAGCGTTAGAGTACGAATGCACTTTGAAACAGAAATGCCAACAACTTTTGCGTGTTGCTAGAAGATTATTCACGCAGGTATCATCAGTAACATAAATAGTTCTAAATCCTAATCCGAATATAGTTAATAATACTTGTATAATGAGTATTAGGTAGAGACCGGGTTAGATTTTTCGGATAAACGAAACAAAAAATCGGAATAAACATACTCGTATTTTGTCTGGGTGCGGGAATCGAAACCACACACTTTCGTTTCGCAGTCGACAAAAGTGATTACCTAGTACTAGCGTAACCCGAGCGAGATTTTTGATATATTTACACTGTATCGCATGGTTAGTGAAAACGACACATTTGTGTCAACTGCAATTTTTAATTTATATCTTGTGTGCAGTTGATCCTTTTCGCTATTTGATTTGATACGAAAATCCCATACCCACCAGATTTTTACAATTATGACAATACGAAATATAGAAAATGTTCGGTGGTGGCACCGTCCCTGCAAGACACTAATAAAATGTGACTTTAGGTAGCATCACTGGAAACTCTTCTTCAAATCGCAATGGAGCAGGCGAAACTGTTGACCAAAGCAGAGCACTGTTCAGTCATGCTCGTTGATGTTGAAAGGATGGAGCTGGTTGATTCGTACTCAGCGTGGAAGGTGAATTCTTGTCGTTTTTTCCTTAATTTTTTTTTTAATGTATGTGATCACTGATCACACCCATGAACATCTATAACGTTTGGATCATAAATCTGTTGCCGGCCAATCAAATTGGAAGGGGAGCGGGGAGGAAAAAGGATGGGAAGAGGGAAGGGGTATTGGGCATCCGCCTATTTCATTCACTGAACGAAAAAAGGCGACATCAAAGCTCCTTCAAAGAGTCCCAAAAACACCCAGACCCGAGACAAACAGTTTTGGGTATTACAAACGTTTGTCTTGGTGCGAGGATCGAACCCGCGGCTTCTCGCTTCACAGCCTATAACCAACTGCGCCACGGAGGCTCTCACAGGGTAATATGTAAAAGTCGAAGGTCTTTTGGAAACCAAAGTATTAGTTTGTCATTTCGGAAGAGCAATATAGATGGATGCAGAAACTAATAAATTGTTAAATATAACTTAAAATTGAATACCAAAGAATCTACGATTTTTATCCACAAAAATACTCATATTATTTTCCAGGAAGATAAGGATACGGAACGTCGTTTCTCTCTGACCATGGGTATAGCCGGCCAGGTGATCAAAACTGGCTCACTCATCAACGCCAAGCACGCCAAAGAGCACCCACACTTTAATCCAGACGTCGATGGCTTGCCAGGAGTCGAGTCCAAGTTCGTGTCAAATATTTTTCAAGTGAAATTACAAATTAAATTAAATCTTACAGTGGTTTGTGGCTTTATAGGTAAATATATAGAAATGGTGGATGGCTGTAGAAAATCTGTGATTGTTTTGTTACACGCTATAAAACCCGTAAAAATAGTTTAATTGAATCGTCTAATAGAGTTATCAGTGGTTTAAATCTATAAAAAAACCTTTTGTCGTGGTTTGAATATTATAAATCAATCTAAATCCCTCTATTGCAAGATAAGGGAAAAGGTGATGCTATTCCTTTGAGTCCTTAAGTATCTAGTTCGTTAACAACTCAATTCTTTGAATTGTGTAGATCTAGCTTACTATCGGTATAGATTCACAGATAATTATAAAAGAACATTTCTATTCCTCAGAGCTCTCCTCTGCTTTCCTATACGCGAACAGACTGGTATCATAGGCGTGGGACAACTTATCAACAAGGTAGGGGATCCTTATTTTGATGGCATGGACGAGGAAATGGCTCTAGCCTTCAGCATCTACTGTGGAGTCTGTATCATACACTCTGTCGTGTACCAGAAGATACAGGAGGCGCATATTAGGAACACGCTGGCTAATGAACTAGTCATGTATCATATGAAGGTGAGGATTGAGACTTAAATTCTTCTTTCTGAATGTTTTTCTGACACGTACACCTAATTAGCGCACCATGAGTTTTTATATTGCAAAATTACTTATTTATAATTATACGATCACATGTCATAAATTATTTCGTAAATTGTTCCTTTTACTTTACTATGTAATGTAGTATTGGTATGTACCAAGCTTAAGAGTTCTGACTAATTGTATGGTAAGTTAATGGCCACAGGACGTTATCCTACACCGATAAAATGAACGAAAGTTCTTACAGATGTATCTTAGAAATTCACAGGAACGTGTATGATATTCTACGCGGCACTTTTGTAATCGCGTCTAACCAAACTGTGGTCTGTGGCTCACATACTTCGTTTTTTATTTATCTCTAAACCAGGTGGGAGACGCAGAAGTAGTGCGTTTGTTGGAATGCACCGGGTTCCACAATCATCCACACATAACAAGCTTGCATTTCAACCCGAGGGCATTGCCACTTCGCGAGTTGCCGTGCTATGTACTCAAGATGTTTCGTGATCTGGGCTTTGATACTAAGTAAGATCAATTCTTTGAAAACATCTGACATTTGTGTTGAATGTTGGATCAGTTTCGGCTAATGGCAAGATCTACCACTCAAATAAACTTTTAATACGTCATCCGATTTCCTATACGCAATGAGCGAAATAATTAAGTTGTTTTGCACTTCTGTTAATTGGATTCGGAATTCCTTCAAATATAAGCAAAATTGTCAGACATGATCTCAACATTCAAAGCCTACTATCCTATAGGTATTAAGATCAATGATGCACTAAATTAAGATTGTCCAAAAATAAAAAAATAGTTTTCTTTTATTGCACTGAATGGCGAGACGAGCATGCCGTTCGCCTGATGGTAAGCGATGCGACCGCTCATAAACAGTAACAAAACCAAACAATACCTTGAATTACAAAGCAATGATTGGCATTCCACTGCGCTCGCCATCCTGAGACATAAGATGTTAAGTCTCAATATGTCCAGTAGTTACTCTAGTATAAATATTTTGTGTAATTCCCCCCAGATTTAAGATAAAATCCAACAAGCTGGCTCGTTTCATCTTGTACGTGAAGAAGGGCTACCGCGACGTGCCCTACCACAGCTGGCTGCACGCCTTCAACGTGGGCCAGTGGGCCTTCGCCGCCCTCACCAACTACAAGCTCATTCAACAGGGATATTTCAAGTAGGTGTTTTAATAAATCAAAACTAGTTTTAGTACTTACTTTATATTAAATACGCTCCGTACAAGATTTATAAATCAATCATCGAAACTAGTGTGAAATACAATATAACTGGAAAGCCCGCGATGTTATGTGCTGTGCATTCAAAGTTAAGTTGTCCATTACTGTATCAGCCTATATACATCCAACTGCGGCGCACGACGATTGAGAGGAGTTAGATTGCATATAAGTACCTAGGTCACCAAACTGGCCAGTTGTCCATTGAAGAGATAAAATTATAATTATAGAAATGGCGCATTGATTTATTTAGCAAAAACTTGGGGATTCCGTGTGCTATAAAAGCTTCAATATTTAAAATTTTTTTTTTAATTTTGTATCAGTAATTTTGAATCATCGTTAAAATACCTATACCTAATAATAAGTTGGTACATACTAACTATATTCATATTGTAATGTACACACGTAGTTTTAAAATTCACGAACTAAAATATTTTTAACTTTATTTTTTTCGCAGTGACTTGCAAGGTTTCATGTTTTTGGTGGCCGGGCTGATGCACGACCTGGACCATCGCGGCACCACCAACAGTTTCCACATTCAAGGACGTGAGTATTTCTAAAATAATATATTCATTGTTTTCATTCTATCTCACCTTTTTCTTTGACGTGAACTGAACAGAAATTTAATGATGTCACGCACAGATTTGGCCTTTATTTAAAAAAAGCAGCTTGCTTGATTGACATTTATTGAGCTTGCATGACCACAATGCGTCTGATAAATAGACGAAACGCAATGAAGTCCACATACAAAAATTGTTACTGATCTTTTATTCATCGAGCTAATTTTGTCAACTTGTTCGCAATATTAGAATACCGTTATATTTTGCATAAATAAAATTGTGTCGATCATGATGGCGGACTTCTCGCTACGAAGTAGATAAATCTGAATACATATCATTCGGTGGAAAATAACTATACCTTACAATTACACCAGTTAATTTCAATAATTCCTTATCAATGTAAATTAAATAAATAAATACACCCAACAGTCACATGGTCTTGACCTCACACTAAGATCCAGTCTTGTGTCGTGGGAATCAGGAACTACGAGAGACTTTTCAGTCTCACAAACAACCAGACCGGAGACAAGCACTTTTGTGCCATACAAACATTTGTCTCGGTGCGGGGATTGAACTCGCGGCCTCTCGGTTCATAGTCGGCGTCTAACGAACTACGTCACGGAGGCTGTCAAATTAATTCCTATTTTAATCAGAAACAACACTAGCCGCCTTGTATTCAAGCGAGGGCAGCGTGATGGAGCGTCATCATCTAGCTCAAGCGATGTGCATCCTCAACACTGAGGGGTGCGATATTCTGGAGTCACTGCCGCGTCGGGACTACGACAGAGCTATTATGTTGCTCAGGGATTACATACTGGCTTCGGATCTGGCTAATTATTTCAAGTAACATTTCGCTTACCCTTAACCGCCCGATTGCCTTCAACTAATTCGAGTATTGTAACACCTAAGCTTTTTTGTTTAATAAATAAATAAAGTAGCTGTTGTGTGACTAGCGCTTATAAAAATCTATTCAGGCCGCTTCCTACAGCTTACTGCGGACATATTTAAATAATGTCTGTTTTCACCAATAAACATGAAGACTAATGATGAAGAATATACTATATTTTGATTTACAGCAGTGGTTCTTAACCTTATAGTCATGAGCCATTAAAAAAATATGTCTACCCATTGACCACTCGGTTGGTTGACTGGTTCGGTTGCATATGAATACTGTAACAAAATGTAAATAAATAAAGGGTTTTACTATCAACCCATGAACAAAACACACATAAAATGATTTTGAGAATGGCTCCCATAGACTACTTTGTTATATAGAAAATGGCTCCGAGGACCACTTAAAATGCTTACAGGCACACCAGTTTAGAACCACTGATTTACAGGAACATCAGCGAGTACAAGGTAATATCGCAGGAGTTCCAGAAGGGTAACCGCGCGCACTGCACGTGCCTGCAAGCTCTGCTCATGAACGCGGCGGATCTCAGCGACCAGCTCAAGGACTGGGGCAGCGTCAAGAAGACTGCTGTTAGTATTAAGCCCTGTTCACACGGAGAGTTTCTCGCGGCGAGAATCGTATGCCATTATCGAATGACATAGCTGCCATGGATTATTGTGTTATGATAAATATTTAAATGATGCAACTTTTTTACATCCTTACGATAATCGGAACTTTGATGTAAGAACCTCTCCCCGTGTGAATGGAGCTTTAGCTTTAAGTATAATGTTTTTTGATGAGTTGATACTATTTATTGAGATTGATAATATTTTACTACCTGGAGTTATTTCAGAGAATATCTCTGAAATATATCTGAAATGGTATTATTTACGACTAGCTGTACCTGCAACTTCGTCCGCGTGGAATTTAACCAAATCTTTATATTTTTAAAATAAAAGATTTTTCTAAAATAAATGTAGCCTAACTTACTCCTTATTATATCAGCTACCTGACAATAAAATTCCCGTCAAAATCGGTTCAGCCGTTTCAGAGATTAGCCGGAACAAACAAACAGACGGACAGACAGACAGACAAAAAAAATCTAAGGTCATTTTCGTTATAGGTATCGTCTATATAATGATATGTAGTTGGACATTTTTTTTTATTTTCACTTTACAAACAGACACTTCAATTTTATTTATATGTATAGAAAATATAATGGTTAAAGGTAATTTTTAATGGAGACCCAAATTATACAATAACTGTAACTAAAATAATAACGAAGAATAGAAATTTCTGGCTTAAATCTCATAAAAAACATGTTCTCTACTCATAGAATTTAGTAATAAAAACATCCCATGTCCTAGTGCAGTTTCTACGTAGCCCAATTGATATTTTTTATCATTATAGTTTCATTTTTATAGCTTTAAAAATTCAACCGATATACCTACTGATTGTTTTTTTTTATAGACTTTGGGATTTAAGTTTCTCAAAGAAAGTCTCCAACACCCAGCCAGAAGTTTCTTATTATCTAATTATGTGATATCTCATCGCAGGCGTCTGTACTAACTGAGTTTTTCAAGCAAGGCGATGTAGAAAAGAGTCGAGGAGACCTGCCGCCTCTTATGATGGACCGCGACAAATGCTTCATTCCTGAACTCGAGATACAGTTCTTGCAGATGACCTGCATTCCACTGTTTGAGTAAGGATATATAATTCTAGACGATATCTAATTATTTTAAATGCTATTGGGAATAGTTAATACATGCCCAGAACCCAAATTTACCAAAGTCTGCTTATTACTACTTCTTTGCTGCCAATTTATGTTGCGACTTAGGTTAAGTTAGCTAACCTAGTGTCACCACGGGTTGAGTTTCCATGCCTGGTATGATGGTTCTTTGCGTACTTCTGTCAAACAATATTAAATTTGTTTATAGGTTATTTAAAACGTCCATTGCATCTGGTTGTGTTGTGTGGTTGTTCTGTCCAAACAGAGTATCAGATGTTATAGGTTATGGTGTACTGTTCGAACTTATAGTCCGTCTCATACCTAATTACGAATTGCTTAATGGGTGCTTATCAGGAATTAGCGGTTAATTATTATTTGATCGTCGGGAAATTTTGTTTTTTAGGGTTCTAGGTAGAATCATACCGAAAGCGGCCCCGTGTGTGAAAATCATCGAGAACCATATTGAAAGATGGGACGCGGCTAAACCAATATTTGCAGAGGTAAGAATTCTTTTTTTTATTGTCCACTTTTTTACACGATTAAGACGATTGACTATCTTCTTTCTGGAAGGTTATGGCCGACATCGATCCAGTGCATCTTTCATTCTATCATGCCCATTTTACTATGAAACAGTATCGGTGTGATGTGAAGATTTTTGTCCCTCAATAAAACCTACTTTTTTGTGTAGGGAAAAAAGTATATTTTAAATTAATATAAACATAATTGAGATCCAAGCCCGGAGTTCTTGGAGAAATGATCTTGAAGTCCACAAAAAAGCCATAAAGAATTTTAAGCAGTATCGGTATCGGGATCTACGATATATTTAACCGATACTATGAATGGGCATTTTCCTTTCGAAAGTGTCGCTGATATTTGGTTCTTTACATAGGTACCAGCTCCGGCCGGCTTAGCAGTTCTACTGAGTCCAGAGTTGGACAACCTCATAGAACTCAATCTCAAAGAGAAGGAACGACAGAAGTTAGAAGAAGAGGCCACTGAAGAAACATAAAAAAAAAAACATATTGTAATTTGCTATGTCGATTATTGTTCAGAGCTGTAATTTTTTTTATACGAACCAGCAATGTATTTGAAATTCTTTCAATAACGATGTACATTGCGTGTTTGGTATGTTTTAGAAATTGTTGTGTAATGTTGCTATTAAATAAAAAGAAACGAAACGTTTTGTTCTTTATTTTTATTTCCCATACAAACTGTAAAAGGAATACATATTATAAAGACCTGTTTAGACCGTACGATTATCACATAAAATTATCCTATCACAGAATAAACTGATGCATATATCTTTGGTAAAAATAACAATCAATTTCAAAATGTTGGTGGTTCATTGGAATATCCATTCAAAAAGTTCAATTTAGAAAACTATTTTTTATAATATTGCTTGGCAATGCATCTATTATTATCCAAGCGTTGGGGATGTCTAAGTATATATGTATACTATTAAGTAGGTAAATATTTATACTACATAGAAAAAGTGCGTCTCGTTAGTGATATTGGATTTTTCTATCTAATTAAGTAAATGCACCAAATAGCACACATTTTGCTAATAGCGATGTCTATATTATACGCGTAAAAAAATAAAAATAAAAGTACTTATAGTTAACAAACATAGAAAAAAATATTTTAATGGTATGTTAGTCTTTAAATATTAAGCAAGTATATAAGTAACGAGTCAAATTACATTTTTAAATGAGACAATCATTCTTAAGTAACATTAGTTTTAATTTTAAAATTGTGAATATTTGCGAAATATTTGACAATCTTAAAATTTAGATTCACAACACAAAATTAAAATGCAAATAATATATAAATGGGTCATTATTAAGCTATGAACATCGTTCATGAGTTTATTATTAGAGTCCATCCATTTTTTTCGGTTTGACCATTTACATTTTTAAGCCACAAGAAGGCAAGGCTATCTATCTACACATTCATAATATCAAGAAATGTTTATCCATTGTTAATAACAACTATATGAATGTTGATAAAATGTTAGTTTATATGGAATTTGAAACAACAATGTGTGAAAGTTAATTTATCCTAGTAAACCGTTTTCCTTCGGTTGGAGAAGTTCTTCGACGAATTCTTTCACCATTTCTTTGAGTTTCTCTTTCATCTGTTTTTGTTCTCTGCGAAAAAGATAAATACATTCGGATTATTTTTTAAATACTCAGTCTTCTTCTTTTCTTTTTCCGACTCATATATCCATCCAATGGTTGTCTGGCAGAAATTGCCTTAGAGCGATAATACCGCCATTTATAGTTTTTTTTAAGTGACAAAAACGTTTGTATGCTAAAGCTTTCTTTAAAAATTGTTTTTTTTTTTACTGTAATATGTAACAAATCGTGCAATGCAATATTTAATGAATAATTTACTAAATAAATAAATACGCCATTGATTCCCTTAAATTTTCGCCCAGAAATATGTTTTGGAAATAAGATGTATTATTGTAACACTTACTCTATACAGCAATTTCTATGGTATGTAAGTCCGCCAACCCGCACTAGGCCAGCGTGGTGGACTATATGGCCTAACCACTCCCAATCGTATTCTCGATTTTAGAGTAGGCCCGTGCGCTGCAGTGGGACGTATACAGGCTGATAAAGTAACACTTACTCGACGGTGTCAGCCTTGCAGATGAGTTCGCTGTAGTACTTGAGCTTGGGTTCGGTTCCACTGGTGCGTACAGTGAGGCCCAGCCCGCCTGCTGTACGCATCTGCACCATCTCGCCGCTGCTGTACTCCTGGTCTAGACCCGTGCCTAGCACACCTGACAATATTCACGCTATATGTTAGGTTATACGGGGGGGGGGTGCTTACTCATCATCATCACAGCCACAGGAAGTCCACTGCTGAAAAGCTAATTTAATAGTATTTTGACATAAATGTTTTATTTTAACTGTATTTGTGTTTGTACGCAAAATAATACAGAAATACGACTATAGTCAAATATCCCATGAATGATGAACTTATATAAATCCCGCTGCACGACAACGGGTTCCTTAACATAAAATACATTATCATATAAGGTACGACCAAACATATCGCTAATGCAAGGGTTTTAATCAGTTCAAAAATATTTTTCACGAACAGTCGACAAGTATGTAAGTTTCACCACCACATATTTAACTATCAAATTACTCTATTTTACGCATTAGAATTAAATGGACTATGAACAGTAATTGAATCAATAAATTATGAACATACGTAAATGCACGTCTCCGTTGCCTTTTTCCGGTATCTTGACTCCAGCTGTGAAGTCGTTTATGAACTCGATCTCGTGAGAACCCACTTTCTTGGGATACTGAAACAAAAATTATGTGTTCATTTCGAAATAATTTCATTGGGTACAGTAAGGATAACCATGATATTAATTAATCAATTATGTATTTAACCACCTTGATAATTTTGATTTTTTATTCAATATTTTATAAATTAATTTCAGTTTATCATAATTAACATATTTAATAGCAACATCTATCTTAAATTTGTGTTTTATTTATGAATTATAAACTCTAAACAGTGGACAAAAGGTTCAATTAACCTTGTAGCCTTCCATGACTTTCATTACATAAGTTAATATATTATAAAGTTTTTTTTAAAAATTAATCAATTTGTAAGTGGTATACACCTCTATAAGTAAATATATTTTAAAGTAAAAAAAAAAACAATTTGTAAGTTGTATGTACCTCTCCCGGTCCATGATAGTTCCTGATTCTTCTGAATATTTTCTGTATAATTGCTTGATCGTGGCAGATGTAGTAAGAGTTGTGCGACACGTGGTACCCATACTCGGCGTACAAGGCTTGCAGCTGATGCTGTAGCGATGAACCTTTCGAGTACAGGTTCGATGCCAGGGAGGCCACCTAGAATATAATAATAATAAATACACCCAACAGTCACCTACATGGTCCTGACTACACACTAAGATCGAGTCTTGTGTCGTGGGTATCAGAAGCTACGAGAGAATTTTCGGTCTCACAAACACCCAGATCCGAAACAAATACTTATGGTTCATACAAATATTTGTTTTGGTGCGGGGATCGAACCCGCCGCTTCTCGTCTCACAGCTGGCGTGTAATCAACTGCACTACGGAGACTGTCGATAAATAGTCATTCTTTCATTCTACAAAGAACGAAGTAAGTCATATAAAAATTAAAACTTTTGCTTTGAAAAAAATCAAATTGATAACTCTTTTTAAGTTGGTTAAATAAGGGTTTATTTACATGCACGGCAGCGGAGACTCCGTCCTTGTCGGGTAGTTTGTGGTGGCACATGTAGCCGATGGCTTCCTCAAACGCGAATACCGCTGTTTTATTCTGTTGTGACAGGAGCAGTGTTGTGTTACCTGCAAAAATAAACATAATATACACATTATTTCTATGGTATGTAAGTCCGCACACCCGCATTAGGCCAGCGTGGAGACTATATGGCCTAACCACTCTCAATCGAACCGTCGATTGTAGAGGAGGTCCGTACCCTGCAGTGGGACGTATATGGGCTGATACAGAGATACACATTATACAACTATTTACTAAAATTAATTGTAATACCAATACGACTGCTATAATTACTTTTTAAAATTTTTGTAATAGACCATATTCAAAGTGAGCGACAGCTGAGTGATGTGGCGGGTGAATGACCTGTTGGCACTATAAGACAGCGTGTGCCGCTTTGATATACGCCGCTTAAGTATACAGTCCAATATGCTAAATCTGTTGTTCTGTGTGGGTATATCAATTTCGGTGTTAACAAAAACAACGTAATGTTTGTAAAATGTTGCCAAAAATAAAAAAATATCTTGTAATTTTATTTTATTTTAAAATGGTAATTATGAAACTCACCCATCCACTTAAACCCAGTCAAAGTCTCCACAAACTGTCCCTTCCCTTCTACGATGGCTCGCAGCATCTTGGAGCTGACGATACTGGCGATCACGTATATCTGGTCAGGATCGGTGTCGGGGAAGCGTTTGTAGTGCTGCTGCAGCAACCACCAGCCTAGCAAGGCCCCCATCTCGTTGCCACTGAATATCTTCCACGATTTTGTTCTGGAAAAGTATCAATAGCTACTTGAACACAACCTGTCACCACGGCCACCAATGACGTTTTACAAATAGACACGTCATACACTAACATAATGGCACAAAAAAAATGGCGCGATGCGTATTGTAATTTCCTAAGTAATTTCAAATTGGTTCGAAGAATGAGTCCAAAAGCAAGATACATAAGTTAGAAGAAGATGAATAGACATCGCTAGTTACGTAAGAATAAGTGCCGCACTGTTATTGGCTAAAGCGCGTGTTACGTAGCACCAAGCATCAAGTACGGGATGACGTGGCGAGAGTTGTCAAACGTCGCCATGAGAGCGAATTTAATAATTTTATTTCATAAAAAATTAAATTAGTGTGTACTTGCGCACTAAATAAAATATTTATTTTGCTTCACAGTTTCAGAATAATTTGTACGTTATTTTAAATCAGTCTAATCTATTTTACCACAATTGGTTTTGAGAATACAAATAGTCAGAGAAACGTGTATCCGCGACACTGGTTGAAGCGTGACTGATTGCGAGTGAGGCAATTACCTTCCAAACGTCTTGCCATTATAAAGCTCGGACAACGCATCTATGCTTTATAAACATCTTAGACGGCCACCATCAAAATTGACATGTGCCACACGGCCAAATGTCAATTTTTAAAATAAACCTTATTTATATTAACATTAAGGCTGTCATATTTACATTGACAAGTCTCTTAACCACTGGCCTGTCGGCATGGACGCCTGTCGGTCATTCAAAATGGCGGAAATCGCGAATTTTCTTGAACGCCTGCTTTTCAAAATGGTGGAATTTGCGAATTTTCTCGCCAACATTTCTTTCAAATCGAATTCGTTGTCTAGACTAACATGGATATGGCTTCGTTCGAATAATGAAATACATAATAATTTGAAAATAAAATAAATAATAAAGTTTAATATACAGTCCAATAGAAAAAAATATGTCTTGTAAAATAAGGAACTCAAGATTATAAGTTTAACACGTTTTACTCGCCGGTAAAGATATTACAATAATGAGTAAGAAAAAACTGACATGACGTGTAAAAAATACAAGCACCACACAATGGCCAGAATGCACTCTCGATATTCATATATAAACTATTTAGTATATTTATTTGATGTTTAGTATTCCAACATCCTCCCTTAAACAGAAATTAAACCCATCTTGGTTGAACAATATGCCAGTTTTGAATATGGTGTCGCCTTAGTGAGTGCATCAGCTACCATCATATCCGTCTGTATATACTGCACATCAACGGCTCCTTCAGTCACTTTGTTACGAACAAAATGGTGCCTCACATCTATATGTTTAGTCCCAGAGTGATAACCATCGGAACCTGAAAGTTTAATAGAACTTTGGTTATCGCTGAAAATAACCATTGCCTCATTCTTTAGTAAAGGCCAAAATGTTTCTTGTAACTGCTTCAGCCACATAGCCTCTTGTACACAAGAAGATAAAGACATGTATTCTGCTTCGGTTGTCGACAGAGCAACAGTAGGCTGTCGTTTAGAATTCCAGCTGATTGCTCCTCCTTGGAACAAGAATGTGTAACCGGTGCAGGAACGCCGATTGTCTTCTGAGCTTGCCCAGTCTGTATCATATTTTCCTTTTTCATCTGTTTTCTTCTTGAAAAACCCATTTGCATGGTATAGGACGCTTATTTTCCGGAAGAGTAGTCATTTCCCAAGTTTTATTTTCCAATAATGATTGATACTCTTCATCCATTGCAGCTCTCCAATGTTCAGCATCAGTTCCCGACATAAATGAAATGAAATGAAAATGAAAATGACTTTCAACGCTACTATCATCATTTGAATTAGGATAATAGGTTTCATCAGTATCATCAGTCATTCTATTCAACACACAACTATCGAAAGATGTGTCAGTACTTGAGTGTGACAAAGTGTCATCTTGAGTCTCACTCCGTGTTACATGATCAACAGGTATCACCTCATTATTATCTGCACTAAGAGGGATATTTGTGTACTGTTTGGTAGGTAACTGTTCCAGTGAATTATTATTGTTGTTACTCGCAACTTCGTCAATAAATATGACATCTCTACTGATAATAATATTTTTATTTACTGGATCATACAGTCTGTAACCCTTTGTATTATCACAATATCCCACCATAACTAATTCTCTTGATTTACGATCCCATTTTAAACGATTTTGTTTTGGAATATGTACCATGGCTTTACAACCAAAAATCTTTAAATTTGATAGATTCGGTTTCTTACCAGTCCACTTTTCATATGGAGTTACCTTATCCAAAACCCGAGATGGTGATCGGTTGGTAACATAGGCTGCAACAGTGACTGCCTCTGCCCACAGTTGTTTATGCAGCTTTGCCTCAAATAACATGCATTTTGCACGTTCCACCAACGTCCGATTCATCCGTTCCGCTAGCCCGTTTTGCTCAGGTGTGTACGGAGTATTGGTCTGATGTTTGATGCCGGAAGCCACTAAAAAATCCGAGAAAGCTTTATTACAATATTCTTTTCCATTGTCGCTTCTAATTATTTTTATTTTGAGATCTAATTCATTTTCTACTTCTTCTTTAAATTTCTGAAACACTGACTTAATATCCAACTTGTCCTTGAGAAAATAGACATAAACTTTACGGGAATAGTCATCTATGAATGTTATGAAGTATTTCGCACCACCAGCAGACGGTGTCTCCATCGGACCACATAGATCTGTATGTACTATTTCTAGTAATGCCTTTGTCCTAGAACCCGAGTGTGGAAACGGTAATCGTGTTTGTTTCGCTTCACAACAAGGTGTACAAACAGTATCAACATCTTTATTAGTGATAATTACACCCTCAGCACACGATTCTAACCTCTGTACATCAGCCAAATTTAAGTGCCCCATTCTCTTGTGCCATGTAATAAGATCAGTCTTATTTTCACCCGACACAGCATAAGCATTCACAGTAACAGTGTTCAATTTGTACATGTTATTGATCAAAGTTGCATTTGCAATAAGAATATTATTAACATTATAAATATTACATCCCATGTTGGTGAATTCCACTTTACAGCCATTTTTAGTTAGTTGACTAACTGACAACAAGTTTACACAGAGCTCAGGAATAAATAAAACATTTCTCACCTGGATTGGACACTCATCTTTGCAAAAAATGGTTTGAATGTTTACTTTACCCATAAATTGCACGGAGACAGAATCATTATTAGCCACCTTTATTTGCTGAATCGGAGATGCTTGGGTGTCATACATCCAGTCTGAACGTCTCGTCATGTGCATTGTAGCGCCTGAGTCAATGTACCAGTCTTCTTGATCCACATTGCTGTAAGCTGAAAAAACGGCTGAAAAACTGTTATTATTGTTAGATTTCTTCACCATGCATTGATTTTTGAAATGTCCATATTTATTGCACTTAAAGCAACGCGGGCCTTTTCCTTTTTCTTGTAATTTGGCATTGTTATTAGAGGTTTTTTTGTGCTTTGTAAATAATACTGTAGACTCGGAAACTTTCACCTCCTGTAAAAGTTTTGTCTTGACAAAATCTGATGAAATTTTTATGCCGGAACTTTCCAGACCCATGATCATCGGTTTATAATTTTCCAGTAAACCTGCCAACATGAGTGTTCCCAGCCATTCGTCATCAACTGTGAATCTAATATTTCGCAACTTATTTGCAGTACTCATAATTTTATTCACATACTCTTCAACGCTTCCGCAGTTATTCAGTGTTGTGTTGACAAGATCCCTCAGCAAACCGACTTTTCTTGAAAGCCCGGAGTCCTCAAAAGCATTTTGAAGGTTTATCCATACTTCTTTCGATGACAGAGCATTTTCAATATGGATGTAGTTTATTGGTTCCACCAACAAAATAATTTTTGACTTAGCTTTAATATCTTTCTTCCTGTCGACATCGGTGCCGGGATCAACACATTCCCACAAATCTTCATGTTGGAGATAAGATTTAACTGCAAATTTCCATGTCGAATAATTATGCCGTCCAGCTAACTTTTCAATCTGTAGATTCGAAATAGCCATTGTTTTTCGGTTCGACGTACGATGGAAATTTTGCGAATTTCTATTGTCCGATACTTTATGCGAATAAATATTAAACTTCGTATCTTTAGGTTTATGGAACTGGGCCCATAACCTCTTGTAAAATAAGGAACTCAAGATTATAAGTTTAACACGTTTTACTCGCCGGTAAAGATATTACAATAATGAGTAAGAAAAAACTGACATGACGTGTAAAAAATACAAGCACCACACAATGGCCAGAATGCACTCTCGATATTCATATATAAACTATTTAGTATATTTATTTGATGTTTAGTATTCCAACAATATGGAAAAAGCCCCGCCTAAACACGCACAGAGGAACGCTGCAGGCGGGTCATAATGTGTGCGTCCGTTCCTTGCACACCACACATAGGCGCCGCAACTTACTCTTGCCACCGACAGTGGCCGGATATTCGGCCGAAAATCGGATACGGCTTGAGCCCACTTTGGGGCACAGAGGGTAAACAACTCGATCTTCGTTTTCGTCAGGTAGCTGATATAATAAGGAGGAACTTAGGCTACATTAATTTTAGAAAAAAACTGTTATTTTAGAAGAATAAAGTTTTTGTTAAATTCCACGTGGACAAAGTTCGGACCGATTTTAACGGGACTTTTATTGTCAGGTAGCTGATATAATAAGGAATAACTTAGGCTAAATTTATTTTAGAATAAATCTTTGTTTTAGAAAAATAAAATAATGTTGCAATGCCCAAGTACTGTCCAGTACCGCGTGCAGCTCACGCGCATGCGCAATTTTTCAATAAAGCTAATTTAAAAAACCAAAAATAAATGATAATTAAAATAAAAATGCAAAAACAAAAAAAAAACGAAATAAACTAATTAACTTTTTTGTTAAATTCCAAGCGGACGAAGTCGCGGGCACAAATAGTTATCAAATATATTAAATTCTAGATACACGTATGTGGGAATATCCATCATAATTTATCGGCTCAAATTTTAACATAAAATGGCCGCCCGGTGACACATACATTATAACTTAATGGACGCCACCTTACGGCTTCCGGACGGTGCTGACAGTTAACGGACTTTTGACATTACGGGCGCGTGACCGTCTTACGGTCGCCCGACAGGGGAGACTTTAACAGATCGGGACGTTAGAGTACATAGAGAAACTGAATCCAATCTTTGTAAAATATAGTTTGTGTTTTTCTATGATATAAAACTTGATTATTTCATAATATAATATTATGTCACCAAAGATTTAAGAACATAAGTTTTCTTATTTTCTTCTGAATTAAATAAGTTAGAGTTTTGTAGAGGTAATACAAATAGAGCGTATACATAAATTGTGACGTCATTGTTAATTTGATTGTTAATTTTGATTTTTCAGGGTACATATTTACGCTCAATAGGAGCGTAAAGTAAAGCTGAACTATTACTTGTTTTTTATCGAAACTTTCGATGCATTGGTCCGGTTTAGCCTTCTTTTGTCGCAAACAGCGGGTTTTGGGAGTTATACAACAAACACAATATACTCTTGTCTCATTTAGAAAGTACATATGCTATTTCACTTACTCAGTATCGTATTCTGCGACAGCCAATCTGTCGGCATCAGGGTCGTTGACGAGCACGAGTTTGACTCCACGCTCCACGGCCAGTTGTTGACTGAGCTGCAGACACTCCAACTCCTCAGGGTTGGGGAACACCACGGTAGGGAAGTCTGGGTCGGGATCCTGTTGCTCTTTCACGCTTATCGGTTTCTGTGGGAATGAATATGCCCATTTATATTTTACTTGTTGGTCTCGTAGTGTGTAAGTTACATGATAGTACGAGGGAAACAAAACACCCACTTTATTTTCTAGTAATATATCAGTATATTTTTATTGCAGTGAATGGTGCGACGAGCATGCCATTCGTGTAATCATAAGCGATATGATCGCTTCTGAATAGAACCAAACAAAACCTTGAATTATAAAGCAATGTTTGGCATTCAATTTCACTCGCTACCTGAGACGATTGATTTTAAGTCTCAATATGTCCAGTACCTAAGTCGAACATTCCGATGAAAAATGTGATATGACTAGTATGGCGACAGGTTCGCCTTCTATAAACTATTGAGACAAAAATAAAATTGACTTTGTGGGTGACATTGGTTGTACCTGTCTACCCCTTTGGGAATCTGTCATGTGAGCTACAACACATACGCACACTAGACTGAACTTTTCTAGACAGTATCATCAGGGGCATTGAAGTCACCAAATATTTGAAATATTTACATATAGCAAATCACTTGCCAGTAGATGAGCTGTTTGCTCATTTACCACATCTGTACGAGTCGTACAGTCCCATAGCAGGGCACGAGCCTCCTCTACAATCGAGAGTATGATTGAGAGTAGTTAGTATGGCGGACTATACATACCATAGAACTTGTACCAATCGCTATGGTATGCATGTTTGCTCACTATATTTTCCTTCACCGTTATAGTGCGTGTTGATTGACTATCAATACACCCATCACTCCGAAAAGTCAGTCACTACATCTATGCACTACAAAAAAAAACACCAATATTCTTACCTTCAAGTTAGCCGCTTCGAAAGCCTTCACAACAAACTCATATCCAACGCCGTGCATCGCGCTATACACCGTGTCTATGGCTGCTTGCTTGTTGTTCTCTATGACGTCATCGTGAAGAGTTTCGCGAATGTACTCCACGTACTTAGACAGAACTTCATCGTAACAGTCTTTTACTAGTTCATGGGACCGGATCTCTTCGATATTCCAGTGCTCGTCAGGTATGCTGGTAAAATTTATTGAATTATTTATTTTTTGATTGGTATACAATTAGGCAAACTTTAATATTCATTGAATATTTAACAGTATTAACTGGGCTGCCTTCCATAATTTTAATTTAATGAAGTCAAGTTAGACTTGGTCAAAACTGATGCCCCACTGCAGGGCACGATCATAGTACGGTTTGGCAGACTTAATTATGTACCTATTTTGTATTTTAAAAGTACTCACTCCAAACACTGCTTAATTTCTTCCAGGATATTGTCATCATGGGGAGATATGATTTGGGACCCGTTTCCCCAATACACTTTATACCCGTTATCTTCCCTAGGATTGTGGGAGGCGGTGACCATCACTCCAGCAGCCGCGTCATACAGAATGGTCCCGAAGGATACAAGGGGAGTAGGGCATACAGCGGAGAATAGGTACACCGGGATTGATGAGGATATGAATACCTTTGCTGTTAGCTCCGCGAATCTGGAATGGAAATTGTTAGATTAGAAGTAGATAGCAGTTTTATAAATAATTATAGATATAAGGCTTATTACTTTATTCATAAAGTATTTATACAAGATGCAAGACAAGGCTGGTGACAAAGACATATCACATATCATTCTCACCCCTCTGGAAAAACTTGCGAAACTAAGAACACGAAGATGGTTAAAAATAAAAAAGGCAATCAATGCTTTTTGTGCAAAATTGTTATTTGCATTGTTCCTGACGTCCTTAAACTACCACCTGGCTTCGTTTTGGATCGCAGTCTAGATACACCCGGCAGAATGCATTAATAGATCGGAACCATTAAAGCCAATTGTCTCGTAATATGGATGACGTAGTTAATTGATACAAATCATAATATTCTCGATTGTGACTGCCTTGCACGAACTAGATGTTTCAGGGGCGGCCAGTATTCTGCAGCCTATTATTTATAGTTTCATTTTTATATCGAGAAATGAGTTTCTCTTGAGGCAATTTGAAGGTACAACCAAATCATACCTAAGTATAGTATATGCGGATGTTAAGTAGCAAAGATTATAATATTAAAAGCAACTGTCATGAAAGTTTTCTTACTATCGAACTACTTTTTTCAGTTTGAACGAAGATAAAACATTTATTCATGATTTTTATTCTATGACCAAAACAGGTTTATAAACAGTCTGTGGGTAATAAGCTCGATAGAATTTTAGCTGTATATGTTTATCCGAATGCGAGTGCGTGGTAGCCTGTTGGTAAACGGACCAGATGCGGCTGCCAACATGTTCACGGTGGTCGCGAGTTCAAATCCCAGGGCACACCTCTAACTTTTCGGAGTCATGTGTGTATTGATAGCCAATCACCACGCACTAAAAACGGTAAACGAAAACATCGTGAGGAAACCTGCATACCATAGCGATTTATAAGAATTTCTATGGTATGTAAGTCCGCCAACCCGCACTAGGCCAGCGTGGTGGACTATATGGCCTAACCACTCTCAATCGTACTCTCGATTGTAGAGTAGGCCCGTGCCCTGCAGTGGGACGTATATGGGCTGATACAGATACAGATGTTTATCCGAATATGAAATTACAGGGTATTACTATGACTACAAGTTTTTGGCAAAAACTATGAATCAACCACGCAAACATGATACTAAAAATAGAAAAAAACATCGTCACTTATTTTTTTCTTAGTGTAGTCATAAAATTACGTTTTGGCATCGTTTTATTTGTAAAATTTCATGATTGTGAAGATACCTTCTGCGTGCATCTTACGAGTAGACTTACGTGTTGTACCGTTTGATACGTGATGAAATTACTCGTCACAAATATCACGACTCGATATGTTTTATCACAAAGGATGCCTTGTCATATTATGGATTAGTTAATACAATTAAATATTAGTCGGATTGATGATACATTTTAGTCTGGATAAACAAGCAATTCAAGGTGTTCGATTAATCACCAGATGAGGTTTTTTATAAGCAACTAGTCACCTATAATCGTCTACTGCTAGAAATAGGCCTACAGACCGTTCCCGAGCCAGTCTCATCCAACAGTTGTCTGCGACCTTTACTACTCGTAGGTCGTTTGGTTCAGGTCCAGAACATTTTTGCCCTAACGACGATTAACACATATGTATATAATAAATACAAATTAAAATAGGTATATTTTGGCATAAATCCTATATTTATATAACAGTTATTTCAAAAATAACTTTCGAGTACTTTCAGCGAAACGGTTTATGACGTTTTCCGTGACAGAATCGTCCATAGCGTTAACAAATATACTATGTACGCTCGGCATGTAAAGCCCGTTTAATCTATCTTTGATCATAGTCGATCTTAGTCACGTTTTCAAGCGTCTGAGAGTGCTAAATCGTTAAAAGTAGATAGTTAGTAGGTATGTACGTAGACGAAATCCAATTTGGTAGGGGCAGCAGCCTCCCCCTGCCCTAACCCTAGGTCCGTCCCTCTACCTATACCTTTTACAATTCTAATTTGGTTTTGTCAAGAGAATAATCTACCAAAGTAATTATAACTTTGTGTCCATAAGTCATCATAGCACACGTAATTGCTTCATACAAATGACTCACGCAGAAAACGCATGCTGGCGTCTAAACACAAACATTTACATTTCCGTAAATAATATGCTAACATAGCAATATGCTAATTCCATAACATCGAATGTGTCTCAATTTGCAAATGAGCACAAACGTGTCGTTGCAATTCTCGGAACTCGTAAATCTGTTTCTTCGCCACCGTTGGATCACGTAGTGTTATTTCCTCTAGTTTGGTTTATTGAACCGTTTTATTAAATAAGATATATATTTTTCTATCTTTAATTAAACTGGTTTGACAAAAAAAATCTTGCCCGGTACCTAATCTGGGGGAGTTAATTAATGATCCGAAACGTAGTTCGAGTTGTCGAACGTTTAACAGGCGACGTAAGTTTTCCAACTTCTAAAAATCAACGCTATTCCCTATGTTACTAATTATTTTCTCCGAATTTAGTCTATAGTTACGAATACGAATCCTGCCCTCCAAGGTATTCAGAAGGTGTCTACAACATGTATGCGGACTCATTTTTACTAAATTGTCGGTCCAAACCATCCCGGCGCGAACCAAACGGTTCTATAATTCTTTTTTGTGCCGCACCGTCAGGCTGTGGAATTGTTTGCCATCTCACGTGTTCCCTCCTTCCTACAATCCTGGGTCCTTCCGCCGTGGTGTGAAGAGGCACCTTAGCAGGCCGGCATAATTGTTTCCATTGGCATGGGACTGCCGTCCGATGCCAATGGATACTCTGCCTGGGCGGCATTTGCGCTTACCATCAGGTGCAATGCCGCCACTATGCCGGGCCATTATAAAAAAAAAAAAAAAAAAAATTCCTTTGAAGTACTAAAGAAGGACGGCCCCGGTGGCATTTCGCTGAGGTTTCGGGTTCGCATCCCGGGTCGGGCAAAGTGACATTGTATTTTCCTATTCATTATCAACCCGGAGTCAGGAATTTCTGTCCAATATGGCGATAGGGTCGCCCCCTATCAGATCGTAGTACGGAACATACAAAGCGAAATGTGGGTGTCCTGGCACCTCTGCCTACCTCTTCAGGAAAAAGGTGAGTTTATGAATGTATGTATGTACTAAAGAAGGAAAAACTACTCAGAAAATTAATTAATGACACCACAGGTAATCCAATGATAAGGGATAACCAGCAATTGTTAGCTGTGTAGTAAGTTTAATCACAAATCAAACACACGTGACGTTTTCATTTGTGCGCGTTCTATTAGTTTTAGTTCCTAACATATACCATGTTTCCATAGGCAATCAGTGCATGCATCGTACGCAAATTGGTTTGCTTTACACGACATAATAGCAATCGGTCGATTTGCATCTGTATGTATTGTTGCGTTAGTACTATTAGGGAAAAATAGGTATATATTGCTAATTTAGTCTATAAGACAGCTCCATCGTTAATGCTTGGCAATTTCTAGTTCTTAATTGTGCTGCACAATTATAGCTGTAAAAGCGTAAGGCTATTCTAGGGTTTTCGAATTTCAAGACATAGTATTGATTCCTCATCCGAAGGTCATAAAAGCGTCCATGGCTGTAGCCAGCCATGGGCTCAGGGTGGGGCAGCAGTCTACAATAATATGCAACTAGCAACCTATAGCCGCGGTCTTACTCCGTTTGGGCTCTGGACGTATACCAGCTTATTAATCGGTCAATAGAGGTTTATATCCACCTATAGATAGTACTTTATATAGATAATTAATTTTTTTAGGTTTGGTTAGTTACCTTACAAGTCAGAGCCAGGGTGGGGCAAGCGCCCCATTCTGCCCCACCCTGGCTACGCCCATGAAAGCGTCATAAAAGCACTATATTCTAATATCTAGCCTTTAAGGATATGCCAGCCTAGTCTTAATTTTTTTAATACTTTTTTTAAATTCAATTTACTTTACAAACCGTGACTAGCCTAATTAAGATTTAAACTTGACATTGTTTAAATAATCCTCAATGATTCTTACGCCCAAATACTGGATCGCAACTCAAATATAAATAGCGCTTAATTACGTTAATCCCGCTTAAATATTCTGGCTAAGTGGGCCTTGCGCTGTTAAGAGCAATTTATTATTTGAATGGCGTTCCAGTTCGGGCATTACTCTATTTATAACTGAAAATATATTTTTGTTAAACGTTTATTTATGAATGACGACGTAGCAAACAAAATTTGTGACATCTCAACGTAATTAGCAACAGCAAATAGCCGATCTTTATCTTACATAATTTCGAGTACGAATTTTATCTTCGTGACGCGAATGACCCCCCGACAAAATGCAGATAAGAATTAAATAACAATACTACGGCTTAATAATATTGTGTACCAAATATGATGTATTATAATGTTTATTTTACGTAATAATACTGTGATTTGAGATATATGCCCCTTCTAAACATTTATCTGTTGTAGGTCAAGTTACGGTGAGCCAAACACTTGACCAGACCAAACTGTGACTAAGGGGGTAACAGAATGGTGGCCCAGAGAGGCCAAGAGAAAAGTAGGTAGACCACCTGCTCACATGGAATGACGACATCATTAAGCATCAGAGTTAAATAAATACACCCAACAGTGACATGTACATAGTTCTGACCTCACATTAAGATCAACTGAGTTTTGTGGGTACCAGAAACTACGAGTCTTTTCGGTCTCAAACACCTAGACCCGAAACAAATACTTATGGGCCTCACAAACATTTATCTCGGTGCGGGGATCGAACCCGTGTCCTCTCGTTTCACAACCGGCGTATAACCAACTGCGCCACGGAGACTATGATCAATAATGGACAAGATTGGTGCCGGAATTAGCAAAATCGTGTGACAATGAAGAGGGTTTTGTCCAGCGGTGTGCAAATACGGGCTAAAATGACGATGCTAATAATGATTTGTCTTTTCCTTAACAGTTATAGAACTAAATAGAACCGAAGACTGACTGTTGAATCTTGGCTACAGCATGAATGAACTAAACGTCATTATTTCGTCACAGGAAATAGACATAAATCGTGAAGTTTATCACACTATAAGATACATCAAGATAAATCCATGATTAATTACTTTGCATGCAAAGTCAGGGTTTTACAATAAACTTTCTGTTTTATAATATCAATAACAATTTACATGCCTCTCAACTGCATTTATCAAACAATTTATTTAGAATGTAAAGGTATTAAAACGCATTATGAAATTGAAAGTTAAACCACAGAAACCCTTACAAGGTCATTGTAGGTATAACCTTGTTACTGAATGTTGAAAAAAAGTTGGAACATGGAAAAATTTTATTGATTTCTTAATTATACCGATTTCACTCTTAGCTTATAGATAAGAATTATATCTTGTATAATATCCATAGCAAAACAATATTTTACATGTAATTAAAATAATTATTTAACTTTAAACTTTGTACTAGGATGTTATTGTAGTATTTTCTGCAGAATATTGATCTGTGCCACTGTACTATGAGTAAATAGTCTACCTTCAATGAGCTAAATCTTACCTCTTGCTGTGATGTCTTCCATCGTAACCAATAACAACACCATTATGCAGTGGAGTTTGACTGCACACCTTCTGAATGTACGAGCAGAGACCCTGAAATACATCTTGCGTTGATGAGACAGTTTGAATACATATTCTAAACAAGCTTAGCTCAGAAACGAGAATCCACTAATCAAAGGCTTTCCTTATACTTCACTCTATTTACTTGCACTTAAAACTTTACAGTAGAAATTATCAATTTCTGTTTTCTTTTTTTGTGCAGGATACTCCATTCTAAGAAATATTTGAAACCATAGTACATTGAAGTTTTTAATTTCAGTATACAAGTTTTATTAAGGCAATGTGAATATTTTAAAACAAAATAACATTTTAGGTCAAAATAAGAGAATTGTAATCATGTGAATGGCAAGTTCATGACTATAAAAAAATAATATAAATGGTATTTACACATATCAGCCGCTATAACATACCAGATGTGTTATTTCTACAAAAACCCTGACCTATGCAAGTGCTTCTTTCATAATTTTGGCACTGCAATTATACTGTAATATCTTTTGACTATATCAGTCCATTCAGTTTTAATACCATACCTGAGCAGTCTGTAGAACTACTACATCGTTCATACACTTGTATCCAGCACCCATGCGACCCCGGAGACCAGCTGTGCCAAACTTCTGGCGGTGCAACATTATCTGCTTTAACTTCTCCCATCTTGAATTGGCTATGTCATCTAACACTTCTTGGCGGGTTGTTGGATTCTGTTTGTTAAATAATTACCAAATTGAGTATTGCTTGTGAATTTTTATTTATACTGATTTTTTAATAGGAAGTATGTAGTGGAGTCCACATATAAATATTATTCAGAAAATAGATTGGTCTAAAATATTATGCGTATTTTAAAATTGAAAGTTGGTAAATATTAATTCATTTTTGTAAAGTTCTCTCTATTTGGAAACTATGGTAAGGTAAAAGCACCAATAGTAGACAATTTAAGGATAAATCAAACTTAATTCTCAAAATTCAAAAATGTTTTTAAAAAAAATTAAGTTACACTTTCTTTTACTGTTAGAGCAACATTTGGAATTTAACTATTTCATAATAATAAAATTAAGATTGCTTTATTTTATATAAAAAAAAAAAATATTTTCTTAGGATTGCCGTAGTCACTAATAGATGACAGTATAAAAAAATCAGATGCCCCAATAATAGACATCAATTGGCACTAATAATAGACATGACTATAACATTATTTTAATATTATGTGTTATCAAAAAATTATAATTTAAAAACAAACCGAGCACAGATTGTGCTTTAGAATTAATTAAGTAACAAAATATATATAATATCTTCTTCTTTCTTTCAAGGACTTAAAAATTACATTATCATCAGGTGTGATCTTATTTTCTTCACCTGTATATAAATTTATTATTATTAGTCCTATATCAATTTCTAATTAATTATCTTTCTTATTGATTTTCTTTTTCCCATCTCATCATTCTTAGTTGATCTTAATTCATCTCATCATTTTTAATTGCTCAAACCATAATCTGAAATTAATGTATACTAGTAGTGGACATCTAGTAGACTCTAATAGTTGACACTGCCTTCTTTTAATTAGCCTAGTGTACAACAAACGAAACTCAGATATGAATGTTGTGTTCACAACATAAATAAAATAAATAAATAAAATTGAGCATCTCCAAAATGATTGCATAAGATTCATATTTGATTTACGCAAATATGACAATCTTTCTGAGTTTCGTCTTAAGCTCAAGCAGTTACCCATACGGCTTTGTCGGAATGCTCACACTCTTTCACTTTTATATAATATATTATTTAACCCTCTCGCCCCTTCTTATCTCAAAGACCGTTTTATATTTCTTCATGATTCCCATGAAAGATCCCTGAGGTCATCGGAGAACCTGAAATTGAGAATACCCGTACACACCACGACATTTATGGACAAGTCATTCCCCGTACTCGCTGTTCGATTGTGGAACTCACTTCCAGATGTCGTGAGACAGGCTCGCAAATTGCCATCATTTAAATCACTAGTCAAGGAACACTATCTTTTTCACTGAACTTACACATTGATGTGCTTTTACTATTAGCATTTTTTATATTTATTTACTATGCATATATTTATTATATTTTATGTCTATTTTGTATATGTATGTATGTTGTATGTATTTATATATATGTTTTACTTTTATTTTGTGTTTTAAAATGTTTATTTGTAGATATATTATTTTGTCACTATACATCCTAGACTGCCCTTTCTCTCTCCTGTCTCTTATCTCCATCCAAAGGTTGCCTGGAAGAGATTGCCTAGTGCAATAAGGCCACCGATTATACTTGTTATAAATATTGTTTTAATTTCTGTATATATATTTTTTCTGGTGTACAATAAAGTTAAATAAATAAATAAAATAAACTACCAAGTTCACACATGTCATCTTTTAGATTTTGATCAATTTCTGGAACTAATAGTAGACACCACTAAAAATTTATACAAAAACAAGCCAATATAACAAGGAAATGGTCCAAATAAATCAATAATGTAATATCCATATAATATCGAAACCCGATATAGCCAAAAGTCATATAATATAAGACAAAACCATACCGTTTGAAAATCAGTTCCTTAAGAAAAACACTAAGAATTACGCGCATAATGGCGCGAAATCACACTGTTTGTGGTCAATTAACAAAAAAATTGAAATTTACTTCTGACAGTGCAAACAAGCTTTTGGGCATGTATCATAAATGGTACGAGGTGGCTTTAAAATTAGAAGCAATGTTATTAAAATATTTAGTTTTCTTATTAGAAAATATTTTTTCAAAAGTGTCATCTATTGGTTCAGTGTCGGGCATTGGTGCTTTTACCTTAATTGGGCACAATTTTTGGAAGGCTTGAAGTTATCAACAAGTTATGCTCAATGTACTAGAAATTACCATACTTCCAGTGCATAGACAAGTGGGCATTAAATTAATTTGACACAACCCACACATCTGCTGAGTGATATGACCTCTCTAAGCCATTTACAGTACAAACACATTATCACTGTACATAAAACTCATTATTGGCTCCATTTAGCATAGGCAAAGATTTTAAATCACTACAAACCTGCCTCACATTTCTTCATCTTTCACTAGGATTAATATGCATACTCCATGGTAACTAGTCCTTTTTATTTACCCTTATAAGTAACTATACATATATGCATTTCTCTCATAAATATATTGTTTTATTGAAATGCAGTTGCATGCACGAAATGCCGGCTTTTATCTCCCAATGTCAAGGTCAGACTGGGTATTTCATAAAAAAGGAATTCATGGAAAAGTACTAAACGAAATATAAACAAACATACCTTGTCAAGTTTTAGCCAACTGTTCACTGCAGCATCCAGTTTCAAATCTCCACTATTACACTCAGACATTTTAACGAAAAATCCACTATATTTCCTTAAAGCTTGTTTTTGATAATATTTTGTAGTAAATTCACTAAATGTTTAATATTATCTGCGTAAAATCTGCTTATAGTTTCCTATGTATTACAATTGATTTAAGACTTGAAGAAGCCCACTTTCCGATAAAACTAATAGTTTTCGTCACCTAGAGAGCACAACTAAAAATTCACGAATGTTTAAACTTCACTTCAATAACCATACGGCAATTTTGGCATGTTATTTGAACGTTCAAAAATATACTTTATCGCTCTAGGAATAAAACTCTCCTGATCGCGTTAATTTTTTCTATTTAGTAGCACTGACACTTGTGACTTGACAGCGGAATTATGGCCAGATACACATACCACAAATAATTTATATTATGTCAAAGACATAATGAATAATAATCAAATTAAAACTACAGACCTAAATAAAATTGACGGATCTTTATAAGACAGACAAAATAATAAGGATTGGATTGAGTGTTTCTCGTTACCAGCTTTTAACATTATAAGTTTGGGATGTACAAGCTTACTATGCGTTTCAAATAAGAATAGGAACGTCAATGACCTTTAGTTGTCAAATATCACACGAAAAGTATGGTTAGCAACAAAAAAATATTTACGCATAAATTATATTTTTTTTCACATTGTCAAATTTCTGAACAGAAATTAACTAAATAAATTGAAACAATTACAAAATGTTATATGGACACATGAACAAGAATGTTTAGTAATAAATAGCTTAAAAAAGTATATTTTTAAAATTTTTAATTTACTTCATATGCAATTATTCGCCAGAAAGTAACTATAACACGACATTATTAATCCATTAATTTTTTTACGAATTATTAAATATTAAAAATATTATTTTTATTCAACAAAAATATTATTTTAAGCAATCTTGTTTTGCTCACCCTACCTAAATTGTGCGATTTGACAGCTACTACGAACCAAGATGGCGCAGGGTCAGTCCTATTCTTAGTTGAATCGCATAGTAATCACCGTAGACGGAGAAACTAATAGACGGAGTCACATGTTCTATCCCTTTTACACAAAACGAAAGAGATTTATGCATAACGTTCATGTAAGAAAGAGATGCAAGCTTTTGTAGCCTGTCCTTATCGGCGTAACCGCTTGACTCCAGGAAATTTGACGTTTTGGAGGCAAATATTTACATTATTTGGGGTGGCCAGCGGTTCGACGGTTGATATTCCCTAAAACAAAAGATATTAAAGATTTAAATTACATATTAAAAAACAAACCTCATTAATTATCTTTTATTTTTTAAACTTTTTCCTTATATGTATTGAACTGTATATGGTTGCGCAGTAGATATTGTTTTTTTAAATAAAGCTATTATTTACGGATTTTATCGCGGATTTGGTTTAAGTTTTGTTTTTTTTTTAATTTCTCCACGCGACGTTTAGATTCCTTTACAAATTTCGTGGTCACGGGGCGGACTAGATATTATTTTGTTATTAGCTTTTATTACAATAGTTTTTATTTTTAGAACTAGCTATTTACTTAAATTATGTTTATGTTATACAGTGTTTTTATTAGTTCTGGGTGATGGCTGGTGACTCAGGCATGTATGTGCACTGTAGTTCGACTCAAAGTTAAAATATCGATATCTTAGCAATTATATTTTTTTAAAGAGCGGTCAAAGTTTCCCGATACCTTAGGAAAAACGTGTCAACCTGGCCACACTCCCACAAATATCGCTATCTCATACTAGGTTACACGGTGGCTACCCCTGTGGTAATCACCTATTTTTCTGATATTGTTTCGCTCAACAAGTATCAAAGGGAAGTAGTTATTATAAATGATGATTTAACTAACATCAATTTTGTTAATATTCCAGATAAACTATAAGTAATTTTAATTAATTAAGAATTTGTGATAATTTTCTTAGGTACTAACTTTTTTAGTTTAGCTCATTGACGTAAAATATAAATCAATGGCTTCGATCAAATATACACTAGATACACAGTTCCCTGTAAATGTTCCTTTAAAAAGTGGCACCGATGCATTCAAACAAAAAAGCAAACAAAAAGATCACATATACCAATTCAATTAACACAAATTCCACCTTATTCCTGAGGCGTAAAGTAGCTTTTCACATAATGTTGTTTAAAGTCTGAATGACAGGCCCCCGAAAGTAATAAAATTTTACGACTTTAGTTGGACACCCGAATAAAGGCGCAATGGAGTCGAATGATTACATATTTTTCTATGAATTTACGAGAGTGTAATAATTATATTATCTTAAATATGTTGTCCGAATATGTAGTGCATAGGAATATGGAATAGGAGTCACACACACCACGCTCGATTTGTTAGGTTAAAAATTTTCTTCGTCTATTTCTTGTGATATAATTTCACGCCACTTATTCCTTTTTATTGCATTAAGTGCAAATCTGTAAGAAATGTTTCTGATGTTAATTTATAATAAGTGTACATTAATTATTACTAGTAATTTAAAAACAATAAAACTATTCCATATATTTTCTGTTCCAAATCATGACACTACTCATCTTTGTCTATTTAAGCGAGTAGAAAGGGACAACTGCGATGCACAGTTTGTTGATTTAGTTTGCTAAATTTATTTATATTTATTTATTGGTACTCAATTTCACATATTTATTAATGTAGAAAGCAAGTACATGGATTATAATTGCCGAAAATATGAAATCCCATGTGTTTTAAACATTGTAAGTGTTTTGTTTTTGCATTTTTTCACAGAGCATTTAGGCAAGCAACAGTCGGTGCGCGACTAAAGGCGAAAGAGTGCTTACTCGAAATTTAAGCACTCTTTTTCGGTGCCATTTTCTAAGCGCTCATGTTGTATCTAGTGTATATTTGATCGAAGATCAATGGTTTAGCTACTAACTCCTGTTAATTTATAATAGCAATACCTTTAGTGTATAAAGTAATGTAAGTTCAGGCGCTTAATTATAGCGGGTTATTATATATCACATAATATTCGACCTAAAAATATTTATTTAAACCAGAAGTTTCACTTATAATTCCTTAGTAGCTATTATAAAAACTACAAAGTAAGTCACTAATCATTCAAACATTTTAGTAACTTTCCCTCAAAGAATATACCTCTAGCTTTCCCTCCTTTCCCTGTCTTTGAGTTTAAAATATTGAAGGCGTCATAGATTAAAAAACCAGACAGATATTTTCTTACAGGCAATACAAAAATCGATTAGAATGTTAATAATGCATCGATTGATTTACCTGTTGGTTCAAATAATAAATATTAAACCCACATTCGCGATGACGACACTGGGCGGTTGATTAGGAAACTGTGCAATCAGTGGTCAATCATCTAATTGTAATTGTTATGTCGGCGGAACCGTCCACTCCGAGCCCCCGGCCCTGGCTCTTGGAGGGGGCAGCTTCCTTCTTCACTGCTCATTGCTGTTTTATTTCAATGTGTTTTAGAACCCTAATATTAGAATTAATTAAAGTTGGAACTTTATTAAATTTTTTGGTACTTCAGCGCATCACAAATGCTTTGATGATGTTGATTTTAATCCACTGCGTAATAGTGTAAATGAGTAACTAATACATTAAAGATAAGTTGTGAATTTCTTGTAAACATTTTTGTCTAAAATATGTAAATCAATTGTTCGGTATTCTATCGGTGATAGGCATTCTAGGTAAAGGCAAAGAATGTGATCAATAAGGGCACCTAGAAGACAATGGCTTTACAATCTGTATTCAGATCAAGGTACTCCTGATAAACATAAGATAACAGAGTAAAATATTAGCAGATGCTTTGCCGACTTTGAAGGAATTGGGTATAAGGCGTAGAATACGAAAAGAGCTCGGGCATTATGTTGCAGAATACTAGCCGTTGCACGTATTCCAATTGTCTCTAATCTTCTTCTTTATGCTAACCGTAGAGCCATTGAGGAAACCTTTATTATTTCGTCTGAAAGCAAGAAGATACTAACTGTACCATCGAACTGGATTTGGACATAGGTATCACCAGGTGCAGAGCAGTCGGCTTGGCGAGCCAGAAAAACTCGAAGAAACGAAATGCCACCGTAAAGTTATGAGAATGTTACGTACCAGAGACTAAGAAGTACATTACGTAACTACATTACATTACAGCCGTGTCTGATATAGTGATTGGCTTACAACAGAAATTGGTCACCAACCTGTTTCAACAGACTGGTCATAGGTTAAGTTTAAGTGTTGATTCAGCTTTTCTTTATTGACCCACGATTGAATTTATTACGCAATTAAGTACGGTAGGTATCAGTCCGTATACGTCGCACTGCAGGGCACGGGCCTCCTCTGCAATCGATAGTACGATTGAGAGTGGTTATGCCATATAGTCCACCACGCTGGCCTAGTGCGGGATGGCAGACAAATTGTGTCTTTAACTTATATTACGACCGAAGTTTCAGATCACTAGCATGTCCAGCTTGATTAAGTTATAATTTTACATTGAAAATAAAAATAAACAACACTCTATGGTCTCTGAACTATTTAATTTCCTTTACTAGATATATCGGATTCTCTATCCCACAACACGCAGACCTGAATAAATTCTGCACTGGCCTAGCGCGGGTTTGCGGACTTTACATCTCATAGAAAATTTTACAAATCGATATGGTGTGCAGGTTCCCTCACGCTGTTTTCCTTTACCGTTATAGTAGGTACGAAGTGAATCATGATTGACTATCAATACAAACATGACTCGAAAAAGTCAGTGGTGTGCCTTGGGATTTGAACCCGTGACCACATTGAATATATTGGCAGCCGCGTTACCAACAGGCCACCGCGCACTTTAATACCTAATTAATTTTAATAAGATTTGTCGGGTAGGGTCTTATTTAGGCCCATAAGTCGCTTCGGTCGTAGCGTGGCAGTATGTAAAGGCTGTCAACCGCAAGATCATAAGTCGTTAAGCAAGTCGAGTAATCCACCAATTACGTACAAGTTTTCAAATCAAAAACAATTGTGTAAGATTTTTCAGTTTGAAAATTCTCACCTGAATTGTTCGTTACCTAAATTAATGTCCTGTAGATACCTTATATAAAACAGGGTTGTGGCTTATCAAATTTTAGAAGTTGGGACGGAAATACACTCTGGGCAATTTGGGTTGAACTGTTCCTATCTCTGCTTACACAAGAATGTGAATGGACATAGAGAGTAAAATACGATCTTATAATAACAGATACACATAATGAACAGTAATAAATATCGATTCCACGTCTGTTTTATTTACGATCATCAGAGTCTAAATAGATGGATATAATCTGTATAGATACATCGGATAAGTAGGGCGGGCGGATCGCATCTTTGCCAGTTTGGCTACTTTAATCTTACCAAAAAGTTCTGTGGTGCGAATATCTGGAGTGCAGTGATGGGTATCGAAGATCCTAATGTGTTAGCTATGGTAGAGTTCGAAGTCTTTGGACACGTCCAAGGTTAGTTTTGAAGGTATTTTTCATTGGAATTTATACCTGACATACCACATTTAAATGTGCAATATCTTATCTATTATAAATAAAAGGTTTTAATGGTATTTTGCAGTGCAAAGGGAAGGCTAAGTTGGTACTTAACTATTTAATCCGTTTAATATTTTGTGGACGAAAAGATTTTATTTCTACAACTTTACAAATATTATTATTGATTATTTATTATTTTACAAATGTTTATTTGAATATGAATTATTATGATAAATATTTAACGTTACGATTTATTTCTTCCAAACAAGCGATTCTATTAATATATACTCGTAATTATGTTGTTTTACATTATGTTACGCACTTTTAAAAGAAATAGTATCAGGTATCTTCTTTTACCTCAAAGTCGTGGAAAAAGATGGTTTTACTTCACTTTATTTTTAGTTAGTCCTTGCTACAATCAATAACGATAAAAAATGTTAAATATGTCCCGAAATTCATTTCTTATAATACAGACTTCACGTTTCTTTAAAAAATACGATTTAACTTTATTTTCAAATGTAATATAGATTCTAAGATGGGATAAATCTACCTTTGTAAAACAGTTTCAACCAAAACAAAGAAACATTAAACAAAGATGTGCACTAAAAATTATATAAATAAATAAAGATATGCATAAGGAATATGTTTCTTCCTATAAATCAAAGGCATTAAACCAAACAGCCATGAACGCCTCATAATACCCCAAATTATTGCCCAAAAAGCCATTAACACCATATTTACGAGTATTTTGATTTGCAAGTCAATTTATGAGTGCAAACTGCGTTTTATCAGTTTGTTATGGCTCGTTTCGCATCCAAAAGCATATTGACATCGACCTAAATGCAGCGGGCCGGCTATTTATAACAGGCATGAGTGATTAGTTTGGATTAGCCGTCGATTCGATCTATCGATTTAACTCTGCAACGGTTGGTCTTTTTGACTGCGTTGTTTCAAACTTAATCATCACTCCCAAGATGTTACTGCACGATCTTATACCGACCAAAAATATAATTTACCTGTATCCATTTTATTGTGAATAAATGTTTAATAGAATATTGCACACGCAGAAATCGTAAAGTGGAATCGTGGTCATGTCTTCATTTTTCATTGTTATAATAATAAATTATATTTTTTATCATAATCAGTCATAGAATATATTATACCTTGTGTTGAATTACTTCTTCTTCTACCTGGCATTATCCCGGCCGGTGCCAAGGTCCGCCTTCCGTCAAATTCTTATCCATTTCGCCCGATTTTCGGCATCCTCTGTAGAAAAGGCCATTGACTCCCATATCTTCCTTGACGACATCTAGCCAGCGCTTCTTAGTTCTACCTCTCGGTCGAAGCCCGTGAATATTGAGGCTCAGACACACATTGCCGACGTACCTACTCCTGTGGTTTCCTTAGGACGTGACCATATCATCTCAAGCGACATTTCTGGAATAACGTTGCACATCTACCTCAGCAACTTCATCTCCGCGACGTGACCTCCTGGACAGGACGCTTGATGGCAGGCCACGTCTCAGAACCATACAGGAGCACCGGCCGCAAGCAGCTTTTGTAGATGAGACCCTTGAGCCTCATCGGCGTCCTTTGTTCGCAGAGTATGCCCGAGACCTCCCTACATTTAGACCAAGCAACGCCTATACGGGCTTTGACGTCAAGGTCGATGTCACCGGACTCTCGACTCGACATGCCTTATGTTGAACTACGTTCCACAAAATTTCCGGTGTGTTCTATCAACAGGGTAATTGTAAATTAGGTCGAGAATTCAATTAAGTCGTTACATACTTCAATACTTTGTCCAAACTAATATTCCATTGATACATTTTTCAAGAAAAGGGAAAATATAATGAGTTTACAGAAAACTGCCGAAAACAAAAATCATATTTTGCATTTATATATTCTTAAAAAAAAAAGAATGTGCCCGCAAAATAATTTTATAAAATCTGAACTAAGTTTTAAAATGTTATACTTAATGCACCCTTACTCCACCATATCGACGTCGATCGATATCGGCCTACCGTCTGATGCCAATCGATACTGTGCCCGGAAGGCATTTGCGCTTACACACATCAGGTACAGTGTGGTCACTGTGCAGGGCCAGAATAAAAAAAACACAAAAATTACGCCAACCACGAAGCTATAAAAACAACTCCGGGCAGTATGAATAATTACAATCTAAACTCACCTATTTATCACATTGCCCGGGCATTATGAATAAACTCATTAACAATCATTTCAGGGTATTCCGTGATAAAATAGTCTTTATACAAGATGACCTAAAGTGTTAATGTCCAGCCACATAAAATACGACAGATAATGATAAACTTAAACACCATAAATATAATCAATTTGATACACATATCAACAAGATTATGTTAATTGAGCACATATTTTTTTAACTTATTTACCACGTGTATTCAATGTATCTTGTTTGTAATGGGTACTTATAATACAATACATTATGTACAGGAAAATGTTTTTATATTTCACTTTCCTGTTCTTATTTTTTATTATAGTCATCTTTGTAAACTGTTCCACAAGGATTAGAGGTTGGTTGGTAACACGAAGAGATTAGAGCAGTGCCTTGGTTACATATTTTTTTGTTACTCCTATGCGGGAAATACGTAAGCACGTGTTTCCTAGGATAGGAATTGTAGAATAGGAACAGTGAAACCCGAATAGAATATGCATCTTACGCTGCCTTTCATTTTAAATCGAGGGATGAATGTATATAGATAGTATCTAGCTTTTGATCTTACTGACCTAATGAGGTGCCTCGGAATCTTACATTTAATATTTAATTAATTAATTTAATAAATTAAATATTGTTTAATTTATTTGAAAGAGACTCGGGGCTTATTAACTATATTATATAAAAACAAACACTAAAAATATTGTGCACTATTTCGGATCATACACCGAAAGAAACATATTAAAATTTTCTTTCGTTTACCTCACTCAGTCGATAATATTTTAAAATGGTAACAATAACTAAATAACTTTTTGAAATGAAGATAATATTAATAGTCAATTACTGTACAGTATTAGTCAACTTTAATGCCGAAGGAAAGCAGCGTACATAGATACCACAGAGATGTTCAGTAATTTATAATTATGTTTTGTGAAGTCCGCCAACAGTCGGACGCCTACCTACAAGGTGCACGGACGACCTGGCTAAGGTTGCAGGAAGTAGCTGGATGCAGGCCGCTTCCGTCAGATTGATGTGATGATCCTTGAACGAGACCTTTGTTCAGCAGTGTACTTCCTGTGGCTGAAGAGAGAAAAAGAGGAGTTCGCCCATCTGCCCTAGACTAAGAATCATGTACTATGGCTCTGTAATCTTACTCTACCATGCTAGTGCGGGTTAGCGGACTGTACATACCATATTTTTTTACAAATCGCTATGGAATGTAGGTTTCCTCAAGATATTGTCATTCACCGTTATATTGCGTAGTATTTCACTATCAATTCACACACTACTGAAAATGTTGATGTTCCATGGGATTTGCACCTGCGACCACCGTAAACAAGTTGATTACCACGTCTCGGGTTACTTTGAGATCCAAAACGAAGTTTTAATGTTCGAACAATCGACATCCAAAGTTTAAAATTTATGTTACAAGTTCTCCATTTCTAAAAATCTATTCTATTCTCTTTGATACTTACCATTCGCTCCGAACATAGCCTACGCCTACGACGTATGATTGAGGGTTCAAGCATTTTGTGGAGTACCTAGGCACATTCGTACAGTTTTACGTATAACTGTCGAGCACTCGAACTTCATTTCGGATCATAAAGTAACCCCCAGGGTTAGTTAACAGCAGTCTAGCAAGCATATTATTCACTTGTTTGTTTGTTCAGGTTTATTCTTCACGAAGTACTGCAAGGAGATGGCTGAGCAGCTCGGTATCTGCGGATGGGTGAAGAATTCGAAAAAGGGTACCATCGTTGGAAAGATTCAGGGACTTAAAGCACAGTTAGATCCAATGTTAGTATTTTAAACTTTTATCTGGGCTTTTGAAGATGATATACCAACATAACATATTTTTCTCATAAATCCGAACCTTTACCTGTCAATCTTAGTCTGGGTTGTAGCGGAGGGGCCTTAAGGGCTGATACAGAAGCAGTCAGTAATTAATTATGATTTTGAAATGTTAAGATTGTACTATAATCACTCACATTTTTGAAATGTCTTTATTAGTAATTTTGTTAACTCTTATAATTTGAAAGATAAGAGTTTTTTCCTTTATCCATGTAAAGATGGTTTGCACTCAAATACCTATAATATTTTATAGCGTTATGTGGCCTACTAATTTCAAGAAATGTTAAATAAAATATTTATCTATAATATAAATAGGTTCAACAAAATGTCATATTGTTCGGGAAACATGTAGATACTATTTATGGACGCAGATAATATTGAGCTGTCATGTTATTCCTAAGCCTAAAACATGAATGAAAATTGGCAATGATATTCTTATATAATTATCAGGTGACTGATATCGTCTCATCGCATATTAATTATAAAAATTCGGAACTGCGTCTCCATGTCATCAATAAATTGGATCCCATCCAAATTCCCCAACACCCATTTATCATATTCTGATGCCAACAACGATATATATATTCTACCAATTATGTGCATCGTCTTTGGTTTGGGCAAAACAGATAGATTTTGAAATTTGATTTATGAAAACTGTAGAAATGATTCATAATCCCTCGCTTCTAATGCGGCTGTGCTCTCTCTTTGTATATTCTATTCTATTTCCTCGTTTGCTTAGAGTAGACACTTATTATAGAATATCAAGTGCCATCACAGAAATATACCTAATATATATATTTCTGTGAGTTTATTTCTGTATTTCTTCGACTACCACAATACAAACAATTTTTTAACGTCATTAAGTGAGTGCTATTGGTTACGAGTGCTCTTTATTTGGCCCTTTATTAATATATCCTCAATTTGACAATTTGTTGTTATGCCTGGGTTGTCCTCGACCCATACGATTTAAGTTCGCATAATATTTTGCTTTGTTATTTAATAATGTGCGTTTACCATGTAGAGATTATAGCGGTAGAACCACTTAGCAATTTCCTTGGACTGTAGTAAAAATTGTCCCGCTCGACCTGAAGGTACCTAAATAACTGTAATAAATGTAATATAATATAGTGTTACCATCAATTTATGAGGTAATTTTTTAAATTCATTTCAGCAAATTATTTACTCCTTAGACTGCCTCATTCTCCTGTTATTATATCCATCCCAAGGTTGCCTGGAAGAGATTGCCCAGTGAGAAGAAGAGAAGGCCGCCTGTTGTACTTTTGTATACTGTTATTTCTTGTATGTATGGTCCAAAAAAGGATAAATAACTAAATAGTTATACTTAACAGTCACATAGTCTTAGCTCCATAAGAAGAGCGAGTCTTGTATCGTGGGTATCAGAAACAACGAGAAACTTTGCGGTCTCACAAACATGAAGACCTAACGCAAATACTTGTGGAATCGAACCCACGGCCTCTCGCTTCGTTGGCTTCTAACCAACTGCAGCACGGAGGCAGTTATACACACCTGTCTTACTAAAGACAGACATTAAAAAAAGAATTAATAGCCTATTTGTTTTCGAGTGTCGGACTGAAAGAGTCCCAAAATCCCTTTCCTCGTTCCGTTTTTTTTCTCTTCCAATTTGATATTAAGAAGCCGGAAATTCTCTAAGACCTAAATGTTTTTGATCAAGGGCGACGGTAATCACTTATGATCGAGCCAACAGTTCGATTCGTCGTAACTACTGAAAAATACCATATTATGTGTCTATTCACGATTGTAGAACTGTAGATGATAAAGTATCTGTATCAACCCATATATGTCCTACTTTAGGGCACGGGTCTCCTTTTCAGCCTCCTTTTTAATGATGATTCCTCTCGATGTTTTTCTTTACCATTGTAGTGCGTGGTGTTTGATTATCCATACCCACATGACTCCGAAAAGTCAAATGTGTGCCCTGAGATTCGAACCCGCGACCACAGTCAACATGTTGGCAGCCGCGTCTGGTCCTTTTAGCAACAGGCCACCACACATTTTTTGATAGTAGATAATAAATATACCTAATTATCTCTTTTCTATTTTCAGGATTGAGTGGTTAAGCAAAACCGGTTCGCCTGGATGCCAGATCGAGAAGTGTGACCTCAACAACTGGGAGTATCTCGCGAAGAAAGCGTACACGGACTTCGAAGTGCGTTTCTAGATCATAAGTCTCTAATGTTAGTTCTATTTATACATTTAAAATAAAATAATTATTTTTATGTTTCTTTGGATTTCTTTGTTTTTCTATGAATCAATTTTTTTTTTTTTTTATTGCGATGAATAGCGAGACGAGCATGCCGTTCGCCTGATGGTAAGCGATACGACCGCTCATAAACAGTAGCAAAACCAAATAATACCTTGAATTACAAAGCAATGCTTGGCATTCCACTGCGCTCACCATCCTGAGACATAAGATGTTAAGTCTCAATATGTCCAGTAGTTACTCTGGCTACAATGCCCTTCAATCCGAAACACAACAGTGCATTTACACTGCTGTTTGACGGGAGAAATAGACACTGCGGTGGTACCCACCCAGATGGCCTCTCACATATGAGAGACCTACCACCAGTAATATTTTTAGGATTCATGGATACACAGAACGGTTTCATACTGGTTAGTATTGTATCGTAATAATAAATGCGTAAATTTTTCATCACTCCGTTGATATGGATAGATTGTGGATAAGTTTACGATGATCAGGGAAGAATTTTCCTGGATTCTCAGCAGAAATCTGTGCTAAAAATAAGCTTTGGGGATAACGTTTTTATCAAGAGTTGAAGATTTTTGACTTTCTGTATTGTTCAAGCTCATAAGCTGTTAGAGTAAAACAAGTGAAGGAGTGCAAAATATCACCAATTTTTTGTTTGCAAGTAAGTTCGAAAACTAAAATTACATATTTTTGTAAAGCAATATCTTCCTTTACGAGCCAGGCTAATAGTGAATTATGACAAGAAATGTGTTATTCAATGATAGTACTATCTCCGGCAGTGCGTTTTAATGAATTTACAATGATATCCTTAATTTATTGGTCACTGCATTTCATACTTTAATCACTGGTAATAAAGTTAAATTTATATTGTGTTAAATGTGCTCGATTCTTAGGGCAAGGACCTTTAGTTTTCTTCCACTTACTCCCAATGTTTATTTATATTCAATTAACTGATTGTTATATGGAAGTAGTGCAATATTTGTCTATCTAGTTCATTACAATGTTTGTTTCTAACGTCTACTAGTAAATGCTTTTTAAATTTGTGCCGAAGACAAAGCAACGAATTAGATGTATCATTAGTTCATTGATAAATGAATGTTATAATGATATCGATTCTAATCAATCAAATAATGTTAAATCAATGGGCAGTGATTTTATCAATAATATTTTTTGGACGTAAATGTTTTGTTTAGCAATGCCATATATTTTCTCAAATTAGCCTCCTCAAACTGAAACATATTTCCGCTTTAGAACATACTTATATCGTATCATTATCATTCTTAGCTTTACAGGGTACATCCTGACTGCGACCGAAAACGAAGCCAAATGGTAGCTTTATTGACTACAGACACAAATAAACTAAATATATTGCAAACAAAAAGTGAGATTTTTTCCTATCTTCGTATTCAAACCCTTGCGTACCATACAGTCTTTAAAAATAAAAGGGTTCACATTATTAAGAAAAAACTGTATTTACCATCTAAACACGATGATATTTAAAACATCACAAAAAATTGTCGCATTTCTGTAAAATTTTATGAGTTTGTAATCTCTAAAATTATCACTCGGCTTCGTTTTCGTTAGCAGTCTGGATATACCCTGTAGAAAAGTCTGAGGGCAGGCCTCTTGAAATTTCTAAAGCAACCAGAATGTAGCGACCTCTTGCAACCTATTACAAATTGTAATAATTCATACTTACTCTTTTACTAGTGCATAAATTAAATATTTGACTGCCTCGGTGGCGTAGTTGTACTACGATACGGTTACAAAGCTGAGGTCTCGGGTTCCAATCCCGGGTTGGGCAAAGTGATATTGGATTTTTCTATTCAGTATCAGCTCAGAGTCAGGAATTTGTGCCCGATATCGCGATAGGCTCGCCACCTATCACATCGTGGGACGGAACATACAAAGCGAAATGCGGGTGTCCTGATACCTCTGCCTACCCCTTCTGGGAAAAAGGCGTGAGTTTATGTATGTGTTAAATATTTCTGATATGTTCCCGAATACCGGAGTTCAATGATTACTAGTGAGGATTGTAAACAGCTGAAGACTGATTGGAAAGTTACCGGTAATATTTCTTATTTAACAAGTGTACATATAGAATTAGCATATGGAGAAGCATGGGCTCTTATGGGTCAAGTCTTGTCTGGAACTATAAATTGGATCATATCGTACCAACGTTGTTTTCGTAAGGAATGCGGTCATTCAACACAGTCATAACAGTTTAATTCAATAAGTTATTAATAAAACAATTGATAAGTTAGCAATAAATCCGTTTATTATGGACCGCCCGCGGGACGGCGCGGCGGCAATTTAACAGCTCTCCGACTTATTTACTACTGATAACATTTATTTACATCTATGTAGGTTGACGCTACAATAATTACCCAGTTCACAGTGCCTCTCTAAGAAAAAGGCAGTAGTTTCCCTACAATAATTGTTTAAGAGGAAATATCGTGACGAGCAGATTAATCATATGAAAATGCGTGTAAGACACATGTGGAACGCCTACCTATAAATAAGAGCAAATTATACTCAGAACTTTGCGCTCGTCAATTCGAGGTATTAGGACTGGTATGAATAATCACTGGATTATTTCAAATTTATCTCTGTATATACGATCCTAATATATATCCTAATAGTAGGATAATCGTCAACAGATAGGTTTTGACTTTATATATGGAACATGAACATGCGAAATATGCCTGTTTTTCTCGGACAGACCAAATATTGTACACTGGATTAAAATTGTAGCGTTTATCCTACCTAATTTCTACTCTACTGGACATGCCACACTTGCGCGGAGAAACTTAAAGCAATGCTGATTTATACATTGATGTAATGCAAATATTAAAAACTTTTGAAAAATTACCATCGGGTGGAGGATATTTGATTCCAACTTATACTTACAGCAGCTCGGCTTTCAGTGTGGCATGTCCCTAATGTTCGATTAAATTGACATTGACTTACAAGGTACTATACAGATCAACAATTAAGGCTTTCTGCAGACTAGCAACATTAGCAAACAATACTTAATTATGTTGTATATTATATTTATACTAGCAAAGAATACAGATAAACATTTGTGCTTAATATAATTCGGAAACATTAAGATGAGAATATACATATAAAGTGCCTAAATATTTACTAGCAAGATGACGTTGACAAAATAATAAACGTAAGGAAAGGTAGTTATGACATTTCTTATCAAAACGCTTACTCTTAGATCCAGTAGTATACTGAGCATCATAATACAATTCATGATTTACCTTTTTCATACAAACAGAGAATAAACATGCGAAAACAAACAGGAATGAAAGCGATTTAAAAATACTGAGTTCCGATGAACAGTACTTAAACGCACCATTTGATACAACCGTAATGTGTCAATCGTGTAACTCCAGTCAATATAGCACTAATAGCCACTACGCTGCCATCTGCTTGCAGCGCTTGATTGTAGTTACACCTTCTCTTCAGGAATCTGTAGGGGCAAGCTGGCGTCTTCAGGTTTTCTTGAAGCGGCTGCAGCGGCTTGCAGCGCTCGTCTGTGCCGCTTTTTGGTTCGTTCTTTGTGAAAGAACAGCCTGAGGTAGTGGCAGGGGAAGACTACGCACTCGCCTGCTGGCTCCTCGGCGTCGATGTACACTCCTCGCACCAGGACTGAATTGGAGCAGTTCAGGAGTATGAGCAGGGCGAGGCTTATCACGTGGGAGCACCAATTGCTGAGTTTCGGGGTTTCTGCGAACAATGAAACATTTTGGGTGATTTTTTAGCTGACGAATAAGCAAATGAGCGCAAATGAAATTGATAGATTTGTTCAGAGATCAAATCAAAATTAAAAGGTAATAAAAGAGGGGCGTGATTAGACATTTCTGGGCACTCAAGAATATTATAGATTTAATGATGATGATGATGATGATGATGATGAAAACTCCCAGTAACAAGATTTACCCGTTGCACTGATTTTTAATCTGATTCGTGATTCCACTATAGTTGGTCTCGGGCATCTAGATAGATGCCAACTATCCTATCTATCTAGATGGGTATCTACCCATCTAGATAGGACTAGTCCTAGCCAACTCTAGATACAAGGTTTCATTCAGTTCCAATAAGTACTGCCGTAATCAAGTAAACAGAGTAAATCCCTGCTCTAATTAAACATTTAATAGGGTTCTGTTATATGCAAATAGAATAATAGGTATACTAAAATACCTTTCCGATCCTAATCCCATATTTAAAATTGCATCGAGATTCAAGAACTAGTTATACTTCTACCTTGCATTGGTTTTGCCAACCAAGCTTGACTGCCAGATTCATCGATTGACTCCGCGCCTGTATTACTAACCATGCGAAGATCGTACATAGTTTTAGTATAAAACTCACCAGGAAAGAAGAATATATCAAGCAGGCCCCACACGCCCCTCCACACGTTGACAGTGGCGATGAAGGAGATGAGATGGTACACGTCAGCGAGTAGAAGTCGAGGCGCCCCGTGCAGCCGCGCCGCCGCCCAGCGGACTGGCGCTTGTAGGGCAAATGTCGCCACTACTAGGGCGTAGCCTACTACCTGTAGACAATGGAAATATTTATATTTATAATATACAGGGTATATCAAGACTGCTACCGAAAACAAAACCAGGTGGTAGTTTTAGTCATTTCAGGCACAATGCAACTAAAACTTTTCCCAAAATCGCGACATTTTGTGTTGTAATGTACAGCCTTTTATTTTTAAAGATGCTATGATACGCTAGGGATAATTTCAAGTAATTGTAAGTGATTACTGTGTAATCTATGTACTAACCTATGAACGGTGAACCCAATATTGTAGATTTTTTATAGCGTTATGCGAAAGGGAAGAAAAAATAGAGGAAGAAGGGATACTAGATTTTTGAAAATATTATTTATCGAATGTAATAAGACAAGCCGGCATATCACGTCAGTTTTCTGTCTAATAGCGATACTACTCTTATTTTAGTCCGGCGAGTTCAACCCAACAGTAATTTAAAAGTTAACAAAGTATGGATATTACTTGAACCGAACTAACCTTTTCAGACGAAATAATTTATGATAAATAATCATAAAATTATAAGCCTGCAATGATGTCGGTCAGACGATATATGACATTTCATTGTATCTAGAAGTCGTTCAATAATTTAATCGGAGTTGATGTTGTTGCTATTATCATAATTTGACAGCCTCGTGGCGAAGTTGGTTAGACGTTGCCTGTGAAAGGTGAGGCCGCAGGTTCGATCCCCGCACCGAAACAAATGTTTATGTAATCTTCAGGTATTTGTTTCGGGTCTGGGTGTTTGTGAGACCGAAAAGTTGATCTAATTGTGAGGTCAGGACTGTATATGACTTTTGGGTGTATTTAAATTTAACAAAACAATTGTCAGACATCACATAACTGACGGCGCCTATACTGATCCATGACAAACAAACGACACACCTAACAAACAATTAATCTTATCGGAGTCTGCGTTTAGGGCTGAACAATAAGCCTTCAATAAAAGGCTTACCACCTTTGTTAGTAAACACTATTTTATACATCAAGCCGTGTTTTGTGTGGAAACTGCCGCCTGTACTCTATGTCAATAGATAAATAATTATTAATGTAATGTGTTAATAATTCTAAATATTTACTTATATTAAAGCCTCCGTGGCGCAGGCGGTTTGAACCCCGGCGGTTTGAACGGCCGCCTGTGCAGGTTTGAACCTCGCACCGAGAGAAATGTTAGTACGACCCACAAATATTTCTTTCGGGTCTGGGTGTTTGTGAGACCGAAAGTCTCTCGTACTATGTATGTGACTATAGAGTGTCATTTATTTTATTTATTTATTTAATTGTGAAAGTTTGTATGTATGAATGGATGTATGGATGTTTGTTACTCTCTAACGCAAAAATGGCTCGACCGATTTTGATGAAATAGTGTTCCCGCGGGATGAGTAAGGAATTCAATTACACATATTTGCAACTATTTTAAACGCGAATGGATAGCATAGAAATGGCCTCTCCTTTTCCGTATAGGATTGCATTCTTTTCGAGAGGAGAGAGAAGGGGATATAACGGGACGGGACGGGAAAAGCAATATAGTCGTAGGTGGTCACATTTAGTTTAAATATATAAAAGTTAGTTTGCCGAATAATATATTGTTGATGTAGATTTGACTGAGGACTCAAAAACAATCTGGACCCGCGATTGCGATTTAAAATTCGTTAACACGCTTAAGGCCAGTATTCTGGACTGTGAGGCCTAACCTCACTCAATCGTTCTCTTGAATGTAGTGGAGGCCCTTGCCCTGTAGTGGGACGTACATATATGGCATGATAAGTTATGGCGATATTATTATTTATTTATTTATAAGCAAATATATACACCCCACAGTCACATACATAGTCCTGATCCCACAGTAAGATCAATTAAGTCTTGTGTCGTGGGTATCAGACACTACGAAAGGACTTTTCGGTCTCACAAACACCCAGACCCAAGACACTGATACTTGTGAGCCTCTCAAACATTTGTCTCATTGCAGGGATCGCGGCTCTCGTTTCACAGCCAACGTCTAACCAACTGCGCCACGGAGGCTGTCAAATGAATTTCTAATACAACCTATTTGTACTTATGCCGATCTATCTGTAGATAGTGGAAACTCTATATGAATGGAACTTCATTTATCATCAGGTCCATTGTAATTTGTCATACCACTTTAGAAATAATGCAGTAATACATTTTAATGTGATAGTAGGGAATCACCATCGCCCATTGTAAACATGGCTTTACTTCCGGCCGTCAACCTTTAGATGAAAATTATAATGTACAAGTACAAGTACAAGCACTTCATAGTGGTAATCAGGGTCTGAATATAACCTAGGTCAATCAGATAAGTATTGTACGTGTTTTTATTGCAATGAATTGCAAGACCTGCATGCCGTTCGCCTGATGGTAAGCGATACAAACTGTCATGAACAGTAGCAAAATTTTCTACAAAAACTATATATTTTGATACATATGAGCGGAGTAATAATTAATAAAGATAAAGATAAAAGATAAAGATATTTATTTTGTAAAACATGAGTGACAATAAATTTGTACAAGATCTTCAGTTAAAAAAGTTGCTACATGTATTGCCTTTTAAGGCAAATTAATTAATTAGTAACAAACGATACCCGGACACAAAGTACATCTCATAAATATTGTTTTATAGAATGCTTCTCAATCAATCACATCATTGAAAGTGGCGGAAGGGTATTTATTTAGTGATAATTATATGTAACAACTAACATTAATTTTTCAAAAAGTATGTAGTTAGTTATAGTTATACATAACATAACATTAATTCATTCAAAATCAAAACCAAATATTCATTAATCGAAAGAAGAAGACAAGTATATTAAAGTCTGATGTGATTATCACATAATAAGGACAATGTTATAATAAGGCATCTTATTTACTCCAAGACATAACTACCTAAACGAATGCATAGCAAAATCGAAGATTTAAATCCTATAGTCACACTTTATTAATTGGGAACAAAAAAAAAGAATATTCCTTTAAGGAAACATATACACCCCTCAAAATACAGTGGACCCCCGGTAATCCGGCCCCTGTCTAATCCGGCACCCCCTATAATCCGACATGGTCTATTATTTATTATTGAATATTTTTTTGATAATAATATTCACTAATGCAAAAGTTACAATTTGTACGCACCGTCACTATTGTGCTCGACGCGAAGGGTATTGTTTTGAATTTTGAATCTGATTGCTTAGTATGAATTTGACTCTATGCGAGAGGATAGCGGTGCTAAATTTACTAAATTTAACATACATAATCAAGTATGATTTGTACTTCAGACTACATATATATAATACATATAAAGTATCTTATCAGTGGATCCGTAATTTGTCGGATTACAAGATACTCTTTTGTAAAAAAATCGGACTATAAGGGGTCTTAGGCAGTATTCTATAATCCGACAAATTCGATAGTTCGACACTGCCCTGCAAAATGTTTGTCGGACTACCGGGGGTCCACTGTAGCCACCTCATTTTAACCATTTCTCGCTAAAGGAAAAATGAAGTCATCCATTAGGCGTAACAAGAATCGGTTCTCAAAGAACACGATCCGCAAATAGCACCAGAATTATCCAATTTGCACAACGGGTAGGGTTTCAGGAACCGACCTGATGAGGTAAACGCGCGCCGTTCCGCTAGTTACTGCTGGTATTTCTGCTCGTCCCACGTGCTGGCAATTTACCTCAATGTCGCCTTGCCTTGAACGTGAGACTCAGGGTTTCTTGTTCTATGAATGGATGTATGCTTTGATGGATCGTTTTGGTTCGTTGAGAATATCGGCAGTGGCGTAACTACCCCATCAGGGGCCCGTGGCAAAAATCATCAAATGGGGCCCTTCGTAAATGTAAAAAAATAACATTGTAGTTTCATTTTTAAAAATATTTTTAAGGTGCTTAGTGGCCTGTTGGTAAACGGACCAGACCGGGCCGCCAACATATTCATGGTGGTCGCGGGTTTGAATCCCAGGGCACACCTCTGACTTTTCAGAGTCATATGTGTATTGATGTCAATCGCCACGCACTATGTCGGTGAAGGAAAACATCGTAAGGAAACTTGCATACCATAGCGATTTGCTAGAATTTCTATGGTATGTAAAGTCCGCCAACCCGCACTAGGCCAGCGTGGTGGCTTAACCACTCTCAATCATACTTTCGATTGTACTCGTAGGTGAGGCCCGTAGTGGGACGTATATGGGCTAATGCAGTACAGCACAGAATCTTTTAATGACGTGGCTTCATATTTCTCATCGGATTATGAACATAAATAATTTAATCTAAAAAAGATTATCTAATAACTATTAACGAATGCTTTTGGAATTCTATTTTCATTTATTTATATCACACAGTACCGATAAACTTCACATATTTGGTCTGTTTTAGATAAATCTTGAGTTGTATTAAATATAATGGAGTTTTAAGCCCAAAACAGCAATTAGATCATTTTGCACTTTCGGACTTAAGTATGTCTGGTATAAGTGTCATCTGGCCCTTAGACTTATTTAACCATTCCTCTAAATCAGGATCACATTTTGCCAGTAACTGCTTTATTACGGTTATCAGCGCTTAATCTAGGGCGAAAACCTAAATTAGTAACTTCGTGGAGTATAGTAAGTTCTTGGTGTCAAAAAGATGTTTAATTTTTATATGGATTGTTGCTTCTCATCTAATGACCAATGTAACCACCATTGTTTTTACAAAAGACACGAATTTTCGATGTTTCGTGTCTCTATTGCATTTACGATTTGTTTCCTTCAACTCAAACATTTTGTTTATTCATCATCAGCCTTTTGTTGTCCACTGCTGGACGTAGGCCTCCTCCAAATTGAGCCATTTCACCCTGTCGTCAGCTTGTCGCATTCAGCATGTGGTAGCGACCTTTTGGAAATCGTCACTCCACCTAGCTGGAGGGTGTCCTACAAGTAACTTAACCAAGACGCTGTCTCCACTCAAGAACACTTTTACTCCAATAGCTATCGGTTCTTCGACAGATGTGGCCAGCGTACTGCCACTTCAGCTTGCAAATCCTGTGTGCTATGGCTATAACTTTGGTTCTCTGTTCGATAAACTCATTACGGATCTTATCTTCCAAAGAGACACCGAGCATAGCACGCCCCATAGCTCGCTGGGCAACCATAAGTTAGTGGACCAGTCTCAGCATCGTAGGTCGCATTGGCTGTAAACTATCGTTTTCAAGCTTTTTGGCAAATGTGACGAGAAGACTCGTTGCCTCTTTCTCAAAGTTGTTTCTACAGGGTCTGCTCCAGGTAGGTATATTCCGAAACAGCTTCGAGTTGGTGGCCACATACAGCGACAGGTCTTGGATCAAGGTGGTAGTGGATCATTACTGTGGTTTTTTCGAAGTTAATTTTATGACCTATTCGCTGTGAGGCTGAATCCAGACCATCCAGCATCTGTTGCAGCTCGAAGACGATATCGTCAGCGAAACATAGTAGAGGCGTTTGTTTATTATTTCATTTATTTATTTTATTATTTATTGCCACTGTTTCTTAAGAAGGGACCATTGGGTTCACAGTGTACCTTTCTTAATCACAATCGTTTTACATCGTGATTTTTTTTATTACACTTGTCATTCTGTAATATATGGAGATTTAATATTTTCCACCCCTAAATATGGTCCAATTTCATGTTTGCTCGTACTTTTGATTGTTTTAGGTCTGAATATTCTCTATCGTCGGGATTTGCTTTTATGGAATTTTTAGTTTCGTCCATTTGATCATTTCCGAGACTCATCAATAAATTGCTCGTTCTGAAAGTACTTACTTATTTCAAATAACTTTTTATTTATCGCTTCTTACTCTTTCGTTTTTCGCTACCTCTTAAATAATTGCTAGAACAAGACAATATGTTTTAATTTATTTGGAAATTATTAACTTAATATTCATTACATTATAATTTATTGGTTTCTAATTAAGTTTATTCTATAATTAAACGAAAACAAAAATTTAAATCAAATACATGATGAAATGTTTGTCATGTTTAAAATGTAGTCAGCTGTTTATTATTATTAATTTCGTTATTAATTTTACATTTTCCTCTGTTTACACCCTATCAGACTTTAACCTGATGCCCTATCGAGCCAGGGCCCTGTCGGGCCTGAGACCCTGTCGGACCAGGGCCTTGCCAGGCCGGGGGCCCCCTTAGGCCGGGGGCCCGTGGCATTTTGCGCACTCTGCCACCCTATTGTTACGCCACTGAATATCGGGAATTAGAAAGCCGAGGCTTTGTTGTGAATTATTTTTACTTTCGCTATATGGATCGACAACCTCCGTGGGGTATTTGGTTAGACCCCGGCTGTGTAACGTGTGACTGCGAGTCCCTGCGCCAAGCAAATGTTTGTGTGATCCACAGGTTCGGGTCTGGGTGTTTGTGAGACCAAAGAGTCTCTCGTAATTCCTTATACCTACTGTTGTATTAATAATAAGAAAATGTTATGTAGATATAGATTGAACAAATAAAAAGAGATGTTGTCTGAAACGAGTGTATAATTGAAGGTATTTTAACTAAGGCTAGAAAACAAAAATAGAACTTAAACATTTTTCTACTCTCCAGTGTCTAAGAAACAACCACTACAGAGGTTACATTTCTCCAAACCTACGACGCAGTATTTATATCTTAATGTGGGATCAGACCTATATTTTAAATTCAAATTTTGAATTTAGGATTTTATTTACTATTTCATTAATTAAGATAGTAATTAATGTTGTAATTTTATCAGGAGTTTTAGAACCAGTAATCAAAATAATAGTTTTTTTTAATGATTACAGTAAAATGTGGTTTGAGAATATTTCGTATTTCTCAATTTTAGTAGCCAAGATTTTATGTTGTAAACACTATAAAATTGTACAGAAAATAACATATTTTATGTAATGTACTGCTAAGTGTTATGTTCTTGTTTATAATTAACTAGCGACCCGACCCAGTTTCGCCCGGGTGCATATAGATTTCTTTACAATAATATATACGTATTATACATATAAACCTTCTTCTTGAATCACTCTATCTATTAAAAAAACCGCATCAAAATCCGTTGCGTAGTTTTGAAGATTTAAGCATACAAAGGGACATAGGGATAGAGAAAGCGACTTTGTTTTATACTAGGTAGCGATTATTTCTAAATATCTACTCGTATAACGTATTGTTATCTTGTCAACGTTTGCGTGACGTTATTAACACGATAATATAATTTTAATTTAGTTTAAACTTTTTCAGAAAAAAAAAGCTAACTATAAACTAACTTGTAGATTTTGTAATAATCACTGCGTTTTAAACTGGTTTTGAAAAGAGCAACACCAGTTTCCTGCCCGTTCTTATCTAGTAACAATCGCTTTCCGAAACAAGTGTCAAAAAATTACTGAATCTAAATGATGTTGAACATTTTAATGGATTCAATAAATTATTTTCATTTTCATTTTCACCATTATAGATAGTTTGGTTTAGGTAAGAAAGAAACACAGGCTCTGAATGATTTATTAAAACTTTTATTTAGAATTTCAACCCACAAATTGACAAACATTTAATCCTAATGCCTATTACTCCTCCTGAAATAAACACACCACTGACTAAAGAGCTGTTAATGCTAAACCACATTATAGATCAGCTGATCGTACTGTCGTTCTAATTCCACGCATTCAAATCACAATATATCGTAGTACAATATCGTGTGTGCGCTGGGGGACGCAAGACGGACGCGAAAGGAAGAGGCAATTGCGCTCCATAAGTGGTCACTGACTCAATGGCGAGATATATATACTCGTATGCGGAAAAATTAAATATTATATTACAATTTTTCGATGATTTTGATGACCTAACTAGGTATAGAGCACGGATGTAACAAAATTGTTCCGTCTTAAAGATGAATATGACTAGAAAATATATGCTAATAAATAAATAACACCTAACAGTCACACACATAGTTCTGATCCCACACTAAGATCGAGACTTGTGTCGTGACTCGTGGGTATCAGGAACTACGAGAGAATTTTCGGTCTCACAAACACCGGGACGACTCACATATATGACTCATATATGTGAGAGGCCGCCTGGTTAGGTACGGCCGCAATATGTATTTCTCCCGCCAAACAGCAGTGTAAATGCGCTGTTGTGTTTCGGTTTGAATTATATTGTAGGCAGAGTTTCTACTAGACAAATTGAGACTTGACATCTTATCTCTCAGGATGGCGAGCGCAGTGGAATACCAAGCATTGCTTTGTAATTAATTGTGTTGTTAGGTTTTGCCACTGTTCATGAGCGGTCGTACCGCTTACTATCAGGCGATTGGAATGCTCGTCAAACCATTCACTGCAGTAAAAATATACTGATATATGACTAGAAAATAAAGTTAATGTATTTTGTCTCCGTCGTACTTTCACATAAGCAATTGTTTGATTAGACAGATACAATCGGTTTTATAAATGATGTTTATAATATAATATCTATAATATAATCTATGAAAAATGCTTTTTAAATGCAGTTTGAAATATGTGAGTTGATTGATTGTAATTCTTAGCTCATATTTTTTAGCATTGAATATGCTTTTCAAAGCAAATCTCTTACTTTCCAGAGGGTACAATTTGCAGTTCCTATATTGTTAAATGATAGTTATCAACATAATATAAACAAGATTTGATTTCAAAAATAGATGGGATACAAAGCATTTGATAACATTAGATATAAACCTTATGCACACAACGACGACAGCCACTGTTGACAAGAACTTAAAATATGCTTTTGTTATCTTTTATTAATAATATCATTTGTTCATCATTTTTAGACATGCGTGTGGTATTTGTTCAGTATTAATATACGGAAGAAACAACACAGTAGATACTTGAGAGTACATATTCTTAATACATACATACACAAACTCATGCCTTTTCCAAGAAGGGATTTTTTTATTGCATTGAATGGCGTGACGAGCATGCCGTTCGCCTGATGGTAAGCGATACCACCGCTCATAAACAGTAGCAAAACCAACAATGCAACGCCTTGAACTACAAAGCAATGTTTGACATTCCATTGCGCTCGCCATCCTGAGTTATAAGATGTTAATTCTCAAAATGTCCAGTAGTTACTCTGACTACAATCTTCCTAGATAATAATTAATCCAAACATTTTCTTGTAATATTCCAAGAGCAATTAATAAAACAGTGGTAGATATATTATCAACTGGCGCCAGAATTATTTGAATAGGCCTGGAAATATTTGTATGTTTGTTGTTCCTACGCTTAGTAAACATTTGTTTAAGCATTACCTAAATGTTTAGGCAAACTCAGGGAAGCCTTTTATACATTTATGATCTACTGACGTAAATTGTTAATTCTTTACTGTTTGTGTAGATTAATATTCGTTTATATATTCACTATTTACCTAAATTGAAGTGAGAATCTTTTCACCCACAATTGCACAAACACGCCATACAAACGAAAATTAACACACACGATACTACAATGTTCACACCATAAGACATAACTCATAAAACAATATCCTAAGGGATGAAGAAGTACCTACTCAAAATCGAAGCGAATGTATGACCCGACTGATGCATGTAAATGAAATGAAAATGGTATATCAGAATGTAGAGATTTATACTCAATATATTCCTATGGGATACAGCGGTGTCATTATGTATATATAAACTCCGTTTCTATATACTGAGCATTCCAGTCCATCCAAAGGTTGTCAGTAAAAGATCGCGGAAAGCGATAAGGTTATCAATTGTACGAACGTATATTATTTTTTTATTATTGCTGTCTATGGCAAGACGAGCATGCTGTTCGCCTGATGGTAAGCGTTACGATCGCCCATAAACAGTAGCGAAACCAAACAACACCTTGAATTACAAAGCAACGCTTGGCATTCCTCTGCACTCGCCATCCTGAGACATAAGATGTTAAGTCTCAATATGTCCAGTAGTTACTCTGGCTACAATGTCCTTCAATCCGAAACAGAACAGTGCATTTACACTGCTGTTTGACGGGAGAAATAGACATTGCGGTGGTACATACCCAGATGGCGTCTCACATATGAGAGACCTACCACCAGTTATTTATTTATTTACACTTCATGCTTATTGTATAGGTGGACTTAATACCTAAGGCATTCTCTAACAGTTGAACCTAAGGTGATGTAGAGATGAGAAGAGGTAAATGTTCAACTTTGTTTTTATCAGTTTGATAGTGTATAAGAAACCGTCTTTTGTACGTTTTTTATTATGTTATTTCTTTTATGTAACTATTTCCGTGTATGCTGCAAAAACTGATAAATAAAAAAATAACAAAGATCACTCACCAGCGAGGTCCAGCAGGACTTGACCTGGTCATCAGGGAAGAGGAAGATGTCGAGCAGAGCCCAGGAGCCTCGCCAAACGAACACCACCAGCGACCCCACCACCGCCACCGAGAACACGCAGTCCAGCACGTACAGCGCCGTCTCTCTGCTGTTCTGTAAGATAACCGGACCGGGTCACTCTTGGAAATACGTGGAATTGTATAAAGTATTGTAATATCATCATCATCATCTCAGCCACAGGGAGTCCACTGCTGAATATAGGCCTCCCCCAAGGATCTCCACATTGACCTGTTGGAAGCGGCCTGCATCCAGCGACTTCCTGCAACTTTACCCAGGTCGTCCGTCTACCTTGTTGGCGGGCGTCCGACATGTCGCTTGCCGTGGCCTCCACTCATTGTAATATGCTGTTGTTTTATTGCAGTGTATGCCGTTCGCCTGATGGTAAGCCATACGACCGCTCATGAACAGTAGCAAACCAAAGAACACCTTGAATTACAAAGCAATGCTTAGAATTTCACTGCGCTCTCCATCCTGAGACATAAGATGTTAAGTCTCAATATGTCCAGTAGTTACTCTGGCTACAATGTCCATCAAACCGAGACATAACAGACAACAGTGCATTTACACAACTGTTTGGCGGGAGAAATAGAATGCGGTGGTACCTACCCAAGCGGCCTCTCACATATGAGAGACCTACCAGGAGTAAATACTGTACATATTGTTTTGTACTGTACTTTTTCTCTACATAACCACCCACTGAGCACGGGCTTCGTCTAAAATCAAGAGCTATTGAGAGGGTTTAGGCCACATAGGTCCATCACGCCGCCTTAGTGCGGGTTGGCAGACTTCATATACTATAGAATTTCTATAAATTGCTATAGTATGTAGGTTTCCTCAAGATCTTTTCCTTCAGTGTTATAATGTGTGGTGATTGACTAGCTATAAACACATGATTCATAAAAGTCAGATGTAACATCTTTTTACACCTATTCTTACTGATACAAATCCGAAAGATTGTTTGCGCCTTTACTCATCTCATTATCATAATTTTTGAATATATGCATTGTCAGGGCTATTCAAAAGGATACAGGGTTCTCTTAATTCAGGAAACAAGGACAGAATCACGGAAAGAGGGATTTGTGGTATTTAGTACGAAAATCTGATATTTACAGATAACATTGTTACCAGGACATTTATAATAAGCCGTGAATAAAATCTAGTAAATACCTGTATTTAGGCCAGGACTTGTCCTGACCCTACAAGATACAAAGTTTTATGGTGAAGGTATCAGAAACTATCTAAGTGGGTCATTAAGTTCCAAGACTAACCCAGATGTACGATCGTTAATACAATGCAGTTTTTATTTTCCAATAGTACCAATATTCATTCAAGTGATATGCATAAAAATTCACGAAATTCCGTGTAGTCATTGCCCAGATATTGAAGATTCTGTATCAGCCCATATACGTCCCACTGCAGGGCACGGGCCTACTCTACTGTCGAGAGCACGATTGAGAGTGGTTAGGCCATATAGTCCACCACGCTGGCCTAGTGCGGGTTGGCGGACTTACATACCATAGAAATTGTTTTAAACCGCTATGGTATGCAGATTTCCTCACGATGTTTTCCTTCACCGTTTTAGTGCGTGGTGATTGACTATCAATACACACATGACTCGGAAAAGTCACCCGCGACCACCGTGAACATGTTGGCAGCCGCGTCTGGTCCGTTTACCAACAGGCCACCACGCACTTTTTTTTATATATTAATATTGAAGATATTGATATTTAAGATTAAATGAGGCTATATTTGCGTTTGCTTGCACGATAGGCAAAAATAAAGATTGTTTCGATTAAACCGTGTTTTGTAATTTAAAAATATCACTATTCAAGCAAATCAATGGTTTAGAAATGTTTACTGGGAATAATACTCATCAGAACCACTGCTTGCCTGTAGTAAACGGATTTTAAATGTACAAAGGAGAATGACCATTTCAAAATGAAACTTAGTATCGCTGCGAAGACTTTTGTGCCTCGTTGAAACGTACTTTTTTGTGTAGGGAAAAAATATATTTACGATAAATATGAACAGTATTGCGACCTATGCCCGAAGAACTTAAATTCCAAAAAAAAATGTCTTCGGCTTTGTGAACAAAATGTAAAATGTGATGATAATTACTTTATTTTATAAAAATCTATCCTCCGGTATAAAACCACAAAACGTTTAAGGACAAACCATAAAAAATGCTAAAATGAATTGTAAGCAGTATCAGTATCGGGATCAACAATATTTTTTACCGATACTACGAATGGGCATTATCCATTGTGCATAAAAATTGGGCCAAGAAAAAAAAAAGCAAATGTGGTTGCCGCGTTTTCCAACAATATAACTAAAATGACAACGAATTAATGATTCGGAGTGCTGTTCGGTCCAGCTTAAGAGTAATAAAAAAAAGTTTTTGCATAACAGTGAATGTATCCTAAATAAAGAAAGAAAATGTTTCTCCTGGAAAGGGGTATGTCAGTGTCTCTGGCTTTCCAACCCGGCACATTGCGGATATTGTGTGGCCGAGCCGGGTCTCTAACAATATCTACGCCAGCATACTGACTAAAAACCCCTCAATGACCGTCACACGCATTGTGGGCGGCTCCGCACATCCAAGGCAAAAATCTTCAAGATTTACGACCGCCTAACCACCTCGCGCAAAACCATTGCTAGTCCTTCCATTATATGATTTTACTGGTGGTAGGTCTCTCATACATAGGAGGTCGCTAGGGTATGTACCACTGCAATGCCTATTTCTCCTGCTAAACAGTGGTATAAGTGCACTATTCTGTTTCGGTTTGTAGGACATTGTAACCAGAGTAACTATAGGACATATTGAGACTTAACATCTCATGTCTCAGGACGGCGAGCGCAGTGGAATGCCAAGCATTGCTTCGTAAATCAAGGCGTTGTTTGATTTTGCTACTATTTTTTTGACTACGTGAGGGCGCACAGCCCCCGCAGTGTTCCCAGTGATTCAGATAACCCCTTTAAGTCGCCTCTTACCACGGGCAGAGGACACCGTGGCGGAATTTCGCAACAGGGCAAAGATCTGACTCTACCTGACCTTTACCTATTCGTAAATTTGAATTGAAAATGAAATGATTAGGGTACTTCCGCAACTGGAGCTTATTTTCATAATATAGCTTAAATAACATAATATAATTTAAAAAAAACACTCTCGGGACATATGTATGACCCGCGTGTTAACAAGAGCATTTTCGGTCTCATAGAAAGTTAATTCTGAAACAAATACTTGTGGACCACAAAATCATTTGTCTTGATGCAAGGATCAATATCTCCTCTATTCACAGTCGAACGAAAAGAAAACGTTTGGTAGTTCGGTATGTCGATTTTGTGTTAAACAGTAGTGTTTCATTCCGGTCGCATTAGTGAATGGTTTCTGTAGCTGTACCGAGCTACGGCACAGCTCTACGAGTTTAATTTTATTGAACTTATAAAAAAATATAATGTAAAGCCGTATGCAAAGAGTTTAGTTATTTAATATCTCCATTCTTTGGTATACTTGTGAAATAGTAAAAGTAGAGTTTTCTCACCTAAGCATTTTTATTCATGCAGTAGATAAATTTTGGGTTTTTCGAAAATGTTTGGTCCATGTCATCCATATATTCCTTACTATTTTAATACTAAACTTTAATGACTCAATAGATAAGTTGATATACTGCAGGCAGGATGTGAAAACGAATACAACTCCATTTAACATTTTGCGCAACCTGCATGCTGACCTCATAGGCATAATAACAAAGGTTAAAAAACTATGTTTAAGAAACCATATCCCCCTTATGCTGATATAGTCGAAAAAATATATGAATGAGCCTTAAGCTTTCTAGCGTAATGTTTGCGACAACCCTCGTAGCGTATCAATGGGATAGCTGAAGCTTTATGTACACTTTAATTACGCCTTAAAATTTACGAGTACGTAGTACCTATTAGTAATTTGTAAAACTGGAGGAAATACTTTTTTTATTTCGAATGAGTTCGTGCGACATCTTTGGATGTAAAAAAAGTTCTTTCGCGTTACCAGAGGAACTTGCATAGGAGACTAGCTGACATTAAAGGTTGATATTTTGACAACATTGTTTCATCCTTAGTCAATTTATACAGACACAAACACGAAACGAGGTACATGCAAGACAATAAAATAGATTATCCAGGGGAAGGTTGTCTGTCATCGATCAACAGGATTGTGACACTGGTTGAAAATACAATAATAAAAGCATGGGGCTCTTAAAAAGAGGAGTTAAAAGGTTCTTACAGAGTCGGCAACGTGCGAGTGACACGTTTATTGTTACAGAAGTCTACGGCAACGGTAACTGCTCACCATCAGGTGGGCCATATGCGTGTTGGCGTCCTTAGTTGTATAAACAAAATAGCGTGTGTTAATATAACAACCAAATGGTTTTATTTTCCAGGATTTAATTATTTCCCACTACGTCTAATTATAAACCTTCATCTTATATTGAAAACACAAACCGCAAATAAATAAACATACCTAATACTTGCGACAATGTGAAGCTGTTAGGTAATAATTAATAAGGTACTCAAAGAATCTCAATACATAATTTGCACAAAAATGATAGATTGTTTCACAAGTAGCGGAGACTAAGCAGTAAGACGGACCCAGGCAATGACCAGGATAATGCCATGTAGTATAAAAGAAAATGAACAAACATCCTGTCCTGATAAATCACATAAGCGACCTGTTTACCAGCTGCAACATCAGAATACGTCAATGGCCAATTATTTAATTACGCCCATTAGAAAATACATAAAGAATACACTGCAGGGCAATCCTTGTCTTTTTTATTGTGTATGTATGTATGAGCCCATATACGTCCCACTGCAGGGCACGGGCCTACTCTACAATCGACAGTACGATTGAGTGTGGTTAGGCCATATAGTCCACCACGCTGGCCTAGTGCGGGTTGGCGGACTTACATACCATAGAAATTCTTATAAACCGCTACGGTATGCAGGTTTCCTCACGATGTTTTCCTTCACCGTTTTAGTGCGTGGTGATTGACTATCAATACACACATGACTCCGAAAAGTCAGAGGTGTGCCCTGGGATTTGAACCCGCGACCACCGTGAACATGTTGGCAGCCGCGTTTGGTCCGTTTACCAACCAGGCTACCACGCACTATTTTTATTGTGTAGCAGTATAGTGTCCGGCAAACCAGCAAACGGGTCATCGGAAGGTAGGTGATTACGGTCGCAAATGTATCAAACATATGTATACATTAACTCAGGCCTTTTTTTCAGAAAAGATCGGATAGACAGCCTCCGTGGGGCAGTTGGTTAGACGCCGCCTGTGAAACGAGAGGCCGCGGGTTCAATCCCCGCACCGAGAGAAATGTTTGTGCGGCCCACAAATATTTCTTCCGGGTCTGGGTGTTTGTGAGACCGAAAAGTCTCTCGTAGTTCCTGATACCCACGACGCAAGATTCGGTCTTAGTGTGGGGTCAGGACTATGTATGTGACTGTTGGGTGTTATTTATTTATTTTATTTATTTATATTAGATAGATAGATAGAGGTGCTACCAGGACATCCACTTTTTGCCTTTGTGTGATTCGTCCTTCGATGTAGGTAATAGGAGCCGAGTCTATCGCTGTGCTATCGCTTTATCGTGCATAAATTGGTGACTCCTGATGATGAATAGAAAACTGCAATATCACTTTGCTCGACCAGGGATTCCAACCCGATACCTCTGATTTACTATATACCGTACACAATAGTAGAACATCGCCACAGGGCCAGTCATCTAAAATACTCGGATACAAATAGCCTTATTCTCAGACAGTTGTCAACCCTCTTTTAGTTTTAGAATATTTCGTCCCTTTCGAACAACTGTCGTATTAAGTTTTAGCGAAGAAGATATTTGAGGTTCATAGAGAGAGGCTCTCACTATGGGCCTCATGAGACGGCTCAAGGTCACTCAACACGCTATAGAGCGGGCTATGCTCGGTATTTTCCTACGAGATCGAATCAGAAATGAGGAGATCCGTAGGACAACAAAGGTTACCGACATAGCCCATCGGATTAGCAAACTGAAGTGGCAGTGGGCCGGGCACATAGCGCGTAAAGCTGATGGACGTTCGGGCCAATAGGTTTTAGAGTGGACACCACGTACAGACAAGTGAAATGTTGGACGCCCGCCTACAAGGTGGACGGACGACCTGACTATTGCAGGAAGTCGCTGGATGCAGGCCGCTTCCAACAGGTCGATGTGGAGATCCTTGGAGGGGGCCTATGTTCAGTGGACTTCCTGTGGCTGAGAAGATGATGATGATGAAGAAGACAAAACATTTGATAACTAAAATAGGGTTTAAAGCTGTCTATGAATTAGGCCGTAAGTGATTCTTAAATAGTTCACCGAGTAAAGGAGAGTATTGTCACAACCCTTGCATACCTGAGGGTTCTCCGAAAATAATTTAAAATTATATAAGGTTTTAGGTCTCTCAAACGCAATTCAGACTGGCTTCTACCAAAACCCAAAACCTGCCATAAGAAATAATCTTCCATCACGATTGAATTTCAATACCTATCTGACCTTACAGAAGTCGTTTCACGAATAAAGAATTAAAATATTCGGTAAAATATTTGAATGTGAATGTTGCCAACATTTGTCAGGAACCAAACCTTTCCAAATCCAATATTTGAAAATGTTTAGTTTTGATATAAAAACTTTTAACTCAGCCCTCTATTTCTGAAGGATTGGCTAAGGTGAGATCACCAGTTTTTAAGGGTGAAGGTAAACATCGCGAGGAAACCTAAGAAAGAAATTATTAAGATTTTTTATAGTATATAACCCTAGGCCAGACAGTGAGGTGGACTATATGGCCTAAATCATCACAATCGTACTCTCGATTCTAGAGGAGGCTCGTGCCAAGTAGTAGGACATATATGGGCTGATACAGACAAAGAGATCGAGATCCACGCATTGTTCGCCTTTCACTTATTTTCAATAATGCGATATTTTTGAAATTTAATCAGCCAATGAACAATGAAGCAGATAGGTTTTTTAAAATACAAAGCAAAATTTACGCAGAAGTTTATTTTAAAAGAAAAGAATTTTTTTTTTTTCAAATCCATGTTCCACGTCATATTTAAATGGCATAACGCCTTTTTAATGTTGGAATAAAGAAATAACTTCATGGTCTTCTTATAATATTAGATTTTGTTCTGCACTTCAAAATGCATAACAAGTCTTTTGAACAAACAACTTTAAATTTTTTGAGTGACTGTTTCGTTATTATTTGGATGAGATAATGGCGATATTAGAATTAATTATAGTGAAGTGTAAGCTTTTCCGTAAATAAACAAGAGCTCCAAAAAATTGTACATTACCCTTGTGCCAACTATTCTCCGCTTGCTTATATCCGCCCTAAGATATTAGGCTACTATACCAACCTAGCAATTCAAACACCAGCCTTATTAAATGAGATTTTCCTTACTTACAAACTCACATAAAGTGAATTATGTAATCTGGGAATCGAATCTCGACCTCACGATTTACAAACAATATTACGTTCTACTAATAACCTTCCTCGCCATCCACTTTTATTAATTTTATCATTTCTTGTATTATCGTCAATAATTCAGGATACTTCGTACCTGACTCTTGTCTAGAGTGTCACTTATTTGGATAGTTTGCATGAAATCGATACATAACAACTCTTCGATTCACACCCGTCTCATGCATCTTTGTTATATTATAGGGAGCAAATTTGCATACGATTCACGCAATGGGGAGTGATCACCACCGCCCATTAACATCTGTAACACCGTCGGGCATAAAGATGTCTGGCCAGCCTTTAAGGTGGGAATACCCTCTTGTATGCCTCCTTTTGTCAATCCTCACTAAGATACACTCTCGCACTCTAAAAGATAAGTTCACATCTCACACACTCGTATAAGGTCTCATCTACACTGCCCTGATTCCATTTTAAAGCGTCTTCTGGTATACCTATTTTTTTCTATGATAAATTGTTCTTCGCACTAACACTCCTCAATGGACAGCTAGTCGTCTTATTGGAGAGTTTTCGACTGTTTCTTCTCTTGAGTTTCTCACACATGTACATGACGCAAAATTCACTGGATTTCCTGCATACACTCGTCTTTCGATATCATGTGTATGCTTTAGTACTACTATATGGATATTGTATCCTTATATCACAATATTATTCTAATAGCATTATGAGTATATTCAATACATATCTTGTATATCGGTACTGTATTATCTTCCGATCATCGATCAATCTGCCTGACGTCAGCAAAGAGGAAATTAATCCGCTACCGGCAACATTATGTTTACAAATTGCGAAATACCATAGAAATATTATTTGGGAAAAGAGGATAAATCCTACCCTGAATTACTAATAAATAAGTAATCATAACTTATTTTGTGTAAGAGATAATTCTAATCTATTATTTATTTATGTCAGCCAATATAATTTTTGAATTTATTACATCTGTATTCTATTGCATTTGCACAGAATGTTTCTTAGAAATATGCTAATAATGCGTATTACACGTGTCGTGTAGAACCTGCCATAAGATAATTATAACTGGTAGCGCGGTAAGGTTTCTCCATACATAATGAGAAAACCTTTGCATCGCATCGAGACAGTGAGCAACGAATGAGCGATTTGATCCATTTGGAAGTGACAAACAATTTAATGTAGCGTTCCAAATGACACTGAACTCGGATGTAGCGGAAAGTGAGGTTAGCCGTAATAGAATATTTTATCGTTTCGGGCCACAACATTCAGCACATTTTGCAACCAGTTTTCGACCGGCAGCGATCGAGCTGAGCAACGGTCTTGGTATTTGTGTGTTTTGGAAGGTGGAGTAGCGATGGGAAGTGCTCGATGACCTACATGTCGCAGTACTAACCGTACGGAACATGGTGGGCACATCGAAATAGTCCTGGGGAGTGTCGACGGCGACGGCGAAGGGCGCCGCGCAGATGTTCCTGAGCGCGCGCAACGCCGCCAGCGACAGCGTGGCCGCCGCCGTGGTGGAGAGCAGCGTGCGCGCGCTGTCGCCCGTGCACTCGTTGAGCAGGTTCCACACGCCGCGCCACGCGCCCACGCACGCCACCCCCGCCACGCACGTGTACAGCCGCGACAGCACGTAGTACGTGAGCCGCCCGCGGTCGGGGCTCAGGTGCTTGCTCAACTGAGTTTGGAACACGCAAAACAACAAGTCACAGCACAGTCCGAAGGCGGCGCACGCGGCGGCGCTGCTCACTTGTCGCTCGGGCAGCACGTACAGGTCCATGAGCGTCCAGGTGGACTTCCAGTAGGTGACGACGGCGGGCGCCACGAGCGCGCTCGCGAACAGCGCGTCGGCCGCCTCGAGCAGCGCGGCGTGCGCGCGAGAGCCGCTCGCCAGCGTGTCGGCCAGCCCCGCCGTGCTTCCGCGCATGCTGCCGCGCACGCGCACACTCGCACTCGCCCGGCCCGGCTCCACCGCTGTACACTACCGCTCCCGCGCGCTCCCACAGCGCTACTCCACTACAACACTACAGATTACCTCTAGTAATTGCATTATCATCGCGTCCCGCACACACACTTGTGACGTCGCCCGCGTTTTGTTTGTCGGGATTATTGTAGCATTCTGATTATTTTATATAGGTTCACGTTTGTGATGCTGCGTTTGTTATGGCGCCAATATAAGACTGGATTGACGCTTGCAGAAGTTGTGTTTTTAAATAATACATTAGTCTTCAAATTCTGTTCGACAGCCAGAAACAAGTATTTCCTACGAACTAAGATTTAAATTACAACTTGCACCCTACTCCATCTGTGATCCTGGTCAGATAAGATCATATCCCTATTTGATACAAAACATAACAGACTTAAACTGAGTTGATTTAAAATACTGTTGGCCCTATACACAGAGTGAATACGACGTAAATATGACCCTGGAACTAATAAGGATAGCGGTCAACAAATCAGGACTGAAGTAGGGACCGACAAATGGCCACTAGCTGGCCGCTGGCCATTTGAATCAGCATAATCGACGTTGGGCCCATACGTTTATTAATGATAGCAAGTGCCGAGACGGAAGTCGCAGATTCGAGTTAAGGATAACATCGAATTAAGCATTGAACTAGTCACACTGACTTGGTCAGTGTTGTAATCGTAACAATGTAATTGAGCCACGCTGCAGCCTTAGGACTGCAGTATGAATAGAGTTGGCTAGCCCAGGGTTCTACCACAGTCTCATGTAAAAAGGACGTGAATAAATGTTTTGCTTTTACATATTAAGGCTTAACATATTATGTCTCAGGATGGCGAGCGCAGTGGAATGCCAAGCATTGCTTTGTAATTCAAGGTGTTCTTTGGTTTCGCTGTTGTATATGAGCGGTCGTTTCGCTTACCATCAGGCGAACGGCATGGTCATCTCGTGTGACATTCAGTGCAATAAAAAAAGGCCGGAGTCCTATGTTCAGTAGAGGACGTAGAGTAGCTGAAAAAGGCAAAGAAAAAGAGAAATTTTGCACTCACCGACATTTTGAACCTGGTGGTGAAGATATACGTGGGCTCCTTGCCATCGGTGACGACAAAGTAAGGAGGAGCGAGCAGATTTCGCGCAGACCTCAGCAAGGCGATGGATATGTACAGAGCTATCGTCAATGCTGCTATTAACACAGGCCTGCCGACAAACATTAACTTATGGGCTTTTGAAAACTTCTTCACAGATATACCAGTTTCCATAACAAAAAACTTAAATTCATCTCCTTCTCTAGCCCATATGTTATTATTATTACCCATATGTTACAGTGTTGACATTATAAAAACGTTTAAACTTATAAACATTAAGAATACTTGTGACCTCTGGGGAATCTCTACAAAGATCCTCAACTATGTAATACCTATATTAGCTCCCCAGCTAGCTATAGTTTTTAACACATGTATTAATAGTGGTATATTTCCTGATAAATTGAAACTCAGCAAGATTATACCTCTTTTTAAATCTGGTAGTACAGATGACCCCTCAAATTTTAGACCTATATCAGTACTGCCATCATTAAGCAAAATTTTTGAAAAACTGATGCTTATTCAATTGCAAAGATTCTTTCAAAATAATAATTTACTTCATAATAAACAATTTGGTTTTACTCAGGGTCGCTCCACCACCGATGCTGGTGTGAAACACATGGATAACATATTTGATGCTTGGGAGGATTCTCAGGATGCTTTAGGTGTATACTGTGACCTATCCAAGGCATTTGATTGTGTTTACCATGATATTCTTATCAGGAAATTGAGCCACTATGGCATAAATGGTCTTGCACTTGAATTATGTAAATCTTATTTACACAATAGGGTTCAGAGGGTTGATGTCAACGGACAAAGATCTCCTGGGTCTGTTGTTACTATGGGGGTTCCGCAGGGCTCGATTCTTGGACCCTTTCTCTTTTTAATATATATTAATGACTTGCCTTATTTTATAAGGGATAAATGTGAGGTAGTGTTGTTTGCTGATGATACTTCATTAATATTTAAAATTAAACGACATCAATCAATTCTTGACGAAGTAAACCACACTCTCTCAAAAATAGTACATTGGTTTGGCATTAACAATTTACTGTTGAATAGTCAAAAAACGAAATGTATTCGGTTTGTAACACCTAATGTCAAAAAAGTTAATGCCGACATTTTTATGAATGGGGATGTGTTGAGCCTTGTGGAGACTACTAAGTTCTTGGGAATCACATTGGATCATAAGCTTCAATGGGGTCCCCACATAACTGCTCTAGCTAAAAAACTGAGTGCTGCAGTTTTTGCAGTGGGCAAGATTCGCCAATTGACTGACATTGATACGGCTCGATTGGTCTATTTTGCTTACTTTCATAGCCTAATGAGTTACGGAATTTTGCTGTGGGGTGGTGCTGCTGACATTAATACCATCTTTGTTCTTCAAAAGCGAGCCATAAGATCTATTTATTCGTTAGGCTCCAGGCAATCGCTGAGAGAAAAATTCAAGGAAATAAATATAATGACAGTAGCATCACAATTTATATTTGCTAATCTAATGTATGTCCACAAGAATATAGAACAATTTCAAAAGGTTAGCGATATTCATGACAGAAATACTAGAAATAGAAATAACCTAGTCAGTCATAAGACGAGGCTCCAGAAAATTAGCAAATCTTTTAAGGGTTACTGTATACATTTCTATAATAAAGTTCCCACTAACATAAAAGCCTTAACTATAAATAAATTTAAATCTATTATAAAACGATAGTTATGTAATAAGGCATACTATACAATTTCAGAATACTTAGAAGATAGTAAGGCTTGGGAATGAAACATAACACTCAGCCGTACAGTAAAATTATAAATTATTTATGAACTGCTCTGAATTGCAAATCCTGTATAATCACTGTATTGTAAACTTTTTTTGAAAAGAGCAACGCTAGAGTTTCTTGCCCGTTCTTCTCTGGCGAAAACAGCCTTGTGAACAGGGTGGTAGTGAAAAAAAGTGACTGAATCTAAACAATGTATGACATTTTATGGATTCAATAAATATTTTCATTTCATTTCATTTCATTTCATTTCATATGTTTAATGGTTTACGAATGTTGCACATTGAAAAAAAAAAACGGTTTTTAGCGGCTGACTCAGTACGCCCCGTGACAACCAAACCTGTAAAGTAATCGAAACTTCGGGAAGGTATAAACGTAAAAATTAAACCAAATCCGCAATATAATCCGTAATTAATAGTTTTACACATATTTCAATTAACTTATATTATCTGTTGCACTATCTTCATATTTTTATTCCTCAGCCACAGGACAGAAGCTGAAAAATGAATATGGGTCACTTTTTTACAGATACCTGTATCATACTGGCCCTTTCTTCACTGACTAAGTAATCAAATAAAATAATCTTCTTGTAAGATGTTCATGAACACAATAACATTAATTGTACATTGTAGCCAAATCAACTAAACAGTATTTTACGAGCATGAAAATATTATCATGCTCTGCTAATCTCTGAGTCTAAATAGAATCCCATAGTCTTAAATTTATACTAAGACATAAGTCTTATATCGTAAATACCCGAACCTACGAAATCTCAACACCCATATTCAGAAAATTATTTTGAGTCACACAGACATTGTCACTGTTCTCTCACTCTATTCTAGTCAATTGAATACTAAAATACATAAAATCAATGATCTTACCGATGCGGATTTTCAGCGTCAGGTACAACAGTAGCGACGAGCATGTCCAGTAACCCCCAGCCTCCTCGCCAGTGCATTACACACGCTAGTATGAATATATACGTGTACAGCTTAGACAATATCCTCTCTCGAATCCACCGGCCTAACCCACCGCGTGGACCGCTCCATGCGCCTTCTGAACGTGATAGGAGTTGCGATCTGATGAGAAACATCGTCATTCGATTTAAATGTAGGATCAACTATTCATTTCTAAAGGTAGGCAATGGATAAAATAAATTTACTATTAATTTTGTAATTTGGGCGGTGGTGATGACTCATCATGAGATGAGCAGTTTCCTCAGTTTTTCATACTGACAATTCAAAATGTCTAAGCACAATCCAAATAGGGTATCCATCAACCAACATAGATAAAAAGGGTATTTATTAACCCCAAAAAATGAACTAAATCATTTAACTTACCTCAACAAAGCAAAGCAGGCGTGTATGATGATGCCTAAAAAATATATCTGCACGTAAGGAAACAGTGCGCTGTGTATTTCCATAATTCCCCATGTTCCTCTCCAGACAGCCACTACCAGAGGCGCTACTATGAATGCGGAAAATACTGCGTCCCCTGAAAAAAAATTATGAATGATTAAGTAACTGACATCCTGAATTTGAACATAAGCAGTATAAAGAACGGCGGTAGTAATTAAAGTAACACATTAGTTAAGTTGTTGGCACTTTCCATTTAAAAAAAATACAGGAAAAAGCAAAAGAGGTGGCGTGAAGAGGTATACGAAAAGGAAAGACTGAAGGGTAAATATCTCAGGTAAACATAAAGAAATGTTATAAAAATAAAAGTAATATACCTAATTTAAAAAGATATTTATTTAATACGTTTTTGCACTTCTCGTACATAGGGAAACAATTGCAGTCAAGAAGTTACATTATCATAATCTGTGAATATAATAGTACAAGAGACGACCTTTTCACACCAGGGAATTTCTTCCAGGCAACCTTTGGATGTAATCTATGTAATGTAAGGAAAAAATGAGAGGGCAGTCTAAGGTCAATAAGAAGTTCTATCGTGTTCTACACTGATTCTGATTCTAAAGATTTTTTTCGCTCGATGTAGAAATATTTATTCTCTAAGGCAATAAAATATACCTATACCGTAGCTAGATTCATCGCAGGAGCATTCTTCTTCCAATTCATCAGCAACTGACTCCAAGGATACTGCTTTTTCCAAGATCTTCGGTGTTTTGGGTAGTAGGTCCTCGTTAGCGTTCGGAGGCATCTAGTAAAATGTACAACATTTCAATTAAACTATGTCGCCGTGCCTCAGTATTACAATCTCATTATTTCTCTTTATTTTAAAGGGGTATTTTTCAATTATAAAATGTCACCCCATTGTTAAATACAGATACATTACAATTGTATTTAAATAATTAATATTAGATTAATATTAAAGGAATATAATCAAAACACAAAAAAAAACGAATTAGTCACCCACCCGGCAGTCTTAAACCTGTAATAATTATTTTATAAAGCATTTTAGCGTCGTCCGATAAGTATTACAATAACTTTGAACTTTGACAAAGTAAATGCCACGTGGCATCTCAAATGTACGGCGTTCACATGGTTAGTAATTTGTTTCTTGTATTTTTATTAAAGTTTTATTGAAATTTGAGTTAAGCTTGGTCAGTCAGTTTCTTTTTTAAAGCAATGAATGGCAAGAGGAGCATGCCATTCGCCTGATGGAAGCGATACCATGGCTCATGGACAGTAGCAAAACTAAACATGACCGTGAATTAGAAAGCAATGCTTGACATTCCCCTGAGCTCGCCATCCTGAGACATAAGATGTTAAGCCTCATTATGTCCAGTAGTTACTCTCGCTACAAAGTTCTTCAATCCGGAACACAACAATGCACTAGACAGCTGTTTGGTGGGAGAATTAGCCTTTGTGGTGGTAATTACTTAAGCAGCCTCTTACATATGAGAGACCTACCACCAGTATCAGTTCAGTCAGTTCTGCAACTAGGCTTTAATTGATTTAATTACCTATAACAATAATTATCGAGACGTTTTAATATTCAAATAGTTTTTTAATGCTGGACCGTAAATAAGTAACCCTGCACTATGCTAATATGTAACCATGCTTGCATTTAGTTTTTAAGTTGTAAGTGTATCTAATTTTGGTGTACAGTGAAACATAATATGAAAATAAAAAATAAATAAGTTGCAGATAAAATATTTCAAGTTTGGTGCTCTGGATGGTTTGAAAACTTTGTATTTCTTAATAAATATGTTACAATACTCGCACAATACACCGTTCATAAAGAAGTTTGGAGAAATTTTATTTATGTTCGTAATCAAAGGCCAGGCCTACTCAACAATATGCCTTCACTTTTGTAGTATATAAACATTGATAACATTGCCTACAGAATTTTCTCAGGCGTTTTTGCTGTTTAATTTTTTTAAAGGACATTGTCCACATTGTATGGAGGTTTTGGCTTAAAGTGAAAAGTCACCGAGACTATTGACGACCTATGGAATTAATAGCTTCTTACATTAGAAACTAAAAAAAAAATAAAGTTATGTATGTGTCTAGGTTTTCAACTTTTTTTTGAAGCTATGTTTATAATTAGGGGTTTATAATAAAACATTCTCTTTGTTATCATATATTTTTTTTACTCGGACTTATAACAAAGCAAAATATTGTCTAAGAACTGGGCAGGAGGATTTAAATTGGCTTGATACCTTGCCCAGCTCTTACCACCAGGATCCTGTTGTATTACAGACATCACCTCCACTAGGCTGAGGTTATGTCTTCTCCTTTGAACGACGTCAGTACCACAATTGACGCATCTCGAATCGAAGGACCTATCTAATTCAGACCACCTAGACCTATCTAATCTAGACCATTGGTATTATTTCTATACCGGGATAAACCGGATTGTTCGAATTAAAGTCAATGCACTAGTAGAAATGCCAAGGTCGTCGTATATAGCGTGATCGGTGCCCATTATTATTAGCAAAGGTCAAAAGAGAGGATATCAAAAACAAACAGGAATATTCACAATACACAGTACACGTTTGAGCCCATATACGTCCCACTGCAGGGCACCGGTCTCCTCTACTATCTAGAGTACCCATATAGTCCACCACACTGGCCTAATGCGGGTTGGCGGACTTTACACACCATAGAAATAGCTATGGCATGCAGGTTTCCTCCCGATGTTTTCCTTCACCGTTATAGTGCGTGGTGATTGACTATCAATAAACACATGACTCCGAAAAGTCAGAGGTGTGACCTGGGATTCGAACCCGCGAGCACCGTGAACATGTTGGCAGCCGCGTCTGGTCTGTTTACCAACAGACCACCACGCACTTTTAAAAGTTAAACACGTAAATCTAAGAAATATTATGAGTACAAAAATTATCGCCAATTAATTGTTTTGACTGCGAGTTCGTAAGGCATACGTAATTCTAAACCGGTGTCTAACTAACTGCGTCACAGAGGCTGTATACTAATCATAATATTGTAGATTGCACTTACCATCAGGAGCAGTGTGGTCACAATGTCTCGTTATTGCTTACTTGGACCGTAAACCATTTGAAACGTACGCAGACTGCGTCAAGCAGGCAAATATTTTATCTATTTAAACTCTATTAAGTAGATAGAAAAACATTATGAGTATTCATAACTTTGTGTTGTTAGGCGAAATAAACCTTCTTATTTTTATTGCATTGTTATGACAACTGCAAAGTAGGTATACAATGTTAAAATATGTTTTTATTTTTTATTCCTATAAATGGCGAGACGAGCAGGCCATTGCCCTGATGGTAAGCGATACGACTACTCATGAACAGTAGCATAACCAAACAGCACCTTGAATTACAAAGCAATGCTTGGCATTCCACTGCGCTCACCATCCTGAGACATAAGATGTTAAGTCTCAATATGTCCAGTAGTTAATCTGGCTACAATATCCTTCAAACCGAAACACAACAGTGCATTTATACTCCTGTTTGACGGGAGAAATAGACACTGCGGTGGTACATACCCAGATGGCCTCTCACATATGAGAGACCTACCACCAGTGAATATGACAAGAAGAAAGGGGTATCATCATCATCATCTGCTAATCTTATCATCGAACGAAACGCAACAACAAAGCTTTCACTTCACGTCGATTTCCTATGAGTGGTACCGCCTCCGACGAGCCTGCCAATTTATGCTGAGTCATGACATGACTGACAATAGCGTGGCTCTATCACTTCCAAAATAGCCGCAACGAGGTTTAGTTATCAACTATCTGTATCTTCGGACGCTCCATCTAGACATTAAATAATCGAAGTCCTTATTCAGGACATAGTGGACCAATATTTCCGCCCCGTGGTTAAGGGGCGTAAGAATTCTGCCGTGGTATCCTCAACCCATCGTAGGAGGCGACTAAAAGGGGTCATTAGAGTCACTGGGTGTACAGCGGAGTGCCGAGGCGTAACACTTTACACTCTTACTAGCTGCGATACCGAGATGAATAATAGAGTGCGTGGCTTCGCATGGCCCGAAATGCTTATGATTTCAGGATCCTCTAACATATACTCGTATTTAGTTATATACTTAAAAGTAACACAAAAACCTTCTTAGAAAAACATCTGCAAGTCAAAGATTGAAATGACGTCGTGATGACGTCTATGGATATTTTCCGTATATTTTCATCTATAAAAATATGTTCTGTTCTACGCATAATTTTTCACAGCGCTTTACAATAGTAGCAACAAAAAACAACTAATTCAAATGCTGTTATAAACTCTATTGCCGAAACCAGATCTTCACCCCGGGACAGCTAGGCCATATATGTAGTTCTAATGCTCTATCAATAGAACTACTCGCATTTTGGCCGAACCAGTTTTTAGGAATTATTATTCTGTTATTTAACCCGTTAATAACAATATCTCCCACATCAAATTGCCTCATATAAGAGGTTCCAAAACCTATGACATGTGGAAATTAATTTAAATAAGGCCTTTGGAACCCCTTGATTATTTAATTGTCATTTTCTGTAAAGTCTCAAACAGCAGACATCTTTTCGAGATCAGGACTAATTTCAAACCATTTAGAAATTTTTGGAAACGAAAAGTATCTGGCAAAATTTAATCTTATATCGTGGACAACAAATTATATTTCTCCTGAAAACCTTTTCAGATAACAGCCCTGAGGGTCCCAATAGTCCAAATTGTGTGTAAAATGTTATTTAGCTATATTTGGTTGAATTTCGTATACTCACTTGTATTTCAGCACTACTGTTCTTCTGATATCTAAAACTACAATGACATAATAGAACTCAAAGGTTGTTTAGTAATAAGAATTTATTTGAACATTGAGATAAAAAATATAAGACATTTCCTACTTATCTAATAGTTTATCAGTAATTTCCTTTGTTTCTAGACTAATCGTTGCAGTTAACACAACATATTTATGATCTATTCTCTGTGAACTATGATTCTCCCTCCGGTTCGGTCGCAGAAGCAAAATCAAATATTTTTTTACTATTATATATTGTGCACTCACGGAATCTTAATGTAAAACAATTAATTGAGAATATACAGAATCAAATAAATAAATAACACCCTATAGTCACGTACATAGTCCTGACCCCCACATTAAGATCGAGTTGTGTCGTGGGTATCAGGAACTACGAGAGGCTTTTCGGTCTCACAAACACCCAGGCCCGAAATAAATATTCATGGGTCGCACAAACATTTCTCTCGGTGCGGGAATCGAACCCGTGGCCCCTCGTTTCACAGGCGGCGTCTAACCGACTGCGCCACGGACGCTGTCAATTAAATTACTATAGGATTTAAAATAAAAATTAAAAAATGATGATTTTGCGTTACATACCTTTGCATAATTATTCACTTAAAAAATCCATCACAGACTAAAAACCACTGAACCGTCAAAAAAGTTTTTGACAGCTCAAAAATATTTCCCGCCAAAAAACAAACACGGCACTGCACTAGGGTTGTGACTATCACACTCCATGCCACGATGAAGGACACTGGCCAGTAACACCGGACCGCGACGAATTTAAATGACGCCATTCCTGAAAACTAATTGATCAGTAATCGATTGATAGTGAGTTGATTTAGCACACCCCGTCTCCATTGACACGTTACGAAATTCAATTTAGATATTGTTTGACGTTCCGTCAGTTCATGAATATTTAAAATCTTAATGGCATTATAAAGAAACCTTTTAAAAGTTACATAAGAGACAATAGCAATAAATAAATCATTGCATTAAATTTTAATATTAATCATAAATCAGTTGCAATCATTAATAGATTGTTGACGTGATATAACAGCTTAGCCGTTGCTTTTCATTCGGTGAGCTAGATTACCGAATATATTTTTACAGTCACATCATAGTCCTCACCCTCATTCATATCTATTAAGTCTTGTGTTGTGGGTATAAGATACTATAAGAAGCTTTTCGGCCTAACAAACATTTGCCTTGATGGGGATCGAACCCACCGCCTCTTGTTTCACTGCCCGAATCAGTCAGTCAGTCAGAGATAGTCAAATGTATCGCATTTCTGATACAACCTGTTTGTACTAAGTCAGTGTAACTGTAGATAGTGGTAGTTCTATTTGAATCGCACTACATCATGTATCTGTATCAGCCCATATTCGTCCCACTGCAGGGCACGGGCCTCCTCTACAATCGAGTGTACGATTGAGAGTGTTTAGGTCATATAGCCCATCACGCTGGCCTGATGGGGTTGGCGGACTTACATCCCATAGAAATTCTTATAAATTACTATGGTAAACAGGTTTCCTCACGATGTTTTCCTACACCGCTTTAGTTTTAATTTGTCATGTCTCTATAAAAAGCTGTCGCTGTCGGAGGCTGTCAATTCAAACTACGTATGGTGGAAAACTGTTAAGACTCGCACAAATAGATATTTACTGTAACTATTTTATATTGCAAACCAAAAATGATAAAATTAGTTAAAAATCAATCACTTTCCATAATCCCAAAATCTATACGACTTTGTCTATCCTAGTGGATGAGCGTCCGGCATTTATTTATTTGTATATTCAAATTTAACCCAATATTACACAGCAATGGTATGTATAAGACTCGTCGAGTGAGGTGAAGATTCTTCAGGTCACAGTCAATATTTGTTTACAAGAGTTCCTGTGGTGTGTGGGGAGCGAGATAAGCTCTCATTCTCACTTAAAATCTGCATAAGATGCAGTTGTTGCGGCACACTTTAGGTTACTTTAGAGTACTGTAGGAGTGTGTCGGCTTTATCGTAGTGGGACAATTGATTCATAAATGTTAAACGTTTAGATGTGTGCATAGAGTGTTAATAAAATAAATAAGTTCTATTATGTCTTGTGTCGTGTGAATCAGTAACTACGAGAGACTTCTCGGTCTTCCAAACACCCGAGACAAATATTTGTGGGATTCACAAACATTTGTCTCGGTGTTTGAATCGAACCCACTGCCTCTATATTCACAGCCGGCGTGTAACCAACTGCGCCATGGAGGCTGTGTGTGTTTATTTAAAACTCAATAACCCTAGCCCGTAGGTTTTCCTTAAATTTTCCCCCTCAATTTGAGTCGATAAACCGTAGCAATCAGGTGTGCCGTTTCCTTGTTTGCCAAGCCTATTAAAAAAAAAAGCGAAAAATCTTGCCTTTTGTCTAATCATATATACATACATAAACTCACGCCTTTTCCCCAGAAGAGGTAGGCAGAGATGCCAGGACACCCACATTTCGCCTTGCATGTTCCGTCCCACGATGTGATAGGGGGCAAGTCTATCGCCATTTTGTCAAATCATTGACGGTTATATTTTTCTCTAAGATCACGTACATTGGAAACAGTTCAACCTCAGTTTGTTGTGTCAAGATACTTTTTATGTATGTTAAGTGATGAACAAACATAACTATTATCTAATCTGTTACATATTATGTTGTATCTGAGCGTTACAGCCGGTTACAGCAAACGAGAGGTTATTATTGCGCAGATAAAATAAAGTGCAATAAAACCTCGTTTATTGGGATAACTTATCCTTAGCAGTAATAATAAATATTATGTTATTGACATATTACATGGCATAATTGCGTGGTGGCCTGTTGGTAAACGGACCAGATGCGACTGCCAACATGTTCAAGGTGGTCGCGGGTTCAAATCCCAGAGTACACCTCTGACTTTTAGGAGTCATATGTGTATTGATAGTCAATCACCACGCACTAAAACGGTGAAGGAAAACATCGTAAGGAAACCTGCATACCATAGCGGTTTATAAGAATGTCTATGGTATGTAAGTTTGCCGATCCGCACTAGGCCAGCGTGGTGGACTATATGGCCTAACCACTCTCAATCGTACTGTCGATTGTAGAGTAGGCCCGTGCTCTGCAGTGGGACGTATATGGGCTGATACAGATATTACATGGTTCAGTTAGAATTTTCCCGTTGCTAAATAGAAGCACTATTATGAATAAGAAAGGTTCGGTGAAAGGAAAATCATTTTCAGCCGGCATAATTGTAGCGACAGGCAAGATTTTCTTCGTCAGTAATGCCTTTAAAAGGGACAGGACCTTGGAGTGTGCGAGGATTCCGCTTATTTAAGTATGTTACACATGATGCTAATGCTTAAAAACAACAAGTCCTATATTCAACAAGACACGTTAAAATAATTAGTAAGGTAGAGTAACTGCATAATATTTAGTTTGGATTATCGAAAGAATAGAGTCACGCAATGTCTATAAAAAGATTGCTTCGTGTTTTTTCTCCTGAGAGAATTTAACCAATGTGTATAATTAATAACATACAAATATTTGCTTCGATGCGGGAATCGAACCCGCGATATATATTTTCACAACCGGCGTCTAACTTACTACGCCACATAGGCTGTCGAATAATTTCAACTGAGACATAATAATTGTTTTGCACGAACACCATGTAGATTCTGAATAATTGATAATTACAAGGAATGTGGGTCCTAAGATTTGTCATCAGAAATTCAGTAGTATTCCCGCGTAGTGGCTTTTAGGTCGCGCTCTCGAGGTAACTTGGCGTGTACTTTTTTATTGCAATGAATGGCTAGAGGCGCATGCCGTTCGCCTGATGGTAAACGATATGAGCGCACATTAACAGTACAAAACGAAACAACAACTCGAATTGCAAAGCAATGCTTGGCATTCCACTGCACTCGCCATCCTGAGACATAATAAATAAATAATAAACTTGTTTCACAGGCGGCGTCTAATCAACTGCGCCACGGAGGCTGTCAACATAAGATGTTAAGTCTCGTGTTCGTTATAAAATACCTAAAAAATTAAGATGGATGCGAACATGGGATTTTTAACCGGTTGGAGTCTGGTGTACGGGCGTACCCCGTCTATATCCATGTCTATATCCCCATCTCCGTGACAAAAAAAAGGTATGCACGATACAGTATGTATAGAGTCAACAATACAGTTGTTTCCCCATCTGCCACGTGCCGAGTATTAGTTGCTCCTTCTTCCTCTAATAATTCTTGAAATAAGCTGATCTTTAGCAATACACTTCCTGTGGTTGAGATCATGATGGATTTTACTGGTAGTAGGTCTCTCATATGTGAGAGGCCATCTGGGTGGGTACCACCGCAGTGTCTATTTCTCCCGTCAAACAGCAGTATAAACGCACTGTTGTGTTTCGGGTTGAAGGGCATTGTAGCCAGAGTAACTACTGGACATATTGAGACTTAACATCTTATGTCTCAGAATGGCGAGCGCAGTGGAATGCCAAGCATTGCTTTGTAATTCAAGGTGTTGTTTGGTTTTGCTACTGTTCATGAGTGGTCGTATCGCTTACCATCAGGCGAACGGCATGCTCGTCTCGCCATTCATAGCAATAAAGAAAAAAAAAATTCTTAATGCGTTTATTTATTTTGACACATCAATATATACCAGGGCATTTAGACCGTGACTCTTCATGTTCAAATTATAAATCAGGCTCTTTTTGGGTATTTTTTAGTTGACAAATTATTATTAAAGTGGTCTACCCATTTCATGAGAAGGGTATTTTATTTTTATTTATTTCAGGTAACCAAGGACCCATAGTAAAATAATATTCACATAACACACACATTTACAGGAATATAAAAACATTGTTATTTTTTTATTTACTGGCAAAGAACTCAACAACTAGTAATATACTTTAGGTACATCTCTCTGCAACTATATCATCTTGCCAACCGAACATCATTATCATTCCAGGCGTAGTATAAAGATACCAACAACTAGCAAGGAATGATGCTAGAAATAAAAGGTAAAATTAAAACACAAATACAGCCATTACATTGTACTTTATTAAATTATCTATATAACGCTAGTTGGCTCAACAAATGGAACAATAACATCAGCTATACGGCATGTCTAACATACAACTCGTGACATATCCCCTATTTGTATACAGGTATGAGTACATATGTTCTTATACCTAGAACAACTGAATCTTTGTGGGTAAAAAGGCTAAAATACCTAGTGAATCTATCTATTTTTTTTTAATTATGTAAAATAAACGAAAAATAAACAACCGAAATACGAATGATAATAGGTGTAATGCAGAATAGAATTTCCATCGACAATGGGTTATGACTATGACTAACGAATAAATCAAGCAAATTAAACAGTATAATTACAGGCGCATACTTAAATTAATAAGTGTAGGTAAACATATAACTCATATTTTTCATTTTTCATGGAGTAAAAAAATTGTAATGTAAAGCATAAGATAATTGCGTAAACTTATAATAACTTGCCAATATACAATAAGGAAAAAAACATATTATTTTGTAATTTATTCGTTTTACTAATCCCTATTCATACAGAAGTGATAAGTGTAAGGTTTATATTGAAATATATGTAAAAACCAAAAAAATATAAGGGACATTGGCAATATGGCGTGGAATTTTGGATATAAGGCTAATGGTTTGAATGAGGGATTACTAAACATATACTGCCGGATTGAGCGAGTATTGGATCGGGAGAGTATATATAATGTACGGTATGTTTCGCAGAGCGGAACTGGAAATAATTTGTAAAAGAGAATAAGACCATGTTGACTGTATTGGAATAATCAATTGTAAAAAGTACAAGAAGTCTTTTAGTGGAGTAATTCCTCCAAGTGAACCCCAATATAAGTAACATGATCCATGAAGGCCGTGGAGAAAGTGGACGACGCGCAAGTGGTAGGTACCTTTTTTATTGCAATGAATGGCGAGACGAGCATGCCGTTCATCTGATGGTAAGCGATACGATCTCTCATTAACCGTAGCAAAACCAAGAACCTTGAATAACAAAGCAATGCTTGGCATTCCACTGCGCTCGCCATCCTGAGATGGTATCTACACAGGACGCCTCTCCCATATGAGAAACTTAGCACCAGTAAACATACCAGTACCTAGGTCACGATCGAGTAAAGTGGACATCCTACCTATCCCTCTGAGGTGCAGGCATTTAGAATAATTTGTAGGTGTATTAACATTCTATAGAGTAAGTGTACACATTTTTATTGTACACAGCTAACAGAATTTTCAATACAAGACGATTTTCCATTATATTTTTTTGCCTCTATTCATTAAACATTTCGTCACAGTCGAATCAATTGATAGTGGAAATTAAAATTCACTTAGAAACCGGTTCTATTTAGCTTAACGGCCGATGTTCTTATTTAATACACTATATATTATAAATAAGAGTTAAATTAAAAATAACATATGTTTAGACCAAGTACCGATTAAATAACTAGTAATATGTTTGTAAGCTAGATTATCTCAAAATTAAAACAAATTATTATTTAGATAAGTACATCATTTTTATGATTATTATTAAGAGAACACATATGTACTCATTCCTGGAAAGTGCGAAAAAATATTCTATTTACATTGTACAATAATGTATAAAGAACATGATATTATGTATTTGAAAACTTTTTCACTTATTATCCAGTTAATAATGAAGATGAAAGTAGACATGAAACTGAAGACTAAATGTACTTACTGCTGCTTGTTTTTATATGGATGTAGATAAAATAGATATTATCTAGTTTCTTATGGTATTTTGTACTATCACTCAAAACAAACATATATTTATTGCATAGAAATGAAAATAAATAACCAACATTGATAAATTATCCTCATATATGTATTAGCCAACTTTCAATATATTGTTTTACAAGCTGATTAAATATCCATAGAATAAAATATACAAAGATCGGTTACAGCGGTAAATAACCAAGCGTAGTAATAATTGCGTATAGACCTTATAATTAAATAGTATTCTAAAGTTTTGATAAAATGACTACACAAAATTGAGCACATAAATACTTCATAGAATTGTAATCAAGATTTTAATAGGGAAATTATTATATAGAATATGTAACAACGATACAGCGCAGGTATAATTGATTATTTGAATCTGTGTGTAAGTCATTGCTATATCGATTTGACCAGTTATATCGATAAATAGCAGATTTATACGAGTTAATTTGAAATTGGAACAGAAACACATAATTTAAATAAAATAGATCATTGGGGTATTTTAATAGAGTGGACATCAGGAACAAAATCTCTGCGCATTGTGCACGCGCACGGGAACCTATTAAAACCTTTCGCTTCAATGGGTTGTCGTTCCTAGATGTTATTGCGTTGGCGTACCGTTCATTTTTGTTATAAACTTTGTGTTTGCAGTGTCCCCTCTTGTAAAATATCTCAATAAAGTAGATCAAAATAAATATGTTGTTGATTTAGCCATATCTGATTTTGACTGTGTAATTAAAGCATACAAAACACAATTTGACTCTGTATTGTAGAATAATTTATAATATGCGCAATTATGAAAATATTTTTATATGACAATGATTTAAACTATTTCAAGAATCTAACTTTCTTAATGATTTGATGTGAACGTTCGGCTTGTAACGTAGAATACAACTTGAATTCAAATATCTTTAACTATTACGTAATACAAATATCACTAAATGAAGTAAAGATTATGTAGACATTAAGTAGAATACAGATAAAGAGTAAAGGCACACACCATAAACGTATTCGAGATTTAATGGGAAATGTATAAGCTACATTTTAGGACACACAATGTACAAATGTAACAAAAGCAAAGAAATAAGAGCATAAGCATTAATTAGGTATTTGGCAGAGTTAGGTACTTTTTAAAATCAGTTTATTTTTAATCTGTGAGAATCAAAATACCTTGCGACTGTAATGGATTTTTTAAGTAAAAAACCTGAAAATCCTCTCTTGCTGTCAACACCGCGAAATATTTGTTAGCCACTCAGGTTAGCCATATGTTCGCTTTGACTCTCACTCTCATTATTACGAGCAAAGTATGTGACAAATGTATGAAAATACTAAATAGACTAGACTCGGTAGATTTGACGTCAACAGATTATAAAACATTATTTACCTAGCTTTTTAAATAATGTCTTGCACGTAGACACAACGATCAAACAGCCTTGAACTTGGCGGCAAAAAAATCCCGCCTATCACAGAACAAAAACAATCATTTTTATTGCACTAAATCTTTTCATATAAGGCGGAATTCGCTGGAACGATCTGAAAAAAATCTATTGTTATGTTGGAACTACGTGCTTTTCGCGTTTTAGTGTAAGCGATTACTTTTTTGCTTATCATTGTTTGATAATATGGATTATAAATGGCGGATTTGTTGACGGTCACAAGGTATTTTGAATTGTAACTTAAGTGAAAGGCAGTTTATAAAGAGAGTGAATGATTCTATACAAAACTTTACTCACTATTTTTTTCGTAATCTATTACCAAGTCGGATATGTTACAATTACAATAATCTTAAAATCTGTATTCAGCTAAGAAGGCAGATACCTTAAAAGGAACTTTCTTAAAATATTTATACCGTTGCAGTTAAATGAGCGCTGCTTCTGTATGTTTTTGAAAACTTTAATTCATATAGAGTGATATTTATTTATTTATTTATTTAAATCTTTATTGCACACAAACTTAACAATACAAACAAACAGAAAGAATTATAACAAAGAGTACAAATGGCGGTCTTATCGCTCAACAGCAATATCTTACAGACAACCATGGGATGGATTTAAATGAAGGAGAGGGAGAGAGGGCAGTATAACAAATAAAGAATTACTTAAAGCTAAATAATACTAATTAAACATAACTACTAATATACATATACATATCCATAAATATATATATATATATATATATATATATATATATATATATATATATATATATATATATATACATACATAAAAATAAATAATACAAAATCATATATAAATTATATATATATTATATATATATATATATATATATATATACATACATAAAAATAAATAATACAAAATCATATATAAATTATAATATACTACAGTTTCCAAATGATTTAATGAAAAGAAGTAATAGTGAAGACTACTTTAAAGGGAAAGGTAGTGCTCTTTAATCTGTTTTTTAAATGACGACAGCGTTTGCGCCTGCCTCACCACAACAGGAAGCGCGTTCCACAACCGAACAGCTTTGACAGTAAAAGAATTATCCATTGCTGTCGTGGTATGCACAGGCATTCTCAGCTTAAGATTCTCAGAATGACATATGATAATGACATATGTTTTTTAATTTAAACTACATATTCTTTACCCAATACCACCCCAGGTATCATTGTATCAAGTTTGAATCAAAACTGTCTGGTACATTTTTCAAAAATCACGATTTTAGTTTACAAGTAAGAGCCTTTTTATTACTCAAATAAGAGCCTTCTTATTACTCAAGTAAGAACCTTCTTATTACTCAAGTAAGTTCCTGAACTGAACTGGAGTTTAGCTGAGCGGTAAAAATACTCGCATCTGAAAAGAAACATGTGGGTGAAATTAAACATCACATGTCGATGAATATGAAATTTGATTACCTTTACTTTGGACAGATGAAATAGAAAAAAATATTTTGTCACGCTAGGCAAAATTTCAAATCCCAAGCCTAAAAACTAGAACATACCAGAAAATCAAACCTAGGACCACAAATTCAGTTTCACGAGCTACCACTAGTTAGACCTGCAAAAATGTCTTCCTCCGCTGTTTTTCTTCATAATAACTTACATCCCTCGTGAATGCATAATAAAAAAATAATTAAAATACGGATTATATATTTTTTTATAATCCCTAAATCTTTATGTAGGTATAAAGTCGGGAAAGTCTCACAATAGATATTTGTAATTGTAAAATACGCGACTATTTTTTAATTATACAAATTTTCACGTAACCAGTAATAACTTTATTCACTACAATTTACGAACTTGTCGGAAGACTTGCTGTACAGTATATCAGATATTTTGCATGTCGCTTGCTCTGTTTGTGCGCTCGACGTTTATTTTATAATTAATATTTCATATTTAGAGTAGGAGTCATTTTAATAAATATATGCAACAGTCGTACATAGAGACAGAGAGACTATTTGGCCTCCTAACACCCAGACTCGAACAAAATATTTATGGATCTGACAAACACTTTTCATGATCAACCGAAGACTTCTAATTTCACAGCCAGCGTTTTATCAGATTTTAACACGCCATTACTGCCATAGGTACTTTGATTTCTTTTCAAATATCTTGATTATTTATATAAGATGTAAGATTGACTCCATTCAAATATTAATTTATAGTACTTTTTAAAATTCGACGAACATTTCAGAGTTCATAATATCTATTATAATAGCTTAACTGAAGATTAAATTTCATACTTATTTTTGCTTCGAACTCTGTCCTCGACGATAACGAACCAGCGAGCAAACACCAATACCGAATACAATGCACCTTTTAATCTAGCAACGCTGTAAGAAGTAAAGAAAATAAGAGCCACTTGCAACACACCCCATCGTTTAGAATAAATCTAGACTTTACGTTTTTTAACTCTTTTCGTTAAAGATACGTCATTACATTATTATTATTATTTTTTATTGAAAAATTTTCATGTCTAAAAACTAATTCTGAACCGGGCACATATCTTTAGAGACTCATTAAATACCCAAATAATTTTTTAACCTGCTGTCTCAAGTTGGCTTTTCAGTTAGTGCGTTCGATGCTACTAATGCTAATGAATTCGTCGCCAGCCTAGATTTACTCTAGACCTAGGTTTAGTTCACACAAGAGGCACTAAGCTACAATAACATCAGCTACGCCAACAACTTACAGTAATCTATACAACACTTACAGAACGACGCTCTAATGATCTCTCTCTTAAATCAAACTACATTTCTACATATAAATTATATTTGAATAAACAATTGATTGCACATACTGCAAAGTAAACGTAATATTAAAAATTGCACGAAGTAACTAGTCACCTCGTAAAATGCCAGGGCTACGGCATTCATAGTACTCTTGTGCCTGTCATCACAATGCTGTATTTTTACCCTGGTATGACAAAGTGACCTCAATAACCTGATGTCAAATGTAATCTAAGAATGTGAATTAATTGTCATCCAGTTAAAGATGTTCGCTGATGCACACAATTATATCTGAACAAAATTGAATATCCAGGTAGAATTGGAAACGGTTCTCACTATTTCGAGTGTTAATGATTTTCCACAGACCTTTACGGTGATAGATATCTCTGATGATACGAATACCGTAACACTAACAAAGTCATAGTTTTTATTCGGCTACATTAGTCTTTCCTTATACCAATCCTTTCAAGAGGTAACTAGCACTTACGCATCATAACAGCAATCTATCTTTGTACTATATTTGTAACATTCAAACTGTTAGAATCAACGAACTAAATGTTAAATATATTATCTATTAGCTAATTTAACGTACAATTTACTTTTGTTAAGCAATAACATCAATACATTTCTGTAACACGCAAGATAAGCTAAAATATTAGTACAAAACCTCGTATCAAGTAGTCACAACTTTTGACAGTCCTCATCCATAACATTTAGGGCCTAATTATTAAACTCAAATGAGCGTGGGATTAACTTTAGCCCAAGGATTTAGAATTGACTCAATTATTTCATCCTTTATAAAAAATGAATACACCCAACAGGCACATACATATTCCTGACCCCACACTAAGATCGATTGTCGTGGGTATCAGAAACTACGAGAGACTTTTGGGTCTCACTTTTAAAGGTGTTTTACTATTAAAGTATTTGCCATAACACGATTACCATGCTAGGCCGAAGAACATCCGTGCTTATTAATAAAGTCATCAATATTTAACAATTCAAAATAATCAATTCTAAAGCCATGGGCTAAAGTAAATCCCTCGCTAGTCTGAGTTTACTAATAATGCCCTGAATGAACTAAAAGAAATTCCAACAATACTTCTTGACATATTTATTACAGCAAAATTATGTCAATTATTTGTTTACTTACTATTACAATCTTTTCATTAACCTCTCTTTATGTAGATGATGATAAGATGAACGCCTTAGTAATTGCCCACCTTACGAAAACGACACAATCGTTTACTGTTTTAAGGAAAATATATTCAATTTTATTTTTTTATTAACCATCTCAATTAATAATTTTACAAAATTTATCTTATAGCATCTGAGAACAATTTCTCAGTGGCGGTTTATGAAATGAGTCTTCTTAGTATGGAAAATCACTACACATTAATTTATTATTTTTTTTGTTTGGCATTACAATTGTTTTTCGCTTCAAATTCAAGACATTCAACAACCGATACATCTTTCCAAAATTAAGGTATGACGTATATTCGCGCTGCCATTGATTCAATAATATCCATACTCACAACACATTTAAGCTCAATCCTCACTTCGTCTGCTGAGACTGAATCTCCTGTGGAATTTGAAGGCCTTCTTCTTTTCTGGTCGTTCCTCTGGTTTCCCATCCATCAGGTTATCAGCACTCTTAGCAACTTGCACGCTTTTCCTCCTATTCTTCATAGATTTAACAAGTCTGTAGAATTTGCCTTTCTTTTTCACGTCCATTGTGGGGTCAGGGATATCTTCTTCCACTTCAACACTGAATTCGGATGATATGTCGCCTAGATCTTCGACGCTGTGACTCTCGGTCTCTCTCGGTTGTGGGACTTCAAGTTTTGTTTTGGATGTGTCCGGTTTGGGATCTTCGGGTGGAGGTGGTGCGTCTGGGTCTATGCACTGTAATTTTGGAAATCAAAGAATTAATGCGATACTATATATCTATAATACAATCTTCATCTAATTTGAAACATGAATTACTTTAGTGGCTGTTGTGAGATATTTGGTTTTGAAGGAGTTTATACGCATTGTTTAGTTTGATCTTATGCCGCGCGGTTTATCGTGCCGCACAGTACCGCGCGGTCATGTGAACTTAACTTTATACGCATCGTAGAACCAATATGTTTATATAATACCAATAATAAGAATTACCTACTGTAGAATTAATTATATTTGATTTAATGAAATAAATGTACTTGATCAAATAACTTTCTTTTTGCACGCCTACAATACCACATATGGGTCATATTAAATTATTTTGTGCAATCAATGCAAAACCGACTGTAAAAAAAAACCAAACGAAACATGAATCATCTTTCGTAACATATTTCAATAAACAGACCCTTCAATTCAACGATCAACAAATAACATTGATTTGGCAAATCAAATTGGGCTGAAACTCTTGTGCGTACTGCGTGACCGACACAAAAACTTTGTTCAGAACTTGTTTTTACAGTCTTCAAAGGAAACCTTATTTGGGTTTTTATAATGAGATTGTGGTATTGTGTTTCTATATAAGAAAAAATGTTTTTGAACTAAAAAATGCCAGTAATGTCGATTCTATGCCGATAACCGCATGTCTATCGTTATTCTGACATAGAGAAAATGGTAAGTATCCTACCAAGTAAACCAAGAATTTCCAAGGAATGGTTCCTACATTTTTTATTACTTATTTGGATCCAAATCCAAAACTATTTACTACAAGTCTAAGACGAAAGTCTACAAGATAATTTTAGACTTGTAGACACTATTTGCACTTTCAAATCATGCATAATTCCTTTGACACAACATGTTGTCTACAACACGATTGGGCTTGAAATTATTACCACCATTATTAAATTATTATTGAAATTATTGCATTTATACCTAATCTTGGATCCAAATTACCTTTTGTGCTACCCATTTCAACAAATTAAGAACATTAACCATATATGGCAACATATATTCTTAGTGTCCATCATAGTCATATCTACTCACATCAGCCAAAGAGATCCTGTACGGAGGTACTTGCTCCGGATGTCTCCAGGGCTTGTGGTACGGCAGGTCGGTGAGTGCCTTCCATCCAGGGTATCTTCTAGCTGCTGCGTGCAGCTGGTGCACCAGGCGCGGCGCCAGCTGGGCTGTCACTCTGCGGAGATGTTAACAAGACCTTGGTTTAAGTACACCGAGTTGGTTGCCAAAAATATGATGACTCTATAGGTGGTAGGTCTCTCGTATGTGAGAGGCCGCCTGGGTAGGTACCACGGCAACGTCTATTTCTCCCGCCAAACAGCATTTTAAATGCACTGTTGTGTTGCAGATTGAAGGACATTGTATCCAGAGTAACTACTGGACATATAGAGACTTAACATCTCATGTCTCAGGATGGCGAGCGCAGTGGAAGGCCAAGCATTACTTTGTAATTCAAGGTGTTGATTAGTTTTGATCGTGTTCATGAGCGGTCATATCGCTTACCATCAGGCGAACGGCATGCCAGTCTCGCTATTCGTTGCTATAAAAAAAAACTTAATAATCCCTACCATTGAAAACATTAGCTTTTGTATATTACGTCCCCTATGGAGCTGTACATATCGCTCATCAAAAAAAAACAATGACGTAATTACGTAGTAGCTGTTTTTCGGATGATTTTTTTAAAAGTTTGGTATTACAAATATAATTTATTTCCAATCATTTTAATAAAGTCTTTTGATATTTATATGTGTTACTTTACTATGAACCATAATTCATAATAAGTTGGTATGAAAATTCAAGAAATAAAAACAAAAAATTAACAAACATTTTTGTAAAGCCGTCGATGTTCTATTTGGATGAGCGAAATATCAAGCGGAATAGTTCCTAACCATTTTATTTACGTTCTTTGCACATTTTATTTTCTAGAGCTATACTGTATTTTCAGCAGATGTGAGCTTTCTCAAATTGCTTTCATAAATAACTTTTATACTTCTTATCCGACGAGAGCCGCTTCTGTATCTTGCGCTTAAATTACAAATATCATCACTTTTTATTCTACCTAAATATACTTAATATAAGGGAAACGCAACTAAAAAGACAATTTAGACATTCTACTAGAGTTTAAATCACAATTTTCTTACTATCACACGTCTGAGCTAAACGAAAGGCTTTGTGTGTGCAAGGTATACAGTGTTAAACCAAGACTGCTACCAAAAACGAAGCCGGGTGGTAGTTTTAGTGACTTCAGACACAATCCAACCAAAAATGTTGCTATTATTTTTCCTATCTTTGTATTTGGGTCGAAATAAATAGTTTTTTTTTCTAAAAATATAGTGTACACCCATTATTTTTCAAGATGCTATGGTACGTAAGGGTTCAATTATCATTTTAACAAAAACTATGGACACATCCACACACGATGATATTTAAAAAATCAAAAAATTGACGCATTCTTTGCGAAATTTTCAGTTGCATTTCGTTAGTTGTCACTAAAACTACCACCCGGCTTCATATTCGGTAGCTGTCTTGATAGACGCTGTTTGACATATAATTGCGTAATATAATATCTACTACTCTTACTTTGTACTTTCTACTACTCTTAAGGCATATTTTAAAGCTGCGAATAGCTTACCTATTAACCAACCACGCCGGCAACGCCCCTCGAGGATCAGACCGGGATACATAGCCGAGCCAGCTGCCAGCCCCCGACCGAGTTCGAACCACGAAGCCAGTCAGAAGGGACAATGCTCTGAAAAGAAATGTCCTAGCATTTATTGACAGTTTCACTCATGATACCTTATTAGCATAGGTTACAAAATTAGCTATACACATGTTGTAATTTTCAAATAGCCATGGATGGTCATATCCGAAACTATGAGAAATAGTGAAAAATTTTAAAAGGAGTCACGAGCCCAATTTTGATAAAAATCAAAACTGTATATTTCGATTTTAGAAAAATGTATATATCTAGCGAAGAACCTAGGCTACTTATTAAGGTAAAAGTAAAAAAAAAAAGTCTTATACTGTCCTCTTTCCTTATCCTTATAAGCAACATTATATTATAATGGTGGAATAATACAACAGTGCTTTTTTTTCAAAATCATCGGATTATACAAACATACATAAACTCACGCCTTTTTCCCAGAAGGAGTAGGCAGAGGTGCCAGGGCACCCACATTTCGCCTTGTATTTTCCGTCCCACAATGTGATAGATGGCGAGCCTATCGCCATATCGGGCACAAATTCCTGACTCTGGGCTGATAATGAATTGAAAAATCCAATATCACTTTGCCCAACCCGGGATTCGAACCCAAGACCTCAGCTTTGTAAGCGTACCGTAGTACAACTACGCCACCGAGGCAGTCGGATCATCGGATTATGCAATACAATATTCCTGTATACTACCAACATTTTTGGAAAACAATCTTAATATAAGGAGTATAATTTGAATTTGTTCCTTCAAGCCGGACTTTACAAGCAAACGTTAAATGTACGATAAAGATGTGAGTTGTTAACATTCAACATAGGTTCTTATTAGTTATGATTTAAGCATTACGTTAAGCTATATCTTAACAGTCAGTAACGCAATTAAAATTTGAACACACCGAACTTTAAGCTAGGTAGTTTGTGTGCAAACTGATCAACTCCAGAAGTGACATACTTTGCAAAACATCAATTGTTTTTTCATTTTTTTATATTGCAGTGAATGTCGTTGTTGAATTACAAAGTAATGCTTGGCATTCCACTGCACTCGCCACCTACCCAGGCGGCCTCTTTCACATAATAGTTACACATCTAGTAAAAGTTCAATACAGTACAAAATTCTGAAGCGCGAATCATCTTTTACGGCGGGATTAAGCTATGAACATCTGGGTCGCTATTTAGGCGGGTCGAAGTACTACAACCCATGCATGAATGCACAGTATGTCATATCTGTTTGCCTGTATTGTAGGAAGCTATAGTCCAACGTAGCGCAAAATGTGGAAGATGGGACAAAGGCTTTAATTGTCTACCCTTAAAAAACCTGGTATTAAAACTTTTATTGATTTCTTTTATGGAACTTGGGATAGGTCTACTACATCCCATTACTGGTGGTAGGTCTCTCATTTGTAAGAGGATGCCTGGGTTGAAACCACCGCGATGTCTGTTTCACCCCCCAAGAAGCAGTGTGAATGCACTGTTGTGTTCCGGTTTGAAAGACATTGTAGTCAGAGTAATTAATGAACATAATGAGACTTTGTCTCAGGATGGCGAGCACAGTGATTCCACTGGATGCTTAGCATTCGCTAAACATTGCTATGTAATTCATGGTGTTATTTGGTTTCGCTACTGTCCATAAGCTGTTGTATCGCTTACCATCAGGCGAATGGCATGCTCGTCTCGCCATTAATTGCTGTAAAATAAAACTTGGGATTTAATTAGTAGGTAAATGTTTCAGAACATTTTTAACACGTCATTTTTACTGTTATTAGGGAGAAATAAAATACAAAGACGTCATTTCGTGTTGCTAAAGGAGTTTCTTGCTTGATATTCCGATGCAGTGATAGTATGAACAACTAAAACTATCTTGTAAAAGACTATTTGAGTAAAGAATATTTCGATTTATTTTACCTTGACTGAAACAAATGCAATTTGTATATAGATAATTTTGTTCGGGCCATCGCTATACCGTTTACCCTATCGTATGCCGTATCGCAGAAATCTGCATTGCGGCCGACATCGTAAAATACAGAAAACGTTTTAAAACATTCGAATTTCTGAAACAAAAGCCGAGTTCAACCGGGAATGCGAGTTCAAATTAATGTGAAATTAAATACTATTTTTAATTTGCGTGAATTTTTTGGATCATTTTTATACTGAGAGATAAAATCATCTTTTTTACTGGCACGGCAAAGTGAATGCATTGAAGCTTACGTTCAGTGCAGTACTTGCAAATAAATCCACTAACAAGAGGATGTTATCTCTCTGGGCGATGGAATTATACTAGCTGCTTAAAACCGGACACAGCCCAAACTCGAAACATGGGACACTTGTGTTAGTCCCTTAAGTTGCTCTAAAAGTACTGTAACATTAATTTTACAATTAAAATTGCCAGTGTTGAGTTAAAACCTCGTCATTGCAAAGAATAAAATTATATAGTTAATTGAATTTACATCTACAAGGTAATTGTTCTGCGATTAGAGCCATTTACGAGTAACCGCTTCTCACTAGAGCGTTTGTGAATTCAAATTCCATTTAATTTATATTTCCAAGAAAATACATTTAATGTACTGTTAACAGACTAAGTGAGCCTTAAACAACACGCCTGTTTAGAATTGTTTAGAATTTTATTGCAATGTATGGGAAGACATGCATGAGCATGCTGTCATCTTGATGGTAAGCGATACGATCGCTCATAAACAGTAGCAAAACCAAACAACACTTTTAATTACAAAGCAATACTTGGCTTTCTACTACGCTATCCTGAGACATAAGATGTTAACTCTCAATATGGCCAGTAGTTTTGATCCAATTGATTAAAAGACTCATGTGTGAACGGATTTTATGGAGCCTTTTACGAATCAAACACGTATGTTTTTTATGTGTCCCCACTTGTAATATCCTTTATAACATTAACAGACTAGGTATTTGTATTTAATATGTTGTATTGTGCTTTTTTTGACGTGACAACGTCTTAAATTAGGTTGCGGCTGGGAGTCACTTATGAAAAAGTGTAACGCCCGGTAACGTTACGATGAGTCACCGAACGAGAGAGAGGCCCGCCGAATGCCTTGCGTCTCTCTCCCACTCAACTATGATCTAATTATAGTTGAGTGATTAATTTAATTATATTCATATCAATAAATATTCTACCGAGAAAAAGACGTTGTCACGTAAAATCTTCGCCCGTAAAACCGACTTTACAGGCAATTTATTTTTTCACATATTCGGTGCCCATTTATTTGATTGGTATATTTTAATGTAATGTATGTTTTTGTTCCATTTAACTATTTAGTTAGAAATATATAAATGCATACTAGCATAATCTTTTTTTATTGCGATGAATGGCGCGTCGAGTATACCATTCCCCTGATGTTCAGTGATACGACCAATCATGGACAGTAGCAAAACCAATGAATTGCAAAGCAATGCTTAGCATTCCACTGTGGTAATCTTCGCCCACATCTCATCTGGCATGCGATATACATGTCCTTTTTAAGCAAAGTCGGTTAATTTCTGGAGCGTATTTCATCATTCCTAAACTTATACTGTCCACGCGATAAAACTTATCGATTACCAAACACTTACTAGAATTAGTCCTAATTAATTCTATCACACCCTTGGAGTGGTAATTAAGCGTTATCTTACGTGTTTCGTGTGGAAACAATTTCCCTGCGGGGTACGATCGACGCTATCCGTCTTCAACAAATTGCTTAATTACTTTCAATTGTTGTTGGTGTTTGTACGAGTTGTTAGTTGTAAAAGGTGCTGTGGGTTCGAAGTTTTTGGGTTCGACCATAGACACTTCAGGTACACTTGAAACTTCGGAGTTACGTGTGTGAGAATTGTTGATTATCGCCAGGTTAAGAAAAACTTATCGAGAAAATCTGTGTAACCTTAAAAAGAAGTTTTTTTTTCCTTAATTTATGATCGAGACGATCATTCCGTTCCCCTGATGGTAAGCGATACGATCGCTCATGAACAGTAGCAAAACCAAACAACACCTTGAATTACAAAGCAATGCTACAAAGCTTGGCATTCCACTGCACTCGCCATTCTGAAACATAAGATGTTAAGTCTTAATATATCCTGTAGTTACTCTGGCTACAATATCCTTCAATCCGAAACACAACAGTGCATTTACACTACTGTTTGTTTGGAGAAATAGATATTGCGGTGGTCACTACCCAGGCGGTCTCTCACATATGAAAGACCTCTCGCTAATATAGGATAAGTATAGGAGAATTTTGAAATATCGAAGTAATGCAGTCAAGAAGAGAAAGGTTTAATATTATTTCACTATTAGGCTATTTATCTATTTTTAACCGACTTCAAAAAAAGGAGGAGGTTCTCAATTCGACTGTATGTTGCTTTTCATAACTGAAGAAGATGTTGCCATTATAATATCGGTTCATAGCAATTGTATGTGCAAAACTCTCACAGGCTTTTTAAATCCTGTTATGATTTTAGGATAAGGATCTAATTGACTTGTATACTTGCATGTTCAGATGTCATTAATATTTAACACCGTATATTAAGATGTTACCACTTAAGCTACAATGACCAACCCTAACCACTATTTTGTAGCACTAACATAATTGCCTGGCGTCTAGATCGCATCGCTTCCTTTCGCCGCAATATACCGGAATAATTTTGAGTGAAATTGGTCGGCCATCTTGATTTTGTAATTCCCTCGTAATAACAAAGAGGAAAATCATTACACAAATTGTTTAACAAGAAATAAGGATCTTATAGGATTTCACTTAATTAAAATCGGATTGGGAGTCTTAAAATTAATAGTTAGTGTGTTTTGGTGGAAAATGTTTGTTTTGTATATAATATTTTACCGAGCATCGACGGAGGTCGTTTACGTGGATACTGTTGTCAGGTGGTTGGAAATCTTAAGGAATAAAGCCGGATGTTAAAAACATTCAAGGAGCTAAGCGAATTATTTCACAGTACAAAAGACAAATATGTATGTGTAAGCAAAATTATATATTCTAAAAAAATAGAGTTATAAATCGAATGTACTTTATAATGCTATTAAGGGTTTTAATTCCTTCCTGTCTTTTCTATCCTTATTCATTGCCCTTTCCTGACCACCGTACCTAAGAATCCTTGGATGCGTTGGTGGTTACAGATACCTATGATTGATGGCAACATTTGCGTATAATTTTCATAGTATATAATAATGTCATATTATTAAATATTTTAATAAAAAAATACTTTTCAAAGAAAATTTCACGCCTCCAAAGATATACTTTCTCATAACAAAAAATATGTCCACATTTTCGCAAACAAAATGTCATAAAAGACTCTACTAGAACTTACTCTCCCCACGGCACACATTTCTCAACTCGTAAAGATTTTCTTTATATTATTTGAGAGAAGGCGTGACTGGAATTTTGTTCAAGAAATCATGTATTATTTTTGGCACGCGGCGTATAAAAATTGATTGTGCCGCGTGGTTCACAAATTAAATTAAAGTTTAAAATATTTTGGAGGATTTTCTGCAGATCATTTTATACGGTGTAAAGTCTGTACGGGTCGGGATCGTAAAATTTATTTGTGTTTGCTTTCGCGCAAACTCTCACACAAACAACGTTACGCGAATGTTACGCACTCAGGTTGCGTTCACACGAGTACAATTATCCCTAGGGTCAGCATTTATATACGAAATATTATTATATCCAAGTACTATATAGTCAATCACCACGCACTATAGCGGTGAAGAAAAGCATCGCGAGGAAACCTACATACCATAGCCATTTGTAAAATTTCTTTGGTGTGTAAAGTTTGCCAACCCGCACTAGGCCAGCGTAGTGAACTATATGGCATCACCACTCTCAATCGGTCTCTCGATTATGAATATGGCCAGTGCCCTGCAGTGGAACGTATATAGGCTGATACAATACAAAAAACTATGCGCGCAGGCCGTACCTAAAAATATATAATTTTAAGTAAAGAATAATGAAGTTAAAGAAATAAAATGATATTTTCGACAAAAACTCTCTTTGGCGGACTGGCAGAATGTAATTATGAACCAATTCAAATTAATCCATTTATAATCCTTACTAAGTCCAGGAACACAACTTGCATTTTTTCACGACCATTCAGCATTTTTCTCTTTTGTTACATTTGTGCCAACCATTTCAAGGATACTTCTTAAAATAAATATTCAAAAAATAACCTTTCTTATGATGGTAATTATGAAATGCACCTTAGCACATTGAGAATTCAAGATTTGCTACCTACATAACATCTGTACCCAGTTATCTTTTAGAGCATAAAACACATTTTCGTAGGCACATTATTTTAACAGTATCAGCAAATCTATGTACAAACCATAATTTATTATCTGTGGCTGACGCAGCTTTTCGCGGTATAGGCAAAGGTCGCGCGAACGTTCGGCCCGTCACGGATTGACGCGCCATTTGCTATCTAATCTGTGGAGTGGTGGCGCAAATTGTGTAAATAAACTAATGAGACGATTCCACTCGAATCGCCTACGTCCCGATACACGTTATGTTAAATAAAACTGTGTAAAACACATATTACTTCAATGTGAATATTATTTTTAGTAATTTAAGGAATTTGATGTTATTTCCCGAAATTACTAGCGACTGCGAATATCATTAATTATATTTTATGTCAGAAATTATACATCAACTATAGTATTAACTGAAAAATAGGTCATCACAACATCGTACGCCTTTTATTCTTATTATAGGGATTTATATAGATATATCTTATGGAGAGGACAAGTATAACTCTACCTTGATTTAAGGCTGTATGTGCTTCCAGTTTGAAGCAAGCCAGCTTAGTCTTGTCATGTCAGTCATGATCAATGAGAGACAATAGTTTCTGGTGTCTTCAATGAATAGGGAATATACCAAAATATATTTGAACTACACTGCAATCGGCATGAAATACACAAAAAACATTCAACTCTTTAACTTTTCTAGCCAACATTAGTTCAAAGCTATTTGAATTATTTATTTCCCACCAATAAAACCCCAAATACAAACAGCAATTAGTAAAAATTAGCGTATACGTGCTCAGTGCGGTGCAATGTTTATCCCGGTTTGTTACCAAGCGTTCCGGCACAAAGTTATTCAAAGCTTCTACGGCACCCGGGCGCCTTGCCGTCCGCAAACACGATGAAAAGCAAACGCCGGCTTTCCAGCTTATTTATCTCGAAAAACTGTTTGCGAAGTTGGCTTTGTTTATATTTTTAGGTCGGGATATTGAAGATAAAGAAAGCAGACTATACGTGGCCTTGCTCAAAGACAGTTCTTAAACCTATTTTAGCTGTGTATTTACCAGTATTTACCATTTTAAATCGAATGGATAACCTACGATTTAAAATTAAATGGATTACTATCCACGATTCAAAATTGAAAGGATAATCACCGTTTTGGTCTGTTAGTAATAAGACGGTCGTGGTTGCCGAAACTATAATGACTCTACTGGTGGTAGGTCTCTCATATGTGCGAGGCCGCCCCACAACACTTAAACCTAATAGTTATATTTGAAATCCTCCTCAACAAACATTAGCGCATATATTATATGTATATGTATATTGTTTAATGTTTCCCATACAAATGTTTGTCATTCTGTGACAAAGATTTGTATGTTTAGTGTAAAATCCAGTCTCATTTCAAAACAAACGCAAATGGAGCACTAGCTTTAAACACTATTAAGTATTCTCGAGTCGCGCGACAATGCTTTAAGCAGTACAAATTATTCAACATTAGTACACCGTAAGTAGAATGCGAAGTGTAGGTAGGTAGAACCCTAAAACGAAATGTCTGAAATATAATTCATACTTTAGGTCTGAAATAAAACTCATATTGTGTCATTAGGTCTCTTATATGTAATAGGCCACCGCAATATTTATTTTTCAAACAGCAGTGTAAATGCACTGTTGTGTTTCGGAGTGAAGGACATTGGAACCAGAGTAGCTACTGAACATATTGAGATTTAACATCTTATTTCTCAGGATGGCGAGCACAGTGGAATGCCAAGCATTGCTTGTGGTTGTGGTTGTAATTCAAGGTGTTGTTTGGTTTTGTCACTGTTCATGAGCGGTCGTATCGCTTACCATCAGTGGCGCCACTCATTGCTATAATAAAAAAATAATACAAATTCAATTAAGAGGTAAATGTACTATTATACCAGAATTCTATACTATAAATGTTTTAATAACATCATCATGATTATTTTTTACTGCCTCGGTAGGATAGTTGTACTATGTGATACGGTTACAACGCTGAAGTCTCGGGTTCGAATTCTGAGCGGACAAAGGGATGGCATTACATAACAAAATTTTGTAAATAAAACAAGTCTCGCAACTCAGTTCCTCTATCGTAAAAAGTTATGAGATCCATGTAATACTAAGTCGGTTAATTTATTCAGTTTCTACTTAAGGGACCTTCTCTCTTAAGTTAATACGTAATTAGCTAACCTAACAACATCTTATAGTGATCATATCATTTTTTTTAACTAAAATAGATTGACATGGCCATATTGGATTTTTGTAGTCATTATCAGCCCTCGGTCACGAATTTATGCCCGATATGGCGATTGGCTCGCCTCCTGTCATATCGTGGGAATAATACACGAAGCAAATTGTGGGTGTCCTACGTGTATAAAGTACTGCTGGTAAAAAGGCGTGATTTTTGCTCACAGTAGCACCTGGCAAATAAGACATGTATATTGCTGTGGTTTCGTGAATGTTTGTCATTATTAGTCTATTCCTTTTATAACTTCTTAGTACTTATATTTATTACAAAACTTGCAATAAAAGAATGCAAAAATAAAACTCGAAAAACTACTTTTAAAATTGGAATACACAAACAAAGAAAGTTATTCCACCCGTTTCGCTTTTAGTAAAACTAAATAACTTAGAAACACTTCTGTGAGCTTATTAAGCTCATAAAGCGAGGCGCGGCGGCGAAAGCTCGTTCTCCGGGGGGCTTTTCGACGTCTCTCGCCGCAATTAAATTGATATTCCGAGTGTATCAATCGAGTCGAAAATTCTTCGACCTAATTGCGCCACGTAATTCTACGGTCTCGGGGAAAATTACGAATTAGAAACGTTTCCAAAGTGTCTGAACATTTAATTGGGCCGTCAAATGGCTTAAAGGTTACTGATGTTGCGAAACCTTTGCTCCTTTATGTTTTTGATGAAAAATATTTTATGGTATGAGTTTTTATTATTCATATCGAACAAGGAATGTACCTACGTTATGTTGAAAAGAATATTGTAATTAAGATAAAGAAAACAACAATTAATGATACGAAAAAAACCGTAGTCAATAGAACGATATATGAATGAAAAAAATGTAGGTTTCAGACACAGATCTTTTCAGCTTCTGTAAAATAAACTGTGTAATATCTTTGGATAAAAAAGTAGCTAATCCTACGACATACGAAGGGACATAATTAATGACAAAGGAAACGTTTACAACAACGTAACCTTTTCACATATAGCCTCTTCACAATAATCTCACACATACACAATCCCTTCGTTTTATTCTTTCGTCGAACCATTCTTCACAATACTTCCCCGGAAGAGGCTGCTTTTAGCGATAAGACAGGCTATTGTAGCACATATATTTGTGTTTATGTACTTATCTTTTGTGTATGTACAATGGAGGATGATCTATCTTCTTGACTTTATAATACAGGGCTTAATGAAGGACAGACTCGGATATAACAATGAAACATAGCGATATATTAATGGAATAGTATTAATATTTTAACGTCTTATGTCTTAGGATGGCGAGCGCAGTGGAATGGTAAGCATTGTTTTGTTATTCAAGGTGTTGTTTGGTTTTGTTACTGTTCATGAGCGGTCGTATCGCTTACCATCAGGCGAACGGCATGCTTGTCACGCCATTCATTGCAATACAAAAAAAGTATACTTTCGGTGTTTTATCTAAATTCCTTTTTGTAATCAATTTTAAATAAAGCAATAATTTAATGTTAAATTGCTTTATTTAAAATTGATAACATTTAAAAAACCCGTTTTATAACTTAAAATTGTATCCAATAAATATGTTTTAATAAATAATTAATAAACAACCATATGTCCATGAAAGCAACATATAAGGTTAGTGTTGGAGCTAGATTACTAGCCTTCAGATGTTATTTAAATTAAGGATAATACAAGTATGGTTATACAAAAAATAAACTCTAAAAGCTAAACGTTCCCGCTGTTAAGAACCATGAAAATGTAAAACACGAAATTACCATCAAGTACTTTATTTCGCGACTGCCAACATGTTTATGGTGGTCGCGGATTCAAATCCCAGGGCACATCTCTGATTTTTCGGAGTCAAGTGTGTATTGATAGTTTATCACCACGCACTAAAATAGTGAAGGAAAACATCGTGAGGAAACCTGCATGCCATAGCGATTTGTAAGAATTTCTATGGTATGTAAAAGTTCGCCAACCCGCACTAGACAAGCGTGGCGGACTAGATGGCCTAGCTACTCTCAATCGTATCTTCGTTTGTAGAGTAGTCCCGTGCCCTGCAGTGGGGAAAATAAATTCGTATGGTGGTCAACCCTCTATCACTGTTCCAAACCCACACCTGTCTCTGAACACGATTACGCACACCAAAAAGCCAGTTGACAGATTTATCGATCGCCGCGTCGTCGCGTGCCTACATCGGCTGTCATAGTGACACCAGGCCGCTGTTCCAGGAACGTATTCCCCGGGGAAATAACAGGGGCTATTTAATAGCTCGCCACATACAGCTTATTTATATATTTTTTTATTTTATAATATAACGAAGGTATTTAATTACGATGATCCTGATAAAACGTTTATTTTCAATGTCGCGACAAAATATTATGTTGTATCTTTATTCATCGTAATTAATTATAAATATCATCAGAACTTACTCGGTGAATCCTTTAAATAAATATGACCCTGGGTATAATTTGACTCGGCATGGACTCGCCCATTAGCCAAAATGTCAGTGCATTATTGGTATCTCCAATTTTCCCTTAGAGGTATAGTCATATTTATTAAATAATTGTTTATAAAATATTATTCAGAATTTAATGCGGCCACCACAATTGCGGTTTCATTCAAAATGGATTCTCTAAAACTTTGTTTTTATAATGGACGTTTCAAACGTATATAAAATAATGTCGAGATAAGTGTACACGATTGCCAGCCCCAAGCGGTTTGTAAACTTTTATTACGACTGTGAAAAACACAAAACTCTCCATGTAAATCATCATATAATCTAATTCCCCCATCAAAAAGCAGCGTCATACACTGTTGTGTTCCGATTTGAAAGACATTGTAGCTAGAACGACTTCTAGATATGAGACTTAACATCTTATGTCTCAGGATGATGAACATAGTGGAATGCAAAGCATTGCATTGTAATTCATGTTGTTTGGTTTTGCTACTGTCCATGAGCGATTGTATCATTCACCGTCAGGCGAATGGCATACTCATCTCGCCATTATTGTTAATTTAAAAAAATATATAAATGCAGATTCTTGACAACACATGTATAATAAAAAATATTGTATCGTTTCTAATGTTGCAGATACTAATTTTAACAATGACGCATGATGAATCTTAGAAGCTTACGAGATTTTCAAAGGTATGCCAGTGCTGCTAATCCGCTAAATACTGGCAAAGCTAAACCGTAAACAAACCAAGAATGGGATAGTATAAACATAATAAGATGAATACCGTAGGAACGCTTTGTTGACTGTAAATTAAATAAGTATTCATTATATATTTTATGAATGAAGAGGTTGATGAAAGTGGATGACGCGAAAGTTATATGGCAAGATCGAGCAAAGTAGCGGTCTATAGTCACTGCCTACCCCAACATATATGTATTTTAATCAGTTGAGCCGTATACTCGTTTGTATCCTATAACATACAAAACACCTCTCCAAAAATTACCGCAAAACTTGCTCGCTTAATTAAGGTACTATATACTATCTACATATTGTACATAGTAGCCTGGCCCGGCTCTACCCGGGGGCATATACGCTTTTTTGAAAGTATTATTTTGCCTATGTTCATCAGGAATAACGGAGGATTCTAATGGTGAAAGTCCCCTCTTCAATCAAGAGTACGATGAAGAGTGGTTAGGCCATGTAGTTCACCACGCTGGCCTAGTACGCACGCACGTTTCTTCATTATGCTTTTCTTCACCGTTTAAGTGCGTGGTGGTAGAGTATCAGTGCCCACATGAAACACATTCCGAAAAGTCAGAGGTGTGCCCTTGAATTAGAACCTATGACCACCATGAATTGTTGGCAGTGCGTCTGGTCCACGTCTTGTCCACTAATGTTCGATTGTACGCTGATACAGTACAGTACCTTATTGTCCACAAATGGTCGTTTATAAGCTGATAGCCTTATACAGTACAGTACCTTACAAATCCCTTCCTGGGCGGGTAGTCCTTGTGGAACACGGAATGGTTGAGGATCATCTTCTCGTCTCCCGTGTCCAGCCACGAGCGCTGCAGCACGAAGTCGCGGTTCTTGAGAGGCGCCGGACACGACACTAAAAACAATACACACATATTTAGTATTCCTACGCATGAATACTCAAACGCCAGTTAATTATTATACAGGGTACATCCAGACTGCAACCGATGATTTATTTTATTTTTATTTTATTTTATTTCAGACAACATACAGTCGTGTACATCAACAAAAACAAAGATTATATGTTTACAACTTACAGACTTTGGGTGCCAAAAGAAAGAAGTGAGTGACTTCAAACAGAAAGCAATTAAAAAAGTCGTGTTCGTGTTCATTAAATAAGAAGTAATATCGGAACACAAACAAATAATTTACAATAGGTAATTCTACCTGTGTATAATAGTTTTTTAGATTTACGCAAATGTACACATTGATATAAAACTATTTTTAACGTATTTTATCGCGAATTTGCTTTAATTTTTGCATTCTTTAACTTGCCGACGCGACGCGACGTTTCGATTACTTTACAGCTTTCGTGGTCAAGGGGCGGATTGATATTAGTAATCCACTCAGCGACTGTCACAATTTAACTACCCTATTTTTACATTTTGCCTGACCTTTGTCAACCGTACTCTGAATTAAAGAAGCAACCCATGCCCTGCAGTAGGACTTATATGAGCGAATACAGTACAGTATATTTCAAGAGCGCCGCTTTATGTGGTTTGGTAAAACCACAAGACATCAGCAATATGTTTAATTTTCAAAACAGTGGGGTGTCAATCTCAAGGTCGGCTAAAAAATCGATGGAAGTCCTAGAAAATATGAAGTTAATTTGTCTTGCATTTCAATTCAGCGAAGCTTAGGAGACTGCAAGAAGGTTCATCTTGGCACTAGACATAATAACGTCGTGTAGATTGACCGAAAAAAAAGTAGAAAGAAAAAATACTATAATACTAAAATTTACTATAATTTACACCAAAAAATAAAAAAACTTAAACATCGATTCGTCCTTATTATTCTTAAGAGGCTTAAGATATTTATCTTATCTCTTACAATTATGAGACGTTCAAAACAACGAAACCAGACTCTTTCTTACTTTTTCACCTAAAACACTATTCATCGGAAACCACTAACAATGATAGAAGTTTCCAACATTTATCCGTACCGCGATCAAGACCTGAGCATCCTTGCCCATTATCCGGGCCATAATATTGATGGGATTCGTTTTGCTTCGTGCCAAAGCGAATCAACAGTTCTCTAATACGGTTGGATTGGAGCCAACGTTGGCCGAACTTACTGACTTAAAATATAATCAAAACTTTAGGCAAATCTGATCTAGAACCGATCTAATAGGATGGACCTAGCAAACTTCGTGACTTGATTAACTTTACTGAAATTGCGTCAAGTCCTGGAGAGCGTGTCGGTAGTTACTAGCGTGAGTTTTCATAGACAGTATTAAGGAGGATCAATTGGTAGATTTTCTTAATATTCGGCTATGTACGACAGAAGATTCAGATTAAATCTGATACATATTGGTATCTTTTTTATTTATTTTTCACAGCAATAAAAAAATAAGTTACATGATGTCCACTCTCAGTATTAAGATGTACTCTGTAACGTCCACTGTTGGATAGATTCCTCTAACAACCTGTTGAATAATAATTGGATTGCGTATATGGCACAAGTTTTGTATACGTTCAATTCATTTGTAATTTTCAAGAATGCGTCAAGTTTTTATTACCTTCTGTAATTGTTTAAAATTTTACATCTAACTTCTACGAAAATAAATATTTTCGTTTATCGTATTATTTCAAAACAGTCACGTTTGTCTAGTAAGTTTTGACAATTTAATTAAAGCTACGGGTCACGTAGAAATAGTATAAAATTTGCATGAAATTTTAGTTTTACTACGTAAGTTATTAAAACATTTGTTCATGCCTATATTCTCGGAGAAGTAGGCAGATATGTTGATAATTCTATACATAGTTTGCTGAACTTCTTTCTAAGGATATAAAACGGGCGAGCCTATTATACCACACAAATATAATTAAATTTGAAAAATATGTCTAGCGGTAGCCTCGGTAGCGCAGTTGTACTACGGTACGATATTACAAAGATACGGTCTCTGGTTCGAATCCTGGGTCGAACTAATAGAAATTGGACTTTTTTATTCATTATCGGCCCTGAGTCAAAAATTTGTACTCTGTAGGTTGATATTCTCGCCCCCCGTCAAATCAGTGGACGGAACAAACAGGGGGAAATGTGTGTGCCCTGGTAGCAGCTCTACCTACTCCCTCTGGAAAACAGTGTGAATTTATGTAAAAAAACAAAAGACAACTTTAATTAATTTAGATAAAGCAATACTGCATATGTAACAAAACTAAAGTGTTAAAAATACTTTAGCAAATTCGCACGCTCACACAATCATTTCTTACGCCTTATAAATGTAAATGGCAATAGTTTGACGATCTGTCTACAATTGCTGTTCATAAATCGGAACAGATTCAATTCCTTTCGGAGTCGTTAGAGCAAATCGGCCTTGATTTATCAACGCTCCAACTGTGGAAGATACGGTTATATACCCACTGCTGAACTTTTTTATACGAGCTGTTGAACTACAGCATCGCTCTTCTAATTATTATTTTTTTGCAGTAAATAGCATGACTAGCTTTCTATTCGCCGGATGGTACGCGATACAACCACTCATGGACAGTAGCAAAACCAAACAACACCATGAATTACAAAGCTATGCTTGACATTCCACAGCGCTCGGTATCCTGAGACATAAAGTTTTAAATTTCAATATGTCCAGTAGTTCCTCTAGCTTCAATATCCTTCAAACCGGAACACAACAGTGCATTTACACTGCTGTTTAGCAGGAAGAATAAACATTGCGGTGGTACCTACCAAGGCGGCCTGTTACATATGAGAGACCTTTCATTTAATTTCTCTACTATCATCAATATCACACAAAATTATGGCAGAAAGATTATTTAAAGTTACAATCAAAAATAATATTTCTGCCATATAACCAAGACTTTTATAATCCATTACACGTGTTCTCTCCGTCCTATAATCCTGGGTCCTTCCACCGTAGCGTGAAGAGGCATCTTAGCGGGCCGGCGTGATTGTATAAAATGGAATCAGACTGCTACTATTCATTTTACGCGCCATTCTATATTCTGTCTATGCGGCATTTGCACTTATCACCAAGTGAAATGAATTCACTGCGTGTTTTTTTTATTTCATGGAAAGGCGAGATGAGCATGTCGTTCGCCTGATGCTAAGCGATACGCTGCTCATGAATAGTAGCAAAACCAAACATCGCCATGAATTACCAAGCAATGCTTGGCATTCCACTCTGCTCGCGATCCTGAGACATAAGATGTTAACCCCTTACCGCATACCAAGCCATTTATGGCTTCTACAGTTTGTTAATTTTTTACAGTTAACTAATCATTAAATTAAAGTTAAATAAATTTTATCATATGAAGTGTTCTTTCATAAGACGATGCATATTTTTTTGCTTTATTCAGCAATTTTTGTCAAAACTATTTCAGTTTATTTAAATTTTTTTCAATAACATCCTTCAAAATTCATGCAGTAAGGGGTTAAGTCTCAATATGTCCAGTAGGTACTCTGGCTACAATGTCCAAGGTCCCCGAATTTAAAAAATCTGCTCTAATATGCACTGATACTAACTGAGATACATCATAATCGTCATCATCCTCACTAAAAGGGACGTCTATTGGTGAACAAAGAACTACCTTAATCGTTTCCACAACAATCTATTGGAAGCGACCTAAATCCAGCGCCTTCCTACAAACTACATAAGATGCGACATAAACATTAACATATAAATCTAACAAAAAACATTACAATACTAATTACTAATCATATTTCATTAGGGAACTTGTCCCAGTGATTTTGAAGGCCTCGCAATCATCCAAAATAATCTAAACAGCACAGAAATGTCCCAACTCTGAAGCGAAATTACGTAAACATACCCTTATAATGACATCAGAAATTCATTGAAATTTCTTTGACGGCTGTGCCTGAGGGCTCGAGGAAATAACTTCACACGATGCCATTCCAAGTGATCTCATTTGACGATAATTTATTCCTCATACACGCTTAGCAATAACCAACCGCAATGAATATATATGAATTATTTTAGTTATTGCCGTTCTGCAGATATAAGAGCGTGATATTATGTTATTAATATTTGAATAAGGTCGCAGTTATTGTTCAAATGACATCTATTTCACTTCAGGGAGCATTATACATTGACGTGCAGCTATTTTCAATAATATGGACAAAAATAATTAACAATTTTGTCCCTTGGAGTAAGCAGATATTTTATATGCTGGTCCAATAAAGCAACTACAATGGAGAAAATAAATTAATAAACCTCACAGTCACACAAAAAGTTACCCCACATTAAAATGACATAGATTCAATGACACAGTATACATCCCATATACATATTATATTTAATGCTGAGAGTAGTTATGTCTTACCAGATTATATTACTTTACGGGCCTGGTTGAAACCAGGTATTAATATAATTAAATAAGGAAAGAAAATCTATTTGGATACTGGATTATTGGATTAAATTATACGACCAGATAAAATATAAACATTTAAGGACACAAAGCAAAGGTGGAATTGCATAGAACGTATCAACAATCAGGCGTGTCTCTAAAGAATGCAAGCCGCTGGTAGACAAACCGCAAGTTTTCGAAAATTCCGAAACTTCCGTGTAGAACATACACGTCGCATGTCTAAAACCAGTCTCTACCCTGCAATTTCAGGACGATGTTGGTTACGGAACATTCCCGAACATTCCCGAATTCTCGCGTTGCTTGTACCGACATGGCACCGGCGTTGTGAACGCACATATTGCGAAGACACGGGATTTCCATTGTGAATGACAAGCTTCACGAAAAAATGCAATTGCAGAGCCATTGTTTTGAAATAATTTAATTAATTAAATCATATCAATAATAAACCAATAAAATGTATTAATTCTTTGAAGAATAACTTAATATTATAATAATTTCTTATCTCTAATAAAAGTTCCAGTTTTTTATCCTGTGCTTTTCAAAATACGCCTGACAATTACCAAGAGGTATTCGTTGGTATGCTGAGAATGATTTCCTAGTGACCCAGTACGTACGCAATATCCAAAAGTTTGATGGACTAGAAAACCCGTGACACCGATATATCCCTTTCATCCTCTGTCAGGGTACTGAAAGGATATCTCAACAATTTCCAACGTATTATAAAAATGAAGAAATACAGATTTCATACTTCAAAATATAGCGCTTATAGAATGTGATAAATTTAAATATTAATAAAGATATCTTAAATAGGGGACATTTTGTCTCGTCTGCTCTATTTTGCTTGCCCATTCCAAACTATATATTTTCAACACGACGCTACACTAGTTACATATTTTAACACACATTACGGTCCTTGTCGTGTCATTAATGAAATTGAACAATACATTACCATTAATATACGTCTAACAACCACTAAACCTTTATTAGACATGGAAACTTATTATAATTTATAAGTGACTCCGTGGAAATTAGTGGGGGAATATTAAACTTATATACGAATGAGGTCGAATACATTTTCTATGATATTAAATGTGAATATTTTCTGAGTTTGTTAAGGGTAAATGCAAATTAATTTTTCAAGACGAAACAGAAGTGTCGAGAGATGAAAAGATATATTAAAATTATTAAATATAATTTTAATTATAAAATACAATCTATTCAACATTGTAACTAGACACGAACTGCCGAGTCAATATCTGGGATTTAAATCACAAAGCACAAACTTCAGACTTTTCGAAGAATACAGTCGACTATGACCTAAGTTTTCTCAATCAAGTTTTTTTTGTTTTATATGTCTGGCAACCGAGCAAACAGATCACCTGATGGAAAGTGATCACTGCCGCCCATGAACATCTACAACGTTTGGATCATATCTAGGTGTAGTCGGCCCATCAAATTAAGAGAGGAGCAGGAAAAATAAAGAACTGGAAGGGGAAAAGGGGGGTTAGGCATCCATCATTTACCGAACGAAACGCGTCAGCAAAGCTATCACTTCACGTCGATCTCCTGTGAGACAGTAGTACCGCCCCGAACAACCAACAAATAATAGCGTGGCTCTACCACTTCCAAAATCTAGATTTTTGTGGAGTCCTTCGCTTAGTAATGCGAATATGGTTTAATATAATGCATCTCATATCTGTCTAGAGATCGCATTAAGTATTAAACAATTTATCCCAATTAACAAATACAAAATAGCAACAACAAATAATACCTATGCTCTTTTACTTCATAAAATATGCCTCATAAAGTTACACAAACGACTTTTAAAGCCTGCGACGGTAACTGGGTGCCAAGTATCGATTAAACGTCAAGTCAAAACTTTTGTAATCCATCGACATTCGTTCAGGAACAATGTAACACTTGAAATTCCGGGGAACGTCGCTCTTGTTAACTTCGGCTTTTTAACCTGGGTGTAATGCTTCCACGTTTTTGTTTTGTGGAGTCGTTTATCGACGGTTTTTGGATTGGATTGTCTTTTTATTCGCTTATTTTAAGTTTTATTTTTCAGTAATATCTATACTAGTATTAAGAAGAAAGATTTGATTGTTTGCGTTGAAAGGGCTCTAAAACTACTTTATCGATTTGAAAAATTATTTCACCATGAACATAGGCGATAGAATATTTTCAAAAAAGTGTATCTTCCCGTCCGCTTGCTACTGTGTTGCCAAGGTATCCATCAAATGCTTGTTACATTATCCTACCCAAATGAAAAACAAAAATTAATTAAATAAATAAATTATACATAATTCTTTTTACTTTTTAAAAATGTTACTTACAAATAGTTTTCTTGTTATTTCTTAACCATTATTTTTCTAAAATTAGTGATCCTGCAACATATTATGTAGATTAAATAGATTACCTTTCCATCGACTGAATTTCCAACAATTCCCACAAAATGAGTTAAAATTGTTGGCTAGACTCCAACAAAGGTCGTGGACCTCTATTCAGTTGTGTTCTAGATAATTTGTACATCTTGGCAATTCTCTTTACAGCCTAAATGTTAACCCATCTGGCGTGTAATACCATAAAGCGAAATGAAAACTAACAGCCAAGTAAAACGCACTTAAAATTCATATTATGCGAAACGGGTAAAGTTTATATTGACATCCTCCGTGGCAAAGTTGCTTAGCGTAGGCTGTGTTATGATAGGCCGATGGTTCCGCATACTAAGACAATATTTACGACCAATTATAACCCACAAATATTTTTTCATTTATATTTTGATGTATTGCGAGATGTGCATGCAATTCATCTGATGGTAACCGATATGACAGTGGCAAAACAAAACAACCGCATGAAATACAAAGCTTGGTATTCCACTGCGCTCGCAATCCTTAGACATAAGATGTTAAATAGTCAATACCTATGTCCAGTAGTTACCCTGGCTTCAAATCAGAACACAACAATTATAATCGAAATTATTTCGTAGTTTCCATTAGCCGTACTACACAATATATAGTATGTATCCTAGTAAAGCATTAGAAGATTATTTTTTATGTTGTTGGGTGTACTTTTTCACGATTTGTATATTGAAGTATTGTACTATGCTACTGTCAGACTCCCGCCTACAAGGTGGACGGATGACCTGGTTAAGGTAAGACCGCTTCCAACAGGGTGATATGGAGATCCTTCGAGGAGGCTTATGTTCTGAAGTGGACTTCCTGTGGCTGAAGACAGGGACAGATAAAATAATTGACAGCCTCCGTGGCGCAGTTGGTTAGACGCCGCCTGTGAAACGAGAGGCCGCGGGTTCGATCCCCGCACCGAGAGAAATGTTTGTGTGGCCCACAAATATTTCTTCCGGGTCTGGGTGTTTGTGAGACCGAAAAGTCTCTCGTAGTTCCTGATACCCACGACACAAGACTTGATCTTAGTGTGGGGTCAGGACTATGTATGTGACTGTTGGGTGTTATTTATTTATTTATATTATACAGAAACGGTCATACTCGTATATATCTTATTTTAAGGATATTATAACTGCACCCAACTGCATTTAGTAACATATTTGCTGTACTCATTTTATGAATCAATAAAAAAGTATAATGTTTACTGGTGGTAAGTCTCTCATAATTATGTGAGAGGCCATCTGGGTGGGTACCACCGCAATGTCTATTTCTCCCGTCAAACAGCAGTGTAAACGCACTGTTGTGTTTCGGATTGAAGGGCATTGTAGCCAGAGTAACTACTGGACATATTCAGACTTAACATCTTATGTCTCAGGATGGCGAGCGCAGTGGAATGCCAAGCATTGCTTTGTAATTCAAGGTGTTGTTTGGTTTTGCTACTGTTCATGAGCGGTCGTATCGCTCACCATCAGGCGAACGGCATACTCGTCTCGCCATTCATAGCAATAAAAAAAAATGTCCATACGGTTTACACTGTTATGTATACTTATGTATGCATTGAAAACTTATGTGTTTTATGTAAGTTTATTGTTTGCTGAATTAATTATGTATATATAAGCCTAGGGATGTCTACACTCGTATGTTACATATTGACCACCCCTAGATATCGCTGACTTGCAAATATGCTATTTGCCAATATCCAAGTTAGCAACGGAAGGATCGCCGACGCAGCGGAACGTGTATCGACCACGAGCCGCCGACTCAGCGCCTCGTGCCCCGCACCGACGTCATCGGAAGCGGACACCAAAGCCTTCGCCCCTCAGGCCACCGTCACTTCTAGGTCTCGCATCGACCAGTAGACATCTAGATTAATTAGTTATAATTTTGTAATTTTTATACTTTAATAAATTAATTATATTTTAAATTTGCATTTTTTTTGCAACCTCGGGTCGCGCTCGACATAATTGGCGCAGTCGGTAGGATACCCGAAATATCACGTATATCGCAAACCGCCGCGCGCGTGCGATCGGGTATCGAAGAATCTTCGCGAGCAGCTTCCTGAGGTGATCAAGAAATCGATCTCGCAGAAACCAAGATGCAAATGTAAGTACTTTAGTTTCTATCTAGAGTTGCTTCCTTTTAATCCTAAGTCATTTCCAAAAATCCAAAATTTTCCATCCAAGGCAAAATCGGATTTCTAGGTTAGGTAATAGTAGTCGTAGTATTTTACAAGACGCAAGTAGGAATTTAGATTCGGACACGATGGTAGATCAAATTTATAAAGCGCTCCGCTTGCTTCCCGAATTTGATGGTAACCCTAACGTGCTCACAAGATTTATTCGTCTATGTGATCAGTTAGTGGAGGAATATGCAAGTGAGGAGGCTGGTAAGAAGTTAAGTAATTTAGCATTATTAAATGGCATTTTAAATAAAGTAACAGGGCCCGCCGCGCGCCTTATTAATTCAAACGGTGTACCAGAGACCTGGGATGGCATTCGATCTGCCTTAGTTAATAATTTTGCTGATCAACGAGATGAAACATCTCTGTATAATGATCTTGCGTTACTGAACCAAGGCCCGGCAAGTCCCCAAGAATTTTACGAACAGTGTCAGAACCTATTTAGTACCATTATGACCTATGTCAGTCTGCATGAAACGGTCCCGAGTACCATTGAGTCAAAACGCAATTTGTATAAGAAGCTAACGCTTCAGTCATACTTACGGGGTCTGCGCGACCCATTGGGATCTCGAATCCGTTGCATGCGCCCTGATACGATTGAAAAAGCTTTATAGTTTGTGCACGAAGAGGTTAATACTTTATATATGCAGCAACGCAACGAGCACATGCCTGACAAAAGGCATCAGCCCCAGGTTAGTCAACCTCAATTTCAATACGGTGTTAAATCATCCCCTATTGTCATTCCACCCCCGCGACCGTTAGTGACGCAACCACCTAGACCTTTTAATATGCCCAGTCAATTTCGTCAATTTTCCGCGCAGCCGCATAAACCGGTTCCACTATGGAAACCGAATGTTCCTCAACCGAGAGGACCTACACGGACGCAACAAATGTTTGGTGCACCACCCCCAAACTATAGGCCCGCGAGTAACGTCTTTAAATTACCGCCGCGAAACGTAGCGCCCGCCGGTCCTACACCTATGAGTGGTGTGAGTCATTTTGTGACGAAACCATTCCCGCGTCAGCCTCATGACTGGAGTAGATCAGGTAACCCTCCACCTTCGAATTATTTTAAGACTAGGGAGATGAACTTTACGGAATTTTACGAACCGACAAACTATGACGACTATGAATATTACAGTGACTATCAAACGGACTATATTGAATACCCTGACTATGCTTGTGGATTTACATACGACCAACAACCGCACTATTCTGATAGTTGTAGTATTGAAGAAATACCGGTAGACACCCCTAAGGTTGAGAATGAGGATTTTCAGAAAACCTCCAAATCAGACAAGTCAAAATAGAAATTAATTTACAGACACAACGACAATTACCGTATATAGAGATAATGGATCCCCCGATCAGATTACTCATAGATACCGGCGCAAACCAGTCATTTATAAGCCCGGAATGTGTGCAACGTTTTTATTCACACATACCATGCAATTATGAACCTTTTGAAGTTACAAACATTCACGCTACAACGCGAAATGAATATTCTATTACTGTACCGTGTTTCCAGGAAATAAATGAGCCAGACGATATTACTTTATTCATTTATAAATTTCACAACTATTTTGATGGCTTAATTGGACTAGATTTACTTGAAAAATGGGAATCCAATATTGACTTAAAGAATAAAATCTTAATTACTAAAAATTCCACTAATCCACTTTTAATGTATGATTCGCGTAACTGTAACTTGTACGAAGATATTATACCGGCCAACTCATGTAAGTTAGTTAAAGTTCCGATAAATTTTCATGATGGTGAGGCATTTATTCCGGAACAATTTATATCCAACTGTGTCATCGGAGACTGTGTTACTACGATTAAGCATAATCGTGGAATCATAGAAATTAAAAATCCAACCCGCCATGACTTAGTATTTTCAATGGATCGTCCTGTCGAAGCGCAACTATTTAATGTTCAGTGCACGCGTACCGAACAAGCATCGGATCGCGTTAGTCAGGTGTTGTCGCGATTGCGCACGGATCATTTAAATCCGGAGGAACGCGCAAACTTAGAAGCGCTTTGTTCTCGATATGCCGATGTATTCTATATAGAGGGCGAACCCTTAACTTTTACCAACCAAGTTAAGCATAAAATCAGAACAACTGACGAGGTTCCAGTTTACACTAAGAGCTATAGGTATCCGCATATTCTTAGGCAAGAGGTACACGATTTAATTCACAAAATGCTTGACCAGGGAATTATTCGACCATCTCATTCCGCGTGGAATTCACCTATTTGGGTCGTTCCTAAAAAGTTAGATGCATCCGGGGAAACGAAATGGCGAATTGTAGTTGACTTTAGGAAGTTGAATGACAAAACCATTGACGATAAATATCCTATTCCTAATATATCTGACGTATTTGACAAATTAGGTAATTGCCATTACTTTACTACATTAGATTTAGCAAGTGGGTTCCATCAAGTTGAGATGAGCCCAGAAGATATCTCAAAGACGGCATTCAATGTAGAGCACGGTCACTACGAGTTCTTACGTATGCCAATGGGCCTTAAGAACGCTCCATCTACGTTTCAACGCGTAATGGACAACGTCCTTAGAGACCTGCAAAACGTTGTGTGTCTCGTGTATCTAGATGACATAATAGTCTTTAGCGTTTCATTACAAGAGCATATGGTCAATTTAGAAAAAGTTTTTAAAAGATTGAGAGACTCTAATTTTAAAGTACAAATGAATAAATCCGAATTCTTAAAACTAGAAACAGCTTATTTAGGGCACATTATAAGTAAAGATGGTATTAAGCCAAACCCAGATAAAATTAAAGCCATAGAACAATTTCCAATGCCTAAAACCCCCACTGAGATTAAACGATTTCTCGGACTGTTGGGTTATTATCGTAAATTTATACCCGACTTTGCTCGTGTAACGAAACCCATGACCCAATGTCTCAAAAAAGGATCTAAAATAGTACCCGGTAATAGCGATTACGTCAAATGTTTCGAGAAATGTAAGACTCTACTAACTAATGACCCAATATTACAGTACCCTGACTTTGAAAAGGAATTTATTTTGACTACTGACGCCTCTAACTACGCCATCGGAGCGGTTCTCTCTCAAGGACCAATAGGTAGTGACAGACCCATAGCATATGCGTCGAGAACCCTCAACACTAGTGAAATAAATTATAGCACTATCGAGAAGGAACTCTTAGCGATAGTGTGGGGTACTAAATATTTCCGCCCATATTTGTTTGGAAGAAAATTCAAAGTTCTTACTGATCATAAGCCCCTTCAGTGGGTTATGAACATAAAAGAACCTAATTCACGATTAACGCGATGGAGACTGAAATTGAGCGAGTATAATTTTACACCAATTTATAAACAGGGTAAATTTAATACCAATGCTGACGCCCTGTCTCGCATCGAAATCAATAATGAAGATGTGAGTTCTATCGCTGTTAACGTTCCTGAGTCAGTAAGGCAACCTTCAGTTGCTGGGTCTTCAACCCTTACTGCCCATACAAGTACAGAAAACCCCATATTAGATATCCCGATAACTGATGACCCCTTAAATAAATTTAATAGACAAATATGCTTTGTGGTAGTAGGTGACATAAAAAAACGACCGACTGTAACTAAACCATTTGACACACACACTAAAACGACTATACAAGTTTCCGAATTTAACTTAGAAGATGACATTATTAACGCAGTAAAAGAGTATATAAATCCTAAAGTAAAGACAGGTCTTTTAATTAATCCACCCTTGGCCATGTATAAAATCATCCCTATAATACAAAATAAATTTAAAAGTTCAGCCATGAACTTGGTCTTAACTAAGAATGAAGTAGAGAATGTTAAGGAATATTTACGGCAGCAAGAAATCATAAAGAAATATCACGAGGGTAAAACTAACCACCGTGGTATTAATGAATGCTTTTTATCATTATCTCACCGTTATTATTGGCCCAAGATGAAAGAATCAATCGCAAAATACATCAATGAATGTAGTATTTGCGGTCAGGCTAAATACGATCGACATCCTATAAAACAAAAATTTTCTATAGTACCACCACCAAGTAAACCTTTTGAAATTCTTCATCTTGATCTATTTACAACTGAAACTGAAAAATTCCTTACCTTAGTTGATGCCTTCTCGAAATACGCCCAAGCGTATCATCTTAGAGATGGAACAGCTTTAAGTGTCATTCAAGCTCTTCTTGTGTTTTGTACTCATCATGGCATGCCCTTGACTATTGTGACTGACCAAGGACCCGAATTCACAAACGCACTATTCTCAGAATTCACACGATTACACAATATACAACACCATAAGATCCTTGCACATACACCTAACGATAATGGAATTGTAGAGCGTTTTCATTCCACCATACTCGAACACCTAAGGATCCTGAAACTGGAAAAGAAAAACCAGCCTGCGATCAATCTAATGCCTTATGCAGTTATGGCATATAACAGCTCTATTCATAGCTTTACAAAATGCCGACCAATAGATCTCATCACAGGACACTTTGACCCCCGTGATCCTATACATATAAATATAACGGAACATTTGCTTCCACAATACTTACAAGATCATAAGGAGCGAATGATTCAAGTCTATAATTTAATTAATGAAACTTCTTTACACAATAGAACCGAACTGACTGAAAACCGAAATAAAGACCGCGAACCTGAAAAAACATATACACCCGACCAGCAAGTTTTTGTGCGGAACCCTTTGGCTTCTCGGCAGAAACTCGCCGCTCGTTACACACAAGATACAGTTTTAGCCGATTTACCAATTCATATCTACACGAAAAAGAAACGTGGTCCCGTAGCTAAGTCACGCCTTAAGCGTAGCCCCGTATTGTTACAGGATGACTCTACTGCTACTACTGCTGCTACAACTGACCAAAGGACAAGACGTAACGATTGACTCCCTACAAGACGGACCCGGACTACTGCCTTTTAATTTAGGACCCGCGAAACTTATATCCCATTATCATTCATTTCTCAATTACATTAACCTCAGTGATATTGACTCCCAAGTTGCTACGGTAAAATCACAGCTATCCGATCTTAAGCCTCAATTAAATAATAAAACACTTTCATTATATGATCCCCACATAACATACCTTAGTGATAAATTAAAAAGAATTTCTGATCAATTGGGCACATTTGAGTTGAACCGTAAAAAAAGAGGCCTGATTGACGGACTTGGTTCGGTAATTAAAAGCATATCCGGTAATTTGGATTACACAGATGCTATAAAATATGACAATGCTATCAAAGTTCTCAGAAAAAACGAACATAAATTAGAAACTGAAATTACAAGCCATATAAGTTTAAATAAAGAATGGGTATTACAAAACTCACAGGTATTAGAAAATATATCTATAAATCAGGAAAAGATAAGTGAAACTTTAAATCGTATTATGGATAGTGATAGCGCTAGGGAAACTGAATTAATTAAATACGCCCATCTGGCGCAACATCTTATCATTTTGAGTGACAATATCGATAGATTGTCGGAAGAACTGTATAAGTTAGAAATAACTTTAGCTTTTATTAGAATTTCGGGCACTCCTCATTCCATATTAACCGTAAAGGACATGATGGAGATTATAGGAAAATTAAAGATTCTCTATAATAGCAAAGAGATTCTTAATATAGAAATCAGGCATTTTTATGATATAATTAAATTAGGTTATTTTTACAGTAGTAACGAGATAGTTATAGTTTATAAGATACCGATTGTCTATATCCCAACTTATGAATTTTATAAATTATCCACGGTTCCTAATAAGCACCACCAAATCCTATTACCGTCCTTACCTTACATAGCAATCTCTGGAGAAGAATCTTGGTACATGGAGGCTGAATGCCCGAAGGTGATGGACTACTATCTCTGCGAACGAAAACCCACATACAACACTCAAGATAACCCGAACTGCGTGCACCAGCTGATCGCGTCCCAGGAACTTGACGCATCCTGCCAGCCGACTTCAGTTGTCCTCGTGAGAGAAGCTATGGAACAACTCGACGAGAAACATTATACTATAAGTCTTCCTAATAAAACCAAGATCAAGACTTCCTGCGGCCAAGAACAATACAGAATCCTTCAAGGGAGCTATTTGGTTATCATCCCTCTGAACTGCTATCTGAAAACTCCTGAATTCACAATTTCCAATACCAACGACCGCGTCAAAGGACACCCGTTGAAGATAATTGAATTACCTGCATACAAGGATCAGAAAACCAAAGAAAATACACCTATTATATTGAATTCGGCGGATCTCAAAAACCTACATACGCTTAATGAGAAGATATCTCTGCAGCAACCCGCAAAGCTAAATGAAATTGATACGTCGAGCCTCTATCATACAACTATCCCGGTTTACATCATCTTATTAAGTACAGTAGCACTGGTTATACCTCTCACATACTGGTATTTCCGGACCAAACGAACAATTGAAGATCAAGCTAAAGAAAATACTCCACAAGAAACATACTCCGAGATACAAGAACCGAGATGTCATCCCTCAGAGATAAATCTCAATTCCAGCATCGTTTCAGCGACTCTATCAAAAATCGTTTCGAAATAGTCGCTGAAGTACGGGGGGAGGTGTTACATATTGACCACCCCTAGATATCGCTGACTTGCAAATATGCTATTTGCCAATATCCAAGTTAGCAACGGAAGGATCGCCGACGCAGCGGAACGTGTATCGACCACGAGCCGCCGACTCAGCGCCTCGTGCCCCGCACCGACGTCATCGGAAGCGGACACCAAAGCCTTCGCCCCTCAGGCCACCGTCACTTCTAGGTCTCGCATCGACCAGTAGACATCTAGATTAATTAGTTATAATTTTGTAATTTTTATACTTTAATAAATTAATTATATTTTAAATTTGCATTTTTTTTGCAACCTCGGGTCGCGCTCGACATAATTCGTATATATAGGTATTGTTTATGTAAGTTTATTTTTAAACAAAGAGGACCGTCGATTTCTCGTGGCATTTTACCTGTTTTAATAGATACCTGGAAGAGATTGCTTTTATGAAAATGAAATGAAAACATAATTTACATTCAGTCGTTTTTACCACCTACCACACAGATAAGGCTTTAGCGATAAGGCCGCCAATTGTTTCACCAAATGTACATATGTTACATATTTTTATTTTATGTTTATTAATACACCATATTAATAAAGTATTTATTATTATTATTAGTATTAAAAAAGACAAGACACGCAACATGAACCGTACATAATTTGTACAGGTTGCTTTTCAATACAGGCTCGTTAATCAGTTAAGCATTAGCTAAACACTGATCAGTTAATGTTGCTTGTGTTTGTCTGCGGTTTGTCGACGAGTGTACTATGTATGTGAACAGTGCCGGCGGCGGCGCGGCGCTACACCAAACGAGGAATGTCTAATTACCATGCATCGTTGACACCTCATATCAAAAACTTTGTGTTTTATTTTAAGGAAGCTGGGGCTTAAAATCAACTACAGCAAGACCAAACTAATGGTAATAGATCGTACCAACCAACTGCAGCTAACCGGAGTTCTACAGCTCGAAACCGTACAAGATTTTAATTATCTGGGATCTATCATCTGCAGCACAGGATCTTGTGAAAAGGAAATACGAAGGCGTATAGGTATGGCCAAAAATGCAATGACGCAGCTGCACAAAATATGGAAAGACCGCAACATCAGGAGGAAAACAAAAGTAAAACTAGTCAACTCCCTAGTCTTCTCCATATTCAACTATGGATCGGAAACGTGGACCATGAAGAAAGCCGACCGAGATCGCATAGATGCTTTCGAGATGTGGTGCTGGAGGAAAATGCTTCAGATACCGTGGACTGCGTTCCGCTCCAACGTATCCATTCTACGCGATCTCCAAATCAAAACCAGGCTCTCTACCATCTGCTTGCGCCGAGTACTGGAGTTCTTTGGCCATATAGCTAGGAAGGACGGAGATAACTTGGAACAACTAATCATTACTGGCAAAGTCGATGGTAAACGTCCGAGAGGCAGATGTCCTATCAGATGGTCGGACCAAGTCAGCTCGACCCTTAACATTAAGTTCCACGAAGCGCTCCACTATGCCAAGGACAGGAAAAGGTGGCGCAGCATAATTCGGACACAGATTACTCCAGGTTCAGGGGATCACGACCCTCAGCAATGAGGAAAACGATGCGAGGAGGAGATTGTATTTTAATATCGTCTTTCGACTCTATATACATCATTAAAAACGAAAAACTTTATATGTAATATGGGGCGTCGATTTGTTCATATAAACTTTTTTACGGGAATTTCTCTTAGTTCGTGTGTTAAGCAAACTGCGAAAGTATGTCACTATTTGCCGGAGGTATAGCTCTAAGAGTGGCCTGGAAAACGCTAGCCGACATCTCAAGGAAGATATGAAAACTAATGGGTTTGCAAACGTGAATGTTTAAGAGCAGCCACGGAAAAGATTCACGATTGTATATTTTCGAGGTCGAAAGATAACGATTGTGGTTCCTTATTAATAACGATCATCGGGTACAAAAGCGTTTACATGGAAAATTCTTTCACCTTGATAGCAAAAAGGTTAAAAAAAGATAGATAAAAACTAAGGATTTTTTGAATTTCAAAAAGGTACATCGATTAACGCCTTATATCACTTCCCTTCTCCCTTAACATTGCCTCAAACCACCATTGCTTTTAACGGTGAACATTGTGAGACAACTTTGCATACTATAGGGAATTTGTAAGAATTTCCATGGTATCAAAATCCGCCAACCCGCATTAGGCCAGTGTGGTTTACTATATGGCCTGTCCACTCTCAATCGTACACTGGAAGGTAGAGGAGACCCGTGCCCTGCAGTGGGACGTTTATGGGCTGATACAGTTACCATTGCCTTCCCATTCCACCGCTATAAACATTTTCATATACATCTACGATTCAAGCATTGTAAGTATAGACGACAGTAATCATTTCTCATTACTTGAACGACTTGCTCCTATTCCCAAAAATGCAATTAAAACAACATCTAAAATTGTAATGAAAACAAAATCCATTTTCAGTATCTGATTAACCGTCGTGACAACAGCGCGACAGTTCCGGGCGTTCAATAGCGTAGGGTGCGAACTATCAGAAAATTGACGCCACAGAATATAGGGATGTACGCGACGTGTGTGGCCGTAAAAGCATCCGCTGTGAACCCGACGCGAACACAAAGGGTCGTAACTGGCACGCACTAGGGTTGGCGATCACTAATCCTGGCTGGTTATTGAGTTGTTATAATAAAAAGTAATTTATTGTAATACTCTCACCGTAAATTTTTTAAGAAGGACATCTGTATAGAAAATCTATGGAGATTCACAATTAACAATTATATTATATTCAAAGTAAACTTTTAAGAAAACAAACCTAGTATAGTTTTTTCATTAATTTGTTTATTAATGTGTCATATAGAACTTTTAATTTAGATAATGAACACAACGAAATCTGTGTACAATAGATATTGATAAAATAACTGCTAATAAGCCACTATGGTGGACTATGCCCCTAACCCCTCTTAATTGAACTCTGAGAACGAAAATCAGTGGTGGCGATCAAGAGTTGATAAATACTAAACTGTATATAAAATAAAGTGACGGAAAAATCTTATACACAAAAAAATATATGTTGCGTCATTAAACTTATTTCACGCCACATTCTAGTATTGTTATTCTGATAGAAAGCGATACGATCGCTTATGGATAGTAGCAAAACCAAAACACACCTTGAATTACAAAGCAATGCTTGCACTGCGCTCGCCATCCTGAGACATAGGATGTTAAGTCTCAATATGTCCATTAGTTACTCTGGCAACAACGTCCTTCAATCCGAAACACAACATTTACACTGCTGTTTGGCGGGAGAAACAGAAATTGCGGTGGAACCTACCCAGGCGGTCTCTCACATATGAAAGACCAGTAGAAATAATTAATATTTTTAAAAATAATACAATAAATATGAATTTGTTTACACAGCAAGACAAATATATGAGAAATAAATACGGTGTGTAGGTATGATGTGAACAGACGGGCGACGGTATTTGTGGTCGGGATATTCGGCGAGCATTCCGCGCATACATCATCGATTAGCTCGACCGTAATGATAGTGCAGCCTCCGGTTAGTGGCCTCAACAGAGATATTATAATGAAATAGTCACTATAGCAGTCACAGAAAACAAAAATTGTATAAATGCACTTACTGACAAAGATTATTTTATTACAATGGCGGCTCTTTTTACTCTGGTGACTAGTTATTCAACCCAACCTGTACCCAGAAACATTTACAATTTCATTTTTACTGTAGGTGCATCGCCGTCTTAAAATAGGAGAAAAAATTGAAAGAAATAAGACTAGAGGAAGAAAACTTTCGACAACGTCATTTTCTGAGAGCTAAGCCGTCAGGGATGTTTTAAAAATATTACTCTAAGGCGTACGATAATATTTAAACTTTTATCTTAAATAAACTGTGTTTACTTCAGGCTTGCGTACATGATAAAAGACATAGCAATATCGACATTATCCTCCCTTATGAGACAATGATGAATTGTAGAGATTAGAGAACATTGTTTGCATCTGATGCACTGTTAAGATTCGATACTCTACTCAGAAGGCATTGATTGCATGCACTATCTAGTGATGTCACTCTAGCATATTTTCTATAATGTACGTTTGAACGCACTAATCACAGACTAAAAACTCAAAAATATGTTTTCCATTCACTGGGTCGAGTGGAAAACATATTTTTTGTTGAATAATCCACAAATCTTAGGAAGTACTGATTCGAATAGAAAAAATATTTTAGTCTTGAATAATCCATTTAGCAAGGAGTGCTATAGAGGAACATTTCTGTGAAAATATGTAGCTACACTATTCCCGGAAATACTTTTACACAGAATTTTATATTTAAAAATATATAGAATTCCAAACATAGTAACACAACTTATGAACCGAATGAAGCGTAAATTCCGCCACGGCACACCCCTGCTCGCCGCAAACTGGTTCAACCACTTATAAATTGAATTAGACTTGAGAAATATGCGCTTTATTCAACGCTGGTCATTCCCACTGGCCTACGGAGTTATTTATTTTATAGGCCTGGAAAAAGATTTAAAAGTTTGTAGTAAGTGTAGTTATTTTTGTTCTTTTTTTGTGTAGCTCCGAATACAGATAATGGTTCGTCATTTTTCTAGTTGTAACTCTTTACAATATATATAGAACTGAGGCTGTAGGGTTTATATTTTATTGAGTAATGGCACCAAAACATTTATGACGAACATAATGTTTTTTTCAATAAATGACAGGTTAATTGCCCGGTATAAAAAAAAACTAGCACACGAAGAATTTACACCAAATATTGACGCTTAGAGCGTATTAAAGTATCATCATCATCAGCCTTTCGATCTCCACTGCTGGACATAGGTCTCCTCCAAACTGCGTCATTTCACCGTCTTCGGCTTATTGCATCCAACATCTGCCAGCGACCTTTCCCAAATCGTCACAACACTTAGCTACACTACGCTTGCCAAGACGCGGATTAAAGTATAGTGTAGTATAATGTTTACTGACTGGCGTAGTATCCCACGTCGTTGTTGACGTTGATGTGTCCCGCGTCCTCGGCGGCGAGCATGTGCGTATCCCACACCGAGCGGTATTCGGGGTCATGCAGCACGTCGTACAACGCGTCCGGCTCCACGTCCTCGAACTCGGCCACCACCTGCAACAACATTCTACCTCAATATGGTACAAAGACTGAATCCCACACTTACCAAAATAATGCGGTACAATCACCCAATCCTACACTCATCAAAATGTAGTTATTGATGTATGTGAGCGTGAGGTATGCAAAATAACAACATCGATGTTTAAGAGCAACTTTCTTTGAAATATCTTTTATAAAATAATGAAACAATCTTCTTTTATGTTAGTACGAAAAGGAATAATCAAAGAGCTCAGAAAAATACCTACAGCGTTAATACTAATAAAGGTAAAAAATAAAGACTATTTTCCTTATACGCTCAAGAAAAAATAAGAACGAAACTCGAAAAATACCGTATCTTAATTTCGAACGAAATAAAGATTGCAAAATTTACGAAGCCCGATTCAACCAATATTAACTTTGACAAGTCATGCGCTACGAAAAGCTACGCCGATCAATGCTACGCGGGCCCCTTGTTTCGTAAGTCTCTGCTTATGGCTACGAGATTTCCGCTACGCTAAGTGCTACGCAACTTCGCACATTCTATGAAATTTATTAGAGGTCTGAAGGATACATTTTAAAAGTTATTTATTTCATCAGGTTGCGTTTGTTTACACAAAGTGTGTCTTAGAACAAAGATGTACACGGTTGGTTAGTTTTGCAACTGGATGAGACATGAGAAATGTATTTTGAAACTGTTTCATTTTAGTAATACTTATCATACATGGTATATGCAGACTGCTACCGAAAATGAAGCCAATTGGAAGTTTGAGTGACTTCAAAGCCGATGTAACTAAAAATTTCGCGGGTCTATTTTTTGTGCAGTTTTTGTTTAGTTGGTCAATCCATATTTTTAGCTAAAATAATAATTTGGAGCCTTGCATACCATAAAATATTTAAAAATGTAACGTTGTACATTATTATTTCAGGAAAATTATGTATTAACCACCCAACTACGACGATAGGAAAAAATCAAAATAAACGTATTTTTCTGCAAAATGTTTTGTTGCATTGAAGTCTGAAGTCATTAAAACTACCACCTTGCTTTCGGTCGCATTCTAGATATACTCTATAATACTAACACTTAACTACTTCTCAATTGTAGAGTCTACGCCCAACTTACCCAAAAATAATTTCTGCACATACGAGTATACCCCTAGATATTTGAATACAAATGTCGCCATCTGGCGGCGTAGCCCCTATATCACTATTATAAATCAAAAGTGCCAGAAGGCTGGCACGGCTGCTGACCTGGCGAATTCACAGCAAATGAATATTATTGTATAGGGCGAGTTCACAGCAATGTTATTTATTTATTTATTTATTTATAAGCCGCCGTGGCGCAGTAGGCTAGACGTTGCCTGTTAAACAAGAGGCCGCGGGTTCGACCCCGCACCGAGAGAAATATTTGTGCGGCTCACAAATATGTATTTTGGGTTTAGGTCTTTGTTAGACTAAAAAGTCTCTCGTAGTATATTTTATGCTATTGCATACCATAGCGTTTTCAAGAATAAGAGGGTGTACATTATTATTTCGGGTAAAACTATGTATTTACCACCAATTTTTGTTGCATTGAGTCTGAAGGTACTAAAACTACCACTTGGCTTCATTTTCGGTAGCAGTCTGGATATACCCTGTATGGTCAGTATACAAAAAGAACTATACATTAATAAAAATCTCACAATGCAAAATAAATTACATACATAGTTTGTAAAACATTTTCTATGTACACACACACTTATACATTAAAAGCTCAGTGGTATTAAAGTAACAGCTATGCTAATTCACTTTACGTGTAGATGCACAGAACTGATAAAACTACCCCCACGTTAAAACCACCGGGGGACGTGTTACGTTACAAAACAATATATTATACAATGGAAAAACCCAAACTATAAAATAACAACTTTATTTGACTAACGTGGTTTTTTTTTATTGTCTTGTATGGTGTGACGAGCATGCCGTTTGCCTGATGGTAAACGATACACCCGCTCATGAATAGTAGCAAAACAAAAGAACACCGTGAATTACACCAGGCTTGGCAATCCACTGCGCTCGCCATCCTGAGACATAAGATGTTAAGTCTCAATATTTATTTTTTTACTAGCGGCCCGGCCCGGCTTCGCCTGGGTGCAAATACAGATTCCAGTCCATATTTTATTTATAATCAACATGACTGCCGTTGTCTAAGCTGCTTATCCAATCCAATCCTATACCTATTCTTCTGGACATAACAATACGACTATTTTCTTGATCTATCTCTCTCTGGTCATCAGTGCGGTTAGCACGTGAGGTAGCTGTTCGCACATTTGATTGACTGCGACGACCTAAGTCAGGTCGTCTTCTCATCGGCATTGTAAATTGAAAATTTCTTGCCCATTTAGCAGTAAACTGTCACTATCACAAAATATCAACAAAAAAAGAGCACATTACTTGGAATGTCACTATCACAAAAGATCACCAAAGTAAAGAAAGTTCTCGCGCACGTAGCCACAAAGATAGAAGGATGCACTCATAGATATCGTAACACATTAAATCGTTATACTTTTTTCCCTGTTCTGAAGTGCGACAGGATCGATTGATATATTAGTTGGGTGTCAAATCTCATGTCAAATATTATGACTTTATGCCTTAGCTTTATGCTAAAATTTAATTTGTGACAAAACTTCAGATTTATTCATGGGATTTATTAAACTTATTTAAAAAATAATCGGACAGATTAACAACTGAAGTTAGCTAAAATTAAGTTTCTCGAGTTTAGTGCGGGTTGAAGGATTTTATTTAATGTAGAAATTACTCCGAAAAGTCAGAGGTGTGTCCTGGGATTTGAACCCGTGACCATCGTAAACTTGTTGGCAGTCGCGTTTGGTACGTTACCAACGGGCAACCACGCGATTCTGTGAATAGGCTATTTGACAATATTGAAAATATACTTCGAATTGTGGTCATCCGGCAAGATAATAGCATAGAAAAGCATATTTCACGATAATTTGAACTAAATTAAGTTTATTTTTTGTAAAATACACGAAATAAAATTGATTAAAAAAAGACATTTTCTCTGTGACCGGAACGCTCTGTGATTGGTTGCAGCTCTCGTGACGTCAACGCGCAGTAAAAAGCTTTGTTAATTCATTGTAGGAAGTAGTTGGGGCTTGTGATTATAGATCTAAGTCAAATGTGGTTGAAGTTCGCGATTTTTCTGAAATAGTTTTCAGACCTTATCTAAGAAATCTTTAGACTTATTAAGCCATTTCGTGGGCGAGTCTCAGAATGGAGTAAAATTTTGTACCAGTTGATAGCAGCAAGCTACCTAAGAGAGATGCGTTGATGGTTGCACATTTCTTTAAAAATAACGCTGATTAATATGCTGCGGAACTTAAAAATTTAAAAACAGCACTGTAAGTAACAGTATTTATTTATAAAATAATCTTATTTTATATTATGTTGAAAAACACTTAGAAATATATTTTTGTTTCACATATCTGCAAGGGAATCCTATGGAGACGATGCGATTATTTTAATGAAAACAAATAATTTTAGTTACATTGAGAATATATGTCTTCGTTAATTAATATTTACATCGAAATGATCTTCACACATAAAAACGTGCCCATGGGATGAAATGCTTTTTGGGTCTCCCCGAGCTAGGTCTAACCACAGTTACATTATTTTATCACTTAACCGTCTTATTTATGAAACCTATGAAAGCTAATGTTATAAGGAGGGCCTAATAATTGCGACACAATTACAACTACTGCAGTTATTATGACAACATTTTTATTGTTCCATTGCTTGTTGGTTCAGAAATAAACTTTATTTTATTTACAGTTTACGCTTTTCGGATTCGTTGGAATTGAAAAAAAGAGTTTTTTCGGACCTTTTATACTCGTATTTATGCATTGTGACACCACACATCATTTATACACCACTATATTTAATAATAATGAAGAAAACGAATAAAATAAGCTTCGTCGCTATAGTATTAGTAAACAGTTCACTGCGCTGTGACGTCATATTTCAAACAACCAGCGCCATCATTAAAAACAGCGTTTTTGGCGCACTTTTGGAAATTTAAATTTTATCATTGTTTTTCTTCATAATGCAGTAAAATAATCCGGAAATATCAATGTAGTGAGCTTAATACGCGATACAGGTTAGTTTAAAACCATTATTGAAAATTAGTCAAATACCCTATTACTTTTATTTATTTGAGAAGACTATCTATACATATACAAATTAATAAAACCTTCATACTGCCTTACCAGGCGACGTAAGTAATAAAACAAATATTTAAAAATATAAAACTGCATATCGTTTCATTATAATGTCTAGATGCGGCATCAACGTACCAATACTTTTATTATTCTTGAGTCTGAAAACAATACAAATGCGGAATTTAAATTTGTCCCCCAACGCATCTAAAGGTATCAATTCAAAAACAATGTCCTTTATGAAAACGAAAAATTATAATTAGATATATTTTGGTGAACTCCGGCAAAACGCTTCGATAGAGTATATCTTGTTTAACACTGTTGCAATACTCTCAAAAAACGATGGGCTATTTTTGTAGATATGGACATCATTTAATTTTACATTTAACAAATTACGCGAAAGACGCCGTATCTAGATATTATATACACAATGTACACACTTTTTGAATTTTGTTCTATTTCGTCAGCCGTCAATGAAAGACAATGGAAAGATAGATCATTTTACGTTGGTTGGTAGTTGAACCTTGACCGTCGTTTACCTCTCCCGTCAACCAAACAAAGGTCATCCTATATTGGCTGGTCGCATCACGCTTGAACAATTAAAAAATTGGCTTTTCCTCGCAATTTTTCCATTTTTTCTCACCGTTTAGACCTTCCCTAGACCTCCACGAACATTTCAAGACCAAGATAAGATAAATCCGTTCAGCCGTTCTTGAGTTTTAGCGAGACTAACGAACAGCAATTCATTTTTATATATATAGATATATTTTCTTTTCGGAAAGCTTATAGACTAATAACAAAAATATAATATCTTATTATCTAATCCTATTGCTAATTACAAGCTTTCACCTATGAACATAAAAATATGAATACCTAACCTAATTCACAATAAAATACCATAATTATAATATTACAATACAAATATCCTAATATAACAATGTATATGTTTGAGTTCGCTATGGATTTGGAACAGTTAATAGTAACTTAATTATCAAAAAAGTTTTGAGCTAACATGCCTTTCGCCTTTCCCACATTAGTACAGAATAGGTCAATATCAAGATTCGGTGGCAACTCATTAAAGCTATCACTACTCCGCAATAGAAAAGCATTTCGTCTGTATTTCGTGGATGCGGAGGGTGTATGTCCAGTAGTTACTCTGGCTGCAATTTCCCCGAAATCAAAACACTACAGTGCATTCACACTGCTGTTTGATGGGAGAAATAGACATTGCGGTGGTACCTACCCAGGCGACCTCTCACATATAAGAGACCTACCAACAGTAAAGTACCATACAAGTTTATTATAATACAAAAAGCAGGCTATGAATCGCAACACTAGAAGGTAAAACATTATATTTCAACAGCCTCCGTGGCGCAGTTGGTACGACGCCGGGTGTGAAACAAAAGGCCTTGGGTCCTCGCACAGAGACAAATATTTGCGCGATCCACAGATATTTGTTGCAGGCCTGGATGTTTGAGAGTCCGAAAATTCTCTCTTAATTTCTGATATTCACGAATCAAGACCTATTGTAGGATCAGAATTGTGTATGTGACTGTTAGATGTGTATTTATAATTATAACTATATTATTTTCAATAATGCCTACATACTACACACGCCTTTTTCTATAATATATCATTGCCTTTTTCCCAGACGGGGTAGGCAGAGATGCCAGGATACTCACATTTCGCCTTGCATGTTCCAAGCCATGACGGCACAAATTCCTGACTCTGGGCTGATAATGAATAGAAAAATCCAGTATTACTTTGCCAGAGCCGGGATTCGAACCCAAGACCTCAGCTTTGTAACTGTACCGTAGTACAACTACGCCACCGAGGCAGCCAATTATTATTTTCAATAATCATATAATAATATCCATTTGCTGAAGTAGGTAGAACGTTTATTTTTACACACTTCTTTTAGCTCTTCTGGTAGAAATAATAGTTCACTGGTTTCCATAATTACTTTTATTAATTACTTCACAATATTTGTACTAAGTAATTACGGTATCAGACTATTACCACTACGGTGCGTGTTCGCATCTTCCAGGTTCTACCGCGGGAATTGCCGGGAACGAACGAATGAATGAATGTCAGAGTGAAGAGCGAGTATGACTAATCACTCGAGTGAATGACGGATGGATCAATACCACATCAGATATGCGAACACGCACATTATGAGATATAAAAGGATAATCTAAGCACATTTTCTTATACGAGTAAAACTAGGACAAAATAAATATAAATAATTCTAAAAGCTAACAATCGGCCTTTCCTGACAATTTCACGTCTCGTGAAATGTAAAAGAAAAAAATTAAAAGATTAAAAATTGAACGAAAACGAAAAAAAAAATATCAAACAAAAAAAATTGCTATCAAAGGTGCTTATAGCTGTAACTTCTTCTTCTTCTTCTTCTACCGGGCGTTATCCCGGCCGGTGCCAGGGTCCGCCTTCCGGCAAATTCTCCTCCATTTCGCCCGATCTTCGGGATCCTCAATAGTAAGGCCATTGACCCTCATATCTTCCTTGACGACATCGAGCCAGCGCTTCTTTGGTCTACCCCGCGGTCGAGGTCCAGGAATATTGAGGCTCAGGCACACATTACCGACGTACACCTGCGGTTTCCTTAGGACGTGACCATACCATGCTTATAGCTGTAACATCGTACAATAATCTATTAATGAATACACTTTAGTAGTACAGTTAACATTTATATATCCGTGGAAATTATATTATCCTTTGCGTAATTGTAATTAATTATGGGTATACATAAATATAAATATTAAACACGTATTTTCAGATATTATTTTCATGTTAATAGCTTTGTAGGAGTTACGATGGCCTCTACATATCCATAATAACTCAAACATGCTGTAGCCCCTTCATGTTTACAACACGGTACTGACAAGACTATTAACACTTATAATGATATTGAGGGAATTACTGCAGCCCCTTCATGTCTACAGCAATTCAGGTATACTAATGGCCCCTACATGTCCACGATACCGACAACAACATCATAAACTAACTCTTACCATATTTATATAGGCACATAATATTATAATTAATTATAGGTATACATAAATATCAATATTAAATAAGTATTTTCAGATAGTATTTTCATGTTAATAGCTTTGTAGGAGTTACGATGGCCTCTACATATCCATAATAACTCAAACATGCTGTAGCCCCTTCATGTCTACAACACGGTACTGACAAGACTATTAACACTTATAATGATATTGAGGGAATTACTGCAACCCCTTCATGTCTACAGCAATTCAGGTATACTAATGGCCCCTACATGTCCACGATACCGACAACAATATCATAAACTAACTCTTACCATATTAATATAGGCACATAATATGCTGTGGCCCCTTCATGTCCCAGCACAATAATACAAAGTTAATACATTGTTATGGAATTTTTGCTTTTGGTAAGTGTATATGCACACGAACTACTTACTTACAGACTATAACCCCTGCATGTTTATAGTTTGTCCTGCATTAGTTCATTTTATGTTTATTAGGAAAAGTATATATCTAGATATTAAGCTTAATATAATAATGTGGTTGAACAAGGAGGTAGGTTGGTTCCCTGCTTTAGCTCTATGAATGTGTCATGTGTCAATAATAAAGTGTGCAAAATAACGTTGTATTAATTAATTACAACAAGACTATTAAAAATACAAAATATATAATTACAAATATAACATTGGCGACGAGCGAAAAACGAACCAATAATATAATCTGAAAGTTATAACAATAATTGAGATCAATTGGGATTGTTCTCAAAAAGTAAAAAAAAATGACGTGTCAACATTGACTTATATTGTACTGTGTATTGTACCGATAGACGAGGCGCGCCTTATAAACTATTTGTCCCGTATTTGTCAAAAGCTCAGTAGCAACCATGGTAGCAACATCTAGTACGTTTACTTGCATATTACAAATTATGATCAACGATTATTAGACAGACGAGACAGTCCATGTCAATAATAGCTTTTCCTAAGATACTGCCTAAGTATCAATGCTGTCATAGCAATAGTATTTTTGTAATGTTCTTTTTTTTTATTTACGTGAATAATTAATGGAAATGATGTAAATGAAATTAAGTACTCTTACAAGTGTACAATTCTGACAATCAGCCAATCAGTGTTCAATCAGTCTGAAATTTATTATAATATAACATTTATGAATTATTTACAAGCTGATAAACTTTTTTTCGAGACTACTACACAGAAGGAATGGTACAACAGAAGTTTTCAAAAAATGACTACCGCATTTGAAATATCTGAAATCTTCGTGTCGAAAATGAATTGAACAAATATAGGTATGTTCTCATGGTAGCCACTTATATCCGTTCCAATAATTCTAGACGAATATTATAGAGATCTCCTTTTTTCATAACCGACGCGACGCGTAAGAATATAAATCAATTTTAAATGATATTAGTCTTCAATAACAATCAATGGGTTCGAATAGTCCAATAAGTGATTCATATTAAGAAATGGGGTTTAAATACTATCCACTGTTTCAAAATATACATACAACACACACACACACAATATTTTGTGTTATTAATTAACAACATATAATTAAAATAAAATATTGACATAAATTTGCAACTACATTCTTCCTACATATTTGTATTTGTAATGTATTCGAATATTTTATGCTTGTCGACTGATATGAATGTCCCTTGAATAATCTATATCTTATATAGTGCGTCTCTCTCACTCGACGGGCAATCTTTATGCACGGAAATGAGACACACGATTAAGGAGCTCACCTTGTATTTTAACAAGCTCTAAAATATATTTAATCCAATAATAAATAAAAAATCTGTATTATCGGCATTATTCTACAATATTATATCACTTACGTTGTATTCTTTAATTATATTGTAACTTCAGAAAATTTTGCTGTCGGTTTGACGGGAAATATCAAAATAAATTACATAAAAAATTATACAAAGAAGCATACTGCTGCGTAGCTGTCACGCGGCAGACCGATTCGTGTGCGGTGCATGCACCGCACTTGGGTGGGACACGTTTGTTACAAAGAACGTCTTATCTAGTGTGACATTGATATCGATGTGTGTCAATAAATGGACATAATCGAAGAATTTATTAGACAAGGGAAAAAGCCGTGGATTCAAGAAATGTCTAAAAAAAAAGAATTAATACAAATTGCCAATAATTTATCACAAAAAATATTATTTTCAGATACTTATCCTATTCAAGACGTTCGACAATATTTACGAGAAGATTGATAAACTAAAACCAGAATAAACCAGCGTAACCATGACTTCGATCACTAGTTTAGAAATATTTACAGGTGAAAACTGGAATGCATATAAACAACAATTAGAATGTTTCCTTTTATTAAACGAAATTAGCGAAGAAAAGAAAGTGCCATTACTAATCACAAAATTAAGCAATTTGTGCTTAATTTATGATCTTTTAATAACGTTATGTATACCGACATCACTAATAAAAGAAACATATGAAAATATATGCAAAAAACTAAGAAAATATTAAAATCCCGTAAAAAAAAAATGCATTTCATCAAGCCATATTTAGAAAAAGTTGTCAAAAACCAAATGAAACTATAGAGCAATATATGGAATTAAAAAAAAAAAACTTTCAAAAACTAACTTTAAGAGCTAAGATGAAGAAATAAAAGAAAGGTTGCTAAATGGTGTTTATTGTGAGTTAGTGAAATTCGAATTATTGAAGCAAGCTGATCAGCCATTAGCGAGTCTAACTAGCATAGGAAAATCTGTGGAAATAGCATATAAGTTAGCATTCAATCAGGAAAAAGAAAAAGAACAGACTCATATATTTCAACTACAAGAAAAAAAACTTCAATAAGAATAGAAACAGTAATCACCAACAGAACACATCAACAACATTTAAACAAAATGTGTCATGTTTCTGTTGTGAAAAAAAAAGCATGTAAAAGCACAATGTTCACTTCGGGAAAAAATCTACCGTGAGTGCGGCATTAAAGGACATGTTTTTAGGGTATGTCGTAAAAATAAAAACTTCGAAGTTAAAAATGTTAACTTAGTTGAATCCACAGGTGAAGAAGAAGGCAAACTAACTGAGAAAATTGCATTGGAACCAGAAAAAATTGACATATTTTATTTTGGCAATCGAGAAAAAAAATCCATCGACTTCATTGCCTATAGTTGTGAATGGGAAACTTATATTGTTTGAAGTTGATACTGGAGCAGATGTGAGTGCAATTACTTTATCTGATAAGCAAAATATTTTCCAAATTTAGAAATAAAACAACGTAATGTAAAATTCACTAATTTTCACTAATGAACTTCAACACACTTAGGGGTTTTTAAAAATTTAAATATAATTTATAAACATGTCAGCATGAGTAAACAAAGATTGTTTCTAGTTAAAAATGGTTGCCCAAAAATAGTATGGAAAGATTGGCTTTCCTTATTACAATAATGGGCTCCAATATTTGAACAAAAGAAATGTTTGGAGATTTTGAAAGAAAAAATAATCAAGGATTTGAAAATTGAATATTCTAAATTATTTGAACCTGGTATGGGAAATTTTAAAGGAGATCTAATACATTTTCCTATTGCATCAGATGTCAGGCCAATATTTATAAATGCCAGTCAGCATTGTTCCGTTTGCATTTAAGGATAAAGTCAAACATAAAATTCAATGATTGATTACAAATGCATTGAGCCAGTGGAATACTCAGAATGGGGCACTCCGGTGGCGCCAGTCTGGCGACAGGTCGTGACCAGGGATTTCTAATCCACTAGATTCATTCTCGCAGCACCGCTCCCTTGGAATGTCCCCGGGTTTGGTCTTAGAACCAGTAGTCGGCTCGTGTCGTTGTGTCTGAAAGTCCCTCGCTCGTTTATGTAATCGGGAACTCGACATTTTCTTTTTCTTTAGTAGCTGAAAATATTTTTTGAACAAGTAAATTGTGTCTAAGAATTAACATTAATGAAATGAAGAAATATACTGTTAATAATGAATTATTATTATTACGACACAATTTGTGACTTTACTGTGTCTCATTATATAAGCATAAGGCTGTAAGACCGGAACACCTTTGCATAGTCTCAATATTTAAAACCGAAGTATCAAAAGCCCGCCATTTAGACTCGCTTCGCGTCAAATTAAAATATGATAAAATGAACTCATTGTTTTATGTATTGTATTTGGAATTTAGAAATGAATATGACAAATATAGTCATTTCAAAATATACCGGCATTTGATTCCTGATTTCTAACAATACACAAACACAAATAAAACGACTATTTAATAAAGTACGTCCACATATGAAATCACAAATCATATAATAAAATATTTTACGTTTAACTTCATGGACATCGAATTCTTAATGTTTAATAAATTTGTAACAAGACTACCAATATTTTCGTTGCAATATGGAATTGTAGTTATAAATACCTTAAATAATAGGGCGTCGACTTGTTCACCAGAATCAAAGCGTTCTGGTTTTATCCCTCTTCTGATCTTTTAGCTCTTCTGGTAGAAATAATAGTTCACTGGTTTCCATAATTACTTTTATTAATTACTTCACAATATTTGTACTAAGTAATTACGGTATCAGACTATGACCACTACGGTGCGTGTTCGCATCTTCCAGGTTCTACCGCGGGAATTGCCGGGAACGAACGAATGAATGAATGTCAGAGTGAAGAGCGAGTATGACTAATCACTCGAGTGAATGACGGATGGATCAATACCACATCAGATATGCGAACACGCACATTATGAGATATAAAAGGATAATCTAAGCACATTTTCTTATACGAGTAAAACTAGGACAAAATAAATATAAATAATTCTAAAAGCTAACACTACTTATATTTCCATTCAATTAATTACAATGTGGCTTTCAGTAGGAAAATCCTTCTAATGTTATTTCCCGAGATGCACTGAAATATTTATATATACTTTTTAATTTTTTATAACTACGAATATAAATTAGTCTTACCGAGTTGATAGAAGTACTCCTTAGGTAAAACTAGCAGCGAAGGACGTCCAACGTGTTATTACGTCACATAAATTGTAAATTCACACAGTGAAAAAACCCATTAAATATAATTTCCTCTTAACAGTGTACGTGACTTCCATTGGAAAATTATTCAAATGTACTTATAAGATATTCTCTAAAATGATTATTTAAGTTTTGCTTTGCAGTGATATTTAAATTTTTTGTTTTGACCTTGATTTCTATTTATTTATTATTTCCTGAAATGTATATAGTAAATCTAAAACTATGTTCTGTAAAGATCCTTAGATCCTTAGATTAGATAGATCCTTATACTGCGAACTTTCTATCCAATCAAAGGGTACTTATTTGTTTGGATTCGTCCGAATGTTCTAGAAAAGTTTTCCACCACCTTGAAAACTTTTAATTACGTTACGTAAGCTCGGAAGTTTAGTTACGTTTACTGTAGTTTCTGAATCGCCCTTTGCAAGTGAAAGTCGATTATTTAAACTACTTCTGTATTCTTCAAACGTTTTTTCTGTGTAGACTTTATTCGTTCTTGTACTAAGGGCTTCTTTACTAACTTCGAAAGAATTAACTTTGGTAGATGTTTCGAACATAGTGCTTTAAAATATACGTGGAGCTAGGTCTGTCCCTTAGAATGTTACAGAGATTTATAAAGATGTTATAAAATATAATGAATTTGAAAATTCTTTGCTCTATGGTATTTCAGATGTTCAAGGTGAACCTTATGCTCGTTTGCCCCCTAGATATATATTTTTGCGAGACCTAATATCGTTTTTCCGCAATTTAATCAGCATATTATAGAGATATTGAGATCTTATCATCGTCAGCAATCATATATTTTGAGATGTTTTAAGTTAAGATATACCTCTGCATAAAAAAAACGTAAATCACACAGATTTTGTAACTTTCATCGCACTGAGATAAATATTTGTGTGATCTACGGGTATTTATTTCGGGTCGGGTTGTTTATGAGACCGAAATATCCCTCGTAGTTTCTGATACCCACAACAAAAGACTCTATCTTAGTGTGGGGACAGGACTAGGTATTTGATCTTTGGGTATATTTATTTATATGGTACCGACACACAGCATGTTATTATTATATTATGTCACCCCACAAATCAAGTCACAACAATGAGCTATCCATTAACCGGGCTGTCTCGTAGTCTCACGCCGCCCGGGACGCAATCTCACGCTGTTAACATATTCGCATAGCCGAAATCTCATTTCCACGACATGAAGTAAAGGTCTCGCTACACAGCGGGCGGGACGAGACGACAACGCGACTTTGATGGATCGAAAGGAGTGTTAATGTATGGAACAAATCACGCGGAACCGTCCCACCGAACAGGATGGCGTGTGACGGTGTGTAAAACATTTATTTATTTATGTCCACTTAATTGCACACACAAAAAATACAAATAAAAACGAAACTCACAAACATAAAAAATACAATTGCCGGTGTTAACCCACAAAAGCAATGTTTTACAGACAACCATGGGATGGATTTAAGAAAAGGATTAAGATAGGGCAGTGTAAATAGCCCGCATTGGGCCAGCGTCGTGGACTATATGGCCTAACCACTCTCAATCGTACTGTCGATTGTAGAGAAGGCCCGTGCCCTGCAGTGGGACGTATATTGGCTGATACAGAAGAAGAAGAAGTGTAAACATGTTCCATATTAACAAACTGATTACAAATTATCCCGACCCGTTATCGTCACGCCAGCGTCGCGTCTCCGTCCTATCCCACACGTTGCTTGGCGATACGTAAACGAGCGCTTCATCACTGACGCGTGGTTTGTGACCGAGCCTTATGGAAAATGTCTCTACATTTTACCCACCTATCCTTCAATGTCGACGTGAGTTGGTTATTTTGATTTAGTATTTTTGCGTTCTTTTTATCAATCTTAGACAGCTGTTTATTTATTTACATAGTTATTAGTATTGTCTAGAATTATAATACCGCATTTTCCATGTTTACTTATCCTAAATACTAATTTAGATTAAATTAAATGTTATTACTGGCACAACTTAATTAAAACTAAACAATTCTTTTTTTGCCTAACATTGGGCCAATAATGGGCTACTCTTTCAGCTTGTAATGCTGTGGTAATAACTGGATAATATCGCAGCGCTGGTAAATTAAACTAACGAAATTAATTGATTAATTTGTAATTAAGCTTATTTTTTTGATTAATTAATGACTATGCATAATTACACTGATAAAAACGTAATAATGTTCATAATATCCACAAATCAAGTAAAAACAGTAACCCATCCATTAACCCGGCTGTCTTTCAGCCACGGTCACGCCGCTCGGGACGCAATCTCACGCTGTTAACATATTCGCATAGCCACAATCTCATTTCCACGACATCAAGTAACGAGTTTCATCACTGACGCGTGGCTTGTGGCCGCGCCTTGCGGAAATAGCCCCCACAATATTTTATTTAATATCTACGTGAATTAGGTATTTTCGCGAATATTTTTTAAGTTTCTTCTTATTATTTTATTATCTATGACATGACTTGCTTTTTTTCTTTCTGCTCTTTCTGCTTGTTTAAAAAATCATTTCCACGACGTGAACTAACGAGCTTCATCAAACGAGTCGCTTACGGTCCTAAGCACTTTCTGGAAATAGCCTCAATGCTTTGTTTAGTCATCCTTCAAAGTCTACGTGTCCTCACTTATTAGGATTAGGCATTTTTATTAAAAATAGGCAATAGTTTGAGTTTCTGCCGTGTGTATATCTGGTTCGAATCTGTTCTGACATAGTTGCAATAACAACGAACTTAGCAATAGGGATCACATAATGAATCTAAATATATTTAATTAAAATTAATATAATGAAGGTGATAGATCGTTCGACCTGACTGCTGAAAGAAGAGAATTTATCAGTAGTAAATTGTAGATAAAATATATTTAAAATTCACGCAATAAAAAATGATATGTTATTTTTTTTGTCAATACCTGTTTTAAACGTATTTTCTAGTGTGTGTCGTTTACATTTTGGATTCGATTTGAATCTTCAAACATCTAACTAAGAAAGAAAGCACAACAACTTCAATTTATTTAAAAATAAATCATTTATCCGATTTTAAATATAATTAATACATTCTATAAAATAAAATACCGAGCATCTGCGCCCGGTAATGTAATTTATTGTTCCTGTGTAAGAGACTAACCATTTTAAACGCATTAAAATGATTTATGGCAATCAGAAAAATGCGAGGGAAATCTCCTTCAGAGAATATAATGAAAAAACCCCTTGCAGTAAACGATGAGAATTGTTCAAACGATATTAAAAATGGAAAATATTCACGATGTTTTTTAGTAAAATAATATATTTATGATGTAGTAGATGCTCACTTCCAATAAATATCTTATTTATTGGAAATAAGTTTATCATAAAATTCATTCTCGTTTACAGTCCAAATACGCAAATTAACATAACAAATTCAATTTGTTCATTACCAAAAACCTTTTGTTTCTGAATTGTACACGTGCTAATAAAACACAATTTTACGAAATGCCATCTACCTCATGATAACACACAAAAAACACACATACAGGCTTATATTTCCGATAGGGTAGGCAGAAATTCCATTAGTGGCACCCCGATTTCACAGAATTTACTTCTGTGACAAGATGTGATATGCAAATTCCAGACGCGGACAACTCTTATATGGTTTCTCAAAAAAAAAAAGAGCTCTTATGGGAATGCTCAATCTGGTATTAGAATCCAAAACTTCAACGGTTCACAATTCGAGCACGTACCTAGTAGGTCAATCAGCCCTAAGATATATAAGTAGGTAGCGATATTATATTTGGAAATATCTACGAAGATTTTTTTTCGGTAATCGAAGACCCCACAAACCTAAAAACCAAAAAGACTCCTAAAAAAAAATCAAGTAACCGTGCATTATAAGCTTAATACTCAGTACCTACTTACTAAAGGTAAATACAGTGTACTAGATAGCACGGTCCTGATCAGTAATCTTCCAAAGGGTTCCATATTGCGAGCGGATTTATCGGCCCACTTCACGGGATTTATTATTATTATCTGCCACTACCCAGATCCCCGCCAGATGGCGTTTCATATTATAAAATTGCTTTAACTCACAGCTTCTACTATAATAAGAATTGAGAGTGAAAATATTTTCCAATTCTGATTCTAAGTTGACTACACTTCAATTCTATATTATTGAAATAAACGATTGAAAAATGTATCTAAATTTTTCTTATTATTGCTGATATTTAGTAGGAAATTGAGTATGGTAACCAAAATACACGAAGGTCACGTAATGTCTTGGTCTTTTATAACACATTTAAGAAACAGAACATAATAAATAAACACAACCAACAATCACATACGCAGTCCTGACCCCACACTAAGATCGAGTCTTGTGTCGTGGATATCACAAACACCTAGAACCATAAAGTTTTTTTTTTAAATTACCGAGACATAACATTAACAGTTCTGTTTCATATTAGTTTCCAGGAAGACAATAATCACCTTTCAAGCATACTGTACTCCAAAAATACAGATCACAATTTCCATCCACAAATTCCAATTGTAATAAATCAAACCAAATCTGATTCCATACTGTCAGAAAGTTCAACCCTCGACTGTGTATAATGTGGGTATTTAATACCCCCGGTTCAATTTCTCATCGCGATGTCATAACCTCGTTTATTACGACGTGATTGCCTCGACGTCGTATTTATTTTTATTCACGCCTAGCTGGCTTTATCTTATCAGCGGTGGGGTGGAAATTGAGTTAAAGTAACATATATCGGCTTTGATGAATGTAGGGTTAGGAGAGAATAATGTTTTTAAATGAGTGATGAATGTTGGGGTGATTTTTGCAATTTCGGTGAATGTAAATAAAATAAAATGGACATTAATACTAAAGGATACAATGGGTTTTAAATGTAGAAATATATGTCTCAGAAGTAACGATGGCTGGTAGAAGTTTATTATAATTATTCACATTACGTTAGATCTATATTACAGCATTATTGAAAAAGTACAAATATGAAGTTGAAATAGTTTTTTTTTGTTCAAATTTACACTCATTACGATATTCATATTACCTTAATTAAAATCTCATTTCTCATATACAAACAATATCCAATCCATTGTCATGTCACACCATCATGTCTACGTGATGGAAATTTCATCAAACCTAATACCCGTACAGTCTACAAAGTTATTATTAAAACGTTCTTAAGCAAGAAATTGATTTTGTTATAAATTCTCCGACGGTATTACACGTTATACTCAATTTTCAACAAGTAAACAATGCGTCAGCTTTGATGTTGCGTGATAAACGATAAAAAATATTGTCGATAAGAAATCTTTACATCCCTCTCCGTTATTACCCCTTTTTTAATTTGGTGACGCATAATCTCTCAGGTATTACTGAGATCATTGTGAACGACATCTACTTAATATGTAATAAGTTTTTTATTAACAAAAAGGAAATTTGTAATATAACTTAGTAATTATAACTAGACATAATTATGTACAGGTGAGATCAAAATATATCACTACATAGTATAAAACAAAGTGGCTTTCTCTGTCCCTATGTCCCTTTGTATGCTTAAATCTTTAAAACTACGCAACGGATTTTGATGCAATTTTCTTTAATAGATAGTGATTGAAGAGGATGGCTTATGTGTATAATTCATACATATTATTGTAGAGAAATCTATGTGTACCCTTGCGAAGCTGGGTCGGGCCGCTAGTATCAAATAAACCTAATCAACTTAACCATTAACAAAACATTTAATGTACACCAAAAACGTAGTAGTGATTTAACACACTAAGCTTGAGCCTGTATTGCAAAAATTGTCAAGTGGTCATCGGGGATGGTGACAACGGTGATTAAGAAAACTGCACAAACTATATTGACACATATAAAAGAAATGTGTCATCAGATTTATCAAATGAATCCTTGACTCGTTTGTAGCACCTTCACGACAAAGAACCTCAAATGTTTACAATTCATGGATCTACATATTAAAATTTTATAAATACTAAAGGCAATCTATCTACCAAGGATATTATTCAAACTTTCAGGAAATTGATTTTTGCTGCAAACCTCACCAAGTTTCGGGTTAAATCGCGGCAACCCTAAACATTAAGCCGGGTCGGTTGTACCCGCCCCGATAATTTTGGAAAATCACGTACTGCGAGACGACACTTCCAACGGGGTCGTATATCTTGCGATGTCGGGTACAATTACATTTCGGGGTCTTTGTTACCATTCTGTGTGCATGAAGGGTTAATATTATAAATAAGATTATTAAGATTAAAAGGATTAATTAAAAATTACAATATTTTGACCGCCTTGATGGCGTAGTTATTCTACGGTATGATTGCAAAGCTGTGGTCTCGGGTTCGAATCCCGCGTTGGGCAACGTGATATTGGATTTTTCTATTCATTATCGGTCGGAAATTTGTGCCCGGTATGGTGATATCACCCCCTATCACATCGTGGGACGAAAAACACGAGACGAAAAATGTGTGTCCTGGTCGGTCTCTGCCTACCCCTTCTCGGAAAAAAGCATGAAGTTATGTATGTACGAACAATATTTCTTTCAATAATTATTTTGATAGTTAATAACAGTTTTTTTACATCTTGTTATAAAAGTAGTAGAGACATATTATAGTTATAGTACGAATTGTGATACCACTGCTGTCTCACTACACAGTTTGACTACAGTGGTTCTGACGGTTAATGCAGTGAAATTCAAATTTCGGCCAAGGGCTATCATCTCCGGCCGATCAATACAATAATGTAGGCTCACGCGAAACCGCATCTACACAGGCTGAGCCCAAAACGTCATAATAATATAATATATAGCATGTGTTATTTATTATTTTTTCATCACACATACAACATACAGGATGTATCCAGATAGCGACCATTTTTTTTTTACTTTTAGTTATCATGTTTTTTGGGTGTCGAAATTTTGTATTGCATTATGTTTAAAATCACTAGAACTACCACCTAGCTTCGTTTTCGGTAGCAGTCTGGATTTACTCTGTATAATGCGCTTAAAACTACAAAATCAAAATCGTTTTGTTCCTTTGATTTATCTTGCCGTCATAACGAATGGAATAACAACTGTTGCGCATCAATTAAAACCGAAGCGAAATAGCAATCACGGCTCAACTTCCGATTTCAGAGCGACGCGAAAAAATCGCTTCCATTCCGTACCTGCCTGTACTGTTTGATGAGAGAGTGGAACAAAACCAAAACAACAAGTTTTTAATCTGCTTAATCTCTCGTTGAACTTTAGCTTCTGTTTAGACTACATCTCGGTATACTACGACCGTGCTATGATATATACGGTAATAATACGATACTTTAAAATGGGAATAGAAGTTTATAACAATCTTTGTCATTAAAATAATTTTGTAACCTAACCTCAAAACACTTGTTGTTAAAACAAACTTGCTTCTGCAACGTCTCCGGCGCTAAGGGAAGTGCAGCCCCTTTGCCCTTGCGTAACAAAGGATAGCCACCCACGCTCACCTCCGCGCCTCCGGCTTTTATATACACTCTAGTGGTAGTCGCCTAAAGACTTCGAGAAGTCGGGGTGCCTTAAGTCTGTTTTGGGACAGATTTGACCTAATTTAACAATAAAGGGGGTACACTAACTTCGTACTGAACACCATTTCTAGGTCGTTACGAAACTTATAAAACAACAAAACGTCAACACTTCAACAAAATTTTTCAAAATGAGTCTCGCAGAAGCGGTCCAATGAACATGTGAGACCTACCACCAGTAATAGTTAATTGAAATTAAAGATTAAGATTACTCATTGTTTTATTCCCAAAACCAACATTTACCAACCGTCAGTGGAAAAACTTAGCATGTACTAAATCCTAATGGTTTTCATAAATCCTAACATTTATGAACTCACGTCGGTAAATCTTACTCGTAAATCTTAGAATTTACCGTACTTTGAGTTGCACGAGTTTACAGCAACATATATGTACATAAATATTATTATATTAATCTACTAACTACTTCATTATACTTAGCCAAGGTATGTACCTAATCTACTAAACATATTGGTGGTTTGTTTGCATAACAGATTTAAATATCAAAACCTTGATTTTGAGTTATGCTTAATGTGTTAAATAGGCCTATGTATGTATGCCTATTACATTATTTTTAAGGATAAGCCCACGAGTAACAGCTAATAAAAAGTATATTTAAACACGAATAATGCCCGTAATTTATACTTTAATACGCACATCATTAAAATTACAACTCGAAATTATGAAGGAGTGTTACGTTCATTTTTACGAGAAACCTTTGTATCTGAACGTTATTAAACGAAAGGATCTCGCCCTTAATGCCGGTAATAATTCTATAACGTTAAAATTAACTACAGAAAACGCAAACATTAATGTAACGTAATTTCAGGCAGACACTTTTATAATCTTTGTATTTTGTACGTAATCATAAATTATCTCGGATAATTTAACTGAAAATACATTATAATACAAAATATCTTAAAAAAATTAATTTATAAAATCTATAGCTCAGCAAAAAACGTCTGTTTTTAATGAGGGAGCTAATATCTAATTTAGTATTTATATACACGAGGGAAAATGTTTAGATACTTGTTATTTTTATTGTATTGTTTATAGTTTATATACGAAAATGTATAGAAACACCTGCGTATAAAATTATTTAACGAACACAATGACATTTTTAATAGTGTTACCTTAATTGTTTTTCTTTAATGCCAATTGTCAGCACATCGTACACTTTTTTGCCAAGTTATACATGTACGTATAAAAAGAAAAACGCTACGACCTTATTCATACACATTTTCATACAAATGTTGTGTCCCTTCCGTACGATTTTTGAATTTAGTTTGAGCGAAGAAAACAAAACATTCGTTAACTAAAATATGGTTTTAAAATTGTTTATGACTAACACCGTAAATATAATGAAAAATTAGGTATTTTCATGGTTAGTCTTTAACTTATAGTTTCATATAATTATATCCCATTGACTATGGAGCAAAATGTATACGTTAGTTGCCAATTTCAACTATTACCTTTTGGTAAAGGGACTCGCCTAATTTGGTTGCTCGGTACAAAGAAAAGTAATGGTATCGAATGTTAAAACGAGTATTTAATTGAGAGGGCTTAACAATAAATAACTCGTACATTAATTAGAAAAACAATAACGTGAAGTTGATCCTCTGAAAATAACTAATAAAGTTCAATTAAGCAGAATTATGAAGTGTACTAAATCAAGATTATACGTATATAATCAGGAAATATATCAGAAGAAAATTAAACATTTCAATAAAAAATCATTAGCATCGGTTCTGCATTACGTTTACAACGCCGCAGCACTCTGATAATCCCTTGAGAGGGAAGAGATAGCTACAGATACACGGGCCAATCAAAAATGGACTCGCAGTAATATTGGATGATGTTGAATGGAAAAACATATTTAACATTTTGTTGACTGTTGCTTTACTGGTGGTAGGTCTCTCATATGTGAGAGGCCACCTGGGTGGGTACCACCGCAGTGTCTATTTCTCCCGTCAAACAGCAGTGTAAACGCACTGTTGTGTTTCGGGTTGAAGGGCATTGTAGCCAGAGTAACTACTGGACATATTGAGACTTAACATCTTATGTCTCAGGATGGCGAGCGCAGTGGAATGCCAAGCATTGCTTTGTAATTCAAGGTGTTGTTTGGTTTTGCTACTGTTCATGAGCGGTCGTATCGCTTACCATCAGGCGAACGGCATGCTCGTCTCGCCATTCACAGCAATAAAAAAAAAAAAAACTTAAATAAAATGTGAGTAACAGTTTTCGAGATATTTAAATACATAAAATGGCTATCTGATTATTCCTATTATTCAGGTGCAATAATTAATGAGCGTGGATTAAGCAGAGAAAATTTATATCGAATTGAAGGCTTATAAGTAAATTTAATATGCCATATGCATACAAACCCTTCAACAACCCCGTTTTATTTCGCCCTACTCCATTCCATATTAATCGTTCCACTCTATCCTAACCCTTCCCTGCCCCTTCAGTTTCCTGCCCAGCCCATCCCCAATGAAAAATAAAATAAACCACTACCTAACCACCAAAAACCATTTCCGATACTATCCATAAGAAGGTTGTCTGGAAGAGATCACTTTAAGCGATAAGACCGCCTATTGTAATACTCTAAGTTATGATTCTTTTATTTGTCTGATTTTGTATTTTTTTCCTAGGGTTACAGTAAAGAGTGTTGTACTGTATTGTATAAAAACAATAGAAACATAGTGAAATAGAAAAAGAGATTTGTATTATTAATTTTGGAAAGAATATTCTTATAGATATTGTCACGCCTAAGTAATTATGATTTCCACTATCGTCATTGGTTTATCGAAGAGATACAAAAATCCTACCACCAGATTAAAATCTTTGAAAAGCCTTCATATCTTGAAAATGTAGACTGACCCTATTTTCATGTATCAGACTATTTCTGCACCCATTATTCGATATTGGAATGTGCATAAATCTTCAATCACAAAGGCATTTTCTAGATACACGCATTGAATGGATCTGCATGCACCATCAGTCATTTCCTAAAGCCGTATTGCTGAAGCTGAAGGTATGACGTCATAATACATGAGTATCTACCGTCCATAAATGCATTTACCTCTAATGGCTGTAAAACATAATCTATGAGTGGGTATATTTAGGTCAATGCTTAGCATAACACTAATTAACTAGATAGCCTTCACAATAATGTGTAAAGATTTTATATGTGCAGAAAATTGTATTTGAATATCGGTGGAAGATACATTTACAAATGTGTTTTATTTTGTCATTTCTTCACCAATTTGTGTAAGAATAAGCGCGACGTATTTTTACTAAATCAATATAAAATATTAATTGTTTAGACTTCATTCAGACATGCTTTTTTACAATCACTACATAGTATAAAACAAAGTCGCTTTCTCTGTCCCTATGTCCTTTTGTATGCTTAAATATTTAAAAGTACGCAACGGATTTTGATGCAGTTTTTTTTTTAAATAGATAGAATGATTCAAGAGGAAGGTTTATATGTATAATACGTACATATTATTGTGCAGAAATCTATTTGTACCCGGGCGAAGCTGGGCCGGGCCGCTAGTATACCGATATAACAAAACTGAGAAAACGCCAAATAGTTTGACTTACAGCAACTCATTGAATCACTTATAAACTTTAATTTATCATGTCTATCAACATTTATATTGCTTATTCTTTATGTTTTAACAGCGACTTTTGTGTACAGTCATCCTAATTATCTAAATTCTAACACGTATTTGCTGACGGTGCAAAGAACTGAAACTTTTCATCGACATCATCATTAATTAAAATTTCAATAGCGAAGGTAAGAAAGGTTTTGTCAATTTTGTGTTTGAGCCTACGAAGACGAACATAAGCGGTAAATCACCAGGGAATCGGCAAATTATACATAATGCAAAGTTCGCGAGCTCTGACAAAAGGCTGGCGTAGTTAGCATAAAATTTGCATACCGTCTTGTCAAGTTGCCACCTCGCGGGAATTTTTATTTAACGTCTGTTAGGAGAGTGGAGGGTTAAACAAACACATCAATTTCTCCTTATTGATTTACTTAACCCTCAATAGGCTAAAAATTAACAAGGTCAATAATTCTACTTGTTTCCACTCTGTTCCTTCTCTCTCTGTGAAAAAAAAAAATTCCATCAATCACTTTGACCTAGTGCGAGTTCATGTATTTCATATACCAAAATATATTAATAAATAATATAATAGAATAAACAATGTATTTGTCCAAATACATATTTCTGTAAAGCTCCCGTTTTCTTAAGGATATTCTCATCGCCACTGAAGTGCGAATATAAATCAGCTATAGATCTGAACCCGTCATCACAGTTTTGGCAGCCCCTATCGTTTATTACTAACAAACCAAAACGCACTTTAAACAAACAGAAAATCCATTCAATTATAAATCATGGGTGATAATCCTTTCAATTTTGAATCGTGGATAGTAATCTATTTAATTTTAAATTGTAGATGGTTATCCGTTCGATTTAAAATCGTCAACAAATATACGCACAGGTCTGTAGCCGATCGAGTCAATTCACACACTGAATAATTGATGGAATTTTGTAAAAACGAAGCGACGCGACAGACATGCAAATGGTCGGCAGTTAGCTTAATGGGCACCAGACACGAATCACGTGACAATTTCAGGGTGCAACCGATAAATGCAACTTTAAGGACCTAGAAGCATTTTTTATTCAGTAATAAATATAAAAAAGACGCCCAACAGTCACATACATAGCTCTGACGACATTAAGGTCAATACAGTCCTGTGTCGTGGCTATCAGAAACTGCGAGAGACTTGAGAGATATTTGTGACCCTCAAAATCATTTGTCTATCAATCAATCTGTGCGGGGATCAAACCCGCAGACTCTCGTTTCACAGTCGGCGTCAAACCAACTGCGCCACGGCGGCTGTCGAAATGTTCAATAGGTCTGTCAAACAAGCAAACGGGTCACCTGATGGTATGTGATCACTGCCACCCATGAACATCCACAAGGCCTGGATCGTAGATGCCTTGCCGGCCTATCAGGGGACGGGAGCGGGAAGGAAAAGTATGCGTAGAAGAAATATGTATTGGACATCCGGCAATCTCACTCACCGAACGAAGCATAACATCAAAGCGATTCACTTCTTTCTTCTTTCACACACTTCATGTCGATCACCTGTGAGACAGTGATACCGCCCCGGACGAGCCTGCCCATTCATGCTAAGTCATGACAACTGCACGGCTCTACCACACTGACAAGTCTATTTTTGTGTCAACAAGCTATTCTTTGTATTCTAGTAATGCAGTCTTTTATCTTCTGTTCGACGTCTGCCTGTGTTAAAGAGAATTGAAAGGGCTTATAAACAGGTATGGGTCTTAACCACGACGTACGATGATTGAAATCTGTGCTAATTTCTAACTACTGAGCTTCTAGTTTACATACCATACCATCATTTATTTCACAAAACATGATCTTCATTGTAAACATTAGTCTTCTGTTTTTTGTTTAAATGTAGAAAAAATACCTAAAAATATACTGCAAAGCAACGCAATGCGGTCAGTCTGTTACAAAAAACAATCCATACACTGTTGAATGCACAGCCCAGCTTTACGAACTATGCGATGAAAAGAATGCTTGGTTGATTGAAATTGTTCAGGATGGTTCACGGTAGTTCCTCATTCGCGAATACCTTATCGTATTTTGTTTTTAAGTTCGTAATATGAGTAAAGGAAAGTTCAACGCATTTGGACTAGCGGTCCGGCCCGGCGTCATTTGAATGCAGATATTTTGAGTTCAGTACACATCAGAAAGTGTAAAGTATTTCGTGTTTGGCACTATTTTATTTATATAACTGATCGATCCATGTTAATAGAATATGTAAGAGAACTGGAAGAACCCAAATTGTTATATTTTCGTCCGTTTGTCAGTGTATTTGGACGCTCCAATCTAAAAAACCGCTGAACCAATTTCGCTTAAGTTTAGTATGGAGAAAGCTGGTTTTATACCGAAAATGTAGTGTTCCCGTGGGATGAGCAGGAAACTCAAATATATGTGTAATTTCCGACCACAGCTACATGTGTTCGAGAGATTGCTTTTCTGAAGGAGTAAAGTGTAGCTGCATGCACATCTACACTAATTGCAGACTACAGTATTATACACCTTATTAAGCTCTTTACAAATTCTTACCAAGGGATAGTTTAACCCCAGGTTTGTTCTACAAAATATGATGTGATGAATATTATTGATGGGATGCTTAGGGTGTTTGGAGGAAACGGAACAAAACAAGCCCTCAACTAAACAATTACATTTAATCTATTTAAAATTTTGAAGATAACAAATTCAGTCATTTAAACGCCGACGTTCTCACAACGACTTCATCTCAAAGAAGAATAAATGCTTATTATAGCGACTCCGATGGTTTATCTCGTGGGATATGTATCAGCCAATATGCGTCCCACTGCAGGGCATGGGCCTACTCTACAATCGAGAGTACGATTGAGAGTGGTTAGACCATATAGTCCACCACGCTGGCCGTTGGTGGACTTAAATACCAGAGAAATTCTTATAAATCGCTATGGCATGCAGGTTTCCTCACGATATTTAGTGGGATATAACTGCCAGATGTTTAATGAATGAACTTTGTATGCCTTGAATTCTTTATGAGACAACTGCATAGAAAGGATTCTATACTACACAAATTCCAACTGAGTACGCATCAAAGCATTTTAAACTATTATTCTTGTTGTATGTAGTTTGAAGCTATTTAATATAACTAATATCATTAAATATAATTCATATCCAATGAATCCTTATTCATTCATCCACATACGCAATATCGTTTTAATGTCATGAGGACCAAAGCTTGTCTACACATAGGTTTAAATATTGATTATATATGGCAGACCTTTCAAGATCAAAGTGCCTGTGATCACTGAACCATGCCCGCTAAACAGATAAAAGGAATCGAAGGAAAACCTTTAAAAATACTGTGGGTTTTATTAAATCCTTTCAGTGCAGACACGTGAACCTATCCTATTTCAAGGGATTTTAAAAGGTTCGTTCTGGTCTTACGTTTACTTATCTAGATCTAAAGGGAATTAGCTCATTTTTTTTTAAAAATTATATAAACAGATCATCGGATTCGTTAATTCACTGCCTATCGACCGACGATAAAAGAGATAAAAAAATAATGTTTTAGTTACTTCCCTTTAGATCTTTGGAAACCTATTTGTCAAATGTGTAATACTGTGAACTGCAGGTATTCAGGTAGTATGTATTTTATAGAAAATAGACATATGAGAATTTCCATTGTCTATAGTATGAAGAAAAAGTACGTGGTGGCCTGGTGGTAACAGACCAGATGCGACCGCCAACACAGTGTTACACAAAATTAGATCCTTTCTGAATACTGGCTTATTCCACGCAATTATGATACTGTATTTTCTACAGCAAAATACACACGGGAGAATAAACACCAAACTCGAATTTCTTTAATCGCCATCTATGTATATAAATGTTATATATCTGCAGCAAGACTTGTAAATATACCTGAGGACAACCAAGCACTCTCTAGCGTCCGAATTTATTTAAATATTACATTTGAACGAGACAGAAAACTAATTAGAAATTAGCGCAAACTGGCGGGCGTTAACGGGCTTTGCATAATAATTTGGATGCAGAGTGGGACGCTATCCATTACGTTTTCGAACAAACAATGCCGCGGGAATGACTTTAGAATACGGGTACTTATTCAACACCTTTGTAACTTCCGAATGAATTGGACATTATTTAAGTTGTATATTAAAGTGTTGCTTTTTATGGGAATATTTTTTTTAATAAACACTTTATTGTACCCACCAAAAATTATCAGAAAAACATAAAGAGCATTAATACGTTCAACAATCGACGGTCTTATCGCCGTCGGCGATTTCTCGAAGACTAGCCCCAGCAAGGCAAGAGTTCAAAATTTTAACAAAGGATATTCAAACTTATCTGGCAGGAATACGACATAAATTTCAATAACCTGGAATCGAAACATTTCTCATCAATCTTAAACCAATTTAATACACTGGAATTTATATCGTATTCCCACCAAAAAAGTTTGTCATTCCGTCCCGGTCTACGCTGGCCTTAAGATGGACTGGTTTAATGGAAACACGAAAGAAATGGGTCACACATGGAAAAAGCAATAAAAATAATAACACATATCTATTATGCAGTAAGCTCTCTTTAGGACATCTCGCTAGGTTGATAAAATACTTATTTTAGAAACATTATAATCATCTTCAACCAAATGAATTGCATATTTGAAAATACACTTCACCAACGGAATTTGATATATGTTGAAACTTGAAAAAGAAAACTAGGTACTACTCAAACTGCAAGTTTCTCAATTTCCTCTATAAACGCATAATATATATCCAAGCCCTAATGGACAACTACGAGTATTACCTAAAACACTTCAAGTCCAATTTTTAGACTAAAAACATATAGAAAACATATTTAACCGCCGTTCTCCTGAAACCATCAAAGCAGGAATGTTTAAACTTTAAAACAGATATATTTACGTCCCATAGTTAAAGCCATAGCTACAAAATAAGTTATGAGAGAATTTGTTAAACGACGTTAAAAGACTTTCCGTCGACGTAATTGCTACAAATCCGATTTTCGGTAAAGTCAAGGTTTTTTCTTTATGCCTTCGCATTGACGGTCAAATTTCAAAAGACATCTGACTTCGTATTTTTTGGTTCTTACTAAATTACTTGTTGCTAAGAGACATATTCTTATTTAGGATTAGGAACGAGCCTATCGTCGTGTCAGCACCAAATTATAGACGTGAGCAATGTATACACATATTTATTTGTCTCACCAAAAAACTCAGAAGTCTGTTAGAACTGGGAAATGAAAACACCTCATACTCAAATAGGTGAATTTTGATTATTTAACGTTTTTTTTTTTTATTTATTAAAATTACGATGGTAAGCGATACGACCGCACTTCAACTGTAGCAAAATCAAAAAACACCTTGAATTACGAATAAATGCTTGGCATTCTTCAGTGTGGGGCCAGGACTATGTATGTGACTGTTGGATGTTTTTTTTATTATTTATTATTATTTATTCTACTGCGCTCGCCATCCTGAGACATAAGTCTCAATATATCCAGTAGTTACTCTGGTTATAATGTCCATCAAACCGACACACTACAGTGCATTTACACTGCTGTTTGGCGGGGAATATAGACATTGCGGTAGTACCTACCCAGACGGCCTCTCACATATGAGAGACCTACCACCAATATTATATTATTAAAACATGTACTTACAGCTTGTCTCTAAATTATCGAACAATAAAAACATAGTCAAATTTTAGCATCAGAGCTCTTAATCAGCCCTTTCCATAAGAAGCATAAAACTGGTAATGTGCACGAGAAAATTTAATAAATAACTAGTTAAATTTAATTATAACGTTAGTAGTATGTTTATAAGCACCAAACTTAATGAAGGAACGTAATACCACTTGGAGAATTTCGAAGAGCTCAAGAACGCAATTTAAATCAAACTTTGTAGTAAAGCGTTTTATGAAATTCAACATTTTCATACTTAGTAAGGAAGACTAAGTGGTCTGTGATGTTCAGTAATATTTTTTAGACAGTGTTGACACAGCTAGGAATTTCTTTTATGTGTTTTATCCGAAATTTGTCAAACATCGGCGATATATAATATTTTTTATTTTTATTTATCACTACGGCTTTTCTTGTACCTAAGTACTAACTTTTCCTGAAACAATACATACCGGACGGCGAACACATCATTTCGTTCCAATAGAAGTCCCTAGCCAAAATTTAAAAGGACTCACAGCCGCTTTACCGTGCCAAGCCTCAATATTTTACAAAATGCGATATACCTATGAAAAAATATATAATTGAGCAATTTAACATAAATATATAAAATACACGCCAGACGGAATGATTACCGTTTCATTTTGGGTATAAACAATTACACTACTTGTGGACCAATTTGTTTCGACTGACCTTAATAAAATTGTATTAAGCCACACGTAATGGGCGAAATGCCACTACCATTCAAGTTTACTATGCCATGACTTCGGCGCGTTTATTCGCTACTTTTTTATTTCATTGGGCAATAAAAGTGAGGAATAGAGATTGTTAAATAGTGTAAAAATTCAATAATTGATTAATGACGATTTCATTGCACTTTTTTTTGGCACGGAAAAATGACTACGACGTACCTGATGATTAAGTACAGTGCCATCCAAATAGATCATTCAACACTGAATTTAGTTTAATTGCGAAAGATATTCGCAGGAGACAGAAATACAGTATATTTTTAAAATGCTACTCACTATCACTCCTATATAAATATATTTCAAGCCGTTCATCATTCAAAAACGTAAGCAGATACCAGAAAATTTCTTTACCCGCATAACAAACATTCAAACCCACTCTTTTCACGTCTGTAAAAACGTAAGCAGATTACCAGGCAACCTCAAGTGGCAGTTGTTAAAGCCCTGGAGCAAATTACAGCAGACACCTCTCCGGCGGAGGCTCAGATTATCCGGTTATCCGACGCCGGGCCACCGCCGCGCTCCCGCGTTTAATGACCATTACCTTCATAACGTTCTAATGGTTTGTCGGTTCCATTTTCATTCGAGTTTTAGTTTGCTATAAAGGTGTTTTACGTAATAGAGTGATTGAACTGTTACAGTTGTTAATTCACGGTATAAAAAAGAAAGAAAGAAAAACGATTTATTGATACAACATGGAATGTACATGAAATTACAAATTAAATATTGACACCAGAAAAAGGACAAAAGAAAAAAATATATAGATTTAAACAATAGCAATAAAAAAACACACATAGTATATAACATTTATATAAAAAAAGACAATAAGTATAAGCGTAAGAGTATAAGTGGTTTTTTATGTGAATTTAAGTATAGGAATATTGGAGTACCATCATAGCCATGTTTATATAAAATATGTTAAATAAGTGTAATTCAACGAGTAATCAAACACATGATCGTGACCCCACACGTCAAATCTTGTGCTAGGTTACTCTATTCTCCGACTCGAAGTTAGAATGTTCATACCTTCGATGTCTACGTATAAGATAAAAGTTTCCACTTCTAAACATCAATACTATTTTCTATAAAACTTATCATTCGCTCTGAACTTAGTCTTAGGTTACGACGTACGATAGAGGATACGAACATTTTGTAAAACACGTTCCAGTGTCAAACTCAGTATTAGTATCAACCCATATACTCGTACATCCCACTAAAGGGTACGGGCGTCCTATTAGTATATTTTACAATCGAGAGTACAATTGCCAGGAATTAGGCCATATAATTAGACAACGAATATTATTGTTAAAAGACAGTAATTTGATATATTTTTACCACATTGTTGTCTTACAATAACAGTTTTAGCTTCAACGATACGTAGCATAAAGGACTCAATGTCTTCCCATCTCCGCAGGACATCCGTCCAGCAATGCCGTTTGTATTCATACAAGTCTGTTGTGTTATAATTGTTACTTAAGTTCCCGGTCACAGTCTAATTCACAGATCCAATTAGAAATCAGTCTACTGTTTCAACAGGTATTTAACGATATCGAGAGCTATTCAACATTTTTGAGTCTTTGCTAGGATTCAGAGTTAAGATATTACACATCAGTCTTCAGTCTTTGGTATAGTCTTTAGTCCTTAAAGATATCACTTGCGACTACCTAATGGAATAATTTTTAATTTTTATCTGTTGTTTATAAAAATAATTATTAGGGTATATTTCTAAGATACCTATGCTGTTATACCGAAGTGTTATACGTCTACATATTTTAGACTTTGGAACGCGCATGCAATTTCTCATTTAAGTGATCTTGGAATTCTTTTGACAAATAAACTATCTTAAAACTGTAAAGCATTCTTATGATTAGAAAATCGTTTCAGAGACTCCAATGCCGGGCCCTATTACAGTTTTCCTTTACTGTTGCATTCATGTACACACATAGCTGACAATTTAGAGGTGCGTCCTCGAACACAAAACGCTGAAATTATTGTGTGCTCGCACCTTCCGACATTTATTGTTCCGTTCGGTCGGTTACCAACTAGACTATCACATATTTACACACATAGAATATTCCAAAACGAGAAAATAACGCTAAAACCAACGTTGAACAAACTACACTCACCTACAAAGCTGCTTTTAGCTAAAAAAGTAAAGCAACATTTCCACTGAATAGTGCACGCCAGAATAATTTGAAAGCGAGCGTCGACAATGCTCACTTGTCGCTGAGCTCTGAAATTTAATATTAAAAGTGGTGTTGTTGACATTATATACTTTTAACTGGCTTTTCGTTGTGACGCAACCCTTGCTGATTTAATAAAGAGGGTGAGAAGTTCAACTAACGCCAGAGGGGTTGGCCAACCGTCCCTATGGTATGAACAAGACTTGTTTGATATCCTTTGTAATAAAAATCAATATTTGTTACCTGTTGTACCAGGATCTTGATTAACTTTGAGCAAAAGGAATGATATTTGTTTTTGTAGCAACAGACGTAATTGTGGGCCCAGTTGATTTTTGGTGTTATTTCCTTTTTTCATGACTCCTTCTGTTATTTATACACAATATACATTGATAAAAAGACGTGGTGACAATTGGCATTAAAGAAAAACAATTATAGCAACACTATTAAAATGTCATTGTGTTCGTTGAATAATTTTGTACGTAGATTTTTCTACACATTTCCTATAATTTGTCATTTGTAAAATGTTTTTAGTTTACAATTTGTGATCGTTGATCACATCTTGATTATTATTCGGTCCCTCATTATTGAGGATCATGACTCTCAGTTGTCTTGATGACCTATCTCCACCGGCTTCGTTCTTCTGCTTGATGTAAAGCTGCTTTAATGGACCTTCAGTGCCTTGGTAACCTGATCCACCCATCGTTTGGGAGTTCGTCCTCGTCGTCTTTTCCCTCCAGATTATCATTAAGCCTGAGGTTAAACATTCAAACAAAATTGATTTCGTAAAATCCTTTTGAATCATCCATAACAAAATATAAATATATTATAGCTGTAGACAATAAAATAACCCAACATATTCCTTCAAAAATAAAACCATCTTCATTTACTCGAAATAACCAGCTCAGACTACATTACGTATGGAACATGCCAAGTCTGGGATTCTTGAAATATAAGTATCCGCAACTCTGTTAGAAAATATATCGTGATAAACATTTTACGATAAATGGAATGAATATTGTGAGAGCAGCATTTGCCCCAATCGATTACCACTCGTTCATAACTGAGCGATTCCAATCAACTTGTATTGTACCTACTGTTATTTACTGCTTTTTGCACTTAAAGTTACCTAAATCATTCATTATTGAACAGTTGAAAAGATGAATAAAAAAGGTAGGTACATAAATAGCTATATAATATTGAGAAGATTTGAGCCCATATACATTCTATTTGATATAACTTAAGTTTGAAACAGTACTGACAGTAAAATGAAAGTGGAAATAATTTATTCAACCCATTAAAATGTTCAACATCATTAAGATTCAGACATTTTTTGATCTACCTTCGGGAAAGCGATTTTGACTAGAGAAAAACAGGCAAGAAACTCTAGTGTTGCTCATTTCAAAACCAGTTTATGTAAGAAGTATAAGATTTCATCAAGCTGGTACAAATATGCAGGATTATCAAAGCCTCATTAATTATCCTGTAGGTGGATTTATCCCAGCTGATCCAGGAATGCTACACACTATATGAGTTAGTATGGCTTTACAGTTTACTGATATCTGAGCTCATACGAATATGCGAGCTAAAACTATTGATCAATTCAACGTTTCTGACATAAATAACCATCACAGGTGCTATTGCATATATTCGTATCATAATAAAACTGAGGAATTTAGCTTTGCTCTCTCACATATAACTCAAGATTCCTAACTTTATTTTAATCGCATTGCAAAAATTAATGTTACCGAGGCTTGAAAGTGGAAAATCTTGACCGATAAGTTTATTTGACCCACAAATCCGTACCCGAGACAAAGAGAATCATTAGTCAAATGCCCTGACAACATATCTAACTGAAACCTATCTCATTCTATGTATGCATAAACTAATGAATTCACATAAAACCATTTGTAATTTTCATCCTGTCTAATGTTTAAGCAGGAATAAGTATTCATTTCTATCAAACGTTTTTGATCTAAAAAGTGATTTAGCATTTTAATGGCGACGTCGTCTTTTTTCATAATGGCGCTTAACGTAATGATTTGAATAAATTATTACCGGCGCTAGATAGCCGTAATGGTGTAATAGGGCGAAATGTAACTCATCTGCCATTTGTACCTGTTGATATACTGTCGAAAACCATAGTAATTTAGAAGTGTTTTCATCATATTTCTCTTAAGAGGAACGATAGAAAAATGAACAGTTTAGAATAAAAAGTATTCTACCCATGTATGTTTCTGATGCTCGTTGGGGCCGAAAGGTTTTAGAGTGGAAGCCACGTACAGGCAAGCGAAATGTCGGACGCCTGCATACAAGGCGGACAGACAAACTGGCTAAGGTTGCCGAAAGTCGCTGGATCGCCCCTTTCAACAGGTCGATATGGAGATCCTTGGGGCCTATGTTCAGCAGTGGACTTCCTGTTGCTGAGATGATGATGATGTATCTTCAACTTAACCGGAAAAAAATCTTTGATAACGTACATCCATTACAATATATGAAAGAAAATAAGACAAATGAGAAAAGTTGTCGAGTAGAGGCCACATTACGAAAAACCTAGGGTCGCAACATCGTAGCAACTAAAAGGTTGCAGAAAGTCTATTGAATAAAGCCAGCTTCCAACAGGTTGCTACGGAAAACCTTGGGAGAGCCCTATATTCAATAATGGAATCTCTGTGGATATATATGATGACGGTATACAAAGGAGAATAAAATGAAAGTATATCCTGATGAGGATCATAAATTAGCCAAATGATAATTAAAAAATATTGCCATGTACTACAAATCGCCTATAAATTCTGGAAAATAATATTTAGTGCGATGTCGGTCCATACCTACTAATGCAAAATAGAAAAGGGAGGAAGACCTAGATTTGTTAAGTTTTTGACAAAAACCTTTGCCACGGATGTGATCTATGGTAACTAGCGCTGCCCGTTTACAACATTAATACAACTTGCATTTTAAAAACCCTAAAAACTGTAACGGTATCTTGTTTTTTTGTTTCGATATCGTATTAAAATTACTTAGTCACATTTATGAAACTTTATAATCAGAATGTTAACGCTAAAAGCCCAGATATTACGTCAAGTGTAACACCGATAAACAATCTGTACCAGATTTAGCACAAAGCGTAGGTGTGCGCGGTTTAAAAAGGATCACTGCGACAATAACCAATTTCGCAAAGTTTTCATAAAGTTATTCCACTACCTTTTCAGCTACAATACATTCAAAATTAAATAGGAAATTGTGCTAAATAGCTGGATGATTACAATAGAAGCTATTTTATGTAAAAAGTAACCATACGTGTATTCCCACAGTCATATTTATTATTTAAAACGTGTCATCAAAATATGAGATACCTTGACGGTCCGCAGGGCGCCGTGCGCTGCATCCTCCGCCCAGACTTTGACGCCGTCTTTCTCATACTCCAGGGTCCAGCCTTCTTCGGAAGCCAGGAGACTTTTTAATGTTTCGAAGTCAGAGTCGTCGGCAACACGCGCTTCGCCGCGCGCCCATCCCGCGCCGCCCATGTGAGCGCGGCATCACAGAGCGACTGTGACGCGGGACTGCCGCTCGGCCGCCAGGACCAGCCGTCAGTCGATGACACGCGCATGCGCGGACATAAGACGCCATCTTTGTAAGGGCACTTACAGATGCTTGGATGAACGAATAGGAAGAAACGTCGCTTGGGTGGAAGGGTTTTTTTGCCTTACAAATTAATATGCATTCGATGGTAAGTGCTATTAAAATTGAATATCCACTGGCAACAAGGGGTTAACTTTTAACAGTCTACCCTCACTTACATTACTATGACAGGAACTACTTCATCGTTTGGCCACTATACGGGTGTATAACTGTATAGGGACACTCTACCATCGAATTCCATAGATCCGGCATCCACTCTTCGAACGAAACAAGACAAGCAAAGCCCCACTTCACATCGACTTCTCCTGAGATAGTAGTAGAACTCCAGTCAAACCGGCCAACTCTTGCATAGGTATCTAAATAACAACTAACAACAATGTTGCTCTACCGTTATTAAAAAGATGATCTATATTATAGCTGGGCACAACTTTGATTGGTTCTTCAAAGACCGGGTATCAACGGATACCAGACGAATATCACCAAATGTGGTAGGTCCCTCATATGTAAGAGGTCGCCTGGGTAGGTATCATAACAGTGTCTATTTCTCCCACCAAACAGCAGAGTAAATGCACTGTTGTGTTTTGGGTTGAAGGACATTGTAGCCAGAGTAACTACAAGACATATTGGGACTTAACATCTTATGTCTCAGGATGGCGAGCATAGTGGAGTGCCAAGCGTTGCTTTGTAATTCAAGGTGTTGTTTGTTTTTCCTACTGTTGGCAAACGGCAAACTCGCCTCGCCATGCATTGCAAAAAAAATGTTGCTGTATTTTTACGATAACAGGAAATAAGCAATGTTTGTATTAACAGAAGACGTGTGAATTTGGAAGACCCTTAACACTGGCGCAAAATTCATATTTGCCTGTTAGTTGATCCACAGACAAAATATAACTAAATCTGAATTTGTATTTCGAGTTACTTTGGCTTACTAATGTGAGCCACATTTAGAGACAATCTATCCACAATTTATGTAGAACATCGAGGTGGAAATAAAAAGACCCTCAAAGCACTAATTAGTCCTTAACCACGCATTTAGAAAATTACAGCAAAAGGACATTATCACTATAATTAAAGAGACACACCAGACCGTCTTCACTGCAACTTGCTTGCGACACAGTAGTTACAACCACAAACCTACCGGAAAGCAATTCACTTTAATTTTAATTTTTTTTTGGATTCATTGTTTCAATCATACATACATACATAAACTCACACCTTTTTCCCAGAAGGGGTAGGCAGAGGTGCCAGGGCACCCACATTTCGCCAGTATGTTCCGTCCCACTATGTGATAGGTGGCGAGCCTATCGCCATATCGGGCACAAATTCCTGACTCTGGGCTGATAATGAATAGAAAAATCCAATATCACTTTGCCCAACCCGGGATTCGAACCCGAGACCTCAGCTTTGTAAGCGTACCGTAGTACAACTACGCCACCGAGGCAGTTTTGTTTCAATCATTATTCTTGATAAATACGTTATGTATTGTTTTATTCGTAGAAAATTACTCATTTATCAATATTACATTTTATAAATAATATATTTCCGATTAAATACTATGATGGGACTAACTGAAACTGATAGAGAATCAACAAGAATTTCTCCCGCACAATGCGGATGGCCCGCCGCTGCAATCCATCCAAGGCATGGAGCAGGTACTGGGCGGATCCATCCCAGAGGTGCGAGCAGTACTCCATACCCGGCCGGACCTGCGCTTTATATAAGCAACAAAGCTGACCGGGCGTGAAAAACCGACGCACCCTGTTTAGGACTTCAACCCTGCGTGATGTGGCAGTTATTACGCCCTCGATGTGATTCCTTGGATTGAGATCACAGCGGATATCCACACCAAGGATACTTAGGTCATTCCGTATTGAGAGGGGAGCACTCTGAAGAATGGGGAGGGGAGAGAACGGGGATTTTTTGCACGTGAACGCACACATCTGGGTTTTTTTGGCATTGAACTCAACTATATTCCTGGAACCCCATATAGAAATGAGATCCAAGGTCCGGTTGAGCTCAATGACAAGATCTTCGCGTCCCTTCGCAGTTTCGACTCGGCAACCCGGAGGCCCGCAGTGGTATCGCCCATGAACCGTGCTGTCATCTGCATAGCAATGAATGTTGCCAAGCGACATGTCATTGATATGCAGAATAAACAAGGTGGGCGACAGCACCGAGCCCTGAGGAACTCCGGCATTTACCAACATGAGTGCCGAAGCGTGTTCGTCGACGACTACACGTATTCTACGCCCATGCAGAAAGCCGGAAACCCCCGAACACAGGTTGCCGGGCAGATCGTATGCCGGAAGTTTTCAAAGAAGACCACGGTGCCAGACCCTATCAAACGCCTTGGCTATGTCGAGGCTCACAGCAAGAGCCGCGCCACGCCGGTCAATCGCCTCACCCCAGCGATGCAGGACAAACGCTAGACGATCACCCGTCGATCGATATCGACGGAATCCGTATTGTCGGTCACTGATCAACGAGTGATCCTCCAGGTAGCGGACCAATTGAATAGAATAGAATAGAATAGAATAGAATAGAATAGAAAAACCTTTATTTGTTCATTAAAGTACCTACACATACACTGATACAAAACTAAAATACAAATCAATTACAAATTACAATGGACAAAATTATTAAAAGAAAGATAACAAAAACAGCGATAGTAAAATACAAGGAAAAAAAAAGTGTAGCAGCATATGTGTTGCAGCAGAACAAAAGGGTGATGACTCAGCATACCTTTACTCTCATGAGCAAACACTGATATTCTGCCATTACCCGGTTGGAGAATAGTGGCGGAGTAATGAATACATACGTAATTGAGCGTTTATGATCCGCTCCATGACTACACATCACTGAGGTGATAGCGATAGGGCGGTAATTGGTAGGGTCCAACCGATCACCGTTTTTGGGGATCGGTTGCACATTGGCCTCCCTCCAAGATTCCGGCACAACACCTATTATTCCAGTTCTAATATTTATGCCCGGACAGGTAGTTGTAGAATTAAATTCTACATATACGTAGTTTATTATACTTAATTTAAAGCAGATTCATTCGGATTCAATTGAAAATTACTGATTATGTTAAAAATCATACTTAGGTTGAGAATTTAAAAATAAGCAAAATAAGGTTAAAAATATATTTATTCCGTAAAATCAATACAAAATAAGCGTTTTGGACATAAAGGTGATTCCTAAATACACCTTTTTAATATAGCACATGTGAAGATTAAACTAAAATGCGAGACCGACTCCTTATAACACATACTTTGGAAAAAAGACATAGAACTGCGAAATAGCACTAGAAAACAACATTCACTATCTCGTTTCTAAAGTTCTAAATTTAAATAAAATGTCGTCTATCTAAAGCTGGTTCGTCAATCACAATTTTTAAAAGTGACATCTAGTGGTAATTCTTAGAACTTAGCAATTTTAGTGATAGGCCATTCAGGTAAGGCAACGCCAATTCCTGAAAGTGACATCTAGTGGTGATTCTTGGCAGTTTATGTGGTTCGCAGTCTATAGCTATGTTATTTGGAGATTCTAACAGGAGCTGATGTCAGGAAGGGTGCCCTGACAGTGGTTGCGCCATCCGTACCAGGCCTGGAACTTGTGGCGTTTGTAAATCTTCTTAGCGCAAGTCGCGGCTTTGGTGATGTCATCAGTCAGCAAGTCTGAAAGAGGAATAATTTTGTAAATTATCTTGAACCATAAACTGTACTTTATCGGTGTGTTATATTATGTCTATATTTGTATATTTATAAAGCGTGTCACCGAATGTTACTATTGGCTTCAGAGTTTGTATTTCTCATTTTTTTCAATCCCCCTTATCGAAAATTAGTTACGTGGGGTAGGCGTAACATTGCAACATTTCGAATTTCAAGGTTGTCTGTATACTTGATATTATTAAAGAAACTGTTATTATTGCTACGTTTGAATTGACAAAAAAGTAGAAACTACTCATGTTCAGACCATGCTATGACTCAGCCAACGGGGATTTTTTTATTTATATATTTAGGAATGTTATCAGTCCATTATCTAACATACTTAAAGGATTATACGGGCGGACATTTGCACGTATCCATTTTTATTGAGGCAATTAAACAACGTGTCAATTTGCAAACACTGATATTGGATAATCAACGCTTGCATTGACAATTATTATGTTTGTTGAGTACGCCCGCTAAATAGAAACAATAAATGTATCGGGTTTGCCGTTCGTGTGTTTTGTCATGCATGGTGCCGAGCGATAACGTGATTCATGCAGCGATCGAAAATTTACCTAATTAAAATAATAATTAAAAAATCTGCTGAACTGATCATATGGTAATTTTTAGTGTAACTTAGAGAAATTGCACAATTATTTTGGAATGTGTAGGAGTGTTAGTTACTCGAATTTTATTATATTATTAACAATTTTTGCTATGGCGTTTAATTGACCAATGCGTTATAATATGTATCACCATAATACTCAAAACCCGAGAGCCTATGATTTACCAGGTGTTAAGAACCTTCCGAGCTCAATCTGCATGTACTAGGCAAACCGATTTAATTATGACAACAAAGAAAACCATCTTACACCAGTGGCTTCACTATCTGGGCTGCCTTATAGTACTGTACTGGATCAGCCCACAGCGGAGGACAAGACTTAGCAATCAGGGTTCGTTTTACTTACAATTGATGTTTTTTTTCAACTTTAAGTGTGGATAAAGAAATGAACACGCACCATTGCAAGTGACGTTGCAGTCTTTGCCAGGGGTGCTTGTGTTGCTGCACCAGTACTTGTCGTTGATCTGGAACAGGCCGTAGTCGCGGGAACCGTTCTTGTTCACCCTGCCCACTTTGTCCGTGTACCTGCTGCTCTCATTCTCCACGAGGCATACCCCTGAAAGAAGAAGTGGTTTTATAGAGGTAATATTTAGGGAGCTGTACGTGGAATGATGGGTACTAACTAAGATAATTTTATAAAGTTCTAAAAGTATCTAGATATTTATAAAGGGAGAAATTTCCAAATAATTTAAAAAAAAATGAAAATTAATGTCAATGAAAAATAGTAAATTGTTTATCCTTTTTACCTCCGTTTTATATTTTAAACGCTATAATAATTATAACTTATCCCATATGATGCAACAAGTATATTATAGATACTTAATGTCAAATATCAAGATTTATAACAAAATGTATCTATCGTAAATATATTGATTAGCAAAAATACTACACAGCAGTACAAAAATTAAGGAGTTAATTTTACACAAAATTGTTAAGTTTAAAACAAATTTTCAATAATATAATAATTATTCAAATACCAATAATAATTACAATAATCACCGATAGATGGCAGTGATTCAAAGGAGGTCGTCAACCTGCCTAAGTTAAAATAATAAAAAAATACTTACAATCCCTCATTAAGTTCTCGGGGAAGCCTTGTCTCCTTAGCTCCTGTACTAATTCGCATCTGCTAAAATGTTTAGCTTCGATAGTACAAGCGAAGGCCAGTAGAGCCACAAAGACCACAAACTTGTGCATGTTGGTAGTTTAGTCGCTTGCTGTGCGTCTGTGAATGGTATGAGTAATTGAACGGAATGGATCGCTTTTATACGCGTCCACTGATAGATATTGTCCTCGTATTGCGGCCGAGTGTGTTTCGTAAAAGGGGATTCCTTGGTATCTTTGTTTACATTATATTATACAATGTTAATATTGGAATAAAAACTTTTTAGTGATATGCTCTTTCAATAAAAAAATAACAAACAATAATAGCTGATGATGATGATGGCAATGATAAGCACACATGACACAATAGGTTTTTGCGTTAATATTTGTATATCAGTTTTGAGTATACAATAAACACACAGATTATTCGCTCTTGGATTAAATTAAAAATGTACGTATTAATTTTTTAACACTTTAGTAAAAGATATTACGATTGAACTTACTTTAAAAAATGCGATTCCTACAAATAGCTTACTTACAGCTGCCCCCAAAAGTTTACCAGTTTATAGAGAAAAAAAAACAAAATTAATCTCCTTCTTCATCTTCTTCTATCTGGCGTTTTCCCAGCCGGTACCAGGGTCCACCTTCCGGCTAATTATCCTCCCTTTCGCCCGATCTTCGGCATCCTCAATAGTAAGGCCATTAACCCTCATATATTCCTTGACAATATCTACCCAGCGCTGGTAGACTAAAGAAGTCTACCTCTTGGTCGACGTCCAGGAATATTGAGCCTCAGGCACACGTTGTCGAAGTACTCCTGTGGTTTTCTTAAAACTTGACCATGCCATCTCAAGCGACATGAACAAAAAAAAGTTATATTGCATGGAAATCTATACATATAAATAAAATTGAAGTGTCTGTTTTAAAAGTGAAAATAAAAAAAAATGTCCAACTACATATCGTTATATACACGATACCAGTGCCGAAAATGATCTTTAAAAATTTTTTGTCTGTCTGTCTGTCTGTCTTTCTGTCTGTCTGTCTGTTTGTTCCGGCTAATCTCTGAAATTACTGGACCGATTTTGACGGGACTTTTTTTGTCAGGTAGCTGATATAATAAGGAGTAACTTAGGCTACATTTATTTTAGAAAAATAAAGTCCAAGTGTCCAATATCGCGCGCGGCTCACGCGCATGCTACCATTCGGCCGTCACGTCGGGCGCCTCCCACCAACGAATCAATATCACAATTACAAATATTGTATATAAAGAAATTTAACAATAAATGATAATAAATATAACGGGACGGGAAATATAGTCGACGGCGCGCGGGAAAAATATAGTTAGTACGCGAAATAATATGTTGTTGCCAAATCAATACTGGACTCAAAAGCTATCTGCACCCGGGCGAAGCCGGGTCCGACCTCTAGTATGAAATAAGATCAAAGCTAAGATCTCATAGTTAATACACTTTCCCGTTATAGATCGGAACATTATTAATTCTTCCGGTTAGTAATTAAACAAAACGAACAAACAGCCTAGAACAAGGTTCATTTTTACGTCACTGAAAGTAATTTTAAATCCATATTTATAAAACGGTAAAGAGAAAACACCTAGTTATTTCGTTAATTACCTCATGATTTCTTATCACATTGTAAAACCATGCAATAAAATTATCATAATTTATTGTTATTTTTTTTTTTTGATAAATGCTGGCAAAATATATAGCTACAGTTGAACTGTATTTAACTGACTCTCTCTCAATTCCTCTCACTCTCTCACTCTTCAGCCACAGAAAGACCACTACTGAAAATAGGCATCACTAAAATATTTCTACATCTAAGCAATATAATGTAACTTTTAACTGCATGAATAATTGCAAAAATCCGTAGAGTATACGCTAAGAATCGATCTCCCCGGAAAATTGACAACGCAATCGATTAGTCGTGATTTACTCCGTGTATATTCGCTTTTAAGCAAGCCGGCATAATCTTGTGAACTGATATAAATTAATAATTATTCGGTGAACAATAATAGTTCAGCCCATATACGTCCTTCACAGCATGGGCCTCCGTGAACATACAGAGTTGGGAGGCTTTTGAGGCATTAAGAGGGCTTAGAACATAGTATAACACGCCCGCCTAGACCGGGTTGGTGGACTTTACATGTTTATGTGGTATTAACATTGCCTCACGAAGTTTCTTACACCAGTAAACTTCGTGTAAGTTGTAACTGACTGTCAATACACACATGTCAATGAAAAGGCAGAGATATGCCTTAAGTCTCGAAGACATAACACCAGTCCCAATCACGTCCTGTCTGTTAACTACAAGTCACCACGCAGTCAATGGATACTCTGAAATGCACTGCATTTACCATTTAGGTGCATTGCACCCACTTTGTCGTGGAAAATATAAATGTTGCAATGGTTATCTCAACTATTATAATAAAGATTTGATTGTTTGCATTATAGGCTCTGAAGCTACTGGACCGATTTGAAAAAATCTGAGAAAACCTTAGATTATTTACATTATCCGTGATGAACATTGGCGATAGAACATTTTCAAAAAAGTGTATCAGCACCCAGGCTGGAGCAAGGCTGGGCCGCTAGTATATTATAATCTTATGACCAATTCTGTCTTGTTCTCCGACAAGAATGTTCAGTAATTACTGCTTGTAGCGGCAGGTGCTAGACCAAATCTGTAATTTCGTTCGGTCGGTTTTCACTGTCGATTAGACGCCGCCTGTGAAACGAGAGGCCGCGGGTTCAATACCCGCACCAAGAGAAATGTTTGTGAGGGCCACAAATATTTCTTTCGGGTCTGGGTGTTTGTGAGACCAAAAAGTCTCTCGTAGTTCCTGATACCCACGACACGAGACTCGATCCTAGTGTGAGATCAGGACTTATTTTTGTGACTGTTGGGTGTTATTTATTTATAAAATAAAATAATTGAACTCTCCCTTTAGAAAACCATCCGATCAAGTATCCACTTTTCCCATACGCAATCCTGAGCAGAAATTCTGGGTTTTACTTTTAATTAAACCTAATTCATAGACCGCTTAACCAGCGTTTATGACCTAAGTGTGAGTTATAATACAATGTATATAATATGTAAATCCCATAGTGGGTCTAAAAGTCCCTCATATTCTGATGATCACAATTCACGATGTAAACGTTTTTACATTAAACCAGCGATTGAATTTTTTGTGGTTATTGAATGCGGTTTATAATTATCGCTTTACTAAATGTCTTTTTATTGCATTCGCTATTCTGTAGTAAAAAAGGAAGTAAAAACGGACACATTTTTAAAAATTATGCTTTATGGTTAAGTATAATACCTAGGTAATCTTGAGGCGGAGGCTGTCCGTAAATTGATTAAAACTGCAGCTGGAGATAAGAGCCCGATAAGAGCCGGGTATGATCCCGGGATTGAAACAAATATTCGTGTCATATTGTTAGTTATTTTTGCTCAAACGAGTTTAATATGACGGCTATTAAAGTATATCTACGCCACTGATACTCATTATTATTGCCGATTACCTTGAATCACTAGATTTTTGTATGGATTCGGGTTTTTGCGCATCCTCATATTTTTCTAAAATGAGGTTATGTGAGTTATCTGTCCCGCCTAATTTGATAACGACCTGTGTTTTAAGTGCTTATTTAACCACTAGATAAGCAATAAGATATTGATCAACTATCTTTGTCTTTTACATTTATCAGAAACATGTAGTAAATTACTGAAATTAGGCCACCCTAACAGCTATTCAGCGATTTCCTGCTGCCTTTGTCATTGGGTCATGTCTTTAAAAAGATTAAATTCAAATATTAGTCAGGTAAAGAAAAACGCTGATATTATGACTCTAGTGCCATCAATTGACTGAGCTCATCTCAGTCTAGTGAAGTGGTAGGGACAGAGCCTATTGTTAAATGGCAATTAATTTCGGTATCGGGCATCATTTTTTAGAACAGAACCTTATAAGTAGTCCTAACTAAAAATAGATCCATTAGAAATAATGCCAACTCCTTAATCTAGTCACTTTATTATGTAAATAATTGCTTTTATTACGGGTTGAATATCATTTAAATCTTCCCGAAGACTTGAAGGGCTTCAATGCTGGGTCTCATAAAATGATTAGATAGGTAGGTACTGTCTGTCAATCCTGTCTCGCAAAAGTTACATTGGCGGCTGTAATGGAGGGAAAGTCCCTCTTACTTCACTAGCTGTTTATTCTTCCACAATTTCTAATGACAAAGGTTTATCTAAGTTAGTCATGAATAAAACACAAACATAAAGTATCCCTACGACAAAGAGACTTAACAAACAGGAAAGTGCCGATTGTTTACTTTGGTGGTTAGTTTCGCGGTCACAACTCACAATTGGAAGTCGCGTTGCATCGTCATGCCAAGCACATATTACTTATTTTTATTCGGTATTTTAAACAAAGAAATTACTATAAGAAGTGCTGTATGGATTAATATAACCGATTTATTTATTCCTTCAACCAATTCTCACTTTTAAAAGGCTTTATTTCGCATTCCCTGATCATGTCTTTGGAGGTCAAATTGAATAATTGAAATGTTACCTCCGTCCTATTGGCCTATTCAAACTTCATCTGAATTTTGAAGGACGCCTTTAGTCGAGCAGTAAAACTGGAAGTCTCAGGACCATAGTTTGTCTATACAAACGGATGAATTATAGAATCCTTAACGAAATTAATCAGGAAGAAAAAAATATGAGATTTCGAGAAGAAATTATTTTATGATATTCCTCTTTTTTCAAGGTGATTGAAAGGCCAAGAACATAAGTACAAAAGAAGCAGAAAGATCGACCTTGACACTGGTCGGGATAAGAAAAGAACACAAATTATCTTGCAGTGTGACTAGAGTGCAAAAAAAATTGTTTAATTTACAACACCGATAGGCGATAACACACCATAAAGCATATAAACAAAAGTTGTTTGATAATACAAAACCATTTTAATTGGATAAGCATTGCGTTGAGCATAATAAAATGCAATACTTTCATTATAAGATTGTAATGCATTTTTGTAATATCTATACAATAAAAATAGTCGATGTATGCACATTGATAGCTAGTGCAAATGGATGTTTACAAATCGGTTCAGTGGCGTGCACAGGATTATGATACTGGGTATGCGGCGAAGTACTCGGCACAAAAACTTTTCTTTTATAGATGTTTAGCATAGCCACAGCCACGCGACGGATCTCTAAGTCGGAAACCATGCCAACAGAACAAGTCTTAGATGTACTACTATTCATATACATCTACGGAACGCAGAAAAACCAGCGATCGATTGTCGTGGCCGAAGAAAGTCTAATAAGTAAATGATTAATAAACTAAAATATTATAACTACTCACCGAGTCAGCTTCAATTTTCACATATTCAAGGTTCCGGTTAATTGAGATTACTATAACCCGATGTAAATAAACGACCACCTCAAATATCTTATCCAAGTGAGTGATGGTTATAGAACACGTCCCTTGCAAGATATCCGATGTGGCCTTTAAAAAGACCGATTTTCATGTGATTCGCAAAATATATAAATAAACTTAATAATAAAATTACGGGTTAGTAAAAAAAAACTACTCATTCATTTATAGATTAAATCTATGCGCCTATCCTTTTTTAAATATGATTTTAGGATATCGTCATAGAAAGTTGGATTGCGTTTTAATTCTATCATTAATGCCTTTTCTATAGAAATCATGGAAAGCTCTGTGAGTCGTTGTTGAATTTGTGTGGTTCTCAAATATGTGTGGATACGTTTTAAACACGAAAATGAACGCTCTGCCGATGCGCTGCTTGCTGGGATAGTCACAATGAATTTCGCTAATCGTAACACTTCAGAAAAAACTTTATTTAAATTGTCCTTATACAAATTTTGAATAATACTAAATACACAACTATTTGCAAATTGAGGTGATCTATAAATACAGCGCAATTCATTTTTCAATTTATCAAAATTAAAATGTGCCTGATAATTATTGGTGAACTCTCTGATTTCATTTTCAGGGAAACGTTCACTATATTTTTTAAAATTCTCACAAGAAAGTAGCTCAATAAACTTTAAATCTTTAATGTTTTTATAACGATTTCTTAATTCACTGACTACATTATCAATTATTTCAACAAAAATTCGCCGATAATGTATTTTTACATCATCGACATTGCGCTTTCTTTTAGGTGGTCCGGTAATGTGAACGGCGGCATCATAATAGATCTCGAACTTCTCTCTAAAACGTTCTAAAAATGACTCTAACTCTTTTATCTTTGTTACACAATACGCGATGTCACTAGTTTTTTTTTTGCAAAATATCGTACAGAATATCCGTTTCTGCAAAAATATTAGCGAAAAATTTTAAAAGAAAATTAAATTCAAATTCTTTCATAATATATAAAAATGAACTGACTTGTGTCAGTGTTTCACCATCCCAGTCTTGTGTATTTTCGTTCATATTTTCAAACAATTCTAGGAGGTGGGTGGACGCATTATTAATAATATTAACCGTGCGCGAATGATATGTCCACCTTGTTTCCGCGACACGAGGCAGCTTTTTCATATCGGCAAAGTTGTTGTAATGGGCCATTCGCTTTGTACTGGTGTGAAAAAAAGCCGCGATTGATTTTATAATACTAAAAAAGCGTTTTGTTTCAGCAACTCGTTCGAACGATTTCGATAAAACTAAATTTAATATATGTACTGAACACCAAACGTTCATAGCTTGTGGACATTTTTGTCTCACCAAAGCCTGCACGCCATTAATTTGTGAGGATAAAACTGCTGCCCCGTCGTAAGTTTGTGCAACTAATTTGGATACACAATCGAACTCTTCTAAAATTTCCAAAATAATAGAACTCAAGGTTACAGCGGTCCGATCCGCGCTGACATCAACATATTTGATAAATCGATCTACTACTTCAAAATCACGAAAATATCTCAAAACTAATACTAATTGTTCACGGCCGCTAACATCAGGAGTCTCATCTACCATGACGGCGACAAAATCGGACTGTTTAATTTCGGCTTTAACGCGATCGATCATCACAGATGCAACGCTCGAGATCAAATCATTCTGCGTACGGTTCGACATGCCCGTGAATGAGGTACTTGCACTCTGTAAATGGGTTTCTAAAATTCCATCATACTTGGCTAATAAATCTACTATTTCTAAATAATTACCTCTATTCAACGACGATACTGACTCATCGTGACCGCGAAAAGCTAATTCTTGTTTTCCCAGAAAGCAAACAACATCGATCAGCCTTTGAAAAATGTTTCTATTGCGATCAACTTTAGCATTATGCCTCTCAATATCTAATCGTAACTGGCTGTTGATACTCATTTCAATACGAGATTTACCAAAAGTATTTAATTTTAAGCAGGCCTCCAGATGTTTTTCTGTATGGTCATTGTAGTGTATTGATAAATTCATATACTTAGCATCTGTCGTCTCGAACTATACACTACGCGAACCAAGGGTGAAAGAGATAGATATAGAATGAGATAGATCATAGACGTGGAGGACGGAACGGGGTGTGAAGACGTGGTGTATAGCAAACGAGCCGATAAATATTAATAATTGTATTCTATTACAATGTTACACATATTAACCGTAAATGGTGACTGTTACATGTGGCGACGAGGTGAATTATGAGTGGAAATGATTGTATTTGTGGTAATTCCCAATTATTGATCGGCGACGATCTTGAATGCGTATTGTCATGCTGTTGTCGAAATGTTGGGACTTGGGAGTGGTATTTTTCTCTTCACATTTCAATAAATTGGATGTGTTTAATTCTGTTACATTACTGTGAGTAAATAAAATGCTGTCTCGTAATAATCTAATACCTAATTGGCGGGACACAAATAAAAAATGGCGGAAGGAATTATAAAAGTTAGCTTCGAGCCATGGAGTAAATTGTAAACTCCATGCATAAACCACAATTACGTATGTAAATTCTAATTGTTTATAATATGGAGGTATATCTCGAGCAGTGCAATGAATCGATATTTTTTAAATGTAGGTCATACTTTGATACTGACAGGTGAGTAAATTAGTGTGTTATAACTTCCCGTTTTTGTAATTATCAAATAAATAAAGAAGAAAATGATAGAATGGGACCGCTGTCACATCAACTCCTAATATTTAATTTATTTATATTAAAATGAAATTGTTGGTGGAAATAATTGCTGTTGATGGATATTTATGGTACGAGATTTAATTTATAATTTAATGAATAAATCCTATAAAGCAGTGTGGAGGTTGATATATATATACATATATTTATTTTATACATATTAGTATACAAATTTGTATGCGGTTTGTTTCAATTACAAGCAAATTTTGATTTACAGACATATTAATTTTATATCAGTTGCTCAATTGATTAATTCTAAGCCATCTAGATTTAACAACCAATCAGAGGCGTCGCTTATTGGCAATGCGTCTCCGTGATGGCGAGACTAAGGAAGCATTAATTGTAATGCCTTACGAGTGCAGGTATGGAATAATTAGCACATAAATATTATTTTGGTATTAAAATGTGATTATATGTTTTAATTAAGAGAAATATATACAAACTATAATTAAAATATGAGAATATACATTGATAACTAAAATATAGATATAAATATAGCCTCGGTATGGCGCGGTTATATTGCGATGTGTCATGTGATTAAGGTGCTCGGGTCTCGGGTTTGAGACCCGGGTTGGACAAAAAGTCGAAAAGAAAAAGAAAGAAAAAAGGAAAAAAATAAATAAATATGAGTTTGTTTATGTACGTATGTTATAGCTCGTACACACAATGGCCAGTATCGGCAACTACGGACAATGAAAGTCGCAGGCTACTGAAGTAATATCTTAAGCATATTATGTGCGTTTTGACGCGAGTGGAGCTCTGCGTTTCGACTCATAATACGCCATTGCGTAGTGACGACTCTATGCGCGATTCATTTAAAACTCAGGTTTTGTTGTACGAAATATTTTTATGTATGAAGCAAACAGAGTACATATGGAATTTGTCATGCCTAATAATTAATCATTTAAAATCAACCACCCTCAGTAACTTTTATTCATGTGTTGGATGAAGGAATGACGACTCTAGTAACACTAGCGTGGAATGTGTAATTTAACGCACGTGTAGCATGGCGCATATCCTGGATACTTTTGGAAAAATGCAATATTTGTGACGAAGGTTGCCGAATGTACCGTGGCACGTGATTGGCGATAGTGTAGACGCGCTTTAACATTGGCAACAAATAGCAAAGATCGTCCGGAACATTGGCATTAAATTGCGGTAGCATTCACTACGTTGGCATTAAATTGCGGTAGCATTCACTACGTTGGCATTAAATTGCGAGTAGCATTGACTACATGGGCATTAAATTGCGGGTAGCAGAGACTACATCGGCATTAAATTGCGGGTAGCAGAGACTACATCGGCATTAAATTGCGAGTAGCATTGACTACATCGGCATTAAATTGCGAGTAGCATTGACTACATCGGCATTAAATTGCGAGTAGCATTGACTACATCGGCATTAAATTGCGAGTAGCATTGACTACATCGGCATTAAATTGCGGGTAGCAGAGACTACATCGGCATTAAATTGCGAGTAGCATTGACTACATCGGCATTAAATTGCGAGTAGCATTGACTACATTGGCATTAAATTGCGGGTAGCAGAGGCTACATTGGCATTAAATTGCGAGTAGCATTAACTACATTGGCATTAAATTGCGAGTAGCGAAAAGGCTACAGTGGCATTAAATTGCGAGTAGCGAAAAGGCTACATTGGCATTAAATTGCGAGTAGTGAAAAGGCTACATTGGCATTAAATTGCGAGTAGTGAAAAGGCTACATTGGCATTAAATCGCGAGTAGTGAAAAGGCTACATTGGCATTAAATTGCGAGTAGTGAAAAGACTACAGGGGCCGTTCAAGTATTACGTAAGCACCATAGGGGGGCGGGGGGGTCTTTGCTTTGCTTATTTTGTATGACATGGGGGGTAAGGGGGTCTAGATGATGATTACGTCATCAAAACAATCTTAACAGGAAGATTCAAAACGCAGTTGCCCAGATAAACACAGGGATGTTATGAAAAGAAAGTTAGAAAATATAAGATATATGTATATGTTATATACAGGGTATATCAAGACTGCCACGGAAAACGAAGCCGGGTGGTAGTTTTGGTGAGAAGAAGAAACAATGCAACAACAAAAAAAAAAATTTAGAATAAATAAATAATAATGTAAATAAATTGAGCGAGTTGTAAAAGAGACGAATGACAAGATATGGGACGTGCAAGCAGGATTTAGGAAGGGCATGGGATGCACGGATCAGGTATTTTCTCTACGAAGTGTTGCTGAGAAGACCTTAGCTAAAGGTCGAAAAGTCTTCTGCGCCTTCGTAGATTTAGAAAAGGCCTATGATAGAGTGATGAGGAATGAGTTATGGGCAGCACTTTCCAAGTTTGGGTTGAGCAGCAACCTAATTCGAGCACTACAGTCTCTGTATAAGAATTCTAGTGCTTGTGTTAGGATAAACGGAGCATACACTGATTGGTTTCGCATCGATAAGGGTGTGAGACAGGGATGTGTAGCGTCCCCGTGGCTGTTTAACCTTTTCATCGACGGTTGCCTAAAAGATTTGAAAGATAGTGAATATGGGATAAGAATGAATGAGTTGTCACTAAAATGTCTCCTCTATGCTGATGATCAGGTTATTCTTGCATCATCAGAAGAGGAGCTACAAAATATGGTGACAATTATGCACGAAGCATTTGAGAGAAAAGGAATGAAAATAAATGTGAGTAAGACGAAAGTTATGGTATTTGAAAGGGAAGAGAATATGACAAAGTGCGATATTATGATAGGTAATGAGCAAGTAGAACAAGTGAATGAATTCGTATATTTGGGCTGTGTTTTCACAAGTGATGGAAAGCATGATAGCGATATTGAAAGAAGAGTGAATGCAGGAAATCGAGTGAATGGTGCGCTACACTCCTTTATGGGTAGTCGGAAGGTCTCCAAAAAGGCACGACTGGCTGTCCATGGAGGAGTGTTAATTCCAACGCTTATGTATGGTAGTGAAAGTTGGGTATGGCAAAAGAAGCATGAAAGTAAAATTAGGGCAGTAGAGATGAGATCTTTAAGGGGAATGTGTGGGTTAAGCTTATGTGACAGAGTGCGAAATAGCGTGGTGATGAAAACTTGTGGAGTGAAAGAGGATGTAGTGACGAGAATTGAGAAAGGAATGTTACGATGGTTTGGTCATGTAGAGAGGATGGATGAAAGGAGAATTACGAAACAAGTACATAATGCAAGTGTGGATGGAAGAGTCGGTAGGGGTCGACCTCACCGAACATACACCATCCAAATCGGTGATACCCTCAACAAGGGTCAGGTCAAAAGTACCCTGAACCGACGAGAATGCATGAAGACGTTGATGAAAGTGGATGAAGCGAAAGTAGTATGTCAGGATCGAGCAAAGTGGCGGTCTATAGTCTCTGCCTACCCCTATGGGATACAGGCGTGACGATTATGTATGTAAATAAATAGTAAGTCCGCCAACCCGCACTAGGCCAGCGTGGTGGACTATATGGCCTAACCACTCTCAATCGTACTTTCGATTGTAGAGTAGGCCCGTGCCCTGCAGTGGGACGTATATGGGCTGATACAGAAATAAATAATAATAAATAAATAAATAACACCCAACAGTCACATACATAGTCCTGACCCCACACTAAGATCGAGTCTTGTGTCGTGGGTATCAGGAACTACGAGAGACTTTTCGGTCTCACAAACACCCAGACCCGGAAGAAATATTTGTGGGCCGCACAAACATTTCTCTCGGTGCGGGGATCGAACCCGCGGCCTCTCGTTTCACAGGCGGCGTCTAACCAACTGCGCCACGGAGGCTGTCAGAATTATAACTTCTTCAGGAATTAAAAATTAAAAGTATATTAATTGAAAAATGTTTACGTAAGCATGGGGGAGGGGGTAAGGGCTTTGCTTACTTTTGCTGACAAGGGGGGTGGGGGGTACATAATTGTAATAAATCTGCTTACGTAATACTTGAATGGCCCCACATTGGTATTAAATTGCGAGTAGCGAAAAGGCTACCTTGGTATTAAATTGCGACTAGCGAAAAGGCTACATTGTCATTAAATTGCAAGTAGCGTAAAGGCTACATTCGCATTAAATTGCGATAAATGTGTGAAATGACATTGAATTGCAATAATGTAATACGGCATTAAATTGCAATAAATTTGTAAAATGGCATTAAATTGGGACAAATGTGTAAAATGGTATTAAATTGTGATAAATGTATAAAACTGCATTGAATTGCGATACATATCAAGTGGTAACAAATTTCGACGATGATATTTATTTTCGATTTCGATACTAGATTTCGTATTATGTAAAAAAACATATACGATTAAAGTTCTACCGTTGACAGGTGGCATTGAAGTATGGTACTATGGTTTAAATCGCAATAAACTTTCGACAAATTTGAATGTTATGAGGACCTAGGCTCAGTTGCTATTCAGTATGTTCATTAAGAAAGGAGGTTGGATATATGTATATTGTATATTCAGAGTTGACCGGTATGGACACTAATGTTCAGAAAAGAGAGTATTTGTTGTTTATTGATGCACGTGAATTACATGAAATATTATACAGTTATATACCAAATGCCTGCACACTCTAGATGATAATAATAGACGATTTTTATTGTAATAACAATAAAATATAGATTAGATGTATATTTCGCACTGAAACAAAGTAAAACATATGAAATACATGTATGATTATATGCTAATAGAAGGTTAATAGATTCCGATTACACCATAATCTAATAAAGGATAAAACATCTAAGAAGGTAAAAAATACTGGTATTGTAGTTATGGTACAGAATAATAATACACATGAGAACTTTGTCGCGTGTCGCAGCACTTATTTAAAGTTATTAGAAGCGTTTCCTAAGTGAAAGGATGTTTTAATTGTATATGAAGCGCACTGACAAATATATTACATTGTAAAAAAAAAAAAAAAAAAAAAATGAAACTCTTCACGTAGTGAAAAATGAGTTGAGACTTCAGTGCAGCAAATTTGATATTATATTCACAATTATACTCTAGAAGTAGATTTAGTGGATTCTTTGTCAGGGAAATGATTGCTGATTTTATTTTATTTTATTTTTATTTTACACACTATAGAGCAAATATATATATTTATTAATCGAAATGGTATTGAACATGTTATACCAATTGCTATATCTGTGACACATTTTTAAGCATGACAACATGAACATTATAAAAAAGAAAAAAATATGGTTCAGGGTCGCGGGTGCAAATCTCACATCTTTGAACGAGAAATTCTTGTCTATATATATATATAAATATGTATATAAGCTGGATCTCGGAAACCACTCCAGCGATTTTTCATGGAATTTTGTATGCAGGGTTTGGGGGCGATAAATCGATCTAGCTGGGATTCATTTTTGGAAAATAAACAATAAAGGTATTAACTGATAATATTACTCTTCCTGACACCTATTGGCGAATGATAATACTGTTTGTTTTATTGTGTACAGCTGACTGCACAACCATGCAGTGGCACTAGAGATAATAAATAATAAATAAATAAATGAGTGGTATTAGCCATTAGGTTTTATTAGGATGTGTGTCGGAACTTTGAAAGTAGTAGGTGAGATTGGTGGTTTGGCGTTTGATTTTAGATATGGCTGTTTGTTTGAATCATGGATTATTAAGGATATACTGCCGGATTGAGCGAGTATTGAATCGAGAGATAATGTATTGCGTAAAGTGTGGTATATTCCGCGGAGCGCTACTAAGAATAATATTTAACGGAGAATAAGACCATGTTGAACTGTATTGGAATTATAAATGGTAGAAAGTACAAGAGGACTTTTAGTGGAGTAATTTCTTCAAGGGTGCATTAAAGTAAAAAAAAAAAAAAAAAAAAAAAACAACTAGCAAAGCATCCAGGTAGTACTGTTTAACGAGGGATTTATTGACTATCCAACACCGGATTACATTTTCGGTTTGATCTAGTAGTGCCTAAGCGGTTTCAACCACACAAACAAACAAACCCGTTAGCTCTATATATTAGTATAAATATTGAGATGGACTTATAATAGCCATTGGCAATGTACAATGCTATGATAAAATGGAGAAGTAAAACCGGGATATACTTTAGTATGGGATGCCTCAAAACTTCACGAGAAATACATGTTAGAATTATGTTAGGAGACAGTTCTGCGGAAAATTACTGATGATTAAGGACTTGACATTTAACTCGGAAATCCCAAAATTGAAAAAAAAAAAAGACAAAGGAAAAAATGATAGATAAGTAATATGTAGACTAAAGAAGAGGGCCCATGAGTTGGGAGTTAGATATGGATGATAAAATAGAACTAATATATGCACAAATTCATCATAGACCGCAAAGGCGAAGAAAAGCGGAGACGTACAGTCCAGGATCACGAAACTGGGGAGACAATTAAGCAAAATGGACTCATTTGAAAAACTAACGGATAATATAGAGTTATACAAAATAAACAACACTGAAATGAACAAACTGAATGAGCATCCTGATTACCTAAGTAATAAAACATTGGTACTGTACTTAAAAATCAATTTCATATTTTAGCATTTATAAGAAAAATAGTTTTAATCATCTAAATGAATGTCAAAAGATATGAGCAATAAGTATCTATACTGTGTTCAAATTATTTAATGCGCTGTATATTGAATTACCTCTTAAAACAACAAAAAGGGAGGGATGTAGTGTATTGATAAATTCATATACTTAGCATCTGTCGTCTCGAACTATACACTACGCGAACCAAGGGTGAAAGAGATAGATATAGAATGAGATAGATCATAGACGTGGAGGACGGAACGGGGTGTGAAGACGTGGTGTATAGCAAACGAGCCGATAAATATTAATAATTGTATTCTATTACAATGTTACACATATTAACCGTAAATGGTGACTGTTACAGTCATGCTTCTTTGCCGCGGCATAGAAATTATTTAAATCTGAATATCCTGAATCAGTCCACACTGTACTAGAATTACTAAACAATATGCAAGGAAAACAATATAATTTAATCGTGTGTACACAACCACACAGCCAGTTATACGTTTCATAACTTTTAACATGAAACTTTCGAGTTACATTCCCTTTTTGTTGATTTAATTGTTGTAACTCGGGTACACACCTACCTTTAGACAAAATTTGAATCTTTTCACTGAATGACAATTGTGAGAACTTGTTATTTTTAATTTTTAATAAACACACACTTTCAACACAAACCTCACAATCAAATAACATTTTAAAAAATCAACAAACGTACTAGTAAAAGCAAATCACTACAATTATTATAGAAACTCAGAAATAAACTGTTAAATGTACACACTTTCAAATATTAAAATGTAAAATATTATAAGAAAACTATAATTAAACTGACGCAAACAAAATAATAAACAATGCTTATCACATGAAAAAAGCAAAATGGCCCCCGCGAAACACAAAAAAATTGTGCTATTTAAAGAAATAAAACCTTACCAAACAAAAATGCATAATGTGCATTTTGCGCAGTTTATTAGATTTCTGTCTATTATTTTTACTCGGATTATAGGCAACGAACATTTCCGATTACTCCCGACAACTGCCGAGCTTCCGAGGCCTGCCGCAGGAGTCGCGGCTTTCAATATTCATGCGTGTGTGCGTTTGCGACTATGCACGGACACCAAAATTACTACACACATGCAAACAAATGTCATGCGGGACGCGGCGGCATTACTTGGTTGATTAGGTACATTATTTTGCTTTGCAGCGCCTTTTGCTTTTCGAGTGGCAAACATAATGTTTGTGCGCTTGCAAATAGGTGCTATTTATAAAATATTAGGCGTTATTAAGTTATTATATTTTGTTTATTCATTTATTTACTGTTAATTAAAGTCATTAAGAAGTACGTACGTTATAATAAAATATCTGTAAATGGCAAGTAAAGCACTGCATTTCTGCCTACAAGGAGCGCACGCCCCTGTCGGTTTTCCAATCACAAACAGGTAAACATTATGTAAAGGGAAAAAAAAATCCGCAATATTTACTTCTCGTTATCGGTTATTATAAGCAATATAGGTACCTACTTAGGAAATCTGGACGGAAGTTGTCCACTTACCCCTATGGGAGTGGTTATATTATTATGTTCCGCTTTATTGCCCATATTATATATTATTCATACGTACATACAGACATAAACTCACACCTTTTTCCCAGAACGGGTAGGCAGAGGCACCACGACACTCACATTTCGCCTTGTATGTTCCGTCCCATGTGATAGGGGGCGAGCTTATCGCCAAGTCACGCACAAATTCTTGACCCCGGGCTACTAATAATGAATACAAAAATCCAATATCACTTTGCCCGACCCGGGATTCGAACCCGAGACCTCACGTACAGTAGTAAAACTCCGCCACCGAAGCAGTCATTCATAGTTAGTTTAAAAACCTACTTTAGGCATCGAATGTTTTGTCTTCTTCGCTCAAATTGAATTCAAAAGTTGTTCGAAAAGAAAACAAAAATGACACAACATAAGATAATTAAAATAGGTTTATTAACGGTCTATGAATAAGGCCATTTTTGTACTCCACCGTGCTAACCATAAAGTGATAAACAATCAAGCTTCAAATACTATATTGGAGTGAAGATAATATTGCCCATCATTTTAGCTCACAGGATATCTATTACTGAACATAGGCCCCACCAAGAAATTCCAATTAAAAGTGGACTTCAACCAGCGACTGGAAATCACCCCCATTACAAAAAAAAAATTAATTACATAAAATTAAAATAGTGTTTAATTTATTTGTCTACCTTTACTTAGCTATAAAATATTACATAATCCATTTTAGCTTCAGATAACGTAGTCAATAGTTCATGTTTGTGCCATTGAAATGAGCTGTGCTATCATTATTAACGCGTGGGTCAACCGTATCAATTGGCTTGGGAACAGTATTTCCCCGTTTTTTTTTTGTAAGATTGTATAGCATGTATCAAATCGTTTGAAAAATTTAAAATAAATATATTTGTTATTCTTTATGTGTATACTGTCATGACTGGATTAGATTCTCCATTTAGAACCTGTTTTACGCACTTTATTTAATTGAGAAACCATGGATTAGAATTTGATGTTACTATGGAGGTAAGTTTGCTCCATATGACAAAACCTATCGAGGTTGCTAAGGATCAGGCAAAGATGAAACTAAGCAGGAAATACATTGGCAATAGCGAGGATAAGAATGAATAAATAAGTGAACTCATACAGAATAATTAAAATATATTGATTAAAATTAAATTACAAGTTATTAAACATTATTGGAATCTTCAACCGTGACGATTACGCAACTTATCAGCTATTTTTTTCTCAATTTCCATGGCTTTCTTTAACAGAATGTCGTCCGCCGATTTGAGCTGAAAAATAATAGAATAGTTACTACATTATAACTGGTGGCTCATTTGGCACCAATCTCAAACATAAAATTAATATACACATTATTATCAATCTTTATACACGCAAAGATTACTAATATGCCGATTAAAAATGCATGTATTTTTAGATGTGAATTCATTCGACAACGGACATACTACTACTATTTCGATAGCTACTATGCAGTTAAAAGATTCATCGTCATAATTATCTTTGCCTAAAAAATCTACTGCTGCCCATAGGTTGCCCCCAAATATTCTCAAAATACCTATTATCCGTCCACTATGCTCGCCCGGCCAGCGGAAATGGCGGGTGTTTGACCACGGTTACGGTACAATCCCGCCGGCAAAGCCATTAGAAGCGATGTAAATCGGCTTTTGTTGTAATTTATTATTATTATTTAAATCTTTATTGTATACATAAAAAAAAACAATAGATACGGAAACACAAAGAAAAATTACAGATGGTGGACTTAGATCAATCTCTTACAGACAACCATGGGATGGATTTAAAAGTACAAAGAAATAGCAGTGTAATAAATAATAAAGAAAGGAAACAAAATAATCCTGATACCAACTAAACATAAAACTACACCAACATAACATACATACATACATACATACGTATATTATAAATAACAATTGTAAAATGATTTAATTTAGTTCTGCAAAAAAAAACAAGGACTTCAAGATCGAAAAATTAAAATTAATAAAAAAATACTCAGACTAAAGTAATAAATTATTTCTATGAACGTTTTAGACAAAGCCAACGCGAAAAATAAGAGGAAAATCCAATACTTCGCACAAACTGCCCCTGTATGGGGGGAATATACATTTCCTTGTATCAAATTTGGCCGCGCTCGGTACAGGGGACATCCCGACCAAACAATTTTACTAATTCATAATAGCTCTGAAATGTATGCCGTCATGCGTCTTGCATCGCTACAGTAATTATTATCGCTTCTACTCACCAAAAATACTATAAAAAAACATAAGGAAAATGCTGGACAATTAAATGTTATTTACTAAATAAACACGCTATAGCGTGCCAATGAAGTCTTTAGGTTTTTTATTTCCTAATTGTTTTACATCTGTAATTGGTTGTTAATTTAACTGACTCATCCTCGTTTGCATTTATTGCTCTGAGACAAAAGGTAGGCAAATATTATTGCCTATAATTTACTAATTTCTCCCATTATTTCCACTCCGCTATTGATTTTATTTTGTCCTTTCTCATATTTTCTTGTCCCTTCTTATAATTCTGTCATATATTTCTTTTAGCGTGTAAAAGAAATATATGAAAAGATAATCGGATAACGGATAAAAAAAAACAGAAAGTGTCAGAACCAGGTAAACAAGTGTGCCAAAAAAAAACTTATTGCACTCGTAAAGACAGAAAAATATATAATTTTATAACAATCAGGACTGCGTTAATTGAAAATAGTTTTAATTATTACCTCAGCACAAAAACTGTTCTTGATAGAAGCGAGCTCCTCCATGCCTTTGGATTTTTCCTCTTCATATTTGCTTATTAATTCTTTGATTTCTTCAGTGCGCTGCAACTCTTTCTTGGAACGTTCGCGACATTTTTTGTCTTTCTCTTCCGCTTCTCGTAAAGCGCTAAAAATATATTAAGTTTTGCAGGTATATGTGTTTTTAGTTTATTTTTTTATTGTAGCAAATGGCGAAAGGCGCATGCCATTCGCCTGATGGTAAGTGATATGATCACTCATGGACAATAGCTAAACCAAATAACACTATGAATTACAAAGTCATGCTTGACATTCCACTACGCTCGCCAAAGACTTAAGATGATAAGTCTCAATATATCTAGTAGTTACACTGGCTATGAGACATAATAGGGAAGCTTATTTAATAATTTAAATTAAAAAATAAATTTTAAGTTTGATTCATCATTGTTTAAAATAAATAAAACATTTTGTGTTTCTTACAATACTTTTCGCTATCGCTATTATGAAAACAAAAAGCCAAGTTGTATTAGGTTCTCTATTTTAAGTTTTTCATTTATATTTTTTCTTCAAGTGTTACCTTAGTTTTTTACATACATAATATTTTTACCCAATATCTACACATACAAAACCCTCCCATACCCTCACCTCATAACAAAAGTGTTCTCCTCCTGTCGTCTAGCCTGCGACTCCTGCCTCTTGTGGCTGGCTTCCTGCCTGGCCGCCTGCAGCTCACCCAGCTGCGCCTGCAACTCCCCCAGCTCCGTGCTCAGTACTTCCAGCTCCCCCTCCTTACTGTCTGTGTCCAGGTCTCCGCTTTCGAAATCTCTGCAAAGAATACCCATTTTACTATGAAACTTAGTATCGATGCAAAGATTTTTGTCCCTCGATGAAACCTACTTTTTTGTGTAGGGAAAAATATATAACTTCAATAAATATATACATAATTGAGACCCAGGCCCGGAGTTCTTGGAGAAATTAACTTGATGTCCAATAAAAAATATTTTTTGTATGGGACTCTGTGCAAAACATGTAGAATTTAATGATAATTACTTAAGTTTCTAAAAATCTGTCGCCCGGGATAAAATAGGAAAACGTTTAAGGACAAACTATAACAAATGGTATAGTTAAATTTAAACAGTATCTGTATCGGGATCATTGATATTTTTTACCAAGGACCTTTACTCCTCTGTTCTGGAGGGAAGGCTGTGCTTCGAAAAACCTAAATTTTTAATTTTATTTCAATTTTTATTCGCCTGATTGTAAGCGATACCACAGTGCATGGATATTAGCAAAACCAAACAGCACCATGAATTACAAAGCAGTGCTTGGAATGCCTTCGGATAACGTGAAATGACGATGTTTGTTGCGTAGGTAGATTATATTGTTTTCGAAAGGTAAATGATCACTGCCACCCGTGAACATCCACATCAATGAATATGTTGCCGGCCCATCAAATCGGGAGTGAATCGGGAATGAAAGAGTATGGAAAGAAGTGATACCGATAATCCCACTAACCGAACAGCAAAGCTGTCGCTTCACGTCCATCTTGTGTGAAACTACTGACCCAAGATATAGATCTGTTGTCGTGAAAATCAGAGGCTACTAGAAATTTACAGACCTGAAACGAATGTAAAGGTAATACAAATACTTATGTATCTCAGTGCGGGGATCGAACCCGCGGCATCTCGCTTCGCAACCATCATGTAACCAACTGCATCAGAGGGATTTAATATGATATTTACTCACTTCAATGTATCAGACAGCTTCATAATATCATGCAGAAGATTATTAGCAACATCCAGGTTAGGTTTTATTGTTTGCAAATTCTTCAAACTGTTCTCTTTCTGCATCAACGTCGCTCTGAGGGTATTCAATTTCTCCTCAGCCTCTTGTACATTTTGTGCAACTTGTTCTACTTGTGCTCGAATATCTTCCGCATCATACACCCTAAGAGCTTTATTGCGAGTTATTTCAGCCAGCAACGCGTCTTTGTGCCCTTTCTTCTGCTCTATCAACATGTCAACCTGTCTCTTTTCTTTTAAAAGTGATTCTAGTTCTTGTTGTTCTTCGTCGTGGAGTTCTTTCTCTTGTTTAAGCTCCTCTTCCAATTGCTTTATCTCGTGTTCTAGCTAGAAATTAAAGGATAATGCAGAGATAAAATATGTTTTTTTTTTAAGACCTAACACATCCAACAAGATGCTTGCATGCAAATAGTGTGTCTTTAATTTCTCTACCAGTACTACGTTTTTTTGAAATTCATACTAGAAAAACAGTCTACACGAAACTAATTCTGGTACAAAAAAAAACACGAGATAAAAACATGACATTATTTTATTTTCATTATGCCTACAAGAATCTAATAGCAAAATGTATTACAGTTGATTTTAAATAATTAATAAAAATAGAGGTTCCGCAATACCCCCAAAACACGAAAGTAGTTCTTTTTCCAATGACTAATTGATGATATAATAAATGAAATTGATTACCGCTTCCAATCTCTCGGCGCGTTTACCCTTTTCCTCAGCTCTTTCATTTAGTAACTCCAATAATTTGTTCTTTTTGTCTTCTAATGCTTTCACCTAAAATGTAATAATCTGTATCAACTCATCACAGGCATCCTCTAAAATTGAGAGTGATTAGGGCATAGAGTCCACCACTCTGGCCTTGTATGACTTGGGGGACTTTACATTCAATAGAAATTCTTAAAAATTGCTATGGTATGCAGGTTTCCTCATGATATATTCCTTCACATTTATAGCGTGCGGAAATTAGGTAAAAAGTGTGCCCTGGAATTTGTACCCACAACCACTGTGAGACCACATCTGATCCATTTTTACCAACAGGCCACCGCATTCAATTAACTTCAGTAGCTTATTTTATAAATTTAAATATGAGCATGTATACCTGATTAGTCTTCTCAAATAACTCCTCTTCATGCGGTGCAATATCACGTAATTTCTGCTCATTAAACACCATCAGATTAAATAGTAAGAACAGTATTGGATGGGATGTTGCAGCTGTAGGTTGTAGTAAATAGGAGATGTTGGCTGAAAACACTTGAGGCGTGACCGAAACCAGATGGTTGATGACCCGAGTCATGTTGATTACAGGGAGTAGATCCCAGTAGTATATGGTGTTGTCATTGCATTGTTCTTCTGGTGGTGGCTTGAATATGAAATTAACATTATGTTAATGATTTGGGATCTAAATGTCTTATTGAACAAAAATAATTTTATTTTAAAGGCCTGTTATCAATTTGGTTTAGGACTTGTGAATGGAGACTATGTTAGGTATGAAAATAAAAATAATTCTTTGTAAACTTACAGTAATAACACGGCAAACTATATATTTAATTAAATTGAATTTGTCGATTTCAATGCATAACAGAGATCTGCTTATGGCTTAAGATGACGATAAAATAAGTTGTGTAAAATATGGTAAAACTTTCTGTCACTTTGTCACTTCATATGCTCTATAAAAATATAAAGTTCACAAATAACTTCTTCCTGAAATTCCGTACTTAGTTATGGTATAGTATACAGCTTCTTGCAGTTCTATACAAGTAACAGAATACTCACAGCAAGCAAAGCATCAACATCAATACCAAGCCTATAAAAAATTTTGAACAGGGCGCCCATCACAACTTGCGGTGTCTTCAAGTCGGCAGCATTTAATTGATAGTCAGGGAAGTTTCCATTCCAACCCCCTATAAAGTTCTCCACGGAAAATGCTTGCGCTGAAACTGAATTAAACTTTCGTTAATAAGTAATCACACGAATTACCTACATAAACTACGCATTTAATTGGATAACTTACTTTTTTCCATATTGATGCAACGTAGTCCTTGCACCTGTACCGCAATTTATATTTAATAAGGTATTTAATGCAGTAAATTTATCGCAAACACGGCGTATTCAATATTAATTCATACACGAACAATTTTCAAATTCAAAACAAACGGAACTCTATACGTCAATTGTCAAAATCCACGACCATAGAGTAGAGATGATTAATATAATAAATAGCAATTAATTTCACGTTATTTTTTAAATTAGTCGTAGTCATTATAATATTAAGAAAATAAAGCGACTATATAATTATAATTTAAATTACTTGAAATTAGGTAGAAATATTTTATCGGGTAATTAAAGCTACAGCACCATCTATTGTTGAATATATCTGTCAACTCGTCAACTCAACGTGTCAACTGAAATTTTAAATAGTACAGTAAAATTACCAATAGATGTCGCTTTTAAGGAAATAAATTGTAGACTATACGCTATTATGAGTTATGATTGGTCCGTTTTAGTTCATAATATAATTTAATGCAAATGATTGGTTAAAATTATTATAGTATTATAGCTTTGAAACAAGATTCGCTAATAATGAGAATTATCGTGAAATAGGAATTATGCAATTGGTAATTATAATTTAATATCAATAGCGTTGTTAAATTTGTACTAATTGCTATAATTTGAATCAGTTGCACTCCATACTGTCGACGGGTGCGTGCGTCGCGTCGTGATTTTTAATATATTGCGAGGTGAAAGTTTGCGTCTATATAAACTATAAAAACAAAACTGATTGAATATGTCCAGAAATTCTGATGATATTATTTGGAACTATTTTGAACATTCAAGTGATGTTAATAATAAAACTGCCATGTGTTACGCTTGTAGAAGTACTTTTCATTTAATAAATCTGAGAGTTTTCGTATGCATGCCTATTATTACATTAATTGTAGATGATTAATTAAAGTGTTTATTTATATAAATTAATATTTAAAATATTTAATTTTTATTCTTTTACAATACAAAAACTTTTTTCAGTTTCGATCCGGGGTTTGAACCTGCGGCCTCTGTTTTCATACTCTACTTTTAGTACCTTTAGTCTGTCGGTTATTATAGTATTTGCGATATTAACCGACAGCCTCCGTGGCGCAGTTGGTTGACGCCGGCTGTGAAATGTGAGACCGCGGGTTCAATCGCCGCACCGAAACAAATGTTTTTGTGAACCACAGGTATTTGTTTCGAGTCTGGGTGTTTATGAGTCCGAAAAGTCTCTCGTAGTTCCTGATACCCACGACAAAGACTCGATCTTAGTGTGGGGTCAAGACTATGTATGTGACTAATGGGCATATTTATTATTTCTTAATAAAAAATAAAAAAGAAATAAAAAAAAATGAATAAATCTTCGTTTTTGAACTTCGATAACTTTATCTAGACATTTTAATATACTAACTAAGATTAAATTGGGCTTTTGATGTACTAATTGTATTCATTAAAATTCTAAAAAATAATGTATATTGAAATTGGAGTTGGATATTTTGAGGAAATGCACATAAAATACATATTATATATACTTAATGTAATGTTGTTGTTTTATTAATTTATTTCTGTACCGTTCTTTTTACCAATCATTTGTATTTTACCTCATACAAGGGTGTGTAACCGAACAATATTATCTTATGATTAAATAAATTAAAAGCGCCATCTAGTCAAATTACGGTTAACAACGTTATTTTTTATTAATAAACTGAGTTTATCAGTCGAATATTGATTGAAGTGAAATAACGACTATGGCGGACGACAGATGGCGCTGAAACTGATTAAAATCTATTGAATGATTTGTTTTGCAAGATGTCTAAATAATCCTGTGTAATTAAATATCTCGACGTAGAAAAGCGATTTTGTCGTATCTCAAAAAATGCGTACATGCGTTTTGTATATTATTTAATTCATAAAAAAATATAAAGCATTGAATTTCCTCTTGAAAATGTAAGGTTTTATTTAAAATATTATTATTAAAGAAATGTTATTCCTAAATGTTCTAGTTTAGAAGTTATTCATTTTATTATTATATTTTTTTAATCTGGTTTGAAATTGCTAGTTTCAAGATGCGACAAGATCGCTTTCCTGCGTCGAATTTTGTTTATTCGAACTGTCTCCGGGCTCGATGGCGCTGTTGTGCTACCGCACGAAATTATAATTATAGCTACTTTCATAGTCTGCTAAATAAATTTAACACTTAGCATTTAGCGTGTTATAAGATTATCGCATTTAATCACACCTCTACATAGAGTAACAAATATGTCGTTCCACTTGCTCATGAGCGTTGCGTTCGCAAACCCAAGTGGAAACACAGACATACAATGTGAGAATTAAGGATATGTCAGTAATTGGAACGAAATAATGACGCATTTTGAGCTTTGATAAATGGCGACGCGACTTGGCGATTTAGATCCGGTTAGATCCAAGATGAAAAGCTTTAAAGATGTTAGCATAAACTTAATAATGTTTAAAAAATACTTTAATAAAGTAAGGTAACCCTGCTAAGGTTTGGAAATTTCTCAAAACAATGGGAGTGGGTAAGTCTAAACAAGACTCCTTTTGTAAGTCCATCGATTTAAATTCCTTAAATAATCATTTTTCTTCTTCGTCTTTTCTTGATAAGGCGATGAAAGATAACACTATTAAGTTCCTTTCGACCCTCAAGACTCCCGATTGTTCTGCTTTCGTCATTAAACAACTTGCTGCTTGTGATGTTAGAAAGACCATTACGCTCATTTCGTCTAATGCGACGGGAAACGACAGTGTCAGCCGTAATATGATTCTCCCTATCCTAGACGAAATCCTTCCTATCATCTCCCATATTCTAAATTATTCTATTTCCTCTGGTGTCTTTCCTGCTGCTTGGAAACAAGCACATATCATTCCAATCCCTAAAAAATCAAATGCAACCAATCTTACAGATTTCCGTCCCATCTCCATTCTTCCTTTCCTCTCCAAAGTCCTTGAACGTCTAATCCATACCCAGCTGAATGATTTCCTTTCCAAAAACAATCTCCTAAATCCTTTACAATCGGGATTTCGTCCTGGACATAGCACGACGACCACACTAACTCATATTACGGATGGCATCAGGTCGGGCATGGAGGAGGGCAAGCTGACTGTCTTAGCATTGCTGGACTTCAGCAATGCCTTCAACACCGTCGATTACGATTTATTACTTGGCGTAATGGGTTCTCTCAACATATCTCCAACGGCAGTTGATTGGTTTCGTAGTTACCTGTATGGTCGCCAACAACGCATCACTTTTGAGGAAAGCTTTTCTTCTTGGTGCTCTGTTTCTGCTGGCGTACCTCAGGGCGGCGTACTATCTCCTTTACTTTTCGCTGTCTTTATTAATTCCATTACTATTGATCTTCGCTCATCCTACCACCTTTATGCCGACGATCTGCAAATTTATACTCGGGCACCCTTGGACAAGATGGTCGACGCAATAAGATCAATCAACAACGACATCCAACATATTTGTCGCTGGAGTAATGCCTATGGACTGAAAGTAAATCCTTCCAAAACCCAGGTCATTGTTGTCGGCAGCCCCAGAATGATATCAAAACTTGCTTGGGACAAGCTACCGCCTGTTTACTGTGATGGCATCATTGTACCATACAGTGACACGGTTAAGAACCTCGGCCTTTATATAGACAAGTGTCTCACCTGGGGTCCACAGCTTCGGGAACTTAGCCGTAAGATTTTTGCTTCCTCTGGGTCTTTGCGAAGGTTACGCAATTTCCTTCCCATTACAACGAAGATTTCGCTTGCACAAACTCTCCTACTCCCCATCCTTGATTATGCCGATGTCAGCTATCTTGATCTCACCGAGGACCAACTTAATAAACTTGAGCGTCTTCAAAACTTCTGTATTAGATTTATATTTGGTCTACGCAAATATGATCATGTTTCCGAGTTTCGTGCTAAGCTCAAGTGGTTACCCATACGACTTCGTCGGAATGCTCATATTCTTCATTTTCTCTACAATATCTTGTTTAATCCTCTCACTCCTACCTATCTTAAAAAACGCTTTCTATTTCTCCATGAGACACATTTGAAGTCCTTGAGATCGTCGGAGAATCTAAAGTTGAGAATGCCAGTGCATACCACGAAGTTCATGGATCAGTCGTTTACAGTCCAAGCTGTTCGACTGTGGAATGCACTACCTGTTAAAGTGAGACAGGCTCAAACACTAACTGCATTCAAAAAAATGGTCAAAGATCACTACCTTTCTCTCTGAACAGCCAAAATGAAAAGTATAATTCCTTGCATTTGAACCTAAAGGTAATTTATAGTATATTTATATATGTATGTATATTTATCTATAGAAGTATATACATATATATTATATATATATACAGGGTATATCAAGACTGCTACCGAAAACGAAGCCGGGTGGTAGTTTAAGCGACTTCAGACACAATGCAACAGAAAATGTTGGAAAAAAAAGCGACGATTTTTTTTGTTATTTTTTTTTATTTCGAAGTATTTGGGTGGTAAATACATTTTTTCGTAAAATAATAGTGTATACCCTTTTATTTATAAAGACTCTAAGGTATAAAAGTGTTTAAATTATTATTTTAGCAAAAACTATGGATTTACCACCCAAAAATGACGATATTTAAAAAATGATAAAAAAAAAATGTCGCGTATTTTATCAAAATTTTTAGTTACATTGTATTTGTAGTCGCTAAAACTACCACCCGGCTTCGTTTTCGGTAGCAGTCTTGAGATACCCGGTATATATATATATATATATATATATATATATATATATATATATATATATTTATATTTGGGGTTTGTATATAATTATGTATCATATATTGTGTACATACAAATTATTATAAATAATACGTCTATTATTATTTTTTTTTGGAGCTTGTATTACTTATATATTTTCTAGACTGCCCTCTCATCTTATCCTTTTTTTTCTATCCATCCAAAGGTTGTCTGTAAGAAATCGCCTAGAGCGATAAGACCGCCATCTGTACTTTTTTCATTTGTAATATATTTAATTGTTTATCCTTTCTTGTGCAGTTAAGAATAAAATAAATAAATAAATAAATAAATAATAATTATTGATTAAAATAATTCATATTGCAAAAAATATATATATAATAAACATTTTTATATTCCAGTTTAGTGGAATATTAAATTAATTTATCGTATTAAATGAGCGTGGTGAACGCTTAGTGGAACGAGCCAAAATTTCATAGATAACCTATTAGTTTAAAGACAACACAATTTATTTTTAATTCCTTGTGATATGAAATTTCATAATTCATAAATAACATTTAGTAAAAATATTACCTTTATAAAGAATCATTACATTAATTTTAACAATCCTCTTAATTACAATGTCTAAATATGTGGTAACTATTTGCAAGAAAAACGGAATGTAACGAATGTTGACGTTGTCATGAATATGTCATTCGTGAATTGTCGCCTGCCGATTGTCGACGAGTAAAAAGCATTGAGCTTTCGTTTAAATTAATTGAAAGTAGTTTTGTTATGTGCAGACAGTGAAAATATTGAAAATGAGGATCACAAACGTAAGACGCGGTAGGATAATCCGCATGGCAGCTGCTTGCTCGGTACTGTTGCTTTTAGTATACGCTCTCCACAAGTGGTCAAGTGATAATCTAGGAACTGGTGTTGGAGAAATAAGGCTTTCGGATTCCGATGTTGGTCACTTTAAGTCTCATCGTGATGTTTATCCCATATTAAAGACAGGTAATTACCTAAAAATAGTTTATTTTATGTATAAAATAGTGGTATTGTGTGATAGAACAAGTACAGTTAGGTAGTACGTCGCCCGGCGTGTGTACTAAGTTCTCATTGTTTTTGTCACGTCAATAAAACATGTTGCGAACTATACCGCCGTCTATACATTTGCATGTGTTTATGTTTTTGAAGCTATAAAATTTTCTTGCCTTGTGTTGATATTTCTATTTCATTAATTTCAGTAACTTAATATAGGAAGTGTTAATTGAAACAACGATTAATTTTACGGCTAATATAAGATATAGTAACATTTAATTAAACCATTGCCATTTAATGATGTCAACTTTTATTACATTATGTGGTTATTTTATCATTTATAGTGCACAATATTTTATTTTACACATCAATAAGCACAGATAATTACTAATTAGTCTACTATTTATCTTATCATTTTAAGTATTGTCACCAAAACCTTATATTTTTTTCAGAGCTTGGTAACTTTGAACCAAGGGACAAGAAAATAGTGAGAGGTCCTGGTGAGGAGGGGAAGCCCTACCATATGCCTCAAGACAGGGCAAATGACATAGCCGAGTCGGAGAGTGAATATGGCATGAATATTGCAGCATCTGATGATATTGCTATGAACAGGTAATTAGAATTTAGAAAATTATAATTGTAACATATGCCTAGTTAAATGCTAATGAGGGACTCAAATATACTGTTTCAGTTATGGATAGTATGATGTATTATAAATCATAAAAATTACTTAGAAAGTTTGGTTAAATATTAGCTCTACAAAGCTTAATGCCAAACTTTGACCATTATCAAAGAGTTATCAGATCTTTTTTTTAAAGTATAATGTTCAGAAATCAGTATATATTTTTTTTATTTATAATATAATAATTTACATGTATAACATAAAAGAGTACATATGTAGTACTTATAAATATGCTCTATTGGTAAAAAAATATATCACATATTGCATAGTGATTAAATTAGGTAGACTGATCTCCACATATACCACTAAACAGAATGGTAATATGTACTGTAACCTCTATTCACGACCTTTAACATTTAGTAAGAATATATTAGGTATAGGTCAAAGAGTCAAAGTTGTGTTACAACTCAAAATGCAGTTATGATTGAATTAATGCCTGTTCTCATTTTCTATGTGTTATTAATTTATTATACTATTTGTTATAATACATGAATTACCCCTTAACAAGTTGCATGTTTTGCAAATTGCACTCTATTTAAATAAATAAAAATGTGTTTATTAAAAACATACATACAATTTGAATAGAGATCTCACAACTAAGCCGGGCTTGTTTGGAGACTTATGCTCAAATAATCTGACTATATACCTTTTATCAATAAATATAATAGTAATCTAGGTCAAATGGTCTAAAAATTGTATCCTTTTTGAATTGACATATTAGGTTTTGATCAGATAAGCATAATTGTTGTCTAATGGGAGGTAGCCATTTATCCGTAATGTGTGTGAAACACTTACAGCCCGGTGCTTTGGTGTCAGTTCAATGTGTAAAAAATATCAACTACATTTTTTTTAACTAATTTGACATAACTAATCATTTCAAACTTTGATAGAATTTACAGTAATTTATTTCACTTTGCTATTTATGATTTCGTAATAAAATACATGGATGAGATTAAGTACGTCTGTTTAATTAACTGTATAATATACTGGCAACTGTTTTGTGTTTACGCAAATGTTTCTTCCAATTAGCATATTCGTAATGATAATAATATTTGCATACTACAAATGATAAATGTTTTTATTTAGAATTTTACTTACAGTTTTCAATATATATTTATATATAAATAATTTCAGTGTATTTAAATATAAATAGGTACAATTGCAAGTAAGCTAAATCACATAAATTGTTTGATCTTGAGATTAAAAGCTTATTATTCTAATGTAATGGTATACATGTAGAACTGTTTACTTCCAATACACAATAATGCTTAGAATACAATATGTGATACACCTCTCAACGTCATTATTGTCACGCTTTAGCTACTCAACCGATCATATAAAATACATACAAGGTTTCAAGGGTACAGCCGAGTACATCCAAAAAAGAAAACTATTGCAGAGGCATAGTGCAAAACTTTTTATTTTTACATTCTTGTTTTGAATATCCACCAATAACCTGAATTGAAGAACAAAATCTATAATAATTTGTTGAAGTTTTGATTTATATTGATTTTAACAGTTTTTAAGTTGCAAAGTTGAGATAACAAAACCTTGTTTAAAATATTACACCTTTAGAATTTAAGAGTCTTAACTAAAAAATCTTATTTTTTGGAAAACATTCATTGAAGATTTGTAACATAAGAAATTTTGTTCTTATGGAAGACACATCGAGAAGACCGAAGTTTACATATTTCTGTCTTTCACGCGTCAATAGGTCCTTCTTTAAGGGTTGATGGAGAGAGTCATTTTGGGCCAATATATGATTAAAAGCAAAAATCTATTTTTTTTGGACTAGGTCACTTTAATTCCAAAGGTGCGATATATATATGTTCTGACCACCAGATCGATCCCAGACACTCGTCTAGATGAGTGTAAATACTGGCACTATCCCGAAGACCTGCCCAAGACGTCGGTGATCATCGTGTTCCACAACGAAGGGTTCACCGTCCTCATGAGAACTGTCCATACAGTTATCGATAGATCACCGCCGAACGCTCTGCATGAGGTTGTGTTGGTAAGTACATACTTAACATCTTATGTCTCAGGATGGCGAACGCAATGGAATTCCAAGCTTTGCTTTGTAATTCATGGTGTTTGGTTTTCCATGAGCGTTCGTATCGTCATTATACAGTATACCAATGGTATACTGATGGTAACCATACCATTATCATATCATTCGTACCATTAGGCGAATGGCACGCACTTTCGCCATTCATGGCAGTAAAAAAATTACGTTAGTTTGTGACGTCACGATGTGTTTAGCAAATCATCTATGACTCAAACAGACATGCATTTAATGAACAATATGTCTTATTATGAAGTTAGGATAGTCATTACTTTGGAAGTTATTCTTTCATAAAATGAGCTAGTTCTGGCGGCCACGGACTCTTGGTCTATTATGGACCACGCAAACATTTATCTCGGCGCGGATCGAACTGCGACCTCTCGTTTCATTCGTGATGGATTGACGACAGCGACATTACCGAAGTATTTTTCAGAAATCAATGCTTCGATCTCTTTCCTGGAAACGCTTAGTTATAGATAAATAATACCTAAATTCATTGATAAATTGTAAACATACATGGATTTCTCATTTGCTAATCTATGATAAGAATATCTATTAAGAATCAGTGTAAAATCTAATCACATTGAGGCATTATGAATAGAAACGATATCAAAATCTAAAGTCTGTTTTCAACGACTGTCGACTTGTAGTCTACCACCCGCATCATGTTTAGTGATCATCACACAAATATTTATTCCTTAATTAGGAGATTTAAAAGTCTCTCATATCTCCTGGTACCCTCGACACATAACTTGAAATCTTGCTGAGTGATCAAACAGGCGCGAATCCAGCTTCCAACCCGGGGGGGGGAGGGGTCATATAACTGTCAGAACAGTGGGTATGATTTCAATACTCGAATTCGTAATAATTTATTTATTTAAATCTTTATTGTACACATAAAAAATAATAAAACATACAGAAACTAAACAAAAAAATAAAAAGTACAAATGGCGGTCTTATCGCTTAAAGCAATGTCTTACAGACAACCATGGGATGGATTCAAAAGAAGGAGAAAGAGAGGGCAATAATGATTTTTTAAAGTTTGTTACAGCTGTGCTTTATGAACACATACACATTTTTTACTTTATTTATCGACATTTATCTATACTTATGAATTTTATCAACAAGATATTAAATAAATTCCATCAATCTGGTGCCAGCCCAGGAAGAAGGTCATGACCCCCATGACCTCCCCCCTGGATCCGCCGTTGTGGTCAGACCTATGGTTGTGATTGTTAGGTCTATCTGTTAAACTACCCATTACTTCGTCCTGCAAAAGTACTATGACCCATTGCAAGAAAGTTATCGCACATAGGTCCCGCAATCTAGCGTCGCCTCGTTATCAAACCGGAAAATCCATTAATAGCAATGTATTGTTTTACAAATAGCAATCTATTTCCTAATAAACGTATACCGATCGGTGTCGCAATCATTCCCACGGTTTGGTTTACATTCGATGCTCTTGATCGATGCACCCCACTTTCTATAGTACGTGGGGTCAGTACGACATGAATTTGAACAAAAAGAAGACTCTTATCAGCTTACGATGGGTCCCCTTCTATTAAGCGCCATTTTCACGGAGAGTTTCTCGAGGCGAGGATCGTATGCCAGTATCGTATGACATAACCGCCATAGATAATAGTGTTCTAAAAAATATTTACACAATGCAACATTTTTTTTTCCTTCCGATAACCGTATCTTCGAGGCGTGAACCTCTCTCCGTGTAAATGGGGCTTTATTCAATTTCACAGAACCAAAAATGTCGATACACAAAAATATCCTAGTTTACTACTCTCTTTAAGAATAAAAGTTAGATCCTAAATATTTCTTGATTATTTTGGAGCTATAGTTTAAACCATTTAGCCACAGATACTTCGTTTAGTTATAATGAAAATTATTTTCTTGCAACGCAATCAATAATTCACGATTAAACGGCGGTCCAGCCTATCGCCATATCGGGCACAAATTCCTGACTCCGAGCTGATACTGAATAGAAAATCCAACATCACTTTGCCCGACCCGGGATTCGAACCCGAGACCTCAGCTTTGTAAGCGTACCGTAGTACAACTACGCCACCGATGCAGTCCGATATAACTTGTTGAACAAATACATACATAAACTCACGCCTTTTTCCCAGAAGGGGTAGGCAGAGGTGCCAGGACACCCATATTTCGCCTTGTATGTTCCGTCTCACGATGTGATAGGTGGCGAACCTATCGCCATATCGGGTACAAATTCCTGACTCTGGGTTGATAATGAATAGAAAAATCCAATATCACTTTGCCCAACCCGAGATTCGAACCCGAGACCTCAGCTTTGTAACCGTACCGTAGTACAACTACGCCACCGAGGCAGTTGTTGAACAAATAATTTCATAATATTGAGATTATTTATTGATCATACTAGCATAATATGGCAAAACAATATGCCCAAGAATGTGATTTGATCACAACAAAACTACAATGACAGCAAAATAATTGTATAATGTTCATATTGACTTTAAGGATGCGTATTTTAAACCACCTGCTTCCTCACTTTTACATCTAACAGCTAACTAAATTATTCAAAATATAGAGTATCATGATTGAATTATCGTCATATCTCCAAAAAGTATTAATGCTGTGTAATCATTTACAAAATTAAGACAATATTTAGTCAGCCTCCTTGGCACAGTTGATTGGACGCCAAATGTGAAACGTAATACCGCGGATTCGATCCGCACCAAGACAAATGTTTATGTGATCCACAGTTTTGAGTCTGGGTATTTGTGAGACCGAAAAGTCTCTTGTAGTTTCTGATACCCACGACATTTGACTAGATTTTAGTGTAGGGTAAGAACTAAGTACTGTTGGGTGCATTTATTTATTTATCTAATATCCCAACAGGTCGACGACTTTTCAGACAAGGACAACTTGAAAGAGAACTTAGAAAACTACATAAAACGGTGGAAGGGTAAGGTCCGTCTCATTAGGAATACTGAAAGAGAAGGACTTATACGAACTAGATCCCGAGGGGCACAGGAAGCCACGGGAGAAGTCATAGTCTTTCTCGACGCTCACTGTGAAGTCAACGTCAATTGGCTGCCACCTTTACTAGCCCCAATCTACAGAGACTATAGAATCATGACAGTCCCAGTTATAGATGGTATCGACCACAGAACATTCGAATACAGACCTGTATACCAACACGGGACAAACTACAGAGGCATATTTGAATGGGGCATGCTTTACAAAGAGAACGAAGTGCCGGACAGAGAAGCGAACCTTCACAAACACAAATCAGAGCCATACAAGAGCCCAACTCACGCTGGCGGTCTTTTCGCGATAAACAGACGGTATTTCCTCGAGATAGGAGCGTACGACCCTGGTCTTTTAGTGTGGGGTGGTGAGAACTTCGAACTGAGTTTCAAGATTTGGCAGTGTGGTGGTAGTATTGAATGGGTGCCTTGTTCTAGAGTGGGTCATGTGTATAGAGCCTTTATGCCTTACTCATTTGGTAATTTGGCTAAGAACAGAAAGGGTTCTCTAATCACGATCAATTACAAGCGAGTTATAGAGACGTGGTTCGATGAGGAGCATAAAGAGTACTTCTACACTCGGGAGCCGATGGCAAGGTTCTTGGACATGGGAGACATAAGTGAACAGGTGGCTTTGAAGGAGCGTTTGCAGTGCAAGAGTTTCGGCTGGTTTATGGAGAATGTCGCTTATGATGTGTATGACAAGTTCCCCAAACTACCGAAGAATGTACACTGGGGCATGGTGAAGAATAAAGCGACTGGAGTGTGCCTGGACACTATGGGGAAAGCGGCCCCTGCTTATATAGGTATGTTGCAATTTACTATACTATCTAATGAACAGTGCAGATTTTGTATTTAAGTAAAAGAATTTAAAACAATTATCAAAATGCAAAACACCATGTAATCAAAAGTCCTGACACGTAATACATCCTTTATTTGATTTGCATGTCAAAAACAACGAAAGGTTTACATTATGTCTCTACTAATAGGTCGTCTATTTAAAAAGAATAATCTTTCATTTCATTGATTGACTTGAAATTGACAATTAAATATTGATAAACGTTGAAAATCATTTAGCACATAATATCCTGAAATGTTTACATGTTTACCAAACAATGCATACAGACATTTTTAATTGTTTACACAATCATCATCGTGTTTGTGCATCTTTATTCATTTGTCATTGTGGAAACGCATCTAATTAATTACAATAATAAAGACAAATTGCTGGCATGTTAATGTGCAATCACGACATCCATATGACAATCGAACGTAAAACTATCATTAAAACTTTCTATTCAATCAAATTATGGTTTAAAACAACAACAAATATTTAATTAACTTTTACCAGCTCCATTATTTATGCACAGTAAATCACTTGTTTTTTAGTCCAAATTAATACTACAAAGAGAATTGATTTTATTGTTTGTTTGCATTGACTAGGCTCTGAAACTACTGAACAGATTTGAAAAAATTTTCCACCATTAGAATTCTACTTTGTCCCTGATGAACATAGGCAATAGAATATTTAAAAAATAAGTGTATTTGCACCCGGACGAAGCCGGGTCAGGTCGCTAGTAATAAATCAATAGCTCACCACAATTGACGAATTACGAAAGACAATTCATTCATGACTGAGCATGAATGGGCAATCTCATCTGGGGCGATACCACTGTCTCACAGGAAATCGACCACAGTTGCCAGTCCTATGCAATAAAAAATACAGCACAGGACAATTCCTGTGTATGATCATATCGCCTATGCCCTTTATAAAATTGAGAATGCCCGTGCCTTACAGTAAGACCTATAAGGGCTATATAAAAATATATAATATAATGGTATTTCTATGACTTAAAAGTGCGGGATTAAAAATATGTTGTAATTTTAAAGGTACTTCCACATGCCACGGCGCGGGTAACAGCCAACTGTTCCGACTAAACGAAGCGGGACAGTTGGGAGTCGGCGAGAGGTGCGTGGAGGCCGACACGGATAATGTGAAGCAAGCTATCTGCAGGCTCGGCACTGTCGACGGGCCTTGGAGGTGAGTGGGGAAAAAAAAACAAAAAGATCAGGGTAACTTTGTTCCATTGGTGGACACGATGACAGATCTTGTCATATTTTATGACTAGCAGGGAATTTAAGTTCTATGTTCCATTGAGGGACTCATATTTTATCCAAAGTTTTGAGAAAAATGTTGTTTTATATCACATTCCATTGCGCTGCTGAATGAATATAATTTAAGTAAGCCAACACAATTCCTTACAAGCTATCTATTGTTTGGGTCTCTTTCGCACTTTAAATTTGAATTATAACGGACAAGCATGACCAACATAATCTCCGTAATAATTAACAAGATTTTTTCAAAATAAATTCCCCTTTTCCCACCAGTTACGAAGAGGATCATCAGCAGCTAGTCCACCGTCTGCACGGACACTGTCTCACGCTCCAGCCGCACTCGCGGCAACTCGGCCTCGCGCCCTGCGATCCCAACAACACGTACCAGCAGTGGACCATCTTGCACAAGAAGCCCAACTGGTGAGCCATCACCACGCGATATGTGACTTAAATATTATCTATTAACGTGTGCGACGACTTTAAATCTATAAATATTGGGTTTGTATATATCTGTATCAGCTCATATTGCGGGGCCTCTTTTGCAATCAAAAGTATTGACAGGTTAAGTCGTATTGTCCAGCACACACGTGTGAATTGAACTTTACATACCATAGACATTCTTAAAAACCGCTGTGGTGTGCAGGTTGCCTCGTAATGTTTAGGTACGTGGTGATTGACTATCAATAAATAATAATAATAAATACACCCAACAATCCCACACTTAGTCAAGACTTTAAACTAAGAAAGAATCTTATGTCGTGGGTATGAAAAACTACGAGACCTTTTCAGTCTCACAAACATCTATACTCAAATAATTATACCCGGAGATTACACAAACAATCTCGGTGCGGAGATCAAATCGGCCTGTCATTCACTACCAAAAGTCGGGAGGCTGTTGAATTAAACGACTTTTTGTCGACTGATTTTAAATTGTTTTTTTTTTTTGCTTTGAAGTCGTCGCACGCGCTCGCTCATAGTGCAACTAGTTATAAATTTATTTTTGCCATTACCTTGTCATAATAATTCAAAGTTCACATTTGAAAATTGAAATTGTTCAAGTGTGGACGAGCCTTAATTTATGGCATGACATGTACTTAAAACATTCCTATATATTTTTGTAACGAAATTTTTATATCAGTTCTAATGTAAATTAATAAAAATATTTTATAAATAAGTGAATCTCATTAGTTCATTCTTTAAAAAAATGTAAAAGCAATATAAAGCTGGTGTTTAAAATATTATTCTGTTTCTTTTATAATATGCAAATTAATTCAATACGATTAACAAGGACATTAAAATACTAAGTTTAGTGCCTTTAATACAATTTGACCATAAAACAGTAGTACTTGATACGTTACTGAGTTTATTATAGTAGGCATTAAACTAAACGTGAAAAATATGGTCATGGGGCATCTTGTAAAAATAATTATTTTGAACAGGCCAATGAATAAAAACCTCTCAAAAAAGGTTTACTATTGTCGAGCAGTAACATTTTGAAAGAATACAATCAATAATAAAATATTTTTAATATATAATTTCCATTATATTTTGTGAAATTTCGGGTCAATGAATCAAGTAGCTGAACGCATTCAAGTCACAATTTTGACTTCACAAAACTAGCCTTGTGTTTAGCCAAAACACAATAATTAGAAATTACACCGTAGTTTTATATTTACTTTATTGTAGCAGCAAATAGTGGAAATAAAAAAAACAATTCTTTATTCTATATATAAAGTAGAAAATATTACAGTGACAGAAAATGAAAAAAATTAGGTAACTATCAAAACAACATGATATTGAAATTATATATTCGTTATCTTCGTTGTGGCAATCAGATAAAACACTAATCGAACGGTCACATTAACGGAAGTAGGATAACATATTACATTACTTTATTTTATTTGAAAATCTTTGCCAATCAAATTAATATGAAACATTTCACTGCCATAAATCAATAAGAGATTTTCAGGGGTCGATTTTAATGTCCATTTTTGTGATTATTAGGCCTCATTCGCACGGGTGCTATTTTAACGCATGAAAAAATTTCGCAATGAAACAAATATAAATTCATCAGTTTGTTCACACGAAGTTGATTTTAAAACGCGACGCCTTTTTACTAAGTGCTGTCGGATTTTCGTCGTTAAGCGTTGGACGTTAAATTTTCATTTCATATTTACATAATTATACACGGTAAAAACACCATCAAAGTAGGCGCTTTTTAAGCGCTCGTGTGAATCGGGCCTTAAATATCCTTTGTTTTTCTTTACAAACTTCCTTTCATTGGACGAAGAAGCAAATGAGCAGGCTTATGTCAAATAGTTACGGATGTAAGTCGATACTTTATTCTAAAAGGCGCTGTCTTTACAATAAATGCAGTTTGTCGTGTGAGTAAAAATGAAATGAGTGTAAAATTTCTGATAACTGTCTTTGACTTTCCGCGTCTTATCTTCTTTCAGTTTCCTTTGATTTTATTTTAAGGATCTTTATCATACTAAAATATTTATTGCTTTTATCTTTATTGATTAACTCTGGATCAGCTGCATTTAGATTGCAATCAAATTGCGATAGATCCACAATATTTGAAATTGTTTTCAATTTATTACAAACATACATAAACTGTATTTCAATGGAGTAGGCTGGAAGTATATAGGAGCTAATGGGCGGTATTACAAAAATAACAATTTCTAATGTCCTATTAGTTACGAGTGCGGCTAAACTCAATTTCTTTTCAGCTAAACTATTATCTATTTTGAGTCTGTTTAAAATATATTGTGAAAGAAGCCCGTTATTTCTATTAGCTGATAAAGAAAATTTTACATTATTACAAAATCATAGTAAGTATCATCGTAAGCGTCAATTGTTTTCGTAAGTTAGGCTATTTTAATTTAAAAAAATATTACTAAATTGTAAAAGGAAAAAAATCGCCATTTTTTTATGAATATAGCAGTCTGCCCTTGTTTTGTAAATGAAGAAGCCTGAGACTACAGTTTGTAACGAATACTTCGTGTCAACTAATTATACATATCGTTGAATTTTATTTATATTTATATATGAATAATGATGCGCCGTAAGAGATTTTATTTCGCTGTTAAACGCAGATATCATTGTAATTGTATTTTATTTATAATTTAAAACGTGTCTAACTTCACGTGAATTACTCACGTGGATGTTCGTTTGTCAGTTAGACACTAATAAAAAACAGCTTATATTTTTTGTTTTATTTTTACTATTGAGTTCTTATTTTGAAATTCTTATGATTTAAAGTACGTGAAGCTATTATTTTTTGTTTTATTTTTTGCAGATGTTTTTACAAAATATTTTCACTTATTTACATTTAAGCACCTTGTTGTGAACTTGTACATTATAATTTGTGTAGTTGTTGTTTTATATATAAAATGTGTTTCAAAATCGATTTTAATGTCAATTTATGTTAATATTGTGGATTACATGAATATTGTGAAATTGGTGAAACTGCATTTATATTACCGACTGAATATTATGTATATATTTCTAAAATACTAGTAGCGTTTTATTCTAAATTTTATGATATAAGATTTACAGTATTTGTAATGGAGTATATTATACTGCTAAATATGTAGCTGAAAAACTGAGCACAACAACTAGGGAACACAGTATTTTAAAACCTTTTATTTGTTTCTAAATTATATTTGTAATTTCGAGTCCAGAATTAATAATTTTTTTTGGGAAGTTGTAAGGCAAATAACAGATGTAAGTTTTTTTTTATTTATACAATATTTTAAATAACAAAAAAATGGAATACCTAACGCATTTTTGCGGTTAAGGTACTTTTCATAATTATTTTTGGAAAAGCAGGGAATTAAATATCTAGAATTATTTCAATTTATTATTTTCTAGAACATACAGACTTAGAAGATTGTTAAGATTACTTAAATATATCTAATATATACGGCATGTAAAATATTATTATTCTCAGTTAAGGTTTTAGTTGTATCTGTATGTTTTATTTTAATTTGTAAAACATTATATCTATCGAAATTTCAAAAACGATTTACCAAGAAATACATTATAATCCAACAAAATTGTAACACCATGACCATCAAACATAATAAGTAAAGTTACTCGAGATGTTTCCAATACGATATGTTAGTAATTAATGTGTCGCAATTTTATATAATTTCAATGTAGTAATAAAATTTAATATTTATTGTTACATCTGTTTTTATTTCATATGTTATATTCCTCAAGAACTCTGGAATATCAAGGAAACATTCCCTGGACTGTTGACGCACAAAGTGCCGTTTTTTTAAATGTGGCCACAAGAAAACAATGTGAATTTTTAAACCCACTATTTCAGGAAAGTAAATAGTTTAGTCTTTTATTTGATTTAATTGTGATTCTAACAACAGATTTGTCTTTTTCGCGGTCTTCGTTTTATTTAAGATATTATGTTATATGGAGAAAAATAATCCTTATGATCGGGCTTGGATGGGTTCGATTCCCGCTTCAGACATGCGATTATTCAAAATGCATTTAAATTGTTTTCAAACTTAAAATGATGTCTCCTTTCAGTAAAATTGTTCATCTATAATATTTACGATACTTCTCTTCCATGTACGCTGTCTTAATACCTCGTCTACAAAATGCAAATATCTACCAGAAATTGACTCATAAACAACGTAATATATGTATGTATATATATAATGTAGGGCAAACTGGAACAGTTTACATCTGGCACCTAAACTACGTATGCACGGCTTACCAATCAAATGGAAATTAGACATTGAGGATAACTGTTTTGTAAATTGTAATAGAATATGTTGGCTTTTGTACAAATAGGCTATGTCGAATCTACCGTTTAGTAATAATTCTATGTGGGTACTTTGGTAGATCGTTTTAATGTAGAATTAGAGTTATGTAGTAAGATCTTAATACATACATATTTTCACACCTTTTTTTCCAGAAGGGGTAGGCAGAAGTGCTACCAGGACACCCACGATTCGGCTTTTGTGTTCGGTCCCACGTTGTGATGGGGGCGAGCCTATCGCCATATCGGGCACAATTTTTTAACTTCGGGCTGGTAATGAGTAGAAAAAAAACAATATCACTTTGCCCGACTCGGGTTTCGAACCCGAGACGTCAGCTTTGCAATCATACCGTAGTTCAACTGTGCCATCGAGGCAGATTTTAGTACAGCATGCTTTTAATTTTGTCTCATAATGATTATTAATCTAAAAAATGTACGTGGCTGAAAAGGATGAAACAAAATGATTTTTTAAATTTTCGCGAACGTTACACGTTGAAATGAAAGTATTATTTACGGATTTCATCGCAGAATTGGCTTAATAGTTTAACTTCCCGACATTTCGATTACTTTATAGCTTTCATCAGTCCGCCCCCTGACCAAAAATCCGTAAATAATAGTTTTATTTCTAGGATGAAACATTTCAAATAGGTGTACAACTTGACTACAGATGAGGCAGTAATTAATCATGCTGCATCCTCCACATATTCTAAATCTGGTTTATGGATGACCTTAAAACAAACTGCATCAATTGACGAAGAATTCATGGCTTTTATGTACGTAATATACTTCATCAGAAAGGAGGCCTCTCATTTACTTATAATAAAAAAAACATAACAGTCACATCTATAATGCTGGCCCCACACTAACATCGAGTCTTGTCATCATCATCACCATCATCAGCCCGTTGCAGTCCAGTGCTAGACATAGGTCTCTCCCAAGGCACACCACAGAGCCTAGTTTACTGCTTTATGCATCCAATCACTGCCGTCATCCAGTCAAACTACTAGACTTTTCGGTCACATAAACACCCAGACCTTAGACAAATACTTGTGGTTCGCACCAACACTTGTCTCGGTGCATGGATCGAACCCGCGGCGTCTCGTTTCACAGTCGGCGTCTTACCAACTGCGCCACGGAAGATGTCAATTATTAGATTTATAGTGGCCCTGTAAACCATTTTAGAAGGCAAAAAAATTAAGAGGTAATGACCATCTCTTTGTATCAGTTAGTCAAGTTAGTCTGGGTCTTTTCAACGAGAAAGAATAGAAATAAAACTATACATGACATTGCATTATTTATTCCCGTTATAAATAATTCTATCCAAATTAATAAATGCTACGATAACGTATTAACTAAGCATTTGAGTCTTTAACTAATAAACTCATTATGGCTCATTTTAACAAACTTACAAGCAATTTAATGTCTGCAATTTCTAACAATTTCGACAAGTGCTAACAGATAAATCTTATTTTACTTTCTTAAATGCTTTTATTTCAGACAATATTTGCAATTATTATAAAAAACGAATTAATACAAATGATCATGATATTTCTCACGTTATGTACGGCCAAAAAAAACCAGGCATATAAAAAATTGCATAAATTGATCTTAGTCCGCATGTAAAAATGGAAGTTAGATTTTAATTTGCGTGCGCACTTGTGGAAAACGCTAGATAACCAAGGAACAGAGATGCTGAATGTTAACATATGATTTTAGTTACAGTTAGTTGATATGAAAGCATAAGAAATACAAGGTCACTTCAGATTTACGTAGGGTAGGAAGTAATTTACTTAAATTTTGAAAACTTCATATTTTGAGTTATACCATTTTTTTTTATTAACATTCATTATATCATCATCTCATATGATTACCCATCAGAGCTTTTGTACCATTCTCAATTTACGTATCGTAATAATTCACCAGATAAATACTACCCCAAAAATATTTGTTGGTGATAAAACAGTTAAAATAAGCCAAGAGTCTGCATATATTTATATCTTGTACAGTGGCATTACTCAAAACACAAAGTAAACTCCAGAATAATGAAACTAACTAACCTGATGAATACAATTGTATTCATAATTGATACACATTCAGTAGGAAAGATTCATGTAGCTTATGTTAATATTATTATAATGTCTTTATAATGAAGGTACCTTGGACCACCAATCACTCCAATTGTTGACCCTTTGCGAAACATCAAGCACGGACCAATTAGGAGACGGTACATCTGGTGCTAACCAATTAAAATCATCTAGACGGTCCCAATGGTTCGAACTTTTGTCTAGTGATGACATGTTAAAATGCTTTTCCAAATCTTCATAATGTAAATTATATGGGGCGGTCCGAATATCTGAACAGTCTTCTACTATGCCTTTACTTGTCACATGCAGGTATATATCGCATTTGTTTGAAGTATGCATCCTAAGCTGTTGGCAAGCTGTTATTATTTTACAGTTGTTGCATTTCTCTACAAACACAGATGATGTAACTGGCCCGGAGAGAACCACACAGTTTTCTAAGTTAGTCAAGTGCAAAGTGCCCATAACACCTTTGAGGCCTATGGTGCAATTTTTGAGGTTACGAAGAGCCACATCCCGTTGGAACAAATCGTCGTTTTCAAGTAACAAAACCTTGTTTTCTTTTGAATCAAATCCAAACAGTTTCTCGTCCCATTTATTGCTGTCCTTTTTCGCCGCTCCGTCACTCTCATCTATGGAGTTCTGCTTTTGATCGTGCAATTTCGGTAATTTCTTCTTTGAAAAGCCAAATTTCTTGCGGGGCACGTACCTATCTTCCAATTCGTAGCACTTAGTTTGTAAATTCTGCACTATTCCTAAATATTTACGCATGTTGAACTCTTTTAAGAAAAATGCCGATGTCACTACATGTTTCTGTAATTCGTTGACTTCTCTTTTGATGTTGTCGAAATGTGATGGCAGCGTGTTAGTTTCTAATGTGGGTACTTGAGTCAAAAGGTCTTCTATATATTCTGATTTGATTTTGAAAGCTCCAGAGAAATAATCCTCATTTTCATTGCAAGCATCTACTTCTTCCCTAGCCTTATGAGCCTTCTGAAGTTTTTCTATGCGTTGTGCATCTCGCCTACTAAGTCTTTCTAAAACACTATTTTTGTCACTCATTTTCCTTTTAGCAAACTGTCGATCTTCTTGTTTAATTCAGGGTCTCTGTTTGCGGCGTTCTTTAATATATCTATTGTTTGTTTCGTTTGCCGCCTTGCGTCGGTATGTTTTGATCCTTCGTCAAACTGAAATAGTATGCAATATTTATGTAAGTCTAAATTATATCTGACTGAATTTAAAATACTATTTAATTTGATACATGTCAAAATGGATCAAACTTGATGAATAATTCTACAATTGGTAAAATCTACATGAATGAAATATGGAATGGACACTGATATAAGTTAAATTTATATTTTATGAAACATTTACATCCAAAGTAATGATATTTTTGTAAATTTTGCAACTGTAAACACAAGATATTTTGTTAATTTAACACCAATCCCATAGTCAGACAAACATTACACCCATAATGTTTATTAAATTTAAAAGCAAACCACAGGTTTTGTTAGAACAAGACACAAATAATTCTCAATAACAAATGAGAACCATTTTATACAAAACACTTAATTATCACAAACATGCACATAGTCCCAATCTGATACCCTCTAATTGTAAGTAATCAGTGGCCAGAAAAAAAACAATACGGTATTAATTATATAATGACCTTTTTGAGGAGTTCATCATCAGGTTTGACCAACTTGAACAATGCTAAACCGATGGTTCCAAAAGTAACCACCCAGAATGTGGCTCGTATTGCAACATTCATCTCACCAAGTCTATATTTTCCTGTTTACAATTTGCCTTCACTGGACCACACTTTGTGATCAAATTCACGGGTCTTTTGGTCAGCGATCTTTTCACCAAGTCCGTAGTATCCCTCCAGTACCCAGTTGTGATTTTTAAACATATAATAACGGAATTCTGAAAATAACACAATAACATATGATTTATGTTGCATTTACTCTGAGATGCCTACCTATAAATAGCTTGGCTAGATTTTTTTATAAAATCTTGCTTGTTCTCCCAGAAAATGATGAAAACAAAACCAAATTTAATTCATCCTTCATTCCATAATCATAATAATCAATAAAAACAAATCATAATTGTTCTTAAGCATTCCTATTATGTTGTTGAATTACATTTTTATGATCAAAAGTGAGAGTTCATCTTTGTGTATGAAAATGGACCAAACTTCTATCCTACACATTTCAAAAACGATTTTGTTCGACAAGTATACGACTAACATAACGAAATAGTTGTTGATCATTTGACGTAAAATCACTCATAGATAACTCATACTCACATTACGTTCTTATTATGCAAATGAACACAGAATCAACACTTGTTCCTTTAATATTACGATTGACATGAAAAGTGAGGCGGAAAATTGCCATCTTTGTTCGTGTTTTAACACTAAATAAGGGAATAAAAATAACATACCCCGGTCAGTGTTCAACTTGTGCCAGACACCGTAGCTAACAGCAAATGCGAGTGCCTCGGCGATAAATACAGTCTTCAGCGTAAATCCAATGAACCGTTTGTACGCCGGCTTAGGAGTTTTTGTTAACATAATAAATAATAAAATGAACGTAGAATTTTTGTATTTTTTCTTGTAATTCCAATACTGATTTTATTAGCATGAATTGTCTCGCACGGTGACGTAAGGGAAAGGAGGATTGCGTTCGGAAATGTACAAGTAATTTTTATTTCAAAAGTATATTTCATTTCAGCATTTAACATTTAGGTGTTTATAAATTTATACAACTTTACAATTTATTAAAAGCTTAATATATTGTGAAGATGCTTGTTTTTGGGTTTGCCGAGAACGAAAATAGTTTTCTGTTAATAATTGAATAATGTTTTTGAACGTGCGGAGACTAGTAATAAACACGTTTTATTTTACTCTTCAATAATCAATATTATGAATCATAATCAAGAAGAAAGAGATTAAAATAATTGCCAAATGTAAAGCAACCAAAATCTTTGACTTGACTTGCCTACTATACGGTATTTTTTTGCATATCGCAGAAGATGTAAGGCTCGTTCCAAAAGTAAAAAGCTTCATGTGCTCTTGACTTTAACTACAATTCATACTTTTCTCATTCTCCATAAAAAATATTGTTCATCCCGATATCGATACTCTCCCATACCTACTGCATAAAAATAATTACCTATAGAATTTTTATGGTTTGTCCATAAAAGTTTTCCTGTTTTATCCTGGGTGACAGATTTTTTATAAAATAAAGTAATTATCATCACATTTAACATTTTGTTCACAGAGCCAGAGATGAAAAATATTTTTTATTGGTCTTTAAGTTCATTTCTCTAAGAACTCCGGGCCTGGTTCGCAATTATGTTTATATATTGAAATGAATATAATTATATATATTTAAGTAGCAGTGGGCCGGGCACATAGCGCGTAGAACTGATGGCCGTTGGGGACGAAAGGTTCTAGAGTGGAGACCCTGTACAGGCAAACGAAGTGTCGTATGTCTGCCTACAAGGTGGACAGACGACCTGGCTAAGGTTGGAGGAAGTCGCTGGATGCAGACCGCTTCCAATAGGTCGATGTGGAGATTCTTGGGGGAGGCCTATGTTCAGCAGTGTACTTCGTGTGGCTGAGATGATGATGATGATATATTCATTGCCTCAAAAATATCATACTTCAAGAGCAACAGAAGAGAAAAACGAGAATCTATTCATAAATGCCATTATTTGTTTGTAAAAACCTTCCCATGTAATCTGTACTGCGCTATTTCCTGCAGACAAATGAACCGCGACCCACCCAATGAATAGAGGCTACCGCCTCATGGACTACCTAAACCACCGCTACCTATCCGCATTAGTTGTTAATTTAAAGCAGCGTTGTATTAGCCGTAGGTACGCAGCATATGCCACAGGATCCACGTACCTACCTACATGGATGCGACAATGGTGCCATTTCTGTCTGTGCGTTATGTGTTGTAGCCGGAATTCTTACTAATTACAGTCGTTAGGAAAGCAAGAGGCCAGCGCTAGAATGACCAACCAGCCTTGTAGCCTGATCCAGCACTGCTTGAGAGAAGAATGAGTGATGTCATCGTGATAGAGAAACTCCAAATTAAAGGCTTAGTTACAAGGTTTGTAAATAATAATGTAACGTGATAGCTTGCAAGTTGCAAACTCAGTACTTAGTTATATGTATATACATATTATTATGTATAGGGGTGCAATGCGACATGTGTCTTAGTGAAGGTCGAACAGCAACGAACTTGTAAAATCAATGAAAATTCCATGACCGTGTTCATACCTGCATAATATTTACGTCACTCACCTTATTTTTGAAGATGAATGAAATGTAGATTTTTAATTTACTGTACCGTACTCAGTATCAGCCCATATATGTACGTCCCAAGGCAGGGCACGAGCCTCCTCTACAATCGAAAATACGATTGAGAGGGGTTTTTAGTCTAGCTTTAATCATAAATTTGATTAAAAGTGTTTTACGATAAAATATAATGAAAATTAATGAAATTAAAACGATATTTTAAACAACAATATTTATTTTGTTTAATATATAAAACTTAGAGTATAATGTATATTTTTTTGTCTCAACCATTATGCAATTCATATTGTAACAGATTCATTGATACACATCATGATATTATTCTGACCAGTCCGGTGCTTCGGTATTTTCTGAAACAAATAATATTTTATTAAATATCTATGACCTAAAACGACATTTTTTTTTTCAGATGATAGATAGCCCAATTGCGAGAAGACTGATAGACGAACTAAGGGTCCGTGGAAGAATCCAGGAAAAAATCGCTAGGATTTTCCTAAAATATGTGTGTATCTCATGGTGTTATTTGATCTTACTACTGTCTGTGAGCGGTCGTATCGCTTACCATCACGCGAATGGCATGCTCGCCTAGCAATAATAAAAAGCAATGTATCTATAACTAGTAGGTAGGTACTGTGCAATTTAAGTTAGCCGTTTCATAAAAGCAACGAAGGTACGTAAAGCCTATGAATCGCATTGGTTTATGGCCGACGGCGACCAGTAACCATCGGGTGACCTAGAGAAATCAATCGCTTACCCTCGTCATCTTCGTCGCAACTCTCTTCACATTCTTCTGATTCGGTGACCGGGAAATTTTCCTTACAGAAATCTGGAACTTCATCGTCATCACTGTTCGAATCCTGGACAAAACAAAAATAGGTATTAGCTTCGCGTAGTAGGTAAGTAAATATTCTGACCCCACCCTAAATATGTATAAGTCCTGCTTCGTGAGACTTAGAAATTAAGAGAGAACTTAAGGTATTACAAACGTATGACAGCCTCCGTGGCGCAGTTGGTTAGACGTCGCCTGTGAAACGAGAGGCCGCGGGTTCGATCCCCGCACCGAGAGAAATGTTTGTGCGGCCCACAAATATTTCTTCCGGGTCTGGGTGTTTGTGAGACCGAAAAGTCTCTCGTAGTTCCTGATACCCACGACACAAGACTTGATCTTAGTGTGGGGTCAGGACTATGTATGTGACTGTTGCGTGTTATTTATTTTCAGGACGTTCAACGTCCGATCATTCTAACTTCGTGTCGGAGTATAGAGTAACCCCCATGTATAAGAGCGGGGATCGAAGCTGCGGCCTGTCGTATTACAGCCGGCATTAGACCAAATGCGCCACGGGGGCTATCAAATAATGTATGAAACACAAAAGTTGAGATTAAAATACATTTCTTTTAAGATATCGTCATATTTATGGCTTCTTCATTTGTGTCAATGGTTCAAATGATGTACATACATTGTCATTGACTTATATTCTATGTACATTGTTATATAAGGTTTTACAAATTGGTCCCTACGTCAATGGCAGCGTCTATTGCCTCGATAATGTCCCTTCTTGTGCATGTGTAGGGGACAGAGGGCACATCAGAAAACAAAGCTACGGTTTAATCAAATCAAAATATCCAAATAGTTTTTTTACATAGAGAAGGGAATCAACTACGTTCTATACAAGATCTGTTGAATCGTTGATTACTGCTACCATCGCTTCGGAACGTATTGTAGTTGTAAACAAGAAACAGCGCAAGAAACTCCATCACCAACACAGTACTCAGTAGGTTTGTAAAATATCGCACCTTTAGAATTAAAGTGACCTAATCCAAAAAATTATCATATATTGCCTCAAAATGACTATCTCCATCGACCCGTTGAAAGACCGTGAAAGACAGAAGGATGTAAACTTCAGTCTTCTTGACGTATCTCCCATAAGTACATGTTACAAATCTTTAATGAACTTTTCCAAAAAATAAGTTTTTTTAGTTACATCTCTATAATTGTAAAGGTGCGATATGGTATAAATAAAATTAACTTACATCATTCATATATTTCCCCACAGCGACTCCGTTGATCATGTGGAATCGGAACCTGCTGTGATATCCTGTTCGGACTCCATCTACACAGTCGCCCTCGCATGGCAACCATTCCTCCCACGTCGACATCGGACACTCCAACGTCGACTCCGGATCTACTACTGGCGCTGGGCTAGACAAAATAAAAAAATCTGTATCTGTATCTGTATCAGCCCATATACGTCCCACTGTATGCACGGGCCTCCTCTACAATCGAGAATACGATTGAGAGTGGTTAGGCCGTATAGTGCACCACGCTGGCCTAGTGCAGGTTGGCGGACTTATATACCAAAAAAAAAGTTCTAAATCGACACTACGCTATAAATAAATACGATTCATTTTTACACTTCCTTCTTTTTCTACTTCTTTTAAATACATCCCATGGTTGTCTGAAATTTAAAAATATAGAGCGATAAAACAGACATTTGTACTGATTTAATTGTTGTTCCTGTTTAGTGTTTTACGAGTAGTTTAAGCTTGTGCCCAATAAACATTTAAATAATATAAATAAATTCACCCGATAATCACATACATAATAATATTAACTGTCTATTTACTTAAGTGTTATTAAATAACGATACGATCATGTAAAAGAGAAATATCGGCCGCTACTGTAGCGTAAGTTTGTACCAAAATGTCAAGATTTAATTTCAAATTTCGAGTAAAATCGCGTGTGTACAGCCTACCCTTGATGTCCTAACATCAAGACGGCTTAATTTATTAAACTGGTGAGATATGTTCGGCAAAAAGCTCTACACATCAATATGGGTCTAATAATAATACTAGTTACCTTGTTGTTGTTGTTGTAGCAGTTACAGGTATTTCTACGCCAGTGTTGCCGCCATTTTCATCACGTGTACTTCCGTCACCATCGTCTGTCACTGGAATCAAAGATTTTATTCATATTTTTATTAATTAAGACAGTCTTACAAGTAGTCAAAGACAGTATCAAACTATACAAACCAAGGATCATCAACCGAATGTAACGGCCATGCATTTATTGAACGACTCATGCTGTTACGGAGACTTAAACGAATAATTCCACAAGATCTGATGAATAGATATATAAGATAAGATAGATTTGATGAATGGAAACGGACCAGACGTCTCAAAATATAACCACTAACTAAATATAAAAATAAGTGTAACAATCGATGGTCTTATCGCAAAACGGCGATGTCTTCCAAACAACTTTAAGATCGACTGGAGTTACATTAATAATAGTACTTTCGACTTTGTTACAGATAAATCCAAATGCTTAAATGTTGATTTGAAAGTAATAAATATGAGTCACATTAATTTTTGACCCCACATTAAGATCAATGAAGTCTTATTTGGTGAGTGTCAAAAACTACGAAAGGCACTTCGGTCTCAGACACCCAGACCCGAAGCAAGTATTTGTGGGTCGCACAAACATGTGCTTCGGTACGATTTAGAACCCGCGGCCTCTTGTTTCACAGCCAGCATCTAACCTATAGCGTCAAGTAGGTACATCGATGATCCTAGATCACAATCCTAATAATGACGTAGCTGTAACATAATTTTCAAACTTAAGGCACCCTGGACAAAAATTATTTGCAATCGCTTTCTTCCTTAACTCTTATTTCCTTCCGTTATGTTCTCGACGGGTGACGGATCTCATTTATAGCTTAATTTTGTTATCAAATCCTTATGATTGATGATCTATTATTTAATCGAATATGGACTATCGTATTTTGTATTCCCAGATACTACTTAAAAATTACGAGCCACATACGTCACAAATTATATGTATCTAGGAAAAAAAAACAATGATAAATAAACTGACCTGCTGTACCCGAATTTCCTTCAATCGAGCAATTGGCAGTGTCGTAAGTTCTAATAAGTTCTATATGTAATCTGGCGAAGGGTTTAATTTGCCCTTTGGTTAAATCCTCCGTGCTGAACAACGGCGATATTGGTTGCGGCGGTGACATCTCCTCGTTCGGCGACTAAAAACAATTTTAATTATCTGAAATAGCTTTAGTAGAACCCTTGGTAGAACCACATCAGTGCCTTTGCGCATTATCTATCACATTGTCGTTACATGACCATAAAGATAAAATAGTACATCTATTTCTCCCGGCAAACAATAGTTTAAATGCATTATTGTGTTTCGGATTGAAAGACATCGTAACCAGAGTAACTACTGGACATATCGAGGCTTTAAATCTTATGTGTCACGATGGCGAGCGCAGTGGAATGCCAAGCATTGCTTTGTAATTCAAGGTGTTGTTTGGTTTTGCTACTGATCATGAGCGGTCGTATCGCTTACCATCAAGCAAACGAAATTTTCTTCTCGCCATTCATTGCAATAAAAAATCTTACTAATACTCTGAAATAACACGCACAAGACCTCGCAGAAACAGTCTTCAAAACACACAGATAAATAAAAAACTCCAAACCTCAAATTTCAATCCTTTATCCGTTCCAGCATCCATAGGGTACAGATTGAAGACGATATTTTCAGCCCAATAGTTGGTATACACAGAGCAGAGCTCTAAATTAGCCGCCCCCAGGAACCAATCAGGAGAAGGCAGGAGAGCAGTTACCAAGGAGACAAGGTGATGCTCCCTCGTTGCTCGGAAGCTGGTCACTGTCGACATATTTGTGTTCGGCGGCGCAGTCGCCTTGATTACTGTACGGACCGAGTTGCCTAACTAGAATGGGTAAATTGAGGAAAAATTGTAGATACAAACAGTGTATAAGACGTCTGATTTTCGTATGTCAGGGGCGTGAGTGAGATAATGAAAAGTAAAACAATATTTATCGGTTTGTGTGAATGCAGGTTTCTTACAATGTTTTCCTTCGCCGCTAAAGTATGAAATTAACTACCTATCAGTAGAATCAAGACTGAAAAAGTAAAGAGAGTGTCCAGTTGCGGCAGCCGCCTCCGGTCTGTTACCAACAGACCATAACAATAATTAATTTTATTTTAAAGCTTTTCTAATAAAATGATGCACAACCTTGTCGGAAAAAGTCAAAAGACCATCAATATCGTAATAGTACCTACTCACTACCTACATACATTTTTACACTTTGGGAAAATAGAAAATAGAATAATGCCTATGCTTTTGTTATGATTATTTTTGTTTACATTATTGATAAAACTCTCATTAACCGCGCACATGGTTTAGAATATAGATTTGTAAAAATACTTTCTTCGTCACTCGCAATTAAATTAAATGCTCGTGGACTATTCAAGTATAGTTTTATATAACCGAGCGAGCCTCGTGGACAACGTTATGGGTTTCATGAGTTTTATTCCAAAATTCTTGTTAAGATATTGAAGATATTTTAGAGAAATTGAATAAGTCATGGCTGAAGAAAAAGTGTGGAACATAAACTTTTACTTGTACATAAGATTACTTTTCGGTTACTACCACGAGTTCACAGCAAAACCTGTGCGTTGGATTGCAAAGTGTTATTGCCTCCTTGTCACGTTGTGTATAACAGTATCTTTTGCTTATTTGCTACAGCTGGGTTTCCTTGCCAATCTCCAATTCCTTGAGCTTATAAAATACTTGCTTTATGCCGTAATTTCATGGAGGAGCAAAAATTGCTACTTGTTGAAGTATTACAAGAAATTGCCGCTCATCGACAATCTATCTAACTCGAATATATACATCTGGTTGCGGATTTGTATAATAACAGTTATATGTATAATTAGCACTGTAAAGTTATCTTGCGTATATTGTTTTATTTGGAATTTCTCGATGACAACACCGGTGTTAATCATTTGTCTTTATAATATAGTGATGTGGCACGCTGAAGTGTGCGAGTGGTTTCATTTGGTGTTTGTGTTCGGTCTGCTGTACTGTCGTGTGAGGTGTATGCGGAATATGTTGGAAAGTAACAAGTTTAAAGGCAGATCTCAAGAGCACCAACCACGCAAATACATGCAGATGTATGAGACGATAATGGACAGCTTGGAGGAAACAGACCACCCCGTGAAATTACTGGTAATAATCAGTCTGAATCTATTTTTCTGCCATGCTATTATTAAGACAATTTCAGTGTACTCTGTAAGGCTCGATCGAGATCTCAGTCTCGGTCTCGGTCTCGGCATTCTCGGCTACAAATCCAACCGAGAAATTTATCTCGGTTCTCGGCTAATTATAGGCGAGATTCTCGGTCACAACCAAGATTGTAACTTTGTTCAAACATGGCTGCAACAAATCAATCCAACCTATGGACAGCTCATAATTCGATATAATTGGAAGACGAGCCAATGACCAACCGAATACAGTTTAAGCTCTGTGATCGGAAGCGATCAAGCGATGTGATCGAACGCAAACGCAAAAAAATGCTAATAATTTTGAGTATTGGTTTTCATCACCTTATAAGGTGCTTAAGTTTGCAGCAAATAAGTTTTTATCTGCGCCGCCTACTAGCGTAGCAAGTGAACAACTATTTAGCAAAGCTGGACAATTGTTGGACGAGAGGCGACACTCTTTGTAGGGCGAAAATGCCGAAAAATTGCTTTTTTATGTTGTAATATAATGGTATTTAACTTTGATTATTAAAAAGTTAATTTTGTTAAACAATTAGAAGTGTGTTAAAAAGTTAACAATATTTAAAAATAACCGTCTTCGTCTGTTCTCGGTCTCAGCCGAGACCGAAAAACTAATCTCGGTCGAGCCTTAGTACTCTATCTTTTTCCAGGCCTTTATTCATATAATACTAATGGTACCGGATTCGCTGGGTAGAATTTACACAGGTTTCAAATGCTTGAAAATTCAGGTAAGAGAAAACCGCTGTATGTCAACTGAAAAAAGTCTGAAATAATCCTGTAAAACTTGATTAAAGACTCTTTTTTTGTGTAAATATAATTTAGGTACATAAGGCATAACAATTGTGAAAAGTTAATTAAATTTACAATTCGAAAGCAATAATGATAAATACATTTTTTTATGAATTCTCTTTAAATTCCTTTGTAAAGTATTTACGCATATTCGTACAGTTTTATGTGCTATGATCGAAAATTCGATCGTCGAACTACAGAGTAACCCCTCTGTAGTTCCTCCCCTAAATAGTGCTTTAGAATTTGAAAGTAAAATCCAAAAAATATAATGATTAAAATCCATAGTCACTACAAAGGTTCAGAAAAGGAGTACAGTATTCAATTTTACTTATATTCAATTATTTACATATTGTTTCAAATATATTGCAGATGTTATCCACGTCCATGTCCACGTCAGTATTTGTTACTTCAATAGTGACTGTGATTTTGTCGTACACACCGTTTATTTTGTCGGCCATCTTGGCAGATCTGACCACTGAAGAGATAGAAGAAATGTTGGCGATCGTTGTGGAGAGGCGTATTGAGTGTGACAGTAAGTGCCTACAATATATTTATTAATACATACAACAAACAATGAAATACATAGTCCAGACCCCTCAATATGAAACAAGTCTTGGGTTGTAATTATCAAAAATTACGCAACTTTTTTATTTGACAAAATTCTAAACTTGAGACAAATACTTGTAGATGACACAATCATTTGCCCAGATGTCGGAACCAAACCCGCGGCCTCTCGTTTCAAAGCCGGAATTTACTTGTTTTTAAATTCTGAAAATGCTAAATCCCTGCGTTGCACCTGAAATTGTTGTTGGGTCAAAAGACAGCTCTCTAGACAGACGGACTGCCAGACAATTAAGTGATCCTCTAAGAGCCCTGATTTTCCTTTTTAAGCTGGAAACTCTACAAAACAGTAATTTAATGCAATATTTCTGGTATCAGATGAGCGAGATCGTGCTGAGATACAGAAGCTGTACGAGTTTATGCGGAGTCAGCCGTTCAACTACACAATATGGCGCGTGGTGCCGCTCAACTTACATTGTGTATTGACTTTCGTCTCATACTCTATCACAACTATCATTGCGGTGGTACAGGTTATTGGATACACATTTTAAATTAAGCTCTTAGTATTTAGCAATAGGCTAGTGTCATATTTTATAAATTTGAAGGGATTTGATTGAAGGGTATTGTAGCCAGAGTAACTACTACTGTGAAGGAAAACTTTCTGCGGAAACCTGCATTGACATCTATACACAATATTTTCAAGGCACGTATTAAGTTCTCCATGGGAATACGTTGGCTAATAAAGAAATAAAAATAAATAAATACACCCAACAGTCACATACATTGTCCTGATCCCACATTAAGATCAATTAAGTCTTGTGTCATGGTTATCAGGAACTGACCCGAACAGACCCAAGACAAATACTTGTGGGCGTCACAAATATTTGTCTCAGTGCGGGAATCGAACCCGCAACCTCTAGTTTCACAGTCAGCGTCTTACCAACTGCGGCTGTACCACGGAGGCTGTCCTATCTGAAATATATATTTATAATATTTAAAACATACCTGCTCCTGTATTTCCAGTTCTAGTTTGGTAGTGTTTCCCTGCTCCGCCAACATTTTTAGCCCCAGCGTGGCTTCGGACGTATATTTGTACAAGCTGAAGGTTTTGCTGTGAGACGCGCCCACCACGTCGCTGAACCGAGCCAGTTCCGTTGTCACCGGGAAGAACTGCATGTGCGTGTTGTATGACCAGAGACCTTCGAAGGTTAGCTGCGAAGGATGAGAAGCATTTTACATCATCATCATCATCAGCCCGTTTCGTTTCACATATTTTACACATTCTTATAGGCTTCAATGTCGACCGTCAAGTATTTGTTCGGATCTGGATGTTTGTGAGACCGAAATAAAAGTAATTTCGGATACTCACAATACTTGTCTAGTATCTTAATGTGGGGTCGGAGCTATTCGTGAGAATGTGCGGTATGTGTATGTTTTGAAAGTCCAAATACATATTTCGGTATAGTCCAAAGTCAAGAACATTTTTGCCCCTCAACTAGAGAAAATAATAATAGTTCTGCGCTTGGAGTCATGTCGACGGATATTGGAAAAATTCTATCGAGTAAAAATTCTAATGACTATCGAGGAATTTTAATCATTATATCGGAAAACATGAGATTTTCGTCAAGAAGAGCTCGATAGATTATTTGCCGTTAAATCGTTTTTTCGTGCTGGTATGAAAATAAGTATAGCCAGTTGCTACTGATGTATTACCTGATATCTAGCATCTTCACAGACTCTGCAATTGTCATTCTCCATGGGCTGCATGTCATCAGCTTTCCTCATGTCCTCACACACGCGCTTGGATAAAGGACCCTCGAAACTATACCATACATTGGGTTTTACAGCCACTACAGCGAAGATCGTCACGCATTTGTTGTCTTTGTCTGGTGCTCTCCATAACGCCTGTGTGATAAAAGTATTATAAATAATATGTTTTCGTAAATTATTCATTTATTATTATCATTATTCAGAGGCAAGTTACTAAATGACCAGGAAAAAGAAGCTGAGCTTCGCAATAGTTTTAGGGAGAACCACCACCTAATCCTAAGTTACAAAGGATACTGTGGTGTGGGAGAGGATAGTGTTTCTATTTATCATCATGTTCAGGCGCAGAAATTACGCAACTGATGGCAGACTTTTATCAACATTTCTGAAAGCAATCTGAATCCAGCGACTGCTTGCAATCTTTATAAGATTTAACGTAAATGTGATTTTCATAACTTTTATTATTATTAAATAATATTTTCTTTCAGAGTAATGTGATTTGTATAACTTAAATTTTTATTTTTTTCGAAATAAGAGCTCATATATATTGCAATTACTGTTTCGCCTTTATAAAATATAATTAGGTTATTACAATTACTCTATGGTTTCCCAAGAAGACAGGCTAGGCCTAGTTTGGGAGCCCCTGGCAATGCTATTAGTTTAGAAATGATGTTGTTTTTAATTAGTTTTCAAGAAATTGTAGCATAACTTGGTTAATGAATATACGTTTTTATTTATTTATTTATTCACTTTCAAAGAAATGACATCAATGGATTAACTTCACGCCTTTTTCCCAGCAGGAGTAGTTAGCACCCACGTTTCGCCTTGGGTGTTCCATATCACGAAGTCATAGGAGGCGAGCGTATCGTCATACCGGACATAACTTTGACTCCGATATTATATTTTTTCTATACTTATAATGTATAGACAAATCCAATATCAGTACGACCGACCCGGGTTTCTAACCCGAGATCTCAGTATACTGTATCGTACTACAGTTCCACCGAGGCGGTGAATATTCAAAGAAATTAATACTTAGAAATGTGAAATATAACCAAAATTCTACCTTACTTTACTTACCTCGACAAAATTTTTAGCAGTAATGTCAGACTCCACAATAGTATTGTTGCAAAACAGACTGTATTTAGTGGTAGTCGAGTTCGGAAGTAGTTCCAACCTTCCAGCCTTCAGTAAAATAGGCTTTCGAGGGTTATTTCTATTAGGAGCCGTATCCTCTTGCAAAGATATTGTGAATGCGATGAAAGATGTCTTTGGGTCACGCGCTTTTAATCTCACTAAAATTAATTTTAATTGTATACGTAGATAATAAACAGTTAATTTATTATTTAAAAGTGGTAGAGCCACTTTGTTATCAGTCATGACTCAGCATGAATGGGCAGGCTGGTTCGGGGCGGTACTATTATCCCACAGGAAATAGACGTGCAACGACAGCTTTGCTGTTGCGTTTCGTTCCTTTTCCCATCCTTTCTCCTTCCCATCCCCTTCCCAATTTTAGAGACTGGCAAAACATCCAAGATCCCAACTTTGTGTATACACATGGGCGATAGTGATCACTTACCATCTGGTGACCTGTTGCCTCGTTTGCCTGACCTATGCAAATAAAAAAATATTTCCACAAATTGTACGTATCGCCTTTGCGAGTTGGTTACCATAGAACAGTGTTTTTCAATCTTTTTCAATACGTGACTTCTTTTTAGGATGAAATCTTCTGGTAACCCCCCTTGGGCCACAGATAGACAAAAACTTAGTTATTTCGAAGACATTTTTTTTCTATTTTGGTACCCATATTACTCTTAAATTAAATTTTGATTATTTCTTGTATGCAGGTTTCCTCGCGATATTTTTCCATTACCGTAAAATCTCGTATCACCTGAGTATCAATATACACAAGACTCCGCCTATTCAGGACTTTCATGATTGTAATATGTATATTATGTTATCTTACCAATGTATTCATGTTTAGGTATATACTGATCGTCCAGTATACCATCTATTTCGACTAGAAACTGGTTATCTGGTGGTAGTGGGTCTATTTTGGTACCCAGTGGTCTTCTGTCGCAGACTTCGTCAAGGCATAACACACATGGAATGCATAGCAGAAGTAATTTTACGACACCTGGCGATAAATAAAAGAATAACTGCTTTTTGCGAGCTTTTAATTAAAAAAATATTTGTAAATCAAAGTTTTTTATTATTATTTTGTTATAAATATTCGAAGTCCGCCCCGTTTTAATTAAATAATTTGAATAATTAATACGTAATTTTCCAACGCAAGTTTCTGTTATTGTACTTTTATTAATAGGTTATTGTATTTTTTATACTAAGTAGTAGAGCGAAAGTTTCATAGTACAACCCAATCAATACGAGAACGTGTAGTGTAATAAATCTAGTGGCTAGAGGTACATTTATTATTATTTCAATCTGTTTTTATTTACAATCTACGGAATTACAATTATATCAGGTCTCTACTACTCGAAATAAAACCTACTTAAATATTACGATATTCTCAAAATACTTAATAAATTCCATATGAGAACAGGAATAACTTACCAAGAAATCTCAACATACACATATTTCACTTAACAAGCACACTTAACACCAGTGATCCAAAACATACTACATCAACGAGACCAAAATTATACTCATAATTACTTAAATTGAACGTATTCATTCCACCTCCCGGTAACATCCCACCAGTAATTAAACTTAAATAGCGCATATTGCCGCAAATGACTATAAACGGAACATTTGTTTGTGTTCTAGATTCACGCATATATCTAGAAATTACTAGAAATTCGATGCAATAACAACACAGTTGAAGTAGATTATTTATTGTTCAATATAATTTAATAATTGCTTACATTTATCGTTAATATGTTTACTATTAATTATTAGTAATATAATATTGGTATTATAATAACACACTCATATTATTACGTATTTTACAACTCCCATTGGAATTATTGGCTATTGCGTATAATAAAACTTAGATAACTGTATATTAATTGATCGTATTTTATTTAATGTAAGAAGTGTTTTGGCTTATATATTTCTCTTCTTCTCCAAGATCCACCAGGTGTAATAGGAGGCATGACTCTTCTTTCCACTGTAAATAAAAAAAGGCTTGAATGAGTTAAAATACTTTTTATGAGTTCATTAAGGTGATAGAGTCGCTTCGGCCTCATTCCCTATTATGTCTTGGGACCAGAAACAAACTTGTCAAACTGTTTAACTTTACGAGAATATAAGCGTGAGACTATGCGTATATATTTTTTAATTACTATCGTACCTACTTCTTTGTTGTATCCAATAAAACAATAACTAAAATAAAATAAATTTAAAACATGATCGATAGGTTATTATGGAGATCCTTAGGGGAGGTTTATATCCAGCAGAAGACTTCCTATGACTGAAGAAAGCAAGAGAGAGTAAAGAACATTATATGAAAGGGGTTGTTAAAGAGATACAGAAAAACAGAGAACAATCTAAGCTATACTGAACCTGTGATTTCCTCTTCTTCCTCGCTGTCTTCTTCATCAGGACAGTCGTCCTCGCATTCTTCCTGCTCGAAGTCATTGTAATGGGTCTTACAGTACTTGGACACTTCCTTGTCTGAAGTGTGTGTGGCCTACGAACACAAAGAAAAGTTATCAGAGTTTGTTTCTCCATGAGGGGTTTGCAACTTGTCCTGTAGAAAACTCATCAGCGGTCATCGTATCGTAGTAAATCTTGCCCAAACTAAGTGTGAAAGATTACCCTAATGAAATGTAGTCTCATAGAATATCTCACACAATTAATTATTTCAGTTAGATTCATCTGTCAAATAAAATGCAAAATTCAGTACTTTTGCAGCCGAATTTCGCATTTTATCTGACAGATGTGTGCTAGATAGCTATCAGGGACTTTATCAGGAACTGGTGAAACTGGCCCTTACAGTTACAATAATTACTACTTAAACGTTTGATTTCAGATCGATACTTCTGTCTTAAATAAAACTTACCCTTGGATCATACTTCTCAACAGCAACACCGTCTACCAGATGGTATCTCTCCCTCCATCGATACCCTTTCAACTTATCCCCTTCACACGGCCCTTCGCAGGGACTCCACTCCAGCCACTGAGACATGGGACAGTCCTCCGAAGACTCGGGGTCCGATATTATCGGTATTTCGCTAAATAGAAGTGTTAGTTTTACTGTTACTACAACCGAAATCGATGTTGGTTAAATGAGATTTGATATGAACTAATAAAGTTCAAAGGTTGTAATGAAAATGGTGTAATGACCATGAAGTGATAATCGTAATTGCCCTCCATATAGTTAAAGATACAGAAGCTATCTTCAACAATGAAGACGCAAATAGAACTGAAGTGCTTCTGTACTGGTAAATATACTGGTTCTAAATTATTGCGTTTAATTTCTATTATACTCAAGGGCAAAATAAAAAAATATCAACCTTAAAATAGAGCATTATATAGAATATCATTCTAATATAACAGCAAAGGCCGATGTCTATCATAATAAATTAGTAACACTACTTATTAAATGCATTGGAAATGATATGTACAAAGGCATCATGTAACTGAAGTCCCAATGAGCTAACGCGTATAGATTTACTAGAAATGAGGCCGTGACCAATGATCAACGAACTGCTTCATTACAAATAATAAGTAAATGGAACTTGATATTTATTCAGACTTAGATGTATGCGTGCTTTTTGATTAGTCTAAAAGGGCTTTTGTTTCCGAAGCATGACTTAGTATGGCCCTGAATGTAAGTTTGAAAATTATTGTAATAATTAATTTATTGCAAAAACATGTAGACATTGCCTAATAATGAAGGATCATAAAAATATTTTATACCATTTCCATAACCAATAAGTATGATTTTGCCAAAAAATATCATTTTTTTACTGCTATGAATGCCTTTCGCCTGATGGTAAGCTTAGATACGATTGATCCGGGACGGTAGCAAAACCAAACAACACCATGAATTTCAAATCAATGCTCAGCATTCTACTACGCTCGCCATCCTGAGACATAAAATGTTAAGCCTCAATATATCCAGTAGTTACTCTGGCTACAATGTCCTTCAAAGCGGAACATAATAGTGCATTTACACTGCTGTTTGGTGGGAGAAATAAACATTGTGGTGGTACCTGCCCAGGCGGTCTTTCACATATCATAGACCTACCACCAGTGAAATATAACTTATAAAACATGCTGCAAATTGCTGTTTAAGTGAGTAAAGATGCTAAATCAAATAACTAGGTAATTTCCAGAAACAGTGTACCAAAAAAAGACATGAATAAAAATAAGAAGACGTACAAAAATTACAAAGTTCAAGACTGTTTTTTGGCAATTAGGAGACCGAAAACCTTTTAAAAAAAACCCAACAATTTGCAGCCCAATGAAAACATCGTATAATGGTGGTGCGTTTATTGAATGAGCTCTACGATTTACATATCAATGACAATATATCTTAGTGAGTGAGATGTCAGATGTATAAGTAGGTCGTAGGTCTCACCCCCCGCGCTCGCCGCGACCTATCTGTACGTTTTGGTACCTGGATGGTGGCTCTGGCTCCTCGAGTTTGGTACTATCTTCTGTAGTCGTTGTTTCTGTAGTGGTTATGTTTTCTGCCTCGGTCGAGGCTTCTGGGTAAAACAAATATAAAAAATGACAGATCCCCAGATCTGAAGATTCTCTGCTTTGATACAAATAAAAAATCTGGCCCTAGCAGGGATCAATCTAAAGACGAGATAGTTTTTCGGAATGGAATTAAAAAATCATTAAAGGATAAGCAGAGATAAATGATAGTAAACATATTGAGTAATCTGAATAATAATGTGGTTCTAATATAAATGCACTTTTGGACACACAAAAACAGACCTAATTTATTTGTACTCCTAATAATTATTATAATTATTACCTTATTTAATGTACCTCACATTCATATCATAAATAAAATAAAATTGTAATTTACCTGTGACTTCTGGTGTTTGCGTAGTTTCCCCTTCTCCAGTTTCCTCACACTTCCTTGAGTATGTTCGTATCAACTTGATGTGCAATTTTCCAAACGGATGCATGTCTTTTATGTCCATTTCGTAGAATGGGGAATTTTTATCGTACGAACTCATTTGTACCCGAGATATCGCGTCTTGAGGGTATGTTTCGATGTTTGGTGACTAGAAAATTACGTATGCTTACATATTATTATAAATGAAAAATAAATACACCCAACAGTCACATACATAGTCCTGACACCACATTAAGATCAATCAAGTCTTGTGTCGTGTGTTACACTGTATAGAGTTCGGGCTTCCAAGCCAAGTTAGTAAGCTATAACTAAATTAAAACATTTACCTCATAAGAAACACCACTGTCAGTCCCAGCGTCCCATGGGTAAAGATTCAGTTCCCTCTCCTTCAGCCACGTGTTGTCCTCCTGGCAGAGTTCGAACCTAGTCACCCCGAGGAACCAGTCCGGAGAGGGATGTATGGCAACCGCCGCGGAGACCAGATGGTGGTCTTTATCAGTACGGAAGAACGCGTAAGTTGGGTTGCTCATTTTACGATAACCGTGGCCTTTCCCTTTGATCAAAGTGCGGACGCCGTCACCGATCTAATTGACAAATACAAAATAAATTTACCAGGTAACGCAAATTTTATTTCATCGGCATTTTATAGGGAGTAGTCGCACAAAAATTTCCATTTTCTACAGCGATCTTTTGCTTATAAATATTTTTTTTACGATTTCATAAATCCTACTAATACCGTTCTTAAGCTTTGACTCAGGAGTTTGGACAGAGTTTGGACGGACAGGACAAAATTTATATCTTATTATATCTAGCCAATAGTCATTGACCACCCTGTTAGTTGACAGGTACGATTGTATGTTAAACAGTCCCAAAACGTAAATAAATAAAGGATTTTTCAATCTATTTATAAAAAGCATAACATTATATTATGGATGGCCTTAGGATTGCGGACCATTTGGGATGCTTCCAGAGACCACCGAACCACTGTAGTAATAGGAACCAGCTCTTGATAAATATACTTCTGTAAACAAAACCCAATACTGGTAAGAATGGTGCTAATCATTAACAAAATTCTCAAACCTCACCTTCGCACGTATCTCCGCTTCAAGTTTACTAGAGTTAGCATGTTCAGCGAGGCTTCTAAACCCTTCAGAAGCTAAAGAACCAGGCGCCCACAGAAAATAGTCAGTACTATGGGAGGCACCGACTAAATCGCTGTAGCGTGGCACCCAGTCATTCTCGGGGTACAGACGAGGATGCGTATTGCGAGACCAGACGCCTGTGAAGGATATCTGAAATAAAGTAGAGCAAAACATAATGAAAGAAGAAGTAACTTATCTATCATTAGCTACAGAAAAGAGATTCAAGCAATAGAACAAAATAAATAAATAAAATAAATAAAATAAATAACACCCAACAGTCACATACATAGTCCTGACCCCACACTAAGATCGAGTCTTGTGTCGTGGGTATCAGGAACTACGAGAGACTTTTCGGTCTCACAAACACCCAGACCCGGAAGAAATATTTGTGGGCCGCACAAACATTTCTCTCGGTGCGGGGATCGAACCCGCGGCCTCTCGTTTCACAGGCGGCGTCTAACCAACTGCGCCACGGAGGCTGTCAATAATATGATGTGAAAGTTTATTTTATGCGGTTTTTATGAAACAGTGGTATCAGTAGCTGACTGCGAGGGTCTATTCATGCTTCTGTAGCATGAATAGACCCAAATATCTAGCAGAAATATAGTAAGTAGGTAGTCAAGGCCAAAAATATCGCTCCTGTGTTATTTCAACTACTTAGATAAGCGGATGATGTTAATAGTCTGTTCCTTTTTTGCTTTAAGGAAATATCCTCTTATATGCAATGTGAGAATTATCGGACAATCGGCGGTTAAATATAACTAGGATCCCAAGGTAATATCTGTTTCTTTCCATTGGTAGATACTATGCGTTATGCAATTTCGTCAGTTAAAAATACTCTTATTAGGGCCATTTTAATTAAGTCTTCAATTAAGTCTATAGAGTGACACCCTTTGGAATATAGATCTCAGTAATCTTTCAGTGTGATTTTAAGACGTCCTACTTAATATACTTTGGAACACCGGAAACAAATAGAAGAGTATTACAATTGTTAACTTGGTAACAGTTAGACCTAATTTAGTCTCCGATTAGTTCACCAAAAGCACATAATGTCCTGTATTGTGCTAATAAAACACATTTGTAAATTAATAAAATTCAACGTAAACTACTTCCATAATTTACTAAGAAAACAAACAAATCTATCACTTAAAGAGTTTTTGTTTTCTTTTTATTTCTTTTCTTACCCAATAGGTGTTGCAGGAAGACGCTGTATTCTGCGCACTATAGGGATTCTTGAGATAGTCCTATGTTTTTTTTTTGTTGTGCCACAGCAAAGATGTTCTGCAATCACCTTACTAATAAAAATGATAACCGCATACTGCGTACTCACCTCATACTTAGCTTCATCACATATCTGGCACTGGTAGTTCATAAGGGGCGCGACGTCATCAGGTTGGCGTAGATCTTCACAAAGCTTCTCTGTCAGAGGAGCGCCATCTTCAAACCAAGTCTCATCGTTCTCCACCACCATCGCGCGAAGAGTGACGCAGCCATTGCCGGAAGAAGGGGCTTGCCAGAATACCTACAATGAATAGTTAAAACTTGAACGATGGTCACGAGTTCGAATCCAAGATTACGCCTCTGACTTTTTAGAATAATATGTGAAATGATAGAAAATCACGATGAAGGAAAACATCGCGAGGAAACCTGCTTAACATAAGATTTTCTATGATATGTGACATCCGTCAACTCCGTATATGATCCCTCTCAATCCAACTCTCTCTTGTAAAGAAGTTCCGTGCTTAACAATGGGTAAATGGCTGAAATATCAGCTGCTGTAAATACGCGAAATATGCTAAAATGCTTTAAGTTTCGTCTGATATAATGGCTATTTCCCTTACCTCAACACTGGACTTGACTGAGCCCACAGCTTGCTCGACTGAGTATAGACACCGGTCGCTGTACCTCGCCGTTTCTGGGTTGCGTGGCCTGATCTCCCCAGGGAACAAAGTGATAGTTCTCCTTGGATTCCTTGGATCCTGTTTGGTGTCCCCTTCCGCGGATATCATGAACGCTGTGAACTGACTCTCACCGTCCGTCTCGGTGATTTGCACTACAATAATTCATAGTTTTAATTTAAAGAAGTACCTACGGTAGTAAACAACAAACAAAAGATTTCTATTTTCCAAAATTTTCTGTAACCTTTTTACATCTCTCTGTAATTAAAAAACTCAGATTCTTATACGACACGTGCTCGGTATTATAATTTAGGTAATCAATATATTATTACAATGAATAAGCCCTCATCAAAGTCCCATTAGAGTCCTTAAAGGGATATAATGTATCTTAAACCTGTTAAAAACTACGAAAACATTTTTGTTCTCATAACACCTGACCTACTCATTAGAACAAATATTTATGGCTCACACAAAAAAATATCTAGGTGCGAAAATCGAACCGGCGACCTAACGTTTAACAGCCGACTTTGAAAAAACTGCGCCTCAAAAGCTGTCTAATTCAATGAATGTCATTGTGACGACTTGGAAATGGAACACAGGAACCGTCTTTTTACTATTCAACTAAACTCTACTGTCTGTAAAAAATTAGATATTTGTGAAACTTAAAAGATAGTATTTCTATCCCTACATTCTTACAAATTTATTCGCTTCCCACACAATCGTCAATTTTACTGCGAGCTCCCGTAGAATTAATGAGGAAACATGTTCCAATTCCTTTATAATTTATCTCCATCAAATACATGACGCAGGGATTAAAACTAATAAAAGCAATTTAACTGCATTCGCAAACGCTAGATGACCATTACTTCAAAACTCAGTAACTGCACCACAGACGAGTAAAAACTACTCTAAATAATTTAGTAGAATAATCCAATTTTAATACACTGTCCAGTCCACAATTCTATCAGTCAGTAAGTAGGTATACTTAAAAAAAATATCTAATATCTTCCTTAAATCAGTTTCCTGCGGTACGCTGATTTCCCGCGCACCTGTTAGCTGCGCGCAGATTTTAATAATGATTTGCGCTCTACAATAATATTTGTATGACAGTACCTATCCCACATATAGTTGACCTCCACATGCATTTACGATATATAAATCATAGTGCAATTTAGCAATATAAATTACAGAAACATGAATTGATAAATTATCATAAAATATTTTCTGATGTGTGTAAATTAGGAATCCGAAAAGCTAAAAGCTCCTGCTCGTCCATGTGCAATACGAAAGATAATGAAATTATTTAATAACATTAAAAACTTATTTGTGTCATTTAAAGTTAACCGAGGCGTGATGAAATAATTGAGCAACAATTAAGTGTTTAATAGAGGGTTGTAGATAATGATCTTTCGTCTGCCAATCGGCGCTGTAATCACCATCTGGAGGAGTGCATTCACTTTGCTAAGCCAGAATAAAGAATGAATAATTTCTAAATCTTACCTGTATAAACTTCTTCGGGTATGTAGGCATGATTATCTAATCCCAAAACTGTTAACTTGAATCGTCCATCTGATGGCGACGCTTGAGTCGTTGATCCGTAAGGTCTTCGATCGCAACGAAAACATACCACCTCATCCAACGAATATAGCCACAAAACGATGATCCATGATACGTAAACTGAAATTACAATGTTTTTAAGTTTTTCTTTTTTTTCTTGTACAACGAAAAGGTGCTAAGAACTTACATGAAGACATTCTTTGTTGGATACTCATCGTGAAATAAGTCTATACGTCCGTTAAGGAGTCTTGGACGCCACAATAAATTTATTAGTCTAGAATTTCAAGAGATCGTGTTGCCTTCGAGCTCAGAAGTAAGCAATTAGGTTGTGTACAACAATTTATGGGACCTAATTGTTTGTTGTTCTAACATTTTATTTGTGAATTCCTGGATATTTTAATGTTTAAATTACCTATTCCCATCCGAAACATAAAATTATTGATGATGAATAAAATATGTGAAGTTTTTAATACTGATAGGTCTCACATAATTACGTTAAAGGCCACCTGGGTAGGTACCTCTGGGTAGATATATAGATATTTAAATAATGTTATTCATTGTATATTATTATTATTTCAATTAAGCCCCAGACTGACTTTTCTCTCCTACATAAATATCCATCCGAGCGATGGTTGCCTGTAATTACCTAGTGTGATAAGGCCGCCACTTGCACTACTTAAAAAAGAAACCATACAATAATATGGTATCTTTTTTTCTCTGTCCAGTGCAAAAAAGGATTAAAAAAATAATTGTGTCTATTTCTCTCGCCAAACAGCAGTGTAAATGGATGGGTGTGTCCCAGTTTAAAGGCCATTGTAGCTAGAATAATTACTGGACATATTGAGATTTAACATCTTGTGTCTCAGGATGGAGAGCGCAGTGGATTGCCAAGCCTTGCTTTGTAATTCATAGTGTTGTTTGGTTTTGCTACTATCCATAAGACATAGTTTACGATAAGGCGAACGACATGCTCGTCTCGCTATTCGACAATAATACAGTACATAGTCGCCTTCAACCACCGAAAGTCCACAACTTAACTTTAGCATTCTTCATTGTGGGGGTGTGTAGCCAATATTAGCTTGTTCAGCAGGCTGGTTGGCGAACCCAGTACATATCGACCTGCATTAACGATGCGGCTGCTTGTCATCTCCGTCCCAAATGGCTACATCGACAGTATCCTTGTCATTGATAACCTCCATAGCGCAGTTGGTTAAACGCCGCCTGTGAAACGAGAGGCAGCGGGTTCGATCCCCGCACCGAGAGAAATGTTTGTGCGGTCCACAAATATTTCTTCCGGGTCTGGGTGTTTGTGAGACCGAAAAGTCTCTCGTAGTTCCTGATACCCACGACACAAGACTCGATCTTAGTGTGGGGTCAGGACTATTTATGTGACTGTTGGATGTTATTTATTTATTTATTTATTCTTACATCACCTTAAGCTTCCTTCCACTCAGTTTACATTCATGCTTTATTAAGTTCGTACTATTCTCTAGCGCTAGCATCTTTTACATCTGGACCTGAATACACTTTTCAGGTCAGATGAACAGTTTACGTGCTCTGTCGTGCCCAGAAAACTGGGTTACTGTATGAAGTATTTATTATTTGTACGTAATCATTATATAAATAACCAATAAGCATGCGGAAATCTACAAATTATAATCTTTATTTTGTTATCCACGTAATTCATATAATATACTTACAATTTGTTACTTGTAATTGTTCAACGGATATAACATATTTGCAGGAACGTACTTTAGGTTTTATGAAAACAGCTCAAAGAATGCTTTCCATATATAGGGTCCGAGTATAATATGGCTGCTAAATATATTTTTCTTTTTCATCAATTTTACGTACTACAACATTAGATAATTTTTTTATCATTAAATTATGATTATTTTTCAATAAAAGTAATTGATTATGTTGCTTGTTATTTTATTATGAACGTATCGTCAAGCCATAGACTAGCGATGGGTCGTCAGTCCATGGTCGTCACTCGTCGACGTATTTGACGTCGACGAAACTAGACCGTCCATTTTCGTTCATCGACTAGTTGTCAACTAGTAGTTGATAAACTAGTTAAATTTGTCGACTAGTTAACGAGTCAACGGTTTTGCAAACGTCGATAATCCGTCATCGCTTAACCGATATTATGACGTCGCCTATTACTTAAACAGACCGTAGACTGGTTTAGCAGCGTGACGTAGGCTACGTATTAAAAAGTCAGCGCATATTTTGACTCAATAACAAATGGCCATTTATAACCTTAAACTCATACATTTAGAGTTCAATTTTGCTTACGAAGTTGTGTTCTTTGAACGAAGTATGAAACTACATTACCCGCCACGTTCGCGCATCTTCGCGGCGTCGATCGTCGCGGTGCATGGCGTTCATTGCTGTTTGATACGTTCGTTTCGACTTACAAGTCGAAATGAACATGTCAACGTAACTTTTTAAATTTGCCGTTTACGGATTCGACTAGTCGATTTAATGTTCGTCGACCGTCTATTCGTTCACAGGTCGTCGACCGTTGAATTAACTAGTTCGTTTAATCAACACCGTAGACGGAGAAACTAATAGACGGAGTCACATGTTCTACCCCTTTTACACAAAACGAAAGAGATTTATACATAACGTTCATGTAAGAAAGAGATGCAAGCTTTTGTAGCCTGTCCTTATCGGCGTAACCGCTTGACTCCAGGAAATTTGATGTTTTGGAGGCAAATATTTACATTATTTAGGGTGGCCAGCGGTCCGACGGTTGATATTCCCTAAAACAAAAGATATTAAACATTTAAATTACTGTAAAGTTTACAGTTTGCTACTCGACAGGATTGTTAGCATATACATATGCTGTCCTTTTCATACTTATAAATAATTAGTGTTTTGACCTTTTCTAACATTAATGCTACTTCTCTCATCGTAAACTGGACGTGATTGCGTTTAAGCGTAGACGGAGAAACTAATAGACGGAGTCACATGTTCTATCCCTTTTACTCAAAACGAAAGAGATTTATACATAACGTCCATGTAAGAAAGAGATGCAAGCTTTTGTAGCCTGTCCTTATCGGCGTAACCGCTTGACTCCAGGAAATTTGACGTTTTGGAGGCAAATATTTACATTATTTGGGGTGGCCAGCGGTCCGACGGTTGATATTCCCTAAAACAAAAGATATTAAAGATTTAAATTACATATTAAAAAACAAACCTCATTAATAATATTTAGTTTTTTAAACTTTTTCCTTATATGTATTGAAATGTATATAGTTGCGCAGTAGATATTGTTTTTGAAATAAAACTATTATTTACGGATTTTATCGCGGATTTGGTTTAAGTTTTGCTTTTTTTAACTTCTCCACGCGACGTTTCGATTACTTTACAAATTTCGTGGTCACGGGGTGGACTAGATATTATTTTGTTATTAGCTTTTATTACAATAGTTTTTATTTTCAGAACTAGCTATTTACTTAAATTATGTTTATGTTATACAGTGTTTTTATTAGTTCTAGGTGATGGCTGGTGACCCAGGCATGTATGTGCACTGTAATTCCACTCAAAGTTAAAATATCGATATTTTAGCAATTATATTTTTTTAAAGAGCGGTCAAAGTTTCCCGATACCTTAGGAAAATCGTGTCAACCTGGCCACACTCCCACAAATATCGCTATCTCATACTAGGTTACGCGGTGGCGTAGACGGAGAAACTAATAGACGGAGTCACATGTTCTATCCCTTTTACACAAAACGAAATAGATTTATACATAACGTTCATGTAAGAAAGAGATGCAAGCTTTTGTAGCCTGTCCTTATCGGCGTAACCGCTTGACTCCAGGAAATTTGACGTTTTGGAGGCAAATATTTACATTATTTGGGGTGGCCAGCGGTCCGACGGTTAATATTCCCTAAAACAAAAGATATTAAAGATTTAAATTACATATTAAAAAACAAACCTCATTAATTGTCTTTTATTTTTTAAACTTTTTCTTTATATTTATTGAACTGTATATAGTTGCGCAGTAGATATTGTTTTTAAAATAAAACTATTATTTACGGATTTTATCGCGGATTTGGTTTAAGTTTTGCTTTTTTTAACTTCTCCACGCGACGTTTCGATTACTTTACAAATTTCGTGGTCACTGGGTGGACTAGATATTATTTTGTTATTGGCTTTTATAACAATAGTTTTTATTTTCAAAACTAGCTATTTACTTAAATTATGTTTATGTTATACAGTGTTTTTATTAGTTCTGGGTGATGGCTGGTGACCCAGGCATGTATGTGCACTGTAGTTCCACTCAAAGTTAAAATATCGATATTTTAGCAATTATATTTTTTTAAACAGCGGTCAAAGTTTCCCGATACCTTAGGAAAAACGTGTCAACCTGGCCACACTCCCACAAATATCGCTATCTCATACTAGGTTACACGGTGGCTACCCCTGTGCGCGGTGGCTACCCCTGTGATCAACACCCATCTCTACCATAGACTCTAGAAAAGCGAATGTCACTTGCGTAATGCCGGCGCCACACATAGCAACAATATTTGTACACTTTTTTAAACACTTATTTGAACACATGTATGGCACAGTTAGATTGTGTGACAAACTGTAAATAATAAAATATTATAATTTATAGATTTAAAAGTTTGATGAAAATAATAATTAAGGTACTAAAACTCTTATTTAAGGTTAATTCCATCTTACATCATGTAAATTGTAATTCTATTATCACTAGCTTATGTGATATATAATATTGATATAATTTCACATGGCTTTTAACTAAAATTATTTGTGTTTAATATTATTATAGGTTCAAATTTGTCTCTATGGTGAATATTTGCACACCATTTTAAATATGGTATAATGTACTTAGAAACAATTCATTATTAACACCTTACCATGTATACATTGTACCAATTCTACAAAGACCAAGCTTTAAATTTTAAAAAACTATTTGATAATGACACTGCTGGGGGTTGTTCATCCAAAAATGAATTGTAATATTGAGAACATATGAGCAGGCCTGTAGAGAATGAATGAACACTCATCCCATGTATGATCATCCCCTATGCTGCTGGATGGGTTGTTAGCAAATTATTAAACCAAATAGACTGTTGTGAATGCTAAGACTCTTTGAATACTAAAACAAGTCTTGAGACTCATGAATTATGACCATGTTTAACCCCTTACCGCATACGAAGCCATTAATGGCTCCTACAGTTTGTAATTTTTTTACAGTTTAACTAATCATTAAATTAATGTTAAATAAGTGTCATAATATGAAGTGGTCTTTCGTAAGACGACGAGTATTTTTTTTCTTCATTATGCAATTGTTGTCAAAACTATTTGAGTTTATTTCAAAACGCGGCCCGTGAGTATGGTGCACGATTTTAGTGAAACTTTTATTAGTCAAAAAAACTGGTAAATCATTGACTGAGATCCTCAATAAAAATTGTACTTACTCTTAAAACCATCGAATACAATAAGAGTATGTTGTTTTTGACTTTATTTTTATTTTTGTTTGGTTTTTTATATGTTTTTTTGCAAACTCCATATATGGCTTCGTATGCAATCCCGTCAACATTGAGTCTGCCAAATATGGCTTCCTATGCATTATGATACTTTTCAGAAATGTATCCTGCAGGCTTTTATCATACTTTCAAACAAGTAAATCTAGTATTGGGTGATGATTCTTTGAGTGAAGATGCTTTGGATTCTGGACTTGCAATACGAATGTTTCTCTTCCCGTTCACCAAAAAAAGCATGTTATCATACCCGAGTTTGTCTCGAAGAGTCCGGAATTCGGACAGTGATAAACCCTTTACATTACTTGCATACTGCAAAACTCAGGGTTAAAAATGTAAAAATTACTCGATTGTATGGAAGAAAGGAATAATGGAGCCTTATGTCGAAGAGAAATTTAAGTTTACAGGCAACGAAGATTTGCCGTAAAAAATAAAACAGTAAAGCGCACTACACATAAAAGCCGCCGACTATCCGACTTACGCCAGTAACTTTTTGTCGGCGGGGTAGTTGTACGTCGGAAAATTTTGTCGGCAGCATGTCGGGAGCTCGAAATGAAGATCGTTTTAGTGAACTTATTGCATATTGCTGACCAAAATAGCTAAGCAATTGTGTAGGCGACATACCGCCAATGTGTCGGCGGGCAACACGTGCGGGTACTTGTTGCCGACATTATTCTTTTTTTATAAGCCGCTGTGTTGTGTCGGCGGGTCGGCAGCTTTGGTATGTAGTACAGTGACGTGTAGCTATAGATTCACCAGTCCAATTTTCAAAGTTATGTTCCATAGTTTGAAGATTTTGATTGCTAATTAGTCAAAATAATCGTCATATGTACCAAAATTCCTCTAAGTTAGGTAGTTACACAAAATATAAAAAATGCGGGGTGTTTATAAGCTATAATGATATAATATACAAACGGAATCTAATATACTGGGTGGAATCGCTTATCGTCCGGAAAATTTGATAGTGTATTGTGTATGTGACATTAACGTTATATACGAGATTTATCATTAAAAACTACAAACTACCCCATAAACAACATCAGTACAAGATGTCCCCAAAACACATATTATCTAAATCACCCTACAGTTAAAAGTGCAACGACATGTCAATACTCAGGCGCGCGAGTGTATGAGTCACGCCACACAACAGCTGACTGTCGTGCATCGACCTTGAACTTACTTTGCACCTATTTATCGGTATTATTACTCTAAATATTACCATATAACATTTTGATTTATTTAGAATTTTAGTGTGTTAGGATCATTTAAGTAAATGTAGTTGTTGCTAAGTTGTTAAGATTTACATTATTATTTTCATAACGTACCTACTACCTTAGAAAAAGCTGCATATGTTTTTATTTAAACGTTTTAATAAAGTCGAGAATGGACGACTTCGCTGTCGAAGGTCACGGATTCTTGCATGATTAGGAAGTCTGAACTTACCATTATCGAGTAGCCCCGGATAAGTCGTTAAAATAGTTCTTGTGCTGGGAACTCGTGGATTCATCATTCATGATACCATTCCTACGCAAAGACTGCAGCTGTTCTGGATCTGCATACATCCTTCTTGCATGACCCAAGTTTTCGTTGGATCGGACATAGCATGTCATTATTGTCACATACTCACTGTTCGTGTAATCACTCATTTTGACCGCAAGAAACTAACCAATAACCAAAATAATTTCATACAACGTCACTCGGTACCGAATTTCGCTCGACTGAGGAAGGGGTAAGATCCCTGGAAGGTGTCGGCGGTGCGGGAGCGGGCGGCGCGGCGCGGCGACACGCTTTGTACTTGCGCTTGCGGCGGCGCGGCGGTGAGGGCGGCGCGATCAAAGGATTTTATTACTTAGATTTAGAAGTTTCTACTCGAATTAATATTGTATAAAGTAGGGTAACAATAATGTGTATTTATGAAGTTTTTTTTCATTTTCGTCATCTTTCTCTAAACAACGTTGTTTTATGAATAACTTAATCTAAATTAGTAACTAGTAGTGGTAAATTAATTTTACACTACATAAACAAAAACATAAAAAAAATAAAATAAGTATGCCAAAGTGTTCTAAATCATGTACTTGCCATGCACAATTTTTTTCGTGACGATAAGCGATTCCACCCAGTATAATAATTCACAAAATGTAATTGCAATGCATACAAAGCCAGATATGGCTATACTTGTTTTTCACTAGAATGCATACGAATCCATTTATGGCTCTTATGGGTAACTTCATAAATAATTAATGATATATTCTTTTTTGAGTTGATTTATGTTCAATACACACAAATAAACCCATTTTTGCCAAAACATATTTTTTTATCCACATCCTTCATAATTCATGCAGTAAGGGGTTAAGAATATTTAAAAAAAGGAAGAATTTTATAAAGCTAAGAATAAAATAAAAAATAAATCATTTATCAAATTACATTGGCGTTTTAATTTATTTACTAATGATTAAATACACCCATCTACACATACAATAATTATAAATTGTTTTTAAACTTAGATGTAAGTTTAGATACATTTTATTCAATTAATACATTTTTAAATACTTTTAATTATAAAACTAATTGCTTCCCGTGCCGCCGGTAAGGCTGTATAATTAAAGACTTTTGCTTACATTATAACATATTTAAAAAAATAGTGTGGTGGAAAGTTAGTTTGCGTATTTGCCATTCGGTATGGGTTTTTCGACCACACATCAAAGTGTTTAAATTTTATTTGTGTGCGTATGCAGGATACGCACACATTTGCGCAAAGTTTAGTTCACGTTCAGTTATTTGTTAATAAACGAGCGCGGAACGCAGTTTAAATTTATTAGCAAGATGGACTAGACAAACGAAATTGTACATGAATTTATTGAGTTGCTTGAAGTAGAACCATGTATATGGAACCCTAAATGCAAAAATCATAAAAATTAAAATTTAGTTAATGATGCCTGGTTAACAATAGCCAGTAAGTTATCAGTGCCCTGCTCAATAGAAGCTTTAATAAATTAAAACGCCAATGTAATTTGATAAATGATATATTTTTGGCCGACTTCAAAAGAGGAGGTAATCAATTCGACTGAATTTTTTTTTTTTTGTATATTTGTTACGCGATTTCGCCGGCAATTGGGAACCGATTTTGAAAATTTCTTTTTTGTCGGAAAGCATGATATACAGGGTTGGTCCCATAAAAAATTGGTGAAGACCTGATGAATACCTTCGGATCTGCTGACCAGAACTCCTTAAAATTGAACAGTCCAGCATTAATTATTTTTGCGTTTCATCAAATATAAGTATATTACTACAAAGAGTGGATGAAAATGGAAAAATGGTGGGGGTGGGGGTAGGAAATAGGTAAAATTGTAAATACTCAATATCTCCGGCAGTGCTTAATGGATTTAAAAAAATAACTTTTTTGTCAAAGAGTATTATATGTAAAGTTGGATTAAAAATATATTGTGAAGACCTGATGAATATCTTCGGATCTGAAGGGCAGAACTCCACAAAATGGACCAGTATAGCAATAATTCTTTTTACATTAGGTTCAGTATGAGTGTATTACTACAAAGGGGGGGATGGAAAGGGGAAAGTAGACAAGGGCATGGTAGGGGGAGAATATATAAATATACATTACTGGTGGTAGGTCTCTCATATGTGAGAGGCCATCTGGGTGGATACCACCGCAGTGTCTATTTGTCCCTTCAAACAGCAGTGTAAACGTACTGTTGTGTTTCGGGTTGAAGGGCATTGTAGCCAGAGTAACTACTGGACATATTGAGACTTAACATCTTATGTCTCAGGATGGCGAGCGCAGTGGAATGCCAAGCATTGCTTTATAATTCAAGGTGTTGTTTGGTTTTGCTACTGTTCATGAGCGGTCGTATCGCTTACCATCAGGCGAACGGCATGCTCGTCTTGCCATTCATAGCAATAAAAAAAAACACATAATATACAAATATACATACTTCACATGTCTAACATTACATAACTGATTTAAAATAGCTTTTCTTCGGAACGAATGATGTGTAATGTTGGTGACATAAAATATGGTGAAGATCTGATGAATAAGTACATATCTGGAGAGCAGAACTCCTCAAAATTTTGCAGCAACGCAATGATTTTTCTGCTATTAGGTTCAGTGTATGTGATTTATTAAAAAAAGGAAGTGAAGAAGGCGTAGAGACGGGAGGGGGGGGGGTGAATGCTTACCACGCATAGGTGTACTTAATATCTCTGGCGGGTTGAGCTGATTTCAGTGATGTTTTTATCACAAAAAACGAAAACAGGCTACATGAAAACTAAAAAGTAATAAATAAAATAATATTAATTAAAAATTAAAAGACCGACTTCAAAGTGCACTACAAAGTAATAAATAATTTCATTGTGGTAGTACACATTGATTAATTTTATTATTGACTTGACTAGCCAACAAATCTTAAATACGTAATATTTTGAAGGTGGGTCGCCAAGTGCCAAACAAGAACCAATTTAAGTAAATGTATTACAATTCATTATTATCTATTTATAGATCCTGTATTGTTGGGCGCTCAGTAAAGTCCATATGTAAATTAGAAACAAATTAATTTAACATATTGATCCTACGTGTAAATATGTTGAAATTTTAATAGAATTACTATGTGTCATATGTGTGGACTAATTATAATGAATTGGATACGATAACAGATACAGTGGTCAAGGGTTTTATTCCAGGGTACACCTTTGACTTATTGGAGTCACTTGTATATTTATATTCAATTACTAAACATTTTAATAGTGATAGAAATCATAGTGACGAAAGTACGAGTATAAGAAAGGGAAGGGTCCGATGCTCAACAGTGTTGATTGAAGGTTGATATATTAAGGACTTGCAAAGTAATATTAAATTTTTCTATTAGTTATCAGGACGGAGTCTGGAATTTGTGCCAGATATGGCGATAGACTCGCCCCCTATCACACTAAGGAACATAACACACAAGGCGTAACGAGGGTATCCTGATTAATACTAGGAGAATCCTTGCCTAACCCTTTTGGGAAAAAGGCGTAATTTAATATACATTAAGACGAATTAATATTGCGTGTAAGATTTGCATATTTTTCGCCAGGATGTTTTCTATCCATCCATTCATCAACCCAAAGGAAGTCCACTGCTGAACATAGGCCTCCCCCAATGATTTCCACAGTGACCTGTTGCCATCTGGGACCAGGATGTTTTACACAAATTAAATTTAAGTGTAAGTCATCGTGTTCGTCACTTGGCGACCCGCCTTCAAAATATTACGTATTTAAGATTTGTTGGCTAGTCAAGTCAATAATAAAATTAATCAATGTGTACTACCACAATGAAATTATTTATTACTTTGTAGTGCACTTTGAAGTCGGTCTTTTAATTTTTAATTAATATTATTTTATTTATTTTATTCTTAGCTTTATAAAATTCTTCCTTTTTTTTAAATATTCTTAAACATGGTCATAATTCATGAGTCTCAAGACTTGTTTTAGTATTCAAAGAGTCTTAGCATTCACAACAGTCTATTTGGTTTAATAATTTGCTAACAACCCATCCAGCAGCATAGGGGATGATCATACATGGGATGAGTGTTCATTCATTCTCTACAGGCCTGCTCTAATATGTTCTCAATATTACAATTCATTTTTGGATGAACAACCCCCAGCAGTGTCATTATCAAATATTTTTTTTAAATTTAAAGCTTGGTCTTTGTAGAATTGGTACAATGTATACATGGTTAGGTGTTAATAATGAATTGTTTCTAAATACATTATACCATATTTAAAATGGTGTGCAAATATTCATCATAGAGACAAATTTGAACCTATAATAATATTAAACACAAATAATTTTAATTAAAAGTCATGTGAAATTATATCAATATTAGATATCACATAAGCTAGTGATAATAGAATTACAACTCACATGATGTAAGATGGAATTAACCTTAAATAAGAGTTGTATTACATTAATTATTTTTTTCATCAAACATTTAAATCTATAAATTATAATATTTTATTATCTACAGTTTGTCACACAATCTAACTGTGACACACATGTGTACAAATAAGTGTTTAAAAAAGTGTACAAATATTGTTGCTATGTGTGGCGCCTGCATAAAAATAACGAAGTGTCATCGACTTCGAAATAAATTCGTAAAATTCTCGAGGTGTGGTGTGTTGTGGAGTTTGAATCCGTGTCCAATGGTAAATAAATGTCTACTAAACCATTAAAAATGCCATCGGCAACTAAAGAGAAAGACTCTACGATCCTCAAGATCGCTGTGGAAATGGTAAATGCACCGGACAAGGTGCCTCAGTTGACAGAATTCGACCAAGCGCAGCCTTTATCAAGTATCATTCAGCTTCTATGCACTCCTTGGGGCCTGCCTGACCCAGAAAACTACGCCTTACAGTTCTCAGAGAGCAACAATCAGAATTACATAACAGAAAAGAACAGAAACGAGATAAAAAATGGATCAGTTTTACGATTGGAATTGTCCCCAGCAAAGACGGTGCAGGACATTCTAGCTAAGATCAACACTGGTGTCGAGGCGGACCAAATAACCGCCCTGTCCAAGCTCTCCGTTCTCAGCAGTGATTTGACGTTTGCCCTTGAGTTTATAAACAAAAAGGGCGTATCGCTAATTATAAATAATATAGAAAATGGCAAATTCAAAGGTCAATTGTTGAAATATGCGTTAGTGACCTTTGTTGAACTGATGGACCATGGAATTATATCTTGGGATATTCTCGAAAATCAGTTTATAAATAAAGTAGCCAGTTTTGTAAGCAATCAGTCACTTACCCAAGATCCCAGGGTGATACAATGTTGTTTGTCAATTCTTGAAAATATTGTGCTGAACAGCTCCAAAAATTCATATGTTGAAAAGGAAATCACTATACCTAGTTTAATCTCTCATATTAAAAACTCACAACAAGATAGTATCATACAGCAAAATGCCATTGCTCTCATCAATGCCATATTCTCAAAAGCTGATATGACAAAGAAAAAGACCATTGCAGACACATTATCCTCCAAAAGAGTCCGTAATGACATTTATGAAAACCTTATTGGAGCCAGTGAGTTCTCAAAAAATACTTCAAAAGAAACAATCGGGACAGAACTTGCTCATCAACTGTATGTATTGCAGACTTTGATGCTTGGTTTGCTTGAACCCAAAATGAGACTCAGGGCAGATGCACAGGAACATGATTCACAGGAAAAAATAAAAGAACTAAGGAAAATTGCATTTGAAAATGATAACAATCCAACCATGGAAGTGACTATGAGAAGGCCAACAGGCTCTTACTCAAAAGATTTCAAGAAACTGGGATTTAAATGTGAAATAGATCCTATAAAAGACTTTAATGAAGTGCCCCCAGGAGTGCTCGCTTTGGACTGCATGCTGTACTTTGCAAGAAATTATCCAGAAGATTATACAAAAATTGTTCTAGAGAACAGTTGCAGGGCAGACGAGCATGAGTGTCCATTCGGCAAAACAAGTGTTGAATTAGTGAAGCAACTGTGTGATATATTGCACGTTGGAGATCCTCCCAGTGAACAGGGACAGACATACCATCCGCTTTTCTTTACTCATGACCATCCTTTTGAGGAATTATTCTGTATTTGTATAGTGGTCTTAAACAAGACATGGAAGGAAATGAGGGCCACAACTGAGGACTTTGTAAAGGTATCCAGTGTTGTGAGAGAGCAAATAAGCAGAGCTCTTTTAGCATCTCCAAAAGGACTTGATAAATTTAGACAAAAAATCAATCAACTGACATACGCAGAAATCACACAGATATGGCAGCAGGAGAGAACAAACAGGGAAGTCTGGGAATCTCATGCTAGACCTATAGTTGAATTGAAGGAGAAAATAACACCAGAAATAATTGACCTCATCCAACAGCAGAGATTGGGTGTTCTGGTTGGAGGCACAAGATTCAAGAAATATTCACCCAGAGGACACAGAATGAAGGACAAGTTCTGGTATGTGCGTTTATCACCAAATCACAAAGTCATACATTATGGTGACTGTGATGAAAAAAGTACTCCAAGTTTAGAAGAACTTGGAAACAAATTGGCTGTTGCTGATATAAAATGTGTTATTATTGGCAAGGATTGCCCTCATATTAAAGATTTGAGAGGAAGGAAAATAACACCACATTTGGCTTTTTCGCTAATGTCAAAATCTGCTGATATGACTTCCTTAGATTTTGTGGCACCTGATGAGCAAATATTTGACTATTGGACAGATGGTATTAATGCATTATTAAAGGAAAAGATGAGTAGTAAATCTTTTGAAAATGATTTGCAGACATTGCTGTCCATGGACATTAAAGTGAGATTGCTTGATGCAGAGGGCATAGACATTCCACAAGACCCACCACAAATACCAGATGAGCCAGATGATTATGAATTTTATTATGATAACAATTAGGTCAGACATTAATAATGTCAGCATTTTAGTGTACATATTTTCTCAAAAGTTTAAAAATATTTAAACTAAATGCTGTGGCTGAATATGCTATGCATAGCAATGAAGTATTTAGGGTTCATAAAAGTATTTTAAATCAACACTATTTCTATGTTTTTACTTGTACACAAAAAACAATTTATATTTCAAACACTTTGATAACTTCCTGTATGACAATTGATTATAATTTTTTATATATAGTAATGGTGCAATGTATACCATGTAAGGGGTTCCAATATTAGCACTTCCGCCGTTATTACGTGTCGCGAGCTATAAATCATTTAATTTGCAACTTTATTGCAAAGGAATAGAGTTTTAATTACAATGGTAATATTTTAACTTGTACGTAGGACATTCCTGGCATAGAAATGATATTGTTCTCCTTAATAGGAAAGTGATGTTTATTCGATTTTGTAATCGTGTATGTCGATATTAAAAGTTTTTTAAACCAAATCTCGAAAAGTTCTTCCTAGAATGGTTGTAATTTTTGACTCATATAATAATTGGACTATATTGTAATTTTTTTTTAGTTGCTTTACTTCATATTTACTTACTGTACAGTTGTGAGACTGTGAAATAACTTATTTTTCGTATAGTTTAAGTGTATCTGGCACAATGCGGCTGTATACATTCATAATTACATGCCAGTCACGGCCGTATCCCATGAGGGTAAAGAAAGATCTAAAAATGCTTGATCCACCAGGTATACTTACAGTATTTATAATATAGAGGGAGCGCTGGTACTTCAATAATGTAGATAAAAAAAGTGGAGCCAGGACACCTGCCCTGCTGTTGACTGAAATTTGAGTTTTTTCAACATGTACAACTTACTTGGAAAAGAAAAAAACAGTTAAGATAGGACTATTTAATTCCACTCAATCTATATAATGTATATTTACCTACTAAGATTTTAAAAGAGTTGTAACAAAATATTATCAATGGAATTTAATGCAATTGGTTTATAAATAATTAGTTCAATTTTCACTAATATAAAAACACTGACAACATTACGAACATGAAAATATCTACGTTTTTGAAGACCCAAATGTATTACAGAGCTCCCTCTCTATAATAAAAAGTCTCTACATTATGGGCCATCTGAAAACGTGTTCAAATCCCGTTATTGAAATGAATATTACTTATTCGAGTTTGGTTTGATGACACAAATTTATGGTATTAGGTGAGAAAATTGAATTTCTCTATTAATTTTAGCTCAAAGTATTTTATTTATAACTATAAGTGATAATTAATCATCAAGATATATTTTTTTAAATTGTAGCTCGTAATCTGTATTTCCATGTATTCTGTATTGACTGAATTCTGTAACTTCCATTTTATGTATTCAATGTATTGTGGCCATATACCAATATTATATTTTATATACCAAAGATCATGTCTAAAGAACAAAATATATTTAAATGTATATAAAAATAAACTTTTAAAAACATTGCATTGATTTTATTCACAAAACAATATACACATATCTTTAAACATTTATAAAAGCATCCGTTTGTATCTCAAGAGGGGTAGGCAGAAATGCCATGAATGCCCATCTCCAAGCTGATTCTGTTCCAAGATGTCATATTGGACGAGTCTGACACAAGTGCTTGTTCTAAACAATACTTCAATTTTCAATTCTTCTAACCGCCATTTACACGGGGAATTTCTCGCGGCGAGAATCGTATGCCAGAATAGCATGACATAACCGCCATAGATTATGTGTTTGGCAAATGTTTACATGTTCTATACTACATCTATGGTTTACATCAACTTTTTATATTACGATAATCGCATATTCGAGGCGAAAAAAAGTCGCCGTGTAAATTGAGTTTAGATCATTCCCACAATCACCCATTCATAACCTACACGCTTAAGGTCCATACGAAAAAGATCACACTACTATTTTCTTCTATCCAGATCCGTACACATTTATAACCTCAAAAAAATAAAACGACATCACAGTTTAAATAATTTATAGGAGAATAAGTAACTACTGCATCTTGGAGACTTCGAACTTGGTGTTGATGATCTCCTCGTCGGAGTCGAGCAGGGGCAGCGTGCTGGCGGGGATGTTCTCCTCCACCCAGCGCAGGTCGGCGTCGAGCGAGGAGGCGGGGGGCGCGCGGGGCGCGGGGGGCTCGCTGACGTCGCGCTCGCCGTCGCCGCTCGACGCGTTGCCGCGCATCTTCACGCCGTACGCGTCGTTCACGAACTGTTCTTCTTCTTCTGCAATTTTGTAGAGATAAAAAAATATTTTAAAACTATGTTACATTTTGCCTTAATAACTTATCAGAACAATTAACAAATGTAAGTTAGCACTATGTGGGACACAAAGCGGCAAGCGCTATGCTTGTATTTTGGGTGCCTGAGTTGGACTAGCGTTTATTACATAAGGTGTACAGTTTTTCTTTACAACCTAATTTTAAACCGCAAAAAAAGCAATCACTAGCATAGATAAAAAATTGCTTTGTCTCTCCCCCCACGGCTTTGGTTCCAATTTACAATATAACCTCAGACTAAAAACAAATTTACAAAAAAGGCTGTATATCTATACCTTCGTCATCTTCAGCATTGTCGAGTAGAGGAGTGAACGCGTATCTCTGGTTGTTGTTGGTGGGCCGCCACAGTATCATGATCACCGTGAGAACGCTCACGAACAAAATGGGCCAGTACGCCTCATCCATCCATACCTCCTTCCATTCCTGCAAATATTTATTTCATATGATGATACGTTTGTATTTCATGAGAAATAAGCGACGAGCAAATTGTCCATCCGATGTTAAGCATTAGGTTAGGTTCCGAAGAAGTACCGCGCGGAACAAGATCTCAAGTTTTTGCTTATACAAAAAAACAAACAATTATACAATATATATTTTGTCCTTTTCGAACGACGATTAAATTAAGTCTGCAAAAAGAAGACAAAAAATCGATAAATAAAATAGTTTTTAAAACTGTCTATGAATAAGGTAAGTAAATGAAAGGAACCAAATAATAATATAGATGTACTCACAGTGATGCACTGTAGGACCCTGTATGACTTGATCGAGTACAGCATGAATACCACCGACGATATTACTGCGAATATCAGCGTGTTCGTGAAATGTCTGTACAGCGATAGCTTTATCGTGTTTCTGAAACAAATTAACATTATCCTTACTATATTATAAAGGTGAAAGTTTGTAAGTATGGATGTATGGATGTTTGTTATGTTACTCTTTCATGAAAAAACGGCTCATCAGATTTTGATGAAATTTGGTATAGTGATAGCTGACACCCTGGATTAACACATAGGCTACTTTTTATCCCGAAAAATGTAGTGTTCCCGTGGGATGAGTCAGGAAACCAAATATACATATTTTCTACTCTTTCAAATTTGGTATAGTGATAGCTGACACCCTGGATTAACACATAGGCTACTTTTTATCCCGAAAAATGTAGTGTTCCCGTGGGATGAGTCAGGAAACCAAATATACATATTTTCTACTCTTTCAAATTCAAATTGTTGGCACGGGATGTCCTCTCCTACGGAAGGGAAATATAGTCGACGGCACGCGGGAAATATAGTTAGTAGACACGCGAAATAATATGTTCTTGATGTGGATTGGACTCAAAAACTATCTGCACCCGGGCGAAGCCGGGCCCGACAGCTAGTTATTCATAATTTTCCAACCAGTATTATAAAATTTGACATGATACAAGATTTCCAGGTTTTGACTTTAAATGGTTAGAGAAGGTGACTGAACGAAAACACTCAACTAAATATATGACCAACATACTAATGAATTCTTTAATTGACTATTGCAGTAGACTGTTGACTCTTGACTCGTATCAACTCCAAGAATGACTGATTAATCAATCAATTGGTTAATTTAGTAATAAAATGTTGCCCAAATACCTGACTATGTGACTAAGGCCCTGTTGCATTAACTAACTTTGAACATCATTTAACTTTTTCAACGACATAAAACTTCGCATTGACTAAATCACTACCTGACCAATTCACAACCTGACTAAATCACTACCTGACTAACTCAGTACCTGACCAACTCAGTACCTTCCCAACTCACCACCTGACCAACTCACTACAACTATGACTGACCTGCGCAACTGCAGCGTGCGCATGGTGTGCGCGAGGCTCACGAACACCCACCAGCAGATGGCGCTGTCCAGCAGCGACAGCGGCACCTCCGACAGCAGCAGGTCGCGGTTGGAGTCGTCCGCCTTGTGGTGCAGCCGCAGCCACGCGTTGATAGCGCCTAGCGCACCCCACAGTGCGCCGCACCCGCACACGCGCTGCAGTGCGGGACCGAGACGGGGCCTGGGACACCGGGATTAGTATTTATTGATTCTATCGGGATTTGCTTCTATGTACTATAATACTATGGAACCAATTGTCAACAGCAGCGATTCGAACCGGAGCCTGGGGGAAAGAAATCAGTTTTTACTGGTTCTTTCATGTACTACAATACTCTGGAACCAATTGTCAACAGGAGCATATCCGTATGAATAGGACATGGCGTCCTTAAAAAAAAAGCATATTCCCTTAACGGCGGATAACACTTTTTTATTCCCTGTGTTGTTGCAGATGTTCATGGGCGACGGTGATCACTTACCCCTATATTACAAAAAAAAAATTAAACTGAAAATTGTTTTGTTAGATAAGCTTCTTATTCTGCTCTGGATTAAACCGCCACTGCGCCTTCGTTTGCCTATAAGCTTTGAAACGGAGCTGCGGTGCGTCCTATTGGAACTTAAAGGAGGTGAAAAGGAAAAGACGGGAGACGAAACTCCTTTTCGTCTCCCGTATTGGATTTATATACCATATTATCACTCACTTAACGATGCCGAAACCAAGAGACACGATGATGACGAGCATCCGCGCCAATGCTCGTTTGGCCACCGATATCCACTCGGCGAACATGTACGCCTCCGCGTTGAAGTAACTATAAATAAAACATACGTTTATTTTGTCTGAAACTCCCTCGAAGTTCAACTCGCAAGAAAGGTCGAGAGGCTCGCTTGCTAAGTACCTAATTAAATAACACAAGAACGAACGAAGCAAATATTCAAGGAAATAAAGGTTACAAGAAATAATTTAAGATTTTTTTACGTTAAAATATAAAATTCCAAATTCAAAATGATCAAAGAGCATTTCCAACTTATACTGTGAGCAGTTCATAAACTTTAAATTTACCGTTTTTGGGCTAATACAATACCATATAGGTACAAAAAAAGCAACAAATAGAAGTATCATTAAGTATCTGACCCAGATCTATTGATGGCGGAGTAGACGGCATAGTAAACGGCGCTCTCCAGCATTCCGAGCAACGCGACGGCGCCGATCCAGTACTGAATGCGCAGCAGGTCCCGCCACTGCAGCGCGCACACGCACAGCCACGCCGCGCACAGCACCGTGTACACGCCGCACAGCACGCCGAAGAACTACGCACATACACACACGCGTCATACTGACACCATCCACCATCCACCACGCACTACTCACTAGCCTACACACCACCAGCTCATGTTCCACTGCAGCGCGCACACGCACAGCCACGCCGCGCACAGCACCGTGTACACGCCGCACAGCACGCCGAAGAACTACGCACATACACACACGCGTCATACTGACACCATCCACCATCCACCACGCACTACTCACTAGCCTACACACCACCAGCTCATGTTCCACTGCAGCGCGCACACGCACAGCCACGCCGCGCACAGCACCGTGTACACGCCGCACAGCACGCCGAAGAACTACGCACATACACACACGCGTCATACTGACACCATCCACCATCCACCACGCACTACTCACTAGCCTACACACCACCAGCTCATGTTCCACTGCAGCGCGCACACGCACAGCCACGCCGCGCACAGCACCGTGTACACGCCGCACAGCACGCCGAAGAACTACGCACATACACACACGCGTCATACTGACACCATCCACCATCCACCACGCACTACTCACTAGCCTACACACCACCAGCTCATGTTCCACTGCAGCGCGCACAAGAACTACATGGATAAATACTTGCATATCCTCTGCCAAACAACACGCCTCGCCCGTAAAGATTATACTATTTTATCTTTCACTCCACAAAATTCCATCACCACACAATTTAAAATTGTGTCACATAGATGCACACCATACATAGCCCATACATTCTAATCCTATATTTTTAAGGTAATGTACACTTACCGGCAACAAGGGCCATATGGCAGCCGACAGATACCCAGACGGCGCCACCATCTCGATCCTCACCACAGCATTGAACTTCATGTTGCTCCTTACTGTCATCTTCAACACATATATACCTTCCTTCTCCACTGTGAGTAGGGGAGGTAATTTCTGAGAACAAAGTTGTTCTTCTAGTTCCAACTGCTACGATAACGTGACCGTAAAACCTCTGATGATAAAGCAATGCAGTCTAAACTTTACATCAGCAATATATGGATACCTTTCACCCGTCATCATAATTGGGTATTAGACTCCATTTTTTATTGTATCTATCAAAAGGTATTCATATCCAAAATCTAACAAACGCCGGACTTCTCGAAAACAGACGTTATAAGGCCGATTCCGAAACGCGACATTCTCAATAGGCGTTTACTATAACAAAGTAACATGAGCAATTATACTATATTATAATGCAATTCCACACCATACTAATTGTGTTGAAAGGCGGGAAGATAACATTAATACTTATCATTAGATACAGTACAGTCACTTAGCCGAGCCAGGATAAAACATAAAATGAAATATTCAAAAACAACTACTTATACAGTACGGTATTACTCACCGATTGCGAGATGACTTCAGTGTTAACCTCAGAGGGTTTGCCGTTCCCGCCATCGAATATGAGCGAACTGTTGCTGTGACACGTCCGCGTCTCTGACACGCTCATCACGTGTAACGAGTTCGTGCTGTTGCCGTCGCTTATCATCGGAAATTCGATCCTTTTCGAACATGCTACCACTTGCTGCGAGAGAAAAGGAAAAATATTCATACAGGTTACATCTAAACTGTGACCGAAAACGATTTCAGACACAAAACAACTAAATATGCTGCAATAAAAAACGATTTTTTTCCCTATCGCCGCATTTGGGTGGTAAATACATAGATTTTTCCTAAAATAATAATTTACACCCTTTTATTTTGACAGACGCTCCGGTACGCTAGAGTTTAAATTATTATTTAAGTAAAAATTATGAATTTACCATCCAAACACGCACATGATATTTAAAACTACACCAAAAAAGATTGTCGCTTTTTTTTTACGAAATATTTAGTTACATTGTGTCACTAACACTACAACCCAACTTCGTTGTCGGTGGCAGTCGTAGTACACCCTATACATAAACTTTGGAACAATAATTTAAATTTATCTGTTTCAAAACAGATCACTCAGACTTGTACAAATACATAAAAAAATACTGAATTACCACGCACTTTAGCAAGAAAACGTGAAGAAAACCAACAATGTGCCTTATTCCGTGATTATTGGTCGCGCGCAAACAGAAGAACCTATGTCATCTACCTACTTAATAAACTGGGCTTTATATTACTTACTTGTTCGAAGTAATGTAAGTAGTCAGGTGAGCAGTTGGTCGGCGACCATTCGTATGTTATGTTCATTGGCACCGCTGAATCACAATGCACTGGAAAAAAACATGACAACATTGGTAGTTCTTAACATAAAACATATTAGGACTATTTTTGCATTGTCACAGATTGAGTAGCTTAAAATAATAGTGAATAAGTATTTTCGACAGATATTCATATTAAGCCGTAAAATCATAAACCTTTTCATTCATTGCATTAAAATAGACTGGTACGACTTTGGTCTGTGCTTTCGTGTTCGACCAAATTACGTAGGATCAATTAAAACTTATTTCATCTTAATTATCCTTTACTTACAAACCAAATAAATATAAAAAAATAGATGTCAACGAATAATACATTTCAATTATTATTTTGGTGTTTAAAAAAATACACGGGTATTATAATATATAGCTAACAAAAATTTAATTAAGTTGATAAAATGTGTAAACTGGATATCAACCAGTTTCGCGCCAATAACAAGAATTGTATCGTGTTTAATTACGAAATGTTTACAAGGAAAGTGTAAATTACATATCCTTAGATCGCGCCTGCGGTCTTATACCTATAGTTTTAGTTCATGAATAGTTGTCCTTTTGGTTTTTACAACGCATTATGTAGGAAAGACTATATTAATGCTATTACCTATATGTATTTCATAAATTTAATTAATTAATAATACAGTTATAAGCTTAGGTAAATCCCTAACGGTTGGGAAAGATAGTAGAAAATAGTAGGCGTTAGTCCAAAATCTGAAGGTCCCAACCCGGCTGCAATATCTGCATGTGTACCGGGCTTAAAACCCGTGACAGCAGTACCTATACCTCTTTTGGCTTCACCCAGGATACCGGTCTTAAAACATTTCTTTCGTCAAAATAATAGTATTACTCTACGCTAACCTAGTACGAGTTGGTAGACTTAATACAACTGAACTTTCTTTTGAGACACCCTGTATAAATAATATTTGCGAATTAATTTTATCTTTATGTTGTGGAATTGTCGTTATATTTAACTTTTGCTTCTATTTAATGATCTGTTATGTTTCTTGTGTAATGTTTTAACTTTATAATTAAGTGGAAATGTTTTTTAGTTCTTTATTTTAGTTGAAAGTAATGTTTTTGTTTTAATTTTTCGGTATTTTCCTTCGTCGTTATTAACACATACATTCAAAAGTCAGAACGACTATATAAGGGAACACTATAACTTTGTTTCGGAGCCCATTTTATCACTAGACTATCGCTACATTATGATTAATGTATATCGTGCACTCATTTATTATAGTTACAAAAACCATGCAAAAACAGGAAAACATGTTTAATAACTAGGTTAAAATGTCGGGAGAGATGTAAGCAAATTCAAGGCAAAAAATATTTATAGTTACAACAGAGAATGTTGCTCTAAAATAGCAGTACACTGTTTACACCGTATGTTCTTTTGTTATCTTTCTACCTAGCATTATCTCAGCAAGGACGGATCCAGCTTGCAGCCAGGGGAGGGTGTCATATAGTTCTTGTCAGAACACTGGGTACTATTTCAATACTCGAATTCGTAATAATGGTTTTTTAAAGTTTCTTACAGCAGTGATTTATGAACACACACACACACATTCTTACTTTATTTATTGTTCTTATTTTTTTTTCAAATCAGTTCTATCAATCTGGAGTCAGCCCAGGAAGGGGGGGTCATGAACCCCATGACCTCCCCCTTGATCCGCCATTGTATCTCAGCCGTTTCAAGGGCCGCTATCACACCGAACTTTCACCATTTCGCCAGTGTTATGTTGGTACAAGAGTTCGCTTTCATACTAAACCTTCACCATTTCGCTCGGTCTTTTGCATATTTGACCACATATCTCAAATAAATAAATACACGCATCAGACACATACATAGTCCTGACTTCACTCTAAGACCCAGTTTTGTCTAAAATATCCGAAATTATGATAGATTTTCCACCTCTCAGATCAACATCACGCTATCTATTTTTGGCCTCAAAGTAGCTATTTTGATCTATTGCACTTAATTTAAACCCATATTTTCTTAGGTTCGTGGCAACATTTTTATTTTTATTATAAAAAAAATATTGACAATATAGCTCGACAAATGGCAACATATGTAATAATAGATTTACTCGGCAAGACGATAGGCTAGTATGGTATCGAAAAGAAACACAATATATGACTTACCTCTGGCCCATTGACATCATTCTAATCGTGTTTCTAGTTAGAGATAGCAATAAACCAAACATTCAATTAAATTCTAAGAGAATTACAGTTACAAACAATGATATTGATCTACTGTATGATAAGATACCCATACTGCACAGCTTATTCAGTGAGATAAGATTACTGAGTGGTAAATGTTAAAATCTTAACAATGCCATTTTAACACTTAACTAGTTTTTTTTTTTTAAGACGACTATGAATATACTAAATAAAGAAATACACCCAACAGTCACATAAATAGCCCTGAGCCCACACTAAGGTCGAGTTTTGTGTCGTGGATATCAGAAATTACGAGAGACTTTGTGGTCCTACAAACACCCAGACTTCTGACAAATATTTATTTTATTTGTGGGCCTCACAAACATTTGTCTCAGTACTTTTTTCACAGCCGGCTACTACAACTGCGCCACGGAGGCTGTCATTTTGCACATATTCCTAACATCTAACAAAAAATATTGCTTTTAGTACCACATTTGGTTTATTTTCATATTGTGACGTTGTAGAATGCATACTGTACATCATACTGTACATCCTGTTGCATACCACCAGCAACAGTGCCGGGTGTAAATAGTGATGCGAATTTATTAAAGCCCGAACCACGTAAATACCCTGTATTCTTATTTTTCTTTACCTACCCCTACCTGCGGGCGGCCTAACCCGCCGCAATATTGTACATCTGATATGTTACAATTTGAACTTAGGCATTCCCAGTTAACATAATATGAAAAGCAAATCTAAGACCATAAGGTTATCAGTCCATTTATGTAGACTCCAAATAAAAAATAATTATTTAAATTAAAACACATATTATGGCCAATACTTTGTATTAAAATTTTAAAATAACAGGAAATACTCACTGGCTATAATTAGTTTTGTGTCCTTAAATAGCGATTTGGCTAATGTGAACATGCAGTCCTCCTGAAAGTAAAAATAAATGTTAATTTATATTAAGCACACTATGAAAATAAGTCATTAAAAAATTCTATCGATAATACAGAGCCTAGGGGCATGTCTATGTTTAGTTGAATTTCTTTTGACTGGAGTTGTTGTGTAAACAAATAAATATGTAAGAAAAATATTAGAATGGATTATGTACCAATTATCTGTGAGCCATTGGCAGACTAAAACTATTTTTTTCAATCAGCAATGTTTTTGAAAATTAATATTATACATTTGTAGATTAACTATAGACATGATAGCCCATGCAATGTAGCACTGACACCAAAATGGATTTACAAAGTCACATATTTGTATTTTAGATTAATTTATAAGTGCTGCATCAGCACATATACTTCCAACTGCATGCCACAGGCCCCCTCTACAATCGAGAGTATGATTGAGATAGGGTTAGGTAATATATTATCCATTCCTGGCCTAGGGTCTGGGTTGGCAGACTGTACAGACCATAGATTGTTTTACAATCACTATGGTATCCAGGTTTCCTAACTATGTTTTCTTAATGCTTCATTGTAGAGTGTGTGACTCAATACATACATGAAGAAGAAAAGTCAGAGGTTTGGCCTGGGACTTAAACCTGCAACCGCTATGAACATGTTGGCAGGTGCATCTGGCCCTGTATCCATGGTACCATGCACTTATGAGTATGCACATTATTACTTATAATGCACCAGTAAATTTATATAACTTAATTCCATTTCAGAAATGTTCACACTGAAGCAGATTGTTGTGTTTGATATATATCATACATATATGTATATATTTTAATAATTATGTTTACTTGTAGAATTTCCAGATGTATATAGATATTGAATTGCTAATTCTCTTGATGGTGTCACTAAAGGGAAACAATAGTTCTCAATTGTAGTTTCTGTGTCATGTTTTACATTATGTATCTGTGTTGCATGCATATAAACATCCAGCTGTGTCAAATTAATGGTAACTAGGGCAGGCACTCTATTCTCTGATACAAAGTTACAATGTCACATGTAACACTTTCTTATAAAATGTACAAAATAATATCATCTTATGTTTAACTCTATCAGGCATAATATTTTAAATGTATTTCCAATCACATAAATGAATGTTGTTTAAAATATTAAATTTTAAGTAATTATAGACATTTTCCATGCATGATTTGTGTAAAAAAATAAAAATATTGAAACAATGATAATGGAGCCACAATTTACATCTACATGATATATTTAGATGGAAAAAATAAAAAAAAAATAATCATCAAGGTAGGTATAACTTTTTTAAATTTCATTAAGGTAAAAGCACCAATGCCCGACACTGAACCAATAGATGACACTTTCGAAAAAATATTTTCTAATAAGAAAACTAAATATTTTAATGTCATTGCTCCTAATTTTAAAGCCACCTCGTACCATTTATGATACATGCCCAAAAGCTTGTTTGCACTGTCAGAACTAGATTTCAATTTTTTTGTTAATTTACCACAAACAGTGTGATTTCGCGCCATTATGAGCGCAATTCTTAGCGTTTTTCTTAAGGAACTGATTTTCAAACGGTATGATTTTGTCTTATATTATATGACTTTTGGCTATATCGAGTTTCGATATTATATGGATATTACATTATTGATTTATTTGGACCATTTCCTTGTTATTTTGGCTTGTTTTTGTATAAATTTTTAGTGGTGTCTACTATTAGTTCCAGAAATTGATCAAAATCTAAAAGATGACATGTGTAAACTTGGTAGTTTATTTTATTTATTTATTTAACTTTATTGTACACCTACATTATTATATATATAAATACATACAACATACATACATATATATGTATATACATATACAAAATAGACATAAAATGTAATAAATAAATGCATAGTAAATAAATATAAAAAAATGCTAATAGTAAAAGCACAACAATGTGTAAGTTCAGTGAAAAAGATAGTGTTCCTTGACTAGTGATTTAAATGATGGCAATTTGCGAGCCTGTCTCACGACATCTGGAAGTGAGTTCCACAATCGAACAGCGAGTACGGAGAATGACTTGTCCATAAATGTCGTGGTGTGTACGGGTATTCTCAGTTTCAGGTTCTCCGATGACCTCAGGGATCTTTCATGGGAATCATGAAGAAATATAAAACGGTCTTTTAGATAAGAAGGGGCGAGAGGGTTAAATAATATATTATATAAAAGTGAAAGAGTGTGAGCATTCCGACAAAGCCGTATGGGTAACCACTTGAGCTTAAGACGAAACTCAGAAAGATTGTCATATTTGTGTAAATCAAATATGAATCTTATGCAAACATTTTGAGATGCTCAATTTTATTTATTTATTTTATTTCATATCTGAGTTTCATTTGTTGTACACTAGGCTAATTAAAAGAAGACAGTGTCAACTATTAGAGTCTACTAGATGTCCACTACTAGTATACATTAATTTCAGATTACGGTTTGAGCAATTACAAATGATGAGATGAATTAAGATCAACTAAGAATGATGAGATGGGAAAAAGAAAATCAATAAGAAAGATAATTAATTAGAAATTGATATAGGACTAATAATAATAAATTTATATACAGGTGAAGAAAATTACCACGAAGAAAATAAGACCACACCTGATAATAATGTAATTTAAAGTCCTTGAAAGAAAGAAGAAGATATTATATATGTATATTTTGTTACTTAGTTAATTCTAAAGCAGAATCTGTGCTAAGTTTGATTTTAAATTATATTTTTTTGATAACACATAATATTAAAATGATGTTATAGACATGTCTATTATTAGTGCCAATTGATATCTATTATTGGGGTATCTGATTTTTTATACATGTCATCTATTAGTGACTAAGGTAAAAGCACCAATAGTAGACAATTTAAGGATAAATCAAACTTAATTCTCAAAATTCAAAAATGTTTTTCAAAAAATTAAAGTTACATTTTCTTTTACTGTTAGAGCAACATTTGGAATTTAACTATTTCATAATAATGAAATTAAGATTGCTATATTTTACATAAAAAAAAAATATTTTCTTAGGATTGCCGTAGTCACTAATAGATGACATGTATAAAAAATCAGATACCCCAATAATAGACATCAATTGGCACTAATAATAGACATGTCTATAACATCATTTTAATATTATGTGTTATCAAAAAAATATAATTTAAAATCAAACTTAGCACAGATTGTGCTTTAGAATTAATTAAGTAACAAAATATATATAATATCTTCTTCTTTCTTTCTTTCAAGGACTTTAAATTACATTATTATCAGGTGTGGTCTTATTTTCTTCGTGGTAATTTTCTTCACCTGTATATAAATTTATTATTATTAGTCCTATATCAATTTTTAATTAATTATCTTTCTTATTGATTTTCTTTTTCCCATCTCATCATTCTTAGTTGATCTTAATTCATCTCATCATTTTTAATTGCTCAAACCGTAATCTGAAATTAATGTATTCTAGTAGTGGACATCTATTAGACTCTAATAGTTGACACTGTCTTCTTTTAATTAGCCTAGTGTACAACAAACGAAACTCAGATATGAAATAAAATAAATAAATAAAATTGAGCATCTCAAAATGTTTGCATAAGATTCATATTTGATTGTTTTGATTGTTTGTTTCGTCTTAAGCTCAAGTGGTTACCCATACGGCTTTGTCGGAATGCTCACACTCTTTCACTTTTATATAATATATTATTTAACCCTCTCGCCCCTTCTTATCTCAAAGACCGTTTTATATTTCTTCATAATTCCCATGAAAGATCCCTGAGGTCATCGGAGAACCTGAAACTGAGAATACCCGTACACACCACGACATTTATGGACAAGTCATTTCCCGTACTCGCTGTTCGATTGTGGAACTCACTTCCAGATGTCGTGAGACAGGCTCGCAAATTGCCATCATTTAAATCACTAGTCAAGGAACACTATCTTTTTCACTGAACTTACACATTGTTGTGCTTTTACTATTAGCATTTTTTATATTTATTTACTATGCATATATTTATTACATTTCATGTCTATTTTGTATATGTATATACTTATATATGTATGTATGTTGTATGTATTTATATGTATAATAATGTAGGTGTACAATAAAGTTAAATAAATAAACAAAATAAACTACCAGGTTTACACATGTCATCTTTTAGATTTTGATCAATTTCTGGAACTAATAGTAGACACCACTAAAAACTTGGGTGTTATTTATTTATTTATTATTTATTTAAATCATACCGTTTGAAAATCAGTTCCTTAAGAAAAACGCTAAGAATAATGGCTCATAATGGCGCGAAATCACACTGTTTGTGGTCAATTAACAAAAAAATTGAAATTTACTTCTGACAGTGCAAACAAGCTTTTGGGCATGTATCATAAATGGTACGAGGTGGCTTTAAAATTAGGAGCAATGACATTAAAATATTTAGTTTTCTTATTAGAAAATATTTTTTCGAAAGTGTCATCTATTGGTTCAGTGTCGGGCATTGGTGCTTTTACCTTACGGCAATCCTAAGAAAATTTTTTTTTTTATATAAAATAAAGCAATCTTAATTTCATTATTATGAAATAGTTAAATTCCAAATGTTGCTCTAACAGTAAAAGAAAATGTAACTTTAATTTTTTGAAAAACATTTTTGAATTTTGAGAATTAAGTTTGATTTATCCTTAAATTGTCTACTATTGGTGCTTTTACCTTAGTTATAAGTGACATGCTTAAACTTTTATTACCTATTACTTAAGTAACTTTTATTACTTAAGTACATGTCACACTTCAGTACTATATAATTTAATATGTAATGTGAAAAAGTATGAAACAAACTTGGGTCACCTTGGTTACCCCAAATTACTACATAAGCATGGGGTATTCAAGAAATTAAATTTAGATTTAACAATATATCATTGAATTAATATGCAAAGGAGTATTAGTCTAATACGTAAAGTTATCTTGCTAATTCAGTATCAACGCCTCTAAGATCGAAATATATGCGGGAAATCGAGTAATAGGCTAAATTTAGGCACCATGGACATGTCCTCTATTCCAGTCTTACTTTAATTAGCGTTATATGATGAAAAAGGCGCTATCGTACGCATTATCGTATTTTATGGGTATATTAATGAGTCACAGGTACCAAACACTCAGAACCACAATCATGCTCGATGTATAGTATATACACTGAGTTTTCTCATCTTTCCAGAAGTCAACTATGGGTGTATACGCAGTTGGATAATCGTTGAAATTAAAATATATTTAGTTATAAACATATACTTACCCCGCTGAGCTGCAAATCCCATTTTCCGACATCAGAAAAGCTATGTGATAATTTTATGATAGACACGAATAAAATTACTATTTTAGGTAACATTATGTAAGCTTATTTTGTACGAATGTTTATAATATATTATTTAGTTAACACTAATATGGTGCCAAGTAACATTTTTAATAAATTATCACAATCACAATTTTTTTTTCGGATTCGAAGACACACATACACATACAGTTCAGCCCACACTTGACACATGACAAATTCGCATTTTAATTGACAGTTGTTTTTTTTTATTTCTCCTGGAGGAAAGGCAAAGATCTAAACCATACAGCTTAATAATTAAATAAATAACAGACAGGTTGCATGAATGGATCCCGTGGTACAAAGGAGCTCCTTCTCATTGACATGACCATTGGCCAACAGGCTCGTCACAACCGAAGGAATTTATCGGCTGCATGGATAGATTATAAAAAGGCCTATGATTCAGTGCCCCATACATGGCTCATGAGGGTGTTAAATTTGTATAAAATTGATACAAATTTATGCAACTTCCTTGGGTCTTGTATGGGGCAGTGGACCACTGTCCTGAGATATCCAGGTGGTACGGTTCCTCCTGATTGTGATGAGCCGATTAGAATCAAGCGGGGTATATTCCAGGGCGACCTATATATACCTATAGGTTCACTCCCTATTACGTCATGGGAAGGAACGGAACACACAAGGCGTACTAAATGTGGGTGTCCTACGTTGCGTACGTTTATGTATGTATATATGTAATTAATATATATTTTGTTCCCTTCATATGAGTGTCTGCATATTTTTAAAATATTTTTATTGAATTCATGAATTCTGTTCTAATTCACTGAAAATTGTAGGTGAGTGCATTCGAACGGTATGTAGTCATCGTTTTTGTTCCAAATATTTAATAATTTTACTTTTACCATAAAATATGTTTTTGCCCTTTCTAACTACGGAATAATGCCATCTACCGTTATCTTATAATATTGGTTACATTGACGTCGCTTGGGATTTGTCTATGGAACGTGACGAAGACTTTTGACATTGTGGTAGTCGTGTCAAAATATTTTTGTTTTGTTCTTCGTATTTTTAGTAAAAAAATCGTGTATTATGTCATAATTGTAATGTTTTCTATTTATTTTACTATTGTATTATGTAATTTAGTTTTAATAAGTCCTTATAGTCGTAACGTTCTGGTGATACAGTCTCCATAGATTGGTACCGTGGTAGTCATGTCAGATTGCGCGCTGGTGACCAATGTAAGCGAACACGATGCGAGCATGGACGTGGGAAACGACAAGTCCCTGTTTGAGCCTACTGTTGATATGATGGTAAATGACTTCGACGACGAGAGAACACTTGACGAAGAAGAAGCATTAGCTGCCGGCGAGCACCAAGACCCCAAGGCCGAGTTGAATAGCCTCCAGCGGGAGGGGGATATGCCTTTAGAAGAATTACTAGCATTGTACGGTTACGACAGAAACATGGATAAGCCTGCACCAGAGCCAGTGCCCGAGGTTGTACCTGAGGAGCCTGAAAAGACAGAGTCAGCACTTACTCAGTTGTACACTGAGACCACGAGCCCCGAGGCCACGCGATGCCTCAGATCGGGCTCACGGCCTCCCTCCGAGGAGGAAGATGATTATGACTACAGCCCGGATGAGGATGATTGGAAAAAGACAATCATGGTTGGTAGTGACTATCAAGCTGCAATACCTGAAGGGCTATGCAGCTATGATGACGCATTGCCATATGAAAATGAGGATAAATTGTTGTGGAATCCAACAGTGTTGGATGAAAAAATTACTGAAGATTACATGAGGAAAATTTGTGTAATGAACTCTGCTACAGGGATTGAGGCTGTTCCAAGAGGGAAACAGCTGAGGGACGATGAGGAGGCATTGTTTTTATTGCAGCAGTGTGGTCATAATGTTGAGGAAGCATTGAGGCGGAGACGCATATCAGCACAAACACCAGCACATGCAAGTCTATGGTCTGAGGAAGAGTGTCGTAATTTTGAAAACGGTCTGAAAGCCCATGGCAAAGACTTTCATCTAATAAGACAGAACAAAGTAAGGACTCGGTCTGTTGGAGAACTAGTGCAGTTCTACTACATATGGAAAAAGACAGAACGCCATGATATATTTGCAAATAAAGCAAGATTGGAGAAGAAAAAATATACTTTACATCCTGGCCATACTGATTATATGGACCGTTTCTTGGAGGAGCAGGAGGCAACTGGAGCTGGGGTAGTAAGGCCTGTATCACCATCCCCAATAATGGATTATAATCCATCACCAGTGGCACAACCTGACCCACTAGCGTTGGGTGAAAAAGAAGTGTTCTCACAATTGAACACACATACACCACCCCCGCAAGCACTGTCTATTGAAGACCAGGAACCTGACACTGGTCCATAATACATGTATTACTGGCAATTTATTTGTCAAGTAGAATGCACTGTTTGTAACATACTTAATTATGTTGCTACAATAGTTGTAAGGGAGTGGAGCCACTGCATATGTCTTGCATTTTTAACTGAGTGTGAAATATTCCCATTTGGGATTTATTTACAAATGTTTTTTAGGACAATGTTAAGAGAGTTGTCACAAATAGTATTTACATTATGAGATAATATTAATTTTATACACAAAGTATTATGTGTGAGACACGACGAGCTGGGATATTGTATGGTATGTCCCAAAAAATGGTATAATTTGGGTGATTTTGAATGAGATTAACTTTCATCCAGCCTTTTTACGATAGTGGATGAATGCATGCAAGTTTTAGTAATATGTTGGCATATTTGAAACAAATGTTCACTAGATGATGTCAGCAAATGTTACATTTTGAGGCTTATGCAATGTTACCATTCCCTTTATAGCGGCCCCACAATGTTCATAAAAAACATTTTTCTCTTTCTAATCAGAAAAGACAGTAAGAGATTAAAAATGTGTGGCCGGAGCTCATTCCCTTATTCACAAACCATATTTTTATTTCAGTGAATTTATTCACAGTATTTTATTATTGACTGGTGTTTTATACGAATGACTGAATTTTGTAGAGATAATGTTTTATACTTTAGCATTTTTTGACAGTACAATGTAAATAATAATGTTTATGTTGAATGTACATTTGTGAATAAAGGAGTGAAGCCAAATGAAATTAATGTATGTGTACCTGTCCATGATATGATGGGTGGTGTATAAATTTGTAAGGTACTTGATAAGAATAAACAGTGCAAAATTAATTTAATCATTCATTTACATATCCTCACTTGTAAAAAGTAGGTGTTTGCTGTCAATTTTGTTTGGGCTGACAATATAAAGTAATGATTGAATTGTTATATTGTTATTTGCTCCTTAGAAATATTTGTTTTCAGGACTGAAAAATATTCACAGTATTAACTATAAAACTAGGAACATGTACATGTTGTTTTATTATAATAGTTTTCTGGTATCTGTAGTTGAATTACAGTAAATAGACCTTACAATTTTATAACTAATATAATATGAAGTATGTACCTAGCTTCTTATGAATGAACATTCATTGTAGTTAAACATGAATTTCATATATCTTGCTTGATTTTGAAGATGGATAATTTACTTGAGTAAGTACAGTAAAAATCCATTTTGAAACAAAGAGAAACACAACACCAGATATGACTCATAAAATGTGGTTAAAACCCAAGGTTATTGTAACTTGTAAGTAAACACATTCGAGTATACTGAAAACCGTTTAAGTAAATACAATGTTTTAAGTAGACATTGTAGGTTTTAATTTTTTTCTGTATTCTAAAGAAATTGTCAACTTTCAAATCCAAGTAACCTTGTCAATGAGCATAATCCTTTCAATGTAAAACCTAAATGGTACTAATTACTGTCGACAACACAACACTTAGATTAAACTAAAATTACGACGATTATATCGAAGACATACATACATAAACTCTCACCCTTTTTCCAGAGGGGGCAGGCAAACATGGTTCCGCCCAGAATGTGATAGGGGCGAGGCTTTCGCCATGTCGATCAGTGGGCACAAATTCCTGACTTCGGGCTGATAGTTATTTTAAAAATTCAAATCACTTTACATGACCCGGGATTCGAACCCGAGACCTCAGCGTTCTAATCGTATCGAACAAAGAATAGAGCACTAGATAGGTACTGAATTACAACTCCGCTACCGAGGGTGTCATGGTTTCACTCTATAGTAATACTCCGTTACACTAGACAATAGATGCTGTGGGTAAGTGGATACTTTTTGAATATATCATTTAGAGAGTACTTTGTTTTATCAGACTGAAGGCTCGTACCGTATGTACTGTCTGAAAACATGTGCAAGGAAAAAAAACAGGCAATATCTACAAACGACCTAATTTAGAGCTATTACACACTGTCGACTGGTCGAAGATTCAGCCAGCGATTCAGTCGCTAGGTGACCAAAATATAGGGCGAATCGCCGGGGACTAAGTGCGTATACTTGCTTCTACAGGGAACATCCTATTTAACAATTATACTCTGTGATTAGAAACTATAGAAATCACAGTCGCTGGCGGAAACTAGCCAAATGAGGGCAGGTGTTAGGACACTTCACACTTCAGAGTCGGATGAGGTGGCCTACGCTGTAAAACAGCGGGCTATGCCAAAATTAGTGAATTGTGTATGGGTCGAGAGTAGTCTAAAGTCATCGGAATGCATGGGAATGCATAAAGTTAAAGATGTCTGTTATTGTAGAGATTAGAGAACACTGCTTATTATACCTGCGGGATCATTTTTACGAGATCTTTGTCTACCGTCATGGGATATGGCCGTGACAGTAGATAAGAATCTATACAGCCGCGTTGTAGTAAATATAATTGAACTGTACGAAAAATGAGTTATGTTTACAGTTATTGTTGAATGTAGCATTCAAATAATTGCTATAGAAATTAGGAAGTCCCTGAAAAGTGGCACGATTGTTAGTACTATAATGTTACTAACAGATGTCGTTGTTTACAACAAATATTATTCGTTCAGAAATCCATCAGGTAGACAATGGGTAGACAATAGACATTTTTATTTCGATCTACCAACCAGTGAATAGGTAGTGATTTGTGCACCTGTCAAGAGAAAATGTCAACAAATAAAATAATAATTTGCTAAAGCTGAGGAAAAGAGTTATGTGAAGATTTCAACTGAAATACCGTTATTTAACTTATTTCCCAGTATTTTATTTACAAAGTAGTGATTGGTTGCACAAGTGTTTGATTGTTTGATATAGGACATTGATTTGATAGGAACTTTGGTTATAAATCCAATAAAAATGACAGACAACATGAGTGCAAAGGAAATATTGAATGATTTTAAAGAAAACTATACTCGAGTACGAAAATTGCTTGATGAAGATAGCAAGAATGATCCAGAAAATGAACCATACGTGTCCAAATACAAGGCGAAAAAAATTCTCATAAACATGAGTGATTCTTTGAAAAAAATAAGAGGTTCGCAATCAGTATTAGATGAACACAAGTTAGATGCTATGATTGGATCTGTTTTACTAAACATTGGAATTATTGATATGGAGACAGAAGAGCTCACATCCAGTGAAAAGATTTTAACAGAGGCTGTTGAACTACTTGCTCCAATTTCATCAAAACCAGAAATTGTAGTCACACTTATCAATGTTTATAACAATTTAGGCATACTTTGGTCTAACAGAGATGAGCCAGAGAAGGCTAAAACCTTTTTGGTGGAAGCTAAAGATTTGTATGAAAATTTTAAATGTACTTTGCAGATGCCTTTGCCTATAGAACACATTATAAATTACACCGGAGATAATGTAGTGGAAGATTTTATGTTTTTAGAAAAAGCTTATACATTAACCATGTATTATTTGGCTCAAGTATTTGGAGCTCTTAAGGAGAACTTGAAATCTGCAATATATTGTCATATTACATTACGGAGGCAGTTGCAATACAAAGATTATGAACCAATTGATTGGGCATTGAATTCAGCTACATTATCACAGTTCTTTGCTGAGCAGAATGGATTCTATCAATCAAGGCATCACTTAGCAGCAGCCTCTACAATTTTAGAGCAGTATGAAGAAAAGTTGAATGCCACAGAGAGTAATGAGGAGTCACATTTAGCAAAACTGGAAACATTTAAGCACAGATCTGCTGATGTGGCAAGGTGTTGGGCTAAATATTGTATACTGCTCATGACGGCTTCAAAAACCAGACTTTTGAATGATGCAGACAGGCTGAGTGATGCCATAACAGGTACATTTCTTTTTTTTCTTCTTAACTGTATAAGCCTTGTTAATATAAGAAATTCAGCATTAGGGAGAATTTTTATGTGTTAGATAAAAACCCATGTCATTTCCATGTCTTAATTTGTATAGGTGAATTGAGATTGTGTGAATTAATATCAACTATTACAAATTGATATTATAACATTGAGACATTGTTATTATTCAATTTAAAATATTTTTTATTGGCCCAAGTGATAATTCAGAGACACTCTGGATGCTGCTCCAATTAGAAGATTTAAAACTGTCTGAAACATAATAATTAAAGGATGTAACTTCTACCTATAAGTTACAGGCGCTATGGATGTACTACTAATATAACTTTACCTATTTAGTGTAACATTTTATAATATTTATAATATGCCATTTCAGATATGTCCAACATAACCCTAGAAGACAATGAAAACATATGTGGAGGTGACATTAAAAACCTAATTTTCCCAGACTTGGATGTGTCCAAATATGAAAATAAAATAGGAGATAAGTTCTTGTTAACATATCAAGATGCTAGAGAAGTGTTTTTAAGCTGCCAAAGCTGGTTGAATAAAGCCAAAGAATATTACAAACTGGAAACTTTAGCTTCTGATTATATAGAACTGATACAAGACAGCTCTCAGTCCTACAGTTATTTGGCATTCTTTGAAGAAGATGATGAACGAAGAGCAAAAATGCAGAAACGACGCATTGATATGCTAGAAGATTTGATAAAAGAAATCAATCCGTTATATTATCTACAGTATTGTAGGCAGATATGGTTTGAACTTGGCGAAGTATACTCAGACATATTGAATATTAAACTAGATAAGTTAAACAAAACCAAGGAGAAACCTACACCACATGCATTGAAGAAGATTAATATGCTGTGTGAGAAAAGTATTGAGAATTATGACCATTTCTTAGACTCTGTTAAAGATAAGAATGGTCATATGCCTGCTAAGCTAGACTTTGATCTTATAAGGCCAGTGATTAGTGCATACGCTTTCATTGGAAGGAATAGTATGAAGAGGATTGCATTAGACAAGAGTGTACAATTAAGTCATGTGCAGAAAAGTTATGATTCCTACCAAGCCGTGGTTGATATATGCAAGAATAGTGAAGATGCTGCCGCTATGATGCATGAAGAATATGGATTGTGTGATGAAATGGCCAAAATATTGCCTATAAAAATTAAAAAATTGCAAATCGAAGTTGCTGGATAGGATATGTTGTAATGTTTTGATGCTTGCTTTATAAAGACTCTGACTTATATATCTAGCTTAGAAATATTTAAAAATTATATAAATGTTGCATTCTAACGTATTTAAATGTATCAAGCTAGTTACTGTTTTCGGACACCAGGGGGCGATTGAAGTGTGTTAATAGTATTTAAATAGTGCGCGAATTTGTTTGTAGTGTAATGGTACCATTTTTATTGTATAGATGGCGCTGTTAGTACCGATTTTTGTGCATATTTTGAAATATTTGCAAGGTATCTAAATTCTAAATTCACTACCTATCTATCTCACACAGTGTTTGTCTACACGACATCGCTTTTTGCTGCGATATTTACACTTGAATCCTTGTATTTTTTATGTTACAAATAATAAATAATTATTTAGTAATTTGCTCAAGCTAATGCGTTCTTTATGTTTGAAAATTATAATACCTACACATTTTTACATATTCCTCATAATAATTACTCTAATCCTAAATAAGTTTTCTTTGATTTTCATAACACGCATCTAGATTCCAGTTACGCACGAATTCAGTCCAATGCTAGGTCATCCCTGATTTCACTTATTGTGTAAACAAATTTCGACCTCGACTTAAAAGTTTTCAAAACGCTCATAAGCCATGTGTCATGTATGTGCAATTAAGATATAGTCATAATTGCAGTAAACCCAAAATATATAGGTCCTTTCAGGCCAGATGTATCGTGTCACCATTTACCACTTAAGACAAATGAGATATTGCGAAAAACAGCACGCCAGACACGGCAAGTCCCAAAATACGTAATAAACATTGAGTTTTACTGTTTTAATAATATTTATGCATTTTTAAACACATTGTGTCATAAGGTCAGGCAATAAAAACAATGTCACCAATTTGAATATTTTTTATTTAAAATCACATTTAACAGTTTCACTATCTAAAATAATATAAATCACATGAATGAGAGTTACCTACGGTGGTTATAAATACATATAAAAACGGTTATGCTAATAAAATTTTAGATCAATTCGTCTCTGATTTTTTTGTACCTATCATTAACGGAAATTCTATTATAGGTCATTTGTGCTCCTAATAATTTTAGAATATTTGTGTAAATCATCAAAAATAATAAAATCAGCACATTGTCGAATATTATAATAACACATTACAGCCAATTAAACGCCCCCGCTATTATTTGATTAAGTACCTAATTATTATCAAACAATTTTGTAATTGAATAACAAAAAAATAGTATTTTTAAAATATTTACATATAAACTACGTCTTTTTATAACATGATAAACAACAAACAAAGAAACACAAATTTTGCCTTATATATTGTCTACAAAACCAAAAAATATAATCATAATGTAGATATATATTTTTGGCTAACTGTGGATCTCGTGCTTAAATTCCTAGGTTTCTTTTAGTCAGTAGGGTTCATATTGTACTATGTAGTGTTGTAGTGAAAATCCTTATCCTTATCCTTACTTCCTTACTATATTATAAAGGTGAAAGTTTGTAAGTATGGATGTATGGATGTTTGTTACTCTTTCATGAAAAAACGGCTCATCAGATTTTGATGAAATTTGGTATAGTGATAGCTGAGGCTGACACCCTGGATTAACACATAGGCTACTTTTTATCCCGAAAAATGTAGTGTTCCCGTGGGATGAGTCAGGAAACCAAATATACATATTTTCTACTCTTTCAAATTTGGTATAGTGATAGCTGACACCCTGGATTAACACATAGGCTACTTTTTATCCCGAAAAATGTAGTGTTCCCGTGGGATGAGTCAGGAAACCAAATATACATATTTTCTACTCTTTCAAATTCAAATTGTTGGCACGGGATGTCCTCTCCTACGGAAGGGAAATATAGTCGACGGCACGCGGGAAATATAGTTAGTATACACGCGAAATAATATGTTCTTGATGTGGATTGGACTCAAAAACTATCTGCACCCGGGCGAAGCCGGGCCCGACAGCTAGTCCAACATAAACCATTACCGCAAACGCCTACGACGCTAAGCAAATAGGCGCGGTGCCAATATTTCAGGGTGTATTGTAGGAGGAAAAAAGTATCATCCAGCAAAGTACGAGTGTTATAAATAAGAAGAAAATAAAAACTCCATATTATAATTGCTGCATTGGCCCGTTTCCAAATAACTTACAAGTCTATCATTCTTGGTTAGACTTGGTTAAGTAAGTTAGGTCTTAGGTAGTAAGGACCACAGATTTCGTTCGGTATTATTGGTAGTTATTCCTTTATTTTACAATTGGCATTTGATTTTATAATAACTTGCACTCCAGTTAAGCATAAAGGCTACAGCCAGCAGGTAAGCCCAAGTGTTTACCGGGTACCAGAATTAAACCAGCTGATTACTTTCTCTATGATCAGAATCAATCGCATTTTGCTTCTTTTGTACATAATAAAAACCGTAGGATTTGATTATTCAAAAATGTTCTAAAGGCTCCACTATGCCGGCAAGTTCGCGGGTATGCCGGCGGTAATACCCGGCCGGCGACATGCCCTAAAACCTGACACAATGCCGCAGAGCATCATTTCAGTTGTGACATCGAGTAGAATGCTAGTTGCGATCGTTACATTAATTTAAAATAGGAAAAAAAAACAAAAGAAGGATGTTTTGGGTGCATCAAAATTTCATAAAACACGCCGCCGCGCCGTCTCCTCGCGCAATCTGCTGGCACATCCAGGGGCGTTACTCTATACTCTCATACGGACTTCGAATATTCGGAGGTTAAACGTCCACATATGACAAAAAAGTTTTCCTCTTCTAAAAATCAATACCAGTGTCTATAAAACTTATCATTTACTCCGAAATCAGTCTATAGTTACGACGTATGATACAGGATTCCAACATTTTGTAAAGTATTTAGCAATATTCGTACAGTTTTACGTACGAGGTTCGGACATTCGTCGTCGTGTTGGAGTATAGAGTAACCCCCCCAGGCGGCCATGTTGGCGGTCCGTTTACGCGGCGCGGCATACCCGCTGGTCTGGCTGTCGGCATAAAGTGTAGGAGCCATAACAATACAATTCCCGTTTTTGATCTACGCGTACAACAGGTACTCACACGCTCATAACACATGGTCCTACTCAAATTGCACAAACAAATTTATAAATAAAGATGTATTGTATCGCCTGGACCACAGCCAAGGCAACACGCTAGTGTAATTTCTCTTTAGCATTCACACTTCCGCTGACAAACCGTAAAATTAGGACTAACATTATTCTAAGAACTACAATAAGTATAATAATAGCTAAAATGAATGTTGCAGCAACGTCTAGTAATAAATATTGGTATAAAGGCAAGTCTCTGGCGTGTGAATGGAGTTGAGCTTGGGGTCCCCATCTTATGACCCTTTCAGTCCAATACACGGCTGTGTCCAAAGGTTCAGCTTGTCTGTCCTTCCATATTTTCGAAGCTCGCCGCGCGCTTATCCGCATTCTGTAAAAGAAACATATAAAGATTATATGTATATGAGTTGTATATTCGGCCCTTAAAATTCAATGTCAACATTATCTTGTATTCAAAAGCAGTTTCATTGTAAATTTTGTCAAAATAGGTCATTGTCGAGGAAAACCACATTCGAAACAAGTTAAAATTAATAAGTATTTTTATAAAATGTTAAATTCACATTGCAATTGCATTGGAAACAATGTTCATAGCATTTGTGTAGGCAGATAATCAGGTTAGGGCCTACTTTAAATTATCTAATCAAAGCATTTCTTAAAGGTTTTCTGATCTCATTACTTTACTCCTACCTGTGACTCCTACACATTACTCAGTTTTGTGATGCTCATAGCAGCTGTTATTATCATGGATTGCCATCAGCTCTAACGCTCGCCATGGCCGTCAAGATGCATCATGCAAGTTTAAAAATACGACCTTTGCAGTTGTAGTTTTTCGCATGTATTCGGTTTTGCATTATAAGGAATAAGAATATTGGTTGTGAGAGCAATCGGATTAAAACCTACAATTTAAAACTGGCGGCTATATTATTAAGTATTTTTTTCTACATTAATAGCTTATTACCAGCTAATGAACAAAATGATGATATAATTTCGAAATTATTTAAATTATATTTTGTGAATCCTTTGATTTGACGATAATTTTAACACGCCAAATGTGTGACGTGCTGCGTCGAATAACAATTTGTCAACGTTCAAGTCAAAATTATAGATAAAGTTAGACAATGCATCTGATCTGTAATAATTAAAAAAACAACCTGAATAGCACCCTTTGTATCTATAATTTTGATAATATGCCATAATTTGTAGGTAACCGTCATTTATATATCCTGGCTAGTGAAGTATCGTCCGTTTCTAACGAGTTGCAAGTCATAGTGTTCATGACATTGCTATTAATAAATTACAATGAATTACATGGTGCCTTAGCAGACGATAGTATGAGGAAGTAAAAGAGGACTGTTGCTATTTGCTATATAGCTGTCGACTCGAGAGGTCGGGTCAAGGATTTATTGATTGGCCGTATAATATGGCGATGTGCCAATTATGTGGACAGTTTAGAATGCATTGTCGGTTATATCATTTCGCATACCTTTTGAATATAATGTCGTTGAAGAGGCTTATAAGCCCAAATTATATTTGTTTCCTTACAGTGACCAATTCAAATAAAGACCGCCTCCGTGACGCATTTGGTACGATGCCGACTGTGGACAAGAGGTCGCCAGTTCCCCACTCCTAGACAAATGTTTGCGAGGTCCACAAATATTTGTCTTGGGTCTGGTTGTTAGTAAGACCTAAAAGTCTCTGGTACTTTCTGATCTTACTTAATTTTAACTTTTTTTAATTGATCTTAAGTGGGGTCAGGACGATGTATGTTCCGTGTATTTATTATTTTTAAGTATTAAAAACACTCTAACTTACTCTGCACTAAGCACGCTCTGCAATCCTTCAAGCAGGGACTTCTCCGTGAGCTCCGTGTAAGGTACCACTCTTCCGAAGCCAACAGCTGCGGCTGCGGCTCCGTTGTAGGGCTGGTCTCCGAAGAACGGCACCACGAGCATTGGTTTCCCAGCTGATATCGCCTCCGTCATGCCAAGGTTACCGCCGTGGCCCACAAACGCAATGACTTTTGGGTGGCCTGTAGGAAATTTCGGAATGTTATACACCTGTTGATGAGGGATACTAGGCTTTCTGATATTGTTTCTATGTTTTTTATCGCCATAGATAGAACACAATGGTTATTTATACATTTTTGTAATCGTCTTTTTTGTAGCTTAAGCTTGCTTATTTTCGCTAACACAATTTCGTGGTCACTTAAGGTGACAGAAAAAATTGGCAAGTACGTATTGCTAAATTGTGCTAGTTTGTCAGTCTTTTTTGATAATTATAACCTCGGGCCCTTCATTTAAAGAAACCGTAATAGAATACGGATACGCCCGATTCTCTTTCTCTTTTTCCATTCATTTTCTTCCTGCTCCCCTCCCGATTTGATGGAACGGCAACATATCCATGATCCAAGTGTTATGGATGTTTATGGGCGGCGATAAGCAGGCATGAATATATCGAAGACGAAAGATAATTGACTTTTGCCAATCCATAAATCGATACTATGTGGATGGCATAGCCTTCGTCATCAGGCTGTCCAGTTAGCACGTGCTGAATACAAGAGTTACCTATTGTTATGTATGTTATATATGTATAATTATTTACATTAATATATCATACTAATATAGGGATTTTCCTCTTTTCTTTTGTATAGGTATCTAAGTATATTGTGGTATTCCTTCATGAGTTTGCTGATGAAGATATGATCAAGGATGTGATTTATGACGTCAATAGTTACCACAGGATAAACGATGACGTATATCTCTTCTACAGAAAATTATCTATTCAGAATGACGTGCAGTAAATTCATTCAAAGCGTGCGTGATTTACGTTCGAGAGTCACGAGGTGCAAGCAACGGTTGTGAATTCCATTATTCTGAATGAAGAAATGAACAGAGAATAAGTATAGTCGTCGTTTTAGTAATACTCATGGTCCACTAAAATATGGATTAATATTAATAATTTATTTCCTTGAATAGCATTTTACATACTAGAAATAATAAATAAAACGACTACCAAAAACTAAAATTAAATAAATTTAATTATTCAATTATTTTTTTAAATATAGAATAAGTACCATGTATTGACTTGTCATAATAGCTATTTAATTGCCTACATGATCAATAAACGAATTTAATTTCATTTTATACTATTTAAATACTCGTACTATTAACATCAATATCAACGTTATACTGTAATATATCTCAATGACTATAAAATTATATTTTCAGACTTTTAAATGTCAATAACTACCTAACTAATTAAATGAAAGCGCTAAGGCTTTTGACACTATAATATTTAGTAAAAAAAAGTATCTCGTAAAAAAACTTCTAACAAATCGTAGATACGTGGGCTTCTAATAACTCAACCGACGTAATCGTGTCTAATAAGTATTTATATGATTAGTATGTTATGTTTATGATTCAATTGTTTTAGCATCAATACGAAAAGGTGCATAATCACAGCGTTTTATTTTATCGGTACACGTGCATGATAATCAAGGTTCTTTGGAAAGATTCATAATCATGAGTACTTCATGATTTGAAGTCAATAGGTACTTAGGCATATACTAGTACATACAGTTACCTCAATACATTAAGCATTGGAAAAGAGGATTCACAAATACAAGCATCGAGGAAATTTCTCATTTTAGACCTTTGGACGAGCGGTTTGGCTTGAGCCAACCGCTCGTTCAAAGGTCTAAAAAAACACATGTTAACTTTAAAACAAAAAAAAACAAAAGTTTTTTAAAGTTAACATGTGTTTTTTCGAATGAAATGATACATCAACCGCAACGTGCTTCGCGTCGACGCAATGTGGTGAATCACAGAAAGTATAGTTTAGAAAATCTCGATATAATATTTTCAACAGTTTAATATGATCCATGCAATATTTTCTTTGTTATTTGATTTTAATTACTAAAATATATAAATTCTTGCTAACTTGTGAACATTTTCATTTTCACGAACATTTTCTGGTGTAAAATATCTAAAACGCAACTAACGTGCACTTAAAACACCTGTTCAAAAGTACTACACTAGTACACTATACTTAGTATTCTGTGACCATGTATCAGCCCCTATACGTCCCACTGCAGGCACGGGCCTCCTCTATAAACGAGAGCACGATTGAGAGTGGTTAGACTATTTAGTTCACCACGCCGCGCTGGCCTAGTGCGGGTTGGCGGACTTACCATACCATCGTTTTTTTATCTCTATTGTTTGCAAGTTTCCTTACGATGTTTTCCTTTACCGTCATTGTGCGTGGTGATTGACTATCAATACACACATGACTCCAAAACGTCAGAGGTTCGCCCTGGGATTTGAACACGCAACCACCGTGACATACTTAGACTACAGGCCCGTGGCAAAAAGTGATGGGTCATATGAACCACCAGGAGACCTATATAGTAAGATTCAGGGGCATTAAATAATAATATTTAGCACTATGCCGTCACTTGTAAGCTGTCCATTTGAGTGCAGATGAGAGTTCAAAGTAACACGAAGTGGGGTACATTTTGGCTTATATATTTTTGTACGGCATTCCTGCCATCGATAGATCCATGAAAAATAATAAGAAAGCACGTAGTGCCGTACAAAAATAGTGCGCCACAAAATCAGAAGAACGTTAGATTTTCCGGCAATTTTCTCGGTAAATTTGGTCATTTGATTTTGTACGGCATCGGTTCCATACAATTTCAATACCTCTTCTAATCCATTATTCCGCAACGCCGTACAAAAACCATGCGACAAGAGAGAAAAATCGGTGGTTGCAACCCACTCCCCTTCAGTGGTCCAGGGGGTGATTTGACGCAACATAAGAATAATTTATTTTGAAAGTGTTTTAGGCATAGATAACGTTTTTTCACATGCCGTAAATTTTTTTTGGTCCAAATGTCTGTAGGACGGTAAAAACTGTCGAAAAATCTATGTAACGAAATATACTTTAGTTTTATATTTGGTATTATATTTTTTGTACGGCATTTAGATACTTTATTTGTTTTAAATGCAATCGCCTATAATAATCAATGCCGTACAAGTCTTCATATTGATAAAATGTTGTGATGTTGAATATATTATTAAGTTGTCGCTATTTATGATGATAGGGTTAATGAAAAGTTATTAAACTCGTACTTCGTATCAGCCAATATACGAGTACGTCCCTCTGCAGGGCACGAGCCTATTCTACAATCGAGAGTACGAATGAGAGTGATTAGGCCATATAGTCCACTATGCTGGCCTAGTGCGTGTTGGCACTCGTACTATTACTTTAATTTTAAGATTATTTTATTTGTAACTTCCTACCTCCCTACTACATTAGTTGCTATTCTTACTATTTATTATACATACTTTGGTATGTATAATAAAATAGGTTTGATTTATAATAATAAGATGTTACAAAATTTGTTTCCATTTTTTATGTCACTAAGGAGGCTACCCTAATCATTTATGGCTATTTACTGAAATTGTGCAAAATGGTATACTGACATTGCCTAGCCAGTTTTACCTCCTAAAATACTCCCAAAATATATCATTAATATGGGGTCGCGTATTGTCTTGTTATTAAACTAAATTTTAGATTGTGTCAGCACATAAGAGTTAAATAATTATTATTGAGGTAATGTCACAGACATGAGATCATGACTTTGTCTGATTTTGATTTTTTTTTTCAAAAACTATATTTACAAACAAAAATTGTGTAAAATAATTAAAAATTATAACATTTGTTGGGTTTTTACACGCTTTATATTAGCTTCACCTGTATGTTTGTTTGTATGTTTGTTTGTATATTTGTTTGTATGTTTGTAACCGACTCCTTAAGACGCGATTTTGACCCACTTTAAACGGACAGATTTCATTCAAATTTTGCACACCTGTCAAAGACCGATGACAATACAATAATCCGATTAAAATATATGATTAATAAATAAATAAATAAATAACACCCAACAGTCATATACATAGTCCTGACCCCACAATAAGATCGAGTCTTGTGTCGTGGGTATCAGAAACTACGAGAGACTTTTCGGTCTCACAAACACCCAGACCCGGAAGAAATATTTGTGGGCCGCACAAACATTTCTCTCGGTGCGGGGATCGAACCCGCGGCCTCTCGTTTCATAGGCGGCGTCTAACCAACTGCGCCACGGAGGCTGAAATATCTTGTTGTCTCTTTTTGATAATATCTTAAAAAGCACCCCACGCTTTTTTTACAATAAAAATATTTTTTTCTTATTAATTTTTTACACTATCCTTAATTCAGTATTATTAAAATTTATTTTCTATTTTTTAGTTGGGTTTTCTATAAAAAGTGTGTTTTTTTTTGTTTTTTTAAACTATTATTTTTACGATAATATGTGTAAATACCATGAAAATCGACCGTATATTTAACTTTATTTTACGTTAAAGTGCATAAATATCAAAATCCAGGCAAAGGTAGGGCAGTTGATGGTACCTTTATTTTTCATTTTTGTATATATGTATCATTAAACATATTTAATCACACAATTTAAAAAAATAAGTCCACGTTTAAAGTATATTACATCGAAAAGTATTCAAAAATCTTAATACTGAGATAGATAGTTTTTAATTTTTGGATGAAATAAACACTCAGTTTCACTTTATATAGACGGCATAACGATTTATAGATATTAACACTTGTTCTCTTCAAAAACATGTTAATGCCGTACGGTATCAGATGACCACAAAGTACCCCTGAAATGGTAGTGTCATTTTAATCAGCAATAAGTTATGATCTGCATAAAAATGTACGGCATCATTTTTACTCCATTCATTAACCTGAGTTCTTTTTAAAACAACAATAATATTCAAAAAGTTGCTGTATTTCATTAATCTACGATAATTTAAACTTTAGAAATAATTTGAAAAAAGTCATATTTTGTTTTCCTCCCAATTTTTAACAGAACATTTTTTATTGGACGGCTATATTATATAACAATAGTATTTAGCAATATCTTATTAAAAAATAAGTAGCCGTACAGAATCAAATGACCTTACAGCTTTCAAGATCAAATTTGTGATAAATTTAGGTATAATTGATATTATACATTCAAATGAACAATAATTTTTTGACGGCATGTTTTTAAATAGTACTTTTGAGTGCTACATAATGTTATGATACCGATGCCGTATTTTTTCACATCACACCCTGGACCACTAAAGGGGAATGGGTTGCAACCCCCGATTTTTCTTCCTTGTCGCATGGTTTTTGTACGGCGTTGCGGAATAATGGATTAGAAGAGGTATTGAAATTGTTTGGAACCAATGCCGTATAAAATCAAATGACCAAATTTACCGAGAAAATTGCCAGAAAATCTAAAGTTCTTCTGATTTTGTGGCGCACTATTTTTGTACGGCACTACGTGTTTTCTTATTATTTTTCATTGATCTATCGATGGTAGGAATGCCGTACAAAAATATATGACCAAAATGTACCCCCCTCCGTATGCTTTTGAAATCTCACCTGCGCTCTGGTGGACAGCTTACAAGTGACGGCATAGTGCTAAATATTATTATTTAATGCCCCTGTATCTTACTATATAGGTCTCCTGGTGGTTCATATGACCCATCACTTTTTGCCACGGGCCTGTAGTCTAACTGGCAGTCGCGTCTGGTCCGTTTACCAACAGGTCGCCACGCACTTCACCATACAAACTAGTCATTTCCGTTCGGGTTGAACGTGTTATTAGTATGGCTATTGCAAACACCGATATCCTATCGGCAGAGCTGGCATATATAACTTCGCGTTATGATCCAAATAGCAGTTGAATTGTATTCGGTTATTTTGAATTCGATATTTGGGGCAAGGATTATTCAACGAATGATCTATGTGTTGCTCAATAAGATTTTCTTAAATGTAGTACGTCTTTCTTATATACATAATTCATTAATTATTTGTTTATTTTATTCTTAACTGCACATAAAGAGGATAAACCCTTAAATATATTAAAATAAAAATTATTTTTATTTTAAGTTTAATTTTATATTTTTACATCAGTCGTGGTAGGTACTTATTTTTATTATACGTAATAAATTCTAACTGCCGCCTGGAAAGCATAATTTTTTTCAAATTACATATTAGTATTAATAAAAAACGGACGAAATTCATGATGCGAGAATATGATCGTTCATACGTCATATGCACTATTATCCAGCATTTTTACTAATAGTTATGCCTATGTAATACAATAAAGAGATTATTGCCTGATAAAGACAATTTTATCAGACAGTAAAATACTTAAATACAGTCACTACCAAACCAATAAATTAGAAAAAATTGTTAGCAATAATTCATTGCGTAATTTCAGGATTAATGTGATAAAAATAAAATCATAATTGCTTCATTCCGTTACGTGTAATTGTATGAATGTGAACACGTGGACTATCGTACATTTCATTCTGATTATCTTATCATTGTAACCTTGACATAATTTGGCTGTATATTTGTACGTAGACGATTTCGCCAGACGTATTATCGCGTAAAAAATAATCTTGAGTAGGTATACTGATTAGTCTCTGTAGACTTTCTTTTTATTTGACCATTTGTTCTATTGGGCTTAAGGTATCTACACATTTTTATAAAGGTACAACAGTTGTGCAACCAAACGTGCCAAACCGCACTAGGCCACCGTGGTGGACTCTAGTGGTATATTCTTCGGGTGGACTATATGGTCTAACCATGGGCGTAGCCAGCCATGGGCTTAGGGTGGGGCAGCAGTCTAAAATAATATGTAACTAACAAAATATACCTGCGTTCTTCCTCCGGTGAACTTAACTGACTGACTACCCCCACCCCCTTCCAATGTCACCTATATATCATATTTTTTTTCAAATATTATCTTCATATATAGGTATAAAATGTAATCTTATTTTATTCTGGAATTAAAGACCATGATAAAAATGTCTAGACAGAAAGGTTGCAGTTGTTTTTGATTTGCATACAAGTAATGATAAACGAATCGTGAATCATACGAAAAACATATTATGTAGCATTTTAATCAAAATTATAATGTGTCCAAAAAATACACGCCCCCCAAGCGCCCCACTCTGCCCCACCATGGCTACGCCCATGGGCCTAACCCCTCTCAATCGTACTCTCAATTGTAGATGAGGCTCATGCCCTGCAGTGGGACATTGATGGACTGATACAGCTGTGGAAGCAGCTCACCCAATGGTAAATTGTCACCACGTCGCCAGCCTTAAAGATATTGCCAGGAAAATAAAGCCTAACCCGCTAAAATATTTATTATAATTTAAATATTATTTATCATGCAGAAAGCCCGGAGGTTCGGCGGAGTGACGTAATTTTCAGAAAGATTTGACGAGGTAAGATATAAAATAAAAACCCTGGATCAAGTTCGATTGCCTGGAGTAAAACAGCAGTGTAAATGCACTGTTGTATTTCAGTTTGAAGGATATTGTAGCCAGAGTAACTACTGGACATATAGAGACTTAACATCTTATGCCTCGGGGTCGCGAGCGCATTGGAGTGCTAAGCATTGCATTGCAATTCAAGGTGTTTGAGTTTTGCTACTGTTCATGAGCAGTCGTATCGCTTACCATTAGGCGAATGGCATGATCGTCTCGCCATTCATAGCAATAAATATATAAAGAGCCAAAAGGTTTACTCACGTAACAGGTCATACTGCGGCAACCACCTCACTTTTAAAATGTTGCCAGTTAGCGTTCCTTCTTCATCGCTCTCCTCGTACTTCCATATAACTCTCTGTTTTATCTTCGACAATGCGCTGATGATCATCTCCTCCTTGTATTTTGGTATTGTCGCCGTTTTGATCAGCGAACCAAAACTAAGGAGCACTACTCCATGGTCTGACTCGTTCAGGAATTTTTCCATGTACTGAAACAAGACATATCTGTTTAATTTTTTGTAATCAACCATTCAGGCAGTCGTTTATGTTCTTTAAATCGAAATCGGTAAATCGCAATAAAATCTTATTTTTCCCCAATTAGTCATTAGTCATTTTACGTTGGTTGGTCCTTTAAGCTCGAAATTCTTTTACGCCTCTTGTTAACCAAAGACAGACTATCGTATATTGGTCGGGCGCTAAATGCTTGAACTTTTTAATTAAATTAATTTAATGAATTATGCAGGGCATATTGTAATTAAATATTGGGTTTATGTACTTCTTCTTCATATAAGTAATCTTCAACTGGGCTAACTTTCATACCTCTCCGTCCGCGCAATTTTCGTAAAAAAGATTTTTCTTCGCATATTAATATTACGAGTATATCGGTAGAATTGGCATCATTTTGTTTTTCTTTACGTAAAATATTAAATTTTACACATACTTTGTTGAATGTTTGTCTTAACATTATTTACTTTGTTGACAAAAAAAAAACCTCTCATTTTAAAAACAAAGTCTGATAACAAGGTGAGTAATGAGTAAGTGACAAATAAATAAATTGTATACAATTGGCCAGCTTCATACATGGTAAACATTGTGAATTGTAAACAAGTTGTAAAAGAGTTCGTCGACCCTAACCTTTGTTGAAGGTACTAATATCTCCCATAAACGGTTTTTTATTCAGAGCACGTTTTAAAATATGTCCACATCAATACGAGTATGTGCAAGTTGGTGGTAGGATATTGGCATCCGTTCGATAGTGATCTCTATACACAAAATACGTAAATCTTGCCATCATGACAGGAGCAATTGCTTCACATTTCTGCCTATGTACGTATATTCTGCCGAGCAGCCTTATATATATAAGTTTGTACATGTAGGTTTGTACATTCTTACTGAATTGTAAAACAGACTTTAAAAAGGGAGATAAAGAAGACAGTTTGTTATGCTGTGGGAGTTTTGAGAAGTTTTTTCTACACAGGTATTCGTCCCGATTCGATGATAGCATCAAAATATCTTGTACTGTACTTGGACAAAGGCATTTTTTTATTAGGATACTTATCTTTATCTTTGTTTTACACTGCTCTTTCTTTCTCCTTCTTTTATATCCATCCAAAGGTTATCTGGTAGAGATCGCTTATTAGCGATAAGATCGCCTTTTGTACTTTTAATAGATGTTATTTCTTTATATCGTTATGTCCTTTTGCTTGTGTACAATAAAGATGAAATACATAAATACTTAAGGCAGAATATGCTTGTCCTGGTTGCACCTCTGCCTACTCCTTCCGGGAAAAGGCGTGATGTTTGTGTGTGCATACTTAAGATGTTTTAAACAAAAATAGGGTAAGAATGGGGATTACCGGTCACTTAAGGCGAAATAATCACAAATCAGATAATAATAAACATTTCTTTATTAATCCTTTTAACAATCAAACTATAGGTATTCTTCTAACAAAATCACATTAATTGAGATCAATAATTAAAACAACTTTGGCATAATCAGCATTTTAAAAAAAATCTAGTTTGACTGGTATTAGACCCTTTGGCAGGTAAAACCAGTCAGTAGGTTGCTAATGCCGGTCAAGCTTTGTTCAGGCATAAGTCGCAAATGTAACCCTCAGGAGAGTCATAACCAGAGCACTCAGCGTGTGCCCAGAGACCACACAGCACACATCTATACCAGAGCTCGTTATTATGCCCATAATAATCACAAATTATACATTTGTTTTCGTAGTCCTCGTCAGCATCGGTGTCTTCATCTTCACGCAGGTCTGTCATTTCTACTTCCGAGTCCGATGTACTCTCATTACGTTTGTTTTTATCTTGAAGCACTCTCTTTTTAGCTTTTTTCACTTCCATCGATTTTCCTTTTCTTTTAACTGTCTTTCTTTCAGTTTTTATTTTAAGAGTTGGCTTTTTCTTCTCCTTTGTAATTTTTCTGTTTTCTTTCTCGTCCAAAGCTTGTTTGTTAGGAGTTCCTGTTAAGACTGTTGCGTGCTGTTTGCGAGATAGTATGTTTTTTTTCTTGTCTCTCGACTTATTTGGTAGTGGCAAAAGATCCATAACAGTGACAGTTTTACAAACGCCTGTGGAAATCGTTGTTGCATTATTTGCTGAGACTGGTTCTATCATATCAGCTAGTGATGGCAATTTAGATGAATTTGGCTGACATTGAGTTGGTGGGTCATGTGTTATTGATTGATTCTTTCTTGAAACGTTGAAAACGGCACGCCACATGATCGAGCTGCTTCTCTTATAGTTTTTCCTTCATCCACTAGTCTGAAACCCCTGTGTAGTTGCTCTTGGCTCCACGACGCCTTTGAAATGGGTTGGCTTCTTCTTTTAGGCATTCTAAGATAATAAAAAAAACATTAATATTAACATAAATAATAGTCATGTATACCAACTTTACTTGCGGTTAATACCGGTCAGCATGACCGGCATTGCCCGACTCGAAACATTTCCGTAAAAAAAAATCTAGATAGGAAACCTGACCAAATAAGTTAAAAAACGATTATCACTCTGAATGCTAAGTAATTATGGTGCAACAATCCTAGGTAACAAGTTAAGAAACGTGAAATTATAAAAACTTACCTCTTATTGTTTTATCCCGAAATTTTACATCAACTAGGCGCGAAAACAAACGACGTACGTTCATCCAAGATTTCGGCTGCGGAATGAAGCGGGGACCGGGGCGTTGCCACTTGGGAACATCACGCCACTCGCTGTGCATGTGTGCGTGCGTCGGAACGCAGTAGTTTGTAAGATTTTATATTGACCGGTATTACCTCCTGACCGGTATTACCCGGTTCTACCCTAGGTGCTAGAAATTGTATTCCAGTTTGTCACGCCATCAAATACACATATTAAAATAGAAATTCCTTTATTGGTCATGTAGGCAATTATACCTACCTACCTATTTGAAAACGTTCTTTATTAACAATCAATAACTTTATTTTGTATAATGTATCTACAGTGTCTACTAAATTTGGAATTACTTACCATGTATTTGTGAAGTGCTAATTGATATTATAAAGTACATTTTACTGTCGTATTGTTGCTGTTGTAAACTCTGTTAGCTCTAGTATAAACCTCTGTGGTTTGTTAGCAGCTATATTGTAAATTATGTATTTAAATTTAAAATAATAAATTAAAAAAAAACCTATATAATTGCTCTTATGACAAGTCAATACATAGTACTTAATCTATAGTTTAAAAAAAAATTAAAAATAATTATTATATACATTTATGTAAGGAAGATTCATACGCTTAGCACATAGTTACCTAACCGTATAACTACGTTTTGATCTTTGATCCATTCAATAAATACTAATAGACGGTATCTATTGAAGCAATAGATCACAATGAGTTGGGCTCTCGGTAGTCGGTGCTAGTTTAGTTTACCAATTGGAACTGGTTAAATAACAATTGAGTAAAGTTAGGTACAGGTTCGATTAAGGTTTTTAAATGGAGGCCATCAACAAGTGCAGTGTCAACCTAATGGAGGTTGCCGTAAGACGCTGATTGCAATGAAAATAGCGAATAAAATGTTTACAAGAAAATACTGAGTAAGTTTACCGGAATTATGATTTATATCTCCCTTCCGGTATAATATTATATGATACATTTCCTTTTTCCCAGGAGGGATAGGCAAAGGTGTTACCAGAATAACAACGTTTCGTCTTGTGTGTTTTATCCCACTATGTGATAGGGGCCGAGCCTAGCCGAGCCGAGCCGAGCCTTTTTTTATTACCTATACACCATATGTAAATTAAGATGTTATAAATAGAATTAATACATACATACATACATAAACTCATGTCTTTTTCCCAGAAGGGGTAGGCAGAGGCGCCAGGGCACCCACATTTCGCCAATATGTTCCGTCCCACGATGTGATAGAGGCCGAGCCTATCGCCACAACTATCGACAAATTCCTTACTCCGGGCTGATAATGAATAGATAACTTCAATATCCCGACCCGGAATTCGAACCTGAGACCTCAGCGTTATAATCGTACTGTAGTACAACTGCGATACCGCGACATAACATTAATGTATTTTTTTATTACCTATAAATATATGTAAATTAAGATGTTATAAATAAAATTAAAGCCGCAAATAAAGTACAAAGAAATTTTTTATCGCTATTGACAATATTTGCCAGATAAACTTAATATACCTAGTAACTCAATGCCCTCAATGGCAAGAAATAAATTGTGAAAAACATTGTTCTATATTGTTGATCCGGAACAAAGAGCAACGACTTCTGAACGTAAATGGCTGATTATAATAGTTTTATGCAAATAACTTGACCTCAAGGAAAATAGAACACGTGCGTACAAACACAATACCAATTGTTACTATTGCTTCGGAAATAGATGAGCCACCATTGACATAAATATGTGGACAGAGCGTAAAGCGCGTAAAGTGTTCCGACGTAAGTGGTGCGCACGCTCCAGTACATCTCTAGTGGAGCGTTACTGAAATTAGTCGGCCCTCGCAACGATTTTGAAAATACTAATACTTGTAATATGACACAAGGTTTATTAAAAATGAATATAATAGTTTTAACACCGTTTACACGAAATCTCTTAAATTAAGTTGGTTTAATATTTACTTTAGCGCTATTTATATAATATTAGTAATATGTATTATTATATTACTTCCAAGGGGATTATAAATTGGTGACACATGCAAAATACATAGGTACCTTGTTGCCAGCTGGCACTTATTGCATGAGTAGTTACATGGTAGGTATGTATGTACTACATACAATTTCAACACGTTAAAATACATTTACATAAAATATTAAATTTAGTATTAGGTTGTAAAATATTGCAATATAAAAACGTTTTTTAAATCGTATTCACATTTGAATCTTGCTTTTGAATCCTGAATAGGTAACTTGGGAAAAAAATGCTAATATTATTTGATTTGTTTATTTTAATGACGATACGTTGAGAAAAAATGAATACCTAGCCACATCGTATTCAAATAATTGTAATTTATAGGAAATTAACTTTGTTCATTTAAAATAAAGTTATAATGCGGTTTTTTGGTTTTCCAAGTAACTAATGAATGAATGAATCATGAATGAAGTTCAAAGTAAATGTTTGAGAATTCATAATATTAGCTATTTTAAATCGTCTAATCGTTATGATCTCAATTGCTCATGTGAAGAAAAAAACAGTTCAAAGAAATACTCTCAGCATCAAATACTGTATAGGTATGTATTCTAATAATTAAGACACCTCGGTTAATAAAACGTAGGTAATTTATTAAAGTAAATACATTTTCCAATTCATAATAAAAATATGGAAATATCAGGAAAAAAATTACATAATGTAGGCAGACAGCTAATACTCGTAATTTAATCAAAGCATGAGGTATGTAGCAACCAAGATTATACAAGGTAATAGGAAAATAATATACCATTAGGTACTAGGATTTGGAATATCCTACTTATATTATAAATGCGAAAGTTTGTGTTTTGTACGCCTCTTCACGCTCAAACTGGTACGCTAATTTTCATGAAATTTAGTATGGAGCTAGCTGACACCCTGGATTAACACACAATTACTTTTTATGCCGACAAACTGTAGTGTTACCGTGGGATGTGCAAATATACAGGGTATATCAAGACTGCTACCGAAAACGAAGCCGGGTGGTAGTTTAAGCGATTTCAGACACAATGCAACAGAAAATCTAGGAAAAAAAGCGAAATTTATTTTTGTTGTTATTTTTTTATATGGTCGTATTGGGTGGTAAATACATTTTTTCGTAAAATAATAGTGTATACCCTTTTATTTATAAAGACTGTATGGTATAAAAGAGTTTAAATTATTATTTTAGCAAAAACTATGGATTTACCACCCAAAAATGACGATATTTAAAAAAAATTAAAAAGAAATTGACGCGTTTCTTAGCAAAATTTTTAGTCGCATTGTGTTTGTAGTCACTAAAACTACCACCCGGCTTCGTTTTCGGTAGCAGTCTTGACATACCCGGTATTCGATACTCTTTCAAACTCAAAGGAATAGGATGGGCAGCAAAATATGGCAGTAACGTAGAGTTCAAGAATGTTGATTAATTATCACGCCAAATAGTTCTTAACTTTCTAAAATGGACTCAAAAAGTATCTGCACCCGGGTGAAGCCGCGCCGGATCGCTATTAGTTTATAAAGCGGTCTGCAGATGGTCATGCGCATTTACATGAATAGGGATCTTGACTCATGTTACAAAATTCGTTTAAAATTTGTCACATATTAAAGAGAGTATTTTAAAACCTAATATAATATGTTGACTTTTGAAAACCTAATTGTTGAAGTGAAACTTCCATATAAACGGGGGTTTTTAAATTCGGCAAGTACATTAACAATCTGCCCGTAAAACATCAAGTATTTTTTTTGTTGCGATTCGTTTTCCTACTTTTCCTTTGCCATTCGTTTTTCCACTTGTCTGTTGCGATTCTATTTTCCACGTTGAAGTTTCACTTCTTCCATGTAACCTAGCACACATCTCTAATTTTTTTGTATGGGTCATGTTCGGAAATACCGCACAGGATGTTATTAGAGCTAACCCAATCACTCCTTATGGAAGACAATGGAATTTACCTATTATCACTAAGCCAAACACAACAGGAAAGCATTAGCATGTGGAAATTCTGAGGCATTGACTACATTGTTAAATGTGGACTATTTTGAGAAACATTGGTATTTACACGCAGATTGTTGGCAAACAGTATGCGCGTATATTATCTGTATTGGTGTACATTACTGCGGTTCCAATCCGTCTGTTCTCTGTATTGGGTTCTGATATGATAGTTCGTGGCACAATTAGGTATTGCGGTACATCGATGTATTTTTCCATTTTTAATACTATATTTTATCGGTCATATTATAGACAGTTTTAAAAGTTATATTAGTGATAAAATGTTTGTCCCTTTCGAAGGACTTTTGGATCCAGTTTGAGCGAAGAACACAAAACATCGATATTTAAAATAGGTTTTAAAATGTCTATGGATAGGGCCTTATGAGAATTAGAACCTGAATAAAATGGAAATTATGAGTGTCATTGAATATATGTATATTTCTGGAAATAGACTTTTCCAAGTATGCATGGCGATGAAAATATTTATATACGTTTTATTGTTTTTATTTTGACAGCCTCCGTGGTGAAGTTGGTTAGACGTCGCCTGTGAAAAGAGAGGTCGCGGGTTCGATCCCCGCACCGAGAGAAATGTTTGTGCGGCCCACAAATATTTCTTCCGGGTCTGGGTGTTTGTGAGACCGAAAAGTCTCTCGTAGTTCCTGATACCCACGACACAAGACTCGATCTTAGTGTGGGGTCAGGACTATGTATGTGACTGTTGGGTGTTATTTATTTATTTATTATTTTATATGGCCTGTTAACGATGTTTGCAAAGTATATGTACACATAGGGGTCTCTACATTATGAATATAGTATTCACTGTCAAGAAATGACCACGTTACGATTTAACACAGCCTAATATCATAAACCCTATCATAAAACCCGGGCGCGATATCTACAAACAAGCTACGGCAAAAATAAGTCCGGGAGCAGGAATAGAACCCGCGACCCAATTCCAAAGCGAGCTTGCCCTTTACACGTTTAAAGATATCCAACGAGTGCCAGTGGCGCATGTCGCTCAGTTTTATCGGTCACTGGACTCGATGCCGCGTGGTTTAACTATACGTCTGTACTGGGTCGAATTTAGGACGAACGGTCGGGTGGCTTGGGCCCCAATGTTTGATTTTTTTTCATGTTACTTCCGAGGTCAGTATATCGTAAATGTGGCATCTACTGTGTTACCATTGCTATACTATATTTATTTTCTATACACGGGGTTTAAAAAAAATATCAATATGTGCATTGATTAGTGAATGCGACATAGAAACACAGCTAGGTAAGAAATAAATATATAAGTTTCTAAGTCAGATAAAATAGTTTTATACTTTGATAGGGTGATAAGAAACTATAATAAGAAATTATGCAGTTACAGTGATTAGTAATTATACAGTTACAGTAATTAGAAATTATTCTAAAATCATATTAATAATTGAGTGATAAAATAATTGCGAACGGGTTTGAACAACAATTACATCGTTTTTACAGTTTTGTGTCTTATTTGCAAATTGAAATCATTATTAGAAAAATGCGTATGTAAAAATTATCGATAAGATCTTCGATCGTGTTTATGTGATCGAGGGATAAAGAAAGAAATCTTTATCCCTCGATCACATAAATTTTAGCGTAATTTCTACAGACAAAAACATACTTAATCTTAAATCATAATCACAGGTATGAACGATCAAAGCGAAATATTGAGGTTATAAAACCTGTGTATCTAATCGATATTTTTGATATTTAATTAATATAATAATGGACCCAAAGCGACAATAGGTAAATCCGGCTCTGTGTATGTAATTATACCCGCTGACCAACTCTTAAGGCTTCTAAACTAGGATTCCTTAGCGACACACAATATTAGAAATTTCCGTGAAAGTTTACTTTCTTATGATATACTAGAGGCCCGGCCCAGCTTCGCCCGGGTACAAATAGATTTCTATACAATAATATGTACGTATTATACATATAAACCTTCCTCTTGAATCACTCTATCTATTAAAAAAAACCGCATCAAAATCCCTTGCGTAGTTTTAAAGATTTAAGCATACAAATGGACATAGGGACAGAGAAAGCGACTTTGTTTTATACTATGTAGTGATTACAGGCTATGGCTATTTAAGTTGTATATAATTCTGGAGACCTTGGTGATTAAATATCGAAATTAATCGTATGCCTGTATTGAAATTCTATGATTTAATGAGTTTAGTCACGCGATAGTTCATCTAGTACAACTATACCGGGTATCTCAAGACTGCTACCGAAAACGAAGCCGGGTGGTAGTTTTAGTGACTACAGACACAATGTAACTAAAAATTTCGCAAAGAAACGCGACATTTATTTTTTATGATTTTTTAAATATCGTCATTTTTGGGTGGTAAATCCATAGTTTTTGCTAAAATAATAATTTAAACACTTTTATACCCTAGATTATTTATAAATAAAAGGGTAAACACTATTATTTTAGGAAAAAATGTATTTACCACCCAAATATGGTCATAGGAAAAAAATAACAAAAAAAAATTGACACTTTTTTTTGCAACTTTTTCTGTTGCATTGTGTCTGAAGTCGCTTAAACTACCACCCGGCTTCGTTTTCGGTAGCAGTCTTGATATACCCTGTATGTAAATAATAATTGTAAATATTGAATAACTTAAAAAAACGCAACACTTATTTGTGTGAAGTGTACAAGCAACTTGCTTGACTTACTACTTTACGATATTGCGCGTGTTAATGACCTCCCAAAGCCCATCAGTAGCAATACAATTACAAAATAATAATGAGGCGTAAAATTAGTTACACTACCGCTATTCAACTACATGTTGTTATATCTAATATTTATAGATTTAAAACGCAGCAAGCAGTGATTGAAGCATGACCACAAACTACATATATGTACAATTGTATGTACATATTAACTGCGTAATGTAGAATCGTTGATAACGGAGGTCTTATCGAAGACTTTAATTAAATAAACAACTACTAGTTTATATATATTATGTTGTATAGTAGATAAACGTATGTAGTAGTAAATGTAAATTCATAAATATTTATTTAGGCTATAGACAAGTTGATTTGGGGATCGTACCCTGATCATCCGTTTTACAATTATTCCTGAAGAAAGCTGACTTACTTAAAAATATATAATAATTTCAAAAACCTTCCGTAACAATCAGTTTTATGATTTAATAAAGGCCATTCAATATTAAATAGGTAGATAAAATAAATGTATAGCTGTAAATAACTGATTTTAGTTATTATTTTATTTATGTATTACCGTGTAATAATACGCTTTTAGAGTGATTAGGCCATATAGTCCACCACGCTGGCTTAATGCGGGTTGCCGGAATAATAGGATAAAAATTAAAACTTAATGAATTGTCTTGCAAAACTGCACAAACAATATTTTGATTAATATTTCGACTCCGATCAAATATGTACCCACTTAATACTTATGATGTTTTATACTTTTGTTGTCGCTTAGAGACGGAATGTCATCCCCTTGTTGTAATCTTAACATTGTATTTAATGTCTTAAAGCTACCAGATACAATGGTACGTAAAGAAACTATGTAGCGTTATTGGTCATTTGCAGTAATGTATTTATTCCATTCTAGGGAGTTCTGAACGTGACAAAAGAATTTGTTTCAGTCAATCAGTCGAGACAAAGAAAATGCTAAATTCAATAATCTTTAAATACATTTACATATGTAAGGAGTACGTTCTTCGAAAACATTTTCAATGGTTTTCAATTTCCATGTTAATGCTTATTCTTATTTAACGTTTTTAAAACTATTTTAGTTATAGATATGTTATATTCTTTGCTCAAACTAAATTAAAAAATTGTTCAAAAGGGACAAAACATTTAAAACTGTCTATAAATATCTTGTGGAGAACAATCGGGGAGGCCTATGCTGAAAAGCAAGACAATCAACAAACCGGTGTCTAATATAATAATTAAATACTTATAAAAAAAAACAAAATTGTAATAGAATAAAAAAAATAGTAGTAAGATAGATTGTACCTTAGTTGATTGTTAATAAGACTATTATTATTATAAATATCTTTAGAATTTAGTGTACTCTTGTGTTTTCCGTTAATACTTGTATTATCGTTGTTAGTGGCCCAATTATTTTATCACCAACACATATATTAAACGTTGTACATATTTCATGGAATTCCTCATGGATCTCTATAACAATCTGTTGGAAGCTACTGATAGCGCGCGAGTTGAATGCAGTCGGGGCCTGAGGAAAGAGCGGGAGCATCTCCCCCCGCCGTCCGCACGTCTCCCCTCCTGTGCCTGTAGCTTAGTGTAGTGCTTCCCGAGCTATCGTACGCTTGTTACGATACTCAACATATTATAATCGTGACACGGACTCCGTGTTATTATTTGTTTGTTTAATAATACATTATAACTGATCGTCCATCAAATTCTGTTAAAAATAACGAGTATTTTTTCGTCGCCAAGCACGATAAATAGCGAAAATTGTGAATGAATAATTTGTTTTATTTGATGTTGGTGTGTAAAATAAAAACTTATTAAAAAATGTGTGATATTTATTATCTTGTTTAATTTTTTAATTATGTGACAAACTGAAAACAATGTGAAAAAAAATCGATATACCCATTATGGCCATAAATAATTAGATCACAGCACTACCGCATTCCTAAGCTCTGCATTCAACTCGCGCGCTATCAGTACCTGCATACATATTTTTTTCTTGCTATGTACGGCGAGCATCCCGATCACCTGATGGTAAGCAATACGATCGCTCATGAACAGTGCCAAAACCAAACACTTTTACTCTGGCTACAATGTCCTTCACACGGAAACACAACAGTGCATTTACACTGCTGTTTGGCGGAATTGCATAAAACTTATATTACATTTCCTATGGTACACGTCAAACTTTTCGGAATCATAGCCAATCCCCATGTATTATAACGATTAACGGGGAAAGAGTGTGAGGAAACCTGCATACCATAGCGATTTCTAAGAATTTCTATGGTATTTAAAGTCGTCCAATCCACACTAGGCCAGCGTGGTGGAATATATGGCCTTACTCCTCTCAATCGTACTCTCGATTGTAGTGGAGGCCCGTGCCCAGCAGTGGGATAGATGTATATCGGCTGATGCAGATATTAAATTTCCCAAAAAAATATATTTATTTTGTTTCCCCTTTCATTAAGAAGTAATAGTTAATAATATCTCGATTTGTGGGTAAGTGGAATCGTATAACTGTAATGCCCGCCTTATCAACACGGTAAATTACTAGCTTTAAATAATATTTACACTGGCCTGCATGATTTGCTACTTTGTTATCTTAATGTTCGGCCATGCGGAAATGATTTATTGGAAGAAATTATAAGATTTTCACAATCATTCGTTGTAATAGTGCACAGGCTACCTCCATTGTGGACCAGTGGAAATCTCCAAGAGTACGCTGGCTTAGTAGCATTTTAATCATGGGGGCGTGACTTCGTACATGAAAAATATTGAAAACAATCATTTCGATTCTAGCGCCACGCTCTGGCTAGAACGAGAAATTATCGTGTAAGTAGTTTAAATGGGATTGTTAAATGGCGGTTATGTGCCACTAAATTAAGAAATATATTTTGTAAGTTATATTTAACCAATTTCTACTTGATATTGGTTAAATTACAGGAGATTATAAAAGATACAAATTTTGAAATATTATATAACAAATTGGAAATTTCACGCGTTTGCCTAACGCGCCCTCTGGTGGCGAAATCACGTCGAAAAATAAAAAAGTAGAGTTGCGCATCTATCTCTGTATCTATATTATACGTGATGCAAAAACTTTGGACCCCTTTTTACGAAAATTGCACGGACGTAGGAGCATAAAATTTGGCACACTTATAGTTTATGGGTAGGAGAAGTGCAGAACGCTAATATTTTTCAATAATAATGCTTATAAAGTACATTAAATTAATAAATAAAACATTACACTCCCTACCATGCATTTTACACACACATACATACACAAGTATTTGCACACGCATACATACTCTGTTGTCAAATTGTTTCTTTTGTTTTTCATTTTGTCCATTGACATCACAAAGAGTACTCAAAAAAAAAAAGGTTTAATCGCCTCATTTAATATAAATAATATAAAAAAGATTTTAATAATAATGCATAAAAAGGACATTAAATCAATAAATAAAACATTACACAAACCAGCATTCATTGCACACACGCATACACAAGTATTTGTACACGTATACATATTCTAGGGTGAAATTGTTTCTTTTGTTTATTATAGACATAGTTGAATGTCAAACAGAAAAGTTTTATTTGACGAATACTACGTGAAATACTGAGCGCTTATACAAATTGTGTAGCAGTAAGATACATTTAAATGTACACGGACTATCATTATATGCATAAAGAAAATTCTGTAGCAGTAATCTGTAATAACAACATTCAGGTACAAAAAAATAATAATTTGCTATTGCTGGTTCAAAGCAATTATGGTAGTTTACGATTTTAGTAATTGCATATACTTCAGGATAAATAAGTGATTTTGAGATACACGTACATTTAAATGTGCATGAATTATCAGAATTAACATCATCTTACAGGAATTTCATAGAATTTGTTCAAAAAAGAAATTGGCAAATAACAGTCTTGGTCAAATCTGTGGTTATAGTAGTTTAGTTTTCGACAGTAGAACCTTAATAATGTTTGAATATTATATTTAAATAATGTATATTAAGTGGTCGAATATCGACCGATTTGGCGACCACTAGTATTATACTAATCTATGATTTCAATATTCGGGCGTACGAGTGACAGGCACATTTAAAACGACAGAAGTTTTATTTCTTTATTTTTCAAAGAGGGTTTCAAATACATGTATTTTTGCCACCCTCATTGGGATGTCACTTAAACTAATCACTGCCGCGTATGTAAATACCTAACATAACATACTTTAACAAGTATTTAGACTCTTCCCACAAAGGATCAGGCAAAATTTAATTAAATGACTTGTTTATAAATATAAAGTAAAATCTCAAAGTCCAAACGTTGTCTGAAAAAGATCGCTAAAGATAAGGCCGCCAATTGTTACCAGGTTTTTAGTTTTAATTATTTTATTTGTTTATTGTTTCATACATTTTGGTGTTTATATTAATAATGTATATATAAATAAATAAAATAAAAAAAGATATTTCGGCTTCGTTTCGATCAGATTCCATTAATGCATGCACAACATCCTCAATTACCCCGAATTCGTCACATTTTGGTGAAGACAGAAGCTTTACACTTGAAATCAGATTGTTTGACAGCTATTTAAATAGCAAACTTTTGAGTATACGAATTGCTTGACTAATGCCGCTTTAAATATTTATTTCTTAAGTTCTTTTGATCATTATTACATTTACATGGGATTAATTAAGAGGGAATTTGATCTAGTTTAGTCAAATTAAAAGTTAATTAGCGTTTCAGCATTCAGACGTTAAGTAGATAATCTGTTACTTACTTAATTTATGTTTTCGCCATAGACAAGGCAGAAATTAGAATTATTGCATTTAAATTGTACATTTATACACTACCCAAAATATAAAATCAGACAAAAATAATGCAATATGAAAATATTCTTAATTTAATTATTGGTAGATCATATTTCGGATATAAAATCAATTGTTATTACCTATATCAGCCCATAATATACACATGTGCGTCCCATTTTAGACCATGAACCTCCTCAACAACTGAGAGATTTAAACGTCAGTCTACTGGGCAGAACAATATTTGTTACACATATTAATTTATAATTATCGAGCCTACAATCTTCGTGGCGTGAAACCAATTTGTCACCATTACTCTAATCATATAATTATGCATTCAAGCGTGATGCTTCCTGGAGTAGTATTGAGAAGGGTTACATTAAGACTTAAGGTAATCGGTTCAGATTAAGCGGTGGTATGATCGTTAAGCCATTTTTTTGCAGTACACATTTTAAGACCAATGTAGGTAGTTTTGGGGTAATGTATAGAAAGCGAACAATATTAAAGTTGGACAGACGATATAGCTAAAGCTGGATGTAGGCCGCTTCTAGCTGGTCCCTATGAAAATCCTTACTAGACTTTCAATGGCATAAGACAGAGAGAAAGAGGGAGAGAGAAATAATATTGGGATATTTTCAAGGATTTGAGACTTATATTTTTATTTTGGTTAAAAATGTGACTGGAACGCATATGATGGTTAACACTAAGCTCCAAAGAGGTTCCAGATATAGCACGACTGGTGATAAATGATTTTCTCGTCTTATTTAATATTCTTTTCATTATTTTAATGTATGTATGTATGTCACGTTGATACCAAAACTCCGTTAGGATAATTAATTAAGTAAAATACTATCTAATTTAAGCTAATTCAAGTGCTGAATTCCGCAAAAATAAGCCAAGGGAATTGAAAAATTTATTGAGAATTAAATAAATAAATAAATATATAATCGTGTCAAATTGCTTACGAAAACAAAAAAATAATACGCCTGTTAACTGTTTTTAATGTCATACATACATAAACTCACGCCTTTTCCCAGAAGGGTAGGCAGAGGTGCCAGGAAACCCATATTTCGACTTGTACATTCCGTCCCACGATGTGATAGGTGGCGAGCCTATCGCCATATCGGGCACAAATTCCTGACTCTGGGCTGATAATGAATAGAAAAATCCAATATCACTTCGCCCCACCCGGGATTCGAACCCGAGACCTCAGCTTTGTAATGTCTATTAATAAAATTCAAGCTTTGAGACTATGCGTCAATTAGATTTATAACATACTAGCTGACCCGGCCACGCTTCGCTTTGCCTTGGTTATCATAGGCTTCATATTATATTTAATTAATTAGCATAATAATTAATGCCTACACTTGCTGTAGCTATCCTACTGTCCTGCTAAATCCCGTCTTAACCCGTCTGTTCAGTCACTTCTCGATCCGTTCCGTCCTTTCTCTTCATTATCCATTCCGTCTTATACCGTGCAATTCGTCCTATCAAATCTGCCAGCTATCCCAATTCTCTCCCGTACCTCCCACTCTATTATATCCCGTCTCTCCATATCCAAATAGTATGCCTTATGAATTTTTGTCATTAAAAACTTTAGTGCTTCTGATTATCCATGCAATATTTCATCCCTTATTTCACACCCACAATGCTGCTTCAAAACGTTCCAAGCAATGTTTAGGTAAAATATAACCTATCTCACTCAGAGACGATATATAACATTAATTTCTATCAGTGAATTAAAGCGAAGGAAAGGCTACTGTAAAAAAAATCGTAAATAAAGTGATATTCGATCTTGAAAAGAAGTTAATATTATAACTTTTTCGTGTGCAAATTATTTATTTAATTGTCTCTATTGATGTAGCTTGATGTATTCTCCTTAGTTCACACAAAATACATTTCTGAGCGCATTATTTTTGACATTAATTTACATCTTTAAAATCTAAAATACGCCATTAATCGAATATTGTGGATATAATATGTTGTCGATTCGAAACCTTTATTTAATTACGTTCTTTAATTTGAGGGAAGAGTTTACCGTATCGACGGGATGAACATGAAATGTTTGACAATTACGAACCCATGAACATTTTGTATGAGAAAATGTTACTAAGCTAATAGACACTCGAGAAACCGGGAACGCGATAAAAAGTATCCTATGTCCTTCTCCTGGTTCTAAGCTACCTCCCCACCAATTTTCAGCCAAGTCAGTTCAGCCATTCTTGAGTTATAAGTGGAGTAACTAACACGACTTTCTTTTATATATATAGATTTAAGAACTGAAATTATTATTACTTTTTTGTTTTTATAATTAATTCTCACATGACTTGGCTAATTTATTACATTATTTGATTTCATGTTCCTTGGATGAAGAGAGAGAGAGAGAGAGAAAATGGATTTACGTTTCAAACCTCATGACCTCCTCACAAATAATTGAGAGAATTTATTTTCCAAGCATGAAGCCCTTACGTGTCAGAAATTAAATAAAAATAACCGCCTGTCTCGCTTATAATAACCTTATACTAAAGTCCCATTACACGGGATGAGTTCCTCGCTTCGAAGATGCGAGTATCGTAAGGATTTAAAAAAGTTGCCATGTATAATCATTTCTCATTAAGATACAATATTATAGAGATTATCGATAACGAAATAAGATTATCGCCAGAAATCAGACGCAACACTCCGTGTAAACTTACTATTTTTTTTTTGTGTATGTATCAGAAATTACAAGACACTTTTCGTAGCACAGCATTTATGTACAAAACATATATTCATAGATCACAGAATTAATCTGGGTGTGAGTATCGAACCCGCCATCTCTCGTTTCACAATTTGTTTCTAGCTCACTGAGCATCGAAGTTATGTAAACATTGAACGTAATTTGAGTGACAACTGACAGGCCGGCAGAGACCAGAGACAAAATACCTTCACAATATTCCCCCAGACGTAATAATGAAATTACTTCTTGTAGGCGTCTGGACGTATTATACAAATTTATTATAGTACGTCCCCGTGTAAACGTTAAATGTATATAATATTAAAATAACTGCATTAAATTTATTCGCTTTTAAAAAAATATACATATTTATTTTTATGTTAAAGTGACTATAAAACGACAGATGGTAACAGCCTGCCTCGGTGGAGCAGTTTTACTACGATACAATTACAACGCTAAGGTCTTGGCTTCGAACCCCGGGTCCGGAAAAGTTATATTCGATTTTTCTATTAATTAAGTTCCATAATATAATATAATAGGCATAAATTCCTTAGTTGGTAAATCAAAACCCTTAGACCTCTATTTATTATCAGCCCGGGGTCATGAATTTGCGCCTGATATGACGATAGGATCGCACATTGAGGCACGGAATTTACAAGGCGAAACGTGGGTGTCCTGGTAAAACAACTGCCTACCCCTTCTGGGGAAAAGGCGTGAGTTTATATAAGTATGTATATTATATTAACCAACGAGTATTCACATGTAATCGGTATTATTACGCCTGACAGTAAAATAATTTCGCTTTGAATTCTTTTTTGACCGCCTCCGTGGCGCAGACGGTTAGACGTCGCCTGTGAAACGAGAGGCCCCGGGTTCGATCCCCGCACCGAGAGAAATGTTTATGCGGCCCACAAATATTTCTTCCGGGTCTGGGTGTTTGTGAGACCGAAAAGTCTCTCGTAGTTCCTGATACCCACGAAACAAGACTCGATCTTAGTGTGGGGTCAGAACTATGTATGTGACTGTTGGGTGTTTATTTTATTTATTTTATTTTTTATTACGTAGCCTACACGCATACTATCCACATACAAAGAAGCAACCTCCAAATCGGCTAGCCCGCTGTTCAAAGTTTACCCTTCAACGATGCATAAATATTTCAAATAACGCATCGGCCTCCGTGGAAGTAGGCTCTGATAAAATGTTCGATTAAAATCATATTCAATTGAAAAAATCTAATCTTTTATCTTTGTATTTGGTACAGTACATTGAGGCAAAAATATATTAGACTTATGTAAAGTGATAAAAAAAATATTTGCTTATGGCATGCTAAATGTCTCGATATTAAAATTTTGCCGGGTGTTTGCTATTTAGTAATTTATTAACACGTAAAGAGTTTACTTACGTGAGGTATCGGCTTCCTCGTGTGATCTAAATGCAGGCCCCCCACTTCTATTACACCCGGTAGTAACGGCTTCACTCCATACAAACTATGATACACGTTCACTAGTATAGCAGACACATTCTTCCCCAAATCTTGCAAATCCGTGATCCTCCTTCCGAAATGCTTCTCAATAATCTCCTTCTCTTTCAACTGGATCGCATACCGATACCAAATCTTGTAGTAAATATTAAGGAAGGTATTTTCAAGTCTCTGCAAAAATGACATGGGGTTTGCGAAATCTGAACTGACAATTGGCACGTATGATGGGTTATCCGTGAGACCGATACGGGGTGGTGCCCACTGCATCAGTCCACTCGACGCAAAGTAGATAAAAGGCGCTTTCTGACCATACACGTGAGCTAACCCAATCATACAATCACTGTTGAAACTCTCCACTATGACCAAATCGTACTCCTTCTTCAGTGCGTCCGCCAGCGGTTTGAAACTGACCAATTTCGAGCAGACATTGATAGCCATGTCAGCGAGTGGGTGGAACTCGAAAATTTGCCTCACAATTTTCTCCAGTCCAATAAATTGTAGTATTTTGCTGGGATTCTCGTACACATTTAAATCTATGACTTCCAAGCCAAGACTGGCGAGCCCTTGCAGGCTGATTTCGGTGTAGTTTGCTGGTGGATTTTTGACGGGGAAGAATGAGACCACTGTGACATCGTGTCCTCTTTCTGCTAGTCTTCTGAGTAGGGGATCGAATACCATTTGATGGCTCTTGCCTGTGTGTGGGAAAAGGCCGAGTATTTTCGCGGAATAGACATCGTGTGTGAGCGCGAGAAGTGCGGTGATTGCGAGTAAGGAGCGCATTGCGGCGGCGCTGTGGCGCGGCGCGAGGCGAGCGGAGTACTGGCCGACCCGCAAGCCGCAACTCGGTACTCGGTAGACCGACTTACCGACGGCACCGCCGACTATTTTCAGCATGTTACGTACGTGCAGATAGGGTAAATGTCCATTCATTATTTCATAATATTTGCTAATTCATTGTCACAGTATTAGTTTCTGATGGCATTTTTTAAATCCCTAAATTAGGTACTGTTTTATGAAATAAGTATAAAAGCATATCTTTAAAATCTGGAACATAATTTAGGTGATATAGAATTATGTCCATATTTTGCCTACCTAAAATTGTTAATGTAATGTAAATAAATATTAGTTTTTTGTGCAATGTCGACGGATAACATTATGGTGATCATGAAATTGTATTTGATTTTTTCATCAATAAGTATTCTTGAATAATGAGCTGTCTACAACAATGATATGCCTACAGGTCGAATGAATTTAAAAACTATATTAATATTAATGAGCTCAATTTTCACTGGGTTGGAGAATATTCAAAAATTATTAGGAAATAGCAGTGAACATAAAGTCAAACAAATTCCAATAATTGTTTGTATAATCTCATTTACATTTGTATGGTTTCGTTTAACGACCGATTGGTGCAGTGGTTAATTGAATTCCCTTCTAGTTCAAAGGCTGTGGGTTCGGTCCTTTAACAGATTAATAATTGTATAGTTTATAGACATTTATTTCAGACATTTTTATGCGTGAGAAATTGAATTTTAAAAGTAAAGATGTTAACTAATTTACAACTCAATTTTTTTCTAGGTCTTCATTGGCTTGACAGATGCGCTGTGTGCGCGTGCGCATTTTTCTATCTGATGACTTTGCAGGCAATGTAAATCTTAGTAAATATTTCTGTCATACCACAATACCTTCGATTGCGTATCAAACTATAAGCAAACGATAGGCTGGTCCCCTAACGCATCATGGGACGGAAAATACATGGCGAATTTTGTTGTTCTAGTTGCACCTCGTCATACCCCTTCTGCAAATTTGTGTGCGTATAAAACTAAAATTGTATTTATGGTTAGATACCTATTTCTGCCCGCGCGGATACCGACCTCAGTATTAGTAAAGTATTCACCATAATGATTCATGATATAGCAACGTCAAGTTTTGGTAAGTCTGCATATATTTTGTTAATATTTTTTTTCGACCTAAGAGAATTCCTTATTATCGCTGATTACTTTTATTGACTGCGTTGGACTCAAAATAAGGTGTATTGTATGTAGTCTGACCTAGAATAAATATCACGATTGCTTACGTATTACGCTAGTAGGACGTGTTTGTTTATTTGTCCCGATTAAACGTTTCCTTCTTATCTGACACCACATAGTGGGATAAGGGGAGAGATAATCTATTCTAGACGAGGTCGGGTTGCACGTAATGAGTTAGTATATTATATTGATATCGCATCGTATTAACCTGAATAGTTTGATGACTTGACACTATTTCTTAGCCTAAATGATACTAACCCAATATGGATCTTATTTAATGTTTTTTTAGATTCACGCGAATGTTACACAATGACATAAAACTAATATTTACGGATTTTATCGCGGATTTGGTTTAATTTTAACATTTTTAACTTTCCGACGCGACGTTTCGATTACTTTACAGTTTTCATGGTTACGGGCCGGACTCGGAGTGTAAATAAAAGTTTTACTAATAGCTAATGCGTAGATTGTCTGGTAAATTTTTGTTATGTAACTTCGAAACTAGAAAATAAAGAAAGATCATACGTTGTGTATGATGTATCAATTCTTCTCTAAGTCCATGTGTGAGAAGTGTTCAATTCAAAAGCTGTTTTGGAAAGTTACAATGTCTCTGAAAACGAATTAAAGTAACATAAATTTATACCACGTTATTGAGTATCATCAATTTTGTTATAAAAGCGTTTAAATCTTACGGTACGCAGCAACCTGGTTTGTGCTGGATCCCAGGGACTGCAAAGGTCTATTGGTAGCGGAGACCGCTTACCATCAGGCGGGACGCGTGTCCGGCTGCCTGCAGAGACTAACAAAAAAAATGAATCCCATTTGAGTCTTATCAGCGCTTTAAAATACAGTAATTTACTTCGGTTGAAGAAACACTAATGCACTCCATTAGGTGTATTACTTCAACAAAATGAATAAACGAGGAGTTTCCTTATTTTCCAAGTAGATCTCAAACCATACACTTTCTAAGCGAAGCTATATTTAGCTCTCTTTTCCCCAGTAGTTTTAATATCACTTTGATGTTTCGCTTGCGGAAAACGCTTGGAAAGAAAATGGGACAAGCTGATACATGAGCTAAATAATGTGTCAAGAGTGTAATGGCATAATCTTTTTGGTGTGTTATCAAATTATGAATCTGCAACGAAGTGTATTTAAATTAAAAAAATGTTATCGATCGTATGATTATGATTACAATGCTAATTGTTTTTGTTATTGCCTGAATGGCGAGACGAGCATGCCATTCACCTGATAGTAAGCGATATGACCGCTCATAGACATTTACAGAACCAAACAATACAATGACTTAAAATGCAATACTTGTTATTCAACTGCGCTCACCATCCTGAGTATGTCTCAGGATCACATAGATGAGACATAATATGTTAAGTCTCATTATGTCCAGTAGTTACTCTGACTACAATGCCTTTCAAACCGGAACACAACAGTGCATATACACTGCTGTTTGGCGGGAGAAATAGACATTGCGGTAATACCTACCCAGGCGACCTCTCACATATGAGAGACCTACCTCCAGTAATATGTATACAGTATGCATAATTCAGTGCATTGTGAGGTTGATATTGATACACGCATGAATGTCGCATTCCGAGTTCCGCCTTCCGGTTATGAGCAGCCGGAAAACAATGTTGCCATTGTTTCTACCACATAAATTGCATTAAGCATCCGTTGTGTTGTAGTCAGTGGACTGGTGTGTAACGGCCTTATTTATTAACAGTTTGAAAACCTAATTTTGTTATCGAATATTTTGTCCCTTTCGAACGACTTTAAGGTGTGTGACATATAAATAAGAGAATCCTTGCGCGCCGTAAAACAGTTACAACTAGCACGGAGGGAAAAGGTTTTTAATTATTGTATGCCTACTGCCATTTATATTCTTTGATTATATACTTGTTTATATTATGCCAAGTGTTACTTATGTGAATATTTTTATTATTCTTATTCTTTAGAATTCAGTTTGAGCGGAGAAGACAAAACATTCAACAGCTAAAATTGGTTTATAAACTGTATAAATAAGGCCGTAAGTATAAAAAATCTACCAATACATCATAGATGCATTCTCAGTGTGTCTACGGTGGCTAAGAGCTGTTGGGTTTCGGTTTGAAATTTTAGCTTACGTCTTGCGAAATCTTTGTATTTTAAAATTTGACATATAATTGATAAACGTAGTCCAGTTTCTTGCTTATACCAACGAACGAATTTGTAATTTCAGCTAAAAAAATACCGCTACAAATTACTGCGTAAGATAGAGCCGCGTTATTCTTTTTATCGGCCATAAAATGCTGATAACCTTATAATCAAATCAATTAAGTAATTTTTCTATTCAAATATAGCGTGATTTGAATAAAAAAATTACATCATATACACCCACTTGTTACATAATTTATTACCTAATTTAATTGGTGAATGGATTATTTAGAAGAGCATTTTATTGTATTTGTGTGATCAAATTGTACTTTTTAATTTTGATACACGAATAAACCTTGTAATGGGACCAAGGAAAATATCAGGGTTCATCATCAGTCTATATTGTTGTCCATAGCTGCACATGGTTGGTTCTTCGACAGATGTGGCCAGCCCACGGCCATTTCAGGTTGCCAATCCTATGTGCTATATCTTCAACTTTGGTTCTCTTTCGGATAAGATCTTTCTATCCTATCGGCTATCATATCAGGGATGCCTATGGAAAACTTTTCATTTTTTATTGCCTGTGTAGGCAGACGACCAAGCCGCCCACCTGGTGTTAAGAAACTAAAAGCCACGTTTGGGCTTATACCATGCCAGGGACACTACGAAAACTCCGATTTCAAAATATTTGTGTGTTTATTTTTTAACATTTACCTTTAACTAAAGCCCTGAACAAAAACAGTGGGGTGTAGGTGGCGACAAGCAAAATTTTACTGTTCGGGTCGGGCATTGCTCTAAGGCAAAAGAATGCAGATTGTTCAGCCAAAGTTTTATGGTAATATCAATAAAGTTAAACTTGATTGAAAGATATTTAAGACCTACATAAAAAGAGTTTGCCAGTTTTTGTACGTGTAAATTTTATATCGCTTTTTTTACTTTCAATACGACCTTCAGGATCATATTATATTCTTCATTGTGTCACTGAACTTTGTTAAATAAAATCAATAAGTTTTTAGAGTAAGAACTTGTATGATAATGAACATTAATTGTAATCTTGGCGACGGGTCCATACGATGTTTTTTGTTTTCAGATAACAGGTTTTTATTGCTTCTAATCTGAGCTTCTAATCTATTTGCAAAAAGTGGTAGCACCGCCTTAAGACTTGCATGTTATTTTTTTTTACTAGGATTAGATAGCATTCGTATTCGATGGATTGCTGTGAGTTCTTATTTACGTACACACATGATATAACGACTTTACATAAATTTCCAGGAACGATAGGCACTAGGCAGAGGATAAAGTAGTGTAACTTGACAATTCATACCAACCCTGTTTTTACCGATCTCATGATGTGATAGAAGACTTAACTGTCCATAAGTCAAGGAAACAAATTCGATTTCAGCATTTCAACGCTCATTTTTATCCACCCAGTCATTAGTATGACGCAACTCATTATTATTTACTTACTAGTTAACCATAAGGTAAAGAAACCTTTGTATTCATTTAAGCTATTTGACAATACACGTGGTAAAACGATTAAAGGTCATAAAAAAATCTTATAGATCTCCTGTGAATATTTGTAGCTAAAAATAAATATGATTAATATTGCATTGAAATGAATATGGGACAAGTATAAAATTTGCCATTGAAAGTAGTCTGTGAATGTCTTGAAATTGGGTTAAAGACATAATAGCGATGTTTAAATTCCTTGTGTACGAGTAGTCATAATGTATGTAGTACGCTCCATTTCCGAATGATAATTAATTTGCTGTCGCAAAGTCGTGACACAGCTTTTTATTGTCGATGTATGTCTTATGTCTACGTTATTGATTATGTATGCAATTATGCATATTCAATTCAGTGTCAATTTTTCTTCAAGAGTGACAAAGTGGATGATATGTATTTATTAATATTGTTTATCCCGTGTAAATAGACGTAGGTAAAACATATCTGTAGGTATGGATTAAGGACAGGAAGCCGCAGAAGCGCTCAAAAGCCGCAAGAATTTTTTTGAAGTGACAAAAGCTATTACAAATGCATATGTCATCAAAAGACATCTCTGGGGCTAGAAATACCCCGTGGCCTCCTGGCAAAGATCTTCAGTGGCCTATCTGGAAGGTACTTAACCACTTTCGCACAGGTGTGGGTCGCTGAAAGACAAATCTAGTAAGATAGGATAATAGTCAAAGTCAGACTGCGACTGTGGCGCCCCGAATATTTCACACCTAGTCTCAGCACCTAGTGATGTGCCCAATGTGCCCTAGAAGGACATGAAGAGACATTATGGAGGCTATAGACGCCGCCGTGAGTGTAGCGGCCTATAGGGCCATTTTATAGGGATTTAGATCTCTGCTATTTTTTTGACTTCTAAAACAATAATTGAAGATAGATTTGTTAGTAAAATGTATATTGTAGATACTTACTCAGATCTTCGTAGCATACCTGATTTTTTGTATACGTTAGCATTTCTCTGGTAGCTGGGCCTATAAAATGCCGGGTACTGTAATAGCATATCTCATACAAATAGCCAACATAATGATTACTTTCTCTATGATAGCTAGTAGTTTGCTATAATTGCTATGTGTAGGTACGTATTCCTGCAAATAGATTTTTTTAGAAACTAATACAGGTTCACTGAGGTATTAGGTACCTACTCCTAAGATTTCCGAGCGTTAACTTTGAAGTCACGAAAACTTAGCAAGTAGGTCGTAGTTTTGCGGTTAAGTGGATCACTGCAAGAGTAATCATTTCAGATTTGTCACGGTCAGCCGTATCGGGTGTTTTTACGGTAAGATCCGCAAATTGCTGCACATGCTATGGAAACTTAGATTAAATGAAATGGTACGGCTTAAAAAAACGCCATCTAGCAAGTGTTTTAAAGAAACCATATGTAATTCCGGTAATTATTATTGAAGAAAAGAGATGGCGCTTTCAGTGAGTCATGGACCCAATTTCAAAGTTGCAAATGAAAAAAATTGGTAAGTTTCCATTTTTGATGATTAATTCTAATTACACAATAATTAATAATTCATATAGCATAATATTCTTTTTTTGAAGTTTTAAGGTCGACGTTACTATTTAACTATTGCACAAATATCATTTGCTTGTATAAAATTTTAATGATGAAATAAATAGTACAATTAAGAGATTATTGTAGCAACCCTTGCTAATGTCAAGTTTTTGTTGTATAAACCGTTATTTAAATAACTTCAAGCAAATTTCCATGCTGGCACTGCGCACATTTGCAATTTTCTTGTGAATTTGTGTATTGTATTTAAGTATTATTGCGGGATTGACTCCGTCTTGTACGTTGAGTTGATCTTGTTCCTCCGTCTTGGCGTCGAGTCTCCCGCTACAATCACTTATTTGTGAAATTGTTTTTGTAATCTCTTACAATGACTCAACGGTCCTGTTGTGTACCCGGCTGTTCCGTGAAGCTTGGAGACGGTATGTAGTATAAGCATAATTAATAAAAGCTGTCAGCACCATAGTTCTTTCCCTACTAGGCATTACCCAGTGCTTACATCTTGTATCAAACACTATTGGTAGCATAGATTAATATACTTAAAATAGATGGGCAACTCTGGCTTCGCTCAAGGCCTCGAGAAAGTGCTGCTGCAGCGGTAGTATCATGAACTACAGTTTTCGAATATACATCTATAACTATAGATACACAACTACACCCGCAAGCTATATAGCTATGTATGTATGTACGTATATCAATTTTTTTTGTACTTATCTAGGTTTATTCTAGGTTATTCATAATGTGAAATTGTTTCAAAATCGAAATGAAATGGTAATTACAATATTGAACGATTCCATCGAGAAATATTTATTTATGAAAGGAATTATAAATTAATATGACAAAGGGTAATAAAGGCTTGAAAATAAACAATCTTATTACGAAATGTTATTTATTTTTTGCTCCTTTTTTACAATGTGTTAGATAATAATTGCGTGCTGCAACTTTCATTTCATCCGTTTCATCCCAAAAAGTGGTTTTGCCAGTAAGTAACTGATTTAACTCTTTGCACCAATTATTTATGCAAAATGTTATAGTTTTTGTATGGAGAACTTTTATTATTTCCTTTCTGTGCAAGGCACAATGCAAAAAGTTATAATTAATATGCATAGACACGATTAATTCAATGTACTCGCGTATATTATGTATATTACAATGTGTTTGTAATATATAATATACAATATTCTCCACGTAATAAAAATAAGTAAAAACATTACGAGTTGGGTAAGCAAGGAATGTTTTTGAACTCTGGTATTCTTTAATTTTTATAAATTCGTGAAAATCGTGTATTTGGGAAGATTCCATATCGTTTTTGCAATTTTCACAATCTTTATATATCCGTTTCTTAATAATGTGTATGAGCCATCCACTACAATAAGCTACTGCTGCGCATTTTTCTTTTTTTTCGTGATTATTTATTAATTCATCTACATTGGCTTCGCTAATATTTAAATGATTAATATCAATTTCCACTGAGCTAATATTTCGTTGGGGTAAGTCTTCTACAGATAATAAGCACTTTAGAGATTGTAACAAGTCTGTATTGTCTTCTTCGCAATTAGCACCAACCGAATTGTGTGAAGTAATGTTGCATATTAATAATGACTTATATGCATTAATAAATGCATATGCACTAGGCATAATATTGCGAAGCCCATGAGATCTTATAGCGCCGAAGAAATTTTCTATGGGATCTTGATTTATATTGCGCAGCAGTAAAGATTTTAAACCAGCTTTATTTAAATCTTTGGTCAAAGCAATAAAGGCTTCTAAGGTTTTTACCCAACTCGTAAGTGATGGAACAGTGCCTTTTTTACCACTTTTTGAGACAAACTTCATCGATTTCAGGATGGGTAAACTTTTATACCACAACCTATGATGTGGAGACCGGAGTGTTACGGCACATCTGTATATTTTTCCACCTTCTGGTTTATGGTAATTACCATTTATGGAATCAAACAATATATCGAAAAATAAAAGTAAATCTGCTGTGTCCATACTTTGTTTCGGTAGTCTTCCGATTTCTAGAAAGAAATATGAAATGTTAATATGGAGTAACTTCAATGCATAAGTAGAAGAACATTATTACAAATATTGCTAAAATAATTACAAAATAAATAATTGTCTTTCAAGTTTCAACTTTTGAATTTATTATTAATTAACAAATATAAAATACAAGACCTTGAGAAAAATATAAATAGCGCTATGCGCTTAAAATACGTGAAGCAATTGATGATTTTTTACAGATAGCGTTAAGATTGAACTAGAAACATGGTAGAATTGGGTGCTCACAACATAGGAAATAATAATACATAAAATGTTCAAATTATGAAAAATTATAGACATGAAAAGAATACAGCTCAAAGGATTAACATACCTGCCATGTATCCCATCGTTCGGCCAACATTTTCACTGAAAACTTGGGTGCAATTTTTCACTTTCATTTTTGGAATCATTGATGGGACAACATGTTGAGCAGTTAATTTATTAACTAATTTTACGCCTTTGTACCCGGGTCCACGTCTATATAAGTCTTCCACATGTGACCAGGAGGCTAATTTTAATTTTCCCTCTTGCGTATACTCCAAGTTCTTCGTCAACAAGTTATTTCTAACACCTTTCATGAGGTGGGGTGGATCATATATTACATAAATTTTATTATTATTAATTTCGAAGAAGCCACCAGAGTAATTTTTTTTCTCCTTTATGTAGCATTCCTTGGTGTGATTCATTAGTTTATTTAATGCTGCGACATTCGATGTGCCTTGGTCACAGACTGTTGCAACAACCTTTAGTCCACATTCAATAATTTTTGTAATTATAGTTCCTAAAAAATTTGCAAGTTCTGCAGATTTTGTGCTTCCTTTACAGAAAGTAAAAGCTATTGGCTGCTTATATTTTTTTGATACTCCCCTAATCATGAAGACACATACATGATCAGCAAAGACTTTCAAACATTGCTCTCCATTATCTAAAAATCCATGTATTGTGTCATGCTTCTTATCATACAGTAAATTTGGTGATATTGCCATTTCGTCAAATATCAGACTGCAATATCTGAAGCGTTCAGGCATTTTCTCCACTCTCTTCTTTAAATGGAGAAATATTATTTCGTTAATCCCAGGTTGAAGATTTATCCGACTGAGTAGCTTCTCCAAAGTTTTCCTTTTTGGTAAAATACACATTTGTGATAATATGCGATATGCTTTAGGGCATGGTTTATATAGAGATAAACACAATACTTTTTCGTCTACAGTAAAACGTCTCCCTGTTGGTTTCTTTAGGAATTGGCTTATTTGCATTTTAAAAAAGGTTTGCGCTGCTGATGTCATTTTTTCTTTTAAGGCATTATAAGGAGCAGATCTTAGTAGTTTTGCCCCCATATCATTTTGAAGTTTCAATTTCTTATTAGTATTTTTGCATTTCCGTAATTTTATTTTCATCTCAGAAATTATAGATTTGAGCTGTTTTTCAGTTGATGTAAGATACTGCTGAGGGTTCATTCGGCGACCTGGAAATAAATAAGTTGTATATTAATTGTTGAAAAGAAAATATAACGAGAGGTAAAATATGTGAAATGAGTTTATTATTACTTATTTTATGGTTAAATATAATATTGATTTATAGATGCTAATGCACTTACAAATAAAAGTGAAGATATATCATAATTTGAGAGCATCATTCAATAGGGCAATAATCCTTACAAAACATAAACTTACAAGGTGTTTTGATTTTTATGGTGAGAAGTATAGTTTTCTTAACATATAGGTGAAAACATTAAAGGCGGAAATTATTAAAATTAACTTTATTCATGCAATACATACCTTGAGTATGCGATATCTCAGGGGTTAAATTAAATGATGTAGAAGGAATCTGAAGTTCTTCAATTGGATTCAGCGTTTTAGATGTACAGCTTGCAAGTTTTTTATGTTGACCAACATGAGCACCTGGAATTTTCCATATAAATATTTATTTTTAGAGCTCTTAAATTAAATTACTACAATAAATATAAGATAACAAGAGCAGGTTCCATTATTATTTGTTATATGGTCAATTTTAATTCCATTCATATACACAGTCAAGTCATAAGTATTGTCACACAGTAAAAACTTTTCTTTTAGAATGCTGGCCCCAAAAAAGTTTATTGAATTAGAATTTCGAATTGTTCATGAAAATAAAAATGTATACTCATTTTTAAATATGGAGTGGACGCTTAAAGAAGACCGTGTTGCAGTTATTGCGTTGCATCGTTGCGGTTACGCGCCAATTCAAATTTTTGACATACTGAAAAATTTGAATACAACCAAAAAATTCGTTTATGGTACCATCAAACGATACAATGAAGACTCTAGTGTAGATGACAGGTCAAGAAGTGGTCGCCCTCGGTCTGTTAGGACTCCAGCAGTGATAAAAGCTGTGAAGGCGCGAATTCAAAGAAATCCCAAACGTAAGCAGAAACTGTTGGCCCTTAAGACGGGGTTAAGCAGAACCACGGTGCCAAGGGCGTTAAATGAAGACTTAGTGCTTCGGGCATATCGAAGAAAAACAGGACATCGTTTGAATGCTCGTTTAATGGACCTGAGACTGAAGAGATGCCGCACTTTGTTGAAGTGGTACGCGGTAAAAAAATTACAGGAAATTCTTTTTTCAGATGAAATTTTTTTTACCGTAGATGAGAGCTACAACAAACAAAATGATAAGGTGTACGCACACAGTAGTGAAGAAGCGAGCAACCATATTCCGCGTGTCCAACGAGGTCATTTTCCATCCTCGCTCATGATATGGTTGGGAGTTTCTTATTGGGGCTTAACAGAGGTACATTTTTGTGAGAAAGGTGTAAAAACGAATGCAGTTGTGTATCAAAATACAGTCCTGACGAACTTTGTGGAACCTGTTTCTCATACCATGTTCAATAACAGGCACTGGGTATTCCAACAAGATTCGGCGCCAGCTCACACGGCGAAGAGCACACAAGACTGGCTGGCGGCGCGTGAAATCGACTTCATCCGGCATGAAGACTGGCCCTCCTCCAGTCCAGATTTGAATCCGTTAGATTACAAAATATGGCAACACTTGGAGGAAAAGGTATGCTCAAAGCCTCATCTCAATTTGGAGTCACTCAGGACATCCTTGATTAAGGCAGCCACCGATATCGACATGCACCTCGTTCGTGTTGCGATAGACAACTGGCCGCGCAGATTGAAGGCCTGTATTCAAAATCAGGGAGGTCATTTTGAATAAACTTTAGTGTCATAAGAATCTATGTTTTGTTAAGTTCATTTTGTTTCAATTATTTTATATTAAACATGTGACAGAATTTATGACCTGACTAGGTATATAACTTGTTGTTTCGATTTTTATGATGAGAAGTATAGTTTTCTTAACATATAGGTGAAAACATTAAAGGCGGAAATTATTAAAATTAACTTTATTCATGCAATACATACCTTGAGTATGCGATATCTCAGGGGTTAAATTAAATGATGTAGAAGGAATCTGAAGTTCTTCAATTGGATTCAGCGTTTTAGATGTACAGCTTGCAAGTTTTTTATGTTGACCAACATGAGCACCTGGAATTTTCCATATAAATATTTATTTTTAGAGCTCTTAAATTAAATTACTACAATAAATATAAGATAACAAGAGCAGGTTCCATTATTATTTGTTATATGGTCAATTTTAATTCCATTCATATACACAGTCAAGTCATAAGTATTGTCACACAGTAAAAACTTTTCTTTTAGAATGCTGGCCCCAAAAAAGTTTATTGAATTAGAATTTCGAATTGTTCATGAAAATAAAAATGTATACTCATTTTTAAATATGGAGTGGACGCTTAAAGAAGACCGTGTTGCAGTTATTGCGTTGCATCGTTGCGGTTACGCGCCAATTCAAATTTTTGACATACTGAAAAATTTGAATACAACCAAAAAATTCGTTTATGGTACCATCAAACGATACAATGAAGACTCTAGTGTAGATGACAGGTCAAGAAGTGGTCGCCCTCGGTCTGTTAGGACTCCAGCAGTGATAAAAGCTGTGAAGGCGCGAATTCAAAGAAATCCCAAACGTAAGCAGAAACTGTTGGCCCTTAAGACGGGGTTAAGCAGAACCACGGTGCCAAGGGCGTTAAATGAAGACTTAGTGCTTCGGGCATATCGAAGAAAAACAGGACATCGTTTGAATGCTCGTTTAATGGACCTGAGACTGAAGAGATGCCGCACTTTGTTGAAGTGGTACGCGGTAAAAAAATTACAGGAAATTCTTTTTTCAGATGAAATTTTTTTTACCGTAGATGAGAGCTACAACAAACAAAATGATAAGGTGTACGCACACAGTAGTGAAGAAGCGAGCAACCATATTCCGCGTGTCCAACGAGGTCATTTTCCATCCTCGCTCATGATATGGTTGGGAGTTTCTTATTGGGGCTTAACAGAGGTACATTTTTGTGAGAAAGGTGTAAAAACGAATGCAGTTGTGTATCAAAATACAGTCCTGACGAACTTTGTGGAACCTGTTTCTCATACCATGTTCAATAACAGGCACTGGGTATTCCAACAAGATTCGGCGCCAGCTCACACGGCGAAGAGCACACAAGACTGGCTGGCGGCGCGTGAAATCGACTTCATCCGGCATGAAGACTGGCCCTCCTCCAGTCCAGATTTGAATCCGTTAGATTACAAAATATGGCAACACTTGGAGGAAAAGGTATGCTCAAAGCCTCATCTCAATTTGGAGTCACTCAGGACATCCTTGATTAAGGCAGCCACCGATATCGACATGCACCTCGTTCGTGTTGCGATAGACAACTGGCCGCGCAGATTGAAGGCCTGTATTCAAAATCAGGGAGGTCATTTTGAATAAACTTTAGTGTCATAAGAATCTATGTTTTGTTAAGTTCATTTTGTTTCAATTATTTTATATTAAACATGTGACAGAATTTATGACCTGACTAGGTATATAACTTGTTGTTTCGATTTTTATGATGAGAAGTATAGTTTTCTTAACATATAGGTGAAAACATTAAAGGCGGAAATTATTAAAATTAACTTTATTCATGCAATACATACCTTGAGTATGCGATATCTCAGGGGTTAAATTAAATGATGTAGAAGGAATCTGAAGTTCTTCAATTGGATTCAGCGTTTTAGATGTACAGCTTGCAAGTTTTTTATGTTGACCAACATGAGCACCTGGAATTTTCAATATAAATATTTATTTTTAGAGCTCTTAAATTAAATTACTACAGTAAATGTAAGATGACAAGAGCAGTTTCCATTATTATTTGTTATATGGTCAATTTTAATTCCATTCAATAATAATAACATATATATAACTAAGAAGTATAAGTTGGTGAAGTGCATGGTGGCCTGTTGTAAACGGACTAGACGCGGCTACTAACATGTTCACGGTGGTCGCGGGTTCGAATCCCAGGGCAGACCTCTGACTTTTCGGAGTCATGTGTGTATTGAGTCAATCACCACGCACTAAAACGGTGAAGGAAAACATCGTGAGGAAACCTGCATACCATAGCGATTTATAAGAATTTATATAGTATGTAAGTCCGCCAACCCGCACTAGATCAGCATGGTGGACTGTATGACCTAACCACTCTCAATCGTACTCTCGATTGTAGAGGAGCCACTAGCCAATCATGAGACTATAACGAATAAAGTCTATCTGACGTAGTTGAATGGCTGAAACTAAATAACCTACAATTAAATCTAACCAAAACCAAATTTATTCAATTCTGTAATCATAAAATGATCGTAAAAATATTCGCCTAAAACACTATGACCATGAACTAGAGCAAACTGACCATATGAAATTCTTAGGTATCTCCGTAGATAATTTTTGCAATTCGAAATTACATGTTTTACCTGTATGTAAAAGTTATAATTTCATTTTTGTGTTAAGAAATGTACGTAGAGTAGTTTCACAACATGCAGCACTAGCTGCTTATCATGGTTACGTAGTGTCCGTTTTACAATATGGTCTAGTGTTGTGGGGTAACTCAACACTCATCACAAAAGCATTCCTAACCCAAAAAAAAGTATTAGAACGATATGCAACGCTGGGCCCTTAGACTCGTGTAAATCACACTTTACTCGAACAAAAACACTCACACTGATCTGTGTATCCATACTTGAGCTACCACAAAAATTATTCTTAAGAATACTAAAACAATGGTTAATAAAACAGTGCTTGTGAGAATACTAAAACAATGGCTAATAATTTTAGTTATAAAAATCAAAATATAATGCAATTAATTAAAATAGATCATGTTTTGAAATTTGATTTGAATTATTAATCAGAGAAATTAATAAATAGCTAGTAAGTGTTTTTAATTAGTTAAAGTGACTTAACATATAATTTATTATTGTAAATCTTATATTTTACTGACAGCATGACAAAAATTATCAATAATCATTCATTCATTACATATTAAGTTACAAAACAAAATATTTGCATGTCAAAATTTGACAAAAGTTGTGCTCTGGCAATTTGTATTAATTTAAGATCCATCCTGTACCAACTTTTAAGCAAATAAATATTCTTATTCTTCTTATACTTATATAATTTTCAAAATGAAATATTTTATAATTGCATAAATATAACTCTGGCTACATGCACAATTGACAGTTTAGCAGGCACTGTTTATCTCTCACTGAAGTATTTATGTATTAAAAGTTCATAAAATATCTACCTTAAAACAATATAAAACTAGATTTGACATGGATGCTTAGTGATTAGATCTAAAATAAATATCTATGTTTTGCAATAAAGGCAAATATAAATATTTCAAAGGAGATCACTCATTTTACTTATGAAACTTAGTTGGTATTTCTGTGAAGATTTTTGTGCCTTGATGAAATCTCATTTTTTGGTAGGGAAAAATATATAATTTCAATGAATATAAACATATATGTGAGTCAGTCCTGAAGTTCTTGGATAAATTAACTTGAAATCCAATAAAATATTTTTTTCTGCCTTCAGCTGTGTCAGCAAAATGTAAAATGTGATTATAATTACTTTATTTTATAAAATATAAAACCATAAAAATGTTATAATAAATTTTATACAGTATCACTATCTACAATATTTTTTACCGATACTATGAATGGGCATTCTCTTTAACTGTTATTTAAAATATTTAATTTTAAGATCATAACTGATAACACATATGAGACATGGCTGATGTTCTTTGAGTGTAGTGTACTGTGTACATGTCTGCCCATTTCTGTTATAAATAATTAGAATAGGAATATTTCAGCTTTACCTGGAATGTGAAGTGTCGGAATTGCCAGTCCAGAGAGTCTCATATTTGGATAAATATAAACTTCTTCAAAGTGTCTATGACATACTTTTCTGTTTCTATAAATATAATTATTATCTTCTCCAATAATATCACCTCCAATCTTCATAATCCATGTACGAAACTGTTCAATTTTGTCTGGGTTATTAGGATTGGGGAATCGATGAAGGAGGACACCTGAAATAATTAAATAAAAAATTTCATAATAATATCTTGATATGAGTTTTGGGATTCTAAAATAAATGGGTATTACAGGATCTATTGGTGTATTTTCAAAATGAATTTAGATTTTAAACCGGCTGTAGCGCTCTATAGCCATGACGCACAGGGCGTTCAAGCGAGCTCACCACAGGCCACTAAGCGGCACTGCAATACATACAACACTACCAATATATTAATCTATGTTGCTGCACTTTCTTTGTTACAATTACACTCAACGGAATTACTTTTTCGCACGAGAACACTTGACGTTTTTTGTTTTTATCATAAATTGTTCCGCAAATGGATTGATGACCTAAATTTTTTTTCATTTTTTAATATCTTTTATAAAGATGGGCTGACATGTTTTTATACTTATATTTAATATTTCAAAGGACTAATGCGTAACAGATAACTTATTTAGGTACCTGATTTGTGTGTGTAACTAACCCGCACTAGGCCAGTGTGGACCAAATAACCTAACCACTCTCTATCGTACTCTCGATTATAGAGGCTTGTGCCCTGCAGTGGGACGTATAAATGGGCAGAAACAGCATGGGTATAAATAAATTACAATTTTCCCATTCGATCTGGTACTCATAGATTACCATGTGTATCAAGCTGTTAATAATATGAAAATACATGGCAATATTTTTGAGTTTTAAATTAATAAATGAAACTCAGCATTCATAAAAGCCTTGTCTTGAGTATCAGAAAGATCGAAAGACTTCACTTTTAGAATACTTTTCTATGAACATTTATTTCGATGCGGGGATTGAATCCTCTTCTTGTTTCACACGCAGCGTATTAAAGGATTACGCCAAAGTGGTTGTCAAACATGTTGATGTTCATAATTTGACCCCATTTACACGGGGAGAGTTTTTAGCTTCGAATATACTATTATCGTAAGGATATATAAAGGTTGCATCGTGTAAACATTTTGCCAGAACCCAGAACACAATAATCTGTGTCATGCGATAAAGGCATACGATTCTTGTCGCGAAAAACTCTCCTGTAAATGCGACTTAATGCTTTCTCCTTCATTCCTAACGTCCCATATCCTCCTTAAGATCTGCTAATCATGTGCTCAGAAATAATATGAGCATTAAACATCAATCAACCTCCTTGCACGTCGTGAAGTATAAAAAGAATGAGGAAACGTAATATATTAAAGCAATTTAACAATTCCAACGAACACCTCAATACTTATGTAATATTTCAAAAGTGATGGATCTCGCTCCAGTCTTTCACGTTTCTTGGAAAAAAAAGTTGAATGGACTACAAACGGGCATGATCAAGTTTCGGCAGCGATTGAATGAAGCCGGTGTTGACTTTTAACTTTCATTTTGTTTTAATTAATTGGCTACGTTGGTTTATGACGGCGCTGTGAACCAAAAGTCGTCGGGTTCATAGCGAGATGTACGTAAGGGTATAGGTACGTAATATTTACTTAATCTTTTCAATTTAATTCACTATTTTATGTATTACAGATATTATGAATTGGAGATGGCAGATTTTACGACTATTATAGAATTTTTTGTTGGATGTCGGCCGTCTCCAACGACCAACAGGTCGCTTTGGAAATTTTTGAGGAAGGCCTACATGCAGGAATCAGAAGTGGTCCTTCTGTAGCTGAAGAGAGATAGAAAAAATACGTAGGACGGGTTTTGTTATTTCGTTTTTTTTCTGTAGCTCTAGGTCCTTATCTCTGTAAGTGTGAATTGTATCTTCTATTCAAAACTTGATTGAAATTTTAATAAAAGTTTTGGCTAATTGAATCCTGACACAAAATTATTTTGGGGTCTTAATGCAACTGTGTCATTTGCACAATACAAAAAAATGTTATCGTGTAATCTGCATTCGTCGCTCATGATATTCCGATGTAAAAAGCATGTAAGCAGAATGCCTACCTAAATTTGATCATGCCGTAAAACATTGTAATGTTAGTCAGCATTGCTATTAATATATTATGTATTCATTGTTATTTTATCCCGAGCGTACATTACAGGTAAATTTTACAAGGAAAGAATACTAAACTATGTAAACCGGAAGATTTTGCGAGTAACACCATCTACTCTTTGTCTTGTAACTGGTAAGGGCGTCGTAGATATAAATAATACAGCGTGTTAAGTTTAACGAGGAAGTTATTGTAAGTGGGTACTTAGTATTCGTTTAGGATTCATATAAAATGTGTACCTACATTGAATTCTGATTTCTGACAAAATTGTTTACTACGGATATTGAACGCGCAAGAAACAAGTAGTCACAAATGATAAAAGCTGAAGTGTAGATATACAAACGTCGTCAGATTACGGAAAGAGAAGATAAGTTTTCTCTAATTTGAACTATGAATGTGACAGTGTTTTTTGTACATTTTTCTTAGTGATTGTAATATGAACTATTTTGCGTTCTATAAGCCGCTAGTTTAACTTGGGGTTGTATAGAACAAATAATCACAAAGTACATAATCCTATAATCACTCTGCGATATGATCACCCAGTGTACCATTTTAATTTTTATGTAATCTTTATCTTACTTGATATGTACAATATAGAGTATTTACTGGTGTTAGGTCTCTCATATGCGAGAGGTCGCCTGGCTAGGTATTACCGCAATGTCTATATCTCTCGCGAAATAGCAGTGTAAATGCGCTTAAGTGTTCCGTTTTGAAGGATATTGTAGCCAGGGTAAACTACTGGTTTCGTTTTACCTAATATGTGATTTGAGGTTAGTAACTATGTTAATTAATTAAGGAGTGAAAACATATAATCTGGGACCCAATTCCTACCACTTCTAATTATCTTTACCCCTCAAATCGTGCGAACCAATTCTAGACAACGACCGAAATATTAAGAAGGGCATTGTAGCTAGAGTAACTACTGAACATATTGAGATTTATCATCTTATGTCTTCATATTGCGAGTGGAATGTCAAGCATTGCTTTGGAAATCAAAATGTGGTTTGGTTTTGCTACGGTCCATAAGCGTTTGGCTTGCTAATCATCAAGCGAATAGCATGCTTGGATGGCATTAGGCGAATGGTACGCTTGGATGACAAAAAAATAAGTCCCGTACCCACAGAAACCTTTGTTCGCTCTACAATCTTTGCCACCGATGGCTGAATAACTCTCTCACTTCAGCCACAAGAAGTCCACCGCTGAACATAGGCCTTCCCCAAGGATCTCCATATTGTAAATAAGGAAAAAAAATATTGTAGACTATAAATAGACTACTTTGGCAAACAGCTTTGAATAATTTATTTACCCTCTCCAAGCTATAATTACGAGGAAGAATAGTTATTTGTTAACTTCAAACAAGTGGTTTGTTATTCTCTTATCATCTAATGTCTGGTGAATTATCTGAATGAGCAAATAAGATATGATAAGACTCAGTGGCCCTTTCATTTATCTCTCGAGTCTGGCGTGTGAAGTGCACAATTTTCCTATTTTGAACTCATTTGCGTTTTGGTATAATATTTCTAAAGGAATTTATGGGACAATAACGTAAAGATTTTGAGCCTTTGACGAAATTAATAAAATAAATATTCTGGAATAATGAAAAATTATATTTTCGCTAAAATATGTTCATACTTCCCAACATACTAACCTGAATAAACGTGAAAATCAAATATATAGTTATAATAATAATTATTGCAAATGACGAGAGACAATCCTCTATATCAGTGGTTACTCATGAGGGACCATTTGACTTTCTGTCTAGCCATTGACCATCCAGTTGGTTGACTGGCTTGGTTGTATGTTAATAATAGTACCGAAATGTAAAGGATGGCTTAGGATGGCTTCACGGACCTTTCTTTCTATTTGACATGCTTCCAGGGACCACCAGTTAAGAACCTCTGCTTAAAGGATAAAATCATAGTTAGATTTGTAGAAATCACCAATTGTTCTGTATGTCAATATACTAACCATCAGGTAGTTTAAAGTATAAAATGATCGTTAGACTTGTAGAAATCTTAGGAACAAAATAAAACCATATCGAATATTAAAATGCTTTATTATCAAAATACTGCACGTTCACATAACAGTCATGAATGTTCGTCGAGTAACACTTGTTCGCTTGCACACGGTACAACGTTCCTAAGTATACTAACAATAAATTATTACTTACTCGTGTAACACTATGCTATTTATAATTATGCCGCGATCAACACCACAATCATTCTGAAAAGAAAACAAAAATTAGATTATTTGAATATGAATTTTTTGAGCCTCCCCTTCGGCCTCTTGTTTGGTTTAAAGTAGTGTTGTACCCATAAATTATATAAAAATATACATAACACGTAGAAACCATCAAGGGTGTTGCCAGGGGGAAGCAGGTAGGGGCAGCTGCCTCCCCCCTAGAGATTAAAAAATTGCCAAATGTAAAGCAACCAAAATCTTTGACTATACGGTATTTTTTTGCATAACGCCGTAGATGTAAGGCTCGTACAACAAGTGAAAAGCTTAATGTGCTTCATTCATACTTTTCTCATTCTCCATATTATTTGCCCCCCCCCCCCCCCCCCTCCTTTATTGTTTCCCACAAATCTTTCGAAAATAGGGCACAAAATGCCTGACACTATAAAAACATTTTTATCAAATATCTCTTTATTTTGCAATTATAGAAACACAGAACAAATTATTAAAATTAGAAATATGATCTAAGCAGGTTGTCACCATTTTCTATTACATGATAACAACGTAAACGATCATAATGAATCTTCTGTTTATTTATGGAATCATAACAAATGATGAAATGAGTTGCAATTATTATCACTGATATATTACATGACAGTACACGTGTCATGCTAATATTACTATATAGTGCTGGTTTATTAGTTTTGTACTATTACGCAGCAATATAGACCAAGAGCCCGTGGCCGGCAGACATTCGTCATTTTGTAAAAGCTAAATTTTGTCTGCGCCTTTAACATACGCATCACATGATCAGCTAATATAAAGTTCCAATATTGGTGAATTTGGAATTTATCAGCTGCAATGGGTTCGGCAAGATAAAAGAACCAACTACAGTAAAATGTGTAATTTCCCAGAAGATTTAAGCAGAGATGCTACCAGGACATCCAAGTTCCACCATTTTTTCTCCGTCCCACGATCTGATAGTAAAATCAAATTTCTCTGCCCGACCCAGGATTCGAACTCAACACCTCAGCGTTGTAATCGTACCGCGTGCGCCATCCGGGCAGATTTTTTAAATTTCAATGAATGGCGAGACGAACATGCCGTTCGCCTGATGGTAAGCGATATGATCGATCATAAACAGTAGCAAAACCGAACAACGCTATGAATTACAAAGTAATGCTTGGAATTCCACTGCTCTCGCCATCCTGAGACATAAGATATTAAGTCTCAATATGTACAGTAGTTATTCTGGCTACAATGTCCTTTAATCCGAAACACAACAGTGCATTTACACTGCTGTTTGGCGGGAGAAATAGAGATTGCGGTTGTACCTACCCAGGTGACCTTTCACATATGAGAGACCTACCACCAGTTATTTGTGGAACAATTATAGTTTAAAATCGATATTTTCCTTTTATCCCACTACGATTTCTAGGATATAAAATATGGAACAATATGATAATTAATACCATTAAGCAAAGGAAGTCGTGTGTAGAAGCTAGCATAATTGCACAACAAGTAATGTTATGTTCTATTGTTTGTTTACGAGTTACATAATGACGTGCAGTGTCGTATACCATGCATTTGATATCAAGTCATTTGTCACATGTATTGAGTTGCACTTATTTTATTATAGCTTCATTATTTATTCTAGTTATGCAGTTATGTTGCTAACTGTGAGGGATTAGGTAGCATTGAATTTTCAGTTTTATTTACTTTTGATATACTCGTAAATTGGTGGAAATCGGGTTTACGCTACAAGATTAATAGAATTAATTTAATTAAACATAGAATAAAACAAAGTTGACTGTTTCCTGTGTTTCTATGAACGCTAAGATCTTTTAAACTGCACAAATGGTTTAAATTTAGTTTTCATAGATAAATAAATACCCTAAAACAGTCACACGATTCCACACTCAGATCGAACCTTGTCTCGCGGTTAACAAGAAACTATGATAGAATTTTCGGTTTAACAAAGACTCAGGCCCGAAACAAGTACCTGTGGTTCACACCAATATTTGCTTTTTTATTTCTTTATTTTTATTGTATGGCCTATGTATAGTTATGGCATATGGAACATAAGTTTTGTCCGTTTTTAGGTAATCATGGAAAGAAATCAAAATCTGGTCAAATTCGGTTGTACGCATTTTGTCAGTAATGTGTAGTATTATTACTTCTTTAGGTACTATGCATATTAACTAGTAAGTACTGTTTGACATTTGATACTTTTCAATGTTGTACGGGCATAACCTGCGCAATTTCAATATCATTTTCCATAAATCCATGGAATTGTAGTTTAGCCACATGATACAGGCAGGCAAAGATGTAATATGCATTAACTTACCCATATAAATACAAGAAGAATGACAAGAGATAAAATGCAAGCTTAATCCAGCCTTCCCTCTGGCAAACAGTCAATACATCTGCATTCATTATGCTTGTCGGGTCATACAAGCCCGGGCCGGACATCACAGGCCTTGTGTAGTATCTGAAAACAAATGTTATATACTTAATAATAATACATAATATACTGATTATATATCGTGGTTACTTAAGCTATCAATAAATATGAAATGAAATGAAATTTGTTTATTGATCATATTATAGACTATATGGCCTAACAACTCTCAATCGTACAGTCGATTGTAGAGTAGGCCCGTGCCCTGCAGTGGGACGTATATGGGCTGATACAGATACAGATAGACAATTAAACAGCTAGTCTCTGTTCACAGAATATTTTTTACAATTTCATGCTAAATTCTTGTTCAAGGAAATTCATACATGCATAACATAAAAGACAAATGCACTTAATAATCATATATTCTACATACTCCATGGACCATTGCACAGTAGATTAAACTATAAAATGAATGTTATTGAGAGCCACACAAAAATTTTTTTTGGAGTTAACAAATATTTGTTTCAGATTTGGGTCATTGTGAAACTTAACATTGTATGTCTCAGGATGGCGATTGTAGTGGAATGCCAAGCATCGCTTTGTAATTCATGGCATTGTTTAGTTTAGTTCTGTCCAAGAATGCTTACCAGCAGGGAATGGCATGATCATCATATCTCATTAAATAAAAGAAAAATAGTCACAAATTAAATATTGATATAGTAAAACATTGTTTTGCACTAATAAAAGCATGATAAGTTAATGTGTGCTGATAATTAACAAACAGTTTACACTGAGTCAGTAGAAGTGTTAATTTGCCCTTCAGAATAATGGCATGAATATCATCAATTAATATGATAACACAGAGATACTAAAGAATATTCTATATTTAAACAATTGCTAATGAATAATAGCAGGTAGAGGGCAACTGGCTAGCCAAAATAATGGCGAAACCAAGAGACAATTTGCATGAGCCAAAACAACCTTCTTGGATTAAGCAAGTTAGGTAAGTTTTTATCCTTTTCCAAATTCTCTAAAATATATCAGCAGAACATTTATGTATAACTTTTTAAAAGATCAAAATTCCACACAGTTGGCAAATCTAAGAGTATAAAATGGGCATTATGCTTTACACAAGCATCAATCCCATTTTTATGATACTCTCCACAACATATTTATCAACTTATTGAAAATTAATAGGGCTAACAATATGTATAAAAATTTAGTTATGTCCAATAATAATAGTGTAGCTTAAATATATAATGACTAAATAAATAATAATATAGATTTATTATACGTAAATGTAATACATACAACAGTAGATATTACAATAATGAATAGGGAAAAATCCTTTATATAAATTAGTTTGTTACCTTATACTAACATATAAATATGCATATTTTATTCTTATTAAACTTTACTACATGTGAATCAGTGGATAGTGTTTACAGTATGTGAATAGAATATAAAAATCATGTATCATGGGTGAGGAATATATATTCATGAGGTCACTGACTTGACTACATGTCTTACATGTTAAAAAAAGACCCTATTTGTTTGATAGCTCTTCTTGTATTGTCAAAGATTTAGCATTTATCATAAAACATGAGCGTCATGAGAATGAATTGTAAAGTTCCCTCCAAATTCGTTATAAAAACTTTTGTATCAATTTTTTAACTTTATTTTGTTGACAAACCTTCAAACCATCCATATTCATTATCTATGTATTATAATCCTGCCTGAACTATATTGTAACCCTCAAAATCCTTTATAAAATACACTAAATATGTCCCGTACGTTTTAGTTGTGCATAACCACTCGCGCGCCCGCGCGATTTTTTACGACCCCGCAAAATGACTGGCCCCTCACGCGTTTGCTACCCATATACTCGCTGGCAATAATGTAAATACCCCTACATTGCGCCACCGTTTTATGCTCCGCGACCGCGTGTCGCTGCGCGCGTCTTATTTCAAACAATCGTTTCTGAGAACTAAAGTGCTATGTATGACTATCAAGTGTAATATTTTTTATGTTTAATACAAGTTAAGCTAAACAATGGTATTTTTTTTTTGTTAGATAATGACACTGGTATAGAGTTATGTTGCGTTGAACTTTGAGTGAGCGCGATTTTTGCGCGTCTTGCATTTAAAGGATCATACCTCAAAATTAAAAGCGATGACATAGGGTTTTTATTTTTAAATAACGTTACATATATAATAAACAATAAGATGAGGAATAAAAACATACACATGTCCATACAAAAATATTTATTTATAGCTCTTTGATTTCAATCAATAACAACGACGACAATACGACGCGAATACAATGAACTGTCAAACGTTTTTTTTTTATGATCCGTCTCGTTTCGGGTACGATTGTTGGTATATTTCGAAGTATAAATTAACTGAGAAGCGAAACAGACAATACTTTTTGTTCTTACAGCACACGAAACGGTTATATTTCGAGTAATTCGAAAGTGAATGCCTTTTCAACTGTTTGTTGACACATTCAATTTATGGTACAAAACGCGTGTAATCAAATTGTTGACAAGGGCAAAAAAATGTCCAAAGTCATGTCAACAAAAACATGACAAGTTCAAGGTACGATTTGGAAACTGTAAACTATTTATTGACTTGGGCAAGCAAAGGGTTAATTAAGTTATTTCTTACCTGTGTATGTGGTACAATATTAAAGGAATATTTATCAACAACGAGAACCATTCTCCAGACAATAAGAACAGCACGTTAATAAATAAATGCAGTAAATACTCTGGTAGGACCAACTGCAACAAACAAAAATAGGTTAGTACTTAGTAGCGGTCAAAGAACACAATAGGTTATATGCATTCATACTTACAGGATTTAAACTGTTGCATTGGTCTATAGGGTTTTTATAGTCAGTTTTCAGTTCATCAAACGCTATAACGTGGAATATGGAGAAGAATATGAGGAATGCGTCAACTATTAGGGCTATAATATACGAAAAAGCTGGGAAGCTAAACGCCATTTTTCCAATTTTCTATAAAAAATATAATGACAGGTAGTTGTTGTTTTTTCTATTTATCCTGACGGAAAGGCAAAGGTATAAGCTATACAGCCTAGAAATAATGACAGGTAGTATTGACAGGTGTCTTGACGTTTGACAATTGACATTGAAAGCAGTGTTGCCAACAGTTAAATTGGCTTTTCAACATCTTTTCAACATACAAAATCACCAGAAATCCACTAACTTCCCCAAAGAGGTTACCGAAGCGTAGCCAAGACATAGACGCTAGTCGGTCCTCACCAGGCCCATGAAGGGCTCGATAGAATCAACCGTGTAGCTCTTTGCTCTTCCATATGTCCTCGCGATCCTTAAGGCCTCCCACCAGAGGTTTCCGCCAGTTCTCAATCGTCAAAGAGAGGGGGTAAATCCTTTATCTACCATAACCACAACCCCATGCATGTCCACGTCACTGTGAAGGAAATAATCCCTGAGATTGCACACTTCGTGATTATGGTCCTTAACATTAACAATGCCTCGGCCCCCACATCTCCGCGTGATGTACAGATGTATATGATCCAGAGTACAATCTCATCACTGATGATCGTGACTGAGGAGAGTTCGGACTTTACGATCCCGGGCGTCCTATTCGGTCTGAGTCCATTTGAGTATGCCGAAAGAGTACATGAGTACAGGCATAACCCAAACGTTAAAAGTGCGAATCTTGTTTCCATCTGACAAAAAACTGTTAAGTACTTTTGTCAGGCGGTTAAAAAAACGCTCCTTCAACTATTGTTTTACATCTGCACCCATGATATCTAGAGCCTCAGGCATACAGGGATCTGAGTCTTACAGTCTCTGAGATTTGTATGTCATCAGAGACCACCACCTCCCCTCACTTCACATGGATAACCGCACATTTATCTACACTAAACTCCATATTGATTGAATTGCTAAATCATTCCGATATTTTTAACAACTCAACCAATTCGGTTTGTTTTGAAGCAAACAATTTAAAGTTATCCATGTAGAGCAAGTGAGAAATAGGCTCAGACCCACTCCGCAGACTGTAGCCTAACCCTGAATCCAACAACAGAGTTCTGAGGGGATTCAGGGCCATGTAAAACCACAACTCAGACTGTCGCCCTGGAATATAACCTGCTTGATTCTAATCGGCTCATCACAGTAAACATCCTCATGAGCCATGTATGGGGCACCGAATCATAGGCCTTTTTATAATTTATCCAGGCAGCCGATAAATTCCTTCGGTTGTGACGAGCCTGTTGGCAAATGGTGATGTTAATGAGGAGAGATTAAAATTATGATTAACGGGTAAAGCTATACCCGCGACTTCGTCCGCGTGGAATTTAACAAAAACTGTATTATTCTAAAATAAAAGATTTTTTCTAAAATAAATGTAGCCTAAGTTACTCCTTATTATATCAGCTACCTGACAGTAAAAGTCCCGTCAAAATCAGTCCAGCCATTTCAGAGATTAGCCAGAACAAACAGACAGACAGATAGACAAAAAATATAAGGTCATTTTTGTTACAGGTATCGTGTATATAACGATATGTAGTTGGTAATTTTTTTTAATTTTCGCTTTACAAACAGACATCTCAATTTTATTTTTATGTATAGACTAGCTGTACCCGCGACTTCGTCCGCGTGGAATTTAACAAAAACATTATTTTTTATGAAATAAAAGATTTTTTCTAAAATAAATGTAGCCTAAGTTACTCCTTATTATATCAGCTACCTGACAATAAAAGTCCCGTCAAAATCGGTCCAGCCATTTCAGAGATTAGCCGGAACAAACAGACAAAAAAAATCTAAGATCATTTTTGTTATAGGTATCGTGTATATAACAATATAGCCGTACCCGCGACTTCGTCCGCGTGGAATTTAACAAAAACGTTATTTTTCTAAAATAAAAGAATTTTTCTAAAATAAATGTAGCCTAAGTTACTCCTTATTATATCAGCTACCTGACATTTTTAGAATATTTTTAGACCAAATAAATCAAAGAAACATAATGAGCTCATCCACCCGCTTGTCATAATACCATATTTAAAAAAAACAACCTCAAAATTTAAGGGTTTATTTTTTTTCTGCGGAACCCTAATTTGTTTATCAAAATTAAAGTATGTTACTCCCGCAAAAAATAGCTATCTTTCAGTGAAAGTCCCGTCAAAATCGGTCCAGCCGTTTCAGAGATTAGCCGGAACAAACAGACAGACAGACAAAATTTTTTAAAGATCACTTTCGGCACAGGTATCGTGTATATAACGATATGTAGTTGGACATTTTTTTTATTTTCACTTTTAAAACAGACACTTCAATTTTATTTATATGTGTAGAAGATAAGCACTACTGAATAACAGTTTAATAACAAGCTTTATAAACGCTCTTTTGTTGTGACAAACTGACAAATGACAGATTACCAGCTCATATGCTAGGTTATTTGACCAAATTAAAAAGTCTTACATATTGATGCTTTTCGTAACTTTTCATTGATTATAAGTTTTGTTAGGTTTATATTTTGGTTACGATTGTTACGATCCAATTCAATAATAATTGAAATTAAATAAATAATGTACGTGTAGTGACGAAAAATGAAGTGCAATTTGTTGTTAATTTTGTGTGGTGTTGGTATTGGTTTGTGCATTGAACATGATTTCAAAGGGTTTGATGACAGTATACTGTTTGGTATAAACTGGCCCGGTAGTTTAGATATTACTGATAATCTAGTTGACGGAGAGGTTCACAAACCTCAGGTACGAGATTCAAATATCAATATTAATTAACTATCTATATAATCGCCTCAACTGATGTTAAATCTAATGTCAAACATCAATGATCCCCTTATTTGTGTTTAGTATTGATTTGGCTCAAAAATTATAAATACTTTTTGCATTGGCACTTGGTACTATATAAAGTATTTTTTTAATATGTTCTTTACCCCTTACAAAATGTATGTTAGTTGCAGAACAAAGAAATACTAAAAGTAACCACATCTAATAAGGAACAATATGAGTGTCACTTGCCTGAACTACGTACAAGTGAGTCTTTGAATATTGAAGACTATGATGGACCATCCCCGCTACATCTGCTAAAGCCTCTCTTTACACAGAAGGTATGCTCATACAGACTAGAGAGCTACTGGAGCTATGAAGTTTGTCATGGAAGATACATAAGACAATACCATGAGGAAAGGGAAGGTAAGTAATCTAAAATACTGGTGGTAAAAATTATACAAATGTATTATTTAATCACAAATTTAAGGCATTAGTCTGTTAAAATCACAAGTTCTCATATTAGCATTCAAAAATACCAATTGTTCTGTCTTTTTCACTGAAAACCGTGTTCGTCTGTCTAATAAAGTATGTGCAGCTTTTGAAAATAACCTTTCACTAGGTACTGAAGTGGCAACTATATTATGGTTTGTCTTAAATATGCTACAGAGATGTGGGTACTTGTATTGCCCGTTAGACTGCCACCACTCACAAGGGTTGCTATCATTTTGTATATAGTCATCTTGCAGGTATGCATCTATCTCCTTCTGTGCTGCTTGCAATACATTCGGGTTTGGGTTAACCTTTCTTTTCTTCAAAATTAAATTACGCTTTCTCCATATAGAAATATTATCTACACTGTCTTCATCACTTGATTCAAAATTCTCAAGAAGTTCAGGTAAAAGACTTGATGATTTTTCCTCAGTGATTAACATTTCTACTATTTTTGTCACTAGGCTTGATTTTGCTGCTTCAGCTGCACCTTCATCACAGAACATGGACATTTTGTATCTTGGGTCCAATATTGTACATATTGCCAAATTATTTTCATACTCAAGCCCTTGAAATCTATTTTCCAATTGTGTTTCAATATTGGTTACAAATATTTTGATAGCATCAGTATAATTTGGTTTTTGTTTAATTTCTGCCAATACATGTTTCAATCCGCATATGATAGCCACTGCTTTTGAAGCGCACACATACTTTTCAGCACTTATTTCACTTGTTGCTTCATTAAATGGTTTTAATATTTTGCAAAGTTGTTTCAATGTGGTCCAATCTTCTTCTGTTATTGTAGGTAAGACAATGTCAAGATGTGATGTTGTTGCTATAATAGCATCTTTAAGGTGGATAAAACGTTGTAGCATTAGATAAGTAGAGTTCCATCTTGTTGGCACAGAATTAATAAGCTCTATAGGTTGGTTAATGCCTTGGACGTTGATCTGATTTTCAAGTAGTTTTTCTTTAGCCATGTAGCAGGACCGATAGTAAGCAACAATATCCTTAACTTTCTTTAAAATTTCTTCAAACAAACTTAGTGAATGTTGCATAGCGAGGTTTAATTTATGGGCCATGCAACCACATTGGGTCCATCCTAAGATATTTATTGCTCCAACTATATTAGCGGCATTATCAGTTACACAAAAATTTATTTTTTCAAATATATCCCATTCTATACATGTTTGTCTTATAATTAATGCGAGATTTTGACTTGTGTTCTCTCCTTTGATTTCACTACATTTTAGGAGTATTGATTTACGTTCAAAATTATCATTAATAAAATGAGCAGTTATAGCTATAAAAGCATCTGCTTTTTGTGATGTCCAACAATCGGTGGTTAGACAAATAGTTTTTGCTTGCTCTTGCACTATGTTTTTTTGTTCTGCTAAGCAGTTTTTATATAACAATGGTATAAGTAGTTCAGATATTACTTTGCGCCCAGGTAAAACATAGTTTGGGTTTAAAGCTCGTACAAATTCCACAAAGTCTGTTTCTTCAACAATTGAAAATGGTTGGTATGTCATTGCAATAAATTTTAATAGCATGGAATCAATATCTTTTTTTTCTTCGTTCTGTGAAGGTTTATTATGTTGTATCTGATCCAAAATATTTTCTAGCTTCTCGGTTTTAATAATAGGTACATCCTGCTGATATTCCTCAATATGAAATTCGAACTCTTGACGTGAGGATGATTGTTGCTCTATAGGCGATTCTAGTTTCTCCCGTTCGAGAGACCGTGATCGAGAAGAGCCACTTTTTTCCATGTATCTATCGTAAACATCAATGTGCTTACCTTTGAGATGTGTTCTCAAATTTGTTATTGATGTTCGATAAGAAAAATCGCGATTACACTTTTTACAGGTTGCAACTTTATCTTTTCCATCAATTTTAGAAAAATATAACCAAATTGGGTGGTAATTCATCGTCAATATTTTTTTCCTAAGTATTATTTACAGTTGACACTATATTTACACAAATAGTACTCTTAAACACGTTTAGGTTATTGACACTTAATGATAATAGAAAAAAAAACTATGCGAAATCATATAATTCGTTTGCTAAACTCAATATCGCATACCCAAGCAACTTTGGTACCTATTGTGATAATATTACACGACTCACGAACACTCGCGGCGAAACGCAGTCGTGCCACTCAAATTGTTATTAATAAACAATAACCATACTGCATTTATGTTGTATCCGACCTAAACTTCCACGATTTCCGTAAAATCAATGACAATTATTGCTAAGCCGCATTCATTGCGTTGTCCACACACTGTTTCATAGTTGATGCGAGATCACGAAACACTTTTAGCAGGTTAGCGTGTGTCACGGATGGTGGAGCGCACGAAATTGACTCTTATAGCTATTAGCCATTGGCCAGTTTTTTGCTTTCCCTCGTGTGCGAAGTGCGAAGGAGACAGAATGTTGTTGCCGTCGCTCTAGTAGCTTGCGAGTTGCGAGGCGACGCGCTATCGCAGGGGTTACGTCACAACGAGTGAATTCCACGATACATATTTTCTTAGCTGTATTTAATGTGCAGAATTAGCAATTCGCATAATACGAATTAATGCTAATCATTAATGACACTACTATTTAATCCAACGCTACATCGCAATAATATGTTACTAGACAGTACAGCCGTTAGCGTATGTGGATTACTATGGTTAAACTAATAAAACAAAAACAATGTGTGGTGGCCTGTTGGTAAACGGACCAGACGCGGCTGCCACGTGTTCACGGTGGTCGCGGGTTCAAATCTCAGGGCATACCTCTGACTTTTCTGTGTTTATATAGTCAATCACCACGAACTATAACGGCGAAGGAAATTAGCGTTTGGATACCTGCAGGCTGCATACCAAAGCTATTCGTGACAATTTCTATATTATGCAAAGTCTGCAAATCCGCACTAGGCCAGCGTGGTGGAAAAAATGGCCTTACCCCTCTCAATCGTACTTCCGATTGTAGAGGAGGCTCGTACCTTGCAGTGGGATACAGAAAATATTATTCTACCACAAGAATATAAGTCAATGACCACAAGACTACTGAGGGTCTTGCGTGTTATGACAAACCGGATTTAGAGTTCTAAATTACACTTATCAAATCAATATTATAATCATCTCTAATCATTAAATCGAATACATAATTCCGAAGGGATTTTTTATTATGACTGAGTCTATAAAATACTGTTATAAGTGGAAATAAAATATTATTTAAGGCTTTGTTTTTAAAATGTATGTACAATTTTTTTTACATTTTTCGCGCACGTTGTTTTTTATTGTGTTTATTAATTGGTATAAGGTCTGCCTCGGTGGCGTAGTTGTACTAGGGTACGCTTACAAAGCTGAGGTCTCGGGTTCGAATCCCGGGTTGGGCAAAGTGATATTGGATTTATCTATTCATTATCAGCCCAGGAATGTATGTATGTATGTATGTAATTGGAATTTAGCAGTCACGAGATCAGCTTATTTTTGCCAGATTAGCTTATTATGATCACTTATCAAACCAGGACAGAACATTATATGTATTGGAAGTAGGTAAAATATGTTTGCTTATTATAGTAGGTAATAGTATTCTCAGCCTCCGACATACCACGGGTTCGATTTCCGCGACCTCACGTTTGACAGCCGGTTCTGAAACTACTGTGCCACGGACACTGTCATTATGTATGTGACTGTTGGGTGTTATTTATTAATTTTTAATATACTATCCAGGTAAGCATGTCAACGTTCAGGAATATTTCCTGGGTCACTGGAGTGCGGAGAAACAAATTAAACTCGAGAGTGACATGAAAGCAGCGCAGGACTCCAAACAGACTCCCAAAACTACAAAAGTCGAAGGCATGTCTTTACCGTATGTGGAAATGGCTATGGATGATGGTAGGAAGATAATTTTCTATTTGCATTTCATTGCGTATCTGTTAAGTAACTGTGTGATGACTGAGCGTGTTTGTTATGTTCAAAAAAATATTGTACACATTTAATTACTGGCATTATGTTGTTTCTAATGATATTTTATATCTTGGCATATCATTGCAATTATGCTAATGGATTATAGAGAACAACATTTTAGTAATTTTATTAGTTAATTGGTTTAATATGAAAATATATACTTATTGAATAATGACAGAGAAGGCAAATATATAAGAACATAATGGGATAAAGAGGGTACAAACCAATCGAGATGTGTATGATAAAATGACATCTTTCTAGGAATAAAAGTAACACAGAAGACATCCCCAAATACTATTAGGCGCATTATAATAATTCGATTTAATAATTTTAGGTACAATTTGCGATTTAAGCGGCAAGCCTCGTCTAACAAGAGTTCAGTATGTATGCTACACTCACGGAAAACACGAAGTCTACTCATTCAAAGAAACATCAACGTGCGAATACGAAATAATTATCCTATCACCTGTTCTTTGTGAGCATCCACAATTTAAACCCAAGGATGTTAGTGAAAATATTATCGATTGTTTACCCCTCGGCGATGCCCCTAAAAAGCCAAGAAGCTTGTTGAAAATGGAAGCAGATAATTTAAGATTCCAACACCAGAGTATAAAATTGATGAATGTAAGTATTATTAATTTATAAATGTGTAAGAATTATGCTTTTTTACATATAATTGTTATGATTTTGCTATTTAAAAATCGAATGAATTAATAATCGATTTGGAGTATCGATGAAATCTTGTAATTGTAGTTAAAATATTCGTCAAAATTGATGGTGATTTGTTTTCTTCGAAGGTAAATATTACTGTACTAATTTGTATAATGTGAAGCTTATAGAAAGTGAAGTGTGTTTTGTAATCACTTCGTTATATTTGCAGTGTAGTTGTTTTTATTTTGTATATTTTTGTTTTTTTCATCTCACATTAGTTGCTTGATTAACACATGTGGCATATTATTCAGGATAAGGATCCTAAGGATATTCTAGCAGTGTTGAAAGTTGAGAAAATCGATAAGGTAATTATTTTTGTTTGCTAGTTTTTGTTTATCGTTGTATATGTTATCATTGCTTGTATTTCCACCCTATTATAGCAATAATTTATGTAAACCATTATATTTGGCACTTAAAAAATGTTTCAGGTATGTATTCATTGATGATGTTGAAGATTTCCATTTTGTTTTCTCGGTTTTTCCCAGAATGTCCACTTTCACTTTTTTCAACATTTTCGCATAGCATTGGTAGGATCACATTGGTCATATGTATAGAATAAATATATATTTAATAGTAATAATATTCGAATTTGAATCGAGTCACAGCTAAATTTTTTTGAACAAATATCATCTCTTCTTCTTCTTGTGTTACATCAAAAATATATTGGAAAAATCTAATAGAAAATTCTTAATTCCTTTTTGTACGTATAACAGCACCGAATTGTGCGTTCATTATCATAAAAAATCCAGTTATATTTTCTGTCTTATTAAATATAATTAGCATCTGTGAAAATACATTTCCATAAGATACATTCTTGTAAATAAGTCCTTTTTTATAGCTTCATCCAAACGGGATAATTTACTCAAAGTTTTTTATATTTTCTGAAATATCAATAATATTTCTAGGATGGTGAAACTCATCTTAAATTCGAATTGCATCCGTTGACTGATGAAGACGATTTGACTGACGATCATGGAAAGCCGCCGCAAATAGCTGACAAGTCGAGTCCAGTTATATTGGATGACTCGCCCGTCCGAGCGTTTCTGAACGGGGAGAACTGTCTCAACGGAGTAAGTGCTTTTAGTGATATAAGTTAATTAATTTATTTTATGCTTTGTATACAGAGTAAAAAGGCGGACTTAATGCCTGAGACGTTCACTGCCAGTCGACCTTTGGATGGTGGAAAGAGAAAATTAGATAACACTAATTTTCCGAATTAAACTTGATAGTTAAGAGCTTATGTGTAATCATAACTCAAATATACAAGGGTATATAAAGCCGCAAGGAGGGTGCTACACTCATAATCATGAACAACTTTTACTATGGAGCCAACTATGAAATCGCGAAAAAAACAGCTGTTCCATATAAAAATTATAATTGTTGCAATATGCAGAATGTATGGAATAGATGTTTTTGTTTCCGTTATTTCGGGGTTGGCCCCGTAGCATAAGTAGTTCCTTATAATGAGTGTCGCATCCTCGCGCCGAGGCAAATATTTGTACGATCCACGGGCATTTGTTTCGTGTCTGTGTGTCTGTGAGGACAAAAAGTCTATCCTACTTTCAAATACCCACGACACGCGGCTCGATCTTATTGTTGGCTCAAGATTATGTATGTGACTGTACGTTATTTTCTTTTTTACTTATCTCAGGGCACAGGCTGGTGGAAGTACGAGTTCTGTTACGGCAAGCACGTGATGCAGTACCACGTGGACCGCACTGGAGACAAGACCACGCTGCTACTGGGCCGGTTCGATGAGGAGGCACACCTGCACTGGATCAGGGAGAATAGGGGCAAGGCGCCCAAACCTGTCGGTAATGTATAGCTTTTGTATTAGCACTTGACGCTTCTGCTTACCCCAATATCCGCGATACTGAATTGAGTACGTGTAATTGAAAAAATATAGTTTTCCACTTCTCTTTCACTCTCAAAAAAAAACGAAGGTTCTTATCTCTCTCTCCCTTAAAAAAGAAAAAAAAATAGGTTCCCATAATGGTTTCTTATTCTTACGACTTGTCTACTAACCGGTCACCAGTGTTGCCAACAGTTGTAGTAGGTCACCACTAGAGTCAACTTTTAAAACCACCAGAAAACCACTAAATAAAGAAAATCCCGCACAAAAAACGCCGAATTTTCCACTAAAAAATGTTGTTTTACAAAATAAAATAAGTAAGTGTCATTAGTTTCCTTTAATAGTATGTCAAAAAATTAACAACATACCTACCATTCGTAGGTAAATTTACATTATTAGATAAATCAACATACACAATATGAAATGATAACAGGTAAATAAGTACTTTAAATAAATTCGTCTTCAGAAGAATCATTGCTGTTTGCACCATTATGGACGAGATCTGATTTATATGATTCTTTAGTGCCGATTTGTTTTACAACGCTTATTGGTATTTCATAATTATTGCAGCATTTTCCTTCCAACCTAAACCACTAGGAAAATCCACTAGCCACTAAAACCAATATTTCGCCACTAAATAGGGGGTTAAAACCACCAGTTTTAGTGGAAAATCCACTAAGTTGGCAACACTGCCGGTCACTGGTCCTGGCAACGTAGTTAAGAATGAATTCAATAGATGGCGTTAGTTTGTTTAGCATAAAGTGTACCCGGAATGAAACAGATGGCATTTGTTCAGAGTGCCCAACATGTAGTAGATGGCGTTAGTTAGTTTTTAATTGCTTAGCGGATGCGCCATGAGACATATTAATATTTTTTATTTTTGTAATTAGTAATAGTTAACCAGTGAATGGACTAATTATTTACTGATAGTCGTGTCTATAAGTTGTAAATGGTCTTCAACTAAATCTATAGTCGTATTGAATATAATGCTCTTTTAAAGTTTTTCTAGTGTCTTATTATTTTGGGCTTTTTAATTGAGAACGTGTATGTAGAGTGTGTCACCGACAAAGGGAGTGGGCTTCGCTATTTAATACGATAGCCCGCAATTTATGATTTATCAGTGCTAGTACAGGATAATAGTTCGTGTCGTTGTCATTTATATCTTTCCTCAACGAATCAACGACATATGGTATAATTAAATTTAAATACATTATGGGCTGTAATACCAATGTAGTTCTTATTTCGAACGAATGAATATGATTGAAAAAAATATTTCTAATAAAAAAATCAACTATCTCAGGTTTTATACCGTGCCACGATTCGAAATAGGTTTTACAGCAGACTTCTGTACGTCGATGTTACAATATAATTTAATAATTAAATAAGCAACGTGTATTTTACCTTTCATTATTTTTTGTTTCAGAACAACGCACGTTCGTCTCCCATTTCTACTCAAACGGCGACATTTGCGACAAAACAGGAAAACCTAGACAAACCGAAGTGAAACTAAAATGCCTGGAAAATTCTTCAAGCCCTGCCCAAGTTTCGCTGTACCTGTTGGAACCTAGGACATGCCACTATATCCTAGGCGTTGAATCGCCACTTATTTGTGATATTCTACCTTTAGCTGATGAGAACGGTCTTATCAAAACAACTAAACCGTTACTGAGCAGAGAAAATGTTGTTTCCGATATTAAAGAAGAGGAGGACAGTGATTTCAGAAAGAAAGGAACGTTGAAGTTCGGTAATGATTAGGCGAAATAAATAATTTATTTATTTGAAGTGTTGTTTTATTTCTTACTTTTCCCACTCTATAAATGTTCATGCTCACAGGAAACAGACTATTGGAACAGACCTCGTATTATGTGAAGTAGAAATGGTCACGGAAATCACACATTTTGAAAATCCATATAAAAGTTAAAACCCTCTCAAATAAATACAAATAAATGTACATTTTACGCTACAAAAATAACAAACATAAAAAACAACATACAGTGGAATTGAGAACCTCCTTGTTTTGAAGTCGGTTACCAAATGTACCAAAGCAAGTAATTTCAGCTTTGTCACTACTTCAGATTTATTATGTAAATTATTATCAATTTTCGACTCCACTTTCGATGCCGTTTCCCCAGAATTGTTTTGAAGGTATTCGCTGCTTTGAATAAAATAATTTACAAAGTTAAACAGAACTACCCCTTAAATTATTTTATTAATTTCTGAAATGTATAATTATGTTACAGAAATAGGGTAGTTAAAAATAATCTCTTTCGTTCTATGCGGCCCTGGTACATTTGTAGTTTAATTCTAGTGAAATATCGACACAAAATGAGTCACAGAGAAAGAGACGGAAGACAATCTCTTTCGTCTTATGCTACCCTAGTACTTTAGTTGCGAATTCTATTGGAATATTAAAATGTGTTGATCATCACTTTGGTTTTATGTGAGCCTGGTACTTTTGCTGTTTAATTCTAGTGAACTAGGTTATACAACCTTCTTCGTTTTATGCGATCCTGATACTTTTGTAGCTTACAGCAAATGCTTTGCAATGTCGGAAACAATGTCTTTTTGTTCTATGCTGTCCTAGTACTTTAGTTGCAAATTATTTTAATAATTCTTTTGGATAGCTTTTTCGTCTTTTTTGTTTATTGTTTGCGATATGTTCGCACTATGAACACAAAAATGGGAAAAGTTATTATATTATGGTTTTAAGCAGCATAATAATTATATTTTTACTAAAGTAGTCATCTTATAAGTTGAGTTTGATTTTCAAGTAGCAACAGTCGTATTACTGTATGCGGATATAATTAGGAATAAGGAAAGGTATAAAGGTAAAGGAAATAGAACTGGAAGGAAAGGAAATAATATAAAAATAACAAGATATTTTTTAAACTTGACATTTATTTACATTCATATCAACAAAACGGGTGTTGTATAAAACAGTTCTTTTTAATTTTCCATACCAATTGAATACACACTAAACCGTGCCTCGTAATGGTGTAAAAATAATTTTCGCACCTGCAAAGATATGGTGGTCTGATACCGTGACTTTGGTTAGAAACTTACTCAGTTGCCATCGTAAGTAATTTATAAAACAAAATATTTAACCATTATAATTTCAACGCGTAAGCAAAAATATATTTAAGTAAATAAATTATTTTTTATTTTTTACCTTTTCCAAATTAAATAAATTGATGATTTCGATCTAACGCACAGACAGCGGGCTCAACATTGCAAGGTGATCTTAATAATTATAATTTTCGCAACAAATTACTATTTTTTTTTGTTTGTAAAAATATCGACACTCGTTTGAAATATTTGTTCATTTTCTGTTCAACAATCAGCAATCGAGTATCGGGCCATCCAATGCGATGCTTTGACACAACGATTAATTATCAGCGATAGTTACAAACGCATTTCCACATTAAATAATTAATATTTTATGAACTGTTTATGAAAATTAATTGAGCTTCCGTATTATATGGCATATAAATGGTAACAACCACAATATTAATAAACACCTTTGACATCGAATGAAAAAATCGACTTTAAAGACTCTTCGCGTGCCATCGATTTCGACAGATCAGGCAAATTGTCCATAAAAATATATCTCATGATATTTCTTTTTACACTCTGTACATAGATAAAAAATGGCCGTTACGTTTTATGCAACAACAATGAGGTTTCCCGCCTAATGTTACCTAGAAAACTTTAGGTAAAAAAATCTATTCACACATTTTTTTGACATTTATCTAGGGGCAAAGTCATGGCCAAACGTCCATCAACGCACGAACCTTACGAGAATTTTTAAACTAATGCATTCTATCAACTCTGTATCGTGTCGCGTAAGCAAGACTAGAGCTTCTAATTTCAGTGTCAAAGCAAAATGTAAACTCTCGAATGACACGAGTGATAGAGCGAAGTGTACACACTACACTGTAGTAAAATCAAGAAATGTGGTCGAAGTTATATTACACTAACGAGTTTCTTAAAGCGTAACCTAGTGATGGACATTCAGCCAGCTTTAGTAAATAGGCTATCGCGATTCGCGCGGTGTCTAACATAGTTTGTCCTCGCTCGCAATAATTCCCAATGTCCTTTTAACAATACATGCCATTATAATAATTTATTACCTTAAAATGATAACGAAAAGAAATCGAAAGACAAAAGACATTTAAAGTTTCACTAAATGAACTTACTAAAAGGAATCACAAGACACATTTGTAACACCTATGAGGAAACTTATTCAGTCTAAATATTGTCTTTCATTAGACATTCAAAAATATAAACTAAACATTATAGAACCCATTTTGACAATATTCTTTTAAATAATACTCAAGTAAATTTAATTTAATAATAAGGACGCTTAAGCATCTAAAATTTTAGATAGGACAGAAAAATACTTATTGTAAGGTGGATTTCACGCGCACTACGTTATACGACACAATATTGAATTTGTGATCTTTGCCGACACAATATTTGGTATTATGCAGTTTTCAATTTCAACCGCAGGTTTTGGTTGATGCAGACAAATATAACTATTCAAATTCAATGTTATCTGCTTTGTATACAAATTATCTGTTTTTTACATTTATGCATAACTTACAATTGACGGCATATCCGCAAAGACGTTGCATCAAAATTAAATGATGACTGATCACAATATTTTCACAAAATTGAAAAAACAAATAATTTTTATGTTTTGAAGATTTGTACCATGAAGGTAATATCTACTTCGTTATGTTATTGCGAAACATTCATTCAATAAAATCTAGGGATGGCAAACAGTCGTATATCAAGAAGTGCGCGTGAATTTTCATCCTTACGCTTATAAATTGGTCATAGTAGATACCAAAGCATTGGCACACTTTACTAATAAAATAACATTAAATAGAAACGAAAGTTGACTTCTTGGTCACATATAACTTTAAACAAGGGTACAAGTGTTGAAACAATAAAATATTTAATACTTAGTTTTTACAGCGATATAGCGAAATGTTACGGAAAAAATGTTTGGCCGTCAACAAAGGATCCTTCGTGTGAATCGCATAAAAATATAATATTTCTGTAACACACGTTGCAGTTTGTCCGTGTGTAAAATATATTTTGTATTCTTAATTTAAATATACTTGGCAGTTTTTCCGTAACACAAGTGCATATAGAAGTAACAAAATCAAATGAAAAGTGCCAGTGACTATAGACAAAATAGTGGCGACGAATATATTTCTCTTTTAAATACAAGAAACCATAGAACATCAAACTTACATACGAAAATATTCTAATATTAAATACTTACTCTAACAAAAATTTGTTTGACTAAAGGGGCCAGTGTTCGATGTGTTACAAATTAAACGATTAATTGTTGACTGTGATTATACATTAAAATACACAAAAGTACAATAAGTAGTATAAACGAAAATAATGTAGATATTTCGTGATCATCCTGCAAGTACAATACGTATCAGTCCGTCATATTTGTATCAAAATGGTCCCAAAATGGTCCTATTTTTTAAAAATTGTTAGCGCAATCTTTGTAGCGTTTTCAAATTGCAACGGACCATGAGAAGATTATTACAAATAGTTAGAAATAATGCAAAATTCTGCCCTATAAATGACAGAAAGCCTAATAAAAACATGCTATTACCAATCACCCATAAATTTAATATTTATTAGATGACGAGAGGTTTTTTGCGTAACAATGTTTGGCAAATGTTTCAAAGGGCATATTCATATCCTAAGTTTTTAAATCGATGGCAATGACACATTTTCTAGAATACATTGTAAAACACAAGGTTGGTTAGATATTATTTAATGTATTTGTTATATCATAAATGGCACTTTAATTGTTATTTAATGATCACATTTGTAACGTTTGATAGAATACGTTTTTGCTTTAGCTCCATTCGCATGGGTGTTAAGTGTTAATTAATGTTCTTTATTATTATTGATTTACTTCGTAAAAACAGGCTTAAAGGCAAATGAAAATAAGAACCGAGTAAATGTAAACAAAGCAGGTTTCAACTTTCGAAATATCTACACACTTTCGCGCGTTGGACAGAACGTGAAAATTTTCTCAATTCCACGAGAGCCCTCACAGTTTAAGTACACTATTGACAACATGGTAAACAATAAATACACTGATCGCTTTGAGATCATCATACGTTATTTCTAAAAATCTTATAATTTTAAACAAACAAGGAAGGAGGAAACACTGACTGTTACTGACAATGGCCACATCAATGAATATTATTTTACACAATTAACTATCAAGTGGTAACATAGAATAAAGAACAAAACAACAAGAAAATAATTATAATATAATCCTTGTTCTAGAAGTAACATAACCTTTACATCAACCTATACGCAATACTTATTTGGTACTTGATACATTGACCAAGATTCAGTTTCCGCGACACAAAGACATGAATATTGACATTGACACATTTCGTAGTTTAAACCGACCAATCTCTTTGGCGTCTCACAAACAATGAAAACTTTACCTGAACCCATTAAACTTAAATCGTAAAACGTGACTACAACTTATAAGTTATAAAATAATTATATTATTACAATATAATAATAAACATTTTGGGGAATACTTTGGAAACGATAAATCCTTTGACACAAACCTTAACCTTACTCATACTTAATAGTTAACAACTGTGCACTGTGGACTCCTTTCGTCGACCTCATTATACTCAGTTCATGTGCACCGGATACACCACAAAACAACGTTCGGATACTTACAACCTCTTTTCGTATTGTTTATATATTTATTTTTTTGTAACATTTTATCTTTTTGCAAAAATTCACTAGGAACGAGTTCTGGAATATTCTAGTACGGTCTCGACAGTTCTTTAGAACGTTTCAATTGAACTTTGAGTCTCTTTGTACCTATTTGGAAACCGTTCATGGCCTGTATGGCGGCCTGCGCGGAGGCCGCGTTGTCGTACGAGACGAATCCGAAACACTTGGAGAGGTTCGTCTGTTTGTCTATGAACACTTTGGCCGATATGACGTGGCCGAAGGGCAGGAACGTGGACGCCAGGTCGGTGTCCGTGAACTCCTGCGGCAGGTGGTATATGAACAGGTTGCCGCCTTCCGGACCTGCAATTCACATTAATCATGTATTAGAATCTTGTATAAACAAATTAATGTATTTTCGTTCACTGTGTTTGCGCTCCAATTATCCTAATAAGTTGATGTTTTGATTAAATAATTTCTTTTGGCATATATTTCTTCGGAGTACCAAATTGTTGGCAAACTCTCTCTATATCATAATCGCGAAAAACTAAGTGAAATTATCGTTGTTTTCCGAGAATTGAAATTTGTAAATACAATAGTTAAGGACTCATTAGGTTAGAGGACAGAGAACAAAACCGATGGTAAAGTGTCTGTCTCCCTATTCCCTTTGACACAATTACGCCTGGAATAATCCTATATAAAGGACCCGAAACGCGACATTTACGATTATCAACATCAATTAACCAGAGATACCACTTGCTCGAGCCGGCCCAAAATACCGCTGTCATTTCAACGCAAGACACGATGGCTCGTATCACAGTTTGTCCAGGGCCTGAATATACACGACGGTACATACCCTCGACCTGCTTACCGGCAGCGGCGGCGGCGGCGGAGCCCAGCACCGAGCCCATCGGCGCCGCGGCGAACGCCGTGCCGAACTGCGCCGCGTACGCCGAACCGAGCGGCTCGGCCGTCGACCCTGCAACGCGACATTGTTACGTTCAAAAATAGAATTAAAACATCTCTGTCAATTTCATGAGTTCCTGGTATTTTGATAGCTAACTGTCGTTTTTTGGCAATAGGTGTGTGTGTGCATCGTAAAATTTTTACTTTCGTTTATCTTTTCCAAACGTATAACTTCAAAAAATCATCACGGAATATAGTTTATATATTTTTTAAATTGACAAGGGAAATCTTTTATAGCACGGTAAAGTGACCTACTAGTGGCATAACCCTTAAATCGTACTATCAGTTGTAGAGGCCCTTGCTCTGCAGTGGGAAGTATAATATGGTCTGTATTATAATTATAAAATGCTTTTATAATAAATAAATGCTTAAATGCTTTTGAAGGCTGCATGGAACGACACTAGATTGTAAGGCGGGAAAACTGTTGACGTTAGTCGACAAACAGTTCCATTGCTTAATGGTGGAGACAGAGTCTATTAGTATTCGCGATTAAAGGATAGTTCCAGATAAATAGAGTTTGTTTCACAAACTGTCAAGCTGGCTTGTAGTTTACTGTCCACGAACAAAATAACGTTTCAAAATGTTTCTTATTTTCCAAATTGAAAGATAATATTATTTTTATAGTTATACGTCTTTTAAGATATTAACGTTTTATTGAAAGAGAGAAGTAGAGAGAAGTTAGAGTAAAATTTCTACGATGCGCGCGCACGAGAGCTAGACATGCAGCAACATGAATTTATTAGTAATTTCAAATTAATTAAATCCATAAAGTCTTTCATCTTGGTAAGAGCAAGTTACGTAGGTATCGATAATAATACTTGCTTAAAGTAAAAAAGTGCATTTTAAAGTTGGTTAATTTTAGAAGAACACGCGAAATAAATTTAAAAAATATATCCGGAACATAATCAAGATGAAGCCGCATATATTTCTATTATTAAACATACTTATTAGATATTGTTAACTCCACTATAGCGTCACTTAACAATCTATGGACACAAGGTCTCTCTGCAATAAATATTCAGCCAGAGATAAATCCTAGTGATTGAGTCACAGAGCACTAATCAAAGATTTTAATCACAGAAAATCTAAGAAATTAATATCTAAAATATGATAGATAGATAGATAAAAACGTTTATTTTATCTATCTATCTAATATGTTTCTATGTGTTGTTATTGGTTTGATTGAAGACGGAGTGTTAAGCTTATATTACTCTACCAGTTTATCATAGCTTAATTAGAAATAACTAATTAAAAGGTATAATAATTTATGTCGTTCCCAAAGTTTTGTCGGTAATTTGAAAGGCTTAGGTCTGCAATATCTAAATCATGTTAAATCCTTTAATTATATTTTAAAACTTTGACTAAGTAATCAAAACGATAAATTTAGCATGCCCGACAATTATCTTAAAATGCAATCCACACATACAGTCTAAAGCCATAGACAAATAATAACAAAACGGTAACACAATCACACATCAAAACATTGTGATATTAGTTCGTACGTTTAGCACTTTCATGCAAAAATATTTGGTTAATTCACACACAAGAAACATGTTTAATAGCTAAAATTATTATGTCTAAACGATGACTTATTTAAATTAATTATTAATGCATTCAAAATATTTAGTGCTTCTTAATCCGGTCACGAAAAAACAAATACATAATGTATATTTGACAAAGTGATTGCGCAGCCAGTATAGGTTGTCTTTCTTCTTATAAATTTAATTAATTTATATTACCGATTTATCTGTTATAATAAGCACTAGATACGGTTTTCATAATTTTAGAAAGAAGGAATAGGTTGCTAAATCACTTTGTCAATTTCTCACTTCTTATTTTAGAAAGTCCTCGTTCATATTTGATTTTATTTCATTGTTTATCTAACTGCCTCACTGTACATCGACTTGCGGCTAACATACCTTCATATAAAATGTCTGTTTTATTTTCGTTTTAAAATATATTTTTCATGATACATTGAAACAACAATTGCACAGTATTTTTGCAAGAAAGTATAATATTACGTTTCCAAAACAATAGTCTATCAAATACTTTATCGCTGGTGTACATAAAATGTATTGGTTTATCTGTAGATACAATAGATATCAAAAGAAAGTATAAGCAAACCATCTAATTAAAGGTTTGAAAATTAATTCATTATTGTCAAATTAATCGCATTCCGAAGTAATATTTTAACTACACATTAAAGGTAGATAGAATTTTAAAAACTATTTGATTTTTATATGATTTTTTAAATATTTAAACCAAGTATTGCTAAGAGTGACGAACGTTTCCTATGGATTTCTTTTATTTCTTATATGTAAACTAAACATCTAGTAAAATCTACTTAGATGGTTCCGAGCAAACATTAAATGAAAAATAATATCATAAATTATTCAGTTCGACACGCAGTGATCACAATAAAAAAATAATTGCAATAATTAAATTATTGTTAAGCTTACTAATATAATCGTAAATAGTACTAATTCTTAAAATAAACTTAGGGAACACAGCCATTCGATTTATTAATTAGTAAAGTACCGGTTAGCAAGAGACAACATTAAAAATAAAATAAAAAACTAAGCGGCATAGTAAAAGAGAATTCATAGTAAATCTATTTTCACAAAATCTGTATAAATATTTACACTTCCTTATGATTTACATATTAAGACGGCTTTTCGTCGCCGCTTTGGTATGTTACAGAGTCTAGGTAAAGCCAAGCAACGCCATTTAGTACCTAGTAGGGATGTGCCGAGACATGTTCATAATCGAGATATTTAAATGATCTAGATATCGATTTCAATCTGACAATCTAAACCGATATATGATAATTAGTGAAACTTTTCTAGTACCCATTGAAACAATTTGTAGTTTGAATGCTACTATTTAAAAATATAGATTATACGATCGCCAATTGATTTGTCTCAGCACATCACCTGCACCTATAGATGCAAACACAAAACGTCATACCAAGCCACGCCTAGACAATTGCGATAAATGAGGCAAACATTATTCCATACAAGAAAACCTTGAGGTATCATCACGACTGCGTGATTCTCAACACCACGACGGTGTAGTGTTGTGGGAATCACATATTGTTCTTATAAAATGATTCATTAGCATCTGTATGCGCTCACGAGGTCATTATGCATTGTTTACTTGATTGAAAGTGATGAAGTTGTAAACAAATCGGTTGTCAATACATTGGCACGGAACGGGAGCGTGTTGAGGAAAATGGATGTTCTGATCGTTCAATGAGTAATTACTGCTTGTATTTTAAAATAAGTAGGTTAAGTATTGACTGAGCGAGATAATAATTGTTATTTTAAATCGCCTCATTAGTACATGGAGGCTATAGATAAAAAAATCTTCAATTTCTAGATTAAGCTAAGAAATATTTTCACTTGACGATTAACCAAAGTTGGTGTAATTTAAGATTTCATAAAACAAGTAGGGAAGTATGAAGTTTAGCATCTCAGTATAAAAATAGGTAGTTTGTATCGAAATATTTTTGTGAAATATCGCTAAAGTGTCGTGTATTTACGAGTTTGCATATTTAATATCCACCTCATTTATCCCAACCGCTCTAGTAAATCAAAGGATCCGTCATTCCATACAAATATTTAAAAACACACAAGTCTATTTCTCTTTGTTTGTTTACCTGTGATGTTAGTCTTCCCGAGAAGACCTGAAGTGTGAAAAATTTTCATCGTTAATGTTTTAACTCATTTTTATTTTTATTTTTTGTCTACTGTTCGACACATTATTGTCGAACACTTGAATCTGGAAAATATTCGAATAAAAGTGATCACAAAAATAAACTATGCATTTGTATGTCTTAATATATAAATATGTGAAATAATGTATAAATAAACTGATTGATTTTTTGTAACTAAGACTTATTGTAAGTAATTTAGTTTATTCTGTTAAATGGCAGTCTCACAAATTGATTACCAATTTGAATTTAATTTCGAAATTCGAATGAACTAAAAATTAATAAAAAAAACATTAATTAAAGTGGTAGCCCACTTGTGAATCTCGACGCCAAAAATCAAAACTTAAAATTACGCCATCTATTGGCGCTTGCGTGAAATAAATATGAAAGGTACTTACATAATTGCGGCGCGGGAGGTTGCGGCGCGGCGGCGGGCGCTATGGGCGCTACCGCCTGCGACTGCGTCACTACGGGGGGCTGTGTGATCGCGGCCAGCGCGGCCAAATTTTGCACCGACACGGGGGCCAGTAACCCCCCGAGCTGTTCCGCAGCCCCCACGCCTCCCACTCCACTCCCGCTCAGCCCTGCACCATTGAAACCGATATCCTGATAGTTAACACCTAGGACGGGAACAGAAATAAACACATGTAACAAACAAAAAAAAACGGGATCAAAATAAACTGTTAGGGTGGAGTGGGTGTAGAGGATAAAACGAGAAGGGGTTAAAATATAAATAAAAATAAAGAGAAAAAAGTAGAAAATATTAAAAATACAGATTCACATTGGCCGAGTGTGCTGAAAGTCCACTATGCAGAGGTAACAGTTTCAAAAATGAAATCTACCGACATGATTAAGACTCAATGATAAACGAGTGTTTTAAAATGTTTTATTTTGCATGTTTTTATTTTGCAAATTACGGAATACCGACGTGACTTCAAATCATCACTATTTTCCATGACAGTCACACTCTACAACTCAAAATTTCCAAACCAAATCAGCACAGCTGTAACAAGCACGCACCTTGCAGCAACGTGGAGCCCTGTCCCTGCAACAGTTGCTGTTGCAAGCCGACCGCCTGCAACTGTTGCAGCAACTGCAGTTGCGTGGCGGGCGAGAGCGCCGCCTCCGACGCGAGGTACGCGGTCGGCGCCACCGGCGTCGTCAGGCCCCACAGGCTCGCCTGCATCGCTTGCAACTTCTTCTGCTCTTTCTCTTTCTGCGTGTCCGCGAACTTCACTACTAGTGGCGCTGAACAGCCTTCCATTGTTTGACTGTGGTGTAACGCCTGGAAGATAATCAAGTAGTGTATGGTTAAGTTCAGTTTTGGTACAATGGTTTCTTGGATTTACGCAAATGTTACACATAGAAATCAAACTATTATTTACGGATTTATCGCAGATTTCGGATCGCGTAACAACGAAGGCTATAAAGTAATAGAAACGACGGGTTAAAAAGAAAAAAAAGGAAATCCGCGATAAAATCCCTAAATCCCTAAATCATAGTTTGGTTTCAATGAGTTTTGGTGGGTAATTAAGAAGTTATATTGCAGTAACGTATAACATAGCTTGCTATAGGATTGACGACTCTAGCAAACATAACGTAGAATGAGTTTCGTGCAAAATATAATACAACCTTACGCGAAGATAATTAATCTTTGTTATATAGAAACTCCTAGATAATTATTGAAAATCAAATATTTTTTTCTGAGTAAAATAAATATTGATGGATGAAGTTAGGCAAAGTCTAGTTGGGAACATAACTGAATGACGAGATGGATATTTGTTATATAAATAGATTATTAATTATAGTTTAGTAGAACAATGGAGGAAAGCATATGTTAGAAATCAAATGTAATATCGTACATTCGTGAGAATTTTGCTCAAGAATTCCAATTCATATAAAGTCACAGGGAATCGGCAAGTCTCTTTCGAAGTACTGTCATTTGAAGCGTAGACCAGTGCCCATCAAGATAACGTGCTATTTAATATATACAGTAGTAATGCTGTTCTTTAGATATCGAAAAAACAATTGGTGGAAGAAAACACCGAGAGAGGAGACACATTTGTACGATAGAGATAACAGGTATTTCTATTTTCTAAGACACTTGACGTACGACAACCTGCACTAGGCCAGCACGATTTACTAACCTAAGCCTTCTGAATCCGTGGTCTGCAGTGTATATATACATAGATAAATAAAATCACGCCATAAGGAGTAGGCAAGATGTTATCAGGAAAATCACGTTTCGCCTTCTGTGTTCCGTCACAAAATGTGATAAGGAGCGAGCCTATCGCCGTATCGGGCAAAAATTCCTGACTTCAGGCTTATGAAATGAATAGGTAAATCCAATATCACTTTTCCCGACCCGGGATTCGAACCAGAGACCTCAGCTTTGCAATCATATCAGGCGCCAACGTGGACTTATTACAATATTCTCTAGAATCGCAATGTTCATACCTTGATCGCCGCAATAGCCGCTTGTTTAGACACAAACGTGACGAAAGCGCAGCCCTTGCTCTGCCCTTGCGCGTCTCTCAGCACGGTGCACTCTTCGATCGCTCCGTGGCCCGCGAATAATGCCCGCACGTCGTTCTCCGCCAGCTTCTTGTTCAGCATGCCGACAAATAACTTCCGTTCTGTTGACAAAGAGGATATGTTAGCTTTCACTTTTACTTAAATAAACATACATATATACATACACCCAACTCAATCTATTGTCTCATGGGTATTAAAAACACCGTGAGACTTTTAGGTCTCAAAAACACCCCACACCCGAGACAAATATGCGCCACGGAGTCTGTCAAAATACACATTTACTTGCTCAATATCACACTTTTTTTAATATTAGGTAAAAGGCAATTACCGACACACACACAGAGACACACACACATACACAACAATATAAAAATAATTGTAAAATATAATCTAGACAGTGTTCCCTATCAATTTTATCCCAATTAAAATATTATATTATTTATTGAACAAAATTTTGGAGTGTTGTCGGATCATAATTTATATAATTTCAGAACAAAGTAGGTGAACAAAAAAAACATATTTTTTGCAAATCGTTAAGCTTAAGATTTTATGCCTGTTGTATTACGCAATAGAACCTTAAGCGGAATTTATTTCATTTATTACATAAACATTACGATGACAATAGGGTAAACATTCTGTTATTCAATTGCATGTTGTAATTATAATTAATTAGGGAAAATATCATAATTAATATTCCTTTTGCGCATAATACTATGTAGGGTATTTATAATTCTCATTTTGAATATGTCGTGCATTATATAACATAATTTTCCAACTGCCATCAATTCTACGGAAATGCTTAATACAAAACGATGTTAAGTGCAAGGCGAAACGATTCCATTGCAATCTTCACTTGAAGATAATGCGGCTGCCTTACACCCGCGTCACGTCTTTACATCGGCAATTATTATTGTGCGAGACAAATGCATCATCACAGATTCTTCGCGAGCGAGAATAAGAATTCTTTCGAGTCTTTAGTCTCGAGTCCCGAGCCCCGAGTCTCAGTCCCGACATGGGGTTAACAGCGAATTTACGAGCCGTAGCCGAGAATGCTCGTAAACCATTTCCGCCCGCCTGCATACGAATTTTCGATAAATCTTGTAATGCTAAAAATTGTATTAGCGAACGCGCACGCCATTTCTCGTGTCGGTTATTTTTCGATATGTGACTGTGTTTTATGGCTTATAAATCATTTGATCTGAATCTGTGGCATGAATTTAGGTCACCCAAAGGCAGAATATTATGGCTTTCTTGCTATGCAATTTGTTGAATTTAAATAATAAATACTTCCAATATTAAGTTACATAGTCCCGACTCTACATTCAGAGCAATCAAATTAGTTATTCTATTTTTATTTTTCACTCTTTATACAAATCAGTACTTTATACGTGGACTTAATGCCTGAGGCATTCTCTACAAGTTGAACCTAAAGTGATGTGTATACACATTTGTATCAATACGCAGGTCAAAATCACGGTCACTTGGTTCATAGTCGGCGTCTAAAAACTAACGGTGAGGTCACTTGTTTCATAGTAGCCAATTTAACCAACTGTGCCACGAGCTCCTTCGATTTTTACGTGATATCAAATTAATATAAGCTTACAAGGCTGCGCTTCCCAAGTCAAACAATTCCGCAAACATTAAAATGTGCAAAACAGACACGCTGATGAATTCGTTTCGACTTCAAAGCACCGCGGAACACAATGCAACGTCACAGTCTGCGCGGCCGCGTGAAATACAACATTCGGCGTTTCCAATCCCCGGCGGGGCGAGCCTGCGAAATTGAAAAGGTACAGACGCCCGTATGGCTACAAATATTTCATGCCCGCAAAATCAGCACGCTCGCGCGGAGATTAGCATGAAAATGGCGCGAGAAAACGAGCGTGGATCCCGCGAAAAACACCACTCGAGCCGCCCCGCGCACCCTAATTTCCACCGCTTTGCTTTTGTACACCGGATGAATGTTTAAATTCGAGATCAACATACGCGCTAGCGTTTCGCGCACGTCATTTTCAATCGTAAATACCCGCACCATTGGAACGGTGGCACAATTTCTTTTGATCTTTACGTACGTTTAAATCAAGTTCGGCTTGACGTTTAATCAAACGCTTTCCGAAAATTGCTGGTATGTAAAATTATATACACAAAAGGCATATATATACATAGACTTGATCTAATACAAACGGTCTTATTCAAAAAGAGTTTTCAAACTTATTTTAGTTATCAAATGTTTTGTCTCCTTCGCTCAACTGAATTCAAAAGTCGTTCGAAAGGTTTCAAGACTACAAATATTGAGGCCTGAGTCATATCAATATAATGGATGGATGGATGACATCGCTAGGTTTCAAGAAATATGGTGCATGAGACAAGCACAGGACCAGGAGAAGTGGTGTAATGGAGAAGACGCCTATGTCCAACAGTGGGTAAGTTTGTGCTGATATGATGATTATGATGAGTTATTTCAATATTTTAGTATTATTATAATTATTTAGAATTATTCAATAATTACAATGTCATTAATGAAATCCGTAACACAAGCGTTATTTACAACATTTTGACCTAACTTAAATTTGAGATATTTAATGTCAACAAAATGCACAAACACGGCATGTCGCAGTATTGCCAACCTTAAAAAACACGTATCGAATATCACAACATGCGCTTGTGGAATTCCAACTGCGCAATGTATTAGTATGTGCAGAAGCGGAGCAAGGTATAGACTATGTGGTTGACTACCCAGGGCATAGCTTATCAAGGCGGTTCACACATTAAACATATTCGTCGAACTCACAAGAAAATAAAATAGCCATAAATAGTATCAGAGATGGTAATTATACATTTTGTTTAATGTTTCTTATTCCTTGGTGAAACCTGGCCGATGTCTGGATCCGCTTTTATGCTCAGTATTCCCTATTTCACTAGCTTTGTATAAGTAGAAGTGAAAATTGTAAAATTTGTTTAGGTCATCACAACCGACGCCTTTTTGGCCGGCAAGTTTTTCAAGAGGATAAGTATCATGGTTTTAAAAGAATCCATCATTCATATGGTAAACAAAATCAAGACATCCTTGTATTTATTACACATCATCAAACTTACATCTCAATCCGCCACTGGCTGCGAAACAAAACTGCTAACCGACACCACTGAACCTTGGAGGCAATACAAAACTATTGCAATAAACAGTCGTTCGCAACTAATTACAATATTTAAACTGAATCCCCGGGCTTAAGTAGCGAGTAATCAGTTTAAATGCACGAGTAATTGTGTACTTAGAACAAATAAGGCTTTAAAATGTTAATGCTTTAAGTGCGCCATCGGGCGGGTAACGGCATCGTCCGTTAAACAATTTACATAACCTCTGGAATGGTAGGCTCGCTTCTCGCTGCTCAGTGCTCTCGAGTCGAATCACTTCATGTTTATATTTGTTTTGTTTGTTGTAATATTAAACACTGTTTACTTTAGATTTTACTGGTGGTAGGTCTCCTATATGTGAGAAGCCGTCTTGGTGAGTACTACCGCAATGTCTATTTCTCCCGCCAAATAACAGTTTGAATGCACTATTGTGTTTCGGATTGAAGAAAATTGTAACCAGAGTAAATACTGGACATATACAGACTTAACATCTTATGTCTCATGATGGCTAGCGCAGTGGAATGCCAAGCATTGCTTTGTAATTCAAGGTGTTTTTTTTTGGTTTTGCCACTGTTCATGAGCGGTCGTATCACTTACCATCAGGCGAACGGCATGGTCGTTTCGCCATTTAATGTAATTAAAAAAAAATTGTTAGCATAAAATTAGTAAAATGTACGGCTTAACTACGACTATAAAAATATCATTTTTTATTTACTAGAAATACTGACGTGATTCTATTATAATTTGAATGATATATAACTTAAGCGATCCGAATGGGATAACTGATAAATGCTTTGCAATAATAGTCTGTGGAGTTAATATTGCTTGGCAACGCTACTTTGTGAATGTCGTGACTTTTCGACATTGCCAACATAAGTCATAAAGTAACTACCAATAACAATTAATTACAATTCTATTTATAGATTCAGTTGAATCAAAGTATTATTTGAATATAGAATACATATGTTAGATCGTCTAGACGCGATAAAAGATTTCATTAATTTAATTGGAAAGTGTATATTGTTTTAAATCAAACTTCTGTTACACTTAATATTTTAATTTTTGTATAATTAAGAAATTATGAATTCATGTGTAATTACTGTATCTTTAATACTTAAAAAACGGACACAAAGTCTATTGCTTGAAAGGGTATCGAACATAGGACCCTATAATTTATAGCTATTACACTGTTGATAGAAAAATGAAGAAACAAATTATTATGATAAATTACAGTTTAAATAAACCAAGAAATTACGCATATAGTTTAGATCCCCTTCTGAGATACAAGCCTTTTTAGTACGAGTTTTAATACGATTCTACACGAGACTTTCGGTCCCACTACTCCTAGGAACCCAAATATTTATCTCAAGGCGGGAATCAATATCGCAGATTTTCGTCCTTGTCTTATTAACCAATTGCGCCACGGAGGCTGTCGAACATAAAATACATACTATACTCACGCCTTTTATCTCAGAAGGGGTAGGCAGAGTTGATACCAGGACATCCACGTTTCGTCTAGAGTGTTCCGTCTCACAATGTGATTGGCGTTTACATATACATTTACAAACAAAAAAGTTACAGTGTAAAACTAACGTATATAACATTTTCATATTTCAATAATCATAAAACAATAATGTTCATCACGAAACAGCTACATTAAGATTTTAACTCGTCGAGTATGGAGGACGTTTTAACAGCAAACACATGAGTTAATGAGTGTTTTAAATTACTTTTTAAGGAGTTTTTAACTGTCGCACTTGAACGTTTCGTGAGCTGGCATTCGACCTTGGAACGAAATTGTACAAATACCTAATGTGTTTATTTAGCTCGATTTAACTAACAGTACAGTTGGAAAGTTTTGTAATTTGAACTGTCTACTTAACTCTCGTAAATTTGTACTAATTTATTTTATTTAAGAGACGCTTACTGACAAATAACAAATTACAAATATCTTAACTTACATGTAAATATCGCCAATTACAAGTCTCCACCGATTTAATAATTACGATACGTAACAATTGTTAGCGGGATACTTTTGAATTGCAGTTATATAGTACACGTTTTATAATGATTACTTACCTAAGCCCAAAATCTTCTCTTTAAAGGCTTTCTCGCCAAGAATTCGAAGATCGGTAAGATTTTTTGGGTGGATGTTTTAACAAAATTGGTTTCATGACCGATGCAAATTTATTTTCCTTAGATTTAAAACTACCCTCCATATATAAAATAAAATAACTAACAATATCTTATTTCTCAGTCGAAAAGCTATTGACTAAATAATCATAATATTTTCACATCAAACTATATCATTCATCATTCCATATTGTTACAAAGGAGACACATATAAATAGATAAGACTTAATTAATAATGTTGCCACACCAACGGCTCATTTCCTCCGCGCCATAAAACAAAGCGTATAAGCTGGCAACAAAAAATGTCTCCGTTGTAGGTACATCATTTAGCGGAAGTACTGCCAACCTACCGATATTTACTGTCAACTTGATTTATACCAGACAATGGGCCATCGCCGCATTAAGGATGCAAACTAGGTATTGTTTCTAAATCTAGTATCAGCATATACGAGTACTTATGAAAATATGATCGAAATACGTATGTATAATGGGTATGAAAATGTTGCATGGATCTTAAAAATAATAATAACTTAAATTTTAAAACGATTATCTTTGCCATTTTCATGGTTTCTGATCTACTATAGTCCAATTCATCATATTATCCTGACGCTATTTTTTTAAATATTTATTCCAGATATGATATTTGGCGCGAGTGGAATATGAGCTTCGTAAAGCATTCAAGGCGTACCACAAATCGTATTGTGAGTGCACTGTGCAGTATAAGATAAAAATACAATCACGTCAAGTCGAACACAACTCGTGCAATCGATTGAGGATGTTATAAAGGAAATCGTTTAGTTTAGCAACAACTAATTGATATGAAATATCATTTAGATCTTTTCAAGAGCCTCTTTTATTTTACTATTTCTCTTTAGTCACAGGAAGTCCACAACTAAACATAGGCGTTCCCTAATGACTTTCAAAGCGTCCTTAATCCAGCGATATACCTTAACTTTAACAAGGTCATCTACCCACTAATTTACTCAAAAACTTACTCAATCCCAAACCGTCACACAGGTCTCATCAAAGACAACACATCACGGGACATCGTCACGCTGTCACGTATCCGACGCAGGGTCGTAACTATCGTCCCTGATGCGAAGTGCGTATGCTTGTTACCTCAACACTAAGTGCGAGTTATGACGGGCCGCGCGTTATCTGACCGGCGCGTAGCTTCTGCGTACTAAACTGCGTACTGCGTAGCTTGTTGTGCGTACTGCGTAGTACGTGGGTCGTTAGACCCATAAGTTAGATAAGGTGTGTTAAACTTTTTCCGTAGTGCGGGTCCATTAGGCTTTTAGGGATCGTATTTACGTGTAAATATTATATTAGGTGCGCTGTGTGGATTAATGATTTGGTTAGGTTTTAGTTGTGTTTGATTTTTTATTGTTTTTGGAAGAAGACCTTATTAGAGTTAATAGAATGCGGATGAATGTGGATTGTGAAGTATGAACAGCACAATGTGTTTGCCACAGCTTATATACTATGGCATTTGGAGCCTAAAGCGACCTATTGCATACGTGTCAATTTATATACTACTTGGATATATTGAAATAAAAAGTATAAAACATTATACACACATGAGCTCCAAAACGTACTAGGCAGATATAAAGCAGGAAGTGTGACATTCATTTATCATTTAATAACCTAGTGTGTACAGTGTAAGTGAGAAGAGAGGCGGGTCAAACAGTCCCACTAACAGTTCTTTAATTAACAAGTAACTTTCATTTAATGTACTCGCGCAAACTAACTACGCAAACATGAGGTGCGAGACCAGAGGCGTATCTTTGTTTTAAACTGGTTATTATTTGTGTAACATTTGTAGATATTATGTTGTATAATTTATGCATAATGAAAATTTATTTTTTAATACGAGGCAACTTGTTTTTTTTATTTGTTTGGTTTAATTGTTAAGTTTTTAGTATGAAGAAAAACTAATGCAATTGTGAGCTATTACAAGATATTACGAAGTGAATGGAATTAAGATAAGTTGTTTAAATCTAATGTACTCATTAGTATTTAAGCTACAAAACTTTAGCAAAGTAATAAAAAAATATATGATGGATTTTATCCCCCACATCGTCTACGAAGAACGTCTCTGCCCAAATGACAAACGAAAACGGCACACTGACACACTCATTCGCATTAGCAAGTGGTCGTGAAAACATCGTCCGTCGGCGATCATCACTGGGACCAGTCGAGGCGTGAATTTGTATGCAAATGCCTGCTCACAATGGTTATGCTAACACGTTTTAGTTTACGAGGTCACGACCTTGGCGTTAATGAGAAATTCTGGCAGCTACTAGTTTTGTATGAAGCGTATACGCTACTACGTAGTGCTACGTATGGAACGCTGGCTAGTACCGGCGCTTCTCACGCGTCGTAGCAGATGCGTAGCGGCGTAGCATCGATCTGTTTGAGAGCTATCGATTGACTATATTGATTTTATTTGATCGATATTTCATCTTGTTTTTTTTTACTTTTACTTTATTTCCCATTCCATATTTTATGCATATCACGTTCTATGTAATTAAATAAGAATACACCCAACAGGCACATAGATAGTCCTGACCCCACACTCAGACCCGAAAGAAATCCTTCGTGCGGGGATCGAACCCGCGGCAACACGTTTCACAGCCAGCCTCTAACCAACTGCGCCACAAAGGCTGTCAGAAATTGCAACATTCTTATAAATCAAACACTTCACAGACAGAAACTCAAATTCATTTCACATTCCAGCAAAATTTCCCTTCAAATTAACCTCAAACTCGCGAAAGTGACATCAAACAGAGTGCAAAAGGCGTATCCAAAACAGACACCGAATCCGCATCAGCGAGCTAATGAGAAATAATCCTAATTAGGTGAAAGCTCTCCCTGCACTGAGGGTGCAAAGAGGAGAGACGGGAATGAAGGCACAAGGGGCACGGAGGGAGAATGGGGAGCTGTACTTGGCGAAAACTAATTTTCACTTTATTAAGTTGTGTTGCTAAAATTTGTCAAAACTCGTTAACATCGCTCCGCGGGCCGTTTTCAACGTTTGTTTAATTTGTCCCTCTTCCTTCACTTCTGTGTAAACTTTTCAATAGTGGAAGTGAAAATTTGTTTTGCTGTTTGAACGAGGAAATGGTCTGTAAATATATCGCTGCTTCGTTAAAAGTAAACAGGACTGGATATTTTTTATTTAGGCATTTCGAACAGCGTGGTATTAGGCTAGCCTGAGCTTTATTCAACAGGAGAGGCGATTCCCAATGATAGGATACATTGTTGACATCTTTTGCTTATTAATATGTGTATTTTATTAAAAGAAAACATCTTTTGTGGATATTTAAGACGCCATAATAATCCCGAACAAAACCGGGTCGAGGTAATATAATACTAATTTAATACATTCGATATTATGTGCAGACGGCAGAGGATCTATCGGACCAAAAAATTATGGCTAATATAATTACAATGAACAGTGCTAGCCTGGCGTATTCAATACTACTATAAAATGCCCACAATCCTAAACTTACAAAACAAAAATCGCGAATCCATCCGCAAAAACATTTCTCCGAAATTCCTCTCCCGTCCCGAACTTTGGCCGCGACTCAGCTTTTGAAATTACCGCGCAAACACAGCACAATCCGAGCATTGTCTCTGCCGCGGCGCTTGTATTTATCTCGCGTACTTATTTGACGAGACTTTATTATGTACGCTAGCTTTTCAGCGGATCTCGCGGCGTGCGGAATACACGCCGGGCCGTCAGGGTTGCTGCAGTTTTGTAAACGTAAAAATGTTTTTGCAAAAGAAAAATACATACATGCATAATCGTCACGCCTGTATCTCATAGGGGTAGGCAGAGACTATAGACGGCCACTTTGCTTGATCCTGACATATTACTTTCGCTTCATCCACTTTCATCAACCTTTTCATGCATTATCGTCGGTTCAGGGTACTTTTGACCTGACTATGTTGAGGGTATCACCGATTTCGATGATGAATGTTCGGTGAGGTCATCCCCTAGCGACTCTTCCATCCACACTCGCATCATATATTTGTTTTGTTCTTATTATATATTTATTTTGTTATTAAAAGAAAAAGACAATGCAAAAGAGTTTCTAACAGGAAAAGATTATTGAAAAATAAATTGGGCTAAGATGGTCTGTGATTTGATCACTTTATAAGAAAATGTTTCCGAGGGAATTAAGAACCTCCTCCTTTTTTAAATCGGTTAAAACACTGTGGATTAGGTCATTAAAATATTAAATAAAGGGAAAAGCTAAAATCCGTTTATTTGGATATTTATTATGAATTATTTCTTACAATGGTTTTATGTCGAAAAACGTAGTTTTGCATATTTTCGCGCATAGAAGTAAAAAGAAAAAATGTTATTTCATAGTATTACTTAATGATGATAGACTACTATTCCCTGTAACTTTTCATAAAAATTAAACGCGTTAAAAATTAGCCAAAATGACTTAAAAAATAGGTAAAATAAAATCTTTCACAGCCAGCCCTGACCGGAATCCTCATTTCCTCTCAAAACTAGACGCGAGCTCGTTGACAACGAGTGGGAATGTTGTACGATTAATTTTAAATTGCATTGGCCCAATTACGTGGCGTGTACACTGCGTCCTGACTTGTGAGTTGTGACGTCACTAATTACAATTTTAAATTACATGCACACCGAACAAAGTTCGCCTTATCCAATAATGTGGGTGATTTCGATGGAATCATCACATTTATTTTTTTAAACTTAATTATGAATCAACGAATTATAAAACTACTAGGTACTCGTATTTAATTTGAAATGTAAACTTTTATGTATGTTATGCACTAATTATATGTAGAGCTTTGTTTAAGCTAATTTGAATCAAGTAATATTTCCTTCCTCCTCCAAGATCCTTTGTTCACTTTAACTCAAAGGCTTATTTATTTTTCTATGTATAAGGGGTGTTTATGGGCAGCGCAGGATTCATAATAAGAATCCATTTAGTTCTCTCTCTAGTTGAACTCTAGTTGAATCGACCTGCTAAAAACAAGTCGGTATCTTTAAACGTGAAAGTAAATATGCCTCATATATTTGAAATCAGCTCTCATCGATTTTATATCAGACAGAACCAAGCGACCGCGTTCCTTTCAACAAAGCGCCCCACGCTCCACCGACGCGAAAACTGATCAAAACGCAAATGTAAATTCACTCGAGACGAAATGTTTCAAATTAAAACGTTCGTGTAGATGCCGAATTACGTTTCCAAGTAGATATTTCTCATCGAGATTACATTGTGGCTGCTCAATCGGCTGTGCGAGATACAACGGGACGCGGCGGCGCGACGACGGCAATTGTCAACAGATTTGACGGTCCGCGATGACGCGGAATTTGGTGGAATACTATCGCTGTAGACACAGATACTGTTGTTGTATTTGTTTGAATTTGAATGGGAGGTGGGCGGTGAGGTATAGTAGAACAAGAGCCCGTGGACTTTGCGTTCGTGGCCCGTAGACTTTCATCATGTTATAAAAGCTGAAACTTTGTCTGCGCATGCCTCTGTCATAGGTATTACACGATCAGTTATTATGAGGTTTCGATCGTGGTTACTTTGGAAGTTATCAGCTTCAATGTGTCTGGCAAGATGAAAGGACCATCAAAAGTGCCTGAATACTAAGGAAATATTTGTTGATAGTTCGTTTAATAACATATAAAAAAATCAGCTTTTATTCTATAACGCTGGAAAAACTACGTGTTATTAAATATTACGATATCTCCAAACTTTAACAAAATTTATTAATGACGAAAGTCTGGCGGCCACGGGTTCTTGTTCTATAGAGATATTGAGCTTTCTGAAGTGAATCTTTTGAAATATTAAAATTAGATTCGTAAAGTGAATCTTTGCAATTTAACGTGTTTATAAATAGGTAAAAGTATTGTAAATATGTAGACAGAATCATACTCCGTCGACTAGAACTTAGAGGTTTATTTAAGTTTTAAAATACTATATATAAACTGGAATAGGAACTAAGAATGAAAGATGAAACATATACGAAGAATGTGGGCATATTTTTAACATTATTCATATGGCTTCACCTACTCTAGGATATTTTTAAGTCTTATCAAAGCAATAAACATGATTCAACTGAAGGAAACGGAGATGATAAAGACGTGGATGTATACCTATAGACAAAAGTAAGTATTAACACATTGTATTTTTTACGACGTGTCAAATTGTCGAAATACTCTGATAACGAATGCTAATACACCGATATACGCTTAAGCGCTCTCAAAAATTTTCATTTCCACGAGTAACACCGGTACGTATGTATTGATTATGTAACCATGTAGAATGATGTGAAGTAACTATTGAATTACGAATTAATTCATTGATATGGTAATTGTTTTTATAATGGCAACAACATAAGAACGTAGACTATTTCAACAAAGTTATAGAAAAACATATAGCCTGATAGTTTCCTAAAACGGCATCTAAGGTTAAGTGTTGAGTATAAATAACAAGCAACTGGAACATTAGGAATAAAATATTTCTATAAATTATTGTACATAGTCATAAACTTCAACATGGAATAATTCTTAAGAATCTATAGGGGTGAACACACATATGTCACAAAAACTACAAAATAAATGCCGTCACAGCCATTCTCTCATCACAGGACAATCGCAAAAATACAAATCGATCTTACACGCATCTAATTTGAATTGATGTAAAAGACAAAGTATACGAATTGGTCCTCACTCAACACATCCATCAAATATTATTTTCAAACGATTCGTGTTTTCGCGTCGCCGTTTGTCGATATTATATTCGCTTGTGTAGGCAATTTCATCTCAATTTGAGGATACGCATACACTCAGGTCTCTTTCCCTTGCTCTTTCAATGTAACAAGTTTATTTGTTATACAATAACAGCGATATTACATGTGAGTTGGAGACAGTGGGAAGCCCCCGAGGGTACGAATTATTTCCGATTCGCAGCTGTAGGGGAAACATTTGATTCTTAGAACCAAACGTGTGGAAATTGCGGCGTGATTCGGTTATCGTTGTCTCCAAATGGCTTTTTAACATGCACTGCTCAATCGATTTAAGTTGGTTACCATGCATTCCGGGTTTGAATGTTATATGGACCTGCTTTACCGTTCACACTCAAATTAAATAACATTTTTAAATGGTAGAGACATGTGGTTACATTAAACTACAGTAAGAATGGGCCAGTTTGTCGAAGGTGGTACTAGATATCATAATCATTTCAGCCACAAAAAATCCAATGCTGAACATAGGCTTCCCCCAAGGATCTCCACATCGACCTGTTGGAAGCGGCTTGCATCCGCGACTTCCTGCAACTTTAGCCATGTCGTCTGTCCACCTTGTAGGCGGTCGTCAGATACTTCTCTTGCCTATACGTGGCCTCCAATCTAGAACCTTTTGGTCCCAACGGCCATCAGTTCTACGCGTACCAGTGTCTCATGGAAAACCGAAGTGAATGGGTGTTTTGCTATTTTTGTTCGTTCACCAGTTCTTCAGTGAAATAAATGGAGAGGCATTTTATTTCACTATACCTTTCATAGTATTGTAGATGTTCATGGGCGACAGTAACCATTTACCATCAGGCGAACCGGTGGCGCGTTTACAGGACTTATGCAATCACAAAATAGCATTACGATCGAAACCATGTCACTGCTGTACTATTGAGCGCTAGAGTAGTAGCGCCCGTTTTTCTCTATTTACTTGATCGTAGTGGCTTTTAATGGAACTAAATGAAATCGACTGTTATGAGTAGTTCAGCTGGGTTTGATATTTTTAATGGCGTTTATAGGATTTTCTGTTTTAGTTTCATGTAAAATATAGTAGGTAAATTAACTTTGTAGTTATCTTTGTGTCTCTGCTCGCTGGTCTGAATGTATGGCGAGACGAGCATGCCGTTCGCCTGATGGTAATCGATACGACCATTCATGAACAGTGGCAAAACCAAACAACACCTTGAATTACAAAGCAATGCTTGACATTCCACTCCGCTCGCCCTCCTGAGATATAAAATATTAAGTCTCAATATGTCCAGTAGTTACTCTGGATAATATGTCCTTCAATACGTAACAAATCCGTGCATTTACACTGCTGTTTGGCTGGAGAAATAGACATTGCGGTGGTACCGACCACCATCACATATACCCATGAGAGACCTACCAGTACATTGTGTTGGTAATAACTAATTATCGATGTCGTGTATTGAATTACGTACTCAAATTACATAATTACGTGTCTCACAATGGATTCTGATTAAATTAATACAATACACCTCAACTGTTAATTACCGTTTCAAAATCTTGTATTTTACTCTCATTTCAATTTGCGATTGTTTTATCCATACAAATAATCACTATTATTTTGGAATTAAGTACTTAAATATATGTCTTTTTTTGTACAATAGGCCCAGCAAACGAGCAAACAGGTTACCTGATGGAAAGTAATCACTGCCGCTCATGAACATCCATGACAGTGGGATCAGAAATGTGCTGCCGGCCCCTGAAACTGGGAGGGGAACGGGAAGCAAAAACGATGAAACGATGAAAGGTATATTGGACATTTGGAAATCTGACTCAAAAGACGAAATGCGACACAAAAGCTGTCACTTCACGTTGATCTCCTGTGAGACAGCGGTACCGAACTACAGCCTGCATATTTATACAAAGTCATGACTAAGAACAGCCTAGCTATACCACTTTTAAATTACTCAATAATCCGTTTCTTCAAGACATTAGTAGAATACAAGCGTTTAATTTGCTCATCGTTGTTCAAATCAAACAAAACGATGACGCAATCAGCCGTGGAGATATTAAATTTGTTTTTAAACAAGCGACGAGCGGTGAGACTATTGTGTTTGCTCGCACGGAATTTCACGGACAGCTACGAAAGCGAAATACCACCTTGGATGACATCGAACGGGTTACACAAGAAAATCGTGGATGTGCAACCTAATAGTTCAGTCAATATGTAAAGAATAATTAATTGCCCTCCGAATAAAGACCTACCCTCATTTAACATAATGAATCGTTAGGAATCGTATCACAACTACAGGAAATGAGCTTCATAAGTTTTTCTGGTGCTGGGTCCTTCACTGTCCTTATTGGAGCCAGTCCTTAAGAAGTTCAAATTTTTGTAGAACCAAAGTTAAAAATTTTTGATAACAAAATCATAAAACAATTACTGCTATTTCATTTGCATTAAAGAAAAGATAAAAACTGAATGGCATGAGTATTGTGCAACGGCACGGTACATAATGTACAATTTGTACACTTCGACAAGCTCCAGCTCGAAAACGGTAAGTTTTATAAAAATTGTTTAAATAAAAGTTGTAGCTAATTTTGTGACGAACAACTTTCTAATTTACATTATTATAAATAAATCATTTTTTCCTATCGAAAATAGCGTTGGAACACTTTTTTGACCCATTAGCGCCCTCTACTTTTTGTATTTCAAGTCGGATGACGTCACTCCAATGACAAAAATGTAGTTCGCAATACCCTCTACATTTTTTATTAAAAAAACTTTTTCCTAAAACCAATATTTTCCAAGATAATTACAAGCTTTAAAATATTGTCTACAAGTTGTATAAAAAATAATTAATTAAATAAAATCTAACATTTTTCACTTTTAATTACAGTGTACATTTATAAGTATTTCAATTTATTGAATATTCCAAGCACATAATTAAAATAATATCGAGACGACGACAGCAATTATACGACTTCGAATCCATCCAATACATTTTTAATTAGAAAGAAAATTTCAAAGCGCTTTGATATTCAATACATTTTCAGTGGAAAAAAATCACTAATGAATAACGAATACGTAGAAAATCTTCGCTCGTGTATATTAGAAATTAATAGAACTTTTATGTTATTTGTATGGGATTAATTTCTAATTGTAGATGAGTTCCTTGCCCAGCAGTGGGCGGTTACGGGCCGACATAATTATGATAATTAGATGTATTTCGCTACACTGGTATAATCCTTATGTAAGGATAAAGATGACTTCTCTTTGATGACGATAATATTTTTTTTTATATTTTTTATATTATGTTCTCCGAACCATTCTAGATTTTTACAGAATTGAGATCTTTTTCCAAAGAGAGAATGTGTAAAAAAATTAAACTGCATCCACAATAAATTACTTTTTGTTGAGCAACGGTTTAAATGATTATTTGCAATATCTAATAGCAAAATGTTATTTATTGTTAGTAAATGTTGCCGCGATAGTACTCGTAAATAAGTAGTGTTGCCTTACTTGTGGTGACAATTGATAACATTGTCATATTTTATACTATTCTTTGTTATATTTTGTTCCTGTGCTGTCTACCACTTGTATCGCGTATGAGGTAGAGAGATGACCTGAATCACTTTAATAATAATTGGTAGAAGAACGCCTTGGACAGGGAGAGGTGGACTAAAGAAAACAAGGGTTCAGCTCTGAAGTGGGATAGTAAATGCAAGGTATATTTTAAATAATTAAAAGGCTCAAAGTCACTCAACGAGCCATGGAGCGGGCTATGCTCGGTGTTTCCCTACGAGATCGAATCAGGAATGAGGAGATCCGTAGGAGAACCAAGGTTACCGACATAGCCCATAGGATTGGCAAGTTGAAGTGGCAGTGGGCCGGGCACATAGCTCGTAGAACCGATGGCCGTTGGGGCCGAAAGGTTCTCGAGTGGAGGCCACGTACAGGCAAGCGAAGTGTCGGACGCCCGCCTACAAGGTGGACGGACGATCTGACTAAGGTCGCAGGAAGTCGCTGGATGCAGGCCGCTTCCAACAGGTCATTGTGGAGATCATTGGGGGAGGCCTATGTTCAGCAGTGGACTTCCTGTGGCTGATATGATGATTTTAAATAAAAATACTTTGTTATGTTCCGTTCTTGACGATATGGACGCGATTAGAAACATTCAACAAATAGTAACAAGTTGTAACAAAAGTTATAGAATGTTACCTAATGTTACCATGTTGCATCACTTTGTTCCACAAAAGGAGTGTGGATGTACCATTAAAAACAATATGGCTAAATTATACGTCACAAACTTAACCCTCAACAAGGGATTTCCTGAAGCGAATCACACACTTCGTTAATTGTTGACCAAAGCCGCAAGCAGTGTGTCACTCGGGCAAAACCCGTGAGAAAATTAAACAACGACATGACTTTCCATTTCACTTCGCTTTATACTGACGCTTCTGTACTGTATATGGGTTGGGTAAACCACACATTTATAGCTATGGTATATTTAATATTTACCAGAATGTCGACTGTACAGATGTAGGCTCTATAAGCTGTCTGATTGTTGTCATCATTGCTTTGCTTAATAATCCATAAAAAGTTTTGTTGCCAATAGAATTGTACTTAATTCTGCAATTTTTTGGGGTAATTCTAACTCATATACACTAAATAGTTATGAGCTGGCAATTGAAGGTTCAAATTTCCTGTCAGGAAAACTATTTTGTGTTATTTGATTTGAAAAATATAATTAAAAATAATGGATTTTGAAACGTTTGAAATATGTGTTATAATCGAGTTTTATTGATTCGATGCGATTGTGTTATAAGGGCAGTAGAATAAAATAGGCAATATAATTAGATAAATATTCGATTTAACGTAAAATACAGGATCAAACAATACACATAACAGATGAATACATTATATACTAATTAATTAGCTTGCTTCATTAAACAAATACAGAGCGTTCATTAAACAATTGTATTTGTCAACCTAATTTACTGAATTTATAACAATTTAATTAATTCTATCCTATGGATATAATCGATAGATTAAATGTATTAATTGGACCCGATGAGCCGTGAAGCGACGTAATTTTATAATAAACTCTATTAACTGTTTGTGAATTGCAACAACTATTTAAATAAAAGGGTAATTGTAGATATATGCGTTGTGTGTGATTTGTGTTAAAATATGTAGATCAACGCCATCTATTGATGTTTATTTTAAATTAATAACTACAATAGGTTGAAATGGCGAAAGAAAGCCTTGGATAGACAAGGATGGAAGAGAGAAAGAGAGGCAAATCAACAACAAACAAATTAGTAACAACTTAGTTGCTCTACCTATATATATAGTGTCTAAACAAACTACGAAACCGCACGGCTTAGTGGTTCACTTTCGTCCTTTTACAGATCTCTTCATTCCAAAATCCACCCACTTAAGCCAAAACGTTGATTTGAACAATTTATTTTTAATCACGGATACAGAATAGTGTTCCATTGGACACCAGGTATTCCGACTGGCTGCCAAAACTTTATTGGCATATTGACATTTCCATCATCGGATTGGTAATTATAGCCCGTCTCATAGCTAATTCAAGCGTTCTTTTGTTATGTAATGTGTGAAAATTCATCAAAGTTCTTACAACTTTGTTCAAGAGTTCATTTGGTCAATCTAATGGTTACTAAGGCGGTAAGCTCAGCTTATGGCAAACAGACAATTCTAAACAATCGATTCATGCTAGTGATTAAAAGCTGTTAAAATGTATATTTTAATCATTTTCGCATTGTTACTTCATAATAATATTAAAATAATATTGACAGTGGTTAGCTCATATAATCCATCACGCTGGCCTAGTGCGGATTTGCGGACTTTAAGTACCATAGAAATTCTTACAAATCGCCATGGTATGCAGTTTACTTACGGTATTTTCTTTACCATATTAATAAAATATATTGCTATTAATCTGGATGAACTGATTTCGAAGCCCTTATCGGTTATTGTTACTAAATCGATTCTAAGCCACATCGCACAATTACAATCGATTATACCATAAGGGAGCATTACACCCGTTTCGTTGTAAGGGGGATCGAATGGCATCTGACAGGTAATTCCAGGTATCACACCGGATTAATTGGAGACAGTTTCTTATTACGGACAATATAATACTGTTTGTGACAGGGGGAAAATGTTGGAATCATTTCCGATAAACAAACCTTTATTAAAACACACGAGATTTTATTTGCGTCTGCTTGATGTCATCTCATTGACGTAAAAGGTTAATGCTGAAAATGTTGTTGTTTACAGAATATTTTTGGTATGGTATTTATTATTAAGAATCTGTCGCTAACATATTCGATCCTTTATTGTGTAATATTGAGTGTGCGTGTATTTTTACTACATTAAGATGTCTTTGAGTATTCTATTACGCTCTCATAGGAACGATGAATCTCTTTCATAGTGTTAAAGATTAAACAGAACTGTTGTTAGTCCATTTTAGTCTACCAATGTTTTAGTTAATTAAATTATAATTAGTTTCTACAGGGTTCCAGATATATTTCTCATCATCTATAACACACATCAGCTGTTTACAATTTATTGAATGGACCCCTAAGATTACAGAATTATTAATTTCGGTATCTAAATATTTTTGTAATTTGTTTCGGGATTAGTCTGGCTAAATAAATAAAGGCTTTTATATTAATTTGGACAAGTCAAGGGTGAAATGGCGCTATGGATCGATTCGCATCCGGCGTGTAATTGCAATTATGTACGCCGTCTGGGCTTACACAATTAATGAATTACTATCTGTATCAGCCTATATACGTTCCACTGCAGGGCACGGGCCTCTAGAATCGAGAGTATGATTGAGAGGGGTTAGGCCGTATTATTATAGTCCACCACGCTGGCTTAGTGATCTAAAATCTATTGGCGTGTGGTCAAATTTGGAACTACAAATAAAATTTTAAATAGATAAGCATGTCAAACATGTCCAATGTAATGAAGAGAGTTATGCTATTGTAATATTTTTGACAAAAACGCATTCAGGCGCCCGAAGTACGTAGACTATCGACTTTATGCCATGGCATCAAAAGGCATTTCTCGATGCCGTGACATCAATTTAAAACAATGGTATTTATATCGAATAAGTTTCAATATCCTTTGATAAAAAAACCCTTCTCATGTCGTCCAGATCTGCACTGGCCTTAACACGGCATCGCGCAGTCAATATTAATAATCCCAACACTATTGATATCGCGTCGAGTCGACTCCGTTCGATCGATTCCCATCCACCATATAACGCCTAGTTATCGAGACTGGCTTAATTGGGGATCGAAATGCCCTGTGTCACTTCACTAGTTAGTCCCGTCCGCCGATTAGCTTTTGGGATTTAAGCAAATAATTACATAGGGGATTACGGTGTTGCGGATTATTTGGTGGGATATTTTCGTATGTCTGTATTTGCGTGTGACAGTTGTTTTTTTCGTTTTTGGTATTGGAATAAATGGTAAAATTGTGGTAAAGGAAAAATACGATAAAATAATCCGAATTGAAGTTACCGAAGTGACTGTTACCGAGAAGTTTGGAACATGTTGTTGACCATAAAATGTATTCAATAGTCCCCATATATTATATAAACCCTATATTATATATAGATTAAGATTTGCCAGATATTTAAAGTATATAGTTTAGAAATAATGATTTCTTTGCCTGATTTTAGATTATTATTACAATAATCGATTTTTTCTTAATGTTGCATTTTATATGGCCTAATGTTGATTAAAACACACCTGAGTTGAAATGGTACCAAACCAATATTTGTAACGTCGCATATTTTTTTCTTTGTGAGAACAGTATTGCCCACTCTGGCGCTTGCAGATAGACAGACAGTACGCGCGTCAATATTTTTGTTTACATTTTTATTTCGTAAAAGCCCCGGCTCGTCCAATCTATCGGTGGGACACGCCTTTTTAATTAAACACGTATCGTCCCTTCAGGGAAATACGCAGATGTGATTGTACGTTTCTCGTGCTCGATGTTTCATCGTATTGTGGTTAGGTATATTTTGGGACGAAAATAATAATTATTCAGTTTATGTGGAAAATAAAATTCATCGAAAAGTTCAAGTGATTTGAAAATTTTACAGGTATAATTGACGGTAAGAAAATCCATTTGAATGATCACTAATTTGTTGAATAGCATAAATAAATTTTAAAAGATCTTAAAAGATTTTAAAAGATTCTTAAATTGTTAATTTTAATACAACTAAAACTGTATTAAATACCTTATTTATTACACAGTGCTAAGTTTTTAAACGATTAGTAACAACATATTTCTTACGGCATAAGGCCCGAAACATACTAGTGAAACGCCACGCGACGCGACGTGACGCGACACGTATTGAATCAAATCAAATCGTAGTATATTCTATGACAAGAACCACACTACGAACACGCCACGCAACTAAGCATCACGTGTTCGAAGTGTAGTTTTGGTCATAGAAAATTCTACAATTTGATTTGTCTTTACAAGGCGTCGCGTCGGGTAGGTTGGTATGGCGTTTCATTAGTATGTATTTATTTAGTTAATGAAAATCCGCTGTGTAATATTTTAATCGATTCTTGGTTTCATCGCACCCCTACTATGAATTAGTATTGTGGTGTTCATTTGTTTTATTAGTCGGTTAAATTAATTCCAGTTATACCGTGCATCTAGTTAACTACTCCCTGTTCTCAGATAATGGCACACGCAGGGGAGGAAAGTCATAAACTGCATGCATTTAGTTCTGGTGCGATGTTACTGGATTCAAATTAGAATTTAATAAAGCACTAGTCAGGAGAATTTATAGTTAATTGGCACATAAAATTAGTATGAATAGAAAATAGTAATTAATGCTATCATAATATACAATTTTAACTTTAATTCGAAGATAACATAACAATGTCAAGTTAACTTTTTTACATTTAAGTTTATTATTTAACCGTAAAATAAATTCATCATTCATAGACCTATATAGTTTTCGCCACCACCAGACCAGTTTGGTGGACTATATAGGTTATAAATTATACATGGCTTTATATTTTAATCACACTCTCGATTGTAGAGGAGACCCGTGGCCTGTGTCTGATACAGAAACAGACTATCATAATAATGAGTTGGTATACAATAACGTACTGCCCATAGACTATAAAAGACAATGGGATCCGGTGCTTGCTAATACAGACGATTTCCAACTATCATGCTAAAAGTGATCGTCCCAAAGGCCACGTAGATAAGAGCTTTAACTTCAACATGCAATTAAGATCTAGGATATAATACAGTTCAGTGGATTAGCAGCACAGTACACATCTTTCTCCAGGGATACGCCTTGTATTAAAGGATATATTCAGGGTTGCCACGACAAATATTTGATTCCCTGAATTTACTAGTTTCAATGATTAGTCTTTGAATCTTAGTGGTTGATCTATTGTGAATTAATATATTTAGTTGTGTGGATCATAAAACAAATAACAATTAAAATATATTTCATCACATTTGTCTTAAAACTAGCCGTCTAAAAGGAGATCTTGTACATACATATATGTGAGTCAATTTTAAGATGTAACAATAGCCAATATTTTCCAATAAGTATTTCAGTAATCCCTGAAATTAAACTATCTAAACTAAATGTACATTACAAAACTTAACACTTCTTCAAATCTCCCTCTATTCGGGGAAAAACTCCCCAAACCCCAGCCACACCTGAAACTTGCGTCTTCCGACACACGGGCGTGTATTACCGCGACAGCGCTAATCTCGCACGGTCCAACTGTGCTAATGGGATTTCGCGCATCTCGAACATCGCGAGGGGTTTTATTTCCTATCACTCGATAACGCTGTTCAAATTGGTTCTAGCTGTGGGTTATATTATTAGCGGCGGATCAAGCTAAGCTCTCGCGAACGAGACGATGCTTAGTTGTTTGCGGTTTAGTTTCGGGGTTAATCTTGGTTTTGTCGAACGTTTTGTAATTATCACTGGTGTTAGGTTATCAAGTATATTTCTCTAGCTGTGTTTTGGTAATAGCTACTGCGTTTAAATCGAATATACTTAATATGTTTACATGTCTGTGTCCATAATTACGTGATAATCTTAATATGAATAAAACGTGAAAATTTCTTAGAAAGCAATTCTCCATAGAAATTCATACTAAGATTTTACAGGCCTGATATGCTACGTTGCAGCGAGCAAATGCCCTAATGGTTTTTAAATCAATACCTGAACTTATGATGTCATAGATTAGTGGTATTTCATATGCAAATAGCATTCCAGGAAATGTATCATTATTATACCGAGTATTTCAATGAATTTCGGGAGGTTTTTATTAAATCGGATATTTCAGGAATGTTTATATTAGTGAAACAGTATTTTTTATTACCTATATACTATATGTTTATCATAGTTTCCATTTAAATTACGGTCATGAGGTTTTAAAAGCGTTGCGTGTACACAATTATTATAATCGCCCATTGCTATATAATATAACAATTAATACTAGAGCGATGTTTAGAAGTGGGTTGAATCATGGGCCATTTGTGACACACTACCATTCCACATTGTACTATGTGAGTTGAACCTCAAGATAGTGATTGTTAATACATTTTTATTAGTGTGAATGACGAGACAAGCGGGGCAGCGTTCTTCACTTTACAATCTACTAATTAATTTAATTTATATTATTATTACTTATTTAATTCACTGCTTAGTGATAGAAATTGACATGAGGTGTTATCAAGACTCTTTGCATACAAACGACCTACCACGTAGAGGTGTTAAGATATTTTATAAAAAGTGTAAACTTTACACTTAACCGACCGTCTCAGTAATCGCTATACACCTGTTTTATGGCGGTTCAACTGATAAAGCGCCGGCTAAGTGTTAGCTAATGGCTGATAACGGCGTCTCATTGCGTGTCACAGTGTACGAGAGCACACGTTAATCCAACGCTTATCTCGAATAGATAAGATAAACGTTTTTTTTAGGTTATAAGATGAGAAGAGTCGATTAGACTTTGTGGCTTGTGTCTCGTGAGATATTTGGGACGGAAATCTTCGGTGGAGGGTGGTGGCTTAGTGACACCTCTACCTATTCTTTTGGGGATATAGGCGTGTGTTTATGTTTGTTATCATTTTTAAAAAAGGGATACTAAGAATAATTATGATGGGAGTAACAAATGTAGAATCCAAATTATTTTTCGATAAATCATTTAATTGTGCTCATTTAAAAGACATTTTTGTACAAAAATCCACGTTTTTCGTCTGATAGGTTTTTGGGGTGTGCTATCTATCAACTGGTACCCAAGTAACAGTTGATAAAAAATGTATTACATGTATAAATAAATTACACAAACCAGAACATGGGTGGATGATCTAATGGAAGCTGCTATATGAAGATAATTTCTAAAACATATATTTATAATATAAATTGGTATAGTTCACTAGATCATAATAAAAAAATATAATACTACTCTTAGTACATTCCTTGTTACTGTCGCGAATATTATACTCTTTTATTGTATTTATTACTTCCCACACTTAAAGGATCCTTGAGCAAATTTTTCTTTGTCGTCTGGTTTACTGTTTTTTTCAAACCTCGGGGCGTTTACCTTGCCATGACTCACATGATGTACGTCTGTGTAAGTATCATACTTGTTCCTCAAAAAAAATTAAGTAACTATTCAATAATAAAATATTACTTTATAAAAATAAAATATACGTCATTTACGTGGTATGCTAAGTCCGCCAATCCGCACTAGGGCAGCGTGGTAGACTATATGGCGTAACCACTCTCAATCGTACTCTCGATTGTAGAGTAGGCCCGTGCCCTGCAGTGGGAGGAATATGGGCTGATACGGATTCGTAACTTCAATGATGGATGGTGTCACACTGTTACAGCCAGGCATTCTACTTGGAACTTTATAAGCACATACTAGAAAATAATTTAAGACCTATGTGAAACTCTAATAATATAATATAAGGTTATCCGAAATTGTATGTGACGTAAAAAAAAGTAATAAAATACTTTCCTTAATATTAAAACTTGCGATTTATCTTCCAAAATTCACAACAAAGAGGTATATTCTTAAAACCGTACTTTACATCTAAAGTACGGTTTCAAGGATAGACCTCTTTGTTGTGATTTTTTTTTAAATTTCATCATATTCAAAGAAAAGCCAACCTTCATACTGGATTAGGTCACCGCAAATTATGCTAATGAATCGATTCGAGCCGGTGACAGTGCCCCATTGACCCGGCGTGCGCGAGACGAGCAGGCGCAATCACGGCTCATTTCGCACCACAATGGACTTCTTGGCTATATCGGACGCTGTTTGGGTCTTTCGACTTTGAGTTAAAGGGAAAGTTAAACTGGTGGTAGTTCTCTTATAGAAATTAGGCTATTAAATGAATGAACAGATGACGCATTGCTAAAATAAGTCGTTTGAACTGGAATACTCGAAGTCGAACTTTTACTGGTGGTAGGTCTATCATATGTGAGGCCACCTGGGTAGGTACCACCGCAATGTCTAATTCTCTGGACAGGAGTGTAATGCTGTTGTTTTCCGGTGTGAAGAACTTTGTAGCCAGAGTAACTGCTGGACATAATGAGACTTAACATCTAATGTCTAAGAATGGCGAGCGTAGTGAAATACCAAGAATTGCTTTGTAATTCATAGTGTTGATAGTTTGTTTTGCTGCTGTGTATTCATGTATGTATGTTATTAAGACACACAGATTGACATTGAACAGAGGTGTGTACACACACATGTACAATAGTCAAATCCAGCGTCAAATTGTCTGCGATCATATTCCACGACAAATTACTCGATAGTTACCAATTCCCAGTGTTGCACGACAGCGGGCAGTGGCTAATGGTGTATCCACACACACCGTCGCCTTTGGATCTTAACCACACAATAGACATCGTGTTGTAGCACTAAGGATGGTGTGGCGCTGGGTTTACGGATAATTACTCAAAACTATTGGTCTACCTTTGTTTCGTACGTTGTGTTTCTGGTAATTATTTTAAGAAACCAATTGGTAAGGTGTTATATTAGAGGCCTATCTTTAGCAATAGATATATCAAAACCCTCATAATAACATAATTTATTTAATTTTTTACAACATCAAAACATAATTTAAGAGAATCCATAGTGAAAAGCAACGGAGTAACATTTAATATATTAAAGTTCGTGGCTAGGAATTTCTGGATTGCCAGGTTACCAGTTATATTTAGAACGAATTAGCCGCTAATAAAATAATTAAGACAAACAAAGCCAGGTCATCCGACATATAACCACCTTTTATTTTTATTGATATTGATAATTCAAATAATGATATATTTTTTAAATTAAACTTGGCCTATAGTATAGGCTTGCACACAACGCAACAGGGTTGTCTACGGCCGGTATCGTCGTAAAGTGTGAACTCAGCATAACAGTTGCATTGTTATCGCCCTTATGAGACATTGCTGTGCAGGGCTGCCACTTTTACAAATCAATTTCTCACATACTCATTGTAATTGACGATAGTGTAGGAGTCCCACTCACAAAGTTGAGGTTTTAATACGAATGGGTAGATAACTATTTGGTGAATGTCAAATTGAAATATCTGTAGATTAATCTTCAATAAATACAACAACTTGAGGTATTTGATGGCACATAATGATTTGTCATAAAATTCTAAGAGCTAGAGAACAACAGTGGGTTACAAAAAAATATTTATTTATTTACTAAAAGAACCATGCAACATACATGATCTTTAGTAAAATCACAACCCTCACTGACATATTCGTGAAATACAAACACGGATAACGCACATTAATATACACAAATACACACACACACACACACACACACACACACACACACACACACACACACACACACACACACACTCACCACTTCTCAACACACACAAAACATGAGTACTGCACCACATTAGTTATACAGTGTCAACTAAACATTCACACTCATACACACAATATACACACTATATATATACACAAACACACACTCACACACACACACACACACACACATAGATCGGAATGTGTACACCGCAACAAACACAGATGCATTCGTAACCGCGAATGTTATACGGCGTTGATATAAACGTTGTAGGCAGTTTACAAAAAATACGCAATTTTAACAAATGACCAATCAGCGTTCCCGAATGGCTCTTGTTTTTTTATTTGACTAGAATCATTGCATTGATAGTAAATGTCACTCCCTTCCATAAGTACTCCTAGGAGGAGTATTCTTATGAACTTATTACTAAGCACTGCATAGCATTAGAAGAGAAAATAATGACGTTTATTTTTTGTTTGACAAGTTATACGAGTGCAAATGAAAAGAAAGACAAAAGTTATCGAGGGGTATCGAATAAAGTTATTTTATTATCTGTATCTGCCCATATACGTCCCACTGCAGGGCACGGGCCTACTCTACAATCGACAGTACGATTGAGAGTGGTTAGGCCATATAGTCCACCACGCTGGCCTAGTGCGGGTTGGCGGACTTACATACCATATAAATCTTATAAACCGCTACGGTATGCAGGTTTCCTCACGATTTTTTCCTTCACCGTTTTAGTGCGTGGTGATTGACTATCAATACACACATGACTCCGAAAAGTCAGAGGTGTGCCCTGGGATTTGAACCCGCGACCACCGTAAACATGTTGGCAGCCGCGTCTGGTCTGTTTACGCACCATTTATTAAATAATGCTATGTTTACCAAATCCATTTTTATTAAATGCAAATGATATAATTAACCTGCTTTTTTTGACAGTGCATGTGATGCAAAGAGTACGCAATCGGCTATAACATACATATTATGCTTATTTTATCACCACATTGAAAAAATCTTTAGAAACTAATAATCTCGGTCTAAAAATACATGCATTATTCAGTGTACTTTATAATTATTCTATAAAACGGAGTCCAGTGCAACACTCCAATCAAGTTAATAAACGGGCGGTTAAAGTAATGCCTTATCCTGCACCTTACCGCAACACACCTAAGTAAAACAATAGTGCTTAGCGTCGCACCACTTAGCATAGGTGTAGAATTCTTGAAATTTAACGTCACCCAATAAAATGTCACACGGTCGGGCGTTGGCGAACGCCGGGTTCCGCAGCGACAATTTCTACTAATATATGTGTTTTTAAATGAATATATTTAGGGAAATGTTGTTTTGCACCACCAGGTATTTTGTGGTGCTGTTTCTGCGTGTAAATGCATGTATTTTTATCACAAAATGCAGCAGTAGGTTTTTGCATTTTGTGATTATTTCTATGCTGTTTTTATTATTTATATACAATGATTATTAGGATAAGATTTTGAAATGTTTTTAAGATTAAAAAGGCTCGGGAATTAACCCTTTGGTAAGCCTCAAAATATGATATGATGATGTACACTAATATTGTCAGAAAATGTTTTAAAATATTCACAATAATTGACTATCGGCTAGGACAAGCCATTTCTAAAAAAAATAATCTGGTTTTTATTTGTTAAATTAGAGACCTCGGGTTTAATTCCCGCATAGAAACAAATTCTTATAAAAAGTTGTGTGTGTTTTAAGAACGACAAGTCTCACGCAATTTCTGATTTCATATGACCCAATGACATGCAATTTAGTCTGAAATTAGGACTATTTGTGTGACCTGTTGTACGGATGTATTTAGTATAAACGTCAATTTGACCGATTTCGCACACTCCAACCACAAAAATCAGACGCGCCGTGTGAAAAATCACAGACAATCGTTGATAAACGTTGATAACTATACCTATGCAACAATTGTAACCGTGTCAAGGCGCTGTGCTGGACAATTTTTTTCGCGTTATTTCTTGTAAAATAGAAACCGATTATATTCGTTTGTTTTTACTCAGCTGCTCCGTGGCGCAACGTATGACCTTGTGTTAATGCTTAGCCGAACGACACTGGATGTTTCAACATGTTCAAGGTTTTTGTGCGTTTCAGATGTTTTTCAAACCAATAGTTTCATATACCTACATTTTGTACGTAATTTTCATTGATATTAGTAGTGTTTTTGTTTTTTTGACGTGGATTACTATTTTATTAATGATAATATATGTATGACTTGTAAGACTAGAGATAGTAAATATGTGTTCTAGAGAAATTATAGAGACCATAAATGTCGTACATTTAAAGTAATAAATAAGTAACGTGATTCTTTTTAAATGCGTTCTGCGTTTTTTTTGCTATGAATGGCGAGACGATCATGCCATTTTTCTGATGATAAGTGATACGACTGCTCATGGACTGTAGCAATCCTGAGACATAAGATGTTAAGTCTCAATTTGTCCATCAGTAGTTAGTTTTGACCATTGAATAAAATGATTCGAGTGTCCTTTATAGCATTTATGACAGCACAACCTCCTTATTTACACGAGTCAAAGCGGCAAGTATGAAGACGGGATAGTCTCTATATTATTATCGAAATTAGTGTATTAAGACTTATAAATAAATACAAATAGTCCAGACCAATCCACGTGGGAGATTAAAGACGATAATGTAATTAAGTGCGTAATAAGAAACATATCTACCTTATATACACCGTATAAATGTGATAATAACGAAACAAACGGCACAAGTATTTCTCTCGGTTCGCGTCGCACGAGATTGTCGCGCTAATCAATATGCTATTAATTCGAAATGTGCCGTTCTCAGGATATTAGGTGCTTGTTGTTGTGTTCAAATTAACCTTCAGGGCTGTACGTATTTGTTTAATTATGGAAAAACATATTAAAAATATTGTTGGAAATAAGTACTCACATATTCGTTAGATCGGAATATTAGTTTGTTACACAATGATTAGGCAAAGCTGTAGAATTAATCGTTGAAAACAATTAGTACAGGTTATATCCAGACTGCATCTGTCCTGAAAAAGGCGACAATTATTTTTTGAAATTATTTTAAAGTATATTAAGGTTTTCTATCGCAATCTGGAGACACCATAATAAGATAGTGAGAATATGTTTCATTTTTTTATCTTTTCTAATAAATCAAGCATAACAATGATATTTGAACATAGACTTTCAACAATTTTCTGAAAATATCCATAAAATAACATCAAAGCTGACTTTACAATCAAGCAGACAAAACCAACAACTAGAATATCAATGTCCTGTTAACAGACGCTTTGGCAGCACGGTAATAACTGCTAGTTGCTACATCAGCTTTGTCGCGAGTGCAATATAAACTAAGTACACGTCAAGCAAGTTGGAGTGATTTTGCTAAACGTCAATTTGGATGTGCCGTTCAAAGTTTTGCGACAAGTGGCTGGAGCTTCAATAGATTTAACTTATGATTAATTTAGATGATCAACTTTGACGTCTTTTTTTTTTTGGTTTATTACAAAACACTTTATCGATATTGTGAGAAAACTTTCATACCATAGCAATCTTGACAATATTATATCTTTTTGTTCTCTAATATTTTGTAATTAAATTTTTTATTATAATCTGTCAATTTTACTACGTTTGCAGCTATTGTATGGAATAATCATTTTATTTTTCTCTACTTTGCTTTATGTATTTCTAAAAACATAGTCTTTAAGAACTTCAAGATTGTATGTATCCCAAATAAACAATAAGTGAATAAAAAATAAAAACATATTTTTTAAGGTATGTGAAGCATCCAATCTGCAATAGGTCAGCGTCGTGGATTATGATAGATCATAGGCCACGAAGACTTAGGAGTCATCCATGTAGATTTATGATTGAAGAGAAGCCCCATTCTTAACAGATGGCTCATAGCCGCTGATGTATTATTTTCTATCTTATTTATTTTTATTTAGTTTAGCATAGAGAATATATTTTCCAAAAAGTCCCACAGAGAACGTCACAATAATATTATTTTAAAGATTTTCATGTCTTGCAAATTTGCATAGTATTGATAAGTAAAATGGCCTTTGAATCTGGCAAATTGTAAACAAAATAATGGTTCGTTTCAAAGACTGCTAAATATTGTATTGATGACTATTTAAATAATGCTGTGTCATTGTTAATATTATATTTTTTGCTACTATTTTTCATTACATAGTTCGCTCTTTCAACATTGTACTTCCCATAGCATTCATTTGTGCATTTTTGGTATAATATATCAAGTTTAACATCAATCAGAACGAGGATAAGCGCGAACAGTTAAACAAATACATAGTGTACGGTTTCTAATACTCGCGTCTCGGGGTTTTCCTGATTTATTTGTTGTTCAATCGTACATTACATCATACTTTACAATGTGGTTAGATCGGCTATATGCTTATTCTTTATAAATAAGTCTATTAACAGTTATTTGAATTGTTATTTAAATTGTGATTTAAATTCTTTACGTAGGTATTCGGCCAAATTCTAACGCGATTTTATTGTTATACTCTTGTAATTGTATTTATTGTGATAAAGTTCAATGATGTTTGTTAATTTTTTTATTTTACTACTAGCTGTACCCGCGATTTCGGCTGCGTGGAATTTAACAAAAACTTTATTTTTCTAATTATTTTTTTTTCTAAAATTAATGTAGCCTAAGTTAGTCCTTATTATATCAGCTACCTGACAATAAAAGTAACGTCAAAATCGGTCCATCCATTTCAGAGATTAGCAGGATTAGCAGGAACAAACAGACAGACAGACAGACAAAAATATCTAAGGTCATTTTCGTTATAGGTATCGTGTATATAACGATATGTAGTTGGACACTTTTTTATTTTCACTTTACAAACAGACATTTCAATTTTATTTATATAAATAAATAAAAATAAATAACACCCAACAGTCACATACATAGTCCTGACCCCACACTAAGATCAAGTCTTGTGTCGTGGGTATCAGGAACTACGAGAGACTTTTCGGTCTCACAAACACCCAGACCCGGAAGAAATATTTGTGGGCCACACAAACATTTCTCTCGGTGCGGGATCGAACCCGCGGCCTCTCGTTTCACAGGCGGCGTCTAACCAACTGCGCCACGGAGGCAGTCAATATGTATAGATAACTGTTTTTTTTTTATAATTGTTAACTCTAGAAGAAATATTAGTAGTCCCATAGCAGGCGGAAACCCAGCAATGATAAATAAATCAAGACATGTATTAATAGCAAGTAATTGGTAACTGATGAGGCTGATATTTTTGGTAGTCTGATGTTCACGAAGATTCTAATTCATTATCAAAAAGTGCCAACCCTATGCACCACGTGTGCCGTGTGGCAAGACGACAGCGTGAATCGTTCCGTGAGCGCCGAGAGCGCGAAGAGCGCAGAGAGCGCAGAGAGCGGTTCGAGCGTTCGAGCGCTGCGGTGAGCGATCGCGGCACACTGTTCTCAGCAAGCGCCACGTATTTACATTACAACTTAATTGTAATGGATTTATTAGCTGTTTAGGATTACGTGTGTATTTGAAAGGGTTTAGATGCAATAGGAAAATGAATAAGGCCTTTTTCTTATTATTGTTATTTTTATGGCATTTTAAATTCTTTGGAATGTAGTGACAGGGTTAATCTATAAGTAATACTCATTTTGTACTTTCAAGTTATAGATTACTAATGTGAACATATCGGATAATAAATTTAATTTTATAAAATAATTAAAGTCGTGACGAAATTGTACTTTGATGTTCTTTTTTTTTGTACAATAGAACCGGCCATCGAGGGAGGTCACCTGATGGTATGTATGTACAACGTTAGGATCATATAAAGGGGTAATGTCCGGTAATGAGCATTCGGAAATCTCACTTACACGTACGAATTCGCTTCACGACGATCTCTTGTGAGACAGTGATACCGCCCCTAAATAGCCTGCCCATTCATGCCAAGCCATTAATGACAACAGTGTGACTCTACCACACCTCTCAATTATTCTACGGCCAATTAAAAATATTTGTTTTTACTACCATTTTTACAGATATATTCAGTATACCATATCCTTTATTAATACATAAAGTCCTTTCTTGCGACTATATAGGGTGTTTAGATAACCCTACAAATCCTATATGTATAGTCGCAAGTGAGTCATCGAAGCGTTGTATCGGCCGGCATGGCGACTGCGGTCAGGCCTTATATTACACCGAACACATTCTATACATAGTGTACGCTTTGTTAACAAAATCATTTAGTGTATCGAAGCTACTATGTCGGTGTAACTTGAGTTTCGATCTAGGATCGATTTTGTTGAGAATAGACGAACAGTTAAGAAAATGAAGTTATGGCGTTGTTTGGTTTTGCAACTGTCTATGAGTGGTCGTATCGCTTACCATCAGGCGAACGGCATGCTCTCATTTTAATAGATTTTGTACATCTGGAAACAAGCACTGGGTTGGGCTTCTGAATTAGAGATTTTTTTAACTGTACTGTATCAGCCCATATACGTCCCACTGCAGTGCACGTGCGTTCTTTTCAATTAAGATTACGATTGAAAGTGGTTAGGCCATTTTTTCAACAGATAAAGAAATCAAGACAGTTGTTATTGATGGCTCATGGTTTTGGACGATGATGTTCGAACTCACTTCGACCGTGGTCAAATGTAGTATAAGCTGACCAAATGATAGATAAAATTCTTACGTAACAGAAGATTTTAGTTATTTATCTTTTTTGTAAATAGTATATAGGTATATACAAAACTGTATGTAAATTATAAAGAAAGTACAACTGACGATCATATCACACTAATCATTTTCAAACAGACAACCATGCTAAGAAGATATGAAAAAGAGAGTGCATTTCCCTTATAACGTAAAATTTTTAGTTAAGAACAAATCAAGCCATTTTTTTGCAGTAAAAGCGTTAAATCAGCTCATTCCACATAAATCTATTTGCCTTTAGGCCCCACACGTTCCATTTCACGCGTACACAAAGCGTTATCGGCTTAATCGAACTAGTTTAACTCAATCAAGATTGTCAAATGCAAAATACGTACGACGTAGTCTGTGCGCCGAGTCACCGCTTTTGTGGGCTATGCTCTGGTTACAGCGTCATTTACAATTAGGTATTGTGATTACATTAGACGGAGCCCTTAGGTTAGTCTGAATGGAGCGTGAATACATTGCTGTAAACGTATACGTGGAGATTGCAGTTCCATCGGTGAATTGGTTTGAGCATGTTTGAGCAGATTTGTGTTTGTAAATTAGCTTAAGAAAGTATTTTTAGGGATAAATATACATACATACATAATCGTCACGCCTGTATCCTATAAGGGTAGGCTGAGGCTACAGACCGCCACTTTGCTCTACTATTTAGGTATAATCTGTTAAATATTAATATGCTTGTGGGAACCCGATTTATGCAGAATCTATCATTGTCTGGTATTTTCAGGGTTCATCCACATGATGTAGGATTAGATTATTATAATAAAAGAAGAATAGAATTTTAACGTTAGACGAATGACTAGTATGGTACGTAGTTTATGTGAAAGAGATTACGAATGAAACTACTAAAGATGTAAAGAAGAATTTAGAAGATGAATGAATAAGATGTTGAAGTACGGAAGGATGGAATAAAAAAGAACGACATGGAAGACGACGGAAAACGTTTAAGGATAGATGAAAACGCTTACAAAACGAAATAAAGAAGATTTTATACAGAAGAGTATTAAGCCAATCTTTATTTAATTTGCTTCGAAACATAACTATTCTAACATAATAATGCCAATCACGTTTCGTTATTGGTCGGATCCCGTTCAGTATAAGAAATATTTTCACAGAGGAAACAATGGGTACATACATATTATTATCAGTAAGTATTAACAAAAAATCGAGATTGTCACAATATTATGAATTAACCCTAACCATATCAATCTCACAATTCGAACTCCTTACTCAAACATAAACTGGCCGCAAACGCTGTTCGAAATTCAAAAAAATAAAATATTAAAAAAGAGAACGCTCAGAGATTTCAGGAAGTCGCCGCGCGATCAGTATTCATATCGTGACCAAATAAAACGTTGCATATTGTTTTGCTTTTCGAATTGGAAACCGAACTCTCGCTGCGCAGCGGACGCGGGCGTCTCACGCGCACCCGGCTAGAATATTAACTATTCCAAGGATCAATAACCTGTGTGCCGTGAATCCGTGTCGACAAACGGACGCGACACACTGACAGTGCTGAGTGATAAAAGGAATATTGTCTGGTAGGCTGCTACTTGGCTAGATTTATTCATAATTTTCTTATACGGGTTGTGATAGAAAGAAAATTGTAAGGGAAAATTGACCGATCAGCGTTTCAAAAATAATAAATGTCTTCGGTCATAAAAAATACTTTAGATATTTATCCATATTTTCTTAGTATTCCACTAGTATATAGTAGTATTCATATTCGTCCTATGCTGAGCGCGAAACATTTCTACAATCGCGAATTTTATAAAGAGGATACTAACAACGATTTCGTATAACGTAAATCAAATCAATGCTAAATATCGATTTCCTGAAAATTATTTTAAGTTTATTTTTTTAATCAATAATGATTACCAAGCGAAAACCCTATTAAGCTAATATACCAATCATTAAAACAGTGCAATATATCCAAAACTATAACAGCGTTCGCCATTTCGCCAACACGTTCACAGTCGGCAGTCGTAAAGCGCCCGCCAAGTCGGCATTAACAGCGGCTTAAATTCAATTCTCCCGCCAGAACTATTGACAGCGTCTGCAGCCGTAATTCATACGAATTACTCGTGAACAACTAAACGTGTGTGCATACTGTACTTTGTTGTTTATTTTTTTTAGTTTTTACAAGTGGTCGTATCGAAATTTGGGACGAGTAATTATTGATGATACTAAAATATTCTTTACATCGTCACTATGGATAAAACTCACTATTGTAAACATATTAAACGTACAACTTGCCTCTATCAACCTTATATTCTTCCATCTCCAAGGAGTAGCAACATATGTATCTAAATTTTCCTGTTTATGGTAGAATGGCTGCCGACCAGGCTCCGCCCTTTTTAAGAGGAACAATCCCAGTTATACATAATATAGCGTAGCTTCAACCGTTCACACAGCGCACGCAACGGAAGTTGACAAAAGGAATATAATTTCACCATTTTAGAAACATTTTTCACTACTGCTCCGCTCCTATAGGTCATAGCGTGATGTTATGTAACCTAGATCATTCCTCTCCATACATTACCTAAGTTACAACTCAAAAAAAACAAACTAATCCATTCGTTTTTGAGATAAGCGGGCACAAACAAACTCTTCAGCTTTATATATTAGTATAGATTTTCATTACCTACCATCAGTAGTTACCTTCCATTACCTAAACTAATACTTATTTTGTTCTTACGCCAAAACAATGACATAACCAAACGATACATACAGTATGTACGCAACCCAACATATAATTAGACGTCATAATACGCAACAGAAATCCAAATTAATATCACAAATAGGTAATTACAGCGGCGGCAATGATTTACAAAGCCATTAGCGCGCAAGGGCGATTGTAAATTCAAGTTTTGGCTCAATTTATTTGCAGTAATGTGGGTGATTGTTACTATTGCGGGCAAATAGACCGCTGGCTTGTACACTCGGACTTTGAAAGTGGTACACGCATCACGCTTGCTTCTATTATGGGTAGGTAGGAAAATTCCACTTTCTATTGTTACACACACAGTTACACGTAATGTCTAGGGAATATAGAAGTGGTATTTGTTTTCATCACGCTTGCTTCCGTTATGGGGAGGACAAAGATTTATTCTTATAATTAATGTGATAATTAGAAGAATTACAGTTGGCATTTCCTTTCGTACTTTAATTATAAATTAGAAAGTAGAAATAATAAATAGAGGAGTTGAGATCAGTAAGTAATTGTTGTAGTGTACTTTTGTATCAAACTTATATATTCCTGTGAGTTGGCTGCCAAACTATACCGATGAATAGGAGATCGTATTTGTTCTATAGCCCTTCGGATATATACTTAAGAGATTGTGTACCTGATTAAATTATGGCGTTTTGAATGGAAGTTTCGACATGGGGGGTATATGGATGCAGGCCGCTTCCAACAGGTCGATGTGGAGATCGTTGGGGGAGGCTTATGTTCCATGGACCAAAAATGTTATCTTTATGTAACCACATTCTTGCAAATGAATTTTCATTTTCAAAAAAAAAAATTTTCATTTTCATTTTCAGTGAACTTTCTATGGCTGAGATGATGACGATGATGATGATGATGATGATGAATGGAAGTGGAAAATGTTCACTAACTGCTGAGTACCAGCCGTAGTTAGCGCTGTCTGTGACTCAAAACAGCCTGATCAATGAAAATCTAAATAAATAATAGTTTAATTACGGTAAAAAAGCCAGAGTACTTGATAATAAAAAAATATATAAAAAAGGATTTCGCCGAATTGAGAACCTCCTTCTTTTGAAGTCGATTAAAGAGATAATAATAAATGAATTGTGAAGTCTGTTATCCCCTAAGAGGCCAGGTCCTCTATCAAAGACAATCCCGGTGCTCTGTGTCCGGTATTAGGATTATTATGATCTAATTTCAACTAAATGGAGATTCATTAAAAAATATGGAATTGTTTTTTATGCTCTTAACCCGCGGATTAAAAGTTTATACAATTAAATAAATGCGTAAAATAAATATTATCCTGTTGTTTGTTATCAGACGTGTTTAAGGAAACAGTATTTGGTAAAAATTGTCCTGTTGTTCTGTAAAATAACATATTTTTTGCTTTTTATAGTATATTTGCATTATTATTAAGAACCGAAATAACAAGTAATGGTTTATTAGATTTCCGCGAATGTTACATATTGAAATAAAACTATTATATACGGATTTTATCGCGGATTTGGTTTAGTCCACCCCGTGACCACGAAAGCTGTAAAGTAATCGAAACGTCAGGAACTTAAAAAAAATGAAAAATAAACCAAATCCGCGATAAAATTCGTAGCTAATAGTTTTATTTCAACGACATGGTTACATTGTTATCTTCAACAATACATTTGGTGAGTTGATCGAAGATTATTATTTTACCTTTACCGCTCAAACCTAACTATCCATTATATGTTTATAATTAAAATTTAAAAACCACAAATATAAACGCATTAACAAAACTAACAGACTATTAATAAATCACAAAGGTGCGCTCCACTCCGCCTCGTTTCACAACAAATGGACTTGTGCGTTTTATTTTCGCTTTCTGCTGATATTTACGTCATTTTAACCGCGGGATGGGCGGCGGACAAGTCAATTAGGTCATTAAATTTCTTTATAGATTTATTATTATTTTATCAATCTCATATATATTTGCATTCTTGTGGTGTTTCTTGAATGTATTCAAGAATGTATTCAACATTTATATTGATGCATTCAGTCACATCGTATTGGAAAAAAGGTCTAATTTCAAATGACATGAGTCGGAGACAATAACCCAACAGATCTAAGATGCATGGCTATTTTTCTGGCATGATGAAGTGAATACAATCGACTCGATGTAAATGCATTGTAATTCAATAAGCAGGCCGATAATAGTTGTGCCGGCTAGTTCGAAATCCGATATACAGACCGAAGCGTCCTTTTGTGTCGGGCATTATGACTTATTCTTCAGTCTTCTAAGGCATACTATTGTTATTTAATTTTTAAGTGACAAAATCTAAATGATTCACAACACCGTACAGTGATACACATAAAACACAGGAATTAAAAAAATAAAAAAAAATTGGCAAGCCATAATCGATATTTTGACAATTCTTAAGATAAAACGCATCTACGAAAAATCACCATGTATCTCGCTTCACATCAACATCAATAAAACAGCTAAATTTAGCAAAGTGCTAAAAATAGCAGACAAGTAGCAGAAAAAGGCAAAAAATAGTTGCATTTCACACGAAGCGGCGGCGGCTAATCGGATGGCGGGAAGTCTCTATTAGGTCGGTGACGCGACGCGCGATAATTGAACCCTACCTCCGCGTATAGTGGGGCTAGAGAGACGGCGAGTGATTAAAAAAGCGATAACCGTAGGCGAATTGACTTATTGGATGTACTCAGTGACTGCGTCTTATAAGTATTGAATTACTTATATCCATTGAAGGATTATACTAGAGCGGACATCAGGAACAATAAAACATTTTTTGCGCATTGTACAGGGCGCCTAGACAAATGTCACTTTTCTGTTGGCGTGAACGCCTGCGGAAAGTCAAAATGTATGGAAGTGACTTTATTTTAGATTTTTAAGATTTGGTAACCAGAAGTCATGTGACTGCGAAATGTCATTTGGTACGGGAACCCAGTGAAGTGAGAGTGAAGATGATGTAAATAATGATGTAAAATCTAGGAACCTGGCTTGTCTTTAGATCATTTTGGCTTACATATATATTTTTCGTTCGTTTCGCGGTGAAATTGATTCTGCAACTTACCTGCAACAAAAATAAAACAAATTATTAGTTTTTAAATAAATCAAGTCACAAACGTCTTGGAAGATATTTGTTTTGGAATGGTCGGCAGTTAATTGAAATAAACACAAAAAAATAAAAATAACATCGGAGTCGACAACACAGCATCCGATATCAATAGCAGTGTATTCTTCTTGCCTTTCTATTGTGAAAATAAATCATTCTTTCTAGCAAACAATGTACATTATCAAATCGCTACCGCCTGTAGCGCAGTGGCCACATTACATCAATTTATATTTTATTCCAAACTTGGACCAGTACAGTCAATTCTGCTAAAAGCTAGAAATAACTTAAAACCAAAATGGCCGAACAATGTCCGTATTTTTGCACATTTAGGCTGAGTTGCACAAACTAACTTTGTCAATACCTTTGCCTTTGAAACTGACACATTAACATTAACATTACATTTGAGACGTATTTGACCTAAATGTATGGGATTGATATTTTCAAGGTCAAAGGTATTGGCAAAGTTAGTTTGTGCAACTGAGCCCCAATGTCTTCCTGTGTTAGGTTACACACTGTTCAAAATAGTTAGGACCTAATAATTAAAAATTCATCTGTACTGGCTCATAAACGTTCCACTGCCGCACACGGACCTCCTTTACAATGAAGAGTACGCTTAAGAGGGATTAGGCCTTATAGTCCAATACGTATACACCCACAATTCAAAATGGTATAATAAAAATAAATAAATAATTTTATTTATGTTCGGTTACGTTTCTAAATTATATAATACGATTTTTTAAGCGATCGATTCTGGTACCATCGGCAATGCGTCTAAAAAAAAAAAGATAATGATGATGCAGTGCAATCCAAATATCATAATAAGGTCGACAAGGTAGGTTTCCAAATTGGTTTATTCGAAACTGAGGGAACCCTAAGTGCGTGTGTTAGAATACTGTCACAAAATACCGCAACAATTTTTATAAATTTTATTAAAACTACCCATCGTATGATTCACAAGTAGTGGGGAATCGGTAATATAAAGCGTTGTCTCACTTGGATCGTCACTTTTCGAGTGACAACGACAGAGGAAGGACCTTATCCTCGTCGGTAGCAACATAAGTTTGAGAAAGGAGACACATTTCGATCGTGAGTCGTTGCACTGAGCGGAAGCTCTGAGATTGAGCAGTGAGGAGTACCAGGATTGGCAAGTTAAGTTAATTAATATTATGTTTTGTTGCTTATTGTTCAGAATATTCGGATATTATTCTGTAACATTGTAATTGTCGATTATGGTTGAATTAAACCATACTATTATAAATATAAATGACATTTAATATAATCGGTAACTTTGAAACATTATAATATACATTGACCGTTATGTTATGTGATATAGGTTAAATGATATAGTTAAAATTTATAATTATAGTTAAATCTATTGAACTTCCCATGTTTGTATTATTTTATATACCTTTTCCCACAAAAAATCCTAACATCAGAAGTGGGATCGTGTCCATTGCTTTTTATGTACAAATTATACTTTTGTTTCAAGGATGAATCACGGCGTTCTGACGGACCTTCACATATAAATTAAAGACGCTGTTAGCTCTACGCGAAACGACGATACTGCACTACCGGTTTTTAATCCAGCCACAAGTGACCTGTAAAAGACTTCCTTAAAAAAATGGGTTTGGTTTAAGTTTAGACTGTCGCTAAGGCAGGTAAGGCCCTGACGGGATCTGCATTACTCTGGTTCGAGCCTTGTGAACCTGCGATGTGTCTTTAGTAAGAAAATCTTTGTAGGGTGTTAAAATAACTGAAAAAAATAAAACTCGCCCAATATTTAAATATTTTTCCGCACTTTCATTGTATAAGTGGGACAGGAGATTGTTTTTGTGTCGTGTTATTTCTACAGAATCGAATAAGAAACAAAAGATTGAGTATTTGAGGTATTCTACTTGGCACTTTTAATGAGATTTATTTAATGTATAGATGGTGTATTAGTAGCATCATAAATAATTATGTGTACTAAGTTTCAAGCTTCTTTACTATTGCATTGCGTCATTACAACTTTCAGATGAAATGGTAATTTAAATTGACTTTCTCGATTCTGAGACGGTGTAACTATTATTGTCTATATTGCTTCGTACATAGCTGTTGAATATGTGATGTTGTAGACAAGTAGAACGAAACCTAAGATATTAGCAGTATTTAGTTTCATCTAAAAAGTTGCCTTTCTAAATCATTCCCAAGACAGTACATACGAAATAAAATAAAATAAAAAATAGATTAATGTGAAAACATTTGAACTTGGAAACATTCCATGTAGGTATTATCTTACATCTGGACCAGTTTAGTGACTTATTTGAAACACGTGTATTTTAAGTGCAGTTGCAAAATACGTATTTTATTTGAAATACTTTGCAAGATATAATTTATATTTGTAATATATAAAATCTTTTTTTGCTACTGTTTTGAAAACATTACCACTTAAATAAAACTCTTGGGTTAGCGATTCAGCAAATGGCCACTAAAGGCGCTGCAGCTTTGAAATCCAATTGAAATCATAGAATATATACAAAGTAATTGTATTATAACCAGACACTAGACTGACAATTTTCAATGCAAACCTTATTTTTTTTAAATACTACACCTGTCTCCCTAATTCCGTACCAGTGGAACGATTGTTTTCATATGGTGCTAGGATAATCTGATACTCTTTTCAAAGAGCTGCTGGTAATGTTGAAAACTTTATATACAAGAAAATTAGTAATTTTATCTTAAAAGTATTTTGAAAATGGCTGTTTTGAATTTTGTGCTTACATACTAAGAGCAAAAGAACTTTGTATTTAAAATAGTAAATTGGAGCATTCTGAAGAAATTTGGCATAACCATGATTCACATCTGTCCTTGTAATTCTGAGATCACCTGCAAACATGGAATAATCATAGTTTTGGAAATGAGTCATTTTATAGATATATAATATATTAAATAATGATCTTAAGTCGAAACTTCGAGGCACCCTAGAGTGTGCTACAAATGGAACACAATGTTGGCCATTGATTGATACACGTTCTTAATAAATTAAGTAAAGTAATATTTTGTTGTATTTAAAATCCGAGCCTCGTTCAGTTTATAACTGAAATAAAGTTTTATAAATTAATATCCTAAACACATTATCAAAAAAAAAAACCAAGAGATTATGGGTCAGGGACCAATAACTAAATAATTATATGGCAGACGCAAATGCAAATTTGTTTAACAGATTTAACACTCTAGCAACTTACATGAGATTTCCAAAAAAAAAAACATTTGTGAATTAAGATAGTTATTGGTCTTGTAAAAGGACTTCCTTTTTCAACAATTGATGTTACAAATGTTAGTAAGCAACTGAAGTAATATGTTGGTATTTGACAAGTAGAGGATCAATTCCCTCTTTGACCCACGGCACTGTTCACACAATGTTGTAAATCCGTAATTAAATGATGTAGTTAATTGCTAAGCACAGATTACAATTTAAATAGGTGGTATGTTGTCCGACGTTTTGTGGGGTCAACCTTTTTATAATTTATATTTTATATTGATGTTTTAAATATCGTGACCATCAGATTCTCAATATCAGTTCTCTGGAAGTTTCAATAATAGTAGAATTAGTTGAGTTTCTTGATATCCGGACAAACTGAGTATAATTTGGGAATTAAAAGCGAAACGTCAGATTGGCCGAACGATTTATAAAAAAATAAAATGAATCCATTAGAATTTTTCAACATTTCGATTCACTACCCGGTATTTACCCTATATTTAATATGCAAAGTTACCCATGTATATTTTATCTTGATAGATAACAAAATACTTTGTATACATACATAGTAAAATCAATATGATCTTTCGCATTTATTGATTGGAATAGAAGCAGATATGTACCTGTCGTTGTAAAGTAAAATTTACTATGCGGCCCGGTGAATCGATTGAGGAAAATATTTCCGTTGAAAATGCCCTGACATATTATTTAGAAAATACTTTTTGTGAAACATGTTTCTTTGTTTTAGAATCCAATGTGTATAGTAATAAATATTAAGGATTTGTATAATATGATTATGTGATTATGATGTGATTATGACAAGATTATGACGAGATTATGATGAGATTATGATTATGATCCCTTGGCTGTTGTCTAACATTCACTGGCTGCGGGTGATTAAGCTTCACTGACTGCGGGTGTTTGATTGTGCAAAGCAAGGTGTATCAAAAAGATGTGATGTGATTATGATGTGATTATGATGTGATTATGACAAGATTATGACGAGATTATGATGAGATTATGATGATGATCCCTTGGCTTTTGTCTAACATTCACTGGCTGCGGGTGATTAAGCTTCACTGACTGCGGGTGTTTGTACAAAGCAAGGTGTATCAATAATGACAATAATATACTTTTTTTTCAGGTAATAGATAATGTACTTGAATGGATTGTTCAGTTATTTGTAAGAAATAAAATCATTGACGACCGATCGAGAAAACAAATAAAAACAAATATTTATTTTAGTAAATTGACCAAAACCAAGCCCATTGAGTTTGACTCGCTGGATCTACTCCGAAATGGGTCGCGCCGCGTAGTATCCAGTGGTAAAGTAAAGCCCGCTGAGTTTGTTCGCCGGGTCTTCTCAGTCAGGGCCGCGTTGGATCCGGCAGTAAGCCTAAACATACGGGACGTTTCGGAAATACTTATGGTCGTTGTCTTAAATTGGACCCAAAACAAGCCCACTGAGTCTTATTCGCTGGATATACTCAGGACTGGGTCGCGTCGCGTAGTTCCAGTGGTAGTGTAAGCCCACTGAGTTTGTTTCGCCGGGTCTTCTCAGGAAGGGCCGCGTTGGATCCGGTGGTAACAATAAACCGCTACGCACCGTTGTAATAATATTCATGGTCCACTAATTAATTTAATTTAATTTAATTGGACTAACGTACATATTGTATTTCTTTGAAAAATAAATTACCATAAAGTCATAACTAATACTTTAAATAAAATAAGAATAAAAAGTAAACAAATAAATAAAACTAATTTTAAATAAAAATAATTTAATAAATTACATAAATAAATTAATTAAACCAAGAAATTAAAATAAGTAATACTAAGTATAGGAAATATATTGTATATAGAGATTAAGTTCTATGGGTATTGACTTGTCATAAGAGCTTTTAAATTGCCTACGTGACTAATAAATACATTTCATTTCATTTCATTTCAAGATATTAGGCAGAAAATTAAGTAGAGCAACGAGACTGAACCGTGTTAGAATATTTTATTGTACTTCGAGAACGAAGTACATGTCAGTATGGCCGTGTTAGAATACTGTCACAAAATACCGCAACAATTTTTATAAATTTTATTAAAACTACCCATCGTATGATTCACAAGTAGTGGGGAATCGGTAATATAAAGCGTTGTCTCACTTGGATCGTCACTTTTCGAGTGACAACGACAGAGGAAGGACCTTATCCTCGTCGGTAGCAACATAAGTTTGAGAAAGGAGACACATTTCGATCGTGAGTCGTTGCACTGAGCGGAAGCTCTGAGATTGAGCAGTGAGGAGTACCAGGATTGGCAAGTTAAGTTAATTAATATTATGTTTTGTTGCTTATTGTTCAGAATATTCGGATATTATTCTGTAACATTGTAATTGTCGATTATGGTTGAATTAAACCATACTATTATAAATATAAATGACATTTAATATAATCGGTAACTTTGAAACATTATAATATACATTGACCGTTATGTTATGTGATATAGGTTAAATGATATAGTTAAAATTTATAATTATAGTTAAATCTATTGAACTTCCCATGTTTGTATTATTTTATATACCTTTTCCCACAAAAAATCCTAACATCAGAAGTGGGATCGTGTCCATTGCTTTTTATGTACAAATTATACTTTTGTTTCAAGGATGAATCACGGCGTTCTGACGGACCTTCACATATAAATTAAAGACGCTGTTAGCTCTACGCGAAACGACGATACTGCACTACCGGTTTTTAATCCAGCCACAAGTGACCTGTAAAAGACTTCCTTAAAAAAATGGGTTTGGTTTAAGTTTAGACTGTCGCTAAGGCAGGTAAGGCCCTGACGGGATCTGCATTACTCTGGTTCGAGCCTTGTGAACCTGCGATGTGTCTTTAGTAAGAAAATCTTTGTAGGGTGTTAAAATAACTGAAAAAAATAAAACTCGCCCAATATTTAAATATTTTTCCGCACTTTCATTGTATAAGTGGGACAGGAGATTGTTTTTGTGTCGTGTTATTTCTACAGAATCGAATAAGAAACAAAAGATTGAGTATTTGAGGTATTCTACTTGGCACTTTTAATGAGATTTATTTAATGTATAGATGGTGTATTAGTAGCATCATAAATAATTATGTGTACTAAGTTTCAAGCTTCTTTACTATTGCATTGCGTCATTACAACTTTCAGATGAAATGGTAATTTAAATTGACTTTCTCGATTCTGAGACGGTGTAACTATTATTGTCTATATTGCTTCGTACATAGCTGTTGAATATGTGATGTTGTAGACAAGTAGAACGAAACCTAAGATATTAGCAGTATTTAGTTTCATCTAAAAAGTTGCCTTTCTAAATCATTCCCAAGACAGTACATACGAAATAAAATAAAATAAAAAATAGATTAATGTGAAAACATTTGAACTTGGAAACATTCCATGTAGGTATTATCTTACATCTGGACCAGTTTAGTGACTTATTTGAAACACGTGTATTTTAAGTGCAGTTGCAAAATACGTATTTTATTTGAAATACTTTGCAAGATATAATTTATATTTGTAATATATAAAATCTTTTTTTGCTACTGTTTTGAAAACATTACCACTTAAATAAAACTCTTGGGTTAGCGATTCAGCAAATGGCCACTAAAGGCGCTGCAGCTTTGAAATCCAATTGAAATCATAGAATATATACAAAGTAATTGTATTATAACCAGACACTAGACTGACAATTTTCAATGCAAACCTTATTTTTTTTAAATACTACACCTGTCTCCCTAATTCCGTACCAGTGGAACGATTGTTTTCATATGGTGCTAGGATAATCTGATACTCTTTTCAAAGAGCTGCTGGTAATGTTGAAAACTTTATATACAAGAAAATTAGTAATTTTATCTTAAAAGTATTTTGAAAATGGCTGTTTTGAATTTTGTGCTTACATACTAAGAGCAAAAGAACTTTGTATTTAAAATAGTAAATTGGAGCATTCTGAAGAAATTTGGCATAACCATGATTCACATCTGTCCTTGTAATTCTGAGATCACCTGCAAACATGGAATAATCATAGTTTTGGAAATGAGTCATTTTATAGATATATAATATATTAAATAATGATCTTAAGTCGAAACTTCGAGGCACCCTAGAGTGTGCTACAAATGGAACACAATGTTGGCCATTGATTGATACACGTTCTTAATAAATTAAGTAAAGTAATATTTTGTTGTATTTAAAATCCGAGCCTCGTTCAGTTTATAACTGAAATAAAGTTTTATAAATTAATATCCTAAACACATTATCAAAAAAAAAAACCAAGAGATTATGGGTCAGGGACCAATAACTAAATAATTATATGGCAGACGCAAATGCAAATTTGTTTAACAGATTTAACACTCTAGCAACTTACATGAGATTTCCAAAAAAAAAAACATTTGTGAATTAAGATAGTTATTGGTCTTGTAAAAGGACTTCCTTTTTCAACAATTGATGTTACAAATGTTAGTAAGCAACTGAAGTAATATGTTGGTATTTGACAAGTAGAGGATCAATTCCCTCTTTGACCCACGGCACTGTTCACACAATGTTGTAAATCCGTAATTAAATGATGTAGTTAATTGCTAAGCACAGATTACAATTTAAATAGGTGGTATGTTGTCCGACGTTTTGTGGGGTCAACCTTTTTATAATTTATATTTTATATTGATGTTTTAAATATCGTGACCATCAGATTCTCAATATCAGTTCTCTGGAAGTTTCAATAATAGTAGAATTAGTTGAGTTTCTTGATATCCGGACAAACTGAGTATAATTTGGGAATTAAAAGCGAAACGTCAGATTGGCCGAACGATTTATAAAAAAATAAAATGAATCCATTAGAATTTTTCAACATTTCGATTCACTACCCGGTATTTACCCTATATTTAATATGCAAAGTTACCCATGTATATTTTATCTTGATAGATAACAAAATACTTTGTATACATACATAGTAAAATCAATATGATCTTTCGCATTTATTGATTGGAATAGAAGCAGATATGTACCTGTCGTTGTAAAGTAAAATTTACTATGCGGCCCGGTGAATCGATTGAGGAAAATATTTCCGTTGAAAATGCCCTGACATATTATTTAGAAAATACTTTTTGTGAAACATGTTTCTTTGTTTTAGAATCCAATGTGTATAGTAATAAATATTAAGGATTTGTATAATATGATTATGTGATTATGATGTGATTATGACAAGATTATGACGAGATTATGATGAGATTATGATTATGATCCCTTGGCTGTTGTCTAACATTCACTGGCTGCGGGTGATTAAGCTTCACTGACTGCGGGTGTTTGATTGTGCAAAGCAAGGTGTATCAAAAAGATGTGATGTGATTATGATGTGATTATGATGTGATTATGACAAGATTATGACGAGATTATGATGAGATTATGATGATGATCCCTTGGCTTTTGTCTAACATTCACTGGCTGCGGGTGATTAAGCTTCACTGACTGCGGGTGTTTGTACAAAGCAAGGTGTATCAATAATGACAATAATATACTTTTTTTTCAGGTAATAGATAATGTACTTGAATGGATTGTTCAGTTATTTGTAAGAAATAAAATCATTGACGACCGATCGAGAAAACAAATAAAAACAAATATTTATTTTAGTAAATTGACCAAAACCAAGCCCATTGAGTTTGACTCGCTGGATCTACTCCGAAATGGGTCGCGCCGCGTAGTATCCAGTGGTAAAGTAAAGCCCGCTGAGTTTGTTCGCCGGGTCTTCTCAGTCAGGGCCGCGTTGGATCCGGCAGTAAGCCTAAACATACGGGACGTTTCGGAAATACTTATGGTCGTTGTCTTAAATTGGACCCAAAACAAGCCCACTGAGTCTTATTCGCTGGATATACTCAGGACTGGGTCGCGTCGCGTAGTTCCAGTGGTAGTGTAAGCCCACTGAGTTTGTTTCGCCGGGTCTTCTCAGGAAGGGCCGCGTTGGATCCGGTGGTAACAATAAACCGCTACGCACCGTTGTAATAATATTCATGGTCCACTAATTAATTTAATTTAATTTAATTGGACTAACGTACATATTGTATTTCTTTGAAAAATAAATTACCATAAAGTCATAACTAATACTTTAAATAAAATAAGAATAAAAAGTAAACAAATAAATAAAACTAATTTTAAATAAAAATAATTTAATAAATTACATAAATAAATTAATTAAACCAAGAAATTAAAATAAGTAATACTAAGTATAGGAAATATATTGTATATAGAGATTAAGTTCTATGGGTATTGACTTGTCATAAGAGCTTTTAAATTGCCTACGTGACTAATAAATACATTTCATTTCATTTCATTTCAAGATATTAGGCAGAAAATTAAGTAGAGCAACGAGACTGAACCGTGTTAGAATATTTTATTGTACTTCGAGAACGAAGTACATGTCAGTATGGCCGTGTTAGAATACTGTCACAAAATACCGCAACAATTTTTATAAATTTTATTAAAACTACCCATCGTATGATTCACAAGTAGTGGGGAATCGGTAATATAAAGCGTTGTCTCACTTGGATCGTCACTTTTCGAGTGACAACGACAGAGGAAGGACCTTATCCTCGTCGGTAGCAACATAAGTTTGAGAAAGGAGACACATTTCGATCGTGAGTCGTTGCACTGAGCGGAAGCTCTGAGATTGAGCAGTGAGGAGTACCAGGATTGGCAAGTTAAGTTAATTAATATTATGTTTTGTTGCTTATTGTTCAGAATATTCGGATATTATTCTGTAACATTGTAATTGTCGATTATGGTTGAATTAAACCATACTATTATAAATATAAATGACATTTAATATAATCGGTAACTTTGAAACATTATAATATACATTGACCGTTATGTTATGTGATATAGGTTAAATGATATAGTTAAAATTTATAATTATAGTTAAATCTATTGAACTTCCCATGTTTGTATTATTTTATATACCTTTTCCCACAAAAAATCCTAACACGTGCGTCACTATAGCGGATTTTCCATTTTGGTATACGGTGGTCGCTATACGGGCTGTGGTGAACCAAAGAGCTAGGTTTAAATGTCATGTAATTTCATCATCATTGTATTCATTTTGTAAAATATTTTTTCTATTATCATTCTATTTTTCGTAATAATATTGTGAAGTCTCAATTTGTACATAAGTCTGGTTTACTTTAACCCCAAAAAGCGGTTATAAAAACATTCCATCACCTGTTATAGGCTCATTGATTCCGAAAAAAATATGAATTCAGTAGGATAAACGTCTATGTAAATTAAACATAGCGAAAGCATTGAGTACATAGAAAAAACTATTTATTAACAACTCAAATACGAAGATAGGAAAAAAATAATTAAAAATTACGTCGCTTTTGTTTTTGCAATTTTTTTAGTTACATTGTGTCCGAAGTTACTAAAGCTATCACTCGGCTTCGTTTTCGGTAGCAGTCTTGATATACCCTGTATACAGTGCAATAGCCGGTCATAACTATTAGTACTCTAACATAGTGTGCCATCCCAAAGCCCTAGATGTGATGTAACCGTATATTAAAATGGGATAGTCCAAATAACTAATTGGTGCCAAAACGTTGACGGCGGCCTGACACGACATTGACACGACGAGTATTCGACAGCGCCCTGTCGCGTGCTCGTGTGACCGCCGATAAAAAGGAATCCTATTATCTATGCCTTAGTTTGATTGCGGGGATCCAATTGATTGTCTATACAGAGAATATTTGTGATATATTTTTGTAAATTATAAAAAAATCAGATCAGAGTTGCTACTGGACTTATTGAGACTCAACATCTTATGTCTCAGGATGGCAAGCACAATAGAATGCCAAGCATTGCTTTGTAATTCAAGGTGCTGTTTGGTTTTGCTACTGATAATGAGCAGTCGTATCGCTTACCATCAGGCGAATATCATGCTGGTCTCGCCATTCATAGCAATAAAACAAAAGATCATATACGTCCGCAGCTGAGAATGCAGGGCTTTTCTAAAACGGAGAGTACAAAATAAATATTATTTTTGTTACCTTTATAATCGCGAATCAAATAACCATAATTGGGCATGTAAAGGGAACAGCGGAAAATTATATTAGGATTTCGGAGTTCTGTACCCCAAGCAGGAACATTTGGCTCTATAGTATAGTAATGGTAATAGTAAAATTTTGTATGGGAATTTGAACAGCGCCATTGTGAGCGTATTTGGAACTAAATTGTGGCAGCGGGAAACGTTTACGATACTATAGTATGGTAATAACGATAGTTTTACTATACAAATGTATGAAAAGTGGTAGCAGGAATAATTCTTGACGTATAGTATCGCCGATTTACTATCGAGAAATACGATTGTTTTGTCACCGACATTTTTACCGTGAGAACATTATCGAGAGTATATTTTTGTATTTCTACACATCGAATTAAGGGAAAATGTGTTAATTACGGTTATGCTTAGTGTTTCCCGATGCCTTAGTGTTATTGTGTGTAATTATCTACTCCGTATTTCGCTAATAATATGAAATTCAATGATGCGATATGAAGTTACAATTATTGTGATACCTAACTCAAATATGAAGGTTATTTCTTAGACGATGGACTGTTTGGAATCGGAGCAACGAACTTGGGAATCTTGTGAAAAAGTATGAGTTTATAGAAAGTCTGGAATTTATTGTAGTTAGAAACATAACCTAAACCTGTAAAAAAACTTATAAATAAAATATTTACACGGAACTTTGATTTTCGTTTTGCATACCTACTTGATCATTTTATGTTATAAACTTGTTTCAATGTATAGTCGAGTAAGCTCTTAGGACAGAGAAGTGTGAGCATATAATATGTGAAAATAATTGCCGAGGAACTTAACCAGCAAAAATATAGAGAATACTTTCATAAAGCTCTCCTCCTTAAAAATGTATAGGGATTTTATAAAACATATATACGTAATTTTATCTATAACCTATATAATATGAGAGTTATTATTTTGCATTAATTGTTAAGTGAAAACCCCTAATGTGTGACAACCAATAAAAATATTGCTACGTTCGAAAATCTAAACGCATAATTAATTGGAGTCATTTTTGTATATTGCGGAATAAAAGCAATAAATATGTATTTGCTTATTACTTTATTCCCATAACCTTTCTACGCGACATTAATGCATGTTTTATATTTGTTTGTTATTTTATAATGATAATAAATTAATTTACCCACGTAGTGAATGGCAATTCCGCACGAATCATTCAGTAACATTCGTTCATTACCCTAGGTTATCTGTCACTATCGTAACGTAATAGTATCGAGTTCACGAGAGTATGGTTAAACGATTCATGCTACCGATATGGAGTAGTAAGAGTATAGTAATCGTTGTCACCATACTATTACTATACGATACTTTAAAATGTTCCTGCTTGGGGTACTGCACTTTTATTGATCGAAAGATTAAACGAACGAACTACACTTCCCTTTCTTTCACGTTCTCATAAATTCATCCTATGGTTGTCTGGTAGAGTTTCTTAGTACGATAAGACCGCCATTTTTTCTTTGTTGTCATATATCTTTATACTGCGATATACATTCTTTAATACGTAATACATTCTTTAATACGTAAACTCCACGATGTTCCCACATAAAATACATTTTCAACAATAATCTCTCAACGCCGCGTCGCTTTACAAATAAACATTCATTAATCATTCAACACAATAAATTCAAGAAGCGCCAGAAACACGAGAGGGTGACGATTGTTGACGAAATTTATGTAAACTAAGTGCCATTCGATACCGAGTATTTGTTTCGTATAAATAATTTATTAGCTGGAATTCATTGAGTGCTTGGTGGCCAGCTGGCGATGGAGAACACGCGGCTGTCAACATATTCACGGTGGTCGCGGGTTCAAATCCCAGGGCACTTTCAGAGAGAGAGAGAGTATGTGTGTATTGATAGTCAATCACCGAGCACTATGACGGTTAAGAAAAACAACGTGAGCAAACCTGCATATCATATCGATATGAATTTCTATGGTGTGTAAAGTTCGCCAAACACCCTCCAAACCCAGCGTGACGGACTCGAACTCTCGATTAAATGTAGAGGAGGGCTGTTCCGTACAGTGGGATGTATATATGTATATGGGCCGATACAGATACAGAATTCATTGAAGTATTATAAGAGCGAATATTGTGAACAAAATATTTGCGCGTATATGAGTCACGCAGGAATTCAGAGCGAGAGGGAAGATAGTGTTACTGAGTAAGAGTGACAGAGATAGAAACATAATTTGTGGTAAAATGCCGTAGTTTTTGGTTACAACCATTGAAATGAATATAACAGTATATTATCGGATACGACTACAAACATATTATCGGATTGTCAGCTCTAGTTTTTAAATAAGTCAATGGCTAGAACTTAACGTAAACAATTCGTGCAATTTGCCTGAGTAATTTATTCGAGGATCATTAAATGTAATTAACACACATACTCGACATACATACTTACTTCTGCATTGTATTATGTAAAAATGTTTATTATTTTTAATTAGTGCCGCATATTCAAATTTGCATTCCATTATGGTTACTTTTTCTTTTTTGTTATGGTTTTGCACTTGTGCATACCAGTGGCATGTGTACAATAGCTAAGTTTATAATTTGATAAAATATTTTTCTAAAACATAGAGGATAATATTATTATACTTAGATAGAGTTTTAAAACTTTATTTTGGGAGAAAATCTTTTGACGAACATTACGTTATTAACATTACTTTCGTTACCACGACTCAATATAAATTCTGAAAACGTAGAATACCAAAAATAAAAATAAAAAGGTAGTTTCACCAGAAATAATTTAAAGAGCAAAATCGTCAGCGTCATTAGTGTTTTCATCAACATTATTCATTTTACATAGATAAAAAATAAATTAAAACACAATTAACCTGAGCTCTGGCAAAGTAAAACGATTTTATATCGATTCTGAATATCGATTAATGCATTAAAACGTTCGGAACAGTTGAAACATTAGCAGCGAGTCTCACATAGCCGCCAGCGTCCATTAGGCCGAACACATGTATTGTTTTCGCCCGTTCCATTGTCTCTCTAAATACTCAAAAAAAAAAGCATATATGACGCATCGGTCGTTAGTGGTCGTCTGTAGCGTTTAAAATAAGAATAGTCCATTATAATTAGATCTTTCAGTGTTGTCAAATGGCATAACGTTGTAAGTTGAATTTGGAAGTGTCTTTTTATGACGCAATATTTTGGTGTTGATAAAAAAATGAAAGGAAAACCTTTTTCCAGGAACATATAAATGCGTTTTATTGTAGATAGATTGTTACGAATACGTGGAATTAATAATTCTTTTTGTGTAAAAAAATACGAGAAAACGTTCTGGCATCTGAATAAGATATACGTACTTTTATTACTTTATAATGTAGTTCTACGGAATTCTGTATGAAATATGGAAATGGATAGTAAAATATGATTAAGCTCAAATTGTATTGTATGAAAATTTCTACGAATATCTCGCTTTTTTAGATTTGTTTTTTATATTGTTATTAAAGTCGTATTTGGAAGTGGGAGGGATAAATAACATTATAATACTTTATATTCCATTTTAACCGCCAAAATTGAGATATTTACTGAGAAAATCACGAAAGCCAACACTAGCTTCGAAATCGTTACCGACTTTATGAACAGTTATTATGAAAACGAATTTGACTGATCTTTTAGGAACAAAATGCCTGCACAAAATATTGAAACAATACAATATAAGCTGCTCATGGATTGCATTAAACTTCTGGTAAAATTATTTAGAGCGAATAAGAGATAAAAATACAGAAATCTTAAACCGCGACACAACTGACAACACCACATATCTACTCTACTCGTATCATAAATCAGCGGCAGACAGCTAGATATTAAAATAAGTGGTCATGTCAGCTCAAGTTTGAATTTCAAAAGCAACATTAACAAAAAAAAAAAACATCTTAATTTTTCTTTTTTTACTTTATCTAATAATTTTTCATATATTTTTATTTTTCACTCCATGGCTAGTTTTAATTGTCTTTTAAATTCATTATTATTTTTTGATTGTTTGTTTACCATTGCATTGCATGCCGTGGTCACCTAAAAATGTAACGGAATTTAGCAAGTGATCTAAGTTTTGTGTAATTTACTTGTTGTTTAATTATGAATGTACGCTATCTTAGTGAACAAAATAAAATAAACACTAACAACATCAAAATAGTTTGTATAACACAAAAAAACAAAAACCAAACTTATATGGTTGTGCCGCCACCGTTGCGTTTAGTTGTTCGTTACCGGTATTTAGTGCAAGTGTTCTGTGTTGCAGGTCTTTTTTCACGTGCCAGTTGTATTTATAGTGCCGGTGGGGATCGCCGGCGTGCGGTTCCCGAATGCCGATGCGCAAGTAATGTGGAACGGTGACGTGTCAATCCGCACTGGACGGTTTTGTCCTCCGGCGGACGACGCGACGGCTACTCAACGCGCGAATTCGATGAACACAATATTTTAGAGTTAGCGTAGTTTACAACACGGGTACTGTTACGCTGATTGGTGGGAATTATTGTTCTTTTTTTGAAAAAAGAGACACGTTGACAACTGTCTAAATTGTAACTGGTGCAGTTGAAAACAAAAAATCAAATAACGTTTTAAAATTATTTTGAAAGTTATGAGTTTTTCAATAAAATAAAACAAATGTGGCAGATAAAAAGATTTTCCTACAAACACGAATACACAATTATAGGTCAAAGCTGCATTGCAAAAATTCCATAAAACAGTTTTTCCATGAAAGGTATCCTGAAATATATTTTGTGTCTGCTTCAAAACAACAGCCTACGTGGCACAGTTGGTTAGACGTCGGCTGTTAAACGAGAGGCCGCGGGTTCGATCCCCGTACTGAAGCAAATATTTGTGTGAGGTATTTTTTCGGATCTGGGTGTTTGTCGAACCGACAAGTGTCTCGTAGTTCCTGATACCCAAGACACAAGACTCCATCTTATTGTGGGATCAGGACTATGTATGTGACTGTTGGGTGTATTTATTAATATTAAAATATTTGACGCAATGCACTACCCTAGCCGTGATGTATACTGTCGGTAGACAGGTTTCTGTCCATCTCCGGACGTCTGAGCCCGCTCTCCGGAAGTATCCCGACACGCTCGGACGCCCGCAACGGGTGTCCCTAATCTTGCTATTGAACATGAAATATTTAACTAGAGTCACAATGTATCCGGTTTGATAGCCTTCTTGGTCGAGAACCGTGCTGTGATTGAAAATGGATGAGATCCCTCCGTTAAAAGTATGATCGATAAATATATTTTTTTCTTTTGCATATACATAACATGTTATGTCTGAATATGTCCAGTAGTTACTTTGCCTAAAATGTCCTTCAATCCGAAACACAACAATGCAATTACACTGCTGTTTGGCGGGAGAAATAAACATTGCGGTGGTACCCAGGCGGCCTCTCTCATATGAGAGACCTACCACCAGTATATGTACTAAATTTAATATACCCAACTTTCAACAAAACGCGACTATCAATCGTTGTCGGATGCACACGCCCACATTGGCTACCGTCCCTGCTTACTGCTTCGTCATATCAATTGAGATGAAGCGCTGTCTTGCTCTCAGATTACTGAGCTGGACTATTAGACGTGTTTTTTTATGGCATTGGCCCAGCATGAGCAGACAGATCATCTAAAGGTCAGTGATCACTACAGCCCATGAACATTCTCAGCGCACATGGATGTGACGGCCCATCAAATCGGGAGAATAGTGGGAATGAAAAAGAATGAGAATCTCACTCACCTTACCTCACCAGCCAACCGATTGGTAAAAATATAATCTTTTATTTCATATTTAATGTTCTCTCAGCCCAGTGTCACTTCCTTATCATAAATGAGACTTAAATAAAACTTTAATATACACAATATACAATCGCGGGAAAATTAGAAGAAATGTTATTTAGATGTCGATAAATCGCTTTAATGGTCGAGTTTATAAAAACAAATAGACAAACGCTTCGCATAAAACCGATTTACGCTACGTTCTCACATCATATAGCAGTTAAACAGTGAAAAAAAACGTACAGTCAAAATGAAGCAAGAAAATAAAGCGATACAAAATAAATTACGATCATCATTATCAATAAAAACCACACCGTGGAGAATTTTATCTAAAAACCAAAACATTCTCAACATAGTTTCATCAATCTATTACACAGACAAATATTTATAAATATTGCGTTCCATTTCACGCATTCTAACAGCTGATTAAAAAAAACAAAAGTCTCTTCGTTCGCGCAAACGTGGAAAATCTTAATGAAAATCGTACCAATTTACATATATTCTCCTCTGTGTCAATGCAAATTGAACTTTATACCATAAGTGCTAAGGTTGTTACATATCTTTGGATTTTGTTGGTAGAATTTGATCCGAGTGGACTGTATGACGTAATATTTGTCGTGAGAGAGCGCATCTGTGCGTAAATACGTTAAACTGCACGGATTTTGTCGTCACCTGTATATTTATTCAAACACAACACTACAATATTCAGTGTGAGCTGTGAATTTCGAAATGGGATTTGATTGAATTTTAAATTAAACCAGTTGTTGTGTACATCACATTTTGTAAAACAGAAACATGTTGCGAATTGACCTATATTAGGAGATCTTTTTATTTAGTTATATTAAAAGTTGGATGCCTAAGGATGGCAAGAGGCGACGAGGCAGGCGTCGGAATAGGTGGCGTGACGATTTCGATCAGTTTAGCAGCACTTAGAGGCATCAGCAACTATATAGGGATAAGTGAAAGGAGTTGAGGGAGACCTTTGCCCAGCAGCGGGACAGAAGGTTCTTTAAAAAATATTAATGTAAAAAAATCTACATTATATTAATTTGTCGTGCAACTACCAAAGTTTAGACGTATATGAAATTGTGAAAATTTGTTTAATATAATAATTGTAACTTATTTAAATACAATGCAACGCACTATATTTTTCTAATTTGTGTAAAAAATTAAATATAATTCCTTTTTAGCTTTATAAATAAAATGTTATAGAAACGTCTCCTGATCTATTTGACTACAAACTATTTGACAATGTATCAACAGCTTCACAGGACATTAACCCAAAATTGACGCCGCAAAAACTATTACAAAGAACGCGATCAGTGATTTGGCTGAGTTACTAGGTACTTTTAGAATACCTAACGCGCCTAAACTTGAATTGCCTTGAATATGTATTTAAAGGAAGATTACACACAGAGTGTTTTGCAAAAACGAAGAGACCTGCAAGAAGAACTAAAAAATAAAAGAGAACAAGGTGAAAGAGTGGTACTTAGAGGGGACAAAATAATAACCCTTAATAAAGATCAAAGCAAGGATAACAAACCAAATAAAGAAAGAAGAACACAGAAAAGAGATTTGTCTGAATCTCCCGAATACTGCGCTAAAAGCTCCCCACTAAGAAAAACAACAAATAACAAAGTGCAACAAATATCTAAAAAGAATAAAGCTTATGATATATCTAATTATATGGTAAATACTAATACTATTAACGGACCAAACGATAGAGAAACAAATATTGAATCGCAATAGCAATTTGAAGCCCTCTCCCAATATCCTCCAGGCTGGTTAGTCACTGGAAACATAGTGGAGGATGTAGACGATAACCCCCCAAACAAAACCAAATATCCAGGATCAAGTTATTTATACATTGCGAGCCTGAACGTAAGAACATTGCTATCTGATGCCAGAATCGTTGAGCTCAACTACGCTGTTAAAGATTTAAAATGGGATGTAATTGGGATGTGTGAAACAAGGAGAGCGTATGAAGAAATAGACGAGTATTCAGAATTTATTTTGTATCACACAAAGTGTATCAACGGACAATATGGTGTCGGATTTCTGGTGAAACGTCATCTGAAAGAAAGTATCGTTTGTTTTAACGCGCCTAAACTGTGAACAAAAAATAATGAGATTTATCTCTGTCACTGATAAATTTCAGTTTCTCGGTCGAGTCAAAATCCAAGATTGGAAGCTTCGCAATTATTTGACTGATTTGATTAATGATTAGTCAAATATAGAGTAGTTAGTTTAAAATAATATTGGTCATATATTTTTATGAACATTGCTTTCAGTATATGGCGATTTCTAGATAGGAAATATCGAGCTGTTTGCATTGATTTATATTAATTGAATGAACCTCAAAACTGTTCCTTTCTAATGGAAGTTGTGCTGTCTCATCGTTTAGTGACTAAGATATACTACTAAGCGCAGAGTAGCGTGTGTGTATTGCAGAATATTAAATTTGTGAGTTCCTGACTGCGATGTCCAGGTCAAGCTAACTGTTTATGTGAGATTATCTAATATTATAGGATCGCTCGAGGTCGGAAAATCAGTGGAATGTAATAGTACACTATCTAGCATCTAAAGATTCTCGTTAAAGACAGCTAGTTTAGATATACGAGCTGCTACATAATGTTAGATTATTTTGTCATGTTTAAAAACAACACACAAAAATGTTTGCAGGCGATTCAGAAACCACTAATAACTGTCAAACATACGATCATGCACCAAAGTAATACATAATCTAATTACACACTACTCACAACGCATCAAAAACAATTTATCATATACATTAACACATCAATAAAGAACGCTAACAGTCGCGCCGACACAAAACCGTTAATGCACGGGACACTAATCGTTTGAAACGCCAGACTATTTAGTGGGCAGTGGTAGACAAATGAACCGTTGATAACTCTCGTATGTTATTGTCACGGTAGCTTCGAGCTGTCGTGTCTTTATTTAGAAATACGTACGGTAGTAATTGTTCTATAGGTGGTACTGTGGTTTCGGCGATAGATGGCGCTTTTCCGTATTCGAAAATATCTGCGGTGCATCGAGAAAAAACTTGCAACTCAATAGGAAGGTGGAAGACACACATATTTTAAAATGAAACATAACTTTTTAATAACCTAGCGCAGCTCACATGCATTCGGCAAACAAATATGTAATTGGCTCTTACAACAAAAATTGTCAAAACTTTGTTCTGATAATGGGAGGTCCGAATATAAAAATAAATAAAGGTTTCATAAATTTTATGCGGACCGTATAGATTTTATTATAATATGGAAAACATCGAAAAGCTAACAAGCTAAATTCACTTCTGGATATTGAATTGTATATAAAGCGTCAAGTCACGGTTTTTACTATTCCGATGATGTTGTAAAGCAACTACTTTCAAGAAAGAATATAATGGTCGACGACTTGCAACCTTTTTTTTAATTACTGTCAGGCGAGTCGCTTATTCCTTTGCCTGTTCCACGCTATAAAAAAAGAAACAATTCGTGAACTTCCAACCCAAAGAGTTGTGATTCGATTTAAAAATGTTTTAAACGATAAAATAACTGCCACTTCGGTCTGGTGACAGGCAGTAAAACGTTTTATGGGCTCTACCGGGAAACGAAACGTTTTCGTGAGTGAAAAGAGAGATGACATTTATGTTCTTATTGTTTATGGCTTTTCAATCTGCGGCTTTTGATTTGTGTTTGATTCGCTCAACAAGTTATGTTAAGTACTTGAAAATGTTGTTAATTAATTTATAAGTTTATAAAAATAAATCTCAAAGTTAAAATTGTGTTTTTCTCATCCCTTATTACATCTTAGGGTGAAAGAAGCCTAGTGAACGGTGAATGGTATTCTAACAACAACTTTCATATGTTTAACTTACCTAAATGTTTCTTTACTTTTTTCAAAAGAGGTGACGACAGCCAATCAACACAAAGTATGCAATAAATCAGAGCTCTATTAAAATGTCTCAATATATGCAGTTATTGAGGTTCCATATATATTATATGAGGTCAGAGTTATGGTTAAATCCGTCGAAATCATAAATAAACCTTTTTGCATACGCTTAGAAATACGACGCTACTGGGACCATGATAAATATTGTTCATAAATATTGTTTATATTTTGTTGATTTGTCTAGATTTAATATATTAGATATACTTAGTTTTAAGAATTTAATTAATGTAATTGGTGTATGCCGTTTTAATTAAATTAAAATAAATGATATATGGCGACATAATTCAGGACGGGAGATACTTTACAGAAAGTTATATTAGATATGTTTTATTGGTTTAGTGTTAATATACATGGGCTGCAATGGTATTGAGACTCAATTAGTGGGATGTTTTTTTACAATTGGTGGCACTTTTGACACGAATATGTTAGCTATGAAATTTTGTTGCATAAATTAGTTTTAAAAGTCAATTGGATAGCAAGATTTTTATAATACTATTGTTTGTTGTACAACCCAGATAAATAAATATTTTTTGAATTTCAACTTCACTTCAGCATGTTAGTATCACGAGATTGTATTTAAACAGCTGAGCTAAGAGCTCTTATAATAACAGCATAAATAAAACAATATGATTCAATATGACATCACTTCTTTACTACATGAATAAATATTTATTGTTATTGCCTAATGTGACATCACTACGGGAAACCTCAGTTAACTTACTAACTTGTTGTCTTACTATGTCATGTAAGCAATTTGTAATTACAAAACGGTTTTTATAGTTTTAGTGCAGTATTGCAACCTAGTGGCATAGTCAATCGGCATCAATAATCGTTATAAATAATACTATGTTTCAACAATCATCATTAAAACATAATTTATTTCTGAATCAACATAGAATGATACAAAAATAATGTGATGTAGTTTTTCGCCACTCTGAAATGTTGTTGACTTGTTTTCTTTTTAATGAGATCTTCCTCGTATCCTCCAAATTCATGGTCATAGTAACATATAGCTCAGTCACCGTGTCAGCTCATTTGATTCCGTGATTCAGAACAGATCGATGTATCATAAACATTCATGAGGATGGCCACAATTTGCCCCGGGTATGGGACAGAACACGTATCGCACACCTGAGCAAAGAGTGTGACCTGACTATGGAAAATTGGGTTATCAGTTTTCTTGTACGTTTAAATGTGATGTGTATAGACTATTCTTTGCTATCAAGCATGATAAATAATATAAGCGAAAAGAATGTGAATTGGGAATTAGGAAAATGAATTGGAATTTGAAATTTGAATTGTAAAATTTAGATCCCGGCACAGAAAAGAGAAATATGTTTTTGTGACCCGCAAATATTTTTTTAGTTTGTGAGATAAGAGATAAGTTTGTGTTTTAATTATTTATAGAAAGTTGTCTCGTTTTAAATTTCTGTAATTAAATAGCGGATAACGAACAGTGTCTATACGTAGAAGTCGTATCAGTACACCTCGGAAAATTACTTCCACTCTTAAAATCGAAGACGGAGCCGCGCCCAAACACAAACCTATAAAAAAGTTTACTCATAAAATTATCCTCTGTCTCCTCAGCTAATAAAATCAACTTTTTCCTTTCCCCAACTCCCCCTTTACGTAAAAACACGCCAACATTAACTTATTAAAAGCACAAGGTCACGAAACTCACTTAACTTTAATTTATCACGTAACATTACAATAACTACTTCAAACAATTAATTAATCCAATCTCTTGATTAGTGAATGGAATAAATCACGCTTATTATTCAATTAATCAGTTTTTTCGTTAAACCACTTATTTAATATTTGTGATTCACGATGTTCTTATGTAGGGTCAGGTCATGTACACATACTGAATGGCATCATGTGTTATAATTAACATACTTGCTTTAATTATTTTAATTATCGAAGTCTTAACGATGCCACCCAGTATAATAAATAACTATATGTCTTGTGTCTACTTATTACGTACTTTTAGGATCATAATGCATAATTATTTAGGACCTCTGTCCAGTGTCTACTACAACGCTTGCAAATTATAATTTTTTGTATGATTTGCTATAGAACGCTGATCATTTAACCATTCGGTTATCGGTTGGTCATGGTACGTTACGTTGTAGTATTCAAAAAACCCTCAATGATCCCGGAATCGAATGATTGTTATATTTATCTTATTTTAAAATATATCATTTGTGGAAGCTATGATATAAATAGTATGCAATTTAGTTTATCAATCTTTCTGAAAACGCCATCCATTATTAGATTGAAAACGTCTAGCGACTCCCTTGAGCCCATAGACTCATAAAAAGTTAGTAAGTTCAAAGACTACGTTTAGTATTTTCTCCGTTTTGTTACCTATATTTATTATTAACACCTATACTTTGAAAGTATGACGAACCCTCGAGTAAGGCTACGCGACTCCCCAGGGGGTCGCGACCCACAGATTGAAAAACATTGAATAATGACGTATTTACATAAAACATGAAATACTGTACTATCTGAAACAATAATTAACGGGCTCTGTAAACTAGCATATTCAAACATTATCTGAAATCACGAGTAGCGGTTAAACAAATATTACGCCACAGTTTTTACATTATCCTTAACCGTATTTGTTCGGAAGGCTGATCGCTGGAAAAGGTGTACCAAGGTCTCGTTACGAAACATATTTATTAGCGATAATATTAAAAAATTAACTTAACATTGAACGTCTGATACAGCCCTGAAATACCAAATACCGAACGGAGCGCGCAATGTATTGCGTCCTCTGCAAAATTATCGTTCGAACTGTACTTGTAAGATTTCCCCGATGCAATTCGACCTTCGTTTAGTTTAATTTATTATGTCATTGTTTAACTAACTATATTATGATTTGTATATATTTATGGCCATATAAACAAACAACAACAACAAATATAAATCTAATTGGTGCGATTGTTTGTAGATGAAATAGAACCTTAAGATGACGCATTCATCTTAGCAGTCAATACAAATAATTCCAAGTATTTTAATTGCAGTGATCTTAGCTCTTAAGAATCTTTGGGTTTTATTAATTTAATAATTATTTATCATCATCATGAACGTGTTTGAATTTGAATGAGATTGTTGTTTCTCTTCAAGCATAGGCCTATTCTATAACTTCCAATAATGTGTCTTTGGCTAATTGAACCCTGTTGGATGCCATATATCGTTAACCTGTCTCTGAGTGAATGACTTCGTCTTAATCTTATTAAAGAGAAGCCGGATGTGAAACAAGATAATGTGATAACCCATCTCTCCCTCTTGGTGACAAATATTTGGATGTTCATCAAATATTTGTGTCGGTACTGGATTTCGTGAGATTAAAAAGCCGTAATGTTTGTTGATCTAGTCTTGACATTCAATTTCTTCTGTTGATTGGGATCGAAAACTTAATGCTTGAAACTTCATCACATGGCATTTTTTTGTAACTGAAAGATGTAGCCTTATTTTGCTGCCTCTGCCGCTTGTGTAGACTGGTTTGCTCAATTTAATCATAATTATAACATTTAATTATTCTGTTCCTTCGTTTTTTTCAGATGAGAAGTATATTTGCCAGTTGAACCATCATTTATTCTAACAACAAAATCACGGGTATGGTACAGACGTGACCAATTTAACACAATTTTTTTTTATTGCTATGAATGGCGAGACGAGCATGCCGTTCACCTGATGGTACGCGATACGACCGTTCATGGACAGTAGCAAAACCAAACAACACCTTGAATTACAAAGCAATGCTTGGCATTCCACTGCGCTCGCCATCCTAAGACACAAGATGTTAAGTCTCAATATGTCCAGTAGTTACTCTGGCTACCCACCCAGATGGCCTCTCACATATGAGAGACCTACCACCAGTATACCACTTGTATTTCGAAACGCCATCGGGCGTGCTAATAAACAGTCGTCAGTAATTGCGTCGTCCAATACTCACTGTGCGTGGATGTACTCGCAGACCTTCGGGGGCGATTAGCGCAGCCTTGCAAAGTGTCGGTGCATGGAACGTCTCATTATACGTTACTTAATACGTACTGGTGAGTGGAAAAGTGCGCGAAATAGTTTTGTGAAATATTGCGTTCAGAATCACGTGTTCTTATTTGGAAAAGTGTATTGTGTATGGAAAGTGATTTTAATATAACCAGCATTTGTTTCGGGTTTGGGTGTTTGTGAGACCGAAAAGTCTCTCGTAGTTCCTGATACCCACGACACATGACTCGATCTTAATGTGGGGTCAGGACTCAGGACTATGTATGTGACTGTTCGTTTGTGTTTTTTGGTGTATTTATTTATTTAATACACACGGGGCTTCCAAAATCGTGTCTCTTGTTTAACATAATGGATTACAAAGCAATGCTTGGCATTCGATTGTGCTCGCCATCCTGTGATATGAGATATAATGTCTCATTAAGCCCAGTTAAAAATGAAAATGGAGGTCATGGTAAGATTTCGTAAAAGATACAATTTAAAAAAGCTATATTTTGAAACTGTTTACGATAGATGTTCGTGATAGCTATAACTTGACCGTTCAAAACTATAAGATATAATTGACAATGACTATGATTATATTGTACTACGTCATAAAAGAATGGACAAACCACAGAAATAAAACTAAATATGCAATTACCTTAAAATGTATAAAAACTAAGCGTGTCAGTTTTTTTGCTATCGTAACGTCACAACAGTATTTGCTGATGGGAATTCCTCGTATGAGCTAAACCGATTTAAAAAATACGTTTCGAAGAATCTGATAATGTCAACGCAAACGAATAGAAAGTACAGGGTGTACTAAGACCACTACCGAAAATGGTGCCGTGCTGTGTACTGTCGATTTATCAACCAAACACAACCATAGTTAAAAAATCACAAAAAAAATACTGTCACGTTTGTTTGCCAAATTATTACCACCCGGCTTCATTTTCGGTAGCGTTTTTGATATACTATGTATAATGAAGGAAATGTACAACGCTTTGTTTGGATATATTAAATGTATTGCATGCCTCATCTATTTAGATTCATCTTTGTGATACGGACTGAGCGATGTCGAAACGATTCAAAAGTGGCAGTGAATGCGAAACAATCCACGTCTTTTTTCGACCGAAAACTAGCAGAACACACCATTTCTTCTTTTCCTTTACAATTCCAGTGTGTCATATATGAATCGTTCTCTAAAAACACAGCGTGTTTCGCAAAAATATTTACGTTATTCCGAACAAAATTGCAATTTCCAACGCGGCAGTTGGTGTTCGGAGTCAAAGAAAAATAATAACATGGCTCCACGCCGCATGCACTCGTACATTTTTAACACTTAAACAAAATATAGTGAAATCATTTTTATTCGGACACATCAAAGATTTTTCCTTTTGTTCGCTAGCAATTTTTTCATTTCGATATCGCTTGCGTTTTCATCTTTCAGCTTTGTTATCAATGTCACGCTTTACACATTTTATAGGACGGTTAACTAATATCAAATTATATTCTTGCCATTATTCTAAATTCTACAATATTTTTATATCAAATGGCATGGATTAATGCTTGCAGTTTGACGTATACTTATTTTTTCTAGACGTCAGACTTAAGACAAATCACAACAGGAAGACGCAGTTCTTTTTATTTTCTGTAAGAAAGCGGAACCGACCTAGTTGAGTGGCTTATGTAGGCCACAATCAAGAATAATTTGAAATGCCACTTTAAATTGTTTTACAGTCAGGTCATCAGTATCTTCATAATCATCAAGGTATTCTACAGCGACCTATTGTAAAGGGACACACAAAATAAGGCAGAATAATTTTTTGCAAGCTTCGAGTGTATTTGTAACAACTCTGCGTATCCTCTCTCGGGGTTACAAGGGCGATAAGTACATCATTATATCTGTAAGGATGACACTTCAACTCGCCTAATAAGACGAATAATTTTAGTGAACATTACTATTTCTAGTTCAACTGCCAACCCTCTCAAGGGATAGTGTGAGACTACGCGATGCTAAGTACCTAATTATGTTTCAATATTACTCCATCTTTTACAAAACAATAAGTCAACGAACCGAAAATGTAGACTGATAAGTAATAGTACGAGGATCACTAACGAGGTAGCTTTTGTTAGGAATAAAACTATATTTTAGAGCAAAGGAGCGAACATCGTTTTACAGTGTGTCTAATGGTGAATGCTCAGAACAATTGTTTATCCCCGTACCCTGCCATTCAACCTGCAAACGTCTGTACTGTCTATAATATCCTGTCCTGCATTCCTTGCCCTATAGGAAGGTGGTACATCAATTTGTAATCCTACACTTCCGCACATGTAACTCGCAGCCAATACGATCCGACACAAACTAACATTAACCTGTCCAAATTACTTGCAACGTCTATTAAGTTTAATAGTCGAGTGAATAATTACAAGCGGCAGATTTGAATAGTTTACGCGTCTAAGAGGTTTCGCTGTTACAATTATCAAATTAACATCGGCCGGGTAATGGCTAATGAAATTACGTAAATCATTTATGATTTGACTGCTAGAGACGAGGGCTGGAGTTAGAAAATGTCGTGTAGCTAGTGGCAATTTATGAACCATTATTGATGAATTGGTAATGATGTTGGAATATTGAAGTGGCCAATAATATAGTTGAACTGAATAACAGAAGTCGTTGGTTTAATTTTATACATACATTCCTTCAACATGAACTAGGCAAGTGCTTTGGTCTAAGGCCCATTCAATCGAGAAGTTCAGGAGGTCCACGCTTATCAGTGGTACATGAAATACTTAAGCCTGTTATTCTTGCTGCTTAGTTTGATTAATTGAATTTGGCAAAAACATATACACAGTTATCGACAGCGCCAAAGCATACCATAAATACGAATCTTATCACACACATTTCAAATCCCTATTTATTAATAAAAGCGCAAAATACAACAAAATAAAATATCCTCTTTTATTACATTTAATATCGCGCGTAATAACCACTCGTGTGTGCGACTGTACGTATCTGGCAAATATGTGTGTACGCTTGTTGGGCAAATAAGGTAAAACGTCAAATATATACGCGAATAGAAGCGGTAAAATGGCATTGGTGCGGTAATAAATATTGTCAATTTGAGCCATAATTTCAGCCTGTTAAGGCTTGAGCCGCGTGTTATGGCATGTTAACTTACACGCAGTAATATGAAAATTCGAGATATTTCTCTTCAGGGGATTTTCCAAGTTACGGAAGTGTTTTTATGTCTCGTAAATACGATGTATGCTATATTGAGGAATTTAAAATATGAATAATCACAAGATAACAATATGTTTTATATTGAATCAGCGCATATAGGCCCACTACTGTCCACGTGATTCATCTAAAACGAGAGTTCGATTTAACGGTAACCTAGTGCCGGTTGGCGGACTTCATTTACCATAGAAATTCTTGAAACATTCTCTATAGCATATAGGTTTTCTCAAGATTTTTTACTTCATAGTTCACGTAAAAGGGCAACTAACAATACGCACATGAATGAGAAAAATCAGGAGTATGTCCACAATTTTAAATTTATTGAACCAGCGACCACTGACGCGACAGTTCGTCATCACAAAGATACTACACACTTTTGCGTACGTCTCTGATATTGAAATGTTAGAGGTCACTCCCTAAATAAAAATGGAGGGTCACTCGATATCTATTCATCCGTACTAATAGGGTAACTAACAAGCCCTTATCCTGATAATCTGCGCACTTATCCATGTGTGAGCTCTCTGTGACCTATTATTTCCGATCCCCTAGTTTCGCATCTATGTATAGTCAATATATGAAGAAAATCGATTTAGAAGGCTCTGTTGAACGCAGAATGTGAAATATCTTTAAATCGGTTCATAAATATCATTAGTCTAATAACGAGACGTAATGATTGTGACGTTCTAAGTTCAGTTTCAAGTTCGGGTCAACTATGCTACTTTTTCCGACTTCAAAAACATGTTTCGCGTATATTTGAACAATCCTTCAACAAAAATAATAAATAATAAGAAAACGATATATTTCAATATAAAAACTCAGTATAGAAACTTATTCAAAATTCCAACAATTTTTTTTATTATAAACTAACCCTACGAATCTCCAACTCGTGTTCTACAATAACTTCGAAAATTGAAAACTTGATTTAACACTAAAATAAAGACATCATCATAATACATATCTTTGTAAGTCTCAACAGCATATCATAAAAAAGAGTCCAATTTTAACGAGTCCACGCCGATTGGTTTCTGCACTGACGGCGCCAGGCAATCTTCCAACTTTTTATATCATATAGATTATACATGTCATCATATTATTCATTGAACTTTGCACAGCAGTCGAATAAGATGTGAAAAGTATATGGCGGAAACACGCCATGCGGCCATAGCGCCACACATAATTGTCTCGTTTCGAATTAAGTTAGCGTGTAATTGATTTTGACCAGATTTAGTTTGTAACGGAGTATGGCCTAACCCTTGTTTATTGGCAGCTTAGATAGCCTCCGTGGTGCAGTTGGTTAGACACTGACTGTGATACGAGAGGTCGCGGGTTCGATGCCTGTACATTACACCTAGCACCAAGTAAGTATGTATTTGTGGGTTTGCCAAGTATGCATTACTGTTTTACTGCTTTACATCATGTCTACCGAGTGTAGTGTCATATAAAACACGTCGTTATGACACAATTGAGATGTTTTTATTACATTGCTGCATTTGTTACGTGTGTACAAGGTTTTATTTGTTTAGAACGCCATTGTAAATCGATATATAAGTTAGGTAGTAAATTAAGGCCGGCGATTGGCTAACATTGTAGCTAAGTCTTGTATCAAGGGAATTATAGTATAATAATACATTGTATTTTACGGTAAGAGCAATCGATTGATACATACGAGCACGTAATATCACATCTGTATCTCCTGGGTAAGACATAGGCTTAGAAATTAAGGTCAAGGGTTCGAAATCAATTGTTTATGATTCTATACAATAATAACAACAAATAAACCAGACTGAGATCTAGTGCCGTGTTGTGGGTATCAGGAACCACGAGAGACTTTTCGGTCCAGATCCAAAGAAATATCTGTGGTCACAGAAATATTTGTTTCGGTGCGAGGATCGAACCCACGGCTTCCCGTTTCGTAGACGTCGTCTAATTAACTGCGCCACGGACGCTGTCATTCCAAACATTTGAAAATCTCAGGAAATAACCCAGTTTGAATTTGAACTCACGATTCCGAACCAACCCGCACTAGGCCAGCGTGGTGGACTATATAGCCTAACCACTCTCAATCGTACTGTCGATTGTAGAGGCCCGAGCCCAGCAGTGGGTCGTATACGGGCTGATACAGATACGATTCCAAATGAGATATGTTTAGGACATCACGTCAAAGATAATTAAAGAAATGGAAACAGCGAATGCTTAACCAACCCGATAGAGCACGCTTATTTATAACAAAATATTTTTATTTAATGCACACACGCTGTCGCAAATTACGATACTTCAAACATTTGTGGAACATGATAATATATGAAGTCACCTGTCTAGCTCAATGCACACAATTATGGACTTTGAATACTTCGCACAAAAGAATATTTTCCCGTGAAAGCTTTGTGTAAATATGTATGAATGAGATCGTATTTAGGGTTTAAAACGCAGTATAAGAATTAAATTTAATGGTAATAAAGATTATGATGTCTTAACTTGTGGTCTTCGCGACAAATATTTCTGATGAAGTAAAGTTTTGAAATATAATTGGCGCTTGAATTATAGTGGACATTGAACTCGTATTTTTTACATACTGTGTGGAGAAGAAGTGATTTTACAAATTCCTATTTTTAACGTATCAGCGGCAGACTACATCTGTCATAAATTTTGAATTTTAACAGATCTGTCTGGCTTCTAGACCATTTATCATGAATGCCACACTTATGGTTCGTATGCCAGATTTCACTAGTTATTTATATCAGTCTTGATATGACTAGTCATTTACTAGTGTCTAACGGAAAAACTACGTGAAAATCCGGAACTCACAATAAAAAATATATCTTGTGTCTTATAATAGAAATAACAAAATATTTGTCGAAATTTCAAAAACTGCAAGAGAGTTTTTGGCCACACAACACTCAGATCCGAAACAAATATGTGCAAATACACAAATACCTATATACCTCGGTGCGACAATCAAACACCTAACTTCACGTTTCACGTAGATTCCATATGCACGTGAATAGCCAACCAGTCTTACACCGGCATAGTTATCAAAGATCACGAAACCCAATTTGGATCCCGAACGAATTCCATCGAAGTACAAGGGGCAATTTGGTACGATCGGCGTGGTTCGAACGGATAGCGTGCGCGGTTAAACTATTGTTTGCAGTCGTCGACGAATGTGGGTCGAGCTGGAAGATCGAACGGTGGACTCTAAGGTGTGTGATCTATACGAGAGGCGTAACGTCTGTTGAGGCGATTTTATTAATTATGTTTTTTATTTCGATGAATAATAAGGCGAGTAAGGCGAGCATAGTAAACGATACGACCGCTCATGGACAGTAGCAAAACCGAACATCATGAACTGGAACAAAACAATGCATTTACACTGCTGTTTGGCGGGAGAAATAACACAAGTGGGTTCTCACACATCAGTAAAAATGTAAATCAGTAAATTATGTACATTAAAATACTCTATCGTCAAGGCAGGGACAAATAACAACTGTCTTACAGTTCAGTGTGCTGATGATAGGGCGAAACCAATAGATTGAAGGACGTTCCAGTCATACAATATTTAGATTTGAAACAATTTTTACTATTTATTACTGAACTGTGCTTTTCAGTAACCATGTAAGAAAGCGCGTCTATTGAACCAATGACTTCCCATTTTACACCGTCAGAGGACACTGAGCTAGCCTAGTGCGACTTGAATTAAAATCTGCGTCTAGTAGTATTATTCAATGTGCTGTTGCACCTTGTAAAACCATTAAAATGTTATAATTTTCACCTGTACTACCAACAGCAGTATCGCCACGATATTTTCGTGTATGGAAGTGTCCCCTTAAGCATGTGCCGTGTAGATGTTATTATGTTGATAACGGATGACCGTGTCCCGTGCAGAGCTTGCAGTCCAGTCAGTTTGAAATAATTCGTTTAAGAATATGTTTAGGTTATTTGGTTGTTTAGGTTTCGGGAATTATTTCTACTAAATAGTGGGATGGCGAAAGCTAGAAAGGAGAATGGCCTTTCATAGTATCGGTATAAAATATTGTTGATCCCGATAACGATACTGCTTAAAATTCATTATAGCATTTTTATGGTTTGGCCTTAAACGTTTTCCTGTTTTATCCCGGGCGACAAATTTTTATAATAACATTTTATTCACAGAGCCGAAGACAAAAATATTTTTATTAGACTTCCACGTTCATTTCTCCAAAAATTCCAGGCGTGGGTCGCAATTATGTTTATATTTACTAATATTATATATTATTATTCCGTTCACAAAAAAATAGGTTTCGTCAAGGCACAAAAATCTTCGCACCGATACTAAGTTTCATAAGAAAATAGGTATTCTATTGTGTTAAATACGAAGAAATTTCCCTAATATGACATAATATAAAAACAGGAATGAGTGACACAGTCAAATAAAATAAAAGTTATGTGATGGGGGTATCGAAAGATAAAACAGTTTTTGGTTACACGACATAGGGAATCTAAACAAATACCTATGGTTCACAAACATTTGTTTCAGCGCAAGGATCGAATCCGCTTACGTTTCACAGCAGGTGTCCTAATCAACTGTACCAGGACCAATTGGGAGCCAGAGCCTTACTTTACTATTAAATAATTTGTACAATAATGTACAAGTAATCTGTGTTTTATACAACACCCAAGAGATTTGTCTAAACTAATAAATAAATTCCGTCATGTGTCTTCGCGAGTTACGTAACCCACATATACACACACATAAAAACATATACTACAAATAATACAAGTCAATATGTACAAATGAATATATAATAAATGGCACACATCTCGATACGTGGCTCGCTCGTTAGCGCACCACTGTTGAAGCGACCTTACTTATGTTAACACGAACAATTATCGTTTATAAAATGGTTTAAGCAGGATTGGCAGTGCTCAAAGTGAACTACGTAAATTATTTTTTAATTTATTCTGTTGAGGCAAAGTGACTATCTTCTCAATGTCCACATCGATTTGTTTCTACATCATTAACCAGGTCGTCCATCCATCTTGTAAGCATACTACTTATACTTATTGGTCTTTCACGCTTTGCAACTAGGGCCGATAGTTGTATGGAGTAAGATACATGAGCCGGATCTATCCCACGGCTTGATGGTGCGGCAGAATTAGGAAGTAGTGAAACTCACAATTTGTACCAAGGTGATAGTAACAACTAACAATGGCTTCCTATTTATAGTCATTCGACAGTGGCGCAGTTGGTTAGACGCCGGCTGTAAAACGAGACTCTGCAGGTTCGATTCCCGCACCGAGGCAGACAAATATTTGTATGATTCAATGGTATTTGTTTCGTGTCTGAGTGTTTGTGAGGCCGAAAAGTCTCTCGTAGTTTCTGATACCCACGACACAAGAATCAATTTTAAGTGTGGGGTCAATACTTTGTATGTCACTGTTGGGTGTATTTATTATTTAAGATTTTGTAAATAGTAAACGTGTATGCTGCTCATCTGATGAAGAAAATCACCACGATAAGTAAATATCCACAATACCCAAACAAATCTAGAGGGGACAAATATCAGCACTCAAGAATAATTAAAACATAAAATAAAAAAATAAACTTACTAAGACTACAACTAAAAAAACAACTACAGTCCATAGGATATATGTATAATTGGCTTTTCTATTCCAATTTCAATCTAGCTTTTTACTAGTGCAAAGTTTTAACCCTTTATACAGAAAGAAATATATAAATATTCCCAACAACAGCATTCTAAGTGGTCTATTGTTGTTTGTCCTAAATAAATAAAAATAACCGGAGATAGACGACAATATAAAGAGCCGGAATAGGATCGAAAATAGGCCGAGTAGTCCGCCATTGGAGGGGACTATTTCTATCGTTACCTTTACATTTCACCTACAGATTGTGTTTGAGAAATATTCAAATTGAAAATGTAAAGGCAATATTTCTGAAATGGTTTATAAATATCGTAGAGACATAATAGGTAAATACAAAATAGGAATTACTTACAGATAAAAAGGTTATCGTAGGCTTGAAAGTTTCAGATGAATTGAAAGATCAGTGATCGTAGTAAAGGGCGTATCTAAAGTCATCTATATAATATGTCCTGGCAATAGATTGATACTTAATGAAAACAATTAAAGATGATTCTTTTTCACGCTTATACGTACCTTTATATAATTCTAATTTCTAGCAATCAGATAAGATTAAAAAATACACATTATAATAAAATCTCTTCCTAATTCATAAGGTAGTTCCAAAAATATTGTACTTGCGACAACCCTACCGCGTCATTTCGTGCCCACACGCGTTAGTCGATTGCATGCATTCAATGTCATGCCGAGTTTGCTAAGCCCACATTTCGCGATTCACATGACCATGTGACAGGTAATAAAATTTAGTTTTCCAATATTGAACCACCCACCGACCCAAATGTCATTGGTTAGATAAAAAAATCAGAAAATTTTCACTGTAACGCGTATGTTGAAATGGATTGTGATGGTTTAATATTAGTATAGTGGAAATATAAAGAATCTGGGCTCGACCTTCATGTAGAGAAATCTAATTTCTTCGATTCGAAAATTTTAAACTTTCTACTAGATGTACTGAACAGTTCTTTACACAAATACAGGTCTATCTGTAGCGCTGGACTTCCAATGACTAAAGAGAGAGAGATAGATAGCAGGAAATGAATTGAAAATTATTTATGTGTATATGAACTGTTTGTTCTAGTCAAACTCTTTTAAGTTTAAAAAATTATTCTTGATTGTTCGAATGGAAAAACAGCCTATGTATATTTTCATGTCAAGATAAGTGTATATGTAAGTCTCCCTCAAGGTTTTCTAAAGTTACTGGTTGGAAGCGGACTGCATACAGTGACTTTCTGCAACCTTAATTAAGCCTTCATGTTGTCTCAGTGACGTTAATTTGTGAAGACACCTTCAAAGGACGGATAAAACTAATCACTATCGTTTTTATTTGTTTAAAAAACACGTGAACAGCTCGGAAGCTGTTCTTAAGGATAATTACGTCTGTCAAGGTTGTTTCTTAGTGAGTTATACTAAGTGTAAATTATTATTACTTAACAATAGATAATTACTTTACCGTGAACATTCGTTATTTTAAACATTCATCACTCTTTATGTGGGTTAAGATTTATGTTCGCATAATAGTTAATGGACAGAAGCCTTCTTCGAAACGGAACTTGCACTTAAATAAATGTTTCAGTTTGAATGCTATGATTAAAAAACAAAATCCATGTCGGTTATATCATAAATGCCCAACCCGTGAAAACATAAATGACAATGATTTTTGTTCTGTTCTCTCTTTTCTGTTTGTAAATATAAAACGCCATAATACGAATAGTCCGCTCCTTGACCACAAAACCTGTCAAGTATTAGAAACTACGGGAAGTTAAAAAATATCAAAACTAAACTAGATTCGCGATAAAATCCGTAAATAATAATATTATTTATAATTTAAATAATAATATCCGTAAATAATAATTTGTATATTTAAGAAAAAACGAACTATCTAAAAAGTCAATTTAAATAAAACAAAAGAGCATCAAAATTCAAAATTTGAAAAATAAAATTGAAATCGTAAATAAAAACGTCATTAATGACGACAGACGTAAACAATACGGCTTGGCGGATGTTTTATTAAAGTCAATCCCGGTACGCACTGACATCGCGATGAAACGACATCAAGTTTTCACGGCGCGGCGCACGGCGCGGGCTGAATGGTATCGTAAAAGTAAATTTTTGAAAATGCCCCGTGGCGTTTCGAGTAGCACTCGTCAACGCTCCCCTACCGTGTGTCTGCGTAGGTTTGGATGTGTGGTTACTTGTGGACATATTTATTTCACGCCTCTTAAGCTCGTTGTATGTGATTTACGCGATTCCCGAACTTTTTTCCATGACAGTGTGTGTAAGGTATACCGCTATAAAATCCCAATTCTAGCGACTCGCATGATAGATAAAATGAGTTTGATTTATAGGGTCCAGTAGGAAAACCACATACCAGAGTAATTTATGCCAGTCTGCAATGTTCCCAAATGAATTCGCGCATTTCGACTTTTTAACCAAGTAAAAAAAAAATAGAGAACCTAGTGCAAATTCTCAGGAATGGTTGAGAGAACCAGTGCAATTAAATAGAAGCCAAACAAATATTTTGAATCCTCAATTAGTATAATTATAGAATGCCAATTGCCTGCCCGCAGGGGCCTGTAGGTGTTATATTACAATAGCTGAGCAGCGGTGTTGATTGACATATCGTGTTTGGAATGTTACATATAATTAATTAATTATGGGCCACCTATGAATTCATTAGGGTGGTCGGAAGCCGATGAATGCGGAACAATAAACTAATGTATATGCGGCAGATATGTAATTAGATGGATCTGTGAATTGATATTTTGGCAAAGCAATGTTAATGTTAGAGTTATAAACCACCTAACGATTAATGATATCGTTGTCAATGAACAGAGGCACGATGATTTGCAATCGTGGTGTACTTATCACGATATCTTCTATGAGCGAAATTTGCACGCACCTTAGCTAACTATTGAAAATCGTAATTCAATTTTCAATTAAGTATACTAACGGCCTTGATGTGATTACTTGTCTAGCAGATTTATATACAAATAAAAATAAATGGATAAATACACCCAAAAGTCACATACAAGTCCCGACTCTACACAAAGATCGAGTATTATGTCGAGAGTATCAGAAACTACGAGAGAATTTTCGGTCCCACAAACACCCAAACCCGAAACAAATACCTATGGATCAACACAAATATTTGTAAAAAAAAAAAGTACAACAATAATAAATGCAAGCTATAATCTAAAAAAACAGATAGATTTAAAACATGGCGGCACGGCACACGGCTCTTAGATGATGCTGATCAAAGCAAATGGTAGGGCTGTCACGTGTCGCCGTCACATACTTTGCGGCAGTTCAAAACTTAAATCGCGGCCCGTATTGAAGTCAGAACTCAGAGTAGCTCACGACGTTCCATCAACTGCAAAGTCGTTTGTAAACGTGAAATAAGCAGATTCAACAGTTCCGACGATTTTGTAAGACTGTTGTTATTGTCGACGTGAGGAGATGCAAGAAATAGAGTTGACGGACTAAGAATTACTATAACTGGTATTAATGGGCTGACAATGCTCAAAACTACTCAGAGATTTTGAATTCTTGAAAAGTAGTCTTAGTTATTTTGAATTCAGAACTATTTGATTCTAGCTCAGTGCTTTGTTAAAATTACAACCATTAGAGCTACTCGCAGTCCTAGTATTAACAAAAACTATACAGGTAATGGTCAGTTGATCCATGCATATGGTAGGGTTTTCACATGCCTGTGTCATATGCTTCGTGGTAGTTTAAAATATAAATCGCGGCCGGTATCGAAGTCAGAGTAGCGCATGACGCTCTATTAACTGCAAAGTCGTTTGTAAACGTGACATAAGCAGATTCAACGAGTAGCTACGTTTTTAAAAGATTTTTGTTATTGTCACGTATAGTCGTTTACAAACGCCTCTACTACTCCTACTCTACAATCGAAAATATGATTGAGAGTGGTTAGGGCATATCGTTATGGTATGCAGGTTTCCTCACGATGTTTTCCTTCACCGTTATAGCTCAGTGCTACGATAAGATTATTTCTACCATTTGAGCTACTCTTCCTTATAAGTGTTGATCCAAATTGTCGTCTAAGCAAATGGTAGGGTTGTCACGTGCCAGCGTCACATACTTCACGACAGTTTAAAACTTAAATCGCGGCCGGTATCGAAGTCAAAGTAGCTCGCGACTCCGTCAACTGCAAAGTCGCTCGTAAACGTAAAATAAGCAGATTCCACAGTACAGATTTTTTTGTTTATTTTGCAACATTTCGCAGTGAATAAAAAAGCGTAGAGTTCTTTAACAATGGTTCAAGATTTCGCTTTGATTTCGCAATATATTTTACTGTAGTTGCACTTTTGTACTTTATTTTTTGTGATGTTTGTATGCGTGATTTAAGGTTTTATAAATTGTGTAATGACTTGACTGAGCTTGTCAGATTGTCGAAAAGGCTTGGTAAATGATTCTTTAAAGATGTAATTTTTAATTTACATTTTTCAAGGTTTTCCATCAACGTGCGCAATTGTCATCATGAACTCAATTAAGGATATAAAATCATCGCTAATTACCATCACGTCGGTATACTTGGGGCTTATCACACTTGCCACTAGTACCAACAATATTTCGCCAAGCTTGTTGCCACCCCAATTTGTGATAGAAACTTGTTGCCAAGCCGGGTGTAAATTCCCGGGTTATCCATATGAGTTTATTTAACAAAAAAGCTGAAATCCAGATCTTCAACATTCCTAGCCTAATGCACGCTCCACTACACTAACGAGGAGACTTTATAAGACAGTGAAAAGTAGCAAATTCGCTTAATGAAAATAAATTAAATGTGATTTTTCACTAGTGGAAATTCCAATACATAATACACAAAAACAATTCCATTTTGCATCGAAACAGCGGCATTACGTAACCCGGCTCGAACTGCGCGCCGTATACATTCGTTTGGCACGAGAACTGCCGGTAAAAAATCATGATAAAAATATGTTTCTCAGATAAAATAACAATTTCAATTTTGTACAAGTGAATGCGACTGTAACGTTTGAGATGCTGTGCTGTGTTCTTGCCTCATTAGTTAAGTGCTAGCACGTGCATAGGCTTGGGTTCGATTCGTAGTTTGAGCCATACATTTTTCGAAAAAAAAAAATGGTGTAATTTTTGAGGAGAGTGGGGAATATGGTCTTATCCCTCTTAATCAAACTCTTGGATGTAAAGAAGTCAAGTTCTTAGAAGTGGACGAAAACTGGCTTCTATGGGCCTTATCTTGGCCCGAAAGTGGAACTGTTGCTTAACTTATCGGTCTACCACATCTTGGGGTGGGGATAAGTTTTGTGAAATGTGAATGGGATTGTAGTACTACTGCTTACCTTCTCGAAAATACAAGGATAAGCTTATGTGTGCGTATACGTAAGTATGTATTCTGTACAAGGTTGTCGGCTGATTAGCATTCAGTTTTTAGTGTTATGCAAATGTTTACTCGAGTGTAATCATGGTATGATCTGTACGCATTAGAAGAGCATTTTAAGTGATTCTGGCTCAGTGAAGTGGTATTAAAGTGTGAGTAAGGATAAAAAAAAAATTGTATGACGATAAAAAAATTTTGGAATTAATTTTACGGCCTTTTCATAGACAGTTTTGAAGTCTATTATTTTGGCTATCGAATATTTCATCTTCTCCATTCAAAGTGAATTCATAATTTGTTAGAAAGGGATAAAACATTCAATAACTAAAATAGGTTTTGAATGTCTATGAATGAGGCCGTTAATATCTTAAAATCTTCAATAACTTAGACAAATAACACAAGAAACATATCAGTTTAAACAATCACACTGTGCTTACAATTTTCAGTATTATCTCTATACAATTTATAAATATTTAAGAAAAATAAAGAAAACGCATCAAAAATGCACATCCATTGCTACAACTTGCGCATCGCACAACTAAAATCCCACACAACAGCCAAACAGAGACAAACGTCTATAAAGATATTTACCATCAAATCGTCTCCACGATAAGCACTTTTCAAACTCTCTAGCGTGCCATCGAGACATGTCTGATATTAAATTGCGTCTCTACGTTGCTCTACGGTACTCTATATGTAGAGACCGGTAGAGACTCTATGCCAACAATATAGCGACAATGCCGGCAGACTGATAAGGAACAGCGGCTTTTAAGGACCTCCCGGGAGGCTTAAGTCGGGCGCACATTCTTGTTTAAGGCTCGCCTGTGCCAAGAAATGCGTTGGAATCTTGATTAGTTATTTATTATGAGACTGGGATATTCGATGGTGCGTTTTTTCAGTTGTGTGTTGCTGTGATTAATTAAAAAATATATTGATAGAATATCAAAGCAATTCTCAGAAAGTTATTACGTGTAGATTGTTTGCAGTACGCTCATTTCTGGGTAATGTGGGGGAGCTACATCATTTCATGATAATTATAATTAATTCATAATAATTCATTAACCTTTGTTGAAGATCTTAGACATAATTATGTTTATTTAGAAGATAATTATCTGTCGTTACTTGATACCGAAATTCTATAAACTAAATTGGGCTACTAAAATAAATTACCACATAATGGTCGCTATTCAAGAACATCTAATATACGTTAGAGACATATTTTTTTATTATTGTTTATATCGAAAGGTAAGCATATTAATAATCAGAAATAATTTTTAAAATTTGTTAAATAATAAGCTAGTTACATATACATAAAAGCTGGTGGTAGGATTAATAGAAAAGGATGCAACATGCACGGCGTGACATCATCCATAAGGTGCACGCGTGCGAAAGAGACAACGAGTGTTCTCACCGCACTATCAAAAATATTAATATCGCTGTCATTTTACATCCAATTTTGAGGGATTTTTTTAAACGATAACTTTTAGGAACCATTACATACTGTTAATAATCAAATTGTCGACACAACCTTATTCTACCTACTAAATTATCAATCTATATTTTGTGTTCTAACCCTTATGCAAGTAGAGTACCGGCCGCACCGGGAACATTGATAGCGATCAAGATCGGCTGGTTTCCATAGCCTGCCGCCGGCACATAGAATACAGGTATAACATACATAAACTCACGCCCTTTTCCCAGAAGGGGTAAGCAGAGGTGCCTGGACACGCACATTTCGCCATAATATAGGTATAAATACTCAAATATAATAAATATAGTGTATAGTATATTAGATATAAGGGATTTAATATCTGTATCTATATCTGTATCAGCCCATACAGTATATACGTCTCACTGCAAAGCACAAGCCTACTTAACAATCGAGAGTACGATTGAGTTCGATTTATTGTAAATTGTATTGAATACTGGGTGAATTACAGTTAGATACAAAGTGCTGACTCCACACTAAGCTGCAGTCTTGAGATTTGGGTATCATCAAATACGAGAGAATTTTCAGTCTCATAAACACCCAGACCCGAACCAAATACCTGTGCATCACGCAACAATCTCAGTGTGGGAATCGAACACGCGGCCTCGCGTTTCACAGAGTCTAACCAATAGCCCCAAAGAGGTTGTAAGATTTGTATTGTACCGTAAATAGAGATAGTTACTATCGTTGGCTTTGTACTAATACATAAGCGCTATCTAAGCCCGGAAACATACTACTGAAACGCCATGCGACCCGATCCGACGCGATGCTACGTTGCATAGTGTGTTCGTAGTGTGGTTCTGGTCGTAGAAAAATGTACAATACATTTGATTTGACACGTGTTGCGTCGAGTCGCGTACCGTTTCAGTAGTATGTTTTCGCCTTAATTGCATACATGATCAATAAACGAAATTGTAAACTGGTTTTGAGAAGAGCAACACTAGAGTTTCTTGTTTTTCTGTTGTGAAAACCGCATTCCGAACCGTGTGGTAGATACAAAAATGACAGAATTTAAATGATGTAGAACATCTTAATGGGTTGAATTAATTATTTCCATTTTTTAAATTTTTTATATTATAGTTCTGGAAAAAAATATCACTTGGGGGTATCACGGGACAATTATATGTGCAGAATGGAGCTAAAACATCTACTTGGTGTATCCAATGAAGGGTATTTTTGTATATTTAGATGTCTCATGTTTCTTTTTCAATTATGTATCAATACCACTAAACACCCAAAAATTTACTCATATTTCCATACAACATTTTCCATACACAAATCTCACACACAAAATCCGGCATCGAAAACTTTTACCGAGCACACCTCCCATCTGGTCGCAAAGACGTCCTTATTCCGGCGCGGGGAGCGACAACCAAGCAGTCTTTTGTTTCCAACTCAATTAAAACTTGCAGCCGGTTCGCGTGGCGGCGGTCGGCGAGTCGTTAGCGAGTTACGGAATACTACCGTCACTTGTGGATCGCGACGCGAAGTGGATTTCCGTGGATTTGCCAGAACCAGCGGATTCGGAATGTCTCGGCTTTTGTATTTAGTTTGGCAGTGGGTATTTGTTAGGGTTTTTGTTGTATTTGTGTAATTTGTTACATTATTGGGCTGATTAAAATACGCGTGTAATAGTCTAAATGAAATATTTTATTAACAAATTGATTTTCTGTATATAACAACGATTTTGTGTTCCATTTTGGGCTGAAAAGGATTGGAGACTACACAACGAAAGAGCAATGTGGGCACTGTGTTACATATAATTAGTTATAACTTAGGTATTACCCACTAGACGGACATATAACATGTTAGCAGAAAGCCACTGAATACAGGATACGAAGGAGACACTTGAGGGAGAGCTATGTTCAATATATGACTTCTTGCGTCTGTTTATTGTTATTAAATTATATTGTTTTATTTTAGCCCTAAATCTGCCCTAATATGCTTATCACATAATAAAATCAAGAATTTACATTATAAATTATCAAGTATTGCCATGAAATATGTTACCAATGTTGTTCAAGTCACGCGATGTTACGTTTCGGTATGGGTACAAAGTGCATTACATTTCAAACTTGACGTTACGTAAATTTTATTTTAAACGTACGTAATATAAAATGTCCTATATGGCCTCACTCGTCTCAATCGGTCATTCGATTGTAGATTAGGCTCGTGCCCTGTAGTGGGAAGTATATAGGCTGATACAATAATATAAAAATCACTACAACGTTAAATAAACTAGAGAAAGGAACCAGCAATCGTAGGTATGCATTCAACTGATTTTAATACTAGCAGTCCGATCCACCCTCGCCTGGTATTTATCCATTTTTTAGTATAGTCTAAAATATTCTAGTTTTTACAACCTATTCAGCAACTATTGCGTCAAATAGTAAGAAATATACATCCGAATTTCTAAATTAATTAGTATAATACCACGCAATCCTTACCACAGAATTACAACCAGGTTTTATCGAAACTAGTAATTTTTAGCTAACGTTTAAAATTTTCATTTAACCTCCGAACGCTACCACTATCTGCTCTACACGCTAATGGCGTATAATCATTCGGTCTTCCTTAATTAAAATTATGGCGTCAATATATTTTCATTTAAACAACAAAAAGGTACAATTTTTCCTGTCGATATCGTGCATATTACGTTCAATCAACCGACCGTTGTTCAAATTAGTTTTAAATTACACACGTAATTAGCGACCGGTTTAATTAACAGTAGCAGACATATTTATTCGTGTAATATGTTGAAAAAACTCATTGACACGTGCAACGGGCAGGGAGAATAAAATGTACGAATTAATAATACAATGTATAAGATATTGGCTTTCTGCACTTTACGTTTCAGGTCTATGAATGCTTGTATGATTTAGGAATAATATAGTTTAGTCCACCACGCTGGCCTATTGCGAGTCGGTGGAGTTTACATACCTTTGAAATTCTTGTAGGATAATAAGCGAATATGTTTCCTTACCTGAAACAGGAAAAAATACATTAAACTCGTTTCATTTAGTTTACAGCTGTTAAAAAATAATTAAGCGGTGAACTGATGGTAATAATCGTTGCTGAAAACCACCCATTTTATTAGTGTTACCGAGTTATTAAAAGAGGCTAAGATTAAATAAAAATAGTAATGTTCATTTCATAAATTGAAATGCATTAGGCAATGCAAAAAATATTTTTTTCTATTACCAAATACAACATAGATCGATATAACAATAAAACATTGTTTCGTTGCAATACAATGTAGCTCTCTACATAAAAGCATTACATTCCAATCGATAAACAACAAGTTAGAACAATAGTAAAATCCGCGAGCGTATAAAAGTATCGTATAAAATAAATAAAGATTTTACAGTCAGCATTGGGCCAGACCGTGGCACCGGCTAAAGAGAATAGATGCACCGCGGTGCGCTATTGATTCAATAGGCGAGTCCGCTGCGAATAGGGTTGCCAATATTATAAATTCAAAATAATTATCTTTTTATTGCCAACTTCACCATATGCGAATCAATTAACTAGACAAAGTCTTTCATTTTTTTTTTTTGGTGCCTTCAATGATGAAGTTTGCTTACGGAATAATATGTGATTTGGAAAAAAATTAAAGGATTTTTTATGGAGATGTTCGTTGTACAATCTTAAGGTTTTATTGCAAGATAGAGCAGATAAGTATTTAGTATGTTGAGTGTTCAACATAGACAATATTAAATAAATCTATTAAACAAATTGTATGTACACGTACTATAAAATGGCTAGATCTGATAGCAACGGCTGGTTTGATGTTGAAATACATTCTTTATAAATGAAAAGAAAAGTATTAAATTGTTTACTAATACATTCATTGAATTGTGGCGTCGAATTTCGCAAGAATGAATAATTCCTCACACCGCAGCTCAAGTTACATCAAACATGAATCGATCAGACTGCCATTTGTTATTTAACGACCCTCTTCGTGCAAGTCTGACCACCGAGGCCATCGGACAATCCCATGAATAGTTTATATCTACCCCTTAAACAGAGCTGTAAAGGCATTCACTCCGAATTACCCCAAAAATCGCGACGATAAAACAAATTTATAGGACGTTTAATACATTTTTATTGTTCGGAAAGCCATTAGCTATTGAGAATCGTTAATGCCTTCATAATGGTGGCGGTGTAATAACTGTAAACTAAATTGACTCGCCCACCGTCATAAATGGAGCGAAAATTGTTTAATACATTAACGCACGGTATTGTTGTAAACTCGACGGGCGGCGCGCGCAGTCTCCGCGCTCATTTGTCATGTGTAAATTGTTAATGATAATGCTTTTTGGCTTTATTAATTATTTAATATACACTCTTAGGCGTCACATTGTAGTGTCTGAACACACCTGGATTTTAGTGTTTTAGATTTAAAAAATAATATCTTTTTGCGTTAATTTATTTTGTCATATTACCTTAATTTAATAATATAATTTACTAATTTTCCTATTTTTAGGTATCGACTGTTTTGTATTCTGAACTGAATTGTTGTTGGAAAAGGACAAAACAGTCGATAACTGAAATAGGTTTAAAGATTGTCTTTGAATAAAGCCATTCGCATTGTAAATAAAGCATACTGTACAGTTAACTAATAAGTCCATATTATCCACTTACATTCATGAGTGACAGCCCTAACAAGGCGTTCACACGGAGCCAATCGCGCGGCGTTCTCGCTCGCTCCACATTTTACCACGGTTTAACTGTTACGTTTACACGGCTGGCTAGACACTCGCGTCGCGATTCCACCCTGGTTCACCACGCGCATTGTACACCGCACATTATCGTTGTTCACGTCATTTGGACGTCCGTTCGAGTGTCTAATACCGGGCCGTGAATAATTTTTATGACGTCGTATAGAATCGCGGAGTGTAATTAAATTAATGTTACAACTACTGTTTACCTTGATGTTGGGTAATTGAGATGTGCCGCTTTTTGCAAAACATTTTATACTTTGTTGGTTTTTCGATGTGTTTTATGCTTAATATTTTATGTTTGTTAGTCTTTTTATTCAATCGAGAGTGCGTGGTGGCCTGTTGGTAACGGAATGAATACCGCGGCTAATAGGTTCGCGGTGGTCGGGGGTTCAAATCTCAGGGCACACCTTTGATTTTTCGGAATCATTTGTGTATTGATAGTCAATCACCGCGCACTATTATGGTGAAGGAAAACACCGCGAAGAAACTTGCATACCACATAAATTTGTAACAATTTCTATGGTATATGATCTGCCGACACGCACTAGGCCAGCATGGTGAGCTATATGACCTAACCCCTTTCAATCGTACTCTCGATTGTAGAAGAGGCCCGTGCCTTGTAGTGGGACGTATATGGGCTGATAAAGACAGCGATGTAATTGACCGAATTATTTTAGCGAAATTGATTGATATGTAGATCGTGAACATAGAAAATACATTGAAAAATATCCTACAAAGATCTAAACAGTACGTGTTTTATTTTTTAATATCCTGAATTCACTGTATAAAGCATAGGTAAAACTATTGACAATTTCGTGCATTTTCGCTTAATTTTTGTTAGTTTAAAACAAAGAGCATTCAAGAAAATTACAATGCATATCGAATTACAAACCGAGATATAAACACAAACACTTCAAATTACCATAACTTTTAACATTTAAAATGTAAATAATAAGAAATTCTAAATCGCTCCGTCCGTACGTCCCGTTGTATTCATATTGGTCCCCTCATTTGAATTGACGCCGTGGCGTGTGGTGTGACACTGAGGCGCGGAATTAAGTGGAATTCACTAAAAAAAACACCTCACAAACGTCCTGCATACATTACTTTGGTAATACAAAACGGATATGACTCGCGATCCGTGAGAAATGTTAAGAGGCAACCAGGCATCGTGTTGGTATGGAAAGAAATTGGTGGGGTTTTAGATGGTTGGTTGTATCTGCCAGGTATGTCTATAATACGTAATGATGGAATAGCTGTCAGTGATAAGTGCAAATGTTTTTCGTTTTACCTTTAACCTTAGTCTTACTGGTGGTAAGTAGTAGGTCTCTCATACGTGGAAGGCCGCCTGGCTAGGTACCAATGCAATGTCTATTTCTCCTCTGACACAGCAGTGTAAATGCACTGTTGTATTCCGATTTGAAAGACATTGTAGCCAGAGTAACTACTGGATATATTGAGATTTAACATCTTATGATTCAGTATGCTGAGCGCTGTGGAATACCAAGCACTGCTTTATAATTTATGGTGTTGTTTAGATTTGCTTCTGTCCATGAGCAGTCGCTTGTCGCTTACCATCAGACGAATAGCATGCTAGACTCGCAAATACTTCCATTAAAAACACCCTGTATATTCGGTTTCGTACAATCCAATAAATGTTATTAAAGTCGCTAGTAGATATTCTAATTGGATTTCACTGCACTTAAGGTGTATTCGTACTTTTTCTAACCAGTATAAAAATATCAATAACTTCAGGTCATAAATAAAAATCATATTTGATATGTGCAACACAGAGTGGAGACCCGTACTGGCAGAAGGTTACGAGTGAATTAAATTATGTTACGTGATTATTTACGAATAAATATATTTATCGCGCCGTAGGACCACACAAACACTTGATAAAGCGGTTTATTTCTTAGAAATAAAGGTTATAATTTATTACAATAACGCTTTAATTAAATGGCAATATTTGGTAAGAAGTTATTCATATGAATAAGGGCCAGTTTCATCAGTTCCTGATAAAGCCCCTGATAGTTATCTGGCACTCATTTGTCAGATAAAATACAAAATTAATTCAGAATTTGAATTTTAAATTGAATAAAACTGAGTCTTAATAAGGTAATTATTTAATAAGGTAGAAATTTTCGAGAAAAATATACACAGCTGATTATTGTCTCTTCCTACTACATTACATAACAGATACTACTGGAGATTACGTGAACTTTCTCACATACACAAAGCTTTCGCACTACGAGTCTACCAACAATTTCCTTACTTCAAATGACATACAATTTTTACCGCGTGCGAATGTGTGAGTCATTAGTGATGTGGAACAATGGAGTATCGTCTGTCGTGTGTTGTATGTGTGTCGTAATGTTTGTGTTGGAACTGATGTAGTTATCGGCCGGTGTCGGTGACGACCGTGTTGTTTGTAATTAAATCTGTTGTGATGTGCAATCTATGCGTGAATTGTGGGGATTAATTTTATGTGTCGCATGCATAAGCTTATGCCTATATTTAAGAATAGGTATAGATGAAATAGTCACCGTATGATCATACCATACATAATCGTCATGCCTGTATTCCGTTGGAGTAGGCAAATACTAGATTAAATGCGGTATTTTCATAACAAATTGTATCAAAGTATATTCTTTGATATAATTTAAACAACAAAAAGCTATACATTTCAAAACGAAAAAAACCCACAATGGGAAACCTACTTATTGATTTCATACCAAAAAATACCCTGAAACTAGGGTAACACACCGTAAACTGACAACACTATTTAATATGTCAGCGTCAGTTTCCCGAACCGTCCCGGGACTTGTTTCCTTGTAAGCACTGTAGAAAGGAAGCAAAACGCTGTTTGTCGCCGTTTGTGGGCGTTCAATTGTTCTCAAGTATTAATATGGCGATGTTTTATACGTGACGCGTGCCTAATTACCATGACACATTTAAATATTAAATATTGAAGCTCCAACTTAAGTCTGAAAGTTATAAAGCGTTTTAATAACTTAAGTTCTTGGCTTTAACGTGAATTGTTTTACATGAATTACTTTTGTTCTATATTAAATTAATTTAGTACTGGTATGTTCTTTATGAAGTTCGTAAATTGCGTAATTTAGCTAAGATTTTTATTTAAAACGTTAGTGATAATATTCGTATCAATAACTTTAAACGACAGCTGTAAAGCCTTGTTTGAAAAAACGACTCCATACCAAGTACCAACTAAAAAAAAATATTTTGAATAATGACCAAGCACTATCTCCATCATTTAGATAAAAGCCTATCTACTTGCATTGGTACAGAAAACTCTCATTAGTATAGCTATACCATGTAACTAGAATGAATTTTATTAAACGAATCCAAGCCTTTATAATCACTACTAATATTTTATATTTCCTGCCTCTCTAGCGTTCAAATAAAAGTCACCTCACCACATACAGAAGACAATACCCGGCATAACTAAGCACACTTGTGCAAACAGACCACGCGTCGTGCGCCCGACCAGCCTTACCGATGCTTGTCGGAGGATCATTGTTCCCGACTGTGGCGATAAAACAGCGTTATTTAGTTGTAAATCATTCTCTTCGAGTATTTTTGTCGGATTATTTTGTAGGTGTAAATTTTATGGGTAAATATTTTTTTTTACGTTGGCAACACGGTCCGAGAATAATCAAATGATAAGAAGATACAAAAAAAATATTGCTTTTATATCCCAATTTTGTTGTAGAATATTATGCATTAGATTTGGATAGTAGAAAGATAATTAACAAAAATAAATATAAAAATGTGTTGAAAGAACAAAAAGTTTACCATATTTTTCATCAATCCATTTTGAAATTCAAATTATTTTTTGTGTTCATGTACTTACACACAGTGATCGTTTTTTTCTATTGGAGTGTATGCCTATTCTGATAATTTTTTGTGCAACCGGTCTGTGTTATAAAAACCTAACTTTTTCAAAACAGCATATCACCTACATATTGAAAACCCGCAAAAAACCCACGTTTTGTCGCGTTATCAGCGCGTTTCCGGCGCGTTGCTTCATTAATTCATCTGATTAGCGAACCAGGTGACCGCGTATGAGTTAATGCTTTCGTATTGTTTTAAATTTACCTACATGTATCTGCGATGCGTCCTGTCGCTTGGCGCTTTCTAGAAACTTGTTGTTTAATATTTTTGAGAGGCATTGTGTATAAACCAGTGGCTCTTAACTGGTGGTCCGTGGAAGCATCCCAAGTGGTCCAGGGAGCCATCAGGCTACCCTAATAATAATTTCATGCAAGTTATATTTATGGACTAATAGAAAAATCCTTCATTAATTAATATTTCCGTACTGTTTTAACATACAACCAAGCTAATCAACTAATTAAGTGGTCAATGGGTTGGCAAACATTTTGTCAAATGGCACCTCATGACATGTTAAGGTAAGGTATAAATTGTGATGAATTTATAGAAGAAAAAAAAACATTTTACAAGAGAGAGTTAAGCCATATTTTGTAGTTAACTATTTGTTAAATTTGTTTGTCTTGATATCATGATACTTATATTCACAAAAAAATGATATTATCAAAAATCTATTTATCATGCAGTCCCTTTCGAAACTCTGTCGGTTCATTATTAACAGAAAAATATCATGATTATGAGTTTAAAAATTTGTGTCTTGTGAAATTTAACAAATAAGATTATGTTGATAATAATTGTATCACTATAATAATGATATACAAAAAGCATTATTAAATAGTAAGTTACCTTGTTTACCAATAATATAACAAATCAATACATGTTGCTGTGATTTCCCACGATGTTTCATTATCAGAACCGCAAGTCGTAAACTCAATACACAGAAAATTTACTGCAGTAAAATATGTCTTAACGTAACAACGAGATTGAAATAGTGTATTCATGCAGAGAGATAAATAAAGGTATATCTTATTCGTGGATACAAAACTGAAAACGCCAACAATTTGAAAATTGGAGCTTTTATTGAATCAGTACGCAATATTCACGTGGAGTCTAATCTTGGATATACATATTAAGCATTGGCTATGATAAACCACCTAAAGTCTTAAAAGGACGATCTCAGTCTACGCCTATCGTATCACGTCCGTGGAAGTATACTCAACCGATACAAAATTGAAGTAGTTAGCTACCTAAAAGGCATAGTTAAATGCGATACAATAAGTTAAGCTATCATTGATATCCTCAACAAAGTGAATTTACAAAACAAACGTCTCAATTAGACAACAACATGGCCAATGTTTGCACACATAGACATTCTTTCAGCAATCTCAATTTGTTTGTTTTGCTCACTGTACAGCCGAGACGGGCCGATACAAACATTAATATCGGAATGTTCAATTGTGATGCTGTGTAAATAAACATCGTACAAATAATTGTTCGCAGGTATTCGATGACTGTGTTCACTGTTATTATCGAGGCATTCGGCCGTGGTGGATTTCGTATCGATATTATCGAATAATCGGAATGTTTGGTGTATCGATTCTGGATTGTGTCGAATTGGTGGGACGGTGGAATCGTCGAATGGTGTATATTTTTGCTAATCGTTTCATCAAATATAACGTTTGTTAGTATTGAATTCATTCTCTGTGAGTAAAAAATGTCACGAAGGTGATAGAATGAGCAAATGTGAAGTGAGCTTTCTGAGCTTGAGGTTACAGGTTCTATTCCCGCACAGATATTCTTCCATAGCCTCTATAAATTATTTGTCCGCTTCTAGCTTTAAGGAAAGTTCACAATTGTGTTTTTGAAAAGCATACAACATGGGATGTATTAAAAATATGCCCATATTTAATAATTCGAAACATTCAAAACCAATATAAATGACACAAGCAAACCAAGTGGGTTCTGAGACAAGCGCAACCGATACGAAATTTGTCGCCACATCACTTGTAATAAGCCCGTATTATGTACGTGCGTTGGATCTCACACGTTTAAATATAAACTGACTCAAATAAATGACCGGTGCGATGTGAACACAACAACACTCCAGCTACAGCATGTACAAATGTCACTGGACGCTAGGGCGGATCCAGCTTTTACGCCAGGGGGTCATATAATTCTAGTCAGAATACTGAGTCGGATTTCAGTACTCAAATTCGTAATGATGATTTTTAAAGTTTGTTCCAGCCGTGATTTGTGAAAACGCACACCCTTTTTTTACTTTATTTATCGACAAACAAAGAATTAATTGTGCTTATAATTTTATCAACATATAAATAAATTCTGTCAATCTGGAGCCAGCCCAGGGGGTCATAGCCCCCACGACCTCCCCCTGGATCCGCCCTTGACTGGACGATCAATCACGATGCCGAGATGTTGCGTGTTATCATTGACAGTTGTAACATCTCTATTGGTGTCCTCGTTTTTGGTTGTAATGTCTCTGTAGTTGGTAGCAAATCTCTGTGTAATTTTGGTTGTAACAACTCTGTAAGTGTCTTTGTGTGAGGTCTAGCTATTGGCGCTGATGTTACAATAGGAAATAAGTTTCACAGTGGTCATTATTAAAACGAATGTTTACGTTTAGGGCAAATATTTGATGTTTCTTTAAAAGTTATGAGTAGTAATATGAACAGTGATGTTTGACTGTTGTTGATACTATTTGTCTTATATCTTTCAAATGGATCCGTTCTACTACTATTTCACCCAACACGACTTTTTATGTCTTTTTGGGCTGCCATCAGTATTTTCAGGACTACCATGGAACAATACAGGGATATTTCAAAACGTTTTTTCATAGCAAATTGATAATCCATCTGAGTAAACACCTTACATTTAACATTTACTGTCGAAGACAGTAAAATATGGTTAGTTTAATAATAGTTATTTTATATCAATACCATATTTCCAGAGTAACCTACCACCCGTCTCAAAATAACTAAGTCCAAAGGAGCAGAATTCGATTGCTAATTGCTTCCGCCGGTGTCCTCAGACTAACGAAAGCGGGGAGAGGCGGGGTGTAGCGGGGCGGGGTGGCGGGGGCGGTGTTTGTGAAAACTTGTTGAATGAAACGCTGTCCTTAATGCCGAATGCGTTCTCCATCCCGCTCGCACATCTCACCATCGCTCTCATTCAGAAATATTCGCGTGGTTAGACGCCTCCGCGTGTTTTCTATTCAAGGTTGTTATATCGTCTAGGTGTCTTGTTGGTAGTGATATTAATGTGCCGGCTTCAGGAGCCACAGTATGAGGGCTTGACTCTTTCAAGCGGATTCAGAGGACCCCCAAGTCATCATTTCTAGTTGAACAGTTGACTGGCCACATGTTACCTTCTTTCTATGACTGATTCCTTTAAATAGGGCCTATTTTGATTGACGATAAATCATTTTAGTTAGGTATATGGAAGTTGATGAATGCATTAATTAAGCCATGTTGTAATATACATTTTGAATACCACCTTTTGGCGAATATATTGAATTAAAAAAATATTGTGAATTTAAATTAGCGAATATGTTTTTCCCCATTATCAATTCATGAATTAAACCAAATTGCATACAATTCCAGCAATTTCGATTCAACACCTTAGCCCATAATTTCAAGACAAAGTTGTCTGTAATTATTTCTTTTAATTGCACGTGACAAATACGCTCTATGAGACATCGCCACAGCAAAGTCAGGTACAGAACGCTAAACGTCTCTACATAATTTGTAACCTCACGAACCTTACGTGATTGGCACCTTGCATTGTTTTGTTACCTTCGATTAAACGTTTATGAACAAATACTTTACATTTCTAATTACATTTAGAAAGATTATGGAAAATATTTTCCGGAGACCTATACATTTCAGAGTTTAGCAATAGTGTATCAAAAATATGTTTACTAGTACATATTAGACAGGGTAGTAAACTTCGAAATGTGCGACAGTTCTCGCGGTAGTTAACATCAGGTTATGGCCGATTGCAAAATTGAGACCCCACATAAGTGTGGGATAAGGGCAGGTATTGAAAGAAATAAGTTAGGTAACGGAAGGATAAAATAATTTTCATAGAAAACATGCGACAGAATATCTTAATTTAAGCGTATATTAAATTGACAGGGCTGTCAATTACATTCGCGACTTCTTTTCACTGAAGACATTTTGACACTCGAATCCACAGGGTTGTCAAAAACAGTTTCGGATATCATTATAAATGAGTATTCTGTAGCTCGTGTTATTGTGAGACGCGTCGACACCGCACCGCAGCCATCGTGGCAACACGAGGATAAAACGCAAAACGAGGAAACAAACAGATTTATTTCTGTCACTATCGGACGGGTAACAACAGTTGTGCTATTAGGAAGCCCGGTCCGCGAACCGTTTATCCTCCTGCTAATTTGTATCGTAATTCCCGCGGAATTCTGAAGCTGTATTGTTCTGTATCAGGTTATAATGGCCTACAACTGAGTATGGGATATGTTTATAACCGAGAGTTCGATTGTGGGGGTTCAAGCCATGGTCGACCATAGTCCATACTACTCTAGTGCGAGTTATTTGACTTCACATCATCATCATCATCATCATTAGCCCATTGCAGTTCTGCTGTACATAGGTCTCTCTTAAGGTACGCCACAGAGCCCAGTCTGCTGCCTTATGCACCTAGTCACTGCCGACCCAAACAAACGGACTTCAGATACTACAAAAAAATTGTAACTGTAGAATATATAATCACAAGGGTGTTACTGAAGTGTGCGGCTTTTCGGGTAAACCTGTCTATATTTGGATTTATTTTTCCGACATAACTGCCTCAGATTAAAATCAGGTGCATTGTTGTCACTTTGTACTGCAAGTATTAAAAATAACAAATAAAAATATTTTCATGGAACAAAATCAAGAAATACCCTCTGTATTTCAAGATTTTTATTTCCTTATATTCTTAAAAATGAAAATGTTTTAAAATTAAATATTTTCCTAGTAATCACTATTTACATAGAAATTGCTTTTGGCGTATAAATTAAATCAGCTACGTTTATTTGTGATCAACGTAGCGTAATTGTATACATTTATTTTCGTTAAATAGTCTTTAGTAATTTACGTAATAAGTAATATTGTTAGTGAAAATAAAACAAAATAATATACACATAATATATGCCAGTAGTTTAAGAGTATTAAGACGTAGAGTCCGTGTACCTTCAAAGCGGTGATGGTAACGTAATTATAAATATTCCGCATTTATTTATTAAGTTGTTCTTTATACGCTGTTTTATACAGACGTCATCAAAGCAAATTATACAACATTTTTTTACTTAATGTTTAAGACGTTTTATTTCACGTACACTCGAATATGTAAAACGTGCAAATGGCGATTTATTGTCCATTGTAATGTTTTACTAATTATGTAATTTATATATTAAAATGTAAGAAATGTACGTTTAAAAATATATTTAAACGAAATATACTGATTGTTTCGGTGATGCAGTTGTGCTACAGTTCGATAGCAAAGCTGAGGTTATGGGTTCGAATCCCGTGTCAGGAAAAGTGATAATATACTTTTTATTCATTATCAGCCCGAAGTCAGGAATGTCTTCCCAATATGGCGATAGGCTCGCTGCCAATCACATCCAGGGAGGAACACACAAGGAGAAACATTGGTGTCTTGGTGGCACCTCTACCTACCCCTTGTGGGAAAAATGCATGAGTTTATGTATGTAAATATATCGAGTTTAAAGTCTTAATTAAAAGACCCATTAAATATAAAGGAAATTATCCGCATGGCAACAGATAACAAAGGCTAGGTATATATAAATAGCATTAGCTATTTAAATTCTAGTACGAACGTATTCTAGTGTCATCAGTATGCACTGTAATGAGTTTGAGAGTTTTGTTGGTGTACAAAGCAAAAGTTTAAAAATACTAGGTCTCTTTCTTCAGCCGCAGGAAGTTCACTGCTGAATCTAGACCTCCCTCAAGAACTTCCGCATTGATCTGTTGGAAGCGGTCTGCACCCAGCGACTTCCTGCAACCTTAACCAGATCGGCCGTCCACCTTGTAGGTAGAGTTGTCCTTCTTAGATCAATAGCATGTAATTAGTAGTATGAATTACATTTCTTTTGGATGTTTATGACACTGGATTAGTCTCTTGTAGTTTTTATAGCTACGATATCAGACTTGTATCTTAGTGTAGTATCAGAACTATCTATGTAGAGTAAGAGCCCATGGCCACTAGACTTTCGTCATATGGTAAAAGCTGAAACTTTGTCTGCGCACGTCTCTAATATAGGCAGCAAGAGCTGAAAGATTGTCAGTGCATGCGTGTGATTCCTATAATCACACGATCAGCATATATCATGATCAGATATTATGAAGTTCCGATCGTGGTGGCTTTGAAAGTTATCAGCTTCAGCATGGTTGGTAAGTTGAAATAACCATCAAAAGTGCCTGACTACCAAGGAAACACCTTTTTATAGTTGTCTCAACAACATATATAAAATTCTGATTTTATACGATAAAGCTAGCAAAAATTCATTTAATAAGTTTGTTGACATTAAGATTAACATTTTCATATGTAATTATTTAGTAGTCTGTATTTTGTACCTCGAGTATTTTTTATAAATCTCATGTCATGTATCCTAGTTTTTCGACTTTTCGGAGTCATGTGTTTATTGATTGTCAATCACCACGCACTATAACGGTCAAGTAAAATATGGTATGTAAAGTTCACGAACCTAGGCTCGGCCAGCGTGATGTACTATATGGCCTTACCACTCTCAATTGTAGTTTTGATTGTAGAGTAGGCCCATGCCTCACAGTGGGACATATATGGCTGATATAGTACAAGTTATCACGTGACTAATAAATAAATACACGCAACAGTCACGTACATAGTCCTGACTCTATACCATCGAGGCTTGTATCGTGGGTATCAGGAACGACGAGAGACTTTTCGGTCCCAAAAACACCCAGGCCCGGAACAAATGCTTGTGGTTCGCACAAAAAATTATCTCGGTGTAATATTTTTTAACGAGTTTAATGAAATTAGTGTCATCATGTGTGAAACTAGTTTCGCATTTTCACTGTTGTAATCAATGACAACAATCCTTGTTTTAGCACGACCGTGCCGTCGCATTGTGCATGGAAACGGCTTTCTGCCAAAACATCTATGTGGAATGTTCCTGGAGACGCATCCAAGAATTTTTCAGTATCGTAATTGTTACATTTGTTTTACTAATGCGGTTTTTATGTGTTGTTTTGATTGGTGTAAATCCTTACTTTTAGTACGTATAATATAGGTGGAGATGATTAATCCTGAACGGTAAGACAGAGATCGGTAAGAGAGTGCCAATTGTATAAACTAACTTTTCAATTTCAAATGTATGGGCGTTGTAATTGTCAAAAAGACAGTTAACGTAAAAGTTATTTTTGCAACTATCCCTAATTTTACCTAGAAAAAGGTATGAAAAAAGTTGTCATAGTCATATTGATATGACGGACTAATATTTTTTTTTGTCGATTTAGTCAGTCTGCTGTCAAAATATTTAACTATTTCTTGTTGTTCTGTTATTCTAACAATTATTAATATTTATCTTGCAATTTTATAATAATTATTTGTCTTTCCTCTTGTGATTGAGGGAAACAAATATATTTCATTAGCATTTCTCTCGAATATAGAGTTTTTGCCACCTCAATTGCCCCTGGCAATGACGTCGATCAAGGATATGCCTTCTACGCTACAGATGCAAAAGAGTTTTCCTACAAAAACTTTGTCAATTCAGATTTCACTCAAACGTCATACCAATGTAACTGAGTAATGATTCTTTTAAGGTTTATTCATGTGCATTTGCATAAGGATGAGTAATATGACAAACTTCGTTGGAATTCATTTTTGTAAGATACAAACATTTGTGTTAGTAAATAGTAGTTTCGATTCTCAACTTATATCTATTCCATACAACCGGATCATAATACATATTCGTGGTAATCGTCATCTTCTATGACGTCATTACAACAAAACACGACTTGCAATTCATCAATGTGCATACAATTTGTAACGTTTTCAAAGACTTTAAATTGATATCCAAAATATTGGGGCATATTACCTATTGATATGAGGTTGTTAGAATTCAGATAAACTATTGTCGTAGCGGCTGAGATGCTTGTTTTCTACTTCGGTGGTTCCGGGTTCGATCTCTGTATGGCTAAATATTACGTGTTTGTGTTTGTGTAATTTGTGTTTGTATGCCAGGATCGAACGAAGTGGCGATCTATAGTCTCTGCCTACCTTATGGAATACAGGTGTGACGATTATATAATGTGTTGGTATGTAGTTATTTTGAAGAAGTAATGTCAGTGTGTACTTTTTGTAAAACGAGAAAAAAGAAAATATATCTCCCGGATCTATTGTGTAATGAACACAGTCTACTGACTTAGTGGAAACTCATTATAAAGTGTTCTGATATATTTTACGTGTATTAAATACGTTAAACAAACAACAGAGCTAATCTGAAACATAATCTCTCGCATTCGTTCCGAGCAGACACACATCATTGTTTTTCAGTCTGCGTATCGGTCAATGTCAGTGCGCTTTCCATTTCGCATGGGAAGGAAAAAAATCTTCACACAACACCTACGTAATGTTTTGATACATGCAGCGATGTCTACTTGCATAATATATAATAATTTTACATGTCGGATTTCTGATAAAAAATGCTGTAATTGTAAATAAATGAACTTTTTGCTGATATTGAAAAAATATGTTTTTAATTTTTAAATAAAATTCCAGTATTTCTATAGGTGTAATTCTATTGATTGACTGAATTCCGAACCGTCAAAAAATAAAACCATAAAAACCTGGCATGTGTTAAAGAGTCGGGTCAATATTGATGTTAAAAAAAATGCGAAAGATTTTCACTGCTCATCGACGATTTAACTCGTAAATCCCATCACAATCGACGAACGTATACAGAACCTGGCACGTGATAAGGCGTCGGGTTCGACGGCGGCAGCCAGTAGGCGGCGCTGATGGGCGGGTAGTTTGATCCGGTCCTGCCGGCTTTGCCGCGCGCGCCGCCCGCCTCTCCTCGCATCCTGCACTACACACCACTCACAAGCACTTCACATCACGTCCGCTCTCAACCGCGTCCGACCCACTACTGACACGTAACGTTATATCTAGAGGTGCGCGCGCGCTGACGGACGATCAGTCATTCTTCGCGGGCTCGTGTCATACACCCCCCTCTCCCCCTTTGTACCCCCCTCACTTCTGTACCTAGTGATGCTAATGAGCTCCGTCCTGCCGCGTCAGCGTTCAATTGCACTCTGTACCGGTGCGGACTGCGATCGACACGAGCGCTAGTTTCGCTTTCAGTTTCACAATCGATAGAGCCTTCATGCTTAATTGTGATGTTAGAGGCGACTTGTGTGCGGCCAGTTATGATTACAGGGTTTTTTTAATTAAATCATTAACCGAAATAAAGAAGAGAAAAGCAATATTTTTTTTGTTGTTAATAAGATTCATGTGTATTAATGATTCATGAAAATAAATAGTCAGTTTGAACATATACCATCCTGCCTATAGCATCAAAACACAAGACAGTTCAACACATCAAGCACGGACAGCGCTTCGTTGTCGGAATACGCGACGAGCTGTGTTCGAAAAATCGTCACGAATCGACTCTGAGTGGCGTTGCGGTACGTGCGCGGAGTTTTAATGTGCCACACTTAGTATAGAAGCGACAATGCGACCACGTTACGCTGACCAAAATCAGTTCACGATAATTGTGTGCTAAATAATTCATGAATTATGTATCCAATACGAACAATACGACCGAAGAAAGAATAAAAATGACGCGTTGCTGAACTACGAAGTGGGTTGAGCGTAGTGCGGCGTTTTTCTAAAGGAAATGATGCGTAGAGATACGTAGAATTTATCTTCGCGAGGTTAACTTAAATACAGTATTATATTTTAAATTATGGGCTAATCGGTGAAGTGGTTGGTTGGGTGGTGGTTTTTACTGAAACTGGTAGGTCTCTCAAATGTGAGAGGCCGCCAGAGTAGGTACTATCGCAACATCTATTTCTCTCGCAAACAGCAGTGTAAATGCACTGTTGTGTGTCGGATTGACGGACATTGAAGCCAGAGTAACTACTGGACATATTGAAACTTAACATCTTATATCTTAAAATGGCGACCGCAGTGGAATGCCAAGCATTGCTTTGTAATTCAAGGTGTTATTTGGTTTTGCTACTATTTATGAGCGGTCGTATCGCTTACCATCAGGCGAACGGCATGCTCGTCTCGCCATTCATTCAAAAAGAAGTGATTCAGAAACTATTTTTTTACTTTAACAGAAAGAGGAAATCCCAAATTCCCTGCTTTGCTTATTCACATTATGGTGATGACACGTTTCAAGCACGTAATATATTCGTAGTGTCTTTTATGTGTTAATGTAAACGTCAATTACCAAGTTAATTGAAAATTAATCACTGTCAATTTTGTATAGACATAATTAAACAGTTTAAAGTCGTTACTTATACCACCAAAATTGTAATAAATTAGCAGACCCGTTTTGGAACAAACGATAGTATATTACATACTAATGAAATAAAAATAGGTGAACCGAATGACTTTTTGGCCTAAAAAAGGAACACATGGGTTTAGGAGTGATTTCCTTCGCTGCAATAGCGAGATCCACTGTTCACTATTACTGACATTCCATCGACGACGTGTAGGCTATTTCGCTGTGGTCCCGGTAGAAGCTGGAGCGCTCTTGCTTCGGGTTCCCGGGGCCGTTCCAATTGCGCTGAAGAGGGCAACGCGGGGTTTTGGTTGGTATGCCTATAGGTGAACCCAACATAATCGCTCCACCTTCCCCCGAGGTGGGGCGGTAGCGGTAAACCGGTTTCCCCGCGCCAACAAAAAAAAAAAAAAGGCTGCTTAGTTGGCAAATCTGTTATTAAAACTCTGTTTTCTGTGAGAAGTCTGTTTTCTTGCCTTCGTAGCATACTTGATAGGAAGTCGGATAAAAAGAGAACTCACGGTTACGATCCCCGCACTAAAACGAATATTTGTGTGATGTACAGGTATTTGTTTCGGGTCTGGGTGATTGTGAGACGAAAAATCTCTCGTAGTTTCTGATCCTCATGGTACAAGATCTTAGTGTGGGGTTAGGAGTATACTATACGCAGAATACAAGCCACTTACCATTCTAGGTTAGTGAATGTCAAGTGTGTTTATACTCAAATGACTAATGATTAGGAACTTCGATCAAATATACACTAGATATACAGTTCCCTGTAAAAGTTCTGTTAAAAAGTGGCACCGATGCATGACGTGAAAAAAAGTAAACAAAAAGATCACATATTCCAAATATATTAACATAAATTCCACCTTATTCCTGGAGCTTAAAGTAGCTTTTCACATAATATTGTCTAAAGTACTGCGACGTTTTGGAAGCAACGGTCGGTGCGTGACTGAAGGCGAAAGAGTGCTTAAAGCACACTTTTTTGGTGCCATTTACTAAGTGCTCATGTTGTATCTAGTGTATATTTGATCGATTGATTAGGAATGCATGGGAAAATTGATTATAAAACGAAAGATACAATCAAATGAAAATGTTTTGAATACCAAGCGGTGTATTTATTTTTACGTCTGTCGGTCAAGGGCAGAGCCGTTTTCTAAGCAACGACATGTTTCACGATCAATAGATTTTTAATTGTGGCAGAGTCGCGGAATTTGATGACTTTGATCTAACAGTATTTTTATATGTTTTTTTATTGCACTGAATGGCGAGACGAGCATGCCGTTTGTCTGATGGTAAGCGATGCGACCGCTCATAAACAGTAGCAAAACCAAACAATACCTAGCATTACAAAGCCATGCTTGGCATTCCACTGCGCTCGCCATCCTTAGACATAAGATGTTAAGTCTCAATAAGTCCAGTAGTTACTCTGGCTACAATGTCCTTCAATCCGAAATACAACAGTGCATTTACACTGCTGTTTGGCGGGAAAGTAGACATTGCGGTGGTACCTTCTCAGACGGCCTCATACATATGAGGGACCTACCTACAAGTAAATTTTTAATTAATATTTTAAAATTATGTGGTAGAGTCACTGAGGGTAATCAGTTATTTTTGCGTAGATGCTGAATCTCAAGTTGAAATCCTGTTTGTTATTCCTCTTTTTCAGATAGCTGTTCACCCTTTCGTAGAGTCAGCGCAATATAATGTGCATTACGCATAAAACGCACACCCTAATATCTTCGTAAGGATACGTTGACATGCCCATACTGCCATCCGTAATAAACCGAGCTTTTACATCGCAAGACGTAAAAACGGATCGGAGGCAGGTACGAATTCCATAACAAAAAATATTTGAAAATCCAACTAAGAGTAGATCGTCTGGAAATCGAACCCAAGACATAACAGTATAAAGCCATATTCTCTACTAGACATAAGGCAGCAAGACAATAGAAAATCAACATTGAATAGAGAATGTAAACATAGTCGGGTGTCTCAACGTTGCACTCATGAAGTTTCATTTCATTAAACATCGGTGAGTATAAGACGTGCAAGTAGCCAGCGTCGTGGCCTATATGGCCTAACCCCTCCCAATTGTTTTCTTGATTGTAGAGGAGGACTTATATAAATACAGATAAAGGGCATAAGATGTGAATAAGGAGTGAGCCAGGCAGAAATTTAAATTCGAAAAAACCCCCTCAAAATACCCGGGGATCGACCCAAGACCTTACTACTTACAGACCATATACCCTAGCAAACTCTCCAGCAAATAAGCCGTAACGCGGCAAGACAATAGAAAATCAATATTGAATGGAGAATATAAACACAGTTCGCTGGGTATCTGAACGTTGCAGTAGTGCAGTTTGTTTGATTAAACATCGGTGATTAGCGAAATTGTGCGTACAGTTGGCACCGGCAGGCAAAGCTTTCAAACTGTTTCGCATAAACAGAATGATATGTTGATACAGGGACTGATCGTGGGACAAATCTATAACATATATTAAATTTATAACACCCAACAGTCACATACATAGTCCTGAACCCACACTAAGATCAAGTCTTGTGTCGTGAGTATTAGGCACAATAAGAAACTTTTCGGTGTCACAAACACCCAGCCACGAAATAAATATTTGTGGGCTGCACAGACATTTCTCTAAGTGCGAGGATCGAACCTGCCGCCTTTCGTTTCACAGGCGGCGTCTAACCGAATGCCCCACGGAGGATTTCATATATTGACAGTAGTGTATAAAACTCTTTATTATACCACCACAAAAGGAAATACAATAATTTACAAAGTAAAGCCAAATAAAAAAAAACTAACAAATATGGTGACATAATCGGCAGTCTTATTGCTTTAAGCGATCGATTTATTTAACATAATATGTAAATGCAAAATAATTATCTTTCTTTGAATTGGAATATAAACATTGCGTACTATATGTATTCTATTTCAAATCCAGGATTAAGCTAAGAAATGTTCCAAGCATCAACTAATATCTTCCGAGACTCAAAGCAACTTCAACTGCTCGTGGTGACCTAACTAGCCAACAAACGAAGTTATTGCGACCTATCGTCTGCAGGTTTATTGTCACGGAGTCTAATGACAGGTTGATGACTAGTATCAGCGTTATCAGGGCAGAAATTAAAATAAGCGTGGGGAGTAACAGCAACCCTCTCAAAAATTATTTCCGGGGGATCGCACTTTTTGATAGTAAACTTCTTATGTACGAAGTTATCATCATGCATTGTAGTCAATTACTAACTTAATATAAATAATCCAGTGATCGTGATCAGTGCTTATATCGCATTACTTATAATGCGTCAGGAAGTCTGGCGCAATTGACGCATCAGCGCAGACTCAATCATATGTGACAGCACGAGTTGAATACAAAACGTAATATTACAAACGAAGGTATCTATCGCGGCTATTTCGTATCACGTTTCATATTGTTACTTGAGTTATGGCTGATTTATACGTTCGCTGCGAATATCAGCATTTGGATCTAATGAAATCTATAGGCTATACAAATAGTGATGAAAATGGGCTTTTATGTTGTCAATTGTTTGTCAATAGTCCAAACTCTACTTGGACAGTACTCTAGTTTAACTTAATTCTTTGAATATATTTTCAATGTTAAATATTTTATGTGAAATATAGTATATTGATACATCTAATATCTACAAATTCTTTACAGTATTTGTGTTATTTAATGTTTCATTTTATTGGTATCCGCCCTACATTAAATATCATTTTATATAATGTACCAAAACATACCATATTTGTAATATATTTATACGTTTATTCGCGAAAAACATTACCGAGAAAAAACCTGAAATATTTCACTATAAAACCTTTTTACCAGTAAAAGGCACGTAAACTAGGTAAAATGTATATTTTTATAACCAATACATAAACCCAACTCTCAAACATCAATTCCATTACCAATTTTATTTCCGTTGACCTCTATAAATCACGTAAAACACGATCAGTGTGTTGGGCGAATGTTCGCGAGCGTTCGGTTCGCAATCGGCGCATTATCGTCGAACGTGTGATGAAGGTGTAATGCGATAGTTAAATCAATTCATCATGCGGTGTGTGCGGGCCTTGAGACGTTATCGATGTTTGGACTAGAGCTAAACATTATGTCAACATATCGCCCTTATGGGATGACTAACTGCTGCAGTCTGCGGTGATTTAGTTCTGTTTTGAATGATAATATTCGATAATATTAAATAATGTTTGATATCTTCTATGAGTTCGCGCATCGTACATAAGATAATGTTGACATTTAATGTTGTAATTTTTGGGTCTCTGTTCACTACATTCCTGTTGGTGGTAGTCTATACCATGCGGTCTAGACAATCCAGGATAGAACATGATGGAGGAGCATCCCATGTGTTTGCGATCCTCAGCGTAAGAACGATGAGAAAGAATAACAAGTCCAATACAAAGTAAGCAAGGTGATCATATTTTGAATGTATCAGGGCTAAATATGTGTATTTCTTGAGAGGATAACATGGAGTGATATCCATTACATCGTTACGACACTTGGTTGTTGACGTTCCATAGCAATTTTTACGAAGAATACTATTTTGTCTAATACGTTCAAAGCACAGTCATAATATTCTACATTTTATCTGTAGAGACAATTGTGTAGATCAAGGAAGGCTTGTGTTATCTTTTAGTTAAATTGAAATAGGTGGTGAAGGTGCAATAATTAAAATAATTCAATCGGGTGAGTCCATTCGGTGCTAAGCAATACAACGTTTATTGAATAACATAAAGACATTAAAAAACACCTCATCCATTCACCTTGTATGCAGTACGATAATCATGGACACGCTTATCTGCTATTTACTAAGTTTAAATATTAGCTATTGTACGGAACTCCGGTATGGAACGAAACGACCTCGCACGCCCGCGTCTAAATCAACAATGACGCGTTTGCTAGCCGAATATTTGCACCTACCCACTGCCATTTTATTTATTTAAACGTAGGAAGTTCATAGTGACTGCCTCGGTGGCGCAGTTGTACTAGGGTACGATTACAAAGTTGAGGTCTCGGGTTCGAATCCCGGGTTGGACAAAGCGGAATTGAATTTTTCGATTTATTATCAGGCAATAGTCGTAATTTGTACCCCGTAAGGCCCTATCCCATCGTGGAACGAAACACACATTGCGAAACGTGGGTGCCCGCTGGTGCCTAGAATACCTCTGCCTACCCTTTTTGGGGCAACGCATTGTTTCATTAATTAATTATATTGAGCGCTCCAGTGATTGTGAAGCCAATTGCTAACCAGTATATAAATATACTCTTCAAAGTCACCCCAGAATTATTTACGTAAATTATTACGTTTATTATTTATTTAAAAACTACGACTTACCATTTCTATTTTCGCTGTCAGCCGGCTTCATTTGAATGGGGTGGTGCATCTGTAATGAACAAAAATATGCATTATAATATTATTTCTGAAAATATCAGCCAACATTTCGCTAAAATTAAATTTCCGTGATAAAATGATCGTGGCATATATTTATACACGGTATATCCGGACAGCGACCGAAAATGAAGCCATATGATAGTTTTAGCGACTTCAGACATAACGCAAATAAAAGTTTTGCAAAAAAAGTCTGTAGTCACTAAAAGTACAACCCGGGCTCGTTTTGGTTCACAGTCTGGATGTATCCTGTATTATTTTGAGATGCGTTAATGTGTAATTTGGCAAAAGACGGCGACTTCCCAAGTAACGATAAGGATGGAGTAAAGTTGAGATTCATAGGACATGCCTTCCTCGATAGGGCCATCTGGGCCATCTCGGTCATCTGGGTGGGTACCACCGCAATGTCTATTTCTCCCACTTAACAGTAGCGTAAATGTTCTGTTTGACCCGGTTTGAAGGACATAGTAGCCAGAGTAACTACTGGACATATTGAGACTTAACATCTTATGACTCAGAATGGTAGAATGCCACGCATTGCTTTGCAGTTCATGGTGTAGTTTGGTTTTCCTATTATCCATGAGCGATCATATCGCTTACGATCAAGCGAAGGTATACCTACTCGCCTTGTCATTCATTGCGATAAAATAAATCATATATCGGGTCTGAGTGTTATGAGACTGAAATATTTATTAGTTTTGAATTACCGTATCTAATATCTTAATGGATCAGGACTATACATGTGAATATTGTGTGTATTTATGAAATTATTTTTTTACAATAACTAACTCAGCAATTTTTCGACTACATTATTATATTACAAAGTTCAAGTTGCGTCGGTTAGCGACTCGGGAATACTTTCGACAATTAAGGAGTGGAACTTGGCAACTCGCTCGCTTCCCGAAGGAGTTTGTGATGTTCCCGTGTTTAATTTCTTAAAGGGAATTTTGCTACCACCGAATTTACTGGACATTTCGGGGTTAATTATACTTGTGTTTTGTAAATTGAGCATCTATTTTTGTTTACAATGGCTGGGTCACTACGTCGTTATGTATTAACCATGTTATGTTAGTTTCGATAGCCGAAGTTCGATTGTATGAAGTGCAAAAAGAAGCATTAAGGTATGCTCAATGCAAGGTTATGTTATTAAAATAATATAGTTGCGAAGATCCCTAAGTTGATATCGGCCATATAATGGCGGTTATAATGTGTAAAGTTTTGGATAAATAAAGTTTAAAATCTGTCCATTCAAAGTAATATTTAATAAATCATTTGAATTCAACCAAACACTGTCGAAAGTAAATGATCGGTTCAAACGCGACAGAACCGCAACCAACATGTCAAATATTTACAAAGCACACAAAACACGTTAATTAGTGAATATAACAAACACATTAACCCTATTAGACGGTCAAATTAACGTTTAAAACATTGGCAGGCCCGCTAACCCGGTTAATGCGCGCGGGGTCCATTGTACCGATGCATTATTTAAACGTAATGCGCCGCCGACGCGCAAACAATCAAACTATTTAAATTATTCGCAAACAGTGATCGCGAATCGAGCCGTAAACACGCGTGGAACGCACTCTGGATTTAATAAATAATAAAACGCGTGGTATGCGAATACCTATAAATAGATCTCATTTAAATAATATTATTCTATGTGTAGGTATATATCTATAGCCTATGTCATAACCCTGGCAGTTAGGCCAAGTTAGACCGAGACAAGTGTTTGCGTCCATCATAAGTTGCGAGCTTGGGTGCCGTGGGACCGAAAACTTGTAGGTACTGATAGCCATGTCACAAGTCTTGTACCTTAATTTAAGTTCATGGATATGGATTAAATTCAGAGACTTTAGGACTCTGTTCATCACACTAGTCTATTGAGAATTGCTAGAATTGTCTTATTTTTGGAATTTAATTAAAATTAAAAATATTCTCGAGTGATAGAATCAATATGGCATTCTTCTTCGTTTCTTTTGACATTATATAAACCATAATAGGCAGCATTATCTCAAAATAGGTATTTATATTTATAATACTATAAAAAGTCACTGCATATATAATAATGTAAAATTCGACGATGACCACTAAAACTTTGCACATAACATTATCAATCTTGCAACGGATCAAACCCTAAACTGCATCTGGTATTAAACACGCCCACACCGCGAAATAATCCAGCAAGCGTGACACACAAACAGATCATTTCAATGTTAATGTCCCGGTACTCAGTAGAGACGGGCGGACACCGACGCACCACTCACTCATCGCCATGTTTATTTTTACAATGACGCGCGCCGTTTCGCCTATCTTTATTGAGTAATGGGCACAAAATATGTTCGTATTGGCAGGCCTTTCGGCGATGGCTGTGCACCTCGTCATTGTTTCGATGTAACGTGACACCTAATGTTCCGGGGTAGGGTAGACCCAGCGCGCAGTGACGGGTTTCAGCCGCGGGCGCGAATGAGGGAGCGTTAATGGATATTGTTCTATTATGTAATTTGTGATGTATTGAATTACATATTACGTGATAGATGCGAAGCATTTAGATTTATATTGTCGGGACGCGAAGCGAGTGCAACGATATCACGAATACAGTTAAGTGCTGTGTATTCCAAATGCTGTATAATAATATAAGATTTATATAACAATGTAAGATAATTTGTTTTAATTTTAAAAGAACCAAATCTATGTTTAGGTTACACTTAATTTTAAATTATTTTTAAAAATCTCATTAATTGACTGACAAACACACTTGTGTATGTGGGTGAAAATTCAACAAGTATAACTATTATAAAAATGATAGAAAAACTTTGAAAAAGAAAATGTTTCACTAATGGATTACATTGTCGGTTCTGAACATCCTAAGTCAAATGAATATACATAGATAAATAGTACCGTATATCAACGATATATGTATATACTGTTTGGTGCAAACCTGCTTAATTATTCCTTTGTCATTGCGACATAATGGGTTTGAAAGGCGTTCGCGCTCATACGAGCGTAAGAAATCCCACTTCCGTTTTCCGGTACAGTCGTGTGATAATGTGTTTTTCCTTCTTTCATTTTATGGTCTGTTTTTGCAAAATTTTATGTGAATTAGTTTCTTTTGTTTTTGGTCACTTTTTTGTGGGTTACGTTTCCGCTTAAAGCGTGTCATTGTGGAATACCTTGGTAGATTCCTATAGTTTACAATGGACTTCAATTGGCCTTAGAATAGTGGCTTAGAATAGTTATTTTCAACTACAGTTTCAAATGCGAAAGATAAAATCATGGAAATGTCGCCTTAGATGATCCGATCTATCAACTGAAGATATGTATAAATAAAACCGGACAGAAATGTTGTAAATTAAGTGGGACGGCGTCTCCTGGCCAGGATACTTCTAAGCAAAAAGAAAGAAAGAGGTATTTCAACATATTTTTAGCTCCCTTCATAAGCACAGTCTATCAATAAGGTAATAAATCGAAAGCCCAAAACAAACCAAACACGACAAGCTGCAGCGTGTCATTAGCTTAAAACAAAACTATCACGCAGCGATGATTCACGAGCGAAACGAGAGTATCACTAACAAGCGCGGCACATCCCTTATTAGCTTTAAGTGATCATCGATCAAACGGCACGCTAGACGCAAGCAATGCGCGGACAATTTGTCACGTCGCCCTTGACGCAGCGTGACGCCTAGTTATAATCACACTATTTACGTGATTAGTTTTTAATGTTACAGGCACAGACTAGCCTAATTTTTACACATTGTTGGGACCACAGACATGAATCTAAATTTATGCGAACTAAGCGTGTCATTTTTTTTGCTATCGACTGTGCCATAAAATAGTGGGTTAGTAATGGAATTTCCTATTTGCTCAAAACAGATTTATAGTTGATCGATCAACTGGGGTATGATTTGTTATACTGATAGTCGATCCTTTGTATCGTTGGGAATTCTCGTATTACACACTTGACTTTGTAATGTCGGCTAAGACAATAAGATTTAGTCTGGATAACAGCCCGGGTCATATATTTGGATATTCAATAAGTATTTGCTTCAGACCTTTATGGATCTAAAGTAATTAATTAAAATGACGTAGCATGGGCTTAAAAGATTAGTTAGTATTTGCTAATTAATTAAGCGTACATATGTAAATACGACGAAAGTTCTACCCTCTACAACTATCGCCGGTCAAACTGATATTTATTTCCTCCAGTCAACATTCCTAATTGAAACTTCTGGTACAAGTAAAACAAGATCTATCAAAACAAACACAGGAAAATACAATGCCCATGTTTATAAATACGTCAAAGTAGAAATAGAAGTTTAAAACGCGTGACATACAGTGGGCGGGCACTGGATCGATCAAAGCTGAGCTGAAGCCAGCGTGCGCGTTCTGAACGTCACGCTGGGACGGCGGCGCGTGCTGCGAATGTTTGGACCAACAGTGTGACAGGAGCATTGCACTCTTTTACCAAAGGCCAGTCTATTGGTGGACGTGGCTCGCATTTGATGTCATTATCTAGACCAAAATGTATGCAAGTGCACGCTCGTAAATTTTGTTCAGAAGGTTTTATCGATCGTTCGTGGTTGGTGGATCTGAATAGTAAAGATAAATTAAATTGTGCAAGTAAATTTAATATTTATGTAGTTGGGGTATATTTTTTCACAAGGAAGATGTAATATGTCAAAAGCTAGCGGTAATAAAATATACTAAATCCCTATAACGGCCCATTTCCGAGAATCGATTTTGTCAATGGCTACTGACTAGATTTAGGATGATTTACTGATCATAGCGTTGAATCGTGTATATTAACTAATAAGACGAAACTATTACTTAAGCAAGCCCACATAAATTACTCTTAATGCCATGATAAATCTATTGGAAAATGTAATAAATAAACAAATTATAATAAGATTATGAATACAGATGGCATTCGACAGATACAAGACAATATCAAAGACATTTCCCGACCCAAACACATCAAATAAGTCACGGCCCATTGATCGCATCTCATCGGAATCACTAAAAACTTTAATTCAAACATTTGGCGCGCATCCAACGAGTTTTGAAATGTCCTAATTCATGATCAGCTACAAAGTAAGTTCGCAAAAGCGAATCCACTTTCACTTGGCGACGTGATGGAAGTAGAATTCATTGTTGGTGCGCTTGTCAACGGGTGGGACGCGGTAGCTTCTCAAACACGCAAATAAATTTTATTGCCAGCGGTTTAATTAACTGCGATTTATGGGCCGGACAGGAGCCAAACCTATGCAGCTACCTCTGTCCAACGTGTTCTGCAAATCAGAATTCTAGATCTAGTCGTGGAGGTTGGCATATTTTGCAATTCTGTTTCGACAGTTTTCAAGGATGCGTTAGAAATAATCAAAAGTTTTTACTGGTCAAAGTTTAAATATACTCGTAGTGGTACCCATTTCATATTTACCTTAATAGACAGCTCCCCAGCTGGCAATAATTTAAATTCGAGACAATCACGTTCTTAAATGGAAGAAAAATAAACATCTTAGAAATAAATCATAAATTAACAATTCATTATTTATGTAGGCAGTTTTTGAAAGCACTACTGTCTATGGACTATTAATGTTTAAAAAAAAGTAGCTATATTGTGTATAGGTAGTAACTTACTTTTTTAAATAAAGACGTTATGACGTTGACGGTGTAAGATGGAAGGTGTAATTATTGTTTTTGTAAAGTTTATTATTTTAAAATTAAAGTTGTGATTCAAAAAGTGTTAAATTTGTTCAAACTCTAACCCTTTATTTATATCAAAGATATTTCAGAGTTCACTCTTTTGGTGTGCTATGGGGACTTGCAATCAATCTATGTAAAATGTAAGAAAATCAAGATTTGCTCTTGTGCTTAAGACTTTGGACACGACACACGTGGTTTACTAACATAAATATATTATTTTCTTATTCTCCTAACTGTATATTAAAGTGGGGTTATCTTACTTTTATAGATGCTGTGGGATTCGGGAAAAACAGGTAGAGACTGGAGCTTCATTTTTTAGGTTATTGCACCTTGATACATCAGAAATACCCTCGATATTAGCCTATTTACATTCGAAAATTCGCAACCAATGGTATGCATGTTTTTCTTTATTTCTATAACTGTGACGAGGTAATGAAAAAAATAGTAAAACAAAAACAACATAGTGATACGGTACAGAATTGAATGTCATAAACCCGTCAGTATCAATAGTGGACGATGGGCAGTGGATAGTGTCGGCCGGACTGCGAACCCATCACACTTTATTGGCGCTATCCAATATAAATTCCCGTACAGGAAGGTATTTGTACACGTACACACATGATGCGTAAGCGTGGCGCGAGGTAAAAGTGTCGACAGTAAATCAATTCTAATTTTACAAATAAATAAATAACACCCAACATTCGTATACATAATCCTAACCTCAGACTAAGATTGAGTCTTGTGTCGTTTTTATCAGGAACTACGAGAGACTTTTCGGTCTCACAAACGCTCAGACCCGAAATAAATATTTGTGGACCGCACAAACATTTCTCTCGGTACGGGGATCGAATCCACGGCCTCTCGTTTCACAGGCGGCGTCTAACCGCCGGCGCCACGGATGCTGTCAAAGATACTATACATTTCTTGGACTTTATGGACGACTACGAGTAACCAAGAGATATGAATTTGATTGATGCTGCTCTTCTGTATTATAAAATCTCTTTTTAATTCATAGCTGTGTTTATTCAATTCATAAAATAGATGACTGTATATATTTTTTATTTGCGAACCGGTTTTTTGTTGTCTATAACAGCGAATTTTTTTCAAAAAATATTCACCCGATAGTTTAGCCTTCATAGAATTCCACACACAGTTTCAACATTCATATATCCGACTATAGTAATTTATTTTTCCCGTTTCAGGTTTTTGTTATGTAAGCCTATTTTATATTCAGATTGCACTGTGCTTTCCATACAGTTAAAGTTCCTTTAGTGTACCAATAGTTATCGTAACATATTTTGTTTCCCAAAACCCTGACTTCAAAACACCGATACAATTTCACCGTCCAAACACACAGAAAAAAGCCTCTCACAGTCCACGATTGGTTATTTCAGGAACGTGTCTAGACTTTCCGTAAACAAACAGCGCATTTGTCTGCGGCCGGCGGTTTCGTTCGCCGTCCAATGGCACAAGTTGTTTAAGCATGTAGAAACTTTGCGTACAGCTTAAAACATCTGCCGGTACACTGGCCGCTTTAGACGCGGTGTAATTTGTATGTACCAAACATACTATGGTAATGTTGGACAGAAGTTTTAGAATACATTTTGGTTATATGTATGTTATTTTTGTGACTAGTGTTTTTGATTCTTTATTGGTATAATAAGAATTACCGTAGTTAGAAACTATAAAACATTCGATTAGAATGCAAACAAATTGCGACTTTTTTTAACCCTTACAGAATGGTATATTATGAATAACATATTTCTACGATGAGCATATAAAAGTGGCTTCTTGGTGGTATTTATAAGCTGTTAGACGTTTGCTTTTAATTGCAGTACAGCATTGAGAATGATTTTTTTGTCCTTAAGTAATTAGTGTAATATTGTTATGTATAAAAAATATACTAACCTAACCCATCTTAAAAAATGCTATTACAATTACAACAAATTAAATCATATTTTTCGATCTGAAAAGTTAAAATTTCAGTCGAAACCATTATACCGCCCGTGTAAATCATACCCAATTCCGATAATCCGTCACAGAGTTGACCTACTGCAGAACACTCGATACAAACCAGTGCAGACGGATGGGCCGTTTAAAAATAAATGAGGTGTGACAATTCGCGCCAAGAGTATCGCGAAGAGCTCATTAACGCTGCGCCGAACTAATTTATAGCTCGTATTTATTTATCGCTTCAGTAATATTAGCTATAATAACACTACCGATAACCGAGTGTATGAATTGTGCGAGAACACCCGTGGCTTTTGTGTTTTGTATTGTAATTTGTAACCATTTTATGAAAGATTTGAATGTCTAATAGTAAGTAGTCTATGTAACAAGTCCAGCAGGTTTCTATGGAAATCTTCATAGTAGGCTTACGTTCACCAGTCAATTTCTTGTTGATGAAAAAGGGAGGAAGGGAGGGATAGAGACAGAGAAAGAAAGACTCAATATAAAGATGAATAATTGAGTTGAGTGATAATTATTTGGAATGTAACTATTTATTTTTCAGAGCTTAATAGCAGTTTCCGTAGGCTTTAATAGAACGTATTTTCCCCCCTATGTTACATTTCAAAACAGAAGAAATGTGTTAGGAATTCATAATTCGTGTCAAATAAGTAATTTTTAACTGGATTATTTCTGAAAAGTCCAAAGATTATGTTCGTGACGGCCTGTTGGTAACGGATTGAACGCGGTTACCGATTCGGTGGTCGTGGGTTCGCAGGGTCGCATTCCAGAGCATAGCTATGATTTTTCCTCCCATGTGTGTTTAGATACTCACAATGAACGCATTTCAATGCTGAGGGAAACATAATGAAATGATCTACATACCATACAGATTAACAATGTTCAAATCCTATTAATTAAGACTGCACGCGATAAATATGACCAGGTTTATTATATTATAGGCAGTATAAGTTAACGTAATCATGAGTATCTCAATAAATTGATATTTTACGAGTGTAACCCACATTTCCACACATTTTATATGACATGCGTGCCCTTGTTTCAGACTAGACTGTACTAATTGTTACTATAAGTGCTAATAAATATATTACATTGTATAGTTCAGTAATGGCCTTACCCGAGTTTTCATGGTACGTGAAAAATAATAAAAGCGTTAAAGTTTTTAGTTTAAACTAAAAAAGTTTAGTTCAACGAGGTGTCACTAGATGTCGTGGTTACCGATTTAGAATCTTTTAAATCGTATTTTAGCAATAGTTTCACTTATTGTACAAAATAGGTATTTCTATTTTCACAAAACCTTCAAATATTTATGTTTAGAAAATAAAAGCGAACACAAAAAATATAACTTTAATTGAAAAAAAAAAAAAAAAACAACAAACAGCCAAATTACGTACACACATCCAATATTCACAACGGACCACCATTACACTGCTATAGGCCAAAACAATACTAAAAAATAATACGTCAGCAAAACTCCAAGAAAACCCGAGGGACCTTTCCGCGTCGAAAGGAAATAACCTCAATATACAACATCAAAAAAAGAAAAAAAAAACAAAAGGCACTTAATACCTTTGTACGCATCGCGGTCAAAGTGGTCCGCAGATTTGACATTTCGAGATCGTTAGTCCCGCCGCAAAAAGGCGTACGTTTAAAATCGAGTGGCTAAATCAAAGGGAAGCTGGGGCCTTTTAGGCTTATTACACGGTCGACGTGGTCCGAGGTAAAAATGTCTTGTTTTCTATCGGGAAAGGCCTCTAATGCGGCCCACGTCAATTAGGACGAGTGGGGCATTGTTCCTGGAGATCGGACGGCCATTGTCCCGGGAATTATACTTTTCATCGATTTTTTTACGGTGCGTTTTGATAGGATCAGGAATATACGACGAGTAACGATGTAACTGAATAATAATTTCATTTGTGTTTCATCTTTGGTAAATTAATGCAACGTTGTATAATGCGTATATCTGAACTTGCATATTAAATAGTCCATATATTAAGATTTCTTAAAATGAATTCTAAATATTTTCAAGTTTTTGCCACTCATCATGAATTCAGACTTATGAATGCTTTGTTTTCTTAGTAGCATGCATAATGAAACTTAGGATTTGTATTTCTGCAGTTTTACATCAACTTAATTTAAACAACTTAATTTATAAGGATAATTAATTTGGGTTTGGACCCAAATTCAATATCTTCATATTATTTACATTAATAATTACGAAAAACATCAACCATGAATAAAAATAAAAATTTGCAACGTACAACTCAAAACCAACGCACAGATACGGACGGATTTAACAAGACAACACGTGTTCCACACCTCTCGAACCTCAAGGAATACAGTGAGAATGGGCAACGCTGCAGTGAACATGGGCAATCCGATTGGATCTCGTAAATATGTGACACTAACAGGCGGAACACCGCGCCGGGCCGCGCCGGGGCAAAACTTTAGCGATTATCGTAAAATTGACGCGGCAACGAATGGATACTTGAGCGCATGGAGATTTGGCACAGACTTTAGATTTTATCGTTGAGCCCCACTCTCCCCCCGTCTATATGTTCGGGACTGAGCGTGACACACATACCTATTGATATTAATGGTTTTCGTATGGAATGGAATATGTTTTAGTTTTGTTGATATCGAAGTGTAAGGATTCGACATGATCATTTATAAAAACTTGGATTTCTTAGTAGCATCTCTTTTTTTCATTAATGTATTTATTTACAATACCATCCTTTTCAGTCACAGGAAATCCGCGGTCGAACAAGGACCTTATTGCACCGTTGTTTTTAAATTCTCACTAAAAATTCACCTGTCCCAACCGAATTAGCAATGTAATTCGTCTCACGTTTAGTTCAGTTTCTTACAAATCCGAGAGTAAATATAAACTTTCAATTGTAGCATTGACATCGGCCCCTTTATTTATTAACAGAAGCCGAGAGCGGCGCGGCGTGGCACTCCGGCCAGTCCGAAACTCTTCGGCTACAGTTTGACCTTGTTTTGTTGTTAAGTAAATTGTATCTTCGTGCCTTACCGCTCCGACGGCGAGTTGTGATTGTGCGACTTCAGTAATTTCCCTCGGCGAAAAGTTTTCATTTCCGCGCAGTGCTTGCTGGCTGTGATTTTTTTGTTTTTTTTTTTAATGTCAAAGATTGATAAGGTTGCGTTTTGTTAGCGCTGGTGTAGGTGTTCGACGATGATTGTGTTGAAACGAATGTTCTGTTAATTACTTTACATGCAAAGGGAGCTTTAAATAATCTTATGGATGTAGTAGGATATTAAATACTTTCAAAATTGGATCGAAAGAAAGGTAGTTTAGTTAATTATACAATAGAATGAAACAAAAAGTTTTTATGTATATAATGTTTTTGTAATGACACGATAGATGGCGTTTGGTGTTCAATGCTTCGATATAATATTTAAATGAAATACAATGTTTATTTGTATTCACGACCTTGAGGTCGGCACAAATTAATAAAACTACTTCATACATTATCAATAAGTTTCCGATATAAATAAAAAAATACAGACTTGTAATTTAGATATCACAATTTTCCTCCCAAATTTCGTCCAATACAAAGCCGAAATATTCCATCAGTTTATCTTAACCCACGTGCGCCTTTCCATCTAGAAGTAATAGATAAAAAACCCTGTTTATTCTTGATAGAGACGGGGGTCGTTCGTACCCGGAGCAAAGTCGGGAGTAAAAAGAACGCGTTGGACTAATGGAGCGGACGAATCAGATGAACTTTTAAAAGTTGCCGCGCCGAGCCTTTTTGTTTCAGTCTCGACTCCGTTTTGCGATTATTTTTCGCAGAGTCGAATGTTTCCGTCTGTTGTTTGAGGGTTAATTTGGATGAGTGATTTGTTTTCGTGGGTAGTTGGGGCAATATCATGGATGAATTTAAAAATGGAATGGAATGAGACATTTATGTGTACTGAGATTTTTTCCAGATTTTTGGTTGTTTAATAAAAGTACCAACAATATTATACAATATCAATTAATACAATGGGCTTTAAAAAGTAATTTATAATTATCATGAAACGACTTGACTAGGAATTTGTGAGTTAAATTATTTAAACTTACATTTGTACCTTACGTCACGCCTTTTTCCCAAAAGGGGTAGGCTGAGGTGCTATTGGGATACCTACATTTCACCTTGTGTGTTCAGTCCCATAATGTCTCAACAGGGGTCGAGCCTATCGGGCACAAATTCTTGACTCTGGGATGAAAATATATAGAAAAATCAAATATCACTTTGCCCGACCCAGGAATCGAACCCGAGACCTCGGCTTTGTAATCGTACCGAAGCATAACTAAGCCATTTTTAACAAAATATAAATATTGCCGAGACAAAAAATATAACAGTCAAATCGAACATGTTTACCCAACAACTAGCTTCGGTAGGTAAAAAAATGCTCAAGGGGGCGTGAAACATTTTCTGCTGACGTAAACGAATGAATGTATTGTTTCCGGAAGTATTAGAATACTCCGAAGTACCCTCTTTCCTGTACGAAAATAAACTGCGGGGTTACTCTATAAAAAACGACACGAACTTCGAATATTCGGATGTTCGACGTCCGGAGTATTTAAGTTTTCCACTTCTAAAAATCAATACTATTCTCCATCATACTTATCATTTTTTACGAACTTAGTCTATGGTTACGACGTACGATTGAGGTTTCCAACATTTGTAGGGTATCTAGGCATATTAGTGAATTTTTACGTACGGCTTCCGAACATTCGAAGTCCGTATCGTTTTTACAGAGTAACCCCTCTGTATATTTTCGAAGCATGGAAACGTATGCCTATATTGATGAGTGTGCAAAATACGAGAGTCATGTTGAACGGACAGAAGGGTCCGGTTTTTTGTAGCCTGCAAATAATTGAAATACTTTGGGTATGCTTATTTGTGTGTGTAAGGTATTGTTAGTCTTGGGTATAGTCAGTCGCCTGATTGGTTTTGAAGTAGCGTGTGTCGACTGTGAATTTAGAGGTTATAAGGTGGATTCCCAGGTTGAGCAGTCTTACGATTTGTATTGAATAAATTGTACGAATTGATTGAGTGTGGGATTTGTGTATGTTTTCGCGAAAAGCTCTTCTCCTTAGCCATCTTTGAACGGAAATAAACTCGACTAACTAGTGACACCAGCTACTTTATCCTGCAATGGTGCACGTCAATATATAGTATAAGACGGTCGATTTTTTTTTAAGAGTCGCTCAAATTTATTTTGCGACTTCGTAATCAAATCCAGGACTTCACAATTCACAGCCCATATACGCTACCTACCTACTACACCAATAAGCCTACTCACATTTAACATAGTATAAAATAAAAAGGAATCATATCAAACCCCTCCCCTCCCCCTAACCCTTCCCTTCCCCCTGCCCCTCAAAGCCTTTTCGACAAGTGAATTGAGCCCATATGAACCACTTTATTCAGCATCACGTGTTCGGCTTTCCAACAAACGAATATCGAATAGAAATAACAATTTTCAGACGATACGCTTTCCACACGGCCGCGTTCCAGTGCGGAATTGTGTCCCGTTTGATTTTTATTACCATTCCTTGTTACGAAATCTATGGATTCTATGTTTCAAACTTCAATCAAATATACACTAGATTATAGGTAACGGCCTAAAAAACGGCAAGAGAAATAAGGGCATAAATAAGCGTGTGGTCTTATTTGATTTTAATATGGTCCAAAAACACAATAATTCTTAATTTAAAGGAATAACCTGAAGTTGATTATAAATTAAGACCGCTACATCTCGTAGATCGAAATTCAAATGTATAAGTATGAGCAACCTTGGCCACTTTTGGCGTGTGATTTTGTTCCGGACCCTGTATCTAGTATATATTTCGAAGGTTTTAAAGCTATGAATTTGAGGTCTATACTAAACTCATAATCATAATCGTTAAGTCGCCCCATTAGTTCATGTAATCATACTCGTAAAATAACTGTTCTACGAGTATATGAGGGTACGTTATAGACTAAAGGCCAGACTTTCGTCATTTTATAAAACGTAAAAGTTTGTCTGACATAGGCATCACACAATCAGCTATTATGAATATATAAAGTTCCGATCGTGGTTGCTTTGGAAGTAATGAATAATGTGTTTGAAAAGATAAAAGAACCATCAAAAGTATCTCGAATGAATGCGGACACTTTTTCAGCTTTTATAAAATGATGAAAGTCTGGCGGCCACGGGCTCTTGGTATATTACTTTGTGTATTTCGATTTGAAGGATGAGTTGCTCATTGCAGTAAAATACGGTCCAGTTTGAAAAAAAATACCTTTCCTCTGCACCCAAGAGTCACATACGAGTACATTGTCCTGACCCCACACCACTGTACAACTGCAATGTCTATTTCTCGCGCTAAACAGCAGTGGTAGGTACCACCGCAATGTTTATTTCTCCCGCTAAACAGCAGTGTAAATGCACTGTTGTGTTTCGGATTGAAGGACATCGTAGGCAGAGTAACTGCTGGACATATAGAAACTTACATCATGTAACTTACATGTTTCAGGATTGCGAGCGCAGTGGAGTGCCAAGCATTGCGTTGTAATTCAAGATGTTGTTTGGTTTTCCTACTGTTCATGGGCGGTCGCATCGCTTAACATCAAGTAAACGGCATGCTTGTGTCGCCATTCGTTGCAATAAAGAAAAAAATACAACCGAAACAAGAACCTGTGTATTACAGGAATATTTGTCTCGGAGCGGGCATCGAGCCAGCGGCCTCGAGTTTCACAGCAGGCGTTTCAGCAACTGCGCTACGGAGGCTGTCAGTTAAGGTGCCGAGTCGCGACAGACTGATGTCTGGGCCTCCTTAATCGTCATAATTATGCTAGCCTGTTCGACCAAAATCGATCTCATGACTCCTTTGAGTATTTTTCGCTATTTCTGATAGTTTTTTAATGTAATAAATGCCTGCTTAGAAATATTCTGTATATCAAGTATTTGTTAACAAAGCTCAATGTAGCGTCTTTATTGAAGGAACGCGAAACTCAATACTCGATGGTACTTGCAAAGCGTCTTTGAGTATTTTCGATTGTTAGATCTACGTGAGCTTCCGTCAAAGACATATTTCTCCTTCCTACAGCAAGATATCTTTATTTGACTGAGACATTTGTATTATGGGCGACTGAGATATTAAAAAAAACTAGTAGTACTAACAGGGTATTTTGTATCGTTTTTTATTTTATTTTGCGCAGGTGGAATGTATCTACCGTTAAAATAAAACATGTCTCTCAAAACAGTATTTAAGAAGCGTGTAACATGAAGCGAATATTAATATTTTACAAAAAGAGTGGGAACGGAGTGAGGACATCTTACAGACTATTTCCCAGGCGCAGTTGTAATGCATATATAGACTAGTGATGGTAAGCGATGCAACCGCTCATAAACAGTAGCAAAACCAAACAACACCTTGAATTACAAAGCATTGCTTGATACTTTACTGCGCTCGCTATCCAGAGACATAAGATGTTAAGTTTCAATATGTCCAGTAGTTACTCTGGCTACAATGTCCATCAATTCGAAACAAAATAGTGTAACACAAGAGTGCATTTAAACTGCTGTTTGGCGGGAGAAATAGGCATTGCGGTGGTACGTACCCAGGTGGCCTCTAACATATGAGAGACCTACCACCAGTACATACTGTGTGGCTGTTTTGTATAATAATAAAATTAAAAAATAATAATGTTATATTGTAAAATATATCCTGAAATATCGATTAGATAGCCAAAAAACCGTCCAGCTATTTCCCTACGGTTTTCGAGACGTGTGTATCGACAGGGGAGCAGTCGATAGCCCTCGAGTCGCTTTGTGAGCCTCTAATATCAGCAGCCACCGGCTACAAGATATTGCCGTAGACATGTTTGTTTGTTGCCTCAATATACAGCATGGGACGTTTCAGGATTCCGTTTAGTCTCAAGTTATTTTTGTAGAGTCAGTACTCCCTTATTCATAAAAAACCGCTTATCAACCACATAAACGTAAATTAGTTAAATCGTGTTTAAAGGAGATAATACATTCATTAACATTTGCAATTCATAATCGTTATTTCTACATATTTTAACTAGTATTGCCACTTTTTAATTTATTAAGTAATTATAGGAAGCCAGTGCCCTGTAGGAGGACGTTCGTTTGCTGATACTATACAGTGCAGTATATTGTTTGTAAATGATGTGAAAAGGCGGACACAGTGCCTTATTCTCTACTATTCTATGACACTATTGGTATTCTGTACCAGTCAACTTTTGGGTGATACAGAGATAAATTAATATAAACGTAAATTTGGAAATTCAAGTTTATTTAAAAATACCATAAAGGTCACTGGCACAAAATGAAAAATCCAATATAGTTAAAAAAAAACAACATAAATTCCATATTTTTTATTGCATATCGCGTATGTCGTATCGTAGCAACACAAAACGCTATCGCAAAGTGAACATCTCCAGTCAAAATTTTAACCTGTCTATGCATTTCGATGTAAACATGCGAAAATATATTTCACAATTTTCGTCAAAGTACATTTGCCAATAAAATATGTACGGAACAGCAATCCGTCGTATTGGATTTATCCGCCGAACCGATCCGAACTCGGTCGTCGGATATCCGAGCGGTCAGCACAAAAGGCGGATACGGATGAGAGCTTATGCCATGTTTGCTTTCATACTACTCTAATATGAGAAAAGATGTATTGTAAAGGCATCGTATTCGGAATTTCGGTGGCCGTACGTAGAGGGCGCTGTACGCTTCACTTGAAACGTCGGCTTTTTGACAACTCTATTATGCGATTGGAAAATGGACCATTGGAGGATGAAAACGTTTATATTTTTTACAATAGAGTTTAACAGAGTACTTTTTTTGCACACCGTAGCGATTCGGAAGAATTACTATGGTATGTACAAATCCGCCAATCCGCACTAGGCCAGCGTGGTGGACTATAATGCTTATCCCCTTCTTATCGTACTTTTCATTGTATTTTAGGTCCATAAATTGTGAGAATGAACATTCTCTTGTACTTTTACGATAATTTTCGCTCCCACAATAGTGTAGATAATAATTATAGTGGCTTGAACACCATGACACAAACCTTGGTTTGTCACTATACGGGCAATGTGTGTGACTGTTGCATTCAAGTATTTATTAAACTATACTTCAGTATGCCTATTGGGAAATTTAAGTATTCCTTACTAAAGTCTTTGAAACGTGATTGAGCTAGATCACCTTAGTCGTCCATTGCCTAGTTCAGTTTTTTGTTTGTTTCTGTTTTCTATTTTACTATTCCTCATAAATTAATGATTATTATTAAATATCTAGATTGTACCTTTTCATCACCCACTTAATTTTTATTGTTTATTTCCATTTTGTTTAGTATAAGTAAATTGTATTAATTTAAGCTAGTTATAATGAATGTTGTATACACCTGTAAGGATAGTACACTCTGTCCAAAGCTATAATGTTATATGTTTTTGTAAGTTTTGTGTTACTGTCGTTGGTGTGTCTTTTAAATAAAATAAAATAAAATAAATAAATATACTAGGAACATTTTACATACACAATTATTATTTATCTAAGCCTTTATTAAAAGAACTCCAATATATTAAAGCTAAAATGTCCCAGTAATTCCCAATAATGAACTAAGCTTTCCAGCTTCGAACCTAGTTGCATAAATCTTTAATCCCAACTGCAGCTTGATAATTAGCTCGCTAACTTAACTGGAAAGCTGAATACGACAAGAACTGCTGTGAAAAATATAAATATGCATTATACAGGGATTGAAAAAGTTATTTTGATAAAGACTTACGTGGCACTAATACTATCCGTAGTTAACCAGACTTTTTTTCATCATATTTTTCAATATGCCTTTTTTTTTATTGCAATGAATGGCGAGACGAGCCTGCCGTTCGCCTGATGGTAAGCGATACGACCGCTCATGAACAGTAGCAAAACCAAACAACACCTTGAATTACAAAGCAATGCTTGGCATTCGACTGCGCTCGCCATCCTGAGACGTAAGATGTTAAGTCTCAATATGTCCAGTAGTTACTTTGGCTACAATGCCCTTCAACCCGAAACACAACAGTGCGTTCACACTGCTGTTTGACGGGAGAAATAGACACTGCGGTGATACCCACCCAGATGGCCTCTCACATATGAGAGACCTACCACCAGTAAAATTGAGCAATTTGAGCAATTTCATATATTTTTATTTTTTTAAAGGACAGTCACGCAAACGTTACCTAAATAAAGCATAACGTTTCCTTAACATAGTTTTTAATTGTCCCTACACTTCTCTTAAATTTCTTTCAAAATCCTTATGCGTAAACATCGAAAAAGATTATCATAAAAGGCAGTAATTTGTATCTGAATACTCGTCTCTCATACACGTCATTATTGTTAAAAGTTCCGGTAAACGTCAGCGGCAAGACACGAGACATTATAAAAGTCAGACATTATAAAAGACAGACATTATAAAAGAAAAGGCGGAACAAAGAAGTGGTATATCTTTTGATGCCAAGCGGCCACGGTGCACGCATCAACTTGCATTTTTAACGATGCTACCGGTTAACGAACGTGCGCTGTACATTGCTGTGTCTTTAAGCGTACTGTGTCAGTATCAAATTATTTTCTTTGATCTCAATACACGTAATGTGCCATGTGCGGAATCTAAAGAAATAGGTGGTATTTTCTTTCCAGGTGTTGTCATTAACGGTGGTTTTGAACGACTTTTGTTCATATTTTACTACGGGTGAGAATCCATTTTAAATTTTTACATGGAATTTATTCAAGTTTTTTAATGCAATTTGTTATATTCGAAATTAATTTATTTAACAAAAACGTCCATAAATGTTCTCTCATATTTTTTCAGTATTTACGTCACTTTACAATACAAAGCTTTATTCTATAAGAAAGCCCCTCACATATTTTATTTTTTGCATTCACAATTCCTGCGACTTTACACAACTTGTAATAAACTGATCAGAATAAGTACGACATGTATATCAAAAAGTTTGTATACAAGATGTCCTGCATGTACAACCTTTCCCAACGCCCTTAATTTCGCTGACCTTACTCATACACTGAAAGTACTACCAAATCATCCCTCAAGATCGGTCCATCCCTCATTACTCTATATAATAAAAGCAACAAGATAAGGGATTCGACGTGTCCGGAGCCCTGTCCGACCATTCTTTCCGGTACATTGTCTCTTCCGGCGCGCGTGACCGGACATCAATCACCCAGGGCGGAGGCCGGGGGCGGAGACAGGGGGCGAAGGCCGAGCCTACGTCATAAACATTTCATAAATGTTGCGCGACAGATAGACATTGTGTAATGTTTTGGTGGATGGCAATTGGTAGTGATGTTATTGTTATTCTTAATGCTAAAAGGTGAGCATGAAAATATATAGACGGTGTAAAGTTGCTGAGGAAAGTTCGTATTCGTGGAAATGAACTATATACTTCATTGAACTAAAATGTTCAACATCATATAGATTCAATCATTTTTGTTCTACCACCCGGTTCGGAAAAAAGTTATCACAATCACCCCAAGATGGCTATCCTGAAGGTACCCTGCTGGTGTAATGTGTTTGATAGACTTCGTGGACCACCCACATTCTTTTTAAAACTTATCATATATGCAAGGTATCTCGGTGTGTTTAACTTCAACGTAAAAGTAAGCGATAATAGCGATAATTACTGAGATTTCAAAAAATGCTGTCTGCCCTAGGTTTACAACTGAAACACGGCAGTTGGCAATCTATCCCAACTAAGCATATTGAGCTCGTCGTTTCCTAGTGAAAATCTACTAAGTAACCCTCGTTGAATGGCACACTTCACTCATTTAAAAATACTACATTCACCCAACCCTATCGCACAATAGACACTTTCGTACATTCCCTACTCGCCAGCACTCAGTATTCGAACACGACGCCCTCCATCAATCATATTACTAGTTTTTTCATCCATTGTTATATTACGCCGCTCACTATTTGTGGTATTGCCAAAAAAAAAACAACACTTATTCCATTTTTTGCACGTTACATGAAAAAAATTGGAATGCTCAATGTGTGTTTTAATAACTGCATTGCCGTGTTGATGGAACGTGTCGAAAGGCTTTTTTTGAAATTGGAACGTTGCGAGGGAAAATAGTAAAAAAAAAAACAAATGATAGAGTACCTACTGGATGTTTTTTTGCATAGAGATCGCAAACGTGTAAATAGCTCATTTGATGAAAAATTACGGAATAATGAGGAAGAAGAAAAGGGATATTTGTCCTGCGGCAGTCTCACAAATCCACCTAAATACGACGGCAAATCATAAATTCACGCCTGTTTCGAGAGACATTATAACAATGTGACAATATAACCACTTCGTCAAGATGGACCAAAACTCCTTTTTCATTTCATTTTGTTTCATTTGTAATATAATTGTGTTTATATTGTCTTTTTTTACTGTAATTCGAGAATGCCATTTTAATAACAAAAACAAAAATTGTCATTCCCGCCTTTCCAAGTTTATTAGAACTTTCGGAATACGCTAGATGGCGCTAGTTCATACGTTTATTACAAAATATTTTAATTATTTATTAATATATACAATGTGTTGTAGAAGAAGTCATCGCCTTCGCAGGGTAAGAGGTTAAACTTCATTGCAATTGATTCCCACTCACACAGGTATGGGAGCACAATGTTATTAATTTTCTTACATTTAGTTCGTATGACTATCATCTGACGCAAAGTTTCTTTGCTAATCATGAGTAGTGGATCTAACCGCAAGGATGGGAGAGGCAGGTTCGAGTCCTGAGCACGCATTTCTAACGGTTGGAAATCCGCATGTAAGAGTTTTACCAAAATTTTATCGGTGAAGTTTATCATACATTAGTCATCGAAACAACTATGACACCTTACTTACTGTCGCATGAAAATCAATCGTTTGTAAAACTTAAATTCAACCCTGCGTGCGATCCACCCACAAAAATCTCCAAAACCAATATAAAAATAATACAAGCACAGAATTGCATGGGCGACATCGTTACGCCGGCTAAGTCACTCTTTAACCAACCTCTTATGTCGACGAGGCACGCGAAATTTTTACATTGTTCACGAAAAACTTTCATAAATACGGTCTCAAAGGCCATTCAGCGATGCTACGTATTTGCAAGGAGGAATTCGCGCTCGCTGCCTCGTAATGGCTGTAATTATATTTTTTTGTTCGTTTCGCTTGGATTTGATAGTTTATGTCTGTTAAATGAAGTTCGTAATGTCTGTGATATTGCGTAGTTTACTGTAGGTATATATATAAAATAGTCCTTCGTCCTAATAATATTTTTTTTTATTTTCCTTATTTTTCCTAGTTTTAATATTTTTCCTTCTGGAATGGTTGTCTAGAAGACATTGCTCTTAGTGATAAGACTGCCTATTGCTTCATTAAATCTTTTGTTGTCTTTTAATGTTGTATTTAAATAAAAGTGTTATATCATTATTATAAAAAATTTAAACGAATAAGGAAAATTTAAAACGCACTATCAATCAAACAGGGGAAAACTAAGACAAAATTCACTCCATGGTTATGGACAATAGGGGTTCCGACACAAACCAGCTAAAGTGAAGCCATCACTACACGATCTACAAAAGCGGGGTGAATCCCTAAAAATTCAGTCCATTCTCAACACAGGTACTCATCGAGACCAGATCGGGCACAATCGGGGAAATTGCAAGATCGTGCCGGTTCTTTCACGGTGCATTGTTGTCCGGCCTTGCGTCATCTTGATGACCCGAAATCTGCGGTTTGACGATGAATCTGTCGGTTCATTCGGTAAGAGATATGTTATAACAGGATTAAATTAAGGCTAAAATTCAATTAATCTTTTGAACACAATTCAGGATGTTTTACGAGTAGACCACACAGATAAAGTCAATGGAAACACAATCTACAAATTCATGGAAAATTGCCCCAAAAATTCAACCCAAATCAATATAGGCCAGGTAAAGTAAAGCTATCGATACACGATCGGGGCACAATTGGGAAAATTGGGCGGTCGTGCGTCTCTGTAGCCGATGACCCGACGTCTGCGGTTCTGAGATGAATCTATCGGTTCCTTCGGTAATAGATATGTTATGACCGGGCCGGAATATTGGGGACACGGTATCCGTTTTCATGGAGATATGATTTTCGAGAAATCAGGAGTGATTTTTTAAGATCGTTGTAATAACATTGTTGAATCTATTGGGATCCTAATATAATAATAGATAAAAGAATTTTTTTTATAAATATTATGATAAACATACTGTTTTTATTTGTACGTTATGAAAACATTTCTAGCACGTGAAATTCATATATTTTATACTTAAATTATTTTATTACCGTGTAATTAAATATTTAATGAATACATTATCACTCGGTAGCGTTGATAACAAATCAACGTTTAATTGATTGTTAAAAGAAAATTAAGAAGAAATACAAACAATTATTATCTTTCTGAAACACATTACACATAACAGGCAAAATGTTCAACTATCATTACACCGTTCAAACATAATCAACCCGTAGATTTAATAAACATATCAAGGAGGACGGCGGCTAAGACCTTTCCGAGGGCCGGACCCCCCGGCATTATCGCGACGGGGCAATGGGGGGTAATAGGAGGCATTATGAAATATGAGGGGCTACATTTCGGCCCGATACTCGGCTTAGCGGGGGCCATCGCTAATCTGGCTGACTCCGTCGAAATTGCTCATTCCGGCCGACAATGGTGTAACAAATTCGATACCACCTGTGTGCGTGGGCGAAATTAAAAAAGTTTCACTCCCCCCTCCCCACGTTTCAGTCCCCCTCTGGCGCCATGTTCACCACACGTTTGAGCTTTGTGTGTCCGTCAATGATTTCGATTGGTATTAAGCGTTTAGGATTGCGTTTATAATCAGGATGGATTTGTAAAGTTAATTTGGACTTTTTTGTAGCTGAGTGAATTGTATCCTGTTTGTTGTTTTTTATGTGTTAAATTAATAAATTGTTATTATATTTATTATTGTATATTAACGCAATGATCATCTAATCATGTTAAGCATCTGTGAACGAAAAGATTCAGATTTGCTTCAGATTTAGATGAATAAGAACAGAAGATTTAGAAGAAAACAATATTCGCTTCACTTTAATTGTATCTTTGTGTATAAATATTATACCTGGGGTCTCAAGGCGAAGGTATACCAAGACGGTGGTCGCAGCTTCAAATACCAGGGCACGCTACGATTTTTTTTGGGTCATGTCTTTTAAGACATTTATTATACATTTTAATTGTAAAAAAAAAAACGGCATAAGAAAGCCTGCATACCACAAAAAGCATTATTTTATTTAAGTGAAGTCCGCTAGCCCGCAATAAGTACATCGACGCAAACAATTCCTTTTATTATCATTAGCTTATTAGAACCGGGGGGTAGTAGAAAAAGAATCTAAACAATGTATGAAATTTTATCAATTCAATAAATATGTACATTTCATTACCTAATATATAAATTAAAGCACGCTCGATAGACATTCTATTCAATACCACAGCTTAAACCCAATGAAGTCATTATCATGTCTCCTCGATAGTTTCTATTGGAAGCATCTCCACTCGACTGTTAGCCACACTCGTCACAATACTGTCTCGGATTAATGTTTAACATTTTGCGTTACAATTGTCAATTGATTCTCAGAAATGCGAGAGGTCCAAGATAATTGCTCTTGGAATTACTCATCCCGAATGTCTGACGAAAATTTACCTCAGAGGTATTTAGATTGATCGATAGTTGGGCGTCGTTTAATAGTGTACAGATAAGATATTGTCTATGCTACCTGTTGAATAAAATATGCGATATATTATGACGTACTGGCCATTTTGAGGAGTTGAACCCGCATGGATTGATTTTTTTTTTAATTTATAGAAATCTATATTCAAAAACACTATATTCTAAATTCAAAAACACGACATTTCGCTGTAACAAATGCTAATATTTTTCACTTTTAATGCCTATGATTTTTTATTATGAAATTAAAGAACATTTTAGAATATTGATTGTAGTGGGATAGTGGTATACATAGAATTAAAATAAAAACAATGGCAATATTAGGATAATAGTCGCGGGTTAATTTTTGGTCATATTGGTGACTAAGTGACTAAAATGCATTTGAGGCAAGTGTGGTGCAATCTTCTCGCTAGTCAACACAGTTATGCCGGCCAGAATAAAAACGAACATACACAATCTGCACCCGAAAATGCACGGTTCCCTAATTATAAAACCTCATCACCACGATTATTCATCAACAATACATCACCATAATCGATTTAATGCTGTATATCGATTACGTTTTACCCTATAGGCTGACATTTACCGCGTAAAATCGCTTGGAAGATTAGATTTCAGAGCAGCGAATTTGAACGCACCCGAGTCCCGAATTGTTTCGAGTGGCGATAAAAATTTGATCACGCCAAATGAGCTTGTAAAACGATCGAGCACGCTTCGCGATATTCCATTAGGATAATGTGGTATATTATTTATTTGTTTAATGAGAAAATAAGTTTGGCGATCGCTGATGTTGGCTTTTTTGAGGTTGCGAGTTACTTTCGTATGGATAGTTATTTATATGGTTTGCAGGTATATCTAGGCCGGGGTAGTGGATATAGATTTTATGTTTATGTTATAATGTGCATTAAATGATGGTACAATCATTAAAAAGAACAGATAGTGGTAATTCGAATAAAAAAATCAGGAATTCTGTTGTTTTACACATAATTAAATCACTAGGATGTTGATGTAATCGTTTGATATTAATTATATCTAAACTGTTTCTAATTTGTTATAAACGTAAGCAGGACTCTGTAAAACTCAAGTTGTTCAACACAATAAATCATACATACATAAACTCACGCCGTTTTCCCAGAAGGGGTAGGCAGAGGTGCCAGGACACCCGCATTTCGCCTTGTATGTTCCGTCCCACGAGTTGACAGGTGGCGAGCCTATCGCCATATCGGCCACAAATTCCTGACTCTGGGCTGATAATGAATAGAAAAATCCAATATCACTTTGCTCAATCCGGGATTCGAACCCGAAGCCACAGCTTAATACAATAAATCAATTAGTAAAATAAAGTCAACCGGTTTAAGATCTTCCTCCTTTTATGTCGCGTCGGTATATTATTGACTTCACCATCGTATCCTCCCTACAGACAATTAGTCTCCAAACTTTACATCCAAGGGTGTGTCGTCAAAAACTATTCGCAGTGACCGCCCGAGGTCGGGTGCAGCGACGTCTTGTCGTGCATTCTCGGAATAGTTGGAGAGGCCCGAACCCACCCGAACTGTTCACTGACTGGGGGCCTTTTGAGGCATTCCAAATATTTACTGCCATTAGGCTTATAATAAAAAATATTGTGATGACAAATTTGGAGTAGAATATATTTTGGGAAGAAAGACGGTTAATGGATGTTTAGAATGTCAACTGTGATACGTGAGGTCGTGGGTTCGAATCCCGTAAAAGCAATGTTTGACAGATTCACTAGTATGTGTATTGAGTATTGGTGTTATGAGAATGAAAAGTCTCATGTAATTTTCAATACCTACATTTGTCCATCTTAATCACGCCGTGACAAAGAGGACGGAGTACCGGACTAAGAAAATCTACTAAAATATTTAAATTACGAAGCTACAAAAAGGGAGGAAAATAATTCACCAAAATGCCTTTCAAACTTTCATGTCGCAAATCTATTTCTATGTATAAATAATTTTCAATCACAAAAATCAAACTTAATATCGTCTTCAAATAGCTCCTACGGGACTTGTAACTAGCCGAGGAATTGAAATTGAACAACGGCATTATCCCGGTAACTATGTGTGTGTACAAGCGTGTATCTACACGTGTGTGGGTGTGTGTATGTGTTTGTGTGTGTGTCCCGGTGTATTGACCGGGGCGGAACACCGGACGCGAACGAACTTTGATCGATAGCCGTGGATTTATGATAGAGTTTTGCCGGTCTTAAGTAATTGACTGGCTCCATTAGTTGTTAGGGCTGCCACTGGCCGAGGGGTGGTTTGTTTGTCAATGGAATACGTGAGGGGTTTTTGAGTTTGGTAACTGATATTTTACTTCATTTCATTTTCAAGCGATATAGTGTGGTAGATTTTCTTTTTGGATTTATTATTAAAACTCAAGATAGTATTTTTGTTGTTGCATGTGAAATAACGTAGTTCTTTATAAATTTTTTGAGCCAATTCTGTGACAAAGATTTATTTATTATGTTAAAATCAGCTAATGTCTTGTACTGATTTAAACAAATCAATTAAATATTAATGAAATTGCTTTATCATACACCAATTTTTAAAAACGAACAATATTTTGTGGGTTATATATAATTTCCAAAACGAAAAATAATATATTGAGATGTGTCAACCCTAGCACAAATAACTTTTAAGGGATCCACGCTTACACATATTGTTAAAGTTAATATCTTTACCTTATGTTTAGCAGAACTTAGCTACGTAGTTTATCGAGCAGAAACCAGTCTTGTATCGGATGTGTTTTCCTTGCCATGTCAGATATCCATATAAAATTCATATTTAGAATAACGAATATTGCATCCATCCATCCATCCATCAGCCAAAAAAAGTCACTGCTGAGTATAGGCCTTCTCCAAGATTTCCACCGTAACCTGTTGGAGGCAGCCTGCATCCAGTGACGTCCCGCGACCTTTACGAGGTCGTCTGATCATCTTGTGGGTGGACGTCCTATGCTACGTTTTCCGCCACATGGCCTTCAATAACTTTTTAGCTCCATCGGCCATAACTTCTTCAATCACAAACATTACTAAGTTCTAAGTAAAGTTACATCTCTTATTAAACCTCCTTTCGAATTATATTTCAACGCGGAAAGAGCATGTAATTGTCAAACAGTAAAATATGCAGAAAATTGTAAGCTCTACCTGAAAATCGAATCCTTACCGTACCGTTTATAACCTATATATGCTAGCCAAAAGACTAACGAGGCGAATTTCATGTAGGACATATTATTATGGGGATTATGGCATATTATGTTCGCGCTATAATTAAACTATGGATACTTCTTCCTTGAAGTATACGATTGCTACAAGATCTATTACAAATAATATATCTGCATTCGAAAAAAAATAATTTCATTCAACCTTGAACAATCGCCAACCAGACATTTTCACGTTTGTTTTAATATTATGAATTGATGTCTGGATTTTATAGGCTCGTTCAACCGAGCGGAAAACGGCCTAGAAATATTTGGTCTGATATAAAATATGGGTATTATATTAAGGCACCCTGGCTCAATGGCGCGGTTTTATTACGGTATGATTGTAAAGCTGAGGTCTCAGGTTCTAATTGCGGGTCTGGGAAAATTATATTCAATTTTTCTATTAATTACAGCCCGGAGTCGGGAATTTGTGCCCGACATGGTGATAGGGTCGCGTCCTATCACATCGTGGGATGAAACGTACAAGGCGGAATGTGGCTGTACTGGAAGCACCTCTAGCTACGACTTCTGGGAAAAAGGCGTGTGTTTATGTACGTATGTATTAAACTCTCAATGGACTTTGATAGAGCCAAATCTAAAAAATCTTCTGACTGTTGGCAATTTGAAGGGGCTTATTTATTTATTTATACTCTTTATTGTAAATCTTAAGTTACATACTGATTAAATATAGCAAATAAAACCATTCGCTTAAATCTCAGAAACCATTATGTATACCAATACACAGTATTATTTCAATTGAGATAAAAATTTAAATATTCACCGGATCGTATTTTTACGCATGTAACTGTAAAAATATTTTATCAAAATAAAAATACTTCTATATTCTAGGCCGAGGCAAAACGAATAACAATATAAACAATTTAATACATCCCCATGCCACATGAAAATTTACCCGTAGAGAAAAACGCTTCTATTACACCTCATTCCCAAGGTCAGTGAATGAATGAGACGAATGAAGACCGAGATTGATTCGCCGATGGAAAAGAACTCATTCACGTAAACATCAGGAAACTGGGGCGGATGTGTGAAGAGATTGATGATTTTGTAAGGGAACGAAAAGAGCGTGTCACATTTGAGTAAAACCACTCTCTATTGGAACGGCTGTAGATGAAAATGTTACGGGATTATAATATTCGGCGTGTTACATTTTCCGTGTGAATACAGGCGGAGGATAATTATTTTCAGTATATTATGCCCTGAATTCGTCAATGTATTTGTCATGTCGAATGAGAGAAGAACATTTAAGGTACATTTAAGGTACTATTGGTTTTCCAAAACACAATCTTCTCTTGTTTATAAATTGCCACAAAAATTGGGAACTTATTACACGGAAGTAGTTAATTGATTCCGTTCTTCTAAACTGTTCAGTTTTTACAATGTCTAACAGTAAATAAAAAGTATGTAAGATATGATATAATATACCTATAGTTTAATGCCGTTAACAAAGACTGATGAAATTTACCAGTTTTGAAAATGTTCCCTCGACATAAATTTCACTCCAAAACCCTCAACAAACATCAGCAGTAAACAATTAACAAATAACTAAATAACACTACTAAATCGTAACAAAACTAGTTCTGAAATTAATACCAATAGTTATAAATTTCAATTTCCTTTCGGCCATTAAAAGTGGAGGCATCGAAGTAGTGTCGGATCTATTATTCAAGATACCAACTTGGCTCCGGTTATGATTTATTTAAATGCAGACCTGGCCGGTCGGTTGGAAAGTTCGCCAAGCTTCCGCTTAATTCAGCCGCGGTAAGAGTTTCTGAACGGTGTTATTGTATAGAAATAAGTGCTTTTCACTATAGCTACAGGTATGTTTAGTAGTAATAAATTATTATTATTTAAATTCATCATCATTACCATATCAGCCACAGGAAGTCCACTGCTGAACATAGGCCTCCCCTAAGGATCTCCACAATGACCTGTTGGAAGCGGCCTGCATCCAGCGACTTCCTGCAACCTTAGCCAGATCGTCCGTTCATTATTCATTATTTAAATTATTCAATTATTATTTGGAGGACGACCTGGCATAAGTTGCAGGAAGTCGCTGGATGTAGGCCGCTTCCAACAGGTCGATGTGGAGATCCTTAGGGGAGGCCTATGTTCAGCAGTGGACTTCCTGTGGCTGAGATCATGATGATGATGAAACTATATTTTAAGTTGAAAAGAGGTATTAATTCTTGGAATCTGCGTGTGTTATCGTAGTTTAAAAACACATCAATAGTGAAGGAAAATATCGTGAGGAAAATTGCAATCTTGGGAACTCGGCTTAAGAATTTTAAAGGTATGATGTATGTATGTGTATGTATGATGTTACACGGGGTAGGATCAGCGTAGTATTTTAAGGTATAACTACTTCTGTTGGAGAAAAGTAACCTTTGTTGTGGTTATTTTATCACTATTAAACACTGGATAGTAGAAAAATGTTTATGGTCTAATTTTGATAAATATTTTTGTTTCTAGCCTTAGTTACTGTACTTTACATATACACTCAGTGTCAGTCAACATCTTATTATTTTCAATCTTCATTTACAAAGTATTTTAACCTAATTATTTTTACAAAAACTTCAAAATACTTTTCAAAGTAGCAGGGGACAAGCAACTGTAAGTGTATTATTTAATTATTATCCAAACGTTTACATCGTTTTTTTTTTCGATTGTTTTGCATGTTACCTTAAGTATTTGGAGTCGTGCGACGTACTGTCTGAGACTATAAATATATTTTTCTTTTTTCCTTTATTTCTTCCGCTATAGCAATATCGTCCCATTACGTATAAAATGTGATAAAAAAAAATACATCAACTCTCCCTAAATATATTTAGATTGTTCCTTCTCAAATAATCGAGTAAACCTACACGATCCATTACAATTTAACACACAGCAATAATGACTACAAGTGGCATCGCATTACCCGTACAAACAGAACGATGTAATGAAATGATAACAATATTTAGCCTCACGTCAAATGTAAGAGAAATGGCATACCTGCTATTCGCAAGGAAAACACGAAATTTCCGGAATCAATCGACGCAAAAAAAACGAGAATAATATAATGGAATTGAATTATCGCCGAGATGAAGATGAAACTTGGGGTGAGTGACAGTGTTGTCAGGTTATGGATGACAATTTTCCCAGAATTCGGATGTTATTTTATATTTATATTTTGCCTTTTGTGTTGCGGGACTTTGAATTGAATTAGGCAGTTATCTGATAAAAAATAGACATCCGTAACACGTAAAATATGAAGCTGGTTTTTAGGATAGACTTCCCGTCATGTTATTTACCCAACGAAGCGTGATCGTAAAAGTCTCATATGTAGGTATTTTACTAAGGTATGGGATCGCCTAGATGATCTTGTCCATTCATTCTCCGGAAGGGAATATATAAGTTTCCCGAAAAAGTATTGGTGGAATATTCCGAAACGTTGGTTTATTATTTACATTTTTCCAGGGTAAGCCAATAGGCTGGTAACACATCCATAGCGACTGAAAGAAGTCTGTAATTCGATTGTGTTCGGTAACAATCGAAGTATCGAATTGGTTGTTTGATCGCCCCCTCAAGTTAATGCTATAAGGGAGTTGTTATTGGACTTAGCAACAGGTCCATTATTTACAATACAAACTTGTATTGATACCATCGACTTATTAATTTATTGACAGTGGACGTGAATTGTTATTGTTTTAGCTTCCATTTCAGTTAAACAAATGGTTTGGCGCGGTATCTCAATTCAAATATTATATCATCGGAATCTTAGTATAATTCCGAAAGGTCTCTGTGGAAATCTTCGTTGAGCTATTAATAGTAGTGTATTATTCTGTTGAATGTGATTATAATGGTGAAACCCGAAATTGGATAAAATCTCTTAAGAGTTTATGTCAAGCGGAAAATCTGTTATAAAAAAAATAAGATAAGGCTTTTGGTGACCTAGGCGACCGACATTGCTCTGAGAGTTAGTAGGTTGAAGTGGCAAAGGGCTGGCCACATATTATGTTGCAGAACGGATAACCGTTGGAGTAAGCGTGTTCCGGAGTGGAGACTGCGTGTTGGCAAACGTAGCGTGGGATACCCTCTGGCCAGGTGGCGGGACGACATACATAAGAGGGCCGGCAGCGACTGGATGCATAAAGCAGCAGACCGGGCTCTGTGGGGTAACTTGGGAGAGACCTGTGTCCAGTAGTGGACTACAACGGGCTGATGACGATGACCTGCGAGTGAGTATTGTATACTCGTTTATTAGAATAGATAATAGAAATAGATCACAAACGTATCTCCTTGGGTGTGATGTTCTCTCAAATTCCTCGTATTCATTTGAGACAGTTCATACCATAATCATTCGGATTGATTGATCAATTGTGTTCAAATTAAGCCGGTTTAATGTGTGAAATTAGGTTTAGCGTTATGAGTGTGGTTGAGTTACCTTAAGTAATCACCGTTAACTGGATTAATGAGGATCTCACTATATAGTTTGATATTGAATAGTTTCACATACATATATGTAATGTCATGAATGGTGAGACGAACTTCCCGATCGCCTGTTGATAAATAATACAAACGCTCATGGATGGTAGTAAAACCAAACAACACATGAATTACAAAACACTGCTTGGTATTTCACTGTGATTGCCATCCTGAGACAATATTTTGTCTTGGTTAAGTCTTAATATTATGTCTAGTAGTTGTACGTGTGTAGATTCACATAGTTTTAAACTTGAGTGTAATCAATCATCTTCTTCCACGAAAAAAAAAGTATCTGACCAATTGAGAATCTGCTCCGTTTTTTGATGTCCGTTAAAAATCGGAAATTATGGGTGAATCGTTGACGTCATGCCAGGACGCATAAATTTAACTTATTAGAATTAATCAAATATCTAATTAGCATAATAATTTTAATTCAAGATTTGTGTACTATAAAGATTTACAAAAAATAAGGGCTATATTTTCTTTACATGTTATACTGCACTAATAACTGCTTTCTCAATGTATTATTTTGTGAAATTGGCATATCTGTAGTTACCATTTTATATTTGTCTTCGTATTTAAAAAATGTGAAATCTTATAAATGTTTTACACGTTAATTAACATATAACTAGCAACACGTTAAACATAATACAATTTTATACAAAATATTTAGGAAATTATTCGATGTGTATATTCTTAATAACTTTTTCAATATTATTAAAATAATATAGACATCAATAAATCTCCGAATAAATTGACGTGCGATATTTTAATAGTGTTGTAATTAAGTTTCAGTTTAATTCTATAAAACATCCAGTAGATGGCGCTGATTTCATGATTGCGTGAACTATAAAAATTAAGTGCTCATCGTTGAAGTATTATTTTAAAGCATCTGTTCAATTAAACAAACACATTTTTTTTGTCAAAAATAGAAATCAATGGATTGTAAATATGTATATGTTCTTTTTTTCACATAAGAAAAAATAATTAAAATATCGCTCGTCAAAAAAAAAAAACATTGAAAGGAATCTATGAATAAGACATATAAAACGCACTTACCCCGCTCAACGTTTTGATATTGTGCAAAGCGTCTTGCGCTTTCAACGCCGCTTTGCGCGTGAAAAACGTCACAAAACAGCAGCCTGCAACAAAAGCGAACGCTTACAGAGAACGAACACACACACGTACACACACAAGGCCGTCGCTAGGGGAGATTTTAAGAAATATCATATTTTTACTTTTATGGGTAAAGAATTTGACAGCTTGCTATTTAAAAAAAAATAAGTGAACGAATTCACTGATTAAAGTAAATCATAATTATAAAGGTTTTACAGCGTTTCACTCCAAAGTAGGTTTTTAAATAAAATCCAGTCGATAGAATGGTATTTATACTTCGAAATCATAAAGAATGATCACTGATTAAATCCAAATTATTATTAAAGAGGTTTACTAAACAGAAAGTTTCAATTTGGGACTCAAAAATTATTAAAAAATGTTATGGTTACTGATAAAAACAGAGAGTATTCACTATCTATGTTTTAGAGGGATAAACTGAATCGACAAGGGATTAACTTAATCGAGGAAGTTTTCAAGTTGGCTTACCGAGTTTCTACGTTAACCTAAAATTTTATAGGGATCCTACTCATTTACTTTCAAGGCTGCATTACCAATCAGCAATTGAGGTTAAAGAAGATTGTCCATTTTAGGGGCTACAAGTTATTTATTTCATGGAAAACGCAAAACGTAGAAGAAAAAATATCTATTTCAAATAAATAACAAAGTTGAATCATTTCAAACATTTTAAGTGGCCAAAAGACGAGTTGACAACATGTAAAAAACGCTTTTTCGTATTTGCAATCTGTGGACATTTCTGGTCTCAAATATGTAGGGAAATTGGGCCTTCCCTATTACCACATCAGCTGGGACAACTATACCATAAAAATTATATGGACTAAAATGGGGGGCAGAGGAGCGGGGATACCCTACCAACGGCCCTGCACACACGCACATGGGAACTGTCTCTACAACGAGTACTGGACCTCAACAATCAAACATAATAAAAGCACACTTCATACGATTTACAACTATTTTACATACAGTACATAAACATTTAAGACTGTATTCATAGACAGTTTTATATCATATTTTAGCTTTCGAATATCTTGTTTTCTTCACGCAAACTTAATTCAAAATAAATAAATAACAACCAATAGTCATACATAGTCCTGACCCCAAACTAAGGTCGAATCTTGTGTCGTGGATATAAGGAACTTCGAGACCTTCGTTCTCACAATTACCAAGACTCGAAATTAATATCCGTGGACCGCATAAACATTTCTCTCGGTGCGGGGATCGAACCCGCGGCCTTTCGTTTCACAGGTCGTCTAACCGCCTGCGTCACAGAGGCTGTCTTAAGGGCCAAAGTATTCGATAGCTAAAATATGTTTATAAATTGTTTATGAATAAGTCCGTTAGTATTTATTGTGTATATCGTTGTAGCTAAAACAAAAAACAATTATGTATAGTGATTATAGCTGAGAGTATTTTATACATTGTTTTTCAATGATAAGGATCCTATATAACAATATTCCATAAATTACGTGTCATTGTAAAAAAAGTCGCACATTTTTACCCTGTCATATTAATCCTGTTGCGAATATGCCGATTCCCTAAAATATATTCAAAACCACAAAATTGGTAATTAAACTACAGCTCTTTTGATCCCTTACGCAAAATACTCTCGGATCATAACATAAACCCGATTTCACAGAAAACTAATTCAATCAATTTCTTCTCATTCGCCCACTTACTTCACCCACATCGTACTTGTCACAATACATCAAAAGGTAAAATTTTTAATTACATATACCTACGCCTAATTGGTGTTAGCCATATCGGTGCGGCGTGTTGATCGACAGCCAGTTAGAAGAACGTCGGGCCACACGCGAGCCCGTGTTAATGTTAACGAGCATACACTTTCAACCGTTCATTACCCGAGCAACACTGCGTTTATGGAATCGATTAACTAACTACGTTTAATCGATATCTACTCGATACTATATGTTTGTATTCTAATTTCAAAACGGTATCATAGAGCACGGGTAATTCTTTTTTTGAAATGAAAATTGCGGGCTACTTATAAATTGAGAATATTCTGAACGTTGTGGTTGTGTTATTTAGACGAAAAGCTTTATTGTTGTACATGTTTGCATGTTAAAATAAAATGATTTATAAACTCTTCTTATTATAATTAGCATATGTAATATTTTAAATAATTTTTATCTTATTTAATTTTCATTTTTGTTAAATAAGAATAATTAGCAATAGTAACTATGTTTTTAATTTGCTACAGTAAATAACGTTATCTTTTGAAATAATTCCATGAATTTTTACATGTAAACTTTCTGTTTATGTTGTCGTTCAAAAACATTCTCCTTTAAAAACATCAACTTAATCCTTAAAGAAATAAGTCAACTCTAGAAACATTTCAACAAACGCCCGCAAAGTAAACGACAGTAATTTTCTTTCACAACTTGTCTATGATAAAGTCTGCCTGCGGTTCCATCTCGGCGCGTTCAAAAAGAGCTATTATCTATGCATTTTTTTAGGTTATCTACAGCCGTGAGCACGCACAAAAGAACTACGCAAATAGGATCTTTTTCAAGTTGCACAAATGGCGGCAGTGGCGACTAGCCCGCAGCAAATAAATGTGTGCGCACGGTGTTGCCAGGTAAATAGGACTGCTTAGTTTTCGGGAATTTTGTTACGTAAATTTGTAGATGCTTTTACAAATTATTTTTAATGCACAATATACAAGGTGTGTTTCTTTAATGAAAATATTATTATTCAATATAAATTCTATTTTCTAGAACTGATGATGTACGCAGACTATTTATTATACTTGCATGTAAATTACATGTAGGATAAAGTAATTTAGAACTTTGATTCAATCCTACTATTTTTATTAAATACTACTAAGAATTATTAAAATTATTCAGTAATTACAATCGGTCAAAGCCATGTTAAGTCATTGTCGTAGTTGAATAAGGATACACCATATTACTATTCTATTTTACACATACAAATTGGTACTCCTTAGTCTGGCAATCCCAACGCAAACAGAGATGGACTAAGAAGCTCGCCAACACAAAACACATTCATACGAAACGAAACAAACAAAAATGTCAACATGTATGTAAAAAGGGACACCTTTTGTTGTAAACGAGAGACAATGATAGGGCAAACAAGACGATTTCAAAGGAACCAAGGGGATGATCCATTGTTTTATGGGAGCGGCCCCGCTTTCTGTTTATTTGGGTTCCGTGTAATTACCATTGTTATAAAATGTGTATATTTAATTAATATGTTTTTCTTGGCGAATGTTTGTGTCGTTTCGTGTGGGTTTACAAGTTTTTTATGGATATAAGCATTTAATTGTCAGTTGTCTTGTTATGTTTAATGTTTCAGTTGAAATAATAACAAATATTATTTTTTTTCGCGTACTAATGAAACGATACTACATACTTATTTTATTTATGTACATTATAACGACCTCATATTTAAATCTCGAAATATATTATTATCGTGTAAATAACAATGGTATTTATTCCGTACAAAACTAGTGTTGTAAGTTGCAACTGAAGTAAATAGATTGGAAAATTATAACAATGCAACGTGATGTATTGACTGTTTGTATCTATGTGTATTGACTTGTCACTATTGTAGATTGTAGTATTGTGTATATATTGTAGAACTATTTAATTGCCTACACGACCAATAAACGAATTTCATTTTAATACAAAAATTTCAAGAAATATCCAAAAACTATTCGAACTTTGCCGCATATAATATACCTAATTTATATTATTTATTTTGTAATGAATTGATACTATATAAGAAAAAGTAAGTCTAATCTACTAAATACGGAACACATTCTGAACATTTTCCTTTTCAAACATTTTCCTAAACGTCGAACACTGCCATTGTATTCCAAAAAATATAATCTTTTACACCACTTTGTAAGGGAAATGCAGTATATTTTAACTCGTGAATGTGAGTGATTTATCCTTAGAGGTATGTGATCGATCCTTAGTTCCAACGGGAGGATTTATCATCGTATGTCTTGAGCATTCTCGCCGGCAATTTGAGAAAACAACGCTTGTATTGTGTTTCCCTTTAAATATTACTAAAGAAATATTATTCATTTTTGCACGTTTTACCTTCTGTGTTTCTTGATTTGGTGTATTATTTAAATAAGAATGGAGATGTAGAGTTTTAAATTATTGCACAAAACCCATTAGTATGAAACCTTATACTCATAGAAAAACATTAATTTGCCATGTACTGTATAATACTCATGTTGTGACTATCTATTATAAGAGATACAATGAAAATGTACCTATAAGACCTATATTCATGTAAAGGTGTACTTTGTTAATTCTCCGTTTGATGGTCCTTAATAAATAAATAAATAAATGTAATCTAGCTTTAAAATAGATAGAAATACATAAGTACATATTTAATTTTATAAATCGCAATTTGTTTTATCAACTTTTTTCACAAATTTGAACACATATAACACGACAGCTATCCCCGCGGGCTAATATCCCTCGACGCTCAACAGCATCTGACCGTCACTGACCTTGGCCACGAGTTACTGACCTTTACTGACGCCGGTGATCTTGTCCCGCAGCACGTTGATCTGGTGGACTCTGCCGAACTCTTCGAACATCTGCCGTAAGTCGTTCTCGTCCATGTTCCGTGGCACTTGACCGACGAACATCTGGAATGTACAAATAAAAATATATGTTCAATTTGATGCGAGTCCTTGGTGCGTAGAATTCGGGTCAGTTCAAATACTGTCCTGAAAAGTTTTTAAAAGTTTGAAGTTTTCAAAGCTATTAATTCAATTCCAAATATTCATATGTTCTCCTAGGTTTTTGAAGTACTCAATTTTTTGGCTAAAAATAACATTTTCAGGAGAACTACCCAGGTAAATTGGAAATGCAACAGTATCGATATATTAAGGTTGTATGGACGCTTTGCACTGATAAATATTGCCAAACACACTCCTGGGACGCGACACGTAACAATAATTTTTCACCATAATTTATAACGCGACATTTGATATTTTATGGTTTCCCGAACTGATACCGTGATATTAATGATGTGAAAATCAAGTCTAGGCACATGCATGCGACTTTTAGAAGCTATTTTTTTTAGTTTAGTCGCTTTATAGATTTACGCTTCATAGGCGATAGGCTTGCCCCCTATCACAACGTAGGACAGAAAATACAAGGCAAAATTGGGGTCTTGGTAGCACCTCAGCCTATCCTTCTGGGAAAAAGGCGTGAGTTTATATTTTGTGTATGTTCGTATGTAAAGATGTACTCGTAATGTAGTTGGCAATCGTGAGGTCCAGAATTGGTTTCCAAGTTCAGCTCTTTTACTAGTATATTGACAAGTAATATCTTATATGTTTTGGTCCTGATTTTAATGTATATAATACACACGGCTTAGTCAAATAGATTAATACCTCCTTCATTATATAATCTTATGGTGGTAATATTTCTGTCCTATATGACTGAATAACGACCGATATGAAAAAAATTTATAACAACCATAGTGCCTCACGCAATTGTGTCGATTTCCTGGAATATACACACGATTGTGGCTCAATTTGCTTTTATATTCCACCTACGATGATCCATTTTCATGTCATCCATAATTTTATAATAAAATCGTGTCGTATGCGGTCGGCCTATATCGGTAACATTACGAGCTGCACTCGGCAAGCGCGCGGCGAAATAAAAGCAATCATAAGCCGTAATTGGAACGGCGTCGATGCACCGTGTTGTTACGTATCGCGCCGTGTCGGAGCGTGTCGTCTCCTGTCGTTTCTGGCGCTTCATGTCGTCACGTGTCGTCTTGGATTGTCGTGTCGGGTTCATCGATGTCGTGATTTTTGTAATTAAAAGCTTTTATTAAATTCAGAGATGCTTGTGTCGTGGTTTTGTCACGTTTTCTTGTATGTAGACGTGACCGGGTGGCACTAGCAGTGTAAACACGATAGGACTTTTAAAGTTAGAAATCTATGTTTAATTTTATTCTTCTGACATCAAATTGTTTCAGTACAAGCTTCCATTTAGCTATTACCCCCTTTAAACCGTATGTACTACTCGTGTGAAACCAAAACCACGGTGTTCCAATTATTCGCATCAAGGAAGGGTTGTGCTCAGTCTAACCAACTAACCCATAAATCGCTTATTCCATACACGGCTCTGGCAAATCCCTTCACACCTCCAGACATTACGACATAATGAGCGGCCCTTTCTATATGATTACTTCGAAGCGTGAATTGAGACGTCAGCGGTAATGCGGGGATCGCGTTCCCGTGCTCCATTATCATTATCACGCGGTATGTGGGTCACGAGTCACGAGTGACCCCCCTTAGTCCCCCCCTGGCCTTTCACACCTACGATACAGGTGTGGTCTTTATGCGTATTTTCGGGGTTTCCAATGTTATCGTCAGTCCGTGGAAATAATTTTGTCGTTGGGATAAATTTTAATATAATAATTATTTTTGTCGCTTCTCAACGGCAATTGCGTTTACCACCACGTGCAATTCAATCAATGTGGCGTGTCAGCGAAAAAATATTCAATGGATTGCACGTGTGGCTGATGATGATGAAAAAAAAAAAACTACTTTAACTCCTTTTACCATCAGGTGCACCGTAGCTTGTTTGGGTCGTCATTAATAAAAATAGTCACACATATAAAAATATAGTTTTATTTTGGGCTAATAAATATCACTGCTTGTGATGATGATTTAAAGTTAGGTATTCATAGGGTCAAAGGTCAAAGGTCTCACCTTGATGTAATCAGGGTCGGGCATCTCCGGCTTGACCTCATTGTTGTTGTTGTTTATGCTGGTCGTGTTGTTATTGTTGTTGATGTTGTTCATATTCAACCCACTGTAAACAACAAAATGTACACGTTAGAAATGCACGGAAATGAGACACTAAATACATGGTATATCAAGACTGCTATTGAAAACGAGCCGGGTGGTAGTTTTAGTGACTACAAACACAATGAAATTAAAACTGTCCCTAATAAACGCGACACGTTTTATTTTTTTAATATCGTCGTGTATAGATGGTAAATCCTTGGTTTTTACTAAAATGATTTAATTAAAACACTTGCGTATCGTAGGTCTCTAAAAATAAAAGGATATAGACTATTATTTTAGAAAAAGCTATGTATTTATCACACAAATACGACGATAGGATAGAAATAACAAAAAGTACATAGCTTGTTTTTTTTTTTTGCAAAAAAAATATTGTTTTGTGTCTGAAGTCAAACCCTGTATATCTGTTTTGAAATATGGTAATATAGATAGGATTAAAGTTATGAGGTAATGTTTGTAATACTTTTAGGTAAGTAATCAAATTTATTATTATTTAATAAATAAATTATATTGTTTATTGACAACGTTAACATACAGCTAACAAGTAATAACTTATAACCATTGGTTTTTAAAATATAAAATAATAATTGAGGAGGTGCGGCGCTGAAAGTTTCGTCAACCTGGAATTATTATTTTACACTTATGTCACAAACATACCTATATCAAGAGTTATCACTACATAGCATAAAACAAAGTCGCTTTCTCTGTCCCTATGTCCCTTTGTATGCTTAAATCTTTAAAACTACGCAACGGATTTGAATGCGGTTTTTTAATAGATACAGTGATTCAAGAGGAAGGTTTATATGTATAATAACATCCATTAAATGTACAACGTTCACAGTTTTTCTGTAGTGTATTTAGTATCCGCATTGCACCCGTGCGAAGCCGGGGCGGGTCGCTAGTAATTTGATAAAAAACAAAAATATCATCGATACAATCCCCAATGAATGCAATACGTTTTTTGTTCACATTCAAACAATTGATATTTCTGCGTCAAAATAAACGTAAACACGTAAACCGATCAAAATTGTTTTATTGAAAGCATGAAATATAAAAAATATATTTTTATATTTATATCGTCACAATATTAAATAAATGCAGTCAAACGGTGTCATTGAAAGTCAAAGACTGAATCAATGAATTAAAAAATGAAAACACGAAAAACACAAAAATAATTATTGCATACATAAAATTAATTTGCTTATCGTGGCCTCGGTATTTTTCATTGCATATGTCCGACAAAAAGTCCTTATGGCGCAGTTGGTTAGATGTCGTCTGTGAAACGTGAAACCACGGGTTCGAACCCTGCACCGAGACAAATATTTGTGTGATCCACAAGGAATTGTTTCGTGTCTGGTCGTTTGTGGAACCGAAAGTTTCTCATAGTTTCTGATAACTACAACACAAGACTCGATCTTAGTATAGGCTCAGAATTATGTATGTGATTGTTGGGTGTATTTATTATTGTTTTTTTTTTATTAATCAAGCATACGGCTAACCTGATTGTAAGTGATTTCCGCTGCTTATGAATATCTACAATCCTTGAATTTCTCCAGCTTCTCAAAATGGACGACAAAAAAGTTGGGAGAGGGGTTTTGGGTCTCCCTGAATTTCATTCACCAAACGAAACACGAGTAAAGTCGTCGCTTCAAACTGGTTTTATGCAAATTAATAAGTATTTACAAGTTAATCAGGCTTATTTCTGGAATGAGATTCGGAAGTGTGAAACTGCATGAGTTATAAATCAGATGGGCGATAAGTAAGTAAAGGTCAACGCACAACAGAACAATATGTATCGCTAAGTATACACACATTTGATTGCATGAGATCTTTTAAATTATTTGTATTTTTTGCTAGTGATACAGTCACATCGTGGAACAGGGCGTAATGTAGGCGTCCTGGTTGCCCCTTTGCCCACCCCGTCTGGGAAATAGGCGTGAGTCTATGGATGTGAAATTTTAAGTTAAAAAAAAATGTTTCTATCGGTCGTAAAAGTGATCGCCGTATACGATGATGCAGACCAGTCATATGGACTTTTGCAGGTGTGAGGGGTTTCGGGTCCAGCTTGTGATTATTCGATAGCAACAAATGTGACACGTGCATGACTGGTTTAATAGTACTACTTTCCTTAAATCCACATACATAGCATGCCATGATAATCGCACAATGCGATAAAGGCGATGTCAATGTGCGATGAACTTTTAACGCAAACGTGTGTTTTTTGCTCAAACGCACAAAACATGGTGAAGTCGAAGTGGTATGTAGTTTTGATATTTTTCCACGAGCCACAAACAATGTTTGAATGAAGGAATAATATCAAAATCATATCCTAGGAAAAAATAACCTGCCCCAATATTTGGCAAACGTATGTTGGATAAGAAAGTTACTAGTAAGGATTTTACAAGGATAATTATTCTCATATCGGACAATGAACCCAGCAGTAATATCATTATTTGTGCCCCGATTATCTACCACGGTTGTAGTGGTTTGTCCCCAATGTTTGTCCCAATAATAGTAAATGCTAGTAATATAGTGTAAGGTAAATTATATGAATATAAAAAATTGTTATAAATTGCCCATGTTACTTACATGACTGTGTAAGACAATTTTGATACAAAAAATATATAATTCAAAAACATGTGAGTCAGCGTTAAAAAAATAGCGCTTAATCGATTCTTTGAACAACAAGAAATTCGAACACAAGCATATATTTGTCCCCTAAGATAAATTGGAAAGGAGATTAACTCAGCGATTTGTTTTTTTTTTTATTGCAATGAATAGCGAGACTAGCAGGCCGGTCACCTGATAGTAAACGATACGACCGCTCATGAACAGTAGCAAAACTAAACAACATCTTGAATAACAAAGCAATTTTTGTCATTTTAGTGCGCTCGCCACCCCGAGACATAAGATGTTAAGTCTCAATAAGTCCAGTAGTTACTCTGGCTACAACGACCTTCAAACCGAAACACAATAGTGGATTCACACTGTTGTCTGGCGGGAGAAAAAGTCATTGCGGTGGTACCTATCCAGGCAGCCTCTCACATATGAGAGATCTGCCACCGGTGATTCACTCAGCGAAATGATACTTCCACATCTGCCTAAGCCTTTAATGAGGCATGAAATTGGGCATGTATTGTTATTACTTACTTTTCCTTAGAAACTGACTACTATTTACTAACTGCAAGTAAGTATTGTACTGATTAGATATGTTATGTACTTAATCTCGATTCAATACAGATATATAATGTGTATAATTATCTCTCGCAATTACACACAATTATGCAAGAATCAGGTTAAAACTTATAACTTGTAGTAGTGTTAAGTAGTCATGTTGATAATTGTTATTTTATCTGCTTCGGTTGTGTAGTTGTAGTACGGTACGGTTACAAAGTTGAGGACTGGATTTTTTTATTCATTATCAGCCCGGAGTCAGGGAATTTGTACCTGATAGGCTCGCCCCCTATTACATCGTGGGACGGAACATACATGGCGAAATGTGGGTGTCCTGGCACCTCTGCCTACTCCTTCTGGGAAAAGGAGTTTATGTACATATGTAATTGTATCTCTACTAATTATCCCTGGGCTACCTTCAAGCATAGGCACTGTTATTGAGTTGAGAAAGACTCAATATGTGTATCAAACCCATGCCTGCTAAATCGGTGACATCTTAATTTAGGTCACAAGTTCTCACAGTTTGATTAACGAGAAAGCATAATAATAAAAAAAAAACAACCGAATCAACCTTCAGAAACCTATAAACCGTATGTACCATAAAAGATAAACATGAATCTATAGATATTTTTCCAATGAAAAAAGTATGGAGCTAAGTCTAACTAAACCTAACTTCACATGATATCCATACATACACGGCATGCGTGATTCTTAATTTAAATTTAAGTATCATAGATTTATTGAAGTAATCACCAAAGCGTATTTTCAAAGTAAAAACACAACTCGTCGACCAAATAAATTTTGTAGGTTATATACCTCATAATTCTCGAGTATCCGAAGTTCCACGGGCCATAATGTGTGCACTTGTTTGCCATACCGTTATCACTGATAAACGCGTACATAGCTCGATTACAAGCGTTATCTCTTATCAAAGTCGATCAACAAACTCCGCGGCCGCGCGTTTCGACTGGCTTGTGGTGTGCAGTTTATTGTTACTATAATATGCGGGCGGGATTTTCATCAATAGTTTCGTAACTACCTCGCATTTTGTTTGATATATCTTTGACTATATACCGTACTGGGTTGCAATACTATGAACGCGAATCAATTAAATAACTTTTTTAAATAATAAAAATAATATAACACTTTATTAAAATACCAAAAAAATCATGAAATACAGAACCAAAATAAAAGATAATTACAAATTTGATGAATCAATAGGCTGCCTTATAGCTAAGAGAAAACCTATAAATAAGGTATGAAATAAAAATAAAATAAATGATTTTTTTAAATAATAATTCCGAACTAAAGACATTATATTACTCACTATATAGCGAGCCAATATTAAATTTTAAATTGTCATAAAATAATATATATTGCATTGAAAATTAAATTTTATTTTATTTACTAGGTCTACTCAAAATCATATACCATTGCATTAAACTAAGAAAATTTTAAAAAAACCTTATTCTAAGTCCATAATTATACTAAAGCAAACGCATCATTAAATTATGGTAAAATAATGTATCAAAAAAGACATATTGTTAGGTACTCCATTTATATGCGGGTGGGATTTCGATCAATAGTATTTGATTTGATGAAATCTGTAACTATAAATACGACGTTTCTGTATTACAAGCTTAAAACTTAAGTAATTTTTTTTTAAATTTTGCTTTGACAAAAAAATAAAATAAATAGATTTTTATATATGAACTAAGTAGTACTTAGCTGCTTTCAACAGTCACTGTAGATATATTTGGGATTATGTTTCGAAATTATCTTATTTCGGGATAAATATCAATTTGGCAGCCTCCGTGGCGCAGTTGGTTAGACCGCGTTTGTGAAACGTGAGGCTGCGGGTTCGATCGCCTCGCTGCGACAAATATTTGTGTGGTCCACAGATACATGTTTCGTGTTTGAGTGTTTGTGAGAAAGAAAATTCTCTCTCAGTTTCTGATACTCACGACACAAGACTCGATCATAGTATGGGGTCAGGACTAGGGTTTTTTTTGTTATGAATGGCGAGACGAACATGTCGTTCACCTGATGGTAAGCAATACGACCGCTCATAAACAATAGCAAAACCAAACAACACTTTGAATAACAAAGCAATTCTTAGCATTCCATTGCACTCGCCATCCTGAGACATAAGATGTTAAGTCTCAATATGTCCAGTAGTTACTCTGGCTACAATGCCCTTCTAGGTATGTGACTGTTGGGTGTATTATGATATAAATAAATTAATGGATATTATGACCCTCATTTTAGACAGCCCTTCTCTATAATCTATGTATCTTCAACAAGAGATTTCATTAGATATTTCGATGCATTTTATATTTCAGGTAACAAAAATACAGAGGTATTAATATAGATATGGTGCATATATTTATAGATAGCTAGATTAGATAAATATACGAGTATAATATGTCTATTTTTGTTTAATGAAGCATAGAATTGTACCGTCATAGTCATATAAGCTATTTTACCGCTTGTTAAAGATATCTGTATCTGTATCAGCTCATATAAGTCCCACTGCAGGGCACGGGCCTACTCTACAATCGACAGTACGATGTAAAAGTGGTTAGGCCGTATAGTCCACCACGCTGGCCTAGTGCGGGTTGGCGGACTTACATACCATAGAAATTCTTATAAACCGCTATGGTATGCAGGTTTCGTCACGATGTTTTCCTTCACCGTTTTAGTGCGTTGTGATTGTCTATCAATAAACACATGACTCCGAAAAGTCAGAGGTGTGTCCTGGGATTTGAACCCGCGACCACCGTGAACATGTTGACAGCCGTGTCTGGTCCGTTTACAAACAGGCCACCACGCACTTGTTAAAGATATATGGGACATAGAAAATGGCCGTTAGTAGCTATGTCACACCCTTTCATATATTTTAAAGATAATACCAAAACTAATAAATACTCAATATCTATGATTCATGCACGTAATAAGTCATGTTATCGTCTATCGGAATAATCTATCGATCGGTAGACACATGCATATTACGTTAATATAGGGTCGGGATTATCTCCTCTCTATATTTTTATTATTATTCAACCCTAGTCCGTATTACTTTGGTTATTCCATACCAGCTGTTATCATTATGTCCTTTATTGATATATAGAATGGTTGCTTTAGAAATGGTGAATGTAGATTATGTATTTTGTTCCTGGATTATATGGCAGAATTAGTGGAAAGATTAGGCAAGATCATTGGAGGACAGCCAGACAATCAAATACAAAATATATTGGTGTCAAAAAGCTATAAAAATATATATTATAAACAATGAGAGTTTTTAAGAAGATGTAGCCCTTGAATATACCCTTTTGTGCGTAATTGCCTGTTGATAACGGACCAGACGCAGTTGCCAATATTTTCACGGTGATCGCGGGTTCAAATTCCAGACACACCTCTGATTTTTTTGAGTCATGGGTATATTGATATTAATCACCACGCACTATACCGGTGAGGGAAAATTTCGTGAAAAACCTGTAAACCATAGTGATTTGTGATGATTTCTATAGTAAGTAAAGGCCGCTAACCTACTGGACCTACCTGGGACTAAACGGCCTAACCCCTATCTAACGTACTTTCGATTGTAGAGAAGGCCGGGGCCCTACACTGGGACGTATATGAGCTGATATAGGTACGTAGATATATAGGTTGATTCACTCTCGGGTTATTTATAAAAATATGTTTTTATTTATTTCAGTTTTAATTAATGATATTAACCCGTATAATTTAAACTACTTTTCACGACCTGTACCTTGTAAATTTTTGTGCGTGAGAAATGTTTATAAAGGCATTCACGAAATCTTAATGTAGGCAGGGTTTAAAATAGAAAACTAAATTACCTTTCAACTGTATTCACGCAGGCAGAAATTATACAAAGTATAATTATAAATATATATATGTATAAATAAATTAAACCGTTTGAAGCTCGAGCCTATATCCTTGAGGGGTAGGCAGAGGTGCAAATAGCGCCGGTCACAGTTTACCAAGCCTATACTAGAAATTTCACTTAAAACTCACACAAGTCAAATATCCCGATCCCGAATTTGATCTAATTTTGATTGACTTATCGTATTAATCACAGCAAACGTACGCTGTGAATCGTAAGGTTCAGGGTTCAGGCTCACGTTGGAAAATCCATTTTGTAAATAGTTTCGGTTTTAAAAACTTTGTATTATAAATTTTATTTAGAGATCGGCAAAATATCTTGGAAAAATGTAGGTGGCGGTAGTGCCACCGCTGTTTCCTTTTTCGGGCGAAAAAATCTGAATATATGTATAATATAAAACTCTAAAAAGGTCGAGATGGCAATCGGGGTATGAGGTGAGGCGTGGGGGCGGGGACTTATAGGTATTCCATTCAAAATCAAAATCATCAACAAAATACAAGTGTTCGAAATTCATATCTATACTGCTTTGCACACAGCACCGCGCAATGTGTCACCACCGTCGTACACTTCGATACAAGTGTATTATTATTCCGCGGACGCGTTGACGGGTGTACGGGCCATAAGTGTGCCGCCCTATTAGTATGGTGCCGGGAGACCGGATTGTGACGTGATGTGAAATAACACGAGATTTATGAAACCGCGCCCGCCTTACGATTGTTACGGATATTTTTAGCACAGTATTCGCGAATGAGGATAAGAAATTCTGAGGTAAAACTGAAATATGTATATACATATAAGTACATGCAGGTGTTTTTATTCCTCGGAGGTAGGTAGATACTAGATGGCCAAAGTTCAAAGTCAGTGTAAGACGAAAAATATATTTAGTTAGGCGAATTTAATTGAAATTGTACGTATCTGAGTGCGGCTGTTACTTACTAATGATGTCCTTAAACTAATCTTAACATAATTAATTGGACAAGTTTAACATCGCCTATCTTGCACAAATCTAGACATATTACAGCCTTGATATTAATAGATATGCGAGTTCAAATCTCAAGGCAACCTCTGACTTTTCAGACTCATGTGTGTATTGCTAGTTAATCAATCACTACGCACTATACCGGCAAGGGAAAACATCTTGAGGAAACTTGCATACCATAACGGTTGTAAGAATTTCTCTGGGTCGTAAACTCCGCCAAACTGCACTAAGCCATTTTGGTGGACTATAATATGGCCTATCCCTTCTCAATAGTACTCGAGGCTCGTGCCCAGACGTGCGAAGTATGGGCTGTTAGAGCACTTGTACAATATATAGACTTATTACAGCTTAGATATAAAAAGATACGCATCACAGACGTAACACAAAGCAAACAATTCCAGTTGTAATCTGATAAACTGAAACATTTCTGTGTAACACTTGTAATATTTTTGTAATGCTGGAAGATATTTATTCACTTTGACTCACGTTAAGGTAGGCAGAGAATAAAGATTTGTTTCCTTAAATTAACGGCAAGGGTTAAAAGATGCTCAATAATCATATACAATATGTTTAACTATCATCGTTAGAAGACAAATTTGATACGATTTACCTTTAAAATATGATTTCAATAAATGATCCAACTGCAGCAGTCCAATTAATAAATAAATACACCCAACAATCACATATATAGTCCTTTCAGTGACCTCACACTAAGATCGAGTCTTGTGCCTTGAGTATCAGGAACTACGAAAGACTTTTCGGTCTCACAAACACCCAGACACGAAACAAATACCAGTGATTTACAAAAAATACCTATTTGTTTCGGTGCGGGGATTGAAACCGCGGGCTCTCGTTTTACAGCCGTCGTCTAACCAACTGCACCACGGAGGCTGTCAATTATAATAATTGGTAAGTATGGCCCATTAAGACTCGCAAAAAAGTTTTAAACAAGACATTTAGAAGAAGGTATGAAATCATGTCCACGACAGTCTCACTTATTGAACTTCAGCTTGTTCAGTTTCCATGAGACAGTAATAAGCTGGTAACAACTTTTTCACTGCATAAGAAACCACCAACATTACACCATTTTTAAGTATGTTGTGAGATACTCAATATGGCAGAAGAAACGGAAGACAAGAAGGTGTAAGGAGAAAATAACTGTCAATTTTCAGGAATACTTCATTAACAGCAACTTGACATGTTACCATCATTATCTGAACTAATTACCTCGCTCCAAAACCCTATTCAAGTGTCCAGAGTCTGACGTTAATATAAGACTTTATAATAGGTAATATCTTGGCACAATATTACCGAGTCGTCGGTGCAGGTAAAAGTTGTAACGCACCGCGGGTCAAGTGCGACTTCGAAACTTGCCAAACTCATTCAAACTTGCCTCTTTATTGTGCACTAGTTCTTAGACCTGTCTCCGTTCGGTTTTGATGTTGTAGTTGTTAGTGGAAGTGTATGATTCTTCGGTAGAATGTGGTTAAGAACTATTGTGAAATGTCTCATACTTGACTTCACCAAGAATTAATTCAGTTGCAATTATTGTTAAATAGTAAAACTTTGTTGACTTTAAGCGTAAAACTTGACGTACTGTTTGATAAGTATAGTCGCACATAATCCTAGAATTTTGCTGGAGTTTTTGATGTCACGTGTAATGCTAAAAACAAACTATAATAATTAACAATTCATACTGTAGACAAATTTTAATAGGATTGAGTTCGCTCCGCTGGAGTAACTACAGTTCAAATGAATATTAATGTAAATCAATTAAGAAAGTTAATATCACTTTTTTGTTTGTAATATTGGTAGGTCCTTACTGATCTCTATGAAACGCACTAGCTGTAGGCGATGATAATATGTGCAAATTCATGACTGATTTTCAGCATGACATCTAAATTTAGCAGATCATCTACAAACGAAAATAGCTTACTAAACCAAAACACTCGTACAATCCAACATCAACCCTAAATCTCAAGTTCCCATGGGAGATTCACCAAACGGAATACTCGTAGTGCTGCATTTCGTTCCAGATTCGCCTGGTGACGCCAGCGTACGGCAAATATTAGCTCAAGTGATAGATTACAGAACGAGCCGTGCGGGTCAGTGATACCTAAGGTGAAATCACACTTGTGACGTTGCGTCAGCGACATTTTTTTAAAGTGATTTGCCATATGCAGTGCTATAATCAGTTGAATTTGTTTTATAGCTCAAAGTGACCTGGGATTGAAAAATTGGGCATATTTGAAAGCCTCTGTGGCGTAGTTAATTAATGCAGACTTTGAAACGTGTAACGGTTTTGATACTCACCCCAAGACAAATATTTGTGTGATCCACAGGTATTTGTTTGGGGTCTGAGTGTTTGTAACACCGATAAGTCTTTCGTAGTTTTTGATATCCACAATACAAGACTCGATGTTATAGTGGGGTCAGGACTATGTATGTGACTGTTCGGTGTTTTTATTTATACCGAGATGATAAATTTATGATGATGATGTAAATTTATTACATGGATGGATCTAATGCAGACCGAACAGAACATCACTCTAGTATGAGATAGTTATCTCTCATTCGTCGACGCAATTATGCCGGCTTGGTGTACACATGCTCATTTCGAAATAGTTCACATTTGTTTGAAATAATATTGGTGATTTAAATTCAGAGAGTGCTTATTTGTTAGCGAATGTTATAGTCTTACTAAAAACCAGGCGACATGGCAAAAATTCAGTATGAAAGCGAATCAGGAGTCAGTTAAGATAATGCTAGATGGAAATTTGTTACTAATATAGTATTAAATAACTAAAACACATTGGAAAATCTTCTTAACATCTGTTCTGAGATAGCAAACAGTGCGAAATTCTGACTAACAAAGGACAGTTGCAGTTCGATAAAATTGATACAACGCAAATGAAATCTTGAGCTATCGGAGTAGACTGATAAATTTTACAATATTTGACATAGCTTTATTTATGTGTATGTAATTTCATTCAAATCGAAGAGATAATATAAAATGGCAGTATAAAAAAGATATTTATACTATTGGATTCTTTGATTCATTTACAATTAAAGATGGCGAATATTGTAAGCCGTACATCCATATTCATAGACAGCTTATAAAGCTATTTTTTTATTGCAATGAATGATGGTCTCATCATTCCGTTCATGCCGTGTTCGTTCCGTGCATGCCGTTCGCCTGATTGTAAGCGATACGACCGCTCATGAACAGTAAAAAACCAAGCAATACCTTCAATTACAAAGCAATGCTCGGGATTCCACTGCGCTTGCCATCCTGATACATAAGATGTTAAGTCTCAATATGTCCAGTAGTTACTCTGGCTACAATGTCCTTCAAACCGAAACACAACAGTGCATTGACCAATACTGTGTGGCGGAAGAAATAGACATTGCGAAGGTACCTATCCAGGCGGCCTCTCACATATGAGAAGCCTACCACCAGTTATTATTATATATTATAGTTATTTTAGTCATCGAATGTTATCTCCCTTTCGAACAACTTTGGAATTCAGTTTGAGCAAAGAAGACAAAACATTCGATATTTAAATAGGTTTATAAACTGATTATGGATAAGGCCGGTAGTGTTCTTAGCTGCAAAGTGTAAGGTCTGTTACTTAGTATCTTTAGTTTATCATATTTACATACACCGATTTGTGGAGAATAAATAAACACCCTCAATACAAGTCAAGTCTCATACAAGTCTTATGCTACGGGAATTTGAAACAAGAAGTGACTTTTCGCCTTCACAAAAGACATACCTGTATAACATATTTTCGTGGACCATAAAACATATGTCTCTGGACGGAGTTTGAGTCCGCGGGCTGATGATTCAACAGTGCCATGAAACCTATCAAACACTATTCTCTGAGGTATTATTAATAAAATAAAATGCAATTTTCATTTGTGCATTCACAGCTAGACGATTTATCCATCAGAGGGGGTGACAGTGGGCGAGTCTATCGCATTTGTAAAGGATGTAAGGATTTTCTTTTTATCATAGCAATTAATAACACTGGCAGCAGCTTTCATGAAGTCAGTGAAGCTTGAAAATAATTAATAATTTTGAGTACATACATACGCAACTGTTTGCTGGGATATAAAACTTGGATTTTTATTTAATGCACATTATGTTACTCATTAGTACCGACTAGGGATGAGCGAAGTGACAAATATGGCGAATGAATTGTTCGAGAGTTTTCTGGAATTCTGGTTGAAACGAGAATTATGACAAACCAAGTAAATAAATTAAGTTCATTTGAAAACCTTTGTGGCGGGTTTATGTTAAGCTTTGAGTGTTTTTTAGTTTCGGAGCAATGGGTATAGTTATTAGTTATAAAATCGGGTTACCTGGAAAGTTTTCCGGAAATTTTGAAATTGGGTCATTTTTTAAATTTTGGGGTGCTCGTACGCCGAAGTTATTGATTTTACGTAAAAATTGACGGAATATAAATTGGAAGAAATATTCTATAGTTTACTGTTGTAAAAAATACCTTACCCCTTATGGAAAAAGGCTTAGTAAGTATGTATATTTTCCTCGTAAAATGACTCGGAAAGGAGATATCGTCAAAAACAGCTTTTCGACGCACTTTTTCAACTAGGGCGGTGCGAGCGAAAAAGATTGTACGAGGTGGCAAAGTGGAAATTCTAAAAGAAAATTTCAAAATCTATTACCCTTTTCCAAAACTCCCGGACAACTTACTTAGCAAAACAAAACTATCAAATACTAAACATAAACAGTACTGAATAAAAGAGCACGTTTACCTTCTTTAATAATTATGTTGCATTTGCTTTATATTTTAGAAACAAATGATTTAAACTAAATCAAAACAATTATCCACATCTATTACCACCAACTAACTCCAAAAGGAACTAAATTATTAGCTGAATGTGTTGACTATAAAATCTAGTTCCGTGGGTTGCCGGCCTTCCGTTTTCCCCAACATTCGGGAGCGCAAATAAATTAGCCGGCTTGTGTCTTATTGCCAGCGTAACTCGCAGCTGCGTTTTATCTTCTATTGCCGAAATCTTCCGCTTTATTTCCTTTGGTGTGTGCGGTCGCTGAGACCGGGACGCGTTCGCGCTTTAATTTATGTGACGGGTTGAAATATTTGATGTTTGAATAAAAAGGGGTGAATAAAAAGGTTGGATGCGGGATCATAAAGTTCTTCGTTACAATAATATGTAGTCCTAGTATTACAATTATATTACGAATATTCTGAACATTTGTGAATTTATTTATTTTTATTAAGGCACATGAACAGTGCACACAGTAAATACACATAACTGTAGTTTTTTTCGCAGAGGGTTAGTTAGAATGTTTGTACCAATTATAGGTGTGCACAGCTTATATATCAGCAATTTAATCTAAGTAGGTAAGTAAGTAAGAACTTGTTGGTTCCATGCCTTAACTAGTCAATTCTTTATTACGACATTTTTATACGAGTTATCAGAAATAGAAATTCGGAATCCAAAAAAAAATAACTTTTTATTTATATATTAATCTCTCCAATCTCAAATCTCCTTGCCAACTGAGAACTTTAATTTATTTAATGAAAAAACTATATTCACGCGAGCGAAGTCTCGAGCAAAATGGTAATTTATTACAAGTTATTTTTTATCTCCACTTAGAAATCAGGTAATTCCCGACTTCTTATATAGCCTAGTGGTCACAAATATTTATACTGGAATATTCATTACGCCCGCCAATACAAAACATCAATTTGTTTATTAATTGTATCGCGGTTAATACAAACTAAAACAATTATACAAAAGATTTGTTCTTTAATTAGGCTTATATTTATTGACAATTCGTCTGTTTGATAGTCTCGTGTCATAAACAGTGAATTTATGTCTGTAAAGTTACACAATAAGGTTTATTTTCGAATGAATAATTTAGTTTTGATAGTATTTAGTAAGTGCGTTGAGAATTAATCCCAACTATTTTTTTAATTAGCCAACAAGCTGCCCGGCCCGGCTCCTCCCGGATGCAGATCCTTTTTTTAATGCAAAAAATTAAATATTTCCCCTTTTTAATATCAGTATAAAAAACAATACTATTGGCATGTTTATTTCAATTTAATTATAAATTTAGTCCTTTAGTGTGTTCTAAAAATATTTCTGTTTGATAATATTACGTGATTTTTTAAACAGAAATGATAGATAACCGCACGATATCTGGCAGTAAATGATCATTGTAGCAATTAAATAATCGCAAATTTTAGAGAACGTAGATGACCATATCGGTAGTACGGAAAAACGAAGGAAATAAGAAAAGTAAGGATATATCATCTACAAAATGAAATCTACAAGTGGTAGGTTTCTCATATGTGAGAGGCCGTCTGGGTGGGTACCACCGCAGTGCCTATTTCTCCCGTCAAACAGCAGTGTAAACGCACTGTTGTGTTTCGGGTTAAAGGGCATTGTAGCCAGGGTAACTACTGGACATATTGAGACTTAACATCTTATGTCTCAGGATGGCGAACGCAGTGAAATGCCAAGCATTGCTTTGTAATTCAAGGTGTTGTTTGGTTTTGACTCATGCTACTGTTCATGAGCCGTCGTATCGCTTACCATCAGGCGAACGGCATGCTCGTTTCGCCATTCATAGCAATAAAAAAAAAACAAAAAAAAAACAAAAAAAAAACTGTTTTCTGTTACACACCAGTGCCTGTGAACATTGCCCAAAAATCAAAATAATGTTGACTCAATTAGGAATTCTGTAGTTGTGTGTCTTATAGAAATTATGTGCTACGAGGCGTATTCAACTAATTAAAATGCTTATCTAAATGAGAATCTTGAAGATGAAAATATACGTAAACAAAATCTTGTTTTACTATCTTGAATCTATTGGAATTAGCAGACAAGATGATTAATAGTTAACTAGATTTTATTATCGGCTAGTCATCAGAACTAGATCAGTAGGGTCGGCTTTCCATGATAAAATAGAAGTGTCACAAGAATTTAAGCGTAAGCTAAGTTGCTTTGTGCAACACATACCAACGGAGAACCAAAAGCTTATACCTGTGCAAAATTTACTCAGAAAATCGGCTAAGTAATAAGTGAATTATAGAAATCACAATAATATTGAAAAATTCTTATATCCAATGGAATTAAGTAGACATTTAAAAAGAACAACGGCATTTTACGTTGGAGCATAAATATCAAATCAAAAAAAATATCGGTGCCTTCTAAAAATTTAATTTCAAATGTCATTACATGTCTTTTCTTTACAAAGTACACTGACCTCAACTGTTGTAAAATCATGATTCAACGGTTATTCCAAGTAATTGTTCATTATTTATACGGAAAGGCATATTCCAGGAAGCTGGCACAAAGTTAAACTGGAACAGCGAGGGAGACAAAAGCTTCGTTAAAATAAATTGAAGCACTATTATTACAAGCTTATTTATTGCGAAAGCAGTAAATCTGCGCTATTTTAAAGTATATTAATGATTTTACGACTGGTAAGAGTGTACTTTGATGTGTGAATGCTGAATATGAGTAATTTATTTATACCTAAATATAAATTAATTTTGTGAAAGCTGCCCCCTACCTGTCACTATTTGATTATTTTATTACTATCAATGTATATTGGTCTTGGAAAGAAAGTTCCAACCAACGCTTACTGGGTAACAAGTCAACTTGCCTGGGTACGTACCACTGCAATGTCTATTTCTCGCGCCAGACAGCAGTGTCAATGCACTGTTGAGTTTCGGTTTGAAGAAAATTGTAGCCAGAGTAACTACTGGACATATTGAGACTTAACATCTTATGTCTCAGGATGGCAAGCGCAGTGGAATGCCAAGCACTGCTTTGTAATTGAAGGCATTGTTTGGTTTTGCTACTGTCCATGAGCGGTCGTATGGCTTACCGTCAGGCGAACGACATACTCGTCTTGCCATTCATTGTAATACAAAAAAAAGCGTCCACATATTCGCATGGTACGTATCAGATGCATCACATGAAACGGATCGTAGTATTCTTTGTACAGAAATTCATACACGAGCGTCCATTCATCAGCATCGTACGAATCGCACGAATCTATGAATTCCTATACAAAGAATATATGCCACGCGTCCCATACTTACGATGCAGAAACTTGGACGCCTGCTTTTAATTTTCTGGTGGTGGACCCGCTTAGCCAACTAACAAAGTTACGAGGCCTGATCGCTGATGGAATAACCATTGAAGCGGTGGGGCATTTAAGCGAAAGACTGCTTATAGGCAGTAGGATGTCTGCGAAAGAATTCACTTAACACGCTTGCCAAGCCCTCTGCCAAATGTGAAGAGTTATTGTAGCATATTTCCAAAATAATCCTCCTCAGAGGCCTATGTACAATCAGTAGATTTACTGCGGTTGTAGATAATGTGTGGGTTAGAAATTTTGAAGGTACAAATCTATAAGAGGATTGCCTCTTATAGAAAAAATAAATTGTATTGACAATCAACAATATTACAATCAAAAATAATTACTAGCAACACCAATAGTAATTTCAAGTCACTATGAAATGTTAACCAAACGAAAGATATGACCTAACATAGGACATACAAACGTGGGAAATCACATGGGTGTATCGGTTTGCGATACAATTCCCACGATAGTTAGTAATCTTCTTATGGTAGCAATGAAAGATAACTCGAAAGAAAAATAATTTGCAATAACATATAGCATTTTCAAAAAATTAATATTTGAAATATATCGGAAGAGAGTAGCGTGGAGAGGCATCTTAGCGGGTCGGCATGGTTGTAGCGAATGATATGAGAACGCCGTCTGATGCCATTCAATACTCTATCTGGATGGCATTTGCACTTACCACCAGGTGCAATGCACTCAATGTACCGTGCCAGAATTAAAAAGAAGGGCCAAGGAATGACACTTCACAAATAAACTCACTTCCACGTCTCTTAAACTAGTCGTATTGAACTAACCTAAATCAAAGGTATTCTCACATATATACCACTAGATGACGCTGCTTTTATCTCATTCCTTAAAGATATGTCAGTCACAATATACATTGTATACAACTATTGAGGATCAACTATGGAATTTGCCAATATTTTAATGGTATTACTAATAAGAAATTAGGAATTTGAATATCTTTGCTAATGCAACAAAGCACTAGCAGTGACTCATAAGTGTAGTAGTAATGTAAGACACTTGAGTACATTATAACCTAAATAGCGTAATTAAAATAGCTCACAACAATATGGCGGCTTGATAGCGATCGCGTAAACAAAAGTCCACGATAGTATGTCCTTGCTGACCTTTTGTATTTCCTGATTACTTCGAATAGTGGAAGAATGATTAACATACTATCCATCTACCCATTCAGCAGTTAAAATATTGGAAGTATTACTGACAGTCTAAGATTCAGTAGACAACAGATCAGTAGAAGCTATATAGGTACTTATGACTATAACTTCAAAATAACATGATCGTGTCTGTTCTTCTGTACTAAGATTAGCGTTTTTTAAACCACTTGATGGAAACGTCTTAGCTGGAGCAGCTTTTGCTTCTACACTTTTGATAGTCCTTCTAGATTCAAGAATAGTTTCAACGTTATCCAACTGTGATGACATTTCTGTGTTGTTTCTGATGAGACCAGGTCTATTGGCATTCAATGATTGACTAGACACTAGAGAGATAGTTGGAAAGCACTTACTTAGGTTTGGCGTACGGCGATCCCGGAGATGCAGCCTTGTGGTTCCTGTTGGGGTGCGTGTGCCTGTTCTGGTTTGTGTCGAGGCCGCCGCCCGGCGATATCTTGCCGGCGAGTGCGTTCAGTGAGTGCAACATAACGGGCGGCGGCCGCCTGGTTCCTAGCAGCCTCGTCACGCTGGCGAATCGACACCGTGTGTGTCGCGCGCGCTGGGCCACGGCGCCTTATCTCGTGATAAGAGGCGCGGGGGCACCAACGCCCCCCGCCTCATCCCACCTGACGCTATCACGCAAACACACACACACACACATACGCGCACACACTGTTTGCACTACACACTACACATGTAGGGTCAGCGTCCTGTCCGTTTCAACCATTTTTTTGACATTTTCTCATATCTGTGTTTATGATTTTTTTTTCTTTTTTTTTGTCACTTAGTTTTTATTCAGCAATCACTCGCGTACTGGAAAGAGCGTAAAAGAATTGTAGTTGCGATGATTCAGCGTTCGACAATCACTGAGTATACAAAGTGTTGTTTGGTTTGTTAAGTGTTATCAAGTCTTTAAGTCACATAACCTTAGTTTGGCTAGACTGACTGATACGGTATTACTTAAAGATTTGAGTAAGGTTACGTACTAAACTCAGAAATAGTTTATAAACATTAGAATTTAGACAATATCTGTAATCAAATCAATCAGTAAGGGATTTATACCGTCTGATTTTCCTAAAATAAAATCAGAAAAATGAATCAACAAGTATTTTTAAATTTTACTAACGTCTTAATGTTTCTGGTACATAAGAATATCAGAAAACATTAAGCATATACAAATAAATAATATGTATTCATGAGCTAAAAGCATTTTCACAATATATTGAATAAAATTAGACGAAGGAGATCATATTTTTAAAGCAATATAGAGGATTATCCGTATTCAGTATTCCATATCTGACACCAACAAAATGAAATCATAAGCTCAATTCGTATATTCGAAGCAGAGCCGAACTGAGATGAGGCAAATAAGGGTCCGAATCTTTGGCTGAAACAAAATCTATTGAACACATTAAACCAGACCACAATAAGTAGATCATATTGTGTCGATAATACAAAAAAAACCATTAAACATGACAACTGATTCTCGAGTAAATACTCATTGAAATCGATTTTATTTAATTTATATTTTTTCAAAGAATTCCTAACTCGACCCTATTCTGAAAATAAATAGTAAGAAAAACGAGACATTTATAAACTGACACCGTTTTGCAACACCTCGCATCAGAAGAAACCATAATACCCCCGTCACGCCACACCAAATCCGTCCCCGTTCAAAGCCAAGCCAGCGGTAATAAATACGAAATACAAGGTGTTAACATTTATGAAAAAAGTAACGCCTAAACAAAATCCAATAGCAACAAAACGCGCGGTGAGCAAATGAAATATGTGACCGCAGGCGCCTGCCCAAATCCGTTCTGTATTGTTATTTCACTTTTTTATAGGCTTATTAAATTTTGTGTAAATGGATCTTTGGGCGGATAATTTGTTTTTCGTTTTATGAATTTATTTAGTATCTTAATATTGTATGACAGCTGCCGTGGCGCAAACGGTTAGATGCCAGCTGCGTGCCTAAGTCGCGGGTTTAATTTCGGCATCGAGTGGAAATGCTTATGTTTTCTACATCAAGTATTTTTTTCGTGTGTAAGTCTTTCTGAAATTGAAGTATTTCGTAGTTATTTAATACAATAGGTTCGGCAAACAAGCAACATGAACCCGCCCATGAACATTCAAAATGCTTGGAACATATATGGTGTTGTCGGCCCAATTCCATTTACATTTCAAACAATTAACATCTTTATTTATTCACAGAACAACATACACCCTAAACCACTTTGTCAATCATAAAAGCCGCAAAATCTGAAAGTGTGTAATTTGATTAATTATGTCTTTCCGTGAATACTGTTACCCGGGCCAGGTCAATCAGCTGTTTTAGTAACTGAAATTTTTGGTTCGCGAGACGATAAGCTTGCGTTCCTAATATTTCGGAACGGAAATAGTATTGACCTCTATGTCTATCGCTTAAAATCATACAGTCCTGAGAATCATGATTTTAAAATTAGGTTACTGTTTTTCAATGGGTTACATTTTATTCTTATAGATATTTTTTCAACAAGTCATGTAATATTAGATATAAATGTTTTGTAAAATATATAATTTAATTTCACCAAAGCGACACACAATTTTTAATATACTACATCTAGATCAGTTTTGAAACTAAAATAAAATTTATAAAATTTCAGTATAATGTTTTGTTTTTGACATTTTTTCATTACAAGCATTTATACTCGTAATTTGATATTGTAAAATGTCCAATGTAATAATAGACCCCTAATAATGTATAATAGACCTCTAATAATGTATAATAGACCCCTGACACAAGTAACTCAGTTTAAGTACCTGGGGCATTGGGTTACCGATAACATGTGTGACAATGTGGACATTGAAAGAGCTCGCAGGGCGCTGGCTGTCCGGTGCAATATGCTGGCTCGGAGGTTTGTACGTTGCACCCCAGAAGTGAAAATCACTCTCTTCAGAGCCTACTGTCAATCACTGTACTCATGCAGTCTGTGGACCAGCTACACGCGCAGGGCATACGGCGAGCTGCGTGTTCAGCATAATGACGCGTTCAGGGTGCTGTTGGGGCTGCCTCGTTTTTGCAGTGCATCTGGGATGTTTGCGGAGGCTGGCATAGATGGTTTTGATGCCATACTAAGAAAGAGCTGTGCATCCCTCTTGCATAAACTACGTACCAGTTCCAACAGCATCCTGAGAGAATTATGTGATAGGTGGGACTGCTCCATGTTGGAGCATTGGGCACAGCAGCTTATGTCTGTTGCTAAGTGCGCAGTGCTCTAGCATAACAGTTCACGTCTTTCTAGTTTATTTGTTCTAATTTGCACCTTTGACTAACAATAGTTTTTTGTCATAAGCAATAATGTACTTACTAACACTATGGGCTGTTTGGTCTGCAATAAAATATTTTTATTTATTTTACTTATTTTTAATAAAATGTAAAGACAGAAAAAATATTCTTATTGTATTGAGAACAGCGCTTTCAGCGACAAAAGATTATAGAGGACCTACCTAGAGAAAGAAAGAAAGATAATTTATTATTCACCCACATCAAGAAGAATAAGAACACAATAAAGTATACCGTAAATATAGTTTATAGTTAATGCTACTTATGATACGCTTATAAAGAAGACATAATGATTAAAAAAAAACCACAACACAAAACCCCTTGACCACTCACAAAGGTCGTGCAATCTGTAAGTGTGTAATTCGGTTAATTTTATCTTCCCGCGTCCAGCGCCGGGGTCAATCGGTATGGGCCGACGCCGGCACCGCGGACATCCAGTGTTTACTAATCGCCTGATTACAGCATGCTGGATGCTTTACGCTAATTGGATTTCCGCTATTAGACGTACATGAGTGCGATGGGAAATGTTATTTGTTGTTGCTGTTGTGGGTTTCTGTTGTTTATTAACATTTTAAATGGGAACAGTTAAAGACCATATCAGCTATGTGTAGGCTAAGCTTTAACGGTCATATTTATAGTAACGCTAATCAAAGTTCGAGATGTCGAACAGTTCGTCACGGGACTCGAATGAAGTCGGGCCGGACACGTTGCCCATGATTGATGGCAGGTGGACTAAGGTGCTAACAGAATGGTGCCCAAAACTGTTATTTTTTGCAATAAACGGCGAGACTGATGACTGATGGCAAGCGATACGACCGCTCATAAAGAGTAGCAAAACCAAATAACAACTTGAATTCCAAAGTAATGCTTGGTATTCCACTGCGCATAAGATGAGACATAAGACGTTAAGTGTCAATATGTCCAGTAATTACTCTGGCTACAATGTCCTTCAATACGAAACACATCAATACATTTACACTGCTGTTTGGCTGGAGAAATAGATATTGCGGTGGTACCTATCCAGGCGGCCTCTCATACACAGACCTACTACCAGTTAAAGCAAAGTAAGCGCAATGACGGCCGTCCGACGGCATGATGGGTCGATGACATTGTCAAAGTCGCAGGCTGAACCTGCATGCGACTGACAAGAGACAGAGAAAAGTGGCATAATAGGCCTTTACCCAGCAATTGATGAGGATGGTGAATCAAAGTTGTAAACGTGAGTTAGTTAAGTAGGTTTCGTAGTTTGTAAATGTATAAGAAAAAGTGTTACTAGAGTTAGAAACGGTTATGAAATTAAACCGGGTGTACACAGATTGCGACCGAAAATGAAACCAGGTGGCAGTTTTAGCTACTTCAGAAGCAGAGAAACAAAAAAAAAATCTGTTTGAATCAATCTCATCCGGATATTACGGGCATGTGGTGCCATTGATTGATGACAGCCTCCGTGGCGCAGTTGGTTAGACGCTGCCTGTGAAACGAGAGGCCGCGGGTTCGATCCCCGCACCGAGAGAAATGTTTGTGTGGCCCACAAATATTTCTTCCGGGTCTGGGTGTTTGTGAGACCGAAAAGTCTCTCGTAGTTCCTGATACCCACGACACAAGACTTGATCTTAGTGTGGGGTCAGGACTATGTATGTGACTGTTGGGTGTTATTTATTATTATTATTTATTGATTCATTCATTCTCGTTTATCCTTTCAGGGAGATAGGTTTTTGCTTATGTTTCATACTAATAGTTTTTTGAAACAACGGTAATCATTAACTATGCTACATAGTATATACTTCTGTATCTGTATCAGCCCATATACGTCCCACTGCAGGGCACGGGCCTACTCTACAATCGACAGTACGATTGAGAGTGGTTAGGCCATATGGTCCACCACGCTGGTCTAGTGCGGGTTGGCGGAGTTACATACCATAGAAATTCTTAAAAACCGCTATGGTATGCAGGTTTCCTCACGATGTTTTCCTTCACCGTTTTAGTGCGTGGTGATTGACTATCAAGACACACATGACTCCGAAAAGTCAGAGGTGTGCCCTGGGATTTGAACCCGCGACCACCGTGAACATGTTGGCAGCCGCGTCTGGTCCGTTTACCAATAGGTCATCACGCACTACTATGTATGTACTTATCTCTTTATATTTTACGAGTATATATCTACCTCTCGATATTGGCAAATCACCATTGCTTCTAAAGTGAAGTCAAGTCATGGTTTACTCAAATAACATTTTTAATTAAAATTTATATATGTTATCCTTATCTCACAAAAGTTACGAAGATGAAAAATTCGCACCCTGATATATCACCGATTCATACTAAGCCCAAGAATAAAAGTTAAAACTATTTAACGCCGCCTTTTGTTCGGTGCGTCTGCCAACGCAATACAAATGAGCCTGCCGAGCCACGTGTACAATAAAACTTTCACGAAGAGAATTTCCTTAACGTTATTAAAGAAATCATTTCATTGTGCTCATGATTCCGAATTTCATGTGATTTATTTTTCTTCTAAGTCATTTTGTACGAGAGATGCAGTCCGCCTTTTATTTTTTTGGAGTTTATTGCATTGACGTAAAGATATGGACATGACCGAAGGCGCGTAAAATGTTTCGATCTACATAAGCGGTGCGACGCTTCAGTGGAGCGTTACTGAAATTACTCGTTATTTGGGGGTAACATATTAATACCACCAAAGTATTTAAGAGCCTATGCTTTGTTATTAATTCTATGGTTTCTCGTCCGATATTTGTATGAGTATGTATAGCAAAGGGACTACGCAGCATGTAATTTTTACATGTTCATACAAGCATTTGTCTCGGTACGAGGGTCGAGCCCGCGGCCTCTGGTTCCGCAGCCAGCGTCTAACCAACTGCACCACGTAGGCTGTCAAATGTATGTGTATTTCGCAAAGGCCATTCAATCTCAATTCGAGAGCACCATTTAACTGCGCCATTGATGACGAGCTCAGTTAATTCACTCCCCGGGGAGTAATTTTCAAACTGACATCTGAGACGGAGAGTTCAATTAGTTAATGCGTTGTACGCCAGTGTGGACATCGATCGGCGTGGCGCTGAGATTTCACATTGATGACTTGGGAAGCGCAGACATTGTATGGAAATCAAAGAGTAGCTTCGGGTAGTATCGAGGTATGCTTTTGGTGATAATTTGTGTTTTTTTTGTAACTTTAGTTCAAGTGTCCGTAGGTAATAAACGTGTTTTTTCTAACTTCAATATAATAGTCGTTTAATAAAATGTATAGATACCTTAATGATTTTTTTTTATTATTTACAGTGTCCTACCTGCCTAGTCTGCCACCCTGGGTCCGCTAAGCTTGGAATCATTTGACTTAAGATTATTTCATAATAAGTGTTTCATAATAAGTGAGATATTCTCTTATATGTGAGAGGTCGCCTGGGTAGGTCGGCATCACCGAAATGTTTATGTCCCACCTAACAGCAGTGTAAATGCCATGGCAAGCGCAGTGGAATGCCAAGCATTGCTTTGTAATTCAAGAAGTTGTTTGATTTTGCTACTGTTCTTGAGCGGTTGTATCGCTTACCATCAGGTGAACATCACGCCTGTCTCGCCACTCATTGCAATAAAAAAAAGTTTAAGGTCTGGATGTTGTGATACCATAAAATCTTTTGTAGTTTCTTAATATAGGCCTAATAATATGTATGTGCCTATTGGGTTTACTTAAATTATTTGCTAAATAAAATTAATTTATGGACACAACGATTTGTCAAACACTTAACTAGCAATAATCGGTAGCAGTTACAACGCATAACGGCTGCGACGACAATAAAATTGTTTATTTTCCCTTTTATTCGTTTTTAACTGTCGTGTATTTTGTTAACGGGTGGAAGAAATTAAATATTGGTCGTAAAACTGTACAATATTTTATAACAAAATAATAGATCGCTTTCTTTTTGTTGGCACAGGCAGTGGCATTATTTTATGCAGATGTAATAAAAACGGTTGGCGGGAATTGAATATTAGTGATTTGTTTTCTGAAAATCTTGTAATGGTTTTAGTGATGGAGGTGGTACTAGTAACACACATAATTTATTACTTTGCCAATTACCATGTTGAACAGACATTTCGTGCCTGGCTCCTGTGAAAATGTCAATTCATATGAATTGTTTTAAAATTAACACAAAACTGACTAATTGACAACTCAACTTTGAAATTGTTCACACAGCACTTTAATGTTTCCATTAGATCAATGAAGTGATATTTATAGACCAATGGATGATATCAAAAGTATTTTCATTATAGCTTACGTTATTCCACAATAGTGCCTTGTACACAATTTTTTTATAAAATCATCAACGGAGGAACAAATAATCGAAAATTCCAATACCATTATTTTTACATCCAATCCCTATATATGATTCGCATTACAATCGACAAAGGTCTTATCTCCAACATACGTTCAACCACATAAGTCGTTTCGACTACCGCATTACAGATACATGCCACTGCGCTCCTTATTATTAACACCATTATCATAATACCGCCGCTGATGCTCGCCTCGGCCGCGGGTCGAGCCAAATGGACGGTGCGATTGTGCCAAATATTTACGTACGTTTACTTGTAACTGCCTACATATCGTGGTTTAGTGGCAAACTTTGGGCCGTTTCTCAAAACTGCTTCGAGATACAGCAGTACGTTTTAGTGGATGTCGCATAGTTTTGTTTTTCTTGTGGATTTATTTGGACATAGGGTATTTGCTGGCGGATTGGCGCCGTGGGGATTAATATTTAGGACGAATTATTGCGAGTTCGATTCTAATGGTTCCAATGTTTGGCATGTTTGGGTTTCGACGTGTGATCAAATTATACTGTGATATACACAGCCATGGTATGCTTTGTATTTACAAATTACATTACATATCCCATACGTAAATTGAAAACATAATATTGTGGTAAGATTTTTTTATCTGAGTTTTAGTACTTAAAATATTTGGGTTTTTGTACTAAAGTTTTGGGTTATAATATCTCCTATGACGGACCTAATGACCGACAAAATTCATTTAACTGAATGGTCAAATGAATTAGTAAGGATTAACATCCTATGTAAATTACCACTATACTGACTTGCCACTAGTTTTACTCAACAGTTTGTTTCGATATATTTACAATTACCATTACTTATAAAATAGAGTACAAAGTAAATATAGCTTGTTCTGTGGATCTGTATTACCCCACATACACGTAGGTCCCACTGTAGGCCATGAGCTTTCTCTAATTGAGAGTAGATTGAGAGGGGTTTAAGATTTTCGTATAAGAAAGGGGAGTAAGATTTTTCACCACACTGGTATTATGCGTTGATTATTAAAATCATCGTCATAAAGAACAATGGCAACTGTCCATACATTATTTTTATTGAAATTGAAATTAAATGTCTTTAGATGAAAAAAATCTCGTTAGCCTGAGGGTTAATTTCTAATTCAACATGTGTAATAATTTTTGTTAAAGAAACAGGGGAAACATTGATATTCACATCAGAATTTTTGTGTTTATACACCTACTTCACACTACGAGTAAAATGGCTGTCCGTGCTATGAAGTATTGTATTGTCAGGAATATCATTTTCTTGTAAATTAAAAACGCAATAATACACCCGTTCTATTAGTGTCATGTGTTATTATTTATATTGTCGTAAAAATATATTTACACTTATCATTTATTGAATTGATCTGCCGCAGTCTTAGTTGACAGTTACTTTCAAGTCTCAACATATTTATTATAAATAAATCTAAGAATATAATAAAACCAGATCGGTGATCATAACAAACATAGCATATCACCCAGAAAATATAAAAGTCCGTAAGAATGCATGGATCATACAATGCAATATCAGGCTCCTTATTCCTCAATAATTTTTGACTTCGTCCGTTTTAAATATTTATCAACAATTCACGGAACAGAAACGTCAAAAGTCTATCAAAGAGAATTTAAAATACTACGTTAAAGTCTATCTTTTTTTTATTGGGTTATCTATGTCAATCGACTATTTATTTTGATTATGAATCATCTAGGCAGACTCATTTCATATTCTGAATTTACTTCTTTTTTTAGTACAAATAAAATATTATGTTTATATATAATATTATATCAATTCAGCATAATTATTTACAAAATTGAAATAACTGACGAATTGCGCGAGTTTGCGAATATTATATTGAAGGAAAAAGTTATCTCGAATAGCAGTACTTTATTAGATGGCAAACTATTTTAGTCGATTAAATATAAAATGACAACACTAAGCCAATAATAGTTTATAAATCCGGAATTACTCAAATAGCTTTCCATTTAAAAGATTTTTTTTTCACCCGCTTTGTATAATTCATATAATTATTTGAAAAAATGTACAATAATATTGGAAATCGTTTTGTATATGTGTCACTTAAAGACGCTCAAATTAAGATCAATCAAAAAATCGCCATTGTTCTTTGTTGATGTTTCAAAATACATACCTAATCTTTACCCGGCGTAAAATTAACAACAGAAAATAACATCTGTCTAAAGAGTTTCTAATTAAACAACAATTTCCTACAACAACAATAACCTAATTTCATAATTCATGACATTATACAAAGCTTCCATCAAAATTCACACACATTTTCTCATAAATTACGCTAAAGACCTCTCTACACATTACCTAAGTATCATAAATGATTAACGTACGTTCAGAGTTAATTAGTTCGAAGCCAGACAAGCAACACAATGGATATCAAACATATTTGACGTAATTAAAAAGGGGCGGGCTGCAAACAACTACGCTCATAACAAGCAGTGTTTGAAATTTCACAACTGCTCCTTAGTTCTTGTAAAAATATCTACTCGAGCTGCAGCTACTGAATTTGCTAACATTTTTTACATTACTCTCTTATTAGTTGGCAACTGTGAAGCGAAAAAAATAATAGACAGTTTTGCATTACAGGTGAAAGGGGGATCTAATGAACACTATCCAAGGATCAAGCTAGCTTCATCTGCATGAAGTACCCCCTGGTGACTAAAGGATAAGGCTCAAGCGACTGACAGATGGAGGAATGATTAAAACAGAGATGGTGTGACAAAAAACTGATAGATTCATAATAAGTGCAACAAGCTATACTTTAAACGCGTCAAGTTTTACCAGGCAAGCGTAGAGTGAATTGGTAAAACTCTCCAAAGTGATGTTTACTACTGAAATACGATAAATCCTCTCGTTCCACGTGTTTACACGAATCACGATCTCAAAGAGTAAGAAAACAGCCTGCCAAATATATGTTGTTATAACGAACCTAACCTAACATCATAGAATTTAATGATGGAACGAAGATACCCGACCCTGCCGTGGAATAAATTAAAGCCAATAGTGATAATAGTACAGACAAAACACAAACAAACGAAGACAGACGTAAACTCATTAGAACAACTACAGGCACGATATCTTTACGGTTTTACTGCGCATAAAAGAAATCCACAAGACGGGGGATGGTCGGAACGATCGCGAATTATCCGCATTGCCCGTTACGTGAACGTAAATTGACGACTTTTTTTATTATTGAGTCGAACAAATCGTCCACGTCACGGAAGGGGGCGTGCAAGTGGAATCGAGCCCTCTGCGCTCCAATTGAAAGTAAATAACGTTTCAGAAACTAATAAAAATTGTTATTTTGATTATTATTTGATTACCCGAAATGAAAATAATATTTAATGAAATGTGTAGTATTACTATATTGGTCATGTAGTTGGGTATATTGCCGGGTAATTTTTGGGCAACAAACAAGCAAGGGGCTCCCTTAAGTGATCTTAAATGTCAATAAAATTCTTAATGGCTGGGGATCTGAGCTTTGCGGGCCTGTCGCGATGAACCACACAGTGGACGGAATTAAAAAAGGAAGGGATTTTTGGTTCTAGGATAAAAGTGGCACAACAATGGAATCCAAATAATGATTACCTAACAACCCGACGTTGAGGTCTATGGAATTATGTCACGTTTTGGTATCATCTAGCGTACAGCCTTCAACTTACAGGGCGACATTATATTGTAAGCAAACCAAAATAAAATAAGATAGGTATTATAGCACACTTTTAAATCAGATAGACAGTCACATAGTTATGCTATAAAAGTAATACAATACAATTAATGTCCACAAAATAGCAGCCACTGTTCCATTGTCTGTTACCTTAACCGAATGCGCATAGCAAATCCATATAAAGTAACTAGTTTTAATAACTGTCAAAAACTTCAAAACGAGACTGCTGGAAAAAAATACACAGACGTAAAGTGGAGTGAGCCGCTCTCGAAAAGCAAATTGGGGGAGAAAAAAAATATTCGAGGCGATTTTTTTATTTTACTTTTTTAATAACAGCCCAAGTGGCACTAGAGTGTTGCCAACTTGTCTCCGGATAATTATTTGTGTATTAAGCTGAAACGCGGCGTCTGCAATGGGTCAGTTCGGAGCAAGTTGTAGTGGGACGAAGTTGGCGGTAACAAGCGGAGTGTAGCTACGGTCGGCTAGAGATGCGGCCGCACAGAATCATACGGTAATTTTGGACCGATTATAAATTGGTAGTTATTGTAATCGAGTGTTTAGTGTTTGTAATATTATAATTAAATAAGTAAACACTACCCCACAGTTACAAATATAAATGTACGATAAGACTTGTGTTATTCTAATTAGAAACTTCGAGAGTCTTTTTGTATTATAAGCAGTTACGAAATCGAATAAAGTGTCTTGAAAACTTTTTATTTTAGGAGAACAATGAACTGCAAACTTTCATTAATTCTCCTTCCCAAAAGTAAGAAGGGTGAAAAAAGCACGTTTAAATCAGAGTTGCCTTAAAATTTTATACATAGAATCGATATACATTAAACGAAAAATAATAATATTATTCTTACAATCGATACTGGGATAATCGATATCAACTCTATTAAATCGAGAACATTAATTACTGAAGCCGTAGTTGCGTCGTGCGGACGAGTTAACTGCAGAGTATGTTTAAATCGTGGAGGAAAGAGTTTAATGTGTTTACACGACTCAAACTAGCAACTTAACGAATATCATTACAAATTAATGTAATTATACTTTAACATAATATTAACTTTGTGAACGGAGACAAAATTGTTATCTCTGTCTTAAGTTAATGTTTTATTTTTCAGATCGCAATAGTGGGACTGTATTTATGTGTTTCTTTGTTCTAAAATATTAAACGCACGATCAATAACCAATACCCAAGTAGAGTCTAAACGTATCGATTGTTATTCATATCGATACTCCTATAATCGATACCAAGTCTATATTAAACCGAGTACATTACTAAAGCTGTAGCCGCATCGTGCGGACGAGTTAACTACAGAATATGTTTAAGCCGTGGCTAGAACAGTTCAGTGTGCTTACACGACTTATACACTCTGGCGCCTTAACGAATATCATTACAATTCAATTTAATTATAACGAAATTTATGACGTGAGACAAGTTTTAAAATAATCCCTTTTTAGGTTTGATTTTTTTATAATTCAAGCAGATGTTTACCGAGAAAACTTATCGATTATTCATGCAGTAGATACTCCTACAATCGATCATCGATACCAACCATCGATTAATGCAAGGACATTACTAAAGCTTTAATCGCAGCGTCCGGACGAGTTAATTGCAGAGTATGTTTAAACCGTGGAGAGAAGAGTTGAGTGTATTTACACGATAGGCTATTTGACTAGTTTCTGAAAACCATGCCACATTATGAAGTGGGGTCTATAGACCTTACAAATCAAGGTTATTTTTAATTATTATATCGATATCATTTAAAAATAAATATACAAAATACACTGAATAATTTCACTGTAAAAACGGTCTGTCGAACAATATGGCGTCCAGTTCGTAAACATCCGTTCCACAGAGTCGTTCGCATATGTCACTCATTCTCAAATTAACCATAGATCAATTAATCAATCAATCGTCCGAATGAGTTTTTGTCAAAAAAAATGAGAATTATTTTTCTCTCTTCACATTTTATTACTTTGAAAATGTTAACAGTATTTTTAATATTTAATTTGTACCTATGCCGTTATCAATCCCATTCATTTCCTGTACGTGAGTAGTTCTTGCTAATGCGTGACGTCATAGCCAATCAAAATCGTTTACGATCACGTGGCGCGAACTCAAAATAAATTAAATTGTAATTGTGGTTTTTAGCCAAAATATACAATATTTTTAATGTATGATAATGAAATTTGTTTTAAAATTAAATTATCTACACAGATGGAAACAAATAAGTCAATATTTTTTATACAGTCAAATAGCCTATTCCAACTAGCACCATTACAAATATAAATAACCTTGACTTTTGGAATGGAGATATTTTATATGTCTTCTAAGTGACAATACAGACCTGATGTAGCAAATCATGCATGGGTTAGGTGTTATGTTATATAGTACATACATAAATACACAAACTCATGCCGTTTTTTCCAGAAGGGGTAGGCAGAGGTGCCACCAGGACACCCACGTTTCGCTTCGTGTTTTTCGCCCTATGATGCGATAGGAGGCGAGGCTATCGCCACATCAGTCACAAATTCCTGATTTATAATGAAGAGAAAAACCCAATATCACTTTGCCCGACCCGAGATTCGAACCCGAGACCCTTTAAGAGAGAGCTTTGTATCGTACCGTAGTACAACTATGCCACCGAGGCAGTTAAAGCAAAGTTGGTCAAATGCCTTGAAAATTCAATTAGCGCCGTGAAAAAAAAAAAACTACAGTAGCAATGAACTAAGCTAGATTGGCGGACTAATTGATACATTAATGCCAATGACTAAGCGAGAGTGCCTAGTTGAGTTTATCGCTCGCCTGATGTAAAGCATATCCAAAGACAAGAATAGTACCCAAAGCAACTAAAGGTCAGACCGGGTTAAAATTTCTATGCCACGGCATAAATTTATGACATTGGAATTTATGTCGTGTTCCCCACCAGATAAGTTTGAATATCGATTGGTAAAAATTAAATCTCTTGCCATGACGTCGACTAAGTCAGAACTACTAGTTCAAAACAAGCCGATGGTTCTTACATCACTAGTGAGTAGTAGCGACAAGGCAGTAGTCTATCAAGACTAACCCCAGATATGTGGACTTACCAACTAATCTGTAGACAGTAAGATTATTGAAAGGGGTAGGAAATGCATGAACATTACTATGGGGGTATGGATACTATACGTATCGTTTCCCATATGTGTCCCACTGCAGGGTACGGGCTTCCTCTACATCGAGAGTATGATTTGAGAGAGGCCATACAGACCACCACGCTGGCCTAGTCAGTCGGCCTAGTTCGCGCTGGCGAACTTTACATACTATATAAATTCTTCCAAATTCGCTATAGAATGCAAGGTTTCCTCAGGATTTTTCCTTTACCGTTAAAGTGCGTGGTGATGCACTATCAATACACGCATGACTTCGAAAAGTCAGTGGTGTGAACTGGGTTTTGAACCTACTACCACCACAAGCATGTTGAAGCAAGCGTACAGTTTTGGTTTTAATTCTATATCGGCTAAAAACGAGTTTTATGATTATATTTGTAGGAATATCTCTTAATATTTTCTGATATGTCTGCTGGGTATGGCCATAGACTGGTCCGTTGTGAAATATTGGGATAGAAATCATTTCGAAATGGAAATAAGCTCGATGAATTGTGAGTAGTACTAATGGCATCTCTGCTTATCTCACAGGGGATATAAGATTATGTATGTACTTGTATAATAATCCAAGGTCGTTTTTATTTATAAGTTATTGTTCTTATATATTGGGTAGTCTAGAGAGAAAAGGGTAACAGTATTTGGGAATTTTTGGACAATAAAAGGAAAAGGTTTTTGTGTTATCGGAATTTATTGTTTTATCTTTAATATTAGCTTGTTCTGCGTGCTACGGATAAATGTAGGCCGCGTTATTTATTTAGATTTAGATTATTATGTATGATAAGGTCTAAAATTCGACATAATATTATGAATCCTATTCTATGATATTAATGTAACGTTTATTGGTTTAAATCAGTATTTTGATGAAAATCGCTCGTGTGTCGGTTGGTTAAATATGTAATTGCAATTTGAATGAGTAAATAGAAATATTTTATTCACCTGTCTCGGTGGCGTAGTTGTACTACGATACGATTACAATGGTGAGGTTTCAGGTTTGAATCACACATCGAGCAAAGTCCATTCATTATCCAAAGTAAGGAATTTGTTCCCGATATGGCGATGGGCTCGCCCCCTATCACATTATGGGTTGGAACGTACAAGGCGAAACGGGAGTATCATGGTAGCATCTTTACCTACCTCTTTTGGGACAAATACTTTAGTTTATGTATGCATGTACATATTTATATTTTTACATAATAATAAGAAAAATAATACCCATCATACATACAGCAATTTCACATCACGCAAGCCCGAATCGGGAAGTCCTCCAACACATATAAAGTTGGACAAGTTTATATCGGCGCGGGGGACACTTGCGAAACACTCGGGCGAGGCCAACGCTCGTCAAGCGCTTCCCGCGCTAACACATGCAATTTCCACTGAACATAATTCAGCGCTGTAAACGCTAGGGGGGAGGGTACGACTCCGGGGCTTTGTAAGCCGGCCGGCTGCGAGTCCGGGAGAATTTCATTAATTTTCATTCACGGAACTTTCCGACCGTGTTTCGTGTTTCACGTGACGTGGCTGACTTTGTATTAGTTGGATATTTTTTAGTGAATTATATAGGTCGAGTTGTAAGTCGTGGAGATTTTTATTGCAATTAATGGCGAGACGAGCATGCCATTTGTCTGATGGTAAGCGACAAGACCGCTCATGGACAGTAGTACCAAAAACAACACGATGAATTACAAATCAATGCATCGCATTCCAATGCGTTCGTCATTCTGAGACATATGATGTTGAGTCTCAATAAGGCCACTAGTTACTCTGGCTAAAATGTCCTTTAAACCAGAAGAAATAGACATTGCGGTGGCACCTACCCAGATGGCCTTTCACATATGATAGACCTAGGGTAATATCTACTTATATAAACTTGAAAAGGCAGGCAGAGCTAGCCACTCACAAGTAACTGAGATTGACTGCGCTTCAATTCGTAGTAGGTACGGAATGTATATACTGTATTTTGTAGATAGAGGGCGAATATATAGCAAATTTTGTTTTGTTTATGATAAATTGTAGGTATACAAGTGAAAACATTTAAAAAATATATAAACAGAGCTTGTTTATACTGACACTACAACTACAACAATTTTATACGAATATAATTTAAAAAGGCCATTTTTTAAAATAAAGCATAGACATCCTAACTTCAAACAAACAATGAACTAATAAAATTATCAGTATTTGGAAAAATAAAAACCGTAATTAATTTCAATACACAACCGCGTGGTACAGTACGAGCCACGGAATCGACAGTCACTAATAAAAAATGGGAATTATGCAAAACGACCGCGCCGCGAAACGTAATTTATGGAAGCCATTCTGATTTCAGTAATATTCACGACAAAAAACGCAGGAACGCGCACGGAAGTTCATAGAAATGCCGGGATATTTATGTCGCTGTGACGTCACAACTGTGTAGCCGAGTTCTTATGACGTGTTATTTATTAAATGCTGACTTGGGTGTATTGTTATTAGAACATATTTTCTTGATGTTAAGAGTTTATGCGTTACAATAATTTGTTTTGATTAAATATGTATGTTGGTTGCCTAATAAAATAATATAAAGTATGATAATTTTTTCGTAGCGGTAAAATTCAGCTATCGCGTTTTGTTATACCTCATATATTATTCAGCTTTGATCGAGTAATCGGCTGTTTAATAGGGATCTGAGCTGTTTGTTAACGGACTTGAAAAATGAAAGAAACAGCGGGGAAGGCGAAGGGAAGTGGAACATTTATGTACACAGCTAAAAAACTTATTCGTCGAAAAAAGTGGCTAACAATAATTTTAATTATATAGACCTTATATTAAGTCATTATTACTTCAGTCAAGCTTTTAATGCTGTGGAAAACGCCTATGAAATATAATTGTAGAAAAACAAATAATGATCACGGAAGCTGAATGAGTATCAGGTATTACAGAACTTGTTTTCAACGAGGTACAAACAGCTTCTTATGGACAGAGATTAATAACATGTGTGACGCACGCATATTTCTTAATCGACGTTTATATCACTCTTTTCATACAAAGATTCACATTACATTATGACACATTATAATCAACACACCACTACAAAAACCGCCTGCAACGGGTTGCACCTGTAGCATCCAAAGACCGTCGCTCCGTCGCGGCGGCAATTATTCCACAAATTAGGAACACCCGTCGACCTTTGCCGGGCGAATGTGCGCCGCGGAAACGCAATTTCCTACCCGCAATGTTTTCCTGCCGCCGGCGGGTCGCACTCACCCCGCTCTCCCCTCGCCGTAGTCGCAGCGGATATAATGTTAATATACAAAAGCCGCGAGGCCATGATTGAATCCGACTTAATGCGGAACTGTGCCAGTAAATGCTGACGTAGGCTGTACATGCCTGTGCAGCCAGTGTTACTATTGTTTTAAGATTAAAAAAAGTAAATGTCGGCGAGTGATATTTGATTACTTTATTTTTACAGCTGTCCTTGGTGTCTGCGATTTCGTGTCTGGTTAGCTACGGTATCAGTTATGTAATTATATCGGACAAGTTCCTTTGTAATATGCTGGTTACCCTACCCTAAATATGCCGATTGTCCCTATTTGCTCTCTCTATCTTTAACCACAGGAAGTCCACTGCTAAACATAGGCCTCTCCTAAGGGATTCCACATTGACCTGTTGGGTTAGCCTGCATCCAGTTGTCCCCATTATTCCAATTAAATAAATAAAGAAATACACCCAACAGTCACATATATTAAAAGAAAAGTTCTAAAGTAATGCCGTAGATCACAATTGCTGTTTTTATTATTCACACTGCCACGGCCAAATGCTCTGAAACTTGAAGATAGGTGTACTGCGATCGAAGCAGGTAATCGACTGGCGTGAAAATACGACTGTCCTCACCCCTCTAAAAGTTATGCCAGCATATTTCGAAACGTACGTAAATAATAAAATATTGCCAATCACAAAAAATAATCTCCGACTTATAATTGCAACACATTGACTGACTTCATCACCCCTCCGATGCAAGTGTAACTCTATGAGATACAGTTACCCCGCTCATCAGGGCGGATCAATGTCGCTCAAATAATTTTACCGGCGCGTCCCCTATCTCCCCTCACCCCAAGACACATTAATTCACGCATTGATTATTTGACATCCAATTAGGGTAGATCTTTATGCCTCCGCTGTTGATATGTCGAAATAATTGGGAACGGCATTTGATTATTCTGGTATTCTTTTGATGTTAGTGCGCATTATGATTTAGGGCTTGATATTTGAAATAATTCGCAGTGAAGTGTACTGAAGTCTGACAGGGCTTATGCTTGAAAGCCATCCATCGGCAAAGGTAGTGTTGGAAACAGTCTCATCGTGGACAGTCGCTGGATGCAGGCCATATTTAACATATCGTTGTGAAGTTTCATGGAATAAACCTATGTGCAGCAATAGGTGAACTTTATGGCTTCATTTGACTTTGGTGGAGATTAAATTTGGATTTTTTGTGACAAGTATCTAAAGAGTACGTAAAATTGTATTTACACATATAAAATTATAGTACTACTAACAGTTTGTCATTCACTTTTGGTCACCAATAACTTAAGTAGCACTCAAATTTTCTGCTACTAACATCATCCAATTCATACAGGATAAGAAGATACAATCGCGAATAAGTATCAAAAAGAGCCGTCCCAAGCCCGTACACGACAAACGCGAATATCAATATATCGAAGGCCCGTTTCTATTTGTGCATGCTACGTAAGCAACAAGATGGAGCGAGTTTACAGAATTGAATTTACTTTTAGGATTCAACATATATTGGATGTTCAGATGAAAGAGCTTTCCCGAAACAAAATAACGTTGCAACACAAACCGTACACATAATATTTCGAGGAACATTTGTGTTTGTGAATATTTAAATTCGCAAATGCGTGCGAATGCTCACGTGACTTTGGTCGGGTAAAATAATTGTATTGTATTACACGAGGAAATGACTGGTCATTGTTTGTAATAGGTGCTAATGTTGCTGTGATATGATATTTAAAAAAAATGTATAAGTATACATTTGAATATTTTACATAACTTATTATTAAAATGCTTGTGACTGAATTAATTTAGGTACTTCAAAAACTAATTCACAATGCAGAAAAAAGGATACGATATTTATTTTAAATACCTCACACCATCATAAACATTTATAAAATCGTCTTATAAATAAAATTTCCTCAATCAGTAAGAGACATATTTCGTGCAGTATGGCGTATGTCCTCTCAAACAAACTCACATACCAACGAACAAGTCTCATTAGTTCTAAAATAAATGTCATTTATACATTGGTACTACTCTACTACTGAAAAAATTCCCTTTCACAGTCGTTGTCGTTTTAGGGCTCGTACACAAAACTATGATGCAACGTCGTTTTGTAAAAACTTGCGAATTGATTCGCATCGCGCATTGCTGCTTCTGTTTTTTCCCGTATTTTCTTAGGAATAAGCGTCACTTGAATTGTGAAAGGGAGACCTTGCCGCATAAAATCGCATGGCAGCAATTCGTGTCGCAGTTTTCTGCTTTGCGAATTTGCATTAAGCCAATTCGCAGTTTTGTTTATGGGCCCTAATTTGTGATAAAATGATTCGCGTAGATAGTAATATTTGAAATATCACAAGGTATTATCTTTAAGAAAATATTATCTAACGCATTTGTCCCAATACCTTTACAATATACCGTACCAATTCCCACGTATATGAGTATTGAGTACTGCGTATGGAAATAAAACGCGTAAATAGTAGAACCGAAAAAAAATCATAACATTTTTATTGCGATACGTATGACACCGTAAAAACGTTTCGATATTAAATAGCGACGATCAAAAAAAGGTACGTAGTAAAATTGAATTTAGCGTGGAAATGAAAAAAAAAAAGGCTTTTAGTACATTTTACACCTCGGCGTACGGATTAATACGCTTCGGATGAAAGGGGTTCATTTCGCGAGCAGACTGGAAAATATTTTAATTTGTTTTAATTATTTTTCGTGCTGTACCACGTGGGTAACTTGAGGTTTTATGAGCGAGATTATGCTTGTAATTTTTGCTGCGAAAGTGTCTCGTTTTTCCGCAGCATATGATACGAATAATATTAAATTATGAAATATTACTATCCCTTATTTTCATTTTCTGTACATCAGGTATGGTCAACGTATTCAGGTTTATTTATTGTTGCTTATAGATTTCGGAATAGAGAGAGAGATAAGACTTAGTATTTGACAACTTTCTCTTATGGAGCGGCATAGGCGACTTTTTCTTTTGCACAAAGCACCATACCTACCGAAATGTTTTGAGACTAATTTTACGCAAACGAAATCAAAGTAAAAAACCGCAACAAAACATGTCCATTAAAGACATAAAAAAAGGAAAAAAAACTCTGAAACCAAAGAGACTGGCCGAAAACAAACAAAAAAAAATTGAATTGACACGCAAAAAATTACAGACGAAAATAAAAATAAAACTGCTCTAGTCATTTTCATCGTGCATACAGAAAGATCTGTAGAACAAGTCGGGTTCGCGGCGAAGTCGAGCAAAGAGCGCTCCCCGCTGAAGATTTTAAAAGCAAGGAGATGTAAAGTCAAACAGTCGTCGGGCTAACTGGCGCGAGCTCGCAGTTTGCACTTAATTAACTAATATTTGCATTGGACAAGAGAAACAATCTCGGTTCGCACACCTGCCGAGCATATTGCGGATTGGTGCGCCCGTCGATGGAAGAACACACGGGTGGGTATTGCGTGCATTATTGCTGCGTTTAGTTGTTTGTTTTCTAATTATAAATATTTGATGAAAATGTACTGAACAATGTTAAAAAGTTTATGAAAGTTTCAAATCCATGTTATTTAATGGCACGTTTATTGGATTAGAATAAAATAAAATATAGAAAACATCAAATCAAAATTCAAGAACTATTCGACACTACGTTGTACGTATACTAAAAAACTAACAAAGAAGAACATTTTAGCAACTATATTAAACAAACAAGACAATAAAACATTGGAGTAAAATACTATAAAACCAATAACTGTAAAACAAGCATAACTAACATTATAAACAAAGACAAAGTACAACGCTAAATACCGCGGTGCCGTGTGCAATATTTACCCGTACGTTCACTTTACTAAGTTAAACTATATGATAGCATTGTGGCGATTCAACCGCGGTATCGCTGTAAGCGTTTATAATGCAGTTTAAAGTTGTACTTTGATACTAATCTGGCGTCTATGGAGCACATTTGTACGATAGAGAAATGCTATAGCATAGCATATATGCTAGAGAAATTTAAAAAAAATATAGCAAATATATTCAAGCAAGATAGCAATATTTGAGCCATATGGTAGAGTTTAAAGCGAGTATGAGTTTGGGGAAGTCTATGTTCAGCCGTGGAATTCCTGTGGCTGAAAAAAGAGTGAGTATGATAGCGACATTTTAGAAAAAAAGCCAGTAAATATCAAACTAAACAGTAGACTATAATAATAATAATAATAATAATAATCTTTATTGATCACAATGTTTTTACATTTTCAAAAGATAAAACCCAGGCCTCCAAACTAGTAAATAATTACTGTACTATGGAAGCCTGTGCTCATCCTCTTACAATTATTTACTATATATTATTACTTGAATATACAACGACAATTTGCCGTGCGCAATCTCTATTCGTATGTCTACATTAGTGAGTTAAACTATATGATAGCATTGTGGCGATTCAACCGCGGTATCGCTGTAAGCGTTTGTAATGCAGTTTAAAGTTTTGCTTCGATACTAATCTTGCATCTCTGGTGCACATTTGTGTTTATGATATGGTATAATAAGGGCTGTTTAGGCGCCATTGAGATAAGTTTATTTTAGAATATTCTGATATTTATGTTTCATAAATATTGGTATGATCAATAATCTGTTGTTCACTTGATGCTAAGGTTGAGTTGCACAAACTAATTTTGCCAATATCTTTGACCTTGAAATTGTCAATCCCATGCATTAGCAAGGTCAAATACGTCTCAAATGTATGGCGATGATCACAATTATACCATTAATAAATAAATAAATAAATAAATACACCCAACAATCACATACATAAGTTTGACCACACACTAAGATCGAGTCTTGTGTCGTGGGTATCAGAAGCTACGAGAGACTTCTCAGACTCACAAACATTTAGACACTAAACAAATACGTGTGGATCACACAAATATTTGTCTCATCATTGCGGAGATCAAACTCACGGCCTCTCATTTCACAGCTAACGTCTAACCAACTGCGCCACGGCACTGTCAATACACTTGCGTAGGTCGCTACAAAAATGTTGGAGAAACCGTTTTCCATCTTCATCTAGTAGTCGTAATATAGACAGATACAAATGTACTACATGCTAAATATTTAGTTTCGGGCTATAATCTAATTTAGATTAGAGACAGTATTAGTTTCATTCAAAATAGATTTTCATAATTCCAGATGTTACAAAATGATTACCACACCTGTCATTAACCATCATCAGCTCTAATTAACCTCAAAACACGATCTCCAATTAACATCAATAGGGCATTTATCGTGTCGCATCCTTTACGTAATAACGATACTGGACGGAAAATATTATTTTCGAAGCGCGAGTGTCTGAGGGCTCCCCCGCTCCCAGTCTTGACCCGTTTTGTTCCAACAAAACTTTGATATTGAGGGATTTGCTCAAATTTATTGGTTTATTAAATTCTTATAGTCGAGTGGGTACTTAATTTGTGTGCGACCGTCGTTCGAATGGTTTTATTTTTCGCTTCATTTTTTTATTACTGCCGTTTATAAGTTGGTGAGTTTTGGTTTTTTGATTTGGATATTTTGATGTTTAGTTGTTGGTGATGATGATGTTTGTTCGGAATGTGTGTTTGTGTGTTGTATTTATAACATTAGAAGTTGAAAAGATCTTTTTCTTTTGTGAATTACTTTTCATGTTGGTTGTGTATACAATTTTGCTCATCTTATGTGTTTGGTGAAATATGGAATCCTTGATGCAAATAGCAAATCAATATAGTCAAGTCTGATGTTTTGAAATAAAATTTGCTCCGGGTTTGATATTTTAGGAAGAAATTTTAACTTAAGAAGCTATTGAAAAATTATAAAAAAAAATCAACCATCTGCAATATGTTTTTAAGTCATGTTTCGCTGTCGGAACGTAGAAGAAAAAATCATAATTTTGTTGTATAAGACGCAATCCGTCCGGATTTATTATTACTCTTTCAACTCGCGCAATCAAAAATGAAGTCACCAAGCAAAACTACTTGTCAAAGTGCAGGCGAGAGCACCGAAAGAAACGTCGAGAGTGGAGCCTTCCCCGAGGGACACCGACCGCTCGCTTCGAAACTCATAACTCCAAAACTCTCAACACAGCCGAACTGAAAGTTGTCACAAAAAATAAAGGCACCGGAGGGCTGCGTTATAAAAACGTCACCTCATCTGAAGGGGAGGATCCCCCCTCTGAACCCCCCATTCCGGCCTTACCTGAGCCCGGGATTAAGTGTACTAGAGTTAGTGACGCGAGCTGAGTGACAAAAAGTTGGAGACATCCAGCCATTGTTAGCCGACTGTCGATTCGTGATTAACGAGGACCATGGATGCATTTAATTGGATTGATTCGGTGCAAGTAGCATGTGCACTACACTCGATGGTAAGCCAGAATTTTTCATGTTGTTTTTACTGTTGTTTCGTAATGATGTGAGTTTCAATGCATGGCAAAAATGAAGATCTTTCGTACTTACGAGGATGGGGTATACAACCATCACGATTGCTCCAATTAACAACAGGCAGTAGAGACACTGTTGGTTTAAAAATTTGAAATGTTGATCTGATATTAGGATTATACATTTAATCAGTGCTACCATTTATCAGTCAATTTTATAAGGTCTTAGCCTTTATAATAGTTGGTAAATATCCTTATTTACATATAGAAAGCACGTTATGCAACCCACGTATCTCAACAAAATCCAATCACCGCTTCAAACTGCAAGTGTCATAAAAACTATGCAAAATATATTTCTTTAATAACATTCAAAGTCAGCACTGCACAGCAAGTGGTCTCCGCAAACAGTTTCCAAGCTAACCCGGTGCCGGAATCTTATTAAAACTTGCCTCGGCCGGTCCATTTGTTTAACTTTTATTCCCACCGCCTCACACCGGCTCGTTTACCATCGAACATGTCCGGGAAAAAGCTGGAACTCTGGTTAAAGTTGAAACTAAGGACCGTTCCGCACGAAACTATAGGAGTTAAGTTAAATTTGGAATTGGAATTGTTGATAATGTTATGCAAATTATTTGTTCTTTTTCATCATGATCACATACAGAAACCTCATCGCTAATTGGTCTCCTCCAAGAATTTCGAAAACTATGCTTTGAGGCTTACATCTGGTGACTTTGACCACCCTTCATGAGGTCGTCTATCAATCTTGCGGGTGAAGGTCTAACGCTGGGCTTGTAGGTGTCCAAGTGGAAACCACTTTGGATCGTCAAAATACCCACACATTTAAAAACCACTACAGAATGGGCTTGAAAATATTGCAGAACTTTCTCATATATCCATAGTTCTCTCAAATGGCACCGTGCTACACCGGCCTTACGTAACAACGAGTACTCCAGCGAGACGTTAGTTTATTGAACTTGTTACTGAATTGGCGCGGGAGGTTCGCGTGCTTTTTATCCAGCCATCGGACGAGATCGGATCGGGGTCGCGCGTTTTGTTGCTCTTTGACGATAGATCGACTAATCGTTGTTTAGAACACGTTCATTTGATTCTTCGAATACAGAGCTGGGAACTCGTAGAACTTTTAAATGGTTTGATTTTTTCAGTAATTGTTACATCAGCAATGGATTTAAATAGCATTTCCTTTCGTCTAAATTGAAATACAAAAAATCATTAAGTAAAGAACGAGGTGAATAAAATACATATTGTTGTTGATATTAATATTATCATTGTCAGTATCATCATCGTTAACCACATGGAGTTCACGATTGAACATAATTCTCCCTCAAGGATTTGAAAAGCAACCTGTTGGAAGCGGCCTGCATACAACAGCTCTCTGCAACCTTTATTAGTTCGTCCATTCATCTAGTGGACGAACGAATGACGCTGCTTGCATTGTTATTGTATTATTTTTGAATACGAAATGGGATACTCAATGTTGGCTCTACATGAAAAAAAATTCTATTCTATTATTTTAACCATCAGGTATTTTACATCAATATCATTTTTCCTGTAAATGACTGTACATTTTCGACAATATCAATTATACTATGTTACATTCTCTGACATCGATACTCGGTCGGGACGAGTCGAGGCAACACTGACGAAGAAATTGATTCGACCGCCCGCCGCCGGCGTTTCGTACGGAAAATTGATAAAGTTTCGATGTAAATTTAGCCGTCCAACATCTTGCACACTCAAAAGATACATCATTCTAATTCAATTAGTGATTTCTGTTCAGTTATTATGAACTTTCTGGGTTACAGATACGAATTTGAAATCAATTTTGAACTAACGTCTTTGAAGTCGCACAGAATTGATTTTAGATTTTATATCCTATACCTGATGAAAAGTAAAATATCTAGATAAACTACTTACTAGCGATAGAGTGTAGTTTCAATCAATTCTTCGTGTATTTTTTGAAGGACGAAGTATTATGGAGGCGTGGGAACGTAGGTTGGCAAACTATTTCACAGTTTGTTGCTCCAACAAAACAAGATTTGCTGAATCTCTTCCAATTAATGATCAAATGAAATACCGTCGAAATTGTAGCTATATTATGATTTAGTTTATTATAATTAAGGATGAAAATGTAAACTTAGATATTCAGGAGTGTATTACGAGGTTTCTTAAATATCTACAGATCTCTTAATGAAATGAAATTTATTGAAGAGAGTGTTACAAGGTCTCAGGACGAGCATTACAATACCTGCAAATAAGATTTTACATTAAAATTGAAATGATATTAAATCTAAAATACAATATACTAAATACGCGAAATCCTTCAAATACTAACAATGGCCTTATTCATGGACAGTTTATTTACCTTGTTTAGTTATTTTTATTTTATCTTATTCGCTCAAACTGAACTAACGTTGTTCGAAAGTGTTAGCAACTACTGCCATTTCCAAGTAATCACGCGACGACCATATTATTATTATTATTGTAATTATATAGGTGTACGAATGCGCTGTGCTATAATAATAATTATATACATTTATTTAATATTATATAAAGATATTAATGCATTAATAACATAATAATTAAATTATACAATTTCTGATTTGATACATTTGTAAAAGTATAAATACCGTGTCAGAATCGTTATGAAGCAGTTCTATGTGAAAACTAGACCAGAACGTTATTCTGCAGAAAATTTATTATAAATAAAAAAATGTAGTTTTGATCTTCAAAGTGCGTCTCCAACAAAAGCGACAAAACATTCGAAAAGTAAAATAGGTATACAAACTGTCTATGAATGAAACCGTTAGTGTTTGAAGGATTTCGCGTATTTAATTTTCTTTATTGCAATGATTAGCGATACGAGCACGCCGTTCGCCTGATGGTAAGCGATACGACTGCTCATGAACAGTAGCAAAACTAAAAAACACCTTGAATTACAAAGCTTGGTATTCCACTGACACATCCTGAGTCTCAATATATCCAATAGTTACTCTGGCTACAATGTCCTTCAAACCGAAACACAACAGTGCGTTTACACTACTGTTTGGCGGGAGAAATAGACATTGCGGTGGCACCTACCCAGGCGGTCTCTCACATATGAGAGACCTACCACCACCAGTAGTATATTTTATTTTAGATTTAATATCATTTTAATTATAAGGTAGATAGTGGCAACGTAACCCCTTAATATATATAAGCCAAAATATTAAAAGAAATATACATAATGAGTTTGTAAGTGTTTCATTAATATAACATATCAAGTGGGCGTATTAACATTTAGAAAACCTCATTACCTCCTCACCTGCGCATACACGATTAAGATTTCCAAAGAAGCGGCCAACCCTTGGGGGACATAATCGCGCGTCGTTACCAAAATGTCGGTATAAATTACAACTATTATACGTACGCAGTGTCCCGTTATGGTCCGAGACTCGGGATTAATGGCCTGACCCAGCGGGACACCTAAGCCGCGTAAACTTCACCTTTCGGGTGACCCGAGTTTTAGGAATTAGAGTTGGTTTTTCTATAGGCCTTTAGGTTATAACTAATGATGGATATCAATGCTTCTTTGTGTTATAAAACTAACGTCGGTTAGGATGGCTTTAGTTGCGTTTAAAACTGTTTATTTGGACAGGCCGCTTCTGTGGTGCAGTTGGTTAGACGCGAAACGTGAGGAGGCGGGTTTGATCCCCGTAAGAAGACAAATATTTACGCTCAGATCCGTAACAAATTGTGAGACCAAAAGTCTCTTGTTGTTCCGCATGCCCATGACACAAGAATTAATCTTATTGTGGGGTCAGGACTGTGTATGTAACTGTTGGTTGTATTTATCATTTACTAGCGGTCGGGCCCGGCTCCGCCCGGGTGCATACACATTTTAAAATAGCGGTCAAAATGTTTAATTTTGACTCTCAGTTTAGAATATCGACCAATCGGACCACGAAAAACGAACAAAATTTCCTCGTATTTGCTAGAAATATCATTACTGCTTTCCTCCTATAGGTCATAGCGTGATGATATATAGCCTATAGCCTTCCTCGATAAATGGACTACCCAACACTGAAAGAATCATTTAAATCGGACCAGTAGTTCTAGAGATTAGCGCGTTCAAACAAACAAACAAACAAATTCTGCAGCTTTAAAATATTAGTATAGATTTAAATAAAAGCAAGTTCAAGTCGTCAAGAATCGGACCAGATGGCAAAACATCGTGCGCGCAGGATTGCTTCCGGGATGAATCACGACCCCCAGCATTGGGGAATCGACGCAAGGAGGAGGAGGAAATAAAAGCACATTAAATATTGGCTTTATACGTTATAAGATAACTTAATTTTGTTACTGATACCGTCATCGAAATAAAAGTATTATTTACGGATTTTATCGCGGAATTGATTTAATTTTTACACATGGTCACGGGGTCCCATGAAAACTGTAAAGTGATCGAAACGTCGGGAAGATAAAAATGTAAAAATTAAATCAATTCCGCGATAAAATCCGTAAATAATACTTTTATTTCAATGTGTAACATTCGCGTAAATCTAAGAAACCATTATGATACCGTCATCGTTTGTATACGTACCCTCGGAAGTCTACTCGATGACTGCTATAGCCTTGAACACTTTCAACGTTCTAATGAAATAATACTTCAAACTTATTATTTTAAGGGTCAAACAAAACATCAAAATCTTCATTTTGCGAAATTAAATGGTAAAATATAATGGATGGAATTAATTATCTACTCAGACAAACAAGAATCCTTCTTGAAATGTTTGCCCGTGCCAAATTTCCGTTTGGCCAGTTTGATTGGGAAAAAATTACAAAAAAATCCTCATTAGACTTCTTTAAATATTTTAACGGGTGCGTTAATTTTAGAAGTATATTTTTATATTTTTATAACGTCCAATGCTATTTAGAATCATTATCGATGGGTCTGTTCAAACACTGTAGCTCTGGATTGAATAATTTTAGTTATATTATAACTTACTTTTGAATGAATTATATTCAAGCATATTATAATTTACTATTTCAAATTATCATAATTATCCGAACCATAATGAACTCCAAAATTCATAATTAATTCAAAATCCACACTACCAAATTCGCTTCACTCTAATCAATTAAGCTTCCCCAAACTCTGCGAAAAACAAATCACGAACAGTCACTCCAATAAATCCGTGTGCGCACTTGTATAGAGTGGGATTATTTTCATTACTTTACTCCACTAGAGAACCCCCTGTGTAGTCCCGCGAGCCTACTTTTACGGCCCAGTTGTCGTTCAAGAGTGTTTGTAAGCACAAGCTGTTAAGAAGGGGGATTGGTTAATTGGCATAATTGGCATACACCCTGTATACTTAGACGAGAATGACTCTTGTTGGGGCGGCGAATGTTTGACCAAATCTTTGATGTGTTGTTGATTTTTGTCTTTATAGTTTTTTGTGTTAAGTTATATTTTTTATATTTTAATGTAGCTAGCTATGAAATAAATTTTCAAATTGATAAGATAATCAACAAATTCAGACAACTACCAGTTGATATTGTTATAATGGTTACTATTATTATCAGAATATTTTTTTATGGGGTATTATTGATTTTCTCACCACTTGGAATGTTTATAGACTCGATTTCCTCAGATGATATCGAGCACATAACATCTATAGATACCTGTCGTACCCATGTACGGCAAAAACCGGGAGACATTCCCCGTCTGATAAGTCGTTTTTTTCCGGTCGAACGGATGGAATTTTAATTAGAGTGGCGTTAATTAAGGCCCGTGGATCGTTCGGCGGCCGGCCTAGACGTTTTCAAACGTTAGCATTTTTTAATTCGCACCCGGGACGGTCCATCTGCAACATCTGCATTTAGTTATTTTAATAAGCAATTTGTAATTAAAATTTTTTCACCGTTCCGACGTTCAAAAGATCGTTTTTCATCTCGCATTTTTCTCGACTTTTTCTTAGTGAAGCAAAAAAAGTTTATCGTGAAAAGGATCAAGGGTATTAATTAAGCGGTTCTGTTTAAATGAAGAAAATGCATTTGATGTAATTGTGAAGCGTCGGGCTGCGAAAGGAGTAGTAATTGACTGAGGTGAACTGTAGATCGATTCCAGTAAGACGATTTGTGCTTTTTTTATTCAGACTTGTTGAAAAATATTATTAAGCTGGAACACGATCGCTATAAGACAATTAATATTTAATGAAGATACCTATATTAAAGTTATTAAGTTTAAGTTTGGCGGGAGGCTCGCCCCTTATCACATCGTGCGACGGAAAATACAAGGCGAATCGTGGGTGTCCTGGTTGCACCTGTGCCTACCCATTCTGGGAAAAAAAGCATGATTTCATGTATGTATGCATGTATGGAGACTGCCCCGCCCTCACACCCGCCACTGCAACTCCTGTAAGCCAGGATCAACAGTGGCACGCAATGTAATGACACCGAGCATTGAAGCTCGGCGAGTTTCCGGGAATGTCTAACTTGTCTTTAACCCGCAACGAAATTAATCAGAAAGTTAAATGAATAGGAGGAATGAATAAATGAATGAATGAAAGAAAGAATGTATGTAAAGTTATTAAGTATGGTTATGGGCTGCACAATTAGTTTATAAACCGTTATAGGGGTTATCTGTATGAATCCATACATGTCCCACTGCAGGGCATGGGCCTCCTTTACTATCAAGAGTACGATTGAGAGCGGATAGGCCATATAGTCCAACACGCTGGCTTAGTACGGGTTCTGCTGGCCGATCTTGTAATATAATAACCATATTTTTGCGTCTAGATATAAAGTACATGTCTTAAGTTAGATAGATGTACTACACATATACCTGCCTGCCTTAGTGGCGTAAATGTACTACGGTATGATTACAAAGCTGAATTGTCGGGTTCGAATCTCGGGTCAGGCAAAGTGATATTGGATATTTCTATCCATTAGCAAACCGGGGCTAAAAATTAGACTGACTGACTGATTCTAGCCAAAGATAGCTGGGGGCGAGTCTATCACATCGTGGGACGGAACATACAAGGCGAAATATGATGGGGAAAACCACGCGACTTTATATACGTATGTAATATGTATGCACTACAGATATACACGTGTCTTTTTAATCCAACTAACTATTGAATTCCACCTACAACATAAACAACTCAGACCAACAGTCAAACAAGAGCCGTCAAGTTTTTCCCGGGGCGTCTAATCGCAGTCGCGGATAGTGGGCGCTCGTTAGTATAATAGCCGTATTAATTGGCCGCTCGTATTGTGCCGCCGCGCCGCGCCGTCCCGGGACCGGGATTAACGAGCCCCGCGCACTGAGTGACCGGGCTGAGTTGAGATACACCCGGGTGACTGTCTTGTTGTGTGTTTTTATGTATGGGCGCGTGGTAGTGGAATGTCTTTTGGGATGTAGGGTATTTTTTGTTAACTATGTTTTTTTTTTAATTTAGTTTTGTTATATAGATTTTAAGTATGATGTAATTATTTTGACCTTTATATTTTATTTTTAAATTTTATTTTATAATTTTCATATACTTTTTAAATTGACTGGGATTAACGAGCCCCGCGCGCCGAGTCCCAGGGCTGAGTTGAGATACTGCTGGGCGACTGTTTGTGTTGTTTTTTAATCTATTGATCTGTTGTCTGTGGATCGATTTCGTGTGAGCGTATGGAAGTGGAATTTCTTATTTATTTATTTTATACTTTTGTATACTTCAAATAAATCTTAAACTTAACGAATGTTTATTAACATACGAGTAAAGTAGCTTTCGTATCGCTCAAGGCAATGTCTTACCGACTAGCGCTAAAAATGCATAAAAGTTACTGGTGGTAGGTCTTTCACATGTGAGAGGCCATCTGGGTGGGTACCACCGCAATGTCTATTTCTCCCGTCAAACAGCTGTGTAAATGCACTGTTGTGTTTCGGATTGAAGGGCATTGTAGCCAGAGTAATTACTGGACATATTGAAACTTAACATCTTATGTCTCAGGATGGCGAGTGCAGTGGAATGCCAAGCATTGCTTGTTGTTATTCAAGGTGTTGTTTGGTTTGCTACTGTTTATGAGCGGTCGTATCGCTTATCGTCAGGCGAATGACATGCTCGTCTCGCCACTTATTGCAATTAAAAAAAGTATAAAAGGAGAATTATACTAGAATGTGATACTTCGAGATTTGTTTATATTTTATCTTCAAACTACCATAGCGATATCGACGCACATTTATAACTACAAATTGTTTACATCGACAATTCGACGCGACCAAAATCTCTGCAGACGGGGAATAAAAGGCAAACAAAAAACAACAAAACAAACAACTCGTTTTTTTTTCTCACTCTTCACATTATGCAGATTCTGTCTGCGAAATTACTTATTTAAGCAATAAATGGAGTGGGACGTACGAGAATCTTCGCCACGGTCGAGCGTGAAACTTGCGACGCGAGTCATAAGCGATAGCGATTGTGCAATATGGAAGGTTTTAAACTATAAACTGGCAAATTCGTGCACTACTCTACCCGCTCGCTGACTAAAATTACAGCGAAGCGTCAAAGTTAAATTAAATCTTACCTGCACAAGATAACAAATACATAAGTAAATCGAGAAATTGAACTTTGTGGTTTGGGAATAAGACATTATTTTGGACGTGTAGCCATAGTCACGTGCAATTGCATGTATGTTCTTTACTATTATAACGATTTGGCATTATTTGGCATTCTTGCCGAAGTTAACAGTATTATCTTTTTCCCCCAATATTTTTGTAGTACCGTCGAGCATCAAGCAGCGAGTCTATATTCAAGCAATTCGGAACTTTTTACCTAGCCGCCGCAGACGAGATGACACGGCAAAAACTCAAGTTCTCGCGGTTCGCAACATCAAACCTCTCTTCAGATTTATGTGACGTCGTAGTTTGCAACGTGTTAACTTAGTTTCAGATGGAGTTTGTAACTTTTCTGTTATGTACATTTTTTTAAGTGTACTCTAGCGGAGCGCAGTTTTATTCACGCCGTCGTGAAAGTTGGTGTATTACTTTTGTCTGTGTGGTTGGAACGAATTGACTGAATATGTACATTTTCTAGTTTATTTTTTATGAGATCTTTGCACTTGTATCTGAGGAGTTATAAATGTGGCTAGAGCTTGAGGGTGCGGGATAGAACAAGTAATTAATATTTTGATGAGACATAAGATGTCAAGTCTCAATATCTCCAGTAGTTACTCTGACTACAATGCCCTTTAATTCGAAACACAACAGTGCATTCACACTGCTGTTTGACGGGAGAAATAGACATTGTGGTGATACCTACCCAGATGGCCTCTCACATATGAGAGACCTACCACCAGTCTCTGCTAAATATAAATCACTCCAAAAGATATTTCTTGCCTGATGAAGGTACATGCAAAAAAAGACATCATCCGCTGACTTAACCCACAGTCCAAATCCAAAAGGTCGCAACAGTGATAATGGTTATAGCTAAAGTTTCGCGTTTTTAACATTAGAAGCGCGACGGCGACTGACGGCGAGACATAACCCGAACACAATTCGTATCGTATTACCGTACTTACTGCCGTACAAATTGGGTTTTATTGCGCAATTTTCACTTCGTTCGGGGCAAAGTTTGCGTCGGCTTCGTATCGTGATATTGTTGGAAATTATGGGATATCGACCATGTTTGGAATGGATGAAATACAATAAATACGTGACAAAGTGACTTTTTTATTCTGAAGGGGTAGGCAATAGAACGATTAGCGTCACTCACGGTTGTAGAAGATTATTTTGATTCCTATACAGTATGATAGAAGATATACTCTCGGGTTTGAATCACGGGTCGGGCGAAGTGATAGTGAATTTTGTTTTATCAATTCATCATCACCTCGAAGTCAGAAGTTTGTGCCTGATATGGCGATAGGCCTGACTCTATCATATCGTGGGCCGGAACACATAAGGCGAAACGTGGGTGTACTGGTTGCTACCAGCACCACTGCCTACCCCTTCTAGGGAAAAGTCGTGGTTTTATGTATGTACATTTGAATGAATGTGATAGAAACTAGGCTAAACAAATACAATTTACGAAAAGTTACATGATCTTTGTTCAAAAGACAATGTCAGTAGCATCTACAAATTTGATTTGGATCTAGGTATTGATGGATAAAGATTTGGCCAATAATACATAAACAAATATGAATACAGAAATAAATTTGTGTGTGTCAATAATTTTAAATTTTTTTCCTAATGTACTAATTGACTTCCAAAACTCCTCTTTTTAAACATCGCTATAAGTCAACATAAAATCTGAAAAGCGGCAATTAAAAAATTCAAACTGACTTCCTTTGATAATCGTTAAAAAAAAGATTCCACTTAATTTAATTAACACTAGCAAACAAATTAAACACTCATTTCCATAATTAAACAAACTTCGGAAGCGGTCAACAGACTGCGCGATGTTCAACGACTCCGATTAAATTGTTTAGCGTCGCGAAGAAAAGTTTAAAGTAAATTTGTCAATAGAGGCAGTTCACTAGTTCGCTGTACCAGGAACTGCGGCCGAGAACGAATAAAAGTTATAAAAGAAAAAATCCCGGGCGCCAATACTTCAGTTATATCTCTTTCAAAAGTAGTTGAATACAAAAGGCGTGCTCATTGGCGCATGACTAATGCTTAATTACTTTTTAACGTTCAGCTTTGTGTATTTCTTTTATGAATTGTGCCTGTTTAACTATTGGTATTGTTTCGTTTAGTCGGCTCATTGTTTTTTTGTTTGTTTTATTATTTGCAAAGGTTATTATGTTTTTATTAGTGATCGTTGGGATTGTTACGTGTTAGTTCAAGTATTTTTAGTATTTTAATTACTCCATTGCCAGATGTACTGAAGAAATTGTTTTTCTTTGAAAACTGTAAGTAGTAACTATTTGTTTTTGGCGCAGCTTGAGCTAAATTGTTAAGCTGTGAAAAATATTAACTATTGGGTTTAAATTTACTTTTGTCTGTACTTATTATTCTACTTTATAAGTATCGTAGTCACTAGATCTATTGATGCACAACTCAACAGAGATTCTATACTTAATAAATACAAGCAGTTTTCTTACTTAAGCTTTTTTACTGGTGGTAGGTTTCTCATATGTGGGAGGCTATCTGGGTGGGTACCAACGCAGTGTCTATTTCTCCCGTCAAACAGCAGTGTAAACGCACTGTTGTGTTTCGGATTGAAGGGCATTGTAGCCAGAGTAACTACTGGACATATTGAGACTTAACATAAGATGTCTCAGAATGGCGAGCGCCGTGAAATGCCAAGCATTGCTTTGTAATCCAAGGTGTTGTTTGGTTTCGCTACTGTTTATGAGCGGTCGTATCGCTTACCATCAGGCGAACGGCATGCTCGTATCACCATTCGATGCAATTAAAAAAAAAAATTACGACAGTGCGGTGAATATTTTATTTTTACATAAAACAAATAACCAGTTTGTTACAGTTCAAAGTGTACACGTTATTTAACATACCAACGTTTCTCAAGATTAAAACAAAACCGGCAATGATCCAACTGTTTAATATTTACTGTGCCAAGAGCCCAAAAACAAACTACCATAATCCAACGGTCATGTATGTAAATGCCATAGCATTTCGGGCCGAATCGATCGTGGTCTCAACTCATAAATCGTGCGATGTTCAGCGGTCAGGGCAGACAAAACAGCTATTAATTCCGCAGTTAAACTAATGACAGGCGATTTGTTACCGCGACATTACCCTGCACTGTACCGGGGGAGGGTGCATAACACGGAATATTTACGGGGAGGGGGAGAGGGGAAGCGTAGGCGTTTTGCTTGTATGATAATTGCGTTTCTTGCACTTGAGGAATTGTGTTGTGTATTGTATAGTATACACTGCTTTTTGTAAGCGTATTGTTATATTTAGATGTAGTTGCATATTCAAAAGGTTGTACCACATCGGGGCAGGCAGAGATTCTCAATTCTGCGCGAGAATTCAAAGTACACTAGAAGTTATGAACTTGACAGTAATATAAAGTAATGTGAATAAAGATACACATAAACTCTTATTTCGTCAGAAATCAAAAGCCTCAAAACATTTTAATTTTAAATAAATTCAATGACCTCATACTCTGTATCTGTACCTATATATTCAGAAATCAAACCTTTACTTTACCATGCTGCTCCCAATAAGTACAAAATGTAGGCTTTAAAGTATATTTTGTATGTTTAGCGACGATACATAAATAATCAAAAGGTAAAACGTGCATTATAAATAATTTATTACTAAAGTATACGTCAAAGAAGAAAACTTCCAGGAAAATTAAATTACCGACTCTACACCAAAAGCAGTCTTCAATATAAAGTCCTTTCATGCTGACCTAAAATCTTTTCGCATCACACAATTTACCGTAAATATGCCGTAAATGGCAGACCGGCTCATAACAAAATGGCCTTTTTTCTGCATAACAATACAGGCTTGTTTGGAATCTCAAGACGCATTATGGGAAAACTTACGAGACCCGAAAGTGACTCACAAAGGTCAGAGTAAGGACTCAGGCTACTTTTCTTTTAAAAGAATAAAGAATTTTCAGGCTGTTAAGTACTTTTAGAAAGTTTTATCGCGAACTGAAAGATGCTATGTGGGTCAGTGACTCAGCGAGTTATGCAAGTCGTTGAAATAATTAGTACTTGGAACTATTTTGTGTTGAATTTTGTTCTTATTGGAGTGTTTAAAGCAACTTGGAAATAGTCTGCATACATATCGCACCTTTAGAATTAAAGTGACCTAATCCAAAAAAAAAATAGATTTTGGCTTTAATTATATATTGGCTCAAAATGACTATCTATGTCCATCGACCCGTTAAGAAGTACCTATTGACGTTTGAAAGACAAAAATATGTATACTTTGGTTTTCGCGATCCATAAGTACAAAATTTCTTAGGTTACAATTTTTTTATGAACGTTTCCCAAAAATTTTTTTTTTAGGTCTCTATAATTTTAAAGGCGCGATATATGTATAATATTTTCTGTAATCCTCATTTGATCATCTATCTTTCTTTTAATTGCAATGAATGGTGAGACGAGCACGCCGTTCGCCTGATGGCAAGCGATATGACCGCTCATAAACAGTAGCAAAAGCAAACAACACCTTGCATTACATGCCATACGACTGCATTAGCAATGCTTGGCATTCGGCTGCGCTCGCCATACTGAGTCATTTTACTTGTGGTAGGTGTCTCATATGTGAGAAACCGCCTGGGTAGGTGTTAATGCACTGTTGTGCTTCTGATTGAAGGAAATTGTAGCCAGAATAACTACTGGACATATTGAGACTTCATATCTCTTACCATCAAACGAAGGGATTGCTCGTCTAGCGAAAAAAAAAAAAGACTGATGTATTTGTATTTAAATTGGTAGGAGATAAGCGTCTGCTACTATCCACACTCTCAGGACGACATTGTGCTCATCGTAAGTTGTGCCGGTCACCATGTACGCCAGGAAAGTATGAGACTCAAGTATGAGTATAAATAAAGCCATTTGACGGAATACGATAAAATACAAGAAACGTGGGTGTCCTAGTAACACCTCTGCCTATCTTTTCTGGGAAAAAAGGCATAAGTTTATGTATGTATAAATAAGTCCAATTTTATCTAGGCTATATACTTTTGAATAAATAAAAAAAATACAGCTAATTTAATTACAGTTGATGAAAGCATAATTTCTAAACAAATTCTCGTCGAGAACTATTTAGAATTGCAAGTTATTCAAAACACGTTTCGAAGAAGAAAAAAAAGGCTCTAAATGGTAACGTGGAGTTGCCCCGTTCAATTTCTATTCACTACGCAAATATACCGGTAAAAACTACTCAAATATAAAACAACTAGCTGTCACTCAACGCAAACTCATTCCAGATAGTGGATTTGATTTGTCGACACGCGATAGCGATACTGGGCCAACTTTTATAGTTACAATATTTCTTTCGTTTCAATTTGTCTAATCGACGATAAATTGATTTTTGAAACGTACGCAGGGAAGCACGCATAGGACATTGCGTGAAGAAATAATATTTATTTATTTTAGTATGACAAGTTGGCAAAGTACTGGATGTTAAGCTGCCGAGAATGTGGTAGCCAGTTACATTACTAGTCCACATAGATCCATAGTTCTGACGTTATTTTCAATCATTTTAAAGCAGCAGTGTAAATGCACTGTTGTGTTTTAGTTTGATCTTGAAGGATATTGTAGCCAGAGTAACTACTGGACATATTGAGACTTAGCATCTTTTATCTCATGATAGCAAGCGTAGTGGAACGCCAAGCATTGCTTTTTAATTCGTGCTGTATTTTGGTTTTGCTACTGTCCATGAGTGGTTGTATCGCTTACCATTAGGCGGACAGTATGCTAGTCTCGCTCACTGCAATAAAAAAACACTCATAGATCCAAAGATAGAGATATCTTTGTGTTTTTCATTCAGTTACTATATATTTTAACGTTAAAGGAAAACATCGTGAAACAATTTCCATCATATCATAAGCATATTTACAAAATGTTCTATGGTATGTGAAGACCGCCAACCCGCGTTAGGTCAGCAATTTTCATCGTGGCCTAACCCTACTCAATCGAAGTCTCGGTTAATAGTTTCGTGACACGCAAAAGTTCTATTTAATTATTATAATATAATGAACGGTGGTAAACGGACGAGGCGCAGCCGCCGACATATTTACTGTTGTCGCGGGTTCGAATCTCAGGGCACACTTCTGACTTTACGGAGTCATGTGCGTATTGATACTCAATCACCATGCACTTAAACGATTAAGAAAAACATTGCGAGGAAACCTGCATATCACAGCGATTTATACGAACTTCTATGGTATGTATGTCCGCCAACCCGCATTAAGCCAGCGTGGTGGACTATATTTCCTAACCACTCTAAATCGTACTGTTGATTGTAGAGAAGGCCCGTGCCCTGCAGTGGGACGTATACGGGCTGATGCAGATGCAATGAACACCGTCCAATATCGAATCATAAATATTCGTCCTGATCAAAACGCGCCAAATAAAATACTAGCATCGACCACACAGCACAGAGCGCTCACAGTACGGCGGACAGATTGGTAATACGTACAAATAGTGTCCAGCGAGCGTTGGGAACGTGAGCCCGCCTAAATTAGCCTTCACGTGCGTCGGGTGAATGAACTCCGATCAACTGAGCCTCGTGTCGAGATATAGTCCGGGTGTAATGATTGACGAGTGTCGGTGTTGTTTGTTCGTCGTGATTTGTGATGGTGTCGATGTGATTGCAAGATTTAGGATGATGTGACAGGTGAAAACTTCATGTGTTTGGTAGGTTGTGGCAAACTTGTGTGTTTCTTGTAGACACTGACTTAGATAACAAGAAAAAAAGTTGAAGAAACTAAATATTTCCCATCAATTATTACAAAATCACCGCCACCAAATTCAAATATATAACCCAAAATGCGATATAGTTATGTTACGTAATTGTTTGATAAATTTACAATTTCCTAATCATTGTCGCTTATTGATAATTACCCAAGTCGTAATAAAGGTAAAACTAATAGTACAAGGCATATAAATATATTAATAGTATTCAAATTAAAAATATAAAATATTCTAAACAAGACGTAACACAATCAACAAGCTGATCACGAATCCGAAGTGCTCACCGTCCGGCACCACAGAGGCTCTATGTAACCGTAAAACGGTTAACGTCCGTTAATTATTCATTTATCGTAGCCGTTATTTACGACGGTCCGTTTAACGGTTGGCCGCCTCTACGCCGCTACGGTGCTACGCCGCTACAACGTAGCCATTGGCTCCAATAATAAACTGAATTGAGATTAATATTTTTCTGCCTCGACTGCTCTTTGGATATTAAAAAATTACGGATGACCGGGGATATTTAAATATATCGTTGGACGTCAAAAAATTATTGATGGTATTAAATTTTTATTGGCTGCTTCGCGCAGAGTATTGAAAAAACTTGCTAGGTGTTGTAAAATTTTAATATTATTCAGAGAATGATGATGCAAAAAAGGAAGCACGGTAATAAATTTGATATTAATGCTTTTAAAACTTTTCGCCGCACTGTACACTATTTGTAAGTTCAGCGGGACGGTCACTGAATTATTTTCATGTACGAGTATCGTATACACAAACAGACACACACACACACCCAGATAATAGTAAACACACAGATATTGGTAAGCCGAGAGATTTTATGAGAAATAACACACCATAAACCATACTATAAGAACCCAAACGTTTGGCAGTTTGTTTTTGTTATTAAGAGTAAATATAAATAATTTTAATATTACAATACAATAACATTTTAAAGTCGAAAATTTAACAATTCTCATTTTAACTGATTCTTTCACAGAATATCTTATAACTTCCTTAAAGTACAATTAGGTATCTAAGGCTAGTGTTCCAAGGCTCAATAGCATCAGCCAACTTTGATCATAACATTTACTTCAGAAAGTTAATCCCATGCATTTGTAATCAAAAATTTACGTATACGTGTCATTCAAGTTAGGTTTAGCAACAAGGTATAAAAACTAATTATTTTCTAAAAGCAAAACACTGTCCTACACAATTGCAAAGCAACAAAAAATCCACCACCAAGTATGACATATAAAAATATATCGGCAAACAGCATCAAACGAGTAGTGAGTAACCGGCGCGCGGCACTTAATTTAGGCAATTGCCGGCGTTATCTGGCCGACCACAGCCGACTGAGCGCGGCACGGCGCGTTCAATTGTCTCTTACAAAACGTTCCCGCTCTACCACTATTCACTGATTATTGTGTACTTAGAAATATATAAATTAACATATATACAAAAGTTTATATACATATAAAAGTATTTTCCTTCTCATATCCATCCAAACGTTGTTTGTAATAAATTGCTCAGAGCGATAAGACCACCATCTGTACTTTTTTAATTTGTAATATCTGTGAAGTATGCCTGCTCTAAATCAGGTGATTACAAGAGTTTCTGTGATGTGTGAATCCCTATATCACGTGATGATCTATGGGCTAAACTCTGCTAAGTATAGTGGAGGCCTTGCTTAGCACCGGCACCGATGTAGTCTTTGCCAGATAAAGGCTATTTGTTGAGATGCAAATGTTTCTATGTATGAAATAAATGCGCCTATGCGAGAGATCTGGCGACGGATGGTCAGGCAAATCAACTGAAAAGCTGACCACGGCCACTTTCTCGAACGCGGTAGAGCCTGAGGACAAGAAGAATGTAATATATGTCAGGTGTTGTCTACATCAGAAGCGTCAATATATTTTTGGATAGGGATTGCCTCCTTTTCGTAGTCGGCAAATTATGAGAGAGACCCATGAGAGACGACAGGTTGCATCTCAAAGCTGAAACAAATGTGTGTGTTAATCACACCAATATTTCTTACAGATCTGGCTCCTAATCCATGAACCAGCTGAGACGATATGAATAATAGACCACTATTATTCGACAAAATCTCTGACAGTTACTTATTACACTACCAAAAATCTTCTATGCATTAACTACTGATATTCCACAATATAAAAATATATGATATTCTTCATACAAAACACGTTTAAAACAAATCTAAATAAAAAATAACATCGCAACTTCCAAATAATCCACTCCTAATTGGGAGTAATTTTTCTCTCACTCTGTGAACTCCATTTGAGACTTTTCCTCCTTTCCCTCGCGAAACAATCTAGGAACAGTGTCTAAACAAAATTAATAGGTCAAACGCGCGGCCGCAATAATTCAAGAGCTCGTGTTCCCTCTAAACGAATAATTGATGGCACAAATGGACGCTGTTCACCCCCACTCTCCCCTCCACGCTGGCTGGCTTCACACGAAAGCTAAGCAAATTAATTACACCACGTAGCACGCTGGGAGGCGGCACGGATAAATACCGGGAGAGGCTTCTGGTTGCAGGCGAGACATTTTTTTTGGTTTTGTTAGTGTAGATAGAGGAGAGGGTATTAGGTAAATGTTGTTGCTGTTTATTGGTACTTTTAGATTGATATGGACTTGTTGTTTATTGCATATTGAAGCGGTAAGAGACTCAAATAATTATGGGTGGCGGTAGTGGTAACTGGAGAAAAAATACGAGATAAAAAACAGAGAGAGGTGGAGAGATTAAAGATAGATAACAAATAAATACACCGAACAGTCACATACAAAGTCCTGACCCCACACTAAGATCGAGTCTTGTGTCGTGGGTATCAGAAACTATGAGAGACTTTTCGGTCGCACAAACACCCAGACCCGAAGCAAAAACCTGCGGTTCACATAAATATTTGTTACGGTGCAGGGATCGAACACGCGGTCTCTCGTTTCACAGCCGGCGTCTAACCAACTGCGCCACGGAGGCTGTAGATTTATATTTAAATATTGTAATATCAAGAACATCAGAATCTTATGAATTCAATTACGTCAATATTTGATTCGACACCCTCATAAAATTTCGGCAAAAAAACCCAAATCCCGAATTAGAACATAATTCAAAAATTTAACGTTCCCAACACGAATCCGACAAAAGGATCAACACAAACGACCGGCGCCCCCGGTTCGACGGATCAAAGCATTGTTTTTAATGTAAACGCCCAAAGTCGATTCTGTACTAAAGTGCCGTTTTTTCTAATGAGTTTCTCCTCCCTCAAACGGTATTAATCCGGCAGATATTCGAGGTCACATCAAAATTCCCGTCTCGTAAGTAATTTAGGTCCTATCTACGGGAAAAAAGGCCGAGTTTTTATTGGAAGCTTTTTTAATGATACGTATATTTGGACGGATCACTTTGAGTCGAATTACTGTTAATTATATCTAAGGGCTGAGCGACTAAGACTAATTGGATGTCTGATATTGGTACCTAAGGGTCAATGATTCGGACTAATGATGGGCGATGGAATAAGCCAACGTTGTCTGTGACAAATATCCGATAATTAATACAAACGTGTTTTCTGATTGGTTATTCCATATTTGCTATTGACATTTTGATGTATCTGCGTTTATGGGCTGCAGAATGAGGAGATTGGCACATCCATCAATGTAACATACTTCATAAATAAACGACGATTTTGATTGCTTATGTATGTTACGTTTTTTTATTTTTTATTTAAATGAATGGCGAGACGAGCGTGCCATTGGCCTGTTGGTTAGCTATACTACAGCTCGTCGACAGTACTCGTAGCAAATCCAAATAAAACCAAGTACAAAGCAATGCTTGGCATTCTACTGCGCTCGCCATCCTGAGACATAAGATGTTAAGTCTCAATATGTCCAGTAGTTACTCTGGATACAATGTTCTTCTAACCGAAACACAGCAGTGCATTTACACTAATGTTTAACTGAGAAATAGATATTGCGGTGGTTTATCCAGGCGGTCTCTCACACACATGAAAGACCTGCCACCAGTATTTTTTATAAAATTTTGACAAATCGTCATAACATTAATCTAGTTAATTATTTAAATTTGATCCAAATTCGCGATAAAATCCGTAAAAAAGTAGTTTTATTTCATTGTCTAGTATTTGCATAAACATAAGACAACATTAGATTAGTCATATTATTTTATTTATTTTACAAATAATTTTATACCTGTATCACTGAATAGAAGATATTTCATTCTGAGTTTACAAACTTTAGAATAACGCCCAAAGGTCGTACAGATCCTGAGGTCACATACCCAGATATAAATTTTCAAAAACGAATTTGCTTTAGTTTTGATAACCTACCTTTAATAGTAGCTAATGATTTTTATACAATTGCTTTATTATTAACAATTATCATAAAATTCATTCCATAATCCCGTCTAATATCATCAATATATATGTATCAGCCCATATACGTCCCCCTGCAGGGCACGGGCCTACTCTACAATCGAAAGTACGATTGAGAATGGTTAGGCCATACAGTCAATATAGTATCACCAATAAACTTAAATAAACGCACACACTAATAAAATACACTCAACCCACTGCATTCATCATAAATCCATAATGACGTAACGATACATCGCTGTGCAAAAGCCGAACTTTGCAAATCGGACACAGCAACGGATGCATAAAAACATCGACGCACAAAGCTCGGCGTGTGTTTTTAAACATCGCACGTAATGTACGGCGCCCGCTAATTGATAGATTGAGTGAGTGGGCTCTCAGTGATGCTGCGAATCGGCGAGATGTAATGAGCTCTCTCTCGTCTGTGCCGTTACGTTCTGTACCGTCGATTGATATCTTTTTATTTTGATTCATCGCGGATAATGAGCTAAAGTGGTTTCCGAGATGGCTCTTGATTGTATGAATTGAATGGTAGAGTCGATATTTATTGTGTCTGGAGGTAGAGCCAGTATGGTAGAGATAAAGTTAATTTCATGTGAGTGTGTGCACGTATTATGTTTCATTAGCCCGCCGTTTGTTTGTCCTTTATTACGTGACATAAATTGTAATGAATCGACTATTGCGTTCATTTGCATGTTATCTGTTATAAGGCGAAGTGTACATCGTTTATTATTCTATATCTTTTTTAGCGTTAAATTTTAATGAGTTTACAAATATATGTAGTCTCACTCCAAAACCGAGTGGGCAGAAAATATACTGCTATCATTTTAATTTAATTTAATGATGGTTTTCTGTGTGCAACTTGTGTTGTGCCGCTAATAGCGATAAGACCGCTAGTTGTTATATTATTTTAAAAGTAATATAGTAATGTTTACTTTTATGTAATATGTGGTGAACAATAAAGTTTTATCTATCTGTCTACAACCCACACTGCACTGAGTCTATTACTACAGTAGTCCAAGGTGACGTTAAGCATTGTCAAGTTGCGGATCTACCACCTTTTTATAATTACGGGGTCTCGAGTTGAGCAGGTAGCTAACATGATGATAAGGCCTGAATCATGCATGGCCAGAGACGCAGGCGTCCACATTTCTGCATATTAAGTATCGAACGCATCGTATTAAACGGATTATTATTTACAATGCGTACACAGTATCAGCGAACGGATTTGCTTAGATTACCCCTTAGAGCACCGGCATTACTGCCGGGTACGCCAGTCAACGTATTTGTATGAGTTGCTATACAAATAATAATACGAATCTGTTTGATGCAATGCGTCCGATACGTACGATGCGAAGACGTGGACTGTCTTAAAAGAGAACATGACATGACATTGCCACTGCGTCTGCCTCGTTGAGAAAGATATTTTTATTGCAATGAATGGCGAGTCGAGCATGCCGTTTGCCTGATAGTGAGCGATACGACCGCTCATGAACAGACGCAAAACCAAACACCGCCTTGAATTAGAAAGCAATGCTTAACCAAGTATTAACCAAGCATTTAGCATAGCAGTGGAAACCTTCCACTGCGCTCGCCATCCTGAGACATAAGATGTTAAGTCCAGATAGACCAGTAGTCCAGACAGTCCAGTAGTTATTTTTACTTACAACCTACACAACAATTATTACATAAACGGACGAATAAAATCGTATTGGAGAGAAAGCATCGCCGGGCTTAATCGCGAACAATGCGCTCTCAAATCGATACGCACCGGCAAGCATCACGGTTTATTATTTTAATTCCGCATACTGTATGTAAATATTTGTTTCATGCGTTATTATGATTTAAGCCGATTTAAGCGATGTTAGCTTTGTACATGCGGTAATAGGATTTGGAATGTACAGTATTTTGGCAGTTTAATGAGTCTAAATTGATTAATGCTTACTGCAGTCAAACATCGCCATTAGTAAATTCGAATGTATATTGAAATTATTAATAATTATGTTGTAATTTCGCTAATTAAACTAACGATAGGCATATTTAGGATATTCAATATCCCGTTTTGATGTTTTCAATATTAAATATTTAACCTCAAAGATTTTGTGTCCAATAAATTATCAAAATTCAATGTACCATAAAAAATTGCTGTTCTATATGCAAAAGAAATCCAACAATCATATTAGCATTAATTTAATATTTTAAAAAAAGCAGTCGACCTATTTTTATATTTCATCATAACCAATACTTATTTAATTTTCAATCTCTACACAAAACCTTTTTTTACAAAAATTGTCTATTCCTCCCCACGCCATTTCACGTCACCTATCAGCGGCACTGAAATTCCGCGTGCGGGTTTATTTTCAATTCCGACAACAATGGTATGTTTTTCTCTCAAACTACCCACTTAAATATAATGCGAGCGATACAGCCACGCCGGTGTTCTTGTTGCGTGTCCGATGGGTCCATGTTGAAAGAGGTGGCGGGCAGATGGGACCGCGCGATAAGAGCCCGCGGACAATGGAACCGCCCGTATAATTTCAGGCCTAATCTATTTTAACTGCCTGATAAGGGTGTGTTATTGTTGCATTATGAGTGTGCTGTGAATTATTTTCACGTTTGTGATAGTTGGGTAAGGCATAAGGGAAAAAATACTTCGGAATTTATAATATGAGTATTTTGTTACTGTGTTATTGTAATCATGTGATGTAGATAACTATATATAAATAAGTATTTAATTTTAGAAAATATGAAATTTCGAGTCCCATTATTACTACACTATCTCATATAGATAATTGAAATATTAAAAATATTTTTACAAAAAATATGAAGTAAATAAAATACCGAAAATGGAATTTAATAAACAAATCTTCTTTACACAGCTAACACGATTGTTGAAACAAAACCTTTTTTACTAACATTTTTTTTTCACTACTGCAAACCAAAAACAATTACAAAATTATACGAAAAATTGCAATAAATATCGTGCCACTCGTAGCTTGTACCACACGCCCCAAGCTCCGCTAGGAAGTGTTTTATTTAGAAATATTGTTCAGGGACACATGTGATACTCCGATAGACATTATTCGCAGAGGTAGAGCATAGGTATTGAGTCAAAGGCGCGGTAGAGACGATTTAAATACCCCTCGCACTCTACCTGTTTTTTATTGGTTACTCGGGCGTTAGCAAGAATTTATCACGCGCCTTTCCATTAATTCTTAGTGGTTTAAGGATTTATTCTATTTTTTTGCGGGCTTTTACGGCTGAATGGGCTTTTGTGGTGAAGTGTGTTTCTGGCACTGTCTCTTTGAATGTAGTGTTCACCCGTTTTTATTTCTTAAGGGAGCTGCTGAATAATGTGATTGCTGTTTTCATTTTTGTTGTCAATAATAATTTATTTTATATGTCAAATTACTTTCGTATTTATTTGCGAAATCGACTATAGTACATTACGCGAGATAAGATTATCTTTGTGTGTGCACTTCCATTACTGTTAATTAATTAATACACTTCTTAGTTATGGGTGCAAAAAGATAATACCTCCAATTACAGCACTCATTATTTTCATTCATTTTAATTTCCAATATGATGAAGTTTAAGATAAATTTTGTTGAAATATTCTTTGTCTGTTATTTATATCTGTATCAGCCCATACATGTATGTACGTCCCACTGCAGGGCACGGACCTTCTGTATAATCGAGAGTACGATTGTATATACCCTATATTGAAGTATACGCTAATCTTATAGTTGAAAATATTCAAAACATACTTTTTTATTGAATTAACATCGCTGTAATAGTTTTTGAAAACTTATTTTTTCCGTGACGAGATGCTCAGTAAGATCGTAATGTATTATTCCGACAATAATATTCTTTCTGTTCTTATTTTAAGACAAATCGCTACGCGGGCTCGTAGCTCCGGCTACGAAATCCAAGTGCCCACTAGATGCTACAGTGCTACGAAAACCGCTACGGATAATTATAGAACTTCACTGATAATTTCAAGCATAACGCTCCGAATATTAACAAAAAGTTTAATGCGAAATTAAGTTAATACACAAATCCCATACTCAGTTAATACTCTACGCAAATAATGTAAAGCCAAAGCTTTTTAAAGGAGCTCATAAAAGCTCTGCTCGACGGATAAAGTATGCACACACATAAATACTGGCAGGAAGCTTCTTGTTATGATAGTTTATTATCTAAAGAGGATAGAAATTTAATCCCAGAGCTACTCATTAAAGGTAAGATCTCGTGTGTTGGCAACAGTATATTCTGCCGGGAATCCTTACAAGGTATTCCGCATCCTTACTTATTAGGTTGCTAGCACAGTGAGGAAAAATGCAGCAGATTAAGGAAAATATATACTGGTGCTCTTTCTTTCTGTATGGTATTAATGGGGACGGTGCCAAAGTATCTCTTATTTTAATATTTTATTTGTTTTTCTATTTTAAGTATGATTTGGGTACGTGCTGATGCGTGGTGGCCTGTTGGTAAACGGGTCAAACGCGGCCAACATGTTCACGTTGGTCGCGAGTTCGAATCCCAGGGCACACCTCTGACTTTTTGGAGTCATGTGTGTATTGATAGTCAATTATCACGCATTATAAAGGTGAAGGTAAACATCGTGAGGAAACCTGCATACCATAGAAATTTCTATGGTACGTAAAGTCCGCCAACCCGCATAAGGCCAGCGTGGTGGACTATATGGCCTAACCATTCTCAATCGTATTCTCAATTGTAGAGAAGGCTCGTGCCCTGCAGTGGGACGTATATGGCCTGATACAGTATAGGATAATTTAAAAAAATAAAGTTAAATTTCATATACTTTACCGACACCGTATAAATATCAGTCGTCATTTTTATAAACTTCAGTTTTTATGTTCCCACGAAAATCCCTATCATTTTGCCTGTTATCTCTAGTCTCTTCCCATTAAAATCCCAGCGACTACGTACAAAATTCTACACAACACGCCCAACTTAGTTCCAAGTAACTTTACCACACGAAATCTCATTGCGTCTACAACTTAAACCCGCCGGCCGAGTTAATGATGTAAGAAATATGAGAAAACCTTACCTGACAAAGCGCTGTAATATCTACACGAACAACACACAAACACACCGCGCGTACAGTACATTTGTATAGTTGTAGAGTCACGTAGCGTGTCTGCTCTACTAGCTTTGTACGACTCTACATGTGTTTGTATGGAAAAAATTGTTAGAGATGATATCTACGATAGAGAACATTTTGTTACTTGTGCGTGAAATTATGACCGATCTATATCTAACTCTTTGTGATTTTGTTTGGACTAATCGCTTTTTTGGATATTATCACGTCATAATATCCAATTTATTGCATATTGAATTTTGTTAACAAGATATTTTTAGTCTATTTGCAGGCCAGGGTTAATCTGTATGTGATTTTTGAAACATAACTATTTTTGCTAACTCAGCAGCGGCTTGTCCTCGTACTACTGTTATACGTAAAATCCTAATTCCGATTTTTGTAAAAATAATTATAATCTTCATTTGATTTCAGTCATGCATATACTCAATCATATATTGATTTTAATACAAATATCTGCTATAAATCCGATACCCATGAACCGGGCGGGTACCTCCAGTTTCCATTCAGCACTTTTGAAGCTTCGCGCCGCAGGTATCGGCCTTTGACGGTGTCGACTGCCGACAGCCAAAGCCCCATCAGTTTTGTATTAATCAATGGACAGACGAGCGCGCTGTTTTGATCTGGTAATTTTCGATATTTGGCATCATAAATATAACTTCTATCTGGTCTTAATATTACTTTGTGGAAATTATATCTATGCCTGTGTTTTACAGATAGACCAACCTTAAAATTTCATGGTATGCGTAAAGTATTATACAGTATATAATTATAATATATAATTATAATATATAATACGTATAATCGCGGGTATATTGAAGAAAAACTCGTGCAAATAAATAACCGGACTTGTATTTGTAATGCGAACAGAACTTGCCAGTAATGCTGTTATTATACTTCATGTGGAAAACAACTACATTATTTTCTCCTAATTATTTTCTCTTGTTTTCAAAGAAATTTACCAACCGCATTGAGACACACTTGTTAAGTTATAAAAATGTTGGAGTAAAAGCAAGCGTTAAATCAGGTGATTCGGAGCCCAAAGCCAACCCTTATAAGGCCCACAGTAAAGTGTGTGAACGAATTACAGTAATTAGGTCTGCGGCACCCGTGGGAGTAATTTGTTGGTTTCAGACCCTTGTGAAATGTTACGCCGGTGGGTCCCGGCGGGCCCCGGGGGGTCGTGGGTCGGCGGACGCGTGACCGAAGTCCGCAATCCGGCCCTTAATTGCTGGGGAATATTTTTGTTGGATTTTATTTTGTGGTTGCTTTGTGATTAGCGTTTCGTGCAAGACGTGAAAATTTAATAAAATGTTAATTATAATTAAATAAATCGATATTCACACACAAATTAACATACTAATCTCGATTGTTGAGGAGTCCCGTATATGGGTAGATAGAGACATACAGACACGTCTAAGATACAAATATTGTGTCGCGGATGTTAGAAACTATGAAAGACTTTTCGGTCTAGTAACTTCTAGAAAGTCGACAACAACGAAACTATTACAACACATATTATATTTTATTAGCCTATTTAAACAATAAAAAACTGTCTCAACATATTAAGATAATCGTGGTATGCTACGTTGTAGATATACTTTAAAACATTGTGTGGCCTAACCACTCTCAATCATACTGTCAATTTAGAGGAGGCCCGTGCTCTGCAGTGGGACGTATGTAGGCTGATATGAAAAACATTGTGAAAGAAAATAACTTAAAAATGCAATTAGCCACATTCACGCCACGTAATAAGCCGGTCAAAACACAAAACGGTCAACTTTTAATGCGCGATTATCCGGATCATATTAATGGACGTTATCTAGATGGTGTTTACAGCGATCATAAAACCAAATTAGCCATAACTCGACGCTGTTTGCGGGCCGCGCGCACCGGCCGCGCCTGCATGCCACGCAGTGGAATTTACAATTTAAATGAATGACAGACGGTCAACATTAATTTTCGATTTTATAATTTTATTTTGTGGAGCTCACGATTGTGAATCAGAAGCGGTAGGCAGGAGTGGAATTAGTATGGGATTTAGTACAAACTGGAAATCGAACCTGTGACCTCAAGATTGACAGTTCCAACATGCTGACAAACCAAACAGAATATTTATCGTTTTAAACCTTTAATCATCTGCCTGTTTATTTTATTTATTTATTTATTTATTTCATCGAGCCTTGGCTAATTCAACTCACAACACACTAAAATCAATTGAAAAACTGTTCCTACATATGCTATCAAAAAATGGACGATGCACTGATAACTGAATGCAAAGCATTCTATCTAAAGGTTTGTTATTTGTGATGAAGTTTATAATATAATAGTCAATCTAGTAAATATTTTAAAATTATGAGGTTTGCATAATATGTATAAAACATAAAATGACGTGAAATATCAAAGGAAAAAAATCTTTTATTATATAGAAAGTTTCGTATTTGATTAATATCTTCAATCAACATTTCCTCGACGGGAATAATTTTTAAAACCACAGATTTCCGATATTGCTATTATTACGTCGTTTTATAACTCCGTAAGGCAAACACGCAGTTTCTTTAAGATAGTAAATTGAGTAAAAGAAGAAGTTTAATTCTACAGCTTAATAAGTCGTACTGATAGTTTCATACTTATCGGTGGTTAGACGTGACTGTTTAAACTGTTTGTAACATCCACCTGAAACAAAAGAAAAATGCGTGTTAGATTTATTAGAAAATTATTCGTTAACATTGCTTGGTTAGTATTTTCTGTCTGTTCAGCCACAAGATTTTCACTGCTGAACTGCACTGCACTGGTTGAAGGGCGTCTTACACTGCGCTGCCGAGGCGTGGTTTCCACTCGAGAATACGTCTACCGCTTATACAGCCAATAAACAATATACCTTCATCTGTACCCTTTAGTGTCTATTGATAAATTATCAACATGCACTAAATAGTAAAGGAAAACATCGTGTAACCTGCATACCATGACATTTGTTAAGAATTTCTATGTCCGCCAACCCGCACTAAGCTAGCGTGATGGACAATATGGCCTCCTCTCAAACGTTGTCTCGATTGTAAATGAGGCATGTTTCCTGCAGTGGGATATTTATGGGTTAATATGGTACAGTAAGATACCCTTACAAATCAGACAACTCAAATCAACATTATTACAAACAAAAATAATCCAACTACCAAGACAGCCTCCCAACAACAATCGCTGGAATTCAAAACCACTACAAATCATCGCAACGTCTGTTTTGCCGGCATTAAGTCAGCGAGGCGCCGATTAATGAATAATTAATGAATAATTAATGACAAGTCTACGCCGAATGTCGGATGGCGGCGTTTAATTTTCGTTTGATTGTTGGCCCAGTACTGAGTGGTGCGTAAACAGCGCGAACGGCGCCATGGCATAATTGAAACGTGATTAGTTCTTGTTTTTATGTATAAGGGTGGCTGTTTTACTTATGCTAATGTCAAGGGCAGTTTGCGACTGACTATACGAGTATAAAAAGTCATATATATATTTTTGTTCGAAAGTATGGTTTTGAAGTAGGATATTGGCAGTTGATACATGGTTGTCTAATTGTGTGTAATAATCTCCCATCCAGGAAGAAGGAAAAAAAAGAAAAGAAAAGCAGATTAAATTGTCACAACAATAGGATGCACACACTCACACAGAATAAACTAACATACAAAAACAATTAAAAGAAACAAGACTGCACTGAGTACACTGTAATACTTTATGATCACGTTTCAACATATTTCATACTAACATTGCTAAAACGGTAGAAATTCCCATATCTACCACCATTTGCGCTTTCACTACGTATCAATTGTGACGACAATAATAAACCAATCCATATCAGTCCATTAAGGTATCGGGGCATTGTAACTGCTCAACTCCGCGGGGACGCGCGATCGATTCCCGATCGAAATAACAATATAATTCAACTGGCTGGCCGACGCCCCACCTGTTCACCCCGCGACGCCCCCCACGCCCCCCCGACGCTCCCTCCCATCTACACATTCCCGTAGGAGAGCACAAGGAGGTAAAAATACCGCAACGGTAATAATTCACCATTGGGAGCACGTAAGGGGTGACCACAGAGCTATAAGGGGCCATGGATTTAAAATTATTACTATTACCCTATTAGTCTTGTAAGAGAATATTGTAATGTATGCCGTATTGCACATGTGGGATATCTAGTTTGAACCTTAATGTTGTACTAGCATTTTAGTAGGGAACAGAGTGACTTGATCCCATTACAGGTTATCCATTACGTGATTCATGGCTACGCTCTTGAAGGAAAACAATATGACTAAACATGATCTTTACAAAAATTATTATGGCAGGTCAAGTCCTCTAACCCGCATCAGGCGTAATTGAGTCATGGCCTAAGCCTCCCCAATCTTAAAGCTAGCTTGTGATCTGCACTAGGAAGTATGTGGACTCCGGGTACCGTCAAATATAGCAGCAGTTCTAAGGTCATTACAAAAACAACATATAAAATAAAATCATAGTAAAAAAACACAAACGAGCACGAAAAACCACATCAAATAAAAAAAAAAAACGCCGTACATCATAACACGCAACAGAAAGCCGCCATTTATTAGTGGCATGGACCCGAAAAAGGCCTCAAGAGTCACTAAATTCCTCTCAAGCCGCGTTATGGAAGCGCTCAACCCTTTTTGATTAACGCCCCGTGTGCACCATCTACGAGAGAGGGGTGGATTTTTCTAACTCAGGGTTACCATTATTCAGTTACATATATTTATTTTTTTCTTTACTAGAATCGGGCAGGTCGTTCTTGATTTTTCTAACTCAGTTAGGGTTGCCATTATTCAGTTACATATATTTGTGTTTTTTTTACTATAATCGGGCTGGTAGTTCTTAGGATGGTAGTTACGTTTGGTTATTGAGAGGAGCAACACTTATCACAATTTTTACATGATACAGTACTACACTTTTCACGTCGAGAAGCCCAATTCTCTTTTCGTGTTCATCCTTTTTCCTTGTCGCTTCCGTAACGATTTGATGGACGGACAACACAATCATAATTCAAGCGTTATAGACGTTCAAGTGCAGCGGTGGTCACTTACCATCAGGTGACATGTTTGCTCGTTTGCCGGACCTAAGCAATAAAAAAAAAAAATTAAGATTTAAGTCCCTTACTGAATGTCAGTTAAATAATTACTTAGTGATTATTTTACAACGAGAATCTATAATAAGGAACAATTTAATTGTCATGAAACGTCTCTTGCGTTAATCACTGGGTATAATGTTATTCAAACTGCAACAAAACAGTGCTTGGCGGTTTTTTGATTCAGAACGAGTAAAAAAAGACGAAGTGCTAGTATCACCTTGGAAATTTTATTGGAAGCTTTTTTATTGCTTACATGATCTATCTGGTCTCCTAAATAACAATCTTTCTGCACCCAATTATAATGAGCCAAAATATTTATTCGGTTTGGTTCTGATCGGTAGCATTCAAACGAAAATTAAATATAAAATAAACATCGACATTAAATTATTATCTGCATACACATTACGTACCTAAAATATTTATTCGGTAAATATTCCACTCGAAATGCAGTATTCATCAAATATTGGAAATATTCGTAATTCAACAACCCAGCCCAGGTTACTTCATACAACGTCACGTATAATATGCACAAGGCAATGTGTAACATAAGCTGATTACACTAAAAGCGGCCTTAAACTCAAACTTTTCCATACATCATATGGGTCTTTGTTGCTTGCGCCATCGACGTGCACCGGTGCAAAATGTTACCTACGCCTGTGAAGGACAAGTTTGTCCATTATAATAGTCAAGTCGGCGACGAAACTAGACAAAACTCTAGCGAAACAGGGTGCTGTAAGCGATGTCTATCTTATAATGGGTAAAGGTACATAATATAGATTAATATAGTTTTACTAAATGAGTAAGCCGGGCTTTTTTTATAAAAGGTGACTATTACTTTTATAAAGGATTGTAGATAAAATAAACACCCAGTCATGTTTTTATTGATAATTCACAGTGTATTAGCGTGGTGACTTTTGATGGTAAAGAAGGTCCGTGCCCTGTAGTGGGACGTATATGAACTGATACAGACAAATAAAGTACTCGAGAATATAGTAACGTTAATGCCAGCATTTGAATAGTGCGCAAATAATGAGAAAGAAAAGCTATAAATTATTAAAGTGACGTATGTATTTTTAAAAAACGTCTTTCTTTAATTTGTTCTGTTCCTACGCATATTTATGCAGCCGGAAGAAGGTAAATTAGCGATAAGCGCAGTAGTCGTGGTGAATCGCATAATTTCATTACCACCCCGCAATCTTACCACTCACGTCAGCAATATCAGTTCAACAACAAACCATGCTCAACCGTCATTTCATTAAAAGCCGCGCACAAAACAATTTTTTGCACCGCATTAATGTAAATGAACCGGCAGAATAAAACTAGAATTTCCAAGCCACAAACCCGAGTCAAGCAAGCCCGTTCAGATAGCCCGGCTTACTTAGGCTTTATATGATTTTTATATCGCGCCGCAAGCCCGCAAGTGAAAAATATCCAAACGTGACGTTTTATTACGTCGAAAAAACTCCCGCCAAATCCGTCGGAAAGCGTCCGATATGGTAATCCTATTATTTCACGCGAGAATACGTAACTGTGGAGTAATATATGCACTCAAACCGTCGGCGTGGAGCGTGTTACTACTTATGTTTTATGCTGCCACATAAAAACATATACGAGTTTTGATGAAATAAAAGACGGAGGTATGAGCGAGAGAAGTATTTTTTTTGGTGTGCTAGAGTCTTATGGGTTGTAAAATCTTCAGATGAACGTAGGTGTTCGCGGTGAAGCGAGGGTTAAGTTATTGTGGCGGTCAGAAATTATTTACGATCGCCTATAAAGAGGTATTATGACCAAAAGTTAAGATATTTTATATTGTTATATAAAATACCACCTGTTGGTGGCAGATCGGTACTGTCTCCAACTTGAAACTCCTATAATTCCTATTGTCGCCCACGTCTATTGAGTTCAACCTCTATTATCTAAGATAAGCAAATCATGATTTTTTTATAATGTGAGTTCAGTCACAGGAAGTATATTGCTGAGCATAAATTTATCCCAAAAAATTGTACAACGATACGTAACGTAAACACAGCTTAAACTAATATAACCCATTTACAAAAATATAAAGTTGGCTATGTCTTAATTCTTTGCCATTAACAAAATATACTTGAAAGAACAAAAAACTAAAAACAACTTTTAAACTTTAATTTAACATTCCAAGTAAGACCCCAAGCATATTTCAAAGCCAGTTATAAAACTAACCAACCTGCACTTTTATTCTTAACCCGTCCGTAAGAATTATTCCAATTAACAGTAAAGCGAGCGCGCGGGTATATTGTACCCCACATTAACCCGTACGATACACTTTTATCCGGAGAATATGGCGCGGTCCGGCGCGGCGATAGCATTGCACATACGCGCCAAATACTCATAAGGATGTTATATATTATATTACGTATGCACAGGTTAGGAAGATAATTAGTTAAGTGGTACGAGGCTATTTTTTAATACTTATATTGCAACCTCTTCCTGCTTTTTTCCTAACATCGTTTCCTCTAAGTTTGTTACACGTGATTTTAGTCTGCATGTTGTCTTCATTCTTGGGGTATGACAATGATGATATTCAACAAAGTGTAGTAAATAAATGTGTGCAACAAAATATGTCGCATTCGTGTATTTTAGACGTGAGCTTTTGCGGCCGATTTCCAGGTCTGCAAGTTTACTCCACGCGAGTTATTTTTAATTAAAAGACATGCTCTTCATAGGACTGAAAGTGTATTAAATTCTTATGCTAAAATTTGCTTATAAAAATAAGTGTATGTGCTAAATTCTGTAGTGGTAGCATAATTTTAAACTCAATATTACATTCCCCGGCATTCTACACGAGCAGCACGATCAAAATATAAAGCCAAGATCCAAATAATTTAATAAAAATAAGATATCGAAAATCACCGGGGAGCTGTTATCAAAAATTCCACCCGCGTCTCCCCTTTAAAATTTCAATGTTATGGCAGATATTTTCATAACAAAATCCTTGAGATTTCCTCGCGAATCGATAGTATCCACTTCTTTTTCACATCACGGTCTTCATTCACCAAAGCTAAAGTCTTAGTTGCGTTGTAAAATAACTTTTACTCGGTAAGGGCGCAAAGTATCCGCTTGTGACATAATTTTGCGAGAGTTAGCAAACTTTTCCGGAGGGGAGATGGGGGCCATTCGCCTTTTATGAACAGCAAACGCCCGGCAATCGATAGATCATAATAAATTTTGCGAGGTATTTCTATCGCCCGTTGGTCGGCGGGTAATTCACCTGCGAAAACTGTTGATGAAGTTGGGCTAATTTACTTTCAGTTTTATGTATGTATAAAGTCTTGGATTTGATGACCTCTTTTTATAAAAAACTACCAATTTATTCTCAATGGCCACAATTGTGTTTTAAGGGCATCGAACTTATTACGAAATAAATAATACACGAAACAAATACCTGTGCCCGCTAAAAATAGAACCTGCTGTTTTTAATTTCAGTCAACATTTTAATCAAGTCCACCAAAAGACTATCAAACTATCAGACTGTACCTATCTATCCTTACAGACAAAACCTAAGCGGAATAAATACACCTCTGAAGCGAGGGCGCGCGACGTCCGTCTAGCTACAAGCTCCACTCGACATCTCCTTTGTTAAACGCATCGACTTCAATCCGACGAAGCAGCGCCGCGGACTTATTTGAAATTATTAAATTCCCCCGCCATGCCATTCCTTTATTATTATTTATTGGCGCAAGTTGCCCCAGGCGGCTTGCCCCGAGCGGCTTGCCCGCGAAGCCCGGCTTGCACAGCGCGCAACCAAGCCAGTGTGTTATTTTATGAAAATTTTTTCAAGCATCGTCGAAATACTGGGAATATTTTAATGGCGCAAACTTGTGCATGTTTGTGTTACGTCGAATAATTTGAATGTTGCGATATTTAAGCGGGAATTTCGTGCGGAATTATTACGCGGCACGGCCGTCGATGCTGATCGTTGTTATGATTCGCTTCTAAGTATTTTATTATTATTTTTGGGAAGTTAGGGTGTATGAAGACTGAAGTCGTGAGCTACGTAGCGTGGCGTAGTCTATAGCTACGATATTGAGTTCGAACAATTTTATGTGGGCTTTTTTATCGATTCGAAGACTGAACCGCGTGGGTATTTATTAGGATTCGTTGTAGTGTTCAGTCCACGGAATGAAATTCGAATTCCATCATTGAATGTAAATACAGGCAAAAGAGCCAGTTGCATTTCTGTATGCCATTTAGTCTGCCGACAAGGTGGGTACTAAATGATGCAAGGAGTAGTTTGATGCAGGCCGCTTTCAACAAGTCACTTTGATACCCTTGGAGGCGCCTTGTGTTGAGCAACGAATTCGCTTTAGATGAAGATAGTTATTACATAATTTAGAGGACTCAGTTACGAGAGTATATATTTTGACATCCAGTAGAGGATTGTTCAGTAAAATGATCAAAGACACAACACTATAAGGGATCCTGCAGACTATAGATATTTTGAAGGATTCCTATATGCTCCTATATAAAGATCGTCAACTTGCACTAGTGAAGTGAGGCGGATCATAGCTTAATGCCCATAACATGGACCCACTCGATCGTATTCTCGGTTGTTGAGGAGACCCAAGCTCTGCAGTGGAACATAGATGACAGGAATATATTTTTTATATCCATCCTCCACATTTTTATTTTACCTTAAAACTACACTAAAAACCCTCTCTTTTTCTACTACCCTCTTTCTCCCTTTCCCTTATATCCATTCAAGGGTTGTCTGGTAGAGCGATCCGCCTTTTGTGTTATAGTTTATATCTTTATGTTGTTATAATAAATTGTAGTATAAAAAAATAAAGATTAATAAATATATAAAATAAATAAAGCATCAGCCGTGACAAAACTACACGTAACAATTCATTTTATTCCTACGCACGGCCGCTGTTTAAAACTCCGGCCGCGTGATGCAAGGTTCGAGCCAAGTCGTATTTCCCCCGGGTCGTCCTCACTCCGTGTAGTGGTCGCTACAACTGACAACTTTCGACTCGTCAATGATTGATAGTGTTGAGACAACTTGTATGTTGTTGGGCTTACTGCGACCTCAAAGTCTTGGAAATGGATTGAGAAATAAGGATCTTTGATTTATAGTATATGCTGGTTTTCTCTTATCATTCTATTGGAGCTGCTACAACTACCGCACTCATATGGTCGCTATTGACGCGAATAAAAATATCGTTATTACCTACCAGCAGACGAAGCTAAAAATATCTTTGCGTATTTGTGCATTTATATTCACATAAACTTTTTGATGTGAGAGAGGTACTTATCAATTCCGATCAGAATTTTAAAAAAAGACACGGCACCTTACTCACGCTTATATCATAGACAAAAAAAAGCAACACGGCAAAGAAACATTGCTGGCAAAACAAAAGCTATAAATATTTCAAATGCAAGCAAAATTAAGAGCGACGCCCGTGTCGGGACAAACAGAGAGCAACTGTCACGAAACTCGACACCTGCTCCTTTCCCTTGTAAAAAAAACGACATAAAAAATATAAAAACATATACATAGACGCACGTCGAAGGCATTAGCCAAACAAAAGACGACCGAGGAGGTCATAACAGGGGATACATTTTCCTTTGTCACGCCCGAGTACGCTAAATCCTACGGTGACATTGTATTATTTATAGGTTTCGGATGTGAAATCGTCCGCCTTACCTTTACCGTCGTATAAACATTGGCGGTGAGGCATGCGCCTCGTCGAGAATTACCGTGACAGTTACGCGTATTTCATAATTTAATACGCGAATGCTGAACGGTAAAGCTGTATGAGATATTGAATTGAATAAGCCATTTGCTGTGTTTTGCTTTCACATATAATCAGCATGAGTGTAAATCGTGCAATAGAACATGTTATTTTTATAATCCACGCATTATGTGTTACATTTTTCGCTTCACTTGGCGTAACACTAGTATAGTGCTTCCACAAGCTCAATCTTTTAACTTCCCATTAGGTATTTCAATGTAGGATTATTGTCTCTTATTCCTGCTCTAGCGAGGGCGATTATTAATCCGAAAACAATTCCTTTAACACAAATCCAGCTCTCACAATGACTCTGACAGTAAAAATACTCACATAAGCAGGATGTCGTATATCCTAAGGAGCGAAACACTGGATGTTGTGTGCAAGTCAACCTTCCAGATGAGAAACGACGCAACGACCGCTGACAGATGGCGGTGCGGACGACACAACACGGGACTAGACATCGCTACTGGTGAATGCTGTCTAATATGTACAACTTCAGTGAACTCTTTCCACAGAGAAGGTGAAGTCCCAAATGATATATTTTATTTACCATAACGAGCCACGTTAGCAAAATATACTTAAAAATACATTTGTTACAAAAGGGAACCCGGTAGAAATCTAATTTTATTGACGATTTGCTATTAACACTATACATCAAACAAAGGAAATCCACTGCTGAACATAGGCCTCCCCCAATGATTTCCTCAGTGACCTGTTGGAGGTACCTTGCATTCAGCGATGTCTCGCGACCTTTACCAAGTCAAAACCGCTTTCCGAACCGGGTGGTAGATAAAAAAATGACAATCTAAATTATTTTCATTTTCATTCCATTTTCATTTTCGTCTGACCACTGTCTGTCGTCGCCTGTCGACAACCACTATATCACCCATCGATTAAAAATAAAATCTTTTACAATCTAACAATCTCAGACAATATCAACACAACATCCTAAGCAGCAAAACACTCCATGCTCCGTGCAGGTCAACTTTCCGGATGAGAAACGACGCGACGACCGCTGACAGATGGCGGTGCGGACGTCACAAACTGCGGGACAAGACATCGCTGTTGCTGAACGTTTGTGTACACGCCTTTATGTTTAGTCTGAATTTGTCTTGGAGTGGATTGCATGTGAAATATATTTTGTCGCATGTCCCGAACATACAGGCGGATTTAATGCCTCAGATAGCTAACAGTAGTAACGGAAATTATTGCTCTTTCAAATTAAAATCATCACCTTGTTATTTTTAAAGCCTTAGCATGCTTTTTATTTATGCTATTGTAAATTGCCCCCAAAGAATTTGTAAACAAATAAACTGATCATATATTACTCGTATAACCATTTTTCACATCGAAAATTACACTCCCAAATTATTTACTATTTTGTTTCTCATTAAATAGGATTTGTAGAAAAAAAACTCACTTCTTCATAGATGACACGAGATCGTATAAAAATATTAACCGATTGGGTTTGTGAATCACAATCGCAAATCACAATATTTAGCTTATATAGCAACTTGTGAAGTGTTATTATCGACTACACTTGCTATGTGTGATTGCTATTGCTATTTATTCTAACACTAGCTAACAGTCTCCGAGTGACAACGAGATAAATCAAAACATGTATTTTACACTAATTTATAATGATTTTGTTTATATACTACCACATGTTAAAGTGATTAAAATGTGACTGATGGTTAGTGCAGATTAGATAAAGGATTGATCCAAATAATAAAATCTGGAGAAATATTAACATATCAATTTGCATGCTTAACTGTGCCTGATCTTATTTAGTTCTGGACAGTGAAATACCTCACAATCAAGAAATAGTAAACATTCACTAACTAACTAACGGATAAATGAGAAATGCTGATAATCTCAAGTACCAATGAAAAGTAGATTAGATCGTCATGACCTAAATAGTCTTCAATGATAAAAGTATTATCCGTAATAGAAATACTTCAACAATAAAAACCTGCTGCAAACTAATAATTTTATTTTTCCAAAGCTTATCTCAACTATATTATTCTGAAGATCGCTATTCTTGTTTCTTAGTAATAAACCAAGAAAATCGATCCCCAATTATTCCGTGCCGTTCGGCGCGAGACTGTAGCGATTCCTTCGTTCAGTGAGGTATCCATTACTGCACGAAAAGACCGCCCGCCGTTTCGTTTTACTTGAAATTGTTCAATGAAACAGAATCAGAATCAAATAAATAGAATTCGCGGGACGTTTGTATTGTGCAGTTTCATTGCAGTTTGCCGAGGATGTGAAGAAAGTTAATAAATACGACTTTAGAGTTTAGCAGAATTGGAAACTCGTAAAGGCGGATATGTACTGTTTGGAATAAGTTTCATTTACAGTTTATGAACAGAAAGCAGCTTAGTCAATAGTGAATTGATCATGATACATGGTTTTATAGTAAACTATTTTATTATATTCTTTTTTATTGCAATAACTAACGAGACGAGTACACGACGACGAGACGAGACAGGCGAATGGCAGCCTGAGGGTAAGCGATACGAAAGCTCATGGACAGTAGCAAAACCAGAAATCACCATGAATGTAAAATGATTATCCTAAATATTAAAGTTTCTCTACACTATACTTAAAAGTCTGATGTTGAATAAAAAAAAACATATTTTGACTAGAGAGTAATTTATCTTATTAGCGCACTCATAGTTTAAAGAATTTTAATACTATGAATATTGTTAGATACGTATTATTATGTTTGTCCAGTACAGTGTATTGTATTGAAAATACACACTTATCCTACTATATATCTGAACACACTGCGTTGTAATTGAATGGACATGATCAGATTTGCATTACAGCCGGGCTTAATGTCGCTGCAACATTGCCAGCGACGATTGTACTACATTACACTGTGTAAATGATGGCTGGATAAATATTGTCCACGTAGATATCGGTTAGCAGATTAGAAGCAATATAGCTTAAATTTGGAGAGTGAAGTTATTCCTCGGTTTGAATATGTTTTACTCTTCTTTGGGTTGATTTCCTTTTGAGAAAGCGAATGTTTCAGTTGTAATAATATATAAAATAATAATAGTTTTGTTACAAGCTGTACAGTGTTTTTTTTTAAATTACTTTATAGAAATGAATAGCACGACGACCATGATTCTAAGCTAACGTTCGCCTGATGGTAAGCGATACAACCGCTCACGAACAGTAGCAAAACAACACCTTGAATTATAAAGCAATGCTCGGCATTCCAGTGCACTCGCCATCCTGAGACAGAATATGCTAAGTCCCACTCTGGCTACACTGTCCGGCAAACCGAAACCTACCAGTGCATTTACACTGCTGTTTGGTGGAAGAAATAGACATTGCGGTGGTACCTTTTTTTTTTTGTTTTCAAGAGGAAAAGCTATTAAGCTCCCCTTTCGGTACCCCGGGGGAGGCCGAAAGGGGTATGTCAGTGTCTCTGGCCTTCCAGCCCGGTACAAACGCGGATATTGTAGCCGAGCTGGGTCCCTAGCAATACCTACGCCAGCATACTGACTAAAAACCTCTCGGTGGGTTTGCGCAATTGCGGTGGTACCTAACCTAGCGGCCTCTCATATATGAGACCTGCCACCAGTAGTATGACGTTTGTAGGAGGGAAAACAGCAAATATAATAGAAGAGTTGATTATAATTCTAGCATTTTTATACTGATTCGACAAAGACAATATTCCAGCTAATTGTAATTGCAGAGTTCGTCAAATAGGCTAACGAAAGACAAAGGACGATTTTCTCTCCCCAGTTGACTGTAATTATGCTGGTGTGGGACTTTTTTGGTCGTACACAAGTTCGAATGCGCGGGTTCGAATCCCAGGGCACAACTCTGACTTTTCGAAGTCATGTTTGTATTGATAGTCTATCACTACGCACTAAAGCGATGAAGGAAAACATCGTAAGGAAACCTGTATACCATAGCGATTTACAACAATTTATATGGTATGTAAAACTCGCCAACCCGCATTAGGCTAGCGGGGTAGACTATATGGCCTAACCACTCTCAATCGCACTTTTGATTGTAGAGGAAGCGTGCGCTGCAGTGGGACGTATATGGACTGAGACAGTATACAGTACAAAAGGTGGTCCGCTACGCGAAATACTTTTATGTGCCATTATAAAAAGTTTGACATACAAATGTCATAAGTTAGTCACTCTCCAAGTACATCTCAAACAATAGGGTTGTGTCCAAGATTTGATTTCGAGCAGTATGTAATGGGTTCTATAAATATTGCTTATAAAAACCATAAATTTCAAAACAGCATCAAAATTTGATATAAAATGACTTACGATACTAATATTTTTAATAGTTCGGTGGGGGCGTCGTTGTCTCTTTCACACGCGTGCACCTTATGGAAGATGACGTCATGCCGTGCATGTTGCATCCTTTTCTATTACTCCTACCACCACATGTTACATACTTGTAATTTGCTTATTACGGATTTGCAAATTATTTCTCATTACGATTATGTATAACATAATAATTTCATAAACAATAATAAAAATCAGGAACTAGCCTATTATAAGCGTTTTGTTAGACGACATCACAGTCAGGGTAACTGACCTCCATGACCTCTCTGTATTAGAAATTTACCCTGTAGCTTAGTTCTCAACCAGTGTAGGCACCGAGAGCACTTTAATTCCGTAGCTTTACTGCACATTAGTGCGTTAGAAACTCTCCTATAAACATTATTACATTGTATGGACTAAACAACTGGTGGTAGGTCGAGAGGCCGCTTTGGTATGTATTACCGCAATGTTTACTATTTATGTCACCAAACATCAGTGTAAATCCGGTGTATATTATATGTATTGATATTGATAATATAAGGACTGATATTTGTTTCTTCTCTTAATGTTTTATTATCTCATCATGCACCTATAAGAAGTCTGCTTAAGTTATATTTATGCAATCGATCAATGAAGAATTTGGATTAATTTACTTTTATATTCTAAACCTGATAAACTCCTCAGCGACGGTAAACAACCTAAAGTGTTCAGCAAACACATCAACAATAAACTCAATTCCTGCATCTGCATCCTAAACCAACGTTTACACTTTCATCTCGGTTCCGTAACACGAGTCCTTTAGCAACATCTAATTTCAACCTGGCATTGTTGGTGCACGCAAATCTACGTCTTCGCGTCCGACCTACATTCGAGCCAGGTATTCCGTTATATAAAGCTTTGTTACATTGTTCATAATAATAAGAGCCATTTTGCGTGATACACCCCCTTTTAAGCGGCGACTTGTGGCCCGCTGCCTCCAGTCTGCGAGTGACAGCGAGCTCATTTGCCTGCTCCCATGGCCTGTTTCTCGACCGTGGAGATACACTTGCTCGAATAAAATGTATCTGATCTTTTGCTTTATGTTTTATTATATTTTAGAAGCATTCTGACCTAGCTTCGGCCGTGAGCACTGCTTCGTTTAAATTACTTGACGTAATAGATATAATTGCACCAATTTACTCGTTATCAATGTCGACTATGAACTAAGTCCTCTCAATTAGTGTGACGTACAATACAATACTCTTTATTATAAAACAAAAAATCAGACAAATTAAATATTAGACATATGGTATTACAATGGGCGGCCTGATCGCTTAAAGCTATCTCTACCAGACAATTTATATGGATAGTATCAGAAGAAGGACGTATAGATGGACCTCTTGGTAAATTTATAAAAGCTAAAAGTTTGTTTGCGAATGCCTCTATCGTAGGCATCACACGATCAGCTATTATGAAGTTCCGATCGTGGTTGCTTTGGAAGTTATCAGCTTTAATGTGTGTGGTATGATGAAAGAACCATCAATAGTACCTGACTACCATGGAAACAACTTTTGATAATTGTCTTAATAACATATATTAAATTCAGCTTTATACTATAACGCTGGCAAAATTACATGATATTAAATATTACGATATCTTAAAACTTTAATTTTTTGTCTTCAAAATTGACAATTACATTAAAATTCCCTCTTTAACTTTAGCGTGAAAGAGTAACAAACATACGGGGTATGTCAAGACTGCTGACGAAAACGAGGCCGGGTGCTAGTTTAAGAGACTACAAACATAGAGAAAAAAAAAATTGCAAAAAAACTTTTTTGTTACTTTTAAATATCATCGTGTTTGGGTGGTAAACCGATAGTTTTGATAAAATTATATTTTAAATATTGCATTCTATAGCGTCTTAAAAATTAAAATGTGTACATTATTATTTTTGGAATAATCTATCACATAACACAACTGCCATAGATTGTCGTGTTCTGAAAAATGTTTACACGATTCAATTTTTTATATACTGACGATAATCCTATCTTCGAGGCGAGCATCTTGCCACGAAAATGGGGCTTTATCGCACAATGACGGATAGAGGTGACTTTGAGTACCAAATGTACTTGAAACTTACTAAAAGTTAACATAATTTTTGTATACTCGTATAACACAGATTTATTGCAATATTAGGTTATATCAATTTGTTGTGTATGTTCTTGATATTTTCTTAGCTTCGAAAGGTCTTGCCGTGATTATAATTAGCACAAACTAGTTCAACAAGTGAAAACAAACAAACGCCACAGCTGTATTGTATCAGCCCATATACGTCCCACTGCAGGGCACGGGCCTACTCTACAATCGACAGTACGATTGGGAGTGGTTAGGACATATAGTCCACCACGCTGGCCTAGTGCGGGTTTGCGGACTTACATACCATAGAAATTCTTATAAACCGCTATGGTATGCAGGTTTCCTCATGATGTTTTCCTTCACCGTTTTAGTGCGTGGTGGTTGACTATCAATACACACATGATTCCGAAAAGTCAGAGGTGTGCCCTGGGATTTGAACTCGCGACCACCGTGAACATGTTGGCAGCCGCGTCTGGTCCGTTTACCAACAGGCCACAGCCACAGTGCTTTGTTCAAATCTGGCTGGTATTTACAGAGATTAAACCGTACAAACAAATTCTTCACATTTCGTTACCGAACGGTTGCTAGATAGATTTTTTAAATATACTATCACCTATGTTTATCAGGGCTTATATAGTATTAATAATATAATACATAATTTTTCAAATCGGTCCTGTAGTTTCAGAGCCTATCCAATGCAATCAAATCTTTCCTCTTTACAATATTAGTTCAGATAAGAAAGTTTTTATACCGATCGATAGCATCTCATTAAAAGGCGCGTCGGCTGTATTACAATTGGCCAACAGAACGTCTGATGAAACAAAGGACTTCTCAACATCTGGCGGATATAAATTTAATTACTAAACTCTTACTTCAGTTCATTACAGTTTAACAAATTTCAATTTCGACGTGGACCGCCCAGTGCGTTTCATTTTCATTGAGTGGAATTTATTTTTTACTTCATTCGTTTTGACGTCTCGAAATATGTCGTTATTTTTACTATTATTTCGTCACAGGAAAATGAACGAGTTCGAGAAACGTAACATAGTATGAAAAGCGTCTATACCACAGTTTGATATTGCAAGGTTGGTATGATGACCGTTGATCTTCTGGCAGCCTCCGTGGCGCAGTTGGTTAGTCACCGGCGGTGTAACGCGAGGCCGCGGGTTCGATCTCTGTATCAATACAAATATTTGTGTGATCCATAGGTATTTATTTCGGGTCTGGGTGTTTCTAATACCAAAAGTCTCTCGTAGTTCCTGATACTCACGATTCAGAACAGATCAGAACTGTGTATGTGACTGTTGGGTGTGTATATATCAGTCCATATACGTCCCATTGCAGAACCCGAGCCTCCTCTGCAATCGAGAGTACGATCGAGAGTGGTTAAGCAATATAGTCCACCACGCTGGCCTAGTGCTGATTGCCGATCTTTACATACCATAGTTTTTTTTACAAATCGCTATGGTAAGCAGGTTTAGTCACAGTGTTTTTCTTCACTCTTTAATTGCGTGGTGATTGATCACTTCACACATGACTCCGAAAATTCAGAAGTGTGTTCCGGGACTCGAACCCTCGACCATCGTGAACATGTTAGTAGTCGCGTCTGGTACGTTTCAAGCAGGCCACCAAGCACTATTTGATAATTCTGTCGAATTTCGTACATAAAATCTGGCGCTTAGAGTTTGTAGAGGAAATTAAAATTTGGAGTAAAATTTGGGTCCTTTACAAAAACACAACATACTAAACCAAACGCAAGAGAAATTTCGTTCTGATATAGCTACGTTATTATAGGTATTAAAGCTGTTGTTAAAAAATATTGCATGTCAGATATGTTTAAGCTCACGTAACTAAACTGTGTTAAAAGTCACCCGATAATTAAACGTTAGTCGAGTGAATTGCATTATAAAACATTAATGTTTTTAGCAACAGTGTCGTAATTCAGCACATCCATAATACTTAGCTATATTTATTGCTATATTTTTGAAAGCACTATAGGAGAGGCCGCCTGAACACGGCAATGTCTATTATTCCCGCCAAACAGCAGTGAAAATGCATTGTAGCCGGAGTAACCTCAGGATGGGGAGTGCAGTGGAATGCTAAGCATTGCTTTGTAATTAAAAGAGTTATTTGGTTTTGCTACTGTTCCTTAGCGGTCGTATCGCTTACCATCAAGCTAACGCCACACTCCTTTCGCAATTCTACGAAATAAAAAAATTATGTAACCGTAGGCGGTCTTTTTTATAGAAAGATAACCTTATCACACAAAAAAATACATACATGCATACATAAACTCACGCCTTTTTCCCAGAAGGGGTAGGCAGAGGTGCCAGGGCACAAAAGAAATACGACATTAAAACCTCATTAAAACACCTCGTGAAAAATCATTACTGTAACGCACCGCTGAAATAGTTACCTAATTAACTTACCCACATCCCATTCTGAAACCAAACGCGACGAATAAATTCAAACCTTTTAATTAGATGGAAACTTAAATTACAAAACGCGCCTAAATCAGTGGAGTACGGCGAACGCAATTGCGGTGTACAGCCGTGTTAATTTATATTAGCACTGTATCACCCAATAAATATAGAGGCTGTTTTGAACGCAGCACTCTCATGGTGTAGTTGCTTAATATACGTATACATAGTCTAGTATATTGGCTTGGTAAAATGAACGCTTCGTGCCTGATGGTAAGTCTAGTGCTTTCAAATAGGATACCTTATGGTTACAGGCGAATATTACTTCCAATCGACTTTTACTTATATAATTTATACTAATATTATAAAGCTGCAGAGTTTGTTTGTTTGTTTGAACGCGCTAATCTCTGGAACTACTGGTCCGATTTGAATGATTCTTTCAGTGTTGGGTAGTCCATTTATCGAGGAAGGCTATAGGCTATATATCATCACGCTATGACCTAAAAGAGGAAAGCAGTAGTGATACTTCTAGCAAATACGAGGAAATTTTGTTCGTTTTTCGTGGTCCGATTGGTCGATATTCTAAACTGATAGTCAGAATTAAACATTTTGACCGCCATTTTAAAACGTGCATGCACCCGGGCGGAGGCTGGCTCGACCGCTAGTAATATATAATACTAGCTTTTGCCCGCGACTTCGTTCGCGTGGACTTCAGGTTCGTCCCGTCTTCTATTTCCTGACTCATCCCACGGGAACACTACATTTTTCGGGATAAAAAGTAGCCTATGTGTTAATCCAGGGTGTCAGCTATCACTATACCAAATTTCATCAAAATCTGTTGAGCCGTTTTTTCATGAAAGAGTAACAAACATACATACAAACTTTCACCTTTATAATATTAGTAAGATTATACTAATCTTCATATCATTCGGAGCTGGCGAATTATCATGGTATATTACATTAAATAGATGCTGCCATGGTTGTGATTCTCAGGTGAGGAAATCCACTTTGTTTCTGGTTTTGGAAAATCTGAACGAGACATGGAACTGCAAGATGTCGATGTCATGGAGCTGGATTCATCGTTTATTTTATCGTCTGAAAACAGGGCTTTGTTTATGACCTGGTGATAAGTAACCACTGTTGAAATGATGGAAAGAGGAAAGGACAATCTCAGTCACGGAACAAAACACGCCAGCAAAGTCGTGTGTGTTTTGTTTGGCTTCACGTCGATCTCCTATCATACAGTGGTACCGCGCGGGACGAGCCAGCCCATTCATGCTGAGTCATGACTGATAACAGCGTGGCTCTACCATTTCCAAACTTGGCAAACTTTGGCATTAATAGCACAAATTCCTAGTCCATCTGCTTCACTATGCTTAGTACATTGTGATGGCATGGTAATAATATTTCAGCCTATCTATCACATCTTGGAAAAATAGGCTCAGCGTGATGTGGGCAGCACTAGATATGTGTGCCTATCCTCCCGGGAATGCGTAATAGAATAAGTATATTTATTTTACTGTACGTAGCAGTTTGTGGCGGTATTGGGCTACTATGACGGCCTATCTATCATATCTAAGGTTAATAGGCCTGACGAACTATGCCACTAGTTTCGTTATTCCTATTCCTTCGAGAATGCCAGCCGTTAGTATATATGTACGTACATAATGTACATATTATGTAGCACGCTCACTACTAGACCCTTTGTCATACTTATTAGACGCGGTAATGCGGTCCACTTATTTTACGATTGTCCGAAACTGCGCTCGCTTTGTACCGCGTCGCGTTTTAATGATGTGTACTCGGTGTAACGCACGGGGGATTTATGGCGTATTTTGATCTTTGGTAGTTAGTGAATAGTAAAAATGTATTAAATTAGATGACATTTTTTGGTTTTCAGTGAGAAGTGGATACCATATTTTTGAGCCAGTATGTATTAATAATTAAGGCAACAAAAGACATTAAAATACACTTACCCGGGTATCGAGTGTAAGTTCAATATAAGGCAGAAATTATGTCCTTAAATTTGAATCGGAAAATAAGTCGTTTGACTAAGAAATAGCATCGTTTTCAGTACAGAATACAGATGAAATAGGATCAAATTACCGAAAGTTCCGTATCACTATCCATCAAATTATTTCACTTGATCTAAGCATTCAAACAAAACTAGCTCCTATTTTCACAAAACCCTTTTTTTCTCGTCATATTAGACGAGCATTGCATTCGCCCGATGGTAAGCTATACTACCGCTCATGGACAGTAGCAAAACCAAAAAGCCCCATAAATTACAAAACAATGCTTGGTATTTCACTGCGCTCGCCATTCAGAGACAAAAAATTGTAAGAATCTTATTATGTCCAGTAGTTACTCTGGTTACAATATCGTTAGTCTTCAACCGAAAACCTGTCAACCCGAAAAATATAATACACCGCGTCAAGCGTTGAAAAGAATTTCCCTAAACACCATACACCGCGTGGAAATAACGTAAGCAAACAACAAATTCAAGATGGATTCTGTCGGCAGAGTGCTTTCTCGCAAAAAATATTTCCGAATTAAATAAATCACGGGAACATTAAATGTGCTGAGACGTTTTAAGACCGGCGGAATGGGTGAACGCATTCGTAAAACAGTGATACGGAATCCGCACCGCCAATGTACGGCGTGTGTGTATGTGTGACGTAGTTGCTTGAGATGTGGTAGATCAACTCGTATGTGTAGTATGTTTTTTTTGTAAGCTCGGTATCTCTCTATCTAACTCTCTTTCATTGTTATGCAGCCACAGGAAGCCCACTGGTGTACATAGGCCTCCCCCAATGATTTCCATAAGTTTAGTATGTCATACTATTATTGATGAATATTTGAGAACAAGTCGGAATTCGAGCTGATGCATTCCCAAATAACTAAATGTGTTTATTTAAGATTTATTATCAAAAAACATTCTCCAGCAAAATAAATATGAAAACTATTAACTATTTCACTGACGCTCATTAACTAATCATAACAATACATGATCGCATACATAAACTCACGCTTTTTTCCCAGAAGGGGTAGGCAGAGGTGCCAGGGCACCCACATTTCGCCAGTATGTTTCGTCCCACGATGTGATAGGTGGCGAGCCTATCGTCATATCGAGCACAAATTTCTAAATCTGGGCTGATAATGAATAGAAAAATCCAATATCACTTTGCTCAACCCGGGATTCGAACCCGAGACCTCAGCTTTGTAAGCGTCGCAAATTGATTTAAATTTCATATACCCTTGGTACCGACGCTTTATATTCATATTATTTTCAATGAGGCCATTGAGAGCATCAAGTGGAAACCATTCAGAAACTACAAACCAAAAAAAGTGTGCAGAACGCTCTGGCAATAGTACTGTGCTTCGCCCACCAATAAATCGCAAGGTGGTTGTCGTCGCGCCGGTTATAAATCAAACCATTCACTAATACACAGTATTCAAATGGGCCGTACGCGTAGAATCTCGTATTCGTCGCGAGGTACCCCCCTCGCTCTACTTCATACCCCTCTCACCCAACCACTTCTCGCTTCAAAAGCGGTGCGTAACGTATGACCGCATTTATCTCGCAAACGCTCCCTGTCGAACGGATTGGTCGTAGAGTTGCGAACAGGTAATCGAATAATCGATTGAAATGTGTGTACATATCGATGTAATTTCATATCGATATTCGGTTTAAATTTAAATTTGGAATCTGTTAGAGAATATATTTTATTGTTAGATTTGATTCTTGTACAGTATTAGGTTCTACAATATCCGATTTAAATGACATGACAAACTTCACAGCGAAAAAGATTTATAAAAAAAACAATAAGTAATTTTTAAACAATAAGTTCTCAATGTACGTAATTGATTTTCATATTATATTTAATGGAATTTTATTTTATTTATTAAAAGAAATACGATGGACACATTCCTAAGCAAGTTGAACTAAACATATTTGCAAAGTAAAACACAGCTCTCACGTCACATGTAGCAAATACTAAATGTGTGACAGCACTACATGTCTATAGAAAATTCTTCAGACGATATTGATTTAACACTCGCCTCGATTAGATACGTGCTAGATTAAATCCATTTTTTGTTTCGTGTTTTTAGTGTTATCATACGTTTACGATATTATTAAAAAAAATATAGCACTAGGTATATGTGTTTTAAAAAATAATATCGATTAACAATGACTATATAGACTTATTATAGCTGAGAATATTGATTATAACAATATTTAAATGATTTTACTTGTGTTACATAAACTCGATGACTTCATAGTTTAATACCCTACTTCACTCAACATTAACAAATACACACTCACAACTACAAACTCACTGTTCAACAGCAAACTTAAAGTAACAAAAACTAAAAGAAAAAGATACTTAAACGCTCGCGTTTAATTTCACGACACAAGACCCAGTATAAAAATCAAGTTAGCACCAAAAAAGACATCCCCAGTGTATAAAAAACGCCGAGTTCGAAACTTGCGATTTTTTTGTTTTATCAGCTTAAAACTTCAGAAGGTACCTTAAGCTTGCCTACACTTGTACGCTTCGGCCGAAACAAAGTTTCGTGAGTGGATAAAAAAAAAAGAAAAAAAAATCTCGTCAGCACGAAATACAACCTTTTTCATATTCGTTAGGCCGTGTGTAAACTTTGCTTTTAAATATTAGAAAGTTTCGAGAGATGAACGCGTGCCGGCGGGAAATTTACGATTTTCTTATCGACGTGTGGAACTTTAAGTTGATGTGATTTAGCGTCGGTAGGCCTCGAGGGGATTTGCCGTGTGATTGGTGGGATGCGGTAACGCCATGTCTTATAATTCACACAAGTCACGACCTTTTCTGTGATATCGACCTTATTGTGTCCGGATATGTTAGGGATGGTAGATTGCACGGCAAACTATCAATGGCACTATTAAAATATGCGGCTCTATTTGGTAATATAAGCGTGGGCTATAAAATTAAAAATAATATAATAGAACAGTTCTTCTTCTTCATTTTTAGCTTTTCTATAAAATGGTAATAATGATTATTACTACACTATTATTATTATCACATTATTATTATTATCACACAAAAAACTAGTGTAAAACGTATACTTGCATTCATCTTTTTTCTCCACTTACTTCCCCAAAACAACAGGAAACTAACATCGATTAGAAAATGTAGACAAACGTAATGTAGCATGCTATCTTGAGAGGCGGTAATTTCTTTACACAGCAGATTGCCTCACTAAGATGAAAGTTGCAGGTCCAAAACCAAGCACGCCTTACATGTTGTATGTTTATATGTAATTAACTTTACGTTAGAGTGAAAATATAATTACGAAATCTATTTATTTAACAGACAATTGTGTGCGTAGGCAGAGGTACAGAGAGAGCGTAGAGAGAGTATCAGAGACTACGAGAGACACTTCGTTCTAATAAACACTCAGACCCGAAACAAATACCGCTGGACCACACGAACATTTCGCATTATACTAGTGATGACGACTAAAGCCTCTTTAATATTGGTACTAAGTGACTACAAAGCACTTAATCGTAAGAGCGGTTCATTCTAAATTATAAAGGCCCGATTGAACTTGGAGTAGGTGCCACATACAAGCAAGCGAAGTGTCAGACGCCCGCCCACAAGGTGGACGGACGATCAGTTTGAGTTCGTGGGAATTTGCTGGATGCCGGCCTGGACGGTCTATGTGGCAATCCATGGTGGAGGTATATGTTCAGCAGTGGACAGCTGCTGAAAATAAAAAGAGAGGGAGAGATTGAACCTGAAACGCCACACACGCAAATCCCTGTGACGGATCCTTAGCCCCTGCATGGGGTCCTTATCTAAATGGATATAAACATCATACCATCATATCGAGAATTCTTATTATCATAAAACTAGTAAAATTATCATATTGGCTGTGGGTGAATAAAAAAGGCTTATATTAAGCTCGGGAATAACAGAGAGCCTGATCTATATACAAATTTACATACACACACCATATTTATCTAAACAAGCGCTGTCACGTAAGCCGGACGCAACAGAGTCAAATTAGACGTAATAACAGCAGACAGTACAACACGCCCCCCCTCCCCCTTTACCCTCCCCTTGTCCCGTCAGCTCCAATCAGCTTTAATTACACTGTAATCATGTAATCAAATCGCGCAAACACCGCACTGTAATTAAATACGTTCGGATATCGCGCGGTTACGCATTACCAAGTCTCTACTTACTATAATTCGACCGGAAAGCTGATGTCGGTGTGCGAAGAAGCAATTTGGATGCGTTGCGTTAATTTTAGCGGGTGGCGGATATATCCGAGTATTGCGTGGTTCGGATGTTGCGGGCATGTGTGAATTGCGCTGTTCAAAGTGATAGGTTTCAAATGAACTACGTAAATAGAAGCGGGTGTTGTGTGTGTCGACTTTCTAGTTACAATTTCATTTCCGAAAAAAAAAACTGTATTGTCATGGTTTCTACAATTTAAATAATTTATTTAAATATTCATGACTTATCCATTTGTTGGTCACCTTGTGTATTTTAAATTAAGATCTGCTGCTTCATTTTTTCTAAAACTAACAAAACGCGTTAAATCTTATAGACAGTAAATCAACCTTTTAAAAATAATTATGAAAAAATCTTGACTGCATTTTAATTAACCAACCGATAATGCACCGCAGACCCAATTAAGCGACAAACGCGCTCACGCACACGAACGCAAACACGATACGCGGCTCATTCCGGTGTTTAGTTAATTAAGTGAACGCGCGAATACAACTTAAAACGTTTAGTTAATTAAAACCATGCGACGGGACCCGGTCGGACGGTGGCCGCATGCGGTCGCCGCGCGGATATCCGGGTAATGCGATATCCACATGCACTGGGATAAAACAGCGTCACAATAAATGCAATGTTGCGCGTTACGGTTCGGGGTTTGTGTGGCCGCGGCTATTTTTGGTGTGGACGCGTTGATATCTTTTGTATTAATGTTATAGTGTTGTTGGTGATTATCGTTTTAACTACGTTGAAATACCAAATGCCTATTATAGTTAGTTTTGATTACTTGGTAAATGTTAATGATAATTCTGGAGTTTTTAGTATTCAATTATTTTACTATAGCAAAGCATAAAAGAGTGACATTAAATGAAGTTCATAGAAAATTAACATCGCTACACAACAATTAATGAGCAAAACACTCCTTGAAACTTTAACTACATTGTCAAACTTAAGAATCAAACTGTCACTCATAGTCGCAGTCAAACTCAAACATCATGTACAACGACACGTGCTAAACACTCGCTCATTTTGCAAAATGACCGACACACCGGCACCCGGCAATTTGCTAACAAACACATTAACATTAGTCCGACTAATGGCCCACATTAGGGCCCATTGCCCCAAACGAGATAATATACGCGATGGACGCCAGAAACGGCACATTTAGCACTTTTACTTCGAGATGTTTACTCGCAATATTAAGAAATTTACATTCCTATTCGTGGCAGTTGTTTATAACAAACTTCTTGAAATGTTATTTGACGTAGTTAGGAAGAGACAAATGAATATTTCATAATCTTGGATTATTGATTCGTAATAGTATGAGAGATAATATTCGTGATAGACCCTACAAACGGTACATGAGGTTTCAATTCGAGACTTTTACTGGCAATATCAAGAACTTGACACCCCTATTCGTGGCAGTCGATTATAAAATTTTATTTTGTAAGGAGAGAGATAAATATAGTTCTTGTATGTATCCTCATTAGCGAGCTAGTCTTAATGCTATCTTTGAAATGTTTTATATACAATGTCTGAAGAAGCTACGAAGCTATAATATTACATATGATTTAGAAATGTCCTTGATTTAGAACTGGATACCTATTCATTATAACCTAAGCTGGTTTGCACAGATTGGCAGCAATTTCAAATAGAAAAGTGAAATGTTATTACTTTATTGTCGTGTTTTCTTGGCTCAATCATAACTTATTTAGAGCAAATATTCCTCATTCTTGCCGTCCCTTAAGTCTACTATCCCTGATTATCAAAGGTTTGTAAATACAGTAAGCTATTTTATAGACTGAGTATTCATATGCGGTTACTACATCAACGGAGCTGAGTTGCGTGTAGCACCGTATACAACAACATCTATACAAAATATAGATAAACATCACCTTTTTCCTAGAAAGGGTAGGCACAGATGCTACCAGGACACCCACGTTTCGCCTTGTGTGTTCCATCCTACGATATAATAGTGGGCGAGCCTATAGCAATATCGGACACAAATTCCTGAATCCAGGGCTAATAATGAGTAGAAAAATCCAATATCACTTTGCCCGAACTATACAAGTATATTGAACAAAAACAAACAGTTACCAAGTACAAAAAGATGACTCTATTAAGATGACAATACCGTACCCAAAGCCAATTAAAAAAATACACACAAAACTTAACTTTATAAAAAACAAAGTATAATCTATTTTAAAATTTTAAGAGAAAAGTGGAAAATCCTGGCAGTTTCCGTTCAAAAAACCTGCTTAGAGAGATAAAAGCAATTTTCTACAGTGCACTAATTATGCAAAACAAGTTTTAAGTAGTTTTTTCTTGAGTTTCTCAGTTTAATGCAATGAAAAATAATAGAATCTCTCGGAATGTGGTCGGAATTTATACGGCGGTGGCATTTTATGAATATAATACAGTTATTACGAGACCAGCGGAACTGTGCGCCTGTTAAGGACTCGTTCGGGCGGTGCGTTTATGTCGACAATATTAGTTTCCTCATTGTTTTAATAATGCGTATTGATTTAGTTAGTGAAAACATGGCTGTTTTATAATAGAATGCACACGTAAGTAATATTTTAAATAAATAAATAAACGACTGTCTCGGTCGTTGGTCTGCAGGATGATTACAAAATTGAGGAAATGTGGGTGTTCAAGTTCGATAGCACATCTGCCTACCCCTGATTGAAAAAAGGCGTGATTTTATGTATGTAAATAAATACATAGGCATGTCGACTTGGATATACTTGGGAGAGGCCTATGTCCAGCAGTGTACTTCCTGTGAAGAAGAGAAAAATCTGAAGAGAGACGCAATCAGAGAGTGAGAGGCATAAATAAATTTTGCAGGTTGGTGCAATTTGTTTAATAGCGCAACAATCTTCTTAAACATCATCATTAGCCTTATAAAGCAACAGCCTCAAAAATAACAATGAAAAACATTATACGCATAAAACAAATACTAAGAAAACCTTAAAGTTCAACTCTCAACTGAAATACTCGTATCCGCAATATTAACACATAAACGCCCATCAACTAGTCACTTCCAGGAACATAAACGGAGAAAATTCAATAAGGTCAATGTATCGCAGACCGTAATATTTTCAATTTCAAGTCTCAACGGTAATGTAAACAAATGTAGGGCTTGTTGCACACGCGCGGGGGCCGCTCGGTCGAGAGTCTCGCCGATCCTCTATTATAATGGTATCGCCACACAATGGGTGAGAGGAGACGACGACGTGACGCTGACGTGGCGTGATCGGTTGTTCTGTCGCCGAAAACGCTGTTGGGCAATAAGTAATAATAAAAGTTTTTCTGTCCTCAAATTCTATTACAATGGGCATGTGAATACTACTAGTATTTAATTTCGTTAATTATCAGTATAAATGCTTGAAGTGTAAATTATGAAAGTATACTTCAAACAATGCGACAATATATATATTTTTAAATTTATTAGTAGTTTCAAATTTCACCACACTCAAACATTAGGTACATTATATGTACAGGTTTGTATTGACCGTTGAACACGTCACCCAACACCATCGCGCCGCCTCTGTGACGTGGTCCGTACAACCCATACATTACAGCTCCAAACAAATCGTGACCGTCGCGTCGCCGTCTCGTCCCGTCCGCCATATTATGGCGGTACCTTTATAAGCGTTCTTGCACCAATAGGATATTAGCCGCCCGACTTCACTCTGCGTTTAGCGAAAGATATAGTGCCTGCATTGGCGTCCGCTGCTTGTTAATAAATCACGTGTCGTAAGCAGTTTTCGTTGGTTTATTGTGTTTGTTTTTGTTGCTGGAAAGTAATTAATTGAGGGTTAAATTGATTTTTGAGCGTTATATGTTTTGCGAGCAGTATTTTTATACATTATTTTGGGCTATGTTTAGAAGTTTACGACTGTGACCGAAAGTAATAATGATGGCGATGTTTGTATTCTTTTGTGTTTTGACAAAGCGCCATGAAACTTCTCAATCAATAACCGTTATCTTCTATCGTATTGTATTATTAGTAATATGTAAACAATTCCAACTCTATTATATCCAACTTATCTACACACATAAAACTAATATAAAACAATAACACTCCAATGAAACAGCGCATAAACAAGCATTAAATTACCCCTCACGACACAAGCTTAAACGCTCAACACAAAACACCAAGCCACAAACATCACATGAGCACGTAATTACCACATCCAATGCCAGAATACTCCGGAATTCTTTCACATATAAAAATCGGACACATAAATGAGTCCGCAGACATACCGGAATAATTTATAACACCATTTTGGCGGATAATAAAACTGGATCGTTTACAACCGAAGATTTTTATGTACCTGAAACAAGAAAACAAAGTCGTTAAACGTCTTCGTTCGGGTTATATACGTGGTGTTCGTAAAACTTAATACGTGACGCGGCACTCGTAAAGATGTGTCTTGCACGGTCAAGGGCGGCGCATTATTTTTCAGGGATAGTGTCTTCGATCAAATATATACTAGATACAGCATTTAAAACAGAAATCACACGTTAAAAGTGGCCGCGATGGCTTATATTTAAAAATTTGAATTTCTAAATACGAGATGTAACAACATTTTTTAAATTATATCATCTTCAAGTAACAACAAACCTTATTCCTTTAAATTAAAATTTATTATGTTTTTGGACCATACTAAAATCAAATCCACACGCTTATATTAAGGAGGGTATGGAGTAAATTTATTTATGGACCGTGTAACTTTTTTTTTAATGTAGCTATGAGTGCGTGGTGGCCTGTTAGTAACAGACCAAACGCGGATGCCAACATGTTTAAGGTGGTAGCGGGTTTATATTCCACGGCACACACACTTTTAGAGCATGGATAGTTCATCATACTCTATATAGTGGTGGAGGAAAACATCGCGTGGAAACATATTCACCATAGCGATTTAGAAGAGAATTTCTTAAAGTCTGCCCGCACTAGGCGCAGCTGATTATATAGGCTAACCCATCCCAATCGTGCTCTCGATTGTTGAAGAGGCTATATAAATACAAGTATATACGTGGCGCATTAATGGAATCAAAAGATTTAAAATACATGTAGTCACTGGATTTATTTATTTATGCTTAATGCCTAAGGCATTCTCTGCCAGTCTACCTTTGGTTGGTGCAGAGAGAAAACAAAATAGGCGCATAAATTGACAAATTTGAATAAGTGATGTGATGATTGATGATGAGGATTTAGTATCGCAATGAAGTTCCTTGATCTATGTTCAGCAGCGTTCTTTCTTTGACTAAAGATAAGAATGATTTCGATTTACCAAATTGAATAATCAAAGTACAATCCTACCCAAAGCCAGCGTTGCATCTTTTCGAGATTTTAGTTGTGTTCGTAAAGAAAAAAGGCACAAATTATTAAATTATGTCATTAAGTGATTCTGTCTGTATAATATAATAAATCTATATAATATAAAGCTGCAGAGTTTGTTTGTTTGTTTAAACGCGCTAATCTCTGGAACTACTGGTCCGATTTGAATGATTATTTTAGTGTTGGGTAGTCCATTTATTGAGGACGGCTATAGGCTAAATCATTACGCTATGACCTATAGTAGGAAAGCAGTAGTGATATTTCTAGCAAATACGAGGAAATTTTGTTCGTTTTTCGTGGTCCGATTGGTCGATATTCTAAACTGATAGTCATAATTAAACATTTTGACCGCCATTTTAAAACGTGTATGCACCCGGGCGGATTCGGGCCCGACCGCTAGTATTGTATAAAGTGCCAAACAACAATACTAAACATTAAATCACGCTATCACCAACAATATTTTACACCGTAAATCATTTCGACTCAACTAAATCTTGCAAAGCGATAAAAGTTGTTCCCAGAATTCTCTCACAATCTCGTGAATTATCACAAAACACTCCATGTGAAAACCCACACCTGGCGCCGAAACAGAATGAGAAAAATAAATATTGAAATCAAATGGTAAGCGTCTCAGTTTTTAAGTACGTTTTCAGAGAGCTAACAAGAAACGCGCCTAAGTAAACAAAAAAAGTTACCAACTTATTTGAATACAAGGAAAATTTTGGTATCGTGGATGGACGGGCTGTTTAAATGTTGTTAAATGCAATTCATTGGACCGATAGTTTAATTTTATAAAATTTTAGATTTATTTTAGTATTGACACAACACACATAAGTTTAACACAAGTCTTTCTACTTTTCACAACGCTTTGATGTCTGGAAAGAAATAAATCAAAATAGAGCAAAAGTGTGTTAACTAAATTTAATTTCTATCCTAGCGCGACGTAATAACTTATTAACATTATATTTTCCACAATGTTATGTCGCTCGAAAAGTTCATAATTAATTTTAAAATGCACGGTCTTTGTGAATGGACCTTTATAAGGACGAACAGTCGAGTTAAAATAAGTACAAAATCTGTGGTAAATCTTATCTATGATACAAATTTCACATTCCACATAAAATGACGTACTCAATACCTAAAGTGAAACCCATCAACACCCGTTTAATATGGCATAAACATTCGCATATAAATCGAGTTAGTAATCGCACACGTCGCTGTGCGCGGAAGCGGCGCGCGGATTAATTTTGCACCGTGTCGCAACAGCCAAAACCCACCTGTATAATCTGTCGGGCCATCAAATAAATCCATCGCCTTAATATCATCCGCGCACTCTAAACACTCCGCACCACCTACCATTCATATCGCAACGGTACTAATTAAACCGCCAAATTCAGAGCGAAGCGTCGACGCGCTAATATAATAAAGCCGGTATAAACCGCACTAAACCGGTTTAATATCAAGAGGGCGCGAGACGGCGGGCATAGCTCAACTTTTCGACGCGGTCGGGCGCATTACAACTTACAACCGGAGCGGATTAACGCCAGTGTGTACTCAGCTTAATGTTAGCTCTTTTGTTTTGCGGCCGAGTTTGGAGCGTGCGCTCATTACAGCGCCCATGGTAGTGTTGCGTGCGCTTTACATTTTGTTAAAAATATTCGACAATCCAGCAAATCCGGTGTATGAAACATGCGCTTATGCAGCGGTAAAGCGATGAAATTTAACTTTGAATGTTTGTTCTGAACATATTTCAGAGAGAAAAGCAAATACGTCCTACGATAATGAGTTGTGCTAAGTCTTGCAAGTCCATAATGTTACCAACACTTTTGCTTTAGAAACTGAAGTGAGAATATGGGCAGGATTTATACTTTCTGTCGGTCAAACAGGATTTTAAAGTTACGTAATCCATAATAATACGCCTTATTTATTGCCAATTTAGTAACATAACACCAGTCTGAAACATAAACCTCATTCCGTAATAGGTCTGAGTTTTAATTGATAATAAAAAGTATGAAATTGTAGCTGCAACCCAATACCCCAGTTTTATTCGCATGTTACATACAAAATGGTAATTGGTACACAGAGGCTCTCAGTTATACGCAGGCAATGATTACTTCTCTTTTCCAGCATTTTTTTCTAAAACTACTATTCCGTTTAGTCACAAAAATATTCATATATTTTTCTATTTACTCAAAGCTACCAAAAATAGTTTAACGAGCAAAACGGACCGTTCAACTAATTTGTTATTTCAGCTTAAATTCACGCTTAAGCCTCACGGGGTGGTCGAAGGGGGAAATTTGAGAGGGGGGGAGGCGTAAAAATTGAAACTTTAACATAAACCCATCATTGCGGCGACGCTGTTTTCTCTCGGTTAATTAAAAACTATAATCCAACAAAGTCGTTCCGAGTTAATCGCTAAACTTTTTGAGCCTTCATAAAATAAGTCGTTGTGGTAGGGCCGCCAAGGGGAGAAGGGAGGAGGGGGTACAAATTTCTCAAACAAAACTGGTTACGCATCCGTCTAGATTTTAGTTTCATAAATTGACTTTAAAAGACTGTGAAACACGATTTTCGTCTCGAAACTTTTTTATTACGTTCTTCTTTCTTATTTTTTTGATAATTTTTACGACGTCCAAAGTGCGAAGTGAGGACTTTTTTTGGGCTCATAAAAAAGTTTTCGAATCATAATCCCTCTTGCTTTATTACGCTGGCCCGTTGTGCCACGGTTGGTGAATGGGTAAATGAGTTCATATACTTGTTTGTTTAGCGTTTTATTTTGGCAAGAACACGCTCATAATTTCGGTAGTTATTCATTTTTTAATACCTACGTTAGCGTACGAGATTGTGGCCAGCCTAATAGTGAGATATCACCGCCGCTCATGGACTATACAAATACAAAAGCAAAACTGATTCTCAACTTAACATCGTAATCATTTTCAGCCACAGGACTCCACTGTTGAACATAAACATAGTAATTTCTTGGTAGTGGCTTCTATCCAGCATTTTCCTGCAGCCTTTGTTTGGCCTTACGCATTATCGTATGGATGCTTGTTTGATACTATGTCGTTTCGTGGCCTCTAATCGAAAATGGTTGCACTCCATCGGCATTCAGTTCTTCACGCTACGTGCCCTGCGCACTGCATCAAATAATCACTATTGGACATTTCTCTGTGTGAAGGTTATTTTGAAATGTTACAATTTTTATTTATATATTTATTGAAACTTCACAAACCTTAATACTAATATTATACAACTGGTATGCTTATCTTACGGCCAATAATATATTTACATTTTAAAAATATAACTTATAATTATAATAATCGGCAGTCGAAACAATAGCAAAATGTAGTATAATCATGCATGGAAAATCACAAGCGTGTTTGTGTGTGTCCGTGCAAGTGATGTACATTTTTATATGTGAAATTTTAAATTAAATTCTTAACGCCAACACTCCATAACTATAAAATAAAAACCCTTTCCTACCACAAGGTTTCCTCCTCAAAACGCAAATCGGGATGTACAGAAAAAAATCCTCCGCAAAACTAATTTAATTATATCAATCGCGGGCGCGTACATCACGTTAGGGTCCGGACATAAAGCGGTCCCAACAAATTGAACCTGCGACCCGCGCGCGGCTCAATAAAGGGTCGGCCGAACGTATTTATCGCGATTTGAAACTCGCCCGCCGCGCTAGGGCTGTCACCTGGCGAAAGATTGTGACTGATTGGGGATTTGCTGATATTTGGGATAAGCAGTGGTTGAGATCGGCTTGGGGCTGGGTATAGTTTTGGTGTGAAGAGCATTTATATGTTACAGTAAACCGGTACGAAAAGAATGGCTCTATGTTGAATTATGGGGAACGATTGGTGAATTGAAATAGTTATAACAATCATATTCAAAACACGATGGTAAAAATATGATAATAAAAGTTTGTCTCATAACCTTCTTGAATTCCATAGTTTCAACAAACGAGCAATAAACAACTTGTCAGGTATTCGTGGAAATAAATATTTGTGAAATTAAGGTACTTAGCCAGCCCTTTAAAATGTATGACAAAACTGATAGCGGAAATCAAAAATCACCGGCAGGTACAAAATGTATATACAAAAAATTCATCGTCATGGCAACCCTACTCCACCGGCCCGGTCCGTCCCTTCGTCAAGTGCGAACCGTCCGTGACGCCGTAGGAAACACTATTCCGTACATAAACGCGCCCATTGTCAGTGCTCACAATAAATACGTTGACTGGAAGTGCCGCCCAAATACGTCCGAATTGAAGCGAATGTGTACCTATGGATAGGCAACTGTGTGGTATAGGTGTATTTTTTATTGGTAGATTGGTTCCTGTTGTTACGATTCTTTGGGAAGTAAAGTGATTAGCTCCCAATAAATACGACGGTACCGCCTAAATACATCGGCTCATTATATAATATATAATACAAAGGTGCATAATATTATGCACCTTTGTATTATCGTTAATCGTATAAGCCAGATCAATTATTTTACTATAAATACATTGGCTGAAAATGCCACCAAAATACGCACGTATGGTAGAAGCGAATGGTTACCTATAGATCGGCAGTTGTATGGGAAACGTGTTTTTTTTTTAACAGACAACGGTGACCAAAGCAACAACTAAGTATAAAGTTTGACATGACAGTGAAATTGCGCAATTCATAGGAGGCCTATGTTCAGCAGTGGACAACAGTATAAGCTGATGATGAAATAATATAATGTTTGTCAGGAGACTGCAATAACCCACCAAACAAATTTCCCTAACACCGGCTAAAATTTACTATCGACACACCATAAATACTCCCCCACACAACCCACAACAACGCATAAAAACTGAAAATTTACAATCGCTCGACAAAATATCGAACATGCACACGAGTTACGCGAGTAATGAACGAGACAAAATATGCGTAAAATTAGGTTTGTTTCACATCCCGAATCACCTAGCAAGTTCCACTCGACTCAATTAGCGAGCGTGCTTCAATACGCTCGAATAGGCCCCCCGGGCGCGCGTCATGTGCGATAAGGAAAGGGGAGAAAGATTTGAGACGTGCTTGTAGTAACAGCGTTTAGCGATTGGCATAGGAAAGTGTTTTAAGAAGATTTCTGAAAAATATAAAAATATATTTAAGATTATGCTCAACATATTCTCATACGTTATCCATCATCGTTTATCTTTATGTTATAAAATTACAGCATACTGTCTAAAATCACGTTGTACGCAAAGAGTCAGCAAAACAAGCAGGAGGCACGATTGATTATAAATTATTCTAGCAATGCAAAAATAATAAAAGCATAGCCACCTTTAAATTAGATAAAAATTACGAACTGTCTAGCCTCAGGCAATTTTATGTTGTTAGAGCGTGATAACTTAACACTCTGAGTTAAATCTAAATCTCAGTTATAGGTAATTTCTCTGACACAGTAATATATTTTCATAACCATGATAATACTAGATACAATAAATAAAATAATATATACAGGAAAGAAAACATAAAATATTAAACCTATATTTTAAAATGCTATAAAGTGTAGCCCGGTAAACGCTATCCGCTTGCAATTGAACCGACGCCCAAAGAAGGGTAGAATCGCGCCGCCCAAGGGAATTTTAAAGCGTGATCTCGCGATCTAGTGCGCCGGTGTCGTGTATAACTCAAAGACGCGATAGAGACCGGCGTACAAGTACTCCGTGATGCTATGTGAAGCTCCACTTTCTTAAGATATTTCACTGGTATTTTGAAAACATTTTAGATGTTTTACTAGAAAAAATCCAGACAAAAAGAGACGTGTAAGAGCTCTCCAGTTTCTTAGAATATTTTACTGGTATTTTTAAATCCCCTTTAACTTTGTGTTACCGATTATACAGGGTGGTATTGACGTATGGCATTTAATTAAAGTCTGTTTTTCATCACTCCATGTGACATTGTACAATTTTTTTTGTAATTGTAATAGTATTGTAGTTTTCACGATTTTTGGCACCCTGTATAGACACGAGTATTTTGCCGCTTAACCGAATTTCAGTTCAGTTCGGCAACTTACTTGACCCTTAAATTGATTGGACCTATTGATAAATAGCATTGTAAACTAAAATATCCATTTTTGACACAACTACCAGGCAATTTCGTTTCCAAAGTTGGCACGATGATACACGGTATAGCAAAGTACTGGTAAATTAAATACCATACGTGTTTAAGAGACTTATTTAATTTAAAACGATGAATTAATATACTCCTATTAAAGAAGACAAGCACGAGATTACTTGAGTAAATAGAATGTACATTTGTATTCACAAGCTTGACTTTCAGCGTTAATGATATTTCATTTTAATCCTCCATTGTAATGGCGATATAACAAAGACCTCTGCAGTCGAGAATATGAGAAAGTAAAACATGCATAATTGTTTGTGAAGTAGACATGAATTTTCTAACAGTTCATTTGTGGAGTTCACGTGAGAGCAAACAGTGTAATAACTTTTTGTATTTTTAGATCTAAATTTTAACGGCCGTCGTTAATAATGGGTGCCTTTGTCACATTAAATACAAATAATAAGTTGATCTTCTATTTGTGAAAATATCATAAATATTGTATCGTCGATAACTTGTCACGTTTTTAAATTAACAATAATTATATTAAAAAACCAATGTTAAAATGCAAAGAAACAAACTTCTGTCTCCACTCCAATTTAAAAATCCCAATCAAACACAGAACGGAAAAAAAGGGCACGCAAAAAACTGCACCCAAAAGACGAGTCCAAATATTTGCCGCAAAAAAGATCATACGCGTGCAAACACAGCACGCTGAGTGACCAACAGCTCTCGCAACACCCAGCAGTATCGCCGGAGCCAATCAACACGGTTGATCCGTACCGGTATCGGATATCGACCCGTGTTTGTCCGGCCGGAACGTATCGTCGACACGGCCGCACGGACCGTACGGAGCGGAGGTCCCCCGGATTATCCGGCACAATGAATTCGACCGGCGAAAAACATACGATTCTCATGCAAATGTAAACACAGCGGGGCGCACTTTGAAATGAACGAGGTCGGTGTGTTTACCTTTTTAATCTGTGCATCGCATCGAGATTGAAGATATTGTCGGATTAAGGCGGGGTGGATTCGCGGGGAACGGGTTTGATTGATATCACACCTAGTTCGACAGTACTTTGTTTAATTGATAGGACTAGGGGCTTTCCACAGGGGCTCTCTTTTCTGTTTTATTAAAATGGGTCAATAGTGAAATTTCTTATTTATATTTTTTTAGACTTCTCAACTTTAATATACTGTACTTTTATTTTGTGGATTACATCAATTACTTTCATGATATTGTAGAAGTATAAGAAAATATAAATATTCATAGAAAATTTAATTGAAATAAAACTCAAAACATGAAAACCCCTCACATTCCCCCTCAAATAAGCATCACATGTCGTACTAGAAACAAGAACCCAACTTCCCGACCGTCTCAATTACATTCCATGCAAAGCCAAATGTAGAGTCCTGAAAGTCTCTACCAACTCTACGTATGACTCTACACACGTATAAATATTTGAAAGGAAATTGTTCGCCAATTACAAGCCGGTCCCGTCAGGGGGCGACACTTGCCCGTTATTAACCCTGTCTGCATGCTACGTGACGAATTCCGCACCGATTATGGAACTCTACTTGGCTACGTAGCGCCTACGTGTCGTGCAGGGGTGCTCTATGTAGAGGTGTTGTCGTCTCTCGCATTGAGTGTTTGCGGATATGAGTTACTACGTTCGTACTTCGTATTTGAGCATAAAAATGGTTATTGTTTGATTTTGAAGATGAATATTTGAAAAAGAAAAACTTTGTGTTGTTAATTTATTTGTAAGTATTTGACGTTATTTATCATTTCATACAAAACAAAAATGTATCATTCAATCAATGAACAAGGGAATTTTGTGAGAGCAAAACATATAACAATATTTCAGATATTTAAATATATTAAATTGAACTAATTAAAATTAAGTTAAATTCCTTAACTGGTTGATAGAATATTTATTATTATGAATACTTGAAAATGTAATTGTTTTACAAAACATGAAACAATAATTAAATTTATCTTATTTCAAAGCAAAAAATAAGGCAGTTGACAAACTCTTCTAAAATTTGTTTTCGTTTGAATAAATTATCTTATTATATATTCCTTGTTGTAACAACCACCCACCTCTTACTCTTTGATGCAAACCCTATTACGAAATTCACTACTTCCTCATATCCTTTTGATCATGTCTTAAGACTGTCACATAATTACCCCCCGCGGAATACAACAAGGCACTACTCGAATTTAACTCTCATGATTGATCGTCCGATCCCTCCAATAGAGTAATTGATAGATTCTGTCACACCCATAATAGAATGATTAATATGACGTCACCTTTTTGCCCAGAGTCGAACGCGGACCTTAGAGAAATGGGTTGGCCCCACTTGACAGACGACGGTGATAGCGACGAAATTAATTGGGCAACAGTTGTTTATAATAAATTCTGCTTTAACTGATATTCTGATTGTTGACTCTCGTTTGCGGTATAATTAGGTGTTTGCAAAATTTATTTCAATTTGGCTGTTACCGCAATAATGAATTTAAATTGACATAAATTTTAGTTTTGAGTAACTTTTACATTTAGCATTCTGTGATGAAGATAAATTTTTGTGCGGACCACAAATATTTCTTTCGGGTCTGGGTGTTTGTGAGACCAAAAAGTTTCTCGTAGTTCCTGATACCCACGACACAAGACTCGATCTTAGTGTGGGGTCAGGATTATGTATGTGACTGTTGGGTGTGTTTATTTATTTATTGACTATCCTTTTAAATTTTATATGTGCACGTTACGTATTATAAGATAATATGATAAAGTCATAAAATGGTAATCTTTTCACCAACTAATAAAAATTCAACCCGACATAATTACGCCTCCTCGCATTGTGTTTAAGCCGAAGTAGACGTTGAGACGGTCACTAGTGTTAACCGTTCACAGAACCTTAACAGCTTCCTCTCACACGTCCTCGGAATTCGAGCGTGGGTCACTCGGGCCCCATTATCTCAACAATCCCACAGCGTCTGAGGCTATTTGCCGAATAAATTAAACGAGCAAACAGGACAGCGCCGTGTAAGCCGCTCACTTGGCAAACAATACTACGGGCGAAAGGACCACTTACTACGGGGCCATTGTTCGAAAGATTAATTTGTACCTCGGCTCATTCTCCGGGGGGCAAAAAAGAAGCGTAGACGTATGGGGGATTCTGGTATTTTTGTGATATTGGAATGCTGTGTTATTAAGCCTCTATGGCGTAGTTGGTTAAAAGCTGGCTTTGATACGAGAAGTAGCAGATTCGAGATAAGTATTTGTGTGTCCCATGTTTTTTTCTTTGAGTCTGAATGATGAGAGACCGAAAAGTCTGTAGTGTTAAGTACGGTAAGTAAAGCTTTGGTCACATTTCTAGCTAGGGAAGGATTAACATAATATTCTCAGCCCGTATGTCTACTCGAAACTTACAACGTAACATCATGGCACGATACTGGTAAAGTTGGATAGTAGAATCGTTACTATTCTACGTGTTTCCTTATTCGAAGAATATGTTAATATGAATATTTTATAATAAAGTTTTTGGTTTAGTTTAACTACTTTTATTATAATAAATAATTTTTGTTCCTGTGTGTCTAATTCATTTTTTTCATAAGCTAGAACTAGGGTCATCCAAGTACTGTGGGTATTTTTAGATACAATTTTCCTCGTTCATCACTTCTATGGATTCTCTAATATTCCATTGAATCTCCTCTAGTATTTGTACGATGATATCATTTGTCATTGGTACACAAATTGCTGTGTACGAAATAAAAAATCTCTCTTTACGCAAATTATCTGAATTCATGGGCGATGGCCATCATCACTAGATTCCACTTTTAATCTCCAACATCTCTCAGAAATCAATCTCATCCAAATACAAACATGTGTGTCTGACCAAAAGCAGTTATCACCATGACGTCACATCCGTCACACCCTCCCATTCAACTAGCATAACACTAATAAAACCTTGCCGCCTCGGTGGCAGATCAAAAGTTAGATTAACATCAAAATTGGCCCGTGCCAGAGCTGTCGCGCGACAAAACTTATTACCGCCGTAATTCTCGGCCCATAAACCGGGGCCAAACTGAGACCTTATCTAATTAGTATCGACGGTTGGCCGGGGTGCATGCGGGGGAGGGGGTGAAGGGAAGGAGGAAGGGGAGGGGGGGACCAAGGGGGAAGTACGGGCAGCGAGTTACAAGTGTCACGGTGGTCGGTCCGCGCGTAAATCTCGCAGAGACACGTGACAACGTCATTTCTCCGCGTCCGGGATTTCAAGTTTCGGGGTGTAGTTTTTCTCATGTTTTGGGTTAGTTTCTTCAAGTGAGTAGTCTTGTTTGTATTTTGGATTTAGAAGATTGTTGCGGTGTCTTATTATTGACCAAAATAATAGCCACTGTTTGAAGTATTCAATTTAATTATAATATTATGGTATGTTTTGTTGTTTCATATTTTATGTAGCATAAGGATCAATACCGAATGATTCTTAACTAGCATTAGATTATACAGCAAGCCAGTTCCAGATATATATTAGACGGTCAAGTAAAGAACGAGACTTAAATAGTGCTTACAAGACCAAAATCTCTCAAGATAACATGTAACATCGTTGAAAATATCAAACGAAAGCAATAGTAAACACAGACTCGTATAAGAAATAGATAAAATCAAATCACCACTGGATTACTTTGGAAATCTTTTATTTAATGTTTAGTACTGTGATTAAGCAGTCTAGACGCCTTTCAAGCTTAATGAGAACGACACTACGATGCTACGGCGCTACGAAGCTACGGCACTGCGACGCTACGGTACTACGTTTCTACGAGGTGCTACGAATGCCTTAAAAACGACGGAAATAATTGAAGAGCTTGATAAATTGAAATGGACATTGTTAGCAGTTGTTGTCTTGACTTTGTTAATTCGATGTTGTTTACGAACGGTCAGAATGCAGTGGGGTATTTTATTTTAACTAATAATACATAACTTTAAACTTTTATGGTTTTGATACTTCATTAAAACATATATTATTTAAAAAATGAATTTTCGGTTACGACAAATTTACTCAGGGACATTTTGGACAAATAACTATGATATATATGAAATTCACGAGAGATAAAATGCATAATTTCCGGGAACATAAAAATCAAAGTGGTACGAGTAATTAAAATTCACTACGAGACAAACAAAACCTACACAATTATTTACCACCAAAAACACTCGAGAAATAAAACCCAAAACTCCAAACACCGATTAACCGTACCGACGTTCCGTAATTAGTATACGAGGATTAATTAGTTGCCGGATCTCTTTATCCGCGCCGTTGATAACTTGATAAACTCCTTAAGAGTTCCGTACCGGCGACTTACACTTTAAATACCCTCGTTAGAGTAAGCTTCTAACGTTGCTCTCGTGCGCAAACATCTTTATTCGCGCGACAAAACGATACAAGGATTAGTGTTACGTGAATGGAAAGATAAAAGTGGTCGCCTGTTGGTAATGGACCAGATGCGGCTGCCAACATGGTTGGCAACATGGGTTCGAATCCCAGGGTACACCTCTGAATTTGTGGAGTCATATGTGTATTACTATAATGGTTAAAGGACAACATCAAAATAGTACGATATGGTTTGGATCAACAGCCTACTTGGCGCAATTGGCTAGACTGTGAAACGTGTGGCCGCGGGTTCGATACCCTCAGAGAGACAAATGTTGTACTTGTTATATACAGTTATTTGTTTCGGGCCTGGATGTTTGTGAGACCGAAAAGTTTTCAAAATTTCGGTGTCTCACTACGCATGACTTGATCCTGGTAACAGCCTCCGTGGCGCAGTTGGTTAGACGCCGCCTGTGAAACGAGAGGCCGCGGGCTCGATCCCCGCACCGGGAGAAATGTTTGTGCGGCCCACAAATATTCCTTCCGGGTCTGGGTGTTTGTGAGACCGAAAAGTCTCTCGTAGTTCCTGATACCCACGACACAAGACTCGATTTTAGTGTGAGGTCAGGACTATGTATGTGACTGTTGGGTGTTATTTATTATTTATTGGTGGACTGGTGTGAGATCAGAACTATGTATGTGACCTCTGAGTGTATTTATTTTTTATTTCATATAGTAAACTCAAAATCTCACCGATGACCGGGATGGGTAGTTAGTTCCTCTGGATAAGAATTTGTGCTCGAAATGATTATAAACTCGCTGGGTATTAAATTTCTTTCCGACCATCTATTCTAGCCAGATGGTATTACATCAAAAAACCTCATAACAATATGTAAAATAACTTACTAAAGTTTCATTACCATCAGTCTATTAGTACAGCAACACATAAGGAAAAACAAACATTCATTTTTATATAAATAGCGTTTTTATTGAAGAAGATAATACGAGCCATTCGGTGTAACGTTTCGTCTTTTTCGGCTTGCTTAATGGACCGGATGACCTAGTGAAGGTTATCGCTGGTTATTAAGATGTTTTGGTGTTAGATCGTACGTACTTTTGGATATTTATTTGAAGGCATTGATATTTACTGGTGGTAGGTCTCTCATATGTAAGAGGCCATCTGGGTGGGTACCACCGCAGTGTCTATTTCTCCCGTCAAACAGCAGTGTAAACGCACTGTTGTGTTTCGGGTTGAAGGGCATTGTAGCCAGAGTAACTACTGGACATATTGAGACTTAACATCTTATGTCTCAGGATGGCGAGCGCAGTGGAATGCCAAGCATTGCTTTGTAATTCAAGGTGTTGTTTGGTTTTGCTACTGTTCATGAGCGGTCGTATCGCTTACCATCAGGCGAACGGCATGCTCGTCTCGCCATTCATAGCAATAAAAAAAAAAAAAAAAAAGAAAAAAAGGCAGTAAGACAAAGTCTCATATTAGGTTTCGCTAGATATTATTTCTCAATAAACTTAGTGAAATGGAAGTGGCTCAAGTGGGTATACTGCTACCAAAAATAAAACAGAGTGGTAGATTTAGTGCAATTTTTTGTTGCTTTGTGTCTAAAGTCACTAAAACTATCACCCAGCTTTTGTTTTCTGTCGTAGTCTGGGTATAACCGGAAAAATAGGCGTATGTTGATAATTAAATATATATCACAATATATTTGTCAGGAGAAGAAATTTCTCTCAAGATTAATTATTTATTTATCAATTTAATTATTTTTTGCACTGTACAGACAAACAACCATTTGAAACATTTTAGAAATAAATTTATAACAATGGAAATATATTAAGAAAATAATATTTTTTCAAATACGTTCAAAAGTAAATAGAATTCCTCTTCAAAATCGACACAGATGGCGGCACTGGTAATGTCGTAACGTTTACACCGACCTCAGTCATTAGTGCGGGTCAACCCTTCAAACGTTAACAAAACCGAAACAATTTCATGAATTTGTCATCGCCACCGAGATTACAAGTACAAACCCCTACACCCCTACCCCGCAACCCTTAGAACTGGCACGTAATTAACTAGAGAATTTTGTCTTAAGATTCCAAGGACATTGTTCCTCTAACGTTTGATGAAATTATTTTTCATGATGGATTTGTAAAATTCTGGATAAAACTAAAAGTTCTAAATTATTTGTCTATAAACTATTCGTATAATATGACTGAAATTATCAACTTTATATTTAAGAAAATCAGGCAATAGTATTCCGTTTTAGAAGAATTATATTTATATTTATATTTATATATATGTATATATATATATTTTATCTTTAGACCATCACTTCATCTCTTTTAAAGGCTCATCAAATCCAAACACTTTTCCAATGTGATTTGACCCCTCTTCCAACGCGACGTTTCTACTGCTTATATAATTGCTCCATCTACGCTATAAAATAATACTAAATTGGTTCAACGGTATATCGTATACTTTATCTTGCTATTACTCTATAGACATAAATTTCTCTCGTGGTTAGAAAAGTCTCTCAGGAACTACTCCTGATAGACTGAAGACTCGATCTTAGTGTGGGGTCAGGACTATGTGTGACTGTTGGATGTGATTTATTATTATTTATTATAAATAAAAATTTTAAAGCTGCATAATTCTAATAAAACACTAAGGTATTTTCTAGCCATCTTCTATATTAAAATTTGTAAAAACCCACGACTCACCGAGAAACCCGCACTCAATTCCGCAAACAAAACAGCAAACACAATGAAACGCCAAGTCTGAACATTAGCAAACAAGATTCAGTCCGAGGCATTATGGAATAAGGTGTTTTAAACACAATTCCGGCCTCAAGTTAGAAAGTGAAATTATAAGCCGGGCCGATACAAGCGCCAGATGCGAAGCGCAAGCGGCGACGCCGTGGGGCCACTAAAACAGATTGCTGAATTAGCGTACGCATTAATCCAGCGAGCGTTGTGTTAAGTGCGTGCGAATGTGAAAAGTCGACGCTATACAGTTCTGATATTAGCTGAGTTTTACAGGTGTTTTGTAATGTAATGCGTGCTTGTTTTAGTTATGTTTTGTAATATGACATGGGTGTAGAAGATGAAGAGTAATAGCAAGAGTTAGTTTTTAAAATACATGTTCACCAGGGAATATAATAACCAAACACATGATTATGAAGTTATAGAAAGCAGTTAAAAGAGAGAAGAAATAAAAAATCGTAGTGGTACTAACAAACTGTCATACAGTCTTGAAATTATGAAGGCTCAAAAATAGCATAATTTAAACCAGAGTCAATCGCAGACGGCTTGCTAAAATTATATTTTAACAAAAATAAAATAAAGAGATAATAACCTCACCTAAGTACACTTTATCACGCATTAGTGTAAAAATGCTATACATACAAAAGCCTAATAAATTCACTTGCCAAAAAAACTCGTCCAAATATTTATTACTCTGTCGGCCATTAGACGTCAAATAAATAAAGGAGGTCACAAATTATGGCGCTCATATTTCTGTCCTCGTGAGCGTGTCACAAACACACACTATCAATTATATTGACGTGATTTGTGATTGTCTGACCAGTCGAATATATTCACCCACTGATATCCCAGTATTTTGATATACTACCCGCATAGCGCCTGATCGTAAAATATTTTTGTTTTATTAGATAGGTCTTACAAAAAATCAAATTGCAAAAGTAGTGTAGGATGCACTCCAACCAGTCGTAACGACGATATTCGTAGGATGACTAGTAGCAGTTGGAGATAGGTTGAAGATCAAACTCCAAGGGCGTGCCATGGGAGACGCTCATGTTCAGCAGTAGACGCGGAAGGGTTTATAATGATAAATAACAAATCAGCGTATTACTAGTAACCGCGTAGAGGTGCTTACAATGTTCCGACTTCCTACCTTACCTTCTAACTTTAGGAACCTTTATTCTGTACTTATGGGATCAACGCTTCTTTTAGCCAATGATTTTATAACAAAGTCACTCGAGAATTCAATATTTGGGTCATTTTTTCTTTCTTACCACAAAACAGGCCAAACGTGGGTAGTCAACTACGCGCATCCTAGAAATTCATGTAGTATTCTCTAGGGACCCGAACATTCCCGAGAATCCCCTACACTTTGAATTCGATGAGATTTTTTTTTAGAAAATCTCTACCCTTTTGTACATTTCGTAATGTGACGAAAATTGTAGAATAATAAATTTACAAAATATAACATACGACTGCATGCATAACAATACTCTGTAAACGCGCATTTCTAAGTTACGATGTAGGATGCAATAAAACTGTCATCCTTACATACTGTACGCTTTTGATATTCCAAGATTCCATTTTACACAAAACTCAAACGCACTATACTTGCCATTTCTCACCTCAATTTACATATTTTACGCGAATTCGATAACGTCTGGCACGCCTCCAATATTGTGATCCAGCCTTATCCTCTATTCTAAATTCGCATCGATACTTTGTTTCGACATCATTATGTTGTCTTGCTCTTACTGTATTAGGGGAATAAAGAAGCATTGTTAACAATCGTAACTACTCAAAACAATATAAATCCGCTAATGCGTGAAGAAACAAAGATTTTACCAATCGAAAAAGTTGTGCCGCACAAAAAAACGGCGGCTTTCCGACATGACTTCATAATAGGCATCAATTAGGCGGTCTGCGGGCGCGCGTCGGCTGAAACTCTCGAGCGTACATCGCCCTCCGTTTTAATGGCCCACTCGAAAACTTTTTACAAAGCCGCACACTTTAATTCGAATCCATATTCATGAAGGCTCGATTCTTCGAGGGATCCTCAACACTGCGTTATATTCAATTAGCGGATCTGCAAAGTTAGCCGTGCGTCTTTTGACGTGAGGGGCTAAGCGACCGCCAGTACTCTGCCGGTTCGTGTGGAAACGGTACGCGAGAAAGAAAACCGCAAATGCAAATTTGTTACTTTTTAATTCACGATCTAAGAGCGATCCGATCTTACAGGAACAGGAACCACTTAATGTAACCCTTTTAAATGAACTTACGGATAATCTGAAAAATAGTTAAGACACGAGTACTTAAATAAAAAGCTTAAATGGAGAATGGTGTTTTTAATAGGATTTGTCTGAAATCTTTATGAGTGAATTCAAAAAGATTAACAATAATTATATTGTTGTCAAAGGCAAAGAAAAATCACTTCTAAAGAACACTATGCTAATAATTATTAATTTTTAAATTAGTATTTTCATGAAGTGAAATAATTTTTCAGCCCGAAAGCCTTTATCATGAAAAATGTACTTTTTGACATTCAAATTCCATTCATTTAGTTCCCCTTTACATGAAAATAATTCCACTCCGCAATAAAATGTATTTCAACAATTATACAAGACGGATAACAATGTCCTTTGTTCTTTGTAAAATCTTTTATGTTCTTAGAGTCTCGCTTGAAATTTCGAGTACACTCCGCGGGGACTAAGCACCCTTTCGGCCTTCGAATTAATGTTCCGCTAATGCTTTTTTATTTGGGAACTAAGCCTACAGGAAACATCCCGGTCTATTATCGGCGGGTATTGCGCTTCTTGAGCCGATTAATTGCTCCGCTAATGGATTTTTGGGTTGAAAAAAATTATGTTAAAAGCATAGTACACTTTGATGGCGAGATTACGTCAATTTTTAATTAGGAGTAATGTTTGTGTTATTATTTTAATGGCAATGAATGGTTTGTTGGCTTTAAGTACTAAATTTAACGTTCAATAATTTATACATTTATTATAAATGAAAGATACTTTGTGTAAATACAAAATAAAATCTATATTTACTGTAACTTAGTGGACTACGTCATTATCTTTTGATTATTACTCAAAATAATAAATGATAAGTAAAGTGTACTTAATTTGTACCGAAAGTTAGAAGACTACATGCCAATTTCAAAACAATAGATCAAAAAAAAACAAAACTAGCAACCACACCAAATACCAATAGAATAATATAATAAAATCATAATAAAACACCAAAACTAACACAGTCCACAATCACGTATCTTCATAAAAAGACCACTTGAAAATCGCATAAGCAACACAAACTTCACTTGACCGTAATAATATAAATCAGGCTTAAGCCTTCTATTTTATCCGTGTGTAAAGACAAAAACTTTCAGACATCATACGTTTTCATTAGGACGAAAATTGTCTTTATAGACAGCCAGGGCGAAGGCGGTGTCGATAAAAAAATAAAATATAAGGCCATCGGCGCACTATTATTTTCCATTAAGTGTGACGTCTGTTTTGTATTTTTTGTAAAGGCGGTCCGGACGATTTATTGTTTCGAACGTGTGTACTCGACTGAAAGAATTGAAGATGGATAAATAGGAGAAGAATGAGTGTGGTAATGGTTTGGACATTTTGTCGATTTGTTTTTATTTCATAGGACCGACAAACGAGCATACAGGTCATCTGATCGTTTGTGATCGCTGCCGCTCGTGAATATCCACAACATGTGGACTATTTGCATTTGGATAGTTTGGCCCTTAAATTCCGAGGGGAGCGGGAAGGAAAAATGATAGAAAGAGGATAGGGTATTGAGCATACGGCGTTTAAGAAATTAATAGATTTTTAAGTGACTGTTTTTAATGAAAACAAATGCACATTGCACCTCTCGGAAAGTGTTTAGAAGTCCAGATAGGGAAAACCAACGCGAGATAGCAATCTCTTACCGGCAGTTACCGTTATTATCCGTATATCCCCAGGATGAAATTAAACTGCGGCACTCTTAGTTGGATTACTATGACGTTTCCACTGTGTGCTGTGGTTGCTATTCCGTTAAACATAAAAATCCCTATCACTAGCAAAATAAATAAATAAAACAAATCTTTTATTTTAATTATCGAAAACCATTTTTTGGCAATTGGGTTACCTTTAACCATTAAGGTAAGCTTCTCATTTATCGATTTTATGCAATTACATATCTGTATCTGTATCAGCCAATATACGTCTCATTACAGGGCACGGGCCTCCTCTATATTCGAGACTACGACTAAAAGGGGTCAGGGCATATAGTCCACTACGCTGGCCTAGTGTGGGTTGGCGGACTTTACATACCATGGAAATTCTTAAAAATCGCAATGGTATGCAAGATTCCTCACGATGGTTTCCTTTACCATTGTAATGAGTGGTGATTATCAATACATACATGACTCCGAAAAGTCAGAGGTGTACCTTGGGATTCAAACCCATGACCACCCTGAACATGTTGGCAACCGCGCCTGGTCCGTTTACCAACAGTCCACCACTACATACTTACTATAAATAAAACTAAAACGGTGAAGGAAAACATCATGAGGAAACCTGCATACCATAGCTATTTATAAATACTTCATACCAATCACTAATTGAAAAGGCCTATACCCAGCAGTGGGTTGACGTGGGATGATATAGACTGATAGAATCACTAAGACAAATTATCTAAGTCACATGACAACTAGAACAATATCTCCCCCCTCCCACCACTAATGGACACCCCGCGTCTTATTTATAGGCACCGTCTGGGCGGACTAGTGGGTAATGAATTTATTGTATAAAAGGTATTCTCTCGAGGGTTGTTATGAGCTCAAGATGCTTTTGGAAAGGAACCCTTATTACGTCCAATTTTGATTCACGTCACGACAGACTTTGTGTTTTTTGTAGTCTAGATTATTAAATTGCGACGGTTCGGGCAAGAAAAAACTGTGAGTGTTTTAGATGTTATTTTTTAAGTTATAATAATGCTGCCTCGGTGGCGTAGTAGTACTCCGGCATGGTTACAAAGCTGAGGTCTCGAGTTTGAATCCCAGGTCGGGAAAAGTGATATTAGATTTCCGTATTCATTGTCAGCTCGGAGTCAATAATTTGTGCCAGATAAGACGATAGGCTCGCCACGTATCACATCTTGGGACGGAAAATACAAGACGTAGGGTGTACAACAAGGATGTCATAACAAGACTTTCATCGTGGAAAGTAGAAGACACTTTTACGGTAAAATAAAAAACTAAATGCGCGATTATAACCGCGCCCTTTCTTTTCATAGCTAGCTATACTTACATTTAAGCTAAAAATACTGTTTTTTAAGATTTGTATATTTGATAGTCAGAAATCCCAATAGACAGAAATGTTGGCCCTCTTGATTTCAACTTACTTCTTAAAGTATTTACTATTAAGCCAATTCGAAATACCCAGCGGAGACGTAAAACTTCTAATCTTGCTCTAGCCACGGTACAAGTCTAGACATAAATTACGAAGTAAGAACTTGCAAATTTTGTAGTGAATTTTGTAGCGTGAACAAACTGTTGACAAATGTTTTTTTAAGTTGTCTACCCAGTGAGTCGTAGTGAGACATAAATATTGATATTAATCGTAGTCCCTAGTTGTTTTATAATTTTAAGACATCCTGGGCTTATTCCTGGGCTATATTCATGTAATTAGCGCAGTGTAATTCGGAAACAGCGCCTATAGTCTTGATTTGATTGTATGTAGTCGATTGAAACATTTACGCAGCCTTTGTTGTATCTGTAGAAAATCCATTCAATCACTTTTCACTGGTAGGTCTCCATTTGTGAGGCGCCACCTGCTGAGTAGGTAGCACCGCAATGTCTATTTCTCCACATTGCAGCCAGAGTAACTACTGGATATAATGAGACTTAACATCTTATGTCTCAGGATGGCGAGCGCAGTGGAATGTCTAGCATTGCTTTGTGATTCATAGTGTTCTTTGATTCTGCTACTGTCCAAGAGCGGTCGTACCGCTTACCATCAGGCAAATTCTGATGCGAATGAAAAATCGCCATTCACAGCAATAAAAAAATCATTTAATCCACAATCAACTGAAATGTTGGCATATGATCTTAATCAAAACAGCGCTCAAACTTGAGTTTATAAACCGCACACCCAATTACCTCTGTAACTCGAACGTATCGCGCAAAGGTTACACCGTAAACTAGTTTGTATATACTCCGCACTACGCCTTTGCCCAACCACCGAGATATGAAAATTACTAACCGATACAGTCGCACATGAGCCAACAGCCGATCCCGCTTCACCGTTATTTGATTAATTACTATACGTCGCGAACACCGAATGATGTGCCAGCGCCATCATAGTTCAAGTAATTTGTTTACCTTCTCTTAAGCAGGTAAGGTTTGCGTACGTATCGGGGCGGGCTTTTGAAATTTGATTTCGCCGCGAACGTGACACTGAGATGGCTTTGTGTTCTTGTGTGTGATGTTTTTATTGAATTACGCGTTGAGTGGAGCGCGCCGGGTTTTCGGATAGGTTAGAGATTACACTGTTGTAAATTTATCGTTGTTTATCGAGTTCTGTTTTGATGCCTTTGGGATATACATTTGAGTATGTGCGGAGTCGAGGATGCTGTTTGTTCATGGGAAATGGCAACAAACAAAGTATATAAGAAAAGTGTGTAGTAGTAAAACGAATTTAATCCACGACGCCACGTTAGGATAGATCGGGATGAAGTTTTAACTTTAGTATCAAATCTAAAAAACGGTTACGGTCCAAACTGAATTAATGGTAATATGGTAACAAATATTTGAAGCAGCATTCAATAAACCAATTAGTTAACTCAATAAAACATCTTAAAAGGAAAGCATTACTCAAATTTCTATACAAAATTATGCGAAATGTATCTCACTTCAACAAAAAGCTACCATTACAAATTACTCTCAAAACAAAGGAAAACATTACATTTCAGAAGCAACAACTGCGTCACAGCACCGCGCCGGCGACTTTCTCACGAACCGTATCTTTATTAATACAAAATGAACCGCGATCCGTCCGAAGTAACTGTTCGTACTGTGTTATGCCAAGTTAAACTGAGCAATTTGCATAGAAATTATATCGCGTCCGCTTGTTCATAGGAAATTTTCCTAATTAAAACGCCTTCGGTGCGGGGATTCGGTTCCAATTAAAAGTTTGCGCGGATCGTTCCGAAAGCGATTGTGTTGCTATTGATAAATTTAGCGATCGCTGCCTTGTTGGCCTTCACTGGCGATGTTAATGCCGTGCCGTTTGACGGCTGTGTTACAGGCATCGGTTTTGTTTGACGCGAATTGTTGGCGAATTATAGGTATTATTTCGAAATTAAAAAAAAATCTATTCAGGATGGTGAATATGTTTACTTCACAACAATATATAAGTTTTTTTATGGAACACTTTAAGATTATTGTTAATCTTGTTTTGTATAAACTCTGCCACCTATCATCGGTATATGTTTTCACTTATGTATCTAATAAGGAAGATCTACTATAAGCTATTAGCGCATAAAATGTTATGCTTTGCACATTGTATAGTAAACGCTGTTGGTCTACCAAATAAATAAATTAAAAAATGTAGTTGATTATATCAACTAGTAGTAGAACCTTTCAATACAATTTCATAAATCTTATAAAAGATAAATAAATATTAGAAATAGAAATATGATTTCTTTTACCATTCCGACAGTCATATCCCTCCCCATCTATATCACCCTCTGCAACTCCGTTTACCCCTCTGCGTACGACCCTTATTCCACACGCTACATACTAATCATTCATCCTTAAAATACATTATAGAACAATTTTATTTAATTGTCTTTTTATCCATTGTATTGTCTAAAACATGTATGGAAGCATATATTTTTAAATACCAAATAAATAACACTCAACAGTCACATACATAGTCCTGACCCCACACTAAGATCGAGTCTTGTGTCATGGGTATCAGGAACTACGAGCGACTTTTTGGTCTCACAAACACCCAGACCCGGAAGAAATATTTGTGGGCCGCACAAACATTTCTCTCGGTACGGGGATCGAACCCGCAGCTTCTCGTTTCACAGGCGGCGTCCAACCAACTGCGCCACGAAGGCTGTCAAATTATAAATAATGTTTTTAAATATTATTATTTTATCTTATTGCATGAACTCTGATTTGTATTATTTCGCCATATCTCGCTGTACGTGGTTACAAAACAATTGCTTTCTTGTCACTAAAGGCCGATCTCTATATCCTATCTATCTATGTCGGGTACAATTATATGATTCATTTAACAAAAATAGACATATATATTTATCTAATCTAGCTATATATAAATGTATGCACCATAACTGTACCTGTCTATCTTTGTTAACTGAACTATAAATTGCATCGAAATATCAAATGAAATCCCTTATTAAAGGTAGATGAACTTCGATAGTTCCCATTTCCGTCACACAAATAAAAGAATATGACACAGTTTGCTAATAATGTCTTTCCTACTTCCATTAGAAAGGAAAAACAAACCATTTATTTTTCACAGACACGGAAATAACATATAAGTAACATTTGAGTATTACCCACTTACTATAATTTACTAACTTCAACGATACTCATAAAAATACTTCTAGTATTTAATAGTCTTGACCCAATGTTAGTCTTGAGCCAATCGCAACTATCCTTTCAAAAGTACCTGTTATTTTAGGTCACTCATAGGTAATAAATAAAATAAATAAATAAATAACACCCAACAGTCACATACATAGTCCTGACCCCACACTAAGATCGAGTCTTGTGTAGTGGGTATCAGGAACTACGAGAGACTTTTCGGTCTCACAAACACCCAGACCCGGAAGAAATATTTGTGGGCCGCACAAACATTTCTCTCGGTGCGGGGATCGAACCCGCGGCCTCTCGTTTCACAGGCGGCGTCTAACCAACTGCACCACGGAGGCTGTCAAATAATCGGAGGTAATATTACCAAGTAATCGAGTAGCTGACATAATTGTAAATTGTCGGAAAGTCAATTACTATTACTATCTGCAAGATTCCAACACTCCATTACCATCTTATTCAGTCTCGTCAATACGCCACGTATAAGAGAAAAAAGTCACAAACTTTAACCCAGTGGCACACTTTTAATTCCGTCCATTCATACCGTTTGCATATTCATTAGTCCGGAATCTTTTGCCGGCAGTTCAACAATTCTCTTTGGCGTCAATTACAATCAATTCGCGATTGCAAAGACATCGGCGCAACGCCTCTTACGATTCAATTGAGCGCCAAGACTATAGTTGAAAAGTCGTTTGTCATTTAGTCACTTTTTTTCTGTTAATATCTTTGAAGCAATATTTATATAGTAGAGTTGTTAAGTTTTGTTTACGGAGCTGTGACAACTATTACATTACCAAACAAGTAGACATTGACGGATTATAATTCAATTTTGATTTATGACTTGTATTTTACCCTTTTATTAGCGTTGTCACAGATCTAGTGAATTGAATGGGTATATTGATTGTTGACCGGGAGATTTTATGTTCGAATAGCAAATTAGAGAACCCACTTTGTAAGAGTTTTTATTATATTAAGTATTTTCAAGTTCACTTTAAGCCTCGGGACTAATTTGTGTCTCGTACGATGATGGACACTTCCCCTGTTATATTTTTATTAAAATAAGCTCAATAAATTTATAGATGGCACTAAAGTCACTCGATCGTACTCTCGATTGTAGAGGAGGCCTGTGCCCTGCAGTGGGACGTGTGTGGGCTGATACAGTACTAAAGTTACTTCTGTCGTCGTTTTGTGGCACGTAGGCTTGAGTTTATATATCAGATAATGAATAACATAGTAGCTCAAGTACGAGTATAACTAATAAATAAATGAGAAGGCAATGTATTATCATAAATTAGTGATTAGTTCACTGAAAGTGAAATCAAATCATCCTAATGTTTGAGGTCAGTAAATAATTATATATTAACTAATGTACTAAGTACTAACGATGTATTCTGCTAATGGCAGCTTAGTTGAAAAGGAACGAGACTATCATATCGATACTCGCAAGTAAACATCCATGCGTCGCACAACAGAGCGCAAAAACAAAGTCGCTGCCTAAGGAGAGTGCTCTGACTTTTTTCCAACTTACGTCTGATTACAAGCTACGAGTCGCTGCTTAAAATGTTAAAACATCGTAAGAAAACCTCCATACCTGAGAGTTCTTCAGAAGAATTTCAATTTTCAAAGTCTACTTGCTTAAATGCAGTCCGACCAACATGAATTTTATCCATAATTTAAAATATCGACTTTCATATTTTTATGTGCGTTGTCAATCATGACAACCGTGAATTTTCACAACATATTTATACAATGGTCTAAGAGCCCGTGAACCCCAGACCTTCGTTATTTTATAAAAGCTGAAAGTTTGTCAGCGCATACTCCCGACACAGGTAAGAACGATGTACCATTATGAAGTTTGGGTTGCCCTGGCTTTGGCAGGTAAACGGTACTAAAGGAGTGTAAAATACCGATCTACTTTCGTCAAATTATAAAGTGCGATTTTTTGGTATTATCTTCAGAATATTATTATAAATCACATTATTCATTGCCAGACACTTAACATCCTGGCAACCCCTTGCCAGACACCCTCACTGTTCATGAAATTATAATTTTACTTACGTTATAGTATAAAAGCTGATTTCTATATATAATACTTTAGTAATAAGTAAATGATGTTTCCTCATTAGCCAGACATTTTTGATACTTCCAAACCCTTACCAGACAAGCATGTAGTAGGAGCGAGCGCGAGGCAGCATATACATGGGTGAGTGCGACTGAGATGCGCTTGTGTTGTTTAGTATTTAATACATGCTTATATCAAATAAAACTATAATATATGCTATCCTCAAGTATTATTAATGTAATATTAATTACTAATTATAAGAATAATATTAATTATATTAATATTATTACGTGCGTGGTGGTATGTTGGTAAACGGACCAGACGCGACTGCCAAAAAGTCACGGTGGTTGCGGGTTCGAATCCCAGGGCACATCTCTGACTTTTCGGAGTCATGTGTGTATTGGTAGTTAATAACCACGCTCTATAACGGTGAAGGAAAACATTGTGAGGAAACCTGCATATCATAGCATTTTCTATGGTATGTAAAGTCTGCTAACCCGCACTAGGCCAGCGTGGTGGACTATATGGCCTAACCACTCTCAATCGTATTCTCGATTGTAGAGGAGGCATTGCAGGACTGCAGGGTTGCAGTGGGACGTAGATGGGCTGATACAGATACAGATATTATTACTTACGTAATAAACATAGGAAACATAATCTAATTATTACTCAAGAATTATGTATACGTATATATAAACCAGCTTTTACACTATTACTTAAGTAATAATATAATTAATATTATTCTTATCAGAAAAATGAATATTAAATTAATAATTCTTATAGATAGCAGATATTATTGTTTTATTTGATGTAAGCATGTATTAAATAATAAACAACACAAGCGCATCTCACTCGCACCCACCCATGTATACCGGGTATATCAAGACTGCTACCGAAAACGAAGCCGGGTGGTAGTTTTAGCGACTTCAGACACAATGCAACAGAAAATGTTGGAAAAAAAAGCGATTTCTTTTTTATATGGTCGTATTTGGTTGGTAAATATATTTTTTCGTAAAATAATAGTGTATACCCTTTTATTTATAAAGACTCTAAGGTGTAAAAGAGTTTAAATTATTATTTTAGCAAAAGCTATGGATTTACCACCCAAAAATGACGATATTAAAAAAATGATAAAAAAAAATTGTCGCGTTTCTTAGCAAAATTTTTAGTTGCATCGTGTTTGTAGTCACTAAAACTACCACCCGGCTTCGTTTTTGGTAGCAGTCTTGAGATCCCCGGTATACTGCCTCGCGCTCGCTCCTACTACATGCTTGTCTGTCAAGGGGTTGGAAGTATCAAAAATGTCTGGCTAATGAGGAAACATCATTTACTTATTACTCAAGTATTATATATAAAAATCAGCTTTTATACTATAACGTAAGTAAAATTATAATTTCATGAACAGTAAGGGTGTCTGGCAAGGGGTTGCCAGGATGTAAAGTGTCTGGCAATGAATAATGTGATTTATAATAATATTCTGAAGATAATACCAAAAAATCGCACTTTATAATTTGACGAAAGTAGATCGGTATTTTACACTCCTTTAGTACCGTTTACCTGCCAAAGCCAGGGCAACCCAAACTTCATAATGGTACATCGTTCTTACCTTTGTCGGGAGTATGCGCTGACAAACTTTCAGCTTTTATAAAATAACGAAGGTCTGGGGTTCACGGGCTCTTGCTCTACAAGTTCCCCTGCACCACCCAGTTAGATAAGCGCGCATTCTCTTTACAATTACACCAATTATCACATTCGATTGATCGTCAGTCGTCACATATGAAAATAGACGAATATTAATTGCACACAACAATGGCGGGTTCAATCATCCGCAAATATTCTTGTTTGTTCGTCAAACATCTAGTTAATTAGTGTATGGCCAATAATTTTGTGCGGCTCATTGCACCAGCAGTATCCGCCATGCCAATAACAAACTAATTAAACATTTGAACCGGAGCCAATTTATATTTGCAATTCCAGTTATGCGTCAGTGATGTTCTGGCATCGATTAATTGGTCCATATCGATTAACACCCCTTTCACAGCACACCGCCTTATGTCCGTCGTCATCTGATTATCGCGCTTTGCTGATTGGCACATTGTTCGATTAGTCATATCGATATTTTGAACGAATTGGTAGGTTTTCTGTTGTATTTTGTGACCATCGATATGATGAAGAGTTTTGATCGGAAAATTTACGCTTTCATCATTACATTCATCAGATACCAATACTGTTATGACAATAGAAATAAAAATCAGTTTGACTATATGACAAAGAGCTAAAACTAATCGTGAACGCATATAAAAGAAATGTTTGTTAAGACGTTTTGATTACGTGTAAAAAGGCAACCAAAAAGCTGGTTATTATTAGACGCGATTTTAATCATAAACACATTTTCAATCCATTGAAATATTGATCGCAAGTAACATGCAAAAGCCTTGAAACCTCACGTGCCTTTTCCAATCGATACTACTTATACGATCAATACCTTATCTATAATTCAACGGTAAGCCATCGGTGGTGCATTAAATGGACGCAAAAAGAAAAAAATAACCGGACAAAGACTTACAAATGGGGCTTGAGTGAACTTTACTATCTACAAATACTTTGATATGCTCAAAAGAACCGCTATTTGTTACCTGACTGTAAATGTAAAAGAGTAACAGATAGTCTCTTTTATTGGTAGATATCATAATTTGGACTGATGAAAAACGGATACAAATTTTAACTCGAAACGCGACAAGTTTCATGGGTACATTTTTCATAATCAAATATAGTGGTCAGTATCTGGAGTAGACTTTAAAATTCGTCCTCTGAGAATTCTAAAGTACTAGGAAATACCTTATGAATTTACTAACAACTTTTTTTTTACACTGCCCTCTCTTTTTCTTTTAAATCCATCCTATGGTTGTAAAACATTACTCAGAGCGATAAGACTGTCAATTGTACTTTTTTTTTGTGTACAATAAAGAGTTAAATATAAATAAGTACATGTATCGTACATTGTGAGGAAACCTGTATACCATAGCGGTTTATAAGAATTTCTATGGTATGTGAGTCCACCAACTTGCACTAGGCCAGCGTGGTGGACAATATGGCCTAACCACTCTCAATCGTACTGTCGACTGTAGAGTAAGCCCGTGCCCTGCAGTCGGACGTATATGGGCTGATACAGAAGTACATGTATTTATTTTCAACAATATATAACGCCGCAAAATTACCTAACCGTCCATATAAATCCAGCATTAATACCGCACAAAACTTGGCTGGAAAAACATAAAACATTTACGTTTAACACTAATAGGGTGGACTTAAGGAGGGATTACGTCTGCCGCAACATGTCCTCCCAGTTATTATCCGACGTCGTCTGGAAAGTTTAGCGTCTGTATCGGCGATTGATATTCACACAGAGTAAAAATGTACAGAATGTTGCTAGTATTATTACATTCATAATTCAAATCATTTACTAGTTATATTAAAATGGATTTTATTATTTTATTTTATTACAATGAATGGCGAGGCGAGCATGCCGGTCACCTGATGGTAAGCGATACGACCGCTCATTAACAGTGCCAAAACCAAACACCTTGAATTACAAAGCAATGCTTGGCATTCCACTGTACTCGCTATCCTGGTACATGAGATGTTAGGTCTCAATATGTCCAGTAGTACTCTGGCAATATCCTTCACACCGATACACAATAGTGCATTTACATTGCTATTTGGCGAGAGAAATAGACATTGCGATGGAAACTACCGAAGAGGTCTCTCACATATTATGAGGGACCTACTCAGAAGGCCTCTCACATATGAGAGACCTACCACCAGTGAGAAACATTTCCAACTTCTATTAATTAAGTTTTTTTACACTCGCGCGATATAATGACTGCTCTGCACTTAATGGTAAGCACATATGCATCAGACGGTGGTCCCATGCCATTCGATACAATTATAATTTTATGATTAATTACATTGCGGGTTACAGACAAGTTGGACATTCCACGAGCCTCGCTGAGCTTCAGTGTTCAGTGTCATTACGATAAGAGCCACAGTTCACAATGCCTTAAAGGTGTTGCAATGGCGCATGTGAGGGCGGGACAGTTTCCATAGTGTCTGCATATCCGCATATACACAGATAGCAGCACCCGTAAACAATGGTTAAAGACCCGTAGTAGTGATCCTGTGTATATCTGGATGTAGATAAATCTGAATAATTGTGATAAAAGATAAAAATTAGGCATCCTTCGTCGACATTGTTATTTGACATGTATTTGGACTGCACTAAACTTAACATTAATTGCTATAAAATGGTTGGTTTGATTTAATCGAACGAGACAAATTGAAATAAAACTAGCTTTTTTTCAGAATTTCATTTCTGTAGTCCTTCAATTTTAAAATTTTTAGAAGAATAAGCTATTTACTGTTTAATAATATAATAATAATAATTTATTTATTTAACCAAGATGGGACCTGTTACAAACTAAGATTAACTTGATAATTTAACAAAAAAACCAAAATAAGAATATTTGACGGTGATCTCCACACTAGGTTCGGGACCTGTTTTGTGAAGATCTAGTTCCAGTATGATTATAATTTATTTTTGATGTGATTAAAAGTTTCTTTGATTTCTTCTTGAACCATAGGAAATTCACACATTCAACGGCTGAACACAAGCCTTCTCTAAGTATTTCATTGTGAGTGGCCTTCCGAAGCGGTTTTTGGGAAGTACCCTATTTGGATGCAAAAATTCCAATAATCGTTGAATTTGACGTGATACCTAATTTAAAAAATATATTGATTTGTAATGCTCGTTTTACTTTCTACTATACCTATTCAGGCGTTATCCCTTCCGTGCTAGAGTGCATTCATGTTCTTTTACAATAATAATCGTAGCACCCTGTACAAGCTTTTTTAAGTCGGTGACAAATCTTAGTAGTTGAAAAGATTTTTCGATGAATGTCGTATTGGAGATGAAAGTTTTTTTGGCATTTTTATAACCTTTATCTACGTCGAAAGAGGCATTACAGTACTCTGTAGGGAGCGAGATAAGGTATGTCAAGTTCATAATAAAGTTACTGTCATTTTGTTGTCGAATAGTTTAACATGTTTCAAAAATATTTAGAACTTTTAGAATTTATTATTTTTTGTCACCTTCGGGTTTGATAAAAATGTAAAATAATGCAATTAATATAATTATTATGTATTACAGGATTAGTTTTAAATTCATACTGAATTTGTATTGTTTAAAGCATGTTGCAGCTTCATCATTCTATTGCCAAATATACCAAAATGCAGAGCCTAGTAATTAGATAATCTTACGATCTATTTAATATAATAATTAGAATCTTAAAGTACATATATATAATTTAGTGAAAATCGCATGTACTGCAAAAGATCGTCTATTCAACTAGGCCGCCATAATTATATCGACTCTATTTTACAGATATTAACAACTGGATTTATTAGCAGCACAGTAGCCAATTGTCAAACCGGTATATGTCTTAAATTCAATATTTCCAATTCTGAGGAAGTGCAAAAATTCATACGAGTTCCAATTCCACCTCTTTATTCATATAGAATACCGGACTACGTGTCTCGAAAGATTATGAATACGGAAGCAATCGTCCAGTCTATCGCTTCGATTTCACACGGCACGGTGTAAATACGAGACGCGTTGTATGAGTCAGGTCGACACGAAACGTGAAAAAATGGTGTAAATTTTTTCACGAAGCATGTCGTGTCCGGTCGCGCGCCGCTGCCGTGGACAATATAAAGATCGAATCTCGAATAAACACGTGAAAATGAAATGAAGATTTACATCTCAGTAGACGTTTTTTAATACGTGAAGGTGGCTATATTGCCCCTGATGATGGTGAAGTGAAGTCCGGATGCCATTGAAGTATTAATACGAAACAAAATTGCATATCTCAACATTTTATTATTCTAAATAAAATATCTACTCTTCATAAACATAAATCACTAAACGAAATATTCACTACAACATTCACCACGAACACAGATGTGAAGAGCTCAAAAATACTCCAGGTGTTGAAAACGTCAAGGCAAATGATACGTCTGCTCTGTATGTACTTACACGAACACCCGACGGTCCGGTCTCTCTACGCGCTGACATTTTTCTATTTTATGTGACGTTTAAAGTATTATGCGGACAGGAAACCCACTGCTTGGATTTTAAACTGGCACAAATGCGGTCCGAAATGCACCGAAATACGAAAGCTCAATTTCGCGAAAGCGGCTATGAAAGGCAATGGCTGTAGTGGAAAAAAAACTGGGGAAAAGTTTAGCACAATTGCGGTGTGTGGATGTCGAATAAACTACCTTTTTCGTTTTCACAGAGAATGTAAATTAGCAGGCGATTTGGCTGATGTAAGTGATCAATTGTACCCAGTATCAACATTACCCACGTTGGCAACTCCTCCTATTAATTTAACTTTCTGATTGATTTCGTGGAGGGTTAAAGACAAGATATTCCTGGAAACTTGCCGAGCTTCAATGCTCGTAGTCACTACAATGCGTGTCACTGTTGAGCCTGGCTTGCAGGAGTTACAGTGCTGGTTGTCAAGGTGGGACAGTCTTCTACCCGCGAAATAATACGGCCTTTTAATTTTTGGTAAGATATTCTACCCAATATCGGCCCGCATAACCTTCTCTCACTAGTATGTACCCTATCAGGACTGTACTGCTTATCGCTAGGAGCAATTCAGTCACTTTTTAAATGAAATAAAAAATGTATAACAATGAAAGAAATGTAAGCGAATATCACAAGATTGTTACGGATAATGAAGATACGTAATTCCAAACTGCCAGCTGTTAAAATGGTTTACGAGGAATTCTTCGGTAAAGCAATATTAGTTCCAGTACTGTATGTTATCGCTATATGATTAATATTACTGCTTAAATTCAAATTGATCAATATAATCATTTCTAATTATTGGATGTGCTGGTTTTCCTGGAAATTGGAAATGTTAGAATGAATTACTATGATAGATTACATATCTGATGTAAACGGTTTTCTATTAATCGTATCAATATAGAGGCAAATAAATTTTACATGGAATCTAGCTCATATAACAGGTTTGATGCTTTTTAATGGATCAGTAAAGTAACTAAGCTCCACTTTTTTTTCTATTCCAGTGAATGGCGAGATGAGCTTGCCATTCGCCTGATGGTAAGCGATACAACCGCTCATGGACAGTAGTAAAACCAAACAACACCTTGAATTACAAAGCAATGTTTGGCATTCCAATACGATTAACATCCTGAGACACAATGGCACATTTTTACACGGCTGTTTGGCGCTGAAATTAGTCATTTTTTTACACTGGCCCGGCATACTGACAACATTGCACCAGATGATAAGCGCAAATGCCGTCCAGGCAGAGTTACAACAATTATGCCGGCCTGCTAAGATGCCTCTTCACACTACGGTGGAAAGACCCGGGATCATAGGAAGGAGTGAACACGTGTGACGGCAACCATTCCACAGCTTGACGGTGTGGCACATATAAGAATTTGCGAACCTTGTGAAACATTCCGGTAATACCCTACCTATCCAGGTAGCCTTTTACGAATGAAAGACCTTTGTCAAGAAAAAAGTAACTTAATTTGTAGCAGCATTGTCCAAATAACTGTTATCCAAAACTTTCTTCTAGCTAAGTTGTCATAAAGTCAACAAAATCTCCACGATTCCAAAACGTCTAAAATTTAAAAGTCCAAATATTTATTCTTAGATCAGAGACTAGCCAAAATTCAGAATTTCTCTCTAAAATTTTTCTACTATTCACAGACATTAGAAAATAAAAAATCCTATTAAGTTCACAAAGCAGGTGCGATCTGACCTTTGTCTTAATGAAATGCCAACAGAGATATTTTCACGTCGATTTGGTTTCAGCTAAAAAGGTTTTAGAAAACTATTTGGTCTTTCAGCAGTGAGGCCAAGTTCCGTAGTCGCATTTGTGTTAAAATATTCGTCGAAAAATTAAAGCTAAAGTTTTAGGTGTTCGGTTTTTGGTTCGAGCGTTAAATATTTTTCATTTTTTTGTAGTTTTGTTGACGTGTCCGTATTTTTCCTACATAGAGTTAACTATTAGAAAAAAAATAGAACTACAAGTTTTCAGAGAGCGCAGCATATCGCCATTCTTTGGTTATCATATCAATGATTGATATTAATTAATTTTGCATAAATATTAATACGTAATAGAGACTGAATATGAAACCATATTTTCCTCTCTTGGTTGAAAACCTTTCCTGCAACACAAAGGACAGTTTACTGCTTTGCATTTATATTTGCAAAGCTACCAATGGTAACGCTGTAAAACCACTTGTCAACACGACTGTACTGCATTTGAGTGCAACATTAAATAAACCGCAAATGGAGTTTTTGAGTTCATCAAGTTTAATGGTTATTTGAAAAAATACAAGAAAAAAAAAACACACTCGCGTTGGAAAACCATAAAAAGAGGAAATAATAGAGTTCACAACACAGAATACTTTCGAAAATCTCTCTTATACTTTTGTAGGGTGACCATTCTGTTAGAGTCGATGTGGGATATTTTCTTTTCTATGTTTAAATTACATTATCAAATTACGGCGGTATACCAGGTTAAGAAATGTTTTGGGAAGCAGCTGGACGAGAAAGCCACAAAATTGTCAAGAATGGCGTAATCTTTTAAGAACTCATGTCCCGTATTAGATAAATAAAAGGTATGATTGGGTATAACACACACATTGTATACATCGTGAATGGTCGCAAAATAGTACACATTATTCTATTAGTTTGCATTGTCAACATTTTTCACTATTTGAGAAATAATAAATATTTCAGACCCATTACAGTATTCTTATAATATCGGACACCCTACTTGAATTAGCATAATACACCTCTTTCAATCTCATTTATTTTTACACGAATTAACAAAGAACTGGCACTTAAAGATAAAGCGACTCTCATAAAACCTTACAATGTAAATAAAACCAAGAGAATATCCTCTGTCGGTCCAAATCCTTGTCCCAAGAAACCCGAGGCGGTAATTTCCCGAGGCAACTATGGAGAGCAATCAACTTACTCGTATAATAGTTGAAAAGCTTCCATTCCTTCTGTGCGAGCCACACTCCGGCGCCCATTCGACTTTTTCAAAACACCACTAACGAGGCACTTTATGCTCTCTCTCTCTCTTTTGCACTCAATCCACTACAGCTTTGAGAAAAAGGAACGAAAATAGTGGATGACACTGTGTCATATGCAAGATTGTAATGAACACGGTGATATGATGATACTGAAGGAAGCTGTAATTTTGTTTTTGTGTGTTCGGCCTGCTTTTTACGATTGTCAAAGGGAAGTGGAATAATGCTTGTCTTGTGCTGTTATTGTTCATTGTCGTTCTTTGTTCTACTGTTACTGTATAAGTAGAGAGAAGAATTAAAATGGTTTTTATTTAAAATTAAAAGATGTTTGTTTCATTTTGTTTTATTTGTATAAAGCTTACCTCTGCTTTAATGATAAACGGTTAGTTTGAAACGTGATCGAGATATAGCATTTGTGGCTAATGGTGCATTTGCTTTTTGTGGCCCACGAAGCTAGTGAATGGCATTGTCCGTAATTTACATCGATTTATTCAAAGAATGGAATTACCTGTGCATTATATTGGAAGAGTCGTGTTTGCGGATACACTTACATTACAAACAGAATAACGCTTAAAATTATCAAGTGTTTATATTCCTCTGCAAAATAATTCGAAATTTACGCAATATTTTGTCAATGATAACACTTGTATCAATCATCAACTAAAATGACAAAACAAACAGCAGTGTTTAATGTCAAAATTTCCATGTATTTCACGAAGCAAAACATCAACAAATTTTCAACGTAAAAACACTCGGCCAAATGTTAATATCATCAAAATGGACTTTTTATTTATTTGCATAACTTGTCAATCAAACAGAACGCTTTCGTGCAAATATTGACCATGTTTGTGGACACCGAAGCCAGACAATAAACAAACATAATTGCGTATTCTAATAGTTTCAGTTGAGTTAAAATGGAATTAATTATATGCTCTCAATTATATTGAATTCATAGTAAAAATTATTGATTTTTGTGGAAGTGATGGATGCGAGTGATTATGACCGCTGATAAATTATGTGAATAGCAATGACATTTAGTAGGTATGGCTTTATAGTTTTGTTGTTTTATATCAGCCCATATACGTTCCACTGCAGGGCAAGAGCGTCCTCTACAATCGAGAGTAGATATTATTGAGAGTGGTTAGGCCATATACTCCCCCACACTGGCCTAGTGCGGGTTGTCGGGCTTTACATACTATAGAAATTTCTTCAAATCGCTTTGCTATGCAGTTTTACTCACGATGTTTTCCTTCACCGTTAAAGTTGTGGTGATTGACTATCAATACACACATGACTCCGAAAAGTTAGAGGTGTGCCCTGGGATTTGAATCCGCGACCACAGAGAGCACATCGGCAGCCGCGTCTGGACCGTTTACCAACAGGCCACTACGCACTATACTCTTATATGTATCTACCATGTACTATGGCTTTATGACCTCAAGGGAACTAATTTCCTATTCACATTCAAATATCAAAATATTCCCATTTTATAACTCGTGTAAGTACTACAAGTTTTCGTCGTAAAAATATTTTCCCGTTGATAACAACTTTCACAAAAAGAAATCGATTATCAACAAACCTCTTAAAACCTTTTCAAGATACGTGACACGAGCATTGATATTCTCAGTCCGTCACTCAGCGGCAAACTATTACAAGTTTACGATAACTTTAGCGCCCAGCGTCATCGCACCCCATTCCCGAAAGACACACAGATGAACCAAGTCACACTGGCGCGTCATTCAACATCTATACACATCGCACCTTTAGAATTAAAGTGACCTAATCCAAAAAAAAAATAGATTTAGGCTTTTAATTTCTCAAAATGACTATCTCCATCGACCTATTATTAAAAAAGGACCTATTGATGCGTGAAAGACAGAAAGATGTCAGTCTTCTCAATGTATCTTCCATAAGTACAAAATTACTTACGTTACAAATCTTTAATGAATGGTTCCCAAAAAAATAAGGTTTTTTAGTTAGGTTATAAAAGGTGCGATATTATAAATTTGTAACTGATTCGTATCTCAATATGGAAGATATGTGAGAAAGACTATTATGAGCAGACTGAATTAACGTAATCTTTCATAAAAATCTGAAATTGAGTTTGTTTGTAACGTTATCTCGCGTTAACGTCATAACTAACAAATAACTTACTCTATCTTACTGCTCGGCAAAGGTCAAACATGTATGGAAATAAACAAGCTTTTTTTGAAGTATATAAAAATAATTATCTCGCGGTCATCCGAAAAAACGGTACTTCGAAATAAAAACTAGACACGCCGATATTAATAAATTGCGACCATTTGCCTAAATGAATAAAATAAATAAAGAGGGATTTGATTTTATACGAAAATCTGATATTTATGTACGCGAGTAAAACCACAAGAAATTCTAGTGTCGAAACGATATACATACAGACGTAGCAGTATGTGTTACAGTCGGAACATCACTTATTTCGTATGTATGAGACGGATGCCTGCGGAGGCCGTATTTAAAAGCAGACATTTGACTGACCGCGCGGCGAATGAATACTAAAACGGGAAGTTTACGTCTGCCCATCTGAAACTAGTACATTTTTAATGAAATTATACCGAACAAAAAGGGTGACGTAACAGCTGAATATATATTTTTAAAGTTTCAACAAATTTATTTTCAGCGCCGTTGTGAATGCGAAATGAATTTTTTGTCGAGTTTGCGGAGGACATTCTTTTTTGTAAAATATTTTGTAGTAAATGATGATATAGGTATTGTGCCGGTTGATAAGCATTGCATTTACGAGGAATCTGGAATGAGAAGCCAGTGAATACAAGTTCTAAAAATTCACATCCTTTGATGCTTTTCAGAGCAAGTCTTTCAACTAGAATACTGAGAAAATATGTTTTTAATATATTATTTCTTGAAAAATAATAATTTTAGTGTTCATAGTTTATACTCACTGACTTCTTTCTAGTATTCTTAATCAAAGATCCACGCAGTTTAGTCATAAAAACAAATAGGAATTTATAAAATGTGATAAACAAAAGATTAATCTTAAACACGTCATAAACATTCCGTACCAACGAGAACGTGTGCAATGGATCAATAAAATTGATCGAAGCAAAAGAGATCATAATATTACCTCTCTGCTTACCTCTATCTGATAAAGGTGTAACTGCCGTGAATGTTTCTATGAAAAAAAAAACAAGATTCTGCCAATATTATAGTTGACCTTACCAACAATTTATTAAACGAGTCAAATGGGCCGTAGAGCTTTTTAATTTCACCAGCGTGATATGGAAAATGAAGCATTTAATAACTTTAAGTCGGTAAAATGTTATTATATTTGTGGTTAACGACAGAAAAAAATTGTTGGCTACCGCAGAGAGAAGCCTGAACTGTAAAATAAATTACAGGGTGCCGTAGGAAATTTTTTCCTTCGCAGTTATAATATTATGATAATGTTTTATGACATCGTTACTTAGAGTCAATTGTCTACTATAGATAATTTTTTATTTTTTACGATAAAAGGTAATATAATTAAAGTAAAATCCACAAAATTACATATTTGGCCTATATAATAACATTACAAATTACACTATAATAGTTCTATTATAATTTCCGCTATAGATCAATCTATCTATCTATGTACGTTGTGAGCCTAATAGAGATATAATAATATGAGCAAAAGTGATTCAAAACGAAGGGTTATCAGTAACTAAAGAAAACTGCTAAAAATTAACATGTCCTTGAGACTTATGGCTAATGAATAGTTAAACAGGATAATTTCATTCTCATTTATACAATTTTTCAACTACCCACAACTAGCATTTGAACGGAAAGAGTACTCTTTTATATATTATATATAAGTTGCAGTGCTCAAAAGTCCATCAACTTGGCGGCTACGATGCCACAAAGACCAGAAATATTCTTTCTCGTTGGTAAGAAGGCTTAATTATGCAAAATGAGATTATTCTATCTTCAAATGAAAAGCTGCCAAGGGCGCAAAATTAAATTAAACATTAGACAAAACAGAAAAGAAATTAGCCCATTCTGAATGTAAACAAAACCGCAACAAACATCCCACGTACCCTTCAACTCTTCAACGCGTTATCGCATTAAACATAAGAACAAGAACGGCTAATACAATTTAAACCGTGGGGCCGTTTGTCCGGCTTCGCGGCGGTACCCTGGCCCACTTAAATGTGAAAATTTAATAAACGTGCGTGGCCAGAGTAATTTACACCTCCGGCCAAGATTAAATTCGGTTACAAGTATTTTTGTACAACGCTGGCAACTTTTCCATGAGTATTTCACCTAATTAAGCCCAAAGCAGATGGATTTTAATAGTACTTTATAAGTAAATGGTCTGTCTTCAAATATTACGTATCTGGATATTGAATATATATCGGTTTACCCACCAGACGCATCAAGGATCTGATTGGCATGTCACCACGGTCTGCTACCAGTTGTTACCTTGATTTTAATATCATTCGTTGATAAATAAATTATAAATGCACCCAACTGTCACATACATAGCCCTGACCCCACACTAAGATCGAGTCTTGTGTCGTGGGTATCAGGAACCACGAGAGGCTTTTTGGTCTCGCAAACACTCAGACCCGAAACCAATGCCTGTAGTTCACATAGATATTTATTTCGGTGCGGGGATCGAGCCCGCGGCCTCTCGTTTCACAGGCGGCGTCTAACCAACTGCGCCACGGGGGCTGTCAAAATGATGTGATTTTCAATACAGGCAGCTAGGAATTATTCTGACATGTGTGTGCCACCAAGAGGCTTTAGCCGGTATTCCAGCATTAGCTATAACAGAATTAGGAACACAGTCTGGCACTAATATATATATGGTGCGAATAGAATCAATACGTTCTATGCTGAAAAGAGATTTTTTTTATTTTTTATTTATTGGTTCACCACAATTGTTACACTGTTATATAAAAGTAAATAATATATAGCTAAACAATATAATCAATTATGCTCTAAGGTTAGTAAAAATATTAAAGTATTTTTAAACATTAAACAAGAGATATCGAATTTTCTTTGCTACCCAACCGGGAATACAGCAATTAAGGATGGAGATGAATTATGGAGTTTTCCATCGAAAAATACATTTGCCGTCATAGGTTACTAGTTTTGCCCATCGGGATTACATAGGTATGCATTACAATTATCAGTCATCAGTCATTTTAGGAGGGCGTGACGTCGCGGTTGAGACTCCCATAGTCGTTGAGACCGCGAACTCGGCTTAAAAGCTTTGTATAATAAATTCGTTTCAAATTTTTGGAGAATAGCGCAAATTTTGAGATGAGTTTTTATTTGGGATTGCAGCAAAATATGATGATATTTTTCAATTATTAGTCAATGGATCCTCAATTAACTGAATCTTTTACTTAATATTTTGTCACCTACATTTTACATAATGTTTTGTAAGTTCAAAGGTGATTGTGATCACAATCAATGGCTTCTTAAAATACTGCAAATCGTTGGTTACATAAGGGTTAAATAGAGTCAAAAATGTGAAAAGATTTCTAAGAATTCTAATCTAAAAATTTAAATAATATGGACCGTCAATAGGAGACCAGCAAATTACTAGATTACTCGTTCACTAGTTCTCTAGAGATAAAGTAATCACTGTCTTTGACCTCTTCGTCAGCATTAACTTTACGTATATTATAACACGTAAATACAGCTGTTATAAATTCAATTTGAAAGCCAAGTACGTGACTGAAATTTTATAACCAACAATTTCATTTGAATTGTTTATAAATTAGTACAAATTAAAACAAGGTATATAATCTCTATTCAACTGCCAACTACTAACTTGTCTCATCAGACACAATAACTCAATAATATAAGTCACATTTCGTCATTCATAAATTATGTGGAAAAAAATCGTCTCATGCCAGCCTTTTCTCCCATTCTTTATAACACGCCAGAGATTATTATTTTTAAAAAGGACGGACAAATAAGGGCGGACATTTCGAGATGAAAGTGTATCTTCTCTTTATTTACTTCGCAAAAATGTCTCCGTATCTTTGGACCATAATTTATTTCGCTTCAAGCTTTTTTTTAACATGCCAAGAGTTTGCCAAGTTGTTTTTTCTAAGATATACATTATTTAAATTGGTAGCAACTTTATGTTTAAGAGGATATTTTTCATGTCGTGGAGATATTTTAGTGTCTACATTTTTGTACTCGTTAGTAGAAAATTATTTACTTTGACAGCCTTCGTGGCGCACTACTTTTAAAGTCAACTTTAAAAGTTTGAAGAATCTTAATTGCCCTCATAATGTTTGAGGTTAGAGGATAAAATTATGTGGATTATTCTCGACTGTGGACCATTTAAAATGGCTGATAGAATATAGGGAAAAACTACGAACAAAGAAATTAGCAGATCATTCAATTAATTCGTTCGGCAATCTTATTTCGACATCGCCTCGGTTTATATAATTGACAGAAAAACGACATGTAATATCCAATTTTTGTTGTCCTTCTCTTCAGCCACAGAAAGTCGACTACCGCACATAGACATCCCCCAAGGATCTTTAAATCCTGTACTGTACTGTATCAGCCCATATACCTCCCACTGCAGGGCACGGGCCTACTCTACAATCGAGAGTACGATTGAGAGTGGTTAGGCCATATAGTCCGCCACGCTGGCCTAGTGTGGGTTGGCTTTATATCCTACTAAACAAAAACCAAAAATCATTGGCATGGAAATCTACTGTATATTTATATACTATCGACTATTCGATTGCACATTTCATATAAAATTAAGCGAAAACCATTCCCAATCCATCGTATATTAAACTACTCGTTATTCCCCGAACCGACCATCAAGAAAACAAATTAATGGACACGAAAAATAAAACCAGCAATAAACTAGTGGGCGTTCCCCAATAACTTCACTGTAAAAGGAGAATAAAAAGAATATAATATTTTTCACGAGACATATTCAAAACGGCGAGCTTACCCGCAGTCGTTGGGGTCATGTCTTTTCAGAGGCTTGCGAGTGCGAGACAAATTAAAGAGAAGTCCTCTTGTATGGTGACCATGCTGCAGTTTTACTTTTTTATTTTTATTTTCTGGCAAAGGAAACAAACGGGCACGGTTCATTTTTGTTTATTGTAGCCAGAATATTCTTTATTTAAAATGACTTTTATGTGATATTTGAATAGTCTACAAATGCACTTTATTAGTGCTTCAGAACGTGTTACAGCTGTTAATATATTTTCTTATTTTTAAATGAATGCCTCCGGCAAATGAGTAACTACACTGCATTTGATAGTATGTGTATGTGCAATTGCACATACTATATTCAAATACATTTTTGGTCTTAGAATAATTATACCCTAAGTGTTACTCTGATAGTCCTGATTTCTCGTAACAAATCCATGGATAAAGAAAGCTATGGGAGACTTATAGTCTCATACCATCCAGACTCAAGGCGAATATTCGTGATTTAAAAACAAACACAGGTCGTGTACCGAACTCCAAACTTTTTGTTTCAACAATAGCTTCGTAACCAACTACATAGGGGAGACTGTCAATCAAATAAAAACACCACGATACTCCTTAAAGCTCGAAGGCGAATGAGCGACTACTGAATCGGACGTCACCAACGCACGCCACATTTCATGACCGTGTTATAATGAGGAATTTTAACCGTCGCATTTTTACCGCCAGCAATGGTCTGGTAACCCGCCGTAAAACATTCTCATGCAAACTTTTCTGTTTAAAACATTGGCCGTTTCTAAGTACCCGTTTAATTGGACGCAGCGGGAGCCGGCGAAATTATTTATTGTCGCAATTTGATCGATAAAATGTTTTCAAAGGTCTATTTTATCGGTCACTTTTTGTATGGCCTATATTTTTTCTCGTTCCTAAATTCGTAAAGTGAACCGCAGTCGATGTTAGTTTATATAAATTAAATATTTTTTGTAAAATAGATATCCATAACGGTAAAGTTACTCGAAAAATAATGACGTCTGGTACCAATACAATTTTATACAACTGGTGAATTGCTAAGCTATCCGATATGGAATGAAATATTAATTATTATCGAAGTACGAGTATGTCTATACGTATCAAGCCCACATACGTCTAAATGCAGGGCACGGGCTTTCTATACAAATGAAAGTACGATTAAGAGGGAGGGAGGGGGGTGGGGGGTTTTTCAAGATCCAAGTATGAACACTGGCTATTTAAAAATAAAACAGCAGTACAACTAGCCTTTATCGCAATAAAAAAGAGAAAAAATCTCACACGCTGCCCAACGTGTGGTCGCCTAGCAAGATAGTCAACTCTAAGTACGCAGCATTCAGAGCGAAGCTTTCCGCGTCTCTCCACGTTTCCCATTCATTGTGATGATTGCTGCGCTCTCATTACCATGGACCGCCGACTTTTCACCCAGACGACCGAGCGTGAACCTACTTTTATTTCTCTTTATATTTTTTTTACGTCGAACAAAACATGACCAAAAGGAGTGTTTATTCTGTGATGAAAAACGACTGTTGCTCAAACGTCGCGATCGCCGAGATTTTAATTCTTACTTAACCCCTGCCTTCGCTCGGCAAAGTTTTTATGTTTAAATATTTTATTTTTGGACCGCTTTGAGTGTATACATATTTTTGTTACTTTTCACTTTAATACTTGGCTTATTAAAAGCAAAGGAGTGACGACATTTTCATCTGTCTCTCTGTTGCTTTTGTGTCAAGAGATAAGCTTCAGTCCTGCGTCTTCAAAAGCGAACATTTTGCGGAATTAAAAGTTAACGTTTGTCTGGGGGCTCGGTGGTATGTGTATGGACTCTTTTTATTTCCACAAAAATATCTACAAAAATGTACGTATACATCTTATTTTTCTAATGTATTTAGGATTGTAAATGAGTTTGGAGATTGAACAAAGAATAATTTTGTTTACATCTCCACTCGCTTCTACTAAATGATTGAACTCCAATGTCAAATTCACTCACGTACATATCAAGCCTAAGTACCCAACGAATCACCACAAAAAACAATTACTTAAAAAAAAAACATTGAAGACTCAACCCACAACAATGTCACTAAAACGTCAAGAGCTTGCTTAAAAAAACACTAAAAGATGAAACCGCAAATGGCACTTTTATGCGGAGCTCTATCTCTGTCTCTCTTACTCTCCATTTCTATGGCTATCTTCCTCTCTCTTCACACATTGGGCACCTGATTCCGTCTCACGAGAGATCAAAAGTAACACCGGGGTACTTACTAAACGAGGAAAACATGCACAGTAAGCAAATAGCGGTTGAGACGTCAAAAGAAAACATGAGGGTAAATTACTTAAAACTGCTGGATTGCTAACAATAGCAATTTTTGTACGCTATTTTTTTAATATTCAGCTTTAATTGTGGTAGTGTAATAATTATCTATACTAATATTACAAAGCTGCAGAGTTTGTTTGTTTGTTTGTTTGAACGCGCTAATCTCTGGAACTACTGATTCGATTTGAATGATTATTTCAGTGTTGGGTAGTCCATTTATAGAGGAAGGCTATAGGCTATATATCATCACGCTATGACCTATAGGAGGAAAGCAGTAGTGATATTTCTAGCAAATACGAGGAAATTTTGTTCGTATTTCGTGGTCCGATTGGTCGATGTTCTAAACTGATAGTCAGAATTAAACATTTTGACCGCCATTTTAAAACGTGTATGCACCCGGGCGGAGCCAGGCCCGACCGCTAGTTTTAAATAAGATGCTTAATTACTTCTGTGGTGGCAGGACTGAGAAAGTTAATCTTGAAGGTGAATATTTTACCTCCAGGTCAGACAATTAATCTGCCATACTGTCTGTATGGCAATAGGCCAGACAACATAATTTTAAAAAATAGGATGTGTGTTAGACTAATGATTAAGATGTGAGTGAACAACAGATACCCACTTTTTCGGACCTCTTTTATTATGGTATTTGAATTATTTTTTTATATTCTTTACTTTTCTGTATATCCTAAGAATTGAACAATTCCTTCATGATAATAAACAAATCACCAAGTCATACTTTACAAGTCCAAAATCACAAATCAACAACCCTTTACACCAAAATTCAAATTAGTTGCGTCATCGACATTACCATTCCGGAAACACATCAATCTTGACACCAAATGCTGTTGTTAAACATAAATTATTGTTTTATTATGTAAAAGCAAGGCAATAAGTGCTCTCCCCTCCCGGTACTGTCTAATTCGAAGACCATTCCGGGAAGATCCCCAGGGAGAGACGAGAGACTAGCCAACAGTCGCAATCCCCCACCCATTTGTTACTCGTTACACCGCCACCAGTAAATATTATGAATAATTAATGCGAAGCCAACCACCGGCGTAATTATATCTCGTTTTTGTTCAGAAGTGGGCCACCAGAGGTTTTCGGTTCAGAGGCAATAGATAATTTATCCGGTCTCAGTGTATGGATGAATTTTATATTTATCTAGAATTAACAGTATGGTTTTGTTGTTGATATTGCTTATTACATATGTGTGTTAGTATAAAATATGGTTTATACTTTTTCAATATATTTAGCAATCTAACTTTGGGGTTTAAAGGACATTGTAGCCAGAGTATCTACTGGACATCATATTGAGATTTAACATCTTATGTAAGTATCTGTGTGTGTGTTTATATTTTTGTAAGTTAAGGTGTTATTTAGTTTTGCTGCTGTCCGTTCCATTGCTTACCATAAGGCGAATGACATGCTCGTCTCGCCATTCATATAATTAAAAAAAATGTTCTGATATATGATACAGAATGCTTATTTTTTATCCGTATTGATAGCGACCATCGAACACGACGGTGGAAAGTCCTTCACAGTGTCCATGCAGCCTTTAGCAGGACGGAATAACGGTATACACAAAAATAAACTTATTCTTACCATCAAATGCACTGTAGTCACTTCGCCAGCTCAGTATTAAAAAGTAAGAGATCGAATCAAGCGCACAACTCATAAATGGAATTACTAGAAATTCAAACACATTAGAAAAGTGCTGCATTTTTCTTTTACTGTCACTAAAATTTACAGTTGGAATTGCTAACTGTTCGTTCCTATTCTCTCTGGGACACTCATGTATGAAATATAAAAAAGGAAAAATATGGCCAGTATTTTCAACAGTTTATGAAAAAATGTAGTCGAACAGCGTCAGTAATTTTATCATGACTACGTAATTATTTAACCTAATTTATTGACGATAACTGCGTGGTGGTCGGATAACTGCATGGTAGACGCGGCTGCCAATATGCTCAAAGTAGTCATGGGTTCAAATCCCAGGGTATACCTCTGACTTTTCGGAGTTGTGTGTATTGATAGTTTATCACCACGCACTATAACGTTTAAGGAAACATTGTGAATGTATACCATAGTGATTTGTAATAATAACTATGGTATGTAAAATTCGCAAAACCACATTAGGTCAGCATGGTATATTATAATATGATCTGACCACTCTCAATCGTACTCTTGATTTTAGACGAGGCTTATGTTTTGCAGTGGAACGTATATGAGCTGATACAGAAGAAGTGGTGTATAGGTGATTTTGGTACTTCAATGTCATTTACGACTTTTGATGAGGACTTTACACTCCGTAATTTGGTTTTTACGCCAGTGATGCTCAAATAAATAATATGACATAAATTGGAATGTTAACTAATGGCCCACGATTAATCTTATAACAAATCATAATAACAACTGAAATTTTACAATGAAACAAAAACTGGAATTTATATTCTATTCTCAAGTAAAATCATACAACAACGTCAGCTATAAAATAACATTCCTGAATTCCGTTAAAACCATCACAAAAGGATGACAAATTAAATTGTACCGCAGCCGGTGCCGTGACATTTATTCTAAGACTTCTGAACCAGTGCTGACCTGATAAATATGAATGAGCCACCGGCGTCACAGTGATTCAAACTTCAAATAGCCACAGCTATGAATTAATTACAGTCAATATTATTCAGGTCGCGGTGACTGAAATTATTAAACACATCGTCGGGCGCCGCGAACGTGTCCAAACTAAAAACGGGGACGAGTTACAAAACGTGTCAATTCACAACGAAAACAATTACGTGGTACAAACGGGACTAGAAAATTTACATAGGGGGCGTCGGCGTCGCACCGCTCCAGCGCCGCCGGGGGCGTCAGGGGCGTCGGGGGGCCCGATTAAAATCCCTAAAATACACGTCAACGTGTTGACGTTTTGATGAGGCGAAATAAATTGTGCCAGGGCGGATAGATGCCCCCGGGGTGCGCGCGTGCCCCAAGAAAATGAAGGCAATCAACGCAGCCACATTCAAGTTTTTCGTTTTCAAAACTGCGATGTGTGCAAATTTTATCAACATCGGGCGCGTGGTGCGCGATTGTGGGTTACTTTTACGTTTTGTGTCAATTTGTGTGAAATCTGCAACGAAACGCGTTTCAGTGTGTCCGTCGGACAGTTCAAAGAGTACGGTTCCAACGTTTTTGCCGCACCAGCTTTCATGACTTAACAAATAAACCGAGCGAACATTTGAGTCGGAAATAAAATGGGAAACTTCTTGGTGAACAGAAGTTATGCAACTACTGACGGAGTTAAAGATTATCACGATAGCGATCTGAAATTCATTGAGCCATTAGACGATACAGCATTTGCTATTGATCAAAGTGATGACAAAGCACTCAGACAAGGCGTTGATGAAAGAAATAGAAAAAACTACACTTCCGCAATAAACGCAGCACCCGAACTGACATACGCAGTAACACTAATCGCCGCTGTGAACCAAAGCCTCCCACGTGAACTACAAATCGAGAACAACAAACTTCGCGCCGGTGGCACGCCAAAAGCGGACCCAAATCAAACTGTGTGGTCACTTTAATGAAGCCGTCAGCGGCGGCGACACCTCGTCACGACCAGGTGGCTCGCGCCGTTTAAAACTTCCACCAAATACGTACGTTGATGCGTCGCGTGTACACACTACACACCTTTCTATTAACGCAGTCGAGAAAATGGCAGAGCTACCTGTTTTGATACTTTTGAGTGCTTTTTCATTAAATTATTCTGAAATAATATTATTTGAAGAGTATGGTAGAATTTTCCTTATGATCTAATGATAGTAATAGGGTATTTGACTTCATTTTTAATTGTATCTACTAAAAGGTATCCATATCTTTATACCTTTTTATACCTCGTAGGTATCATCGAGTATAATCTATCAAATAAATATTTTTTTTTTAAATCCATTCAGTATTAAACAAGTTAGAAATGTTCTAAATCTTGTGGTTCTTAAAGTTAAATCTTTTACACCTAGTGAAAGATAATTTATGCAAAAGAAAACTAGTGACGATATTAGGCTTAACATTCATTACAGCGTGCGAGTGTGAAAGAGATGGTAAGATGACCCCACGAAACTCCCACTCTTTAATATATTTAAAATACTATTATTTGCTTCATATTACAAGCTACTTTAACACTGTTTCGAAGATAAATGTTTAATTTTAATAGTATTTGTATTTGAACGCAAAATAATAAAAAAAAAAACGATCGTAGTCAATTAATACCCTATTAATGAGCTAATAACTTATCACTATTATTTAATCACGATATTGTGGCCCCAAACTATACATAAGCTTGTAATTTGGGTGCTATAAATAGACAGACGGCTATTTATAGAGGTTTCGGGCTCGGAATTAACTTATCGATTTTATAACTATTCACATATACATTTATCGTATTATACAGCTATTTCTATATCGATAGAGGCAGTATGATGTTTTAACCAAAACTAAATTAAATTCAATTCAATTCTAACAGGACTCAATAGCATTTTGACATGCAACGCGCCGCGCCGTCTAGATTTCTCTAGTCGGCTTAGTACTTTGGTTCTCTGAATATGTGAATAGTCGTTTTGGATAAGCTGTAGAAGTATAACTTCGTGTATATACTTATATTCTATACAAGGATTTTAATTGCTTATACGTTGCTCAGGTCTTTGGAGAATAATATCCTAAGAGATTGTACAGTGTGATTGGGGCTACAACTGTCCTTTTATATCCTTATTTGTTACTGTTGGAATTATATTACATTCACTATGTGACAGCTTTTTTGGATGCGCAACAAAAACAAATCTTAATGTCAATTCAATTATCAATAATTGTGAATCTTTCTTAAAAAGAAAAATAAAACATCTTGTCAATTCAATATAAAAATTGGAGATAAATCCAGACCTAATTCAATGGCTTCAGTTTAGTTTATAATCAAAACATTTAAAACTAAAATTGGAAATATCCTTTTATATATTGGTGAAACAAGAAGCCAGTGAGCTTTACATTTCATTTTCTATGCCTTTGGAATACTAAGGCACTATTCAATGAAAGAGGAGATCATAAATAAGATCCTTTACAGAACTAAATGCTGACTAAAAAGCAAATATACTTCTTTTGGACATTGCGATAATGATCCGGACGCTGAACATTTATCTGTGAGTCTCGTCGAGTGAAATCTTTAACGTTTTGATAGTATGACGATATCCTCCACTTTGTAAGGTAAAAGCTTCGATCAAATATACACTAGATACAACATGAGCGCTTAGAAAATGGCACCAAAAAAGAGTGCTTTAAGCACTCTTTCGCCTTCAGTCACGCACCGACCGTTGCTTCCAAAACGTCGCAGAACTTGAGACAATATTATGTGAAAAGCTACTTTAAGCTCCAGGAATAAGGTGGAATTTGTGTTAATATATTTGGAATATGTGATCTTTTTGTTTACTCTTTTTAATGTCATGCATCGGTGCCACTTTGTAACAGAACTTTTACAGGGAACTGTGTATCTAGTGTATATTTGATCGAAGGCTAAAAGGTATTCATTTTATTTAGGTCATAAAATTAAAATGTTAAAAAGTTACGTGATAACTAATTATTGTATGTTTAATTATCAAAGTGCGTGATGGCCACTCGGTGACGGACCAGATGCGATCGTCATGTTTACGGTGGTCGCGGGTTCAAATCTTAGAGCAGACTTCTAATGAGCACGCACTGTAACGGTAAAGGAAAACATAGCGATTTGTAAGAATTGTTATGCTATTATTAAAATGTTTCGAAACGTATATAATCGATAGTCCTACACAAAAGTTAATAATATGTGTGAAATCTTAAACACCTTTAAGAAGAACTGGCGCTACGCATACAACCAGCTTTAATATTATAATATAAAAATAGAATCATTCTTTAATACGAATAAATACATATACGTCAAATAGACTTAACGAAAATGTGTGATAAGCTAAGCTATCCATAAATAGACATTACTATTTATAGACATGCTACCATATCTTATAATGTGATAGTCTTATTTAAAAGAGATACATATATAAACTCACGCCTTTTTCCTAGAAGGCGTAGGCAAAGGTATAACCATGACGACCGCGTATTTTCCGTCACATGATGTGTCACTCGCCTATTGCCATATGGAGTACAAATTCCTGACTCCGGGCTGATAATGAGTTGAATGAATTCAATATCACTTTGCCTGATCGGGGATTCGAATCCGAGACCACAGCGTTGTAATCGTACCGCAGTACAACTACGCCAGTGAGGCAGACAATATTAATTAAAAGAGATGATAGGACTTAAAACACACTTTCCCTATGCAAGCACACGGTAGTATAAAATACAACATCCTTATGAGTACTTGGCTCGTATGTGCGATGCTATCGTACCGGTCCGCGCCATATTCTCCGGATAAAAGTTAATGTAGGGTACGATGTACCCGCTCGCTCACTTTAGTGTTAATTCGAGCAATTTCTATGTACTGTGCAAAGAATAAAACATTGCATACGGAGGGTTAGTTTTTACGGCATATGTTCTTTTTATAACCTTTCCATCAGGGTATGTGGTACCGTACCTATGTTGATGTGCCATGAATATGTTCTTAGCAGAATCAAAGCCGCGACATACTGTTGAAAGCACACATCAAACACATGACCCAACGTAGTATTGGGTGCTCGAAGAGGAGTTCTGGTCATAGAAAATATATCGATCAAATTTTACTTAATACGCGACGCGAAGCTTTCAACGACGAATACAACAATACGATTCCATCAGGAAAATCAGTAAAACAGGTTGTTGATTACATCCTGTAAATATTTAGAAAAGAGCTGATGATTTTTTATAGAATTAGAACCGGGATTATTCTTGATCTTTCTTTGCTTTCAAATAAAAATATTTTGAAACCGACGCATAAGGTACAACGCCATGTACAATCATGCAAACAAAGTCATAGCACCCCGCTTTATACGTTGAGGTTTAAAAACCAAACATTCCACCAAAAACAATCAGACAATTATCTAAAAACACGGCACAAAACACACCCCTTCCAGCTCGCATGACTAGATAATAACTTCGTAAAAACCTTTTTACTTTATTAAATCACTCATGAAACACAAGGAAATGGAAACCGGTATCGGATGCGCCCCCTCTGATAATTTGAACCAACGCGCGAGTAATTAGAAACGGTATCACCGGAGGCAAAGCAACTCCGACTGTGTTGTAAATTAATATTAATTTAATAGCTTTAATTATTCTTAACTATCGCGTGCCTGTGGCGAACTTTTGGAAACTATTAATTAACAAAAAAATAAACTTTATAGTTGTAGAATTTGTGGTTTTGGAGGTTAGTTGGGTTATTGTTTCGGGGTAGTGTAAGCTGTCTGAGTTGGGTAACAAAATACTATCTAGAATTAGTGAATTTGCTCGATAGGCTATCACAAGACATATGACTAGATGATACATAATTAGCCTACCAAAGAATATCGTAAGCATTTTAAATATAATCTGTTTTTAACAGGGCGATCTAGAAATATTTGTGGGAACCGATGTAAGTATAGCAGGAGTGGCTTTCTTGTTGGTAATAATAATAAAAAGTGGTTATGAGAAGCTATAGGTTTTACTTTAATCCGACCGTGCGTTGACACTTCCAAAATAATTATAATTCAGTCATAAATACCACTCAAGTTATCCTATTCGTGACTATCAAGCTTGGTAGCAAAAAATACAAAGCTAAAAATACATACACCCCATTACACTACACTGTGAATTTCCAAGGCGCAGGTAACAGAAGCCGCGACGGCACAGACTGGAAACCAATTAAACTTTAAACAATCGACGCGACGCGACGCTTCGAGCGAGCGATCATCATCGGCAATTTCATATTGCGCGGTGTGGTTGCATAGCAATGAATAATGCCGAGGTTCTTAGTCTGGTGTGGTTTGAGTTTATCACTACTGATGCAAAAAGGTTATGTTGTGAAATGAAATGAAATTCGTTTATTGATAATTTAGGCAATTAAATAGCTCCTATGTCAAGTCAATACATGGTATTTACTCTATATTTACAATGACATTGATTATATTATTAAATAAATTAAATTTCTCTGACTTTTCGAAGTCATGTGTGTATTGTTAGTCAATCACCTCGCACTAAAACGGTGAAGGAAAACATCGTAAGGAAACCTGCTTACCATAGCGGTTTATAAGAATTTCTATGGTATGTAAGTCCGCCAACCCGCACTAGGCCAGCGTGGTGGACTATATGGCCTAACCACTCTTAATCGTACTGTCGATTGTAGAGTAGGCGCGTGCCCTGCAGTGGGACGTATATGGGCTGATACAGATAAATTAAATTTATTTAGTTTTGGTTTTTGGTAGTCGTCTTATTTATTATTTATAGTAAGAAAAATGCTATTCAAGGAAATACATTAATTATGTTTTAGTTGAATCTACACTTCTTATTTAATATATAAAGCTGACTATATAATATGTTTGTTTTTGTTTATATGTACCCGCTAATCTCATGAGCTACTGGTTCGAACAGATTTTTTTTTGCTATCGATTGGTAATTTTTCGAAAAATACTATAAAATATAGGCTGATCATTACTGTGAAAAATACCTGCCTTCATGGAAAAAACATTAAAGAGAAATACTAAATAGAGTAATTCTAATGATCCTTTTTGATATTAAATATTTGAAATGTCTTTTCTCGTGAAAATTTTACACTAAGTAGTATGAACTTGTTGAAGACGTCAAACAACTTTTCCCAGGAAATATGAATAGTATAATTCTAAAGAACTTTATTATTCTCGGATATTTTCCCTGACTTTTTATCACCTTTTTGACGGATATTTTACCTTCGTATTGCATGATAAATAAAGCATATTAAAATACTATATACATCTGTATCAGCCCATATACGTCCCAGTCTAGGGCACGGGCCTACTCTACAATCGAGAGTACGATTGAGAGTGGTTAGGCCATATAGTCCACCACGCTGGCCTAGTGCGGGTTGGCGGACTTACATACCATAGAAATTCTTATTAATCGCACTGGTATGCAGGTTTCCTCACAATGTTTTCCTTCACCGTTTTTAGTGCGTGGTGATTGACTATCAATACACACATGATTCCGAAAAGTCAGAGGTGTGCCTGGGATTTGAACCCGCGACCACCGTGAACAGTGGCAGCCGCATTCGGTCCGTTTACCAACAGGCCACCACGTACTTATACTATATTATTAAATCAAAATGCACGTCATCTTGTCGACTTACAAATAGTAATCATAATAAAAGTCCTGTCAGCCGTTCAGATAAAAATGGACTGGAGTGATAATATGATTTTCGACGCCGCAGCCTCGTCCCCTGGGAGGAAGGGTGAAAAGTATATTATTTTAACTAAGCCAAATGTCAAAAATGCTACCCGCAAGGGAGAGGCGAGAGCGTGGCCACGCATAACGAGACCACCCTACCGATTTCAAATTGAAGATTTGATACGTGGGGCTAGTCGAAATTGTTGCTATTCAACAATGTGATGATTTGAGTTGTAGGGTCATTTGTCTGTATAGTTCTTTATGGACTATGGTCTAAGTGGTTCTCAGTATCATTACTGACTAACTTAAATAATCTAGGCACAGACAATAATTTGTGAACAATTTTTGCATCTGATAAAAAATATAATAAAATCATTAAGATATAACTAAGATATTTATTAGTTAAGATATATAAGTGGAAACTTTATTGATTTATGTATTTTAATTTATGATCTGGGGGCGCGGCCGAGCCCCCGTCCAAGTCGAGCTATAGGCCGTAACATCCTTTTCTCGAAGCAATTCAGACCATTTTCAACCCCCTATAACTTCGTTGTGGCTAAAGCATGAAGCCTGAATTTTCAGTTACTAAGCAGGCATTGTGTAAACATGGTATATTTAAAATTTCATTCAATTTGAACCAGTAGTTTAAGAATTGTAACTAGTCAAATTTCTTAATTTTGTCACTCACTGACTGACCGATCATCAAAAGTCTAAGGCACTTCTAGCTGACATAGAACCTTCAAATTTAGAATATAATTAGTGTTTAGTGTCTAAAGCAAGGGAAAATTCAAACATTTCATAATTTGTGTCTAGTTTTCTAGATAGACCAACTGCGTGAATAACTTTGTAATCCTATATAAATGTATAGGATTACAAAGTTACATTTGCAGTTAATGAATCATTGTACCCGTATATAATGGAATAATAGTTGTAGATAGATATCTATATATATGAGGCATAACAGGAGGGGATATAGAGAGGGAAATGGTGTATTCAGCCCATGAAACTGTACAACATTCCTCTACAAAAACATGACGAAGAAAAACTTGCAAATAAATAGACTAAATAGCTCGAAAATATCAATTACAATGAAAGAAAGAACATTAATAATCAAATCCGCTATATTTGTGATAAATTGATACCTACAAAAATAAGGAAAAATCCATAAGACAGAGGCTTTAAGAAAAATCGTTAGTGATATTCTAGAAGTAAGAAGTACCGAAAAGGAAAAAAGTAGGACTCTACAAAAAGACGTGAGATCCCATCAAAAACATCCTGTAAAAAAATTCCAAGTCTCGCAGCTCAGGTTTTCTACCGCAAAAAGTTGTGAAATGCATGTAATACCAAGTCGATGAATTTATTTAGTCCTCAAGGGACCTTCTATATAAAGTTATTACGTTAGTTATTACCATATCAATATTAAAAATTCCTTACGTTTTAAATAAATAGATCGACTTGGCCAGCAGCATTATGTACAAATTGTACGATACATTATGTTTTCATGCGATGGCCAAGTCGATCTATTTATTTAAAACGTAAAGAATTTTTAATATTGATATGGTAATAACTAACGTAATAACTTTATATAGAAGGTCCCTTGAGGACTAAATAAATTCATCGACTTGGTATTACATGCATCTCACAACTTTTTGCGGTAGAAAACCTGAGCTGCGAGACTTGGAATTTTTTTACAGGATGTTTTTGATGGGATCTATGTAGTCCAGAAATATAAAATTGTGTGTTTCCGATACAAATAAAACAAGAATCAAAGAAGAAAAGAAGATGTAGGGAGAAGATGCAGTTAGCATAAACCAAACTTTACAATATACATATACATTAATTAATGAAGACAACAATTCAAATATTTTCTAACTACCGATCTAGAAACCTGTAAAATTGATAAATAATGATTATCAGTCGAAGCAGTTCCAACGGTAAAGCAAAACATCGTAAGGAAACGTCCATAGCGATTCGTGAAATTTTCAATAGCAAGTATTGTCTACTAACCTGCACTAGCCAACCGTGGTGGAATATATGGCCTAACCCCTCTAAATACAACTTTCGATTATAGAAGAGGCTCGTGACCTACGATAGGATGTATATAGGCTAATATAGTACAGTACAGAAGCAGCTATACTAAACTCCTATTTATTCACTAAGCCACCAGTCCTTAGTATTAATATTGCCAAATAAACAAGCCTTGTAATATTTTTAATACAACAGCAGTGTACAGTAATATCGGGTGTAGCCAGAAGATCCCCGAATGCGTCGGCAATACACGTAAATTATTATTTTTGTAAGTCCGTGCACGGAGGGCGAGGCATATTACACCAGGGGATCCGGTTACGTATTTTTGTTTAATTGAATATCGACGAAAATTGTTGTAGTAAGCCGGTGTTTTTTGGTGCTATATTTGTAAAATTATTATTATTAAATACGCAGTTGAAGCCACGTATCGTCGTAGACGGTGTTGGTGGTGTACTCACTAAGCAAGTACAGGACTTTATTAGTCTTTTCAAAGGATATTTCTCATATCTTCAGAAAAATCTAAATATAACTTTTTTTTAATTGGTTCGGCAAACGTGCATGCTGATCATCTGACAGTAAATGATTATTGCCGTCCATTAACATCCAAAACTCTTGTGTCATAGATATGTTGCTGGCCCATAAAATAGAAAGGGGAACGGGAAGGAAAACTGATGGAAGAAAGGGAGTATTATTAGGCATCCCATAATCTTTGGCTATAGATCTGCTGGCACAACTTAACATCATCGGCGAGATAAAAGCTCATTGTTTGTGCTAGCTTGGCCATCTCAAGTGGATGGGGGAGGATCGGAGTGTAAAAGAAACATATTTGAATCGACCATCTTGTCTACCGTTGATGGGTCGGCCCAGGTATCGCTGGAGCAATATCGCGGAAGGTGACCTGCGCTAACTTTGAGTCAGTAATTCTCGAGAGGTGGCGGAGAATAGAGATAGCTCGAGAACTCTCGTCATGGAGGCTAATACCCACTTTTGATTGCTGAGCCAGTGGAGTTAGTTAGTTCATAATCTCTGACTAACTCTTCTAAAATAACTGCAAGACAATACAAATTTAAAATATAAACGTGAACAAAACAAAATTAGCATTCACGTATACATGATAATATAAACGTGAATAAATAAAAACTTAATCCAAACAAAAACCACTCCTAAATTAGTAGCAAAAAGTGTGCTTTACTGCCCAATGTACAACATCCACATCCAACAAAAAGTACTAGGCGATAATGATTCATACAAAGAAACCGCATTATCTCATCTTAAGCCGATATGTTTACCGCACTGTGGTTTTCCATACCAGCTTATGTAGACCCCTGGCGTATTCCAAACTCCAAACAAACGCTTCGATTTACGAAAGATTTACAAAGCTGGAAAGGTCAACAGAACTGGCCATGTTTTACAGCGGTCGCGTGGATTTCAACAAACAACTTGCAGTAAGAACGTTTGCATTAACTTTTATTGCTTTTTATCTTTTTACTTGGAGCCTCGGTGGAGTTATGAGTGTGTGATGTTCGAATTTTTAATGGGTATACGGTTTTGTAATATGTTATGGGGTATTTTATTTACACTCCGAAAACAGTGAGCTATACTCGTAGCCTAATTAGGAACGGAATTAACTGCCGAAAGTTAATCGTAAGATAAGTATCACGAAATGCTCTACAAAAATTATCAGCATTGTCCTCATGATGGATCATAGGAAATCGACTACAGAATATAGTCTAGCGAAAAAAATACACTAACCTATAGTTTTATTATGAGTTATTTTCCATTTTTGAATATTTTCAAAAGCTATGCCTATAAGATGTTTTTGCGGCTATTAGCAGATAAGGTGTATGCAAGATTTTTGTTCCAAAAAAAAAGTAAATTTTAGTTTTTATAATTAACTTTGATACATTTAATCAAGATTTCCATTAACGGAAACGATTACTCATAAGCAATACTGTCAAATCTCAAGTCAATACTGCTTATTAAGCTTATTAATTATTATAGTAGCATAAAAAACCCGAAGTTCCTGTTTTGAAGCCGGCATTTTCACCTATTGCACCACAAACTTTCGGGCATAATTATCAATAGACTTTCAGCCTACACATCAAACCAAACACAATAAGCTGAAACATACATACACAAACATATCCATCCCATCATTAGGTTAGATATTATTATTGCAAATAGGCGCAAACACCACTGAGTGCGAAAGTACATAACCGTAATTCTGTAAGTATATAAGTCGTAAAAATGCGAAATGTCCCTATGTTACTCTCGCGTATGCATTAACGCCTATAAGTGTATCAGGCTTTGTACTTAGAATCCGCTGCCACTAAATATTTTATCATGTTGTCGGCTTCTCGCGTGCCATTTCCAGAATTCCGTGCCAAAATGGAACGGAACCTTAGCAAGGCCTGCTGTTTGACTGTCTCTCAAGAACGTAAGGGGTAATCTTTTTTTATGTAATTATAAAAATTAGCAAGAAGTGAGACTTGAGAGGTATAGAAATAAATCCGACAAAATTAAATGCTATTTTTCGTGATTACTAACATTTGCAGTTATATGGTATGGAAGAATATTATTTGTTTGTTTATTCTTTTTTGTACACCAAATAAATCTTAAACTAAAACTAATATTTAACAAGTAAGAGTACAAATGGCAATAGTATGGCACAGAACCCTAGATAGGGAGTCTAACTCACACTTCTCCAGTTTTTGTATGTTCGGATACACGACCAGTGCCTTCTTTTTGCTTATTGTTTAGGGATATTTATGTTACGATTGTTTTTATTTAGATTGTTGATGTTTGCTTTCAGAATCATATCACATTCTCTGGGTCCTAACTTCATATTTTACAATTCTTGATGAAAATTACTTGGTTTGATAAAAGAAACGTATTTTTTCTAGTGATGATTTTTTTCCCACATTGCAGTTATTATTAAATGAAACAGGTTGTAGTTCATTTGATCTATCACAGTACCATTGTTCAGTAACATTATATACCTATATTACATATATGTACTCACACGACCTGATAATGATCGCGGGACGTCTATGGCTGTCTCCAACAGGTCACTGTGGATATCAATGGGGGAGGCCTATGTGCAGCAGTGGACTTTCTTTGGCCGATGGATGAATGTATAATTGCAATTCTGTCGCTTTAATTATTGAATTTTAATAAATAGGTTTACGACATGTATAAACGAACACACCAAGAATAATTTTTCACTTCTCAAAACAAACACTGAGCGCAACCCCACAGCAACTTTGCAAAATTTCCACGCCAGGTGAGTCATAAAATGTTCAATCCATCGGAATAATGCACGTTGCACATACATCGGTAGACGGGTCCAAACACTACGGAATTCCGTACGTCAGCGGTATTGAAACTGTTGGGTCCACGCGAACTGAATACGTAATGACACAACTTAGACACTGAAGATGTTCGATTCAATTCCGTTTTCACCTATGCGGACTGTAGCGATATTATATGGCGGTTTTCCTTTGATTGAACTGGACTTTTGGAGAGCTCTTGAATTCTATTTCACAGTTTAGCATTGGTAAGCAAGTAAATACGTAGAGTATATTAAGAAACTTCATCAACAGTAATACGTTCTTAAGTTACCAGAATTCTATTTATGAACATGACTATCTTTCTAGAGGCATATGGCTCACTTAAAAATTTCGTCAGCGACATGTTGGAGGTGGTTTGCTTCCAGCAACTTTTTGTTATTCTAATTCGCTCTTTCGTCCACCTGTGATACTTCTCCACGTGCACTCATAAACATAAAACATTTTATTAATGCGAATGGCGAAACGAGTGTGCCATTCGCCTGATGGTCAGCGATACGACCACTCATGGAAAGTAACAAAACCAAACAACACCATGAATTACAAAGCAATGCTAGGCATTCTACTGCGGTCGCCATCCTGAGATATTTTATGACACACATTGTTGTACGTCACATTTTTCATCATTTTCAGTAGTATGTCAGGATCGAGCAAAGTGGCGGTCTATAGTCTCTGCCTACCCCTATGGGATACAGGGGTGACGATTATGTATGTTAAATTTTTCTGTTAAATGGCAATATTAGTAAAATGAATAGCAAAATTTAATGAAAGTTTTATTTCGTCTTAGAACGATTTAACTAATTTACGTTTATGTGGTTGATTTGCGTTTTGTTATTAATAAGGAGGTAGATGAATATCTCCCTGAAATCAAAGCAGAGACTTTCAAGGCAGCTAATATCTTTCACTTTATCTCAGTATGTTTAATAAACAGCGGATATTAAGCCAACTTGTTCTAGGAAACAGTTAGAAATCGTTTGTGTAGACTCAAGTGCCATCTGGAAATAGCAACGTTTGCAACCATTCGCTGAATGATAATAGTAAAACTTAATATTTGGTATTTGCTTTGATATTATCGTTTTAATGGGGTTTTTAGGGTATATCCTCAACCATCAGTAGCATATTGAGCGTCTATTAGGAAGATATATGCTTTGGCTTATTACAGTTAAGAATTCCAAACATAATTATATATTTTGAAAGACATTTTGAAATCAAATTCTTTCTCTTTTAAATTCCGTTTTATATATTAATTTCATACGATTTACTTAAGTATATCGTATGAATTTTTTTGTAGGATAATTTATTTTAAACACAATTGTAATATTTTTTTCACTTTTCATTTAGTCTAGTAATGTTTCAACCAACAAAGCTTCGTAGGGTCCTAACTAAGAAGTAACTCATTTAAAAAACGACTCAAAAAGCTAAGACAATTTTTCCACCATTTCCTAACACATTCCACCTTGCACAATCCAACAATTGTCAATTGTAACAAAATTCTTTTGTAGTTCGCGCGCGATAGCTCTCGCTACAATACGTATATCAAATCCTATTCTCGCACAATATTTTCAGTGAAACGTTTCGACGTAGCGAAAAGTCGACGAATGTACAAATTCGTTTCAAACGCACGCCCCGAAACGAATTGACTGGCGCGGGTTACTGGCGCCCCGGCGGCGTGGAGCGTACCAAACGAACAAAAAAGCAAAAAAAAAAAAAAAAAGACAAAACAAAAAAAAAACTAGAAATTGAATCAAAAATGTTCGACATCCGATATTGGAGGGCTGGACATGATAAAACGTCGAACGTCAGTGTGTAAAAAAGTTCGCCACCTGTGTAGTATGCCGGCTAGGTTTTGTGTCACGTATGCGTGCACTTTTTGTCATTTGTTGTAGCTACGGGATTGATATTGGTAATCTCTGCATATAGTACAGCTGGACATAATAAAAATAATAACTAAATACATTTAAATTTGTGTTATTGGCTTATCTTGTGTTAATTTATAAAGATATATAAATTCACCGAGCATAAAAATATACACTGATAATGTAATTATTAACTTGTGACTAACATATTACAAACTAAAAGAAACATCACGCTATCATACCTAGACCATTTTACAGGCAGGAATCAAAAATATATTTCAAAAGCTCGTAATTAACACAAGAAATGAAATCGAATTAGTAAATTAATTATTTTAACGTTAATTTCGTATTCAAACCCCGCTGCGGGCTGCAGCTAAATAAAATCGAAATCGCCATTACGTAAACTAAATAGTGCATAAATCAGGCAAGTGTTATATCGGCCGACGATGGTTCATTCGACAGACGTGGTGCGGACCAGTGCTGTACTGTGGTGCTTTACTTATCGATACAGATTGAGAGATGTGAATTAGGAAGATGGTTGAAAAATATATTGAAAAAAAAAAAAGTTTTTTGGAATATAATCTATCTCAGCCACCAGTGATATATGAAATGATACATGAAAATTTAAAAAATCATTGCACCAAACTCAAACTACATTCCAAAATAATAACAATTATTATAAGGCTATTTCCATATACGCAGCGGTCCATCGACACCAAAATCAGCATCAATAATTAATTTCATTTTAATTAATCCTACATGCCAAATTCAAAACACACAATCACCATTCAAACTACCGTAAGGGCATTTCCACACGCTCGGCTGTCCATCGACACCGCAATCGCCATCAATCAATTATCGACAAGAGCAAATTAAATTCATAATTCCACTTACGTTCCAACTTCAAAACCGTTCACTATTCAAACTATACGGCCTACTATAAGGCCATTTCCATACACACGGTCCGTCGACACAGAAATCACTATCGGGCGTCAGTACTGACAGCTCGCCGGCACGTAGGCACAAAGCGCGCGTAACGAGGCCGCGCCGGATGCGGCCCGCGAGCGCGAGCGCAGCATCCGATGGTAGGGGCGCGCCGTCGGCGATATTTCCGCCTTCACTCACCGCACTGGGGGGCCGGACGCAGGCCAGTGGGGGGTCAGGGTTAGCTGACAGGTGAGGGAATTTGGTGCGGAAAATATGTAGACTAGAAGGCGGTGTTCGATTTTTTAATGAGCTGTCTGGTTTTTAAAGTATTTTGGATTTTTTCTCTTGTCTTGTTGACATATAATATAGTATATAATATAGTTGAGGAAACAAAATATGTTATAAAATTGTTGGAAAATATTAATATAACATATTTGTAACAACAGACTGATATAGTGCTCGCTGTACTGTTGATGTACGCCAACCAACAATGTTACTACACCTATCAGAACGTTTTAAAATTATAGTCTGACTTATCTTCACCACTTTAAAAATATTTTTTTTCTGTAAATGCATTTTTATTATAGACATGATATGTACATTTACTGACATTTTAAAGCGTTGCATAAATAATAGTGCACTTCAACACGTCACCTTGTCACGTCCAATTAGATGAGCGGGTCATAACCCCCACGAGACAACTCAGTCCGTCCCGGCCTACGGCTCTTACACACCGATGACGTGTTAAATTATTTTCCAGTGAGAATGTCATTTTCGTGACAGTTTCGCGATATGCGCGGCGCCGCTGGAGGTGACAACACCGCTCACCGCCGGAGGGGTTAAAAACTTGTCGCTTTAAATGTACTACGACTGTTCTTCGTGACAGTACACTCGGTACAGTCTAGCACACAAGTTAATGGGTACTTATATGTTGAAAGTTCAAATGAACTTTCTGAAAAAATATTTTATTGCAATAGAGTTGAAAACTAAGCGAGAAAAATCTCCAAGATTTTTTTTTATGAATTAGGTCCTACAGATAATTTAGGTTTGTTCAGAAATTTGTGGAGCGTTTGCAAAAGAATAACATCAAATCAGGCCAGGAAAAAGTTAAAAATAAATCTCGTATCAAGCATTAAAATCAATTGAAATATGAAAAGCACATACATACTCAAAATTTAAGATATAGATGATAAATATTTACAGCCGTACTAAATCCGTACATTTAATGCCGTCAATCTCTCGGGAGATAAAAAAAGCTACTCAGGCAACGTTTCATTTATTTCAAGATCATTTTCCTTTGGGCTTAGCAAAGTTTATTTACATTATCAGATTTATTTATGAGTGAGGAGAAATGAAACTGTTACTGCCGAATTTACGCGAACCTTAAGCGAAACGTTATCAATATTTCAATATTTCACGGTATCGATAACTTTGAACGAGGCAGTACAAGTTTGTAAAATTTTAGAATAATATTTTATTAAAATCTCTCTCTGGATTCCTGCAATATACATTGAATTTGTTTTGCAGAATCAATATTATTTGATTTGTTGTTTGGAAGAAAAGCAAAATTCAAACAATTTTATCTATTCTGTATCATCCCATATACGTCCTACTGCAATCGAGAGCACGTTTGAGAAGTACTAGGTCATAAAGTCCACAACACTGGCATTGTACGTGTTGACGGACTCTACATAGTATAGGAATTATTACAAATGGCTATGGTATGCACGTTTAATCACGATGTTTTCCTTCACCGATTTAGTGTGATTAAAAAATACAGTAGACATCTCAAAATACATAAACATTAAAACCGAAAAATATCATGAATTATAAAGCAATATGTCATCTGAATATGTCCAGTAGTTACTCTGGCTACAATGTAATTCAAGCCAGTACTCAATAGTGCATTTACTCAACTATTTTGGGGAAAAATAGACATCGCGACATACAAAATATACCTGTACTACCTACCCGTAAAATTATTATCCTACATCGTTAAAGCAAGCGATAATAAAAACACAACCTTAGCAAAAAGCCGGCACTGCTTACAGCACTGTACAACAGTCAAAGAGCAGCATTTTCCCATTATTCTCAACATAATAAATGACACAAACAAAGGCAATCGAAACGCAAAGTTCGCCTTTTAAAACTGCCAGCGAGAACGAGTTTAATTATCGAACGTGTCATTTTCATAGCAAATCTCGCGAGACCCACGAGTATTCCATCTGGAAATATATCCACGTGCTTAATATAACGTTATTTTTGACATTGCACCTATTCCAAGCCGGAGCCGGCTGCAAGTTCTATTTCCGTTTTCAAACATTGACATGAATTCGTTTCCAGATGTCGGAATATGTCTATTTCGATTTTCACTTACGTCAGTGCGATCGTGTTTAATTAGATGCCAGTGACGTTGGCGAATTTATTCATGTGCACATTACAAATGTACCAATATTCCCTTGGAGATAGATAGAAGTGGATTAGTTTTTATTTATATAAGCTTTATTGTACACCATAAACAAAACAAAAGGAAACAATTCAAAATAAAAAAAAAAAGTACAATTGGCGGTCTTATCGCACAAGGCAATTTCTGACAGACAACCATTTGATGGATAGAAGAAAAAAGGACGAAAGTTGGGGCAGCATCAGGTGTACGAAATAATAACTGTAGATATTATAGTAATGTCTATATTCAACATATAGTTTAGTATTTTTAGTATACGTTTTTAGTATTTTATTTGTGATTAATTTATGCTATTACGAACGTAATTTGGTCAGTGTTTTTTTACTTCGCTGAATGGCGAGATGAGTACGCCATTCGCCTGATGGTAAGCAAAACGACCGCTCATGGACAGTAGCAAAGTCAAACTTCACTATGTATTACAAAGCAATGCATTTCACTGCGTTCGCCATCCTAAGACATACGGTGTTAAGTCTCAATATGTCCGGTAATTATTCAGGCTACAATGTCCTTGAATCCGATACACAACAGTGCATTTAAACTGCTGTTATGTGACACGACTGGTTTAATTATTGATGACTGGATTGATTGCAATCAAATTAGTAAATAGGTAAAAGAAAATCTCGAGGAGGAAAAGATAACATTATGAAGAAAAAATTGCTCTATCGATATATTTTGTCGGTTTAGTTACATATTCAGAGAGTCGATAAACTTTACTATTTCGTTTACGTACTATGAAAGAGCATTGGCCTTAAATCTACTATCGATTTCCTGTGATTGCTTAGGTAATGAAAATTGTCATTGTCTATGGAAAATTGGTGTAACATTCCAAACTATTCCAAATGCGAATAATTAAGATGTTATTCCTTCCACGTACGAGTAAATATATTTACAGTGAAAAAAAAAAACTTTGAAAATAGGAACTATTTTAATTACCTCCAAATGTTACCTATTCAAGTGTTCTTAATTGCAATTTAGCCAAAACAGATCTGAAACGCCGCACCGTGGACGGCACATAAATTCTTATCTTTTCGGAAGCGTAGCACTGATTACAATCGCAACATTCCATCTTGTTTACTTTGAACTGGATGGTAGATTAAAACGACCATTAGTTTAATTATACAAAGACTGTGTTTTGTCGTCTAATTGGTCTAGTTTTAGGATATATGGGCTGGAAAATGTGGAGCGCAAGATCCTGGCAATGTTTCTACATTAAGACAACCTACTTTTCATTGGTATTTAGGGTTGATAAAGGTGATTAAACGTACATTACGTTACAGTTGGTATGATGCAAGGGGGAATCCAGGGGGGTCATGGGGGTCATGACCCCCTCATGGGCTGGCTCCAGATTGTCGGAATTTATAAATTATCTTGTTGATAAAATTTGTAACCACAATTAATTCTTTGTATGTCGGTATATAAAGTAAAAAAGTTCAAAAATCACGACTGTAACCAACTGTAAACAAAACATTACGAATTCTAATATTGAAATCGAAACTAGCGTTTTGACAAGAGCTATATGACCCCCCCTAGCGTAAACGCTGGATCAACCCTTTGTATGATGAGTAACAAGTAAGACAAAATCATTTTACCAATACATGCTTTACGAACTTTGACACACCAAAAAAATATACAAACACGGCTAGAATTAAAATTTTTGATCACTAAATAGTTCAATAACTTCAAGGTAACCTGTTGTAGATAACACGTTTACGAAAATACTAAATCATAAATTTATTTTCTTCTTTTCTGTGATGTGATTTCTTTGTTGTTTTTCTGTACAGTGCAAAAAAGAATTAAATAATTAAAATCAGATTAACAAAATATGTCTCAAGAAGATTGACATCAAATCCGAACTGCCTGTCAACCTTGCGTCAAACTTGGCACGCGCACTACCGTGACCGCGTACCTACGCGTATGTTAAATTACTCACGATTTGGAGTTATGATACTAGCATATGTAGGCTACTACTGCCTTGAACTCGAAAAGCCGGGGTACAAAGTTTCACCATTACCTGAAACAAACATAAACAGGTTAAGGACCTTATGTTATCAGCAGCATAAACAATAAACATTCATACATTACACAACAATAAATTTCAGAAATTCAAGTGTGGAAAAATGGAAAAAGGCAATTTTAGAGATTCATAGTGTGGTTTATAATTTATATGGTTACAACTTTTGTTTATTATGATATCTATCTTCTGGGAAGAATAATTTTAGTCCACGTATTTTTTTCCATTGGTAACATGTAGACATTATTTAAACATTGCGATTTTTGGCCAACTTGAAAAAAAAAGAGAAGGTTCTCAATTCATCGGAATTTTTATTTTTATTATTTACACCTTACTCCAAAACGCATGAACCGACTTCAAAAATTCATTTTTTGTTTAAAGGGATTTTTGTTACAAGTGATCCTCTAAAGAAATGGTGCAGACCTGATGAATATATTCGGACCTAGAGAGTGGAACTCCTCAACACTGAGTAGGAATACAATGGTTCTTTTTGCAATCGATTCAGTATCAAAGCTATTATACAGGAAAGTTGACTGGTAAATGTATTGATTAATTGGTAAGTGAAACGCAGCCTAAGAACAATATGAATCTACTAAAACTATCATCCAACAAAACTGCTCCAAGAAAAATCGTCAACCCAAACCAAGCGATTGAGTAAATAAAATTTCTTCATTACAAAAAGACGAAACGGAACGTAGAATATCAACGGAAAACAATTCACAAAATTCCCATGTACCGCGCCGACTGAAACCGCTTTATCCAATACCGTCAAAAGACACCCAGCGAACGTAGGATCCGGCCCAATGTTGTATTTATTTCATCTCCGAGAGGATTAGGCCTTCTCACATCGAAACACGAGGCAACAGGTGCTGGTCGGAACGGCTCACCCCCGCCCCGCGCCCCGCTCACCCCTCAACCGGGGCTGCAAAACAAGCACAACAAAATAGAAAATACACCCCCTCCGTCTAAACACTGTTTGTTCACATCAGGCCGTGGAGCACACAGAATCAACCCTCTATGATTCGATTTGTGAAGTGTTGCTTTGAGAGGTCTTTTTTTCATGCCAGTGAAATGAAAACGAAGGTATTCGGCCTTCGGAGTTTTAGTCGTGTTTGTTCTGTGGAAAGTTGGGAAACTCAGCGGAGGTTGAAGTTAATGTACTTGTTTCTAGAAACAGCAGTGATTTAGTTGTGCGTACGTTGGGTAAGCAACATTACCATAATTATTATAACAACATTAACATTATACGTCACCTCTCAATCGTATCTTCGATTGTAGAGTAGGCCCGTGCCCTGAAGTGGGAGGTATATGGGCTGTTATACTAACATAATAATGTAATATAATGTAATTATAAAGCAAACTTTTAAATCGTTACAGAAATATCTAAAACCAACCAATATCTACTTTACAGATGTGTGGTGTTGCCAGAAATTTTGTATTCATATATCTTTCATATCTATTACCTGGAATCATTGTTGGAAGGAATTTTTTATGGTTTTTCAGCAAAAAATTTAGTGAAATAATTATAATTTTTCTCACTAAATAACTAATATATTTTAATCCAGATATTTGGTAAGGTAGCAAACAATAATACATAAACCCACAAACGGCCCCTTCATGCGCACCTCTACCACTACCTCGCACACAGTCACACAAAAAACGCAAAATCCAGTGTACCCAGACCTCCAACCCGCACTGGCAGCCCATACCGAATAATTCACCGCACATCGACGCGGCAGATCAGATTATTCCGGTCGCCCACGCTCCTGCCATTTCGTTATAATTGATTTCCCTTTTTTACGGTCGACCGAGAACGACACGTCGCTACGTCGGTATTGGGTTGGCACGGTAAAGGGCGTCCGTGTGTACCGTGAACGTACGAAAAAGTATTGACATTATACGGTATTCGCAGTGCCAAAGTCTGTCGGCGACAGACGGGTCCAGCAACCGAATATCAGAATAGGTAAGTGGTGGAGAGGTCTATTAATAGTGGCGGTATATTAAAGGCTATCAAAAGAAAATACATTTTTGACGTTATTTATTTTCATAAAACGACACAGAAGCGCTTTTGTTTTCACATCAAAGAAAAACGCAAAATATGCTAAATGAATTTTGTATTTTTTATGCAATATCTTAAAAACCCTCAACCTTATACATAGACTATAAACTATGCTTTATAAACCTTTTTAAGTTATGGAATGCTTTGTCCCTTTTGAACGACATTTGAATTCAGTTTGAGCGAAGAAGACAACATGATAAATATGTTTATATGTATACTTCTATGAAGAAGGTCGTCTCTCTAGGTTAAAAAAAAAGGTGATAAGTGTACATATCAAGTGAGGTTCAAATACGTTAGCATGAAATTCTCTAGTATTACGAGTACAATACTGATATGGTAAACTAAACGTCTCACTGAACTGAGTGCCTGAGTAATTCAGGCATTTTTATTAATACCTAAAAAAATGCAAGATCTATCTATTAAACCAAATCTAGCATTACACAATTGGACAATACCCCAACAGATGACGTGGCCAAATTCAAACATCTGCTGCCAATCTCAAACTATCACCATAGCTCATCAAATTGCAGAGATATCTAGTCTGGTGCGAGGCAATAATAGCGCAGTGATTATACTAATCACGTCTGAATAGTCAGCCGGGTGTGTGCAATTATGCTACCTGCTCCGGATTATGTACGTAGGGGCATTTACCGGCGGTAATCTGCGATGTATCAATATTGATACGATGGGCGACGTGTGAAAGGATCGTCGTGGAATTGTGTGTATACTTTTAAAAGATGAGAATACTTGACAATGTTGTGCTTTAGGTAAAATGATACCTCAAAGCTAAAAATACTTGTCGATAGTACTTACCCACTTGGGGTTAAATGACAACACATATTATCAATGGTTAAGAAAATAATTGAGGTAATACGCTTAATGCAGAGAACTTCACGGGAAACTTGAAGGCATTTAAAGTTCGCTAGCAATATACCAGAGTGGTGACTTATGCCTTGAGCTCTTTCAATCGTAGAGCTGTGTGTATATAGGTTGATTTATTTATTTACTATCACTATCAATATAGTTAGTAGGTATAGAGAGCATAAAAAACTTCTGAAATAATTCTTGGTTACAAAGTGTTTTACAAAATACTTAAACTAACACCAACATTTGCATCTAAAATAATGTAATCAAAAATCAAAGTAAACCAATTTGTAGCGCGACAAAAATGAAAGGGCTTTCAAATAAATATTATAATAAAAAATTATTCCTTTTGTCCCAACCAATTAGGTTCACTAAAAGACTCTCTAAGCGGCTTAAAAGCGAAACGACGATATTCCAACAGACTTTATTGTCCTCTTTGACAATTTACTATAATTAAATACAAAATAATCTGTTTAAAGTTGTTTCAAGTCAATTATTTACTGAATTAAATTTCAGCAAACTTTTCGTACAGCGAGACGGCCTCGCTTACATTATTCCTCAACTTGAACATGACAATGTAAATATTTACATCGAATGTCTCGGTGTTTGTGTCACGTTCCACGGTTTCATTTGGTTGAAATAAAAATGTTTTACTTTTCAAATCAGGAAAACTTTTATTTTTATCATAGAGACTCAATGAACGAGTGAACGATTAATCAAGCTTGTTACCACCCCTTGAAACACCTACAAGTATTGGTGTTTTTGGAGAACATTTAATCAGTGTCCACAAATTTAGAAATAAAATTTAAAAAAAGCATATTCTTTTTCATTTTTAACCTCTATGGTAGTCTCCAACCTCTTTGGTGGGTTGTAATATCTAACTTGGCAAACAAAAAGCGTTTCACTCGCAAAATTAAATTAATGTTGCTCATTTTTTCATTAATTAAATTAATAAAACGCGACAATCAACGCGGACAAACGGCTGTTGCGACGCGCGGGTCAGATTAAAAAAAATCGTCATTTTATTTCTAATTTATGTCTGTGGAAAGAGGCGAAATCGCGCGTGTTGGGTGCGTTTTATAGCCGACAGAGGGCGCTAATGACGTCAAATAATTGGTGCTTTAAATGTAAATGTCGATCCCCTCCCGCAACCCGTGTCCCTACTGTCCGCGTTTATTAAATTCGACGATACCTCACACGGTGTCTGCTAGTGTTTTTCACTGATTCTGCAATATCAAGACGCGACGGGGGACAAACACGGATAAGTTTTATCCTTCTTTGTATATTTTTATTGTAATGAAATGCACTCTTTTTCCGACAAAGGGGATATACAAATTAGGCGCCTATAGAGCGTGGCAGCAATTAAAATTTTTATATAGATTTGAAATGTGAATAAAGTATGATTTTCCTGTAGTGAAACCCTTAAGTGTTCTCTTATGACAGTCTGGTGTCACCGTATCATGATTTTACAAATGAGTTGTTTTATGGCAAAAAAAAGTTATTGGTATCTTTTTGCGAAGAACGAATGCTTCCACGATATATATATTTTATTGTAATGAGTAGCGAAACGAGCATGCCGTTCCCCTGATGGTAAGCGATACGACCGCTCATGAGCAGTGGCAAAACGAAATAGACATTGCAGTGGTACCTACCCAGGCGGACCGCTCACGTATGATGGTGGTAGTTCACCACCAGTAAAATATCTTCGGATTTGTGCTGTTATGTTGGCAACACTGTTCATTTACATGTTTATTGACTTTATTATTCCTCTGCTAAAAATAAACTAAGTTTTCAATGCCACAGGCGTTACGTCCCCGATCACTGCTTTAAAATTGATCAAGTTTCGAATCTTTAGAATGTATTACATCCGCAACAACTTCGAAGAAAGTCACTAACCCGGGGCTACCCCCTTCAAATCAGTTTGCCAATCTGGCTTTTGGGTGTATTTATCATAAGCCGAAACAGCGTAACAAAGCGAAATTGAACTCAGAACTAATCCTGTATAATTTTAGGGGCATTTTGTATGGAATTAATATATAATCCACATTGGAGAAAGTTTGTATACTGTTCAAGTTTAATTTCTTTGAAGTAATTGACATTAATTATTCCTAAAATATAATTAACTAGCTTTTCCGCGGCAGTTCGTTTAGGTAACGAAGTTGTTTTTGTATTAATTTTTATTGTGTAGAATAAATTATTATATAAAAATTGTTTACAAAAAATATATCAACACGTTTATCTCAAGATATATCTAAAGTAAATATATTTATTTAATTTAATATGCCTCATTGTTGAGGATTCTGAAGATCAGGCGAAATGGAGGAGGAGAATTAGTCGGAAGGTGGACTCTGGCACCAGCCGGGACAACGGCGGGTAGAAGAAGAAGAAGACATGTGTGTGAATCAGGTTGTAATGTCTTGCAGCATAAGGTTAGACTCGAAAGTGATATTGTCCCAAGTTGAACATCTTTTTATTATTGACATATTCAAAAGGTGCAAAACGCACTTGTGATTCTTCTTTGAATTCTTTACAACCTATTCAACATAAAATCTTTTCAAAAATGCGTCATGTCGGCCATTGAAATTTAGTTTCCTTTCCCCGTCACAACAGTAGCTGCTTAATTTATTGGTGGACTACATAGCTAGTTTAACAAACATTTTCAAGTTTCGTTTAATATTAATGTGTATACATTAACTTCACTTAGCGCGCAGTGATATTGTCTTTAAAGTTAAACTCACTCAATGAAACAAAATCAATTCATAAATATTCAGCAGGGCGCTTGCTTGCTATCATCAAAATCATTAGGCATTCAACTAAACTGTTGACTTTCATTCTCATACAAACGGCATATTCGGTTCAGAGTTAATGCAAATCACACCCTCGCCACTCGCACGAGTGGAAACTCGCGTACAGACGTCGAGCTCCATTAAAACAATACGAATTTTAATCACATTCAAATTTCGCACTTCGATTAAAACGCCCTCAGGGCATCGCCTAAGTGCAGGGCAAACAGCACCGGCCGACTTAAATCCACACCGGACGGGCCAAAGAAATTTGGTCCGTGATTGTTATACGCGTCTCGCCGGCCGGTCGCAAATCGCAACGAAAGGTGGGAGGGGAGATGGGGCAACTTACGTCGGTCGGGTACATGTGATCCCAATTACTATGTGTAGAGAGCCAAGCCGCTTATGCAAATGACGATTTCCCGCGGACGCAACTAATGGGCCGTAAAGGGCGGTGTGGGGAGTGTCCGTTGCACTTTTAGAACTCCCCTCCCCTTCCCTCCCCATAAGCGGTTCAACAGCACTACTGCTGGTAAATCGACGACGCTGAAAGTAAACACGTCGATGCACTTTGTAATGGCGCTCCGTCATATCGGTTCAATGTGTGTGTTCGAGCTTAATATAACAGATAGTTCGATATGTTTACTTCATTGGATTATTTTTGCCTTCTATAAGTTGTGGTTTATTTCGACTAACGAGGAGGTTATCTAAATTAAGTACTTTTAAAAGTTAGTTTCATATAGTTTGAAAGGGTTAACGTTAGGCTATTAAATGTATGGAAAGATTACCCATGGACAAAATAAGTCGTTCGACTTGGAACACTCGAAGTCGAACTTTAATTGATGGTAGGTTTCTCATATGTGACAGGTCACCTGAGTAGGTACCACCGCAATGGTTTTTTTTTTAAGTTATAGGGGGCAAACGAGAACGCGGTTCACCTAATGGTAGGTGAACACCGCTGCCCATGGACGTCTGCAACACCAAAGGGCGTGGAGATGCGTTGCCGGCCTTTGAGGTAGGAATACGCTCGTTTTTTGAAGGTCGCCAGGTCGTATTTCTCCCGAAAAATGTAAATACACTGTTGTGTTTCGATTAGGAGGACGTTGTAGCCAGAGTAACTTCTGGATGTGTGGATACTTAACATCATGATGGCGAGCGCAATGTTATGTCAAGCATTGTTTTGTAATTCAAGGTGTTGTTGCTGACCATCGGGCGAATGACATGATCGTCTCGCCACTCATTGCAATAAAAAAAACTGGGCGACCTTTGACTTCCTACCGCTGAGGTTGTTGTGTCATTTTGGTGGGATAACAATGGAACAAATAATATGATAAGCAGAAAGTACATACATATACATACACTCATTCTTCTATTTGATATTATGTGTGCGTAAGTATTAGCATTTCCATACGCAACCGGGGGCCAGTCTATCGTCATAGTGGGCACAAATCCAACGCCGGATAAATATTTTCTTTCTACTGCAACAAAGTAGATTCCTCCATTTAAAAGCCGTCTCATAGCCAATTTATTTAATTTAATGAAAAATATCAATTATACTATCGCAGATTAATTCCCATCTCTGATCTTTCTCACTTTTATTATAACTAAATTTTCTCTTTGGATTTCTATTAGGATTTTATTTAGCATAATATTATGTTTATTAATGTATTTTCAGATCTCCATGTCACATAGTCACAATATTTCTACTGTAGTGACGATACATCAGTCATTATAATCATTCGAATGTCGTGCCAGATTAATGGAGTTCGGTATGACTAATACACATATAAATATAGAAGATATAGAGATGTAATGCCTTTGCAATGATTACAGTATCAATGAATTTCGTTGGTGTTATTTCCCTTAAGTGGGATATACTACTGTGGTTTTTTAGATTAAAAAAGTACCTAACGCTCATATCGATAATAATAATAATTGAAAATCAATTTATGTGATTATTTATTTATTTGTAATTCGAATAATAGTATATGTAATATCATTATTTAATTACTTGTATATTTATCTCCTTTTCTTATAATTAAGTATTCGTACAAGCAAAGCTCATCTCTACATCACTTAAAGGTCAACTGGGAGATAATGATACTCGTATTAGGAACGCCTTATATATTTTTGGATGCGAAATTTTATAAATAAGTAAACAACATTAAAAAAAAACATACTAATTTCCAAATATTAATCTGTAAATAAGTGCAACTCAGGCATTTGGCGTAAGCTTTGTCGTACCAACATTCACATAATATACCCCACCCTTTGAAGCAAAGCAATGGGGACAGGTAGCCAATTCCGACATCCGACGTGGCACGTTCATTACCACTGGAATCTATACGGTACGTTCATTTGCGATTATCTCTTTTGATGTGTTAATTGCGTGGTCGTGTACATGAGTATCAGTGTTCAATTCTGCATCGAGGGTCTTTGATATATTTCGATTATTGAAATATGGTCAGTTATCTTTGAATTGTATTCAATCGCAGCATAATAGTTTTCATTTTTTCATCTCCTGCTACTGTTAAAATCGTTACTGTGTATTTTCTTAACTTGTTTGAAAAATTAAAGGTATTATGAATTACTTGTACGTCAAAGTGTCGATTTTATTTCATGACAACATCTAAAAAACTATGACTTTAACTGTACTATTTCTAATGAAAGCCCTTTAGGAATTATTTACTTCGACATGCCTAACGAAACTTATTTTACTGCTCATCAGCAAATTATCTAGCTAGCGTGATGAACTCATAATAGACTGGCTTTGAACGACATTTCACAGCACTGACATTCGTCTTCATAAATCTCCAAAGACCTAGAACCTTGGAATATATCTAAAAGATCCTTCTCATCTCGTGTTCAGGTGTAAAGCATGACCGGCGCCCACAAACAGTCCCATTTATAACAACATTCCAGACTTTTATCGGCACTTATCTTGTTTAATTGCTTTTGGACGAATTAAATCGGAGTCCGAGTGTTTGTTACACCCAATTACGTTGTGCGGGCGTACGTGAGAAAAGTTTCTCAAGTTCCTGATATGTTCGAGTATTTCTTTGTGTGGTAATGAGATTTATAAGTATTGGTTGGATTAATTATTTTACTTTTGTTATTAGGACTATGACGGGGTTATTTGTAGTTTATTCTTTCTCTTTTGATAACAATTTTAGCTGTATGTTTTTTTAAATGAATGCAAGGAATGCTGAGATAGGCATGCCATTCTACTGATGGAAAGCAATACGACCTACGACGACACCTATCCAGGCGCCCTCTCAGATATGAGAGAGCTACTAACTAATATGGTCACTATACTAATAGACTAATATAGTTGTTGCTTTTGTTCTATACCATTAAAGTTTGCCATTCCATCTCTTCCTAAATTTCCTCCAGTAGATTTTCTACTCGGAGCATGTATATAAACAATCCCATCAAAGCGACTTCAAACGACCGTAAACGTGAGACTCCAATAACTAAACCACAGCTTGAAACTAAGCACACTAATTGATCTCAACACGGCCTGCGACAACAATTCACTTTCTCAAACACCAACACGACGAACAATTCTAATTATAAACGTCAATTCATTATCACATGCCGTTTATCACATATGTACAGTACACATTTACATACGCCGTCTGTCACAGACATACAGAAAAATAGAGGCTGAAGGTATGTATGCTTTGCATTTTTTTAAAATTGCAATAAATGGCGAGACTAGCACGCCGTTTGCCTGGTGGTAAGTGATACGACTGCTCATGAACAGTAGCAAAAGCAAACAACACCTTGTATTACACAGCAATGCTTAGCATTCCACTGCGCTCGCCATCCTGTGACGTAAGATGTAAAGTCTAATGTAATGGACTGCCTAGGTGGTACAGTTTTACTGCGGTAAGATTATAAAGCTAAAGTTTCGGTTTCGTATGCCAGATCGGGAAAAGTAATTTCGGATTTTGCATTCATTATCAGTCAAGATTTAAGAATTTGCGCCCGATATGGCTATAGACTTGCTCCCTATGACATCTTGGGACGGTACACACAAGGCGAAACTTGGGTGTCCTGATAGCACCTCCGCCTTCTGGGGACAAGGTGGGATTTAATGTGCAGGTATTATATTAAGTTTTTAAAAGATTTCAACTGTAAATCAGTTTTGCACGTAGAATTTTATCGCGTCAATGGTTACGTTGCGCCATTAAAGTAGATGGTACAGAACGCTTACTTCTAATAATTTTGAAGAGTCTCGCGTCATCTATTTAGATTCATGCGGCGTCCGTGCTAAGATAATTTGTAATGCAATCAAACGATCTTCCGACAGTTTTGATGTGTTGCCAACATGCCGGAGAGGCGATGCTGCGGCGATGATTGATACACCTTTTTACATTGTGCAAATTACTCGTCAGACAAGTGTTAGGGCGTCGGATTCGAATAGTCATCGAGTTTGGATTGACGTGCTGGTTTATGAGGTCAGGGTGAAGTGCTTAATAGATAATTATTATTGGTTATTGATTTAGAATTTGAGTTTATGAGATCGGGGATTTGTCACCTGCGAGTATTAATAAAGTGACCTCATATTCAAACACGCTCGTTTGATGTTTTTGTGATTGTTTATCGATATCAGTAACATCAAAGGTAAGTAACAACATATCAAGGGCTTTGTAATTATCAATAAAAAACAATCTCGATTAGGCGGCAAATAATATAATAAATAAATACACCTAACAGTAACATACATAGTCCTGAGCCCACAATAAGATCGAGTCTTGTGTCGTGGGTCTCAGAAACTACGAGAGACTTCAGTCTCACAAACATCTAGTCCCGAAACAAATACGTTATATGGATCTCACGAACTGAATGAATTGTGATGACCTTAAAAACATGATAATTTAAAAAAAATATTATGCATTCAAATACCTTTTAAAACAACGAATACCAACGCCAAAAAGAACACAAATTCATACAATTAATCAGAACATTACAATTACTCAAAAAATACAATGGATGCAAAAGCACAGGCTAAAGTGAATCGAGAATAAAAGGCGCACGTTTAATAACATATCGAACATTACCAATCGTACGTGAACTTTGTCAATATGCACCGAAAAGTTGGAGTTTTTTATTTGCATACTGCAGCAACTTTTTTAATTTGGCTCCACGCGGATGTGAGTGTCGTACTCTCACGCAACGCAGCGGATCAATGTATGTATATACAGATTTTTTATAATATGTTATTAGTATATTAATTTATTATGAAATGTAAACTATCTAGGCCAGCTTAGGGATTGTTTTATTTTTGTACGACTATGTCACACCGTATTTTTAGAAAAAACCGATCAGTTATTATCCATGGTATGTAAAATCCATGGATCCGCACAAGGCCAGCATGGTGGATTATATGGCCAGGCTCTTTTGTATCAATTGGAGAATATGGCCAAGTCCTTATCAATCTGAAAGGAAGCGAAGTATCATCACTTAATCTGTAGCTCTGTGGCACCGTCGACGAATAAATAAATAAATAAATAACAACCAACCGTCACATACATAGTCCTGACTCTATACTAAGATCGAGTCTTTTGTCGTGGGTACCAGGAACTACGAGTTACTTTTTGATCTCACAACCACCTGGACCCGAAAGAAATACTTATGATGAAATGAACCCGCGGCCTCTGGTTTCACAGGCGGCGTCTAACCGACTGCACCACGGAGGCTGTCAAAACTGTGAAAATTATGCGCTGGATCCCTACATCGAGACATATATTATTTTAGTTGCTGCGCGAATAATGCGTGTGGGACAGGTGTGTATCAAAGAGTCGGTACTTGGTACTACTGATTTATTGGCTATGTGTGTCAAATACAACCGTGACAACAGTAACGCATGAATGAGTCAACCACGTATAAATATATATACAATCTGCATCTGTATCAACCTATATACATCCCACTGCAGGGCACGGGCCTCCTCTACAATCGAGAGTGCGATTGAGAGTGGTTAGGCTATATATCCACCACAGTGACCAAGTGCGGATTGGCAGACTACATATTATAGAAATTCTTGCAGTTTTCATACGATGTTTATCTACACGGTAGTAGTGCGTGGTGATTCACTATCAATACACACATGACATCTATACAATAATATTTTCATGTGTGTTCATGAGTGGTCGCATTGCTTACCATCAGGCAAACGGGGCATGCTCGTCTCGCCATTCATTGCAATAAATATCAAAAGCACACCGATAACTACATACTAAATCAATCCGCAATACTCAAACAAAATCCGTACAAATCAATCACACTGCACTTCTCATACTGACCCCCACCCGGTTATTATACATCAGGCTGTTTTTATCCATTCTATATAAAATCTTGGCAACGGCACTGCATGCTTTGCACCAGAAATAACTTGTGAACAACTTGGATCCTGGCTATTAGTGGATACCGCGGTTCTTGTTAATGTTGCCGATGCTTTTCAATTATTCATGACACTGCGCCGTACTAAATCTGAGAGGAGTACAATAATGTTAATGGCCTGTTTTAGTTTTCAGTGCGTTTATATGGATGGTTTTGTAGATTTATTTTATTTTGCATTTTGATTATTATGTTTTCAGTTCATAGTAGTATTATATTGTACCTATCATAGAATTAAAATGTCTTTTCTAACACGTCGTTTTCACTGACGATAAAAAGTAATATTTTTGTAAGAACCCTTTTAAATAGTGCTCAATTTTTTTGTATATATAGCAAGTTAGTTTAACGTTTAACACAAATTAAATCAAATTTCCTCTCATTTACATCTCACCCAAAAACTAATTTCCATATCGAACAGTACAACTGACGCCATCTACCGACAGCAACCGTAACCCAACGCGCACCAATATGCACTTACAAAAACCTGCAATTACCATTAAAGGAAAATCGAAAAAAAAAAAAACACGCAATCCGAACCACAGACATTAATAAAAACACAATGCACCCGCAGCATATTATCGCTCCGAAACGCACGCGAGAGCAACAGTGAATATAAATTTGAAAATTTCAAACTGAACAACTAATTACCGGGTGTATATTTTACAAGCAAAGCGACAAAATAATACGTGGCAGGCGTAAATTGCGACACCGTATATCGCGGTGAACGCTGGTGGCCGCATGTAAGGGTACCCCATAATGTATTATTATTTTGTGATATTACTGCCGCCCCGGTGGCTAGCCGCACGACCGCCTTAAACTCAGGGCTGGTCCATTGTTCTTTTTTGTTCGACATTTATTGTGTATAACTTTACTGATCTTTCTGATCAAGAAATCTACATTTTTAATGGTATAACGGACGATCTGGCTAAGGTTGCTGGAAGTCGTTGGATGCCTGAATGTTGAAGTGCCTATTATATATGAACAAACAGGTCGAAGTGGAGATCGTTGTGGGAAGCCTATGTCCATTAGTGGACTTCATGTGCCTGAAGACATAGAGAGAAAAAGAGAGAGAGCACGAGAAAATGACAACAGAAACTGAAAATGAAAATGACTCGCCGCCTTGAGATTGCAAATGCGACATACTGGAGTATACTTGTCAAAGCAATCATATGGCGTAGGTATAATATAATTATTCCATTATAAATTACGGACGTCTCCTAAGATTGATAGGCATTAAGTCAAACACACTGGTTCATTTCATATCATATTCCAAATTCTAATACAAAACTCTTGGTATGTACAGATTTTTCCACGAAATTTCCTTCATCGTTAAAGCAGCAATGCTTAATTACTAAGCAATTTAGGAAAATCGGAGCAACATCCGGTGGGACCAAATTCGCGTGGGACTGGCCTAATGGATTTGAAATTGTGAAAGAAAGGCATAAGAAATAATAAAAAGAAGGAATAAACGGTATAGGAGCCTATTATCTCTATTCCGTGAGATTGAATTTAGAATAAAATATGCATTTTATCTTTACGGTCCAATTTCATAATGCTTTGACTAGCCCGCATATCTTTGAGTGCAATAGAATATCGATTTTAAAGTAAACTATATGTAGATAGACTAAATACACAGTACCTAATATTTTGTGATAAATTTTTATATATTTTTTGTCTTTCGTCACTTCCATCTCCTACCAATCACTGCAGTAATATTCGAGGGAGTTTTATGACAAGGTATTAACTTCCTATGGCTGAAAGTAATCATAATGATTATTGTCAAAACGTTGATGTTACTTTAGAGAAATTTTATAAGATGATAATGTAATGCCAAATTTCGTTCATTTGCCCCGGTTGCATCATGAATTTAGTAGAAACGTGTGAGACCCGGATGTGTATACGTGTGTATTTGAACTTCGGGTCAAGTATTTATCTCAAAGGTGAATTATTTTGATCGGGTATTTTGTTGGAGTTGAGGTCTAGCAGATTGCCAATTTTAAAACCATGGAGAAGTTTATTCTGCCATAAAATTAAAATTTATGTCCCTTCAGTGTTACATAGTTGCGGAATTACTTATTTTGTAAATAACAGATCGTGGTACTTAATTTTATTGAACATCATTTACAATTGTAAATTTTATTACAAATCATGTTATATTAGGTTAATCATACTTAATGACTAGATTAGCACCATCATCTTCAGTAAGTTGAATACCAATATTGACTTCTCTGAAGAATCCTTTGGCTTATTTTCATATTGGACAGTTCATGTCCACTGCATTTTGACTAATACCATCTCCGGCCAACCCTAGGGTATTCAAGGCGTATTTATTTATAATTCCATATATTTTGCTAGTATACAGTATCCAAAATAGCCGGTTGACTAGATTTTATAAAAAAAAAATGCTAAGTCTAGACAATATCGCCTTAAATTTTTATCATTACCATTACCTGATTCCTACTAAATAATCAATGAAACAAACATCTTCTATTCATTCTACATTAGATAAAACAGCACAGTACATCCGAGTTATACGAGTACTATAGAAAATAAATACCGATTATTTATTTCATATCATTACGAGCGCGTATGTATGTGTATGGATATATCATTAAAAAAAACCCTCAATTTTCAACATTACCAAAACAGAAGTGAACATTATTCACTATAACTTGCCTTAATCCAAAATTAGGGGTTGATTCCACAAGACTCTAAACCACTTTTTTAATTTGCATCACTACCAACCTTCACTTTGATTCAGACCATAATAAATATGAAATGAACACTGCCTTGTTCCATCCGACAGCCCTGATCAACACGATGCACATTTAAAACACCGGCGTGCATCCGAGTTATAATATCGAAAATAAATACGGACAGCGGGCTTATTCATATATTTATATCATTACGAGTGTGCGGATATGTTGATGTTTTTAGGACGTTGTGAATGAAATGCTCTCATTCCGACACATGCAACACGCTGTTGGCAACGGTGTTAACGCTGAATAATAAAGGTGACAGGAGCTGTACTAGCTGTAAAGCCGGAAACATACTACTGAGACGCCACGCCAACCGACCCAACGCGACACGTGTTCAATCGTATCAAATCGTTGTAGTGGCTTTGTTTTATTGCAATGAATAGCGAGACGAGCAAGCCGTTCGCCTAATGGTAAGGGATACGACCACTCATAAACAGTAGCAAAACCAAACAACAGCTTGAATTACAAAGCAACGCTTGGCATTCCACTGCGCTCGCCATCCTGAGACATAAGATGTTAAGTCTCAATATATCCATTAGTTACACTGGCTACAATACCCTTCAATCAGAAACACAACAGTGCATTTACACTGCTGTGTGACGGGAGAAATAGACATTGTGGTGGTACCTGCCCAGGTGTTCACTCACATATGCGATACCTACCACCAGTATGTCTGACCAGAACCACACTAACACACAATGCTACATTGCGTGGCGTGTTCGTAGTGTGGTTTTGGTTATAGAAAATAGGACGATTTGATTTGGTTCAACACGTGTCGCATCGGGTCGGGTGGCGTGGCGTTTCAGTAGTATGTTTCCGCCTTTATGCTCCTTGGATTGTGAAAGTTTGCTGGGTTTTTGTTTTAAATGGCCACGCCGACGTGGCAACCCTTTTATTGTTTTCACACCATTGTGATGTCAAGCTGACGCGTAGGTTAGTGACAATTTTTTAAACGCAGTAAACGTGGTAATTGCTTGCCCTCTCGTAACTTGTGGTGATAAAATATATTTTTTTAACTAATTACGTACATACATAAACTGACACCTTCTTCACAGAAGGGTTAGGTAAAGGTGCTTATAGCAACCAGTACACAAACATTTCGCATTGTGTGTTTCTTTCTACGACGTGACAGAATGCGAGCCTATCGCCATATCGGACACAAATTCCTGACTCCAGGCACATAATGAAATGAAAAATTCACCATCACTATTTTTACTAATTCACACAAGGTAATCCTAACTACGATTATAATATAACATAAAAAACTTTAGAGAACGAAAATTATTGAGTCAACAACATTTCTTTCGAATTAAATTATCTAAAGCCTTAAATTACACGAGACTGATTAATAGAACAATTACTGCATACCACATTACATAGAAAAGGTTAACAATACCCAACAAATACGCATAACAGAGCTCCATTGACTGCCTCGCATTTCGGAATTATACCGAGCTAACAAGTCTAGCAAATTATGCGCCCATTTCAAATAGCCTAATTCTTTTCAATGAAAACCAGAGCGTAGGTACCGCTCCCTTTTGAGCTAATTCCCTTCTTTTGTCCCGAGCGCACCTTAAGCGCTCTCCCGAACACGAGCCACTCAAAGACTTGCTTTAGGGCAACGTCTGCAACTGGAAGTGTATAATCATTGCTTTATTTTTGTAAAGGCACTTGTATAAGTCAAGGGTATGGCTTTGCCAATTTTTTGTATTTGTTTTATATTTTTATTGCGAAAATAACGACAGATTATGTCAGATACTGGTACTGGTTTACTGGTGGTAGGTCTCTCATATGTGAGAGGCCATCTGGGTGGGTACCACCGCAGTGTCTATTTCTCCCGTAAAACAGCAGTGTAAACGCACTGTTGTGTTTCGTGTTGAAGGGCATTGTAGCCAGAGTAACTACTGGACATACTGAGACTTAACATCTTATGCCTCAGGATGGCGAGCGCAGTGGAATGCCAAGCATTGCTTTGTAATTCAAGGTGTTGTTTGGTTTTGCTACTGTTCATGAGCCGTCGTATCGCTTACCATCAGGCGAACGGCATGCTCGTCTCGCCATTCATAGTAATAAAAAAAAAAATAGCCTGGTCTATTGACAGTCACACGCTTGATCCAACATCCTTATTCTTGTGTCGTGGGTGTCCCGACTAGAAGGCACGTTTTTCTCGTAATACCCAAATACAAGACAAATATACTATTGGTCTCTTAAACCTGTGCCTTCTTATACTGTAGTCTATTTCTTAACCAAATGTGAATTCCGTTCCGAGGTTATAAAATGTATATTGCTATCGATGAAAGCAGCAATTTATAATGTATTTGACAGCCTCCGCGGTGCTGTCGGTTAAACGCCGCCTATGAAATGAGATGCCGTTGTTGTGCTGCCCAACATTTTTTTACTTCAGGTCTGGTCTGGGTCAGGTCTGGGTGTTTGTGAGACCGAAAAGTCTCTCGTAGGTCCTGATATCCACGACACAAGGCTCGATCTTAGTATGGGGTCAGGACTATGTCACTATGACTTTTGGGTGTTATTTATTTAATCAAAGACAAACTTGGATTGTTACGGCTGGTACCTATAAGCAAAACAAAGAATAAAGATATTTAAACTATAATTTCACAAATCAAGTTAACATTCATAATTAAATACTCCTTCAGTTGAAGTCATCATAACAAAAGAAATTAACAAGCAAAACTAAAATACCCGAACAAATTGTTAAACAAAGTGTAAAGCAGAGGAGAAAAGAAAAAAAAACCTTATTTAATGAGATCCTCAAAAGTCACGCTTTGATACGCTTCGGAAAAATCCCCAACGTATCTCAAAGGAGAGTCCATTGGCTTGAAATAACATCCACTTTCGAGTGGAGCCGGTAATTAAATTCCTTTAGCAAAAAAAAAAAAAACAAAAAAAAAATGAAAAACTTAGCGATGAAAAATTAAGTCATTCGATTTTAATTAAACTACGCTGGCAGTCGCTTTGGTTCGTCGTCCGCAATTCTGTTAGGTGTCTTTGACGTTGGCCAGGTTTGCAACAAGTTGGCCGACACCCGACACGGTCAGATCGTAAGCCGATGTTCGAAAAGTGTTCCCGCATAGATAAAACGGATCTCGATGGTAACTTTGTTATGTTTCAGAGATTTACTACGTGCGGAAGCGGTGTATAAAATACTTGGTTGACGTCGGCCCTTGCTCCTTACTGAAACGATTCAGCGCTGTGGTTATTTCGGTATGGATTTAATTTAGTTTAGTTCTCAGTTTTAAAATGTTCTTATAATTATGAAGTACGTATTACGAGTCTCAGTTTCTTATGATATTTAAGACTAAAGGAATACAGCTTAAGCAAAAGCAGTATTTCTGAAAGTTACCGATAATTTACGCAGATAATTATGTTAAATCAACAAACTCTACTCGTATTGTTAAAAATGCTATACGCGAAATGTTTGATGACATCAAATAACATGAACAGTTGGGCATCGAAATATATAACAAATCTAACATGGTTGAAAAATGTTGTGCCGACTCCATGTAATTGTAAAAAAAAGAAAAGCTCAAAAAGAAAACAAATAGTGCGTGAATATTCAATTTTAGCCACACTCAAAATATGAAAAATGTACGAGGAGTAGTACTTGACTAAGGAGCTTTTATTACTTTAAAAATAATCGAATAGGCCTTCAATAGTCTTGAAATGCTTTTGACATCTTTTTAAATATAAATTATATATTTCTATTTGACCCAGAGCGTATTATAGGGGACATAAAAGGCACAAAAGGTTAAAATATTATTCTGAAACTGAATTAATTTTGCTTTCGGCAACGTTACATTTTCGCTTAACAAATTATGAAATAAGCGAATTCCCTTAGCACTTACTTCAAACCACCCCGGTTAAGTAATCCGAGTTCCATCAATTAAAAAATAAAGCATACATACTTAATTGAAATTAACATAACATTTTAATCAACAACCGACCACCACTTTGCAAGTAGAGGCACAAAAGCGTCGCGCGCGTGATTTTTAAACATAAATCAATTCGACAGTGTAACCGATCAAGTTCATAGATAACTTGGTTCGGTCAATCTGTCCCGGTACTCCATTAAATGTAAATTATATCACGGGGCAATATAACAGAGTACAGACCAATGTTCCCGACGGGCCCGCGCTCTCATTAAAGAACAATTAATGAGGGTGGGACAAAAAACCGCAACAGTCGGTACTCTGTCCGTCCTTAATGAATGTTGTCGCGGGTTTTATAAAAGGTGACCGTGCGATAATTGTGGTTGTTTATGATTCTTTAACGAGGATTTTGTTTTATTTGAATTTGGTAGTATGGATTCTATTATATAGCCTCACTATTCCCGGTCCTCGACCGATGGATAGATGGGCAGACCAAAGAATCGCTGGCTAGATGTCGTCAAGGAAGGTATGAGTGTCCATTGACACTCTTATCCGATGTCGGAATGTATTAAGGATGTTGAAGATCGGACATCCTCAATAGCATCAGACGAAATGAAAGAGAATTTGCCAGAAGGCAGACCCTGGCAGCAACCAGATGAAGACGATTTTGTTGGAATAAGGGATAGTTGGGAAGACAGCCAAGGCACAAATACGAGTTAAATGTTACAAGATGTTGGTATAGGGAGGTGGCTCCAACAGGTCGCTAGGGATATCCTTAGGGAAGCTTATGTTCTACATAAGTAACAGTGGAATCCCTGAGCTTGAAGTTGTGGTTGTGATAGTGGGGATAGTAAGAATAACAATTGGCTAGACCTGGGTTCAAATACAATATGGACTGCCGAGAACAAAAGTACAAAAATGTCTATGCTCTATGAAATTCATCAAGCTACCAAAGCCTAGGGTGGTGGATTTTAGACCTCTTAATTGTGTAGAAGACCCAGCAGACGAATCAGAATCGAGTTGATTTATTTATTCAAAATACCAATTCTGTTAAACATGAGATACTAGTCTAAGCTAAACATAGTTATCAAAGCGTTACATTGCAATTGCAATTTACAAATTGACTCAGTTTACATATACGCAACAAGTTCCATTTGCAAGCGCGTAGAAATTATACCAAAGTACATAACATACAGGTAGAATGCGGAGCATTGGCCTCTATCAAAGTTTAGTTGATTTGAGCCGTAGTTGAAAGCTAGCAAGCTATATTATAGTTGGTTTCGTGTATTCGGTAGGTAATTAGTTCCGGTTTGTACAAGCCTTTTGATATACTGAGAAATTTATATGGGAGTTAACTGTGTATATACCTAAATTAAGAAATGACTTCAATTTTAATCTAACTCTTTTATAACAAGACAAGAATACGTATAGTAATTTAATCATTGGAATCTAGATCAGACATAGTCGTTTTTTATGCAATAAGAGGATAGCGAGCAGACGGGTAACTTGATTGTATGCAACACCATAGGAATTGTCGGTTCATTTCTAGTTCCTAAGGAAAGTGTAGGTTGTTTTCTCGGAAACTCTATATTACAGATAGGGAGTTTTCAGAACAGGATAATTTTATTTTATATAGATGTATCCGTTTTATAACTCCATAATTGAGAATAGTTGTAATTGGGTAACAACTTGTAATACCGTATTGTTAATTCCTAATTATTTACAACTGTAACTGTTCCTTAATAAAGAAAATATATCATAAAACTCCAGAAATACTAAAATAGAAACATAAAAAAGTAACCAAAGAATTTCCCTCAAATACGAGTAATATAAGCCTTTGATTTATCCTACCAATAAACAAAATATAACAAACAAAACTTAGACACTAAAGGAGAATATGAAAGAATATAATTTCATTAATACCGTAGCAGACAATAAAGTAACTATTGCAGTAGTCGTCGTAAAAAGCAAAACTTTCTTTTATGACGCTTAGCCTTGATTAAAACAAGTAACGCAACAAAAAATATTCCTCCTTACAAATATAGAGGCTCAAAATTGCTTACTATTTACAAATAAAATATTTGCTTAAAGTCACCATAGAATTTTATTGAGGTATTTGTTTTATTATATTTATGCAATACATAATTTGTCGAAGAACCGACATCCACTGAGTAAACGTGTTCTTCAGTGGAAAACGCGTCTTGGCAATCGTAGTGTAGGACGCCCTCCAGCTAGGTGGAGTGACGATATGCGAAAGGTTGTTGGTAGATGCTGGATAGGACAAGCCGAAGACAGGGTATAGCGTCGCAACTCGGTATTCAGTCGAGAAACCAGAGCCCTTAGATTCTAAAAATTCTAAACAGCAGAAAAAACACATTACAGAAACGCAAACTAGTTTTACGCGAAAAGTAATATAATAAATATTAAATTTGCATGTAATACCAATAAAATGTAAAAGTTAAAATAAAAACACGGCCCCAGATGCTGCAAACTTTACCAAACAAATTTATTTATAAAAATTAGAGTTTTATGAAATTTTAATAGCCAACAGATTTATCTTATGGAATATAATTCAAATTTGTTTTTGCTCATTAATTCTGAAGCAGCTTACAGCTGTCGTAGTGTAGAGATTTAAATTGTAATTAGTTTTTAAATTAGCTACTCCTCAGCCTTATACCAAATTTAAAAAATCTTTTTAAATTGCAATGACATTATCGGTGCAGTTAATTAGCTATGGGAAAATAATAACCGATCGACAATGAGAAAATGCAACATTTGAGGGATTAATTGTTATGCTGCCGATTACTTTAGTTTTTTTTTTTTTTTTTATGGATGGTTCCTCGTTTTCGCTCGAATATCAATCACCGTGTACGAAAAGTTCAAAACTGTTTCGGATTCAACATATATTGTGTATAACCAACTACGACTGGGGTGGCATAATTATGTCAAACAATGTACGATTTTCTACCACCAGTGGATATCCAATTTGAATTGCACAGCATATAAAATCAGATGCATTGCACTAACCATACCCAAAAAATATTCAATTTAAAACACCAAAATCTACAGCAACTAACAAAAACAATCCTCAATAACACACGTCATAAATTTACGACACATCCCCGCCTTATCCCAGATATAGAGTCCAAAGTTTGCAACGTGGATCAGTACAAATCCCGAGGGTAGCAGCTTGTTAAGTCATTGTCTCTATCCGGGATAGTAGCTAAACATGCGAAATTATTATCGCAGATAACTAATACGATATTCGGGGAACACGTAAGTTTGCGTTCCTCTGGGAGTTTGATTAGCTGAAGGTTGCTGTTGCTGAGCTGACGTAATTTTTCCCTAGTGGACTTTTTTGCGCTTTCTATTTAGATTACGTATTATCATTATTAAATTTGAGTTTCTTATTACAAGCTGTTTCGAGAGTGGGTTCACACTAGCGCAGACTGGGATAGTTATTTAAAAATAAAAAAATTGACTGCGTCGGTGGTGTAGTTGTACTACGATACGATTATAGACCTTGGGTTCGAATCCCGGCTCGGCAAAGTTATATTTTGAATTTTCCATTAATTATTAGCCAGGAGTCAGGAATTTGTGTCTGATATGGCGATAGGCTATTACATGGTGGGACGGAATATACAAAATGCGGATGTCCTGAGAAAAACGCTTAAGTTTATGTATGTATGTATAAAAATAAAAATATTATTGATTTTAATCTCACTTAAGTTACTAAGAGCAAAAAATTGTTAACGGCCCCCCACCACACTTTGAGACAAAAAAAAACTAGGTGGACTGTAGGTAGTATTAGTAGAACCAATATCTATCTATCTTCGTGAATATACTCCAGAAATTGTCGGATAATACTGTTGACGATTTCGAACGAAAAATAACTTAGAACTGGCTCGAAAAATAACTACCTAGAAGTTTTTTGTAGGAAACCCTCTATTTCAAGCCCTCAGTATAGCCTTTTGCATTCTGAATATTGGATGTACACAATATATTGGTATAATGTACAAGGAGCGCCACCTCGGTTGTACACGAAGGCGGCGCGAGTCAACATAATGGCTGTAAAAAGGCGGTCAAGTGGGTTTAGAATTCGCGAGCAAGTTCCTTGTTCAATTATCGAACGTAATTCACATTTGTGGAGGGGTTGGAGATTTAATATGAACTGGAGGACGAGGTAATTATATTTATTTATTATTTTGTAATATAAATTATAAAAAAAATATTTAAATTAAATGACATCAGAATACAAATGGCCGCCGTATCGCTCAAGATAAACTCTTACCGACTACCATGGCATGGGGATTATAGAAGAGAAAAAAAGAGTGGGCAGTCTATAGTGTACCAGTAGTACAAAGTTTATGTGATTCAAATTAAACATAATATTTTTCTCGTGTTCAATATTACGTATACAAATAAATTATGAAATATTAAAAATATATACACTGGTAAAATATTTAGTACTTAGAAGTCGGAATCGGCTAAGGCCAAGAGGTTGGCCAAGAAGCACTGACCTGATTTTGTTCAGGGAGTTATTAAAGCCAATAATTGGTCTTACAATCGACGATGCAAAAAAAAATCCTGACAACGGAAGGTCATTTTACATAGGAAGAAAGTCAGGATAATGACGATATCGGTATCGACCCATATTATAGCAAAGCCGTTTGAAAATAGTAAAAAACAACTTAACATACATAATATATGTTGACTTAAAACCAAACCCAATTGTAACTCCTCAAACGAAATCATAATAACTAAACTTTGTATGAATAATACAAATGAACTACAAACGCGGTAAACTTTCAAAGAAACAATAAAATTTACAACAGTTAGCAACTTGGGCAATTTTATTTAAACAAGTTTTTTCGGAACCCACATACATTCTCATACCTTTTTGTTTTAGTTCACGTGTCCCGTATTATAACACATTCCCGGCGCTCCCGGCTTTACTATAAGCGAACAATAAAACTTTTAAATGCGAAAGTCACTCAGAAAATTTCACGTTCTCTGTTTTCCGACTCATATTCACATTGTAAACGTTATTTTTATTTTCACGGGTTGAATTTAAACATCTTATAAAGGTCTGAAACTGGTTCAGTAAGTAATCTTTATTATGACAGTTCTAGAATAGAAATATGAGTTTCAAATTCGAGCGACATTGTAGGCGATTAAATTTGGAAGATAGTTGCAGAAAGTCGCGGGGTGAAAGCCGTTTCTAACAGGTTACTGTGGATATTCTGAGGGGAGAATAGTGTTCAGCAATTTACTTTCTGTGTACTTTCTGCTAGAGAGAGAGTGAGAGAATTATGAATAATATTATTACCTCATGTGTGAAATCTTCTTACTCTAATTGAAAATATTTCACACTAAGATCGAATCTTGCGTCGTGGGTTTCAGAAACTACGATAGACTTTTTCGGTCTCAACTAACACCCAGACCCGAGACACATACTTGTGGGCCTCACAAACAACCTAAACCTAAATGAACTCGTGTTTCAGTTTTTTTATGTGAATTATTTCATGTACCTAAACTAACATTGTGCTAACGAAATATTAACTTCTACAAAGACCTGTAGGTAAATATTGTGTTCACAGATTAAAATTTCTAAATATTTTCGAAAATGAATTGGTAAAAACGTGAAGCCAGCAATATAAAACACTTTAATTGTTTTAATTAATTATAACTTTGACATACACCCAATAAAATTAATAAATTCTCTTCAAATTTGATTTAATATCAAATCACTACAATCCACGCAATTTCATAGGACCGTTTAAAAACTCGTACCATTTTCATATTAAAAATGTGTTTTAAACTCATTTTAAGGAAACTTTTGTATCCACGCGCTGTAGAGCAAACGTTGAATAATCTGAGCTCCGAATGAAATATGGTTTAAAGATTATGCTTTTGAATTTATCTGCAATTTTTCCCGACACGGGAACAGATTTCAGACCCGTTATTAATGTACTTGAACGATATTTTACGTTGCTAAAGCTTTTCCTGTTTAATTCAACAGTTGATCCTTTAATGGGGATACCATATTGTGTAAGGTGGGCAAATGAGTTTAGTTAGGTTATGAATGCTGTATGCGAACAATCAAATTTAGTAATAATCTAACTTGTTTTTGGGATAACATCAGCCCTTATAGGTGCATAGATCCTTAGTGGTTAGGATTTTAGATCTTGTGTGATCGCGATGGTCTATCTGGCATTCAGCAATTGCCTAGGTCTTCATAGATCTGTGTACTGTAATACCAATTTTAAGATATGGCAGTTCCCTCTCGATAATTCCCTTTATCACTAAAGTGGTTGCTAGCTTAGAATATATAAATAGCTTAGAATAATATATATATAAATATGGAAAGTCTTAGCCCTTGAATTAGACCCCATAAACTTATATGTTTCTTCAGTCTAATTTCAACTAATTAATCATAAGGATAATGTTTTATAATTGTTTTTTCTTCAGGAACATCTCTTTTATAAAAACTGATCTAGTGACTGAGTTATATAATTATGATATTATTTTTGTCTCGTATTTTGATTTCAACACCGGTATCTGTTTCCGTTTGTTTGTCCAGATGTTTCGATTGATTGGCAAACCGGAAAAGATAATTAGATTTTATTAAGACGATAACTGTGACGCTTTTGTTTATTTTTCGCATTCTTTGATATTTTTATTTAGATCATCATTCAATTCAGGAATGTTAATATCACGAAAAACTTAAATACCTATATCGCAGAGCGGATTCCCTATCGTCAAATAAATAATTATATTCATCGAATAAAATATCACTGGTGGTAGGTCTCTCATATGTGAGAGGCCATCTGGGTGGGTACCACCGCAGTGTCTATTTCTCCCGTGTAACAGCAGTGTAAATGCACTATTTTGTTTCGGATTGAAGGTATTGTAGCCAGAGTGACTACATATTGAGGACATATTGAGACTTAACATCTTATATCTCAGGATGGCGAGCGCAGTGGAATGCCAAGCATTGCTTTGTAATTCAAGGTGTTGTTTGGTTTTGCTACTGTTTCTAAGCGGTCGTATCGCTTACCATCAGGCGAACGGGATGCTCGTCTTGCTATTCATGGCAAATAAAAAAAAATATCCCATGAGCAATTCAAAAGTAGTTGTATAGTCAAAATTGTCAAATTGTGTCACGTTCATATTCAATAAGGTATTAACTTATTTCATACAAAGCTTTTACCGACGATCAAAAAATCAAACCGATTTATTTATGAGTAAGTATTAAAGTTTCTAGCGTGGGCGATATTTTTCTCTATTTGTTACGTTTTTAGAATACTCTCGGGAAAACGGCACATTGTGATAGAGTATATTTATGATGTTCCAAGAATCACCCGAGTTTCTGTTACATATGCTTTTTCTTCAGAATTTGTCGTTCTAGGAAAGGGATTAGAAGCCTTCTTTATCATACTGCTGTTAATTTGCAATTCTTTGAATTTAACTCGGTGTTTTTTATGTGTACATAAATCTTAGTGCAGAGTCAAGACTTCGTATAGAATGTTAAATATATTATTGTTATGGGTTATGTAAAATACAATCTGAAAATATATTTAGAAATTTAAAAAAAATGACAACCATTAACGTGACTAAGTATAGAGATTCCAGCTGATCGACTTGGAAATTATTGAGGAGGCGTATGTTTTGCAGTGGACTTCCTTTGGCGGAAGAGAGAAATAATTTTATACCTAAACCTTCCCTCATCAAATAGAATCAGTACTGTTAATAACACGAATGTCTAGGGAATATTGCATTTGGTTGACAGAGATAGGAAATTATAGATGGGAAGCGCCTGTATTAATTGGCTGAATCGTTGAGTCCATTCGTATTGAGTCGTAGATGCCGGTTCCTATCGAGTAGCGGCCAAATAAGTCAGTAGGTGCATGGATTGAAAGTATTTTTACATATTGTCTATAGAAAATGTATTATAAGCTCTTTTTAAAGAGCTACGTTATAATTTATTGCCCACTCTTCTCTGGCGAAAACAGCCTTGTGAACTGGATGGCGGAGAAAAAAGAGTGTCAGAATCTTAATATTATATTTTAAAGACTAAATGAAATATTTTTATTTTTATTTATTTTTCAATGCGGAATAATTTTTGAGGATTGATTTTTTAATATGATAGAATTAATAAACAAGCAAGCAATTCACACGATGGTGATTAATACTGGATTATACCCGTTAGAGTAAAATGTCGGTGTTTTAGGGTAGACGAGAATATTTAAAATACTTAGTACTCGTAATAGCCAGGTATCTCTCCACCTTAGTAAATCTGAATAAATCTTAATAGCTCAAATGATACAAGAAGCCAATTTATTGAGAGACAAAAGTATATCCATCTTTATAAATAGCTAAAACTCGTTAGAGCCTCGCTCTACCGCTTCTCAATTTCCCATCAAATAACTATCAAAACACGAACTAATATTTCTTAACCCTCACAATGGTGAGTACAAAAATTCCCTACCTACAAAGGCCAGTTCAATCACACTACATCACCGTAACAAAGTGCATTGCAGGCGACGCGAACCCCCCTCAGCATTACTGGCTCGCAATTTATATCGAGATGTTCGTCGGGGCGGACGTCAACCTGCGTACCACCCCGGCAACAATGCACTCTAATACTAACTGTGTAATGTAGGTTGCAAGGGGTCTTTGAGACCGGATGAGGCGACTTCTTGATATGTCCTTACACTTTTATTACATGACGGTTAAGTTTTGTTATAGTTGTGTTTTTAATGGAGCTGTTGTACGACTATTAGATTAAAGAGTGTAATGCTTGCTCTGGATAGGTGGAGTAATAATCTTTGTTGATGGAACGGGCAATGAATGAGAGAGTAACTGAGGTTCAGTGAAATGGGAGACGATGCATGGATCCAACATTAGGTGGGAAAGATGAAAGACACCTATAAAAATTTGTTCCTCAGTGCATAATTATTTATTATTAGATGAACCAAATGCTTGTAATCCTTCTTTCTCTTGACGGTATTGTAAATGACATCAGGTGTATCGGCGCTATTCAAGTGAGGATATAAAAACAAGAGGGGTCGGCAATAATTAATTTAATTTGCCAGCTTCCATGGCGTTATTGGTGAGGCCCAGTAGTGAAACGAAAAACCGCGGGTTGATCCCTAAGACAACACATGCACGTGTAGCTGACAAATATTTTTATTCGCACACGGATGTTAAGATTAGAAAATCTTTCGTAGTTTTTCCTAATCATGACCAAGACTTGGTATATTGTTTTGCGGTTATTAATATGTTTGTGGCTGATGGGTGTATTTATTATAATTACTACACGAATAGCCGACAAAGATACAAAAGATTAGGAAATCAAGGCCTTATTTAAAGGTACTTGGGCTACAATATGACGTTTGACGTATAGTTGAGACACGATTCTAGACTGTATTGCATGGTGCTTTTAGTCCGGACGTCAAGTACAGTCTTCGATAGCTTCTTGGGATTGCTTGCTTGTGGAAATGACTGCTGGCATCTTAAAGACAAGCTCCATTTCTATTGAATCGGCACGTCAATGAATTCTAAATTCAAAGGTCAATTCCAGTGATACAAGATTGAATGACCAAAAATAATGAAAACTGTAATATTGTTATCAACAATTTTGCTTACATTTACGATAAATACAGTGTCTTTGAAATATTGAAATATATTGAATACATCTGATTTAAGTTAGTAATTCTACAGATCAGCGGTCGCATGTTATTCCTTTGTTACGAGGTAGTATGCCAAGGGATTATAAGATATTGCTTTAAATGAAATAAGATCATTTATTGTCCACGATTTTCTTAATCATTTTTTGTTAATTATTTTAGTTCTGTTTATGTTACATGTACATTAGAACATTCTTATCTATTTTAAAATATTTATTTGTCTATACATATGTCTGCTTATCTCCATTATCTAAGATTATAAGTACGTTTTCAATACCCTTTCATTTTACCTAGGATTTGACAAGGCTGTGAAAATTTAAGTTTGCGTAACTGTAAGATTAGACTAAAGTTTCGTATGAGACTAAAATTTATATTTATATTTATAAACTTTTGACGGCTTTGTAACTTATTTGAATTTGATTTAATTACGTTGTATGAATTACCAGGTATTTTTTATCAAAGACGTGATAAAAACTAAAGATATTTTTTATTACCTCTTTACACAGTGTACCCTTATGAAACTCATAAAGTGACTAGAGAATAATGACTATCCATCTTTCTTGAGCCACAGGAAGTTTACATTAGAATGCAGGCCCATGATTACAATCTGATTTTCTATTCTAACTAGTATGGTGGATTGCCAATCTGCATTTGGTACCGGAAGGTACAGTAACACATGTACAGGCTGTTGCATGTTTGCTAGTGTGACTATATTGACCCTTGTAAGTGTATTGCAATTGGGCTACCTGTGTTTGTATCTAGATTCTATGTCGCCGGCGTATTTTTGTCAACCGACAAGAGACAATCAACCATCTCTTGCCGTTGCATACAATTATATTGATCTTTTTGGATTGAATTGCAATAGCCATCAAGCACACCCTAGTTATATTGTCGTTACTGAAAAATATACAGGGTGCAATGGATATATATACAGGGTGATTCAAATTCATATATAAATCGTCCACATACAAAACGCATAAATTATTCCGGTCAACTTTTCAAGCTACAATAAAAACTGTCTGGAGTAGCATTGCGCGACGGGAGATTTACGGCCACGTGTCGATTTTAATGGCCGCTCTGATTGTTTGGTACCGACGCGAACTCGTAACGTTCGGTGCATTTTTAAAAACTCCGCTGAAAAGTTGCTTAAACAATTTATCATTTGTTTATTTTTTTATGTGTTTTTTACGGCGAGTTCTTGATGGAAAAGATAAATAATTTTAAAATAGCGAAAAAAAAATATTGATGAGTATTCAAAAATGATTACTGAACATTTTTTAATATAATATTACGCTACCATGATGCTAGTTAAAGAAATGAGCGATAGTTTACTTCCGGCATATTGGCGGTATAAAATAATTTTCATGACTGTTTTATTATAATTTATTTTTCTATACCTAATTGACGATTCTTACCTCCTACTTTTTCTTATGTTTATAACAATACCTCATAAATTAATCATCAACAGAACACAACTAATTTATATGTTTCCATGCACGATTAAAATACATTTAACATTAATTTACAAGGAAATACGATCTTACACTCAATGCGTATCTTGAATGTTTACGCAGACCTGTTTCAATAATTCCCATCTTTACGTTTGGGAATTCGGTGAAAATTCTGCGGAGAAATAAACATATTTCCAATGAAAAATGTTTCCGATACGTCGGCACCGCGAAGAAACACAAACGTTTTGATTACCGCATCTTCTGTTTGTTTTACGTTTTATTGATCATGCATATGAACATTTATTTCCTTGAATATAATATTTTTATTTTCATCAGTTCAATATGCAAAAGCGTTGCTCTTATTTGTTTTATTTTTAATATTGCATTTAGATATTTTTCTTGTGTAATATTACTAAACAATATAAATTTGTTTACATTTTTATAACAGGCAAATCACTGAAATAGATTTATAAATATGGAAATACTAGGAGCCTTTGTTCCGATATCTTCAGATCCTGTAAATAACAAGCATGGGTTTCTGACACAACCGCCAACAAAATGAATTTTGTAATAATTTGAAGGTATTTATTTATAATTATTTAATTTAATCAATTTGATGTCCGCCAACCCGCACTAGTCCCTGGTGAAATATGTTCTAAGCCTTCGCCATCGAACTCTAAGTATTGGAGTCACGTGCTAAGCAGTTGGTAATGTCTGGCTGATGCAGCATTGTATATCATAGCAGGAAACAGTGTGTAACTAATATCCAAATTACGCATACAAATGACAATACAATCACAATGAACATGAAAACCGTACCATTAAGAATTAGCGCAACGCCTCCAACACACTCCTAGCACGATCATTCAAATTTGGAACGCTGATCATCGCAACTATAATCGCACTTCATAAACATTTATTTTTGTTTATAATGACACAAGCACAGCGCGATCGGGGCCGGTGGTGGAGGGCGACACACGTGTGCTCCGCTCGAGCCGCGCGGCGGTACTGACGCTCGCCCGGCGTTGTACGCGCCCCCGCCCGCCCTACGCGGCCCTTTCTTTGTTTCCTTCGCGTGGTGTTACCATGCTACGGACGAACGAGGAATTTCGGGAAGATGCGTTGTGTGTAAGTTACATTCGTGTAATAATATTGGTAATTTTGTAGATGACTCCACGATTGTAGTGAGGGGGAATGTTGTGAAATTTGTTGTATTTGATAACCTTTGTAACTAATGTATTTATCTACTAAATAAATGTAAGAAAAGTGATTCTACGGTGACTAAACGTTAGTGTGTTTAATGATATAATTTCACATGACACGTAGATACATAGGTGATAAAAACAATAAAATTAACGTATATGTCATGCTGTGAACAAAAACCCAAGAAACACCATTTTCACCTATGTACCACAGTATTTTTTTATATGTATAATTACGTCAAAATAAAATCTCTACAATATACCACCCACGCACAAAAAATTCGGCTGTGAAACGAAATTAAAAGATAGCAGTTGCGGCCATCGCAAAATAAAATTTTATTGGTGCATTCAACACCATAATGAGTTTGAAAACATTCCAATACTTTCTTTAACACCGACATGTAACACACGTGTGACTATTAATTTTAATTATTTCACGCATTTTTAATTTTTTTGTTCACTCTCTTTGATGAGGTAACTCTACTATCTTACAAGAATTTAAATGAATACAATTGATTATTGTTTATGCTAAATATCATTAAACGCTCAAAACTCTTGCTAACCTTAAGCGGTACAAAACACTGCGCATTTATTCAAATCGTAAAACCGGGTATTTCATACCCATAGGCGGGTAACCCTTTGGGCATCCCCTCCGCGCGTCGTGTTAACCAAATCTCGCGTGTTGCGATCTCTCGGCTTTATCAATTGATTCGATTGTAAGGGCAGCTAGAATTCCAGCTGAGCTGTGTTGAAGCAATCGCTTGTACCACCCTGTTGCATATCGGTGTGATATTCTGATCTGTTTCTGTTCTGGCTAAGGTTGCAGGAAGTCACTGGATGCCGCTTCCAACAGGTCGATGTGGAGATGCTTGGGTGAGGCCTATGTTCAGCCGTGGACTTCATGTGGCTAAGATGATGATGAAGATGATGATTCTGATCTGTTTCTGTATCAGCTCAAATACATTCCACTGCGTGGAACACTCCTCCTCTACAATCGAGAGTAGGATTGGGAGGGGTTAGAAGAAGAAACTATACGGAGTTACGAAAAAATATGTTTCTGGTGTCAGATCCGAAACCGATGGATCAGGAGTATGTATGTGACTGTTGGGTATATTTCTTTAGTTATTTACAAATACTGTAGCGTATTAATCCATTAATCGCCCACAGTGGATGATAACGGGGCTCCTCTTCATTCGAGAGCTTTAAGAGTGTAGACTTTTAGCCGTAGATTTTTGTATCTACGGCTTCGGCCAGGCCGACATAATGAATTCAACCAACAAGGGAAAATAAATAAATTGTAATATAAAACTTTAGAATTATTGTTATACAATGTACTAATTATTATTATTCTTTATTAAAAAAATTATGAACCATGTACTGAAAAAAAACATTGTTTGACTTCGACTTATCTGGTAGTCACAATAAGATGGTTGTAACAAGTAATGTGATAATGACTTCCGCTGGAAAAAATGACATCAAAGCAACAAGAACATAAAAGAACAAGAAGTATTAACTTTCTTTTCAAATCACAATCGATTTTTTTTTCAACATAACTTTTTAGTGCTTTTTTCAACACATTTTTTTAGGCGGGCGGGCGACCTGGCTAAAGTTGCAGGAAGTCGCTGGATGCAGACCGCTTCCAACAGGTCAATGTGGAGATCCTTGAGGGACGCCTATGTTCAGCAGTGGACTTTTTGTGGCTGAGATAATGATGACAAATTTTAATATTGGATCCAAACGTCAAGTCTCATGACATGAATTCAACAAATCAATTTCCCCAAAATCAATTAAAATTCCCAGCTTAATTTTCAGCCACATGCGAATAAACCTGAAAATTTTGTTTTTAATTAAAGACTATACATAATTGAGTCGCGAGCGCGCGCCGCTTATCAAAATAATTGCCTAATTTTGTTAACGGGTGCACGTTACAATAATATCGATGCGCGTTTTATTAAATTCGCGTCGGATAATTGATTAACGGCGGTCCGCGTCGCGTTATTTTCACATATTCGGCCTTTTTTAATATGTTACGCTCGTTATAAGGTTGTGTGGTGAGTGGTGGAGAGGCAGTATTGAAATATTTAATTGTCAAAAAAAAAAAACATGGCATAAAAAACATGCAGCTGTGTCAGCAAGTTGAGTTAGTACTTCAACTGATGGTCAACATAAATCTATAAGTGTTACATGAGAACCGACATTTCCAGTCCAAATACCTCACTGCTTGACTGACCAAAAATCTTAAATTTCTTTCATTGTATATAGAACAAGTGGAATGTTTCCATTGTGTAGACTTAGATAATAATATATTATGTGTATATGAGCTCCAACGCAAAATTACTTAGCCATAGCAAGTATGTTAAAATTATTGACTAAATTAATAACAGTCTTATTCATAGAAATTTTGAAGACCTATTTTAGTTATCGAATGTTTGGTCCCTTTCGAACAACTCTTGAATTCGGTTTGAGCGAAGAAGACAAAATATTCGCTAAAATATATTTTACGGTTATCTAGGCCATAAGAGTTTATTTTTTATTTTACACTGCCCTAAAAGATATTCAAAATGTGTTTATTCACACACATCCTTACTGTTCACGCCCAACACTGTGAATGTATAGAAAACCATATTAGCGCATTGAGCGTGAAGCCGACATTTTAATATGTGGCACGTATTTACACGAGTTTTATTATATTGGCCAACCATTCGAGCAGACTGAAAACACGCCATTTTGACACACATCATATTATCGTTGATCATTCAACTTACACATAATATGTCTAGTATTATTAAAATAATATACCAACATTGGGTAAATTCTATGGTATTGGAGACTATACCTCCCTCACACCCACCACTGCAACTGCTGTAAGCCAGGATCAACGGTGAGCATTTAAACTCGGTGTGTCTCCAGGAATGTCTAACTTGTCTTTAACCCGCAACGAAATTAATCATGAAGCAATAATAGGAGTTGGAAATATTTTGTCCACTTCCCTCCGTAGCAAAGCGGGTGACAAATCAATGGACTAAAGAGATATAACTTCTGATCAACACTTCTATGGTATGTAAAGTCGGCCAACCAGCACTAAGCCAGTGTGATGGACTATATGGCCTAACCCCGCTTAATCGTAGAAGAGACGCGTACACTGCATAGAACGTAATGGACTTATAAAGAAAAGAAGTTAAGTTGGGTAAGGATTTGTTTCTTGCAACTTAAGTTTTATATCTATATACAAAAATATCATAATCAATAAGGTCGTGTGATCACTGTTTTCTAAGATTTTACTCCAAAGTCCAGAGTATACTTTGCAAATTATTAACATATTTTAACGACGCGGAAAAGTGACTGTACTGCTGCACCTGTCAGTGAAAAGAATATAGTTCGTATAGAGTACCTAGTGATGACATGTGATCATCATCATCATCAGTCCGTTCCAGTCCACTGCTGGACATCTGCTGCATAATAATTGACATATGCTCAACTCGTCACAATTATTTTCCGCACTTCGTGTTTACAGAACGGAGAGAACACGTGGGCAATCAAAATTCATTCCAATGATCTCTCACCTCAACACATATAGATAAACAAATCAAATATCCAATAAACGCATACCGAACATCGCTAAATTTAGAATATAACTACGCAGCGCTTACCCAATGTCTTGAGCCGTATTCTCACGCACGATTGAATTGATCCACTCGAAGTTTGTGCAGTGCCGGCTTCATAAAGAAAAGCCGATTACACGACGCGTCGACGATTCGAGATTTTATGTTTCGACGGTTTTAATGCCGTATTATGAATTAAATGCCAAGGATTTAAGCGCGGGCTTATTAGAAAATACAGTATTAAATACTTCTTCAGTTACAGAAGGCCCTCTTTAATATTCCTATAGCGATGTTGGAAGCGCCCTGCATTCAATAATTTCCTGCATTTTTGTCTCATCGTCTGAATGTACTATGATACGGTTAGTTAATACAATATTCGTAAGAAAGGAAACCGAGTTCTGTACATGACTGAGATCTTATCACAGTAACATCACAGTAAAATATTGATTTAGTGAATATCCGGTTTCGGACCGGTTCCGCTATGGTATCTATCGGGGAGAAATAAATAATTATCTATCGGCAATAGATTTACTATATGAACAACAATGCAATTCAGATATTTTATTGCATTGAACGGCGAGATGAGTATCCCATTCGCGAAATAGTAAGCGATATGACCGATAGATAGTAGCTTAACCAAAATACACCATGAATTACAAAACATTGCTTGTCATTCCACTGCACTCGCCATCCTGAGACATACGATGCTTAGTCTCAGTGTGTCCAATATTTAATCTGGCTGTAATGTCCTTTAAACCGAAACTCCACAGTGCATTTACAGTACTCTTTTAACATCAGATATACTTCAGCCACTTTGTCGTGCTGGTATAAAAATAAAGAGCTAAAATATGCTGCGCTAGCCGAACTAATGTTCCATTTAATTATTCATGGATTGCAAATGTCTGTGACTACGAATGATATTTTATTTATAGAACAATGTATTTGGCTGTTGAAATGTATGTGACTACGAATTATATTTTATTTGTTGAAACAATATGTATGAGTAAAATATTTTTGTGATTTAGAATAAAACTTTTTAAAGTATGAATTTATGTTTATGTGTTGATTGGGATAACTGCAATAATAACTGATTGTCAGAACCCATAATAGGTTCGATTTCTGCCTAAATTATTTTATTTGAAATGTCAGTAGATATTTAATCCATCAGACTCGAAATGCTCATAAGTTCATAGTATACAATATAATTTTGTTTAAACTACTTATAATACAACACGAATCGCAAGAATAATGTGCAAAAAAAAAAAAACAAGTCCCCATTTTTATTGAAAAATGCGCACTCAGTCTCACTTAAAACATGAAAAATTCAAATTGCTTTCAAAAAAATATTTCACAAAGAACTTCTACACATAAAAAACGTGACTAACATGCATTATATGGTCGTTTCAAAGTCGAAACAATAATTTCAGCTCAGCGGATAATGCATGATCGATGCAAATAAATTTATGAGCCTCTCAAAAAAATCCAAGTTGAAAACTTTACAGCGTCGATATACAGGGTATTTCCAGACTGCTATCGAAAACGAAACCCGCCTTCGTTGTTTCAGAGATTAGAAACACAATGCAACTAAAAATTTCGCACAGAAACGCGACATTCTTTTTTGGTGTTTTTTTTTTTTAATATCATCGTATTTGGGTGGCAAATACATAATTTTTGCAAAAACAATAATTTAAACCATTGCGTACTATAGCGTCTTTAAAAAATAAAAGGTTATGTTTATATATCATAAAAATTAAAGGGTATGTATATATATCTGTGTATTTACCACGCAAAAGAAAGACAGAAGTAACACAAAAAATCATCGCTTTTTGCAAAAAAATTAGTTGCATTGTGTCTGAAGTCACTTAAACTATCACCCGGCTTCGTTTTCGGTTGCAGTCTTGATACACCCTGTATTATTGGCTTAAAGTAGTTGAAATCATTTAAATTCTCAACCACGTATTTAAAGGTGCCAACGTAGTTAGAAGGGCGATGAAAGCACGTGGGCATGTGAGATCAAATTTTATCGATACGTATAAAGTACTGCATCTTCTTGTCTGTCTGTTTGTGGGTGTGTTTAAAAATTGAAAACCATTATAAGTCTAGTTTACATGGAATATTTTTCGAGATAATATTTTACTTGGCAAAATTATCTACACATAAACTCACGCCTATTTCCTAGTAGGGATAAGCAGAGTTACTACCTTGACACTCACATTTGGCATTGTATGTTCTGTCCCTTGATAGATTGGCAAGCCTATCGCCATATCGGGCACAAACACCTAGGCAACACTAATATATCTAATGCAAGGAAAAGTCATGTATTGAAAATATAATTATAAAAATAATGTTTTTAATGTAACAAGAAAGTGTTCTCGGGCGAAGTCAGGTAGCAGCGCTAGTACGACATTATGCAGATTCGCAAAATTGTTATTGGCAACAACGTTGATGGAAATTATGACACGATTTGGTATGTTAAATTTGTCTCTCAAGAATAATACAATAAACGAGAATTGATTTTATATAAAGTTAAGATTATTTATTGAAGGGGAAAATTTGATTGGCAAGAGACGCAGAGAATTGCTGCTCTTTGAACATTGTTATAAGCAGTAGAGAGAAAATTAAAATATTTTTCTATTGGCTCTATATTTGTGTGAAACTGCACGTTTCATTGGTAGTTTTGATAAATTTGATATATATTTTTTAATATTCATTTTATGTCTCAGGGTGGTGAGCGTAGCGGAATGTCAAGCATTGCTTTGACATTCAAGGTGTTGTTGGATTTTGCTACTGTCATGAGCGTCCGTATCGCTGACCATCAAGCGAACGGCATGTTCTTTTCCCCATACATTGCAATGTACAGACGGAGCAACATTATTTTTAAACGAAATTAAGATACTTTGCATTTTATTGCAAAGTATCTTATAAAACATCCATCGGCTAGAGACAACAACCTCCACACTATCAGCACAATTAGAGGGGCTTACGACAGCTCGCACTGCTTGCTTTGAATGCCTCGGTGGCGTAGTTGTACTACGGTATCGTTGCAAAGCTGAGGTCTCGAGTTCGAATCCCAGGTCAGCAAAGTGATATTATTTCTTTTTAAATAATTTTCAGCCATTTGCAGATACGGCGATAGGCTCGTCTCCTATCACATTATGGGGCGGAACAAACAAGGCGAAATAATGGTGTTCTGACATCTCTGCCTACTTCTTTTGGGAAAAAGGCATGAGTTTATGTATGTATGCTTTGGACGACGAGCGTTCGAATATTCGAATTTCCTTTCGAATCCCTTGATTCAAAGAAGACCATTGAACCACACATACTCCATTATTTTTGCATATCATCGTATGACGCTTCTGTTGCGCACACCGCGACAAAGGCAGGTGTCACGACTCACAGTTGCCTCAGAAACGGCATTAACACGTCACTGAATAATACATAAGCCGTGAGAACGTTCGACGTCTGTGAAACTTCACCTCGTTTCATTATTATGAAAATTGTTTTATTTTACCTCCTTTCACCTCGCTGTATATGGAGCGCGCTGATGGGTTTATCAATATCTGTATTGATTCTAAGTGTTCTATTTCGGAATGTAGGTAAATGGTTGAAAAACGAAAGCGTACTTTTTGTTTTGTTTTCTTTTAAAGTCAAATAAACTACTCTGTATCTGATATGGAGTGCAGTGTATAAAACGATGCTTTTTACACTTTGTATATGATGATTGTATTATGAAAAGTGCGTGGTGGCCTGTTGGTAATCGTACCAGACGCGGCTGCCAACGTGTTCGCAATGGTCATGGATTCAAATCTAGGGCATGCCTCTGACTTTTCGGAGTCATGTGTAAATTGACAGTCGATCATCATGCACTATAAAGATGAAGGAAAGCATAGTGAGGAAACTTGCATATCATAGAGATTTGTAAGATTTTTTATGGTTTGTACAGTTTGCAAATCCGCCCTTGGCCAGCGAGGTGGACTATATTACGTCCTAACCACTCTCAATCGTACTCCCGATTATAGAGATGACTCATGCCCTGCAGTTGGACGTATAATGCTTTGCTATCCGCAAAGATACAAATTGGACCACTAGCAACCATCACGGTACCACCGCAATGTCTATTTCTCCCATCAGTCAGCAGTGTAAATATACTCTGCTGTTCCGGTTTGAAGGACACTGTAGCTAGAGTAACTACTGGACATATTGATACTTAGCATCTTATGTGTCAGGATAGCGAGCTCAGTGGAATGGCATGGATTGCTACTGTCAATGAGCTGTCGGACCGCATCATTTTACACCCGACGCGACGTCATCACTTACTACACCAAGAATGTGTAACCTCATCCTACATTTACCTGCCTTTTTTAATTCTTAAAATATACAGATAAAATATACAGATAATACAAAAACTCTAAATTGCAAATTTCAGAACCAACTTCCACGCCCCTGGTTTCAAAGCTCTCGAAACGTATAGTGTTGAAATACTGGGTTCTAATGTAGCAAGTCCTTATGTGTCCAACTGGGCTTTAAATACGGCCCACGTAATTACTATTGTGGCGGCGCTATCGTCCGAAACTGCATTATTTCGAATCAAATTATCATGCCAAATGATACCAGATTGCGCTCAGAGCACGCCATACATTTACTCCGAAAATTGTGTATTTTTAGAACTTAATAGGTTGTTTGCGTTGTTCGCGGGAATATATTTTTCCTGAAATTTCAAAAATAGACCGATTTTGTGTATATTTCCGATATTTTGTAACAGTTTATTGAACGTTGAAATAATAATGATTTGCGTTTCTAATTTCCTTAAATAGAAGGAGGTTTTTGCAACATATGTATTTTTATAACGTAACAAAGGGGTCTGTAACTGTTCATATACATCCTACTTCAGGACACGGGCCACCTCTACAATCGACAGTCCGATTGAGAGTGGTTAGGCCATGTACTCCAGTATGAAAGGGATAATAAAATCACAGACATGATTTTAAGAGTCAAGTTGCCATACCGTCGAAATCAAATTGTTTTAGAATCAAAAAGTTACCGAAGACGTATCCCTTAGCCTCAGAATCTAAGGACCTGATAGTCACCAAGTAAAACAATGACAAAAATTCAAATAAAAAAAAAAACATAATCAAAAAACAACAACAATTTCCATTAAATTTTCTATATCGACGCACCAGTAAACATGGAAAGTCCACTACTCCGAGCAACTAATAGGTTGTTAATAAAAACCCGACGCTACCTGACGCCGTAAAGCGTTTGACACTCGACAAATTGGCTGCAGGCATCGTGCAGACTGTGCTTTGAAACTGTACCGAAGCAACGTCCAAGACGGTAATGAAGTGTTATATTTTTGCTGTATTGATTAATGGTGGATGTAAACGGGTTTTATAGAGGCGACGTTGGGTTTATTGATTAAATATTTATAACATTAATATATGGAGACTAATAAAAAGCAATATTTTATGGTGACATGTAGTGAAGTATAGCTTCGTTGAAAAAAGTGTTATGAGGTATATTTATATGAGTATTTTTACTAGAATTTGTCTATGAAGTATTGAAGTAAGTTTATTTACACAAGGCCAATCATAATCGAAGAGATATTTCGCTCAGAAAAGAGAAAACAATCAAGTGTCTAATTACAAGGCTAATGTTATTTTGCATCTAGCCTCCAACATTAAGTTCAACATATACATCCAAATCGTATTACCTCAACGTACTCATGACTTCTCACTCATTATTAGCAAAACTTGACAAAGGACCAACAAAGCCGACGTCCAACGTCAAATCGCCAAATCGAATTGAACATCCAACACAAAGCGCAACGCGTCAACGCGCGCGCACTAATTGGTGTGTAATTGATAAAGGCCCGTATTTAGTAGCAAACATTGGCGTACATAAAGGGTAATATCCACTAGTCGAAAGGGCAATAAAAGGCACAAAACGGCTCGACGATGCTAGACGGCGCACGTCGGCGTAACAGGGCGGTTCGACGGCAGTTGATTGATGACGCGCGATCGATTGGCGACGATTGCGCGGACGCTGCAATACGCCTTGGATGTGTGTGCTTGGGATATATCGTGCTATTGACTTTATTGGTAATATGAATAATATTGACACAGACGCCAGGATAACGTTGCATACAGTTCAGTTAGTAAGTAAAGTTAATTTAGGTAGGGTGTGTTGTGACTGACGCTGTGCAAAATAAATAGTTATATTAAAATTATTTAAAATGTATTAAGGCGGAAACATATTACGCCACGCAACGTAGCATCGCGTGTTCATAGTGTTGTTCTCGTCATAGAAAATACTAAGATTTCATTTGACTTAACATGCATCACGTCGGGTCGTGGGTGGCGTGGCGTTTCTGTAGTATGTTTCCGGCCTTACAGTCGTGGGAATTGACTTTATCTTATATGTTAATATTTTTACGTTCTCCTTTATATTGTATTCGTATTTTGGCGAACTGACGAGCAAAGTGCAGAGTGATGCAATGCTACATAATTTAAGATCTGAGTGGTGTTAGTATTCTTTATTAGTAGGAGTGAAGCTTGCCAACAGGGGAGAAAATTCCATCAATACTAAAAACAAAAAAAAAATTTACAATTTCAATCCGCAGTGTAGACTAAATTTTTATTATCGTAAATTGTAGTTAAAAAACATGTGCAAAAATAATTTCCTGATAAAACACGTGGAACAGATTAACGCAAAATATGACAATTCTGAGAACAGACAACACAATAGGTAAACAACATGTTTTGTACGCATTTAGGTTTATGTTTTATTTTCATTTCATAAAAGATATTTGTATTTATTTTAGACACGATATTTCATTCAACAGATAAAAATCGAAACAAAAGTTGTACTATTGAACATTTTGTTTATGATTACAACTGTCATTTTTAATTTGTTCATATTGTATTCTCTAAAGCGAATGTTTTTGATTTAACGTATGAAAAATCCTCCCTTTTAATAACACTATACCGAGTGAGTCCAGTTCGTCGTCAATACAATTATCTATATAGTGCAATAAGACGAAAGCATTTTATCGTTGATCTTTGTTTGTACGAAGCAAACATTACGAACCTTCTCAATACAGTTTCAGTAGAAACATTTCTATTGCATTATTTCTATTGACTTTAAGCACACATATTGAAGTTGTTTATGATAAGGAATACTATGGATAAAAGAATAAGATTGCATTCGGACGTATACTGCAGAAGTGAGGTCTAGTGTTTAAAAATAATAAAACCATGGTTTAAGGAGGAAACATACAACTGAAATGCCACGCGAATCGATCCAACGCGACCCGTGTTGAATCAAGTCAAATCGTAGCATTTCTATGACCAGAACTAGCTACAGTGGACAATAAGTTATTTACAACTCCTCCTATTAATTTAACTTTCTGATTGATTTCGTTGCGGGTTAAAGACAAGTTAGACATTCCCGGAGACTCGCCGAGTTTCAATGCTCGGTGTCATGACATTGCGTGCCACTGTTGATCCTGGCTTACAGGAGTGGCAGTGGTGGGTGTGAGGGTGGGACAGTCTCCTATGACCAGAACTAAACTACAAACATACCACGCAACGTAGCACCGCGTGTTCGTAGTGTGGTTCTATTATTTGCCCGGAGTCAGGAATGTTGTGCCCGATATGGCGATAGGCTCACCCAGTACACATCCCCTGTCACATCGTGGGACGGAACAAACAAGGCGAAACATACGTGTCCTGGTGACACCTCTGCCTACCCCTTTCGGGAAAAAATCGTAACTTTCCTTTTTCTATGTATGTATCTGTATCTGTATCAGCCCATATACGTCCCACTGCAGGGCTACTCTACAATCGGGAGTACGATTGAGAGTGCTTAGGCCATGTAGTCCATATGTATGTATGTACAAAATTGAATAGAGAGATTAGATGTAATTGGTTTCGTTGTTGAACCTCTACCGATCCCTCTTAGTTCTTACCGTTCCTTTTTCTTCCCTCCTAAATCTTATTAGGTGGCCACATACAAACAACTAGGTGTATCGTTTTATGTTTTTGACAATTACAAAAGGAAACCGAATAATTTCCCTATATGTTCCTATAGCTATTTATAAAAAGTTCTCGCATTACCGCGGATGATCGACGCTTATAATTATTTACAATGTTTCGATGATAACTGAATATAAATTTCCATCAGTATTAATTTTATATTAATGGTCACCGGTCCTTGTGGACATGTTGACAAAGAGGCGCTTAATACGTTAAATTATATTTGGTTTTCAATAAACCGCATGTTCGAAAGGCTAGCGATATAAATATAATTACAGTCGCTGCATTTCTTTAAGAATAATTTATTAATTCAGATTATTTTTTATTACAAAGGAGCAAAAGTCATCTGTATTAAGTGATTATTACCACCAATGAACACCGATAACGCTTGAGTCATGGATATGTTCGTCATAATAATATATCGGCTATCTAAGGTATCTTGTTAGTTGTTGTATATTTAATGGTGGCACTTCACATGGCCTTGTTGGCCAAATATGCCAAATACACAAATACAAATAGCCATGTGAAGTGCCAGCATGACAATCAAGACCAATAACAAATACGTAAGTATAAATTGTCATATTTGCCTCTATTTGCATGTTTGCTTTTAACGTCATTTATTTTGCCATATACAACAAACAACCAATAGCCAATACAAACAGCCATGTCATGCCAGCATAAGATATAAATACACCCACTCCTGACAAATCAATGACAAACGCAGTCCTGACCTTACTTAGGATGAGATTTGTGTCGTAAGTCTCAGAAACTATGAGAATTTTCGATCTCACACACATAGTTTTGAAATAAAACCCCTGTCAAGCACTCAAACATTTGTTTTCTCGAATAGACCCAAGAGATAGACAATTTATCACATTTTGTAATTAGTCGCGAGATGCAAGCCGCTACAACGTGGCCGCCATGAAAAAAATTGGTGGAGGTCTATGTTCAGCACTGGACTTCCTGTGGCTGAAAACAAAAGAAGGAGATAGAGACAGAGAACCGAGTATAAGATAGGTACTTGTACAAACGAAAAAGACTCATAAATTCAAATTGCCTTCAAAGATACTGGAAACAACAAATCCCAACACAATTCTTTGACAGCAAAAAAACACTCAAAACGCAATTAACTTGACCGTACACACAATTTGCACACCCCGCTCCATACGACCCTCGGACTCTGATTGAAAAATTAAACATGTTGATTATTTATTTGCGAGCGAAACAACCGAAACCTAATTAAGGGTGCGGTGTTCATTTCCGCCGCTTTGTTCACGTCGAAAACTGGGAATCATCTCGGGTGTATTATTCAAATAAATTTGCGGCCGAAACGGGAACAAAGGACGTTTGACGTGCACCGTCGAAATGTTCAGTCTTCGCGCCCCGTTCTTAATTTAGAATACATTGTCTCACAGTTTTGGTATGCGAATGTGTTAATTTTAAAGTTTTGCCGGCCGCATACTGATGCAAGAATAAATCGTGTTGTAATTTCGCTCGTTTCAGCACCGGCTACTGAACTTGGTGACAATGTTTAAGCATATTAATATATTAGTGTGAAAAAATGTTTCATTTCAAATAATCTTAAGGCATTTGTCTAACAAAAAACGTCAAAAAGTATGTATATAAGCTATCTTACATATCAAATTAATTCTGGTGGTAGGTGTCTCTTAGGTAAGAGGACACCTGGCAATTTCTTCAGCCAAAAAGCAGTTTGAATGCACTGTTGTGTTCCGGTTTGAAGATCATTGCAGCTACTGGACATATTGAGACAGAACGTCATATGACTCGCGATGGCGAAACAGTGGAATTGCCAAATATTGCTTGGCAATTCATTAATGTTGATTGTTATTAGGTTTTGATACAGTTTATGAGAGGAGGCTTACCTTCAGCTGATGCTATTGCCATACCGTCTCGCCATGCAATTAAAAAATCTTAATCTACTTTCAATTTTCACCCCTACACAATTTACTTGAATTGCCAAACATTCCAAAAATCACGTAATCATTGTTGAGCGCAATCGCTGACAATAACAAATGTTACCAAACCATATGTCATGCCCTTTGAGTTTGCTATACAACATTCTGTATTCAGGCTTGGTCAAGGACGTAGTAAGGTGGGGTCCCTGCACACCTACCATCCGCCCATTCGTACTATAAATATTACAATAGATATTCCTGGTACGCGCACATTTCAAAGAGAAATAGAACTGATATTAGTGCGTTTTCTTTGTAGTGGGTCTATTATCTGCCTTTGTTATTTGAAATACGGTATGTTTTCTTAATAGGGTAATAGTTTGGACTTGTTGCTACTATTTAAGTCTGAGGCATCGTTGCTAGCTTTTAAATAAAGAGAAGAATATTTGATATTCGATTATGTATTGTCAAGAAAATACAGTGTGGAATGATGAAACTACCTTAGAAAAACAAAGTCATCTTAACTCTTCAAGCATAGTTGATTAACAATTTCGTAACAACTTTCTTTTCAAAACAAAATAACGAACATATTCTAAATTGAAAATGAACATGTGAACCAGTAACATAATATACCTACAAATAAAATTATTTAATTACAGGAAAAACAGAAATTAGACGATCATATTTAAAAAAAATATACGAATTTTGTCTTTCTCCTTTTCCAAAGGCACTCCACATAATGAGTAAAACAGTAAGGACCATAAAGTATCAATACAAAAAGCTCAAACTAAAACATACTAAGCACGCCCAACATCACTTCAAGTGGACAAGTGGATATTTTGTCTGCCGCATGAATTTTCGTTACATTTAGGGTGTCCATCCACTAAAGCATAGCGTGATCATTCTATAAATCTACCGATAAAAAGTATCCGTTTGTTTACCTTATTAGCCAGGATGACGAGATTAAGAAGTCACTCACCTGATTGTAATCATTAATATCATCATCATCATGTAATAATTATATCAGAACTCATTATTGCAAGCACTAAATGGTACTGAAATGCGATCGTCGCCTGGCGACACAAAGTATTATCTGTATACGTCCCACTGCAGGGCACGGGCCTACTCTACAATCAACAGTACGATTGAGAGTGGTTAGGCCATATAGTCCACCACGCTGGCCTAGTGCGGGTTGTTAAGTACAAAGTGTTAAGTACCTACTTTAATATATATATAAAAGTAGGTTTTTGAAGACGCAAATGCATGACAATGCTCCTCTATTATTTATCAATAGTCTAAGCTTAATATCCATTAATTTATAGTAGCTCCAATGTCCTTCAATTTGGGATAGAATAGTGCTCACAACTGTTTAGTGTCTGCTGTTTAAGAGCAGAAATATACAAAATGTGGTACCTAGCTCAACCGTTCTTTCCTCTGTATGAATTGCAATGAAATATCATCAAACGGTAATGTAATGCAGACAGTGTAGACAATGTAGATAGTAAGTACAAAGAATAATAGCCTGACATATGTCGTTATAGTATAGTACATTAAACTGGAGAGATACCCTTATTCATAGTCCATTCCGAGTGCCATAGCCGGGATCGCGTAGCTAATTGTCGACCAAGTATCCTTGTAGCTTTGTGAAATAGTGGACGACTCAGGTGCCCGTGTGTCGCCTCTTCAACCCGCAATGACTATGGTACAGTGATGTGGATTATGGAAATACGTATTCAAATGAGATATTCTCTGTTTTGAAAAAATCTATCATAATTATAATTAATTATGATAATAACTAGCAATGTATTTTAGAAAAAAGAAAGAAAAAGTTTTATCGCTGTCAGATTACGAAAAATAAAAAAAGAGAAGAATAATAATATATTACAAAAATATTGTGCCAGCGATGGTATTTCTCTTTCCAGCTGAATTTTAGCTGCAGTGCTGTATGGGCAGTATTACAACGCTGATTTTCCATGGGAGATCCAAGTGTCGTAAGGAAAATCATAAGAATAATACGTTAACGAAATTTAAAACAAAAAGTGATTTAAAATAAACAAAACTATTCCAAGGAATCAAAACTCGACAATAGTATAATATGCCTACTTATTATTTGCAAGAACTTCCTACGACTTTTGAATTGCCTTATGCCGCTAGACTCTAGTACATAATCCTCTTCATGTAGTCTCGCAGCGTTTAACTCATTCACTCAACTTTAGCCACACGCATATATCACCATAACTGAACTACCAAACAATAAACATCAACGAGTACAAATTAACAACCACACGGCAACTTAAACGACACGTCGCGTTTTCAATAGGGCTGCAAGTCGAGAGGGAACAAAGAAAACCGGCCCGTATCTACACGTACACCACCGTAAATAACGAGCGATGACAACGCGCAATATATGTCCAGCTGCGGCTCCGATAGCCTCGGAATAGGTGTTGCTAGTCGGGTATTGTTCGCGAGATAGTATTCAATTTTGTGTTATCTGTTGGGAAATTGTTCGTGGCGTTTAGTGAGTGGTCGTGATGACGTGAAGATGTTAAAAACCGAAGCTTAGCAGAGGCTGGTATAGAACCATATAGAGAGGAAAGACCTTAATATAATAATATGGTGTTAAAGGCAATCTTCTTAACAATTTTCAACATTTTGATCTGACTATTTAGCAAGAAAAGTCATCTTAATACTCGATCCGAAAACCAGTTCTTGTATTTATTTTGATAAATTTAAATTTTAAGGAAGTCGCTGGATGCAGGTCGCTTCCAACAGGTCGACGTAGAGATTATTGAGGGAGGCCTGTGTTCAGTAGTGGACTTCCTGTGGCTGAGATGATGATGATGAATTTTAAAGTTGATTGTTATGAGTTTCTTGTTGAGATAAAGATGCCTGCAATACAGCCTATCTTAGATCAAATTTACCAAACTAAAAATACCAGCCATTAAAATAAAGAATCATATAAACAATATACATCACTATGTCATTAAGAACCAAACAATAAACTCATAATACCTATCGTCATCACAAAACACTTAATCCGACAGAATCGTTGTAGAATACCATTCCTCCGAGACCCGATAGCCGTCGAAACACATGTAATAGTTAAGGAATTGTGGTAACGCAGACAGCACATCGGATGCGATCGTACAGTTTCAATTTATCTGTTAGACGCGATGTGAAAATGATTTCTTATTATCGGTTCGGTTGCACGGATGCAATGGATAAGGAGAATCGAAGAGAATTGCAACGTGTCTTTTTCATCTACAGTCTAGACGTTAGTTTAGAATTGATGTTATATCGTCACATAAAGGTTTGTTTATTGTAGATAGTGAATACATCAATTTATAATACGTTTTAGAAAAATAACATATTTTTTACTTAAATATACCATTACATATTCTACAGAAAAAAATACTACCTAAATATGGATCTATAACGCTGAAGGAAAAAGTCGTGACGAAACCTGTTTATCACATTGATATGAATTTCTATGCAACCCGCACTAGGCCAACGTGATGGACTATATTTCCTAACCACTCTCAATCGTACTCTCGATTGTAGATGAGGCTTGTGCCCTACAGTGGAACGTATATGGGCTCATACAGATACAGATGCAGATGGATCTTTTTGTTGGAAAAAAAGTATTTTAAACCTAAAGTTAAAGATTTAGTAATAAATTCCCTCATCTCCAATACACTCAATAAATAATAAAATACATCAATTTACCACACCCAAACATACTAAAAACTACGCCAATAAATTAGTGAAAAGCAATTTCACATTAAAAACCGATCGACTCGATACGAGTATCATTCGAACATGAAATCCACTATTGAAGATGAAACATTAACCCCGCCCTCGAAAAGCACTCACCTAGATTCCAGCGACTTTACAAATTCCCCAACAGACAGTTAAAAAGAGTCACAAACAATTTGCACCGGATAAATCAGCGCTATTAGCTATTGCCTCCCGGTGGATTTGATTTCAATGCAACGTTGCTTGACGGCTAATTCTGGTGGAAATGTAGATGCTTATAGGTAATATGAAGGTATGATATTAATCGTAAGAATATATTGTCGCGACTTTGTCTTATTAGGGTTTTTTTTAATATTGCATTGAATAGCGAGACGAGCATGCCGTTCGCCTGATGGTAAGCGATACGACCGCTCATGAACAGTAACAAAATCGAGCAACACTCTACTTAAACAAGTATTTTATTTTTATTCGAGAAATAGAGACTACGACTTTCTTACGTATTATTTGTCTATTTCATTACATTTTGGAATATATTTTTACCCAATCACAACTAATTCTCTCAGCTATTTCCCCACCAGGATTTAAAGTGTTTCCTTTGCAAAATTCTTTTACATTTTCACCTTCTTTTTATTCAGTCTATAAAAATCGGTGCAAACCCAAGGTTTCCCTCAGGCGGGCAATAATTAGTTTTGGGCCGCAGCGCTGGCTTCGTCACTTGCAACGTGGTCGGAACTCGTTACATTTCCTTTTTTCTACTACAATATTAGGTTTGCTCACCGTCCGGGCCAGCGGTACGACCGGAGGTTATTTTGCAAGAGATTTTTTTAGTAAACTCCGTAGAATTGATACAATTTGTTGAGCGTGTGGTATATCGCATAGTGACGTAAGATGATAGACTAGAATATTATTTTATATTGATGTGAAATTATTTATTTACACTTACATATTAATCAAGAAAGAAAGACCGTTAAAATGGCAATAAGCCCCGCAACTTTATACAATTTATAAATCGCTAAGGTATGCAGGTTTCCTTACGAAATTTGCAACATATGACTTCGAAAAGTTAGAGGTGTGCCCTGGGATTTGAACCCGCGATCACCGTGAATATGTTGGCAGAGGCGTCTGATCCATTACCAACAGGCCACCACGTACTTCACTACTATGGTGTGTAAAGTCCGCCGAACCGCATTAGGCCAGCGTGGTGGACTACATGGCCTAACGACTTAATCGAACTTTCGATTGTAGAGTAGGCCCATGCCCTGCAGTAGGACTTATATGTGCTGATACAGACACAGAATAAATGATATATTCAGAATAAAGGTACATAATATGTTGATCATCAAAGCATCTCAGTTATTAAAAATTACGATTTTATTTTGTTTTCTATAAGTTAATTTGTTTTTCTCTCCAAAACCTGATAATCATTTAGATATTCCCCCACAAAATTGACGTATTCAAAAAATCCTTAAACAAATAATTTTCTCCTAAAAATTACTCCATTACGCAGGCAACCTCATCATTATTCACCAAAAACCAAGCTAACAAATGAATAAAGAACAAAAACACAATCCTATTGACCTTGCGAGTTACCTGTTGCCTATCTAATCAATCAGAATCTTTTCCTAGCCCCACACAAATATTTGCATGGGCCGGAACGATGGGCGACGCGGCCCACATCTGCAATCAATCAGTGCGGAATCAACTGACAGATTAATTTACTTTGTGTTTGTTTTAGACTATTGTTTTATTAGGATAATAGCAGCCGTAGAATGTATTTGGAAAGGTATTTTTTTTAAATAAAATATCCAAGCAGTAATGGTGATAAATTATTGTAATCTGACGCGTTTAATACCATCGACATGGAAAACTTCAAGATGCTTCATACTAAAATAGTAAAATTACTGAATAATCGCTTGTAAAACCTTTCTAGATAACTCCAAATTACTTTATAATAGACCAAACCAAAAATAGGTCTCGTATTAAATCAACTTACAAAATACTTATCTCGAATTCCGAACTCCGAACAATACGACAACTTTTTAAGTCAAATTACAAAACTATAACACAAAAAAAAAAAAAAAAAAAACTCTTATAAAACTGTTCCATCGCAAAAAAACACTTAAACAACTCGAATAAAAAACATTTTAAAGTGAAATTTTACAATAATTTTCAGATACGCCCCCCAGACGGTACGAAACTTTAGCGTCCCCAACTGTAATTTTCAACCGTCAAATATGTTATTTTCTTGATGGAACGGTAGCCGACCCTCCACGCGACGGTTCTACGCATTAAATATTGACGGACACGTAAGTATAAATTTAAGCTTCATTAATGTATCACTTAGAATAAGTTGTTACGACAAGTTACATTCGAGTCTTTGTAAATGAGGGCGATGGTAAATAGGGTGAATATATAGAAGAGAGGTTACCGTAATTATAATGAAAATTTATTTAGAAAATGGGGAGATTTTTAAAGATCCTTTTATATATTATAGGTCTGGCAAACGAGCATACAGCTCACTTGGTATTAATGATACCGGCAGCCTATGAACATCCAAAACGCTTGGATCATGCATATGTTGCTGACCCATGGGAAGGAAAAATAACAGGAAGAGGAAAGGGATATTGGGTATACGAAAAATCTCCCTTACCGAACGAAATGCGACGGCAAAGCTGTCCCTTCATCTCAATTTCCTGAGAGACATTGGTACCGCCCCGGAGTCATGTTATGAGTCATGGAGTCAAGATTGACAACAACGTGGCTGTATTACTTCCAAAAAATCCTATATTATCCTAAGAATGTTATTGATTAAAAGACTTGTATCACGGAAATAATGTGTTTGAAACTCACTAATAACTCGTACTCCTCGAAATGTCAAACTTCGTAAAGATTTATAAATGTTTGAAACTTTACATCAGAATAACATAGGTAGTAGGCTACAATATATGAAGCTTTAACTAAGTCGAAGTCGGAGTAGGTCGCTCATATAAAATTATCATAAAATCACTATTATAAAATCACCATTCCCATCAGGAATGAATTTGGCTATGTTGATACATAGCCTCCTCATTCAATCCAAACCGTCCAACTACAACAAACAATCCCGATAGTTTTAAAAACTAACCGCTAAAGGTGCGTCTTAAAAGGAGGCTAGCCAATAAATTGGATCGGTACGTAGTGTGGGTCCGCATATGTTCGTAGCCGTTCGGGTCGCGAGATACACGCGTATGTAAATCGCGGTCGGATCACCCGCGCTTACGTTACGGTCCGCATTGTACACTTGTGTACAGTGGATAGAATAAAACTTTAGTTTTTTGTATATATTTTTTTGCAATGAATGGCGAGATGCCTGATGTTAAGCGATACAACCGCTCATCAACAGTAGCAAAACCAAACACACGCATTACAAAGCGATGCTTGGCATTTCATTTTCATTTCATACCATCTCCTAGTTCTGTTTGCCTGTTAGTTTGATGGTAAGCGATACGAATGCTCATGAGTAGCAAGACCAATCACACCTTGAATTACAAACAATGGTTGGTATTTCACTGTGCTCGCAATCCTCAGACATAGGATGTTAATTCTCAATATGTTCAGTAGTTACAAAGAGGTCCATTATTATGGCTGATACATTTTGGAGTAAAGAAGGAAATTTATCGACGGTGTGTTACTAGCTTATATTGATTGAAATGTACAGTTGCATGCAACGATGCATTGATTTTTTTTTTTTATTGCGATGAATAGCGAGACGAGCATGCCGTTCGCCTGATGGTAAGCGATACGACCGCTCATAAACAGTAGCAAAACCAAACAATACATTGAATTACAAAGCAATGCTTGGCATTCCTCTGCATACTGCGCTCACCATCCTGAGACATAAGATGTTAAGTCTCAATATGTCCAGTAGTTACTCTGACTACAATGCCCTTCAATCCGAAACACAACAGTGCATTTACATTACTGTTTGACGGGAGAAATAGACACTGCGGTGGTACCCACCCAGATGGCCTCTCACATATGAGAGACCTACCACCAGTGAAATAAATAACAGTTCGCAATCATTGTTTAAACCACAAGATGAATTAATAAGATACTGTTGGTAATTTAATACAACATTTAACTTTTGTGGTTTAAACTACCAAAACAACTTCATCAGTTACGGATATTATAAAATATAATTCAATCACTGTTGCTTTTTTAATTATCTATGAAGTATTTTCATTTCAATCACAAGGGAATATTGAACATTGGGTTGCAATTACTCATTTTTGATTATATATTTTTGATTAATTATACAGTATTACCAAAATATTCAAATCTAAATAAAAACAAACACAAAGTGAACGCAACAGTAAAAACTAAAAAAGTGATATTTTCTGAACAAAAACTCAGTTCGCATATTTCATCAACAAAGTCGCTTCGAACACAATCTTACACATAATGAAACAAGACTTAGGTACTACAATAACGCGAGAAAATAAGGCTTTTCACATAAAAAAATGCCTCGAGCAAAAAATTGAAATCGTAAACAAAACAAAAGAATAAAGTAGACAATTAAATTAGGCTTAAAACTTTTTGGCGTGATAATTTATCATAGTCAATGTTGGCGAAAATTTTATCTCGTTCCGTAGTATAATGGAATTATTAAGTTTCTCATGAGTTCCATCAGGCGGGGGACAAAGACACTTTCTTAATTCTCAATTTAGTAATTTCAAAGATTTTTCGTAACTTTGATATTACGTAATCGGCCTATGTACGCCTCACTTCAGATCTAATTTGATGCCTTGGAAATTAATTTACATTGAATTCTGACACGTCTGCTCTGTAATATTTAGTTAGTAAATTGACCTAAAACTATAGCTTAATTAAGTTTTTGTACCTCTATTTATAACTCGATAATTATGATTTCAGGGTCGTGACATTTCGACATGAATCTAGATTTCTCGGCAAGATCACAATCACGCACAGAGAGTAGCTCCTGTAAATGGTCTTTGGACATTTTGATATTTCACTACACGTAGCTTAAACGTATGCTGACGAATTATTTATAACCCTGACTTGATCATTTCATCTTCGTCATTTATATCTTGGGCTATGTTTATCACTTTACCCATTATATTAAATATCATAAGTGAAAAAAAAAAAACATTAAAAATATTAATGTAAACAAAAATTCAACTCGCAATTTTCTCCCCGCCAGTACCGTCGTGTAAGAGAGCGCAGGTAAATTTTCCACCACAGTCCCGCATGTTTTGTTCATCCCTCGGGGTGGGCTAAATTACGCGGCCCTTTAGTCTTGGAAGAGGCGATATAAATATAAAACAATAGGCCCTTTGTCCATTAAACTTCATGCGAAACCAAAATTTATGTCTGAAACTTTGTGATTGGATCTGTTTTGTTTGTTGGACCGACCAAGAATAATGTTAAAGTGGATTCGAAGCATCAGTTATTGTTACGTTCCCGTATTTGCTATTCTGCATTGTTTTCAGCTAATTATTGCGAGATGTGATATTCGTGCCAGCGTTTCCAACGTGTCGAACGGATTTTAATCGGATCGACCGCATTGGTAATGAAAAGAGAAGAAGAATAGAATATTTCATAATTATTATATTATACATACACACAAACTCACGCATTTCCCCAGAAGGGATAGACAGAGGTACTACCAGTACACCTACATTTCGCGTTGTATGTTCCATCCCACTATGTGATAGGGACGAGCCTATAGCCATATTCGGGAAAAAATCCAATATCACTTTACTCGACCCGTTATTCGAACCCCAGACTACAGCTTTGTAACCGTATCGTAGTACAACGACGCCACCGGGGCAATAATTTTTATCGTAATCAAAAACTTATTGTTATAATAAACGAAGGATGCCCTAACCTGTCCTATAGCTTTTTGTTAACCTCTATCATGAACCCTTAATAATTTGACCCTTACTTATTTATGGGACATTGGCTTAATGGTGGAATGAACAACCACTTTGCAAACTTTAAAAATCTCAGCTCAAGCTCAAGCGCATTACGTTACCAAGAATATTAATCAAGCATAAAAAATTACGTATTTGGGATTCTTTCGATAGATATAAAAAAGAGAATGCTACACTCATCATAATGAACAACTTTTAATATGGAGCCAACCCTGAAATCGCGGAAAAAAATCAGCTGTTCCATGCAATTTTCAGAATCAAATGATTATTTTTGTATGCTACTCGTAATATCTGATTATTTTCGCGATTTCAGTTTTCAGGTACCGTAGTAAAAGTTGTTCACTATGATAAGTGTAGCGTCCCCCTTTTGGCTTTATATACCCTTAATTACTATCCTTGTATATATAGAAAGTACTGCAATTAGCCAATTACCATGGTGTCGTGTGCAAAACATATTAATGACCATATTATGTTCGTTACTACCTTCAACCCGGTATTCTGAACTAAATATGCATTACTAATCCACTGAAACCATTTCAACGGGTGCTACCTTTTAAATCACTGCAAAGGAAAGGAGGAAAAATCCATTTACATGAAAAGCCAATAATCCCAAACGTTGGCTGTACATTCTATTGCCAGGATTCGGCGCTGAATGGTGTCAGCTCTCGACCGCTTTGCGGGCATAAAACACTATGTACCATTAGGTGAAAAGATTTCTTTTGATGGAATTAAGTGCTCTCTCCCGTCGGCGTGAAACAGAACTAAATTTATTTCTTTTGCGAAAGTAATGTTTTTCTACAATTTAACATCACTTTACGCCGGACGGCTCCGTGTTTGATGTCAATTATGTTTATGTAGGACGTCCATTGTGTCACTTTTATTTGCTGTGCTATTTTGACGTAATTTGTAGTGTTGCGTAGTCTCTTTTTATCTGGGCATAGTACTATTTTAGCTTAGACAAGTGATGGGTAATGGGACCTAACGTCTTATGCAATGAAGGCTACGTACACGCAAATATATTATATACTAACTTCCACTTATAAGCTGGACAGCCCGCAGATGAACTAAGAAAGTTTGCAGCAAGTTCTTACATAAAGTCCGCTTCGTACAGAGGCAAATATAAATCTGCTGAAAAAGCCTGTGAGCAGAGGTCGACTTCTTGTGGCTACCAAAAAAGTTGATGGTAATGATTACAAGGTTTGATAATTATCCCGTTAAAATTTAAGTAGCGGAATAGTTCAGTTGAAAGTAGAAATAATTGACAAGATCCGTAGTGTTAAACAATAATATTTCAAAGCACAAAACTGTCCTTAAAACCCCTCTTTTTTATTACCATACTGAATTTATCCACTAACCTAAAGCACCGACAACAGCAATCTAAAAGAACCAATACTTCACCTACCGCACACCGAAATCTCAACCTAGCATTTCAACCGTCGCTCAAGCGCCACCATAACTCAATTTGCATGTCACCGGCACCGGAATATGGCTTTAAATCGTTGCTTTTGTGTATATTCACGCTGACCGCGTTATGTGGACAATTAGATTTCCACTCGACAGTTCGTTTCTAATCAACCGATGTCGATAATCAACGGCCTACGTCCGATATGTATGGGCTCCATTTGGAACTGAAATCAATCATTTTGCAGACGGGAACTGTATTTATATGTATGGGAATATATGTGTTTTCGTTTGGTAATTCACTTGCCAACCCGCACTAGGCCAGCGTGGTGGACTCTATGGCCTAACCACTCTCAATCGTACTCTCGATTGTAGAGTAGACCCGTGCCCTGCAGTGGGACGTATATGGGCTGATACAGAATTCACTTGTACATTTAATTATTGATGCTATTCATATTTTGACATATTTGAGTCCTAAGTTTATTATGTGTATTGTAAGTTGATGCTAAAATAGAAGAACCGTCTTAATCATAATCATCAACAACGTATAGGATTCCACTACTGACATTAAAATAAAACTGCATTAAATAGGTTATGTTAAGTGATTGTTGCTTCCTATGCTATCATATACACATTGTGGTATAGGTGCTCATGGCACTTAGTGTCCCTTTTTGAACATACATTAATATGGCTTAGAAAAAAGTGCCTTCTAGATTGTCAAGCTCACGGCAATCTCATTACCGACCAACTTTCTACAAAATACCAAACCTAGATCATCAGTCTGGTCATTAATGATGGTCATTAATAACGACTACACCTAAGTTTCGTCACTTCCAAACAGCAACATAGTAACAAATTTTACCTCATCATTTTTCTACAGTAGGTACTCCAATACAATATCCTAGGCCTCGCCCTGAAGGCAGCTGTGAATGTAGAAGTGCGGTAAAGTTCAAATTCTTTAAAACATCGAAAACGCCCAAATTCAGTCAGTTAATTCAGACAGATTTCAGCGAGATTATGTTATCCAAGCAGCAACAGTACAATACATTGCGTCAAATACAACACTTCTAACAGTACTTCAACACAATCTCATACAAAAACATAATCCCACATTTCATAATGCGCGACATTCAGCACATCAGAGCGGTTGGCGCTGTTGTTAGCATTCGTAATTCCCGACTGCAGATTCCGGAGCGCCCGTCCAACGTTACTTCGAAGGCGACCGACTCAATTTGATCAGTATAACTGCGTTGCGACTGTCGCTCGGCGTCCAGTAACCGCGGCCCGTTCGACACCCAAGTCACGGATGGGTGTGTGGGGCCTGTTGTAGCGGGTGTATTGTGGAATACATTATTTGGAAGATATTACAATATGTGTATTGTACACTTTTAATACCATCTTTATACCGACGATGAAAAACCTATACTATGATAGATAAAACTACCAGACCTCAAGACATAATGAGCTATTTCTGCGTAGATCGGAACGCTAAAACCAACAAACTTTTTATATTACATTTTTAATTTAATAATTGCAAAATAAGGGTAGTTAAATTGTAACAGTCACTGAGAGCACGTCTAATCACGAAAACTGTGAAGTAATCGAAACATGAGGATTTTCACCCCTGTCTGACTTATCATGACCTCATCCCTCTAGATAGAATCATAAAGGAGTTTGGCGCGCAGTATTTACTATAAAATACTATCATCTACCTTATTCCAAACATGACCACGCGTTAAGTAAAAAAAAAACTTAATTGTCTTAACTTAAAATAGTAATAATTACACACACTACCAAACCATTTGAAACATCTGTTACAGTCAAGTGCAACTCCAACCCGCTGCAACCGAGACCGCACCCCGTTGAGACTGCGGGCAGAGTTCACTAAGAGGTGTTTGTATTGAAATTGATTTATGGAAATTTCGCGGTGAAGACGCGTCTACCCGACGAGGGTTACCATCTGATCGTTAACGTGAAAATATTATATTTTGAATTTCACATTTAAATATTGAGGCTGCAGTTCTTTCCTTTTTGAAACATTATGCTGAAGTGAGGGAAGACATTGTCGTATAGATATATAGTATATTTCTGCGTGCAATATAAAGTGTATTACATACAAAACCCGGTGTCACAACCCGGCGGTCTATTAGAAAGGGATCATGTTGGCAACAAGCGCTCGCATGTCTTACCGGCGACATGTTAGCATGACGATGACGCGAGCGCTCTACTTAGCGTCAAAAACGTCATAAAAATGTTCCTCATGTTATGTTGAGCCGCTGAATGTCATTAGCAAAGATTTCCGAGGTGCAAATAGTTGCTGATAAAGCCGGCAAGTCGGCGGCGTTAATGTGTAGTGAGCATAATATAGACTTAATAATCTTCTTAAGAAATTAGAAACGCTTAGATGCTATGGAAGTTGTTCGAAATTTTTAATATTATCCATTTAATGAGGGCGATAGTTCTCAGAAATAAGTATTTTAATTACAACGACTGATAGTAGTCAAGATAGACGACAAAAATAACAGATATTGTATTGGAAGCAATAAATCCTAGCAAGCAGATAAATAAAGGTTTGGTTTCTTAGAAATCTCTGAATGGTATGCGGGTATTTTCTGGTTTTGTTATTTATAAAAACAAACTTTTTGTATTAAAATTAAGGTAGCGTCTTTTTCAGGAGTTAGAACATCAGATGCAATTCATTCTTACCTGCGTAAGACATGTGCCAAAACGAATTAAGAAATAATCAAACACAATAAAATTCCACAAAAAGTTTCAAAACAAAAAACCACAAATCTCCAACTCAATCAATTCGCAATTTGCGTAACCAAATTTTTGCTAACACAAAAAAAAAAACGAAACGTAACTTCAAATCGCGCAGTTATGCCGCGTCGCGCCTCGAATTCCCTTTGACGAAACTTATTATGTCTAAAGTTGATGGAATATTGATAATGCACACACCTTCGCTTTCGTTTTTTTTTTAATATTTTTTTATGTAAAGCGAAACTCTTTGATCTTAAACCTTGGCGGTAATTTTGTATTCGCGTCACGACGAGATGTAATCAAAAACGCGGCTCTGACTTGTTTCGGGAGTGACTCGTTTACTCGGCTAATTTTATAAATTGAAATCTTGTGTACACGCTTTATTTAATATGTACATTTTTTTCTGTTTCTTACTCCACGTGCTGTGGTGTGCATAATATATTAACTTTTTTGTCTTTTCGTCGAGTATTAATGTCGACTCCAAATTGCTAATGCGAACGATGGAAGAATTTTTAAATTTTCAATTACCTCTGTTCTTATCTAACCTTTAGGAAGTCATGAGGGCAAATATTCACACTGACTTACATAAAAAAGTCGGAGTTTACTTTTAATATTGTTACTCATTTACCAACCCACCTATTTATAAGTGATAAGTGTACGCCAAGCCTTAGACCTCTTAATCCCCTTCATCTTATTTCTTCACAACATCAGCCTCCAACAAAAAAAATGACTCAAATTAACAAAGGACCCATACTAAAGAATCAAAACGTCCCTGTGGCACGTGACCGCGTCCCCTGATTCGTTGGACGCCCAACGCTTGCCGCTCGTCGCTCGCCGCCGTTCGCTCGCCGCCCGTCGCTCGATTAAACGCTCGAATTAGTGCGGGGAGTCCGACAGCTGCGGCCCTCTCATATTTCAATATAGGGACGCGAGTAATGAGGAAAACTTTCGGCCGGTATCACCCGGATGCAGTACATTGACTTGTCAGGAGTTGGCGATATTGTTTTTTGGTAGGTTTTTAGTGAAATATGTATTAATAACAGCTACTACAAATTTAAATGTTAAGAAAATACATCGGAGTACAGAGATTTATTTATTTTATTCTTGACTACACATAAAAGGATAAAAATTTACTTAACTTAAAAATATTATAAAAGAACAAAAAGTACACATGACGGTCTTATCGCTCTAGGCGATTTCTTACAGACAACCTTTGGATGGATATAAGATTTATCTAAAGCTAAAAGATTTAATTTGTCATACAACATAATCAGTAAGTACTCTATAAGTAAATTAATTCAGTAATCGGTTTGGTTTCAGAGTTAACTTTTATAATCCTCAAAACAGTAAAATTAATGATTCGGCAAGAGATTTAGAATTAAATATTCTTAAGATTTAAAGCCCATTTAGGGATTTTATTATGCCGTTGCAGATAATGATCATTTGAGAACGTTACCTACGGCAATACAGTTATCTATCATAAGACATTGAAAACAAATTAACACTTGAATCAAATAACGCAAATTGAGTTTACATCATTGATAAAGCATTTTACAATTTGACGTCACAAATAAAAGTGAATAAAAGTATCTGACAGACGTTTTTAATAAAAGAACCCGTCAGATTCGAGATCGTAAGACGTGATAAATGAATCCACAATGTCTGCTTATTAAGATGTGAACGAATTTGTTGATGAGGATAAAAGTATTTGTAGTTGGAAAAAGACTAAGCTGAATTTCCAATAGAAATAAACGTTAGAAGAGATTAAATTAAGTCATTTGAGCAATATTGATTTTCATAGATAATTAATACTATTTAAAAAAAAACAACGAAATAATTAGATAGTAAGTCCCAAGATCTTTCAAAGGTCGACACATACATGTCGACTTGTTGGTATCCGAGTATACACTAGTGAACCCGAAACGCGGTCACGAATGAGGCGTACTTAATCGCTGTATCGTGGTTGATATCAAGCCGGATATTACAACAAATATCCGAATGAGGAGTCAATTTTGTGTGATTCTTACGTATTCCAAAAACTGATGTGCCCGGAATATATAAACAGTGTATGTTTATACACGTACGTACGGATTTTGGACCACTGTCCGTACTCGTTACGGACTCGTCCATTTAAAATCCAATTACTTTGTTTGAAGTAGGCCAGGCACATCTCGTTCATGATTGGTCTTTCGGATTTCCTGTAAATTAACAGCACACTCTATACAGGAATTCTGCGTACATATTCTGTCGCCATTATTTCGTAGAAATGGCATCGGAATTCAATAGTAATACAAGTTCACGCTCTCGTGGTAACTTTTCTTTCAGATGAAAATGAGATTACTATTACCGTCCCTAATCGTAGTAGAAGTAATCTATAGCTACTGTTGACTATGGTATAATGTGGCTATTTGTTCAGTCACTGTATAAGCCAATTGCGCCACGACTTTCGAATTATACTTCTTTAGATTCTATTCGTAGTTTATTTCAAAAACGCGGCACTGTCTTATTATTTTATTCAATTTACAATTTGTTTCAAATTTGCTTCTCTCTGGTTAAAAATAAACAAGCATTGTATTCAAAACAACATAATTTCGCTCAGCGCTCATTACGGTGCGGCCACAGGTGCGCGAGTAGCAATGGACGACGCCTAATATACCCATTTGTAGCATTGAAAATTCCACAATAAGTATGAAGCGTTGCAAATCCATCTTCGTTTATTGGGAGACTCAATTTGGCTCAAACTTTCTAATGGCTCAACGTATTTGTCTTTCGGTGAGCCTCGATCGGAACTAATGTAAGACGCTCGTTACGTCATACGGGTTGTTTGAATTATTTAAATGCCAGACTTGGTCCCCTTCCTTGTAAACTGTTTGAAGTATATTAAATTTTATCAATACTGGAGGGTTATGATGGTAATGATTGATGAGTTCATTAGATGTAAGGTTGAAGTGGGGTTCTGGATTCGAATTAGCTCAGGTGACAACTTTTGTGAGTTGTTTAATTTCTATACCCCTATTTGTTTAAAATTACTAGCATAAACGAAAAGCTCTTTCTAAACTCTAACTACAAAATGGACATCGTTGCAAAATTAATATTTTTCTTTCGACTGGTGCGACAAAAAATTTTAATAGATCCATATGAATTTTAAGAACAAAAACAAAAAAATTTAGTTCCGTCCGTAACTTTATGAAATCCACATTTTCCTTTTTTTTTTCTTTCTTTCCACTGTATTGTAGGTAACAAGCCACGTACCATATAGTAGAATTCAAAGATCCTTGTAATCACTTCCCACCAATTATACGTTTTAAAATGGATCTATTGAACAAACAAATAATATTGCCTTCCAAAAAAAAAAAAACATATACAGTCTAATTAAAAAAATCTCGCGCAATGCCGAACGGCCGACAACTGGACATTTTCCAAAGATGGCTGATTAAAAACGCGAACGAACGGAAACTTTTTCACGGTGGCCGTTCGACTTCAATCGCACAAGCCTCATTAATAGAGTCGACTTGTGCCAGATTGAAAATCTATGAGGGAAATTGTGTATTTTAAATTGTGATAACAATACATTGCGGTTTTCGATTTCGATGCGCGATTGTATTTTGTTCGGGTTCAATTAAAATTGTGAAAAACTTTTTTCTGTGGCCCTATCGATGTTGCGAGTATTTTTTATTATTTCGGTTTGATGTTTCTTTTTTTTTTTATAATGAGTATTTCTAATTAAATAATATTTTGTTGTAGTAGACTTGCTGGACATTGGGTACTATCCGGCTAGAAGGACCAAATTCATTGTTTTTTTTGCTCGTATATTTTCCAGGTACACATTGAGAACATTGGATAGGGCTATTATTATCTATTTGTGTATTACATCGAAAAATACACATCAGCGTGTTTTGACAGTCATAAAAAATCACAATTAGTCCAAAACGAATGCTTAAAACCAATTTTAAAAATATGAAAACAATTTAATAACTAAACTAAATAATGTAACAAATACAGAAAAAATGCATTAAAAATTATGTAAATAATGTATATATACATTAATCAAATAATAACACTAAGAGAATGAAAACAGTAGAAAAAAACAAAAGTGCGGAAAACATTAAATACTAATGTGCAGCCTATATAACGTACTTATTATAAAGGGTTATTTCTCGCTGGCCGCCTATTACGCCAGCTGAACCCAAACCAACACAATTCACAAGCATATTCTAACAACTGAGCTTCGAACCTCTTAAGAATATAACTTATAAGCAGACACTGAGACACTGTATCATCCATAAAGTTGGTTATTTTCTAAGTGTATACAGTAGTTAAGCACAACACTACTGAATAATATAGTGAAGATTCTAAACCATAAAACATACAACGGGATATATATTCCTTTGGAAAATTTACGACATCACTCCACTTAAACATCAACATAAATATGTGTTGGGATGAGACAGTCCTAATGACATTTTGGTGGAACGAAATTAAATAATAATTTCGTCTCGAAAAAATAGATTACTGTAAAAAAGATTTGTGATTGTTTAATTTTACTGGTGGTAGGTCTCTCATATGTAGGAGGCCATCTGGGTGGGTACCACCGCAGTGTCTATTTCTCCCGTAAAACGGCAGTGTAAACGCACTGTTGTGTTTCGGGTTGAAGGGCATTGTAGCCAGAGTGACTACTGGACATATTGAGACTTAACATCTTATGTCTCAGGATGGCGAGCGCAGTGGAATGCCAAGCATTGCTTTGTAATTCAAGGTGTTGTTTGGTTTTGCTACTGTTCATGAGCGGTCGTATCGCTTACCATCAGGCGAACGGCATGCTCGTCTCGCCATTCATAGCAATTAAAAAAAAAAAATTCCAGATAAGAAAAAGATTGAGAGATTACTTTTTTAATATAAATCTGGCTTTTAAACGTTTTTGTTAAACGATTGGGAATATTGACATCTCGGCAAATATGTAACTGGCACGTAATTGGGCCACACTGCTTGTACTATTATTAATTAAGCAGTATAGTCCTAATATGAGCACATGTATGGCACATAATATATTTTGTCTACACTGCTTAAACTGTCAGCTGCACTGCCGTCTGGGGTTGTTTTAGTTTAGTCAAACTAAAGCTAAAATTGGTTTCTTAGATTAACGCGAATGTTACACATTGAAATAAAAGTATTATTTCAATAAAGGTAAAATTATCAGATAAAATATGTGCGACTACAACCCATTTAATTTTTCATTCGTAGTAAACTTGCTGAAGATCTGTGGCCTTGACTCGTCAGTACCTTTATGTTTTTATTCTATTACCGCTGTGAATGTGCCGACAGTGGTTTGCCATTACTATAAGGTTTGTTTGTGAAATGAAAACTCATTTATTTTGGATGATGGTTGTCACAAACTTAACAAAACACACAACCCTAGTATTTAGTCCAACAAAAAAATAAGTATCAAAGACACAACACAAGACCCGATCTAACTGTGGTTTCAGGACTATGTATGTGTCTGCTATTGGGTCTATTTATTATTGGGTGTATTTATAAAAGCTCTTTCTAAACTCGCACTACAAAATGTATGTCGTTGCAAAATTATGACATGATTAACATCATACATCTGTACACTCTAATTGAGTATGCAAAGGTTATTTTTCCTTTAAATTTGTTTCAAACCGCAATTTAATAAATCCAGATCTTAGTGTGGGGTCAGGACTATGTATGTGACTGTTGGATTCTATTTATTTTTTTATATATTCTCAGTATCTGTACTTGCTTGGCCTTGACTCGTCAGTATCTTTATGCTTTTATTCCATTACCGCTGTGAATGTGTCGAGAGCGGTTGTAGTTAAGCTAACTTATTGCCGGCGCGTAATGCTCGTCCTTCCTTACTTTACACTACGTGTGCTCGTCATGATGTCGCACGGGTGTAACTTGGTGAGAGGTGTACCTTTTTATTTTTGTACGCAGTACGAGCCATGATATTGGGCTGGTTTTATGTTTGTTACGGTTTGAAGGTTTGCGTGGTTAATATGTATAATATTTGCTGGGTAAAGAAAAAATATAATATAGTGTATATTTATTGCACATCAGGTTAAACTGGGTACGCCTTAACAACAACAACAAAAATAAGTAATATGGTATTAATAGTAAGGTAATGACAAAAGATAATGAAGTAAAGATCAATCAATTATTATAGCAAATAAAATGGTATTTTTTTTCTTCTTATATTCTACCTGTACTGTGTTCTGTTGTGCCTTCTTTATTAGTAGTATTGCAAATTTTACATACGCAAAGTAAATTGTTTAGTGAACCCATCTAAAATTTGTTTATATACCAAGTACTATTTTATTCAAGTCACCTGCTCACACACCGCACGCGTTAATCCATTCATCTATCGTCGAGGGAAACCACGCATTACATTCGCATTAATTAATTTGATTACGCGGCAAAACTAACAACAATTTTAAAAAAATCCACACCAAAATTATTAATCTCCATCAAAACGCAATTTTCAGACGTGTCAGACCGGGCATTAATTATTTTATTTTACTCCGCACCCGGAGTGACGGAACAAATAAAATAATTCCATAGGCGGCGAGAGTTAATATAATTAAACAAATTAGTTTCCAGTAGCGTTGTACAATCTAGCGACAAATTCCAACTTTCAAAAGTACAGACTTCGCGGACGTGAGTAATTTACTAATGCACAGTGCCGTCGCAGTTTCGTTTACATCGCCATGGGAAATGAGACTGGCGGGAGAGAACATACTGAAGAGCGGAGCGAAATTGAATAAAAAATTACCATGTATGTCATTGGTAATGTAAGCCCACTGAGTTTGTTTCGCCGGGTCTTCTCAGGCAGGACTGCGTTGGATCCAGTGGTAACATTAAATCGCTCCGCGTCGTTTTAGTTATACTCATGGTCCACTACAATATGGATTAACGTAAATAATGTATTTCCTTAAATATAATTTTATTTACTATATACTCATAAATTTATTATATATTAGTATATTTAATTATTTTGTAAATATAGAATAAATACTATGTATTGTCATGAGAACTATTGAATTGCCTACATGATCAATAAACCAATTTCTTTTCCTTTCAGTTCATTTTATTAATTGTGTACATAGACTGAAACTGGTAAATTAATATTCTGTTTGTAAATATGAGTTTAGGATGAAATGTAATGTACCTAAAAATTTACTTCAGTTGAAAAAAATGACTTCTTTAGAAAAGCCTGTCTGCGATATAGTTCATTAAACTCATAATGATTCAATATCATGCCCAATTTACATTTACTATCAAATTCCTAAAGCCAATCTATATTATCTGCCCCTATGTCTGGCGTTTGTGGACTATGAGAAGGCCTTTGACTCCATTGAGATCTGGTCTGTTCTGGAATCCTTGCAACGTTGCCAAGTTGACTGGCGATACATCCAAGTGTTGAAATCATTGTACGAAACTGCCACTATGTCCGTCCAAGTACAGAATAAGCAGTCTGAACACATCCCTCTGCATCGAGGCGTGGGACAAGGGGACGTGATTTCCCCCAAATTGTTCTCAAATGCATTGGAAGATATGTTCAAGACCCTAAACTGGAAAGGTCGCGGCATTAACATCAATGGCGAATATATTTCACACTTGAGATTTGCGTACAATATCGTCATATTGGCTGAATCCGTGCAGGATTTGCACCATATGTTGACCAGTTTAGCTGATTCTTCAGCTCGCATCGGTCTCCGGATGAATTTGAATAAAACCAAAATAATGTTTAATAAACAATCCGGAACCGATCGTTGTGCACGGAGCTCCTCTTGAAGTTGTTTCAGAATATATCTACCTCGGGCAGAAACTGCAATTAGGTAGAAACAACTTTGAGACTGAGGCTCGAAGAAGAATCCAGCTGGGCTGGGCAGCATTTGGGAAACTTCGTCGGGTCTTTTCGTCGCCAATACCGCAAAGCATTCATTGAAGACGAAAGTCTTCAATGAATGCGTCCTACCCGTAATGACATACGGTGCCGAGACGTGGACACTGACGGTGGGACTGGTTCACCAATTCAAAGTCGCTCAACGAGCAATGGAGCGGGCTATGCTCGGTGTTTCCCTGAAGGATAGAATCAGGAATGAGGTTATCCGACAGAGAACCAAGGTGACCGACATAGCCCAGCGGATCAGCAAGTTGAAGTGGCAGTGGGCTGGTCACATTTGTCGGAGAACCGACAACCGTTGGGGTAGACGTGTTCTCGAGTGGAGACCGCGCCTCGGCAAGCGTAGTGTAGGACGCCCTCCAACGAGGTGGAGTGATGATATCCGAAGGATGGCTGGTAGCGGTTGGAGACGTTGGGCTGAAGATCGAGCCCAGTGGCGTGCCATAGGAGAGGCCTATGTCCAGCAGTGGACGCGAATAGGCTGATGATGATGATGATCTATATTATCACTGTAGTATTTATGTAATTATCTTTAGCCTCACTTGAGGAAACTGATAATTTGATTGCGGAAACTGAAAACTGATAATTGTTATTTTTAAGTAATCATCCGCATGTTAACATGGGTTTTTTATCAGCCTGGTTAGTGATTGCCGTCGTTCATGGACCTTCGCAGTGCCAGAGGCCCAGCACTAGTCATTGTATACCGTCAAGAGAGTGAGAATTTCTTTTAGTATAAGTTACATATTTATCAAATTAGTGAAGGGCATAATATTCTTTCAACTAAAAACTAGAACGCTAAAATAAATTATTATGTATAACGTAGAATACCTTTTAATTCTCCAAATAATAAAGAAAGTATATAATTTCCAACAACCGCACTGGGATTTTTGATGGTGTAACAGCGTTTTTAAATTTTAAGGTATAACCTGAAGCTGGTGACGAAATTCGAAACATATCTCATACACAAAAAATACAAACAAAAGAGTGCTGCATGCTCCGCAATGAATGTGTAACAGTGGTCGTGTTATTTGTTACGTATCTTTACTAACATTATGTTTTAGATTTTTTAATATACTAAAACAAATAAATTTCTGTCATATAGGGTATATCAAGACTGCTACCGAATACGAAGCCGGATAGTAGTTTCAGTGCCTACAGACACAATGCAACGAAAACTTTCGTAAAGAAATGCGACATTTTCTTTGTGATTTTTTAAATACCATCTTGTTGACTAAAATAGTAATTTAAGCCCTTGCGTACCATAACGTGCTTAAAAACAAAGGCCGTACTATAATATTTTAGAAATAACTTCGTATTTACCACCCAAAATACGACACGACAGGAACAAAAAAAATCGTCTCTTTTTTGCAAAATTTCTAGTTGCATGGTATCTGAAGTCATTAAAACACCCACCTGGCTTAGTTTTCGGTAGCAGTCTGAATAAACCCCATATAGTAATAAAAACTGCCCACCCGCACTAGGCCAGCGTGGTGGACTATATAGCCTAACCACTCTCAATCGTACTGTCGATTGTAGAGTAGGCCCGTGCCCTGCAGTGGGACGTATATGGACTGATACAGACATACAGTAATAAAAAACCCGTCCCGCTTCTCCCATCACCATTCACCGAACAGAAAACCTTAACGGCTCACTCTTCGCATGCACCCTCGCATCATATTTGCAGCTTTCATTACAGATATTAAAACTATGTAGCGGATATCTGATTCATTAATAAACAAGAATGCGAGATGCGCCGTCGTCGGGCTGCTCTTTGTTTTAACGTATATTTGAAGGGAATTTTTGCTGTACTCGCTTGTTCGACGTGGGTTGTTCTACGAATGGTATGTTTGTGTACAATACAAATAAGGTTATTGAACTTTAAAGATTGGTTATTGCAAGATAGTACAAAACGAGATATTTCGTGTTGCCTAATAAGTTTTAGACGTTCTCGAACAGTTGGTAGTAATTAATGATTGAAAATATTTTGTAACAAGATTTTCATACACAATTATCTTATCTTATATCTTTAAACGAGAAATTCTTGTATATATATAATCTGAATCTGGAAAAGGGCTCCAACGATTTTCATGAAATTTTGTATACAGGGGGTTTTGGGGACGATAAATCGATCTAGCTAGGATTCATTTTTAGAAAATTTTGTAAAAAAATAAAATCATAAATGGAAAAAAGTCTTTTCCTGACATCTATTGGCGAATAATGATACTATTTTTATTGTATCCTTAAAGCAATTATAGCCCTGCAACGATCTAGAGAGCCCTATTCCAGGTGTGCAGCGTGTTTGGGAACTATGAATAGACCGGTGAATGTATCGTAATAAAACAATTAAATTTTAGCATGTTTAAATTATTTAAAAGTATATTAAGATAAAGTGAAGTGTATAATGTCGATATCTAATTGTTCATGCAACAAAATTAAGCATGGTTGCTGGCTGTAACAAGGCCAGGGAGCCAAAGATTAAAGGACTTCCTTTTCATTCGTATGTACCTACGTGTATTTTGATTAATTTTACTTGCATAAATAATGTTATGGGTATTTTTGTGTGTCTCGGGCCAATTTAGTGTTAGAACGGTACTAGGAGAAGATTTTCGCCAATGTCTGCCTGTAGGTACAGCCACGTGCGAATAAAACTGAGCTATTAGATCTTTCTATCAAGCGATGCCCCCTTATGGTACGTTATTTCATCAGTTTGTAATTAGCAATTAAATATAATTTTTAAAAACATCTATACAAAATAAAACCGAGCAAAGCTCGGTCATCCAGGTACTGTGGTATTGTATACTAATATATAAAAATTAAACGGTACATTTCTTGTGTAATACATTTATTAGAATGATAAGTCAAAAGTCATAATATCCAAGTATTAATTTTCAATGGCTGTAGTGGCCAGAAACACAACATTTAGTTTTGAATATTATTAAAAATCTCAACCCTCAACAAGGGTTAAATCAGAAGTACCCTGAAATTCACGTTTATTACAGTCGCGTGAGTCGCAATAAGCAATTAGATCTCCCAGAAAAAAAAATACAAAGTAAATACAAACTTTGTAATTTTTTTCTGATGAATTCTAATCACAGTTCAATAATAACATATTTGATAAAGACCAATTTATATATTTGAACGTTGAAATAAATATGCCAGAATATTACGAATAAACAGACGTTATGTAAGTATTCTTCGGTAATAGAATCACTTCCAAGAAAACGAGCCATGAAAGTTCTTGTGTAGGTAATGAGCTACACTTGTCGAGCAGTAGTTGCTAATGGTATACTACTTAAAAATGTGGCTTCTGAGAATTGTAAATGCCTTAAAGATAATATGTTTTATTTAAGACTATTAGCATATTCGAGCTAACATTATTTAATGGTCACATAGCTTCCATATATTTATATGATCCATCATTACACCGATTGTGAGCGTCATTCGAAATTACCATAATGGAAAAATCACCTATGGTTTAGCGTCGAGTTCGCCAAGGCGCGTTCTTCGTCCAAGGATGCCCGGTGTCACCCATAATGCGTGTAACGGTCACCGAGGGGTTTTAATCAGTAGCGTGTATAGGTATTGGTAAGAATCCAGCTCGGTCACAATATCTGCTATGAGCCGGATTGGAACATAGCTAGTGATATACTCCTTTCGGCCTCCCTGAGGTACGGAAAGTGGAGCTTAATAGCTTTTCTTCTTGCACAAAAAACATATATTTCAGTAGGTATTTAGACCGGTCGGTAAACTGATTCAAGAACTTAGAGCCGATTGCATCGAAGAGTTTCCTATTGTGTCCTTCTTACGGAGAAGCCCAGCTTTGGTCGTTCAATTGAGAATAAAACTGTTAGAAAGGCGACATAAAAATGAATGTGCAGCATTATTAATATTGCTGATGCTAAATATTTAGGCATCTAAATTCCTCAATTTCTCGCCATTCACTGCTATAAAAAACTATGCACACAAAATGTTTATAAACATGTAATTATATATTTTATAACAGTTCACCAATGGCAATGACAAAAGTCGACATATTAATTATGATTGCAAACCACAGGGTTGCCACGTGCAATCAATCACTTTTCAAATTTCTATTATTTTTGGACGATTCAACAAATTTATTTTGGTGATACAGGCTGGTTTATCTAAAAATATAATTTAGTGATATAGGATGGTATATATAGAGAAGGTTCTGAATGATAATTTAACTGAATAGTCGATAAAATTAAGCGTAAATTGTAAGGCAGTGGCAGCCCTACCACGCATGCAATGTCACGGGCACGCATGACGCGTTCGCAATGTGTTTTTGGCTCGTTTGTCGATTTTAATTAAATTTGCGATCGGTTTTCATAACAATGTGTTTACATATGGTAACATATTGTAGTAACATGAACATACAAGTATCATTAAATTACAAAATGAAATGAAAATAAAAATATTTATGCTCGTTTTTGCCTATCACGAGCGGTATTGAATGAAAAATAAAAAAAGTCATGACTCAAGAAGTGCGGGATTAAAGCTATTGAAATATATTTTCGTTTGTGATATACGATATTAAATAGAGCGATTAGCGATTTATTCGCGAAGGTTAAATAGTATAATTCAAAGGTAGGTTTTATATCGCAGTGGCAATTATTTAGTGCCATGGGATCTTTAGATCAATTATTTGAAAATGTTTTGAGAGTTTCATCTTTAGTTTCTCTTTAGTTTTAAAATGTATTAATGTTGAAATTTTTTTAAGCTGTTTGTAACATACATTAAAAATCTCTAAACCATACCCCATAAAATCATCGCAACAATCACCGATAGATACAGGTCCATTTTAAAATGTGTCAACGCCCGGCCGAAGTTTGTCAGTGACTGTGCATAATTGAAATGTGTCCCGTGCTCGGTTTTAGTTGTGAACCGTGATTTAATAATAGATAACGTGTGAATGGTTCCCGTGTTGACGGGCGTGAGGGGGGGAAGGAGGAGGGGCAGGGGGAGTAGGGGAGGGGGGGTGTAAAGGTGCAGATTACTCGCACTTGCCGGCTGTGGCTTAGTTGCACAGGTTTCGAAACGCTAAGTTAGTGAGGGAACATGTTTCGTGGATGCTATTGTTCCATAGTTTAGCTTCCATAGTTAACAAACATTTATATTACTTTCGCATTACAAGGAAACTATATTACTAAAAATATAATAATTATAAATACACCCAACAGTCACACGTATACGTATATATACCCCACATTAAGATCAATTAAGTCTTGTGTCGTGGTTATCAGAAACTGCGAGATACTTCGCGGTCTCACAAACACACCCGATACAAATATTTGTCGCCACACAAACATTTGTGTCATTGCCCCATCGAACCCGCGGCCTCACATTTCACAGTCAGCGTCTAACCATCTACGCCACGGAGGCTGCCATAAAGAACTCAAATATTAAGTTTCAACCGGCACCCATGAATGTCTATTCATTTGACGTTGGCTTTACTACTAAAATACTAAGTATAACATTCATTAAAATACCTTTTTTATATTACTAGAATAAACTAGCGAGATTCCGACAGATAAAAATTATACAATCCGCCATCTCCAAACGGTATAGAAAATTATGCCGCCCTAATCAAAACCGGATTTAAATTTTATATAATCTGATCCTGTAACGTGCCAGTTTCACCGGCCACTAAAACATGTTTTACACCTGCTCGTTTATTGATTGCTATCCAGGCACAACAAATATCCTATCATAAGACAAATTACCAAACGAATCACGTATCCGATATTCAACATAAAGAAATATATGCACACTTGTTTACGCCATAAATTGCAGAGTACTTACGTGTTCAATACGGCACGACGGCGTCACGACGTCATTCGTTATCTGTGACATTTCAATTGAAACTTTCCAGCTTTTGCATCACGCCGGCACCACCGTTCCATAGGAAACAACACAATTTACCCCGGGATATTAATAATACATGAAACGAGCAGAGACATTTTCGCATCGAGTCACAATTGGACATTATCGCATCGAGTATTTACGCGATCGAGACGGAGAAAAATTGCGTGACGTATAATTAGTGCTGGTGGTGGTGAGATATTTTTTTTCTTCGTGTTGATTATTAGATGGAGTCAGTAACATAGGAGTTTTCAAACAGTTGAGTAAAAGACGTCCTTGATTCGAAAATAAATTATAAGTTTTTGGTTGCTTCGCGATTTAAATGATTTCAAGGTCGATGGATAATAAATAGCGTATCTTATGTCAGAATAAAGGTTATTATTCTTATATTACTTTATTTATAGTAAATTTATATTGTATACCATTCTTCAAAACCCACTATGAGCTTCTTTATCAATATCAACAAAAACCTATCTAAGAAAAACTTCACCACAAACTTCATAACTCAAGACCAATACAAAACGTGACGCAACAATTCCTCAGTTAGAACCAATGAAACGGCAGATAATCTCAGCGTCACACATTCATATCCAAGTACATTCACAAGCAACAGCAATAACAAAACAAATCGCGCGATCCACGTTCCTAGCAACGCAACTTGTCAAAGGCGTCTTGTCGCGACTGTACCATTCGAGCGCATTGGAGCACCCTTCACAACTTATTTATGAGTGAACTCTACTGGCACAGGGGGCTCTAGTTGTGCAACGTCGGATAATGATGAGGGAATTTTATTTATTAGAGACTACGTTGCGTTTGATCAAAGGGAAAATGTTGCAGTGATTGTGATAATGATGATTGTTGACATCACGCTGTATGTGAGAAGAGTAAATTACACACTTTTTTGTGTGTTGAATCTGAATAAGAAGTAGATTAAGATATGTCTATGATTAAGTGACGTTGAAAATATAATGCCTAAAGATAGGCCTTCATGCCGCCAAGATAATGATAGTTGAAAAAGAAAAATACCGCAGAGCAAATTTTTGATAATACTGACTGAAAAATATTACCATTGTATTACCGACCGTAAAGAAAACAATGGCCTGAACCGAGCTAGACACAAAACAAAAACCGCCAACAATAAATCCACAGCTCGCGAAACCACACGAAACTTTCGAACCGAGCGTCACATAAAAAACACAACAGCTCCCAATCATCCATCTGGTAGTGTAAACAAACGTCCGATACCATAACATCTGTAGCGTGTTGCAATTTCACTTTTTGCATTCATCAATAACAAAGGTATATTTAACACGAGGCAAGACTGCAGCGATCGATAACCAATCAGCAGCGGAACGGAACGGGTCCGGCTGAATTACCTGGGCCTGATTAGGTGCCGTATAAGCAGTTACTGGTGCCGAGACGGCCAATAAACTTTCCCGCCTTGCTGCCTCTTAATATTTTCCCCGATACCCATTAGTAGTGCGGCTTCCGTGTCGTTTGTCTTCTTTCCTCCGGCGGGGTCGGTGAGCTGTGCTATATTTTATAGGAGACTTTTAAGTCCACTTTCAATATCTTTTGATGTGGAGGTCGGGTAATGCAAGCTCTTAGAGTTTACTATCTGGCGTTATTAGAAGTGTACAACAAAATATAACAGAAAGTGAATAATATAGTGATATTTTATCTCTAAATCAATGGACAAGATTTTTGTTGAACAATTACATACATTACGAATATTTGAGTAGTCTTATGAAGATCATAGACAAAAGTAGGAGTTAGAATATCTAAAAGGACTGATTGTTTTGGAGAATTTTTGGGTAATTTGATTTTATGACAATTTTTATTGGGACGCCTATGTTCAGCAATAGACATCTTGTATTTAAAAGTAATATATGATGACTTTTACATCAGAAATCCTAAGCAAACAATAATATAAACCACAAGGAAAAGTTCGCAGCTCTAAATGATGTATTCGAATACCAAGTATCCGCATCAGATTTGTAACTGCAATAGTAATCAACCATTACCTTAGTATCTCGATAACACGTCACATACTGCTTACAGCACAATATATAGAACAGCTCGTACACTCCCACAATCATAAAGACGGACATCTCGATAGCGCGAAATTGGCTATTGAATGTAACTCCAGATCGAATTACGTGTAACGTTATGCATATATATCCTTTCAGAGGCCAATAAAGGAAGATAACCCTAGGTTAATAGATGATTGTGGAATTAGTGATTAGTTTAATTCTGGCAATGACGTGTATTGATTGTGGGAGGTTAAATTCTAGGTTATATTACCGAATGGCAAGAGACCCGCCCCTTATTACATCTTAGAATATAAATTCATATTCTAAGGTTTATACCTTTTTGAAATAAATTGTATATATTGGTCATGTAGGCAATTAAAGAGCTCTTATGGTGGCACTTCACATGGCCTTGTTGGCCAAATATGCCAAATACACAAATACAAATAGCCATGTGAAGTGCCAGCATGACAATCAAGGCCAATAACAATACGTAAGTATAAATTGTCATATTCGCCTCTATTTGCATGTTTGCTTTTAACGTCATTTATTTTGCCATATACAACAAACAACCAATAGCCAATACAAACGGCCATGTGAAGTGCCAGCATTATAACAAGTCAATACACATTTTAATGATACAGATATTTTACAATTATAAGTAAGTACAAATATGTCTTTAAAAGTTCAAATCCAACATCTGTCACACCACCTCCGTTCAGACACAAGAGAAAATCAAAAAATGTGTGTTATAAATATGTATGTACCTATATATTTAAATAAATTAAATAAATAACACCCAACAGTCACATACATAGTCCTGACCCCACACTAAGATCGAGTCTTGTATCGTGGGTATCAGGAAACTACGAGAGACTTTTCGGTCTCACAAACACCCAGACGCGGAATAAATATTTGTGGGCCACACAAACATTTCTCTCGGTGCGGGTATCGAACCCGCGGCTTCTCGTTTCATAAACGGCGTCTAACCAACTGCGCCACGGAGGCTGTCTATTAAAAATCCTGTTTATACAGTTGATAAATCAATAGATCATCTCGTTACTGGTTCCATTGTTAAGTCGCCAGTGTTCCCGGTGATACGTGGAAAGAATTAATGGAATCTTTTGTTTTGTTGGATTTCCTCGATTTGCGGCATTGAGACTTCGATAACACGGCTCCAAAGGAAACTTTACCCTAGATTCCGAGTTTTAATTGTTCAACTAACTTTTCTAGAATACTTGTCTTTATATAATGAGTTGTTTATTTATTTTGTTTGAGAGTTGAAGTATTTTTCTTTCACTTATTGCTCATAATTTGTTTGAATAAACTGTTTGTTCGGTCTGAAGACTTAGTTATGGTTGCGAGAAGATGTTGAATACTAGCTTTTAACTATTGGCTATACATTTTTTTTGGAAGAAGCCTATATCTCATCATCATCATCATCATCATCATCATCAGCTCGTTGGAGTCCATTGCTGGACAGGCCTCACCCAAGGTACGCCACAGAGCCCAGTCTGCTGCTTTATGGATCCATTCGCTGCCGACCCTCTTGTGCAAGTTGTCCCGCTATATGGCAAGAGGGCGTCCCACACCATTTATGCCAGTTTGCCTGTGTTTAGCAGTGGCTTAAAATAACTATGACAATACATTGAGCTCAAAATGTTCCAATTTTGGTTTTAGGAGGAAAAAATCTGCGTTTCAGACAATGTGCAGTTAATTTGACTGTGAAAATTGGGACAAAAAGGCGCGCATGGATTTTACAAGCCCGTACATTATAAAAGGTTGTTGAACATGTTCAATAGATGGATAATAATTTGTTACGCGAAGTATAATTCAGAGGCGAGAGCGATATAATTAAATTAAGTAATTATAACACATATAAAAAGATGAAAAGAGTAAAAATAATTAATAAATATCACTGAGTTGTTAAACTGAACACAGTAGACAAAACGGAATAACCCACAGTTTCAGCTAAGTGTAATTGCACTCGATGATGCCGAATAAAACTGTTCTGGTATTAGTAGCTGTTGTTAATGAAAGACCGAATGACGACGATAATTCGCTATCCGCCTATTTTAAGAAAATTTAATTACAAGCGAATTGATAATTTTTACAATGTTAACTTAGGTCTCCCCCGAGGATCTTTAGATCTAGCATTTGGAAGCTGCCTGCATCCAGCGATTTCCTACTATTTTAACTAGGGTTCTATCCACCATAACATGGATATGAAGAGATTCTTGGGGGAGACAAAGAGAAGCAAACAGAAATGCAACGTGTTGTAAAATTAAAACAATCGAACATAATAACCTCACACAATAAGTTAATAAACTCAAGCAACCAAAAGCCCACAAGTGGTAAACAGAACACCATAGTTGAAGTGAAACAAGCACTCGTTTCATCGAAAGTGCAATTGAATTCGATGATGCAGAAAAAAACCGCTCTTGTATCCGAACAGCTGTTGTTGTTGATGAATGACCTCGATGTCGGCGATAGCTCGCTTTGCACTCGTTTTCAAGAAAATTGTAACAAGTGACTCCATGATTGAAGTAGTTGGTTGTTGTAAAGATTATTAGTTGTTTAATATTCTCTTATTTTCTCTACTAATATTATAAAGAGGAAAGATTTGATTATTTTAATGCATTGTGTCGATTCTGATACTAAAAAACTGTTACCATTAGAATCCTAAATTTATTTTATATTGGAATTTGTTTGTCGCCACATGGTTTTCGTGGTAGAACCTGTAAACTGTGAGGTTTTGGGATCGAAATATGGCATACGACTTCCTACCAACGCAATTAGTGCCCGAGGTGGAGATGGGCTGCCCCTTTGCGTGAATTGGTGGAAGAAAAGCTTGTACAGAAGATACCCAATTTATTCCGGGATTTTAAAATTTAAATAGTAGACGTAACAAATATCCTTCAATAACACAATAATTCATACTAACAACATCTCAATCCACCCCATCCCGAAAACCGCTTCCGCTCATGCCTCAATCCACACAGCTACAAGAATAGTACGCACAGGTCACCGTGCGCCATGTGACCACGTGAGCTGTAAGCTCGCGCTCCGCCGCTCAGCCGCCGCACGCTCTGTTAGCTCCCCTGCGCTCCAGCGAGGACATGCGCCCTTCCATCACGCTACTCCGGGTATTTGTATAATAATATCTAGTAGGTTTTAATAAAGGCTGAGAAAAATTAGAAGATCTTATCATCACGCTACTTCGAGAGTCATATAATAATAGTATTGTATTATCAGTCCACCAATAACAAGATATTCCTGTTTTTAATATCTAAGGCAGCAATTTTATCTGCATACCTTAGAACCCATACCATCTCGTACTGTGCGGTTCCAGAGGAACTTCTTCCCATGTACTATCAGGCTATGGAATGAGCTACCTGCTGAGATTTTCTCAAAAGAGTATAGCATGGGGTTTTGCAAGACAGGAGTTAAATGGTTCTTACAGGTTCGCTAACGCGCGAGTGACATCTCTGGTGTTGCAAAGGTCTATAGGCTATGGTAACTTCTGATTATGTCCTTAGTTGTACAAAAAAAAGTTTCCTTAAAAGGCTTTGAATAATCAGCATGAGCTAAGGAACTATTCGCTGACCACAGGTGACGAAAGGTGAAAGTGGTTCGATATAAATCCTCGGGGAGACATCAGTACTAAATTTCAGAAAATAAAGATGATGTTGATTATGAGCAGCTTATTCCCAAAATGATCAATTGTAAGCAGATAGTTGTAAATTTAAAAGATTCATTCGTATTTTATTTTCTTCGTTCGTTACACGATCCTTACAGCGGGTTAGTAATAAGAGGAAGAAAACTGAGGAATATGCTTCGCTGGTTGGCGCTGCTCTTTTATACAAAAAGGGATTTGTAGGTTAGTTGGCTGAATTGTGAACTTCGAGAAACTTAGGAATTATTTTTAAGAACTCTTAGTTATGCAGATATTTTAAATAATTTTACGCTTACGTAGCTCTTGTCTTCTGGCTAAAGATACGATAATTTCAGTGCTTACTCCTATTACCAGCGCTCTTGCAGTTTCGATGACGGATTCTGATCATAGCATTGTTGACAAATCATTGTGTTTTTTTCAATGCTTACTATTGTGACAAGTTAAAAATGATTATTTTGTAAAAGTGATAAACAAATTAAAAAAAAAGAAAAAAAAAACTGCAAACCGTTCCTACACTGTTACATGTGTAGCGTAATAATTATAAATGCACAAATTATAATCTTAAAATCAAAAGTGCGTTCCGCGTTGTTATTCCCTTTTTGTATGATTTTTAATATAATTAAACTGTATAAATACAGGGTATGTCAAGACTGCTACCGAAATCGAAGCCGGTAGTTTTAGTGACTACAAACACAATGCAACTAAAAATTTCCTAAGAACCGCGACAATTTTTTTTAGCATTGTTTAAATATTCTCATTTTTAGGAGGCAAATCCATAGATTTTGCTAAAAATAATAATTTAAACTCTTTTATACCTTAGAGTCCTTATAAATAAAAGGGTATACACTATTATTTTAGAAAAAAAATATGTATTTACCACCCAAATACGACTATATGAAAAAAAAGCAAAAAATAACCGTCGCTTTTTTTGCAACATTTTTTGTTGCATTGTGTCTGAAGTCGCTTAAACTACTACCCGGCTTTTCGGTAGCAGTCTTGATATACCCTGTATATAAGCTGATTGTTACAACGCTTAAAATAAAACTGAACTCAAATAATTCCTTGCATCTTCGTTCGCTTTCGTCGCGACGCGACGTGAAAAGGTTTCGGTTTGTGGTATAGTGCCGTTGCTACGACATACTCTACGGCGTAGCGTGCCGAGTATAAAACGCTACGTGTCTACAAAATGCTACGAGTCTCGTAAAGAAGACAATGTGGCTATTATGTGCTATGAATAATTCCAAGACATCAAATATTTTTAAAACAGTGCTAGAATTGAATAACCGCTTAAAAACTTATCTCATGCAAATAGAAAATTATCATTTTATGCTCAAACTAGAATTTTTGTTGACTTACAAAAGTTTTAATTTTACTCGAAACGTTTTAATTAAATTTAGCTAAGTAATCTGACGTGGCCTAAATACTTAAAACAGTTCATTTATAAGCTGTTACATTTAATAAATGGAAATAGATCTTCGCATTTTTGCTACAGCTCGCATTTCTTGCGAGCGTTTAATATACTCTGCTTTCTTCCAAATAACTAAAATAATCTTCATACTTTTACAAAAGCACAGACCATAAATTAAGACTCCCTATAAATTCAGGTCTACATATTCCACTAAAGCATAACCGTATTTTAAACGTACATTACGCAAAACATCAAATTCAATTTCACAATATATATTTAATTTTTGACGAAAGTATTTCGGCATAAGGCTTGCTGTACGTAATACATTTGTTACACTCGGGAATCATATTCACGACAATATCATTTCTCGAGTCGACGTACCATGAAATACGTCTTGAGTGACTCAGCACAAGGCAACACTCAAAACTGTGAGCATGTTGCATAGTGAAAGCTATAAAACATAAAAAATGTATTAACATTAGGGAATAATTTATAAGAAGTTTTCTGTATTTGTATCAGTCTATATACGTCTGACTGCACGGCACGGGCCTTTTCTACAATTTACGATTTAGAGCGGTAAGGCCATATAGTCCACCACGTTGGCCTACCATAGAAATTCTTACAAATCGCTATGGTATACAAGTTTCCTCACGATATTTTCCTTCACCGTTATAGTGCATGGTGAATATCAAAATACACATGATTCCGAAAAGTCATAGGTGTGCCCTGAGATTGGACAGTATTGTTACTTTCAACCTCTACCAAAAAATGTTTAAATAAATCATAGAAGCAACACATTCACAAAAATCCTTGACACAAAAAAAAAAAACCCATAGCTTCCCACGACACATCTTTCACTGGACGGTACTCATCCAAAACTTGTCCCGAAGGATACCACCCGTTGTAATATTTTATCCCCACTCGCGGCCAAGCAAATCATGACGGCACCTCTGCAGCGATTTGATGATATTGCACTTTGACGGACGCCCGAGTTAGGGATACTGGGGGTAGAAAAAAAGGCGAAACAAGATGGATGACTCGCTGCGAATGATCGGCCCTTGTAAATAAGCGGTACTATGGAGTTTTTCATATGGCCCGACAATGCTTTTATGTTGATTAAACTGTTGCTTTATTTGTTTTTTTTTTTCTCTGTTTGTGTTGACATATGGTTTTGTAAGTGCCTAAAGTAGTTGAGTGATGTTTGTCGGGTTTTTATTTGTGGGGAATTGTTTCATCTATTATGGGGATTAATTGGGTATTTTTATGTCTGCTTTTATGATGTGTGGAAAATTGTTATGTTCTGTGTTTTACCGAGTGATATTTTGTCTGTAATCTATTATATAAGTTCGAGTGCGGTTGCGCATGTAATGTTATTCCGTTTGGAAAACTGCTTATATCTTATACAAGTTTTATGAGATGGGCTCAATTTATCGTAACAATATGACTTAATTATTGAAACATTATCGGCCACTGGTCGGATGAAAAATTCTATTGGTATACTTTTTTACTACCAGAAATATCTTAGATAGGAAAATATCATTCTTAACTACATTATCCTACCTCATGGTTCTTGTTCATATTTATGGAGGTTTGTCCGCTTCCCTTCGTGATAAAACGGATGACAAAACGATGAACTAAAGAGGTAAATAATCTCCCAACAAAAATAATTTAATTAAAAATTAAACGACCGACTTCAAAGTGCACTACAAAGTAATAAATAATATATATTTCATTATGCTAGTAAACATTGATTAATTTTCTTAGTGACTTGACTAGCCAACAAATCTTAAATACGTAATATTTTGAAGGCGGGTCGCCAAGTGCCGAACAAGAACAAATTTAAGTAAATGTAACACAATTTGATATTATCTACTTGTACATCCTGTATCGTTAGCGCTCAGTAAGGTCCATATGTAAATTAGAAACAAATTAATTTAACATATTGATCCTACGTGTACATTGTTGAGATTTTAATAGAATTATTATGTGTCATATGTGTGGTCTAATTATAATGAATTGGATACGATAAAAGATACAGTGCTCAAGAGTTTTAATTCCATGGTACGCCTTTGACTTATTGGAGTCACTTTTATATTTATAGACAATTACAAAGCACTTTAACAGTGATAGGAATCATGGTGAGGAAAATATAAGAAAGGGAAGTAGTTAAGTTTGTATCTTTCCCTCGATTGCAGATAAGTCCGATGCTCAACAGTGTTCATTAAGAGCTGATATATTAAGGACGGGCAAAGTAATTTTCGATTTTTCTATTAGTTATCAGGACGGAGTCTAGAATTTGTATCTGATATGGCGATCACAGAGTACATTACTATATATGAAATGATGGCGATTGACTCGCCCACAAACTCACCGAGGGACAAAACACATAAGGCGTAACGTGGGTGTCCTGGTTGATACCAGGAGAATCTCTGCCTACCCAATTTGGAAAAAAAGTGCGTGAGTTTCTATACGTTTAGACAAATTATATTGCGTGTAAAACTTGCTTGTTTTCGCTAGGATGTTTAACACAAATTTAATTTAAGTGTAAGTCGTCGTGTTCGTCACTTGGCGACCCGCCTTCAAAATATTACGTATTTAAGATTTGTTGGCTAGTCAAGTCACTAAGAAAATTAATCAATGTTTACTAGCATAATGAAATATATATTATTTATTACTTTGTAGTGCACTTTGAAGTCGGTCGTTTAATTTTTAATTAAATTATTTTATTTTTTACTTTTTAGTTTTCATAAGCATAGTAATAATGACAAAGGCGATCATATAATAAAAATTGGAATTAATGTATATAAAAATGAATTATTGTGATCCTTTATATTTTCAGAATCAAAATTGAATAATAGGTATTCGGATCCGAAAATTATTCGATTTTATGATTATTTTTATGTAGCCACCTGTCATTTCGTTTTTATGATAAAAAAATCACTAAAATCGGCTCAACCTGCCAGAGATATTGAGTGCGTATGCGTGGTAATCATTCGTCACCCTCTCACCTCTACGCCTTCTTTACTTCCTTTTTTTTAATAAAACACATAAACTGAACCTAATGGACGAAAAATCATTGCGTTTCTGCCCAGTTTGAAGAGTTCTGCTCTCCAGATATGTACTTATTCATCAGATCTTCACTATATTTTATGTAATCAACATATTACAGAAAAGTTATTTTAAATCAGTTCTTTACTGGCGCAGATATTAAGTATTGATATTTGTTTATATCCTCCCCCCCCCCCCCTTCCCCACGCCCCTTTCTATTCCCTCTTTGTAGTAATACACTTATATTGAACCTAATGTAAAAAGAATTATTGCTGTACTATTAAATTTTGAGGAGTTCCGCCCTTCAGGTCCAAAGATATTCATCAGGTCTTCACAATATTTTTTTTGGGCCAACCTAATATATAATACTATTCGACAATAAAGTTATTTTTTAAATCGATTAAGTACTGCCGGAGATACTGAGTAATTACAATTGTACCTATTTTCTACCCCCACCCCCACCCTTTTCTCATTTTCACCCATTCTTTGTAATAATATACTTATACTTAATCTAACGCAAAAAGAATTAATGCTGGACTGTTTAATTTTGAGGAGTTCTGGTCGGCAGATCCGAAGATATTCATCAGATCTTCACCATTTTTTTATGGGACCAACCCAGTATATCATTCATTCCGACAAAAAAGAAATTTTCAAAATCGGTTCGCAATTACCGGCGAAATCGGGTAACAAACATACAAAAAAAAAATTCAGTCGAATTGATTACCTCCTCCTTTTGAAGTCGGTCAAAAAAGACTTACAGCGGGAAAAGCCATCTTTAGAGCACTAAGAATACAATCATTAATACATTTAAACGGAACATATTACGCAAGCTGTTATATTTGATTTTAGTAATAGGTGTAGCAAAAAGCTGGTAAGCACGAAAATTCTTCCTAGTCTCTACAAGGTTCATGTAGTACTCCATATGAAATTTGCTATCTGGCATGGTTTTATGTTCATCCTGCCAAAGAAGATAATATAGAACATATAAAATAATCAAAATCGATACGTTACACATAACCTTCCTTCTTAAGATTGATGTCTTATACCTTAGAAAGATCTAGAAAAATCTAAACGGTAGACTGTCGGCTTTTTGATTCTCTTGGCCGTGTTTTTACATAATATTAGAATATGACTTACCTGTCTGTGCCGCCAGCCATCGCCTTGTAGTCCTGTATGTCCATTTCGCCAACGTATTGAGAGCAATCTGGAACCGATACATAAACTACATTTGACTATTGACACGTTCACATTTCGATATCGGAAGAATATAATAGAGTTTTGTTACATGTTCACATATATACAGGGTGTGTCAAGAGTGCTACCGATAACTAAGCCGAGGAGTGGTAGTTTTAATGTCAATTTTTACAAAAAGAAGCGATGATTTTTTTTTCTTATCTTTGTTTTTAGGACATAGTTTTTTTCCACCCAAATACGACAACTCGAAAATAAATTGTTTCGTTTCTTTTCGTCAATTTTAATTACACTGTGTTTGTGGTCTCTAAAACTGCCACCCGGCATTGCTTTCAGTAGTAGTAGTTAGTAGTTGATATATCTTGTATATATGTGTATTGTGTAACTTAATAGGGTTATGTTTGAAAAGGTTGCTGAAAGGGCAGACAGATAGTGGTAAAATGATAAGCCAAATAATTTTATAACATACATAGAAAGCCATGTTGCGGGGAGCAATATAATATATAATAAGATTGCAAGGGACTGCCTCGGTGGCGTAGTTGTACTAGGGTACGGTTACACAAAGCTGATGTCTCGGGTTCAAATCCCGGATTGGGCAAAATTATATTGGATTTGTCTATTCATTATCAGCCCAGAGTCAGGAATTTGTGCCCGATATGGCGATAGGCTCGCCACCTATCACATTGTGGGATGGAACATACAAGGCGAAATGTGGGTGTCCTGGTACCTCTGCCTGTCCCTTCTGGGAAAAGGCGTGAGTTTATGTATGCATGTATGTAAGTTTGTAAGGGAATTATTTCATAAAACCATGGAGCACTGTTTAAGGTTGACTGTGGAGTTTGGCGAATTACTTAAAAATCGGGAAATGATAAAACGTATATTGAATTTGCGTCGCTTTTTCGTGAAAAAACCGGTTAAAGGTAAAGCTACGAGATAGTACGAAAAACCGATATTATTGTAAACATAATGAATGACATACATTTTCGCATCCATCAAATTGGATACAGAAATATACGTTTCATAGTTATGTGAAATGATTCCATTTAACTATTTACTGAATATCAATAATGAACGGAAATATTATAATTCAGCATTTACCCAACAAAGTAATATCAGTATCAACATAGGCCAAACGACCTACTCGCAAATTAATACCATCCTCCATTAACGCATCCAAAACCGATCATGCCAAATACTCCGCAATTACAATCGAAATGGTCAAACAAAGCGTTGCTAAATCAGTTGCAAGTACATGAAATCGCATCATAATATTGCGATTTATTAATAACTAAAACGATTTTCGATATCGAGTAGGGGCGATTCTCGATTATGTATTCGAAACACGGCGCTGTGCTTGAGAGGGGAGGGGAGAGGGGGGCGACCACGGCCGCCGGGCAACGGGACAAATCACGCGCCCAATGTTGGCCACGTTCTAAATGAATATTGACACGCGACTAGCGGTGAACGAGTTGAATTGATAATCGATTACTATCGGTATAATCGGCGGGTTTTGTTGCTTTTTTCCGGGCTGTGCGTAGACGATTGTAGGTATTGTTGATAATTGCATCGTTATTATTAAAAATGGGTTCTGTAATCGACTGTAGTATTACTATTATATGTGTTATGTATATAATCGTTAGTGTACTTAATATTGAAATAAAGTCAGTTTACTAAAATAAACAAATAACAATAAACTCAAAATGTGTTTCGTTGAAATCAAGTTTCCCCATTCTCAATAATTCATTCGACCATTGCAACCTGCCGGTAGAACATTAATAAATTTATTTTTCAAAAGAATATGGATCTTCATTCAAGTTATATTATTCTGAGTATTTCAAACAAATTGAGAGTTTTGTAATTTAACCAATTACTTATGCAAATATTGAAGAATTTATTCTATTACAAATAAATTACTTCATTAAGTTTTCGATAGTTAACTTCGCGCATAACATTAAACTACGTAATGAGTAGGGATCTCTGAACATTTTAGTTCGATTATTACTCGTAGTAACGACAATTTACTCAGACATTTTCACTGGAAGTAGGTCTTTCATGTGTGCGAGACCGCTTGGGTAGATTGTGGTGGTACCTCTTTGTATATAATACTAATCTATGGTGGTACCTACTCAATGTCTATTTCTCCCGTCAACCAGCAGTGTAAATGCACTTTTGTGTTAAGTTTTGAAGGATATTGTAGCCAGAGTAATGGTGCGTTTAGACTACGACATAAATTCTGACATAAATGTACGACATGAATGTCTGAACTGTTTATACTAGTACACTTGGACACAACGTGTTCACACAGTGTCTGATGCGATACTCATTGTCGTGTCACAATACCTATATTTGCAATCAGAGACACTCGTGTTCATACAGATACACTAACGGCCGATGCCAATAATCAATCGAAAAAATTAGATTGAAGTCAATCTAGATTGTTTTCTACTTTTCGATTTGTCATTTACCGGGTTGCCATAGTTTTTTCACTACTGAGATTGATTATTGGCAATATAGTATCAGAAAAAAAGGTTGAGCTGTCAATCTCAAACGACAAATTTTGGATTGGGATTGTTTATTGGCAGAGGCTGTATGTGTACTGTGTAAGTGTCATAGTCTAAACGTACCTTAACTACTGGACATATTGAGACATAACATCTTATGTCTTAGGATGGTGAGCGCATTGGAATGTCAAGCAATGCTTTGTAATTCAAGGTGCAGTTTGATTTTGTTACTGTTCATAAGCAGTCGTATCACTTACCATCAGGTGAATGGCTTGCTCGTCTCGCCATTCATAGTCATAAAAAAAGAAACGTACATTTGACCGACGACGGATATATCACGACGAAAAAGGACTAGAATCCTTTGAGTCTCACTTCCCTGACTATCTTTTTAGCACCGCGCCGCTTACACAAAAGCCTGTCAAAACATCAACCGTTCTCACACCTAACAAAAATTATACACACCATTACTGGCTACTTTTTGCTAAAAGGTTCTATTTTTAAAAAAGCCAACTGTCAAAACACCTCACAGCGCCGTGTGTCGAGACTTGCCTTCCACCATTACTCACAGCAATAAGCAATCATCTAAGAGACCCCTTTTTAATTATGCAAAATCTGTTCCATTCATTAGTCCTGCCGCGTCCCCCCTCCCGCGTCCCTCCCCTCCCCTTGCCGCGCGTCGCCGTGCCATTATCGCGTCGGGAAATTATTTACTGCGGAATTATGAAAAATATATAAGACAGATGACGCTCTATCCGTTTTCATTCCTTTGGGGAAGGAGGCTGTTGTTCGCCACGTATTGTTTTTTTTTTTTTTTTTAATATGAATATTGTGGGATAATTTGTATGTATATGAAAAATAAATAGGAATTAATAATCTTGACCCCGCATTAAGGTCCAAGTCTTGTGTCATGGGTATTCGAAACTTCGAGAGACTTTTCAGTCTGACAACAGCCAGTCTCGATTGCACAATAGATTCAAAAATAGTCTGTGTATCTATCATGAAGCTCTGACAGTATATTGATACTCCAATATATTTACAGTAGCTATAGTAGATAATAAATTCCGGCAGTTCTAAAAAATACGCAGGCCTATGTTGTGACATAATTAAGCATTGTTATTTTCTGCTATTCGGGACCCAACAATCGCGTAGCAACAGCGAGGGATAGACATAACTCGCTATATTTAGAATACATTGCCCTTGCCACTAAAACGGCCGCACTCCTAAATGTTTAATATAATATCAGTTAGATTGTTCCTCAGTAAAGATTTTGTTAGTCAAATTTACATTAAGCAATGATTTAATTAACATTAAATATAATATATGGCCTAACTACTCCCGATTTTAGGGAGGCCTGAGTCCTGCAGTGGGACGTATATGGTCTGATACAGTAATGTCTCGAGTACGACAGTAAGACTATGACTTAATGACTGCATTGTAATCATGCTAGTACAAAAATATACAAAACTACACATTATTAACACACTAACATCCACTCATGAATTCATCTACTCACTCGGCCAATTGGACGCGTGTTTTTTTCCTAATCTACGCATTATCCGAGCCGGCGGCGACCTGCCCGCCCTAACGAATATTTGATGGCGCCCATCTATTTCGGCAACATAATATTCCGCACTCGATGAATAATGATGTTTCGAAACTTACTCTCCCTCGGGTCTAGTTTGACAGAGCTGTATTCATTGGCATAGTAGTTTTTAGTCGCGGTTTTGCTCGCGTTATTTTTACAATATTTTGTGTGTAGCCCTCCTATGTACATGTACTATCATTTTATTGTCTATTTCTTAGGAACAGTGCTTTCCTGGTTGGTATTTTTTCTTAATAAGAACTATATAGAAAGAAGGAAATCGCAAACAAAATCAGTGCGTACGTGACAACGCCGGTATCATTCGAGCGAGATGGAAGATCGTTTGACCGCATAGGAGCGACAAAGACAAAAATGGAAATGTTGGTACGGTACCGTAAATTATTTCAATATTTTGTTAGCGGTGTCCCCTCTAGTATAATGTCTCTATGGCTTTATTTATTTAAACAGAGTTTCTTGGGAGTAAGCGGGCAATTTTCCTCAGTTGCTCGGTGCAATTTGTGCAAAATGTTTGGTTAATTGATGCGACCGTCTTGTGCGGTTGGCTTTTGAATGTGTAGCTCTTTCAAATGTAGTAACTGGGAAAGATTTTTAGCTTTTGTATCGTTACTGGATGTCCGTAGGGCGTAAGATTATGAAATTTTATCCTAACTACGTATAATTGAGTCAAAGGTAAGATGACTTTAAAACATACCGCAAAATCTGAATAATTATTTCACATTCGACTGTAAAAACTGTTATCTGATACTCCTAAGACCCTTGGGAGGCTACACGTTGTATGCTGAAGATTTGCAAATTTTTCGATCAGTTTACGTTCAATCGAGTCGATACTTGTACTAACAATAATATTTAAATTCTATGCAAACCATGATAATTCCATGAACACCGTTTAAAATACATATTTTCTCTCATTCGACTATTAAAATTCTAACAAGGACGTACTATACACATTATATTTTACCCACATATTCACTAAGTCACGTATATTCACACATTTTCTTTAAAAACATCCCATGAAACGCCTTCAAGCCGCGCGCCGTCGAAGCTAATCCTAATATTTTATGTGATTATTCAACAAACTTGGATTTTCGGAACTTATAAAATCGATTTACCGTCTTTAAGTTTACGGCGCACGTGCCAATTCGCAAAGGGCTCCAAGCCGACGAAACTTTCCAAATACCTTTACATCTTTAGAAATTTGTTTTTTTTTTTTTTGCACTCCCTATTACGATTTCTTACGAAAAGTCTCGTGTAGGTATGAAAAATTAATCAGTTGACGAAATTACAAAATATCATAATATTTCATTACAATTTGAACGAAAACCAAAAGTTTCATTTCATTTTAATACCAAAACAATTAATGACTTTGTATAATTGACTCCAAATACCCATAAAAAATTGTAACATCGACATAAAAAAATTCAGAGCACCCTTCCGTGAAGCGGAACGAGAAACACTTTTGGCAACAACTAACGTTTTCCTCAAGTTCACAAATCAAAGTAGTCACTTTTTCGCGATCCAATGATTTATTTGAACCTTCGCCTCTTTGCATTCGCTTTCGGACTATCTCGGCCGCCTTTTTAGGTAAGGCACTTGGGGCGTGTTTATATTAAAAATATAAGCGTTCGCTTTTTGTTATTCCGATCCCAGCTTATGGAAATTACGGGAGAAAACAATGTTATGATTTTACAATAGGTTTTTTGGATTATGGTTTGGCAACATCTGTACAAGTTTTGGTGTTTTTATTGGAATTGTTCCTAGTTCTCTGTAAATATTCGTAGATAGAAATTCAGAGGTTTTTACAGTGGTATCTTAATTATAGGATAGACACAACTCTACATAGAGGTCCAGAAATATCACCCTACGAAAAAAAATCTTTGGTGCGTAAAGTCCACCAACTTCAGGCCAGCGTGTTGGACGATATGGCCTAACCTCTCTCAATCGAACGATCGATTATAGAGGGGACCCGTGCCCTGCAGGACCTGTATGTGCCGATCTAGTGACAAAGAGTAGTCCAGTCCTGTCTGTTGCTATAATAAAAATCTCCAATCTCTGTAATATAAGCATGAACGCGACCTAACTTTACCTTTACCGTCTTATTCCCTTTCTTGGGCTATATTTCTCGATCCCTGTCGCCGGCACAAAAGTGGGTGGGTTGTTAATCTTTTTACGTCGGCTGCATTATTTTAGGGTCCACTCTCTGTGTTATTTAAGGTGCTTTAGGATAAGACCTTATGGGATTTGCTAGAGGTGAGCACTTACCACACAAAACATATTGTCGTATAGTGAGTGCGAAGGATTTTCTGCGTAAATAAAAAGACGCTTTGTAATTTATTAAGATAGGTGGTATTCATATAATAAAGAGAAATTGCTATCCATTACATCACTAAAGTAGTGTATTCTCTTTCTCTCTCTCTCTGTTCAGTCACAGTAAGTCCACTGCTGAACTTAGATCTCACCCAATGATCTCCACATAGAACTGTTGGAAGTGGATTGCATCCAGCGACTTCCTGCCACCTTGTAGGCTGGCGTCCGATACTGCGCTTACAGGTACGTACGTGGCCTCTATTCCAGAACTTTCAGCCCCAAAGGTCATCAGTTTTTCGCGCTATGTGCCCAGCCCACAATAGTCTTATAGAGATTAAAATCTAATGGCAAGGTCATTCAAGTTAATGAGCTCAATTTTCAAAGTAAGAATTATTGTGCTTAACTACGTAACACAATATGATAGACTATTACTGAAAATACCTATTAAAATATATAACCCCATTGAATACCACTGCTATAGTATGATTTTCAATAATAAACTTTTTTCCAAAAATCGAAAAGTCGACGTTATATTTTCATTAAATACCGAATGTGCCGCCCATGCACCACATCAAATAAAATGTTTTTTTTTCCAGGAAATGAAAAAAATAAAAAATCCCACGTGTAACCAGCAGGTGAGAACAGCGCGTGGCACGCTCTCTTTATGAACTTTTAACTGTGAAAAATTCAAATAGGTGAAGTACCGGTCCCAAATGAAACTTTGCCGGGGGAAAAATTCAAAGAATCACCAGAACCGGGTCCAATAAACGCGGGGTGACGGTGATAATAAAAAAGTTGCGAGCCCGCGGTCGTGTCACGTGCGATGGAAAGGGACGGATGTAATTTAGACAAGGATGAAAGATGGATTGGTCGCATGCAGATGAGCGGAGCGGGTAGTGATCCCTGTGTACGGTTTAGGGTTTCAGTGATTAATGAGATTAGGGAATATTTTGAGATGTGTTGGTTTTTAGATCCTAGAGAAATCTAGCTTGCGTAGAGCCATTTTATGTAAATAAAATACTCGACTATGTCTTTAGTTGTGTTTAGTCTTACAAAGTGACTACAAGAGACTTATTGGCAAGTGCAACGCAATTCAAAGTCTACCTAATACCACTTCTCACCTGTCTGTAAACTTATCATTGACCGTTCAAACATATGTACAAAGACTTTCTTCGAAAAGTGGAACTTGCGTGGCTTGATAAAATGGGATATCTATCGTTGTATGAGAGACACGAATTAAATGTCACAATTAGTAATAGAACAGAACATTTTACCAGTAACTATTCTTCTATCAAAAATTTTATCTCAAATCATCACCGCTCTCCCAAGCACCGTAGCCCAACCATCAACCAGTTGGAGTGTGAAAAAAATCAACGCAAGTGAATTTCCAACAGTAACATTAGCATAAAGACGCTGGCGAACTGTAATCATTGCTCTGGCACATTGTGAACTGAATACAGATGGGTTATGGAGATTGTACAGCGTGCGGCGCGGTGACGTTATTTCGGCGCCAATTTCGATATCATTCTGTGCGAGTTTAAACCAAATTGCGGTCGCAACTTCGCGCCGGCTGCTACGCGTCTGTTAAACAGAAATATTTAGTTGGGCTTTTTCTAATTTTACTGCTATAGTTGGTTATTACGACCAATTGGTGTACATAGCAACGCGGGATTCAAACCATCTTTTATCGTATGTAAACTTAATGCAAATCCTACTATCATAAATGCGAAAGTTTCTGTGTTTGTTACCTCTTCCCGCTCAAACTGCTGGACCAATTTTAATAAAATTTGGCATGGAGCTACCTGACACCATGGATTAACACTACATATACTTTTTATCCCGACAAAATATAGTGATCCTGTGGGATGTGCAAGAAATTAAAAAAACATTAAATACTCGTTCAAACTCAAAGGAATGGTATGAGCAATTAAAAGTATGGCAATAATTCGCGAAATCGTTCCTATTTCATCAAAAAACTGGGTGGACAAATAAAAAAGTTGGAAGAAGTCGCTAAATAGCCTGCATCTATCGTGGAAATGAATAGTAGAGGGTTCTTTTCAATAGTATACTTAGTACGAGAGATGATCATGACATTGAATATAAACGATATTCCAGCAGTTTATCCATTAAATGCTTGGAGCGGATGGACCGTTCACACTGTGAGCGCGTGTCGCACATCAACCGTGGCGTCTTCATTTCCGCCACGTGAGTTTCCCGGACGTGTCGTGAAAGGGCAGGCCGCAATTCACACCGGCTTAACATATCGTAAGGCCTTTATAAGTAAAGGGGTAGGCAGAGATGTAAAGGAACAAAACAATTACAGTAAGGTACGGTTAATAAATAAAGGGTGCACTTATTCTAGGATTACGTCATTTTGTCGTATATTGTGATGAAGATAATATTCCAGAATAGAAAGAATAAATATTTATTATTTATTTAATCCTACATTATATAAAGATAATAGTACAAGTGGCCGCCTTATCACACCAGGTCATATCTTACAAGCAATCACGGGATGGATACTTAAATAGAAAAAAGAAATTACAACGGATAAATCTGTATCTGTATCAGCCTATATACGTCCCACTGCAGGGCACGGGCCTACTCTACAATAGAGAATACGATTGAGAGTGGTTAGGCCATATAGTCCACCACGCTGGCCTAGTGCGGGTTGGCGGACTTACATACCAAAGAAATTCTTATGAATTGCTATGGTATGCAGGTTTCCTCACGATGTTTTCCTTCACCGTTTTAGTGCGTGGTGATTGATTATCAATACACACATGACTCCGAAAAGTCAGAGGTGTGCCCTGGGATTCGAACCCGCGACCACCGTGAACATGTTGGCAGTCGCGGATGAATACTTTATTTCTTTAAATGTCACTAAGAATTAAAACATTTAAAGAACCACCTGGCCTGTCCAGCTGTGTGTTGCTTTCCATCAAAAGCACACATTACGAACACACTCGTAGACGCAATGAAATAATTTAATACCAGGGATGTTAATATTACTTCTAGTCCATTGGTCCGCGAATTTTCACATACTAGTATATACCTTACAAGCCTTCACAAAATACCTTTCATTCAGCTCATCGCATATTACACATACGATATTATAAAATGCATTGTAGTCAAGCTGGACAAACAAGATGCCGTGTTGGCGCATGTTATTGCACTCCTTATAAAGGATCTTGCGGACAACAACTGCTGTTCGATGTACAATCTTTAAGAAAACTACGGATGTATGAGTGGGTCATGTCTTGGTAACAGTTCTTAGAGTCTCTTAACCCGGACAATAAAGAGGTATTACAAGTTAATTCGTTGTTTGTAGTATAATAATGAGCGGAAAGCTTTGATGCCTGCAGTCTGACTGAGCAATCATAGGCCGTAGACCATCCTTTAATAGTGTTCATAGTTCATTTTCACTTATTTTGTGGAAAAAAAAATCAGCTGTTCCATACAAAATAATCGTGAAATCTGCAAAATGTATGGAACAGCTGATATTTTTCTCGCTATTTCAGGTTTGACCCCATAGTTAAAGGTTCATTATAATGAGTGTAGCATCCCTTTTACAGCTTTAGATACCCTTTATGACTAACCTTGTATAAAATGCGACAAAACCTGTCGGTACGAAGGGCGTGTCACTGGGATCACAAGGAATTACCGTGAACGACGGTTCCAATTAAGGAATATTTATTGTGGCTTAGTTTTCGAGCTGCCCGCCTGACGTGTTACACCTATGTATTTAATTGAAATATGCGGAGTTTAAAATTAATCCGTGGGTATAGGAAGGATAAATGGGATATTGTTTATCATCGTGAAGGATATGGGTATGAAATTCTAATTCAAAATAATGTGTTTGTAATTTTACATTTAAATTATTGTTGCGATGAGTATAACTTTGGTTTAAACAATTTTTACAATAACGCCAAGAATGTCACATGCGTTTCATATGACATTCTTGGCGTTGACTTTTTATTCATGACATCATAAGAATTAAAAACATACTGAACCGACGTCTCAACCACAACTTCACCAACGACAATAATATTATTGCGTCCGAATATAAATATCTTCCAGTAGAGCAACTTTGTTAACGATCTGTAATGCCCGAAACCTTTCACTGTTCCCCTGTTCCCCGTCCACGTCCCCACTCTCCCCTTGGTACATATTTTGTATTGTAAAGAAACTTTCATACGCACCGCTATGACGTGGGGTAGTGAAAAGGTTCACCAATGCCTTTGTGGACAAATTCCAATATCGGTTTTATAAAGGTATTTTTTCGAGTCTATACGAGTTGGTTAATCTGCGGTATGATATTGGGATATGATTGGATATGAGAGACTTTGTGCCTTTATATTCGGGCTTCGTATGTCACTGCAAGTTTAGATCTGTGCATTTGTGTGTATTTTTGTTTTTTGAGGATAATGGGGTAAATTGTTGTACATTGCATTAATTATAATTTTATACCAAGTATGTTAATTTTACTTCTTGTCTATTGGTCAGAAAAATTTCACATATCGTGCCTTTAATATTAAACTGACTGAATCCAAAAAAAAATAGACAAGATAGAATAGATCTTATGTTACAAATATTTAAAGAACGTTTCCCAAAAAATGTTTTTTTTTTTAGTTAGGTATCTTTAATACTAAGGGTGCGATATATACCTTTCAAGCGTTTACAAAATTAAATTACATCCATGCCCTACGGCATTGCAGATGTTCCTGGGCGGCGGTGATCACTTAAAATCAGGTGAACCGCATGCTCGTTTGCCCCCTATAACATAAAAAAAATAAAATAAAAAACAACATGCAGCCGAAATGAGAACCTCCTCCTTTTTTTGAAGTCAGTTAAAAAACATTATTTATGTTGTATATAAGTAAATAATATATTATTATTTACATATTTTAAGTGCATGACGTCACAGACAAATAATGGATTAATAACAATATCACGTGTTCATCGATTTTTGTTTTTAAATATGTCTTCAAATTGTTGTGCCGATTCATATTATATATTTTTAATACAGCTTTAAGCCTTTATGTACATAAATGTATTTGAAATTGCTATAAAAGTAATATTGAGTTTCACTCCAATAACTGCCATAACATAATGAAATGAAAAAGCACATAATTTGAATTCAAATATTTTACGATCTCGATAATCGAATAGGCTAAGAGCTGCAAATGTTTATAAACACATTACTGTATTTATTATCAAATTTAATAAAGTGCTGTACTGCACTGAATAATCTTTCTAAATATTGCGATATATGACGGAAAAAACAAGTGATATGAAGGGGAAGAAGCCTGAAGACTCAGCGTGTGTTTATTTATTTATGTACACTTTACTGCACACACAAAAAATACAAATAAAAACGAAACTCACAAACATGAAAAGTACAATTGGCGGTCTTATCGCACAAAGGCAATGTCTTACATAAAATCATGGGATGGATTTAAGAAAATGATTAACAAAATATATTTCTGTATTACTTATTAACCAATTATCCTTGTTTCTTTCGTTCTTAAAGTGATTGTTTTATTAGTAATTAATTTATAAAATCATTTTGTTATTTAATATTCTTTAGACGTGGTACGCAAATAGTACTTGAAAAAATTTAAATTTGTCAGCGTAAATACAAACAAATCCACATTTTAATTACCAAAACATTATCAGCTCTTATACACGCGCAGTATCAATAAGGGCCACACACCACTACAACCCCCCATCTATTATGTCTACCCTACAAAAATCCCCTGTAACGGCCGTTTAAAATTTCCAAAGGTGTATTGATTTCTTGTCCCCTCGGTCTGAACACAAGGGCTGGAGGGCGAACGCAATCGAACACTCAATATGTTGTATAGATATATGTTTAATAACTATAGCTTGAAGTGGATGCTCCTGCGAGGGTTGAATTCTGACTAATTGGGATAATCTGCACGGAAGTTAAAACTTTACAAAATGGGTATTTCTATGACCCGAAAAATTAATGATAATATGGAAAGCCCAGTTCAGGTGGACTATCTATGGGTGAGGGATACCTACTCGTAATTAAACAAGCTACTCTCTAAATAATAATCTCTAGTGCATGGTGGCCTGTTGGTAAACGGACCAGACGCGGCTGCCAACATGTTCACGGTGGTCGCGGGTTCAAATCCCAGGGCACACCTCTGACTTTTCAGAGTCATGTGTGTATTGATAGTCAATCACCACGCACTAAAACGGTGAAGGAAAACATCGTGAGGAAACCTGCATACCATAGCGATTTATATGAATTTCTATGGTATGTAAGTCCGCCAACCCGCACTAGGCCAGCGTGGTGGACTATATGGCCTAACCACTCTCAATCGTACTGTCGATTGTAGAGTAGGCCCGTGCCCTGCAGTGGGACGTATATGTGCTGATACAGATACTCTCTAAATACGACATGTTTGCGTGGGTCGTAGACTGAAAATTGAATACAAGACCTCCCGATTCACAGTTAATAAACGTTACCACTAGCCCAATATCACATTTGTCAATAATTATATAAGAAAAAACCCTTAAACAGCTAATTATAGGTAGCAAAAAACGCTACATTTTTCTGTTTATGATCTGTATAATCAAAATCAAACATACCATAATAAACCATAAACCATATAAATTAATAAAAACAATCATAACAAAACACAAACCATCTCAACACTCTAAAAAACTGTATTAAATTCAATTCTAAAAGCCAATTCAGAATATATTTAATTAACAGTGTAAAAAAGGCAGCGAGCGTACAAATTGAGAATATCGCAGACACACAACTCACGTGAATGCACAGGCGTTTTATTTTAATCAACATCGCCATTCAAGACGCCATTGTAAATCGATATACGATCGTTTGTACAACCCCCAATATGCTCCAAACATTTGCACAATGTATTGGGAATAACAGTACGACAACTTTAAGTATGAGGCGAAAAAAAAATGCAGAAAACATACTGTAGAACATTTCTTGAAACACTTTATTGTACGTTTGAAGGCACTCTTTACCTACACTTGTTGCACACCTACAAATATAAATTGAGATTAGGAAGAGAAAATGAATGCATACCGGTCCAGTCGCATACTTCGTATTAAACTGAATTTTTTTGTAGTACCTTCTTTTTAGATCTAAAAAGCAAATATAATAATAATTACACCTGACAACACATACACAGTACTGATCCCATATAATCAGTTCTTGTAACGTAGGTTTTAGAAAACTACAAAAGTTTACGGTCTCAGCAAACAGACCCAAATGTGATTCTAGTATCTCAACTGTGTGTTTCTCTACAATTTTTTTATTTTCCTCAAAATATTGTTTATCCTCTTGCCCTACTGTTCCATAACATCACACAGCCAGGGGTGTAACTCACTTACGGCTATTCAATTTGACGCGGGATATTTTTGAATCAATTTCTCGCTCCACTTGCCGCATTTCGTTCGTGGAGTGCGTTGTTCGTGCGTATAGTTTTATGATACCACGACGGCCCCGCGATAGAGGGGAAAATACGGCGATAACACGATTTTGTCCTTTGTTTTTTTCTTCGTTTAATTTGAGATAATTGAGGTTTTATGACGTAGAAATCGTGAATCGCATTAGTATAATTATATATTTTTTGGTTAACACAAACTTAGTGAGGGTAAAGTTTACTTTTTATTACATTAATTAACAAAGGGATTTATACCAGTGATATAAACCATAACACGTGGGAATAGAACTGTAAAATGCAGAACAAAAAGGTGCAATATATAGATACTATTGTCATCACTCATTGGTTCCCATTTATGTACCTAATTTTATTAATAAACTCATCAAAATGATTTATAATGAAAACTAAAATTAATTTTTGGTTCTCTAGTATTCATTCAACTCAGTTTTCGAAAGCAAAAGGTCTTAATGTAATTACTCTAAAACCACAATAAATAAATTATTTTCTGACTACGTTAGAACTAAAAACTTTAAACCGATGTATCTAACAATGCAAAGAAAGCCTTAGAAAGGAAAGAATGAATGCATAGATGTATTCAATTTTATCTCTAATATTTATTAATATTATCATAATCTGTTATATTTAATAAAAGTTCACTCGGAAAATTATTCGTACAAATCTCCAATTAAATGAGAATTAAACGCGACAGAAAAAAAACAACTGGATGATAAATAAAAACTATCACTGCGTTTATGAGACCGCTAACAGAGATGCAGTTAATTAAATACAAAGTTTCCTGCAAATGTATATTTTTTACACAGAATGCGCTTTACACAGCTCATAGTGCCAGTTATTTACGCTTCTAATTAGACCGTCCTCTTGTTTTCATAATACATGAACGAAGTTTACAGTTTACAAAACCAGACCCGTCATAGGTATAATTTTGAAAATGAAAATGAAAAGTGAAAATATTTTATTAAAAATTACAAATAATTACATTAATTTTAGCATGTCAACTTTTAAAACATAAGATACTTTATAATTTTTTGGAATTCATTTTTTGTAAATCATATGTGGTCCCCTCATTAGATAAGCCTGTACCGAGGTATACCAACACTTTTTCTTACATTATCACAGACTTTTTAAACAATTATTAAAAATTTCTGCGACAACTAAAGTTGCCTTGACAGCTTTGGTGACCTACTTGTAGTAGTAGTTGCAGGTCTCGGGTTCGAATCCCGATTCGGACAAAGTGATAATGGATTTTTCTATCCATTATCAGCCTGGAGTCAGGATTTTTTTTTCCAATATGGCGATAGGCTCGCCCCCTATCACATCGTGGGACTTAAAATAGACGGCAAAATGTGGATGTCCTGGTTGCACCTCTGCCTACCTTTTGGGAAAAAGGGGTGAGTTTATGTATGTATAAAAAAGGGAAGACCGAACTTTCCTATATGTCAAAAAATATTTAGACTTTTCCTATAAAATAATTTCTAAAACAACGGGTTCGTCCGCTCTGCCTCTTGCTCTATTAAGCTTCGCAACAAACAAAGCCATCCGCGAGTAACGCGATACGCGTTTGTGTTCTCAAACAATAACTGTCTCCCTGAAGAAATAAATAATTGGGCATCGCTACGTATCGGATTGCCTTCACTTGTCTGTTTATTGGTATATTGTTTACATGGGTGGAAAATGAAGGAAAGTATAAACACCTTGGCAAAAAAGTGTACGATGCGGTCAGCGGTGGCATTAAAGAAAAACAATTACGGCAATACTATTAATAATGTCATATTTCTGTAAATTTTTGTACGGTTCTGTTTATTTTGTGATTAACAAAGAGATAAACAAAGAGACTATTAACAATATTATAAATAAAAATAACAAGTATCTAAACATTTTCCGTCGTAGTATATCGGGTAGCCATGTTAATATTAAATTCAATTTTAGTGCCCTCATTAAAAACAGCCACTTTTTGCTAAGCTCTACAGTAATTTTTCGTCTGCTATGAATAATAGTTACATGCATCAACTTAAATATACGCAGAATTTGAATATGAAAGAATATATTTGAATATTATGATGAAAGATGAGTAGAATAAAACGTTAGTCGAATGACTGATAAGGAACGCAGTTTTGTGAAAAAGATGACGATTGAAAGTACTATAGATGGAGAGAGTTAGAGGATAAATGATTAAGATGTTGAAGAACGGAAAGACTGAATAAGATAGAGCTGCATGGAAGACATGAATGACGAGCGACGAAAGATGCATTGACAGAATTAAAATTAGACTAAAGATTATTAAGCCAATTATTGTATAATTGTATGGGGAATTATTCCCACAAACATGTACTAATTTGCTAAGCATAATCATTGCTAATCATGGAGCACTTTTAAGATTACGAGGAAAAGGGTTAAGCTGGCCATAAATTTTCAGCTAACTTTTAAATTTTTTGTGAAGAAATTTCAGATACATGCAGGTTTTATTCATTTTTAAATGAAACCGTTATCAAAGAAAGTTAAAAAAATAAAAAAATAATAACCGACTTCAAAACAAAACCACTAAAAATCAAAAAATAATAAGTACCTCTGCGAAGCAAAAAAATAATATTTCTTTCATGCAACTTGTGCATGTTGATTAATTTGTTTAATAACTTGACTAGCCAACAAATCAAAATATATACGTAACATATTGAAGGCGGGCCGCCAAGTACCAAACATGTAGAACTTATGCCTTATATTAGTTTAAATATCTATCCCTTTTCTCTCCACCACTGTAGTTTAGCTTTTATATTGAACTCAATGCAAAAAGAACCATCGGAATCCTATTAAATTTTGAAGAGTTCTACTCTCCAGGTCCGAACATGATCATCAGATCTTCATGTTGTGTTCCTGGGATTAACCTGTCAGTACGTTCTTTCCAATGAAAAAGAAACCACTAAAATCGGTTAAAAACTGCCGATGATATTAGAATTTACGTGTATTTTAATTTTATCACCCACCCCCCCTCACTCCCACCCCTTTTTCCTCTCTCACTGTAACTTAACTTTAATAATGAACGTCATGCAAAAATAACCATTGGAATCCTACTTAATTTTAAGGAGTTCCCCTCTCCAGGTCCGAAGATATTCATCAGATTTTCGCAATATTTTTATGGAACCAAACGACAAGCACCAGCTTTCAATCAAAGAAAGAATGGTCGAAATCGGTTCACACAGTACAAAGAAACGAGGTAACAAACATAAAAAAAAAAAAACAACATACAGTCGAATTAAGAAACTCCTCCTTTTTTTGAAGTCGGTTAAAAAAACAATAGATGGATGATACAATTTCGATGCACGATTCGTGTGAAAAAAAAAAATTCTACTCTTTTGGCCATCGTAAAATCGAGGATCTAGCAGTTTTTAACACTCTCGTCAAATTCTCTTACTTTAAAATCGGGACTATGAGTTATCATAGTATAGTATACTGATTTACCTTTAAAATAAGAATCACACCTCTTAATTGGGTTATTTGTCTATGATCGATTTTTTGTATTACTTTACGTTCAAAAACAAATGTCATTAAAATTTAAAATAAAACATTTTTGTCAAAACAGTATTACAATCGTTTCATATGAGGCAAATATTAGCATTTTAAATGAAAGAGAGGGAGCGTCTTACTTCGTCTCTTTCACACCCGTATACTGTAATCCACATTAAGACTAGTGAAGACACTAGTTTTGTTTTGAATCCCTTTTAAACGCACTACACACCGACAGTCGACAGCTTTTTGTCAACGGGCTAGTCGGCGATTTGTAGTGCTACTTTAAGCCGGAAACATACTATACTGAGACGCCACGCCAGCCGACCCGACGCGACACGTGTTGAACCAAATCACATCGTAGTATATTCTATGACCAGAACCACACTACGAACAGGCGATGCTACGTTGCGTGGCGTGTTCGTAATGTGGATCATATAAAATATTACGATTAGATTTGGTTCAACACGTGTCGCGCCGGGTCGGGTGGTGCTGTGTTTCAGTAGTATGTTTCCGCCTTTATCTTTATCTTTCCGCCTACTTCAAGATTTAAAACGTGTCTAACTTGTTTTATTTTGAATGGATTTATAAAATTCTTTACCTGTTGATAAATATAATAACAAAAATTGAGTCAAATACACTATTCATAAAAATAATCTATAAACATCGATTATCAACGTAAGAAAAACGACCCAAACAAAAGTTCGACGCAAAGGTGACCCGTTATCGCCACACAAACATTCAGCATTGTTTATTATTAGAACAATATCATCCCTTAATACTTATCTACGGATATTTACTGGCATACAATACGGGATCGGTGCCAGGGCAAATATTTGGGCCTTTTATCCATTTACGTATTGTTCGCGGCACATATTTCATAGCTGCTGTAGAGCTCTGAATGTTTGACTTTGAGCTATCATTGCAGTGGGTATTCAATATGTATTGGGTAAATAATGCTCGGAGCTTATTATAAACAATACAATTTGGTCGCTAAATGTCGATTGGGGATTTTGGAATAATTATGTAGTGACAAATATTGTAAATGAATGAATTGGGTCGCAAGTCGCTGAATAAGGGCTGTTCTTAACAGATTGCTATTAAAATCCTTGGGGACTTATAAGCACCAGTCGACTTTCTGTGGCAGATGAAAACAGTGGGAGGTTTTAAAAATATATGCATTCAGATTTTATCACGAAATTAAATTTTAATTTTAAAGTGCATAACTGATTAAGAATACACTATTGATTACGAAAAATCAGATCAAATCTTGTGATCCGAATTTGCGACCGCTGTTGTCCCGGAGTTTCAGCTTTGGTTAGTTACCAAAAAACCGTCTCACACTATTATTTAATTAAGCCATATACATATACATATGTACCCATAAAACCCAAAAAAAAAAACAATAGTCGCACTTATATGGAAAAAAATATTTTGGCCCAAAATATTTTTGATAAGAGCCCAATATAGTACTTAACATGATTCATATTATATTTATAAGAAAAAGGCCTATCTACATAGCTGCGTGAACATAAGTCTCTTATATAGATTTTCTGAGCGAATTATTTCAAGCGGCCTACTTACAGCGACCTCATATTATTATTATCTTTATCAGGTCATCTGTCTACCTAGTGGGTGGATCTTTATATTTAGACTACATAAAATTATATTACTTTTTTATACACTGAATGGGGAAACGAGCATGCCGTTCGCTTGATGGTAAGCGATACCACTGCTTATGAACAGTAGCAAAACCAAACAATACCTTGAATTACAAAGCAATGCTTGGTATTCCACTGCGCTCGCCATCCTGAGACATAAGGTGTTAAGTCTCAATATGTCCAGTAGTTACTCTGGCTATAATGTCCTTCAATTCGAAACACAACAGTGCATTTACTCTAAATGCACTGTTGCGTATCATTAGCTGTTTGACGGGAGAAATAGACATTGCGGGACCTACCCAGGCGGCCTGTCACATATGAGAGACTGACCACTAGGAAAACATCGGAAATGAAATGAAATGAAAGGTGAATGAAGTGAATGAAGGTCGAAAGACATGACAGCATAAATAGTAACCATAATATGCAGGTGACTCGAATGTATGCAATTGTTCATTTTTTTTTTATTATCATCATCATCATCATCATATCAGCCCACATTAATCCACTGCTGGACATAGGCCTCTTCTTCATTGTACCACTTCTTCCGGTCCTGTGCTTGTCTTATCCACCGTTTCCCTTGAAACCTAACGATGTCATCCATCCATCTGGCAGGTGGTCTGCCTACCTTTCTCTTGGCCCCTCTAGGCCACCACTCCACTCCATTTTTTTATTATGGCCCGACATAGTGGCGGCATTGCACCTGATGGTAAGCGCAAATGCCGCCCAGGCAGAGTATCCATTGGCATCGGACGGCAGTCCCATGCCAATGGAAACAATTATGCCGGCCTGCTAAGGTGCCTCTTCACACTACGGCGGAAGGACCCAGGATTGTAGGAAGGAGGGAACACGTGAGATGGCAAACAATTCCACAGCCTGACGGTGCGGCACAAAAAAGAATTAGAGAACCGTTTGGTTCGCGCCGGGATGGTTTGGACCGACAAGCTGTGGCTTCGCAAGCCAGCCCGCGTGGTTCTGGTAAGGAATGGTGAGGAGGGGATCAAGTTGAACAATTCCTCAGAGCATTCCCCGTGATACAGGCGGTAGAACACGCTTAGAGAGGCGACATCCCTCCGGAGTTGTAGCGACTCTAAGTTGCTCGTAACGTCTGCATCATTCACAATGCGGATGGCCCGCCGCTGCAATCCATCCAAGGCATCGAGCAGGTACTGGGCGGATCCATCCCAGAAGTGCGAACAGTACTCCATACCCGGCCGGACCTGCGCTTTATACAAACGATAAAGCTGACCGGGCGTGAAGAACCGACGCACCCTGTTCAGGACACCAATCCTGCGTGATGTGGCAGATATTACGCCCTCGATGTGATTCCTTGGATTGAGATCACAGCGGATATCCACACCAAGGATACTCAGGTCATTCCGCATTGACAGGGGAGTACTCTGAATCTCTCATTATCAGCCCGGAGCCAGAAAATTGTGCCCCATAATTATGGCGATAGGCTCCCCCTCTATCACACCAGTGGACGAAACTGTGAGTGTCCAGATAGGATCTCTCTCTATCACTATTGATACAAAGGTGTGTATGTATGAATAAACTACCATGTTGTAGTTTAATATCACCATGCCTCCTCCCACTACTTATAAATAAAAACCTACACAATGATATCTACCGAGTGACGTCAATGGTAAAATTATTACGAAAATTAATATTAGGCTCTTAATGTCAATGTCAGTCGTGAACCGACTAACAATTGTAATTATTGCTTTCCTAGAATCGAAAGCACTGGATATTTTATTTATATTTGCAATTGTGCTCGTTTAAAAATAAATTTTATTTTATTATTATACTTGTTTTTATAGTATAATTGGTTCCGTAACTTGCATAGTTCAAACTTTAAACCGTAAAATACATAGTAAGATTCAAAGTTAGAGCAAGTTTTTAAATCGAAAAAAAAAACTGTTTAATACGCTTCATCAAATATGCAGAGACTAGTGTTTTTTTATAACTATATATTATGTTAACTTGGTAATTAGACCATAATGATTTCGAATCCATTTCACCAAAATGAAATTTACCAATTAAACCAAGCCCACAAACAATTTACTAATCAAATAAAATCATAGGAATAAAATAAATGCGAATGTATCAGAAATTTTTACCGTTTAGGGAGTTATAAAATAGTTTTTGCATAAAAAATTCTAACATTTCTGTACGGAAAGTTAATTCCTAACCGAAGTCAACAAAATACACAACTTTTATTTAACCTGTTTCATCCCACAAATGGGCAAAGGTCAGCCCACTCTCTATCGAAGAAATGCTCAAATATCGAAGAAATCGAAGAAGTGCTTCGAAGAAATTTCATTCAGGTCTGCCGCGGCAGAAAAAACACAACCTACATCTGACAAAATCTAACTTAATAAATTAGACCAAGATCAAGCTCGAATCACAAAACAGATTATAGCTTATAAATCACTGACACTATTATCAGCTTAAGGATGCGATTTGGTACAAAAAAAATATTGAAAACTACTATTTCGATTCTGGCGCCACGCTCTGGTGAGAACGAAAAATTATCTTGTAAGTAGTTTAAATGGAATTTTTAAATGGAAATATGTTTTGTATGTTGATATTATAAACTTTCTTGATATTAGAAACAATTTCATTGATATTAGTTAAAATTACAAGAGGTTATGAAAGAAACACATTTTGAAATATTGACAAATAAGAATTAAATTTCGCGCGTTTGCCTAGCGCGCTCTCTGATGGCGAAATCACGACGAAAAAAAAAAAGAGTTGTGCATCTATCTTTGTATATAATACTAATCTTTAATTATCAATGTAATATCAATATGCACATTGTATTGAATCAGACTCTTCCACTTGCAATCGATTTCTAACGCTTGGAAGTTTAGTCGAACCACTTTATAATTCACAACTTATAGAACGAATGATAGGCTTGTACTGTCATTAATAAGTTACAAATCACTGAATTATTTATTTCCTTTCATTCTTGCTGTGGCAATTGCAGTTTTGTATTATATAGTGGTATCGTATATTTTGGAAAATTATAATTTGGGAATATTATGTTAAAATGAGGAAATTGGTTGAAAAATCTTGAGTTAAATATCAGAGCCTACTTTTGTAATGTACTCCTGTATAGGTAGGTAATTAATTTTATAAGTCTCTTTGACACTAAAGTCAAATATAACAAAGTCTCAACTTTATATCTGAAATCTTTCTACAAAACAGGCAGTATATTACAAAAAGCTTTACCACAGATCGTATCAGTAGAGGTATCAGTTACAACAATTAAGCTACAAACCCTTAAATTTCACTGAAAATACCCATTAAAAATATCTAAATATCTTCACTGAACCTTGAAGCGGATCACACCTCCAATTATTCGGCTAATTAATGTTTCAAACCGCTGCCTGGTTATATAATTGATTTGTTTCGAGTATCAATAAAAGCGGTGGCTATTTTAATTTCATAGTTCATTTCGGCGGAGCAAAAAGCCCACGTTCCGAGCAGCCCTTAATACAAATATGAGTAAAGCTGGGTGCACAAAAATGACATAATATTTTTTTTTATTTTCATTTATTACTGAAGAAAATTTCAAATGTTAATGTTTAAGCTCTTAGTTTTGCTCAACTAGAACTTCGTGAAATATTAAGCGAGTCACCTAATGACAAGTTCCCGTTGACAACTAATCATCAACATTGATTATCATCAATGCAGTTGCAAAATATTAGATGGATTACCATCGTCAATGTCTGTCTGAACGATTTAACACCAAACTACATTAAAGATAGTTTAGATTTCGTAAATATTTGACTGTTACACAAATTTTTCCTGAAAAGGTTGCCTGGAAGAAACTGTCAAGGGTGATAAAGCTGCCTCGTGTACTGTTATTTATTATTATTTCATTTCTTTCATGTACTTGGTTGTCTACATGTTGCAAAAAAGAATTATATAAATAAAATATTCCCACAATATAGATTTGCTGAGCAATTTTTCCAAGGTTGAAGTAGATATGCCACCGGGCATATCTATATTAATTTAATAATTTTAAGCAAGTATACAACGTTTTTCTTCGTTAACTATCAGTACATTAAATTCACGATCTAGCGAATATAACATCAGAAATACTCTATATGTTTACTCTGCCTTCAAGCCTAAAAGCCAACAACGCATCTACGACCATCCCAGCAACATTTATAGCTACGCGTGATTACAATGCTGTCGCACATCCTCGTTTATCGATTATGTAATAAAAAAATCAAATTACCCTCGTAAGCAATGGTCCGTCGACTATAGACGACTTAAAACGAAACCCCATAACACCGCGCCCGCCCCCATCCGGCCGCAATGACGTGCCGTATGATTGATTACACTTTTTTGTCTCGTTCGAGCATTTTATTGAAATTGATGGTTTGCTCGGCGTTCGGAAATATACTTCAAATAATTTGCTAATCGAGTTGACGTTGTAATTGGGACTTTCGCAAATAACCATCAGATGTAATGAAAGCGGCTCGGTGGGCGCATTTTTCGTTGCTGTTTACTTTTTACGGTGAATATTAGTTTTATATTAGCGTGAGCATGCCCATCGATTAAGTATCTAAGGATTCTGTCACTTTAAAGCAATGTGCGAGAACGTTGGCACACGAACGTCAACTGGTAGTGGAAGCATTTTAAGGACACTGAGTACTAAAGCTTGGCTAGTATCTGTGAATGTATCAGTTGTCTTTAACTTGCAACGATATTAATCAAACAGTAAAATGAATAGAAAGGGTTATGAGTAAAATATAAGTTTATCACTAACACCCAATAATATATCATTGGCAGAAAAATGTGTATACATTTAATTTGAATTTAGAACATCAACATTAGGCTTTTGAAAGTATCATATTATTCACTATTAAACGACCTTTAACATACATTACTAAATATACACATTTGCCTGATACTCCCTCACAAAACATAAACTTGTGTGTGTGTTTCGATTTTTCTGATGAGAAGTGTAGTTCTAGCTCAGATTTTTTTAAATAAATGAATATCAACAAAAATAAATATATTGTGTGGCGAGTATAGAACTCACACACAACATTTCGGCTTTGGATATGTGAAGTTGGAAATAAAATATGATTGTTCACTTCTAGTATGACATAACTTGACGCCTTATCTTAATAGTAGCAACAATAATTGCTGCAGCCATTAGCGAAGCGGACTCTTAGGGATCTGGATGAATAATAATTTGAGCCACCAAACGTATTATATTTTCAAGGTTTGACTTGACTTGGATTTGAGCCCTAGTCAATTACTTAATCTAGGTCAGTTATACCAATAAAACGTTCTACTAATCATTAATCGCAAATTAATACATTTTCGTTTTATGGTAGCTTGTATAAAAATTGTATAACAATTGAGCGTACTTAAAAAAAAAAACTCAATTTAGCACAAATATAACTAATTAATTTAACCAACAAAATGTCCGGCAAGTTTCTTTTTGGCGAAAAATTAATGAACTTAAAATTAATTAAGGTAAAAATTTACTTTTATAAAGAAAGATTCATTATAAAGTAATTTTGTGGCACTCGAGTTGATATCGTCTGGTGGAATTTCGCCCTAATTTAATTGGAATGGCTACCTAGACCCCCTGCTGTTGCTATGAGTGTTCAAGTGGCTTGGGGTTCCACCTAGACACCGGCGCGCAGTTTATTATATTTCCTGTATCAGGGGACGTGACTTTGATAGCATTTTGTCGTAATTTAGTTTAAAGAGGTTTTCATTGCCTTTGTTTTTAGCATATTCTCCGTTTTGTCCTAACAAAAGATGTGACTATAAGCCTGATACTTGCTTGTAAAACAAAATGCCATACGATAGAGTTTTGCATGTACAAACTTTTTCTTGATCAGCATCATTTTTTTTTTAAATTTGAATCTATTACTATCGAAAGAGTGTAAAATAAACTATGGTAAGGTAAAAGCACCAATGCCCGACACTGAACCAATAGATGACACTTTCGAAAAAATATTTTCTAATAAGAAAACTAAATATTGTAATGTCATTGCTCCTAATTTTAAAGCCACCTCGTACCATTTATGATACATGCCCAAAAGCTTGTTTGCACTGTCAGAAGTAAATTTCAATTTTTTTGTTAATTGACCACAAACAGTGTGATTTCGCGCCATTATGAGCCATTATTCTTAGCGTGTTTCTTAAGGAACTCATTTTCAAACGGTATGATTTTGTCTTATATTATATGACTTTTGGCTATATCGGGTTTCGATATTATATGGATATTACATTATTGATTTATTTGGACCATTTCCTTGTTATTTTGGCTTGTTTTTGTATAAATTTTTAGTGGTGGTGTCTACTATTAGTTCCAGAAATTGATCAAAATCTAAAAGATGACATATGTAAACTTGGTACTTTATTTTATTTATTTATTTAACTTTATTGTACACCTACATTATTATACATATAAATACATACAACATACATACATATATATGTATATACATATACAAAATAGACATGAAATGTAATAAATATATGCATAGTAAATAAATATAAAAAAATGCTAATAGTAAAAGCACAACAATGTGTAAGTTCAGTGAAAAAGATAGTGTTCCTTGACTAGTGATTTAAATGATGGCAATTTGCGAGCCTGTCTCACGACATTTCTGGAAGTGAGTTCCACAATCGAACAGCGAGTACGGGGAATGACTTGTCCATAAATGTCGTGGTGTGTACAGGTATTCTCAGTTTCAGGTTCTCCGATGACCTCAGGGATCTTTCATGGGAATTATGAAGAAATATAAAACGGTCATTGAGATAAGAAGGGGCGAGAGGGTTAAATAATATATTATATAAAAGTGAAAAAGTGTGAGAAACCACTTGAGCTTAAGACGAAACTCAGAAAGATTGTCATATTTGCGTAAATCAAATATGAATCTTATGCAAACATTTTGAGATGCTCAATTTTATTTATTTATTTTATTTCATATCTGAGTTTCGTTTGTTGTACACTAGGCTAATTAAAAGAAGACAGTGTCAACTATTAGAGTCTAATAGATGTCCACTACTAGAATACATTAATTTCAGATTACGGTTTGAGCAATTAAAAATGATGAGATGAATTAAGATCAACTAAGAATGATGAGATGGGAAAAAGAAAATCAATAAGAAAGATAATTAATTAGAAATTGATATAGGACTAATAATAATAAATTTATATACAGGTGAAGAAAATTACCACGAAGAAAATAAGACCACACCTGATAATAATGTAATTTAAAGTCCTTGAAAGAAAGAAGAAGATATTACATATATTTTGTTACTTAATTAATTCTAAAGCACAATCTGTGCTAAGTTTGATTTTAAATTATATTTTTTTGATAACACATAATATTAAAATGATGTTATAGACATGTCTATTATTAGTGCCAATTGATGTCTATTATTGGGGTATCTGATTTTTTATACATGTCATCTATTAGTGACTACGGCAATCCTAAGAATTTTTTTTTTTATGTAAAATATAGCAATCTTAATTTCATTATTATGAAATAGTTAAATTCCAAATGTTGCTCTAACAGTAAAAGAAAATGTAACTTTAGTTTTTTGAAAAACATTTTTGAATTTTGAGAATTAAGTTTGATTTATCCTTAAATTGTCTACTATTGGTGCTTTTACCTTAACTCGGCCTACTTTTTTCTCAGAATATCGGGCAAATAAATCTGTAAAGAATCATCTTTACGGTTCAAGGCAGAAATTACGTGACACCAATCCGCTCTCATCTAAATCAAATCCTATTGAGTGTAAGGATTACGTGGAGTTTACAGTTGACGCGTCAGTGAATTTATATTGAAGGACCATTACTGTTTCTGTGTCAGTCTAATACATCTAATTTATATGCACAATGTAAATACATTGTTTACTTTTGAGGTGCCTATTATTGTAGTTATTTTTTCATTACCGTTGTAGGCAGACGAGTTAGTTGCCTTTTGAGGTAACTATTATTGCAGTTATTTTCTTAATGCTATTGTAAGCAGAGCTAGTTGCCTATCTGGTCATGGACGCTATAATTCCAGGGGCATAGGCCGCTTATTGTTATTTATTGATCCATTGTATGGTTTGGCCTACTAATTTTATTAAATAGTCCCAAGCCGTTTTAGAGAAATATCAATTTCAGAGAAATATTAATATCAAATAGCATAGTAGTTTGTTTAGAAAATTGGCTTCATAAATTCTTAACACACAGATATGGAAAGTGGTTAAAGAATAGTTTGCAATCTAATGGGACACAAGATGCTTATAACTTACAACAGGAACTGGTTATTTTTGGAAGACGCTCGTATTCACCAGAGGACATGTTATTGCATTTGAAGTTTCAATTAAAGTTTACCCAGGCAAACCAGAAAAGTCTTAACGCGACGCACACGATTATTCTAAGCATAAACTCGCGCACCGTAGACAAATTTCTTTGTTTCAAACAGTCACAAACTCACAGCAGCCGTCGACAATCACATTGAAAATGTTGAAAAAACAACTTTAGTTCGCAACCAGTTCATTTTGTTCGAAGGCCCCGAGGGCCTCGCCGGGAATGCTTTGGCGTCCACGTTTGATACTTATTTACAAGGCGGGAAAAGTAAATTACTTTCCAGCTAGGGATTGATTGTTGGCTGCAATCCCTCGAGATTGTGATTGCAAGCTGCTATTTTATTGCTTGCCGGTGCCTTGCTGCGCTCTAGAATACGTCGTCTACATTTTAATTTTTAACTTTGTTGGTTTGACTTCTGTTTGATAGGAGTTTGGATTAGAAAGTTGCACGTTTTTATAGTGGCGCAATTAATACATCAATGCATTTTGACAGCCTGCGGCGCAATGGGTGAAACGCCCACTGTGAAACGAGAGGTCGCGGATTCGATCTCCGCAGCGAGACAAAATATGTTGGTGTGGCGCACAAATATTTGTGTCGGGTCTGGGTGTATGTGAGACCGAAGAGTCTCATGTAATTTCTTATACCCGACACAAGACTTAATTGATCTTAATGTGTAGTAAGAACTGTGTATGTAACTGGGTGTATATATTTAATTCATTCCAAAACTAATGACTGATGTGTAGACACGCTGATGACTGATGACTAATCGGCCTAACATCAAATCATTTATAAATACTACATCCAACGATGAAAAATTAAAACTCAATTTTCTTCTCCACTATAAAACCTCAGTAGCAGACATCAATACGCAATCACAGAAAAAATATTTATAGAATACAAAGTATTTTACTATAAAACAATTTCTAATTTAAACCTAACATTAACAACATCAAAAATAACTCGCCATAACTAAAAGTTTTTTTTTTTCTTTAAATTTCCAAGTCCCGGGAGTTTGTTCGTAAAGGGCTACCTTTGTTCATTACTCGCCGAAGCCGCAGTAGTGCGCCGAAGCCACACAGCTGCTGCGTAACCCTTTCCGAGGGCGCTGCTGCCTCATTATTGAGCTGTCCGTTTTGATTTGATGGTTGAAGTTCGCTGAGTTAACTTGTGTCTTGTTGCTGTGGTATGGGGGTAGAAAACGCGAGGATGTGGGGTCAATTTTCAAAAGTATCTTTTTAGTAAAAAAAAAAATGATGAAAGGCACTTGGATTGGTTTTATAACTTCATACGTTTTGTATTTATTGCTTTTATTCACATCGCGATTACACTATGACTAGAATAATCTTATTTGGAGTCTCAATAATTCCATTTTAATGGACCATCTCATATGACTAAAATACTACATTAATGATTAATATACACAATATAAATAAATAATATAAAGGCATAGGGCCAAAAATCGTTTCCACCTTTTAAACGTTTCTTTAGTCCGGCAAGGCAAATAAGTTTCTTTGCCTTACCGTGCAGTGCAGTTGCACTGAACCTGCAATGTCATTCAGTTAGAGCATCTAATGCCATCAAACGCTGGCCATTTGACACAATTATGCCGGCCCACTCTTACCATATCCAATTTCCAACACCTAGTAACAGTTCCTCCTCCTATTAATTTAACTTTCTGATTGATTTCGTTGCGGGTTAAAGACAAGTTAGACATTCTGGGAGCGAGCTTCAATGATCGGTGTCATTACAATGCGTGCCACTGTTGATCCTGGCTTACAGCAGTTATAGTGGTGGGAGTGAGGGTGGGACAGTCTCCTAAGCCTAGTAACAGACATAAAATCCCCACATTGGATATTCATAGATTACTTAACGAGTTACTGTTAGCCAGTGCATACTAAACACATGTAAATACGCCTTAGAATAACTTGGACTAAACTGAAAATTCAATACAAAACTGTTTGACAAGTTAACAAAGCCGGAAAAAATATGTTTTAATAAAGAGCCTATAGTCTTCCTCTCGGGCCCTTCACTGCCACTGCATAATTTTATATTTATGATACAATTTAAACTCAAAGCGTCCATAAAAAACGACAAATGCGAGACGTTACCGCTTGCTTTATTAAAAAATATTAACATTTTAAAGAATGCCTCTCGCTCGTAAATTACAAGAGCAAGGCGTCCTGCCGCGAATATTTTTATTAAATAAACGGCATGGAGCCAATTTCGATGCGATGTGAATGGGAACGGGTAATATCACTATGTTAGATGCTGTCGTGTTTTGTTCAGCCTGCGCGAATTTGATTTATTTTTATAAACTTACTTCATATTTTGCTCGAGTTCAATACAGTGACTATAATGATGTGATGCTTTGCGGTTTAAATAAAGTATCCATTGTAGATATGATTCCTTGCAGTCAGTAATTAAATACTACAATGTTCGATTGCTCGAAAGCATTTTTAAGCTTACTGAACTCTTAAGGAACACATGAGCTGTGAGGCAATACGACGGATTTTCTATCCATTGTTGTGTATCTAGGCACATACGAATATTCTACCATATTCTCCGAGAGCACCTGCAAGAACTTAGTGAGTTTCAAACTTCGCAATGAGCTCACCTTGAAATAACCTTATTTCTTTTTACAATGCTATAAAAAAAAACTCAAGATGGTACACAGAGCACCATGTAGCAGTTTATTTGGACTCCCTCCAAAAAACTTCATAAGCTAAACTTGCGCGGGCATCTGCGAACTGCTCGACGAAGCTAAGTGAAAAGTTACTGTTGAAATTACATTCGAGCAAAGAAAAAAGTGTATTTTTGGCTTTCGTCCGTGTTAAGAATATAAGAGGCTTAAAATAACGCGAAAAAAACGTGTTTTTTTTTTTTCACACTCGGCTCGCAGTGTCGCGCGAATTCGCCTAAAGTTGTCTAACTTTTTTCATTCGCGTGAATCGTGCAAACTTAAAATCCGACAGTTTGATATCGCGCCGGCACTCGTAATCGGCTCTTATGTACAGGTGGCTCCGTTTTTCACAACTTTATGCAAAATAGTATTCAAATTTAATATCCGAGGGCTGCAAGCATTGTTTTATGAATTAATCTGATACGTTCCTGTTTCTTGTAGAATAATTTAAAGTTGAACTTTCGATGCGATCGATTTTCAACGGCTTGTTCTAAGAAATTTAATATGCTGGTCCACAAAGTGGATTAGTCAATGCTCTTCGAATTATTGTAAAATCAAAGTTAATATTATAATTTTACCCACTAATACATTACATTAGTTAATTCACTCAATGGAGCCTTAAAAATCAAGCGCAGGTAAAAAGCCCTAAAATTATTTCTAAAAATAACTTGATCGACGCAATAAAGTTTCAATATAAAGATGAAAACGCCTAAAACCTCTCATTTCAGACACATACGGCGTTTTATTTAATTCGCCCAATAGTCGAGGCTCTAGACGAGATCGCAAATAAACAGCATCGCTTTTATTTTCATTACTTTCGGTGTGAGAACACTTGAAACACGGTACTGTGTCTATTCAGCAAGGTCACTCTATTGGCCTTTATTGTTCAACATTCATTGACATAATGAATTACAATGCAGTTTATTGCAAGTGCAATGCACTCCAATGCACTCCAGATAAACTATGCCGGAAATAAAGCCAACCTGCTCTAAACCTACTGGTGGTAGATCTCTCATTTGTGGGAGGCCGTCTGGGTAGGTACCACAGCAATCTACATTTCCTCCACTAAACAGCAGTATGAATTCACTGTTCTGTTCCGGTTTGAAGGACATTGTAGGCTAACTACTGGACATATTTAGATTTAACATCTTATATCTCAGGATGGCGAGCGCAGTAAATTGCCAACCATTGCTTTGTAATTCATGGTGTCACTGCTACGGTACCATGAGGTTTTGTGACACTAACTATCAGGCGACCATCTCACCAAATGGCATACCTTGCCAAGCATCGAAATTTAAAAAAAAACGGATTTATTTATTTGTTTACACTGGTTGAACATGAAGCGCGACGCATTTGTGGGTGGTTAGCAATGAGGAGATTTCCACTATTGTCAATGGTGATGGATATATGGGGAGATAAAAGTATCCTACGCATAGATAAAGAAGTAGATGAGAGGCGTAATGAATTAATCACGCTAAGGGTTAACTGTAAGCAGATTATGAGTTTCAAATTTTTTGGCATATAAAACTAGTCAAAATCGTCTGTCTAAACTACTGCCTGCACACTTTATCATGCCAACACAAAAAAAAAACTCTGTCAAAAATTCCGACAGTATCAAAGAACATGAAACACATAATCCGCTTAAAAGTTAACCCTCATCTAGACCTAAGCATGGAGTTATGAATCAAGTTGGGGGTTAAACGTTTGAAACACCAATCTTCCGACGCCGAAACGCATAAATCATCGTCTTGCTGAGGGCTAGAGTTAAGTTTGAGCCTGTGTCGTCGAGAATTAAATTTACAACCCTAATTTAGTTTGTATCCGAGGTATGTAGGATGTCTTGAGTATGGGCCCCAAATAGTACTTGATTTAATTCTGCAATTTGAATCTATTGGTCGATTGGGATATTCATTGACCTGTGCATATCGGTTTGGAGTGATATATTGAACTTGTTTTTCTCATTGTCATTAAGTCTCACGATAAAAGGAAAAATATAATAATATATGGGACAAATATCTACAATAATATGAATTTTGCTTTATTTATTATGAAGTGCAATATTTGAGTGCCATAAAAAATACAGTTGAATTGAGAACCTCCTCTTTTTTGAAGTCGGTTTGATAAAATTAATGCACACTACAATTCCCTAGTAATATTACAAAAAATGTGTTGTGAATATTATTCAAAACCTAGATAAGTTACCTTATATTAAAAAAATCTATCTATATACTTTTGCATGAGTTTTGAATGTTTGGTGTGATGATATTCTATATAAAAATCTGGATAAGCAACTTACATATGTGCGCCAGCTTGCCGATTTTCGAAGACCTGAAACGTAAAGAAAGCCATGTGAGAATCCTAAAGCAAATACTTTATTCATTTTAATCTCAGAATTTAAATGAGATAATTGAGAATTAACCTATCATCAGCTGATTTTAAGCCAAGCCTGAGAAGTCAGTATCCTTCTGAAATATTTCCAGAACAATATAACTCTACTTTCTTAAAGGGAACAGTAGGTAATATTCCTCTAATGATGTCAGTGTTCACGGGTGGTGACCTTTAGGTGGTCCCGTCTTCTCTTTTCCCTCTTATTCCATAAATATAGTATCAATATAAGTCTAACAATCGAAACATAATCCCCAAATCGTTGAAAAGTGAAACTCTCAACACAATTTTATACATTTCCTCGAACCCATTATAAGTCGGTGTTTCTATCCTTCAGCCTGTCGAGAGCCGGACGAGTCTCGTAATTATCCCGGACTAACGTTTAACGCGTAAAAGTGATGACAGATGCTCGACGCAAATCAAATAATGAATAAAAGCCCAAGACTAAGAAGTTTTCACCCCTGTACTAACGAGAAAAGTTGAATTCGGATAATACGTCGACGGAGGTACATTTCAGTATTATTCGGGTAAGGATATGCTATAGATGACGGCGGGTGAGGATGCGATGCGTTTGGTGTAATGAATGCTTCTGCACCTAATTTTATTGTGTGTAAAATTTGACAATGTTGGCAGTATTGTGTTGGTAGTGTGAGTTTTTTTTTATCGCAATGAATAGAGAGACGAGCATGCCGTGATGGTAAGTAATACGACCGCTTATGATCAGTAACAAAACCAAACAACACCTTGAATTACAAAGCAATGCTTGTCATGCGCTTGCCATGTTGAGACATAAGACGTTAAGTCTCAATATGTCCAGTTACAAAATCCTTCATACCGGTACACAACAATGCAAACAAAGTACAGCAAGGTAAATAAACGATGTAATAAAAGTTGCGAAAACTCGTTGGATGCATGCCTCTTTCATATCCCTATGGAAATCCTCAGGAGTTGTATAGAAGTTAAAAGACAAGGATAAATAGACAATAGTGGACTCTCTATGGTTTAAGAAAGAATTTTTATGATGACGATGTGAAAAGGTTAGTGTTAAATATGTTATTTGTTTTAAACGGTGTAAAGTTGGTTCTAGTAGCACACTAATTGAAAGAGAAAAATCCTTCACACTGCTATAATATATTGATGATACAGTCGGTACTAATAAACCTGTCAGTACAAGCATTCCTAAGATTCCATAAACAAAATTTCGTCTGCTACTGTACAAATAAATAAACAAATACACCCAAACAGTCACGTACATAGTCCTGACCTTACTCTAAGATCGAGTCTTGTGTCGTGGGTATCAGGAACGAGAGACTTTTCGGTCTTACAAACACCCAGCTCACAAAATACCTGCGGTTCACAAATATTTGTTTCGGTGCGGGTATCGAACCCGCTACCTGAAATAGCCAAGGCTCCTGAACCCGCCACCCGCTCCGCTCGTCACCCCACATCACGTCCCAACACAAAATGATTGCCGTGCGCTAGTGTCAGCGTTTCCAGCTCATCTCCCTCGTTAGGGCGCGATTGCGGGCGTTAAATTAAAACCGCCGCACACACAACCACGTCTCTTTGACACTGATAGTCATGTGATCTGTTAGAATTTATGAACGCGCCCCTAGAGCGCTGTCGGAGCGACGCGCAAATTGCTGGTTGTTATTTAAACTGGCGAAAAGTTAAATAACTGGAACGCCCGGGAGTTTGTGATTGGAGATGTTTAGTGTTTCATCCTTTAGCGGAAAAATCTGCACGCGATAGAGATCTTTTCTAGAAAAATGTTGTGCACAGAAATCTGTGGCGTATGTAAATTTCTAATAGGAATCATAAATTAATGCTTTATGTAAAACAATCGTAAGAAATTCAGCCAACGCGCAATATGCCGAATCTTTAGATTATAGCTTAAGATATAACTACAGTTCAAATGTAAATAATGTTGTTGAAGACAGACAGAAGAAGACAGTAGGGAGCGACCCTATCACATCGTGGGACGGAACATACAAGGCGAAATGTGGGTGTCCAGGCACCTCTGCCTACCCTTCTGGGAAAAAGGCGTGAGTTTATGTATATATGTATATATATTTTATGTCTTAAATATTCAAAAAAATATTTACTCATTCGCACAACAAGCTAAACATTTTAGACTACAGTGCCTCTATTTTCACATCTACAATTTACAAACAGAATGCTTGATCAAACTGTCTGGAGTTAGTGAAAATCTTCAAGCTTCCATTATAAAAGACGGTAGTTGTAGCTTCGTTGACAGGCCCTTATCACACACCCGCACTCGGTGGTAATTACTACGATTGTTTTCATACAGACAAACTGCATAAAGGGTGGGGTGTTGGAATTTCGAGACTTTCGTGTGTTGTGTCTGAGCGAGGATTTATATGACATTTTGTTGTTTGAGGACATTCAATTAAATTGATGGAGTTAAGATAAATTAATCGGAAATTAATTATTTATGAAATGCTCATATTAAAATATTACAGGTGATTTTTGTGGAAGGTGATTAATGGATTTCGGAGCGCGATAATTCATAAGTCAGGTCCACAAAATATACAGGCACATATTATTTTCTCTCTCTCTTCCCCAATTATTTATTCATTTATATAATTTTTTGTACACCAATATTTATATAAAAGAAACAATAAAACTGAAAATATATAAAACAGAAATACATTACACTACAGACATGGCTACCATGGCGGCCTTATCGCTACCTGTGATTTCTTCCAGGTAACCTTTGGATAGACTAGATTAACATTTAAGTATGTATGTAGTTTATATATTAGAATGCGACGAGAAGCTTAGAGAAACAGATGCCTCAGTAGTCACTTGTCACTTGAAAATATGAGTTCAGAAATGACACAATTTTCGTGTTATTTTGATATTTTTGTAATAAACATGATTTTTAAGAGTTATTAAATTCCTGGAATCTTAATCTTGTGGAAGTCAATCAAGTCAAGTCAAGTCTCTTAGTCAATGTCACCGAATTTTACTTTCGCACTTACCACCCAAATAAACCTCAAACCTAATCTTATTATTGATATAAAATATCTAAGCAGTATTAAATCTAATTCGATATCCACTAGACATCATTGAAATTTGTTCAATTCTAAAATCTATAAAATTTACCCCTCTTTCCTCTTGGATGACGTTAATCAGATAATATAAAGTTTTAAATTCTTTTTCACTTGAAATGAGAGTTGATAATACTTAAGTGGGGAGAATGGGGTGCTTTTTCGAGAGAATGTTACTGTGTCGAAACGGTAAGCCGATTAAAATCCCGATGAGACTTATACGTGTAAACATATTGAATGATAATGCGTCGAACCGTATCATTTTGCTGAGGGCTTGTGAGACACCAATGCTTAAGATAGAGTGTGAAATAGTTTATTGGAGTAATAATTCAATGCATATGAGTCCGAGTACAGGTTATAAATTTTTAAAATCGAGTACGATGAATTGAGTTTTGCCATAGTCACTTCACATAACATGAATTGTTTACGAACTGCTACAGTATGCAGGAGATAAATATAAACAACTAAAATATCTTTCTAATACTCTTAAATATTGGTTGATAAAAACATTACAATTCTCGCATTTATGACGCAATGTTGGATGTTGTACAAGTTTGGAATGTTTAACCCTCCGTATGTCACACATTTGGTATGAGACGCAACCGTTTTGCTTCCATAGTTCGCTAATTCCATATTTTATACATACATTATACATATAACCACGCTTGTTACATCAAGAGGGGGGACAGAGATGAAAATAGTATACCTAAATCTAATATTTATGCCCCCTGATGTTAAAAGCAGTGTTGAGATTAAATCGGGCAGAAATCTGATTATTTATTAAATTATGTATATTCTCGTATACTATATTTTGACTTAACATGAGACAAGAAGCGGTATACTGGACTGACTGCCAATCTTCACTAGTTGGAGAGGTATTACAAGAAAAAGAATCCTACTAATATTTTAAATGCGAAAATTTGTGTGTTTGTTACTTCTTCATTCTCAAACCGCTGGACAAATTTTGATGAAAATATATATGGAACTAACTGACCACGGAGTTTCTAAGCCTGCTTTTTATCCCCAAAATAATACTTTCCTCGTGGGATATGCAAGAAATGAATGAATTATATTAAATTTTCTTTCAAACTCAAAGGAACGGGTTGGGAAGTTTAAACTATAGTAACGTTGAGTTTAAATATTTAAATCAGTTATCGAAATAGTCCCTATTTTTTTAAAGTGGTCTGGAGTCTGGAATCAAAAAGTAGCAGCACCCGGGCGAAGCTGGGCTAGACCGCTAGTACTTTTGAAATTCTTTAGGTTATAATTGCAAATTTAAGTAGAGAATTTAATACTTCAAAAATAATTTTCAAAGGATGGTATAATGCGCTTGGATTTAGACTGAATCATACATTATATTAATATTATTATAATTTGGGGAAGAATTAAGTCGCCATTGTAGATTATTTTTAAATCATAATTATTACAATTCAGCTTGAAAATATTTTGATTTTGGTACATTGTTTCTATCATTAAAAACGCGAGGAACTTTCAAAATGTATTCTTTCATAATGATAATTTTCTGCAGTTTCTGCCTACAGGACAAAATTGATAATATATCGTGCAATTACCGCCTACTGGTAAGCATTGGAGTCATCTCCAATCGAGAGTTTAATTGATACCATTCAGGCTACAATCTACCAGGCTAAAATATTGCAACTTAGTGAACTTCAAATATCACAAAAAATCTTGTAAAGATTTTCATAATATGCACGATATAAAATTGATAATATAGAAAGTTTAAAATATAAATCCACTTACTTCTACACTGGAATATTTCACAAAACTCGAACAGAGTCACGGTATATAAAGTGTGATAATACAATGACGTGATCAAACACTAAAAATTTCGTACAAAATCAAAATAAAGAGAATCGAAATATAAGACTACATAAAAAAATAAAAAAACACACAACACAAAATATTAACTAAAATTTCAGTCACATTGCTCCGCCATTTGTCTTACTACTGACGGCGCTTTTTTCGTAGGGACATGTCGACTTTTTAAAATGTATTTGACATTATTGCCAGTATTTTTATGACAATGCTTTATAAACTCTTTGTAGACAACCTTTTTATAGGGGTGTTTTTTTTATAAGTCTAGCTGTGAAACAACATTTCACAAGTTCGATACTAGATCAAATCTTTATTAGCAGACGGGCATAATTGTGTGGACCAGCGATATTATCTTTATTTAGGAGTGTTTCGTATTGAAAAAAATGTATAAAATTAAAAAAAAAACATTCCCTTAACCTGCAAAACATCATTATACATTTTTATTACATAAAAGGAGGAAACGTTTCATCTAAACGATATTTATAAAAACACAAAGACGCCAGCGAAGTTTATAATCGTATTTTATCAAAGTAAAATCGCGTTTTGACGTCGTGAGGGCCCATACCTGACCTGATTGCATCGCAAATTGTTCATGAATAAATAATATTGTCATAGAACAGTTAAGGAGAATACGGGCTATGTTAATGTCGTGTAACTTTTTCATTTATTTTTATTTTATATCAAATGTTTATATTAAGGACTGCTTCGGTGGCGTAGTTGTACTACGGTACGGTTACAAAGCTAAGGTCTCGGGTTCGAATTCCGGGTCGAGTAAAGTGAGTTTTCTTTTCATCATCAACCCGGAGGCAGGAATTTGTGCTCGATATGGCGATGGGCTCGCCACCTATCACATCGTAGGACGGAACACACAAAGTGAAACTTGGGTTTTCTGGTTGCACCTCTGCCTACCCCCTCTGGGGAAGAGGCGTGTGTTTATGAATGTATATATATTTTAGGAGTAAAGTGTTACATTAGTAGTTAGTAGATGAGTTATATACGTAAAAAGTGGTCCTTTGGTATTCTCAGATTGCAAAGTTACTCATAAAATAGTTTTTGAGATTATAATGTAGCATTAGGAATTTATGTGTGGCGCTTAATTGTATTGAATTACATCGTGTTTCATTGTACGAGTCATAATTCTTTAAGTATTTACTTAGCTTAAACATAAGAAGTTATCAAATCGAAAAACAACATAAAACATGTTTTCTAGGCTTTACAATTAAGCCTATCTTTAATATTATTATCTCACGGTAAAAAACTAATGCAACTTCCAACAAAATCAATTTTAACATACATTAAATTCAACTTACTATGTACGTCATACGTGTTACTATATTAAAGCAAGACTACACCATAAAAATACCGCATTAGAAAAAAATATAGATTAGCTAATGCCCGATCAATACTAGGACACCAAGGACAGATCGACCTCAAGTCAGCTTCAATTAAAGTCAGCCCATGTTTTTAATATATTTTACAAAGAGAATCGGGAAAAAAAGAATTCGGGATCCACCAAATAAACCACGCACGGACTTGGAATACATGATGAGTATTAATGGGAAATTAGAACCTTATTGCTACCAGCCTAATGATAGCCTGAAACGTTTTTTTTTGCCTTCCAATTATTTTTCCAATACTTTATGCAAAACTTGGGTTGGGTTTTTATTAAACTGTATCAATTATTTCAAAATTGAAAAATTATTATGGGTATTTTGATATAAAATTGAAAACATTGCGATTGAAAAATACGATATGCTTTATTTTTGCAAAATTAATCTAATGATTATTTTTACAATATTCATAATATTGTCTTTGTATACCATTATGTTTATAGTCTAAATTAAAAAAAAAAGTTATTTGACTTGACAATTTACCTAAAATAAAAAATTTAACAGCCACCTTGGCGCGTCGATTAGACGCAGCCTGTGAAATGAGAGGCCGCGGGTTGCATCCCCGCACCGAGATAGATTTTTGTGCGGCCCACAATATTTTCTTCGGGTCTGGGTGTTTGTGAGACCGAAGTCTCTCGTAGGTTCTGATACCCACGACATAAGACTCAATCTTAGTGTAGGGTCAGGATTATGTATGTGACTGTTGGGTGTTTTTTATTATTATAAATAATATAAGTCTCACAGGTGAGCACTGTCCATCTCTAAATACTTGAAGGGATTCAGACTTTAGTACACTGGTCTTGCTACACTTCACAAAACTTAGAAAAAATTGAGAACACTTCGAGGTTTATACCGGGTGAAATTAGTTTTATTGCCATGTGTGACATTCGTCTAGATCTAAGAAACCATATACCGGGTGTTCGGATGATGTTCTCACTTTTGAAGTGTTTCAATAACATCCTGTATGTTTCCTTCATCGATAAAGAGAGGAATAATTGATTTGTATAACTCCAACATTTTTAAGTATCTTTGAAACCTCTGTCCATAAGGCTCTCCGATGGATTAATATGCCAGACCCTTCTCAACTTCAGCTATGCAAACAAATCAACACAAATTTCAATTAAATTATCAGCTTTGATATACAAACTGACGTAACTTAAATTAGTTCTTCAAAATTTTACGATTTTGTTAACGTTATAAATAGTTCAAAAAGCTGATTTGTATTAGTTTATAAATATAATTTTATGACAGCAGAACGCAAGCCTATGGTACTGCAACCTTGCGCAATTGATTACTGTTAAATTTTATCATATTATTCGATGTTTTCTATTATATCATATACGAATATCATCAAATATTGCCTGAACCTAAATATTTTTGAAACTAAAATATATGTTCCAAATTCAACTTTATACAGGAATAGTGACAAATTAAAAAAACAACTGAAGCATCCGGCTCAAAGGACCAAATTTCACGTATTAAAATTTAATGTAAAATGGTTACCTGAAACTACGTATTGAATTATTGAGGGCGCTGTTACATAAGAAGTCCATTTCCATGGCGGTTACGTTGCTACCTATTTATTTATTCACGAGCCTATTTATACTCTTCGTACTGTTCGTTGTTGGGTTTGTGTACTTCGTTTCTTTTTAATAGCAATGAATGCCAAGTCATATATTCCATTCGCCTCATGGTAAGAGATACGACCGCTTATGGACAGCAACAACACGATGAATTACAGAGCAATGCAGCATTCTGCCCTCGCCATCCTGAGACGTAAGCTGCTAAGTCTCAATATGTCCAAAAGTTACTCTAGTTACAGTGTCCTTCAAATCGGAACACAACAGTAAAGTTACACTGTTACTTTGCGGGAGTAATAGACATTGCGGTGGATCCTACCCAGACGGACTCTCACATTTTGGGTGTTATAAAAATATTCGTAAAATAATGTAGAGTTATTAAGTGTTCTTTTGAATTTCGAGAATAGTGAAATAGAGACATTTATATCACGGTTTTATATTATTTGATAACTAATCCCGGGTATTTTCTGGCTGAGGAAGTCAACGGAAAAATTAAAAAATTTTTGGAATATTTTAATTGAATCTTCAGGTATGCATTTTTTTTTTCATAATTCGTCACGTATATGCCAGAAGTGTTTGCCAATGATTCGAACTTGCGACTCTAGTTGATTCTTAAATACTTCGTCGCCTATTTAAGTAAAAATAATATAGCCAATTTTCTTTCTCTACTCAAATGTAAAGATCTCCATATACTACCATTAAATATATAATAGAATAAAAGTTATATCTAGAAGTAGAATAAGGTGCATGTTTCCTTATATTCCGTGCCATATTGAACAGCCAATCGGTCAATACAGGTTTTGTATTACCGCCGTATCCAAGTAACTAGCGACCCCATCAAATATTGACCGAGTCATATCGACCACCCCTTGTCGGCAACTTGGCTGTCGTATGGTAATTTATTATGACGGACGTTCAATACTTTTGAATTATGGGACTTGGTGATAAAGCTATATGTCCACTACAATGTAGCTTACTATACGATTTTTTTGTATATCTACACATATATTTTATAGTCGAACGCCTTTTTAATGTACTAAACTACTTAATATGATACTTGATTTTATTTGTGATTTAGAATTAAAATTAAGGTTGATTTGTTACTATTTAACATTTCAGTAGTGCATCCTTTATTCCATTTTACTTGATCACTGTAGAATTTAATGCAGAGAATAGAATTTAATCAAAAATCAAGAGTTGACTAAAAGATTCGTGCGCCCTATACAGTCTAGGATATCAATGTGGTTTTGATAGTATCATTTAATTAATAGATTGTGACCACGTGCAACTGCCAAGTATTTGATAGACATATTTGTTCTAATTCTTGATATATATTAGCAGTTTTACTCGTCAAAGATAAGTGTTAGGTACACGTGTCCAGTAAAATTATCATATGAATTATTATGTACCCTGAATAGTAAGTGACAGAATGATCTAAAGGGCAGTGTTCCACAATAATTCACACAGATAATATATTCGATACGTTTGTACCTTGGCTATGCTATGCTACGTTGAAGTGGGTATAGTACCTAAGGTGTTTTGAAGGGGAATTCGGTTGAAAGTTTGTCACAAAATTTGTTCATACTTGATATACAAGTTGCGTTGAATTTTTAAACACAAATTGAAAACTTTGTTTACATAATCACAAAATGTTGGAAACTTGTTATTCCAGCAAGTAGTTCGGGTTTCGAGTTTGGCCTATGTTTGTCCGATTTTGAGCAAGCCGATATAATTATGTCAACTGGCCATGTTGCCATATTGCTGATGGACACTTGGATTGTTCTTTGTATATTTTTCTAGTGCATAAGACCGGCGAACTAGCAAGCAGGTCATCTGATTGTAAGTGATCACTGCCGCCAATGAAAATCCACATCGTTTGAACCATGGATGTGTCGCCGGCCCATCAAATCAAGGAGCAGGACGGAACAAGGATGGTAAGAGAAAATGGGTATTTGGAATCCGGCAATCTAACTCTAACAAAACGTGACAGCAAATCTGTCGCTCCTCATTGATTTCATGTGAGACAGTGGTACCGACCCAACCGTTCATGCTAAGTCACGACTGACAAAAGCGTGGCTACCATTTCCACAATTTTTATTAGCCAAATGATCCTATAAAATTGTAATATTTTTTCCTTTAAAAACAAAACCTCCTTAATCTGCAATCAGAAGCGCCCTTTGAAAACAGTATTTTGGACATCATAATCGTTTCATAAGTTGATTTAGGCCGCCAGTACTATTAATTACACGATTAATTGAATTACACGATTTTATATCGGGTTTTTCTTTATAGCTTTTACAAGAAGAGCCGGCTCATTCATCTGAGTTACGACTGACAACAGCGTGGCTTTTTTTAAGTCCTTTGCAACGCATTAATCATAATCAGGTGCATTGCAGACACTTTCATATTGCCAATAAATAGATCAAAAATGATTGCAACATGTTCAAAATCCCCAAACAACCACACCTCAAATAAATAAATACATCAGATTTCAATGAACGCAACGCCACACCGAATTAAATGATGGATGGTTAAATGCCATTAAATTAATTAGCATGGAAATAAATCACCGCATAAAGCGTCTGCACCGCTATGCTTAACACGTACTAAATGTATAGAGGGCGCTAATTAATATCGGCGCTTGAAATACAGTGTGTTGCTGAATTACTGCCAATGAGACTTGGTATTTGATCTGGGTTTGCTTGTTGGAATTAATGTGATTACTTGTAATTTTGTGGAGTGTAATTTAATGGAGAAAAGGATTATAATATTAACCCGTATACACTTCACTTTACCGTGGGCCATGTTAAGTCACATTGGCCGAAGAGGCGAGTATTTCTAAGAATTCAGAAAACTATACAGTGATCTATGCTTGGCATTAAATCTTGCAGATCAAGCCCCATCATGAGAGAGGCCCACACCCAGTTATGGGATAAGAGAGGACTACAGGGACCCCATACAGGCTGCGAATGATGATTTTGATACCTTCATTACTGTGGACTCATTCGTCAATGATTGAGAGTCACTCTGGCTTCAATTTCAGACTTCAGTCTAGAAAATGACACATTTATTGTACCATATTACAAAACGCTGTGGGAATATCTTTAGTATCCCAGAAAGAAGTAGAAATAAACATTTGTTAATTACGAAAATAATAGCCGTAACGCGAAGATTTATCCAGCGGTCGTTCCATTAACAATTAGCTTTATACGGAGTACTTTACGGTGGCTATCAGAATAAAAAGTTAATTAATAAGGTTCAGCCTTCGAGGATATAATCCTTGTACTACCTCTACATTACCTATTTATCTTTATCAGCTCATATACGTCCCACTGCTGCCCTCATTTACGATTAAGAGGGGTTAGATCTTAATCCACCTCGGCCCTTCGATTGTTCCAACCCTCGTAGGTACTCCTAGTTTCTAACGTCGCATTGTACCTGAGTCTTAATACATTACCTTATACGTTGATGGATGGGTCGTTTAATCACATGACGTAGTAATTAAAAGGACTGGTATATTCTTCTAAGCCTAATATGAAAGCTTTTAATAACATAAAACCGATGTAGAGCGTCGGTTGTGTTATATTTTTCTCCTTTGGAAGTTTAAGGCAGGTTTTCACATTTTCGCAATGCATGCACCGAATGACACGGTTTTTTTAAAGTGGGTCTACAGTATCAGCAACGATCAGATTTGCTGAGATTGCCCCTCAGAGCCTCGACATCGGCATTGCTGTGGGTAAATTTGTGTTATCCGTACGATGCGGATCAGTGGACGCACTTGTGTGAATTCCTATAAAAAGAATACCAAAATCAGTTTGGTGCGATACGTCTATCACCTACACTTGTTTTTACTCTCCTGCCTCTCAAAAATGGGAGGGGATAGAAGGAAAATAGACAGCGTAAGATATGTTATTGAACCAACACTCGATTGCAAGATGTAGTACGACAGTGAAGCCGTCGTTTCAGTGTGAGATAGTGGTGAGGTGGTGTAATACTAGTTAACTATACTATGGCTCTACCACTTCATGGTTGATAAATCTCATATGTGAGAGTCAATCTAATGCCCTGTTTTTGTCTAATTTAAATGACATTGTAGCCAGAGTAACTCCTGGACATATTGAAACTTATAATTATATATCTCAGGATGGTAAGCACAGTAGAATGCCAGGCATTTCATCGTCATTAATTTTGTTGCTTGGTTTTGTTACTGTTCAACTAACTGACCTATCGTTACCATCACGCGAAAATGCATGCTCGTCTCATTCATTGCAATAAAAATGCCTACTGTTATTTTTCGTTTGGTATATTTGTACGTCGACTTCAAAGAAACCCTCCATAGAAATTTCAAACACCATTTATTTCTACAAAGCAATGGACACTATGCCCCAATCGGCTTGTTGCCAAGTGATACAATATTATGTCCATTCATTTATACTCAGCCGTTTTCATGCATGGATTTCAAACGTCATCTATAATAAACGGTCATAAACATGTTACGTAATGAGGATACGTACAAATGCAATGTTTTTTACAAGACGTGTTTTCCTTGGCAGCAAAACTGAATAATGTTGTGAGCAATGTTTATTTTACTGTGAAATTCAAGCGGTAACAAATGTTTATTGTTCAGTGAATTAAGGTTATTAAGATGTTTTGTGTCGGGAAGTTGGAAGCACTTAAAATACAAAATATAAGATGAAGAAAGAGGCACATGGACTAAAAAGTACTTAAGATAAAAAATATTTGTACACCTCGTATAACTGAGTTCAATATAGATGTTTCTGAAACAATTTTTTTTTTATATAGTGATTGAAATATTATACCAACCAGAAATAATTAATATGATTTCCACGTTTTAATGTTATTCAAATAAAATTGCGTCTCTTTAGTAACTACAGAAATAACTTATACTCTTTTCTTCAAACAATAATAACCTAATTGTTCGCAGTGACTGCCACAACATCCAAAACTAGAGGCACTCTAGAAACCCAAAAAATCTGTCCAGGCCAACACTACTCAGCGTAAAAGCAAATCTGTCACTTCACTTTGAGTCAATGGCAACTAGACGGCTTTTTTTAACCAGATGAAATTGACTCAGAGAATCAAATGTAGAATCGAACATTCAGTTGTATTAGTAGTCATAGAAATAAAATAGATATCGCCAAAGAGAATGAGGCCCAAAAAGAAAACTAACTACACCTTAGACCATTAACGGCCGATGCCAGTAATCTATTGAAAAATAAGATTGAAGTCAATCTGGATTGTTTTCTACTTTACTATTGGTCTCTTAAAATGTTGCCATATTTTCACTACTGAGATTGATTATTGGCAATATAGTATCAGAAAAAAGATTGAGCTGTCAATCTCAAACGGCAAATTTTGGATTGAGATTGTTTATTGGCAACGGCTGTAAATCACCACAAAATATCTAGACCTAAGAATCATAAATACGATTTTTTAATATTTCTGTGCATTGCAAAATTTACTAAAGGTGTTTTTCTAACACAGAATTAATAGACCTTACAAAACAGCAGTCAATCTGATAATCTAATGGTTCGTGATAAGTGCAATAACATCGAAGACAACAGACATATTAGAAACCATTCATTAAAAGCTACCGAGCCCCAACACTACTCAGCGTAGGAAAGCAAAGCAGTTACTTCACTGCTTGAGACAATAGCACGTAGACAGCTTATTTTGACTGGACTGAATTGTCTGCGAGGTTCTACCACTTGGAGAAAATCAAATTTTACATCGAATATTCAGTTGTATAATCATATTTTACGCTTAAGGGTATGTTATGAATATTTAGGTGTTCATTTACTGCAGCGCAATGTTGTTTTTCAGTTTAATGGTATAAGTCATTAAAAACATTAAAAAACAATTCTCTCAGTTTCTTAGATGTAAGAGAATGTTACACATTGAATAAAACAATTATTTATGGATTTTATGCAATAATTATTATGTATTTTACAAATAACAACCTCCAGGAAATATTTAAAATTGATTCGTTTTAAATACGATAATATAATACTGTATTATTCTCATAAATCACTTTTATTTACACCACACTAAGATAAAAACAATTTCGCCTATTCCCTAACTTCCACTTAAACATCAAAACCGCCAAATTCACTGTAATATCAACGCTCCTAATTCGAAGCACATAACAATCAGCATTATTAAACACAATAGCTTAGTTAAATCAAGTGTTAAAATGTACAAACTAGACAGTAGTAAATGCATTTAGAGCGTTTCTCTCAATTCCGAAGCCGTTGGCATACAACGCAACACTCACGCTGCTAATTGTTTTGGATTCAATCCAAAATACATACTTACCAGAATTTCATGGGTAACGCGATGCATTTGAAAATTGTTTCGCCTGTACGCTGTCCGGGGTTAATAGTCTGGAGAACATTTGCGCTCTATATATCAGTATGGTTAATGAAAATCGTTTGGAGATCATCGAGTCTTAGTCATTGAAGCTGAAATCGGTGTTAAGGTTTGCGCGCTTATATCTATTTAGTATTTTGTGTGACAATCTCACTGCGGCTTTCGATCAATTATGCACTAGATTATAAGTAGCGGCTTAAAAGACGGTAAATGAAATAAGAGCACAAATATGCGTGTGATCGTATTTGATTTTAGAATGGTCCAAAATATAATAAATCCTAATTTAAAGTAATATTGTTACCTGAAGTTGATTATAATTTAAGACGTTTTGCTACATCTCGTAGTTCGAAATTCAAATGTATAAGTATAAGTATAAAGTATATTATTTATTTATTTTTTCTCGCTCACTATTTTCACTACCCTATATTAGAATATCGCAATAATCCAGTCCATCCAAAGGTTGCCTGGAAGAGATCGCAGCTAGCGATAAGGCCGCCTATTGTAACCATGTCTAGTATTTTAACAGTCTTACTAATAAAAATATATTACACAATTGTTTAACGTTTATATACTTACGGTCTTACTAATAAACATTTATGCATCCTGTATAACAGCGTTATAGCGTAATCATTACTAATAAACAATGTATAGGGATTTTTATCTTATACGCCTGTTATAACAGTTACATAAGTGTATGCCATTTTATACAATCCTTATTCAGTCGGTTGACCTTGTTTAGAGTGCATATAACGTACAAATTTTAACTGATTATCAGGTCTCATCTCGCGACGTGTTTTAATTTAGTTTTAAATATGGATTTTTGTATTACTTCGATTATTTTTATATTCTTGAGTTGATGGTGAGGAACGGCCAAGAGAGAGAAAAGCTTAGAAAATACGCTTCGATCACTTTTTTCTGGAAGAAGATGAATTTAAAAGGAAATTTTACAGGTTTACTAAAATATGTTAAGTCAAAGAAGTGGTGGACTTGATTCGAAAAGATATAGAATAGACAAAGAAGGGTGGTGGTGAAGAAAGATATAACAAAAGAAGTAGAGATTTCGATTTTGTTGAATGGATTTAGCATATTTTTGAAGAGTGTAAAAACATAGTTGCACTTGCTGTACTGTACAATATTGCACTGAAAATGGCAGAAAATGCGGAATTCTTCAAATGTTTCAGACTCAACCATCAACAACAGAGACAGGCAGCAGACAATACTACTGGACAAACTGCAAGACAGTTTTTCTCTGGAAGAAGATGAATTTAAAAGTAAATACAGGTTTACTATAAGTTAAGTCAAAGAAGTGGTGGACTTGATTCGAGAACATATATAATAGACAAAGAAGGGTGGTGGTGAAGAAAGATATAAGAAAAGAAGCAGAGGTTTCGGTTTTTGTTTTAAGGATTTAGCGTGTCTTTGAAGAGTGTAAAAAATAATTGCACTTGCTGTACTGTACAATATTGCAATGAAAATGGCAGAAAATGCGGAATTCTTCAAATGTTTCAGACTGGTACTCAACCACCAATTCATCAACAACAGAGACAGGCAGCAGACAATACTACTGGACAAACGCAACAGTTGTTTATAAGAACATATTTTTAACAAATATGTCATTAAAATAAAAGAATAAGTTTTTACTGAGAACTTATTTTATTTATTTGAGATTCAAGCAAAATAATAAGCAATTTAAAATTTCTTAGTGGAAGCTCATGTTCGGCTCGTGCCCACTGATAGGTTTCTGACATATTTTATTTTATTCTAACGTATCCCAATTCGTAGCACGCTTCCTCTTCTCCTCTTCCACAAACGTCTCCTTTTTCCACTTTTCCAATAATAAAATTAATGCAAACGAATCAAAGATAAAATACACACAACGGTTTGTTTTTAACTTTTTACATTTCTTGCGGAAAATGACAGTTGACGTTTCAACGCGCGTTCAAAACATGTTCTCTAATTTTCGAGGACAATTTACAGAATGGAAAATGTTAAATAAATAATTTTGATACACTGAAAATATTTTTTGATTAAAAGGAATTATTGTTTCCCTATTTTTCAAGCCGTTGGTAAATAAATCATGTAAATATTAAAGATAAATAGAAAAATAAATAAGTGGTGTATTCAACGTTTTAAGGTTTCGGAACGCTTCCCAAAATGTTACCAGTAGTTAGTGTCATAACTATTAAATAGTTATGCAAGGCCTATACACTGTTTATTAGTAAAATATTGTATAATTAGCTATTCACACCCTATCCATTGAATAAGTATATAAACGTTAAACAATTGTTTAATATATTTTTATTAGTAAGACTGTTATTCAATAGATAGGGCGTGGATAGTTACTTATACAATACTTTACTAATAAACAGTGTATAGGCCTTGTATAACTATTTAATTGTTATGACACTAACTACTGGTAACATTTTGGGAAGCGTTCCGAAACCTTAAAACGTTGCATACGCCACTTATTTATTTTTCTATTTTTCCTTTAATATTTACATGATTTTATTTACCAATGGCTTCAAAAATAGGAAAACAACAATTCCTTTTAATCAAAAAATATTTTTAGTGTATCAAAATTGTTTATTTAACATTTTCCATTCTGTAAATTGTCCTCGAAAATTAGAGAACATGTTTTGAACGCGCGTTGAAACGTCAACTGTCATTTTCCGCAAGAAATGTAAAAAGTTAAAATCAAACCGTTGTATTTCATATCTTTGATTCGTATGTATTAATTATATTATTGTAAAAATGGAATAAGGAGATGTTTGTATCGTAGCAAAGAAGAGGAAGCGTGCTACTAATTGGCATTCCTTAGAAAAAAATAAAACATATGTCAGAAACCTATGCATGGGCATGAGCCAAATATGAGCTTCTACTAAGAAATTTTAAGTTGCATAATATTTTACTTGAATCTCAAATAAATAAAATAAGTTCTCAGTAAAAACTTTTATTTTAATGACATATTTATTAAAAATATGTTCTTATAAACAACTGTCTTGCAGTTTGTCCAGTAGTATTGTCTGCTGCCTGTCTCTGTTGTTGATGGTTGAGTCTGAAACATTTGAAGAATTCCGCATTTTCTGCCATTTTCAGTGCAATATTGTACAGTACAGCAAGTGCAACTATGTTTTTACACTCTTCAAAAATATGCTAAATCCATTCAACAAAATCGAAATCTCTACTTCTTTTGTTATATCTTTCTTCACCACCACCCTTCTTTGTCTATTCTATATCTTTTCGAATCAAGTCCACCACTTCTTTGACTTAACATATTTTAGTAAACCTGTAAAATTTCCTTTTAAATTCATCTTCTTCCAGAAAAAAGTGATCGAAGCGTATTTTGTAAGCTTTTCTCTTTCTTGGCCGTTCCTCACCGTCAACTCAAGTATATCACAATAATCGAAATAATGCAAAAAACATATTAAAAACTATATTAAAACACGTCGCGAGATGAGACAATTTAAAATTTGTACGTTATATGCACTCTAAACAACGTCAACCGACTGAATAAGGATTGTATAAAATGGCATACACTTATGTAACTGTTATAACAGGCGTATAAGATGAAAATCCCTATACATTGTTTATTAGTAATGATTACGCTATAACGCTGCTATACAGGATGCATAAATGTTTATTAGTAAGACCGTTAGTATTTTGTATTTCTTCTTGGTGTACAATAAAGCATATATAAATAAATAAATATAAATAAATATAAGCCTCGGCCACTTTTGGCGTGTGATTTTATTCCGGACCCTGTATCTAGTATATATTTAATCGAAGTCTGTGGCTGAATATTGGTTGTTCCAAAGATAGCGACCACCGTACACGATGTTGGAAAACCTGCCGTTAATAATGCACGTAGGCGCCGAAATTTCGGAATCAGCTTATCTATTTCCGGCTTCATGTAGGCGGGTGTAATTGTGTATATCATACAAAATCAAAATCAAAATCAAAATCAAAATATTCTTTATTCAAATAGTCTTTCACAAGATCTTTTGAATCGTCCTTTTCTGCTACCACCGCTTCGGAACGTGTTGTAGCTGTGAAGAAGAAGCGGCGCAAGAAACTCCCTCAGCAACACGAACTGTCTTCTTTTTTCTTTCTTTTTCTTTTGTTTTTTTTTTATATTGCCAATTACAATTACAATAACAATGGTTCATGTCATAAGTAACAATAATGTCAATTTGATGCAAAACATGATAAATTTAATAAATTTATTCCCAAGCAGTTTTGTCTTCCACATAATCTGTGATTCTATAATATGCCTTTTTACACAGCTTAACTTTTATCACTTTTTTAAACTTATTAATTGGAAGTTCTCTTAAACTGTTGGGAAGCTTGTTATAGAAGTGTATACTTTGACCCATAAAAGAATTATTTATCTTGTGGAGACGAGTAACGTGTGAGACAAGATTATGTTTGTTGTCAAAACTCTATTGGGTTAGCACTGTGCATACTATCAAGTACAATGTTATTTTTAGGGCTATTTACAAAAAAAAGACTAAAGTATAGTAGTCATTTTGGAACAGCGCAATGATTTTTTTACCTCTAAAATTGATTTTTGCTATTAAACTACCACAAAGCTTATTATAAAGATTACTATTATATTAGTAGGAGAATTATGTTGTAATAAAAAAAATAATAAATAGTCTATGGGGTTATTTATACCTACGTCTATTAAAAGCACCTTAACAATAAAATTTTAGCCAATAAAATAATAATATATTCACATTTTTGAACACACTGTTTTTGTCTTAATGTAAAAATATTCAAAATTCTTTTTGAATCAGGACGAGGAAACAATTGATTTTAATATGACAAAAAAGGGACGCCTCACAAAAAAAAAATGCTTAATGGACGAGATAATAAACTGGCTGCCACAATTTACATAATTTTGACATCTCTGTAAATCAAGGGAACAAAATGTTTTTCAAGATTTTTAATGTGAAATTTCTAGTATCTTTTGTTACCAAGTTTTTGTTTTATGACAGAGATTAGGGTATTCTGGTATTTCTTGTCTTCGTTTTTTTAGATTCAATATATATTTTTCATTTATATGAATCGCGAGACGAGCTTATACACAATACGGTTAGATTTTGTTCACACGCTCTAGTATGTGCGTTTCTGTCTCTGTCTCTTATGTACAGTCATAGTATCTTCCCTCTCATTCCACTGCATTCCTGTGGCCTCAGTGGGTACAAACGCAGTGCGCATATATTTTGTTTAAGTCATCCGCTCTAGTATCCTTGTTTCTGTCACTCTTATGTAGGCGCACTATCTTTCTTCTCGCTCTACTAGTTCTGTTTGTGATGTCAACTCTAGTAAAATACCTCACCATACAACGTACATTACGTTCCAATGTACATTTAGTGTAATAAAATTTCCACAGAAGACTTCGGAGCACAGCATTGGACTAATTAAAAGTCATCGTTTATTTCATCTGTTTTTGCTTTGCAGTGTTCGGTGTTTCGTTTTTAGCTTTTTACCTTTTGTGGTTCTTAATTAAATTTTATCCGTTGCGCCTAGTCAGACTGTGTTTAACAAACATTTTTAATTTTTTGTTGCTCTTTTATATTTTTGTAAATAAAATATAAAGTATGGCTAAACTTATCAACGGTTGAAGCGAAGTCAATATTAATCTATAACAGTGTTAGAAGTATAATACAATAATTGAAATTTTTATTGTTATATTTTTACTTCTATATTATAAACTGTAACTACATTACTATGTCAGTTGCAAGATGTTTTAATCCGCCCGGATTACGGCCACTGTAAATAGTGGTTCAGGGTCCATTATAGTTACTCATGTAAGGTTGGGTTTCTAGTTCATTCTGTGTTAATATAAACTAGTAAATTTAGCGTAAAAGTAAACACAGTAAACTTAACTCTGAAACTTCAGAGATGTGCCCTGGGATTTGAACCCGCGACCACCGTGAACATGTTCGCGTCTGGTCTGTTTATCACAGGCCACCACGAACTTAGTCGCTTTACCGTACGAATAATAATATAATAATTATCCAAAAAGCACGTTTTAATAGAATAGGATTTTCGTTACCCGCATCACAAGACTTCACACATATAGTGCTGTAAATAAAACAAAGTTGATGTATTTGTTCGAATTTTACAAACACATCTGCGGATAGAAAAATCCGAATGGAAAACTTTTTGACCAACTTTAAAAGTCTTTCCATTTACTAAAACATTTTTAATTACAGTTCGTTTGTTGTTTTGATAATACTTTAAGGCTTGGAGTTTTCAACTATTGTATTTTATTTGCATAATTTTATTTAAAACGCTTTCTAGTGGCATTAATGGAATAGTTTACATTTATAGTGGTGATAATTTCAACTGAAATGCACATGAGTTTGTATTTAATTTTCCGCTGGTTGTGGTAAATTATTTTTTCTCGTTAGATATTATATTTTACAACTGAATTGTAGATTCATCGTAGATGTAGATGGTGATAGAAATACAACAAAAATGAACAACAACAAAAAATCCTGGGGCGTGAGTGTACAAAACTAAGGGCGAACCAAGATATAATCACGAGGATCAGAAATATTTTCTTCAAATCGGGAATCAAACCTATGTCATCTCATTTCAAAGCCTGATGTCAATAAACTGCGCTATACAATGCAAAACTTTAATTCAGATAGTCATATTCTATACCGCGTAATTATAGGCATAATCTTCAAATGCCATCAATGCTTGTATTTTCTTTCAATAATAATTTTATAACGAGTGAACCAAATATTTTCTATGCGTCATCGATTTGCAGACCGCGGCATTTGACGTCAACTTTATTAAAAATAGATTATGATTCAGTAGGTAATAATAATACAGGCTAAAAATGTCAACGAAACGCAGTAAACGGAAGCGATCGTTTATTTAAGATTGGTATTGAGACAAGATAAATATATACGAAATCGAAAAACATCCTAAAAATACCAAGTAGATGATGATATGAAATATTGTGTAAAATATCAATAATAATAAATTTAAATATAGGAATACATTTATGAAGAAAATGCGGCGAAAGTATTTATATTAAAAACAGTAGAATTTGCTCGCGGTTTCCTCAACGTTATCGGTGGGTGCAGTAAATATCAATTTTTAAATAAATGTTTCAAAATTGTCTCTTCAATAGCCATACCGTAAATTCGTGACAAACAAACTCATATTTGCTTGTATAAATAACATTAGTAAAGAGCGCCTATTAAATAGTAAAAAATGTGTGCAAGCAATAATAAAAGAAAAACAAATACTATTACATTAAATAGAGCAGCACCGAAATTCGAATCAAGGTTAGAGTATAAAACTAGGTGTGCAAACCACACCTACTTGAAGACTACTATTCTAGACAATAATGTTGGCATTGGTCGCTATGACGTCATTAGGCACAAAATAAATATCTGAAAAATTCTAGCAACAAGACAGATTCATAAAATATGTTGTCTACATGTAGCAAGAAATGTACCTATTGTATTTTTTATTATTTGCTTTGAATGGCGAGATGAGCATGCCATTCGGCTAATGGTAAGCTGTACGACATGGACAGTAGCAAAACTAAACGGCACATGAATTACAAAGTAATGCTTGGCATTCCACTACGCTCGCCAGCCTGAAATATTAGATGTTAAGACTCAATAAGTCCAATACTAAGTACCAAAAGGATGAGGTGATTTTGAAAAAATAAATTGAGTTTTACTCCGTATGGAGTATATGTGTATTGGAATAGCTTGCGCTTTTTTATTGAAAGCAAAGGAATTTGATGAATTGCGGTAAAGTGTAATTTTCTAAAATTGATAACTTTTGCCTAAAGCAGTACTAACATAATTGCGTAGACTGTAAACTTAAATGTAATCTGAATATTTTTTGAAATATTTTAAAAGTAATCAAATATTGGAATTGAAGACAATTTTTCATTATTTTGATGTTCTTAGTAAAGCTAATTACTATGAAATTTACCTTTTTGATTCCTTGAATGCTAAGGTAATAAAATAAAGCTGTAGCTAAATAATTCTGATACTAGAAAAAAAACGTTGATCCGACTGTCGACTAGTTCATTTGTCTTCTTTAATGAGGAAGGTACTCTGTGTTATATTCTGCCTAACATTATTATATATGCCTAACATTGCGCTTCCTCTACCTCGGTGGCGTAGTTGTACTACGGTACGGTCACAAAGCTGAGGTCTCGGGTTCGAATCCTGAGTTGGGTAAAGTGATATTGGATTTTTCTATTCATTATCAGCCCAGAACCAGGAATTTGTGCCCGATATAGCGATAGGCTTGCAACCTATCACATTGTAGGACGGAATATACGAGGCGAAATTTGGGTGTCTTGGCACCTCTGCCTACCCCTTCTGGGAAAAAGGTGTGAGTTTATGTATGTATATATGTATGTAACATTGCGCTTGCAAAAGTTTATGACTATTAACTAACTATATTCATCTGTTCTGTGGTTAACTATTATGAGTAAAAGCGTAAGAAAGAAACTTGCATTAAATTAATTAATTAATGCACCCAACAGTGATATGAAATATAGCCCCACACTAGAATCGAGTCGTGTGTCGTAAGTATCCGCCACTATGAGACTTTTTATTTACATAAATATCCGTAACAAAAATAAATACCAGTGGATCGCACAAATATTTGTCTCAGTGCGAGAATCGAACCCGCGGTCTCTGGTTTTAGAGCCGATGTCAAACTGCACCACGGAAGCTGCCCATTAGTAAAGTTTATTGTCACAAAAACTGGAATATCGCAATGTAATTTTTTTGTAGACACACGTATACCCATAAAAATACAGATTTATGTGTAAAGTGAATGAAATAAACGCAGTACATTATTCAACAAGTCGCAAACAACTCGCTACAAATTAAATAACTAATAATTCTACGTACATTACATCACGTACTCTAAGAGCACATTAGTAAAAGTAGATTTCTTCTAATCTCCTTCATTCCACAATTACGTTGGACTAATTCATTTTTTATGCATGCTGATGAAAGATTAAACATTTTATTTATTTACTTTTGACGTTGCATCAACTTAAACAAATAATAATGTAAATTAAGATTATTTTTTTTTTAAAGTGACCTGGCATACTGGCGGCATTGCACCTGATGGAAAGTGCCAATGCCGCCCAGGCAGAGTATCCATTGGTATCGGACGGCAGTCCCATGCCAATGGAAACAATTATGCCGGCCTGCTAAGGTGCCTCTTCACACCGCGGCGGAAGGACCCAGGATTGTAGGAAGGAGGGAACACGTGCGCCGGCAAACAATTCCACAGCCTGACGGTGCGGCACAAAAACGAATTCGAGAACCGTTTGGTTCGCGCCGGGATGGTGTGGACCGTCAAGCCGTAAGACCGTAAGATAGAACATTCATATGAAATCATTCAGTTATCATCTTCACCAGGAACAAAAAGTCCAAAGGTTTACACAATACACCAGTTGACAGCAGCCGGCATCCAATGACTTTCATTTTTTTATTGGCCGACAAAAGCTGCGCTTATCATAACCTATACTTGACTGAAGTTAAATTCATAATTTGACAAAAAAAATCTCTTTCTACCTAATCGCCTTCCAGCTCAATCTTATTCTTTATTTATTTATTTATTGAATCCTTTTTTGCACTGTACAGAAATAATATAAAATGTTACACAATAAAAATAATAGTACAAGTGGCGGCCTTATTACACTAGGTAATTTCTTACAGGCAACCATGGGATGGATATATTAACAAGAGATAGAAAGGGCAGTCTTTATTTCGTTTTGTTTTTTTCTGCTCTCTTCTTTATTTGATGAGATTAAATCAGTGTTTTTCTACCGAACCCTAGTCTTAGCCCAGCCTTATAGTCAAGCTGCGGTGCCATCGTAGCCTTATAGTGATAATTATTTTGTCGGCCTGATTAATGTAAACTTAAACGTAAATTGATATATATTTTTCCATTTTCATTTATTTATTTCATGTATATTGTATACAAGGCGGACTTAATGCCAGAGGCATTATCTACCAGTCTACCTTTGGATGCAGAGATAAGATGAAGTGAGCGTATAAATATTTAATAAAAAAAATGAAATAGATATATCCAGATCCAACCCAAAACGCCACTATCAAATATAATCAATATCATCATAAATATCATCATTAAAACCAATACGAATATATTATTTTTTTAAATCTGCACGTGATGGCGAGAAAGGCATGCCGTTTGCCTAATAATAAGCGATAAAACCGCTCATGAACAGTCGCAAATCCAAACAGTGCCTTGAATTACAAAGCAATACTTGGCATTCCACTGCGCTCGCCATCTTGAGACATAAAAAATATGTAATAATATGTCCAGTAGTTGGTTACTCTGGCTACAATATCCTTTAATCTGAAACACAACAGTATATTTACGAGTACACTGCTGTTTGGCACGAGAAATAGACATTGCGGTGGTACCTTCCCAGGCGGCTTCAAACATATGGGAGACCAGTAAAATAAGATATTACTACCAGAGTTTCCTGTTATTTTTTCAACATTTTCACATTTCTGGCCACGTGTTAGGCGCCGGCAGAACTCTCTAACTCGCGCAGTTGGTGACAGACTATCTCTGTGCAACCGTTTCGCATTGCAAAGTGCCCAAAATAATTATATTTTCGAGGTCACAGCCCACGTGTGCGTTTTATTTTCACTCATGCAACGCTTCGATGTTAATTCGTGCAATATTTTAGAGACAAATCGCTTTGTTTTTCACTTTCGTCGCATTGTTGCTCCGTACCTAACCTACATTAATTGCATGCGTTTTCGTTTTATTTTCAGATACGTTTTTAATTAAAACACTTGAATTATTGCGTCCAATGTTCAGTAATCGTCTTGTTTTTGGATTTTCATGTGATTTTACCTAGATATTCTTGTTAATTGAGATTAAACTGAGTTTCAAGTAATTTTGTGCTCTTTGCAGATACTTTATAAGCAAATAAATTAAATAAAACAGTCTGCGGCTTCTAAGTATTTCAGTATCATTATTCTACATTTTTACAAGCTATTGTCTTTTTACATTTATCTCTCTTTCCTTGAGAGAAAACACTACATGACACTAGTCACTATGGAATGTGGACACAATATAAAGTGTTGTAAAATATGACTTTTTCGCAATGTCAACAGTTCTTGAGTATTAGAAATTTCATTTTTCAGTTTAAGTGATATTGGTTGTTTCTCTTAATTAATATGGTCAGAAAAAGTTGTAATTTCGTATGGTCAGTTAAAGTCCGAGTTTTTACCCGTAAGTTACTGATTTGGCTTAACGTATCTTGTCATTTGTGAAAAGCAATAATTGGGATTCCATATCTAACTATACGGACTGTTTTAGAAATAGCTAGATCGGTTTATGTTATACTAAAAAAAAAAAAAATTAATATAAAGTGGGATTGGGCGGGCCACGTCGCCCGGGTGCACCCAAAGAGGTGGGCAAAGATCGCCACTCAATGGTTGCCTAAGGATGGTAAGAGGCGACGAGGCAGGTCTCGGAAAAGGTGGCGTGACGACCTAGGCCAATTTAGCAGCGCTTGGATGGCATCAGCAAGTGATAGGGGTAAGTAGAAGGAGTTGAGGGAGACCTTTGCCCAGCAGTGGGACAGAATAAAAAAAATATTTATATGATGCATATTATATGTCGTTTATAAGTAAAAGATTTGTTGTTTAAATACATCAATTAGTTATAGATACAGGGTATATCAAGACTGCTACCGAAAAGGAAGCCAGCTGGTAGTTTTAGTGGTAACAAATACAATACAACTTAAAATTTCGCAAAGAAACCCGACAATTTTTTTGTGTTTTTTAAATAATCATCGTTACCACCTGAAAACCATTGTTTTTGCTAAAAATAATTTAAACCCTTACACACCACAGTGTCTTTAAATATAAAAGCGTGTACACTATTTTATAAAATAAAATAATAAAAAAAACTATGTATTTACCACCCAAACACGACTTTAGGAAAAAAATAACAAAAAAAATCTTCGCAATTTTTTTTGTTGCATTGTGTCTGAAGTCACTAAAACTGCCACCCGGCTTCGTTTTCGGCAGCAGTCTTAAGATACCCTGTATAATTTAAATAGTAACAAGAAAAAAAAAACTTTATTTGTAACAAGCTTACATTAAGATAGCTGCCACAGAATGCCTGTGTCATGAGTATCAGGCACTACGAGAGTCTTTATTAGTCTCTCAATCACGCAGACCTGAAATAAATACCTATGGATTACCCGAATATTAGTCTCAGAGCGGGAATAGAACCCACGGCCTCAATTTACACAGCTGACGTCTAACCAACTGCGCCACGGAGGCTGTCGAAGGATAAAATTGTGAGTATTTATTCTTTTTGGTTTACAGAGTAGCAACATTCAAAATACAAGGTGGACGGATGATCTGGCTAAGGTTGCAGGAAGTCACTGGATGCAGGCCGCTTCCAAAAGGTTATTGTGGAGATCCTTGGGGGAGGCCTATGTTCAGCAGTGGATTTCCTATGGCTGATATGATGATGAAGATTCAAAATTCATATCATTCTTTTTATTTTATAGAAGCGAGAATCAAATCAAATCATGTGCGGTCATAAAAAATCCACAGAGGATATTGAGTAAATTAATATCATTTAATTGATGGACGAGTTATTTTTGGAATGCGATGGTCCTGCGTACAACACGTTAAACATTGAAATTAATTAGTACAAAACGTGGGAGGGTTTTATTTTAGCATGTTACGGATAATTTCGAGTTAGATTTTATGAAAGGTATTTTGTACATTGGTGCTAAGAATTTATATAAAATAGGTTCTATTTATAAAATGTTTATTACGCTATAAATACAATAAGGTTGTGACCAAGATTGTATATATTTAGATATTATAACTTGAAAGCAGCATCAAAATTGGATGTAAAATGACTGGTATATACCTATTTTTAATAGTGCGGTGTGAACACTCGTTGTTCCTTTCGCTCACGTGCACTTTATGGAAGATGACGTGACGCCGTACATGTTGCATCCTTTTCTATTACTCCTTCCACCAACTTTTATATATTTGTAACTTGAGTATTACTTTAAAAAAATTGGCGAACTAAGAGTAACACTAGTACCAACCACCGCAGCCCACTCCTTCGGGGATTTACTAATAAACTAAAGTAATATATAGCTCAGATATCATAAACGGTGAATAAAAACGTAAATATTGCCTGCTAAGAGTGTACAAAAGAAATCAATGGCATAGAAGAAAAACCATTACAAAAATATTGATGTGTTGATGTCGGACAGGTTGCCGAAGGTAAAATAATTAACCAATTTTTCTACAATGTGGATATTTTTTTTCTAAAATACCATGTTTAGGTAATTTGAATGTCAGTGATGTGTGACATTTTATCAAACGCAACATTTATTTCACCAATCATTCCTTTTCTTTCCAGGTACAGTATAAACCAAAAATTTTCCATGAATGAAGCTGCACTTTGCATTGCACCGGTTATATAATCGTTATCAGCGTCTGATGAATGAGTTATCTGTATGTGTCAGATGCAAACACATCGATCAGCGCGGGAGATAAAGATTGGCTCGATGCGTTGACCTGAGTCTGATAACCCGCAGGTCAGTTGGCAGCTAAGGGGACGCGCACACCTATTTAATACCTGATTGACTGCAATTATTATATTGTCATTAATGTAATGATTATTGGGTGGCTCAATTGGCTAGTGATGAGGCGCTGGGCTCTCCAAATAATAAATAAATACACCAATCAGTAGCAAACGCAGATATTATCCTATTTTAAGAAACAAGTATTATTTGGCAGGAATCAGCAATTACGGAAAAAAATTGTATCTCATTATACCCAGTACTTAATACCCAAATCAAATATTTGTGTGCTGCACAAACATTGCGCAGATTAAAGCTACGGCCTTTCGATTCACAGCTGACTTTCAATTAACTGTGCACCAAGGATGCTGTCATAACAAAAAAATAACTTTTTGATTGTATTTTGTTTTTGTCATAAATTAATAAATCATTGACCTCTACGTAGAAACCAATCTCAGAATTTTTAAAATGAGGTCAAATATTTACAGCCGCGCCCACATTTGACATACTTTGATTAGTTTATTTTCGGAATTGGTCTTTAGATAGATAATATCAGCTTGCTTATTAATTCCGGATTTAAGAATTATTTCCTTTTTCTCTTATTTATATCAATATGTGATTATTTTCATTGCCTTTCAAGGACAAATTAAAGATTCCTACTAGGAACCTAAGCTTTAATTTTAATTCTCAGAATCAATAAAAGGCTTACAATTCTAACGTACAAGAGTAGCTGTGACGGATGTGATGGGATAGTCCCATTCGTCTAGTCACACGTAAATCCATACTGGGGGATGACTATTTTCCAAACACGACATTTGAATGTTCAAAAGTTCGATGTCCATCTATAAATCTCTCGTCTAAAAATCAGTAATCTCTATGACACTTATGATTTACTCCGAACTTAGTTTATAGGCTGATTTTAGATTTAGGCCGGTTTTAGAGTCACGCTGACCACGCGCTGACCGTCAGCGCTGACAGTTGAAATGTATGAGCTTCTAAGGAGCGTTTTAGAACAACGCGTAGTTGTCCGCGCTGACCTCCGTCCGTAAGCTACGCCCTGACCTGTCAGCGCCGACAGTCAGCGCGCATTCAGCGTGACTCTAAAACCAGCTTTAGTTAAGACGTACGATAGAGAATGCGACCATTTTGTAGAATAGGTACATCCGTATCGTCATTGTCGAACATTCGAGCTTCGTGACGGAATATAGACTAACGCCCCTGAACTGTGCATTCCTGGGATAAAGTCTAATGTCGGCAAATCCATATCCCGTTATTTCCCCCATAAAAAAACCACATACTCGTACGCCAGCTATAGGAATTGAGACCCTAAATCGATACGCCTGCCACTTATCATATTCGGTTGGAAATAATTTCGCCTACAAAAACCTGGTATTATTCCAAGTTGTGCCTACCAGAGAACATATATAACCTAGAGCTTGAAGCTTAGTAAAGGAAAAAAATAACTACCATATTTATCCATGACCTACTTTATAACCACCGTTATATAAAGATGACACGTAAATAGCACTTAATCGATCGTCAATATCATGAGTGATGGAGTACCTATCCTATATACTGTATACTATATGTGTATAGTTATGTATAATGTTGATGTATTCAAACGATTGGATCAGTGGTGGAATTCCGATCGTGAGTCATTATTTTGGTTGAAATTTATTATTATTTACCGTATATCAGCCCATATACGTCCCATAGCAGTGCACGAGCCTCCTCTACAATTGAAAGTACGATTGGGAGAGATTAGGCAATGTGGTCAATATTGTGAATTGGTTGAATTTTATTTAGATTAAAGAGTTTCCTTGTTAACTAATCATTGCATATAAACTCTACTAAAAAACCAAGAGACGACAAACTGTTCTATTTTTGAAATTGGCAGTATGAACGTAAATAAGATGTGTTTTAATTAATGCAACTTCTTGAATGCATCGTACTTTTACGAGTACTTTTACCTTCTACACTTCCTTACCTTCTATACATAGATCTTAATTATTTTTTTTATTTCAACCTAGTTTAAACTGTGTATTGTAAAAATGCTGGAATATTATAAATAAAATAAAACTGAAATATTAATGGCAAGAATACATGTATATTATTTTTTGTACCAATATTTATGTGTAATGTGGTGGTAATATTTAACATAAATATATCTTTAAGAAAATCACAATTTATGCAACGTCCTTAAACATAATTCAATCTGACATTAGGTTACATTTATAAAAGTAAATACTTAAAATATTGTAGTTTAATTTATATGGTTTCTTTCAAGAAGTGTTACAAAACATCATTTTGTATATCAATATCAATAACACGACATTTATAATTGATTACAAAAAAACACTATATGGTCGTTTTAGCATCACTTTCGCTTGTATTTCTGATAAAATTATATTTGATACAAATACAACATTTTATAGTGTACTACCCACTTTATTGTACGTGACTAACTTTATAAAACACGATGGTGAAATCTAATAAACAATTCCTCAAATTTCGCGCTTATCACCACTAATGGACACACAAATAAACATATCACTTACCCTATAAAATCACATGAAACCGCGTCCACAAATTAAAATGCACCGTGAAGCCACAACACAAACACTCACACACAACCTAACTAAGTAGGTAAACCGGCAGAAACAAAGTTTGCTAATCAGCCAAATTGTTGGCAAACTTTTGCTTGCCGAACCACGTGTTGCGCGGAAAATCCGGCCCGACGTTAAGCTAGTTGGAAGGCGGGAAAACAATTTTATTTGTACGTACGCGACGCGCCACGCGCCCCCTTACCCGCAAGTAACAGACAACTGACCGTCCGAGCTATATAATCTTGTACATACGTATAAACAATTTATTTTCATAGGCGCATCAATGTGACTCACACATTGATAAACTCTGCTATGAAATAGTGTGGACGTCTCTATGGATCTTTACGTTTTTGACGTTTCACTTTTGAGTTTATGCCAAGATGGCCGGCGCATCTTTAGCACATCGCTTTGATTAAAAGCACGTGGATTTTTTAATACTGCACTGCGAGTTAAAATTAGAATTTTTCATGCTTCCATTTTTGAATTTATGAAGTGTAATTAATCCGCAATTTTTATTTGTCGATTAAAAACTTTTTAGTGATATGAAAATGCTGGCATTCATAAAACAAAAAGAAAACAAACGTTGTGTACAAAACAGAACGGGATATTCCATTCGCAACAGTCAATTGTTTCCTCGACTTTTCATTACTTAACGCCCTACAGAGCGTAGTAGATATTTGTGTGTTTTTGTTGAACTGTATTCGAAGTGGATTGCTGAAGATTTAACTGGGGATTAATTTTTGGATTCAATATTTATTAACTGCATTATTACAACAAAATATTGACTGTTTATATTGGATATTAATTTAAGAAATAGTATTGTTTATAACTTTTCAATGTATCAGTTATAAAAATAGTCAATAGTTATACCTACTTATGGGCATATAAATATTATTGTATTTGAGAAACTTATACAATGTGAACATCCGCAATTTCACTGGTTTTCATGGTGGATTTACATGTTGGCTGAGGCTGGGCCAACGTCTACGAACTCCATACTAACTATGAAATACTTAAGGCAAACCGAGCCAAACACCCCGTTTACACGCTGGCGTTGGTAGAGGCTGGCTGAGGTTGGCCAAGCGTGTAAATGCAGCATTAGATTAAGAAAAACAGATGTATGTAAGCATATCCAATCAGGTGCAAATTACCAATCCATTCCATCTTTTATTATCAACTTTTATTTCTTAATAAATTACATTCGATTTCGATTTTTAAAATACAATGAGGTCACGCGATGTAATCATTAAAAGACTCGCTCCTATAATTCCTTTTGTACATAATGTTCTACACTCAATAGAAAGCGTGTCAGTGTATTGAAGTCAGTAGGAAAATCCATAAATGCTCAAAACGTACTTATTGTTGTTTTATGATTACTCCTGGCAACTCACAAACGATATTAATCAATAATAAGGTTGGGACACACTTGGAGATCAACTTTAAATTAATGTTATGAATTTATTTACTTAAGGATGTGATATAAAAATGTTAATATTTATGATTTAATAACATCATAGCTTTTAGTAACATACGATGCAAAGTTAGTTAGGACTGTGAAGTCTGCAGGTCCGATCTCAAAAGTCTTTAGTCAAACATTTTAAGCATTCAAATTAAGGCAAAAAAATCACTTACATAGAAAGATGTAATGGGGAAAAACACACACCAAAATTTTATGTCTGACATGGCAACCAAATCTAGGACAACATTGCTCACAGCCCATAAATACTTCCACTATACCAGTAGAAATAATAAATGTTTTACTTTCATACAAAGATATTGTAATGGAGTACACTCACTGGATCTGACATGGTACTCAAACAAAAACGTCACTTGGGGGTTCCTCTATACTCCGACACTACCTTCGAATATTCGGATGTTCAACGTCCACATACATATAAAAGTTTTCCCACTTCTAAAAATCAATACTATTCTCTATGATACTTAACATTCACTCAAAACTTACATACATACATAAACTCAATCCTTTTTCCCAGAAGGGGTAGACAGAGGTGCCTGGACACCCACATTTCGCCTTGTGTGATCCGTCCCACGATGTGACAGGTGGCGAGCCTATCGCCATATCGGGCACAAATTCCTGACTCCGGGGCTGATAATGAATAGAAAAATCCAATATCACTTTGCCCGACTCGGGATTCGAACCCGAGACCTCAACTTTGCAAGCGTACCTTAGTACAACTACGCCACCGAGGCACTCAAAACTTGATCTATATATACGACGTACGACAAAGAATTTCTGCATTTTGTCAAGTATTTAGGCATATTCGTACTGTTTTACGTACGATGTTCGAACATTCGCCGTCGCACCGTCAAGCTATGGAATCGTTTGCCGTCACGCGTGTTCCTTTCTTCCTGTAATCCGGGGTCCTTCTATCGTATTGTGAAGAAGCACCTTAGCAGGTCGACATAATTGTGTTGAATGGCATGGGATCACTGTCTGATGCCATTCGATACTCTGTCTGGATAACAATTGGGCTTACATCAGGTGCAGACATTATGCCGTGACAGTGTAAAAAAACTTTATACAGAAAACATCAGGTACAGTGCAGTGAAGTCATCATGTCGTGTTAATGTAAAAAGAAACCTTTTACAGAAAATATACATTAATATACCAAAGTAAACCCAGTACGCCTCAGTTTTCCAAAGGTAAGGGCAGAAAGCAAATGACCAGAATCGATACCGCTTTAATAATTTATACAATGGCCGACGTACGTTCCCAAACCGTAGCACATGAGTTTTACATGTTTTATTGTTACAATGCTATTTTGAGCGCCATTGCAGCTGTTTTTAACTGGAAATGACGCAGAGTGCATTGATTTTTAATAAGTTGCATCTATTTGCTAGATATAGTTCTCCGTATTGTCTATGTCAAAGAAAATAGCATACGATAGTTTTCCGTAATATTTGTGTGACAAAGCATACATTATTGTAGAGTAACATTATGTAGCGGAAATTATCAGTTCGCCGTATTGTTATAGTGCAAATTGGCGCCTTTTAGTGCAGGTTGGAGTAAAATGATTAGGAATCAGATGTTTATTGCTGAGTAATTGTACAAATAGGTACCGGGAGATATCGGAGTGTACCAATATTATAATAATAGATAATTATTAGGGTTTAAACTAAAGGATTAATCAAATTCTAACAAATTTTCAAATGCAGTATTTTAATATATAGTCAAATATTTCCCTTAAAATTATTATAGGAAAATCCAACATTTGGGATTTACGAAGACTACTTATTAGAAGACCTAAAAAATCTGAATGAATTAGCGCACTTCCGAACCAAAAGTTTTCCAAGTCATATTTTTGCCGCACGATTGAGCTCCAAAACAGCTAGTCGGCGCACGTATTCCTTTCTAAAATTCTAAGTTCACCCACCATAATCTGAAGAAGCAAAAGAGCTATTATGATCACAGGCGTCCTCTAAAATAGAGAGTACGATTGAAAGACGCAAGGCGATAAAGTCCACCACGATGGCCTAGTGCAAATTGGCGGACTTTACATACCATAGAAATTTTATAAATCGCTATGGTATGCTCACGATGTTTTCCATCACCGTTATATTACTTTGTGAATGGTGATTGACTGTCGATACACACATGACTCCAAAACGTCAGAGGTGTGAGCTGGGATTTGAACCCGCGACTATCTTGAACAATGTTGGCAGTGTCTGGTCTGTTACCAAGTCCACCACGCACTTGAATGATTTTACCAAAACAAAACTTGTGATAGGTAGGACTCTCACATGTGAGAGTCCGCCTGGGTACTACCGCATTACCTGTTTCTTCCACCAAACAGCAGTGTAAATGCACTGCTGTGTTTCGGTTAGGACATTGTAGCTAGAGTTACTACTGGACAATATATAGAGACACGCATTGCTTTGTTATTCATGATGTTGTTTGGTTTTGCTACTTCCCAAGAGCGGACATATCGCTTACCATCAGGCTAATGACATGGCCTCGCTGTACATTGAAAAAAAAAATAGAATTATATATTCACGACATAAAGTTACGACGGAACATCGGGAACCGTTTCATACAACTGCAGAGACAAAGGGTGGTTCTATAGCGCTATAAATAGGCGAGCGTTTTGTTGGCTTCCGAGAATGAATGAAGATATAACAAAGAACGTTAGACGCTGTATGTTTGTAGACGAGACCGAGTGGAATGTTACGTCCTAATTTCTTAGACATGGCTTCAAGGAAACTGTAGTGTATGAAGGCTATTTGGAAGTTTAGTGAAATTCATAAGTCAAAGAGGTTAACAAAATACTTTATGAGATATTAGGTGAAAAAAGTATCAACGATCTAGTTCACTAAATAACTGGTGATTGATTTTTTTTTATTGAATGGTAAGACGAGCATACCATTCGACTGATGATAAGTGATACGACTGCTCATGAACAGTAGCAAAACCAAACAACACCTTGAATTACAAAGCAATGCTTGGCATTCCATAGCGCTCGCCATCCTGAGACATAAGATGTTAAGTCGCAATATATCCAGTAATCCAATTTTCTTCAAACCGAAACACAACAGTGCATTTCCACTGCTGTTTGACGAGAGAAATAGATAATGCGGTGGTACCTACCCAGATAGCTTCTCACATATGAGAGACCTACCACCAGTGCAATATGGACCAAATCCTCGATTACAACATTCATTAGTAAAGACTTTATCATAATATTAGCTAAACGGCAAAAGCCATGACCCCTTTTGCCGATCTTTCACTGGAACATGATACGATTGATCCAAATATACGACCGATGAAACTGACAGTTCTGTCACCGCCACAGCTTATTTATAGATACACAAGAGCAGAAAAAATCATAACTCACTAAAAATATGCGCTCTCGGTCATCGCGTCCCTTTGTACAAATTTATTCCGGACACTTGACATAAACACAACCATAATTACTAGCCGTAAAATAAATTATTCATTCATATAACATCTCGAGCCTATATTGCGGGATTTATTGTGCATTCCATCTGGCTGGACGCCAGTTCGGGCGGGTCATTGTGACCGAATCATCTATCGGTTGTCGAAACGGTGACGGGTTGATAACTGCATGAAAAAATGTATTTCCCAGTCGATTGTTGCGCTAAATTGTTGAGGGTTAAAATATTAAAACGCACATGTAAATCTGCGTGGAGTGCTACCATATTTTGAAATGGTTTTTCGTTTATATGCTATTGTTTTCACCGGTACTAAATCAAACACGTTAAAGTAAAATTTAGAAGTCAAATATATTCTGACAAGTGCAAAAGTATACTTAGAAAATGGGGCTGGCGAGATTATACGCTATAGAACGCTAAAAACTTGCCTTTACTCTTTCCATTCATCACTAACCCTATCCATGCGCAAAGACAGATTAAAAACTCTATAAAAATTCTTCATTATCCTCAAGACGAGATAAATGGGTAGCCTTGCTGAATTCCTATCAATTCATTTAGAAGTACCTCATGGAAAAAATATAAACTCTAACGCAAAACTATTTCCATAGGTTACAATAGAAACAGCAATAACGGGGTTTACACCTAATGGCGAGTATTCTAGCTAATACTAAAATCCCACCACCAATAAGTTACTAGAATGTTTGATTAACACTCGATTAAAAACTTGGCACCGAACCGAGTCATTTGAGATTAGCTGTATTAAAATAATATCCCGCAAATCGTTTGAAATAGTGACAGAATATTTTATTTAACACGTATTCTGTTGATATGCAATCAATAAAAAACATCAGGAGTGACTATAATTAATTATTTAGTATCAGTTTAGTCACCTACACCCACATATTTATTAATAAAAGTATCAACATACATTCTCCCTTTCGTCATGTTATGTGTTAGAATTTAGCAGTTTGTGTTTTTTATTTGATGTATATTGGGATTATGTAATCAATTACGGTTTTTAATAGTTGTAATCAAACAATAAAAAAATATTTTTAGTACCATCATTGATTGATAAATATATAAAGCAATGCATGGTATTCCACTGCGCTTGCCATCCTGAAACATGAGATATTAAGTCTCATTATATCCAGCAATTACTTTGACTACTGTCCTTCAAACTGGAACACACAACAACAGTTTCACACAGTTTTTTTTTTTGTGTATCGTATCTTACGTTGGTATCTACGGTCTACCCAAACGGGCTCACACATATGAGAGACCTACCAAGAAGTTTTCCCTTATTTTTTCCATCATAAAAGATTTCCTATATTTCTCCTATAAATACCTATAATACTTTTATACATCCGTCACATAGCAATAAAAATAACTTTATCTACAAACTAGCGGTCGGGTCCGGCTCCGCCCGGGTGCATACACGTTTTAAATTGGCGGTCAAAATGTTTAATTTTGACTATCAGTTTAGAATATCGACCAATCGGACCACGAAAAACGAACAAAATTTCCTCGTATTTGCTAGAAATATCACTACTGCTTTCCTCCTATAGGTCATAGCGTGATGATATATAGCCTTCCTCGATAAATGGACTACCCAACACTGAAAGAATCATTCAAATCAGACCAGTAGTTCCAGAGATTAGCGCGTTCAAACAAACAAACAAACTCTGCAGCTTTATAATATTAGTACAGATAAACACTTCCAATATCGACTTCAAAAACAATACTTCAATGAAACACTAAAGGAAGTTATCATGGAGACTCACGGCCCAAGTTCCCAGCTATTTCTTTGTAACACGTTCGGGAGTGTTTGAAAAACGAGCGGCTACGGGACACGGCGATCAAGGCAACAACATCCTGTTGGCGACCAGCCAGCCTCTCTCGATAAATACTTCAGTCAAAATTGTAAGGAACGAGTGTGGCGAAAGGGCCCGACAGTATTACGCAGCTGAAGGCGTAATTAAGAAAGAAATTATTTTTGTTCATTCCAAATAAGAACAAGGGAATTTGAAAGCGTAAATATATGGGCAAGTCTTTGAACCTCGATATAGTCACTCAGTCTTGGAATACGTTGTTTAACACTCAAATTTCTGTGGCTATTGATCTTGTGAGTGCAACAGTAATATATCTTTTCAATAGACTTTAAATACTTTTACTTGTGGTAGGTCTCCCATGTATGAGAGGCCGCCTGGGTAGGTACTACTTCGATGTTTATTTCTCCCGCCAAACGGCAGTGTAAATGCACTATTGTTATTCGTAGCCAGAGTAACTACTGGACATGTTGAGACTTAACATTTTATGTTTCTGGATGGCGAGCGCAGTGGAATGCCAAGCATTCCTTTGCAATTCATGGTGTTTGGTTTTGCTACTGTCCATGAGCTTTTTTATCGCTTACCATTTGGCGAACGGCGTACTCGTCTCGCTATTCATTGAATTAAAAAAAAAACAACAATTTAATTACATTTTTACTCCTACGAGAACTGTAGGAGAAATATTCAATAATACACAATAATAGAAACTCTCACAAATACCAACCAAAAAAGCAGTCATATACAAATTAACATGCATCATTACAACACATAATATTACATTTCTCAGTTATATCTCGATGTAACAGTATGTCCGGTTTGGCGAGGAGCCAGGCGTCGCGACACCCGATTGCGAATGCTTGACGTTACAAGATTCAATTCTTTGGCCAGAATGCGATCATAAAACATAGCCGGGCGGTGTTTACTTGGTTTTTAGGGTTCTGTGTGTCTTACTATCATATCTTACTAATATTATTAATGCGAAAGTTGTTGTGTTTTTTACCTCTTCACGCTCTAACTGCTTGACCAATTTTGATGAAATTTGGAATAGAAGTATCTGATACCTTTGATTGAAACATAGGCTACTTTTTATCTCGACTAAATGTATTGTATTCATTGGTTGTGCAAGGAATTTTAATATATTTAGCTAGTAAAGGAGATATGGAATCCTTGTAGAATCATGTCGTGGTTAGTTTTGCCATCCAGAATACCTATGGGGTAACTTATCATTGACTTGAAATCATGAAGTTTGACAAAAAGCTAGGCCTTAGATTATTCATTGTATAGGTATTCAGGGAAAAAATTAAGTAATCATTTGAAATGAAATGAAATGTATTTATTCAATACACATAGCATTTAATCTCTATATACAACATCTTTTCCATACTAAGTATTATTTATATAAATTTCATTGTATATAACGGCACAATTTTATGTAAAGTCAAAATATTAAACAAAAGGATTGTTAAAACAATGGTAAACAAGCCTTAAGCAATCTACGGGTAGTTGTAGAAGTAATTTTATTAAAGGAAACCTGGTTGTGGTTTTATTTCACTACCCACAGTCAGAGTAAGGGTGGGAATATGACAGTTTGCAATATAAAGTGCCTCCGGACCGTGACATGGCATTCAACATCCAACAGTCGACAGTGAAACATTGGAATACGTGTGTTTACTATAAAAGTAACAATTTGCTTTTAAGTACAGTATTGTACTGAACCCTAATTTTGCTAGCCTGACTCGCACTTGGCCGATTTTTTATCACCTCGTTATATCTGTCTCGTCGTGACGAATCTGCGGGATACGTTGTCAAGTCGTATTTATGTCGTTTCAGTTTGAGTTGCCGGATGTTGTTAAAAGTCTACTAACATTAACATGATTAATATATTAAAATTGCGGACACTGGATGGCAAGACTTTTTAATGATAAAATATTTAATATTTTATTTAAAGTAGTAGTGTATTTTACACTGCCCACTCTTTCTCCTTCTTATAAATCCATCCTATGGTGGTCTGTAAGACATTGCTTTAAGTGATAAGACCGCCATTTGAACTTTTTATTTTTTTACTATAAATATAACGAAGAGAATCAGCACCATTATTACATTTTCTCCATTGAAAACTAATGTTAATAATCAGCTTTGAAGTACTTATCGTCAGGGCAATAAGATTTCTACACCATTTACTTCCTTCTACTCTTTATGCCATTGCTTATTCATCGTAGCTCTTGTAAAATAAGGAACTCAAGATTATAAGTTTAACACGTTATATTCGCCAGTAAAGATATTACAATAATGAGTAAAAAATACAGACATGACATGTAAAAAATACAAGCGTCACACAATGGCCAGAATGCACTCTCGATATTCATATATAAACTATTTAGTATATTTATTTGATGTTTAGTATTCCAACATCCTCCCTTAAACAGAAATTAAACCCATCTTGGTTGAACAATATGCTAGTTTTGAATAATCGCCTTAGTGAGTGCATCAGCTACCATCATATCCGTCTGTATGTACTGCACATCAATGGCTCCTTCATTCACTTTGTTACGAACAAAATGGTGCCTCACATCTATATGTTTAGTTCTAGAGTGATAACCATCGGAACCTGAAAGTTTAATAGAACTTTGATTATCGCTGAAAATAACCATTGCCTCATTCTTTAGTAAAGGCCAAAATGTTTCTTGTAACTGTTTCAGCCACATAGCCTCTTGTACACAAGAAGATAAAGACATGTATTCTGCTTCGGTTGTCGACAGAGCAACAGTAGGCTGTCGTTTAGAATTCCAGCTGATTGCTCCTCCTTGGAACAAGAATGTGTAACCGGTGCAGGAACGCCGATCGTCTTCTGAGCTTGCCCAGTCTGTATCATATTTTCCTTTTTCATCTGTTTTCTTCTTGAAAACCCATTTGCATGGTATAGGACGCTTATTTTCCGGAAGAGTAGTCATTTCCCAAGTTTTATTTTCCAACAATGATTGATACTCTTCATCCATTGCAGCTCTCCAATGTTCAGCATCAGTTCCCGACATAGCTTCTTCAATAGTCAATGGATCCGAAATCTGTTGACACATGAAATTATTTTGCCTCTGATGAAATCTTAAAGTGATATTTCTTGTAAAACTTTCAATGCTACTATCATCATTTGAACTAGGATAATAGGTTTCATCAGTATCATCAGTCATTCTATTCAACACACAACTATCGAAAGATGTGTCAGTACTTGAGTGTGACAAAGTGTCATCTTGAGTCTCACTCCGTGTTACATGATCAACAGGTATCACCTCATTATTATCTGCACTAAGAGGGATATTTGTGTGCTGTTTGGTAGGTAACTGTTCCAGTGAATTATTATTGTTGTTACTCGCAACTTCGTCAATAAATATGACATCTCTACTGATAATAATATTTTTTTTTACTGGATCATACAGTCTGTAACCCTTTGTATTGTCACAATATCCCACCATAACTAATTCTCTTGATTTACGATCCCATTTTAAACGATTTTGTTTTGGAATATGTACCATGGCTTTACAACCAAAAATCTTTAAATTTGATAGATTCGGTTTCTTACCAGTCCACTTTTCATATGGAGTTACCTTATCCAAAACCCGAGATGGTGATTGGTTGGTAACATAGGCTGCAACAGTGACTGCCTCTGCCCACAGTTGTTTATGCAGCTTTGCCTCAAATAACATGCATTTCGCACGTTCCACCAACGTCCGATTCATCCGTTCCGCTAGCCCGTTTTGCTCAGGTGTGTACGGAGTACTGGTCTGATGTTTGATGCCGGAAGCCACTAAAAAATCCGAGAAAGCTTTATTACAATATTCTTTTCCATTGTCGCTTCTAATTATTTTTATTTTGAGATCTAATTCATTTTCTACTTCTTCTTTAAATTTCTGAAACACTGACTTAATATCCAACTTGTTCTTGAGAAAATAGACATAAACTTTACGGGAATAGTCATCTATGAATGTTATGAAGTATTTCGCACCACCAGCAGACGGTGTCTCCATCGGACCACATAGATCTGTATGTACTATTTCTAGTAATGCCTTTGCCCTAGAACCCGAGTGTGGAAATGGTAATCGTGTTTGTTTCGCTTCACAACAAGGTATACAAACAGTATCAACATCTTTATTAGTGATAATTACACCCTCAGCACACGATTCTAACCTCTTTACATGAGCCAAATTTAAGTGCCCCATTCTCTTGTGCCATGTAATAAGATCAGTCTTATTTTCACCCGACACAGCATAAGCATTCACAGTAACAGTGTTCAATTTGTACATGTTATTGATCAAAGTTGCATTTGCAATAAGAATGTTATTAACATAATAAATATTACATCCCATGTTGGTGAATTCCACTTTACAGCCATTTTTAGTTAGTTGACTAACTGACAACAAGTTTACACAGAGCTCAGGAATAAATAAAACATTTCTCACCTGGATTGGACACTCATCTTTGCAAAAAATGGTTTGAATGTTTACTTTACCCATAAATTGCACGGAGACAGCATCATTATTAGCCACCTTTATTTGCTGAATCGGAGATGCTTGGGTGTCATACATCCAGTCTGAACGTCTCGTCATGTGCATTGTAGCGCCTGAGTCAATGTACCAGTCTTCTTGATCCACATTGCTGTAAGCTGAAAAAACGGCTGAAAAACTGTTATTGTTGTTAGATTTCTTCACCATGCATTGATTTTTGAAATGTCCATATTTATTGCACTTAAAGCAACGCGGGCCTTTTCCTTTTTCTTTTAATGTGGCATTGTTATTAGAGGTTTTTTTGTGCTTTGTAAATAATACTGTAGATGTAGACTCGGAAACTTTCACCTCCTGTAAAAGTTTTGTCTTGACAAAATCTGATGAAATTTTTATGCCGGAACTTTCCAGACCCATGATCATCGGTTTATAATTTTCCGGTAAACCTGCCAACATGAGTGTTCCCAGCCATTCGTCATCAACTGTGAATCTAATATTTCGCAACTTATTTGCAGTACTCATAATTTTATTCACATACTCTTCAACGCTTCCGCAGTTATCCAGTGTTGTGTTGACGAGATCCCTCAGCAAACCGACTTTTCTTGAAAGCCCGGAGTCCTCAAAAGCATTTTGAAGGTTTATCCATACTTCTTTCGATGACAGAGCATTTTCAATATGGACGAAATTAATTGCTTCCACCAACAAAATAATTTTTGACTTAGCTTTAATATCTTTCTTGCTGTCGACATCGGTGCCGGGATCAACACATTCCCACAAATCTTCATGTTGGAGATAAGATTTAACTGCAAATTTCCATGTCGAATAATTATCCCGTCCAGCTAACTTTTCAATCTGTAGATTCGAAATAGCCATTGTTTTTCGGTTCGACGTACGATGGAATTTTTCGCAAATTTCTATTGTCCGATACTTTATGCGAATAAATATTAAACTTCGTATCTTTAGGTTTATGGAACTGGGCCCATAACCTCTTGTAAAATAAGGAACTCAAGATTATAAGTTTAACACGTTATATTCGCCAGTAAAGATATTACAATAATGAGTAAAAAATACAGACATGACATGTAAAAAATACAAGCGTCACACAATGGCCAGAATGCACTCTCGATATTCATATATAAACTATTTAGTATATTTATTTGATGTTTAGTATTCCAACAGTAGCTTTTTAGGGTTCCGTAGCCAAATGGCAGAAAATGAAACCCTTATGGATTCGTCATGTCTGTCTGTCTGTCCGTTCGTATGACATAGCCACTTATTTCCGAAACTATAAGAAATATATTGTTGAAACTTGGTAAGAAGATGTATTGTGTAAACCACATTTTCACACGAAAACAGAAAAAAAAAATTAGGGGTTCCTCATACTTACAAGTGAAAATCGTTTTTTGTTTTCATCAAACATATGGGACGTTTGTATTATTGATTGATTGAGATTTCTAATATCATTTTTTCTATCTATTGTTTTGAACGAGATCTAGTAAGTAGTTTTTTTATTATTATGAAAAATTAAAATACCATAATTATGACTCGATTGTCGTCAGGTTTATACGGAGCCCTCGGTGTGTCAGTCCGACTCGCACTTGGCCGGTTTTCCTTATGTATTGTGGGTGTTTATTTTATATTGGCAAGAAAAAGTGCCAAGTGGAAGTGCATGGTGGCCTGTTGGTAACAGACCAGAGGCGGCTGCCTACAGTCATGTTCACGGAAGTCGCGCGTTCAAATCCCAGGGCACACCTCTTACTTTCCAGAGTCAAATGTGTATTGTTAGTCAATCACTAGGTATTATAACGGTAAAGGAGAATATCGTGACGGAACCTGCATACCATAGCGGCTTGTAAAAAAATCTATGGTATATAAAGAGCGTCAATCCGCACTAGGCCAGCGTGGTGGACTTATATGATATAACCACTCTCCAACGTACTCTCGATTGTAGAGGAGGCACGTGTTCTGAAGTGGACGTATGTGGGCTAATATAATAGTAATGCGTTGATTAAAGTACAAATATTTTTTACAGTTTATCGGTTTTTATCGATTTTGATTTAATTTGATAAATAACGATTATTATCTGTTCAATTTTTTATCGGTTTTCATGCACTAGTCGGAACTCACAAGGCGAAATGTGGGTGTCCTGGTTGCACCTCTGCCTACCCCTGCCGGGAAAAAGGCGTGACTTTATGGTTGTACAAAAAATATTTCCAATGAAGCGACCATTTTTGAGCTTTTTTCATATTTTATAAAACGCTATACCATAAATAGAAGTCTTGTGGGTGAGTTACCATTATAAATTTTAAACGCGGAAAACAAAACAGTATCAAGCATCCCCATTATCCCAAAAAAATCTCTTTAATCTACGCACAGAAAAGGTTATAAAGGGAAACTCGATACAAAATGTTAATCGTGTAATTAATAGTACTGGCGCCCTAAACCAACTTATGAAACGATTATGATGTCCTAAATACTGATTTCAAAGGGCGCTTCTGTGGGCAGATTTTGGCTGTTTCGTTTAAAAGAAAAAACTTTATTATACTTTTACAGCCTCATTTGTCTAATAAAAATTGTGGAAGTGGAAGCTACGCTGTTGTCAATCATGACTGACGGAATGACTGAATCTAAATGATGTAGAACGTCTTAATGGATTCAATGAAGTAAGTTATTTTCATTTTCATGAATGGGTGGGCTCGTCCGGGGCGGTACCACTGTCTCACAGGAGATAGACGTGAAGCGATCTATAGCTCAATAGTCGATATAAATCCTATTGTCTATGCCAATCAACGCCTCCGTTGCGCTGATTGGTTGATTCAATTTCCGACATCTGTCAAACGTGACGTGCGAACTGTCATCGGCGCTCGCTTAAATACGCGTGTAACGTCGCTCGCGTCCTCCTTTCTTTAACCTAAAAGCCGCGTGCTACCACGCGTCTTTCTGAATCCGCTGGGGTTCTTCTTCTCCTACTTGGCGTTCTTTGCTTCCGTCACGGAGAGCTGACTCCGTGCCTACTGTCCGCTTTTGCTCCGCACCGCTTCCGCCTGACTGCAACCGAGCCTGCGCCGCGCCGCTGACCTGCGCACCGTGTCCGGCCACGTGGCAGCAAACTTCGCCGGCGAGCTGTCGCCGGGTTCCGCCACGTGCCGAAGACCCGGATCAGTGTCCAACGAAGGCCAGTGACTCCTGTTGCATACCACCAGCAACAGTGCCGGGTGTAAATAGTGATGCGAATATATTAAAGCCCGAACCTCGTAATTACCCTGAGTAGTTATTTTTCTACCTACCCCTATCTGCGGGCGGCCTAACCCGCCGATCGCGTTTCGGTGAGTAAGATTGCCAGATGCCCAATACTCTTTTCCTCTTCCTATACTTTTTCTTTCCCGCTCCTCTCTTGATTGGATGGGCCAGCAAGACATTTATGATCCAAGTGTTGTGGATATTCGTTAGCGGACTGATAGCTTACCATCACGTGACCTGTTTTCTCGTTTGCCGGACCTGAGAAATAAAAAAAATATTATTCGTTTTTAAATCATTTTACAAATAATATATGGCTGAAAAAATAGCATATGGATTATAAGCTGTGTGGACCAGGTAGCTAAAAAGTCTAAACAGGTTTCGGTTTTAAAATAAAATAAAATAAATTTCCAGTTTTTCAGGATTCTTCGCTAGTAAAATTTATTTTTCAAAATTCCAAATATAAATTCAGTTTTATTTTTTATTAAAATAAAAGTGAATAAGGGGCTTGTGATTCGATATTCCTCCTAGTTTCAAATTTGGCTATCTGCGCAACTTAAATATTCATCCCGTATACATCAGCTCTCGAAAACCGATTAACAACTAATATTTTTTACCACATTAATAGGTAGGTTTTGTCTATTGTTGATGACAGCCTCTGTGGCGCAGTTGGTTAGACGCTGACTGTGAAACGAGAGGTCGCGGGTTCTCACAGAGTACATTACTATATATGAAACGGGTTCTATCCCCGCACCGACACAAATGTTTGTGTGGCCCACAAATATATGTGTCAGTTTCAAACTCATACCGCAAAGTCTCTCGTAGTTTCTGATACCCACGACACAAGACTTAATTGATCTTAATGTGGGGTCACAACTATGTATGTGACTGTTGGGTGTTTTTATTTATTATTTGTTGTAACAAAATGAGCCAAAAACAAAACGCTTGCCTATGTTTTGCATTGTTTGCATTACTTTAATTCTCCATTTAAATATTCTAGCATATAAAAAGGCATGCGTGAAATTCTGAATGTTTTAGTAATTTGTTATACTATATACGGCGGAATAAATTCGAAATGTTATCAGAGTACAAATAGGATAAAATAATGATCATAGAAAAATAGATGCTGCAAAACCAACCAACACAAATTCCAATGTTGGAAAACAGCCACGTCCCAAAGATATCCACAAAATTAATTAAGTTGATGTGTAAATAGTATGATATATAAACTTTCTGTTGATTTCATAAGGTCTACCTTGAGGGAAGACGACCGACGTAGCGCGCGCCAGTACAATGTACATGATTTCCATTTGAGAACTTTCCAGCTCAATCAACCATCATTACTTCTCAGCAATGTATGACCTGCATAAAAATAAAATTTTCGATATTATAAAAATATTTTATTACATAAATTTATTCGACGCGTTATTTTATTAAAACGGCTCAATCGTTTTTAACTTATATTGAAATTATGATCATTCAAAAAGCAGTAAAGAAGTCAGCCTGCAACTGTTGTAACTCAAAGATTATTAAAAATATTACAGTGCTCCATAAATTTATATCATAAAGCATGGATTTCAATAAAATTTTCACTTGTATAAAATGTGAAAATGAACGTCCAAATTGTAAATTGTGAAGACGATAAATCTCTTTTTACGCTCGACTCACGTGTAATAGACATCGATCAACGCCAGTTAGCGGAGGTCCCACTTCATGACAAATTGTTCGAATCATTTTGGTATTTTTAGGCGTCACACTTTATTTATCAAAATATTTATTAAGCAATATATATGTTCGTTTACGTATTTAATTAATTGGTAATGTTATAATTATTAGTAATAGATTGACTTGGCCAGCAGCATTATGTATAAATTGTACGATACAGTATGTTTTCATGCGATGGCCAAGTCGATGCATTTATTTAAAACGTAAAGAATTTTTAATATTGATATGGTAATAACTTACGTAATAACTTTATATAGAAGGTCCCTTAAGGACTAAATAAATGAATCGACTTGGTATTACATGCATCTCACAACTTTTTGCGGTAGAAAACCTGAGCTGCGAGACTTGGAATTTTTTTACAGGATGTTTTTGATGGGATTTTATATTTATAACGTAGTAGAACTACACTTAAGAGGCAGTCAATTATCCATGTATGTATGTACGTGAAATGACTCCAAAATTCGATGAAGCACAGAAACCTGATGGTTTCTATCAATATATTTTACATTCAATTCAGAGCCAATACGAAACGTTTACAAGCGTAAAACTCTGCGGAAACTTTGCGCGGGCAATTCAATTTTCAGGCATTTCCACCAACGATTATCCTCTTCTATTTGAGTAGTGAACAAAATGGCGGAGCTGCTCTCCTCTCAGCCGCCACTCAATGGTTATTTACGACAATTTCCAGCTACCAAGTATAATGTAAGTTATTGACTAAATTCCCTCGCTTATGAGGGCTCTTGCCGTCGGTTTTATTTTACGCGAAAGAACTGAGCTTTTTGTTTAAGTGATATTTATTTTTATTTTATTTTTTATTTTTTACAAAGCCTTTTGGATTGGCTGATTCGAAATTTAAAGTCGGCGCTATTGGGCAATTTGAATTAGCTGGATTATATTGTTAAAGAAATTAACTTGAACATTGTAATTACATACGGCTTTAAAAAAAAAATTAAAGAAGACAATTCGTCTTGCTGTGGGAGTTTCTTGTGCCGTTTCTTATGCATAGCTACAACTTGTGCTGAAGCGATGGTAATAGAAATTAACAATGCAAAAGATCTTGTGAAAGGCTATTTGAAGAAAGAATATTTTGATTTGATTTGAAATTCATCGTTATCAAGAATTATTCAATGACAACAAAGTCCATAGGATATTCCAGAATAAGTGGTCACAATTGTTTGACAATTGATTGACAATTATGACTTTCTTTTAGTTTGCTTGGCTATGACCTTGGCTATTTATCGTTCTTCTGTCATAAAATAATTATACCAATCACAATAACATTTTTATCATGATTTATACTATTTGAGCGAAAAATCGGTTTAATTTCAGGCTCATGATCAACGCTCAAATTACAATATATTAAAGCATTGTGTTGATAATTAAGTTACCAAAAGTTATGTTATATATATTTTTAATACTTTAATTTTCCTACGGATTAATTTAGATTTTAATATATAAAAGTACACCAACGCGCAAAAATCTTACTAATGCATGATGGCCATAGCAGGATTTAATTTTAAATATGCAATAACTGATGCGTTTCATAAACTCTCATAAAATATGTTACAAATAAAAGAACAGATGTAAACGCGAACATATTAAAATCAAAACGTTCCCCGTAACATTTCCATTCGTTAACTGCTATCCGTAAAAATAAGGCGGCAAAACGAGAAATGGCGAGAGTTGACCCCTTAACCAGTAAATTTAAACTTATTTTCATAGAAAAACGGGGGACCAAACATTTATTATGGCGATAAATTTTACAGAACATTATTTAAACAAAGCTCAGTAGACGTTAAGGACCATTTTCGAAAGGCGTACCGGGGGAAACGATCTGCGTTACAATGAATTTATGTTTTAGGTGGACCGTGCCGCCGTCCCATGTAACAAACAACTGTTTCAGTTGAAAAGACGTATTGTTCGTTCAAAATTGGACAATTTGTTGTGTACGCGGCTCGGCCGTGTGTCGCAATTTGCGGTTGTTTAAATGATTTTAATTGTTATGTACGGATTTTTGGGATCCTGGAAACGAGTTAATGGCTCGCGTGATCGTAAGTGATACGCTGCTTAGGAATATCTACAACACTTCGATTGTATTTGCGTTGCATTTCCTCATAAATGGAAGGAAAGAGTGAAGGAAATCAGGAGGGAGGGGACAACTTAAACTTGATATTCTTACTCGTCGCACAAAACACGCCATCAAAGCTGTCTTTTAACTTTGGTATTTTGTAAAACACTAATACCATCATCATGTTCACCTGGCATGGCAATAGGCATTCCTACACCAGTTCAGAATAAGTAAGATCAAGTTTCAGAATTCGAAAGATAAATTATTGATGTCACCTGATGTAGTCAGGCCAAATTTTAAAGTTAGAAATCTGTTCTGTGATTCCAAATTAGAGAGCTCCAGATAATATTTCGAACTTACCAATCCAACTTTTGAAAGACAGAGTCAATACTAACATGTAAAAATTATACGCCTTCCACAGTAACAAAATTGAATAAACATAAATAGATAGAAAATGGTAGAGAGAACAAATTACAAACAATATTCTTGATGGTAGCAAATGTAATCTAGATATTTTAAAGACTAAACCAAGTAAAACCCAACAAAATACAACCGAACGACTCCATTAAATCAAAACTGATACACCCGTTGATGAACGTAATAAATTAGGTAGGCACGATCTAAACACACTTGACGGCATCCCGCTAATTATGTTCAAATAAACCTGCCAAACTTTGTCTGATCTCGCCGTATTTCGCCAATTTGATCTTTAAACTCAGCGCGCTGTTTGGCAGATTTGCTAACAAACAAAACTTTGTCCTGTGTGATTTTAATCGGGGAAATTTCGTGAAAGGTACACCAACAGATTTCGTACGTATCAAATCACTCCGCTTAATTAAAACTTTTTGTGTATTTTTCGCTGGTAATATTAGGGTTTGTGTGTATAACGGGTTTTCGATATTTTAAAGAGGTAATGTTTGTTAGTTTGTAACTAAGGGGTAATCGCTAAAAAACCATTTAAAAGATACAATATTTGTAATAAATGTAATTATTTATTTCAATTTGCAATTATAGATAATAAGTTTTCAGCCTATAGTAATGGTACTACGGAGGAAACATTCAAGACTATGAAATACACGTTATTAAATATTAACACAGGCTATATTTTACTATAGGAGTAGTTACAAGTAATAGGATTTCTATCTGAAATAACTTGTTGACAACTTGTTGTGTGAAAAATAAAAGAAATTTTATTCCGGTAGAGCCTAATCGGACGTACGCTTACAAGGTGAACAGACGACCTGGTTAAGGTTGCAGGAAGTCGCTGGATACAGGCCGCTTCTAACAAGTCAATATGGAGATTTTTAGGGAGGCCTATGTTAAACAGTGTTATGTTAAACTTTCTGTAGCTGAAGAGAGAAAGAAAATGAGAGAAAGAGTTAGTATGACTTTGTGTGTCAACAAATAAATGTGTATTGTGTATGTGTAATGTGTATACCCAGGTAAAGCTTAACCGAACCACAAGCTTATTGTAATATTTTGAAGAACCTTTAATGTGTGGAATAAATTATAAATAAAATTTTGTATAAAGTATTGTCACAATGTATTGAAGTTATTTATGGTTGGAATGCGTAGGGGGATAATGTTTTGTATCGTTTATTTTTGTTTAATATATTTCAAAGGAATCATTTGATCAATGTTGATATAATTTTATGCTACTTTAGTTTCATTTGCTATGCTTACTATTCTAATATATTTGAATTCATAACAATTTATATTAAAAGGAGTTATATTATTATACCTAGATAATATTATATTTATGCAGTCGAATTTATAAGTTTAGCTGGTGGTAGGTCTCTCATATTAGAGGCCGCCTGGAGAGGCTATTTCTCCCGCCAAACTGTAGTGTGAATGTACTGTTGTGTTCCGGATTGAATGTTGACGGTTTTTGGAATGCCAATCATTTCTTTGAAATTAATTGTGTTAATTAATGGCAGACTCGTCTCAACATTCATCGAAATAGAGAAAAATAGATATCACAGCAAAAACGGCTAAAAAGTTTGAAAGTTTCTTTTGGTATCGTATCTTCTAAAGCATGATTAGATGCCATGTCTCTACAATCAAAATCTCATATTAACCAATCGAAATACCCCGGGAAATGTAGCCAAAATACACCGGGCTATTCCCGGACGATACTCTTTATCCGGGGATTAAATTTTGCAGTGAAGCGACTTTGCGTCGACTCGGCGGCTCATCTGCCCGACCGTCGGCTGTCCAAATTATTTTGGAGTTTTTTAGATTTTATATGACAAGATATGTACTTATATTGTGGGAAGGGTCTTTTCAATCAATGTATGCCGGATTGGTTTTCCGAATATTGGACCAAAGTATTTTTTTATTTTTCATAGAATGAAAGTCTCTGTAGCGCAGTGTACTACGGTATGATTATAAAGCTAAGATTTCAGGTTCATTTCCCGGGAAGTGCAAAGTTATGTGTCTATTTCTCCCGTCAAACAGCAGTGTAAATGCACTGTTGTGTTTCGGATTGAAGGGCATTGTAGCCAGAGTAACTACTGGACATATTGAGACTTAACATCTTATGTCTCAGAATGGCGAGCGCAGTGAAATGCCAAGCATTGCTTTGTAATTCAAGGTGTTGTTCGGTTTTGCTACTGTTTATGAGCAGTCGTATTGCTTACCATCAGGTGAACGGCATGCTCGTCTCACTATTCATAGCAATAAAAAAATATAAATTAAAAAAAAATTGGATTTTCTATCCATTAACAGTACGAAGGTTCGCCGCATACTACATCGTAGGACGGAATAAATAAAGCGAAACGTCGGTGTGCTACCAGCACCTCTGCCTACCCCTTTCGCAAAAAGTCGTGAATTTATTTATTTATGTGTGTTCATATTGACGTTTTAGTGTATTTTTTATGAATTTGGCTTATTATTAGCATAAACATTCTGTGATGTGGGAAGTCCACAATTTGGTTCGTAGGTGAGGCTTTTACTATTCATGAGATTTTTTTGCTTAGTATTATCATAGGCTTCTTTCTTATCACATCAGCGGGTGGTAATAATCTGGACAAACTATACATGGCACTTATGTTATTATTTATTATCCTTTTACGAATACAGGTATATGCTTATAAATGTATGTATAAGTGTCTCAGCAACAATATTATTATTTACGCTAGAATTACCAAAAAATATTATTTTGGTACTATATTATTTCGACGCATCAATTTATTTTTCAATTAAATCCGGAGTATGAAACCCATCCCTTCGATATATCACCCCACGGCTTGAGGGTGCGTTTAAACTATGATAAAATCTTTCAACAAAGCCGTACCCTTCATATGGCGCTGTTCATTATCTAAATTATCTACGAATATGTTACGCACCTGCCAGAGAATGGCAGGAATACGAGGGTGCTGCGTACTTAGTGTTGCTGTTCAATTTTGAGTCAGTTAATTTCATTAACAACTGGAAGTTTTGAGGCGATTGCGTTTTGCAAGCGATTAATTCAAATAGGTTGTTCTGAAGTTATGTAAATGTTGACAGTGACAATCATAATTAGATGGATTTTTGTGTCAAGAAGAAAAGCTGTTAAAATCTCCTTTCGGTAGGAGAAGGCCGAAAGGGATATGTGTCACTGGCCTACCAACCCGGCACACTGCGGATATAGCGACCGAGTCAGGTCCCTAACAAAAACCTACTCCAGCATACTGACTAAAAACATCCCGGAGTGGAGTCATTTTTTGACTCCAGGCTAATAATGAATAGAAAAATCCACTATCACTTTGCCCGACTCGGGATTGAAACACGAGACCTCAGCTTTGTAACCGTAACGTAGTGTAACTACGCCACTAAGGCAGTCACGCATTTTGGGTGGCACTAGATATCTCAGGTTAAGGGAGAGATAATGATGAGTATAACGATCATCATGATGAAACAAACAATTACTTAATGTACAAGGATTAGAGTAGGATGCTTATCTTATGCCGTTGATTTAAAATATTTCTAAATTTTCTTTAGAAACACTATACTGCGCTACAAATTACGAAGTATTACGAAGACTGATGTGGTACAAAACAACGCAGTATATGAATAATATTTATAAATTCTGCTATACGTATTATATCTGAAAGTCGTGGATTTAATAGTACCACCTAGTTAAAATAATAAAATCATATTATTTTTTATTTCACTGCAACATGCACATCTTTATTAGGCAACTTGCTGTTGTTTAATCTTATGATATATTGAAAGCTTTCGCAAACCGAGGAAACGAGATTGAAATCTTTCATCTATTATCCTTTGTATCTATTCATGATTTTTTTATTACAGTGTATATATTTCAAGAAGTTGTAGCGAAATACTTTGTGTAAGCCTATTATCAACAGTGATTTTCATCGTGGGACGGAGAATGCAGGACGAAACGTGGGTGTCCTGGTTGCACCTCTGCCCACCACTTCTGGAAAAGCCATGAGTTTATATTTATGTACATAAACATCCTCAAAAACTACACCAAATTTTAAGTAATGAAAATGAAAGTTGTTTTTTTCTTTGTTAAATAAAATCATTCCAACCTTCTGAAAAAAACGTGAGTTTATACTCGTATATGTATGTATCTTGTGGTTAAAGATGATATCGATAATCAACTTCACCTAAATAATATAGCGTGTCACTTAATTCATAGAACCAATACATAATAGTTTACCAAGGTACAATCAAAATAGGATATAATAATAAAAAGTTGAAGATAAACAGTGTTTTAAAGCTATGTTTTTGACCGCAAGACAACATAGCTTAAAATTATTATTAAAGAAGAAACATATTATATAAAGCTATTTAAGACACAATAATATTAAAAATAGAAAACTTGGTAAAGTCCAAAGATGTGTTTTAGAAACCAGGGCCAAATAACGGCATTTTTTATTGCAATGAATTGTGAACTGAATATGCCATGCTGGTAAGCAATACCGCCGCTCATAAACAGGAGGAAGACCAAACAACATAATGAATTACAAAACAATGCTTGTAATTCCACTGCGCTTGAAATCGAGACGTCTACGACATCGAACCCATCCGCTTATACCATAGGACTCCACTGCCTAATATCAGTCAAAGATACTGTCCTAATGCATGAGGTGCACAAGAAATGCTTTGCTGTTACTTCATAGTGGCCTTATAAATTAACATCATCATTACGTATATACATCACGGTAATATTTATATTTACATATCCATTTTTCTCATGGAATATTTAAATATAGGCAAATCATAGCCATTATTCATTAGAAACCGACCGAAATAGTTTTGAAATTCTACACCACACATTTATACATTGTCACATTAAAGAAGCAATAAAAAAGTTACTTTTGAATACACTACTAAAAACAAATTATTGAAACTTTCAAAATTAATCTACTCAAAACTCAAAGTTTAATCATAATCAGCTTCCCACAAAGCCACACTCCTACTGAAATATGTACCTAAGTAACCCTGTGATTAGTTTGCAAGTGAACAGTCAAGGATACTGTCTCAGTCCACGAGGTGTAGACGAAATGCTTGGCTGAGTGTCTTTGATGCGGCTTTAGGGACGTTTATCAATGGTGGTGGTCTTATTCATTAATCAACAAATAAATACGTTTATTGATCATGTTCATTTTACTACTAATCATAGAATTTCTAATAATACAAAATCAAATGAAAATAAAGAATTATGATAAGTACACACACTACTTCCACAATAAAAGACGTAACGTTAATGCACACTTCTCCCAAGTAAAATATAATAGCTTGGTTCTAATCAAGACTGCTTAGCCGACTGTTGTGAGACATACATTAATACAGATATCACAATTAATTCATCCGCGTGTTAAAATAACATTTAAATCATCTTCTTATTCACAGAAAATACTCCAATAACATAACCTACAGCACTAAATCTCAACACATCTGTAGCTATGCACAAGTGTCGTCTAAGAAACATGCGAATCTAATCTTGGAAATATGCCGAGAAGAGAAATCAGCCGTTCTGAATTCCAGCCAGGTAGGGCACAACAGTCAGGTAAATAAGTCTGCCAGTAAGTGAGCCCGCACAATAGCGCGCAACTAATTTATTAGACAGCTCTTAAAGGCGGCTGGGCTAGCAGAATAGCGGGGAGCGGGCGATGAAGCGATATAGTACAAATATTTTGAGTATTTATTTCTGGTTTTTTTTGCATAGATTCAGCAAGTGAGCAAACGAGTCATCTGATGGTAAGTGATCACTGCCGCCCTAAACATCTAGAACGCTTGGATCATGAGTATATTGCTGGGCCATCAAATCGTGAGGAGAGCGGGAAAGAAAAGTGGTATTGGGTATCCGAGCAGCTAACAAAGGTCACAAGGTCACAAGCTAACAAGGTCAGGTCAAGGCTTCACGTCAATTTTCTGTGAGATAGTGGTACCAACCCAGAGAATCCTGCCAATTCATGCTGAGTCATGACAGGAAACAGCTTGGCGCTACTTCTTCCAAAATTGCTTGTATGAATTTTGCTTCATGAACAAATATTTAGAGATAATCACTTGTAGGATGCTTGCTGTAGATAAACATACTACTCTCTTACAGAGAGCTGATATTAAGCTACAGCTTTACTGCTGTATTTGATTTGGTAAAGTGAGGTTTGTGGTGGTAAGATACTAATTCCTATTAACGTGCATAGTGTACACCGAACATGATGGTAGACAGGATATTATTATGGATGCCTGCATAAGTGTGCTATAATACCACTCTTTCTTCTTAAAATGGAGTCAGGACTATGTATGTGGCTGTTGGATGTATTTATTTATTATTTACTAGAGGTCGGGCCCGGCTCCGCCCGGGTGCATACACGTTTTAAAATAGCGGTCAAAATGTTTAATTCTGACTATCAGTTTAGAATATCGACCAATCGGACCACGAACAACGAACAAAATTTCCTCGTATTTGCTTTCCTCCTATATGTCATAGCGTGATGATATATAGCCTATAGCCTTTCTCGATAAATGGACTACCCAACACTGAAAGAATCATTCAAATCGAACCAGTAGTTCCAGAGATTAGCGCGTTCAAACAAACAAACAAACAAACTCTGCAGCTTTATGATATTAAATAAAAAGTATAGATTTTAGATGATAAGGTACCACAGAAAAGTAGTAAACAAATCTCTTCATATATTTGTCCTATCCATAAAGGTATAAACAACAGCGATATACACAGCTGTGTTCTTTTAAAACACTGTGTCAACCACTTCATGGCCCAACAAGAAGGGGTAGTTGGTGAAATTTACACCCCTACCCAGTTTTGCGCTCTCTTAACAAGCTTTCTAACAAACACTGAGTAGAAATTATATGAATACGCGGTCTCCAACTCCTAAGTCTGTTTAACTTGTGATTGATATTTTAATATGCCTTTGGTGCTATATTAAATACTCACCCTCCCTTTTTTCAGCTACAAAAAGCTACTGGGCATAGACTTCAAACAGTATTCAGCGATATCCTGAAATTTCAACTACAACTCAAATTGGTGTGCGGTGAAATTTGGAACTATAAATAAAATAAAAAATATATATATTTAACGCATTTTTTGAGATATTAAATGTTTTCATTATAAGTATAAACAACAAGCATTTGTACTCTTAATATAATAGTATTCATGATGATTATAATAAAATGTGAAGTGAGAAAAATTGTTCCTAATATTTTGACTACAGCATGACAACAACGCATTCGGACGCCAAGATATCATAGACGATATGTATGTTAATTTGATAAATGACATTACTTTTCATCCCTTTTTTTCTAGCTTAATGATTTAATCACGAAATGCTAATATATATATAGTGGGTCTACAAAAAAATAACAACGTATTTTTCTGGTAAAAAATAAAGGTAGTCCTAACGTTTGAACTTTAAAAAGGTGTACATTTTTATTGTAATAACAATTATTGCAATAAAATATGCTAACTCATCCACAATTCAAATCTACCCTCATTATACAATAAGAAAATTACAAAAAGACTGAAATTATAACAAAATGTATTCATATTTTTAAATGTCAATTGCTCTCCGAACGTTTACTTGTTAAAGCGCTCATTAGGAGAAACTCCTTGAGCCCATTTTTAACGTTTCTTCTAAGAGGGTAGATTGTGTATTTCGAATACAAATCGTTAGCGCCATCTGTTGAAGACGTCTATATTCATTATTGTTCTACTTTTGTTGTAAATATTGTAGTTATATTTATATTTATTATTTTTTGTATAGCTGCTAGGATATTTTTACCCTAAATGCGATAGTAGATCATAAATCGATAGTTTGTCGCGTTTCGATTCATCCTGTTTATATTTGGATTTGAGTAGGCCGGCGAAATTATGTCAACTTGTTATTCCATAGTTTCTTAGACAGCCACTCTTCAGATTGACACCCTCCGTGGCGCAGTTTGTTACACGCCCGGATGTGAAACGAGAGGCCGCGGGTTCGATCCTCGCAACGAAGCAAATACATATATGTGTGAACCGCAAGTATATGTTTCGGGTTATTATTGCTTGAACAGAAAGGTTCACAGATAAAACAAATATATTGCGGCCTTAGCTCTATTAGATTGGCGATGTTTGTACAAACAATGTACAATTTATTACCAAATCAACTCTTCTAATTACAAGTTCTAATGAAAATCGATTGGGTAAGTGTTCTCGACCTGTTTATTTATATGTTAGCCGAGATCCCGTGCTCAAATACCTCCGTACGATGTTGAATGAGTTTGCAAAGCTTAAATTAATTAGGCTTTCACCCTTTCGTGTAAAAACGGGTGGAAATCTCACATTCTCTGGATATGACTAGAGGATTTAATAAATTGTGTTTTACGGTCGACAAATTCTGAACTTACGAATGATTGATAGAATTAATTCGTTCTGAAATTGGTGTTTGGAACACGTATTTCTCAAAACTGTTTGACGTTGCTTTATGCTATGTTTGCGTGTATGAATATATAGTATGAGAAAACAAATTAAATACATTATTGTCACATATAAAACATCGTGAAATTAAAATAAACCAATTTCTCGAACGAAGTAATAAATATATATTGTGTGTTTGTTTAAGTACCTATACCGTATATTTCGTATTATACCAATTATTCGCAAGTATTGTCACAGTTGTCTCTATTTTATCCATCCTATGGTTGGTTGTCTGGAAGAGATCGCCTCGAGTGATAAGACCGCCATTGTAGTCTTTTCTTACTTGTTAAATTATTGTTGTTAATGTTATTTCCTTTTATTTACTGGTGTACATTAAAGTTTTTAAATAAATAAATAAATAAATAGTATTATTGGATGTAAAATTGAGAAACAGTATTTCCCACCTTATCAATAACATATTCGGTAGTCACTTCCAAACAACAATAGGGCAGTCACCCGACAGAAACGCGAATGCTCGACAGAGATAAGCCCACGTTCGCACAGGCTTTTTGTCGCATAATGCCTGTGTCTTAACGTGTGAACGTTCTTGTATTAAATTGTAAGCTTAAATTCAAGCTAACACGTCACTTCGAAGCAGGTTTTGTTTACGTTGAATTTTGTCTTTGTTAAAAACTTTGTTTGAGTTATGTAAGATATTTTTATTACAACTACAAAGAATAAAGAATATGAAGAAGGCTGACCCCACCACCAAGGGGTATTAATTGTAGGGAAGGGAGAAAGCGTTCATCTATACTTATAAATAAAATTGAAGTGTCTGTTTGTAAAGTGAAAATAAAAAAAATGTCCAACTGCATATCGTTATATTACACGATACCTATAACGAAAATGACCTTAGAATTTTTTTGTCTGTCTGTCCGTCTGTCTGTCTGTCTGTCTGTCTGTTTGTTCCGGCTAATCTCTGAAATGGCTGGACCGATTTCGACGGGACTTTTATTGTCAGGTAGCTGATATAATATGGAATAACTTAGGCTAAAGTTTTTGTTAAATTCCACGCGGACGAAGTCGCGGGTACAGCTAGTTAACCATAAAATTAATTAATATTACAAAATGACTAATGTTCTGGAGTGGAGGCCACGTATAGGCAATTGCAATGTCGGACGCCCTTTTATACGGTGAACAGATGACCTAGCTAAGGTTGTAGGCAGTCGCTGGTTGTAGGCCGCTTTCAACATATCAGTGTGGAAATCATTATCCACTGAATTCCTGTGACTGAAACGAACGAGCGAATGAACTAAATAATTAACCATTAGCGACATATTTCTAAACAAGTCCCAATAAAATGAAAAACTAAAATTTCGCCAGACATCAGAATCAAAAATCGAACAAAAATCTTTAAATTTTTTGAACTCCATGTTAAAAACCCTGGACGTAGATCAGAACAAATTGATAATCCAAATTTTCAACTCTATTAACGTCATTGCGAGTGAAAGAAATTCCCGACGTACCCTGGCTCCGTTTGATAGAGGTAGACTATCAGCAAGGAAAAAGCCTAGAGACCATAATCTACTTTTAGATTTAGATATCTTATAGGACAATAGTAGTACTATTGTCCTATAAGATATCTTAAAATATTGAAACCTGAGCAGTCCCATAACAAAGATTAAACGAATAAACTACAATTTTTTATTATTGCTATTTAATAGATTTCAGCGACTTATTAGCAAGACACCTAGCGACCATAATTAGTAGTTACATTCTCTCTATCGTCCTAAATAATATTATAAAGTATTAAAATTCCACCGGTCCCATAACAATGATTAAACGAATAGACTACAAGTTTTAGAATTTATTTCATTGATCGAAATACCCCAACCACAGTTCAGAAACAAATCGATAACAATAGTTTCAACTCCATCATAGGGGTTAATGCGAGTGGAAGAAATTCCCAACATACCCTTTATATTTGATAGATTTCACTGTGCTATTACCAACGCACAAACCTAGCGAATTAGTTGTTAGCTTCCTTCTTTCGTTCTATACAATATTATTAAGTTCTGAATCAACCCTTCCCACAACAATTATAAAACGATCACGGGCCTCCTCTACAATCGAGAGTACGATTGAGAGTGGTTAGGCCTTGTAGTCCACCATGCTGGCGTAATGCGAGTTAGATTAGACCACTGTGAATTTGAATCAATAGATTACAATTTTTCGAATTTATTCCGTTCATCGAAATACCCCAACCACAGATGAGAAACAAATCGATAATCAAAAGTTTCGACTCCATTATAGGGGTTAATGCGAGTGGAAGAAATTCCCGACGTACCCTGTCTCTATTTGATAGAGGTCGGCCGGCTATTAGCAGATTGAACGTGGGAGTACATCAATCAACGTTCAGAATTGACCGCAGCCCGGTGATTTATCGAAATGGCATTCACCTATCGAGTGCATGGGTTTTTTGCACATGGTCTTATTGTTGTATTTGTTGAGTGCAAGTTGTGGTTGGATTCTCATTCTTGTGATTCAGCAGAAAATGTACACAGTTTAATTTTTTTTATATATTAAAAATGATTAGATACCACATGGCAACTTCTATTATAGGTTTGGTTTTCAAAGTCTGATCCTCGTTTAATTAGCCATCAAGGCTTTTCTGTTGTATATAAGTTCGTTGTTAGAATATTAAATGGTTTTATATGCTAAGAAATATCTTAAATGCAATCCAAACACACATTCAAAAATATCTTCAAAACATTTCCTACATTTCTTTAGATCTATTTTAATACCATTCCACATGCATCATACAAGGAATAAACCAAAACAATACAACAAACACATATTTCAATATTTGAATTCGCAAACAAATTCAGTCTGTAGATACCGCGGCTAATCCCAACCCCGTAGGTAACCGAAGAACGCCGGGGCAATTTCTATTTGATTTATTATTGTTCTTCAACGATAAATCAGACCACAATAGGGCTCCCGGGCGCGAGCTCTGTACGGAAACTTCTATTAATTCTCCTTAGAACAATCCTCAAGTTACCGCACAATGGAATTAGGGACAATACGTCTCAAACGTGAGATGTTATCACGTGATAAGGTCCTTCGAGCCGGATCAATAGTTGCAGGCGAAATTAAATAATGTTGCGAGTAAGTTGTTTGTACAAATTGTGTTTAGGAAGGTTTTATATATTAGTAAAACGATACTGTGATGGTGTGCGTTGATAGGTTCGTTAATTTAGATTTTATAATATTATATTGTACAATATAAAATAATATAAAAAAATGTAGATTTTATGTTTTCTGAGATATTTTGTTGTTTTGTTGAGTAGATTAGCTGGTGGTAGAATATCAAGCACCGTTTTCAATGGCAAAAAATAAGTCAAAGTCTTTTATGCCTATGCTAATTTTGGTTGTCATTCTCGATAATTGTCTTTGTGAAATATTATAGACTACCTTCTTTTGAGGCTTCGTCTGTGTAGATTTTAAATCTAAAATGTTAATTCGTTGGTATCTGAGAGAAGGTTTAGCCAAAAAGATCTAAACATTAACTTTCTATACTAGTCCATTACTCAAAATAAACAATTTCTCAACACTGTAATTATTATTATTGAACGGATTTTATATGAAATGCGGAAATATATTGGATTGCAAAGCACGTTCCATTTTATCTAAAAACATTTGCAATTTTTAAAGGATGAAACGTCAATGAAACGTGTACTTTAGAAGTAGGTACATAGATATTTGTATCACTGTGAGAAAGAGGGAGCTCTAAGGGGGAACTATAAAAAAGTAATCACCGAATAATAACCAGGCGAAGTTGGGTCGATCCGCTAGTTTATAAATAAATACACGCTGTTGATGAGAGTCACCGTAACTACCAGTTTTTAGCCCACCCAACTCCAAATCAGCAGTCGGATCACGTACCACAGTTCTTTCTGAACGGAATTGCTTCCAATAATCTCCTAAAGCAATTGAATTTAAACCTTTTTAGTTTGTAACAGGCCGCAATTTCGCGCGTCGTGTCACACATCTGTGATTCTCGGATCTGAAAATCTTTGTATGTATCACGCGGACCCATACACGAGTCACGGTGTGGCAAAGCTTTTTACATCAATTTTCGTATTACCAATGGATTAAATCCAAGGGTTATACCCGGAGAAAAGTTTGCGATTGGATTCGGCTCGGGTCGTCGTGAATCAATGTTGTAAAATTTGTATTCAGGTAGCAACGCTACTTTACTTTCCTTGGACATCGTTCGGTGGGGTGGAATTTTTAAAAATGACAATCTTTATTTTTAGTATACGCTTTCATATGTTTTGGGGTATTTTTGGACGTGTTAGTATCGAGAGATGTTGTGTCTTTACGTTTTTTAACATTTATTTATAGCAATATCTGGAGATAGTTATAAAATGTTATGTATGGTTTTTTTTTTGGGTGCAGTAAAGAATTGAAAAAATATATTTCGCATTATTTGATGATAAAAAGGGTTTTAAATGGTTTTACTTAGTAGATTATTACTCTATCGGTATTAAGAATCTAATATTCACTAATAAAATGTATGTTCTGAAGACTAAAAGATATGAACCTACCATAGAAGTATTTAACTTACAAATTAAAACACCCTATGATTTTTGTTACAATAATATATGTATGTAGTAACGAATTATTTTTTATTCATTTAAACTAATTTCCCAACACAAACACTCCAAGACGGAAAGTGACGTCACTGGTATTTATTTGCTTGCCTGAGCACATTTCCGATTACGAAGCAACACATCCTTGCCGGTCTCATTGACCCCGTCACGGTGAGAGACCCCGACCTCGTCCCAAGTCATCTGAGGTCACTCGGCCGAAAAATCAAGGTCATTTGAGCGCACTACCGTCTTATCCGCTGTTAGACTAATGAAGCTTAAAGCGATGACGATTATGTCGTTGCACGCGATAAGGCAATTTTTGGTATAGTACTAAGAGTTTTTTTGTTTGTACTGGCATGGTGTAGTAGCTGTAGGATAGTAAGCACAGTGTAGTCGCTATAGACTATCGCTGCTCAAAGTATTTATTCTGTTTTTTACCGTCATATAATAAGCAAATATGGAAACATCTCAACTAAAGACTAGCGAAACCAAGGGGTCTGAAAATGTTTTTTGGTCTGTAACATTTCAAGAGGTCTAACCATTTTTAGACTCGAGATTTAAACGAGTTTTCATCTTTCAAATCACACAGTTTCCTTCTATATAAATGAATAACATTTTGGATATAATTGTTTTGTAGTCATAACTATTCAATGCGTAAATTATTTCAAAACATTAAGTACATATATTTAATTAGCCACCATTTCGTAAACAAACGCAATTGAATAACTTTAATATTGCATCAATCACCTAGAAATAACTTTCTGCTATTTCTTAATCAAAGCAAGGCGCTTGTAAATTTTTTAACGGGAAAATTAATTTTGGCCTGTACTTCTCAGTATGTTAAATGTACTTTATGCATGTACTTTTGCTGAGCGCCCTCTACCGGCGTCGAGCGACGACGTCAAAGCGTAGTGTTAATTATTATTACATAACTTGAGATTTGAACTGCAGTTTAGTAAACAAATAACAACAAATACAAAAAAAAAAAAAACTGTATTTTTAACTTAAAGAGTTTGATGGCGAGGAATTCGTAAAGCCAAAGCAGTGGGCTCCTATAGGCTGATCATGACGATCGTGAAGATACGATAAAGTTTAAGTATGATTTTAAATCAGATTTTGCATGTTTGATGATATCCTGGATTTCAGTTCCCGTTAAAACAAATAGTATGAGTTTAAAATGTTGAATATATATCAATAGACTGGCCTCTTATTTGTTTATTTTAAATAAAGCATATCAGAATTAATACACACAAAAAATACGTTGATTCAATTATAACTGACGGTCATTTTCGTAGGGGGTTCGTTTCAATGAATAAAATAGAAAAGAATTTGTAAGAACTTATATGGTATGTAAAGTACCTCAGTGACACTAGGCCAGCGTGGTGGAGTATATGGCCTTACCACTCTTAATCGTACTCTCGATTGTAAAGGAGGCCCGTGCCCTACAGTGTGACGATTATGCGCTGATACAGTAGTTCCAATGTGTGCACAAATTATTATTCTTCTCCTATCACATCTAGGGACAGAATTAACCTTCTAGGGACAAAATTACCTCTGCTTGCCCTTTTGCGAGTAAGCACGTGAGCGTATATGTGTTACTAATTCCACAAAATTCTAAAATCGTGTCTAGAAGGTTATGAGTTAATATGACCTTAACAATTATCCATCAGATTATAGTTTTAAACACGACTTCACAATAGTTCGGAAAGCCTTCAGCGCACATCGTGTCATTATCATGGTCGCTGAGATAATGTACTATAAGTTACACCTGTAGTTGCGTCGTGTCCTCAATTTTGTATGTTAATACGTATTTTGTATTTTGAAAAGTGCGTGGGGCTTTGTATTAGGTCTGATATGGTAAATTTGGGTTTGAATTGGAGAGCACGAAGGACTAATTCGTTGCAGTAATGTTATCTTGACTGAATTCAATTTTATGGTGAAGTCAAATTTTCGGGATATCTAAATAATTGATTTATTAGTTCCACTGATAGCACCACATATGATCACATAGTATGAAAGTTACAATATCAATGTTTAAGACCGATATGTGAGCCTATTACAGGTGTACACATCATGCACAGAAATAGAGACAGCTCAGTCAGTAATTAATAAACAATTACACGAAAAACATAGTTACCCAAATATAATACGACCTAAACTTAAATTAAGACTTTTAAAATGGCATTTAAAGTCAGTCATCCCGCAATCTACCTAAGCCCTCTCTAACATAGAGAAGTCGGTGCCTTGCCATAATAATAACTGTTTCTAAAAATAATATTAATAAATGTTATTTCAAATAAAACATAACCACATATAATCTATACCAACTTGTAATATTATTACGGAATTACGGAATTATACTAAACAAATAGTAGAAAATTTATAATATAAACCATCAAGTAAATTAAGACTGCCTCGGTGGCGTAGTTGTACAACGGTACGCTTACAAAGCTGAGGTCTCGGGTTCAAATCTCGGGTTGGGCAAAAGTGATATTGGATTTTTCTATTCATTATCAGCCCAGAGTCAGGAATTCGTGCCCGATATGGCGATAGGCTCGCCACTTATCACATTGTGGGACGAAACATACAAGGCGAAATGTGGGTGCCCTGGCACCTCTGCTTACCCCTTCTGGGAAAAAGGCGTGAGTTTATGTATGTATGTATGTAAATTAAGAAAGTAGAAAATTAGAAAACAAAAGATTAAATACGACGCATAATGGCTGGTTTATCATTATATTACAAAACTATGATATAATCTAATATTATTAAAATATTATACGGTATCGTTACAGAAATGATTTTGATAGCACAACGTAGTGGCACTGTTTGCACAGATGATTAACATCGCATTGCTAAGTGAACCACGTGTGACTCACGGAGCACGGTTACTTCCTACGTGTTATATGGATAGTCTTTATAAGTAGTTTATGGAATTGAAATAGATCATAAAGAGTAAGTGAGGTTGCGAGAAGACGGCTGTGGACAGTAAAGACACTGGGTCCATGCATTCAGGGAAATTAAATTGAAAATAAGTGTATTTCATACATTGAGATAATATACTAGAGGAGACACTGCAAACAAAATATTTGTAACGAAATGAGCGGTACATTCTATTTCTGTCTCTGTCACGCCTACGAAATACAATATCTTCCCTCTCGCTTCACAGTGTACCCTTGTGCACGCGCCATACGCATGGATTTTGTTCCTGATGTCCGCTCTAGTATAATACCTCAATGATTTCATATATTTCTTTATAGGTATCGTAAATGAATACGTGCTGTTAGTTTAGTATAATAAGAAAATAATGTAGATAGATAATTGGACGCCTTATTCCCAGAAGGGGTAGGCAGAGGTGCAACCAAGACACACACGTTTCAGCTTGCATTTTCCACCCACGATTTGATAGGGGGCGAGCCTATCGCCATATCGGACACAAATTTCTGACTCGGGGCTGATAATGAATAGAAAAATCACTGGAGTACAACTCCGCAATCGAGTCTTATTACTATAATACAACACTTATTATTATACTTAGGTTTATAAAAAAAATAGATGATAAAGTTATTAAGGTACAAAAACTGACATCACGAATCTCATTTCGCTCCTACAATATAAAGGAAGCATATTAAGAGTACTTTTAAAAATAAATACATTATTCTGAAACGAATAAAAACCTCATGAAAATATTATTTAATACGTATTATAGAACTAAGCTACGGACAAACCAAGACGCTTTCCAAAGAATTCAAATTCATGTCAAAATTTACATTATTACATTACAATTCTTATCTAAAATATTATTCATATTGCCATTAAATATTTTACTACAATGAATGGTAATCTGGTATAGTAAGAAACAATGTTACGATGCTAAAATGGAGTTTACGATGCAAGTGCACCACGATAGTTTATTATATTGTTTACAACTAACTAGCTTGCGTAATGTATCGATACAGTGAAATAGAGATGGCCGTAGAGTTTTTTTTTTTTTTCATTGACGAGTTAATGAATAAATATATCTGTATCAGCCCATATACGTCCCACTGCAGGGCACGGGCCTACTCTACAATCGACAGTACGATTGAGGGTGGTTAGACCATACAGTCCACCACGCTGGCTTACTGCGGGCTGGCGGACTTACATACCATAGAAATTCTTATAAACCGCTATGGTATGCAAGTTTCCTCGCGATGTTTTCCTTCACCGTTTTAGTGCGTGGTGATTGACTATTAATACACACACATGACACCGAAAAGTCAGTGGTTTGCCCTGGGATTTGAACCCACGACCACCGTGAACATGTTGGCAGCCGCAGTAATTATTATTATAATTATAGTCAGTTTATAAATCTACATATTTCAGTTATGGCATGTTTTGTCTGCTTCGCTCCAATTGAATTCAAAGTCGTTAAAAAGGGAGAAAACATTTGATACGTAAAATAAGTTTATTAACTGTCTATGAATAATAACGTATGTGTTTAAGTAAAATATAACAAATATGCTTCGCCACTGTATTTCAATATTATTTTGAGGTAGATTTTTTTAAATTGTATTAAGGTACGTAGTACTTCAATGTCGTCATAATTCTACCACTCTAGATATGTACGAGAGTTAATGGTTATAGAAATGAAGGGAGAATGAATATGCCGAAGGTAGGTAAGGTTACGTGTACGTGTGTGTTCCGAACGGAATAATCTCAGGTAGAAAGAAATAAAGCTCAATTTTATTTGTTTTTGGTAATACTCGCCAAAAGAAGCCCTATTAGTTCTATGAATAAAGATGGAACATATTACACGAATTAACAGAAATGATAATTACTTAGACCTGCCACTTACTATATTATAGAAAGAAGCATATATATTTAGCTATAAATTATTACAACACTTCGATATCGGGTATTGTTTGAAAATTAATCAATATCGTCAACCCTTGTCCTCCAAGCCTTTCCTAATTTTCCAGCTCAATGAAATTCTTATCCATTATATTTAACATTCTAATTACAACATCTATGCTACTAGGCAACCTGATACCAGTAGTGTATCAGGGGCCCTACTATATCCATCCGAAACGAAGTTCGAAACTTCGGATGATCGAAGTTTATATACGATACGAATGTACCTACATATACTTACGGTCGTTATTGACTTATGGTCGTAACCATAGACTTATAGTTACGATGTACGTTATACGAATTCGAACTTTTACAGAGTAGATACATTCGTATCGTATAAAAAACTTCAATCGTCCGAAGTTTCGAACTTCGTTTCGGATAAATATAGTAGGGCCCCAGTACTGGGACAATATTTAACTCTATTTTCGATTATATATTTACATACATACATAAACTCACGCGTTTTTCTCACAAGGGGTAGGCAGAGGTGCTACCAGAACACCCACAATTTGCCCGACCCGGGATTCGAACCTGAGACCTCAGATTTTTGATCATACCACAGTGCAGCTACGCCACCGAGGCATATATTTAATTTGCCCGACCCGGGATTCGAACCTGAGACCTCAGCTTTTTGATCATACCACATTGTACCTACGCCACTAAGGCATATATAGTATTTACTAGTACAAGTAATATATCTTGTGTAATTAATAGAAGATTAAATTTGTTACGTGGATTTGCCTAAGGTGATATTTAAGCAATATTCATTGTATCTAACCACAATTTTATGTTCGCACTTTCTTATTTATAATCTTAATTATAACAATTTTGTTTTTCCTTTTACAAATTGTGTTTGTTGCATAATTAATAAATATATTTTAAAATGTATTTTCACATGTATTCCGCGTCCTTTTAATATTTTGGTTTGATTTAAAAATATTCTTGTTTATATTATTTATCCAAATTCTCCAAATTTTTTTCGTTAAATATCTACTAATAAGCTTAATGAGATGTGCATATCATAGACCTAACTCTTGTTATCTAATAAAATTAATTTATTTAAATAGTATCCAAGTGCGTGGTGGCTCGTTGGTAACGGACCAGACGCGGCTGTCAACATGTTCACGGTGGTCGCGGGTTCGAATCCCAGGGCACACCTCTGACTTTTCAGAGTCATGTGTGTATTGATAGTCAATCACCACGCACTAAAACGGTGAAGGAAAACATCGCGAGGAAACCTGCATACCATAGCGGTTTATAAGAATTTCTATGGTTTGTAAGTCCGCCAACCCGCGTAAGCCAGCGTGGTGGACTATATGGCCTAACCACTCTCAATCGTATTCCCGATTATAGAGAAGGCCCGTGCTCTGCAGTGGGACGTATGTGGGCTGATACAGATACAAATAGTGTCCATAGAAAACACTCGTAACCATTGGACACACATGAGAAGTTGAATGACAGTTGTACAAACTAAACAGCTAGTACAATATGAGTGCACGTAGTTTTTGCCTACATCAATAAGTTATGTTTTTATTTAACACCCTCTTTAATTTAATAACATTATTTACTAATATTTTAGAAACAAATTACACATTGTTTAGAAACAGTCGTGTTTCGGATTGACGACCATTGTAGCCAGAGTAACTACTGGACATATAGGCACTTAACATCTCATGTCTCAGAATGGTGAGCGCTGTGGAAAGCCAAGCATTGCTTAGTAATTTAAGTTTGGTTTTGCTACTGTTTATGAGTGGTCGTATTACTTACTACCAAGCGAACGGCATGCTCGTCTGCATGATGTCGCCATTCGTACCAATTTAAAAATAAACAATTATTCAAATCTAAATAGTGAATTAATACTAAAATAAAGAGAAAACCTTTTTATACAGTCAAGGCAAGGTGACGCATAACAGCTGATGTTCAGTGCAGTGCGTTCTAAGTAGATTATCGACTACCGATAATTCTAAGTTAATAAATATGTGATCGATGTCTGTACATTTTTTTTTGTTTTTTATTTCTATGAATGACGAGACGGGCATGCCATTCGCCTGGTGGTAAATGATACGACCGCTCATGGATAGTAGCAATGCTTGGCATTCCGCTGAGCTCGCCGTCCTGAAACATAGGATTAAGTTTCAAGATGTCCAGTAGTTACTCTGGGTAGAATATCCTTCAAACCGGAACACGACAGTACGTTTACACTGCTGTTTGGCAGGAGAAATAGACACCGCGGTGGTACCTACCAAGGCGGCCTCACACATATGAGAGACCTACCACCAGTAAACCATGGAAGTTATGTGAGAAATACTATTTGAGGACGACTGTCTGAACGTAATAGAACCCAGAACAAGGATTCTTCGGATTTTTGTGTGTTTGTCTGTGCTGTAAACGGATTTCTATAAAATTTAGTTTGGAGGTAGCTGATACCCTGGACTAACACATACGCTACTGTATTCTGAAAAAAATTGTGTCCCTGTGGGATAAGCAGGATAACCAGTTATATTGGGATATATTTAAATATAAAAAAAACGGTACGCAAAAAAAATATTTTGCAAATGGACTGGATTAGATTCAAAAACCCGAGCGAATCCTGACGAGCCTCTAGTACTTAATAAAATCTTTCATCTATCGAACAGTTTTGCCAACCATTTATACTCTACACAATTGTTTAGAAGTAACTGCATAACTTTCGATTTTCTGTTCACATTACCATAGATGAAAATAATTATCTTTTTCTCCTTTTTTACAAATTAAGATAGTCCGCGTATTCTAAAAGGCCAGCAACGCACCTATGACCATCAACAGTTATAGTTCATGTTGCTATAAATCGAGAGTCATTCTCGCATAATTCCGCTATAAAAGATAATCTTAATTCATCTAAAACCGCCAGCAATATGCTAGATTTATTAGCCTTACCTAACACCGGAAGCCGAGTTTCTAAGCGATATTGCACCAAGACCCTTCCAATGGTCAGAGATGGTCAGTGACCATGGTAATTAGCCAGTGTTTTTATTTTTACCCACTCGTAGTTAATTTCCATAACTGAGTGCTATAAGCAGTGTACCGTGTATGTAGTGATGTGACTTGTCGATGATGTGCTCTTCCGGATTTTGTCGAACGTTTCGCTTCCTTGCATGCTAATTACGTATACTTGCAAATTTTATTATATTTGCAATGTGTTATGCGAGATTGTTGTGTAACGTTTTATGCTCTGTTTCGGAAATATTCATGATTAAAAGATGAAATTAGCGATAACCAAAATGGTTTTGCGTGGTACAATATTATTTATATTGAAAATTTCATTGTACAAAAAACATTATTATTACGATACGATTAAAACACAAAGGACTATAACAATAAATCTAAACAACAAAAATTCTTGAAGCATGAAATATTTAAAACTAACAACTAATCAACTTCGAATATGAAAAATTCAAATATAAATAACCATGGCACAAACTCATCACCCATGCAAACCCATGAATAATTCACAAACCAATTACACGTATCGATGTCGACAAATTACTCGACAGTCAACAATCGCGGGCGCATCACTGGCTCACCTTCCTTTACGTTCAGTGTTACGTGCTAAGCGCATGCGCGCGATCGTCTCTTGTTTATCTCCATACGAAATTACACGAAAATAATTATATGGCAGTGGTGACCCGGTCGTGTGGTGAATACCTTTGTGATCGAACCAGCGGCTGCCGGGGAAGGACATCCTCAAATGGCTGGGTAATACGACCTTGTACTGCTTACAGTGCTAATCTGTTATTGTCGAGGCTTAGCTGCGAAGAGCGGTTTTTATTACGTATTTACCTCATTTTACGTTTCGTGGTCAGGGAAGTAAGAGTGCGTGTTATTATTTTCGTGTTTATTTAATTGGCTGGTATTGTTCGATAGTTAATTGATTGGTTTGTGTATCATTTATTGGTTATAAGATACACTGTATGTTTATATCATTAGTCTTATATCACTATTTAATGCATTTACAAAACACGGATATATTATGTATTAGTTCCATTCCAAGAATCAGCGATTTTTTTTTCTTTCGCATGTTTTCCATCACAAGAACCGAACCGATATTTATGACTAGCGAATTTTTTGTACAATATGTCTAAAGATTAATTTCAGGACCTTGCATGAAGTAATAAGTAAATAGACAAACATAATCTTGACCACATAGAAAGATAAAAAATGAGCATCAGCTGCTGTGGAGGATTTTTACAGTTGCACAACACTCATAAAATTCTATTGTACATTTCATATAATTATTTATGCAAATGTCTAATAGTCTGGTTGGTAGCGAACTGGATCAACATATTTGACGTCAAAGATTCGAATACAAGGCACATTTCACTGACTTTTCCAAAAAGTATTTAGTAGCTGTATCCGTATGAGCCCAAATATATCCCACTGCAGGAAACTGGCCTCCTCTACAATCGATAGTACGATTGAAAGTGGTTAGTTATTTAGTAGCAGTAGAAGTATTTCAAAAAAATCTTATGGAAGCTTGTATATCTAAATTCTCCCAGGATTTTTTATATAACCTTCGCTAACCCTCACTACGCAGGTATCAATGATTTATTATTATACAGAATGCTCATATGCACAAACCCTTGTATCAGCTCATATACGTCCCACTGCAGGGCACGGGCCTACTCTACAATCGAGGGTATGATTGAGAGTGGTTAGGCCATATAGTCTACCACGCTGGCCTAGTGCGGGTTGGCGGACTTACATACCATAGAAATTCTTATAAACCTTTACCCTTATAAGACTTAACATCTTATGTCTCAGGATGGCGAGCGCAGTGGAATGCCAAGCATTGCTTTGTAATTCAAGGTGTTGTTTGGTTTTGCTACTGTTCATGAGCGGTCGTATCGCTTACCATCAGGTGAACGGCATGCTCGTCTCGCCGTTAATAGCAATAAAAAAAATAAAAAAAAAAAAAAAACCGCTACGGTATGCAGGTTTCCTCACGATGTGTTCCTTCACCGTTTCAGTGCGTGGTGATTGACTATCAATACACACATGACTCTGAAAAGTCAGAGGTGTGCCCTGGGATTTGAACCCGCGACCACCGTGAACATGTTGGCAGCCGCGTGTGGTCCGTTTACCGACAGGCCACCACGCACATAAACCCTTATAAATATATTAAATTTTCCATGTACAACTGTGGTTTATAATCTTTATACATTTTTGGTGACAATTCATACGAGCGACAAACCAATTAACGAGTATAATTTAGCAGTAATTAGTAGAGTCACGGCATGCATTATTCTGTTTTTTGTACGTTTTGTAGACAACGATTACTTCGATGTATAACTTCATTAAGTATTGCATTTTTTCAAACGTCGATTGACAACAGCGTAGTGGTTAAAAAGTTATCATTGTCGGAAGTCCCGAGTTTAATCTCCGTGTCGGTAATTTGTTTCCGCCCGGTTATGGGTACCGTACATGATGATAAGTGTATCATAGTGATACAGCTAAGTTTGTAGCGTTTTGAGTTTAGTCTGTATATACCTTGTCACACCTAGGCCGACATAATTGTATCAACTAGCGATAAATAAATATCTCTTACCATACTCTATTTCTCGTCGTCTGTATGATGTTTTTGTTTTCTTTTTTATTGAGACGACAAAATGATTAGTATGTACATATTGGTAAGCACACTGTAATCCAAAATAGAGATACGAGTATACCAGCGAGATATAATTATTAAAAGATGCATGGGCGACCTGGTTAGGGTTGTAGGAAGTCGCTGGATGCAGGCCGCTCCCAATAGATCGATGTGGAGATCCTTAGGGGAGGCCTATGTTCAGCAGTGGACTTTCTGTGGCCGAAGAGAGAGAGAGGGATAAGTAATTAGTCTTTCTCCAGCCAGTAAAAGATGGTCTACTAAAATTACGCGGTTGTAATTATGACGGCCTGCAATAACCGCATAAAAAGATATTATACAAACCGCGACATACTTGTCTATATATCAATATAAAATATATTATAATTGATCACGTTTGAACGCGCACAGAAGCATTGTTTCTTAAATAAATCTCAGTGTAAATGACGTATTTAACTTGTCACATGGCAATCAGTCAGATTAATATCTGACGTTCATTATTATACTACACGGCGTTTTCCTATACACGGGTGAAGTACCGTCAAACGGAGATACTGGTTTGAATAAAAAAGAACTGTAAACTTTTTGTTATAGAATTCAATTTCGTTTGTGCCTAATTTCATTGAAAATTTTAAGATTTTTTTAAATTAATCTTAAAATCTATCATTTGTAGGATGTAAATTTTCTCCCTCAGGCTCTGAACCTAGACTCAAACAAATCTTTGTAGGCCACATAAAATATCTCGATACAGGTATCGAACCCGCGACCTTTCACAGACGGCTCACAACCAATGACCGACTGAGACCGTCAAATGTCAAAGAAGGATATTTCCCCGTCTGTTTATTAAAGCATTAATGCGCTGAACCGTGAGGTCCATGGTTCAAGCCCCAGGTAGAGTTTCCAACTACAACGTAGTAATACACAACGTAGTTATACTAGCCCAGTAAATAAAGTTTATCAAAAGAAAAACACAAAGCGCATATTTCATCTTAGGAATTATGACTAGAAGCTAATTGTACAAACTATATGAGCTCAACAGTACAAATCGTATATACAACTTTGAGTGGTGTGATGTTCAGAAAAACATTATCCTTATGATTTATAAGTGATGTGGTACTTACTTAATAGTATGGTATTATGTCTTGTTGTTAGAAGGAAAATTGTTGTTTTTATTTAATACTAGCTGTACCCACGACTTCGCCCGCGTGGAATTTAACAAAAACTTTATTTTTCTAAAATAAATGGAACTTAGGCTAAGTTACTCCTGATTATATCAGCTACCTGACAATAAAAATCCCGTCAAAATCGGTCCAGCCATTTCAGAGATTAGCCGGAACAAACAGACAGACAGACAGACAGACAAAAAAAATCTAAGGTCATTTTCGTTATAGGTATCGTGTATATAATAACGATATGTAGTTGGTTTCTTTTTTATTTTCACTTTACAAACAGACACTTGAATTTTATTTATATGTATATAGATGTACAAGGTTTATTAAGAGTTAAAATGTTATATTGCTTGTAATTGAGTGCTTAAATGATATAGAAAATAGAATGTGTTGTCAAATATTATGACTACCTCGATGGCGTAGTGGAACTACGGTACGATAAAAAGGCTAAGGTCTCTGATTCAAATCCCGGGTCGGCCAAATTGATATTGGATTTTTCTATTCATTAATTATCAACCCGGAGTTAGAAATTTGTGCTCGATATGGCGACAGGGTCGTCCTCTATCACATCGGTATGGTACGGTACATACAAGGCGAAATGTGGGTGTCCTGGGGGCCTAGACAAATGTCACTTTTCTGGTGGCGTGAACTCCAGCGGAAAGTAAAAATGTATGTAAATGACATTTGGCAGTCACGTGACTTCTGGTTACGAAATGTCACTTCCATACATTTTGACTTTCCGCAGGCGTTCACGCCAACAGAAATGTGACATTTGTCTAGAGCCCCTGGTAATATCTCTGCCTAGTCATTCTGGGAAATATGCGTGAGTTTATGTATTTATGTAAGTTATTTAACAAACATACACTCGATCACAAAGTTACGCATTTGTAAATATAAATGTATTTTATCATGAAACTACAATTAAATAAATTATTATTCATCTTCATTATAATTCACTTGAGGAAATCCACTACGCCAAAAAATCTCAACAGGGACCCGTGGTATTACTCACGGAAAATAATTGTTTTAAAAAATTTTACCTGTGAGGCTTTTTCATCATAAATGTATGTTGTAACGGCTTTTAACAAGTGTTACTCTCACATACTTTCCTCTATTTTAGCTTAACTAATAACTATGTTCTTCATAAATGTTAATTATAATGTGTAAAAACAACGTGTATTCAAAATGTTTATCCAAACAAAAAATTGATTAAAGAGTAATCAAAACATGTAATAATTAAAATCAAAACGTATTTAAATGCCAATTTAAATTCACAACGTATAGAAATAAAATTATAAAGGGTGAAATATTTTATAAATTCATATGTTTGTTTATTTCAACTTTATTTTAATGATTCCTATAAATAGCGCGAGTTAGGAAATGAAACACAAAATATAATATCTGTTAACGGTTACGACTAATGGAAGTAACTCTATCAGCCACTGCAATGTCCTAGCTCCCGCCAAACATCTGTGTAAATGCGCTGTTGAGTTCATACTAAGACTTAGCATCTTATGTCTCAGAATTATGAGAAAAGTGGAATGTCAAGAATTGCTTTGTAATTCATGGTCTTGTTTGGTTTTGCTACTGTCCATGAGTGGTCGTATCGTTTACCATCAGGCAAATGGCATGCTAGTCTCACCATTCATTGCAATATAAAAAAAGGACAAATTGGTACCAACAGATATACGAACCATATACAAGGGACAATAATGAATGAGAGTTGATAGATCGATATGCCAATGGGAAAGAAAAAAATATATTTTATATTCTTTTGGGACATTGTAAGCGTTAGATTGTCTATGTCTTTACATAAAATATCATTTAATAAGATTTGTTGGAGTCACTGTTTCATAAAATCTGATGCGGCATGGAATATAAGTTTTCCCAATTGCATTTTAATTGCAAGACATTGCATTGTACACGAACATAATTATTCTTATACTTAGTTATAGTAGCTCTGCATAATGAGATAAATTTTAGAAAAAGTAATACAAATCAAATCAATTGCAGAATGACAGCCTCCGTGGCACAGTTGGTTAGACGCCGCCTGTGAAACGAGAGGTCGCGGTTTCGATCCCCGCATCGAGAGAAATGTTTGTGCGGCCCACAAATATTTCTTCCGGGTCGGGTCTGTTTGTGAGACCGAAAAGTTTCTCGTAGTTCCTGATACCCACGACACAAGACTCGATCTTAGTGTGGGGTCAGGACTATGTATGTGACCGTTGGGTGTTATTTATTAATAAAACTATACTATATCTTGCATAGATCACATATTGCATCAAACCGACGTATTAGAAAGGATGTCTAACCCATTTAAAGTATCTAATACGGCTGATTTGCAATGCGTAAGCTACGTCAAATGCAGAATGCGGACGTTTGAAACCATAGACTCATCGTGGTATAATCGATCATGTAATTGGCAATCGTTCGATAACTCCAGGCAAAGATATTCAACATTATGTGTGTATAACGGTGGAGGAAAATATTTAGAGGAAACCTGCATACCATAGCAATTTGTAAGAATTACTATGATATGTTAACGTCATTCAACCCGCACCAGGCTAGCCCTACCCCTCTCAATGATTCTTTTGATTGTACAGGAGGTCCGCGCCCTGCAGTGGAATGCTGTAAAATCGATTTAAAGAAAATAATAATAACTTGAATTGTCTGTTTGTATAATTAACTATCAGTGTACTATTGTACTTTTTTGTAGTGTATTTTTAATTCAAGTATCACTTTTGCTTTATTTAGGTCGTTTCACTATTAAAGGATTAAGTACCAAGTATTCACACTAGCGTCTTTTCAGACAAATAAAAACCTTGGGTGATAATTTTGCAAAACATTTTATTCATTCAAGCGAAGATAAGTTCTTGTACCTTGTTAAAGGTATTTTAGTATTTGGTATAAACCAATTGAAGTCTTCAATTGGGTTAGTTAATTTTAATTAATCAAACTATCATTGGAGTAAATTAACATGCATTTAAATGACTATCTACAACGTTTCTTATTTTATGTTGCGAAGGTAATTTAACGGTTAAAAAGTCGTCAGCGTATGTATTGCAAAACTTACCCTAAGTAATGTAGACGGGACTGATGATAGTAATTACTATTGGCCACGTTTACCATAGTAAATCAATAAGTAAGTAAGTGCGTGGTGGCCTGTTGGTAAACGGACCATACGCGGCTGCCAACATGTTCACGGTGGTCGCGGGTTCAAATCCTAGGGCACACTTCTGACTTTTCGGAGTCATGAGTGTATTGATAGTCAATCACCACGCACTTAAACGGTGAAGGAAAACATCGTGAGGAAACCTGCATACCATAGCGGTTTATAAGAATTTCTATGGTATGTAAGTCCGCCAACCTGCACTAGGCCAGCGTGGTGGACTATATGGCTTAACCACTCTCAGTCGTACTGTCGATTGTAGAGTAGGCCCGTGCCTCGCAGTGGGACGTATATGGGCTGATACTACCACCATAGTAAATCAATTTACAGCCTTATTGACGTTGAACGCCGGCTATGAAACGTGAGGCCGTGGGTTTGATCTCCGTACTGAGACAAATATTTGTGTGATCCACAGGTATTTGTTTCGGGTCTGGGTGTTTGTGAGATCGAAAAGTGTGTCGTAGTTTCTGATTTCCACGACACAAGACTCGGTCTGACTATGTTTGTGTCTGTTAGGTATATTTATGTATTACACCAAATCACACCGAAATACAAAAATGCAATTACACAGCTGTTTGGGGGTAGAAATAGACATTGCGGTGGTATCTACTCAGGCAGCCTCTCACATAATTATGAGAGACCTACAACCAATAAACCAAGTATTAGTATTACAGGCCTAAATATGGCACATAGGACGAGAGTAATTAAGTTATTTAGTTCGTTTTACTTGTCTCTTGAGTATACGGCGCCGCGTAATAAGTTTGGCGATAAAATACTTGTTATTTATCTGACGGTTTAACGACTTCCACCTAATTTTCCACGCGTACCACCATTTTTAGTCTCTTTTTCCGTCTCACGGTCTTATTGACAAGAAAATGTAGTACGGAACAAGGGTTTCACATTTTATAACATTTCTACAGTCGTATTTGACTGTAACCGTAAATCTATTCTTTAGTTTTATTATTATCTAAACTAACATTATACATACATACATACATAAACTCACGCTTTTTTCCCAGAAGGGGTAGGCAGAGGTGCCAGGGCACCCACATTTCGCCTTGTATGTTCCGTCCCACAATGTGATAGGTGGTGAGCCTATCGCCATTTTGGGCACAAATTTCTGACTCTGGGCTGATAAGGAATAGAAAAAAACAATATAACTTTGCCCAACCCGGGATTCGAACCCGAGACCTTAGCTTTGTAAGCGTACCGTAGTACAACTACGCCACCAAGGCAGTCGACTAACATTATAAATAGGAAATATTTGATTGTTCGTTTACATTGAATAAGCTCTGAAACTACAGGGCAGATTTGAAATATTCTTTCACCATTAGAATCATAATACATAAGGCCTGATTAACATAGGCGATAGAATATTTTCAATAAAGTGTATCTGCATTAGAGCAGAGCCGGGTCGCTAGTCTTCTTTACAAGTCAGCCTGTGGGAAACCTGAGTGGCTTTTGTATAGTGGCTGGGTTTTTACCATCATGTAATTCAGTTATTATATACTTTAGGAACCCTATTTAATTAGTTTTGTATTAAATTAGTGTACAAGATTTGCAAAAAAGACCATAATGTGGTTTGACATTTTTTTGAACATAGTACGCAAATACAAAGCTTATATTATAACATGACAATAAATTGACAGCCTCCATGAGGCAGATAGTTAGACGCCGACTGAGAAATGAGGGACCGCGTGTTCGATTCCCGCACCGAGACAACATTTTGTGAGGGCCACAAGTATTTTTGTTGGATCTGGGTGTTTGTGAGGCCGAAAAGTCTTTCATCGTTTTTGATACCAATGACACAAGGCTTAATTGGACCTTATTATGGGGTCTTAATTTATTATTTATTTTTTAATTAAATTATAAAATAATGACATCATTCTTCTCACTATACTTGCCTATATGTAAAACAATTACCTCAGACGCTATCGCGTTATCACAGAAACATTAGGTCACTTCTTTACTTAGGATTACTGGATAGAACAGACAACAGTTCTTGCGTATATTGATTATAGCTTTAAATTCGAGATATACCTAATGCCTTAGGTTAGCTCCCATTTTTAAGACCAGCAAATTTTTTTACGATCCCCTTGTAATTCGTAGTGATTGTGATCACTAGTTACTAACAGCTTATTCGATTTCTGAAACGATATTAAAGAAATATAACGTATCTACCTGCCCCTATAGAAAATTAATTAATAATTATTATTATATTTAAATTATTATTTTAGCAGACTAAGAATTCAGCACCCAAACACGACAATATTTAAACAAGCATTCATGATATTATATACTGTAAGGTCTAGGTATATTCAGATTCTCTATCACACACTCACACACACACATCACACCTATTTCCCAGAAGGTATAGACAGAGGTGCTACCAAGACACCTACGTTCGCCTTGTGTTCCATTCCGTGATGTGATAGGGGCAAGCATATCGCCATATTGAGCACGTTCTGACTCCAGGCTAATAATGAATAGAAAAATTCAATATAATTTCGTCCGGAGTCACAAATTTGATCCTGAGACGTTGTATTTTTAGTTTGGTATATATACTTTTTTTTTTCTCGCGGGGAAAATCCCTTTACTAACCCAACTACTACTAACTAACCCAGGCAGTCGGAAATAATATTCGAATTTTACCAATACTATGTTTATGTCAATCGTCCACTAGATCAACAATGAGAGCTTTGTTATAAACAACAAAAAATCCAAGTTACAAAACACTAGTAGCTATTAGGAAATGGAAAAGTAATGTTACGAAGTAATCGTTTGATGGATTGACAACTAAATGACAATACTATCTTTCAACCATACATCATTATTGGGTTTTTGTTGACCATATATTATTACATAGTATACCACATCGATTTCACTACATGCGTGGCTTGACGTGGCTCGATAAATCGGTCATGTGTTTTTGTATTGCATTAGATTGTTACACTAAATCATTACAACCAAGATATCTGTAGTCTGACCGCATATTACAGATACAAAATCTCGTGTCATGGTTATTGGAAGCTATGAGAGACTTTTTGGTCTCACCAACACCCAGACACTAAAGAAATACTTGTGGTTCACAAAAATATATCTTGCGGGGTCAAACCCGCGGCCTCTCGTTTCACAGCTAGCTTCTGATCTCCTGCGCCGCGGAGGCGGGTAGTTTTCTTGATTCCATGATAAAAAAAAATTGACCTCAGAAATACCAAAATGCCACAATTTATACGTTTTTGGAGATATATTATTAATCAAGAGTAATAATCATGAGACGAGTAGATTGTCCACCAGGTGGTAAGCATCATATATGCCTAAGAATAAGGGGCAATACCACTCACAACTTAGTATTACTAAGCACTACATGGCCTTGCTCATCCAGACAAAAATAGAGGTCTTAAGTTCATGAATGCCCAGTCTCTTTGCAGGCTACTATAAATACTCTTAGGACCTCAAGTTAAGCGACAAATAGGTTAGTCATCGGTTAAAGTCAGCCTTCATCACGTATCAGTGTCACGACGCTCCATAAACACAAATCCTATAATTACACTAAACAGTACTTTACTGGCCACAATCTGCTAAATAGCGCATTTAATCGATGGTTAAAATCTCAACCTCCTTACTTATTTTTAAATAAATAACACCCAACAGTCACAAACATAGTCCTGACCCCACGTTAAGATCGAGTCTTATGTCGCGGGTATCAGGAACTACGACAGACTTTTCGGTCACACAAACACCTAGACCCGAAAGAAATATTTGTGACTGCACATACATTTCTCTCGGTGCGGGGATCGAACCCGCGGCCTTTCGTTCCACAGGCAGCGCCTAACTGCCTGTGCCACGGAGACTGTCAAGAAAAAACGTTGGAAATACAGCATGAGGTAAGGCGGGGGACATTTGACGTAAAATTGAACAAATGTTTCGTTCAATTTTCTATGTAATTCTCGTAATCAGCAAATTATTACTCCATACTATAGTTTCACATCGGCGAAAGATATATTCGGCACTTTTACTTATTGCCAATTAACGATAGCCAAAAAGTAAATAATACACGGTTTACTTGAATTGAAAAAACGAGGGCTTTTGAATTATCGTAAATGTAAACTAATTCCGTAGGTCTCTTGAGATAAACAACCATTACACGGAAGCTTAACTTCATTATACCAGCGCAACCAAACAATTCTTTAAAGTGCATTCAGTAGCTCAATTGCAGACATTGTTCATGATTCTATAGCAATGGTATGCGGTCTTGGTGACAATACAGCGTGGAGCATTCGCTCCAATCAGGCATTCATAACATTCAATACTGGCGAAGTATTAATAATAGTATGTTTACATAGACCGCAAAAACGCAACAAAGCTGTTTGTTTTAGCTATTGACATTACGGTCGGTGTACGAAACTCAATTGCTGTTTATACTGAGCAATTGATTGAACGGTAGAATTAAATGTTAAATTAATAAAATCGTGAATGGATTCCGCTTATTTACCGATATGGTTACGGTGATGGTTGGAATATTTTAATTGAATATCGGGACATGATACGCTTGTTGGGCTATGTAATTTGTGAATCAATTTAAACATAATGTAAACGGGGTGAATTGGAATTCGGAGGTGAATAGGAAATACTATATATTATAGGAATCCTATATATTCATAATATGTAGGGAATATATATTTATAATATATAGGAAATCATCATCATCATCGGCAATTAACATCTACGTGAAATGATTAAATATATAGGAAATATATATTTATAATATATAGGAAATACTAAATATATACCAATAATACGGTACGATATAATACGGTTGATGTATCAATAATTATCTTAAATTTTAAAGTAGACCTTAAAAAAAAATGTTTTTTATTTTTGCGTTCCTATTCAAGTATTCAACACATGTCGTCTTAAATTCGATTCTAGACCATTAGTATCCACATTCCAAGCAGATTCCTTACCACGACTAAAGAAATTCACTGTTAAGCAATCGGTAGTAAAGTTGTTTATAGCACACACTCGTATACACACAGCTGTATACACCACAGTTTTCTGGCACATTTTTTAACCAACTTCTGTGCTACAGCTATTTAAAACTCGGGCTTTTGATCAATATGCTGCGGATTCAACTTCTGTGCCTACGGAAAAAATACATCGGAAATTATTTGTTTCCCTAAGTTTATAAGCCAAAAAACCTCGCGTTATTTAAAATTACGTACGACATAAGCTTTGAAATTCTCTGTGTGATTAAGAATTCTTACGCCCAAATACTGGAACGCAACTTAAATATAAATGGCGCTTAACTACGTTAATCCCGATTAAATGTACTAGCTAAGTGGGCCGTGCGCTGTTAAGAGCAACTTATTATTTGAATGGCGTTCCAGAATTCGGGCGTTAGCCGCATTCAATGTAATAAAGCAAAATAAACTACATACACAATATACCAGGCCAGTATAGTGGACTACATGGCCTAACCTATCCCAATCGTACTCTCGATTGTATAGGAGGCCCGTGCCCCGCAGTAGGACGTGTATGGGCTGATAAAATATTTAAACCATCACGTAATTTCAAGCGACACGTGTTGGAATAGCGCCGGGGTCAATGAAACAAACATCGACAGTACTAATTTTAGTCTAATTCAAATAATATAATTCCGCTCCACACATATAATATCCATTTGGGATATTAAAATAATCCACACACGTCCTATTTATTATGATAAATAATGCACAATAATCCGATGAAATTTCACATCTCATTATTATGTGAAATTGCACGAACGTTTCAATTTTTAAATGTATGTTAATGAGTTTAGGAAGAGCGTATTACTATATTCCGTTCCTTTATTACTTCGCCCTATTTTCATCGAGGTTGATAGATAAAACTTATTATGCCCGATAAAAGTGTATGACGTTTTACAGTTTTATTACTGGATGAATGCAATTTTAGAAGTACTTTATTTTAAAATTGGTAAGATTTATTCAACCTTTATAACAGAATGATAGTTAATAAAGTACCTGCTGGCCAAATGGTGCATCGTCTGATGAGACATATGTCTCGCCAGTCGGGACAATTATTTCGGTCTTACTGATACCAAAAGTATACTGGCTGATCCCGTATATATGTACTGTATCAGCTCATATACGTCACACTGCAGGGCACAGGTCTTTTTTACAATCATCAGTACGATTGCGAGTGAATAGTCGATATACCTAGTCTACCATTCTGGCCTAATGCGGGTTAGTCAACTTTAAATACCATAGAAATTGTAGTATGCAAATTTCCTCATGATGTTTTCCCCACCGGTACAGTGCGTGGTGATTGACTAGGAATACACTCATGACTCCCCAAAAGTCAGAGGTGTGCCCTGGGATTCGAACCCGCGACCACCATGAACATGTTGACAGCCTCGTTTGGTCCGTTTACCAACAAGCCACCACGCACTTAACTTGTATATACATGATGAAAAGTTTAATTATGAATGCTGAATACGTTACCAAAATACGTAATCAAAACAGCACGAATAAAGTAATTTAAGAAATAACTAAATAATTACCTACAGTTACAGTAGATCAACACCAAAAATGAGTTCTTGTACAAAAGAAATGTCACAGTCTGATAATTTCCTCTCTATATCGTAACTTTACATGTCAAAGAATCTATACTAATATTATAAAGCTGCAGAGTTTGTGTGTTTGTTTGTTTGTTTGAACGCGCTAATCTCTGGAACTACTGGTCCGATTTGAATAATTCTTTCAGTGTTGGATAGTCCATTGATCGAGAAAGGCTATAGGCTATATATCATCACGCTATGACCTATAGGAGGAAAGCAGTAGTGATATTTCTAGCAAATGCGAGGAAATTTTGTTCGTTTTTCGTGGTCCGATTGGTCGATATTCTAAACTGATAGTCAGAATTAAACATTTTGACCGCCATTTTAAAACGTGTATGCACCCGGGCGGAGCCGGGCCCGACCGCTAGTGAGTCATAAAGTCGAGATATTATTATTGCACCTTCGTAATACCAACGTGGTATACCAGTTATGCAACAGAAAGATCTATTGCAGTCAAACAAAACGAATGTCTTGCGCCACTGCCCTGCCAAACCAACATACTGTAACTTTCAAAAACCGCTTTCGAGATATTTGGCAAAATATTGTTTTTGATGATTTATGCGTATTTTAAACACAATTCGTCAATATTTCATAATTTTATGCATTCAGTAGTTAAGGGTACATCTCTAGTATATAGCCAAGTAGATATTTTCTAATATTTTTAGTAAGAAAGAAAGATATCGCGAGTAACTTATGTTACCAAGACAATTATGAAATTTCTATTTAATCCTAACAAGGCAAAACACTGTACACCAGACTACAGTTTTTTAGCATGGTTTTAGCTATGTGAACTAATCATGGCATAATACTGTATCCAAGAATACAGTTTTATAAAAGATAGATGAGGTATATTAGGAATTAGGTGTCTATTTGTGTAATCTATATATATATATATACTAATATATAAAGCTGAAGAGTTTAATTGTTTGTTACCTCTAATCTCAAGAACTACTGGTTTGAATTGAAAAAATATTTTTGTGTTGGATAGGTCATTTATCGAGGAATGCTATAGGTTACATATCATCTCGCTATGACCAATAGGAGGGAAGCAGTAGAGAAAAATCTAACAAATCTAAGGAAATTTTATTTGTTTTCGTTGTCCTATTGGTCGATATTCTAAATTGATAGTCGGAATTGAACATTTTGGCCACCATTTTGAAAAGTGTATCTGCACCCGAGCGAAGCCGGGTCGAACGTTAGTGTGTAAATAAAACCAGTTAAACTATAGATTTTTTTTAATGAATTTCATATAATTATTTAAATCACTAAAGAAACATAACAAGATCTTCTAATATTTATGCAAGGTCACACATAATAATAAGAAACTTTTTGGATTTCTATGAGATCAATCGCTTAGTAAAAAATGTAACAAAGCAAATTAATGTATAAAATTAAAAAAAAAAAAAAATCAGCACAGATCGTAGCAAATTATGAATTTTCAAATTATCTAAATTTAATCAAATAAGAAACGAAAGATATCATATAAAATATAGCCCTATTATTTTTCTATAAGTAAAAAAGATTATAATGTCTTTCCTTTCTGAAATCTTGTAACAAACAAAATATGAATAAAAAATTTCTTTGAACAAACACTTGTTGCTACAAATCAGTATTAATATTTGTATCGAGATCAGGTGCATCTGATTCCTCTAAGGCTCGATAAAAACTTCGCCGTGATGCAGGCATTGATTTTGCAAGTGCTAGCAGTTCTTTTTTTTTAACTTCACTTACGCCTCTTGGCTTGCTTTTTGTTTCTGTCATATTAATAAGGTCTAGGCCATCATTAATTTTCTGTCTTAAATCTATTTCTTCAAAAAGTGTATTTCCCTAAATTCTCCATTGTAATCATTTTTTGCAAAAAGTGAAAGCTTACCTCTACGAAACTCAATAATTTTTAAATTTTGAATATTCCAATCTTTTGGAAAAGCTATTTTACTGTCGTTTTTGAAAATGAACATGTCATTGTGTTTGAGTACGTCGACGTCTAAGTTCTTTCTTGACTGTTTGATTTTGGTCACGAAATCATCCAGATCATAAACTTCACCTACTGCTTTCAATATCTTTGTTATAGCAGCATGTACTGCATCCGCAGCCATAAATGTATGTCCTGGTTCAAAGTATTCTAATTTTAAGTTTTGGATACTAGTTTTATCATCGTTTACTACTCTGACTAATGCGGAAAAATAATTTTATTTTTGTCTTGAGCGTTACAATTGTCCAAAAAGAAGTTTAAATGAAATAAACGTATGTGGTAGCGATGTTAAAAGCTTTTCTGCCGCTTTCTCCTTCATGCCACAGAATGCATACAGCATTTTTATTTTTACCAGGCGGAACAAATGATTCATTCAAGAGTACAAGTTATCTTGAAAAGTAATACTCTTTTACTGTGAGAAGTGGCATGCATATAGCTTAGCATTATAGCATAGCATGCATATTGCATATCCACTGCGAATACAGCTTCTTTTCCTTTAGAATTAGCACTTCGAGCTTCTGCTAATTTGAGATCTCTTTGTAAATTCCGTTTATTTTTCAAGTGCTGTCCTATTATAATACATTCATCACAATTACAAGGAAGAGGTAGATTTCATGAGCTATTTTATGATTTTTACACTTAGTGCAAATATCTTGAGATAATTCGGCAGTTGATAGTTAATTTCTTAATCATAGAATGGAAATGAGTCGAATCACAAGTTGGTAGATTATTTTCTTGGCAAAACTGCTTAAAATTCTTGAATATAGTGGAAAAATTTATACCTACTGGCAAGTATTTTCTGTTTGGAGCATGGTTACTGTTATAATGAGATGAAATAGGGTTGTATTTTGATTCGCCTGTGGGCCCTGGTACAACTGGACAGTCAGCCTCGCCCCGTGCTTGTAGCCGGCGACTTCAACGCCAAATCCTTGGCTTGGGGTTCGTCGGTGACCGACGCACGGGGCGAGGCTCTGGAGGAATGGGCGATCTCCATCGGGTTGGTCGTCCTGAATCGGGGGTCGAAGAATACGTGCGTGCGGCACAACGGCGGTTCGGTGGTGGACGTGACGTTCGCCACCCCGGCCCTTGCCCGCCGTGTTCGGGACTGGAGGGTTTTGGTCGAGGAGGAGACGCTGTCCGATCATCTCTAAATTCGGTTCAGCGTCTCATCCTCCCAGGTCTCCACCCGCCAGTCTGGCGGTGGTCCGACTGCCCGATTCACGGGCGGCCGACGTTGGGCCGCGAAGCGCCTCGATGTGGAGGCCGCGAAGGAAGCCGCCATTGTTCAGGCGTGGCTCCCCGTGCCAGACGAGCCGGTGCGGGTCGAGGAAGACGCGGAATGGTTCGGGGTGGCGATTTCGCGCATCTGCGACGCGGCCATGCCCCGGGTCACCCGTCTCCCAGCGAAGCACCAGGTGTACTAAAGGTCGGCCGAGCTCACAGAGCTGCGTGCGTCCTGCCAGGTCGCGCGCCGCCGACTCGCCAGGCACCGTCGCCGCCGGACCCGAAGACCCGGCGACGATGAGCAGGAGGGGCTTCTTCTCGACCTCCACAGAGAGGTGAAGAGAGCGCTGTTCGCGGTGGCCATTGCGCAAGCGAAGGCCGCGGCGAACGAAGGGTTCCGGAGGTCTCTGGACAGAGATCCATGGGGGCGTCCGTACCGTGTGGCGATGCGGAAATTCCGCGCCACGATGGCGCCACGTCCACCGGCGCCATCGTCGTTAGTTTCGGTAAGAGATATCCCGGAAAATCGGCAATCTCAGCTGCATAAGGTGCACGACTAACGTAAACTGAATCGTCTTGCACACAAAAACAAGGAAGAGGAGTCTATAATGGCACAGGAAAGAGCGAAATAGTAATACTGTTGTCAACTCTATGAACGCTGGTTGGATAGCTCAACGCGCGAGCACGTGGCAGTTCGGAACACTGTATTTATCTAGCGATGCGAGTAGTTTATTTCGACAAAATACTGTATAATTCATTACAGTGTTTCTGCGTGTTTATACCTTATTTTAAACGTAATACAGTGTTTTTTGACTTGCTTTATATTGTAAAATAGCCATTGAAATGAAAAAAGAGTCGATCACAGGTACTAAACAGACTTCAAGATATTGATTGGGCCTTGTTAAGCGAAAACACTGTAACTCGACTTACAGTCTTTTGGATTGGCACGGCAGGCCAGTGAGTTGAAGTTTTTTTTTTCTCCAGACTATTTACCGTCACGGTACGCCGGGATAAACGGAAAATAATAAATAAACACTTTTAATTACTTTCATCGGTGCTTAGGTACACTTTGTACTGTTGGTCAATTAAAACTTATTTTTCTAGAGTGCTTGTTGTTACTCGGTCATTTTGCAGATTTCCCTTTGAATAGATTTTTATCGTGGCTTTTTATTTAAAAATATGATTTACTGCTGTATATTTACTTCTGAGTTTTATTTCTTTGATCTTTTTAAAACTTATTACATAATTCGATGTTATTTTTTGGCATGTTGCTAGATAATTTGGCTTTTCCCATCTATCTAACATGGATGTTTAAAAATATTTTATAGTTCTGTGGAAAATATTTTTTCTAACCCCGACATATCAGTTAAGACAGGATGCACAGGTCATCAAAAGCACTTTTCAAATACAGCGTGCATTACTACAACCCATAATTTTCCTATAATTTCTTTTTCTTATTTATTTTAACTTCTAATTTTGTTAATATTACACTTCAAAATAAAAATAAAAAATATACGATTGTAGATTTCCTTATCCTTTTTTTATTTTGATTCTAGTATTAGTTATTTGTTATTCAACGCCTGCTGTGACGCCTGCAGGTAGTGCAGTTACCATGTTACCAAATTGCAAGTTTATTAGATATAAGAAACAAAGTAATCACCATTGGATGTCCATAAATAAATAAAATAATTGTCTTTTTCATTCCAGACAGTAAGATCAACATGCGACCTCATAAAAACACAGCTATGTACAATAGCATTAGCACTGACGTTGTTCAGTTCTGTAAGGCTACCGAAGGAGGCCTTCAAGCATGGAGCAGTTCCTTACCTGGTGGTATACACCTTCTGGCTGCTGGCAGTGGGGTTGCCCACGACGCTGCTGCAGCTGGCGATGGGACAACTGAGCCAGCAAGATCCTGTTGGGGTGTGGAGGGCTGTGCCTATATTGAGAGGTGAGTGGTTGGGAACAAGTTTGCTTTGCGGATAGCTCCTAAAATATGAATCTATTCATGCATATATCAGTTTGCTATTTGTGGATAACGCGATTGTAAATCTTTTTATCTATGGCCAACGTCATCAAACTCATTTCTGAGTATAAGCTCGTCATATGCACGGCACTCTTATCAGGCCTGTGTTGAGCAATAAAATCGTGGTCGTCTAGTTTCGGGTGTTAAACCAAAACAGAAACTTTTACATTTGATTTTGATGAGATTGGCGTAATTTTATCAATGAGACATAGCTATCTTTGATTAGCTAATACAATGTGCACGCGACATTCAATGCAATGCATTCAGTACTACGGTTAATTTTTAAGAAAAGCAGTATAAGTCCAAGGTATTAGAATATTATACAACCCAGAGCAAAACCATATTTCTCAATAGTATTTAGATTTTAAAATCTCCAAAAGGCTTTCCATCCTTCATATATCTGACAAAAGATATCCTTTGCATAGAAAATACAAACCACAAACTAAAATAAACCTTAAAGGAAATCTGTTCCACAGAGAAGATCCTAGAATGCAGACTCCAATCCGGAGTAATAACTTCAGATAGAACGATACGGTATTCCGACCTAGATATTTCAATACTTTCAATACCAATCCATGAAGTTTATTATTCCCCTTTTCACCTTTGAAATTGAATATTCTTTATGCGGATTTTATTATAAACATTATGAAATAGGAAATTGATGGAAATGTTAAATGTTTGAAGTTCGCAATAAATGAATGTTTATCCTAAATATTAACATCTTAAAATAAGCTTGTTTCAGTCAACGGGGATTGTACGTTTATTATTAAAATATATTCTATGCATTAGTTAAATAATTTACTTCACATTAAAACACAAATGTTTACGTAACTAGAATTTATTTTTGTTTTACTTTCACGTGGATTTGGGTCGCGTTGAAGTTATTTTCAGCTGCTTTTAATATCCTTAATAAAACTCTTTGATATTTTAATGCAGATGTATTTTATTATTTTTAATGTAGCACCAACACTTATTTAGAATTTATTGCGTATGTATTGCCTCACACAATAGCATCAGTAATATCAGTACTAATGATTATAAAAGCTAACTGATCCTAGCTTTGATCTTCTGAATAGACAGTCCACTTTGGGTTTTCTTTTCATTTCATCGATCAATTTTGATTTACCCAGAGCTGCAGTTTAGGGTCTACGGGTATTGTTTATCCTATTTTACTACAGAGTTTGTCAACTATAATTGGACTCTTCACACCTGCCAATAGCTTATCACTACATAGTATAAAACAAAGTCGCTTTCTCTGTCCCTATGTCCCTTTGTATGCTTAAATCTTTAAAACTACGCAACGGATTTTGATACGGTTTTTTCAATAGATAGAGTGATTCAAGAGGAAGGTTTATTTGTATAATACATACATATTATTGTAGAGATATTTATTTGTACCCGGGCGAAGCTGGGCTGGGCCGCTAGTTAGATATAAATGTTAACATCATATGTCTTAGGATGGCGAGCGCAGTGGAATGCCAAGCATTTATCTGTAATTAATAGTATTGTTTGCTTTTGCTATTGTTCATTAGCGGCCTTATACTTACTATTAGGTGAATGGAGTGTTTATCGCGCTGTGCGTAGCAATAAAATTGAATTTCACTTGATTATGTATTGACATATTCTTTTTCTTTGCAGGAGTCGGCCATTTAAAAATAATAACATCATTCCTATGCTGTGTTTACTACATGATCTACAGTGCGTTAGCACTAGCCTACCTCATATGGATAGGTAAAGGAACATTCCCATTGAGAGATTGCACTAAGTTGCATTTGACACCGGTGAGTAAGAAAAATCTAGCTTAGCTTAATACGAGCGCATACGAATCTTGACGTATCTAAATCTAACCAAACATAACAAAGCTTATATATTGTAATGTGAAGATTTAAAAATAAGTTACACCCAGCAGTTACATAGGTACATATTCTTGACGCCACATTAAGATCAATTAAGTCTTGTACGACACAAGACTTAATTGGGTATCAGAAACTACAATAGGCTTTTCGGTCCCACAAACACCCAGACCGAAAACAAATATTTCAGGGCCTCACATACATTTATACCATGCATCTGTGTGCAGAGATCAATCCGGTTGCCTCTCGTTTCACAGACGGTGTCTAACCAACTGCGTCACGGAGGCTGTCGGAAATTACAATAGCAATTTGTTTTGTTCGATAAAAGTGATTGTCAGAGATTTAAAAAGTGGGATTCGTATGCGTTCGAAAATAAACACAGTATAAGTAGTACACGAAGGTGGAAGATCCACCGTAGTCACAGAACCGTAGTCAACCATGGAAATGTGGTCGCGTTTCGGATTAAGGCTAGCACACCAAAAGGCATTTCTCGATACCACGACATTAATAAAAAAATTGAATGTAGTACCTCATATTTCTACGGGATAAATTTAAATATCCTTGGTGATGAATGAAATTCCTATGCTATGCCATCCCGATCTGCGCTTGCCCTTAGTCTTTTTTTTTAAATAGTCTGACGTGTCCATGGGCGTGTATGTGTTAGCAGATGACACATAACAATGTATAGGTGGATATGTTATTTAGATGACCATGCACTCTCTATCAATGTGTGTTGTAGTTTACTAACCATACCAATTTGTATAAAAAATCGAAGAAGAACAGGAATAGTAAAAAAAAAGATGTTAAAAAAGTTAAATAATACTCCAGCTACACCTCATGGTCAGAACATTATTCAATGCACCATTAAAAATTCTAAACATAAATCACTACTATCGAGAGCATAAGAATTGATGATAAAAAACCTAACATAGCGTGTGACGTCAGTTGTTACAAGTTACTCGCGTGAAGTTTCTTGTACGGAGGAAAAAGTGAAATGATGATTATATATTTTAGCGCTTCTTGTTTATTCGAAATGAAGATATCATGGCTATTGTAAAATTACCAATGTTGCCGTAATTACACAGTTCATTGCTAGAACCATGCTATAAATAATAATCAATCAAAAAATTTAATGTAATTCGGTCTAGCATGATTGACCAGTTCAACATAAGTTCACGTATTCTTGAAGGCGTAGGCAGATGTTATTAGTTCGACCCATAGTTCAACAAACTTATTTCCGTCCTAAGACTTGACTAGAGGTGAGCCTGTCGCTATACATATACTATAATCATGAGCGGAGCCATTTAATATTTCTCATAATTTAAATTCGATAGAATCGTACAAAGAACCCCACGGATACCCTATACGCACTTTCACCGTGTCTACTAGATGATATTCTTAAAAACGAAAATAAAGTAATGGTTTATCTATCGCTTTTTACGTGGACACACACATATACTTCTCCTTGTCAATTCTTCCTTTCTATCGCTCCTGCATGCTCAAAGATCATCCACATTTATAGGATTTCTTCAATATTAGGTGTTCATGAGCGGCCGTAATCAATTATTAAGTTAAACACTCAGTCGCCCGTCTAATAATACTAAAATATAAATATTAATTTAATTAGTAACTTGATTATTCTTCGTGACTTAACTTACAGACTAAATAATAATAATAGCGCTACTAGCACACTATTCACAATATACACTACAGAAAATGCAACATAGTTTGATAATTCTGAAGAAATTAGCTCACACAAACAATTTGTTCTTGGAAAAAGTGTAGTTAACGACCTGAACTGAAAAAGAAATTTCACGTGTCAGTTTTTATCCAAAACGATCAAAGGCTAATTAATCATTGAACCTAACTTTACGAGAAAATAAGTCAATTCGTGATATATAATGGTGGAATGAATAATATTAGTTATTTCATCACTTTATTTTCTTTGTGTTTTTTTTTCTATTGTGACACCCATTTGTTCCGTATTTATAGTCCCTCTAATCCGTCTAAAGGTTGTCTGGAAGACATCGATTGTTCCACTCATTTTTATTTTTTTGTTAAATGTTTCTACGTGTGAAGTGTGAAATAAAGAACTGTACTGTAACAGCCCACATACGTCCCACTGCAGGTCACGAGCCTCCTCTATAATCGCGAGTACGATTTAGAGGGGTTGGGCCATGTAGTCCACCACGCATTACATATTATCCATACATTCAATTTTTTTACCTTGAGCTCTGAACAGCTAGCCAAAAATTAGCATTACTAGACCGAACTTATTTCCTTCCCACAATGCGACAGGGGATCCCAAAACGCTTTCATCTATCCATAGAATACACAATCCTAATTATAATGTCAGATATCTGAATTAGGACATAGAGGTACAGTGACAAACAAAAGCACAAAACAATTTTGCGTACATCTGTCGCTAATTCCTACACATGTTTGGTTAGGATGATAAAACTGGAACGTGTCAAGCTAACAGTATGAACACTCAATACAATATTTCCCTGTGATATAATATTTGTTTGTTCACAGCACGGGTATGAAAATAAAATGAACGCTTCCGAGTGTTTCAAGTAAGTTTTTTTTATTATTATTGTATCGAATGTACTAGCAATTATTTTGCAATTTCCTTAAATGTTTGTTTAAGAATATACTTTTGTAAATGTAATGATTGATAATTGAAATGGAACGTATTATGTGAAAGAGATGCCGAATGAAAGTACAAAAGATAGAAAGAGTTAGAAAATGAATTATTTAGAACTTAAAGTGTAATGGAGCGAATGCCATAGTATAAAGTACTTGTATTTTTAACTAAACCAATAATTAACAAATACACCCAACAGCCACATACATAGTTCTGACCCCACACTAAGATCGAGTCTTGTGTCGTGGGTATCAGAACTTATGAGATATTACGACCGCACAAACACTCAGACCAAAGAAATATACTTAGAAATATACTGAAATATACTCAAAATAACATTTGTCTCGGTCAGGGGTCGAACCCGAGATCACTCGAATTACAGCCGGCGTCAAACCAAATTTACTGCACCACAAAGGTTGTCAAAATTATGATTAACAAGTCTATGTTAAAATATTTGGATTATTTCCAACATTTGTGCTGAGTGTGAATTACTTTTATTACGACATATCTGTATATTTATTACGTTACACAGCTATTATATCGTAAACCCAGTTAGTACGATCTAGTCTACGCAGACTTTACAAGCACTATTTGTTTATTTTATTAACTACATACATAAATTCACGCCTTTTTCCCAGAAGGAGTAGGCAGAGGTGCTACGACACCCACATTTCGCCTTGTATGCTCCGTCCCACAATGTGATAGGTGGTGAGCCTATCGCCATATCAGGCATAAATTCCTGACTCCGGGCTGATAATGAATAGGAAAATCCAATTATCACTTTGCCGGACTCGGGATTCGAACCCGAGACTTCAGCTTTGCAAACGTATCTACCTTAGTACAACTACGCCACCGAGGCAGTCAAGATTTTATTAATTACGTAGTAATATATTATGATAATATGTCCTACATAACTGCTCTAATAATTTTATTAAGAATTAAAAAACAATCGCGATGATTAGTGATTGTTTTGAGTACCTGTAATATATAGAATGTATATAATATACAATTTACATATTATATTATTGTTTTTGGTGGTTGAATATTCGTATTGACTTCAATACTGCAAAGAAAATAGTGACAGAAGTACGTGAAAAGTTTGGTATATAATATGCCTGTTCTAATTAACTTTCCGGCTCCCGGAAAATGAAATGAAATGAATTCATGTGAAATGTATTTATTGATCATTTAAATTAAATAGCTCTTATGACAAGTCAATACACATAGCACTTACCTACACATATTTGAGTCGACTCATATAAAGTTATTAGTAATTATTAAAGATACTTAATATTTTATAAAGTATTCAAGGAATATTTCAATTACCATGAGGTCCAATAAGGCTATCCCAATTGTAAAAATAAAATGCATAAAGTTCTCTCAAAGAGATTAAAAGGAGCCATAATACACAACCGAATATGTTCTGCTAATAAGCATCCGTAATATTTTTCGTATTTATTAACAAATCATGCTTTTTATTTTCATTTTACAAAGTTCTTTGATGTGAAAATCCGTTTTGCTTCCTTACATGTCCCAATTAAGCAAATAAAAAGTACACGTCCGTTTATGAGTCATTCAAATTTCCGATCAAAAGCTGCTTATGAAAGAAGTAATTTACGTTTTTTCCAAATATTAATTTTATGTTGCAAAGATTTTTTTATTTTTTTCAGCACCACATTCCTGGCTCCATTTACAGAGTATCCACAATATCTCGGCATAATGGCGATACTTATATTCATTCTATGGTTCTTCGTGCCCATTCTGTAAGTAATAAATGTAATATTCCACATTACTGCGGACCATAAACAAGTTTCTGAACGTTAATGACGCGTTGTTGAGCATAAACAATAGATGAGTATTTTAATAATTCATTTTTCTCAGAGGATACACAAAAAACGGTAATTTGACACAACTGGTAATAATTCGGACTTGTAAGCGTCATTGCTTGTAACTGGTTGTTTTGAAGATAAAATTTCTGGAAGTCATTTACAATAGTAATGTAAGAAATATCTCTATTTCAAATTAGAAAAGAAACTAAAGTTGAAAGAAGTCGCTAGTAGCTTCCTGTAGGTTTCTATGGAAGTCCGACACATCCAGACTCCAGTACGTAGCGAACTACTACTAGGGAAGTCCTTGGGGAGGCTATGTTCATCAGTCGACTTTATGGGAACGAAGAGAGAGGAAGGGAAATCTTTTTTACGAAAATGAGAAACTCGGGCTGTGTTTCATTTAAGCCTAGGATTAATAATAAACCGAGACGCCTTGGTTTAACTTGGTTTCTATGGTAGAACATTTAGTGTACAGAGTTAACACAAAATTTTCTATCGTAGAATTAATTATTGACAGTAGTAAAAATACCACTTACACATAATAAATAAATCAATCATCACTTACAAATCTGATGATGAGGTCTGGAGAAATTAGTTTTCGCACTAAAACCTAGTCTTATGTTTCTTTTGATTATACCACCTTTAATAAATATTTCATAATTAAAAAAACATCTTGATAAAACATGTAAATCAAATTAATAAATTATATTTTTGCTCTTGAATATTTCATTGCGACGTAAACAAAATTGAATCGTGGGAAACAGGATTTAGTTAGTGTCTGAATAGATTGTTAAAACGTTCGAAATACACCTATTGTTTTTATCAACGCAAAATCCATTGTTTCTACAAATATGCGAATTAAATCAGTTATTCTACACGCGATGGAAATATTGTTGATAAAACAATTTTAATTTTTGATAGATATAGTAATATTTATTATTTTAAGCAAATAATTAGCATGCTTACCTAATAGAAAATAACTGCTTAATAATACCTAACACGCAAACATTCAACAAATTATGGCATAGTCTTCAAGTAAAAAATGCCTTGTCTTGGCCTATTTCTTTAGAACTGCAATGTGGTATATATGTTATGGACCAAGTGATTAATGCGAGCAGTATTCATAATGCCCGGGCAGTATGAATAATGCCAAGCCATATCGGGCCAAGTGATTAATTACAATCTAAACTCGCCTATTTATCACATTGCCCGGGCATTATGAACATGGCTACATGATGATCGGGCAATGTGATTAATAGGTAAATTTTTACGTGGTGCGCTGCCGCATTGTCGCATCTGCGATAGACCGATAAAATAGAAAGGTGGAATTGATCTGCTTATGTTTAGTTGTTTTTTAACGTCCGAAAAATTATCTTCAGAAGAAAATTAGTGTACCCACTTTATGGATCAGTTAGGTCGACTGTGCCCCAAAACCGACACGGCACACCCCTACTTCACCTAGTCTTTTGGCTGCCATCCCTAGAGTGTATATAAAAAGCCGGAGGCGCGGAGGGAGAGCAGTCCCCGCCCGCTGTAACGAAGGATAGGCAACCGTGCGAGCCGTAGCGGCTGAGGCTGGTCGCCAGGGGCGACCAGAAAGCCGAAGCTGCGGAGGTGAGCATGGGTGCCTATCTTTTGTTACGCAAGGGCGAAGGGGCTGAACTTCCCGTAGCGCCGGAGACGTTGCAGAAGCAAATTTGTATTGACAACAATTGTTTTGAAGTTAGGTTACTATAATTGATATTTCTCAGGAATGGTGCGTTACCTTTTCATGGGAGTAGTATCAAGGGAGGTGCGTGACCTTGCAATAGCCGCACGATGCCACTTCGGCTCATTGTTTTGATTTCGATTCGCTTTACATCACTGTGCCCAATAGGCACTGAGCATTATTCATAATGCCCGGGCAATGTGATAAATTTATTGTTTATAATCACATTGCCCGCTCGTATTGGGCATTATTCATATTGCCCGGGCATTATGAATAATGCCAAATTAATCACTTGGCCCATAACATATATACAGAGTAAGATAAAGTAAGCAAATACTGTGAGAACCTTACTTTTCCAATTTTGTATTAATAAACTTATTTCCAAAAATAGTTTTCAGCTACAAAACTTTTTACAACCAAGTTGTACAAGAATTCGTAAAGCATCTAAAATAGTAAACTGAATCTAAAACGCCCGAACACCCAAAAAAGCACTAAAACATCTTCATTTTTCAGTCTGTACCGTCTCCGTAAAACTTTGAAAGTGGCTCTCAGTGTATTAGTACCAGTTATCGTGGTTATCGCCGTGCTACTGTCTACATTTCTGGCTGACAGTACATTGTTAGACACGATGTTCGAATCGTGCGAGCAATGGTCACCGTTGTACGAGCCTTATGTCTGGCACAGTGGCTTGGTACAAGCATTGCTGTCCACTCAGATAGCGGGCGGTTACTTGATCAGCGCGGGAGGGTCGGTGTATAGACACTCCGATGTACGGTGGTAAGTTGTATTGATTTCTGTATCAGCCCATCTACGTCCCACTGCAGGGCACGGGCCTAATCTACTTATTAAATAGATAACTAATACAAAATAGAAATAACTTATTACATTGTGTATCAGAATGGAAAATAATAATTTTAGAATTTTCTGACAGCCTATTAACTAATTGGGCCATTGTAATAGATTAAAAATAAAGCCTCAGATGGATAAGTCAATGGATTATAGAGAAAAAAACAGATGGTTTTAATGACTCCTTAGCGAAAAGCAGTTTTAATCCAATTATGAATTACTGTTACTACAATTGTTTTATATTTAATAATCACCGTTATTTTTCCCATGGAAAAGTATATCTTAATAACTTAAAGCTTCTGAACTCAAATTTGTTCGAATTAATGTTTACTAACCTGATATCTGATTTGGCAAAACAAATCTCTTCCAGGACCTCAGCCTCAATAATAATGACAAATATATTCACCGGGTGGCTGTGGTTACTCATGTGGGAATCGATAGGCGGTCACGACGCCAAGGACACAAGTTTCATATCAATTCTAGTCGTAATTTATCAGTCCTCCATATCGGGAAGGAGAACAAAGGAATGGCCGCTACTCGCTTTCGGAATAATATTTTTATCTGGTATCGTAACCGTGGTAAGTCGGTCGTAACTTTTATTTGAGCCTATAAAACCCCTATCTGCAACGTGGCTTGGTTAAATGTTAATCATTTTAATCGTCCTAAAAACAAAATTTAACAGAAAGTAATTTGATGCTTATCAGATGTAATTGTTTTGTCGGCGAATTTACACTTGTTTAATTCAAGTTTGGAAATTTAAGGCCAGATTTTGGTAATTAACGTCATTTATTATGAAACTGAATTATTTATATGTAGTAATAAACCATGTTTCTGTAAAACGAATTTAATAACACAAAATGTTGTATCGAAACCACAAGGTGAAGATAATATTATAATCTCATCATATTAGTCACATTTTTGAACGGCAAATTCTTATTGATTCAAATATTATTCATACTCGTACATTTTACTTCTTTACTTTGAAATTCTGTAGTAATCACAAAATTTAATCTCTAGCTTTCCACTGTAACGTTCCACTATCAAAACTATTTTTTAACATTCCAGATAACTCTTCTTCTCCCGGTGTACGATAAACTTCAACGCTTAACCGGAGATCACTGGAAATTGTTCGCAAGCGCATCATCTGCTGTGGGAACAGCCCTTACAGTAGCAATACTAGCTAGAGGAATAGAAGTAGCAACAATATTAGATGAATTGGTCGTGCCTGTACTAGCTGCGTTCACAGTAGCGGTCGAGGTTGTGGGGTTTGTGTTTATATATGGTGAGTAATATTTTTTTTATTTATAAGATCAAGAATTAAAGTAATTAACAGGAATGAAAACCTAATGTATTCTTAACTCATGACATATGTTTCAAAGACTTTTGTTTCTCGGACTTTAGATATCAAATTATATTTTTGCCTGAATATATGAAAACATCGTGAGGAAACTTGTATACCGTAGAGATTTGTAAATATTTTCTATGATATATAAAGATCGCCAACGCGCACTAGGTCAGCGTGGTGGCAATATGGCCTCACACTCTAAATACTCTTGATTATAGATGAGAACCGTGCCCTGCAGTGGGATATGTGGATTGCTACAGTATAGTACACAATCGGCTTGTGTTTATAAATCAATTCGATTTCCATGAACGTGACCAATTACTTATCAATATCTCTCATTTGTCTTTGTTAACAGGTTGGTGTAATTTAACAGTAGATATAGAATTCCTCACGGGAGTGAGATTGCCCTGGTTCTGGATAACTACGTGGTGGACAACTCCATTCTTAGTTCTGGGAGTGACTGGATGGTGGTTAAGGGCTTTGCTTCGAGTATCTTGGCTTCAGAACGAAAACCTGTGGACGTTGGTTGGAGTATTCATAGGAATTATTATAATTATGGCGGTGATGGCGGGCATTGCTGTTGCAAAAGAGGAACAGTATAATTTGATGTCGGTGAGTTAATTTAGTTAATAGTTAAAGGCGGCAACCGTAAACGTGCTTTAGCTGTCATTAGCCACATACTTAATTAAATTATTTCTCAAACATTGTAAACAATAAAATGTGGCTTCTAACATAGGATGTGTCTCCCAGATTATTGAATTATTCTCTAAAATAATAATAATATATGAATATCGTCTAGGGCTAATAACACTAGAATGAAACCTCTTCATTAAATTTGATTGATAACTTTAGTTCATCACGTTATATGTATGCTTGATAAAAGACAAATTCAAAAGACTACTTACTTCATTTTCTCCGTGTAAATTAACAACAATTTAAATATTTTTATAGAAAATATCATCATCCTTCAAATCATCACGTCTATGGGGACCTGAAGAGCCAATGGCCCGATACGTGTGGATGTCACAACGCTACGCCAACGAGATCGCAGCCATGGACAAACAACCTAACTTCGAACAAAACAATTATACCTCAGTAGTATTTAGCAGAGACAACGAGAAAAAATACAACGACGATTGGTTTAAAAACAACGACACATACCAAAGTAACATAAATTATTATACCAAAAACGATTTCACAAATAAAAATAATACTTACAAAGACAAATTAGATGTTTACGCAACCCATTCTATACCGAGGACCCAAGTAAAGAATGCCGACGACAAATTCCGTTCGCCAAATATATGTATAGCCAAGGGTCAATTAGGAGGACCCTTGAATTGTAATTGCAATAGACATTTCACGTTAAATGTACCAGATCTGAGAAACAACGAAGTCACTACCAGTCTATGAAGACATTACAACGAGTAAGCATCCTAGTCGAGTTATTTATTGTATATTTAATGTTACAGAACTAATAAATTCAACGAACAAACATTTTTTTCTTTTCTTATCCTTTTTGTTGGCACTTGGAATATTTTTTTTTATGCCAGAATTCAGTAATTCGTTCCAAAAAAAAAATTGTTATATTTTTATGCATTTCATGGTGCTCTATCAAATTCCTTAATTCATTTTATATATATTTTTTATTCATTTATTTGGAATGCCAACAGCGTTTACGAGTACAATACAATATTCAAAACATAATATTTTATTCGCCATTAGCTTATAATAGGTCTTCGCTATTAGATACATAATATGTAAATACATATACCGATGACAGGTGACAGAGTATGTAGAAAACAAATTAAAAACTTATTCTTCCCTTTAAATGTATTGTGTATAGCGAAACAGGCCACTTGCGTTATTGTGTGGTTAGTAGATTAATTACTTTACCTTATAGGAGGATATGCCAACCCGCACTAGGCCAGCGTGGTGGACTATATGGCCTAACCACTCTCAATCGTACTGTCGATTGTAGAGTAGGCCCGTGCCCTGCAGTGGGACGTATATGGGCTGACACAGATAGGAGGATATAAGTATTATTGTTCTTAATATGTAAAAAATAACGAAATCAAACCATCTCGTGAATAATATATATTCTTTCTCTTTTCGTCTAAGTTATTGTACGAAATACTAAATAACAGTTTCAGAGCCAAATATAATACAATACACATTTGAAATGTCCGCGTTTAATACAATTCTATGGAAATATTTTGTTTTCAATTTGGAACAAAGATGTACAAGTGTCCTTTAGAAAATATTTACATTGTATAAAATAATAAAGACAAAGGTGGATAGAAGATTGAAGTTCCAAATATATCTATATATACTCTGAATCTTGATGTGACTATGGAACGGAGGCTGCACTTAGTAATCTGCTTCAAATCCGCTATGGTTTTGCCTTAAAAATTGTCATAATGCGCTTTACTTTCAAGGAATAAATCGTATTAACCAATTCAGCAAATACGGGATTTTACTGTAAAAACCATATAAACCATTATTTGAGTCGATACAAACCTAATGATGATACACGTCTAATGATCTCTATCAATCTATCTAGTCTGTATCACTCCATATACGTCCGTGCAGGGCACGGGCCTCCTCTACAATTGAGGGTACCATTGAGAGTGGTTAGGCCATATAGTCCAAGTCACTATAGTTCATCTACTTATACTAGATAAATGTAACCATACATTATTCCAAAAAATTAAAACAAAGTAATACCATTATATCTACAGAAGGTTTCCGCTATTTAAAACTGACAAAGGAAAACAAAGTTTCAGGCCTAAAGAAAGAAAAAAAATATATAGGGGAATGATAATCGTTCACACAGTGAGAGCAAACGCCCGGATGGGGAAAAAATGAGAAACGAGCAAAGTTTTTAACATAAATCTTGGGTAACTGTAGGAAAGTATTACTTGTGAGCGTCGCCTTCCACTTGCGACGGTACGAATGCAGGTACTGTTTTGATAGCTTACGACATTTTTCTTCTTGTCGAGGGGTGTCTAATTTTTCATGCTTGTGTCGGTTGAAATTAGGGATGCCAGTTCAATTATAATTTATGAAACTTTCAGGTTGGTGTTGAAGAATAATTTGTATGAGTTTACTCACAGGCTGGTGATAGAATGACATGGTGGGTGCTGTTCTAAGGTACTTATTTTAAAAAGCTTATTTTTCTGATTCTGATCTGATTCATTCTAGTGCAGAGTTTGCTGTACTGTAGTGCACATGGATTGAAATTATTACAACTTAAGAAGTCTGTTAATTTTGATCCACAGATCTCTAATTCAGACACTTTACCTAATCTTCAGGTTCCTTCATTAGATAATTTCTAAGTGGAAATATAAATTTGTAATTTTGAAAAATGAATGTTATTTTAATATGTTGAATATTACGTCTCTCATAAATCGTATTCATACTATGTATGTCCTTTATCAACTTCTATCATCTAAAAATAATGACCTTTTAAAAACAATAGTGTTAGAAACACAATACCCAAAAAAATATACAAGAATATTTCAAGCAATATCTACAAAAGGATACCAACAAAGGACCTTTTTAATTCGAATTTTATTATACCCGCTTACTAAGCAATTTTTATGATAAGGCACGCGTGTCGCATCGTTTTAAGCTTTAATTTAATTAAATCACCTTCTTTTAATGAAAATAATAAAGTTTATCACTTTAATATAGCCTCAGCGTGGAATATAAAATTAGGGGGTGGTTGTACGCTTTTGTTTTTCGATACACCTCCTGTAAAGTTAAACAAGAATTTATGATATTCAATTACCTATTACTGGTAATGGTTCTTTGCTATCAGACAAAAAACAACAGGATAAGGGGAGCAACTTTAATTTTAAAATGATCGTGCAATCACAGGCCACTATCTGTTAGTTAACGGACCACACGTGGCTGCCAATATTTTCACAGTGGTCGCGGGTTCTAATCCCAGGGCACATTTCTGACTTTTCGGAGTCTTATTTGTATTGATAGTCAGTCACCACGCACTTTAACGGTGAAGGAAAACATGAAAACACCCACGTACGTAGCGATTTGTAAGCATTTCTATGGTATATAAAGTCCGAAAAACCGCATTAGGCCAGCGTGGTGGACTATATGGCCTAACCATCTACAAACATACTGTCGATTGTAGAGGAGGCCCATGTCCTGCATCGGGACGTATATAGACTGGCACAGATACAGATCATGGGGTAGCAAGGTCCATTTCTAAGTTATAATTTGCAAGTTTAATGCAGAATAAATATAGTATACAGATATTACCTTCGGTACCTAAATAAGGGCTTTGAATTTTAATTTTTATAACGATTTCCAAGCGTCTACATCCAAGACCTCCATCTCCGAATTGTGAATGATGCAGACGTTACGAGCAACTTAGAGGCGCTACAAAGTCGACATCCTTTCTAAGCGTGTTCTACCGTCTGTTGATACAGATGATACAGATTCGGTGAATGCTCTGAAGAATTGTTCAATTTGATCCCCTCCTGTCCTAAACAGAACCACGCGTGCTAGCTTTCGAAGCCATAGTTTGACGGTCCAAACCATCTCGGTATGAACCAAAAGGTTCGCAAATTCTTTTTTGTGCTGCATAGTCAAGCTGTGGAATTGTTTGCCGTCACGCGTGTTCCCTGATCCTTCCTTCCTAGGTCCTTCTGCCGTAGTGTAGTCACTATGCCGGGTCAGTGTAAAAAAACCTTCATTTGCCTTTACTAGATCGCCCGTCGTTCATATTTTTATGCTAAGTTAATCTAGCTACAAAACATTATAAAAATCACAGTTAAGACGGATAGCAAACGCAGTTCTGATTTAGCAAGAATTACAAAAGTTGAATACAATACTGGTCTGTAACATAATGTAACTTTATGTTACATTCAATGGAGTGATAATTAAACAATGGGTTCCTAAGATTATTTCCTAAGCTTTATCTCTTCACGATCACCATCGTGGTAAATGCTTGACTTACAAATACTATACAAATTAATGTCATAACATTGAACAGAAGAATTTAAAGCCATAAATGAAGGCAAAATACCTATCTACTTTATTAATAAAGTTAATAAAAGAACGTTATGAGACGTTAACGACAAAAAGTGGCTCCGCCAAATAAATTGAATGATAATTTGTTCATGTCCAAGGCAAGAGGAAAAATCGCCTTTCAAGACTGCGTACAAGATAAATAGCCTAAGATAACACGCCGATTTTATTCACTTTGAAATTTTCAATGGGAAGTATCGATTTTATTACATTTTATTTTATCAATGATGAGGAAAGTCTTTTGTCGTTCGTTCTTCCTTTTAGTGACAGAAAGTGGGTTGCTTTATTCTATATCCTTTTTTGGTCCTTTCATTAATTTATTTATTTATAAACGAAATGTTTAGGTTTTAAGATAATATGGTAAGCTCTGAAGTATTTAAGCTATTCAGATATCTTCTGAGTTGAGGGAATAAATTAAGCAAAAGTTTGAATTATATTTTTATTTTCGGAAAACAAAACGAGTCACCTGTTCTCCAAATTCGTTGTGCAAAACGTTTATTTTTATCCTAATCAGTTCTACAGTCTACTGCAAATATATATAATCACCGATTCAACTAGAAAAGTTCTCAAATTTTATTTTTGGCTTCTTATTTACTCCAGACTATAGACTCACATGTCTAAATTCACACACATCAAACTACCTCTAGACGTACAGGCAAGCGCTTATCACGAACGAGGTAAAACGTAAGAGGAAATATCCTGGCCATTATCCGTGGAGGTTGGCGCCGTAATAACCAGTGTATAAGAAATCTCGAGAGGCCTCTGGCGTCGTGAGTTACGACGACATTTGTCGGTGCCATGCGACCTAACCTATCTGATTGTAGCCGGGCGGGTAAGAAGGCGCTGCGGAAGGTGTGAAATTTATGGTTTGATTTTTAAAGTTGGGATTTATATAGGAAAATTGAAATGATCCTGTTGTATAAGACTTTTTTGCTCATTATAGGTATAAGTCCGGCAAATGAGCTAACAAGTCACCTAATACTCGTAGTAAGTGAACACAGCCGCTCCTGGATAAACATACTCCAATCAAATTGGGAAGGAAGTGGGAAGAAAAAGGGATGGGAAGAGAAAAGGGTTATTTGACATTCGGCTATCGTACTACCAAACGAAACGCAGCAAACGGAAGGCAGCAAAGCAGTTGCTTCACGTTCTCCTGAAAGACAGTGGTACCGCTTCAGTCAAGTCTGCCTATTCCTACTAAGTCATGACTGACAACAGCGTGGCTCCATCACTTGGCAAAAAATGCTAAATTATAAAGACTGTTAAATTAGTGGCAGCAAAATACACCACCATTAATATGATTAATATAAGTGTTTCTAAATAAACTTTTACTGTTATAGCTGAAAGCTATTTCTCTTCAAATACTAACAAGCCACCTACAATGTTGTCAGTAGGTGTCATATTATCATAATTTATATAAACACGCACTAAAACAGTGAAGGAAAACATCCTGAGGAAACCTTCATACCATAGCGATTTAAAAGAATTTCTATGGTATGTAAGTCCGCCAACCCGCACGAGGCCAGCGTGGTGGACTATATGGCTAACCACTCTCAATCGTATTCTCGATTGTAGAGTAGGCCCGTGCCCAGCAGTGGGACGTATATGGGCTGACACAGATACAAATACAGACAGATATGAACACAATTTTAATATGCCAACCCGCAGAAGGCCTGCGTAGTGGCCTATACGGCCTAAACCCTCTCAACCGTACTCGTGGGAAGTATATGGGCTGATACAGATATAGAACATAATGTTTGTTTATATTTACAGCGCCATTCCTCAATATGGCTATTTAAACAAAATTACTGTTAAAGTGTCATCTTAGCGCTCCAAGTTTTATAGGAGGTCATTATTAGTACCTATTAATTTGGTGCTGTTTGTTTACTTTTTGTCACGTCCTCCTTTATGTGTCGCAATTTAGGAACATTGAATATACCTGGCACTTGAAAATATATACTTGCCAATTTGAATGTTTTTATAGTGCCGGCGTTTTTGTACATTTTCTTCAGAATATAGACCTAGATTATACTTTAAGAATGAACTGGCATGTAGCATTTCTGCAATCGGTTTTTAGAAAAACAATGAACAAGTAGTATGTAGTTAATAGCGTAAATTGAAGCGAGGCAAAAGCGTTTGGACCCGGTTTTGAAAATAATCGTCAGTTGTATCGTCAATTGTCTTAAAATGGGTTGGGTAGTCAATAATTACTTTTCTTTTTTATGAAACATAATAAGTCTTTGATTTGTCTTAAAGTTAAATGCATTAACTGTACTTGCCTTAAAATTTTATGATCTATCTCCTATTTTTATATTACTGTACTTTAATTTTTATTTGAATCACCGAAAATGTAAACACATGCCTATTTACTACAATTTGACTTTATCCAAAAATTTCAACTTCGAATATAATACCTTTAAAACACAAAGAAAAGATTCCAAAGACGGAGACCCAACTAAAAACTTAACAAAAAATCATCCATGAAACTGAATACCTTAAGACTGAGCAAAGTTGACATAAAGTTAGTCGTTCTTATATTGAAGCAGATAAAATGTCGAGCAGCAATTAAGAGAGTCCACGGGAGGCGACAGGTGGCGTGTTATTAAACTTGCCCGGACCGTTTCAGACTAATTTATGTAAGCGAAGCCTTGGCCGTGAAGCCAACTTGGTTTTATGTTAGGAAATCATTAGAGATTATTAAAACAGTGCCCTGGTGCTTTGAAGTACACACACATACTCCATGTGTTGGAGATTTAGTAGAAAACTACTATTGGTACGGTTTATTATTAAATGTAATTTAACTTGTAACAACTACTTACTGAATTGTATTGTTTGCCGTAGTGTTGATACTTGCAAGTGGTGGTTTCTTATATAGTGAAAGATCATCTGGGTGGTACCACCGCAATGTATATTTCTTCCACAAAACAACAGTTTAAATGCACTGTTGTGTATTGAATTGAAGGACATTGTAGCCTGAGTAACTACAGGACACATTGAGACTTAACATTTTACGTCTCAGGATGGCGAACGCAGTGGAATGCCCCGCATTGCTTTGTAATTAAAGGTATTGTTTGGTTTTGCTACTGCCCATGAGCGGTCGTATTCGTCTATCAGACGAACGGCATGTGCGTCACGCCATTCATTACAATTAGAAAAAACCTAAATATGATTAAAATTTGATTTAGGACCTCGAAACTTAAACGAGTGTTCAGATATATTCGTTATTAGACTAATAGGACGATGCTACATTATAAATAGTGAATTTCCATATTTTTTTTTTTTTTTTTTTTTATTGTGGCCCGACATAGTGGCGGCATTGCACCTGCTGGTAAGCGCAAATGCCGCCCAGGCAGAGTATCCATTGGCATCGGATGGCAGTCCCATGTCAATGGAAACAATTATGCCGGCCTGCTAAGGTGCCTCTTCACACCACGGCGGAAGGACCCAGGATTGTAGGAAGGAGGGAACACGTGAGATGGCAAACAATTCCACAGCCTGACGGTGCGGCACAAAAAAGAATTAGAGAACCGTTTGGTTCGCGCCGGGATGGTTTGGACCGACAAGCTGTGGCTTCGCAAGCCAGCCCGCGTGGTTCTGGTAAGGAATGGAGAGGAGGGGATCAAGTTGAACAATTCCTCAGAGCACTCCCCGTGATACAGGCGGTAGAACACGCTTAGAGAGGCGACATCCCTCCGGAGTTGTAGCGACTCTAAGTTGCTCGTAACGTCTGCATCATTCACAATGCGGATGGCCCGCCGCTGCAATCCATCCAAGGCATCGAGCAGGTACTGGGCGGATCCATCCCAGAGGTGCGAACAGTACTCCATACCCGGCCGGACCTGCGCTTTATACAAACGATAAAGCTGACCGGGCGTGAAGAACCGACGCACCCTGTTCAGAACACCAATCCTGCGTGACGTGGCAGATATTACGCCCTCGATGTGATTCCTTGGATTGAGATCACAGCGGATATCCACACCAAGGATACTCAGGTCATTCCGCATTGACAGGGGAGTACTCTGAAGAATGGGGAGGGGAGAGAACGGGGATTTTTTGCACGTGAACGCACACACCTGAGTTTTCTTGGCATTGAACTCAACCATATTCCTGGAACCCCATGTAGAAATGAGATCCAAGGTCCGGTTGAGCTCAATGACAAGATCTTCACGTCCCCTCACAGTTTCGACTCGGCAACCCGGAGGCCCGCAGTGGTATCGCCCATGAACCGTGCTGTCATCTGCATAGCAATGAATGTTGCCAAGCGACAACATGTCATTGATATGCAGAATAAACAAGGTGGGCGACAGCACCGAGCCCTGTGGAACTCCAGCATTTACCGACAAGAGCGCCGAAGCGTGTCCGTCAACGACTACACGTATTCTACGCCCATGCAGAAAGCCGGAAATCCACGAACACAGGTTGCCGGGCAGACCGTATGCCGGAAGCTTGGAAAGAAGACCACGGTGCCAGACCCTATCAAACGCCTTGGCTATGTCGAGGCTCACAGCAAGAGCCTCGCCACGCCGGTCAATCGCCTCACCCCAGCGATGCAGGACAAACGCTAGAAGATCACCCGTCGATCGATTTTGACGGAAACCGTATTGTCTGTCACTGATCAACGAGTGATCCTCCAGGTAGCGGACCAATTGAGCGTTTATGATCCGCTCCATGACCTTACACATCACTGAGGTGATAGCGATAGGGCGATAATTGGTAGGGTCCGACCGATCACCCTTTTTGGGGATCGGTTGCACATTGGCCTCCCTCCAAGATTCCGGCACAACACCTGTGCGGTAGGACGCTCGGTAGAGGCGAGTCAGTACAGGAGACAACTCGGCTGCACAAGCTCTTAAAACCACCGCTGGTATCCCATCCGGACCACTGGCTTTCCGCACATCGAGAGACCGTAACTCACGCCGCACATCACACTGCCTGATGCGAATATCCGCCATTGAGAAACCGCAATCAGGCAGTGTGGGCAGCGTCTGAGAACCACGGTCTTCGAGGCGGGAATTAGCCGCAAAGAGGTTTGCCAATAAGGCAGCTTTCTCTTGCGGCTTGTGAGCCAGCGAACCTTCCGGGTACCTCAGCGGAGGCAATGCTGGACGGCAGAAGTTAGACTGAACGGCCCTGGCCAAACTCCAATAAGCACGACTGCTAGTCGGGTGATAGGCCAACGCACGCCCAATCCTGCTAACGCGCTGGGCATCCGCTCTAACATAAGCCTTCTTGCAGGCCTTGGTGGCCCGGTTGTAAGCTTCTTTGAGGGAACCGATATTGGGATCCTTCTTGGCGCGACCCCTGATCCAAGCGCGATACGCCGCTTGTTTGTCACCGACAGCATCGGCGCAAGCACGATTAAACCAGGAGCGTCCACGGCCCTTACTGGCGATCTCAGAGGAAGGAATGTAGTAATCCATTCCTAGCCTAATCTCGCCAGCAATAGCGTTGGCACTCGCTGAAGGATCTTTGCCCTCAAAGCAGCGTTGCCTCCAAGGGACGGATGCGAAGTATTCCCGCATACCATCCCAATCTGCCGACGAGTAATGCCAGACCCTCCGCCTAACCTGCACGGGACGTGGAGGTGGAGCGAAAGGTACTGACGACCCAACCAGGCAGTGATCAGAAGTGCCCAGAGGCGCACTAACGGTCACACGATACCCAGCCGGGTGACTCGCCAGCAGAAGGTCCAGCAGAGAAGGCTCATGACCCGCCACATCCGGGATCCTGGTGGGCTGGTTCACCAGCTGTGTCAAGTCATGAGTCAGAGCGAATGCATGGGCAGTCCTTCCAGCATGATCAGTCCTGGAGGATCCCAGCCACAATTCGTGATGTGCATTGAAATCCCCCAAGACCACCATTTCGGCCGACGGGAACTGCGCCTGCGCGTCATCAGCCGCCTGGCTAAGATACCTGAACAGCCGAGTCGTCTCCTCATCCCCGTTGTGTGACCTGTAAAGGCACACGTAGATGCGGCTCAGGGAACCAAAATCCACGTGCACCCACAGAGCGGAGAAGGAGGGGTCCTCCATGCAGCGCAGACGGCGACAGCAGACGTCCGAACGAACAAACAAGCATACCCCGGCTTTAGGCTTGAAGTTTTCTTCAAGCGAATAACCGGGGTACAGCAAGTAAGAATTGTCGGTCGGACAACGAATCTGCGTCTCCGTCAGGAAGAGCAAAGCAGGCCGGGCCGTCTCGAGGTGGTGGTGGACGGCATTGAGGTTCGTATGGAGACCGCGGATGTTGGCGAACTCCATAGTGAACGCGGTGGTGGGGTTATGCACCGCTGAAGGACCTGCTCTGTTTATATGCACTGTCATGAAGTTTAAAGAAGGGATGGGTTTGGTGAAGAGGCACGAGGAGCTTCAGGCCGGGCACTAAGAAGACCGAGTGAGCACCGGCACGAAATAGTCAACAGGAGCGGAATTGACCCGCCGGACGGAAGGGCCCCCGTACCCTCCCGGGATGGGCCGCCGGGACCCCACATCCGGTCACCAACCGGCACGACGGACCCACCCAAGATTATGCGCGGCATGATGAGGCAGCCTCTCGTGGTGGTTAACCACGATTGGGCCCCTGTACTGTACCGCGGGCGGCCAGCGGACAACCGTTTCTACGGGTCTCCCTGGCCGGCGGGTCAAATCCCTCCCATCGACCGCGAACCAAAAATACTCACACGGTACAACGTCATGCCCGAACTCAAGCCCCTCGAAAAACCGGAAAATCACGGGCTGATCCCGGAACGCGTTCCCCTAGCAGGGAACACTATGGCGGTCTTTACGCCCTATGAATGGTGGTCGCTACCCGGGCGGAAAATCCTACCACCACGAACTGTGTCACTCATTTGGCACTACCCAGGGGTCACGTGTAGGGAAACTAGAGTCAAAGCCTACGGACGCGAGTGACGTTAACCCCCCCACGCATTGCATATCACGAGGCAATTGAATATTTTTGCTGAACATAAAACAATTTTTATCCGGAGATCAATTTTGACTCCCAAGGGCGGGCAATCAATTTCATCTCGGGTAGGCACTTTGAGGAAACTAGGACATATTTCTAACATCAGATGTTACAAGCAGAGGCTCCGATACGACATTAATATAAATTGACGAAATTATTTATTTCATACTTGTATCGGAATTCGTTCGAACGAAAAAATCTTCTTTCGCATCAAAAATTTAATGGCAATTCAGAATTTTTGTCGTCACAAAAATATTTTGTAGATTATATCCCTCCAGAGCCTTTTATTAGTGAGTTATACATAAACATTGTATTATCATGCTCAAAACACATAATCTATAAGTAAAAAAATACAGAAAAATGTATAAAGGACGTATAAGTATCGTCAACTATGCAGGTTTCGTCGTTCAAAGACCTGAAAAAGATAAATACTGAACTTAGATCAAAGAACACTAACCTTAATGAAGTTTAATAAACTGCAATTTTAGTCACTTTATTGCGATTTTACCACGAGTCGACTTAAAGTTATTTTAAGTTTATGTTTAACTGTAATAAAAAAAGCAAAGGCGGTCCATCCAAAACACCGTTCATAAAATCATACTAATGACTATAATAGTCATTAGTATGATCGATGCTCCTCTTCATAAACATTTTCATATTAAATCATAAATCTAAATCAATGCAGCCAACAAAGTAATTTCATCATAAACTGCTCGGACTGGCGCCGAGAGGAAACTTGCCTCATGAGCAACATAACTTGCATAATGTACCTTGGGGATTTGTTGTGCTGTAAGCGGTCTGAGACAGTTGAAACTTCGTAAGGTTTATATTCAGTCGTTAGTGATGTGGACTGGACATGACTTGGAGTGGACGCAGGACGGCTTATTGAGTGATATTTTTTACTTGATTCGAAGGATATACTGAGTATGTAAAGGCTGCTACCGAAAACGAAGCCGAGTGGTAGTTTTAGTGGCTTCCGACACAATAAAAATAAATATTTTGGAAAAAAGCGACGATTTTATTTTGTTATTTTTTCCTATCGTCGTATTTGGGTGGTAAATAAATACACTCACCATTTTTCTGAAATAACAGTATACACCCTTTTATTTTTAGTTTGTGTACCATACACAAGGATTTAAATTATTATTCAAGCAAAAACTATGGATGTACCACCCAAAAGGATGATATTTAAAAAATCCAAAAAAATGATTGTCGTGTTTCGAATTTTTTAGTTGCATCGTGGTTGTAGTCACAAAAACTATCACCGGGATTCATTTTCGTTAGCAGTCTTGATTACCCTGTATTAGTCGAGATAAATTAAATGAATTTCAAAGATATACTGATGTAAATTTGATGTACAAGAATATGAACATAGCGTAGATAGCTAACTTGGTAACGGCAAAAGTTAAGGCTCTACGAAGTTTCCGAAAATTTGGTTAACATATTCTATTATGGCTATGGTGATAGCTAATGAATAATTTTAAGTTAGTCTAAGTAAAATAATGTGAATAAGCTCGCCACCTATCACACAACAAGGCGAAACGTAGCAACTATGCCTACTCCTTCTGGGAAAACAGCGTGAGTCTATGCACGTCTAAGCAAAATTGCTGTCGAAATTTTTGATAGTTGTAGAACCTTAAAATAATAATATTATTATTTATGTACTCGTACGATACCGTATTTAGATGACTATAGCCCACCAAACTGTAACAAATAAATAAACGTACGAATAAATACGGATGTGAAAAAATTTGGCGTTTGAAAATATATTGAACAAAAAAAAAACCATCCAAATATCCGTTCAAACAGCGCATAGTTCCAATAACTCGAGGCCAAAATTTCTATTCGTAAAATACGAAAAAAAAATACCACCAAACTCAAACGAGAACGTCCATTTAGTGCGCGTGTGTGACAACTTTCCCGGAATCCAACCATTTCCGAACAAATGAGTTTAACATCGACAAAAACTAATCAAAATTTCCGCACGGTAACCAGCTAACCGGTTCAAATGTGCCCGGGAGTTGCGTCATGACCGTTTTATCCGGTATGGCAATGAATAATTCTCTCAAAGTTCTACGGCGCAACTTTATACAAATGGCGTGGTGTGCTTCAAAATGACTCCGGTACAAGTCATAAGTAATTCTGTGTTATATATTGCTAGCGTTCATGTAGATATGTAAGAAGATATGAGACTTCAAGTGCTTTAGATGAATATACTTATTCATCCTTATTATTTATGTTTTTGATTCGCGGAACGGGTATATCGGGTGGACTACAATATAATATGTTAAGGTACATTTTAGATATTGTAATAAATCTGATAAGTAAAATCTTGGCTATTGCCTTTCGTTATATCAGAGTATTTGCCATCGTTACCGTGCTCAGCCACATGGCTTGCACTTCCATCCTCCTACAAAGATATCGAAGAACACTTAATCAAAGCGATCACAGTAATAATTATTGTAATGCCATATAATCTCGTATTACCACTACACTCTATTTCCGTTCGCATGATGGTAAAAGATATGACATCTCATGAACAATAATAAAACCAAACAACTTCTTGAAGTAAAAAGCAATCCTTGGCATTCCACTGTGATCGCCATCCTGAGATATAAGATGTAAAGTCATAAGTTCAGTAGTTACTCTGGCGACCTCAAAGATTTGAGAGACCTACAACCAGTGATACGCAGCCACCACCGCTCATGGACCTTCGCAGTGCCAGTGATCCACCATAACAAAGTCGCTGCCTGGTACCTTTGTTATTATTCATTTACTCCTAGGTATTTTTTTTATTGCCATGAATAGCGAGACGAGCATGCCCTTCGCCTGATGGTAAGCGATACGACCGCTCATAAACAGTAGCAAAACCAAACAACACCTTGAATTACAAAGCAATGCTTGGCATTCCACTGCGATCACCATCCTGAGACATAAGATGTTAAGTCTCAATATGTCCAGTAGTTACTCTGGCTACAATGCCCTTCAACCCGAAACACAACAGTGCGTTTACACTGCTGTTTCACGGGAGAAATAGACACTGCGGTGGTACCCACCCAGATGGCCTCTCACATATGAGAGCCGCCAAACCCGCCGCCCGTCGACACACCTCGCTGGCACAACCCGTCGGTTATAAGAAAAAAATGATGTCGGTAACACACGCCTGCACATGTTCCCTGCCAACATATTGGCGGCATGTCGGCGACTCAAGCGATCAGCTCAGTTGCCCGGCGACATTCAACAACATCATGAGTGATGTCGCCAACTAGCCCGCCTTCAAAAAGTTGCTATCATATTATGTCGTCAGGTCGGCGGCTTTGGCGTGAAGTGCACTTTACACAAGCTGCTTGGTTGTTTAGCTCATAAGCAGAATCACCTATCCCTTGTTGTTTTAAAATGATAGAATTATAAGAAAAAATATCATCTCTATTATTAGGATACTTATGTATATATGTATTATGTAAACAAGGAGCAAAAACAAATCAAACTCAATTTTCTTAGCAGTAGGCTTTTTATATCTGAAAAATAAATGTAATAATATTATTATATCGTAATTTAATATTGTGTAATATATTACAGCATTATTACCAATAAGTTTCATAAGGAATCCTAGTAAATTCCAATAAAATGAGAACAATTTAACGTAATGTTGTTCAATGGAGAGGACAAAAGCCTGCTCCAACAATGGCGAGATTTATTTCGCAACGGATAGTCTAGCATTAGCAGTATTCGCAGAATTTAGAATCAATAATTTGATCCTTTATACTCGGAATCCGATTTCAAATTGGAAACTATCGTGAAAACTACCTGAAAAGTATCTATTATTGAGTAGATTGATGCTATAGTTGGAATCACATAAACATGATTGGATTACCGTTTAGACATCTGTATCACCCCATATACGTCCCACTGCAGGGCACGGGCCTCCTCTACAATCGACAGTACGATTGAGAGTGATTAGGCCATATATTCCACCACGCTGGCCTAGTGCCGGTTGGCGGACTTACATACCATAGAAATTCTTATAAACCGCTATGGTATACAGGTTTCCTCACGATGTTTTTCTTCACCGTTTTAGTGCGTGGTGATTGACTATCTATACACATATGACTTCGAAAAGTCAGAGGTGTGCCCTGGGATTTGAAACTGCGACCACCGTGAACATTTTGGCAGCCGCGTCTAGTCCGACGTAGTTAGACGACATAATAATATTATTCTTTTTCATATAGGTATACAATAAGCGCACTTCTAAGAATTTCAATAAGGCCCTGCTTGTAGAAAATTCGTACAGTCAGTTAGCTTTATAATACTGTCACTGTATTATTCGAAGTGAATTATGAGTGACTATTATTATTTTTGTTTGGCTCAAATTCCCGACACAGTACATCCCTTGTACTTAGTTTTTTTTGGCGGCTCATGGGCGATATACATCATTTATTAGTAGACCAAACCATTACTCCTATTTCAATAGAAAATATGAAGTACTCTTTTACAGAATCGATATCACAACCACGTGTCAATTGTTAAGGGTAATTAAAAACCCTTTAGAAAGCCATTGAAAACTTACACATCAATTCAAACACGATACGAGCTAGCGCCCACATGAAAAATAAACCACTGACCTATAAATTAATTCACGAACCATTTCAAAATTTAATAACGCGTGTATGCCAACATTGTGTTAAAATCGAAAATTACGACAATCGATAAACCATATATCGAATGTTCGTTGTTTCCGCTAGTACTTTATAAATTAAGGCACGGCATAAAATTTACTGCGTTTTGTGCGATTGTTGCAATCCACCATTTCGGGTTATTCCCGTGCACCCATTCGTGGTTCGTTAACTTTGTTATACGAGTTTTCAGTGCTTAGTTAATGATTCTGTTACGTACAAACCCGTTCTGTGCAAGTTGCTCTGAAAGTATTCCAATGAGAATAAAGTGTGTGAGAGCCAGGGCACTTGTGTAAAAGTGAATGTTAGATGTAAACTCAGAATGGGTTGGTCATAACACTTAAAGTGATGCAACACAATAAAGATTCAATTAATTAGGAATAGTTAGGTTCATGATACGTTTTCACCACTACTTAGTAACAAGAAGTGGTGTAATTCAAGATAAATTATTGTGATCATGTCAATTTAAAGAAGACCATTGGCAGTTTCGGGTAAATGGTGGTTATATAGTTAAGTTTAAAAAAATAAACACACTACCATAAAACCATCACATTAATCGTTAGTGTATATTTTATTTTTTTAAGTCACCAACCTTTAGAACGAAAAGATACGTGACTATCTGGACACTCACAAACCAGTGAATTCGTACCTCAGATTTACTTCTTGACAACCTTCCAAGTAACTCGCACTATTTACGAATCAACTCAACGACTACCCAATCCTTGGCAATAAACGCTTTTGCTATATTCGTAAAGCACCTAAACGTTAGAGCAGAAGAACTCATTAGTAACCATACGCTTGCTAATACAAAGCCTTTCATCAGCCTAGGTCTAATCAAAACACATGAACAGTTGGTAATTGGCAAATCACACTTCAGAATAAGAGCTGCAAACATTTGAACCGTTTTCCCTCGGCTCTAAAATCACGCTGACCCGATGGGAGTTGTAAACGAGGTCGAACTAGTGGCCAGTCTAATTTCAGAGTTTTTCGTTCAACGTGACATGACGACTGTTGCAAACGCCAGCCACTGGAAGTTAAATGAGATTTCCGCTGTCGAAATGACCAAAGGTTTTGTGTGTGGTGTTACTAATTGCAAATTCTGTATGTAGATTTCTATTGGAGTTTGTAAGCATTATTCTTAAAGGTACAAGGCCCTGATGGGCATAATCGAATACGTGTTTTATGCTTGATGAATATTATCTTCACTGGTGGTAGGTCTTTCATATGTGAGATGCCGCCTGGGTAGGTACCATCCATTTCGCCCGCCAATCAGCAGTGTTAATACATTGTTGTGTTTCGGTTTGAAAGACATTGTAGCCAGAGTAACTAATGGACATAACATCGTATGTATCTAGATGGCGAGCACAGTGAAATGAAAAAGACATTGCTTTGTAATTCATCGTGTTGTTTGGTTTTGCTACTGGCCATGAGCGGTCGTATTCGTCATCAAGCGAATGGCAAGCTCGTTTAATAACGAACTTTTAGGAAGCAATATATAAGAGAAGAAAAAAGACAGGTAGCGAACACATGAACTTTTGATAAACTCCACTATGAGCGATGTAAAGTTTTCTATTGAAAAAAATACAAAATAGATTGTTACAGTCGTTCCCAATTCCGATGAGTGGTAGTGTATATTTGCTATCAGATAGGCCACTCGCCCGTTTGCCTACACAAGCAATAGAAAAACGTTTTGCCTGATTGATCAATTATTGTGATCGACGCCCAATAGTGTTATAGGACGAGACTACTTTTAAACTATAAAAGCCTTTTGTCCTTTCTAAGATACTGAAGTATTACCTCCTGGGGTTTAGATTATTTCCCGCTAAAGCGCACTATACACGTAAGCCACCGACCCGCCGACAATTATCGGCAATACTTCGTTGACGGTCTAGTCGGTGGCTTCACTCATTGCAAGTCGGAAAACTTTGTTGGCAACATGTCGGCGGCTTGACTAGGCATGAACGTTTTTATGACTTCGTTGAGTGTTGCCCGGCTGCTGCTCAGTTGAGCAGAGTGCATGCCGTGAACATGTCGGCGGGCAACACGTGCGGGCTCTTGTCGCTGATCCTTTTGTCATAGGCAGCCGGGTTGTGACGGATAATTTACCAGTGAAACACAATATTTCTTGCCGTATAAAATAATTATGTCGGCTTCTTAATACTATTGTTTTTATTGCTATAAATGGCGAGACGAGCATGCCATTCACCTATGGTAAGCGATACGACTGCTCATGAACAGTAGCAAAACCAAACGGCACCTTGAATTACAAAGCAATACTTGGCATTCCACTGCGCTCGCCATCCTGACACATTAGATGTTAAGTCTCAATATGTCCAGTAGTTACTCTGGCTACAATGTCCTTCAATCCGAAACACAACAGTGTATTTACACGACTATTTGAAATAGACACTGTGTTGGTACCTACACAGGAGACCTACCACCAGTTAATACTATTCGTGATTACGTGAACGATTTACTCAGAAATTACTACAATTCAATTTGAATCGATACATTGGCTATCTGAAATCTAATTCGATCACAATTCCAAACATTTCTATGTGTACACGTAGACATATTTTGTCCAAGTACAATGGAACGGTCTTATCTATTTATATGTACACAAAGGCTTATTCGAAGGATAACTCGTAGCAATGTTCGACCCTATATTGGCTTTCATAAAATATGAGGCATTAGCAACGCTAAAGTAAATATATTTGTTGGTGATGTTGGAAACATTATATTTCGTTCAACATCGGTCGTATAATAACATTATTTGTTTTGTAGTATTAACTATTGTTTACGATATGATTTGTTATTTGGATTTAGTTACCAGAATATTTTGTTTGTATTCACTGAAATGAAATTTTAGTAATCAATACCTGTCTATTTCTGGTTTAGTTTCTCTTTAAATATATATTTCAAATATTTGTGTGAACTACAGGTAAGTATTTATTTCGAGTCTGGGTGTTTGTGAGACCGAAAAGTCTCGAGTACTTCGTGATACTCACGACACAAGACTTGATATTAGTATGGGGTCAGGACTATGTATGTGACTATTGAGTGAACTTATTTATTTATAGCGCCTCAGGATAGGATTTATTTGCAAAATAAAGTCACCTCTCAAGCGACAAAAAATATAGTATTAGTGAGATCAAGTGTGGTTATGGGGAACCGGCAGAGGTTAAGTGCATTTTTTTAGGTATACTTCCCGAAATTGCACTGATAAACTAATTAAGGTTGCAGGAAGTCTGAATATAGATGAAATCTGACAAATAGCAGTGGTAATCCTTAGAAAATACCTAATCCTTTCCTAGGATTTGAACCTAGGTTCAGCAAAGGACTTATGTTGGCTGAAGAATATTTTTTAATTCTTTTTTGTACACCAAATAAATTTTAACCACTAAACGAATATTTAACATAAACATAAAAATTGTGGTGATAACGCCCGAGGCAATTATCTCTTACCGACTACCATTGGATGGAAACAAATTATATAAAAATAAAAGAAAGATTATGATAGATCAAGTCCCAGTAGATATTTTGAGGAGGCTTAGTGGAATTTGCAGTGACGGATAATAAAGATGAGCTGATGAAGCCATCCATTCGTAACCGATTCAGATATAGCCGACGTCCTTAAGATGTCTTCAAAATAAGCATTACACATTTAAAATTTATTATTAAACTAAGGCAATACATTACACTGATGCGTGAAATATTCTGCCCGTTGTATGATTTACTCCCGTCCATATATCACAGGTAACTGTCACGCACATAACACTTCAAATAGCAAATTGCTGTGTGAATCACAGTTATGCGAAACTAGAATATAAATCTTTATATATAACGGTTCAAATTCTATATTGTAAATAACTGAATGTGTTTGACATTGTTTTATGGGTGGCCCATTTGTCGGCCTATGGTGTTTACGGGAGATATTTGTTCCGGAGCTATTAGTTGAACCTGTCGCTCGTTTGCCTCTTCTGGTGCACAAAAACTAGCAATAATTGAAATATTGTTGAAAGTATAGAATCTAAGATGACTTGATATTTTTTTATAAGTCTAGTGAATGAGGTGTAAGATGTTCGTTATACACAACAGTACGTTATAACAGATATGAGAATTGTTTAAAGCGAAATATCGAGAAAAGATGAACACTATACCGCAGACATCGTAGACATTGCTGATTAAGTTTATTTTATTTTTAATTTAGTGTTTAAGGGCTTTTGTAATACTTGCGATATGAAAAATCTAGTTATAGCAAGTCTTTAGTTACAAATAGGCCATAGCTGCACTTTTGTGTATTCTCACTAATCGAATAGATAGTACCAGTAAATACATCGACTTCAATTAATAATAGATCCAATATCGTTAAAAGGCATCACTATCACCGAATGAAATACAACAGATACCCCGAATTATCGAATCAACTGCATTACAGAACAAATTAATTTAACAGACTTCAGCTCATCTCTAAAGCATAACCAAATGAGATTCATCAAAATCCCACTCAATTACAATTCGCTAAACTACATCAAATATCTGTTGGAACTAATCTATAAGTCGTGAGCTAAGAATTAATCCGTTTCCATTTAAATATGCTCGCAGACTTATTGGCGCAGTAATCCTTTAGCGGGATCGTTCGTAATTAACATTCAACCAGACTGCTTAGCGATGTTCATTTTCGCATTTTTCACTATCTGCTAAAGGAGTTTAGTTCTGTGCTTTTATAATCCTACTTGAGAGTAGCATTAGTGAAATATCTAGAGTAGTTTTTTGTATGGAATTTTTAATACTTTAAATGGCGAGACGAGCTCGCTATTTGCCTGATGGTAAGCGATATGACCGCTGATGGGCAGTAGCAAAGCCCAACTAACCATGAGTTACAATGAAATGCTTGGCGTTCTACTGCGCTCACCATCCTGAGACATAAGATGTTAAGCCTGATTATGTGCAGTAATTACTCTGGCTACAATGTCCTTCAAATCGGATTACAACTGTGCATTTGCACTGGTATTGATTATAATATGATATTTGACTTATAGAAATCCTTATACAAGCTACATATTTTGAAATTTGATGTAATTCTTAGAGCAATTTGGTGCTTTCAAAATTTTGTTGCGATTTGAACCTACAGAGGTTCATAGAAATGATCAGGTATATAAATTCAGTCTAATTCCTGGAACTAAATGTTCCAGTTTGTTAATTTTACATATATACATAAACTTACGCTTTTTCCGCAGAGGCGTAGGCAGAGAGGTGCTGGTAACAACCAGTACCCTCACGTTACGAGGCGGGCCTATCGACATATCGGGCACAAATTCCTTACTCCGGGCTGATATAATTCATTGAAAAATCCATCATCACCCAATCCGGGATTCGAACTTAAGACCTCAGCTGTGTAATCATACCGTGATACAACTACGCCACCAAGGATATCGCAATAATAATATTATGCTGTGAATATTGGTGTAAGATGGACTATACCTGAGTTAAATACCAAAATTTTTTTCGATGTAATGTAACGTTTGTAAGTGTGATTACATTTTAAAAAGACAGTTAATCACTTTATATTTAATTTTTCAAATTGTTTTTTATTATTATTAATAATATATTAAAATTGAATTTTGCTTTCGATCAGGTATCCTACGTAAACTTTATCTACGCTTATAATATTAAAAATACGTTGTAACCAAAAATGTATGTAATACATACTGCAAAACAAAACAAATAGAACATAGATATTAAAATTATTGCCATCAATATTCCTATCAAAAAAGACATTATAAATGTTCACAATTAGTTTTCCTCAATGCTTTACACAAAAGTGTTCATATTTTATACCAGACATTGGCCTTACTGTTGATTTCCAACAAAATATGTTCGATCCACAAAATTGCGAAACAATTTTCTCCACCAGCGAAGTCACATTTCTACAAACACTTCTAACTCATAAACGATTACGATTTACTTAAGTGTTCGCTTAGGAACTTGTAAACAAACATGGCAGTCGCTGTGAGGCGGATATCAGGAATTTGTACATCATATCCGGTGTACGCCGTCACTTCCGGCGGCTTCGTACGGTCCTTAGGTATTGGATGGTGTTTGTATTTTTAAACTTCTATCCAACTTAGCTGCGTTGTAGCGGGGGAAATTGCTATTTTTATTCAGTAGGCGCTGGTGGGATGCATGGAAGTAACTTTATGCTATTAACGAGAATGGTAGTTTTAGTAAGATTTAAAGTGAAATTTCAACTGAATCTCTGCGGTCTCCGGTTCAAATCCCTGGGCATACCTCCGACTTTTGATAGTGATGTGTGTGTTGATAGTCAATCACCACGCACCATAACGGCGAAAGAAAACATCGTAAGGAAACCTTGCATAACAGAGCGATTTCTAAAAATGTCTATGCTATGTAAAGTCCGCCAACCCGTACTAGGCCAGCGTGGTGGACTATATGAACTAACCCCTCTCAATCGAATTTTCGAATGTAGAGGAAGCTCGCGTCCTGCAGTGAGACATTAAGGGGTGATACAGATACAAATAAATAACACTAGTTTTAAACGGTTCTTTGACACTGTTTAATTTTGCAGATATTAGTGAGCACAGTATTTTTTGGTAATAATACACTCAAATAACTAACATAATTTCCTTATGAAATATACTTTGGAATATCAATAAATGAGAAAAATATACACTTTTGTAAAGAACAATGGCAACTGTCCATACATTATTTTTATTGAACATAAAATTAAATGTCTTGAGATGAAAAAAATCTCGTTAGCCTGAGGATTAATTTCTAATTCAATATGTGTAATAATTGTTGTTAAAGAAACAGGGGAAAAATTGATTTTCACATCAGAGTTTTTGTGTTTATATACCAACGTCACACTACGAGTAAAATGGCTGACCGTGCTATGAAGTGTTGTATTGTCAGGAATATCATTTTATAGTAAATTAAAAACGTAATAATACACGCGTTCTATTAGTGCCTTGTGTTTTTATTTATATAGGCGTATAAATATATTTACACTTATCATTAAATAGAGTTGATCTGCCGCAGTCTCAGTTGACAGTTACCTTCAAGTCTCAATATATTTATTATAAATAAATCTAAGCATTAAAACAAGATCGGTGATCGTAACAAACACACTATCACATACAGAAAATATAAGAGTCCGTAAGAATGCATGGATCATACAACGCAATATCAGGCTCCTTATTCCTCAATTATTTTTGACTTCATCCGATTTTAATATTTATCAACACTTCACGGAACAGAAACGTCAAGTCTATCTTTTTTTTTACTGGGTTCTCTATGTCAATCGACTATTTGCTTTGATTATGAATCTTCTAGCCAGACTCATTTCATATTCTGAATTTTCTTCTATTTAGTAAAGATACAATATTATGTTTAGTGATAGTTACTATTAAAGCAAATAAAATATCAATTCAGCATCATTATTTACAAAATTAAAATAACTGGCGAATTGCGCGAGTTTACGAATATTGTATTGACGGAAAAAGTTATTTCGAATAGCAGTACTTTACTAGATGGCTAACTATTTTAGTCGATTAAATATAAAATGACAACACTAAGCCAATAATAGTTTATAAATCCGGAATTACTCAAATGGCTTTCCATTTTAAAGGTTTTTTTTTCGCCCGCTTTGTATAATTCATATAATTATTTGAAAAAATGTACAATAATATTGGAAATCGTTTTGTATATATGCTACTTAAAGACGCTCAAATTAAGATCAATCAAAAAATCGCCATTGTTCTTTGAAGACTACTCAAAGTCAAAGGATGGAACGATACGTCTTCTTTTCCTAGAAAAATGCCTTTTCACCAACAATATTCCCCAAGGCACTGCCAGCAAAAGTACAAGGAATAAGGCAACCAATACACTCACAAACCATCGCGAGCCAATATCAAAACTAAGCCAAGTCCGATACGCTTTTACTTAATGAGAAAAAAAAAACTACACGGCAGCTCCATTTATTAAATTACACAGGCCCTAAAAGTTTGATTCTTAATTCGGCTTCACCGTCCGACGGGCACAAATTGTGTTAACGTCGCGAGATCACAAGCCTTATCCGGATTTCATTTAGATAATTGAATGAGGATCTATTCTGACTGAGAAAAGGTTCGACCCGAGCTACGTGGCCACGAAACTACATGGTTATTAAGCGTGGTGAGATAACGTGGTGGTTAGCCCTTTTAGACTATTTTGTGTAAATTTTCCCTTGGTTAGGATGGAGACATTGAGAGGTTATAGGTTTTTGTAATATGTTCTGTATCAGCCCATATCCTATTATCGGGCACGGGCCTCCTCTACAATCGAGAGTATGATTGAGAGTGGCTAGACCATATAGTCCACCACGCTGGTTTAGTGCGGGTTGGCGAACATGTAAAACATATCATAGAAATTCATAAAAATCGCTATGGTATGCAGGTTTCCTCACGATGTTTTTCTTCACCGTTTTAGTGCATGGTAATTAACTATCAATACACACGTGACACCGAAATATTAGATATCATATATATTATTATGAATGTACTATAATATATTTTTGAAGGGTAATGCCCCAGACTGTTTTAATACCACCTAATAATAATTAGTTTTCAGAGGTGTTATAGTGAGATTTTAAAGAGTTATTATTAATACTCCAGACTGACTTAATACCAGCAATAATAATTAATTAATTTGAATATCTTTCTCTATCACAGTCACAGAGTAAAGGCCATTTTTTATTTAATAGAGTCACCGCCCACACGGGATGATGATTTTTTTTAATACCCTATTTTGAGAAGTTTTTGTTTCTTTGTGTCTGTAGTTACTAAAACTACCACCCGGCCTTGTTTTCGGTCGGTCGTCTGGATATACCCAGTACACCGATACTTTTACCCCGGAAAACTATTTTACGTTGGCGGAACTGCGAGCACGAATGTTAAGACGAGCTTGCCATTCGCCTTATGGTAAACGATATAACCTGCTTATTGACATAGGCAAAACCAAACACCATAAATTACTACGCTACACTTATCATCCCACTGCGCTCGCCATCCTGAGACGAAACATGTAAAGTCTCAATATTAGACATTTACGAAACATTCTTCCTTTCATTTCATCTCATCCGCTTATAACTCGATTTGCCTATTTCACGGCCGCACACAGCCAAACGCTGAGTAGTGTTCGATCCCTATCGTCTAGGTGTGATTAATTCCCCACGTTTACCTGCTCTCGTTCCGTGTGGTAACCTTGCTATGTCGCCGATCAGTTCAGTCGCATAGGTTTTATTAATTTGATTGTTCAATTGAGTTGTTTCTGTGGGTTTTAACAGTAGAGTAGATGAACCAGTGATGTTGTTTGACTGCTGATAGTTCTCTCATATGTGAGAGGCCGCCTGGGTAGGTACCACCTCAATGTCTATTTCTCCCGCCAAACGACCACGTAAAGGTATTGTTGTGTTTCGATTTAAAATGTCCTTCAAACGACGTCTAGCCTAATCCATTAAATTCAACATTTGCACACGCTTGTAGGTACACCTGATATGGCTAGAGGATTAGGAAATTCTTGCTATAAATTCTCATGTGTGAGAGGCTGCCAGGGTAGGTACCACCGCAATGTCTACTTCTCCCGCCGAACAGCAGTGAAATGCACTGTTGTTTTCGGTTTGAAGGACATTGTAGCCAGAGTAACTACTGGACATATTGAGACTTGACATCGTTTTCTCAGGATGGCGTGCGCAGTGGAATGCCAAGCATTGCTTTGTAATTCAAGGTTTTATTTGGTATTGCTTACCATCAGGCGCACGGCATGCTCGTCTCGCCATTCATTGCAATAAAAATAAAATAAAAAAAGCAATTGCATTCCAATTATAACAAAGTAAAACTACATGCAAATACCATTGGCAAATACTTATTTATTCTACAAATTTCCCTTAAAAGAGTCGTCTTTTAGAATTAATTTATAAAATCATAAGTTCCCAACATTCGATATTACTGAACTACCTGAGTTTCCAATTAAAACGAACGCTAATCTAATGTAACTTGGACCCGGTTGATAGAGAGATCTGCGCTAACTATCTGCCGGTAATTAAATGTTCGACGAAAATTGGATTCTATAACAGTTCATAGGATTGGTCAGTACTGGGGAAATGTCCATGTGAGAATTTATGAATGACGTAAATTGAATATGGTAGTCTACGGTCTTTTGGCCTGGTTGTCATGCTGTTTTCAAATCATTAGAAACCGTTTTTCTATGTTTCACGCATTTTTTGACATATGTTATCACAATATTATAAACAAAAAGCATTTATACTCGCAATTGAATAGTACTAACTTGTCCAACATAATACAATACATTACAATAATTCTTTATTGCACACCAAATTACAGTAATCAGCTTTAAGATAAGTAGTATAATAAAATGTAAAAAAATAAAAACTGTTCCTAATATTTTGACAATAGCATGACAACCACGCATTTGCACGCCACAACTTGACACAGCCATCTTCGGACAAAAAACGCATTTTTGTACCCAATCCAATTTTATAAAATTGTTGACAATCAGATCTAGGGCCCCATAATTCACAGCGCATATTCGCTGCGCCTGATAAATGCGATAGTATTTTTTATCACTATATTTTAGGAGCGTAATATTTTAAAATCAATAAATCAATACTCAAAGCTATCGGGCCTTCACACTTCGTTGGTCATTTCTTAATGTCCTAATACATTAGGATTACCATCATAATCTTTATATTACAAAACTTAAAAACTCAATGTTGGGCAAAAAACGCCTTTAATTATTACGACACTTCGCCAGTTCAAACCAATTTCAGGGCGACGTCATACAAATCCATTTAAATGCATTAAAGCACGCCAAACTACCCCATAAAAAGAATCTGACGCTGAAGGCACGACAATCCAAGTCCGCCGTGCCCTTTCAAACTTAATTATACAAACCACAAGTTTTCTCACACAATTAAGTCGGTGCAGCGACGGATTGTATTCCGCCTTATACCCGTTTATTCCGCTCAGATGCACCGTTTGTTCCACATTGTTCCCGCTGGTTCGGTTCTAATTAACTAACAGTCAATAGCAGGCAGACTCCAGACATAAGCCAGCCGGGCGTGGCCAATTACTCGCCAATTAATTTTGCAATAACAACCAGCTTGGATGTAGCTAATGCTGTTACATAAGCTGTTGAAAGAGCCACTGTTGAAATTTTTGTGACTCGTTTGTGCCTCTGTAACTGGTCTGAGTTATTTTGTTGCTGTTTCTTTTTTCCTTGTCTTAGATTTTATGTGTGGATGGAATTATAAATTAGCTAATAGCATTATAATAAGAAGTATATCTAGTTTTGGAATTCGTTATTTCGTACCATTTTATTATTCCATATCAAAAATAAAAGTATTGTTTGGTGCATTCAAATGCAATTTGTAGCTGCAGATGTCGTACATTTTCGTACATCGTAGTAAATAACTTCTTATTATACCCCACCATCACATTAAGCCCAACGATGTGTAATATTGTAACTTGTAACTGACAAAATCATAGAACAATTCTTCGTTTATAACTTGGATAAATTTCCTCCTGTTTGGTTGCCAGAACTATTTAATTTTCGATCACTTATGGTCAACATTAGGAGATATTAGACGGAAATCGGTGCGTCTGTTACATTCCAGCCTCACAATAGACCTATTACGTCCAGAATGTAAGTGGACCGCAACTAAATCTCATTGATTAAGAGCATTGATGGAACTGACCGACCGAAAGTAGATACATGCACACATATAAGTGATTATAAATGTAACATAAGTTCATAAAGAAAATACGATATAATATTTTAAATTATTTTTTATCAGTCATAAATTGAATTCCTAACAAAACACCAAAATTAATGAATTCATTCATGCCATTCATTTGTGCCAGGGTCCGCCTTCCAGCTGAGTCTCCTTCATATTTTGACTAAGTCTTCGGCATCCTCAATAGTAATATTTTCAATTATTCTCATAATTATGCGTTAGCATCTTTTATTATCTATATTGACTTTTTTCAAGCCTTCCTTCTTCTTAAAGCCAGCGCTTGTCCGGCGTAATTAAATATAAATACAAAATTACAAAATTTAATATTTCAGTAAATTATGAATAATATTTATCTCAAATACTTCAGCTGCAGCAGAATGATAATACTTTATTCTTATAAATTCTCGGTAATTGTTTTGAGAGAACTGGTAAGAAAGTTTTCTAAAAGAATTAAACCGTTCTAAGATATAGTATTTACGAAGGAAATTGCAAGAGTGAATCTTTCGCAGAATTTAGAATTCACTTTTATATTTAGTTACGAGAAGAAAATGCTTTGAGTTTAAATATTTTTAACATCATGGAAAAATCATAAGAGCTGCTGAATTTCAAGATAGTTTAAGCACCTATAGTTCACTTAAAATAAAAAAATACAGGAAATGTCAACACTGAAGCCGGGTGGTAGTTTTAGTGACTTCAGGTCAGGACACCATTTTTCCCATTCGTCGTTTTTGAGTAGTAAATACATAGGTTTTTTTTCTACAATAGTAGAGTATACCCTTTTACTTTTGAAGACGCTATGGCACACTAAGGCAAATTATTATTTTAGCAAGAACCATGGATTTACCATTAAAACACGAGAAAATTTAAAATATTACAAAAAACTGTGGCGTTTCTTTGCGAATTTTTAGTTGCTTTGTGTTTGTAGTCACTAAACCTACCACCCGACTTCGTTTTCGGTAGCAGTCTTGATATACCCAGTATACTTGTATTTAAAACACGAAATCCAAACTTTAAACAGCTCTCATACCATCACAATTAAAACCATCTGTTAGTTCAAATCAAATTCTAGGATTCTATCAAACCAATTACTAGTTTTTGACAGCTGAATAATGAAATTGCTGAAAGTATTTTACCGAACTAATGAAGTTCGAGTGTTTTGTGTTATCCGTTAGTTATGAAGCTAGTAATAAATATAGAATTTTGTTAGATGCGTTGAGTTTCAAAAGCTTTGTAAATTGTTGGCTAATTTAGCGAAATATTCATTATTTTGAGATAGAATGGATTTTAATTTAATTATATCGTGTAAACTATTTTCCTATTATTAGATACTTTTGATTGGATGTTCTGCGATGCGAGAATTGTTTGAACTATTCAGATATTTTATCGAAATGTGAATAGTTTGGGTACCAGTATTTTGTTGTAGCACTTTTTATTTACTACAGTGGGTTAAGTTTTGGAACAGTCTTTCTCGAGTAAATATGATAACCGCTAGAAGCAATGTTTATTTAGTACCAAAAATAATAAAAGAACGTTAAATTAAATTAATTTGTAACTTAAATATTTGTATTTTTACTCGAATATTCTTAGAATATTGTACAGTGTTACAGTCAGAGAAGTGATTTTCACGTTTCCACCCTGTCCATTTATTTATGTCAATGATTCATAGCAAGAATTTCCTAATCCTCAAGCCATATCAGGTGCACGGTGCGTGTGCAAGTGTTGAATTTAATGGATTAGACGAGACGCCGTGACTACGCAATCAATCGAGATACCGTTGGATCTTTATACATTAACTAGCGGCCCGGCCCAGCTTCGCCTGGGTGCATATATTTTTTGATTCCACTCCACACCAAATACATGTTGTTTTTAGTATAAACTCTTGTATACCTAAACTTGACGTAGCTATCCTACTGTCCAGCTCAATCCCGTCTCATCCGCCTGTTCAGTCTCTTCCCAATTCGTCCCGTCGCTTCTCTTTATTATCCATCCCATTTTATAACGTGCATTTACATTTCGTCCTAACAAATCTGTCATCTATCTCAGCCCTCTCCCGTACCTTCCACTCTATTTTACTTTATGCCCCTTCTCTCCATATACATATTCATATAAAGATTGCCTTATGAATTTTTGACATTAAAAACTTTAGCGTTTTTTATTGTCCATCCAATATTCCTTCCATTATTTCAGCACCAAAATGCTGTTTTTCAAAAAAATATTGCACGCCATTACTTTTTGTTATTAATAAAGAGTTAAAATATAAAATTTCATAAACATAACTTCAGTGGTTTCGATTTTCTTAGACATAACATTTCATCCCTTTTTTTACCCCCTTTAGGTATAATATAACCTATCTCAGTCCGATACGATGTACATTTCTAACAGTGAATTATAGCGAAGGAAGAACCACTGTAAAAATTCGCTTGGCCAACCTCAGCCAGCCTCCACCAACGCCGGCGTGTAAACGGAGTGTTTGGCTCGGCTGGCCTTATGTTTTTCATAGTTAATAGCTTGGAGTTGGTAGACGTTGACCCAGCCTCAGCCAACATGTAAATCCACCATTACGTGTGAACATTATTTATTTCATTGTCCTATATTAATGTAGCTAGATATATTCTCCTTAGTTTATACAAAATAAATTTCTGAACGCATGCATAAACAATTGAAATCAATTAAAATGTCAATCCATTTTCACTACTGTCAATATTTTACTTCTTTAAAATCTAAAATACGCCATTAATCGAATATTGTGGATATATGTTTTCGATTCGAAACCTTTATTTAAATACGTTCTTTAATTTGAGGGCAGAGTTTACCATATCGACAGGGTGAAAATTAAATGTTTGACAGTTACAAACCCATGAACATATTGTATGGGAAAATCACGCACATTGTTTTGATAGATATGATTGAATTTGAATTTTGTATAGCGGTAATAAAGTGCAAATTGACTCTTTGACGTTAGGAACATACCTACATTGTTTAAACAACAGTGAGTGCTTGTAATTTAATATGAACTTTATACAATAGCGATAAAGCTCAAATTGACTCAACGTTTTAGTTAGAAAACGTTTGTATGGGGTAAAGAAAAGGGCTGTTTTTAGGGCTTTTCCGGCAGTTATTCGAAATTTTCTCGCCGTAAAAACCATCCTTGGACTTTCACAAACATTTTAAAAAAAGAATCATCGAAATCGGTCCAGGCGTTGTTGAGTTATGCGGTTACCAACACATTTTGCGATTCATTTTTATATATAAGATTAAGGTTATTCTAATGTAGAGATCACTTGAATAACTTAAGATCAGGTTAAAGTAAATAGAAGTAGGGTTTTAAAATAAAACAACATATAAAATTATGTAAATGCATGAAAGAATAGTGACATGCAAGTTTTATAGAGAATGTCTGCCTATCCATAAGAGATATCGCCGTAACTTTAACAATATTATAATATTATGTATTGTCTTGTATTGTATCAGCCCATATCGAGAGTTCAGTTGAGAGAGGTTAGGTCATATAGTCTTCCAAGTTTGCCAAGTGTGGATTGACGAACTTTACACATCATAGACATTTCTTACAAATCTCTATGGTATGCAGGTCTCTAAACGATGTTTTCCTTCACCGTTATACTCGTAGTGCGAGATGATTGACTCCGAAAAATCAGAGGTGTGCCCTGGGATTTGAATCCACGACCACCATAAACGTGTGGTCCCTTACCAACAGATTAATACGTAATTATTACGCATTATGCATATATGACGTTACTGAAATAACTCTCTTCTTTCTCGACTCTAGACCGGCACATTTTGGATTCACACGACACAAGAACTTTATTTTGCCCCTTGGCAAACTCTTAAGGCGAGGGTCGCCATGAAATGTTGGGGGTCCTAGAGGATTTTTTAGTGAGACAACCGACCATAGTGAATGAAGTATATTGAATAATTATTAAAATATAAAACTTATACAACAATGCGCGTTCCAGTAAAAATACTTACTTAGCATAAAACGTTATAAAGGAGTATATACATACTAAGAAGTAAAAGTTAGGGAGCATACATACACTTCAGAAGAACTCCAAAATTGAAACTTAGCTACAAGCCTCTCAATTTCTCTTTCGCCAAAACATTCACATATTTTCTCACTCAGTTTAAATACCCGCAAATTTAACCAGCAAGAAGGAATAATTAACTAAACCAAACGCAAAACACATTTGACGGTAATGCGTATAATGTGTTAATTCCGTACGACATCAAACATTCATAGTCGAACCTTCTGGTGGCTCGTGAGCTCAGATACGTGATTCATATTATATAAGAGTCTCCCAAGCACTCTGTACCAACTACTCAAGTGTCGAAAGCTTTGCTCCTGAAACTTTTAAGTGTACTGTGAATTTCATGTGGCTTTTGTCGAGTGATGTTATGTTTGAAAAGAAAGTGTGTTTAAATTTTAAATTGTTATTCAGGTGTCTGTTGTGGTTGAGTGGAGTGGATTATGGGCGTCTGGGGTGTATAATGAAATTTTTGTACCTTATTTTAGGGATATTAAAATGTTTATTACCTGTATTTAATAATTAATCTTTATGGTACACCGGGAAAAATAAAAAATAAATAAAATAAGTGCAATCGTTGGCATGGTTACAGAAGACAATCTCTTCCAGACAACCTTTGGATGGAGATAAGAGAAAAGAGACAGAAAGTGTTAATCTTACTTTCACATTAGTTTTAGTGCATTGAATAATTTTGCATTGTTTATCATCCGTATTTTAAAATATTAACAGATTCAAATATAGGTGAATATTTTTATAAGAAATTACGATTACGATGTTTTTTCGTGTTGTAAAATTTATTCTCAATATTCGAATCATTGGTCTTGAAATCAAATTCATAACTGTGTCTCATCTGGGGGGTTATTCTATGATCCGAGACGAAGTTCGAATTTTCGGACGTAGTACGTAAAACTGAGTACGTAAGTGGAGTATCTAGATACAACACGAAATTTTCAAATCTTATATCTTACGTCATATTTATATATTAAGTGCGGAGAAAAAGATAATTAAGATGGAGTGTTTCGTAACCGTGTTTATATAAAATATCATATTCAATACAATGCGTGATGTTGGCACATGTGTAAAATGGCGAGGATCTTCAAACTCGCGCGCATTGCCGCCAACTAGCCAATCCGCCAACGCCGTCGAGGCATTGCGTAATCGACGCGCCAATCACGCGTCGCGCAACTAGCGTCCCCACACGGAGGATGCGCTACAACTTCACCGCGGACCGCGAGTGCAACAACAACGAAAACCGATCAACCGGCGCGCACGCGGTCGCCATAGAATTTATTCCTGTGGCGTTCATAATCGTTAATAACAGGCAAAAGGCGTAGACAGAACAACTCAATAACTCTTGTGTTGTGTATCGTATCCTGGAATGGACTATTCTTCGCCAAGGCGGACCTGCAAGCGGCAAATGTGAGTACGTTTTACATTTGTCTCCATCACGCGTAGTGCTTATTTCCCTATGTACCATCACGGTACATATTTTGGTGCCGAAACCCGGGAATAGCGAGTACATTCGCTATTTCGAACTTAGATTCCGAGTTGTTTTGTTGAGATAAACTTGGTTCGAAGCATTGCGATACCGCCATTGCAAGTTTTGTTAAAAATTTACAATTAACATTCCAATCGGTCGTTCCAGGAAGGCATATGATTGTTTGCATAAAACATTACAATACAGTTTAGTTTATTTTCAAACTATTTACATTGTAAAAATCAGCAATTCACGTAAATATTATAAACCGACCAAATTCCAGTGGCGTGATTCTTTCGTCATACATATCACAGACTTAAACTGTTACCGATTCGTATATTGAACAAAAGTATTAGTAATTAATTTGTACGTGAATAGTTTTTTAGTATTACATTTATTTGTTTATTTAATGCAAACAATTCATAAAATCATTCTCGTCGAGTTGTTCAAATGTCAGCCATTTTGTCTTTTATTTATCCTTAGTGCCGATGTGCATTTGTCCCTTATGTACTTAAACATAACGTATATAATAAGCGTTCTAGTATTGGTAGCCGGTGTATTATATACATTTGAATATTGTTATTTTTCGCCTCGTTACTTGCGGTACATCTATTCTACTTCCAATTCGTTGATGTATCGTTGGGTTTCGATTCTCTAACAAATTCACTTCGTGTTAATACACACAGGTTAACATATACATAGATTCTAATCCGTGGAAGTTTTAATATAGGTGTCGTTCATCTGTTTTTATTCTAGCAACGTCTATAAATTAAAACATCGAGTATATTCGAGTACAAATAGGCGGCAAGTGTACACATTTCTCGTAGTCGGTTATATACGCCGTTTGGCCTGTCCTATTATTATTGTGCATTCGTGTATGTGCCATAATAATATTCATATAACCGTTCTTTGTTTACATACGTTAGTGTTACAACTTTGCGAACTTTTGTAGGCAACTTAGTTTCGTTTCGTTGTGAAGGAATAAGTACTTAAGTACTTATTAGATTTCATTATTCGTTAGTCATTTGCTATCCTTATTTTCAAATTCGTGTGCTGTACTAATCGTCATTCGTTCTCGCGTACAGTACTTCTATCCGCCAAAAGGTAGGCAGTGACTATACAATAGTTTGATATACTAATTTAATTTCGTGTATTCGTTTCGACATTTATTTATAATGTATCGTTCGGTTCGTGTTGCTAAACCAAAGATGCGTTTAACAAAGTTAGCGAGTGTAGATAATCCGAGTGTGCAGGGTTTGCCTGTACTACGGCGCAAGCGTACCTTGGCCTTCAACCGTTTAAAGAAACTTCTAGAAGTTGCTGAATCGGCAGAGGAAGATAAATCGTTTTTGAATTTATTTAGTGTTCAATTCTCCTCATTGCCAAAATTAATCGAAAGCTTTGAAAGCGTTCATTCGGATATTTTAGGCGTTATCGATGATGACGATTTCGAACAAGAAGATGAAATTCGTACCGAGTTTGACAATATTCATTTAAAAATTTTGGAAATTAATCGAAATTTATTTCCTGTTTCTAACACTCCTTGCGATAAAAGTGCAAGCCATTCGTCAGGATCGGACATAAAGTTACCTAAAATTAACCTACCAACATTTTCTGGTGAAATCAAGGAGTGGCCTAAGTTTTTCGATTTATTTAATTCTTTGATTCATAATAATGAATCACTTTCAGATACGAAACGTATGCAATATCTTGAGACCTGTCTTAGTGGTGACGCCTTAGGTGTGATTCGTTCTTACCCGATTCAGGGTAAATATTATCGCGGAGCGTATGAAGCGTTGGTGGCCAGATACCGTGATAAACGAGATCTAGCATTTACATGTTGGAAGGAAATATTAAATGTTAATTTAAAATCACTTTCACCGATCGAGTTTCGTCGAAATTTAGATTTAGTCAATGAAAATTTAAACGTACTATCAAGTCTCGACCTTCCTATTCACGAGTGGGATTTCGTTTTGTGTTATTTAATTTTGTCAAAGTTAGATACTCAAACCCGGCGTTCTTTTGAACAAAGGCAAGAGTCGACAGAGTTGCCGCATTTTCAAGAATTAAAATCTTTCCTTTATAATAAAGCTGACGCATTAATTCGAGATAATCATTTTTCATTGATTGATCAGGTTAATCCTAATGTAGTGAAATCTTCCGATAGAATTAAATCCCACAAAGTCATATCGTCGAACAATTCGAAGTTTCAAAAAAAGACTTCCATATTTCTTTCCAATGCTGCAGAAAGGTCAACTTCTGAGAGGAAATTTAGTTCTCCTTCTTCACAAACACCAGCAGCGGTAATTGTCAAATGTACCTTTTGTCAATTAAATCATTCGATTAATAAGTGTGAAAAAATCGCACAACTTTCGGTCACCGAACGCAATGAGTATGCTCGAACTCATCGTTGGTGTTTCAATTGTTTGAGGACGTCTCATAGCGTCAAAGATTGTAGATCTTTTTTCAGATGTAATAAATGTCATCGACGACATCATACTCTTTTGCATGAAGCAGAATCTCTCACTGCCTCCTTAGCCACTTCTCCGGGTGTTTATAAACCTGATGATCAGGTTCGAGTGTTGACCACTATGGGTGAACAATCTTTCGTTTTATTATTGACCGCGATGGTTCAAATTCGTGATTCTTTGGGTAATTTCCAATCGTTTAGAGCTTTGATTGATTCCGGTAGTCAAAGTCACTTTATCACAGAGAACGCTGTGAAGCACCTGGGATTCTCCAGTGTTTCCACATCCCATAAGGTTAGTGGATTGGGTCATACTTCAGCTCCCGTGTCAGGTATTGTTAACCTTGATCTCGGACATAACAACCAGTTTCTCTTTGCCATTAAAGCTTTGACCTTGCCAAGCATTTGTGGGAAGATGCCATCCATTAGGCTTGATAAATCGTCGTGGCAGCATATCAAATCGCTGCAGTTAGCGGACCCAAATTGTCATATACCTGGTCCTGTAGATCTTCTTATCGGCGCGGAATGTTTCGCTTCGCTTCTTTTATCGGGAACAGTCGAAGGTGGTACCAACCAACCGTCTGCTCTAAATTCACTGTTTGGTTGGCTTCTTGTCGGGAACGTTGGATACACAGATTCGGAATTTCATTCATTTTTTGCTTTTAACGAACCACAAATTCATGATGATCTCGAGAGATTAGGACAGCTTGAGGTGTTAACCGTTTCTCATTCAAAACCTCTTACTTTGCAAGATAAGAAATGCGAGGAGATTTTTGAGAAGTCTGATACCAGAGATGTTACCGGTAGATACGTTGTCTCTTTGCCGTTCAAACACGGTGAACGAGAAACAATATTTCTGTCATCTCGGGATATAGCCTTACGGTGTTTTCAAATCGATTGGGATGCGGACCCTCCCGACGACATAGTCAAAATTTGGTCTCGTTACCTTGAGCAAATATCATTACCATTAGGCTCGTTGCAAATTTCTCGTTTTATTCCTAAATCTGTTTCCTTACCTCGCTTGGAGCTCTGCGCTGCAGTCCTTCTCGCCGACTTGTTGAAATTTGCTATAGATGTTTTCGCGCAATCTTTTCCATTTACTCGCGTCGTAGCTTGGTCTGATTCTACCGTTGTTCTAGCGTGGTTGCGTTTTCATTCGTCTCGTTGGAAAACTTTCGTCGCTAACCGCGTTAGTCATATTCACGATATTATTCCAGATGTTGAGTGGCGCCATGTCACTTCTGAAGACAATCCTGCAGATGTCGCTTCTCGTGGTCAGTTACCATTCGATCTTGTCAACAATCGGTTATGGTGGGCGGGTCCTGTTTGGCTACGCTTACCTTGCGAACATTGGCCACAGCTTAATGTCGATCCTAGTGAGGATCTTCTTCAGTCGGAGGCAAAGGAGTTGAAAAGCTTTCTTGGTTCCAATGATTCGAAGAATTCTTTTATAGATATTCTACTCGATCGTTATTCTTCCATTCGGAAAATTCAACGTATTATATGTTGGTGGCGAAGATTCATAAATTTTATACGTCATAAACGTAATCGTTGCTCTGATCCGTTCTTAAATAACGCAGAGCTTCATGCCGCTTTGTTGATCGTCGTAAAGCACAATCAACAAGCTTCTTTCGAAAACGAAATTCGTCAGCTCCGGGAAGGTCAATTATTATCGAAACAAATGCGTAAGTTAAACCCGTTTCTCGATCCCGAGGGCATTCTCAGGGTGGGCGGTCGCCTTTCCCGATCTGGTCTGGAATTTGAGCATAAGCACCCTGCTCTGCTCCCACGTACATCCCGTTTGACCTTTCTTATAATCGAAGCTGTTCATCGCGAAAATTGTCATGGCGGCGTGAATACAACACAGTATCTTCTTTCGCAACAGTTTTGGATATTATCTCCTAAACGTGCCATTCGTAATTGCTCATCCAAATGCGTACCGTGCTACAAGACACACCCATCTCCACTTGAACCCTTTATGAGCGATCTGCCTGCAGTTCGCGTAAATCAGGTGAAACCATTTTCTGTCGTAGGGACCGATTACGGCGGCCCTTTTCGAATTAAAAGCGGTAAACATCGCGGTGCAAAAATTACCAAAGCCTATTTATGTTTATTTGTTTGTCTCGCGACTCGCGCGGTGCATCTTGAAGCGGTATCAGACCTTTCTTCGGACGCTTTCCTTGCTGCGTTGCGTCGCTTCTCCGGGCGTCGTGGAAGAGTTAGCGTAATTCATTCTGACTGTGGCACAAATTACGTCGGTGCTAATGCACAATTAGTAAACTACATGCAAAATGCTGCTCATGCAAATCAAATCGAATTTCGTTTCAATCCGCCCTCAAGTCCCCACTTCGGCGGAGTGTGGGAAATACAAATAAAATCTGTGAAATCGCATTTGTATCGTATAGTTGGCGACCAATGTCTGACATTTGAAGAATTAACGACACTTTTCGTACAAATTGAATCAATGCTAAATTCAAGGCCCCTTTGTCCGCTGAGCTCCGACCCCAATGACCTGTCAGTTTTAACACCAGGCCATTTTCTAACTCTTGAACCGCTTACGACTGTTCCTGATGAAGATGTTACTTCATTAAACATAAATCGATTGGGTCGATGGCAATTGATTCAGCGATTCCAGCAGGATTTCTGGAATCGTTGGAAACATGAATATCTTCATTCGTTAACTCAGCGAGCGAAGTGGACCAAGCATTCACGACCGTTAGAAGTAGGATCAATCGTAATTATTAAAACTGATAACTCAATTCCGTTACATTGGCCTCTGGCTCGGGTTGAGGAGTTGCACCCAAGCCCAGATGGAGTAGTTCGAATCGCAACGATACGTACGGCTGAAGGCTCTCGCCTTACGAGACCTTTAGTCAAACTTTGTCCGTTACCTAAATAAACAGATTAACTTTTATTTCGTATTATTTCTTAGTTAGTAAGATATCATATGCCTTCTTCTTTTAATTCCGTTAATTTGTTTATAATTTCGAAAATACATTAATGTATTTTGGTGGGCGGAATGTTTCGTAACCGTGTTTATATAAAATATCATATTCAATACAATGCGTGATGTTGGCACATGTGTAAAATGGCGAGGATCTTCAAACTCGCGCGCATTGCCGCCAACTAGCCAATCCGCCAACGCCGTCGAGGCATTGCGTAATCGACGCGCCAATCACGCGTCGCGCAACTAGCGTCCCCACACGGAGGACGCGCTACAACTTCACCGCGGACCGCGAGTGCAACAACAACGAAAACCGATCAACCGGCGCGCACGCGGTCGCCATAGAATTTATTCCTGTGGCGTTCATAATCGTTAATAACAGGCAAAAGGCGTAGACAGAACAACTCAATAACTCTTGTGTTGTGTATCGTATCCTGGAATGGACTATTCTTCGCCAAGGCGGACCTGCAAGCGGCAAATGTGAGTACGTTTTACATTTGTCTCCATCACGCGTAGTGCTTATTTCCCTATGTACCATCACGGTACATGGAGTATATTATAAATTTTTAGAAGTGAAAAAACGATATCTTGATTTGGACGTCGAACATTCAAACATTCGTTCATCTTTTCCGATTGTAGAGTATTATTAATTTATGATTTTTAATTATGATTTATTATTTACGATTATTTATTAATTTATTAAATTAGTACGGTTGACATGACACCAATTACACTAATTAATAAAAATTTTAAAAATATTCTAAATAAAATTAATAATGAAACATAAAACAAAACATTCAACTTACATCTAAATTATAAACATTAAGATAAATAAAACAACTATCTATACAAAAGAAAGAAAAAAAAAACAGTACACAATAAAATATCACATAGACAAACTTACATACATACATCACGCGTTCGCTTCATAGTAGTGCAAACATTCCGACAGGATCACCTTCCATTCATTTGCGAATAAATCAAAGTATGGTGCACTATTCCCCTTCTAACCCTTCTGAGCTGCTTGTGTAAGGTTTTTAAATCAAAGTAAATATTTTCTCAGTAAAACCAAACGCTGCTATCTATCCCGACAACCTTTACATATTAGGAACCTACCAGCAAAATAACAACGAAGTAAAACGAAATTACCTATAAAGTATTCACTGGTGGTGGGTCTCTCATAAGTGAGTGACCGCCTGGGTAGATTGCAATGCCTATTTCTCCCGCCAAACGGCTGTATAAATGGACTGTTGTGTTCCTGTTTAAAGGATATTTTAGCCCAATTTACTACTGGATTTTATGACACTTAACATCTTATGTCTCAGGATGGTGAGCGCAGTGGAATGCCAAGCATTGCTTTGTAATTTATGATGTTGTTTGGATTTGCTTCTGTCCATGAGCTGTCATATTGCTTACCATCAGGCGAATGGCAATCTCGTCTCGCCATACAAGGCATTAAAAAAACTTATACCTATACAACCTAATGTACACATTCACAGCACATTAATCTGCTACAAAATAAAAAGCAGATATAAATTTAATATAATCCCGCCCATAAAGGTCCACGTAAACAGTCCAACATCATTATTCACACACGATTTCGTCTACATTAGCTAACAAAGGGGTATAAAAGTGCACAGGGTACGCAGGTAATCGCATTTTGACGAGGGTACCGCCCTAGACACCTGCGCATTTGAAATATTATGCGAGAGCCAATTGAAATTCTGACCACTACGACAGACGTGACAAACTACTATACAGAAACTATTAAAATAGTACAAGAGGCGGTCATATCGCTCTATAGCAATGTCTTCCAGATAACCATGGGATGGATTTAAAAGAAGGAGGAGAGAGTGCAGTGCAAGAATAAAGAATTATAGCTAAATAATACTATCTTACTATGTCTTTTGTTATGTTTTAGAGTATTTTAAGTCAGTTTTAGATAGAAAGGACACACCAAGCGGGTAAGGTGACGAAAATTGTGTTAGTCTCTGTAAAAACTAAATATTTTTTTCGTAGGTATTTTGCAAACTTCAAAGGCGAGGTTGAATGGTTGATAAAATTCAGAAAATCGGAGAGTAAGTAAAAGGAATAAATATTGGGTATTCTTCATTGAGGTATTATACTAGAGCGGACATCGGGAACAAAATTCATGCATATGGCGCGTGCACAAGGGTATACAGTGAAGCGAGAGGGAAGATATTGTATTTCGTAGGCGTGACAGAGACAGAAATAGAATGTACCGTTCATTTCGTTACAAATATTTTGTTTGCAGTGTCCCCTCTAGTATATTATCTCAATGGTATTCTTCTTTTCTTTTTATTGCTATGAAAGACGAGACGAGCAAGCCATTCGTCTGATGGTAAGCGACACGACCGCTCATGGGCAGTAGCAATATTTGGCATTCTACTGCACTCGCCATCTTGAGACATAAGATGTATGTAAAGTCTTATTATGTCCAGTAGTTTATCTACTCCGACTGCCTCGGTGGTGTAGTTGTACTACGGTACGGTCACAAAGCTAAGGTCTCGGGTTCGAATCCCGGGTTGGGTATAGTGATATTGGATTTTTCTATTCATTATCAGCCCAGAGTCAGGAATTTGTGCCCGATATGGCGATAGGCTCGCCACCTATCACATTGTGGGACGGAGCATACAAGGCGAAATGTGGGTGTCTTGGCACCTCTGCCTACCCCTTCTGGGAAAAAGGCGTGAGTTTATGTATGTATGTATGTAGTTTATCTGGCTACAATGTCACTTTGCTACGTAACCATTTATATATAATATTTCTACATAATACAACTTACTCCACTTCAAACTAGCCCATCATTCACCCACGTACAAGTAAATCTATAGCAAGATATGGTCTATGCATGTAATATATCATCAGTAAATTCCTTGGCGTAAATTATGTACTTAATGATGCCCGCCGCGATAATAGATTGTGTCACTAATATGGCTATTATATATCATGTTATTGTCGCCTCATTAGCCTAGTTGCATTGTGTATGCACTGTGAACCGTCAGGATTGAGATTCGATTCCGGATCATGCTATATTGTGTAAGTTTTCAATTTCATTTTGTTTATTTTTGAGGCTTGACTTACCCAATATTTGGTCTTGGGATGGAGTATTAAGTTATTAGTTTATTAGTTGTTCATTTGTAAGCTGTGCACAACCTACATTTGGTGGGCATAGGGTATATCCAGACTGCGACCGAAAACGAAGCCAGGTGATAGTGATAGTTTTAGTGAATTTGGACACAATGCATCTAAAAAAATCGTAAAGAAACGCGATGATTTTTTTGTATTTCAGTAACTATCGTCATGATTGGATAATAAATAAGTAGTTTTTGTTACAAAAATATTTTACATCCTTCACCTGGCTTCGTTTTTGGTCGCAGTCTGGACATACTCTGTATATTTTTTTATGCATTTATGTATGTGACTATTGGGTGTTATTTAATTATTATATTGAAACAAAACCTCTGCGAACATAATCTACACTCTACAGTTACATATGTATATTTACTACGTGTACGATTTGCCTTATTTATAATAAACATATATAAATAAACTTACGCTTTTTTCCTTAAAAGTCGTGGGACGGAACATACAAAACGAAATGTGGGTCTCCTGGTTGCACCTCTGCCTATCCCTTCTGGGAAAAAGGCTTGAGTTTGTGTATTATGTTTATTGATTGCCTCAGAACAATAACTTGCTTTATTTTTTGTTCCGAGTTGATTGCTTATTAGATATTAGATGAAACAACACTTTTCCAATACAATAACAAACTCTGAATTAATTCGCGCAACCTACATTCTTATATTGTACTTGAACAGACAGACAGAGATAATTCAAAGCAATGAAATTATAAATATAGCTATATTATAAATATATACTAAGCTAAAAACGGTATCTGTCCTATTTTTGGTCCTAACTTGTAATTTACAACACAGTCTGGTTCTGAGAATTCCGTTTCAAGAGGAATTTAATATACCTTGAAGTGTTATTCTGAAAACTGAGGGATATTTTGGATGTTTATCTTGTGAAATTATATTTCGCAATAAAAGTTTTTTTTTTATAACACCTAAGTTTCTTGTCTATTTTTAGGGTAATTTTAATTATATAATGTATTCTATGGACAAAATACCTGATAAATAATTATTATATTAACTTAATGATGAAGACTAAAAAGTTGTATTAAATGAAAAACAAGTGATATTTGAATTCAAGCAATCTGACATCATAATTCGATGACATGTTTTTCAGAAAATGTGCGGGAAGTGATTTAGGATATTATAAAAATGTAAAAGCATTACTTAGTTACAAATTTTCTATTTTTAACCAGAAATGTATTAACATGAAATGTATGTAGAGTTAAGTTGTTGTTTGTGTACAGTAAAGATTTTATAAAATATATTTTTGCATCTCTACAAGGCAGCTGTACAACACAATGCATCAAATTGCATACGATCTATTTTACCCTTATAGCCCAATTACACGAAAAGTGTTTCTTGCGGCGAGAAGAAAAACGCCCTAGATTATGAAGGAAAGAAACAAAATCATTTTATTTATCACAAACATAGGAAATAAAAATACACGAAAAGTAAAAATTAGATTGTAAGTCAATTACATACTAAAGTAAATGAAGACAAACAAATTGTAATTAAAACAAAGCACAAAATAATACATCATACAAATGTTTACACGATTCGACTTATATCCTTACTGTAGTCGTATCTTCAAGGCGAGTATGTCTCACCGTGTAGTGCCTTTAATGGCATTTTTACTCTATATGTTAGCCTTACCGTAGTAACAAAGGATATTATATTTTATTTGATAAGTAAAAGTAAAGTATTCTTGCAGTTACAAAGTTCCATTAGGCCACAACCCTACGCCGTCCCGTCGCCTGTTGCTTTTATTTTCATTTACCCAGTGAAACCTAATAAAGTGGTCTCCTCTGCCCACAAAGAGTTTTGTCGTTTCATTAAAAAATCATATTTGCCGAGAGAAGAGCTCTTGTTTTATTTTTGTCGAGCGTGTAATTAGATTCACGATTTTAAGTATTTCGATTTTATGGGAATTATTGGTGGTGTTTTCCATTAGATGGTGGTTTTGAAAGGTATTTATTTATTTATTTATTTAATCTTTTATTGCACAAAATAAAAATACAGTAAAGAAACAACACAATAATAATAAGGTAATGTTTAAGCGCGATTGTTTATTATTATTTTTTATTTATTTCCGGTAACCAAGGACCCATAATAAAAATAACATTCACATAATATACACATCTACAAGAAAATACAAACATTTTTTTTTGTGTTGAATTATTTTCTTCCTTTAAATTAGTAAAAAAAATGTTATTATTTTTAATAGATGAAAAAAAAAGTTATCATATCGTAATAAAATTATTCAGAGCGTCTTAACGTACGTCAGTTGTTTGTTAGCATTTACATACACAATATGTTCTAAGTTCTAGGTACACAATACATTGTTCAGTAAACTACTCTTAACCCTCAACCTATATTTTAATGTCAAACAAAATAACACATAAAATGAATGGAAACTTGGACCATATATCCATCGTTGATAGTCGAACCCCTTTCTTCCACGCCATAAAACTTTTACATAGGACCTGACGTCCCTAAAGTATAGTTTTGGGCGTTGGGGAATGATAAAAAAAGTTGTTTGAGTTTGTGAACGAGTGAACTGTATTAAAGAACGCATTTTTTATCGTCTCAAGCTCGACGGCTTGAAATAAGTCACTTCGGATTGATTTAATCTTGCGTTGATAGATTTGAATCGAGAATAATCTGAAAATAATATCATTTGATCGTTTTTGATAAACTTTATCCTCTTGAACGTCCACCCAAATATCAAATATTTAAAATATACCCTATTTCTATTTACATTAAGGCTGTCATTATATTGACATTAACAGTTAAAATATACCTTATTAAAACTTAAATAACATTATTACATTGACAAGCCTCTAAAGGGGTCGGGACATTAGAGTATCTATGGGACTTGCAAAAAGCCTCTAAAATATAAATAACTTAATATACATACGTGACACCTTTTCACCAGAAGAGGTAGGCAGGCACTTTCATAGTATTTTAGAATACGAGTTCTACCATGGTAAATTGAACTACAAAACACGCGCAATATAGTAAGTATTTTATTAATTGGTACCGTGAGTAACATCCAAGTGACTAGGACATAGTATGTACTCGCAACATCCGTTTGATCATCATCATACATACATATATAACCTCACGCTTTTTTTCCCAGAAGGCGCAGGCAGAGGCGCTACTAGGACACCCATGTTTCGCTTTATGGGTTCTATCCGACGACGTGATAGCTCCATATCATATCATAGATATTTAGCTCCATATCAGGAACAAATACCTGAATCCGAACTAATACTTATGTTACTTAAAATCAGTTTAACGGGATTTCATTTGGAACGGAACTTAATAAACCTAATTGATTAAGGCTTCTTGACGCAGTTAATTGAGAATCTGCTGTGGCACAAGAGATCCATTCCCTCTCCAAGACCAATATTTGATTGCTGTACGGTGTGACTCGCCTTTTCTAGGCCATTGCGTAAATAGATGTATGTCTACCACTCAATTGGTCAGGAAATAAAATACCATTGTTAATATCATTGAGTTTCGTGAGGCCTAAAAGTCTCCTTTCATAGACCTCCAACACAAGTTTTGTATCTTATTCTAGTATCGAGATAAGTAAGATAATAATTATTAAACCCAACAGTCACACACATAGTCCTGACCCCACACTAAGGTCGAGTGTTATTGTGGGTATCAGTACGAGAGATGTTTTGGTCTCACAAATACTCAGATGCACTAGAAATACCTTTGGTTACACAAATATTTGTCTCATTGCGGGATCGAATCCGCGGCCTCACGTTTCACAGCCTTACCAACTACGCCACAGAGGTTGTCAAATATTCAAGATAATGTTCAGTGCTAAAGATTCTTGATATAACATTACTTAAGTCCCCCGCACCCCCCAGCCCGTGCCTCAAGCGGTTGTCCTTCAACAACGAATCTTCGCTGCAGACTCAATTTATAAAGATACAAGAGGTGGGAAATGAGAAATTACTAAGTATTTACTTCTTCGTCGGAGTGGCGAACAAATACAACACACTTTGGAACAAAATTAGACAACGTGGATTGTACGCCGGGTTTATAAGCAAGAAACTTATAAACTGTACCCCAAGCAGGAACATTTTGAAGTATCGTGTAGTAATAGTATCGTGACAACGATTACTATACTATTACTACTCCATATCGGTAGCATGAATCGTTTAACCATACTCTCGAGAACTCGATACTATTACGTTACGATAGCGACAGATAACCTAGGGTAATGAACGAATGTTACTGAATGATTCGTGCTGAATTGCCATTCACTACGTGGGTAAATTAATTTATTATCATTATAAAATAACAAACAAATATAAAACATGCATTAATGTCGCGTAGAAAGGTTATGGGAATAAATTAATAAGCAAATACATATTTATTGCTTTTATTCCGCAATATACAAAAATGACTCCAATTAATTATGCGTTTAGATTTCCGAACGTAGCAATTTTTTTATTAGTTGTCACACATTAGCGGTTTTCACTTATCAATTAATGCAAAATAATATCTCTCATATTATATAGGTTATAGATAAAGATACGTATATATGTTTTATAAAATCCCTCTACATTTTTAAGGAGGAGAGCTTTATGAAAGTATTCTCTATATTTTTGCTCGTTAAGTTCCTCGGCAATTATTTTCACATATTATATGCTCACACTTCTATGTCGTAAGAGCTTGCTCGACTATACATTGAAATAAGCTTATAAAATGATCAAGTAGGTACGCAAAACGAAAATCAAAGTTCCGTGTAAATATTTTATTTATAAGTTTTTTTACAGGTTTAGGTTAGGTATGTTTCTAACTACAATAAATTCCAGACTTTCTATAAACTCATACTTTTTCCATGATTCCCAAGTTCGATGCTCCGATTCCAAACAGTCCATCGTCTAAGAAATAACCTTCATATTTGAGTTAGGTATCACAATAATTGTAACTTCATATCACATCATTGAATTTTATATTATTAGCGAAATACGGAGTAAATAATTACACACAATAACACTAAGGCATCGGGAAACACTAAGCATAACCGTAATTAACACATTTTCCCTTAATTCGATGTGTAGAAATACAAAAATATACTCTCGATAATGTTCTCACGGTAAAAATGTCGGTGACAAAACAATCGTATTTCTCGATAGTAAATCGGCGATACTATACGTCAAGAATTATTCCTGCTACCACTTTTTATACATTTGTATAGTAAAACTATCGTTATTACCATACTATAGTAACGTAAACGTTTCCCGCTGCCATAATTTAGTTCCAAATACGCTCACAATGGCGCTGTTCAAATTCCCATACAAAATTTTACTATTACGATTACTATACTATAGAGCCAAATGTTCCTGCTTGGGGTACTGATTTATTTTATACTATTTTTTGTGGAAAAGTGCAGCACAGTTATTTTCTTGGTTAATAATATAATCTTGGTTAATACTATAATAGAAAGTGCGTGGTGGCCTGTTGGTAAATGGACCAGATGCGGCTGCCAACATGTTCACGGTGGCCGCGGGTTCAAATCCCAGGGCACACCTCTGACTTTTCGGAGTCATGTGTGTATTGATAGTCAATCACCACGCACTAAAACGGTTAAAGAAAACATCATGAGGAAACCTGTATACCATAGCGGTTTATAAGAATTTCTATGGTATGTAAGTCCGCCAACCCGCACTAAGCCAGCGTGGTGGACTATATGGCCTAACCACTTTCTATCATACTCTCGATTATAGAGTAGGCCCGTGCCCTGCAGTTTGACGTATATGGGCTGATACAGAATAATATTATATAATTATTATGATTTAGTTATGTGCGTTCTGTGGTTTGCAGATTATTGTAATTCTAGAGGTTTTTACGTTTAAGTCATAATATAAGCCTTAAAACAAAAAAATAAATACAAACTGAAATGAACATAAATAGTAAATGTGATGCAATCCGGATAGATTCAACGCAATTACGCCGCTCTACTTAGAACCCAATATGCACAGATTAAACCCGAAACATTATACACTGTTGTGGGTTACTATAGAATAATATGATCCATACACAACACATCTCGGTAGGACCAGATAGCATTGAATTTAAGGTGATAATATGTCGCATTTTCATTGCAATTTTTTAAAATTTACTTTTTTCATTCAGAACCCTAGCAAACGAGCAAACAGGTCACCTGACGATAAGGTACCACTTCCAGAGTACATACAATATTAGATAACCATATCTAGCCAGTTGACACTTGTCTGGCAACACCCTTATGGCTGTGCGCTCAAAACCGGGTGTACGAAAGGTGATTTCTGAATAAAACAAATCTTCTAAACTCTAAAGCGTTGTTTACCAGACATAAATGTATGGTTGGAACGTATGTCGCGTTAAAAATGCTATCCATTGAAGGCAAACACGTTTCGCCAAGATTTATTTTAGTCGCCGGCATTACGTGGACTGTGAACTATTGTCTGAGCTAAGAGTTACGAATGATGTGAAATAGGTTTTATGATGTATAGAGGGGGATGGGCTAAAGGGCTAACTCAAGGATTTCGATATTTTTCTGTTCAGTTTCTAAGTGTTGTGTGAAGTGAACATTTAAAAATCGTCCTAAAAATAAAGCTATCAAATGTAAAAAAATATATAATATTATACTACTATTATTGGGAGAGATAAACAAATGTAAACAAACTCTTCGGCTTTACTGGACAAATTGACACATTTATTACACAATCACATCCAAAAATCTTGCGCAAATTGAAAACGTCACATTTCCACGATAAACGAAGTTAAAACCATAAAAATTCATTAAGTTTATTTCAGTAAAAGGAAGTTTGAAATGTAAATATTCGATACACATTTTCCTATGGTATTTTTATATAAGGCACGTGCTATTTGTTGCGAAGAGCTTCAAACAAACGTGTATGGAACTGGCAGTACGCTTTTAAATTTATTTCACAAGTGCGCAACGTGTCCGACAAAATGTTATCCTTTCACGGTTTTACAGTGGGTATATCGTGAAGTTATTACTAATGTCTTTTGAACAGATATGGTTTTGTTGTTATTTATTTATCTTTGTCGATTTTTTGTACTTTTGATGGATTTTTCATTCGAGCTAAGCTAGCTAAGCTAAGCTAAGCCTTACGGTGTGCAGAAAACAAAATTAAATCCTATATTATGAATGTTGATATTGTGGCGAATATTATGTCGGATTGTAAAATATATTATGTATGACCTAAACATAATGTTATTCATTTTTTTCTGTCTACTTGTTGTGCTAAGGCGATGATGAAACTGTTTATCTTCTTTTATAATTATTCCAATTGGATATTTTAATTGACATATTTTGACATTAAAATATACATACATGCATACATAAACTCACGCCTTTTTCCCAGAAGGGGTAGGCAGAGGTGCCAGGACACCCACATTTCGCCTTGTATGTTCCGTCCCACGATTTGATAGGTGGCGAGCCTATCGCCATATCGGGCACTAATTCCTGACTCTGGGCTGATAATGAATAGAAAAATTCAATATCACTTTGCCCAACCCGGGATTCGAACCTGAGACCTCAGCTTTGTAACCGTACCGTAGCACAACTACGCCACCGGGGCAGTATTTAGAACATACAAATACAGTAATTAAAATATAATTATCATTATTTCATTAAATAAAACGCTGTTGCTTTATTAGAAAACAAATCGATTTGTTTCTTAATGGACTTCCTGGTTGATTAAACGTCTGCTGAGGCAAGAAATGTTTGAAGAAATATTACAATGCTGTTTTAGTCTCTTACACAATACTACGTAATATTTAATGATATTACTGAATCTAGGTGTTATATTGGATTTGGAAAAGTAAGTATTTTCCTGTCATGAATATCTTAATTATTTATAATATTGAATGCTGAGCGTTTCGTAATTTATTGATTTTTTGCTATTCTGTAATTGTAATTAAAATAACTTCTCCTATAGTATAGTGATGTAAAAGAATGTTATTAATAATATGATTACTGTTGTAAGTATCATATTATATATTTCTTGATTACCTCAACGATATAATAAAAAAAAATGGTGAATTTACTATACAATTAAAATTTATAATATGGGCCACTATAATTTTTTTTTATGGGAATACCGGGAGAGTCTTAATTGTTCACCTTAAATTAATAACATAATAATAAACTAGATTAAACAAAAGAAAGACATACAAAACACTAAAACTAAAGTACGCGCAAGAAAGAATCTATACATATAAATAAAATTGAAGTGTCTGTTTGTAAAATGAAAATGTAAAAAATGTCCAACTACATATCGTTATATACACGATACCTATAACGAAAATGACCTTAGATTTTTTTTGTCTGTCTGTCTGTTTGTTCCGGCTAATCTCTGAAATGGCTGGACCGATTTTGACGGGACATTTATTGTTAGGTAGTTGATATAATAAGAAGTAACTTAGGCTACATTTATTTTAGAAAAAAAAAGTAATGTTGCAATGCTGAAGTACTGTCCAGTACCGCGCGCAGCTCACGCGCATGCTACCACTGGGCCGTCACGTTGGGCGCTTCCCACCACTTCTCCCACCAACGAATCAATAATTAAAATAAAAATGCAAAAACCAAAAAAAAAAAATATACAAAATAAACGAATTACATTTTTTATTAAATTCCACGCGGACGAAGTCGCGGGCACAGCTAGTATAAAATAAAGTTAAAACGCAAGTGTTAGATTTAACTCTGGTGGTGCCCAAATAAAGATTTAACTTGTATTATGGGCACCAAGAGTTAATTATTTAATAAATATGAAATGAAATGAAATGAAATGTATTTGAAATGAAATGTATTTATTGATCACGTAGGCAATTAAGCAGCTCTTATGACAAGTCAATACACATAGAACTTAATCTCTATTTACAATATATTTCCTATACTTATTATTACTTATTTTAATTTCTTGCTTTTATCAATTTATTTATTAATTTTATTTATTTTTAAATTAATTTAATTTTTATTTATAATTAGTTTTATTTATTTAATTAGTTTTTATTCATATTTTATTTAAAGTATTAGTTTTTACTTTATAGTAATTTATTTGTCAAAGAAATACATTATTTACGTTAGTCAAATTAAATTATATTATTTGTGGACCATAAATATTACAACGGTGCGTAGCGGTTTATAGTTACCACCGGATCCAACGCGGCCCTTCCTGAGAAGACCCGGCGAAACAAACTCAGTGGGCTTACACTACCACTGGAACTACGCGACGCGACCCAGTCCTGAGTATATCCAGCGACTAAGACTCAGTGGGCTTGTTTTGGGTCCAACTTAAGACAACGACCATAAGTATTTCCGATACGTCCCGTATGTTTAGGCTTACTGCCGGATCCAACGCGGCCCTGCCTGAGAAGACCCGGCGAACAAACTCAGCGGGCTTTACTTTACCACTGGATACTGCGCGGCGCGACCCATTTCTGAGTAGATCCAGCGAGTCAAACTCAGTGGGCTTGGTTTTGGTCAATTTACTAAAATAAGTATTTGTGACTTGTCTTACAAAGATTTGCCATATTAATTATTATTTTTATATGTTTTTTTCGATCGGTCGTCATATAATTTAATTGGTTTATTTGATTGTATATTGCATGTATTTTAGATATTTTTAATTATTTAAATTAGGTGGTGTAATAAGCGAATAGTTCAGGGCCCCAGAAGGTCGCAATGTGCAAGAGAACACCTAATCCCAGGCTTTTTTATCCTCAATATATTCCTTAATATTATAATAACCCCTAGACATAAGTTTGTTTTTAATATGCGCCCTAAATAGTTTGTCCGGTAGCTGCGTTATCCTATTGGGAAGTTTATTATAGAATTTAATACAACTACCCAAGAAAGATTTTTTTGACTTTTCTAGTCTAAACGAGGATATTGCTAGTTTATTTTTATTCCGCGTATTAATGGTGTGGGTGTCACTGACCTTATAAAACTTATTAATATATTTACGAACGTGCATTATATTCTGAAAGATGTATTCAGATGACACGGTTAGTATATTGCTTTCTTTAAAAACAGATCGCAAAGAATCGCGGCTTCCTAGATTATAAATAGCACGGACTGCTCTTTTTTGTAAGATGAATATGGATTCGATATCAGCCGCTGATCCCCATAAAATAATGCCGTATGACATTATACAATGAAAATAAGCAAAATATACCAATCTAGCCGTTGCAACGTCAGTTAGTTGTCTTATTTTTCGGACCGCGAACGCTGCGCTGCTAAGTTTAGCTGATAATCTCTCAATTTGTGGACCCCATTGTAATTTTTTATCTAGAGTGATCCCTAAAAAAATTGTGGAATTAGCTAAATTTAGAATTTCTGAATTTAATTCTATACGCGTGTTTACGCTTGCCACGTTCGGTAAAGCAAAACGGACGCATTTAGTCTTACTAGCATTTAATAGTAGATTATTAGCAGAAAACCAATCCGAGATTAAATTAAGAATATTGTTAGGTGTATCTAGATTATCGTCTTTCCGATTAACTTTAAATATTATAGAGGTGTCGTCAGCGAATAAAACTATGTCTGACCACTTCTGAACCATGCAAGGAAGATCATTTATGTAGACTAAGAATAAAAAGGGGCCCAGAATGGAGCCCTGCGGAACCCCAATTTTAACTTTTGATCCTACCGAAGTGAGCCCGTCCAAAGAAACCTTTTGTTCACGACCCGACAAGTAAGACATTACGAGATCAAGTGACGTATCACTGATTCCGTAGTACCTTAGCTTCATAATAAGTGTTTGGTGGTCAACACAGTCGAAAGCCTTGGAGAGGTCACAAAAAACTCCTAGAGCATCTTGAGATACCTCCCAGGCTTCTAAAACCGACGTGATTAGTGATGTCCCGGCATCTTGAGTTGAGCGACCCTTTGTGAAACCAAATTGATTCCTATGTATTAACTTATTTTCATCAAAATGTGCTAGCATTTGATTAAGCAAAAGCTTTTCGAAGATTTTGCTAAGAGCCGGTAGTATAGAAATGGGTCTATAATTCGACGGATTGTTCGAACATCCTGACTTAAAAATGGGTACAACTTTACTAATTTTCATTAAGTCGGGAAAGATACCGTCACTTAGGCAGGAATTAAAAATAGTAGCTAATAACGGTGCAATGTTAACAATAATAGCTTCTATAGCTTTAACAGACAGTCCCCATATATCTTCTGTAGTTTTTATTTTAATTTGCTTGAAAGCCTTTATTATTTGACAACTGGTTACCTTTTGAAAGTTAAAAAAATATACATTTAATACTAAAGACACTGCTAAACCATCCAGTCTCGAGTGACAGACAAGGCTCAATAACTTGAAATACGGTTAACCTCAGTTAATATCCAATGGCTTTAGTCGCTCAACGTGCATGCTCAGTAACGTAGGTTACGTAGTGACTATGATTTTACTGTATATACTGTCTACAGTATTTGATGAAATAATAAATAAATAAGGCAATAAATAATTAGTGGAGTAATATGATATAATATGGTAATATATTTATAATATTACCTACGTTAAAAGGTAGGGAGCATTGGAATAACACCGTAATACAAGAATAGAAGGGGTAAGAACGTAAACTTCTATATTATATATGAGTTTATATTCTTACCCCTTACGCACTACTTTTACGGTGTAACTCCCACGCATCTTACAAAGCTTATTTTTTATTTCAAAGCTATATGAATACATCATCAACACAATAATTCGGAAACATGCGTTTTTACAGGGCTATGTCAAAAATTATAACTTGTAACTGTTTTGCATATTTTTTATGCAGGTACATCATGTTCAAATTTCATCCAGTTTCCTATATTTTTCCCATATTTCCCTATCATATAGTTTATGTGGATAAATAAAACATAATACGAGTACATTATTTTTGCAAAAATAAAACAGAATTTTAAAAAGTTGTGTCTAAAATTATAATTCGTTACTTTTTTGCATATTTTTATGTAGGTACATAATGTTCAAATTTCATCCAGTTTCCTATATTTTTCCCATATTTCCCTATCATATAGTTTATGTGGATAAATAAAACATAATACGAGTACATTATTTTTGCAAAAATAAAACAGAATTTTAAAAAAATGTGTTTAAAATTATAATTTGTTACTTTTTTGCATATTTTTGACGTAGGTACATCATGTTTAAATTTCATCCAGTTTCCTATATTTTTTCCCAAATTTCCCTATCGTATTGTTTATGTGGGTACATAAGACATGATACATTATTTCTGAAAAAATAAAACATCCCTAGAGAGATCGCGATGGTTTCCGAAGCCATAAGAATACTCCGTGTTTTGTAAAAAAATATTTATTGCTCAACTAGGTTCGATATCGAACAATAAACATGGTTTTATTTAATCGTAAATTGTTGAATGTTATAAATTCACGTTTGCGTCACTTTGGGATATGCAGGGATAGTGTGCCGATTACTATGATATAAAAACCTAAATTGGTAGATTTACCACCCATATAGTGTAAGTTGGTGGTTTCTTGTCTCATAATCTATACTACAAGGTTACTGACTTGGTTTAACGAATAATGCAAGTATTAAAAATGTAGCTCTATGTTTCATTATAACTCGATTTACAGCCGTTTTCTATAATCTATCTATCTTTAACAAAAGTTTTCATTAGATATTTCCATGCAATTTATGTTTCCGTTGACAAAAATATAGAGATTTAGATATGGTGCATATATTTATAGATAGCTAGAGACTAGATAAATATATATTATGACTAATTTTGTTTATTAAAGCGTAGATTTGTATGGACATAGTCATGATAGAGAACGGCCGTTAGAGGCTTAAGCCGCAAAAGTTCAACTTTTTTTAACTGGCCCGGCATAATAACAGCACTGCGCCTGATGGTAAGCGCAAATGCCTTCCAGGCAGAATATCGAATGGCATCAGACGACAGTCCCAAGACATTCGATACAATTATGCCGGCCTGCTAAGATACCTCTTCACACCACGGCGGAAGGACCTGGGATCATTATCATTATCATTCCTTATTATTCAATACTATAAGTATTATATTATAGGAATAGCAAACAAAAAATAAACATCAAAACTGATCGATTGACGATCGAATGAACCACCCGATCATCCAAGCCAAGGATAATGATATAAAAAATATGAAAATGAACGAATCCCACAGACATAAAAAATTCGATCTGTAGGAAATGTCCGCCGATATGTTACGGAAATGTTGGGTCTGGTAAAAGCCGCCTAAAGGACTAACCACATTCATTCAGCTCAATTCGGCTTTTGTCTGTTGAATAAACGAATTTAATATAAGCAGTCTTTCAGCTTTACGTGTCTATTTGACTTTGAAACAGACGTGAAATAAGGGTTAGTGTATTTTTAACTACGAATATTAAATCCTTGCATACTCAGTTAATAATCAAAATTGCCCACCAAAACGCGAAAGGAGCTAATATAAATAAACATAGTCCCATACATTAAGAAATGATGTCTATGTCTCTATGTCGTGAGCATCATAAACTATCGAAGACGTTTCGGTCTCACAAACACCCAGTCCTGAAATAAATATGTAAAGATCGTCTCCAATCTTCTGGCGTCTAAATGCGTTGATGTCATATTGCTGCCTTTAAAGAACTGTTCTCTCTCTCTCTCTCTTCACATTTCATTATATTGGATATGTTAATACATTTATATAACGAGCATAAATACTTGTTAAAATATTAGGAAATCTTATCCCAAATAATAAAGATAAGTAAGTCGTTAAGCCTTTATATTTTATTTGTATGTCCAAAATTCGCCACACTCTAATAAAGATATATGAAGTGCAAATGTGGATCCAGCAAACATTTTTTCATCTTTTCAAATCTTTTCAATTTTTTGGTTTCATACCTAGCATCTAATAGTACCACTGAGGCTTTCAATACATGTAGTAAGTCCCTAACATCCCCACTCCGTTGGTAAAGGAGAATCAATTCACTTGTCGTTGCGGCCACCGATAAAAACTAAGAAAATTGACATAGAATAGTTTGCCGAATGAGGAAAAGGTACGGAGTTGATAAAAAGGTTTTATTCCGGGTCAAATATTAAAGCCGTATCAAGATATTTTTTGTTCACTCCTTTATTAAATGGAACAGGAAACTTATTCGTGCGAGGGTTCGGGATGTTTATCTTTACATGAAAATATTTATTTATTGAGTAAGAGTTATTAGTTTATGTTACCTGGCTTTATCACAGCCTTTATACACCTTGAATTACAAAGCAAGCATTGCTTTCCACTGCGCTCTCAATATGTCAATAAGTCTCAATATGTCCAGTAGTTACTCTGGCTACAATGCCCTTCAATCCGAAACACAACAGTGCATTTACACTGCTGTTTGACGGGAGACACTGCGGTGGTACCCACCCAGATGGCCTCTCACATATGGGAGACCTACCACCAGTAATGACATCAAGCCAGAGCGTATTTAGACTTTGAAAAGAGGCTGCGGATTCGATGGCTACATCGAGACTAAAGCCGTTTTTAATCTTGGTGGAATACAACACGACTTAATTCATTTACCTATATTATGGAACTAATGATAAATTATAAAGTGTCTATTAAATATAATCAATAAGTATTTACACACATTACAGCCTTATATTTCAGCCTCCGTGGCGCAGTTGGTTGGACGCCGCCTGTGAAACGAGAGGCCGCGGGTTCGATCCCCGCACCGAGAGAAATATTTGTGCGGCCCACAAATATTTCTTCCGGGTCTGGGTGTTTGTGAGACCGAAAAGTCTCTCGTAGTTCCTGATACCAACGACCCAAGACTCGATCTTAGTGTGGGGTCAGGACTATGTATGTGACTGTTGGGTGTTATTTATTTATTTATTTTGAATAGAAGGAAGTGGACAATAATTTATTTCCAACTCCAACTATTAACTTTCTGATTGATACCGTGAGGGTTAAAGACAAGTAAGACATTACCGGAGATTCGCCGAGCTTCAATGCCCGGTGTCATTATAATGCGTTCCACTGTTGATCCTGGCATCCTACAGGAGTTAGAGTGGTGGGTATCAGAGCGTGACAGTCTTGAAATGAAATGTATTTATTGGTCAAGTAGGCGATTAAAGAGCTCTTATGACAAGTCACTACACATAGCACTTAATCTCTATATATAATATTTTCTATACTTAGTATTATTAATATTCGTTTCTTACTTTAATTAATTTATTGATTTTATTTATTTATTTATAACTAATTTTATTTATCTTATCTATATCAGTAAAATACATACATAAACTCACGCCTTTTTTCGAAAGGAGTAGGCAAAGGTTCCCCTGGTAGTAACTAAGACACCACCGTTTCGCATTGTCTGTTCCGTCTCACGATTTGATAGGGAGCGAGCCTGTCGCCATATCAGGCACTAATTTAAGTCTCCGGGCTGATTATGAATAGAAAAGTCCAATATAATTTTGCCTGACCCGGGATTTGAACCCGAGACCTCAGCGTTGTATCCGTAATGTACAACTACGCCACCGAGGCAGTCAATAAATAATTATCACAACTAAAAAAATATTTTCAAGAAAAAATATTAAGTTACTAAAGCACCAACCAAATAATTCTAAGTGAATTCAAATGCATTTTTCCCCGCCATTCAATAGAAGCTGGATTAACTCTAAGTGCCTAAGGACTATCCAAGAAGTGGAAGTATTATATCAAAGCCATTGACCAATTCAATTAGGCCCATCGACAATTGGCAAGTAAAAATATTTCTATTTTTGCTTGTTAAATGTACAAAAGGTTGTGGAACTTTGAAAATATTTGCCCACTCGGGTACCTTACTATCCCGGTGTAGAAGGGTCGTTGAGCGAAAGCCTCTTTGTTGGCATCCCTATTCTGAAAGTTTACTGTTTGTTTATGATTTTTTGTACTGAATTATAAAGGAATTACTATTCCCGAAGTAGCTAGAAGAGAGGCAGCTGGTGGTAAATTTTCAAGCCTGTTATTCTACAAGTTGGCAGTTATTTTGGGCCAACCCCATCAGTTTGGAATAAGGGCTAAAATGTTAATAGATACCTGTTATCACCCGAAATTAATACTAGGTGGGACCTTTTCACGTAATTTTTATAAGTATAAAGGCAGCGGAGCTAACAGAAAACCCACTTTTTGCCTAGTATGTCCCATCCCACGATTTGATAGGGCAAGCATATCGATATATAGGGTACAAATTTCTGATTCAGGCTGATTGAAAAATCCAATATCACTTTGCCCGATTCAGGATTCGAACCCGACACCTCAATGTCGTATTCGTACGATAGTACAACTGCGTCACCGAGGCAGCGAAATCCACGAAATTCAACCCAAAAAAAAAATTGACACTTCAAAAACATGACACCAAACCGAATGGCCGATCTGTAAAAATCCAATAGTAAAGTTAATTAAACCACTGTTTTATTCGACGAACAGAATAAGCCGCCTGAACGGGCCCATAGCGGACAAACCCATTGTTGTTTTGATTAAATTTGGACAGGCCGATGCAGATTGTTCTTTTTATGCTGCACGGGGAAAAATTGAACCGGACCGAAAATATTTTTATTACTGCGTGTCTCTATCGCAGTGAGTCTTCACGTGTTGGTGGGATTTTTGTAATAGGAATTTGTGTATGCAAATCACATTTTCTTGATGGATTTTCGATTAGTAATAATTAATAGGTACTTTACATATTTTAAACTACTATTGTCATATACATTTATTTGTTAAAGAACTTTTTGTACACTAGTAAAAAAACAGAAAAATGAAAATAAAACAAAAATTGTTAACAAAAAGTACAATGGCGGCCTTATGGCTCAAGGCTATCTCTGTCATATTTCGTTGATAAAGAAAAAGAAATTAATAATTATTTTGACTCGGAAGATAACGATTTCTATACTTGCCTATGAACACACTAAGCAGGAGTTTCTTTTGTTACTGGTGGTAGGTCTCTCATATGTGAGAGGCCATCTGGGTGGGTACCACCGCAGTGTCTATTTCTCCCGTAAAATAGCAGTGTAAACGCACTGTTGTGTTTCGGGTTGAAGGGCATTGTAGCCAGAGTAACTACTGGACATATTGAGACTTAACATCTTATGTCTCAGGATGGCGAGCGCAGTGGAATGCCAAGCATTGCTTTGTAATTCACGGTGTTTTTTGGTTTTGCTACTGTTCATGAGCGGTCGTATCGCTTACCATCAGGCGAACGGCATGCTCGTCTCGCCATTCATAGCAAAAAAAAAAAAAAAGTCGATAGTTTCATGGAGATTGCTTATGAGATTATCCACGACACTGGCCTAATGCTTGGTGTAAACTTTCTGTATCTGTATCTGTCTGTATCAGCCCATATACGTCCCACTGCAGGGCACGGGCCTACTCTACAATCGACAGTACGATTGAGAGTGGTTAGGCCATATAGTCCACCACGCTGGCCTAGTGCGGGTTGGCGGACTTACATACCATAGAAATTCTTATAAACCGCTATGGTATGCAGGTTTCCTCACGATGTTTTCCTTCACCGTTTTAGTGCGTGGTGATTGACGATCAATACACACATGACTCCGAAAAGTCAGAGGTGTGCCCTGGGATTTGAACCCGCGACCACCGTGAACATGTTGGCAGCCGCGTCTGGTCCGTTTACCAACAGGCCACCATGCACTTGAAGTAATGTATAAAAAAAGATAACTGTGGTTATAATATTGAACTCTTCATTTCATTCCGTAACGGTTGTTTGCTTTTTGGATACTTTTTCATCGATGGACGGCACATCGATAATTCCGTTACAGTTTATTTTTATACTTCCGTATTGCATTTTCAACAATTATATTTTCTTAAAGAATTAAAAGCAAATATATAAAATGCATAGTAATAACTGTCGCGTCATGTCATCATTATTAATTTAGACTTGTACTTTTTAATATAGTTTTGAATTACCTTACCGTACGCCAAACAGAATGCACGAAATTTCAAGTCATAGCTTAATTTAAATCAATTATTCACACTGCGCGAAATTACAAAACAAATAAACATTTCATTACACCAATATTGATCCAAAACTAATAATTTCTAATACAAACACAATATTAGTAAACAATTAAATGCACAAAGCACATGGCAACATCAACCACAATGAAATCCATTTTGTCTCTTAACGGTTCGTCGACTCCGTCAGCTGTCGCGAACTTGTCCCTGAATAGTTGCACAGATTGCCAAACGCTTTCCTCACAAATCAACTATAAATACTGTGTACAACAATACCAAAGCACAGAGCAGCCAACATGAGAACATTGGTACTTGGTTCAGTGGCACTCCTGTGCCTCGTGGCGGCTTCCGCTAGGGAGCTTGCCGACGACCAAAAGGACCTGGTAGCTGCAGCCAGCGGTAAAAGCAGCCACCACGAAGAAGGCGGTGGTCACGAGCATCACGCTCATCACCATCATGATCACGGTGAAAAGGGCGCCAAAGGACACAAAGGTCATCATCACCATCATAAGGGTGAGCACGGTCATCACGGCAAACATCATCACGAGGGACATCATCATGAACATGGCGGCGGTCACAAAAAGCACTGGGATGAGCACGACGATCATGGTCATCACCACGAGCATGGACACCACCACAAGGGAGGCAAGCACGGCCACCACAAGCATCATGATAAGGGAGAGGAAACTGACGGATACCACAAAAAGTACCATAAGGATCACTTCCACAAGGACCATCACTTCTACGATGACCACCACAACGAAGGCAAGCATCACAAGCATGGACACCATCACGGACATCACGAGAAGAAGGGAGGTCACCACAAGAAGGGAGGTCATGGCGAGCACGGTCATCATGAACATCATCACGGCAAGCATGGTCATCATGATAAGCATCATTACGATGAGGACCATCACGGTCACAAGGGTCATCACGGTCATGAGGAGCATCATCATCATCATCACGATCATGGCAAGAAGGGCGGTCATCACGACCATAAGGACTGGGGCTTCCACCATGGTAAACACTAACCGTTTAAATAACTTCTGTGATATATCTTGTTATCGTTACGGGTTTTGTTAGTTGTTCTGTTTTTTATTTTATATTAAGTATGCTGTTATTAAAATAAAAATATTTTTAAAATATATTTCTTTCATTTATACTTACACAAATTACATATAAAACTAAAAAAGAAAAGGATAGGACAAAGTATTGGACTGGTGAAGGAAATAAAAATAAATTTTTGTATATATTATAAATATATTTCCAAAATATATTGGACAGTTAATAATAAATATTATACAGTCAAAACAAACATACACTATCACTTTTAAATACGTTTAAAAATTAAAATGCATGTCATAATGTTAACGTATAGTTAAAATTAAAATATAGCGTGTAGGTAATATGTGGTATACTTGATCAATAGCGAATGCTTTCAATTTAGCATTAATAATAAATATAATGACACCCACGTTTTGACAAAAAAAGAGACGTGCAAAAAACGACGAAAAACTATTTTGTATAACGTTTGTAAACCTACATTTTTTTATTTTATTTTGTCTTCTCATTTAAGTGACAGTGAACTGGTAAATCCTATGCATGATTGCCAAATTCCCAATGTTGTTTTAATAATTTGTCAACTAGCGCTTTTTATGTTTCATAGACTACCTAATAAGTCCAGACCCACTATGAACATGAAAACTGTAAACTAACTGAAACGTCGGGAACGTAAAAAATTCAAAAATCAAACCAAATCCGCGATAAAATCTTAAAAAAAATGTTTTCATTGTATATGTTTGTGTATAGATTTGCGTAAGTCTAAGAAATTATTATTATTTTAATTATTTTTTATTGTCTTTATCAATTTGTAATATTGTTTTTTGTTGATATATACTTTTGTCACTATACACTCTTGACTCCTTTCTCTCTCTTTTCTCTTATATCCATCCAAAAGTTGCCTGGAAGAGATTGCCTATTTCAATAAGGCCACGTATTGTACTTATTTTATATGTTCGTTTGCTCTAATAAATGTTTTTGCATATTTTTATAAAAAGGTTCGTAATTATAGAGCGAATTTGTGTCGAGTAATTCTTGTGATTTTTTTATTGGATCTTGGGTACTTAGAGGCGAAATATTATCAGGTTTTATTAATTTTTTATCGAGTTCAAAAAAAAAATAAAAAAAAATAACCGACTTCTAAATTGTAATAAAAAGAGGAATACAACTAATCTTTTGATAAATCTAATATACCTCAATATGCAAAGCAATTTTTTGGGGTCGGTGCCACCCTTAAAGTTTAGGACTAGCTATCCCACGCGATATTATATAGATATTACATAGTTCGTAGCGTGATGTTTACAGTTTGTAGGGGTCAAACTGGCAACGTACTCAAGACAATGTTCATATATTTAGGTACTTTCGATGTATTAAAATATAAGGTTTTTAGGTCTATGGTTATTATATTATATGATAAGGATTATTCCGAAATTGAGTGAACACAATTATTTACGTTCTATTAATTAATAAGTGCGTGGTGGCCTGTTGGTAAACGGACCAAACGCGGCTGGCAACATGTTCACAGTGGTCGCGGGTTCAAATCCCAGGGCACACCTCTGACTTTTCGGAGTCATGTGGGTATTGATAGTCAATTACCACGCACTAAAACGGTAAAGGAAAATATCGTGAGGAAACCTGCATACCATAGCGGTTAATAAGAATTTCTATGGTATGTAAGTCCGCCAACCTGCACTAGGCCAGCTTGGTGGACTATATGGCCTAACCACTTTCAATCGTACTCTCGATTGTAGAGTAGGCCCGTACCCTGGAGTGGGACGTATATGGGCTGATACAGATACAGATTAATTAATGACTACTAGAAGACTAAAATACAATAATATTATTAATATAACAATGGTCGTTAAGAATTGGTTTTATAACAGTTTGTAATTTGAGTTTTTTATTTTGATATGTTTAAATGACTAGTGTGATTATGTATTATTATGAATTAAATATGAAAGATTTCGCATGTGACGCATTTATCTGGCATACCTTTTAACTGTGTCACATTTTACGTTTAGCCTGGGTATATCCCAATTCTGTTACAACGTATTGGTAATATTAAACTCTTCTTGAACTCGCGTCTTTTATTCAACCCTGGAGAAATAAATAAATACACCCAAGAGTCACATACATAGTCCTGATCCCATATTAAGATCAATTAAGTCTTATGTCGTAGGTATAACAAACTACGTGATATTTTGCGGTCTCACAAACACCCAGACCCGACACAAATATTTGTGGGCCACACAAACATTTGTGTCGGTGCGAGGATCGAACCGATCGAATCGATGTCTCATTTCACAATCGACATCTAACCAACTAAGCCACGTAGGCTGTCAAATTGAAGAGGTAAACAAACTTAGTCTTCTGAAAATTAGTAACACTAATATTTATTTTTACACACTTTATATTAGCTTCATTTGTCCGTTTGTTTGTAACCGACTTCTCTTGCCGCAATTTTGAGCCTCTTTAAACGGTAAAATTTCATTCAAACTTTATAGATTTGCCGAGGACGGATGACAATACAATAATTTAAAAAGTATATGACATTTCCTTATCGAGAAAGCGTGCTTACAACAATTACTTATCCTCAAGCACCCTAGCTTTTTAACAATAAAATGATTGTATTTCACTCTATTTTCTAATCTTAAACTCATTAGCAATTTTTTTACTTTTTTAGTTGGTTATTGTTTTATAAAAACGTGTATTTTTAGTTTTTTAAACTATTATACTATTATATTTTACTGGTGGTAGGTCTCTCATATGTGAGAGGCCATCTAGGTGGGTACCACCGCAGTGTCTATTTCTCCCGTCAAACAGCAGTGTAAACGCACTGTTGTGTTTCGGGTTGAAGGGCATTGTAGCCAGAGTAACTACTGGACATATTGAGACTTAACATCTTATATCTCAGGATGGCGAGCGCAGTGGAATGCCAAGCATTGCTTTATAATTCAAGGTGTTGTTTGGTTTTGCTACTGTTCATGAGCGGTCGTATCGCTTACCATCAGGCGAACGGCATGCTCGTCTCGCCATTCATAGCAATAAAAAAATATATATATATTATTTTATTTTCAACACTTTATACAAATGATGTGTAGGTGGACTTAATGCCTAAGGCATTCTCTACCATCCATATTACCTACATATAATACAATATTCATGATAAAGACATAGATGCTGGAAGTTATTTGTGTATTAAATCTGCGCAATATGCGAGAACATACATAAATAACAATAACGTCTCTTAATAAAATATATTGTTTTCATTCTCGATTTTGAGCACGGTCTGACTACAACCGACAAATTTTATTTATTTTTATATTTTGTAAGTCCGGCAAACAGCAAACGGTTTACCCGATAGTAAATGACGTGAAGCGACGGCTTTGCTGCCTATATCGGTCGTTGAATGAGATTACCGCTAGTCAAACACCTCCTTTGCCCCTCATATCCTTTTATTTTCTAACGGTTCGTCGACTACGTCAGCTGTCGCGAACTTGACCATGAATAGTTGCACAGATTGCTAAACGCTTTCCTCACAAATCAACTATAAATACTGTGTACAACGACAACAAAGCACAGAACAGCCAACATGAGAACATTGGTACTTGGTTCAGTAGCACTCCTGTGCCTCGTGGCGGCCTCCGCTAGGGAGCTGGCCGACGACCAGAAAGACCTGGTAGCTGCAGCCAGCGGTAAAAGCAGCCACCACGAAGAAGGCGGCGGCCACGAGCATCATGCTCATCACCATCACGATCATGGTGAAAAGGGCGGCAAAGGACACAAAGGGCATCACCACCATCATAAAGGCGAGCACGGCCATCACGGCAAACACCATCACGAGGGACATCATCATGAACATGGCGGCGGTCACAAAAAGCACTGGGATGAGCACGACGATCATGGTCATCACCACGAGCATGGACACCACCACAAGGGAGGCAAGCATGGACACCACGAGCATCATGATAAGGGAGAGGAAACTGACGGATACCACAAGAAGTACCATAAGGATCACTTCCACAAGGACCATCACTTCTACGATGGCCACCACAACGAAGGCAAGCATCACAAGCATGGACACCATCACGGACATCACGAGAAGAAGGGAGGTCACCACAAGAAGGGAGGTCATGGCGAGCACGGTCATCATGAACATCATCACGGCAAGCACGGTCATCATGACAAGCATCATTACGATGAGGATCATCACGGTCACAAGGGTCATCACGGTCATGAGGAGCATCATCATCATCATCACGATCATGGCAAGAAGGGCGGTCACCACGACCATAAGGACTGGGGTTTCCACCATGGTAAACATTAACCGTTTGAATAATTTCTGTGCTATATCTTGTTATCGTTATGGGTTTTGTTAGTTGTTCTGTTTTTTATTTTATATTAAGTATGCTATATTATTAAAATAAAAATATTGTTAAAAAAATATTTATTTCATTTATGCTTAACCCATCACAAATATTTTCGTGTGAAAAGTACATATAAAACCAAAAAAGAAAAGAAAAGACGTATACGTAGTATTGGACTAGTGAAGGAAATAAAAATACTTTTCCGTAAATATATTTACATATTGGACAGTTTATATTAATACAGCAAAACTAATATACACTATAACTTTAAAAAACGTTTTATATGATGTATTAATATATAGCGTGTAATTTGTAGTATACTTGATCAATAGGTAACGTTTTTAACAGAGCATTAATAAAAAAATACAATGCTTGCGTCCCACATTTTAACAAAAAATGGACGTGCAAAAAACGACAAAAAACTATTTTGTACAACGTTTGTATACCTATATTTTTTTATTTTATTTTCTCTTCTCATTTTAGTGACAATGAACCGTTACATCCTGTGCTTGTTTGCCAAATTCTCAATGTTTTTTCAATCACATATCCAATAATTCTCCAACTAGCGCTCCTTATAGACTACCTAATAAGTCCACCCTTTGAACATGAAAATTTTAAAGTAACTGAAACGTTAGGAACTTAAGAAAATCAAAAGTCAAACCAAACACGAGATACAATAAAAAAAAAAATTGTTTTCATTATGTATGTGTGTGAGATGTGATATTTCCCTAAGTCTAAGAAGCTATTATTATGACTTTATTTATTTTTTATTTTCTTTATCAATTCGTAATATTGTTATTTGTGTATACTTTTGCTACTATACACTCTAGACTGCCGTTACTCTTAAGTCCTTCCTTAATCCTTAATTGCCTAGTGCAATAAGGCCGCGTATTGTACTTATTTTATATGTTGTTATAATTTCAATATTTCCTGAGTACACTAAAGTATATAAATAAAAAAACTATTACACTTAATAAGGAGTATAAAAAACTTAATCGTCTCCGAAAGTATTTTTGCCTACACACAGACCAAAATAATGTCCTTCGATCGCTTCCTTTAAAATAACGTATCCCATGTTTCTGGAAATTACATGTCCAGTGACCGTAATCGGTCTTGGTGAGATGAGGGTACCTGTCCTGTCGGATTAGTGACGAATCTCGCAGCCAGCTAATTTCAAATCCGCCGTGATAGATTGCCCTACTAAATGTTTTTGCATCTTTTTATAAAAAGTTTGGTAATTATAAGGCTAATCTGTGTCGTGTAATTGTGATTTGTTTATTGGATCTTGTGTACTTGGAGGCGAAAGATTACCACGTTTACAATACAGTCTTTAAATAAGATAGATTATTCTTATTCTCGATTTTGAGTACGGTCTGACTACAAGCGACAAATATTATTTATTTTTATATTGTGTAAGTCCGGCAAACAGCAAACGGTTTACTCTCAGCTTTATCCGGTAGTAAGTGACGTGAAGCGACGGCTTTGCTGTCCTGTATCGGTCGTTGAATGAGATTACCGCTAGTCAAACACCTCTTTTGCTCCTCATATCCTTTATTTTCTCTTTCCTACAATTTTCAAAGGTCGGCAACACACCTATGTGTTGTACATTTACAAAGGCGACGAGAATCATTTTCTACCAGTTAAGCCTTTAATTTAATCTCAAGGTTTCGGAAATATTAAAAGTCTCGATTTTAATCCTGGGGCACAAATTACCACGTTTGAATTTATATTTTGATTAACCTAGCGTAATTAACGCTAGGTTTTATTAACCGAGGCCAATGACCGTTTTTGCGCACACGTTTAATGCGATATAGAAAACGTAAAAAAATATTTTTTCGTTTTTACATGAATGCTTTCTGTGCTAATGAACAACCGAAATGTATTGACAAAACATATATTCAATCAAAACTACGGGCAAAATCTAGTTTTGCATATATATTTTTACTTTGGTGTTCTAAAGATTAACGCTTATAAAGTGGCCTAACACTCAAAGTAATATCCAGAAGGTTTGCAAGTTCCACCATTCCGCGCCAGTAACTGCTAATGCTTGACCTCAACTTAACTGATGTACTGATACCCGGCTAGTTACCAATTCCCAAATAACTTTATACGCCTTAACCAAGCTTTTAATCGGATTAACTGGAATAAATATTTAGGAAATCAATTTTATTGAAGTGTAGGAAGTTTGAATAGCTAGTTAATATAAATCGGTCTCTCTAGTAGAGTTTTTTTTACGATTGAGATTATTTTGATTTTTTTTAAATGCGCTGTATTATTATTTTTAGTTTCTTTTTTAATAGTTTTGTATCTTTTTTATAAATAGTTTGGTATTATATTTTTTATGAATCGGAAAATCTTTCTAACACAAAACATATTGGCTTACGCGTTAAATTGAAACAATCTAATATATAAAGTTCTCGTATCTACATAAATCAATTTCTAAGTAATAAAGTATACTTTTCTGAGGCATGTGATAGTCAATCATCACGGACTACCTATAATGGTGAAGAAAAACATCGTGAGGAAACCTGCATACCATAGCGATTTGTAATAATTTCTATGGTATGTGAAGTCCACACTAGGCCAGCGTGGTGGACTATATGGCCCAACCACTCTTAATAGCACTATCGATTGTAGAGGAAAGCCGTTCCCTGCAGTGGGACGTGTATGGACTGAAAGTTACAGTATCCATATAAATAAATAAAGATTGGTAATGTAGGAGCTGCCTAGTTAGATTACTATCAATTTCGTACTTCCGAAAATTGTGGAGTTGCGTAGTGAATTCTTATTACTGTACTTTAGTGAGATAACACTATAATAAACATTTACAACCGATACGAATTACTAGTTGTATTTCATTTGAAGTGGAATCGTAAGTTCAGTAATAAAGTTTAATACAAAGCTTATATATGTATCAAACTAGCGGCCCGGCCCAGCTTCGCCCGGGTACAAATAGATTTCTGTACAATAATATGTACGTATTATACATATAAAACTTCTTCTTGAATCACTCTATCTATTAAAAAAAATCGCATCAAAATCCGTTGCGTAGTTTTAAAGATTTAAGCATACAAAGGGACATTGGGACAGAGAAAGCGACTTTGTTTTATACTATGTAGTGATATAAAATTTATTTTATTCCATCCTCACATGTCATCGTATTAAACGTAAAGAATCACAATTGTCAGAACATTTTTAGTGGTGTTAGGTCTTTTATATGTGAGAGGCCGCCTAGGTACCACCGCAATGACTATTTCTCCCGCCAAACAGCGGTGTAATCACACTGTTATGTTCCGGTTTGAACGGTATTGTGTCCAGAGTAAATACTAGACATATTGAAACTTACCATATTATTATGTCTCAGGATAGTTAGCGCAGTTCCAGCCAAGCATTGCTTTGTAATTCATGCTGTTGTTTGGTTTTGCTGCTGTCAATGAGCGGTCATATCGCTTACCATCAGGCGAATGGCATGCTCGTCTCGCCGAAAGAAACTTGGAATTTAATAAGTAGGTAATAGTAGTAGTATAGTACAGTAATAATAATAGTTTGAGAAAATCATTTCATACACATACTAAGCGTATATACGAGTAATAAAATAATAATTTAGTTAAAATGTCAGATGAATGTATCTTCTACGGTTGGCCTATAGTCTTTTCAGCTTAGCACCACAGGCTTTATACTTCACCATCTCAATGCAAAATATATATTAGCAAGCCTACAAATTACTCGTGAACAACAAAACCAGGGGAAAACACGAGCCAAACCTTTGTAATACAAAAGACATGCCATAGCTCGCGCAGAAAATAAGGCATGCGTTAAGATTGTTATATGAATCACAAATGCACGTGAAATACTAAAGTCTGTCACATTACTCACGGTTCAAGAGGAGCCGTTTATGTGACGCTTGGTCTAATATAGTGAAGACCGCGGTAAAAGGAAGATATAAGGATAATTAATTTTCTAATCTATAACCTTTTTTAAATTGCAATGAATGGCGAGACGAGCGTTCCATTTGCCTGGTACCAAACAGCATGAATTATAAAGCAGTGCTTGGCATGCCGCTGAGACATAAAATGTTAACTCTTATTACTTCCTACTGGAAGTTAATCTGTGTATAATGTTTTTTAAACCGGAACACAACAGTACATTTACACTGCTTTTTGGCGGAAGAAATAGACATTGCGGTGATTACCTAGACTACCTCTTAAATATGAGACCAACTACTACAACTGCATATGACATTTGTTATCTCTATCTTGCTTTTGAAGACAGATCTTCTCAAGAATAAAATTACACATCAATTTAACCATTCTGGGTTATTATAACAACCTCCGTAGCGCAGTTGTTAGGCACCGGCTGTGAAACGTGAGGTCGGGGGTTCGAATCCCGCACCGAGACAAATATGTGGGCGAACCATTTTTGAGGTGTTTGTGAGAACGACATATCTCTCGAAATTTTGATACCAACAATTCAAGACTCGATGTTAGTGTGGGGTCAGGACTATGTACATATTATTTGACTGTTAGGTAGTTATTTATTTATTTTCAAGTACAGTTTTATTTTTTCATAGTTAAAAGTAAAATACATAACTACTAATACAATGTAATTTTGGACACTTAGAATAGTGCTGCTTAGGCTCGAACCTCTTTATTTAACTTTTTTTTTCTTGTCATTTTATTTATACTTAACTCTAAACGATTTGATTATTCAAATTTTGTATAAACATTGTTTTAATGTTTTTACTTCAAAAACTTATGGAGAGGAGGCGTGTAGGTGTACGAACAATATCCATATGTATGTATATATATGTATGTGACTGTTGGGTGTTATTTATTTATTTTATTTATTTATTTATATAATTATAGAAGGTAAAATAAAACTATTTAAAATATAATCATGTATAAAGTATGTAAAGACGTATGTAATTTTTATTCAAAAATTTTACTAGGAATGAAGGATGTCACATTCTAATATTATTTAGGTATTAAAAATGTGGTTTATCCTTTTATACATTGAAATAGTCAATTGGTAACTTAAATATTTATTAGTACATTACTATTACTAAAACTCAACGTTAAAATATCCATCGATATTTTTACCACTTTCGAATCGCCGATGCCTTACGCCACACTAATCCAAGGTTTCATTCGTCGAGAGATGGTCGCATAGTAACGTCGAGCATCCATTCAACCGAATCCGTTAGAGGACACTTACTTTACTCCATCGGAACGTCACTTTAATGTCAATCGGGCTTTATCATTTGATCTCGACTCTGTCGTTTGTCATCTTGGATATTAACTTTGAAACTAATGAGCTGGGTGTAATGAATAATCTGCCTTTGATTCGAACGCAGTCTGAGTGTGTTAAATGTTCGTGTGGAATTTATAGAATAGATTGTGCTTTGAGTGCAAAGGGTGACGTTTGTGAGTTTCGATTTTGGAATGTCGATATTTGTTTGCGAAGCATACTTTTTACGCTAAGCATCTTTAATAGTTTAACGACAATTCGAGAGGTTTTTTTTTCATTTATTGGTTTATTGGAGTAGTGCATTGCATGAGTTTATTTTATTTAGTTCACAAAACTGGACATACACACAAAGCAATGTCAAATGAAATATTGTGTCTGAAAAATAACAAATGTGTGTCATCCTACTCGATGTAAACACGACTTGCATTAAATTGTAAAATCTTTAAGGTAAGCGTCCACATATTCGCATACATATCGAACGCAACGTATCTTTTCTTTGTATAAAGTTTTGTTGAAAGGCAGTGTTTTCCTTATTTAAACGCAGGTGTCCACTGATGCGTATCGTACGTATAGCACGTATCTATGAATTCTTATTCAAATAATAGTATGCGATGCGTCCTATACTTACGATTCGGTAATGTAAATGCTTGTCTTTATACGCCAGAATATTGTAAATACGTGACAAAGTATTTACATCAATTTTTCGCCACACAAAAGGATACAAGTATGCAACGTCTTAACAGTGTATAAGTTATTCGAGTTCATTCATTATCAGGCCGGAGTAAAAAATTGCATTTTTCGATATGGCGACATGCTTGCCTCCTATCACATCGTAGGAGCATACAATGCGAAATTTGGGTGTCCTGGTAGCACCTTTGCCTACGCCTTCTGGGAAAAGTAAATAAATACACCCAACAGTCACATATGACATACATAGTCCTGACCCCACTGGAGGACCCCACTCTCACAGGAACTGTGAGAGACTTTTTCAGTCTCACAAACACCCAGACAGACCAGACAGATCCAGACAGGCCGTACAAACATTTCTCTTGGTGCGGGTATCGAACCCACGACCTCTCCTTTTACAGGCAGCGACTCCACCTGCGCCTTTACGTAAGTTATTAGACTCAGTTCAATAGAGGTAAGTAACCGGAAGTGTATTACAGTTAACTACTTTCCTGATATTTGTTTCTATTGGTGTTTCCGCTTTCACAGTATTAGCTTTAGGTTAGTCATTCTTGTTAATGACGTAGCGTTTGATGCTGTGTGAATCAAACTTCACATTTATGTAACATGACGATATCAACGGAAACCTCATACGAGGTCAATCAACACATAATTATAATAAGTTTTATTTAAATATATTACCAATGAATATTTTTTAATAGATTATTTTTTCATTTACTTTACAAATAATATTTTTTAATTTTAATGCGATATGTAGTCTGTGCAGAGCGTATTTATAACTCAAACATATTCTGCATTCACATTTACTTGCATAAACTCTTTCACACTCTGATTAAATTTGCATGCTTTCAAATCAAAATTCACTTATAATATTCTTCTATCTTATTATTTTCATTTCATATGCAAAGATATCGCTTAATTAAAACACTGCCAAGACGCCCATAGACTATTTATTAAATGTTTTTGCTCATTAGACGAGACGCGTTGTTTGTGTAGAAAACTTGATTAAAATCAGCGTTATTAACAGCTAAAACCGCATTGTTTCTAATTAAAGCATTTTGTTTGTTCGTCGAATTACTACTGCAAATAATAAAGGCATACAATTTATGAAATTTAACGTGCCTTGATTAGCTAATTAATAAAATAGCTCTGTAACTACTCGTATTTGCAATCGATCAGCTGATAGTTTTGTTGTGTTATTACAATAATTTTATCTTTAATTATTATAATTAAATTTTTATAATCTAGATTTGGGTTATCCTGTATCCATCATAATATATTATTGGAGGCACAATACAGCTTGTGGTTAACTATTAAAACTTTCTTCTTTTATTTTTTATTGTTATAGTATTGACATTGTTTTACTGTTACATTTTGTTGCTGTTGTGTTATTTTTCTTCATACCGTTCATCTATTTTTTACAATATTTTTATTATATAGTTATTGTTTTTAATTTAATTTGTTATTCCCTTTTATTGTTCTAGTATTTTGTTTTTATATCGGTTCTCTAAATTGTTAATTATGTGTTGTGTGTGTGGAGACTTGTTATTAGCAATATTGTTACCTCATACTTAAGTTCTATATACCTATATATGTATTTGTATTAGTCTGTAAGTCTTCCTACAAATAAAAATAAAAATAATAATAAATAATAATATTATTTGTCTTACTAGAATTAATAATGACGAAATAAGTGTTTCAATACACAACAATTCACATGAATTGGTTGGGAGTGGAGTTTGTGCATGTAGTTATGGTAATACATTATAGTGTGATTTTCGTGGAAGACTTAAACTCAGAATTGGACTACTATTGGCTGAAGATGCTGCCATCATCAGCTTCTTTTATGATTAAAAGAATTGCCACTAATCACTTCTTGTGGCCATCTTGGGCTCAAATAGAGGTTGGCAGCCACTTCACAAGGCGAAACAGGTTAGTAGCCTGGCATAAGACCGCCGTCTGATGTGATTCGATACTCTCTTAGGGCGGTTTTGTGCTTACCATCAGATGCAGTGCAATCACTATGACATGCCAGATAAAAAAAAAAACAAGACGGGCTTAAGCCGCACTAGAACAGGTGCCTCAAGAATCCAAGACGAATGTAGACCCACTGGATGCTTAATAGAAGGACTACATCGATAGTTTTTGATTGGGGCATTGACGCAAAATTGAGCAAACTGGCGTGGTAAAGAAATGATGTTCTAAAGAAACTGATGAAATTATGATGATAATTACATATGTATGAGCCAATATACGTCACACTGCAGGACACGGGCCTCTCGATCGAGAGTACGATTGGGAGTAGTTATCACATATAGTCCACCACGTGAACCTAGTGCGGTTTGGTGGAATGTACATACTATTAAAGTTGCTATGGTATGTAGGTTTCCTCGCGATGATTTCCTTCACCGTTATATAGGGCACCGAGCTATAGGGCTTTCTTTACTTATTTATATAGTAAGATTGAGTTATTGCTAATCGGTGGGTGAATTTTGCTGTGGGTGTATTTAATAATAGATTACATGGAATTGGTTTGTGGTAAATAGTCTGTATCAGCTTATATACGTCCCACTACAGGGTACGAGTCAACAATCAAGAACATAATTGAGACAAACGTATAATACAATACTTCTGACCTCACCAAAAATAAAGTATATTATATTATTGACGGCAATTCTTATAAAATCTATCTAAAATATAAACGATTTATAACTTCATATTCAGCGGGTACTACGTGTGAGTCTGTTAGTGAAAATTAAAATTATTTCAGTATCAAATGCTCTTACATCAACGCGACACTCAACCGTTTGAGGTAGCCTCCTTGCGCGAGTAAACTGCAGTAGCCGTGGGATTTAGAATACAAATTGGTTTAGTTATAAAACTGTATGCACATATTGCGCGATGTGTTTAACGTTACGCTTGGGCAGCCTGCGGTGTTAGACCGGTGATTATGTTCAACTGCCCGTGAAAATGGTAAAGATATTTATTATGTTATTGGTTGAATTTAGTGTGTTTAGGATTGGATTTTGGTGTCGGTAGGCCTTAACCTACCAACACCAAAGTCTTAACTTGGAGTGTATCTTGGGTTAAGTGAGATAGAAGAGACAAACAATGAATGTATTGGTAAATAAAAAACTATTCATCATCACACCATTTGTGTAGTGGGGAAATATTAGACTCAATAAATTCGTTTTTAAGGATTTTATGGCGGATTTGTTTAAATATTTCGCATTGTTTAACTTCCTGACGTTTCGATTATTTTACGGCTTTTGTAGTCGCGGGTTGTTAATACTAGTCATCCGCTCAATGACTGTTACAATTCAACTACCCTTATTTTACAATTGTTAAATAAAAAAGTTAATTGTTTTTTTTTTAGTATCGATGCAGTTGGGAAGTTAAAGAATGTAAAATTAAACCAAATCCGCGATAAGAAACAAATATTCGACTCTTTAACGTTTTGTTGAAGTAAGTGTAAATACGAGTAGGAAAGATGATAGGATATTTGAGAAATATTTGGGTCTCTGGTAAATTGATTATATAAATTAAAAGTGTGAACAACATTATAACCTCACATCATTTTTCAATTTCAAATCGGTGGAATCAGCTTGTTGCCGATGAACAAAAATTGCCAACCAACACGACTTACGAATTGGTCATAATTATTTTTGATAATAACAATGTTATCCAATTGCCAATTCACGAAATAAAAAAAAATGACGTAACACTAAATTGATAACTAATTACTTACATATATACATAAACTCACGCTTTTTCCCAGAAGGGGTAGACAGAGGTTTGACCAGGACACCTACGATTTCTAATTCCGGGCTGATAATGGATAGAAAACTCTATCACTTATTTTTAATAAGTTACAATAAACGATAAGAATTAGACGGTAACAACAAGATAGTTATTAGTGGAAAACTTTGCTCGATTGGACATAAATATTTTAAACGTGTTTATAGTTACTATTGTTCTGTTTCTAGTCCAAAGATTAATAAAATAAAAAATAAATACATTCAAAATTCACAAATAATAATACACGGATCGTCATCATTTAATCACTTTCAACGAGCCCACTTAACAAATGAAAGGCTGCATTTAAACGGAACTACACAATAGCACTAAATAACAAAAAGCAATTCATAATTGTTCATAAAACACAGTTCATTACCATTACCAGTTATTCCGATGATGTAAATAGCGTGAAAATTTCGAAATATTTTGCGGTGAAAACAAATAAGTTTGTTGTGTATTGACCAGTGGTTACTGCTGGAAACCGCAGTGTTACTATTATAAATATTGCAAATTTTACTCTGGAAAGTGGGGGATTTGAATTGCATGAATAATACGTATAAGCTGACCTTTTGAATCATATAACTTGGTAATATGTTAATAACAAAATTTGGAAAGTTTAAGGCCATGACAAAGTATTTTCACCAAAAACAATAATTGAAAGAAAGAAAAGACTAAGAATCAAATACGTAACTGGAGAATAAAATTCTCATAAATAATAGTTCAAAAAACTAGAAATACACGCTTTTTTATTAAATATAATTGATAGAGTTTAAGATTAGAAAATGGAGTGAAATACATTCATTTTATTGTTAAAAAGCTAGGGTGCTTGAGGATAAGTAATTGTTGTAAGCACCTCACGCTTTGTTATAATAAAATCAATGTATTTCACTCCATTGTAAAATATTTATCAATTACTTTACTAATGAAACGCCACGCGATGCGATACGTGTTGAATCAAATCAAATCGTAGTATTTTCTATGACTAGAACCACAATACAAACACGCCACGTGTTCGTATCGGATCGGCTCGCCCAGCATTTCAGTAGTATGTTACATATATATTTCAGGATTAATTCTTACAGGTTAAAGTTTTTGCTTGCTCACACTGTGTATGTATTTGTCTATAGTTTTAAGAAGCTATTGATACTAGAAGGGGGGAATTATTGATGACAGTGTCCGTGGCGCAGTTGGTTAGACACCGGCTGTGAAACGTTAGGTCGCGGGTTCAATCCCCGCACCGTGACAAATATTTGTGTGTGATCCACAGGTATTTATTTCGGGCCTGAGTATTTGTGAAACCGAAAAATGTCGTGTAGTTCCTGATACCCACGACCCAAGACTCGATTTAGTGTGGGGTCAGGACTATGTGTGACTCTTGGGTGTATTCATTTATTTATTATATTCAATTTCATTTAAATAATTCATCATGAATCATTTGACTAACATTTTATCAAAATGTATTATACATTTTCAAAGTGACTTACTAACAAAATAGCCTACAATTCAAACATTTGGCGTTGTATCTGATATACTTAGAGATGCAGAGCCGGACAAAAATTTATGTCCATTCCACGTAGTCTTGGCACACTACACCGTCCTATGTACTGGACGTAAAAAACTTGCATCTTGGAGCATAAATCTTGGCGAGGAGACACGCGCCGTCCAAGTTCCAAAACTCAACTGCCCTGGGTATTGTAAAAGATAATGATCAGACAAACTTTGTGAAATAACTATTAATTTGGTTGGGGACTCGTAGTTTATGCACGATTGGGATTAGTGGAATTGAAACCGAATTTCGAAGGTGTTGTGTTTGTGTTATTAAATTTTACGAGTCGGTGATGTAAGATTTTCAACAATCTACCCACTTTGATAGTTTATATTTTTCTTGTTACTAATACATTTTTTTTATTTTGTTACGTTTGCTGATGTCTGATTATTGTATTTGTTAAATTTGTAATTTGTTTTTGTACCAACTGGACGTCTGTGTGTCACTTGAGCTTCTCTTTGAAAACCAGCGCTGCGGTATTATTCAGGTGATATCGCAGCATACAAGCTGAAAGAGTGGCTCATTGTTGGCACAATATTTTAGGTATAAAAAGGGTTTACTCGTTAGTTTAGTTTTATCTTTATTGTGCCAATAATAAAAACTGTTATTATGATTTATTTATTTTATTTTGTTATGACTATTTAGAACCTGGAGGATGATTTAACTTTACTGGTTTTAGAGTACTTACAATCACGAGAGATTGATCTGAATACATTTTCGTGGCATTGAAGATATTTATTATCAGGTTATTCTGAATTCATCAACATTTTTTAGAATATAAGAGCTAATATTATTCAATAACATATCAGCAATAAAAGGATGAAAATTCCGATGAAAAGTAAAATTGAACTTTTAATTCGAAATTCACAATATCCTATAAGTCATACTGTAACTTGACAAACTGACGTCTGGAATTACAGAAACGAAATAACTCCGACAAAATGAATATCCAACCCCGTGCAAATAGAAGGATAACATCGCTCGTGAAAATATTAATAAATGGATACCAAAAATAGAACGTGTAATAACATTTTGAAGGAATTAGTAAACACGAAGTATCAGTTGGTATGAGTTGACGTGACTTTCCCGCAGTGTATCGTAATGTACCGTTGTATGTATGCTCTTTCTAGGAGAGTAAAGGCATTTAAAAGTGAAAGAGTTTTAGATTTGATATTATGTACAGGGTATATCAAGATTGCTACCGAAAACGAAGCCGGGTGGTAGTTTAAGCGACTTCAGACACAATGCAACAGAAAATATTGAAAAAAAAAAAGCGACAATATTTTTTTTATATGGTCATATTTGGGTGGTAAATACACTTTTTTTCCTAAAATGATAGTGTATACACTTTTATTTGTAAAGACTCTAAGATATAAAAGAGTTTAAATTATTATTTTAGCAAAAACTGTGGATTTACCACCTAAATATGACGATATTTAAAAATTATAAAAAAAAAATGACGCGTTTCTTTGCAAAAAATTTAGTTGCATTGCATTTGTAGTCACTAAAACTACCAACCGGTTTCGTTTTCGGTAGCAGTCTTGATTTGATAACTCAGGGGATTTGTAGAAAGTATAACTAAAGTAACAAATTTGTTATGACATTGCTCTGTTGCTGCAGGAGAAATGGGTAAGGTGTTAGTATTAATAAATAAATAAATATACCAACAACATTCACATACATAGTTCTGACCCCACATTAAGACCAAATATTGTGTCGTGGGTATCAAAAACTGCGAAATATGTTCGGTGTCGCAAACAAACAGGCCCGAAACGAATACCTGTGGATAACACAAATATTTGTCTTCTTACGGAGATCGAACCCACAGCCCCTCGTTTCACAGCCAGTATCGAAATAACTGCGCCAAGGAAGCTGTCATGACTACCCGGACAGCAAACACAGCCTTTATATTACCGACAATATTAGAAGCGGTGAGAGTTCTGTGATTAATGGACATTCGATTAAGCTTCTAAATCAATTACCATCAATTTTTTTTTTGACAGTTTTAATGGTGTATTTGATGATTCAGTTATTCTTTCCTTTTCTTATACCTCCCAGTGCGAAAGGATGGTAGTCCTGACTGGCAGTTAGTATTTTCTATAAGACAAATATAAAATAAATAAACACACCCAACAGTCACATACATAGTCCTGACCCCACACTAAGATCGAGTCTTGTGTCGTGGGTATCAAGAACTACGAGAGACTTTTCGGTCTCACAAACACCCAGACCCGATATGTTAAGTCTCAATATGTCCAGTTACTCTGGCTAAAATGTTCTTCAATCCGAAACACAACAGTGCATTTACACTGCTGTTCGGCGGGAGAAATAGATATTGCAGTGTTAACTATCCAGGTGGCCTTTCACATATGAGAATCCTACCACCAGTAGGTGCATGCATACTTATTGCAAAAATAAATCATAACATCAACAATCACGAACAAAAAGCAAACTGCACCACAAAAACGCTTTTCCATCTCATAAATTAACCATACGCAAAGGAGCTCTATGTCAAATTCATTATACGGTTCATGCGCCCATAAAATACCTCCTAACATTCTTTGTCAAACGCTAAACGGTTAGTTCGCAGTAGATTTACGGTGTATGCTTTATTTATTCATTGGCTTGTCGTCTGCTATTTTAGTTTTGAACTTGAGATTTTGTAAGAATAGTGTTGGATATTATTAAGTCTGGCATTATGAAATATACATATTATGTTTAGATTAACTTAGAATTGGTATGTAAAACAACTATGATATGCTATTTTCAGTTTCTTAGAGTCTTAGTACTTATGAGAATCAGTACCAAATTGTCATTTATAAGTAACTAGCGGCCCGGCCAAGCTTCGCCCTGGTTAAGATAGATTTCTGTACAATAATATGTACGTGTTATACATATAAACCTTTCTCTTGAATCACTCTATCTATTAAAAAAAGAAACCGCATCAAAATCCGTTGCGTAGCTTTAAAGATTTAAGCATACAAAGGAACATAGGGACAGAGAAAGCGACTTTGTTTTATACGTAGTGAAGAAAAAATAATAAACCATAAACCAAGCATAAGTAGCAAATCACATGACTACTGCAATGCACAACATTTTGTGAACTAATTATAATATTGTAAATTGAAAAACTGATTTACTTCACTTGAAAAGTAAACACCGGTTCACAACTTATAGATTATGCTCCTATTACCGCTGTGATCTGATTTAAAGCATAATATTGTAATCAATGATAACTCTGTATTTTTACATGTACAGGGTGCAAAGTGCAATGTACTGCCATGCTTTGAAAATAGAAAATTCTAAGCGATATTGCTCTTTTCTTGGGCAGGCGTTTACAATCGAACAACGTTGTTCACCTCACTTAAAAAAACTTATTCCATCAAATAACAATGCAATTGCAAACATGTGAACTGGGTATTTACAAAATACGTGATCGCGGTGAAAAACGTAGGATATACACACATCGCACGGTTTATCTGCGCTTTGTTTAAACCTTTTTTCGTCCCCTGTGTTTGCGCCTTTCGTTTTCACGTACACTGTTTGTGTTAAAAATCCAAGGGATTTACTAAAAATCCGTTTAAATTAACGGTTTCTGCAGCATTACGGTTAGAATGCTTTGTGAAACGAAAAATTGCACTCCTATTTGTGTGTGACCAGAACAAACTTTTTACTAGAGAAAAAATAGTGTAGAGACTATTAGTAACTATGGAGAGACGCTACTTAATATTAATATACTTTAAAAGTAAACCGTCTATTGAAATCAATACATTGATATAATATAATGTAATGTGGAAATTATATTGCAAACTTACAATATTTAAATTGTGACTTATGATGTCCGCTGTCGATTCTTATACCATTACTAAATACAGCAATTGCTAGTAAATATATTATTTCATAACATAAGAGATATAAAATGTTGAATATCATTTTGTGTAAATAACATAACGATGCTTTAAATCCAAGCTCGTTTCAGTTCAATTATTTATGTTTATTTTCCTTATACAAATTATGTTCCCAAATGAGCAATTGCTGGGAATAACGCCGTCTATTTTGATGTGTGTTTTAAGTCATAAGCAGTAGCGGAAGCAGTACTTTACGGACGTTCCATGAAAAAATGATTAAAGGTTTCGGTTTTAATTATGGTATAAACATGATAGCTGATGGTAAGTGATCACAGCCGCCTATGTTCGCCGTAACGCTTGGATCATGGATCGTTAAATCGAGAGGGGAGAAGTAAGAAAAACTATGGGAAGAGGGAAGGGGTTTTGGCCATGCGGCAATGCACTTACCGCCCAAAAACGTGTTTTTTTTTTCTTGCTATGAATGGCGAGACGAGCATGCCGTTCGCCTGATGGTAAGCGATACGACCGCTCATGAACAGTAGCAAAACCAAACAACACCTTGAATTACAAAGCAATGCTTTGCATTCCACTGCGCTCGCCATCCTGAGACATAAGATGTTAAGTCTTAATATGTCCAGTAGTTACTCTGGGTACAATGCCCTTCAACTCGAAACACAACAGTGCGTTAACACTGCTGTTTGACGGGAGAAATAGAAACTGCGGTGGTACCCACCCAGATGGCCTCTCACATATGAGAGACCTACCACCAGTAAACGTGACAGCATACGTGGCCCTACCCTTGATCTACCACGTTTTTGACTTAACTATGCCCAAGAGATTGTGGTAAAGCTTATGTAGGTATGTCATAATTAAGAAAACGAATAAGGAAATAAGTGGTCTTCGAAAGACTGCAAATATCAATCTCATGAGGTAAAGTTAGTCAGTAGGTACGTGTTAAATTGATTATTAGCGTAAAATTGTTTAATTTAATTTCATGTAAACGTTTTGGCACACGCTGTGTGTTTATAATGTAAATGCTTTTATAAATAAATAAACTAAACAAAAAACAATCGACTACTGTTTATCTTAGCAGATAACACAGATTTGAAGTGTCGACAGAAATAATTAAAGAAACAAAATATCTTGTATAAAACAAACTGTTTAAACGTTCGGTGGCTGAATTTGTGCGAAGGTTTTTATAGTATAAAAGTCCAATAACGTCGTGGACCATGTCCCAACTTGAAAAGAAAATAAGAGACCAATGCATTGTATTTGTACTGGATCGTTTTTGAGCTGGATTATTATTATTACATATTATATAACCTATAAATGCTGCTATTGTATACAATATGATTCGTTTTGATCATTTTTAATAATGAATAAATTTATTTTCATTTGTTATTTTTTATTGACATTTCTGTTAATTTCTCTTCTAATTTAATTTTATGTTGTACCATTACAATTGTTGTGTATACCTTTAATTAATAAGTATATATTTAGTTTGTCCACGAATGTATTATTGGAAAATGTTCAATTTACATATCGTTGGTGTGCTTATTTCAATAAAATAAAAATAAAATAAATTTACAGAGCGTCACTACTAATGAATATTGTTCATTTTAGTCTTTACCCTGTAACTTACGCCCCACACCTCTTGGCAAACAGTCCGCTCGTAAAAACGCGTCGATCATAAAAATATTTGATTAGCCTCGTCACTCTCAACGCAGCCAATCCACCATGCTGAAACATTCATAAGCATCATGCTTAGATGCTGCATTATTGAGCTTACTTCCCTGGCTACTTCAAGAGAAGAGGAGGCTCTTGAATATTTTTAGCACGCTGAATGGCGAGACCAGCATACCATTCGCCTAATGTAACCGATACGACTGCTCATGGACAGTAGCAAAACCAAACATCATGAATTATAAGGCCATGTTTGGAATTCAGTATAATAATACAGTTTCACATCTCCGTAGCCTTATATCTTATATATAGATATGTTACACTACACTCGCGCCGACGGCGTCACCTTGCCCACGGCGGCGCAGTTTCTTCGCCGGCGAACCACAATAATGTCGCTAACTTTAAGGTGCCCGACTGTGTGACCTCGCCACTTGAGAATCACAATTTCTTCACTTCCTTCACCACGCAGCAATTAGCTGTTACCCATTAGTGCAATGAACTAGTTGTTAGAATTTATGTTAGTAAGAAATTGATTAGCGTCAATTACGCCCGTCTGCCGTGAATGCTCGACGGGGTAGTGGCGAGTGCGGGTGGATGGCGGCCCGAGAGGGGTAACTGCGCGGGCGACAACGGGAGCGCGGCGCAGGCGCAGCGCGTCGCGAGGAATAATAATATAATTTTTTAACGCTACGTTACAGGCACGACCTCATTTTTAGAAAGAAAATGCGTAAAAGAAGTTGAAAACAAATAATTTTAATTGTGCACAGTGACCAGTTATAGATTAAGATATTTTATACGGGCGATATACATTGACTCTTCTTATATAAACCTGATAATAAATAAAGCTGATGAAAGAGCATGCGTTTTTTATTTATTATAACATATATATACATAGTATGTATTTTATTTGTACATATTCACATATATAGCGTATGTGTAACATGTTACGAATATGTATTAATAGTATTATTTGTATATTAGTTAGTTTATTATTATTATTCTCTTTTTTCTTTTGAGAATTTGTTATTTATATTTCTTACACTGCCCTCTCTTTCTCCTTCCCTCATATCCATCCAAAGGTTGTCTGGCAGAGATCGCTCAGAGCGATAAGTCCGCCTTTTGTACTTTTGTATTTTAGTGTATCCGTTTGTATTGTTATAATATAATAATTAATCAGTGTACAATAAAGATTGATTATATAAATAAATAAATTTAACGCAAGACAAGTAAATTACCAAAAGGCGAGAAATAGTTATTTATCACCATTCCGTAGAATTAATTCACTCTGCTCAAAATTACAACGAACCTTTGTTCCATAGAAGTCATTTTGAAACGATATCCAATATTCCAATGTGCCAAATTCCAATATCGGCAGTCGATTTTGTCGCCCAAAGCACTGGGCTTTGTAAAAAATCAATAATACTACTCGTTCGGGATGCCATCACTCATTGATCCGAAATACAATGTCGGAAGAAGTGAAACGCGTCCTATACACAGTATAAATCAGAATGGGCGAGAATGGGGTGACTACAAATTGTTATTTATAAGGGATAACTTTTTTAAATATAATATCATAAATTTTTAGGTTTTCTCTATCAAATCGACTGCAGTGTCTTGGATATAAGATGACTGTGAAATGAGGCAAAATTATGAATGAAAATATTGTCTTTTAAACCTAATCTATTATCGTCTCTGTTACAGTAATCTTAATATGTTACGGTTGTGTTCTTCCATTTTAATTATTATACCGATGAATAAGAGTTTATAGCAATGTTACACTCGATAAGTACATAGGTACTATTATATTCTAATAGGATAACTTGTCTGAATAAATATCATAGGGCAACAAAGTTGATTCAGATATGAATATTATTTATATTGCATTTTATAACAAAAAACGATAGAACATTCGATAGTGTTTAAATTTCTTATAATAAAACAATTCGAAACCGTAGTTTTGTAGATACTGAAATAAAATATAAAACGCTATTATTCCGCGGTAACGACACAAAAGATTAAATATCTAGTAAGTAACGATCAAACATCTTTTTGTTAGTCAAAATGGTTGATGGCCAAAGGTCATTGACCTACTTATCTCATATATTTTACTGTCGAAATAAGAAAGTTTGTCTTCAAGAAAGTTGACATGCGCATTGGCGGTTTTTTTATTATAAAATAATCAGTAACAAAAGACTTCTCAACCACATGTGACTGTCAGCATTGGCGTACCGCATGAAATGTCACAGTTTATTTTTATAGAGGGAAAGCCGATTGCTAAGCCATTTGGTCATAGCAAAACTGTCATTCTGAAAGCAAGTGTATTATTCATCATCATCATCATCAGCCTAAACTGTAGTCCACTGCTGGACATAGGCCTCCTCTAAGTTGCGCCACTTTACCCTGTCTTCGGCTTGCCGCATCCAGCATCTGCCAGCGACCTTTCGCAAATCGTCACTCCACCTAGCCGGTGGGCGTCCTACACTACGCTTGCCAAGACGTGGTCTTAAGTGTATTATTAAACTTACTTATTTCAATAAAATAGTACTACCATCCCTTAATAAATGTTAAATTATAACAACGTTTTCCCTTTTTTTGCTAAAGACCGCATACATACGCATTCGTATTTTTACACCAATTTATCGTCTCTTTGATATTAATAACATTAATTTATAAAATCTCTATATAGGGTTCATCCAGACTGCGGCCGAAAATAAAGGCTGATAATAGTTTTACTGATTACAGACATAATGCAACTAAAAAATACTTTTCATTTGAAATATTCATTTAGTTTTATTTATTTATGCACAATATTTCGGTGGTAAATCCATATTTTTTTCTAAAATCATAATTTAAACCTTTGCGTTGATAGCGTCTTTAAATAAAAACGAGTTTATATTATTATTTAAGTAAAAACTAGGTATTTACCACCCAAAAAAACTATTGGATTTTTTGAAAAGCTTTTAGTTTCATTGTGTCAGAAGTCACCAAAACTATCACCTGGCTTCGTTTCCGGGCGTAGTCTACAAATACCCTGTATAACTTAAATAACTTACAAAAACTGCAAACCTGCACCTACGTTAAAAGGTCTAGAGGTTCATTTTCGCATTGCAATCACTTAAAACTCTTATCAGATAAATAGAAAACATATTTATATCTACATAAATCCTGGACACCCTACTCTGGCCGGGCCGGTATGACAAGGTCCATTATCAAGCCCGTTCGATGGACACGCTATGGAAAATAATTCCCATTGAGTGCGCCCTCTTTGATGGCGTATCTCACATTTTTCCCAACCCCCTCCATCATTGTCATCGAGGTATTTAAATTTTTCCGAACGCTTTTTTATCTTTTGTGTGTATTGGTAGTTTTGCTTGTGTGATGCACTATGTGTAATAAGGTTCAGTCTGTTAAGTTAGGACAGTATGTATTATAAATTAATTTTAGTCAAGTGGCTTGACCCCTGTAAATCGTTCTTTCGATTGTAGAGCAGACCCGTGCCCTCCAGTGGGACGTACATATTATATTGGCTGATACAGTGCAGTACAGTCAAGTAGTAGCTCATAGATTTTTTTCTTTACCCAGTAGGAAAAAATAAAATTGACTATTTTAAGAACTTGGCCAAATTACTTACAATTGGCAATAGGTATGATAATACAGGAATTATAATTATATTTATGGTGTTCGCCATCTAACGTTACATTACATTTATTATTTGGATGAATCTAGTATAGACATTATAAAATATTATAGGAACTTTGGCGACGAGTTTTGTATTGTTACCAATCAATAAATTCGATTAATTAATAAATAAAATAATTATCAAAATATTTTTTATTTATCACAATTTACAAATATTTAGAAAAGTCTTAATACAACCATACCTTTTTTCCAATCACGTAACATAATACCCACTTAAAATACAATCTAGGACAATAAATATTACAACTACAATTTCCACATTTGCTCCATAGATGGCGCTATTTTACATTGTCACGTGGAGTGAATCTCAGCCAGATATCTTTATCGACGCACCTTCCGAAGTTGTGGTCTGTAACGGGTAATTTCGACGGTGTTCTGACGCAAGGTGCTAATGTATATTCGTTTAGTATGGCTTTAGTTATTTTCCTTATAATTTGCAGGGCTAGTTGCTCACCTGGAAAGAAAAATAAATTGTTAAATTTTATAATTTTAATAAAATATTAAAAATTTGGCGCTCATGCGTTAGAATTTAATTCAATTTAAAAACTGTTTTTTTTTTTGTTGATTACGTCGTAGATACAAGATTACGAAAATAAATAATTTAAAACTAAGTTATTTCTTAAAACTAAAACAAGAACTGCTACCACATAACTGATGGATTGCTTTGCCTAATAAATTTCAATGCAAGATACAGAATACGCCAGTCGAAAATGTTCGCCCTTCAAATATTTCAGAATATTAGGTCGTATTTTAACCCCATTATTACGATATGTAGGTTGTATAACTATTTGTCGGTAAAACATACATTTCTTGATATTATGGACAGCAGATTTAATAGATTCAAGCTGGATAATTATGTTTATTCAAATTGTGTACCCTATTTTGCCTATATGCTTGCCTACTTTGGGACCCACATTTTGGATACTTAACTAATAATTGTAAAATGTGTACCTTGTATTTTGTATTTTCTTGGAGGTTTTCCGCAATAAATTTATTCTTAAATTCTATTCTATAGTTTTGTTAGGTTTTAATTTGTATTTTTCTATGTTTTCTGTTATGTACATGTTTTTATAAACTTTATAATTTGTATAAATTATGTAAAATGAATTATTCTGAACGATTAAGATTCAGTTATAATTAGATTAGGATTTAAGCTTGGGAATGCAATCTAGTTTGTAGCTGGCATAATAATAAGAATATATTTGTGTTTTATTGTATTCTGTTTTGTCTTATATAAATAAATAGTAATAATAATTAGATTTTTTCTAAATGTCAATTTTTGCAATAACTAATGTTATATTTGTTGAAAAATCACGTGTTAATTATCGTAAACGACAATGTCAACCTAAAATAAATCTATTCCACAACTTAGTGGTGCATTTACACGCTTGACCAACCTCGGCCAGCCTCAACAACAGTTTGGCCCGGCTGGCCTTGGCCTGTCGTCGTTGATAGCTTGATGTTGGTAGACGTTGGCCCAGCCTTAGCCAACGTGTAAATGCACCATAAGAATCGTACCGGTCACCTCACAGTTCACGGCCTAAGTACGCCGTTAGGAAAGCAACAGCTCGACTATGAAATAATAATCATGCAATTTCACTCAAACGTATTATGCTTTCACCACTTATACTTGTCTTAGTGGGTCAGCCTTACAGCTATTTCTATGATTGTAATTACTTTATTTATTAGTATTTAAAAAATATATGTGTTAGTAAATCCGTAGATGTAATATTTTTTACCCGGAACACAATTATGCGTTTACACTGCTGTCTGGTGGAAGAAATAGACATTGCCGTGTTACCTACCCAGGCGGCTTCTCACGTATGAGAGATCTAGCAACGGTAAAAAATAAATCATTTATGTCAATGCAGCATAAAATTTTCTTGCTTAATTGTTTCAAAATAAAATATTTTTAAAATAAATATGGGTGCGCAGTGACACTTTTAGTAATTCATATTATATTATAATGGGGATGAAGAATAGTGAACTCACTATTCAAAACGTTTTTTTTTTCTGTATTTTATAATTATTAACTGTCCGATTTAAAATGTTTCTACCGTGCATCATTCTATGCTATGTTCTATATTATATGCAATTCTTTTTGTGTAAGATTTTGGATTTAATTGTTATATTGGTCATAAAAGTATTGTATTTGTTTTTAAGTGTTTTGTAAGCGTCTTTAATTTTGGTGCACAATAAAGCAATATATTATAAATAAATTAAAAAATATATATTTAGTAAATTTTTACGAAGAATTAATTAAGAGACAGGATTTAAAAATAGAAGCCAAATTATTCTAATGCATAAATCTGTGAGCAACTACCGTCAAAACACTTATGCATGAGTAATTAATTAATTATTTTGAATATGAAATTAAAAATACGTGGTACGTATTACAATGTTAAGAACGATATTATTACTGTAATTTAAAAAGACTAGTTTATTATGTTAATTAATTACAGGTTAATTTGCGATTTACGTAGTTCCTAAGGGTAAAGTAATTAATACACGTGTTTTAGTTTGACTCTTATGATCTGTATTTGACAGCCTGTGTGGCGTAGTCGGTTAAGTCACCCACTAAAAAAAAACAGAGACTATGGGTTTTATCCCAGCACCGAGGCAAAATATAATTTGTGTGATACACATATTTTTGTCGGGACTAAGTTTTGTGACACCGAAAAATACGTGTTAAAATCTATTGTAATGTTTAATGCTTATTATATGGCACGAGACCTGTGTCTTAATGAGGTAGTAGGGCTATGTTTGTGTCTATTGGGATTGCGATTGTTGAGAATTGATTTATTATTTGTTTTCGATGTTAGTCGATTAAGTATTTTCCCATAGTAGGTTTGAAAAATTAAAATGATATGGGCTCTATCTGCGAACATAGTATTATTAATATTAAGTTGCCCTTATAATATCATCATGATTTTAAAGACTGTGAAGCAAGAATGCAAAATGAAAATGTTTTGTTTCTAATACAATAACTAAGTTAACTTTCTATCTCAAAGACAGATCGTTTTATAGCTAAATATAATATTGACTTCAAAGTATATAAGTCTTTATCAATTAAAAAACTTACCGACGCATTTACGAGGCCCAGCTCCAAATGGCAAATAAGCGTAGCAATGTTTCGAAGAGCTCTCGTCATCCAAAAATCTGTCTGGATTAAACTCTTCCGCCCTTTTATAATGCTCTTCATCGGTATGAATGGCTTCCACTGGAATATTCACTGTGATCCTCTTATCAATTAGCAAATTACTGTCCGGATACTGATATGTCTTGACGCATTGTCTTGTAATTATCGAGTATGGTGGATGCAGCCTCAAAGCTTCCTTTATAGCCATGTCTAAATAATCTTCTCTATTGTCTTTTGAGACCGAACTCCTTGCTCTCTCCTGAATGTCGGCGTCTAAAGCCAGCTCAAACAACAAAGCAGTCAAAAGGTTTAAACACGGTATATACCCTTCAGTAACAAACAGACTTAACGTTGTGAACGCAAATTCTGTGTCAGAAATATTTTTGTTCTTATCTTTCAATCCTAGTTGATGCATGTTCCCGACTTTCTTGATATATTGCATTAATTTACTGTTTTCTAATTCCTTTAAAACTGTCTTAGATGGATCCGGCATCGTTGTAACTCCAAATATGATGTACAAAGACGGGAATATATTTTTCAAATAACTTTTAAATTTCTCAACAATAGTGCGTCTCTGGACGATAGATCGTATTTCCCTTACTACCGACCCGTTACCCAAAAGTAATTCGTTGAAGACACAGTCCAATACGTCGCACAATAGTTGTTGAACATTCGTATCTCCATTTGTTCCCGGCAAACATACATGCAAGTCAAATCCGGTGTTGATATTATTCAATAATGAGTCGAGTCCTTGCCGCAACAGAGTCCATTTTTCGCCATCAGCGTAAAACAAATTGTTACGTATACAAACATCCTGAGATTTGAACAAGCTCAGACCTCTGCTGTGGAAATTTGCGAAATCCGTGGACAAAATCCTCTTTATGGCGTCTGGATCTTTCACTATAAGGTCCGGTATCCTGCTTTTGATGCGCCCGACGAATTTGTCGTTTGGATATTTTGCGTACAGCTTCTTGACATCTTCGGTGTTGTTTGAGATGGTTAGGATTCTATGGTAATCGCTTCCCATGAAGGGAATGGAGGGTTTGTAAGGGATGTGTCTGACGTACCAGTAGCTGAAGAACTTGGTCACATAGTCGAATATAAGCGCGAGAATGAGGACGACAATAACTGATAGGTTGATGAGAAAACTTTCAAAGAACATTTTGCGTTCGCTCGACGCGACGTTGTGTTTGTTACTGTGATGTTAGTAGTAGGCTAGTCCGCAAGTGGGTCGAAATAACGGAGACTTTCTGTTCGGTACATCTCGAAGTGTTTTGACGCCGTTACGCAGTGTACGCGTGAGTTACAGAGATGAAAACATTTTCTATTGATGCTCTTTATGGATTACGATATTTTTAATTTATCAGTTTCGTGTTGAAAAATAAAACAAAATTTAATAATATTTACCTAAATAATATACCTATATTGTATTATGTACTGCATATTTGGAAGAAAAAATACACAAATACAACTACATTATAAAAGTACAAATGTCGGTTTTATCTCTCTTGGTTATTTCTTACAGACAACCTTGAAATGAATATAAAAAGAAAAGAAGATTATTTACGTGTAAAAACCGGTCTTTGTCATATAATTCAAGTTTATCTTTGTGACTATAAAATTTATCACATTAATTTAGTGGGGGTTTTTCATTTAATTGATAATATACTAGCTGCTCTTTACAACCCATACCAATGCATCACAGAAAAATATTTTTCATATCAAAATAACTTATTTTAATCAGAAAACAATAACAATAATTATAAAGTGAAACATGCACTCATCTTACACAGTCGTGGTTTTCAGACATATAATTAGTATTTTAATAATTTAGAAATTATGGACTATATGGCCTAACCACTCTCAATCGTACTGTCGATTGTAGAGTAGGCCCGTGCCCTGAAGTGGGACGTATATATGGGCGGATACAGATACAGACAGACAGAAATTATGCGCCTAAAAATATTCACAAACACAATACTCTGACTAATTTGGTAAAAAATCTTATTTGTATTCAAGTTATGACGCGACGCACAAAATCAGTCAATTTTTGCCCTGGCTCTGGCTACAATTTCTTTCAAACCGGAACACAACAGTGCATTTACACTGCTGCTGGCGAGAGAAATAGAAATTCCGGTGGCACCTACCCACACGGCCTCTCACATATGAGAGATCTACCACCAGTTTACTTTACAAAAATAAACTCTAACCATTATTTGACCTGTCTTTCGCTAATAACGTCATAAATTCCCGAATATAGTAGGTAAAGAGCAGGTGATTATCTATTCCAAGCTAGCATTACCCTGTACTAGCAGTTTCAAAGGTAATTCTAACAAGATCTCTAAGCAAACTGGGTCGTCAAAGTTGGTCATACCCAAAGCTTCATATGACGGTGTTAGTAGTTTATTATCCTTATACAAAGTTATCAGGAGTAATCAATGTATTCACAACGTAAGTACTTTGGATTAAATCTGTAAATCTGTATTTTGATAAAAAATAATAAAAGTGCACTACAGAATATAAGCTGTTAGATTCTATACGAGAATTACAAGTCACAGATCAAATGAAAAAAAAATGAAAAGATATTTATTAAAATACACAAATCAACGCTTATACGTAATATTTTCAACTAAAACTGCTTTATAACATTATATTATCATCAGTAGTACATATATTACATGGGTCAGGTTAGTCAGTCAAAATATTCAACCATAATGGACAATTCGACTGAATATAGAAGTTAAAATAACTTATAGAGTAAGTTATTACGTTCTGGATTCGATTCCTAAATTACGTAGATCGATTTGTGAGATATTTTATTCAATAATTGTATTGTATATTTCATTCAATAACCTGTAATTAGGGTCACAACTATGTTAGTTTGAAACCGGTTTTTATATACATACATACATAAACTCCCGCCTTTTTCCCAGAAGAGGTAGGCAGAGGCGCTACCAGGACAACCACTTTTCGCCTTGTATGTTCTGTCCCACGATTTGATATGGGGTGAACTCCATATCAGGCATAAATTCCTAGCTGATATTAACAAAGAGGATTTCATTTAACCCACGTGTTGTTAATCACCCCCGGTGAGAACCTTTTTTTAGTTCAATATTTTATCACCCGTTTTATTATGGAGCGAAGTGGACAATAATTTATTTCCAACTCCTCCTATTAATATAACTTTCTGATTGATTTCGTTACGGATTAAATACAAGTTAGACATTCCCGGAGACTCGCCGAACTTCAATGCTCGGTTTCATTACTAAGCGTGCCACGGTGGGTTTGAGGGTGGTCAGTCTCCAAAAAATCACCCCCGATGACATCGTACAAAATTTGAAAAGAATCCGCTGAGCTGAAATACAATTCGGTTCGAGTACTTACCTGAGCGGTAATACGCCTTTTCAACCTGTCTTCGGCTAGTCGCATCCAGAGTATCACTGTCAGCAACCTTTCGTAAATCGTCACACCATCTACAAATGATGCGCAGAACAAATAACACGCTCACATTGTGCCAATTAGAGACATAGAGAGATTGAAATAAAATTATTATTTACGGATTTTATCGCGGATTTAGTTTAGTTTTCATGTTTTTTACTTCCCGACGCGACGTTTCGAGTACTTTACAGTTTTCGTGGTCACGGGGCGTCCCGCCCCGGATATAAACCGTGAATAATAGTTTTATTTCAATGTGTTACACATTCGTGTAAATCTAAGAAACCATAATAGAGAGATTGACAAATAGAGTATCCACCGTCGACTCCACCGTCCACTCTTATGTCTACATAATTGGTCGAAACCGCATGTACAATGGCTGAACTCGAAAGGCGACTTGTGTGAGTCACCATGACGGCTCGTCAACTAAAATGTCCGCTCATTGAAAACTGTTACATACTTGCAGATACGAAAGATATTGGTGAATAATTTATATCGCCATGTTATGCAGGTTTCTTCACTATGTTTTCCTTCTCTTTTATAATACGTGGTCACTGAATATCAATACAATACATACATAACTTCGAAAAGTCAGAGGTGTGCCTTGGGATTTGAACCCGCGACCACCGTGACCATGTTGTAGGCACCTGCGGCTGGTCCGTTACCAACAGGCCACTACTCACTACGAACGAATAAAAAAATATATCGTAAAACTACTCGAAGTTGCCTTTATAATTACTAAAATATTATAATATATATTATGACTATTTAACAGAAAGGAGTGAAAGTAATAAAGAATCGACTTTCATTTCCTTAGATCTGCGTTCGACATATTTTTGTTGTGATAGACAGCATACATTTTTACTGGTGGTAGGTATCTCATATGTGAGAGGCCATCTGTCTATCTATGTAGGTACGACTGCAATGTCTATTTCTCTCGTCAAACAGCGGACACAGGATGGCAAAGTCAATGCCAAGCATTGCTTCGTTATAATTTATGGTGTTTGGTTTTACTTCAATCCATGGACTGAAGTGTCACTTACCGACAGGCGAATGGCATCTCCCGACATTCATCGAAATAAAATAAAAAATTGAGAACAGTAACTCGTTGAAATCAATATTCAAACCTATTAGCCCAGTCGAATCAGTATTTTAGATTTACTAAAATTAGAAGCAGCAATTTTCGTTCGGAATTCGTTAGAAGGGGTCACTGGTACCTAGTCTAAATTCAAGAAATAGGGATACCAGACTTGTTACTTCATCCGCCATCTTGATTTAAAGAGTTACACGAAAAATATTAATCACAAAATTTGTTTAAAATTAAATTTCCAACAATTTTGGTTATCATCTTTTTTTTTTGTAGAATCGATATATTTAGTTTTATACCTTTACAGAGGTCTGTCAAACGAGCAAACGGGTAACCTGATGTTTAGTAATCAGTGCCGCCTATGAACATCTAATAGGAATGATATTACGATCCAAAAAGACATCTCCATAAATGTGTCATCAATTCGGGGGGGGAGCGGGAAGTAAAAAGGATGGGACTAGGGAAGGTGTTTTTGGCATCTTTCAATCTCACTCGCCGAAACATCACATCTTCACATCGATCTCCTGTGAGATAGTGGTACCGCCCAGGCCGAACTTGCCTATTATACTGAGTCATGACAATAGCGTGGGTCTACTACTATTCTATTACTTTTAATTCCTAGTCAGTAGTTGAGATAATATTTATAGTATAAACTACAGCAGGCGTACTCCATGCATTAAAGGGCTAATTAAAAGTTTTTGTTAATAAATGTAAGGATCATTAGGTGTGGTAGAAGAATTCTAGATGATGAATGATGGTGTTAGTAAATGATGGAATGTCTGAATACAACGACCTTTAACTAATGTAATACTAGCGGTCCGTCCCGACTTCGCTCGGGTGGAAACACTTTTTGAGTCCAGTTCACATAATATGACATTTTATTTCGCGTATTAACTCTTTAATCATATACTTAAACTCATCGTGATTGGCCTTTTTTTCGAGATAAATATTAGCCTACGTATTAATCAAGCAACTTTTATACAACATATTATCGAAATTTGTCCAGCACCGCTATAACATTGAGAAACGAAATGAAAAGGCGTGTCGAACTATATCAAATATCTCATCCTTGAGAGTGAAAGTGGTTAAACAACATTACTAAGCAACAAATCATTTATTTTGCTAATGTGGGTTAAATACTTACCTTTTACTTTTACGAAAGTCTTTAGTCCTTTTGATGTGGAGAAATCAAAACTACTATCAATCGATTTTAGTCAAGAAAAAACAAAACAGTTATGCTTTTAATAAATCAGTTTGGAAGATTTATTACAGTTCAATATTTATTTAAAAATATATTATTTATTTTTTGTTCCATCTCGCAGATAAATCTTGCATTAAAATGCAATCATATTTTCGGTTTAGCGCCATCTTTCGTTTTATTATTGAACTAAATTGTAAAGTAAAGGATGTAGCTTTTGGAAACGTAAGCTATGGTAGTGTTTGCAACAAAATGTTATAGATGGCGCTATTTTTAAAGTCCATAATAATTTGATTTGTTTTAAATCTGCATTACGGTAGAGTTATGAATCCCAGTCGAGCACAGGACTGGATCAGGCCATAATCAGCCGTTGCTGATCATGGGACACTTCTACAACCAATAGATTAATTGAGAGGGGTTCGGCTATTGATTTTGTTGTACAATTGATTGTATAAATTATAATGAACTAGCGGCCCGGCCCAGCTTCGCCCGGGTACAAATAGATTTCTGTACAATAATATGTACAAAAATCCGTTGCGTAGTTTTAAAGATTTAAGCATACAAAGGGACATAGGGACAGAGAAAGCGACTTTGTTTTATACTATGTAGTGATTATTAATTATAATGTTTATCGTAACCATAATGCAATGGCTTAAATTATACATTAATGGTAGGCCTTGTTACTGCGTGTTAAAGATAGACAGATTATAAACACTATATATTATCTTAAGTACGTGAAAAATATTTACCCCTCTTCACCCGAAAAATCATACCTACTGGTCAAATAGATGTTAATTGGCCTATCCTATGATGTACACGCGGCCTACGCACTACATATTTTTATCTGAACTAAGTGAAAAATATTTACCTCTCCTAATCCAAAAAATCATACTGGTCAAGTAGACCTGACCTAAATTGGCCTAGTATGCCATGATGTACACTTGTTCTAAGTAATGTCCTTCCTTATAAGAATACAAGATATTTCCTATGACCAGAAGTGTATCAATTCATTGGCTATTGCCATTAGACCCGTTTGATGCGCTGTCATTAGCCAGGTGACAGCGGGAGCAGGTGACTCGCCAGTCTCAGGTGTTAGGAAAGGTGGTGTATGTCATAAAATCACATTATTGGAAGTTGGAATATGGGAAGAAGTGTGCCCCGCTGAGGGGACCGCGAGATCGATTAGTTTTAATATAAGGAATTATTTTTCTTGTCGCTAATAGTTAAATTTTTGGAGGATGTGCACTTCTGCGGATTTTTATTAATAATATATTGTAATATTATATGTATAAACATTCACTTATTCACAAATTACGATAGCTTGTTTATTTTTAACAATATTTTTTATTTAGGTTTTTTTGAGTTATTTACTTACTTTGATTTTGGATACTACTAGAAGTCTATGGAACGTTATAATTGGCACCAACATAAATATAATTTTCAAATAGACATTCCAATATCAGTATATTCTTGAACTGGGGATTAATCTCAGGTCATTTATGGTTTTGATATGATTTTTAAGACATATTAAATTAAACAGAAATAGGATTACATGATATGCGATGTGCGTGTTGGTCTGTTGGTAAACGGACCAGACGCAGCTGCCAACATGTTCACGGTGGTCGCGGGTTCAAATCCCAGGGCACACCTCTGACTTTTCGGAGTCATGTGTGTATTGATAGTTAATCACCACGCACTAAAACGGTGAAGGAAAACATCGTGAGGAAACCTGCATACAATAGCGGTTTATAAGAATGTCTATGGTATGTAAGTCCGCCAACTCGCACTAGTCCAGCGTGGTGGATTATATGGCCTAACCACTCTCAATCGTACTTTCGATTGTAGAGTAGGCCCGTGCCCTGCAGTGGGACGTATATGGGCTGATACAGATACAGGATTACATCCTAAACGAATAATAATAATAATTATTTGATGATAAAGAAAATAATTTATTGTTTCCATTAAAATGTTCAACATAATTCAGTTTCGTCATTGTTTTATCTATCACCACCAGAGAAGACCGGACGGGAAACTCTAGTTACGCTCTTTTCAAAACCAGTTAACAATATAATAGTGATTATTAAAAAATTTACAAGTTGGTTTAATCAGAGCAGTTCAGTAATAATTTGTTGTAAAACGATAAATATTTATAAACAAATAACTCTTTTTAAAAACCCAACAAAACATAACGCAACCAATGATTCACCGTGACGTCACCCCACTCCCGATACCTCCGATAGAGGGCGCCCCATTACTCACAACTCGCGACACAAGTTAATTATTGGACATTATTAATTATCCGTCGTAATCTGATTAAAGACGTATGATTAATTATTAAAGTTTGTTTGATGAAGTTGTGATTTGGGACGAGCTCTGTGGTCTATGTATGACAGCAATTTGTTATAAAAATATTTTTGAACACAATCGGCCGATTGTTATTGTTGTAAGGATGCAGGCTACTTCTACAAAAGGAGAAAACCTATGTTAAATAGTGAACTTTCTATGGAAATAAATTCCCGTCAAATAGCAGTATAAACGCACTGTTGTGTTTCGGGTTGAAGGGCATTGTAGCCAGAGTAACTACTGGACATATTGAGACTTAACATCTTATGTCTCAGGATGGCGAGCGCAGTGGAATGCCAAGCATTGCTTTGTAATTCAAGGTGTTGTTTGGTTTTGCTACTGTTCATGAGCGGTCGTATCGCTTACCATCAGGCGAACGGCATGCTCGTCTCGCCATTCATAGCAATAAAAAAAAAAAAGTGAACTTTCTATGGATAAATGTGATTTTGGACTAGGCAGAAGTATATAAATTAATATAGTATGCCATTATGTCCATAATTCTTACTCCATAGTAATATAGGATATATTTTATGAGTCTGGGTATTATGAGACAGGATATCATTAGTAGTGACCATTTGATTTCCAATGTATTTAAGGAAATAAACTCGTGCGTAAAATGAAACTACGGTATGGTTGCAAAGCTATGGTCTCGGGTTCGAATCTCGGGTCGGGTAAAGTGATATTAGATTTTCTGTTCAGTCAGGGCGATAGGCTCGCCCCCTAAGACATCGTGGGACAGAAATACAAGGCGAAACATCGGTGTCATGTTTGCACCTCTGCTTACCCCTTCTGGGATAAAGGCGTGATAAATTAATAATAATTAACTTTAACGATGAAAGAAAACATCGCGAAAAAACCTGCATATCGAAGAGATTTAAAATATTTCTTATGCTGTATAAAGTCCGCCAACCCGCACTAGACCAGTACTAGCCAAACTCCTTCTAATTGTACACGAGGTCCGTGAATTACAATCGGACGTATATGGACAGGACTATTATAATAATTATTCTTCAAGACCCGAAATCTCCAACCCAATACACAACCAATTTTGTTACAAAATGTTACCAAATTGCCTAACAATAGACTCATGAATAATACGATAAAAAACTAAATCCTAGACATTATACGGATTTTTTTACATCCCAAAAATTAATGTTAATAAAGGCGAATAAAAAACTCGTTACCGTCATTATCCCTAATAAACGAGAGTATATGGCCGCGGACGGTAATGGTGTGGTCATTAGGGATGCAGGAGTTGCCGACTTTGTGTCGCCGTCTTAGAGGCTTTTATTAGCCATTATTTGTACTGACCTGTTATTTTGTGATGTTATGTATTTGATGTTTGTGATCTGCGTGAAGGATCGGTGTTGAAACAGGTATCTAAGTTAGTTCAATGAGTAATTTTGAGAGACAAATTTGCTATTTCGATCTTAAATTGATGAGGTTTTAAAAAATCTATTGGTCTGGCCTAACCACTCTCAATCGTACTCCCGATTGTAGTGTAGACTCGTGCCCTGCAGTGGAACATATACGGGCTGATACAGACTGGAATGTGCATATTATTTTAAAGAAAGACAAAAATTTAAAGATATACATGTTTCTGTAGCAGAAGAACGCGTAATATGAAGTAACCCAATATTTTTAATCAATTTAATATATTTTTAGATAATTCCTTGTATGCCTAAGCCTAATATAGAACTTTGAACTACTTCGCAAAACTTGTAAGAGGGAAACAGTTTAAACGCAGCCGAGTTTCTCAATATCATAAAAAAAATATTCAACATTACCTTGTTAAACCTTCATCTTACCATATCAATATAATCCATTTCAGCATCAAATTGATTTCAATAAATTCATATTTGTGGGCATTATATCGCAAGTACTGATGGTAGCTCTATCATATTATGTGAAAAGCCGCCTGGGTGGTGCCCTGGTGCCACCGCAATGTCTATTTATACCACCAAACAGTAGTGTAAACAGTGTACCGATTTAAAGGACATTGTAGCCAGATTGACTACTGGACATATTGAGGTTTAGCATCTCATGACACAGGATGGCGAGCATAGTGGAATTCCAAACAATGCTACTGTCCATGACTATTCGTATCACATATCATAACGCTCTATCAAAAAATGGATCAATCTCGGAAAAAATGTCAGAAATATTATATTTACCCTAATAATTTCCTATTGTGATCGAACGCATAATGAAACCTCCACGGCCGATTAAAAATCAATAATGTTCACAAATGTTCGCTTCACAACTCAGCGAGAGTCGATTGGATCCGATGAATGTTCAACTCTTTTGTGGATACAAATCGATCTTGGTTTGATTGTATGGATGGTATGGAGGCCCAATTCGTATTTGGTCGTGCGATGGGTCAATGAGTGGTTGATTGGATTTTTTGTGGGTAAAACTATGGCCTTCGGTTAGGCCATGGGTAGGGGAATAGCCCCCCTGGAGTCAAAATCGATTTGCAAGTTCATGTTGTGATTTTTGTAGATTGAATAGGCTTTTGCTTTGTTCACTTAATACATATTTTTAATAACTGCTCCTATTCTTTATTTCATGGAGAGTTAAAATTAATCGCCTCTTAAAAACGGCACCGTAGAATTTATTTTTCTACTTCGTTGAGGCCACTTACCGCAATGTTAAACATCCCAATCACAAGACTAAAGTTTACTTGGCGAGTTAGTGGTTACATTTGCAGTCGTCATCATGTTTAGAATACATACATACATAAAATAACACCTTTTTCCAGAGGGGGTAGGCAGCGGTGGTACCAGGGTACCCACGTTTCGCCTTGTGTGTCCTGTCCCACAGTATGATAGGTAGTGAGCTTATCGCCACATCGGGTACAACTTTCTGGCTCCGGGCTGCCACTTTGCCCGACTTAGGATTTGAACCCGAGACCTCAGCGATGCAATTTTACCGTAATACAACTAAACTACCGAGGCAGTGTTTTGAATACCCTAGTATATATCCAGCAGCATAAAAACAAATATAGCCAAGTACTAGAAATTTATTCATGGTTGGCTATCTGCATCCGCCCGAATAAACCCCCCGATACTTACCTACATACCTTGTAGTTAAAAACCCGTCATGCTATCTTATATAGACGTGTGTTTCATAGACATCCTGTGTGTATACGGATGTTACCATGTTGCATTAATGTATCCAACGAGAAAATTTTTTATTGCAATGAATGACGACGCGAGCATGTCGTTCGCCTGATGGTTAGCGATACGACCGCTCATGAACAGTAGCAAAACCAAACAACGCTTTGAATTGGAAAGCAATGCTTGGCATTCCACTGCGCTCGCCATCCTGAGACATAAGATGTTAAGTCTCATTATGTCCAGTAGTTACTTTGGCTACAATGCCCCTCAATCCGAAACACAACAGTGCATTTACACTGCTGTTTGGCGTGAAAAATAGACATTGCGGTGGTACCCACCCAGGCGGTCTCTCACATATGAGAGACCTAACATCTGTGTGACCATCTATCGTCGAATAATCTGCTTCTCTTTTTTTAGTGCGTAGGTCCGGCAGTCGAGCAAATCACCTGATGGTAAGTGATCACTGTCGCACATGAACATCTATAAAGGATATATATATTGGATTGTAGATGTGTTGTCGGTGTATCAAATTGGGAGGGGAATAGAAAGGAAAATAATGTCCTATGAGACGAGCCTGCCCATTCATGCTGTATCATAACTAACATAAGCGTGACTACCACCAAAATATTATTAAAGACTATTTTCACTCTCGCGGAATATTTTTGCCCATTCCGATCTATTGGTAATTATAGTATATGTATATGTGTATTTTTATATCAGTATATAAAGGTTTTTTATTTATATATTATGGGTATTTTATATTTAATTGATGTAGTTTATTCATTGTAGATTATTATTATTTCATTTATGCCCTAGACTGCCCTTTTTTCTCCTACTTAAATATCCATCCCATAGTAGCCTGTAAGAAATTACCTCGTGTGATAAGGCCGCCATTTTATCTATTTCCTATTATTATGTGATTTCTTTGTTATTTCTCTGTACAGTGCAAAATAAATAAATATCACTTTTAGGTACCTAGACTGCACTGTACCTAACGTGAATTGTAGCATATCTACTTATCCGCACTACAATACAATACACCTGCATTGTAGTTCATAAAAACATCATTAAAAGCACACGTGGACTAAAATTCTCGCGCATCGCTTCACCGATTACCGACACACAGATACGATCAAGACGTGTCTATCTGGACGACATCGTCCCCTGTCGTTTCGTCATATTCACTATACTGATGTTAAGTGACGGGTTAGCGGTCGTCTAGCTTCAATTGAATTATTGCTTTAATTTGTATGGTGATTAATTTGCTTGTGAGCTCGATTGGAAGGTTGGTGTTGGGTTTCGGTAGGGCTTTACATGTGTGGTGTTGGAAGTTGGTGGATTTGTTGAGATTCTCTGATTTTAGTATCAAGTTCAGTATGTGTTTTAAACAATATGCATTTGCCAAAATATAATACTTTACTATCTATATTTTTTAATTTTTACATACCGTGGTAACCTTGCCATTTCTCAATGTAATTCAATAGCATAACTACAATATCTACATAAATGTCAACACAATATTTTAAGAAAATTAACAAATAATAGAAACGTATGTACTAATTATTATTGGCTAATTAAATAAATAAATAAATAACACCCAACAGTCACATACATAGTCCTGACCCCACACTAAGATCGAGTCTTGTGTCGTAGGTATCAGGAACTACGAGAGACTTTTCGGTCTCACAAACACCCAGACCCGGAAGAAATATTTGTGGGCCGCACAAACATTTCTCTCGGTGCGGGGATCGAACCCGCGGCCTCTCGTTTCACAGGCGGCGTCTAACCAACTGCGCTACGGAGGCTGTCAAGATTCCATCCTACATCATTTGTAAATGTTTAAGGATTACAAAACAGTTCAATTTTCAAGGTAAGAAATCGGTGCTAACATCTGAAGACTTAAATACAGTAATCCAGATAGCAAGACTTACAAATATTTTCTCTGTCTCACCCAAACAAAAATTAAAAAATTAGCAAACTTGACCTCCAATTAAATATACCAGAATTAAAAAGTGGAAACGTTATAAACCGCCACACAGGGATAAAAATAAAACGAAAACAAATCATTAGTTCGCACTGACCTTGCCGAGGGACCGTTATAGCGAAAGTTATTTTTTTTTTACAAAAACCCGGAGCGCAGCTATGCCTCTGATCTCCTGAGCCGCAAAGGGACCGAGTGATATACAAACTTTGTAAGGACTGTGCACACTGGTTTAGTTCTATCAGGAGATTTAGGCTTAAGATATTGATCTCTCGATTGTAGAGACGGCCCGTCCCCTGTAGTGTAGTCTTTAGCTGGATTATTGTTTTGTAATGTTGATAATATAATTTTATTGTTGTATTTCTTGTCTGAAAGCCTCCGTGGCGCAGTTGGTTAGGCCGCGGGTTCGATCCACGCACCGAGTGAAATGTTTGTGCGGCCTACAAATATTTCTTTCGGGTCTGGGTGTTTGTGAGACCTAAATGTCTCTCGTCCTTCCTGATACATACATTCCACGACACAAGACCCAACAATTTAAGTGTGGGGTCAGGACTGTATTTGTGACTGTTGGGTGGGTGTTATTTGTTTAGTAATACTATACTGTCGTGCTAAACCAGGTCTATGTAATCCTTTAAGAAATTCTGTTTTTCTTTGCATAACATACTTTAATTCCTATAAATAAAAATAAAAAATACAAAACTATTTGAATGCTCTTAAATGAAGGATAAAACATAAACGCACTTTCTTGTTTTGCTCTCAATCTCTAGTAGAGAATGAGATCCACTGTACCAAGAGTTATAATATTACCAAGAGTTTATTTTTTATTTCAAACACAAAAGTACTTTTATTATTCAATTTTGATTAAATTTAATCCAGGACATTGTTCACACCTAAATATACCAGACAAAATTATCTACTAAATGAAAATACTAGTCCATTATTAAAAGCGAAAACCACGCCAGTGTGCAACCTCCGCAAACAACCGGCCGGGACGCTATGGCGACGACAGTTTTGACTATAAATAAGTGTTGCATTGTATTCAGCGTATGCCGCTACCGTTCGGCGGCTTGGCGGCTCCCCACAAAAGAATTTGGAATCTTTGTACCGCGGCTAGACGTCCGCTCTGCCGCCTGCTCTCCGCTACTTAGTAACTACTTTGTTTTGTATTGATATGGAATATATGTTTTGTAATTTAGAGGATCAATATATTTAATCATTATTTTAAAAATACAAAAATATACTGAATAAAAATTACGTTAAATAAATAGCAAGTTGAATATTTCTCATGAAACAAAAATGTTAAGTTTTAGTTTTACATATTTATACGAACCTATCACTGTTTGAAATACAACATCATTATGTTCGGTAACTATCATAATTATAAACAACATAAAACGTTGGGACATTGGAGTCATTCAAAGCTCCCTAAGAAGGGAGAGGAATAAGTCCAATTTGGCCCGCAGTAAAGTGCAAACCCTTTCGTGTGATGAAGGTAGCCGATCATGCTTATTCTTAGAATCATTATTAAAATGCACAAAATAATTATATAGCCTCATTCTCGCTGAATATAACGAACAATAGAATCATAACAAATATACGACCTTTCCAACAATAAAGTAGCAGAACCTGACATTCAATAACCCAGTCACAGCAAATACCAAAACAATTTATCATCATTTCAATATTCCACACCATTTTACAACAGTTACACTCGATTTTCATTCGGTTGCGAAATTTAATTAAATATCTACCATTTTGTTGTGCAAACTGGCCATAAATCTAGAGAATCTAAAGACAGATGAATCGGGCCCGGCCAGATGCAAGCAAATAAATTAAAAATTCGTGATACAATTATTATTATAATGATCGATTTGAGCCCGGTGTAGCGTAAAACATAAAACGCTGTTGGTATCGGTAATTGAATCTAACGTGCTATGCAGTATTGCGACTAGATAACGTTATAACTGTTTTTGCGCTATTTATTGGTTGTTAGCAAAATAATTTGGAGTCGTTTGAGTTTTAGTCAGGTAAGTGCAAAAAAAATAAGTTTAAAGTTTACGTAATTATAAGTTAATATTTTTAATTCAATTAAACCATGGAAAATTGAAACCTGACCTATTATATCAAATATAATTAGTCATACATAATTAAAATTAATAACAGTCATTAAATTTATGAAATTGACAATTCAATGTTTTCTTTTAAATACGAAGTATAATACGTTATGATTGTTTGTATTCAAATTAAGAGAATAATTAATCAACATAATCATAAATTAACTGTCAAATTATTATACTAACCGTATTTAATAAGAAGTGTCACTCTCAATACCATAAATAATCTGCAAAACATATTTCTAAAAGGAGGGACATACACAGACATACTTTTGCATTTACATATTTTATTCGAACGGATATAAAAAATAATAGTCTAATAAAATAACTATTAGTTTTCGTTGTTTATTACCAATTATATTTGTATCATACATGTGCAATATCTAATAAATAACATATAATTCGCCAGAATATTAGGAAATAATGTCATTATACTTACACCCGGATTTCCGATAATTTGATTCTTAAATTGATCGATCATGATCAACGACCGCATGATACGTTCAAATATTTTTATAATAATCAACATCCGACACATTGATCCACATAACATAAATTATAACGTTCACAGATTAATTAAAGTTTTAAACCTGTTATTTTCACCTTCTTTCATATAAAAGTACATTGCACTTTGAATTAGTTAAAATCTCCTCAAAATACATAACTAAGACTTGATAAGTGCTATACATACGTTAACTTGCGGCTTTCTCCCAGAAGTTTGACTACGAAAACAATATAATTTTAGAATAATTGAAATTATATTTAAGAATAAACCGAAGACCTTTTTCAAACTATTTTTTACCTAAAAGAGTTTTAATTCCAAGTTGTATAACGTTTATTCTGTATTTATTATTCAGATATAAAAAATATATTTTTATCTATTGGAAAGTATAAATTGCGTAATAAATTATAATGACGCAACACAAGTTGAAACGACTATTTTAATAACTGTAAATACCATCCTCAAAGTAAATAGCTAAAACAAAACTATTCCACTTTTTGCCACTGCTAATAGCTATTTTCAATAACGCTCTACCAGCGGCCCGATGTGCGATATCGTGACGAGAATGTTTTATGTTTTTTTGATATAAATCTAAAATTGCTTCCAGATCCTGACATTACATCTTTAGTAAAAATAGTCTGGTGTCTGGCGCCAAGCGTAAAAAGCTAGTTTCGCTTGATGGATAATGCTGTGTCTCTACAGTAAAAACTACTATAATGATGTGTCAAAGTTGGCGTTCTTCTTTGGTAATATTTTACGTATCTTATAATTTAAGTCAGATGTGTATGAGTATTAAAAGTATTTAAGATACAGTATATTATGTTTTCTTATTATTTAACTTGGTAGCCTTCGTGGCGCAGTTGGTTAGACGCCGGCTGTGAAACGAGAGGTCGAGGGTTCAATCCCCGCACCGAAGCAAATATTTGTGTGAACCACAGGTGTTTGTTTCGGGTCTGGGTGTTTGTGAGTAGGGCCTGGATCCCGGAATTCCGAGATTTCGTAACTCCGGAACTTCGAATGATTTTTTACGATATTACAATTCCGGAACTGAAGTAAATATCGCAATCCGATACTCATTTAATTTGATCTCAATTTCCAAAAAATACGACAGTGTAACTTTAGAGTTTTTTAATTTAAGTTTAAGTTTTGTTCTTTAAACCTATTTTTATGATCTCAGAAGAGGAGAACTTGTTGATTTTGTTCATTGTTAGTTGTTGAATCTTATATTCATCATAATTATTTTATTAGATAGTTATTTAATAAGCTATATTGCAAATGCAAATAGCACACGTTGATTTTGCTATAATGTATATTACTGAAAAGTTGATTATTTATTGTTATATTTGCTAAGAAAAACCTAATAGAAGGCTGTTTAATTGATCTCAGTCAAGAGTTTTGTCGATTTATTTAATTTTTATAATAAAGATTTGTTTTATTTATTTATTTTAAACACTTTGTACACAGACGTAGTACAGGCGGACTTAATGCCCAAGGGTATTCTCTACCAGCCAACCTTAAGGTTGTGCAGAGAGCCGGAAGCAGGTGTTTATTATACTAAAAGACAATTAAAGGAGAAAAAAATAATAATAATAATTGTAAAATATGAATAATAATATTGAAACGGATATTATTTCAATTATATATATGTATATATATATATTTACTAATATAATTTTAAATATATATATATATATATATATATATATATATATATATATAAAATTATATTAGTAAATATATAAATAAAATGTATATATAAACAACTAAATAAATAAATATCTACATTAGTGAGGAGAATCTGCTACTTCTGCGAGGAGTAGTTGCCGAACCTTCAACTTGAAAGCCAGACGTGTTGTGCACGACCTGACTTCAGGCGGGAGTGCGTTCCAGAGAAGAATGGATTGGATAGCAAAGGAAGAATGAAGGAAGTCAGAAGTATGGGGAGGACATTTTAGAAGGAGATTGTTAGACGAGCGAAGATTCCTAGAATGGGTATCACTGAGGTAAACGAAGTCAGGAGACAGATAAGAACTGCGAACATAATATTAACTGCGAACGGTAGGAAGAGATATGGTCAAACTTACGAAGATTAAAAACAAATCGAATGCAGTTATTTAGAAGACGGTCGAGTTTGTTGAGTAAATTTTAACAAAACAATTTAATGCCTAGTTATTGTTTTTTTATTTCCTATACTTTTCAAAAAAATCCGGTACCGGTTGCGGAATTCCGGAATCGAACCAGTAGTATCGTAACTCAGTTCTGGAATCGAAAATCATCCGATATTACATGCCCTATTTGTGAGACCGAAAAGTCCCTCGTAGTTCCTGAATTCCACGACACAATACTCGATCTTAGTGTGGGGTCAGAACTATGCATGTGACTGTTGGGTGTATTTATTTGTTTATTTAACTGTTACGAAAGAACGTACTTTAAATATTATCTTTATTGAATAATACTTATTGATATTCAAATGCTTAAATCGACTATAATGTAACTTAGGATCACACTATAACCCGATAAAATAAATAATTTTTGTAGGCAAAACTTATTATTATTGCAATTATGTAAAGCTATAATTTGGATGAAATCTAATAGCTTACGTATAACACTTTTTAAACCAAAAATTCACAAACTCTTACCCTAACCAACATTCAAACCCACTAGATAACAAAGCATTCACCTAGCCAATGCAGCGATTTGTCGCAGTGACATTGTTATTTTTATTAAAATATTTCTCGAAAGAGCATTGTCCTACAAAACTATATAAGAGGTTTTATACCGTCAAAAAATATGATTATGTACGAGCACATACATTTTTGCAAAGGTTCCGCAAACAAGCAAACGGCTCATTTGATAGTAGAACATTAAATAACACACTAAGGCTCACATGCACAAACTAATATTGCCTATAACTTTGATTTTGAAAATGTCATCACTATACATTTGAGACGAATTTGACTTTGCTAAGGGATTGACATTTTCGAAAAGCATCGAAAACGAAACGTTCGAAAAAAAAAGTCAATAAAAATCAAAGCGCAGGATAAATGACGGTAGGAGGAAAAATGTATAATATTTATTGAGCCTCCGACAATCTGATGAACCGAGCGAAATGGAGTAAAGCCATCGATCACGTCAATTTCTGAGACACAGTGGAACTACCACACATTCCCACTGTAGTGCGAAGTAGCTATAATTCTACCACTATGTTTTATCAGCTTGATATCCACGTGGTAATGATAGTTAATACACCGGTTTTTGATGCAGTAGAGCCCAAGTTCGATCTCTGCTTCGAGGCAAATGTTGGTGTAAGCTGAGAGTTTTGAGTTGCAGTATTTGTAACACCATAAAATCTCCCGTAGCCTACCATGACACAAAAGTGACAGCCGGATGTTTTTTTCTATTGCTATGAATATGTCTAGTAGTTACTCTGGCTACAATTTCCTTCAAACCGAGACACAACAAATGTATTTCCAATTTAATGATCTTTAGTTTTAAGTACCTCTCGGAAGTAGTTTCCCTAGTTCAAGAATTTTCGAAGCATCAATGAGCCTTAATACATCCAGCTCTCGTTTAAAACGCCCATCATCATTACCTGGTGCTCGGAGATATCAAGATTATAATGTCGGCTTTCCCTTCATCCGAAATTAAGACCCACGTTTCTCTAGCCTCATTGGTTTAGTAATTGCCCTCAGATGCCGCGAGAGATATTTTAAACCTTTTTAATTACCACGTGCAAACAAAGTACAAGAAAATAAATAAATAACTTAATAAATAAGACCCAACAATCACATACATATTGGGCTTTATTTAAAATTTCAAAATTCATCGTAATATAACAAAAGATGTATTTTTGGTAATAGTTTAATAAAAAGGAACTGCCATAATATATCTTCGCTAATCTCTAACGAACTATTATAATTCTGAAAATCTGAATTAGTTTACAACATAAGTCCAAAAACATCACAGCAAGCGAATTCACAAAACCCTTCCATTTTCAAAACACACTGTATATCGTACATCTCTAGTACGAGTACTTATAGACAATAATTACATCTCGGAGTCTATAATAAAAACATTGAAAAACAAAACAAAATCTCATCCGGTACTCGTGCTTGATTTATAATCGAGCTAATGAAATTGATACTGGTGTAATGTGGGCCAAATAACCATTGGGTGTAGAGTGACCATTTGTACTTACATTTGTGTAAAAACTAGCATATATTTGGTGTTTTTTTTAGAGTCATCGTGAGGCTTTTTTAAGAAGCTGGCTGTGTCATTAGATATATGTAGCTAGTTCAATCTTCGCACCGAGGCATTTTGTGTTTTATAGCTGTCACAACTTAGCAACCGCTTCGTTTTATACAAAGTTAATTAATACTATCGCTTACATTTAGTTTCCATAAAATGTGCAGTCAAATTATATTCAACCAATATAGTAAACGATGTTTTCAACATACATAAATATAGGACGGTCAATACTAAATTACTACGATAATTTTATTTAAATACCTATCTTTAAATACTTCACGGAACCAAATAATTTCTATGCTTTTTTTGCTGCAGAGAAAACTTCACAAGCAAAAAAAAAACACCAAAATCACAAACCCTGGTGACCCTACACATCGGAAATTACTATAATCGACTAGGACTTGAACCGGCTACCGTCCCAGTGAAGCTATCAAAATTCCAACATTGTATACAAACTAACTTATCGATACTAGATCGAATGATAACACAAAATAACACTTGCGGTAACGTCGCCGTTCCATTAGACTCGTCTATTTGCAAAATGTCTTTAGGCTTTCAACTCGCTGTTTCAAAAGCAATTTGCATGATGCTGTTTACTTAGTTGCGTCATGTAGATTAGCAAATGATTTTTCTTATTTAAAAAATTCGAATGTATAATTGATCGGCTTTAGTCCGGATGTACGGGGGCAATGAACTTAATTTTCTGGTGTTGAAATAAAACTGCCGAAATGGGTAGTCAGGATAGGCCATCAAATAAGGAGACACGTTACTTATTGCGAAAGACAAGGTACTAAATTAATCTCAGATACAGCCGATTCAAGCTAGGAATTTGTTCGCCGCGCCTTTTACATTGTTGTCGCAATTGATATCATAAGTAATAAGTAGGTACTTACCCCCAGCGGACTCGTCAGCTTGTTGTGTGTCTATGGCAAAAAAACACTTCCTATATGATATACTTTACATAGTAACCCTAGCTCGCAACTATCCATTTTCTCTGAACTTATCATTATCTATAAAGAACCATTGTTTAAACTCTTAGTCTAATCTCAGTGAAGATAATTGTATGAAGTTTATCGTTACATTGGTTTCCCTCAGGGCAAAAACTGATGGGACTGGTGGTAGGTCTGTTATATGTGAGAGGCCGCCTGGGTGGGTACCACCGCAATGTCTATGTTTCCCGCCAATCAGTAGTTTAAATGCACTGTTGTGTTTCAGATTGAAGGACATTGCAGCCAGAGTAACTATTGGACATATTGTATGTATTATGTCTCAGGATGTGGAATGCCGAATATTGCTTTGTAATTCAAGGTGTTGTTTGGTTTTGCTACAGATCATGAGTGGTCGTATCTCTTACTATCAGGCAAACGGCATGCTCGCCTCGCTATTCATTACAATTAAAAAAATCTAAGTCATCTACCATATTATGCCATTACAATTTATTGTTATCGCCCCTTGTCCTTCACTGTCACAATATAAAAATCTCTGCCAATCTTTTGAAGTATCGAAAGTCGCATTAACTGATATAGCCTATATTTAAGTAGCCCTCAGCGAAACGTTACCAAATCGAAATTCCTTTCCACTTTAAACCTTCTCAGAGCCATATATGTGTATCTAATCAAACAGCCGAGGCTGGTATCACAGATTCACTCATGTCTCAAAGTGATCTGTAAATTAGACAGTAAGACAGGAAACGGCTTCTTATAGCGTCAGTGGGCAGGTGATTAGCGATCAAAACGTGATCGCTGGTGCGCCGATCGACTATCACTCGCGATCGGTCGAGAGCGTTTGAGTGCCGGTAAAAGAAGCATAGATTATGTTAAATTTTGTAGATGGGACGGAATTTGTATTTATAGTGCCAAATTTTGATGGTTGAAAATTATTTCAAGCGCTAGGAATTGTCATTAAGTTTGTTTTACTGTTTGCTATGAATTCGAAATGTCACCACCCCAAAAGTAATGTTTAGAAGGAAAGTAATATTTAGCTTTGTTTAAGAGAAGATAAAATATCCATTTTGGTATTGATTAAGATGGGGATCTTATAAGAGACAAAACCAAGCTGAATGCGGGCTATAATGGGGGGGAAGGCTTGCTTGAAGTAACACCATACAAAAGCCGACGTTTCCATTGTTATCGCCAATATTTGATTCTATAGATCTACTGTTTATTAGTTCATCACGTTCACGCGATAGAAAAAAAATATCATCAAACAATTTAAACAAAGACATTTAATCAACGGATGTAGTAAGCTGCTAGACTAATAAGCTTACTTTGTCACTACAAAGTCGGTTCGATGTAAGCAAATACTCTATGAGAACGAGTAAGCGTAGATGCCGTGTATTTAAGTAAGGTACGATAATTGAAGATATGCTCGTATCATACATACCGGGCCACTTCCATTGAGTGACGGGTGATTACTTTGTGGCTGACTGGATGAGATTATCGACGGGGCCAGTAGATACGATGAAACTGGAAAAAAATCGCTTGGATATTATGAATTATAAATAAATCGAGAATATCTTTGATAAAATGTAAACAAAATTGCCGAAGATCGGATGAAATGGAGGAGTCTCAGCTGAAAGACGAACCCTGGCACCGCCTGGGATAATGCCAGTTAGAAAGATGGAAGGAAAGTATTGTCTAGTATTTCAAAAATCTATTAACATCAATTACAAATTACATCAAGTACAATAAAGATAATATTAAATGATTGTTTCATTCTTTCATTTTTTCTTTTTAGGCATTATAGACGTTAAGAAATAATTAACAATGTGTAAGCATGGTAGAACATGCCCATGCATGCATTCATAGGTAATGCTATTTTCTAATAATGCGATATTTTAATTATATATTGGATATTATACTCCCTCGGAGCAAAAGTTTCTCGACGTTTCAGGCAGTCACAACATGCGATAAAAATTATTATCAGTAATTACTAATAACTATGCCAACACGCACTAGGCCAGCGTGGTGGACTATATGGCCTAACCACTCTCAATCGTACTGTCGATTGTAGAGTAGGCCCGTGCCCTGCAGTGGGACGTATATGGGCTGATACAGACTAATAACTATAGGATCATGGAAAATTTGAAAGGATAAGGATAGTATTTTAAAATCGCTCAATCAAAACGCCTTTTTCCTGGCCTACGTTTTAAATAAATAGCGTAATTTTATGAGACTTTTATGCAAACAAAAATACAATATTTTACTAGGTTCTGATACTATTTTAATTGATTTTTTTTTTACGAAAGTTTATTCAGTATACAACCAGAGTAACTGCTGGATATATTGAGACTTAACATCTTATGTCTCAGGATGACGAGCGCAGGGGAAATCCAAGCATTACTTTGTAAATGGTTGTTTGGTTTTGATGCAGTCGCGGTCGTATCGCTTTCCATCAAGTGAATAGCATTGTCGTCTCGCCAATAATTGCATTCAATAAACTTGATACCACTGTATTATAGAAAATAACGACAAGTAACAACAGTGCATTGTATCAGCCCATTTACGTCCCACAGCAGGGCATGGTCCTCTTCTACAATTAAGAGTACGATTGAGAGTGGTTAGGCCAAGTTCACCACGCTGACCTAATGTTGAATTGGCTGGGTTTCATTACTGAACTTTTAAAATCCAATAAAATTAATTCATCATTCTACCACCATCATCAATGGTTATCAATATGCCTACAATATTACTGCGAATATATTATTTGATGATCACTATCATGTGAACTCATGTGGTATTAAAAAAAAAAAACAACAAAATTGCAACAAAGAAGGCTCATGTCGTACAAACTTAACAATATATACAATATATGTGCGTGATATGTGAGCTAATCAAGGATAATGCAAGCTTTTTATTATTACCGCCGGTGCAATCATAATGTACCTGTGATGTGTCCACGCCGCGTGAAATGAGGGGAATTTATTTCTTGGCCTTCTGTTTTGTCTTTTTATTGTGGTTTTTTTTTTTAATATTATGTGTACTGGCATAGTCGGTTGATGGTTGGATTTAACTGTGAAGGTTGTTGTTCGATCCATACATGTTTTTGTTTTTATATGGTTCTCAAATAAATCATAACTACAAGTTTGGCTGTTTAGCTATATGAAATTTGTATTTACAAAGGCAATTAGCAATTATAACACACTCCGCCAATTGAAGTACCCACAAAATATAAAAAAATATATAATACAAGAAAGCGAATATAATTGACTATCTCGAGCCAACTCACCAAAGTGCCAATTCCGAAGGTCAGATGGTCAGCGTCTACAAAAATCATCACTTGTCACACAAAACACTATTTACACCACTTAGGTCACAAAGCAATCGAAATCACATAAAAACCGAGTGCAGCTACGGAGCGTGCAGCGCGCTTACTGGTGCAAACACAGTACTAATTTATTAAAAGAAAACAAACTACCCTCCATTAATTAATATTTGCGAGAACCATAATGTTGAAACTGTAATAAATTCATTTGTCAGAGATTTTATTCATCAGATATAATATGCTATCTATCAAATAATATTGGACATCAACATATTAAAATACCAACTTTCATTTTTTTAATTATAAATGTTTTGCTATCTCAGGATTTTTTTAATGTGATGAATGGTGAAAAGGACATGCCATAATGACCACACTGCACCCGATGGTAAGCGCAAATGCCGTCCAGGCAGAGTATCGATTGGCATCAGACGGCAGTCCAATGTCAATCGATACAATTATGCCAGCGTGCTAAGATGCTTCTTCACACTCCGGCGGAAGGACCCGGGATCATAGGAAGGAGGGAATACGAGTGACGGCAAACTATTCCTCAGTTATTTCACATGATGAAATAACTGAATAAACTGTGGAATGAGATGATGATGTGCGATGCATGAGTACAATATTTTTGAATTAATGGAATCATATTATAATATAATTTAAGGGTAACAACATTTACTGATAAGATGCCTCTTCATATTACGATGGAAGGAGTCAGGATTGACATGATCATGTCCCGTACGGTATCCCGGTATGGTCACTCAGTAAAGCGGGCAGCGGACATCGAATCCGCGCTAATGGCGTGCCGCGGGCGCACTTGCTATCGGTAGCCCCCATCGAAACCGATTGTGCTTCCAGCGACGGCCCATTATGCGCCACGTCCTATGAATTTTTCCAAGGACTCCATATATAGGGCGATATTTTAATAAGCAATGGTGTCGGTGAAATGATTTATTTTGTTGGTACATGTGAGGGACGTTGTAGAATGCAATGTTAATGCTTTAGGTTAGTTTATTTTGTTAGACTAAAATCTAAATGGTGTTTAGTAATTGATGGAATTATATTCTTAGGAAATTATGTTGTCATTTTTGAAGTAAGGAAATTGTAGAATAGAAAATATTAATAATCATAATGAAATAATCTTTGAGAGTAGTTTTAGAGAAACAGACATGGTATTAAAATCATTAGCTGCCATTAGTCTGAATTGTCGGATCGTGGGTTCGAATCCTGAATTCTGTCTGAAAATTGACCACTTACCTAATCTAAAAACTACACGTTGTAAGTACACCCTGTATATACACCCTTGCGGATAAAATCAGGTGTTATAACCGAAAATGTCCCGTTTGCACTGTACCGGTCGAAACAATGGTTCACTCCATTCATGACGAAGTGTAAAAAATTAATGTACTGCCTTAACTCTTGTAAAGCAACTCTGAATTTTTCAGATTACAAGCATTTGTTTTTTATTTTTACATTTCATTTTGTCTCCCGTTTCGCGACGGAGGGAATTTAATAATTATTTACAATTCTTCTATTTATTTTACTATTTCATTTAGGCAGTGACGGGAATGAAAGAGGGAAAGATTCTAGAAAAAATAAAATATATTTTATGATTACTAATACGATCAGGCAACCACAATGGTTATCAAAATTTTGTTACGGAAGCCAAAAACTATACAGTCCTTCGCAAAATATTCCCAAAGAAATAAAACTCAATAACTCTTTTTAAAAAAAAAAAGCTTTTCATTTCTTCATCATCAATAAATTAAAACCATTACAGCATGATAAGAACTGAAAAAGCCATAATGAAAATCACTGCGGAATTTCCAATACATTTTTCCAAAGTGAAAATTACATATGAGAGTAGACTAGCAAGAAATTAATGTATCGCGTTACATAGGAGCCGTCGTTAGTCTCAATTTAGTTTCGAGTGAAGCCACCGGCGAAGCGATACTCATAAGAAAATATGACAACCGATTTGAAGTCGATGTTATGGATAAAAAAAGCTATTATTTCATACAGTAGCTCTTGCCTCGGTGCCTGGAGGAGTGAGCAGGCTGCAACAATGTACAATCACTGGCAAAATGCGTTTCAGAATTGTGCGGTCAAAACTTATATCCTTCCTTTTTTCTGTCTTGTTTTTCTTGTTCTGGTCGAGAATTAATTCAAAAATCTGCTGAAGATGATCTGCAATCAGCATCTTTTGGTGACCTACATCCAGTGGTAATAGGTAACTCTATATATTATGTAGAGTTGTATATACATATGGCTTAGTAAAAAAAATACTTACTAGATAACACCTTGCCGCTATGGTAATTGAATCAATGCTATTTTTTGCATCCATAATAAGAAAATCATTGCGTATTTTTTATTCTACTTCTCATTCATAAATAACGTAGCAAAAAATCACAAAGCCATATCGATATCTTTTAACAATCTTTCCATACCGTTCCGTTATCATCCTCATTAGGACTAAACTCCCCAATTATTCCTCACCGAGCATTCACCATGACATTCCATATTCAAATTTATAAAAATAATCACATTTTTTTAACTACATTCCATATTCAAATTCATAAAAAAAAATAACAAGCAAAAATTAGTTAGAAAAACAGCTATATTATTATATGGCCGACTGTACTAGCGTGCTGATTATTACCAGTTTTTGTGCGGTAGGGTCCCCAGACACGTGGGCCGATGAAATTATGGTAATCGCACTTGGTTTCATTGCGGACTCGTGCTTCGGGGTTCCGCACGTACGACGCTCGGAAACCACTGTTTACTAACAAGAGGTGTTTTTTAATGCTTGCAGTTGATTATGATATTGATCTGTCATGGGATGTCTGCTAAATTTAGATTTTGCGATTTTTTTAATTTAGGTTAAGACTCTCTCAGAGACATTATATCTAATACAATTTTTATAAAAATTAGTTGTATAGTAAAAACCATCGATTCAAAATTAATTCTATAATTTGATGTATCTACATTTACCACCAAATTTTTGGTACCTTGGTAATACGGATTCATAATAACCGTGACATCTGGTATAGTATTTATGTTCCTCAAATTAAATTTTCGTTAATAATATCTGTTTCACATACATTAATTTTACCATCATTTCCCATAAATAGTATTTATAAGATCTTCAGATCTTCATACATTTATAGACAGTCTCCACTCTTGCAACATCCTGTTTTTATAAAACTAAGAAACAATTCTCGAAAAGCCCAAACAACTGCATCTGGACGGAACCCACAGAGTTATTACCGTTTGCATTTTCATAGAACTTTTTAATAATTACTGTCCTCTCCAGTCATCAACATCTGGTCTATTTTCGGTCGTCAGCATCACGCACACAAATCAAAGTCGACTGCTTAAAACATGTTACAAAGTTATCTAAGGGGCGCACTTTCGTGAGAGAAGCAGCGATTTTAGTTATTGCAAATCTGCGCAACAATAACCAAAGGTTTTGCATAACAGAAGAAGAGCAAGATATCTCCATAGTTATATACGTCAAAGTTCAAGAAGACCTGTGGTGACATGTTACACATCATCATCATCATCATCTCAGCCACAGGGAGTCCACTGTGGAACATAGGTCTCCCCCGAGGAACTTCACATTAACCTGTTGAAAGCGGCATTCAGTGACTTCCTGCAATTTTAGCCAGGTCATTCGTCCACCTTGTAGGCGGGCGTCCGACATTTCGCTTATCTGTATGTGTCCTCCACTCTACAACGTTTCGGCCCCAACGTCCATCAGTTCTAAACGCTATGTGCCCATCATTCTGCCACTTCAACTTGCTAATCCTATCGGCTTTGTCGGTAACCTTTGTTCTCTTACGGATCTCCTCATTTCTGATCGATCTTGTAGGGAAATACCGAGCATAAGCCGCATGGCTACCATGAAAAAATTACGAGGCCGTGTATTTTAATGATATCAGGTTCAACCCTAAGGTAATAAATTTTCGATGTTTTGGGTATACTGTTAGTTGATTATAGCTTTTCTTACTAGGGCAGGAAAATCATGGTGAAACACCTGTTCAGTATTATAAGTATACTAACTGAACTATAATCCTAGAATATAATATTTATTGATGACGATGAAGTCACTTACCTTTTGTAGGTATTTATTAAAACCGCTACCGCCCATGCCAGTAAGCCCGTACTTCGCCCATAAACGCGTCAGTTCATACTCGCCTCGTACATTCATTACAATTACTCAAAGAAATGCCATAGTATTTTTGTTAATTTAAAAGAAAATCGTTTGACACGAAAACATTTTTGTAATTAGTACGACACAAAGGTGGGAACACGGTCCACGGAAAAGAGAATAATTTTAGTTAATCACACATATTGTGATTTATATAACGGTTTTGTTCAAAACGACAAATGGACTGCATGTGATTTTTAGTCACTTTAATTCGGAGACGTTAGTTGTTCCGATTGTTCTAGTTAATCGCCTCATTGGTCGACGAACGAAGCCGTTGTCAAATAGCTGTATTCTTGATTTTAGCTTCATTTTTTTAAGTAAACTTTTTTAAGATCGCAACAAAAAGAAAATCTAGTGGCCCAAGCCATGGGCTAATTTTCTGAAAGCTTCAAAGCGAGTTCTTGGATTTTAATGCAAATAATTGTTTCTGTTATAATCAATATAATTTTTATTTTTAAACACTTCCCCATACTAATCTGTGTCACATCTACAAACATCGACATCTCAAATCAATATGGTGTACTCCACAAAATCAATTTATGCAATGGAATTAACCACATTTCAGCGGCAAACCAACTGGTTACCCGCAATCGGCCGTCCACTTCCGTCACACGGTACACTTAACTCGAAAATGAAAATATCAATCACAGACACTGTTTATCACTTAAGCAGCCGGCACTCAAAGCTATCTCGAGTAATTAAAATAACGTAACAAATCCATAAATTGGAAAGGTTTTTTATAGTATATGTAGCCGTAAGCTACTGTTCGACGTAGATCAATAATTATATTTTATATTCAATTAGACGGTGTGTTGTTTTGTTCACTAGTTTTTCCCATAAACGAGATAATGTATACATTCGTCATTTCGGCTCACATTTGATTAGTTTTATTGCTTAAACATAAATAATGGCCAGGAAATGTGAGGTATATCGATTTAGAAGCGTTAGCGGTTTTCGGACACACATAGCCAGTAGCCAGGCGTAGTTACTCTACACGAGTTGTAAGGAATATTTTTAGAGGCCCGACATATGTTCCTCTGCTCAGAGTGCCTCCTCCTAGCAAAGGGAAGAAGTTCTGGCGACGACTGTTGGTGGAATGTCGTGGAAATACAACCGCAGACATGGCAGTTAAGCTATGTCATGTGCTCGCCAACTCGCCTGCCAAGCGTGTTAAGTATTGTCAAAACACCTTAAATTGATCTGGTGTATGTATAAATAAATAATACCCAACAATTACATACATGACCCCGCACTAAGATCAAGTCTTGTGTATCAGTACGAGAGACTTTTCATTCTCACATACACCCAGACCTGAAAGAAATACTTGCGAGCCGCACAAATATTTCTCTAGGTGCGGGGATTGAACCCGAAGCCTTTTGTTTCACAGGAGGCGTTTAACCGACTGCGCTACGGAGGCTGTCAATCCAATAAATAAATAAAAATTATACAATCAATACAAAGTAGGTATACCTGATTGATGAACATTGATATTCAATATATTTAATTATACACAGATGCCTCAAAATCTTCCGAAAACTTCAACATTGGTGCCGCGGTCTGGATTCCTAAATTTAAAGTCATTTTAAACTTTCGTTGTTCACCATATAGCTCTATTTTTACAGGTGAAGCTATAGCTATCTTAGAAGCAATATCATACGTTTTAACCCATAATTTAAATAAGTCAATCATCCTCTCTGATTCTCTGAGCTGTCTGCAGGATCTATCAAAAAGCTGTTTCCGCTCCCGCACAAATTTTCCCCTTATTTTACAAATCAAAGAACTCTTGTACAAATGTCATTGTTCAGGAATTCAAGTAGCATTAGGATGGATACCTAGCCACTCCGGAATTATAGGCAATATAAACGTAGACGCTATTGCTAGGGCTTCAATCCATTGGGGTAGCGAGAAGTATTTTAGTAGTTTTCCTCGAGATCTTCAATGTCTTGCAAAACCTTCTATGATTAAAAAATGGAATATATTATGGCAGAGGTCTTATCTAATTAAAGGGAAGTTTTATGGTAGCATACAACCTACAATTCCGCCTAAATGTTGGTTTAATAAATACAAATACCTGAGTAAAGCTCTTGTATCTACTATAACTAGACTACGACTTGGATTTGTTTGTACCCCAGTATTTTTAGCAAAAATTAGAGTTCGAGACCACTCTCTTTGTGAATGTGGCTTAGAGGAAGGCACCCTCGAGCATTTATTCTTCTCGTGTCCTAGACTACTGGCACCTCTTTACGACCTTATCCCTGTAGATGTTCCTCGCCCAATTAATATCCCATTTGTTTTAACTTTAAGTAACGATTCTATGAACATTGCCTTTTTCAAATTTATTAGAATTAACCAAATCCAATTGTAACTATCGCCGGTATTCGTTTCCCTTTCTTTGTGTTTGTCCCTGAAGTACTATTATATTTTTAATACATGTGTTATTTTATATATGTGTGCTGTCTTATGGTAGTTGGTGTTTGGTATATTTCAGATAACTACAACTCTATAAACACCGGGCAATACCAGTAAATACTACAACAGATTAAATTTATACTGATCACCACGCCATTTTATTCCTCTTTCTTGCCCTACTTCGACATTGGCAAAATCATCGAATTCCGATGGAGCCATACAACTTTTAAAAGAAGAAGAAGAAGAATATATTTAATTTGGAAGAAGATGGCAACGAAACTAACTTGTTGCAGCAGTTAAAACATATTATATTTTGAGGATTAAGTCGAATTTCTTTAAAAAACAGTATGGGCATGTAAAGAGCCATTAACTTTATTCAGGCCAGAATTAATATAATTAATGAATAAGTCTAATGGCCCCAAACCGTCGGCCACTGGTACAGCGAAGCCCCCGTATTTATTGAGCTAATTGGTTGTAAATCGTATTCGGATTGTTCAAAATGGACCGGCAACGATTTTGTGTAGTAAAACTCATAAACCTCCCTACGTGCCGTTGTCGGTTAATGGCTTCATGATAAAGCCCCATTTATGGTCTAATTGGTGATTCAGAATGTATCCTTTGATTATTTTTTTGTGTCAATCATTATTAATTTAAACGCTAATTAGAATTTGGACGTTTTGTCTTTTCTATGCCACTGTAAAAAAAAAAACTAAAAATGTTGTATTTGTTTGACAAGTATTTTTTTTGCCCACTGTACCTATTATGACACGTAATAGTAGGACCCACAATTAATCAACACATTTCTCTACATAATAAACATTCTTCACTGTGAATATTTCAATTCAGAATTTAGATTGGCGATGAACAGATTACAAATTTCAAATAAGCAAAACATAATGATTAAAAATATTATCTTTAATACCAATTGTAAACCCGAGCTTAAATATTGTGCATGTATGATTCCACTGCTGTCGTTTAGTTATCTTCTAATGATCTATGCCCTAACAATAAATGCCATTTTCTACCATAACTTTGAAAAAAGCTGCTATGTATGACAATTGCACATATTTTCTTTCTCAATGGTCAAGTGGAATTGGCAGCATACAAGTCCATTCTATATCAGCCCATATACGTCCCACTGCAGGGCACGGGCCTCCTCTACAATCGATAATCCGATTGAGAGTGGTTAAGCCATATAGTCCACCACGCTGGCCTAGTGCGGGTTGGCGGACTTTACATACAAGTCCATTACCATATCCATTTCGCATTGAAATATATTTTACTGCACACAATTAGCGCAGTAAACTTTATGGCTGTGAAATAAATTAATAAATTGTCGGAATTTGCAGTTCGATGATGTCCGTTTAGAATTATTTGTATTTTACACTAATATTAGCTCCTATACGTTCCACTGCAGGGCCTTCTCTACAATTGAAAGAACGTTTCAGAAGGGTTAGGCCATATAGTCCACCACGCTGACCCAGTGTGGATTGGAGAAATTTACAAACCACGGGAGTTCTTACGGATCAAAATAATCGGGTTCCCTCATGATTATATTCATTTTTGTCCTTCACCGTTATAGTGCATGGTGATTGACTATTGACAAATGACTCCAAAGGTTTAAGTGACTTCAGACACAATACAACTAAAAATTAATACTGTCGTGATTTTTTGAAACTTTTTTATCTATTCATCTGTAGTCACTAGAACCACTACTGGGCTTCGTTTTTGGTCGCTGTCTGGAGATACCCTGTATAAGGAATAATAATACGGACGACTGTCGCTGGACACAGGCCGCTTCCAAAAAGTCCATGGGGAGATCCTTGGGAAGTCCATGTTCAGTAGGGGACTTCCTATGGCTGAAGAGAGATAAAGAGTGATTCCTGCATTGAAGGGCATTGTGCCCACACTACTGATTGTTACTTTTTTAAAACAAAACTAGACAAACTAGTAATCAAATAAGCATACACAGGAATCAGTCCTAATAAATAATATTAGCACCATACTCAAAAATATATCTACAGCCAAAGTGACTGAGTTTGTCATAAGAAATCCACTTAAGCCCAATCAACTCTTATCGTTTGCTAATAAAACTGTTCTTATTAAAAGGTTTTATATCGGTTAGATGAAACATTTCGGGCGTACTCGTTTGTCAATAATCTGGATTTAAATATAAAGCTGTTTATACACGAACATAAAGTGACGCACAAATAATTCTAGTGAAACTTAATGTCGAATTGTTAGTGATTTTTACTTGAAGTATGGTTAAATTATTATCCATTCAGTATTTCTACAACTAACCCTAATTATTCGCATTATTGTCGTATTCGTAAAACATTTTTTTAATACACAGATAAATAACTACACCTAACAGCCACATGCATAGTCCTGACTAAGGTCGAGTTGTTTGTCGTGGGCATCAGAAACTACAAGAGACTTTTCGGTCTCACAAACACCCAGACTCAAAACAAATAACTATGGATCACACAAATATTTACGGTACGGAGCTCGAACCTGCGCCCTTTCGTTTCTTACCCGGGATTCACCAACTGCGTCACCGAGCCTCTCATTTATTTGATTTTAATTATAAATTTCCACAGTCGTAATATAGTAATATTATGTTTGGTGAATAAGCAGTTCTCAAAAATTATGTTCCACACTAAAATTAAAAACTAAAGACGTCACTGAAATATTATAATGTAAAATTATAAAAAAAAAAACACGGCGCCACGACCATGCGCCATAGCTTTAACACGAAGCTATTCCATCTCATACCTTCGGCTGCATTTAAGCTTACTTAAAAATGTAAATCATAAATATAATTTCAATATTTTCATAACTCGGAGCGAGTTTTGATACCAATTTACGTTTAAAAAAGCCAATTTCGTGTTGTACCTCACAACAGAGAATCTTTGCCGCATTATTACGTCATTATATTAATGGCTTCGGACGTGCTTTATGAATAATAAGACCATTTGTATGTATGAGTTTACATCTTCAGAAGTTTGTATAGAATTATTAGTATCTTAATTTTTATATATGTTACGTTATTAAATTTTATACCGATCTAACGAACTTGTTTTATGAACTTCCGTTTGTTTAAACGTATTTCGATAGAATGCGTTCCATAGTTATTTATGCCTGTTTTGTCAGTGGTTATGACTTTTAATATACTTATAAATCAACTTTAGTAGCTCTTGGGAAAATATTGGCATTTATGATTTGAAATTATTATGACAACATAATATGCGTACATACTTGCCAACTTTCAACTTATTATATTTATATTGGTATTTGGTAAAAGTGGCATCCGTTACTTCGTTTATTAAAGAAGTTAAAATATCTTGACCAGTATATGCTGTTGAGGATTGTGTCATTAGCCAGGAAGCTTTGTGTATGTACTGATATACTTCTACTAATAAAATGTATGTCCGCTAACCCGCAATAGGCCAGCGTGGTAGATTGTATGCCCTAACACCTTTCAATCAGACTCTCAATTGTAGAGGAAGCCCGTGCCCAGCAGAGATAATTATATGGGCTGATATAGAATACAATTTATTCATTCTAGTCAATTCGACTGATGGCGGCCTAACCATCAATGAGATGCCCTAGGTCAACGACAATATGAAGAGTGAAGGCAGTATCATCAGCACTAGAAAATACGTCCTGCGCTCACCAACCTGCCTACCAATGTTGGTAAGTATATTAGCAGCCCCCATTTCCCCAAAATAAGGAGATTCTTGGGGGAGGCTTTATTAGGCAACGAACTCATTGTAAGATTGAAACCAATACAAAGTTCATAAATATTGTAATAACGAAAAAGACAGACAAAATAGGACCTACGGAATAATTTTCAGAGCAAAAAGAAATAACGAAATAGCTATAGCAATAGAAATATAATAGCATTGACTACACTAGGACTAATCATATACAAGAAGCTAAAGAACAAAAATAATAGGTCACACGACGTAACGAGGATGCTACCGCAGTTATAAAGTAAATGCCAATGTTGTTACAACAAACATCGCATTTTCATTCCACAATCAACAGGAGCTGTATCGGGAACTAATGATAGGATTCGGGATAACATATCAGTAAATTCAAACTCTATATTGAAGTGATAGAGTTGAGAATTGAACGGTGAAGCCGAGAGGAAGGTGTTCGGAGGTCCACCTCTCTTATAATTTAATGTTACCAGCAAATTGCATAGGATGATGAAACCAGGCTCGCTGTCACGTAACGTCATAATGAATCCCTCCCAATAATTACAGCCAGCTAATATCGTACGCAGTGGTGGATTTGAACACATTTTTTTTTTTATATTTTGTTTCTATAAAACTGTGCGAATTTCAGTATAGTTGCATGGGTACCCTAAAGCTTCGAGTGATCCCTCCCAATATCGATTACTACCTTCGATTAAGAAAAGTACATCATATTGACCTATGCAAGTGTATCGCGTTTCGGGCTCCGACTTCATTTCCTCCATGCTGACTTATTTTGATTATAGTATACTTATCATCATACATTAATGTCTTTAGTTTGTAGTTAAAATAAAATTGTCCATAGACACACAAGGGAATTGAATGTGAAGAAATAAAAATTCATTCATTTTAAAACTGGTAGAGCCAAGCTGTTGTTAGTCACAACTCAGCATGAATGGGCAGGCTCGTCAGGAGTGGTACCAGTCTCATAGGAGATCGATGTTAAGCGACAGCTTTGCTTACACATTACGTTCGGTGAGTGAGATGCCTAACACCCCTTCTCTGTTCCCGTCGTTTTTCTTTCACGCTCCTTTCCTTATTTGATGGGCCGGCAACACATCCATGATCCAAGCGTTGTGGATATTTAGGCTAGGTTATGCTAGGTTTGTTTGCCGGGCTATTGCAATGAACAAAAAACATCTGCCAAGTCCCGAGATATTAGGTATGACGTCAATCTGATATTGAATATGTGAATTTTTTATTATTCCAGCATTTAACAATCGTGTCAAGCAATGAAACCAAAAAAGGCCCAAGAAAATTTTTGACTCTAATTAATTTGACTTTAATTCATTCATTTGGTTTTTGTTTACTTATCTTTCAGATATTATTGAATATAGCATCAAAGCTGATGTAATCAAAATTGCTTTTAATGTTGACAGCATAATTTATACCTCAAAGTATACATTAATTATTGAAACTTGAAACATATTGATTAATGATAGTAATTGCGATACCGATTTCCCTTCTTTCTCCTCAAGGGCAATCTAAATCCGCACCCGAGGTTTCATCGGAAACCAGTTCTGTCATATCGCCATTCATATAAGGTTTGATAACGTGCTTCGATATTGAATAGATCTATCGATACGGCCACTCTGATTGCCAATATCTCGTGGCGGATGTGTTCGAGACGCGATGCTTCTTATTAATTGCATTAAAATGTATAGAATCTGCGAGATAACGCCAATATTGTACAGTTTGATTTATCAAAGCTTGGGTGTTGATTTTTGTGCATAATATATAGTGTATAATGGAAATCTACTTCGTTATGATGATGAAAGTTTGATAACAAAAAAAATACTTTGGTGAAAATAAACTTGTTAATTCAAAAATAAAGCAAAAATACTATTTTAATATATTTAGATATTGTATTTACTTAAACATACATACAGAGATCATCTACGAACTTCTGTCAAGCGTAAGTGCTGTTGTGCATAGTAATAAAAATATAATTCAAAAAAGCATAACACAGATTTTTCTATATTTTATTTTTAGTTCCAAATTTTGCTCCACGCTACACACAAACATTTTATAACTTTTAAAACTTCCCATATCACAACAAAACGTAATTGGCAGTTTCGGAGAAACAATAGACTCACAGAATAAGGATAAAACTTGGTATAATTTGGGCCCGATTTCTAGTCGTATAACTACTAACTCTATAAAAACTCTAATAGCGTTCAAAAGGAAGCACCAAATAATGTCCAAAACATTACCTTCGGGCGATATCGTTATTGCTCCGGTAATCGGAAACTGCTTTAATTTTAGTTCAATGGATTTGTGAATGCAAATCATTTCTTTTATCAAACAAAATTCTATCATAACATTTTTGAAATAAAGTTTAACTTCGTTAACTTCAATCTTAGGCACGGTATCCGGTCACCGAAAACGGCTAGAGGCAATAATTTATTAATGTTATTTTGGCTTCGGTTTGATAGCCAGAATTAGAGGAAATCTGTACAAATTTCTCCTCACAAGATTACGTCTCGACCAATTGAGCTGTACTTGTTTGTGATGGCAAAACATCTCAAATTCTATGATAGCTCTGTTAATTCATCACTATACTAAAAAAATCAATCAATTCTTCACGGCTCAATTTAGCTACTGATTTGATTTGATGTTTTTTAAATATAATGCCCACTTGATGGTGGCTTTTACCTTAGTTATAATTAAATTGGGTGTTCTTTTATAACACAATCAATATAATTTTTATTTTTATTTAGGAGATCTGATACATTTATTCGGTTGTGATATATGGAGCTACTTTTATTACGGATGATATTTTTGTGGGATAGTTTGCAATTAAAATTTGAAATAATATTGACAGTGAATAATACAATCATAACGACATTGGTATTAGCGTAGCCAAGTACAAAGGTGGCACCATAGGTCCTATTTAATTGTTTACCCCGTGGTATTCAACATCTGGCTTCTCCACTTGCATATCTTTATATGGGATAATACCTCTCAGCTCAATATTTTGTCACTCGCTTAGCTGCGGAATGAAGTGGATAATTATTTTGTTCCCAAGTCCTCCTGTTTTTTTTTCTGATTAATTTTGACGCGGTTTAAACACAGACTAATGTCCTTAAGAGACTCGCCGAGCTCCGGAACTCGGTGTTAATTCTTTGCGTGCCACTGTGATTCTGGTGACAGCAGTTACAGTGGTGGGTGTAGGCGGGAAAGTTTCTACAAGTACAAAAGTGATTTCAAATTAATTTTTAAATACTATGCTTTTACTTTTACATTATTTTCTCGTCTTTTTGTTATCATAGCGTTACTTAAAGGGATAATATTTGTTTATACATAGTTTTGCAATGTATAAAAAGCATATATAAATACCCACAATAATGACAATTATCAGAAGATATCTTCCCTGCAAACAGTTAACAGTTTTGAGGTTTGATATACAAAAATAAATACACCCAATAGTCATGGGTATGTCATAGTCGTATCAACGAAAAATCTTTCGTCCTCACAATACTCTCCGTTTAACACAAATGTTTGTCTAAGTGCGGGGATCAAACTCGCGGTCTCTCGTTTCGGCAGCTAACCAACTTCGCCATGCTCTCCCAAAGACAAATATGGTATTGGAAAGTTGATAAATGCTTATAAGATCCGAATACAAACCTCCGCCAGGAATAAATATTAAAACGAAAAACATTTCCATAAATTTATCAGTTGTCTTCCAAAACCAAGACCACCTGAAAAAAATTCAAATCACATCGCCTAACATCGTATATCAAAATAACAACCTTAAAACCGATAGCATCTGGCATTTAAACATTCCTAAATAATTCTACAGTTGAACAGCGGACGCGTGCTCAACGGACAAACAGCCTTTCATCTATGAGTAATAACTATTCATTGTGGCAGTATAAAAAATCTCAACTCCGTCCGAATTGCCACTTTACCGTAATAGCTGGAAGCTGATTTCGTTGGATGTTTATTATGCTCTTTAGGGTTCTGTGTATAATTTACTACATTGTTTTTGGGTTTTCAGGGATCGGCTTGTATCTGTATCTGTTTAAGCCCATATACGTCCCATTGCAGGGAACGGGCCTACTCTACAATCGAGAGTACAATTGCGAGTGGTTAGGCCATATAGTCCACCACGCTATGTATACTTGTATACTTAAATTGTTATCAGCTATGAAAATTGTAACAACAATCTCACGCTAACTTCTAAAGGCAAACTTTGCAAGCACAGGATTGCTCGTAGAAAAGTTCGCCAGGTTCGTTCAGGTATTAATTTATGTCCATATTATTTGTCTACGTTAGAATTGCAATATCCCAATTCTTATATCATTTTAGAAGAAAATACTGTCTGATGCTGAGTCTGATAAAAACCCCTTTGTTCCCGAATCGATGAATGTTCGATATTATCCTCTTAAAAGAATATGAGAAATTGACGCTTCTAGTGAAGTTTAGAATATTTTCCAATCTAATTCCTGTCATTTGTTGTTAATGGTTCCGTAAGTGAACTTTATTCATACTTGACCGGTTTTTATCCAACTACCCGTTAGCATTACGTAGTCGTTTGCGTGCTTTGTCTAAGGTGTGTCCATTGAGATCGTTTTTACTGTGATCGAGGTCTTAGACTATGCGTGGCGAATCTAGATCTATGTTGACGCAAATTATACATGCATTAAGAGTTGTTATTATAAGTTTCTTTTAGTTGTGTAGAAAGTATCAAGATTAGGGCAGAACGCTTGGTAATAATCATGGAAACTGTAATTATTTGTTTAATTGGTGTTTGAGAATTTATCTTCCATAAAGGCTCTCGTGCAATATTCCGAGTCAGAGCGTTCCTTGCAAGATTTGATAATTGTGAATCCCAAAAATCAGATTTGATCTCAATTGGGAAATGAAAAGGAATTCGTTGGACTAATAAATTGGATACGAAAGCGACTTAATAATGCTAATGACAAATCATAAAAAAAAAAAAAACACTAACAGACCATGGTGCACTTCGCATCTCCTTATTTTTCAGTTAATATATAGTCACCCGCACTAGGCCAGCGTGGTGGATTATACGGCCTAACCACTCTCAATCGTACTTTCGATTGTAGAGGAGGCTCGTGCCCTGCAGTGGGACGTATATGGGCTGATACAGTATATAGTCACACAATCTAGAGATTATTGAAAACGAAAACAAGAAACATTTATTTTCCAGTGTTATAATTATTTACATATAACTCAGATTTCATGATGATAACATGAGAACAATTACGCACGATCTCAGGAAAGTATCCACTCATGACATCTTAAGAGTAACAAATGATATCATGTTGTACCATTATGACATAGACATACAGCCGTTCTCAATAATCTATCTGTCTTTAACTAGGGATTTCATTAGATATTTCGATGCATTTACGTTTCAGTTAACAAATATACAAAAATATAGATATGGTGCATATGTTTATAGATAGCTAGGCAAGATAAATATATACGTCTATCTTTGTTTAATAAAGTGTACCATTGAATCGACATAATAATGGAAGCCAGTTTAACCTCTAGTTAAAGATAGATAGGATATAGAGGACGGCCGATAGTGAATAAGGATAAAAACAAGAAGAATGTTTTAAGAACACTTGTTTCATTAGATATGCAACAATCTGCACTACTTGAAATTAACGGGTATTTTATTAGTAACTATAAAACTGTATTACAGTCAGGATTTTGATGTTATTTATTATACGCAGATTTTAGGACATTTACGGCTTAAGACAATTAATTATTGAAGAAAAGTTCAAGTATACATTTTTACAGTACAGTCTTTTATAGTTGATTTTTGTCTAATACAATTTCCTACAATATGTCGTTTTTTTTTTTTCAAAACCGATTATAAATAAACTAAATCCGAAACATGTCACTTGCATATTTAACTGTTTCTGATAGCCTCCGTGGCGGAGTTTGTTAGACACCGGCTGTGAAGCGAAAGGCCACGGGTTCGATCCCAACACCGAGATAAATATGTATGTGATCCACAGGTATTTGATCCAGGTGTAGGTTTTGTGAGACTGAAAAGTATATCTTAGGTTAGGTTCTGTACCCACGACATAAGACTCGATCTTAGTGACGGATCAGAATCTACGTATGTGACTGTCGGGAGTATTTATTTTGTTTTTTTTTTCTTTTTATTGCTATGAATGGCGAGACGAGCATGCCGTTCGCCTGATGGTAAGCGATACGACCGCTCATGAACAGTAGCAAAACCAAACAACGCCTTGAATTACAAAGCAATGCTTGGCATTCCACTGCGCTCGCCATCCTGAGTCATAAGATGTTAAGTCTCAATATGTCCAGTTAGTTACTCTGGCTACAATGCCCTTCAACCCGAAACACAACAGTGCGTTTACACTGTTGTTTGACGGAAGAAATAGACACTAAATAGACACACTTGGTTGGTCTCGTAAAATTTCCTGAAATATCTCGGTTTGTTTGAAAACTAGAGTTATATACAAGCTGAACCTGAAACGCGACACTTGCATATTTCACTGTGAAAGGTTTTCCACAATCCGACCGACAGCAAGGCTCCAGGGCCTTGCCTCTATTGCGTGTGGATTTTTTTCACTGTATAGTTCCTTTTATCCTAAATTCATAATTTTTCTTACAAATTTTATTACGATATTATATCAGCTTCGATATCAGTACCTTTACAACCCATAGAAGAAAGGGATTCATCTCCATTTCTAAAAATAATTTACGAACAATTAATAGAAAGTGGTAGAAAGGGCCTTTGGTATGTTGCACAAACAACGCGAAATATCTGTATATGCGTTATTTAAACTAAACCACTATTGCAAGTAACAATTTGGCCCGCAGTACCGTTGCGGCTATAGATCAGTTCAGGTGTTGTCCGCCTGCGGGTTAGTTTTGTGGTGTAAGTGATGAGATTATAGAGGGTTGACTTGAGTGTACGTAATGTCTTAGAAGTTTGAGTAAATTTAAGTTTAACTAGTATATTATGTTTACTGTTGTAACTAGATTTAATTATATGTGCCTCTTCGTAATTAAGTCTGGGTTAGTGTAATATAACATATTATGTTGTTTGGGTAGCCTATTGTATGATTTTCTTGCTTGTGTTTTCTGTTTGTTAAGTTTTAAGTACGCCACTTGGAGCATAATATGTAGTATTTAGTACTGTACACCAGGTACCAGCAGAATTACCAGAGTTTTATATACTTATCCGTAATTATGACCTATGTTGATGTTATCTCTTTAAGATTGTTTTGTGTTTATTGTAGCTAAAATAAACGTTTTTATCTATGTATCTATTTCTTACATTAATTATTCTTTGTATATTAGTAGTCACTGGGCGTAGGCCGTATCCAACAGGAGATACTTGGGAGAGGACTATGTTTGGCGGTGGACTTCCTGTGGCTGAGAAAGAGAGAGAGAATGGAATTAAAATTCAACAATGGAACTGTCGCGCATAATAGTTAAGTTAATTAGTCTTTGTCCAAATCTCACTGTATTTGCTTATATATTATACGCTGTAAGGCGCAGACAAATCTCTTGGCTTAGCACATTAAAGAAAGAACTCTGATTGTTTGTGCTTTTCCTTTTTTTTTCTTTTTTGCTCGCAATATCTTGCCCCGACATACTTGTAATGATTATTTCTGGCCAGAAACATGACCAGCTGGTCAGATTAGGGACAGTTTACGTTTATTAACGTTATTTAATACAATAGAAATTGTTAGAGTTTGTCAGGAAAAAAATGTTAATTTCACAAACCTTAGAATTAAATGCGCCATAACTTCCTCCTTTTATTGATGGAGATATAAAAATCAGAAGGGTTAAAATATCGAAGCTATCGGCAATTTCAGTAAAATAACAAAAATAAAAATAATTAAAACTGTTGTACCAGGTCCGATATTTGTCTGATATTGCCAATGTAAGGCTGTTGTCATACCTGATTTGAATACTTCTATACATTATTTTCAATAATTACTTTTCATAATTGTTATATACATAATACATATGAAACAGATTTCGCATCATATTGGTTTGTTCCTTTCCATTCTTATATTATGTTTATACTCGTAGCTCTTGTACAAATGCGCAACGCACTTTAATAATTTTTTGTATTATTTAATTCCGCGCACCACACTTACCTTGCACCAGACCTCGATCAAATGGCAGGTGAGATCGTTGTAGTGGCCACCTCGCCTGGCCATATGGATGAATAAATTTGAAGCTATTGGTAAAATATTGTTGTTTCTTATAGTTTACGATGGCAAACCGTCAACAGATTTATACGCACTAGTATTTATTACGAAGATTTGTCTTAGCTTTAGCTAGCCTTCTGCCGTGTTACTTGTTTATGTTTGCATAAGGATGTTTTCGTTACTATTTGCATTTGTTTGTGGTAAGGATTATAATGAAAATTACTTGGGTTGGTAAGCATTTTGGCTTTTTAACCTTGTATAAGTGAGTTTAGGTTTAATTTACACTAATGCAAAGAAAATGAAATATTCTATAATACAAAATATGAATTGCAAAGAAAACCTAATGTCTTGGAGTTATAGGAACGAATCATGCCGTGCTTAATTAAATCAAAGGATAGAAATAACGTTTATCATTATAGGAGGAACTTACTACTCTCGTCATTCTGGTTAATTACGGCAATGTTTTGGGAATATAAACATTTTGTGTCGAATTATAAAACGTAGTGGCCCGGCCCAGCCCCACCCAGGTGCAAATACACTTTTTTGAAAAATTTCTTAAGTGAAAGATCCATTGGCGAAATAATTTTTCGAATCGATCCAGTAGTTTCTGAGCCTATGCAATGCAAATAAATTTGGCTCTTTATAATATTAGTCTATATTTACGAAGCTTCACTACTAGTAACTTTTATAATGATTATCTCATATTCATTATCTCAAATATCTCAAAGTTTGCCACAGTGGCTTACTTGTATCGGCCTATATTCCATGATACTGTTACAAAAAATACATAAAATTATCCACGCGTTGGCTCGTGCTCAGTAAATTAAATCCATTAAAAAAATATTAAACTACGAAATAATTGGTTAAACTATATTAAATTAATTGAACACCGGCTATCGACTTTGATGAATCAGAGAAACTTTACCGAATCGGTTTTAATTAATCGCGTTGGATTTGTAACATATTTATTCACTTTCTTTGTGTAGTTCATTTATAATATAGCTTAATTGTTTCACTTGATTGTAGTTTGGTTTACTTTTGTCGATAAAGTACTGGCCGCTTTCAATATCGTTTTCTTTATGGTATTGGAAGAAAACGACCAAACAGTATCTATTACTTGATGTGAAAAAAAATAAACGGCATAAAAATAAAATAAAAATTGCATTGCAATAAAGTTATATTTTTATAAATATAATCGTAAAATTAGTTACTAAAATAACAGCGTAAATTAGCCATTATTGTAGCATGTCTGTACTACATTAATTGGAAAATGAGACCGCGGTCACCAGTTGAATAAAATCCGCCCATCCGCACATTGACGCAGCGTGGAGAGTTTTAGCCCAGGCTCCCAGAAAAACTGCCACAGTGTCGTATTTGTACTACACTACGATTACAAAACTAAGGTCTCGGGTTCGAATCCCAGGTCGGCCAAAGTGATATTGGATTTTTCTATTCATTATCAGCCCGGAGTTAGGAATTTGAGCCCGATATGGCGATAGACTCATCACTTCGTGGGACGGAATATTGATGAATTGTTACCTCTGCCTATCGTGAAAAAGGCGTGAGTTTATGTATGTATGTATGTCTCAGAAAAAGTAGGAGAAGCCTGTACCTAACAGTATGTTTGTATATACGTATATATGTACTACATGTGCTTTTACCTTTCCCCACATGTAAACCTCATACCGTGGGTGTTAAATATTCTGAACCCGCTCAAATAACTGATCGATTATATACGTCACATGTACTTTAATTACGTAGACGCCCACGTGAGCGGCGTTTTGGATGTCTAGTATGGACTTGATGATTTATTAGATCAAGTTAAACCAAAAGAAGAGGTACAATGTCCAAAGTTAGAGTATTAATTAAAAAGATAATGCGTATAATGAAACGTTATCGGTTTATTAATGTGAGGGAGCTGGGAGTGCGATCGCGGGCCCGTTTGTACAATTTTATTGGTGATTAGAAAATTCAGAGTAATTAAATTAAATTTTGTCGTCTGATTGGTTTTAGTTATTTGCAGAGCGTTAATTTTTCTTCAACAACTTTCTAGTCTGGGTGTAGTTGGATTAACAAATCTCTAGTAGTTTCTGATACTCATGACATAAGAATTGGTACTGTGAGAATTGTAGTCGCAACTTTGTTTATTTATTTTATTTTATTTGGGTGGCTCACAGCTATTAATAGCATACAAATATATAATAAATTGTATACAAAAGATAGCCAGTAACGAGCTACCGCAGATAGGTTTTAAAAGTTACAAAATATAAGTCATAGTATCTAGAGAGTTAGTTAACAAAGTTTGTATGTTTTCTTTAAAAATATGTAGGTACTTACTAAATATAATTTTGATACCAACATTTCGATATTTTTCAGGAGTTGCTATTAGACGGCGCAAATTAATTTTATTACATTTAAGAAATGGTGTTAAAAATTATTTTGATAAATTATAGTCGTTGTATTTATGTACGCATTTTTAGGTGATTTATTTTTATTTTTAATGGTATTTTATTTGTACTAGTACTGTCATGTATAGATTTATATCAGCAATAAATCGAATGGCAAGAAAACTACATGCTACATAAAATATGAAATTCCTTAAAGTTATTTTCTCTCATAATTAAATTGCAAATTAAATAACATTAATCAAAAATCGGTAGTCATTTTGCTACTATTTTCGAATAGCTTCCTTTGATTTTTGACGCCTATTCTAATTAACACTAAATCATTAGAAATGGAGGGGGTATGTACTGTAGGCGAAAATATTAATTAAATAATTATAACCAGCTGATTGCTTGGTGTGTATCATTCGGAGGGCGTGGCTGTTTCACACGAAACGATTTACGGCAAACAAGTACGTTTTTAAACGTGTCGATTTTAAATATAACATCGCGTTACATTGCTCGCTGACTGCAGATGTCCTTATTGTATATTGTACAAAACCGTCGATGGACATCGAAAAGTTATAAAACCAGTAGGGTTGGTTTCTAAATTATTTCGGTGTTAGAGATTGCACAGTCGGTAGCGCGTAGGTTTATTTTTTTTTTTGTTTGGTATTCAGTAATTTCCTTTTGGTGCAAGACAGAGGTGTAACACTTTTGGCAAACCCCTACAACGGATTTTTTTCCTCGTACCATTTTGAATTCAGAATAATTCTATTGCTATACTCGTGCTTATAATATATACATACGTATTTATTTATTTTCTGAGATGGTTCCACCAGTTCTACAGAAAACTTATTTAATACAAAACTGGAGATCAAACGCAGCCTTTTTGTCATAATCAGCTTTTTTATCGTGTTATATAGCCCACCACGTATCCATGAACTATTACATTACTTGTCGCAAGTGCAATATAATACGCATTCGTATTTTTAAAACAATATTTAGCCTGAATTCACTAATATCATACGGTATGGTACTGTATCAACTGTATGCGTCCCACTGCAGGGCACGGGCCTCCCCTACAATCGAGAGTACAATTCAGAGTGGTTAGGCCATATAATCCACCACGCTGGTCTAGTGCTGCTTGATGGACTTTACATACCATAGACATTATTACACTTCTCTATGGTATGCAGTTTTCCTCATGATGTTTTCCTTCACCGTTATAGAGCAAGTTTGACTATCAATACACACATGATTCCGAAAATAGGTGTGCCCTGGGATTCGAAGCCGTGACCACCGTGACCATGATAACAGAAGCGTCTGGTCCGTTTATTAACAAGCTACGACGCATCTCACATTCATTTTACCAGATCATTTAACCACGCTTTAGAAAAAACTCGTCAAAGAAGGTTTACAACCCCTGGTATAAGATTGCTTTATTTTTTAGCCGCGTACTATATCGGTGAAAATGATTTATGGACCGCAATCAGGTTTGTGTATGGAACGATATTAAACATTGGTTAATAAGGAGCGCGGTGCTAAGTTGGTAGCTTGGAAGGACATTCGTTTGGGTATCTGATAAAGGTATTTTGATAATGAAGGATGGAATAAAAATATGTCGCATATTAGAAGTTTTTTTTTTTTTTTATGTTATAGGGGGCAAACGAGCACGAATTGCAATGAATAGCGAGACGAGCATGCCGTTCGCCTGATGGTAAGTGATGCGACTGCTCATAAACAGTAGCAAAACTAAACAACACTTTGAATTCCAAAGCAATGCTTGGCATTCCACTGCGCTCGCTATCCTGAGACATAAGATGTCAAGTCTCAATATGTCCAGTAGTTACTCTGGCTACAATGCCCTTCAATCCGAAACATAACAGTGCATTTACACTTCTGTTTGACGGGAGGAATAGACATTGCGGTGGTACCTACCCAGGCGACCTCTCACATATGAGAGATCTACCACCAGTAAATTTTATTGACATTACATATTCATGTTTTGCAGTGTGTTTTTCTCTTACTTTATACTAAATTTCCATAGAATAAGGAAAGGCTGCCATTCTTCAGTTAATATGGGTGTTTTAAGTCGTAACTGACTAGCAACTATCATTTTATTAAATGAATCCTTTAACATGAGGAGTTCCTCACTAATTGCATGTGTTCATTTCTTCTCATTAGGTGAGGAGGTCTCTTGTTCGCCGAATTAATTTTATAACAATCAAACAGTATTAAAGATAAAATATAAATACACGGTTATAATTCTCAAAAACAATATTTTTTACCTCCTATGTTATGAATGAAAATCCATATAAATAAAAAAGCAAAACTAATCCATCTTCTTCAATAGCACAATAGCGCTAATTGACTTCTTATACGCTACCATTCTGACGGCGGCGTACAAAAGGGTAAAATAAAAAACAACAAATGGTGTTGTGAGTAAAATTAGTATTGTTATGAGTATGTACCAGAACATATGCGCGACACATGGTCAATGGCGCGTTGTTTATTGGAAATATCGAAAGCTTTACCGAATAAAGGTTTACTTGTGATCTACGTGTTGGGGATAGGGTATAGAAAGGGGGATTTTGCGGTTGTCTGTGTGTAATTGTTATGTAATTTCTTTGCTTTGTTTAGTATTTTTCGCCCTAGAGCAGATATGTGTCGGGTATTTGATATCGACTGCACCCTCCATGCGAAAATCTTATAATAATAAATAAGTTTCCCCAAATAACATCAGAATTTAAAGTTCAATTACAAAATTATCCTTTGATTGCGGCGGTCCTTCTTGGGTCAATTCTATCACATTAATTACATTCTATATTATTTGTAACGAGACAAATTTGAAATGGTCTGCCAAATGTAACGCGACGAAGAAATTTTTCTGTAAAAATATTTATATTATTCCTATAGTAGTATTCTCTGAATTTTTAATAACTACTGTTCTGGTGCGTAAAAATCACCATATTGAACCAGTGTTATGACTGACACGTCATCAACTCAACATCCTAATAAAGCACTATCAATACCAACACGGCTAACTCCAATCTCGATGACAAAGCCCGAGTTTTTTGCCGGCCGGCAGCCAGTTGTAAGCGTGCGCACCGCGCCCGTGACGGCTCGTCGCGTGGACAAATTCGGTACGGTCCAACGCACCTTGCTCAGTTTCACTATTTTTTACAAAAAAGTATTGTGATTTTGTGGTGCGGGGTTCTGTATATTATAAGCTTGGAGTATTTATAATATAAAAGAGAGGAGGAGCACTGTCATTTGCATCTTCAAAGACGGAGATTTTTTTGTTCGTAATGTTGGTAGAACTGCTTTAATAGTGAAAATTAAACTCATTGCTAATCTACAAATTGTTATAAATACCATTGGTATTAATCTTGTATTACCTACTTCTCGTAATTAAGCTGGCGCGATATGTCCAATCCTTCTTTGCCACAACGATTTCGTATCAGTTCTAGTAGTTTAGAGGAAATGAGAATGCCGAGAAGTGATTCCGTTTAATTGCATTGGTATTGAGCTTGTTGGGACCTTATTGAGTTGTACTTTTAAGTGGTGATTTAAATTTGCTGTTACTGGGAATTAAGTAAACAAGACCAGTCTATTATTGTTGATTGTTAAAGCAAAGAAAGTCTTGGAAATGCTCGTGTATTTAGTTCAGTAGCCATACGGTGTTACTTTTGATTATTTGATCTATAACAGAAAATGCATTTTTATTGTTACGTAAATATTTAAAATAAACTCCGCTGGCTCAGTGACCCAAAGTGGGTCTTGGCCTCCAAATCAAGAGTTCTCCAGCTATCTCTATTCTTTACCACCTCTCGCTAATTATAAGTAAATCTTGGTAACCTAAAATTATATTCTAATATGATTCCATGAATTCAAAAATATTGTACTCTTGAGTGTACTTAATGCACCTTCATGCTGTGAAATAGTTTGCCGACACACATACCCTCATTCCTATAATCCTGGGTCCGTCCGTCGTATTATGAAGGAGCATTTCAGTAGGCTGGCATAGTCGTATCGAATGGCATGGAATCGCCGTCTTATGCCATTCGATACTCTGTCTGGACGGCATTTGCGCTTACCGTCAAGTACAGTAATTCTGCCGCGTGCTAGATTTGAAAAAACAAATATTATGCTAAAACGTATTTACTATTACAATAAAAGGTGTAAATAAAAAAATGTATGCCGTTTAAGAAGAATTACGTATCGGAGCGGATAAAAAGCGTACACAGATAAAACGATTTGAAATTAGAGATGTTGTGTTGAATCGTCTAAGTTCCAGAACACCTAGGAGTTTTATAGAACTTCGGCTTTTAAAGAATCTTGTAAGTCATTCAACAGAGGCTGCCACTATCCAAAATCTCGCACCACACTTTGCACTAGTTCACGCAGTTGAGACGAAAAGCTAATTCTAAGAATCGAGTCCATTTGCCAGTCAATTGGTAGTACGCATTGGTCACGTATCATAGTCGTGAGGTTTCGGAATGAAATGAGTTGCTAAGTTATTGTATTTGACTACAATGGACCCTAAAACAGATCACCCAGTAGAGGGTGACGAACGGAAATTTTGTGGTCCTGGCACGAGCGGCGTAAACTATCTAAAAACTGTATTACGCCACAAATACCAGAGATCGTGAGGGCAACTTAATTTCATTTTTAAATAGTTGTGTAGGTTGTTTTGCTTCATTGGTCAGTTAGCGATGTGTATTGTTCCAAAGCTGTTTACTGTGGGTGACCTTTTTGATTAATTGAGCATATACAGGGTATATCAAGACTGCTACCGAAAACAAAACTGGTAGTAGTTTTAGTGTCTGCAAATACCATGCAACTAAAATTTTCTCAAAGAAACGCCACATTTCTTTTTGATTTTTTAACCGACTTCAAAAAAAGGAAGAGGTTCTCAATTCGACTGTATGTTGCATTGTTTTTTTTTAAATATTGTGTTTGGTATGTTTTTTTGGCGAGACGAAAATGCCGTTCGCCTGATGTTAAGCGATATGACCGCTCATAAACAGTAGCAAAACCAAACAACACCTTGAATAACGAAGCAATGCTTAGTACTCCACTGCGCTCGCCATCCTGAGATCCTAAATCCCTATGGTACGCAGGTTTCCTCACGATGGTTTCCGTCACCGTTATAGTGCGTGGTGATTCAATACACACAAGACTCCGAAAGTCAGAGCTGTGCCTCAGGATTTGAACTCGCGACCACCTTGAACACGTTAGCAGCCGTATCTGATCCGTTTACGAACAAGCCAACACGCAATTCAAAGAAATCAAGAAATATCCATTGTTAAAACCGGAATTAATAAATGAAGGAAGTTTCGTCCGTTAGCAGACAGTTGCCGACTTCCCTTTCGTTCCATAATTAAACTTCAGGGGCCCGCATCCCTATGTAACACCTGTATGTATGTTAATCGATATAACTGATATAACATTTACATAATACAAAAAATGACGGACAGTACAAAATATACATAATTTTTTGCTACATGTACGAAATAGGTTAATTCATGTGTTTGTTTAGAATTGTGTGTACAGTGAATTAACTTTTCGATGGAAGTTGTTGTCACTTTTAAAACCGACTTGAAGTCGTCAGACAAAAGCTAGATACAGACATATGGGGTCCATGAGATTACCGAAGGGTGAATTTTATTTGGGTCACCTTTTTCTCATAGTTTCCTTCCATTTTCAGGGATATTCATTCGTCCACTATTTCATCGGTTATGTACAATAACTCCTGAATTCATTAAAAATTAATCATTTTTAATCAGCCAATCCCTTAAATCTGTAGTACAAATGTATAGTACATCTGGGTGGTATCAAATATTCGCAGAAAATAAAATTCTATTAGAAGACCTGTCGTTATTACATCGCATCTAGTTGTTAATAAATTGCAAACTAAAACAGTCATTTCATTCAGTGCTCTTTCCCCAACCGTCTAGAGAATATTCGAGGTTTTCGCCAGTGAATATGAAATAAGATAGATCCGATACTCTATTGCAGTAATAAAATTCAGCCAGCTATACACGCACAAACCGTGATATAACTACACAATACCCACAGTATCGGGCACCATGAAAAAACAGGATCACAACTGATTGCCCTTGATGCATCAGTCTAGTCTAAAAAATCTTAGATCAGATCAGTGACGTTTTTTATTGTATAAAACGGTCAAACTGCACCTGCCAATGCGTATATATTTTTTGTTGTTGTTGCGTTAGTCTTTAAACATTGATGTTTTGGCGATAGACATAGCATAGGTGAGCAGAATATATAAGGCGATAAGTGCTTGTCCTGGTTACACCTCTGTCTACCCCTTCTAGAGAAAAGGCTTGATAGTTATTTATAATTTGTTTATGGAGCAGCTAAAGATCCACTAAGAACGAAGAATCCCCTAAACATGTTTGGTATATTAGATCAAGCAATTAATCAAGCAAGTATTCAAATATTTGCACAAACATCCAATTAGTCGCATCTGTAAAATATTCTATGACGCGTTAGACATAATGCCAAGACATTAACAACTGGACTACATTCGTATTGAGTGGAGGCAAAAAACTACAGGCGTGTAGTTAAGTAGATAAAACAACAGCAGCCGTCAAATTTCCTTCAGACATTAATCACACTAGCATGTTCGGTAAGGTGGTAGAGTGTCCACACATTCAGTGTTAGACGAGACTTTCATCAAAACAATTTTATATACCAGAAAAACTACATGTAAGTAATTTAATGGATAGTAAGTGAATATGAGACAGAATTTTGCCTTATTTATTTATATCATAGCAAAAGAGAATACTGACAATAACTGAGGCTCCGCAAATCACATTAATCATTAAAAGTAGTTATTAGGATTTCTGTGACTTTGTTTTCAGCCCATATCGGCCGACCCGTTGATGCTGTAAATGAGACCTAACTACTCCTTCTTAAGTATTGCACAAGCCTAGCCTCTTATATTGATTTTAGGGTTTATAATGTTTTTAAAGTAGAATGACTAAAACATCAGTCTAAAATACTGTTTGTTGACCTTGTCACGATCATACTCAATGACCGCAAGTCACATAGCATAACTACACTAAACCAAATTTTAGCATATCTATAACAATAAAATTCCTCGCAAATAAACAAACTTAACCTAACACGAAATCATGGTGGCATTATTCGCGTGCCGGCGCGGTCGCGCACTTTCTACCGCTAACGGTCGGCGCGTGCCCACCGCACCTGTCCCGACCCAGCGATCATTGTGTAGCTTCATTACACTTGTGTACTTTCGCAGGCTATTGGCACATTTGTTTGCTACCTTATTTTCTTTCTTGTGGATGTAGGAGTACCTTATATCCAGATACTTTTCTTTCTAGTAGGAGTACCTTCTTTTGAGATATTTTCATTCTGTTGCAAGATTTGGTAGTGGTCACCTCAGCCATCATTGTGTAGCTTCATTACACTTGTGTACTTTCGCAGGCTATTGGCACATTTGTTTGCTACCTTATTTTCTTTCTTGTGGATGTAGGAGTAACTTCTTTCTACATATTTTCAATCTCTTGCAAGAGTTGATAGGGGTCAACTCAGAGATTATTGTGAATCTTCGTTACACTTCTGTACTATTGGTACATTTATTTGCTACCTTATATTCTTTCTTGTTGTTTTAGGAGTACCTTATTTCTGGATATTTTAATTATCGTCCAAGAGTTTGTAAGGGTCTACTAACTTGCTTATGTCAGCCAAATCGATGATACCCGGGGTCAATCAAGTCTCGAACCTACCGATCGGCGATTGTTGCGCAGATTCATTACACTTCTGTAATTTTGCAGATTATCGGGACATTTGTTTGCTACCTCATTTTGTTGATGTAGGAGGCGGTAGGACTTATATTTGCTACCGTCTTTCTATATTGTCCAAGAGGCGAGTAAAGATCGGTCTCATCTGATTTGTACCAAACAAGTGAATGAGGCCCTGACCTGACTTACGTATATCATTGTAATGCCTCATTACACTTTTGTACTTTACCTTCTTTTGTTACCTGTTTTCTGTAGACGCAATCTTCTGGCAGCTTCTTTGTATCCGGTATCGCCCACCATGCATAATTGTTTAGGAATAGTCATAGTGTCCGTAAGTATGTTGTTTTCGGCTTTGTCCTACCTATTTCCGTATCAAGCAGACATAACTGCCTCGATAGCCAAGAAATCAACATCTTATGCCTGTTGAAGCTCTACCTGGATTATACTGCGCTTAACATCAGACGTGTTGTAGTCACACTGCCTCGGTGGCGTAGTTGGACTACATTACGGTTATAGAGGTGAGGTCTCAGGTTCGAATCCGGAGTCAGACAATGTGATATTGTATTTTTCTATTCATTATCAGCCCGGAGTCAGGAATTTGTGCCTGATATGGCAACGTGCGGAACATACAAGGCGAAATGTGAGTGTCCTGGTAACTCTGCCTACCCTTTCTGGGAATAAGGCTTGAGTTTACGTATGAGTTATAGTCACTTTGTTGCTCCAGTATATAAAAAAAAGTGTCTTGGACGATTATATAGAGTCGGCGAATAATTATTAATTGTTGTTTTTATTGTTAACCATATTTTTTTATTGATCTGTACAATTAAATTGCATTTAACTTATAATACGGGAAACTTAACAGGAATAAAAAATCTCAGTCAAGTTTTTGGATTTTACTGAAATGTAATTTTTATGAGAAAACTTCCTTATTTCCTTGAACTCACTTCTTCATATAGGGGATTTGGTATTATACGATTATATTTAAGCAGATTCAAGTTATGTTTCAACTTACGTTTTGACGACCAGGCGGATATGTAAATCCTTCTCCGAAGAGCACAATAAACTATAAGAGATTTGTTAATTTTCCTGATAAAAACATAAAGCATTGCTTTACCTAAAACTCAAACTTAGCATTTTATAGTACATGTGTATATAATTTTGTATGCGCTATTTTACAAAATCATAATTGACTAATATATCCAGAACATATACAATTTTCAAAAGATACCAAACAGCAAATTTGAATCTGGTTATTAGAAAAAATATGGACAGATAAGTTCAATTTGCTACTCCATTACTGATGCAAAAAAATTGCATTTACAGAAAGTTGTTTTCAAATATAACCACGAAAAAATTCAATAGACACTTTCGTGATCTAATAATTTTTCAATTATAATTTTCACAACTCTCATCTTTACTATGTTGGACAAAGGACACCCTAAAAGTTGTGAACCCGTAATGTATTAAAAAGTCCTCGGTTCAATAAAACAAAGAATCCATAATAACAAGAATTCCAGAGAATTTACCCAGTAAGATATAGGTACACATTTATTCTGCCATTTTCAATTTCATATTCAGGGAAGTTGATCATTTTCTATTGCATGTAGCCAGTCAAAATTCTCTCAGTTAATGTAAGAAAGCATCCGAAAACCCTCCCGGTTACTAATACAATTCCCCATCACCCCTAATCCCGACAATAGACAACAGTAATCCACATCAAAACGTCAGGTTTTTTGCTCCTGTCATTGATTTAATCACATATTACGTCACCAACGTATCCAACGGTCGAGGGGAGGTGCGGGGGTGAGGTAACAGGGAACGGAGGGCAGGAGGGGAGAAGAGGCGCGGGCGCAACAGGTGAACACGCACCTGCGCCAACGGTCTTCCTTTATGCGCATGACATTAAGTTCGTATTAGACTTATGGACTGCGGATGTGTTTTACTCGGAGAATTTTTACACGTGCCTTTTGTCTAATTGTCGGGTTGATGTTTTTAATTTGATAAATATACCTTAGACAATATGACAAATCTGATGTTGCAGGTTTGTACCAAAGGTTTACATCTCTGACATTTTCAAGTTTATTTGTCAATTATGATACAATTTTCTAGTTAAATGCAATTTACCGAATTGAATTGAATGCTCAATTGAAAACAGAAAACTGAGGAGACTTACACATTCGAGAGTTCTAAGGATATCAAAGGTTTATAAGGTTTTTCACAATACTTCAGCTTGGTTAACCAATACTTGAATACTTGCCTACCTTCTACTGCCTACCTACCTTAATTGAAGAGGAGGTCCACCAAGAAGTATATGGTCTAGTATTTCAAAGCAAAACTAGACTGGAGAAATTAGATCCAAAACTGAGCAACGAGTTTGGTCTAATTGTAGAAAAAAAAATTGAAATTATATGTTCCAATATTTCGACCTATGTCGGAAGTTATAGTATATTTAAATTCCTTCTTTTATGTAGTAATTTAGGCTCACTAATGATTGGGCCATGCCTTAAAAAATAAATTGTAGCGAAATAAAATGATATCTTTACTAAATGACTAATTGAGCAAAATAAATTAAAATAAATCAGGGCACCCCGTTGAAAATCAGCGCTGCAGTTTGCTTTTCCCATTCTGCAGCATAAAGCTGAATGGGAGGCCCATTGTCGGCGCAATAGTTTAGCCACGTAATTTTGTTGCATAATGGTATTTTTTGTCATGTTTTTATTTTTTTTATATTTTGTTATTTTTATTACCTACCTATGTATGTTTGCGCCTTCAATAAATGTATTTCTTTCTTTCTTTCTTTCTAAATTATTTCTTTGTTGATTATTCATTTTTTCAATTTAGTTCACGTTTTCAATTCGGAAAATCATTTTTGATTTTTTTGAGTCATTCGAAAAACATGGTTTGTTTGCAATTGGATATATTATGATATATAATCGATTGGAAATGAAAACGCAACAGAGCATAAGTTCGCATATATTGAAGCGAGATGGACAGGTAATAAATAAAGAATTAATGCAACATAACTGCTCTTAAAAGTTTTTAGACAAGGTGGCTTCAACAGTCTAGTAGCAAAATGTAAATTTTGATTGGAAGGTCCTGAGTTCGATTTCATATCCACTTTACATTTTCAGATTAATATATAAATACCAGTTTCCGTGTCTAGAATTTTTATCCAAGATATCAACTTTGTTATTACATTACGTAACAAGACGAAGATTGTAAGGGAGTCTCTGATAAATTCATTCATAATTAATTTGTTAGATGTTGGGATATTTCAAAGCATTCTATCAGGGCCTCTCTAAAACAGCTATTTTCAAGTTTTTGAATAGTTTAGATTAAGATCTATGATAATTTTAGGGAATGATGGGGTTGACATGGTGAAAATGTCGCCAAAAGCCCCTAAATTAAAGAAGAATAAAAAAAAACAGCATTATTCTCAGCTACTAGAAGACCACAATTGTTTATAGGCGGTTAGTTGTCAGACATAGGTAGTCCACTTGATGCAGGTCCAGCGACGTTATCCGGATACAGTTATCCGGTTATCTTTCCATCTTTTAGTTCTTTGGGCGTCTGATGTTGCGCTATCTCACTTGCTTATTTTTCTCTCTCTCTCTCACTCTCTCTTCAGATGTACGTGGTGCATTGATGAACATAGGTCTCTTCCAAGGATCTTCATATCGACCTGTTAGAACCCTTGTCTTATTTAAAGCTCCTAAAATATTTTCCTTCTAAAACTTGGAAGAGCCACGTATATATGTTATCGATAAGACGATACAAAAAGGGTTATTCTATAAAACATCTGTGTACTTTCGTCGGTAATCTACATCTAGTCTAGAATTCTAAAAATAAATGGCCTTTTACTGGCATTAAAGATGTGACAACGGCTTAGTGATCAAAGTTCACGAAGATAAATCGATGTGGTGATAAGTCTATTTTACTTTAACTGCACATACATTTTATTCCTACCATTCGTAAGCGTATCAATAATACTATTTAAAATTAATTTAATGAAAATAATATCAAACCCTTAAAATAAGTTTTGCAAGTCGCACTTTGTACAGAGCATCTGAAAAATCATTTATTGTTTAATTTAATAAGATAGGTGTAAAGGTATTGTAGTGCGTTTTAAAGGGCCATGTTTTCTATTTAACGGAAAAGGGAAAACTTATGGCCTATGGCCACAACATTTTCAAAGCTATGTGAAGTCCAGTATATCGCAATAAAATAAATTTTCATGTAATATAAACGACTATGAGCAATAAATTCGTAAGAAAAATGTTTACAAATAAGTATACGAAATAAACGCCTTTTATGAAGGTTTCATTTAGTTTTTTTTTTTATTTCGCGCTTTTTTCTCATATGTATTATAACTGGATACACAAGATCTGATAATTCGTAAAAATCAAATTACAGAAAAATATAAATTATTAGACACCAAAAATGCGATAAGACTCTCCCAATAGCACACACAATCGATAGTCATTAACATAATCGAGATAAGCCCACGCCGAACACAGCCAAGTACGTACATGCAAACGTCACAATTAGATACTGCATCCACTGGCCGAGTCTGGCCGAGGCACATCATAAACACAGATTGGCGCTCGTTCCGAAGTTATGTACGCTTGGCACGCCACCTCGTAGCATTATGCGACGGCAATAAATTCACTTCTTCGCACCCCGATAGTGCTTGCAAATCGAACACCGATGATTTATGAACAATTATCGATTAATTCAAGCAGCGATCGTAATTTTAATCGATATTATTACGCGACGCGCGCAAATCAGAGGTAACGTGTCAGTTAATTAACACTCTTGTATTTTAAATGCTGGTTGTGGTGTTGTGTTTTGGTTTCTAGGGTTCAGTTTGGAATGCATAATCAGTACGTCATCGTCGGCTACATTATTGAATGCAGACATATGTTTTTTTTACAATATAAATCCATTATTTGGCATAAATATTTATTAAAGTAAATTATGTCGATGTTTACAGAACTGAATGGATTGATGAATTTGTTTGATTTTGTTAACTTTTCAATTAATAAGAGCTAAAAAACCCTAAGGTATTGTTTTACAATCATATTCCCTTTAGCTTTCAAAAGTAATAAATGACATAATTTTAAAAATATTTCCATCAAGCAATTGCTACGGAACCCTGCGTTCAGATAGCATAACACTACCCTGGCAGATTATTTTACAAGAAGTCTTTAGTAGGCGTGACACTGTGATTGGATTAGTGTTGCTTGCGTAAGACCTCTAATATAACATGATGGAGTGTAAAACGGGTTATTAAAAAAAAAAAAAAAACTAAATTGAAAGTGATTTTGTATTTTCCCTTACATCATATTTAAATGGAGTGACATTAATGATTTAACGGTGAATTGAAAGCGTTTGCCCTTACATCATATTTAAATGGAGTGACATTGATTTAAAAACTAAGGATAGGCCGTTCAGTACCTTTGGAGTTTTAAAAAGACGACTGTAAAAATCACGCTGAAATAAATATTAAATTAACTAAATTAATAGATTTGGTCTAAGCAGTGATAAAAAGTAATGTTCATTTTCATTAAACTCTCAGTGAATACGTGCAAGTATTTTCAAAATATTTGCGAGCGAAGATTAGGCCCCACTTGATATGTACTGGAGCGCACACACCAGTTACGTCAAAACATTACGCGATTTCCGCAACGTCTATATTACTGGTGGTAGGCACCAGCAGTAGTTATATAGTAATTGCATACCTTTTTTTCCTTTATTTTTAGTGGGAGTTTGGTCAAACAAGACAATGTCACTCTCGTAATATTCGTTTTCATGTTTCTTATCTATAAATAATTAGTAAGCTAAGCATGCTCAATACCTTTACAATTATTTCTGCTACTCATACAAATAAATAATAGATTGCATAATTTAGTAGCTTTGTCTGAATTAAGCAATAATAAAATGCTGTTACAAGCTCCTAAATTACAATTACTGGATTATCATAATTTTCATATTGCATACCTTAATATAACTCACTTTTTTAATTGCACATTTCTATACCATATAAACAATATATTATTACAAGTGAAAAGTGATTAATATTATCAATACAAAAGCTATTTCTATAGTGCCAGCTAAATTAAGAGCGTCAATGTTGTAAAAGTAGTCACACGCGTGTGGTAAAACTAAACCGAAAATGGGGAAGTTAAAATGCGTACCTAGTATTGAAGTTATGATGAAGATGAGGTTACTTTGCGGTGTATACTACAAATTTAGTTCCAACGTATTTTTTTGCTTCATTGGAAAATTGTATTGTATTGCTTTCAATGTCTTAAGCCTGAAATTGTGCATGAGAGAACACGTCCCATTTAAATTCCTAGCTACTATATATTTACATTGTATCGAGAATGTACTAAGCCTTGTTTTATCTATATACACGGGCGAACAATTCTTTTTCAATTATTGCACGCAACTTAAATCGATAGGAATAGAATATGCTGAAACGCTGTGGATCGAAAACATATCGATCACTTTCGTTGTGATTGTAATGTTTATTGTACGACAAACGGTATCGTTGATTACATTTTTTTTCACAACCGAAACGGATTTTTTAAAATATTTGTTTAAATTGGGTAATGAAGGTCTGGTAATGACGTCATATATGCATCATATCACAAGATTGATAATTTTTGAACTGTTATGGCGTCGAATGCGGAGTATTAGAAAAGAATTGAATATGCACTTGAGGCTGCCGATATATCTGAATGAAGATCAGGTCGTGGTGAAATATAAGCGTATAAGGCAATGCCTGCTTTCGTATGAAAGTTTAATGAGGACTATACACTCAATAAGTCTGTACATTAAACCAATGGTAAGCAAATGATGCACTAGTGCCCGAATACTCAAACGCCATTCAAATATTATGTTGCACTTAACTGCGCATGTCCCATTTAGTTTTTTTAAGCCGGGTGTTACGTGCAACATAATATATAAGATATATAATGAGTACGAGTATAAAATATATATTTTTTTAAATCTTAAAATGTTGTCATCCTATTGAATGACGCGAGACCTGTTTTTATTTTTGTTCTTAAAAAACTTTCTAATTTCTAAATAGAATTCACAAAGTAAGGAAATATATTTAATCATGATATTATCATCATGTAATTTTTTGTTTCAGATGATATTGTGTATTTTTAATACATTTGTCAACATTCTGGTAGTAACATTTTCAATTCTGACTTCCTGGACTACTGTGAGTGTGATTGTAAACTACTATTACGGTACTATTTACGGGTTCTATCGCGAATTTGGTATAAATTTAACATTTCTTAACTTCTTGACGCGACGATTCGTTTACCTTCGAGCTTTCGTGGTTATGGGGCAGTCTGCCAAACCACCACACCAAATCTCCGATAAAATCCGTAATTAATAGTTTTATTTCAATGTGTAATATTCGCGTAAATCTAAGAAAGAATATAAGAGTAAAGAAACCATAATGAAATTTATACTAATATTATGTAAAGGAAAGGTTTGGTTATTTGTTTGTGTAAACATAATACATATACAATGTAGTTCAAAAGTTGAGTAGCAGATTCAATGCAGTTTTATATTTCCTATTTGATGTTTTATCTATAAAAGGAAAATGAGCTAAATGTAACAAGAACTAGTTGAATGCAACTCGTTGAAAATCTCTTTCTGAAAGGCTGTTTATTTATTTATTTGTTTGTCTGTTTATTTGTTTATTCGGCTGTCAACTTCGTATAAATAAAATAAATGGATAGATAACACTCAACAGTCACATACATAGTCCTGACCCCACACTAAGATTTAGTTTTGTGTCGTGGGTATCACGAATCACGAGAAATTTTTCGTTCTCACAAACACCCAGACCCTAAAGAAATATTTGTGGGTCGCACGATTATTTCTCCCGGTGCGGGGATCGAACCCGCGATCTCTCGTTTCACAGACGGCGTCTAACCGAGGCCACGAACACATGGGGAAAAAAAATACTAAATCTAAAAATATTTATTTCAGTTTCGTTTGGTCTCAATAGAATCTGGAATTGGTTGTTTCCTAGCTTTTATGCCTGCTGTACTTACCGAATACACAGCGTATGAAATCGACCTCATAAAATTAAATATAGCGAAGCAACTTCTCGTTTGTAAAGGTATAGAGTTATTGTGCTAAGCGCACTACACACCAAAGCCGCCGACCTGCCAGCCTACGTCGGCAACTTTTTTGGTCGACAATTCGCGACATGGCAGCGGCTCGACATAATAATATTTTCATGACATTGTGAACGAGCAGAGCGCTTGCGTTGACGAAATGTCATGTCGGCGGGCAACACGTGCAGGCGCTTATCACTGACATTATTATTTTCTTATGGGCCGCCGGGTTGTGTCGCCGGGTAAGCGGCTTTGGTGTGTAGCCCGCTTTACGTACAAATTTCTATAAAGAACAAAGATACAAGTTTTGGGCTTATACTATTTTGTGCTTAAAATTATTTGTCGCTGATTGGCGCAATGGCTAATATATAAATTGTGTTTTTTCTTTGTATTGTAGACGTAAGGTCCTATACCTGCATTTATAAACTAATATTAATTATTTATTTACCACTTCACAACTACCTTTACATCAGTAGCTCTAATGCAGACCTATAAATAGTTTTTCTATTGTTTGTCACCAGTTTTTAGCAGACACCACAGAGTACATTACTTGGCAGACACTCACAAAGAACTCTTCTGTTATGTTTTTAAAATCATATTATATTTTCAGATGGGAAATACAAAAGGAAATTGCAAGATGCACTGATTTTCACGAATAATTTTCCTTTGGAAATCACTCTATTGGGCTGTTTTCCACTCGGCGCCAATATGACGAAATCTTTCATTAGTTTTTGTACGTTACAAACAATAGTAATGCTTCAATTCACACACGTATTTGGTTAGGCTCGAATCACAATGGAAAAGGCGGGGTGAATAGGGAATGTTCTTTATAATCTGGTTACCTTAATATTTTAAATACAGTTTTAGTGTTTCTGGAATATATAGGTAGATTAACGAATATTTCATTTTGTGCGATTAGAAATTGCGATATTAGAAATTTTGTCACATTTCTAATATCGCAGTTCATAGGTCAGATTTGTTCGTATTTACAAATTGGATAGTTTAAATACATATTTTACTGCTACTATTGACCGAATTTAAAAGAGGAGGTAATCATTTAATATTTTTGTTAGTCATGTTTTAGCCGAATCAATATTATAATCAGCATTAAGTTTTAATTAAAATAAAAGTACTTAAATCGGTTACATCTGACTTTGACTAAATGTCATCATACAATATTCATTAAATCAATATGCATCGAATGATTGTATACCATTTTATGTTCGGTCTAAAATTAACATACATCAATCAATATTTACAAGAATGACTCCTAGGGTTCCTAATCGGTTATGTGAATATTTCAATAAACACCATACAATTTGTTGCACATTTTACTGCATACGTAACGTGACCATTTATTTTGACGTGACAACGTCTTAAATTAGGTTGCGGCTGGGAGTCACTTATGAAAAAGTGTAACGCCCGGTAACGTTACGATGAGTCACCGAACGAGAGAGGCCCGCCGAATGCCTTGCGTCTCTCTCCCACTCAACTATGATCTAATTATAGTTGAGTGATTAATTTAATTATATTCATATCAATAATTTTGTGCCAGAACGAGACATCTGTGAAACGAAATAATAATAAAGTTTTTCAAGTTTTTATATAGATAAGTGTGAAACTCTGAATTTTCTGAAAATCTCAATTTTCGTAATAAAATATTTTTTTAAGCTTACTGCGGCACTCAACTTTGTTTTATCACTTGTCCATATTTTCTTAATGTGAGAAAAAACTCTTTTGATAGGTACGTTACTTTCAGGCAGATACATAACGTACTCAATAATTGTGGAAAAGTTTTTTTATAAGTTTTATAAATCAAGATTGTATTTACGAAAGTGCTGGAATAATTCGACCCTACGGTTTTTAGCCTTAGTTCGGTAAAGCATTCGAGCGGGAAATACATTTTAAATTATCGTTTGATCTGTTTTCGAAAGCGGGACTATGTCGGCCTTGCTGGGGACGCTGGGACAAACTTCTTGAAAGCGGGACTGTCCCGCCCAAAGCGGGACGTATGGTCACGCTATTATGATATGCATACGCCAATTGAAAAGACAAAAAATATTCTAGGATAACAGCATATTCAACTATTCTGTGAGTTTAGTAACGTCATAGGATAGAAAAATAATAGCTATTAAATAAAAACAATAAGAGAATAGACGTGTAACATAAACTCTAAAGATAAATCAAATTGAAAAAAATATTTCAGTCTTACTTATATTGTTGCCAGTGTGTTGAGGCTAGAGTTTACGTGAAAATCTTCAAGCTTAAATTACTTGAACTATCTACATATTATAATCCGATACGGAACCCTCAATGCGCGAGTCAAACTTTTTCTTATCGAGTCTCTAATATCAATATTAGAAAACTAATATCACTTACGAGTACATCGAAAGCCTCCGTAGCTTACAAATCGATCCGCCGCATTGAGTAAAAGTTGTCAGCATCACAAAATCATGGTTAATCCTTATTTAAATATACAAAAAATACTGTCAATACGGAATGTAGTCGTGTTTTTAAACTTATTGGGCCAGTATAGTGAATTAACTAAAGACAAGTTCATCTCCTCGGCAGCGGCTTTGTATTGTATGGTTTATTGTATATTTTGGACGTATATATGTCTAACTGGTACCTTTAAGAGTTTCTCTCACTCAAATATTACGATTGTTGCAATAGAATTCGTGGTGAATATTTTCATCCCATTATTATGGAATAGAAATACCTTTTCAAATTACTACGACCGTTTGATCAAATTGGATTCAGACACCGGCATTCATATACGTGAAGAAACAATTCCTATTTCCCGTACTGTCTTCGTGCTCAATGTAGTAACAAGGATTTGCATTTTTTGCAATAGCTTAAGTATAAGATCTAATGCCAATGATTTATTCATTATATTGAAAAGTGTCGCAGTAAATGTAGTGTTGGTTAGTTTGTCCATGTATTACTTTCCGCGCTTTTTGGTTTTTGAATTGTTTTTGACGAGGTTGTCTTGCATCAAGAATAATTTGAGGAAGACTTTCGCGACTCTTGGAAATAGGGTGGATCAAGCGTCGTCGTGTGAGGAAATGTTGAAATATATACGAGCATACAAAAAGTTGATTCACAATCTACACAGTTACGAGCTACCGGTGAAGGCCGCTGTAAGTAATTGCTTGATTAAATTAAGAATGAGGATTGTATGAATTGGTGGTTTTAAATACCATATTATGGATTAAAACAGTTATATGTTATATGTGTCATCATCATCATCATCATCAGCCTATTCGCATCCACTGCTGGACATAGGCCTCTCCTATGGCACGCCACTGGGCTCAATCTTCAGCCCAACGTCTCCAATAACCGAACCGACAACCGTTGGGGTAGACGTGTTCTCGAGTGGAGACCGCGCCTCGGTAAGCGTAGTGTAGGACGCCCTCCAACGAGGTGGAGTGATGATATCCGAAAGATAGCTGGTAGCGGTTATATATGTGTTGATAGTCAATCATCACGCTCTTTAACGACGAAGGAAAACATACCGAGGAAATGTACATACAATAGCGATTTATAAGAATTTCTTTGGTATGTAAAGTCCGCCAACCCGTAGGCCAGCGACGTCGACTTCAACTGTTATTTTGATTTCGAGATAAAAATACAATGCTTTTTATTGGCAGATAGCAGTCAACGCATTTGCTTGCTTTACGCGCTTAATGGTAGTGTGTTACATACATATGCATAATATCTATCATGAGGTAAGATTGTCATACTTTAGTTTTTCAATCTAAATAACCCTTCTTAAATTTGGCACCCACTGCTCTTGGTTAAAACACCGATTGTAAAATGTAAGCTCTCGATTAGCTTCTGATGGCATGTGCTTCAAGGTCTATACAGACCAAGTTTCATAGATATCATATTTGGGTATATATATATATATATATATCTGTTGCAGCCCATGGTTACCCTATGCGGGGTATAGACCCCTTCGTATTCTTCCCACATTTTTCAGTCCTGTGGCAAGCGAATCCACTGTTTTCCTGCGACAAGCCATTTAAAGAATGCCCATTTCTCCCACCAATGTAAATGCACTTTTGTTAGTTCGGTTTGGAGGACATTGTAGCCAGAGTAACTACTGGACATATTGAGACTTAACATCTTATGCCTCAGGATGGCGAGTGCAATAGAATTTCAAGCATTGTTGTAAATCAAGGTGTTGTTTGGTTTCGCTACTGTCCATAAGCGGTCATATCGCTTACCATCAGGTGAACGGCATGCTCGTCTCGCCATTCATTGCAATAAATAAGTATGTTTCAGGTTAATATGTATCTAGTGATAAATGTCACCATGCATATTGTGATGATGGGCATACCTACAATAATCGTATATTTAATAACCAAAGAAGTTAACGTGATCAGGGTTTTGTTGGTGAAGGAAAGTCTTAAAATAAAAGGTATGTTTATTTTTACTGATTGACGAAATATATATAAATTATCCATCCGTTCAACGATTGAAGTTCCTCTAAATTGATGAGGATTTTGTTATTGCGAAAATCATCAGTGCGTCGCTTTTTGTATCATTAGAGCTTCGAAAATAAATAAACCCAGCAGTCATATTCATTGTTCTGACCCCACACTAAGATCGAGTCTTGTATCGAGGGTATCAGGGACTACGAAAGACTTTTCGATCTCACAATCACCTAGACCCGAAACAAATGCTTGTGGTTCACACAAACATTTGTCTCGTGCGGGGATCGAACCCGTGGCCTCTCGTTTCACAACAGTGTCCAACAAACTGCGCCATGGGGGCTGTCGAAAATACCCACATAATTGGCGATACTATATAGTGGATTCTAGTTGGCCGTATTTTTCACTTTTGACTTCATCAGCTTCCATATTTTTGCTTTGTATTTAGATAATAATATTTTCATGCTTGTTTTACAGATGACAAATTTCGTGTAAGAGTACACGATACAGTGAAATTTATTGAGATCAACGACTTCAAGTTCACCATATTCCGTATTAGCAACTATGACACGTCGTTTACACTAGGCTTTTTCTCTTTCACTACCACCTACATTATAGCTAATGTACAGTTCTCTCATGCATTTTCTTAAAATTGTCTATGGTATTGAAGTTCTGTTTAGTAATCTCAATTTATCCACAGCTTTTATTTCATTTTCAAGTAGTTCAACTTTGAAATTGGTCTTGTGTAATAATAATAATTTGTGTAATATTATTCAAAAATTCTTGTGTTTGTTATTAAAAGATCATTGCACAGAAATCGGTGTTTCTTTACTATTTAATGTTAAACAAAATTTTATAACAATTAGATTAGAAAATGATTATTGATAAACTGCCTCGGTGGCGTAGTTGTACTAAGGTATGATTGCAAAGCGGTGGTTCTAAGTTTTAGGGGAGAAACGAGGACGCAATACCTTATATAGGGAGTACGTATCGATTTTTAAAATATTAAATGTATTGTAAATACAGTTAATCTGGCGGACAAAGTTGCGGGCAAAAGTTACAGATTTCATCTACGTAGAATCCATGTGAAGAAAATATATGCAAGAACAATGAAATAAAGTTGCGGGCAAAAGCTAGTTCTTAAATGTATTGCTCGTTTTCAGTGCACTATTTAGATTTATAACCATCACGGCGAATAGCATCTACCGAAACTTGAACCGTTACAGCGTTATGAGCATAAAAACAAGCCTACAGGCAGAAACAAAATAAAAAACATTAATTTTCATTTTTACGGTATTCAAAACAACAAAACAAACTATATCTAGGTCAATATCGACTAGGTACCTACTTCGCGCATAATTTCCGGCTCGCAGAAAATATCGCTTGAATATTTGACAGGTAATACAATCGCGTTTGTACTAGCGTAGACACACGACCGATATTTTTTGTATACAAAATGGGAGCAATACTCATCAGATAACGTCACAAAAAGCTGATGACGGGGCCAGCAACAAAGGCGCCACTGCTCGCCTCGATTACGCCCTATGACAAAGCATTTTGTTCCGAACAACACACCATATTGATCCAACCATCGTTTATTTTCTTTAGCCTTTATTAGATATTTTTTGTTGTGGAGATACTTTGATAGGTCTGTGTAAGCGACTAGTTTAAAGTGCCCTAAGAGTTCCGGAACAAAATCTTCATTGAGGGGTCAAGTTACATTGGACGTATAAGTCGGTAGGCGTAAGTAGTCTTGGTGCGATCTATGGCGAAGTGCGCATGCGCCGATCCCAATTGTTGGTTTAATCGAGCTTTTTATAAGCACCGTTTGAATTGTAAATGCAATGAATCGAGCTGATCTTACACTTTGGTTAGGAAAGTGAAATTAGAAAAGACATTTGATGCATGCACGACTCGTGTGGAATTTAAATTAGTTTAATCTATCACAAGGAGTGTGAAGTTTATAATTTAAACAAGTTTTTTTTTTTCTATATTTGATCTTGTATATCATGCATTGTATATCATTTAAAAATTCTTATTTAATTTTCCAACGCTTGTTGTGCACCCAACAATATTTTGTTATTTCATTAAATCTGTTTTGTTAGTGACTGCCTGACTGACTGCCTCGGTGGCGTAGTTGTACTAAGGTACGCTTGGAAACCTGAGGTCTCGGGTTCGAATCCCGAGTCGGGCAAAGTGATATTGGATTTTTCTATTCATTATCAGCCCGGAGTCAGGAATTTGTGCCTGATATGGCGATAGGCTCGCCATCTATCACATCGTGGGACAGAACATACATGGCGAAACGTGGGTGTCCAGGCACCTCTGCTTACCCCTTCTGGGAAAAAGGCGTGAGCTTATGTATGTTTGTATGTATGTTTTGTTAGTTTTCTTGTAATAAAAATAGTAATGCATAATAGTATATCAGCTATCATAATGCCTCCATAACAGATTTTTTTTCTGCCGTATATAGTAAACCAACGGCTTTATTTAATAAACACCCACAAACGTCATTGGAATCAATCAAAACTATTTATCATTCGATTGTGCAGTGAAAGCTATATGAATTTATAATTAATTTATCAACTGTATAATTTTATTAATTTATCATATACAGAGCTGTCAAAAGATTTACAATTTTATTTACCTGCCGGATATTAATTTATTTAGCATCTCGACAATATTTTTATACTAGAACGACAAAGTATTTTTCTATAACACAGTACGGTAAACAAGCAAGAATGTCACCAGATGTTCAGTGATCACTGCCACCCATGAACAGTCGCAACGCTTGAATGTGTTGCCTAACATCGGGTGGGGATAAGGAAGGATAAAGGATGGAAAGAGGAGGTCATCTAGCTATGTCACTTACCGAACGAAGCGCGGCAGCAAGCTATCGCTTCCTGTTTATGCTCCTGTGGTACCGCACTGGACGCCTGTCCATAAAAGTGTAGTGCTATCAAAATAGAGTATATATTGATGATATCTGCTCAATCAACACAATTATGTCAGCCTGCGCGAGGCCTGATATTGAAAAGTAGAACCTTAAACACCTCAGCTTTCGTCAATTTGTGTTATGTGTTTTTCTTTATTGCGTAAGGTGGCTATCTCATCCTTCTGCGATGTTAAATTTACTTTATTACGAGTATCTACTACTTCTCTACATGATCTCTTCCTTTTTCTGCCTTGTTTGGCATAAAATGCTGGAAATACAAATATGATCAATCCAACTGATATTATAAAAGTTTGTTTGTTTCGTTATTTCTTCACGCTCAAACGGTTGGACCAATTTCAATGGAATTTGGTAGCTAGGTATCTAGATATATAGACGGAATTGAAAATGTTGGCCACCATTTTGAAAAGTGTATCTGCACCCGGGCGGAGCCGGGCCGGACCGTTAGTTAGAAAATAAAAATACTTAATCTTATGTAGATGTTATTTGCTTGATTAATAAATTAGCACCTGTACTTTTAATATTAAAAATACATTCAAAAACTCTATAAATAAAGCCAGCCCATACAAGGCTAGAATGAAATGTTAGAATTGCTTTTATCTTGCCCTCGGGAGCATGTTGCGCCCGCGCGACCACGAATGCTTCCACGGCAGCCACAATTAAGTCGCAATACATCCAACTGAAGTTGTTTTATGCAAATGAGCTGCGGACTCGCGTGTTTGCCGCCTACTCGCCGACCGATCTATATATAAAGTGGTAATAAAAATATTGTTCGTGAATTGTGATTAGGCGCTGACGGTGTATCACTAGAGGGGGTATGGACGTATTGACAGTGTTATTCGCAATGGCGTTTGGTTAGAATTTAATTTTGAAAAATGAGTAGTATGACTTTGCAAATGTGGAGCTTATTTGTAACGTAGGTGGTAGATATCTCGTAGAATAATTATTATAGCTATTTAAATTGTAGGGATGGGTTGACAGGTTTTGCAATAACGTTTTGAACGTTGGAGTTTTGTGGGAAATTAGTGGCAGTATACCTTTGCAAATTTTGGAACTTATTTGTAATGTATCGTACATAGGGGTAGTTAAGTTATAGAACAATTATATCATTTAAATTGTCGTGTTGATGAAGTATTTTTAGTTAGTCGTGTTTTTGGATAAGTTATGTTAATTTGTTTATGGGCTGTGAATTCCGTACTTTAGGTATGGCAGAGTAGTAGCATTACTTAATTCGTTAAATACTAGTTATTTTGCTGTCAATAGGGTATGTAATCCAATACTGATAATGTCGATAATCAGTCAACTTATCCTTTCTGTTGCATTATTTGAGAATAAAATAATGTCAAGGATAATTTAGCGTTCCTTGTGATTTAAGCGTCCTTCAACTATCATTCCTATGGTGTAAGGCATATGATGTACAATTTCTAAATCGTTTTAATCTTTTTTAATATAGTTTTGATCATGAATCCTATTATACTTCCCGAAAACAATGGACATTGTAATAAAAATAGTAATGTAATGCAAATATTTGTATATTGTCTAGAACTATTCTTTAATAATTAATTCAGAGATCACCAATGTCAGAAAATTGTTGGTAAGGTAGTAATAAAAAAACAATATAATTTAAATGAAAATTTAATGTATCGAATACTTAATTAAAATATAAATAGTTTTATAATTTAATAATTTCCTTAATTAACTAATATACAGTTCATTTGGACGGATGTCGATAGAGCGAATCACAATATACATACATAATGTAAGTATATAACTAACTATGTACACCACTACATAATGTTATGTAGTAATTGATATTTACAATCTGAAAGAAAATTTATAATGTTTAGTCAACTGCCAACTACTTAATTACGTCATCAAGTATTATGACGTAAGCATTATTATATAAAGTAAAGGTGTCTGTAGCGTCATCATCATAAAAACATTTTTTGAGAATATGCAAACTTTGAATATATTGATTTCTTCCTATTTATGTTTTTTTTTGTCCAGTTTGACCAAATAATTTATACCAATATTAAAATGCTTCTAGCATCTTCGAACTGCGGAAATATTTTCAAATCATACATTATTGTACAAAGAAATAACCTCAGTATTGTAATGTAAACTAATCCCAAAATTGTAATTAATTTAAATAATCCTAGTGATTTATTTTAAAAGTCTAAAATTAAATAAATCCCAGTAAAACACGAATAATATTCGATCATGAAACCTCTAACTCCGCACATTACTTAAAATATAAAAACGTACCGAAATATATAAAAATAAATTATCATTTAAAACTAATATCACATTTTATATAATTTGTTAGATTTATTTACATAATTTTTGCGACGTATCGATAGGTAAACTCAAGTCAAATAATTGGACGGAATTAAGGCAAGTAAAAAAACTTAACGCTAATCAAAGTAAATTGATTACTTATCGAACGCAGCAAATATAATATTCATTTGATTCAATCAATATTCCATATAAAAAATACGAAAAATTGGATCCAATATAATGGACAAATATTTGCGAATTATATATAAAATTTACAAATTTCCTCGCCTTTAAAATACCTGTAATGTAGGGCATATTATAATTTAAACTTTATTCTTCAGTACCCATTTACCTAATTCCAAATTACAAACGGCATTTTATTCTACAGTATATCTTTAGTCATATTCTTTATAAAATTCAGGCTTATTTATATTTACAAGATATACTTCAGATTTTCTCAAGTAGCATCTCTGGCGCTGTTTCTTTGATGTTTAGCTGAAACAAAAAGACATTGTCAGTTAAGCAATTCGTGAAGATAGAAGATAAAATATCTAGATTAGAATGAATCGGTGCTTCGTTGAGAAATATGGCTTTTGTTTTTAATTCAAGTTTTGATGCAGTAATTACTTGTAAGATGAACGAGTAAGATCGATTTTTAACCGAGTTCGAAAATAGGAGGAGGATCTCAATTCAACCGCAAGTTTTTATGTTCGGTACCTCATAATTGTAAGTAGTATTTTTATGTATTATCAAATGCATATGATTTCAGGGTGAGGCAGAAAGCTTTTTTTTTTCAGCCATTAATCTCACCCATCTAATTTCTCTCAATCATAAAATATCTTCCTTAAACAAAATTTCTTTGACGATAATTATTCCTATTCTTGGGTAATTGAAAACACAAATGACTCAGAAAATAACAAGCACAAAAACTAACAGAACATCTTACCGGTATGCAAGAAGAGATGGTTTTTCAAGTTGGTGTGCTTGGAGAACCCACGGGAACATATGTGGCACTTGTAGGGCCAGGAGCCGCTGTGCACGTACATGTGGGATTTGAGATCTCCTGGAGTAGGGAACGACTTGGAACACAGGTTGCACTTGTGAGGTTTCTCCTGCGAAAGAAAAACTACAATTAGATTATGTTTTTGATAATGAAGTTAAGTTCAAAATATAACAATATATGCGGAGATATCTCATGATACGATCAACAGAATCTAAATTTTAACATATTAAATACAATTCTACAATCATATTATGCAACCGAATAAGACATTATATAGTATGCCCAATCAATATGAAAGCTTATTTGTAAATCTCTATCAATTTAGTGTTTTCTGTTTTTATAAGTTTCTCCTTAATCTGAAACATTATTTGATTGAACTTGGTTCACAATTCACCGACCTTATGCATGTTGCTTAATGGAAATACATCAAGAATTTTTATATCATTAACCGTATTTGCATTACAGACAAAAATAGTCGTAAAGGTACAAAACAATGTACATGATGATCATACAAAAATCAATCTGGTAAGACAATAAAACGGCTAATAATGACGATCATGTCGAATAATCAAAGTCATGACTGGACACATCGGCTTTATAGAGCGCAAATGAATTTATAATGAAACTCCGGCGCGCCGCATAACCTGTTCCGTCGGGCACTGGCTAGGACGAAATGTGGGATATGAAGGAATGAGTAGTCAAATCTTCTTGACTTGCATTCAATAAATATTGAAAGGACTTTCTCGCTTAATCAATTTAAAGGATTTATCTAAGGCTTTGCATCGTCGAAAGTGACTTGCTGTCCACGATTTTAAGATGTGAAAGCATCAACAAAAGAAATTAAATTAGTCCTAATAATAAAATCACTAAACGTCAAAGGTTTTCCGCAAAATTAAGAGTGAGATTTTAATTCTTCACTCTGACGTAACGCAGTTTATAAGGGTAAACATGTTTTCTCGTTATGTCTTTCTTAACCGTTTCAGTGAGGGATAATCAATACATAATAAATTCACATTTATCTGTAGTTCTTTTGACAATTTAGATGTAGCTGATGTCGTAAAATATGTTAACAACAGTCAAACAGAAATCAAAACAGAAAGATATGAATATTTAATGCATACAGTTAGTCCCGGTAGACGTAATTCGTGTAACACCAATGCGTTACTAACTCTGCTATTAGCGACAGCAGACAATCATGGAGTAGCTCAAACGATGCGTCATTTGGGGAAAAAACACTCATTTGAGGTTTTGGAATTTGGCAGCTTGATAATGGATTCTTTTGTGGTAATTGAATAACATTTTTGGAATGGAAATTTTGGTTTTGAAATATTTGATGTCGTAGTACCATCAGTTAGTGAGAATGATAGCTTCGTGGACGCTCAAACGCACTGCAGACTATAAATACCATCGAAATGCACGTATCCCTATGTGTGGTATCCATAAGTCCACATACAATTTAGTGGAGATATTACCTATCCGAAAGAAGATTGCAGATTACAAATAACATGAAATTACAATCCCTGTGTGGTATCTATCAATCCACATATAATGTAGTGAATATATTACCTATCTGAAACCTGCTGATTCCAAATTTCTAGTCAGCAAAATTTTGTTCTAAATCTAGTTGTCACTTCTCGTGTATTGATAATCCCACCTACATCTCATGAAATACTCTCAAAAAAGCCGCTTATGACGCGTAAAATCTGACAATCAATTGAATATACCATGACAACCCCGCTTCCAAGACGAGCGTTACTATAAAATGACTTAAATCATTTGTGGTGTAAATATTTTCGGTATAACGACCTACATGGCAGCATGCTTCTGTTATTTGCTTTTTTTAAGGTAATGTTTCCGGCATGTAGCTACTTCAGTCTTATAATGATCGTGTCTCGGTCCATATGTGTCTTGTGGGCAAAGGCATTACGAGAACTTAATGATAGGTCTTGAATAAAAGCTTGAACTTTATGCTACTGCTCTAGCTTAATGGAAGATGATAAGTGACTTACTCGGACTTATTTTCAGCCTAATGTAATTTTGCTAGTGATGATATTGTCGACGTCAAAATAAATTCAAGGTAATGATTTATGATTTATACATTTTCCGATTGCTATAATTGTTAAATTACAAATACCCAAACTGTTGTCTTACTTGTGGTCTTGTCATTTAAATCATTTATTGGATGTTATTATTTCACTTCCGACTACTTTCATAACATTTAATTAATTTTTAATATCCACACATCATCCAATTTCCTGTGAAACATTCTGATTCAAAAAAATCTTAATTAAGTCACATTCCTAATTACGATCTATGGGACCCTCCCATTCAATTTTCGCTCTTCACACACCCACAAATAAAAAAAACTATAATTAAAACCCGACCAAATTAAAAAATGCATCCATACGACCTATGCAAAGTGAAATATAGTCATTTAAATTTATACGGCTTGCCAATGCGGTAGCTCAATCAAGGGGGATAAAAAAGACTACCGATATTAAACCGACCTTCCCGCTACCGAATATTGCAGCACATAAATCAATAAACAAAGAGCCATTAGTTGTCTGACAATTTCCTTTGGATAAATCACGCACGGAGCGGGCAAAAAACTGGTCGTCTCATCGTTCTTGGATAATGAAGGCGCGAGAATTATTTGCATCGAGACGATTCCGTAACGATGTGATACGGGCCGAGACAAGGGAATGATACGAAAGTATGTTTGCATTTGAATATAATCTAAATCAGACTGAGGTTTGTATACTACTTAATTAATAGAACCTAAAACGGTTTACCATTTTTTTATTTAAAATGAATGAATTTGCTACATTTTTAAATGAATAGTTTGACTATTATAACAAATATCCTGTAACTGAGATATTTAGGGACAAATTAAGAAAAATGCGTTGAGATTATTTAAAAGTGTATATATCACCGCATGATGATTTTAATTATTATCTTTTACGAATAAATTAACTTTTTTCTAAACAAATGACAAAAACTGATTCATCAACCAATACAACTACTCCACTCAAGAACAATAACAAAAAAGCAAACAAACACGCCAATATCGTCCAATTTTCGCCCACACAATCTCACGTTCGATCAACAAACCGTAGCACGGCTGTATCTTACAGTGACGTATGGGCAGCCGATACGCCCGGGCCGCGTTATGGAAATCGAATGCAAATGTGATGTGGCGCGGTTAATTTAACTAAATAAATTGATGCCGTAACCCGCACGCTAAGGACTATGTATCGGTACTGCGCTCGTTTTAGTCTCGGCAGGCTGGATATGCGTGGGACATTGTGAGAAATTAAAATATTTAAATGGAAAATTGAATTATACGGGTGTGATGTTGGAATATGGAACGCTTTGGTTTTGATCAGGAATATTGTTTATTTATCGCTAAGTTACAAGTTCTAAGTAGATTGTGGACTGCATTTTACTAACTTTTTTGAGCGGTGTATTTATTTATTTATCTAATTTTTTTTTGCTCTATACAGAGATAATATTTATAAATTTCAAAATTAAAATAATGGTACAAGTGGCGGCCTTATCATACTAGGTAATTTCTTACAGGCCACTATAGGATGTACATATAAATAGGAGAAAGAATGGGCAGTCTAAGCCCTGAATGACATAATAATAATCTATTGTGATCTATCTAGTGATCTCTTTTGCTGTGCGATAATTAAAGAGCGCTAATTATATGACAACTGATGACAATAAGTAACGCTTCGTATTAATTTTCATATCACGAGAGGATGGTATAAACCCGTCACAGTGAATTACTTAAGTGTGTATTTTGAGCTTATCTCTTGTAAACTTAAATAAATAACACCCAACAGTCACATACATATTATATAGTCCTGAATTCACACTAAAATCGAGTCTTGTGTCGTTGGTATCAAGAACTACGAGATACTTTTCTCTCTTACAAGCACCCAGACCCAAAATAAATATTTGTGGGACGCATAAACATTTCTCTCGGTGCGGGGATCAAACCCGCGGCCTCTCGTTTCACAGACGGCGTCTAACCAACTGCGCCACGGAGGCTGTCTAGCCGATCTTCTTCTCTATTTAAAAAACCCAACTGTTCAGTTATTATATTCAGGTTTTGTACGATGTTTTCGTTCGCCTTTCAAGTAAGCGATAATTAATTACCATACACATATACCGAAAAATAAGTGTGTGCTCAGTTGAATTTATTTAAATAAAAATATATTATCCGACGTGCCCCTGCACATTCTAATTGACGGTCATATATCAGCCGAGTATGATTAACTCAGGGCTAGTTCACTTGTTTATGATCGGGAATTTTTGATATAACGAGTTGCTTATTAATTTAATATAGGCATCACGAGATACGCGCTCGGGTGCGCGATTTATGATGGAGTTGGCTCCCGTGCGTCGTTTGTTTTTTATGTTGAAGACAAAATATTAGTGGTTTGTATTTAATAACGAGGAAAGTAGTACGTTATTTTTCCGTAAAATGTTGCTTTCCATGAAAATGTTAACTTTTTTGGGGAATAAAATAGTAAAAACGATAATTTAATTCATGAATATAATTGACAGTTATATAATTTGATCAGTATACAACTCAAGACATAAATTTTTATAGAAAAAAAATATTTAATATAAATTTATTAATCCAATCCATCCAAAGGATGCCTGGAAGAGAATGCAGGTAGCGATAATCCGCCAGTTGTAACCATTAATTTCATGTGATATAACTATTAGGCAATAAGTTTCTTATATTATGGTGTACAATAAAGTATTAAAATAAAATAAATAATTCACACATACTGGCACTCACACAACTCAATCAGAAAAAAAAAAACAAAATTCAAAAATGGAACAACCGTACCCCAACTAAAACAATTAAGGCGCCACACCGCGATAACATTTCGAAAGATACGCGTTATCGTTCGCGTGCGTACCGCGAGTGTGAAACCACCTTAACCGGGCGGCTATTTCATTAAGTCACTTCGCGAGAATAATTTAATCAGTACCGTCGGCAAAAGAAAGATAAAGCATGATTGATATTGTAGTGAGCACGGCTGCAGATACGATCTGACGCGGGCGATGTGTACCGTGCCTTAAATCATATGAAATGCGCTATTAAATGAGTTTTTATTAATATTTTATAAATAACTAGAGAAACTGCCTAATTGGGTCCAGTTCTTTAAATAAGTATTTGATTTGTAATAAAAGTCTGCGGTCAGGCAGATCTTAACAAGTTTGTTTACGGCTATAGATGATGTGAACAATAGGCATTTATTTAGTAGAGCCATTTGAAGTTCATCTGAGTTTAATTGACAATTATATCGCAAATTCAAAATGTCTGGTGATAATTATTAGTTTTTCTTCTGTCTGTCCTTATCTCACACTTTGGTGGAACAGTGTATTATTTATTTTGCATATTAAAAAAATACTGAGTTTTCGCCAGCATTTCGTCAATCGATTTCAGGGAGGTTTCTCTATACTACGACACAAACTTCAAACGTTCGGACGTTCAACGTCCACATTATAAAAGTTTTCCACTTCTAAAAATCAATACAATTCTTCTTGTAATTTATCATTCACTCCGAACTTGGTCTATGTTTATGTTGTATGATAAAGGATTCCAGTATTTTGTAAAGTATTTAGACATATTCGTACAGTTTGACGTACGATATTCGAACATTCGTCGTCATATCAGAGTAAAGAGTAACCCCCAGTATTGTACAAAAATAAAGTATCATGCAAGTCAAACCCAAGACACCACAACTCACAGGTTATGCTAATATTAAACAAATGAAACTTTATCAATGGAGTTTCATTTACTATGAAACACTCAGATTTTCTAATATTACATACATAAACTCACGCCTTTTTCCCAGAAGGCTGGCCAGACGTGTTACCAGAAAACCTACGTTTCGCCATGTGTTTACCATCCCAGGATGTGAGCCTATCGCCATATTGGTACAAATTCCTGACTCCGGACAGATAATGTATAGACAAACACCAATATTGCTTTGCCTAACTCGGGGTTCGAATTCCGGACCTCAGCGTTGTAATCGTACCGTACAACTGCGCCATTGAGGCAGTCTATTTCTAATTATAATTCAAATAACCTCTGATTTTGTTTTTCAAAGTCAGGTTTCTAATTATTATTCAAATAAATAAAATCACAAGCCACAAAGGCACTGTTCTTGTAATTAAGATATTATAATTTTGAAAAAAATATGTCACGTCAAACGTGGGCGAGTGATAAGAGCTTCTTGAGCCAAAACCTATAATCAATTTCCAACTTTACAACTTATCAATAAGGTTGAAAATAAAAAAGCAAAATACCTGTACATAAATCATTTTCGGTGCATCAAATGACATGTTAGTACTTGGTTTTTTAATATTCCGCCCGATGTGTCACTTTTTATCTGACTTGGAACACGATCAGGTACTTGTTTCTGATAGTGTGTATTAGCTTTACTTTTAAATGTTATCTGTATGGAAATCCGGTGACGTATTACTTAGGTGCATATCGGTATTTTAAAATAGTTCTTTATTTAAATGTTTTATTTTCTGAGATCAAGTGAGATGCATCTTTGAAAGGCAGAAATACTTAAATGAATCTATGAATGTGAGAGGCGAAATATTTTCGCCTATAGTGTAATATACCGATAGTGAAAATATACAGAGTTCATGTTCTTTTATGTTAAATATGGTTGTTATAACTTGAAAATCTGATATCAAATATTTCAGGAATAGGCTTTTAGTCCTCCACTCTAGACTAATGCGGTTTTGTAGACCTTACACACTTTTGAAGAGAAAATTAAATCATGTAGGTTTTTGAATAATAAGTTAATTCCAAAGTAACAAAACCGAATACTCATATAACTTCGAACAATTAGTGACTTGTTTATTAATTTCGAACCCGAGACTTTCAGCGTCAATCAACCTTCAACTAAGTATATAACATCGATTTAAATATCAACAATACATTAGTACGAGATATCGCGTGACGCTACCACCACCATCACACTTGATTTACAAATAATAACCAATGGCATACTAACAATCATAATTCATTTTAATCAACCACGCGTGCATGCCGCCATCTTGTATAAAAAAAGGTTTTTTATGCATCAAAGAAATGCGTGCAGATAATATTTTCCGCTTCACTTGATCGTCGGGTAATGACTACGATAAAAAACCTACAGATGTGTCAATTATTGTGATTGTACGCGACTTCCTTGTAATGACAGATGCAATGGCTATTGTTATGGGATTCTGTCACGGAATATTTGCATTATTGAAATTACTTGTAGGTGTGGTAGGTAAAGATCTTAGTTGCGCACGTGCTGTAAACTAATTCTCGGGCTGATGAGGAATTTATTATGAATTAAACAAATTACTCCAGTGCTAAGTCTCTCATATGTGAGAGGCTGCCTGGGTAGGTACCGCAGTACGCAGTAGCATGCCAAGCATTGCTTTTTACTTCAAGGTGTTGTTTGGTTTTGCTATTGTTCATGAGCGGTCGTATCGCTTACCATTAGGTGAACGGCATGCTAATCCCGCCATTCATTGCGATTAAAAAAACATTGGTTGTCTTCAAGAAAGAAAGAAACGTTAATTTTATTTTGTGATATTTTCTGCGCAAGTGTTGTTGATTGATTTTGGTTGGATCGGTAAATTTCATGCTTTTATTTTCTTAGGAGTAGGCAAAGTTTTTATTGACGCTACCTACACTTCCATTTTTAACCGACTTCAAAAAAAGGAGGAGGTTCTCAATTCGACTGTATGTTGCTTTTTATCTGTAAGCTGTTTACATAAAAGCTCAGTCAAAATCTCTTTTAATATTTCTTTAGTTATCAGAAAGTTATACAAATACTATAAACTAAAATATCTTTACATAACATTGATCCCAATGCTCTGAATGCACAATGCAACAGGGTTTTAATCATAGACAATGTGTTATATTTCTTCCACATTTACTGTGGACCGAAATGAAAGGGTCCGATTGTGCCCAGTGGTTTACGGTTCATTGGAAAATGTATGGGAAAGCATCAATTTATAGTATTCTGTTGCACATGATTTGTTTTGTGGCTGAGATGTTAGTTCAATATGAAAACAAATATACAAATACGAGTATACTAATATCATATAACCTCGTTAAAAATAGATACTTGTAGTATACTATAGGCCCCTTTTAGATATATACATTGACGTAAAATATATGGACGGGGCGGAGAGTACAAAAAGTGTTGTCACGAAAGTGGTCCGCGGGACCAATGCAACGGTTGTGACGTCACAGCGCACCGGTCTGTAAGTCGTCGACAAATGCCTAATTGTATCGTCGTGGATGCAATAAAGATGACTGAAAGTTCACAAAAAAAAGATAACATTTTTTATCACCGCTAAGTAAAAATTATATAAGTTTATGTTAGTATAACATTTAATTTAGCATTATTGAAAAACGATTTCATAGCCGCCATTGACGTAAAAATCCAACAGATGACGCGATTTTCACAGGCTTCTTTTTGACGTACCCAATGTACTGAAGGGCCTATCCTTAGTTTTTAAATCAATGGATATATAGGAAAAATAAGCCCATATTTCTTTTGGACAATGTATTTTAAGATAGTAAAGTCCTTGACAGATTTTTGAGATACGCAACACAAAACATATTATTGTGGATTCCGGTCTAAGTATCCACAGTTTTATATTGTGAAATATTCGTCACGATTCTTGCAACAAAATTGTTCCAATTTTTAATGTCGTCGTTAAGATTAGCAAAATTAAAAAGTCTTAATTTTATGATTCAATTCAATACAAGATATAAATGTGATTTATTATTATTAATTAAAAACAATTTCGGCGACTACACAATGCGGTCGGATAAATATTTATATCTTCCGAATTTAAATGTAAATTAATGAATTAATTTTATTATGTTCCCAGGATTGTAAGATTCTTAGTAAGCCTGATTTATATGGGCATTATTATATTCAATTTTATGATTGGTAGATTACCGTCATTTTAAAGCATTTTGCTTAGGTTTTGTGATTTATAGTTCATGATATGGTTAAAGATATTGTAAATTACTCACGATCGGGATGGTTGGCGCTTACGTCCAGCAGTGGACGCCAATAGGCTGAATATATAAATTACTACCTTTTAGTTTATGACTCGTATCACCCGTCATTGCAATTCCAGAATCGACAGTAGCACGCAAGAGTTGCGTTGAGTACTGAAGACGAGTATCTTAGAGAAACAAGCTAATTTTGTTTATGGTAACTGGTACAATATAATATAATTTCATAAACTACATAGTTCACGAGATGCTGGCTGTAAAAACAGGGTCGTTAGTACTATTCTGCACCGCAACAAGAAATATATTTTTATACTCCAATTTTTTTTTGAAGTTACTTTTGGGAAAATAACTTTTGGGTTCTGTTGTTCATTTCCTATGATGTGATCCAATTGTTTTTCTAATTGAACGGAATAAAAATGTGATTAGATTATACATAAAGTTTCACCGAAGTGTAATTGTACAAAAGTCAAACATCTTTTAAAATGAGGGTAATTTATAACAATAAAATTTAACTAACCAGGAAGTATTTATAGCCTAATTGTTGTACTTCGTAAAAACAAGCACAAGGAACATCGGAAATAAAACAATCCAAATCCGATAATAAAGAAAATCTGATATCGTAAAAGCGTTAACCGAGACAGAACTGTAGCAATCACACAATTCTCCAATACAATTTTAAAAAAGTTAAATACATTTTTACTATATATACATACATTTTTATATTTTTAGGAACTGAGCATGGATTTGCCTGATTTATTCTTATATTTATAACTTTTTCTCCGTTTTTGCATCATCTAGAATGGTAGTGCTACCATCGTCCTATTAAAAATGCTATTGTGACTTTATTAGCACGATAAAGTAGCAATGTTCTTGGTGGTATGTCTGAATAGTGAATTGGCGTGAATTTGGTATCTCTTAGCTCGAAATGTAACATACACTGGCGAGGATACACAGATCTTTTCATTTAGCTTCAAACTAATTTAGATTTAGTAAAAAAAAATAAGGCCTTATGAAATATAAATTATTTTGCACAGTGTTGTATGTTGTAATTAAAACATATATATTTCTAGGCGATAAATCAAACTGTCAGTAGTTTATTTATACTAAGCTCATTAATTATCAGGTACATGTTTCATTGTTTTTTTTTTTTTTTGATACTGTATAATACGCGTTGCTCGTACCGTCATAACTAACATAGTATAAAACAAAGTTCCCGTCGGCCTGTCCCTATGTATGCTTGAATCTTTAAAACTACGTAACGGCTCTTGATGCGGTTTTTTTAATACATAGAGTGATTCAAGAGAAAGGTTTATATGTATTATACATTCACAGAATGTCTCAATTAGTAAATAAAAATAACATGCATCCGATGTGGAGTGGAATCAAAAAACAATCTACACTCAAGCGAAGCTGGGACGGGCCGCTAGTGTTCAATATAGTAACTACGTCATACCAATACGTAAATGGTGGTAAAGTTGTCAGCGATCTCGTTAATTATCTCAAATATATTCCGTCTACAATTTATTATGTCGGCAATCACGAAAGTATCGGTCGGTGCCGCTGTAAATTTGTACAGTCAGTGTTTTGAAAGTTGTGATTCGACTAATAAAACTCATTAGGTCACTTCCTGTACATAAAATGAGCCTAATCAGACCTGCAAATGATTTTTATGTTCGGTATTTGATATACCGGTTTAGGAAGGCTTATAACTACTGTAGAAAAAGTAGCAAAAATAGTGAATTATCTACTTTTATTTTGCACTTTTTGAGCATTAAAACTGTGAGAATTAGAATTAATTGAGGTGATCTGATTGAATATCCTATATTAATGTATATTATTTCAAATTACGTATATTATACGCTGTCAATCTTGTAAAGTTTTCGTTTATAAATGTTTCAGTATGCATTAATTTTATCTCTATTATTTTTCCTTTTATATCCATCCCAAGGTTGTCTGTAAGAAATCGTCTAGAGCGATAAGACCGGCATCTGTACTTCTTGTAATTGTTATCTTAGATTATTATTGTTTTGTGTGCAGTAATGAATAAATAAATAAATAATAACTCTTTAGATTTCCTATGATAAAATGATGATAAATGGTCAAAATGTCTTAATCTTATATTCGATTCGATTAGCATTTCACTACATTAGTTATTTTTGTGTAGAAATCAATTAGCGTACAGGAAGCGAATTGATAGAAAATGGTTGTAAGCCAACAATCTTATCGAACTTGCGGGGAATGTACTCGTATTCGATAAATAGTTCTAATGCCAAGGACGGCTATTATGCATAAACGTGTTATTCACCACTAGTAATTTTTTTCTTAATACTTATTAAAATAATGTAATAATTAAATAACAATAATGGATTTTGAGAAATATTTTGGTTTTATATCAATCATCATCATAAATAATTTTATTTTTTTTAAGAAAATTACCCGTGCTGCGATTTAATGGTAAATAGCTGAAAAACAATAAATTTTGGATTACCAAAACTAAAAAAACCCTAATGTGCTAATAAAAGGCAAAAATAACAATTGAAAACTTCCAAATCACAACATTATCACCGTGATTTAATTAAAATATAATTATCAAGGAAATAAAACAGTCGAATAGCAATAAAAAACCATTTCACAGCTGTTAAATTTCATAACTTAACTGAGAGCTCTACTAATGGTATTATTTTAATCCGATGCAAAAACTGTGTAACGTTTATTCGTACCAATAAAACATATCTCTCCGCTTTATACGAATCAATTTGGACGTCCAAACGTTGTGGTTTATTATATTTTATTGCGTTTTATTTTATTCTTGTTGCTCTTTTTTCTTTGGATATTAAAATTGTAGAGATTGATCGGACCTTCAGGCATTCAAATGTAAAAATACTTAAAAAAAATATAAGTTAGTCCATACACCATAAGTGAAGTAGATTAAATTCCACAAGTGTTTCGTATCGCTGTGAAAACTCATTTGGGATAACTCTAGATCTAGACCGTAATTCTACAATCTACACTCAATATATACGGGAAACAGTATAAGGGGCTTATTAAAAAAAAAAAACACGATAAAATTCGTAAACAAAAAATAATATAGTTTTATTCCAATGTGTAACACTCGTGTAAATCTAAAAAACCATTGGGCACATTTTTTAAATCATAATTATGTCATATCAAGTTATGACTAGATATTTAGATCGGATAATGTTTTCCTAGGGCTTCCATAAATCTCATCCCAAAACCACGTAAAAAGCAGGATGTAGAATATTTATTAGGAAATTCCATTGCAATATAATGAGTCTATTTTATACAGGGTGTATCCAGACTCCGACCCAAAACGAAGCCGAGTGATAGCTTTAGAGACTACAGACATTTCGAAAAAAAAAAGCAGCAATTTTCCTTGACGTTTTAAATATCATCGGGTTTGGGCGGTAACTGTATCAGCCCATATACGTCCCACTGTAGGGCACGGGCCTACTCTACAATCGATAGTACGAATGAGAGTGGTTAGGCCATATATTCCAAAATAAATGCATTATTTTTCCTAATATAATAATGTCACCCCATTATTTTTAAAGAATCTGTCGTACTACGTAAGGATTTAAATTGAAAATTTGTTTAAAGCCAAGCATTGTGTCTAAAGCCACTAAAATTACCACCTAATGTCACAGTCTGAATACACCAATCAATCCATTCCTAGACAATATATCCATGTGTGTATAGAGTCCACAACGTATCAACTGATACTAAATTCAAAAAATATTAAAAACCGCCTTTTTACCAAACAAAAGTCAATCCAGGGACATTAGAAAGGTGTCCACACTTGGCAATTACAAAAAAAACCATCGGATTTTAAGAACCCAAGCAGGTGATGCCAGCCCGGTGCAGTTTTAATGAGATTAAGGCAATATGGCATTCGTAAACGTGATGGCTTTTTACTCGTAAAGTGTTTTATTGTACTGTTAGATAATGGGTTATGGGTCTGGTGGACGTATTGAAGGGTTGATTTATGTATTTTAAAATTGGATTATTTTGGTGTAGGGTTATAAAATCATAAAACACATGAGTACACTATCGGAGATTTTTGTTGCATTAACAGTATGGGATGCAGATGGGGTGAAGACATTATAGATTAATTAGTAAAGGATAAGGAGAGTGGATTCAAAGCGTAATTCCTAAATATAAATATTATTATTACGAGCATGTAGTGTCCCACTGCAGGGCTAAGGCCTCTCTTTCTCCTTTACATGCATCCCAGGCAAGGGTTTTATATAAAAAACATAATATAAAATGAACTTGGAATTAATTTGCATCCCTAGTTGTTTGTTGAGTCTTTTTATTTATGTAGTTTTGAAAATCCAGACGTCTTTTGAAAATAATAATGAAAAACACTCAAGTTTAGATCTCACAAAAATATAATACTACTATATGTTACAAACGTAAGCGGAAGAACAATCGAATTTAAAAACTACTGCCACAAAAACATCCATTATACAGATATGAATCTGAATGTTTAAATCAAAACACTTCAAATTGTAGTTTCAATTAAAGGCGCTAGACAAAGACTTGAATATAAAGAGATGCCGTAAATATACACAGTTCATATTTCCAAAGAAAGTTTTTTTTCTTCGTCGTTTTTATTGCAATCAATGCGAAACTAGTATGCCGTTCGCCTGATGGTAAGCGATACGACCGCTCATGAACGGTTCTAAAACTAAACAACACCTTGAATTACAAAGCAATGCTTGGCATTTCGCAACGCTCGCCACCCTGAGACATAAGATGTTAAGTCTCAATTTGTTCAGTAGGTGTTATGTTAATTCGAACTTCACCGTTCTCTGCTATTATTACTGCTTTACAACGCGAGTATCAGATTCTTCATAATATAGTTAAACTTAAAACTGGTTGCGCAACGATAATTTCATAACTAAACCACTGTTGTAACGTCATAGAGGATAAAAAACTGCTAAGTTGCATACAATTGACGGGGCTCGCGTCATTAATTAGATTCAAGTCTAGGGTGGTAGATTATCTTCTAAGTCTCCCATTGATTCTGTTTCTGAACACGTATAAATTCACGAAGACAAACGCAAATCACATAGTGATTTGAGGCGGACACCAATCTTCTTAGCTCCTCGTTACTCAAAATGTTTGGGACAAGGTGGTACGCGACGGCGAATTTCAAATTGTTTTCTTTTAGTAATTCTTTGTACACTACCGTTGGGACTCTTATTGATAATAATTAACTTAAATAACTTTGGTCACGTATATCGTCTAGTAATTGAGTTTATAATAGCCAAAACTGTTCTTTACCCATTCCATCACTTTTTTTGGTTTAATTAATTTTTAGGTGTCTTGTGAGACATCCAAAAGTGTACAGTATTATGTGATCTACTACAAACGTACGTTGTACGTATGTTGAGGAGTTTTATTTGGTGTACTGGTGCAGGATTTAGCAAGCTGGAAGGCTTGAAGCCTGGCATACCACACTAAATTTACTTCGAAGTATCAGAAGGAGAGTTTAACAGCTTGCAACTCATAGAAAAAATTACAAACTAATTCATCAAATTTCATTCAACATCTTCAAACTTATTACTTAAACCACAACTCATTGCTTTGTCCCACCAATTGTGGATGGTCCAAGAACGGGACAGACTGCCAGCAAACAAATAACGAACCTCTAACGAGTGGAAAAGTGTCAAGTACAGACACATGCAAAAGTTGCTCGGAATGTCGAGAGCTTGTTTTACTCCGATTATGCGTAACGGAAGCGCCATTACGTGATGTAATTCGTGTAATGTGAAAAACAAAAGTGATTTAAATGTATTTCGTTGTGATCGATTTTATTTCGTTTTCATAAATTTTTGTTACCAATATTTTTGATTCTATTATAAAAATATTTTTTAGCGTAAAATATTGACTAATTAATATACTTTATTGTATTTATTTTATTTGTAACATTTATGGGATAAATTATTCATTAAGAATATTAAAATACATATTTAAATAATGCATTGTAATATGTTTGAGTGGAAGAAAAATGAACATTTATTTTTTTATTATAGCATATAAGAAAAGTCAGCTTACAATGACAATCACATAATATATATCCTTCAAAATTACTTCTATGATGTATCCTTTGCCAATAAAATCCATAATTTCTATCAGCCGTCTTACCAAGTATTAAAAATAGTTCGTTAAACTGGCGCAATTGAAAAGTTTATTGTGCTAGCACGGTTTTCTGATAATATCTTATACTCGAAACATGACCAGTGTCATTATTTTTTATGAGCGTCATACTGTACAATTTTTTTTTTATTTTTTTTTATTGCTATGAATGGCGAGACGAGCATGCCGTTCGCCTGATGGTAAGCGATACAATCGCTCATGAACAGTAGCAAAACCAAACAACACCTTGGATTACAAAGCAATGCTTGGCGTTCCACTGCGCTCGCTATCCTGAGACATAAGATGTTAAGTCTCAATATGTCCAGTAGGTACTCTGGCTACAACGCCCTTCAACCCGAAACACAACAGTGCGTTTACACTGCTGTTTGACGGGAGAAATAGACACTGCGGTGGTACCCACCCAGATGGCCTCTCACATATGAGAGTTCTACCACCAGTATATTAATTCTTCTTTAATTCCCTTAATATTTTAACAACAGTAATAGGTCTGTGTGTCCATGCTCTAATTTTGAGCAGTATGTAATGTTTCCTGAAAAGTATCGCATTTATGAAACATAAATTTGATAATAGCATCATAATTGGTTGTAAAATGGCTGAGATATTAATATTTTTAGTAGGGCGGTGGGGACACTCGTTTTCTGTTTCGCACATATGCACCTTATGAAAGATGACGTCACATCGTGCATGTTGCATCCTTTTGTATTACTCCTACCACCAACTTTTATATATTTGTAACTTGCATATTACTATACGAATTTTAAAAAGGACTATGACTAAACATCACGTAAACTTTCGATGTAATGCTTTTCCATATAAAATATAATAAAAATCAATGACACTAGCCTATTATACAAGTTTATGAAAAAAAGATCGCTCATTATCTTCTATATCTGTATCGGCCCATATACGTCCCACTGCAGGGCACGGACCTCCTCTACAATCGACAGTACGATTGAGAGTGGTTAGGCCATATAGTCCACCACCGCCTAGTGCGGGTTATCTTCTATATAGTCGTACTTATTAATAAAATATTATCAACAAACACAACAATATATACATTTTATTTTCAGTCCACACTTTACACCATTGTGTGTTCTATCTCGCCTTTGCGTATATTGTTCGTTCTGAAACATTTCATATATTCTTTTGTTCACAATATCTATAAAGTCCATTGGTTTCGAATCTGACAGAACTAGTTTGAATGGGATGCCCGCGCTATGAAAATCACGCAGCAATGCCTATTGTAAATCACTCGTTCACATCAAGCTATTGTGAGCGCTGTATTATTATTTCGCTTTTCTATCCTTAACTAGCCGTCCAGTAGTGTCCGCTTTAATTCAGCGCTGTGACAGCTGAAAGATCCTTTAACTTGCGCGGTCAATCAGGAAGGGCTCCCGTCCAATAATTTTCAAATAGAATTTATCCGATACATTAAATATTTTAACAAATCCATTGGTATTTTGCATCGTGAGTTGAATATTTCTATTGACATTTCAAACTTTAATTTTGATTTGTTATCAATAATCAAATTGGTATTTTAATTAGTTGTAATAAATTGCTTTAACAACGCAATAGATAATTAGGTATGCAAAAATAATTATTTGCTCAGCTAACTGAACTTTTCAACTAATTAAAATTTTAGGGCATAAAGCAAACAAAAAAAGAATTTCAAAATAACCACGCCAAGTAATATTTCTATTAACCTTATATCCAAATAAATGATATCTATATCATTTATTTGGATACGCCATTGAAGTTGGGGTTAAAATTACAGAGAGGAAATTAGTGTTGTAAGTAGCATAGTTTGAACCATACTTTATACTAGGTTATCGGAACAGTTGCTTTTTTCTCTCGCACGCATACACCTAAGTGTAGATGACGTCACTGTGTGCTAGCTGCGTCCTTTTTTGACACTTAACACCGGATTAAAATTATAACTCGTTTATTACGAATTTACAAAATTATTTCTTTTTCAGATTTTGGATCCCGTATCCTTTTGTCAGAAAAATAGAATAAAAACATGTTTTTCACCCAAAACAAAATTTCGGATTTCCACAAATCTAAAGTAATAATATTTGGTTCATAAAGACGTCCGAAATGTGTTCCCACGGCTGCTCAAGAAGCGCGTCGTGTAAGACGGCGTCAGCAGACCGTGGCTTCACACGAACTGTGTGAACCGTATATGAGATGAGCTGTGCATGATTTTGTGTGGTGTATGATTTTTATAAATAAATAACACCTAACAGTCACATACATCATGACCCATCACTACGAGCAAGTCTTGTATCGTGACTACGAGAACAACAAGAAACTTTTCAGAAATTTGAAGAAAAGAAAAAAAACATTACAGGACGAAAGAAGCTGCCAATTGAATTATGCTTCCGGAAATGGTAGAATGTTTTTTTTTTCTGGTAAATAATTAATCCTTTATGGAAATAAAACGGGGCTGCAATGCAATGCTTAGACACAGAATTTGGACCATCAATAATGCATATGACTTATACCTAAAGTCGATATCGTAGCTTCGTTCGCATAGTTTTAAAAATACAATCCTTCAATTTATTCTACGCGTAATATTTGTTCGCGTAATAAAAAGTAGTTTTTGTCACTTTGTTATTCCGATGAGTCGACAAATAAATATTCATCAAACATTTTCGCATTTATAACATGAGCAGAAATTATCTTTCGCTTAGTCATCTTAAGGAAACCGGGCCACCTGACAATCCTTCACAAGAATTTGTGCGGCGAGAACACTAGACTATTGCGGTAAACTGGTCCCTATCTTGTGACGTGCCTAAATACGTTTTAAATATAAAAAAATGGTTGATTGGATTGTTTTCTTTTCAATCCAGCTCGAAGGACCATTCATTTCGGTGACAATCCTAAAAAATATTTATGTGGTTGATTGACTTGTATTGAATAATCGGGAAGATGCAGTGTACGATATCTTTATTATAACTAACTTAATATAATAATATTTGCGACTGGGTAGGTCGTAGGTGATATTAAATTAAAAAGTATAATTTTTCAAGCTCAAAAAAATTTGCTTAATTTTTAAATTGCATGTCCAATAATAATCATTTGAATGTCACCTTAAACGGTAATTGTTACAGATTATTACAAAATCACCCCATCGGCATCGTCCAAGTGGGTACATTTCTTACGTCACGCTCGGCCGACCCCGTCGGTTCCCACAGTGACCTGACCCGTAATTTATTGGTCCGCGGACAACGCCTTAGAACTACCTGTGGGCGCAGGTGCACCTTAAGAAACTAGGGCTGGCGTATCGAAAAAAAACCAAAAAAGTTTTTTTTTTTGGTATACAGCTTGTGTGTGACATATTATTAGCAATGTAAAGTGGGTTAGTAGGGTTTATGATACTTTTTTTATTGATTGAGGCTAATACGCTTTATAAAGTCTGGTGCATACAAAACCTGCTAAAGGAGATGTAAACATAAACCCAGAAAATATTACATTTGTCTAGTTTTGCGTCATGGGTACTTAACTTTTCGATCCCCCACCACCCAGATATAAATTAAATATATGTAAATATAATTGAACACCAAACTATTTGAACAAAATTAGTCGGATTCCTTCTTAATATTTTTTTTTCATAAATGAATAAATAAATATAATTAAAGATCACTTGGTCTTTTAGAAACCAAAAGATACTTGTAATGTCTATTCGTATCAACTTAAAAACAATTACACGCTCCAAAACATTCAAAAAACTTTTTTGTTTCGTACAGCCCTGTGCCTACCCACCGTGCATTGTGTGATTTTCTTAAGTCGCGGACACATGAGGTCATAGTTAAAATAAGTAAAAACTTAAGGAGGGGCGTTATGGGAAGCGAGCACAGTAACACATTACCTGCAACGAGCTTTACCATACGTATACCGCTTTTGAGGAAATTAACTACACTTTGCGCTAATTGTTCTTGTCCATTTACCTGTGATGTTTTTGCATGGTTCTGAAGATCGCTTTTAAAATGTTTATAGGAGATAATATTGCAAGCTAATTATATTTTTATGCAATTATGAAAACTTAATTAAAAATATTTTTCCGTATTTTAACGGTCAAGGAAAATGTCGTCACGTAATCTGCATACTAGAAAATGGATTACATGAATTTCAATTACATGGAAAGTGTATTAAATTAACAATGCATAAGGCAAGTACAGTGGACTATTTCAATCCATATTTACGAAATGGCTGATTTCAGGCTTTTGACTTCTTGTGCATAGATAAAAGGTTGGTGATATTCCTTCTATCCAGAAGTAGTAGAAAGATAGCTTAACAGCTTTAATATAATTCGAAACAAAAATAAAGAAGTTGCTTGCAATGAGAAATTAATCGTCGCTTATGGACCTGTTGACCGGAATATAATATAAAGTGTGTAAAAATGAATCCGCTTTATGTGACCGATAAAACATTTCTGCCCCCATTAGCTTAACTTACTATTTATAAGTAATACCTGTCTGCAAATAATTATCGTTCAATCTTTATTAAAAAGCTAAAATGATATATTATGCTATATGCATCTATATTAATGATTTTTTATTCCATTTATCGCCACTAGATTTGAAAAAGAGCCTGTATTATAATGTATAGTAATAAATTTGTTCGCAAAATAATTGAGCTCAATTTTGACGGTACATGATGACTGCAAGATTTTAATTTTTATTACCTGAGATTTGGCAAAAATATAATTTCAGTTGTTAGTGATCTTCATAAAGATATACACAAAAATATTTTTGGTGCATTTGTTATTTATGTGAGAAAACATGAAACAGCAATAAGTACTTTAATTGTATATTTGACAGGCGGCAGTAATAAGTTTATTATGACAACACAATTGTGTCTTAACTCAATTAAATATATATTTTAATATGCAAAATGCATTATTTTATAAAATTATGAGTTTAAGTTGAAATTACCTAGCGTCCGTTTAAATTGGGAATAAAGTCAATAGGTTCTCATCAGTTCTTAGATAGAACATAGAATGGTGGGACAAGGATTATAAACAACGTCACCACATCTCATAAATGTGTTAGCTAAAATGATGCTGGTGATATGTTCTTAAACACCTGGATACCAAAGAATGGTTATAGTGGGAAAGTCAAAATGGCCCAGCCAAGTGTCTCGCGTTTCGTGACCAAGCTCAGTAGGTGGGCGATCACAAGGAAGGGGGTCTGGGCGCTTCCCGCCCTGCGGTATTTAGTGTCCGAAATGCGCGCAATGATCACCGAGAGCGTTTTGTGCTATGCTGGTGTAGAATTTTATAACTGACTTCGCCGTATTATCCGCATCGTGCTGGGCTGAAAAGTCAGACACTAACATACCCCCTGAGCTTGACAGCTTTCCTCTTGACACAAAAAAATACCAACCTCTGTATATACGAGTAGAAGGTTATAATTGCGTCCATCAGAAAACCACCAGTGAATAATTCATAAAAATTGCACTTAACTTGAACTATCAGGAGTAGTGTATCCAGTCCTACTAGTTTAGAACAACACGAATAATCCTAGTCAGTATTAGACGACCTATACTGTCATAGCATTTGCATGTATTTGCAGTCATAGCACATTCTGTATTTGTGCTTAAAGTATCTGATGTAAATAAAATAATTGTCCCTAATGTATGCATTGAGACATAAAATGAACACCTGTATTGTATGAAGCAAAATTGCTTTCTAATTACAGCACAAGATTGTCACGGAACTCGGCGTGAATCTATAAAAAAGACAATTATGAAATGTACTGGAACGCAATGAAAAGGATACACTTTGCACGGCGTCGTGTGAGTTATCATAAGAAAAACTGCGATGGTGTCCATTGTTCGCCACTTCAAGGATAACGCGTTTTTTTCTGGTGTTTCGCAAATTAATTACATGCCGTGTTTCCGTAATTGAGTAAACAGATTGAGATGGCTTGTTGCATACTAAAATTATTTCTATGTTTAGTTTCAAAGTGGCGCTGTTATTAGAAATAGATTTTAATTGATTTGATCGAGTATGAGGTGCTAGGTTGAAAACCTGGACAGTCCATATGTGTGCATTTTTTTAGGTTAATACTTCTCTTAGTTTTTCAGGTACTAGCATTTGCTTTGTTATGGCAATTTTCTCGCCTCGTACTACATTTTTGAGAGCAAAAGTCCGCCCACATTTGGCAGCAAATTTGAGCTACGTTTTGTTCTTAATTTTGTATTTTTTTTGTTATTTATTTCTTGCTATTTTATTTTATTGTTAGTAATGTTACTGCTTATACTTTGTACTGTAACTGAAAGACGACTCAGCTCACACATTACTCATTGTATGTCATGATTTATATATCCATCCTTTGTTAAAGATCCATAAATAAACCCATAATCAACACAAAACGGAGTGATTTTATGAACATTTCAGTATATAAGGCGGCGTCGCGACCCGTTCCCACGACCACGGTCCACGAGTCATGACTTTTCCATCTGACTGCGCATGCGCTCACGCACCCATACTTGTGTGAACTATATCGCATTATGTGTTAAATAAAAATAGTATTACACCGCACTATACCTGATTTTTCTTAGATATATTGTTCCTTAATTAAATAGTTTTTTTATACCAAATTAATATTACCGTACTGCAGTAAGCGAACAAGATTTTGTTGACTATAAAATGAAGTAATCTGTGGAAGAACCAAACGACCCGAAATATTCCATCAATTTAGGAACTTGTAGTGAAGGAGAGCGAACACACAGCACGGAGACCTAGCAATGGTTGGGGTAGAATTAGATGTTTCTACCATAAAGCATTTTTTGACAATTTCAGTATCTGTTGTCATCTCCAACCCTAACAAAACTATAGAATTATTCCATCTGCTTTAATATGAGTCATAATAATAGCAAATTACCTTCAACTGTATATTCTAAAATAGCTGAACATTTCCACCTACCTTTATATGAGTCATCCTATGGTAGTACAGGTTGGAGCTGGCTGTAAACCTCTTCCCACAGTGCTGACATTGGTGGGGTTTCTCTCCTGAATGGATCCGTCGGTGGGTGTTTAGACTGCTCGACGTGCTGAAGCCTTTGTTGCATACCATACACACGTGGGGTTTTTCACCTACGATAAGGACAGATTTTATAAATGAATATACTGAAATTCATATATTTCTTTCGTGCCATGCAAAATCCTGTCCAATTGTAGGGTCCGATTTTCTACTACACTTATGTTTTAAAATATAGTGTATTAAACAGTAAAACGTCTTACATGGCTTCTACAGACATTTGACTTTTGTGTAATGCGAGAATTGTAATTTTAAATATATTTTTTTTCTTATTGTGCTATTTTAATTTTAGAATGTAACGAACACTATACCAGAATGAATTTTGTCAAATCACCTGTATGTGTCCTCATATGCCGTTTCAATAACGAAGGTCTGTCAAAAGCCTTCCCACACACTTCACAGGGCAGTAGCGCTCGTTCCGACTTCGCTGGTCTTCTTTGGACTTTTGGGGTCATGTCTAGCAGCTCGTTTGAGGACCCAGCAGACGATGACGTTAGGGAATCTCCTGATACTGATTTGTGCTCGTCTTCAGCACCAGATGGTGGGGAAATTGGGAGAAGGACTCTGGATAGTAAGGATGTTGAGAGGTCTAAGGGTGAGTCTGTGAACAAAAGTAGAAGGTTATTTCAGACTGTATAAAGTATTTCATCTATACATGAAGTGAGTAGGAATTTAAATCTTACTATTAGTAGCATGAATGAAATTAACTTTTGGGAGACTAGGTTGTAATGAGACAGAAAAATTAATCAGATAGCAAATCATTCGGAGGTGCCGAGTATACATAGTGAATTACTTAGTCCATAAGAATATAATATCTCCAATACAACGAAGTAAACATCTGGAGAATCTAGATACAATCGATAGAAATATAACAAGTTCAGTTTATTAACCGATTTCGATAAACAACACTTATTTAAAACTGAGTTTTGAATGGGCTACTAATGTTCGAATGTAAAAATCGAAAGCTAGATATTATACCTTAATTTTTCTTTGTGGACATATTCGGTACGAGCATGTCGTCCAACGTCATTAATAAAAGTTGAAACCCTAGATTTCTCTACAATACTGCTTTACTGAATATCTAGAAAACCGTAACGTTTGACTAAAGCTTGACTAATTATAACATAGTCTATAATTTAGTTCAGTGCTAAATCAGTCAATACAATAATTTAAAATCAACATTGACAAGCTGAAGCTAACGGCGACATGTCAAAACTAAAGCAATAAACTGCGATAGTCATTAGCGGCTAATTTTATACGCATTACTTAATCAAACACGACTCTGTGAAAATACTAACAAGCAACGAATTTCTAGAAACGGCTCCCTTACACCTGTTGATTATACGATTTGTTACACGACCAGTCCGATCCACTGTATTATTAACATTGTATAAAATTTAATTTTGCTCTTTATTGATTACACAAAGCATAAAATATACCCCCGAGCGTATTATACGGTGATTAATAAGTCAAAATTTTAATACCAGATCAAATTTTTATCTGATACCAATCAAGCGAAATTTTTTAATGAACCAATTTTATTGACAACCGTAAATTTTGCTATGGAAGTTTAGACAATTTATGTTTATTACAACCCGTCTTGGATTCTTCGAGTGCCGTCTTAATTGGTGTTCCCGATTTCGAATTTTACTGTACATGACTACGCTTTACTTGTTTTTGAAATTGATTGTATTTATGAGCTAGTAGTGATCCAATCGGTCTTCTTTCGTCGTCTATGTATAATTGAAGGTCTATTGCACCTTTACCAAAGGTGTTGTTTTAAGTGCCGTAACATAATTACTGAAATTTAAATTGCTCTGCTGAATAAAACGTTTTCTATAAATATTACATCACTAATATTTCTGGCGTAGAACTAAGAACATACAATAAACAGGTGCAAAACAAAAGTGAAATTTGCATGAACAAAAAAAAACAATTAATAAAGGCGTATCATAATTATAAAGGAACCTCCACACTTCGCCACGTACAGTAGGTAGTCCTCTAATATATTCTAGCTAAAATAATTGCAGCTATTTAAACGGTTACAGTCAGACACACCTTAAGTGTCGGTAGTGATCGACAAGGAAAATTACTAGTTTGATTTCAGATGTTTGATCGATAACTGGTGTTATTAAAAGTGCTTACGGTTAATACAAAAATAGAGCTTATTCAACTAGGCTAAAAAACTAGTATCTAACTAAACTAATAGGTATCGTTTGATGTTTCAAATTTTTAATCTTTGTCCAGGCGTAACTCACTCAATTACAATAATATTTTCCAGAAATCCTTGAAATTGTGGGTTGAACTAAACAAAGTTGAAAAGTATGAAACATCAAAAGGTACCTATGACTTTAGTTGGATTATAGTATTTGCTAGAGATGGGCCTGATCTCAGTATATCGGACGCCTTTAAGTGAGGCTAAGCGAAAGTCTTCCAATCTGAGGATAAATAATAAATGCCAGGGTTTGGTTTTTAGAGGTTTGTACTGTTGAATTAAACTCTTTGAGTTGCGAAATGTCAGACAATTAAATTTTAAAAGGTGTTGCAAGTGTGATATGGAACAGTACGAATAAATACAGACAATTAATTATCATGTGTATGCATAACAGCTAAAATATTAACCAAATCTCCCCAACTAAAACTTAACTTCAGCACAAATTCCTCATCGATTGATGTTAGCAATAAATCTCTCATCTTGTTCAGCGTCTCGCGATGGTACGAATTAATTAGCCGCCGCAAGTTTCTATTCTAGATCGTCCGATACTTACATTTCGTTATCGGGTTTAACGGATAGGTATATTTCAAGATGGAAGGATATGAAACACCCGATATGGCGCTCGGGACGGACAGATGGCAAGTGATATTATCTGCCGCTAGTTGGCTGTCTTCGCTTACTTTGCCTACTTTATTTTGCTTGTCTGTTTTATTAAATATTAAATCATCTAGTTTTAATTGAATGCAGATGAAGGTTCTGTGGTAAATATTGTGATTGATAGGAAAAATATTTTGCTCAGATACTTTTGTTTCGTTCTTGCGTTGGTTAACTTTGCCATCAATGTTATTTTGTACCTATTTTAATTTACGCTCTTTCATATTGTTTCAAAGCAAATTTAATATATCATGTAATTTCGTGATAGTTTCTATTTGTCCTATGCCTAGAAAATCATGTTAAACCTTCGGTCCATTTAAAAATGAATATTCTTACTCCGCAAGCAGATCTACTGTCACTTCAGAATTCACCATTTAATTAGTATTTTTGAAACTCTTCAAGGATCTGTCCGCCAAAGCGTATTGGGATAGATCATGGCAAAATTATTAAGTAGTAGTTTATGTTTTATTATATATAGTATGATCTCTGATTTCTGAAGTAACAAGTGACTAATTAAAACATACCAATGATTAAAAAAAAATCCCAATTTTGTATTTTAATTTATTGCGGCAGTACGTCATACTTTTTCTATTTAAGTATGAAATGACCCGCGCGAATTCTCTCACGGTTTTTTTATCTCAAGAACCTGATATGTAAATATACGCAGAGGATAGTATGTGATGAGAATTCGCTACTAGCTCTTACAATTCAGAGAATTGCTGTTACCCCTATTAGGTTGTATGTATCACATAATTATAGGATGTTTGTCGTTGAAGTCCTTTTTTATATATTATAATTAGTATAATTTGTTCTCGTTTATAATTAATTTATTAAATTTAATGCATGAACAATCCATGAAGTGATTGTAATAAGTGATAATATTAGACACGTATTTTTTAGCATATTTTGGTGGGTTATTTCAATTTCGTCTGCATAACTTCTACCATAATTTTGGAAATCTGATACGAACACTATGTCCTGACAGTTGAAATATTAATTTACCAAAGTCCACTAACAATAAAAAAAAACTAACTTAAAACTAGACCCGATTATAAATTAAAAAGCAGCATTCAATATTTTATTTTAAGTCCTGTAATTTTATTGTCACTATTTATTTTTAAGAGAGAATCATAGTCTAACCAACCCCAAAACTTCCACAGTAAACTACTGCTGACTCTCTCATTCCTACATTATAATCATAACCAAGCTGTATACAGGCACAATGCGACGGCGACAGCTGGGTTCGAATTATCGAAAGCGATCGGATCGGTCTCCGCTCAAACGAATGCCGCGCGTTATCAAACTGTATGTAACATAACAGACCGGTTGCGGCGCGTCCATACTGCTGGTTTATATTAATATCGATTTTAATGCTTTATACGCCTGCCTTATATTATCTACACTAAGCTAAAAGATTTTTGTATGTTCGTACAAGCTAATATCAGGAACTAATAATCCGAATAGAAAAAATATTTAAGTGTTGGATAGTTTATTTATTTAGAAAGGCTATAGCCATAGGTATAAGGTATTTCTCTAGGAAAATATATAGCATAACTTTCATCCTGGAAAAAGGTTTGTAAGCGGCAATTCTAGTGCTTTATAAAGGATTTTAAAATTCAGGGTTCTGGACTATGATCTCTTTCCCTTTCTCTCTCTTTTCATGGAGTCCGAAGCTTTACTTAAACCAAGGATTTGCACAGCGACCTGTTGAAAGCAACCTGCAGACATCAACTATGAGTCCTTAGAATTAGAGTAGACTCGTGATCTTCAGCGAGGCGTATATGCGTTTCATTACTGACAATTATTTTCATATAACTAGTGCTTATATGAAAATAATTGTCAAGAGCTGCAAAACACCATATGGATAGAATGTGGCCAGTATTGGCTAGCAGAATAAGAGTGCCTTTGAGCACTGCATGTATAATAATTATGGAGCTTTCTTCCAGTGTACGGTCATACATATATCTTACAATAAGCTTTAGGTCTACTTTGAAATCACTCATCGAATTAAATGCAAAAGGATAAGATGCGTTGGGGTAGCACCGTAATGCAAGGATGAAAGAGGCAAGAACTTAAACTCTTATAAAATATATTACTGCATTTACTATTACTCCATATTTAAACAAAATTCATTCATATTACCCACACGTTAATAGCCACAAAAAAGATAAAATACCGTATAAATATTTAAATAAAGAATCTAAAAAGCAAAATACACGAAATAAATTGATCAATAAATAACGATTCGCCATTTCAGCGCACGCTGTCCGCATCCTAACAGATAAAAAAGCAATCAAGGCAAGCGACTACCGAACTCAAACGCCTTGCAAGTGAATGTCTTTTGATGTGCCGACGCGAGATAACGTGCGCTATACAGATCGCCGCGAATAACCGAGAGACAACATTCTATATTATTGCGTTTGAAAATTGATTGTTAACGGGATTGTGGATGATTAAATTAATTAATTTTTGTTAAAAAATTAATTAGTAATTTAATTGCTTGTGGAAAACCTGTTTTTATAGGTGACAGGTAATTTTATTGCAGTTTTTAAATAATGAATAAACTTACCCTAACATGCCTGATAACACATTAAATTAATCAAGTGACAAGTCTTGTGTTTAGAGACTAAGAAACTCTTGTGTCGTTGCTATTAAAACTATGGGGGACTTTTCGGTGTCACAACAAACAAATTAAAAATAAATATTAGGGGACCTCACAAGCATTTGTTTTTGTGTAGGAATTGAATCCGCGGTTTCTTTAACACACTGTATTTAACCATCCCTTCGGCGCCTATCATTGCATATCATATATGCAGGTAAAATACCAAAGCCAGTGAAACCCTTCGCCTGTATGTAAGAAATCTTTGCATTAGATTTTTTAGCACTTCAAAATGTCGAATCGATTTGAAATTCTGCACACTTATCACGGACGTATTTCAATACAATAATTTAAAAAGTTTATGGCATTGTCTTTACCAGGACCTCAAGATAATTTTTTTTAAATTTTAAACTTCTTAGTTTAAAAACACGATTAAATCTATTGATGTTATAGATCCAACCAAAAAAGTAAAAATAAGTGTCAATAAATTAAAGATTAGAAAATGAATATATTTTTGTAATTGCGTTTTGTGCAGGATTATAATTCTCGTAAGCACTCTTTATTATTTTATCCTAAAATTCAGTTACTAAAATGTCTCAAAAATCCAGGACTCATATTCCAGAACCATAACAACACTTCTGTTGACAAGTTTTTTTTTATTTCTCGGAATATAGTCGATACATATTACTTTACTGAGTCACACGAACAAACTGGACAATGATTAATGTTCCGGCGCCATAGCCTAACGTGCTTTTTGCCTGCAAATATTTGTATGTAAATGTAGATTATTGTACCATTTATTTATTATATCATTTGTTATGTGAAGGGGATTTAATGCATTGTTGGTAGTTATTTTCGTAACATTGTGAAATATATATAAGGATTATCTCCTCCTTAAACTAAAGGTACTGAAAAAATCTATATAGAGGCTTGTCTATTATTATGTGTATAGCGTAGGAGGCTTCTTATGCCATAAATGGGAATCTAATAATCTACCTAATATTATAAAGAGGAAAGATTTGATTATGTGTTTACATTAAATAGGCTCTGAAACTACTTATCCCCGATGAACATAGGCGATAGAATATTTTCAAAAAAATGTATCTGCACCTGGACGGGGCCGGGCCGCGCTGTTAATAATAAATACTTATGTTAGGATTAATAATAACCAGGTTAAGTCTTAGTAAGCTATAGTAAAACATATAGATACTATAATAATTTTATTCTTAACACCATTATTTATACTATGTTTAATGCAGTTTTTTTAATAATAAGTAAATAAGCAATAAAGATTCGGTTAATGCTATTACAACCAATTCCTGACACTATTGCCGGATAATCTAAACTTGAAAACTTTTTTTGAAACACATATAACTAATACTCGTAAAGATTTAAAGACAGGCTCCCTAGGATATAGTTTACAAATCTAATAGTAGATAATTATTTTTATCGCCTAACTTTTAGTCCACTAATCCTAGGTCAGCGTGATGGACTATATTTTGGCTTAACCCCTCTTAATCGTCCTCTGGACAGTAGGGGAGGCTCGTGCTCTGCATTGGGACGTATATGGGCTGATGTGGATGCAGACTTGACTTAGTAATATAAACTAGTGTCATGGTCATCCGCGATTGTAAAAATATTTTAAGAAACACATCATGCAAAAATAAAATTTCATTGATGCAGAATTTATTATTGAACCCAATCCGGATATTTCCAGCACCTCACGAATAACGTGATAGACCAATAACATTTAATCTAATTCAAAAGTCACAATGTTCACAATCACGTGAACACATAACATCGAACCCCGAACATTAACACCGTGTGAAACTGTCCACTTAATGTCGCGCCTTTGATGTCGCCGCCAGTGAAATGTGCCGATATTTTAATACATAGATATACTAATCAATAAATATGGAAGGCGCTAAATGCTTAATGAATTTATGTTTTTCGTTTTTAATTGAGTTTCGGTTAAGTGGAAATAGCGGTGAATTCTTTGTGTTAAATGTCAGAATCCTTAAAATGGTGGTAGGACTCTCATAAAACGTGACAGGTCGCCTGGGTAGGAAACAATTATTACGAAATAATTGTTTCTACGCCAAACAAAAGTATAAATGCACAGTTGTGTTCTGGTTTCAAAGACATTACAGCCAGAGTACCTACTATTTCCTTATTATATACATATATATGAAACTCTTCCCACACACATATATTCGTATATATGAGGGAATATTTCCGTCTCGGGTCATCACTATTACAGGACGGATATTAATATTTAATAAATAAATAGCAAATTAATAAACTGATTCAATATGTATTCATCCATTTGTAATTACGTAATTAAATATCATTGGCTAATTACAATCACAATTACTAGTAGAATAGTAATTATTCTATTTCAGTACAGTAGTAATTATTCTATTTCAGTGTTTGTGATTTGCTTGCATGAATTATTTCTTAGTAATTTTGTTGACATAGGCAGTAAAAATGACTAATGCTCTGAACCTACACAAAGAATTGTTAATTAATTGTGTATTTTGGAATTATGCATATAAATAAATAATAATAAAATTATTAAACCCAATATATCTATGTATATGACTGATACATAGTCCTAACCTTACACTTAGATCGAGTCTTGTGTCATGGGTATTAGGAATTATAAAGAGACTTTTCGGTCTCACAAACACCCAGACCTGAACCAAATACCTGTGGATCAGACAAATATTTGTCTCGGTGCGGGTATCGAATCCGCGATCTCGCGGTTCACAGGCGGCGTCTCATCAACTACGCCACGGAGGCTATCGATATCGTGGGTCTATACTATACTATCCGCCTTTTTAAAATGAAATTTACGAAACAGACTTAAGTAAAAAAATGAAACAAAAAATCCTTATTGTTACATTTAGATAAAAATCTTTTTGCATAATATTATCTTTAGGCGCGAAATTCTCAACATACATAAACAGGTATGTAATAATAATGGACTCGTAGGGCAAGCGATATTAAAATTAATATATTTAATTACGGCAAGTAAACGACGTAATGTTTGACTTAAATTGAAATAAAATTCATAAAATATCTGTATGAATATAGGTAATTATTAATAAGTACCCAGTTAATAATATAATCATGTAAAGTGATAAAATTTTATGCGTTTGAGCAAACGATAATGGGCATATAATATGGCTAGATATGTGGCCGCATAAAATGTTTAGTTTTAATTTCCTTTATATATATTACAATTTGCTAATTGGGAATATTATTAAATTCTTTGTGGACTTTGATTAAATTTTACATAATACTTTATACATACTTTTGATAAGATTTTTAACAAGAAAATGTTTTGTAAAGCCTTGGTTTCTTCCTTATATGGCCTAATGACAATAAATAGTTATACTCGTTTACTCAAAATAAAAATCATATTCCAAAACAACCATTTAGGTGATAATGAGGTATTCAAAATATATTACTGATAACATAATCCAAACTTTTTTTTGGTCTGAAGGCAAGACAAGGCAAGAGTAAAGATAGATTCTGTAGAAGTCGCCCTCCCCGAATCTATGCAAATCAAATTGATGTGTCCCTAAATCATTTAAGGTAAAAACTACTACATACATACGTAAACTAACGCTTCTTTCCAGAAGGGGCAGGTAGAGGTTCCATCCCATAATGATACGCCTATCGCAATAACGGGCACAAATTCCTGAACCCGTGATGATAATGAATAGAAAAATCCAATACAATTTGCTCAACCTAAGATTTGAACCCGAGACCTCAGCATAAAACACAAAAGGGATAGAAGGAACAAGTCAAGTAGAGGCTTATAGACTAATACTATACAATAATTTATTGCTAACGAGATTACAGTATTCAGCTTTATTGCTTATAGCAATATTATTAATAAAAAGGGCAATTTAATTGCTTATCGCGATTTCTATCACATAACAATGGTATCAATGAAATCTGAAATAGTGCTCATATGGTAAACACTAAAGAAAAAGAAAGCAAACAAAAAAGTTAAACTATCAAATTTCGTACTTATAAACTAATACATATTTAAAGATCTAAATACATAAATAACGACAAGAAAATTGGTTCTGTAGACTTTTCAGATAGTGGTTTCGTACCTGATTTTTATATGTCTGAATAGTCTTTGAACGTTTTAAAAAGAATTGCGGTGCGTTCTAAAGCCTTAAAATGACTCTTGCCCATTATTCGATCATAATAAAAGCATATGAGATATTAAATACCGATACGCGCAGATGGCAACCGTGCGAGCCACTTTCACTCTCTCAATTAAACCGTAGTGCGGTGGTTCTAAATATGTGCATACAAATGTTATTATTTTTTAATTGTATTCACTGTTCTGTTCTGTTACTACTCTCGTTATAAGTTTTAACTATCATAACACAAAGCCAGTAAAGAAATGTAAGTTAATAGATAGCTATTTATTTTACGCGTTAAACGCCTTATGATTGGTTTGTATTTTCATGTATGAATTACTAACTGTGAGGCCCGGCTCCTCGTGGTTGCAGATACACTTATTCGAAAATATTCTATTACATTTATTCATCAGGGATGGTGGTGCAAGAATTTTCAAATCGTCAGAGGTGCAACGATGACACCCACATATCACCATGAATTTTCCTTCCCATGATGTGATAGGGGAGAGGACGAACCTATCGCCATATTTGGCACAAATTAGTGTCTCCAGGCTGATAATGAATAGAAAAATTCAACATCACTTTGCCCGAGCCGGGATTCGAAACCAAGACCACAGCTTTGCAATCATACCGTAGTGCAACTACGCCACCAAGGCATTCAATGCAAACAAATAAGCAAACCTTTCCTCTGTATATATTTATTTAGAGTCTATACCAATGTGTGTGCGGTTATGGTTTGAATATTCTAAACACTTGGCTTCCACCAGTTCATACCTTCTAAAATAGAGTCCATCGTCTGCCTGTAAAGGTTATTCCTCATCCTGACGAAGAACATCTCCTCAGGTCTTTCAGGAAGGTAGTAGACCACCAGCTCAGTGTGTGCGGAGACGGGTTTCACAGCTTCGTACACAGGTTCACCCTTCACTTTCGTGCAGACTAGGTTTACCTGGGGTAGAAAAATATTTTGTAGGTTCATCGGTGGACTTAGGTTTTCAGGTGGATTCTTCATATTGCATTAAAGAATCGGAATAAAATGTGCACTACATCTTCGGTTGCAGAATGTTTAGAAAACGTAAGCCTTCCTCAAAGTTGTCTAGAGCAATATGTGGAAATAGTTTCAGTTCAATGTAGGTTAGCTATAAGGATAATGGTTTAGTGCTAATTACTATATGTATTTGGTTGGAGCCATCAACAGCAAAATCTGGTGAATGGGAATACGGTTTCGGCTATTTTATTTTATCAATCTTTACCATTTGTATCCTGAATCATATTAACAACAATGAAATATCTAAAAAGGTAACAATTTCCAACCGATCTTATTTGAACTAAAAAGAGCTTAATTTAGTTTCTGTTACCGTATATTAATGAACTTACTTGAGGTCCATAATTATCCGAGACACGCAGGAACCGGACCCAATTGCAGTGTCGCACTTGGACCCCACCAGTCGTGGACACTTCATCAAACAGGCCGAAGCGATGCCGAACCTGGGGACAAAGAATCGTTGCCTTTAATATGGTTCTGAATTACAGATTTCATAAGTAATATAGATGAAAAATATATAGTGGTTAAATCAATTTTATAACAGCCTGGGTTAATACAGGAAAGATACGTATTTAAGCCATCATCTTGAACTATGGCAAATCTTTGAAAAAAATACATTTTCTCAAAGGGTTTCTTTAGCGACCCGTATGTGTATTTGAAGATAAATATTAAATACTAGTTAAGTCAGTGCCTTAATATTCATACGTAACAGAGAAGTCTGCGACAATATTCCAAACTGACAACTTTCGAACACTACCCCAACTAATTTTCCATCTGAGTATAGGATATTTGAAGCAATTTTTCGCTATTTCAATTAAACATTACAGTCAGTCACTATCAAAATGCATTAGATGTAAAATAGAATGCAGTGTGCGTAACCGCATTATCATAAATGCAATGTAAATTGCGCGCATTTCTCTAATCGGTCGTCAAAGAGTATGTAGGGGAATAAAATGGACAAGTAAAGTGGTCATTGATTCAATATAATATTATACAACATAGAATCATTGCTCCCATAAGAAGATAGATGATGCACAACAAATATCGGGAGAAAATAGTAAAATAAATTTACATTATTCACAAAATATTATGTTGACAATACAACAACATTTTTAAATTCCTATTTTCATGATAGCAATGTCATAATATTAAAACTATGAAGATTGTAGGATTTTCAGATGTTAATACAGAAGTGAAATAGCTATTGTTTATTCAACTTTAATTAAATAATAGTATTTTGTAAAATGATAACATGACAAAACAATTACAACAGTAAAGGAGCCAAGTCAAACAAAATGCGTGGGAAATAAATTAACTAAAATTGTCTTATAAAACCGAATGATGCATGAATTGGCGTGGAGATGGATTACGATAGCATCTTAATTAATGATTAAAAATAACATATGGGAAAGTTAAACGATGGTCGCTAATGATCAAACATAATTAAAATGTTTGATGAAGTACGAAAGTTAGAAGTCGTGACTAAATTAATTAAGTGGAAAAAAATATTTGTTAAGGTCCACATCTCAATCAATTTGATTGCGTGTTGTGCAAATGCGGTGCCGGGATAGTGTTAATGGTATAACTTTACAACCGACAGCCACAACATTTTATTTACTCAACAAATTGTTTATGTTTTATAGAATTTGTGATTTGAAAGCATTTTTAGATTACATAGTAGGTGATAATAAACAAAATCAACTGACGAAATAAGATCAGCTTCGTTCCTGAGCAGTCACCAAACTAAGGCAATTATAATTACTATACCACATTTAATGAAGCGTAAGTTAACATGGAAAGATTGTGGCATAGAGTAGACGGAGTAAAGAGACTGCTATCTAGGCCATCTTAATAACCTAAAAAAAGCTTTAACTTATTATCTACATCAGTTTTTATTGTTGCCACCAAAATCACAGTCTGACCTAAATTAATTATTTTAATTGTGCCTATTGAATTTTGCCTTAAACCGACTGTCCTATCTATACGTATTATTCTATGACGCCCGTGCTTTCAACTAACCGCCGTTGAATGGAGCCTATGCGTAATGACGTGAAAATTACAAAAAGCCGAGTGGTCCGCGGCGCACACGAGCCACAAGATGCAATCAGACGCGGCTCAATTAATGTGTGAGATACTGTGATTATGGCTCAGCGTATTTTGTACTTGTCCTTAGCTTGTCCATTGGTTTTTGTTTGGTGGAAAGGTTTTTGTATCAGCCTGGAAAGCGAGCGATGTACACATTGGTGGAATACCCGTAACACTCAGGCAAGCGTATCGCGTTCTGGGTCGAGCCTGTGAATATTCGGTTTCACCTAGGAGAATATAATATATCTACCATTTCCAGAGAACCATTTCTTACCCATCTCTCTCTCTCTTTTCAGTCACAGTAAGCCCACTGTTAAACACAGGCCGCCCCCAAGGATCTCCATATCGACTTATTACGACCTTGCCAAAAGATACTCTATGTATATTGCATAGCATTAAGTATAAAAAATTCAGTGCATTGTAGGTACTTTTTCTAATCATCAACATTTTGGTCAATATAAAAATCACAAAAATATTATCTGTAAAAAATGTTATTTTCCCACCATTGTTTATTTAATTTTCATTAAAAACATGAATATTCAAAACAAGTTATACCATCATATAATCTCTCAGGCATTTGATCACAAAATAATCATGTTGAACATTAATAAATATGTAAATTTATACTAATATTGTACGCGGCTCACTCAATTAATTCCGTATATTAATGATATTAGATTCACCCATTTTTCTACATTAATTGTTTTATTGAGAAGATGAGTCTGTTTGACTTTTGGATGTTTTATGTTTATCGGCGTATTAACATACGAATATTTTCTTAAATGCTACGTTTTGAATAGAGGCGTTAATGTCTATTAATCATTGGGTTTGTTATAACAAATATGATTTAATAGATGCCATATGAATGGACGCAACATGATTAAGGAACTTGTTGTGTGGATTTTAAACTGTAACGTAATAGGTTCAATTTTGCCGTTGAAAATTTTCTTATCAATGTATTTGTATTTGGACGAGATTGTTTTATTATTTTTTTATATCACACCCGTATAACAAGACTGCCATTTGTATTTTTTAATATGAAGTAAGTACTTGAAACTATTTTTATCATAAAATTAAATAATACAAACAAGAGAAATAAATATTGTAATTGTTAATTAGACCACCAAAATAATATACTTTCAACAAACCGAAAATCCCACGAAAATAATACCATCCTTTTTCAATCAACTTGCATTTTTCAATAAGGGCGGACAAGCGAAAGTAAGCAAGAAGCATCCTTTCATTCTATAGGTTTTTTATTCGCCCGTGGTGACCATAAATCAGCGGTACCGTTATCCCGATTCCCGAATACGATGTGACAGTCTGGCTCTCTTTGTGATGTCCAGTTTTTGCCTAAATGACGCGCGTCTAACCCTGGGAACGAAAGATTTAGGGCCGATTTAAGAACGGTACATTTCGACTCAAATCAATGTGTGGGTGTTCTAAGGGATTTATTGTTTTTGGAACTTATGTGCTTGTAATGAATGATTAATATATGAAGTTCGTTTTAAAATTTAGTATGATCATTGAATATACTGTAAAATAAGGCGAAGAGAAAAATATAGGAGAGTAACAACAAATTTGATGAAGAGATTGACTATTGAATATGACATATTTTTTGATTGAATATTCATGTGTTTTGAGCAAGTTCTATACAGAATATGTATTGTAAATATAAACCATGCTTGCTTTTATCTTTAAAAAAAAACGATCGAATACGTAAACCAATAGTTCGATAACAGTTATTCAACATACGATCACAATAGTATTTTATTTTATTAAGTATAGTCCTGATATTTTTCAAACTTCAGAAACGCCTTTAATTAATAAGACTGCTTAAAAAATGTATTACATCTATGCCCCATATTTCAGTTCCAATTATTGCTTACAACAAGTAATAAAATTCTTATCCGAATGTACACACATAAAACCTTATTACGCAATAAACTGATACAAAGGATACCAAATATGCACCGTCAAATTAATTCCAATTAGTTCATATTGAAAACAAAATTTAAATTAGTAACAGCTTCACGCACTGTCTGTGAATAATCGATCATAATAAGTTGTTGCTATAAATCTCTTTAACGATTATAAAAAATAATCGTATCGATTATAAAAAATAATCGTTAAGATACTCGCACTACGCCTTGGCGTAATTTTATTAGGGCAACTTAAAATTCCGTACGCGCGCAGGCGAACATCGATACCATTACGTCGGCTTCAATCGATGGTACAACGATTTTTAATCAATCTCCCAAATGGTCTCTATCAAATTTTAATTGACGTCAGTTGTGAGCGGGTTCGGTAGTATAGTATTGGTGTATTGAAGTCGTGAGGTCCTTGATTTGCTGCTTGGCTTTGTAAGTTTTTCAATTACAAAAGTCATAAATTTGATATTATGTTAATCTTCTATTCTTTTATTTTGCAGTACGGTCAACCTTAGAAGAAAATTTAGGATACTTACAACTTGATAGACATGTTGTATATCATGAATATTCCTTTGATGGAAGGTAGATAGGCCAAAATTCATATTCTAATTCATTATAAAAAAACGATCATTGAAAATTCAATTATTTGCATCTTGAGAACGATGTCAAAATTTTGTATCCCCATTTGTAGCATACTTAGTAAGTATTAATCGTTCAGCTAGACTGTCGCTTCATTTAGCAATAATAAAAGGAAGCGTAATAAAATCTATTAAACTTAATTCACCAATTGTTGATCAATGAAGCTTGACAAGTCTCGTTAGTGAAAAGAAAGTTGTAAAACAAGTAGACTGCTAACGTAATAAAATTAGAAGGTGACTACTATACTATAATTTTATTTATATCAATTAATTTGACAGCTTTCTTGATGCAATAGCAAAACAACTTTTAAGTGAGAGATCGTAACTTTGATTCCTTATCATCAATAATAGCTTATCTATCTGTTAAACACAGGTAGTCCTAACCCAGTGATACCCAAGATATCATAGAGCACAAACTTTCTATCAAGTTGAGCATAAAATTCCCCCACTGTACAATTCAAGATTTTACAAACCGAAATATTCAAATTAATGGAATCTAATTATGAAATCTAGGCATCAAGTTCAAGATCTCTTCTTTTCACAGAAGATACAATCTGCCTAGGTAGGTTTTATTTTAACAAAACTAATTTTCCAAACAAATTAATTTTTAACTCCGATAAAAACATTAATGCCCTCATATCCTTCAAAACATCACAAATCAATTAGAAACTTGTACACAACAACAAAGGCGTACAGATGCCTCGCTCCGGTGCACAATGCCCCAGCAGTCACGATCCGGATCAACAGAAGCGCTCGGGCCCGCGGCGTCAAATAGCTCGGCACGCACGGTGTTAAGCACCTTGTATACGAGAGTTTACAGTACTGGTGATATTTTATTTATATTATTTTATTTACTTACTTATTAAAATTATATTACCACTGTATTTAAATATAACCCCAATAATTAAAACATTACAAACCAATTACCGAACTTGTACACAACAACAAAGACGTACAGATGCCTCGCTCTGTTGCACAATAACCTTAGTGACTGATATTATGAAAAATAGTTTCGTACATTGACGCAAATGTTATACATTGAAATAAAACTATTATTTTCGGATTTTATCGCCGATTTGGTTGAATTTTTCCTACATTGCTTACTCCATCAGGACCGTTCCAATACCTCAGTCCGCTCGGTAACCATGAAAACTGTAATTTAAATGTTGAAAAAATAAATAAAAATGGTTTATTTCATTGTTATGAATAGATCAGTGTTGACGTCACACATTCTCGCAGGTTCTACATCCCAAAACAATATATTAATACAGAGTTTACATAATATAATAAATTATTTAATCCCGCGTGCAGTGTAAACGCAGTACTACAAACACTTGATGTGAAATACTGTCAGGCGCGTCTGCCACGCGGCTCCGCACAGAAACCTTATCTCGATAACTAGTTTCATTCACTACTGAATCAAATTAAACGTTCTATTTTAGACTGCATGCCTTATCTCTCTGTATTTTCATAAGGTAATTAGTTGTGGTGTTTATTGGTGGCGTCTTGTAGCATTTCTTGGTTTTTATGTTGATTATTTGAATGGAATTGCGGGTTTTAGTAATATAAGCTCATGCCTTTTTCCCAGAAGGGTAGGTAGAGGTGCTAGGATACCTACATTTTAGCTTGTATGCTCCGTTCTACGATATGATATAGGGGCGAGCCTTTCGTCATATCGGACACAAATTCCTGACTCCGGGCTGATAATGAATAGAAAATCTAATATCACTTTGCCCGACCCGAGATTCGAACCCGAGACTTCGGCTTTGTGACGAACCGTAGTACAAATATGCCACCGAGGTTTGGCATGGCAATTACGGGTTTTATAGAGGGAAAATGATAGTTTGTTTGTGGAGTGATTGGTTACGTAAGTTGGTTTTTCTGGGTACAGCTTGAGGTTTGATCTATGTATGTACGTATGCATCAATATTTTTAGTTATAATTATAACTAAATCCGGAAAAATATTGTGCCTATGATGTTTATCAAAGTATTCTTTAAATGCATATTGCAAGCAGACGAGCATGCGGCCACTGCCGCTCATGGACCTCCGCAATGCCAGGGATCCAGCACTGCCAGGTTGCTGCCTACCGTTTACTTAGATAAAAAAAATATTACTGATCTATTGCCTACTGCAACGAGCTTAATTTGATTGTAACAATTAATATTGAAATTATTTTATATAATTAAAAAAATAAATATAAAAATGAACAAAAAAACATCTAACACAAAACACTTTAAACGTAAGAATGAAAGACTTCATATACATTTTTAATTTCAATTTAAGAGGTGAAACTTTCAACAGCCAATTACGACATTATATCTAAAACGTGAACGTTTTATTATCGTTTAGTATACTTATGAAATTATCGTGAAATAGCTCACTAATTTCGAGTTGGCGTTTTTAAACAGAAGCCAAAATGGACGTCCGGGCCTCGGGCGACGAAGCCACATGTCGTGTATTGACGTGCACCGAAAGTCAAAGGTGTGCCTACATTGTTGGAGGAAGAGCGGTGGAGGTTTTGGGTTCAAATAAATAATATATATTTTCTGAATTAAGACAGATTTCACTCAACCTCTCTTCTTTTTTTCAGCCACATGACGTTTATTACTGAACTTGGCCTAGGATCTCCACATCGGTCTATTGGAAGCGGCCTGCATCCAGTGACTTCTTGTAACAAATTAAGGTATATAAATTATTTAAGGTATACTAAACTGAATCTAAGCAAATAAGATGTTAACTACAAAATAATTTCACAAATAAAATTAACTAATAAAGATGATACACGTAAAATTAATTTTACATATAAAAATTATTTCCAAAGCCACGCAACAAATTCAGTATAAAATGCTAATGGAACCGCGTCTTACTAAGATGATTGCACACCGTCGCCCCCAGCTGTCATTTACCATCCGACCACCAAATTGCGCACCCGTGCTTTCGTGTGCACGCGGCCTTATTTAAGAAAGTTACTCCGAGACGTTTGAAGAATTTATATTACGTAATTCTTTAGTATTTAAGGAAACATGCATTATGTGGCTGCTTGAAATTACAAAGTTGAAAGTGATATAATAAATGTAGGTATGAGTGGAAGCATTGTAGTTTAAATAATATTATTTCATTTCGAAATAACTCATTCTAACAAGTTATAATTTTGCATAAAATTGTATAAAACAGATCACCTAACTACGAAGAAAAGTTTTATCCTCAAATCTTTCGCAGTTTCTATGACCGTATGTGAAACAATCTCTAAGAATTTGATAAGATTCTATAGAATACTAAATGTCGTATACCTATAGTGTATTATCTATGATACTAAATCTTAAACAAAAAACTGCAGTTTTCATTGTTATGAATATTACGTAATTACTACAGAAATCTCCATATTTTATGGCACAAAAAATATCTTACGTCTCATTCCGTTTCGTTATCTCGATGTGAAAAACAATATCAAGCACTTGCTCCATTGCTGCGTGAAAGGACAAACCAAAGAAATCATTCCAACCTTCGTATCAGCATAATAGTATAACACAATAGGACCAATATAGCACGTGCCTCGAAACAAGTGTTTCAAACAATTTGCGAAATGGTACAAGTTCGTGAAGGCCGCGGGTAAACAGTACGTAATAACACTGCATTATTGCAACCGGGCACTCGGTGGCGCGTGTGGCGCGAGGCATGAGCGAGAGCGGGAAAAAAATTTGCAATTGGGTTTGTATCAGCCCATATACGTCCTCGTGTAGGGCACGGGCCTCATCTTCGAGCAAGAATATGATTGAAAGTGGGTTAGGGTATAGTATAGTCCACCACGCTGACCCAGTGCGGTAAAACGTTAATTAAGTTTTGCTATTCTTTATGTTTTTTTTCTACATATTTTGGCTAATATTGCCACTTCTCAGAAAAAAAAGGTGATTTCATTCACTTGACAGTAATATCAAACTTCCTGTGAGTCCAGCTTAAAGACATCCGCCATTTTTTGCTTAAAATTTGATTAAACAAGCGTATCAGCCATTTTAAATGAGCTGTTAAATAGCTGATAGGTGATATTTGACGTCTATGTATAAGTTTTTTGAGTCAACTCAAATTGACGCCATTTGAAAACTACCTTAAGTCCTTATGAACAAGGGAGAAAGTAATACTCCGTTGACTTACACCATCCTCGACCGCAGGGCGCGAGCCACGGTCCCAAACGTTACAGTCATGAACGAAAATTGCATCTCATTTCGATACACGGTACCCGGTCGCGTTGATTGTGTACAATTTGACACGTACCACTGTTCCGACGCGTTTCTACAACTGGACAATAACTGTTGCGGACAGTGGAGCTATTGTAGACTTCTGCGTCAATATTATGAATCACTATTAACATATTTATAATTAAAATATTTTAAAGTACTAGTAGACTGCCCCGGTGACGTAGTGGTACTATGATACGATTAGCAGAGAGTCTCGGGTTCGAACTCTGGGTCAGGCAAAGTGATATGGTTTTTGCTAGGCATTATCAGCCCGGAGTCAGGAATATTCCTGATATGACAATAGTTGTGCTCCCTATCACTTCGTGAGACAGACCACAAAAGGCAAAACGTGGACGTCCTGATTGCACCTGTGCCTATCCATTTTGTGAAATATGCGTGAGTTTATGTATGTATGTAAACAAATTTATTTATTTATTTATTATCATCAGCGTGAGAAATCAGTTTGCATACATAGGTCTTACGTCCCAAATATTATCTGGAACTATTTAGTAAAATTTATTCAAAAATTAATTAGTATATTAAAAACGGTTGCTTATGTTTCTTCAGTTACCATTTAATTGATTTACTTTTAAGTTTAATCAATAGGAGACAATTCAGGGGTCACTAAATTTTAATTCAACTATTTTGCAATTTATCCTAATTTTGAAAGTCATTGTAGTACAATTTTAGCGTCTCATTGCTTATCAGTGTTCGTCTCCATTCTAAAAGCTTTATCTTTTATCCGATCACTATTCTTGATCTGTAATTACGATAAACATCTGCTTTAGATCAAATTGATTGATTAAATCGTAATCAGATATGTTTTCTATCTATAGGCGTTAATAAAGCGTAGCATAGTTTTTTAAAATCTAGCAGCTAGATTAGGGATTATCTGTCTATATAGAACTTACTGAATAATTAAATCAGTGAATTAGCATCGCTGAAAAGTTATGCTGCGTCCACCCAAACAGAACAGTATATCACTGAACAAGCAAATCTAATACGGAATATACAATACTACTACAATTCCAAGCAGCCACAGCATTGTAGCCAGATTAGCAACTGGACATAATATTAAGACATAACATCTCTGGATGGCGAGCGCAGTGGCATGTCAAGCATTGCTTTGTAATTCAAGGCGTTGTTTGGTTTGGCTACTGCTCATGAGCAGTATCGCTTACCATCAGGCGAACGGCGTGCTCATCTCGCCATTTGTTGCAATAAAAAAAACGTAATCACTAAAGCGCGTAATCTAATTAGGCTGAAGTGTGCATTTCGACACGTCCAGGTAGCTAACACGCATTTACACGGCAATTGCATGTAATGCTAACCGTGACGAACCGTAAGACACGCTACGGTATGCCACGTGCCATATCGTGGGGTGTGCGATAGAGCGTGACATTGTCTACACATTTTAAATTAAATTACAAATAAAAAGTGAGCGATCATCGAGCAATGGTTAATGAGTTTCCAGGTTTTGTTTGTTGTGATTGTCACGGATTTGGTAAAAGTTTTAGTGTTTTTGCAAAAGTATTTACGACTACTGACAAAATGAAAGATAGAAGAATGCAATTCCATGCAATTGGAAAGATTTTTATTGAGTTATTGACTGCTATAACCTGTAAAAAATGGATTACTGCGCAAGACTGTGTGCTTTAGAAAATAGCACACAAAGTTACTAAATCAGATGAAGAAGCACACTTCTTAAACCGCAGCCATAATACAATTTATAAATGCTGTAGTTAATGTTATAGAACAAATAAGTAAGTTCCTCAAACATCCTTAAATTAATCAAACAGCTTTAAAATTCATTAACAATTATAATACAAAACCAACATGCAACACAAAACATAAATCAACAATGAATTTAACGAGGTGTTCGCTGTTAACACGCTTACTCGCTCAATTGCGTGCAATACCGACCATGACGATAACCATACGTCACGCTCCGGTATACCACGTGCGGATCTGTGGGGAGCCCGCCAGACCGTGTCACACCTGTGGACACGTTTATTATCCTATTTGACAATTAATTAGCGTGTTTACAAGCAATGACACGCTGCGTGAGCACCGCATTAAAAATTGCTTAGATTTTGTGATTTGATGGATATAGGTGCCTTTGGAAATACTATGAATGGTTATGTTTAGCTGTAGATTTCTTGTGGCTGAAGAAGTTGATTTTGTATTTAAAAAGGAAATGATTGCTAAAATGTGTGACAGTAAACATGTATTAGCCGATTTCTATGGATATATTCAGGGACGTCATATACTCCACGGTACATATTTTCTTGTGTCTACAGGTGATATTGGTTATGATAGAATAATTTTCTTTAAAGATGATGGTATTATTTTCCCCAAATAAAATTCGTTAAATACTACTGAGGTATGCAATAAAATCATCAAAAATATGTTACAAGAAATGCCAATTATAAGAAACAATACACTAATAGATCACTCTATAGAATCGTTTAAGTTACATTTAGGCGACAATACTAGAAAAAAAAACTACCAGTTTGTCAATAGGAAAGCGTGTTCTTTAAATAGCTTTTATATATTTACAACACACACATGTCATTTATGAGTGATTCAGCAGTTTTGGACAAATTGAATGACGATAGCTCGCGATCACATCGTGATGTATCAACATTCCCATTACAAGTTTTCATAAGCTATGAGTTTTTTATTCCAGTCGTGATACCAATTTTGATATAAAAAAATTTGCGTACACCTAATTGTTTTCAGATAACAATATTAGATTGCGTCGGATCGATTTCAATTATAGTGTACTTTGAAAGACCGTTAAAACTAGATTTAAGAAATTATTTGTCGTACTTGAAGTGTCCATTCGTTCCGGTCGTGACGAAGCCGCGTTTTGTTTGGGTGAGCAATCACAAAAACTTCAATACATTTCAGAATTTAAAGATGCATGGTCGGATACTATGCTGAACGGTTTATATTATTAGTATCTTTTAAGAATATCAACTACTGAAATAAGCGTTTTGATTCGATCAACTTTTCCTATGTCGAAAGTGAATGATGTTTTAATTTATTTTATTGGTACACGGGCGAATACAATGGCGCTAAAAGCATTGCTTGTAGCATTATGCCATTTGATGAAGTCATGTATTGCTCGGATTTCGCCAGAGGTTTTTGTGTTTGTTTCTTTGCTTACTGGGTGTTTTTCCTACAATATGGACAGATGTCAATCTTAACTGAACATTGTAAGTACGTTTTATAAACCACAAATTTACTCATTTACATTAAATTTAGCAACTGTTTATATAATAAACCCTATAAGATTGATAGAATACGGAATATTTTTACAACGACAAATCAACTTTGGACAGTTTTATGAATGTTTGTGACAAAAATCGCTTAACTGTTATTACGAGTGTATGTGAATGGTATATTATTAAGAACCCAATTATTTATTACAGCATGTTATAATATAAACGACAAAACAGTTCATAATCATATCGACAACACATATTTCAAACTCTTATGCTGAAAAATAAAAATATTACAATTCCGAATTAATTCTCAATCATAAAACACTTGTTTCAATGCTCAGGTACGAATGATTCTCGTAAAAAGCCCATGATTTTGAATTTTCAATGCGTTCCTCTCGCACATATTTCACCAAAAAAGAAGTGTACACCTCCAAAAGGGCTCCTCAACAATCAACCCGTCAAAATTTTAATCAAGGCTCTCGCAAATTCTATTGCTTTTTTAGTTTTAAATTCTTCCGAGACGTAGTAATTGGACCAAATAACAGGGCGTGGATTGGCAGGATCCGTTTGCCCGGTTGCATTTCGGTAGGAGTTATTAAGATTCTTTTAGTAGCATGTGGTATATTGATTGAACTAAAATTGTCTATATTAAATGTAAAATAATCGTCAATCAATTTTATGGGTTTGTTTTTGTTGTTTACATCATTGCTTTAAAAAAGTCTATTCAGTTTACCTTTTCGCAATTCGTTTGGAAGATTACTGAAATTTCGTTGTTAACTTTTTTAAACTTATTTTTGATATTGTGATGAGGGTATTGCAAATGGGTTTTGAATGATCATATGCTGATGCACATTTACGAAACCTGGAGATTAGTGGAAGCTTTCCGTTTTAATTATATGGAGAATAGAATGTGAGCAGAAGAGCAAAGTTGGTTTAGTCTCGGATATTGAATCTAAAACAGACCGCAAATACTTTAGTTATTCATGAGTTAGTAGTACTTGATGATCTTTGCATAGTCAACAATCCCTATAACCACCATGAATTTAGAATTTGTAAATATGTAATTTGTTTTTGTTTCTGTTTATCCTTCTGCTTTACGTACGTTACGCATCACACAACAAACTTCACTTCCTATGTTATGTTGAGTTGAATATCAGTATTGCATGCAATTTATCACTAATAAATTCAAAGAAAATTAAGTTTCTCACGTCCTAATTCCAGAAATCACTCTGATAACGCACATTCTTGAATTTTTCTACACATTCAATTATTCCAATACATTGTACAGCTCCCGTGCCATTACAAAACTCATTCCTTCTAAATTAGTCTTCATCACAAACGCTTTTGTAATTTAACTAGGTTAGGTTTCAAATAGTAATTCACTTATCAATCTAGGTTTCTTATAAATCGTTTTAATTTAGATTCTAATCAACAAACAAAATTTCCAATACGCTACGATAAATGTTTGGGATTTTTTGCATCTCCTTCTATGTCTTATTTCATACGTAACAAAAATTGAAATTGGTTTCATTGTTAATTTGGTTACTTTATTTCGGAGTACTCTAATACACTAACACGTGGGAGTTGCATGATATATTTTCTTTATTTTGTTGCGTAAATTTTTAACTTCAAGTATGTTAAGTTGTATTCAGAAGGGATTCGTAATTATTCCTTAATTGTAGGGTTGGATGCGTAGCAGATATATCACGGCGGGTTGCAATTAAAATTATAAATTGAGTGTTCTGGTACTGCTTGACTTCAAAGAAATTTGTGGTGTAAACTGGATATGGTAGAAAATTGCTACGATAACGTTTGATGTTATATTTTTATACATATATGGCTAAGACTCTTGATAAAATTAGCTGTACCGGACTCATACTACTGAATCACAGACAAATAATTTGGAGTAACAGATTTCACTAACAGAGTCTTTTAAATGCTATTAGTATGAACATTTTCTTCCCGCCATGGAGCCAAACTTTTAGGTCGTTAAAGCCTATGTTTTTATTTATATTATAAATATTAATATTTAAAGGCCCAGCAAATGAGAAAAACAAGTTATCTAATGGTAAGTGATCACTGCCGTCCATTAACATCCACAGAGCCTAGATCATAGATGTGCTGCTGGCCTACCAAATTGGTTGGGGAGTGGGAAGGAAAAAGGTTAGGAAAAGGAGCGGGGTATTGGGAATCGGGCAATCTCACTCGTAGAACGAAACGCGACAGCAATGCTGTCACTTCAATCTCGTGTTAAACAGTAGTACTATCCCGGACGAGCCTGCCCATTCATGCTAAGTCATTACTGATACCAGCGCCGCACTAACATTTTTATGTTATGCCTTACACGGATTCTATTATTGTTTAAAAAGAGTTAATCAAAACGCTTTAATACACAAACTTATTAAAACCTTTCAAACGCCTATAGTGTGGATTTACTAACGGAGCCATTTGCATGGTGATAATTCAAAGAAAATTTCCGACCATCAAATTATCAAACATCGATTACGACCCATGATCGATAAAATCTCTATCAGTTAACTATTTGATTCGCTACTCAATGCGTATTATATTTTATTAGTTAATGTTGAAACACGTTCAATATAAATCAATTTTAAAACATTGTTAGTGCTAACAGAAGCCGTTTATTTTTATATCCATGAAGATAAAAAGGCATTAAGTAAAAAGTAGTTGAAAGATTCCGTCACGTCATTCAATGTAAATTGGACGCGTACAAATTGGACCAGCTGAAATTTAATAATGTTGATATATCAAATGTGATTTATTAAATAACACTAGATTTGGACCATGATGAATTTTACATATTTTTGTTTTCACTTACCTTCTATGTCCATCGACTGAAAGTGATTGATAACTCGTCTCTATCACATACTCCTTAGAATCGTTTAAAAATATCTAGAAATAAATTAAATCAGATTTGCATTATCAAATAATATTGAACAATTCGCAGTTTACACTTGTGAGTAAACAAGTCATTAGAATTTATAAAGGACACTTTACACGCCTTAAAAGAGTAAGGGTCTGATAAACAGTTCTCTTTATTATTTTGCACTGCCTTTGTGATCGTCGAGTGCTTAGAGACTGTGAGAATTGTTGTTTGTTTATCTCTAATAGTAAACTGTATTGAAAATTGTGATAATATTAATAGTTGCAGCATGGAGTGTGAATTAAATGACATAGTGAAAATCATTGGCATAGAATCTTGTAGAATGAAAGGTACTGCAATGAGAAATAAATGGTTATATTTGGTACATGGATGAGTTTGATGAAAGAAGCCGGAAACCCAATGTCGAATCTTGCTGATGAGAATATCCCTTCATACGATACAAATATGCCAGCTGGTAAGATTATATGGTAGAAATTTTGCCATACAAAAAAAACCTTTAATCACTCGCAACTTTATTAAAATTTATCAGATCACGATCAATATCCATTTATCTCAACCAATAAAGAGAGCGCATAAAATTTACTATCAAATTAAAGCATGCACCAGTTTAGGCATGTGTCTCGTAGATAAATGAATATTGCTATTACGGATTAGCATTCCGGATTGTACCGTTAGCCGATACAGATTCTTTGTCGGTCTTATTAATAAGCAAATCTATGGAACTTGTCCGCTCCGCTGGGTAGCGGCGCGTACTGTGCGACGCGATGCGGCGGCGATACGCGGAGGATTTTGATCGGGTTGATATTTATTTATTTTTACAGCCTCTGTAGCGTAGTAGGTTGAAAGCTCGGCGGAAAGAGACACCGCGTGTTCGATCCCCGTTCTGAGGCAAATATTTGTTGGTCATCAACAAAAACCACAAACATTTGGAGTTTCATTTTTGTAATAAGGACTGGGGTTATTTTGTTTTTGCACCTATATTATTAGTTCATATTTTAAAATAGATTTTTTATATTATCTCTCTTTCTTCAGCCTTTAAAAATGCACTTTTATATAAATTAATTTTAGTTACATATTGTTATACACTAGATAAAATCTTATGATTACATTTCTTTTATAATGATACACTTCAGTTTGCTGGCGAATTATCAAATTTGAACTTTAATATTTTTCTATATCATGTTAGTAAAGTTTAGTTCAATATGCACAATCCATAATGCGTTTACTCAACAGCCCTATCTGATTTGCATCGCTTCGAATCCTCTGTGATAAGTAATTATTGAGCTTATCTATACTGTTATGATATCGTGCGGTGGTAAAAATAAATTGAATCTATTACGTCAGGTTGCAGAGCAGGGACGTAATATAAAGGATCTTATACTAAACGAAGACCCATGAATGAAAGACGTAACTCTTGTATAATAGGTTATATTTTCAATAAATTATACACACATGTATTATTTAGTTCTTTATTCGAGATGGTAGACAGAAGTGCTACTATGGACATTTTTACACAGCTTATTTTTAAAAAAAATATTAATTTTACAACAGCCTCATAAATTAATTTACTGGTGGTAGATCTCATATATGAGACCGCCTGGGTGGGTACCACCGCAATGTCTATTTTTCCCGCCAAACAGCAGTTTAAATGCACTGTTGTATTTCGGATTGAAGGATATTGTAGCCAGAGTAACTGCTGGACATATTTTGCGAGACTTTACATCTTATGTCTCAGGATAGCGAGCGCTGTGGAGTGCCTAGCATTGCTTTGTAATTCAAGGTGTTGTTTGGTTTTGCTACTATTCATGAGCGGTTGTATCGCTTACCATCAGGCGAACGGCATGCTCGTCTCGCCATAAGTAATAAAAAAATGGCACTAGCCCATGAACCTGCAGGATAAGTAAAAGATTTTATAATATGCAAAATCCTTCACTCAAAAAAACAATAACACTCAACCATTTCAAATCATCATTATACTCGTAGGCGGTGAAAATCAAACGCACATCAGAAAAATAAAGTAAAATACTAACGAATTAAAATAAACAAGGTGTCCAAAATGAAGCCATAAATTGTCCAAAGCGGCACTTTTAGCCTCAGATCTAACAAATTAACAGACGATTAAGCTACCGAACCGCTGAGACGCTATCCAAGTCACTCGAAAGCACATTAACGGCCACCCGACAAATAACATTGATAGTGGTACAGACGAGACGAAAAACGTTTATGTAAATCGTTAATTAATATTTATGCATTTTCACGACATTTATTTTTTATTTAATTATATTTAACATTTTATGGGGAGATTTATGTCTGTGAATTAAATACGGTTGTGGCTTGCTATTGGTCTGAATATGGTTGTGGGTGGTGTAAGTAGTTCGGTTTAATATATTAAATACTGTGGTGGAATTAATTATGAGAGTGATTTAAGAACTGCAGACTTATTTTAATAGTAAGGTTTTTATAGTAATCCTTGAGGGAAGCCTTTTTTCAGAAGTGTTCGTGGGATATTTGAAAATAACAATGTATAAAAAAAAAATTAAAAAAATAAGTGGGTTTAATTTAATATTTCTGAATACTCTGAACGTACATAGGCGTGAATCTGTTAATGTGATTTATATTTAGTAATAATTTTTGATTCAACATTTAAGCAATCAATCGCACAAATCAATTTAAAAGCGGATTGTTCATATTTTAAGTGATACATAAGCATATATCTCTAAAGGAAAACGTTCTAAGGAAATCCGTATGTCGTTGATATAATAGCTTCCTATGGTGTGTGTAATTCGTGTTTATCAGACGTCACCGAAGGTTTAATTATCCCCAATTCCTTCCGCCCTTCAACCTCAAAGACTATTATGGATGACGCGTGGCAGATCCTTTTAAATGGGATCAGGTTATTCATTTTCCACAATATTACTAAATAATATTCGATTTTTAAGAGTTAGTTAGTACTAACTCTTAAAAATCTATTAGTATCTCTTTTAGTAAAGAGATCTCTTTTAGTAAAGAGTATCTCTTTTAGTAAAGAGATACTAATAGACTTACTTTTAAAATCTGGAAGCATTACTATTATGGACAAACATTAAAATATTTCTAAAAACTTGAAATATATCAAAGTTTATGAATATTTTCATCCCACATTATATTGATTGAATCTAGCGCAGTATCAAGCATTTTATTCTCAGTCTCACGCAAATAATAATAATTACTGGTGGTAGGTCTCCCATATGTGAGAGGCCATCTGGGTGGATACCACTGCAGTGTCTATTTCTCCCGTCAAACAGCAGTGAAGATGCACTGTTGTGTTTTGGATTGAAAGTCATTGTAGCCAGAGTAAGTACTGAACATATTGAGACTTAACATCTTTTGTCTCAGGATGGCGAGCGCAGTGGAATGCCAAGCATTGCTTTGAAATTCAAGGCGTAGTTTGGTTTTGCTACTGTTTATGAGCGGTTGTATCGCTTACCATCAGGTGAACGGCATGCTCGTCTCGCTATTCATAGAAATACAAAAATAAAAATGTTTCTCACATAGCTACAAAAATTTTAGTCGACTAACATTATCTCGCTACTCTCAAACTACACAAAAATGCCAAAAACATCACACGGCAAGTTGTTAGGTCTGATTCGAATAAAGAGTTAAAATAACGATACGTGCCAATCGATAAAATTGGTCTGCTAAAAAGTGTATAATTCAAAAGCTTAAGAAGAAACAGTTTGTTCGTTAATTCGAGCTATAGAATAGGTAGCCAGCAAAAACAACTTTAGCGCGTGCCAATTATCAAACGTTATTTTTCGATACAAAAAGGTTAAGTGGCGTATTATTTAACTAACTTTGTTGAATTACGTATCAATTTGTATGCAGTGTCAGCTATTTTATTTCGAATATATGTTTAGGCACACTCGTAGATTGTCTTCAGGTTTAATCTAAATTCATTATAAAATTTTCCTCAGTATGTCATTTTTTTTAAAATTATATTTGGAGCATGTAAAGTTCTTTAACTGGCATTATTAGGGGATTAAAGGTAAGTTAGTCCCTAGTTCTTATGATACGATTGTTCTTAAAATAAAATGAAAGAATATATTATTAAGGACTGACATATTGTATTAAGTTAAAGTTTTAAATCATAATTTATCTACATATGACGTCATTTATCTCCCTCTCCGATCACGTGGGAAAATATAACAATAACAAGTACCTAAAACTGAACAAAATATTCATAATTATGATCATATAACCACAAGTTATGCATAAATAAATGAGTACCTTCAAAAGTCCTTAATTATACTTTGAAGGTGACACGGTGGGTACATTGGTGAAACAAAGCAGGTAGCTAACTAAATTATCTGGTCACTAAAGTATTATAGGGTGTAATAAAATTAATCATTCGACAATTATAGTGATCCTGTATGAAATTGATTTTATGAATAATGTCCATTGTGTTTGGTTTTTTATAAAGTTTTGTAAAACATGTTTTGTGTAATGTTGTATCCATACCTCTTTTTGCCTTGCACGTTTTCCCAATAACAGACAATCTAGAGAACGATTCGTCGCAAAGGCGAGACGAATACGCTTTTGCAACACACCACAAAATATATTTGAACACGGCTATAAACAAATAAAAAAAATTTGGAAGAATAATTCATATATCATCATTTTCTAGCTAATGCATTCTTTTTCATAAAACAAAATACAATATTTAACATTTGTAACAAAATAATCCTCAAAATTTCTAACAATAGCAAATGACTTGTACTCCCGACTGTACCCGATAAATAATACTGCTCTTGAGTGATTGCGCGGCTTCTTATAATGCAAGTAGTCGGAAAGATAGTGTCACAAACTATCGAACCATCGTCCGCCCGTTGATAAGTTACGAAATGTCCCGCCTCACATTTATTTTATAGGGGCTTAGATAATACTTATCGTGGCGGTTAGGACATTCTTCTTTTGGGTAAGATTAGTTGGATGTTTGAGAATATTTAGTAAACATAAAAACAAAAATTCAATATTAGGCTTCTACGGAAACCGAATTACAAATATTAATAATATCTAGTGTATTTTATAGAGAAACAAAAAGCGTTTCCATACAATATGATATTTTTGAAGTGCTTAAATCATTTTATAGAAGTAATTTTCAATGTTTTAATTTACTCGTACATATTAGATGCCCTTAAACTCACTAAAATTTACCATAATTATATTATCATCAATGCAAGCTTTAGGTATCTCTATAAATTCGCTAAGTAACAAATTATTATCTAACTTCCATATTAATACACGAAGGATAAATTGCGATCCTTAACTGTGACATTTAAAGTGCGTGGTGGCCTGTTGGTAAACGGACCATACGCGGCTGTTAATATGTTCACGGTGGTCGCGGGTTCGAATCCCAGGGCGCACCTCTGAATTTTCGGAGTCATGTGTGTATAGATAGTCAATCACCACGCACTATAACGGTGAAGGAAAACATCGTGAAGAAACTTGCATACTATAGCGAATTTGTGAGAATTTCTATGGTATGTAAAGTCCGCCAACCCACACTAGGCCAGCGTGGTGGACTATATGGCCTAACAACTCTCAATCATATTCTCGATTGTAGAGTAGGCCCGTGCCCTGCAGTGGGACGTATATGCTGATACAGATACAGATACGGTGACATTTATTCAGACTTTCCTTCTTTGTACAATTTGCCTGTGTAATCAGCTTTCTCTAGCTAAATTTCAGACCTATAATGTATTTTGACCCTCAGAAAAAGGGAGCTTCGCTTTCCTTAAAGGTTGGCAATACCTCGATGATTCCTTTAATGTTATGGCTGTACGTATGTGTGACCACTTACGTGATTCATCGACTGTTTTCCATAAAAAAGGAACTAAATCGATCAAACAGCCGTGAGAAAGTAACTCAATATTACTGATATCAATTTTATTAAACTCAGAACTGATCATTCGCACGATCATATACATTTTAACGAATCTCTTCTAATTTGGCGGCTTTTAACAGTTTTAATGTCAATTTATTTACAGCTCGCGTTGCCGAGTGACAGAATTTTTAATTAACTAGTAATAAAACTAAAGCATGTGACGGCTAATACATTTTATCGGTGTTAAATTGGACATTTAGGAGTCAATACGAAATTGCGAAAGTATTTGGTGTTGAATTTGTTTTTACACCTTTTATTAGGACTTTCTTTTTTGATCTGATTATTTTATATAGTTGTTTACTATCTTATAAAATTCAGCATGTGGAAGATATTTTTAATTATTATTATATTATTAATTTTGCTTATTTTTAATAAATTATGTGATCGTAAAATAAATACTTCCAACAGTCACACGTAACCCTTAGCTAAGATATTAGAATTTTGATCTTATATCGCCCAAACCCTAAATTTTGAGTATGACGTCAATATTCATATGAGTGCAGTTTAGGCTGCTAAGATTGTCAAAATCCTTTCTCGTGGTATTATTAACTATTTGAAGAATATCTAGTTTTTTTTTTGGTCTGAGTAGCGAGACGAGCATGCCGTTCACCTGATGGTATGCGATGCGACCGCTCATAAACAGTAAACACACGAAACAATACCTTTAATTACAAAGCAATGCTTGGCATTCCATAAACATAAGATGTTAAGTCTCAATATGTCCAGTAGTTACTCTGGCTACAATGTCCTTCAATCCAAAATACAACGGTGCATTTACACTGCTGTTTGACGGAAAAAATAGACACTGCGGTGGTACCCACCCAAATGACTTCTCACATATTTAAATCGATATATTATAAATAACCCATACTGTTTATTGGTATAAAATATAACCAACTGTTCATTAGTGACCTCATATCGAGTAAATATTCTTACAAATTACAACAATTCGTATGCGATTTTGATTACTATAAAATGTATGTTTTTCTTGTAACCCTGCCAAGGTGCAAGTGTCCACCTGCCTTATTGTAAGTGAGTATCGCCGCACGTGGATTCATAAGCTCAGAAATTACGGTATAAAAGATATCACACAGTTCTTTGAAGGGTTAAGTATGGCGATACTCATAGTATGAAACTTGATAGCAAATTTATTGTATTTTATGATATTAAACATACCATCTTGGTTAACCTTATGACTACTGTAACTTCTAGAATACAAAATCGTTTATAAGTTGTAATGTATCAGCGAAATTTGAAACCATGAGTCTTGGAGACTATTAAATCGCGGAAGGAAATAAATACGAAATAAAAGAGACACAAAATATTTAACTAAGCAAACTATTATCATTGGTAACAAATGTATGGTATTGTAACTGAAATGGCCATATGTAAAAACGAATTATCATTGGGTTATGGTATAATCACCCAAATTAATACATTTGTATAAACAGCATAAATTTGAAGAAAGCTAATTTCAACTAAGCGACCAAATAATTTCGATAACCAATCACGGAATACCAAAGGAGTTAAAATGCAGGCAACGTTTCCAGCGACCCAATCAATACCCACGCTAGAGTAATATAACACATTAACTGAATGTTCTACTTGCAATAAAATAGCGGTTAAAAAGTAGTAATTTTCATTCGGTGTCGGTTCGTGACACGGCCGGCCGTAAACATCAGCCGGTAATCGAACCCGCACTCGCTAACTACCGGTTAAAAATAATTCACGGCGTGCCGCATTAGTTTTGATAGAATTTGTATTAAATTGTAGGTGGAGTCGGGTTTGGACGTGAGGTTAATAAAAAATCAGTGCATTTGTTTGAGAAATATTTATGTACTGGTGATTTCTAGTCGGCTTAAAATATACCTGCGAAATGAATAGTAGGTATATTTAAAGTATGCTACAGTCAGCCTGGAGCGATCGATCTTGTTAGGAAAGGATGAGGCAAGCAGACCACGTGGCCGCAGACCAGCTCGTTGGGCTGATCAAATAAGCAAGATGCTAGCCATGACTATCTCAGAAGCACTGCATCTAGCGGAGGACCGTCAAGCCTGGCGATCAGCTGTTCAAGACTCGACGTAGTGAAGGGGTCACAATCCTCAGCCTGCCTACCTTGGTGCCACAGATATACTACGTTACGATTACAACGCTGAGGTCCCGGGTTCGAATCCTGGGTCGGGCAAAGTGATATTACAATTTTCGTTTCATTAAAAACGAAAAAGGCATGAGTTGGCGTTAAGTATGTTTGTGTATGCTAAACTTTAATACGAACTAACAGATACTAAATTACAAAGAAACTTATAGTCAAGTTACCAACTATTGTCGCAATCGTGATTTCTTCTTAAATGGCACCAAAAGATAACAAGGGTTCCTCATATACAGTTCGACCTCAAATTAATATTTCAAAAGCAACAAAAAACGCTTTTCTCAAAATCACACACGCAGATAAAAACATTAATTTCTCCAGTAATACTTTTAGATCGAATTCAGATTTACTCGCAGATTTACAATTGCATACTTCGGTCTCTCAGAAGAAGGCTATCGAACTTTCCGATGCTATTTCATCTCTTTTCGTGTAAAAAAGTCTGATCTCGTAAATTTTGTAATAAATTGTATAATCACCGGATCACATCAAAGAGTTGTTTGAAGACAGATTGCATAATTTATTGATTTCCGCTACGTGTTTTATTTAAATAAATACTTTAAAGGATTTCGATTGAGCTGGTTTTTTAAATTTACATGCAGTGATGCTTGATATATGTGGATTAGTTATAACTTATACCAGAAGAGAGAGACATTCATTAATTAAGTTTTTTATACTTGATCAAAAAAATAAAGTACCGTAAGCATAACTAATGCACAAAGACTAGTTTCCGCATATTTTTTTGAATCTTAAGATACAATTCGCTTGCATCAGGTCTCTGTAAATTCTTTGAATCTATTCTCAGCCATGTAAATAGATTTGTCGTACTTTTGACTTGATATTTTTATATAACAATATGCTAATGAATTATTTAAAATTTTGTTGGTTGAAATACCTAAAGCACGTCCATTTCCATGCATCCAATATAGACCTGTTTATTTTTATATGTGCGTAAATATGCACCGCCTCATAACCCCTCAGCTTTTGTTAAGTAGCATTAAAATAGACAAAACGTTAGTAAATTCATTGAAGATCGTTAACTACTCAATAAGCCAAGAAACAAAATTTCCCTTACTTATGTATGGGATGGTACCAGTACTCTCAATAGTTATTCCTATATATAGATAAAAGTACTTGTTTCAGCTGTGCACTGTGCCATATTCTGTGGTTTATTTACATAATAATAATACGAGTGTCGAATGTCATTAAGTACAGTCCTGTGGTGAAATTCGAGTGTACACTTGCGGTAGAATATAAACTCGAGAAGGTCGGTCGACAAGGATGAGCGAGGTTCAAGATTGTTTTGTGTTTTATGATCGGATGATTATTATTGTTTTATTTGTAATACTTGAAACACTTGTGTATTTTCTGTATCAGGTTGATAAGTGAAAATTGCATTATTGGAACGGTAAATGCTTTGGGTGTTTGACTGTACCAGTTCTAATTTATAATCGGAGGACAAATCCGTTTTTACTTTAGACTTTTGTGTTCTTTGAAACGTCTGCAAGTTTTAATGTAATCTTTGCGGTATTGTGAGTACTTCGCTGAAATCATAATAGTTTTACGAGCTTATTCATAACCAGTTTTAAAACATATTTTAGTAATCGAAGTTTTTGTTTGTATGTGGATATAATGTTAGTATTGTGGTCTAATTACCCACTACTGACACTGAGAACCCACTGCTGTCAGGTTGTAACCACATTGTTAAGAATACGGATGAGCATTCCTCATACAATACCAACAAACGCTGCCGACGTAGAAATATATCTTGCCATCTAAAAAAGTAATCAAGAAATCAACATTGGTACGCAATCAGAAAACGCCATATCATAACGAGATACAAAATAAATTCATTCGCCTATTTAGTGTGACGTTAAGTGAGGATGTGTATATATGTATATATGTGTATATAGGCCTATGGGATAACTAGTACCTATAATGGAGCGGTAATACGCTTCCGCTCAAATTACGCTGGCAAACTGGTTGAGCTATTTATTGGTAGTGTGAATGTGTTCCGATTTGATGCGTCATGATTTTATTTGATGTGTTAAATGGTTAAGGAGTTATCAACATTCCGACAGACGTCGTTTTTCTAATTGACTTGGAAGGTATAAATGTAATCTGAAAAGGTAACGATTTTAGAAATTTTAGTCTCTAATATTACTTTAGCAATCATGACGTTTAAAAAAAATATGGCTTATTTAGTTTTAGTAATTAGAAAATATAAATATTCACTATAACAATATATTGCTGAATCTAAATTAACCATTTTTTTCCAATTTGTGTTGTTTGATTTTAAGAGCGAAAAAAATGAGTTGAACTCTTGTCCCACAATACTAATTATCTACTAGTAGTAATTATATAATAATGAAATATTAAGTAATTATCTACTACTAGTAATATAATAATTATCTGCATAATATAAAATACAATAATCTATGATGCTAGTATATGTGCCTACCACTAATTTTCAATTTAAATTAGTGATTTTAATCTAAAATTATGAATACTACACGACCCATTCACAGATTCTATCAGATTAGGTACAAGATCTTTGAAATCTATAAATTTTAATTAATATATCCGTTTTATTTATGAGATGCAACCATATCGTTTGTGACACCCAAGAACCGAAAATCCCACATATATCAAACATAATGGTTGCGTTTCCGACAAAATAGTTTTAGAAGACGGAAACTGATTTTCGGTTAATCCAGTGGAAAGTAAAAGTTATTCGGGAAATGATTCGGTTATGTATTTTTAATTTATGAATGGGCTTTTGTGTGTGAATAACTGGCCTTGTGTTGCTAATACGGTGATAGGAAATTGGCAAATTTATGAATGACATTTAAATAATTCAAACTTTAATTTCCCTTACAGCCTGCTAAATAATTTGCAATCTGGGTTTTTCCATTTGGAATGATTTATCTGACTATATTTTGTTTTGAGGTATGTTAGTAATTGAGTCAGGAGGCATCATTCTTTTTTAATATAAAAGAAAAGCTGATATTTAAAATAAAAAAGTTGTACTAATATGGCGAATTATCTTAAATAACTCCACCAACAGACAATACATGGCTTCAAAGCGTTTGCAATTAGGACGTAACCCAGCCTCAGTAGCACACAATAAAAATACTAAAACCACGCATCATTCAAGTTTTACATCAACTGTGAAAATATGAATATTGATTAACACGCTGATTAACAAATAACAGAAGTCTCACTTTATTTTTATGTCACCATTAAAATATATGAATAATTCAATACTATATTGCATCATATAGTTTCCGCTTCTTTAATGTCTGTGTGACATTTTAAAGAGGCGCCAAGTTGTTATGGAAACTGATATGGGCCCATACACCATTAGAGATAAATAGAACTAGGTTGTTCTGGTGGTAAATGGAATTTATGTGCGGCTAACATCTAGTCGCGGGTTCGAATCCCAGGGCACACCTCTGAATTTGTGTGTCTGAGTCATGTATGTATTGATAGTCAATCACGCACTTTAACGGCGCAGGGAAAACATCGTGAGGAAATCATAGCGATTTGCAACATTAGGCCAGCGTAGTGGACTATATGGTTTAACCACTCTCAATCGGAGTTTCGATTGTAGAGAAGGCCTGTGCTCTGCAGTGGGACGTATATGGGCTGATACAGGTAAATAAAAATTTTAGCTGATTTACCTTAAATCGTAATGGGATGTATATGTAGTTATGAGAGGCGGGAAATACAGAAGCTAACTTATGATGTAAACTTATATGATATGAATAAAAGATATCTAGAAATTTTTAGATCTGTTTATGTGGTCACGGCTGCTCATAAACTTTTGGAGGTCGTTGACGTTGTCGGTTTTTTATAAAAAAAAGGGGGTGAAAACAAGGAACGACGAAAAAATATAGTGATTGTTCGAGCCCCGTTGATCTTACTCTTGAAATGATAAATATTTTAGAGCATATCATATATTTCTGAAGTAAGAAGCTGTAGTGGAAATTAGCATATTTAAGATGAGATGGTTTGACAATTTTTACTAATTTAATATCAGTTGACTCATAATAGCACAAGGCTATAGCATCCAAAAGAATTATGGAACGCCCTTTGGTAAGTCTCGCGAGAGTCCCAGCAGATATATGGTTGGTATAGGATATGGTTGGTATAAAAGGACATCTCTAAAATATTTATAGCTATCTTCAATTAATATTACATCTAGCAAAACAAACACTTCTTCGCCTTCTTCATCATCTTCTTTTTAACACAAAACTAAGAGCAGCTCGTTTCTGTCGATCACGTCAGCGAGGCATTACGTTTAAGAAGTCGTTAAAACAAATTCCTATGAAAGTGGGCCAATAAAAAACTCAATCTTGATTAATAAAGCTTTACACAAACGTTCATACACCCGCTAGGTGGCTAATGCATTTGACCCCGCGTGTACGCGTGTAGCGTTTGAACTATGCTCCTAATGCTTACACACAAATCACCATCGTAAAGTTCCCATCACCCGTCAAGCGGCAGTCACGACAAATCGTATTAGAATTACCGCTCATCTATCAATACGGCCACGCGTTACTTAATACACAATCCATTACGTAGTCTCTACGTGATGTTCTTCTCACTGATATTAAAAACCGGCAATGTATGCTGCTGTGGTAGATAATAACAATAATCATGAGCGATCGGGGTACCGGTGGCTTGATGTATAGGCGTCGAACGGCTATCAAAATTATTGAAACTCTCGTTTCACAATTAACAGGCTATATTTGAATAAATTTGCGTCAGTTTACAATGAGATGGATATAAATCTAATTATCAGATTGATTATATTGTGTGTTTGGTTTATGTGTCGGCGCGCCAATACTGATGTGATTAATCAATTGCTTGTTTGTTTATTGTGTTCAAATAAATAAGGGAGTATGAAACATTGTTTTATATTCAGTGAAGATATGGCAGTAATATAATAAAGAATGTGATGAGCTAAACAACAGAAAAATCACTTAATTGGCGCTGACTTCCATAATTGCTATCCATTTCAAAAGGGATATTGTGATGTATGGTGCATGCTATATGCAACGTGATTTTACGCTTATAAAGGAAAAACATAGTATTTTTTGTAATTGCATTTGTGTGATAATTTGTTTTTTGAAAAAGTAGTATTAAAAATTGGTTAAGTCTAGACTTTTTTAAATACTATTTGTGCAATACTAAGATGTTTTTGGAACTCAAAAAAATAATTTGATTTTGATAAAATATTTTGAATGTTTTACTGTTCTTGCATATATTTTTTTTCAAGTGGATTCTACGTATATTAAAACATTAGCACGTGTACCATATTGTTATCATGAGAAAACAGTTTTATAATTTTATTTATTTAATTCACCTGGCGACCATAAGTCGAACGGATATCCTCTGTTCTGATAGATTAACATACTACGAAACCCATTGAGTTCCAACAAGTTTTCCAAACAAGACAGCTCTGTTATAATGACATAATTAACTTGATATTTTTGATGGGAAAATTCAATGAGAAAGCCATACTTAAATGTTTTATTAATATTTTTAATGAAATGACGATTTAATTCTATATTAACTATATACTTATTGTAGTATTAAATGTTGTGATATGCGTTCTAATAAAACAATAATTAAAAATATTACTAACACATTATTCTTCATCACTCTTGCCAAAAAATATTGAGGCGATGATGAAGAAATCATGAAAAATGCCTACAATAAAATTAAGCCTTATATCAAGAGCTTTTGTCGATCTAATGTCACAAGGCTCGAAACATTTTTGATCTCTCAAACATTAACAGTCTCGTTACGGTTTAACAGCCGGTGCATTGCACATAATTTATTGAATCCATTAAAATATTCAACATCATATTTTAGATTCAGTCATTTCTTGATGTACCACCCGGTTCAGAAAACACTTTTCACTATAGAAGAACGAGCAAGAAACTCTAGTCTCTCTATCCATAGAATATTCCCATCAGCTGTTGGACCACACCGACTCAGATGTATAAACAAGTATAATAAGTTTAGTGGTGGTAGGTTTTTCAAATGTGAGAGGCCACCTGGGTAAGTACCACCACAATGTCTATTTCTCCCGCCAAACAGCGGTGTAAATGAACGGTTGCTTTCAGGTTCGAAGGACATTGTAGACACAGTAACCACTGGACATATTGAGACAGCATCATTTGCATGCTTGCATGCATTGCTTTATAATTCGTGGCGTTTTTTTTGTTACTGTCCATGAGTGGTTATATTACTTATAATCAGGCGAATGGCAATCTAGTCGCACCATTCATGGAAAAAAAAATGAAAAAAAAAGTTGATCTAACAAACATAAACAGCTTTGGGGCTAAAATCGCAAACTACGATTTAACAGTCGGTGTATTAGCCAACTGGAGCACGCTCAATGTATAAACAAGTCTATCTATCCATAGAATATTCCCATCAGCTGTTGATATAGAAAATAATTGAATACATATAACATTCCTATCATAATGTCACGTGAGACATGATACACTGTGACGCGAAACACTAGCCGTCACGGTCAAACGGCAGCTTTCCCATTCTCACCGATACCAACACCGTCACACTCGGTGCCTTTCGACTGGCCTGTGTGAAAATATGTGAAAATATAAGATTATAAAGTTCTATTCTATGGGGTATGATTCTCATGTTATGTTTGGGTTTTGAATTTAGAACGATTGTCATGCACGGCTTTTTTCCAGCTGTGAACAGAAGCATTTGCAAGTAGAACTTATATCAACAATAACATATAAGCTGTGCAGTTTTTCTAAATATGAACCTGAATTACGTTATTGAAATTAGTGATAGCGTAGAATTTGAAATACTAAAATTGCCATTAATATTTTTTATGTCCTAGTGAATTTTAACAAAAACACCGAAAATACGAATACACCCAACATTTGCATTCATAGCCCTGATCCCACAGTAAGTTTGACTATTTTGTCATGGGTATCAGAAACTACGAGACTCTTTTCGGTCTTAGAAACATCCAGACTCGAAAAATTACCCGTGGATTACAACAATATTTGCCTTAGTTAAAGAATTAAACCTGGACCCTCAGGTTTCACAGCCGTCGTCTAACCAACTTCACCACAAAGGATATCACATAATAGTGACTGATAGTTGTTTCGACTAGCTCTTCAAAATATCAAATCCCTTTAACTCATAATTACATTAAGATAAATTGTCGTATGTAATTAAGTATCATAACACTTCAACTAATTTTAGATACAAATTGCCATATTTTCCGCCATGCATTTATGCACCATCGATCAGGATCACAAAAACCATTGTCCCTAACAAGTAACACTCAACCACAAAATTGATATTATCTCGCGTTAATTTTTTTGCCGGGTCACATCATTTTTTAGCAGGTACCATTTTTTTGCAGCCAAAAAGGCGATGTTACCAAATTTGCACCTCTGATGCATAGTTTTATGGTCTTTACAAATTTTACTAATGGAAGCACTTCCTGTGTAGTCGAGTTTTTGTGACCCATATGTTACGCCATAACGATGATAGATTTTTTCAAATTCTAATGTCATTTACGACCTCTGGTTATGTTTTCTTTGAATTAATTGGGGTACAATCGGATGTATTTTTTGTGAGCGGACGAATTGAACGTTTCGGCAAAAAATAAGGTGACTCGTGTTTATGTAATCTATATTTGGTTTAATACTTCACACATTAGACACTTCAATGATATTGGTTTTATTTAGATATTAAATAAATATATCAGTATGTAGCAAAGTTGAGTATGTTTTTCCATGATTTTATGAGCGGTCGTATCGCTTACCACCAGGCGAACGGCATGCTCGTCTCGCCATTTAGTGCAAAAAAAAACGTCTTCAACACTTGAAACCCTCCACCCAACTAAAAACCTGCAAAGCAATAAACAATACAGCAATATCTTAGAGCAAGCTTAATAATCTACAAGAAAGGTACAGTGACGACCACAAATCACAATTTGAACAGCGCAAACAGCAAATTGGTTCGCAACAAATAATTATATTTTATTGCAAGCATTTCTCCAGATAACAGTGTGAACATTATTCAATACGGTACACCGGCTAACTAGACTAACCAGTGCTTAGTACACGGCCTTGCGTTTATGAATTATTGGATTTTATATTTATTTTTATGCTTTTTGGGCTTTTCACCGTTCCAATTAAATAAATGTATAACCTAGTATAGTGTTCTTGTTATACGAATATTATTATCATCTTCAGTCACCGGAAGGGCACTGCTAATAAGAAGCCTTCAATAAGAGTCAGTTTTGGCAGGCGTTCTTCTTCTAACAAAGAATACATGAAATTAGAAGATATGTATAAACATATCTATATCTATTTTAAAATAGGGTAGGCGCAGGAAAACTCTTTGCCTCTGACTTGCTAATCCGGTAAAATATCCTATCAAATTATACTCAAACTAGCGGTCCAGCCCGGCTCCAAACTTTTATAATGATATATAAAATAATTTATTAATATATTGGCAATGTCGATCGGGAATAGTGTAGGTTAATTCTAATGGTGAAATAATTTTTCAAATCGGTCTAGTAGTTTCAGAGTCTATTCAATGCAATCAAATTTTTCCTTTTTATATATATATATATTTTTATATTATAATATCCTTTTTTTAATATCATGAATTATATTATTATCACTCATGAATTGTGCTCGTATATTTTTCGAATAAAAACTCTTCTAACCTGGATTAAACGAACAATATCCAGATAGTGGCCAAGAACCATATTGGCCATAAATAATCCATAGTGGAACACAGTTTAACCGCTCCGAGCGTCATTATAATGTTACCGGTTGCCCAATTTCCGATCCCACGCGCTGTCTTAATATGGTAACCTTCAATTTCGATACATATTTAACAATTTGTTAATTTAATTAAAAGCAAACAATGCATAGATTAAAAGCAATTTGTTTTTTAACTATTCGGTAAAAAGAAAATATGTATTCCATTTTTAAATTTTCGTGTTCGTAGATAATTAAAATAGATGGCAATAAAAAAGACGACCATAATTTATTTTCAAATAATTTGTATAAACGTAAGCTGCACATTCCAATCGAGCATTCGTATAAAAATTGCTTGGACGAATGAGTGAGGAATAAAGAACATTCGGTTTGTAGTTATCTCGTGAAATTGGACCCACCTTTTTTGTATATATAGAGATTAAAAGATATTATTAAACATGGCCAGTACTATTTAAAATGGCTTTTTACTAATATATCTTAAATAAACTACAATAGATTATAAAATTAGCCAAGGGCACATACAACTTTTAAAACCAAATTAAACAGTAGACGATACATTAATAAAAATAATAGTCTCCCAGACGAATCCGTGACTACTGGACGCGAGTTATTTTTTAATTTTACAAGCTAATACCCCCAATGGTCCGACTCTAATAGCCCATAATATTAGTTTAACCAATAAAAACGGAATAATTGATGGTAATGAAATGCAAATTAAGCTCTAATGGTCCGAACGAATCACGAAAAGAAAGGCTTAATTGTCGAAATTTATACCAGTCGAATCAATTTTGTGGCATAAAAGGCCAATATCATTTATTCTTTATTTACAACACTGTAATATGATTAATGTTTGCTAAGACTTTTGTTGCAAGGATGTTTGGTGATGGTTATTTTTAACCGACTTTAAAAAGGAGGTCCTCAATTCGACGGTATGTTCTATTCTTCAGCTTTTTTTTTTGTATTTGTCATTAATTACTGATGAAAATGTTCTATGTATATTGTTCTGGGGGATAGCCAACCAGCCAGCCAACCAGCTGTGTGAAAACACGAAATAGAATTTTGCACCAGTACCAATTTTGACATCAGTAAAAATTAGTTACTGGATATCATACGATTTAAAATTTCCTTTTTTTTTTTTTTTTTTTTATTTTTTTATTGCTATGAATCGCGAGACGAGCATGCCGTTCGCCTGATGGTAAGCGATACGACCGCTCATGAACACTAGAAAAACCAAACAACACCTTGAATTACAAAGCAATGCTTGGCATTCCACTGCGCTCGCCATCCTGAGACATAAGATGTTAAGTCTCAATATGTCCAGTAGTTACTCTGGCTACAATGCCCTTCAACCCGAAACACAACAGTGCGTTTACACTGCTGTTTGACGGGAGAAATAAAAATATGGCAAACATCAAGTCTGTACATGCCATATAAAAATGATGCGTATGACTGTAACGTATTACAAAAAACCCAATCTAAGCGTCTTGCATGTCATTAAAATTTCACGCGACAGGAAAAGGCGACAGGAAAATAATCAGTTAATACTTCCTGCTAATTCGCATGAGACCAAATTTATGAATTACGCCCATAGGAAGTGGGCATACGTCATACGTCATGATTTAAGAAATTTATGGACATTCTAAGATTGCCACTTCATTTCCGCTGTACACTCCCCGGGTGACGGATATTAGTAAGTCGGATACGAATTAACAATCATGGTTTATGATATGAAAATTGGTCAACACAAAAAGTGGCCAAAAAAAGTTTCCGTACGGCACTTTGGTGAGTGTATTAAACTAGTTCTGAATTAATTATAATCATTATTAGCGACAGTGGCTCAAAAAAATCCACAGTAATTTTAAAATTTATGTGGAATATTTTGTTCTTTCCACGTCTTGTAGTACGAAAATATATTTATTTACAGGATATATAAACAATTAAAAAAACTTCCGTGGTTATTTAACAATTTGAACCTAATAAACAATTTAATACTCCACACAACACAATCTGTTTCTTCAAACTTTTTATTCGCATACCGCATACATTTTAATTGACCATTTCTATGTCTTTACGAACAATAGGTGATTATAATCCATTGTAGAAAGTTAGTGGCACTGCGGGCCCCCATTGTGGATGCGCGTTGACTCCACAATATCTGTCTAAATTTCAATTAAACATCGATATAATGCTTCTAACAAGGAACCATCTGTTTTCAATTAATTATGAATACGATCGATACGGGTCGAACGGCTTTTTGTAATACAATATCACATGTTATTGTGTTTTGAAGTGTAAAGAGAAAGCAGTGGTGAGTAATTGCCTTTGGGTTTTCACAGATTTATTGCTTAAGTTTAAGAGGTAAATAAATAACAACCGACCAATATTTTATTGCAAATCAAGGATTCAATAATTTTGGAATATTACAACGTAACAAAAAACGATATACGATTTGTGAGTAAAATCTTCTGCAACGAGTAAAATATTAAAGCTTAGTTACACAAATTTAAGATTAAGGAACAATATTTTGGAATAATCTAACATCTGATCCATAGTGGGGACTTCGGTAATTAGTGCGTGTCTTCCGACCGCCTTCTGCCGCATCTAATTAATTGTGAAATAATTTCCCAGAGTTTTAAGGGACTTTCTGTTTATTTCTTTTAGTCTAAAATACTATATTATAAATATAATAGATCGATGACGATAGCCGCAGTTGTAACAAAAGTCTTATTGAACTTTTGGGACAACTGCGGCCATACATAATCATGGCATTTCTATCCCACTATAGACGCAGGCGAGCTTTGGTGTGTAGCACATACTAATAAAATTCATAAAATCAATAATTAAGATAATAACACTTAATCCTACACGACACAAACGAAGAAATTTTCTTCTGGGTTAAATGAGGTAATTTAATAATTAATTACAATTATAATAAATTTATTATGCATTACTATATCCTTTCGATATAAATTTGAATAAAATCACCGCAACCTCAACATCATGCATAAAACCATAGAAATTCTCCGATTTGCATCCAACGCAAATTGAGTTCTACGCGAAATTAATTTATCATATTTATAAACTATTAAAATTTATTTAAACGTCGCCGGGTATGCCGGCGGCCTAACAACCAATCCGGTAGGGGATTATGAATGCAACCGCGTAAATTGAATACGAATCTACATGAATAAACAAGAAAATGTATTGGCTCGTAAACATTAAATGATAATGTGCTGAGATCGAGTTTGTTAGAAATGCTAAGGCTCTCCGCACACCGCGCGATTTCGAGACGAATAATTTAGTTTGAAATGTAGTAAATTTTGTCCTTAGAGTTTCTCTCAATTAACATTTTTATTTTACATGAATCGGTTAAATAACTACATTTCTTGAAGTGTAATAATTGTTAGAAACATTGAAGCGTCCAGGACATCGAAATTATAATCATACTATTGTTCCACACTCCTGAGGTGATATCAATATTTACTTAAATAATACATTCTTAGAATTTTGGTAAAAACAAACAAGGAATTTATTCAATTTTTTTTATTGCTATGAATGGCGGGACGATCATGCCGTTTGCCTGGTGGTAAGCAATACGAACGTTCATGAGCAGTAGCAAAACCAAACAATACTTTGAATTACAAAGCAATGCTTGGCATTCCACTGCACTCGCCATCCTGAGACATAAGATGTTAATTCTCAATATGCCCAGTAGTTACTCTGGCTTTAATGTCCTTCAATCCGAAACACAACAGTGCATTTAAACTGCTGTTCGACGGAAGAAATAGATATTGCAGTGGTACCTACCCAGACGGCCTGTCACATATGAGAGACCTACCACCATTAAAATTCAATTCCAAGAATACTATTTTTTGTTTACAAATACACATATTTTTGCAAAGCATACATCTCTGTAATCACTAAAGGTATTCCATGTAGCCGATTGGCTATTCAAACCTTTAGCATATCCTACAGGTAAGGGACATTTTTATGCAATAATGCAACAAGACACATAGGATCTAGATAAAACAATCGAAGACTAAGTAGGCCACGCAACTAGTTCTGCCTGCACACTTAGATCTTTTATGACGGTGATATCAAAAAAACATATAATATAATGAATCGTCCATTTTCACCAAATAGAAAAAGCAAGCAACATCATAATTATTGATAAAAATGTTTTCTTGGTTTGAAATCGCAGCAAAAAGTACACTCGCCCACGTCGGCTATCAAATACTGTTTAGAATTATTATAGCATAATTTTGTGCATAATCAGATGTCATTATCAAAATTATAATTTATTAATCTACATAATGTATGCTTAACGACAATTCCCAAACGTAAATCAGAATATTATTGCTATAGGTACTAAAGAGATGATTTCCGATCCATAGGCACATCTTGACTTCCGTAAAACAGTATTAAGTAGCCATAAAGGAAATGTTGAATCACTTTGAGCTGATATACCTGTTTAATTTGTACCATTTTGTGAATCATATTGCACGTGTGTCACATCACAGAGGTGGCTTCATTTTACAACTGATCATGTCAAAAATGTAGTACTCGTAAATTGAAGTAAACTAAGGAGTTGGCTTTAGGACCTGTTGGGATATAGCCAATTATAAAAAGTAAGAACCTTTAAGACGGCTGAAAAGAGGATATATATTGCACACTAATCCGATGAAACAGGGACAACTTAAACATCGACAGACGTCTGTTTTACAAAGCCAATTAAAAATAAATTCAAGAATCTATATTTTTAAAAAATAATTCTTGGAAATGTGTATAAACTATCAAACTTATCAATTTTAAACAAAAACTAGTTCTGCGTTGCATAAAGGGGTCCTCATGAATACTAAGAGGTGGACGCCGGCACCGCTCCTGGCTCCTTCTCGCACAACGCTTTCGCTGATAGCCCGTCCCATAAACCTCGGGTGATGTGTTATTGTATTATGTTAATTTCGAGTGCTTTATAGTTCTCAGTACGGTATAGTACATTTGTATAGTGCTGCAGAATTTCGATGGTAATAGGCTATTTTGTTTAGTAACGAATATTTTGGCGATATGTTTATGCATAATATGTAATCCATTTATTTTTTTCATACAAAGTGGAATACTATACGCATTAAAAAAATGCATTGTTCAATAAAATAACTTGTAGTATACTCTGTATGACATGGTCATAATTTACGGACACATAATTATGTATATCTTTGCAACAGTCTTTCTCTTTTCCTTCCTCCACTTATTTTGAAAAACTGCCAAATTATCAAAATCAAAAGCTTATAAGAAAAGCATAGACCAAAATCCACCGCAAATATTTTCTATACTGAATAGACCCCATATATGTGGTAAAATATTATGTAGGTACGCTACCACAACCATTCAAAAACACCAAATATCATTTATCAAAAAACATACCGTTCATAAAGTACGTGGAGATAAATCATTTTTCTACCGTGGTCTATCAATTAACCGATGCCCGTAATTACCGTACGCTCATGAGCTGTTTTAATTATAATGCGTATATGAATTTGTAATGAGTATTTTGAACGATGTTTATATTAGTGATGCTCTGTGTGACCTCTGCAACACGTGTTTTGTCCATATGTATCTCATTGATTTAATATCGGACATTTGTTTACCGTTGGAAAGTTGAATAGTCGACTCTTAGATTAATATTTTTAATTTTGGCACGATTAAGTTGGTACTGCAGGTGATAGTAGAAGCATTGCAATCTATTGATATCAAAATAGGTATGATTTCATCCGAATTTTCAAAGGCCAATGCAAAAAGTGACATAGTTTGAAATACATACATATGCATGTATCCCGTGGTAGGCAGAGACTAAAGAGTATAGACCAATTAGTTAGACCATATTAGCTTTAAATAATCGACATAATATCCTTATCGACCTGAGTCACTATAGCTTATCTTAACTACTGTGTACTGTGCCAACTTTTGTTGCTAAGTCTTACAAGAGTGTAAAATTACGAAAATCCTGTTTTTTCACATTATAGCGCTAAAGTGAAAGACTTTTCTTACCAGTACTACCACCTACGAACAGACACGCATTAATTTAAATGGAGGAGTAAGCAAAAATTTTCTTCCTACATCATAGGGGAGAATAGGGAAAAATTACCATATTTAACACAGATCTAAAACGCACCAAGGAAGCTACAACCAAGGAACATGACCCCGTCAATAACTCAATACACCAACTGGCCGTCAAAGACATAATACGAAATAAAAACAACAAACATTACCACGTAGATGAGAGTGTCGAGTGCATTGTTTGAACACAAAAGCGAAAGTTCATTCATTCGTTATGAGATAATTAGCTGTTTCACCGACGACGCAACCCATTGCATCACACGGATGGTTTTTCTCCCATTGTCCGGGCAGTGAACTGTGTATAAAAATTGCAAACCTCAGCCTGGTCGGAAGAGTTTGGTATTCATAGGGTTTTACGATGGGGGCTCAAAGATGGAGATGCCCTACATGTCAATTTTAAGTGCTGTTTTCGGAGATTTCAAATTTCATTGCAATTGTGAACTTGCATGGCGATAGCTTCAACCTCTAGCTCAAGTTGAAAAGTAAAAATATTGGTCGGCGACACCAGTAGCATCAATCACTGTCTACATTTTCAGAGAAATAGCGTGAACTTAAGTGTATAAGATTACTGTCGTATTATGCATTTATTTTACAAAAACAAATATATGCGAATGCATCTAGGACTGGACTAAAAACTGTGGACATACAAATATCCAAATGGCTAAATATGGATCTATCGATTCCAATCAAAAATACAGAAAAAATAATAATAAACGTTGCCAATTGCCAAATTGCATCGATGCCTGCTTTATTTCTTAACTTTTTAAATGTGTATAGACTAAAGTCATATATATGACTAAACTGACAGCCTTCATATAAAACAAGCAAAAAGTAGATTAGGATTGCATGTCCCTACTGAAACAATTTTTGGATTAAATAAATTTTCTTTATTCTCTTCAGGCTGTATTAAAATCTAAAAGTCCTTGTAATATACGATATCCACGACACAAGGTACCCATCTCACTATTTAATACTGCGTGACTGTTGGATGTATTTATTTCCTCATGATGAATGTGAGTTGTTAGAAGTCAATTTCTAATAAAAGCGTTTCGCTCCAATAAAACTATATTATAAACGTGGTTATAAATGGCGGTTGTCAAAACAATCGTAATTAGACTCTTGTGCGGAACAATGGTGAATAGAGGCGCGTGCGTTGGAAAGCACAAAAAGCTAGTAGCTTGTGTGGTCTTAATTATAGGCGTTGAGCGATTTATATTTCATCAATTCATAGATCATAAATAATAGTATTTTTGTTGGTACTGACTCGTAAAATTTACAAAACAACAATATGAATAAATGCATTATAAAAAGATAGGAGTTGTGTCATGGTATTACTGGACACCAATTCAGCATTACGGATGCCACTTACTAATTTCAAAAATGAACTAAAGTACAGTACTCCTTTTAAGGCAGTGGAGTAACTAATTAAGTATAAACTAAGTTTTAAATCGGAAAGTTATGTTGCTTTTTACGGAGAAAAAATGCATCTCAAATTTTCTATCAATGACTTATTAAACAAAAGCAATAAATAAGCGTGGGTAATTTGAACTCTGTGTAAGATTAGTTTAAATAGGACATATTTTACCTTGTTATATAATTAAAACATTAACCAGCAACATACATAAGTTTCAAAGTGCTTTTTTCTATAGCTGTTTGTCTATAGCTCCAACAATTATTTTCATAAATTCGATATATTAAAATATTTTGTCAACCCAGCCGTTTCTTGTGATGTGGGGCACAGGTGGGTTTTTAACTCAATGAACTACTAACGAAGTTAAATTAGTCATTAGTTTAATGACAATATACGTGAAGTCGTTATTAATCTATTATACCTTTATAAAGTTATGTTTCTATCTTATAATACAAAAATTAAATATTAAAAATAAATCTAAGTCTACCAGATGCAGTTTAATCATATGCATTGAATTGGATCTGTGAACTATGGCTGTAAACCCTACACATTACATATTCCCTGACAAGGCCAATACATGGGGTTTTACGGGAATAGAACAGTAATGCAAATCGTCATTTCTAAAAGCACTAAATTATTTAAATAGAGTAGAATACTACACTTCTTAGGCAAAAAACAATATTTCATTTTATAACTCCTTAAATTAAATTACCATTAAATAAACCTAACCTATTACCTTACCATTAAATAAAAAATAATGTATAATTAATGAATAAAAGACTAAATCGTTTTAATTTTACGACATTATAGACACGTAAAATGTTCATTAGAATTTACCGGTGGTTTCTAAAAAATATATATTTTAAGTTAATTACAAAAATACGCGTCACATCTTAAACGGAAACCGTTCTGTTAGCGCAGAGGAAACCATAAAATACATTTCAATAAGCAGCAATGGAGAAAAAGCAAACGTTTTGAACAACAACCATAAGTACAACTATCGAAAGAGATGCCTTTCATACTGTGGATGACTTTTTTTACGCTCTACTCGAGTACTTGCACCCCGATCGTGTTGCGGAACGGTGTGAGCCATTTGGCGCCTGCGATTTGAACCGTTATTTTTAATATTAATTAATTCCTTACTTAGTTACGACCTTATTTATAGACAGTTTTAAATCGTATTTTATTAATCGAATGTTTTGCCTTGTTTGCTCATATTCAATTTAAAATTAGTTCGAAAGAGCCAAAACATTCTATAACTCAAAAAGGTTTTCAAATTGTTTTTGAATAAGGCCGTTATTCTTTGAGGTATACAAAAGACTAAACAATACACATATGTATAATATGTATGTATATGTATAACTTCAATATGCTATTAATTACAGATGCATTCTGTTTTATATACAAAAACGTTGTACTTCAAGCCGGACTATGGCACTAGCAATCAATTTTTACCAAAAATTTTTTATGATATCAGTTATTAGATATTTAATTCAATTATAATTAATTGACACAATTAGGCACGCAAAATTATAAGTTTAATAGTTATTAGTTTATTACAATGGGTAAATTTAATGCTGAATACGAAAACTATACAATGATAATTTATATTATGTCTTCAGTTTGACGTCACAATATACTACTCATATGTTGCTGATATAATCTTAATTGTCAACAATATCCTTTAACGACAGCTTAGCTGAATAATTCTAATGAAAAAATGTATACCTACAGTTTATAAAACAATCCGCCTACTAGGAAAAGAAATTTTACAACGTTCTAAGACAAGATTATTACATTAAGTAATTTCCAAAACCATGTGGATATTACCAAAAAAATGCTAGTGTTTTAACAATTTTTATTGTATATTATATAGTGCAAATAATTTAATATTAATGAATTTTATTTGTTTAAAAATACAAGAATATTGTGCAACTCGCAAAAATTAAAAAAGGACCAATCCAATCAGATGCAAGCGGATAAAGTCCGGCGCACGCGCATTGCGATCTCGCTTTTTTATACAACACACCGCACCCGATTGCGCTCGCACCAAACCAGTTCATTGTGGTGAAAGTTTATATTTGTGCATACGATATACACCATAACTAAATTTAAATGCGATAACATCCGGCACAAACGCCTAAGGTGCCATAATTATTGGCGGCTTACAAAAAACATCTGATTAGTTTCAGATGGAATGGTCAATGCAAAGATTGCTTCCTTCCGAATTTGCTGCCAGGGGGTAATTTAAATATAAATGGGAGATACGGGAGTGTTTATTAACGGCATCAAGAATATGAGATAAAACTCTATCTTCCCAATAAAGGAATATTATAGCGTTTTCATTGAAGTAATTAATTGCCGAAACTCAATGCATGCAAAGATAGAGCCATATATTAAAAGCTTTATCAGTCTTAAAAATAATGTATAACTCTTTATTCTGTATTGTACACGAAAATACATAATATACAGAAATAAAAAGTACAAATAGCGGTCCTATAACTCCAGGCAATATCTTAAGATAGCCATGGGATGGAATTAAGTGAAAGAGAAAGAGAGGGTAGTATATAAAATAAAGAATACAATCTATAAAAAAAACAAAGTAAACGTAATGTAAATACACAAACATAATATACATACATACATGGCATTTATATTGTATTATAAAATATCATCATTAGTAAAAAATATTACTAAAATACTTAAATATTCAAGTGATCCATTTAACAAGAAATCCTATAAAATCAGAATGCATGCTTCTCCTTTTTCAACTCTCTACGTCCATCCGAACATCCATCATCAAAATCAGGCTATAACAATATTACATCCTGATTGTGTGTTTTACAAAACAGCTCGTGTACAAATTATTACATTGTCTATAAACAAATCAATATTGAAATCAATCTAAACAGGTAACAGCTCTTGTCCTGTACGGACGGAAAGCAAACAATCATGCGGTCGGCATTATGATACAGTTTTTGTACAATTGTTTGTAAAAACCATCATCTTGTTGATAACCGAGTCGGTACGTGAGAGACGGCGAGTGTTCCTGCGGTTTAGTCCACTGTTTCTATATTTGTATTTGAATTACAAACGCCCTGGGCTATGTAAAATGGAATATTGCTCGCGGAATGCGGCTAAATGCTCGCTGAATTCGAGAAGGACTACCGTTCGTTGTTTGTTCTATAGAGGTCCTTTTGATCGATGGTCACTTACAAAAGACTTCAACGCGTTGAAAATCTACAAACGTGACAAAATAATATTATTATTTTGAGTGCGCGATATAATGTGGAATATTTAAAAACATACATAATTAATATATAATTTATTATTGTTGTTGATGAAGCTGAATCATTATAATTATAATTTTGACGTTAAAAATCACGTGAAATCATAATTTCATGTATACCACAATTACGGCAGTACATTACGTGTTCATAAAATTATAATTGAAAGACATATTACCAAAAATTCACACGCAGTTCACGTCATTCGTCACGGGTTGTCTATTTTAATCACTATTACAAGTTATTTAAGACAAAAAATGATTTTTTTTCATATTTTTGTCATAAAGCAGGCTTTTTAGGTTGGCAACGGATCTTGTTGGCCAAGTATGAGATTTATTACGTTCAGATTTATTATTTTTAGAAGCAGTTTATCAGTCTTATCTTGGCTTTGATGGTCATGGTTATTTCTGGATGAATATGACACGTTGTTTCGTAAATAATGTAAGAATGGAACGAGGAAGAAAACTACTTGAATATGATTTATACCAAAGAACTCTTGTTATTTTGACAGTCAGGGTTACTTCGTTCCTAGTTCATTTAGATTTTTTTATAAATAGGCGACATTACCAAATATAGCGACATTGCCAACCCGCACTAGGCCAGCGTGGTGGACTATATGGCCTAACCACTCTCAATCGTACTCTCGATTGTAGAGGAGGCCCGAGCCCTGCAGTGGGTCGTATATGGGCTGATATAGATACAATCCAAATAAACGCAATTATATTTTTCTTAAAAATGTTCAATACGATAATATATAACATGTTGGTTCTATCGACTAATAAAAGTGGCACCCCCACCATACTATATTTTATGCATGTGTATAAAAATTTCCTCCAACCCACTTCAATCAATATGAATATATTAAATGAAAACTGTCACGGTATGAAAGAGATGAATACAATCTCGTATTGACAATATATCTCTATCTCTTTCTGACTGGTCAATTTTATGATACGATTGTTCAGTCCATGACCTACGAGTATGTCGAAGTACTTTATCTATTTGACTAAAACAGCTATACAATTGGTCAAGACATGACGACATTATTTGTATAGAAGTATACAGACCTCATCGTCAGGTCGACTAAGGTCACTGGATAATTTATTATTAAGCATTTTATTTCAATTTGTTTATTATTCATCTCATTTCGGTTTTTTTAAACTATGTATTGAGTTTTGCTTACTATGTTTAAATAACACTATTATTACATAGTGTTGAGATGGTATTTTAATTTATGCATTTTAATATATTAAAATTCCTGGCAAAGGTCGCGGGACGTCGCTGGATGCAGGAGGCCTCCAACAGGTCACTTTGAAAATCATTGGGGGAGGCCTATGCAGTGGACTTCCTTTGGCTGATAGATGGATGTATGGAAAATATTAACATAATTTCTTAAAATATTTAATTGGTTTCACCGTATTATAATTTATTGTCCAAATGCATGAATACACCAAACAATATTGTAATATAGCGAGAAATATTAAATTAATTATGCAAAAAACATCCTCCAAACGACCTTATTTGTAACCGTAACTCATTACCTGTGCAGCGATGTACAGAGCTGATTTAATTAAATCATAACTGAATGACATTACTAGGGTTCACACGGTGAGACGTCATTGGCGTGGTCAAAGTGTACTCAATGTTACAATAAATGGAAGGTTAAATATGTTTTTCCCATATTTTAATACAATTCGGAAGTTTTTGATCTTCATTTGAATAATGCTGAAATTATTTTTAATTTATTCCGCCTTTGTTTGAGGGTTTTTCAGTACTGAAACGATAGGATCGTATCTTCATTTGATTACGTAATTGATGAATATTACTTTGATGCTATCGTAGCGGTTGCATATTTGAGAATCTACTTTACAGAATTTATAATACAGATCTAAAAAAATAACCAAATTAAAAATGTATCCAGCACTCACACTTAGTCCATATTAAGATTCCGATTTTATGCAAACGAAATTTCATTTGCAAGGAATTTTGCTATAGTCCGACGCGCTGGTTAATTGCAGGGTGATAAATGAAACATATGTTTGTTTAATAATAAAAATATTTATGTTAGTAAAAATATCCATCTGCAGATCATTTTTACAGACTTCTTACCCCTACTGTGTGAATTAGTATTGTTAGTTAAGCTTACAACATTATTAGAAAACATCTGCTGTTTTCAATTAATGCAATTCCACACGGCAGTTAATACATTGAACAAAACTCGTTATGAGAGTTCCTTTATTAGATATTGAGATGTTACTTTTGAAAAATAATAGTAATATAATTTAGAAAAAAATATAGAATATTAAAAAGATTCTTTTAATAAACACACAACGCTGCTACTTAATATTTACCCTTCTATTACCAGAAAAATGAATTCCAATTATAAAAACAAATTAATTAAAATAAAAAAAATGTTTTGGATGTTGGGCAGAAAGAATTTAAATTTAAATTCATATTCACGCGCGAATGCCGTTTGCTAAACACAAAGTTTTAATCTGCCGATATCCAAAGTATTGAAGTATATGTAAAAGATTTTTGAAATCAATTATAAAGCCAGCTCCAAAACGGGAAGCAATGGGTTCGATAACTTAACCACGACGAGTATTTATGTGATAATATGAATGGTTTTCGCCAACCCGCAACAAATCAACGTGGTGTGTCATAGCCTAACCCCTTTCAAACAAAGTTTCTGTTGTGGAGGAGTCCGTAATCGTCAGTACGTGTTTATGATTTGATACATAACAATACAGCACAAAGTTATATAATATGTCATAAGATTATATTGATAAATATAAAGATCAATGAACATTTGAAACTTAACAAAAATAAATTAAGATGCAACAATATGTAACACTAATATCTCTGCAGCGACACAACATAATACAAGTAAATGTGAAATAAAAAAGATCACTACAGTATGTGATTTCAAATACTACATCGTATCATATCTGCGAGTACAATTAAAACACGGGGACTTCTGATTACTCATTCAATAACTAATTCAGAAGCTTAAGTAATACCTATGGATAGATCTAACGAATCACTTCCTTATTCATAGATAATTTTGAATTCAATTTGAGCGAAGAAGACAAAACATTCGATAACTAGAATCACTACATAGTATAAAACAAAGTCGCTTTCTCTGTCCCTATGTACCTTTGTATGCTTAAATCTTTAAAACTACGCAACGGATTTTGATGCGGTTTTTTTTGTAGATAGAGTGATTCAAGAGGAAGGTTTATATGTATAATACGTACATTTTATTGTACAGAAGTCTATTTGTACCCGGGCGAAGCTGGGCCGGCCGCTAGTAGGTAAAACTATTTATGAATGCGGCCGTAAGTATATAACTAAGACAATATGTTTATATCTCGGCCTGAAATATGTATTATTAAAACACAGCCCCTTTATACATCAGATGTGATAGGGAGAAATGTAGAGTATTATCCTCAATAAGCCAACCCGCACTAGGCCAGCGGGGTGGACTATATGGCCTAACCACTCTCAATCATACTGTCGATTGTAGATTAGGCCCGTGCCCTGCAGTGGGACGTATAGGGGCTGATACAGATCCTCAATAAGGCCTAGGAGAGGGGTGAGTTGAAATTATCACCATTATAAATAGGAATATCAAGAATAGATGATATAGCTATCATGTTGAGAATAATTCGCCCTATTATTTCTAATATTGGGTAGGATTATATACATATATAGGAAAACCTACCGCGGCTGGCAGTTTCCTTAAGTATCATGTAAATTTTCTAATGATTTTCCTCAAAATATTTTATATTCAATTGGTTTAGCTCAATTCAAGATATTTTACGGACTTGAAGATGAAATCCAGAAAGTTTTAGTGTAGAGCTAATAAAAACAGCTACTAAACCTACGAAGCGATAATAAATCCATTCTGCAGAGGGATAATTTATAATAAAATTGGTACATACATGTAATATCCTGCATATAGAAAATATTACGTTTATGATTTTTCTACTTGTAACCAATTAAATATAAATAATTAATAAACATTCAATATAAATATATAATAAAAAATTAATGAATATTAAGTAACAAAAAGAAAGTAATTATTTGTAAACTTCTATATTAAATAATATTGTGCCTTATTGCGATATTTTTTATTTGTAATATACGAATTGTATTTTCCTGTTTAATTTTTGGCAATCGTAATTAAACATATGCTGCTGATATTAACATTTCCCTTGCGGTGTAGAGCGAATAGTAATTATATACAACTACTAAATTCCTCAAAGACTATATTACAATGCGGACGTTATTATGAAACACCAATAATATCATAACTAGCGCTATAAAAGATAAATTTCCAAAATAAAACACAAAATTAATTTCCGTTTTAAAACATACAAATCTAAATATTCCTTTTTTTTTGTAACACCTTGTTATAGATTTTTATGTTTGAAGCTAAAACTCAATTATTCCGCATAAAAGAAATCATAAAGTATAAGGATCATAAATGTCACATCATAAAAATAATGTGTCAAGTCTCATTTCCTTTCAACTCATTGTGTGAGAAATATAACCATTAATAGAAATAAAAATTACAATTCAACTATTGGTAATAAAATTAAAATTCCGCGAAAATCAATCATAACATTAACTTTATTTTAATGTCACATGTTAGAAGTATCTTGTTTGTTATCAAATTGGGATATAATAATGCATGCATTATAAAAATAACTTGAAAAATGGAAATATTGAATATAGCTGATATTTTGCTCATATGATCGTGTCATTGCCGACTGGTCAAATAAAATCACTTAAATGTTAGCTAACCCTTCATCAATCCTTCTTATTTCATACTTCCTTGACCATTTGCTGACAGCTCTTACATAACATAAAAAAACCCAACAAAAACAACATACTAAAAATGCGTATATTGTTTTTGAAAAAACAGCATAAAAGTGGTACTCACATCACTGTCAGGCACGTATGTGTACACGTGAAGCTTGTCAATCCTTATTGTACCCTGGAAGGGGTACAGCAAGGATCCTCGCTGCAGCTCAGCTGACGTCCACACGCTCACCGACGCCTCCCGACCCCTGGCGCCACCCGGCCTCAGCGCCAGGCTCAACTCTTGAGGAATCAGTACTAGAGTCTCCATTATAACCACTCAATACAGTTCATAAAACATCCAACGCCTCGTCCATCACGCCTAATAACCAAAATTAAAAAATAAAATTCAACGTCGATCCGATTATCGAGAGATGTCGCCAAGAAATGTCCCGTGATCGATGGTCCGTTGAAAATGTCAACTCGTATCACTGCGTGTGCCACGTTATCTCTAATCACGGCCGGAGCACCAAAAAAAGTTTACGCTCGGTACAATATCGCTCAGGGTTGGTACGGCACGCTTACGTAGTAAGATGCGCACGCGTTCTTCTCTGAACGTGCACTGAAGGAAGCGCTAACATTGACCTTAGTCGCGGCCGCGATCGCGTTTACAGTTCATTTTTTGTTCGATAAAAAGGAGAGGAGTACGGCCCTACAAAAGGTATGTGACTGTAATTTTTTCGATAATCAACCTTAGTCCATTGTGATACAGAGTGGGTGAGGTGTTTTGGTATGATTGTAAGGTGCAGAGTAAGGTGCTCCCCTCCAAAGGCGGCACCTGCTGCGTCGTGCGCCGCCCGTCAGAGCCGCGCGGGCCGTTGCGAGGCGAGCCCGCGCACCTGATGCCACCTGCCTCAAATTTGTATGTCTATTATCTATTTTTTTGTAATGATCCCTTTTTCGTATTGCTAATTAGTCGACGTTTTATTGAGGATATAATTGAGTTTGAAATAAAAATGCCCGGCACCTTTTATTTGTATTAAAGAATTGGTAGAGTCTTTGATTTGGGTAAATTTTGCGGTTTTATTGTTTGAAATTTTTCTGATATTATAATTAGTGGGTTATTTTTTTTTCATTTAATAATCTCAGATTACATTGTTTCCGAAACGAAATTTGCATCAACTTTTACTTTGAAAAATAAAAACTCTTATAAATTTAAATAATTAATGTATAAAACAGCGTAAAGAATGGGATCCAACCGACGTGCAGAGGAATATAATAAAAATTAATTAAAGAATGTCATATGTAGCTATCAATTAAGTTTTTACAAAGAAAGAGTATTCATTTACTATTGTTTTTATATTTAATAAGTGGTAACAATGCGTGGTATCTCACACGCATTACTCGCTACGCCAAATAAGCATATTTTTATGAATTGTGAGAATACTGTCTTGTGAAATTTATTAGAACTTTACCACCTGGCGGTTCAACCCTTTAATTTGATGTAAAATGCGGAGCAATTGTCATGACCTTGTCAACTCCGTGACATTAGCTATTGCCTTTATGCTGTATGTTTCTTTGAAGAGCTAATCTTGAGGGGTTATTATATAAAAATAAAAACAGTTCTCACTGCGTATTCATCAAATAAAATAAACTAAAATGAAATTTCATATTGATTAAGTTAATTAAGTGTCGGGTTACTTGGAGACACTATTAAAACATGTTTATTGTTTTTATGATGAAAATAGTTAAAACTGATAATGTACGTTTTTTTAGATTTAATATAACATTTAAAAACGAAATGTGTCATAGAAATTAAAATTATTATAACGCATGCAGCATTTGTACAAGTGTGATCATCAGGCAGTGCATTGCCACGAAGAAGAAAAAAGTATGATCAATTAAACGAATTAAGAGGGCAATTTTTTTATGATTACAAAATTCTAATTAATAAACATCTATATTAATGTAGTAGGCTTATAAAAAAATCTACACAGACTTCTAAATTGAAATACCGGAACAAAAGTTGTAGGTAATATTCTGAAGTTTCATATATTTCTCTCTCCTTTCTCTTAACTCCATCCAAAGGTTGCCTGGAAGAGATTGTCTGGGGCGATTAAGCCGCCGATTGTACTTATTTTAAATTTGGTTATATTTATTATGTATTTTTCCTGGTGTACAAATGATATAAATAAAGAAATATTCTGTCTAATTCAAACAAAATATCGTTACCGTCCATATGCCATCAATTAAAAACATTACACTGTAAACAACGTACGGGCTCATCAAGCAACATCGGCAGCCTTACTGAAACGTCGACGCTGCACTTAAATTTCAACTCTACATGTAGAGCTTAAAGCTCAATTTACTATAACAGGTCCGGTAGGTAAAAAATGTCGACGACCTGCGCACACCTGCCGCTAACCGCAATCCCACTTAGCCTTTATTCGGTGTGTTATACATTTTGAAATGTATTATATACATTACACGTAGGTGGTGGATACGTCATTTCTCTTCTGAGGGGTGAGCGTGCAATATAGTAGCACTATAGACTACACGTGCAAAAGATATGAACATTTGATGATCTTTGACGGGTGAGGAAAATAATGTAGTTAACTTGTTATAATTTTATGGATAATTATGTATGATTATTTTGTTCTTTGCATGGATTATGTACGGGTGTATATCTATAGATATTTGTAATGGTTTTTGGTGTTGATTTTGATATTTTTTATGTTAAAGCAAAAACGATGGAGTGGTTTTTGTAGTATATCTGAGATTATTTCACAGCTAAGGCAGCTGTGATTTATTATTTTGGTAAAGGTTCTTATAGGTTCTATTAAAGTTTTTAGTTTTTTAGTTTTTATATAATACTTGTAAACATTTTATGTTTCAATTAAAGTCCGGGTGATGTAAGTTTGTAATTGTTTCAAAAATAAAAGTAATAATCATGTGAGTGCGCAAATTTAATTAGAATAAAAAAAAATATTTTTTACAAATTTAGATAACCTACTAGATTATTTTTTTAATAAATAAAAAAAAATATTACATTACTAAATATTTACCATATTTCACATTACTCATGACAATAACCATAATCCATAACCCACCTAAAAAAAAGAAAATAAAATCCCACTTTCGAACATACCCACCACACTCATATACTTAGCAGCTGTCCAAAAAATTTCAGCTGAAATAAAAAAAATCGTCCAAATCGTTCCATTGAACGAGAGGCGGAGCTTAAAGGCGTGGCCATCTCCGGCCGGCCTACGTGCGCGGGCGCGTGCCTTACCGTAACCGTCTCTATTGTTTGCGCCAACATATCGCCATTGGTCAATCGACTTTATAAAAGGACTTTATTCTTTTATGAATACATCAATTTCAAGTAGAGATTTAAGGTTTGAATTTTTGCGCGCGTTGATGTCGTTTGTTAGGGGAGAGCTGTTGAGGAAAGTTGTTTCTCGAAATTACTTTTAGTACACAATAATAACATTCAGTAGAGTTATTAAAGCTATTTGGTTGAAGAAGTATTTTTTCTTTAATTATAATTGTAAACTTTTTTTTCCTTAGCAACTAAATTAGAAATGTTTGATTCCAAAACATGTACATACATAAATCACATTTCTGGTGTAGATTATACAATTATTTGTCATCAAATTATTATTCTTAAATTTAGTTTAGTCAAAACAAAGACTTTTATAACCAAATTTAGTGTCAAAATGATTAGACCTCAAAACCTCAAAATTCAACTTAATTTATGAAAGCATCTTTAATCCCCAAAACACATAGTTACATAAAGTAACATCACATTCATATTTGGATAACAATGTTCATACAGAAAGTATGGATCTCGGTTGAATCATTCATAAAACCGACATATCACGCTCTTTGTTTTGTTGCGGCCGCGCGCCGTATCTACAGACGTCTGACGTGGAAACATACGGGGCCTTTTACGGTTTTTAAGCGTAGTGTTTTATTTAAGCTGTTCGCCTGGAGTGGGTATAGGTTGTAAGAGACAATAAAATAATAATAAAAAATCTATAATAACAAATAATTCCCTTCAAAACCACATTGAAAAAATTCTGCCGTTAAATGAGAAAGATAGGAGAAATAAAAAATAAAACAACATACAGTCGAATCTCGTCCTTTTTTTTGCAGTCGGTTAAAAATGGTCAATTGTTTATTAAGTTAAACATGTTTGAAAAAAATCTTGAACGAATATGTTTTTTCAAGAACTAACAAAAATGTATAAACAGTGTGTAGATGTATTATACGAGTATTACCTCTGATAAAATATTATTTTTATAAGTTTATTCTATAGACGGAAATCAATGTAGCAATCCAAATATTTTTTTAAATATGAAATACTATTCAAGGTAAAATCAAACTATGTGCCACATCCAACTCATGCATGTAATACACTAGAAATATACATACAAAACACATGTACCAAACGCAACATTCCCCAACGCAATACTCTCCCGTACATTCCTTACCTTTCCCGATGATCCCACCCGGGATGGACACTAAGAAGACTTATCCCATCACGTGTCCATGGGGCTTAATAATCATTAAATTCAACTCAATTTGTGTCGGGATGTAGCGTTGGTATAACACCGACGAATAACGCTCTCTTGTTTTTCGGATTAAAATGTATTCGGGCTTGCTTGTTTTTTAGTCACTTTGTTTTTTTATTGAGGTAATTAAGTGGTAATATTTGGAAACTTGTTACATATATACTTTACATCAGGGCTTTATTTCTTGGGAATAGATAGTGTTTGGATTTGCTTCGTCCACTTTCATCAATCGTAAAAATTATTGTTATTTTAGATTACTTTTCACCTAGCTTTCAGTTATATTCCTATATTTGTCATAGTAATTGTATTATATTGGTATGTCACCCTTCGAAATAGCCAATGTATCGTATAATAAAAGTATTTAACTTTTTATTATGAGCAAAAATGAGAAGATAAATTTACCGCTCGCCTAAGGACAGATCACGCCTGCTCATGAACAGCAGCGACACTACTTAGAACTTCTAATTACTAAACATTTCATGATACATGATGCAGTAGCCACTCCAAGGCATTGGGTGTTAAGGACCCGGTAATTTCAATGGCAACAATTTCATTCAAACTGGAACGCTGTATTTGCGAATTAATACTTGGCGACACAAATCAATTAAACAGTGGCACTTATCAAATGAGGTGTTACAGAGTAGAAGCCTACCATCTGGTAAAAAATATATAAAATGTACAATCTAGTATTTAAGTAATTATATTCGTTACAGTCGATCTAGACCCAGTGGTTCCACGCACCACTGGTAGTCCCTGGAAGCATCCCAAGTGGTCCACAGAGACGTCTTACAGCCATCCATAAAATAATGTAATGTATGATTTATTTATTATTATTAAAACACTTTATTATTTGCATTACGATAATATAATATCACACACCTGACTGGATTGTCAACAGTTAGACATAAATTTTGTCAAATGGTCCTTCATGATTAAAAGGTTAAGGACCACTGATCTAGATTCAAGTTCGTCAAGACATGACTTGTTTTTTGTGTAATCTCAAATAAAATTAAGATACCTAATAAAACAAAAGTAATGCAAAATATACAATAAAAATAAAAATCGATCTATATATTTTTAAGTCATCACAAAGTCAAATAAATATTGCAATTAAAATCATTTGATAAACAAAAACTCAATAAAAAAGAAACATATTTTCCAATGCCTCATAACACCACCAAAGGTTTCTCTGTTAATTAATTCCAAAGAATAAGGTACACGTGATTTCAAAACCGATTAAAAGCCAAAGCGGAGCCGACCCGAATGTTCGTAATCTGTAACACAGCGACATCTGGCGGCTTGGACGCTCATTTTATTTTTAACTTGTCAATTTGATGTCAAACGTGACGTATTCATTGGTCGGGTGACATGTGGTTTACGTACTGACATGTACCTGTACACGAAATATGATCTTTATGAGTACGTCTAATTAATTTACTGAGGCCCGATTTTTCAATCATCAGATAAAACAGCGTGGATGTTGTACAATGACTTGTATTATATGTTTACAGTCCATATATAATAAAATTGGATGGCGCTAATCCTTATTTTTTTACTAATTTTAACATCTCCCCATAACAAAATAAAGAAATAAAAACTTAAATCTACGTATTAAGGAACAGGTAAAATACCTAACTTTTTCATAAAATAATAAATTCTTGTTTAGCCCAAGATCTTAGTTAAAATATCTGTGGACATTAGGTAAGAAACATTTATCATGTTATTGCATACAGATTCAAGATTTCATCTTTCATTGCAGGGCACGGGCTTCCTCTACAATCGAGAATATGATTGAGAGGGGTTAGGCCACGCTGGTCTAGTGCGTGTTGGTCCTGTGCGTAGTTTCTACTTCCATGGATATTATTCATAGAATAAGTCATAACCTGGTTCAACTAGTAAACAATTTTATCACAAACTTAGAGGAGTGCCTAAATACCTATTTAATATTGTATCTTAAATTTCAAATACCTGCCTCATTGGCGTAGTTGTTATACGGTACGATTACAAAGCTGAGGTCTCGGGTTCGAATCTCGAGTTGAGCAAAATGATATTAGATTAGATATCAGCCTGAAGTCAGGAATTTGTGACCGTTATGACGATAGGCTCGCCCCTATCACATCGTGAGATGGAACATTAAAAGCGAAATGCGGTTGTCCTGGTATTATCTCTGCCTAAGCCTTCTGGTACAAATGCGTGAGTTTATGTATGCATTTATGACTAATGTATGAAAATCAAATATAATAACTTTAGTGAAATAAAGATTGTAGATGTTCATACCCAACTTATTTCATATTTACCTGAAACATACTTTATTTAACCTATTAAAAATCTCAAATTCCAGATAATAATCTCAATATCATGGTGGTTTTTTTTTTCTTTTTTTTTCAGTTTCATTTTTAATGTTAGCACTAAATATAATTTCAAAAATATACGTACCAAAAGCAGTTATCACTATCGCAAATTAAGAGCATATCATTAACACCGCCCATAAAAGTAATGTTATAAAACAGAAGCAAGTCTAACTAGGCCTTATGACAAATAGGGTCAATAGCCAAGGAATTGCGGAAAGAAATTGCTTGAACAACGCAAATAAATCATTATCGTGTAACGGTACAGCCAAAATGTTTGATATTGACGACCGACGCTAATACTTTATGTTTCATTAATCAAACTTGATTTTTGCTAATAAATTCAGCGGGAAATGTGATAGGATATTCACGTACATTTAAATAACCAGTGTATACAAGGTATATCAAGACTGCTACCGAAAACGAAGCTGGGTTTTAGTGACTAGTAATACAATGCAACTAAAAATTTCGCAAAGAAACGCGACAATTTTTTTTAATGATTTTTTAAATATCATCGATTTTGGGTGGTAAACTCACAGTTTTTGCTAAAATAAAAATTTTAACCCTTGCGTACCATAGGATAAGTAAAAATAAATGGATGTACACTATTTTTAAAAAAATAAAACTGTATTTACCACCCAAATAGGACGATAGAAAAAAAATAACGGAAAAATACTTCTGCTTTTTTTGCAAAAAAATTTCGTTGCTTTGTGTCTAAAATCACTAAAACTACCACCCGGTTCGTGTTCGGAAGCAGTCTTGATATATCAAGGCTGCTTCCGTTACTATATCTTCTATGCTTCATTATACAAATATTGACATAATATTCAAAATTATCTCTTTATTTTCCTTCTCTTATATCCATCCCATGGTAGTCGGTAAGATTGCCTTGAGCGATACGACTGCCATTTGTACTCCGATGTTAAATATTAGTTTAGTTTAAGATTTATTTGATGTATAAAAAATAATAAAAAATAAAATACTTTATTCAAATAATTTTTCACCATCGCAGACCTTTTTATATTGATTACTGCTACCACTGTACATTTATCTTATCTAGCTATACATAAATATATAAATAAATCGTATATATTTGTAAACTGAAACATAAAATGCATTGAAATATGTAATAAAAATGCAAATACAATTAGTCTCTCTACTCCATCAGGTATACTAGTTTCGTCCCCCAGTTATCAAATAATTCTAGATAAGTACTAGTAGGTACTACGAAAGGTATTCTTGGCTAAAAATACCCTAGGCGAATATTTGCGTATCACACGAAAAAATATCTCGTTGCGCGAATCGAATCTTGAGCTTCTCGTTTAACAGCCAACAGCTGGTATTGCTGGTGGTAGGTTTCAGTTTCGGTTTGAAGGACATTGTAGCCAAAGCAACTACTGGACATATTGAGACTTAACATCCTATGTCTCAGGATCAAGTAATTCATCGTTTTTTATTTTGCTACGGTTCATGAGCGGTCGTATCCTTTACCATCAGGCGAACGGCATGCTCGTCTCGCCATTCATTGCAATAAAAAAACATCACGAATGCATTCTTTATAACAAACGCAATAACCATAATATTTATACTAAAGATTTAGGAATTTAGCCATACAAAGAGAAAGGTCATCAGCCCCACCATAAATGCATTTATCGAACCTTGGACCTCAGCCCTAACAGCTTCTGCTATTACGCATGCGCGCTTAATTCGGCGCTGTCTTCCGGGCCCGCGGCGGCGCATTCCGACACGCAAGCGACGGCTGTTAACGATACGCTCCCCAAATTTAACTTTACCCGGTCTAATGGAGAAATTATTGCGTATGTGCGTTGAAGAATTTTTGAAGTGTTTTGAAGGATATCAACATTAATATTTGACAGCCTCCGTGGTGCAGTTTGTTAGACGCCGGCTGTGAAAGGCTGCGGGTTCGATCCCCGTACCGAAACATATATTTGTGTGAACCACAGGTATTTGTATCTGGGTGCTTATGAGACAGAAAAGTCTCTCGTAGTTCCTGATACCGACGACACAAGACTCGATCTTAGTGTGGGGTCAGGACTATGTGTGTGACTGTTGAGTGTATTTATTTATTTATTTTATTAATTTACATTTATAAATTCACTGTTATTACGGTAGTTGTAGCTGTGAAGGTATCCTAAAGTTTACATACAAAGGTAGCGGGTTCAAGGGGTATTCCGATGTCACCTGACTTTCAAATCGCGTAGGTCCATAGCATTTGCATTTCAGCAAACATACCAAATGAATTAAATTACATTATCAACCTTGGCTATTTTATTCTATTACCTTGGCTATTATATGTCCAACAAACGGTTCACCTGATGTAAATCATTACCGTCACCCATAAACAATTACAACACTTGGATAATAATAGTTACATTGACAGTTTCAAAATGGGAGGCGAGAGGAAAGGAAAATGGATAGTAGGAGGGAACGGCTATTGGACCTGCTTTTAACTCACCCAACGAAACGTGACAGCCAAGCCGTCGCTTTACGTCAGTTTTCTGCAAGACAGCTATACCTACCCGATCAAGCCGTTCCATTCCTACAGCAGTATTACCCACAATATACCTCCACAACATACTATGTGGGTGGAAAACCATAGCTCATAACAAAAAACACCTACGTGCATGCACATAAAACATAGCCGGAAGGAGAACGGTTCGTTACGTCGATACAAAACTCTAAATGGCACATTACAGAGACCTTACCGGTGGGTTGTTCCCGTGAATGACGGCTGATTTAACATTTAAATTCGTTCCCGAGGCGATGCGGGAGCGCGGTCTAATTGTTGCCGCTCGGCGCAAATTATAAATTCATTAATGGGAGCCAAGCACCGCGGGGTATGGGTATTTTTCATGGGTCCACTTGTACTTATTGTGTAGGCGGACAATGTACCGGGGTTTGAAACGATGTAAAAGAATATTGAACATTTTTATGGGAGCTTGTTCTGAAATAAATAGTGTGGTTCTCGGTTGGCAAAGTTCCGAGTTTAAGTGTTCTTTTAATTTGGATTTTATTGTTTAATAAGCTTCATTTTGGTTAGATAAATTGAAATTCATACTGATCAAAAATCTAATTTCATCCCTAATATTGGATATTAGCTGCCAAAAGCCTCATATAACCTGCGTTATGAAGCCGCAAAGTGTCGCCGAGTGTAACATTGCAAATACAGATAAAAAGTTAAAACCAAAACTCCATAAGGTAACAGGTAGAATATAAATACCACAAAAATCCCCCCTCCTACTTGAGATCTTAAGAAACTAAAATAGGATGCCTTGATCACGGTGTACTATAGAAAATTGACGTGAAATAACAACTTGCCTATTGCAATTCTTTCGTCGTCCGAATACCTACTACTATCGCACATGACAAGAAAAACCAAAGCGGACCAAAGAGTATCGGTTTTCCAGTTAAGTCTATACACTATTTCAACTAGACCTGCGAAATTGAGGATTATAGTTGCACTGTACTCATCACCAGATGCATTATAATTTTGCCATTGTATATTAAAAAAATATACCAAGTTCCTACACTAAGGGGTTAAAAACATAAAGCCGTGTACACTATGGTTTGAAATATAGTGGCGAGTAAAACCAACAATTATTATAACTAGCAATAGCCTCCAGCGTCTGCTTTACAATTAATAACTTGTTAGGCAATGTCTCGCTACTGACGGGTTACTGAACTGAGTAATACGATTCTTACGTTTATTGCAAGTGACGTTTGACAGTTAATGGTAATGGTCTTCTTAGCTCAGCCGTAGTTACTAATTAGTAGTATTTTTAAACTCGAAGATAATACGTGCCATAGTGTCTCAAGTTATTGTATTTTTCGTCTCTAGAAGATGAAGGGCTGTCATATTAATAAGTTCTGTGTGCGGTTTTAAAAATCATTTTTCTTAAGGCTTTTTTTTTGGTTTGGAGTTAATGCTGCAGTCTTTCTCTAATTAAACTGTCTTTAAAATTATTTTCTTTAGACGGGTAGTAAAATATTTGAGGGCTTAGTATTTGAGAGGATATATTTTTAATTAACTTTACTGGATCAATTGGAACCAATTCCTTTCTATTGCAGAACCATTTTTTCATGATAATGGTCATTCTTATAAGAAAATTACGAACGCAAAAGCTAATGAAATGAAATGTATTTATTGGTCACGTAGGCAATTTAAGAGTTCTTATGACAAGTCAATATACATACAACTTAATCTCTACATACAATATATTTTCTATACCTAGTATTACTTATTTTAATTTCTTGCTTTAATTAATTTATTAGTTTTATTTACTTTTCATTCATATTTTATTAAAGAATTAGCTTTTTTTTTGTAATTTATTTTTCAAAGAAATTCATTATTTACGTTAGTCAAATTAAATTAAATTATTAGTGGACCATGAATATTATTACAATTATACTACATACATATAGCAACATTTCTAATGGTTTGAATATGATGAACGGGTGTTGATGAACACAGCTAAACTAACATACACTTAAGCGTTTATTACACGAAAAAAACGGTAATTTCACTAAAATAACTATTCACAAAAAATCTCATAAAAGCCTACGATCCAGTTGCGAAAATAGCATAATTATAGTTTCAAGGAAATAAAATTTTATGATATACTAATAAAATTCGGAGATCATGCTTTATAACTTGTTACATGTCTATAAAAGATAGTATATTTTGTCTTAATTACGGGATTGTGGGAAGCCCTTTCATGTTTGAAAATGTCCGCTAACTCCAGAGCTCCGAGTGTGTTTTCGATTTGAAGAATATGGCTTTTTTTTATTGCTATGAATGGCGGGACGAGCATGCCGTTAGCCTGATGGTAAGCGATACGACCGCTCATGAACAGTAGCAAAACCAAACAATACCTTGAATTACAAAGCAATGCTTGGCATTCCACTGCGCTCGCCATCCTGAGACATAAGATGTTAAGTCTCCATATGTCCAGTAGTTACTCTGGCTACAATGCCCTTCAACCCGAAACACAACAGTGCGTTAACACTGCTGTTTGACGGGAGAAATAGACACTGCGGTGGTACCCACCCAGATGGCCTCTCATATATGAGAGACCTACCACCAGTAAAAGTGGCCAGTGGCTTTTATGTAATAAGTAATAGCTATATTTTACCAACATTTTTATTGCGAAATAGAACTTGCCTGCACCTATAGTTTTTACGTATGTTTGTTAAACTTATATACAGTAGTTATGAAACCCGAAAAATAACATTAAAAATATATTGACATCCTGAAAAATGCAGTTGCCAGACGAAGCTCTATATATTTTGAAAACAAAGTGGATTGCAGAAATTTCATGAATATCTCTATTAATACAAAAGTCGACTGTATTTTATGGTCCCAACATTCTTGGTAAAGGACAATAAAAAAATATTGATTTTAATTTACTAGGATTTTGCTGGTGATAGTAGTACCTAGAAGCTAAAACCTTATTACGGCGTATTTTTTAAGGATTTTATCGCGGGTTTGGTTAACATAGTCACAGCGCGAACTGAAAGCCACGAAAGCTGTAAAGTAATCGAAACGTCGGGGAGTTAAAATGTAAAAATCTGCAAAAACATTATTTCATTTCAATATGTAACATTTTCCTAAATATAAGAACTTTTGGCCAAATCAAAAACCACCTTTACCTAATTTAAACAATCCCAAAATGGTTGAACCATAATAAATATAAAGAACGTAAAATACATTTCAAATAACTCACCAGTGTCTGCTATTAAGCAAACGAAATCGTGATCACCGAAGGAATAAATAACCAAAGAGTCTCTGCGTGTTCTAAACCTATCGCCGTAGGTGATACAAAACATCATTTAAAAAGTATAAACTGATGACTACTGTCTGAATGTGGGCGAATTTTGGTACAAAACGGCCATTTTGGTATGCAAAAGAAGCGTTTACATCGAATTGGCACAACGAAATTCTAAAATAATAGGTCTGTTGGATTCATATCGCGAAACTAATGATGCGGTTGCTGAATGATTTGATTGTTGTTTAATTTGTTTATGAGGGAGTATGGTAATGAATTCATGAGATGTTTTGATTGTGCAAATGTTTTCTTTTTAAGAAACAGTAAATTGTACTTAATCTGTATCAGCTAATTTTACGTCCCACTACAGGGCACGAGACTCTTCTGCAATCGAGAGTACATTGAGAGTTGTTAAGCCATATACATTGTACTTAAGTGCGAAAAATAATTTTTCACTTTGCAGTTAAGATACGAACATGTAATAGGTACATATGCAATTACCAACAGTTTAGTTTGTAAAATATATTATAAAAGGCTCAAAATACTAGTTACTTTCCATTTTGCATTAGAGATGACTCCAACTAAATGAATCTTCAAACCACCATAGCTCGTATTTTTATTCTATTGCAATAAATGTCGAGACGAGCATGGAGCACGCCAAACGCCTGATGTTAAGCGTTACAACCGCTAATGGACAGTAACAAAACCAAACAATGCCATAAATTACAGAGCAATGCTTTACCACTGCGTTCGCCATCCTGAGACATAAGATGTTAAATATTGATATTATACCCAGTAGTTAGTCTAGCTACAATGTCCTTCAGACTGGAATGCAACAGAGAATTTACAGTGCTATTTGACGGAATAAACAGGCATTGCGATAGTACCTACACAGGGGGCCTCTCACATATGAGAGACCTACCCCCAGTAAATAATAAAAAGTATTTCGTGGCATACATGTAATGAAAAAAAAAATACAATATCATCATTATCTCAAGTCACAATAAGAACCCTGCAGAAAATTGGAGGCTGTCACCCCATTTTACCCGTAACTGTAATTCCTGCCAGGTTCAACATTTTAATGACACCAAGCATTGAATCTCAGCGAGTCTCCGGGACTTAACCCGCAACGAAATCAATCATAAAGTTAAATAAACAGGGAATATTTATGCAGAATATATATGTATCTTCTAAAAATATCTACAGCGACAGGTTGGAAGTGGCATTCAGTTTACAAGTTCATTTAACACAAGATCATTTGCCCTCCCTGACAGAGAACGAAACCCACATCTATAATAACGAATATATTATTTAACCTCTTATGAGGATGTAAATATTTTTATTTATTTATTCACAAAAAAATAAACTTATGAACAACTAAATATCCTACAAAATTATACAAACAGTTTATGTTTTACATGTATTTATATATCAGGGCAAGTTGGCTAAATAATACCTTTTAAGTTTAGAGTTAAATATGGTTTTGACAGACTCCAGCCTTATGACCTCAGGCAAACTGTGGAAAGTGTACGGTATATATTTTTCAGGGTTCTATGATCTATCCCAGAAATATTTATAATAAAATCACCAACACATTACGAGTATAAAGTTCCCTTCCTACTTAGAGGAATGTATCTATAAACACAATTTCTCTATCGCTAACTCTTCCTCTACATTACACGTAACCTCATTCGAATACGGTGATGTACACACCAACACATACCCACGCAATTATCAGGTAAATAAACTGGGCAATTATTGGGATTTATTGAGAAAACCAGCGGCCCGCTGTTGGCAGTTCTGCGCCGTTTTTGGCTGTATTTACTTATTCATACAGTTTAGCTGAGTAAGCTGATTGCGTTACGATTATAGAATTTGCGTAATACTAGCTCATAAAAACCCCAGTATTGGGCTTGGGAGAAATTTACTGGTGGTAGGTCTCTCATATGTGAAGGGCCGCCTGGGTAGGTATCACCGCATTGTTGTGTTTCGTAGTTCGTCGACTAACTACTGGACATATTGAGACTTAACATCTTATGTCTCAGGATGGTGAGCGCAGTGGAATGCCAAGCATGGCTTTGTAATTCAAGGTGTTGTTTGGTTTTGCTACTGTTTATGAGCGGTCGTATCGCTTACCATCAGACGAACGGCATGCTCGTCTCGCCATTCATTGCAATAAAAAAAGTTCAACCTGAAATATGACATACTTGTATGTCGATATGGAGGATTTTCTGTCATTGCGTGTTACTCATTGGGCGGATGCTACTAAGTAATATTGTACGACCAGCCGACTAATTAACCTTTTATCGGTCTTGTGTTATAATAATAGATGTTTTTAAATTTGCACTCCTTTAACATAATCTAAAAATACAACAGTCATATACGTATACATATTTATTATTCCATATAATTACCATTATGGTTATGGTTTTCAAAATAAGTTAATGTAGCTTATATCAATTGTTTACATGCCACTGTCAAGAAATAGCATACAGAATGTACAGTTATGAACACTTTAGTAATGTAGGCTTTACATAAAAGAGCTGATATAATAATTTGTGCTAGCTTCGATCTTGATTTAAAACACTCCAAACTTTTACTAGGCAATACATACATTAATAAATTATTACAATTAAAACCTATTAACTTTTAAAGACATATTTACATACATTAATTAATTCCCATTATAATTAAACACATATGGAACATAAAACTATCCAACATGATAAAGAAAGCAAAAGAAAAAAACATACAGCCATCTGCGCAAGGAAACAACTAAAAGGTACTTAAACAGAGGGCTACCAACGGCCGAAACTTTAAAAACTCAGGCAATAATACGAATGTACAGAGCTCAGCTCATTATCGGTATTTTATAATAGCGATATTCTTAAATACATTTACTACATCGAGTGCTAATTGCAAGCAAAACGAGCGAATAAGGCGAGCCATTAAATATCATACCTCGGTGCAATATTCTGTATTTTTACGTAATTATTATCAGTAACATTTATTTATTTATTTTATTTTTATTCTTTACGGCACATAAAAAAATTAAGGTCAGGACCACCAGATTTAGAAATACAGCAATAATATGTACCCGTATATTATTTCCCTCTACGCAGTACCACAGACCAAGTAGTACTCATGCAGTACCTACTTAAGTGGTAACACTGCTTAACTAGCTCTGAGCTTTACCGTAAGGAGAGCACTTGAATGTAAGTAATATACTTTTGAATCTTTTGTTTAGCCCTCTTTTACGACTATAGCGCATGTTAATATTTCCCTTTATTTAAATACTAGCGGATGCAGAATGCAGATGCACTTTTGTGAAAATATTTTATCGCCTATGTTCTTAAGGAAAATGTATGAATCAAATGGTGAAATTTTTTTTCAAATCGGTCCATCAGTTTCAAAGTCTATTCAATGCAAACAAACAATCAAATCTTTCTTCTTTATAATATTAGTTTATAATTTAGGTATGATATACGATACAAATATACAGGATATCTCAAGACTACTGCCGAAAACGAAGCCGGGTGGTAGTTTTACTGACTACAGACACAATACAACATATTTGCAAAAAATGCGTCGTTTTTTTTTTCTATCGTCATATTTGGGTGGTAAATGCCTATTTTTTTTACACCGTTTTATTTTTAAGGACGCTATGGCACGCAAGGGTTTAAATTACTATTATACTACCACCCGGCTTCGTTTTCGGTAGCACTCTTGATATACCCATTTTATTTATTTAAATAAAAGTAAATTAAATATGTGTCTAGAATATAATTAGCATACGTCTACGTTATATACATTACTAAATAGGTTTCACTCAAGCATTTTAACATCAAGCTAATTCGATTAAGCTAAGCGATTCTTATATTTTCTGTTTTTGTATACAATATAAAATGAACTTTGAAACCTTCGATCAAATATACACTAGATACAACATGAGCGCTTAGAAAATGGCACCAAAAAAGAGTGCTTTAAGCACTCTTTCGCCTTCAGTCACGCACCGACCGTCGCTTCTAAAACGTAGCATAACGTTAGACAATATTATGTGAAAAGCTACTTTAAGCACCAGGAATAAGGTGGAATTTGAGTTGATATATTTGGAATATGTGATCTTTTTGTTTCCTTTTTTTATGTCATGCATCGGTGCCACTTTTTAACAGAACTTTTACAGGGAACTGTGTATCTAGTGTATATTTGATCGAAGTTTGAAACCCACTAGAAAACCATAAGATAATCGCAATCATAATTTAATATCGACAGGATAGAAACAATGTAGCTTCATATGGCCAAAAATTACGGTTTCCACTCTCATATTAGGTAATATTAACTCTGTATTTGTATCAGCCCATATACGCCCCACTGCAGGGCACGGGCCTCCTCTACAATCGAGAGTACGATTGAGAGTGGTTAGACTATATAGTCCACCACGCTGGCCTATTGCGCGTAGGTGGACTTACATACCATAGAACATTTGTAAACTACTATGGTAAGCAGGTTTCCTCACGTTGTTTTCCTTCACCGTTTTAGTGCGTGGTGATTGACTATGAATACGTACATGACTCTGAAAAGTCAGAGGTGTACCCTAGGATTCGAAGCCATGACCACCGAGAACATGTTGGCAGCCGTGTCCGGTCCGTTTACCAACAGGCAACCAAGCACTTAATCTTAACTAATTCTTATAATTTCTTCTGTAATATATCCCACCTACGGTGACCAACTTAATGATTTACACCGAGCGGTATACCCTTTAAAGCAATTTTATCCATATTACTAGACTTCCAAATACAGAAAAACGCATCCAACAAATCGGGCGTTGAACAGCGATCCTTATACCGACAGGAGCTTGCAGCTACTCACAGAGATAACGTAGACAGGAGCAAAGAGATCCGCCTCCGATATCCGCCGGCTAACAATTAACAATGAGACATTATACTCAAAGAGTAATGCTGCCGATAATTACGAGCGGTCCACCGATTTGCGCCGCCATCTTAAATTATAGCGGCTTGTATTGCGTGTTTAATTGACCAGTGAACGTTTGATCTTGTTTAAATTGTTGTAGATGTTTATTTACATTGAAAGGTGAGGATTTTTAATTGCAACGTCTTCCTGGATGAGCGGAGTGATTCAACATAGGATATAGAAATTATTGATATTTATGTGGGTCAATGTAAGTCCGCCAACCCGCACTAGGCCAGCGTGGTGGACTATATGGCCTAACCACTCTCAATCGTACTGTCGATTGTAGAGTAGGCCCGTGCCCTGGAGTGGGACGTATATGGGCTGATACAGATGTGGGTCAACGTTCTAAATGGCAGAATATTAGTCAGTTCCAAGATTAAGATGAGATTCTTGGGAAAAATTATTGATCATTTGAAAAATCTCTCAATCGTTCTCTCGATTGTTGAGGAGGCCCGTGCCCTGCAGTGGGACGTATATGAATTGATACAGATACAGATACACATAACACAAATATATTATACTATTTTTATAGAAGTCACATAAAAACCTAATCAAATAAACCGCCCGTTAAGGAATCCCTTTAGGAAATACATATTGTTTTCATTCATAAGTTCACGTCAGTTTTTTTTCCTTTATTGCACTGAATGGCGAGGCGAACATACCGTTCTCCTGATGGTTAACGATACGACCTCAACAATAGCAAACTCCTAAACAGTAGCAAAACGAAACAATACCTTGAATTACAAAGCAATGCTTGGCATTTCACTGCGCTCGCCATCCTGAAACACAAGATGTTAAATCTCAATATGCCCAGTTCTTACTCTGGCTACAATGTCCTTTAATTCGAAATACAACCGTGCATTTACACTGCTATTTGGCGGGAGAAATTGACATTGCGATGTTACCTACCCAGGCTGCCAGTAAATAATTAATGAATATAATTTTAATAGAATATTCAAGTCCCTCGAAAAGCAAAATATACACCCTGGGTATATCCAATTGCTTCAGAAAATAATTATATGACCACAGTTCAGCGTCCATCAACATAAATGGTTGATCCGCTCCCTCCAAAACTTTTTACAGCCACGCTGGAAGAAGTTTTTCAAAAACTACAACCCGATTGGGAGATTTAAAATATTTGTTTCTGGTTTGTGAGACTGAAGGCTCTCTTCTAATTTCTGCTATTCGACTCATAAGATTTGTATCTTAGTGCGGGTCAGAACGATATTTTACATACTTCGTATATTGATAGCTGAGTGTAGTTACTTAATTATTTATTTTATGCAGATTATTCTTTCAGATTATAATCATAAAATATTGTTATGATGTAGGTATTTATTTGTTACACTAACAATAAAAACGAAAAGATCGCAATATAGTATCGCGATGTCGCCAATCGTTTATTACTTTATGAAGCTGGAATGTTAAACATCTAACTGGAACAGACCTAAAGACTATTCAGTGTATTTTTTTTCCATAACATGCGTTAAATAAAATTATATTATACTAGCGGCGTCGCCTGGCTCCGTCTGGGTACAAATACACTTTTATGAAAATCATCTATCGCCTGTGTTCAACAGAAATAATGTAGGATTGTATAAGTGAAATTTTCAAATCTGTGCAGTAGTTTGAAAGCGTATTCAATGTAAAGAAACAATCAAAACTTTCCTCTTTATATTATTAATTAAGATCAACCTTCTTTTAAAGAAAAAGTATTCTAGAAATCCTGGTGGAATATTTTTTTTTTAAATGGCGGGAAATATTTTAATATCCTTAATTTAAGCATTATCGAGATTTTCTATCAGAGATCTATATTTCAATACTTACTAGCGCTGTCTAGTCAAATTATTAGATACCAAATAGTTTAACAATGCTAGACAGAATAAATTACTATCGATGACGAATAATTACTAGTTTAAATAATTTGATTTCATAATAAACATGCAATATGCAAAGTGAAATGGATATAATTTTATTTGCGTAAATTGAAACTTAAACTCGGTCCAGTGAAAATAAATTTGTACTTAAAACATGAAAATCTTCTATTTCATACAAGTAACATAGAAATTATATAAGTCGAAAAGAGATAGAATAATTACGAGAGCGTACAAAATCCTTGCGTTGACATTTGACGTTGTCAACAGTCAATGTCAAGTTTTGTTTGTTTTCATCAAAAGTTTTCGTTGTTGAATTACTATTTATTCCAATACTAACATTAACAATACGACAATTATAATACAAAGATAAATTGTAGTAGACATTACTAAGTTCATAACAGTATTTTGATAAAAAATGTTAAAAGTAACTAATCCTATCGCAGTGAATACCCACTTTATGTATATATTTTTAAATTTTATACCTCCTTGACGAGCCACCGAATTTACGCAATAAAAATAACAATATTTCGCAATATCAGGTGTGTTTGTATAAGCTATGTAATTTTATTATTTAGCATTGATCATAAAACCAAATCTACAATTTGTTATCTAAACGATACTATACGCATTATCTTCTGTTACGAATGCTCATATTATGACTTAATAGTCAGTTGTAACCTGTCCTTTATTTTAATATTGTATAATTTTATAAACGGGTCGCTGGCTCATTCCATTGTATTGGGGTATTATACTAGAGCGACCTACGGGAACAAAATCTATGCTCACTGGTGCTGCAGGTGCTGGTGCAAGATTGACCGAATACCCAATGAAGCGAGAGCAAAGATGATTTTACTAATATGCATGACAGAGACAGAAAAAGAAGAAGTGGTGTTTTTTGTTACAAATATTATGTTTGCAGTGTCCTGTATATTAACTGGTATTCTATATTCATATAATATAGTTATGTGTTAAGACATTGACTGTAACTATCACAGTTAATATATTTGGACATAACAATATGTCTAATTTTTACAGTAGTATAAATAAACATTATTGATACTCAATAAATTGAAATAAAAAATCAGTTTTCACAATGCAGCCTTAACTGTGTAAGTTATTTGTTATTGAAATTATGAACAAATATGTCTCACCTATACTTTATTTTTCCAGTCAAGGCAAGACAAAAACTGTAGCCTGGCCGATAGGTTGAATGTTGCTCCAAGAGAATAAATATTGTTCAGGTAATTGATTATAGACTTTTCATAATAATATATCAATATTAATAACACATACATAGTTTTAACCTCACAATGAGGCAACAAATAATGAGGGTATTAAAAATATAATAGACTTGTTTGCCTTAACAAATATTTAAAGTTTATAGTGTTCTCAATACAAGGGTTGAACTTGTGGCCTCACATTGCATAGTTGGCTTCATATCCATTGGTGCCAAAATGGTTGTCAATCTCTTTGAAAGTAAATATCTATTTCCTATGTCTTAATGTAATAAGCATTCTTTTGCATACTGTTGAAGCATTGCTTCTTTAGATATTGCTTTTATAGCTGACAGAAAATCATATTTGGCACACAGCTGGACGTCATAAAACATTATCAATGATCCTTTTAAATATCTTTATAATTTACAATAAGCATTTTAAATAAAAATTCCAAGGTGTTAAAAGATTTAATAGCGTTGATAATACTGTAAAAAATTGATGAGGTGAGTGCACTGTGCACATAATATAGTTTATTTTGTCATCTTTCATAGCCAGCCATTAAATATTTTGTTTTTATACCTTTCCTAGTTTTTGCTATTCTTAACATATATTTCCTACATAAACTTGAGTAAAGACAATTTGAGTATCTCATTACTAGAAAAGCAATATTATTCATAAAATTTCTATGTTATCCGCCTGGTACGCTTGGTGAAGCAGTTATAAAATTAATATTGTGTAGGGCTGAGAAAGACACCAATGTTTTATATGTAACAATGTAGGTACTCCATGCACCAATGTCACGTTGGTGGATACTATTTTTGGACTACAATACATGTACGATTTTAGGTGAATATGTTCTTATATTTTAGTGTCTAGGAGTGCAGGGCACTTTACACATATTATTAAAATAGTCCATTCTCATGAAACCATTTATTGCAACTTGTGTTACCAGGGTAAAAACTCGGTGTCGACTGACTGCAATACAATATCATGTTCCTACAAAGATCATGTACAGTGTAGTATTTTTGTATAACATCTTTTGTGTTATGTATGATGAATCAGTCAGCCGGTGGGCAAATTTTTTGTCCATTCACTTTGTTCTATTTCATTGGTCGAGAATGAAACCAAAATCGTATTCTGGGTCTCATAATAATTTATCATCAATAAAATCACAATGTTACAATTTCAATATACTTGTTTACATTTATATTATTCGATTGCAGATGACCCTTCAATCTAAAGTTGCTTACTTCATGGAAAGCTGTTTTTCATCATTGACAATGGAGCCACATATTGTAATTGCAAGGTAATTAATATACTAACTTCTATTTTTTTTTATTGCTATGAATGGCGAGACGAGCGTGCTATTCGCCTAATGGTAAGCAATACGACTGCTCATGAACAGTAGCAAAACCAAACAGCTCCTTGAATTACAAAGCAATACTTGGCATTCCACTGGGATTGCCATCCTGAGACATAACATGTTAAGTCCCAATATGTCCAGTAGCTACTCTGGCTACAATATCCTTAAACCGAAACACAACAGTGCATTTACACTGATGTTTGACGGGAGAAATAGAAATTGCGGTAGTACCAACCCAGGCGGCCTTTCACATATGAGAGACCTACCTCCAGTGCTATAATATTATCATTCATAGTACCATCCTTGTTTATGTCCTTTTAACAGCCTTATTCATAGACGGTTTATAGACCATTTTAGTTATTTTTATTTTTATTGTTTAAGGACAATCGATGGTAATTACATTAATTTAACTGAAGCAAAATTACCTACAAAAATTAAACGCATTAACTTAAGTTGCTATGGCATGTATTGACATTTAGGAAAAAATATAAAGTAAAAATGTAAACATATTAAAAAACTGTTTTTTTTTTTATACTACTAGCTGTAAATGATTATAAATACATGTAAATTTCGCACTATTAATACTTATAGTAACTAAGATGAACTTATGTGAGTTTAATAGTTAAAAGCATGTTGCAACAGTTTGTTAAAATTTAAATATTATCCTTCAAAGCTTTTAAGACCTCCGTTTCAAAATATTTTGAGGAACTATCCTCTCTCCTACATTGTTGCCGTGCCCAACAGGGTCCACATTGTACCTTTTATAAAATGTTAACATCTTTATAACATGTGTGTAATAGTCACTATTTACGGTTAATATGTGTAACATTGTAGTAGAATACAATTATTAATATTTATCGGCTCGTTTACTATACACCACGTCTTCACACCCCGTTCCGACCTCCACGTCTATGATCTATCTCATTCTATATCTATCTCTTTCACCCTCGGTTCGCGTAGTGTATAGTTCGAGACGACAGATGCTAAGTGTATGAATTTATCAATACACTACAATGTGGTGTTCAATAAAGATATTGAGTATTGAGTATTAATAAAAATGATGACGGCCTGGCCTGGAGAGTTGTATGTTTATGAAAGTCTCGGTAATACAAGTTTGGTTCTTGCCCTCCGTGGATACAAGAAACCCATAGGCCGCCGCGGCAAACGGCTAGGGACGGGTAGTTCCCCCACTTCCAGCAGTACTGGTGTGCAATCAACAAGGTTTCTCAAAGTTTTGTACAATAATTTCATGCTATGGAATATATTTGTCCCTTTCAAACAACTTTTGAATTCAGTTTGCACTAAAAATATTTTTTTTTTATCTTGGTGTTTTTTTTTGCAACGAATGGCGAGACGAGCAACGAGCATGCCGTTCGCCTGATGACGCGAGGAATACCAATGACGTTTTACAAATAGACGCGTCATACACTAACATAATGGCACAAAAAAATGGCGCGATGCGATGAAACGCGATGAATAGACATCGCTAGTTACGTAACAATAAGTGCCGCACTGTTATTGGCTAAAGCGCGTGTGACGTAGCACCAAGCATCAAGTACGGGATGACGTGGCGAGAGTTGTCAAACGTCGCCATGAGAGCGAATTTAATAATTTTATTTCATAAAAAAATAAATTTTTGTGTACTTGCGCACTAAAAAAATATTCATTTTGTTCCACAGTTTCAGAATAATTTGTACGTTATTTTAAATCAGTCTAATCTATTTTTTCGCAATTGGTTTTGAGAATACAAATAGTCAGAGAAACGTGTATCCGCGCCACTGGTTGAAGCGTGACTGATTGCACGTGGGGCAATTACCTTCCAAACGTCTTGCCATTATAAAGCTCGGACAACGCATCTATGCTTTATAAACATCTTAGAGGAATACACGTTGCGGTGGTACCTACCCAGATGAGCTCTCACATATGAGAGACTTACCACCGGTAAAAATTTTAATTTCAATTTGAGTTATGTGTTCAATTTTCGAAATTCACGAATATACATAATTTATTTGATTTTCTGATAAGATGTAGTTTAAAATAAGTAAATTAGTGTTTTGATTGTTTGTTAATTGTTATCAGCTGTTATGTGGGACGTAAGACACGATACGTGAATTCAGAACGGTATTAGTCAATTATTCATTATTTTCTTTGAATTATGATTAAACGAATGAATAATACAACTAATTTACCGTTCACAACTTTGTAAACATTAGCAAAAAATGAACTTTGGATGTCGCGATTGGCCTTATCATTAATCGCATCTTTTCTATCATCAAATGACCTTAGTATAATGGATCATGTCTTGTTTAATAAATAGGATTGTGTTCAAAATTAGATATATAATGACTGAGATATCCATATTGTAAACAGAGCTGTGAGGAACTCTTGGTCTCTTTCGCATGCGTGACCTTATGGAAGATGACGTCACGCCGTGCATGTTGCATCCTTTTCTGTTACTCCTACCACCAACTTTTATATGTTTGTAACTTGCTTATTACTACACGGATGTAAAAAAAAAAATCTGATTATGAGTATTCATAACGTACTGATAGCGCGCGAGTTGAATGTAGTCGAGGCCTGAGGTGAAGAGCGGGAGCATCTCCCCCCGCCGGCCGCACCTGTCCCCTCCCGGGCCTGCAGCTTAGTGCAGTACTTCCCGAGCTATCGTACGCTTGTTACGATACTCGACATATTATAGTCCGTGTTATTATTTGTTTGTTTAATAATTCATAATAACTGATCGTCCATCAAATTCTGTTAAAAATAACGAGTATTTTTTAGTCGCCAAGCACGATAAATAGCGAAAATTGTGAATGAATAATTTGTTTTATTTGATTTTGGTGATTAAAATAAAAACTTACTAAAAATGTGTGATATTTGTTATCTTGTTTAATTTTTAAATTATGTTTACCTAGTGACAAGTGACAAACTGAAAACAATTTAAAAAATATCGATATACCCATTATGGCCATCAATAATTAGATCACAGCACTACCCTATTCCTAAGCTCTGCATTCAACTCGAGCGCTATCAGTAACCTTTCGATATAAACAATAATAAGAAATTATGACACTAGCCTATTATTTTTATCCATGATGCTTTACAGTTTACGATATCAGCTATGGCAGTATTTATAAATGATGTTATATGTCTAGTTCCTATGCTTCCTTTCGCTTTTCAGCGGAGGAAACCTGATTAAGAATTTTACTGTTTATTCAGTCTGTTGGAGAGAACTTAAACATACACAGACACTCGTAGGGTTTCAGTGCTTGTTGTTAACAATATGCTTGTCGCTGTTGGTCCTGGCTTACAAGAGATTCAGTGAGGGGTATCAGGGTGGAATTATCTTTTAATAACACAGAGACATAAATTATACGAAATTACGACTTGTGTCTCGTCGCCGACTATCGCAGAGGAACAAATAGAGCTAGAAACGAGTTGACGGCTACTGAGGATTTAGTTCGGATGGTTTTGTCGCTAGGGTTTAATAGACTGTACTGATACGGCGTACCCTTACTCGCATCTGCAATGTAAAGTAGAATTATCAATGGTAGGCGTCTACTTAGTGCGATTCTTTCGGCTAGCGAGTTAGCTGTAGTTCTATTATAGGTGTATCTTTCTAATCTTTCATCTTTCCTCTGACTTTTCGGAGTCATGTGTGTATTGATAGTCAATCACCACGCACTAAAACGGTGAAGGAAAACATCGTGAGGAAACCTGCATACCATAGCGATTTAGAAGAATTTCTATGGTATGTAACTCCGCCAACCCGCACTAGGCCAGCGTGGTGGACTATATGGCCTAACCACTCTCAATCGTACTGTCGATTGTAGAGTAGGCCCGTGCCCTGCAGTGGGACGTATATGGGCTGATACATACATACATTTCTAATGGGGACAGAGTTCTCACCAGCAGCGTGGTCATTCATATATGAATCTCTATTGGTTACATGGGATTCAGGCATATTATCTATTGTATTCTTTTATGACAAATAAAAGCTTTCCCTTTTGAGTTTGTGAAGCAAGAAAGGATTCGATAGCTCATCAGCGGTTATTATTAACTTATAATTATTGCGTGCATTGGCTTGTACTTTGAACTCTTACTGATTATTATAATTAGTCTCTGACTCATCGCATATGTACATTCGATACTTTTTACAATAAATATAACATAATCAACTTCATTCTGTCTGGGTTTTTATTACATCCTATTATGAATCACGATATTCGTAATCTCCAGTTGAATGCCTATCAATAGATTAAAAATTTAACGTTAAAATGTCTAAGTAATTGCAATGACAATGCTTCTTAGTCGTTGTTATCGAATATTGTATTTATTTTTAATCCTGTTGCGGCATATTGATTTCGATGCATTAGCTGGAAGCGTAAACCCGTCTAGATAGATTATCAAATTGCATCAGACGGCAATCCTATGTCATTCAATACAATCATGCCGGTCTGCAATCATACTTGTTCATGCTACGACTGAAGAACCCAGGTTTGTAAAAAGGATAGAACATGTGTGACGGCAAACCATTCCACGTCTTGATTGCAGTGGGCAACTATGTGCATGCATTTCTTCGCATACTTTCGCATCTGCATTATTCTGGATGTTATACATCGATATTTGATACATTATTTTAGCTGGCTCCGTTGCTCATTCAGTTCTTATTTCGATCAATAGGTATGGGGTTGCAGATTTTTTTTTCTGAGAAAATCTAATATTAGTCCCTGGTCTGGGTTTTGTAAGACTGAGTTAACTCTCGTAGTTACAGATGGCAAACACAAACATAGTGAGGAAACCTGAATACAATAGCCATTTGTAAAAAATCTACGGTAAAGAAGAAGTCTGCCACCCGCACTACGCCAGCATGGTGGGCTATGAGCTAACCCCTTTTATCGCACTTTTCCTTGGGACCTAGACAAATGTCACTTTCTGTTGGCATGAACGCAGACCCCCTGCATTTGGCTGGATTGTTTTCTTTGTCTATTCGTTTTTCGTTTTACCAAGCAATAATTCATCCGTTGTCTTAGTAAGTTTTCTTGCATATTAAAGTATCTATTGTCTAGTCAACTTTGACCAAACTTCAGCATTCCCAGCTGGAAGTCATTTAGTCTAAATTAATTATTTTTTAACTATTTAAATTTTGTAAATTAGAGGTATTTACAAAATATACTGTACGCAACATATTATTATATTCTGTTCGTAACACAGGATTTAATTGCACGTGGCCCTTTTGATAACGATCATCTATAACTATTTGCTTCAATTAATGATAATATTATGTACATTGTACTGTATGCTTAACACTGCCACTATTATAAAACAATATCTAATCTCTCTAAATGCACGTATTCGATGTAGACTAATGTAATAAATGAATAATATACCTAATCCAATCAAATTGGTTAACTAGCCTGGCTCTGCTTCGTCTCGGTTCAGATAGTTTAATATCACAACTTATTATTTTGCGTTACTTACTAATTTATATTTAAATTCAATGTGACCGCCGTCGACTATATTCCTTTTCCCGTTCCATCTCATTATATTTCGTACTGTTCTGTCCCATTCTGTCCCGTGCCGAAAAGCATGCAATCCTTTCTTTTTCGTGCTATCCATTCGAATTTTAAAAAGTAGCAAATATGTATCTTTTCCTGACCACGGATATACTATTTTTTTACACCAAAAGTAGCCTATCTATTAATCCATGGCCTCAGCTATACCTATACGAAATTTCATCAAAATCGGTCAAGCCGTTTTTGCGTGAAAAAGCCTGACTCTTCCCACGGGAACACTACATTTTTTCGCGATAAAAATAACCTATGTATTAGTCATTAGTCCAGAATATGGGCTATCGCTATACCATCAACCCGTTTTTACACGAAATATGTAGAAATATTCATATGTGCCTACTCACAAACTTTGCAACAAGACTTGGCTAGATGTCGATTATTGCGTATCACAGTTCCTTACGGGCCATGGTAACTTTAAGTCTAAATTGTACTCTTTTAAGCTCGTTGATTCGCCTGCATGCCCATGTTCAACACCTAATCGCGAATATGAACAGTCCGCGCATCATATACTTTGGGAGTGTAGTATTTGGCACAATGAGCGTAAAATCATGTTTGATAGTATGCAGATATCATCCGGAGTCGTATACTACATGGACCTAGTGGAGACTAGGACGAATTTCCGTGCTTTCCGGCGTTTTTGCCATACATATTACTGGAATCAAGTATAACAGCTCACACAATAGGTCCCATTTATAGGTAATAATGAATTCCGTGGTGCTTTACAGCTGGCTTCTCCGGCTGTAAAAGTCTCTTTGTGAGGTTATTTACCTCTTTAGTTCAATGTTTTGTCACCCGCATTGCACGGAGGGAAGTGGACATTATTTATTTCCAACTCCTCCTATTCATTTAACTTTCTGATTAATCTCGTTGCGGGTTAAAGACAAGTTAGACATTCCCGGAGACTCGCCGAGCTTCAATGCTCGGTGTCATTACATTGCGTGCCACTGTTGATCCTGGCTTACAGGAGTTGCAGTGGCGGGTGTGAGGGCGGGACAGTCTCCTACTCACAAACTTTCACAATTGAAATATTAGTAAGATAATAAATTCGTTTTTGCATAGGTTTGTCAAACGAGTAAACAGCTTACGTGATCATAAGTGATCACTGCCGCCCGTGAACATCCACGCTTGAATCATAGATGTGTTGTCGGCCCATCAAATCGGGAGGGGAGATAAAATAATACAGGATGGGAAGTATATTTATTAGAGTAATGTGCTATAACTATCAATTTCAGCTCTTTGATTGGCTTCCTAGGACGTATTTTCTTGTAACAGCTCGATGCAAACTATTTTTCTCTTTACTAAAATTAGGCAAGTTCCTATCTTTGGTTAAAGCGAATATGTACATTATTCATCACTTTGATTATCTCAAGATACAATGAAAACCAAATTCACGGACGATTAAAATTAGAATGATAGATACCGCGATAACTTTGCCGGCTTACATACATTATGTGAGTCAGCCCTATTGACTTTAACCTCAACTACATTATGCTTTTGGAATAAATAAAGGAATTAAATAAACGATTGTGTGTATGTACTGGGCATTGCTTATCTCTCTCTCTCTCTAAATTCAGTCACAGGGTGTCTATTGTTGTACTTACGCCTCCCAGAAGGATCTCCAAATCGGCCTGGTTGCAGCCATTAAAGGCAAGCTCTCATATGTGAGAGGCCGCCTAGATTACCGCCGCAATGTCTATTTCACCCGCCAAACAACCAGCAGGCCAGGAATGGAGGATTCCTCCACTTTTGTCCATGTTTATGGGCGGATTAGACCACTTACTCGCAAGTGGTTCAGAAGTTATTTTGCATCCTATTTAATAAAAAATAAATGAATTATGGAATGAGTTTACCACATTCAAATAAGTGGGAAATAATGTATCCCACAGGACAGTTAAATATGGTTAGAAAAGCATTAGCCGTCAAATTGTATCAAAACCAGCGTCGTCGTTTTCGAAACACAAAACCTTCACAAATCCAATATGGTAAAGCTTGCAATAGTCGATTTAAAGTATCGATCAAATTATGGAAGTGTGTCTTTGTTATAAGACCGGAATTTATATTATCGATATGCTTAATGGTTTTTCCTGATACAGTTATTTAATCACTATTATGTCGATACACGAAAAATAAATGAGACTACAATATCTAATATTGAAAATTATTTTTAATTAGTATACTATTTTAAAAATCTATATGTACAGAATTTTACTCTTTATTTGTGAGAGGCCGTCTGGGTAGGCACCACCGCAATATCTATTTCTCCCGCCAAACAGCAGTGCAAATGCACTGTTTTGTTTCGGTTTGAAGGATATTGTAGCCATGGAAACCACTGGACATATTGAGACTTAAAATCTTATGTCTCAGGGTGGCGAGTGTAGTGGAATGCCCAGCATTGCTTTGTAATTCAAAGTATTCTTTGGTTTTGCTACTGTTCATGAGCAGTCGTAACACTTACCAGCAAGCGAAAGGCATGCTCGTCTCACCATTCGTTGTAATTAAAAAATAATCAAGATTTTCAGCTATGTGTGAGATACCTATTATTATTGGAAAGGCACATATATGCAGTTATTAAAACCAAATCGTTTATCGTCTTCTGTTTCACGAAAATGAATAGTTAGAACAAATCGTACTAAATTTTGTTGGAATCCAATTGTCTCTACCTGTTGCCTTTTTCGACTCACTCTTAGAAACCTATAAACGAATGAGTTACTATATTATAAAGTGTATTCAGACACAAACATATGTTCTCAATTTGGCGGAGGTATGTCATTAGAACATAAGGATAGGTCGTCAACGTTATCAAACGTTACTACAATTGAAAGTTACTAACAGATTTGATTACATTTTCTTTGTTTAATGCCTATGAAAACTGATTTATTAGTATACGAAATCTATAACTACATCGATATTGTTACTATGTACATGACTACAACCACGTGGCATGTGAAAACTTTCCTGTTGACATAACAAAAATGAGTCGTATGCATTTCGTAGGAACTTGGCATTTGCGTGCATTGTACGTACACGTAATCAGCAATGTATATTTTTGATTTGTCGTCTATCATATGGTCAAATTCTTCAAAATGTAATTATTAACTGCAATTTTTGAAAATAAAGGTGAAAATCAATAAAATCGGGTTTAATAGTCGTATAAAATTACTCCTCTATTGATATGCGACGCTTTACTATTGGAACTGAAAGATAAAATAGGACAAATCTGCATTTTTGCCCTATTTCGCCGGAGCTCCACGCTCCAAGGCATTTCGACAACGACTGATTTGACAAATCATCCATTCCGCGGCAGAGATGCTTTTTATGCACCACCTTGCGACGCGTCAAACGCTTGTATTTCCCTTCTGACCATATTCATATGTTCTGTAGTTTATCCAGTAGACAGAGATATAGAAATTGTATAAAAGCATTGCCGAAACTACTTTGATTTGACTAATTAAGACCCAATAGAAGATGGTAAAAGAACCTACATAAAACAAAGCGTGGAAAAAAATATGCAAAATATCGACGCGTTGTTTCAAAAACATTGCTTCGTAATGGCACAAAAATCCAGAAACAACGGATTATAGGTTTCCAATAGTACAGTTCATTGATTTATCATAATAGGAATAAAATGAGTGTAAAAATTATCGACAAAACTTGTTATCATTGTTACTTTTTAAATCACACCTGCCTCGATATCTCACGTATTTATTAATCGACGACGCTTTGAAGATTAGTTTAATTTAATATCACAAGAACGTGGGCCAACACGTTTCAGTAGCCATGGATAAGTTCATGTTATTGGTGGTGTTAAATATACTTTTTTACGGGTATACAAGTGGATATTTAACAATTGAAAATGAGGAATCGTTGCCTAATCACGCGTTTGACCAACAATTGTACAAAGATGTTCTGGATCCTGAACTGTGTCAGAGGCAGCTTAATTTCCTGAGGTTCAATAATACCGTACTTCTGGCTAGATGTAAGTGTTATTTATTTATATATTAAAATTATGTGAAGATGGGAAAATTGGTTGAGATTAAAAACGAAGGGTGTAGAAAACTCACAGACTCTAAACGGTGATACTTCCCTTTGTCAAGTACAATGTTTCTGTGCATAATCGCTTACTACTGAAAGGGGTTTTACAAACAAGAATTCTATTGAAAATGGTCAAGGCATAGTCCATAGTTTTCTTGTTAAAATATGAAATTATTACTTTTGTTTAAACTTAAACTGTAGAGATTCAATATTACGTAACATATTATATAAAATATACATGTTTATTGCGGCATGGTAACAAAAATAGTGTAAAAAAGAGATTCTAATTTCGCCATATTCGGGTACACCGTGTCCATAAGACTTACTTGACCTACTAGGACTAAACGAATAATTTTAACAGACTCATTAAGAAAGACATTGTCAATTCGGTGTAGGTATTTTTATTTTAAGCGTGCCGTTTGTAAGGGCGGATCCAGGGAGAGGTCATAGGAGTCATGACCCTCTAGGCTGGCTCCAGATTAACAGAATTTATTTATTATACTGTGGATAAAATTTATAAGCACAGCTAATTCTTTGCATGTCGATAAATAAAGTAAAAAAGTGTGTGTGTGTTCACAAATCACAGCTGTAACAAACTTGAAAAATAATTATTACGAATTCGAGTATTGAAATCGGATCCAGTGTTTTGACAAGAACTATATGACCCCCTGGCTTAAAAGCTGGATCCGCCCTTGACCGTTTGTGACATGGATCGTCACTAATAATAAAACATCCAAATAATCTGATAAATACTATGCAAATGCGCGCTGGCCCGATCAACTTATTATGATTTAAGACTTTGTACATTCCGGATTTATAAAAGTACAAAATATTTAAATGATAAGTAATCGATAGCAAATCAATATTCTGTCCGGGTGGTATCTATGTATTGTTTTTAGGCTATTTGTATTCGTCCGTATAAAAATCAGCGTACACAAGGTGTATATCTCGCCATTTTGAACTATACAAGTGTATCTGTTATGGGCCAAGTGATTAATGCGGGCAGTATTCATAATGCCCGGGCATTATGAATATGGCTACATGATGATCGGGCAATGTGATTAATAGGTGATTTTTTACGTGGTGCGCTGCCGCATTGTCGCATCTGCGATAGATCTATAAATTAGAAAGGTTGATCTGCTTATGTTTAGTTGTTTTTTAACGTCCGAAACATTATCTTCAGAAGAAAATTAGTGTACCCACTTTATGGATCAGTTAGGTCGACTGTGCCCCAAAACCGACTCGGAACGCCCCGACTTCACGTAGTCTTTTGGTTACCGACCCTAGAGTGTATATAAAATGCCGGAGGCGCGGAGGGAGAGCAGTCCGGCGACCAGCCTCAGCCGCTACGGCTCGCACGGTTGCCTATCTTTTGTTACGCAAGGGCGAAGGGGCTGAACTTCCCGTAGCGCCGGAGACGATGCATAAGCTAATTTGTATTGACAACAAGTGTTTCAAGGGTTAGGTTGCTATAATAGATATTTCTCAGGAATGGTGCGATACCTTTTCATGGGAGTGTTACCAGGGGAGGCGCGACACTCCCTCTCCCCCTCCACGACTCCCAACCCACCCCCTCGTGCTGCTCTATTCTAAATTCTACCACTTCGGTTCATTGTTTTGATTTTAATTTGCTTTACATCACTCTGCCCAATAGGCACTTTGCATTATTCATAATGCCCGGGCATTATGAATAATGCTCGATTAATCACTTGGCCCATAACATATCGCGTTTTTGGATCAGTCTGTGTACTATATCCAGTTTGGAACAGGCCGACATAATTGTATGGACCTGTCGAAGATAGTTAAGTGTTTCTCGTCTATCGATACATTACTTCGACCATACTACACTTAGATCTAGTTGCATAAACTAACTTTACCCACAACTTTGACTATGATAATGTCAGTCCCATACATTAAAAATTACAATATTATAGGTTGTTAAAGATGTAGTAGGAATTGGTCGACTCAACCGGTGTTTTACCATTCTCTGACAGAAAATTGACACGGATTAATAACTTCCATGTTGTTTCATAGCCATTGAGCTGTTGCTGGACTTATTCGGCTTATGTTTATTCCACATTCGTATTTTGTTTATTTAAATACTTTCTAAAGTACCGCACCTCGTTACTAAACACAATAGTACAAAAAGCAGCAAAATGCAGACTATCCCGCCCACACACCAACCACTACAACTCCTGTAAGCCACAATAGATAATAGCACGTATTTACGTTACTTCGATGATAGTTATTTACTATCATCGAAGTTCGGTAAGAGACACTAACTAAACTGGTGGTATGTATGTGAGAGGCCACCTGGGTAGGTGCCACCGCAATGTCTATTTCTCCCCTCAAACAGCAGTGTCAATGCACTGTTGTGTTACGGTTTGAAGGATATAGTAGCCAGAGTAACAATTAGACATATTGGGACCTACATCTTATGGCTCAGGATGGCGAGCGCAGTGAAATGCCAAGCATTGTTTTGTAATTCAAGGTGCTGTTTGGTTTTGCTAATGTTCATGAACAGTCGTATCGCTTACCATCAGGCGACTGGCATGCTCGTCTCGCCATTCACAACAATGAAAAAAGCTAACTTGATCGCCCATAATAAAATTAACCAGGAACAAAATAAATAGCAGTATTTGGAATTAAATAACAGTCCATCTCCCTCCACAGATATAGACTCCTATAATTTAAGTTGCTAAATTATTTCTAATATTTTCATAATAAGTGACGGGCAGTACATACCTATATTCTTACTAAACACCTAGGAATCTTTATATGTATTGTATTGTCCGTTACCCGAAATTATATCGAAGTTGCGGTCATGGTACAAATTAATGATTGTACTACAAAGTATGAAAAAAACATCCAAAAGTAGCTTCAGTTGTTGGACGATATTACATAGATATAACTTGTACAGATAGGCTTGGAGGCATAGATCTTGGCTAAAATATTTAAGGCAGTCCCGAGAATCTGATTAAAATGTCATGACTTTCAGCAGATACATTATATTTAAAAGCAATATTTTTATGATTAAAAATGGCTTTAATTACACGTGGATGAAGTCAGACTGAAACCTCACTGATTCATCATTGATAAAAATAAAACTCCGTAAGGATGAGCAAGCATTCTTAAAATAGAGTTCTCGGTATCATTTAGTTACGCAAATGACCGAAAATCAAATTATCAATCAGAATTTAGATTAAAATACATTAACATTTCTGCTATTTACATAGAATGTAATAATTTTATGACGTTTTCAAGTGGTAGACATGTCAGATCAATGACAAGCATTGGTTGTAATCTTATGCTGCCACTTCACATGGCTGTTTGTATTGGCTATTGGTTGTTTGTTGTATATGGCAAAATAAATGACGTTAAAAGCAAACATGCAAATAGAGGCAAATATGACAATCTATACTTATTTGTTATTGGCCTTGATTGTCATGCTGGCACTTCACATGGCTATTTGTATTTGTGTATTTGGCATAATTGGCAAACAATGCCATGTGAAGTGCCACCATGAGAGTATTTATAATATAGAGGGAGCTCTGATACATCAAAAACGTAGATAGAAATGGTGGTGCCGGGCTACCTTTCTTTTTCTGCTCTCCTATTGGTTGATATTTGACAGGTTGTTCAACATGAAAAATAAAATTCATTAGTTTAGAGCTATTTAAGTCCACTCTAACTAATTTTAAAGGATAATTGCTTAATATACTTTCGGTTATCAAAGGAATTTGTTGATAAATAATTTGTTAAATTTTTACTCGTATAGGAGCGCTACCAATAATACGAATAAGAAAATATCTACGTTTTTGAAGACGCAAATGTATGACAGCGCTCCCTCTATATTATAAATACTCTAAGATTGTTATAAAGACGCGTCCAAAATTATCGAAGTTCGCGCGTAAATTCGTTCGAAATGTTCGGTTAAATGGCGAATAGCAACAAATTATCATGGAATAAGAAGAAAAAGCAGCTATAAATAATAATAATAAACTATTATACAATAAAAACAGTACATAATAAATGCATGCTATGTTAATCTGTCGATTTACTACAACGTGAGTGTTGAATGCGTGTTCGTTATCTTAAAAACAAACGCGATTCATTGTAATCAATTGATATAATCTGTTATCAGTAATTCCTTTAAGTGATTGATCACGCATTTTTTTCGTGAAAATAGTTGTGTTACATGCCTTAATTACTTTTAAAATTGATCTTTGTACCATCGCTAGACCGGTTTCAAGCGATATTTTTAGTATGATAAAAAAAGCCCACATTATTCACAAATAATACAAATTTCAAATAAAATACACGTCTTTCAGTCTATTGACTTCATAAAAATTGCGTAAAAAAATTTAATGCCACATTGAATTGAAAGATATAGATTAGGAATTATGTTATCGTCTAGACTATGTTAATCTTCTCGTTCAATGGCATCAAAAAACTTCCTGTTACATTGATAATAATTATTGATGTATTTCAACAATTTGTTACAATTATGATTCCATCTTTTCATGGACACGTTATCTCTCACTATTATCCGAGTTATGAGTGTAATTAGCCGTCTCGAAATGATAACTGTTGGTTGCATTCGTATTTAGTCTCAAAGCTTTTCGACTTTACACCAATCTTCACTGTATTTTCATCGATTTCGAAGCGAATGTTAAATTTCTGTCAGCCAAATAATAACTTACTCTGGTTTTAGGTTAGGCACATAAAACAGGTGCCTAAATATTTAGAGTCAACATATTATAATTTTTGTTACAGTTCTGGACAATGGATTCCGAACGCCAAGAGGTATATTCAATGGCAATTTCATGGACGTGGGCAGTTACCACAAATGTTTGGAAATAAGAGAAGAAATGGCAGACTCGGCTATCGAAGGCAAATATTGCAGAATTTTGGTACCGTTTGATCAGGAATTGAATTTGCCCGATTTATCAGATTTACCCGAGATTGATTGGCCCAATATACCTTGGCCTAATATAACATGGCCTGATTTACCATGGCCTGAACTGAATCCGAATACAACGCGCATTTCACAGGATACCTTCGATAAAATGAGGATATACAACCGATTCCAACACGCCTCCGATGTGTCTCGTTCGTAAGTATTGCAATATGTGTATAAACTCACGCCTTTTTCCCAAAAGGGGTGGGCAGAAGTGGTACCGGGCACCCAATTTTCGCCATGTATCTTCCGCCCCACGATGTGATAGGCTGCGAGCCTATCACTATATCGGGCACGAATCCTTAACTCCTAGCTATAAATGATAGAAATGTTAGAAAGATAGATAGAATGATATTGAATATCACTTTGCCCGACCTGGGATTAGATTCCGAAACCTCAGCTTGGTTACTGTACTGTAGTACAACTACGCCACCGAGATAGTCAGGCATTGAATTTAGTATAACTGATTTAAAGGAAGAGCAGAGAATATAATGTTCGTGCGACCTGACTTGGTCTCGCAGTATTGACACCATAATCACTGTATCTGTCTCAAGAAAGTGAAGAACAAGTAGAAATGTTGCTAAAAGACACATATACAAACAGTTAGTGGTTATACTGTAACGCTTGACGTGGACTCACCAAATTTTTGAATCCGAGTTTAGAACTTTATATGTATGCTGCCTCAAGATCTTTATTTTTTATTTAATAACAACTAAAATGCATTCCCTAAAAAGTCGGAGCTTTTAGCTCTACATGCGATCTCTAGTTTATCAGGACGACTTGTAATCGATATTGTCCAACTTATTTCCTATATTCCTATATATTTGTTTCAGATCTCGTAGTTTCAGTTTCCGTTTGAATCTGGCTCTTTGCATTCCGAAGGCTTGTACCACGAGAGAAACCATTGATGGGTTGTTATTTAACACCACAGAGTTAAACTTCCAGTATGAAGACACTCAGTGCCGTCTGCCCAATGACAAACCTTGGGTCGCAGCTGATTACGTTGCTATGTGAGTAAATTAATATTTATTTTTGGGCTCCGTCCTATACATTTCTATACTACCTTTCCTAATCGTATTGGTTTCGAGGACTGATTTTTCAAGAGTAAATTAATATTTATTATATTTATACTTTTTAAGTCTCTTTCCTACCCTTGTTGGTTTGAACTGCTTTTTCTAGTTTGGTTTGCTGACGAGGAATCAATTAACATTCTCTTCAGTTTTATGTTTGTTCGTTTTCAAATTCTTACTACAATATATTTTTAACTCGAGTAGTATTTTATTAGATCTTTTGAACGACGAATTGTGTCAGAATTAAGAAACTTTGCTAAAATTCCCTTAAGATACTGTCTTTTCCTCTGCCACTTGTTTTACTACCGCCAGAATGATTATTTTTAAAACAATTTGTTTACAAATAGTTTTATAGATTATGTTGATTTATTATATTTGTATTATGATTGTGTTTTATTTGGTAAACACAATCGATGTCTCTTATCTTTAGTAATTATGGTAATTATAGTATATAATCTGTTGATAATACTATAAAATTATCTTAATTTACCTGAGAATGTACTTTATCCCTTCATCAGTCAAATCAAAGGATTTGACTAGTTCTAGGTCTAAACGTATGAACACATCACTCTTTGTAGTTGTTATAATTCTCTTTATTCTTATATTTCAGAGTATTATTCTCAATAATTGCTCTTATTACCATATTGAGTACCTCCTATGATGTCCGCCACAACGTCATTTTGAAGTCAGGTAAGATATATTCTTTTTCTTTAGTTTGGTTTGCATTTTTTCTCAATTTTATACGTTCCTGATTCATCAAACTATTTTATAATGGGCTTTTCTGGCGGGGATTGATCGCTGTCAATAATAACATACAATATTTAAAGATCGCGAATCAGATTCATACCAAGTCATAAGACAGCAATTAATGTTTCTGTATGGCAAACGCATAGAATGCTGGCTATGGTATAGTTAAATGTTTTAAATGGATAGTGTTGTATCGCTTACCTTAAACTATTGACTTTCTCGGCTCGCCATACTACCTTTTTTTATCATGCTTGCCAAAAATAAAGATACAGATTAAATAGGTATTTTAGTGTTTATAAACCACAAAAGTTTGTCCATATTGCTATCCATCTGCAACAAGTCGACACAAGGCGTTTATACAAGTCTATGAATGGCGAGACAGGCATGCCGTTCGCCTGATGGTAAGCGTTACGACCGCTCATGGACAGTAGCAAAACCAAAGAGCACCTTGAATTACAAAGCAATCCTTGTAATTCCACTGCGCTCGTCATCCTGGGACATAAGATATTAAGTCTCTTGTAATATTATTGCCTTTAAAATATATAATTTCAGTTTCACCATAATTTGAATTGATAATTACCATGCGTCGAAGACACGTGAACGGTGGATTTTAGGTAAACTAATCTTTTATCGTCGCGATAATTTCAAATTCAATCAATCATTAATGTAATATTCATATGTTTATCGGAAGCGTCTGCTATACGCGTTTGTATATGTATAAAAACTATTAAAAAGTATAAATTAATGACAAAAATTATAAATCGCATACCTACTATCCAATGATTAGCTGAGTGAGGACCGGACAGCCAAAATTGAAATTCAATTTCGCTATATATCAAAGACTTGTGACTTTATGTAAAAATATGTTTATTCGTAGATTAATTATTTCTTATCCTAACGATAAAAGAAAACGTGACAAAAGGAGAATGCCCATTCATAGTAATCGGTAAAAAATATCGTAGATTCCGATACCGATACTGCTTAAAATTTATTATAGCATTTTTATGGTTTGTCCTTAAACATTTTCCTGTTTTATCCTGGGCGCCAGATTTTTTTATAAAATAAAGTAACTATCATCGCATTTTACATTATACTAGCGGTCGGGCCCGGCTCCGCCCGGGTGCATATACGTTTTAAAATGGCGGTCAAAATGTTTAATTCTGACTATCAGTTTAGAATATCGACCAATCGGACCACGAAAAACGAACAAAATTTCCTCGTATTTGCTAGAAATATCACTACTGCTTTCCTCCTATAGGTCATAGCATGATGATATATAGCCTATAGCCTTCCTCGATAAATGGACTACCCAAGACTGAAAGAATCATTCAAATCGGACCAGTAGTTCCTGAGATTAGCGCGTTCAAACAAACAAACAAACTCTGCAGCTTTATAATATTAGTATAGATTTGTAGAGCCGAAGGCAAAATATATATATCACTTCAAATTTATTTCTGTAAAAACTCCGGGCTAAAAATATTTTTCCTACAAAATTAAGGAGGTTTCATCGAGGACTAAAAAACTTCGCACCGAAACTTAATGTCATAGTAAAATGAGCATTCTCCTTTGTGAACTTGAAAGTAACTCATAAATAACAGTTCCGAAGGTGTGCTGCATCTCTCAACCATTAGACTAAAGTGAAGGACCAAGCAAACACTCTAATAATTAAACGCGCCTAGAATTATATACTAGCCAAATTACAAGTAAAATATCTGACGAATACCTAATAATTGTGCAAAATATGTTAAACATCAAGAGCAGACATAACAAGAATAGGGAGAAAAATCTTACAAACACAAAAAATATTATTTAATCGACAAACAAAGTCACATATCGTTTTACATTTCGCATGCACATATTTGCCAGGACAATTGACGTCATTTAGGGCGCCGTAAATTATTATAAGCTGTGCGATAATCGCGTTCCACTGACACCAAACTTAAGTGTGTTAGTATGCACCTTCGATCAAATAATTATGCTAGATACAGGATCCGGAATAAAATCACTAGCCAAAAGTGGCAAAGGTTGCTTATCCTTTTTCATTTGAATTTCGAACTACAAGATGTAATAAAGTCTTAAATTATATTCAACCTCGGGTAACAATAAACCTTATTCCTTTGAATAAAGAATTATTATGGTTTGGACCATACTAAAATCAAATAAGAGCGCACGCTTATTAGTGCTCTTATTTCTCTTGCTGTTTCTTAGATCGCTACTTTATAATCTAGTGTATATATGATCGAAGGTATGCACATATAAATATATTCAGAAATAAATAAGAAACATTTTGTCACAGTTATCGGCTAATATAAAAAGTACGGTTGAATGAGATGTTGCCGACACACTCTTACTTATATTCTTAGTTATGTTTATAGAACTGCTTGCTCAGACAAGCTGTTTTGTCCAACCACTCTCAATCGTACTCTTGATTGTAGAGGAGGCCTGTGCCCTGCAGTGGGATGTATATGGGCTGATACAGTTACTCGAAATATTATATTTTAATTAAAGATCAAAAGTAGTAAATAATTATTTTCTATTTGATGAGGCTAAATCATTGTTTAAATATGGTACCTATTAAGAGACGTAGCGGTGATTAGTTTTATATGACGTGCTCCAATAAGGTTGACATAAATATTTATATTTGAAACCCTCTTTAAAATAATAAAGCTTTTTTTCTATTTATCAATTAGCAATTACATAACTTATGGGTGAAAATAAAAGCATTATTATATAAAAATAGAGAGATTAACGAAATTACAATATTTTGCACAAATAGATTCATCAGTTATCGGATTATAAGGTATTTCCGGTTTATATTACTTATAAGGCTTGAATTATAATCTCTCTGTGGCTTAATAAATAGATTATAATTAGTATTCTTGTTTATAGTTCGATTATATCTAGTATAATACCAAATATATTTCGTGGTAAATAGACACAATAATAACGGTCATATTACACAAAAGTATTGTTACAAACGTATTAAGTCATAAATATGGTCTGTTCGTTCAAAACAGTAAATAAAGTTGTGGCTAGGATGACATATGGGCCAATACCTCCAAATTATACGTATGAATATTATGATAGCTTTCTTTTGTACCCTTGACACAATAGATGTTAATATTATTGGAATTTACTGCAGTTCTCGCTTTTCAGGTAATTATGTACGGTTCCGAGTAGGTCAGTGTTATTATATTGAAGACGCCGGCGAATACATTATTATATTTACACTTCCTTTTTAACATTTTGGCCTCTTTATTTTGCTAGTATAATAACCATATATAACATAACGTTCACTGGTGGTAGGTCTCAATGTGTGTGGCCGCCTGGGTAGGTACCACCGCAATGTCTATTTCTCCCATGAAACAACAGTGTAAATGCACTAATTTTTTTTCGTATTGAAGAACATTGTAACCAGAGTAACTACAAGATATATTGAGACTTAACCTTATGTCTCACGATGGCGAGCGCAGTGGAATACCAAACATTGCTTTTTAATTTCAGGCGTACGGCATGCTCGTCTCGCCATTCAGTGCAATAAAAAAAAAACAAGTTTCTGCATATATTTATTTATTTTTTTATTTATTTCTAGATCCTAAAAGAATAAACAAAATATACCAAGCATTCTCGGTGTACACAAATATGCGTCGTCTTGTAACATATACACCTGTTCCTGGCAATATCGAATGTTTGGACGGAGTCAGGACATTCGCTATACTTTGGGTCATTGTGGGACACACATTCTTGACTCACGTCGAAGGCACCAATCAGAACCCGCTGGATGCTGTAAATGTAAGTATAATTAGATATACAGAGCATATCTAGACTGCGACCAAAGCCATGTAGTTTTAGTGACTATAGAGACAATGCAATAAAAATGTCGCATATTTTTTTTTGTTCCTATCGTTGTGTTTCGGTGGTAAATCTATAGTTTTTGCTTAAAAGATAATTTGAACCAATGCGTTCCATAGCGTCATTAAACATAAAAGTGTGTACATTGTTATTTTAGGAATAACAATTGTTTTAATACCAAAATAAAGATAGGAACTAAATTATTATTATTACTCGTATTTAGGCTAATAGCAAGGTGACTTCGCCGTTTAAAAATATCACCATCAGTCCATTAACGTCCACTGCTGGACATAAGCCTCTCCTATGGCTCGCCACTGGGCTCGATCTTCAGCCCATAGTCTCTTACCATACCAACCATCTTCCGAAATATATGTTCTAAATACGAAATATTTCTAATTCCAGTGGTTCACTTCACTCTCAAGTCTTTGGATTAACGTGGCTCCAATTACTGTGGACACTTTCTTCCTGTTGAGTGGTATGCTTGTTGTCTACACCACTGTTGGGAAACTGACTAGATGTAAGTATATATATTTCACTTTATTAAAGTTTTCAAACCCATCAGACTTAATACTATCCCGTCCTCACATTATAACCAATCAAAAACTACGAGAGGATTTTCGATCTCACAAACATTTCGACGGTCGGACGGAAAAAAATGCATTTTTGTTTTATTACACTAATTGCCAGTAATTAAAGATTTATTATTATTTAGAATAATACAAATTTTATTCCTTTGTTTATCAATAAAATAAAATTAAACGTGCATAAAATTAACATAATTAAAAATTTAATTTGCCACTTAAATGTTATAAGTGTAAAGTAGCGAATTTATAGTTTCGATAATTTACGTAGAGACTGTCGATTTGTCTTAGTATGTTGGTCGAAAACGTGGCCTCTTGATACACGCGTGCTGTCTTAACACATTGCAACATTGCGGCTGTAAGAATACAAAAAATGTATATATTATCAATAGCTATTTATCCTTTGATTAAACAAGAATTTGTCGATAAAATATCTCGAAGCTTCTGCCGGCTGCATTACGCACTGTAATAAAGATATACAAAAGAATATTTCACCATATAATTACGCAATAACTAGATCTATGCAAAACAATAAGGTTTATTATTATATTACCGTTATAAATTTCCGAATGATAAGCACGGTAGTCGATAAATAATATTCGTATAATATCAATCGATATGGTTTTTCCTTCATGACTCAAATAATTCGGAGTAGGTATGACGTATTATTGCTTCATATTTTTAAAGTGCATCGTGGAAATAACGTCATAAAATATTTGATTATAGATTACTGTGTAAGACTATGAGCACGTTTTAGTCCAGATAAACTATAGATTGGGTTATCGATAATTATTATCTTTCGATAGTCGACACAATTATACCGGACTCATTTTGGTATATATTTTGCTTAAATAATTATTGAAGCCCTTAAATGCAATAACATTTTTCAAAATTAAAGTCCGGTAGGTACTCTGAATGTTAGATGTATGGTTGAGAATTAATACTGGTTTAAAATATTGTGAGCGATTGTCCCTTCCAGTTCGATACAGATTTTCTGCCACCAATAACCATATAGTTATAGTATCTAAACTATTTTACTAATTAGTATACTAAATCTGTGGAACCAGTCGCCAGCGGCATCATTCCCGGACAGATACGACCTGGTGTCCTTCAAAAAACGAGCGTATTCCCACCTTAAAGGCCGGCAACGCATCTCCATGCCCTTTGGTGTTGCAGATGTACATGGAAAGCGGTGTTCACTTACCATCAGGTGAACCGCGTGCTCGTTTGCCCCCTATAACATAAAAAAAATATATATATACTGTTAATTTTTCTGCGATATCCTTCCGTCAGATATTGGCTGAAATTTAGTTTACCTATAAACTGGTGATAGACTTACTTTGCGTTTGATGTAATGTACGATAAACATAAAATAAATGGTGAAATAAACTAGTAAGTATGAATGAAACGTAATAAATAAGATAAAACTTATCCAATTTGATATAGAGTTTATAACATTACAACTTCCGAACAGCAGTTTTGTTAGCGGCACAAAATGGGTGATTTGAATGCTACTAAAAATATCGATAATCTCATTATGACGTAGTAAACTTTCCGAAATAGTTTGATTACATTATCTTGTAATCTCATATTTAATCTTTATTAGTAAATGATAAACCACGTTTGTTTTTGTGATAAACGTATACAGGAATAATATGTACATTTGTTTTTAAGTGTTATCGATAAATTAACGTTCTTTTAACGAAACGTAAAATCCGGTATTGTGACCGACGCTGATTTAACGATTTTGTATCAAATGACGCATATTAATTGATTACCAGGAAGCGGACAAAATTATTTCTACCGACAAGAGATACTCATCACCAACTTGTAAATAGTCTAAATGAAACTGGGCTTAACTTATATAAAATTATGTAAATATATACAGATTACTGAGCAAGAAAATAAATATGACGATGGGAAAATCGTTTTCAATAACCAATCAGAATACACCAAAAAAGAATGACAATTTACTGTACTATTTTTGTTATACATACATACTTACATACCCTAAAGTCTAGACTATATTTGATTTATTAAAATTTACGGCATTTTATGTTAAAAATTTAAAATATCCTTTTGAGCTTATTAAGATGAAATTATACATTGTAAAAGCCAATACTAGCTTTTATACTAAATGTTACAACAGTTGAGACATTCATCATCATTGTCAGAAGCTCTGTGATTTTTTCAAACTACCCTCAATTAATCCAAAAATTTTCTTTTCAGTAAGACTATTCCAGAATCTCCATCTCTTCTATTTGAATCGGTTGCTGCGTATGTTCCCTATATTGGCGTCGTTTGTGTTGATCCAAGCTTCGATACTGCATCGAGTGTCTGACGGACCATTATGGAACAGAATGGTTCTCGACACAAACAGCTGTCGAGTGTACTGGTGGTCCACGCTGCTTTACGTTCAGAATTATGTCAACCCTGATAGAATTGTAAGTTATTAACTAATTATATTTTGGTATGAAACTATAATTTACGGATTTTATCGCGGATTTGATAAAACATCTTTTGTAGAGCGTTACTGAAACTATTTGTCGCTCGCAACAATGTTGAAAATGCTTGCTTGTATTATGAATGCAGTTTAATAAACGTGAATATAATAATTTGTATAACCGTTAAGACGAAATCTATTAAATTAAGATTTACTGAAAGGCACATCCTTTTTAAATCAATGGTTTATTCTCAGTAGTTCCATTCACAGTTCCATCATTTACCCTGTGGTTTGGGGGTACGAGAATTCCGCCACGGTATCCTCTGCCCGTCGTAAGAGTCGACTTAAAGGGGTCATCGGAGTCATTGGGCACACGGCGGGGGCCGTGCGCCCTCGCGTATAACGACTCCGAGACGTACGGATGATGGAGCCTCGTCTCCGTCATGGACGCCCATAACAGCTTGGCGGGCGTCCGAAAGGAGGGTGTAAGTGGAGGTAATCTGGGCCTTCATAAGGCCCAGCAATGGTTTTGCGCGGGGTAGTTCGCGGACGTAAATCGGGTCGCCCTTCGCCCTGGGATGTCCGGTGCTGCCCACAATGCGTGTGAGGGCTATCGAGAGGTTTTTAGTCAGTATGCTGGCGTAGGTATTGCTAGGGACCCAGCTCGGCTACAATATCCGCGTTTGTACCGGGCTGGAAGGCCAGAGACACTGACATACCCCTTTCGGCCTCCCCCGGGGTACCGAAGGGGGAGCTTAATAGCTTTTCCTCTTGAAAACAAAAAAAAAAAAAAAAACAGTTCCATCATGTAACTACTGAGAATGAAAAGTCTCAGTAGTTCCCTTAAAGAAACTAGTGGGATTATAAATAAACCTAATTTATATTTTTCCAGTGTCTCCCCCACACATGGTACCTAGCGATTGACATTCAGCTGCACATTATATCGCCTCTCATCTTATTCTGGTTGCTCGGGACCAGAAAACGAGTGGCTTGGATAGTTCTGTCCACCACAATGGTCGTCACGCTCACTGCAGCTACTTTATACAACGCCTTAATGAAGTTCCCATCCACGCCGTTAAATCCTGAGTGAGTATCTTCGACATACACTAGATTATAAGTAACGGCCTAAAAAACGAAATGAGCACAAATAAGCGTGCGCTCTTATTTGATATTAGTATGGCCCAAAACATAATAAATCTTAATTCAAAGGAATAAGGTTTATTGTTACTTGAAGTTGTTTGTAATTTAAGACTTTTTGCTACATCTCGTAGTTCGAAATTTAAATGTATAAGTATAAGCAACCTTGGCCACTTTTGGCGGGTGATTTTGTTCCGGACTCTGCATCTAGTATATGATATTATATCAAAATGTTGCTGGTGAGGAGTCATCGGAGTGAAGTTTTAAGATTGATCATTATCATACGCACTAAAACGGTGAAGGAAAACATCGTGAGGAAACCTGCATACCATAGCGGTTTATAAGAATTTCTATGGTACGTAAGTCCGCCAACCCGCACTAGGCCAGCGTGGTGGACTATATGGCCTAACCACTCTCAATCGTACTGACGATTGTAGAGTAGGCCCGTGCCCTACAGTGGGACGTATATGGGCTGATCTAGAATCTAGAATTATCATAGTGATCCATTAAACCAGTGGTTCTTCCTTCTACTCATTCTGTATCAGACCATTTATGTCCCGCTGCAGGGCACGGGACTCCTCTACAATCGAGAGTACGATTGAAATTGGTTAGGCCATATAGTCCATTACGCTGGCCTTATGGGGGTTGGCGGACTTTATATAACAAAGAAATTCTTGTAAATACCTATAGTTAATGTACGATGTCTTCATTCACCGTTTTAATGCGTGCTGATTGACTATGAATACACACATGGCTCCAAAAAGTCAGAGCTTTTTCTCATGAGGGAAAAATTTGACAGATTTCTGTGTAGCTACAGAATTATTATTTTTTATTTTACTAGCTACAATATTTTTCTTACCTTCGTAGTTGGGTGTTAAATACATAGATTCTAAAATAACAATGTACACCCTTTTAGTTTTAAAGACGCTATAGAACGCAAGGGTTTAAATTATGATTTTAGCAGCAACTATGGATTTACCCCCCAAACAGACAAAAAAAGCGTTTATTTTGCAAAAATTTTAGTTGCATCTTGATTGTAGTCACTAAATCTACGACACGGCTCCGTTTTCAGGAGCAGTCTTGATATACCATGTAGATATAATATTAATTTAATTTACATATGACAGAAATCTGTAATATCATATATTTTTTTTTGTTACAGAGAGTACTCTAGGTATACTAATTTGTACTACTTCAACACTCTATCCCGTTGCCCGCCATTCTTCATCGGAATGATCTACGGATATTTGCTACATTTGTACCGCGATAAGGTCGTCGTTATACCCAAGGTATGTATAATAATATGATTGTTAAGCTTTTACAGAGTTTTTCTGATTGGGTCACTGTTTTGAGTAGTGAATTAAAAGTAAATATATATAATATGTATACAATTTCGGCATGATTATTGTCACATTCGAAAATGTATGACTGTATACACTGAAACCGATTTTTTTTTCGTATTAAGCATTCACCTGTAGATAATTGTTTGTAACATACAAATGTGTATATTCTTATAAATTAAAATTGATTATGGTCCAAAACATACAACATTTTAATTTAAAAGAATAAGGTTTATTGTTTCCCGAAGTAGATTATAATTTGAGACTTTTTGCTACATCTCGTAGTTCCAAATTTAAATGTAAAGGTATAAGTATCTTCTGCCACTTTTGGTGCGTGATTTTGTTCCGGACCCTGTTTCTAGTATATAATATTTATTCGAAGTTTGTGAGTACTAAATGTATTCTTTCATTTTCAGACTACAGTAGCCCTACTATGGATCTGTGCGTTCACACTATCAACCACAGTGTTCGGTGGCACGTATCCGATATACGACCTACAATGGAACAATCCTTCTATCGACGCCCTCTACAACTCATTGGCCAGGCCAGCCTGGGCCCTGGCTATCGGATGGCTCATATTCGCCTGCCACCATGGATATGGCGGTAAGTCATCTTAGAATGATATTTTATGTAAAGCAAGTAGGTTAGCTTGGTTTTAAATTAGAGATGAAACGGATATCCGGTAACTATCCGGTATCCGGCCTATCCGGCCGGATACCGGATAGTAGCGCACTATCCGGCCGGATACCGGATAGTAGCGCACTATGCGGTCGAATACTGAATAATAAAATAAATAAATATATATATATCACTAGATGTCGAATTCTTTACGTTATTAACTCGTCGATATCGCGCTTTTCCGTGGAAATAAAATTTTTTCTTTATGCCTATATCCTTTCTCGTTGTCTAATCTATCTCTGTATCAAATTTCATCAAAATCGGTTCAGTAGTTTAGGCGTAAAAGCGTAGCAGACTGACAGACAGACAGTTATTTTCGAATTTATAATATTAGTAATGGACAATATTAGTATGGATAATATTAGTAATTATGGACGGACACTGTTTATTAAATTAAAATTATTACAGATTTTTTTTTGTTAAAAAGTTAATTAATGACAATGTTAGTACTCAAAATTAACTAGCGGCAAATTATGGTGAATGAATACTAAATTTGGGGCATTTTTCGCAACCTGGTATGAGCGATTACACTCGAAAGCCCCAAGTCGTGTCCGAATATTTCCGATCTTAATCGCGCGTGCATATTCAAATAAAATTGTAACGCTATAAGCGGCCGAATATCCGGTGGCCGGATATCCGGCGCTCCGGCCTCGTAGCTAGCCGAATATCCGGTATCCGGCCAAATCACTATCCGTTTCATCCCTATTTTAAATCATTAAAAATATAATAATCAAGCCAATATTTGGGATGTAAAATAAATTACCTATGTGAATATGTAACTTTCCGTCTATTCTATTGATCATCTAGACTTAAAACAATCTTTTTTTAATTCATTCTACTTCTATTACATTCATAGTCTGGATAGAATAAATTAAAATAAGCCAGTGTTCAGAGTATACTATGTTGTAAATATACCCACATCATATGAGGGAGTACTTAGTCCGTCATATATTCTATATTCTACAGATTATCCATGCAACCAAAAACACACCTTATTCCAACGTCCTTACCCACTATTTTAGCGTATCAAAACCCCCAAAATGTTTCGTTTCCAGGTCCCGTGAACTGGTTCCTGTCACTCCGAGCGTGGAAGGTGCCAAGTCGCATATCCTACGCGATGTACATCACCCACTTGCCGCTCATGATTCTGTTCAACTCCACTTCAGTAATACCGTTCTACTTCACCGCTCAGGGCGTCGTGAGTATTTATACTGTTTTTATTATAATATTTTGTTATTTTATGATTGCCAACCCGCACTAGGCCAACGTGGTGGACTATATGGCCTAACCACTCTCAAACGTATTCTCGACTGTAGGGGTGGCCCGTGCCCTGCAGTGGGACGTAGATGGGCTGATACAGATTTTATAATCATTAGATAAACCAGGTACAATATTTGGCCCAACGATTCGAGGGCATTTGAATAACTTGACAAAAAAAGACGTCGAGAGATCCCCTGGATGCATTAAAATAAATGGCCTGAATTTAGTTCGCAACTCGAATTGTGGAAATTAACTTCCTGTGAAAATGAAATTGCGTAGGTTAAAATAATGAAAACAAATTACTATATTTTTTATTACATCATTAATTATGTGCAGCTTTATAAAAAGATTTGAAAAAAAAAACTGACCACTTTTTTTTTTAACTTTTTTTTTGTGACGTCACCAAAAATCTACTTTATTACAGATGTTCCACTTCTACCGCGATGTGACGATGACGATGCTCGTGTCGCTGATACTGACCGTGGTCATCGACTCTCCCTTCTCTACTCTCATCAAGGTCGCTTTAGGGGGAGGTGAGTTTTCGTAAACACTATTTATATTTTAAAAAACAAACATCATTCATACATTTCCTGATAGTAACTTTATTAATAACTAGCTTTTGCCCGCAACTTCGTCTGCGTTATTAACTTTATTTACTTCAGTATTATTTGCGCGAAACCCGTTTATGTATATTTAAAATGAAAGTTGCTTATGTCCGATATTCTAACACAACCTTCCGTCCATTCCTTCCTTTTCCCTGACCGTAAATGTGAAACTCTTACACTCATGAACAACGTATAAAATTAGTAAAAATTAAAATATTGCTTTCCCTATCCAGTTCTTGAATTAAACCATCAAGCTCAATTTCTATGGGTTATTTTGTACCCACGGAACCCTAAATACTTTTTATAAAATTTCATCCCCTTCGTGCCATTTTTCCAAAATTAGTGCATGCCAATTTCTTGTGTTTATAATAGGTAGCTGAAATACGAATTTTCGTACCAATAACAGTGGTTTCGATTTTGTATAAAAATTACAACCCTTATTTTAAGCCCTTTGAGGCTAATTTAACACAAAAAAGTAAGAAATTATTTTTGTTTTTAATTGACCACCTAAACTGCCAAGTTTGAAATCTGTACCTTTCACGGTTCGTTTTTCCATACAACACAATTTCACCCTTTTCACTCCTTTAGGGATTGAATTTCAGTAAATCCTTCATTAACACTGCTCTACATTATGATAGGAAGCCCCGTGTAGAATTTCAAGTTCCTAACTTCAGTAGTTTCGGTTGTACGTTACCACTTTAGGGTTAATTTTAGAAAAATAAAGTATGCAGCTATGTTAGCAGTCAGCAGCTATGTTATGCAAAATTTGCTAACTGTGGCTTTAACGGTTTCGATTTTCCATACAACTGTTTTTTTCCCTTTTCACCCCCTTGGGGGAGGAATATCTTAAAATTCCTTCTCAGTGCTACCCTGCGTCAAAATAGGAACCCTTGTATAAAATTTCAAGTTTATAGGTTCGGTAGTTTCGGCTGTGCGTTGATCCGACAGTTCGGTTCTACAAAAGTTCAACCCTTATTTTAACCACCTCAGGGTTAATTTTAGAAAAAGTCAATATGTAGCTATGTTTGTTTTTGATCGATTTACGAAGGGCAGTTTGACAACTATGGCTTTAACGGTCTCGATTTTTTATACAACCGTTTTTTACCATTTTCACCTCCTTAGGGGTTGAATATCCATAAATCCTTCCTTAGTGCTATCCTATGCCACAATAGGAATCCCTGTGTAAAATTTCACGTTTCTAGCTCCATCAGTTTCGGCTGTGCGTTGATTAGACAGTTCAGTTCTACAAAATTTCAACCCTTATTTTAACCACTTTAGGGTTAATTTTAGAAAAACAAAGTATGCAGTTATTTTGGTTTTTGATTGATTAACGAAAGTGCAAAGTTTGACAACTGTGACTTTAACGGTTTCGATTTTCCATACAACCGTTATTTACCCTTTTCACCCCCTTAGGGGTCGAATTTCCTAAAACTCCTTCTTAGTGCTACCCTAAGTCACAATAGGAATCCCTGTCTAAAATTTCACGTTTCTAGCTCCAATAGATTCGGCTGTGCGTTGATTAGACAGTCATTAAATCGCTCTAGTCTCGCAACACTTCAACCCCTATTTTAACCCCTTTAGGGCTAATTTTAGAGAAACAAAGTATACAGTTAAAATCCTTTTTATATGACTAACTAAAGTGCCAAGTTTGACAATTGGTAACTCTAACGGTTTCGATTTTCCATACAACAGTTTTTTGCCCTTTTCACCCCCTTAGGGGTTGAATTTCCAAAAATCCTTTCTTAGTGCTCACCTACGTCACAATATGAACTCCTGTGGAAAATTTTACGTTCCTAGCTCTAATAATATAATAGTTTCGGCTGTGCGTTGATACGTCAGTCAGTCAGTCACCCTCCTCTTTTATATATATAGATGATGCATTAAATTGGAATGTGGATATTTTAGCACATTAGTTTCAATGTTTTACAGTTTTTAAGTTTGAGAGTTTTAATTAAAATTATACATTTGATCCAGTTGTCTTAATATCAATGCAAATTATATAATATATTTCAGAGCACTTCATTTTGAGTAATATTTTAATTGAAAAAATATATCTCAAATTATTATGTTGCATTTTTGGTAAAAGTTTGCTTCGCTATTATCTCATATTGTGCCGTAATTACTTTCATTTCTTAAAGTGATGAACTATTTCCTTAATTAAATTTTATTTGATTTCTTTTTTAGGTGCAAAAAGGCCTCCCAAAGCTGCCATAGTGGTGGAAGATAAAACGGAACAAATCAATGGACACCGTAATGCGGCCTTCAGTGAAGATGAGACGAAAAGCGAAAAGTTATAGTCAGTCACCACTGTGATATTCACATAAATGTTCTGTGCAATAAGCTGGCTCAATAGATTTTATCACCAACGCCGTAAGTCCAGTACTATTTATAGCGATATCTCTTTCTTTATTTCCTCTCTCACTCTCTCTTTCTTCTTCTTTTTCGTATAGATGAGAGTAGAATAATATAGCGTATACCTAAAATAAACTGGACAGTAAGTATCAATTTCTTTAAGTGTCTAAAGCCATAGAGCCATTATATGAATGGCCGGGAGTTAAAAAACTGAGGCAATAAAAAAGGAAAATATTGTTAAATAGAGTAATATAGAATCGAGTTTAGTAATATCGAAGTTGGTGAAAATCTTTTAGGTGAATCCTATAGAGCATTTGCTTAGTCGTATCTATTTAATATACAGATACAATATAAATGATTATATGGAACGTTGTAGGTGTCGGTCGGATTGGATTAATCGATCTTTTATATTTTATATTTAATTTAAATAGGTTAATTATTAATCTATTTTGAGTTTGTAATGAATAATACAGTATTTTCAAATAGGCAGTATTGACAGAAAATAGAAAAAGTATTTTTAATTTCCAAGAAATTGTATCAGTCCATATACTGATTTGTGAGAATGACTTATTTCTACATTATGTAAAAAAAATGGTTTTTAGGTGAGCAAGGCCAATTTCATAAAAAAGTGAATTTTTAAATACTGTCATTGATATTATGCGTAATATTATGGTCCTGAAGAGTTTTAAATTTTGCGAAAAAGGCGTGCTGTCTAAATTTTCAATAGATACTTAAAAAATATATACTATCAAAACTGTAGAATTGGTTATATCAATTGATAGCTCTTTTATAAAGAGTCAAACGTTTTTCTATGAAAACAAAAATGTGGATGTTTTATTGTACCTTACTCATAGACAGTTATAAAATCATATTTTAGTTATCCAATATTTTGTGTCTTTCGAACAACTTTCAATGTAACTTTAATACTGAACCTAGATCCATTGGAATGCGACTCAATTTTGAGTTCTACTCTAGGTCCAAAGATATTCATGAGGTCTTCACGGTGTCTTTATGGGACCGCCTGTCAAGTATACCGTTTAAAACAAAAAAAGAATTTTCCAAATCGATTCATACGTCTTCGAGTAATTCAATTTCAATTCAGTAAACAACCTCCTCCTTTTTATGTGGTTAAAAATAGATATTTAAACTGTGTATGAATAAGGACTTTGGTCCCGATTCCACTGTAAGATACAAGTCATGTGTCATGAATGTTGGAATCTGCCAGTAGTTAAGATGAAATACGAATGGATTAAATCATGTTTGTATGAAAAAATAACTACAGTAGAAAGGACTCATCATCGATACTATAATCGACTATTTAATTGATTACAAAAGAAGTGGAGATGTGCCAATTTTTTACACGCTTTATATTAGCTTCACTTGTTTAAAAGTATATTTATTACGGAGTTTTCAGAAAAAAATATTGTATTATTATAAATAATTTAATATCAAATTACCTCAAAATATTTTAGTTATAGAAAATAGGAAAGGATTTAGTATATAATATGATAGAAATTATGTGTCCATAAATGAGGTGAATGTACCAGTGATGTGAAGTTGTGTTCAATGATTGTGAATGACGTTTGGTTGTCTGTGAAAGCATGTAAAATAAAATTAAATAAGAATATTAATTATGTTATTATTTCCCCTTTGTTCTGCAATTTGTTTATTATAGTAACTTATTATTAATAAATAATTTATAGTACTTGTGTAATAAAGGCTATAATTTATTGGAGTCAATAACTATTAATAGAGTGGAACTAAGAAAATAAAATATGATTGAAAACTAAAACCTTCGATCAAATATACACTAGATACAACATGAGCGCTTAGAAAATGGCACCAAAAAAGAGTGCTTTAAGCACCCTTTCGCCTTCAGTCACGCACCGACCGTTGCTTCTAAAACGTCGTATAACTTTAGACAATATTATGTGAAAAGCTACTTTAAGCTCCAGGAATAAGGTGGAATTTGTGTTAATATATTTGGAATATGTGATCTTTTTGTTTACTCTTTTTAATGTCATGCATCGGTGCCACTTTTAACAGAACTTTTATAGGGAACTGTGTATCTAGTGTATATTTGATCGAAGACTAAAACTCTTTAATTTTTCAATGGCTGTGCCATTTTTTAACAACTGCTGTTAACCTGCTACCCTCAATATAACAAAGCTATTTACGCTTTGTGCCAAATTAAAAGTTAAGACTTAGGTACATATTACGTAATGGGAAAAAAATACCTGATTTTAATTGATCCGGTTGAGATGTTTGTCAAACAATGCTTAGTAATTTATTCTCCCCATTGTTTATTATTAACGTTTGTTTTCGCTTTGTTTATAAACGAAGTTAAAAAGTAACATTTGAATAAATTAATTTAATGTATATAATACCTCAATGATTTATGATTTAATGATTAATTTAATTATACATAATTGTCAGTAAGATACTGCATGTAGGTTTGAATATAAAGCACAAACAATTAAACAAACTGGATTGTCCAACATAATAAATATAATTGTATCTATTATTCATGCTCTTGTGACTTGTTATTGGATACCATATTTAAAATTGAAGTAAAAATATAATTTATCCTCAAGTTATGTAATATTACAAATACTTCTCAACAAAAAAATCGAAACACCTTGCAAGTGTATTTTTTTATATATTTTTTTATTGCACTGAATAGCGAGACGAGTATGCCGTACGCCTGATGGAAAGCGATACGACTACTCATAAACAGTATGTTTCGTTAGGATTATCAGAAAAATGTTTAATGTGTGTAATATAATAATGATAATAACTATTAACCATTAAAACATTGGCAGTCTGCTGCCTTCAAAAGTGTATCGCTAAAAGTGTAAACCATAAATTATACTTCATAGATTAAAAAAAAATACATATAAATGAAATATAACTAGAGACTGGCCCGGCTTTACCCGTGCACAAACATATAGTTTCGCGTACGGTTATATTTATATTGATAAGCAAGTACAATGTTTTTGCTGTCCCCCTATGCTGCTTTTCCAAGCCCGTCCCGTCATATTCCGTCCTGTCCTGACTCATTAGGACACATGACTCAAGTCATGCTATCCTGTCTTCTCTTGTCCCATCCCATCCCTGTGAGTTTGAAAGAGTAACAAATATATTTGCGTGCTTGCAAATTCCTTGTCTCACGGGAACACTACATATCTCTACTCCATAGACGAACAGACAAACAAAAAATGTAACAAATATTGTTTTGGGCACTTTTAAATGAATAATGTACAAATATCGATCAGTTACAATTCAGTATTTAATACATTACAGTTACTGGTGGTAGGTCTCCCATATGTGAGAGGCCATCTGGGTAAGTACCACCGCAATGTCTATTTCTTCCGTGATATTGTAGCCAGAATAACTACTGGACATATTGAAACTTAACATCTTATATCTCAGGATGGCGAGCGCAGTGAAACGCCAAGCATTGCTTTGCAATTCAAGCTGCTGTTTGGTTTTGCTACTGATCATAAGCAATTGTGTCGCTTACCATCAGGCGAATGGCATGCTCGTCTCGCCATTGATAGCAATAAAAACAAACATGTAAGTATTAAAATTAAAAATACCTAGCCACTTCTACCTGAACTAGAAGAATTTAAAATTTTATTTTACTTGTTTAGATATATTTTTATACGGTACAAAAATAAATATCCATTTAGCTCAAATAATAGTTAATTTACATTTATTACATTAAGTACATTGTATTTTTAAGAGTATTGTTATTTCTATAAAATTGAATTATTTACATTTCGACATAAACCTTACAGTGGATTCAAACTTTAAAATCCAATTCTTCCTTAGGCGGTTTCCATTATCATTATTTATTATCATTAATTTAATATTAATTAAGTATACATTAATCATCATTAATTATCATCCATTACCATCTTATAAAATTAGTCATATAAATAAACTTAATCTAGACATGACTGCGTCATATTTAACAAAACAACCATTCCCTAAAAATAGTATTTACCATGAAATATCCAACAAAATCTGAAGGTCCACTGCTGAACATAGGCTTTGTCTCTTCCATTTTAAATAGAACAATTTAATTGTATACTCATTCGTAGTGCGTGGTGGCCTGTTGGTACATGTACCAGACGCGGGTGAACATGTTGTTCACGGTGGTCGCGGTCTCGAATCCCAGGGCACACCTCTGACTTTTCAGAGTAATATTTATTGATAACCAATCACCACGCACTAAAACGATGAAGGAAAACATCGTGAGGAAACCTGCATACTATAGCAATTTATAAGAATTTCTATGGTATGAAAGTCCACCAACCCGCAATATGCCAGCGTGGTAGTCTATGGCCTGACCGCTCTCAATGGTACTTCCGATTTTAGAGGAAGCCCGTGCCCTGCAGTGGGACATATACGTGTATAGGCTGTACGTACTCATTTGATACAATGTATTAAAACTATGTTGTAATTAAACGTAACAGAATCGTCATCTCCAACAAGCCTCATGTCCCGCGCCATTTCTATGTAGTCCTCCATAAATTCCTTGTGCAGATCTTCTGGCATCTTAAATGGACTTATTGATGACACTGTATCTGTCGATAAACCAAACAATTGAATTATTTTTTATTTTTTTAACCACCCTTTAAACTTAAGAGCGTTAGAGGAGCGGACTCTCAAAATTGGAACAAGAAAAGGGAAAAAGGCGAATGATGGAAAATTTAAATGTATTATAGCTTCTGGTAATGATAGTGGCCGAAAGGAATACAGCAGAAGAGATGTTTCACGACTTCATGATGATTTTCTATTAGATAATGGTGATCTTAGGCCCATTCCTACTACATATATTCTAAAGCAACTACAGTGTGACTGTATCACATTAAATTGTGGTGTAAAACCCGTTATAATGGACCATGTAATTGTATCATGACCAAGCATCAACTGGAATATATTAAAATGTAATATCTGGTTACAAACTATAATTAAATTTTAATGGCTGGATATATATCACATCAGGTTGTTATTTACCATCTACGAGTAGTTCTGTTGTGGCGTTATAATCAGTCGCGACAAATGATGCGAGTATATATCGTCTACGATGTTTTGGCGTACGAATGCGTGCTTGTCATCCATCATCCATCATCCATCATCCATCCATCAGCCAAAGGAAGTCCACTGCTGAACATAGGCCTCCCCCAATGATTTCCACAGAGACCTGTTGGAGGCAGCCTGCATCCAGCGACGTCCCGCGACCTATACCAGGTCGTCGGACCATCTAGTGAGTGGACGTCCTACGCTGCGTTTTCCGCTACGCGGCCTCCATTCGAGCACTTTCCGACCCCATCGGTCAGATCTCCGCGCTATGTGCCCTGCCCATTGCCACTTCAACTTGCTAATCCGGTGGGCTATGTCGGTTATTTTAGTTCTCCTACGGATCTCCTCATTTCTGATTCGATCTCGTAGGGAAACCCCGAGCATAGCCCTCTCCATAGCTCGTTGAGTGACTTTGAGCTTCCTAATAAGGCCGATAGTGAGAGGCCACGTCTCGGTGCGGTAAGTCATCACTGGCAACACACAACTATCGAAGACTTTCGATTTAAGGCACAGGTATTTTGGACGAGAAGACGTCGCGTAGTTTCCCGAACGCTGCCCAACCGATGCATGATGATGATGATGTGCTTGTCATACTATTATCAAAATATTAACAGTTTTTGTCGATTTATCGCATTGTTTGAAATATAGTTTCTTAATATAAATAATAAGCATTAATTTAAGTGGTTATCCTATATATGTGCAGTTAAGAATAAATAAATAAATAAGCATTAATACTCATAATCTCTTAATATATAAAATGTGATAAGAAAAAAACTGTACCTAATAATTTGACAACAGCATGACAAGCGCCAAAGCGCCGTTTTTGATATTAATTCTATTTTTTCGGATACGAATAGAAGAATTTTTGGTATGAAAAGTATTTAACTTTATACCCCATGTCGGACTGCATATGATAAAAGAAAACAAAATAGGTATTTATACACTGGGTATATCCAAATTTTGCAATCTACACGTTCGAAAATTCATGTTTCGTTTCGGATTACAAAGTAACGCCCAAGATTAACTCACAGTAATATATTCAAAATACACTATATCGATATTACCCCTTTTATTGCAGGTAGGTAATATTTTCCCCCAAAAAAATTAGGAGCGATGAAATTATAAGCATTCTTCAAATTCAATTATAAATTTGATCAATTTTAAAACATGAATCCCGGGGATAACGTCATCAAAGGAATACAACAATAAACAAATACAATTACAAATAAAGAAAATAAAAAAATAAACATTATGAACTGAAAACATATGCAGTGATTATAAATGTGAGTTGATGATCATAAACTTTTATTTTTAAGTAATTGACCATTAAGAATGAATTGAGTGTGAAAAACAGTGATTTCGTGGATCGTTGAATTTGAATTGAACGATACAGAGAATGAGATATAGATACCTTTTAAAACTTGTGTACTTTCGTAAATGTATACTTTCTGTTTGCATTTCGTCTCAATGTGATAGAAGCCAATTTTCTTCAACATATCATAGATTATTTCATCTGGGTCCTGTGAAGTAAGAAACAATTACTGTATACTGGTAGTTCAATGTAGCTAATCAAGAACAAATTCAAAAACAAACAGTAATATAAACGCAGTGTTGTGTTCCGGTTCGAAGGACATTGTAACCAGAGTACTATGTGTACTTGTCATAAGAGCTATTTAATTGTCTATATGACCAATAAATTAATTTAATTTACTTTATACACAAACGTTATGGTAATACATAAACTCATCTACCTACAGTCAAAAATTCAATTCGAAGGTATTGGGTTTATTCACCCACGCTGACTTAACGTGTGTTGGCTGGTTTATATAAGTACCATATAAAAAATCTGCCATGTTAATCAATAGCGTTAACATAACATTATGGTGGATGTGATATGTTGGCTGAGGCTGGGCCAACGTCTACCAACTCCAAGCTATGAAAAACTTAAGACCAGCCGAGCTAAACACACCGTTTACACGCTGGGGTTGGTGCAGGCTTGCTAAGGTTGGCCAAGGGTGTAAATGCAGCATAACAACATGACATACATGACAGCCTCCGTGGCGCAGTTGGTTAAACGAAAGACCGCGGGTTTAATACCCGCGCCGAAACAAATATTTGTGTGAACTACAGGTATTTGTTTCGGGTCTGGGTGTTTGTGGAGACCGAAAAGTCTCTCATAGTTCCTGATACCCACGACAGAAGACTCGATCTTAGTGTAGGCTCAAGACAATGTATGAGACTGTTGGGTGTATTTATTTATTGATTTATTTACCTCATAATCGTGGTATGGTGATATGAATCTTTCAGTCTGTTCAGTCCATGGTGCCCATTTGTTTGTCCGACTAAGAGCGCGGAAAATATCGTACATGGGCGATTTTGCCATTACTGTCATAAAACACTCGCCGCCTGGCTTCAACAGATTGTAGATATTTGTGTAACCTTTTCTGTAAATAATAGTTTCATTATTAATTTTATCAAACCTAAATGGGGGGAGATTGGAAGGTAATATTTATTGCAGAAGTTATTGAATCATCATGAATTGTGCACTTAGCGTAGTCGAGGGTGTGCCGAATAGTATTTGAAAATTATCATAGTAGAGATTATGATAATGTTCACATACTGTTCGGCTTAAGAACTTTATAGCTTAATTGAATAAAAATATTTTGTAATACCAGTGAGTGAGCTCGGATTTCATATTTAGTGCTTTTGCTCGAATGTTAAATGATTTCTACCTGCTCTTCTCTACAGTATCTTCAATTACCACAGTTTCAAATTTGTATCAAGAATTGTGGATTTTCACAAATGCCAGTGATTACTTCCTAACGACATCTCATTTTCCTGTCTTATGCGAAATCCAAACAGCATCAATCAAAAGTGACCATTATTGAATAAAATCTTAATAAGGACTTTCCAAACAAAACGTGCCTATTCTAGCCTTTCTTGTTTCAGTAATTGATATCAGACTTAAAATAAGAATATTTTTATGTAGTTCAATCATCACCGGTCATGCATCCTCATCATCATCATCATCATCAACATATCAGCCACGGGAAGTCCACTGCTGAACATAGGCCTCCCCCAAGGATCTCCACAATGACCTGTTGGAAGCGGCCTGCATCCAGCGACTTTATGCATCCTTACTAATAAATAAATAACCAAATTTATTTTAAATTATTTTACGCATTCGTAACACTTATTATGTGATATTTTATCTCTTGGACTGCAATTAGTGGATATTAGTCGATATTGAAAATATGTGTTATCAGATTTCACAATCATGTTTATTACTAAATAAATTTGCGAATTTCTTAATGCAAAACGTGGTAGGAATCTTATCGACGGTGATGGGTATATCCATCACCGTAAATTAGGTTTAAATCTTATCAATCACGCAAGTGCGTAAAATTTTAGGGCTCAGCTTATTTATATTCAAATTTGAGCAACCAGACTTAATACAGTATCATCCCACTCTTTTAGGTTAAGGTAAAAACAAACCAGAAGAAAATATATTTTTTTATTCTTTCGGCAAGTTCCATAAAAATAAATTTTAAATTAGAATGTTGAACGTCCGCAAGTAAATCCCAGAAAACGATAGATAGATGGAAACTAAGACGCTGTACTTTCTAAATTGTTAATACTTTATTTAAACTATTTGAAAAATAATGTACTGGAAGAATATTCTTAGAAGTTCTTTACTACCACACAGGTTTTACTATTTACACATGGAAAGACAACATATCGCTATCCACCATGGCGGCTTCCACGCCTCATGTTTTTAGGAAACAGATAGATTAAAAATTTGTAATATTTAAAAGAAATTTAAAATTAACTATTTGATATTGTGAATTGGAATTAACATAATATTATTTTCAAGGTTAATGGTAAAATATATAGATTTCCGTTTCTAGATTTCTCTCACTTATAGTAAAATTCCTTGTTATGTCCCATATGTTTCGGTTGCATTGAACTTGCTATAATAGTTATTAATAAGATAATATACTTTTTACTTACTCAAGTTCAGCAATCCAATGCATCGTGCAAAAGGAGAACACGCGATCAAAGTATTCTCTCAGATTATTAGGCAAATCAGCTGCTATATCAAGAGGAATGAATTTGATGCGATCAGTGCCGTATCGACGATTTGCAAATTCCACTGATTTTGTATTAATATCGCATCCGATTAACACTTCGTAGTTTTTTGGCAAGTATTGCGACATGATGTACGTGACACTGCCATCAGCACTGCCTATGTCTATCACTCTGAGGTTATCGTTGTTTGTTTTGAATTTCAAACCAAATTTATTGAGACTGTTAATGGCATCTTTTCTGGTCACATTGTTGGTTTCGTTGAAGAGTTCTGGGTTGTCGTTCATGCACAAACTGAAACAATCGATGTATGTACGTAAATATAGGGAAGTAGCAAATAACATATAATATACATACAGGGTATATTAAGACTGCTGCCGAAAACGAAGCCGGGTGGTAGTTTAAGCGACTTCAAACACAATAATGAGAACATGGTGTATCTGCCTTATAAATGTTGTTATTCTGAAGTTATCATGTCGTTAACCCCTTAAGAATGTACCAGGCGCGACCCTGACAATGCTTGAAGATAGGCACAGTTAGCCAAATACGAATATAGCGAGATTCGTTGGTCTTTTTCTGCAGTTCAGCAAGTACTCCAGCGTAACATATACACCCTAAGTAAGTTGCTCCATAGATGATTTTTAATGTATTAAAAGATAATCCCCACGTTGATGTCGATATTCGTGTCAAAGCGAAAAAGTTCCTTTTCGATGATAATCATCTATGGAGCAACTTTCTTAGGGTGTATATGTTATGAATCCCCCGTATGGGCTGATAGGGCTACTATCGGTGCTGTGCGAAGAAAACTGCTCCAGAGCCAACGTTTGGCGTTGATATTCTTGTGTAAGGCATATAGAACTGTTAGTACCGAAGCATTGCCTGTCCTGGCGGGTGTACTTCCAGTCGACCTGGAGGTGCAACGTCGCGCCGCCATGTATTACTCTACTAGGGAGAATATGGATAGAAGATTTTTAACTCCACGTGAAATTTTAAAAGTTGACAGATTATTTAAGCCGCCTTCAGTGGTATATAGCGAACTATTAGATGAATGGCAAATAGATGGGAGGTATCTTGGAAGGGACGTCATTTATACCAATATTTTCCTTGCGTGCGCGATCGTCTGACAAAGACTTGGCTAGATGTCGATTATTGCGTATCTCAGTTCCTTACGGGCCATGGTAACTTTAAGTCTAAATTGTACTCTTTTAAGCTCGTTGATTCGCCTGCATGCCCATGTTCAACACCTAATCGCGAATATGAACAGTCCGCGCATCATATACTTTGGGAGTGTAGTATTTGGCAAAATGAGCGTAAAATCATGTTTGATAGTATGCAGATATCATCCGGAGTCGTATACTACATGGACCTAGTGGATACTAGGACGAATTTCCGTGCTATCCGGCGTTTTTGCCATACCTATTACTGGAATCAAGTATAACAGCTCACACAATAGGTCCCATTTATATGTAACTAGCTTTTGCCCGCAACTTCGTCTGCGTTATTAACTTTATTTACAATATGTTTTATATTACGTCCTAATTTCTCCCCTAAAACTGAGAAAATTCTAAAACTCCGAATTACGTCACTATTTATTAGTGATCACCCTGTTGGGCAAATTATGTGGCTATATATATTACTTACTTTATCAAAAACAATTTCCCGCTTTAACTCCACTTAAAACATAAAAATTCAAAACCTTACAATTGGTCGTTATTAATCTATAATAAGTAAATACTATTAAACATAATAAATTCCTCCCTCTAACATTTAAAATCCCAGAGCTACGCACAATTTTACTTATGAGTATTATTTGCGCGGAACCCATTTATGGACATTTAAAATGAAAGTTGCTTGTGCCCGATATTCCAACACAACCTTCCGTCCATTCTTTCCTTTTCCCTGACCGTAAATGTGAAACTCTTACACTCGTGAACAACGTACAAAATTAGTAAAAATTAAAATATTGCTTTCCCTATCCAGTTCTTGAATTATACCATCAAGCTCAATTTTTAAGGGTTATTTTGTAGCCACGGAACCCTAAATACTTTTTATAAAATTTCATCCCCTTCGTGCCATTTTTCCACAATTAGTGCATGCCAATTTCTTGTGTTTATAATAGGTAGCTGAAATACGAATTTTCGTACCAACAACAGTGGTTTCGATTTTGTATAAAAAATTACAACCCTTATTTTAAGCCCTTTGAGGCTAATTTAACACAAAAAAGTAAGAAATTATTTATGTTTTTATTGACTACCTAAACTGCCAAGTTTGAAATCTGTACCTTTCACGGTTCGTTTTTCCATACAACACAATTTCACCCTTTTCACTCCTTTAGGGATTGAATTTCAGTAAATCCTTCATTAGCACTGCTCTACATTATGATAGAAAGCCCCGTGTAAAATTTCCAATTCCTAACTTCAGTAGTTTCGGTTGTACGTTGATGCGACAGTTCGGTTCTACAAAATTTCAACCCTTACCACTTTAGGGTTAATTTTAGAAAAATAAAGTATGCAGCTATGTTTGTTTTTATTAGATTTACAAAAGTGCAAAATTTGCTAACTGTGGCTTTAACGGTTTCGATTTTCCATACAACTGTATTTTTCCCTTTTCACCCCCTTGGGGGAGGAATAACTTAAAATTCCTTCTCAGTGCTACCCTACGTCAAAATAGGAACCCCTGTATAAAATTTCAATTTTATAGCTTCAATAGTTTCGGCTGTGCGTTGATCCGACAGTTCGGTTCTACAAAAGTTCAACCCTTATTTTAACCACCTCAGGGTTAATTTTAGAAAAATTCAATATAGCTATGTTTGTTTTTGATCGATTTACGAAAGGGCAGTTTGACAACTATGGCTTTAACGGTCTCGATTTTTTATACAACCGTTTTTTACCATTTTCACCTCCTTAGGGGTTGAATATCCATAAATCCTTCCTTAGTAACCCCTGAGCAAAATTTCACAGTTCTAGTTTCAGTAGTTTTGGCTGTGCGTTGATCCGACAGTTCGGTGCTACAAAAATTGTAACCCTTATCTTAAACCATTTAGGGTTAATTTTAGAAAAATTAAGTATGCAGTTATTCTTGTTTCTAGATAAGTAACTAAAATGCATAGTTTGACAATTTTAGCTTTACTGGTTTCGATTTTCCATACAACCGTTTTTTTTCCTTTTCACCTTCTTAGGGGCTGAATTTCTAAAAATCCTTCCTTAATGCTACCCTATGTCATAATAGGAACCCTTGTGTAAAATTTCACGATTCTAGCTCCAGTAGTTCCGGCTGTGCGTTGATCCGATAGTTCGGTTCTGCAATATTTCAACCCTTATTTTAACCTATTTAGGGTTAGTTTTAGATAAATAAAGTATGCAGTTATTTTTCTTTTTGATTAAATAATTAAAGTGGAAAGTTTGACAATTGTAGCTTTTACGATTTCGATTTTCGATATAACCGTTTTTTACCATTTTCACCCCTTTAGTGGTTGAATTTCCAAAAATCCCTTCTTAGTGCTCACTTACGTCATAATAGAAACCTCTGTGGAAAATTTCACGTTTCTAGCTTCAGCAGTTTCGGCTGTGCGTTGATTAGATAGTTCGGTTCTACAAAATTTCAACCCTTATTTTAACCACTTTAGGGTTAATTAAAAAAAATAAAGTATGCAGCTATGTTTGTTTTTTATAGATTTACAAAAGCGCAAAATTTGCTAACTGTGGCTTTAACGGTTTCGATTTTCCATACAACTGTTTTTTTCCCTTTTCACCCCCTTGGGGGAGGAATATCTTAAAATCCCTTCTTAGTGCTACCCTACGTCACAATAGGAATCTCTGTGTAAAATTTTACGTTTCTAGCTTCAGCAGTTTCGGCTGTGCGTTGATTAGACAGTTCGGTTCTACAAAATTTCAACCCTTATTTTAACCACTTTAGGGTTAATTTAAAAATAATGAAGTATGCAGTTATTTTAGTTGTTATTTGATTAACGAAAGTGCAAAGTTTGAAAACTGTGGCTTTAACGGTTTCGATTTTCCATACAACGGTTTTTTACCCTTTTCACCCTTTTAGGGGTTGAATTTCCAAAAATCCCTTCTTAGTGCTCACCTACGTCATAATAGAAACCTCTGTGGAAAATTTCAGGTTTCTAGCTCCAGTAGTTTCGGCTGTGCGTTGATTAGACAGCCATTAAATCACCCTAGTCTCGCAACACTTCAACCCTTATTTTAACCCTTTCATGGCTAATTTTAGACAAACAAAGTATGCAGTTAGTTTTCTTTTTAAATGACTAACTAAAGTGCCAAGTTTGACAATTGTAACTTTAACGGTTTCGATTTTCCATACAACGGTTTTTTACTCTTTTCACCCTCTTAGGGGTTGAATTTCCAAAAATCCCTTCTTAGTGCTCACCTACGTCATAATAGGAACCTCTGTGGAAAATTTCACTTTCCTAGCTCCAGTAGTTTCGGCTGTACGTTGATACGTCAGTCAGTCAGTCAGTCAGGTTCCTCTTTTATATATATAGACTAGCTTTTGCCCGCAACTTCGTCTGCGTTATTATTAACTTTATTTACAATATGTTTTATTATTACAGGACGTAATGTCCTCATTTCTCCCCTAAAACTGAGAAAATTCTAAAACTCCGAATGACGTCACTATTTATTAGTGAGCATCCTGTTGGGCAAATCATGTTATTACTTACTTTATCAACAACGATTTCCCGCTTTAACTCCACTTAAAACATAAAAACCAAAACCTTACAATTGGTCATTATTTATCTATAATAAGTAAATACTATTAAACATAATAAATTCCTCCCTCTAAAATTTATAACCCCGGAACTACGCACAATTTTACTTATGAGTATTATTTGTGCGAAACCCATTAATGGATATTTAAAATGAAAGTTGCTTATGCCTGATATTCCAACACAACCTTCAGTCCATTCCTTCCTTTTCCCTGACCGTAAATGTGAAACTCTTACACTCATGAACAACGTATAAAATTAGTAAAAATTAAAATTAAAATCCCTATCCAGTTCTTGAATTATACCATCAAGCTCAATTTTTAAGGGTTATTTTGTACCCACGGAACCTAAATACTTTTTATAAAATTTCATCCCCTTCGTGCCATTTTTCCAAAATTAGCGCATGCCAATTTCTTGTGTTTATAATAGGTAATTTAAGACAAAAAAGTAAGAAATTATTTTTGTTTTTAATTGACTACCTAAACTGCCAAGTTTAAAATCTGTACCTTTCACGGTTCGTTTTCCCATACAACACAATTTCACCGTTTTCACTCCTTTAGGGATTGAATTTCAGTAAATACTTCATTAGCGCTGATTTACATTATGATAGGAAGCCCCGTGTAGAATTTCAAGTTCCTAACTTCAGTAGTTTCGGTTGTACGGTGATGCGACAGTTCGGTTCTACAAAATTTCAACCCTTACCACTTTAGGGTTAATTTCAGAAAAATAAAGTATGTAGCTATGTTTGTTTTTGATAGATTTACAAAAGTGCAAAATTTGCTAACTGTGGCTTTAACGGTTTCGATTTTCCATACAACTGTTTTTTCTCTTTTCACCCCCTTGGGGGAGGAATATCTTAAAATCCCTTCTTAGTGCTACCCTACGTCACAATAGGAATCTCTGTGTAAAATTTCACGTTTCTAGCTCCAGCAGTTTCAGCTGTGCTTTGATTAGACAGTTCAGTTCTACAAAATTTCAACACATTTTAACCACTTTAGGGTTAATTTAAAAAAAATAAAGTATGCAGTTATTTTGGTTTTTGATTGATTAACGAAAGTGCAAAGTTTGACAACTGTGGCTTTAACGGTTTCGATTTTACATACAACCGTTTTTTACCCTTTTCACACCTTAGGGGTTGAATTTCAAAAATCCCTTCTTAGTGCTCATCTACGCTATAATAGGAACCTCTGTGGAAAATTTCACGTTTCTAGCTTCAGTAGTTTCGGCTGTGCGTTGATTAGACAGTCATTAAATCACCCTAGACTCGCAACACTTCAACCCTTATTTTAACCCTTTTATGGCTAATTTTCGACAAACAAAGTATGCAGTTCATTTTCTTTTTAAATGACTAACTAAAATGCCAAGTTTGACAGTTGTAACTTTAACGGTTTCGATTTTCCATACAACGGTTTTTTACTCTTTTCACCCTCTTAGGGGTTGAATTTCCAAAAATCCCTTCTTAGTGCTCACCTACGTCACAATAGGAACCCCTGTGGAAAATTTCACGTCCTTAGCTCCAGTAGTTTCGGCTGTGCGTTGATACGTCAGTCAGTCAGTCACCTTTCTCTTTTATATATATAGATAATGAATTCCGTGGTGCTTTACAGCTGGCTTCTCCGGCTGTAAAAGTCTCTTTGTGAGGTTATTTACCTCTTTAGTTCAATGTTTTGTCACCCGCATTGCACGGAGGGAAGTGGACATTATTATATATATATATATATATATATATATATATATATATATATATATATTTCCAACTCCTCCTATTCATTTAACTTTCTGATTAATTTCGTTGCGGGTTAAAGACAAGTCAGACATTCCCGGAGACTCGCCGAGCTTCAATGCTCGATGTCATTACATTCCGTGCCACTGTTGATCCTGGCTTACATGAGTTGCAGTGGCGGGTGTGAGGGCGGGACAGTCTCCAAGTACTCCAGCGTTTCCATAAATCTGGATCCAACCTTCGACGAGGGAATTTCGCTATATGGTGTAAATTTTTAAGAAATCGCTTTGGGCTGTTGACGTTAAAAATCATCATTTATGAGCTACAGGAAACTATCTGAGTACGGATAGACTATAGTAAGGAGGCGTCTGGCTGAAGAAAATGTAAAGCCATTAAAGACTTACAAATGGCCCAAAACTAAAAAGACACCACAGAAACTCAAGCATAAGTTATGGTAGAGAGCACGAGAAATGAACTCTGAATAACTGGTCAAGAGTTATGTTTTCAGACGAGTCTAAATTCTGATAATACAAGCACGACGGAAGGGAAAGAGTTTACAGAAGACCAGGGGAAATTCCGAATGACTACGTTGGTCCATTATTAGTGGAAATAGGCGAGAATTCCGCGGCCGTTTTCATGCAAGAGAATGTCCACCGACTTGAAAACCATTTGGCATGGGATACACTCGGACTACGTGTATTGTCAACGGAATCTGCCACCAATCACGCTACGTGAAATGAAAGAAGCTCTAAAGGAGGAATGGCAGAATATTCCGAGCATCACCTCAAAAATCTGATAATAAGTATGTCAAATCGCATAAGAGCAGTATTGCGTATGTAATTAAGGACTAAACTTAGCGGTTCATAAAAAACAAAATTACAACGTTAAGTTTTTTTTACATTTATCAAGGGCCCCTTGGAACAAGCCACCTATGGGATAGTTACGCCTCTGGTCTTGATATACCCAGTATAAAAATGTTGACGCCAATAACGACTTTAAAATAATTTATTCGTTGTACTATTTAGTTCAGTCAATATGTAAATTGCTCTCCGAATAAAGACCTACCCTTATTTAACATTATGAATCGTTAGGAGGGCATGTCAAGAGGTCACAGAAAAATTAAAAAGGTCGCGCTGTTTGCTGATTTTGAAAAATTCAAAAAATTTAATGAAAAAATTTTGAAAACCTTTTTTTCTTGGAAACTATTGGGTTTAGGAAAAATTTTTTTAAATAAAAAATTTAGAGGGCATTGCGAGCTACATTTTTTTGTCATTGGAGTGACGTCATCCGACTTGAAATACAAAAAGTAGAGGGCGATTTTAACTTAGGTGAATTTATCTCGCCCTCTACTTTTTGTATTTCAAGTCGGATGATGTCACTCCAATGACGAAAAAGGTAGTTCGCAATGCCCTCTACATTTTTTATTTAAAAACTTTTTCCTAAAACCAATAGTGTCCAAGAAAAAAACATTTCAATTTTTTTTTATTCATTTTTTAATTTCTCAAAATCAGCAAACTGCGCGACCTTTTTAGTTTTTCTGTGACCTCTTCACATACCGATTCATTATGTTAAATAAGGGTGGGTCTTTATTCGAAGGGCAATTAATTATTCCTTACATATTGACTGAACTAATTGTTTTGCGGTTGAAAGAAAATCCCAAAATAAAAAAAAATATAATATCTAACTTAATATAAATGGAATACTTACTGATATATTTATTAACAGACACATACATATTATATACTGTGGCTTAACAGACTTCACTTGACAAGTTTTTTACAGACCTCGCTGATACATTTCATAATATCGTTTCCAATAAATAAAAACGTTTTCGAGAGCAAGTTCTAAAATAATGGATATGAAAATAAAATTACCTGCGTGTCTTCATGTTATCTGCGTAAATACACTGTGCAGTATTACGTCGAATGGATATAATTTTTATTGCTTTTTGTATTTATATTACCGGATTAGAGACCCGTAGGTTATTTTTGTATTCACCCGCAGATATGTAAGGATCATAAAAAAAACTATTTTTAATTGGTAGAATTTCGAAGTTATTATTTTACGAAAAACATTAAAAAGATTCTTTGTAGTGGCTCTACCTACCTCTTCTGAGAAAAGGTGTAAGATTATTTATATATGTATGTATATCTGTATCTTTAGATGATAAATATTTTTTTTAATTTTTGTTCTTGGTGGCCTCGAAACAGCGTGCAAGCTTTTAACGGTCAACAGTCAGCGAAATCCAAGGTTTGAATCTGAGATCGAGCATCCAATTTTTGTAAGTTTATCCTTTTAGAATTCTCGTTGGGATGAAAATATGCTCGGTGAAATGTTGGTGACACAACACCTAAAGTCTAAACCCGAAACAAGTAGATACTTAAATACGAACAATATTTTTTTTTCCGTTCGATCGAACTTGCGGCCTCTCCTCTCACATTCAGCATCTACGCCAACCAACTACACCATGGGAGATGTCTAGGTCAAGGACGCTAAGAAATGTCGAAACTCAAGCTCTGTCTTTTTTTTGCCATGAATAGCGAGACGAGCATGCCATTTTCCTGATGGTAAGCGACCGCTTAAAAACAGTAGCAAAACCAAACAACACTTTGAATTACAAATCAATGCTTGGCATTCCACTGGGCTCGCCATCTTGAGACATAAGATGTTTAGTCTCAATATGTCCAGTAGTTACTCTGGCTACAATGCCCTTCAATCCGAAAGACAACAGTGCATTTACACTGCTGTTTGATGGTAGAAATAGACACTGCGGTGGTACCCACCCAGATGGCCTCTCACATATGAGAGACCTACCACCAGTTAAAGTCTAGTCTTAGTCTTCAGCCAAAGAAAGACCACTGCTTAACATAGTCCCTCATCGAAATCCCATGGATCGCCACATAGACCTATTGGAAGCGGTCTGCATCCAGCGACTTCCTGCGACTATAACCAAATTCATTATTGATATTCAATACTACGTTTTGCCAACCCGCACTAGGGTCACTTGGTAGGCCATGGCCTAAGCCCTCTCGGTCGAACTCTATCTAGGTCGTAGGAGACCCATGTTCATAAGTGCAGTCACAGTATAGTAAGGTTTATTTTTGTAAAGTAACCTTTGTAGGTTTGATTTTATTTGCTATTGGAAAACATCAAATTTAATCTGATTTTCCCTATCCACACAGAATAACACAATAAAATATAAACCCACGATCATTTTTTGTAGACAATTTAATATATTTTAATCCAATTCTAATGATCGAATGTTTTGTCTTCTTCGCACAGATTAAATATAATAAAACATTAGATATAAATATAATAATTTTATAACCTGTCTATGATAATTGATTACCACAAAGGTGTAATCACATTCCCGCTAAGACTATAATAGCGAAGTAAACCCGCTCCAAACCCCACCAAATGAGCAACATTAATACGATAAAACATCACTCGTATGAAAAGTCCACATTTGCTATACCGACATAGAGCAATGACAACCAATTTGTTCATATGATTTTCATCACATACTACCGCAATGTGGATAGGTACCACCGCAATGTCACTGGTGGTAGGTCTCTCATATGTCTATTTCTCTCGTCAAACAGCAGTGTAAATGCACTGTTGTGTTTCGGATTGAAGGGCACTGTAGCCAGAGTAACTACTGTACATATTGAGACTTAACATCTTATGTCTTAGAATGGCGAGCGCAGTGGAGTGTCAAGAATCGTTTGTAATTCAAGGTGTTTGGATTTGCTACTGTTCATGAGCGGTCGTATCGCGTACCATCAGGCGAAGGGCATACTCGTCTCGTCATACATTGCATTTTTTTTTTATTTCAAAGGCACAGAAAAACGAGCACGCGTCTGTTATGGCGTTTCAATTCGAGGCGTCTGATTTGCATTGTATACGCATTGCATTGACTGCTGAAAAACCGAGCGCCCATATGCAACAGGCCTTTTAAAACTATGAGAGCGTGATTTTGGAGTTATTAATGTTTTAATTAACGTTTCGGGTGGTAAAACAGATCGATTGAAGAATTAGGATACCGTTGGACATTTGCGCAGTAAGTGTGCGGATAATTCAAAATAAGTAGCTGAAATTCAGAGGACAATGGCGATTTCGTATTTTTCAATTCGCATTATTAGTATGTAAGGTTTCCTCACGATGTTTTCCTTCACCGTTAAAGTACATGATGATTGATTATCAATACACTCATCACTTCGAAAAGTCAGATGTGCCCTGATATTCGAACCTGAGGCCATGGTGAGAATGTTGGCAGCTGCGTCTCGTCCGTTTACCAACAGCCACCACGCACAATCTTAATATTAATTATTTTACATGATTTTTCTGCATACTATCAATAGTTAACGATGTTTAAGTTTCACAATAAAATAAAAAGCTTTATTCAATTTTTGGTATATTTAATGGCCGCCAGATATTTTTTTGACAAAAAATTTTTTTTATCGAATATCGCGAAATCTGTTACCAAAAAAATAAAGCTAACTGTAGAATCAATGTAAGTACGTATCCCTATATTTGTATATTATAGTAACAATAAATTAGCTTTACTTTTTACCACCTAAGTAACAAGAGCGGTACATATTTATTTGACAGCCCTGCTTCACGTGATAATGGCTAAATAAGTCTATAGAAAACAACAATATTTCACTTGATAATATCAAATAGACCCTAACCTTAAAACTTCTAAATTGAAAAACGTTTAATTGGTATTTATTAAAGTTTTCTATCAGTATTTTCTAAGCCTAACACATTATTGTTTAGGAGCAGCAGCTGAATTTATATATCATTTTATCACCAATAAACACTCGTGGATGGAAGAGTCGGTAGGGGTCGACCTCAATGAACATACACCATCCAAATCGGTGATACGCTCAACAAGAGTCAGTTTAAAAGTACCCTGAACCGACGAGAATGCATGAAGAGGTTGATGAAAGTGGATGAAGCGAAAGTAGTATGTCAGGATCGAGCAAAGTGGCGATCTATAGTCTCTGCCTACCCCTATGGGATACAGGCGTGACGATTATATATGTATGTATGTAACACTCCTACTAGGCGACGATACTTGGCAGCCCGCCTTCAATATGTTACGCATTAGATTTTGATTTGTTGGCTTGTTAAGTCAATAAGATACTTAATCAATATGCACAAGAACAATGGAATAAATATTACTTTTTGATTTGCAAAGGTATATTCATATGTTTACTTTGTAGTGGTTTTTTATACATATAGATAAACAATTTTAGTTTTAATTTATTGATTATTCAAAACATATGTCGGGCTGGGTAAGCTTACTACAAAATAGAAATAACAACAATTTAATACACCTTCTTTATTTGAATACATAATATTTGTAAAAGTGTTGGTATTCACATAAAATAAAATTATTTGATGATTTTTGATCTTGTATATCTATTTCTTTCATAGACAGGTTCCAATAATTAAATAGAAGAACAAATCAGCAGAAAAAAACCTGAACATAAGCTAGATTACCGCTTCATGATAGTTGCATCGTTACCAAAAATTAATTATTCATGTTAACTGTCATTCGCAAAAAATATACTTTTCATTAAATATCATCGAATTCAATCAAATAAACATGTAAACATAACTGTTTGATCATTACGAAACTTTGTGATGGTAACTCCATTTTTAGTCTATGAAACCATTCATACAACCGAGACACTCAACGATAGATCTCGCGATCTATTTTACAAATAATATTACATATTCGTCTCTTCACTTAATACAATGTATCAAAACTATGTTGTAATTACACGTAACAGAATCGTCATCTGCAACAAGCCTCATGTCTCGTGCCATTTCTATGTAGTCCTCCATAAATTCCTTGTGCAGATCTTCTGGCATCTTATACGGACTTACCGATGATATAAAATCTGTCGGAAAATGAATTAGTTTTACTAATATATGTATATCTTTTAGAAATAAGGAAGATTGCTGACCTCGTCAAACTCAGAAGGGTTGGGGAAAGAATTGTTTCACAAAAAGGATAAAGCCGACTATGTCAATATGCCATCTTTATTAAATTTTATTTTGGTATTTATTGATGTTAGACAATGCTCACAAACGCAGTCGGAGGCACAATACGCTCACTTCTCATAATTTTGTTAGTGATGTAAGTAGAGCACCAAAATCTAGGAGTGAGGAGATAATACCTGCGACTGCGTTTGTAGAAACTGTCAGCTAAGATCATTAAAAACCGTAGTCCATTTGTATTACTAATTTGCAGGGCTGATACTTATCTTTAAGTAGCTACGAAAATATTATTAAAGAAAGACACGTGCAGAAACAAACATCATATTATTGCGATATATCTGGAACTAAAAAATGAAAAATGTTTTCCAAGTCTTAATCGATACAAAGAATGAGACATATATACCTTTTAAAACTTGTGTGCTTTCATAAACGTGTACATTCTGTTTGCATTTGGTCTCAATATGATAGAAGCCAATTTTTTTCAACATATCATAGATTATTTCATCTGGATCCTGTGAAGAAAGAAACAATTACCGTATAATGGTAGTTCAATGTAGCTACGTATAATTTAAGTTTGAACAATTGTTAGTTCCCTGACTGCAATTTGATATCGTCAATTGTTGTTATTGCTACTGCTATTTCTATGGTATTATTTACTGCTATTTTTACATATAATATAATAAAATATAAAAAAACAGACTCATTGCAGGGCACGAAACTCCTCTACAATAAGAATTACGGTTCGGAGGAATTGAGTATAGTACCACGTTGGCATAATGCGAGTTGGATGATTTACATAGACATACCATAATATAAAAATTCTTCCATGCAATTCACTAGTGTCTACATTACCTCACAGTCGTGGTATGGTGAAATGAATCTTTCGGTCCCCTCAGTCCACGGTGCCCATTTGTTTGTCCGACTAAGGGCGCGGAAAATATCGTATATCGGCGTTTTTGCCATTACTGTCATAAAACACTCTCCGCCTGGCTTTAACAGATTGTAGATATTTGTGTAACCTTTTCTGTAAATAACAGTTATTATTATTATTTATATTCATTTACTTTTAAAGTTCTTATTGTACTTCAGGCTAATTAATGGTTTTTTCTTTTTTTCTTTCTTTCATTTTCTAATCTAATATCAAAAATTGTGGCGTTCGTTATACCAGTGAGTTTTAGCTCTGATTTCACATTTTTTTTTTGTATTTCTACCAGCTCTTCTTTACCTTATCTCAATTATTTATCACATTTTCTGATCTTACATAAAAAAATTGTGAGGGATCACGGATGTCCTTGATTACTTCTCTACGATAGCTCATTTTCCTATCTTATGCAACAACCAAAACCTTTTTAAGCAAAATTATATTGCGCATTGCATTATACGAAACGTTTCAGAATCATTCGTATCTACATAAATAGCGATGACCGCAAAGTTAACCACGATTCTTGTCTCGATTCAGCATCTATGTATTTTTTTAATTTCTATTTTAAGTCTAGTTTCTAGCAAGCAGCCTTGATTGTACGCACTCTATTTCGACTGCATTACGTTTGCCAGCACGTGTTTTGCAATCATTTTGTCGTATCTAAAAAGATATACTTACTCAATTTCAGGAACCCAATGCATAGCGCAAAATGAGAACACACGATCAAAGTATTCTCTCAGATTATTTGGCAAATCAGCTGCTATATCAAGAGGTATGAATTTAATCCGATCAGTGCCGTATCGACGATTGGCGAATTCAACTGATTTTGTATTAATATCGCATCCGATTAGCACTTCGTAGTTTCTTGGCAAGTATTGTGACATGATGTACGTGACGCTGCCATCAGCACTGCCTATGTCTATCACTCTGAGGTTATCGTTGTTTGTTTTGAATTTCGAAGCAAATTTATTGAGACTGTTAATGGCATCCTTTCGGGTCACATTGTTGGTTTTGTTGAAGAGTTCTGGGTTATCGTTCATGTACAAGCTGAAACAATCGATGTGTGAACGTAAATATAAGGAAGCACATAATAATATTTATTTATTACTATTTTTATTTAGTATTTATTTTATTTTATTTATTTAGTACACTTTATTGCACACACAAAAAATACAAAGAAAAATGAAACTCACAAACATATAAAGTACAATTGGCGATGTTATCGCAGGTCGCTAAGCACACAGCGGGGGCTGTGTGCTCATGTCGGGAGTGACCCCGAGATGGGCGGCAGAACGTGTGGCCTCGTGTCTGTCGCGGACGCCCATCTCACCATGGGCGTCCGAAGTAGGGAAAGTGAGGGCATCTGCGCCCTCCCAACCTGTGAGGAGCCATATTTGGCAGTGCGCCGGGTGACACGGCGAGTTAAATGGGCGCCATATGCCTGTCCACATCGCCTGTCACCCATAACGCGCGTGATGGCCACCGAGAGGTTTTAGTCGGTATGCCGGCAAAAGATCTTTTTAGATCTCGGTAGGGACCCAGCCTGATAACAGGCTGGAAGGCCGGAGACCCCGACATGCCCCTTCCGATCTCCCCCGAGTGTCGGAAGGAAGGCTAAAGGAGCTTTACTCTCGTTAAAAAAAAAAAAAAAAAAAAAAGGGCAATATTTTACAGTCAACCGTGGGACGGATTTCAGAAAAAGATGAACAAAGGGCAGTTTAAAGTGTAAGGGATGTAAGTTAACACGGTATAACAAATATAAAATAATAATAGAATGTTAAATAATACATAAAAATATTGACGTCTATAACGACTTTAAAATAATCTATTCGTAGTGACATTGTTTAACGTAGAGAAAGTTGCTTGTATTTATCTGTATCAGTATCAGCCCATATATGTCCCACTGCAGGGCACGGGCCTACTCTACAATCGACAGTACGATTGAGAGTGGTTAGGCCATATAGTCCACCACGCTGGCCTAGTGCGGGTTGGCGGACTTACATACCATAGAAATTCTTATAAACCGCTATGGTATGCAGGTTTCCTCACGATGTTTTCCTTCTCCGTTTTAGTGCGTGGTGATTGATTATCAATACACACATGACTCCGAAAAGTCAGAGGTGTGCCCTGGGATTTGAACCCGCGACCACCGTGAACATGTTGGCAGCTGCGTCTGGTCCGTTTACCAACAGGCCACCACGCACTTTATTGTATTTATCATTCAATTAATATTTATAACTCATCATCCTAATCCCAAAATAAAAAATCTGATAATAATTATGTAAACTAACTTAATAAAAATGGAATACCTACTGATATATTTCTTAACAGACCCCTGCATATGCACCCCCTGCAAAACACGGGGATTAAAAACGGCTTAGGCCATAACTCACTAGGCTGGCCTACTGTGGCTGAACGGACTTCACTTTACAATATTTTTACAGACCTTTCTGATACATTTCATAATACAAACATACATAATCGTCACGCCTGTATCCCATAGGGTTAGACAGAGACTATAGACCGCCACTTTGCTCGATCCTGACATACTACATTCGCTTCATCCACTTTCATCAAGTCTTCATGCATTCTCACTTCATAATATTAATTTCATAATATCACTTCAAATAAATAAAAACATTTTCGAGAGCAAGTTAAAAAATAATGGATATGAAAATTAAATTACCTGCGTGTCTGCATAATGTTATCTGCGCAGATACGCTGTGCAGTATTAGTTCGATAAAACGTATACGTCGAATGATGTAAAACTAATTGCACTTTGTATATATAACACTGGATTAGAGACCCGTAGGTTATTTTTTAATCTTCAGCAGATATTTAAGGAACACTATAAGATTATTATTTTGAGAAAAGGCGTTTGATTATTTATGTATGTATTAAAATATAAATATAAAATGTAGATAGACCTTTAGATAAATATTTTTAGGTTGATCTTGATTGCCTCGAAATTTCAACAAAATCATTTGTTTAATGGTCAACAGTCATCGAAATCCAAAGTTTGAATCTGAGATCGAGCATTCCAATTTCAGTAAGTTTTTCTTTTTGGAAATTCTCGTTTTGATTGAAATATGCTGGTTGAAGTATGCCTGACCGTTGAGTCACTTGTTTCGGGTTTAGGTGTTGACCTAGGTCCGAAACAATTACAGTACTGTACTTTACTGTATCAGTCCATATATCTCCGTCTCACTGCAAAACTCCTACGGCACGGGTACTACTGCAGGGCAAGGGCCTACGCTACAATCGAAAGTTCACTTAAGAGTAATCAGACCATATAGTCCACCAGGCTGGCCTAGCGCAGGTTGGCAGACTATACACACCATAGAAATTTTAGAAATCACCACAGAAAATTTATAAAATATTAGTGTATACACTTTTATTTATACAGATTTTAAGGCATAAAAGAGTTTAAATTATTATTTTAGCAAAAACTATGGATTTACCAACCAAACTTAAAGATTGATAAAAAAAATTGTCATGTTCAATCGCCTTCATGTCGCCTTCAATTTATACTTATTCTTCTGTACTATCTATACTAATATTAAAAAGAGGAAACATTTGCATTTTTGGATTATTGTTTATAATGAATAAACTCAAAAATTAGTGGACCGATTTTCAAAATTCGAATGTTACATTGACATGGAGTAAAATAGGTATATTTGCCTAAAGGTGTTGAAATAACGGTTGAAATGGAAATAGAAAATTAAAACCGCTGAAGATATTTATATTTTAACACCTACAACGGCGTGCAAGAATTTTGGAAAAACATCGAATGGGGGGTAAAATACGGGATGAAACATTGTATAGAAAATTAATTCATCAATTTTGATATTTTTAGTTGTTGATACGATTGGTCTCTAAATCGATACCTGAGTAACTCTTTATTTAAATAATCTAAATTCATAGTCGGTATCGGAAATTTTGGCCGTCATTTCGATCTGATTGGTCCCAAAATCGATATCTGCACCCTGTGTTCGAATAATCCACATTCGGAGCTAAAATAAAATTTGTGGCTGCCATTTAGAACTTTTTTGTTATTGATCCGATTGGTCTCCAAATCGATATTTGAGGCACCCTTTGTTCAAAAAACCTACATTCTGAGTTAAAATCGACATTTTGTAACAGCCGTTTTGATTCTTTTTTAATTATCTGATTGGTCTCCATTGGTCTCCAATCGATATCCAAGGTACCCGTTGTTCGAATAACCTACATTTGGAGTCAGAATCCAAATTAGTGGCTGCCATTTTGAACTTCTGTCTTATTGATAAGCACTATAGAGAATGGCAGTCATGTTGAGTTTAAATAAAATATGGACTGGAATCTGTATCTGTACCCGTAAGCCGGGCCGGGCTGCTAGTCTCTGAAATGACTGGACCGATTTTGACGGGACTTTTATTGTCAGGTAGCTGATATAATAAGGAGTAACTTAGGCTACATTTATTTTAGAAAAAATAAGTAATGTTGCAATGCCCAAGTACTGTCCAGTACCGCGCGCAGCTCACGCGCACGCCACCACTGGGCCGTCACGTCGGGCGCCTCCCAACACTTCTCCCACCAACGAATCAATATCACAATTACAAAATACTGTATATATAGAATTTTTTCAATAAAGCTAATACAAAAAATAAATGATAATAAAAATAAAAATGCAAGAACCAAAAAAAAAAAAAAACAACTAAATAGGTAAACTAATTAACTTTTTTGTCAAATTCCACGCGGACGAAGTCGCGGGAATAGCTAGTATGAAATATAATAATATGATTTGTTGGCTAGTCAAGACAATAAGAAAATTAATCAATATGTAAAAGAAAAATGAAATAAATAATATTTTTTGCTTTGCATTGGTATTTTTATAATTATTTTATAGTTTATAGTATTTTTTATATTTTTATACATATAGATAAACAATTTTAGTTCAAATTTATTGATTACTAGCTGTACCCGCGACTTCGTCCGCGTGGAATTTAACAAAAACTTTATTTTTCTATAATAAATGTAGCCTAAGATACTCCTTATTATATCAGCTACCTGACAATAAAAGTCCCGTCAAAATCGGTCCAGCCATTTCAGAGATTAGCCGGAACAAGCAGACAGACAGACAGACAAAAAAAATCTAAGGTCATTTTCGTTATAGGTATCACGATACCTATAACGAAACTGACCGTTATATACACGTATATAAAGATATGTAGTTGGACATTTTTTTTTTTTATTTTCACTTTACAAACAGACACTTCAATTTTATTTATATGTATAGATTCAAAACATATGACGGGCTGGGTAAGCTTACTACAAAATAGAAATAACAACAATTTAATACAACTTCTTAATTTGAATATAGATATATTTGTAAAGGTTGGTATTTACATAAAATAAAATAATTAATAATTATATTTTTGTCGTATATAAGCTTTTGTATGGTGATTTTTAATCTTCTATATCGATTTCTTTCATAGACAGTTTCCAATAAATAAACAGAAGAATAAATCAGCAAAAAAACCTGAACAGAAGCTAGATTATTGACAGCCTCCATGGCGCAGTTGGTTAGACGCCGCCTGGAAAACGAGAGACCGTGGTTTCGGTCCCCGCACCGAGAGAAACGTTTGTGTGGACCACAAATATTTCTTCCGGGTCTGGGTGTTTGTGAGACTGAAAAGTCTATCGTAATTCCTATTTTCGTTTTCATTTTCATTTTCATTTCATATTTATATGTTTATTACCGCCTCATTACCGCGTCATCGTTACCAAAGTTTAATTATTCACGTTAACAGTCATTCGCAAAAAATATACTTTCCATTAGATATTTGAATTCAATCAAATAAACATGTAAACATAACTGATTGATCATTACAAACGAAACTTTGTGATTGCAGCTCCATTTTTAACCATTCATGCAACGATAGACGTCGCGTTCTTTTTTTCGTTTTAAAAATAACATGTCTTTCACTTCACTTAATACAATGTATTAGAACTATGTTGTAATTAAACGTAACAGAATCGTCATCTTCAACGAGCCTCATGTCCCGCGCCATTTCTGTATAGTCCTCCATAAATTCCTTGTGCAGATCTTCTGGCATCTTAAATGGACTTATTGATGATATTGAATCTGTTGGAAAATGAATAAATTTTACTAATTTGGTGGGTCTTTTAATTTATGTACAATCATGTACAATCCTTAGAAATAAGGAAGGTTGCTGACCTCGTCAAAGTCGGAGGGGTTGGGGAAAGAATTATTGAACAAAAATGTAAAACCCGACTATGTATATGCCATCTTTATTAGTTTATTTTGAATATTTTATTTTGGTATTTAATCATTTTAGACAATGCACAAACACAAAAAAAATCAAACACAGTCGGATGCAGAACGCGCTCACTTCTCATAATTTTGTTAATGATATAAGTAGAACAACAAAATCTAGGAGTGAGGAGATAATACCTCTAACTGCGTTTGTAGAAACTGTTATCTAAGATCATTCAGAACCAAAATATAATAAAATCAAAATCTTGTTTATAGTCCGTTTGTATTACTAATCTGCAGAGCTTATACTTATATTTGTGTAGCTTCGAAAATATGATTCAATATTAAAGAAAGATGCATGCAGAAACAAACAAAATATTATTGCGATATATCTAGAATTAAAAAATGAAAAATGTTGTCGCTGTCATTATCGAAATAAACGATACAAAGAATGAGATATAAGTACCTTTTAAAACTTGTGTGCTTTCATAAACGTGTACTTTCTGTTTGCATTTGGTCTCAATGTGATAGAAGCCAATTTTCTTCAACATATCATAGATTATTTCATCTGGATCCTGTGAAGTAAGAAACAATTACCGTGTAATGGTAGCTCAATGTAGCTACGTATGATTTTAGTTTGAAAAATTGTCAGTTCCTTGACTGTGCAAATTGATATCGTCGATTGTTGATATTGTTGATAATCTTTATTTCTAAGCTATTTTTACTGCTATTTTCATGTATTATGCATACCTTATGGTAATTCATATAATGAACACAATAGTCCAGACCATATACGACCCATTGCAGGACACGGAACTCCTCTACAATCAGAATTACGTTTCGGTGGAATTGGGTACCTACATTCATTTTTATCCCGCCAAACAGCAGTGTAAATGCACTGTTGTGTCTCGATGTGAAGAAGATTGTAGCCAGAGTAACTACTGGACATATTGAGACTTAACATCTTATGTCTCAGGATAGCCAGCGCAGTGGAATGCTAAGCACTGCTTTGTAATTTAAGGTGTTGTTTGGTTTTGCCACTGTTCATAAGTGGTCGTATATCTTACCATCAGGCGAACGGCATGCTCGTCTGGCCACTCATTGCAATAAAAAAAAACAACCTTGTTGACCTAATGCGTGTTCGAAGGCTTGCATACAAAAATCTACCATGCAATTCAATAGCGTCTACATTACCTCACAGTCGTGGTATGGTGAAATGAATCTTTCGGTCCCCTCAGTCCATGGTGCCCATTTGTTTGTCCGACTAAGAGCGCGGAAAATATCGTATATCGGCGTTTTTGCCATTACTGTCATAAAACACTCTCCGCCTGGCCTCATAAGGTTATAGATGTTTGTGTAACCTTTTCTGTAAATAACGGTTATTATTGTTATTTATCCAACCTAAATAGGGAAAAATTAAAAACGGATTATTGTAGATGTCATAGATGAAAGCGTCATGAATTGTGCACTTATCCGTAGTCAAGGGTATGCCGAAAAGTATTTGAAAAATCATCATAGCCAAGGTTAATAATGACGTTTGTAGCTTAATTGAATAAACCTATTTCGTATATTTTTTTTCGTTAGTTCTCTTTTGTCCATCCCATTGTTGTCTGGCAGAAATTGCTTTAAGCAATAAGACCGCCACTTGTCCTTTTTTTTGTCATTTAATTATATATACATTTTTGTATCTGGTGTACAATAAAGTGTTAAAATAAAAATAAAAAAGAACAATGACTTTGAGCTCGGATTTCACATTTTGCGCTTTTGCTTTTATGTCTACCAGATCTTCTCTACCTTGACTTCAATTAAGTACCACATTGTCCTTTTATATGTCAAGAATTGACGGTGATTGATTACTCCTCCATGAAAGCCCATTTTCCTATCTGATGCAACAACCAAACCTTGTCAAGCAAAATTACTACGCCACTCAAGCCACCAGTCTCATTTTACAATCTTAGTAAATAAAATGGCGAATTTTATCATACAAAACGTCGCAGAATTATCTGTATCTACATAAATAGTGATGATCACAAAATCAAGCACGATTATTGTCTTGATTCATCTATGTTTTTTTATATTTCTCTTTTTAGTCTAGTTTCTAGCAAGCAGCCATGATTGTGTGCACTCTATTTCGGCTGCATTACGTTTGCCAGCTAGTGTTTTGCAATCATTTTATCTTATCTAAAAATATAATACTTACTCAATTTCAGCAACCCAGTGCATCGTGCAAAATGAGAAAACACGATCAAAATATTCTCTCAGATTATTTGGCAAATCAGCTGCTATATCAAGAGGTATAAATTTGATGCGATCAGTGCCGTATCGACGATTAGCGAATTCAACTGATTTTGTATTAATATCGCATCCGATTAGCACTTCGTAGTTTCTTGGCAAGTATTGCGACATGATGTACGTGACGCTGCCATCAGCACTGCCTATGTCTATCACTCTGAGGTTATCTTTGTTTGTTTTGAATTTCGAAGCAAATTTATTGAGACTGTTAATGGCATCCTTTCTGGTCACATTGTTGGTTTTGTTGAAGAGTTCTGGGTTGTCGTTCATGCGCAGACTGAAACAATCATGTTAGTATGTATGTAAATATAGAAAATGGCACATAGCTTATAATGTATGGAAATGACAATACCCATAATAACATTAAAGTAATCGAGTCCTCTGTATCCATGTCAAGCCAAGTCCATGACTAAATCCAACGAGCAGTATTCGAGTTTTGCGGTATGATTAACGTGACCATACGTCCCGATTTAGGCGGGACAGTCCCGATTTCAGGAAGTCTGTCCCGATGTCCCCAGCAAGGCCTACATAGTCCCGCTTTTGCAAACAGACCAAACGATGATCAAAAAACTTGTAACACCAAAAACTTTTTAATATTATTTAATTCCACAGATGTCGCGCTCTGGCACAAAAAAATAAATGGTCACGTTAGGTATGAATTATGATAGACCTAATTTGGTTTTGACTCCCCAAAACCATAAACTTAGATTCACCGGAATTTAAGATGAGCGATATAGCAATTTTATAAAGTTCATAAATTACGACATAATATGTCGTAATTTATGAACTTATTAACATCATATTATGATGTTTAGTTACAAATGGTCTAATGTTTTAAACAAATCTGGAATATATACTGGTGGTAGGTCTCTCATATATGAGAGGCCATCTGGGTATGTACCACCGCAATGTCTATTTCTCCCGTCAAACAACAGTGTAAATGCACTGTTGGGTTTCGGATTGAAGAACATTGTAGCCAGAGTAACGACTGGATTTATTGAGACTTAACATCTTATGTCTCAGGATGGCGAGCGCAGTGGAACGCCAAGCATTGTTTTGTAATTCAAGGTGTTGTTTGGTTTTGCTACTGTTTATGAGCGGTCCTATCGCTTACCATCACGCGAACGGCATACTCGTCTCGCTATTCAATGCAATAAAAAGAATTAAAAAAATAGGTTTTGTTTTTATTCTACTTTTTCTGTGATATTGTATCATGCCATGATGAGAGAGGGTGAATAACAACTAATACTAAACAAATAAGTACATCACACTCAGATAGATTACGTCCGATCCTTCGATCATCGTGTTCATCAGATATAATCGTAAGTCCGTAAGATTCATTTTAAAATGCGTGGGGTCCTATTGGCAACTATCTGGACGCTGCTGCTTATAAAATGGTTGCGGGCTTGAATCCCAGGGCACACCTTTACCTTTTTGGAGTTATGTGTGTATGATATCACCACACAAAAGAAGAAAACATTGTGAGGAAACCTAAATACCATGGCGAATTTTTAAGAATTTCTATGGTATGTAAAGTCCACCAACCCGCACTAGGCCAGTGTGGTGGGCAATCGTACTCTCGATTGTAGAGGAGGCCCGTGCCTTGTAATGGGACGTATGCTGTACTTAATTATATGGGCTGATACAGATAAAGTACAGTACCTATAGTAAATCTAGATGATATTTCGTGAATGAATCATATCAGATATTTGGGCGTGATTATTGACGCTTTATCTTATCGAATTACAAACACGTTCCTTAGTCACCAGAATCAGAAAAATAATGTTTTTAAAAATCTAAGATATTCTGATGATTTTTACACTCTTAAAATACTATGCTCTAGCGCACTCAATTTTTAAATACTGTGTCTCTACAAAGGGGTAGTTGTGGAACGAGTTTGTTACTCCGTTCAGAACGAGCTTAGAAAGCGGTTCTCAAGGTACATAAACCCTGTTGTTTTCCTACTAAGAGTCGAATGCGATTTGCAAGTTGCCCACGGTTTGGCAGATACTTGTTCTTAATACAATTCTACGCAAAAATTTTGAACTTCCCTTCGACGTTCGTCTTAGTTGACAAACGCGCAGATGGAATAAAGTTTTGCAGACTGACGCTAGCTATAGTGTAAATACACGACGCCGATTTTGTAAAAGTAAATGTAAAAAAATCTTAATATTTACACTCTATAATTGAGAAAATGTAAGCTTGTAATAAGTAAATAGCTCAATTCACTAAGCTATAAGATCTAGAATACTTAATTTACAGTTAACTTAAAAAAAAAAAATTCTCTCTAGTTAAATACTATTAGTAGTAGTAGTATATTTAATACAAGTTGTAAATATTTTCGTTATTGTAAGAGTTGGAACATGGTCGTCTCCCATCATAGAGGTGGGGGTTAATGACTGCGACACAGTTCCACCGAACTAATTCAGTTGATAACGGACACAAACATAATCTGTTAATTTGTTGCACCAATAAAAAAATGAATTTGTAACTCACTACCCCGTTCCCCGTCATAATGAACTTCATTTCATAACATATATGCAGAACAGAAGATATATTTCATAATATCAATTCAAACGAATAAATATTTTGGTATTTTTAGAGCAAATTATTAATGATAAGATATGAAAATAAAATTACCTGTACGTCTTCATAATATTAATATTATCTGAGCAGTAGTAGTTCGATAAAACGTAGACAACGAATGATGACAAATTTAATAATATATTCTGTAATCTGTATATTATATAGCACCGTATTAGAGACCCATAGGATGTTTTTGCAATCATCAGCGGAAATGTAGGTAGGTACTATTAAAATACTACTTTTAGTTTCCCCAATGTTGACTTTTTTTACTAAAAAAGAACATACAGTCGAATTGAGAACCTCCTCCTTTTTTTGAGGTGGGTCAAAAGAGAAAAATCCCCCTCAAGATATTCCAGATTAACGGCCAGTGCACACCGGAACGGAATGGCAAGGGATTTTGGTTTTTATGAGGATATTCAAATAAAATAGGTATGAACATGTTTAGTAGAAGCAAACAATTAGTACTCGTAAATAAAGCATTGGAGATGCACACCGACGATAATAATGATGAAGATACAACAGGCAAATAGTTTTATCTGTTGCATTTAATACTTAATGAATATGTGTAGGCTTTATCCACATTTGATTCATTACCGATGGTGGAGTGATTTTAAAAAGATTATTCAACAAGTAAGTCCAAGATGAGGAGAGTACTGTGGATTGGGCAAACTTCTTCGCATGCTTACCAAACTACAGTTGTTGAAGTGGAACTTCTTTATCGATGTATGGGAGAAATTTTACACCAATCTAAAAAAAAATACATAAGGCCACTATTGCGTGCGGAACAACGATAGTTACGCCCTAGCCTGCGAAATTCAAAATGTTAATTTGTTTATTTCATTTTATACATAGCGCATAAAACAAATTTTCGCCACTTCACCCGTCTGGCAACCGAATGTATTCGGCATATCTACATTGCGCGACAAATATAGCATAGTTGGGACATGTTGGACTGTTTTATAATAACTAGTAATAAGTTGCTTTCGCCATATTCATATAAAACGATGCGGTTTTGTAGTTTTGATTTTAAAGTTGATTTTATTCCAGCAGGAGGTAACTAAGAGGTAAATCGCCTAGAGCGATAAGACCGCCATCTGTACTTTTGTTAATTTTTAATAAGAAGCTGAGGTAAAAAGAAGTATGGCTAATAGCAATATGAAGAAAATATTATCTCGTAAATATCTATTGGAAAAACTCGAAGTGTGCCGGGATTTATCTGATAAACACTTGGCGTAAAAATGAGGTCACAAGAGTCATATTTTTAATTTTCTTTCTTTCTCTCGCTCTCTTTCTCTCTTTTTCTCTTTCTCTCTTTCTTTCTTGTGAATAAATTATTTATCCATATTGTGAAGAATATTTTGTAATGTTAGGAATAATAATAAGTACAATAAAAATAATTGCAGTAGAAATAGAGAATCCGATGAAGTCCGCTACTGATATGAGCATTGTGCCGAGTGCGTAGAACCATAACGTCAACAAAAGTTGATGAAGCCCTATGGAGCTTCATCTTAGGGTATGCCCCATAGTTCGTGAAAAAATATGCAATCATTTCTCATATGTATAATAATAATTCGAAAGCAGGTTTGGACAGCCTTAATTTAAAAGAAAATTCGGCTTCGTCCAAGGTCTGCGTATGACTAGTCCTGGTTAGTCTTAACGAAGACATCATTATCGAGTTACACCATCTATCAGTAACTTTATCGGATAGCTGCGTCAAATACTGCTTCCAAATCACTGCTACGACGATCACTTTACATATTTTATTATAATCCGTGGAAATTGTTAGATTGCAATTTTGGATAGTTATCAACAATCTATCCAAGCGTCAACACAGATAATTGTATATCGGCAGGCCTAAACTGCCATTTCTAGACAATGCGCAATCTCAAAACAGGGATTGGCCCTTCTAAACTTAGATTGATTATTTGGATAGTTTTTTCATTACCGAGATTGACGGAAAAAAGCTTGAGCCGTCAATGTCAAACAGCAAATTTTAGATTGGGATTGTTTATTGGCAAGGGCTGTTAATATACAACAATTTCGTCTCATGTTGTTTGAGTGACTCCTAAACTACTGAACCGATATAAATTAAATTTTGCATACTGTATGCAATTTGATCAAATTGAGAGATAGGGTAATTTACTACTCAAATTATGGTCGCAATATCTTTTTATTGCGCACTATTTGTTTATCTTATCTTCTTTATATATAAAAATGACGTGTCACGATGTTTGAGTTCGATAATCTCCTGAACTACTGAACAGATTTTAAATGAAATTAGCACACTGTGTGCAGTTTGATATAAATTGCGAGATAAGATAGATTTAAATCTCAATTTATAGTCGCAATATTTTTTTATTGTTTATTATAAAGACGTTCAATCTTGCAGGACCAACCAACGTAAATTGACCTATCTTTCTATTGTCTTTCATTGAAGCTGACTAAATAGAACAAAATTTGAAAAAAATGTTAAAATATTTATTTTGAAATTGGATACATCGTATTTCGCCTAATGTTGTTAATGTGAAAATAAATAATGTCCATGATTTTCACAAAACTTTTATATTAAGTATGGCTTAATCAAAGATTTCTGTCAGAGTGTAGAGCATATATTACCATTTTAATTTTCCTTAACGTCATTGTTTTATGATATTACACTTTTTTATACGCTAGGGGATATCTACTAGTAAACAAAAATGTTTAGTAAAAACAGTAGCAAAACATATTTAGGAAAATGTTGTACTTTTATGCCGTATCCAGATAATAAATAACCCAAGTATTTCCATTGATTTATTTTAAAATTGATTGATTTATCATTAGATACCTCTTTTTCTTGGTCCAACAAAAATATATGTTTTTACTTCACATATTAAGCTGCCATTCAAATTTCAATCCTACTTTATGTAACATTATATCTCATTTAACAATCTCATTATTAAAAGCCTAAATTGTATAAACAATACTATAATACACTCATTTAATACAATATATCAGAACGATGTTGTAGCTAAACGTAACAGAATCGTCGTCTGCCACAAGCTTCATCTCTCGCGTCATTTCCACGTAGTCTTTCATGAATTCTTCTAACAGATCTGCTGGCATCTTGAATGGATTTATTGATGAAATTGTATCTGTGAAACACAAATATTAGCCTTTTATTTTAGAATATAGCGTGCGTGGTGGCCTGTTGGTAAGCGGCCGCCAACGTGTTTACTGTAGTCGCGGGTTTCAATCCCAGGGCACATCTCTGACTTTGCGGAGTCAAGTGTGTATAAGTATATCACCACACACTATAAAGGCGAAGGAAAATATCGTGTGGAAATCTCCATACAATAGCGATTCGGAAGAATTTCTATGGTATGTAAAAGTTGACTAACCCGCACTAGGCCGTCGTGGTGGAAAATACGGCCTTATTTCTCTCAAGAGTACTTTTTATTGTAGAGGAGGCCCATTCTATGCATTGGACGCATATGGGCTGATACAGTGTAAGCCCTTGCTTTTGGAATATAGATACTTTACTTCCAGACCAGAGAGATAAAGAGTTTTGTAAGACACTCGTTCATGATCGTTATATTAGTATGGAAAACTGACTGGAAGTGTCAGTACTTCAACAGAATGTGAATATATTCGTAAGTAATTTAATAAAGCAGTACCTCTACATTCTATTTATGAAAAATCTAGTAATGGGGTTAAGGTATCGCGTAGTATATTCATACTATGCAATACCAATAAATTCAACAACGATTTTTATCTAAACTTATTTAAGTTTATATAAAGAGCGCGGTCATATCGCTTACCATCAGGCGAATAGCATGCTCGTCTTGTCATATTGAAAAAAAAATCTTATTAAATTGTAATTTATTCATTGCCTCTGCTTAGGTGTTATCCCAGCTGGTGCCAGGGTCTGCCATCTAGCTAAGTATCCTCCATTTAGTCGGTCTTCGGCATTCTTAATAGTAAGGTCTTAACTTATGAAATGATCATATAAACAATTATTGTAACATACCTTTAAAGATGTCTGTGCTTTCATAAACGTGTACTTTCTGTTTACATTTTGTCTCAATATGGCTGAAACCGATTTTCTTTAACATGTCATAAATTTTATCATCCGGGTCCTGAAAGCAGAAACAAAAAACAAAAATGAACATGTCTGAATTTATTTTTGACTCTTTATTATCATAATTTCTAACATAGCGCGATAAATCTTCAGCTATACCCACTGCCCGCTGACGCCTACTATAAAACAATTAGCAATAATTCTAATAATCTTACTGCATGTATAAACATATTTAAAACGCATTTTTAACATTTTTACTGCTACTTTAGCCATAGGAAATACATTTCAGAAAATATTAACTTTCAATATACACATGACTTCGAAAAGTCAGAGATGCGCATTGGGATTGGAACCATCGACCACGGTAAACGTGTTGGCAGGCGCATCTACCAACAGATAACGCACCCACCATTATAGGGTGACTGCAATGCATTAAATAGTAAGTGCATTTATATTGAATAGGTATCCGCCAATTTACTCCGAATATACACTGGCAGAACTAAAAACGGAAATCCCTTACACATCTCACTATAATAGATTTTCACTATAATAGATATACCATCGTATTGGTTGGTTGATATTCGAGTGGGTGCCATTAGCTCATCACAAATCATTGTGCAAATCTAAGGTTTTCTTGGAGACTGTTCCTTCACACCCAACACTGTAACTCCTGTAAGCCAGGATCAACAGTAGTACGCAATGTAATGACACCGAGCATTGAAGCTCGACGAGTCTCCGGGAATGTCCAACTTGCCTTTAACCCGCAACGAAATTAATCAGAATATTAAATTAATAGAAGAAGTTGGAAATAAATTATTGTCTGCTTCCCTCCATGCAAAGCGGGTGACAAAACAATGAACTAAAAAGGTAAATAACCTCGCAAAAGGACTTTTACAGCCGGAGAAGCCAGCTGTAAAGCACCACGGATCAAATCATTTATTTAAATGGGACCTATTATGTGAGCTGTTATACTTGATTCCAATAGGTATGGCAAAAACGCCGGAAAGCACGGAAGTTCTTCTTAGTCTCTACAAGGTAAATTCTAAGGCTTTAGTATAATTTATGAAATTACCTCGCAGTCGTGATATGGTGACACAATCGTCTCTATGTCTTTAGTCCAGGGCGCCCACTTTTTCGTCCGGGAAAGAGATCGGAAGATGTCGAAGAACGGCGTTTTCGCCATGACTGTTATGAAACACTCGCCCTCTTTCCTTAAAAGGTTGTACACGTTTCTGTAACCCTTTCTGTAAATGATTGGTAATGTGTAAATATGAATGCGAATGAAATGAACCAAAAATAGTTCACGCACGTATAACGCGCCAGCAAATCTGTCACTTCAGGTCGATCACTTGTAAGACAGTAGTACTACCCTGTCTCTTTATGATGTCACGACAAATAATGCAGCCATGCTCAATATTCATAAGTACTGTATTTGGTCCACAAATCTCGAAAGAACTTGGTAAGCAGTATCTATCATCAGTTTGTTAACATTTTACTTGCGACATACAAAAAAAAATAACAATTTATAGGTATTAACTAAAAACTGACTATAAGAAGGGTGTTGATTAGGAAAATATTACTGGTGGTAGATTTCTCATATGTAAGAGGCCGCCTGGGTAGGTACCACCGCATTTTTTATTTCTCCCGTCAAACAGCAGTGTAAATACACTATTGTGTTTTGTTTAGAAGGACATTGTAGTTAGAGAAACTTCTGGACAGATTGAGACCTAGCACTTATGTCTCAGGATGGCAAGCGCAGTGGAATGCCAAGCATTGCTTTGTAATTGTGTTTGGTTTAGGCACTGTTCATGAGCGGTCGTATCCCTTACCATCAGGTGATCGGCATACTCGTCTCCCTATTCATAGCAATTTAAAAAAGTTTATCTTACTCAGGTTCGGCAAGCCAGTGCATTGTGTAAAATGAAAATGCATAGTCGAAGTATTCTTTCAAATATTCAGGTAAAGCAGCTCCTATATCAAGAGGTATATATTTGATCCGATCAGTTGCATATCGTCGATTGGCAAATTCGACTGAATTCGTGTTAATATCACATCCTATTAGTACTTCATAGTTTTTTGGTAGATATTGTGACATAATGCAGGTGACGCTGCCGTCAGCACTGCCTATGTCTATCACTTTTAGATTATTTCTTTTCCATTGGAACTTTGAAGCGAATCCATTTAAACTGTTTATGGCGTCTTTTCTCGACACATTGTTCGTTTTGTTGAATAGCTCTGGGTCATCGTTCATACGTAGTCTGAAATAACAATATTAATAATTAGTTTCGGTCAAAACTTACACCGGTTACAACATATTTGATTAGTGAACATAAAAGATTTGCCTCTTTTTTTAAATCTAGCATGATCTTTGAAAAACAATTCATTGACCTTGATCTCTCACTAATCTCAACTTGAATAGGTACCTGTTATAGCTGCATCAATAAGTATCGAGATAAATACACACACATGACTCCAAAAAGTCAGAGATGTGCCCTGGGATTTGAACCCGCGACCACCGTGAACAATAAATCACCACCACAATCGTCAATCACCACGCATTAAAACGTTGAAGGAAAACATAGTAAGGAAACCTGCGATTTGTATGAATTTCAATACTATGTAAAGATCGCCAACCTGCTTTAGGCCAGCATGGTGGACTAAATGGCTTAACCACTCTCAATCGTAATCTCGATCGTAGAGTAGGCTCATGCCCTGCAGTGGGGCGTATATATATAGGCTGATACAAATAAAAATGCAAGTATCGAGATTAGAAAAATCCAGTTACATATCTCATATTTCATAATTCATAGGTAATAGATTGACTTAGTTCGAAGAATCAATTGAAGACTAATTATCGATAGTCTTTTCACTCGCGATAGAAACAATCCAACTTTGGTATCATTAGCTCTTGTCAGCTCAATGACAAATATGCAAATCGTCTTGTTAGTGTTTTGGATGATGTAAAATAGAAAAACAAATGAATTTACCTTTTCGTATTCATATTTGAGTGGGCACAGCGTAGTACTACAACCGACTTGATCAAACATAAAGACGAAACAATATAAAATTAAGTAATACGCCGACTATATATACACAATTTTAGAGGTCCACAGGACAGGATTGTATTCCTACATTTCCATGAATCATAAAATTATTCTCCAGCTGAATGTATAAAATTTTGATCTGAACTAAAACTATCATCATAGTTTTGATTTTAATTAAATGTATATTGTATACTAAAATTAGTAATATTGTTCGCCCACGTTTTAAGTACCTCGATAAGTCGCACCAAAAAGTGTTTACACCCTTATTCTTAGAGCTATCTATTTAAAGTAGAATAAGTTTTCAGGGATCTGTATACCCAGTAGTTTTAGGAATCAAGTTTTTAATGCGATGTAATTTGACTAAGGACTTGACCACATACCTAGTCAGGTCATCAATTCTGTCACATGTTTAATATAAAATAATTGAAACAAGTTTATTCATTATGTAACCATTTATATACCAAAATAAACTTAACAAAACATAGATTCTTATGACACTGAAGTTTATTCAAAATGACCTCCGTGATTTTGAATACAGGCCTTCAATCTGCGCGGCCAGTTGTCTATCGCAGCACGAACGAGGTCCATGTCAATATCAGCGGCTGCCTTAATCAAGGATGTCTTGAGTGACTCCAAATTGGAATGAGGTTTTGAGCACGCCTTTTCCTCCAAGTGTTGCCATATCTTGTAATCTAACGGATTCAAATCTGGACTGGAGGAGGGCCAGTCTTCGTGCCGGATGAAGTCGATTTCACGCGTCGCCAGCCAATCTTGTGTGCTCTTCGCTCCATGAGCTGGCGCCGAATCTTGTTGGAATACCCAGTGCCTGTTATTGAACATGGTATGAGAAACAGGTTCCACAAGGTTCGTCAGAACTGTATTTTGATACACAACTGCATTCGTTTTTACACCTTTCTCACAAAAATCTCTCTCTGTTAAGCCCCAATAAGAAACTCCCAACCATATCATGAGTGAAGATGGAAAATGACCTCGTTGGACACGCGGAATATGGTTGCTCGCTTCTTCACTACTGTGTGCGTACACCTTATCATTTTGTTTGTTGTTTTTTAGAATTTCCCGATATTATTTTCCCGCGTACCGCTTCCACAAAGCGTGGCATCTCTTCAGTCTCAGGTCCATTAGACGAGCATACAAACGATGTCCTGTTTTTCTTCGATATGCCCGAAGCCCTAAGTCTTCATTTAACACCCTTTTCACCATGGTTCTGCTTAACCCCATCTGAAGGGCCAACAGTTTCTGCTTACGTTTGGGATTTCTTTGAATTCGCGTCTTCACAGCTTTTATCACTGCTGGAGTCCTTACAGACCGAGGGCGACCACTTCTTGACCTGTCATCTATACTAGAGTCTTCATTGTATCGTTTGATGGTACGATAAACGAATCTTTTGGTTATATTCAAATTTTTCAGTATGTCAAAAATTTAAATTGGACGTTACCGCAACGATGCAACGCAATAATTACTGCAACATGGTCTTCTTTAAGCGTCTACTCTATATTTAATTCATATCTAATTCAATAAACTTTTTTGTGGCCAACTTTCTAAAAGAAAAGTTTTTACTGTGTGACAATACTTATGACCTGACTGTGTATATAGGATATTAGCATACGTTATCAAGTAAGCCGATAATGGGTTTAATTTAAATATGTAAAATACTTTTTAAATCCACAGACCTAATTTTTCACCGGAAAAAATATTATTTGTACATTACATTTAAGGTAGCCGCCTTGCACACTACGAACACAATGCGAGTTTTTGAGCGCAGTTCAATATATCGGATGTAGTCGGTCAACCTGACACAGAGTATACTTACTGACAAACCTTGAGTTTGAGCTTCTGAGACGCAGTTAATGACCACGTTTGGGCGCTATAGGTTAGGAAGGCCAAAATACTTGAGAATTGTTCAACTTAATCCTCTCCTCTCCATTCCTAACCAGAACCACGCGTGTTGGCTTGCGAAGCCATAGCTTGATGGTCCACATCATCTCGGCATGAACCAAAAGGTTCGCAAATTCCTTTTTGTGCGGCACAGTCAGGCTGTGGAATTGTTTGCCGTCACACGTATTCCCTCCTTCCTATAATCTTTGGTCCTTCCGCCGTAGAGTAAAGAGGCATCTTAGCAGGCCGGCATAATTGTATCTCTTGGCATGGGACTACCCTCTGATGATAATCGATACTCTGCCTGGACGGCATTTGCGCTTACCATCAGGTGCATTGTGGTGACTATACTGGGCCAGAATAAAAAAAATACTCATGTAGTTTGTGTTTAAGAGAGAGTAAAAGATCACCTCTTAGAAATTATTTTGAGGACCAGTAGCTCTTCTAAGAATTTTCGACTCTTCTGGATATCTTCTATCTTATGAAAATATAAATATTATTAATGCATACAGAACCATACATCAATGCTTCGGATTCACTCATGCTTTTGTCCATAAAATACATGATGAGAAAAATAACCAGATTTTTAGTGCACCGGTTGAAGATAAATGCGCCACTACAATAAAGAGTGCTGAATACATTAGTCTTGTTTTTTTTCAAAAACGTATAAAAATAAAAATAATGGTTTTATGCAATCTACGAGTAGAATTGTTAATATTACTATTACTGGTGGTAAGGTCTCTCATATGTGAGAGGCCATCTGGGTAGATATCACCGCAATGTCTATTTCTCCTGTCAAACAGCAGTGTAAATGCATTGTTGTTTCAGATTGAAGGGCATTGTAGCCAGAGTAACTACTGGACATATTGAGACGTAACATCTTATGTCTCAGGATGGCGAGTGCAGTGGAATGCCAATCATTGATTCGTAATTCAAGGTGTTGTTGTTGGGTTTACTACTGTTTATGAGCGGTCGTATCGCTTACCATCAGGCGAACGGCATGGTCGTCTCGCTATTCATTGCAATAAAAAAAATCTAATAGTTCAATGTATGGACGAAGTTATTAAGACGAACAACTATAGGAAATACATCCTGAAGGACGGTACGGTCGACATCTGTCGGACATACCACCATTGGACCAGTCCATCAGACATGTTATCTCCGGTTGTTCCTATCTTTCTAATGGCGAGTATTTGCATAGACACAACCTAGTGGCCAAGATCATAAATCAGCAAATTGCTCTTCGGTATGGGCTCGTGATTTCTGAAGTGCCGTATTACCAGTATGTTCCCCAACCAGTTCTTGAAAATGGTCATGCAACGTTGTACTGGGATCGATCTGTTATCATAGACAGGACTATTGTCGCAATTAGCCTGAGATCGTATTAATAGATCTATTGCCGCGCCGGGCTATACTTGTTGACGTCACCATTACGCATGACTATAACCTTGTAAAAGCTGAAAAAAAAAAATGTCTAAATATTTAGATTTGGTACACGAGGCTACCGACATGTGGGATGTTGATTCAACAATAATTATTGTCCCGATTATCGTTTCTGCTCATGGTTTGATACCAAAGAGCTTCGACCCGCATCTACACAGGCTCTTAATTGACTGTTGGGTCAAGGGTCAAATACCAAAGGCAGTATTACTGGACACGGCCCGCATTGTGAAGCGGTTACTTACTTTGTCTCCTTAACCTTAACAAATAAAATAAAGAGATAGTTCAATAGTTCAATGTGAACGTCAAATGGTTTGAAATTATTTCGGTGTGATATATGTATTTACTATTTACCAGGTCGTCTGACCACCTTGTAGGTGGACGTTCTATGCTGCGATTTCCGCTACGTGGCCTCCATTCGAGAACTTTGGACTCAGGCGTTTTACGAGCGCTGGCGTTTCTCCAGCGACGTTAATATTGCGTAATCGCTGAACGCTGCACATGCTGCGATTTGAGGCGTACAATTATAAACAAAATTGATTCTGATGAGGAAATTCTACTGTTGGTATTGCTCCTTCAACGCATATTACGTAAAAGAAAAAGAGAGAACCATCGTAAATCGTGGGAATATCCTTTATGTTCTAATCGATTACAAGAAAGTGAATATTTCGTGGATCTTCGTGGTCTTGGGGGATTTCAATGCACATTATGAGTTGTGATTGGGCTCCTTTACGACGGATTATGTTGGCAGAGCTGCCCATGCATTCGCTCTAACACATTTGGTGAACCAGCCCACCATGATCCCGAATATTGCGAGTCATGCGCCTCCTCTGTTGAACGCGTGAAACCAAATTGTTAAGAAGGAACCGACTGTTTTCAAATCTATTAACAGAGGCAACCGACTGTGGTCTCTTTTGTTTATTGGTAACATGATAACAGACCAATCGAAAAGTAGAAAACAATCCAGAATAATTTCAATCTATTTTTTTAATCGATTGTTGGCATCGGCTGTAAAACAGCAACCGTGCAAATGACCACCCCCAACGGTGCACTCAACAATAGAGTAGAACGGCGTAATTGTACCTGTTGCCGAAAAACGCAATGTTAACTACGAGTTGCCGCGATGTTGATATGGCGTGGTAACAAAGCAGACGCTTGCCGCTAGACAATTGCGACATCAACGTTGCATCAGCGGAAACGTTGGAGCTGCCTTATTGGCCCCATCAGCCATTTAGTTGTCCTGCGGATCTCCTCATTTCTGATTCGATCTTGCAGAAAAACCCTGCAGGTTGCGGAAGGTCGCTGTATGCAGGCTGCCTTTAACAGGTCGATCAAAGCATTGGGAGAGGCCAATATTTAACAGTGGACTTCCTTTGGCTGATGGATGGATATATTTAACAACACAATAACTTTTTCTCTTAAATATTTTAGAGCCCATACAACACTACTGGACTTATTGAGACTTAACATCTTATGTCTCAGGATGGCCATCGTAGAGTAATGCCAAGCATTGCTTTGTAAGGTGTTGTTTGGTTGTACTGCTGTTCATGAGCCGTCGTATCGCTTCAGGATAGCCATTCATTCATTTTGTACATATCTCAACTTATATTTTTACTCATACAAAAAAAAACCTAAGAGTTCTGCAAATGCAGTAATTGAATAAACAGTATAAAAGCAACAATAATTGCTTCTAGAAATAGTGCGTCGCAAGGATTGTTTACAACAAATACCCTTGCCTTCGGGATTCTGCCCCATTGCCTGTTTCGGCATATGATCTCCACCTCTTCGGAGGGTGTGACCAAACCATATCCACATGCGGCGCCTGATTTTTTAATTGCTCGGAGTTCAATGACACAGTTCTCGTAGTTGGGCGTCGAGATTTTCTCAGGTCAGTGAATACCTTTGCTAATACTGTGATTTAAACAAACGAAGTATTCATACAAAACGATAATGACATTATAATATATTTTATTGACTTCAATTTTATTATCATCAGTCTTAGCAGGTAATTAAAATGTTTAGCTTAATACATTTCACTAAAATAAAATAACAAAATACGAATGATAATTTAATACAGTTTTATTCCACGCGCCAAACCTTTTAAATCATATTGTGCTAAAAAAAATAAAACCGAAAATTCCATAAGGTCAACATAAATTAAAAGTAGGTACGTGACGACAACAACAAGTTTTATGACTCTTACGAAATATTAAGCAATCACAACGACTAAGCAGTTACAAATATTTTAGTTATACAATTAAAACAATACCTTTAGAAATTTATTCGAGATCTCGGCATTTTCGAGATTGAATTTCTGATCCCTCGAGATCTCGACTAACAGTGGTTCTCTATAATCTATCTGTCTTTAACAAGAGATTTCATTAGACATTTCGATGCAATTTATGTTTCAGATAAAAACGATAGAGAGGTATAGATATGGTGCATATATTTATAGATAGCTAGATTAGATAAGAAAGAGAAGAGAAGCTGGGTCGTAGTTTTAGTGACTACAAACACAATACATATCATATGAATTTCCTCTGCTTAAGACTGTTGTTTCTTAATATTGTTTTTTGTGTGAATGTCTATTATAATGTTCAATTAATTATTATCTCGAATGTATGGTCATTTCCGTCGGGAAATCTTATAAGGGAGTTGGCAATATTCGACATCTTCGTAGGATTAAAAAGTCACACACTTTTTGGTTAAAAATATTTATTTCAGATTTCCCAGCGTGATAAATAATAATATTAATAAAACCCAACAGTCACATGCATAGTTCTGACATACCCGAACTAATCATACACTGTTGTTACACTACCAGTACTCTGCATTCTTGGTCATCTAGCACTACACGCTGAAGACGAAGATTATAACGAATCATGGATATTATGAATTTGGAAAGTGAAGATGAGTTCAATATAGGAGAAACTATTTACAATCTTTATAAAAAGTAAAATGTAACAGAACGTACATGATACTCGTTCGAACTGGTTCTTTAAATATAGAGACGTTTCTCGTTTTTTAATGCAATTTTTGTCATTATGTTATTTTTATGGTAATAGCTTTTATTACTTTTATATCTCTGCCTTTTACGGTATATGGTTTGTTAATAGCTCTAGACACTCTATTCCCAACAATATTTATACCCATCTTAATTGCTTCTTATCATAGGTCGTTGTATTTTGTTTTATCGTCATATGTTTGCAATAATCCCTGGAACTCTCCAATTGTACGCTATCGAATGTTGTGATCCTCCCTCTTTCTGCATTTTTGACCATCGAGATCAAAATATGAAATTATCCATAATTTCAAGTGTAATATATGACAATTAAGATCAAGCCCAAGTAACATTTTGAACTGTATAAAAGCTGTATTATAGACTATTTGTTTTCTACAGGCTGTTAAACGTTGCTGTATAAAGACTGTATAGCAAGCTATACAGCCCTTATAACTCTGAAATGGGCCCCAAAATTATACAGCTTTAAGTGTAGATTTTGCTGTATAACAGCTGCATAATAGCTGTACTATTTGGCTGGCTAAGATACTATTTAGATACTTTTATACAGCTTCCATTCTCTAATTTTCCTTTTTATTCTTTTATACAGAATCAGGCTTGTGAAAATCTTAATAGAAGAATAAATATATTATAATTGTGTTCGTTTCTCCATTTCCATTCTCCATTTTATTTCTTAATTTACTATGTGCCAAGGCAGAGACCATATGTGAAGTATGAGTGAAAAAAATATTTGATAACTAAGTGGTCTTTCCTGTTTATCGTTGTTATTATGCTTGCGACTGATATTTTTATGTGAATATGTATACTAATTAAAGCTCAAAACTCACGCCCCTTCGAAATAAAGGATATACATACATTTTTTCTGTAACAACAAATATGTGATCATATCTGAAAGCAGTTTTAAGAGTAACCCGGACTGTTCTATTGATAGTAAACGTAATTGTGTGTACTATACAGTTAAAATCCTTTGTAAATTTGTACTGAAATTTCAAAAACAAACAAAAAAATATCTTGTAAAATTGGAAAGCAATTTATAGGTTATGATAAAATGGCGTCCTTAGTTTATACAGCTCTTGCTCTTCTAGTACCTCTTAATGCAGCTTTTTGCATAACAGAGTCGTTATTTAAGAACGCATCTCAGCCTAAAGAGTAACAAACTCTTCTACATGAGATAGAATTGTATTATACTATTATAAAGGGAATTGCTTGGTAAGAGTATCCTAGATTTCCGTTGTACAGCTATTATCAAGCTTAACTTGAAGGCTGAACAACAGAGTAATTTTACACCAATATTCAGGCTATAACAATATTTAATGCTCTTGTACAGAAGTAGGTTATACAAAAGTATAATTTGAGAGCAATATACAGTTATTGTCGTATAAAGTTGCTGAACGCAGTTTTATTACGCCGCGGTCTGTATTTTAGCGTTTTCCAATGCTATTTAAAAGCTAAAGGTAAAAATTTAGGCTCTATACAGCCGTTAATCAGCTATACTGTATACAGTTGTACAGTTATACTTTAGTCCAGTCCTAAACATATTTTTACACTCTTGTACAACATTTTTTAAGCTTATAGCTGGTAATGCGCTGGTAAATATAATATTTTTCCGCTTAAATGTTACTTGGGAGGATATTTGCATTATGAACCGTGTTCGACCTGACGTCTAGAGTATTGGGTGATGATAAAGAAAATTTTAGAAATGATTTTAAATGTAACTTTTCTGGTAATTGTGATGGAGATGCGCAACTTATTAATTTCAATTCTCCCGTTGAAGCAGTCGAAATTGTTAAAGATTGGGAACATTATCAGTCCGGAGTTAAGAATTTGTATCCGAAACGGCAATAAGCTCGGCCCTATCATATTGTGGGACGGAAATTACAAATCACACAGACAAATCACAGGAACCAGTTAGTCATCAAACATCACATCAGAAAACATCGTGATCGTTCCATAGCGAATTACAAGAAATTCTATGGTATGTAAAGTCCGCCAACCCCCCTTAAACCAGTGTAGTAGACTATATGGCCTAACCTCTCTCAATCGTACTCTCGATTGTAGATGAGGCCCGTGCCCTGCAGTGGGACGTATATGGGCTGATACAGCACTATAACGTTCAGTGTAGTCACTTTGTCAGGCTAAAATAAAAAATGAAATAGGAAAATAAAACTAGTTGTTTTGACGTCTAATGTATTAAGGCACTTAAGACGACTAATTAACACATAATAATATATGATAACAAGTTTCTTGGAAAACACGTTGTAAGTATACAAAATGTCAACTCTTAATTAATGTAAACCCTCGATACTCAATGGATTTTTGTACACTCGATAATTTGAAGACAAAAGACCAATCCAAATAACTTCGAACTATCAAGAGTCGACTGTGTTACACTGTCATATGTGTGTACTTACTCTCGATCTCTCTCGATTCAGGAATAAAGGTCTGAAGCAACGATTCAATGAAAAATATACAAAAAAAATCGGATCATTGTTCAAAACAAAATTAATCCAAACTCCGATCAAAAACGAAGCCAGGTGGTAGTTTAGTGACTTCAGACACAATGCAACTAAAAAAATTACATTAAAACGTGGCAAATGCGACGATATTTAAAACATCACAAAAAAAATTGTTGCGTTTTTATTCGCCTGATGGTAAACGATACGACCGCTCATAAACAGTAGCAAAATTCCACTGCGCTTGCCATTCTGAGACATAAGATGTTAAGTCTCAATATGTCCAGTAGTTACTCTGGCTACAATGTCCTTCAATCCGAAACACAACAGTGCATTTACGCAGTGTTGTTTCACGGGAGAAATAGACATTGCGGTGGTACCTACCCAGATGGCCTCTCACATATGAGAGACCTACCACCAGTAAGTCTGTAGTAAAACTACCACCGGATTTCGTATTCAGTCGCAGTCTTAATATACCTTGTATTATCATTTAGTGCAATGCACTACAAGAAGATTGTAAATAATTCTAATAGCACCTGTGTCTTGATCGATGAGTTTGATGGCTCGGATCACTTCAATAAAATCTTCCAGGAATTCAGGCCACATATCTTTCGGGATGCTAAATGGGTTGATGGCAGACACCAGACCTTGAAAATATAACAATGAAATTAAAGCGGGACCAATCTAAACAAATTGAACCGATCATAAAATTAAACACGAAAATGCGGTCCACAAATGATTTAGAAAACAATGTACATACATACAATCGAACATGAAACGTCTTCCCTATTTGATTTCGACATATACATAGTATTTCAACCGGCGCAAATATAATCATGCAAATAATATGATAATTAAATTAATTTTTCGAGACATATTTTGAATTCAAATTGATATTAAATGATGCGTTATAATCAAATATAACGGAATGGAATATATTTTAGATTTTAGTAACTGTCAATAAAATCGAAATTGTAGAGATAATAATTCTGAATTTACTGTTTTGGGTAAAGTTGTTCGGCTAGGTACTTACGGACATAATTTAAATACAAAACTCACGTTTCATATGTTCGATACCATCATAAAAGTGGGTCATCTGTTTACACCTCACATCGATGCTTCTGTATCCAATATCCTTCATCTTTTTCGTTAAATCGGCTTCTGGGTCCTAAAAAGGGGTTAAACATAATACACTTAAATTATGGAATCAAAGATCGCCAGGGAAATGGCGTAGCTGGAAGAAATTAATTTAAAAATATACGTACTCTAACATCCCAATAAGGAGACGGAAATTTATTAAAGTCTTTCATCCATGGAGCCCATTTCTCTGATTTAGAAAGAGCATAGAATATAGTGTACACTTGGCAATATCCCAGAAACATTACGAAGCATTCTCCATCCGCTGACAGCAGTTTGTAAATATTTGTGAAGGCTCGTCTGTGAAAGAAAACATTACATTTGTATGGCTCAGAGATTCGCAGACCTTCAACGCTCGGTGTTATTAGAATGTGTGCCACTGTTGATCCTGGTTCACAGGGGGTTGTAGTGGTGGGTGTGAGGACGGAACAGTCTCCATAATATTTGTCATAATAATTTATTTATTTATTTATTCTTCATTGCAAATAAAGAGGAAAGATATTACAAATTTAGAAAAGTACAGTTGGCGGTCTTATCACTCTAGACGATTTTTTGCAGCCAACCTGTGGATGGATATGAGAAAAGAATAAGAAGAAGTGATCATTGGTGCATCAGCAGTTTATATGATCGCAACATTGAGGAACAGATTGTTTTCAGTGACTGATAACTCAAACTGAGCTCAAACCAACACCCACCATTTTGGCAATCACTTAATCAATTGATAACTAGACGTATTTCTAATGTAATAAAGCTTAATATAATTAAATACTACAATATATATTGTAATACAGTTATAATACAGTCCATAGTCTGCCACACTGACTTAATGCGGATTACCAGACTTCACATAAAATTGAAATTCTTGTATATATCCATGAAGATTTCCTGCAACAGTAACTACGCACTTAATAATACATCTAATAAAACATAAAGTTATATATTTATGACTTGATATACTAACTTATGATCCCTGACCCACATAAACGTGTAGAATGAAAATACATTATCATAAGCTTCCTTCATATCATCTGGTACTTCACCCTCTATATTAATCGGCACGAATTTTATTTTCTCATCTTTGTAATTATTGTTTGCATATTTAACTGAGTTTTCATTCAAATCAGCTCCGACAAGTTCTTTATAATCGATCGGAAGGTATTTAGATAGAAGTTTAGTCACACTTCCATCGCCGCTACCAATGTCTATAACTCTTGGATTCTTCTTCCATTGAAATTTAGGTGAATATTCTTCTAGTAAATGTTGTGTGTCTCGTCTGGTCACGTCGTTGGCTCGACTGTAAAGCTCGGCGTCATCATGCATTCGCATTCTAAAACAAAATGCAGTTTGCAAATTTTTAACACAAATTTTTGTTTGTTTGTGTTACGTTTAATCTCAGGAACTACTGGTCCCATTAAAAATATTTTTGAGTTGGTTAGGTCACATATCAAGGAATGCTACAGGCACCACGTAAATTATCACGCTATGACCTAGAGATGGGAATCAGTAGTGAAAATCTAGCAAATACGACGAAATTTTATTCGGTTTTCTTGGTCTTGAAAAGTGTAGCTACACCGGGTGGAGCCGGGCCGGACCGGTAGAATAAAATATAACAAACTAATGATGAATGATTGAACCAATTGGTAAACAGCATAACGTGATTTTCAAGTACCATTGTACTAATTAACATATCGTATAAACGGAATTATGGAAGTGGTAGAGTCACGCTGTTGTCAGTGATAACTGAGCATGTCAAGGCTCGTTCGTGCGGTACCACCGTCTCACAGGAGATCGACGTGAAGTGACAGCTTTGGTGTCGCGTTTTGTTAGGTGAGTGAGATTGCCGAATGCCCATATAAACCTCTCATTTTCCCTCCCTTTTTCTTCCCTGCTCCATTCCTTTTTTCCAGCCAAACCGGAGTTTAAATGCACTATCGTGTTTCGGATTGAAGGATATTGTAGCCAGAGTTACTACTGGACATATTGATACTTAACATCTCATGTCTCAGGATTACGAACGCAATGGAATGACAAGCATTGCTTTATAATTCAAGATGTTATATGGCTGTTCATGAGCAGTCGTATCCCTTACCATCATGCGAACGGCATGCTCGTCGCTCCATTCATTGGAAAAAAGAAAACAAGAAAAATGTGATAAATGCGCCTCTCTGTATAGATAAGGCATAAAGAGTAGATAACCGTGTTTATATATGACATGACTATGATAATATAATGCACTCTTGCATATATTTTATTATACTAGCGGCTTGACCCGGCTTCTCCCGAGTGCAGATATTTTTTGATTCCAGTCGACATCATACAATGTATATCGCGTGAATAACTGTTTAATATAACCCATTTCACCCCTATAATAAAGGGCAGCAAATAAACATTTGAATTCCTAGTTCATTCCACGGGAACACTACATTTTACGATATCAAAAGTAGCCTGTGTTAAACCCGTCCCGTTCCCGTTGTTTTTGTACGTCTTTTTTCCTATTCTGGCGTCCTCAAGCTAAAATGCCGTTAAGTACTAAAACCATTTTATGAGTTATGCACAAAAACGTGATATTTAATAAAAATATGCTACTTAATCACAAGAGGTCATCTTTAAGACCTAGAGTACTGAATAATAGATCGCAAGAGGCACTTTGAAATAGCGAAACATTCAATTTAGAACTGTAATATCGCATTTTTTGTGCATAACTCAAAAAGTGGTTTTAGTACTTAACGGGATTTTAGCTTGAGGACGGCAGCATTGTGTTCTTTGTCTACGTCACAGGTGTACAATAAAGCTTTATATAAATAAATAAATAGGAAATATATCAACTAATTAAATAATAAATACCTGCCAGAATTACCGTGCACTGTTCTACACTCATCTCCGTTATGCATGTTGAAATGTACTGAAGTTCAAAGTAGACCGCGTAAATACGAATGCATTATCTCTAGATTTCTAAGAAGATATCTCATATCTTAGGCTCAATTGCACAAACTAACTTTGCCAATACCATTGACCTTGAAAATGTCAATCCCATACATTAGCAAGGTCAAACACGTCTCAAATGTATGGCGATTACAGTTCCAGGTATTGGCAAAGTTAGTTTGTGCAACTCAGCCTTAGAGTTCCTTGGGAACTAGTCCGAATAATTAATAATTCATTCAATATTTCAGATGAGTGTCAGCTTGTATATAGTAGGCGACTAAGTTGTATAAGAGTTTAAAATCATATTGTTCTACGTAAACCAGTTTGTTACTTTTGGGATAGTATATTTACCGACTTGCTATTATACTATACTACTAATTTGGGACAGTGGTGAGCCTCCGCGGCGCAACTGGACGCTGCCAGCTGATAAATAAATAAATAATAAATAACACCCAACAGTCACATACATAGTCCTGACCCCACTCTAAGATCGAGTCGAGTCGTGGGTACCAGGAACTACGAGAGAATTTTCGCTCTCAGAAACACCCAGACCCGAAAGAAATATTTATGGGCCGCACGAACATTTCTTTTGGTGCGGGGATCAAACCCGCGGCCTCTCGTTTCACAGGCGGCGTCTAACCGACTGAGCCACGGAGGCTGTCAAAAGCTGTGAAAAGGGAGGTTGCGGCTTCGCGCCCTGGTGGGTTACTCTATGAAATGATACGAATTTAGAATGTTCGGATGTTTGACGTCCGGAGTAAGATAATAAGTTTTCGACTTCTAAAAATCAATATATTCTCTATCATACATATCATTTTCTCCGAACTCCGAACAACGTCATAAATATCTTCCTCATATCGAGCCACTGACATGTCACCGAAAAAGTTTTCCGACTTGTAATGAGTGAAGTAAAAAGTGCGTGGTGGTCTGTTGGTAAACCGACCAGACGCGGCTACCAACATGTTCACGGTGGTCGCGGATTTAAATCCCAGGGCACACCTCTGACTTTTCGGAGTCATGTGTGTATTGATAGTCAATCACCACGCACAAAATAAGTGGAGGAAAACATCGTGAGGAAACCTGCATACCATAGCGATTTATAAGAATTTCTACGGTATGTAAGTCCGCCAACCCGCACTAGGCCAACGTCAACCACGTTATGGCCTAACCACCCTCAATCGTACTGTCGATTGTAGAGTAGGCCCGTGCCCTGCAGTGGGACGTATATGGGCTGATACAGAATGAGTGAAGCCTAGGTAGGCGGGCGGGTAGGCGACTTTGTTGTGTAGTGCGCTCAATATCTCAAAAACTAAACGTTGTATCGAAGATTATATTCCAATATTATTATTTTTTTAATAAGAGAATTCCATGCGATTTAAATCTAAACCAGGGAATATTCTCTATTATAACGGCCAGCTCAAAACCAGATATACACAAGCTAAACCCTAAACGCAATATAAGTACTTATTGATTACGAAAATCATGACATTAAATAGTATTTTTACACGTTAGGTATTAACATTAAAATTTATTTCTAGATAATGTAGGTAATTACGCAATATACCTATTGAATCGGGCGAAATGAATAATTGAAGCAAGTTCTTAAAGGCCAGCGCAGTCCGGGACGGAATGGCAACGGATTTAATTTTGTAACAAAGGATATTCAAACTTAACTGGTGCAAATACGACGTAAATTCCAATGTTTTAAATTGATGTCGCAGCATCAAGAAATGCCATTCGATTTTGGTCTCGAGTGATGTTGCCTTTATTTATCGGCAGGCGTGACTCTCACCATCATTTGAGCGACGTACTTATTCCGTTATTAAACTCGCGCCTTTTGTCCCAGAAGGGGTAGGCAGAGGTGCAACCAGGACACACATTTCGCCTTATCTATTATGAGCCTAGGAAACGCCCCTCTTACCATTTTCCATTCAGCCTGTGGTTATGACTTCATGGGACCTTTCAAAAATACCTTTAAGTTATCTCGCTACCAGCGTTTGGGGCTTTCCTCGGTCACTGTCTTCCCGGAACCGATTTTGTGGTGGTATTCGCCAAAATTTGTCCAGCATGACCAACGGGTTTATGGCTGTTTAATAACATATTTATTCCAGTGCCTGTCGATTGCGTGGATTGCAATATTAAACTCAGTAGTAAAAATAATCAAGGTATGTAATATATGCATATAAAGAATCAAACAAAGAAAGTCTGACGACGTACTACCTAGTTATTATCGAAGTGCCTTCTATTGCGTTCATAGCAATATTGAAATATGTAGTAAACCCATTTTTCAAGTAGAAAAGAGGTGTGCCTTGGGTTTGGACCCACGACCAACGTCAACATATTTCGTTTCTAATTGCAAGTCGAAATACTTTGTCGGCGTACATGCCGGCGGGACGACGAAGCATGTTTTTTATGACGTTGATGAGTGACGCCGGGCAACTGAGCAGACCGCTGGTGTCGCCGACATGCTGCTGACTTGACGGCGGGCAACACAACGTGTTGGTGCTTGTCGCCGACATGATTCGTTTTTTATAGGCCGCCGGGTAGTGCCGGAGGGCGGTGTCGCCGGGCGGCTTTGGTGTGCAGTGTGCCTTACTCTACATTGGAGTATAAAAATCTACTTTGCTAAAATTATTCATCATCATCATCATCATATCAGCCACAGGAAGTGGACTTCCTTGCTGAACATAGGCCTCCCCAAGGATCTCCACAATGACCTGTTGGAAGCGGCCTGCATCCAGCGACTTCCTGCAACCTTAGCCAGATCGTCCGTCCACCTTGTAGGCGGGTGTCCGACATTTCGCTTGCCTGTACGTGGTTTCCACTCAAGAACCTTTCGGCCCCAACGGTCATCGTTTCTACGAGCTGTGTGCCCGGCCCACTGCCACTTCAACTTGCCAATCCTATGGGCTATGTCGGTAGCCTCGGTTCTCCTACGGATCTCCTCATTTCTGATTCGATCTTGTAGGGAAACACCGATCATAGCCCGCTCCATGGCTCGTTGAGTGACTTTGAGCCTTTTAATGAGGCCCACAGTGAGAGGCCACGTCTTGGTGCCGTATGTCATCACTGGTAACACAAAACTATCGAAGACTTTCGATTTTTGGAAGAGAAGACGTCGCGAAGTTTCCCAAAGTTATTATAAAGTAAAATTATTATTAATATTTTTCCTTATTTACAAAGACAGTTTCCTTATTTTCTCACAAACGATACTATCTGTTGCTAACTATTCAGCATATTACCTACATATACACAATAGAAATCTGATATCGTTATATTTTCTTAATACATTAGTAATAAATTACTTATAATAATTTAATTAACTGTTTGTAATTTTTATGACCATGTTAGTGTTCATTAATTTTTATGGACTTTGTTTTGTAGTTCTATTGTTTATAATTCAAATTGTTATGTGAATATAACTGACAGACGTTTATTCAAAATACAATAGAGATGGCTTACGAGTTGTAGGTATAAAATAAAAATACTATATTTTTTCCAAATGTTTTTTATGGTATAATATATCAACTATCAACAACACAATTAAAACTACTATGTCTAAAAAGCTAAAGGGAATGTCTCTAATAGCAGAAAAACGGCAAGAAAACGGTTTTAATTCAGAAATATAAAATTTACCGATGATTGTTGTCATATTTATACCGGGTATCTCAAGACTGCTACCGAAAACGGAGCCTGCTGGTAGTTTTAGTGACTACAAACACAATGCAACTAAAAATTTTGCTAAGAAACGCGACAATTTTTTTTTATCATTTTTTAAATATCGTCGTTTTTGGGTGGTACATCCATAGTTTTTGCTAAAATAATAATTTAAACTCTTTTATACCTTAGAGTCTTTATAAATAAAAGGGTATACACTATTATTTTACGAAAAAAAATATTCACCACCCAAATACGACCATATATAAAAAAATTAACAAAAAAAAGTAGTCGCTTTTTTTCCAAGATTTTCTGTTGCATTGTGTCTGAAGTCGCTTAAACTACCACCCACATTCGTTTTCGGTAGCAGTCTTGATATACCCTGTATACCTACCTAGTGTAAGGAGCTGATGATTTACACATTGAAATTATGAAAATATATTAAAATGTCACCTGCATTCTAAGAAGTATGATTACATAAAAATTCAACAAATGTTGAAATAGGATATTAGAAAAATGACCCAATTTTCCGCCAGTAGATTTACATTGTAATTTTCTTTAACAATTATTAAAAATCGTAAACAACTGAAAAACAATGCATCCACATCACTAATCATTTAAGTTTTGTTCTCATGGCACACATGAGTTTAAAATATTTATAGAAATATTAGTTCCACCAAATTAGATAAGGATTCGTATTATAATGTTAATGAAATACAATTTTATTTATTAGAAATGCGTACTAATTTTACTAAATTCCCTCGGGAATTTTTATTAAATTCCCGAGTTTGGGGCGCTGTAAAAAATGTATTAAGATAATTGAAATAAAGTCTAGAAAAGTAATTAATCTTCACATAGCAATTTGGATGTAATGTTTTTCTGGCTCGCAATCTCACCTGTTTTAATGTTAATGATATTTAGCGACCAACAACATTACTTTCTTCGATCTCAGCATAATTATGTTTACAATAAATATGGCTACCGATGGGTTTCTGTTAATAACACTCTGTAATGGATAAAGCTGAAATCAAACTATAGTTTTACGCATAGAGTAAAGAAGCGGCCATAGATACTAGACGCGGCTAATCGGCCAATCAGGACAATGGAATATCCAAGTTCACGACTTATGCTTACTACTGATAGGTGCACACAATAAAAGAATCCATTGTTCAGATCAGTCCATGACACGTTTGTCTAGTATTTATGGCCGCTTCTTTATACGTAAGACGTTATACTATAGTTTGATTTTTTTTTAATCTGGCCCGGCAAATTGGCGGCATTGCACCTGATGGTAAGCGCAAATGCCGCCCAGGCAGAGTATCCATTGGCATCGGACGGCAGTCCCATGCTAATGGAAAAAATTATGCCGGCCTGCTAAGGTGCCTCTTCACACTACGGCGGAAGAACCCAGGATTGTAGGATTTCAGCTTTAGTGTGTTGATGCCTTTATTAGAGCAGTCTAGCGAGTGAATATCTCCCTCTAGATCGTTTTCCTTCTACCCGACCTTGGGCCACAAACATAGCAACTTGGTTTATAGAGACGAGTTCGAAAAACTCGCTGTTGAACAGAAGACCACAAAAAAGCATTTATTTTTATGAAAACTGAATAAATCATATGATAAAACATTAACGGATCTCTAAAGCTCTAAATATAAAGTACGCACCGAGAGACAATCGGCGCAGTGATTTAATAGCTTCATAATGAGTGACGCAAACGAACGCAAGCAATGTGACTCAGATAGAGCCAGGTAAGTAATACAAACTATATTTTTTCTTTTGTCTAATATATTTCGAAATATTATGCTATAACAGACGTTTGTGGAAAAAAAACAAAGTATTTAATATTGAAATAGAGCCTAAAATGAAACATCGGTTGTGTCTAGTGTTGCCAGGTGTCCCGCTTTACGCGGGACGTCCCGCTTTTCAGGGGTTTGGTGACGCGTCCCGATTGAACCTTCGGCGGGACGCCAAATGTCCCGCTTTTTGACCACCCCTCTCAGAACGAATAAAAAACTAAATATTACACACTTTTTTTATAATCCGTACTGTATTTCGCGTTTTCCTACAATTCTTAATCTACTTAGTATCTAATTCGATTCTAAAGTTGTTTCCATAGGCTGATTTCAAAAAAATTCAGGACTTTGAATAAGTTCTTGCGGTTTATTCACGAATTCCTAGCTTTCTTATTTTAGATGGTAACACATGTGCAAGGAAATACTGTTAGTGAACTTATATCTTCGTGAATATTAGCTAGCTTCAATGAAAATTCCTTCGTTACAATTTCAAGTTTCATACCGCTTAGAGAGTATTTCTGGCGAATTTTACTTTACGACATGTACATGTAGATGTAATTTAAAAGAAAAACGCATCTTAACTTCACTTAATTCTCTACGAGCATTATCACGAGCATAATTTGTCAGAATTCATGTGCAAAGGCGTGTTGGAAAATATTAATTTTCATCTTGGAAATAAAGATCGTTCTGGTAAATCGAAAAAGTTATAGTCTGAGAATTTAAGGAATAACTCGATGAAGACCAAACGCGAAGGCAAACGCTAGAGGAAAATGCAATTTTTTTTTTTAATTTGGAGTAACTTAAGAAACCTGTGCTTATCCCTTCTGGAAAAAAGGCGTCAATTTATGTATGTATGCATGGTATGAAATCATAGCGCCTCATGAATTGAAGCCTCGAGAGATATGATACTTAGTCTGGTGGAGCTGCGCTTCCATTATTATAATAATAACCAAAAACGGCTATTATCTTTGAGAGCCTCCAGAGACGCGACGGTTTTCGATGTGATAAATATATGCTGCTAGAAAGAGGGAGGAGTACTAATGTGTGAAAGCAAAAAAATATATAATTCCCTCTTCTTTAATAGGCGTCCCGCTGAAGAACTCATAATCCCGCTTATTTTAATGTCCTGTCCCGATTTTTTAAAAACTAAACCTGGCAACACTAGTTGTGTCTAACCGGCAAGGTTTCTGAATTAGCTATTCATCAGATAATGTGAATGCAAAATTCTGGTGACATGTTTTGTACATGTAAATTTTCAGCTTTTCTTATAGGTTTAATGCTATAAAGTAATCATACAAAACAAAAGAAAACGAAAAAATAGGGGGGAGTTTATACGTCGCATCGCTGTAACACATATCGCCCGAATACTCAAATGCCATTCAATAATTGAGTATACTCTGTACTACGCACGGCCCACTTAGTCAGTACAATTAAGCAGAGTTTGCGTAGTTAATTGCAACATAATATTTAAGTCGCATTTGAGTATTCACTAGGTGACCAGTCAACATAATGTTGCACTGTAGCACGAGTCACAGCGTAACGCTGGTTTTCAGTGGTCACCTAGAGTGACATGCGAACGCCGGCCAACATGCTAGCATAATATAAATAATTACTTAATACTTAAAATAACAAGTTCACCAATAAAAAATAAACAAATCAATTTATTAAATAAGTGAAACAAACATTTACAAAAAAATATCAAAAAAAGTATGAAAATGTAAATAATCAAAATAAGTTACGATTAAAAAGTCTACAGTGATTTGAGTGACAAAAGAGTCGATTTATGGTGAACAGAAAATAGGAGTCTTTATTACTGTATGTTAACTGGTAATGTAAATCACACAAATCTATTCCGTTTATTCTATTAATACCTATGTTTTTCAATAACGACACTGTATTTAAAATAAAGGTTTAATTTTGTATTATATGTATAAAAATAGAAAATATGTTCATAAATTATAAATATTTTATATCTACTTATTTTATTATGTGCAAAAACTAACTATGTGAATATTTTATAGAAATGTGGAAATATCACATAAAAAGATATATGATACTAGTTTATTTATATTCTTTATTACATCACAAATCTTCATTATTTTAGTTCTACTAAAATGCAATTAATAATATTTTCCATACAAACAGGAGAGCAAATAAAACGATGGCAATTATAATACAATCTCATGCCATCATGTTCAATTACATAGTTGACATTATTTCTCAGAAACTGTCAGTTGTAAAATACATCCAACTACATAGTATGTTAGCACATACACTTTTAAATGAATCCCGCGTATTCTAAATTCTATTAGCTTGTGTATTGTGCGTGTGTTTTGGAACTAAAAATAAAAATAAAAAATGACTATTTATACTTTACTTACTTACTTACTATTGTTTGAGATATGTTTTCATAATGTAAACAACAAGCATTGACAGTCGTAATAGTATGACCATGTCCAAGACAATTAAACGTGAAAAGATAAAATCTGTTCCTAATATTTTAAAATCATGACTCTTGTTTCCTGGTTCGCACGCCAAAACACCGAGGATGATATATTCTTTGTCTACGGTAGACGATTAATAAAAAGTTTGTAACGTCATGGATTTAATTTTATTTTGAAATATCTCTTGCCATATATTATTGGTTTTTCATCGGTCGTGGTATAAGTGTGCAGAATTTCAAATTATTCCGACGAGCGAAGTTCTCAAAAATCTAGTCTCAAAAATCAGTTCTAAAATTTTGTTACATACATACAGGCGAATGAAATAAAAGCATGACCTTATAAATGCAATTATACTGTCCGAATTATTCACATACATATATGGTCAGGGCGAAAAGCGCGTTAAGTGTTCCGACTTAAGTGGTGCGGCGGTGCTTCATTGCATCTGTAGTGGAGTTACTTAAATTAGTCATCGCTCGCAAGGATTTAGAAAATATTTATTTGTATTACGTGTGAATGGTTGCAAGGCAAAATGCATTAAATTTATTTTTTACAATGACTTTTGCTTTTATAATTATGTTTTCAAGTACATTTTATTACAGGCCAGGCCAAATTATTTATGCTTCATGTACTTTTGCTAAAATACTCTGAAACATACTATTTAAAAATAAAAGTTTTTACACTTCTGCATCAGCCTATATACGTCCTACTGCAGGACACTGATCTCCTCTGCAATAGAGAGTATGATTGAGAAGGGTAAGGGCATAAATTCCACTACCCTAGCTTAGTGCGGTTTGGCGGATTTCATATACTTATCTAGATTACAACTTTCAGCAATGAGGAACACAATTCAAAGATACGTACGTGTAGATTATCAAGTTACTTAACTAGTGAAAGGATATTTGTATCTTTCCAGATAGCGACCACCGTACACGCTGGTAAAAACCTATTAGGTGTATGTCGTATTTTAGGTTCAGTCTCTGTACCAATTTATACCACACAAGCATTTGTGTCAGTTTTGGGTATTTGTTAGATCGAAAATTCTCTCTTATTTATTTAAATCTTTATTGTACACATAAAAAACAAATACAATAATCAGAAACTAAAAAAAAAAAGTACATATGGCGGTCTTATCGCTTAAAGCAATGTCTTATAGACAACCATGGGATGGATTTAAAGAGAAGGAGAAAGAGACTCTTAGTTTCTAATACCCATAACCCGTGTCACAAGACTAAATTGATCTTAATGTGGGGTCAGAACTATACGTGTGACTCACAGGACACAAACAGATTATACTCTTTAGCTTTATAAATTAGTATTTTCAGCATGTGAATTAACAATAAATAGGCAGTATTCAAATTTACGAAAAAAGTACTAGTCCTACTAATATTATAAATGCGAAAGTTTGTTTGTTTGTTACCTCTTCACCCTCAAACCACTGGAACAATTTTAATGAAATTTGTTATAGAGCTAGCTGGTCCTGAATTAACACATAGGCTACATTTTATAGCAATAAAATGTAGTGTTCCCGTGGGATGTGCACGGAATCGAAATATATTCGATACTCTTTCAACTCAAAGTAATGGGATGGGAAGATAAAATTACGGCAGTAATGTTTAGTTTAAATATTATTTATTACAGTTGTCACGAGAAATAGTTCCTGTGTCTAAAGTAGACTGGAATCAAAAAGTATCTGCACCCGGGCGAAGCCGGGCGAAACCTAAAACCGGATATTAAAATAAATCTATACTTTATTGTTTCAGAATGTGGAATGACAGCGATTACGCTATAATTGAAATGTACGGCAGGGGTAACCACTGCTCGAGACTTGATCTTCAAACCTGCATTGAAGAATACTGGCAAAAATTCAGATGGCCTGAAGGAAAATCAAGAGTGCTTGACATTGGGAGCGGTGATGGCAGTGTCACTACAGTACTATCTAAATGTCTTCCCAGTAACTGCGAAATATTTGGATCGGATATTAATGAGAAAATTGTTCAGTATGCCAATCAGAAGTATGGCAATGAGCGGGTTAAGTTTATTCCTTTTGACGTGATTGGTGAAGTACCAGAGGATATGAAAGGACAATTCGATCATGTATTTGCTTCGTATGTGTTTCACTGGGTTCGGGAGCACGAGTTTGTATATTTTTTTAATATATTTATTACTTTTGCTGAAATATGTATTTTAGAGTTAGACAAATGGAGGAATTAGGTATAGGTATCTTAAAGGATTTTATCTCCTTTTCTTATAACAAAAGGCATATTAAGATAAGCATTATAAAGAATTTAAAGACATTGATGAAGTGATTTCTTAAGAATTTTTTATTCTGTAGAGGTATCAAACTTCACAACTCTGGATGGGTACCACCGCATTGTCTATTTCTCCCGTCAAACAGCAGTGTAAACGCACTGTTGTGTTTCGGGTTGAAGGGCATTGTAGCCAGAGTAACTACTGGACATATTGAGACTTAACATCTTATGTCTCAGGATGGCGAGCGCAGTGGAATGCCAAGCACTGCTTTGTAATTCAAGGTGTTGTTTGGTTTTGCTACTGTTCATGAGCGGTCGTATCGCTTACCATCAGGCGAACGGCATGCTCGTCTCGCCATTCATAGCAATAAAAAAAAATTACTAGAGGGCTAACATTTATTCATTTTATTACAGAAAAGCATTCACCAACATTTACAATATTTTACCAAAAGGAGGAGAATTCTTCTCGATGTCGTTAGCAAGGTGCGATGTTTATTCGGTATGCCAAATACTCGCAAAGAGGGATAAGTGGTCACGATGGATGAAAAAAATCGACATGTTTGTATCACCACATCATGAAATTCGGGTAATTAAAAACTATTTATTATTATTATATTTCGGGTTATTAAAAACTATTACAATTTAGACGAAGGAGATAGTATAGATACATTGGGTTGAAGATCTAGCCCAGTAGCGTGCCATATGAGAGGCCTTTGCGCAGCAGTGGACATGGAACGGCTGATGATGATGATAAATATCTCACTAGATTTTTTTTTGCCAGAAGGTTTGTATTCAGGTAGCTGGTCGTGAAATCTTTCAATCCGCCCCGTGACTACAAAAGCTGTAAAACAATCGAAACAGTTGGGAAGTTAAAAAAATGTAAAAATAAAACCAAATTCGCTATAAAATCCGTAAATCATAGTTTTAATTCAATGTGTAACATTTACGCGAATGTCTAAAAAACCATTTGAAAAGCGTAATATCGTAGCAGAAGTGATATAACCAAATAATCATAACATTCAGTGGCTCAGTCGGTTAGACGCCGCCTGTGAAACGAGAGACCGCGGGTTCGATCCCCGCATCGAGAGAAATGTTTGTGCGGCCCACAAATATTTCTTTCGGGTCTGGGTGTTTGTGAGACCGAAAAGGTCTTGTAGTTTCTGGTATCCACGACACAAGACTCGATCTTGGTGTGTTTATTTTTAATTATTGTGTTTTCTTATCAGGATCCTGATATTGATATGGCAAAAACTTTAAAGAAAGTTGGGTTTACGGTGCTGGACTGCAGATGTAAGCAAAAGTTCTTCGTTCAAACTATAGAAGATTGTAGAGGTGAGTATCAAGCATTGAAGTACATAACATACGGGAACATACGGGAGCGCGTGACTTATTATTCAAATCTTTGTTTTGCTTTATTTTAAGATATTTATTTTTTCACTCGCACCCCGCTACCGCAAACCCGGACTAGGCCAGCGTGCTGGACTATATGTCCTTAACACTTTCGGTCGTACTCTCGATTGCAGAGCAGGCCCGTGCCCTGCAGTGAGACAAAGGATTAATTAATTCGTCTTGAGTAGCACAAACAGTCTATTGTATTCTGATTATTAGATTTGATAGGTAACGCACCTAAGACCCAAATATTGAAGGGGGTAATCGTCAACGGGTAAATCGTTTCCTTTATAAAAGGATCCTACGCATAAAATTAAGTGACGGTGCTGTTTCAAATTTTTTTTTTGTTTTTTTTTTATTACTGGTCACAGGTCAACGTATTTTACACTATTGTTCATAATTGTTGTATGCCTATCATATTTTATACAGTACAGTACTTTTAAAACACCAAATTTCTTCTATTTCAGGTCTGTTAGCTGGAATAAACTGCTTCGACATACCGAAGCACATGTGGTCCGAATTTGTTGACGACTTCATAGAAGTAAAACGTTCTAATAATTTAGTAGACGACGATAAAGGCACAATAAAAATGCTATACAATTTAGTAGTATTTCATTGTATTAAATGAATAATTGTGAGAACAATAGCCAAGCACGGGACAAAAAAGTTAATTATAATATTAATTGGAATGTTAAATAAAATAGTTTCTACAAGTAATTAAGACATCGTTGTTTTGTACTTTTTATAGCAATAAAACAATAAGAATGGGGTTGAGGTGTGTTTTATTTCCTCAGATTAGTTAAAGGTCATTTTGTTTTTTTTTTGTGCAGTTTTCCTCAAATCGCATCTTCGCATCGCATCTTTGTTTATCTGTCTGTCAAATACCTTAAATTCAATTAAAACATTACCAACAGTTGTACTTTATTCTGAAGCAATATTTAAATAAAATATCTTGCCATAAATATAACCCCTCAAATGATCAGTAATGTAATGTCGTAATTTATTAAAGTCAATGGGCTTCACAATTATTAGCCATCTGGGGGGTTAATCCGAAACGAAGTTCAAATGTTCGGATATTCTACGTCCGAAGTAAGATATAAGTTTTTTACTTCTAAAAATCAATACTGTTTTCCATGTTAATAATCGCTTTCTCTGCACTTAGTCTATTATTATGACTTATGAAGTGGCGTAACTACCCCATCGGCGGCCCGTGGCAAAGTTCATCAAATGGGGTCTTTCCTAATGTAAAAAAAAAATAACATTGTAGTCTCGTTTTTATGAATGTGTTTTAAAGGTACGTGGTGGTCTGTTAGTTAACGGACCAGCCACTGCCGCCAACATGTTCAAGGTGGTCGCGGGCTTGAATCCCAGGGCACCTCTGACTTTCGGAGTTATGTGTGTATTACACGCACTATGATGGTGAAGGAAAACATCGTGAGGAAACCTGCATATGCATACCATAGCGTACGTAGCATAATTGTACTTTTGATTGTAGGGGAGGCCCGTGCCCTGCAATGGGACTTATATGGGCTGATACGGGTACAGCACAGAATCTTTTAATTGCATGTTTTCATATTTCTCATCGGATTTTGAACAAAAATAATGTCATGAAATTAAAAAAAAAAGATTCTCTAATAACGATTAACGAGTGCTTTTGGAATTCCTTTTTCATTTTTTTCTACCACACAGTACCAACAAACTTCACATAATTGATCAGTTGTAGAAAAATCTTCAGTTGTATCAAATGTAATGGAGTTTAAAGCCACAAACAGCAATCAGCTCATTTTGTATTTTCTGACTGGTCCTTGGACTTATTAAACCATTCCTCTAAATCAGGATCACATTTTGCTAGTAACTACTTGATTACGGCTTCCTGCGCTTTCTAATTGGCCAGGAAAAGCTTCGTGGAGTAAGTTCTCGGCTTCAAAAAAATGTTTAATTTTTTTTATATGGATTTTTGCTCTTCATCCAATGTCCAATGTAACCGCCATTGTTCATGCAAAAGACACAAATGCAAGTGAGTTTTCGATGTCTCGTGTCTCTATCGCATTTACAATTTGTTTCCAGTTCAAACATTTTGTTTATTCTTCATCAGCCTTTAGTTGTCTACTGCTGGACATAGACCTCCTCCAAATTGCGCCATTTAACTCTGTCTTCAGCTTGTCGCATCCAGCTTGTGGCAGCGACCTTTTGTAAATCATCACTTCATCTAGCTGGAGGGCATCCTACACTACGTTAGTCAGGAAGCGGTCTCCACTCAAGAACTGTTTTACTCCAACGGTTATCGATTCTTCGACAGATGTGGCCAGCGCACTGTCACTTCATCTTGCTAATCCTGTGTGCTATGTCTTTAACTTTGGTTCTCTGTCGGATAAGCTCATTACGTATCTTATATTCCAAAGAGATACTGATTATAGCACACTCCATATCTCGCTGAGTGACCATAAGCTAGTGTACTGGGAGTGGCCAAGTCTTAGCACCGTAGGTCGCACTGGTTGAAAACTATCGTTTTCAAGTTTTTTGGCAAAGGTGACGAGAAGACTCGTACCCTCTTTCTCAAAGTTGTTTCTACCTACGTCAAACGGTACCTGTTAGTTTAGTTGGATTGTAGTTAAAAGGTGTGTCCCAGGTAGGTATATTCGGAAACAACTTCGAGCTGGTAGCCACATATAGCGACAGGTCTTGGATCAAGGTGACGGTCGATCATTGCTTCGGTTTTGTCGAAGTTCATTTTAAGACCTGTGAGACGCTGTGAGGCTGAATCCAGACCGTCCAGCATCTTTTGCAGCTCCTCCAGAGATTCCGCCATCAAGACAATATCGTTAGGGAAACGTACTAGGGTCGTTTGTTTAGTATTTTATTATTATTATTGGGTTTACAGTGTACCTTTCTTATTTCTCAATCACAAATCATTTCACTTCTTCATTATTATTTTTTATATCGCTTATATCTGTAATATATGGATATATTATTTTCCACTCCTAGTTTTAGGTCTGAATATTCTCTATCGTCGGGATTTGCTATTATGGAATTTTTAGTTTCGTCCATTTATTTCCGAGAATCATTAATAAATTGCTCGTACCGAAAGTACTGTGTTATTTTAGATAACTTTTTATTTATAGAATCAGACTCCCTTGTTCTCTTTCGTTTTTCGCTACCTCTTAAATAATTTCTAGAACAAGACAAATAAAACATAAATTATTTGGAAAATATTAACTTAATATTTCTTAAATTATAATTTATTTGTTTCTAACTAAGTTTATACTACGAGTATAATGAAAAAAAAATTGAAATCAAATGCATGATGAAATGTTTGTCATGTTTAAAATGTAATCAATTGTTTTTTATTATTAATTTCGTTATAAATGTTACATTCTTCTCTGCTTACACGCTGTCGGGCTGGAACCTGGGTTCAAACCAATGTCAACATGTCTGTATAAATCCTCTAAAATAAAAGAAGTTATACATTATCTTTACTGGCTTTAATTGATAAAAACAATAATTTATTATAACATAAACTGATCTGGCTATTTCTAAAACAGTCCGTATAATTAGATATGGAATCCCAATTATTGCTTTTCACAAATGACAGGATTCGTTAAACCAATTCAGTAACTTACGGGCTAAAACTCTTGCGGCCTTTAACTGGCCCCTACGAAATTACATTTTTGTCTATCCTTATTAATTAAGAGAAACAACTAATATCACTTAAACTGAAAAATGGAATTTCTAATACTCAAGAACTGTTGACATTGTCAAAAAGTCACAATTTACAACACTTTATAATTTGCCCACATTCCATAGTGACTAGTGTCATGTAGTGTTCTCTCTCAAGGAAAGAGAGATAAATGTAAAAAGACAATAGCTTGTAAAAATGTAGAATAATGACACTGAAATACTTAAAAGCCGCAGACTGTTTTATTTAATATATTTGCTTATAAAGTATCTGCAAAGAGCACAAAATCACTTGAAACTCAGTTTAATCTCAATTAACAAGAATATCTAGGTAAAATCACATGAAAATCCAAAAACAAGACGATTACTGAACATTGGATGCAATAATTCAAGTGTGTTAATTAAAAACGTATCTGAAAATAAAACGAAGACGCATGCAATTAATGTAGGTTAGGTACGGAGCAACAATGCGATGAAAGTGAAAAACAAAGCGATTTCTCTAAAATATTGCACGAATTAACATCGAAGCGTTGCATGAGTGAAAATAAAACGCACACGTGGCTGTTACCTTGAAAATATAATTATTTTGGGCACTTTGCAATACGAAACGGTTGCACCGAGATAGCCTGTCACCAACTGTTCGAGTTAGAGTTCTGCCGGCGCCTAACACGTGGCCGGGCCCTATCGAGCCAGGGCCCCGTCGCACCAGGGCCTTGCCGGGCTGGGGGCCCCTCAAGCCGGGGGCCCGTGGCATTTTGCGCACTCTGCCACCCTATTGTTACGCCACTGGAAAGACCTACCACCAGTACATATGAGAGACCTACCATCAGTCGCGGCATAGTATATTCGCATCCTCCCGGATACCGATTACCGTACCCTATAATGGAAAAGTAATTATTATCTATTACACGACCCACGTAATTGTGTTGGTTTCGACCAGGTCAGCATTATTGTATTACCGGCGAAAGATGTAAACGCTAAATTCCTAGGTACTCCAGATTTGAGGATAATTAAAAGTCTAGACTTCGAAGATTATTATCGATATCAAAATTACGTAGGTTCTGAACGTAGGTACCATGGTTGTATTTTATTCTTATTGGCCGAATACTGGAACGCAACTTAAATATGAATTGCGCTTAACTACGTTAATCCCGCTTAAATGTACTGGCTAAGTGGGCCGTGCGCTGTTAAGAGCATCTTATTATTTGAATGGCGTTCCAGTATTCGGGCGTATAACATGCATATCATGATAAAACAATTGAGTTAGTTCCTAAGTCTTTTGGCGGGTTAATAATAGAGAGATGTCGGCTGTGTTTTATTGGTTTAGTTGGCAGACGGCAAGACGATCGGCATGTCAGGAATATGATGAACTGTGGGAACAAAAGATTAGTCGAAAGGGGCATGTCAGTGTTACTGGCAGCCGAGCCGACTGCCTAAAGGTGCATTTACACATTGGTTAAGGCTGGGCCGACGTCTACCAACTCCAAACTATCAACGAAGAAAAGCCAAGGCCAGCCGAGCCTAACATCCCGTTTACACGCTTGCATTGGTGGAGGCTGGCCGAGGTTGGCCAAGCGTGTAATTGCACCATAACAAAAACTACGCCAACATACCCACTAAAACCCCTTGGTAACCGACCCAGGCATTAAGGCACCGGACATCCCAGGGCGAGAAGAAGCGCTCTGATTTGCATCCACCGCCCCCGGATTAACTCTAACCTAAAATGAAATGCTGCGCTGAACTCGATGTGACTGCATGTAAAATAATGGAATGGCAAGGGATTTAATTGATATTCAAACTTTGGCATCGAAAGGTATTTCTAGATGCTGAGACATAAATTTAAAACATTGGAAGTTATCTCGTATTCGGACCAGATAAGTTTGAATATCCTTTGGTAAAAATTAAATCCCTTGCCATGCTGTCCCGATATGTGCCGCGTGTGGCCCTTAGCTGTTATAGGAACGGCTTCTGCGAATTCGAAATACAAAGTTTTATTAATTGAAACATTCTGTGTAGTCGTATAACATAGGTTGTATCACAGGATGCATATTTCGTATTCATTACCGTTTTTACACTAAGGGCACACGGGGCCCGTATCCAAGGCTCCCATCCTTAGGGGGGACCCGAAGAAGAGCCAGTGTAAAAAAAGCCCATATACGTCCCACTGCAGGGCACGGGCCTACTCTATAATCGAGAGTACGATTAAGAGTGGTTAGGCCATATAGTCCACCACGCTGGCCTAATGCGGGTTGGCGGACTTACATACCATAGAAATTCTTATAAATCGCTCTGGTATGCAGGTTTCCTCACGATGTTTTCCTTCTCCGTTTTTAGTGCGTGGTGATTGATTATCAATACACACATGACTCCGAAAAGTCAGAGGTGTGCCCTGGGATTCGAACCCGCGACCACCGTGAACATGTTGGCAGCCGCATACGGTCCGTTTACCAACAGGCCACCACGCACTTATTTTATTTACGAAATTGTAAGAAGTAATCATCATCTATTTCAGTAGATTAGTGATAATATAACTCCACATCCTAAAAGAGATCCCTCCAAGCTAAAAGTGAAATGCTATAAATGTGTTCTCTGTCACAGAAATAGTATCTAATTATACTATGCAGGTAGTATGTATGCATTATAAACCCAAGGTAGGGGGCCCCGAGCTTGAAAGGCCTCAGGCCTGAAGGGGTCCTCGGCCCGAGATGCCGTAAGCAGAGAAGAAATGTAACATTGATTTATAAAATTAGTAAGATAGAATCAACAATTCGCTAGATTGTTTACCAATTCTTGAATAATTATTCAAAGAATTTATAAAGTTAAGGTTTTTTATAGTAAGGTAGGGCCCCATCCGATGATTTTGCCACGGGCCTCAGGTAGTATAGAGTTACCCGTAGGTAACTCTAAATGGCGGATCCAGTTTTTACGCCAGGGGGGTCATGTAGTTCTTGTTAGAACACTGGGTCCGATTTCAATACTCAAATGCGTAATCATGACTTTATTAAATAAAGTAAAAAAGTGTACTTGAAATAATTAATTGTGCTTATAAATTTTATCAACAAGATAATAAATAAATTCGATCAATCTGGAGCCAGCCCAGGGGGTCATGACCCCCAAGACCTCCCCCCCGGATCCGCCCTTGTACCTACGGCCCTGACAGACATTAATTACACTTTAAAAAACAGTTCAATATGAAATAATCGAAATAATTCCTAAGATACTATAAAAAGCATGGTTTCTGTAAACCAGATGTACTTGTTCACAATCGTTTAATCCATATTTCCATATTTTCTCAATTACCACGTCCTTGGGTTTGCTGTGGTTTGGAAGTGGAAAATCTTTATTCTTTAAATATTCAATGTATCTAACTAAACTAACAGGTACCGTTTGACGTTTCATATTTTTCAATTTAAAACATATTTAGACAAGCGTAACTCACACAATTTTAATTTCGCTTGCCGTAAAGCCACAAAATCCATGCTTGTAGGCGAAATGTTATTGAAATTGTGTAAGTTACGCCTATACAAAGTTGAAAAGTATGAAACGTCAAACGGTACCTGTTAGTTTAGTTGGATAGTATGGAGTTCGATCAAATGTAAACCAGATTTCCGACGATCAGTTCAAAAATACCAGTAAGACAAATTAAATAACGATATAAATTAATTTTAAAAATATGTGAAATAATTGGCACGGTACCAATATTTTAGAGGAGATATCTTTAAAGATAAGTTAATGTCAATATCTATTTATTTCTACACTTGGACCCAACTGGTTCCGCCAGTATGCAGATCCTTTTTGAATGATGAATCCAGTCCAAATCAGCAACATATTATTAATATCAAAACTTTTGACGGCCTCCGTGGCGCAGTCGGTTAGACGTTACGACGACTGTGAAACGAGAGGCCGCGGGTTCGATCCGCGCACCGAGAGAAATGTTTGTGTGGCCCACAAATATTTCTTTCGGGTCTGGATGTTTGTGACACCGAAAAGTCTCTCGTAGTTTCTGATACCCACGACACAAGACTCGATCTTAGTGTGAGGTTAGGAGTATGTATGTGACTTGTGGGTGTTATTGTTTTTTTTTTCTCGCCTGTCCCTTTATACCCAGTCCTGTCCCATCTCATTGTCACTCGCGCCATGTAATCCAGTCCCATGCTATACCTTTGGGTAAGGTCAGGATGCTTAATTCCGGCATAGATTTTAAAAATTCCCTTTTGTTTACTTGCAAATTATCAGGGCTTATTTTTTTGACAATGTTATTAACAGCGTATTAAACTTTTAAATGCATTTAGCACATGTAATTTTTTATAAATAAAAACAAATATACTTATCTGAATTGCTTCCTCATCCCACTAATAAATAACTAATTGAATGAGAACGCTAATTTACACAAACCATAAATTAGATTAATTGTATACAAAACAATTAGTTTAGGATCAAAAGTAGCGTATTAATCGAGGGTGTCAGCTACCTCCATACCAATTTTTATCGAAATCCATTAACCCGCTTCTGAGTTCATCGCAGACAAGCAGAAAAATATTTAAAAAAAAAAGTATTTTTTCTATTAGGCACGTTAATATCATCCATTTATTCGAATTTTTATTTATCTTCCATGTACAAACATAGATTTTTTTTTTTATATGTATAAAAAAAGATGTAAAAATAATCAAGAGAATCAAGAGAGAAATAACATTAATCTTTTAATAGATCTAAAATACCTAAATAGGCCAACATTTTTTTGAGGTCGGTGCTAGCTAGACTACTACTAAGATTGATAACATCACGCTATGAACTATGCGAATAGCCGTGGGGCTCCGCTGATTTCAAACTTTAAGGCCAGTACCGACCTCAAAAACTGGTGAAATGATTGGCCTATTTAGGTTTTTTAGATCTTTTAAAAGATTAATTTTATTTCTCTCTTTTTATTACAATTTTGAAGACGGTTTAATTCTTTTAAATTATTTTCTATTTCGTATTTTTTTAATTTCTGTTGTATTAATCAAATCTTATTACCCTCACCTATCTAGGTTAGGACGCTGAGACAAAATAGTCAACATGTATGTACGTCGCGAACTGAAAAAAGTTGGACACTCTATCTCAAAAACTAAGTAACCGATTTTGATGAAACTTATACAACTCCCAAGTTGGACTATATCTAACCGAAAGAAAATATTTTTTTAGAAATTTGACTTATACTTTTTGAAATATGCGTGGACAAACATACAAACATGCATACATTTTTGAATTTGAAATTCGTGTTCGGCCGCTGGTATAGACTAACATATCCAAAAACTGTGCAACTCTGACAAAATTACATACACATCGAATACATAATCTCCTTTTTTAAGTCGATTAAAAATGAAATTATTTTGATAAGGGTTAATACCATGTAAATAAAAAAAAAACAATCGCCAATATATCAATACATAAATACATCGTTTAAGAAAGACTTATAAACCATTTTAGTGGTAATCAATACTCACTAATAAAAACATTTTAGTGATCCTGTGTAATGAGCTAACCTAGAAAGATCTAGGAACATCGTACACAGTTTCTTACATTTTATCCCTTTGAGAGGGAGAATTCCGACAAGATTGATACATAACTTCGATATGAAATGATCATAGAAGATAAATGATATAAATCAAATTATAAAAAAAAAAGTTTTTTTCTACATTTTTCAAAAGGGCCCCAAATTCTTGTGTGCTCACGGCCCCATCATAGTTAAAGACGGCCCTGTTCGTATTATATATCGCGCCCAAATGAGCTCGCACATTGTGGCGTGTGCATATTGTAGGAATGGGATGGGAAAGAAGTTATCTTACCAACTTATGGCAAATTATACTAAAGTAAACAAACAATGTCTACCAGAAAAAAAATTAAAACTTTATCCACGTCATAAATCTGATATCGTAATATTTTATTAGGTAGTAAGTAGTCACAAAACAATTAAATTTTTTTTTGTAATATTAATTACCATGTTAGTGGTCGTTAATTTTTATGGACCTTACTTTGTTTTTTGTCTCTATTGTTTAATGTGTTTACCCAGCCTTTTTTATGTCTACTACATTTAGCGACAAACAACATAATTTTATTTGCTCTCAATCGGTCCCCTTGATTGTAGATTACGCCTGTATGCAGAGGGACGTATATGGACTGATACAATAAAAAAAATGTGTCATACAATTCCTGCCAAAGGGTTCCTTTCAATAATTATGTTTATTAACCATAATTTCAAATTTTACTTAGATGTTTTTCCCATGAATTTTTGAAAATCTAAGAAGAATTTTTTGATGTGTTAAATCAAGACATACCAGCATAAGTGAAGTTTAGAATATTATTGGCCAATTTCTATAATCTTTCTATCTTTAACTAGAGATTTAATTAGATATTTTAATTCATTAGTAACAGAACATAGAGTGATGTAGATATAAATATATGTAGGAAAAATTATAGATAGCTAGGCATGATAAATGTATATGTCAAGCTTTATTTATTGAAGCATTGAATTGTATCAACAAAAGTAGTAACAGTAGCTATTCTAACCTCTTGTTAAAAAAAAGATAGGATATGGAGACCAGGAGACTGTCCCGCCCTCACACCCACCACTGTAACTCCTGTAAGGATCAACAGTGGCACGCCATGTAATGACACCTGAGCATTGCAGCTCGGCGAGTCTCCGGGAATGTCTAATATAGAGACCAGTCGATATTAATCGTTGGTCGTTAAGATCATCATTAAGCAATTATCGGCCCGGGTATCAAAGGGTCTAAACAGATTAAAAAGACACCCATCCACGAAGGTAAAAAATCTATATTACTATGGATTATTACTATGTAATGGATACAACTTTTATTATTAGTATTTCGTGTTTATTCATCTTCTTCTTTACCTAGCGTTATCCCGATCGGTGCCAGGGTCCGCCTTCCGGCTTATTCTCCTCCATTTCGCCCGATCTTCGGCATCCTCAATAGCAAGGCCATTGGCCCTCATATCTTCCCTGACGACATCATAATTTGTGATTATCATGGACAAAATAAAACATGGATGTGTAATACAGCCCTGATAAACCATTCACTGGTAGGAGGACTTTCATCAGACGACATAAACATGCAGACACTCAGTACCAGATATACACAGGCTGAACGTAAAACCTAAATATTTCTATGGCCCACAAATATTGGTTACTAATTTAGGGGTTGTGAGACCAAGGAGTCTCTCGTAGTTTCTGACTCCCACACACGAAACTGTATGTCTTACTTTGAGGCCGTAACTGTAAGGGACTTTTGCGTGTATTTATTAATATTAAAATTAAATAAATCGTAATAAATACCAACGGATCTCTAAAGTCTTAAATATATAATGCACTTACGGATAAGTAATCAGCGCAGTTATTAAGTATCTTTATACTCGTAATTACCAATTTATCGACCGTAAGGAAAGTCACGCTAATAAAACAAGGTAAATATATATAATTTGTCCATTTATCGTTTATCTTAGCATATAATAGTAAAATTATTCATGGATTATTAATTATACTATTTTCTTCGATATCAATGTTACACAATTCAATGATTATTCGATTTTAATTATTTAGGGCGTAATACATTAATGAAAAAAGTTTGGAAGTAACTGCGCGTCATCGGGAGAGTTTTTCACTTTTATACCATTCGGCAATCATCGATATCAATATTACACTAGATAAGACGTTCTTTGAGTGTCCTAAGCGAACACACAAATCAGTCAAAAACGTGTAAGCGCCATGAAATTCACGGCGCCTTCAACCTCTTGGTCGCGAGAAAACTACATCCTGAAAGCAGCCTAGCGCTGCATAATTATACTGTTTGGTTAGACTACTAATTATTTGTTCCACTGTGCAGCGATTTAATTTCAACTTTTACCAAAAACTTTTACTTTCGCCAATCGGCAGTTTAAATGCACTGTTGTGTTTCGGATTGAAGGGCACTGTAGCCTGAGTAACTACTGGACATATTGAGACTTTACATCTTATGTGTCATGTCATGTTTACATGTTATGTTGTTTCTTTTTTTCCTTTTTCTCCTTTCTTTTTGTCGCATTGTAGTCTTCGACCCGACGTATAGTAGAATTGTTGTACTATGTTTGGCTTTGGAGCCAGCTGAAAATCAGTGCTGTTGTAAACAGCGTATACTGAGCTGGTATCCATTCTCCACGCATATTATTATTATTATTGTTATTTTGTTATATTGTGTGTGTGGAAGAAATAAATGGTTTAAATGGTTATGTCTAAGGATGGCTTTGTAATTCAAGGTGTTGTTTGGTTTTGCTACTGTTCATAGGTGGTGGTATCGCCATCCATACCATCAGGCGAACGGCATGCTCGCCTTGCCTCGACATTTAAAAATGTCTTGTTCCATTTTTTTTACAAGTATGGGATAATTTTTCTATACGTAGTAATTTATCTCAATGTCGGCAATCAAATCAAAATTCTCTTTATAATTTGATAAAAGAAAATATTTATTTTGCATGTGAGCCTATTTGATGTCAATAATATGTTTGATACTGTGGAAGGCAAGTAGTTATATCTGGAAAAATAAGCTAGACAGTTTGTAGTAAATAAAAAATACTATAAATGAAAAAGAGTCAAAAAATATCTTACTTTGATCTTAGTCAATATTAAATCATGTTGTGTGCTTTTATAATTTGATACGTCCATTAACATAGTCATAACAATAATAATAATAATTCATCACTGACACACAAACTGAGGTCGTTGGTATGAATAAAAATAAAAGATAAATAAAAGCGTCTGGATAAGTAATTAAATATTTGATGTGCAGATTCACGAAAACAATTCTTAAAATTAATGTGTTGAATTATGTAGAAATTTTACATTAATTCTAATTCATTTACTGGATGACAATGAACAAAACCTTCCTGAGGTGAAACTCAAGCCACCAGTGGTTAGGAATCCAAAGCAAGGAACCTCACGCATTGCCGTGTCTGGTAATACCGACTCTTGAACCGGCAACATATTGAGAAACTGGAGATTTGAAGCTCTATTGTATCAACAGGTGTGCAGACACCAGGACAATAATTATTAAGTCTCAGCTACTTAGCCCCTTACCTAGGTCACAGTTTGCTGGAACGGTCCCAGTAGAAGCTGGAAAGCTCTTGCTTCGGGTTTCCGGGCCCGTTCCAATTGCGCCAAATAGGTCCACACGGGGTTTTCTTTTTAGACCAATGAACCTGTGGGTGTAGCTGGATAGCGGCGGTGTAGTGCGTAAGCAAAGGTGAAGTGTAGAGAAGGCGATCACAGTGATGCACGGAAATAAAAGATAGTGCTAAGCAGCAGCAGTATAATAAAACTTTACAAAAGCAAGACAATATATAGAGCAACGCGCAAACTTGTAGTCCGTGGCAAGCGGAGTGGAGTCAGTTGTTTCGATTCTCAGTTGTCTTGAGCGACGAATATTGCCGAAGACTCCCGAGTGTCGAAATAAAAAAAGTCGAATAAAAAAAGCCCAACTCTAAATCTAACTATAAAATACTGAGGAGATTTAGGGCCATTTCAAACAATAGTGTGCTCAAATTTTAGCACTTGCATCGGAATAGTAGACATCTTTTAATACCAATCCACTGCTGATTATGATCTCGACATCGACTGACCCTTCACTTGCTTCCACTCCAGAACTTTTCGGTCTCATCGGTCATCAGTTCTTCGCGCCCGCCCCACTGCTACTGCGACACATTTCTTTATTGCAATGAATGGCGAGATGAGCATGCCATTCACCTGATGGTAAGCATTACGACTGCTCATGAACAGTAGCAAAACTAAACAACACCTTAAATTGCAAAGCAATGCTTGGCATTACACTGCGCTCGCCCCCCTGAGGCATAAGATATTAAGTCTCTCCATGTCCAGTAGTTACTTTGGCTACAATATCCTTCAATCCGAAAGATACAAGTGCTAGCAAGATACACTGCTGTTTGGCGGGAGAATTAGATATTTCGGTGGTACCTACCCTGGTGCCCTCTCATATATAAGAGACCTACCACCAGTAAATGCTAATCTTTCGGCTACGTCTGTGTTCTTCCGGATCAATCCATCGTACACGATGTTGGAAAACCTGCCATAATGACCCAAGCGAGTATATTATCTCATTTCGAGCCTCAGCCTATGTATCCACAATCGATTTCAAGTGATATTACTATTTTCGCTGGCAGGACTTCTATTTAGATAGCATGACCCACGAAGTGCATTGTACTTTGTAACATAACTGAAATAAATCTATACTTTATTGTTTCAGAATGTGGAGTGACGATGATTACGCTTTATTTGAAATGTACGAAAACGGTAACCACTGCTGGAGACTTGATCTTCAAACCTGCATGGAAGAATACTCGCATAAGTTCAGATGGCCTGAAGGAAAATCAAGAGTGCTTGACATTGGTAGTGGTGATGGCAGTGTCACTACAGTACTATCTAAATGTCTACCCAGTAACTGCGAAATATTTGGATCGGATATTAATGAGAAAATTGTTCAATATGCTAATCAGAAGTATGGCAATGAGCGACTAAAGTTCATTCCTTTTGACGTGATTGGTGAATTACCAGAGGATATGAAAGGAAAATTCGATCACGTGTTTTCTTTTTATATGTTCCAATGGATCAAGGATCTCGAGTTAGTACCTTATTCTCTAAAATTTTAATTACGTTTTGTTTTGATATAAAGTGAGCATTTTAAAGTTAGATATTTTGGAATGAAGAATCAATGTTCAGGTGTCTGTACACATGTTTGTGTACTTTTTTTATTACGACGGGCATATTGAGATTCACATGGTGAATTAAAAAGAGGAAATTGACTAAGTGTGCGAATTCGGTACGAGGTTAAAAATTTCTTCATATCTCGACTAAATTAAGAGGTTTTTGATAAATACATACTATGTTTGACGCCCAATGTTGTATTAAAACATTCAGTATTCATAAAAATCTGATCGTGTTAGATAACTAACATTTTTTAATTATATTTCAGAAAAGCGTTCACAAATATTTACAATATTTTACCAAAAGGAGGAGAATTCTTCGCAATTTCTTTAGGAATGTGCGATGTTTATTCGATATACCAAATACTCGCAAAGAGAGATAAGTGGTCAAGATGGATGAAAAAAATCGACGTGTTTGTAACGCCGTATCATGAATATCGGGTAAAAGTTCTTACCTTTATTTTACTAAATCATAATTTTGCCAGAAAGATACGATAGCGATTGAATCATAGAAAAAATAAAATCCTGATATTACGTTGGGTTTTATACTATAACTGTCCTAAAAAATTGGAATTATCCTACTATATTATAAAGGCGAAAGTTTGTAAGTATGGATGTATGGATGTTTGTTACTCTTTCACGTAAAAACTACTGAATGAATTTGAATGAAACTTTACCACAATATAGCTTATACATCAGAATAACACATAGGCTACAAAGACGGGACGAACCTGAAGTCCACGCGAACGAAGTCGCGGGCAAAAGCTAGTTATACATATAATGTTCACTAACCTGAGAGAGAATCAAAAATATTAACAAATCTCCTCCCCCTAAATAACTAACTAAAACACTAAATAACTCATATATCTTCAACTGGTATATAAAATTGTGTTTTCTATTCAGGATCCTGATATTGATATTTCAAAATCTTTAAAGAAAGTTGGGTTTGAGGTACTAGACGCCAGATGCAAGCAAAAATTTTTCGAACATCGTATGGAAAATTTTAGAGGCAAGTATCATGCAACCAATACATTATAATAGATACATAAATATATAAACTCACGCCTTTCTCCCAGAAGGGGTAGGCAGAGGTGCCAGGGCACCCACATTTCGCCAGTATGTTCCGTCCCACGATGTGATAGGTGGCGAGCCTATCGCCATATCGGGCACAAATTCCTGACTCTGGGCTGATAATGAATAGAAAAAAAATCCAATATCACTTTGCCCAACCCGGGATTCGAACCCGAGACCTCAGCTTTGTAAGCGTACCGTAGTACAAATACGCCAACGAGGCAGGCACTACATTATAATAAGATCCCGTAATCGTCATCAATTATTATTATATTATTAAATACAACCTTTTCCATTCTATGGTTTTAGGGATATGCGATTCAGATACTAGTTCCCTTAATCCAAAATTAGCCTTGGAAACAAAGTAGAAGTCACCTGCCTGTAAAGAAACCATCATTGCTAAAGCATTGGTCTCATCATCGACACGCATATTTTACATAATGCGGTCATTATACAATATATAGGATTAGCATGTTTTCGAAAAAGCTTCAAAAATCTTTGTTCAGTCACAGTTTAAGTCATGGTTGAGGTCGCACCATCAAAGATTTATACTTCTTCGTCATCACTGCATATTTTTATTGTATCGAATGGCATGGGACCGCTGTCTGATGCCATTCGATTCTCTGTTTGCATAGCATTTGCGCTTACCATCAGGTACAATGCAGTCACTATGCCGTGCCAGAATATTATAAAAATGATATTGGTGACAATAAAGCCACCTCTCTACATTGGTATTCTAAAAAAATGCACCACTTAGGGCAGGCTAATTCTTAAGGTAATTAAAGTAAAGAAATGGCATTTTTGAAAAACAAAACTTTTTTTTCAGGTCTTCTGGCTGCAATAAATTGCTTCGATATACCGAAGCACATGTGGTCAGATTTTGTTGACGACGTCATAGAAGTTAAACGTTATAATAATTTAGTAGACGACGATAAGGGTACGGTGAAAATGATCTACAATCTAATACTATTCCATTGCATAAAATAAATAATTTCATAATAGTAGTCAATAAGCACGGTGTAAGATTAATTCTTCGATCAAATATACTAGATACAGGGTCCAGAACAAAATGACACGCCAAAAGTGGCAGACGCTGCTTATACTTATACATTTGAATTTCGAACTACCAGATGCAGCAAAAAGTCTTAAATTATAATTAACTTCAGGCAACAATAAACCTTATTCGTTTAAATTAAGATTTATTATGTTTTCGGAACATACTAAAATCAAATAAGACCACACGATTATTTGTGCTCTTATTTCTCTTGCCGTTTTTAGGCCGTTACTTATAATCTAGTGTATATTTGATCGAAGGATTTAGTATATTATTAGTAAAAACTTTAAAATAGTATTTATGTGGTATGGTTTAAATGTTTTTTAAATTGTGATCCAATAAAACTATGAAATTGGGTAAACTGTGTTTTTCTTCAGTATCATCAATAGGCTTTATATCCATCAAATTAGACTATTACAGCTCATATAAATAAATAATGTTTGTCACGGTTAGAAACATAACCGCCGTAGATTATTCCATTCTTACAATGTTGTAAACATGATGCAACTTTTTGTATCCTTACGATAATCGTATCTTCGAGGCGAGAAACTCTTTCCGTGTAAATGGGACTTTACAATTTAATAGACACTAAGCACTTCAGATTTTCATGTACAGTAGTGTAGGTTTAATCTTATTTTTCTTTAAAACATGTAATATTTTATATATCTATATATCTATATCAGCCCATATACCTCCCACTGCAGGGCACGGGCCTACTCTACAATCGAGGGTACGATTGTAATATTTTATTTTAGAATAATATGTTGCGTGACCTGGATTGAATGTCTAAAGCAAGGTTTGTAAAATACTTTCCATCCTTTTCCCTTCTCACTTCTCTCCCGATTTAATGATATCTTATAAATGTCCATGGGCAGCAGTCATCACTTACAATCAGTTGAAGTATTTGTTCGCTTAGCGGCGCATTTAATAGTTTTTTTTTGTTAATTAATTAAATAGATCTCTAATATATGAAAGGGCCACCTGGGTAGGTACCACCGCAATGTCTGTTTCACCTGCCAAACAGCAGTGTAAATGCAATTTTATGTTCCGGTTTAAAGGTTATTATAGCCAGAATAACTACTGGACATATTGAGACTTAACATTTTATGTCTCAGGATGGCGAGTGGAAACCCAAGCATTGGATTCTAATTCATGGTATTGTTTGGTTTTGCTACTGTCTATGGGCGGTCTTATCGCATAAGAGACTGTCCCGCCCTCACACCCACCACTGTAACTCCTGTAAGCCAGGATCAACAGTGGCACGCAATGTAATGACACCGAGCATTGAAGCTCGGCGAGTCTCCGGGAATGTCTAATTTGTCTTTAACCCGCAACGAAATCAATCAGAAAGTTAAATTAATAGGAGGAGTTGGAAATAAATTATTGTCCACTTCCCTCCGTGCATAGCGGGTGACAAAACAATGAAATAAAGAGGTAAATAACCTCGCAAAAAGACTTTTACAGCCGGAGAAGCCAGCTGTAAAGCACCACGGATCAAATTATTATTACATTTAAATGGGACCTATTATGTGAACTGTTATGCTTGATTCCAGTAATAGGTATGGCAAAAACGCCGGAAAGCACGGAAGTTCTTTCTAGTCTCTACAAGGTCCATGTAGTATACAACTCCAGATGATATTTGCATACTATCTAGCATGGTTCTTATCGCATAAGGTGAATGGCATGCTTGTGTCGCCATTCATTGCAATAAAAAAAAACGTCAGAAGAAACAAAGTCGCTATCCGGTTAGAATTATATCGGGTTATCAAACAAATAACCGGTACGTGCATTTCCTTAAGCCCTTGTAATTAAAAATGAGCTCATCGATTCTGGTTGATTGAACATGGTAATTAAAACCAACACGATTTATCAATTAAAGTAATTATAGTATTGATATTGAATAGTTATTATAATACATGAGTGCGTGGTGGCCTGTTGGTAAACGGACCAGACGCGGCCGTCAACATACTCACGGTGGTCGCGGGTTCAAATCCCAGGGCACACCTCTGACTTTTCGCAGTCATGTGTGTATTGATAGTCAATTACCACGCACTATAACGGTGAAGGAAAACGTCGTGAGTAAACCTGCATGCCATAGCGATTTCTACGGTATGTAAGTCCGCCAACCCGCATTAGGCCAGCGTGGTGGACTATATGGCCTAACCGTAACCACTCTCAATCGTATTTTCGATTGTAGAGGATTCCCGTGCCCTGCAGTGGGACGTATATGGGCTGATACAGTACAGTATTATAATACATTAAATGGAACACCTGTACTGTATCTGACCTTTAGGTTCCTTTATAATACTGAAGGATGAACCCTTACAATATGAGTGGACCGTATAATTCTTGACAGTATTGCATGACATTTTTTAGCAGTATCCTAGCCGCGTGAGCTATGGTCCACATTCCTACTCAATAATTTTATTTCTACCGCTCTTCGGCATTGATTATTGTAATGGTACGTTTAGACTACGACATAATTTCTGACATAAATGTCCGTCATGAATGTTAGTACTGTTTACTAGTACACTTGGACACAACGTGTTCGCACAGCGTGTAATGTGATTGAAATGTGAATTTTGCATCAGAAACACTCATGCTCATACAGAGACACTTCGAGTGTACTGCGTAAGTGTCATAGTCTAAATGGACCTTAAGACTAATAGTTTTCACATTTTCACTGACCTAAGTCGATCGTTAAGATATTGAGATTCCACAATGTATAATATTCAATTACAATATCACAATATGAGTTTTCTAAGACACAAGCACCAAATGAAAATAACATCAAATTACGAATAAAACGTCGGTGGAAATTCAAAAACAAATAAGTTAAAGCAGTTGGTATGAGATGCAATCGGCAAAGTCATTAAATATTTGCAAAATTGACAACAAGGGACAAAGTGCGATGGATATAAATGAATAGGGACACGGTATGTAATCTATTTTATTCAATTGAATAATTCATTCAAACTATGTTTCGATCTATGACATGCAGCTATGATGGCCGATGCAAAATTAAAATTCTGATCCATATTAATTTCTTAGATTTCGATTCGATTTAATTTACTTCATCAGAGGAGATAATTTCAGGATGTGGACTGAAAACGAGTTCAAAACATATGCAAGACTTAATTGAAACTTATTTGAAGGAATACTCGTTTGGTTTAAATAGCCTGGAGGCAAGAGTTCTTGACAATGGTAGCGGAGATGGCAGTGTCTACTAGTGTTGCCAGGTGTCCCGCTTTAGGCGGGACGTCCCGCTTTTCAGGGGTTTGGTGACGCATCCCGATTGGACCTTCGGCGGGACGCCAAATGTCCCGCTTTTTGACCACCCCTCTCAGAACGAATAAAAAACTAAATATAACACACTTTTATTTATAATCCGTACTGTATTTCGTGTTTTCCGACAATTATTAACCTACTTAGTATCTAATTCGATTATAAAGTTGTTTCCATAGGCTGATTCCAAAAAAATACAGGACTTTGAACAAGTTCTCGCGGTTCGTTCACGAATGCCTAGCTTTCTTATTTTAGATGGTAGCACATGTGCAAGGAAATACTGTCAGTGAACTTATGTCTTCGTGAATATTAGCTAGTTCCAATGAAAATTTCTTCGTAACAATTTCAAGTTTCATACCGCTTAGAGAGTATTTCTGGCGAATTTGACTTTACGACATGTACATGTAGATGTAATTTAAAAGATAAACGCATCGCAAAAGTTATAGTCTGAGAATTTGAGGAATAACTAGATGAACACCCATAGCAAACGCTAGAGGAAAATGCAACATTTTTTAAATATTTGGAGTAACTTAAGAAACCTCTACCTATCCCTTCTGGAAAAAAGGCGTAATGTATGCATGGTATGAAACCATGGCGCCTTGATGAATTGAAGCTTCGAGAGATATGGTACTTGGTCTGGTTGAGCTGCGCTTCCATTATTATAATAGTAACCAAGAACGGCTATTGTCTTTGAGAGCCTCCAGAGACGCGTGATAAGTATATACTGCTAGAAAGAGGTAGAGTTATAATGTGTGAAAGCAAAAAAATATATAATTCCCTCTTCTTTAATAGGCGTCCCGCTGAAGAACTCATAATCCCGCTTATTTTAATGTCTTGTCCCGAATTTCCAAAAACTAAACCTGGCAACACTAGTGTCTACTCTATATTCAAGTTACTCTATGGCAGTGTCACCATAGTTCCATCATGGAGTTATTATGTACTCTATTCATAGAGTAATTTGATCATAGGGTAGATCCATAGGGTAGATCCAAGAAGCTTATACCCGAATGGAGATTGCATTCCGATTTTGGGTATAAGCTTTTTGGGTAGATCCATTTAAATGCCTACCCAGGTACATGTAATGTAATGTAATACATTCAGATTGGATATTAATGGAAAAATGGTTAAATAAGCTAATGCCAAGCATGGTATTGAAAGATTAAGAATTTGATACACTTGGTGAAGTGCCAGATGTATAAAGGTATGTAATGAGTGACAATTCGATCACGTATTTGCATCATAAGTGTTTCATTGGGTCAGGCAATTAGTGCATGAAATTTGGTTTCAAAAATATAATTTTGTTTTTTCATTCGAGTAAAAAAGTCATTATAAAATGTCAGACACAATTTAATATAAATACCAGCTGATCTTTCAGTGTAATACTTTACAATTTAATTTTTTTGTTAGCATGTTACTGACCTTAACACCTCGATGCTGATCACAGAATATTATTAATTCGTAATAAATTCATCAAAGCGATGTCTTAAATTACTTTGTATTCTCACTTAATTTATTTTTTTAGTGGTAAAACATTTTTCATAAGTATGTGCAACGTTCTTGCTGGCCAATCCATAATAATTAATTGATTTTTGTTGCAGAAAAGCGCTCAGAAATACCTATAATATTTCAACAAAAGGGGGAGATTTCTTCCCTACATTTCTACCACTATGTGATATTTGTTCGCTAAATGAAGCAAGCTTACCTACTTTCCTTTTTTTGTATATCAATGGCTTTCCTGAATAAATACATCCTAACCCCACACGAAGATCGATTCTTGTGTTATGGGTATTATAAACTACGGGAGACATCGGTCTCGCAAACACCCATACCCGAAACCAATATATTATGTGGATTACACAATTATTTGTTTCGGTGCGGGGATCGAACCTACGGCCTCGCGCCTTTATGCCTTTGATTCTTGATCTGCAAAAATAATTATCACGTTAACAACTGTTTTCAGTGTTTCTTGCCAAGCTCAACTAGTTTCTCCTAAATTCTTCTTTATAAAACTGATTTTCTAACTCTTCCATATAATATCCAAAGTCATTAGTCATGCAAAAATAAAAAAATAATTGCAGTTGTAAAATTTAGTGCCTGTCGTTTTTTTATAGCAATTCGTTTTATCAATATAAATGCGAAAGTAGCTTCGCCTCTGACGTCTTATTTTTTCATTTTAAATAAATTTTATAGAACCTTAACCTGTATTAAGACAAGGATAGTTAATAAAGATATCCAAAGTAATTATATTTTAATGTTTCTTGAAGATACAGTCAGCGATAAAAGTCGTTGAGCATATTCAAAACGCCAAAAGTCACGCACACATGAAGCAACAGAAACCATAAGGTTGCAAAAGTTTGTGAACAACAAAAGCAACAAAATCATAAATAAGTCACTGAACACTTATAAACAGTAAGTTTGCCGTAGATGTGTTCACCTACTTTTGTTGCTTTGTTATGGATTAATTGTTAAATTTTATTTCACAGTTTATATTTTTTGGTTTTCTCTACATGGACATGTTGTTTTCTGTTTTGTGAAATAATAATTATTTTTGAAGTTATACTTCTTTTAATCCAGTCATTTAGTAGTTTTACCTGGAAAAAATTCCGAGAGTTTTGAACATGGGTGATTTCATAGATTTTGAGGTGATCTTTACAAATTTCTTCTTTGCGATCTCATATGTTTGCCGCTCGCGCCACAATGTTAAAAAAATGGGGTCTAAAAGCAGTTTTTTTACATTATCTCCTTTTCGAGTCACTTTATCAAGAAAATACCTATTTATAAAATTAAACTAGAAAAAAAATCCTACAATTTATGTCTTAACACATTTTTTCGTATAGTAAATAGTTTCGGCGTATGAGCGCCGCAAATTGTTATTTCATAGTATAGTAAATAATTTCGGCGTACATTCTAGCAAGTAAAACTACTCCCTGTATTAGAAACCATGGCTCTATGAACGCAAACGATACTGTAAAACTTTAAACGTATACTGATGACTTACACTAAACATTCTGTTGAGTTCTCCCAGCCGATGTTTCGTACAGGGAAGAGAGGGGAGCCCAACACATAGACGACCCATTCCCTTATACACGGTGACCCAGAACTAGACGATAAACCAGTAAATAGAATATATAACGGGAAATAGACCAAACTATCACCACCGATCAATAAAAAAATATATTATATCATAACAAGTATGTTTCAAGAAATATAATCAAACTCATCAAGGGTATAATTTTCAATGATTAATTGATCATCTTTGAAACATCATACTGAAGAAATATTGTACTATAGTATCCATAACAAGAATTATCAAAAATTGGCGCATTTTATCAAGATTCTAAAATGCTATTACACTTGGTATTTTTTACAGATTTTCTTTTTATTAAGTTTTAGTGGCAAATGAACCAATTTTTAAACAATTCTTCATAATAATTTAACATTTGTTGTTGTTGAGCCCCAACACTAAGACGACCCATTCCATTATTAGGTATAAGGTGACCATTCTAGTAACCTGCAACTCAATAAATATTTCGTAAAAATAGGAAAAATATCTGGTAGCGTAGATGAATAATAGTGTGCTACGCTCACTATGCCAGTCGGAAGGTGGACACGAGTCATTCCGCGAAAAATGCGTATTAAGTGACACTGCGGCACTCGTACGGCGAAACTATTAGACATAAGACAACATGACAAAAACTGTTAAGGTATAAACCGTCGGAAATGTTCTATAGTTTAATTTTGTATATATATTTTTCTCATGTAATACTCGGAAAGGATATATAGCCAAATTAATGCTTTTGTACGCCATTTTATCAATATAGCAGCGCGAGCGGCAAAAATACGAGGTCGCAAAGTGGATACTCGAAAAGAGCACCTCAAAATCTATAAAGTCACCGATTTCCAAAACACCCCGAAAACTTTTCCCTTTTGTTGAACCAAATGACTGGACTATTTTGGGACGTTTGGAAATTTATTTGCGTAATTTTTTGATATCTTTTTATTGCCACCAACTTCGACATGACGAAGTTAACTGTTAACTATCTGGCGAATTTCCATGAAAACTCATAGCTACATTCAAAGTGATTTCTAAATAAATTTTCATAAATGCTGCGCCACGGAGGCTGTCTATAATGAATAGGAAAAACCAATTTCACTTTTCCCGACCTGGGATTCGAGCCCAGGAGCTCAGCTTTGCAATCATACTGTAATACAACTGAGCCACCGAAGCAATGAAGCTATTCATCACTCCATCAATAAAAACAAACCAAACAAACCGGTAAAAATTAAGCCCCATTTACACGGGGATAGTTTCTCGCCTCAATGATGCGATAATCGTAAGGATATAAAAAAGTTGCATCGTGTAAACAATTGTCATCTATGGCGGCTATATCATGCGATAATGGCATACAACTCTCGCCGCGAGATACGCTACCACAGTAGCGGCTACACGTCTGGTCAGAATTACTGAATGAATTCATGGATATAACTCGTTATGAATTTAGAGGCTAGAGTAAATATGACAGTTTTTTTTTTATAAATAATACCCAACAGTCACATAAATAGTCCTAACCCCACACTAAGATCGAATCTTGTGTCGTGGGTATCAGGAACTACGAGATACTTTTCAGTCTCACAAACACCCAGACACGGAAGAAATATTTGTGGGCCGCACAAACATTTCTCTCGGTGCGGGGATCGAACCCGCGGCCTTTCGTTTCACAGGCGGCGCGGCGTCAAACCAACTGCGCCACGGAGGCTGTCATTTATTAATATTAATATTAATTAAAAAACCATGTTGCAGTATTTCATATTATTTAATTAATTTTTGCAAAAACTGGCAACAATTAATTTGGTATTTTATGTTACCTGTACCTACGGTCGTAAATATTGGACCTACCAAGATTTAATTACTTTAATATCTTTATTGCTACAAAACATGGGATAATACTGCCTCAAATAGCCGTGATTACAATTAATCACCGATATTGGATTTATCCTCATAGCTCTACCGCTCATAAGACGTGAACTATGATTGCGAGGTTCTAGTTATCTTCGATATTGATGCTATCAATCTCCTTCGTATACTTTCAGCGCCTCGATGTTAAATTATATTCTAATAAGTAATAGATATTTCGATTTTACTACTTTGTGTTTTGAATCAATTCTCTTAATTCCAAACCAAAGCATTATACACATGCACTTGATTAACGTTTAACTTGAAAGAGTTTCGAAAATACCAGCGTTGAAAACATGACTAAAATTATAACTTACCTCAGCGCAAATAACCATTAACAAAATATCAAAGGATCTCTAAAGTTGTATATATAATGAGTCGCAACAAGATACACCCAGTACAGACATTAAATCTTTGCGAAATGGACAGTAAGGACGATGCCCACAATAGAAAAATAGTTGAAGGAACTGGGTAAGCAAATTCTATTTATATCTATAATATAAATTAATAATACTATATATCTGATAGTTTTGAAATTTACTTAAGTGTCGTTGCTTAATTAAAATTTATTTTTTTCTATCCTTGCCCATGCAAGAAAAATGAAAATGGAAGCAATCATAATTTTACAATTTATCTTTCGAAAATGACAAAATAATATCCTAAAAAAATCTTACTACGTAAAAAACATTAGTTTTAATCTATGGTTTTAATCGTTTCAATTCTGATTTGAACATTTTAGAATGTGGTGCTACAACGAATTCGAAATATTTGAAATGTACGAAAAAGGGAACGGTAACCCAAGACAAGATGCTGAAGATTGTCTCAAGCTATACGCGCATAAGTTCAAATGGCCACTAGGAGCCAAATCTAAAGTTCTTGACATCGGCAGTGGTGATGGCAGTGTCACTAAAATACTAAGTAAATACATACCTAAAGGTTGTGAACTTACCGGAGCAGATATTAATGAGAAAGTACTCAAATACGCCTCTATGAAATATGCTAACGAACGATTGAATTTCATTCCATTTGACGTGGTTGGGGAAGTACCAGAAAATATGAAGGGACAATATGACCACGTATTTGCTATGTATCTGTTTCATTGGGTCAGGGACCATGAGTAAGAATATTTTTTTTATTTGGTGTCGGTTTTTATTGGACTTCATAAACGGCGATAATAAAATCGACCTGTGTTTTATATTGTCAGAAATGAACAATATTTTGATATGTTAGTCCATACCAGCTTCTGTTTGTTCATAAGTGTATGAATGTTATTTGTCTACGCATATCTCAACAATTCAGATTACAAAAAAATATTTGGTTGGATTAGACATAATCCAATCTGTCCAATCTGTGGCTAATCTGATTGGTCTCAACAACGATATCTGTGACCCTTTACGTCGATATTCTACATTCATAATTGTAATTAAATCAATTGTGACCACTATCTTGAACTTTGTAGTAATTAATCATTAATCTTATGGACTGTAGCAAGACGAAACAGCACCACGAATCACAAAGCAATGCTTGGCATTCCGCTGCGCTCACCATCCTGATATAATACTTAAAGCAAGGTCCTTTATATATAATATTTTGTTAATATAACACGTAATAATCTTCAAAAATGTTCCAGAAAAGCGTTTACCAATATTTACAATATTTTGCCTAAAGGAGGAGAATTCTTTTCAATATTCTTGGGAATAAACGATGCTTTCACAATATTTGAAATACTCGCAAAAAGGAATAAGTGGTCGCAATGGATGCAAGAAAACATCGCTCTGTACACACCACCCTATCACGATTTTCAGGTATTTCATTAATTTTTAATCAATAAAAAACATTTACATTTGTTACAATTTTTTAGTATTCATATATCTAATATATAATTAAATGTGAAGATAGCAAAACTGTCCTAATATTTTGACAACAGCGTGGCAACAACGCATTGCTTGACAAAAGATCTTAGACAATCTTTAATTTACCACCGGCTGTCTCTCTGATATTAACCCGTTTGAAAGTAGATGAAGTGGCGGGGCCACGCTGTTGTCAGTCTTCACTCAGCATGCATAGGATGTTCATGGACGGCAGTGATCACTTACCATTAGTTGACGTGTTTGCCCGTTTACCGAACCTATGCTATAAAAAAAATATTTTACGACGGAGCTATTAAATTAAGTATATGAATATAATTTGTTTTATTGATTTATTTTTTAAATATAAATTGAAATTAATTTATTTATTTGTTAATTGGATTTTGTGTCCTTTATGTTTTACTGTTTTTTCTATCGTTCCCTCGTTTATATCCTATCCAAATTTGTATATAAATTATAGTCTAGATTCTAGAATGACAAGAGCGCTATTTTATTTATTTATTTATAAATTCTTTATTGAACACCACATACAGTAATAAGACGAAAAATAGGACAACACGTTTAAATAAAGGTGACAACTGGCGGTCCTATCGCTTAACGCGATTTCTTCCAGACAACCATTAGATGGGCTAGGTTAAAAAGAAGCCAGGAAGTATATATATATATATATAAATTCGTATGTATCTAGTTATAATGTGTCTTATTGTTATTAATATTTACGTTTTTACTTATTATTTCTGTTCAGGATCCTGATCTGTATGTTACGAAGATCTTGAATAAAGTTGGGTTTAACATTCTTGATGTACGGTGTAAACAAAGAGTGTACGTTCACGATAATATAGAAGAATTCAGAGGTAAGCAATGTATCAGTCGTGACAATTTATTGTATTTTTTGAGATCTTTTATACTAAGTCCTGTATTAGATGTGACAGCAGAATTCAGATTCTTCCCGTCTCCATTTTAAGTAAATGTACAATCACATACGTATGACTTTACTGGTCCTAATGATGATAGGTCTCTGATATGTAGGCGCCTCCTTGGTAGGTACCACCGCAATATCTATTTCTCCCGTCTAACAGCAGTGTTAATGCCCTGTTGTGTTTCGGAATTAAAGACATTGTAGCCGAAGGAACTACTGAACATATTGAGACTTAACATCTTATGTCTCAGGATGGCGAGCGCAGTGGAATGTCAAGTATTGCTTGGTAATTCAAGGTGTTGTTTGGTTTTGCTTCTGTTCATGAGCGGTCGTATCGCTTACCATTAGGCATGTGGCTTGCTCGTTCCGCCATTCATTGCAATAAAAAAGGTAACCCTGATCAAGGTCCATGGGTGCCTGAAACTGTACGAAACTTTTTGGTCCCAAACCAACCATTCTGAGACAAATATTGTGGATAAAACTTACGGTTGCCTTAGTGTGAGAGTCAAACCCGCGGACTATCATTTTACAGCTCGCATGCAGAGTTTCAATGCTCAGTGTCATTATAATGCGTGCCACTGTTTATCCTGGCTATAGGAGCTGTAGTGGTGGTGGTGAAGGCGGGATAGTCTCCTTTATTGCTGTCGTTTGACTGTACAAAAGACTTGCTGAGATAGAAATTCAGTGCCATGGTACCTACCTAAATCATCTTAATATATCAAACATTGTTTTTAACTTTTTAATCTATTTCAGGACTCATCACTGCTATAAATGGATTCGATATACCCAAGCACATGTGGCCAGAATTTTTGGATGACTTCATGGACGTAAAACGATTTATGAATTTAATAGACGATATTAAGGGTACGGTGAAAACCAATTACAATATAATTGTTGTTCATTGTACTAAGTGAATAAAATAAAGAATAACCTAATATTTCCCCTACAAAGGGTGTCACTACCATTTTAATGAAATTGACTTGTTGATGCAGTCTTCTTCCGAAGTGTGTATTAAAAATCCCCTACAGATATAAATGTCTTTTACTACCCAATATTCCTTTCCAGCTAAACACATTTTTTGTGCGAAACCGAATAGTGAAATATAATAACCAAAAGACTTGTGACTTTCGGCTGAAAAAGAAAGAATCGTACCAATTCTTGAAGTAACTAAGGATTTATCTCACGAAGATAATATTATAGATTTATATTATTTTCAGCCATTTTTATAAAGCAGTCTATTGTATTTCATAATAACAAGTAGAATTTATGATAAATCAATACGACATATTATTTCAGATTAGGTTTACCTAATTATTTCTGTTTTCGTTTTTTTTACATTTACAAAAACAAAATAAATATCAAAATATAAAAAGTCATCCAACAATGGCGAGGCTCGAGTAAGAGTCCGATACAGAAGGCAGTATTGCTTGACACGGCACGTATAGTGAGCCGGTTCCTCACTTTGTGGTCCTTACTATTGGTGGCTTGGGTTTCGAGTCGAAGTGGGTTTGGGTTTCGTGTCAAGCAATACTGCCTTCTGTATCTGACCCTTAAGTCTTAACCCAACAGCCAATTGAGAGCTTCTATAGATACTGGTCGAGGCTCTTTGGTATCAGCCCACGAGCAGAAACAATGAGGACAATCATTGTTGAGTCGACATCCCACATGTCAGTAACCTATTCCATCGGACTGTCTCATATTTTTTAATTCAGCAAAGCGTTATATCGAAAAACAATAATACGAAATAATTAATTTTATTTATTCCTTTGAACTTAGATTTTTAATTTTGTCGACTTCCTATAGTTTATGATTGCGGTTAACTACTAAAAAAAGAAAAAAAAATTATAAGTAAGAGAGAAAACCTTAAAGTTATTAGAAAACGGAGAGGCCTTTGTAACAATTAGGTATACATAAATTACCATTACTATCTGAAGCTTAATTTTATTGCCTCAAATATTCGTTTTTACCAGAATGGTTTGAATATAGGCATCTCCAAATATATTTTCTTAAAATACATTGTTTTCATAATGTAAAATAAATAAATCAATAAACTAGTATCAACTATCAGTATCTTAACTCAGTAATAAATTATCTTCCGAGACTTAATTACATTATTATCTACTATCTCCTATAAATAACAATAATTACTGGTCATCATCATCATCATCATCATCATGTTAGCCACAGGACGTCTACTGCTGAACATAGGCCTCCCCCAAGGATCTCCACAATGACCTGTTGGAAGCGGCCTGCATTTAGCGACTTCCTCCAACCTTAGCCAGATCGTCTGTCCACCTTGTAGGCCATCAGTAAGTAATAGATATTTTCCTCGTTGATCGAACGTCGATAAGATGTTGCCCACAGTCGTTGGGTAATAATAGTTAATAGTTATCTTCGATATTAAAGATTCCTATTTATTTTGTGCTGTTTCTGTCTTTCGAATTGTAAATTCAATCTTAAAATTGTATTTCACTTATGTGTAGCAAAAATATGCACTGCAAAAGTGTCAATCTATTAACTTTTTTAGGCAAAGTTTATGATTATTATAGTATTCTTGTTAATGTAATAACTCTAAAAATACTATAATTCATATTAGTTGAAGGATACTTCTGAGTTGGTTGTTACCGACTAGGGATGTTGCGAATATTCGCATCCGCATCCGCAAATGCGGAGCCTCCGCATAGATTTGGACATCTGCATCCGCATCCGCAATAATCAATGCGGATATTCATGCGGATGCGGATGTAACACAAGTTGCGACAAGAAAGAAAGGAGTATGCCCATTCCTAATATCGGTAAAAAATATCGTTGATCCCGATATCAATACTGCTTAAAATTCATTATAGCAATGTTTATGGTTTTCCTTAAACGTTTTCCTGTTTTATCTCGGGCAACAGATTTTTATAAAATAAAGTAATTATTATCACATTTTAAATTTAGTTCACCAGAGCCGATGAGAATAAACAAATTTTTATTGGAATTCAAGTACATTTCTCATAGAAGTCTGGGCCTGAGTCGCAATTATGTTTATAGTCATTGAAAATACATATTTTCTCATAATGGAAAAATTACTGACTAACATTTTTTGTTATATTAATGTGGATTTTTGTGTTACGAACATTACTTTTGTAAGTAGTAATCTTGCTGTAAGTCGTTAAAGCTAAAAAACAAATGGGTCCGCTCAACCAAGGTCCTCTACTAGCTCACAAGAGAGCTGTATAGCAGCATCTTCCCTGTTACGTTTCGTTTGTTGAGTGAGATTACCGAAGAACCAACAGCCGGCAATATGGTTGATGACCGTATTGCCGGCTGGTGGTTATCGTAACTTGTAGGGCTGTTATAATACACACTGGTGCAAAACTCTTCGAAGACCCATGCAAGTGTATCACATTTGGGAATCAGCTTGTGTATATCCGATGGATGCCCATTTTGGTTTGTACTACACTTACATCAAGTGCACTGGAACAGTTTGTTGGGCCAGAGTTAAAAACGACTCGGCGGTTACGCCGGTGACGTTGGATAACTTGCCAACAAACACACTAATTCAAACACCAGTAATCTCTGTTCAAACATAAACGGTGAAGATTCCATTAGTAATCGCAAAAAGAAACCTACAAGTCAGGCAGGTTCTTGCCAGAAATAATATGGCCAGAAAAAAAAATTTGGTGACATCTTCACTTGAAATTCAAAAATATTATGTGGGTAGATTTACCTTTTTTTTCGTCACATTCATTTCCAATACATATGTCATATATATTTTGGACCCTTTTATTACGTAAATATAACTTTTATTTTCAATTTGGTCAATATCAATATTAAACCGTACTTGCTACCTATTATCGTACTATCCTGTATATAAGACGGTTATTTCCCGGAAAGCCTTATGGTAAATAATTTATTCAACCGTTTTTAAATTCGCTTTGATGGCAATGGAATCCAAGAAAATCTTTGGTTCTGAAGATATACAAAAAAAAATTGTTTCATGCTTATCTGGGTTAAATATAATGCTCCTATTTTAACTTCACTTACTAATATTAAAATAAGTTTAAAAAATTGTTATACTAAATAAGTAATCTTTATTAATGAATATGTGAATAATAACAAAAAAAAAATTGTTAAATAAAGTAAACGAAAAATTTAATTATTTAGAGAATAAAATAAAATAAATGAATTAAATTGTTCATTCATATAAGATTTTAAACATCCGCATCCGCATCCGCGGATGTGAGTCTTCAAAAATCCGCATCTGCATTCACATTCGCGGATGTGAAAAAATCGACATCCGCAACATCCCTATTACCGACTATCATATTGGTCCAATGCGTGTTACTTAATATTTTACCTGAGTTGTTTTACCTGAGTTTTACAAAAAAGAAAACGAGTAGAATATCAGAGGATCTCTAAAGTTCTGTATATAAAACGCTGCAACAAAGTACAACCAGTACAGACATTTAATCTTTGCGAAATGGACAATAAGGAGGTTGCCCGCAGTGGAAACATACCTGAAGGAACTGGGTGAGCAAATTCTATTTTATTTACGTCTTAAATTTATAATAAATACATAAAGTTTACTTTATCTATTATAATATTTTTTTTATTCGCTTATAACGCTATTTTTATCGAAAAGAAATCGCTTATGGAAATAATCATAAAAAATATCTTGCGAAAACTATAACAAAAAATAAATAAAAACTCAGTATTATAACACCATATAAAAAAGAACAAAAGAAAACAAATAAGAAACTCAATAATCACAAAAGAAACATAATAAATGGTGATATAACTGGGGATCTTATAATATTTGATGATCGACCATTATATGCGATCTCTTCCAGCTAACCGTTTCGTAGAGAAAATTCAGATCCAATAGTTATGGACGGTGCTTATTATTAACAACTAGCGGCCTACCCGGCGCGGCGTCGCCTGTGTACAGACATTATTGAGAGCAGTCCCGTTACATCCCGTCCTATCAACTCAATCAGTTCCATGACTCATTGAGATGCATGCAATCTTGTCATCTTATACGCCATTTCAATCGCCCTATAATTTATCTCTATAACCATACATATTTGAATTCCGTGCCCATCTCACGGGACCACATTTTTTTTAGGATATAAAATAGCCAATGTCTTTATCCAGAATATCAGCTGCCTCCATACCAAATTTCATCGAAATTGATTGAGCTATTTGAGCATGAAGAAGTAGCAAACACAACTTTTGTCTATATAATATTAGTAGGATAAACTTACATACAATATAATACATACACATTCATACCTAGTCAGGTCATAAATTCTGTCACATGTTTAATATAAAATAATTGAAACAAGTTTATTCATTATGTAACCATTTATATACCAAAATGAACTTAACAAAACATAGATTCTTATGACACTAAAGTTTATTCCAAATGACCTCCGTGATTTTGAATACAGGCCTTCAATCTGCGCAGCCAGTTGTCTATCGCAGCACGAACGTGGTTCATGTCAATATCGGCGGCTGCCTTAATCAAGGATGTCTTGAGTGACTCCAAATTGGGATGAGGCTTTGAGCACGCCTTTTCCTCCAAGTGCTACCATATCTTGTAATCTAACGGATTCAAATCTGGACTGGAGGAGGGCCAGTCTTCGTGCCGGATGAAGTCGATTTCACGCGCCGCCAGCCAGTCTTGTGTGCTCTTCGCTCTATGAGCTGGCGTCGAATCTTGTTGGAATACCCAGTGCCTGTTATTGAACATGGTATGAGAAACTGGTGCCACAAGGTTCGTCAGGACTGTATTTTGATACACAACTGCATTCGTTTTTACACCTTTCTCACAAAAAATATACCTCTGTTAAGCCCCAATAAGAAACTCCCAACCATACTATGAGCGAGGATGGAAAATGACCTCGTTGGACACGCGGAATACGGTTGCTCGCTTCTTCATTACTGTGTGCGTACACCTTATCATTTTGTTTGTTGTAGCTCTCTTCTTTTATAATACATTTTTTATTTGCTTATATCGCTATTTTTGTCGAGAAGAAATCGCTTATGGAAATAATCATAAAAAATATCTCTCTACGGTAAAATTTTTTTCATCTGAAAAAAGAATTTCCCGATATTTTTTTTCCCGCGTACCGCTTCAACAAAGCGCGGCATCTCTTCAGTCTTAGGTCCATTAGACGAGCATTCAAACGATGTCCTGTTTTTCTTCGATATGCCCGAAGCCCTAAGTCTTCATTTAACACCCTTTTCACCGTGGTTCTGCTTAACCCCATCTGAAGGCCAACAGTTTCTGCTTACGTTTGGGATTTCTTTGAATTCGCGCCTTCACAGCTTTTATCACTGCTGGAGTCCTAACAGACCGAGGGCGACCACTTCTTGACCTGTCATCTACACTAGAGTCTTCATTGTATCGTTTGATGGTACGATAAACGAATCTTTTGGTTATATTCAAATTTTTCAGTATGTCAAAAATTTGAATTGGCGCGTAACTTCGGTCTTCTTTTTTTTTCTCTCTCTTCTTGTCGGTGTTCTTTAAGCGTCCACTCCATATTTAAAAATGAGTGAAATTCTAAAAAGAATACATTTTTATTTTCATGAACAATTCGAAATTGGAATTCAATAAACTTTTTTGTGTCCAGCATTCTAAAAGAAAAGTTTTTACTGTGTGACAATACTTATGACCTGACTGGGTATATATACATACTACAATGATAATAGTAAAGGGAAATTAATCTATTGCGAAAGATAGAGAGCTTTCACCCTTGATTTAAGTGCTTCCAGCGAGGACGATCGCTTAATTGTAATACTACCACTTAATTTACCGAAAGACCGTTTTACAAATGGTCTCTTTAACCACAGAATACTAACAGAAGTCAAGCTTGTGTATGTACTTCACTTTTGTTGCCACACTCACACTACGCTCGGCGTTCGCGCAAGGGTTGTTAACTCTGGCTTATGCGAAAACACGTATCGTGTTAATAGCACTCGTATCGTTTGATTGAATTTTTAAAATGAAAATATACAACACACAATAATACAATAAATAAATTTTAATTTTATTTATGAACTCGCTGAGAATGTTTATGTCATTATCCTAAGTTTTTTTAAATTGTATTTGTATAATATACGTTTCTTTTTATTTAATTTATATTCAATTATTATAATCTGGTGTTTTATATACAAGTGTAATAACTTTTATTCATTTGCTCCATCTTTGCACAAAACATCTCACTATTTGCGTGTCCAAAGCGGGTGACACTCGCGCTCGGAGTGGTCTCGACTGGTTTGAAATATCGTGTCGGTGAACGCTTTCAATGTGTGCGTTGATTTAGCGCGCTTTGTATGGAGCTTGACTTCTGTTAGTTTAGTATTCTGTGCTTTAACGTTCAAGTCAATAGCTTTCATATAAAATATAATATGAATTGTAGTTTTTAGCACTATTCAGGAACTAGTAAGTATTTTTGACTCTTTCAATAGACAGTTTTGGGCTTCATTTTTCTACGGATTATTTTTGATATATGTATAAAGTAAAAAAGTTCTGAGTGCATGTGCATGTGCTGAGTGCATGTGCATGAGATGGCCTGTTAGTAACGGACCAGAAGTGTCTACTAACATGCTCACGGTGATCGCGGGTTCAAATCCCGGGACACACCTCAAACTTTTCGAAGTCATGTGGGTATTGGTAGTCAATCATCACGCATTAAAACAGTGAAGGAAAACATCGCGAGCAAACCTGGTGGGACTCTCTTTTTAGCTTTGTCGAGAGAGCTGCTCATAAAACAAGGCGTCTTCTAACAGAACCCTTCACAAATAAATATATTTCTAAACCAACAATTAACTATTTCTATACAAAATTGCATTTCCTACATAACCCTTTAAAAAACAAAGTTTTTTTTAAATGTAGTTTACAAAGATTTTTGAAAACTACTTAAAAGGTTTATTGTAGGTCCATTTTGCACAGAACCAATTTAATTTGGGAAGAAATTTTTCTGAATTTTTTATAAACTCAAATTTTCATGTGATGTTCAATCCAGTATGTGGTGCTACAATGAATTCGAAATATTTGAACTGTACGAAAAAGGGAACGGTAACCCAAGACAAGATGCTGAAGATTGTCTTAAGCTATACGCGCATAAGTTCAAATGGCCACTAGGAGCCAAATCTAAAGTCCTTGACATCGGCAGTGGTGATGGCAGTGTCACTAAAATACTAGGTAAATACATACCTAAAGGTTGTGAACTTACCGGAGCAGATATTAATGAGAAAGTACTCAAATACGCCTCTATGAAATATGCTAACGAACGATTGAAGTTCATTCCATTTGACGTGCTTGCGGAAGTACCAGAAAATATGAAGGGACAATATGACCACGTATTTGCTATGTATCTGTTTCACTGGGTGAGGGACCATGAGTAAGTTTTTTTATTTTCTATAAATAGTTTCGCTTTCTTGATAATAGAGTACAGTATTTTTTTCAATTCCTTTCCCTAAATTCAATTAGACGTCACTCGTTATATGTATTTATAGTGCATACAATACTTGATTAAATAATTACACGTTATATTACGCGTCATACTTTGAATACATAATATATTTTACTTGAAATAAGCGTGTTAAAAAGCACAATTAATGTGAATAACAACATTTTCTTTTCAGAAAAGCGTTTACCAACATTTATAAAATATTACCTAAGGGTGGAGAATTCTTTTCAATATTTTTGGGCATAAGCAGTATTTACACAGTATATGAAATTCTCGCAAAAAGAAATAAGTGGTCGCAATGGATGAAAGATGATATCACTCTGTACACATCACCCTATCATGATTTTCAGGTAGGTATTTCATTTGGCATACATACACAAACTCACGCCTTTTTCCCAGAAGGGGTAGGCAGAAGTACCAGGGCACACAAATTTCGCTTTTTATGTTCCGTACCACGATGTGATTGGGGCGAGCCTATCACTATATAGGGCACACATTTTTGGCTCCGGGCTGATAAAATTATTATTAGAAAAATCCGATACCACTTACTTTTTATATCGTGGCATATTTATCAAATATACTTATCTATTTGTTTGTTGTTTCTGCTCAGGATCCAGACCTGTATGTTACAAAGATCCTAAATAAAGTTGGTTTTAATATCCTGGATGTAAGATGTAAACAGAGAGTCTACGTTCACGACAGTATTGAAGACTACAGAGGTAAATATAGAATAAATGCACATTTTAATCAATTATTCAAACATATTAAAGACTTTGGTATGCGTTGATATACAAATCTTACGTCGTGTTACGAGAAAGAGGAACTATGAAATACTTTTTGAGTCCTACTAACGTCCTATACGGTGACATAAATTAATATTCCACGCCAAAGTCTGATGGTTTCCATTATTTAATTAATCTAAGCAACTATGTTATTAGAAAATAGTAGTATAGCATAGTATATTACTGCTATAACTTGTTAATGTGTTTCAGGACTCATCACTGCAATAAATGGATTCAATATTCCCAAGAACTTGTGGCCAGAATTTTTGGATGACTTCATTAGCGCAAAACGTTATATGAATTTAGTGGACGATAGTAAGGGTACAGTCAAAACTAATTACAATCTGATTGTAGTTTATTGTACCAAGTAATTAAAATTAGAAAAAACTTACGAGCCATGATATATATGATACAAAATATCTTTAGAAAATATGTATTAATTGTTGATAAAGTTATAAAGTAAACACTTTTAAAATAAAATGTAAGTTAGTTGTAATAAAATAAACTTTTATTTACTTCCTGTTAACCAAACCAAAATTAAATCAGCTTAATATTGCATAGCTTATAGGTCTACCAGAATCTCATGGCATAAAATTTAAAAAAAAACAATGATTTTTATGTGGCAATACCATCGACGAACAGCTGATTCAAAACTTGAGTTATGTCATTCGATGTGAATATTTTAAGATTTCTATCCTTTCTTAGCGAAAAGGTACAAATTAGTTCTACAATCACAAATGCGACACATTGTTTACAAGGTTTATCGCTAGATCCGTGAATAATTTGGTCAAATTTAAACAAAATCGTCGATTTTAAAATCGACGTCGTTTTAACAAGTAAGTCGGAGCGAATAGTTTTGATACTTCATTTTTTTTTGGTTAGTGTTAGATATGTGTATGTGTTTTATCGTATATTGATATTATTTTTTGAAACTAAACAGTAATGCATTAAATACCTATTTACAGGAGTTTCCAGAGATATAAGATAAGGAACAGTTTATTATTATTCCTTTAACTTCATCGTCTTCATCAGAAGATTTACAGGAAAAGTATTTAGAAGTAAGCTCTGACTAAAGTGTTAATGAAATAAAGAAGACTGGAAATAAAATTATACGTTTTTATTATACAATCTTGCATCTTTCGTATTACATTTATCGAATCTAATAATTATTTAAATAAAACCGACTCATAATCAAACTACTTACAATTTGGAAACTGAAAGTTGTTTGATTAAGTGAGAACTAACAAGAAGAGAGAATTAAAACGAAACTGGTGGCTCGGTACCACTATTTTTATCTACGTTTTGAAAGTACCAGCGCTCCATCTATATTATAAATACTCGTAAGACTCGTATGTTTGTTATAGTTTAAAACTGAAAAAAATCTTATTTGCCTATTTTAATTGGCTATTAATCTAAAAGTACAATTTTGAAGTAATTATAATGTTTAAATAACCTTTATATTTTTACTTAAAACATTATGTAATTTATTTAAAAAGTTGTACTAAAAAATAATGTCAATTTGAAATAAAAAATAATTACAATTATTGAAAGTATCAAAATATGTTCATCCAATTACCCCAGTGTTGCAATGCGTAAATTCAAATTTCCCAAAATGCCATGAGATTCTGGTAGACCTATACTTTCAAATATCCCCATTTTGTATTTATCCGGTATACAATACTGAATGATTAAAAAATCGAAACAATACCGAAATAGACACACTTATGAGATGGGGTCAAAGTTACTTCACTGACTTGACTGTAATAATTTATTGAATTTTATAAATAACATATTTATGAACTGGCAATAGTGTTGTCAGTTGTCACCTGTCTACCTGACATTCACAATTCACAGACTGACATTCGTTTTGTTTATATTTCACTTTATCTTTTTAAAATATAAATATTGAAACTCATATCAGTAATAAAGATGTTATTGCACTATTTAAAACGTGCCAAACATTTTTCAATTGTTTCCTTATAGGAGAAGTTGGAAAGTAAGAAAGATTTTGCAATCCAATTCATATTTAATATCAAACTGAATTCTTACTAACCTTTCCATTTGGCTAGCTTTCCAACATGGAAGAGGCAAAAAAGTATTCAAAGAATGTATACCACAACTATACAAGGACTCGTCGTTGTAAGCCACCATAAAAGGAACTGAAAGAAATAAAATATGAGGTAAGAGATCATCCCACTAATACAGCCAGAATTCACAGTGGCACTCAAAAAAACTAAGCACTGAGCCTTATCGACTTTCTTAGGCACTTTATTTAATACAGTAGAGGTAAGTTTTTGGGAAACATAAATGTGTGTGGGCACAGTGGGCACTTGGTTATCTGACAAACATTTTCATGGCAGTGTCGGACTATTGAATTTGTCAGATCATACAGGCTATATTGTCCGCAAATGTATAGATAGAGTGTGTTGTAATCAGACAATTTACTTATTGAATTTGTAAGATTATATCTGAAATATAAATAACAGTAAAACAAAGATAGTTTTTTGTTTTTATGGACTATAGGCATGTCAGATTACAAAGGGCACCAGATTAGACAGTGGCCGGCTTACTGGGGGTCAACCTATATTACACGACTGCCATCATGATCACGGTGGTTGTGGGTTCTAATTCAAGGGCACACCTCTGACTTTTCGCAGTCATTTGTGTATTGGTATTCAATCACTACACATTAAAATGGTGTAGGAAAATATCGTGAAGAAACCTGCACACCATAGCGATTTGTATGAATTTCTATGGAATGTAAAGTCCGCCAAACCCGTACTAGACCAGTGTGGTGGACATAGGGCAAGTTCTATGCACATCTCACTGAGCTTATTTCTGGATTCAAGTTCGATAACTTTCTTTTTAGAAAACAAGAAACTAACTTAAAACAAAATAACTGACTTGGAATTAAAACTAAGGACATCACAGTTTAACACTCATTTTCTCATTGGAACAATGTTGGGTTTTTCCATAAAAATAACAGCTGATACACACACAATTGTTCCTTTTTCATAAACTATTTCACAATGTTTATAAATTAACAGGGTCATTGTTACATTTCATCATACCCATAAATTAATTATTCATTCAATATTTCAGTTGTTACTGTATCACTTGAGAATGTTATGTGTGTTATTGGTTTGATAATTTTTGATCAATCAATAAAATATAATGTGTATGGTAATGAGTTTTTAAGTAGATCATGTACCAACCTTGACAGTTTCAGACACCAACCTACAAGGTGGAAGTGGAAATCATTAGGGGCTACCTGTGGTTACCCATTGAGGTTTTTTAGGCTGAAAATGATAGTGATCTTGTGATTGTGATTATCTTATTATAGTATTTTTGATACCCTCCTTTATAGTGGGTAATTATATAGGCCAGCACAACATTAATAATGAAGAGGGATCACCATAATCATTGGCCAATACTGTTTCTAGATAGTATTGCACTTACCATCAAGTGCCACGGTTTGCAAATTTTTCTATTCCATGTCTATACCTGTTATTACAATGTTATAGTAATGCATAATTTAAGTCTATAAAATTTTGAGATCCTCACAATTGCACAAAATAAATTGGGCCACAGTCAAAATGACATCAGTTTTCTAATAACATTGCAAAAAAGCAATTTAATATGATGGCTTTGTAAATTGGTTATTGATTTATTTGTAGTTAAAGTAAGTACTGCCCTTCTTTTAGGTAATTAAATAATTGTGATAACCTTTTATGACTTCCTTTGGTTCATTAATTTTGTTTTGTCAGTTGAAACTAATGCTTAGATTGTTTCTGTGTAATAGTTTTTATTTTTTAATTTACTTATATAAAAGACGAGAATTATTTTCTCATTTTTGCATGTTTAGTCAGCTTTCGATTTATTGTGAAGTATTCCACATTCAGTGTCGTAACTTAAAGTGCACATTTGTAAAAAGTGAATAGTCGTTGATATAGTGAGACTGGTGTTTACAGCAACATTGATTAGCGTTAATGTGACCACGGCACATTAGTAAAAATCATGGGTCAAATTTCTAAAAGATATGTTTTTTATACTATTTAGAATTTTTTTTGCTAACAATCTTTTGTATTTCATATAATTTTTTTTGTGTTGAAGATGCATTAATTGTAAACATTGTTTTCATTGCATTGCATTATTATATTACTTACGTTCCTGAATTACTATTAATTATGATAGGATATTATTTAATATTTATGAATGGTTCCCCAGTCTGCATCAAAGAACAATGGCAACTGTCCATACATTATTTTTATTGAAATTAAAATTAAACGTCTTAAAATGAAAAAAATCTCGTTAGCCTGAGGATTAATTTCTAATTCAACTAGTGTAATAATTGTTGTTAAAGAAACAGGGGAAAAATTGATATTCACATCAGAATTTTTGTGTTTATATACCTACGTCAAACTACGAGTAAAATGGCTGACCGTACTATGAAGTATTGTATTGTGAGGAATATCATTTTCTAGTAAATTAAAAACGTAATAATACACCTGTTCTGTTAGTGGCTTGTGTTATTATTTATATTGGCTTAAAAATATATTTACATTTATCATTAATTAGAGTATTAATTGTAGTGCGTGGTGGCCTGTTGGTAAACGGACCGGACGCGGCTGCCAACATGTTCACGGTGGTCGCGGGTTCAAATCCCAGGGCACACCTCTGACTTTTCGGAGTCATGTGTGTATTGATAGTCAATCACCACGCACTAAAACGGTGAAGGAAAACATCGTGAGGAAACCTGCATACCATAGCGAGTTTTAAGAATTTCTATGGTATGTAAGTCCGCCAACCCGCACTAGGCCAGCGTGGTGGACTATATGGCCTAACCACTCTCAATCGTACTCTCGATTGTAGAGTAGGCCCGTGCCCTGCAGTGGGACGTATATGGGCTGATAATGATGATGATGATTAATTAGAGTTGATCTGCCGCAGTCTCAGTTGACAGTTACCTTCAAGTCTCAACATATTTATTATGAATAAATCTAACCATTAAAACAAGATCGGTGATCATAACAAACATAGCATGTCACACACAGAAAATATAAAAGTCCGTAAGAATGCATGGATCATACAACGCAATATCAGGTTCCTTATTTCTCAATTATTTTTGACTTCGTCCGGTTTAAATATTTATCAACAATTCATGGAACAGCAACGTCAAAAGTCGTATCTTTTTTTTTTTTACAAAATTATCTTTGTCAATAATTGGCAGAGAATACCCTGTCTACAATGTCAATCGACTCTTTGCTTTGATTATGAATCTTCTAACCAGACTCATTTCATATTCTGAATTCACTTCTTTTTTTAGGACAGATACAATATTATGTTTAGTAACTATTAAAACAAATAAAATATCAATTCAGCATAATTATTTACAAAATTAAAATAACTGACGAATTGCACGAGTTTGCGAATATTATATTGAAGAAAAAAGTTATCTCAAATATAATTACTTTGCTAGATGGCAAACTATTTTAGTCGAATAAATATAAAATGACAGCAGTCACAGCACTAAGCCAATAATAGTTTATAAATCCGGAATTACTCAAATGACTTTCCATTTTAAAGGTTTTTTTTTCACCCGCTTTGTATAATTCATATCATTATTTGATAAATTGTACAATAATATTGGAAATCGTTTTGTATATATGCCACTTAAAGACGCTCAAATTAAGATCAATCAAAAATTCGCCATTGTTCTTTATGATAAAATCGTGACTTACAGCAATTTAAAATAATCTTTAAATTATATAATACAAATGCTTTTTTTTTATTTATATATATTTTATATAAAATTCTGAACCCCAGAATAGTTGTTCCCTTTTATACATCCCATTGTTTATGTGTATATTTTTTCTTCTCTTATTTCTTTTATTGTTGTACAATAAAGATTTTAATAAATAAATAATATTCTGTATAGGACAATTAGCTTTGCTAGATAGTATTGTAAAATAATAATGAGATTCTGATATTATTTTTATAGTATCTTTAATCTGATGATTATAATTTTATGACACAAATAAAATAATCAACCATATAATATGAATGCATACATTGTTGTTTGTGATAGGAGATTGTTTCATTCTTATAATGTATACCTCTGTATTTTTTTCCTCAAAGATAAAATGTACTTTTTTTTTTACATTACTAATCCCATTTTAATATGTTTTCAGTTTTTTTGTTCTTTTTTTATTCTATGGAATATTATCAAAATATATCTATACTAATATTATAAAGAGGAAATATTTCATTGTTTGGTTGCATTGAATAGGTTTAAAACTATCAGTAGTTTTAAAATTTGGTCCAGACCAAATTGAAAAATTCTTCCACCCTTAGAATCCTACATTATCCCTAATGAAATCCCTAGTGAACATAGGTGATAGAATATTTTCAATAAAGTATATATAGTAAGTATGTATGGTATAGTCGGTCTGCTAGTTAAGAATAAGTCACAACTAAATTGTTTCCAGGAAACTACAGTTTATCCCACTTTCTAATAATTGTATTTAATTTGAAAGTGTTGAATATATTTTTTATTAGCAATGGTTTATAATGACACAATAAATTAACTACACTGTATAGTATATAGTTGAATTGTTATCTAGTAGTATTCATGTAAAATACAAAAGTAGGTTACTGTGTCAGGTTTTACATTCTATGACGCACATGTTGACTATTTTATAACTAGTTTTTATTGCGATGTTACAGTTTCACATAATTTAAGTTTCTGCAATCGGTTTTTTTTTAATTTTTGTTTTCTGTTTCAAGAGGAAAAGCTTTTAAGTACCCCTTTTCGGTACCCCACATGAGACAATCGTGTTATTTTAAGGGAGACTAAAAGCATCCCTTAAGGATAAAATCTTACAACTAGCAATTACATTATTTGTATTTTTCGAGAAAAATAAATTAAATAGGTGACTAATATAGGTACAAAAATAATATTAATATTAGTCTAATTACAAATGATGTTAAAGTACTATCCACCACAACATTAGAGGAGACAAGGGCAATAAGCACACTAAGCACTCATTCAAAGCAATTTAATAACGTACATATGTTTTAACAAGTGCTACAATCGTTCATTATTTGTCTATGATAATCAACTATAATTCGCCGATCAATAAACAACTTTATTAACATTAGTGTGATTATCTTTTTATCAAAAATCTGATTTATGCCGTCTTCGTCATATGGGGTTTATTTGATATCATTAATAATCAGTTTATATACGGGTTAGTTTAATTTGAAGAGAGGCATCGCAATTACGTATGGATAATTTTGTATTAACTATAAAATTTACGAAAAGAAATGGATAAGTTTATATTTTTAGTGTTGGTGAATTTACATTTATATGAACATGCCAGTGGGTTGAAAATAGAGGATCCACTATCCTTGTCTAATCATGCGTTAGACCTGCAACTCTACAAAAATGTGTTAGATCCAGAATTGTGTCAGAGGCAAATTGATTATTTGCGCACAAATAATACTATGCTACTGGCTAGATGTAAGTGTCTGTTGATTTGTACATAAGTATTTTAATTACTTGTTTTATATTGTGTAAAAGACATCTTTATCATCATCATCGGCCTTTTAGGACGTAGGCCTCCTCCAAATTACGCCATATCACCCTCTCTTCGGCTTGTCGCATCCAGCATTTGCCAGCGACCTTGTGCAAATCGTCACTCCACTTTTTTGGAGGTCTTTCCACACTTAGGGTATTTAAATATAGAGGAAGCGCCAGTACTTCAAAAAACGCAGATAAAAATGGTGGTGCCAGGTAACCTTTTTTTGACCTCCTATTGGCTGATATTTGACAGGTTGTCCAACATTCAGGAATACCTTGGAAAATAAATTTAAAAATAAATAGTTTAGAGCTATTAATTTCGGTTATCAAAGGAATTTATAGCAATTTATTCCTAAATAATTAATTCAACTTTCACTAATATAGGATTGATACCAACATTAGGAACAAGAAAATAACTAGGTTTTTTAAGACGCAAATATATGACAGCGCTTCCTCTATATCATAAATATAAATATAAGTTTCCACACTATACTTGCCAAAGCGCGGTGTCCACTCAAGAATAAGTTTACCCCAGCGATTATTGGTTTTTCGATTTTTTATCTTATTAAAATAAATCTATATATTTACGGATTTCATCGCGGTCACACGAAAGTTGTAAAGTATTAAGAAACGTCTTGAAGTTAAAAAATATAAATATTAACCCATTAGTGCATGACGTCCGATAAATCGGACTACTATAAAATGGTAATTTTTGGAAAGTTCAGTACAAGACTTCTGTTAGTCGAGAGAAATAAACATATATTATTCAGCACAAGACTTTTTGAGACTGAAAATCACAATAAGAAGTTTAACAATATATTAATAAAACAGAAAATATGTACAATTAATATAATCCGATTTATCGGACTTCATGCACTAATGGGTTAAACCAAGTCCGCCATAAAATCCGTAAATATTCAAGATGTAAGATTTGCCTAAATCTAAGAAATCATGATATCCTATCTGATATAAATATTGCTAAGGTTTTTATTACTTTCATTACAAACAAAATATTCACTACTAGTCGTTACAATTGGCCAATTTATTTAATTACTCTTCCACTATCGTATCCGTATTTCCATAGTATGATATTTACTAATTGTATTCTTACAGTTATCGATGCCGGAATTAGGACACCAAGAGGTATACTCCAAGGCAATTTGCTGGATATGGGAAACTATCATCAATGTCTGAGTATACAAGAGACATCCAATCTTGCCATAGAAGGAAAATACTGCACTATAAGTGTTCCCTTAAATCAACAATTGGACTTGCCGACTTTGCTAGAAATTCCCCAATGGCCTGACGTGGTATGGCCCGACATCCCATGGCCTGAATTGAATCCGAATTCCACACGGATACCAAGCGAAACATACGAGAAACTCAGACGTTCTAAGGTTTTGCAACCTAGCGATAACATTAATCCTTATACGTATGTGTCTATTTATTTCTATTTTTTTGTAAAGCACATAATTAGCACGGTATATCAAGCTTTCTGACTCCTTTGTGCAGTCACTAAGTATAGACTAATAAGAAAGAATTTATCGATCATTTCTCACCGATTGAAACAATGTTTTCGTACTAACCTATCTTGTTGGTCGAAATAGAGAAGTTTAATAATTATAATAGTTAGACAAATGGTTAGTTAAAATTTAGAGAGATTATTATTTCGAAGCGCTCTCCTTCACTTTCTACGAAGCATCAGGGCGCCGCAGCGCACACTCTAGGCTCCTCTGAGATACATTTTTGTGTAACATTCTTTCTAGTCCATAATGTGTGATTATTCTTTAAATATGATCTTGTTTTCTTTAAGTTAGGTTGGATCCAAAAATGTAACATCTCTTATTACTTTCAGGCTTGAAATTGAAGGTATTAGTGATTTATCCTTAAAACTAGCTGTATGTATTCCCAAAGCCTGCACCACACGCGAGGCTTTAGAGGGCATGATGTTTAACCTGACCTCTATAGGTTTCCAATACGAAGACAAATTTTGCCGGTTGCCCAACGATAAGCCGTGGGTAGTCGCTGATTACTTGTTAATGTGAGTAATTGTTGATTAATTACATGATAATAGTTTAAATCCTACTTAGTCTGAGTTTAAATCCATGATTTATTTTTGTTTTGGATGATTAAAGTTTATTATCAAGGTTTTGTCGGGCCTAAATACTTATAATAATTGAGGAACAAAGTTATGTAAATATTAAAGCGGAAATAACCTTAAAATGCTTCATGAGATATGACCACTAGCTAATTAGGTTATCGAAATTATTTTGATTTGTTTTTATCATAGACTGTTAGGAGTTATATAAGCGTTATTATCCTATTGACTTGATATAGTCATGAGGAAGGAAGAATGAAAATAAAGAAAAAAAGAACGATGGTGAAAGGTTGTACAAAGTCGATATTACATGCCGCTTTGCACAAGTCGTTGTGGCAATCCTTGGGGCTACATTCAGCAGTGAACTTCCTGTGGCTGAAAATCATAACGTATAATTTAGTTTATAGGTTACAGACGTATAATTTATTTGGAAAGTTATAGTACATGTAGTTTTATTTGTTTTCACGGAAAAACAAGTTAATAAACATCCTATGGTAATGACCAAACAGCCGTGGAATTTCATAGAGGACAGGTCATGAGTAAGAAAAAGTAAGATGCTTTAAAGAAGAGAAGCTTCACAATTGCTTGTCTTACTCTGGTAGGTTTCCATAATCGTGAAAAGTAGGTGATTTATCCTTCTACAGGCTAGATGGTGATAGGATATCGCATAGAAGTGATCACAGCAAGGTGAAACCTATCATACCTAAGAAGCCACCTTGGCGTGTCAAATATAATAATGTAATTGTTTCTTTTTCAGTATCGTCTTCGGCATCATAATCATATTAACAATATTGAGTACAGGTTACGACATTCGCCAAACCATTTTCCTGAAAAGAAGTAAGTTTCTTAGTTATTTTACTTCTAGTTTTGAAGGAAAGTATTTACCAGTTCTTTCCTATATTTACAAAGCAACAGGCTTAGGCATTAACAGCCGTTCTCAATAATCTATCTATCTTTAACAAGAGATTTCATTAGATATTTAGACGTATTTTATTTGTTAACACACATAGAAAAATATAGATATGGTGCATATATTTATATGTAGCTAGGTGAGATAAATATATTTGTCTATCTTTGTTTGATGAAGCGTATAATTGTACCGATAAAGTGATGGTAGCTATTTTGACATCTTGTTACAGATAGGAAATAGAGAAGGACCATAAGAGGTTACTACTATCTTTGATAGAAAGGAAATATGAGTACAAGTATAGCTTATATTCATCTCCTTTTTCCTAATGTATGGTGATAGCTAATTGGGACGATAAGAATCATTCCACCACCTAAATAGTGATCAAGCACAATCTGCTTGAAGTCCATTGAATTAATAATAAACGTGATCAATGGATGAAACAGCACGTTTATAAACACTATCTGATTATAAATCGTTTGTTTGTGTAAATATGATTATACGTATATCGGAACCTTTAATTACCTTATATATACTTATAGCGATAATGTATCGCTTGCAACCGATTACAACGTGTAAAGATTTAGCGATAGGTGACAATGTCAATATTTACTACAGACTTCCTCGTTCCTGCGGTTTCATAAAGATCATTATACCTACTTAATTCTGATAACAATGACACAAAGGCCGTTCATTGATATTCGCTCGCGAGACTGGGTTTTAGGTGATTTATATGAAACTTCATGGGTATTTTTAACTGGAGGTAGGTCTCTCATATGTAAGAGGCCGCCTGGGCAGGTACTACCGTAATGTCTATTTCTCCCGCTTAAGAGTGTAAATAACCTGTTGTGTTCCGGTTTGAAGCACATTGTAGCCAGAATAACTAGTGCACATAATGAGACTTAACGTCCTATGTCTCAGGATGGCAAGCGCAGTGGAATGTCAAGAATTGCTTTGTAATTCAAAGTGTTTGGTTTTGCTACTATACATGACAGGTAGTATCGTTTACCGTCAGACCAATGGCATACTCATCTCGCCATTCCTTGCAATAAAAAAAAAACATAAGTCTGGTTATTGAGCAAATACCTCACCTGATAGTAAATGATTACAGCCGCCTAAGAACATCTACAACACTCGGGTCTTATCACAAGGAAAATAAAACAGACCGGAGAAGGAACATTTCCTGGTTGTCTTTAAGACATTGCCTTTCGGCAATAAGACCGCCAATTGTACCTTTTATGTATGTGATTTAATTCTGTATTTGTTCTCTTGTTGTGCAATAAAGTGTAAATAAATAAAATAAATAAATAAATTCCTTGCGACGACTTCCAATACAGAAGCATTCGTCTATTGCTAGTTTTCTATGAGATACTTGCACTGCTGTAGTCTTTAATTCTACGTGTTCTTCACTTGAAAACTTTTCAGTCTCATCGGCAGTCATTTAACACTTTAACACTTTAGTATTTTTCGTATCCTGTATTACAGATCCAAAAGAAATCAACAAATTGCTCCAGTGTTTTTCTGTATACACAAACACCCGTCGGTTGGTCACGTATACACCAGTGCCTGGTACCTTGGAGTGTCTCGACGGCATTCGGGTGTTGGCTATGTTGTGGGTTATAGTTGGACATACATTCGTGTCCCAGTTCAATGACCTTCTAGCAAATCCTTTGGAAGTCCGTGAAGTGAGTATTATTCAATAACTAGCGCTTATAATTAATATTGCTTTTCGTAGCGGGTTAAAGATAAGTTAGACCACAGAATACACACAGAAGTCAAGCTCCATACAAAGTGCGCGAAACCAACGCACACATACACAGCGTTCACCGACACGATATTTGAGACCAGTCGAAACCACTGCGAGCGCGAGTGTCACTCGCTTCGGACACGCATCTAGTGATATTTTTTGTGCAAAGATGGAGCGAATGAATAAAAGTTATTACACTTGTATATAAAACTTCAGATTATAATAATTGAATATAAATTTCTTTCTAGTGATATTTTTTGTGCAAAGATGGAGCGAATGAATAAAAGTTATTACACTTGTATATAAAACTTCAGATTATAATAATTGAATATAAATTTCTTTAATAAAATACGCAAAATTATACAATAACGATAAAAAAATAATCTTTGATTATGACATACACATTCTCAACGACTATGTAAATAAAATTACAATTTATTCAGTTTGTTATTGTTTTTTATATTGTATTTTAACAATCAATCAAACGATACGAGTGCTATTACGACGATACTTGTTTTCGCATAAGCCAGAGTTAACAGCCCTGGCGCAAACGTCGAGCGTAGTGTGAGTGTGGCAACGAAAGTGAAGTACATACACAAGCTTGACTTCTGTTAGTATTCTGTGGTTAGACGTTCCCGGAGACTCGCCGAGCTTCAATGCTTGCTGTCATTAAAATGGGTGCCACTGTTTATCCTGGATTACAAGAGTTGCAGTGGCGGGTGTAAGGGCGGGAAAAAAAAATGCTTAAAGAGGCGCCAAAAACACTTGTCTATTGCAAACTCAGCCGAATTGCTCAGGAAACAGACCAATTCCACTATTGTGGTCGGGGTGTTTGTGAGATCGAAAACTACGTAGTTCCTCATACCCACGGCACAAGACTTGATTTTAGTGTGGGGTCAGGAATATGTATGTGACTGCTGGTTGTATTTATTATTCTCTGAGTGAAGTCACTCACAGCGACGACTATCAATTGCTGTGGGGCAAAATGAAAAAAAAAAATATACTATGCTACACTACTGCATTAGGCTACCCTGTAAAAGTATATGTAAGTTTTGAAATAAATATTTTTATGCCCATAAATCATACCTAAAAACAAGTTTGTCAATTACAAAAATACAAGCCTTGGTTCGGACTTTTTCTATAATCTAGACTAGATAAAGTTTTCATTTATTCAAATGTTTAATTTTTCAGTGGATGATGTCGTTCTCAGCTCTATGGATCACAGCCGCCCCATACACTGTCGACACTTTCTTCTTAATAAGCGGTATGCTGGTCGTCTATACTACTGCTGGAAAAATTACTAGATGTAAGTTACCTATGTATTACTAGATTGTAGAATATTTAAGTGTCTATAGTACTGTTGGGGTATTTGCGGTTTGGTAGTTAAATTAATATTTAATAATGGGATAAAAGATTATCAAGAAAAAAGAAAAAGTTCTTGCTGCAGAAATGTGCAAAAAACTAATAGAACGTTGCATGTCTGTTGAGTGTCTGCAACAAATATATAAATCAGCTTTTACGTACTAGCACGGCAAAGAGGTTTCAATATAAATAGATGTTAATTGATTAACTTATCCCGACGAGCTTATAACACAAATTCATAAATTCTGACAAAAATTGTTATGAAATATAAAAAATCTTTATGAATACACGTTGATCGAAGGAATTGGCGCGTTAAGCGTAAGTATAAGCTGACTGTACCAAGGCTTACGATTCATAATACCGTCTGGCAATGAGGTTTTAATTCCTTTGCTTAAGATATGGATGTATGTCCTTTATCAAATGTTTTGATACGATTAGCTTTGTCACTTATACGGAAATCGTTAAATTTTGTACATCACCCACCACATATTTGATGAAATAGAAAAGATTAGCATGACACTTAGAATATGATAAAAATATAATAGTGAGTTAATTAGTCATGATAAGATTAAATGTATGCATTAAAACAGTTTCTTCAATCAAAACACATTGTCATGGCCACGGAATAGAAAAAATAATTGATTTTTTTTTTCATACATGGTCATGGCGATTCACGAAAATCAAATCAAAAATCTTGTGTCCTTTATCGTCAGTCGATATTCTATGAAAAAGGCGTGGCATTAACCATAAGGTGCAATATAATTGTTTTGCTGGGCTAGTAAAAAAATATATGATTAACACAAAAATAATAAAATTCTTCACCATTTGCAATGTTAAAGAAAGAGCAACCTTACTCTAGATGCTCGATTGTATTAATAATCTTTTTCTTATAAATGTTGTAATTTTGATCACATTCTAAGCAGTGGAAGCGCATGGTTTTAACAAACTAGACAATTTGCTGCGTCTTCGTGCTATGAAATTTAATGGGACTAAATAAAAACGTAGACCAAATCACAAAAGTTTCAACTCAAGGTTTGTCAAAGAGCCTATGGAGCGTAGTATTCTGGGCACAAGTGGTGGGATGGATGCTTTCAAGCTCATGTGACCTGAAATAACTTGGAATCGTGACTTATGTGTCTTAATGTAACGTGGAGGGAGACCTTTGCCCAGCAGTGGGATGATATAGGTAATACGACCCGGTTTCGTTTTCGGTAGCAGTCTTGATATACAGGCATTATCGTCCGATGCCGCGCGGGATTCCCCAACAATTGAGAGTTTAATTGTGAGGGGTTAGGCCATTGTCCACTAAACTGGCCTAAAGTGTACCGCAGAATTTCCTAAGTAATCTTATTTAACGATTTGTTTTAATTATATTTTTATAAAAAGTTTTTCGTTTTGTCCACAGCACTGTTGTTAAAGAACCTTCATTTATTCTACCTGAATCGGTTACTGCGAATGTTTCCGATTTTAGCATCGTTCGTATTAATCCAAGCGTCATTACTGAACCGTATCTCGGACGGTCCGTATTGGAACATTGTAGCTAGCAACACCAACAGATGCAGGGTGTTTTGGTGGTCCACATTGTTGCACGTGCAAAATTACGTTAGTCGTGAGCATACGGTGAGTTATTATTTTATTTTTTATATAAAGATAGTCCAGTATGTCACTGTTTCCTGAAAATCGACGTAAAATAATAGTTTTTGGGGTCTAGACAAGTTCAATTTCTACAATCGTAATCGCCAGTAAAAAATGTGTGGTAATGGCATTTAACATCGATAAATCACGCGGTCAGAGAAAATGTATAGAAAATTCCTAGCCATGATACATTCCATTTCGTTCGTTACAAGAGAAAAACATATGAAAGTTTTCTAAAGCGCCAAACGCTAACTCCCATACAAATGCGAGTCAAGTTACAATTTTGAAAAGCGCAAACGAAACGTTATCGGAGTTGCAGAAGATCGCTTGAATTAGCGATTCAAGCGATCGCCACACTTGGCTAAGACCTTCTCGCTTTTTAAGATCGCTTACGCCAAGGCTTTAATGTTTGTAGAAAGAGAATAGCTTGGAAGCGCTTGTAACTTGGCCAGTGGGGCTGATTCGTTTAGTAAGAATATTTCCAGAGATCCTATATTAGTAGCCAGCTGCATATAAAACATCGTCCATGATGCTGGAAATAAATTTAATCATCCCTTTTCTTTACTCTTTTTATGATTCAAGAGGTTTAAAAATTCAAGGGCCACGCTAATAGGTTACTAACCAGTGAGTAGTTTGTTAACTTGCCGGATCGATCCTTTTCCCCAAAAGGGGTAGGCAGAGGTGCAACCAAGACACGCACGTTTCGCCTTTTTTCTTTTATCCCACGATGTGATAGGGGGCGAGCATGTCGCCATATCGGCCACAAATTCCTTACTCCTAGCTCATATCCAAAAATCCAATATGCCCGACAATACAATTACGCCACCGAGACAGTATTGTAGAACCAATCACATTGGACTTATATGTGATGACATGTTGAATCTGAATAGTTGGGAGTTTTTTAAGCCCTCCCCTCCGTTATTCTTATTGCACTCCCGGTGCATCACTGTCACTTACGCAAAAATTGGTTTGGCGAGTTAAAATAATTCTATAGTAATTTTTTATAATATTATGTGATCATTATTTTTTTAACAGTAAGTTAAGTTAAAAGTTGATGGTATTATATAAGCTATTTATCTTATCTTGTCAAAATTTCAAATGCTCCTTCTGAAAAGTTCAATTTCCATAGGTGACATTGTCACACTGGGGTAGCATTATGTGGAATCAATATACCTATATAATGCTGGGTAATCAATAATCTGTATCTGTATCAGCCCATATACGTCCCACTGCAGGGCACGGGCCTCCTCTACAATCGATGGGACGATTGAGCGTGGTTCAGAAATCAATAATAATAGAATTTATTCATTTGGTTGCTTTCAGTGTCTCTCACACACATGGTATTTGGCTATAGACGTCCAGCTTCACATATTGTCACCTTTAGTCCTAGTGTGGATCCTAGGCACTAGGAAACGAACAGCTTGGTTTGGACTGACATTAGCCATGATTTTGGCTTTGGTACCAGCCACAATCTACAATTTTAAAATGAAATTTCCTCCAGCGCCTGTTGTACCTTCGTAAGTAAATATTGACTTTTTAATAGCCTCTCTTGATTGTCTTTGCATTTTTGGATTCCTGCTTTATATTATATTGATCTACTTTGTTGTTTCAAGGTAACAAAAAACTGGTTACAATGTTCCTTATGTTTTTTTTTTTCATTAATTTGCACGCAATCCTAATAAAGTTTTGTTATTTTTTTTTAATTATGCAATATTAAAACAACTATAAAAATTAAGCCAACGTGTTTCACTGAAGCATAAATTAATTTAATTAACAAACTAAACACTTAACAACACAATGTTTTGGCTGATAAAGGCAATGAAGTGCGGTATAGTACGTTAGTACCTAATGTTTAGTAACTTGTAGACATAGCGCCATCTATTGTCATTTCATGTAACCCGTCGATGTATGAGAGTTTAAATAAAATGAATACACCCAACAGTCACATACATCCTGACCCAATACTAAGATCGAGTCTTGTAATAAATGTCAAGACAGGAGGTCTTACCAATTCTTGTGAACTTTTTTATTTTTATTGCAATGAATGGCGATACGCGCATGCCTTTCACCTAATGGTAAGCGATACGACCGCTCATGAACAGTGCCAAAACCAAACACCTTGAATTACAAAGCAAAGCTTGGCATTCCACTGTGCTCGCCATCCTGAGACATAAGATATTAATTCTCAATATGTCCAGTAGTTACTCTGGCTACAATGTCCTTTCATCACAACAGTGCATTTACACTGCTGTTTGGCGGGAGAAATAGACATTGCGGTGGTACGTATCCAGGCGGCCTCACACATATGAGAGACCTACCACCAGTAAAATAAAAATAGTATTGTTGTGTTCCAGACGTATGGATGAAAAACCTTTATACTTACTTCGGTATTACACCAATACATTGACGCGATGCTCACCATTCTTCGTGGGCATGATGTATGGCTACCTTTTACACATATATAGAGGCAGAATCGTACTGATATCAAATGTGAGTACTCGATTCGTTAATTTTCTTTTCTTTTAAATGTCTTACGTAGCGCGAGAGAGCGAAAAAATAAGGCGAAGTAAATATTATTTAGTCAAAAATGTTATCGAAACGATTCGTTAAAGTACATTGCTCGAAATTTCTTATTCACATCTTATAATCCAGCTAAATTTAAAATACACTTACCAAATTCTAAAAAGTTAATTATTTATTAAGAAGTACATTAAAGTATATTTTCGTTTTAAAGTCAAAACATTTTTTTGTTGCTATAAATACTTGCAATGTCAAATATTCCTTTCCTCTTCCCATCTTTTTCCCTTCCCACTGCCCTCCCGATTTAATTGGCCGACTAAACATCTATGATCTAATCTTTATGGATGTTCATGGGCGGCAGTGATCACTTGCCATCAGTTGACCTGTTTGCTCGTTAGCCGGCTACACAATATAAAAACCTATCAAATACGATTTTGACATAACGAACTGTCATTTTGACATAACTTACAGACATTATTTAAAAAATTCTAACCTCATTTGATTGAATTTTTTTTTTCAGGCCAATATAGTGATTTTGTGGCTATGTTCGATAATATTATCGGCGACTGTGATAATTTCAACTTACCCTGTGCTTCAAATGGATTGGGACAACCAGACAGTGGACTCTATAATCAATTCTTTCGCGAGGCCCGCCTGGGCTTTGGCAGTAGGTTGGCTTATATTCGCCTGCGTTCACGGATATGGCGGTAAGTGATTTTTTTTTGCACTAAATGGTGAGACCCAACCAACAGCCTCTTACCTATGAGGGACCTACCACCAGTAATATAATATGATACTTTAATATTTGGGGAAAAAAATATCTTCGTTTATGTCATTTTCTTTAAATACTTTTTCCTTTGACTTATGGTTTTTCAATTGCCGTAAATAAAACAAAATTCGTAGTCCCAGTTAAGAAAATGATTTTATAAATTAAAAAAAGAAAGGATTTAGCCTAAACTCTTGCAATTAAAAATATAATTATAAATTCTGTCAAAAATCAATGTCTGTCCACTTATATTTTCTTAAATAATACTTTCGAAATAGCATGATTCAATCCATTTCTTTTATCGTGGCCTTACTAGAACCAGCTGATTCTGCGATTTTTTATAATTATGTAAATACATATTATTAGCTGTAAATGACTGAAGATGAATAAAGATGTTGTGATTGACAGGCCCTATCAACTGGCTGTTATCTCTACGAATGTGGAAGGTGCCAAGTAGGATGTCATACGCCATGTACATATCGCATTTCCCTATGATGTTTGTGGTCAACGCCAAAATGTTGTCTCCCCTGTTCATTGAAATATCGACATGCGTAAGTATCAAGTTTTGTTTGTAATTATTTGTGTTTAATGATTAATTTTATTTATATTTTTGAAGTTATACTCTTTAAGATGCATTTAGAAAGAAAAGTACAATATTTTTTTACGATGCTCGCGCATACCTGTATACAAAATGCCATATGATGAAGTTAGCCGACAATTGACAAATTTCCGTCAGTTCTCCTATATTCAAAGTCTTTAATTAAATATTCATAAATATACTCATATTTATGTGATTTTAAATTATACAGGTGTCCTTGAACTAGGCGATACGACGATTTCTAATTTTATTAATACTCGAGTCTATCGCCATATTGCACAAATTCCTGACTAAGGACTGATTATAATAAAAAACTCCAATATTACTTTGTCCAATCCGGGATTTGAATCCAAGGCCTCAGCTTTTTAATCGTTAGGAGTGCAACTACGCTACCGGGGCACTAAATTATAAGTAATTTAAAAAATATATTAAATCTTCTTTATTTTCAGTTTTACAGATTCTTTAGTGACCTAGTAATGACGATTATAGTGTCGTTTGCGCTTACACTGCTTGTAGACGCGCCATGTTCAACGCTCATCAAACACTACTTAATGCCTGGTAAGTTTTACTTAATGACCTAATATTAATATCAATATTTGTTTTGATTATTGTCTGCATGCCTAGTGCAGATTGAAATACTGTAATATTTACTACATAATTCTTTTTATTTTAAAAAGTTAGTACTTTATTACATATTTACTAAATATTTTTAACCTTAAAAACGCAATGTATCGCATATAAAAATCAGCTGACTCTTACAGTTATGCATGTTGATGTCCACTTTAGATTGCAAATTATTGTATTTTGACGGAAAGTTTAGTAAAAAAAGAGATGTAATAATTTTATTTCCGTTAAAACTACGATTTGGAGTATATAATTATTATAAGAATATGAAATATTATGAAGTTAATTTAATATTTCATGTAACATTTTTAATTTCACGTTGTTACAAAAATATATAATAGATGGCGCGATTTGTATGGCCATCTTATTTATACTCCCAATGTGCTGAAGGGCCTTAGTTTTTAAATCATTGCATACACCCTTAATTTCATATTAAAATGCAAATAACTTTTCCCACAGTTCCTCAAAGACAACGAAAGACTTCGATTGAAGTTGAACCCAAGAACGAAGAGTTACACGGGCGATTTAATCACGCTTATATCGGCGATGCAGCAAAGACTGAAGTAAAAGAAAGAGAAATGGCCTGAACGTTTTATAAATAATTTGGACCAATGTTTGTCGACACGAAAGATTTGGATGCATTACATTGCGGGTTGAATAATAATAATAAATTGTTAATTATATCAGCAATGTATGGCATATCTGATAAGGAAAAATAAAATCTGATTTAATAAAATTGTTATATGCCGATAAATATACTTAAACATATTTTAATAAGGGATATATAAATAAAAAAGTAATTATAAAAAAAGTTTTTATTATTCATAAATACCCTTAGCCATTTTAAATATACACTAAAAAACTTAAGATCTTGGTCTTTGATCGTTGGGGTTTTGCACATCGAAATTCTATATACGGCATATACACTTATCTAACAAGTAACATTGTATTTGGAAATGAGTATATTCAACAGAGGTCTTAGTAAGCTACTAGAGAATACATCTAAACAAAATATTTGTAACAGACACTGTCGAAATCCTTTCAGCCGGCATTCAGTAAAAAATGCTACTAATTAATTAATAATATTTGAATATGTGAATCTGTTTCGCAACTTCAATAATATTTATAATTAGATTCATCTATTACAGTCTTCGCACAGCGGATTTTCATGTCTGGTACGCGCAAATATTATTTTGTTTTCGATGTCGAAACTCAAGTGTACATAGAAATAAAATTGATCAAGTATTTACTCGCAACTTTGAAATTATAATAGTGTTTGTTTCAGAAATAAAGTATGAACACGATATTTCTTAAAACAAGAAGACCAGTTTATTTCTATGCTCCCAGAATTTTGAGTCAACCTGCCTTATTCTGTAATGCTGCATTTCCAATGAAGCGAAGCCCTGTGTATGTAGAAATATTTGTTACTTATACCAATAAAAACCCCCTTTGATCATTTGTTTAAATAACGTGCTAGAAAAATATGCTTAGACCAATTTTTAAGCATATATTTTACGCAAGCAAGACGTAAAAAAAACACCTTTACTTGCTAAAAAATTGTCGTTACCACGCCCTCTATAAATCGTTACCCTAAACTATCACAGATATACTTTAAGCAGAATGAGTCTGTTAATACTGAAGAACGATTGTTCTCGAATAAATTATTTTTAATCAACATCACAAAAACGGAAGTCCCATATTTCATACACGTACAATTTATTCAAATTTTTAATAAAAAATATACCTCAAAAATCCGCCTAATGTAGGTGTAATTTTATCAATATTATGATAGGAATTACGACCTTACTTTTAAAATAGAAAGTAAGTTTAAGTTAATTTTGAGATTGCTTTTGCTGTATAGTTATTTGCCTTCTTGTAAATTATGGAAACAATACAAATTGATGCCATTTGTATCTATACGTCCTAGATTTATTAAGAGCTCAACGTATTAACATCAATTTGGCTTTGTACACACTTAATTAAATCTCTTGACTCATAAATAAAAACATCAAACATTTTCAAAGAACACTTAAAAGTAAAACAATATTTAAAAATAATTAAATACATCTAGAAATTAGGAAAAAATATTATCTATGCTTTAAAAACTTACTTATATAACTTAAGAATTTATTCGAGAATTCTGCGGTCAGACGATACCTCAGTGCGAAGTACGCTAACGTTCTGTGTACTACAGTAAAAGCTAGGAGACCAACAATTTGTATGTAGTAATGATCGTTAGTCATTCCTAGGTCCCTGAGAAGAAGCCTAGGATCAGAATAGAGACAGAAGTCCATAGAACAGTCCATGAGAGGCCTTTGGTCATAGAGAGCTAGAGATAATCCTGTGAGTCCATATCGAAGGTATGATGCAGACATGAGAGCCTTCATACTGCCTTCGATGTATGGTCCGAAGCCCATTCCGTAGCAGCACAAAGCTAGTAATGGTGAAACTACCGCAGGTCCAATTATGGAGCCGTTCTGAAACAAATTTATGTAAATTATAGACATCACATAAATTAAGTGACTAATCGCCCTTAGTTGGATGACTTAGAGGTTTATTACGTATCTACCTACTCAATTTTACTATCTCTGGCACGGCAAAGGAATGAAGTGCATTTCGTTTAGATATTAGCAGTGGCGTTCACATAGAGCATTGTATTTTTTCTCTTTTGATTAAAAAGGGTTTTTTATTCCTACGGTATACAATTAAAAGAAAAATAAAATTCAAGCAAAATTATGACAGGCCTAATTTCTAAATTTTCTTCTATTAACCAGTGAAAACCAATTAAGATAAACATTTGAAGTGTCAAAAACAGAACTTTTAAGGAAACTGTTTTCCTCAAAGAAATATTAATTGAAGAAAACAAAGCCACTTACAGTAACGCTAAAGGCGGATCCGATGGCCAAACCAAGTCCTTCGGAGCACGTAGCTGTCAACAGTCCGACTATACAGAACAGAACGAAACGGTTCCATTCTAGCAACTGTCCAGACATCAGGTATGTGATCACCAGGAATAGGATACCGAGTCCAAACTGGAAGAGGAAAAGAAACTATACGTCAAATCAACTAGTGTTGAGTGTTGTTGTACCTATATATTTTACGAAGATTAATTAGAGGTCCTTAATCAAGAATCTTAGGAAAGACTTTTCTTATACCTTTAAGATGTAGAAATCTTTTAAAATTGTATTATATTATTAGAAAAGAGTTTCGAATATCTATAGTTTTTTTTATTGTAGTGCATCGCGAAATGAGGATGGCTATCGCCTGATGGTTGGTAATACGACCGTTCATTTACAATAGTAGAACCAAACAACATAAATAACTAAGCAATGCATGACATTCTAATCCGCTCGCCATCCCGAGACATATAATGTTAAGTCTCAATATGTCCAGTAATACAACAGAGCATTTACACTGCTGTTTAGCACGAAAAATAGACATTGCGGTGATACCTACCCAGGCCAGTACCAGTTTTAGGGGAACAGGGAAGGACCAGTTGTGGTCGCATCTATCTCGAATCTTTTTACGCTCCATAAAGAACAACATAATATTCTTAATTCCACAACTTTTAAACCAATTTATATCTTCTGACTATTTTTTATTATGATATATAGGTATACTTATTATTTTAAGAACTTATGCTTACCATGACTGGTATAGTGGCAAATGACAATGCAGCATAGTAGGCCTTGAGACTATACCATCGGTTGAAATACTCTCGGCGTATCAAACGAACTTCCATAGGAACTGAAAAAATATAAGACCATTAAAGCAAAACAAAATTACGACAAAACTATCAGAATGAAGCTCCAGCTTCAAAAAACGCAACGAAAATAAATTAATCATGAGTGTTTTAATAAATAATACAAATTAATTTAAGGAATAGTGATTGTATAGAAGATATTGTAATCCTTTGGGAAGAATTATGGACAGTACCTAATTTCCTGCCGTTCAATAAGAATGTGATGATTATAAAGCATAGCTAATCATGCTATGTTATGCATATTACGATGGCTAATAAGCTCTCATTATTTTCGTTTCTTATGTGGAATTTATGTCTCATATAATTAGATAACTATCTCCCTTTGTCAGGAAGGCGGTGAGTCGTAAATATAAAGATAAGGTAAGTGCTTTCTACATGAGTTTCTACAACATGCGTGTTCACACGGTGCGGTGAACTCACGTAAGTGAAGGTAGTACAGGGGGGTTACTCTATGAAACGATACGAACTTCGAATGTTCGGATGTTCCACGTCCAGAGTAAGATATAAGTTTTCCACTTCTAAGAATTAATGCTATTCTCTTCTCTATTATATTTATAATTTTCTCCGAACGGTTACTAAGTGTGACAGAGGATTCCAATATTTTGAGGAGTATCGAGGGACATTAGTGAAGTTTAACGTACGGCGTCCGAGCATTCGAAGTTCGAATCGTTTCATATAGTAACCCCGCAGAAGTGGTATGTACAGATAGAAGGAAAGCAAATAGAATGTTGGACTGCTATAATATTTAATCATAAAAGATTGGCATATTACTATGGCTGTTTCGCCTTAGTTTTTGACTGGCTTGAGGATAAACCATTTTTTCAAACGACACATTGATAAGAAGTGATAGCCAGTTGAGTAGCCAGTAACAACCCTTCATAAATGGCCGTGTTTAAGTGCATACCTAATTATTATAGCATAAACACTGCGCCAAAGCGTAGCTTTTACTATACAATGGTATTAAGTGAAAAGTATCATTGTTATCCTGCCAGTTTTGCAAGAGCGACACTTGATGTTGACTTCGTTTGTAAAATTGGCAGGTACTAATTGTTAAGTACTAATTACAACAACTTTACTACTCATAGGTATGATTAGAAGTAGAATAAGGATAAAATTAATTACCTTAATTTGTTTACAGGTTCATTCAATCGCAAGTTTTTAAATAAATTAAATTAAAAAATGTTTTAAACAACCCCTAAAATTAAATACTGTAGGACCTATCACACTAGGCCAAGCCCGTCACGTGAGATGTCTTGAAAATTTGGTTAGTTGTCGCCAGTAATGCAATAAACGATACTTCGTTGTTGTTATACTTAACATTATCTACTCAGAATAGACAAAGTACTAAGAATAATCAAGTATTTAAAGAAAACCATTGTAATAATATACTTACACAAAAGAATAGGTATCATGATGTACGTGTACATGAAGAAAACTAAGCAACTGAGGCAAAATTTGAAGTTGACGATAGGGAAGGCGCCGTCGTTTCCTATACCAAAGAAGATACTGCCCAGAAGAACAGCTGATGTTACGTGATGTGCCAACTGGATCCAAAGACTTATCTGGAATTTGAGAACAAAGTACAGAGAAACTGAATAACTTTTTTTATAGATAGCCCTTAGGAAAATAGGTTGATGAATGTTAAAAGTTCGAAGACATTTATGGAGTACTTGTTGTAAATTCATTTGATAAATTTGCTGCTATTTGCTAAGAGCATTTTAAAGTTTTGTACTGTGGCTGTTATTAAAGTGGAACTGAAATTTATTTATTAATAGCACTACCAATATCAAACATTATCGTATGTACAATGTAATTCTAATGTTTGTACAAATTATTACCGCTGATTTTATGTAATCATACATAAGATTAACTTACGGAATTCCTCTTATTCTGTATAAACATTCGTTTATACAATATTAAAAACTGTGTAAAGAATGTCGTTGGAAATTCCATTTTCTGTGTTTGTTCTTTGGCAACGTGTTCCACAAATATTCTTTGGATTGACTCGTCTGAGTGTAGTACCGGCTTTCTGTAATACAAGACATAAGATATTCATGTTATTACGCTGTGTAATATAAAATTTCTCCAGTTCACATCAAACATCCTACGTGGATGATAGGTCAACAAACTAAAGGTAATAAACTTGTTTTGCTGACATTTATTTTTATTATAATCTTCCTTGAACCCTTTTTTGAAATATCTTAATTATTCAAATTCTTTTTTTTATTGCAATGAATGGCGAGACGAACATGCCGTTCGCATGATGGTAAGCGATACGACTGCTCATAAACAGTAGTAAAACCAAATAACACCTTGAGTAACAAAGCAATGCTTGGTATTGCACTGCGCTTGCCATCCTGAGACATAAGATGTTAAGTCTCAATATGTCCAGTAGTTACTCTGGCTACAATGCCCTTCAATCCGAAACACAACAGTGTATTTACCAGTGTTAATGTTTGACCCAGCTTGACGGGAGAAATAGGCATTGCGGTGGTACCCACCCAGATGGCCTCTCACATATGAGAGACCTACCACCAGTAGACTTTAACTCAGTTGCTCTCCACTGCCACTGTTATAGTCCTGAATAAATAAATAAATACACCTAACAGTCACACATAGTCCTGATCCCACACTAACATCGAGATTGACACTAAGATCGAGTCTTGTGTCGAGGGTATCAGTTTTTTTAGTTTATCAGACTTTTCGGTTTCACAAGCTGTGGTTCACACAAATATTTGTTTCGGTGCGGGAATTGAACCCGCGGCCGCTCGTTTCATAGAGGGCATCTAATCAAATTCGCCACGCTGTTGAATAAGGTCTTGGATATAATTATGCCCATTATGTTATTTTATCTAAAACAACATGAAAGAATAATTTACCTTCCTCCCCTCACTGTCATTCTATCCAATCTTCTGCAAAGTTTTCCATTCTGGCACAGTTCAGACATCTGAGCTGTGGCCTCGCCGTCTCCGAGTATTGTTTCTAGAACGAAGTCCGCGGGATTGTGTGTGGTTGGACATACATGGCCAACTTCTGATAGAAACGGGACTAGAAGAGGGGCGGCGCCCTGGTAAATAAAAAATATCATTTTGAAATACACTGATACTGATACAATGAATTTAATACATTAATTCATTCGGAGGTTTCGCACATTGCCAAATGACATATTGCGAGTAGTAGTTTTTATAAGCTTTTATTCTGATGAACGAACCCAGCGTAAATGACAGGTTCTTATCGATTATTCTACCGTACGATTATTTCATTTCTCCATAATAAATTATAAATAACATGAATCTGGCAAAGACGCATGCTGTAGTGGGTGAAATCTCACGTCCCAACGTTTAATAAACTTTGATACATAAACAAAAATATACCCAATAAAGAGGCACCTCACACACACTCTATTAACTGAAAATATAATAACCCTGGGTGACGACCCTAAAAGCATTCATGAAGTTCAGAGGTTCACCTTCGGCGTAACCCTTAATGACTTTTTGCTATAAAACGACAAAAGATATAAACTTAACGGCTAAACACACGTGTTTAACCCTAAAATGATGGCACGATAATAGTCTGTCATAACTTAGGCAGATCGTTTTCACTTAACCCGTGCGTGAATAATGTCCCGCACATAAAGTGTTTTATGATATTTTTATGGTGATGTGGAGGATTGAAAAAAATGTTGACAACCCTGTCGTTTTTAAAAATCGATTATCTTTTAATTCCTGTAATCGATTGTAAATTTTATCGTTACACATAATACTACAATAATTGTTTCTCTTAAAACAATAATAATTATTATATGATATACCGAAATACGGTCCAGAACCAAATTAACCGACGTTGCATTGGTCAAAAAGCCGCCAGACTAAAGTGGGATTGGGCTGGACATGTGTGCCGCATGCCAGATGAGATGTGGGCGAAGATCACCACGGAATGGGTCCCGAACGGCCGTCGACCACGTGGAAGACCTAGACGCAGGTGGCGAGACGAGTTGGATGCATATTTAAAGGATTGGTCATATAAAGCCCTTGACCGGGATGCATGGAAGGCGGAAAGAGAGGCCTTTGCCCTGCAATGGGACACTACAGGCTCATAATAATAAAATAATAATAAATTATTATATGATGTAAATAAATCTGTCACCTTCGCTCGAATACATCACGAAGTTCATAGGAAGTCGCTGAGGTATCACATGCTCATCTATATTTTATCCCAAGATTGTTGTCTTAATTCCCAGTACAATTAATATACATGCATACATCAACTCACATTTTTTCCCAGAAGGGGTAGGCAGAGGTGATCTCAGGACACCCACTTTTCGCCATTTATGTTCCGTCCCACGATGTGATAGGAGGAGAGCCTATCGCCCACAAATTCCTGACCCGGGCTGATTCAAACAGAAACATTTAATATCACTCTGATCAACCCGGAATTCGAACCCAAGACTTCAGCTTAGCAATCACACCGTAGTACAACTGCGCCACCGAGGGAAAATTAAACCACTAACATTACTTAAAAAACTATCTTGAAAGTACCGTACGAACCACAATAAATACTAAAGTACCCCGAAAAGAAGCCCCGATAAATCCCGAACTAAAAACTAGTCGATAAGGAAATATGAAAATTGCAAGGGTAAAGTTATGGAGGTGTAGTTCTAAAGAGGATCGTTTCAGTTCACTAAAAGGCGATGAGTAGTTTCTCGCTACGAGTTAGGGATGTCCGTAATACGATATTTTATGGTGCGTGTCGGTTTTGCAGGACCGATATCGATAAATTTCAAGAAAATATGGTAAAATTTGTCTTGATCAAGACTTTGGGGACGGAATGTTGTTAACGAGCGCGTATGATAAACAAGTTTCTGAAGTAATTTGTGACAAAATCGGAAGTCCGCCAGTAGCTATATATTTGTTTATATATCCGGAGAAAAAAAATCCGTAAAGTAATCACCATAAGCATAAAGGCACCTTTTCTCGTATCTTAAACTCAGATTCGATCATACGTCACTATCTAGCAGCATAAATAAAGATTTTAAGTGATCTTTATTATTTAGATAGCTTTTAATAAAATTACTCACGCTGTAGAAAATGCTAGTTAATCGGTAACTCGGGTGTAAAGAAGGAACGTTTGAGCGATAAGACCGCAATCTGTACTTTTTTATTTTGTATTATGATTAAGTGTTTTTAATTTTATGTGCAGTTAAGAATTAATAAAAAAAAATTTTATTAATGTACGCACTATTTTTGGAAAGAATAAACTATATGTAATATTGCCTAAGGGATTACAGTTTTGATTCACCACCACATCAAGTGAAATAGAGTTCCTTATTGCAAAATGGACATCAATTAAACAGCACGTTTCACGATAGAAAGTCAATCCAAATAATGCTAAGATATATTCATAAAATATTTGAGCACTTTGTTTTATGGTTGAAAAGTGAGTATATCGATAAATGAATCCTTATTCACCTCATCACTATCTGCTATAAACGATATTTAAGAGGGAAACTTTGAAGGTAAATAACTATTGTATTTTGTTGTGAGTAAAACAGGAGCTTCTTTACTGTTTAGTAATATTTAAAGCGCTGGCATTTAATATTTTTTATAGTAAAAGGAACGCAAAGTAGCTAATATCTCACTTGGATAAAGTAATCGTTGCTCATTATTTATACCTACAATACCTATGGTATTATGAGTTAGTTTCTGGTCTTACAAGCGGGGTGAATGGAAGTAGTGGGTGACCATAATCATAAAAATAGTAGTGATGTAAATAATATAAAAAGAACGGAACAAAACGACTTTACATGCCCAATTTTTGCCAAATTTTTACTCTGTGTACATCATCAAAGGCATATTTTTTCTGTCTTTTATACTGTTTTTATTTATTTCTAAGCTTCACACAAAATGACCCGCATTTTCTTATTACGAGTATAACGAATTGTATTCCCAAAAGTAGCCTCGGATCTGCACGTTATTAATATTAATCGTTCAATATTTCCATCAAATTCTTGGAGCATGATTTTTTATTCAGATGTCGAAGTTTGGATGTTTTAAAAATTGCTGTCTCCGGCCAGATGTCCGCGGGCAAAACTTTTGAAAGTTTGGTATTCCAATAAAAACAGAATTAAGGATTTTTTGTTTTGGACTGGTGTTATTTGCACTTTAAATTATGGTAAATATAATGACGTCAAAATAAAGCATCTATTGGCGAAGGATGATATTTAATTTTTCTTGCTCTAAACTAAACAATATTGTTAAGGTACATCTCTGAGTATTTTACGTATTAATTATACTTCTTAATAATTTATTTTTTTTATTAGCGTGAATGACGAGACGAGCATGCCGTTTGCCTGACGGTAAGCGATCAACCGCTCATGAACAGTGGCAAAACCAAACAACATATTGAATTCCAAAGCAATGTTTGACATTCCACAGCGCTTGCCATCCTGAGACATAAGATGTTAAGTCTCAATATGTCCAGTAGTTACTCTGGCTACAATATCCTTCAAACCGAAACACAATAGGCGGCTTCTCACATATGAGAAACCTACCACCAGTAAACTACTATTTACTTACTTGCGGTACAATGCCATAGTTACATATATTTTCATATAGTTTAAAAGTCACTGCATTCCGTATCATAGCAATCAAAGAAATAGTTACTTCGAACAAAGTTTTAGATTAACCGGGGCTAAAAGTAATAAGAGAAAGTGGTTGTTTAATTTGCAAATTGCTATCAAGTGGTGCTTAGCAAAGGCTGAATTGGGGTTTGTTCGGCTGTTCTAATTGAGTTTCCGTGGGCTGGAGTGAAATATTAGATTGCCCTTAAAATGTATAGGCATATGTAACGTAGTTACACTAGAGTTTAAACTATTTTGATAGTAGTGGAGATGGTTACATTTTGCTGGTTGTCGCAATTAAGCTAAACTGTGAAACCGGCCATATTAAACTGAACCCAAAACTCGAAACAATTGCGTGGGTGACTATGACGAATTTTCCTAGTCGTTAGCAGGATGGATTTTAATAATTGTGATACTATCTGCTATAGGATCTGTGGGTATGTCAGTCATAGCAGGAAACGCAGAAACTGAGCTGTTCTTTATTTTCTTTGTCTTTTACACGGCACAGCAAATTCGTACTGTAAATTTAACGACTTACAAGGCTCTATCACTAACAAAATTATGAGTCACCAACAATTTTAACTCGCCAAATGAAACTCTTTGTTTGTACAAAGTCCAAGCTTACAAGTTTGCGCCAATCGAATCGCTAAGCCGTTATTGTATTTCAACTCCTCTAAAAGGTCGGTTTTCTATATTGACTAATTACAATAATTTACGGCTGAAAACTTTTGATTGATCGGCATCTTCTGTTGGCACGAGTTGGGTAATTAGTTCGCGCGGAGACAATCAAACTTTGGGAAGCATTACATTTTGCGGTAATTTTGCAGGCCTGTGTGGCTGGAGGTTCGATTAATGTGTTTTTAAAACTCGATTACTTTGTGGTGGCGTTTGTTGGTTTTTTTTAATATTTTTTGTGATTTGGAGCTTCTGGTCGAGAATTTGTTAAAAAACGATTGCTCATAGGAATTAAAACTTAATTTTGTTTAAAGTTCGACTTATTGTGGTATTTTTCTCACATATGTGAGAGGCCGCTTAGGTAGGTACCATCGCAATTACTATTTCTCTCGCCAATTAGTAGTGTATGCACTGTTGTGTTTCGATTTGATTGTATTTGTAGGTAGAGTAACTACTGGACATATTGAGACTTAACGTCTTATGTGCCAGGATGGCGAGCGTAGTGAAATGTCAAGCATTGCTTTGGAATTGATGGTGTTGCTTAGTTTTGCTACTGTCCATGAGCGGTCGTATCGCTTACCTTCAGGCGAATGGCATGCTCTTGCCTCATGCCCTTCAACCCGAAACACAACAGTGCGTTTACACTGCTGTTTGACGGGAGAAATAGACACTGCGGTGGTACCCACCCTGATTTATTGGTATTTGTTTGAATTTTATCTTTTATTTCATTTTGTAAACTCTAAATAATTATTTTTCTGGGATAGTGAATGGCATTTGATCGCGAGTGAGAGGTAAATTAGAAGTTTTCATGCAATTGATTTACCAATAATCTTTAATTTAATTATTCTCTTGTTTACCGTTCATGAAAGTATGTTAAGCTATGGGGTGAGCATTGCCGGTCTGCAAAGACAGCAGATAATAAATCGCTGCTGAAAAGTAAGCCGTCGTAAGCGGATTAAACCAGTAGTGTAAAACTAAGAAATTTCTTGATAGCGGTTCTGTCGAGAACCTTAAAATTCAATTATCTATTAATGTTATACCTATTCGCTTTTCATAACATTATTTTAAAACTATCATAATTATTTTAATTCATAATTCATCTGTTTCAGGCCATTCAAAGGTCGTGAAAAGTTCAAAATCATTTTGGTTCTAATTGTAGCGCTGACCTTATATTCAGAGATTTTTATTCAGAAAAAGCAGCTTCTATCCATAAAGAAATAAGTCAATTGATGAATCTTACCTGGTAACAGCATTTGCCCTTAGCGAGGACGTAAACCCTATCGAATAGGGTAAATAGGGACGCTGAAGGTTGGTGGACTGTGCAGATGATAGTTCTTCCTTGACGGGACAGTAGTCTCAGTAAGACTACGAGCTGGCGGATTGACACGATATCCAAACCTCTGAGGAGAGAAAATATATTTGAACTTAATTTTAAAAAATCAAAGTGAATATTGCTTTTGGATTATTGCGAGACCAAGATTATTGCGTAGACATACATACATAACCTCACGCCTTTTTCTCAAAAGAGGCAGGCAGAGGTGCAACCAAGGCATTCATCCTTGTATGTTCCGTCCCACGATGTGATAGGGGGCGAACCTATCGTCATATCGGACACATATTCCTGATTCCGACCTGAAATTCGAACCCAAGACCTTGATGTTGTAATCCTACTAGAGCACAATTGCGCCACCGGGGCAGTATTGTGTTCACCAGGGAGATATAACGACCACACCAGTAATAACTATCACCAGTGATTGGAGTTAGATACTTGGTTTGAATTGAATTTACCTTCAGGAGCGTAACAGGAGTTAGGAAGCGTATTAAGCTGATATTATTGAATGTGTTTGTAGAAATTTGAATGTTAATGTTATCATCATAATGCACCTGGCCTATTTCAAATATTTCATTTAAATCTACGCCTTCCCTATTTTAAAATGTAGGTCTATTTGGCTTTTTGGGTCATCCATTGTCCAGTATAATCTTAGTTATTTTACTTAGAAATTCTGTAATATGTTAATACCTAATTACAAGATCACATAAAACATCTAATTAATATTGTATCAAGGGTGAATTTGAAATGAATAATATTCGTAAATGTATAACTCAAACTGTTGGCAACACAATATGCGCGGATAATTAATGTTTTTTTATTGCAATGAATGGCGAGATGAGCATGACATTCGCCAGATGGTAAGCGATACGACCGGTCAAGGACAGTAGCAATACCAAACAACACTATAAATTTCAAAGCAATGATTGGCATTCCACTGCGATCGCCATTCCGTGGCACAAAATGTTATGTCTTAATAAGTCCAGTAGTTAGACTTGTTACAATGTTCTTGAAACCGGATCACAGCAGTGCGATTCTAGATCCTGCCCAATGTATCTGCAGCGGATGCTCAAAGTACATCCAGTCTACATTTAAACTGGATGAATTACCACTATCAGGAGCATAATTGCACTAAATAAGTAACAAATATTGAAAGAATGTACTTGTACTAAATAAGTAACAAATATTGAAAGAATCAAGAATGTTTTCAATTAATACTCAAACCATAACCTAAAGCGGAACGTGGCAGGTTTTCGTAAGTCTCCGATGGCTCCTGCCAAAATCGATGTGAATTATTTCAAACGATTGAATCTAAAGTCGTTTACACACGTATGGAATTGAGAGGGCGCCTTAAGGCTTAGGTCTGCGACCTTTTCTTTCTTATGTAAAAATCTATATAAAGTAGGAATTATCAACGAAATACGATTATGGGTTTATTGATACGGGTGTTTGTCGAATAAAATAAAGATACTTTTCTTGAGAATATTTAACTTAATATTTTTTTATAAAGTATTCAAAGAATTGAAATAAAATTATTATTTACGGATTTTATCGCGGATTTGGTTTAATTTTACATTTTTTGAGTTCCCGACGTTTCGATTACTTTACAGCTTTCGTGGTCACGGGGCGGACTGCTGTAAAGCTGTACTGCTGGAATTTCAATGTGTAACATTCGCGTAAATCTAAGAAACCATTAAGTATTCAAAGAGTATAATTTTAACATTGTTTTTCAAGCGACTGTATCTTATATTTAAAATGTAATTTGTAGGTATTCTGAGAATGGAAAATAATTAATTATATTTACTATTCACTGTAATCTATCCGTAAATAACGTATTGGATATCTTTTCTTGTACACTCGGGTATATTGAATCATCTTCTTTTTTAATTTGGTAATCCCATTTTTCTTCATATGTGCCTGTCAAACTATTCAAATAGTCCATCGTTTATTTTTGTAATATATTCAAAAATTTAATTCGAAATATAAATGATTTCTTGGAATTTCACTAGTAGATTAAAAGTGATTGTAAATTATACTTTTGTTCGGCTTACAAAAGGGTAGATTAACTCTTAAAATACTAAACTGGTTTCACTAATGAACTACTAATTCTACCGAATCCGACAACCCTCATTTATAGCAGCTCGTGAGTTACAAGTAAACATTTAGAAGGGAAGGTAGCCACGATAATAAAACTGTAGGAGCAATGTACGTTATACGAGTAATCAGCTCTGAAACTTCATTGAAATCGAAGGTATACCTTAAAATTGTATATTTCCATAAAAGTTCGAAATGATAAACGTGTATTATCACTGATTTTATATTGTCATGAATTATTATTTACTGCAATGAATGGCGATACAAGCATGCCATTTGATGGTAATGCCTGATGGCAAGCGATATAGATAGTAGTAACACCAAACAACAGCATGAATTACAAAGTAATTCTTGGCATTTTACTGCGCTCGCCATCCTGAGACATATTAAGACATCAAGTCTCAATATTTCCAGTAGCAACCTTTTGCTGCAACATTCTCAACAATTAAATGAACATAATGTCTATTCGGAGTTTTCTCAAAACAATGTCACAAATGAACATCGATTCACTTCTAGAAACATTTTCTTATATTAGAAATACAAACGTTTCGATTCGAAGTAAATATACGAGACGGATAACCGGGAAATCCCATGAATTCCCAGATTTTATGTTTGAAAAAAGGGAGTACTTAAAGAGCCAGTGCGTTGCTTTCCGGGCTACATCGGCGACATTTGGCGGAATTGACTTCTGTTACCAAATTGGTATCGTGCAGATGCTGGGTTGCAAACTTTGTAATGTTTTCCATGGACAAATTAATGCGAAAAAGTTGTAGTTTTAGTTAATTCTTAATCGAATTACTCGTTTTTTTTATTGCACTGAAAGGCGAGAAGAGCTTGCCGTACGCCTGATGGTAAGCGACACGACCACTCATAAACAGTAGCAAAACCAAACAACACCTTGAATTACAAAGCAATGCTTGGAATTCCACTGCGATTGCTATCCTGAGACATAAGGTATTAAGTCTCTATATGTCCAGCAGTTACTCTGGCTACAACGTCCTTCAAACCGGAACGCAACAGTGCATTTACAGTGCTGTTTGGCGGGAGAAATAGATATTGCGGTGGTAAGCTACCCAGGTGGCCTCTCAAACATGAAACTACCACCAACCAGTACCATTAGAAAAAATAAATATCGATTTTTAAATTATGCAAATTTATCTCATAAAATAATAATGAATTACCTACCAATCAGGATAAAATGTTGTTTTAATATTAAACAACATATTTTAATCACAGTTATATAAAAAATATCGTGCTTTCTTAGTATTCAATCCAAAGATTGGCGCAATGGAAGTATTATAGTATATTGCAAAACGCAAAAAGCGTTCAACATGGAATTGAACCTTGTTCCATAAAAACGGGGAGTAGGTATTCAAAGTGCTTACCATATCTTATTCGTCATAAAATATTCCCAGAATTCAGGAGTATGATGTATGCTGGCAACAATACTTGGAAATTTTGTTGGTAAAAACTCCGATTCTCCAAACACGCCTTAGGTTTATGCTCAATAAAATGTTACGGCAGGTCGTGGTGATTAAGCCAATTACATCTCTTTGTGTTGATTTTGTTTACCTTCCATTTGAGAACCTTTGTCCACTTTGATTCAAATGGATGTCTAGAAAGCAATCTTTTACGACCGGCTTTATCACAAACGAGATTCTTGTAATCGAGTATGGATTGTTTTAAATCTTCCAGTTGTGTTGTATGTCTTGTAATGTTTGGATTTTCATAGTTGCATTATTCTAAAGAACGTTACAAATTCGCATTGGCATAGCGTGATTATCTAAGACTTTGGAAGATGCATGCATCTAGATAATACATAATATGATGCAGTACGTCAAAAGCCGACTATTAAAGTAGAACGTGAGATTTCTAATTCCTAACAACTGTCGAGAAATTAAAGTTTGCGTTATCAACAAGCCCGGAGGCTTCAAAATTGTCTTTAGTTTTTATATCCATGACACTGACATAAAATCTCTATGCCTATAATTATTATGTAATATATTTATAATTATATTTGTAGTAAAAATGTAACTTCCGTTGTGGTAAAACGCGATATGAAAATATTTGTTTTCTATTTTTGATATATTTTTTTGTAGCCTGTCAACTGTTGTTACTTCCAATATACATGAAGCAGTCGTGTCGTTATTTTTTTTTTCTTTTTGTTATTTATTTACAAAGAATTTTAAGATTATTTTTGTTTTATATTTTTAATGCAAGCATCATTGTAATAATTATAGGTAGACTTTTTCATACTAATATTTAATCAATTGTAATTCCCTCAAGCCTTTACCGAATTAAAGCCTACTTTTCTAAAAATACCAACGGTATTCAGCTTACGCAGATGTTCACAAAATAATTACGACGATAACTCATAGCTGATCCCAGAGGAGAGGTCGCTTCCCTTAGGCCATTTAGAGATTATCCCGCGTGTATTACTCCGCTCTAATTGTGTTTTTACGTAATACCATTTGTATAATTAATGGCGCGGAAAAAGGAAATCGATATTGTTTAATCGACTTCAAAAAAAATCGATTATTATTCTTTAATATAATATTAGAGGATAAATGATATCAATTTTATGTTTTAATGATGTTGTTGATAAAGATTTGTCGGAGCCTCGTTTCAGCTTTTTGTTTTAAAATAATTATTATAATTTATCTAATGCTCGGAAAATGCCTTCTTCGATAACATAATGATCAGGAACAGGAGCATTTTATTGCTGATTTTGTACCTTATGAAAATGGGGACATATGTCTTCATTGCCATTTCACCCCTAGACCTAATACATCTTCTAAATCTTCTATTATAATCCCTCTCGCTATATCAGATATACACTGCGTTAAGAGTAACCAATACTATGACTGAAAGCTAAAACAAAACACTCAATGTATATTGCCGATCTAAAGATCTCAGTTCTCCACCACCATTACTTGCCACTGGACGAAAGAATACCATGAAAGTACTACTTACGTGGTAGGTTCATCCAAGAATATGATGGGCGGGTTGTTAACCAGCTCCAGAGCTACGGAGAGGCGTTTCGACTGACCACCTGACAGCCGCTCGGATCTGGTGTTCCTGTGCTCCCACAAGCCCAGGGTCTGAAGGATCTCCTCCACCTGGACAAGTAGATTAGTATTAGACATAATCTGAGGATATAAATAAAACATTTCAAGTCAATGAACTGTTCATATCGGTATTTTGCTCTACTTTAGACGTAGTAGGATTTAGCTCTCGTTTTAACGATAAGAAAAGTAAATTTGAGGAAATCTGCGTATTTATGAGTTACTCACAAGAATTTCGATGATATGTGATGTATACAAATCAGAATAATAATGAATATAAATTAATACATTATAATAAATAAATAAATACTCCCAGCAGTCACATACTTAGTCCTGACCCCACAGTAAACTCGAATCTTGTGTAGTGGTTATCAGGAACTACGACAGACTTTTCGGTTTAAACACCCAGACTCGAAACAAATACCCATAGATCACACAAATATATTTTGTTTCGGAGCGGGGATCGAACCCGCAGCCTCGTGTTTCACAGCCGGCATCTAACCAATTAAGCCACGGAGACTGTCAAATTAAAATGATGTTATTACCATTACTAAAGGCTTATGGGAACGATTTAAATTTCTACGGAAGAGTTTTATGGTCAACGTAGCTATTGCCGGAAAATACAGAAAATGTATTTAAAGCAGCATGCAAAAATATAATAAATTAAACGCTTCTCTTTAAAATATCAATGCCTTGTAGCAAGCAATAAGTAAAAAATGTCAGTTCTTTTTATTTCTCTTATACAAATTTCTTTTGATGAGTTTGAATCACGCCTTTCTAGAAAGTAAACGTGACCTAATCTGATTTAAAAGGGACCTGCCATCTCGTAAAACGTTTCAAATGTCCGTCAAGGTATTCCTTAAATAAAATATAGTTGAAGACGAGGAAACTCGATTAAGAAGTTTAATTAAGTTGTCTTTGCATTTCACAGCTTTATTTTTTTATCATTCTAAAGAACTTACCTATCATTTCATAATAAATATTTTGGTGCGTTAAATCGAAATGCTAAATTGCTTTTAATTTTTTTTAAATTGTAAAATGGCGCTTTGAAAATATAATATACAAAGTTAATAAAACTATAGGTGGAGTTAAACCGTTGAAGAGATTAAACTATGAAATGTAACTTATTGCTTAAAATGCAAAACCGTTGGCTAACACGAACAATGTGTTTTAAAACTAAATTTTAGTTTCTGAATAAAGCTGGTAGGTAGTGGACGGCAAAGTTAATTTTCTTGGCGAGACTTTGGTTGGGTCATTTGTGGCCACAAATCTGTACACTCGGAGAGTATTTTCTCCTGCAGATACCATATTACCACAATACTTTGCGTTCACGTAATTTTAAGTCTATGTTTTAGTTCGCAACTCCTCCAATTTATTTTTTATATCCGATCCGTTTTGGGTATAGGACAAACTAGTTTCCATGGATTAATTTTAGTTAGTGTTGATTTTAGCTTATAGTAGTAGCGGGGATGGGCATATCTGCGCGTCTATTATAATATATAGTTTTCCGTTAGTTGATTCATTACTTTCTTTAACTTTGAAAAAGAAAAGTAACAAATCCATTAAACTGCGTTCTCAACTATGTAAGTTTTATCGTGGATACCTGTATCTCTCCGCCATGTCTTTAAAAGTAGAATTGCTAAACAATCGCCAGGCGCTGTCGACTTAATATTAAGTTTTTTCGCACCCATTTTCATGTCGGTATTTTGGATTATAGCCCTACTTTAGAGATAATAGGATTTATCACTCATTTTAACGGTAGAAAAGCAATTTTGAGGAAATCACCGTATTTAGGAGTTACTCATAAGAATTCGACGGTATGTGATGTACATAAATCAAAATAATAATGACTAAATTAATGCGTTAACCTTCGTCAATAATATCATAGAGAAGATCTGGTTTTGTGCGGTGTTATAGCAGTATCTTATTTACATTAATTTTAATTGGCTGAATATCATATCACTAATATTATTATTAAGTTATAATTTAAACTGTTATTCCCATGTTTATATTCATTTTCTAACCATCACGTGATGGTAGTAAATACTAGAATGAATACAAGAATTTTAAAACAAAAATGAATTGCTGTGTATCCTTCTAATCTACAATTCCATTGGTAAATCCTACGCCACATACCAAACAAATTATCAAAACGTTCACAATAGACATTGTAGCGCGGAATTGAGATCAATAGGACTCAATTAAAGAAGATCACTACTTCATTGTCGCGGTGAGGTTGTCTCAGACCGCCTTTGTAAAAGACAATATGTCATTATGGCCATGATTGAAGCGAGCGTGTGTTATTTATATGGGCCTTAATAATAAACTGGGATGAACGAGGTATTAACTTTAGCCCAAGGCTTATAATAGATTCATTTGTTTTGAATAGCGAGGTACTCCTGACTTTATCAATGACCTCAAAATATAATTCGCCTTAACATGACACTCTTGTTATTTATTTATTTATTTAAATGCTTTATATACAAAGTATAAAGGCGGACTTAATGCCTGAGGCATTCTCTCCCAGTCAACCTTTGGGTGGTGCAGAGAAATCAAAGTAGGCGCATCACTAAATGATAATAAAATAAAAATTCACGTGTAAACTAATAAATATCAAAAGAATATATTATATATACATAAATATATATGATTATAGGCTATATATTATAAAGATAAATATAAATACATATATAAATATACAAAACTACATATATTTTATACTTATACATACAAATACTACATAAAACATACTAAGATTATTCTGCCAATTTATTAAGTAAATGTTGTCGGACTTTCGCTTTAAATGTCAAACGAGTACTAGACGACCTGATTTCGAGGGGGAGTGCATTCCACAGAAGAATAGACTGAACAAAGAAAGAAGAATGTATGAAATTAGAGGTGTGGGAAGGACACTGCAGAAGGAGATTATTAAGTGAGCGAAGATTCCTATTATGGTTACTCCCTAAGTAATTAAATTGAGACGACAAATAAGAAGGTGGAGCAGGGGACATAAGAATGGAAAAAAAGAGTTGTAAGGGCGTGTAAGGAACGACGTTGACGTATTGGTAACCATTTTAACTGTGAGCGAAACAAAGAAATATGATCATATTTTCGGAGATTAAAAATGAATCGAATGCAGTTATTAAGAAGCCGGTCGAGTTTATTGAGGTGTTCTGCATCCAGATCAAAATAGCACACATCACCATAGTCGATTAAAGGAAATATCAAGGTTTGCACAAGCATTGTCTTGGTTTTCACAGGAAGGAAGTTCTTCAGGCGATAAAGAACACGTAGAGTACCCGTAACCTTCTGGCAAACTGCATTAACTTGAGCACGCCAGTTCAGAGAGGAATCGATCAGTATGCCTAGGTCTTTCACTGCGGAGCTCCATTCAATAACTGTGCCATTATAAGTAAGAGGAGGGATAAGTGTAGAGTCCAACCTACTCACCATCCTTGGACTACCTACAATAATTGCCTGACATTTACTTGGGTTGACGGCTAGACCAAAACTGTCGGCCCACTGTTTTATACGGGCTAAGTCTTCGTTTACTTTGTCTATGGCTTCAGTAACACAGTCAATCCCCGCCTGCGAGTAGATCTGCAAGTCATCGGCATACAAATGATACGCACATTGAAGATTTTGAGTTATAAGATTAATAAAGATAGAAAACAACAAGGGAGAAAGTATACCGCCTAGAGGAACACCAGAGTGAAGGTCACGCCATTTCGATGAAGTGTCATCGAGACGTACCGACTGCTGACGCCCCTGAAGATAGGATAAGAACCAGTTCAGTGCCTCGGACGAGATCTCAATGTAGGAGAGGATAGATAAAAGGATATCGTGACTGACGGTATTGAAAGCATTTGTAAAGTCCACTAGAGCCAACACGGTGACTTTGGAGTTCTCCATGCCTTTTCTAATATCGCCAGTCACTTTGAGGAGCGCAGAGGTAGTGCTGTGTCCAGGTCTGAATCCAGACTGTAGAGGATTTAATAAGTTGTTAAGATTAACAAACCTGGACAGCTGCTTATGCTTATGCTTATGTTATGGCAACCCACTGATTTTAAAAGTAAAAAGAATAAACAAAATAATCGAGTCAATTCTAAACCCTTGGGCTAAAGTCAATCCCCCACTCATCCGAGTTTTTTAATAAGGCTCAAAGGGTTCTGGATTTTTTTAATTCTAAAAACTACCATATTTGTTTCATGAGGTTTCGTGCTAATGATTTTATAATATGGTTTGCACTTACTACGTTGATGCAGTGAGATTTTAAACCGGTTTAAAAAAGGAATTTCTGTTCGAACCTTATTAAAGAAACTGCGCGTCTCAATGAATAAACAAAACAAGAAAAACCATTTTATATCTGATATCTTTTTTATGCTAGTACTATTTCCCTGCATTGATCCCTGATTTCATTGCAATTAAAATATAGTTTTTATATGACACTCTACAGAGAAATTGATTTTAGATCTCACATCTAATGTAATAATTTCCAACTAAATATTTTCATTAACTTGATGGTGTTTTTTTGTTGTAGGAGGAAGAAGAAAGAACTAATCGTCCGCCTGATGGTAAGCGGCTGCCGTTGCTCATGGACTCAAGCCCAGGGGACAGACAAGTCGATGACTACCATGTAGTGAAAATTAAAACACTCGAGAAACACAGAAGGGAGTTAATTCTAGAGCTTGGACTTTTTTAACGTACCTATTGTAATGTATTGTAGCAGTCAGCAATTGACAGCAATTGATATTTTATGTTTTAATTTACTGTTAATTGCTTTTTGTTTCTGTAATGATTTAATTATCAGGTTAAAGTGGGACTCACAAGTGATTCCACGGTCAAACCGAAATACGGTTTCGTGGGATTTATGGATAAATTTGTAAAATAATGTATTTTTTTATTTTTAATAAATAAATATAATCAAAAAGTAAACAAAGTTTCCACCGTGTAGTACTGTACTTTTTATTTTTTCTCAACATCTATAAACAAAACTATTTCATTACCACGGAAAATAATAAAATAGTATCAAAAAGTGGCGCTGGGTGCGCGCTGCACTTTCCATAGTGAGAGTTTGCGGTAGCCTAATGGATAAACCATTGGCTTGCGAGTTTGTGATCCCCTTTTCAAAGTGTTTTAAGAGGTAAAAACTGGAATAAGTAATCTGCAATATTGTTTTAATTAGAATGATGTTGCTACTTGCTTCTATGTTGCACTGTATCGGCCCATATACGTCCCACAGGGCATGGGCCTACTCTACACTCGAGAATTCGTTTGAGAGTGTTTAGGCCATATAGTCCACCACGCTGGCCTAGTGCGGGTTGGCGGATTTACATACCATAGAATTTCATATAAATCGCTATGGTAAGCAGGTTTCCTCACGATGTTTTCCTTCAACATTATAGTGCTTGTATAAAGTAAGTTTAAACTTAAGCTTTTCTAATTTATACAAAATTCCCGAGAGGAATCATAGTTCCATCTATCTAATTGGCCAATGTGTAGTATAGTTAAATACAAGATATTTATATTAATTTATGAAGGCCATAGTCTCCTTCAGTGATCATATTTGTATATATATGACCAAGTAATATACAAATAGCTTGCGTGTGGGCACTTTAATCGGAAATTGCCTAAATTGTTTATTTTATGTTAAAGTAGTTGGAATTGAACCTTATCTACCTTACTCATCGAAAACTCCCCACACGTTTTGCCATTAGAGTAATGAGGAAACATACATACCTTCTGAACACATTAAAAATATTGCCGTGAATGTCAATTGAACAAGTAGCTATAAAAGCAATAATATGATTTTTTTTATAGGTTCGCCCCCTATCATATCGTGGGACAGAAAATGCAAGATGAAACGTGGGTGTCCTGGTTGCTCCTCTGCCTACCCCTTCTGGGAAAAAGGCGTGAGTTTATGTATGTATGTGTTTTTTGCAAGACTTTGCTAAATGAGTAATAATTATGTAATGTTTAAATTGTAAGTGATTCTCTATTACGGCACCGAAGAGTTTTAGAATACAATTTACTTAGTGAAATATTTAAGGACATTGTTTTATTTGAATTCCTTTACAGAAAGATTTCTAAAATTTTAGATGAAATCTACGCCTAAATAAATTTAAAGTTGTAGGTATTATTGTAAGTAATCAGATTTACATCTCAGCCACGAAACTAGGTCATAAATATATTTTAGGTTATGGCCATTGATATAAATCTAGAACAGGGCGGAAAACGCGTGAAGTGTTCGGACGTAAGTGGTGCGCGCGCTCCAGTAGCATCTAGTGGAGCGTTACTGAAATCAGTCTTAGTTCGCAACGATTTTGAAAATACTTGTTTGTATTATTACAGAAAGTTTAATAACAAATTAAGATAATATTTTTATTACCTTTTAGACTAAATCTATTAATTAAGTTAATTTAATATTAATTATGTCGATTTTCAAAGTCATATTTTTGAAACTCCAAATGTGGCCTGTCCTTAGATTTTAAATCAATGGTTATGGCCTTGTTATTACAATTTCATAAAATGTAAAGTTCCTTCAGTAATCTTTGAATCAACCGCTCTTTTCAGGTTGTTACGGATATCCTCAAGGATACTATGTACTTCAGTGAATCTCTTGTAGTAAAAATGATGGTGAATATTTTAATTATCATGCTGGATACATACGTACGTACATGCTCGATAAACTTGCTCGATGTCGAGCAAGTCCAAACGTGTATACTGTGCAAGTCTCAACATAAGAGCTCGCAGGCAATCAAAATGTTCGATTCGAACAAGGGGGGTTACACTGTATTCCGAAACGTCAACAAATGTTCCGACATCACAGGTAAAATATGCACGCATATGCCTCAATACTTTACAAAATGTAAGAGTAATCTTAGACGAAATGAATGATAAGTTTCATAAACAATAGTATTGATTTTTAGAAGTGGAAATCTTTTATTTTATATGTTTACTTTCAACGTCCGACCATTCGGACTTCGTGACGGAGTATACGGAGCCTACTCTGAAAATCCGAAACGAAGTTCGAAACTTCGGACGATCGAAGTTTATGACGATACGAATGTACCTCCTCGGTAAATGTTCGGATTTGTATAACGTACATCATAATCATAGGGTTATGATTACGACCATAAGTCAATAACGACCATAATTCGTATCGTCATAAACTTCGATCGTCCGAAGTTTCGAACTTAGTTTTGGATGTTCAGAGTAGGGCCCTAGAGTAGCCCCCTAGATTCTCTTAAACATGTTCTTGGCGCAAGTTTTTACGTGAAGACGGAGGGTCGAGCATGTTTGCAGGTAGTCATGCTTGGATGAAACATGTTTATCAAGCATGTATGTATATATATGTACTGTGTACCTGCCATTAGTTTTTAATGTAGCATATAAACCTCTAAAAATACAAGCGGACTTGTCAGTTATCATGTTTACTAACACCCGCATAATTTTAATACTTTTATATTACCCCATAACAAGAATTAAGGCCCGGTATGATTTATAATATTACTAGGCATGAACCAAAAAACCTATTTTAATTATTATTATAATTTGTGTGCAAAAAATAAATTACCCAGTCACAATAAGGTTATAACTTACAGTTACCAAGTTACGTGTCATAATTTTGGTTAAATTACCCATTAGTTTTATTTTTTCAAAATCTTGTTTACAGCTTTGTGGACACCTGTGATGTATAGTTATGTATGCTGACACGTAATTACAACTTTTTAGTACTTAAAGAAAATTCATATGGCAAAATGACTCCAAAATGAGTCAACGGCTACATTATAGGATCTCTAAAACTGATCTTCAAATGTCTAAGCTGATTATCAGCTCTATTCTGATTGGCTCAATAAAGACGATGACTACATTTATCTCGCTAATACTGCAAGCCTATTCAGCCAATACAATCTTCTTTATCGGGTCTGCGTTTCGATTGGTGCCATTCAAGGGATTTTACTAAGCTGCATTATGAAAACAATGTATTGCGTGACTTTTTTTATACAGTTGTGACTACTGTACTTTCGATAGTATGGGTGGTGCAAACCAAAGTGAATTTTCAATAGAAAATTATTTTTCTCACTCGTAGAAATAATTATACCGGCTTGTGGGGATTACTCTATGATCTGAAACGAAGATCGAATGTTGAATCATCGTACGTAAAAGTTTACGAATCTGCTTATGTGCTCCTCAAAATTTTGAATTCTCTATCTTACGTTGTAACCATAGACTAAGTTCAGAGTGAATGATAAGTATCATAGAGAATAGTATTGATTTTTAGAAGTGGAAAACTTATAACTTACTTCGGACGTCGAACGTTCGAATATTCGAAGTCCGTTTTGAATCATCGATTTGAATCGCAACAGACTTTTCGGAGTCGTGTGTATTGATAGTCAATCACCCCGTGCTATGACGGTGAAGGAACATATCGTGAGGAAATGAATTTCTATGGTAATTAAAGTCCGCCAACCCGCATTAGGCCACCGCGGTGGACTATATGGCCTAACTACTCGCAATAGTACTTTAAATTTTAGAGGAGGCCCGTACCCTGCAGTGGAATGTTTATGGACTGATAGAGTACAGTACAGTACATTATTAAAGCCCGAAACATACTACTGAAACGCCACGTCACCCGACCCGACGCAACATCTGTTCAATCAAAACAAATCGTAGTATTTTCTATGTCTAGACTCAGGAACCACACAACGAACACGCAATGCTACGTTGAGTGGCGTGTTCGTAGTGTGGGTCTAGCCGTATAAATAAATAGTACGATTTGATTTGATTCAACTCGTGTCGCATCGGGTCGGGTGGCGTGGCGTTTCAGTAACATGTTTCCGCCTTAATTTGTTAATTTTGTTAGTAAGTGATTGAGTGGGTGGGAGGGATTAAAAATTATGTAGTGTTCGCGAGGATGAATTAAAAATTTAATTAATTAATGAATAATTAATGTCAGTAATTTTCCTTCGAGGTCGGTCTTTAGCAGGTAATCAATTAACTATAATTTTATCAATATTATGCAGGGTTTATGAGGAGTGAAATATATTTACAAACATAGTGCCGGACTGACTTCGTCTGCGAGCAGATAATTTTTTTAGTCCAATCAACTGTATTTTATATACACTGCACTATAATAAAAATTCATGCAAATCGCTATGGTATGCAGATTATCTCTCTATTTACTCGATACTATCAAGTGTAGGCAATCTATAATGGCTTAACAATACCGACTAGACAAGCTTGGTGGTTTATTTTTAACCCTCTCAACAGATCTCTCGATCGAGCAGTACCATGCTCTGCATTGGGACGTGTATAATGGACTTTATTATTTTTACTATTAAATTGGTATTTACTTACAATCAGCTCCTTTTCAGCTTTCCCCAACTCCTTGCCGAGTTTAAGGTCAGCTGCGATTATCATTGACTCCTGTACCGTAAGCCTTGGCTGCAGAAGATCATCTTGCATTATATACGAGCTTAACTTCTTAAAAACTCTCATTTCACGCGCATGACCATTCACTGATATGCGGCCGGTGACTCCGTTTGAGCTGGAAGTAAATACATGATGTTAGATTTGTGTGTCTCCTACATTAACTATTAGGAGAAATTACTATCAAGCGAATGGGCTATTTGGGAGTAGATTGGATTTGATCGGACTGAGATATAGTAAGAAAGTTTGTGTATCTAATAGGTTAATGATGATATTATTTTTTATATGGTAATGTTTTTGGAAGTGGTAGAGTCACGCTGTTGTTAGTCTTGATTCAGCGTGAATGGGCAGACTCTTCTGCGGAAGTACTGCTATCTCACAGCAAATTAACGTAAAGCGAAAGTTTTGTCATCGCGTTTCGTTTGGTAAGTAAGATTTCCGGATGCCCAATAGCTCTTTCCTGTTTCCCTCCCTTTTCCTTCACGCTCTCCACCCGATTTGGTGGGCTGGCAACACATCCATGATCGAAACATTATGGATGTTCATGTGCAGCAGTGACATACTGATGACTTATTTGCATTATTGCCGGACTTATGCATAAAACAAAAATTAAATTCCAAACCGAAAGACGAAAAAGGGAAAAGAGACAATTTTTGTCGGTGACTATCTTCTTTCATGGATCACTGATGCATTTTCTACCAGTAAGTTTGCTTTCGGGGCTAATACGAATATTCTACAACAAACAAACTGATGCATAAGGAAAGTTCATGTAGAAATACCCAGACTAAACAAATACTCGTAAGTTATTTTAACTGCAGTATCTGTCTAGACTATCTAATAGGTCTTATTTTTTGTTTCTCTTTTTTGTAAGCAAATTATTAAGGAAAAACATTCGTATAGCTTTGATATACCCTGTATTTTTTTGTTATTCCATGTGAATTATAATCTCAAATATAAGCTCTTTCTGCAAATCGAGCAAAGTGGAGATCGATAGTCCCTGCCTCCCCCTATGGAATACAGGGGTGACGTTTATATATATCTATATATATAAAAATGAATTGCTGTTCGTTAGTCTCGCTAAAACTCGAGAACGGCTGAACGGATTTATCTTATCTTGGTCTTGAAATGTTCGTGGAGGTCTAGGCAAGGTCTAAACGGTGAGAAAAAATGGAAAAATTGCGAGGAAAAGCCAATTTTTTAATTGTTCAAGCGTGATGCGACCAGCCAATATAGGATGACCTTAGTTTGGTTGACGGGAGAGGTAAACGACGGTCAAGGTTCAACTACCAACCAACGTAAAATGATCTATCTTTCCATTGTCTTTCATTGACGGCTGACCAAATAGAACAAAATTCAAAAAATGTGTACATCGTGTATATAATATTATCTAGATACGGCGTCTTGCGCGTAATTTTGTTAAATGTAAAATAAAACGATGTCCATATCTACCAAAATAGCCCATTGTTTTGTATCGAAGCGTTTTGCCGGAGTACACCAAAATATATCTAATTATAATTTTTCGTTTTCATAAAGGACATTTTTTGAATTGATACTTTTAGATGGGCTGGGGGACAAATTTAAATTCCGCATTAGTATTGTTTTCAGACTCAAGAATAAAAAACATATTGGTACGTTGATGCCGTATCTAAACATTATAATGAAACGATATGCAGTTTTATATTTTTAAATATTTGTTCTATTACTTAGGTCACCTGGTAAGGCAGTATGAAGGTTTTATTAATTTGTATAAATGCTAACGTACTAGACGCGACTGCCAACAAGTTAACGATGATCATGGGTTCAAATCCCAGGGCACACCTCTGACTTTTCGGATTAATTTATACGTGAAATAAAATCCGCCAACCCGAACTAAGCCAGCGGGGTGGACTATATCTTCTTCTATAACATAGAAATGAATCGCAAAATGTGTTGGTAAGCGCATAACTCAACAACGCCTGGACCAATTTGGCCAATTTTTTTTTAATGGTTAATATTAACAAAACTAAACTTTATTTCTGACAAAAAGTAATGGCGTGCAATATTACTAACAAAAAGTAATGGCGTGCAATATTATTTGGAAAACCAGCATTTTGGTGCTGAAATAAGGGAAGAAACATTGGATGGACAATAAAAAAAGTTTTTAATGTCAAAATTTCATAAGGCAATCTTATATGTACATGAATATGGAGAGACGGGATATTATAGAATGGATGGTACGGGAGAGGGCTGGGATAGCAGGCTGATTTGATAGGACGAAATGTAAATGCACGTTATAAGACGGGATGGATAATAAAGAGAAAGGACGGGACGGATCGGGAAGAGACTGAACAGACGGATGAGATGGGATTGAGCCGGATAGAAGGATAGCTACGTCAAGTTTAGGTATACAAGAGTTTATACGAAAAATAACATGTATTTGGTGTGGAGTGGAATCAAAAAATATATGCACCCAGGCGAAGCTGGGTCGGGCCGCTAGTTATGTATATAAAAATGGGAGTTTAGTAGATCCCGCGCGATAAATTGCATGGATCAATATAGTGAGTTTTACACATTTTTATTTTAATGAATTGCCTCTACGTTACGATTGCAAAGCTGAAGTCTAAGATTCGAATCCCGGGTCGTCCAAACTGGTATTGAATTTCTTCTATTCAGTATCAGCCCAGAGTCAGTTAGTGCCCAATATGGCGATAGGCTCGCGAAACACACTTGAGGAAACGTGGATGGCTAGTAGCACCTCTGCCTACCTCTTCTGGGAAGAAGGTGTGAGTTTATGTATGTATTTAAACGATTATTATCATTACCATATTGAGTTTAAATGTCTAAAGAGCGTAGTTCAGTGTTTTTACATTCATAAGCCATTGCATGTTGAACAAAAAACGCGGTCACATATAATAAGTCATTTACGTAACTTAATTAACTTTGATGGCTTCCATAATAAGTTGATTGAAAAGGCACGGTGTAGGTTCGACCGTGGCACACATTCCCAAGGTGGGTTAGAAAAACATGGTATTTATAACACATGGTGACATAATCATACGTCAAATTCCTTTCTACAGGGTGGTATATTATGGCAACAAATAAACATTAAGCTATACTAATATGTAAGTTGAAGAGTTTGTTTGTTTGTTGCCTCTAACTCTCTCAGCAACTATTGGTTAGAATTGAATAATTCTTTTTGTGTTGGATATAGACCTATATATAGAGAAATGGATGAACCTATATAAAAGCAGAAGTGAAAAATCTAGTAAATACGAGGAAATTTTATTCGTTTGTTTTGTGGTGAGATTAGTGTGAAAATCGATATCTGAGGGACCCTTTGCTCCAATATTCTAAATTGATAGTCGGAATTCAACATTTTAGCCGCTATTTTGAAAAGTGTATCTGCAACGGGTGGAGTCAGGACGGACTGCTAGTTTTACATAAATTAAATGAAAACAAAAAGAGCAAAGGTTATGCGCTCTGAACGTGTCGTCTATATTATATTAATATCGCGTAGTGCTACGTTAGCAACAAGTCAAAGGTTGTTTGTTGTTTTCTTCATAAGATCCCGGAATCCCTTATTTGTGCTGAAGGAGATCATTGGGTTTTTAGCTGGTAGAAATCTGGCATACTCTGTTTGGTAGACAGGACCCCCAAGGTAAACAAAACTATATATAAAGAGGATTTTCCCCATGTAAAAAAAAGGATATTAGTATAGCGACGACCATACACAGTGGTTAAGGACAAGTCATGTCATAGTAACCCACGTGAGAGCGTCACGTTTCGGAATTATCCAGTGTGTGTCCGAATAAAGGACAGGCAGGCTGGCCTACTTATATTGAGAGGCAAAAGGCCTTCTCATGTCGGTGGTACCTAGACTACCATCAGGTGTATTGTAACGTCGTGCCTATAAAAATATTTTGAAGTGAAACTTCTATAAATACGTTGTGATATGAAATTTGATGAAACGAAAACGCAACATGAAAAAGATTACTAGAAAAAGTTCATCAGTATCAAAGTATAGAATGCTTAACAATAATTTTATATATGAAATATATTTTTGTCCGGTGTTCAAATTCATACATGGAAACCTTTCTTCCGATATTCTAAATTTACACAGACTAGAATACTTTGCCTGTCATTTTAAACATTTTAGTTACCGATTCGATTGGTATCAAAATCCTGAAAAAATAGGAATAAAAAAGAAAGATGAGAAAAAGATTACAGGAATAACGGTATACTTGTATTAATTATATATTGCATTCTCACATAGGCTAAATCCCGTTTATGAATATGTTTATCTAGTGGGATATTTTTTTAAAGTTTCACTTCTGCCGTGTGTGAATTGCACACACACGGTTTTTTATGTAGGTTTATATGATGGCAGTCTTTAAGCTAAAGTTAATTTAAATGTTGGTGTTTTATTTTATTTTTTAATTTATGTAATTTTAATATTAAAAACTAGAAATTAAATTATTGTAACCATTTTTTTCGGATTGTTTTTAAAAAGATTTAGCTCACTATTAAATATTCATAAAATAGAAATTGAATTTTCAATTAATTATTCCATTAGGGCCTTCATAATTAAGTTTGCGTAATGTTATTGTTTTCTTCAAAAAATAATTATTTTATATTTTTCCCTTAATATAATAAAAATATGCGTAAAGTTATAAGTATAGTCATTATGATAACCGAATATAGATAATGACTGTGTTTTTCAATTGATTTTTTTTTATTGCCATGAATGGCGAGATAAGCATGCCGTTCGCCTGATGGTAAGCGATACGACCGCTCATGAACAGTAGCAAAACCAAACAACCCCTTGAATTACAAAGCAATGCTTGGCATTCCACTGCGCTCGCCCCCCTGAGACATAAGATGTTAAGTCTCAATATGTCCAGTAGTTACTCTGGCTACAATGCATTTAGATACTATTTAAATTTTTTACTTAATTAAAGTAATAATTACGTGGTTAATTTGCATTACTGTTGTACCGAAACAAAATTCTAGATACTATTATTATTGTTTTTTTCCACCGAATCGATCTAATTTTTTGTTGTTACTTTTTTATCTAAGTTAATAGATAAGTCGAACCGAAGTGTGGTAATTATTAAAACATTTAGCACGAACGAACTTGTAAGATAAGTCAAGGCTATAATGTTTTTTAATAGATACAACAACAAACATACTATATATACATACATAAACTAACGCCTTTTTCCCAGTAGGTGTAGGCAGAGGTGTTACTAGGACCATTTGCTTTGTGTGTTACGTCTTATACTAGGGTGCGAGCCTATCGCCATATTGGCCACTTTCTGACTCCGGGCCGATATTAATAAAAAATCAAATATTGCTCGCCCCGAGATTCGAACCAGAGACCTTAGCGTCAAGTAATTGTACCGAAGTACCACTGCGCAACCGAGGCAAAAACAATAAACAAATACAATAAGTCATAAGATGTTAAGTCTCAATATGTCCAGTAGTTAATCTGGCTACAAATTCCTAGGCACAACAGTGCATTTATACTGCTGTTTTTGGTGGGAAAAATAGGCATTGCGGTGGTACACACCCAACTGGCCTCTTACATTTATGAGACCTACAACTAGTAACTTTAGTCACTTCAGAACTATATTAACGTACAAAAAACCAGTCAACCGACCGTGGTCAATAGCTAGACATAATTTTCGTCAAATGTAGGGGCCATTAAATGAGTAAAAGGTTAAGAAACACAGCTTAAAACATATTGCATGTTGTATTCCGGTGGAAAGTTCCAAAATAGTCCTCATCGAAGATACATAGGTACAGACACAAATAAAATATTAAATACACCCAACAGTCACATACATAGTCCTGACCCCACAATAAGATCGAGTCTTGTGTCGTGGGTATCAGGAACTACGAGAGATTTTTCGGTCTCACAAACACCCAGAACCGAAACAAATACCTGTGGCTCACACAAATATTTGTTTCGGTGCGGGGATCGAACCCGCGGTCTCTCGTTTCATAGCCGGCGTCTAACCAACTGCGCCATGGAGTCTGAGGCAATATCACGATTTAATGTATTACTGATGTGTGTTGTATATATAATTGCTATTTACAATCAATTGATGGCTTAATCTAGCAGTAATTACGTGTAGTTAACTATTCTATTTGTGAACGTTAACCGCCAACGCAGTCGAACGTCGATGGAATTAAACTGTCTAAGGTTTGTATGATGTTATGCTTTCGCGTAATTTTATTGGGCATTTACAAATGGGTATGGATGGGTTGGAAAATATGGAATCAAAGCATTTTTTCTTGAATTACATATCTATTTATTCTATCACATAATTTTGTGAGATTTCCAGATGCCCAATACCTTTCCACTCCCCTTCTGATTTGATGGGCAATGTCCGCGCGGTTAGTGATCACTTACCATTAGGTGGTCTATTTGCACGTTTGCCAGACCTCTGGATTTAAAAAAAACGCAATTGTTGAAGGTCTAATAATTTTCAAAGACTGTATAGTTGGTGGTAGAATATTAGTAGCCGCTCGGAGAACTAATCACCATTCATGATGTTTAATCTAGCAGGTATAAATGTGTCGACCAGTCAGAATAGGGGACATGACACGATATTCGATATATCATGCGATTCTTCGTATTTAAATCTGCTCCTAGGGACTTCGTTTTTGCCATGATGTCGATAAATATTCACCTCTCACTTTGTGTGTGTTTTATTGTAAAGAGCTGTCTTTGAAAACCACTACATAGCGCTTCGATCCAGGTGTTTAACCCTAGATCAGTCAAGGCACTAACATTCATGCTCATTTTCACCAGCAGTCGATAAAATATAAATAACTTCAAAGGGTATAATTTCACAGGATTTAAAGGTACGTACGTGTATCCAGCCAGGATGTTGAGGAGTGAGGACTTGCCGGCCCCAGAGGGACCTAGTATGCACGTCAACTCTCCAGATCGGAACTCTCCGGACACGTTGTGGAGTATTCTCTCTTCCCCTGCAACAATAAACAATCATCATCATCATTATCATCATAATCATCATTATCATCATCATCAGCCCGTTGCAGTCTACTGCTGGAGATAGGCCTCTCCCAAGGTACACCACAAAGCCCAGTCTGCTGATTTATGCATCCAATCGCGGTTGACCCTCAATAAACAATACTAACTTAGAATTGACAATAATAACACACAACAACCTTACAACCTGGGGCCCTACTATATTCATCCGAATGAACGAACGAACGAAGTTTCCGAAGCCCAAAGTAAAAACCTTGCATTTGTTTCCTATGAATTGGAAACTACGGAAAACTTTATCTCATTGCATTCAGATGGCATATATTTCAATCATCGAATTAAATTTATTCGTAGAATAAAATGCAACATGAAGTATGTTTGAGAATGTTTAAAGAAAGAGAAAACTTAAACCTGACAAATAACAAATCGGCGGCTACCTATGGCGGCTACAGATTGTAAATTGGTTTAGAAATATGCCTCAAGCTTTGGTCTGTTGTATGAAACATGTAAAAAAATAGTATTTTGTCCGTCTCGGTCTGTACTGAAGAACATTTATGACTTTTTAATAAATACACTGCAGCATTATGCGTTTTCAGTCATAACATTGATCATTTTTATAGTTTATAAGACATATTTTGGTAACACAGAATAAATCAATTCTTAGAGAAGAATAGGCGTAAAGTAAAATTACGATTTTAGTGAAAGTAATTTGATTCTTTTTTTTTTCATTCTTTTACATTGGCACAGTGTAATGACTGAGCTGCACCTGATGGTAAGCGTAAATGCCGTCCAGACAGACTATTGAATGGCAGAAGACAGCGATCCCTTGAGATTCCATACGATTATGTCAGCCTGCTGAGATACTTCCTTTTAACACTACGGGGAAGGACCCGTAATTATAGGAAGGAGGAAACACGTGTTAACTAAGAAAACAATTTGCGAACCTTTTGGTTCACGCCCAGAGATTATTTTGCAAGCATAGGATATATATATTACACAGGTAAAAAAGCACCTTTGTAAAAATCGCTTTATTGCGTAATTTATTCATCCAATGTTATAATGTTATTGATGGATTATGGATATTCATAAATTATGTACGTTAAGAAAAATAACGGCCCGATTTGATTATAATTTGAAACCAAAGTCATTACGCACAAACTTGACGGACGGAGAAAAAATATTGAATAATTGACACTGATCGCTTTGGATACTAATGGGGACTATTTTAAGTAATGGGTATTCTGATCGCTGATTGAATACACATCAGTTACTGGTTCTGATTCTGGTAAGTATGTGCCTTATGACAAAACAGACAACTTCTATCGGTTACGCACTTTCAACTAAGCAGATGTTTTCCAATTCGTGATTATGTAAAAATATTTTAACAAAAAATCCACTGTCTCAGGTGTATGCGCTCATTTTGTATCATTTACGGAGCGTAAATGTAACATGGTTTCTAAAAGTAAAGTCTTGAGCATTTGGTATAAATATTAATAAGCTTTGCGTATAGGAAAGTTGTTTTATTTTTTCGAGGGCAGAAAGTGCCGCAAAAATAAATAAAGTATCATGAGAATAGGATTTAAAATATTTGGGAATACTTTATCTTATAATAACTTGATAAACGCGCAAGAATTTATACATACATAAAATTCACACCTTTATCCCATAGGGGTAGGTAGAGACTATGTATCTCTACTTTACTTGATCCTGACAGACTACTTTCGCTTCATCAACTTTCATTAATCTCTTCATGCATTCACACCGGTTCATGGCACTTTTAACCTGACCCTTACGGAGGGTGCTATCGATTTCGTTTGAGTAGGTCCTATGACTGGTCCTACCAACTCTTCCATTCACATTTGCCTAATGTATTTGTTTTTTAATCGCGTTTTGTCCATCCTCTGTACATGCCCAAACCAGCTTAGCGACGATTATACCTGACTAATAAGTCTGGCGGTCTTACCAGTCAGAAAAAAATATGCTTATTTATGGCAACGCTAACAAACTACATAAACTCACGCTCTTTTCCCAGAAGGGTAGATATAGGTTCTACCAGGACACTCACATTTGGCCTTGTATGTTCAGTCCCTCGATATGACAGGGGGCGAGCTTATTTATTTATTTATTTATTTATTTTATTCTCTTAGGGAAACTTACAGCTAAATTAAACTAATAATCAATATTAGGTATTATGGTAGTTACATACCAATTACAAGTTTCCACATATATACACATAACAGAATGCTTTAAACATTACGGTCGGTTGACTTTACTACACACAATTATAGATTAGTTACAAAAGAATGCGTTATTTAGACATCTCTTCAAACTATTTGTGGAGGTATTAAATATATCGATAATTGGAAATTCACTAGTCAATTTGTTATAGCAGCTGCTTGTCCTGATAACAAACGCGTTCCTTCTGTACTTACATTTGGTTTTTGGGACATATAGAAGATCATAGTTTCTGAGTGATCTAGAATAGGTGCGCAGTCCAAGTTCATCTAACAGCTCTGGACAGTCAATCGATGCATTTGCTATATTAAAAAGATAGGCTAGATCGGCAATATTCCTTCTTTCATATAGAGGAAACATGTGAAAGTGTTTGCAACGCGGTAAATACCCGTCAAAGAATTTTTGACTACGAAATTGTAAGAATCTAAGAAAACGCTTTTGAATGCTCTCAATACGGTTAACATAAATATTGTAATTAGGATTCCAAACTTGAGAGGCATATTCAAGATGGCTACGAACATATGCACAGAATAGTATTTTAATTGATTTAATTGAACGCAACTCTGAGGACATCCTCATTATAAAACCCAGTGCCTTTGATGCTTTATTGATTATATTATTAATATGGTGATCAAACAATAGCTTGGAATCAAAGGTGACTCCTAGATCTGTAATTGTACTAACTCTAGTTACAATAGCTTGCTTAAGAAAATAATCAGCATGCAAAGGTTGAGGTTTGCGGGTGTATGAACATAAGAAACATTTCGATACATTAAGGTCTAGTTTATTATTTAAGCAATAATTTTGGAATCTTTCTAGATCTTCTTGAAGATGAGAGGCGTCCTCATGATTTTTAATTTCACAGAAAATTTTTAGATCATCTGCATACAAGAGAATTTTAGAATAGTGAAAACAAGAAAAAATATCATTAATAAATATAGTAAAAAGAAGAGGTCCCAGTAAGGACCCTTGTGGTACTCCTGATGGAATAACCATCGGGGAGGATGTATATCCGTTTAATACAATGGTCTGACATCTATTCTGTACATATGACGTAAACCATCGATACAGATTTCCTCTAATGCCTACGTGTTGCAGTTTTACTAACAATAAGCTGTGGTCAATCCGGTCGAATGCCTTACTAAAATCGGTATATACAACATCAATTTGTGACGGCGTCGACATAGCGCAACTTAGAAAATTATGACAAAGAAGTAAATTGGTAGTAGTTGATCTGCCTCTTAAAAACCCATGCTGATATTCATTTAATGTTTGCTTTAATGCAGCGTACAATTGGTTGTAAAATTTTTTCTCTAATACCTTTGCAAAAATGCATAGTTTCGAAATGGGCCTATAATTCTCAACGCGATTTTTTGGGCCTTTTTTATGTATTGGAGTTATATATACCGACTTCCATATAGTAGGCATAAGCCCTTCATTTAGGGATCGTCTATAAAGTAGGGTCATGGGGGTTGCTAGACTTTTGGCGCATCCAACTATAAACATAGCTGGAATATCATCTGGCCCAGAGGATTTATTAAGGTCTAGGGTTTGGAATAACTTTAAATCTTCTGATTCCAGGACCTGGATGTTGCTTATGTCCGCAAGCGAATTAAAACAATCATATTCAGTTGAAATTGAAATATTATTTCCACTTAAAAATGTAGAATGAAAGTATTCGCTAAAAAGGGAACATATTTCATCTCCTTGATTAGACGACCTGTCTCCATAATAAAATACAGAAGAATAGGTGTTGGATTGTTTTTTGCTCTTGACATAGGACCAAAAAGCTTTTGGGTTTTTAGTTATATTTGCCTCGATAGTACTTATATATTCTGTGAACATGTTCTCTCTCCATCGTTTTAGTACTAACCCTTAAGATTTCAAAAGAATGTAGGTCATTAAGATTACCGTAATTTTTGTACTTTCTGTGATATTTTTGTTTTTCCCTTAGTGCTTTAATTAGCGGAGTTTTATACCATATGGGATATTTGTGACATTTTTTAATTGTTATTGAAGGTATATACTTGTTCCGTAAATTTATTAAAAAGTTATAAAATAAGGATACTACATTCTCAAGTGGCCCATTATAGATTTCATGATTCCAATTTACGTGACTGATTTCATCACAAATAACATCGTAATTACCTGAACTGTATAAATATTTAGTGTAAGGCTTTTCTACAAGCGTGTGAATTTCTACAAAATCTAATGATATGCAAAGAGCTTTATGGTGTGGATCTTCAGGCACTAAAAGAGAGGAAGCGGGTACGACTATTACATCATTATTTGAAAAAACTAGATCTAACATGCGGTTATTGACATTTAATTGACTATTATATTGATTAAGGTTACAGGCCGCCAAATGATCCATGAAATCGAATTGATAAGCTCCTTCCATATTATCCGGTGTAAAATATAAATTGCTGTCTTCTGATGCTTTCCACAACAAATTAGGCATGTTAAAATCACCTAACACAAGAAACTTGTCAAGGGGGTGGTCGATACTAATGTCAAGTAGTTTATTAGAAAAATTTAATACTTGCGTAGGCAGTTTATTACCCAACTTTTGATTACAGATATACACCACACAGATATGCATATTATATGTAATTTTTGGCTTACGTTTCTGAAGTGAGAGCGTAATCCATAAATCCTCTGCAGAAGAATGCTTATCGCCATATCCCACACAAACTATCTCCGGGCCGATATTAAATAGAACAATTCAATATAATTTTCCTGACCCGGGATTCAAAGGCGAGACCTCAGCTTTTTTTATGTATTTATGTGTATTGCTTAGTGAGATTCCCTTCCAAAATTAAAAGTGACGACAATCTTCTCAAGTATGAAAGAGAAATCAGATTAAAGATAACGAGTTGATGTAATCCAAAGTACAAAAGATGCTTGCTGTAGCGTATAAGGAACATTTATCCAAGCCGTTGAACAACTTTCACTCACATCCTTTATTTCGCCATTTTATTGTGCGTTTATTAAGATAATACATGCAAAGAATTCAGCATGTAATAAAAGTTCATTATTTTTGTGTTCTGGTTGGCATGACCTTTATTTTATTTTAGAGTCCAACAAAACATTGATCCAACGAACAGGTTTGGACTAATAACCCAGAATCGTGAGATCTTTCATGATACCACCGAATTTTCGATGCTACAAATGTATTTTTATATTATTATTGCTCATTCTAAAGGTGAAGAAAACAAAGCGAGGAAAATATATCTTAGGAGATGCCTAAATTTCATAGAACTTTTTGCAGCTTAGCATCTTGAAAGAGGTCTATACTTAGCACGAATTCTTGTAGTTGAATATGATGATCATGACGATGATACATAGTCCTAACACCACAATACACGTGCCATATAGATAGGGTAGGCTAATGAAGAGATTCTTAAGACGTTTGCGGAAAAGTACAAAGCGGTAAGTCTCATTACACAAGCATCACGTTTGAACAGATTATGGGGATTTACGAGCTAGCTAATATTACATTAGTGACGTAAACACGCGGCTACTCAGCCCTCTACAGCAAACATCGGCTGTAAATCTTTATTATGAAAAATGTTAAAAGGAATAAGGTAGGTATGAGGTAGGTACTCTTAGTTATGAGGAAAATATTAGCACTTGTTTTTATCCTACTTTTTTATCTGATAAACTCTTACCTGATGAAATGTGATCATCATCGCTTATAGAAACTCAATACACAGGAATAATAATAATATATTTATGTACCATCTGTATCAGCCCATATACGTCCTACTGCAGGGCACGGGCCTTTTCTACAATCGAGAGTACGATAGAGAGTGGTTAGGCCATATAGTATAACAATAATATAATAGTAAGGTTTATACACAAGATTTTTTCTAAATTCTTCTGAAGGCAAGTGCAGTACAGTCCATATTATTTGGAGGTAAAACAAAAGTAATGAATATATAAATCAATAATTAATAGGTGTTCGGATTTGGTTCACATTAGTTATTACAATTTTGTATTATAGTTATCAGGTACTATGGGAATTTTTAAACCTATGACGCTAAGGTCGGAAAAACAATGGTTAGTAATATAACAATTTGAAGACAAAGCATTCCAAGTTTGGAGTAATATTCTGGCTCCATAGATTATGGGTAATATGATATACCTATGTTCATACAATACCTTACATATTTCTTGTAGTTTATTTGTATTAACGCAGTCATTATAAACAAGAATCCACGACTTCGTGGAAATACTTATTAGATGCAGTAAGCGTTTAAGACAAAGGCGATGTATCAAAGAAAATGTATTTACATATGTATGTATGTATGTATGTATGTATGTATGTATGTATAAGCCTCTATTACGTCCCACGACGCAGGTCACGGGCCTCCTCTACAATCCAGAGTACAATAAAGAGGGTTTAGTCCATAAAGTCTACCACGCTGATCTAGTACCGATTGGCAGATTTTTACATACCATGTAAGTTCTTACAAATCGCTATGGCGTGCAGGTTTCCTCACAATGTTTTACTTCACCGTGATAGAAAGTATTCTATATTTTCTCCCCACGATGTTTCCTCTTTTTTCTGAGATATGATATTAGATATAACCACCACCACTTCCATAGACGACACTCAATAGTCACATACATTGTTTTGCCTCCACATTAAGTTACATTTCTCGTATTCTAAGTATCAGACACTACAAGGAAACATTTTGTACACATTGTGACTCACTGTGCGGATCAAACCCAAAGCCTTTTTTTAAGTTGAATACGCGTTAACAATGCCACGGAGGCATTAAGGTTATGACGAAGATCTAATCCGGCCTCCCTATAAACCTGGCTCCAATCCACCGTAGCGTAAAGATGCATCTTAGCGGGCTCGCATAATTGTATCGAATGGCAGGAGACCACCGCGCCATCTCATGACATTCGATATCGATTCTCTATCTAGAAGAAATTTGCAGTTACCACAAGGTGAAAACCGTGATGGGTTTTCACCTTGTGGTGCGCCGTACTAGATTTATTAATTAAGTTAATTTTAGTAAAATTGCCCCGCTTATTTGGTAACAAAATCATTAGATATGGGCTTTAAATATATGGTACCAAATAGATCAAATCAGTGACTGTTTCTGAATCAGCCCATATTATACGTCCCAGTGCAGGGCACGGGCCTACTCTACAATCGACTGTACGATTGAGAGTGGTTAGGCGATATAGTCCACCATGCTGGCCTAGTGCGGGTTTGACTGTTGGTGTCATAAAAAATAGGTGCAAGAGGGAAAATAAAAAAAGACTTCGATCTCATATGATAATTAATAGTACTCTTATCCTCAATATAGTTCCAAGATGTAGATAACTCCGCAATTAGACAAGTTGTTTAGCAATTACTTTAATGACACGTTTATGATATAAGTAATTTTATGGTCGTTGTGCTAAATGATCGTCCTAGTAGTCACGTTCGCTTTGGCTCGTGTAGTCATTATTTAGTTTCATTGGTAGTCCAAGGAGCAATTGTGATTATGATAGTTGGCGCAAATTTTTAGGGACCAGAATTTCGTCTTGTCTTCTTAGATGCTCTCGCATCTTGGCCTGGTACAAAAGGTTCTTTTTTTATGCAATGAATGGCGAGACTTGCATGCCATTCGTCTAATGGTAAGCGACACTACCGCTCATAGACAGTAGTGAAACCAAACACCATGAATTACAAAGCAATGCTCGGCATACCACTGCGCTCGCCGTCCTGAGACATATGATGTTTTCATTTTGTCCAGTAGTTACTCTGGCTATAAAGGCCATCAAACCGGAATAAGGCATTTACACTGCTTGGTAGCGGGAGAAATAGATATTGCGGTGGTTTTTACCAAGATGGACTTTGACATATTATTAGAGACGTGCCACCAGTGTTTATACTACCAGAGTTTTGTCTTGTCTAAGAGTATCTTGGCTCGACGCTAAAGGTTCTCAGATTGGTATTTGGCATCATGAAGCTTTGTTCAGCAGCTTATCGGTCCACATATTTTCTCTATTTTGCAAATCTAGCTCTTTTCGTATCATGACAGCAACTAAAAAGATGATAAAATCGCATCAAGTGGGGAAAGATATGTATATTATTCAGCCTATCTCCGCCTACTGCTGAACGTAGGCCTCCTAAGCATTGCCATTTCGGACTTCAGCAGTCGTCATCCAACCGAAAGGTCACCAATCGATACATTAACTGAGCGGCATTGCCCTTATCAGATCCATTGTCGTACCCGTATAAAAAACCATGTCACGGTGACGCAATAATGACACGTTGTAGAAAAATACCGCTGATTTGTCGCTAATGGGCCCTCATCTAACATTAATTGTATACTGCAGGATTTAATTTTAGAATGTTGCTGTTTGAGACAATAGATGATTACATGTCAGTTTCACATAGTAAATTACGTATTCGTAAAGTATATAGCGTAGTCTATATTCATTTTTTTTCCAACTTGATGGAAATTATGAGACTGCATTTGCAAATGACAGAAAGATTTGAATATTTAGTAAAAAAAAAGCATGATGATCATCACATTTTTGAATATTGCAGTCCCCTGTTATGATAGAATGAAATGTTCACCGGTAGTGAAGCAGACGTGAATTTATTTATTTATTTATTTTTATTTTATTTTTATTTATTTATTTTTAAGGAAAGCTTACAGACAAATTAACAAAATATAAGATATCAACTATAAATAAAACAAATATACTAATTACAAGCTTCCACATATAAGTAAGGAATCAACGATAACAAGATCCTTGCCTCTTGCATAAAGAAAAAAAAAATATTAAAAAGAATAATAAAAATAATAAAATTAATAACAATAATCAAAAGAACCAAATGGGAAATAAAAGAAAACAAAACAAAACAGGTGTACAAAGCAGAGGCAATAAAAAAAAAATAATAAAAAAAACTTAACATCAAAAAATAAATAAAAAGTATATACTAAAGATGAGCCACTTATTTGAAAAACAAATGATAATAAAATATTATATAAAGCTGTGTAAACCTATACTCGTATAACATATGTTGCACTTACTAATTTACCCTGTTATAGTATTCACTGTTAAGAGTTTTCTTTATGTTACTTATACTGGAACAGAACAAGTCTATATCCATGTGCGGCAAGAGAGCATTATATATTTTAGCACTACGTAGACTAAAGGCATTCCGCCTATAATTAGTGGATGCATACGGTACACATAGTAAAGGACGCCTCCTGAGACTTATAGGGTTTATACAAAGATAGATATTACTGAGCAATTCGGGACAATCAATCGATCCGTTCGCAATGTTAGCCAAATAGCAAATGTCGTTGACTTTTCTTCTATGCTCCAATGGTAAAAAATGGTATTTTTCGCACCGTTGACCGTAGTCCACCGAACGTTGCCGAACTTTAAAGTCCAAAAATCTTAAAAACTTACGCTGGATAGATTCAATGCGTTTTATGTAAACGTTATACTGAGGGTTCCAGACTTGGGACGCGTACTCTAGGTGGCTTCGCACATAAGAACAGTAAAGAACTTTTACTGGCTTAAGAGAACGAAAACATGAACTACTTCTAATAATAAAGCCCAAAGCCTTAGAAGCTCTTTTTACAATTGTGTCAATGTGGCCGTCGAACAAAAGTCTGCTGTCAAATGTTACACCAAGATCTTTAATGCAAGTGACTTTGCTTATGGGTAGATCATTTAGTTGGTATTTAGAATTAACTGGTGATTTTTTGCGAGTGAATGATATATAAAAACATTTATCGACATTTAACTCAAGTTTGTTTACATCACAGTACGAGGAAAATCTGTCTAAGTCAGCTTGAAGATCTGTAGTGTCAGAGTGGGATCGAACTAGTTTAAAAATTTTCATATCATCTGCATAAAGCAGGATACGAGAATTAATAAAGGAGTTATGAATGTCAGCGATGTATAAAGTAAATAACAGGGGACCTAATATCGAACCTTGGGGTACACCTGATGGAATATCACTCCAACTAGATGTGTACCCGCGCAAAACTACAGCTTGTGAGCGATTCTTAATATACGAGGAGAACCAACGATAGAGATCACCATGAATACCAGCAGAATATAATTTTCCGAGAAGGACACCGTGATCAATACGATCGAAGCATTTCCTGTAGTCTGTGTATATTACATCGACTTGATAACCCTGCTCCATTCCGGATGATATAATTTCACTGGTTAAAATAAGATTAGAGGTGGTTGATCGATTTTTCAAAAATCCATGTTGTTCATTGCGAAAGTGGCATTTCATTACAGAATAAATTTCGGTATGTATTACACGCTCAAGGATCTTGGAGAATAGACACAATTTGGAGATGGGGCGGTAGTTCTCTATGTTGGAGCTGTCACCCTTCTTTAGCACTGGTGTGATAAAAGCAGACTTCCATATTTTGGGGACAATACCTTCCCGTATGGAACGTCTAAACAAGGTACAGAGAGGGGTCAATAGACTGTCAGCGCACTTAATAATAAAGATAGGCGGTATATTATCGGGTCCTCCTGATTTAGACGGGTCTAAATTATCAAGAAGGTGGTCGCGGGTTCGAATCCCACGGCATATCTCTAAATTCTTCGAGTCCTGACGTGTGTTTTTTAGTAAATATTGACATATTGACCGCAAAGAAAAACACGCCGAGGCGGTAATGTCTTTTTGCGTTTTTCTAGAAAACGAGTAATAAAACTACTAATGAGCTTATTTGGACTCGTTTTCTAGTTTAGTCTTGGTTCTATTAAACAAAAAAAATGATTACTCAAGTTAAAAAAATAACAAAAAAAAGCAATCGTGTTGCATCAAAATTTAACGATTACACTCGTAAAGTAAAGATTTTAATAGTAATAATTATTCTTATAGCTATAGCAATTATATCCATTACTTCCAGTAATAACTGTCTGAGAAGCGTAGTCAATATATTGTTTATAAAGAACTCCATGTTTTTAACGTCAACATTACAAAAGAGATTCATTGGGTAATAAATGGCAATAATACATACGTAATTGGGTGTTGGTAATTGCATGTCATTTACAAGAGAATAAATAAACTGTTTCAAAAAGATTTAAATATTAGTCAAGACATGACTGCAATAGTAGTAAAAACACATGAACAAAGGAAATATAACATAAGCAAGAGGATGGACTGCAAAATACAGCTCCACTAGTAACACATTAGAAAATAATTATTAGAAAATATAAAAAAAGAAAACAAGAGGCCTATTGGTGTTGCCGAGGGAATTTTTTTTCACTACTCAATATGTTATGAAGCATGCCTTGTCTATTCACAAAAGTTCGTAAAGAACTACTTCAAAAAAGGATGTTTTTATGTTTTACTATCTCCACTAATATTTTTCTTATAATTTTTTGAATAATATCTGATGCTATAAAATCCTGCTTTTTAAACCAAAAGATAGCTATTGAATAAATCCTACGACGAATAATGAAGCAACGTTTTACCGTAGAATCTAGATCAATTAACCTATTTCAGGAGTCGTAATTAGTAAATTAACGCGAAGAATTTAATACTCCACACATCTTTCAACTATCGCGTCTTAATGACATACCGTTCTAAATTCGAAACCGTACTAAGAGCGTAGGTTCTCGCATGGCTTACCTAAATGAACTTAGGCAATCAAGCCCTTTGAGCTGTAGATAAAATTACTCCGGCACGTGGATCAGATTACAGAAATGGGAAAGCAGGTCGGATATTGCAAATATATTGCGGAAACACACGGTCTTGTAACACGTCGAACGACGCGCCAATTACAGTGATTCATTAATTGCATGCGTTTACGCGCCATTTCGTTTTTATGTTCTTGTTATGTAAGTGCTATAATTAAACGTTGATACATCGTAAATCGATTGAAATTGTACATAAATATGTTGCTAAGAAACTAGTTATGTCTATATATATCTTAGACGATACGTAATAATAATGCTAGATATCATTATTGCAAAAAAAACGACATGCGATTTAAATCGAGAACTTAATAAGCTACTATAATTTGCTGAATACAAAGGTCGAAAAAATGAAAATAAAAAAACATTTCCTATAATAGTACAAGAAACTAATAAAATATATATATTAATTTAAATGCGATGCAATCCCGACAATTTGTACACCGACGACCGACTTGAGAGGGTTATTCCTCATCAGTCCAAGCAATTACATAATGCCGGGCTGAACCTGAAATGGGACATTTGAATTCTTTATTATGATTTACTTTACTTTTCCTTTCTTTGCTTTCTGCAAATGGCCATATATTTCTTATACTTTCTATTATCTATTATATCTATACATGCATCATGTCAGCAGTTGGTCTTTCAATAAATAAATGACCGGTTTTCAATTATTGTCATTATTGATTGCACAAAATTGCAAATCGAAAATAAGCGTTGATGTAGGTACTATTCACAAATGAAGGGTTATTTTCTTACACAATTTTATTTATATTTTTTCTCTTATTTGTAATGTAATATCCTAATAATATTCGTGTCGGTTTTAAGTAGGATCCAGTGCACTGTACACTATAATGCCAGTACAATAAAAAAAAAAACGCTAAAACCAACTTTCCAATCAACAATTCTAATGCGTGTATTTCAATCGTAAAAACATGTCGGCTGTCATAAGGGCCATGTTGCAAACGCATTCCGGTAACGCAAGTAACATTTCACTAGCGCTAATGTCAACAGATATCAAGCTCTGAGCGAGTGGGTTACTACTTTCTAAAGCATATGTTAGTATCCGTTTTAGTACTAGGTCTACAGATTTTTGTATTGTTATATTTGTCTGCATGGGCATTCAGACTACACTTAGGCATATTTTTATGGGGTCGATAAGAAATTACAAAAGCATACATACATAAACGTGCTTCAAATTTATTTTTACCCCATAAACGGCCTTTTTTTTTTCAGAAAGGGCCTCGTGTCTTCCATCCCGCGAGGTTATAGAAGACGAGCAAAACTTCTTAACTCCAAGTTGATAATGAATAGAAAAATTCTATACCATTTTGCTCGATTTAGGATGCGAACCCCAGACCTCTGCGTTGTTATACCGTAGAGCAACGGCACAGCCGAAGCAATAGTCTACTATAAAGTATTTATTTATTTATTTAATTCTTTTTTGCATTCTACAGCGCAACAAGAATGAAATCACATAATAAAAATAATAGTACTATTATATTTATCATTTTCTCCGAATATAGTCTATGGTTACGATGTACGATGGAGGATTTCAACATTTTGTGGGGTATCTAGGCACATTTGTGAAATTTTACGTACGGCGTCCGAACATTGGAAGTTCGTATCGTTTCATAGATTAACCCCCCACAACTCAAAAGTCGTTCGTAAATGACAAAACTTATGAATGAAATCTGGCACAAAATCAAAGTAAGACCACAGTGTCTAAAGATCTCATTTGTTTTTTTTTCCTATAGTAACATTTTTATGCTTTCACTAATCTCTGCAAAGACCTAAATAGTCCGTTGAAAATTCGTGCGTTCGATCCCAAAATATATACAAATGTATTTATTTATTTTATTTATTGATCTTTATTGTACACTAAAATAACATTACAACATATAGATATACAATAACATACGATTACAATGTATGAGGATGTTGTGAGACAGCAGAGCCTCGCGTAGTTTCTGATACCCGATCTGATAGTGGAGGCACAACCCTTATATCTTACCTATTGTAAGTGCTGGTAGCCTGTTGGTAAACGGAACAGACGCGACTGCCAACATTTTCACGGTGGTCGCGGGTTTGAATCTCAGGGCCCATCCCTGACTTTTCGGAGTCATGTATGTATTGATAGTCAATCACAATGCACTATAACGGCGAAGAAAAGCATCGTGAGGAAACCTGCATACCATAGCGACTTCTAAAAATTTCTATGTAAAGTCCGTTAACCCGCACTAGATCAGTGCTGTGGACTATATAGCCTAACCATTCTCAATCGTACTCTCGATTGTGGAGAAGGCCCGGGCCCGCAGCGGAACGAATACTGCCTGATACATGTATACCTTTCAATAAAATATAATATGATTCATTCATCATCGTCATCTTTAGCCATAAAACTCCACTTCAAAATAGAGGCCTCGTAATTCATTATAAGCCTGAATATAGAAGTAATGCTACTACTGTACGGGCACTTTTCCTACACGTTCTACATTTCCGGCACGCTTTTGACAGTCAAAGGGCTCGCCAAAACCTAATAGAGTTAGCAACCAACTGAGCAAAATGAACTACGCTCCGCACTCAGTGTAAAGGGATCTGTGAGCCTTCAATTACTTTTAAAAGGAGTTGTTACGTAGCACTTTCTTATCAATATGATCTGGTAGAAGTTATGTAGATATAGATAGATAAGGAACGCATTATTGAACACCATTTCATGGAGAAACATACATGATAAGTTAACAATTATAATAAAAGAGTGCAGAAAATGGTCTTATCGCTATAAGGGATCTCTTCCAGACAACCATATAGAGAGTTTACAATAACTTTACAGACGATTATATACACAATTCCATATATTGTATACAAGTATATTATTATATGAAAGCAGCACGCACATATACATAGGACATAAATAATATACATACATACGTCCATATGTTTATACAGTCATACATACGGGTAGATGTGTTAAGTCACATTAGTACTACCTGCAGATTGCTATATTTTAAACAATGAGGTTAGCCGCCGTGGCGCAGTTTAGACGCTCGCGCTGGCTGGAAACGAAAGGCTGCGGGTTTGATCCCAGCAGCGAGATAAATATCTGTGTGATCCACAGGTAGTTGTCTCGGGTCTGGGTCTTTGTGAGATCGAAAAGTCTCTCGTAGTTACTGATGACCACGACACAAAACTTAATTCATCTTAATGTAGGGTCAGGACTATGTATGTAACAGTTGAGTATAAAATAAAAATAGATAAAAACAAAAAGAGCCTGAGGATGCAATCGAAACATGATTAACTAAAGGCATTCGGGTTTTGTATGATCCTAGATCAACAAAGCGACGATTTAATCTGTCAATAAAGTTGTGGGAGTCATAATAATCCCCAGCTTTATCCAAAGAGATTGGAAACGTCTTTTTTTGTAATTTTTCTGAACTAGCTTAGCTGTACGTCGCTCAAGGTTACATCTGAAAATTAGCGCTGAATGGTTGCTTCTGTTATCACACAGCACCATGCTGAGATGATGACCTGTTGTCGCGAGTGAACCGCGCAACATACGTACCTACCTTTTTTTCCTTTTGTTTTTGTTGTATCATAATAATGTATTGTGTTGTATGCGGCTAATAGCGCGACAATTAAATCATTTTCTTTCTTTCTTCCTACTTTCTATATTATTTGTGTAATGGGTGACCATGAGCGGTAATAATTCTTCAAAAGTTCAGGTATTTCATATGAGCTGGCTAAAGTTCTAATGTACTTGATGGTAAGTACACTGGAGTGCTGGATTTCCTGATAAAGTAGACAGACAAAGCAATGACAGGTGAGACAAACATTCTGCCATACATAAACTCAGAAGGGTAGGTCTTTGGGCCCAAAAGGGTAGGTATAGGTGCTAGATTTATGCTGAATGTATTGAGGTGCAATATCCACCCACTCACATTTCACCTAGTGTGTTCCGTCCCACAATATGATTCGATATCACTTTTCCCGAAAAGGGATTCGAACCCGGGACCTGTTGTAAACGCTTCAACAAACATTTTACCGGTCGAGATAACTATGCTGGTGTTTTCAAAACCGAATGTTCTCTACTCATTATATTAATTCCAGAACATTGGGACTATTATTGTTTCATTCCCGCGCTTTTTTTCTTTCTTACATTTTCATTTTAATTATAAGGCCATATAGAATTTTCATTGTAAAATTCTGAGCGCGCCAGAATTTTACAGGGCTGTAAATCACTTCAACATTATATTGCTGTAATGAAATACCTATATTAGACTTGAGAAAATTATTCTCGAGAGTGAAATGCCCCTCGGGGGTATTAAGGAAAACAGATTCCAATTAAATCCAGTGACGTACGGATCTACATGAATTTAATTACAGCTTTGTCTCTAATCCGACATAAAAAAATTGTTTCTTCCAATCATGCGTGAGAGTTTGATTATCATAAATAAAATAAAATAAAAATAAAAATCATGTGCTTTAGGATGCAATTACATGACAGAGCCAATTTATTTTTTTCGAATTTCTTGTGAAATCACTGTTGTACCTATTGATTTTTTTGGTTTTCAAGATATCAATTAATTAATAAGTCATTGGCAGTATCATTGTAAGTTTGCTTTACAAAATCTACTATAGGAATGGTGATTTTGCATGTAATTTGTTTTTTTTTTTTTATGTACGGGCATGCTATTCGCATGATGGTAAATTATACGACCGCTCATGGACAATGGCAAAACGAAACAAGACCGCGAATTACATAGCAATACTTGGCAGTTGGCTTTCCAATGTGCTCGCCATTTTGAGGCTTATGATGTTAAGTAAGTAATACTTTGGCTACAATTTCCTTCAAACCGACACACAACAGTGCATACTGCTGTTTAGCGGGAGCAATGAGCATATCTTTAAAAATATTATGAATGTAAGGTATAAAGGTTTTTCCTAAAGCTTTCCTTTACCTAGCAAGTGACTACATTTAATATAACTACAAATAAATAATATCAACAATATGAAAGTATGTTAAATATAGAAAGACATATTTTTGTCTTGCTAATGTATAGTTTATTGATATAAAAGTTATTTGCGGAACTCAGACGTGTGTTCAAGAGTCTTATCGGGTTATTGAATTAAACGACGCGATGTTTTTTTATTGACGATTTATATTATATTATTTTATATTTGCTCGTATGATAAAGACCAATCAATGTTTATAGCTTGTGAAAGGAATAGTTGTATAAAATAAATCTTCATTATTATTAAAGATGAGAAACTGTTTTTTATGTTCTGCTTAACAGCGTTTTTGAAAGAAAGAAAAAAATAATTTTAACAAGTACAGTGATAACGTTTTACACACTATAAGCAGGTAAACTGAACATACAATAATCAATAAGTACGACATCAAAATAATAATAAAGTACGAATAACAATTATAACAAAGAGTATTTTTTTATAGATAATATAGTTTAATCCTTGGAAAGTATCACTGGCTATTTACTGTTCTTTCAAAACGCCCTATGGGTACAAAAACACTTGTCTCCATCATCACTATATTATATAGGGACTTCATGGGGGTTACTCTTTCTTCGAATGATAGAACGTTCGACAACCGAAGTAAGTTATAAGTATTCCACTTCTAAAAATTAATACTTACTATTCTTTGTAATACTTATCATTCACTTCGAACTTAGTCTGCGGTTACGATGAACCATAAAGAAGTGGAACATTTGTGTCGTATCTACGCACTTTCATACAGTATTATGTACGACGTTCGAAAATTCGAAATTCTTATAAATCCGAGCGGGCGCGCGAGCCCACTTTACTCTCATTCATTATTTATATTAATTGAAGTCGCGAAGTTTCAGTCCTAAAGTAACAAGGATACACTTCATAAGAGCAGTTTGTAACAACTGCGCGGTTGGAATTATTGTTGTATGTTAATTTTCACTGTTGTTTTTGGAACTTTGTCTGGTCAATTGATTTGTAACTATTTCTTTTGTTGGACGACAGCCTCCGTGGCTCAGTTGGTTAGACGCCGGCTGTGAGAGGCTGCGGGTTAAATCCCCACATCGAAACAAATAGTTGTATGAACCACAGGTATTTGTTTCGAGTTCTGTTTGTGAGACAGAAAAGTCTCTCTAGTTTCTGATACCCACGACACAAGACTCGATCTTAGTGTGGAGTCAGGAGTATATATGTGAGTGTTGGGTATTTATTTATTTAAGAACAGAACAACTGAGCGCGTTTGGAATTATTGTTGTATGTTAATGTTCACTGTTGTTTTTGGAACTGCTTCGTATGGTCAATTGATTTGGAATAATTTCTTGGGTTGGACGATTCTATTAGGCAGTAGCTTTGTGTATTTTGTTTTGAAAACCATTGAGGTATTATACTAGAGCGGACATCGGAAACAAAATCTCTGCGTATGGCGCGTGCACACGGGTACACAGTGAAGCGAGAGGGAAGATAATGTTATTTCGTAGGCGTGACAGAGACAGAAATAGAACGTACCGTTCATTTTGTTACAAATATTTTGTTTGCAGTGTCTCCTTTAGTACATTATCTCAATGTTGAAAACATAATACATTCATGAAAAATCTCATGGCTTTTACCCAGAAGGAGTAGGCAAAGATTTCACGGTTCAACCATTCGTAATAGAACTGTGCCACCGAGGTTGTCACGAGGTATTTAAAAATATATTTCTTTGTGATAAAATTATATTTAATGTTTATTTTTATATTATCTAAATAAAGCTACGCAGTCAGGTTATCGCACTTAAAAACAATATTTCTATTAATATCCATGTTTAAATGTCTAAAATAATAAAAATACAAAACAATCCTATAAATATAGATGGTTTAGGATCTTTTGACGTCAGAATGTATTTTAGTCATGCTGTTGTTGCAAACAATAGGATTTTTTTTCTCTCTTAACAATTTACTATATTGGATATATTAATATATTTACTGGTGGTAGGTCTCTAATATGTGAGTGGCCGCCTGGGTGAGTACCACTGCAATGTCTATTTCTCCCGTCAAACAGCAGTGTAAATGCACTGTTGTGTTTCGGTTTGAAGGATATTGTAGCCCGAATAACTACTGGATATATTGAGACTTAATCTTATGTGCAAGGATGGCGAGCGCAGTGGAGTGCCAAATATTGCCTTGTAATTCAAGGTTTTGTTTGGTTTTGCTACTGTTCATGAATAGTCGTATCGCTTACCATCAGGCGAACGGCAAGGTCGTCTAGACATTCAGTGAAAAAAAAAATGGAAGTAAAAAAATAGAAAAAAGAAAAAATTACAAGTAAAACTGATTTTTGTTTTTATTATGAAAACCTATCAAATAATGCGTTTAAGATATTTAATAAATGTTTTATTTTATTCTTTTAGCCAAACGCCAATAGAATATAAATTAATTTTAATTAATCAAAAAGCAAACAGAAATGTCAATCTGATTTAAAAATAGAATCAGAGACGTCACATCTTTATGAACCAGCCCAGTCACTATGCCAACCAGAAGTTTTGAAATGTTTAAACATACGAGTAAAAATAAAATAATAATTACAAAACCAGATCGCATGCGAATGCTTTAACCTCTATTTATAAATAAAACAAAGCGTCCAAAATTTTAATTCAAATTGAAATTTTAAAGCGGATTTTGGCGGAATGAAATGCATTTCGCATGAATCCGTATGCTGGGCTGCTTTCTATCTTTGCGGTGAATGGAACCGCTTTAAATGTTAAATATACTAATCTTAATATAAATCTGGACCACGTAATCTGCATTATATCACAGGAGGTATAAAGCATAAGTTATGAAATTTAAACGAACTTAAAAGTTTATTTATAAAATCAGAACACCATCATTGCGCCACCGATTTTACAATCGATATGTTATTGTTGATACGAGTAAGTATTGCACAAGGTGACGAGACTTTAGAGGTATATTATACAACATTACAATTTAGGATATAAATGCAATCAATCAATAAACACAATTTATGATATAAAAAACAAAAGCATAAAGTTTTATATTTTTTTATGTTATGTGTGTAACAATATGATTATAAAATTCAGGACACATACAATAAGCGACCTTATTGATTGACCTGTTCTTTAATGAGCAGCTTTGGCAAATGTTTAATCCACGAGTTACTTTTTAATCCACGTTTTGAGTGTAGATGTTGCACAAAAAGGTCTTTCAGAGAAACTCGTATGTCTAGTCTTGTTCTCGTACAATAAAGTATAAACTAAGTTTATGACTTTGTATGCATTAATTTACTTAGCAGCATACTAGACTAAGCTTCAAGCCCATATAATGGGTATATCCAGACTGCGAACGAAAACGAAACCAGGTGGTAATTTTAGTGACTTCAGACACAATGCAACTAAAATATTGCAAAAAAAAAGTTGTTGTTTTTTTTCTATCTTCGTGTATGCGTGGCAAATACATACAATACATACATTTTTCCCTTTTATTTTGAATGACACAATGGTATAAGGGTTTAAATTATTAGCAAAAACTAAGCATATAGGTACCACCTATACACGACGGTATTAAAAATTACACAAAAAAAATTTCGCGTTTCATTGCGAAATTTTTAGTAGCATTGTGTTTGTAGTCACTCTTCATGTCTCGCACGAGATCGACGTGAAGCGACAGCTTTGTTGTCGCGTTTCGTTCTGTGAATGTGATAGCTGGATGCCTAATACCCCTCCCCTCTTCCTATCCTTTATCCTTCCTGCCTCTCTCTCGATTAGATGGGACAGCAACACATCCATGATCCCAGCATTATGAATGTTTATGGTTGCCAGTGATCACTTATCATCAGGTCACCTGATTGCTTATTTTCCGCACCTATGCTATAAAAACGTGTAGATTGATATATTAAAGTAATTACACATAGTAATCGCAATTATAATTGATTCATTACTGACAGCGTATAATATTTATTGCTTACGTTAACATAATATTATTGTTACATAATTATGATTGATGGTAATAATAAGTCGGTAAAGAAAAAATTGAATCTAAATTATATATGACATTCCATCAATTCTAGAAATTGTTTTCTGTGTATTTAATGTTATAATATTTTTTACCTGTTCAAAAAAGGTGATACTACTCACCCAATATAATTAAAATAATAGGTATGTATGAAAAAAAATATTTTATGAATGTCTGTACATAGGCAATTTTACCATCTTGAAAATTTTGCAAATTAAATTAGCCGTTGAAAAAACAAATTAAACTTAAATTATATGATTTTCTTTTTATATGAAAGTAGCCCTCATTTCGACGAGGAAACACAACAAAACGTTGGAAAAGGTTGGTCGACTAGGAATTGGTGTTCCACTGCAAATGACGGCTACTGAATTCTGTGACGTGACTTTGGGGAGTTATTTGGGAGCTGACGTCGAAATTCTATTACCGCGCCTTAAAAATGTTGTTTACACCCTCGTCAAAATATTAAATGTTGTGACGATTTTATTTCCCCCTTTAAATTTCTTATTTTTATTTACATACATTACACCAATTTTCTAGAAGAGATAGGCAGAGGTTTTACCAGGATACCCACGATTTGCCTCAAGTGTTTCATTCCACCATGTGATAAAGGGCGAGCCTATCGCCACATCGCATACAAATTCCTGACTCCTGGCTGATAAAGACTAATTATTTATTTATGTAAAAATAAGCTCACGCTTGTGTCTACAATTAAATAGTTAAATGTATCATTTTTCATCCGTCACTCGCCACACTTATTTCCGCCACAAGAAGTAACATGAGCGAGTCTATCGCCAATTTTTGTTCTGGAACTTTCTAGCCATAAATTAATATAGCTGAATATAGATTTCCTTCTAAGATTTCAACATTCTATTCTCATGCCGGTCACAAATTCAAATTTCATGCCGATTGACACTTTGAAGCGCTAAACTCATAAAAAGCGATATTTTCATGATGAAAAATACCGGATTTGACAGCCTCCGTGGCGTAGTTGTTTAGAAGCCGGTTATGAAACGTGAGGCCGTGGGATCAAGTGGGAGACGAATATTTGTGTGATTTACAGGTATTTGTTACGGGTTTGAGTGTTTGTGAGACGGAAAACTCTCTCGTAGTTTCTGATACCCACGACACTAGACTCGATCTTAGTGTGGAGTCTGGACTATGTATGTGACTGTTGGGTGTATTTATTTACTAATTAAAAAATATGGGATTTCCACATTGCATACAATGGTCGATATCTAATGCGAATATTCTAATACAAGCTAATAAATAAACTCACATAATGTATGAGATCGCTTCACGGTGTTTATTCTGATTAAATATAAAATGAATAATAATAGACATAAAGTAATTTATAGTTCTCAATATTCCTCATTAGTGTTAAAGTAACTTATGTTATCTTGATGCAAAAACATTTAAGAATGAAACTTTATCCAAGTTTTATGTTCCCACGGCTCCTACTTGTTTTATTTTCGTCCATTGTTATACTCATTTTATATATATTTTAACTGAAATTAATTGTGCAAAAACATATGTTAATTATTTCCTTTGTAAAACAATTTAAAAATTTTGGGCACAAAATACATCATGTAACATTGTGTAATTCGAAATTACGTTAACAATAATATTTTTTATACATTATAAATTTACTTGGAGGCAAAACTTCGACCATTAATTACATTATTTCATTCCGATTCAGTAAGTTAAGTTGCCATGGTCATTGGATTGTACAAACGTTTGATAGAAGTCCAGCCTTCATGAGACGGAAAATTCTCCCATAGCTTTTGATACCCACAAAACAAGTTATGTGTCTATGTATGTATGTCACTAATGTTGTATGTATTTATTTTCCCTGATATAAGTACTGTAACGTCCCGACCTCTTTAGAGGCTTGTCAATGTCAATATGACAGCCTTAACATTATTAAAATTATGATATTTTTAAAAAAATGACATTTTGCTGTTGACAGGTGGACGTGCAAGTAAGATAATCATGAAGATAATCAAGTCATTTCAAATAGCTCCACAGGTAAAAAATCACAGCAAAAGTACTGCAACGCCCATCACGCGAGCAATGTTATCTCCACACCATTCCAGTTAAATTGCTTTATCAAACGTACTAAAGTATTATAATATGTTTTATGGATCTATTAAATCTTTGATTAGCACTGAATAAGTCACTTTTACTTAACTTTCATTACTGGGTCGTTAGAAGGGGCAATGGGAATGTCAGTAATTTCAAATTATCTTTTCTAGAGAGCGTGACATTATTAACTTGAAGCGATAGGCATTAGTACATCATGAACGTTATTACAGTATTAAATATGTTTGATTTTTGCTGCACACTTTAGACACAGTAGATGGGTCTTAAGACGTCAATGTGTTCTAGTAATCTTGTTGTACGTAAGTGAGGCCCAATGAGAAGAAAAGACCGATAAAAGATGTTCTTTTTTTTTTTCAATGAAATAGGCATTCTTCTTTGCAGTGAAATTATTAAATATTTTAATTTTTAAATATTAAATATTTGGACTTGAATGAATGGCGAGACGCATGGTCTAGTGCAGTTCAAAAGACATACGACAAAAAAAACACTCATAAAGCAACATCATATAATATGTATCTTTAACGCGCTTCCCTTTCAATTTCACCGCGCCCAATAAAAACGTTCCATTTTTAAAATAACTATCGTTAAGTTAAAAATCACTTCATGCGAGAATATCTGAATCTCTTTTTGTACAATTTTCATTCACAAGCCTCTGGATTATTTGAAATGAAATAAAAGGCTTGTAATATCCGTTGCAGGATTTGAGTAGTTCTTTGTGGGGGAAGTATGCAGTTTTTATTGTTGATATTAAACCAGTTTTATGGAAGCTTTGCTGGGATTTCAACGTATTCATTGCAATAATACGGTGGCTGTTTACTTTATCTTTACTAACTAGCGGCCCGGCCCGGCGCCGCCCGATTGCAGTTAAACTTTTATGACAATATTCTAACGCCAATGCTTATAATGATTTAAACTAATCTGTAAGTTTGTAATAATCACTTTTATATTGTAAACTGGTTTTGAAAAGAGCAATACTAAAGTTTCTTGGCCGTTTTTCTCTAGTGAAAACGGCTTTCCGAACCGGGTGGTAGATAAAAACATTACTGATTCTAAATTTAGTTGAACATTTTAATGGATTCAATAAATTATTTTCATTTTAATTTTATCAGGGATAATGTAGGATCCCAATAGTATTTTTTTTTCTGATTGGTCCAGTAGTTTCATAGCCTTTTCAATGCAATTAATCAAATCTTTCCACTTTATAATATGAGTATAGATGAGTATAGATATAGGCAGTTACGATAGTTAAAACTAGTGCCACCGTTAACTCGCTCATTTTTTTTAAATAGCAGGAATGACGAGAAGTTCGCTGGAGTCTTGGTAGGGACCGCGCCTGTCCATAAACAGACGCAAACTCATTTAGAACTTTTAATTATTAGCGTTGTACAGCGCTCGTCGCTTCATGACGATAGATAAGTCTTTCAACGCCTAGCTTGAAATGTCAACGTTCACTAGTGAATACTATTTTTAGATTTGGCTGCAATTATTATGTGGATAGTTGTGACTTCGTGGACATAAGCACAAAAAAAAAAACTAAAACTAAAAGGCATGAAATATATAATTAACACAACTATATTCGTAACTTCTTTAGTGATCATTATACTCTACACAAAAAAAAATAATAAAAAATTCTAATGGGTTTACATTAACATCCAGGCTAATAAAGGAAAGTGCGTAATGAATTCCGCGAAAACGCGTGGAGCAAGGAAGGTATTAGACCGGCCATGCATCTTCTGTGACGCGACCGGTAATGTACGCCGTATATCTTAACGAATAGAAAAAGCTAAATATGGTTTTTACACAAGGACAGAAGAGGAAGAATTGCTTGGGCTGAATAGATGTAGGATTTGAATGTTATGATGAAAGATGAGTAGAATAGAACCGTAGACGAATGACTGATATGGAACGTAAAAAAAAAAGTAAAATACTTAAGATAGAAAGAGCAAATGAATGATTAAGATGTTGTAGTACGGAAGGATGGTATAGAAAAGAACAACAGACGATCGTAGACGTGGTGAACGGAAGATGAAGACGTGAATAAAAAGACGAAAATAGAAGACAAAATTATATTTAAGATCATCCAAACAATCTTTGTTTGATTTGATCTGAGACGGAACTATTCCCACATAAAATGACAATATTATAAAAAGAAATGGCCTTACAAACTTCTGAATTCAGTTTGAGTGAAAAAGATAAAATATTTGATAACTGTAAAGGTTTTAAATCTTTCTATGATTAAAACCGTCAGTATAAAAGTAATTTTTGTATTGTATTAACAACCCTTAAACACTACCCCATTTTATCCCTTCTTAGGGTTGTACAAAAAAGGGAAATTGGCAAGCGGCTTATCGAAAAACCTAATAAAGGCCCGATAAGTAGAAACGTAATAAAAGGCAACGGAACCAAACGCGTGATTGATTCGGGTCCCGTAAGCCTACACTTTACTGTGTATTTGATGGGAACAGTGTAATTACAAGGATATTTATCTGATCCATGTTCTATTAAGCAAATAAATTGCGTTCGTCGAAACTGTTGTATGCAAGTGTTCACCTTTTAAAAAGAACATTGAAGCAATCTATCTATATATATAAAAATGAATTGCTGTTCGTTAGTCTCGCTAAAACTCGAGAACGGCTGAACGGATTTATCTTATCTTGGTCTTGAAATGTTCGTGGAGGTCTAGGGAAGGTCTAAACGGTGAGAAAAAATGGAAAAATTGCGAGGAAAAGCCAATTTTTTAATTGTTCAAGCGTGATGCGACCAGCCAATATAGGATGACCTTTGTTTGGTTGACGGGAGAGGTAAACGACGGTCAAGGTTCAACTACCAACCAACGTAAAATGATCTATCTTTCCATTGTCCTTCATTGACGGCTGACGAAATAGAACAAAATTCAAAAAATGTGTAGGTACATTGTGTATATAATATTATCTAGATACGGCGTCTTGCGCGTAATTTTGTTAAATGTAAAATATAACGATGTCCATATCTACCAAAATAGCCCATTGTTTTTTGAGATTATTGCAACAGTTTTAAACAAGGTATACTCTATCGAAGCGTTTTGCCGGAGTACACCAAAATATATCTAATTATAATTTTTCGTTTTCATAAAGGACATTTTTTGAATTGATACTTTTAGATGCGCTGGGGGACAAATTTAAATTCCGCATTAGTATTGTTTTCAGACTCAAGAATAAAAAACATATTGGTACGTTGATGCCGTATCTAGACATTATAATGAAACGATATGCAGTTTTATATTTTTAAATATTTGTTCTATTCCTTACGTCACCTGGTAAGGCAGTATGAAGGTTTTATTAATTTGTATAAATGCTAACGTACTAGACGCGACTGCCAACAAGTTAACGATGGTCATGGGTTCAAATCCCAGGGCACACCTCTGACTTTTCGGATTAATTTCTACGTGAAATAAAATCCGCCAACCCGCACTAAGCCAGCGGGGTGGACTATATCTTCTTCTATAACATAGAAATGAATCGCAAAATGTGTTGGTAAGCGCATAACTCAACAACGCCTGGACCAATTTGGCCAATTTATTTTTAATGGTTAATATTAAAACAAAACTAAACTTTATTACTGACAAAAAGTAATGGCGTGCAATATTACTAACAAAAAGTAATGGCGTGCAATATTATTTGAAATACCAGCATTTTGGTGCTAAAATAAGGGAAGAAACATTGGATGGACAATAAAAAAAGGTTTTTAATGTCAAAATTTCATAAGGCAATCTTATATTATATGTACATGAATATGGAGAGACGGGATATAATAGAATGGATGGTACGGGAGAGGGCTGGGATAGCAGGCAGATTTGATAGGACAAAATGTAAATGCACGTTATAAGACGGGATGGATAATAAAGAGAACGGACGGGACGGATCGGGAAGAGACTGAACAGACGGATGAGACGGGATTGAACCGGATAGAAGGATAGCTACATCAAGTTTAGGTATACAAGAGTTTATACGAAAAATAACATGTATTTGGTGTGGAGTGGAATCAAAAAATATATGCACCCAGGCGAAGCTGGGTCGGGCCGCTAGTTTATGAATGAAAAAGTAGGCAATGTGTTCAATCCAAGGTGTCAGCTACCATAATACCAAATGAAAGCGAAATTGGCTCAGCTGTTTCTGAGCTTAGAATGCACATACAGACAAAAAGTCTTGCAATAATTGTTTTAATCATAGTATAGACATTATACCCTGTATAGACATTAATCAGTTAGGTACAATTTAATATATGTAATATAAATAATATAGATAAATACGAGTAGCTATGTAAAAAATATATATTTTAATCATCATTATTATGGCGGATTACAAAAGATCGCAGAAGATTTGTACGGTCATTAAAATCTCGATTAATGTTTATAAAAAAAATTAATTCTATATATCCGATCCATCACCACATATTTCCGTAATATGTAATTACAATATAATCAGATACATCGTGCTCAAATTATGACATATTAATTTATTCTGTCGATTTGTCTGGGTCGTAAAATTTTAAACAGGTTTTCGGAACGTTTTTGCAACATCAAAAGTTAAGTTAAGTTAAGGCCAAAGTACAACTAAGATTGATGGGAATTCTTCAATGTTTTAATTCTTATAAAACGTCTTTTAATTCGTCTTTCGTCGTGCGCCGTTTTCGTCTTTCTATCGTCTTCTATGGAATTCTCTCCTATTCCGTCCTTCTGTACTTCGACATATCAATTATTAATCACTTAATAATCATCTCTTCCCACAGTTACTATTTTTCGCGGGGAAGAACGTTTTAACGTTTCCATTGCCTGGGGGACGGAGCGGTGATGTTAGTTTCACCAGTCTTACGACTCAACGTTGACCCAGCCGGGAAGGATTTTACCATCCGGCTGACCGTTAAGTCCCTACAAAATTCCTACACCGGCACCGGAGGGATCGGATTGATCTCTCTCCCTCCCTCCCCTCTTATTCTGCGAGATCACACTCTCGCTGAAATGGGCCATCGCCCTCCAAGATCTCAGGCTGGCTACCATAGATGACACCACGGTGACAAGCGAGAAGTTTCCTTCAAACACAATTACGTACCATACCAATCATTCGTCTCACGTTTCATTATCATTCATCATAATATTCAAATTCAACAGATATTAATCTTAAAATCCGTCTGTCTGTAACAATAGAATGCCGTGTGAAAATAATTTTTTTTTTTTTTTTTTTTTTATTGCTATGAATGGCGAGACGAGCATGCCGTTCGCCTGATGGTAAGCGATACGACCGCTCATGAACAGTAGCAAAACCAAACAACCCCTTGAATTACAAAGCGATGCTTGGCATTCCACTGCGCTCGCCATCCTGAGACATAAGATGTTAAGTCTCAATATGTCCAGTAGTTACTCTGGCTACAATGCCCTTCAACCCGAAACACAACAGTGCGTTTACACTGCTGTTTGACGGGAGAAATAGACACTGCGGTGGTACCCACCCAGATGGCCTCTCACATATGAGAGACCTACCACCAGTATATAATATATGAAATCTTCAATATAATATTTAAAACGATAAAATAAGGAGAGATACTTATTTTTATTTGGTTTATAAAGTTTAACTTAGAACACACATAGCAACGAATAACTTAGTTGGCAAAATAATATTATTTTCTTGATTAGCATAATACAAAAGGAATTTCAAAAATAATATTATGTTAAAGTTATTCAACTCACAGAAGATCAATTAACAACGTGATAAATTATACTGACAATATATTTCAGACAGACGATCTGTGGAAAATGTATAAGCCAAGTCATTATACAATAAATAATAATAAATAAATAAATAACATCCAACAGTCACATACATAGTCCTGACCCCACACTAAGATCGAGTTTTGTGTCCTGGGTATCAGGAACTACGAGAGCCTTTTTGGTCTCACAAACACCCAGACCCGGAAGAAATATTTGTGGGCCGCACAAACATTTATCTCGGTGCGGGGATCGAACCCGCGGCCTCTCGTTTCACAGGCGGCGAATGGTAAAGAATACAATATATAGTACAATGGAAAGTTATTTTACCACAGTTGCGGTTTACCAAACAAATACGAATACCCTTCCACCATCAATGTTTTCGTCAGTCTCACTCAACGGACGAAATATAATTTTGCAAAGCTGTAACTTCACGTTGTTCTCTATGAGTCTGTGGTACAACCCGTGTTATTTTAACTCATTTTTAGTGTAGTTTTTATTTTTTTACATTAATTAAATGAATAGGCGAGACGAGTGTGCAATTAGCCTGATGTTTAGCGATAATCAAAACAAGCACATGAGCAAAACCATACACAACCATGAATTGCAAAGAAACGCTTGGCATTCCACTGCGCCCGCCATCCCGAGACATGAGATGTTAAGTCCCAATATGTCCAGTAGTTACTCTGGCTACAATGTCCTTCAAACCGGAACACAACAGTGCTTTTATACTGCTATTTGGTGGGAGAATTAGACATTGCGGTTGTACCTACCAAGGCGGCCTCTCACATCTGACAGACCTACCACCAGTAAAATTACCTAGAGCAAGGCTTTACCACTTCAAGATAGAGACTAGAAATATAATTGACTTCTTTATATTATCTATAATTACCCACCTCTGAAGAGCGACTATCATCGTTTTAAATGGCTAAACGTCAGCGGAAAGCATACTAATAGTCATAACATAACGCAGTACTAAGTCTATGACGCTATACATGTACGTCATCCAGAAATACTATATAATTATACGAAATATTGAACAATGATTTATGTACTATTAAGGAAATTCCACAACTACTTGTTTCGGGTTTGGGTATTTGTAACCGAAAAGGCCATCGTAGTTTTTGATACCTACAACTTTAGAGTATTTATAATATAGAGGGAGCGCTGTCATACATTTGCGTCTTCTAAAACGTAGATATTTTCTTGTTCCTAATGTTGGTAGCGCTCCTATATTAGAGAAAATTGAACTATATTTATATAGTTAGCCCAACATAGTGCCCATACTGCACCTGATGGTAAGCGCAAATGCCGTCAAGGCAGAGTATCGATTGGCATCAGACAGCAGTCCCATGCCAATTGATACAATTATGCCGTCCTGCTAATTTAAAAACATTATAATGCCTAAAATAAATATAGTATAACACTTGTGGTTTAACTAAACACATAGGATGCATACTTTACGTATAAATTGAAAGCTCTCGAACAAAGTTGAAATATTGTATGCGATACCAGTTGGTGCTTCAGAAAATGAAAATGCCAACGGTTCTGAGAATATAAGGCATCACAAAGAATATTTTGATTTAGCGACAAAAACATTGAAATATTTTCCAAAAATATTTTATTCCATGCAAAGTCGGCTAATGGATGTAAAACTAGGCTTCTAACTTTTTGTTAATTTATATCTTTATCAGCCCACAGTACGATTGAGAGGGTTAGGCCACAATTCACCACGCTGGAGTAGCGTAGGTTGGTAGATAAGTTGCGGCAGCCCTTTTTAATAATTAAAGATATTACCGCTATTAAAAGCAATTTCCGTGTATACGCAGTCGCGTGCTGCGAGTAGTGCGTCACGCAATTACAGAATTATATTAAATTATCGCTAACAATGTGTGTAAATACATTAAGCAAAGACAAACAGGGGAGAAAATACGGTATGCCGGAATATTCTTAGTGAAGTTGCTAAGTATTTGCCGAATATTGTTCCTTTAGTATAGAACATGTGTTCTGCTTGATTATCACTTCATTTAACGGCAAAGGAAATAATTATAAGGAAACGTACATATCAGAATTTTGAAGGCACTTGGAGTTTATTAAACGCATTAAGCCATTAATTAAGAATATTTCTTTATGTGTATATATGTGTATTTTATAAATGTATATATTTATAAATGTTTGGAGCCTTTGGAGGTGTTTGTATTCATATAGGGTTATTATCTATTTATAAGGTTTTTTTTATTTAATCCAGCTAATTATTTACCCTTTAGACTGACCTATCATTCTCCTATTATTATTTCCATCCCAAGGTTGCTTGGAACAGATTGCCCAGTGAGATAAGGCCGCCTTTTGCACTTTTTTGATTATGTTATTTCTTTTATGTAACTAGTTCTATGTATAGGGCAAAAAAGGATAAATAAATAAAACAAAGCCAACTTGGTAGACAGAAAGAGTTGATGTAAGACAGTTAGACACTCGTAATTTTATAAGTGAAATCATCGATACTAATCCTTTATGATATATGTTAGGGAAGGCAGAGGGAAAAAGACTAAAGCGAATCAATCGTTTCGTTGAAAGGCTTTCGTGGCGCTCTTGGTAAAGACAGGAGTCTTTGAAAAGAAAGGAATAGGGGATGTGGGCACGGTCATCGGATCAACATAAATTTTTTCAATATCCTCAATTTTTTACTCTAGGATGTACCTATGGGAACCTATGAGACCAGTATTGGTTTTATTACCAGCAGTTGCTCAGAATGAGCCGTTTCGTGACAAGCTCTAATATATAGGTACTATGTATAGGGGTTCACTTGGAGGAATTACTCCACTAAAAGTCTTCTTGTACTTTTTTACAATTTATAATTCCAATACAGTCAACATGGTCTTATTCTCTTTTACAAATTATTTCCAGTTCCGCTCTGCGAAATAAACCGTACATTATATATACTCTCCCGATCCAATACTCGCTCAATCCGGCAGTATATGTTTTGTAATCCCCCATTCAAACCATTGGCCTTATATCATTGACATATATAATCCTTATATCCCAAAAACTCCACGTCATATTGCCAATGTCACTTATTATTTTTTTGTTTTTGACATACATTTCAATATAAACCTTACATATGCAAGTTAATTTAAATATAAAGAAAGAAGAAAGAAAGAAAAAGAGGTATATTTGTCACAAAACCTTAAAACTAAGACTTAAATCTCATCAGGTATAAATATAGCTATTGCTTGTAACATATAAATGTTTCTTTTTTCTACCTTTCCTATCGTAGTTATAAAAGTTACAAAATAGAAATTGTGAATAATAAATAAATATCTATTTCCAATAAAATATAATTGAGGAAAAATATTAATTCAATGATGAAATATTGATTTGTTAGTTGTGATATTGAAACGGGGTCAGTAGATTCGACCCTAATTGCTTTGGTATTTAATAAAGTATTAACAAAAAACATTATGACGCATCTACTTTTCGATGTTTCTATTGAATTCTATAAGTATAGATTTTTAAATAGTATTATACTATTTTGTAGCTTGTTAGCTTTTTATGGCTTCTGTCATTGTAATGGTTGTAATCATTAGGTTAATGAACCTATTATAATTGTATTTATTCTTTATTTACTATACAAAAGTATAGTTTGACATATTTAAAAAATATTTTATACTTGCAATTTCATATTCAGGTCAGTAGCACTTTATTGCTAAATGTAGTTACCCGAATATGACTACCATTCACGAGCTTACCTGAAACAAAACAAAACAAAATTAATCAATTGTTGATGTCGTATTTTTGGTTTTTGCATGGGAAACGAGTAAGTATACAGTTTTCGTATTAAAGTTTTCCTTCACAAAATATGGAAACGCAAAGTCGTGTGCCTGAATTGGAACCTGTCTCCGATTTAGTCTGTCCCTCCTACGTGAGTCAACGTTCCCATACTTAACGCTTCAACATTTTCAGTGTAGACACATTTGAATGCATTATAAAATAAAATACCTATATATAGAAAATAATCGTGATGTCTTAAGGAGATCTGCATACCATGTATGATTTAAAAGAATGTCTATGGCGCGTAAAATTCGCCAACCAGAATTAGGCTACCATTGAGGAATATATTTTTAATTTTACTGATGGCAGGTCACTCATATGTGAGATGCCGCCTGGGTAGGTGCCACCGTAATGTCTGTTTCACCCACTAAACAGCAGTGTAAATGCACTGTTGTGTTTCGGATTAAAGGATATTGTAGCTTGAGTAACAATTGAACATATTGAGATTTAACATCTCATGTCTTGATGGCAAGCGCAGTGGAGTACCAAGCATTGCTTGGTAATTCAAGGTGTTGTTTGGTTTTCTTACTGTTCATGAGCGGTCGCATCGCTTATCATCAGGCGATAGGCATGCTCGTCTCGCCATAACAATAACAAAAAAAAAATGGCCCAACTCCCAATCGTACTCCCAATTGTAGACAAGGACCGAGCCCTGTAGTGACAGTAGCCCTATGTATATGGGTTCATCTGTATGAGCTACACAGCCACGCTTTTCACAGTCTCGTTTCATAATAGGAATTATAATTAATTTGAAACTTTAATTACAATGTTATACGTTGCGGTTGGTACATTGTTAATCTAATGTGATTCCCAAGTGTAATAATTACAATTGGAGGAATTAGTAATTTGACAATGAGCATTATTGTGCGTGAAATTGTATTAATTAGTAATAACAGTGTTACAATTATTATACAACATGTCACATAATTAATGCATACTCGAGGAGCAGCATGTTAGAAAGAAAGAAAATGTATTTGAAAAGAAACACGAAGAAAAGCAACAGGACCGAGCTCAGCACATTTTTCTTGCATTGACGAATGCAGGACTTTTTTTTTAAACATTTGTAATGATTAATGGATCGTGAATGACGATCACCACTTTCATGATACTATTACATTGATATTTCAAAAGTAAAACCAAATCACTGTTTTTTATCACGCACATTAAGAAAGGCTTATAGAAGTCTGTATTATATTAAACATAATTATATTATATAACTATGACTATATGTATTTAACCAATTTGTACTAATAATGGCATAACATGAGCGATATATATACCGTGTTTTTCTGTTTCTTTCACTCTAACGATGATACACTATATTTTCTCTCACTTTACTGTGTTCCGCATGCGTGTTTAGTGCATGTGCAGTGTATACAGATCGTTTGCTGCATTAGAATACAGAAATATTAATAAATATCTTTTTTCGTCTGCGGATTTTCTTACCAATTCTATTTTTGAACTTCCTAAATAAAGGTTTATTACGGTGAATTAAATATTTATTTATTTATCGGAGTTTTATTCGCATTCATAGTATGATTTTGTGATACTTAACTCGCTTTTTATAAATGTTTGCTTTCTTTTTTAGCAAATACTCAATAAGAGCTTTCTATGTAGGGAAGGGCATATACAGCACATTATCTCATTATACGCCCCACTGCTCTGTAACATTATTTTACAGATGAATAGCATAATTTAATAAACTTTATGTAATAGGTCACAACAAGGTAGGGTTGGTTAAGGGGTGTTTTACATAGTGGGGGTCGGACCCTTAGCAAAGAGGAACTCAAAGAGGGAGAGATAGGGCACATAGGCCAGCCCTATTGCCACATAAGAAATAAACCTTATCTCTAATATTTTATATAAAATTTTAAACTCCGAAAATATTGTATATTAGCCTGAAATTGAATTCAGGACATCAAGGATTATAATTCATAAAAGCTGCCCAAACCAAAACATAAATGCAAAAGCATTTTAAAAAATATATAAAAAATAGCTAACCAATAACATAAATAGCTCATTAACACAGGAATGACGTTTAGCACATAATTAATAACTAGTTTTAAAGCAGTTAATACGATTGCTACTGTTACGTCAACTCGTTAGGCTGAATATTGCGTTAATTGCCTCGCGTCGAAATAACAACGTTACATAACAGTTAACTAACACGTTATTTGCTTAATAGCAATAACGACTGTGATTTGTATTCGTTATTTGTATGATAGTGTTCGGTGTTGTGGTACAACTTAGTTTTTATGTTATTTGTGATTGGAGTCAGCGTTTATTGATTAATGGTTATTTTTAATTAATTGTTAGGTTAGGTTGTTTTGCAATGGTGAAACAAATTGGATTCAAAGCATAGTTGAAGTCAAATAATGTCTATTTATGATATTTTCTCATCAGATAACACAATAGACAGGCATAAACTTGAAATCTGAACCAACTTTTAAAAATAAATACGTTCAACAGTCACATAGTCCAGACCCAATATTAAGATCAAAAAGTTTTGTGTCGTGGTTATCAAGCTACGAGACACTTACAGACTCACAAACACCTAGACTCGAGACAAATACTTGTGGGTCGTACAAACATTTGTCTCTCGGGGGTCGAGCCCGCGGCCTTTGTTTTCACAGCCGGCGTCAAACCCACTGCGCCACGGAGGCTGTCAAATAAGCATTATTTTGTGGGTCGCTGTGACTTACCATCGTATTTCATGGTCATAGCAATCCAAATACGAATATCCCACATCACCAATTCCTGGCAGTCAAAAGAAAACACTTTTTTACAAATATCAAAGATTTAAATTCTAGGAAGAGTTGGGAACTGGCCGTACAAACGGGAACAAATCATACCGAGAATAGACAAAGTTCTCTCACGTACGCGAAATATATTGAAGTAGACCGTTCCACGGCGGTGCAGACGAATATCGCATTTTGCTAGTTTGCGATGCTACGAAACTGCCAAATTGCATATCGATATGGATACGAGGTTTGTCTTAGACGTAAGTTTGCTGGATGGGACTAGATAATCTGAGAAATGGTATTTAAGTGTTCGCACTCAAAGTCTGTAAGTTGTAAATATATAATCTTTGTTTCTGTTGATGTACATGACTATAAAAAAAAATTGACTCCATTTCTTTATTGTATTTATCAACAGGTACCCATATATATCTAATAAACAAATATTTTCTTAACCCATTCAGAATTCGGAATTAAAAAAGTTAGAATTTTTTTAAAGCGTGTGTGGAAGTAATAAAAAAGGATGTAAAACAAAACTAGTGTCGTCATTACACTTAAAATGCATTATAGTGCGCGTGTGTGAAAGAGATGGTAAGGGTACTACCTTCCCAATATTAAAATACTAATATTTACTTTGCCTTATGTTGCATGCTACTTTAATACTGTTCTTATAGAAATTATTTATTTTAACAGTATTTATGTAGGACGCAAAATAATAAAAAAAAAACGATTATAGTCAAATCTTTTAATATTGACTACATTGCCCTTACCATCAGCTGCATACCAGTCAATATAAAACAAAAAAAAACAAAAGCCGAAGCCAAAGAAAACAATTACTTTAGAATGGTTAGGTTGCTACACGTATTTTTTGCGATGTTACTGAATACTTATTCATTGTAACCGACCCATTCATTCAATATTTAAGACTTGCTATATTGTTGGGTTTCCATTCAAGAACACATTTGTCATTACTCGTGCATTGTTTGTTAGTTCAGTGACCTTTCTTTTATAAAAACACTGTTTGTGGATGTTTGTTATAAATTTTTTCGAAGTAGTACCTTCTATAAAAAGAAATTGTATTAAAAGAAGATATAAAAAATAATGTTGAGGCGTCTCATAAATAAATAATATTCGTGCTAATAGATAAAACTGTAATATTGCGTTGAGGTCTATGGTTGAGGTCAACCATCTTTTGTCATAACATTGTAATGACACAAGTAATTTTAATGTATCAATAAAAGCCATATTAATATTCTTTTGTTATGAATTCGATTTTAATTTTATTTGACGTTTTTATTGTTTTATAATTTTCTTTACATTACTATTGTTACGGCTGATTTACATTTTTTGCCTTAAAAATATAAAACAATACAATTAAAGTCATTGTACATTGGAAAAATGTAGAGATTGTTATGATTTTCTATTCTTTTTATTGCAGTGAATTGCGAGACGAGCATGTCGTTCGCCTGATAGTAAGCGACACGACCGCTCATGAACAGTAACAAAACAAACAACGCCTTGAATTACAAAGCAATGCTTGACATTCCACTGCGCTCGCCATCCTGAGATATAAGATGTTAGGTATCAATATGTCAAGTAGTTACTCTGGCTACAACGTCCTTCAATCCGAAACACAAGAGTGCATTGACATTGCTGTTTGTTTTTGTCTTTATAATTAAATATTATTACAATTAATTCACATGCTATAAATAAATCAGTATCTAAAAATATTATAGTTTCAGTGACCCCGAGTTTTGTAAACATCGAAATGTTTATGACAGTGAAATTATTAGTATGACCGACTTATATATTACTAGTGGACGGCCCAGCTTCGCCCGGGTACAAATAGATTTCTGTACAATAATATGTACGTATTATACATATAAACCTTCCCTTGAATCACTCTATCTATTAAAAAAACCGCATCAAAATTCGTTGCGTAGTTTTAAAGATTTAAGCTTACAAAGGGATATAGGGACAGAGAAAGTGATTTCGTTTTATACTAGGTAGTGATTAAGATTCGCACTACTTACGCGTTTTGATCGGTCAGTGAAATTGTATTGTCTATTACAAATTATGTTCCTATTCTTCAAGCAGCATTGATCAAACAAATTTGTTTTCGATGGATAGACACGGTGTAGCCTTTCAAATCTAGGCCATCCAGTTGACCACGCTGGTCTAGCGCGGGTTGGCGGACTTTATGTACCATATAAATTCTTACAAATCGCAATGGTATGCAGGTTTTCTCACGATGTTTTCCTTCACCGTTAGAGTGCATGGTGATAGACTATCAATACACATATGGCTCTTAAAAGTCAGAGGTGTGCCCTGGGATTCGAACCCGTGAACATGTTGGCAGCCGCGTCTGGTCCGTTTACCAAAAGGCCACCACGCACTTATCACCATAGTGACCAATTGTTGTATGGTATGTATGTGTCCACCAAACCGCATTAGGCCAACATGGTAGACTATATGGCCTAACATATACACTCTCAATTGTACTCTCGATTGTAGAGGAAGCTCGTGCTCTGGGGGGGTTGACTCTATGAAACTATACGAGCTTCTAATGATCAGATGTTTGACGTCCGGAGTAAGATATAAGTTTTCCACTTCCAAAAATCAACGCTATTTTCTATTATACTTATAATTTTTTCCAAACTTAGTCTATGGTTACGATGTTCGATAGAGGATTTCAACATTTTGTGGCGTATTTAGGCACATTCGTGAAGTCTTACGTACGGCGTCTGAACATTCAAAGTTCGTATCGTTTCATGGAATTACTTCCCTGTAGTAGGACGTATATATGGGCTGATGCATAATACCTCGCTATTGTTGAGGTCAATGATCCACCACAGTGAATAATTGTTATTACGTGAGACGTGCCTCACTTATAACGTTTCTATGAGAATATTTGTATTACCATTTCTAGTATAACTATATCTTTACCTCACGGGTGCTAACACGCTCGGATAGTTGCCTACGAAAGCCTGGCTTTTATTAATTTTTCCATATCTAACAAGGTGCAAACAGTTAGCAAAAACCGTCAAAGTTTCGCCCCAATATTAGTTTTAGGCTTACCTTTTAATATAACACGGCTTTGAATCGCAGGGAATGTGCAAATGCTCTATATCTTTTATTTTTTTTAAGTTAGCTTTTGAAGTCAAAAGAATACGGTAGACTGCAGTGACGTCATTTATTGAATTTCAGTAAGGTTTCATGTTAGAATTGTAATGGCTTGCAGGCAATGATGTTTTAATAAAGATGACGCATATCCATATTGCGTGACGCTTATAAACTGTCCTACTAGGCATATACATACTCATTTGTTAATACTTTATGACAATTTTAGTGAATGAAATAGATTAAACAGAAAGTACGAGACGGAAAGAGATAGCATTGCGCTATCCAAACATAGAATCGAAGCGATAGAAACAGAAGGGTGACGATAAATAAAACTACCTATTTGGTTTTATGAGTATTTAATATATTAACATTGAGGTTGCTACGTGAGTCTACCTGTGGTACGCCATCCTGAAACAAAATATATTTGTATTTGCTTACAACCATGAGAAAATAAAGAAATAAATTGATTGCCGTTTTTTATATTCGTTTTTAGGTGCATGCTTGCACTAAAAATTGATCTCTTATTAATATTATTTTTTTCATCCCAAAACATAAGATCTTAAATCGCAATAAGCACAGCGATTACTCGGGCGAGGATATCCTTTAAACCGGAACATCACATGGCATTTAAACTGTAGTTTGGCGGGAGAAATAGACATTGCGGTGGTACTTACCATATGAGGCGGCGGCGTCTCACATATGAGAGACCTGCCACTAGTATACAACCGATACTACAACCGATGGTGCAGGTTTTTTTTATGTGGATGTATTTTCGTAGTTGTATATTTTTATTCATAATTAAATGGGCACAACCATCAGTTTTAAAGGCATCCAGACACGACCCTCTCTTTTTGTTCGAACCGTGCTTAGTGTATTTACGTCTCAAAAGCTCATCACGTGGAAATCTGAAAACATTCAATGATATATGTAAATATAAATGTATAGTCAATCAAAGTATATGGGGTAGGTATTTTGTAATGTTCGTGGTTGGAATAAGTTATTTATTATGAAAATAATTCATAACAAATAACTTTTTCGTTTTAAATATGATTGAAACAAATGTACAACAATCCAAATCCATTCAAACATTCATCGTCAATTTTCTGTATCATCAGTTTCGCTTCTGATTTATTAATCTATGACGCACGCTTTTTGTCCCTATCGCACTTCACAATCTTTGTATTAAGCGATCCTTCTTACACAATTGAAGGCGCTATTTACTAATTTAAATAAAAATTAAATTTTGTGTGGTTTTTATATACTTACGTATGGTTTGGAGCTCCAATTTAGTTTCATATCTTTGCACCTAATTTTCTACACATTGAAAACACACGGTTCGACACTATAGACAATATTTTCGTAATAAATTATGTTGACGGCACTGACGTCTTCCCTCTGTCGCCGTTGCCATGCGACTAGATGAAATTACATCAATTGCCCGAATTTGAACGCCTCACTTTTGAAGTGCTAGTGCGATATCTACGTCGTGTTTGTATAATATATCATTGCTTGCAGGGGATAGAAAAAACGTCACCTATGCCTTTATCTGGTTATCTGTGGTAATTTTCTATACCTTCCTACCACCTACACCTTATTTACATGCTTTTTGAAGCATAGATATCGTAACTTTAGCAAAACACGCAAAGTTTATACTTGAGTAAAAAGTCGTTCACCTAAAAGATGCATCATTTTCATATTATTATTTTCCTTGTTATTAAATTAATTGCGAATGAAAAACATGGTAGAGTCCCTAAGAGACTGAGCGAGCTTCGGTGCTCGGTGTCAATTCTTTGCGTGCCTCTATTGATTCTGGTTTACAGGCGTTGCAGAAGTGCATGGGACAGCAAAATAGTATTTTATACAGGGTATATCAAGACTGCTACCGAAAACGAAGCCGGGTGGTAGTTTAAGCGACTTCAGACACAATGCAACAGAAAAAGTTGCAAAAAAAGTGAATTTTTTTTTTTGTTATTTTTTTCCTATGACCATATTTGGGTGGTAAATACATTTTTTCCTAAAATAATAGTGTTTACCCTTTTATTTATAAATAATCTAGGGTATAAAAGTGTTTAAATTATTATTTTAGCAAAAACTATGGATTTACCACCCAAAAATGACGATATTTAAAAAATCATAAAAAATAATTGTCCCGTTTCTTTGTGAAATTTTTAGTTACATTGTGTTTGTAGTCACTAAAACTACCACCCGGCTTCGTTTTCGGTAGCAGTCTTGAGATACCCGGTATACATTATAAGTAAAAGTGAAAATTAAAAGTGCGTGGTGGTCTGTTGTTAAACGGATAAGACGCGGCAACCAACTTGTACACAGTGGTCGTGGTTAAAGTTCCAGGGCATATCACTGATTTTTCAGAGTCATGTATATTTTGGTAGTAAATCACCGCACATTATAACGGTGGAGGAAAACAGCGTGAGAAAACCTGCACACAACAGCGATTTATAAGCATTTCAATGGTATGTAAAGTCCGCCAACCCGCACTAGTTTAGCGTTGTCAACTATGGCCTAACCCATCTCAATCTTACTTTCGATTCTAGAGTAGACGCGTGCCCTGCAATAGGACGGTTATAAGAAATACAAGTAAGTAATAACAAGATGTATCAGTATCAGCCCATATACGTCCCACTGCAGGGCACGGGCCTACTCTACAATCGACAGTACGATTGACAGTGGTTAGGCCATATAGTCCACCACGCTGGCCTAGTGCAGGTTGGCGGACTTACATACCATAGAAATTCTTATGAATCGCTATGGTATGCAGGTTTCCTCACGATGTTTTCCTTCACCGTTTTAGTGCGTGGTGATTGACTATCAATACACACATGACTCCGAAAAGTCAGAGGTGTGCCCTGGGATTTGAACCTGCGACCACCGTGAACATGTTGGCAGCCGCGTCTGGTCCGTTTACCAACAGGCCACCACGCACTTTCAAAAACAAGATACATCTTAAAATAGTTTAAGTTTCTAAATTAGTACTTGGCAATAGGGAAAATGTTCGTCAAAAAGATAATAAGGCTCATACATATTTATAAAATGTTTTGATGTATATCTTAAGGTTAAAAACGTGTCTGTTAATATAATTAGGTAGTGACTTATGTACTGCGATTGTACATAATTTAATTTTTTTTGTTTATCTATAGATTTTCCAGGTCAATGTTCATGATCTTGATCATTGGAATCTATCTAACCTTCCACCTAAGTCAAGGAGCAGTGTTGACGGTAGAATTAGACAAGGCAGTGGTACCTACCTAGAAACCTTTCGTATGTATGTATATTATATGGGTACATATTCGAAAACAGTGAATATATATGTAAACTTATATTTACGTGTATGCATAAAATTAATTTAAATATGTATTTTCCAATATATGTATATACATATATTTGCATCTATTTGTACAATCGCTGCATCACCCAAAGGTGGACTGGTAGAGAATGCCTTAGGCATTAAGTCCGCCTTTATACAACATTATGTATAAAAAGTTTAATAAATAAATAAATATTCATTAGTAGCTTTTGTACTTGTATTAAATGCTTGTATTGCTAATTGTTATTTTATTCTCTGAAATAATTTATAATTTTATAATATTAACAAATTTTTTTTAATTTAATTAAGTTTGACTTAGCTCTACTAGCCATTAACCTACACTATAGATTAAATATTACCTGCTAATAATGTATAAATCCAGAGGATTATTAAATAAATTAATAAGAATTATAATTACCGTACCGGTGACTCGTCTTTAAGCGGAATAAATAAATTTCCATTTTAGGCCTATTTCCGAAAAGCTTTCCATTGTATTTGGGCATTTAGAAGTTTAATATTATAATAATAAATATAAGTCTATATCCTTTTGTTCGAGTTGTTTAATCGTGAAAAGATAAAAAACTGACTTAAATGTATGACATTTAAATATTATTGTTATAATGCATTATCTTATCTTTTGATTATCGATTCTTAATTTAATCGCACACTATGATTAATTTTATTTAAATTATTCATACAATATTCCTTTGTTTAATATGATAATGATTTTCTTATGATATAAAAGTAATCATCCGCATTAATAACACTTTCGCGGACACAACGTGATTGTACGTCATGATTTGAGATTTTAATACGACACAACGTATAATGACGTCCAGCGTATCCATACGTTATTATACGTTGTGTCCATCATAATACATATCACACGAAACGACGTTTGCAAACGAAAACGTGATAAAACGTTTGTCATACAACGTATTTACACGCAAATATATTTGTATGGCAATTTATTGTGTCATATTAGAATACAACTTGAACTGAGACCGTCCGCGAAAGTGATAAAAGCGTTCTAATACTCGTAGTTGAACAAACGCTATTTTATAATAATACCCTTAATTTTCATAATACAGATAACAGACAATTTCCTTCTTTGACAAAGATATTTTAAATATTTTATTAATTTATCAGACAAAAATATTTTCATAGTATAACTTCATTACAAGTATTTTAATTTACTGATGTTTAATATTATTAAAATTTAAATTATTATTATATTTTGAAGTCCATAACCAGTTTTAATTTCAATTAATTGAAGTCGCAGTTAATGAAAATGAAAAATAATAATTTTAATGGTACTTGAGAACTTTAGCTAATTTGTTCATGAAAGCCACCTAAGTGCGTCAGCGATTTACACAGGAGTGTCAAAATTACAAGGCAATAAACTGCTCAAAAGTGCTTCCTTGATATCATCAAGGAAGATATGAGAAGCAATGGTCTTACAGTCGAGGATGTAAAGATCAAAAGCATGAATGCTGATAGGACGAAAAGTGAGGAAAATTTGTCAAAAGGGAAATCCCAAACAGAAATATGGCATTAAAGGAAATATAAACAAATTCACGTCCAAAAGGGAAGCCTATAGGTATCGTTGTAAAGGATATGTAGGAAAATTAATTAGAGAGGAAGAACTTATAGAAAGTAAAAGTCGCAAGTCGCAGTGCACCTTGATCAACCACTTACAGTAGGTGACCTTGCTCTCCTTACGCAGTATTTTTAGTTATTTTGTAATTATAAAACGGGCTCTCATCACACGTGGTAAAGTTTATACGTAAACTTTAGTCTATGCAACGGAATTTCAGATAGCTAGTTAATTATTATCAACGTGTTCCAACGCAGGGAGTTGACTCTATAACACCGCAATGTCTGTTTCCCCCGCCAAACAGCAGTGTACGTGCACTGTTGTTTTGAATTGAAGGAAATTGTAGCCAGTGACACTTATTGCCCTTATACAGACTGCTTCTACCATCTTACATCTCAAAAATCTGAATTATATTTTTTGATTGCAAGCAAACATGTTTATTATTTTGTAATTGCAGGCAAAGTGACATTAGTTGCTCGCGAAGTGCAAGTAGCTCAGCCGTTTAGAAATTGCTAAATAAATATTATGTTGTGATTGGACAAGAGCGTGCAAAAAATACGGCTTTCTCGTTTTAAGCATGTGTGCAATAAGCCTGGCGTTCCCAACATGGTCTTCTTATGATGGGTAAACATATGATATGTTTGTTCGTTCAACTTGGAGTTGGGTCCAGTCGGTGTCAGGGGTTTTCGCCATTCATGATCTTCACTAACTCTACTTGAGGACCACTCTCATATCTACTTTGATGCTCTATAAAATGCATAGAAATAGAAGATAGGCCAATGGATTTTTGGCAAACGAAACGTAATAATGGCGGTGCTACTCACGTTGACTTTGTGTGAGAAGTAATTAACTTATTCAAAATCAGTTGTGACTCTACCTGTCCCATATAATAATCTTATAAGTCAGTCAAATTCATGAAACATATCCACAAAAATGGCTGGAATCAATACTATAAAATTTTAGTGCCACAAGAGCAAAATGTGTTTTTACTATGACTTTCAAACCGGAACACAACAGTGTATTTCCACTTCTGTTTGGTGGGAAAAAAAGGCGGTCTCTTCCATATGAGGGATCTAAAAATATACTGGTTCATTTCTTTTAGCTTTAAAATATATTTACCACTTCTCATTTCTATTCTAGGTAGGAGTCATCTACATATCAAAGGTTATCAACTATTACACGCTTTTATCGGCCAGATATAATATGTAAATGCCTTGCAAAGCTGAGAATTAATTGATTATCTTAATAATGTTAACTTTAAATGACAATTTAAGAGAGAGATATTTTCTAAAAATAACCAAATAAAAATAAATAAGCAAATTTATGCAATTTTAATAATTCTTAGTCAAATAAGAAATAGATTTAAATAATCTTTTACCTAATTGCATTCTTATTTTGTCTGCATTTATCCTACATTTATTCTTGAATTAGTATCTCATGATTACTAAGTGATGATTATACATTGAAAAGAGATGGGTAACGAATTATAGAACGAACAATAAAAACATATATATTTTTTTTCAGAATATATTTACATAAGGAAACAAATATTTATCGACTAAAATATTAAATTCATAATAAGGAGGTGGTTTAAACCTAAATTTCATGTTAGAAACGTATATTATCTGCGTGGAATGTACTCAAACTCTAATCAGAATTGCAAACATCACCAAAATGTATTAATTTATAATAAAGACACCCCAAAAGCTCCTATAGGATGCTTCGGATGAGCTGGATTCATAGTATTTTACTCCAACTGCTTCTGTAGTTTCGTTGGTTAGACACCAGCTGTGAAACGAGGGGAAGCCGGTTGGATATCTGCACCAAGACAAGAAGTTTGTGAGACTAACAAATATTCGTCTTGTATCTGGATTCTGGTAAGACCGAAAAGTCTCTTGCAATATGTACTCTAACGTCCCGGCCTCAATATAATGATAGCCTTAATGTTAACAGAAATAGTGTATATTTAAAAAAAATCACATTTGGCCCGTTGACACTTGGTCGTTCAAGTATCTGATATCTGATACCTACGACACAAGAATTAAGTGATCCTAATGTGGGGTAGTACTATGTAGGTTCAGTGGTGGTAGGTCTCTCATATGTGAGAGGCCATCTGGGTGGGTACCGCCGCAGTGTCTATTTCTCCCGTCAAACAGCAGTGTAAACGCACTGTTGTGTTTTGGGTTGAAGGGCATTGTAGCCAGAGTGACTACTGGACATATTGAGACTTAACATCTTATGTCTCAGGGTGGCGAGCGCAGTGGAATGCCAATCATTGCTTTGTAATTCAAGGTGTTGTTTGGTTTTGCTACTGTTCATGAGCGGTCGTATCGCTTACCATCAGGCGAACGGCAAGCTCGTCTCGCCTTTCATCGCAATAAAAAAAAAAGGTGACTATTGGGTGTATTTATTATTAAGATAAAAAAAATAAACCTATACTAAAATACACAAATATATGTCTAAACCGCCTAGATACTTAAGTGAAAGTTAAACAATACTTGCAGATGAAGTAGACGGTGCTATTGGCAAACTTAGTTCATTACTCAAGTGTGGAGCGGTAGGGAGTAAAACTTCTAACCGCTTCCAGTAATATATTCATCACCTCAAAAAGGTGTTATTTTGTGTTCAAAGCATACAGTATTATTTTAGGGTACGTGTGAAATAACCGCGATACAGGCTAATGCCTAGTGCGAAAATCTTTGGTGATATCTCTTTGTGTACAAGAATTGTTAAAATAATTCAGTTAGGTGGATTTTATATTATTATTTGTCTCGTTGCTGGGATTGAATCTGTGGCCACTCGTATCACGCCTGCTCTCAACCAATTGCGTTACAGAGGCTATTAGTGATGAATGATGAAAATAAAAATAATAAATTCATAAGGTTCTCAGCCCACTACTATCCGGCAAAAAACATTCTTTGGAAAATTAATATTGACCACTACTTGATGGAACTTCTAGTCACTAGTGGATGGAAAAATAACATCGGTATTTATTAAGACCATGATCGCCCATTGTTAAATAGAGGACTTGAAGAGATTTCCAATGAGTTTAGTTGCCCACCACACTGGATGAGTAGAGGTTGGCGAACTTCACATACCATAGCAAAGGAATCTTAATAGCTTGTATCTACACTCTCAAATATTAACACTGCTATAATTAACTATGTCTTTAAGAGATTGATAATACAATTGTGAAAATATTTTAACAATCCATTTGTACAATTGTGGTTCATTAATACTACATCATAAAAAATAAAGATTTGTAGGTGTTATTCTCTGATAAATAAATTGTATATTATATTGCTATCATATAATATCTCGTTGCGAGGGATTAAAAAAAAATTATCGCTAGAATGCACTTTTATCGTGATAATGCATATACATTCACATTATCGCTGTTATCTAACCTTTAATGATTATTTTATTAATTATTTTTTGTCAGGTCGGAACAAGATCTACGCATTCAACGGTTGCGTTATGCCTGTCCTTTTGTACTTTTTTAGTATATTCAAATTTACTCTGACCACACTGGATGCCCTGGATCTACTGACTACACATCGTATGCATCATCAACGTTCGTCAGTGATGAAATTCTACATCCCGAGGAGAAGTGGGTGTCGAGGCGTTATTAATGTATAATCACACTGTGTGCAATCTCAGGGATTATTTCCTTTACAGCAACGTGGGTACACATAGGGTTGAAGTTTCACTGGATAAAGGATTTACCCAGCTCTCATTAAGAAATGGCGGAATCCTCTGGCGATTAGCGTTAAGGAACTCGAAGAATAATGGAAGAGCAGAGTTGCATAGTTGGTTCTATTGGGCTCTCCATGGACCTGGGATACGTTTCGGCAAACAATAATATATTTCATGACTTCACGTTTTCTAAAATAACTTGAGTTTTTAAAGAAATTATTATTTTCAATTGAACGGGATAGCTTGTATTGCTCCACGTTATGTCGCATAGCTTCCAGCGTGTTGATCAAAGAACTACATAGGCTTGCCTTTCCAAGAATCAACTCCACGACTTCAAAGAATTATATAAAGACTGAAGTCGGATAGTGGACCTGATACAAGTTTATAGAACGTTATGTCAGCCGCTGTCAACAGGTTGGTTTGAAATGACTTAGGAATTATATCTGAATGCGTTGGTGTCAGTATTAAGAACCGTTTTTCTCTCTTCAATTTATTTTTAGATTTATTTATTGCTGCTTAAATAGCATTTATGAAGATAACAAAATAAGAATAAGATTTAAAAAAAATACGTATGGTGAGATACAATGACAAACATGTGATAATTATGAGAGGCATATTATTATGCTAATTATGCCAACAACAGGTACCCCCATTCAGTTTCTTACTGCAGCTAATACCAATTCAATATAACGAGTATAAATGTTTGTCCTTTACATTGCAAAACCCACCTCAATCTGTGCAACAACATATATTTCTTTAAATTTTATTTCTGGATCCAAAATTCGACATATGCCAATATAATTCAAGTGAATTATAGCCATTGGCATCGTACGACTAATGATAATAAAGTCGCTGGTTAAACATTCCTATACAATAAGTTCACTAAACTGAAGTTAAATTACGAATTACAATGATAAATAAAGGTTTGAGAGACGTAAATCTTTAAAACGTACGTGGCATGCATAGAAATGTTAGAAGATGCAATTAGGTAAACAAAATGAGTTTGTTTATAGGGAATCAAAAAGTCATACATACGATATCTAAATATTTAAAAAAAACTTAGATCGAAATTTTTAAAATATTTACATTTTATTTGACAGCCTCCGTGGCGCAGTTGGCTAGACGCCAGCTGCGAAAGGAAAGGCTGCGGGTTCGATCCCCGCACCGAGACAAATATTTGTGTGATCCACTGGTATTTGTTTTGGTTCTGGGTGTTTGTGGAGCCGAAAAGTGTCTCGTAGTTCCTGATACCCACGAACTAAGACACGATCTTATTGTGGGATCAGTACTATGTATGTGACATTTGTTTATAATATTTCGATCTAAGATAAATTATACGAAAACTTTTGACGAAATTCTTATTGAACTTCTAGTCAACTATATCATATGCATTTCTTTAGTTTAATATGTTATGTATATTATTTTCAAAACCTAACCATGGAAGTATTAAAATAAACACCGCTGAAAGTTTTTTTAAATAGAGTATAAATTCTGTATTCTGTCTCAGCCCATATATGTCCCATTGCAGGACACAGGCCTCCTTTACAATCGGCCGTACAATTGAGAGTGGTTAGGCCATATAGTCCACCACGCTGGCCTAGTGCAGGTTGGCGGACTTACAAACTATAGAAATTCTTATAAACCGCTATGGTATGCAGGTTTCCTCACGATGTTTTCCTTCACCGTTTTAGTGCGTGAGAATATAAATATTATCATGAAATCTTTTAAGTAAACAACCCAACACTTGACAAAAATACAATTACGGACGTATTGAAACGGAAGTAATCAAAGTATGGGACACGATACTCCGACTTCCGACCTTCTATTATTGACAATGAATACAAGAAAACAATATTATTTAGGATAGGGCAAAGAGCTTACATTATACAGCCGTCAAAATACCGACTTACGTACAATTGTGAGTTCACTGACTTTTGACTTCAGTCACTATGGTTATTGTCTTCTTATGCACATGACGAGTTTTTTCCTACCAAATGTTGGTCATTGTTTTGCTTATTTAAAGTATCTTAATGATTTAAAAAAGTATAATCAGCTTGAGTGGCAGTTTGTTTATGAATTTCATTTGAGAAGTGAGGTAGGTGCAAGTTAATAGTTGCTATTATATCTTAGTCCGGTGGAGGAAAACATCGTAAGGAAGCCTGTGTACTATGGCGATTTATAAGAATTTCTATGATATGTAAAGTCCGCCAATCTGTATTAGACCAGCGTGGTGGACTATAATTATGGCCTAATCACCCTGAATCGGCCTCTCTATTGTAAAGTACCTGTCCTCTGCATTGGGATGTACATATTACATAAGCTGTTACAGTGTGTAAAGTGTTTTATTCCATCATCCAATATACTTTGAAATAAAACTATTATTAACGGATTTTTTATTATAAAACTATTATTTGCTGTTTTGGTTTAATTGGACTGAGTCGGCTCCGTGACCACGAAACTTGTAGAGTAATCGAAACGTCGGGATCTTAAAAAAAAAAACGAAAGCCCGTAAATAATAGTTTTATTTCAATGTGTAACATTCGCGTAAATCTAAGGAACCATTATCCAATATACTTTATAAAATATCGGCAAAGTTTTGATGCCTGCACAAGAGCTACGTTTGTCTAAAGTGGAACGCGTTTTAACTTTCGTAAGTGGTATGTTTATTTACCACATACATCATTCAAAAAAAAAAGACAATTTTTTTAACTTTCAAACCAATTATTCTGACTATTTTCATTTTTTTTTTATAATTCGAAATGAATTCTTCTAACTATTGTCTTACCAATTAGTATAGTGAGACTGTTGCGATAATTTGGCAAACCGTATTCCGCATTAATAATGTTAATGGTGCCAAACATTTTCAAGATTTTTACCTACTTACGGTGTATTTAAATGTGAATAAAAGACGGGCTTTCTTTTTTGTCATGATTTTGCGGTAATTAACAAATCCGGATTATATCACAAAGTAAATAAATTAAGTTTTGTTGTTATTCTGAAATAAATCAACAGCTTTCTTGATCCCAAATCATCTTATGAAACAAATACTAACTAGTGAAGATAACAAAGCATGACATGTATGGGGTTGAGAAAGCGACCGGTAACTATGTTTACCTTATAGTGGAACAGCTGTTACCAATCTCAAATTTTTTTTAATTACAAATTTGAAGTTGGTTTATTTGGATTTCTCTGTACGCCTGAGGTACGGTCCTCGAGCTATATCCCTAGCCAACCCTGAATTCGTCAGAAAGGCTGTTATTTTCCCTATTATAATAAAGTAACTACATTTTATCTAATGGTCATTGCTCTGCAGTCCAAATAGAGAACAGGCTTGGGTACTTTCGCCGCGCGAAATGATTAATCCGGCCACCTTGACATTGCATCTACGACGGGGTAACTTGCAATTGGACAAACAACTACTATTTCTTTTCATCATTGTGCAAGCTTGTTTATTTTATTTTTTATTGTAATGAGTGGCGAGACGAGCACGTCGTTCACCTGATGGTAAGCGATACGACCGCTCATGAACAGTGGCAAAACCAAACACCTTGAATTACAAATCAAGCTTGGCATTCCACTGCGGTCGCCATCCTGAGACATAAGATGTTAAGTCTCAATATATCCAGTAGTTACTCTGGCTACAATGTCTTGCACACCAAAACAGAACAGTGCATTTACACAGCAGTTTGGCGGGAGAAATAGAAATTGCGGTACTACCTACTCAGGCGGTCTCTCACATATGAGAGACCTACCGCCAGTATGTATGGTATGTTCTTAAAACAGGATAATTAGAATATTAAAATTTTAAAATGTTGTATAAATCATTAAGGTGTTTGCGTCAGAGATAATCCAAGTTATTAAAAACAAATTTGACGACGAATATAATCTTTTGGGAAATTACAGAATCAGATTGTTCATAATTATGTGAAATACACCAATTAGGAACAAAGAAATAAATATCAAGTACGTTACAGATATAGGTATTTATATCACTAAGCCAAATTAATATCTACGATCGTATTTATACAAGACCTTTTTAATTAAAATATATGCGTTATATATGTAAATTACACTAATAAACACATATTAGGCAAGCTTGGATAAATGAGAAATATACTCGTATCTCATCACTTGTGACCTTATCCATAGAGAGTTTTTAAACCTTTTTTGGTTTACGAATATTTTGTCTTGTTCGCTCAAACTGGGCGCTTGCTCTATACTCCGACACGACGGCAAATGTTCGAACATCGTACGTAAATGTACGAATATGCCTAAATACTTTTCAAAATATTCAAATTATCCATGGTACATAGTCTCTATCGACTAAAGTCGGAGTGAATAATAAGTTTCATAGAGACTAGTGGGCAGGCCCGGCTCCGCCCGGGTGCATACACGTTTTAAAATGGCGGTCAAAATGTTTAATTCTGACTATCAGTTTAGAATATCGACTGATCGGACCACGAAAAACGAACAAAATTTCCTCGTATTTGCTAGAAATATCACTACTGCTTTCCTCATATAGGTCATAGCGTGATGATATATAGCCTATAGCCTTCCTCGATAAATGGACTACCCAACACTGAAAGAATCATTAGTAGTTCCAGAGATTAGCGCGTTCAAACAAACAAACTCTGCAGCTTTATAACATTAGTATAGATTTTTAGAAGCTTTAAACTTTTATCTTATAGTTACGTGTACGTCGAACGAACGAACATTCAAACTTCACGACGGATTATAGAGTAATCTCCCGAATTCAAAAGTCCACCGAAAAGGGATAAAACATACATACTAAAATTGGTTTATATATCTAAGAAAACAGTTGATAAGGTATGTAGTACAAAGTAGTACGGAGAGAATGTACCTTAGTATAAGATTTTTTTAAGTAAGAACGATATGACGAGCAGGTCTCTAAAGAGTCAAGTCTATCAAGACAGCATCACTTACATTCGTAAAATACTTCATAACATTGTGCTAAGATGACTACGGACTATTGTGTGACTTTAGGTGTTAAGCTTTTTAATGACCAGTAATTTCATTGTCAACAATGTACTTAAAAATCATGTGACTACTCGGTACATGGCAAAAGTTATAATATAAAAAAAAAAAAACAATTTAATTTGGTTTTAATCCTGCAATTTTCGCTGGACACCTAGCTAATTATAGCGATTATAATAAGCAATTACACAGGCAATTATAATAATATACAGGGTGACCCAGACCTACACGGTAAACCGATAACGGGAGTTGGACCATTCTACTTTGACCGACACTGTAGCATTGTAACCAATGATTAGAAATCATAATCAAATTTATTATTTTAATTAACGTTTTGCTTCATAGTATGGTCTAGCTCCCGTTACCGATTTAGCGTCTAGTTCTGTGACACTCTGTATACAACAGTAATAATACTCTATTATACACACTGTATTTAAAAGTAGGTGTTAACTCGCTAATTCTACTCGATATCATTTTCCAAAAAAAATATTTAGTTAATATATTATTTAGAACTTCATAAAATTTTTGTTCCACAAATGTATTAGAACTAAAGCACATATAATTCCTTATAACCCGCATGCAGTGATTAGCCTCTCAGCAAGCGAACCGAGAATTTTAATTGGCAATACCGTGTTTCACATGCAGTTCCCGTGTACGTATATTGCTGTTACTAATATAAATTATTTAGTTGGGACTGAAAAATACGACTAGAACTTTTCTCGCTCGAATAATCATTGGCATCTAGATACTAATGAAAAATCGAATATCACTAAAATTCTTACAAAATTTCGAAAACAGATGCAAAAACAAATATATAACCAGATCAAGGTGAGCCTTCATTAAAATCTTCATATACAGTAAATGCGCTTTTAAACGTTTCCAATCAAGTTCTTTTCAAGTGGAATATTATATTATAATGCTGCAAAAACATACATGCATGCTTTCAACTTTCTCCTTCGCAAGTCAAATTACGCAATCTCTATAGAACTAATGACGTAATTTGTTTTGATAAAATCATGCGAAATGAAATCAAAAGAAATATAACTATAATTTATATTTACGACTGCCTCGGTGGCGTAGTTGTACTACGGTACGGTCACAAAACTGAGGTCTCGGGTTCAAATCCCGGGTTGGGCAAAGTGATATTGGATTTTTCAATTCATTATCAGCCCAGAGTCAGGAATTTGTGCCCGATATGGCGATAGGCTCGCCATCTATCACATTGTGGGACGGAACATACAAGGCGAAATGTGGGTGTCCTGACACCTCTGCCTACCCCTTCTGGGAAAAAGGCGTGAGTTTATGTATGTATGTATATTTATATTTACGCATCGTTTTATAGTATGTTGTCGTTGGTTCATTTATTTTACAGGTTCAGTAGAAAAAGAATCTATTATAATTTTATGACAACGTCCATGACACAGGCACTTATAGCCCTGGCGAAATAAGATTCGATATTAGCACCAAGGCAAACGTTTGTCGACGCACAAATAATTATGTATCAGCCCATATATGTCCAACCCACACTAGGCCAGCGTGGTGGACTATATGGCCTAACCACTCTCAATCGTACTCTCGATTATAGAGGATGCCCGTGCCCTGCAGTGGGACGTATATGGGCTGATACAGCAGCTACAGCAGCGGCAGCCATATATGTCCCATAGCAGGACACAAGCCTCCTCTAAAATCGGGAGCATGATCGGGAGGATTAGGCCAAAGCTCACGTAATATGTGATATGAATTAGTTCTAAATTTATATAATGCACTCAATAAGAAATATGCAGGTTTGCATTCATCATTGATTGAATCAAACTTCTACCAATTATTGTAACAGCCGAAATAGGGTTGGATCGATCAAGATAGTAACTTTTTCCGTAAGAAACCGTTGCTAAGTAACAGTTTCCTTCGATTTCCTTACTAAACAAACATGTTAAGGAAAATAGTATAAATACTACAGACATTATTACAAGTATATCGGTACTGTATCTAAACAACTCCGTTTTTATCCTCAAGTGTATTTGAATCATACTTTTTTATATTTATTTTTTTAAAAACAAAACGGGTTACAATCATGAATACAGTAACACCAATATGTTTTTTTCTGGACAATAATTTTTACCCAACAGCTCGTGTTCCAGTAAGTAACAATCCAGCTACAGGTACAAATTGGTTATAACAATGAAATACAGTAAAACTAACAAACTACAGATTAAAAAGAAAATGAATAATAACAATAAATGAAAAAAGAATTCATAAGCTATTAAAAATATTACAATAATATGATGTTAGCCGTTAGGTGATTTGTTTAATAAGTTTTTGAGGATATTTTGGATATTGCTTTGTCTGAAATGAAAAATACAAACAAAGAAATAGCTTTACTTAAATCACGCACAATATAACAAGTACGTATAAGCGTTCTATACACTTGTCAGACATAATACCCATTGTATGATTTTCTGTGCAAAGTCACCGACCAGAGACAAAAAAGGTGCATTAGGCAATTTTCCATTATGCATAGTATTCAAACAAGAATCATTTTTTGTCAAAAGTTCATTGTTTGCTATGTCAGTGAATCCTTAGAAATGTCATTGTTAAATACTCCTGGTTCTAAATATTGTTATTCTGATAGGTAATTTTCAACATGATGCCAACCTATATTTTTAACGCTTCGCCGAGCACGCACAGGAATTGCTGCAATTTTAATAATTTCATCCACTGTGATAGCTTCCGTTCTTAAATAATCGCATACATTAAGTTGCTCAACCACCGTGGTAGTAATTATATAATCGCTTTCGAAATTCGCATATCAAACATTTTAGAATTATTGATCTCTTCAATAGCACTCTTCAATCTAATGCTAAGATTTTTACATACATAAACTCACGCCTTTTTCCCAGAAGGGGTAGGCAGAGGCGCCAGGGCACCCACATTTCGCTCACATTAGATTGTTAATGCCGAAATATGACGTTGCCAATCTTAATTTAAACTTTTCATGCCTTGTTTCTCGCATGTTAGTATCATAGTTAGCATTTGATTTGTCTAAAATATATAATTTGAAAAAATAATACCAATATAAAAACTATATAAAGTCGTCAACGGAAACGATATACGATGTCGGTAACCTATCATTCAATTTGTCTACAAGTGTTAACGTTACTTTACGAAGATATTTTTTTGTATGATAACGCTTCCAGAAATGATAACAGGAGTAGCTCCACTGCAATGAAAATCAAATTTGGATCGAAAACCATGATTTAGTATTAAAATATCGATATTTCAAACCACGTAATGTACCGCAAATTATCAGCTGACGCTAGCGGTCAAGGTTACGCGCGCGGACGAAACAAATTACAGTTACGGCAATACCTTCAAATGGTTTTTTGCTGTTCCTACACAGATCAATAACGAATTTTAAATCAACTGTACACTTATAGTAAGCTTTAAATTATATTGTTCTACCAAATCTGTGGAGCCAATTACTACAATTTCCGGAAAAATATGACCTAGCGACCTTCAAAAAACGAGCGTATTCCACATTAAAGGCCGGTGAAGCGTCTCCATGACCTATGGTGCTGCAGATATTCATGGGCGGTGGTGATCACTTACCATCAGATGGATCGTATGCTAGTTTGTCTCCTACTATATGAAAAAAAAATGAAGTCCATTGGCCCGTGATTCCACATAGAACAAGTAATGAATGTGATTGACCGCAGAAATTCATCCGACCAAGAACTTATACAGGGTGAAGGTAAGCAAGCCACATGTTTTAATGCAAATACCTGAGTGCTTGTAAACGTGTTTAATTATTCTCTACCGTCAAATCTGACCATATACGGGATCGCAATCTAGTTTTAGTTTTTTAAAAATTATGTTTAACCCGAAATGTCCAAATGCGAAATTTCCTGGCATCACGCGTGGCCTTGATCACTATCGTCCGCGGCTGTTTTGTTTTACATTGTGTTGTTTAAAAATTGATTAATATTATTTAAACAAATAAAGATATGCATTATGCAAATAAAATTGCATGGTGGGCTGTTGGTAACGGATTAGATGCGGCTGCCAATATAATCATGGAGGACGCCACAGGAGGACGCGGGTAAAAATACCAAGGCACACCTCTGACTTTTCGGATTCATATGTATTCTGATAGTCAATCACCACACACTATAACGATGAAGGAGAATATCGTTAGGAAACCTGCATACCATAGCGATTTGTATGAACTTCTATGGTATGTAAGGTTCCCCAAGCCGCACTAAGCTAGCAAGTTAGGCTATATGGCCTAACTCCGCGCATCCCTTCGTAGACTTGTGGATGGTTATAATAAGAATTTTACCGATATTTACATTATCTACGTGTTAAAGTTAGCGTTATAATATTATCTTCCACTAAACTGTGTTTTTCAACTGTTTTTTGTCCCACTAAATAAATAAAAACTATGAGTTCACGTGAATTGCATTCGGATTCGATGTCGAATTGATTTCGTGTTTAAGTTATTACTGATCAAGGTCAGGTATTAGTGGCTTTGCGTGGATATTAAAATTGCTTCTTGAAATATATTGAACAGACTATTAATATCCAAATATTGGAAAACTTTGGCTAAAAATATTTAAATTTAATTTATGTATATTTTAAATAAACATTTTACGCATTACTTCTAAATGCCACTAGAGACTATATTTATGTGAGATATTTTTTGTATCAGTATGTGAGTGACTTTTTCAGTCTGAAATATCGGATCCGTTTACCCAAAACTTCAAAAATATTGTATATTTTAAATCTAAAATTGTATTTTTACACGGCTGTGTGATGGGAGAAATGGATATTGCGGCGGTACCTACCCAGGTGGCCTTTCACATATGAGAGATTTCTCACCAGTTAAGTGTCATCACAGCAGGATTTCTTCGAATAAATAAAACTCAAACGATAATGTGTATCCGGCGACGTATATTACTATATTCGTGCTAAGTCTAAAATAACCTTTTTGTTTCAGTATTTCGTTCGGTCGCTAGCTTGGTAAATACAACTGGCGCTCGCAAAATGTTGGTTGGAAGCACTTCCACCCATATATTCTAGAAGTTTAAGGAATGTACTAATAGCGTGACTTACTTTATCTATCTTATTAACATATTTACGACATCATTGCGATAAAAGGACAAACTGGTCAACTCACTCCTGGTATTAATTGACTTCTCTAAATTTTTTATAGTTATTCTTATCATAAAATTTAAAGGTACAATCAGTGTCTTGTAAAAAGAAAAAAGAACTCGTTCTTTTCAATTCTGTTACTATTCAAACATTTGTGATGTCATAATTTATCGACTTATAGTCCAAGTAGCGGTCGGGCCCGGCTTCGCCCGGGTGTAGACAGCTTCTGAGTCCAATGTTGATATGGCAACAATATATTATATCGATCACTATGTCAATCAGTCACCTTTGAGTTATATATATTTAGATTATCCTATACCTGTTTGTGGTGGCTTGTTGATAAACGGACCAGACGCGGCTGCAATAATATTCCCGGTGGTCGCGGGTTTGAATCCCTGGGCAAACCTCCGACTTTTCGGAGTCATGTGTGTATTAATAGTCGATCGTATCGCACTATAACGGTGAAGGAAAATATCGTGGGGCAACCCGCATACCACTGCGATTTATAAGAATTTATATAGTTTGTAAAGTCCGCCAATTCGCATAAGGCGAGCGTGGTGGATTAATGTCCTAACCACTCTCATACTTTCGATCGTAGAGGAGGCCCGTGCCCTGCAGTGGGACGTAGGTGGGCTGGTACAGAAATTCTAAACCTGCCATCTATGGATTTATAACATAATTTAGAGTGGTTTTGCCAATCTCTTCACACTCGATACTCTGCCTGGACAGCATTCGCGCTTACCATCAGACGCCGAGTTGTCACTATCCCAGGCCAGTTTAAAAAAATATATAGGAAGACGAAGTGGCGAGTGTAGGACATAATAATATGTAGAGTAGTTCCACTAATTATTCTAGTGGAACTGTGAGTGGAACTACTGGGAATAAACCATTCTCTTAGTCATGACATTATTCCCCGTCATTTATCTATGTAATCTGTCATGGTTATTTGGTCAGTTGGGCACCAGGGCTTCATCCGTTAGGCAATAAGAAGTAGTTGAAAGGGACTTGGGACCCGGTAATCTTACTGGCATTTTTATAATCATTGTATTTATAAGCCAAGTCTTTATTCTTGCCGGGTTTAAATCCAAAATCTTCAGTACAATAGTATTAGACAGTGCGCAAGTACAAGTTTAGCTATATGCACTTTCGCGCTTGTATGACGAATAACTGTGCGAATAATACATTCAAGTGCTAAAAATGAAAGTGACTCGGAGACTCGATCACAACCATATTGGAAAGTGATTTTATAAATCGGGGACTTAAAGTACAAAGATTGCAGAATTTTGTGTATTGTAATAGTTGCATTTTGAATGAGATTTTTAATGATTGTACAATACCAGGACTCAAATCATTAATATTTTCTTTGCACAGCTGGAGTCGGCTTTTTAAAAGGAGATTTTATCCCGTTGTGAACGTCGTCAGATAATGATCTATATTATACTAGCCCTGTGCTATTTATTATTTATTTTCTATTCGCAACATCTAAAAAGGCATCGTATCGTATCGTATCAGTCCATATACGTCCCACTGCAGGGCACGGGCCTACTCTACAATCGAGAGTACGATTGAGAGTGGTTAGGCCATATAGTCCACCACGCTGGCCTAGTGCGGGTTGGCGGACTTACATATCATCGAATTTTTTATAAATCGCTATGGTATGCAGGTTTCCTCACGATGTTTTCCTTCGCCGTTTTAGTGCGTGGTGATTGACTAACAATACACACACGACTGAAAAGTCAGAGGTGCTAAGCTAATGCCCTGTACGATATATATAGTTCACCGTTTTAATGCCTAAAAAGGCATACAGCAATTCAATAAGTTTGTTACTTTAAAAATAACGAAATTCCAATCTGTTAAACCACTTAGGATATATATTTTCCAAAAGTTCTTTCTTTGTGCCTATTTATATTTTCTAAGAAATTTCTCCCCATAATACTGATTTGAAATCTCTGGGTGAAGGTTCTGCGTTGCCTTCAGTCAGTTAGTACTTTTATATTGATCAGAAATATAAATACTACACTATATAGGTAAATCGGAAAGAAGTCATTGAAAGTAGCATTCTTGTAATACCTAAATTATACATGAATCTGTATTAATGCTGTAAAGATCATAAAATTATATATTTGTTCAACGAATACACTGAAAAAACGATTGGCTTGAGTTTTAAGCTGTCAGAGTTTTTATAGTACTTAACTTTATGGTAACTTAAAATAAAATGCACAAAAATTGCTTCTAATTAAAATGAACTTTAATGCATTTGCATTCAAATACCAACTTCATTTATTGTTATTTCATTTGTTTTAATGTAATAAAAATTAGCGTTTTATGAAACGTAACTTTTGACCTATATTGAGAACAGTCTCAATGCACTGATAGGAATGTGGGTAATAAAATCAGATTTTATTTTCGAGTGAACTAATATTTCAAGTGAATTTTAAATCCTACTAATTTCATTTACATTTAAATTTTAGCTAATTAAGGCAAGTGACATTTAAAATGTAATTTTAAAATTAGGTAGGTATGCGCCCCAAATGTTTCAAATTTAATTCAAAACGTTTTAACAGTCACATTTCAAACATGTTTAAATTAAGTTAATAATAATATAATGTAAAAGAACAAAAATCCTGCATGATTATTAAATAGGCTGCGGCACCGTAATTTAATTATTTTTAATAATGATATAACAAAAACTATTAAATATAACATTTTAATTCCTTTTCTCACACAGCGGTAGGCTTAATAATTTTTATTACTTTTCAAAAATAATCTACTATAGATAGATAGATCCATAAGTATCCTCAAATTGGGAGATTCGAAATTGGAAGTTTTAATCCACTTTATCCAGCACTTCCGTATTGGTAATGGCAGTAGAGTCACCGATCTCATCTTCAGATCGTCAAGAATGTTTTGAGGACTGATACAGCTAAAGGATTTAAACTATCCCCATAAAAAGATCACATGGTGCGAAAACTGAGGAGAAAACTGGCCATTCTAAATCCCCTTAAAGAGACCAGAGGTTTGTGGAAACGTTTTCGCAGGACACATGAAAATGGAAGAAATATCAGGTCTTCACGAAGAATAAGTCACTGTGCGATGAAAAAGTTAAATAACAGCTTTACACATAGATCACCTTAACGGGGTTTTAAATTCGCCTTCCACATTCTTTCAACGTTCTCTGATATTGTTTTGATAGCCCTGTTAATTTTTAACAACACTAACGGTATCCATGAAAAATTTCAATTTCAAAATATTCCATGACCAGTCTATTTACGATGAGGAAGAGTATCTATACGAGCGATTTATATTATTTTTCTAATCGTACGCTGATTTGCAATAGTTGAATTTACTTGAATGTTACGCGAATTTTACATGTATGTTCTGCGTAGATCGGAACGCAAAAAATAATTAACTTTTAGAATTAACTTTTAGTTTAACAAGTGTTAAATAAGGTAGGTAGATAGTAAGGTAAATTGTAACAGTCACAAAGCGTATGACGAATGACTTCAGTCCGCTTCGTGACCACGAAAGCTGTATAGTGATCGAGACATCGGGAAGTTAATAAATGTAAAAATTCAACCGAATCCGCGATAAAATTAAATAACAGGTTTATCTCAATATTTGAATTTAGACTAGAAAATATGTCGCCACGGCGCGGCTGACGCGTGCTTCTCTCTCGTGAAATGCGTGATTTGTATTGTACCAAGCGTTTAAAAATTGGTAGATCAGGCCCTTTTGAATGAAATCATCCCTGCCTTTAGGAAAATAATAGTAGCTGTGTGCCGCGCAAGTCATATTAAGGAAGTTTCCGCGCCGAACCTGTTACATATATACATACATACATCTATATATATGTAAACAAAAATAAGCAATTTGACCGACAAAACGCTTAACCCTAAATGACCTAGCTTTTGGCAGGGGCAAGGAACTTGTGCAATAAAATAATCTAATAATAAACATCGCAATATTGACCGGAATGTGTTTGTAAAAAAAGATAAAATATGTATGCACACACGCTATCACTTATCTTTATCAACGATATGTTATAAATTGTTGAAAATATAGAATGCTTCTCGTAATGCACTTTCGAGTCAATTTGGAGTTCGTTATGACAAGTTTCTGAATTTTCATGGCACATAAACTGCGGTTTTCTGAAGGCTTATTTCAATGATACTTCGAAGGATCAGGCAAGCAATTACATAATCATAATGTCGATGTAAAAACTATGGTTTGCACCTATTATTTATGGATATTATTATTAATGTAAAAAGTATTTTTTGCACCTTTCATTTATGTATGGATGCAGGACTATATGGCCTAACCACTCTCAATTGTATTCTCGATTGTAGTGGAGGCCCGTGCACTGTGGTGGGACGTATATGGGCCTATACTGATACATTATTTATGGATATCATATTTGACAGATTTTCTTTTAAGAATTAAGAATCCAACATTCTTAATTATTAAAAGAAAATAAGGTATTCAAGGTATTTTGTAAACATGCAAGTACAAATGGATATAAATAATCTCACGCACGTAATTGGCTGGAAATATGAAAGAAAATAATAGTATGTAGTAAAAATAAAACTGCGTCACATAAAGATTAGTAAATTATCATGATATCATTGTGCCCCACGTGAAATAAAATAAACAACATCGAAAGTTGAACGAACGCCAATGTACGGAACGACTTTAATAATTGACAATCCGAATTCAAATTGTTTCAACCTAGATTTGATTTTTAAGATTTGAATATAGAATCTCCACGAATATCGCTTACAAAAAAAAAAAAAACAAAAAAAACACAGGCTGATTTTCATTAAAAAAATACCTTTATGTGAGTTGACGGTATAACTGACATCCTCGAACAGTATATGAACTGGCGGGCGCTTGGCCATCCGGTTCAGCGCTTTCAGCGTCGATCCGGCCCTTTCGAGCGCGGCGGGCGTCCACTGACTCTCCTGGGCGTCCAACACAGGGCTCTGGACGAGTGGCGCATTGTGCGCAAGGGCCGCTCCGGCGATCGCACGACGGACAAGGGGTACATTAGACATTTTGTATTGTGCACTCAATTTACATATTAAATTTTAGTAACACTTCACGATCGCGCGCCAGTCACCTGTTTCGCGGATGCGCGTGCGCTCGTCACAAACGACACGGCACGACTGAAGTGTTATAGTTTTTACCATTTTACAATTGTTGTCAGGCCGTGACCTGTGAGGCCTAAGCTTGACATTTAAGAGAAAGGGTCAGAGCCCTCTTTATGAATTCTTCGACAGATAACAGGAAGTAAATGTGATTGCTCACGATTGGGATTCATGGTGAAATGCCTCATGTTTTTTTTTTTTTTTATTATATTTGTGATAATTTAATCTTTGATTTTTTTTTTCAATAAAATATTATATGGTACTTTTACAAACAAAGCTTAATAGAAACATATTTTAATGGTATCTAAAATATTATAACAAGAAGTAAATTAATTTTAGTCAAAAGCAAAATTAATCAACGATATCGGTAAAAATATTATTCTTTTCATTTTGTCCTTGATGTTTTTTCCTACTCGTTGGACAAACATATTCTTTATAAAATATGTGCATTTGTCATGCACATAAAAATATTGAAATATGTATTATCTTGGTGAACGCGTAGTAATAATATATTACCTAATTAATTCTTTCTTAAAAGTCTGTATTATGTAACTAGTTTCTTCAATGTCACTTAAAATATGTACTATGCATTATATATATCGTACAGGGCATTAGCTTAGCACCTCTGACTTTTCGGAGTCATGTGTGTATTGATAGTCAATCACCACACACTAAAAACGGTGAAGGAAAACATCGTGAGGAAACCTGCATACCATAGCGATTTATAAGAATTTATATGGTATGTAAGTCCGCCAACCTGCACTAGGCCAGCGTGGTGGACTATATGGCCTAACCACTCTCAATCGTGCTCTCAATTGTAGAGTAGGCCCGTGCCCTGTAATGGGACGTATATGGGATGATACAGGGCATTAGCTAACTTAAGACTGGACGTTTCGGTCTATTAGTTGTCTGCCATAATAATATATTCAGTTTGATATTTGACTGCCTTGATGTCGCCTTTGTACTACGGTACCATTACAATGCTGAACACTCGGGTTCCAATCCCATGTCAGGGATATTAGATTTTCTACTCAAACTCATTATCAGCCCGAAGTTAGTAATTTGTGCCCAGACATGTACCATATCGTGGGACGGTACACACAAGGCGAAACTGGGAAAGAGGCGTGAGTTTTTGTGTATGTATTTGCCATAATTGTGTCTACCAACAAGAGTTTCCAATCAGTTACTAATGGATAGTCTATCTCGGCGTAATAGCATTGTATAACAATTACTTTGGAATCACAGTGTAAAAAAATACCTTTCTAAAATTGAGGGACAATACCGTGAAAATAATTGCATACCTGAAAGTTATCTTCAGAGTTTAAAGACATACGCAGACGTAAATCGGAGCGCTCATCGCCCTGGGATGTCCGTACCGCCCATAATGCGTGGGACAGTCACCAAGGAGTTTTAAGTCAGTATGTTGGCGTAGATATTGTTAGAGACCCAGTTCGGCCACAAATCTGCCATGTCCCGGGCTGGAAGGCCAGTGACACTGACATACCCCTTTCGGCCTGAGTCGGGCTACCGAAAGACGGGCGTTAAAGCTTTTCGTCTTGAACCAAAAAAAGGATTCAAATGCATATGAACGTACTGAACCGTAGTCGTAAGATTGAGAATGGTTGATATAGGGTTAATGCTCTATATTACCTTCCTTAATAGACCTTAATAGGCGCATACTCTTTCGAGTTATAAAACTAAACAATATATATTTATATTAGCTATCCCCAAACTGATTAGATTAATATATCCGCATATATTTATTACAAAATATAGCGTTTTAAAATTCAACCGACCGTAGCCCTAGCAGCGAGTTTGTAAACGTGGCGAAAGTGCCACGCGTCGCGTCGGTCCGGAATACATTATTTTATACTAAAAATATACTAAAGAACCCAAAATGAGTGCGGCTGTAGTTGCATTTACAAGGATTTTACTAATTCAATTAAGTTTATTTCCTTTTTATTTAGAAGTAAGCCATAGCTAATTTTCCTGTGACGTCAAATGAGATTTGAGGTATTTTTGTTTCGCTTTAATAATTGTGGTTATTTGTGATAGTCCTTCCCTTACGAAATTAAAAGTAAGGAAGAAGTAGAAGAATCATTATAGTTACTGATATAACTAAAAATATTTGGAAGGAGAAGTTACAGGAACAGGCCTCATTGCGTAGTTGTACTACTGTACGGTTATAAAGCCGAGGTCTCGAGTTCGAATCCTGGGTCGGGCTAAGTGATATTGGATGTTTCTATTCATTATCAGCACGGAGTCAAGAATTTGTGCTCGATATGACGATAGGCTAGCCCTTGTGGGACGGAACATACGAGGTGAAATATGGGTATCCTGATACCTCTATCTACCCCTTCTCGAATTAAAGGTGTGAGTTTATGTATGAATGTGAGTTACAAGGAATAGGCCTCATGGCGTTAAGAACTGATAGCCGATGGGGCTGACCTCTAATGGAGACCTTGTCCCGGCAAGCCCAGCATTGGTCGCCTAACCATAAGGTAGATTAACCTACTGAATATTTCAGGAAGTCGTTGGATATATTTAACAGGTTTCTATGGAAACCATTGGGAGAGACCGATGTTCGATAGTTGAGAGACCGGAATTATAAATATAATCTAAATTTTTTCCACGTTCTTTACCATCTGTACAACTAAAATTTTATTCTATTTAAAAATAGTTGTAAAAAACTATCAAGAGCCAAAAACATTCCAGAATTCGAGTTTTTGACTTGACTTTGAAAGTGTGACGGGTACAAAAACAATTTGCATTAAAAATAATTTTATAGCAACGAGCAGTTTCACAGTCAGTATGCCTTCTTTGAAGAGTAAGGCTATTAGCCCACTGCAGCATAATATGCTATGTACAATTATTAGACAGTATTTAATGTGGAATGTTTAATGTCACTGGTGGTAGGTCTCTCATATGTGAGAGGCCATCTGGGTGGGTACCACCGCAGTGTCTATTTCTCCCGTCAAACAGCAGTGTAAACGCACTGTTGTGTTTCGGGTTGAAAGGCATTGTAGCCAGAGTAACTACTGGACATATTGAGACTTAACATCTTATGTCTCAGGATGACGAGTGCTGTGGAATGCCAAGCATTGCTTTGTAATTCAAGGCGTTGTTTGGTTTTGCTACTGTTCATGAGCGGTCGTATCGCTTACCATCAGACGAACGGCATGCTCGTCTCGCCATTCATAGCAATAAAAAAAAACATTTTTGCCTATAAACCATGTTTCAAGAATCAGTACAATTTTACTATTCACTCTGATCAGTAGTCATAGATAAATAAATAATAAATATACCCAGTAGTGACAAACATATGTATGTAGTTCTGATTACAAGCTAAAATGCTTGTCTTTATTATCTTAATAGTTTTATTTCAATACCTATAGATTATTTTTATTATCTTTATAATCCTACTAAATAATACGTTATCCTTATGTTGTTTTACTATCCAGATGCACCGAGACAGGCATAGATTAGTGCATGAATTGCCGTGTTTATGTTAATCTAAAATTAGAAGAATAATAATTATTATTACAATGAAACGTCATCCATCGGCGACATATCAGCAAGTAACTACTACATATTGATACATTGAGTAATTACTGGAGTTCTGTATCAGCCCATATACATCCCACTGCAGAGGACGGGCCGCCTCTACGAATCGAAAAAACGATCAGAAGTGGTTAGGCCATATAGTCCACCACGCAGACCTAGTGCGGGTTGCCGGACTTTACATAATATAGAAATTCATACAAATTCGCTTCTATATTACTGGACATATTGAGACTTTACATAAATAAATAAATAACACCCAACAGTCACATACATAGTCCTGACCCCACACTAAGATCGAGTCTTGTGTCGTGGGTATCAGGAACTACGAGAGACTTTTCGGTCTCACAAACACCCAGACCCGGAAGAAATATTTGTGGGCCACACAAACATTTCTCTCGGTGCGGGGATCGAACCCGCGGCCTCACGTTTCACAGGCGGCGTCTAACCAACTGCGCCACGGAGGCTGTCATCATGACATCTTATGTCTTAGGACGGCGAGCGCCAAGCGAAGTGGAATGCCAAGCATTCCATCAGGAGAATGGCATGCTCGTCTACCCATACAAAACAATAAAAAAGCTAGGCAATGTGCTGAAGTATTTCAAACAAAGTTTTTATACCGATCTTACTGACGTTTATAGCTCACGATAAGCTACGTTTTAGTGGGCAGAGATCTTAAGGCGTAACAAATAAATCGGCCACTTTCATTTAGAATGCACTTTTACAAAATCTCGGAGACTACAGTGCTCCACACTCGGTTGCACATTGTAGGTGTATAACTATAATATGTACCTACTGCACTCACTTTCACGTTTCGTAATTATTCGAGTATTTGGTGCATCAGTTAATTAACTCAAACTGGTAGAACTAGTGCTTGCGCAACGTTCGTTTCGTAAATGTTTTTTGTGATCACTTTTTTTTAGATTGAATTTGGTATAATTATACTTGGATGTATTTGTTCGATGGATTTAGCTTCGATATTTATATATTAACTTTATGGTCGAGTATTTTTTTACTGTTTTTTACGTTATTCATTTGTATCCCAATCATTTATTATAAAATTTAAGAATAAAGAATAATAATATTTTTTTATTTTTCTACTAACTGTTAACTAATCGTCAGGTATGTGCTGTATTGAAGTCACTTACATACATAAATAATCTCACGCTTTTTTTTCCGGAAAGGTAAGCAGAGGAGTACAGGACATCCACTTGTCGCCTTATGTCTTCCATTCCAAAATGTCATAGGGGGCGAGCCTATCGCCATATGAGACACTAATTACTGACTTTGGGTTGATAATGATAAGAAAATTCAGTATCACTTTGTCCGACCCGGGATTCGATCCCAAGACCTCACCGTTGTAATCGTTCCGTAGTATACCTGCGTCACCAAGGCTAACAGTATAACCGTACCGTGTCAATATTAAAAAAAAAAAAACTTGCTAATAAGTGTATTATTATAAGCCTGATGAAATTACAGTTATCTCCTTCGACACGGGATAGTCAAGGTGCGAATGACGTCATATATTCAAAGTCCATTAGTACTAACATGACAGCCTCCGTGGCGCAGTTGGTTAGACGCCGACTGCGAAACGAGAGGCGATTTCGATTCCCGCACCGACCCAAATTTAGTGTGGCCCACAAGTATTTCTTTTGGATCTAGGTGTCTCTCGTAGTTTCTGATAACTATAACGATCTTAGTGCAGGGTCAGGACTATGTATGCGACTGTTGGGAGTATTTATTAAAAAACGGCGTGAAACCAGTTTGCGCTTTTGTCGCCGATCTAAAAACATATGGTTTAGTGTTTATTTAATGAGAGGCCGCCTGGGTAGGTACCACCGCATCGGTTCGGTTGGCAGAGGCTGTGCTCTTGACATTGTAGAGCTTATGGGGAGCGGTAGCCTTTACTATCAGGCAAGTCACTAGCTCGTCTTCCATCGCCGGCAATAAAAATACAAAGCCAAGTTCATCTGACAATCGAGGCCCATTTTTTTTATTACACTGATTGGCAAGACGAGCCGTTCGCCAGATGGTAAGCGCTACGAACGCTTGTAAACAGGAGCAAAACCAAACAACACCTTGAATTACAAAACAATGCTTGGTATTCCACTACGCTCGCCATCCTGAGACATAAGATATTAAGTCTCAATATGTCCAGTACTTACTCTGGCTACAATGCCCTTCAATCCGAAACGCAACAGTGCATTTACACTGCTGTTTGATGGCAGTAATAGACATTGCGGTGGTACCTGTCCAGATGGCCTCTTACATATGAGAGACCTGGTCTACCTCTCGGTCGAGGTCTGGGAATATTGAGGCTCAGGCACACATTGCCTACGTACTCCTGTGGTTTCCTTAGGACTTGACCATACCATGTCAAGCGACATTCCTGGAGTTTATCTGGCACATCGCGTTAATTGTATATAATATTATACATATATTTTAGTGACATAAGGGCAAGTGCTGTCTGACACGTGTTATGTAATCTAAGTGCTGGTCAAGGGCTCGTAATTTATTGGTTCAATTTGTATAATAGCTTTACTGGCGTTTTAATTTTTATTGCCTTAGTAATTGTGCAACTGTATAATATTATACAATAACGATGTATTTTTTTTCTGCCACGGTATAGCTCCTACTGGCCTACTACTTAGCTTGTTGGTAAACGGACCGGATGAGGCTGCCAACATGTTCACGGTGGTCGCGGATTCAAATCCCAGGGCACACCTCTGACTTTTCGGAGTCATGTGTGTATTGATAGTCAATCACCACGCACTAAAACGGTGAAGGAAAACATCGTGAGGAAACCTGCATACCATAGCGATTTTTAAGAATTTCTATGGTTTGTAAGTCCGCCAACCCGCACTAGGCCAGCGTGGTGGACTATATGGCCTAACTACTCTCAATCATACTGTCGTTTGTAGAGTAGGCCCGTGCCCTGCAGTGGGGCGTATATAAATAAATACATAAATAAATAAATAAATAACACCCAACAGTCACATACATAGGTCCTGACCCCACACTAAGATCGAGTCTTGTGTCGTGGGTATCAAGATCTACGAGAGACTTTTCGGTCTCACATACACCCAGACCCGGAAGAAATATTTGTGGGCCGCACAAACATTTCTCTCGGTGCGGAGATCGAACCCGCGGCCTCTCGTTTCACAGGCGGCGTCTAACCAACTGCGCCACGGAGGCTGTCAAATGTCTGTATATGGGCTGATACAGATACAGACAGATAGCTCCTACATTGGACGTGGTGGTAAGTGGAAATGCCATCTAGATAGACTATTGCATGGCATCAGACGGCGGTCTCATGCCATTCTATACAATCATGTTTGCCCGATATGATGCCTCTTCATCAAACATATATCAGGCGTAGAATAGTGGTTTAAAAATGGGTTCTATGATATTTCAAGTGAAACTGTAGAGTTAATGACATTTGCTTCCATTTAAAATACAATGCTAAGTGATTATGGGTGATATTAATATGATTTCACTATCCCCGAATATAAGACCGGTAGCTCTTATGTCTTCCTTGGCGACGCCCAAGCTGGCATCGCCCGTCTATTTTTTTTTAATTCGATTTGACAACCTGGATGTCGCAGTTTGTGGCTGTGGAGAGAGAGACCACGTGTTCGATTCCCGAACCAATAAAAATGCTTGTGGACCACGAATATACATTTGTTTTGAATCAGGGTGTTGTGGCACAAAAATCTTTCATGCTTTTTGATATTCAGGATATTAGATTACTGTTGTTTCAAGATTATGCGCATTATTGTTGGGTTTAAGTCTATAAATTAAAAAATAGTTTAAAAAATAATTCAGGAAATTGATAGCTAATAAGGTAGTAATAATTTTCGTCCCATTGTTTTTCCTTACTGTCGGTAACTAACACCTATAAGTTATAAGTTCAAGGGAATCTTTTGTGTGTCGCTTACCTTGGCTTCTTTAATAGTAATAAGTAACTAGACATATTAATTTTGTTTATCGCTTCGTTGGCTTAGTAACAGCCTGTGTTATACGAGTACATAAAATATTGATATGTATGTGTTTATACAGGATATATGAAGAGTGCTACCGAAAACGAAACCAGGTGGTAGTCTTAGTGACCACAAACACAATGTAATTAAAAATTTCGATAAGTAAAAAGCAACAAATTTTTTTATTATTTTTTAAATATCGTCGAGTTTGGGTGGTAAATACATAGTTTTTGATAAAATAATAATTTAAATCGATGCGTACCCTAGCGTATTTAAAAACAAAAGAGTAAACACTATAATTTAAGAAAAAAACTAAGTATTTACCAAACAAAAAAAAACGTCGCTTTTTAAGAAAATAATTAGACGCGTTGTGTCTAAAGTCACTAAAACTTCCACCCGGCTTCGTTTTAGGTAGCACTCTGTATATACCCTGTATGTATAGACATTGTATAAAAAATACTCTATTTCAAAAGTACTGAAAATCATAAGATGGATGTGATAAAAAGACACTAAGCGCAGTTTAGGATGCATAGTCAACGCAAACTATTTTAAAGAGGTCACAGGTTTTATGTAGAGTCACACCAAATTGCATAACGCTAGTTTTTGTCCAAACTCATACAAGAACATAAGTATAGAATAAGGAAAACTTCAAATGATCGCTGTGGGTTTTACGCCACCAAATAAAATTGAGTAGGTTCTAATGCCTAAGATGAATGATACTAAGATGAAGAAAATAAAATGCCTATGACAAAAAACTTGGTATGTTATTGAATGATAAGCCCTAACTGTGTAACTATAATTTACTGTCACAAATAAATAAATTACCTCTTGTGTATACTAAGCAATGAAAATATTATTTCATTCAAGTACACACAACGAAAAATCCTAAAAACATTTAAATCATTTCTATTGAAGTACAAATAATTTACACAAACGATAAACAATGATTTAGTACAGAAACATCGTAAATTATAAAATCAAAAACCAAAATACGTTTGTTCGCAATCCGATTTGCTTTTACAGAAAAATGGCGAAGTAAATGGCCCTTTGGGAGGTGAGAAGAACGTTGGTCTGTAAATATGGAACGTTTAAAACGGCTCTAATGCCCCGTGCTTACTTAAACGAGGCTATTTCACACAATTACACAATAAGAACACGTGAAATTTAAAATAAAAGCAAGGAATACTGGTATATCGTGGATAAATTGTCTTGGAATATACTCCTTAGCTGTTTGGAAGATATTTGAATATGAAAAATCGGCGTTGTTTCAAACTTGCGGTCCACCCAGAAATTGATTAACGTAATAATGTATTTCCTTGAATAGCATCTTGTCCTTATCAAAAAATAGTTATATTTAAAAAAAGAACAAGAAGAATACCTTAATAAAATAAATATGATTGAATAAATTATATCAAGTGTTTTGAAAATATAGAATAAGTATTGTGTATTGACTTGTCATAAGAGGTATTTAGTTACCTAAGTGACCAATAAATTAATTTCATTTCAAATAATTAATTAATAAAATATTTTGCTTCCATTAATCCAACACTTACATAGAACAGATAAAATATACAATATTCTTTCTTTATAAAATAATTTGTAATTTTACAACCGATTTATTGGTTGTCATTAATTACTTTTGGGATAGGCATTTTTGTCCACGCTGCTGGCTCATGGAAATGAACTTACATATGCACATAAGGGCTAGTACAGACAATAATTGCATGATTAACTTATCCTTGTGTTGAAAGTATTTACCTTCATCATCGGAATTAGGAAGTTAAGCCTTCTTTATAAATACTGTCCTCTTATGTTTTCCAAATAAACCATGAAAGGACTATCCATTAAAATTGACTTTTAGGGGATATTTATTGAGCCATGAATTTACCTGTTATAAATGCCGCGGTGACTCCTCAGAATTGCTTCCTTGTACATCAATTATTATGTTTTCAACTTTATTTCTTTATAGATAGGATGTAAAATACAATAAACGCGCATCAGTGAAGAGAACAAAAGAGTGTTTACCTTTCTTTTAATGCGCACATATTTTAATACTTTGTATGAAATGTCGCTTCCTAGAAATTGTATGCAAAACCATCAATTTCCTCCTTCTTAAAGTTCACAAAAAATGGGTTTTGTTCAAGTTCATACAAATTAGCGTTTTAATCCTCGGAGAAAGAGCATGTAACTTTCCAATAATGCAACTTGATAATGACATTCAAGTTAATGCAGAATGAGACCTTGCAATTGCTGATGTGCCCACTGTGCCCTATCACCTGCACATGAAGAGACGTCGTCGAGGCAACAGACGCTGCCATTGATGTAGCTGGTGATACTGGTGGTGGCATAGGGCCGGGATACTGTAATAGACTCGCTAGTCTAGCGCGGGCCTGTCGTGTAGAGACACGACAGGCCCGCGCTAGACTAGCGAGTTGGCCATGAATGACCATGTGAATGATGGAAACGCAACTAGTCGACGGCGACATTCAGTTGTGATCACTACCTTTGATGTGGGCCAAAAAAACCAACACCGATGCCATTCCGAGATCATTGCATGCACCATAAGCCAGTAAACGCCATTATGCCCCCTACATGATGGGCCATCATAGTAGACCATCGCGATGGTCCATTGGGTAGAAGGGGCATAAAAGCTTAAATAGCAGTGTATGTTCGTGTCAATGCTTCAAATGATATAGTCATTTGACCATTGACACGAACGAAGAAGAAGATTAAACCTTGGCTCTTGAACTAGAAATTCTCTTAAAGTTCAGTTTTATCTTACACTAAATATAAAGTTGTATTTATTGTTTTATACGTGACCTCGCTGTTGTCCTTGACTTTGTCTGTGTGATTCATCATAACAATAATGCATTAACGCTTAAAGGTTATAAAAATTATTCTCAATAATGTCAACTTTTTTTATTGCAACGAATCGCGAGTCGAGCATTTCGTTCGTCTGATGGAAAACGATACGACCGCACATGAAGAGTAGCAAAACCAATCAACACCATGAATTACAGAGCAATGCTTGGAATTCTACTAAGCTCGCCATCCTGAGACATAAGATGTTAAGTCTCTATATATCTAGTAGTTACTCTGGCTTTAATGTCCTTCAAATCGGAACACAGCAGTGTATTAACACTGCTGTTTGGTGGGAGAAATAGACATTGCTGTGGTTACTACGCAGGCGGCCTCTCACAAATGAGAGACGTACCACCAGTAGTGCTCTTGTGTATATATATTTTATTTAAGAAAAGTATCGTGATCTTATTTTGCTCATATCAAATTTAAAAGATTAATAGGGGATTTCAGTCTTGATATACCATGTTTTTTTGTTTCACGTAACTTTGGAAATCTTTTGATGATATTCTCCATCACTATTAGTCATAATGAACTAAAAACACGAAGATCAAAATAAACCAGTTAATTACTTGACTATTATTACTTTGACATGTTAACCTTCCACATCTATTTGGGTCGAGACACACACAGTCAGAAAATTCATTCGGAATTTACAAGATCTCCTTCGTGTTATGTAATTACCCAAAATAAGACATTTACACGGTCCTTTTTAATAATTTATTATGTTTGTTTTTTCACTATTTCCTGTTTATATTTTGAGGTCATTGATCTTACCTTGATGTTAAAACACGTGGCAGTAATTCTATACAAATATCTAATGAAATTGACTTTGTGTTTATATTTGGCCTGTTGTTTTTTAGAGGTATTGATAATTGTTCTATAAAAGTTATATAAAGGCAAGAAGAGAGATTGATCACGAAAGAAAAACATGATTATGTCGGCATATTGTTAGGTTATAAGAAGAAAAACAAGAATAAATAAAAATGATATACAGGGGATTTTTCAAAATCGGCGTGGATGGCCAAATCCGTAATGAAGAATAGCGTAAAAATACTGTAAGGTGTACTACTACTAGTTCTGGTAAGTAATGGCATACGTCAAACTAAAGGCAATATTTTAAATAATGCAATCGTTACTGATTTATAAACGTGAATGTGAATGTGCTTGTATAATTGTTTGCTTGTTACGCTTTCTCGCTTTAACTGTTCCACAGTTTATAATATAACAAAAATAGTCGCATTTTGTCTGGAGTACAAAAAATGGCAATTGAACATTTACCATCCTGAAGGAAGGCCCGAACAATGAAAAAATAACTGTTCTTCTTCACATGATTACTTCACCTATACATTTTTCTATTTATTTCGTTACGGGTTAAAGACAAGTTCAAGGTATTACTGAAGACTCAGTGAGCTTCAATGCTCGGTGTCATTCAAATGCGTGTCACTGTAGATTACTGTCCTGGCTTACAGGAGTTACAGTTTTGGGTGTGAGGTAAAAAAGCAATCATTGTTTTGTGTATTTCATAGCATCATCTGGGAATTGCATACAAATCCTAAGAAATATATACAACTCCCAGGTATAAGCAATGAGAATTCCACCTGACCAAAAGTCAAAACATACATTGAGTATTGGACGAGATAAATTATTAATTAGAGCTGGCAGCTATCATATCCAGTGATAATACCGTTTATTTGAGGTAAAATAGATAAATGATTTAGACTACAGTTTAAAATTTTGGCATATTTTTTCCGTCACGCATAGAAATAAACCATGTTGAAAATATTTAGTAGATAACTTAATATTTGAATAAATAATTTGGAACTGACAACTCAAGAATCTCAATAAGCACGACAATGTTACTTGGAGGAGATTATTAATTTCCAGATATGAGGCAATAAAGGCTAATATAGAATATCCGCTAACTATAAATGAAGATATAACAGTTGCTATTCAAATAATAATCCAATAACAATAATCACAGCGAGTTATTAGAAACGCGGTTTAATACAAAGGATATTCACGGCTGTTTCTAAATTACAGCGCTTTCGTATGAATTTAATAACGCTGGTATAATTTAGATGTCTTTGTGTTAGAATCGATTTACAGGCGGGGAGCGGCCAAACCTGGCTCCGCCTAGGTACAAACATACTTTTTTGAAAGTGTTCTATCGTCTATGTTCATCAAGAATAATGTAAGATTCTAATAGTGAAAGAATTATTCAAATCGGTCTAGTAATTTCAAAGCCTATTCGCAAACAATCAAATATTTCCTCTTTATAATATTGGTATACACATAACACCTAAATCAATACTCACTATCACCTAAAGCTTGTGTGCCATCACGAGGCGGTGTGTTATTACCGATAGTGACTACAAGATGGTCGACAGAGATTCATAACTACTTGCTACACCTTCAACGCTCGTCCAAACAAAGTTATCATATGGTCTCCGAAAGCATCCCCGTGGTCTGTGGAACCGTCTTGAAAATAATTTTAGCATGTTTTATTTATAGAAAGACCCCTTATTTTTTATAATTTTTGTTATTGTATTAACTAACAAATCGGGAATTTGACCTGTTGCCAGTATAGAATTAAATAGATACAGTATAGAATAGGCCTTTGCCCAGCAGTGGGATACATTATAGGCTATTTAAAAAAACTAACAACCAAATCAGTCAATCAACCGGATGGTCAATCGCTAAATAAAAATTGGTCAATTGGTCCCTTGTGACTAAACGGGTAATAACCACTTTTGTAGAGCATCTGTGTCTTTTATCAGCAAGACACGAAATGCGTAGTGATCCAGTGTAGCACACACTGGACATCCATAATTCACTCTCGTCTTGTTAAAATAAAACTATTACTTACTGATTTTATCGCGGTTTCGTTAAATTTTTATTTTTTTTAACTTTTCGACGTTTCGATTACTTTATAGCTTTCGTGGTCACGGGGCGGACTGAGGTATTAGTAATCCGCTTAGTGTCTGTTACAATTTTACCTAGCCTTATAAAGTTCATTGGTTTTTGCGTTCCGATCTACGCAGAAAGAACTCACTGTGTCTTGAGGATTTTTGTCTTGTGATCTCCGTCACCGAGCTTAATGCGTGTGACTGCCACTGAAGAGTTGGGCTCAGTATTCTGGAAAGTATGGTCTGCCTAAGTGCGTGGTGGCCTGTTGGTAAACGGACCAGATGCGACTGCCATGTTCACGGTGGTCGCGGGTTCAAATCCCAGGGCACACCTCTGACTTTTCGGAGTCATGTTTGTATTGATACTAAATCACCACGCACTAAAACGGTGAAGGAAGACATCGCGAGGAAACCTGCATACCATAGGGGTTTATAAGAATTTCTATGGTATGTAAGTCCGCCAACCCGCACTAGGCCAGCGTGGTGGACTATATGGCCTAACCACTCTCAATCGTACTGTCGATTGTAGAGTAGGCCCGTGCCCTGCAGTGGGATGTATATGGGCTGATACAGATGGTCCGCCTTAAAAAATTGTCGTCATAAGAAATTACTTCGCTTCCTAAGGATGTGTATGTTGTCCTTTACAATGGCCGGGTTGCCCAGATTAAGTTGCGACAGTTTTCTGCCAAATATTTGGCCTTATTTCCAATCAGTTTTTCAACCTGTTTTGACTATCGAATGTTTTGTTTTCTTCACACAAACCGAGTTCAAAGGTCGTTCGAAAGGGACAAAAGATTCCATAATTAAAGTAGGTTTATAAACAGCCTATGCATAAGATCTTTAGACTTTACTGTAGTAATTGAAAACAGTTTTGTCAATATATACTAAAATTCCGGTCATTCTAGAAGACTTGCTGTTAAAGTTCACACTTTAACCTTCTAATATGTTGCTTTCATTCCATAACTAAAAAATATTCACAAACTGTTTATTAATAATGCCGTAGGTGTACACGTGTCGTGTTTATTTTCCTCAACATGATAATATACAATAATAACCTGTTCCCTTTGATGCGCGTATAAAGTTTCCTTCTTATTTTTCACCTTTCTTTTTTTTATTGCAATGAAATGCGAGGCGAGCATGCCATTCGCATGATGTATCATCATCGCATGATTGTTGGCGATACGATCGCTCATGGACAGTAGGAAACCCAAGCAACACCATTAAGTACATAGTAATGCTAGGCAAAAGTACCCTGAATCGACGAGAATGCATGAAGAGGTTGATGAAAGTGGATGAAGCGAAAGTAGTATACTATGTCAGGATCGAGCAAAGTGGCGGTCTTTAGTCTCTGCCTACCCCTATGGGATACAGGCGTGACGATTATGTATGTATATATGTAATGCTAGGCATTCGATTGCACTCGCCATCCTGAAACATACGATTTTTTTTTAAATCTTTTACATCTTCCGTGGTGCAAAAGGCTAACTGCGTCTGTTAGGTTTTCTAAATTTATAAAGAACATGATTAGGAATGTAGCAAATAGTTTATCTGGTGGAGATTAGTCACCATGGCTTTTAAGAAAAAAATACGAGAAAACTGCCGGTGTGCCGGTGGGCATAGTGTAGAGGTAATCATTACATAAAAACAGCTAAGTGTGAGCAGGACGCACGCAATGAGACTTCGTACCACACAATGACCCACATTATTATAAGCTATCAAATACATACACCCATCATTACAAATCATATGATTTTTTTATTTTTATTAAAGCAAAAATATTTGTTGGGCTTCTCTTTTCAACAAACCATAAATTTACAAAACGCTACAAATGAATTTAAAAACGTTTCCGATCCAAATATAAAATATCCATACTTTAAATTCAGTATAAATTTTGAAGTGTGATTTTTCAGTACGGTTAGACGCAAGTTGAATTTCAATATTTCGACAACAAAGCGTCACCACGTCACTCGGAGGACTTACTTCGCCGAGCGTTGTTATGGCTGCAAGTTACTGGCAAACTCGCACAACTAACTTACATAACTGTATGCAAGAGTTACGAGTTTCTGTATCTGTAATGTCGGTAATGAAGAGTAAAGAATTTATTTAAATTATTAACACAACACATAGTCCTGTGTCCGTTAGAATAATAGGTCTTGTGTCGTAGATATCAGAAATTAGGATGACCGGGACCTAATATTTATGGACTAGAGACTTTCCCGACCACAGATCCAATACTGCAACTCCTGTCACCAGAATCAATAGGGGCACGCAAAGAATTGACACTGAGCTCCGGAGCTCGGTGAGTTTGGTTTTTCATTTGTTCATTTTCAATATTTCTTATTGCACATTATACTTGCAAAATAAAATTATAAATAGAATATTTAGCTTGCCAATGTTTTCATAAAGCGCTCAACACACTAAAGCCGGCAACCCGCCGACCTACGTTGGCAATTTTTTTGTCGGCGGGCTAGTAATTGGCGACTTCACTTATAAAGTTGTTGAATTTTACCGGTTAACTGAGCTGAGTACATGCTTCGGCGAAATACCGCCAATATGTCGGCGGGCAATACGTGTCGATGCTTGTTGCCCACATGATAATCACTACATAGTATAAAACAAAGTCGCTTTCTCTGTCCCTTTGTATGCTTAAATATTTAAAACTACGCAACGGATTTTGATGCGATTTTTTTTAAATAGATAGAGTGATTCAAGAGGAAGGTTTATATGTATAATACGTACATATTATTGTACAGAAATCTATTTGTACCCGGGCGAAGCTGGGCCGGGCCGCTAGTTTTGTTATAAGTAGCCGAGTTGTATCAACGGGCTGTGTCGCCGGGCCGGCGGCTTCAGTGTGTAGTGCGCCTTATCGAGGCAAAGAACTGAAATGCGACATTTAAGTTGCATTAAAACTTTAAAGCAGTATACAAAGACTTTACTCAAAGATTTGTTAATGAAATTCTACACTCGTAATAATTTTGTTTATGAAAATTAATAATTATTCAGTTTTAATTTGTTTAGTAGTCATTTGTTACAGTTCACTTTTAATATTCTTCTAGCATTCATAATTTATTCTCTTTGTTATTTTGTACCATTTTATATTTATTATATATTTTGGAAACACTATCACTGAGTGCTTTATGATTTATCATAAAGTTGATTTTCTGCCTCTACTACTATGGACTGCCTCGGCGGCGTAGTTGTACTTCGGTACGGTCACAAAGCTGAGGTCTCAGGTTCGAATCCCGGGTTGGGCAGTGATATTAGGTTTTTCTATTCATTATCAACCCAGAGTCAGGAATTTGTGCCCGATATGGCGATAGGCTCTCCACCTATTACATTGTGGGACGGAACAATCAAGGAGAAATGTGGGTGTCTTGGCACCTCTGCCTACCCCTTCTGGGAAAAAGGCGTGAGTTTATGTATGTACTATTATGGAGTTAAATGAGTTCAAACCAAGACTAAGGTTCTATTTGAATAGCAATGCATTATATAGTAGGTACATTAATGTCAATTTGTCGTGCTAATGTTAATAAATCAGGGGAATGAAGATGCTCACATGACGTAATAAATATGACAACAATATCTGTGACGTCATCCAATCTGACCGTACTTAACTTTTATGACGTGATAAAATGATAACTATCTGTAAAACAACATAATAGAAGGTTAATGTGTCGATTTTAATAGCAGGTTTTCTAGTAGGTGTATAGGGCATGCTACAAATTGAATGACCGATTATTACAGACCTTATGCATAGACAGTTTATAGACCTACTTTAACTATAGAATGTTTTGTCCCTTTCGAAGGGCTTTTGAAATCAGTTTGAGTGAAGTAAACAAAAAAATCTATTGCTAAAATTGTAAAACATGATGTTTCGGATTCACATTCCAGGTGGAGCAATCCACGTACTATCGGTTTTTCTGGTTGAGAATATTAAATTCATACTTTGCTCTATCACATTAGGGGCGAAAACAAGGTCAGTGACCTATTTATCTATGGAAGTAGTATTACCGATGTTCAAGGAACAAACGAAATAAAAATCAAATGTTTAAAAATATATGAACTTATGAAACATCAACTTACCATTTGTTATTAGGCATGAGCCGCAACTACAGAGGAACAACTCACGCATCGCCGAAATGAAACTTTATTAAACGATACAGGAAAAATCACATAAGTTTAGTTAAAATTCAACTATGCTATAATGATATCTTGCGGCAAACACTTAAACTATTTCAACCTGGGCTCACTCACCCGAAAACTTATTAATTCGCATTGGGCCAATATTGTTGGCTGCGTGCCAAAACATTTTCAATTTGAAGTCGGCTATTCGTTGCCAAAAAGCTGTTTATAAACGTCACTGTACCATAAACTTGAACCATAAATAAAGTATTTTTTAGTATCGTTAACTTTAGAGGATCGGATAGTTATATGTATAATGGCTTAAAGTTAACAAAGCAATGTGCTAACACTTTGGGGTCTTAACTTTGAATTCTAAATACGGCAAGCGGTTTAATTAAAAGAAACCTAATTATATTTTCTTGTATATTCGGCTCGAAATCATATCCAGAGTGATCGAAAGTGTACTAATAAAGCGTTAATTTAGAAAATCCAACTAGGTATGGAATAACAGCGATTAAAACTATCTACGTCACTATCATCGCCAACATTTACTGAACCAGAGACAATCATTACTGAACATAGGAATAAACAAACAAAAACACATCAATTTAGATATGCTTTGCTCCGATATTCTAAATTGATAGTTGGAATTGAAAATTTTAGCGGCCATTTTGTAGTGTATCTGCACCCGGGCGGAGCCAGGCTGGTTCGTTAGTTACTAATAAAGTTTTAACAGCCAGTGACGCGACTGTGGTTACAATGAAAAAGTTACTGGTGGTAGGTCTCTCATACGTGAGAGGCCGCCTAGGTAGGTACCCCCGCAATGTCTGTTTCTCCCGTCAAACAGCATTGTAAATGCACTGTTGTTCTTCGGTTTGAAGGACATTGTAGCCTGAGTACCTATACACTGACAATATTGAGACTTAACATCTTATGTCTCAGGATAGCGAGCGCAGTGGAATGCCAAGCATTTCTTTGTTATTCAAGGTGCTGTTTGGTTTTGCTACTGTTAATGTCTCGTCTCGCCATTCATAGCAATAAAATAAAATTATTACCGTCACCAGTCTGCCAGATTCAATGCGTTTCATTCAAGAGCAAACCAGGTATTAGTTTTAGTAAAGCATACCTTATAAATAATAATTGAATCAAAATTGAACTAGATCCTATTATATTATAAAATCTTTGTTAGCTATACAATCATCATCATCATCATATCAGCCACAGGAAGTCCACTGCTGAACATAGGCCTCCCCCAAGGATCTCCACAATGACCTGTTGGAAGCGGCCTGCATCCAGCGACTTCCTGCAGCCTTAGTCAGATCGTCCGTCCACCTTGTAGGCGGGCGTCCGACATTATATTATAGCTATACAATGCAAGCTACAAAATATAAACCAATGAATATAAATAATACACATTCATAACTTTCCACGAAGACCTGCTCTAAGCGGCCTTCACCTTAATTTAAACGCTGTTCGACCTCCTCAGACCTTGGTTCTGACATGTAACATGGACATGTAATGTGCTTATCAACTCAATAATAAGCTAACAATTAACATATCAAATAATTCTATTAATATCACCCCATGTAGGTTCCACTGCAGGGCACGGGTCTCCTCTACAATCTAGAGTATGATTGAGAGTGCTTAGGCCATATAGTATACTACACCGGACTAGTGCGGTTTGACGGACTTACATACCATAGGAAAATATTTCTAACATAACGAATTCAAAAAATATTTTCAACTCCTCCTATTATTTACTTCATGATTAATTTCATTGCGGGTTAAAGACAAGTTAGACAGTCCCGGAGACTCGGCGAGCTTCAATGCTCAGTGTCATCAAAATGCGTGCCATTGTTGATCCCTTACAGGATTTGCAGTGGCGGGTGTGAGGGCGGGACAGTCTAAAATACCATAGGAATTATTACAAATTACTATGTAGGTTCCTTCACGATGTTTCCGTTGAAATAATAATTATTATACACTAAAATAAAATACATACACCAAAACATAATTAGCGCGTAATAAAATTACTCACGGAGAAGTGAGCAACATTCCACGCCATAAAACACAAGTTAGCCGGGTTTTAACACCTGTTTCGTACTAAATTTATTTTCAGTGCACAGTGAAACAAAACTGTTAATTAACTTCTGTTATTACGTTATAGCGAAACGCAATGAATGGCGATTAACGTAAAATCGGGCTGAATTGTTTAGCTTTAATGACTTTTGAATGGCGGACTGTCGAAATATTTGAGCTGTTTTTTAGTACGGAAAGTTAATTCAAGAAATATTGAAAAAGATATCTGTATCTGTATCAGCCCATATACGTCCCACTGAGGGCACGGGCCTACTCAACAATCGAGAATTTGACTGAGAGTGGTTAGGCCATATAATAGTCCACCACGCTGGCCTAATGCGTGTTGGCGGACTTACGTACCATTCAAATTGTTATAAATCGCTATGGTATGTAGGTTTCCTCACGATGTTTTTCTTCACCGTTTTAGTGGTGATTGACTATCAATGAAAAATATATGCCTTTATGTTTTTATCTGATGACAAAAAGTATTAGAAAGCACCATAAATAAATCAGACATAGCCAGGAGGGTTATTCTGTGATCGGAAACAAAACTGAAATATTCGAATGTTCGACGTCCGGAGTAAGTTCTAAGTTTTCCGCTTCTAAAAATCAATACTATTCTCTATGAAACTTATTCGGTCCGAACTTTATTTAGGGTTACGACGTACGATAGAGGTTTCGAACACTTTGTAAAGTATTTGGGCGTATTTGAGCAGTTTTACATACGACGTCCGAACATTCGTCATCGTCGAAGTATTGAGTAACCCCCCTGATTCGAAAGAATTTAATGTTGATCATTCGAAAATTCTTCTGAATTCGATGTTATTATGAATTAATACAAAGGTATAGACAAACTACTTACAGCCGTTCCCTATTATTTATCTTTTACTATAGATTTCATTAGATATTTCGATGCAATTTATGTTTCAGTTATCAAAGAGAGGAGAGGTATAGAGAGATATGGTGCATATATTTATGAATATATTAGATAAATATATATGTAGATTTTTGTTTGATGAAGCTTAGAATTGTGCCGACATAGGTAGTTTTTTTAATCCCTTGTCAAAGATAGATAGGATAAAGAAAACGGCCGTTAGTGAAACAAGCTCCCTTAAACAACTATCCTAAAATCACACGGGAACCGTATAAAATCCTTGAAAATTCTGTTCCACAGAATTATTTACCATTCCCGCATAGCTTCACGCATGCAAGGTTCAACTGTTACAGTAAAAATTGTCTCTTTTCCTGCAATCTGCGTGGAGGTCGTAAAATGCGAGGTTTTATGCTATGGACAATAATGGTATTAGGCAGTTTATGTAAATTATATAAGGGACTATCTCCTGGGAAATAAATGTGTATCGTGTTAGACGGATGTATATCATGAGTGGATGGATTTGAAAATATCTAGTGGGGTGAGTGACCCCCCGATGTAATGTAGATAGTTGCGTACAGTTTATCTCTTTCATACTATCAATGCTGCCGTCCTCAAGCTAAAAAGCCGTTATTTACAAAAACCACTTTTTGAGTTATGCACAAAAAAGCGATATTACAGTTCTAAATTGAAAGTTTCGCTTTTTGAAAGTGCCTCCTGCGATCTATTATTCGTACTCCAGCACATTTAAAAAAAAATCGCTTTTTTGTGCATAACTCAAAAAGTGGTTTTAGTACTTAACGGCATTTTAGCTTGAGAACGGCAGAATGAACACCCTGATTTAGTGAAAACATGGTCAAGTTAAATTTTAACCAGCTTCAGTCTCTCCTAATCCTTTCTACATGATAAGGTAATCATAAAACAAATAATGCACCAATTTTGTTTAATGTTTTGAATGGTCAATAAAAACTTGCATCATTTTTCATTTTGCAGCAGTTTGTTATAAGTTACAAAATAGTGCACCATATTTTTCCTTAAATTATTTCATTAAGTTGGCTATATTAAACGTAATAGGCCATTTATTTGTACTCGTATATCACCTATAAGTAAGAAATAAATTTACAGCATAGTAATATAACAAAATTGCACAATATACATAATATTACGTGTAAATTATAACATATTATTACTGAACAACTCTTATTAAAGCCAATTGTGGTGACAATTGGCATTAAAGAAAAATAATATGATGCGGTGGCATCATATTCTTTTTTTGCAATTTATAAACTTGTTTTAAAAAGAGCAACACTTGAATTTCTTGCTCGTTATTCTCAAGTTAATACCGCTTTTCGAACTGGGTGGCACATCAAAAAATTATGAAACTAAAATATTGTGTTGACCATTTTAAATTATACATACATACATAAATCACGCCTTTTTCCCCGAAGGGTAGGCAGAGGTGCCGGGGCACCCACATTTCGCCTTGTATGTTCCGTCCCACGATGTGATAGGGAGCGAGCCTATCGCCATATCGGGCACAAATTCCTGACTCCGAGCTGATAATAAATATAAAAATCCAATGTCACTTCGCCCGACCCGGGATTCGAACCCGAGACCTTAGCTTTGTAACCGTACCGTAGTACAATTACGCCACCGAGGCAGACATTTTAAATTTTTATTTTCACGGAATGTATGAAACAAGGCGAGAATTAATTTCCCCTTAGTTGTAACAAAATGGGCCCCTAAGTCCCAAGTACGTCCACGTGTACTTATTTTATTGTGTTTGTCACTGCGTAAGGTTTCCTCGTATCTACTATGTACAGTATTCTCACAGGATAAATTGTTAAAAACTTGCACGCGGTAGATTTAGGTCTTGGGATGGTCAATTTAATGTTTTCTCGCAGATATACTACGGTAGGAGGATTAATGATACAAGTTGATTCTTGAGGCAACTTTGTTGTTATAGTTTCTGTTCTTTTTTCTGCACCATATAAATGTTTTAGAATAGTTTTACGCCCAGTTTTTGGCTTAAGGACATTTAAGAATTTTTCGTCTGGCTTTTACTTAAAGACAATTGCTTTGATAAATGGTCGAGTCCTTAGTTAATAATAATGTTGTATTTTCTAACATACCTATAAAACAATTGCCTTTGTATTGTATTATAAGTGGTATCAGCCCATATACGTCCCACTGCAGGGCACGGGCCTACTCTACAATCGACAGTAGGTACCATTGAGAGTGGTTAGGCAATATAGTCCACCACGCTGGCCTAGTACGGATTGTTTGCCTTTACCTCTTCAGAATTTTGAATAGTACATTATGCCCTAAAAGACACTTAAGAAAAACGCATTTCACAAAGACCAAAGATATTATAGCTTTCACACTCGTTAAAATGCTTTAAAAAATGACATGTCCGTTTGGTTTTCTAGATGTTATTTTATGTATAGTTATGCTTAAATACTCTCAAAAACAACTATAATTTATAATTTTCTAGGCTGCTCTTTCTTCTTTTCCTTTACTCGTATCCATCCAAAGGTTGGCTGTAAGAAATCGCCTAAAGCGAAAAGAACGCCCTCTGTACTTTTTATTTTTTGTAAAATCCTGAAATGTTTTTCGTATCTATGTGCAGTTAAGAATAAATAAATGAATATAATATCACTTGTACATTTACGGCCTCTATTTATTCATGGAAAGTGCTTCTTTCAAACTGAATTCCCAAAGTCGTTCGAAAAGGACAAATCTCAATACATGTGATTATTAAAAAATGTTAACAAACTGTCTTTAAATAAGGATGTTAGTTGTTTGTAAGATTGTCAAACAGCAGTGTAAATGCACTGTTGTGTTTCGGATTGAAGGGCATTGTAGCCAGAGTAACTACTGGACATATTGAGACTTAACATCTTATGTCTCAAAATGGCGAGCGCAGTGGAATGCCAAGCATTGCTTTGTAATTCGAGGTTTTGTTTGGTTTTGCTACTGCTTATGAGCGGTCGTATCGCTTACCATCAGGTGAACGGCATGCTCATCTCGCCATTTATAGCAATAAAAAAAAAGATTAAATTCAAACTTTCACTTTACATACTTCCCAACTTATTCTGTACATCTTACGGTTACGTAAGCTCGCATAGATTATGTTTGCTAACACATTTGCAACAGGCGCTTCGTATAATTCACTCGATGTGCGAAACAGTGGCACTCAGGCACGAAGCCAAAGTTATTTAAATTCATAGACGTGTATGTCAGCAGACATGTATGAGAAGATATGTGTGTGTTATAGAAATGACCTTTTAAATGAGTACATAATTGATTTAACAACATCGGCCTTACCTAAACGTGCGATGAGTGCTGGTAGATTAAGATTGGGTCTTATAGGATGGCTTTTTACCGAAAATGTATCCTTCTTACTTAGTATTCATGAAATGAAAAAATTATTGAATCCATAAAATGTCATATACCATTTAGATTCAGTCAAATTTTTCACATTCCACAGAGACAGCTACACTTAGAGCGATCAACTAAGATCTTCCTACTATCAATTGAGCTAAAATAGTAATTACTGAATTTAACAATTCCCATTATTTATGCATCGGAAGTTAAAAGAAAATAATTTGCTATACTATCCAAAAGTTATAATTTTCTTATCAAAAAATAACACTCGGATCACAAAAACAAAGAGTTGGCCTAAGGAAATGAGACTTTGTCAAAAGTAATCCGTCAAAGCTAGGGAATCTTTAAATTTGGCGAGCGTCAAAGCCCGAAAATGTAGGCAAAGAGGCGTTTGATTGTTACGTTTTAATTAGACGGAGAGATGGAATTAAAATTACCCAAGAGAAACCGCGAAACAGGCAGCCGTTTCGCCACCATCGGGGAAATTCAACTGAAATTGTGAAATGAAATTCTTATTACAAGACGCATTCAATCTGTTATATAACATTTTATGGTTGTTTGGTTTTCGGTTAATTTCCTTTTTAAAGTCATTTTACTTGATTGATGAATAATTACAGTCATAAGCTCAAGCTTGTATGCCAGAAGGGGTAGATAAATACACCACTAATGCTACGCACAATATGGCTTTACGCCCAAAAATCATGTCGGAAATAATTTCCAGTCTTAGGAAAATTTTATGAAATTTCTCGTATTAGATTTTATGTCCTCAGCTTTCGATGACTTGAATAAATAAAAATAATTCATTTGTACCAAAATTTTGAAAACACATAATTAACATAATTTTTCTAAATTAGAACCGTTAACCCATCAGAAGGAGTGCAGACAATTTTCCATGTCGGTATTAAAAATAAAAATATATACCATCTGACATCGCCACACATTTGCATAACTTTATGTAAATGCTAGCCCAACGGTCCTTAGGGAAATCTGTGAAAACCTTTACAATCGCTACACATACATTTTTGTGTCACAAATGTTCCATTAGCATTGACTTTCATTCTTTCGTTTATTATTTTATACCATACTATCACTAGTATAGTATGAAGAGAGTAAAGTTAATTTTAATAAAATTAATTTATGGAGAGATTTGCAGCATGGTATAAAGAATATTCGCGTTCCTATTTATAAATAGGCGAGCTTTGATTGGTATACAAAATGGACATACTAGAAACAAAATGGTATTAAAAGTAATACGGTTCTTACTAGTAACGAAAAATATGTCAAATTGTAAATTTAAATCACATCAAAAAGGAGAAGGGGCATCCCAGCCTACCGGCCAATAACAACGAGCGATATATCAATGAAAAGGTCTTTTCAGATGCTACAACTTCTTCTATGGCAACAAAACCCAAATCGCTGTATTTTAAGAAATACAGGTACTTGAAGACTGTACGAAAATCAGGTAATAGGGCCTCGGCATGGTGAGCAATAACAACAAGCGATACGTCATTGGAAAGGTCTTCTGAAATGCTAAAACTTCTTCTAAGGTGGCAAGTATCAAATCTGTGCGTGGAAAAAAATATCGCTGCGTAAAGGTAGCGCAAGGATGAAAATATGTATATGGACTCATAGCCTGTTGACCAATAACGACGAGCGATATATCATTCGAAAGCTCTCTTCATTTTCTACAACTTCTTCTTTGCTAAGAAATCCCGATTCGCTGTATGAAAAGAAGTATATCGACATAAAGATATCGCGAGGCTCATATGTATGGACTCAAGCCTATCGACCAATAACGACGAGCGATATGTCATTGAAGAGGTCTTTTTTGGGCTACAATTTCTTCTATGGCAGCAAAACTCAAATCGCTGTATTTTAAGAAATACAGCTACTTAAAGACTGCACGAAAATCAGGCGATAGGGCCTCGCCATAGTGAGCAATAACAACAAGCGATACGTCATTGGAAAGGTCTTCTGAAATGCTACAACTTCTTCTAAGGCGGCAAGTATCAAATCTGTGCGCGGAAAAAAATATCGCTGTGTAAAGGTAGTGCAAGGATGAACATATGTATATGGACTCATAGCCTGTTGACCAATAACGACGAGTGATATGTCATTTAAAAGCTCTCTTCATTTTCCACAACTTCTTCTTTGCTAAGAAATCTCGATTCGCTGTATGAAAAGAAGTATATTGACATAAAGATATCGCGAGGCTCATATGTATGGACTCAAGCCTATCGACCAATAACGACGAGCGATATGTCATTGAAAAGGTCTTTTCTGGTGCTACAACTTCTTCTATGGCAATAAAACCCAAATCGCTGTATTTTAAGAAATACAGCAACTTAAAGACTGCACGAAAATAATGCGACTCAACCCTATTGACCAATAACAATGAGCGATATGTCATTGAAAAGGTCTTGAAAAGCTACAACTTCTCCTTTAGCAAGACATCTAAAATTACTGCGGTGTAAAAAGAATATAGATAAAAAATTAATGCTTTTAAATTGTGTATTAAATATATTGCATTTAAAGTATATTCTTTACAAAATAAAATACATTAACATGGTACTTACTCAAACTAGGAACATAAATATTATTTACAATATTAGCTTAGAAATAATGAAACCTATAACATACCAGTGTTCATAAATACATAACTTCACGTTTTTCTCACAAGGGTTCAGCCGAGGTGCTACCAGAACACCCAAGTTTCGCCTTGTGTTCCGTCCCACAATGTGACTGAGGGGGGCGAGTCTAACACCATATCGGGCACAAATTCCTTACTCCGGACTGATAACGAATAGAAAAATCTAATATCACTTGGACTCCACTCGGGATTTGACCCAGAGACGTCAACTTTGCAATCATACCGTAGAAGATCTTTCCAATAACGCATCGCTTGTTGTTATTGCTCACTATACCGAAGCCTTTCGCATTATTTTCGTGCAGTCTTTAAGTTGCTGTATTTCTTAAAATACAGTGATTTGGGTTCATATCGCTCGTCGTTATTGGTCGATAGGCTTGAGTCCATACATATGAGCCTCGCGATGTCTTTATGTCAATATACTTCTTTTCATACAGCGAATCGGTATTTCTTAGCAAAGAAGAAGTTGTAGAAAATGAAGAGAGCTTTCGAATGATATATCACTCGTCGTTATTGGTCAACAGGCTATAAGTCCATATACATATTTTCATCCTTGCACTAACTTTACGCAGCGATATTTTTTTCCACGCACAGATTTGATACTTGCCTCCTTAGAAGAAGTTTTAGCATTTCAGAAGACCTTTCCAATGACGTATCGCTTGTTGTTATTGCTCACTATGGCGAGGCCCTATCGCCTGATTTTCGTGCAGTCTTTAAGTAGCTGTATTTCTTAAAATACAGCGATTTGAGTTTTGCTGCCATAGAAGAAATTGTAGCCCAAAAAAGACCTCTTCAATGACATATCGCTCGTCGTTATTGGTCGATAGGCTTGAGTCCATACATATGAGCCTCGCGATATCTTTATGTCGATATACTTCTTTTCATACAGCGAATCGGGATTTCTTAGCAAAGAAGAAGTTGTAGAAAATGAAGAGAGCTTTCGAATGATATATCGCTCGTCGTTATTGGTCAACAGGCTATGAGTCCATATACATATTTTCATCCTTGCGCTACCTTTACGCAGCGATATTTTTTCCACGCACAGATTTGATACTTGCCTCCTTAGAAGAAGTTTTAGCATTTCAGAAGACCTTTCCAATGACGTATCGCTTGTTGTTATTGCTCACCATTCCGAGGCCCTATTACCTGATGTTCGTACAGTCTTCAAGTACCTGTATTTCTTAAAATACAGCGATTTGGGTTTTGTTGCCATAGAAGAAGTTGTAGCATCTGAAAAGACCTTTCCATTGACATATCGCTTGTCGTTATTGGTCGATAGGCTGGAGTCCATACATGTTTGCCCCTTCTCCTTTATATTTACACTCAAACTAAATGAGAAAAATCATGCATGTATACCAACAATATAAAAATAATATGTCTAGTGGAAATACATAATATAATGGACATTCCGTTGATAATTATTTAATAATACTTAGAGCACGAACTGTTGAGTTGATACTCTGCATATGATTTCAATTATTATTACTTACCAAACAGTATAAAAACGTAGCATTCGGTCCTCAAATGATTTTCGTCCTGATTTTCGGCTCTTCTAATTTTACGTCTTCCTGTTCCCTTTGACAGTTGTCTTTTTAATTAAAGTCGTCATTACCTTTGTTGTTTGTACCTTTCCCCGTAGCTCATTGTCGTTTTCTTTGGTTAATTCCCTTGGAAGTTACGGGTCTCTGAAGTATTTGTCTGTGCGTTTGCGTCAAATAAACAATGTTTCTTGCTAAAGATGTTGCTATGTATTTTTTGTGATGCGATGAATGACTAGCATGCCATTCGCCTGAAGGATATGACCTAATCGCTCACGGACTTTAGCAAAACCAAACAACACAATTTACAAAGCAATGCTTGGCGTACCACTGCGCTCGCCATTCTGAGAGATAAGATGTCAAGTCTCACTATGTCGGGTAGTTGGCTACAATGTCCTTCAAACTGGAACACAACAGTGAATTGACTCTGCTATTTGGCGGGAGAAATAGAGATTGCGGTGGTATTTACTCAGGCAGCCTCTCACATACGAAAGACCAGGAAAGTATGTATATAACGAGAGTAAGCATCTAGGACCTGCAACTACTTGTAAGTATATCTTGAAGCACACAACATACGGGCCCGAATCCAGCACTTATAAAGTACCTGAATGTTAGTTTAAATCGTGTGATATCTATTTGAAAACCGTACATTCTTGTTCAACGTCTGTTAGGCGATTTAAAGGTCATATAACGAAGCTTGCCCTGTTGTTTAATATTTCTGATGATATTCATTAAATGACACTACAAAACTGTAATAATTGTGGCAAATACGCTTATACTATGTATTTGTACTATGTATAATATTAAAAGTCAGTCCTTACTGACTTTTCACCATAAAATAATAAAAGGCCGCACTAATCACTTTCTTTATCTGCAATTCTATCTATTGTATTAGACCTTCATCTTTATTAAGTGTATTAGAATTTAGACGTCTCTTCAAATTTAACGGCTTGATGGATAATTGTAGCCTTAGGTTGCTAATTAATACTGTTATTGAGTTTTGTTCCACACATAAAGGGATCCAAATAGTTTTGGGCCTCTATATTCTGCGATAGAATTTCTGCCACATTTATTCCCCGACAATTGCTATAATTGGAGTGATATTTATGGTTCAGTTACACTCGCTGAGTTGCCGAAATTTGGAGCCCGAATTCGGCTGAATATCAAGTAAATGTGCCTCGGATTAACTGGGCTAATCAATCTCAATATTCGCGGCTTTATTGGGATCAATAATTTCGTTGAGAGCTCGTTTTATTTTAGCTTGGAGTGCTGAAATTGTATCTTAAATTGTTATTTTTATTTTACTGCTGTGTAGTCTTATTTTTATTTTTCAATAGAAAATATATTTCATGATACTTGATTTTGGGGCACGCAAAGCTAATGCCAATAATCAATATTTTTTTTATAACTTATATTCAGAAATGTAATATGATAAAAACGTAAAATCAATTCATAATTTTGTGTAACTATCATATTAAAAACTATTTTTTCTAAATATTATAATTAATTTTCGGCTCTACAAGCCCAAATTCGGCCTCCACAGGCCTTGAGTCTATTAGACTCGTCTCCAATAGTTAGAGGCAATAGTTTCAAGCCGTTGAGTCTGGGAGCCAATAAAATTCTTTGTTTACGTAGCAACGACATCTGGCGATCCTTTATGATACTAGGAACAATTAGACGCTGATATTGGATTGGACCTTATTATGGTATTATCGACGCCCCGTTTGGAGAATATAAATAATAATTTAGAATTAATATTATAATTTTAAGTTAGTGGTTTTATGCAGTATAACGGGGAAGGAAAACATTGTGAGTTAACATTGCCTACCACGTACGGTGTGTAAAGTCCGCTAATTCGCACTTGGGCAGCTTGGTGGACTATATGGCCTAACCCCTCTCAATCGTACTCTAGATTGGAGAGGAGGCACGAGCTGTAGTACGTATACGAGCTGATACAGAATATTTTAACGTGCTTTAGATTTGTCGCACTGGGAAGTAGAAAGTTGATACACTCCACAAAGTGATAAATTAAACGCTCTTTCAGAGTTTCGGAGTTTTAATTAGGGAGACATGATTGTGTATCTGTGTATGTATATAGACACAAAGGTACTAACCTGTTGAAATTAGAATTATATACGGCCGATCGAAGAATATATAAATTACATAATACATAATCGTCACGCCCGTATCCAATAGAGTTAGGCAGAGACTATAGACCACCACTTTGCTCAATCCTGATATATTACTTTCGCTTCGTCCACTTTCATCAATCTCTTCGTGTATCTTCGTCGATTCAGGGTGCTTTGACCTCACCCTTGTTAAGGGTATCACCGATTTGGTTGATGTAAGTTCGGTGAGGTCGACCACTACCAACTCTTCCATCCACTCTCGATTTGTAAATTTACTTTGTTAATCACCTTTCATCCTATCTCTTTACTTTACCAAACCATCGTAACATTCCTTTAAGTATCAAATCTCATTAAAAATTGTTTATAACACAAATGCAACGATTTGAATCACTGGTGCCCACACCACAAGTTGAATCTTCATTTGGACATCACAGTTCAATCACACACTTTTCTTTAATTATTATCATATTATGTCATAAAATTTATTTTTAGTGTTTTTGTATGCCTGTATTATAATCCAAATAAATTGGTTCGGTTCTATAATTTTATAGCAGGTCTTAAACACGTATCACGTGTAAGCATCATTCTAGAAATGTTGACTGTTTATAAAAAAAAAAGAGTGATAGTGGAGAATTTCAAAGCATTTTATCCATAAAAGCAAAGCTGTGAAATATTGCAATAAGCGTTTTATCATTAAATTTGACGCATTGAGCGAAGATAACTTGTATCCATCGCACCTACTTTATTACGGTAGGTAACCAGTGTATCCAAATATAAAAATAAGAATCCACCAAATTACCAAACACAAAACTTCCAACCTTTCTAACCCTTCTGTTGTATAAAAGCATTACAAGAAAAACCAGGTCCTTGTAACAAATTATAAAATTAACCCTCCAATTAACCTCAAATTTCTGTAACATGTAATCTCACTTAGTTGCCTGTTTATATAAATGATTATTCACTTTTGGGAGTTTATTGGCCCTTACAACACCTAAAGGATAAAAGGGTTAATATTACCGGACGGCTCTTAAAAGATAATTAGATCATATTTTTAGGGTTATCCAATTAATATGGACAGGATGGTGAGTGAGGGTTAATATGAAATAGGTTGTTTCTATAAGGGGTACGTTAGAGCCGCTCTTGAATAAACGTTTATTGGTTTATATCTTCACAAGTATTAGATAAACATGAGATCTAATCAAGTTATATTTTACTGCATTGTTACACTCCCGTCCTCAAGCTAAAATGCCGTTAAGTACAAAAACCGTTTTCTTTTTTCAGTTCTAAATTCAAAGTTTCGCTGTTTGAAAGTACCTCCTGCGATGTATTATTCAGTACTCCAAGGTCTTAAAGATGACCACTTGTTATTAATAGCACATTTTTAAAAAAACATCGCTTTTTTGTGCATAACTTAAAAAGTGGTTTTAATACTTAACGGCATTTTAGCTTGAGGATGGCAGTACAGCAAACGGATCCAGCTCGGACTCAAACCGATTTATATCTGTATCAGCCAATATGTCCCACAGCTGGGCATGGGCCTCCTCTACAACCGGGAGTTCGCGATTGAGAGTGGGTAGGCAATATAGTGCGATTAATAATTATATTTGATATTTGGAGCTTATGCGCGTTGCCAGTCTCTTTAAATTGGAGGACAAAGGAATGGAAAAACGTTATAGGCATCGGGCAGTCTCACTCACCAAAAAACACTGTAATTATGATGTAAATATGTTATTAACACATTAACCGCCAAGCTAATTTGACCTATATGTTCAATTTAGGCCGTTTGGTATATAAATAGTATATGTTTTGGTATGTATGTACACAATTTTTTTTTTAAATTATATGCTTATTTTAGAAATTATAAAGGTTTTTTTGTTTGCGGTCACCGGTGGCCGTCGCGGCGTATAGATTGAATTTCGCTTCACAGCGCCGCGCGGGTCATTTCGCCGGTCACCTGTCTCTTTCGCACCCCTTTCTCTGATTGGTGGATTAAAACACGAACTAAAGACTAAAGAAGGCAAAGTTCGTACAACATGAAGATGGTGTCAAGGATGCTACAAAATAAATGTTCAAAACATGGGCAGGAACATTGCTAAAAACAAAACTAAAAAAGTAGCCACTTTTTGCTCCGACTGTCCATCACAGCCACATTATTGCTTGAGTTGTTTCAACAGGGAACATCGTTATTAGATGATTTTTAACGTTTTTAGGGTTCCGTAGAACTTAATTAAATATATAGAAATAAAATACATTTTTCATTTATTGCCATTAGATTTTTATGAAAATTTACTTGAAAACTTATAAAAATTTAGAAACCAAGCGCTCAATAATGTTCCTGGGCGCCGCGCGGATCACAACGTACGTTAAAACGCCATTTACGAGTGACCGCCGGCTCTCAGCAACGATTCAAAAACTAGTGTTCTTTACCGGTCACCGGTGACCCCCACGGGGTAAATTTCATTTTGTACAAAAAAATAAAATAAAACACGCCAGCAAAGAGATTACTTGGATATACGCGAATGTAATAGCACATTCACGCGTTGGCTGAGGCTGGGCCAACGTCTACCAACTCCAAGCTATCAACAATGAAAAGCTTAAGGCCGGCCGACACCCCGTTTACACGCTGGCTTTAGTGGAGGCTGGCCGAGGTTGGCCAAGCGTGTAAATGCACCATTACACTTTGAAATACTTATAACAATTTTCACGGATTTTATCGCGGATTCGGTTAAAAATTTATATTTTTTAACTACCCGACGCGATGTTTCGATTGCTTTACAGTTGTCGTGGTCACGCGGCCGACTGAGATAGACATCAGCCCAAAAACTGTTAAAATATTACTACCCTTAAATTACAATTATCAAAATAGAAGTTTATTTAAAAAGTTGTTGTTCGCGGTTCGGTCTAAAAAGGCTAACTGTATTTTGAGGTCTAGCAGCTACTCAAACCAGTTGTAAAATAATCGTAATATCGTGAAGTTATCAAATGTAAAACATTTACCAAATCGCCAGGTACGCTACAGAGCATTGTCTGCTGCTTTATGCATCCTGGCACTGCCACCCTCTTGTGCAAGTCGTCCCGCTTTTTGACCAGAGAATATTTCACTCCAGAACATGCTTACACTAGGGGGCTATCTGTTTTAAAGGCATATTTTAATGACAAGCAACTGTTATTTTCATTCAAAGTGCGTGGTGATCCGTTGGTAAATGGCCCAGACGCGGCTGCCAATATGTTCATGGTGGTGGCGGGTTTGAATGTCAAGGCACGCCTCTGACTTTTCAGAGTCATGTGTGTACTAATAAATCAATCACCACGCACTAAAACGGTGAAGGAAAGCATCGTGAGGAAAATATGCATACTATAGCGATTTATAAGAATTTCTATGGCATGTAAAGTTTGCCAATCCGTACTAGGCCAGTGTGGTAGGCTACATCGCCTAACCATTGGCAATCGTACTCACGATTGTAGAGGAAGCTCGTGCAGTGGGACATATATGGGCTGATACAGAGTTATTTTCATTAAATCTACCACGCGTGTAAATCTGTTTTGTATACATCCCATAACTTATCACTGAAAGCAAATTGAAATACAGTTTTGCAAACTGGCGCACCCAAGCAAGTTGTACAACTGAAATTGAACATTACACAAATATCAACATAGCGGTAAACATGTGCGCCTCGGTTGCCGTTTACTTCAGGTCTTGTAAACAACTCCGCCAATGTACTGCAAATAAAATCTTTCAATCAAGTTTCTCCGTCAAGCTGATTTTTTTATTGTTGAGTTGAGTTCTGAGAGGTGAAGTTTTAAGTGAATATTATACGCAGGAGTAATATTTTTAGTTTTGTATGATTTTTTGAGTGTTTGTTTATCTTTCAAAAATGTGTCTATTATTATTTTATTACGTTTACTTGTTTTAATAAAGATTAACTTCGCCTTAAAAATAAGCATTAAATATAGTTCGATATTACGAGCATGTATTGCAGACGACAAGACAGCATGACAGTTTTCTAGTGATGCAGTATATATCTTATCACTGAAGCCGAAAATAGTTAGGGAAGGTATATATATTTAAGTACTGTTATTTACTGGTTTTTGAATGAAATAAATAACACGCAAAGCGGTATTTCATTACTACGGAGGTAATTAACTCGGAGCGACAATTGTTCGAAGTCATCGAACTCCAGGGAAATTTTATGAAGTTGATTAAAACGTCAAAAATTTCGTGCTCCGCTAAATTACGGTTTCCAACCGGCTTCATATATTGGCTCCGACATTGTGAAGATAACTTAAGCCAATGTTGGTTAAATTGTATTTTCTGGACCTACGTTGGACAATAGAAATTAAAATATACTTATAGAGAATTCAATAATATTCGTATCCACGTATAAATCATTTTTCTACGACTTGACGAATTTTACTTTATATGTCCCTTTTTTATTCCAATGAATGGCGAGATATTCGTCTGATAGTTAGCGATATGACGATTCACGGACAGTAGCAAAACCAAACAACACCATGAATTACACTGCGCTCGCCATCCTGAGACATAAATCAATATGTCCACTGCTTACTCTGGCTACAACTCCCTTTAAACCGGAACACAACAGTGCATTTCCACTACTATTTGGTCCATAATATAAAACAGTTTATTAAAGTAGTTTTTGCGTTCACCGTTCAACATCGCTGTTTAATCCTGTAAGCTGGAAACGAAGTTAACGCGATGCTCTAAAGCACTCATTAAAATAATAATTATGGCGCACTAATGAAACGCAAAGTAACTGTATTTTACATATCATCATTTAATTTATGCAATTTAAATGAATGAATCTAAATAGGATTATTGATTTGGTAAATCATATTAATTAATGATCGCTTTAGCATATTATAGAGATAATTGAAAGGGTGATTATGCGTGTATATTTAGAATCAGCATCGGTATCAGTTGTGGATATGGCGTGGTACTTTTAGACTTCTAAATAAATTAATACGGATGTTTTTTCCCATTATTTTTCCTCGCCGCTCTCCTCCAATGATTTATTACAGAAGAAGTGGACGATGAATATTTTCAACTCCTCCTGTTATTCAAATTCATAATTAATTTTATTAGGGTTTTTTTTTGTTAAAGACAATTTAATCATTCCCGGAGACACGCCGAGCTTCAATGCTCAGTGTCATTAAAATGCGTGCCATTGTTCATCCTCGCTTACAGGAATTGCAATGAGAAAATTGAGGGCGGGACAGTCTGCTGCCCTCTCCCCTCCTGATTTGAAAGGCTGACAATACATCTGTGATCCAAGCGTTATAGATGTTCATGGGTGACAGTGACATCAGGTGAACTGTTGGCTCGTAAGCCGGACCTTTGCAATAAAAAAAACCCTTTAGTTACACAAATAGTCTTGATCACATTCAGGTACGCGTTTCATTTCGTGGGAATCAGAACCTAAGAGAGACTTTACGCCTCATAACATCAGACCCGAAACAAATTTGACAGCCTCCGTGGTGTAGCTGGTTCGACACTTGTTGTGAAACGAGACGCAGCGGGTTCAATCCCCGCACCGAGACAAATGTTCGTAACTCCCAGAAAAAGGGCTATGTATGTGACTCTTGGGTGTATTTGTTTTTAAACATTCGTAAGTTACCTACACATTTGTCCTAGAGTTGAAACCGAACTGGTAGACTTTTGTTTCATGTCCGATTGTTCTCAATCAACTTTCTCTCGGAGGCTGTTAAGAAGATAAAACTGACTTATAAAACCTCCAACAAATTATGGGCTTTAAACATTCAAAGCACTAGTCTGAAACGTTTACTCTACAATAACAGGAGCGTTTTGGGATTTTCTCCAGAAGCATCGTTCTCCACACCAATTTCATGTTTCAAAGGCGAGCTAAGTAAAAATATCGCTGGACGGCAGCGGTCGGGAGGGATAGGTCTAAACCGCAGACTCGAGTCTCAATAGATGCCGTATGTTCACAACAATATACGGACAAGCTCCCGAAATCGAGGAAAGACTACGATAAGACGATAGTACTAATGAAACCGCTGAAGATGGTTCAGAAAAAAAAGAGTTTAAAATCTTTCCCCTTTCGGTACTCCGGGGCGGCCGACTGGGTATGTCAGTGTCAGTGAAATAGCTTTACTGGCATTGTTTCTTCTTTTTATTTTTCATCTACTTAGGCGTTATCCCGGCCAGTGCCAGTATTCGCCTTCCAGCTGAGTTTCCTACTATTTCTGCATAGAAAATATTTGAACACCTAAACAGCCTTACATTGGAAAAGGGATAAGTTCGTTTCAGTAGCTTAATCAGTATTTACTACCAGGGTGTGCACTAAACTAACTATGTAATATGCTGGGTACAGTTCACGTGTTATGTTTATTTTTAATTTTATTGGGATATCACTATCAGGGTCTTCAAAACATAATTTAAATCAATTCCGCACAAATAGTCATAGTATTGATAAATGACGTTATGATGTCACAGTATCGCAAAAAAATATCACACTTATTCCATACAATTGAATTGCGACATCTATTAGCTTCACGTCAGTGGTCTAAGCTGTGCGAGCATAAATAAAAGATTTTATCTCGGTTGGCGTTTCGTGCTCTTAAAATGGCTATTTGTCAGAACAAGAGTTAAGTTTTGGTGTTTTGGAATTTCTCGTCGTTTGTATAAATATTGGTTGGTAAAGGGAAAAACTAAGGTCCAGCTGATTGAAAACTAAATATCTACAATAATTATATTTTTATATTTATTTATTTAATTATTTTTTGCACTGTACAGACAAACATCAAAGAAATCACATAATAATAATAATAGTATAAGTGGCGGCCTTATCTGACTAGGTAATTACAGGCAACTAGGGGATGGATATTTAAATAGGAGAAAGAAAGTGCAGTCTAAGGCATACTCAAGCCTTCATGCCTAAATAGGTAGTGTAACTAGTACCACCCATCTAAAGTCTATTTCCGTCCCAAAGTGATACGGGCGAGCCTATAGCCATGCCAGGCAAAAATTCCGGTCTCGAACAACTATGGAGTTGATTGCTCATACATACTATCACTAGGCCAATGAAACGGCAAGATATTCATTTTCAAAAATAAGTAAAAGACTGCTATATGGCTCTGGCGTTTGCAAGTTCTCTTTTTGATAATATATTCCACTTTCCACGTATTAAATGTTAAAATAAATTCCAAGATGTATTCAAAGGAAAGTGCGCTCGACTGTCGTACGTTAGGCTGTAATCGGGGTTTTAAGTGGGGGGCATTTTTAAGAACAATTATATGTTGGTTCACCTCAATAGTCACATGTATCATGTATCAGCCCATATACGTCCCAGTCGACAATCGAAAGTACGATTGAGAGTGGTTAGGCCATATAGTCCACCACGCTGGCCTAGTGCGGGTTGGCGGACTTACATACCATAGAAATTCTTATGAACCGCTATGGTATGCAGGTTTCCTCACGATGTTTTCCTTCACCGTTTTAGTAACACACGATACACACACAATAGTCACATACGAGTTTATATTCTATTAATATTTACAGACAGATCTAATTTCCGGAACTACCTAAATCCCACAGAACTTTAAATACGAAATACATGATAACGCAGTGATTTATATTTTCACAAACAAGCTAATGACATCCCGGTGGAAAAATAAAAAAGTCGTAAATTAATTATTGCTGTAAATATACAATTAAACCAATAAATACAGCCATATATACAACGTACTCTGTGGAATTTAGCAACTTGTAATATTTATCAGGATGTCCACTTTGTGGGTGGTCGTCATTAAGGGTATGTGTAAAGTAGGTAACTTTAGATTTCGTTTTGGTCCACATGAAATAATAAGTATTGCTCATGCAGCCAATTTAATTGCTTCTTAATATATTTATATGGCAAAATAACGCTATTTTTTGTACTTGACGAAACCTGCTTTGTATTTTTAAATATATACTTTCGCCCCCCTTATATATCCTGAGTACGGTCCAGTCGAACACAGTTCAAAAAGTTCACACACGCTAACTTTCAGTTCAGATCCTTTATCAAGTTTTATTCAAAGACTTCATTCATTGAAATAGTTTTAAAATATCAGGTTTATTTAATGGTGGAGATATATTCTATACGAAATTTATGAAGGGTCCACATAATTCAAAGGTATTTGTTAAAGCCTTTATTTGATTTGTAAAAAATACTATTAACTGTGTCGGTGGCGTACTACGGTGTGATTGCAAGGCTGACTTCCCGGGTTTAAATTCCGGGTTAGGTAAAGAGATATTGTATTTTTTTTATCAGTCTGGAGTCAAGAATTTGTGCCCGATATGGCGAAGCTTGCCTCTATCGCACCATCTGCCTACTCTTACTAGGAAAAGGCATGAGTTTATGTATGTATGTACTATTTAAATAAGTGGTAGAAATAGATTTATTCTGTGTGAAGAAAGCACTTTATTAACACTTCAAGAGAACATCTGATAAGGTACTTTATATTTAATCCTTCTTTAGTAGGACGTATTCTACACACGGACCATCCTCATATTAAAGTAAAATATTGGGCTTTAATCTCCAAACCCTTAACAATTTGGCTTGATATTTTTATGGAATTTGAGTATACAACTAGTTATTAAATTACTATGATGTTTAATAAATAAAATATACGAAAATAAAATGGCGTGGAAACGTAGACAAGTACGTGAATTACCCAAAACCTTGTTTTGTGTGTAAAGCATGCGTTATATTCACAATACTGAAACTTCTCAATGTTGTCGAAGTTTTATCTGCCACCGTTCATTGTCCCACAGCCCTAAATAAACAAGAAACTCACGAGCCTTAAGCGTACCTAGAAACAGATGCGGGGGCGCTGGCCCCCGAATAAAAAAGTATAATTCTTAAAACATCAGATACTATTCATTGTGTTGGCGTAATTAATAATTTTACAAAAAGTGATTGAAACTTATTTTAAGTTAAAAAACCTACTTAGCATAAAATTTATTACACATCGATATTTTTAAATGAAAACCTCTTGAGGCAACATTTTTTTTGTGAAGTTATTTATTCTAGTAATTTTTCATATTAGGTGAGAGAATTGATATTTCTAAAAAACTTTTCTAATATATACGAAACGGTGTTTTATTGCATATTTGTAACTACCTACTACAATATCTGTTACAATCAAACTATCGGTGAAAAATATTTTAAAATAAAAACAAAAACTCCAAATTCGTTCACGCAATGTCTCAAAGTTCAGGTCATACTGCGCTCTAAAACGAGTTGGTTTGTTGTCAACGATTTGGCGGGATAAAGCCTTCAAGTTACGATTTACGCAAACGCAAACCTAGGATTATGTTTGACTTTATCCGGTCTAATCACTTCACAGGTTTTGCTATTCGGAAGATTGGTTTATAAATATTATAGATTGCATTTTTTTGAAATGTTGTTTATTTAAAGTGATAATGAGTCATACAAATGTTATATCATTTTCTGCTCGGGACCGGAATTAGTGCCCTGAATGGCGAAAGTATCATCCTCTACAGGATTCCTTAAGATTGATAGACTGTGAGTTGCAAAAGTGAAATTACCGCTTCATATATCTATACTAATATTATAAAGCTGCAGAGTTTGTTTGTTTGTTTGAACGCGCTAATCTCTGGAAGTACTGGTCCAATTTGAATGATTCTTTCAGTGTTGGGTAGTCCATTTATCGAGAAAGGCTATAGGCTATATATTATCACGCTATGACTTATAGGAGAAAAGCAGTAGTGATATTTCTAGCAAATACGAGGATATTTTGTTTGTTTTTCGTGGTCCGATTGGTCGATATTCTAAACTGATAGTCAGAATTAAACATTTTGACCGCCATTTTAAAATGTGTATGCACCCAGGCGGAGCCGGGCTCGACCGCTAGTTTTGGATACAATTGGTGAAACAATCAACTATTTTCGTAATGGGTCCATAAATATCGACGGTTCCTACGTATATAAAGACATGTCGAAAATGCCATTTTTTTTTTATTGTACCATTGGCTTTAGATGATTTATGCGCACATACTGACATACTCATTTTTATTTTATTTTATTTATTTACCTTGTTTTACAAATCGTACAAAAGAACAAGTATTATAAATACAACAAATAAGTGTCGTAGATACAGACATCTATTACATATCTTTTTGTACGGTGTTTTAAAATGTGCGCCACTCGGTGCGAACGCGGTCTTGTCAGACTTGTCGCCATTTACGGGAGTTCCCCGGACGAGACAAGTCGATGCTAAAAGAATAGAGAAGAAGAAAAGAAAATGCTGCAAAAAGAAGGAACAAGAACTAATTTTAGAGAAAGTATACAATAATCCTATTCCTATCACTGAAGTGAAACATAAGGATTTGATTAAATTATGCGACACGTTAATTATTCCTAATAAGTATCACAACTTCTATAAAAACCTTAAGCATAGTGAGGAAGAAGAAGAACAGGGCAATGATGAATCGTATCGTATCGTATCAGCCCATATACGTCCCACTGCAGGGCACGGGCCTACTCTACAATCGAGAATACGATTGAGAGTGGTTAGGCCATATAGTCCACCACGCTGGCCTAGTGCGGGTTGGCGGACTTACATATCATAGAAATTCTTATGAATCGCTATGGTATGCAGGTTTCCTCACGATGTTTTCCTTCACCGATTTAGTGCGTGGTGATTGACTATCAATGCACACATGACTCCGAAAAGTCAGAGTCAATGATGAATAAGATTGTTAAATTTATCATTACGTTTTTATAGATATTGTTTTGTATTTTTTTTCCTTTTTTTTATACTGGCCCGGCATGTTGGCGGCATTGCACCTGATGGTAAGTGCTAATGCCGCCCAGGCAGAGTATCCATTGGCATCGGACGGCGGTCCAATACCAATGGAAACAATAATGCCGGCCTGCTAAGGTGCCCTTTCACGCTACGGCCCTTTCCCAGGATTGTAGGAAGGAGGAAACACGTGAGACGGCAAACAATTTCACAGTTTGACGGTGCGGCACAAAAACGAATTCGAGAACCGTTTCGTTCGCGCCGGGATGGTGTGGACCGTCAAGCTATGGCTTCGCAAGCCAGCCCGCGTGGTTCTGGTTAGGAATAGAGAGGAGGGGATCAAGTTGAACAATTCTTCAGAGCACTCACCGTGATACAGGCGATAGAAAACGCTTAGAGAGGCGACATCCCTCCGGAGTTGTAGCGACTCTAAGTTGCTCGTAACGACTGCATCATTCACAATGCGAATGGCCCGCCGCTGCAATCCATCCAAGGCATCGAGCAGGTACTGGGCGGATCCATCCCAGAGGTGCGAGCAGTACTCCATACCCGGTCGGACCTGCGCTTTATATAAGCGACAAAGCTGACCGGGCGTGAAAAACCGACGCACCCTCTTCAGGACTCCAACCCTGCGTGATGTGGCAGATATTACGCCCTCGATGTGATTCCTTGGATTGAGATCACAGCGGATATCCACACCAACGATACCCAGGTCATCCCGCACTGAAAGGGGAGTACCCTGAAGAATGGGGAGGGAGAGAACGGGGATTTTTTGCACGTGAACACACACACCTGAGTTTTCTTAGCATTGAACTCAACCATATTTCTGGAACCTCATGTAGAAATAAGATCCAAGGTCCGGTTGAATTATTAAGTTAGTGATAAGATGAATCAGTCTGAATAAACCTGTGATGATTGTTAAATTTTACCAATTAGGTGTTAAAATGAGGCACATACTCAAACAATGCTGTGATGATTATAACATTTTACTAATTAAGTCGATAGGTAGTTAATTAAGCTGGGGAATCTTCTTAATCAAACTGTGATGATTATTGAATCAATCAATCAGGCACAATCTTCAAATTAAAATAGTTAATTACTAATAAGTATTAGACAACAGTGATTTTTTACGTTTAGTTCCTACTTCAGAGAGCCTTTAAGTGACTTTTATTTATATGTTAAGAAGATTGTTGCTTAATAATAAATAATGTTGAATTTATAAACCTTGTTTAATTAATAAAACATAAACCGAATCATTTTATTTAAAGACATGTCTTTGTATACATTAAAAGAACATATTCCTACCCCGAATTACTAAATCCACGTATAAAGTGATAAGTTTACGTTGGAGTACTTATCATATACATGGGTGATGATTTGGGGATATTTAACGTATTAGTTTAAAAATAGTTGATTAATCCTTTATTTTCATAAAAAAAAATATTTAAATTCTATATCAGACACAGTTTTTTTGTTTCCTGCGTATAAAAAGATATCATAGACATGACTTACATGCTTCTATTTTATTATCGGTGTAGAAACAGTCATCTATCAAGTTTTCTAAGAAAACGTAAAAAAATAAAATATGTGTAAATGGCACTATAAAGCTCTTAAAACAGTTAAATGATTGTAGAAAGATGTTTTTTATTTTTGGTCATAGAATTATTTCTAGGGCGAATTGAACACAAATTACGCTCTCCTGTAAACCTCGGTTTTTGACTTGTCCTTATATACGTAGGAACCGTCGATATACACTACTGTGTAGAATAGTTTACACTATTTGCTACACCTATACATCCCATAGCAGGATACAAGCTTTCTCTATAATCGAGTGTGCGATTGAAAGGGGTTAGGCCATATAGTCCACCATGCGGCCCTATTGCGGGTTGGCGGATTTTATGTACTATATAAATTCTTAAAAATCACTATAGGATGCAGATTTCCTCAAGTTAGTGCTTGCGATTGATTTTCAATACACACATGACTCCGAAAAGTCGGAGGTGTGTCCTGGGATTTTGACCCAAATAAAGTGCCCAGCGGTGGGCAATTATCTGTGAACACTAACTTGCACAGAACTTACCACTGTAGTTGACTTCGCCACGCCAATGTATAAAAAAGGATGAAAATATAAACCATTAAATCAGTCATCTATTTCAATGCACTATAAAATATTTCATACAATAATAAAGTGCACTCGTGAAGTTAAAAATAAAAACATTGATTGGACAAAACGGCAGTGATTGAATGAAACAACGCCAGAGATACGTTGCGCACTTGATCAGAGTGTTTCATACAGCCGTATTGTTATTTCATATAGAATAATAATATTATATTTCTTATTGAGCTCAATTCAAATTACTTAATGTATCGAAGTTAAATGTTTAATTAAAGTTATTATATGGTACGAAACACTTAATGACAGTACGAATGAGAGGGGTTAGGGCATGGTGACCGATGTGCGGGTTGGTGGACTTTATATACAATAGGAATTCTTACAAATCGCTATAGCAAGCAGGTGTCCGTTATAGTGCGCGATGATTGACTATCAATGCACTCATAACTCTGGAAACTCAGATTTGTAACCCGTAGGATTGGAACCCGCGATCATTGTGGACATGTTGTCAGCCGCCTCTGATGCGGTACCTATAGAGGGGGGGGGGGGGGGGGGTACCCAAAGATCCGACACGAAGTTCGAACTCAGTCTATGGTTACGACGTAACGAACGAACATTATGTGGAAAATATAGGCATATCAGTCAAATTTTACGTGCGACATACTTCGTGTCGAATCATAGAGTAGCCCTCTTACGAGGTCCCTGTCTCAAACCAACCAGAATAAAGGGATTGATTAAAATTGAGAAGTAAACGTGTTGTCGGAATCAAGAAAGAGGATATCCTTGGCCCCTGCTTACCCCTATGAGGTGCAAGCGTGACGCATAATTAAAAGAACAAAAAAATCGGCTCTTCCTTTTTTGAGAAATTTTTAGTTGCATTGTTTTTGAAGTCACTAAAACTACCACCTGGCTTCGTAATTGGTTACAATTTGTTTATACCCAACCCTGTATATGTAAGGTATATTTTGTACAGCTGCACACGAGGCGTCATTACAAATTCTATACGAAATTGGAGGTCTAACTTGAAAATTATATTCAAGATAGAAACGATAAAGCCACATAGTCCCGAAGTTTCGCACTAAGACTTCACATATGTATAAACGCATGTGTAAAACGAGACATCTTACATTATGTATGAACTAACGAATTCGCTTCGTATCTCTGTCTTATATTATGAAAATTAAGTTTGCCGAAATATTTTATTATCATACACCCAATTCTTCATTCTGAATAACTTGAGAATGTAGACGTGCTTCTATCAACTATAGTTAATGAAAAATATTCATATTATGTTGGTAATTTCAAATGTTGTATATTAACTATGGAAGATATTTTTATAATGGCCCAGCAACAAACAAACTATTCACTTGACACACAGCGTCGTCCACACACAAGGTAGACGGTGGACTTAAGAATGGTAATTATACACATGTGCCTACAACCTTATATTATACAACATAATAATGTATCAGCCCATATACGTCCCACTGCAGGGCACGGGCCTACTCTACAATCGACAGTACGATTGAGAGTGGTTAGGCCATATAGTCCACCACGCTGGCCTAGTGCGGGTTGGCGGACTTACATACCATAGAAATTCTTATGAACCGCTATGGTATGCAGGTTTCCTCACGATGTTTTCCTTCACCGTTTTACTGCGTGGTGATTGACTGACAATACACACATGACTCCGAAAAGTCAGAGGTGTGCCCTGGGATTTGAACCCGCGACCACCGTGAACATGTCGGCAGCCGCGTCTGGTCCGTTTACCAACAGGCCACCACGCACCTTCCAACACAATAATAATAAATAAAATGTATGATTCAGTATCAAGTTACGTATCGCAATAAACGCATGCATATTTATTTGGTCATCTGCCTTTTTATTGGTACTCACCCGCTCAGTAGCAACACGACACACGTGTACACACATCAAATATCAATTTGTTTTTTGGGAAGCGTCTAGTATTGCGATTCACTTTTGGTTAAGTCAAAAATTCATTCCATTATATAAAATAGTTTTACAATAAAATACACGAAGTTCCAAATCAATTAATTTTAAAAAGAATCATTCGAAAGGATATTAATCACTGTATTTTTGTCGAACTTAAAATAGATTCATGAATTTCTCCATAAAAGGTTTGTTCAAGTACATTGACTTCGCAGAATTAATTCATTATAACAAGTTTGGGTAGGTAAACATAACGCATCATAGTTTCATCGGACTTTTGGGAATTATTCCGTTCGCTCGTAAGTTCTCGAATAACATTTTCTGTAGAAGTTTTATTTTCGGGAGTTATCCCAAAATGACTAAGTTTTACAAGAACAGTTCGGTAAGCCAATAAAGTTGTCGAACGAAATTTTGAAAATTAAATGCAAAAGATGGTGGAATCGTGACCACCTGCAACACTAGTGATGTAGACACGTAAAGAACAAAGGTTTTGAATCAATCGTTTTCTACCAGATCATTGATTCGAACCGTCTTTTACGTTTTGAGTAAAATATGTTATGAGTAATGAAATGCCTATGCTCAGCAGTGAAATTTTGTGGCTAAGAATGATTATGATAATAACGAATTGTATTTAAATATTAAATAACTGATCAACTAATGCATTATAATTTATATCAATCACCCATCAAAGTCAATAGATCTTGCTGCTGTTTTCCTAGAACCTTAGTAATTGATAATCTCTGTCTTAAAGCATACTGCACCATTTCTATCTATTGCCATATTTCTTGTGGAGATCACTCAGGTGTCGCCTTTATAGTTACCGATATTATAGCTACCTTTACAGTGCTTGTAATTGAAATGGTTCTGCACTTATTATAACTTAAGCGACGTAGTATCATTTATTATGTACCGTTCCCACCCTCAACAAAACCAGAGGCTATTAAAGTCAACACGATATTAACCGTAAATTAATTGTGAATTTACAGACAGTTATAATTTTATTACGTAATAAAAGTTGAATATAGTTGGCATGAAGTATTGTGTGAAATGACGTCATGCATCAACGCATCAATTTTAAACGATATCACTGCTCGATTTTTCGCATATCATCAGGAAAAGTAATTGTGAAAAGGCTAGTAATAAATGCTTGACTGGTAGCTTTAATTGCTATATCATCATTATTTCTGACTAGCGGTCGGGCCCGGATCCGCCCGGGTGCATACACGTTTTAAAATGGCGGTCAAAATGTTTCAATCGGACTACCAGTTTAGAATATCGACCAATCGGACCACGAAAAACGATCAAAATTTCCTCATATTTGCTGGAAATATCACTACTGCTTTCCTCCTATAGGTCATAGCGTGATGATATATAGCCTATAGCCTTCCTCGATAAATGGACTACCCAACACTGAGAGAATAATTCAAATCGGATCAGTAGTTCCAGAGATTAGCGCATTCAAACAAACAAACAAACTCTGCAGCTTTATAATATTAGTATAGATAAGACATCCGTTGCAGAACATATATTTTACACAAATATTTTCACAGTGACCCAATTCTAAATGCTTGTTAATTTTAATTAATACTCTTACTAGTGATATATTGCAAATATACGAGAGTAAATTCGACATTGGAGAAACTACCGTCTTCGAAGCTTTAAACTTTGAAAGCGATTAATTAGAAAGGATGTTCAATTTAAAAAGGAAAGGCTTTAGATAAAACGAAATTAATGAGAATTAAACACGCTGTTTTTCATGATACCGTTTCTTTTTTATACATGCTATCATATTATTATACCAATTTATATAATAATATAATCAATTTCTTTGTAAATATAGAATAAACACTATGTTTTATTATAAGAGCTATTTAATTGCCTACACGATCAAGAAAACATTTCCATATAACTTCAAACCAATTTCATCTCATAACCACTGAAGAGACACTTGTTATTTAACAGTGTGGTTATATAAAGATTCAAATACTTCTCCAAAACGCATATTAACAATTCATGATTCATTGAAAATTTGCTTCATAGTGTACGGCTGTCTCGATAGAAAACAATAGCAGGAAATATTTAGGTAAAATTCTGATGACGATCTTATTATAACCCTAAAGTAATTCTGAACTGGTTCGTTCGAACTCCATCTAATAAGACCAGATGCTAAATGTTCAAGGAGGACTTATAAATTCCAAATCAAAGCAATATCCCATCCCTACTAGATAAATTTGACGGGTTTTAATCATAAAAACTTATTACCAAGTTCCCTCTGTAATCTGCTCTGATTAAAAATATTCTCATTCAATTGTTTCGGGCCTGTAATCTGATTAAATCCGGCCGCGAAAATTAAATTTAAATGATTCACGGAAACAAAGTGACTGTGATAGTGTAATTTATATTCGTACGTGCGTATTCGTACAAATGACATGAATGCAGTTATTAAATCATTAAGTATTCACGTGCTCATTTCCAACTGGCAATGTTGTGTTAAAAATTAATATCCTTATTAACATAATGAGTATTTGCTTGCAATTTTCTTTTGGAGAGCGATGATTCTACATGACATGAAGTTCGAATGAAAATAGTTTAAATATTTGAATGTTTTTTTAAGGATCATGCCACTGCTGAAGAAAGTTCTACTCTGTTTTCATGCACAGTTATATTAGTATTTTTAGTTTGCCTTGTTTTAATTATTATGCATTTTAACCAAGTGAATGTAGAGAAATTAAACTCTATCTTTATTCTAGCTACCAATTTTTTCCTCCTTCGCAAAAATTACAAACCGGCAATTTATCTCAGGACTCTTGGTTATAAAAGATGCAATGTGTAACGGGTGGCTTGTATGAGCGATGAGTAAAGTAACGTCTTTCTATTCTGGCTCTCTATCTTTATTTATTTATTTATTAACTTTATTGTACACAAGAAAACAATAACAGAAATTAAAAACATATTTAAAATAAGTACAATCGGTGGCCTTATTGCACTAGGCAATCTCTTCCAGGCAACCTCCTATTCTCCTCTATCACTCCTACTTTCGAAAATTTTACATAATGGCTATTTACATATAGACTTTTGTTTTTTTTTACTTATTTATGTAACAAATATTATCTATTGAAGATGAAATGAAAATAATATTTCCATTTTACTCACACTAGAAGATAGTTTCTGAAATATGTGAGTTTGAGTTACAAGGTTTTGCTCTTCAATTGCATGTCGTGTTCCGTTGACAACAATTTGCTTTCACACCAAAATGATTTATTGTGTCTTAGCAGTACCATTATACTAGAACCTCATTGCAGCGTAATTAAACTGTTTAAAATTGTTTTTTTAGATATTCAAGATACAAATTATGTTACGAATTCGTTGTGCAAAATAAATAATATTTATTATATTCGATGTCTTTAAAAAATGCGCTTGTAAAAATATAGCATTTCCACGTTGGTACGGACTACGGAACTCTGACTTTAACTTGGACATTTTTAATATTATTTTATCACTTTCATAAGAATTTCTTTGCCCACTAGCAAAATTTTAACTATCATCCACAGGTGGTATGACAGTAAACGCTAAAACTGCCTTTTTACCAGTAGTTTGTCGTAGTAAAAAACTTTATTTGGATCCTTTACTTTCAAAATACTGGCCGCAAACTTGCTTAATAAAATAGTTTAAACGAAGCTGGAATGATTTCACTATGAAAAATAACAGCTGTAGTAGAATAATTACTCACGAGAGCAAATTATATTTGAGTAATGACATTTTCATCTGCTTGTTCTATATAACGCTAGTGATATACTTTGCCCTGTATTATGCCCTTTATTGCCCTGAACTTTCTCTTGTGATGTAAAAATATTTTGTAGAGAAACGCTGCAATAATATTTTCTATATTTTAATTACAAAATTGCATTGATTTTTTTACATTTGCATACTTTAATTTATATACTATGCATTGCAGCATATATCATTCATATTGCTAGGGTAGTAACTAATCTAAGATTTTTGAATTCGGGCCCTTAAGAGAAGTCTCTCTTAATATATATTTTCCTGCCTTCACTCCCACCAATGCAACTCCTGTTAGCCAGGATCAACAGTGGCACACATAGAATTGACACCGAGCTCCGGAGCTCATCGATTCTCTCAGGGACACTAGCTTGTTTTTAATCCGCATCGAAATTAATCAGAAAGAAAAACAAATACACAAATAATACAGGGCCTTATTAAAGTTTTTTAAACTTGGATGAGCAAGGTATACTATAGCCCAAAGTATAGCTTAAAATCGAGTCGATTATTTTGTTCATTCTTTTTACTCTTAAAAAAATAGGTTGCCATAGCAGGATTGCCATGTTAGGCTGAAGTACATCCGTGTTTATTAATAAAATCGTGAAAACTTAGATATTCCTAAGCTATTTGTTATTGAATCGAGTCCATTTTAAAGCCTTGGTCGAATGTTAATCCCTCGTTATTCCGAGTTTCTTAATAATGCCTTTGAATCTTAATCTACCGCGCTAGCCTATTCTGGTTCTTATTCAATTATTTTATTTTATAACACTTTAATGTACAACACAAGAGAAAAAAAAAACACACAAAGCTTCTTCTACTTGGTATACCATTAAAATCTTGACGAGCTATCTCAGTTTACCTCGAGATGTTTTCCACTACTTAAAGTAACCGATAAAGTTCCTAATTTGAACGAAACTCAAAACGGAAAGCACGTTTTACCACCTACAGGCGCATCCGGTATGAGTGTTTTGCCCAATTGGATCGGATCTTCGGCGGTATAAACTATACTCGGAGTTCACGAAGCGGGGAATATATTTGGTACTGACGCTGAATTGAATGGGGAAATAAATACTTTTATTCTTCTCTTTCGTCTTAAAAAATATGGATTCGATATTCAAGCTTCAAATATACACCATTTTTTTACTAATACCTTCTACCAAAAAATCTGTGATTTTTTTTATGATAAAAAGAAATTTAGTACGGAGAGTACGAGTTCAGTACGAGTTTAGTCTCAAGCACTAACCTACAATTAATGGGACATGTCAAATAAAGTAATTTTCTTATTACTTTTTTCAATTAATGACGAGACAAAAAAATTATCAATCTGCATATGCCCTGCATGAACTATCTACTGTTACAAAAATGAGCACAATGATGGCTGCATATCATGAACTGGTCGTATCCAATTTGCGGTATGGTATAATTTTCTGGGGATATTCTACAGACAAAGAAATCATTTTTAAGGCGCAAAAAAGATGTGTTAGAGCAATGTTCGGATTAAAAAGTAGTGATAGCTGTAGATTATATTTTCTAAATCATAAAATACTTACGCTACCATCACTGTATTTATATGAAGTCTGTATATTTGTCAAATCAAACCAAAACTTATTCAAAACAGCCTCAGAAATGTATAAAAGACCACAAAGAGACCCAAATCGACTATGTTTACACCAATGTAAAACGTCGTTGGTGCGTCAAAGCTTTTTCTGCATGGTTCCAGTAATATATAACAAGCTACCTAAATATCTGAAAGGATTGACTTTAAGTAAATTTAAAAAAGAATTATTAAAAATGTTAGTTAATAAATGTTATTACCATGTATTAGACTTTCTAAATGACACTTTCAATTAACTTGACATCAATTTTACAAATTTAACATAGTTTTTCTATTATATAAATTATTTTGATTTTTACTATTAACTCAAATTTATAATTTAATACATGACTCATAAAAAAAAAACATATTTTGCCTAAAAGAATTGCCTATGACTTTGATTTGTATTCATTCGGTATGGTATTAAAATTATTGACAAAAGTCACACTTGTATGCCATTATAGAGGCAGATCATAGAGCTCTTACCTATTGTATTACAACCCTATACCTATGTATCACAAGTGAAATAAATGATTTATGATTTACAATCTTGCCTTTTGCCTGATGATAAGCGATACGACTGCTCATGGACTGTAGACTAACCAAACAACACCTTGAATTACAAATTCCACTGCGCTCACCATTCCGACACATAAGGTGCAAGTTTCAATATTTCCAGTATTAACTCTGGCTATAATATTCTTCAAACATAAACGTAATAGTACATTTACATCATATTTTCGTAATTTACGAGTGATATTAACATCTATGCACTATTGACCTTATTCATAGACCATTTTAAATTCTATTTTAATTACCGAATATTTTGTCTTCTTCGCTCCAAGTAAATTCAAAATTTGTTAGAAAGAGACAAAACATTCAAAATTTAAAATAGGTTTGAAAACTGTTTATAAGGTCGAGAATCTATGAATGCAAAGTGATGTAAACCTGACGCCTGTCTGTCGACATCACTCGAGGATTTATTGGCCATAGATAATCCCGTGTGACGACATCGTTGTCAATTTTATTGTTATTGCATGTTGCGGTGGCGATATTTTATAGCTTTTCTATATTTTTATCGCGTGTCTCTCGAGAGCCTTTGTTTGGTGAGTGAAAATAAAACGTATGAGATCGCTTCCTGGAAATATGTAAATTGAAATGTTAAACAGCCTCGGTGGCGCAGTTGTGGTAGCTCTGAGTTCTTAGGTTCGAATCCTAGGTCAGGCAAAGCAAAGTGATATTTTCTATTCATTGTTCATCAAAAATTTATTTAATATAATTTATTTAATATTTCCGGAATACAAACAATATCATGTATATCATGAATAATATACCCGTAATAAACTGGATTTCATAATAAAATCAAGTCATGTGAATTTCACACAACTAGGTGTTAAATATTTATACTGAAAATTGCAAGAAATAAATTATTTTGAAAATCATTCATGCAGTTTAACACATTATAATAATTTGATATGACTACATTCATTTATAATCGAAATGATGGCAATTTAGAAATTGTGAGGTTCATACTAAGATTTGGTCTCGTTTAATGTTAACGAGCACGTAAAAGGTACACTTAATAACAGAGTGTGGCGAAATTAGACAATGTGAAAGGGCACACTTAATCCCTTAAGGGTTGTGACGTAAGCAGAGGCCAAAGAATATATAGCATATAGAAGAGAAAAGAGAAAATATATACTATTTTTACTTCTGACCACTTTTATTTTTATTTCTGACAACACTTCTACAACAACGAGACAAGTTTTTTAAATTAATACTATAGTAAGAGACCAAGCTCTTAATTGGTGGGTATCAGAAATAAGACATTTAAAATTGCGGGGTGCCCTGTTGGTAAAAGTACCAGACGCGACTGCCAACATTCTCGCGCGAATCCAATCCAATCGTGAATCCAAATCCCAGGACATATCTCCAACTTTTCTACTACTACGCACTTAATGCTGTAGGAAAACATCGTGAGAAAACCTGCATGCTAAAGCGAATTTGTAAACATTTTGGTGCTATGTAAAGTCCGCCAACCAGCCAGGCCAGCTTGGTGGACTATATGGCCTGACCACTCTCAATCGTACTGTCGATTGTAAAGGAAGCTCGTACCTTGCACTGGGACGTATATTGGCTGATACATTACAGCACAGTACAATCTGTATCTGTATCAGCCCATATACGTCCCACTGCAGGGCACGGGCCTCCTCTACAATCGAAAGTACGATTGAGAGTAGTTAGTCCATACAGTACAAAAGACTTCCTAAAATTAAAAACCTCATTACTAGTGCCGATATCTATAATCAAATTAGTTAAATTAAAACATTTAAAAAAGCCCAACTTAAAATTACTCATACTATAAATTTTATTTCACAGGTATAAAAGACGTTAAGGATGTAGTCCAATTAAAAGTATTGTAAATGAGATTTTTTCTTGTCTGAATGATGTTTAACATCATTTGTACGAGAAATGTAAAAATACATTGCAAACGGAGTCAGTAAAATATTATAATTTTACTACAAAATGTACAGTGACTTTTGAATAAAAGTTGTTAATTGAACTACCACTGGAAGGTTTCAATTTTTATTTATTATCACATAATTCCTGTGCATTTTGAGTTTCTCGTGAATTTATTTATTTAATGGGGATGTTGAGTTGTTATTGGAATTGTTTTTATTTTATAGATAGACCGTATATAAAAACGAACAAAATATTTTACGAAAATATAGGACAAATTTTAATTTAATAACACCTAAAAATAGCTGCCTGAGCATTGACAGCGGGTTCTGATCGCTGTTTGCAGTCACATGATAACAAATAAGAACTAATACAGGTAATTAATCCGTAACGATCTTATCCGACAGAGAACCAAATTCGCAGACATAGCACATAGGATTAGCAAGCTGAAGTGGCAGTGGGCTGGCTACATCTGCCGAAGAACCGACAGACGCTGGGGTAAACGTGGTCTTGAGTGGAGACTGCGTAGTGTAGGGCGGTCTTCAGGTAGGTGGAGTCGATTTACGAAAGGTGCGGTGGACAAGAATATAGGCTGATGATGATGGAACCCACCAACATGTGTTGTCGACATATGCCGGCGGGTCGGCGGCTTCAGTGTGTAGTGGGCTTAATATACCTTTCGTTGATAGATACTTCATGTTAGCACTGCATTAACCATCAAGTGCATTTTTGGCACTCTCCTCGTAAAATAGAAATATGCCAACGACACTTAATCTCTTTAAATAATAAACAAGCATAAGTCTTTCCTGAGAGCTTGCATGATACGTCGTTTTAGTTTTGAGTGGAACTACTAAAGCATTCCAGGCGTCAACTGCGCGTTTCATTTTCACCACGAGTGTGACATTGTTTTCATAACGTGTGAATAAGTTATTTCAATTTTATATGTGACTCAAATCTCTAAGGAACGTGCATGGAAATTGAATTGAATTGCAGTGTTGCTGTGTATATGTATTTATGGTTTTATGGTTTTAAAGGAAATATAAAATAATTTATCGATTTATCTAACGTAAGAAACTTTATTCAATTGAGGACAGATTTTAGTTCACAAGGTTAATAGCCACTTGATTAATTTAATGTAAATCTGTATAGTGAAGTGTGTGGAATCTAGGGGCTTGATTTGTTAACAAAATTCACTTTTGAGAGAGATTCAGTTAAAAACTAGTATTTTCGGGGAGTGGATTATTTGCCCTGCTTGGTGTAAGGCTCGGTAATCAAATCAAGGATATATGAGTGGCACTAGAGGTGGCTCTGATACTGCAGATGGCGGAACACGATTCAAACCCTTTTAGCTATCGAGCACCAAGCATGTAGTTGGATAACTCGTCATCATGATTCATGTTAGTAGTATCTTGCTCCATGTTCCTTCCATTGATACCTCTTCTACAATTAAGTTTTTTTTCATAGGCCCGGCCAACAAGCTAACAGGTCACCTGATGGTAAGAGGTCACTACCGCCCATGAACCTCTATAACGCTTGGATCATGGATGCGATGCTGGCCAATCAAATCTTTAGGAGAGCGGGAAGGAAAAAGGATGGAAAAACGGGAGGGGTGTTGGGCATCCGATAATCTCACTTACCGACGAAATATGACAGGACAGCTGTCGTTTCACGGACGAGCTTGCCCATACTTGCTGTGGCTCTACCATTTTTAGAAGAAGGTAATAAAACTTAGTACAAAACGCTGGCCGAACGTTGATTCGCAATCTTCACATAACTGTAAAATTTTTACAGTCTCCATGGCGCAGTTAGTTAGACGCAGGCTATGAAGCTGGAGGCCGCGGGTTCGATCCCCGCACCGAAACAAATATTTGAGTGAACCACAGGTATTTGTTTCGGATCTGGGTGTTTATGAGATCGAAAAGTCTCTGATACCCACGACACAAAACTCAATCTTAGTGTGGGGTCCAGATATGAATGTGACTGTTGGGTGTATTTATTTAAATGCTTGTCTCATCTACCCACATTTTACATACTTTGCCATAGTCACATCACACATTAATGAATACCGCATGCAAATAAGTTGGATAATCATTCCAACAGTTAGTGTTACTGTGGACCTAATGTCCTGTGATTAAGGCCTTTGAACCTACGGTGAGTTTAATATTTATAACAATCTTACCAAAATTACTGAAATAAATGAAATGTAGTTGCTCTATTGTTGAGGATTAAGCTGTTCTTTGTTTAAATAAGTGTCTCTTGAAAGGTTTATTGAATTTCATAATGTTTCATTATGATGATATTTTGGGAATTTGTTACTTTTTTAAGTCATGCGACAGCTTAAGTTGCTAAATATATTGAAATAAAACGATTGTTTACGGATTTTATCGCGGATTTGGTTTAATTTTTACATTTTTTAATTTCCCGACGTTTCGATCACTTTACAGCTTTCATGGTCACGGGGCGGACTGACAAACAATCGTTTTATTTCAATGTGTAACATTCGCGTAAATCTAAGAAACCATTTTGCTAAATATAGTTTGGTATTGAAATCATCAAGGTACCCCATGCTGCGCTATGGATCTCTTGTGGCTGTAGCTGATAAATAATTATACCAAGAGCTTAGCAGGTTATCATATCCCAGAACCCATTCAATTATTCTTATTGGGGAATGTAGATACGATGTCAAAAATTAAAAATTAGTTGAAAAGTTTTCCACTGATCTCACTGCGGTTGCTACTAACTGTCAGTATCACGACACAGAATCGAGTAAGGAATCGAATAATAAATAAAGAAATGCATCCAATAGTCACATACATAGTCCTGACCCACACTAAGATCGAGTCTTATATAGTGGGTATCAGAAACTACGAGAGACTTTTCAGTCTCACAAACACCCGGACCCGAAATAAATACTTGTTCAGACAAATATTTGTTTCGGTGCTTGGATCGAACCCGCGGCTTCTCGTTTCACAGCCGGTGCTTAACGAACTGCGCTGCGGAGGCTGTCGATGTTTAACATTATAGTCTTGACTTGATAGCTGACATCAAAAAGCCAAATTGTTGATTTTAAAAGTTTCATAGATTTTATATTCATTTATATTTTTAAATTGAATACCTGCTTCACGAGTAATTGTTTATTTAAAAATATTTACTTCGAAAATATTCATGCAAATATAATTGTGAAAATTAATTTTGGATGTTCGAGTAGGTAAAGAGTAAGTAATACGAATGGCATAAATATTTATCTTATTAAATTTGTTGAGAATTTTATTGTAGCTCGAGTTGTTGCAACGTATTAATATGAATTTCAATAATTAAATATAATAATGATTTTACAAGTATAAAAAATCCGTATAGGCTGACTTTGAAACTAGATTTTATTTACATGTATGAAATGTTATACTGATCATATACCTATTACACATGTGTAAAGTCGCACTTACTATGCTCACTAAGTCTACTTATTGACGATGTAGTGGTACTTTATTTATTTATTTAATCCATCGGCATATCGGGCACAAATTCCTGACGCTGGGCTGATAATGAGTAGAAGAATCCAATATCACTTTGCCCAACCCGAGATTCGAACCCGAGATCTCAGCTTTGTGACCGTACCGAAGTACAACTACGCCACTAAGGCTGTTTATTTAACACTTTACAAATGAATAGTACAGGCGGACTTAATGCCTTAGGGCATTCTCTGCAAGCTAACCTTAAGGTAGTGCAGAGAGGAAGCAGGTGGTAATTGCCTAGACGATACGACACGACGATTCTTTCGCTACCGATAAACGATTGTAGAAACTGAAAAAATAAAAATTATTACGTACTAGGGGCCCGACCCGGCTCCGCCCGGGTGGAGATACTCTTTTTTTTAATCTACAGCCTATGTTCATTGAGGATAAAGTAGGATTCTATTGGTCAAAAAAATATTCAAACGGGTCCAGTAGTTTTAGAACCTATTCAGTGAAAATAATCAAATCTTTCGTCCTTATAATATTAATATAGAATTTGATTGCGGGTTTGGTTTATAACTTAAGATACTTCGAAGACTTATACCCTTCGTGGTTGCTACGGTCTGGATGTTAGTCATCCGGATTGTTAATATTAAAATGATTATACTAAAATATATACTACTAGTGGCCCAGCCCACCTTCGCCCGGGTACAAATAGATTTCTGTACAATAATATGTACGGATTATACATGTAAAGCTTTAAAAAAACCGCATCAAAATCCGTTGCGTAGTTTTAAAGATTTAACTTAACAAAGGGACATAGGGACGGAGAAAGCGACTTTGTTTTATACTATGTAGTGATAAAATTATAAATAAAACCAAATGAAATATAAAAAACCGTCAAGACTATTGAAAATCATGGAATAACTTGGAAAACATTCAGCATACAATTTTTATGACTAGTGAAAAATTAAGGGTTGGCGTTCGATTATGAAGTAAAAATTACATTAATTATTATCATATTATGTCACAGAGCAGAAATATTAGTGAAATGTGGATACAAATGCTACATATCTGCCTAATCCTTGCGGAATAAAACACGGATACGCATTCTATAGGGTATATCAAGACTGCTACCCAAAATGAAGCCGGGTGGTAGTTTTAGTGATTTTACACAATGCAACAATATTTAAAAAAAAAATAGGATTATTATTGTAATTTTAACCTATCCTATTTGGGTAGTATATTTTTTAAATCTAAAGTTATAGTGCACACCCTTTCATTTTTAAAGACGCTGTGGTACGCAAGGGTTTAAATTATTATTTTAGCAAAAACCATCGTTTTCCAATGGTAAATCCATAGGTTTACCACGCAAACACGACAATATCTAAAAAAATGTGGAAATTTTTAGTTGCATTACGTTTATAGTCTTTAAAACTACCACCCGGCTTCCTTTTCGTTAGAAGTCTTGATATTCTCTGTATAAAAATTCAGTACCATCCCATTCAATAAAAGAAAATCCTTCCTCCATAAAACAAGAGTGATTCTTTTAACTTTCTCGTCTCACACTTCCAAGGAACCATCAGCAAAGTTAATACAATTGCCAAATCAAAAATCCGATTTCTTGCTCAAAGCTTAGGGAATTGTTTCACTCCGCGCGAAATGATTCGATTTGCATCGGAGTGATTTCACTGAAGTAAAATTATTTTAAAACGTTTGTCGTAGCTGGTTTTGATGGATGAGATGCAATGTCTGTGTTATTACTTTATTTTCTACTGTTATTGCGTGGATTTGGCTATAATAATACAAATTTATATTTGGTAAAATTACTGTTATATTTAAAATATATTTTATTGAAAAACATAAAACCATTCTTGACACGATTCTATTTAAGTGACTGACTTATTCAATTTTTATACTATATTTTATTAAAATTTTTCTTAATCCAACTGCTGGGAAAATATCCCCACTTTTTTCCGCCCCAAATTCGGTACAGTCATCGGACCTCACGCAAACTCGAATCAATCGGTCTTTTCTGAGTGAGTTTCGGCTTCGTTGACCATCGCGAACCTATTGGGTATTAATTCTTTCCCAGCGTACCGAGTGGATTCAACTTTCATGGCTTGCTCAATCCTATTTGAGCCGCTCTTTCTTTCTTTAACTATATTTTTGCGCCCTTTTGATGTTCTATCATCAGCGTCGCATATTTCGAATATCGTTCGGGGCTTTCGATAGAGACTGTATGAATAATTGTATTTACCACTCACGGCTGGTTGCAGTGTGTTTACTTACATAATTCGGTTTTAGTCTTAAAAAAGATTTAAATGATCAATAAATAAATACATACACCCATCGGTCACATACATAGTCCTGACCCCACACTAAGATCTAGTCTTGTGTCGTGGGTATCAGGAACTACGAGAGAATTTTCTGTTTCACAAACACCCAGACCCGGAATACGCTTGTGGTTTGCACAAACATTTGTCTCGGCTGGGATCGAGCCCGTGGCCTCTCGTTTCAAAGCCGGCGTCTAATCAACTGCGCCACGGAGACTATCAAAATTTGTAAAATTTTATTGTGTGAATCACCTTCATCTGTTCCTTTGAAATGACACAGGTCTTCTACCAGTCTAGTTTTATTAATATGGACAGATGAAAAGTCACGTCAAATAACTTAAATGGTATAGCATTAAGCGTAAATATTCTAAGACGAAAAGTTTTATTTACGAGGCGGCGCGCATTTGACGATGCAGCAGTTACACAACGCTAAGACGAAGTTTAATATTGTTGTGTTGGCAGCACTTGTTGCAACTATTGATGCGTTCCGGATTGAGTTAGATACGGGTATGATTTATGAATTTGGATATTATAAAATGGGCAAATTGATGTAGGTTTTTACACGTGGCAGGTCTCTGATATGTGAGAAGCCACTTGTGTGGGTATCAACTCAATTTCTCCTCGATGAGGTGGTGGATACTGAGACTTACATCTTATCTCTCAGGTTCACGAATTCAGTGAAAGGCCAACGGCATTGTTGGGTTTTGCTATCTACTATCTATAACCGATCGTATAGCAAACCATCAGGCGAATGGCATGCTCGTCTTGCCATTTTTGCCAAAAGAAAAGGTTTTTATTTACAAAGTGTGGAGGAATTGCTTTTTCAATCCCGTTAGCCGCTTTTTATTTACAGTTATAGATAAAGTTCTGATCCCACGCTAAGATCTTGTCCCGTGGTAATCGCAAATATTTGTTCTCGGTACTAGGATCTCCTGGTAGCCTTTCATTTCACAGCCGGCTATCAAAACAACTGCGTCAGGGAGCCTCAAAACTATTACTTAAAGTTGTGTTTATCGTTCAAATGGAATGATATCAAAATTGTACACACACAAACCATTGAACGTGGCAAGACACAAGCTAAGCAGTACGGACACTCCACCATATCAAATTCAGTATAAACCGAGACTCCAATCCCTATAACCCGATAGAATTGAAAATGACCACTTCAACTAAACATGACACTGCATTTAGCTGCAAGACTATCTGAGATAAACTCCGGCGATCCAAGTTCTTGGAACAATTTTGTAGCTGTTACGTACTGAATTACGACAAATGCGAACAAGCACGGAATAAATTGTTTGAATTTGTAGAATCATTTTATTTGGCTTGTGCTCCGTGTGGCTTTGAAACGCAGTTAAGATATCAAAATTAGAATGAAGATGGACGGCGAGCTAATTTATTTATTTTATTATAGTGCGTGGTGGCCTGTTGGTAAACGGACCAGACGCGGCTGCCAACATGTTCACGGTGGTCGCGGGTTCAAATCCTAGGGCATACCAGGCACACCTCTGACTTTTCGGAATCATGTGTGTATTGATAGTCAATCACCATGCACTAAAACGGCGAAGGAAAACATCGTGAGGAAACCTGCATTCCATAGCGATTTACAAGAATTTCTATGGTATGTAAGTCCGCCAACCCGCACTAGGCCAGCGTGGTGGACTATATGGCCTAACCACTCTCAATCGTACTGTCGATTGTAGAGTAGGCCCGTGTTCTGCGGTGGGACGTATATGGGCTGGTACAAGCAATTTATTTTATTTATGCAGTATTTTTTTCTTTGATATTAATTGTACAGATATTCACTGTTGTACGTGCGAGCTTCGTAGAGTCGTACCATGCAGTAAATACAAAGAGGAGGTGCCCTAACGCCGAAACTCTAAGCAGGCATGAGTAACCAAATTGCGGGGCGAAGAGGGGGATTACGCATGCGCAGTAACGCCGATACAACCAATGCCACCTGGAGGCGAGTTGCTGAACTAAAGAGAAAAGCGTGATATTTCAAAAAGTCATTAAAAGTTCTGCTATTCATCGATAAATGGCAAAACTAAATATCGAAAGAAATTAGATTACAATTAATCACGCAATAGCTTTGCAATTCGCATTTAAAAGTACTGGCACATATTTGAATCAAATTAAAAATATGAAATTTAAATTTCGGTCGGACTTAGGTTATTTTCGTTACGGAATTTCTGGATTCGGTCTCCACGCTCAAGGCCCGCGATAGAAGCTATGCAATAGCTTAAAAATATAAGGTTTAAACATTAGTTTTGTTTGATTCATTTTTTGACAAATATAATATTAAAACGTTGCAGAGGTTATATTCCGTATTTAAATAGAATAAGTTAAACTATGTACGTACGAAATTAAATGAAAAATCAGTTTGCACTAATTGATCAAACAAGACTGGTATTGATTAATAAACGAAGCCAGAAATCCAGCCCAACTTACACAACCCAATCCAAGCTACTGAACTTCATCTAATAGACGGACTAAACGTCTACATCACATGTCAGAAAGTTACCAACTTCGGACTTGGCTGGCGAATTAATAAAGAGTTCTCGCGTGCAGACCGAGTTATCATTTCCGTATGTCTGTGCTCACATGAAATTTAAATTCATTGCTCGAACTGTGCTAAGTAAGCGAAACTGCTTCGCAACTTTGCAGCGACGGATTCTTAAATAAAATTATCTGATTTTGTGTTGTGATTTATGTTAGTGATGGGGTTACTACAAACATGATTTGAGAGACTTTGGGTCGTAGTCAATTATTGGTGAATTTGGATTAGTGATATTTCTACTGGAGTTAATACGTAATAATATGACATTATTACATTGTCCTTGCGAGGCTTTTAACGTTTAGTAGTGGACTTTCTTTGGATGAACGATGATAACGATGGCACTTGGATGAAATTATTATATTTGCAACTTTTATTGACCATATAATTACATTTGTTTAATTTATTAATATATATAAATAGCTTAGCGAGAGTTAGCAAAAGATAACAAAGATTTCTTTCCATTTTTCTAGTAAATATTATCTTCCTTATGAATATCAAATTCATTCATCACTTCTTGGATATTTAAATTACCATAGCCAAATTCTGCTACCATTCAAAATCAACAATAGTAACTCCTTCGACTCGAACTACAAAAGCAAAACAAAAATATTTTCTAAATAAAACGCTGGCCGCGTATTCATGAGCAGCTATCTTTTCAGGTCGTGTGTAGATAAGGGTTGTTTGCATGCACCGGAAACTACTATGGGACTTAACTTTTCGCATTCATAAAGAAGCTTTCACTCTTGAGATTTCCTTTAGCAGAGCGCAAACTCGGTGCATTTTTCGAACACGCTCGCGAGTCCGGTACGAGCAGTGTTTTACTTTTGTTTTGTTTACGAGCGGAATTTAGGTGAAGGATGTGAGAAGATTTCAAAGGTTTTCTTACAGTTTCTTTAGACACCTAAGCATTAAATCGATAGCTTTTATGGTGCAGTTGGTTAAACGCCGGCTGTGAAACGAGAGGCTGCGGGTTCGATCCCCGCAGCGAGACAAATTTTTGTGAGACACACGAATAAGGGTCTACGTGACTGTGAGATCGAAAAGTCATTCGTAGTTTCTGATACCCACGACACAAGCCTCGATCTTAGTGGGGGGTCAGGACTATGTATGTAAATGTTGGGTGTATTTATTATTATTGAATGAGAACACCTCGTAAGAAAACCTGCACACCATAGCGATTTGTAATAAAATCTTTAGTATATTAAGTCTGCAAACGCGCACTTGGTCAGCCTGGTGGAATATATGGCTTAGCCCCATTCGATCGTACTCTCGATTCTAGAGGTAGCCCATGCTTTGCAGTGAGATGTCAATAGGCTAACGTAAGGTAAGATAAGCGGAATGAATTAAATCAACTTTGTGAGTTATGAAATTAGTTTGTAATTGGGTTTTAAATGCCATGTAATTTTAAAATATCACCCAGCTAATGGCCAATCTTTCAAACAAAAAAATCATAATAGCAAACCAAAAATGAAACTACCCAATCGTAATTGCATTACCAAACTTTAATGTGGAAGAGTGAAAAGCAACAAAGAATCCATCCAGAGACCAACTCAAACAGAAGTTTATTGCTGAAAATTAATTTGAACGAGACTTCCGCAATAGTGATTGCCACAGACAAAACAGAAGCAGAAATTGCATTAAAAACTACAACGGCAAGCATAAGTTGTTTCAAGAAAGAGCTCCCGCCTCTTAAACGAATGAATATGAACTAGTTGAAGGAACTGGGTCGGTTATACTTAAAACTTTTATTTTCTTTTTTAAACTACGCAATATCCATGATGATTGTGTTGTTTTACTTGAAAAATAAATTGGCAACAGTTGCTTGTTTGATTGGAAGAGCAATATACTTTAGTGCTCATTTTAATGAGAAAAACGTGATTTAAAATCCCGTTTTGTAGTGGTAGGATACTCTTATGAGGCAGGATAGCAAACACTGATAGTGTCCGTGGTCCAGTTTGTTAGACGCCGGTTGTGAAACGGGAGGTCGTGGGCTCGGTCCCCGCACTAAGAAAATATATGCGAGATTCACGGGTTTTTATGAGGTATTTATGTGAGGTTGAAAAGTCTTTCGTAGTTTCTGATACCTACGGCACGATCAGTATGTAGGGTAAGAACTATGTGTGTGGCTTTTGATTAAATTTATTAATTATTTACTGTATCCGATGTTGGATAATTCTTTTTGGCGATATAATTACATAATATGTCACATTTCGGGTTCAGTTTGTGTTCAGCCCGCAGTAGATACTATTTGCTTTTACTATAAAGTGTTATGAAGTCGTATTTTGTGTCGCATATTTTTTTTTATCTGTATACGTTATGAAGTTTGTCGTCTGATGTACTATTGACGCTGCGGCAGAAGTTAACTTTGTGCGCCGGATGCTGCGAGTCAATTTCCGGACGGATGAATACTAGTGAAAATGCATTCGAAAGCTTCTATGGTAACTGAGATATGTATCCTCTGAATACAAGTTATAAATTTGGAAATTATAAATGTTGTCTACTTATTTGCGATATTCGATAAATAATATTTACGCAGCGGAATTTGTGTTAAAAACATTTTATTTAATTCGTCATCATCATCTTCCAATTATACCTGTCTTAAGGTTATTGACAATACAAAGTTATTTTTTCAAAATTAACATGAAACCATTAAATTGTGATATATTTCCGAGTTTTTTTTATTGCAATGAACGGCGAGACGACCATGCCTTTCGCCTGATAGTAAGCGATACAACCGCTTTTGAACATAAGTGAAACCAAACAACACCGTGAATAAAAAGAAATGATTGGCATTCCATCCTGAGACAGAAGATGTTAAGTCTCAATCATGGTCTCAATATGTCCAGTAGTTACTCTGGCTACAATGTCCTTCAAACCGAAACACAACATTGCATCTACTCTGCTGTTTGGCAGGCGAAATAGATATTGCAGTAGTAGCTACCCAGGCGGCCTCTCACATATGAGAGACCTGGGATATTTTGTTACTATGCTTGTATCTAAATAAAAAAGTGTTTTAATTATTGATGGTCGCCTAAACTGATGATGTTAGTAAGTTTGTATGACTCGTAGCGACCACCACCAGTATGGCTGTTCGCTGCTTCCAAGAAATCAATCTGGATGTTTTTAGGCGTGGCTTATCGCAGCAGCGGCCTTTTTGTATCTGAAGATGACGAGGGAAAGTAGAATGAATAGAAAATCAATAGCGATAATGTATACTTATATACCTATAACGTAGTACATCGTTTGGATCATTAGCATGTACAATTTATCAGATTATTTGCTTGGTAACTTCCAAAATGTTACGTGAACTTCAATGCAAAATTACATTATGTCAGACTAGTTTTACATATATTAGGAGAACGCTGCGTGAAACGAAACGGTATATGCAAAATAATGTTATACAAAGATAAGTTCAGACGGTTCTATTTGGGAAATTTCGAAGCCACAGAGTACCAATCTATACGGTGTTTGTTTTTCAAATTCATATTTTAATACGAACTTACTTAATTTTTATTTATAGCAACAAAAAGCTGCAAGAATATTATGACTTGGATACGATTTCCACATCGCACAATCTTATTACTGTAATTTTTTTGGATTGTTTAATTCCATGCTAGTTTTCCAGGATTTAAGTAATTATGTACATATGTATGCATTTTGCACCTAAGGGTAGAATTAAGGTCAGCACTCTATGTACAGGTTATGCAAGGTATAGCTCCGGTTTAAGACCACTTAAACCTGAACCTAAGACGGCATAACATTCTTAGAAATAACTTGAATTGAAAAATCAAATTACGCCTTATTTTTTATTTATTTAGCTCTAGCAAATTAAATACTATATTTGGTGCTGATACACTTTTGAAAATATTCTATAGCCTATGTTCACCAGAGATAATTTAGGATTATAATGGTGAAATATTTTTTCAAATCATTCGGTAGATTCAGAGCCTATTCAATACAAACTATATAATCTTTCCTAGGTATAATATTAGTATGGGTATTAATCCTTATTCACAGCCGCCTACATAAACGTCGATAAATAGATTTTTAGAACACTTTATTTATTTTCCAAAACAGGCATTGAGGCCTTCAAGGGCAGATACATGCGTACATTATATGATTTCATCAGAAACTTCAGTGAAGCTTCGGTTTCAACAACAACCTTACAATTCGCAAATTTTGAATTATTCATAACTGCCGATTCGGCGGCCGTATTCTGAATTTGCGTATCGTATGGCAATTCGATCTGAGGAAAGAGATTTTACAACGTTAGTGTGCGTGTGGAGTGAATTCCATTGGATATTGTAATACTTTCGGCATCAATTTTAACGGATGCTGTTTTGTAATTTCTATAAATGTACCTTAGTAGACATTGATTTAAAAGTAAGGATAAGCCCTTCAAAACATTGGGAGTATCAACAGAATGGCCGTGAAAATTACCAATGCTTTTTTTTTCGGAACTACGTGAAACAAAAATTGCTAAAATACATATTATTATTTTAATGTACTTTTTTTTTACAAAATTTTCGGTCATAGTACAAGCAAGCGTGATCTAAATCGTTGGTCATAAGCTTTCCCTACCATCGAAATCAGATTAAGAAAACTAAAACTAGTTTACAATCCACCACGCTGACCTATTACCTGTATTACCGAGCCTCATATGCCATTAAAATTTAAATTTTACTCCATATATTATAAATATTTCCAAATTATAACAAGTCACATGCCTCTAATAGAATATGGAATCTTTCGCATTCCGATAAATTACAGACGCAGTTATGAATTACATACGAGAATCGGAGTTAGATACTTGAGGATGACTAATCGTTATGTCCAAGCATCTTCATCAATCAGTAGATGGTGGTGTGTCATAGTCGAGCCGCCATTGAGCGTGATTGAGAGGCCCGAATCTTTGATTATCGGAGAGCTAACCGAAAAATATTGTTGCCAATTCTGATTGAGTTGCGTGTCTGTGACCTTCGTTCGTTTTTAGTGTACATCTGTTTTATTTGGTTTGTGTAAATTGTGAAATTTTTAGTGGAGAGTAAAGATGGTATGGTATGGTGGTATGGTGATGGTATAGTGGCATTAATATAAAATATATAGGGTTGCGCACTAGACCAACGTGGTGGAATGTATGGCCTAATCATTCTCAATCGTACTCTCGGTTTTAGAGGAGGCTTGTGCCCTGTAGTGGGACGTATATGGGCTAATACAGCACAGGCTTGCGTCCGCAGTTAGATAAAAAACATATATTTTGGATGGCAAGACAAGCAAGCCATTCACCTGATGTTAAACGATAAAACTGCTCATGGACAAAAGAAAAACCTAACATCACCGTGAATTGCAAATCAATGCTTGGCATCCCACTGCGCTCGCCATTCTGAGAAATAAAATGTTAAATTTCTAAAGCAGTTACTCTAGCTACAATGTCCTTCAAACCAGAACACGAAAGTGCATTAACACTGCTGTTTGGCGGGAGAAATAGACATTGCGGTGGTGCCTACCCTGGCAGCCTCTCACATGTGGGAGTCCTACCACCAGTTCCTTGGTAGTTTCTGTTATATTTGGTTACTAGGCTTATATCTAAATAAAAACATGTTTTTTTATTGATGTTTTTTAAAAATGCCGAGAATATATAAATTAATTTTATTTGATAGGCGTATTTATTTTTAGCTTTGAATTTGTTTTTAGTTCAATATAATTTTTCAGACAGACGCATACATTTATAAAATCGCAAACATATGAATATATTCCCTTTTAGAATAATACTTTAAACTTGCAACGTTTGTCCAAAATATATCGAGTGTTTTTATTACTAGAAAAATGGTAGTGTTATTTGTGATGCATCTTTACTAACATTATATGATAAGTTTTTGTTATGCTAACACTACTGAGTCTGTGTAACATGAATTATCAATATATATAATAATAAAAACTAAATATCGCGATATGGGCATAAAAGCTAAAACTTTATGAAAAGTAGTATTTTATCGAAAGAGTAATCGAAGTGCACAATATTCCTATAACCGTACAAAGGTATGAATATTTTCCGTGTCCTCGAAATAAAAGCAATATCCAAACACTGGTTATTTCTTTTTTTATTATATTTCCGTGTATTTCTGGCCATTGGTATATTTGTATATCGTTTTATTTGTCGTATGTGTATGACAAAGCTGTGCACGATAGGAAAAAGTGAAGTTTTTTAATGTAAGATTTTCTACGATTTTTTTGGCATGGAATGGAATTGGTAATTCTGATGCTGTTGTCAAAATATTAGAAATATTTTTCCTTTTTCACATTACATTATATGGGACATGTTAATATATCGCACATCTAGATCTCAAGGGAATTAATTTAAAAAAATAAAAATTTTGACTAAACAGATCATCGAATTTGTTATTTCACTGCCTATCGACCAATAAAGGAGATTTAATTTTTTAATTTTTTTTGTTAATTGTCTAGATGTGATGTGAAGATCTAGATGTGCGATATGACGAGTACAAATGCTTGGCGTTTATTTTATGAAAATATATCTCAAATAATGCGTAAAATAGATATCTTTCAAATTTTATTTTAGAAACGACGACATTTATAAAATAACCGAACTCTACGAAGGTAACACTGCAGTTACGTCAAGTGTATTATTTATCGCGCTAGTATAAAAAATAATTATAAAACACGTATATAAATATTATACATAAAAATCACACCTTTTTCCCAGAAGGGCTAGGACACCCACATTTCACCTTATGTGTTCCATCGCACGATGTGGTATCACCATATCAATTAAAAAATTCTATGCCCAGGCTGATAATAATGTTAGAAAAAAGCAACATCGCTTTGCCCCACCCGAGATTTGAACCTCAGCTTTATAATCGCACTGGAGTACAACTACGCCACCGAGGCAGTATGAATCATTATACCAAACAATACTAATGGAAATACGGTAGCCGTTTCATTAAAATCCGAGTATTTATAAGCTATATAATGTGTCAGGGCCGTACACGGCGGTAATCCCCGCAGAGTTGGATTGCTGTGGCGCGTTATTATCGGATTTAAATATTATTGATACGTATTAAATTTACATATAATCGAATACAAACGGGAATTAGCAGACCTAGCAAAAATGTAATTACTCTTGATAGGTATCACCAAAATATATTTTTCTCCCACCACATGGCAGTGTAAATGCACTGTTGTGTTCCGGATTTATGGATATTGTAGCCAGAGTAACTAATGAACATAATGAGACGTAACATGTCTCGTATGTAACATTACGTCGTAATTCAGGGTGTTGCTTGGTTCTGCTATCATTTTGCTATTGTTTATGAGCGGTCGTATCGCTTACCATCAGGCGATGTTATATTTAAATCAAAACGTAGTCTATCAATAAGTTCATACGACCGGCTTATACGACCAACTACAAAATAGACTGCGTTTTAATAATAGGCAAGTAATCCAAAACACGTAAAATATAAAATGTGCAAGTAATGACTCATTTTGAAATAAAACTATTAATAATGGATTTTATCGTGGATTTTATTTAATTTTTCCTCTAGTCTGACTCCAGATCAGAAGGTTGCATGTTCAGATCACTTCGGAGTTACCACTGTGCCTTTTATGTGTGTGCTTATTGAGTATTGTAATAAAACACCGATTGATCGTAACACGTCTATTTAATATAAGGCTTTGAACTATTTGAGCGTAAATCTAAAAACCATAATGACTATTTTTTTATTTTTTTAGTTTTCTATCTACTATAATCCCGATCGGTAGACACCAAGTTTGTTGTCCCATCATCGCTAATTTCCCCAACAAGATCATTGACACTCATAATATCTTCCTGATGACTGATTTTTAATTTCCCTCTTTATCTAGAACTTTAATCACATTCGTTTTAGATTTTCGGAGTAAAAACTCTGCGAATGCAGTTACACCGTCACATCCAATAACATCGCGTGAAATACTAAAGGCACTGGAGGGGTCCGGAAATGAAGGAACGTCCGCTTGGAAAAAAATATCTGACGGCGGCGCCATCGAATTCACGGTTTTATTTCTTGTGGAATCGCTTTTCTCGTACGTATGGAGGTTCATGGTTTGAAATGTTTTTAAAATAATAGTCGAGGGTGTAAAGAGAAGGAAATAAAGTGGGGAAAAGATAGTAGTGGACAAGAAGAGAATAGAAAGTGCATGCGATGACCAAAAAGAGGCTTATTGATCGATTGATAAAATGCTCAATGAATAAACATTAAACTGCGTAAAGTCGGTAATGTTGCCGCAATTGATCATTTTGAATATCACGTGTTGTAGATTACTATATGGCCTAACCCCTCTCAATCGTACACTCTCGATTGTAGAGGAGGCCCGTGGCTTATAGTGGGAAGTATATGGGTTGGTACAGATACAAATACAGTGTAGTAAATTGTAGTCTACACAAATGAGTGCCCTTTCGGGTTCAACAATAAATGTGCTTGGTTTTTTTATGTAATTTAAGATAAGTATATTGAAAGCTTACATTCAGTATGAAGCTGAATGGAAATAGGACTCATGGATTAGCTAATTTAGTTTTTGCCAATATTTTCGAACACCTAAGAGCTGCAAGATAAAGTTCTGGCAACAAAGCAAAGGCAGCTGGCAACACAGTTTGTAGTTGGTCTCTTATTAAAATCCTCGAACTTATGAATTTATATTGCTGTATTCGTTTTTGATGGCATGAAAACTATGTGTTTCACGTGAAATCTGTTATTTATTTTCCCAATTATCTCTTTGGATCTTTTCACATGGAATAGGTAAGTGAAAATATGACGGGTATCATGAAAAGCAAAAATATTATATTTTCTCACATATCTATACTAATACTAATAAATTATAAAGCAGAAGAGTTTTTTTGTTTGTTTGTTGGTTACCTCTTATCTCAGGAACTCATATTTATCTGAGATAGGTCATATAACGGGAAATGCTATAGGCTATATATCATCACGCTATGACCTATAGGAGGAAAGAAGTAGTGAAGTGAGTGAATCTTTCAAATACAAGGAAATTTTATCGGTTTTTTGTGGTCAAATTAGTCTCAAAATCGATATCTGAGGGATCCTTTGCTCCAATATTCTAAATTGATAGTCGGAATTTTTTGAAAAGTGTATCTGCACCGGGCGGAGCCGGGTCGGACTACTAGTAAAATATATTTATGATATCAATTGACAAGTGCCTTTTGATGGTTCGATTATTGAATATATATGATGTGATTCAATTTCAGAGGTAACGCGAAAAATGTTTCTTACATTTTCCGCTCCTTTTACCGATCTTTTTACATAACGTACATACATCTTCGGCGCTCTTGTATCATATAAAGGGAGATTAATACGAATTGATATAATTATGTTTACCGTAATATTTATTTTTATTTACTCTTTGTGAATGTCTGTATGGGTCTAATGCCTGGGGTATTCTCGGCGGTTTGAATCGTAAGTATTCAATTGAGTTTTGTAAATTTTTATCGAATCGATTATTTTTGCATGAGTTTTTTTTTACTTATGCATATAATAAATAAGCAATGTAATGGTTTCTTAAATTAACGCGAATGTTACAAATTGAAATAAAACTATTTTTTACAGATTTTATCGCGGATTGGGACATTATTTAACTTACTTAGTAGTAAATAAATGGTACCAGTTAATGAGCGGATGACTATTACCATAAAAAATAACCTAATTTAAAAATAAGCAATATGTTGAGAGCATTCTTAGATTCAATCATAACAATTAAATTTTACAAAGTAAGTTACGGTGTTCTATTATCCGTCGATTAACTAGCGGGAGAAAACATGTCTTACATTTCTTCAAGTATGTACGAAAAGATTTCGATTCAGAATATTTTCGCACAAAACTTTCCTTTCGATAGCCACTTTTCAATGGATATGCTGGACACCCACGCGTGCTCTATTCCTGTATTCGATCCATCTTATATAATTTTAGCACCATTCCAAGATAAGCAATCTATCGATATAAATTAAATCCAGTTTAGTTACGAAATTCAGAACCTAATCATCCGAACAAAATTCAAAACAGAAATTCGACGCTTGTATTCCACTATTGTAATATCAGTTATTTATATCAAAAATTTGTTTCTATCGCGGTTTCTCGTCAGCATACCTGAAATTCACTGGTGGTAGGTCCCTCATATGCGAGAGGCCATCTGGGTGGGTACCACCGCAGTGTCTATTTCTCCTGTCAAACAGCAGTGTAAATGCACTGTTGTGTTCGGTTAACTTAAACCAGATACTGCTGGGGCAAATATTGACGACGCTTCCGATCAGACGCTACAAATATTGATTGCAGGCATTTGTAACATTACCATATGTTATGCAAGCTGACAATGTGGCGATCATTATTTACATAATTAGGGAAACAGAACCTAACGCTGCCAATAGACGAACTTTATTGAATTTTGCTATTTTAGCACCTAATTATGAATGCTAATGTCTATGAGAACTGAACGCTGTTGACTATGAATTTATTTTAAAGGATTTGAATTATTTGGTTGATGCAGAATGTGTATGCTGTTTAGTATTCGATAGGGTAGTATGATACAATACTCATTATTGGAATAAACAAGGTTTTGAAGGTAAGTCGTGGGAGTTAATTTAAAGAAATAAAGTAAACAAGCCTTACTGCTTCGGTGGCGTAGTTGTACTACGGTACGGTTACAAAGCTGGGGTGTCGGGTTCTAATCCCGGGTCGAGCAAAGTGATTTTAGATTTTCCTATTAATTATCAGCCCGGAGTCAGGAATTAGTGTCATATATGGCGATAGGCCCGCCCCCATCACATCGTGGGACGGAACATACAAAGCGAATTGTAGGTGTCCTGGACCTCTGCTTAACTTTTCTGGGAAAAAAGGCGTGAGTTTATGTATACATAAGTTACCAAGGTAGCTAATTTGAACTATCTGATTCATCAAGAAATAATAAGACTTAGTTACAAATTATAAAGCTTGCGGGACACTTATTTAACGTAACGTTAACTGCTGTTAATGTTAATGACGGAAGAAAAACACACAGTTTAATGAAATATTTTTTCTTCAAGTACCGAGACAGACTTCATTGTTATGTAAAATGGCCCTTAAATAATGTAAGGGCCGAAATATAAAACCACTTTTCATGGAAGCAATTTATATTATAATAAGAAAAGAAGGATACAAAGGTCTCTCTTGTACCAAGAACCCTATACAAATTCGGTGTTAAAAGCTCAAATAAGATCTAAATGAAAATACTAAGAAACGCTTTAGAAAACTCTTTGAGGTCCAAACTGTATAAAAACATTTCGTTAAATAATAAACCATAGCAATGTAAAATGTGGAGGTATATACTCAAAATAATTCTAACCAACTAAGACATTACTCTTATTTATATCAGAAATTGCGAGAAACTATTCAGTTTCAAAACATTTCGAAGCGAATCAAATATTTGTGGATTTTACGAACTTTATTTCTACCGGCGTAGGAATTCACGGTATTTTATTTCACAGCTCGCGTCTTAGTTATATAACGCAAGGAGTACAAAGGATAAATAAATTTACACAAAGACATATGTACTTATTACATAATAAATAAATAAAAGCAATTTAATATGGAAAGACGTTTTATATTGAGTAAAAAATATTACTAATCGTGAATAACGAATTTAGAACCTTTAAAACAATAAAAATAAAATAGATAGTGATCCATTGTTAAATTACGTCTTGTAAACCCCACACAGCATTTTACAAATACAATTTCCTGGCATAAATATTCCATTAACCTTCAGACAATAGAAAAATTGGGTCAGCGAATTTTCGTGGCATTAGACAGAGTTTTATGTGTTTTGCATGCAAATTAACTGGCCACGTTTTAGACGCTTTAACGCGAATAAAAGCTAGACGAAGCAAATAGTGGGAACGGCCATTAAATCTCCCGCTATGGAGATGAGACCTTAATGCTGGTTTCTTTGTTGCAATATAAGTGTTTACTGCAAAGAGATTTAATTAAGCTGAACAAGATAAAAACATCTATTTTTCTTTGAAAACGACAGTTTTGTAGCTCGGTAATATTGTTGACTCATTATTTCTCTTTGAGAAAAATCTAGGCATATTTGGGAGACAATAATAAAATGATTTAAAAATATTCACGTTTATTCTTTAGCGTAATAATATTTGACCAATAATGGGATGTAAACAATGTTTATTTTTTTAGTGCATGTCATATTATTCTAATAAAACAATTCTAACAAAACGAGAGGCCGCGGGTTCGATCCCCGCACCGAGAGAAATATTTGTGCGGCCCACAAATATTTCTTCCGGGTCTGGGCGTTTGTGAGACCGAAAAGTCTCTCGTAGTTCCTGATACCCACGACACCAGACTCTTAGTGTGGAGTCAGGACTATGTATGTGACTGTTGGGTGTTATTTATTTTATTTATTTAATAAAAACAGCAACCATAATATCCCTTAAAACGGTTTATAAAAGACAGAATTGAAATAAATATTCTAGGAACCGTAGGTGAAAATAATTGCATATAAACGAAACCAAGCTGTTTATCCAAGGCGGAAAATTGCGAAAACTGAATCGCACAAAACGAGAGCAAAATTCAAAATACACACGGACAAACGAAATAATTTAAAACGATATTATAATGTAAATGGAGACAGTTTCGTGGGGCGTCCGTGCGGCCAGACCTAACGGTAGTTATGCAAATAAAACGTGCGACCGAAGCCAGAGGATTTACTAACCTTATGTTAATCAAAACACGTGACTTCGCACCCGCAGATGATCCGCTCTGCAATACAAATGAGGTCTCTTACAAATATAATATAATATCAGCTCATACTAAGTACGAGTACTAAGTACGAGAAATTTCTAGAACTGAAAATCTGGTTTTGAAAGTGTAATATATTAATAGAAATGCAAGTAAAAGAAAGACATTTCACCATGACAATATATTGACGACAGAACTCTAATGTACACGTTCGGTATACAGTATCTGCGAGTGGCCAGATGCATAACATTATAAGTGGCCAGATACACTACAGAAAGTTTAGGCCATAGTCCACTGGGATAATAATTATGAATTAATCAAAAATGGTGGACGAACGACCTGGTTAAGGCTGCAGGAAGTCGCTGGATGCAGGCGACTACCAACAAGGCAATTTGTAGATCCTTGGGGAAGCCTATGTTCAGCAGTGGACTTCTTGTGGCTTAAGAGAGGGAGAATCAAAAACCTTAATACAAATTATTTTCAATGGCATTTAAAGTAGCAGCAGAGCAGGTTTCTACTTAATATTTTACTTCACCGTTACACTACGTGGTAATTGACAAACTATATTATGTAGTTAATATATAGTACAAATTATAGTATGTAGTTAATCCTGCAGTTTATTTCACACAGCTCCTCATTGCCCTTGTACACATTGATTTGTGCGATTTAAAGTATTCTTCCTTCTTATCTTATTGTTTATAAAGTCATCTGAATATCTCACTGAATAAACAGCTTTTCTGAGTGTATTTTAATTAGTTTAGTTATCTTATACTAATTGCTGAAAAAATTGTTTTATGAAACATTATTTTTAAATTAAACTCTGTAATGTAATGAATTTACTCATAATGTTTTTGATGAAGTTATAAAACTACAAAGTTAAACAATAGTAATATTTAGAAATTGCTGAGTTTACTCAAGAGCTTACCGTTCACACCTTTACAACTCACTTCAACAATAATTTGATTTGTAGACTTCATGCTTTCGTGAGCACATTGAGTTGGTTTTTCTATAATTTTGTTTAACAAGTACTGTAGGAACTTAGGCAAGTGAAGAATAATAACCCAAACTTCAATATTAATAAATATAATCGTAAACAAAATAGGTCAAAATGATAATATGGTATATTAAAATCTGTATCAGCCAGGCACGGTCCTCCTCTTCAATCGAAAGTACGGAGGCGACGGGTAAGGCCATATAGTCCACCACGCTGGCTTCGTGTGGACTGGACTTTCCATCCCCACATAAATTCATACAAATCACTTTGGTATGCATGTTTCCTCACAATATTTCTTTACTCTTTCAGACCACTTTATGTATTAAAATAGTAATGTAAAAATAACATTAAAAGCAAGCGTTTAAATTTATTGCAGCAGTTATCGTCAAGCTATTAAAATATTAATTTGATGAAAACATTAAATCGCCAAATGCATAAATATGAATCAGTCAACACGGAATTGCCAGTAAAATACGTCGTGGTAAAGTAATTATAATATATTAAATAGCATGGGTAAAGTTATTTTAAGACCGATGATATTTTAAAAGTTAAAGTCACGGAATTAGCTATGAAAAAGAGTATTCTTGATTTTTTCCTGCCATATCAAGTCAGCAATGAAAAGGTCATTTAGAGCGAATAACCGAACAAATTAGCAAAATAAAATGGCAGTAGGCAAATAACTTAATTATATCTTGGAAAATGGCGAATTTTACCGAAAGGCTTTCAAGTAGTGTTAATTACTATTTTAATTTACTGTCGTATGTGAAGTCAACCAACTCGGAAGGAGGCTATAGGATCCAAAATGAAATTCGAACGTTCGAACTTCGTTTCGGACCATAGGGACCCTATATGATCCAAAATGAAATTTAAACGTTCGAACTTCGTTTCGGACCATTTTCAGGAAAATTTGATGGACGTTAGCCCTCGAACCGAAATCTCCATCGCAAAGTAGTGTGCTCAGAAGTAGTTGTATTCAGAATAATATTTATTTGAGTATAATTATGGTATCCAATAATACATCCAAAAGGATATTATTATATAAATACGGATGTATTTGGAACACGTAATTCAATGGTATCAAGGGTTTTTAATAAAAATATCCCACTCAACCGTTCCGCTGGCGTAATCAAAATCAAATTTACCTTTATGAGAGCGGTCATAACAAAATTGTTGGTGGTGTGAGAGATTTCAGGACACTTTAAAAAAACCACGAGTGAAAGTTAAATGTTTTTAACGCTTTATTTCTTCTGTGCTATTATGTAGTTTTAGTTGTTTTTATGTTAATCGATTTTTTTACTTTGATTCCGTCAACATATTAACAGTAATTTTTAATCTGAAAATTCATTCGGGGTTTTATTTAGATGTTATCTTTTTAGTTCCTTTAAATTTTGCATATTTCAGGAATATGTTTTCCTGCAAGAGATAACCATTTTTCGTTCTTGCCTACAATCGTAGTGGAGATAATTTTACCGGCTCGTTGAAGCTATAAAAAGGCTGAAACTCGTCAACATTAATTATCACTTATATTTAATTTACTGCCTCGGTGGCGTAGTTGTACTACGGTACGGTTACAAAGCATAGGTCTCGGGTTCCAATTCCGGGTCGGGCAAAGTGATATTAAATTTTTCTATTCATTATCAGCCTGGGGTCTCGAATTTGTGCCCAACATGGCGATAGACTCGCCCCCTATCACATCGTAGAAAGGAACATACAAGGCGAAATGTGTCTGTCCTGACACCTCTGCCTACCCCTTCTGGGAAAAGGCGTGAGTTTATGTTCGTATGTATTTAATTTATATTCAAAACATGTATGCGGAGGCTTTACATTATTAGCCGACCCAACCCTGATCTCTCCTTAAATACCATAAAATAATATTCGCACTCAAACTTGAGTGGATGGTTAATTAACCGTAATAAATCAATTACATGATAAGCAATTAATTATAGGGAGGGAAATGTGTCCCGTTTTCCATACCAACAAGGTGTGTCAAGTATTAAATATATTTACTTGATTAATGAAAAAGGCGATTCCGAACAGGGTGGTAGTTGTTTTTAATGGATCTAAATAATAAATAATAATATAATAAATAACACCCAACAGTCACATACATAGTCCTGACCCCACACTAAGATCGAGTCTAGTGTCGTAGGTATCAGGATCTACGAGAGACTCTTCGGTCTCACTAACACCCAGACCCGAGAGAAATATTTGTGGGCCGCACAAACATTTCTCTCGGTGCGGGGATCGAACCCGCGGCCTCTCGTTTCACAGGCGGCGTCTAACCGCCTGTGCCACGTCAAACGTCGTGTGTCAAAATGATGTAGAACATCTCAATAGATTCGATAAATTGTTTTCTTTTCATTTCATTTCCATAGCATTGTTATACTCATATTATTCTAAAACAGTTTTATAACCTAATTTAGCTATCGTATGTTTTGTCTTCTTCCGTTAAACTGAGTTCAAAAGTAGTGCGAAAGGGACAACAAATTCGTTAAATAAAATTGTTTTTAAAACTTTCTATGAATAAGGAACGTATAATAAAGTGATAAGGATGCATAGATGATAAGCGTACCAGTAGTTCAATGCAGATATTTTTAGTTAAATGGACAAATTATTACAAGAAAATATATTAAGTACCGTAGTAGAATCGTTTACGTAGTAGTAGTATAATATAAAGAGCGCCATTAGTGCTTTTTTTATTTTGTTTTTTCTTTGTTTGTACAATAAAGATTTAAATAATAAAACAATAATAATAATAAAGTTTTGCGTTTGACTAGTTGTTGGGTTTCATTTCCGATCCCGCAAATAAGGTCATTTAAATATTCCAGGAGCTACCTTTGTTTGACATTTATGTCCTACATGACAAAAGAGATATCAAATTATGGAATGGAAATAAACTCAGCGAACGATGCATATTTTACTTACCAATACCTATTGAACATGTTAGTTGTTTCTAGATGAAAAATAAATATATTTTGTTTTAATATCTATGTATATTTGCAATTATCAGTGAATTTATTTCAATTCATAGTAACTTTCAACTTCTTATTAGACAGAGAGGTATGAAAAAAATAAAGCTACTTTAAGCATTTGCTATATTTTTAGTATTAAACGTACAGACTCCATACATCAGCCAAAACGGCCATAAAAATTTGAAAACTGCGGCATGCTATTTCCGTGACAAGTTCCGAACGGTCCACGGGAGAGCAATTTGGTTCAAACAAAGAAAACTATTGCGCAGTTTTCCGTCTCCATTCCGATGAATTTTTGTAAAGAATGCTTTTGCAGATCTACCGTTCGGTCAATTTAAGACTGTATCAGTATATCTGTATCAGCCCCTATACGTCCCATTGTAGGGCACGGGCTTCCTCTACAATCGAGAGTACGATTGAGAGTGGTTAGGCCACGTTGGCCCAGTTCGGGTTGGCGGACTTACATACCATAGAAATTCTTATAAATCGCTATTGTATGCATGTTTCCTCACGATGTTTTCCTTCACCGTTTTTAGTGCGTGGTGATTCAAGACTGTTTTGTAATTTTTATGTGTATATTTTTTTTGAATGCCAGGCCTAATTTTTATAGATTTTCGAGAAGTAATTTACGTTGTGGGTGAGGAATTAAAGTTATCCTGTTAATGCCTACAGTTGTTTGGTTCGGTAGCAGTTCATTTGGGCGTTTTCAGACTAACACATTACATAATTAATTGTAGATTTAATTTATAAAAACAAAAAATATTATTACGTAATTTATCAAGTAACTATATAAATATTTTCTGCATTTGGTTACATATAAAACTCACCCGAAAACAATGACTGCATTGTAAATAATTACTTGAAGTCCATTATTATTACACTAAGCAGATGGCTTACTAAAATAATAATGTATTATTATTGCAGCTCATATATAATTTTGTCTGTACTATTAATTATCGCAGATTAGGTAGATCAACAATGTTTTTATTTCAATTAACTGTTCATTCAAGTTGCAACTCAAACATTTATCTAGAATTAATTTATAGATTTGCAGAAGTACTAGATTATTTGAGATTATTGTCGAATAATCTTTTCTCTGTTCGGTTTTCCCATTAAACAATATTTAATATTAACATTAGTTCTAACAAATCATACGCTTTGTTCTTCTGATTTTCAAAGAAACTAACCGATAATTACCAATGTATTTTCATGTTGTAATACGGCTGTTTTTTTTTTTATGAGACGATAAAGTAATGAATGAAATGAAAAATGAAATGGAAATAATTTATTTAATCTTTAAAATGTTATAAACTACTTATGAGTAGATTAAGTCACCTTTTCTTTTTACCACCCGGTTCACAAGGTTGTTTTCAGGGAAGAACGGCTAGAAACTCTTGCGTTACGCTATTCAAAATAAGTTTACAATACAGTAGTTATACAGTAGTCGCACCTTAGTTAAATAATTCCGAGTATTTCACAAATTTAACTACAATTCGCCTTATGGAAATTTCAGTTCTGTCCGTATAAAATATTAATCGTGATAGCTATTTCTAGCCGTAACGTTTTTATGCAAGACTGATAGTATTCTTATTGTATTATGTATTGATGACAGCCTCCGTGACGCAGCTGGTTAGACGCCGACTGTGAAACGCGACGCCGCGGGTTCGATCCCCGCACCGAGACAAATGTTTGTGATGCCCACAAATATTTGTCTCAAGTCTGGGTGTTTGTGAGACCGAAGTCTCTTGGAGTTTCTGATACCCACGAGAGAAGAATTAATTGATCTTAATGTTGGGTCAGGATTTTGTATGTGACTGTTGGGTGTATTTAGTATTTATTTTATTATTATCCATGGGTCACTATGAAAGCTCATTAACTGCCGAGTTACAATTAGCCGGGCATACAAATAGCTTATTTCCATCACTTTTTTGGCATCAGTATTCAACTACATTTATACAATATCGTTAAAGGGGACACCGCGACCACTAATTCCATTTTATTATGGATCTCGGTTGTCAAACCATAACCGCAACATTACCATAACGATTGCTCTAATTACACCATTTTTCCATTAACGCCCTAATGAATTAAAATTAAGGTTTTATGGATATTTACTCGTGTTAAATGATCCTTAATGTGTTGTTAAATCTTTTTTTTGCAACCTTCATCTGTTTTGAAGAGATTTATCGATTTTGAACCTTGTAACTAAATAAGGCTGTATGCCTCCTATACAAACCTACTAGCCTATTTTATGATAAAAAGTTCGGATCGTATTCTACAACGTGAATGGTAAAAAATAAGTTGAATAAATGCGAAGTTTCATATACGCTGATTTTCTAATGTTTTTTTATGGTTTTGTAATAGTATTTAACATGTATTCCTTTTTCTTATTCTAATGTCTATAAATCAATTGTAATATCTTAGAATTCATACGTAATGAGTGTTCGATTTAGCGTGATAATTATTAAATTATAAGTATATTAAGTTGATACTTGAATGCGCCATTCATCTATGAAATGTATGAAGGAGCTGTTCAGTGTGGCTATGTAGTAGTTATAGCTAAAACAAAACGCAATTTGAATATGTTTGAAAAATATCGGAGATACAATAGGTCTCAAAATATAGGATTGGTGTATGTAACCTAATTCAAAAGAAATAAAGACTAAGTTCAATCTGTATATACATACCTATGCATTTAAGTTTGATTAGTTGTATGATAACCATTAGGTTATCATACAATATTAATGAAAATATTTTCTCTCGTTAAAATATCTGTCAATTTCAGCGATTTTTTTACCAACGTTTCCAAATATTATTCCTTCTTCAATGATAGAATTTATTTGATCCCTCATATTTATATTCAGATCTGTAAGCATTGGGAGCGAGGCGCTCTCGAATACGAGGTTTTCAAATTGACAAAAGATTACTTACGCGTGGTATCACAGCGTAGGTGTTGCAGAAAATGTGTATTGTACGAGTAATGGTATAATGACGGAGAGTTTCCAATGTGTTTTGGAATGTAATTGGATTTGTTTTTGATATTACAGAATCAAATGGTACGGATGTTATCGGAAATACATAGAGACCGGCAAACTCTGGTAGTATAGTCGCAATTTTTATTGCAATGATTGGCGAGACTAGCATATCATTCGTCTGATGGTAAGTATGTACTCATGAATAGTAGTAAAACCAAACAACATCATCAATTACAAACCAATACTAGGCATTCCAATGCGCTCGCCAGCCTGTGACAAAAGATGTTAAGTCTCAATATGTCCTGTAGTTACTCTGACTACAATGTCCTTCAATTCGAAACATAACAGTGCATTTATACTGCTGTTTGGCAGGAGAAATAGACATTGCGGTGGGACCTACTCAGGCGGCCTCTCACATATGAGAGACCAACCATTTGACTTAACTGTTACAATTTTGTCAATTACTATACAAAACACTTAAGAAGCACCCATCTCACGAAACCATACGTCACAACATCTACTCGCATATCCAAAACGTATATAATAAATTCGGTAGCTGTCAATGTAATCCATAGCTACATATTTACTCGTGCTCCAACAAAAGATCAACACAATACGACGGTGGAGCGTCGAGGCGTGAACTTGAGACTTGTAAGACCCTCGTACGAAGCAACACGCTTTGCCCTTCGAATTCCAATGATATCCCTTTAAGTATTTATTTTCGAAATCTTGAATTGTGTTTTCTTAACGCTATTCCTATGTATTGAAGGATCAGAGCTGGAAGACAGTTCTGTAGCTAATGTCGTGTGCGTTTTAGCTTTCATTTATCTTCAGCGATGAAAAAAAAGGTGATTGATTTTGTTTATACATGTTTTGGTAGTGGTAATTATGTTATTCATATCCATCATGGATGTATATGATTAATTGTACCAAACACTGAATTTAAGTTTGATATAGTAATAATTAATTGCATATAATCTTGCCAGCGTTGAAGTATGAAAGCTGAATTTTATATATAATATTATGTTATTAAGGGAACTATCAAGGGGTGTTTACATTTTTTAAGAAATGAAAATAAAAAGTTATTGAATAATTTGTCATCATAATTAGTAAATTTTGTTGCGTCTCAGGCAAACCTTGAACATTGTAACAAAAGTCCCAAAGTTAGCGAACAGCTCAAATAACTCTTATCTCTATCAACCATCATCAATAACTGAAAGTGTACCCTGTAACGTTCTTATATCCGATAGCCTCATAATGTATAGACTCCCCCATACCATTACACCGTTGGTAAAGTTCATACAATAATTAAATCTACGCGAAAAACTCCAAGAACATTTTAATTAAATTCCCCAAGCAAAGTAGAACCATAAACAGACCGTTGCTTTTTTAAATTTCACTCGATCTTTTTGCAGAGAAAGTTGATAATGTGAGCACGTAGCATGTGCTTATTAAAGTTTTCTTTTTATTTTATCCAGGTGTGGTTATGATATTAAAAGGCAAAGTGGTATCTTTTGAGTGGGAGTAAGTGTACTGTTTTAGTTGAGGTTGTTTTTTTTTTTCTACACTAGTGTTGCTATATACATAAATATAATATATAAATGTATGAAGTGCGTGGTGGTCTGTTGGTAAACGGACCAGACGCGGCTGCCAACATGTTCACGGTGGTCGCAGGTTCAAATCCCAGGGCACACCTCTGACTTTTCGGAGTCATGTGTGTATTGATAGTCCATCACCACGCACTAAAAACGGTGAAAGAAAACATTGTGAGGAAACCTGTATACCATAGCGATTTATAAAAAAATCTATGGTATGTAAGTCCGCCAACCCGCACTAGACCAGCGTGGTGGACTATATGGCCTAACCACTCTCAATTGTACTCTCGATTGTAGAATAGGCCCGTGCCCTGCAGTGGGACGTATATGGGCTGATACAGATACATAATATATAAATACAACTAACAGTCGTATACAAAGTCCTGACCCCATATTAAGATCAATTAAGTCTTTTGTCATGTCAGAAACTACAGGAGACTTTTCGGTCTTACAAACACCCAGACGCAAGACAAATATTCGCGAGCCTCACAAACATTTGTCTCGGTGCGCGCATCGAACCCGCGGCCTCTCATTTCACAGGCAGCGTATAACCAACACGCCACGAAGGCTGTCGCTGTTAAGTGTCTGCACTTCAATTTATGGATAGATTTGATTTGTTGAACGAAAATTAATTGAAATCACCATGCCGGAATTATCGATTCTTACGTAAACTCACGACTGTGTTTTGATTAAGCTAGGCAGAGGTGTTAGTTGTGTCACTCGTTGTAATATTTTCCCACTCAATATTTAAAAAGAACTATGGCTATGCTCTATGCTGTGCACTAATTCTAGTCGCGGCTATGTCATACAAAATTTTAGAACTGAAATACTTCTATTATGTACCTGATCTGGACATCACACCGTTCCTTTATCTGCAACTCATACATTTTTATTATCTACTACACGAAATTACAATCTTACAAATCATACATTCAAAAATATATTTTTTAGTGCAACTGATTTTATTGTACATTATACATAGACTTTTTTGTGTGACACTACCAGACATGCATAGAAAAGCACGCCTTTGTCAATAAAGAGGAGCAAAATGAAGTACGCGACAACAATAAAAAACCCGAGGGCTGTACAATTAGCGAAAAATAAATAACAAACCACTATGCACTCCACACAGAGTATTTGCCCTTGTTCAAACTCTGTTCATGCGTAAATTAAGTTTATGATATGGGATCCGTATGTTATCATTTTAATATACCTTATACAGAGTGATTTTGACATATAGTATTTAATTTAAACCACATATTCTTAACCACTCAAAGTAACCGTGTACTAAGTTTGAATAAAAACTACCTGGTAGTTTTGTAAAAATTCGCCATTTTATTTATCAAGGCTTTTGATCAACCCGTATAGGTACGAGTCTTTATACAGCTCAAGAAAGTTCCCGCACCTCACGGATTTTTAATTAAGCGTTAAAAATACCTGTATCTACAGGCGGTGGCTTTAAATCGTGAAAACACATGCTTCTTTTTCATTTGTTGTAAAGTGTCTCCTAGGTTGATGAGAAACGTGTGGGTTAAATTTAATAATAACCTATATGGCAATATCAACCTGTATACAAAATTATATTTTTCTTTTAAAATAAAAAGGTTCTCATTTTAAAGTTTATGCAGTGTAAGGCTCCTATCATACTAGCGTTTTACAAGCGTTTGCGTTTATTCAACATAAGCGCAACGTCGACGCTCATGCGGAGTTGAAGCCGCGGCTATCTATCGGCAAGCGTTTACGCTGCGACCTCCTTAAAGGATATCTCAATACAAGAATATAATGTACAATAAGATACCTATAATTATTTTACGTTATGTTTAATAGTATTTCCCGTCAGAATTCCCGTAGACAACCGCGACATCAAGGTCGCGGAAGCGCAGCGTCAACGCTGCACAGACGGTGGAAAAACGCGAACGCTTATACCACGCTAGTGTATAGAGGCCTAATAGAAAGCTGCCCGCAATATGACGCGATACGAGCTTAAGAATTGACTCCGCACTGATATTCTAAGGGATATAAAATTATTTTTTTTGGTCTCGGTGTTGAGAAACATAAGAATTACGCGACTGATATGACCTAACCTTATAATATGAACAATACCTAGTACAGTAAGTACTTAATTTTAGTTTCTATACTTTCTATGGGTGGGTTTGGAATATTAATTTTTATATTATGTTAGGCATATTTATGTGAGTCCATGTAAATATATTTTTGTAAATCACCATTTTTTTTAACACAAATGATGGGGCTTGGTGCGTTTGCTAATAATCCCATATAAAAGTGCAAAATCATCTAATTCAATTTTTATAGCTGAAAGGTGATAGTCAGACTTTTATTAGAGACCATTGAGAATAATAAGAGTGACAGGGAACTACACTGAGGATAGACGGATCTTACTTACAGCCGTTTTCTATAATCTATCTATATTTCACAAGAGATTTCATTTAATATTTGGATGTAATTTATGTTTTAGTTAACAAAGATAGAGCCATATAGATATGGTGCATATGTTTCTAAATAGCTAGAATAGATAAATATATATGTCTGTTTTGTTCAATGAAGCGTAGAATTGTACTAACATAGTCATGGTAGGTATTTTAATCCCTTATTAACGATAGATAGGATATAGAGAATGACCTTTAAAGAATTTTCTCCATCCAGAGTTTTAATATTCCTGATACAGTACCCCAAAAAGTCACAGATAATAATGAATACGTATTATCCGTTTAAATTGTCCGTTGTTGGAAAACAGCCGGGCTTATTTTCCACAATAAAATTAAGCGCAGTGGGGCCTGTGTTATGTTAATAGGGGTGATTAAGCGAACAAAGGTGCCTTAAAGTTTTTCATTAGGAAATAACCCCGAGGGCCATCGTCGAACAATAGGTCCACTATCGCAATGTTATTTATATATAGTTTGCATAATAATTAAATTCCACATGCAGAAGCGTTTTTGACGGTGGTTTTAGGAATTTCTATGTAATTCAGTTTACTGGAAAATTTTTGGTTGTTTTGTTGTCAAAGCGAATAATACAGTCGAACATAAGTGTATAAACAAAAGTCACATGTGTAGGGTGAATTTCTCGGTATTGCAAAATGAAAGTGGAATTACAAAACTTTAAATATCCACACTAAATATTTTTCAAAATGCATTGGGCATTTGATTCGTAAACTCCATCTTTGTTAGCTACGAGTATAACGTAATATTTGAGTTTTTTTTTTAATGTTAAGCGAGCGATTGTGTGCGTTGTCTAGCGTGACAAATAAATACGTCTTTCTTTTTTCATTTTTTTCGCAAAAAATATACCAAAAATAATATAATTTTCCTAACTCTTAGAAGTCTCTTTCATATCACTCCCCAGGGTACCCCAAAACATTTCAGTCACAGCAAGGGTTCGTTTTATTTGACACACGCCTTATCACGACAAAACTTAAATCTCCCAAACACGATCCCTAATCCTTGTGTAACTATTAAGAACGTTAATAAAGTGAAGTTGCATTGCCCGAAGCTCTTAATAAGGGTAAGAACTACGCAAGTTGTCAACTGGGTATATCGTAAAATTAAGTGTTTTTGTCGCATGCATTGACCTTTTTAGGGAGTTTTGGAGTAAATCTGAAAAAGTAGAATAGCTAAGTCTTACAAAATCACAAAAATGACAATTATATTTGTTATTTCGTTTTAATATGAAATTACTAATTATTTAAAGACAAAAAAATACTTTTTTTATTTCTGTGATTTATAGATTGATGTGTATGGGAACATTATGTCCAAATATTATCTGTGACTACTCAAAACATTACGAAAATTTATGTAGCTATATATTTTATTTTAGACCATGGTGTCTTTCTGTCGATATACGCATAATTAAGCTAAAAGTAATTGTTATTGCAAAATCACCACACTAAAAGAATAACAAAAACTCCCATAAACGAATAAACAATCAACAAATCAAGCAATATTTTTTAAAACATTGCTTGATTTACTGGTGGTAGGTCTCTCATATGTGAGAGGCCATCTGGGTGGGTACCACCGCAGTGTCTATTTCTCCCGTCAAACAGCAGTGTAAACTCACTGTTGTGTTTCGGGTTGAAGGGCATTGTAGCCAGAGTAACTACTGGACATATTGAGACTTAACATCTTATGTCTCAGGATGGCGAGCGCAGTGGAATGCCAAGCATTGCTTTGTGGCTCAAGGTGTTGTTTGGTTTTGCTACTGTTCATGAGCGGTCGTATCGCTTACCATCAGGCGAACGGCATGCTCGTCTCGCCATTCATAGCAATAAAAAAAAAAAAAAAAACAGAAAACAAAAGTACTTTTGTCAAAGCAACCGAGTCCAACAAGTGTCTACAACATTCGGAGGCACTGTAAACTTTCCTCGTTTGAGGCGATTCGGTCACACGACTTAGACATGAGGTGTGGTCGCTAACCTGAGCGGGTATTCTGTTCAAAATTACCTCACTTTATGTACTATAGCAGCCGTTTGCGTTCTAATATTGTCGGGGGTTCGTTTCAGTTTGTTATTCAGAGATTGAGGAGCGTTATTTAACAAAATTACTTGGTCTGGACACAATTTACGAACCAAAATGTTCACTTCCTCATCATCATCATCATCAGCATATACTGTTCACTGCTGGACATAGGCCTCCTCTAAATTGCGTCATTACACCATGTCCTCGGCCTGTCGCATCCAGCATCTGCCAGCGATCTTTCTCTAATCGTCGCTCCACCTAGCAGGAGGGTGTCCTACACTACACTACAAATGCGCACAGAGATAACAACGATAATCGAGCACAATACGTCAAGCCAACTCACTGAAATCCCGTTCTCGAAGTTGGATGGTTGGCGCCGACAACGATGGTGGGTATTATACGCCCACCTTATACCGCATTGCACCAGATAGTCCAAGATAAACAAATGAAATTACCTCGCGCCATGCTAAACGTACTGACGTACTCAGCGAGAGGCAAAAAACGACAAAGTACCCTCCACTGGATTATATTTATGGTAAATCAAATTAATACAAAACTAAGGAAACTATATTTTTGTACAACTGCAGCAGTACAAATAAATGATAAATAATGGTTTCTTACTTCGATCAAATATACACTAGATACAACATGAGCGCTTAGAAAATGGCACCAAAAAAGAGTGCTTAAGCACTCTTTCGCCTTCAGTCACGCACCGACCGTTGCTTCTAAAACGTCGCAACAATTTAGAGAATATTATGTGAAAAGCTACTTTAAGCTCCAGGAATAAGGTGGAATTTGTGTTAATTTATTTGGAATATGTGATCTTTTTGTTTACTTTTTTTAATGTCATGCATCGGTGCCACTTTTTAACAGAACTTTTACAGGGAACTGTGTATCTAGTGTATATTTGATCGAAGGTTTCTTAGATTTACGCGAATATTACACATTGAAATTAATTTATTATTTACAGACTTTATTGCAGTTTTTTCAAATGTTTGCATTTCTCCTGATGCGACGTTTAGTTTACTTTATAGCTTTTGTGATCACGGGCTGAACTGAGGTATAAGTAATCTGCTCAGTCAATGCAACAATTTAACTACCCTTATTTTACAACTATAAAAATAAAAAGTCGATTTTTGCGATCCGATCTACGCAGAAGGAGTTCGCCGTTTCTTGAGATTCATACATTTATAAACTCACGCTTATTATTCCAGGTGTAGGCAGAGGTGCCACCAGAACATCCACATTTCGCCTTGTATGTTCCGTCCCACGATGTGATAGGGAGCGAGCGTCTCGCCATATTGGGCACCAATTCCTGACTCAATTCAATACCGAATTTTCAATAATTCTGAAAAATTCAATACCGCTTTATCTGGACCAGGGTTTCAAACCCAAAACCTCAGTTTTGTAATCGTACTGTATTACAACTACGCCACCGAGGCAATAAAAGACAAACATAAAATTAAAACTAATAGGTGTACAAATAAGTTCCCGCCGTTTTTTGTCAACATAATAATGTTGATTGCGAAAGAACGATAATTTTAATTTAATCGAAGTATGGTCCATCACTAGCAACTACTTTTTCCCATATTTCAGGCAGCGTTCGGATTCCACGTCTGAAGAATTTCTTATCTTTTGAGGCTAAACACGAATCAACCCAATTCTGGGTATCGTCATATGATGTGAATCGCTGTTTCGATAGAGCATGTACCATTGACCGGAACAGATGATAGACGGACAGCACAATGTCTGGTGAATACAGCTGGTGGGGTAGTACCTACTTTCCAATCAAGTGTTTTCAAATAGTTTTTCACCGGAACCGCTAGATGCGGATGAGCATTTTTATGAAGAAGAATATTTTTGTTGTGTCTGAAGTATTATTAAGGGTGTTTTCCTTCAGAGCACGGCTCAATCTCATCAATGGAGCTCGGTAGAGTTCCAGTGATTGTTTCGGTTGGATTAAATAACTCGTAATACACCACCACACCCAACTGATCCCACAAAATATACAGCATGAGTGTTTTTCTATGAGTATTCGGTTTTGATGTAAATGTTGACGCGTGGCCAGGTAGTCCCAATGATTATCTTCTTTTTCGAATATCATAATGTATCCACTTTTCACCACCAGTTTAAAATCGGTGATTTAGTCGTACAAGACTGTATCACTCACAACATGTTCTCTCACTCAAGGCAGCATCATTATATACTTCTATGAGCAATCGATGTGCCTTAGAAGCAGATATTTTTAAATTAAAGAAGTAGATTAAAAGTTCCCGCAAATGACGCTTATTTGGGTCAAATTTTGTCATTTTTGGATCAAAAGAAATATATGATGCTAATACAAAGTTAATAATTTGATAGATTTGTGTTGTTCTTGAATGAGCAACCTAATTTTCAAGCTGGTTATCATCTGCGAAATTTAACGTGAGCTTCGTGGTATGTCATTTCTATCAAAACGGCGGAAACTTATTTGTACTCCTAATAAATTTGCGGCTGCAACAATAGTATTCATGCAGATTTTGATAACTAAATTGAATGAAACCGAGACAAAGGTTGTGGTTTTGAGCGAATGAAGTCGTTTTCATTGGTTTGTCTGTTTATGAAATAAACAATATGCACGTAAAGTGCAAAGATGTTTTGGCTAAACTATATCTATTGATAGTAATAGTAGTAATGAAAAATAGTTAATGAGAAAAAGTAAAAATGGCGGTCTTATCGCCAAGGAAGACTCTTACTAACCGACAACAGCAGGTTGCTTATAAGAGAAATTAGTTTAGTTCAGTTAAACTTCTTTAAAATAAGGAAAGAAACGAGTTTCGGATAGCAAATGGGTGAGGACTGCTCAAGACCTACGCCGGGGAGGCCTACGTCTAGCAGTGAAATTGATATTTTATGGTATTTAATTCAAACCTCATGTTCCTAGCCACCCCCGGTAAAATTACACCAAGTTTGAAAATAGAAAACGAAAGATTTTAGTTTTCAAGGCTTTTAATCATACCATAAAGGAACTTCTTAGAACTTTAAGACTCAGATAGGTTCCCGAACTAAACTGAAATTCGGCTAAGCGACGAAATAAACGTATCAATATCGATTTTTGGCAATCTCAATTTATAACAAATTTGACCTGGGGTTATAAGAAACATGTGGGTAAAATTAAATACCAAATGTCAATATCATTCTGTATATGAACTATTTTTGTTCTAGATTGGCCATTTAAATTATTAACCAATTAAAATAACACATATCACAGTGTTTATTAGGCATGGGATAAGGCTTAAAAAAACAGGGGACAAAATATATTTTTTGTTCGGTTTGAAGATCAATATAATAAAAAAATCAATAACAATTCCATATATTTCATGTCCACAGTTTAAAAAGAAAGTGCGTTGTATAAATAACAGCTTATAAGAGTTCCTTAATACATTCCTTGGCGTCTGCTTCCGCGCCCTTGCAATCGCCATCGCTCTTCCATTCAGGGCAATCCTGTGAAGCAAATAAGATTTCAGAATTACATTGGATAGAAATCGCAATTTGTATCTCATTGAAAGACTGAAGTCAGGGTGTCGCATTTTTAAAATATGTGGGCAATCATAAAATTATCCTCCGAATCATTCTAAAATTTTGATTAAAAACTATGTGGCACCAATGGACAAAGGAAAATAATAATTTTAGAAATGGCTCAAATTAAATTATTAAGTCGAAGAATTTCATACATAAAATATTTTAATAGATTTTTATGGCTGGTATTCATCAAATTTAACTTATTACATGAATAAAAGGGCAGTAACTGATTAAAATTTTTAGGTACAGGTGAGAATGAATAGTCGTAGTAAAGAAGATTTTTTAAATCAATTTAGTTATTAGCATATTAATAATGTTTAAAAATATATGGTTGGAAAAATAGAAAGGGATGCAACATGCACGACGTGACTTCATCTTTCATACGGCGCATGCGTGAGAAAGACAAAAAATAGTATTTCCACCGCACTATAAAAATATTAATATCTCAGTTATTTTACAACTAATTTGGATATTGTATTCGAATATTTAATATTTATTTATTTATTGCGGCGACCTCCAAGAAAATTCAAGGTACACATTTTTAATTACATATGTATCCAAAATGTGGGTCCCAAAGTAGGCAAGCCCGTATCTTGGGCACCCATCCTGGAGTAACTTCTACCAGTGCAAACAATATAAATTTGAATTTTCATAGATATTTTCAATAATTAAATATTGCTCAATATAAAACCTTGGACATATGTTTCACTAAGAAAGGATCGGGTAAATTTCGTAGAGCTACAAAAAATATAAAACATACATACATACATAAACTCACGCCTTATTCCCAGAAGGGGTAGGCAGAGGTGCTAGGGCACCCACATTTCGCCGGTATGTTCCGTCCCACTATGTGATAGGTGGCGAGCCTATCGCCATATTGGGCACAAATTCCTGACTCTGGGCTGATAATGAATAGAAAAATCCAATATCACTTTGCCCAACCCAGGATTCGAACCCGAGACCTCAGCTTTGTAAGCGTACCGTAGTACAACTACGCCACCGAGGCAGTCATATAAAACATATATGCAATATATACATATCAACATATTATATATATTATAACTCACCACAACCATATGCAGTTGCATGCACTGTCTCAACTTCACGAGCTCGCAGGTATCTGCGGGTCCAAAGTCAGAAAGGTCTCCTTCGACACATGTTTCTATAATCGCGTCAGCTAGTTCTCTATCATCTTCTCCTTTTTTGTTTATTAGGTCGGTTAGAGCCTTTTTATCAATAGTCCCGTCGGCTGAAGCAAAGCCTAACTTTTCAGCTGCACAAATAGCGCGTTCGCACTGAAAATAAAAGAATCAGTTAAAAAACGAATATTTATTCAAATAACTCGATATCGTTTGGTAAAAAGATATAAAAAAAAAACTACAATGTCATACAAAAACGAGCAAAAGAAATGTACAAGGGTACCCTATTGGGCCTATTGGCAAGCCTGTATTTTGGGATACTAGAAAACAATTACATACCTAACAAGAATTATGTACTGATGTGAACGGCCAATCAAAATAATATAAAAAATGCTAATAGACTAATGAATAAATACACACAACACTCACATACATAGCCTTGACCCCACACTAAGATCGGGTCTTACATCGTTGGTATCAGAAACTTTGAAAGACTTTTCGATCTCACAAACACTCAGACCCGAAACAAATACCACTGGATCACACAAACATTTATTTATGCGGGGATCGAACCCGCGGCAACACATTTTACAGGCAGCGTCTAACCAACTGCATCACGGAGATTGTCGACTACATATTATAAATGTTCTTATAGTGGATGTAACAGAATATATAGCGTAGAAAGACTTGATTGATTGACGAGAATTGACAAAGGAATGTTACTATGATTTGGTCACATAGAGAGGGAAGATGAGGAGACTAACCAAGCAAAATATATATAATGCGATTGTGGATGGAAGAGTTGGTAGGGGTCGACTCATCGAACCTACACCATCCAAATCAGTGATATCCTCAAAAAGGGTCAGATCAAAACTACCCTGAACCGACGGGAATGCAAAAAGAGGTTGATGAAAATGGATGAAGGGACAGTAATACTCGCATGTTAGGATCGAGTAAAGTGGTGGTCTATAGTCTCTGCCTACCCCTAAGGGATATAGGCGTGACGTATGTAAGACTTGATGACAACTAAGCGACAGTGATAGACATTAGGCAATGATGATAAAGTTAGGCATAATAATTTTTGCCCGATTTTTTTGCGATAACTTATTTTATTGGGAATAGAACTTACAGAAGGTGGTTTGTTTGTCAAATGCATACATTCTTTCATAACTTCCTTGTCTTTGTCATACATATACTCCTTGGTGCAACACGGAATACCTTCCTGAAACAAATATAACAAACAAAAACATATATGAGAACATATATTAAGGATGTTTAACAATACTTTGCAATTTTAATGATGATACCGCAGTTTTTATTTTATTGCAATGAAAGGCGAGACCAGCATTTCATTCGTCTGATAATAAGCGAAACGACCTCATGTATGCTCATGTACAGTAGCAAAACCCAACAACACCATAAATTACAAAGCAATGCTTGGCAGTCCATTGCGCTTGCAATCCTGAGACAAGTTAAGTCTCATAATGACTAGGAGTTACTCTGGTTACAATGTAGTTCAAACCGGTTCTAATAATAATAAAATCAAGCATATACATGGTATGTATAATACCGAACTCAGTAATATATTTATGTATCCATGCCATGATTATAAATGTAATTAATTTACGCATCGAGGTAATATTTATAACAGTTCATTGGAACTTTGATATTATTGCAAACAACTAATAATTACTTAAATTACTTTTTTTATTGTGTATATGTGTACTGTGGCTAATAGTAATTATAATAGTCGTAATATGTATTCAATTTGAATGCATTAACCTGATACTTATCGCTATATAATAATGTATTTTTATAACTTCACTTGCAACTCGGATAAATACAAATCTTAGTGGTTTCTGGATGTTAACTACTAAAAAGAAATTTTATCAATAATTAATAATTTAAAGAGAAAAGTTATGCTAAATAAATTATTAATAAAGTTGGCCTGCTTTAAATAAAAACGGTTCTGGTATTATCACTTTCACAGGCTACATCGAAGTAATGCCACTAACCTACACACCAGATCACTAAACCAATAAAAAGATAATTTTTATAAATTATAAACTTATATAAAAAACAACTTACAGGTTTCAAAAATCGGCCACATTTTGGCGTTAAATCCAGCGGTTCTCCCTGAAATTTTAAATGTACATATTTAAATGTTGGTGTTTATTCACAAACCATTGTCGTAAATGCATTACGTCATCTATATTTTCAATGAAAAAATATGTAAAGAAGGAAAACGAGTGTATAAAATAGTAAAATCGGTGACGTCCACAAAAAAGGTCAGGTACGGTGAAACGACGAGAATGCATGAAGAGATTAATGAAAAGGGATGAATCGAAAGTAATATGTCAGGATCGAGCAATGTGTCGATCTTCGAGTAGATTCACTGCCTACTCCTATGGGATACAGGCGTGACGATTATATATTATGTACTTATGTAAAACGAGGCTTAATAACTGCTTTACTTCTATGCGTAAAAATTGCAAAAAAAGGATTTGTCTGTTGTGGATATTTATGGCCGACGATTGTTATGCTACATTTGTTGATCGCGCAAGTTCATGAAATAACTCGGAAAATATACACCAAGAATAACTCACGAGTGTTCTCGAAACCTCTTAAAGGCAACATTGATTACTTAATTTTAACAGCTGTAAGTTAAATTTTTCTTTGTTGAATAAAAAGAAGGCAGAGGTCGATAAAGCAAACTATCCTAACCAGTTATAAAAATATTATGTTAATAGTTAGCTATAACATCAAATTATTTGGTACTTCGCGTGTTTTTGACAAGATTTTCCATTGGCAACAATCCAGCAACTTAAACACCAATTTCCATATTTATAACTTCAAAACTACATATTTAGAAACAATATTTTATCTGCCATTTAAATCAAAACATTTAAAAATACTTTCTAAATATTCAGGTATGTTATTAGTATTCTGTAAAAAAAAAATACTTTTAAGTACTCCGTCTTACGTTGTGTGTTCTGTTATTCAATGTCACTGGTTTATTAAATTCCAGTACTGGTATTATTTTTTAAAGCATGTGAATTTAAAGGAATGCTTTTAATATTAGGCGACAGGAATTAAAAATACTTTTTTTTGGCGAGAAATATTCATCTTAAATCATCTAATACCCTTCAATTATCATTTTTAAATAGATAGATTCTTTCCGACATCAAATTCTTACGGTGTATTGAAAAAGAATCAGTGCAAAAATAAATTATTTAATATACAACAGTATTTTTAGTTGATTTTTCATTTATGTAAAATATGGTGCAGCATTATACCCACCTTAATAAAGTGCAATAAATATGCGTCACCAAGAAAAAAAATAAAATACATTTTAATTTACCTGGACAACCAGCAAAACACAGGACAATAGTGCAAAACGATACATAATGACTTGAATAAAATTTAGCACTGAGGGTCGAATATTGCACACCCTTTATATATGTGCACTTGAAAATGACAATCGTTTAGCAATTGTGATGTGTCTAAACACCAGAAAATTGTACACCATTTATATAAATATAATTCCATTTTTATATATTGTGCGAAGGTTCTATTTGATGATGTACGAATGATTAATTTGATGAAATGACTTAATGGCTATATGGAAATCATAATAAAATGTGGCCTTATGTTACGTAATAATTGTGAAATATTAATGACCTTATTCAAAGACTGTTTCAAAACCTATTTTAGCAAACATTTTTTTTTATTGTTATAAATGGCAAGACGAGCGTGCCGTTCGCCTGATGGTAAGCGATACGACAGCCCATCGACAGAATCGACAGAATGAATTTTGGGGAGCGGGAAGAAAGAAAGTGAACGGAAAGAAGAAAGAGGTATAGGCATCCGACAATCTCGCTCAATGAAAGCCACAGCAAAGCTGTCGCTTCACGTAAATTTTCCTGTGAGACAATGACGCTCCTGAAGTGCCTGCCCATTCATGCTGAGTCATGATTGTCAACAGCGTGGCAGTGTCACTGCCAAAATTCACAAAATTCTAGAAACTTGTATTATATTTTGTTGGCTTAGCTACGAATAACTCAGAACTTCCAAACAGGTATCTGAAAATAACAAAATTCAATAGACTTACACTGAAACCGTATTTCCACATAAAAGCAGATTGTATAATATATATTGTATACAGTTCATATTGTAAATGATATTCCCGGCTTGCGGTTACCCGGGCTGACGCCTACGAGTGCATTTACTCTTTACCACCGACCTCCGGGAACTGTGATGCATGCTGACCAAACGTAATGGGAATTATATTTCGTCCAATGTATTCTTAAATGTATTGTACCATTAAGCGGCTACAAGCATTGGAATTTAAATATAATTACATTTATAGTTTTTAAAATATCCCAGTATATTTTTTTGCAGTAATTTGAGTTTTGGTAGTCAGTATTAACCACTCTCGATTGTAGAGGAGGCCCGTGATCTGCAGTGGGACGTATATATGGGCTCATACAGTAATTAGTATTCACTGTAACAGCCTTGGAAAATATTTGGAGAATCCTGCAAGATATAGAAATATCTTCAAAAAATTCTATGATGTCTAAAGGCCTCATTAATTAAAACATATTTCACTTATCGAACGGTTTGTCCCTTTTCAATGATTTTCGAATTCAGAGTGACAATGAATGAACAAAACATCATGTTCATTCATTTTCACTCTAAAGGAAAGGATAGCCATGAGGATAGCAGGCAACAGCGACTTCATTCAAGGTCAAATTTTTGTGCGTCACTTTTATATATGTATACGGAATGCAATCCCCATTTGGGTATAAGCTTCTTGGTTTAAGCCTCAGTTTAAGCAAAGAAGACAAAACATTTGATATTTATAATAGATTTTAAAACTGGTAAAATAAGGTCGTAAGTTGTCTGCAAAGTTGTAAACTATAGCATCAAATCTCTCAATCGAACTTTTGATTGTAGAGGAACCTAATTGTTAATATTAACGTAAATCTATTTGTCTAGCGGACCAGCCAGGCACTTCTTGGGTGCAGATACTCTTTTTGAAAATAACCTATTTTATTTATGATTATCAGGAATAGTGTAGGATACTAATGGTGAAATAATTTTGCAAATCGCTCCAGTAGTTTCAGAGCCTCTTCAATGCAAGCAATCAAATCATTCCTCTGTATACTATTAGTATAGATAGTACAGAAGTATAGATACACGTTTCAGTGATTTTGCGAACTGTTGGTAGTAGTGGATACTAATACATTCGACTAAGATTGGATTGCCTGGTGTAAGCAAACCATTTCATTACAGAACAATCTCCCGACAATTGGGTCCCCTAAGCGAAGCATGAAGAAGCAATTAAGCAAGTTGACATAATATACGGCGACAGTTGAGATGTACAATGCTATACAAGCCTACGGGTGGTAATTCTACGAAATACGTTTTGTTAGTTCTGTGCATTTACCATCGACTCAGCAGCTGTTGAAAAATAAAACCACCTACGTTTATTCTTAGAAGAGTCTTCTACACAGAAGCTAAAAAGAACTACGGCTGAGTTCTAGTAAAATAATATTGCTATGAAGATTTTTTATACGTGTAATATTAATATGTAAACTAAACCCTGTTAGGTTTAGTAATGTTTTGAGCAAGAAGGAAAATATGAAATTAGGGACTTTGCATCGAGAGAATGGTTGTTGTCATTTAAAAATATTTGAGAGTGATCCTTCCATCTTAAACGCTTGATTATAGTAGAGGCCCGTTCTCTTCACTGGGATGTACACGGGTTGATACAGATACAGAAAATATTTGCTTAGGTTTACCTCGTGTTCCACGTACGACTACACTATTCATTTTCGGTTAGAGATACGTCTCTTTGTGTGATTATTAGGTTTAAGAAGGTAATAATTACAATTACAATGGATTTTTCTAACAATAACCTCTTTTCTTCCTTATTATTTAGAGATGTCTAATATACAAGCCCATAATAATGTAACACTGAGGTATGGAGTTGCTTCGTAAAATATTTTATTAGTAATTCACTGTGAACAAGTACTAAATCAAATGTTTAGAATTTTATATGAAAACGCAAAGGGTTCTACGAGTTTGTGTGTAAACCAGATTTTATTTCTGTATACTCAATAAGAGAAGAACGTGTGCAGATTATATTAACATTGTGACTTTTTTAAGTGGGAAGAGGCACCTTGTAGTCTTGAATTTAATTCAATGGACCAGCCTCCGTGGCGCGCTTGGTTATACGCTGGCTGTGAAAAGAGAAGCCGCAGGTTCGATTCCTGCACCGGGACAAATATTTGTTTGATTCACAGGTATTTGTTTCGGGTGTAGTTGTTTTTGAGACCGAAAAATCTCTCGTAGTTTATGATAGGGTGGGGCAAGAATATATATGAGACTGTTCGGCGTTATTTAAAATTACTGAAATGCTTCGGGGGATTCTTTTTAAAAATTCTGCCAAACGTATTACTTGTTCATTTATTGCCGCTTCCATGCTATAAAATATCGTTTACAGCGTGACATCTATTCTATTTTCAGTCTCTTTATTTAGGGAATGTAGATATTGCCTTATATTGACACTGTATGTCATAAAATGAGAGTAGAATAAGCTAAAGGTAACTTATTTAAAAGAAAATTGAACAGCCGAGCTCAACGATTTAGGATTAACGTAGGTATTACTTTTCAAAGTTAGTTATTCAGAGTTAATGACATCTTGTTTTCACCGTCAAATATCGTGTAAGAGGAGTTGTCGACAGGAATTCTGAAAGTTCGTGAAACATATAAACTGTACTGGAACAGCGTAGCTAGACAAAAGGCCAAGTCCCGAAATATTTGATTAATATTAATATAGAACATTCTACAACGCCATTTCTGGTTTCTGAATTGAATTTATTCACATTTTTTTTATTGCGACGAATGGCTAGACCAGCATACCATTCACCTAACGGTAAGTGATACTGCGCTAGCCATCCTGAGACATAAGATTTTAAGTCTCATTATCTCCAGTAGTTATTCTGGCCACAATGTCCTTTAACCCGGAACACGACAGTGCATTTACACTGCATTTTGGCGGGAGCAATAGACATAGCAATGCTGCCTAAATAAAAATGTATTTAATTTTGTTAAGTGTATTTAGTTAAGGATTGAAGAGGACGTAACTCAAATTTGACTGCAAATGAGGAATTATATTAAAGATTTGAAATTGAGCGTAGGGCCTGTCACGTGGCGATAACGGGATGATGTCGTAAAAGCCAGCTTCAGGAAACGTGGTATCGTTCCGCTCTACGATCCCTAAGGTGAATTCAACTGATATTGACATTACGCGACTGACTTGTTACATCGTTTTAGACTAATGAAGTTTAAAAAGAAAAAAAAATTAAAAAATTCTTAGATTGTGCTGACTGCGTCGATGGCGATTATAATTAAACAACCATCTAATTAAAAATAGCTAAGCATAGAACCAGCTATTAATCTTATAAACGGATCCTACCTTTTGATCATGCTAGGTTAATTTGTCATTAGGTAATAACGACCCTGCGATGACATCCTAACAAGTAAAAGTTTTTAACCTCTAATAATCTTTCAAGTATCCTTTTTTATATCCTAAATTTTTCGTAGATATAAGATTTGTACGTAGATATGGCATTTTTGTGTAGATTATATAAAGTTAACGTGCCTTAAAAATATGTTTGTTTAGTATAAATCAAATGTATATAGCTGCTTCACGATGGGTTATTGGGTTAATTAGGGGTAACAAACAAACTCTTCAGCTTATTAGTATAGATAAATAAATAAAATATAAAGACCGGGCTATTAGACAGTGTCTGTGTGTTCATACCTGGAAAATACATGACTTAATTTTAGACTTATGGTAGGTCTTACACTGGTCTCTCATATGTGGGAGACCGCCTGGGTAGGTTCCACTACAATGTCTATTTCTCCCGCTAAACAGCAGTGTAAATGCAGTGTTACTGTTACAATGCAATATTATGTCTCAGGTTGGCGAACGCAGGGGAATGCCAAACATTGCTTTGTAATTAAAGGTGTTGTTTGGTTTTGCTTCACGAGCGGTCGTATCGCTGGCCATAAGGTGAACGGCATGCTCGTCTCGCCATTCATTGCAATAATAAAAAATAAAAATAAAAACTTCTCAACAATAATTTCCAAGGCATATGAATTCTGTTATTGCTCCAGATGGACTAAAGTTTAAAATACTGGATGTAAAGTTAAAAGTTAACTCATTCTGCAAAATAAAATACAAAAACTGCATTGCGCAGACCCTTTGGTATTGCAGTATAAAGCTAAGCCGAACATATAAAATCTTTTAGAATATCCAACGTCTTTACCTTTTACTTATCAAAAAATCGCAGGATAAAATACCATGTGTAGCAATTGAGCGTAACATTTCCCGTAGAATTGAAATGCGTTCGTCCGTGATCGGCACGTGCGCGTTCCGGCCAAGTCAGTCGGGACCTTTTGAATATTATACGAATGTACACGCGGCCTAATTTGAAATAAATATATGTATTAAATGCGCGATGTTTATTGCTTCTTTATTTGAATGCGTATTCGGTATTAGGCTAATAAATTCGACGCCTTTTACTGGGTTGTGTAATTATATTTGGATTATCTCATGATTTTTGGCTCACGGGCGGTTTGCGATTGGTCTTAAATTATTACCAAGTTTTTTAATGATTATTTTTTAATATGAATACATGTTTTCATAATTCATGCATTATTGGGACCATTTAACAATTTTTAAATAAAATAAATAAAGACAAAGTCGCCCTCTTACACATCGGTTGACGGAAAACACACAGCGAGACGTGTGTGGAGGACTCTGCTTACCTCTTCGGGAATAAGGCGTGAATTTATGAATAAAATAAATAAGAAAATATCTTATGCTATAGAAATCCATCTCTTGTAAAGACTCCCCAGTGACTACAGTTCTACGGTTGAATCTTATTTAACATTTAACGCGAGTTTATGTGTTGCAACAAATGTTCTTTCATCTGAACTGGATAGAAGATAGGATGTTAAAAATAAACAGGAAGACGGAAAAAATAACTTTTGGTTGCCTGTTAGTATGCTACTACATATTATAATACACATACGCACAATCATGCCTAAAAAGATATAAAAGTTTTAATTAAAATTAAGCAATAATCAGCATCGGACACAAAATTTAATCAAGTCATCATAATCGAATATTTTCTCGCGTGATATGCGAATGAGTATTCGGAACCGCGGGGGTACAGTCGCGGTCAGCAAGCTTCGCCACAACTACATTCGGATCACGAACGCTCATCAGTTGCGGTCCAAGTTGCGCTTACCGGTACAGTCAAATGAACAAGTGATTTAATAAAGCGATATTCACAAAGGAGAATGCCCTTTTTACTACGAAAATTAGTATCGCTGTGAAGATTTTTCGCCTCGAAAATATATATTTTCAATAAATATAAACATAATCTCGACCCGGCCCGGAGTTCTTGGAGAAATAAACTTGAAGTCCAATAAAAAAAATTGTCTTCGGCTCTGTGAACAAAATGTAAAATGTGGTGATAATTACTTTATTTTTATAAAAGTCGCGCGGGATAGAACAAGAATACGTTTAGAGACAAACCATAGAAGATTTTTTTAGATACTTTAGACTAAAAATACATATAATAGCTTTCTCGAGATGCCTATAAACTGATAAGGACGGACGGGCAAACACCGAGCATAAGTAACGTTGATTAGCTCTTTAGCATCAAGTACTCACATGAATTAATGTTAGTACTTATGTTTTAATGTTAATATGACTAGCGTCCGTCCACGTCCGAAGGCCGTAAGGAAATGCTTAAATTATTGAAAAGTAACTCCTTTATTGTAATTTATTTTATGATATAAAAATGGAATAGTTTTTCATGTACACGAACCATGATAATGCTTTAAAATCCACGTTGTTTTCACGCAGTTTATTACAATACAGCTTTATATTTAAAAACTCATAAAACAAAAAATCCTTATTCAATCAATTCCACATTTTGTATCGTAAACAAAAGGTAACCAAGGAATTAATTCGCAACAGTCATACAAAGCACTTAAAACATACGAGGCAGACAAAGCGGACCCACAACTGATGGCCGAATCGTGATCAGAATGCCGGACGCTCTCGAAACATGTTTTACAAATAAGTGATTATTATTACATCAGTTTGTGTTCGGGATTATTCGGGTAATGGATGTTACTGCCTCGGTGGCGCGGTTTTATCACAGTATGATTGTAAAGCTGAGGTCTCGGATTCGAATCCTAGGTCGGGCAAAGTGATATTTGATATTTCTCTTAATTAACAGCACGGAGTCGGGGATTTGTGCTCGATATGGCGATAGGCTCGCCCCCATCACATCATGGGTCGGAACATACAAGAAGAAACGTGAGTGTCCTACTAGCACCTCTGCCTACCCCTTCTGAAAAAAGGCGTGAGTTTATGTATGAATGTATGTATGTAATGGATGTTAAAAGTCGGAAAGTACTGATGAGTTCTATTCTTCTGAGTATTGAAATAAAGCACGCCGCGGAAAAGTGGTGTAAATATGGGTTCTTGTGGAGATATTTTTTTATGATAATTAGATGGTAATGTGACTACGATCTACCTTACGGTACACTTACCATGCAGTGTAGCGCAATCTATGTACAATGTACATACATCATAATGTTTTTTTTCTTTAGGATATTAGACTATGATTGATTCTAGAAAAATAAAATATTCCTGTCAAAACGGTATTAAAGTAGCTTGTAACTTGAGACAAATATTAATATTTTAAATTAAAGAGTAAGTGTGTAGTAGTTTCACACTAACACACTGTAATACATATGAAGACTAGTGACGTCACTAATTTTGTTTTGCGTTCTTAATCTTTTATTCCCACTAGCAGATTTAAAACGTTTCTAACTTGTTTAATTATGAATGGATTTACAAAATTCTTTGCTAGATTGTAATAGCTAGTTTTTGATAAATACAGTAAAAATGGTTTTATATACCATACTATGTTGATTAAACCCAAAACGCTTCAATTTGTGTAGATTACTCTGACGGGCTTGTCACCTTGATTTACTATGTTCTCTGTACGGTTGTACATTACATTAAAAACAAGTATAGAATTTTGTACAAGCTACAAAATTTGATAATTGTTTTTATTGAAAAAAAACCCTATGATTGACTATGGACCCTTTTCACTATAAAACTAACTAAATTTCTAAAAGTAATCTAATTTCCTGACAATAACAGTAACTCATTTAGTTAACGAAAGGACAAAGCGGTGTGCCCTTGAATTAAATTTCACCCGAGGTAATGTAATATTTAAAATTTTCTTTTCATCAATGTCAGTGAGGGTCTATTGGACCACTCAGCGAACAAAATGAGATGCCATTTAGTATTGATGGGCGTGTTACTTTTAAAATTTCGATGGAATGGCGTGGTGACAGGTTCAATATATATATATACAACAACTTATATATATATATATATATATATATATAGTATATAGTATATTATAATATACATACATACATAAAATCACGGCTTTTTCCCAGTAGTGATAGGCAGAGGTGCAACCAGGTTTCGCCTTGTATTTTTCGTCCCACGATGTGATTGGGGGCGAGCCTATCGCCATATCGGTGTTTGTTACTCATACATTATTCTTTACGTGTGTCTGTATGTTAATTATTATTTGTATTTCAAAGTCGTCGCTTCAGGTCGATATCTAGTGACATAGTGGTACAGTCTATTTCATACAAAGTTCAAAGCGACTACAGTGTGGCTCCACAAATACGCACATGACGTATGTTAACTACAGCGTGTTCTATTCAGGTCTTGTATATCACTGTGGGTTCAAAACTAAATTTCTCGTATTTTTTAACTATAAATCTTGACAATCATTATACACCTATATTTATAAATAATTATTTAAATATTATTGTCTGTAGAAACTTTAATGCTTGACGATAATCTTTTACATCGTAAATAGGATACAAAGTATCCGTAGAATTGCTGGCAGTTTTTAATCGTCTAGAATATTCTGAACGTCTTTTCTACAGAGCAAACTAAATTGCGAATGCAGTCGTGAATTTCAGTAGCCCTCTACAATCTTTTGCTACAAAGCAAATCATAGTACAAAGCGAATTTCAAAGAAGTTTTCTTAACAAGAATATAGAAGTCGTGTACAATTTTTATGTAGAAACGTGATTTCTGTAAACTGGTACGAAAAGGAGACTGCTATGCACCTAATGGCAAGAGATAGTGGTATTTATATAGGTCCAGCTAACGAGCAAACAGGTCAGCTGATGTTAAGTGATCACTGGTACCCATGAATGTCCACGACACTTGGAGGTGTTGCCGGCCCATCAAATCTGTAGGAGAGTGGGAAGGAAAAAGGATGGGTATGGGTAAATTTGGCTCACTCACCGAACGAAACGCGATAGGAAAGCTCTCGCTTCACGTCGATCACCTGTGAGACAGTGGTGCCACCCCGGACGTTCCTGCCCATACAAGCCAATTCGTGACAGACAACAGCGAGGCTGTAGTATTTCCAAAGAAAAGGTATCTCGCTGGTTGACACAATTATGCCAGCTTGCTTGAAGTAAGATAGATAAGACTGAATTCGAAGCGCAAGATACCCACATACGTCACTATTATGGGCCACCATCGTGTACGATGGTTTTAACCAAGTAGATACCAATATTGTACCACGAGCTTAAACCATTGCTATTACAATATTTGCTGAAGACAAACGTTAAGTAACAAACCACGAAAACAAATAAACAATATGAAGTTTCACGATACGGTCGTAACTTTGATAACTACTAATATGCACAACAGGCCAAGTGATTAAATACGGCTTAAAGTTGAGACGTGCTTATATTAAATTTGAAGTTGTTACTGAAATTCAAATGTGAAATGAGCAAGCTCATTCGACAGCGTATGATGAGTTGCTTGATCGCTAAATGAGAAGGTTATCTACTAATACGTAACGTACACACACACACACACACACACACACACACATACCACGATCTTATTATGAACAAATTAAAAAAAAAATTTTGGACAATACACTAGGTAAAAACAAGTAAGTGCGACCTATAGTCTGAATTGACTAGCCAGTGAGTAAAAAAAAATGATGAGTACATGTATGATGTAACCAAAAACGAAAGATACAAATTTTTAGTTTAGGGTATAGCGCTGTGCAAATTATTTGGAGGAACATACATCTCCCTCTCTCTTTCTCTCTCTGAACGACAACACCGTCTATGATGTCATTTTAATTTTATTCGAATTTTCTAGAATATTCATTGGAATTAATCATGCCAAGAGGCGATGAGAATAAAATACGCCGATACAAATGTAAATGACGACTATTGGATGAGAAATAAAAAAACTACGTCGAATTTTAACATCGTCCGACTCTGAAAATGATTCAGGTATGATCAAACTTTACATCTCGAAGTTCATTTGATCATATTATCCCTATAGCCGAAGTTTTACCAAACAAATCTATTGTCTTTCGCTCGTTTTCCTCTAATTGAATAAATACACAAAGGAAGGTTACTAATTCGCTGTAATCCATCCTTTTTTCGAGGAAGCAACACACAAATACTTACATTGGAAGTTTGAGGAAACACGTATTAAAAAAGACTTACGCAAGCAATGGTTCAATAAATACCGTGTTTTGTCGTTTGGTTGTTGTGTTCTTCAAGTGATGGTTAACAGGACCACTTAACTTTGTGAGATGTATTAGAAAGTATTTATGTTTGATTTCTATGAATTTTCTTTTTATTGTAAATGAGGTATCCTTTTACTTGACGATGACTTGACGTCAGTTTTCTATTCATTGTCTGTCACCGTGTGTATTGTGCGTATACCCTACTTGTATCATAATCCACTCATGTACGCAATATTTTTTTTTATTTTTTTTCTTTATTTAAAAATAACATAGGTTATCTATGATTTGTAGATAATAATATTTTATGAAAGGCATAAAAGTCGTCACGTCTTAATACGGTTGCCATTTGGAATGTTGAAAAACGTTTTACTTAAATCACGAATAAATTTTATTTGACGATTTAAAAATCAATCCTCAAATCCTAAGAATCTTAGAGTAAAATTTTGAACACAAATAGCCATAGTTTTAAAATATTCTAGAACACTGTAATTATTCAGTGTAGGAATTAATAGTCTGGAGAATTTAAGAGGAGTAAAGGAAAGTCAATTTATTTTACAAAAATCTTAGAAATTAATGTTTACTGGTAGAAATAGTCAAAGTGATTAATTTATTATAATTGTTTATTCCGTTATACTTGACTTCTAAAAATAGAAAGAAAGAAAGAAATAAAACTCATTTATTAGTCACAATAAGATACTCGTACTTAACGCACACACTCGTTTAACATAAAATAAAATATATTTTCTAAGGGAGATCATTAATTAAAATAAAATTCAATTTGTTGAGAACAATTAGAATAAAGCAGATAGAGTTACTTGTTAGAAGCCAAGAAATACATACATATATTAATATATAATATATCTCTATTATATCTCATCATATTTTATCTGTTGTGTATTATTTCTGTTGTTTCTATATTATACAATAATTAGACAGTTTAAATATAAAATTATGGTAGCATTCTCATACATACACATAGTATAAACTCACGCTTTTTTCTCAGAAGGGGTAGGCAGAGGCGCTACCAGGACTTACACATTTAATCTTTTATGTTCCGTCCCAAAAAGTGATACGGGGTGAGCCTATCGCCGTATCAGGCAGAAATTCTTGACTCCGAGCTGATAGTAAATAGGAAAATCTAATATCACTTTGCATAGTAATACAACTACTTCGAGGTAGCATACTCTAAACTTAATATACACAAGCTAAACCTGAAACGCAAAATATTATTTGAATTAATATGTAGAGTCTTTTAGCATCTACTGCCTCGGTGGCGTAGTTGTACTACGGTACGCTTACAAAGCTGAGGTCTCGGGTTCGAATCCCGAGTCGGGCAAAGTGATATTTGAATTTTTCTATTCATTATCAGCCCGTAGTCAGGAATTTGTGCCCGATATGGCGATAGGCTCGCATCCTATCACATCATGGAGCGGAACATACAAGGCGAAATGTGAGTGTCCTGGCACCTCTGCCTACCCCTTCTGGAAAAAGGCGTGAGTTTATGTATGTATGTCTTTTAGCATAATGAAAGATAGATACTACTGATAGATTGATGTGGAAATCCTTGGGAGAGGCCTATGTTCAGCCATGAACTTCTTGTAGGTGAAGAGAGTGAGAGTAAACAATTGTCAGAATCCGGGCTAATACAAACTTCTACCTTTAAACAAAATCATAAGATTCTAAATATTACTCTTAGCATCCAGAGATTTATTGAGCTCGCAGTAATTATCGTCCAAGGGTTCTTTTTGAAGGACATTGTCGTAAAACCTGTTACAGCCCATGATTCCAAGATTAATTTTAGTCCATCTTGTAGAATAGCAAATTGTGAGAACCAATAATAGTTTACCGATAACCATTCTTCATCCTTTCGTCCACAAATGTCAACAAATCATTGCATTACCCTACGTAATACAAAAAAAATACATAATATACTTTTCGAATGTGTCTTGAAAAGGTACTTGGGCGGTAATTAAAGTCGTGTCTGGAAAACATTTGGGCGCTTATTTATTTACTTATTTATTTATTTATTTATTTAGTTTTTGTAAATAGGCCACTAGGGGCACTTTTACACGTCATCATTTTTAAATTCATTACATACATTATAAATATATTAATCATTACAATTATTATTAAGTTATAATAGTGGAAAAACAATATTATAGGTTACCAGCGTATTTCTGACATGGCGACCAGGCATGTTTATCATTAATGTATTCGGTGACATTGTAATAAGCTTTTTGTATTAACTGTATTTTGATTTCTTGTTTGAATTTTTCTATTGGCAATTCTTGCAAGTGCAGAGGTATCTTATTAAAGAAGCGAATACCCAACCCCAGAAAAGAAGAATGTATTTTTTGCAAACGATGGAATTGCGTATACAATTTGTTTTTAGTTCTAGTATTGAAAGAATATATCTCGCTTTTTTTCTTAAATAAATGAATATTATGCCTGATATGCATTATATTGGCATAAATATATTGACTAGCTACGGTCAGGACATTAATATTCTTGAAAACATCTCTGAGTGAGGCCCTAGTATCTAACTGATATATTGAGCGAATCGCTCGTTTCTGCAAAATAAAAATACTCTCAATATCAGCAGCCCTGCCCCACAACAAAATACCGTAAGACATAAGACTATGAAAGTTACTAAAATAAACTAAGCGTGCAGTATCCACATTTGTTAGCTGTCTAACCTTCCTAATAGCATACACGGCTGAACTAAGTTTTCCAGCAAGACAAGCTATATGTGCACCCCATTGAAGTTTTCTGTCTAACGTAATACCTAAAAATATTGTAGAATCGAGGGTGTTCAAAATCTCATTGTTTAAAATTATGTTTGGTCCTAAGTTTGTAACATTCGGGGTGGTAAATTTTACACACTTTGTTTTTTTGGCATTAAGGACAAGATTATTTGCCGTAAACCATCGCGTTACTTTTGAAAGAGTAACATTAATTTCGTCAAAGTTGTCTCTATTCCTATCTACCTTAAAAATGAGGGAAGTGTCATCAGCAAATAGTACAACATTACACATATCTTTTAAATAAAAAGGTAAATCGTTAATATAAACTAAAAACAAGAATGGACCCAGAATAGATCCTTGGGGTACACCCAGTTTTACAGGAAGATCCTTGGATTTCATTCCACCTACCTCCACGCACTGAACTCGCTCACTGAGATAAGACGAAACAACATCAAGGGCAGTGTCACGTATACCATAATGACTCGATGAATTATAACACTCGATTACGGGTTCTTCAAAGGCGCTGGGGGCTAGGAGGATAAAATTTAAACCATCAATGTATCGTGTCTCAAACTGTCCACATAGAGATAGATATAGAAAGAACCCACATGTAAATCCCATTGAATTTGATAAAATCTAGTTTCCCAATATAGGAAACGCAAAATCAAATATAAGCCGAGGCTCGAAGGTGCTTGCCGAACCAATATTGACATTAATGAATAAGAAGTAAACATGAGTGAAATGGGACGCCTGAATGTGAGTTACATCAAGTGTCGAAACTGATGCATACAGTTGGGTATTGTTGACGAAATTGAATTCTATTTTGATGTTATCGACTATCGGGTTATGGGAGCAGGCTTGTAGCCTGAGGCGTGGTACGTAGTTGAAATACATTCATAAACTGACGCCTTTTTCCCAGAAGTGGTGAGCAGAGGTACTACCACGATACCCACATTTCGCCTTGTGTGTTCTGTCCCACGATGTGCTAGGGAGCGATCGCCATATAGGGCGTAGTAATTAAATTGATGTAAATAATTTAGTTGTTATAGAGACGGCAGTGTTTCATGGTCACTGAGCTGTATCAGCCTATAATTGAATGCTATGAACAAGGCTTTATAACCGATAGGTCGGTTGAGAAGGTTTATATCGTAGACCACCACATTAACCCAATACGAGATAGTGGACTTAACATAACATAAAAAATCATATTACGATGCAAGTTCCTCATATTCTCCTTCGCCCATCAATCAATCAATACACACATGGCTCCGAAAAGTCAAACGTGTGACTCGAGATTCAAACTCGTGGCTATAGCTTGGTCAGACGCATAAATAGCATATGATGCCAACAGTCCACCACGTACTTAGTGTTTATTATATATTAGAAATATTTGGCTTGATAAATATGACACTAGTATAATCAAATTCGCCCTTGTACCAACAGTGTGCAAACATAATGTTCAAAATAATTATAGTTGCCTCGTATTGCGTTACGAGCTAGGCGTTACTTGCTTCAAAATTTTTGTATTAACCGAAGACTTAATTATTTAGTAAAGTTTGTAAATAGGCGAGTCGAGTAAAAAATTAAAATATTACTGTTTTGGCACTTCAGTGACTTATTTTATTTTCAATCATACAAAAATAAAATAACTCTATATTTTTAACAATACAAAATTATGTACTTATTGAGTGGAAACTCTCTGCTTACTGGCGAAACGTTTCGACTTTAATTCTAATATATTAAAAACAAAATTATAATATTAAGATTACCTTCCTAAATAATGATTTCATTTTACGTCGTCAATATTAAGGCCCAAAGTACATATATTGAGCATTCTTTAATTTTCAAGTCATAAATATCGACAAAATTTACTGGTGACCTACCACCAGTAAATTTTGTCGATATCTCTCGATGTCTCTCTGTGATATGTGAGAGGCCATCTGGGTAGGTAGTACCGCAGTGTCTATTTCTCCCGTCAAACAGCAGTGTAAATGCACTGTTGTGTTTCGGATTGAAGGGCATTGTAGCCAGAGTAAGTACTGGACATATTGAGACTTAACATCTTATGTCTCAGGATGGCGAGCGCAGTGGAATGCCAAGCATTGCTCTGTAATTCAAGGTATTGTTTGCTTTTGCTACTGTTTATGAGCGGTCGTATCGCTTACCATCAGGCGAACGGCATGCTCGTCTCGCTATTCATAGCAATAAAAAAAAAATCAATTTCCCATCAACACCTGAACATGATATTCTTCCAACATGATTGGTTTGCGTTATTTATCGACCTCGGTATGAATTACTGTTGCAATGCCTCCCAGCTCGAACTCGTTAGTAATTCAACGTGCATCATGAACGGTAGAAGGAGCATCGACTGTTGGCTTTCATTTCTGAATATTTCCTTAACGCTGAATATGTTTGTTTTACGTAATCGTGATTAGAGTTGAGTGGATTAATACGTTTTGTGCAATCATCATATTGCATGTATTTTTGATAGGGTTGGCGGAATTTTGTATTAGAAAGTTTCTGTTGCTTTTTTTAGATGTTTATTAGCTTGATTGACTAGTTGTTGAAGTTGATTGGAGATTGGATTACCTACTGCTGTTTTTTGTAGTAAATTAGTTAGATTGTGATGTCTTACTGGTAGTTGGTATCTAATATGTGAGAGGCTATCTGGGTAGGTACCACCGCATTGCCTATTTCTCCCGCCAAACAGCAGTGTAAATCTACTGTTGTGTTTACTACTGGAGATATTGAGACTTCACATCTTATATCTCAAGATGGCGAGTGCAGTGAAATGCCAGGCATTGCTTTATTTGCTTGTTTTTGTTGTTGCATTACAAGGTTACCATCAGACGAACGGCATGCTCTTCTCGCCATTTATCCAATAAGTAATTAAATCGAGAGAGGTTTTGGATATTGGTAAATTCAAGTAGGAGCTACACTGCGGTATCGTAGGTTCACATCATAAATCATAGGATTAAAAAAGATTGGTGTATGCAAAACGATATGGACATTAACATACCCAATGTTTAATAAGAGGATATCTCAGAATTCGTTTCAAGTACTTTTATAGGCAGTATATATTATTTACATTTGTAATTCGATGGTCTTGGAAGCATGTGTCAGAATTCTTTTCAAAATATACTATCATGAAATTTCTTCACCTCAAACATATGGATGTCTCCATTGCCAACTCCAACGTGTTTTGTTATTCTAAGATACAGTATATTTACCGGTAATCTGCAGCCATGTCGACGAGTCATTAAACCTAATATCAACACCTAAGAAATAATTGAAATTGAAACTAAAAATGTGGCCTCAAAACCACTGTCCGGACCACCAAACCAATCCAATGACGTAGCCAAACGCTAATTAAGTATTTTTGATGAATTGCAACTAACAGTTAAATAAGGCAGGTTGCAAACACGAAAGGGGCTTACATTAGCATAGAAATAGGTTCGTGATCCACTTCGAGCCGTTGAGCGTGAATGTTATCGCTTGTAATTAAGCTGTCGCCGCTTGTCTAGGCTTCTGATAATTTTCGACTGGGCGTAAACCGTTTAACTGGTTGATTACTGTACTTTCAGTTTTGACTAAGGGCTTTGTGTGATGGCTTTTTTGTTTGTCTGATGTTGAAATTGATTTGTTAATTTCGTTATTAAATGCAGAGTTTAATGGTATTCAAGTAGGGTGAAGGGTAATGTAATCGTGTCGTTAATTGACCTGCTAGCTATTTCTTCTTCTTCATGTAGTGCCTCGTCAACTCGTGAAGGTTGGCAGTCAGCTCAGCATACTGTCCCTTGTCTCGTGCGAGGTGAAATAGTTCTGCGGCGCTCGCAATCCCAGTCCACTCTCTGTTTCGCAGCCATGACTTTTTCCTCCGACCGACTTTCCTTTTACCAGCTACTTTTCCCATAATTATAAGTTGAAGGAGCTCGTATTTATTATGTCTAAGCACCTGACCAAATGGTTTAAAAAAAAAAAGAAAAAAAAAACGATTTTGACCAAAATAGCAATAATAATAACGTAATGAACTTAATTCCTGTGATAATTAGAGCAAAATTTCAAATTGCTTTTAATTGACAATTAGTGCCAAAAAGATTTATCCAGTAAGACTCGTGGAAATTAATGTGTTATTTGATTATTTGTCTTAAAATGTATTTATTTACTAACTTGGGTGGTGAATAGAAATGAAGGTGCATAGACAAAAATTAATTAATATATTTTTGGATTTAATTTTTATTATTGTTTTATTCTTTACTGCTCACAAAAAGAACAAAAAGCATACAATGTATTTAAAAAATTAAAATTAAAGAGTTCAGATGACGTTCTTATCACCCTAGACAATTTCTTACAGACAACCTTTGGGTGGATATTATTATTTATTCTTAATTTTTATTTACAATTAATTCGTTTAATTTACTTATTATAAATGTATGTGTACTGAAATTTCTTTTACTTGATGGAGCACTTGCTAAGTCTAGGTATGGATATAAATATAATATTATCAACAATGCAGATACTATACTCTCCGAAATCATGCTATCGAAGCGTTATCTACCTTTAAAAGAACGTAACAATATAAAAGGTACCATTAAACATTATTTCTTCTAAACAATATTCAAAGTTTCCTCCCCGTGTGAGATGAAAGCGTATTCACTGCAGTTCATACTTATCAGCGCCAATTTATCTTAATCCATCACGTGGGACCAGAATAGACGAGCCACTTGATGCAGTAAGAGCTTCTCCAATAACTTGGAAACCGGTACACACAGGCTCATTCAAATTGATACCTGGCACTAAGACATTGAAGATGAAATGCGTCTTTGGGCAAGTAATACCGATACTTAGTCTTGCCATAAATATTGCTACAAAGAAAAACAACTTTTTTATTGTCATATCATTATTACAGTGTGTTCGTTTAATACATTAATATAAATCTTAAAGAATAGGAGTTAGAATGGGTGTTTTTTTTTTTAAATAATTATATGATTAAATTTATTTTCTGCATAAGATTACGTAGACAACGGTTAATCGCTAATTTATTTTATAGAAGAAAGATGAACTAGTTTATAATTTAAAAATAGGATATACGTTATTTGACAAAAGGCCCAACATAGTTGTATTGACTGGCTCGATATAATTGTCTCTGTCCTGGACGCATATTATCGTAACATATACACGAAATACTCTAATTAACTATTGCATCTATCCATGCAAAAACTGGGCATAAAGATTTACATTTTCACTGATTTTCGTTCGTCATTTCCGTCCTAAAAAAAAACAATAGAGCTCAAGGCACCCCTAAAACATACTTTAAAAATAGTTACATATTTCCCCCTTTAGAAAACATACCATTTTTAGACAAAATAACACAAAAAATATTTACTATGAAACATAGATCCCAACACCAGCTAATGAACGTACTAATAGAAACCCGGAAAAAAGTTCACCATTAGCATAAGCAAACCCTCATCAGAATTAAACGAGATAAAACACGGTCTTGCCGCAGCTCTGTTACATTACAGGCATGCATTTGAAAGGGAAAAATCCAATAACGTCGGGGCTCGGATGATAGATGAAACACATTAGCGACAAAGAGCCGGGGGTGATAACTCACTCCGCTCTCGGTGAACAAGCCTAGATTTAGAATTTATACTCGGATGATTGACTTGCGGCGAATGAGATATAATTATTTCTTTGATTGTAGGATTTTGTTTTTTATGAGCGAGGCAATGTGAAGAATTGATGGTGTGAAATACATGGGAAATTTATATTTGTGTCTATAACATAATGCATGAATCCTTATCGTGATAAAGCAAATAACTTATGATAATAACAATACAATCATATGTTATACTGGCACTAAAAAGTGACTGATGCACCTGATGGCAAATACAGCAATATAAATAAATAAATAACACCCAACAGTCACATACATAGTCCTGACCTCACACTAAGATCGAGTCTTGTGTCGTGGGTATCAGAAACTACGAGAGACTTTTCGGTCTGACACACACCCAGACCCGAAAGAAATATTTGTGGGCCGCACAAACATTTCTCTCGGTGCGGGGATCGAACCCGCGGCTTCTCGTTTCACAGGCGGTGTCTAACCGACTGCGCTACGGAGGCTGTCAACATGTATTTTACATACCGAAAAGAGCATCCGCTTTTGTGAGAAAACCGTATCTCTCCACCGGACATAAGTATAAGACACACTTGCATGTCTTTTTATAGCCATAAATGGCAAGACAAGCATACTCTTCGCCTAATGGTAAGAAATACGACCGCTCATGAACAGTAATAAAATAAACAATACCATGAATTACAAAACAATGCTTCCACCATCCAATTCCACTGCGCTCGACATCCTGAGACATACGATATTAAGTTTCAATATGTCCAGTAGTTATTCGGGCTACATTATCCTTCAAATCGCAACACAATGGTGCATTAACATTGATGTTTGGCTGGAGAAATAGACATTGTGACATACATACCTACCCAGATGGCCTCTCACGTATGAGAGACCACCAGGAAAAATTAGATCTAAAATTATTATATGCACTCTTGATTAAACGAATTTACCTGTACGTTAAATTCTATTGTACCTATCCGTACGTTTAGCCGGCTGAACAATTATTTGAACCAAACCGAAATTGTTCGTTATTAGTCAATCAGCTCCTCAACAGTAGAGTTGTGAGTTCGCAATGTTGTATAAATTGTACAATATTACTCTTTTTGCGTGCTTTTGATAAACGCGTATTATGTTAAACTTTTTCGACCCACATATGACCTGACCTATATAATTATTTCACATAATTTGTTTCAAGATTGTTATCAAAAAAATTATGATTGTTGCTTATTTCAGTGGTTAAAAATATTTTTAACAAGAATAACAAGATCATAAGATCATAAGATCTACCCTATTTTATGTCCAAGCAGATGTAATAATCGTTGTTAAAATGAATGTGGCCATTTGAATAGTTATAGCAAAATGTGTGAACGTAGGTTATTTATTGTCTATCTAATCAATCTTTAATAAAATCAACGATTATTATAAACGCTTCAATGCAAATACAAAAGCCACTTAAGTAAATAATGGAGATTACTTCTATCGTCACATGCGATAAATATAAAGGAATAATAATATAAGGTCTATCATTGAGAACACCACATTAGCTCAAAGAGTGGAACCAGGAGAAAATTGCACATTTGCACAAAAAAAAATATGTGCAGTGCTTGGTGATTATCATAATGAAAGAGCAGAGCGGGCTGTCGACGTGTTTTTGCCGCTCGTATCCATTGTTTTATATTGAAAACGAGAATTTTTGGCATGGAAGTAATGTGGGAAAACATATAAAAAAAAACAGGACACTGTTAATGAAAACGTGGTTTATTAAATGGAAAATGTTTCGTAAGATGTGCTTGCATTACCCACGTTAAAATATTCTAGATTTGCGTAATAGATTGTACAAATGGATTGTACAAGTTTATTATGGATACTATAAATAAATACGTCCAATAGTCACATACGTAGTCCTGATACCTTAAGTCTTGTGTCGTGGGTATCGGAAACTAGAAGAGACTTTTCGGTTTCACAAACCTGAGATAAATACTTATGGGCAACACAAGCATTTTGACTCGATGCGGGGATCGAACCCGCGGCGTCTCGTTTTCATGTCGTCCCTTTCGAACGAAATTTGAATTGAGTTTGAGTAAACAGGAAAAGTCAGTCTTTTCGTAGTCATGTGTGTATTGATAGTCAATCACTACGCGCAAAAACGGCGAAGGAAAACATTGTGAGGAAACCTACATACCATAGCGATTTATAAGAATTTCTATGGTATGTAAGTCCGCCAACCCGCACTAGGCCAGCATGGTGGACTATATGTCCTAACCACTCTCAATAATATTCTCGATTATAGGTATAGAGAAAGCCCGTTCCCTGCAGTGAGACGTATATGGGTTAATACAGACAGATAGAAGAAAAAAAAACATTCGATAGCTAAAATAGGTTTTACAATTGTTATGAATAAGAACTATATACTTATAAGCAAGTCGGCATTAATGTGTATATTAGTGAAAGATAGTTAGGTATCTGTACTGAGATACTAAATGCGTACTACATTACACGAAAGATATAGTGCATTTTTCACACTTAATGGCACTGAAATAAATTATGACAGTCACATAAGAATATCAGATAATATATAGATAATTACTGCATTGCCGGCATTTGAAGAAAGTAAACGATTATTTCCAAATAATTCCAATAATTCCTCTCATATGCTCTTTTACGTGTTTTTATTCAAAAGCGCCGCGTCTGTATGCTAAGCAGTGATCATTTATCATCCAATAACTCGCAGATTCGCAAAACTTTTCTACAATTAAAATACTTCTCTCGAAACACTTATTCTGCGCTAATTAAAACCCTGACTTCAATAATTCCTACGATAAAGAAAAAGTATTTCGCTCGATAAAAGACTCGTATTTTTGTGTTGGCGAAGTCGTAAAATTTAAAGTTTTAAGTGGACTGTCCGGGTCCTGAAACATCTTCCGTATGCCATCTTTGGCAAGAGATGTCGTAACTAACCTTATTTATATCAGGAATAACATCCACTTTAGAAGTTATTTTTGGCATATTTTCTTTTGTGAGTACTGGCGTTAGATTTGGGATGTCTGCTTATTCATTGACTATTAAAACTATATTTTATCTGTGGCTTGTTAATTCTCAGTATGTAAGTCCGCCAACCCGCAGTAGGCCAGCGTGGTGGACTATATGGCCTAACCACTCTTAACCGTACTGTCGATTGTAGAGTAGGCCCGTGCCCTGCAGTGGGGCATATATGGGCTGATACAGATAGAGAGATACAGATTATTAATTCGTTTTGGCTATCCGCCAGTAAATTAAACGCTAATATTGAAAAAAAATATACTTATTTACATAACATTCGAGAACAGTATTTTTTCGAGCATAAAAGTTACCCTTTAACCTTTAGTACATGTGGTTATTAGTTGTTCAACTAAATCGTAAGTTAAATCGTAAAACCGTACCAAACAAACTCACATTGAAAATATAATTTTGTCACTTTCTATATCACTTTGACCATAATACTCGCGTTTTCTTTCAGCATTTAGGTAGGTATTACATTTAGAGCTATTAATTATCACCCAGTATCTTTCATTTCCTTGATGTATGTGTATATTAAATCTCAATATGTCCAGTAGTTACTCTGGCTAAAATGTCCGTTAAACCGGAATACAACATACAGCCAAACGTGAGTGCATTAACACTCACGTTTGGCTGAAGGAATATACAATGCGGTGGCACCTACCCATGCGGCCTCTTACATATGAAAGGCCAGCATATTGCGAGTGAAGTAGGCTGACGATATTTTTTACTGTAGATTTTTACTACACCACGGGGGCATTTACAAATAATTTTATATTCATAAATAACTACATCTCAAAAAAATCTACAGAAATAAGTGATAATATTATAGTTTTGAGAGCTAACTGAATATCAACTATACAAGTCCGTTTTCAGATGGAAATATGTTAACTCATTTGAAGAATCCTCTATATTGCCAAATTTGCCGCTACACAACAAAACTTTTACCAAAATATTGTAACTCAGGATAATTCTCATACCATTGGCCTTGGATAAGAAGCGCGTGTACCCAAAGCGATACATGCAAGACTCCCTTTAGTACTAAATAACCATAACACGGTAACGCAAACACCTGACATAAAGGTGGAAAATATGGAAACGGTAGTGATAATGGATACTCACTGCCGTCTAACGCAATATAACCATAAATGTTGTGTTACTTTCCTTACCTACTTTCAGTTTCTCCTTGTTTGATACGTCTGAATCATGGGAGGTACCGATTATTATCTGTAAGTATTCATCAATTTCAAATATATAATATTCTTTGCTAAATATAGGCCTTCCTCTAAATTGTTAATTATATCTTTCCTTTATATTACGTACTTTCTCATTTATTATATAATCTTCATATTTCTTCTGCAATACAATCTCATCTATTCTTATGCCATCCTTAAAACATCTGACTGACTTCTAAAATTAACATTTCAGGCAGCACCCAAGAAAACAGCTGTTCTACAAAATTCTAGCATATATTTCTACTTTCTACAGCACGTGTTTTATGCCGTGGTGGGGATATAAGATCCCAAGACGATTGTCGTTGATATTTCAATTCCATAGATGGATTGTCCGAACATTTGGGAAAGTGGTATGCATCTCACAGACTGCGTTCATAGCTATGAATTACGATAAAGTCGAAGCACAAACACTTATTGTTGCCTTGACGATCACTCCAGTCGGAGCTTTAGTAGGGGTAAGTTTAATTTTAAGAGATGTTGCTTTAGAACCATATTTTGGGCTTAAATCTAGTAACAAATATTCTGTACTGACTGACTTTAATATCAAGAACATCAGAATGAAAAACTTAATAATCATTAGAATTTTGTGGAACGAAAAATTTTTATACTTGTATATTTTATCGTTCATTTTAACTTTTACCTTATATATACATAATTTTAGGTGAAAGCTGAATCGGCAAAATTAAAGAGCTACATAAATGTAATGAAGAATTTTATGAGCAAAATACACATATATAACTGTCATCTAAGAAACAAAGAGTCGCAGTATGTGAAAACGGTAAATTGCTATAGTTTTGCCCTAAAATAACATATACTATATTATTTTAAAGTGTATACTTATGTACTGTCTCCCTGATTGAAAATACTAAATTCGACCTACATATTTAAACTCACGCCTTTTTCCCTGAAGGGGTAGGCAAAGGTTCTCCTGGTTGCAACCAGGACACTCACCTTGTTTTTTCGTCCCACGATATAATAGGGGGTGAACCTTTCGCCAAATCAGGCACTAATTCCTGACTCTGGGTTGATACTGAATAGAAAAATCCAATATCACTTTGCCCGATTTTTCATTCAAAAACTCAGCTTTGCAATCGTACTATTGTGATCTCACATTAAGGTTAATGAAGTCTTGTTTCGTAGGTATCAGAAACTCTGAGTGATGTTTTGGTCTAACAAACACCGAGACCCGAAAAAATATTTGCGGTCCACACAAACATTTGTCTCGGTTCAGGGATCGAACCCGCGGCCTTATGTTTCACAGCTCGCGTCTAAACACTGCGCCAAGGACGTTGTCCACTATAAATTCCATAGAATTAATTACATAGATGGTATTTTATAGGGATATTTTGGGCAGTGGTGAATATTAACAATTAATTCATAATCTAATGACGGCATATTATCAGAAGAGCCAAAGATCTCGCTTATTAAAAAATGCATGTGAAAATGCTCCTCCTTAAAGTTAAAAGCATGCAAACATTCTTAACTATGTGTTACATTATTAGCTTTACTAAACTGAAAGACATCATGCAGCTCAAGAAAGTTGGGCTATATGAAATTGTAATTACATTTCCCCTTGATTAATCTTGAAAACATATTTACAATTGAAAGCCTCCGCGACGTAATTAGTTGAGAAATAACTCTGTAACAAGAGGCCACGGCTTCATCTCCTGCCTAGGCGGTACTGGAGACTGAGAGTCTTTCATAATTATTAGTGTCTTGTATATGTAGTGTACACAGTTAATGTATTTTTTTAGACTCCTCGGTTGCGCAGATGTACTACGGTATGATTGCCAAGTCGAGGTCTCGGATTCGAATTTCAGATCGTGAAAAGTGATATTTGATTTTTATATTCATGATCACTCTGGAATAAGAAATTCGTGCCCAATATGGCAATAAGCTCATACCGTGAGACGGAAAATACAAAACTTGAATACTGACTTGAACTTGACAAGATTGTGGGTGTCCTGGTTGCACAGCCGCCTACCCCTTCTGAGAAAAAAGGCGTGGGTTTATTTATGGATTTATTCACTATTAATTTGTCCTTCTCTTCAATTCCAGAAAGTGATACAAGTCGAACGACTGTCGCGCTTCACGGGATATTTTCTAACTTTTTTCCTGGTAATATGCTGGGCATCTTGGATGCTCGAACCAACAATATACAACATCAGGAATATAGACTTGATTAAAAACAGGACCTTGAAGTTCCACTACTACATATACCTTTACCAGCCTCTAGAATATGAGTACAGCTTTCGTAATTTCATCTGTCTTCATACACTATGTATTTATTTGGGAATCACAGCGATTACTGTAATCATAACATTTGACATAATAAATTTCTTAGTCGTTTACCATTTGGTAGGACATATTTACATTTTGAAATACAATCTTAAGGAGCAATGGTCAGATGACTTCACACCAACCGAGCAGAAACAATTTCTCATTGACACTATTCAATACCACGCTTTTATAGTGAGGTAAGTTGACCTTTCTCATGTAATATTTTCCATTTTTTAATAATTTTTTATTTTTTATTGCAATGAATAGTGAGACGAGCATACCTTTCTCCTGATGATAAGCGAGACGACTGCTCATGGATAATAATAAAATTAAACAACACCATAAATTACAAAGCAATGCGTGGCATTCCTCTGCACTCGCCATCCTGAGACATAAGATGTTAAGACTCAATATGTCTTGTAGTTACTCTGGCTACAATGTCCTTCAGACTGGAATACAACAGCGCATTTACTGCTGTTTAACGGGAGAAATAGACATTGCGTCATTATCTACCTAGGTGGCCTCTCACATATGAGAGACTTACCACCAATATATTATATGAATACAAGTGTTTATATAGTCTACTTTCTGAAACAGACCTCCTGTAAGAATGAGAACTTTGTAGTCATTATTCACCTCGTTGGCTTTTAACGGTTTAGTCAACTTTGCCGACCTTTGAAATTGTTGGTAGAACTCTCAGATATTTGGTTCGCAACTTTCAAATGAGCTCTAATTAATTTTTCATGCATACTTTGAAACTTTGACAGACATGTGGTCAAGTTTGTGTTCCCTGTTTTAGAAGTATGAGATTATTTCTAATTATGTATTGATATAATAATCCTTTCGAGGGTGTATTAATCCCATCAAAAACATTTTCATGTGAATACTTAACAAGATGAGACCATATTTTGTCATGCATTGTCAAAAAGTTATCAAATCTCCTGTAGAACCGAGTTTCTTACTCTTCATTCTTTATTTCTACAAAGCCTCTCTATACCTTAGTCAAAATATTTAGCTGGGCCATTTTATCAGTTACATTAATATTTTATTACATTATTTTTTATCATTTTTCATAACAAATATACCTACATTAATTTTTAGACCTCTGGCCTCAATAATCACCATCAATCAAAATATAAGAACTTATATGCCACGTTTTATTATTGATTTTTCGTTGTTGTTTGTATACTTATACTAGTTTACATACCAAACAGCTTCCTAGGCCGTTAGGAAGTACCCTAAGAATTTTGATAACCATCAGTGAGTCAGTGACGACATAAAGGATTTTTAGTTATCAATGACTAGCGGCCCGACCCGGCTTCGCCCGGGTACGGATACGATTCCAGTTCATATTTTATCTAAACTCAACATGATTGCCGCTCTCGATAATGCTTATCCAATTTCGAGACCAATCGGATCAATAACAAAAAAGTTCAACATGGCGGGCTCAATTTCAATTCTAACTCCGAATTTAGGTTATTCAGAAAAAGGGTGGCTCCGAAATTTCCGATTCCGACTATGAATTTGGATTATTTACACAAAGAGCATCTCAGGTATCGATTTTGACACCCATTGGATCAATAACTAAAAAGTTCATTGTTTCATCCCTTATTTCAACCCATGTGTCGTTTTTTCAAAATTGTTGCACGCCATTAATTTACGTTTGTAATAAGGAGCTAAAATATAAATTGTCATAAATATATCTTCAATAATTTATATTTTCCATTTCCGTTTCAACCCTTATTTCAACCCCTTTAGGCAAATATATAGCCTATGTTACTTGTGGATAATGTAGCTTTCGAATGGTGAAAGAATTTTTAAAATCGGTCCAGTACTTTTTGAGTTTATTCGTTACATACAAAAATACAAATCGATCGAAATTTCCTCTTTATAATATTAGTTAAGAATTATAAAGTATGATATTTATGCAATTAAAATTTTATATGTTTAATAAGTCCGCTATTGACAATATATCCCGAGAATTTTTAACTTGAATATTTAAACCGAAGATATTAGGGCTCAATAAACGTCAAGGCGCTTGTCTTGGCGGAGGCTACGTACAGTTGATTTCACTGTGGTTACAAATAGCAATACATTGCCAATACAATAAAATTAATACATCCAATATGTTTGATTACTCAAAGTTAAACCATACGTAATGTGGTAAAAACATGGGCTCAAAGTCATTAAGAATGGCAGACATAATAAAACAGCTTTTAAAAACCAATATTAGACGAAAAGAAATATCTGCAAGGCAGAAATATTTACACAGTCTTTCATTAATCTCTCGCTTTAATTAGAATTAGCAATTACTTGCCCGAAGAAAAACCGTTATAAAAAGCCGACATCTTTCAGGTTTTTTTATTCATCCATTACATTTTCGGCGATGTTGACCGTTTACTGTTTAACCCGCATAAATCTAATTTCTCTCAGCCCGCTACCTTATTTTAATGGCATCTGAACATTCACGAAATCTTCAACGTGATTTTTTGGTTCAATAGTTAATGCGCAAATTTGATTAACATCTATGTTTTTTGGGTGTGCTTTTAAATTAAGTATTTTTCTTTTTTACGGCAATAAATATCGGTTCGACCACTCTTGGACAGGAGGAAAACCAAACAGCACCGTGGATAGAATCAATGCTTGGCTTTCTACCGCGCTCGCCATCCTGAGACATACGATATTAAGTCTCAATATGTCATGGGGGGTTCTACGCTATGATCCAAAACGAAGTTTGAATTTTCGAACGTTCGACATTCGAAGTAGGTTATACATTTTCCACTTCTAAAAATAAATACTATTCTCAATGACTGACTCTGTTGTCTGTTTTATATCTGTTAGGTCATATACATATAATTTATTATTATTATTTATATTGCCCTATTAGCGTTAACGTTACTACTTGCAACGTGTTTTACCTTTGAATATATTTCGTGGCTTCTGTGCTAGGGAAACCAATTTTGTTTAAGTTCTTTGGATTTACATTAGATATTCTCATGCTTGGAATTGATGACCGGTATATTTTGAACATTGCTTACATTTTTCAGAACCTTCCAAGAAGTACAAGCGGCTTTCGGCATCAACGTTGCGGCGAATTATTTGCAAAACTTGTTCGAAGATGGACTTTTACTCTACCAGCTGATGATCGGGGTAGATATCTTCTTTTTATGTTACTTCTAACAAACGGATGCTAGTTTATACAGTTGTATATAATCCAGGATAATAATTAAACTTAAAAAACAATTACTTTTCATGCAGTGGAACGTATATGGGCTGATACAGATTACTTTTCATAACCAATTTTAGGTACATTCTACTTCCTCAAAACGCAACAAAAAGCTTATTTATCTGCCATAATTAATCGCGTGCATCGCGCGGTTCACTCGGGGCTCGTGGCAATGCGCAGCAACGCAAGGCAAGCATGCGAGCAGCGAGTTGTCACCGATTGTTCAACTGGCCGTACGCGCGTGGACGGCTTACGTAACGTAGCATCGCGTGTTCGTAGTGTGGTTCTGGTCATAGAAAATACTACGATTTTATATGATTCAACACGTGTCGCGTCGGGTTGGGTTGCGTGGCGTTTCAGTAGTATGTTTCGGGCCTTAGGCGAACTGATGACGTTATGGAGTTTATTTACGGCCGATGCCAATAATCAACCGAAAAAATTAGATTGAAGTCAATCTGGATTGTTTTCTACTTTTCGATTTGTCATTTACCATGTTGTCATAGTTTTCTCACTACTGAGATTGATTATTGGCAATATAGTATCAGAAAAAAGATTGAGCTGTCAATCTCAAACGGCAAATTCTGTATTGGGATTGTTTATTGGCAGCGGCTGTTAGTGTGCGCATGTCCATACAAATTCATATTATAAATACTAATTGCACAAGGCGAGGCAGTGCGGGTCGGTTACCGTGTGGCTCTAATCAGCTGTGACCTTTATACTTTTGTGAAACACGATCGCTAATCGGGCGAATAAAAATATGACCATTATCAAAAAACTTTATAAAGGGGGCCTAATAATCCTCACAATCAAAGTTAAAAAATAGCACTATATAAAATTGCTAATATTGTCTCCTTGAAATGAAACAGACCATTTATATACGGGAGGAATAAACACATTGTTTCTTTACAGGACAAAGAAAATATTTTGATGTACGGTCTAATGATTCTTATTTATTTAGGAGGCCTCATACTAATGTCTGTAGTATTGGAAGAAATACGAAGACAAGTGAGTTTTCAGTTACATAAATATTATTTTAAAAAATCGAACTTCATATTATTTTATTGCCCTGAATGGTGAGATTGACATTATAAATGTGAATGGATCGTTAAAGAAAAAAATATGAGGACCAACCATTAACTACTAGATAAATTGACACTTAGCATTTTATGTCTCAGGATAACAAGCGTAGTGGAATGCCAAGCATTGCTTTGTAATTCAAGGTGATGTTTAGTTCTACCGCTCATGAGCAGTCGTATCGCTTACCATCAGTCGAACGGTAGGCTCTTCTCGCCATTCATCGCAATAAAAAGAACCTGCATATTGTAATACTTATTATAAATACTTATTTCAGAACGATGATTTGCCAGAGTTCATATACGCTATACCATGGGAAAAAATGCCTATATCCAATCAGAAGATTGTGATGCTCCTTCTATTTAGAACTCAGCCTGATCTTGAGTTTCGCGCTGCTTGTGGTATGAAGGCAGGCGTGCAACCTGCTTTATCAGTAAGTATTCTCACGATTTTTATATTAATAAAATTCTTATGCAAATATGTATTATGAATGGCTTGACGCAAGGAGAATGCGAATGAAGATAGTTGGATATTTATCGATAATATAGAGGTTTTTAACTTATAAGCCTAACAAATAAAAAAATCGCCTTGTGGTGAGTTACTACGGCAGCTTATACCTGCAATACTTGGAACATATACGCAGACATTAGACCCGATACCGTCTTCTTCGAATTAAAGGGCAATTGGCTCTGGAAATTAACTCTAATACTCCCGGAATGCAAAACTACAGCAAAACTCTCATTTCACGTCGCGTCGCTTTCCATAAGATAGTTAAATTGACTGTCAAATATATGTAATTAATAATCACATGTTCACATTGAAATGAAAATGAAATGAATGAAAAATACATAATATTTTTAGTAGATAACATCGAGCAACCACTAAGGTTTATATTTTAGGGTATACAGTATAGGGGTATGCGTTAAATATGTTGAATATTGTATAAGAATAACCTCGAATTCCATCGTGTATCAGGCTACGAGCTAACAAGGCACTGACCTTGAAAATAATCAAGTCTTATTTGATTTTCATGTCAGACAGTTGATTTTACTAATAAAAAGCTCTGAATTAATGCCGTCTCTTATGACAAACGAAAATTCAAATTTTATTTTTAAATGTTCTGAACAAGACATATTTAATTAATGAAATATTGTTACAGATAATAAAATCTATGTTTTCATACTACGTCATGATTAAATCAAGAATGTAAATTACTTTGTTCTTTAAGATATTATTTTGAGAAGATAAAATGGATATTAATGTTAAAAATGTAAGTATTATTTATTAGGTTGATCTATTTCTTTTTTCCCATAATATTATCTTCTACTTATCGGAAATTATGCGCACGCATTAGCACATTACATCTATCCACGATTTTTAATTTTGCGTTTGATATTAACTGATATTTCAGCAGAAAATCCGCGGTGGAAATTCGAAGCCTGCTTTAAAATCATCTTTATTTCAGCCTATCAATTTGTTTTTGTTGTCGTTTTTTACTTCACTTAATCGTCACATATTTTATTATAAGATACTGTGATAGTTTGGGACATTTTTTCTTCATTCTAGTTCATTCTAAATACAGTTCCATGTCATGCATTTTGATTTTCTAGCATTTTCTTTCATCATCATCATCATCATATCAGCCACAGGAAGTCCACTGCTGAACATAGGCCTCCCCCAATGATCTCCACAATGACCTGTTGGAAGCGGCCTGCATCCAGCGACTTCCTGCGACCTTAGTCAGATCGTCCGTCCACCTTGTAGGCGGGCGTCCGACACTTCGCTTGCCTGTACGTGGCCTCCACTCGAGAACCTTTCGGCCCCAACGGCCATCGGTTCTACGAGCTATGTGCCCGGCCCACTGCCACTTCAACTTGCCAATCCTATGGGCTATGTCGGTAACCTTGGTTCTCCTACGGATCTCCTCATTCCTGATTCGATCTCGTAGGGAAACACCGAGCATAGCCCGCTCCATGGCTCGTTGAGTGACTTTGAGCCTTTTAATGAGGCCCACAGTGAGAGGCCACGTCTCGGTGCCGTATGTCATCACTGGTAACACACAACTATCGAAGACTTTCGATTTTAGGCACTGAGGTATTTTGGACGAGAAGACGTCGCGAAGTTTCCCGAACGCTGCCCAACCGAGTTGGATTCGCCGATTGACCTCTCTCTCGAAGTTGGACCTGCCTAACCGGACCACTTGTCCTAAATAGACATATTCGTCTACAACTTCGAGAGTCGAGCCCCCAACTCCAATGGGGGTGGGCACAACATGGATATTCGACATGATCTTCGTTTTATCCATGTTAATTTTAAGACCCACCTGTTGGGAAACTCGATTAAGGTCTTCGAGCATAGTGCTAAGGTCTTCCAGCGATTCTGCCAAGACTACACTATCGTCGGCAAACCGAAGGTGAGTGATATACTCGCCGTTGATGTTGATGCCGAATCCTTTCCACTGCAAGAGCTTGAAGGCATTTTCCAGCGCGGCAGTGAACAGTCTCGGAGATATGACATCTCCCTGTCTCACGCCTCTCTGTAGTGGAATAGCCTTCGTGCTCTGATCCTGTACTCGGACCGACATGGTGGCGTTGTTGTATATACACCTCAACACTTCGATGTACCGATAGTCTATGTGGCACCGCTGAAGAGACTGTAGCACAGCCCAGGTCTCGATCGAATCAAAGGCTTTCTCATAGTCCACAAACGCTAAACAAAGCGGCAATTCCTCGGTTTTTTGTATAACCTGCCGTAGCGTATGAATATGTCCTATGGTACTAAAGCCTTTTCGGAAACCGGCTTGTTCGGGAGGCTGGAAGTCATCAAACCTGCCTTCGAGACGATTTGTGATGACCCTTTTATTTTGGCATTTTCTTTAGTTAACTATATTTTACAAACAATAAATATATAGGTATTTAACGTGGTATTGAACTAAACCCATAACGCAATGATAGTTGAAACCGAAAAAGTTCTTGATAAGGAAACATGACACATAAAATTAAGAAATTTGAAATATGTGCGGAAAAGAGCAGCGTCGAATTTTGAACCGAAATGGATGGATGAACTAATTAGGATATCAGGACGCTGCTAGATGTTAAGGCTCTTACACACTTTGCGGCCGGCACTGCCAGCAGGTTTGTGCTACGTGGGTATGCCAGCAGTAATTATACGAGGCCGGCGGCATTTGCCGCACAACCCCTCACAATGCCGAAGAAAATCATTTCAGTTGTGTAGCCGTAGCAGTTGTAGAAAGCTAGTAATTGCACCTTTGGTGTTATTTATTATATTTCATGATGGATAAAACAAAACAACAGCGTCATTGCCAATATTCATTCTAATTAGGAAGAAAGACAGAAATTTTGGGTGCAAGTGCCGGCTTCCCGTGCAAGTGCCGGCTTCCCGTGCAAGTGCCGGCTTCCCGTGCAAACGCCGCGCCCGGCACATCCCGGCGACCATACGGGCACGCATTTATGCGGCATTATCGCCGTATCAAACACATGCCGACCGGGTCACTGGCATAGTGTGTATGAGTCGATCATATCCAAGAGGTTAACGTTGACATTTTTGGAGGAGGGCTTTGTTCAGCAGAAGACTTCTTATGGCAAATTATGTTTATGATAATGAAAAACTTATCCAGTATTTTTATTTCAGTTGAAAGAACTCGTTTTCTATACACCAATATAATTTGAAAGCGGTTGTGGAGCAAATAATTTCGTCCGTGAGAAATTTGAATCGCTGGGCAGTTCGTTTAGTTAATCAAGTCTGTTATTATGCACCTGTATAGGTATAGCTTTCAATACCTCTAGTTAATCATTAGCCATCGCATCAAAGGAAACTTACTGTTTGATTTCAATAAATATTGTTAGATGTTATATTTGCGTTTTATTTTATGTGTTCCGTACTTTTCTTGAGTTTTTCGTTGATTCAATAAATCGCTCGTCTGCATTTTTTTGACATGTTGTTACTACGTTGTGCAGCGGATATTGTCAGTTCCACTTATTTGTAAAATATGAGTGATAGTAAATTTTATACACACATATATTTCTACGCTATTAAATAAACGAAATATTATTAATTTTTTTTTCGGCAAATTAGGCATATTGCAATTTATTGTATTCATGTCAATAATAATCAGTAATAATCAATTAAACATTTTTGCAAGTCCTTCGGCAAACTTCATTCTGTGCTTAGACGAAAATATCTTGCAGATATATAATGATTCTATTAGTTTAATAGCAGCGTTTGAGGGTTGAACCATGATTTCCCGGATTTGTGTCCAAGGACAGGAAATTCTATTTGAAAGGTCTGCCCCGGAATCTGACGAACCTAAGTCTTTTCTATTTGTGTGTTTTGAGGAAAAATATATAAAACATTATACCAATAAACAGAGTACCACTAGATTAAAACTATACTCAATTTCATTTTAAGACGGAATAGTAAAAAAGAAAGATTTAGTGCCTCGCTTTAAATTATACTTCTTTGGGCAGTAATCGTAAATATATTTTAAAAAGTGCTTCTTTGATATAAAAAAACAAACACCAAAAAATAAAATTCTATATAAAATATTATGACCGTAAAATTTAGAACAACAAAGACAATTAAAACTAATTTTCTTCCTGTTGTTAGAAACTTCTCCACTTTTGCAGAATATAAGCGAAACAAACTCTTTGGGGCACACATTGAGCAAAAAATGCCCTACAATATTTATTACACAAGACAACGTTACTTTGTGCACCGTTAGCAACACCTGTCGACAGTTTTGAATAAAACATCTCACTCGAGTACACCTCTGGCGACTTTGAATATTTTTTTGAGAAATAAAAATTTGAAAAAGGAATTACACCTTTAAATCTTTTGTTTCTTTATACAATATGTCCGGGATACGAGCATACGGGTCACCCGATGGTAAGTGATCACTGCCACCTTCGATCAAATGTAGTAGATCTAGACTCAACTTTCCATACAAACACTGCTCAAAAAAATGGCGAGAATTTACTATACTACAAGTTCTGTAAAACTGAAACTGATATGTATGTACTTATCGAAAAAAGACACTCCGTCTAAAACCTTACGATTCCGATGGTTATTTTCACAGTTTTTAAAAGCACACTGAGGTATTTTAACGTCCGCTCGTAGGCTATGGTTGGACCATTTTTTTTTTTGTTTTCAAGAGGAAAAGCTATTAAGCTCCCCTTTCGGTATCCCGGGGGAGGCCGAAAGGGGTATGTCAGTGTCTCTGGCCTTCCAGCCCGGTACAAACGCGGATATTGTAGCCCAGCTGGGTCTCTAGCAATACCTACGCCAGCATACTGACTAAAAACCTCTCGATAGCCCTCACACGCATTGTGGGCAGCACCGGATATCCCAGGGCGAAGGGCGCCCCGATTTACGTCCGCGAACAACCCCGCGCAAAACCATTGCTGGGCCTTATGAAGGCCCAGATTACCTCCACTTACACTTACTTAAGCTGTTATGGGCGTCCATGAGGGAGACGAGGCTCCATCATCCGTACGTCTCGGAGTCGTTATACGCGAGGGCGCACGGCCCCCGCCGTGTGCCCAATGACTCCGATGACCCCTTTAAGTCGACTCTAACGACGGGCAGAGGATACCGTGGCGGAATTCTTACCATACTAAAATCAAATGAGAATACTCGCTTATTTGTGCTTGCTGTTTTTTATAATCTAGTGTATATTTGATCGAAGATTTCTACCTATGAGCATCCACAACGCTTGGATCATAGATGTGTTACCGGACCATCAAATCGGGAGGGAAGCGGGAAAATAAAAGGATGGGAAAAGGAAATGGGTATTGGACATCCGGCAAAGCTACATACCTAACGGAATGTGACAGTAAATTGATCTCTGCGTTTTGTGTATACTTTGGGGCGTTTGGGTAACTCATAGATCATAATACTACACTTGTGTTCCGCAAAACATTTCGCCGACCTTATTTCCGTCGAACGTTCGAATATTCAAACGTTGTTTCAAATAGAGTAACTTCCCTGTATCGGTACTTTATTTATTGTATCAGTTCATAATCACTTACAGGTGAGCACAGAAATCATCTACGATCGAGAGTTCCAGAGAATAGTCTCGACGCTGGCTTAGTGTGCGCTGGCGTACTTGACATACTATGGAATATATTGTTAAGTTCCATATGCATATTTTCTCAAAATGTTTTTCGTTACCGTTTAAGTGCATGGTGATCAGTACACACATGAACTGCATTATAAACATATTTTTATGTTTTAAGAGCAAATGAGCATACGCTACACCTGATGGTTAGTGATCATCGCCGCCCATAAATATCTGCAACACCATGGGGCATAGAGATGCATTATTTACCTTTAAGGTGGGATTACGTTCACATACGTCAGAACAAGCTTCTTCTGCATCCAGATATAGCAAGCTTTATTCGTATTCAAATTTTCATCTTACAAAAAAATGTCACATGTATATTCCCAGGGTAATATCAAGGAGGACACAGCCCAGCACTCTTTGTCGCAGTGCCCTGCCTAGGGTGACGACCGCAGAATACTTCGGAGTAGACCTTTCAGCCTTGGCTGAGATTCCCTCCATGGTCGAGAGTAGAAGTTCGTGATAATGCTCTCTTTCTGTGATATCGTGGAAGGAGATTGCGGTCCGGGATCGTGAGCGGAACAATTCCGCTCGCCGCCACCTGCAAAGAAAGAGGCGCCTGGTGATAAAATTGTCCGACGTATTATATGGTGCAAGAATTCCTCCACAGTATCCCCTGCCCCTTGTTAGAGGTGATCTATTTTCTCTTTTCGGCCCACACTTTCGGGGAACCAGAAGGTGCGCTTATAAACTGTTCCGAAACTGAATGTAAACCGAATAAAAAAAAAAAACAATGTGCAATTTATTGATTGAATATTTAATTAAAAACTGTCTTCGTCTGGATGCAATTAATTTTACTATCCACAGTTCTTGGAATTGTTAAAACTCTTTTCATACTGGCGTGATAACGATTATATTAAATTCGATAGAAAGTCCAGTGCAGTCCTAACGAGAATTGCATATAAATCGGATCAACAGTTTTCAGAAGATTTCAGACATAAAACTAACACAATAGATTCGGGTCAAATACAGGATCTACTTTTTTTATTGCCATGACTGGCGAGACGAACTTGCCGTTCACCTGATGGTAAGCGATACGACTGCTTATGAATGGTGAATCAAAAAATCAAATAGCACCTTGAATTACAAAGCAATGTTTGGTATTCCAGTCTGCTAAGATGCCTCTTCACACCAAGGCGGAAGGACCCGGGATCATAGGAAGGAGGGAACACGCGTGACGGCAAACAATTCCACAGCTTGACGGAAACGAAATTAGATAATTTTTAATGTAAAATCACTCATTTTTACAGGCGTTTTTATGAATGAGAAGTACTTGATTCTACCATTTGTCACGCATATGCACCTACTGTATAGCTTGGTAAAAAGTCTGTTTTTAATGGACCTACCAACATCGAATGTAATATTAATATACCAACCTATATACAATACTCGTAATTGTTTTTCTTTAATGCCAGTTGTCACCGCATCGTACGCTTTTTTGCCAAGCTATATAAGAATATAAACAGGCTTCATGCACACACAGAGCGGCGCACCAACATGAGTAAAAGTATCTGTAGATTAATTTAATGATATATAACTTCACAACGCTGAAGTTATTCTTCGAAGTGGTTCTGTACCAGAAAGGAAAGGCTTGTACGAGATAAAATAATGCAGAGGTCACGATTTCAACTGAGGAATGCGACGCAAAGAGGAGGACTTTGACTATCATAGAAATATAATTTTTATCAAACAAATTATTTTCCTAGTCTGAATTAGATTTTGTTGAAATGTTTTATATTCTTTTTTAATGCTTTTAGTAGAATATCAATCGGCTGATTTAAGGCTTCATACTGCTCGTGTTCTTGAGGGATTAATTGTTATGAGTTTCATAACATAAGTTCTTATAAAAAAATACATTATTTCTCATTACAATTAGGAAAATCACGCGTTACTCTAATAGCTACTGCTTACTGACTTCAAAGTACGCTTTTCTTAGGAAAACCAAACTGAAACTAAAGATGTTGGAACGAAACCTCTCGAAAGGGGGGTAAAACTACAAATTAAGCATTATTACCATCTTTGGGATGGTTCAGCTAACTACCAACTGGCAGCATTGGACTCTGTGGAACGTCGCGGAAAAAGGCTCATAGGTAACGACTCCCTGGTGGAGGCAAAACTTCCAAGTCTCGAACACCGGCGGAAAGTTGCTAGCCTAACGATATTTTATCGGATACATTTCGGTGAATGTGCAGAGGAATTGCATGATTTAATTCCACCTTCACCATTCCTCTCCAGAACAACAAGAAGAACAGCTGGCTACCATCCTTATGTCGTTAATTTACCATCGATTCGCACGAAACGATTTGCGTCCTCCTTCATCATGCGTACGGCAAAGGAATGGAATGCCTTACCACAGTCAGTGTTTCCGGAAAATTATGACTTGGGTATCTTTAAGGCTAGAGTGAATAGGCACCTTCTAGGTAGGCGTGTAACAGCATAGACTATATCGGCACTTTCCATCAGGTGAGATTATAGTTAAACGCCTTACCTACAAAAGTTAAAAAAAAAAAAAATTGACCTAGGATTGAACCCGCGACCTTTAGAATGACAGATGGTGCCCTCATCTAAATCTTGCCAATAAAATAAGCAAATAAATAACTATAACATATATTAATAAATTCAATTGTGTTAAATCTACTCATATTTCATTCTCATGACAAAACAATCTTGATAACAGTCAAGTAGGGTCAAACCAGCCAACATTTGCTTTTGGATAAACCGAAGTATGTGATTTATTGGGAAAATTCGATGTATAAATTTATTGTCTTTATGTCAATAAATAATAATCAATTTAACATTTCTACGAGTCCTTGGGTGAACTTCACCCGTTGTTTAGACAAAAACTTTTTTGTTTGATTTTATTAGTCTAATAGCAGTGTTTGAGGGTTGATGTCCAGGATTATTATTTATTCAATCTTTACTGTACACAGACAAACAGAAAATAACAATATAAAGAAATAACATCTATTAAAAGTACAAAATACGGTCTTATCGCTAATAAGCGATCTCTACCAGACAACCTTTTGATGGATATAAAAAAGGAGAAAGTAAGGGCAGTGTAAAAACAAAGATAAGAAAAGCTCCAATAGATATAAATAATCAAATAGATAATCATAAATAAAACATATTCGTAACATTTAGAAAACAATAATAAATACATAAACATCTATAATAATTTATAAATATACAATGATTACAAATATATTCGAATAGAGGAAATAGTACTATGCTTCATCTGTTTCATGAGAAAGGCAGTTTTATTTCACCAGCTTTTTGAAAGACGATAAAAGTTTGTGCCCGTAACACCACAACAAGAAACGCATTTCATAATTGGACTGCTTCAATAGTAAAGGATTTACCGTGACCTTTTATTTTAATAAAAAAATCTAATTTGTATTTTTTTCGGTTTAAGTATATTGTAACTGATGAACAATACAACAAACTCTTAAGATTTGCAAATAAAACGTTTTTTTTTTTTCAGGTTTGGGCACAATTATGACTAAACAACTAGTTTTTCCTGCAACCGTGAGAGGAGTCAAGAAGACAGGAACATTTTAGGGGTCGAACCATTTAATATGATCTGATGAGTTTGATCATTTGGCGAGTCGTAGTTTAGGTCAACATGGTATTGATAGCATCGTAAGCCAACCTTTATGATTCAATCTAACTAAAGTATCGTTAGTTCCTATAAAATATAATTTTACCCGTTCCATTACCCTGTTCAGTTACTGAAAAACCACTGCTGAACATAAGAATCTTCACAGCTTGTTGAAAGCGGCCTGCATCCCGTGACATCCTGAAACTTCAACTAATTCTAAAAACACATTCATTGTCAATTCCACCTTCTGTTCCTTAGTGTGTGTTCCTTATACACAATTTCCTCCTGTTATCTTGCCACATTATTTATAGAAGTAATATTACGCGAGGAACGTACCCGCTATCTCGCTATGAGTTGTGAAGCCACCTTAAATTGCAAGTGTAAACCAAGCGGGGAAATACAGGTGAGAAATAATCAAATTATTGTAGGGTGAATCGTATACGGTTGTTGTTTTTATTGATGTGCACCTGATTGTACTGAGTTTTAAGGGTGGAGCATTAACTGACGACATAAGCTTGTACTTAACAATAAATAAATACACCCAAAAGTTACTGGTGGTAGATCTCATATGTGAAGAAGTGAGAGGCCGCCTGGGTAGGTACTACCACCATATCTATTTTTCCCGCCAAATAGCAGTACAAATGTACTGTTGTGTTTTGGATTGAAGGACATTGTAGCCAGAGTAATTACTGAGACTTTACATCTTATGTCTCAGGATGGCGAGCGCAGTGGAATGCCAAACATTGCTTTGTAATTCAAGGTGTTGTTTGGTTTTGCTACTGTTTATGAGCGGTCGAATCACTTATCATCAGGCGAACGGCATGCTCGTATCGCCATTCATTCCGATAAAAAAATGATATTTTTTTTTCAAAATCCTAACTTGTAAAAAAACCGATAGAACTATCCACATCCCAATAGACAACATTAAACTTGAAGGGTAGGCGACAAAAACTCATTTTTTATACAATTATCTTGGGAATCCTTCGCGATAGTAACAGGAATATACGATGAAGGGGATCCAAATTCACGCATACAATAGTGAAAGCCTGAACACGTGAAATGTGAAGTACGCAGCGTTGGAATCCCGCTGAGCATAACGCATGATGAAATTCAGGAAGAACGCAAATGCTATACAGAATATTAGAATAGGGAATTTACAATCATTTATATTATTTATTTATTTGAAATCGTAATACATTCAAATATTATTAGTATAATAATGTCACTTGGTGACTTGTGGTAACTTGGTGATGGTATTTTACTGGTGGTAGGTCTCTTATATGTGAGAGGCCGCCTGGTTAGGTACCACCGCAATGTCTATTTCTCCCGCTAAACAGTAATATAAATGCACTGTTGTGTTTTGGTTTGAAGGACATTGTAGCCAGAGTAACTACTGGACATATTGCGACTTAACATCTTATGTCTCAGGATGGCGAGCGCAGTGGAAAGCCAAGCGTTGTTTAATAATTCAAAGTTTTTTTTTGTTTAGCTACTGATCATGAGTGGCCTTATTGCTTACCATTAGGCGAACGGCATGCTCGTCTTGTCATTCATCGTAAAAAATGCTTAATCGATATTATTGGAATTATTAGGATTTTTTCGGCATTGTTCCGGCATAAAACTGCCTCGGTGGCGTAGTTGTACTAAGGTACGCTTGCAAAGCTGAGGTCTCGGGTTCGAATCCCGAGTCGGGCAAAGTGATATTGGATTTTTCTATTCATTATCAGCCCGGAGTCAGGAATTTGTGCCCGATATGGCGATAGGCTCGCCACCTATCACATCGTGGGACGGATCATACAAGGCGAAATGTGGGTGTCCAGGCACCTCTGCCTACCCCTTCTGGGAAAAAGGCGTGAGTTTATGTATGTATGTTCCGGCATAAAACAATTTACTTGATATTAACTGATTGTACATGTATCTCCGATCGCCGCAACTTATCAGCTTTTATACTAAAATGGGAAGGAAAAGGGAAAGACAAAGTTAAGGCACAACCCTGCTTTACTGACTCGGTGTCGCAGTAGCAGTACGGTATGATTGCAAAGCTGAGTTAACGGGTTCGAATTCGGATCCGGCAAAGGGTTTTTTCTACCTATTACCAGACCGGAGTCAAAAAAGCGTGCCGGAAATGTAGACAGACACACAAGAGGTAACGTAGGTGTCCTGGCATAGCACCTCTGCCTACCCATCCTAGAAAAAAAGGGTGAGATTATGTATATATGTTAAATACTGTCTTATTTGGAAATTTGTTAATATCAGGAAACAAGACAAAAAGATGATCGTCGAAGAAAATAATTCAAAAGTAAGCTTCGTACCATAGCCTAAAATGTCAACTTTTCAATGTTCATACCACAGTTAAGAATTTCTATGGTATGTAAGTCCGCCAACCCGCACTAGGCCAGCGTGGTGGACTATATGGCCTAACCACTCTCAATCGTACTTTCGATTGTAGAGTAGGCCCGTGCCCTGCAGTGGGATGTATATGGGCTGATACAGAACAGAACAGAACCACAGTTTTCTATAAATTATAATATAATTGTACACCTTATAATAGTAAGAATGATAAAGCATTAACAATAGTCAATAGGTAAGCATTTAAATAATTTAGCAATAGATTGAAAGCGTTTTTAGCAATATCATCATTATCTTCAACGAATCAAGTAATCTTTGCGTAAAATGATATACAATTTTATCATTTAGATCTTACTTAAAGATTTGCCATAATATACTAAATTACATCTTGCTTTACTTACTTTAATAATCATAATTTTCAGCGACTTTAACAATAGGTCTCCGCGTAGAGATAACAAAAACGCATAAGTACAGCCCAAATTGCTCCCTTATTGAACCCCGCTAACTAAAATTGTGATCGACGAGTAACAGTCAATTAACCATGCCTCCCTATTTAAAACAATTCTGCTGTACCACTAAACTGGTACACAGAATACTAGATGTTACGTAACTTTGATAGTGGACTGTATGCTGTACTCACCGCACCTCGCCGGCACCACTGGTCTTCGGGGTACCTCTCGTGCTGGTGAGATCCAAGGTTGCAGGTCGCCTCGAACGATTTGAAAGGCACTACTAGCGTTAGTTACTTGATATTATGTAAATTATTGATGATAATTTTGATAGATATTGATTTAGATTTTATTACGCGGCGCACACGCAAAATGCGTTGCAACAGTTATGGCGGTCGGACTCGAAAGGAAGTGCATACCTCGTTGACAATGCTAGCGGCGTCTAAAGATGCGTTCGGAAATTGTACAGAAACAGTCATGTTTTAATTTCAAATGTTTTAATTTAATTTTTTGTAGGATTATGCTAGAGTACGGAACACTAAAAGAAGGAATAACGTGAGCCTATAAACTGTTGCTCTTTAGCTCAATAGTGCGCCACAAAAAAACATTGGTAAGCTTCTTTCCTCGTGCTGATGTAAATTATAAACACCAAGCTTTTAATAATGAAACCAGTACGCGTAGCTCAATAATTAATTATTTGTTGGCGTGAGTTACATGTGCTCAGCTCTAGATATTTTATTTATTATTGGAATGAGCGAGACAATCATGCCCTTCGCCAGATTGTGAGGGATATGACCGGTCATTGATTGCAAAACCGAACATGATGAATTACAAAGCAATGCTTACCATCCCACTGCGCTCACCATACTCAGACATAACATGTTATACGTTTATACGATTTATTTTATGGGTGCATTTACTTCAAAACGGAACACAACAGTGCATTTACACTGCTGTTTGGCGGGATAAATATAGAAATTACGGTAAAAAATAATATTAGTTAAGAATGTTTTATTAATGTTTAAAAACAAATTAGATAAGAAGTGTAAAACTAGACGTTAATTGAACACAGAGGTACAATTAATAGCACACCAGATTGAATTACACCTTCGTTTAGAACAGTTTTCTGTTTTTCAAAGCTCCTCCGACACGCTCCCGCTATAACTTGTTCCAATATAAAAACTTATCACAATTAAAGACAACATGTTAAAAACCCTTACCACATAATCCTAAAAACCGTCACAAATGGACGCAATTTGCCAACATTTCACAAAATTACATATGACTACAAAGACACTACAATGTTACTTTGCCAGTCTATTGCAACATTTCAAACAGCGACATTGGACAATGGTCGACGAATCGTACTATGCGTAAATATTTTTACTTATACTACACTTTCATTAATATTTTACATTTATAATATTTGGAGAAATTGCATAAAAATGATAAAGGGGAGCTTACCACGTTGAATGATAAAAGTGGAAATATTACTTTCAGTCACAATCATTGAAAACTGAGGTCTCGCGTTCGAATCCCGGGTCGGGCAAAATGATATTAGATTTTTCTATTAATTATTAGCCCGGAGTCAGAAATTTGCGCCTGTGTGGTGATAGACTCACCCCCTATTACATCGTGGGACGGAATCCACAAGCTGGAACGTGGGCCACCCACATACCGCACCGACCCACGTGGTAGTATGTCTGCCTACCCCCTCTAAAAAGGGCGTGACTTTATGTATGTGTGCGGTATTTGGTGTCTAGGAGAATACATATAACTTGTAAATTTTAAGTTGCTATCCGCACTCTAGGTTTTTTCATATTTTGCTTCAAATACTAACCAATAATGGAACACTGTAATAGCACCATTTTGTAGAAATTTACTATTTATATAGTGACCTTGGTCCTAACTTGACTTTTATTTTCCTAGACTGAAAAAATTCTGTATAACGTCTGGAAATAGTTACAACAAAATAAATTGGTGCCTCAAAGCGAATTGTTGCGGGATGTTCAAGATGGTCGGTGATTACTTGAAGAGGTCTTACGTTCAGAAGGGGTTGAGAATAGGCTGAGTTTCAGTGGCAGTGTTCATACTAAACAATTCCTGCCGGGTTCCCATTTGTTATTAGTAAGAAAAATGATGCAAATGTAAATCAAATTAAAAAAAACCCCGACATCTTAACATTTGATTTTGCAATTCAATTGATCATAGTTGCGTTTTGGACTTCGTTAAGGAGGATTTTCACTCTCAATCACTGCTGAGTTGACAGCCGCCGCAGCCTCCGAAAGAAATATTTGTGGGCTGCACAAATATTTCTTTCGGGTCTGGTTGTTTTTGAGACTTCTCGTAGTTCCTGACACCCACGACTCAAAACTAGATTTTAGAGTGGGGTCAGGACAATGTATATGACTGTTGGGTGGTATTTATTTATTTGAGTCATCATGTCGTATCATTTTACATCAGTATTAATCGGGCAACATTTATTTCAGCTTACCGCCCAAGCAACAGTTATTTTACACAGTGATGGCTTTCACGCTGTCGATGGTCGGCATTCACTGGTACGAATGGTGGGGCTTCGAATTTCGAAAATCGGTTAAATATTTTTTAACAACGATGTATTATGGAATTATTATTTGCGCACCGTCTTGCGCCGCATTGCAATGCCTGTACGTCTTTGTACATTGGAATAATATAGCTTTTTCTACACATGGAACTTTATTTACTATATTGCCAACAACAGTTTTGATAATGGTAAGTATATGCCTGTAATTAACAAAATCCTTAAATATACTCTTTCTACGTCTATGAGCGGCATTTACATCAAGTCGAATCAATATGCCTAATTTCTTAAATTGTGGAATTTGCCTTACAGTTGTATGACCAGCTGTCAACCTGGCTCAATCCTTATAGAAATATGATTTTAAGTCTACCAGTCTGGCTTAATATTAGAGTTTTTAGAGTTCACATACATTTAAAATTTCTTTTCGGGAATTTAATTTTCAAATGTGCAGATGCCCTCAATTCGCTATTCGTTTTTCTTGAATTTGTTAAAAAAATGTTGTTTTATTTCAGTTTAAAATATTATCAGCGCAGCTTAGCACTTACAGAAAACTGATGAAGATGTTTCTGGATGAAATACATTTGTACAACTTTAGATCAAATTTGTACATGAAAGAAGTAAGTACTTACCCATGTTATATTATTTCCACTCCGTCTTTTTATTATCTAATTAATGTAAGAACCAAATTTTTTTAATATTAAGTGCAGCGGAATCAGAATATGGTATTCGCAACATCAAAATCGGTTATATTATAGTCAGGCTGAGCCCGAAACTCAACACAGTTTCATGTGTTCTTACGACGGGATTTCAGCCATCGTCTAGGGTTGATTTAATTCTGAAGAATACGCGAATTCTTCTACCAGCTTATGTATCATGTGGGTTTGTTGACGGAATTTAAAAACAAAGGTTACTCGAAAATATTGAGTATTTTACAATCAATTAAATCGCTTTGTTTCAGAGAGCAATAGAGGCGGAAAAATATACACGATACCTATGCTATTTCTTCTTCGTATTCCTCGTCATAGACTGGGCGTTATGGACAACATTGCCAATAGTATTCAACTCAAAGAACATTGACGATACCAAAAACAAGACATTGCCATTTCAAACATGCTTTTATATGTGGCTACCTTATGATTACGAATATGATTTTAAAAACTGGGTTGTGGTACATACCATAGATTCGATTCTGATAGCTATCGGATGTACAGTTACCACAGCATTCGATACTACAAACTATTCAATAGTATTTCATCTGATTGGACATGTTAAATCTTTGAAACATCTCATTGAGACGAACTTATCTGATCATTCAAGCGACAGTGAGACGAAACAGAAGCTAGTTGAAGTGATTCGGTATCACTCCTTTGTTTTAAGGTTGGGTATAACATATTTTCTATTGTATTCACTTTCTTATTGTTCTCAGTTTGGTAAATGGGATTATTAATTCCAGTTATTAGCTTTGTGACTTTCAAAGGCATTTTAGTTACACATATTTATTAGTCTATGAAATTAGATCTTCTTCTTAATAATTTTGCTTTTGATAGAGCGGTTGTAGTAACGATGATTTGTGTCCTACCGTTGATGTTTCTTCTGTTCCTAATAAATACAATAATTAATATAAGAATTTGACAAACCCAAGTACACTGCCATTTTTAAGAAATGCCATACGCTTATAGGAATTGCACCGTTAGATGCTAATGTATTATTCTTTACAATATTTAATATAATTATATTCCATTACAGAATATTTCGCGACACAGAAAAGGCGTTTGGAATTAATGTTACTGGCAACTATTTATACAATTTACTTGCTGATAGTCTACTGCTTTATAATCTATTACTTGGTGTAAGTATTATAACCACCCACCAGTATTTTTTTTATTGCATTGAATGGCGAGACGAGCATGTCGTTCGCCTGATGGTAAGCGATACGACCTCTCATGAACAGTAGCAAAACCAAACAACACCTTGAATTACAAAGCAATGCTTGGCATTCCACTGCGCTCGCCGTCCTGAGACATAAGATGTTAAGTCTCAATATGTCCAGTAGTTACTCTGGCTCTGGCCCTTCAACCCGAAACACAACAGTGCGTTTACACTGCTGTTTGACGGGAGAAATAGACACTGCGGTGGTACCCACCCAGATGGCCTCTCACATATGAGAGACCTACCACCAGTATTATTACATTAAGTTGTGACAACAATTCAAAGATGTTGCTATTGAAATTAACTTGAACAAGTAGATACAGTTGTGAATGCTGTAGTTAAATGTATCACTTCTTTGATTTCATTTATTCGGTTTTTTATTTGGATCATAAGCAGTAAAGTCTTGGATTCGATTTAAAATATTTGTTTTACCTAAGATCGAATTTTTGTATACACTAGGTTCCCAATTTTATGACGCCATTGCAATATAGTGATTGCAAGGACTGACATTTTTCACTCTTATCATAATTATGATAGGAATTACTTGTCATTTTTATTCTACTGCAGTGGTTACATTAAAAGTAAATTGCATATTGATGGTGGTATTACTTGACGATTACAAAGATCTCGCGAAACACTAATTTTATGTAAATAAGGTGTATATGCACATTGCAGAAAAACTGTATAGAATAAGAAAATATTTTTATCCTAGTGCGTTTTTATTTTTATACAAATATTTGTAGGAGAAGGTCAATAGGTTGATGTACGGCTTCATGCTTCTCGTGTTCTTGGGAGGACTAATTGTGATGAGTTTAATTCTGGAAGAAGTACGTAGACAGGTAAATCTTCAACATTACTTGCTTATTAAAACTCTTAGGCCTAAAAATAATCACATATAATTCAAAGCATACGCATTATTGTAACATTGTGAAATATTCGGTACCAACCAAAGCCTCGTTTTGAGTTTATATTTTTTATTGCTATAAAAAGAAGAAGGCTTTGTGATGTATAACAAATAATAAATAAATAAAAAATAAACCCAACAGTCACGTACATAAACCTGACCCCAAAATAAGATCGAGTCTTGTATTCTGTGTATCAGAAACTACGAGAGACTTATCACAAACACCTAGACCTGAAACAAATACCTGTGGATCACACAAAAAAAAGCATTTTATATTTAAACAAACATTCATAGCCTTTGTGGTTTATAATGCTAAAATTACTAGAATCTGACTTTATTTTTTTGAAATCATGATAAATAAATAAAAAAGACACATGCTGTTTATAAACATAAGACGTACTTTCAGACATATGATATACCACAAAGCGTGTACGACATGCCATGGGAGAAGATGTCCATACCAAATCAAAAGATTGTGTTGGCCATGCTTGCACGTACACAACCCACTCTGGAATATAAGGGAGCTGGAGGGTTAAGAGCCGGTGTTAACCCTGCCATGCAGGTAATAGTTATTTTCCATATGATATCATATATGTATACTCTCTTATGTACCAATAATAATGAATAGAAAAAGCAAATATTGCGTGGTGGCCTGTTGCCTGCCAAAATCGTTATGGTGGTCGAGGCTTCAAAACCCAGTACGCACCTCTGACTTTTCGGAAGTCATGTTTGTGTTGATAGTCAATCACCACATCAAATCACGGTGAAAGAAAACTTCCTGAAAGCCAGCGACGTTAACTCACCCCTCTCAAGCTTAATTTCAATTGTAGAGGAGGTCCGTGACCCGCAGTGGGACGTGTACAAGCTAATACACATACAAATTTTTAGCATCAATTTTACAAATTAAAATAATCAATGTCGTTTATTTTCAGATACTGAAATCTACTTTCTCATATTACGTCATGTTAAAGTCTAGTCTTTAGCTCAAAATTCAAAGCTAGTAAAAAGTTCGCACTTGCTGGATTAGATTATAAGTATTGCAGCTATATCGTGTAAAATGCGAGCTATTAAAATAGTTTAAACAAGTAGAGACCTGGTACCTAAAGACTAAGTCGAAAAAACCTTTAATTCGATACAGTTTACACATTTCGAATTTAACTATTTGTCAGCATTTATTATTGCTTATATGTTTTGTTTATTTTAAAGTCGTTTTAGTGAAAGTGGAGAAGTACTGCACGCTTATTAAAAATAAAATCATATTGAAACAACTGTTTATTATTTAGGAAACTGGTATTTTTTTTGTTATTCAAGCAATTTCATCTCTTCGCCTCAATGATATACAATATAAACATGTGTACATTGAGATAATATTGGAGGGGACACTGCAAACAAAATGTTTGAAACAAAAATGAACGGTACCGTACCACTCCTGTTTCTGTCTCTGTCACGCCTACGTAATAACATCTTCGCTCTTGCTTCACTGGGTTCCTGTAATAGCATAATGCGCTGAGATTTTGTTCCTAATGTCCACTCTAGTGAAATACTTCAATGGTTGTGTAGAATACATTGTATGTGTCGTACACAACAAGTGGGTATGGGGGATCTATGTTCAGCAGTGGGTATGTGACGAAAGATGAATTCGATAAATTGGTAAACACCCAACAGTCGAGGACGGAGTCTTGAGCTGATACTTAGATTAAGACTTGTGTCATAGGTATCAGAAATGACAAAAAAACAAATAGCCGTGGATCAAAATATATTTGTCTCAGTGCGGGATCCAACCCCTGGCCTCCTTTTTTCAGCCGACGACTTGGAGGCTGATGTTGATGAGATTGATGATTATGTTCTAAACTATTGGTGATTTATTTCGTCTTTATGCCTCCCTCTTCTAAATAAAATTGTAAAAATATTTACTAAAATTCAAACAAAGCACAATTTTAAATATTACGTAAAAAAATTACAGTGGAACTCCGCTGTTGTGATTCCAGCAAAGATAATTCGCGACATAAAACAAGATTTTAATCTCTAACATTTTCCATTTTAAACGTGCCGGTTATAACTTGTTGGGGTTTTGCTGGCTCAGATGCGATCAGAGCAAACGGATGATTTTCTATTGCAGTCTTGCAAGTTTTTCTTTAATTGGGTGCTAGTAATTTTGCTGTTAAGTTTATTTATAAAATTTAATATCGATGCATTTTGCAATATCATGACTTTTTATAGCGATAGAAAATAAGTATACCTGCCCCTTAACCAAGTTACAAGCGCTTCTAATCTATAATCTTTCTACGAGTACAATTGTTAACGCCGTGACGTAACCAATAACGTTTCGTATGCATTAATCAAATTGCATCTTAAATAGCATTTGTATGGGACTTAGCGTTTGGCGTTATAGAAGACCCCAGAGAATTATATTTTATTTTTTTATCAAAACCCAACGTGTAGTTAGCTCATACTGTTGAGTTTTCTGCGGTGAGTCATTGCCTTCTTTTTTTCTTTCTTAGATTTACGCAAATATTACACATTTCCCGCTCCATGACCACGAAAGCTGTAAAGTAATAGAAACTTCGCGTTGGGAGTTAAAAATAAAAATTCGCAAAAATAGTTTTATTTAAATTGTTACTTTATTTCCGTTAAAATAATCTTCCAAAAATGGTTGAATACATAATCGTAAATATTTTCCATTAATTTTACTTTCGTATACAAAAACACTACCTTCAATATACAAACAGGACGCAGACGTCGAATTAAAGCATGTCTCTTAAAGTAACTTCCACATATTTTCCTTACATTAATATACCAGCCATGAAACCTAATGCTAGCAGACACCAGCCAGTAACACGAACAAACAGACCGTGAAGCAATTGTTATATACTGCAGGCTTAAGAGAAATTGTCTAGGAAAGTAATATTATTTTTTTATAAGCAAGTATATTCTTGGCCGTTTTGTTATCAGTGTCTGCAAGAAATTGTTCAGTCTTCCAGTTATTGTTATTTTAAAACATATGTTTATGGGTTGTTACGTAAACAGTTCAATTATTGATGTGCCTTCAAAGAAAAATAAATATCGTTACAATGTCCAGCTCGCTTCAAAATTAATATAATATCTTCATTTATCCAAACAAAATAAGTATTCTTAAAACTACATTCTTACAACTACAACTCCGTTTAAGAAGGGATAGACTATAATAGTTCTCACTCCTCCACTCTAGCTAAATATTGGCTTATAAATTTCTTCCAGGTTTTAGGTTACCTCTCGTTAGTTAAATTTCGTTTTACATTATTACAATCTATTTAATTCTTCTTCTAGAATTTAGGCTTGTCGTTCATTTTCTCTACTCATAAAATCTTATTCCTATATTCCTGTACTTATATAGAAGCTAATATCAGGTCATAAGCTGCTTCCGCCGTGAACGCTATTGGCGCGCTTCCAAATTCTCGAGCTAATAAGTTTCCGATCTTAAGTGTTTCTGCATTTTTTTTTTTTTTTATTGCTATGAATGGCGAGACGAGCATGCCGTTTGCCTGATGGTAAGCGATACGACCGCTCATGAACAGTAGCAAAACCAAACAACAGCTTGAATTACAAAGCAATGTTTGGCATTCCACTGCGCTCGCCATCCTGAGACATAAGATGTTAAGTCTCAATATGTCCAGTAGTTACTCTGGCTACAATGCCCTTCAACCCGAAACACAACAGTGCGTTTACACTGCTGTTTGACGGGAGAAATAGACACTGCGGTGGTACCCACCCAGATGGCCTCTCAATCTCAAAATCTGCATCATTAGAAAAAGCAATAATTTGAAGATCACTAAAGTACGCTTCAGCTGTGATAGCAATATTGGTTTCGCAATTATCGGTTATTGGGTGAATTCAATGATATTTTATTTTCAACAAAATATACTCATCATCTTGTAAAAAAAACTTCTTAAAAATAAATTTCAGACACTCTGGCCTGTATCACACAACTGCTTATAAAAATAGACGCAATAATTATAATAAACTGCAATCTCCTCCAAAGGATTTAAATGACTAACAAAATCAACAAATAGAATCCTCTTCATCCAAAATCGAATCCCTTTAATACTTTACGCTCCACTTCCTTTCCAATCTCTATCACGAAATCATCGATTGTTTGGCATTTAGTAATAAAGGTATTCGAGCGTCAAAACGTTAGGCGGGAATGTCAGCGGGTCCCAATTTGTTTGCGGTCGGACCAGGTGCAGCCAGACGTGTGGGAACTACAGCCTAATTGTGCAAACTGTATTAACTTCCATACTCGCTCATGGTTGGCTGTGCTAATGAACCTCGTTTCCACTGTCCTCCCTCGCTCAGCGTGCTTTTTGTTACCTGATTGAAGATCTACAAATGTATTGAAAGTTGAAACTGATTATGATCAATTTATCTGTTAATATTGAAAATTAGAACGGTAATTATTGTAATCAATATCGCCATTAAAATTCTTTGTTAAACGAATCCGAGGTAATTTTTATTTTGATCTTTTATGCCTAACTTTTGACATTTATTTAGTCTTTATTCGATTTAAAGCATACTAAATGTTCTATACATAAAATTCAATGTAACTCCTATTGACTATATTGGTTTTCTCGTCCCATCCCGTTATATTGCTTTCTGCCCTATTACTATGTACGATGACGAAAAGCATACAATCCTGTGTTCCCCTGTCTCATGCCATCCATTCGAACTTGAAAAAGAAGTATATATGTACATGTATATGCATTGCTGACCCATCCCATGGAAAATTTTCAGGATCAAAAGTACCCCATGTCCGTTTCCATGATCTAATATATTTCTATGTTAAATTTCATCAAAATCCGTTGAGCCGTTTCAACGTGAAAACGGAACATACATACACACTTAAGCCTTTGTAAGTAAGCATTTATTGCTTAATGTTTCGTCAAATCACCTCCCATCTTTTATGTATTTCATAATTCGCTACTATTCAATAAAATGTTACAGTATTTAGGTTAGTCATACAGTCGGTAAAATTAGACAAGGGAGTCCTAAAACAATGGGAGCTTTGCTGAGCAGTCTATGGTGAAAAACAAAGCCTCTGTGAATTGCAGTATTCAGCATTGTATATGTACCGTATATATTGTTTAGAAAGTCTCGGTTCAGCGCACCATCATTGTCTATACTTCGCACAATGAACATTAGTCGTCTGTCAACGGCGCTAGTGGAAAAAAATAAGTCCACTTATTGTTTTGCCTCCCACGTAACTACGTTCGGGAATTTATCAAATGTTTTCTGAAGCTGAATCTAGTGTGCTTTATATTATTAATTAATATTATGGAGGAATCATAGCTGTTTGCCTCGGAGTTGAATCACCGGTCATAATTTTCTGTCCTTTATCAGACTTTTACTTTTACCTTGAAATGAAAAGGTTTACATTAAGATGATATATTTGATCATGTTTATGAAAAGAAGACAGCTTTGCACCTACACTCTACACCTACTAAATGCTTCAAATGAATTACAGTGAGTTTTGAATATCAAAGAATATGCATATTTATAAAAATATTTATACGCCCACTTCATCTCATGTGTTCGCCACCCAAAGGTAGACTGGTAGATAATCTTCTGGAATTAAATCTACCTTGTATACAATGAATATGGAGTTGAATAAATAAATAACTTATTTCGATTGATCTTGCAGCATTTTGCCAATATCTTAACAATTTTATTTACTACCATTTAAAGTGTACTTACTGAGTAAATATACGATATCAAGTCGGGTTTGCTACAAGCTCTTTAGATATTACTCCAACATCTGGCCGCAATGGATAGAATTAAATAATGGCTCCGAATATAAGAAGCCACGTTTTATGGGTTAATGCCAGCTAGAATAAAAGCGAATACTTGTTACAAGAGAGAAAACATTGCTTAACCCTTTTAGAGCCTTTTTCCTCTTGTAAGGAAATGAACTATAGGTAATGCTTAGGAACGAGGCTGTTGAGACGCAAAGTGTTTTATCAGTTATTAATTTTTAATTGTCAATAATGTTTTGCAATTTCGTTCTTGTGTCGATGAACGCTTGATTATTTAATTAGAAATTTGTCCATAACTAAACCATTTCTAAAATAGACTCAATGAAGATGATCCATCACCGCAGGCTATAACTGTTTTTTATGTTAGCATGACATAATAACTTTAATGCATTTTATATAGAGTCAAGAGTATTATGGAGTAATATCCTGGATATTTATTAATTGGTCGCCACAATTTTTCGACCTGATCGAAACCGGACGTATGCTGGCTGAATCCGTAACGCGATACACAACATACATGATACACACGTGTTGCATTATTACGCAAACAATTACGGACTTTCAAAAATAATGTATGGTGCGAGTTATTACGACGGGTTCTCTTTTATTCAATAGCCTGTTTGCTCATTCGTCGGACAAACGAGTAAACAGGCTACCTAGTGATAGGTAATAAAAAAAGGGTGGGGACAGGACAGGAGTATTGGGTATCCAGCAGTTTTCCACTATGCGGTTACCACGTTTGACCTTGTATGAGATTGTCCAGCGTATTATGTAATATAATTCCAATAATATGTACTTGAACTCGAGCCAATTGCAAAGAAAGAAAGCCTGTTCAAAGCCCTATCTCTAAGCTCAGCAAGATTAATTACCTACTTAGTAAATACGTGGCCATTAAAACGTTGCATTTAATATCCTTTGGGATTAAATAATTCCTACTTGGAGGGTGGTAGTAGAACTGTAACAAATGAATCTCTAATGTTACTTTTTTAAAGGAGGTTTTCTTATTATAGTATTTTTATAGCAAAGAATGGTTATTCGAGCATACCATTCACCTGATGGTAAACGATACGACAGCTCATGGACAGTAGCAAAACAAAACAACACCATGAATTTCAAAGCAATGCTTAGCATTCTAATTGCTCTGGCTTCAATTTCCTTCAAACTGGAATATAACAGTGCGTTTCTACTGCTGTATGGTGGGAGAAACAGACATTGCGGTGGTACTAACCAGGCGGCCTTTCGTATATGAGGGACCTACCACATATAAACGTAAGTGAATTCATGGTTTAATAAATATCTATCAAGACGTTTATGAAAAGCACTAAAAATTTTTTTTTTTAACCTATTCTGTCCCACTGCTGGGCAAAGGTCTCCCTCAACTCCTTCCACTTATCCCTATGAGCTGCTGATGCCACCCAAGTGCTGTCAAATTGGTCGAGGTCGTCGCGCCACCTTTTCCGAGGCCTGCCGCGTGGCCTCTTGCCACCCTTAGGCACCCATTGAGTAGCAATCTTTGCCCACCTCTTTGGGTGCATTCGCGTGACGTGACCTGCCCAATCCCATTTTAATTCGGCCGATTTCAGTGCAACATCCTTCACTTTGGTTATGGAGCGCAAGGTGTTATTGGGCACTCTGTCCATGCGTGTTACGCCTATCATGCTGCGCTCCATAGCTCTTTGACAAACCCCAAGCCTGGACCTCTGAAGTTCGGTCAAAGACCAGGTTTGAGCTCCGTATGTGAGAATAGGTAAGATACACATGTCGACGAGTCTACGTTTAAGGGAAATGGGAAGGTTTCCCTTAAGAAATGTCTTCAAGGACCAGTAGCCCTTCCACGCATTGTCTATTCGACGCTGGATCTCTCGGTCTTGTCTGTTGTCGAAGGAGACTATTTGACCTAAATAATTATACTCGTCGACATATAATATCTCATCTCCGTCCACAACAATTCTCGATGTGATGTAAAAAAATATTGATCAAATAAAGATTATTCCATTCATGTACACAGTACCTAGTCCAGACTTGGATTATTATCTGTAGCATAAATATTATATTAATATGAATAGAAGAACAATATAATAAGGACCTAAGAATTCTATTCTTATTCCGCATACAATTCTCATATTTTACGTATAGATAAAACAATACTAAACATTCGCTCGTAAACAGAAATTTATACTTTGAATAAAGTATTTTATAGGAACCTTTAGTAGGTAGTCAAATATTATATTCATTTTATTTGTGGGTAACAACTTACAAGTAAGAAAAAAGTAATGTTCCTCTAGGAAATAAACTTTTTGTTCGTAACCCATTGAAACAATCTTATATTAGGTTTTATCAATCGATTTAGGTACATAAGTGAGGTTGCAAGCAAAATCTACTTGTTTTATTATTACCCAAACAGCCTGAAATTAGAACTAATCTATCTTAATATGTAAAGCTGAAGAGTTAGTTTGTTTGTTACTTCTAATCTCAGGGACTACTTGTTCGAATTGAAAAATTATTTTTGTGTTGGATAGGTCATTCATAGAGGATACATCATCACGCTATCACCTATAGGAGGAAAGGAGTAGCAAATATGAGGAAATTGTATTCGTTGTTCGTGGTCCGATTGGCCGATATTCTTAATTGATCGACGGAATTGAAAATTTTGCCAGCCATTTTGAAAAGTCTACCTACACCCGGGAGGACCTGGGCGACAATCATAAAATATTAAACTAAAGTTCAGTTAACTCAAGCAAATATCTGTCATTAAACCGTTAGCTTAGAACACTGAAATTTATTCACAAAATTAAGCAAATTAATTTTGAATCAGTTCAACGGGACAATTGACTATTGTAGCGTTCTAGGAAATCATTTGCCTTCAGAACTTTTGGTTCTAAATAAACCATCCGTTTGAAAAATATTAATATTTATATTTAATAAATAAAAATAAATACATCCTACAATAATATGTGATCATACATACATGCTTGTAATCCTGTACAAGTCTATTGTGGCGGTATCTGTGTTTACGAGACACTTTTGGGACTCACAACACCTAAACTCAAAACAATTATTTATGGCTCGCCCAAATCTGTGTCCCAGTACCAAAAATGGCCTTTTTTTCACCATCGGCTCTCAACGAAATGCACAACTGAGGCAGCCAATAAACAATAATTCTAAAGGATAGATTTAGTGACACGCCCTCCAACCAGGTGGAGCGACGATATTCGTAAGATGGCTGACAGCGGTTGGATACGATGGACTGAAGATCGAGTCTAGTGGCGTATCATATGAAAACAGTGGATGCGAAAGGACTGATGATGATGATGATGATGATAAACTTGGTTGTTTTAAACCAGTAAAGCAAAAGTCATTTCATTTAAAGATTAGATTTATAACAAAACAAAGGTAGAAACGTCTTAAAGCTTTCAAATTCTAAACACTCCGGCTCTTACAAACAACGCTTTGACAAAGAAGCGCAGTAACAACTAACGTCCCAGAATTTGTGCTACGTTCTAAATCTCTTGTTCTCTGAAACATTCTGTTACCTAACAAAAAGACAGCTGTTGTGCGCTACTTATATTCTCCGGGCACCGTAACATATATTTTTTGTGAATATTTTCAGAAATGAAAATTTGAATGCGTGTATTTTGCATTGTTACGGACTATAGAATGCAGGCCTCGTAGAGATAGTTTGGGTATACTGTCCTGTATAAAACGCGATTTTTAATAAAAAAGGATCCATTTTGGTGTGAGCATTGCTGAATCTCTGCAATGGGATGTCATCGAAATAATTTAAAATATAATATCACCCGTATGTATAATGCCGGCACCAGTGCATTTTTTTTTAAATCCCATCATATTTTTAATGACTTAATTTTAGGGAACTAATACAACAAATAATTTTGCATTTACCGGTACACGTGGTCTCTTTTCAAGTTACAACACACCATTTTTTGAAATGATACCTGAAGTTCTAAAAAAACAAACCAATTCCTAAACTGCACTGACTTAAAATCCTATCTAAAACGCAAATTACCTTGATATTTTCATCACTAATCCCTGGAATGTTGCTTAACCACATACGATAAGCGGTAATCGCAGTTTAAAGTACCTTTCCGTGTACGTTGACTTAATTTCGCTAAACATTTAAACAGGAACAGAAAGTTTCTCCAAAAGTAGTGCCACATGACCCGGATTACCAGCATTTTGCAACCAAAATGATACGGTCTTTTGTGGATATAATATCATTAACAATACTGTCTTCTAAACAGCGTCCTATTATTCCTTCCTATACCTATTCTTATTCCTATAGCTTTTCTCTCGTTGGTGCTTAGTGTGGTTTATTATTATTTGCCTGCTGATCGACAAGCCTTCTTCTTTCTTAAGAGTTATGTCAACTGGCTTCTGAAGCTGAAGTGGTGATCAGCTGTATTTTGCCTTTGCCGTATTTGCAGCACGATTAACCTGTGGGATGGTTTGTGCAAATGTTTTCCACTTCCCATAATCCAGGGTTCAATCTTCCTAGCGTGAAGAAACAGATTTTAATGCTACAATAATTGTATCTTATCTATATCAGCCCATATAAGTCCCACTGCAGGGCACAGACCTCCTCTACAATCGAGAGAGTCCACCATGCTGGCCTTATGCAGGTTGGTATTTTATCTTATACCAGGATCTAACTTTCTGTTGCCAATCGATATTCTATTTGGACGGCATTGCGCTTATTTTTAGTTGCTGTGCAGTTGCTTTGCCGATTCAGGATGAAAAAGCCAATGTGTATTGGTTTGTAGCAGGTGGGCAAAATTGGCTCTGCTTTGATTGCGCTGCGCGTAAGTGCAAAAGAAAATATAACAAAAGTGTTTTTCATATGCAGCAGTAGGTATCTAACGCTACCTATTTAGGATTGCAGGAAGTCGCTTGATGCAGGCTGCTTTCAACATGTCCATGTGGAGAGCCTTGGAGACGCTTATGCTCAGTAGATGACTTCATGTTGCTGAAGAGAAAGGTTAGAGAAAATTTTGTTCTCGCTTGATGTATATTGATGTTATCATAATATGAAAATTACTTTGCAATTTTTATTGATTTTTACAAATAATACATGATGGTAAAGGACCGATTGTATCTGCCAAGATAGTGGCTAGAGGCTCAATGTCAATTCCAACTATTTGGATCAAATAAATAAATCACACAAAAAGATTTAGGTTTAAGAAAATAGAATAAATACATTTTTCTGTACAAAGTAGCAATGAATTAAAACCCACTTAATCTGGTCAAAATATAAAAAAAATATTTTGACAAAGCACTTCTATTTCTTTTGTGAAATGAAAAACAAATTTTGCCGCAGATATGAAATATTGTTGCAAACAAGCACTTTCATTGCATTGAGATCCTTTTTATGTTTACTAGAAGAGTTTTTTAAGGGTTAGGCGGTATAGTAGTGGGCTGTCTGGAAGGCTGTCTAGAAGACTTTTAGTAGGTAATGCTATTGTACATTGTATAAATTCTAGACAAAATCCGTCACATCTACTAAATTAACTCATCAATCACATCACTGAACGGCATCGTTAAAAAAATCATGTCCTTAATATTTACAGTTTTTATTCTTGTAAATATGAGAATCCGTATTTCCAGAACAAAAACAAAGCACCATCATCCACCAATCTAAATCCATCGACTCGACTCTCGACGGAATGAACCGCAACAAAAACCGAAATTTACCGATCACGCGAGCACTTTTACCGATTTTATTCAAACATTCATGCACAGAACTACAGGCAATATTGACTGCAATAGATTCGTCAAAGTGTCTACAGGCTGATCAAATCCCGTAGCTCACACGAATCGATCCCGCCTACGATAGGGTAAATACGACTTGTTTGCCAAAAGCCTCGCGAGATAGGATTATTCAGAGCCTTAAGGTGTTGAAGGTGTCAATTCTGATTGTAAAGAATTCAAAGCCTATTGTTGCGTTGATGCTGTTTGGTTTTCTCGTTGATGGTTTTCAGTTAATAATACAGCAAATACTATTCGTATATTATAAGGAACAGGCCTTTTCTATTATTAGGATGGAGTGCGAAATTCTTGTAAACCTATATGGTGAGTGTTCTATTACGACGTTTTCCTTCAACACTAAATAATATGGCAATTGACTAACAATACCCACATAATGCTTTTTTTTTATTATAGCAAACAGAACGAGTGATTCAGGAGAACAGGATGATTGGTATGGACATTTTAAAAAAAGATCACCTGATTACATTGGCAAGTTCTAGAGCTTACCGTCCTTGGGAAAAGATCAAGAGGAAGACCAAGAACAATTAAGACGAATGTGTCGCAACGAGACATTACAGCATGAAGTAAGTAAGCAGTAAGAAGAATGTGAAAAAGACTGACCCCCACCATTATGTGAGCTTAATAGTCGGAAAGCCGAGAGCAAATAGAACAAGTGATATGATTTGACATCACTGACACGGTAACTTTGGAACGCAGTGCCGATCGGATCAGGCGCGTAAAATCTGTACACCGATTCAAACACGCTCTGTAATCTACCTTCAGGCTTTGTCCCACCGCTACAGTATTACACAATGGTATGCAACCATGACAGTGCTTCAAATATGCCGAAATGCCACGAAAAAAAGAGTTCTTTGTACGAATTCCTATGGAAGGCTATGGACAAATGACGGAACGGTTTAGTGGGCCGCGTTCCCTAGTAATTCGCACTGAAAATCTTTTTTCCTAAAACGTTCACAACACGATTTCGGGATGCTAGACTATAGTCTAGCATCCCAGCCTAGCATATATGCTAGGCTCTAAATACTCACATAGGATGTGAGGACAAAGTTGCCTAACCCTGCTGGGTTAAATCCTGCTGGGTTAGACCACATTGGCCCATCCGCACTGGGCCAGCATGGCGGACTATATGGCCTAACCACTCTCAATCGTATGCTCGATTGTAGAGAAGGCCCGTGCCCTGCAGTGGGACGTATATAGGCTAAAACAGATAGACTATATTTATACTTATATCCTGAATTAGAATGAGAATAAAATAATATTGTTACTCACTAGTTTACCTACGAGAAAAAATAACAATGATTTCTTGGAATATAACGTGCAGACGAAGATTCTGTTTATGACGGGTGTTCATAACGCATCCCTTGAATATGAACTCGGCTGTGGAAAATAACGCTTAAAGGAATAACAATATGCAGGGAACATAAAATAGACGTTACATTTTATAGTTGTCAAGTTTATGACTAGCTTTTCTCCTAAATGTCTTGATAATATACATCACGAAAAAACATACACATATAATACATAAACTCACGCCTATGTCCCGTTGTGGTAGGCAAAAACTACAGAGCGCCAAGTACTACGGTCCAAACCTCTTTTGCTTTATCAACAGTATTTTGTTTATTATTTTTTATAAACGCTTGCCTGTTTCAATTTTACGAGAATTTTAACCTAACATAATGTTGTATTTTGTTTAAATTTATGTGTAATAATAAAGCGTTACTAGTATTTAAAGCAGTCGTAAGAGTTATTTACAACCGTATCAATCTTGTCATACTGGACTAACTGCTAAAACTAGGCTTTCTTCAAGAATTTCCACAACTATGTTTTAACCATCTTACCGCCAATTCTGTATTTGTTTTATTAATATCACAGGTTAAGTGCGTGGTGGCCTATTGGTAAACAGACCAGACGCGGCAACCAATATGTTCACGGTGGTCGCGGGTGCAAATCCCAGGTAAACATCTGACTTCTAGGAGTCATGTCTGTATTGATAGTCAATCACCACGCAGTTTAACGGTGAAGGAAAACATCTTGAGGAAACCTATATACCGTAGTGATTTGAAAGAATTTAGGTGGTATGTAAAGTGCACCAGCCCGCACTTGGCCAGCATGGTTAACTACATGGCCTAACCACTCTTAATCTTACTCGCGATTGTACAAGAGGCCCGTGCCCGGCAATGGGTCGTATATGGGCTGATACAGATACAATATGCAATATCACAAGCAAATGAAGTTATTTCCAACCTGTAAATGGTTGCCAGAATATTACAATAATAACAAAGGGACGCACTATTTCGCGTGTGACAGCATCCCCACTACGCATTCAGATAAGAGTTAAATGGGCAAACAAACAGCGATCATGAGGCTTCCATTACAATATATTACAGCGATTGTGAACTACCGTGTTGGCACTGCGCTAGTTTATGTCAGTTCACTGTGGGAATATAGACTTGTTATTATGGCGCCTTTTAGTTCTATTGTTTTGGCTTTGGCAATACACAGGAGATGGAAGTAGAGTCGAGATCCTTGGGGGAGGCCTATCTTCAGGAGTGGAATTATTATTGCTGAAGAGAGATAGAGAGAATGCAAAGGGGAGCCTGAGAGCAGCAGAACCACAAGACACCCACATATTGCCTTGTATAATCCTTCCCACAATGTGATAAGGGCGAGTCATATCGGGCACAAACTGACTTCAGGCTTATAATGAACTGAAAAATCCAATATTGCTTTGCCCGATCCGCCCGAGATCAGCACCCGAAACCTCAGCTTTGCAATCGTTCCGTAGATTAACTGCACCACTTGTTACATTGTTATTTATTTAACCAACATTTATATAGAAAACACATATTATGTATATTATAGCTTGGAATTATTAAATAAGCTACACTGAATATATTTAAGCAGCGATATCATAATCACAATAACTGTATTGAATTTTTTTTGAAAAAAAAAAAAACAACACTACAGGTTTTGATAAATACTCGCACAAAATTAACTTTCCTACGTGCCAACGAAAACCCAGAGGACACAGATTCTCAAGTATATTTACTTCCAATTCACAAATAAGGTGTATTTATTCATACAGCCTCAGTGGCGCAGTTGGTTATACGCTGCAAGTGAAACGAGAGGCCGCGGGTTCGATTCCCGCACCGGGAGAAATGTTTGTGCAGCCCACAAATATTTCCTTCGGGTCTAGGTATTTGTGAGACCGAAAAGTCTCTCATAGTTCCTGATACCCATGACACAAGACTCGATCTTAGATGTCAGGACTATGTATGTGGCTGTTAGGTGTTATTTATTTATACCTTTACTTAGTGTAAATGTATAAATAAATACTACACCTCGCCATACCTATTCATTGCACCACATACGCAGTGTACCTACGTGTTACAATATTTCCGCGTTCACGCCCATGTGAGGGGTGTAAAGGTTACCGGGTGGAAAATTGATTGATGTCCACATTAGCATGACGCGTATATCTTGCTAGCATCGGCATTGACTTCGTGTAATCTGTTTATGACGCCATATTATCTAGTAACATACATTAAAATATGTCAGGTATGGAAATTGGTGTTAGAATTTTGGCTAACTAGAAACCTGATTCACATTTATTTCAGAAAAATATGTTTTTTAACAATTATGGTGTGTGAGCTTATTGCCCATGCAAAGTAAATAAAGAGAACGGATAATTGTAATAGTAATGGCAGTTCGATTCTGCTTTGCCTTGTCACCCTTATAATTTTATCAGTTCGCTGAATATGTCTATAAATTATAGCTAATGTGTTGCACTAATATACCGTACTAATATTTTATTGCATTGTGTCTGTAGTCACTTAAACTACGTCGTGGTTGAGTTTCAGTTACAGTCTGAATACGAGTATACCCGGTATATGGTTTAATACCACTAAGCTTCGATCAAATATACACTAGATACAACATGAGCGCTTAGAAAATGGCACCAAAAAAGAGTGCTTTAAGCGCTCTTTCGCCTTCAGTCACGCACAGACAGTTGCTTCCAAAACGTCGCAGAACTTTAGACAATATTATGTGAAAAGCTACTTTAAGCTCCAGGAATAAGGTGGAATTTGTGTTAATACATTTGTAATATGTGATCTTTTTCTTTACTCTTTTTAATGTCATGCATCGGTGCCACTTTTTAACAGAACTTTTACAGGGAACTGTGTATCTAGTGTATATTTGATCGAAGCCACTAAGTTTCAATTAAATATGTTCCGGATTTTTTACGTAAAAGTGTAACTCACATACTCCCAAGGTTTCACCACTATTTTTTTTATTGCTATGAATGGCGAGACGAGCTTGCCGTTCGCCTGATGTAGTGCCTGATGGTAAGCGATACGACCGCTCATGAACATAAGATGATCCTGAGACATAAGATGGTAAGTCTCAATATGTCCAGTAGTTACTCAGGCTTCAATGTCCGTCAATTCGAAACACAACAGTGCATTTAAACTGCTGTTTGACGGGAGAAATAGACATGGCGGTGGTACCCACCCAGGTGACCTCTCACATATGAGAGACCTACCACCAATTAATTTTATCAATATTTGTTATGACATTATTCATTGCTTATACTTGTATAATGCCAACATCAACATAAGTCAAGCGATTCCACTCTTAAGCCGGAAAGTAAAACCCTGATGAATCTAATCATCTAAGGATTATTTTATTGCTATCTGTAAGACGTAGGACGTAAACATGGGTCCTTTTACACCAGGATACACAAAATGTTACGATTATTTTATCAGAGTTGGGGTGAATTTACGACCTTTACCATGTGGTAGGTGGACCTCTAGTCATGGTATTAGAAATAATGCAGATATGACAAGTTTTTTCTGTCTAAGTGTATCACGGTAGGTGATAATATCAACTTTCTGGACACTGTATAATCTTTGACATCATCGAGTGTATACTATTTTATACTCAATGAATAACTTGATTTAGCCAATAATATTGGAAAATTGTATGTACGCTCTAATTGTCATATATATCAGAAATGTTTAATTTACCACTAATAACTGTCTAAACTTATAATTTATATGATGTAGCAGTACTTAATAAAATAAAATAACCTTCCTTGAATTTCTTAGGCCATAAAACAATAGGTTTTACTAGAATGAAAACGTGCATGGTCTGAATAAAATTCTTAAAACTGTTTTGTTAAAAACTACAGAAGTATATTCAGTGGTCTATATAATTATATTATTAGAATACTTGTCTTTACTTAAGTATTTTCTTGTATTCTCCATTGGGTTATGTTATACTTAGGAAAAACAATCGTCCTTACTTAATTTAATTTTATCTTTCTAATTCTTTGTCTGTGAGATGATATTTTGAAGAAAAAATATCCTATGCGGTTAATTTAAGAACACAGAATCGAGTGAAATCGCCATGTGGTTCTGTATCATCCCATATACGTCCCACTGCAGGGCACGGGCCTACTCTACATTCGAGAATATGATTGAGAGTGGTTAGGCCATATAGTTCCTTTATTTTTTCTTCTGTAACATGACCTTGGCAAATGCCCTATGAAGGTTCGTTGCCTACTGCCAATATGTCAAAGCAACAAGACTTAGCCATAAAACTTATCAGAACTGACGCGCTTTTACGAGGAAATTTCGACACCCGCGGCGTTGTTGACGCTTTTTACGACTAACAGGATACAATATATATGGGGGAAAGTTTGAAGGATTTGATGAACTGTTTATACAGCCTGTATGGTGTCGCGATATATTTTATATTATGGATATGTAAATAAGTATATCAACCAGGAAAATCCAGAGGCGAAAACTTGAAAAAAAATTTAATATTATTTTTTATTGCGATTAATGGCGCGACATGCCCTTCGCCTGATGGTAAGCGACGACCGCGCTTTGATATTAGCAAAACTAAACAACATCATTAATAAAAAGCAAACCTCGGCATTCCACTGTGCTTGCCATCCTGAGACATAAGGTGTTAAGTCTCAATATGTCCAGTAGTTACTCTCGCTACAATTTCTTTCAAACCGGAAAACAACATTTAAACTGTTTTTGGTGAGAGAAATAAACATTGCAGGGATACCTACCCTGGCGGCCTGTCATATGAGACTATAACCACTACAATGTAGTTTAAAAAATAATTATACCATAACTTGTACAAAGAGTAGGTTCTCTTGGGGGTTACACTATACTCCGACATGAAGTTCGAATGTTCAAATGTCGAACGTCAACATATAAGATAAAAATTTTCCACTTCTAAAAATCAGTACTATTCTATAAGAAACTTATTATTCACTTCGAACTTAGTCTAACATTACGACGTACGATACAGGATTCGAACATTTTGTAAAGAGTTAAGGCGTATTCGTACAGTTTTACGTGTGATGTTCGTACATTCGTCGTCGAGTCGGAGTACAGAGTAACGCCTATTATCAGGAAGATCGTCAAAGGATGTTCAACCGTTTCAAGCGGTTTCGCTAACCGTGGCATTGTTCACGTTCTAATTACAGTAAATTGCTCTTTAACAAACTTCGGTTCACATGCCTTTGTACTCATTTGAAACGTAGATATGTATTTAATTAGTGTGAGTTTTGAAGGGTAGGCGTATGCACGCATGCCTTGAAAGGACTAAGTCAACACATCTTTAGATGTGTAAATTCCGAGAATTTATTCGTGATTTCCGAGAAATAATGTTTATTTCAAAACAGGCTTATTTATAATGTACGGGGGGGGCTTCTTATATTTTGACATTTATTAGATGCGTATTTTTCATTTTAGTAAAATTTAACTAGAAAACATAAATTATTATATAAATAGTACATATGTTATGGGCCAAGTAATTAATGCGAGCAGTATTCATAATGCCCGGGCATTATGAATATGCATGATGATCGGGCAATGTGATTAATAGGTGATTTTTTACCTGTTGCGCTGCCGCATTGTCGCATCTGCGATAGATCTATAAATTAGAAAGGTTGATCTGCTTATGTTTAGTTGTTTTTTAACGTCCGAAACATTATCTTCAAAAGAAAATTAGTGGACCCACTTTATAGATCAGTTAGGTCGACTGTGCCCCAAAACCGACTCGGAACACCCCGACTTCACGTAGTCTTTTGGTTACCGACCCTAGAGTGTATATAAAATGCCGGAGGCGCGGAGGGAGAGCAGCCCCCGCCCGCTGTAACGAAGGATAGGTAACATGGGTGCCTATCTTTTGTTACGCAAGGGCGAAGGGGCTGAACTTCCCGTAGCGTCGGAGACGATGCATAAGCTAATTTGTATTGACAACAAGTGTTTCAAGGGTTAAGTTGTTATAATATATATTTCTCAGGAATGGTGCGTTACCTTTTCATGGGAGTGTTACCAGGGGAGGCGCGACACTCCCTCTCCCCCTCCACTCCTCCCAACCCACCCCCTCGTGCTACTCTATTCTAAATTCTACCACTTCGGCTCATTGTTTTGATTTTAATTTGCTTTACATCACTCTGCCCAATAAGCACTTTGCATTATTCATAATGCCCGGGCATTATGAATAATGCTCGATTAATCACTTGGCCCATAACACATATACATAAGTGTGCCCTTCAGTAGAAAGGCAATTTCTCCTACTATGATAAAAGAGCACAGGCCATAGTCCAACAAAACACTACATAATACACGTCAAACAATGTAAACAAATTCCAAAACGTACTCAAATCCAAACATGGAAATGCAAACATTTTCATAAACAACGAACCGGTGAAGGAACTTCAAACAAATAAGCGAGCAGTATTTTTATTCCACTTTAAACTCACTAACGTGATAAATATAATGCTAAACACGTCAAATTTATTCGAGAATGTTCCACGGAGTCGGCGGGAGGTGCTTATTTTGTTTTATTTGAATGAATTGCTCGCTTTCCTCCGACGGGCGTGGAGCATTTGTTTTCACTTAGAAAACCACTCGCAGCGCGTCGTACGTTTAAATTGTGGCTATAGAATATGAGGGAGCATAATTATTTTACTTCTTCGGTTTAGTGATAGTAGATATGGGTTGTAAACAACGGTGTCCCGGGTTCCATTCCTAGTTTGGAGAATGAAGCTAGTTTAGGTTTTCGGTATACTGGTTCCTACCGGGAGAACTTCTACTTACCCCATCTGGGGAAAAGGCGTGAGTTTATGTATGTAATAATTAATTTGTCTTAAATATTTAGAGTATGTTTAAATTAAAAAGATTGCAATTTAATCATCATTTTAAAGTATATACGATCAAATATTCCATTAACAGAACAAACAGAACTGACATCAAACCCAAATAAACTCTCAACTAAAATACAGATTTTTTCCAGCAACTAATATATTTTGAAATGTAGAGTATTTTTTTCACTGGTCTTCTTGTTTTATCTGGCCTAGTTTGATGGCATTTTTGGAGATTAAATCGATTCATTTTTGTTTACCGAAAAAGGTTATTTTTTTAAATTTTTCGTTGAATCATTGAATAGATTTACCTGAAATATTTGGAAATTTCCAGATTTATATATTTCGACGTGCACCAAATATTAAAAAAAAAAACATATGCCGTCAGGCCTTCGGTGGAGTTCAAGTAGACAATGGTATGAAGGGTATAACTCCCTATTAGTTATAAATATTCACAGAGTAAATTTTACATACTGAGATAGAGACGTCACTCAATCAATTCAAGGCGCTTTGTGGTGTTAAGTAAAAAACTAACCAGAAATCTTTTTTTAATTGCTGTGAATGAAGAGACGAGCATGCTGTTCGCCTGCTGGTAAGCGATACGACCGCTCATAAACAGTAGCAAACAACACCTTTAATTACAAAGCAATGCTTGCTATTCCACTGCGCTCGCCATCCTGAGACATAAGATGTAGTCTCAATATGTCCAGTAGTTACTCTGGCTACAATACCCTACAATCCAAAAAACAACAGTGCATTTACACTGCTGTTTGACGGGAGAAATAGACACTGCGAGAAATACACACTCACATATGAGAGACCTTCCACCAGTAGATATGCCTATACTTACGTATATCTCCGAAAAGATGGAGGGAGGCTTGGACCTGAATTACATTTAACAGCATCGATTTGGATAATGCCTATTTATAATACTTACCTAGTTACGAATGATTCTGTATGGAATAGTGAACATAACAATTCTCATTTCCGCATACGTATGCGCCGTCATAAAAGATAAAAGTTTTAAAATCACAAACCAATGCTTTTAAAAGTAATTCAGGGCCAATATAATCGGCTTATAATATAATTTGCATAAAAAGGAGAAACCCGTTAAACCAAATGATTTTTCAGCCATCTGGTGTTGAGTTAGTCAAACCGGTGAATATAATTCGTCATCGTTTGTTCTAAGTTAAATATAAATCAGTGAAGTTTACATAACGCTAGTTTCGTGGCTTCATCTTGAGATCTGCTTTCCATGGAAGGATAGCAAATTATCTCAACATTAATAGACTAAACCACCGACATCGACACTTTGAAGCTTTCTAGGTTTTAGAGAAGAAAACATTTATTTTAACTGATATTTTAATCAGAACATTGAAAGAATATAAAACAAACAAACCTAGATATAGAAAAACAAAATCTGACGAATTTAGAACCTCCTCCTTTTTTGAAGTCGCTTAAAATAATACATATACCAAGCTAGCTTAAGATATCTAAGGGCACGTACGATATCACATTACACCTACATCTACGCATGCCGGAAACAAGACGTAAAAATTGGGTTCCCTTTTATTACGCTTTGACCTTGCAGCCGTTCATGTTACAAACCTGAAGGATTCGGCATGTGTGAGTGAAACCGGAAAATAATATTCAGAATACAATATTAATGTATGTATCAATGTATGTAAGTCCGCCAACCCGCACTAGTCCAGCGTGGTGAACTATATGGCCTAACCACTCTCAATCGTAGTGTCGATTGTAGAGTAGGCCCGTGCCCTGCAGTGGGACGTGTATGGGCTGATACAAATACAAATACAAGTATTAATCTGTTAGAGTACACGGTTTTTTTTTTAATATAGTTCATTTATAGTAGGATTAGTTCCAATGAATTCTAGTAATATATTACGTATCCATCATTTGGAGTTGCTGAGTTTTAATTCTACGTCACATAAAACATCGAGCCAATCACGTCAATGATGGATAAAAGAGAATAATAATGATACACAGTATTTTATAAGAATCCTTTATAGCCTGGAGTAGTCTATATCTCTGTCAGTTACAATCATAATATTTGACAAAGGTCCTAATGTAGGAAAAACGATATTTTATAAGGAATGAGAGAACGGTGAATGAATGAAATAAATACAGCGGTATGGAAATTCAATAAACAGAATACTGAGGAAGAGGAATAACTTTAGCATTTAGTGCAACAAAGCATCGAGAGAGTTAGAAATATTTATGATACCAAGGAATTTGTTATAATTAGATTTAGTTATAATAATATTATAATAAATCCCATAAGGATTTATTAAAATAATTAGATTTTTGTTACCTCGAGGTAATGGCTATATTGAGGTTCGTGATATAATGTAAGTTTCATTCAAGGTATAAAAGATTACATAGATTTTTTTTTACGACAGGGGTCTTAATATCCTACGTGACCAATAAATACATTTCATTTCATTTCATCATAAGTTTATTTCTAAATAAATCCATAAGAATTAATTATTTAATATTAGTATATAAATATTATACAGGGTATATCCACACTGTGGCCGAAACGATAGCCAAGTCGTAGTTTTAGTGACTGCAGATGCAATCCAACTAAATTTTTTGCAATAAAAAGCGTCGATGTTTTTGTAGTTTTTTTCGTGTCTTCGTATATGGGTAGAAAAAACATCGTTTTTCCTAATAAAATACAACCTTTTATTTTTTACGACGCAAGGGTTACATTTTAGCAAAATATATGGATTTATCACCCAAACACGATGATATTTTTAGTTGCATTGTGTCTGTAGTCACTAAATTCATTTTCATTCGCAGTCTGGATATACTCGGTATGAACCACAACGTATTGTGTTACTTATTATGTTTTTATTTTTATTATATTTTTTTTTTCTTTATTTTGCTTTTGAATTTGTACCAACAATAAAGTTTTCTTTCTTCTTCTTTCTTCCTTACTTTTTTTTTGGTTAAACATGTCTTACTTTCGACTGTACTACAGACTTTCAGTTAACTATTTATTTTACTTAAATTCGCTTAACTTTGAGATAAGAAAGGAAACTCTTAAGAAGTTAACCTAATTACTGAAAGTCAATATTAAGAAAAGTTCATTACGGAACTTCCGAGTTCCTACAATAATGACGTCGATATTTAAAAATTGTATACACGTTTTAATACTGGCTTTTAATTAAATCCGATCAGAAACACATTATTCATATACTTTATTCTTCTTGCTTAATTTATAAGGATTATAACGTGATGTTACATAGCCTAAAATCCTCCTTAAAGTGAGTTATAATGTTTATTTATTTTTTCATTTCGTTTTGGTATTTCCAGAGATCAGACGATACTAGATAACAAGTAAGTATTTTATTCAAATAAATCTGTTTAAACGAACAAAGCCGGGTGGGTTCGCTAGTCTAGACTACAGAAACAAAACGCCACAAAAGTATCCGTTGAGTTTTATTCGTTAGCTCCATCGTTAGCGACCTGACGCGACGCAGGGAAGTAAAAAGTTAACAACTTATTCATTAATTTTAATGACAGGGATATGAATACGGCTAGGTTACACTTTTCGTCCACAATGTTTGTTTTAACAAAGAGTTGGGCTTGGCTTTTCACTGTTTTTTAATTAGGCACCTTGTTTGCTAATATACAAGAGCAGTATTGTTGACAACATCATACATGACATCATAGAAATCGATAAATCAAAATAATTTATTCGAGGCAAAAACTGCACTGCTTTGGATTTTTTTATGTTTATGTAAGTATTATTATGTTTGAATATATAAGTTACCTACCTACAGGTTATATACCTATGTGTTTTTAACATGCGATGGTAAAGTATTATAAACTCCTTTTTTATAGCAATGTATAGCGAGACGAGCTTGTCGTTCACCTGATGGTAACTGATATGAGCGCTCATAGACAGTATCAAAACCAAACAACACCTTAAATTACAAAACAATGCTTGGCATTCCACTGCGCTCGCTATCCTGAAACATAAAACGTTAAGTCTGAATATTTCCATTAGTTACTCTGGCTACAATATCCTTAAAGCCGAAACACAACAGTGCATTTAGACTGCTATTTACCAGAAGAAATAGACATTGCGGTGGTACATACCCAGGATGCCTCTCACATATGAGAGCCCTACCACCAGTAAAAAAATTAATAATTTTCTCATAGAATGCCGGTCAATTTACGACAAAATTATAACCTCTTAAAAAGGTTTATACATTTTTTAGTAAATTTCACTGCTTAGTTTGCATTTTCCTTTAGTTTTGTTATTGAAAAGTCCAGCTGCACTTGAACGTAGAACCAATTTTGTATTAGATTTTCTAAATAGAATGGAGAACGTTTCAAGTTTTTGCAGTCGCAGAGAGGATATAAGATTTCTTCGCCTCTGCCAAGAATTCTGATTTCTAAAGCTTGTTTGTATTTGTTTACTATACATTTTGTAATAGGAGCACTGAATATAAAAATAAACGAATGGATAATGTTTCTCAGGATAGGTTATTGGACTCCATTTTATTAAAAGACATCCAAATCCTAGCAATAAAATAAGTTTGTGAATTCATTCAGATTTTTAAAGCTAGAATTAAAAAATTAGAGACGTTAATCATCTTGTAGCGGGGTTAAAAGAAAAGAGATGCAAAACAAAACCAGTGGCGCACTAGTCTCAATATGCATTACATTGGGCTTGTGTGAAAGTCATGGCAAGATGTCCCTATTACGCTCCCACTCTTTCTCTTTGCATTTATTACAAGCTACATTTATAATGTTTTGACAAAAATATTTTATTTGACAGTAATTGTGTTTATACAGCTAATAATAAAAAATATGGATCATAATCAGATACCCTCTTTTGGTGGTTTAGCTACGATATACTATATAAAACTTAAAAAACTATAACTTTAGACCAAAGAGCTTTAGACGATGTTCATAGTGTTTTCGTAAATTTTACAAGGATGTCAATAAGACTGCAGGCCTACTACATTCATGCGCCCACGCCTACATACCTGAAGAGTAAACGAAAGTGCAACTATTGCTTCATACATTCCACCAAGCTTATCAAAGCATTAAAACGTGAAATAATGTGATTCTATAACCAGTATTCTTAGCTCCTATAGATAGGGGCCATCATTATCAACCATAAATTGTCCAAAAGGTCTACCTGCTCTGACCTTACAACAATCTTCAGCCAATTAAATATCATATTACATACAAAGACAAGAATTTCCCGTAATTTCAGTTCACTTTCACGTACATTACCCGAAGCGAGAAATCTATTCGGCCCAATTCAATCTTAAAAGTAAATAGCTACGTAAAGGAATTCCATCTTGCTCTTTTCTGTTCGTGACAGCCTGTCGACCTGACTTAATCCGTGTCATCCCCATTTGCTTGCCGAATGATAAATTCCACGATTCTTTTACAAGGTTTATTTATAAGAGTACGCCGTATCCTTCTGCGGAGCCTCATGCGACGTATCAGACTTACTCATGAAATATTTCATGATTTACATACGTTAGTAAATGGATTCGAGGGGGAATAGAGAAATAATTCTGCAGGCATGTTTTTGGAGTCGAAAAGAAAGAATATTTTTTATATAGGTATATCTTTGGTCCGGCAAACGAGCAAACGGGTCACCTGATGGTAAGTGATCAGTGAACACCCACAATGGTTGGATCATGCATGTGTTGCCACTTGCTGGCTGATCAAATGGGGAGAGGAACGGGAAGGATGGGAAAAGGAAAAGGGTATTAGACATCCGGTAATTTTACTCACCGAACGAAACGAGACAACAAGGCTGTCGCTTCACGTCGATCTTATCTGAGACAGTGATATCACTTAGACGAAGCCTGCCCAATCATGCTGAGTCATCACTGACAACAGCTTAGCTCAACCACTTCCAAGCGGTTGAGCACTTCCAAAAATTATAATTAGAAATCAATTACAAGGATCAACCGTGAATCCTTGATCCCTTTTAAAAATATATATTAAATGCACGGATAAATTTAGATTTGGTATAAAATTTACTATTATAAAGATGTAAGATGATGAAACATAAGCCATTTTTGCCTAATCGTATTTCACTTAACAATCGATAGAATGGCCATTTAACCAATAGAGAGATAGTCTAGCCAAATGACAGACCGGTGACGCACAGCATTGTTATTAGCGCAAGGAACGTTATGCTAGATAAGACAGGGTTATCTAGCATAAAGTTCCTTGCGTAAAGTTCCTTGCCTAAGAGTATCAATATTGACAACCCTCATTCCTCAAATAAATAGTCCATTCTACGTAGAAATACAGCGTATATCAAGACTGCTACCGAAAAAGAAGGTGGTAGTTTCTGTGACTACAAACGCAATACAACCAAACAAAATAATAATAATTTGAAACGCGACAATTTTTTTAATATCCGCCTATTTGGGTGGTAGATACATAGTTTTTTCAGGTTAAATTTTCCTGTTATACCCTGTATTTTATGCATACACATAAATAAGTCTGCGTTGTGATTAATTACGCGCTTTTTTTTACATCCAGTTAGTAGACTAATAAATTCATGAAAAATGGATTTCGAACCGTACTTAATCTGCATTAAGCGGGATGTATTTAACTTTGAATTGCTTTCATACAACCCCACAAATAATTTGACTCTCTAAGCTCTTACTGACGAGGTTTAAAACCGTTATTTATAATAATTTTCAAGCTCCTTAGTTTAACGCTAAAAAATATATCGTGAGATAACTTGAATATCTAAAAATTCTATACATGAATGTGAATCAGTTTGGTCACAATAGCTGAACGTGTAGGACTAAGCCCTTATTCTCTTTGTACTGCACAACAGGTATTCACCATATAGATAAACCATATTATTATAAAGGTAACGTAATAATAACTTGTCTAATTAAATTGTCTTGCTCTTAGCAGGACGCTTGTTGACGCAGTTCAAAATTGGTAACAATGAAAATCGCTGCATGTTAATACTTTTGTGCCAATTTCATCATTACCCCTAATATTACGCGAATATCCTTACATTTTTCTTTATAAAGTCGCATTCCTTCAAAATTCCGGCAGGCACCGACAAAAAGGCAGAACAAGAACATGTACAAACTCCCAAATTGCTGGATATATTACCCTACCTCCATTGTAAATTATTCACCGGATTTCATTTCGACACATGCTATGATACAAGGAATACATATGAGGCGGCTGTTATGTGTTTTCGTAAAGATATCACTGGGAGTTAAGACATGTTGTGTATTAATTTTTAAATATATTGCGCTGAAACGCTTGGGAAAGAAATTTGCTGTTAGAGCGAGGCATATATTTCTTTTGTAGTATATTTATCGAATGTTGCTGTTGTTTAGCTGCTTGGAATATAAATGTTTGTATAAATACAAACAACTTATATTATAGGTATTCTGTGTGCCCCAAAGTAGGGCATATATTATTGTTTTCAAATTGGCCCTGTCGTCTTCTCGATTTCAATTCATCTCAGTATCAATTTTGCTTCATCCGCTCTCATTTTTTTATAATACATACTAAGAACACGCCCCGCCTGATTTTTTTATCTATCATTTTTTTTATCATCGGTTAAAGGAAATTGTACCTTTAACTTTTCTAAAGCCCATTGTTTTTTAAACTGTCACAATCATAATATCAATGCACCTGATGGTAGGCGCATAGCAATCCAGATAAGTGTCTGAACGGATTAACTGGTGGTAGGTCTCTCATATGTGACAGGCCATCTGGGTGAGTACCACCGCAGTGTCTATTTCTCCCGTCAAACAGCTGTGTAAATGCACTTTTGTGTTTCGGATTGAAGGGCATTGTAGCCAGAGTAACTACTGGACATATTGAGACTTAACATCTTATGTCTCAGGATGGTGAGCGCAGTGGAATGCCAAGCATTGCTTTGTAATTCAAGGTATTGTTTGGTTTTGCTACTGTTTATGAGCGGTTGTATCGCTTACCATCAGGCGAACGGCATGCTCGTCTCGCTATTCATCGCAATAAAAAAATATATATATAAATGTTACTATGTTATACAAAACGGTACTATATGTACTTATACTGTGACCGAAAAAGCCTGGTGGTAGGTTCAGTGACTACAGACGGAGTACGATTTAGAAGGGTAAGGCCTTATAGGCGGATTATACATACCGTAGAACTTCTTTATATATCGCTATGCAGGTTTCCTCCTGACGTTTTAGACCATACGAATACTTTTAATAAACTCTGTATTGTCTCCATTCATTATCAGCACGGAGTCAGGAATTTGTGCCCGATATGGCGATAGGCTCGCCTCCTATCATATCGTGGGAAAAATAATACAAGGCCAAAAGTTGCTATCGTGGTTGCATCTCTGTATACCCATTCTGGAAAAAAAATGGCATCAGTTTATGTGTCCTAACTATAAAAATCATCGTTTCCCCCGCGACAGCCGGCGAGTAAAATAAAAAGTCATGAAAGGCCTTCTTGAGTTTTACGCCAAGTAACAAACCTGAGAAACACTCGAATGAGTTGGCAGTGCAGCCGGTTAAGTTTTAAGTACCGTTAAAGTGCTAAGTTGCTGGCAACGAGTCCTGCCACAATCGTGCCAGTAACAACCGCCAGGATTCTTGGCGGCGCCAGTATTCAATATTCAAAGTAAGCCAATTGCTCGCAATATTCAAGACAAGTTTAAATACGGTTTATATGGAGGACAATGGATAGGATTCCGTCTTTCTGCACTACCTTAAGGTTGGCTGGTAGAAAATGCCCTTAGGCATTAAGTCCGCCTGTACTATTCATTTGTACAAAGTGTTTAAATTAAATAAATAATGGAGGATGAATCAAAGGAGCATGATGGATATAGCTAGGATACGATATATTGTGATCCTATGATTAACTTAATAATTAATACTGTGAATGTTGATTTCCTTTGTAGCTAAATTGATTTATCAGTTACTTTGCTAAGGAGATTTTTGTTAATTAGTATCAATGCTCAGTATAAGAATATAAAGATGTACTGTATTAAATATTTTCAGTTCCATTGCGGGAGAAATAAAAGAGACATATTAAGTATTTTTATCCTTCACTTTTTAAATATTCAACCAAACGTCAACATCGGGTTAAGTGATATAATCTAGAAATAGAAACAATCAAAGCATATATTTATACGTTTCATCATACGATATAAATTAATATTAAGTAAAAATATTACTTTTAGTACAGAGTCACAAAATGCTATTTAATTATCTTGCACAATAGATTAATTTTATATAATACAGCAGAGGGTAGTTAGTTATGTTTTGACTTCTCGCTGAGTTAGTAGCTCAGTTTCGCGCGCCATTCCAAACGTTCGATTTCGTCGTGTTATTTCCGACATTTCGTGTCATTTCGATTTGTATAGTGATCAATTTAGTGCGAGTGTTGTTTATGATACAATGCACTGTCATAGTTGTCAGGGCTGACGACAAACTTCGGAAACGGGAGTCTGGTAAGTGAGCTATATATTTCTTTACATTTTGCTAATCGTCATAGCCGTATTTTATGCACTTCCACCCTAGAAATATGTACAGATCAGTCCCAAATTCACAATAGGAAAACACATCTTTCGGTTTTACATGATATTTTTTTGCCTTTTATTTGATGACCACTTTATTTATTACTCCAATATAGACTTATAAGTATTAAATGCTATCGTAGAAATATCACTCAAAGCTAAATGATGTACAATTTTCCCGCTATGAGATAAATAATTTCTGTTTAAAACAAAAATAGAAATGTACTTATTTCTTTTACCTTTAATTTACTGCAAAGAGCTTCAACTTGAGTCCGAAATATGCATTGAAAATATTTAATCTTTTTCCCAATTGCTGTACACTCCGCTGAACTAATGGAAAATCCACTAAGATTCCCAAATAAGACGGTTTGTAATCTAGTTATATTTAACTAAAATCCCCCGCTTTGATAACATTGAACTTCTTTGGGTACCCTTGCTTAACAAGCAGATTGATCATTTTAAGGTATTTAAATGCATGCAAGGATATTAAATTTTATTTTAATGTAGCAAATAATGTTGTGTTATAAGCTTATCGATCACATTATAATCATATTTAACATATATTTTATAAAACGCTCAGAAGCAAGGAGTATACATATTTCGTGTTATGAATTTATATTACATGTAAATTGACATGGTAATTCTTCTACGTCAGTTCCCATCGAGTTAAGATCTCTCAATAATAATCTGTTTATTTAAGAAAATTTAAAAGGAATACATTCTTGATACATTTGAAATACTATTTTAGTGTTGTTACATTTACAAAATATAATAAATTGTTAATTAATACGCCCGAACAAAAATACACTTAAACACCACTGAAAAACACCAAGCAAATGTTATGACAAGTGACACTCGGCTAGCCTTAGATGGCATTGGTAAGTAGCGACTTGTAAAGCAAAGATTTTCGCCCCCATTTGATCTAGAGTATTTATTCGAGCCGTCAAGCCGCGTCACTGAACTGTGGCTCCCGGAGGCACTCGGCCTCGCCTCAGGCCATTTACTCAAGTGTTCTCGGGAAAAATCGACGCGGCGGACTCCTTTCACGCTTTCATGCTATTGTGTAATACTTTGCAGTTACAAATGTAAGGCTGGTTTAGGTATTAAAATGCGAATTAAATGCAGCGGAATAGTTCGGGCTGTTCAAAGAGTAAGAAGTGAGACGGTAGTGGTTTTTATGATATGCAAATTTTTATGTTTATATTTTTTGTGAAAATTTGTTTCGCTCAGTACAGGAGTTATAAAAGTCACAATTGTTACTCTTGAATTAGTATCTTATGATCACTGAGTGACGTTTATTCGAAATAGAAAAGAGATAGATAACGAAATATCAGTTCCCAATAAAACCATTTTTTTCTTCTTTGAATCAATTTATATTAGGGACAAATATTTATCAATTAAGTATTCAGTTAATCATAAGGAAGTAAAATTATTTTATTATCAACTTCTACCTATAAATAAGCAATATTCGAATCATTTTTGATAGTGTCTATAAACGCTTCTGATTCTCAAGAATTGCGCGAAAAATTCAAAATAACATTAAACAAAATTTCACAACAAACTTCCATTGAAAACTTGACAATTGGCTATCGCACTTCGTTGTTTGCGGGGAGATAAAAAATACCTGGATTCATTCAGATGGTCTCAGTTGCGTCGGTAACGAACTGTCGACGATGTCTCGCCCTGGGGAACGTGTTATACGGGAAGTTCGTTGGAAATCCACCGCCAACCGTCAGAGCCACGGATCACAGATGTAAATCTATAAATATGTCGCGAAGTACGCTTCATGTGTCGAAAAGATTATTATTCTCTTTTCACGTTGATTCTTGTTGTCGCAGTTTTAGAGCTCATACACAAAAGTGTGTTTGTTACTTACAATCATATAACTAGAGCAGTTATGGTGGAAATTTGGAATAGAGGTTGCTGATACCCTATATTAACATAAAGGCTACTATTTATCCCAAAATTCAGTGTTTTCGTATAATTATTTGATACTCTTTCAAAGTCAAAAGCAAAACGTCAAAGACTGTGTTAAATGTTGACTAGACTCAAAATGTATCTGCACACAAAGGAAGCCGGGTGAGATGCTAGTATAATAATAAATTACGATTCAAAAGATATTGTAAAATACAACTTGAATAAAGCTTATTCTGATTCGAATATTAAAAAAACGGATCCGTTTAGTTCTTTCTTTCCTTGTATGGTTTTACTTAGATTTTGTATTGGATGTTATATTTTGTCGTCAAGCGAAGCAGTGTTGCCCAGCTCCCGCATAATACTATAAGAACAGGGTTGACTGAAAATCAGCGCTGTTTGGTACAAGTTACCGATCAGTATTTGATAAATCATTTCCTAATGCACTACAGATAATTCTTTCTTTATTTTTATTCTTATTTTTTAGTCCTTATTGAACGAATTAACGAAGCAATAAACTGTTTCTTATTTTATTACTCGTAAGTTACATTTAATGATAGGGACTTGCCTCATCTATTGGGATTGATATCTGTGTCAGTACTTTGCAGGTTTACACCTTGCTAGTGTGAAATGAGATACGACCCCAATGCTTTATGCTGATGAAATAACTTTATGTCAACGGTCAATTTGGGAGCTGTGGTTTTAATAAGGACTGTCTTGTGTTTGGAATGTATATATCAGTGTTGCGTTTAAAGATATCTCAGGCTTAGATAATAAGATCTGGAATAAATAACCATAAATCATATGAGGATCATTGTGTTGTATTTAATGCTTTAAACACCATGTTTAAATCAACAAGTATAAAATAAAACTTTTTATTTCATACTATCTATTTAATTCGAAGGTAAAAAGTCACAATTCTAATATTTTCCTCTTCATTGTTTATTAAAAGTATAAAATTTGCAAACCTCGCAAATTAGTTCCCAGAATACGCATTCATAATATAAAATATTTAAAAGCAAATAAGTAGACACCCATCTACACTAACAAAAGCGAATTGAATCGAAACTTAGCAGCATTCAGAGCATTCAAAAAAGCTTATACCGTTTGATGATATCTTTCTCAATTTTCATTCTTGATAACCGCAAAATGGTTCCCGTGTGATTCTGTAAAATCCCTGCCCCGTGGCATCGCGATTGCGTATGTCCTTTAGACAATAGACATTTGCCATTTCGAAAATGATATTGCCGAGAGGATTGGAGTGAGTTGGCCGTTTATGCTATAACCTATGTTATTTGATTTTAGATCAGCCCTTATGGATGTTCAGGATTATGCTAGTGGTTTAGGGTTGGTAGGGTATGTTAAAGGGTTATGGGATTTTAAATTTGAGCTTTTCGAAATATATCAGCAATGCATTGAATTTGTCATATTGGTGAGACTAACAGGTTTTACGCTTGATGACAAAGCCCTATTTACATAGGGAGAAACCTTCACCTCAAAGATGCAACTATCGTAAAGAAATAAAAGTTGCATCGTGAAAAAAATTGTCTGAAATGATAAACTATGACGAATTTTTCATGCGATGATGGCATACAATTCTTGCCGTGAGAAACTGTCGCCGTGTAAATGGTGCTTAAGTGTGACGCCTTTTTATAAACAGTAACAGCTCCACTTAGAACATAATATGCCAACAATACCACCCTATTCTTTTGTCTTGTTATCATTAGCTACAATGCCCTTCAAAGCGATAAATAGCACAGTTTCTGCACTGCTGCTTGGGGACAGAAATAGATAAAGCAGTTGTACCTACACATGCCCCATGCATACTAGGGACCTATTATATTGTAAAGCATTTCAATAATTATTTTATAAGACTAAAGGTGTATTCACATCGCAGTTATATTTCTGGAGCAACATTTCTGAGTGCTACTTATCAACATTTGATAGTGTGGGTATAGGCAGGAAGGTACTTTTTGTATTAAAAGAAACAATTTTAGTAAATGAGTAAAAGTATTATATTATGTACAATAAGTTCAGAATTGAGTCGAAAGAATAGAATGGCGTTTTTCTTGCATGACAATCCTTATATATGTTTTCAATTGACAGAGAACGCCGAACACTCTCGAACACCATAGAGTAAACCGCTGGCATGAAGTTCAGGTTGGTTGGTTGCCAGTATTTGTTGTCCGCCACATGTTCCCCCCTGGCCAGACCGTGACTACGGTCGATAGAAATCTGGCAGAAGGACTCTTCTGCCGCTGGAAGTCTGCTTGATGTCTTCCGAAGTAGGCTGAACTACAACTTGAGCTTCTTTGACCGTATATGCTTCGCCAGGTACGCGCGAAATCGCGTTGCGTACTGAGTGACGTCAGCATTCCAGTAGTCATCATTCGGGCACAGGAACTGACCGGTTAGACGAAGAAGTTTTCCGTACACAAGTTTAGTAGGACTATACTAAGTATCTTCCTTCCGAGCGTGGCACATGCGAAGAAGAATCAGTGGAAGCGTTTCTGTCCACTGAAAGGCAGGAGCATGGCACAAGATAGCCGCCTTGAGTCGGCGGTGACGAGACCGTTGGCTGCCGGGTGAGAAGCGAAAGTACGCATATGGCGCACACCAAATCCGGCAGTGAAGCAGTATCTGATCAGCAGATATAGGTAGCGGTCCCAAGATGTCAAGGTTATGAGCAAACCTTGAAGAAAGCGGAAGGGAACAAAGTCAGCGAAGAAATGGAATGACGAGAAACGTTTTCTGGTATTCCAAGCGTAGTCTAGCCCACTCTCTACGGTCTCTGCGAATCCCTGGCCACATAAATCTATGAATTGCCAGTCGCGCTGTAGCTGAGCAACTTGCTGAAGGCGTTGTTAAACAGCGTGTGCGAGGGTAGCACGGGCCGGTAATGCAACGGCATCTGCGCGTGCAACATCGTCGAGTCCGAGTATTGAAGCTCCACATTCGCGTACCTGATGCCCATCGACGGCCTGTTGTGAAGGTCTAATGACTTGGCCATAGTGAAATCCTTGATGTAGATGCAGCGTTGATTTTGTTGATGAGCTGGTGGTGGAGGTGGCGGCGGCGGCTCGATGATCACGTTGACTTGTTCATCATGTCGGCTTGTTCATCACGTCGGCTCGTTGATCACGTCGGGTTTTTGATCACGTCGGGGTCACCAAATTGTGGGTATAGGCAGGAAGGTACTTTTTGTATTAAAAGAAACAATTTTAGTAAATGAGTAAAAGTATTATATTATGTACAATAAGTTCAGAATTGAGTCGAAAGAATAGAATGGCGTTTTTCTTGCATGACAATCCTTATATATGTTTTCAATTGACAGAGAACGCCGAACACTCTCGAACACCATAGAGTAAACCGCTGGCATGAAGTTCAGGTTGGTTGGTTGCCAGTATTTGTTGTCCGCCACAATAGCAAAATGTTATATATTGTTAACACATCAGGCTCGAAGGACCAAAAATGTACAGTTTGTACACTTGAACGAGGATAGTTGATTGAAGTGCCCAAAGAAAGAATCATTAATACGTAAAATATTACAAATTAAATTTGGTGATTCGTTCTACCATAAATTTAATGTTTTGTTGATTGAAGTAATATTTATATTGGCGCCTGCCGTGACGTATATACTCCCCGCGCTACGTCAACAAATGTAAAGTCGAAAGTCCGAACTTCTACATTGCTTATCTAGTGTATGTAGTATGCCTAGTTTTTGAAACATTTGGTAACAAGCGATAACATTAAAAGCATATGCAATGCGACTCTCTTGTTGCTTATGGTTATTCTTTTTTATACTGTGTTAATTCCTGTCAGTGGCGTTATGGACATGTTGAGTAATTGATGATTAAATGAGTTGATTTTTTACTATATTTTCTACCGAGTTGCACAATTTTGGTTGATGAAAGGTAACTGCTATGTGGATGCACTATAGTAAAAACCGTTAGTAAGCCAATTCAAATAGAGAAAGATAACTGGACTGAGGCCTTGAATTAAGTCAAACTAATATAAACCAATATTAACTCTGAATGTATCAGCTTTGTTCGTTCAAAGGTAATTGCTAATGTTAATGAAGACCTGGAATTAGACCGTGCTAATTTAGCTTTAAGCAAATTTGTACATTTACATGAAAACCAATTACACAAACTAATTGTCGGTGATATTGTAATGGAAGTTTGTTTTGTACGCCAAATCGCAGAATAATTGCCTTTCACCTGAAGCCAGTTAGCATTTTTAATCAAAAAATAGTTTGACGCCATCAGCTTGGAAATTGGGTGGTAATTCCGAAAAGTATCGTACAAATTAAAAGTTAATCAAATCAACAGTCACGCAATCGTAATATATAGGTGCTGGTGCTAATACGAGTAGCCCTAAAGTTATTATATTTCTCAGCTTCATTGTAGCGGTTTATATTTTTATATAGCATTTTACTATGAAACGAGACGTCGCGGGTTCGATCCCCCGCACCGAGAGAGATTTTTGTGCGGCCCAGAAATATTTATTTCGGGTCTAGGTGTTTGCGAGACTCGTAGTTTCTGATACCCACGACACGAGAATCGATCTTTTTTTTTTTATTTTATTTTATTGAAATAGGCACACCAACAACATGTATATTAAACATTTTCTAATACTACAATCTAGGACAATCTACTGATATACATATCAATTAAAGGTGTACACAACATTTGTAATAAATAAATTAAATGAAATTAAATTGTACAACATCAAATTAAACTCAAGATAAATAAAGAGAAATATGAATAACAAAAAATAAAAACGTAATTGAAAATAAACGCATTCAAAACATAATCAACAGACAAACAGAATGAAGAAGACAAATTGAATTTTATACAATAACAACGTTAATTGGTTTATATAAAATTTGCGAAATTACTACAAAATAACAAAAAAAAAAAAAAACTTATATTTTAATTTTGTATCGTATCCCTAATTTTTCTCTTAAATGTTACAATTGGGTCAAAGAAAATATCAATATCTGGTGCTTTAGTAGATATCTCATTAAATTTCGTTCCAATCCTACAGATAGGAGAATGCTTGACAATATTGGTTCTGCTAAAAGGCTGTTGAAAGACTCTACTTATGGGTTGTCGTGGGATACGGGAAGGCACTGTTAACTTGAAGCATTTAAGTAAGTTATCACAGTGCATTAGACCGTTGACGCATTTGTAAAGGAAAACATTGTCGTGGACGGTCCGCCGGCTACGTAATGATCGGATATTAAAGAAGCGAAGACGCTGCTCATAGGGACATCTATGTGAAATTCTCTGGGAGGTAAACGCTAGATACCTAGTAAACGCACGTTGCACCGATTCAATGCGTTGCGAGTGCACATAGTAGATGGGATTCCAAACGACACTGGCAAATTCGAGGTGACTACGGACTAACGTGTTATATAAAGTGATTTTTGTAGATGTCTGAAATGTTTTGGCGTTTCTTCTCAAAAACCCTAACATCCGAGACGACGCATTTACAACCTCAGAGATATGAGATGTTAATTTTAATTTGCTGTCTAAGATGACGCCTAAATCACGTATTTTTGGTAACTCGACTAAAGTCTTGTTGCTTATATTGTAAGATGATGGTAAAGGCTGGATTTTTCTAGTATAGCGAACATGAAAGCATTTACTAGGATTTAGGACCATAAAATTAGTGTCGCACCAAAATTTAATCCGATCTAGGTCTGACTGAATTAATTCCACATCTCTATGATTTCTAACAGTAGCGTAAATTTTGAGGTCGTCGGCAAAAAGCGCGTATTTACAGTTACGGATCTGGGTTGTAATATCGTTGATGTACGTTATGAATAAAAGAGGACCTAAATGGGAGCCCTGAGGTACACCAGATAGGGCAAAATATTCGCGAGATTCATGGCCCTTTACAGAGACTACCTGGGGTCGACTGTCTAAATAGGATTGAAACCTTCTTATCTTCTATCTTAGTGTGGGGTCAGGACTATGTATGTGACTGTTGGGTGTTATTTATTTATTTAATTACTTCTATTTTCTTATATTAATAAAGAAACTACTAAACACAAAGGAAAACGTTCCAATCACAAACAAACAAGGAAATTTGGAATTATTGAATCCCTACAAATATTTAAGGACTAATATAAAAGGAAGCTGTACAAAAGGGATTTAAGGCAAACTTGTTTACACAAATGAATTTGGATTGGTATAGCGGTTATACAATTGGCTTTTTGTGCAAAAATGTGGCGGGTTCTACCACCAGGGAATTACATAAATCTAAATGTTTTTGTGTTTATAGAAAAAACTAGTATAATAGTAGGCCATTTACATACATCTATTCCATTTCCAATCGATTTTACCCAACATGACCATGGACTCTCATCCTATCCCATCAAAAGACGGAAATAAAAGCAATTTATGAGTGGCAGTAGTAACAAATCTGCTTACCCTTGAGAATACGATATATATGCTTACATTTTTACAAGTGATAGAATCACTTGAAAAACGTAATAATTTCCTAAACAATAACATTTATTAAACTCGTCTTTAATAAACTCAGCAACGTCAAGTCGCTGTCAGCTGTTGATCCACCGATATCCCCGCGAGACATCGTCTGAAAGTACTGGGCTCATTATTTTTCCGCTACATTATTCATGTCTCCTAAGGTAATACTTGTAACAACACAATATATGGCCGTGAGTTTAGTCCTATTAAATGCGGAGTATTTTAGGAGTAAACGTTTTATTTTGGTACGTTGGTTTCTTGACTCCTGAGGGTAATTTATTTGATGTTATGCAAGAAATTGTTTAATTTATTAGTTAAAATGTTAATTTCATTCAAATAAATATATGGATAGCGCAGCAAGCGTGCAAAGTGTTCCGAAGTAAATGTTACGCGCGCTTCAGTGCATCGCCGCCCGCAACGAATTCGAAACAAGTCGCTTTCCACTTATAACAAGGTGTATTTTGCACCGCCAGATATACAAGTAATAAATTCTTGTATTATTAGTGCTGCGGTTGGTTAAAAGTGAAAGATGATGTTACGTGTTCGGTTTTCGAATTAAGACTTTATTTGATTCACAAGAATAGAGTGAAGGTATGGAGGCTGTGACACAAGTTAGACTAGTATTCCAACGCTTTCAGACCTGATGCTAAACAGCAAAGATTTTCAAAATGAAATTTATTGTTTCTGGCTAGTTTTGAGTCGCTGAAGCTGATAGAAATCAAGGAAAATTTATGGTTTTTCAGTATGCTCACGATTGTGAGGGTTGATAAGATAAGATTTATTTATATACTTTATTGCACACAAAAAAAATACAAATAAAACGAAAATCACAATCATAAAAGTACAATTGGCGGTCTTATTGCTCAAAAGCAATGTCTTCCAGACAACCATGGGATGGATTTTATAAACGGATAAATAAAAGGATAAGATTTTTTTTTATTTCAATAAATGGCGAGACAAACATACCATTCATGATCGTTGATTCGATTCTAAGTTCTTTTTATTTTAGCATTCCTATAATTCCTATACGTACTATAGTATACCATAATATACATATATGGACAGCTTGATATTATTGGATTCAAGGATTTTTTCATCTGCTAATATATTTTGTATTTTTCTCTCCCTCAGCTTATTTCGTCCACTCTGCCAATCACTCGAACGTATACCCTAATTTAGACAATAATCAACGATAAACAAAAAAGTGTAAAACTCCCTTTATACGAATATAAATATATCGGACGATCATTTCCTTGACTTTTATAACGCGACGTTTCAAGCTCCACTTCGAAGCGATAAAATCAAAGAAACAATTTCTCAAAGTCAAATTAAAAGCAATCGAGTAACAGACATTCGCTTTGATAAAAGAAACGATTATCTTTCAAAAATTACTCCGTGTAAGGGTGTGATTATCCGTGCTATTTTTACAAGATAAAAGAGTTTTAAATGATTGTTTTTCTATTGGTTATTAAAAATGGAATTGCCAGGGATCGGGAGTAATTGATAACTTGTTCATTTTTTGTACATACGTTGATTTTATAACCTTGTGAAATAGTTTATCCAGGTGTTTTAAAATGACAATATAAATCAATTTAAGTTTATCTGCTAAATAAATACATACCTACATTATACATACATAAACTTATGCCTTTTCCCTCAGAAAATACATCTCAATTATCAGGTGTTATTAGCCATCAGTGTAAAATAATTTTGGTATATTTTAGTATATTGGTTTGAGACGAACAAAGGCTTCTTTTTATTCCCAAAAATAATATAGTATTTTCGTGGGATGTGTCAGGAAATATACTTATTATTTACTCTCCCAAATACGAGACAATGACACGGGATAAGGGAGGGCTGGATTGCATGCTTTTTGTCATGGGACATAGTGAGATGGGACAGTACGGGATATAACGAGACGGGAAAAGGAATATAGTCGACTGCGGTCATATTGAGTTACGCGAAATAATATTAATATGCTGTTAATGTGGAATGTCCTCAAAAACTATCTGCACTCGGGCGAAACTGGGCCCAACCACTAGTTTTAAAAAAATCATTTTCCCTTCATTCGCAAAACATAGAGTCAAAGCCGAGGCCTACGATCTTGATGATCGTGAGTGCATTAATTCATTACAAAACTTGATAGTTTTGTCGATGTAAACACTTGTCTTCATTATAATACATTGTTGCTTTAAAAGTTATTCCATAACATATTCTAGATATAAGATAAAAAAAAGTAGCACTGTTGGTAATTCGATTATGACGATCTCCAATGTACAGCAAATACTCGTACTAACAATTTCAGATGCGATAAATATATTTGATACATATAATAAAATTTCATTTAAAATAAAATCAGAATTCAGTTGTTGAGCCACAAGCGAGGTTGGCATACAAATAAAACGAATGTTTAGAGAAATTCTAACTACAATGTCATTCAAAGACGCAAGCAACTCAGCAATGTGCAACGGACCTCGCAAAATATTCTAAGATTTTTCTCTTTTACACAATTTATTGGTCACATTTATATTCGTGTTTCTTAGGAACCTCTTTTATTAATATGCTTTTATTAGCTTCAGATGTATGCTAGTATATAAAGAAATCTTTGAACATGATTTGACCCCTTCAAAACGCCGGATTGACTCGAAGTTGCATAATTATCCAGGACCGATGATAATACAATAATTAAAAAAATGTGACTTTATCTTATCCAGAATATTTTTTATTTTATTTATTTATTAATCTTTTTCCTTAACTTTCACTTTAAACACATAACGGTTTCTGCATAGCCTGATTTCGAGGGGAAGCGCATTCCAAAGAAGTATCGACTGTATAGAGAAAGAATAATGTAAGAAATCAGTTGTATGGGGAGGACACTGGAGAAGTAAATTGTAGGTAGACCGAAGGTTTCTATTGTGGTTGCAACCGAGATACTGAAATAAAGGAATTAAGTAAGATGGGGGAGAAGGAGATACAAGAATAGAATGCAAAAGAGTAAGTGCGCGTTGACTACGACGCTGGCAAATGGGCAACCACTTTAGTTGAGAACGGCAAGACGACACATGGTCATACTTGCGAAGATTAAAAATGAAACGAATGCAGTTTGTTGAGAAGATCTGCATTCTGATCAAAATAGCACACATCACCATAGTCGATTAAGGGGAAAATTAAGGTTTGCACAAGCATCTGTTTGGTTTGGGACGGAAGAAAATTCTTCAGACGATATAGAGAACGAAGGGTATCACAATATAATATTCACAAATTATTTTTATTTTTTTAATAATTTTTAATGGGTAATTTGCACGCAGCTGTCTTCCTTTGATAATAATACAGCCGTAAACAGATGTTTATAGTGCAATCAATTATATTATAATTTAAATAACTAAAAAAAGCGTGGAGTGCTTACAACCTTTACCTATCCTACAGCAGCTTTGTAACTATAAAATGTATGCATTTTACTACATTTTCTAACCTTAAACTCTCTTAATCTTCAACTCACTGCTGTTTGGTGGGAGAAATAGACATTGCGGTGGTAGCTAGTAGAGGTGCCAGTGTCCAGGAGCCTCTCACATATGAGAGACCTACCACACATATCTTCTTTTATGACATTTCTTTAGTACAATGATCATCATTTTCAGCCAAAAGTAGTCTACTGCTGAATAAAGGCCTCTTCCCAAGATTTTTTCAGAGCGACATCCTATTAGAAACAATCAATCTTTATTAGGGTATCTAAACTGGCAGTCATACTATTATCTTTAGTTTTCCTTACTTGTACATTATTTCTACGGGGTACATCTTTATTGTCTGTCTGTCTGTCTGTATCAGCCCATATACGTCCCACTGCAGGGCACGGGCCTACTCTACAATCGAGAATATGATTGAGAGTGGTTAGGCCATATAGTCCACCACGCTGGCCTAGTGCGGGTTGGCGGACTTTACATACCATAGAAATCGCTATGGTATGCAGGTTTCCTCACGATGTTTTCCTTCACCGTTATAGTGCGTGGTGATTGACTATAAATACACACATGACTCCGTAAAGTCAGAGGTGTGCCCTGGGATTCGAACCCGCGACCACCGTGAACATGTTGGCAGCCGCGTCTGGTCCGTTTACCAACAGGCCACCACGCACTTTATTGTCTACCAGTTTGTTATTTACTTCCACTCTACTATATATTTTATGAACTTCATTTTGTTCACTCTTTACATTTTTATCACTATCTATTACATCTTATTCTACGTTTTATTAAAGTGAAATGTTCTAAGTATTGTAAGTTAAAATATAGCGTACTAGTTGCTGAATGGTGGTCGAAAATTCCCATTTAATTACACGCTTGGCGCACTTTGGTAGAGCGCCAAGAAGCTTTCTGTACATACTTAGCCGATTTCAGAGATTAGTATCGCGTCTTTCGGAAAGCGCACCGAGCTTGCAACAACTCAGTGGTATAAAATTACTTGGGCAAACGCTTTTTCAGTGCAAATAATTTGAAATTGGGTTGAAGAAAACTTCGCAAGTTTTGTTCTTGCTTTAACATGTTTTGTTGGGTTTAGAACAGTCTTTTATTGAGATGATGAATTATAAGAGTGTTAGTTTTCTTCTGTAATCTTTACAAGTTTACATGATGTCTCCCCTCTCATTTTTCATGTCTTTATGTTAGCAATGAACCTGATGTACCTCCCATTGTTCATAAAAAGTAAATAATGGTTACTTACCACCTCTCAGCCTTAGATAATTATGTATTAAAAATAAATACAGAATATATTGATATTGCTCATTCTTGATATTTACATTCAATTCAAAACCCATCAACGATGAGAAACCATCCTCATGTTAAATAACATTCAAAGATAATACTTTCAAAAATTAAAATCTCTTTGAAATTGAGCAAGCTACATTGTAAGAATTGTTAAAAAATACCAGTTCCATTTTATTTTTGCATTCAGCTTTAACTCTGCATTTTACAACTTATTTTTAATTATTTTGAGTTTTAGTCTTCATCCATTAAGGGTAAGGCTTTAGCAGATAGAACTATACTATATAGTTTGTCTCTCTATATATAGACGTCGTTGAGTATTGCCCATAAATGTAATAAATACTGCGATACGTACATATATTAGTGGAGACTAACTATATCATATCTTTTGATCAGTTCTATTTGCTAAAGTCGATAGTGCATTAATGAGTTTTAAGAAAAAGAAGTACGCAAAATTCGATATCGTTCCACAGTAAAATATTATAAACCCCGCTGTATCTGCTCCTTGATAATTATAGATTAAAATACTAAAATCCCAAGCATTTAAAATAAAACTCCTCAGGTCAGTAATTAAACGCTTCGCCAAGAAAAAGGATACTAAACTTGCAATTCTGCGCATCTTTTGTGAAGACGAGCCTGAGTTCCCACGAGCTGTAACTCATTGTGGTTTAAGAACTAAAGTTTCTTCAACAGATCTGTGATGTGAAGAATTCTTTATTGAGGAAACACATAATGAAGTTGCCACTGAGGGAATTCCTTCGAGATGGCTGTCTTGAAAGTTCTTTTGTGCGATTCATAATTTCGCAGTTGCAATTGTATAATGATTTCGTCCTTATTTAGTTCTTGTGGTGCAATATTTATGAATAGTCTGAAATTTAACATGAAATTATAATATTTGATTGTAAGGATTATTTTGTAACAGTTGAAAAGGAGAATAAGGTGAAAAGGAATATAATGTATAACAGTGGAAGATATTTGAGTTGTTGCAATTTAGTATGATAAACATTAGACTCCAAAGCTAAACGTCTATGTAGTTATTTACGTAATGTTATATTCAACATGAACCGACGTATGGTAATCAAGTTAAAATCATTGGTAGACCAAAATAGGATCATAAACATTACATTTGCATATTTATATACTTGAACTAAGCAATCAAGCGTCAACAGAAAGGTCTGTAGACGAAGAGAGAGAAAGAAATATAATGAGAGAGATAGATATTTAAAGCAAGAAACTAGCAATAAAAATATGAAATGCCATACACACAAAATCATTTACACAACAAATATTGAACCATCATCAATAGACAAACTTTCTGACCGGAAGCTTACGAGTTCAAGGTTCGAGAGCTTTGCGGACTTAACTTGAATTATATAGCCAAGGCTATGACCCTTGCAAAATTTGTTGTAATAAACCTATAAATTTATTCAAATAGGGTAATTAAAATTGTACGGATGGCAGCGAAAATTATGATAAGAGTTGTAACTCCCCATAAAGCCAAGTTGGCAGGAGGGCTTAATTTGGGAATGATTGTTTACATAATAAAATATGTCTGGATGCTAAGCCTGAAGTATTGTTTATTGTTATAAGTGAAATATTATGTTTTGAATTAATGAGTGATAAAGAAGTTCTTATTCATGGCGCTTTTATACTGGCAGGACGAAGTAACTGTAAAATTGATGGCAAGCACAGTGAAATCTCAATAGAGAATCTAATAGACAGTATATCATAAATAACCTACGTCAAAAAGTTAAACAGCAGACCTTTTTATTTATAACAAAATTAAATAAGAATCAAAAGTTTGTTGAAGCGTAATATAATCTTCTTAAAAATGATGTTTAGGATTATCTAAGTGTTGACATTTGGAAACCCCCGATAACTATTTACATAAACCTATTTTGCGAATTTCTTTTCAAGTATATTTAGAGGATACTATTATATTTTTCCATTTAGTGAATAAATAAAACAAACAATATCCAGGAAGTACCACATCAACAAGATATGAATTTTTCATTTATTTATTTATAAATTACGACCCCATGCTGAGTCACAGAGCTCAGGCAAATAAACGTCTATTTTCGACTTTATGTGTGATGTAATAAAGGTCACATTATGCCTAAATGTTCATCTCCTTATCCCATTGTAAGTAAAGTTTAATGTGCTCCTAATATTTGGGTGACTTGCTGAAAGTCCGGCCTACATTGTATCATTACGGTTATCGTTTGTACCGTGACATAGTGTTTTTGTTACCATTGTCAGTAAATTATGTTTCTAAAATAATTTATTATTTACACGAAATAGGGAAGTATTTTGGTTGAATTTTATCAAGGCCAACGGTAAATTGTTTGTCATTGGATGTTGGCACTTTATATTCAAATACTTAATGCGTAACACACAAAGCACGGTATATTATATATAATTATCTTTTAGTTTTAAAAGGAACACAGTATATATGACAGATCGCTTAATTTATTTATAAAAAATATTTTTAATATTATATTTAGGGAGCCTCTGTAAAATAAACAAGTATTTGTGTGAACCACAGGTATTAGTTTTGGGTCTGGTTGTTTGTGAGACACAAAACTCGACCTTAGTGTGAGCTCAGGAGTATATATTTGACTTTTGGCCGTATAATATTTGTTTAATGTTATTTTATCTCGATCACTCTTAATTTACTTTCACATTTTTATTTATTTCCTCAATTAAAAATAAAAAATGCAGCATCTAGTATCAAGCAAAAAAGAGGTCCCCTAGCAGAGGTTGTCCGACGATATTTTTCAACTAGCCCCGTGAATATGGCAATATTCCAAACCGACTCCCAAAGGCGAGATAATGTGAACTGGTATTATGCAAAATTCTCACGTACACTGGCTGTCTCAGCAAACTGAGCCGAAGACTTACAAACGGCGAATATATTTTAAAGAGGTGACAGAATGTTTTTTGAAACGGTTACCGTTTGATCTCCTTGATCATTTTCTTTTACGTGAGTGAAAACTTTTTTGGTAGCATTTGGTATATGATTCATTGAATTTATTTTTGCGCATTTGGGTCTTTGAATCGTGTGCCTAAGCAATAGTAGGAATATTTTGATATCTCCTTACTAATATTAATTCGAAATTTTGTTTCTTTGTTACGCTTTTACGCAAGATCATCATGAAATTTTGGATACACGTTTTCTAATGTACAGAAAAAGATATATAGTACTTTTCATGAAGAAACCAACCATGGTTCTTAAGGGATAGGAAATAACTATTTCAGGTTGTCAGAAATAAAACAGCATTCTGATATGACAGCTCCGGCTATAGAAATGAATAAATTAAAAATAATATAGGCATAAGGCTAAATAATAGAAACAGGAATTTAAAGTGTTATAGAAAACAATTTGATAGCTAGAAAAAATAATATTCCCTAATTATCCAAAGCATGTTGGCGTAACCGCGAGCAAATTTAAGTTTAGTATATGTTTATATAAGAAACGTACTTTATCATAGATGTTTAAATATTTAATGACAGGCGATCGCTGCCAGTGATAAATAGCTACACCGGTACCGGGTGCTTCGCCAATCTTTGAAGAAGCATTGCCAACGGGGTGTATGTGAGGAAAAGGAGATTATTGTTAGTGATCCGTTAAATGTTGCACAGAAATTATATTTTTGTTTTCTGGGACAATTTGATATAGTTTTAGTTGTACCAGGCATTTCAAATATTAAGTAGTACTTAGACTGGCCATAAATACTGTTACAAAGAAAAATAAACTGATTATTACTTTTGAATTTGGAATCTGTCATTTTATTTCGGTTTTCATTTGTTTTCTTATTTTCGTTTCCAATTTATTGTAAAATAAAATATTGTTTTTCTTTGTTACAATATTTATGGCAAAACTAAGTAGTTACAACTTAGCTTCACTATTTGAAAAGTAAAATAGTTATGTCGCTAATTGTACATAAGAATTTAAATATAATATTTTAGGTAAATAAGGTTGCTAATGCTAGTACCACGAAAAGGAATATGGATATTTAAATAAGGACGTAAAGTGTTAAAAAAAGTATTTACGGACGGACCTATTAGGTTACAAAAAGCGTAAATATAAATGAAAATATATGTATTCTCCAATGTATCTAACATTAATACACTTAAATTTCTAAAAAAATATATTTCACGTCCAAAATATATTTGCAAGAAACAAAATGCTCTTCCACAAAAACTTCACGAACAAACTTGTGTAGCGTTAACTGGAAAAAGGTTGCGTTTTTGTTTTTACGTTTCCTTAACACGTCGAAACTTTAAAAAATATTACTTAACTGAAAAACTTCGAGTGGAGCAAACATCAACTAGAAAATTTAAAGTACAACAAAATCTAGGAAAAGGAATTAGAACGTACAACTTTGTGCTTTTCTACAACTGTTTTCTTAATACGACACGTGTTTGTCGTTTAATTCTGTTTTCCTGTTTCATTTATATTAATTTAACAACGAAATGTACGATTTATTTAAGCTTGAAACTGTAAATGAACTTAACACTGCAGCTTAATGAGATCTTTCAAATTTACTCTTTATTCATACTCAATTGTCCGAAGAATTTTAAATTCATTAAAACTAGTAAAATTACAGTATTTTTTTAGTATTGTACTCGATTTATTTAGAACTAGCGGCCCGGCCCAGCTTCGCCTTGGTGCATATATTTTTTTATTCCACTCCACACCAAATACATGTTGTTTTTCCTATAAACTCTTGTATACCTAAAGCTATCCTACTGTCCGGCTCAATCCCGTTACATCCGCCTGTTCAGTCCTTCCCAATCCGTCCCGTCGCTTTTCTTTATTATCCATCCCGTTTTATAACGTGCATTTACATTTCGTCCTAACAAATCTGTCATCTATCCCAGCCCTCTCCCGTACCTTCCACTCTATTTTATTTTATGTCCCTTCTCTCCATATAATTCTTGTATATCTAAACATGACGTAGATATCCTACTGTCCGGCTCAATCCCGTTACATCCGCCTGTTCAGTCTCTTCCCAATCCGTCCCGTCGCTTTTCTTTATTATCCATCCCGTTTTATAACGTGCATTTACATTTCGTCCTAACAAATCTGTCATCTATCCCAGCCCTCTCCCGTACCTTCCACTCTATTTTATTTTATGTCCCTTCTCTCCATATAATTCTTGTATATCTAAACATGACGTAGATATCCTACTGTCCGACTCAATCCCGTCTCATCCGCCTGTTCAGTCTCTTCCCAATCAGTCCCGTCCATTCTCTTTATTATCCATACCGCTTTATAACGTGCATTTACATTCGTCCTAACAAATCTGTCAGCTATCCCAGCCCTCTCCCGTACCTTCCATTCTATTTTATTTTATGTCCTTTCTCTCCATATACATCCATATATATATATATACATATAAAGATTGCCTTATGAATTTTTGACATTAAAAACTTTAGCGTTTTTTATTGTCCATCCAATATTCCTTCCCTTATTTCAGCACCAAAAAGCTGTTTTTCCAAAAAATATTGCACGCCATTACTTTTTGTTAGTAATAAAGAGTTAAAATATTTTTTTTATAGACATAACTTCAGTGGTTTCGATTTTCTTAGATATAACAATTCAACCCTTTTTTACCCCCTTTAGGTATAATATAACCTATCTCAGTCCGATACGATGTACATTTCTATCAGTGAATTATAGCGAAGGAAAGGCCACTGTAAAAATTCGTGATAAAAATGGCATTCGATCTTGAAAAGGAGTAAGTATAACTTCTTATGCTGCATTTACACGCTTGGCCAACCTCAGCCAGCCTCCACCAACGCCAGCGTGTAAACGGCGTGTTTGGCTCGGCTGGCCTTATGTTTTTCATAGTTAATAGCTTGGAGTTGGTAGACGTTGGCCCAGCCTCAGCCAACATGTAAATCCACCATTACCTGTGAACATTATTTATTTCATTGTCTTATATTAATGTAGCTAGATATATTCTCCTTAGTTTATACAAAATAAATTTCTGAACGCATGCATAAACAATTACAATCAATTAAAATGTCAATCCATTTTCACTGTCAATATTTTACTTCTTTAAAATCTAAAATACGCCACTAATCGAATATTGTGGATATATGTTTTCGATTCGAAACCTTTATTTAAATACGTTCTTTAATTTGAGGGCAGAGTTTACCTTATCGACAGGGTGAAAATTAAATGTTTGACAGTTACAAACCCATGAACATATTGTATGGGAAAATCACGCACATTGTTTTGATAGATATGATTGAATTTGAATTTTGTATAGCGGTAATAAAGTACAAATTGACTCTTTGACGTTAGGAACATACCTACATTGTTTAAACAACAGTGAGTGCTTGTTATTTAATATGAACCTTATACAATAGCAATAAAGCTCAAATTGACTCAACGTTTTAGTTAGAAAACGTTTGTATGGGGTAAAGAAAAAGGCTGTTTTTAGGGCTTTTCCGGCAATTATTCGAAATTTTCTCGCCGTAAAAACCATCCTTGGACTTTGACAAACATTTTAAAAAAAGAATCATCGAAATCGGTCCAGGCGTTGTTGAGTTATGCGGTTACCAACACATTTTGCGATTCATTTTTATATATAAGATGAAAAATAATAAATAAAATAATAAGAAATAACACCCAACAGTCACATACACATACTCCTGTACCCACACTTTGTCGTGTGTCGTGGGTATCAAGAACTAAGAGAGACTTTTCGGTCTCACAAACACTCAGAACCGAAATAAATATTTGTAGACCGCACAAATATTCATTTTGGTGCGGGGATCGAACCCGCGGCTTTCTGTTTCATAGGCGGCGTTTAACCGACTGCGCCACCGAGGCTGTCAACACAAATATATAGAAATAGCAAGTCATGCTTTTCGAGTCGAAATTTTATACAATATGGGCTTACATAATCAAGTGTAAAGACATCACAGTTCACATATCTCGCACTCTACCATTCAATCAACAGTCTAATTTGTAACCTCTGCAATATTACGTTATTTAATTGCCTAAAGAAATTAAAATACCTGTCCTAATTTAACCACTTTTGTCACATGTTAATCTTTTTTTTTATTACAATGAATGGCGAGAAGAGCATGCCGTTCGCCTGATGGTAAGCGGTACGACCGCTCATGAACATTAGCAAAACCAAACAACACCTTGAATTACAGAGCAACGCATGGCATTTTACCCTGAGAGTTGAGACATAAGATGTTAAGTCCCATTATGTGGCATAACAGTGCATTTACAATGCTGCTTGGCAGGAGAAATAGAATTGCTATGGAACCTACCTAAGTGGCTTCTCACATATAAGAGAGCTTACCATCAGTCTCACATTATAAGATCCAAACGAGCAATAACATGCGTTCATTTTTTACCAGACCTTATGGGAGCCCTACAATAGCATCAAATGTAAAATTAAATGTAATTACCTAAATACTTGTCGCGATAAATTTCGATGCTTTGAATAAAGCTGAAAAATTTCTTATTAACGTCGTTTCGATAATTTATGATCTCATTCTGTAAAGAAGATGGCAGAAGCACGCATTAACAATATTTATTGTCAATTGAATGTTTTAATAAAAGATACATAAAAACGTTAGTGTTTTTTTTAAGAACTAGGGTGCCTTTATTTTCTAAAGAAATACGATTTCATTTAGCCCGAATGCCTAGATAGACATTTCATCTGTCACTAACGTCTCAAAGCTCTGAGAAGAAAATTGAATTTATTATGTTATTAATTGGAATCTATTCATTAATTTACTAGATTTGTAATAAAAAAAATATGTGAATATTAAATATACAATAGTTTAATTATACGCATGTACATTTTATTGGGAAAGTATCTAATTTCTCTAAATAAATAAAATATGATTGATCTAAAATTATTAATAATTGTTATGGTATCAATCATTTACATCACCATTGATGAACTGATGAAGTTTGTTAGATATATATAAACGTAAATGCATATTCACCAAGAGATCAAAATTTGGATTTTTACATGTTGTTGCAAAAAAATATCTATTTATTGCAATACAAAAAGAGAAAAATACACAACAAAAATTTTATGTATTTTGAATATCTTATTGTAATTATATTTTATGTACGAACATATTGAAGCTGAAGTGGCAGTGGGCTGGCCATATTTGTCGAAGAACCGACAACCGCCGGAGCAGACGTGTTCTTGAGTGGAGACCGCGTCTTGGCAAGCGTAGTGTAGGACGCCCACCGGCTAGGTCGAGTGACGATTTGCGAAAGGTCGCTGGCAGATGCTGGATGCGACAAGCCGAAGACAGGGTAAAATGGTGCAACTTGGAGGAGGCCTATGTCCAGCAGTGGACAACAGTTTAGGCTGATGATGATGATGATGACGAACATATTCTGATTTTCTAACATATAAGATAGTAATCAACTTACCACCGAAAATTTAATTTTCTCTAGGAGTTGAAAAATATATACTGAAATAGCAGTTACTTTAAGCTTGTTGGAAAAGTTCAAACTCAAGTGCGTAGTTTCAAGTTCGTCTTGGAACGTAGGTGGAAAGAAAAATAGGCAAGTAAGTTATTTAAGCTACACGAGAAAATACTATTTACGGCTGTAATTTGACGCTATTTCTAATAGTTATATTACAAGAGAATTCATTAGTACTGAGCTGGAATTAAATTCCCAAATTAGGATTACTAGGAACCCGATAGCGATAGCGTGTATGAATAGTAATAAAAATAGATATAAATAAATTCTACTGCCTGGGTAACGTAGTTGTACTAGGCTACGGTTACAAAGCTGAGGTCTCTAATCCCGGGTTGGGCGAAGTGATATTGGATTTTTCTATTCATTTTCAGCCCAGAGTCAGAAATTTGTGCCCAATATGGCGATAGGCTCGCCACCTATCACATCATGGGACGGAACATACAAGGCGTAATGTGGGTGTGCTGGCATCTCTGTCTACCCCTTCTGGGAAAAAGGCGTTATTTATATAGGTAAATAAATTACTGAAAGAAGACATCACTTTAGTGTTGACTATCGTGCGTCCAGATATAGCTATCGAACGTCCATATACAGCTATTAGGCATCCGTATATAGCTATTGGGCGTCCGTATACACCATAAAATCCTATAATTTCGCCTTGAATTTCCAAAACAATAAAATATTTAAATATAAATTATTTACTTAAAGAAGCCATGCTATGTATGTCTGTATAAATAATTTCACTCAACTACACCGTCGAATTTTTGGCAATGTCTATTTATCTCGCCAAACAGCAGTGTAAATGCTCTGTTGTGTTTGAAGAACTTTATAGCCAGAGTAACTACTGGATATATTGAGACTTAACATCTTATCTCTCTGAATACCATGCATTGCTTTGTAATTCATTGTGTTACTTGGTTTAGCTACTGTCTATGAGCGGTCATATCGCTTACGATCTGGTGAATAGCGTGCTCGCATTGCGATTCATTGCAATGATGAAAACATAGTCCCACCCACGTCCTACCCCACACTAAGATCGAGTCTTGTGTCATGTGTATTAGGAATTATGAGAGACTTTTAGGTCTCACAAACACCCAGGCCAAATACTTGCGGTTTACATAAACATACTATCTAGACAGCCTCCGTGGCGCAGTTGGTTAGACGCCGGCTGCGAAACTAGAGGCTGCGGGTTCGATCCCTGCACTGACACAAATGCTTGTGGGAACCACAAGTCATTGTTCTGGTCTGGGTGTTTGTAAGATCTGAAAGACTCTCGTAGTTTCTGATACCCACAAAACTCGATCTTAGAGTGGGACTATGTTTGTGACTCTTGAGTGTATTTATTTATTTATATTTTCTGCTAACCTCTACTAGTTATATAGGCAACAAAGTTTAATTATTACACTTGTACCATTAACTTTATAATTTATTATCGACCAAGTACTCGATAACAATAGAATTTAGAGTAAAGACAATAAAATTATACTCCATTAACCTCGTATCGTTGATAAATGTAATGAAAATATTCACATTAAGAACGCATTTAATGTCCCTTGCAGAAATGAATTTAGTTTTTCAAAAAAAGAGTTTAGCAAACATTTACATTAATGGACAAAGATATTCAAAAACGTTGAATATTTTGAACCCCTCTTTGTTTATCTCGACAGTTTAGTTCTAATCAAGATTACAGTTCAGTGAATTTGTCTCCACTTCAAAAACTTTTGTACAGTTCAAAATACGTACAGAATGCTTATTAAACTATTAGCATTTTTGACTCTTGCTAAGTCTTAGGTATCGCCTGGATAAAAATAGAAGCAGGACTGAGAACTTAATTCATTATATTGCATTGACATTACATGGTAAGATTTGACAGCCTACGTGGCCCAGTTGGTCGAGAGCCGGCTGTAGAACGAGAGATTACAGGTTCGATTTCTCGCGTCTAGACAAATGTTTCTGCCGCCCGCAGATATTTGTGTCCCATGTGCATGCTGTTAGAAAGAAAGAAAACAAATTAATTAGTTAGAAAAACATATCTCGTATTTTCTTAAGCCCAAAGCACTAGACATGTGTCTTAATGCCAGTTTAGGTTATATATTATATACTGCTATACATGTGACTGTTTATAACTCTCATAGTAAACGTTTGCAATACGCAATAAAAAGTATGCTATATTTTATCAACTGTGTCACGAAGCAATTAACCCTTCTATTATTTTTATGATGGGTCCCGTTATTGAATGCAGGGACTCAATTGGATCCATTTGTGTAATTAATTACATGGAAATTGTACTGCGAGCCTTAGTTTGTAATGGTTGATTGTTGATTATTTCGCAGAGTCTAATTGCCGTCGATAATTTTATTCTTATAAATAGTCAATTAGTATACACATAATATATGAATTAAAACATAACTTATTTTTAAAGTAATAAATAATTGCAATGAATGTTTTCCTTATTCGTATCTTTTTGTATCTAATACAGCGCATGATGTTAGTATTTCAACAAAAATGTTTGTGAGTGTTTCTTCATGTGTTACATTCATAGCGTTATAATTGTAAATATTTCGTAATAGTGGACAGAGACTCTTAGACATAAATTATTTTAGAATTTGTCTTATATAAAAACTTACAGGTATTGACAGAACATTAGAACAAAGTCTGCAATTAGCATTTAATATGTGCAGCCATTAATTTCATTAACAGCAAAATGAATTTAAAAATACCCACTGAATTCACTCGTCTATAAAAACATGACAAAACAATTCCTCACCTATTCCTTCATAATCTGTCAATTAAAAGCAAGAACTAAATACTCTTTGTTAATCCGTTCCAGTTGAAACTTATCTCGTCTTAGCAAAGATGAAGTCCAACTGCGTCCGTCGATAAAGCATTCAGGCTTTATCTACTGGTGGAATTCCTTTGGCAAGCAAACATTGGTTAGTTGGAGACCAGTATTTCAACCACAAACATTAAGTGAATGGTGCACGTATCGGTGAAATGTCAATATCAGTAATTAAAGCGAATGGTCGACGCCAATTTAAAGTAAATTGATATTTTATAGATGATGTAATTTTTGGTGTGATTTTTAAATATTTCTCGGGTTTTAGGCTGTAAACGTATTTTTTTTTAAATTATGCCTTGAAAAGTTAATAGAATATACCGGGTATCTCAAGACTGCTACAGAAAACGAAGCAAGGTGGTCGTTTTAGTGACTACAAAGACAATGCAACTAAAAATTTTGCTAAAAAACGCGACAATTTTTTTTACAATTTTTTTAATATCGTTATTTTTGGGTGGTACATCCAATGTTTTTGCTAAAATAATAATTGAAACTATTTTAAACCTTAGATTCTTTATTATTATATTAAAAGGGTATACACTATTATTTTACGAAAAAATGTATTTACCACCCAAATACGACCACATAAAAAAATAACAAAAAAAAATTTTGTCGCTTTTTTTTCCAACATTTTCTGTTGCGTTGTGTCTGGAGTCGCTTATACTATCACCCAGCTTCGTTTTCGGTAGCAGTCTTGATATACCCTGTATATTGGCTTAACATATTGTCTACTTGTTTTTTATTAGTACATCTTGTCAGGTTAGTGTGTATTGCTTAACAATCGATAATACTGTTGCACAATATTGCTGCCAAAAGGTAACTGCAGTGTATATACACCTTTACGTGAGGTTAAAAGAAGATTTACGTGCATATTATAGCAAAGATAAGATAAAACTCATATCCAGCTGAATAAAAATGATAGAAACTTCTTAGAAGACACCTGGGACCGTTCTGGGATACTCCACTAACAGCAAGACAATAGTACTAGCCATTCTGATAATGTTACAGTGTGATCTCAACACGTAGTTTTTGTATATTTCCTTAGTGTAAAGTTTAGTTGCTATTCGAGTTTATGCCTTGCTTTTAAAAAAATTAACTACAGAAAAGACCAGCACTATTTTAGGCAAATAATACAGTCAAAGTAAATTACTGCTAAGATAGTAAAAGTACGTATTATTGAGTTTAGAGATATGCTAAACGCATATTTCTTTCCATGTTTAGATTTTCCGCATACCTAACATTGTGTTGCTTAACCGCCAAGCGAACAGCTTTGTGCCCAATCGCTACGCGCCCATCATTACTGACAATTATCATGAAAATAAAAACTCGTAAAAATAAATTATTCAGAATAAACATATTATTCTGCAAGAACTCATTCCGTAAGAACAATAATTCCGCGACAAAGAACAAATATTCCGTAAAAACACTTTACGAAACATACCTACACGCCCATTAAAGCTCCGTTTAACTCATACAATTTTGCAATTACAAAGGAATTGTGGTTCCAACAACGTTATGTCGTAAATCCCATCACAATAATGAAAAGTAAACGTATTAAATTCAGTAAATAAATTCACGGAGCGGTTCCTAGGCCGAAACGTTTGAGTATTTGCCAAAAACGTGATTAGCTTTCCCCAGATGAAAATATGGCTGTTGCTTGGTCCAATTTTTAGTCAGATTGATTTTTTTTTGTTTATTGCACTTTCGGTGTATGCAATTCAATTAGATAGACGCTAAAACATCTGAAGATTTACTTAATGAGTTTTTTAAAGTTAGTTTCAGTTTTGGATGGAGGTCGCTTAAAGAAGGTCACTCTGAAAGTTTTGGGTGACGGTGTACAGCGATGGATATGCAAATACATAGCGTAGGTGAAAAATATACAGTATTATGTCTTGTTTGGAACCAATGCATACCATTTTGTGATTTGTAGTTATTTCTCCTGTCAGTGTAAAAAAACTCTGTGTGAGTTAATGGGTTTGAAAAATCTTTTGACAGTTATTTTTCTATGCTTGGAGGGAGCTATACCCCTGGCAGCCCTTGGGACAGAAATAAACTCAGCCAACTGTAGGACGTAGTTATTACAAATGTGCCCTCACCCTTCAAGAACATAGGCGTGGGATCTAGGCGTGAACGTTTGCATTCACGCGATCCCCTCCCCTCTTGGAAAACTGTAAACAATACTTTGTACAATCTCGATTGTAGAGGCCTGTGCAATGCAGTGGAACGTATAAAGGCTGATACAGTCAGACAATTCATACAGTACGTTCGAAAAAAAAAAAAACAACGATATTTTTGTATATTTTCTTTAAAATGTCAAATATTGATGCAGCCCTATAAGTCAAACAACATATTGGCAAGAGACACAGCAAGAGGTCATCGGTACCACTCATGTACCACTCGACACAAACACAATTGAATAGGGTTGCCAAGTTATTTAAATGATTGTCAACTAAGATGAATTTATTTAGTTTATGACAAGCAAATAAATCTATGCCTCCATTTTACGCCGCTTAAAAGTGGGATACTCAATTAAGTGCAATACGGTAGACGTAAAAAATGTTATATTTTTAATATTTATGGCACCTCCCTGGAATAACTATTTTCATAAATAGTTTATCAAAGTAAAGTCTTTATCGGAGGTTATTTACCTCTTTAGTCCATTGATTTGTCACCCGCTTTGCTGCGGACGTGGATAAAAATATTTCCAACTCGTCCTATCATTTACTTCATGATAAATTTCATTGCGGGTTAAAGACAAGTTAGATATTCCCAGGGACTCGCCGAGCGTCAAAGCTCGGTGTCATTAAAATGCGTGCCACTTTTGATCCTAGTTTACAAAAGTTGCAGTGGCGGGTGTGAGGGCGGGACAGTCTCCAAAGGTTCATTAAGCAATTTCCCGAGTTCTTCAAAATCACCAGTAACGAATTACAATGATTGAAGCTTAAAATATTATTTATCTCATAGTACAGTTCATGTAAATACATTTTTTAACTAAAAGTGTCTGAAACCTTCATTTTGCATTCAACGCAAAACGCAGCGCAGTTAGCTATATGCCATGGATGGAACGAGAGGCCGCAGATTCGATTCCCGCCCCGTCATATATTTGTGAGACCGAAAAGTGTCTCGTAATTTCTGATATCCATGGCTCAAGACCTTATACTTAAGCCCAATTGCATCAATTATCTTGCCAACTATCCATCATCGCCATACATTTGAGAAGTCTTTGACATTGCTAATGTATGGGATTGTCATTTCCAAAGTCAAGTTATGGGCAAAGTTAGTTTGTGCAATTGATACTTAGTTTAGTGTTAGGACTATAATAAAATAAATAAATAATAAATAAATAACACCCAACAGTCACATACATAGGTCCTGACCCCACACTAAGATCGAGTCTTGTGTCGTGGGTATCAAGAACTACGAGAGACTTTTCGGTCTCACATACACCCAGACCCGGAAGAAATATTTGTGGCCTATGTATCTAGCTGTTGGGTGTAATTATTTATATTCAAAATATCGTCATTAATGCTGAGACTAATGACAAAAGAATCAGTGTATAATAATTTCAGTCTCCGTTTTCAGTAATGATGATATGATTTTATTGAGTGGCTTGTACTTGTACTGCATTTGTTCTACGGTACCATTACTACTTTGAGGTCTTGAGTTCGAATCCGGGATCGAAATCCCGGTTCGGGCGAAGTGATATTGGATTTTCCATTTATCAACTCAATTTGTGCCCGATATGGCGATATGGCCTTCTTGTCGCATCCTGGGACGGACCACATAAGGCGAAAGTGATATTATCTCGTTCAAAATAAAATATTCTGCACGGGATATCAGAATGTTGCGTAAAATTAATGAATCCACGGAATTCATTAATTTGCGTTATAATTAAGTAATCATCCGCTTTCGAATTGTATGTTTATCATCAATCGTGTTATTATTAAATCCTACAAAAGATTTTTCATTCCAACAATGGAACATTATGTTGAAGCGAGATTTCACGTAATAATTTTGAGGGCATGTATTGTCGTTAGGAAAAAAGTTGCTATTTTAATACGATGCTTATGTTACTGGTTGTAGGTCTCTCATGTGTGAGAAGCCGCCTGGATAGGTATCACCGCAATGTCTATTTCTCTCACCAAACAGCTGTGTAATTACTCGACATATTGAGACTTAACATCTTGTGTCACAGGATGGCGAGCGCAGTAGAATGCCTAGTGCATTGCTTTGTAATTCAAGGTGTTTTTGGTTTTGCTACTGTTCATGAGCGGTCGTATCGCTTCCAATCAGGCGAACGGCATTCTCGTATTGCATTCATAGCAATAAAAATATATTAATGTGCTCAGTCAATATGTTTATGCTTATATCTAAATCAGAGTAGGTATATACCCTCCACTGTTAACGATTTGCATTAGTTGAGATATATCTTTTATTGCTTGTGTAGGCAAACGAGTTAGCGGCCCGACTAATCTGCCTGTTACCGCCGCTCATGGGCTCATGGGCAAATTCAAAATGCAGCGTCTCGTGTGGTAAGTACTTTCATTGTTCCATACAATTGGAATTGGAAGGGTTTATTAGAAATGTTATATTATACCAGCTTTATTATGCCAGATCTAAGAGATCCAATTAAAAATGAGGATAATAGTTGAGTAGAAAAAGGTAAAGTTTTGTGGTGCAATGCCAAGCATTGCTTTGTAATTTAAAGTGTTGTTTGGTTTTGCTTCTGTTTATGAGCCGTCGTATTGCTTAAAATAGGGCAAATGTCATACTCGTGTCGACATTCATTGCAACAAAAATAAAGCTACTGATAAAGCCCAGCAGATACAGAAACATACAAGGATAACTAATATGCCATCAGGCGAACAGCACCCTTCTATCTTCTTCTCGCCATTCATTGCAATAAAAAAAACTAATAATACCCGATAGTGCAGGAAAGGTATTTAGGCCACTTATAAAAGGGTAAAGCAGTGTCCAACTTCCATCCACAAAATAGCCCAATAACGGATGCAGGAAGATGAATTATGAAAATTAATGTTTTCGGCTTATAGAATAGGTTTTTTTATCATGGTAAAAATAATTCATTTCAACAAACATACATTACGTTTTAGATAAAAATATCTCATAAAGAAACAAACTGTGCGCATAAAAGTGCTTATATTCAATGCAAAATGTAAAGGTTATAACACATCTGTCTAGTTTCAACTGAAACTTATTCATCAAACGCGCTGTTTCGTTTACATATCTATTCGAATAATGTAAGCTGGGTACACACTTGCGTTTGGTATACAGTGCGATTAAAGTGTGCCTGATTTTATATTAGTGGGATATATTTAAAAAACTGCCAACTATTGGAATGGATGCGCCTGCCAATATGAGCACGGTGGTTGCGGGTTAAATTCCAGGGCACATCTCTGACTTTTCGAAGTCACTTGTATATTGATAGTCAATCTGTATCAGTATCTGTATCTGCCCATATACGTCCCACTACAGGGCACGGGCCTACTCTACAATCGACAGTACGATTGAGAGTGGTTAGGCCATATAGTCCACCATGCTGGCCTAGAGCGGGTTGGCGGACTTACATACCATAGAAATTCTTATAAATCGCTATGGTATGCAGGTTTCCCCATGATGTTTTCCTTCACCGTTTTTAGTGCGTGGTGATCGACTAGCAATACACACATCACCGAACTAATCCAATGAAATACCTGAAACGCTCAATACAGCTAAATTCGTTCAAAATTCTCGAAATATTTCTCATATAATCTGAAATGAGGAAAGCGAACATAGTCCGCCAATGTTGAGAGTATTTCCTGTACTGTCAAAAGTCTGGTCATTCATTCCCAAGCATAGGAGCTATGGTGAAGATCAATAACTTACTTCTTGGTTATTTCAATAACTTGAGACCCTGAGAAAATGTTATAATATTTAAATATATACCATGAATCTATACCATTCTTTGTATTAAGAACATTCACTTTTCATTCTGATATTTACGTTTATTTATTTATTTTCTTTATTCAACAAAATCCACAGCCCTTAATACTAATATAATTCAACTGGTGTGCTTATCTTACGGCCAGTGATGGATTTACATTTTAAAAACATAACTTATATAATACGGATCTATTCGTGCTTTGGAATCTGGACTAGGCCTATCTATTAACAGTTCCTTCTGAGTATAGGATTCTTATTTCTTTAATAGGACGACTTATTACGTAGTCGATCGCGCTGGTCGATTGTTAGTTGGTAGACTTACGTTTTTCATAGGTATATTATCGCATGCTGGTTTCTTTGCAACATATTTCTTCACGGCAAAACTATAGCAGCCTTATTAATAAATAGTTTATTAATCTATTTTATTATTATTATGTTTTTTCTTCTACGCTCAAACTAAATTCAAAAGTCGTCTGAAAGGGAAAAAACATATACTGGTGGTTGGTCTCTCATATGTGAGAGGCCGCCTTCGTAGGAACAACCGCAATGTCTATTTCTCCCGGTAAACAGTAGTGTAAATGCACTGTTATGCTTCAGTGTGACGGACATTGTAGCCAGAGTAACTACTGCACATATTGCGACCTAGTATCTTATGTCTCAGGATAGCGAGCGCAGTGGTATGCCTGCCATTGCCTTGTAATTCAAGGTGTTTGGTTTTGGCACTGTTCATGAGCGGTCGTATCGCTTACCATCAGGTGAAAGGCATGTTCGTCTCGCCATTCGTTGCAAAAAAAAAACTTCGATAACTAAAATAGGTTCATATACTGTGAATGAACAAGGCCGTCACAGTATTTATTTATTTATTTATTTATTTATAAAAAACATCAACATATAAACATACAGCGTGTGCCAAAACGTTTACATGAAATTAATTAAATTAAACAATTTTACGCTAATAATCATCTACACAGAAAACTAAAGCTAAAATATAAAAATAGAAACAAACAATTATAAAATAAAACAATAACTAACATAGATAACAGCAGATATAAATCATTCAAAAAAAATAACAAAATGAAAAGATAGATACAAAACATCAACACAAAAATCAAACCTGAACACCAAATACCCACGTGGCATATTTAAATATTAGATGAAGATTGTCATTAAAAATATCGACATCTTGGATTTGGCTTGTGAATGTATTTAATAGGCTAATTGCTCTGCTTGTCGGAGTTCTATTAACATACCCAGGAGCTGGACAGGCGAACAGCTGATGTCGTCGCCGACTACCAGTCCTTAAATATTGTTGAGGCACGTATAGATGAATCTGCGCCAGTACCACAGGGTTATCTATCTTGTTCCTCAGTAGCAAACAATAATGTATAATAACTGCCAATTTCCGTCTTAAGGATAAAGTGTTTCGTCCTATCATGCCTGACACAAACAATGAAGGATAGAGATACGGGTAGTATCCGTACCTCCTTTTATATAAGTGCCGAGCGAATTATATATAATTATATATATTAGTATAACGTAACTACCTTGTTATAAAACAACAAACCAAAATCCATATTAATATACTACCCAAGTTTACTCGTAAAAGGTGGATCACTAATAAGAACGCTTTGAAGCGGAAACATACTACTGACACGCCACGCCACCCGACCCGATGTAACTTGTGTTGAATTAAATGAAATCGTAGTATTTTATATGACCAGAAACACACTACGAACCCGCCACGCAACGTCATAGAAAATATTAAGATTAGTTTTTTTTTTTATTTCATTGAATGACGAGACGAGCAAGCCGTTCGCCTGATGGTAAGCGATAAGACCGCTCGTGAACAGTAGCAAAACCAACGCCTTGTATTGGAATGCAATACTTGGCTTTCCACTGCGCTCGCACATACTGAGACATAAGATGTTAAGTCTCAATATGTCCAGTAGTTACTAGTTACTCTGGCTACAATGCCAACGATTTAATTCAACACGTGACGCGTCGGGTCGCTTGGCATGGCGTTTCAAAAGTATGTATCCGCCTACTCGGGCCACGCACGTTAGAGTTGCGTGCAACACGATATAAACAAATCCGTTATTACCGGCGTGCAATTTTACTTGCGCTACTGAAAATATTTGATGATAAGTAGGGAATGTTCAACGCAACGGTTGATATTTCTTTTTTAACTAGATTGTTGGTGTGGATTTTCTTGGGTTGGAATGTGAATTTAAAACTCAATAACCAGTTCATTTCAGGATTGTATCTAAGTAAATTAAGTAATTAATTAACTGACGGGAATTGACCACATTTAATTATAAGACAAATATTGCTTTAGTCTAATATTTTGGCTTCGTGAGTGAGTTTGCCGGATGCTGTATACTCTTTCCCTCTTCCTAGCCTTTTTCCTTCCCGATCCCCTCCCCATTTGATGGACCGGCAACACATCTATAATCCAAGCGTTATAAATGTTCATGGCGGCAGTGACCATTCGTTAGTTCGCTCATTTGCCGGAAATATACCGTAAAAAAAAGAAATTCCTACGGAGAACACCAATATATTTTCTTGTGCTTTCCTTCGTCATTTCTACGAATATGGTAAAGATAAATACCCCTAACTGACTAAAGTTTCTGTCGTTTTGTATTGATGAAAAAATATTTTTCAACTTGCCTCAGAAGAATTTTGGAGAGGAAAAGAATTTCGAAAAAACATTATTTATTTGATTTCGAAGAATCCATTTACTAATAAGAAATTGTTTTTTTTTTTCCAATAGAGTGTATTTTTGTTACAATTTAGGGTACAAAACAAAAAAAACTTATTTTACAAAATATAAAAAAACAAACAAACTTTCTTATTTTTGATAGCTATTGGTAAAAGGCAATGGATTGTAAAACAATACTGGTTGACAGACGGTACATAAGACTTAATATTGTTTAACATTTTAGTTTCAATTTTAGTGTTTCTACGTATAAGTACTCATAAATAAGGCTCAAGTTGTATTGACTCAGTTTTATGGTCGATTGTTATTTTAAATTGATCTAACCCAAAGAAAACGTAATAAGCGACTTGTTATATAGCAACAAAATTATACATTAAGTACTGTAGTAAAAAAGTTAATTTAAATTCATATACGAGTTGTTAATATGTATCAGCCCATATACGTCCCACTGCAGGGCACGGGCCTACTCTACAATCGAGAGTACGATTGAGAGTGGTTAGTCCACCACGCTAGCCTAGTGCAAGTTGGCTTACATACCAAAGAAATTCTTATAAATCGCTATGGTATGCAGGTTTCCTCACGATGTTTTCCTTCACTGTTTTAGTGCGTGGCGATTGACTATCAATACATCATGACTCCGAAAAGTCAGAGGTGTGCCCTAGGATTTGAACCCGCGACCACCGTGAACAGTGGCAGCCGCATCCGGTACGTTTACAAACAGGCCACCACACACACAGTCGTTAATCAATAAATTAGCGAAAAAAAAAATACTAGGTATACAGCATTGTAAACCGGGTGGTAGTGAAAAAAGAGATGGCTGCGATGGCTTTTGGTCGCGAGAAAACTACACCATGAAAGCAGTCTAACACTGGCTTAAATACTGTTTGGTTAGACGAATAATTATTTGTTTCACGCTGCAGTGCTTTAGTTCTACCAAATGGAACAAGATGTTTGTATGGGATAGCTTCTCTATACGTAGTAATATTTCTCAATATATCTGTATCAGCCCATACACGTCCCACTGCAGGGCACGGGCCTACTCTACAATCGAGAGTACGACTGAGAGTGGTTGGGCCATATAGTCCACCACGCTGGCCTAGTGCGGGTTGGCGGACTTACACACCATAGAAATTTCTCAATGGGCTAGCCTAAAACAGAAAAAAAAATACAATATTGCAAGCAGTGCAATCGCTGGTTGGTAATACGGACGCAGTTGCGACTAATCGTTTGAGTGCGAAACTGCTGATATTTGTATAAATTTTACAGCCACGAGGTCCGCGCAATCTTCATTTGCGCGACGATGATTACACCCGTTCTTTGTTCGCGTCCAACCATTGTGTTATGTCCGTTGTATGGTTTTTTCATCTCATAAATAATACAGAAGTCTGATAGGATGCGAGCTATGCATAATAAACTCGATGGAACGTTGCTTAACTGCCGCCAATTTTGCATAATGTTTTTCCATTCGACAATATCGTGGACGGCTTTGATTGGTTCTGCTTTATTTGTAAAGCTAGCTTTAGGCTTGTTTACCTGAAAGATTCTTTATATTATTATCGTTTACATTTTGTTACAGTGGAGTATTACGGTTACGGCAATATTTATAGAAGGATGCTTACGATTTAAAAATCTATCACTTAACTGATGCTAGTTCTATTAGATAAAGAAAAAATATCTTAAAACTAAAACCAATTGGTATTTATGAAGTATATTTTTTCTGTGTCTGTCTGTATCTGTATCAGCCCATATACGTTCCACTGCAGGGCACGGGCCTACTCTACAATCGAGAGTACGATTGAGAGTGGTTAAGCCATATAGTCCACCACGCTGGCCTAGTGCGGGTTGGCGGACTTACATACCATAGAAATTCTTATAAACCGCTATGGTATGCGGGTTTCCTCACGATGTTTCCCTTTACCGTTTTAGTGCGTGGTGATTGACTATCAATGATGATTGGTGATTTTTCTGTGTAGTTACTGGATATATTAATGACCGCATGGAAATGAAAATGCTTTATTGAATTCATTAAAATGTTCAACATCATTTAGATTCAGCTATTTTTTTTATCTACCACCCGGTTCGGAAAGCGGTTTTCACTAGAGAACAACGGGCAAGAAACTCTGATATTGCTCTTTTCAAAAACCAGTTTACAACATAGTGATTATTATAATACAAAATTTTAATTCATTCAATCAATAAGTTGGTTTAAATCAGAGCAGTTCATTAATAATTTGTTATAACAAAAGCAATATACATTTGAAATACGAACATGTTTACATTATATTTAATATGGCATGTATCAAACACAAAACTAAATGTTTAACGTCAATTACTCGTAGTGGATCAACAATTATTTCAAATTGTTTATTCTATTTCAACTGAAAAGTGATTCTATTTCAATTCATAAAAATACAATCTATTTATAAATATTGCTGAGAAAGTATCGTAGGATTTATTCAAAACGCGATATTAAGGTTTTCATATGTGGAACGCCGGCTGAAGCGACTTCTGGCCACTGGGGATTTTATTAAGACTTCATAATTTTGTATCCGTTTCACTTAACTTGTTTTCCTTATCCTTATACCACCGCTCACATCACATTTATTTTAGAAATACTGTATAATGGACTCTATTTTTGTATCTATTATATTATTAATTCGTGAAGAAAAAATCTTTGTACGTAGTTTTACGAAAATTGCGCCCACTGGGAGGCATGAAATTTGGCACATACGAAGATGATATAGAGAAGTTCAGAAACCAAATGTTTAAATAAAATATTAATTAGAAATTCATTAAATTAAATTAATGAAAGTTCAATCACTTAGGACCACCCAATATAGGATGGTCTGTCTTTGGTTGATAAGAGATGTAAATGACGTTCAAGCTTGAAAAACCAACCAACGTAAAATAATCTGCCTCTCATTGATGGTTACGTAATAGAAAGATATTCTGTAAAGCATATAAAATATGTTGTTAACACGTTCAGTGTTTTAGGGTACCTAAAAGATCCCTTACGGGAATTTCAGCCAGTACGTGCCAAAAATCCGTAAATAACATTAATGACACTGTCATTAATGTTATACATTTAAAAACTTTTTAGGAGATTGTTTAAGTCTTATACGCACTGCAGTTAAGAAAAGTTACGAGTTGTAATAGGTCTCAAACGCACTGGCTGTAAGTCTTCTGAAAATGGGCCCGCAGTAAACGTGTTTATCCAATTAAAATATATACCTATTCAAGTTAAAGAGTATAACAAAAATCGATTCAGATCAAGAGCTCGTTACAAACGTATTAAGCGAAGTTCGAAGAGCTAAAATAAAACAAACAATATTCATACAAATGTGACATTATATAGCGATTTAGATTTTCATTTCCCGCGCTTGCTCTCATTTTGGCGCCGCGTGCGTTTTACTGCATTCCACATTCGAATTTTTATATTTTATATTTTTAACGTTACATGCACTTTGATTAAGTATGCGGTTGACTTTGTTTATATAAAATACCGGTTTTTTTTAAAGTCGATAAATTCAAAAATGATTGTAACATCTTTCAAGCACGGAGCTTATATTACATAACTTAAATTGCCTATATAATAAATAAATAATAAATAACACCCAACAGTCACATACATAGTCCTGACCCCACATTAAGATCGAGTCTTGTGTCGTGGGTATCAGGAACTACGAGAGACTTTTCGGTCTCACAAACACCCAGACCCGGAAGAAATATTTGTGGGCCGCACAAACATTTCTCTCGGTGCGAGGATCGAACCCACGGCCTCTCGTTTCACAGGCGGCGATTAACCGCCTGCGCCACGGAGGCTGTCATATAGTCATGTGATAAAATTATGTTTATGTATATTTACTTTTATGTTATTTTCGTCTCAGTATATTGTGATGAACGGGTACCCTCTCTTTATATTTTTACCGGTGGTAGGTCTCTCATATGTAAGACGAGTGGCCTTCTGGGTTGGTACCACCGCAATGGCTATTTCTCTCTCCAAACAGTAGTGTAAACTCACTGCTGTGTTCCGATTTCAAGGACAGTGTAGCCAGAGTAACTACTAGAAATATTGATACCTTATGTCTTAGGATGGCGAGCGCAGTGGCATGCCAAGTATTGCTACTGTCCATGAGCGGTCGTATCGCTAGCCATCAGTCGAATGGCATGTTCATCTCGCCATTTATAACAATAAAAAGAAATAGCTTTTCGTTTATTAGACCATGTCGAACGTAAGATGATGGTGCGGCATTTAAATCACATTACTGAAAGATAATAAAAATTCCAATTGAATTTTATAATATTAATATAAACACATTCAGCAACCACGTTAATATTAAATTCCATGATTTTACAATTACATCAAAACATTCTAAAACACATCGACATAACATAATTACATTAATAAATAACATTATTCACATCCACACGAAATTGCATTGTCAACTAAAATCAGCGAAATATTTCTCGTAATCCTTCGCACCGCAAATTTCAATTCACAAATACGGATAAAACACTGGCTGACTGTAACGCTAGCCTGCTCACAGCTCAGGCCCGGGAAATTAGCCCCTAAACACACATTATTTACCGGGATAATAATCTAGTAAATTAGCAGGTCGTTGAATGGTCGCCAGCGGCGGTATGTCGATCGTTTACGTGAAAACAGCCAGAGCTTTGCCCCAAATTACTATGTTGGCGGGGATTAATTGAATTTATGCTTTTTCGATTTTGAAAGTTTATCGGTTCAGTTTTAACAGGTTTTAGCTATTGTAGTATTCTTTTAAAAGTGAAAATAACTCGACCAATGTATAAAGAATAAGTTTAGTAAGAATATCTTACATAAGCTTACTTGTCCATTTGAAAAGGTAGGCTTAGGTGATATGAGTGTTAGCTAAATTTTGTCGAGCATATTTTCGTCCCATTTCGATACTGGACGAGCTTATAAACATGCCTCGTGTAAATTCCATTCCCGGGTCAATGATAAGAAACAAGACATGAAGTAGGAGTAATACCGTCGAATGGCAAATAATGTTTATTGCTAACTTATAATCAATCTGGATTGCGTATCTAGTTACGATAAGATACTTTTCCCAAGACATAATTAAAAATAAGTCAAACGAAGAACGTCTTCAGCAATTCTGCATATCGAGTCCCCTCGATATCTTTCTAGGCATACAATCGAGCTAATTGATTCTACTTTACATAAAAGTGCCTTAAGCACCAACTACAGAATGTAGAAACAACTGAAGCAATAGCTTTTGTCGATAAAAAACAACATCGCTCTGGGCAATTTATCAGCAACAAATAAAGGAAAGTTAAGAGTAAACCCATAAGGAGATGATCTTTAATAGTCAAAAAATATAAATAATGAAATAAATAAACACCAAGCAGTCACGACCTGCATAGTTCTGACCTCACGATAAGATGCACGTATTATGTCGCGTAAATCAAAAACTAGACTCTTTGGTTTCAGAATACCTAGATTGAAAACAAATATTTGTTGAATTGAGAAACATTTACGAAAACCAAACCCACACCCTTTTGTTTCGCTTTATAGCTGACTCTCAATCAAATCATGAGCCTGTCATTCCAACAATCCTTCTACTTGTTTGATCCCACACTAACTCAGATACGACTCAACACAACCATTCAAACATGTTGCAGAGTGATTCGGCTTATAATTTTACGACCGACTAGACTGTCGGATACCAACCCTTTGGGATTTCATAAATTACCCGAGATAAATCCCTAGTACTCTAAATACATTTTCTCTTTGTCATAAATCTGCTCGTAATCATGGAACTCGGTTGGTTATCTCTAATTTGTTTATTGCATGGACCGCTAAAATTCTCATTTGTGGCTTTAAAGCGTGCTTGACGGTAATAAAATTCAATGAGGAAAGTAAATATAATATAATTAGTTCATTTGACCCGTATTTGGTTTTAAAATAAAGTAAAAATCGTGAATGGGACGTAATGCTCTATAAATTTCAAGTGCCCTTTTCGATCTGCTTGGCATTTTAACGAAAATAAAAAAAAACAACTTAATACGCGATGGAGGGAAATACAAGACAGTAGTCCTTGCGAGTTACTTATCTCAGACTGTGTACATCAGTTCCGAGCGTGCCGGCATAATTGTGTCGACCAGAGAGATAGCTATCTCTCATTTGCGTATAATCTTCTCGGATTGCGACAGTCTCATAATCAGGTACAGTGGAGTCACTTTGATGTGTCTATATATAAATAATTGTACTTCTTTTACTTCAATCCATACCCACTTCAATACGTCATTAAAATAAAGTGATTAGACAAACAGCAAACTACGGCTTAATTTATCAATTAAATGAAAATTAAGATAAACTATTACATAAAAATAATAATTGAAGAAACTTTCCATTCAAACTCTAGTCTTATCCAAGATTACCTAAAGTGAAAACTGTAATCCTAGATCCGTTCACGACTTAGTCACTAGCTCACTTTGCTTTGTCTTTGAACCAGCAATTTCATGCTACAAAGACCTAGTAAACTCGGATTCAGTCTTTTCATAAAGGAGGTGCCAATTTCTTTTCATTTTTCTTGGCTTTAACAAATAATTTCTATTTTGTATGTCTAGGTTACTACTTTTTTTTACCAGCGATTCACGTATTGTTTCTTTAATAAGCTTTATAAGGAATTGTCTCGATTGATACAAATATTTGATAGTGAATATTGTTTTTTTATTTCAATTAATGGCAAGTTGAGCATGCCAATCATCCGATGGTAAGCGATAGGCCCGCTCAAGTAGCAAATCCAAACAACACCATGAATTACACAGCAATGCTTGGCATTCCACTTCGCAGCACACATTGAGCCATAGCATGTTAAGTCTCAATATGTCCAGTAGTTACTCTGGCTACCGGCGTAATGTACATTACGCCTATGTGCAATATGTATTACACTGCCATATCTGCGTTTTCATTACGTTTATTTACAATCTGGCTGCATAAGAGTTAGCTGGCTTTATATTAGTTAGGATAGAGTTAATAAACTATTAGTTACAAACTATTAGTTGGTTGTCTGTAAGAGATCGCCACGAGCGATAAGACCGGGTTTTGTACGTTTCTTTTTCTTCTTTATTATTGTTAATCTCAGGTGTACAATAAGTTTTAAATAAATAAATCAGTGATAATAATGATGATTATGATGGTAGAGTACTTATTGATCTGCTGAGATATTTTAATTCAATCGTTACAGCTCACTCTTCACAATATTTTGGGATTAAAATTAGCTTATCCAACTGCGGGAGTTATTAGTGACAGTTGCTAACCTCTTGAGTGAGTGAGTCGTGGGCTTATAATAGCAAAATGCCATCATTCAGGCCAACAATTTAACAAATTCCAGACTCGATTATGAAAAGCAATAAATTAAACAAACCTTACAGGGACAAAGACATTAATAGCCACGATCAATAGCCCCTGAACTTTCTGAGGGTCTACCCGGACGAAAGTGCGAACACTTAAGTTTTTGGGTCAACACAGATAAGTTACAGCGTTCTGCCGTATTTGCTAATTCAAAAAATCAATATTCCAATGCTGGGTTGATTTATCATTAAGTAGACATTAGATTGAGCTTTGAATAGTTACCGATGTTGTTCAATACAAGTGCGTGCAAAAAACGATCCATACCGTTCTTTTGTTTCTAAGAGGAATAAATAAGGGATAAGATGTATGTACATAATTAAACAGTGCTACTACTGCCTTAGACTACGATAAAAAATCACAGTACTGCACGTTTTTTGTACAACATTCGCCACTGTTAATTTAAAAACGTACTATATAACGCTGTGTAAAAGTAAAGAATTCTTCTGTTGAATAGAATCTTGTTTATTATCAATATAATATCTATAACAATATTTGTACAACAATGAATTGAGGCCGCTTCCGACAGGTCCATTTGGCGATCCATGGGGGACGCCTATCTTTAGCAGTAGAATTTCTGTGGCTGAAGAGAGTGATTGTTTTTTGCTGTGGTATTCAATGGCCTAAGCCCTGTCAATCGAATTTTCAGTTGTAGAGGAGGGACGTGCAGTGCAGTTGGCGATTGTAGGTAGATATAATACGGCATTGTTTTTCAAGTTTTTGATGTAGGTACTCCGTAAAGCTATGAAATGAGACGATTTTCTTGCTTGCAAGTATATTTACTGACACGAATCGATGTATACCTGAAGTAAGAGAATCTAGGTCGCCTAATGAATATAATTCAGTGCGTCTAGCATAATTTTTACTATGAATGTGTTCGTGATTGCACTAGAGATAAGTAAGTAGAGATAAGAGGTAAGATTATTTCTTTGATCGTTAGTTCCGCAGATTACTAGGGTTACTAGATTATCTGTTAGTTATTAATACTGTATTGTTTTCTAAACACGAATTTACCATGTCTGCACGTTATTCCTAAAGTATGTTTTGAAATTCCGAAAAAATCATTGTTTCCTTTTGCTTCTAAAATAGATTAATTTCAATTATGTGGTACCACCGTCTCGCAAAATGCAGATCCAATATGACAATTTTGTTATCATGGTTTGTTTGATGAGTCGAACAGACAAAGCCCTAATCTAACCTAACCTTTCCTTTCTATCGTCCTATTAATTCCTTCTTCCAATTTGAGTGCCAACTAGGCAATGAACCTGCAATGAAATTACTAAAGATATGAACCAGGACGAAAACTGGTCCCTCTTATTCGAAAACAAAGCCATGCTCGTTTCCGTGTAGATCTAGCCCCTTTTAGGTCTTATGGGCGTCCAAGACAGATTCTAGGCTACTCGCTCTGTCGTCCATAACGGAATCGCTGTTAGTGAGAGTACAACCCATTTTGGTCGCCTTAGACCTGTGTAATAAAAAAAGGAGATTATGACAAAATAATCGTGTTGCAGCTTAGAAAAATCCCTGTTTCGGTTCCTCTTAAGTGCAGAATAAGAACAAACGGAATAAGTAATAAAGATAGCTGAAATTCAATGTAGTTGTTCCAGTATATTTTAAATAATAAGATATTAAAACTACAAACATAAGAGAGGTATAGCAGAACTCCTCCGAACTAGCTCTCAATCCACAAGTGACCTATTTCCGACAAATAACTTCATACTCTACAATCCCTAGCTTAATTAAATAAACCAAACAAAGAAATCCATTAAATTAACCAACCAAAAAAAGAACAAGTAATTAACATTTCCCAATTCGGCGAAACCTTTAATTCGGGCGTACGTGTGGCTGCCGCAAAGATTGTATTTGGCAAGCCTCCCCAGGGATCGAATATATGACGGCCCCTTTAGCTTTTAGACGTAACGTCTAAATTAAACGGTGGAGGCTGGATTTTACTGCTAGAAGACTAGTATTTTGAGTTGTTTTATTAGGTAGTCAGACTGTATTTGTTCTAATTTTTTTAGTAACAATTCAATTTCAATCTGGTAAATTTTGTATTCTTATTTATGAATTAGGTATAACAAGTGGTTGTACCGTTGGCAACTAGCAAATTTATCACACAATTCTACGGGCTGATGATGAATAGAAAAATCAGTTTTCCCGATCCAGGATTCAAACCCGAAACCTCAGCATTACAATCATACTATAGTACAAATGCACCATCCAAGCATTTAAATGCAAATCTCAGTTTTGCTGCCACTCTTTATTATCGTGTCAAACAAAATTACCATACATTATCAATTCTCCTTAGATCTCCAAGTCTTAGCACTGAACTACTAGCAAATAATAAGCGCTAAGTCTCAACAGCGCCCACGCATTGTATCCAACAGTTTCAAGTTACGGTATAAGTTTAAATGCCCCAGGGCACATTGCACCGCATACGTAATCAGGGAAGAGGATTGAAATCCGAGTTTGAGCGTCTCAACTGCTATCAATAGTCGCGTGGGTAGAACTTAAGATCGGGTAATTGCGTTATTTATGAGTGTTTGGTAGGATTATAGTAGAGGATTATTTATGTCTGTATTTCATTATAAATAGTATTAAATATATAATTAAATGTAATATATATAATTATTAATTGTAATATATAATTATGTTCTATTTTTATTTTTAGTTATTAATTGTAGATTATTAATATATTTTTTACGCCTTAGACTGCCCTTTCTATCTCCAGTTAATATATCCATCCCATGGTTGCCTGTAAGAAATTACCTAGTGTGATAGACCGCCACTTGTACTATTATTCTTATTGTGTAATATCTTCATAGTATTTCTGTACAGTACAAAAAATAGGATTAAATAAATAAATAAAATAATAAAAAAGTAGAAAAAGGAGGTTCTGCATTAGCCCATATACTGTATGCGACAGGTTGACATAGAAATTTTCTAGTGAAAGAATATCACTTTCCAAGTAGTTTATATAGATTTTTTTTTCCAACGCAATGACATGAATGTAATTTGTATAATTAAGTCAAATTCATTATAGCAATATATTGTATCTACAATTAGTAACTGATTGATGTCTGCACATGGCAGATATATGAGAAAAACTATTTTAGAGGGACACTAACAATGAGATGAGACTGTTTTAGCCTCACAACCGCCACTGCAACTCCTGGCTTGTAAGCCAGGATCAACAGTGGCACGATCAATAAATAATGAAATTTAAAAAAAATAGTTTCAAAAGCTACCGCAGTCAATTCAATACACAACAATATAATACACAAAGAACACTGTAAGCAAGATCGAAATTGACAAACGTCGTCGATGCAGACTCTTGCAGCCTTCGATCAAATATACACTAGATACAACATGAGCGCTTAGAAAATGGCACCAAAAAGAGTGCTTTAAGCACTCTTTCGCCTTCAGTCACGCACCGACCGTTGTTTCCAAAACGTCGCAGAACTTTAGACAATATTATGTGAAAAGCTACTTTAAACTCCAGGAATAAGGTGGAATTTGTGTTAATATATTTGGAATATGTGATCTTTTTGTTTACTCTTTTTCATGTCATGCATCGGTGCCACTTTTTAACAGAACTTTTACAGGGAACTGTGTATCTAGTGTATATTTGATCGAAGCTTGCAGCACTAATACGGATGGCGCGGGTGATCAGACCCGATCGCTATCTCGACCTGTCGTCTACTATACGTCCTATTGTAGGGCATGGACGTCCTCTATAATCTCGAGTACGATTGAGAGGGGTTATTTGATATTACTATTGATAACTTCTGCATCTGTATCTGTATCAGCCCATATACGTCCCACTGCAGGGCACGGGCCTCCCCTACAATCGAGAATACGATTGAGAGTGGTTAAGCCATATAGTTCACCACGCTGGCCTAATGCGGGTTGGCGGACTTTACATACCATAGAAATCGCTATAGCATGCAGGTTTCCTTACGATGTTTTCCTTCACCGTTATAGTGCGTGGTGATTGGCTATCAATACTCACATGACTCCGAAAAGTCAGAGGTGGGCCCTGGGATTCGAACCCACCACCACCGTGAACATGTTGGCAGCCACGTCTGGTCCGTTTACCAACAGGCCACCACGCACATTGATAACGCACGCACGCAAATTATGTCGAGCGCGACCCGAGGTTGCAAAAAAATGCAAATTTAAAATATAATTAATTTATTAAAGTATAAAAATTACAAAATTATAACTAATTAATCTAGATGTCTACTGGTCGATGCGAGACCTAGAAGTGACGGTGGCCTGAGGGGCGAAGGCTTTGGTGTCCGCTTCCGATGACGTCGGTGCGGGGCACGAGGCGCTGAGTCGGCGGCTCGTGGTCGATACACGTTCCGCTGCGTCGGCGATCCTTCCGTTGCTAACTTGGATATTGGCAAATAGCATATTTGCAAGTCAGCGATATCTAGGGGTGGTCAATATGTAACACCTCCCCCCGTACTTCAGCGACTATTTCGAAACGATTTTTGATAGAGTCGCTGAAACGATGCTGGAATTGAGATTTATCTCTGAGGGATGACATCTCGGTTCTTGTATCTCGGAGTATGTTTCTTGTGGAGTATTTTCTTTAGCTTGATCTTCAATTGTTCGTTTGGTCCGGAAATACCAGTATGTGAGAGGTATAACCAGTGCTACTGTACTTAATAAGATGATGTAAACCGGGATAGTTGTATGATAGAGGCTCGACATATCAATTTCATTTAGCTTTGCGGGTTGCTGCAGAGATATCTTCTCATTAAGCGTATGTAGGTTTTTGAGATCCGCCGAATTCAATATAATAGGTGTATTTTCTTTGGTTTTCTGATCCTTGTATGCAGGTAATTCAATTATCTTCAACGGGTGTCCTTTGACGCGGTCGTTGGTATTGGAAATTGTGAATTCAGGAGTTTTCAGATAGCAGTTCAGAGGGATGATAACCAAATAGCTCCCTTGAAGGATTCTGTATTGTTCTTGGCCGCAGGAAGTCTTGATCTTGGTTTTATTAGGAAGACTTATAGTATAATGTTTCTCGTCGAGTTGTTCCATAGCTTCTCTCACGAGGACAACTGAAGTCGGCTGGCAGGATGCGTCAAGTTCCTGGGACGCGATCAGCTGGTGCACGCAGTTCGGGTTATCTTGAGTGTTGTATGTGGATTTTCGTTCGCAGAGATAGTAGTCCATCACCTTCGGGCATTCAGCCTCCATGTACCAAGATTCTTCTCCAGAGATTGCTATGTAAGGTAAGGACGGTAATAGGATTTGGTGGTGCTTATTAGGAACCGTGGATAATTTATAAAATTCATAAGTTGGGATATAGACAATCGGTATCTTATAAACTATAACTATCTTGTTACTACTGTAAAAATAACCTAATTTAATTATATCATAAAAATGCCTGATTTCTATATTAAGAATCTCTTTGCTATTATAGAGAATCTTTAATTTTCCTATAATCTCCATCATGTCCTTTACGGTTAATATGGAATGAGGAGTGCCCGAAATTCTAATAAAAGCTAAAGTTATTTCTAACTTATACAGTTCTTCCGACAATCTATCGATATTGTCACTCAAAATGATAAGATGTTGCGCCAGATGGGCGTATTTAATTAATTCAGTTTCCCTAGCGCTATCACTATCCATAATACGATTTAAAGTTTCACTTATCTTTTCCTGATTTATAGATATATTTTCTAATACCTGTGAGTTTTGTAATACCCATTCTTTATTTAAACTTATATGGCTTGTAATTTCAGTTTCTAATTTATGTTCGTTTTTTCTGAGAACTTTGATAGCATTGTCATATTTTATAGCATCTGTGTAATCCAAATTACCGGATATGCTTTTAATTACCGAACCAAGTCCGTCAATCAGGCCTCTCTTTTTACGGTTCAACTCAAATGTGCCCAATTGATCAGAAATTCTTTTTAATTTATCACTAAGGTATGTTATGTGGGGATCATATAATGAAAGTGTTTTATTATTTAATTGAGGCTTAAGATCGGATAGCTGTGATTTTACCGTAGCAACTTGGGAGTCAATATCACTGAGGTTAATGTAATTGAGAAATGAATGATAATGGGATATAAATTTCGCGGGTCCTAAATTAAAAGGCAGTAGTCCGGGTCCGTCTTGTAGGGAGTCAATCGTTACGTCTTGTCCTTTGGTCAGTTGTAGCAGCAGTAGTAGCAGTAGAGTCATCCTGTAACAATACGGGGCTACGCTTAAGGCGTGACTTAGCTACGGGACCACGTTTCTTTTTCGTGTAGATATGAATTGGTAAATCGGCTAAAACTGTATCTTGTGTGTAACGAGCGGCGAGTTTCTGCCGAGAAGCCAAAGGATTCCGCACAAAAACTTGCTGGTCGGGTGTATATGTTTTTTCAGGTTCGCGGTCTTTATTTCGGTTTTCAGTCAGTTCGGTTCTATTGTGTAAAGAAGTTTCATTAATTAAATTATAGACTTGAATCATTCGCTCCTTATGATCTTGTAAGTATTGTTGAAGCAAATGTTCCGTTATATTTATATGTATAGGATCACGGGGGTCAAAGTGTCCTGTGATGAGATCTATTGGTCGGCATTTTGTAAAGCTATGAATAGAGCTGTTATATGCCATAACTGCATAAGGCATTAAATTGATCGCAGGCTGGTTTTTCTTTTCCAGTTTCAGGATCCTTAGGTGTTCGAGTATGGTGGAATGAAAACGCTCTACAATTCCATTATCGTTAGGTGTATGTGCAAGGATCTTATGGTGTTGTATATTGTGTAATCGTGTGAATTCTGAGAATAGTGCGTTTGTGAATTCGGGTCCTTGGTCAGTCACAATAGTCAAGGGCATGCCATGATGAGTACAAAACACAAGAAGAGCTTGAATGACACTTAAAGCTGTTCCATCTCTAAGATGATACGCTTGGGCGTATTTCGAGAAGGCATCAACTAAGGTAAGGAATTTTTCAGTTTCAGTTGTAAATAGATCAAGATGAAGAATTTCAAAAGGTTTACTTGGTGGTGGTACTATAGAAAATTTTTGTTTTATAGGATGTCGATCGTATTTAGCCTGACCGCAAATACTACATTCATTGATGTATTTTGCGATTGATTCTTTCATCTTGGGCCAATAATAACGGTGAGATAATGATAAAAAGCATTCATTAATACCACGGTGGTTAGTTTTACCCTCGTGATATTTCTTTATGATTTCTTGCTGCCGTAAATATTCCTTAACATTCTCTACTTCATTCTTAGTTAAGACCAAGTTCATGGCTGAACTTTTAAATTTATTTTGTATTATAGGGATGATTTTATACATGGCCAAGGGTGGATTAATTAAAAGACCTGTCTTTACTTTAGGATTTATATACTCTTTTACTGCGTTAATAATGTCATCTTCTAAGTTAAATTCGGAAACTTGTATAGTCGTTTTAGTGTGTGTGTCAAATGGTTTAGTTACAGTCGGTCGTTTTTTTATGTCACCTACTACCACAAAGCATATTTGTCTATTAAATTTATTTAAGGGGTCATCAGTTATCGGGATATCTAATATGGGGTTTTCTGTACTTGTATGGGCAGTAAGGGTTGAAGACCCAGCAACTGAAGGTTGCCTTACTGACTCAGGAACGTTAACAGCGATAGAACTCACATCTTCATTATTGATTTCGATGCGAGACAGGGCGTCAGCATTGGTATTAAATTTACCCTGTTTATAAATTGGTGTAAAATTATACTCGCTCAATTTCAGTCTCCATCGCGTTAATCGTGAATTAGGTTCTTTTATGTTCATAACCCACTGAAGGGGCTTATGATCAGTAAGAACTTTGAATTTTCTTCCAAACAAATATGGGCGGAAATATTTAGTACCCCACACTATCGCTAAGAGTTCCTTCTCGATAGTGCTATAATTTATTTCACTAGTGTTGAGGGTTCTCGACGCATATGCTATGGGTCTGTCACTACCTATTGGTCCTTGAGAGAGAACCGCTCCGATGGCGTAGTTAGAGGCGTCAGTAGTCAAAATAAATTCCTTTTCAAAGTCAGGGTACTGTAATATTGGGTCATTAGTTAGTAGAGTCTTACATTTCTCGAAGCATTTGACGTAATCGCTATTACCGGGTACTATTTTAGATCCTTTTTTGAGACATTGGGTCATGGGTTTCGTTACACGAGCAAAGTCGGGTATAAATTTACGATAATAACCCAACAGTCCGAGAAATCGTTTAATCTCAGTGGGGGTTTTAGGCATTGGAAATTGTTCTATGGCTTTAATTTTATCTGGGTTTGGCTTAATACCATCTTTACTTATAATGTGCCCTAAATAAGCTGTTTCTAGTTTTAAGAATTCGGATTTATTCATTTGTACTTTAAAATTAGAGTCTCTCAATCTTTTAAAAACTTTTTCTAAATTGACCATATGCTCTTGTAATGAAACGCTAAAGACTATTATGTCATCTAGATACACGAGACACACAACGTTTTGCAGGTCTCTAAGGACGTTGTCCATTACGCGTTGAAACGTAGATGGAGCGTTCTTAAGGCCCATTGGCATACGTAAGAACTCGTAGTGACCGTGCTCTACATTGAATGCCGTCTTTGAGATATCTTCTGGGCTCATCTCAACTTGATGGAACCCACTTGCTAAATCTAATGTAGTAAAGTAATGGCAATTACCTAATTTGTCAAATACGTCAGATATATTAGGAATAGGATATTTATCGTCAATGGTTTTGTCATTCAACTTCCTAAAGTCAACTACAATTCGCCATTTCGTTTCCCCGGATGCATCTAACTTTTTAGGAACGACCCAAATAGGTGAATTCCACGCGGAATGAGATGGTCGAATAATTCCCTGGTCAAGCATTTTGTGAATTTGATCGTGTACCTCTTGCCTAAGAATATGCGGATACCTATAGCTCTTAGTGTAAACTGGAACCTCGTCAGTTGTTCTGATTTTATGCTTAACTTGATTGGTAAAAGTTAAGGGTTCGCCCTCTATATAGAATACATCGGCATATCGAGAACAAAGCGCTTCTAAGTTTGCGCGTTCCTCCGGATTTAAATGATCCGTGCGCAATCGCGACAACACCTGACTAACGCGATCCGATGCTTGTTCGGTACGCGTGCACTGAACATTAAATAGTTGCGCTTCGACAGGACGATCCATTGAAAATACTAAGTCATGGCGGGTTGGATTTTTAATTTCTATGATTCCACGATTATGCTTAATCGTAGTAACACAGTCTCCGATGACACAGTTGGATATAAATTGTTCCGGAATAAATGCCTCACCATCATGAAAATTTATCGGAACTTTAACTAACTTACATGAGTTGGCCGGTATAATATCTTCGTACAAGTTACAGTTACGCGAATCATACATTAAAAGTGGATTAGTGGAATTTTTAGTAATTAAGATTTTATTCTTTAAGTCAATATTGGATTCCCATTTTTCAAGTAAATCTAGTCCAATTAAGCCATCAAAATAGTTGTGAAATTTATAAATGAATAAAGTAATATCGTCTGGCTCATTTATTTTCTGGAAACACGGTACAGTAATAGAATATTCATTTCGCGTTGTAGCGTGAATGTTTGTAACTTCAAAAGGTTCATAATTGCATGGTATGTGTGAATAAAAACGTTGCACACATTCCGGGCTTATAAATGACTGGTTTGCGCCGGTATCTATGAGTAATCTGATCGGGGGATCCATTATCTCTATATACGGTAATTGTCGTTGTGTCTGTAAATTAATTTCTATTTTGACTTGTCTGATTTGGAGGTTTTCTGAAAATCCTCATTCTCAACCTTAGGGGTGTCTACCGGTATTTCTTCAATACTACAACTATCAGAATAGTGCGGTTGTTGGTCGTATGTAAATTCACAAGCATAGTCAGGGTATTCAATATAGTCCGTTTGATAGTCACTGTAATATTCATAGTCGTCATAGTTTGTCGGTTCGTAAAATTCCGTAAAGTTCATCTCCCTAGTCTTAAAATAATTCGAAGGTGGAGGGTTACCTGATCTACTCCAGTCATGAGGCTGACGCGGGAATGGTTTCGTCACAAAATGACTCACACCACTCATAGGTGTAGGACCGGCGGGCGCTACGTTTCGCGGCGGTAATTTAAAGACGTTACTCGCGGGCCTATAGTTTGGGGGTGGTGCACCAAACATTTGTTGCGTCCGTGTAGGTCCTCTCGGTTGAGGAACATTCGGTTTCCATAGTGGAACCGGTTTATGCGGCTGCGCGGAAAATTGACGAAATTGACTGGGCATATTAAAAGGTCTAGGTGGTTGCGTCACTAACGGTCGCGGGGGTGGAATGACAATAGGGGATGATTTAACACCGTATTGAAATTGAGGTTGACTAACCTGGGGCTGATGCCTTTTGTCAGGCATGTGCTCGTTGCGTTGCTGCATATATAAAGTATTAACCTCTTCGTGCACAAACTCTAAAGCTTTTTCAATCGTATCAGGGCGCATGCAACGGATTCGAGATCCCAATGGGTCGCGCAGACCCCGTAAGTATGACTGAAGCGTTAGCTTCTTATACAAATTGCGTTTTGACTCAATGGTACTCGGGACCGTTTCATGCAGACTGACATAGGTCATAATGGTACTAAATAGGTTCTGACACTGTTCGTAAAATTCTTGGGGACTTGCCGGGCCTTGGTTCAGTAACGCAAGATCATTATACAGAGATGTTTCATCTCGTTGATCAGCAAAATTATTAACTAAGGCAGATCGAATGCCATCCCAGGTCTCTGGTACACCGTTTGAATTAATAAGGCGCGCGGCGGGCCCTGTTACTTTATTTAAAATGCCATTTAATAATGCTAAATTACTTAACTTCTTACCAGCCTCCTCACTTGCATATTCCTCCACTAACTGATCACATAGACGAATAAATCTTGTGAGCACGTTAGGGTTACCATCAAATTCGGGAAGCAAGCGGAGCGCTTTATAAATTTGATCTACCATCGTGTCCGAATCTAAATTCCTACTTGCGTCTTGTAAAATACTACGACTACTATTACCTAACCTAGAAATCCGATTTTGCCTTGGATGGAAAATTTTGGATTTTTGGAAATGACTTAGGATTAAAAGGAAGCAACTCTAGATAGAAACTAAAGTACTTACATTTGCATCTTGGTTTCTGCGAGATCGATTTCTTGATCACCTCAGGAAGCTGCTCGCGAAGATTCTTCGATACCCGATCGCACGCGCGCGGCGGTTTGCGATATACGTGATATTTCGGGTATCCTACCGACTGCGCCAATTATGTCGAGCGCGACCCGAGGTTGCAAAAAAATGCAAATTTAAAATATAATTAATTTATTAAAGTATAAAAATTACAAAATTATAACTAATTAATCTAGATGTCTACTGGTCGATGCGAGACCTAGAAGTGACGGTGGCCTGAGGGGCGAAGGCTTTGGTGTCCGCTTCCGATGACGTCGGTGCGGGGCACGAGGCGCTGAGTCGGCGGCTCGTGGTCGATACACGTTCCGCTGCGTCGGCGATCCTTCCGTTGCTAACTTGGATATTGGCAAATAGCATATTTGCAAGTCAGCGATATCTAGGGGTGGTCAATATGTAACACGCACGCATTGAAAACTTAATCAACAAAATATTATTTTTAGACCTTTCTAATATTAAGTATAATTCACTTTATTTTAGGTAATTTTCTTAAATGCGATTAGATCTTAACGCATGCTGTACCTGCATCAGTTCATATAATTATGTACATCTCACTGTAGAAAGAAAAATGATTTTGATATGAATGTCGACTTACTAAAATAATATAGACATTGAATAAATACCGAATGCTTTTGTAATATGTATTATCTAGAACTTTCAATAAACACAAACAAAATTGTATTTTTGTTATTCTTTATCGTTTCGCCCACGACAGAAATCTCAAAAAGATTCCTTTATTTTATATCTTTAATTGTATATTTCATTTTAGTTCATTGCTTTGATCCATGTAGGTAAAGGTCAATCACATCTATGTCTGCGTATAAACATACAAATTAATAATATTATTAAAAAATCTTGATAAAATAACAAACTTTGATTCAAAGGCACTATGCATCCTACACAAAAGAGCAGTTTATTTTATTGTAATGAATGGCAAGGCTAGCGTGCTATTCGTCTGATGGTAAGCAATACAACCGGTAATGGACATTAGCAAAATCAAACAACACCATGAATTACAAAGAAAAGCTTGGCATTCCTAAGACATAAGATGTTAAGTCTCAATATGTCCAGTTGTAAATCTGGCTACAATGCCCTTTAAACGCGCACACGTACACGCACACAATCAAATCAATAGCATCGGCCAGCCAGAGATCAATCTAGCGTCCATGGATACTATAATAGCTAGTCAGTAGTACAACAGTAGAGAAAAAAGTACAAAAATCTAACAAAAGCTTTATTTAAGGATATAGGTGAACATAAACTAGGGAATGGTTTCCAAAAGAGGAAAAAAGTTTGCATAAAAGTATGTTTATTTTAATTTAGAAATACCGTAACAGATGTTAAACCTATTAAGTTGCTGACTGACATCACTCGCCAATAAAAATAAAAAAAAATGCTATATTAGATCAGAACTAATTAGATTTAAGTCCTTACGTGTCTAATGAAAGTGGTATAGTTTAAACCGCGTGGCGTCAATCCTGTAGCCGATGAGATTTTGTCGCGAAAGACAATTAGATTCTACGCATAGCATTAGATTTATATCTCGGTTAATATGATTCTGTGGCTCTAATTCGAAATTTGTGTACAATAAATTATGTCGTCTATTTCTGAAATAGTTGAATTAATATCTAAATAACCTTTGATAAATTTATTAAAAGATTGAAGATATTTATACGATTTGTCGATTCATGATCATTGACGCTTATAAATACCACATTAGATTTTTTAAAGTATATAAATAATAATAATAATAACACCCAACAGTCACATACATAGTCCTGACCCCACACTAAGATCGAGTCTTGTGTCGTGGGTATCAGGAACTACGAGAGACTTTTCGGTCTCACAAACACCCAGACCCGGAAGAAATATTTGTGGGCCACACAAACATTTCTCTCGGTGCGGGGATCGAACCCGCGGCCTCTCGTTTCACAGGCGGCGTCTAACCAGCTGCGCCACGGAGGCTGTCCAAATATATTTTGATTACTACCATTTCTTATTCAGACTGCCCGCTTATTTTTCCAATTTTCAATTTCATACAATGGCTGCTCGAAAAAAATTACCTAACATGGTCAAGCCTCCTCTTTTGCTATTACTATTACGAGTATATCTTTAATTATTTTCTATAATTGTTTCTACATTAAGTGCAAAAAAAGATTAAATAATCATTGAAAAACACCTATTGACCATTAAAATTTATTATGTAGTCATTTTTGAACCTTATTTATCTTATTCTTTTTGAAAAGGCCAGCACAATTATTCAATTGATTAGAGCTTTTGTGCGTTGGTGTTCTATTTTAACTGCTTTGCTGTCAGTATTTAAATAAAACTTACATTTTCTATAGTAGTTCGAACAAAATCAAATCACAAAAAATCGAATATATTTTTAGTACTCAACTATTTATATAAAATTTTATTTACGAGCAGTCTCAATGAACTGCATTCAACTAGAAAATAAGAGAGTCTTTAGCATAATACCGATGTCTAGACTTATATTTATATACTAAATAAAGCTAACTAAGCGTAAGATTAAGAGGGATCATGGCTTAACAAATGTTATGACATCGAAATTTTAAGTCAGTGAAGATATTTTCGAAACATAGATTTTATTGTAAAATGGATATAATGTTTGGTTATGCCTGTATCATTGTCTCTTTTAAGTAAATAAATATTTTCTAAAGTTTATTTCATTTTCGGGTGATAAAACAAAATTGAGTGCTCTTCTATAATAGGTGGTCGAACAACGAGTGTTATTTTAGGCTCTGTATTCATGGGCGGAAGAGGTCAACTTGAATATTATAATCTTAAAGACATTGCCTATGGGAGAAAATCAATTGTGGGGCCAAACATCTTAATGCTAACTGCTACAATATTGACTTATGGCTATTTGCTGGTCGACATGCAAAGCATTAAACATTTCGATTCACACTTTTCCAACGCATTGCATTAAGTGTATTATACAAAAACTTTTCAATAATTTAATTGGAGTTTTTGACACATATTCTTAACATCAGCCTCCAGAGGAATGTTCCAACAACTTATTTTGTTAATAATTTAAAACTTTATCTAACTAAACACAACAAAATAACGCACTCAATACGTTGTTCAGTATTAAAAGTTTTCTTTGTGAAACTTTTGTGTGTGTTTTTTTTATATTGGGAAAACATTAACAACAACATGTGAAAATATAAGGACAGACGAAAGAATAAAGGATTATGACGTCATTTGACGCAGGGAATTCTAACAGGCGGAATATTTTATGTGAAATATTTTCAGCCGTGGACATCTCTTAGAATTAAGAGGATAAATGTGGGATGCAAGTAAGACGCGTTTCAAGTTCAAACTGCGAATATCTGGTTTCAAAAAAGATGGAATAATTTTGTCGACAGCGGTGAGGTTGATATATATTTTATACAAAGTCCAATACTAACGGCAAGCTAATCTCGCCATTTATTGCACAAAAGAATCAACCCGGTGCATTGTGAGCAATACGGCGAAAGGCTCGCCCCCTGTCACATCGTGGGACGAAACACTCAAGGTGAAACGAGGGTGTCGTGGTAGCATCTCTGCCTGCCTCTTCTGGAAAAAGGCGTCCAGAATGGTTTCTTAATTTAACTGAAATCTACAATAAATCTCAAACAGCAGCCGGTAATTATTTATGTAACATGTGTACATTTAACGTAAGATAATGATACAATGAAACTATGTTTATAGTATATGGAAGGACCGAATTTTACGTACCTACGCACAACATAAAAACCGAGTTATTGATATTGCAATGTTTTGCCTATTTGAAGGAAAGAAATAAAACTCATTTATTAGTCACAGAAAAGATTTGGTTGGTTGGTTTGAAAGATTTGGTTTGGTTGGTTTGGTTTGGTTGTTTAAAAGGTTTTCAATAATTATTTAGGTATTTTATAACATGTAAGCATCGTTTTTTATTTCATGGAATTCATAAAAAACATAATGATTTTACTTTTATGGACCACGGTAACTTTTAAGCTCCTCGACATAATTTAAAATTTCAATTTGCGGTGAGCGCATTTTTTGAGTATTTCGCGAAATTTTTTAATTGGATTGAAGGGCATTGTAGCCAGAGTATCTACTGGACATATTGAGACTTAACATCTTATGTCTCAGGATGGCGAGCGCAATGGAATGCCAAGGATTGCTTTGTTATTCAAGGTGTTGTTTGGTTTTGCTATTGTTTATGAACGGTCGTATCGCTTACCATCAGGCGAATGGCATGTTCGTCTGGCCATTCATTGCAATAAAAAAAAAAAACACTTACTGCAGCAACCATAACCAATACCAAATTTCAAGCAAAATTAGCACCACTTAGTTTTAATCTGGGATAATCCATACATAAACGGCGGCTGGTCATCTCAAATGCTTTAGAATATAGATTAAAATTAACGATTTGATACCCATTTGGGCTTTCAGCCTTTAAGTAATTTAATACTGGTTATGAATATACCTGTGGCTTCTATTTCAGATAAAGCCGAGCCTAAAATTAGTCTAGTGTTATTGAATTAAATTTTCTAATCTTACAGACATCTGCAATGCGATTACTTTGGTAATTAATTTTAACATTGAACCACATTAAGTGCTAAAAGACTAATATGAAAATAAATTTATTGTCCTTTCTGATATCTTTTCATGAATTGTTAAACTATTCTGTAGTGAATATTGCCTTTTGACTATTCAAATACAGAGAAGGTGTAATTAGTTACAATTTGTCAAATATAAAGAAATTAAGAATAGAATTGTATTTAGTCATCATAAATCTTTTGATCTTTGAAGTCCGTGGTGGACTGTCGTTAATGGACCATACCCGGCTGCCAACATGTTTACAATGGTCGCAGGATCAAATCCCAGGGCACACCTCTGACTTCGGAGTCATGTGTGTATTGACAGTCAATCACCATGCACTATAATGGTGAAGGAATATACTGTGAGGAGCCTGCATACCATAGTGATTTGTAAAATTTATATGGTGTGTAAAGTCCGCACTAGGCCAGCTTAGTGGACTATATGGCCTCAACACTCAATGGAATTCTCGATTGTAGAGTAGGTATGTGCCCTGCAGTAGGACGAGTATGGGTTGAAAGGAAACAGATCTTTTGATCTAACTGATAACTTAAAGCGAATACAACAAATAATTCAAATAGGTGTTTTTCATGTATAATGTTATAATTTACATGCGTAGTAGTTTCATTAAACTTAAGCCACGATCCCATTGGCGCATGTCGTACATATTAAATATATTCATAATAATTCTTAAGAATTATTCTATTTCAAAACCTCTTCTCTGGTGATTCTGTATAAACTATCCTCCATGCTACCAAATGATAATATTATACAGACGTAGAAATCAAATTTGAAAGAGGAAAATAAATATTTTAATAGGTGTGATCATGTTATTTATTATACTCAAAAATAATGGGCCCCGAGAAACTGCGTAGTGAGTGCCCTTCGGAAAGAAAAGGGTGCGGATGGGGTGCTAAATGTCTTTTCCAACACATAAATCTTCGATAAAAGCCCCGGGCCAGTAATTGGGCGTGGAATTTATAATTTCCTCAGTGATCAAAAATGACTTGGGGGTTTATTAGGGATTATAATTTATAATTAAACCTTCATATTTTATAACGCTTATAAGACTTTTGTAGAAAATATTTTGTAAATAATTTAATTTTTGTATAAATCATTACATTTTCTCACGATGTTTTCTAACCTTTGGAGAGTACGATTTTGTTTCAAATTCCTTTTACTTGTTTTTATTTTTTATTAATTTCGATGCGGGTTAAGGCCGAACAAGTATCCGTAAGAGACTCGCCAACCTTAGTAGATACTTATTCTTGGCATGCTTTTATTGATCCTGGCTGTCAGGAGTAGCTATGACAGGTATGTGCGCGAGAAAGCTTCTGTTAGAAAAAAACAAAAACGTTACCCTTGAATCTTGTAGAAATCAAATGAGACCGTGAATCTCTATCTAGCTTGACTCATAAATATCATCTTTCTTTTTTAAGCCTCTTGTTCATGACACTTTTTTTTTTTTGACCGCATGGATAGCCGTATAATTAACATAACGTTCAATCTTGTACATGCTGACAACTGTGTCTACGCACGGCGAATTTTTCGTAGAATTTTACGCTAAAAAACCGTGTGTGGACAAGAGTCAGTGTATGGATTACTATGAGAGCTTGTCCACTATGTAAGTGGCGAAAACGACGACGGCGTCATGACGTAGCTTTGTCGTGCCATGTACACGCTTGCACCTTTTGTCAATTATACGGCTATCCCGTGCGGTGTAAAACGTGTCATGGACAAGAGGCCTCGGCCTATTTATTTATTTTATTAATTTATATCAATCGTGTTCACGATTCTAAAGGAGGTCCGTGCCCTACAGTGGGACATATATAATGGGTTAATATATATTAATTTATATCTTTATTCTACATACATTTATACACCGAAAGAAAAACAAAAACAATTGTAGATATATTTAATGTGTACAATGGGTGGCCTTATGGCATTAGGCAATCTCTTATAAGCAACCTTTGGATGAAGATAAGAGAAAGTAGAGACAAGGGTAGTCATTGGTGTATAGAGAAAAATATTTCAGTACCTACATAGAAATATTATAAATTTATAAATAACAAAACATATATAAACTAATACATTGTATATACATACATGACTTTTTTACCGGTTAAGGATGTTTCTGACCTGAGCCTTCTTGAGAGTATCACCGATTTAGATGGCACAGGTTCCATGGAAACATCCCTCAACAACTCTTTCATTCACACTATATGTGTATATTTACTCTTTTTAATAAACAGTTTCATCGCTTTTTACACTGTAAATATAATCATAAAACACACCCTCCCAATAATACGAAAAACTTTTAAATGAACTTAAAAATTTAATTGCTTATCCCAATATCCGAATTAAAATTGTCAAATATCTATACAATTATACTCATAATGCATATTATTTTATTTAACCCAAAACTGTCTCTTCCACCACTCCCACCATTCTGCAATTGAATCCAGCGATAATATCAACAAGATAGAAACATGAGCACCTTTTAGCCGTCACCATATATCAACTTACTCAATCGCTCCTTCACGCGTCGCTGACCTTGTATAGGACACGGGACCGGTCAGCCCCTTTCAGATAAACGGTGAAGAATACGCACACACTTTTCAACTTCCGGTGGGATGGAGTACGTCAACTGTTAAGAAAAAAGGTTGTATTAAAAATTTGGTTAATTCGACATCTGAGAAAAATATTATAAACAATCTGTACCTGTATTATATACTTCCCACTGTAGAACAGGGGTCCTCTACAATTGAGAGTATGATTGAGAGTGGTTAGGCCTTATAGTTCACTAAGCTGGCCTGATGCGGGTTAACGAACTTTACGTACCATAGAAATTCTTACTAAAAATAAATCAGCTATAGTATGCAAGGTTTCCTCACGATATTCACCTTTAAAGAGCGTAGTGATTGGCTATCAATACACACAAGACTCCGATAAGTCAGAGGTGTGCCCTGAAATTTGAACCCGCGACCACAGTGAGCATGTTGGTAGCGGCGTCTGGTCCGTTATAAACAATGTTCACCGTTTAAATGAAAGATCAGAACTTTCAATTTAAGTTTTATTTACAAGTTTTGCTTATCTACCAGCGCAAAATGTCACCTAGGATAGAATCAAACTTAGGGTAAAAGATTTCCGTTGTATTTGTTTGCTGCCAAATAGAGCCATGTTGTTTTATTACTCAACAAAGTCATAATAACTTTATCTAATATTTATCGAAACGCTATTCGCAAAATGTGTAGACATACAATTTGATATACTAAATACAGAAGTAATTACCAATACCAATGGTTAATTAAATTTGGGCGTGGAAGGTGTCTCATATCTGAGAGGCCGCTAGGGTGGGTACCACCGCAATGCCAATTTCTGCTGCCAAACAGTAGTGTAAATTCACTTATTCGGGTTTGAAGGACATTGTAGCCAGAGTAACTCCTGGACATATTTAGACTTAATATCTTATGTCTGAGGATGGTGAGCGCAGTGGAATGCCAACCATCGCTTTGTTTCATTTCAATTCATGGTGTTGTTTGGTTTTGCTACTGTCCATAAGCATTCGTAATGCTTACCATCAGTCAAATGGCATGCTAGTCTCACCATTTATTGTGATAAAAAAAATGGATACTGTGATAAAGACGAGCAATCATCAGAGCGTATTATGAAAAGTAATTTATTGATCTACATACATCATACAACAGTCTTAATGCACTGATTGCAATGGAGATTATAAAAAATGAAGTTTATTGCTATAAAAATTACATTAAGTATAAAATCGAGGTATTGATTGAAAAATACTACGTACATTATTATCACAGTGCAAGATTTCAAAAATTGTGAAGCTTTTGTATTTTATTAACTCCCTGATATAGAAGTTCATCCAGCGTTTGTAGTTTATAGTTTAGTAGAAAATTGTTCTTTACTGGATTTTGTACGGAAGATAATAAAGAAGATTAAAGTTTATGAGAGCATAAGCTTGAATTAACATGGGCAATTGTACGTAATAAAGCGGAGTTAGTATAATAAAGTGTTTTAGTAAATTAATAAAGCGTCTTTCTGCTTGATATAGTATCATACAAACTTGAGAAAGATTGTGATTACCATGCAGTCATTGAAAACCTGCTACAATGAGGCATATTAATACGTCATTTTTAGGGTTTAGTCTTCCCCTATAAGGTGGCTTATTTTTTTGTCATAAACAAATTAATATAATAATTCATTATTCGTACACCTGAAGCTGCCCAAACTTTTGTTGATTTTCGTTTATCCATTCCATGGTTGTCTGGCAGAAATTGCGTTGAGAGATAAGACCGCCACTTGTATTTTTTTTTTTCTGATATATGTCTATTTATAATTTACTAGCGGCCCGGCCTAGCTTCGCCCGGGTACAAAGAGATTTCTGTACAATAAAATATACGAATTATACATATAAATCTTCCTCTTGAATCACTCTATTAAAAAAAACCGCATCAAAATCCGTTGCGTAGTTTTAAAGATCTAAGCATACAAAAGAACATAGGGACAGAGAAAGCGACTTTGTTTAATACTATGTAGTGATAAGTGGTGTTAATATTTTTCCTTTTTAGAAGAAGTCTATGTAACGAACCATCAGTTGAGCTGGTTACTCCAATATAACATTTATTTAAAAATACCCTTAATATGATATCTAGGTTGATGTAATGAAATCTCAGACCCAACGCTCATTGACAAAATGAGTGAAGTAGGTATGCCCGTCAAATACGTAAAAATGAGGTGTTCTTAATATCGTAAATAGGTTAATAGTAACAGACAAGATTGTCACCTCCCGCCGTCTGCGGGTCACTGGAAAATATATGTAATGAAAAAAGACAATCCAGTGAGTATTTTGCATTATTGAGCAGTACTTGGGGACATTTATTCGTTTTATTGTCTTGTTCAATAATTCCGTTCTCGATTGAGGGTTTGACATTTTCTTTAATGTTTCAAGTGCAATAGGATGTCGTGCTCTTGTTTTTTTCTGGCCTTGTCCATATACAAGGGTTTGGACTGTAGAATTGAAAAAGGTACGTCTGATTATTAAATCATGAGCCAAATAGTTTTCTAACTTGGTTACGCCTTTACGCTGCTTTTATATAAAAGTAAGAAGAAGATCCCTGCTCGGAAAGTAAATAATTCATTTTCAAAATCGTGGCTGAAATTAGAAATGGAATCGGAATGTTTCTAGCTATCGTAGGCAGATGGGTTAGTTAGTTTCATGGTGCAATCAATTACTTCCGTTTAAATGCTTTTGGAATTCAATTAAATTCCAATATAAAGATTACACCACCAAAAAATTGTCATCGTTATTAGTTATTTATCTACCAGAGGAATTCCATAATCATTATCATCATCATATCAGCCACAGGAAGTCCACTGCTGAACATAGGCCTCCTCCCAAGGATCTCCAGAATGACCTATTGGAAGCGGCCAGAGGAATTTCACTGCGACGTATTCAAAGCCGTCTACATCCAGCAACTTAATTAGTTCCGCTTATAATTAATTATACCAAACAGCCATTTTAATCCCTTAATTAAATCAAATATTAATCTTCAATAGACAAATAAGACTACATTACAATGAATTAAATACTGAAAATCAAACTAAGCTACTCTATGACCATAATATTCCCCAGCTCTTTCCATTTGTTCAAAACAAAATACACATTAACAACGATGTGGTTTAGTTGATGTAATACTAACAAGCGTAAATTTATTACTTACAATATTTGAATAAACAACATTTACAGATTGCATTGGTTTTACAAAATGATAATTCAAACACAACGTTATACTAACATGTTAATAAACACTAATATTGTTTATAATAATAAGCAAATGAACATCAAATATTGTATGGAAACGCGGGAAGTATTTATTTGTTCAACCGGCTTTGAACGCTGAATACGCGCCTTTGAATAAGTAGACTAGCATTTTGCTACTTAGCGTGGATGATCCCTGATCCAGAATTGTGATAATGTGAAAAGATACCTCAGCTCAATGTATAAATATTCTCCGAATTTTCATATTTATTGAGAAGTTTTAATTAGTAAAAGGTTTGAGTTACAGCATTAATTACTTAGGTCGATGAAGGTTGTTCTACTGTCTTACAAAATACCGAGGTGTAATAACTTTGGATGTGCGTTTGATCGGTCAATAGGGTTATCGTAGGGCGAACAATTTGTTCATTTTTCTTTAATTTCTCCCTTCCTTACAGATTATCTATCTAACCTGGCTTACTAAGCCTGGGTAGGTACCACTGCAATGTCCTTTTTATTCCGCCAAAAAGCAGTTTAAATCAAGTTTAAATCCAGAGTAACTACTGGACATAACGAAACATTACATCTCATGTCTCAGAATGGCGAGTACAGTGGAGTGCCAAGCATTGCTTTGTAATTCATGGGGTTGTTTGGTTGCCCTACTGTTTATGAGTGGACGTATCGTTTACCATCAGGCCAATAGAATGGACGTCTCGTATCGCTAACCATCAGGCGAATTGGATGCTCGTCTCGCCATATATTGCAATAAAGCTGGCAATGCATCTCGGACTACACACATTTTAACTGTTATAGTTAGACGTCATTGATCGTTTAAAATCATGTACCCTACCTTCAGTTTGCTTGTTTTGTGATATAGTGTCCATTGCACTGTTGGTTGTCAGCTATGAAACGAGAGGCCGCGGGTAGGATACACAGAGATAATATTGTGCGGTCCACGTGTACATTTTTTTCGATGTTTGGTGTTGTGTGACCGAAAAGTCTCTCATAGTTTCTTCGTTTCAAGTCAGGCCTATATGAACGACAGTTGAGTATATTTATTAAAACATAAGCAAAAGTTCAGCTACTTCATAACTTCACGAAACAAAGATGCTTAACGACTACAGTATAAACATCTCAAGCAGTTTCTTTAGTTTTAACAAGGGAATCTCCGAAACAAAGATAGCACATGAAAAGATTGATGTGTCAGCGAGAAAGAAAAACGACGGAGTGCGACGGTTTTTCTTTACTTTGTCTTCAATTTCTTTTGTCTGCCCAGAGCTTGATTTCATATCTAGCTGACTGTGTAGCTGTATTTAATGGAATTGTTTTTGGAGCAGTCAGTAAATTTGGAGCTTCATAGATGAAACAAATAATTGAGATTTGTTTTAAACACGTTAATGCTTATTGAATAATTAGTAAATTTTATCGTATACAGGTAAAGTTTCTGGTTTTACTCAGAGCTGTCGAAAACTAATTTTCATAAAAAAATAATCAAATAGGAATGCCGCGACTCTTCATACCATTTCTTCAAGGTCAAAACCCAACGCAAATTAGAATCACTATTGCAGTCCTAACTAATTGGACATGAATAACTAAGAGAGACAAAATCTCAAAATATTTACATACCATTAAGACTCGGAAATCTTAAAGATCCCGATTTTGTACATTTTCTACGAAACACAGGGGATTCAACTACAGACGATTTGCATCACAAAAGTCTTTCTGCGTCCTTCGTCTATGTCATATTTTAAAATCTGAACAGACTGATTCAACGGAATAGGAATAAGAAATCTTAATGGAATCCAGTGAATCGTTAACAACTGTCCCATTTTTAAACATTATCATTTTTTATACACCACCATTAATTTCTTCGTGGCGATAAAAATCGAAATTGCTTTGCATTTCTTCGATACAACTTTCGTGTCTTTAACATTTAAATAGCAATTCTAGATAATTTAAACTTACCATGAATAAATGATTAGTCAAATCTTAGTTTGCCAAACGAATAAAATGTGCTTTTGTAAACTTTATAACTTTATCAAGTTAAGAAATTATTTGCAAATTAAGAAAAGTGCTGATTTTCTTTTTTTTTTTGATCTTTGAAAGTTTTGTGAAATTTTATAAATGCCCTTTCTATGCTGTATTATCAAATAAAATATTCATTATAAATACTGGCTCTGCGAAGATTATAATGATCATAGATGCATTTCAATCCATATAATGTATAATTCACGGAGATTTAATATCAATAGCTATTGATGCGTAAGCTTGAATTGAGCAGATAAAAATATGGACTATACTATGTGAAATCATTAATTTCACATTTTTCAGGTCACCTGATGGCTACTCATTAATGCTTGGATCATGCATGTGTTGTTGATTCATCAAATCGGGAACAGAGCAGCAAGGAAAAGGGATGAAAAGAGGAAAGGCATATTCAATTCACATCGATCTCCTGTGAGACAGTGGTATCGCTTTGGATGAGCTTGCCTAATCATGTTGAAAGCACCGCGGCTCTTTCAAAAAATAAAATTCGCTATACAAAACTACAACTATTTATCAACATTAAAAGATATAGTTATATAAGCGGCTATTAACTAAGCCAATACAACAACAAAAAGGATAACGGTAAGACCAGTTTTCCATCGGACTTAGTCCCGATTACTCCTATTCATTCCTCGGCCGCCCGAGGCGAAGTCACTTTTGTGAGGCACAGTCAAGCACACGGACCAAATGAAAAGGTTTAAATAACTACCGAACAAGAAATGAAAGGAACGCTGAAGTGAATGTGTTTCTTAAGCAACTTTAAGAGTGTTTTGATACACGACTAAAATAATTTGAGATATTCTTTCTGAATCTAATGTAGTTTGATGCTCTTTGAGTTATACTAACGTAATTTTATTTTAAAATATTGAATTTATATGTCTAGTGAAGATAAAGTACGTAGAAATTATGTCTGTTTGTTGAATTTGAAGTAGGTTTTTAATATTTCTAACCCGAATTTCCTTATTAAATTGATATCGTTTTCTTCCATACATTTCATGTCATCTATCTGCTATTGGCGTTTACGGAATTTTTAACAACTGTTTAATAGTATTTACATGTGAAATTTGAAGAGAGAATAACCATTCAACAATTTTTTCTGCAAAGCTTTGGGCGACAAAAGAGCGTAGACTACCCATATCACGGAATTGTCAAATTATTTCAGTCGATCGTCTAACACGACCTTATTAAAGTTTCAAATGTTTTCACCAGTAAATGGTGTGTTATTGACGTTTACATTCCCAGTTGAATTTAATCTTAATTATGTTCTAATTTTCACAAGTTATACACTTTCTTACATAATCTGTGTTTTCCAATACTTGATATTGGCGGAATTCCGGTATCTGTGCTCTGTCGCACATAGCAAAAATTAATTTAAAAAATACCGAACTCGTGTTAACCAAACGTCGCTTCAGGTTAAAAGAAAAAATATTTAACGAGATAATAACATGACAATAATGCCTATAGTTAATTCATAATATAATATTAATATTGTCTAATATTAAACGTTACGCCACAATAGGCGGAAAGGGCCCGTTGACGCGGCGCAAACACGACGCTGACGGCTCGTTTGAAGTTGTAATCTATCGGTTAGTATGAAACCTGTCACACAGAGCCGTCAAGCGGAGCGTGATGGCTCAACCAAAACCATAAAGCCAGATAGGGATTTCATTTGAACAAAATTATAATTAATAAATAAATAACACCCAACAGTCACATACATAGTCCTGACTCCACACTTAGATCGAGTCTTGTGTCGTGGGTATCAGAAATTACGAGAGATTTTTCGGTCTCACAAATATTTATTTTGGTGCGCTGTTCGAACCCCTCTTGTTTCACGGGTGGCCTCTTACCGACTGCGCCACTGAGGCTGTCATAAAATTAATAAAATTATACATCAAACACACCAGGCTGAATTTTAATATATCCATTTTTTTACTTAATATTCTCGTTATTCATTTTTATACAACTTATTCTTTAATAAGTAAACTTCAAACACATCTCGTTTGTCGTAAAGAGGCTTTACTCTGATAACAAGGTCCGATGTTCCGATGTTTTTCAGTAAGTACAAACGATTTTTTTCGATAAGTTCCTATTTTGTAGTCGTATTTAGCTTTTGTGATTTCTTTGATAGAACCTCAGGACTGAACTAATAAAGTGACTTCAGAATCTAGGTGGGATTACGTAATCTGTTAAAATTAGAACGATTTTAAACACAGAAGTGGTGATTATTAAATGATTTAATCCTAAAGTACCACCCAAGTATACCATCAGGCTGTAAAATAGTTTGCCAATTCAATGTTCTATGAAAATTAAAATACTTTATTTAATACATAAAATGTCATACATTATTTATCACTCACAAGGCTATTTTCAACGGAAAATTATCTTTGCCCATCCTTCTTTCCTAATATTATTACTAGCTCATAATATTATGTCGCAGCTTCATATTATCAAAAAGAATTGCACTTACCATCAGTTACAGCGTAGTCATTTTGCTAAGACAGAATATTAAAAACACAATTCTACAATGAAGGAAAGTCTTTTTAATACTAGGTTGGTATGGACTGACATTAACTTACGCTCTGCAGATGTCACTGGGGAAATCTTATGCTGAGGAATGGAAATAAATCGTAATTAATTTAAGAAGGATTTATCGCTGTAGGAATGAATTAAAAACAGTATTACAAATTCGTATTTTATTTTAATCAATCTTAAATCTTAAAAACAATCCTATAGCTATGATTCACAATGTTCTACAATAATTTTCATTGATTTTATCATTATTTTAGAATTTGAATAAACTTTAAAAAATCAGATCTGTTCAAAATCCTTCTAATGTATTTTATTATTAACATTACCCTGATATAAAGGATATATTCTATGCGACGTTGGCACAGATTCCTTCAGGTTTTTCTGGACACGTGACATGGTAATTTCAATATTAATTGAAATAAATACATCGATGTTTGAAAATAAAATAAAGACATTTACAGGTCTAAAATAGATGTAAACCAACAGCCAGTGGCGAGACTTTCATCATTTCGTAAAAGCTGAAAGTAAGTCTGCACATGCCTCTGACACAGACATCACACTATCAGCCATTATGAAGTTCTGGTCGAGGTTGCTTTGGAAGACAGGTGGCATATTTTTATATTTCAATATCTTCAAACTTTAATAAAATACGCAGTTGTAGTGTAACACCTTTTATAAAATGGCGAAAGTCTAGCGGCCATGGGCTTTTGCTCTATTATATTGATTTTCTTTCTTTCATTTTAAAGACATCTGTCGAAACTAATTATCCAAGGAGTAATATCTATTTTCAACATTATGAGAAGAAAGATAATAATGAATTATGAAATTAAAATCGAACCATCGACATATTTTTGATCAGATTATGAAGTAACAAAATTATTTTAAGTATCATCAATGAGTACTTTGATATCAAATTAAATCGATGTTCACGTGACCGTAACTTCAAATAATTCGATGTTTCACATCTCATCAACCATATCGTGCAATGATATTATATACGGAGTAATCATACAAAGGTTAAAAATGGAAAAATGTGTTCTTTATTTTCTCGTTATTTCTCGCACCAATAAGAAACGTGACCGTCATATCCTTAGCGTAATATTTTTTTTACCCAGATATTACACGGTTTTGATGAGAGTTATAATAAATAAAAAAAAAATTAGAGAATACTAAACAAATATTTTGGTAAAAATCATAAATCATAAATCATAATCGTATTTCAGGTTAATAAAACAAATATCTGATATTTGAAAAATGTATCCGTAATGTTAAAAAAATACAAACCAAAAATGTAAAAAAAAATTGGCAAATCCGTTTCTGTATTCCAAACGTGATTTATACAAAACCCAACTAGAATAATTATTCCCGCAATTTCTAATTAAAATTGATTCCATTGTATACAATGCCATTGTTCACAGCGTTCCATTTTTGAATTTACATAATGTTTCCTAAAACCGTTTCACTCCATTTCAACTGTCCGATCTCATATTGTCTTTCACTCTTACACAATAATTAAAGGTAGGTACATGACACTGGCGAAGCCCAGTAGTGTGGGCAGACGGAAGCTGTCCGCCCACTGCGCACTTCCTTGCATTGCAGCGGGACTTTCACCTGGAAAAAATAATTGTGTTAGAATTTACTCTAAGTCATCTTTGAGGGGAGGATTTTTGTATTCATTACTGGACTTGGTATCTGCGTTGAGATAGGAAAATAGTTTATAATTTTGTTAGTATCGAAAAAGGTGGTTTTGTGGTAGTTCGGATCATGATTTTACGTTTTGGTGCATAAATATTTTGGTTCGTTTCTTATTTGGTCAAAATTTATTTGTTGAAGCAAGTCTGAATAATCATTCAGAATATATAAGAGTTTGAAATATCAATATTAACTTTGTTACGAGTCGACAATTATCATCAAATCGATCAAGTCGTCTATTAGTAGAACGTTACAAATTCTCGTCATAGAAATATATCACTTCGCTCAAAAAGCTATTAATACGCCAAAATATTCATAATTACAATAATTAAATATTAATGAAAGTTAAATAGTTTAAAATATAATCACCTACAGCGATGAAATGAGTAATTATAAAAATAATTTACAATAACAGTGTGAATTAACCGGATCATTTATTACGCGAGCAGTCACGGAAAACTTTAAATATTTTTCACATTTGCAACATTAAATTACATTTTCATTAATCGAATGAATGAAAGTTAATTTGATGTCGATTATTTGAAATATTATTTTGGAAGTTTAATTTAAATTTATATCCCATCAAGGCACATTTATTTGGAGCAGTGAAAAGAGTCAAAGTTAGTTGTTTGATTGTCCTGATTAGATATGGCGGAAGGTCTCTTATAATTGTGAAAGGCAGCCTGGCTGGGTACCACCACAATGTTTATTTCTCCCGCTAAACAGGAGACTGTCCCGCCCTCACACCCGCCACTGCAACTCCTGTAAGCCAGGATCAACAGTGGCACGCAATGTAATGACACCGAGCATTGAAGCTCGGCGAGTCTCCGGGAATGTCTAACTTGTCTTTAACCCGCAACGAAATTAATCAGAAAGTTAAATGAATAGGAGGAGTTGGAAATAATGTCCACTTCCCTCCGTGCAATGCTAAACAGGAGTGTAAATGCACTTTTGTGTTTCAGTTTAAAGGACATTATAGCCATAGTAACTTCTAGACATATTAAGACTTAAAATCTTAAGTCTGGGGATAGCGAGCGCAGTGGAATGCCAAGTAATTCTAATTCATAGTATTGTTTGGTTTGCTACTGTCCATGAGCGGTCGCATCGCTTACCATCAGGAAAATGGAAATCTTGTTTCACCATTCATTGCTATAAAAATGAAAAATAAAATACACTTATTCATGGATCGCATATTATAAGGACGAGATGTTATAATATGGTCCAGTTATAAATTTTAAAAAACATTCTAGAAACAGTTAATAAAAATAAATATTTCAGTCGAATTTTATTCCTAGAAATACACCGATGATGAGACCAGAGATTAGTAAAAAGCATATTGAGTGTTTGGAATATATTCAAATGTGAGCATCTAATGAGTGTTATGAATACAAACCTAATTTTCTTTAAAAAAATAGTTTAAATAGAAATTCAGAACGAATAAAAAAGTAAAATTCGAAATTTATAAATCGCGTATTAACTAGCACAAATCACACTATAAAACCCTGAACATCATATAAGTAGGTATAAGTAGGTACCGAATACCGAATATCTTCCTCCATTTTCCTCTCACCTAAGAAATATTTCTTATTCATCGCCATTCCGATAACGTCGCATGGTTGACCCAACAGGCTCACCTACATAATTTTGCATAATTCCGCATGACTGATGGCACCTTTCAAAGAATATGTTATTCCTACAACGTATCAGCGTTGGGTGCTTTGTTCGCGGATTTACCTGCTCGGGTTCTTTCCTTGTTGATAAGCTTCTATTTATTTTTATATGTATACTTATATTATATAAATTCTTGCAGCATCATGAGTTTTAAGTGTGTAGTTTTAAATGGTAAAAATATTAGGATGAAAATGTGCTTAGCATATAATGTATTCTGGAAGATTTTTATCTCATAATTGATGGTAGCCATAAAATAATGTATACGCGCAATTATTATGAATTAGAAATATTGGAAGTATATTTTATTAAAAAGACGATAATACCTGACGGAAGATTTTTGTTGGGTGTGACCTTTGGGTGTTATTTATTTATTTTTATACACATACGACCAAGTCACACGAATGTATCTGTCGGTGAAAGTAGTGCAATCCTAATAAAATACTTACTCTCCACCTATGCTAATTATGACATATATTATTCAATATATTCTGTTTGGAATTTTCATTTCATCATTAAAAAAATAAATCATAATGTTATTTTATTAATATCCGACAATTCTCTCTTAAAATTAAAAGGGCTCATGGCACTTTCTACGAGCTTTTAAGACTTAAAGCTGAAAGTATATAAAAGTCTTTTGTAAAGACGACGTAAGTAGGTAGTAGGTAGTGGACAATCTTGGATTTTACTTCGCATTTCGGATTAGCCGAAGAAAAAGCAGAGTGATCTGTCACGGATTTTCAAAGGAAACGGAAGACATAGTCTGCTCTAGGAAGGCTTTTTATTATAGGAATTCTTTAGCACTTTTGTCTTTGTCGACAATTCGCTGAATATCTACCTGAAATAATAAAAAATACTAACTAGTTCAATTACTAAATCCTTCGATTTTATATACTAAAGGAAAAGTTGCCCTGTCCTGCTAAAAATTTAACAGTTGTGGAGAGAAATAAAATAAATAAGTTCTTTATGAATGAGTAAACTTTTTATGAATAAGGCCGTTAGAATATTACTGCAGGTAATTAAGTCTGTAATATGAATTGGCAGCTTTGACCAGGTTGGAACCGGTGATGTAACTTATGCTCTTAGATTTCATGTACTCAATCATAATACCGATGTCTTATCAATCTTTACTTTCTATTTCACTCTTAAAACATTTTCAAAGGTCAGGAGCATCCTTACTTTACTCAAGTATCATGGTTACGCAAGTGCCGGTATAAGTAAAATCTATCTTATTTTTCATCGCGATTCGATATAGGATTATATTACGCTATGCCCTATGAAAGGCATCTAGGTTATTCCTCAATTGCATTTTATACGTTCCGCGTCGAGGCGCTTATAGAGTTTTCAATTGTAACATCATATTAGGAATACGTTGGGTGTTAAATTTATAATGCCATCATAAGTTACTCGTTTATAAGAATATTTGGAATTCCATTTCTATAACATTTTGTAAAGTAATGTCTTAATTTTTTTCGTAATTTAATACAAGAACGTTGTATTTAACGGAGATACCTTAAATAGTAGCAGTTAATATAAATAAAAGCATTTTCGTTCCTTCTTTCTTGGTGAAAAACATAATAAAATTAATTGAAAAGGAAAAGAAATGTTATAAATTATTTTATGAATTCGCTCAATTATCAAATTTGTACGTCGAAATAAGAATAAAACCAAATGTTCAGAATTAATTTCTAACCCGAGGTTAATTATAAACGTTAAAATGACTACGATATACTTCAACAGAATCCAAATTTTAAGCCCACAGACAGAATGGTTGATTTCAGCAACCTTTTATAAGAATTTATGACTGATTTTAACATGCACTCGTTGAATAATGGTGTCGTTCCATTTGGTTTATTCTCGGCACGCGCGTAAATTTATGAGTGTATATTAATGCCAGGTCAAATGAAATTTGAATATTGTTTTGTACGCCTTTTTCATCATGTGCGAAGCGACTGCTTTGAAATTGATTATGCTACAGTTGAACTACTTTGTTTTTAATTAAACATACTGTATCAACCCATATACGTGCTACTGTAGAGCACGGGCCTCCACTACAATCGTGAGTACAATTGAGAGTGGTTCGGTCATACATGACAGAGAAATTTGCCACCAGTGCAACCCACAATTCGTCCCAAGATGTGGTAGATTGAATTGCAATGCTTACATTTCAATGTTGAGTAACTGAACAATATGACATTTTTCCTATAAAAACACCATTACTATACATAAAAACATATTTCTGAAGGATTCTCATAACCATGAATCGAGATTGATTAATTCGAGCCAGTTTGAACTAAGCTTCCAACAGGTCGCTCTAAAGTCTTTGAGACGCCTTTGTCAGACAGGGGATATTCAGTATCTGACGAATTACAGGGAATACCAATTCCTTTGAAAGAGCTTATAGATGTTTTAAGATATTATACACTAGATCAATATTTCTAGTAGCACTGGAGTCATTATTTAAATGGCTCAGAATCTTAAATGAACATAGTATTAAAGAATAGTAGTCTTACATGATAATCTTTTATTTGCTCCTATTCGTAATACACCGAATTTTTTTTTTTTTTTTTTTATGTTATAGGGGGCAAACGAGCACGCGGTTCACCTGATGGTAAGTGAACACCACTGCCCATGGACATCTGCAACACCAAAGGGCATGGAGATGCGTTGCCAGCCTTTGAGGTGGGAATACGCTCGTTTTTTGAAGGTCGCCAAAAATAATACAAAAATAATAATAAATAATAAAAAATAATAATAGTGAATACATTAATTACAAAACAGCATGACCGAAACAACTTTTCTCACCACTAATAGAGTTATGGAAAACTAATGCCTTTAGTAAAGTTAGTAATTAATACTGAATGGGTTTCGGTATCAACCAATTATCCACAAATGGCCCGTAATAATAATATCAATAAACGATAAATCTATGTTATTGAGTCTCTGGTCCCTCGCGATGTATAGATTTTCATTGGATGTTCACCAACTTTGGTGGGGTTTGGCTATTTGTGCGTATTTGGGAAGATTTGAAGGGTTTGCTAGGCTCCTGAAGAGTTTTACTTTTTTAATACCACTTAATTATGCACACTGGCAAATAATTCAGTTATATGAGGATTGAGGATTATATGAGGATAAGATGAGGTGGGATAACGAGGATATGTTTATTCGAATATGGGCCACCGGCAATCACGTTAACAAAATAAATTGCAACAAGCAAAGTATTTGTCACTAGCTTTTTTTAAATTCCAGAAGCATCTGAGTCGAAACAATATTTTTTGACTGGACGGAGTTAAAGATGATGACTTTATCACGTGAAACTTAATGAGCAAATAAGATGAAATAGTAGTTTTGCTAATTTGATAAGATTTTTAGTATTGATGTAAATTTATTTATTCAGTAGCCCCTTGCGACTTAGAGTTTGTATTCCTATCTACATTCTGGTGATATTCAATTTAAACCTTCTATTTTCAATTTAGGAGAATTCAGAATCTCACCAATGCTATATTAAGCTAAATCAAATCGAGAAATTCAAAAGTCATTTCTATGAAATTCATGATCAATATAAATCATTTTATAGTCTACAAAATCAGACTTTATTTACATCAAACAGTGTCCCTCATAAAACCTGATGGTTATATTGACGACGTCTTTCATTAAAGTCCAGAATATTATTCAATTTATTTTAATATCAGTCTGCTGAAATCAAATCAAGACTATTCAACCAATTTTAATTCACCAGAATGTAATTAAGGCATTTGAACAGCAAATTTAGAAACAAATTTATTACGGACCCAGACGCAAATGTTAGCGCAATAGGATATGAATTGAGACTAGGTAAATTATAACAGGCTGTTATTAGCTACCAGGTCAAAGTTAAATCTCGGCGCAAAAGCATTCGAATTGGCACTTTCCCATTCAGAAGGCAATTACTTATTCATTAAAACCTCATAGCTTTTGTTTCCCGAAGTGGTTCGAGAGGGCAATGTTTTAAAGGAATTTAAGTGTTAATTGCTAAAAGTAAGTGTACTTATTTGGCTACAAAATTAGCAGAATGTTCGTTAAAGATTTTATAATTAAATTGATTACCATTTTATATGACACTGTAATGAAGCGACAAGCAATCAGTTCAAGCACATGGACAATCATTTAATTCAGTTTCGATAGTTATTTTGTGTCTCGTTTCATATTTTTCTCATTACGTTTTATACAAGTATTTGTACACATATTTCAGCTAATTTCTGCATCATCTAAAATTTTACTAGGAGATAATGCCGCTGGAATTAAGTCTGCCTTGTATACTTTTCTGAACATACTTCCTACTCTATTTTAAATTTGCTTGCACTTAGGCACTGTCAGGTACTTCACATAGTAAGGTTATCGTGTCAGTATAAATAATAGCATTTACCACGGTATAACAAACGGAAATTTCCTTTTTCAAGCTACCGTGTAAACACATTTAATCATTTTTAGCTCCTCATTCCATTACAATGCACGGCGCCGTGTATGAAACAGATAGCGCAATTTGCAGTAAGCACGCAGTGAGCTCGTATCGAGCAAGTATAATGAATACATTACTGCATGCCACGCTACGTGCTCAAGAGTAGGTGAACCTTTCATACTAAAATAGATAATTAGGTCTAATATTTACTGGTAGAGGAATAATCGTTTACCTCTGGATAGCATCCATTGTAGGCAATGTTGAAAAACCAGTGGTTTAATTTGATGAAAGATCAGTATGAACTGATGTGAGTGCGTCAAGTTTCTAGTTCAGCCTATGTATGCGATTTTGAGAAAGCTATCATAATTGCGTTGATTAATGCATAATAATACATTTAGATCGGGACTGTTTTACTCTTATCATCAGTTGTAGTGAAGTTGTTCTTATTTGCCTATCCTTACTATAGAACTATGGAACTTTCTATTACAACTTTTACTTTTTTCATTTAGTTTTTTTTTTATTTCTATGAATGGCGAGACAAGCATGCCGTTCGCCTGATGGTAAGCGATACGACCGCTCATGAACAGTAGCAAAACCAAACAACACCTTGAATTACAAAGCAATGCTTGGCATTCCATTGCGCTCGCCATCCTGAGACATAAGATGTTAAGTCTCAATATGTCCAGTAGTTACTCTGGCTACAATGCAAAGTTAACCTTTTTTATCCACTGCTGGGCGAAGGTCTCCCTCTTATCCTTCCACAATTCGCTATCCTACAATCCTATCCTACAATTCGCGCTCTAAATAGATTTCAGGCTATACGGGCTCGAAAGCTTTCCGGTCGTCTTTTACTTTATTCTCTCATAATAAATTGTAGTACACGGGGCTAACCATTAAGTAAGTAAGTGAATACATTAGTCTGACGTCACACGACGCCACGTACAGAGCTTCCGTGACGTAGCAACCGCGCTCGTTTACGTCATTCACTGAATTATGTTGCGTTTAGTTCCGGCTTATAGAGCCGTGCTGTAGCCAATTTTGAGTGCATGGTAAGTGAGATCGTGCCAACTTTCGATTATTGAGAGGGTAGTTTCACAAATCTAAAGCAAAGCTGTTAGTTTACGGCGGGTCTGTACATCGGTTTCGATGAAGCCGCCCATTAGCAGTTCGCCATTTAGAATGTTGAGCTTCGAAATACTTGTCTGTATATGTTTCGGCTGATATATGTCCAATTGCAGGAGACAGTCCTCTTCTACAATCGAGAATACAATTAAGATCTTATAGACTATATTATATAACTAAATATAATATAGACTATACTATATACCTATATTATGTTTAAATCTCATAACATTGTCGTTTATAGCTAAAGCGAACCATCATAAAAAATAACAAATTATGAATTGAATATAAATAATAAGTAATATACAACAATTGTCCTTTCGAAGATACGTTTACCATACTAGTAGTCACCATTTTCACATAAACTAACTTCGAAATTTACCTTAATAAATAAATTGACGTCATACCTGTAAGTACATGGACTCTCGCAGTAGCTGTTTGCGCGTTATCAGGCGCGCACTGATAGGCCCCTGCATCTGACGTCCTTGCTGACTGCACCAGCAGTCTACTGCTACTGTGGATACCCTTCTCTGTCACTAGAGATATGCCACCTCGCGTCGAGTCGAAGTTGATTGTCTGTTAGCAAACAAAGAAGTTTGAGGTTAGTTAGTTAATTAATCGATGTCTATTGGAAGTGTATCAGTTAAATTAATTTTACGGGTACTGGATATATATCTAAAATCATCATCACCATCAGCCTACATCCAAGATGTTCTTATTTAATTGAGTAATACATCGAGTAGCCGACAATAATCGATATGGAATACTTGTTCTTTTTATGGCCAGTAAAGAATGATAAACAAAAATATAAACCTAGTAAAATATTATTTTCATCATCAATTCTTGTCCACGTGGCTAGTGAGCATAAGGAATTCAAAACATATACAAAACCTTTGAGTACGCCGTACGGAGACATCTGAAGTGCAAATTCTAACAAAAATCAATCCCGTTATGTTTTGTGTCACAGTTTTCATTTTCACATCTATGCTAATTATATGTAACCAACGCGTTCTTGTAATTTCCCGTCTTAACAATTTAAAGTTCACCAACCACCTCAGCAATATCACATAGCATGTAGTCAGACTAACAAACCATATCCATACATCTACTTCATATCACTAACAGTCGTTCTAAATAATCTATCTGTCTTTAACTAGGGATTTCATTAGATATTTCGATGGATTTTATGTTTCAGTTAACAAAGATAAAAAAATATAGATATGGTGCATATGTTTATAGATAGCTAGGCATAAAAAATATATATATCTTTGTTTAATCAATTTTAGCATTGAACCGACATAATAATGGTAGCCAGTTTAACCTCTAGTCAAAGATAGATAGGATATAGAGAACGGCCGTAAGCCGTATATTCTTGCGACCGTAAAGTGGTCAACGGCACAACTCGTCTACAATACGCAGACGTCGCTCGTTCTGTTTGCGGTCAGGTCCACACATCTATCTTAGTATTTCCATTTCAGTAGCATAAAGCTGCTTTACATTGAGCCAACTTTGGAGATGTATGAATATATATTGAGGGCGAAGTCACAGTTTCCTTTATTCAAGGCGAAAGGGGATGGTAAAGATGAATTCTCAAATATTAGATTCAAATATGCTTCGTAAAAATACAAGTAATCCCGCAAAGACGCCTAGGTTGTGAAACGTAAGTAATGGTGTATTCTAACTTCTTATTTAATTTAAGTATATATGATTTGAATGATAGATCTTTCATGTAAATGAGTGGCTATTTTTTAAATAAAATATAGGTAAATGTATAATAGTAAGATTTTTATAAGCAAGTGAATATACATTGAATTGTTATTAGCTTTATTCTTTTAAATTTATTTCCAATCACGTTATAGCGATATTATGTGGTGTAGTAGAATAAATAGAAAATATTATATAGCTGCGAATCGATATGTTATAAAAAAAATATGATAGTAATAACATTCTTAATTCAAGTAAGAAAGTACTCCGTTTTGTATTAGTATAAGTATAATAAGAATGTTAGTTATAATATTTATTATTTTATGTAATGTCAAGAACCAATATCATTCCCTTGAGATCAAGTTTAATATCATACTACACAGTTCAAGTCATATATTTTACGTTTATACTCCCAATTCTGCTTTAATTACCCAATCAATTAAGGTGAATGCTAATTACTGAATTACGGTTGATTACCTAATGCTTCCAATAAGCCAGGGATTACAAACTAAGATTTACACATTCACAACATTCACCGAAAGACGAATAACAAGATCAAGACCTTAAGTCTAATAATAAATTATGAATGGAATACAAAGATAAGCTTGGGCTTTGCAGAAAGGGCTTGCGAATAAGTAGGGCTTGATTCTCGAATAACAAGGTTGATATACAAACCCACTTAGATTATGGTAAAATTTACATAGTGGTCTAAAATTATTCCCCTACCTGCCCAATTCCGCATTACCACGTTAGTCGTTTGACCCAACATCCTTTTTATTTATGTTGTAGGACGAATTGACTTAAGTATAATGATTATACGACCAGCTTCATCTAACCTCAAATTCCTTGTAATTCCATCAGGTTAAGATGACCAAGACCGAATTATTATTCAAATAAATTATTAGCACTAAAATTAGTTTGTATGATGTACTTCATAAAAGCCAAGCGCTCAGCTTCAAAGCCATACACAAAATAAAATGAGGTGATAGATAATTTAAATAAAAAATATAATAATGTCAGAATATCCGGATAAATACTTCAACTAAATTAAATCGCACTGAGCACCACTCACTTAGCATCAATCTTGGTAGGAATTTTTATGACTGAATTTCATAAGATTTACGAGAATTTATAAATAATTTTGGTAAAAAATCGGCTCAGTTATTAAATATTGCTTTGAATATTTGGAAACTAAATAGCTTGTTGTGCACCAATATACTGTATTACATACGACTCAATTTTGAGCTTTCGGACTGAAATTGTTTTAGAGGAATTCTATTTAGAATTTAATTAAACTAGTGACGAAAAACCCCAGTTGACAAATCAGCTGAAATTCTCCAACGTAATTCCTAGTAAAAATGGCATTCACTTAAAACTGGTAATTGGCTCAATGAACTCGTCTGTTCTGTGAGATACGGGCGAAAATGTCGACTCAACATTGCCCGGATTGGACGAAATAGAATATCTAATGTCGCTTCCGTACGTCCGAAAATGTTTTTGACTACCTTTTAACCTACAAACGAACCTGAGAACAAATTTAACTTGAAAATTCTTTAAGGGGTAAAATTTTGCTAGAAACCTTAGGCAAATTTGATCCAACTTGATAGGTATGACCATTATGTAACATTGTAAAATAATGGAAATAAAGTTGTTGCGTTTCATACAGTCTAAGTGGTTACTGAAGTTAAGAACCGCAGAACCCGCCTGGAAGTTCAAGGGTTTAATTTAATTTTAGCCTGATATGAAATTTATTTTTATTAAAATAAGCAAAAAAGGAAAGGAAAAACTAATTATTTAAGTTTAAAATTTTAAGTAACTTGATTATAATTTTACTTTACTTGTCTTTTGTTGTCCTTCTACAGATATTTTGAATAACAAAAACATAGAAGCGTAGTTTATGGTTTATACTTTTTGTTTGATGATATCAGTTCAATGTGCACATTTACAAGATGCACATAAGACTTTTTAACGTGAATAATTGTAGCAGCGGAAAAATACACAAACATTTTAACTTCATACAACCGCCATTTCAAATGCGCTCGATTTGTTATTCGTGTTTATGCAAATGTCAGTAGTTTACGTCGCTATGACAGATCAGTGCGGGGTTTATTCCTATGACATCATCAATTATTACGGTCAGCGCGTTTGTAGAGTGTATATTTATATATAATCATATACATTACCATAGTATTGTGTTAAATAAATATAATGATATAAACTGCACCATTGTAAATAATACCAATGAAAGAGGTTATCCAAAAAATAGGTGCTTTAAAAATTTGAAGGCATATATCAAAATATTTCAACGGCTTCGCTAAAAAACTGATGTAATTGAAGACACTCATCAACACAAGTACGCAGACTAACAAAATTAACTCGACTACAAATAAAACAGAGTATTTTGAACGTCGAATTTGAACCACATTTTCGCTGAAATACGTTTAAAAACAAAACTCTTTCGCTGCTCTAATGATAATTAAATTTCCGCTCCCCAGCTGCCGAGGCGGTGTATAATACAATTTCCTCACCTGCTATACAAAATCCTCCTCTCAATTAATATTAGATGTCTTACCTTCCCTCTATGAGTCCAGTTAATAGTGTTCGGGGGTTCCGGCGTGTGTCGAACAATGCACGTCAGGTTTATTGTGGAGCCCGCATATATGAACAGGTCTGGCCCGCCAAGTATTTCGGTTTCTGGTTCTAGTGAGAAAAAAAAACATATATTTTATACAATGTTATAACATATATACATTTTCGCTTTTTCCATAGAAGGGGTGAGAAGAGGTTCCCCAGATAGCAACCAGGATATCCATGTTTCGTCACGTGAGTTCCGTACAATATAATATAATAATAGTGATTTGGGGTGAGCATATCGCCATATCGGGCACAAATTCATAGAAATATGCAGAATAAAAAATCCAATATCACTTTGCTCGACCCGGGATTGTAACCCAAGACCTCATATTTGTAATCAAACCGTAGTACAACGGCGCCACCAAGGCAATATTATGAGAAATAGATAAAATTGTATACATTTTTTCGTAAAAATATTGACCTAAGTAATATCTTCCTGAGTAGATTCATTTTAGTATTATAATTTACCTAAGAACAGGCTTATTTTAAATCCTAGATAACTTTTTGTCTATGTTTAGTTTTTACTTAGCACAAATAAGCTTGGTTTACTTAAAGGATTACTTAAATATTTAGTAATTTTCTTTGTTTTTACTGGCAAGATAAAGTGATTTCAAGGCATCGGATATAAAGTGCAGAGTTTAGATACAATCTCCATTGATGAGAGATGGTTACCAAAACTAATAATAATAATAAATACCACCCAACAGTCATATACATACTCCTGACCCCACACTAAGATCGAGTCTTGTGTCGTGGGTACCGGGAACTACCAGAGACTTTTCGGTCTCACAAACACCCAGACCCGGAATAAATATTTGTGGGCCCCACAAACATTTCTCTCGGTGCGGGGATCTAACCCGCGGCCTCTCGTTTCACAGACGGCGTCTAACCAACTGAGCCACGGAGGCTGTCAAAGTTACCATGAAGGATTAACCCCGGTGGGTATATGGTGTTCATTATCTACAGCCTACGTAGTGGCGCAGTTGGTTACACGCCGTCTGAGAAACGAGGGGCCATAGGTTCAATTCCCGCATCGAGACAAATGTTTGTGAGGCTCACAAATATTTGTATGGGAGCTGGGTGTTTGTGAGACCGAAAAATATCTCTTAGTCCCTGATATCCACGGAACAAGACTTAATTGATCTTAATGTGGGGTCAGGACAATGTTTGTGACTGTCAAGTATATTTATTAATTTATATATGTATTTCAATTAATATTCTATCCAGCAACAATGCTATAAAGACCAACAAAAATGTATAAGCTAGTCTGCTAATGAAGCACCGAAGCATACTTTGAATTACCTTGCAAAAACAGAACACTGAATCGATTAACATTTTCGCTTCAGTCCTCGCCGTTACAATAGCAATTACCCTTAAATTTTCAAAAGCGCCAGAAAAACCAATTTACCGCGGCACTAATAAAGACGAGGTCTAAATAATCCCGAACGTAACTGCCTGCTCAATAGGTTCAATCGGAACACTACGAGCTCTCGCTCAGTACATTTTGACAAAAGACACCCACTTTTCCCAAACTTTTTGTTCATTAGTTCAAACAGACAAAAGTTGAACATTCCCTAAAATAAATTGCGAGACAGCTGTTCCTTAAAAGGTTTCGTTACAATCCACTGAGGCGAGAACCTTGAGAAGGGATATCCCTACCTATATTTATTTCACGCCTTTGTAACTGAATTCGGACTTAGTAAAGTTGGGAACTATTTTCGTTCAATACTTGGGTTTGTTTCTGAGCTACGTTTGACGTATTGATCGGTTTAAATCCGGGTGATCCGTTGAATCTATCGGTCGGATTTTCTGATTTGTTACTGTTCTTCTGTAGGCTAGGCAAGATTTTGAATGGTTTGAGCTCTGATTTTAGCGTTATAAATCTTGTTATCCAGTAGCAACTAAGCAATTGTTTAATCTTAATTGATAGATGGATTCGTTGTATTTCGTTAATTTTATGGAATACTATGAATGAAATATCGTATTCATACATATTTTTGATATTATTTCTTCATATCTTCTTTATGACACTTATTTTGGTAAGGACAAAATAATTATTATATTTGGATATACTCACACAACTTTCATGTTTTAATAAAATTAAAACATTTTCGAATAATTTAGTTAAAAGGCGTGCCTATAAATTGCTTCGTTTGTATATTGAAATGGGGAGAGGGAATTGACATTCATACGTTTGTAGATAAAATCTATATTTTGAACTGTACACGCAATTCGATCACATCTGTGAGCAATACTTCTTTTTTATTTAGTATAGTATAGTCAATAAATCATATGGTTGTCACTATAAGAGTGATATGATTATAATATATCGTATATTTGGAGTGTACGTGGGAAGAAATAAGGATTGTTGAATCTTTAGATCTTCCTGACTGAAACGAAAAATAAGTAGAATTAAATAATAATAATATCATTTCCCCTTTATTAGTTGAAGAGACATTGTGAACAGAAAAGTGTTTCTCAAAATGATAGATGTTAAATTGATAATAAATCGTAAAATTAGAATCCAAATCAGGAAATCTATAGCGGAAGTTACATTAAAACAGAAGGTTACACCAAACTCAAAGCTGTAAACAACACCAAGGAACGTATATAACACATGTTACATGCGACGCATATATCATGTTACATGCGACGCGTGTATCAAAATTGCTGACTGACTTTTTCTAAATCAATAAGTGTAGAAACATCCGGCACGAGGCAGCCTAAAAACGCTGACTCCGCGACCTACATTCGTAGTTATAAGTTGGAACTGTAAAATATTAAATAAGACCATTCTTGTATCAACCATCGAACAAGCAACTAGTATTAAATAAATTAGTATTAAAAACTTTTGGTTTTTTTTAAGTCCTTCGGCTGTGACTAACGTAATTGGCGCAGTCGGTAGGATTCTAGAGTCAGTGCGTGGCGGTCAAAGGTTCCATAAAATCGTTGCCTAGCTTGACTCCGTAAAGTCGCTGGCGGGCTCCTAAGCCATCGTCTGGAATCCGAACCTACGAGGGCACGGCCGGGGACGTACTCAAACTTCAGTACTAAGAAAAACCAACTTATGTAAGTACCTTAAAATTTTTTCCTAAGTGTTGCCTCCTGTTCCCAAAATTTTCCACCCAAGAAATAAAGGGGAGGAATCTGTCTCTTCAAGACAGGTTCATAGGAATTACGCTTTAGATAGTAGTAGGAATTTAGAAAAAATGTCAATTGATCCAGATAACATTTATAAGGCCCTGCGGCCGGTCCCTGAGTTCGATGGGAATCCAAATGTTCTAACTCGGTTCATTCAAATCTGTGACCAAATAGTTACACAGTACATGAAAAACGAACCAGCTTACCAATTAAGTAATTTGTGTCTAATAAATGGTATCTTAAATAAAATCACGGGCCCTGCCGCTAGAACAATAAATGCTAACGGCATCCCCGAGAATTGGCTAGGTATAAAGAACGCCTTGATAAATAACTTTGCCGATCAGAGGGACGAAACCGCCCTTTATAACGATCTTTCTCTCGCGACTCAAGGCAATGATTCTCCTCAAGAATTTTATGACAGATGCCAGACCTTATTCAGTACAATTATGACGTATGTATCCTTACACGAAACAGTGAAAACCACGATAGAGGCTAAACGCGACCTTTACCGTAAATTAGCTAAACAAGCATTTATTAGAGGGTTAAAAGAACCCCTCGGGTCACGTATTCGCTGTATGAGACCCGAGACAATTGAAAAGGCTCTGGAATTTGTCCAAGAAGAAATAAATGTTATGTACCTACAGCAGCGAAATGATTCAGTACCTGAGCGGCGTAACACGTCGGCATATGCGAGCACACCACATAAGGTACCGTCCTTAGGTTTCAATTTGAACACACCTAAAATGTTTAGTGTACCTACTCCTAGTTCAGTTTGGCCGAAACAACCTCTCGCGTTTGGACCCCCTTATATGCCGCAGCAGGCACCGCAATGGCGTCCTAACGCCCAGGTTTCTCAACCACAGCAACGCATGCCTTCATATCCCACGCGTACGCAGCAAATATTCCGGGCGCCGCCGCCAAACTATAACCCGAATAATAATTTTAAATTACCACTACCTAGGAATGTATCACCACATAATGCCGGGCCAAAACCCATGAGCGGGGTTAGCCATTACGTACCAAAAGTATTACCACCAAGTTTAATGGGACGCGATTGGAGAGTTCACGGCAACCCTCCGCCATCTAACTATTTTAAAAGTAGGGAGATGAATTTTAACGAAATTGCGGACTATAACGATTATTACGATAATTATTACGGCGATTATTATTATGAACCATATCGATATCCTTATTTGGAACATTACTACGACATCAACCCGGAATATGAATATGCTATCGATCAGTCGCAATACGATCATACTAACTCAAATAACGTTACCGACGGCGAGGTGCAAAGTCCGGTCGCTAACGAGCAGGATTTTTCCAAGGGCCGTCCCAAGAAAGAACAAGGATAGAATTAAATTTACATTCCAAAAGGGAACTACGCTATATACAGATAGCGGATCCTCCACTAAAGTTATTAGTGGATACCGGCGCGAATCAATCTTTTTTGAGTCCTGAAGCATGTGATACATTTTTTCCATCTGTTCCGCGCGATTTTGATCCATTTGAAGTAACTAATTCCCGAATTACCAGTGTACATGAACATTCAATTACAATACCCCACTTTCCAGAATTTAAAGAACAAAGATATGCGAAATTTTTTATATATAGATTCCATAATCATTTTGATGGTCTTATAGGTTTGGATTTGTTAGAGAATTGTAACATAGACTTAAAGAATAATTTATTAATCACGGAACATACCACGATACATCTCATGCGTTATAAGTGTCGTAAATCGAACCCGCACGAAACGATCCCAGCCTTCTCATCCAAACTCATTAACGTGCCGATATATGACTCGGACGGTGACGTACATGTGCCCGAGCAGATATTTTCTAATTGCATTATACACGAGTGTGTCACCAAGGTCACGGATCGAATAGGCGTCATTGAAATCGAAAACCCCACTTGTAACGATATTACTATAACGTTCGAACAACAACCGCGCTTACAGGTATGTAATATCGAATGCATAAAGCCAGGGCCGGACTCAGAACGCGTTAAAAATGTTTTAAGCCGTTTGCGGACTGATCACTTGAACGCGGAAGAAATGGGTAATTTAGAGGCTCTATGTGGACGATATGCGGACGTATTTTATCTCGACGGGGAACCCTTGACGTTTACGAATAAAATCAAACATAGGATTAGGACAACTGACGAATTACCGGTATATAGTAAAAATTATAGATATCCATTTATTCATCGTCAAGAAATTAGGGACCAAATTACTAAAATGCTAGAACAGGGCATTATTAGGCCATCCGATTCCGCCTGGAGCTCGCCTATTTGGGTAGTTCCTAAAAAGGTTGATGCTTCAGGGAAACAAAAGTGGAGAATAGTCGTCGATTTTAGGAAACTAAACGACAAGACTATAGACGATAGGTATCCGATTCCCAACATCACGGATGTTTTAGATAAGCTAGGTAGATGCCAGTACTTCACGACCTTGGACTTAGCATCAGGTTTTTATCAGGTCGAGATGGACCCCAACGACATTGAAAAGACAGCTTTTAATGTTGAGCATGGGCACTTCGAATTTTTACGCATGCCAATGGGTCTAAAGAATTCACCATCAACTTTCCAGCGTGTAATGGATAATGTGCTCAGGGGATTACAAAATGAAATTTGTCTAGTTTACCTCGATGACATCATCGTCTTTAGTACATCTCTGCAGGAACACATAGTAAATCTCGAAAAAGTGTTCGATAGGCTACGCGATTCTAATTTCAAAATTCAAATGGATAAGTCTGAATTTCTGAAATTGGAAACAGCATATCTAGGCCATATAATTAGTCGAGAGGGTATAAGACCTAACCCGGATAAAATAACGGCTATTCAGAGATATCCACTGCCCAAAACTAGTAAAGAAATCAAACAATTTTTAGGGCTGTTAGGCTATTATAGAAAATTTATCCCGGATTTCGCGCGTATAACTAAACCGATGACTAAATGCCTAAAAAAATCTCATAAAATAACGTTTGACTCTGAGTATATTGACAGTTTTGAAAAATGTAAGAATTTATTGGTCAACGATCCGATACTACAGTATCCGGATTTTTCAAAAGAGTTTAATTTGACTACTGATGCATCTAATGTAGCCATAGGAGCCGTCCTTTCGCAAGGACCAATAGGATCAGATAAGCCTGTATGTTACGCATCTAGAACATTAAACGATAGTGAACAAAATTATAGTACCATAGAGAAAGAGCTATTAGCCATAGTATGGGCAACCAAATATTTTAGACCCTATTTGTTCGGCCGTAAGTTCAAAATTCTGACTGACCATAAGCCCCTTCAATGGATTATGAACCTAAAGGAGCCGAATTCCCGGTTAACACGATGGCGGCTCAAGTTAAGTGAGTACAACTATACTATAGTCTATAAAAAAGGCAAATGCAATACGAATGCAGATGCCTTATCGCGAGTCGAAATTAATAACGGAGAAACCGACTCGATGGTCGCTAACCCATCAGAGAGACCACCCAGCCGCGCTGATTCATCAACCGAGACGGTTCATACTAGTAACGAAAACCCGATTCTCGAAGTTCCAATTACCGATGAGCCATTGAATAAGTTTCATAGACAGATTTGTTTTACAATAGTAGGTGATATTAAACGACGAACAACCGCCACAAAACCATTTGACACGCACACTCGTACTCATATTCAAGTATCAGAATCTAATTTAGAACAAGATGTAGTTAACGCTATAAAGGAATATGTTAATCCGAAGGTTAAAACTGCTCTTAAAATCACACCCCCCATAGGCTTGTACTCCATAATTCCTATTATACAAAATAATTTTAAAAGCTCTTCTATGAATTTAGTCTTAGCAAAGACTGAACTAGAAGATGTCAAAGAATACTTCAGACAGCAGGAAATTATTAAACACTATCACGAAGGAAAGACCAATCATAGGGGAATAAACGAATGTTACTTATCACTTTCCCGGCGCTACTATTGGCCGAAGATGAAAGAGGAGATAACTAAGTATATAAACGAATGCACAATTTGTGGTCAATCAAAATATGATAGAAACCCTATCAGGCCACAATTTAACATCGTGCCCCCAGCCGCTAAACCCTTCGAAATAGTGCACATGGACTTATTTACCGCTCAAGCTGAAAAATATCTAACGTTTGTCGATTCATTTTCTAAGTACGGACAGGCTTATCATTTACGTGACGGAACTGCAATTAGTATTCTACAAGGGTTGTTAACATTTTGTACTCACCATGGACTACCCTTAACTATTGTAACAGATAACGGTACCGAATTCACGAATCAGTTATTTGCCGAATTTATAAGATTACATAAAATTAACCATCATAAGACTCTGGCGAATTCACCTAACGATAACGGCATTATCGAGAGATTCCATTCCACCTTATTAGAGCATTTGCGTATCTTAAAACTAAAACAAAAGGATGAACCTGTCGTGAACCAAATGCCTTATGCAGTATTAGCGTATAATAGTTCGGTTCATAGTTTCACTAAGTGCAGACCTCACGATATCATACGTGGTCACTTTGACCCCAGAGACCCTTTAGATGTAGACTTAACGGAGCATCTTATGCAACAGTATATCTTAAACCACCGGGGTCAAATGAAAGTCGTGTATGATCTTATAAACGAATCTGCTATAGCTGATCGTACTAACCTAATGAATAATCGAAATAAAAATAGAGAACCAGAAGAACAATATCAGCCAGACCAACAAGTCTTTATAAGTAACCCGTTAGCGAGTAGGCAAAAATTAGCGCCACGTTATACTCAAGACACTGTTCTTGCAGATCTTCCAATTCACATATATACGTCTAAAAAGAAAGGTCCCATTGCCAAGTCTAGACTTAAACGTACACGTAAGTCATCTCGATTGTTACAGGATTCGACTACTGATAATAGTCCAACTGAGCCTGGCGGCCGACATAAGACTCGAGAGTCTTGACGATGGACCGGGCCTCCTACCATTTAATCTCGGACCCACAAGACTATTTACACATTATCATTCTTTCTTACAGTATATTGAATTATCTGACATAGAGCACAGAATTAATTCTATTCAAAATCAGCTTAATTATTTTAAAAATGCGTTAGACAACCATACACTAGCTCTATTTGAAATATAGATAGGTTACCTTAGCAATAAATTAATAGAGTTAAATTCACAATTAAGAGGGTTAGAACCTAACCGCGTAAAGAGAGGCCTTATTGACGGATTAGGATCTTTAATAAAGAGTGTGACCGGAAACTTAGACCATTCCGATGCTGAAAGGTACAATAATGCTATTAATGTTTTAGAAAATAATGAACACAAGATAACATCTGAATTAAATGAGCACATAAGTCTTAATAAAAACTGGATGACACAATATGCTAGTTTAATCACACATATTGTCGATAACCAAGGAAAAATTAACAAGACGTTAGAAATCTTATTAGACGAAAATGCTCACGCGGATTATACTGATTAATAAAATTTGCCAAATTTGCTCAGTTATTAACGATTATCGGCGATAACGTGAAGGATTTATCTCTAGAATTAGTTAAGTTAGAAAATACCTTAGCATTTATAAGTGCATCGAGCACTCATCATAGTATGTTAGAAATTAGCAACTTAGTTAATATAATAGATAAGCTGAAATCTCTATACACTATTAAACGCGGAGTTAAGAGAGTATTATAACATAATTAAACCAGGATTTTATTACGTAGGTAAAAGAATAGTTATTATTTTAAAATTTCCCATAGTCTCCCCAGATAAATTCGAGTTGTATAGGGTATCCATTGTTCCTAATAAACACTACCAAACCTTTATCCCTTCATATCCTTTTATGGCAACCAATGGGAAAAGTTTTATGTACATGGAGGCTGAATGCCCGAAGTTCGATCGTCGACATCTATGCGAGGAGAGCATCAATCATCAACCCCGAGGCCATGCAGATTGTATCCAGAGTGTCATCAACAATCAGCCCCTTCACAAATCATGCCAGCCGACGGAAATCATTCTCACCAAGGAAACTATGGAGCAGCTAGACGACCAACATTATACAATAGTTATCCCAAGACCAACGAGGGCTGAACTACAATGTGGACGCCAGGACTACGTAACGTTAAGCGGAAACTACCTCGTCACGATTCCACCTAAATGTTCGCTGCGCACCGACGAATTTACCCTTATTAACATCAACGGACAAGTTACAGGCCGACCACTGAAAATTGCGAACATACCGAGTGATTATTTTACAAGAGGTGATACCAGCATCGCTCGCCTTGAGCTGACATCAAAAAATTTGAAAGGACTACATGATATCGAAGATAAAATTCAAGCACAGCAGCCAGTAAATTTGGACCACGCGATGTACCATATCACAATACCTCTCTATACAGTGGTCCTTGTTATAATCGCAATAATTATTGGAGTCACAGCACGGCATTACCTGAAAAAGTCCAAAGAAAACTACCCTTTACAATCCGAAAAGGATACAGCATCCAGCCAGGATCATCTATATGCAACCCCTGAAACAAGAAAAATTCAGACGTCCACCCCAGCAACATTTTCGCTCAACGTTCTCAAATAGTTGCTGCTCTGTGGGGGGAGGTGTTACATGCGACGCATATATCATGTTACATGCGACGCGTGTATCAAAATTGCTGACTGACTTTTTCTAAATCAATAAGTGTAGAAACATCCGGCACGAGGCAGCCTAAAAACGCTGACTCCGCGACCTACATTCGTAGTTATAAGTTGGAACTGTAAAATATTAAATAAGACCATTCTTGTATCAACCATCGAACAAGCAACTAGTATTAAATAAATTAGTATTAAAAACTTTTGGTTTTTTTTAAGTCCTTCGGCTGTGACTAACGTAATTCACAAACTAATACATAGTAGACAATGTTAAATTAGCTCTTTGAAATCGAGGGGCACAAACAAATGCGATAAGTAGGTGCGTGCGTGTTTACAGTGGCAGTGCGAAATGTAAACACGCCGAACAATCGTTGGGAAGTGGTCTATTTAACTTCGCCTTTCGAACTACGAAACTTTCCTTTCAATTCCGCCTGTGCGGTATTTTCTTTGACATGGCCGAACATTGAAATAAGTTATTTGTACGGAATTCCTTTCAGGTGCTTTGGACATAGCCCAAATAGCTATTTCACTTTAGTATTGGCTGCTTGTGACCGAGATGTTTACAATTTCTATATTTTTCCCATTGTGGGTTGTGAAGTGTTTGCGATGGGTATGGATAAGTTTGCCTCGGAAATATGGATAGATATCATCTTTTGTATGTTATTTTTTCTATAGTCTTTGTCTATACTGCTATACTAATGTTATAAAGATTTGATTTTTTACATTGAATAGGCTTTGAAAATACTGGACCGATTTGAACAATTCTTTCACTACTGGAATTCTGCATTATCAATGATGAACATAGGCGATAGAATATTTTCAAAAAAGTGTATATGCAGAGCCGGGCCAGGCCGCTAGTTTAAGGTATTACTGCAAATGGTAATATTAGAAACCCTATACCACAGAATATACACAGAAGTCAAGCTCCATACAAAGCGCGCTAAACCAACGCACACATAGACGGTGTTCACCGACACGATATTTGAGACCAGTCGAAACCACTGCGAGCGCGAGTGTCACTCGCTTCGGACCAAGCTTCGGACACGCATCTAATGATATTTTTTGTGCAAAGATGGAGCGAATGAATAAAAGTTATTACACTTGTATATAAAACTTCAGATTATAATAATTGAATATAAATTTCTTTAATAAAATACACAATATTATACAAAAACGATAAAATAAATCTTAAATTATGACATACACATTCTCAACGACTATGTAAATAAAATGACAATTTATTAATTTTGTTATTGTTTTTTTTATATTGTATTTTAATAATTAATCAAACGATGCGAGTGCTATTACCAGTTACCACGATAATTGTTTTTGCATAAGCCAGAGTTAACAGCCCTAGCGCGAACGCCGAGCGTAGTGTGAGTGTAGGCACAAAAGTGAAGTACATACACAAGCTTGACTTCTGTTAGTATTCTGTGCCTATACCTTGTTTAATAATTTCACAAAATTATTCATGATTAATTACAAGCTAGCCTCTTGATCTTTTCTTTAATTTTAACTGAAAAGGCCTCTACAAAAAGTTTCTTAAATTAACGCTGCTCTCTACAAATCTATTATTTTCATCAACATAAATTATGTTTCTAGTGGTCTTGATTTGAAAAGTGATTTGAATCAAAGTTTTCTGTTTGATTTATATCATAAGGCAGACTTCGCTAAATGTTCTCCAACTGTTACCACAGAATTGTTAATAAATTCGTCAATCTTTTCATTAGTTATATTATTAATTTATACAAATGATTTTTTAAGTGAATATAAATCACGTTGCGTTTTTAATCTCTGCGAAAAGGTATTAATTTTATAATGAATTCATATTTGCGACCAAAATAGCAATTTTACAATATTTGAAATTCGAATGCATAGACTGGAAAACCGATATCATGGCAAACCCCGTTTTGGGTTTAGTTTGGATTGGAGATGGACAATATAATTATTATGCCCACTGACGCAAGTATATCCATCTATCTTCAGATCATAATATTCTGTTTGAACAGCTCTGCACTACGCACCTTTAGAAGCAGTTTTATCGTTTTTTCTTACCAACATGAAAAAAAAAATATTTTTGTGAAAATTTGTGGCCATAAACAGACGCTAGTTATGTTGGATTTAAAAACCCATTAATAACAACCATAATTGTATAATCTATTAAAGATGTCCACAATTAAGCGCAGACTTGTACATTTTTTTAAATAAACCTCTTGGAACCTCGATACTGTTTTTAAAATATAAATATACGTTACAATAAAATATACTATATATGAAAGTATGTTAAAGCACGCGGCCCTTTTTCAATAAACATTTTATTGCCCAAAAGAAACGCTAAATATCTTGGCCGCCGCTCCCGATCGGTCCTACATAAAAACCTAATGTACAAACACATATTATTTTTAACTGACTACCGCCCACATTTATGTCGGTTTCTTTGATGGAATTTATTATGAAACCCGTTATTTTCCTTTGCTAATCTATGGATATCGCTAGACGTATTTCAAAATTACTTTGGTTATAAACTCGCCCCCTATCACATTATGGCACGAAGGTCTATGACCTCAGGCAAATTTGTTGTGCCTAGATGCACCAATATTTACGGAGATAGAAACTTAGAAAAGGAATATCATACATTCTCAACAGTCTGCCCGAGGTTATAAGGCAGGAGTCCGTTAAAGCTATATTTACATATAATCTTAAAAGGCATTATTTAGCCAATTTGCCCTAATGCTCAAGTATAAATATGTACTTACATGTGTGAACACCGATCTTGCAGTCAAACCGTTTGTACAGTTTTGCAGGACACTACAATAGTTCCTACGTATATATCTTTTTGTTAAATAAATAAATAAAATAAATACAAGACGAAAAGTGGGTGCCCTGGTGGTCATGGTCATAGACATTCCGAACACCGAGATCCAAATTTATCTGTAGATCAAATAAATAAGTATATATACGTCAAGCCCGCAATCATTGCAGAAAGCCAACTACTAAGCTGCGCTAATCCGTCTTCAAGTTATATGAATTATTTTGCTAATACACACAGACTCATTGTTATCAATAAATCACTGATCTTCACAAGACTATCACGCCTTCACAGTCGCTCCTGTGGGCTAAGATCGATATTGGTACGCATTCGAATTATTCTGGCACTGAAGCTAGGACCATCTATTTCGGTTTTAAACCATTTACACTTTATCAAAAAAGAAAAATATAACGCGGACAAACGACATAACTAAGGCTGCAAGAAGCCGATGAATAGAGATCTTTTCAACAGGCATCTACGACAATAGGACGTTAGGGTAGTCCTATATTCAATAGTGGACTTCCTGTGGTTGTAGAGGAAGATTCTGATAGCCTCGATTCCTATCGCATTTTAGAAATAACTTTCAAGCTATCTAAAAAGAACCCGACAAGAAAGCCGTAAACAAATTTTGGTCCACTTTAATTGATACCATCATGAATAATGTTTTTTTAGATTTGCATGAATCTTATACATTGAAATAAAACTATTATTTACTGATATTATCGCGGATTTCGTTTAATTTTTACATTTTTAACTTCCTAAAGTTTCGATTACTTTACTTTTTCATGGTCACGGGGCGGACTGCAGTATTAATCATATGCTGAGATACTATTACTTTAACTACCCTTATTTCACAATTAGCAATTGGCGATAGGCTCCCCACCTATCACATTGTGGGACGGAACATACAAGGCGAAATGTGGGTGTCCTGGCACATCTGCCTACCCCTTCTGGGAATAAGGCGTGAGTTTATGTATGTATGTATTTCACAATCACTTCAATTCCGTCGTAAATCTTACAAGCACTGAAAAACATCAATTGTACCCACCTACAATATTGAGATAGACAGCGTGTCCGATAGGCGGCGTGGTGGATATCTGGCACTCGTACTGGCCGGAGTCGCGGCGCTGCGGGCTGCGGATGCGCAGCGCCCACTCCTCGGAGCGCGGCTTGTGCTGCGCCTCGAAGCGCTGGTCCGACGTGTACGTGTAGCGACCCACTGTCAGCAGGTGGATGTCGCGGTGCCGTACCCATGATACCTGCGGGATTAGAAATTAATTGAGGCTTCGGAGATTTCAAAGGTGCCTTAGGGCGATAATACTTGCTTGTATTTATTGGTGGTCGTGTTGGTGTAATTAGTATAAAGTAAATTCATCTTCTATTTACGCTGTTTTTAATGGAAGTTTATTTTTCAAGACAAAAATACGTGTGATAATCCGAAATGGATTAAGTTTCCGTAATGAAATTATTCAAGATTTTTACCGAATACTAATTTTAATATACTTGATAGTACCTTGCGGTCAAAAATAGAATCATCTCTCGCCTGACGACATTATTATGTCGGTCTAATAGATACTGGACGCACACAATAGAATCGGTACCAGCAGTACACAATACCAGCCCATGTACGTCCGATTGCAGGGCAAGGGTCTACTCTACAATCTGGAATACGATTGAGAGTGGTTAGGCCATATATCCACCAAGTACACCAAAGAAATTCATTCGCATTCAAATCGGTATTGTATGCAAGTTTCCTCACGATGTTTCCTTCACTGTTTTGACTGTTTTTGTGAATGACTATTAATACACACATGACTCCGAAAAGTCAGAGGTGTGCCCTGCTATTTAAACCCGCGACCACCGTGAACATGTTGGCAGTCGCGTCTGGTCTTTTACCAACAGGCCACCACGCACTAAGTTAATACAGTATATTTTAAATATTCACGTACATTTTTTACCGTCCAGAACGATATTAGTATACCATAACAATAAATAAATAAATAACACCCAACAGTCACATACATAGTCCTGACCCCACACTAAGATCAAGTCTTGTGTCGTGAGTGTCAGGGACTACGAGACGCTTTTCGGTCTCACAAACACCCAGACCTGTGAAAATATTTGTGGGCCGCACAAATATTTCTCTCGATGCAGGGATCGAACCCGCGGCCTCTCGTTTACAGGCGGCGTCTAACCAACTGCGCCACGAAGGCTGTCAACCATAACAATAAATAAAAACAACATCTCAAGCTGAAGGCATCATTAAGTACGGACACAGCCCATCTACTAACTGATGGTTTCTGTATTCGCTTAGTGTTTCCGAGACAAAAGACACCGAAGATCTTATAGACATGGCCATTAATTTAATGGCCCATTTGTAATTGGATACACTGACCGAAATTTACGATCTACGCATTTGTAACTTGTAACCCAAACCAAAACAATGTAACTAGAAGTTAGTCAATTAACGACGTAAATAACATCTGTACTTGCATCATTCGAACAGGATCTAAAGCTGTTGGCCTATCGTTCGAACATATCATTCACACTTTGTGTTTAACTTTATATTTGTTGTTTTTTTAATTATGATAGTTTTTTATAATATGGTAGCTTTTTTTATTGAACTCGTCGAACTGGTGCGTAGTAACAGCTCATAAAATGAGATTATTTTTTTAGTAACCTGCTATTTTCCACGCGGCAATCAGTATAACGTTTCTTTTATATTTTCAGCATGAAATCTTATCTCTTTGAGGTATATTTCTTAGACTGGTCTATTGCTTTTTTTGTTTTGTTGGTACTTAGTATAAAGTTTTTCCTATATTTTTAATATGAAATACCATTTCATGAAGCTACGGTAATTTTAATGTTGAATGTTCTAAGAATTATTTTGGATTATATTACGTGCTTCTATTAGCTGGCAGATTGGCGAACGAAACACTACGAGTAGTATGCGTTTTCAACAATAAAATACTTTACTGGTTTATCCATTTACAAAAGATGGATGTTATATAACTACTAAACATATTGAGATTTAACATCCTACGTCTCAGGGTGGCCAGCGCAGTGGAATGCCAAGCATTGCTTTGTAATTCAATTGTTTGGTTTTGCTACTATTCGTATCGCTTACCATCAGGCGAACGACATGCTCGTCTCGACTTTCCTTGAAAAAAAAGGCCGAAGAAAGAGATTGATAAAGCCACAGTGAGTTGTAGAGGCGGTTGAGGTCGGCTTAAAGGTACCTAGATAGATCAAGGAGACACATTGAAAAATAGCCAAATAAAGGGCACATGAAACCGACGACCTCGCATGAGGAGATTAATGACAGTAAAGGAAGCGAAAAAGGTGTGTTAAAACCGCACTATTTGGGGCTTTACTTTCAGCGTACATACAGAAGTAGGTAAAGTAAAGTAAACCTAATATTCTTACTAGGTATCAATTTTATTATCTTTTCAGAAAATTGGCATTGAAATTCAATAAACCAAAATATTACTTAAATCCAATAGCTATTTATTGCTTTTCTCAGATAATAAAATGTATAAATAAAGAGATACGCAATGGCACATGGATTTAAGAAGTATTAGGTTTACCAATTGAAGAGAGAAAAGCTTAGAAACATTTTTCGTATTTGCGGTAGTAATGAAATAATCTCTGTTAAATTATTAAGCAATTTGCTTAAAATTGTACATATATGAACTCATGCCATTATTATAAACAAATATAAAATCTTTTTTAATAACTATTTTCATGATAAGTAGTTTTTCTAAATACGTTGTGTTGATTTAGTCTCGACATCATCATAGACTCACCCCCTATCAAATCAGAGCAGAGAATGCAAATATTACTGAATTATGCGTGCGCTTATACCGCAGCCCCCAGGGAATATGGATTAAGTGTCTTGTTGTTCTACTTAGATCAATGACGAAATTTTGTGCGATGAAAATAGCATACGAAAAAAAAAACACATAAACTCCCTTATCTCTGAAGAAGTAGGGGAGCGTAGGCGGATTAAAGATTGAGGCATTTTCTCCAAGTTAACATTTGGATGCTGCAGATAAATCAAAGTAAACGCATTAATTGTAAATATTTATTACCATCCTATTCGTTATACATTTTTCTTTTTTAAGAGGCGAGTCCATTACCATGGCGCAAATGCAAACAAGAACCGGAAAAATATGACATATTTCAACCTGAAAATCTCACACAAAGTCGGTTCCCTGACCTAGGTGTCAAACCTCGAAATATATAAGTACCGTACGTGCTAAAAGAAAATACTACTCGCATGTCTCCAATAGTATAATTACTCTTTTAAGTACTTTTTACTGGTAGGTGTCTCATATGTGAGAGTCCGCCTGGGTAGGTACCTCCGCAATGTCTATTTCTCCCGCCTAACAGCAGTGTAATTGCACTGTTGTGTTCCAATTTAAAGGACATTGTAACCAGAGGAACTACTGGACATATTGAGACTTAGCATCGTATGTCTCAGGATGGCCAGCCCAGTGGAATACCAAGCATTGTTTTGTTATTCAGTGTTGTTTGGTTTTGTTACTATCCATTAGCGGTTGTATCGTTGACCATCAGGCGAATGGCATGCAAGTCTCGCCATTCATAGCAACTATTATAAAAAAAGAACCGCTTACAGTAGCAGTATAACTACTACGCGACAACTTGAACTCCGTATCAAAACTTTGCAATAAAATGTTCACATTCACTAACCTTTCAGAGTATCCGAAGTGACAGGGTCTCCACTTAATCATGAAGATATCATTGTCAACTATCTATAGGATTGGAACGTCCAACTTACTTGAAAAGGGTCTGACTGTGAAAAGGTAAGCATCACTCTATCTCTTTCGCACACGTATTCACTTATGATGAAGCGTAATAACTGAAATTCAAATTGCCTTATTTAATATCATTGCACGTTTTCAATGATATGAATATGTTTTACTTATCAGCGTATAATTTTACTAATAGGAATTATAAATTGAACTGTCATTTTCTTGCGTTTCGCCGTTGGAATTACATTAATATATAGAGGGCCAACGTAGATCGGGACGGCATGGTATAGGATTTAATTTCTTACCAAAAGATATTCTTACTTATCTGGTGGGAATACGACATAAATTACATTGTTTTAAGTTGATATCACGGTACCGAGAAATACCTTTTGATGCCACGGCATAAATTTATAACATTGGCATGTAGGAAGGTCAATGGTCAGGATATTAATCTAAAACACTTCTTAATGTATTATACTAAATATCGAAGTACAGCAATTGATCAGGTCCAGAAACTTACCAGAACAACGGTAGGTAGGTATGAAAAAATAACGTAACACAACGCATCAAAAATTATTTAGCAAAAATTCACTCTAAAAATATTTTGCAAGAAATTTTGATACTGTGGAGTTTGCAATTACCAATATATTCAAACGGTGCAAATAGGAAAGCAATAGCCTAGAATATTTAAAACCCAAGATATGGGAAGACCTAAAACGGAATTTGAAGATATCAATACCATCCAAAAAGCGATGTAAAAAGTAATAGAAAATACGAAACGTATACAAAAGTAATGATAAATACAGTCCATCCATCTATTAGACCGGCACTCGTTAGACAGAATTCGCTAGCGGCGAACCGTGTCGGTCATTTGAGGTAAACTCTCACCCCAGGGAAATATTTCCGTAAAACTGAACGTGTGAAAAAGTTGATTTGGCTATCTAGCGAATGGCGAAAACGTGTGTTGCATTGAAATCGATATAGCAAGTTCGGTTTGAAAAATATGGCGACATGAAACTAATGATTTAATAGTAACGGTGGTCGCGGGTTTAAATCCCAGGGCACACCTCTGACTTTTCGGAGTCATGCGTTTATTAATAGTCAATTACCACGCATTAAAAATGGCGAAGGAAAACATCGTAAGGAAACCTGCATACCATAGCGATTTATAAGAATTTCTTGGGTATGTAAGTCCGCCAAAGCAATGCCAAAGCATGGTCCGCACTAGGCCAGCGTGGTGGACTATATGGCCTAACCGCTCTCAATCGTACTCGATTGTAGAGAAGGCCCGTGCCCTGCAGTGGGACGTAAATGGGCCGGTACAGATTTAATAGTAACCGTAATTTATCATTAAAACAAAGGAAATCTTGAATCACACATTTTATGGGCAAGCATTAAGTTTTCACCATTTAATGTATTGAACTATTCATTTATTAAAACGTAATAATACGAAGCAACAATTGATCGATAAAAGAACATTCTGTATAAAATCGAGAGTCAAGTTTAGACCAGCAGGTCAACATATTCATTATTCACGCATAAAAATGCATAAATAAAAATTTCTTTCAAATTTCAATACCTAAGCTGCTCTATTTATTATAAACAAGGATCACCTCTGAAACAACCTTATACAAGGATCCGTAGGAAAATATGATTACAATATCCGCGCAAAATCGTATTGCCAACAAGGCACACCTGTTACAAAATTGAACGTGTTTATCTAAACAGATAAAATGTAACCCAACAATATTGAAGCCGTGTGAATCGTACAATTTGGAATTGCGGATGCCTAAACCCTCCACTTGTGCCAATAGACCGGGGAGAAGTGCTTTTTGTTCGACGTTACGGGACATTTCACGATACTTCCGATTTGAATTTTAAATAGTGGACACGGTTACGTATCACGACATGCAATCGGGAAGCCAGTTTCGTCAGAGTGACTTAATTTTGTAGCGATGCATCTGAATATTTCAGTGAATAAGATGGGAATGATTTGATGTTAGATTTTGAACTGTTTCACCAGCTTTTGCCCAAGTTATTTTGACACTGATTCTTTTATACTTGCATAATTATATTATATTCGATTTTAGAGTTGTCTCGGGCTGAATGTTAAGCCTGTCGGTGATTCATCAATTTTGAAGAAAATCTTCTATTTAGACCCGAAAGCTCAAACTTATTTTATCATCGTGCATAGAAATTTAACTTAAGATCCTAAAATTCATCCACAACAATAAAATCCGATAAGTCGATAAACCTTCAAAATTTCTATAGAACTTAAAATAAAAACACGAAATATGTACAAATAATGCACGATATTTGCAAGCTCACCGTTCTATTCTGCAGATTCTTTACTTTGCAGAAAAGTGTGACGGGATGTCCGACCAATCCCGTGACGTTGTCGGGCGTGCTAGGATCGAAGTAGGGAGCTCCCGGCGTCTGCGGCCAATCTTCTAAGAATTCTGTTCGGAATCTTCGAGATGATTCTGATACTGTGCTTTGGTCGCGCGGCCGGTTGTTACTGCTGTCTTGACGGCAAACTGGAAAAGATAAATGTCTTTAGTATCTGTTATATATAAAAGGACTTTAAATGACAGTCCTTGTAATGTGCAGTTCATGTGTTAGTCTTGGTATGGATGGCGTTTACAAGTCCTAAACTCTTCGCTATAAGGGACAAACTTTGTATAAATTTATTGTACACAAAGTTCTGTTTAAAAAATTCTGGCAGTAAAAGTTGATGAAAGGCTTTCTTATTATAATATGAGCAAATTTTGCAAAGAAAACACGTGACCAGTATTTATTTTATAAAGATAAAAATTGGTGCATTATTTTATTAAGTGAAGGTTCAATTTCCTATTTTAACGTTAGGATTTTTTCCAATACATAATATCCAAATGACAGTAATTTACCATACAGCACAATACTGTCAGCCTAATTACCAATGCTGGTATAATAAATTCTCTAAATGACCTCGATAACAGGCCATTACTAGACATTAAGACTAACAATATTCTTGAACGTACAGTCGTCTATTTCTACAATTCCAAAGAAATCAATTCCAATTTTTGAACAAATATTGGCCCGATCGACAAATATTTATTCTGAGTCTAGACAAACATCTTTAATAACGTTGGGAACTCAGTTTCTATATTGTAGTTGTAAGGTGGCTAGTACACTATGGTTGGTTGAGTTGCATCGTGACAAGCAACAAGAGAGACCGTTGGCTTCAAAGGGACGAATCGAGAGTTGCGTCCCGTTTTCAACTTTGTGTTATATGGGACATGCTACGTGTGATATGAATTCTATTTCAATAGAAAAGCAGGATTTTTGATGTTGAAGATTTTTTTAAAAGCAAGGCGGAAAGCAGGCGGTACGCGTGATGGTATGTGCTGTCGCTCAAAAACTATAACGACATTTTTAATATCAGAATATAGCATTAGAATTTATAGTTTTTGTTGTTAATGTGTATAGTATTGCAGAATTTTATGAACTAAATAATAACTGCACCTTTAGGCTATACAGACGAATAATATCATTAAAAGAGGATTGAAAGTTAATCCATCCCAAACACTGGTGATTGTTATCGGCAGTCACAGATAAGACGTATTCAACAGTTTATTCAAAACTATCATCATATTTTCGAGAAACCAATACATTCATCATAGTTTTTTTTCCTTTACGTACATACATAGCTTACACAATTGCCTTTTCATCGCATCTGGTGTCAGTGTAACTTCCATCTAGGATACTATTTAGCACCGATATTTTAATTCCAATACATCTCAATTTATAGGCTTTGTAGAGCAAACAAATCAGCAAAACTTGCGTAAATAATGTCAGTGAAACACCTAAGTCACAGTAACCGTTCACTTCATGTCTACAGTGAGATAATTTGCGAATTTCAGCCAAACTTTCTAGACGTTGTCTACTTCATTGCTTGTCTGCGTAATTCTCTTGAGGAAGGTTTTACAATACGGGGTATAATTTTTGGGTCGCTATCCCGGGCTTCACACTACAATCAGTGGTGGTTGCTACTCGGATTGATAAGAATATTCTACCAGCTTTTGTGGATTTATAACATTATACATTTAAATATACTAATATTATGTAAGGCTGAGGGTTTGTTTGTTTGGTACCTCTAATCTCAGGACTTGGTTCAAATTGAAAAATTATTTTTGGGTGGAATATGTCATTTATCGAGGAATGGAAAAGGAGGTCAGTAGTAATGAAAGTTTATTAGTTTTTCGTGGTCCAATTAGTCTCAAAATCGATATCTGAGGGATACTTTGCTCCGATATTCTAAATTGATAGTCGGAATAGAACATTTTGGCCGTCATTTTGAAAAGTGTATCTGCACCCGGGCGGAGTCGGGCCGGACCGCTAGTAATTTACATTTTGACAGTTTTCTGTGATTTTCTTTTGAAAATTTGCATATAAAATATGTAGAGAACGTTTTGAGTCCATTACGTCATTCACACAATTAAAAAACTAGCTAATTCATTTTCGAAACAGCATTTAAAATATACACAGCTAAAACAAAAATTATAACTTCTCTACCACTCGTATAGATTACGTAAATGGTGGCCCACATCTCCACTGGCATTCACACAACGCTCTAAAACTTTGGTCATAAGCCCCCATTTTCACCCGGCAAAGGAACAAAACACGCAAAATCAGCCAAAGAACTCCGAAATTAACTTCAACCGCTTCGCTTTTGTTGCGAAAATGTAATCGTAAATCACAAGTTTGCGAATATTCAGACAGCGGGCCGCTACAATAAACAAACGATAAGTTGATTAATTTGCTAAAGGAATCAGCATACGGGTAGGCTTTGGGTACGGCGTCGCCCCTTTTTTGGTAGCGCTGACCGCAAAAATTTTATCTACGGCCATAAATAAAATAACTTCGATAATTTTGTGCCGTAAAACGTTTCGATGTTAAAATTTTGGAAATTTACAATGTTTCTCCTGATCAGAATTGTTTATAACGTTTTTCCACACGATAAAATAACGTTTTGTGATTAGTGATTTTTTAAATAAGTATTTTTTATAAATAGAAAAATTTTATGCTAGCTATTCGAAGGACGATATAAACGGTCGATACACTACCATCCATGAATAATAAAATCCCTCTATCACTATTTAATTGAACTGTTATAAATGTCAAATACCACTGCATACACGGTTAAGTCCCAATGCAAGAAATGGCGCTAAAAGTAGCATTCTACAGTGAATGTTTTTCAGTCCCACTTTGAACTTTTGAAATGTTACAGTACAAAATATAAAGAGCTGTAACATGCCTCAAGCCTTTGTACAGCAAACGACAGCAAATAGACTGCTCTGGAACTAAAACTTTTAGTCGTAAACATTAACGTAGGAACTGAGCGTTTGATAAATGAATATTTCCGTCCACGGTATGAACTTCACTTTGCGGAAGTGCAATTCCGGTGTAAATTTTTACTTAGCAAGTGCATGGTATGTAGTGCTCGTATTCCGAAAAAGTACGATATGCGTGCTGCAGTATATTCCTTCTGTTGCAAATTCCATTGATTTTTACAAACTTACATAAACACATGCCTTTTTCCCAGGAGTGGTCGGCAGAGGTGCTACCAGAACGTTTCGCGATGTTGCTATGTCCCATGCTGTGATAGGTGGTGAACCTATCCTTTAGCCATCCATTAGTCATCGGTTTTTAAAAGTGTTTAAATAAATATAGCCTAATGATATTTAGTTAATTAGTAGGCAATTTGTAAATCCTGGGAGTAGGCACGAGACTATTTAGAAATAATTTCATAACCTAATTTCTAATATGACATGAGATTGGTAATCGACAAAAAATACTAAAAATCAGTTCGTAATCATATAAATAGATGATTTTTAAACTCATCACAATAATTAGAAGTGAAGTAGCTTTATTGAATGAGTACCAAAAAATTTCTTCAAAACCCGGTTTTAAATACCCATCCTTCCCAACTTTAATAAATGATTCCATTGATCCGATTATGAATTAATCGTGTTATCGCCCTCAAGAGGTCGGAAAAGAAATGGAGTGTAAAATGGAATGTCCTCACCGGAGACTTAAACCTCGATTGTCAGGTGAAGCTTGATTGAGTGTTAATAAATTATGACACAGTCGCTTTGTCACGGTGAAAACGTCCGAAGAATAGGACCGGTACATATTTTATAGGGTTTCTGATTAAATATTAGCATATCAAAGTGTGAGTTTGGTTGTTTTAGGACACGTTCACGTAACAGTGAGTAATTATTTCACGGCAATAATTCAAATTCTGGTTGTGAAGACTAAATTTTTTTTGCCTTATAATCGTAGATTTAGAAAAAAAAATTATAAAAGCTTCAAATTCATAACATAACTTTTATATATTGCAATGGATGGCGAGACGTGCATATCGTTCGTCTGATGGTAAGCGATATGACCGCTTATGAACAGTAGCAAAACCGAACAACACCTTGAATTACAAAGCAATGCTTGGCTTTCCACTGCGCTCGCCGTCCTGAGACATAAGATGATAAGTCACAATATGTTACTCTGGATTCAATGTCCTTCAATTCGAAACACAACAGTGCATTTAAACTGCTGTTTGACGGGAGAAAAAGATATTGTGGTGGTACCCACCCAAGCGGCCTCTCACATAATATGAGAGACCTACCACCAGTAAATGTATAATATATAAATAAATGTATCATGTATCTATAATTATACTATAGACTTGCCAGTATTATATTCTTTAGTACGTAAGGTATATTTCGAGTTACGACACCTAGGTCGGGGAAATGACTTTATGTGAGACGCCTATTAAGAACTACTCGAGACAATCATGATAACAGTATGAATAGGCCGGCTCAAACAAGTTGGTAGGTCTAACTATCCGTAGAAAATGTATGTAGTTTAACAGTTATGCGAAACCTTTCATAATCCATATTAATTCATGCACTATTGTGGGAAATTTATGATTAATAACATAACCAAGCGTTCAATAAAGAACTAGAAACAAAAAAAAAAGAAAAGACATGAGAAGTAATAAAAAGATCCATCATACTTAAATCAGGAGATGAAAAATACGACTCAAATATAATATGGACTACTCACGCCATTAGACATAAAAACGCACTCAAAGAATTCACATTGATCACATTAAAGGTGAAATATTATAGAGTCGTAAATCAAATTTATAAAAAACGATGTCAGATACGTTCACGCGTTGCTTTGATATTACATTTCACGTTTAGGTTATTAAGAATTTTTTCTAATAAAACCTCAGGTGAAGGACTGGTTCTCAATGTTACTATATATGTATATACACATATGTGTATTATTATATATTTTAACAAGGTTTCCTGTCTAATTGTTGTTGAATAAAAAGACTTACAATTTTACGAGAAGTAAGAAATTTTTTAAGGCAAATTATTTTGCATAAGTACAAAATGGAGGTAAAAATAATTAACTGCTTCTATGTCGTAGATACAACGATACAATTACAACGGCGAGTCTCAGGTTCGAATCTCAGGTCGAGTAAAATATTGGAATATTCTATTCATTATCAGCCAAGAGTCAGGAGACCTATATAGCGCTAAGCTCGCTCCTATCACATCGTGGGAGGGAACACGCAAACGTGGATGATTGGTAGCACCTCTGCCTAACCCTTCTGGAAAAAGGGTGTAAGTTTAATAGTTTATTTAAGAATGTATGTAAAAAAGATTGACCAATATATCTTAAAGACGCATAAATAAAGTACCAAGGTCACCTACAGCTAATAAAACACATTTGTCTGCAAATCGACTTGCGGACCAGTTTTTATTGCGAACACGAAGTGTTTACTCGGAGTCTGTGGCTCAGCTGTATTCGGGACACCTGCAATGCGTGAAGTTATTTTACCTTGACATGTCACGAGAATAACACGTCAACTTGGAAACTGTTTTAGAACCTTTGTTTCAAGAATAGATTTCGAGGCGGTTAGTGTTAGTAGCAGCAGGCAAATCTTGCGGCAATTGGATCAATTTTCATCATCTTCATTAGTCATATTTGTTGTAATAAATATTAGGCAATATATCAACAATTAACAAAGACATTATTATATTCTAATTGCATGACCGGGTTGGTAATTAACATACGAATATAAAAATTCTAAGGGACCCAGGGTTTGTTGTGTTACAGTCCTTGAAATGAGAACGGTTTTTCGGGTTATTAGTTATAAATAATTTATGTCTTGTGTGTATGTATAACTTGTAAATACATATTTAATGTGAATATTTTAGAGTATTTCTTTTCCATTTCAATTACATCTAACGCTGTTACTACTTAATGTATGCCATTTTATGTCTTACGTGATATATTTACTATCACTAATGCGCAGAAAACAATACCTTACAATATCGGATCAGCTTATAACGCTTGTGGAAGTGTTGTCCTGTACGTCTGCATAGCGACCACCGTACCTAGGGGTTACTTTATGATTCGAATGATACGAAGTTCGCATGTTCGAAGATATTTTCCGCTTCCGAAAATCAATACTATTCTTTGTGACACTTATCATTCACACCGAAACTAGTCTGTGGTTACGACGTACGATTCGATTCGAGCATTTTGTGGAGTACGAAGACACATTCGTACAGTTTTAAGTACGACGTTCGATCATTCAAACTTCATTTCCGATCATAGTAACCCCCTTGGCTAGGTAAACCCGTAAGAATGACCCACACAAGTGCTTCGTCGTTCGGATTCGAGGTACGTTTTGTGTTTAAGTCGATATCGAAAAGAAAACCGTGTATTACCGGCGAACACTCTGTTAGATCGCACTTAATGTCTGTAAATGCTACTTTTATCGGAATTTGAAATATGAATTACTTTACCTACATACCAATTCATTTAACACCAAAATATCTTAATCAGCGCATTCCAACGCCTACACTTTTAGGCGGAATATTCCAAGGGTTGCTATTATTTACTTTTCTTTTCAAAAGAAAATGGAAACAGTTCTCCTTTAAAAGCGAATAGTATTGTAAAAAATGTTCCGTTAAACGATGCTGGAATTTTTCCGAGAGTCTTATCAGTAAAAGCGTCTTATCATTTGTGACGTAATAATGTTCACGAGAATTTCAATATAGCTTTCATTGAATATTCCATTGCAAGGAATTGCTGAAATATGAGATGTGTAACCAATAACTGTATAATTTTTATCTGTGTATTCAATTTTGACCTAATATTGTAGTACATGTGTTTGTATAATATATAAGTCAAGCCGAGTGGAGCAAGATTAATATTTCCCATTTTCTTATTTTGAAAAAATATAAACTCCTTAATATGATAAATTATAAGAACCGCACAGTGTTCTTGACCTCGGAAACAAAAGATTTCAAGGATCATTGCTATATTCGATATAACAAAATCAATGAGCCGAGTGAAACCAATGATTACCGAGTGTTTTCCAGAAAAAAAGTGCGCTAAAACAAAATCGGGACGGTACAAAACATTCTAATCTTCTTTCTACACTTATTCCGAACTTATATTCTATATCTATATCAGCCCATATACGTCCCACTGAAGGGCACGGGCTTACTCTACAATCGAGAGTACGATTGAGAGTGGTTAGGCCATATAGTCCATATTTTATATTGAGGTATATATTTTATATTGAGACGACAAAATTACAGCAATGTTATATATTCCTGGGTGGTAAAGGTATGGCAAATAGACGAAAAGGCAAGAGATAGATAGATAGACTCCTTCATTCAAGGATTCAAAATCGGCGCAATACGATGTGTGATGATGTTCAATGAAAGTTGAACGAATCAGAAAACTAAGTGTGGATACACAGATAATACTAAGTGTGGTAAATGATCACTAGAATACGATTTTTATAGTAGTTCGGTTTAAGATTAAGCGATATTCACATTACGACACATACACCGTACACAAATTTCAATCTACATGGGTCTCTCTAATTTATCACGAATAGACACTGTATCTCCATTCGGTATTTAATCTCATAGTATAATGTATATGTATGTATAAGCCTCGTAATGAGAACTATGAAGAGTAATATTTAAATAAATATTTTTTTTCGCTATGAATGGCAAGATGGGCATGCTATTCTCCTGACAGTAAGCGTAACGACCGTTCTTGAAAAGAAGCAAAACCTAACAACACCTTGAATTACAAAGCAATGCTTGGCATTCCTTGGCGCTCGCTATCCTGAGAAATAAGATGTTAAATCTCAATATGTCCAGTAATTAATTCTACTCACACTAAAATAATTTAGAGACACATTTTCGTGATGGCATTACGTATTACGTGACTTAAAAAATTTAAGCATGTGTGTATTCCCCTCTCATTCTCATTATCTCACATTATGTCCAGTAGGTGGTTGTTCTTGACTACAATGTCCTTCAAACCAGAACACAACAGCGCAGTGCTTCCTGCAGGAATAGGCATTTTTTTATTGCCATGTAGGTAGACTAGCTAGCGCCCGCCTGTTGGTAAGCGGCTACCGCTGCTCAGGCCAGTAGACCTCCGCAGTGCCAGGGGACCAGCACAACAAAGTCGCTACCTACCTATGTAAGGCAATGCGGTTGTACCAACCCTGGCGACCTCTAACAAAAGAGAGACCTACCATCTGTAAAGTCTAACTATAAAAACAGCACTTACCTATAAAGCAAGAAAACAAATGGATGGTAAAGAGGCAGATGGCGGCGTGATGCGCCATCGCTCACTATACTGGCTGCTGGTGGCTCGTCTTTCTTCTGTGTAACAACTGTTGTGGTAGCATTATTCTGGAACAATAGAGACATTTGTTATGGGAAGCTGTATTTTTTTTTGTATTACGTACTTATATTCGAACTTTGTATCGGATCATAGAGTAACCTCTCAGAAAGGTTGTCACAGAGCTCTGAATGAATATTGTAAAAAACTCTTTTAAGTCAATAAATATCATAAAGACATGAAATTGAAGTGTTAGAGTCACGCTGTTGTCAGTCATGACTCAGCATGACGGGACGGTACCACTGTATCACAGGAAATTAACTTGAAGCGACAGCTTTGCTGTCACAAATCGTCTGGAGAGTGAGATTGCCGGGATGCCCAATACCGCCCTCCTCTTCCCATCGTTTCTCCTGCCCGCTTTCTTCCCGATTCGATGGCTCGATAAAACATCGATGTTCCCAAGCATTGTGGATATTCATGGGCAGGAGTGATCACTAACCATCAGGTGATCTGTTTGTTCTATTGCCAGACCATTGCAATAATAAAAATAAAAGAAAAGACCTCCTATATAATTTTAATAACTTCAGCAGCCATTTCTATCAAGGCTTTATACTATCTTTAATACCAAAGCCTATAAAAGCTGATTCTCCGTATTACACTATAATATCTAAATTCCCAACTGAATTTTCGCAACTAAACAAAGTCGACAGTAATACCCAAGGATTGTATTCTTGTCCTTCAGAAAATAAAACGTTTGTACAGGACAAGGTCGAATAGACCCACAAAAACTCATGAAAGGAATAAACAGAAATAAGAAACAAAGCATCTTGGATGTTACCGTTCATTAAACAATGGAACCATTACGTGTGTAGCACGGGGAAATGAAACAATTTGTCGTCGCCAGAAGCTCTAGTGTAAACAAGACAGATTGCTTCCAAGGCGATATATCATACTTGCGGTCTCTTTGACCCGCCAGATTCTCAAAGCAAATGCGGAGGGTTATTCAGTTTGTCTTTGGGAATGTTTTGTTAAATGTATTGTTTATTTTGTGCATTCTATTGAAATATACCGTTTCAGAAAGGGTTAAGTCAGATTCGTTCTAAGTTATTACAAATATTTAAAGTAATAAAAGTGCATAAAGGTGGATGAATCGAATGTTTTATTTCTAAATCTACACTAATATTATAAAGAGGAAAACTTTGTTTGTTTGTTTGGTTGTAATGAATAGGCTCAAAAACTACTGGACCGATTTTAAAAATTCTTTCACCATTCGAAAACTACATTATCCACGAGTAACATAGACTATATTTTATTTTGGAAAAAAATAGGGTTCCGTAAGATATTTGGATTTTTCGGACACAAACTGAAAAAAATCAACCAAAGAAGTTACTTATTTCGCGTACGCTGTCTAAACTACAAAAGATAGAACCATAAAATGTTATAATTAATTGTAGATCTTATATATATCTACAAAAAAGTCCGCGACACACTATACCTATCTATGTCGAGTGAGGCACAACAACCACATTTTTATTTAAAAATCTTGAATTTTTTTTTGGACTACATTTAAACGCGTTTATTTTACTCATGCTATTAATCCTTATCAAAACAAATTATTTCATCAATAAGTACAGTTTATGTTGATAATATTTGGTCTTTGAATGATTAAAATTGGACGTTTGGTTTTGAAGTTGTGGTGAAATAAAAATATTACGATTTCTGCTGCACAAAAATATCATAAGGCAATCTTTATATGTACATGTATATGGAGAGACGGGATATAATAGAGTGGAAGGTACGAGAGAAGGCTGGGATAGCTGACAGATTTGATAGGACGAAATATAAATGCACGTTATAAGACGGGATGGATAATAAAGAGAAAGGACGGGATGGACTGGGAAGAGACTGAACAGACGGATGAGACGGGATTGAGCCGGATAGTAGGACAGCTACGTCAAGTTTAAGTATACAAGAGTTTATACGAAAAATAACATGTATTTGGTGTGGAGTGGAATCAAAAAATATATGCACCCAGACGAAGCTGGGCCGGGCCGCTAGTTGATTTATAAAGTCTGATCTTCAATGCCATAAACTCAAAATGGTTTATATTGTTGTTGAATAATTGAAGTGTTTATTTATTGGAGTAATTAAATTTATAAATGTGTGAAGCAATTCACTTTCATAAATAAACTAATGACAATAAAAAAATTGGAAAATAAAGCAAAAACTTATCAAATCGTCGCTAGGTTAAATATCGCGTGAAAGGTTTTGTATTAAAAAAAATACCTATAAGTTCTAAGAACCGTTGCTGGTTTCTTGAATTATTACTTTTCAAGTATAAAAAAAAAAAAAAATTTCAAGACGCCTATAGTATGTTTCAGGTCATCTATACCCTAAAATACCGATATGTAAAATTTCAGTCAAAAATAGAATCTAAAATATTTGTTTATTTCTATTCAAATTGTTTTAAAAGCACTCGATTATGATCTTTTTTTTTTTGTAAATAAGGACCAAAATAAGGATCCTTTTTCCATTGAAGTACATAAGACCTATACTTAATGATTGAGGGAAATATATCGATCATATCACGTATTGAAATACCTTAAATAACACATATCCAATTGTATACCACCTCGACTCACAAATATTCCACCCTCGTCCATAAATATATAAAGAAAACCATTCTAAGTTACTGAGGAATTCAACTCCCTCTACAATAAATAATGCATTTGACTTTAGAACATCCGATTAAACACGTACTGATGTCAAGATTTAGAGAGAGCAAACTCACGGAACGAGTGAAACATTGATAAGGACCGCGGACTTGAATCCAAATGGATGCCGCAAGTGTACGCTTTGAATGTCCAAAGTAAGCTTTACTTTAGAAATGTTTCAAGGAGTCGCGCTCCGCATTTTTATTATTTAATGACATTCATGATTTAATTACTGATTAATAATGTAATTCATGACGGCCTCCGCGGCGCTGTCAGTTAGATGCCGGCTGTGAAACTGGAGGAGGTTCGATCCTCGCACCGAGAGAACTGTTTGTGCGGCCCACAAATATTTCTCTCTCGTAGTTCCCGATACCCACGACACGAGACTCGATGTTAGTGTGGGTTCAGGACAATGTATATGGCTGTTGGGTGTTTGCAATCTGATCAGTTTGTTTTTATATAATGGCAAAAAAGAACCTACAATTGCGCTTAAGTGAAGTTAATTTATTTGAAGAGAAGTCCAACTAGCGTTCAGTCCGGAAGTACGTACTGACCTGTTGGTAAACGGACCAGACACGGCTGCCAACATTTTCACGGTGGTCGCAGGTTCAAATCTCAGCTGACTCCTCTGACTTTTCGGAGTCATGTGTGCATTGACAGATAGCCCATCACCATGCACTATATTTACACGCACATGCACACATAGTTGCGAGCCAAAATTGGTTGAAACATGTATAACACACACTACACCTTGAAATATATAGTAGTTAATTTGGTAAAGTTCAGAATCTCTCAGGTAGGGAAATATTAGAAATCATGATGTAAAGGAACTCCTATAATTAACGCAGAAATGTTGATGGACTAAGCTCTAGGTCTCCAAACTTTAGAGTTGATGTTCGAATGATTGCATACGAGAAATTTACTAACTGGATCCAAGCGCAATTTAAAGACATTAAAATGACAATAATAGCTAATTATTTTCACAGTCTTATAAGCTGAAAATTCATGTATAATAATTATACTAAGCATTAATATTTGCTAGTGTTTATATTAAAACATTCTATAGTAAACTAAGGAGTTCTAGATGCAAAAATTCTCATTAACTTAATAAAACGATATATATTTATGTGATTATAAAGAATGTAAGGAATTAAGCATTACGAAAGCGCGTGACAAGATGTTATTAGCAATGAATGCTGTCTACAACTTTTGTTTACCCACTCAACGAACATTAATTTCGCTAATGTTCGGTAAAAACGATATTCCTATTCATGACAACATTCAATTATTGTGTCTCGGAGAGATGCAATAGGCATTTATCGTTTGTCGTCAGGTATATTTGTATAATTGAGACGTAGTGTCGGAATAGCTAGGATGTACAACGCATAGCTACTTAAAATCTGACAAGAATTGTTTTATTTGCAATCATAGTTAAAAATCACTGCAATTCCAATTTCTCCCCCCAAACAGCAGTGTAATTACACTGTTGTGTTCCGGTTTGATACACATTGTAGCCAGAGTAACTATCGGATATATTAAGACTTAACATCTTATGTCTCAGGATGGCGAGCGACTTAGAATGATAAGCGTTGATTTGTAATCATGGTGTTGTTTGGTGTAGGTCCTGTATAAGAATTATAGTATCGCTTACCATCAGGCGAATGGCACGCTTGTCTCGCCATTTATAGCATTAAAAAACAAGAAACTACTCACCAAATAATGTTGAAAACAAAACTTATCAAACTACATAAAGTATGTATAGTAGAAATTGGTGTAGATATTAAATATAAATACTTGAACGCTACTCAAGTTTGTTCGACCTTCACGAAAAGGAAGTTTGGCAAGGAATATTCTCGACGCAAAAGCTGTTTGAATTAGAAATGATGAATAGTGCTAATAATTCTCGTACCATTTACTATTTTTTATTGTTTATTACCGGAGTTCTACCAGGATTCCGCAACTATAAAAGAAAAAGGGTTTTTTATAGAACGCCTTTATTGTATCCCTGTCCATAAAAATAAATCATCTAGAGTCATACATTTTGGCAAAAACCAACGTCTTATACTATAAATACAGAAAATATCTGAAAATTTAAGGTGACAAAAAATATTTTTCGATAGAACAACTAGATTTGCAGTTGAAATATCGTGGCGTGTACATACATGCACGGGAAAATAATTTTTAATCCATTTTTTTTCCTTAACTTTAATAAAATTTAACCTATATTTCCAGAAGTTAAAGTTCTGGGTGTGTAGGCTGAATCGGCTGTAGCAATGTCGATTATGTGTACGAAACCTGCGGTGTGAAAGTTCGACTCGTGCCTTGCTGTATTTTTTTTATTTCCACTAGCTTTCGTTTGCGTGATCGTTTAATGCTTGTGTAAAGGGGCACTTATTGCATTATTTTATTTTCACATCGGTAATTTATAACAATTTTCTGCTTTTTTACGTTTGTTTGAAAAGCTTTGTAGTTTAGCTTACTTGTTTGTTTTTGTACGACACTAACAAGTAAGCCAACTTGTTGCAAAACAGACATCAATATTATGCACATACAACATCTAATGATTTTAAACCAACACGGCAAAGTAACTACAATGAAATCATGAAGTATTTATAATGCAATACACTGAACTGCGTCGCATTTAGTATTAGGTGATGTACTGTACTAGCCTATATTCGCCCCTACTGAGTATGGAACTCCTGTAAAACCGAGAATTCGATTAAAGGGTTAAGCCATAGTCGTAGCTGAGCGGACTCCATACACTATAACAATCTTGTGCAGATTTGTAAGGTGTACTGGACTGAAGGCTAATGATACTGATATACCCTTCCAGCCTCCCCCAAGGTACCTAAAGAGGAGCTTAATAGCTTTTCATCTTGCACAAAAAAAAAGGTAAACAAGTTTCCATACAATGTTTTACTTCACCAATTTAGTACGTGATAATTGACTTTCAAAACAAAGATAATTCCGGAAAATACTATTACGTGCATGGGAAAATGCATATTTTATACAATTGATCCGGATAGTAAACAGGTCACCTGATGGTAGTGATCACTGCCATTCACAACGCTTGGATTATCGATGTGTTGCCAGCCTATGAAATCGGAAGGCTACCGCGAGGTAAGGAAAACGATTCAAATGTTATGGATGTTCAAGGGCGGTAGTGTTCAATTACCATCAGTTGTTGGCTCGTATGCCGGACCTATACCATATTTAAAAGAAAATACATCTACATACTCGTGTGGCCATTATTTTTTCACAATCAAATATGTATAATTAACTTATTAATAAATAAATATAACTAAGCACATAATGCTGTTAAAATGTTTAACAATATAGTCTAGTATAAGACTCTTCACATTTTTATTTTAAACCATCTTAGTTCATGTGAATGCATGGTAGGCGTAGAAAATACTACTTCGTGCCAGAATAAAATAGCAAAGAAGTAAAGCATACAGTAGTAATTTTCAAGTACAATCTTCAAAGTAGATCTCTAGTTTGTGTGCACAAGAACAGTGCCAAGACACAGCCCCTGGCGCGGTAGCTTCTGGAGCGAGCTCGAAAATAGACGTACATTGTATTCATCCGCACTCGTTAGGCAGTGGACAGACTTGAGAATTTTTAGTATTCATTCAACACTCATTTGGCTTAGACGTCGGGGGCTTAATATTTTGCAATTAATTAATAAACGTAAAGGATATTGATTTTTTAAATTCATTTCATCCTAAAAAATCTTTATTTGAGGATAATCTATACATATAAATAAAATTGAAGTGTCTGTTTGTAAAGTGAAAATTAAAAAATAAATCCAACTACACATCGTTACTATATGGCCTAACCACTCTCAATCGTACTTTCGATTGTAGAGTAGGCCCGTGCCCTGCAGTGGGACGTATATGGGCTGATACAGTACAGTACACATCGTTATATATACGATACCTATAACGAAAATGAACTTAGATTTTTTTGTCTGTCTGTCTGTCTGTTTGTTCCGGCTAATCTCTGAAATGGCTAGACCGATTTTGACGGGACTTTTTTTGTCAGATAGTTGTTAAAATAAGGAGTAACTGAGTCTACATTTATTTTAGAAAAATAATAAAGTAATGTTGCAATGCCCAAGTAGTATCCAGTACCGCGCGCAGGTCACGCGCATGCCACCAGTGTGCCGTCACGTCGGGCGCCTCCCACCACTTCTCCAACCAACGTATCAATAATTAAAATAAAAATGCAAACAAAAAAACAAAACAAAATAAACTAATTAACTTTTTTATTAAATTCCACGCGGACGAAGTCGCGGGCACAGCTAGTTAAGAAATATTTGTAAAAAAAAAGGTTTTAATTAACGACACAAGCCATAACATTTCAAAGAACTTCTAATTTTATTTTTTTATAACTTAATAAAAGATACGAATCAGCCAACCAACTTGGTACTTTTTTAGTTTATATTCGAAGTTTATACTTCCATATACAAAAACGTACTCAGAACATAAAGAAAGTCAATATTCACATACCAAGAACATTGAACAAATACGCCGGCACCGTTTTACATATAATGACTTGCAATCCGTTACATATACGAAGGCCAAGCGTAATCAATCAAAAACTCTTTCCAAGAACACACAGCCCTGGGAAATTGAATAATCTACGAAGTTTTACATAACAAAAGAGCGTTTAACTTCTCGTTTGTAGAGCTATGATTTCGTGATTTTGAATATGATTTTTATAAAAGTAGCCTCCAAATCATAAAGACAAGGGAAGTATCGAAGACCTTCCTACAAGGTGGATCGATGACAGGATTACAGAAAATCCTTGGAGGCAGGCTGCTTCCAACAGGTTAAGGTGGGGAACCTCGCGGAGTGGATATGTTCAGTAGTGAACTTCTAGTCGTTGAAGAGAGCTTCCAAAACTCATGTACAAATAGCAATTAGAACATTGACATAAACATTATATATGGAGAGGGCGAAGAGCGCATAAAATGTTTTGACCAAAGTGATGCGGCGCTCCAGTGGAGCGTTGCGAAGTACGAGTAGTCGTCACATCGATTTTGATAATGCCTGCTTGGTTTAGAAATAGAAAGATTCGTAAAAAAATAGATAATTATTTTTAACATCTATAAGAACGAATTTGTAACATTACATTTTTTTACTATGTATTCGAGCATATTTTTCCGACGTAGTTCTGACAAAATCTAATAGATGGCCCAATTTTCATGGACATCTTATTGATACTTCCAATCTACCTATTAAAGGGCCTATCCTTATTTTTTTTAATTAATGAGCTAGATGGCAATGGCAATGGCAACTATTGTAAATTATAAGCCGTGGAATTTACCATAGCAATCCTTAGAATTGTGTCCAGTGTAGGAATTACCCAGTATACATTCTATATCTATGAAACTAGAAGGTTTCAAGCAATTAATAGGATCTCAAACAGTTGTTTGTTTACGTCGATTTTTGTCTGTTGATCCAACCAAATTCCCGAGATGTGTCAATACTGGCTTTACAAAACCATGACGCCAAATTAAGAGTGTCCTATGTAGTGGCATTAAGTTTTAACAAAACAAAATTAAAAAACATCAGATAAAATAATAAAACAGTACATTAAACCCTCTTTGAACCGGAATGCAACGAATAAAATTAAAATTTCGTTCGGTACGTACGGCCAATAACTTTCAATTTGTGCCTTCATACGTCGTTATTCAAGATTAAATAGCTTATACAGTGCACGGCATTCTGCCAAGCTTTAATTTCGCACAAAATGTTTTCATACGATTTTCCGATGTCTGTGTGACTTCACTATAATTTATAATAAAAAATCGGTCAAGCGTGAGTCTCATTCGCCAACGGAACGTTCCAGTACTAGATGACATTCCGAGACCGGCTCACGCTTGACCAGTTCTTATTAGTATTGATTTTCTCTAGACTTAGAATTTAAACTATTGAAAGTTAGAGCTTGTTTCTTATGTTATTTAGCTTATAATAAAATATCACTCAATCATACTGTCGATTGTAGAGTAGGCCCTTGCCCGGCAGTGGGACGTATATGGGCTGATACAGAATAAAACATACTTAAAAAGATGAAACAGATTTTTTTCGATAGATATGCATATATAAACTCACACCATTTTCCCGAAAGGGGTAGGCAGAGGGGCAACTCGACGCAGGTTTCGCCATGTATTTCCCGCCCCATGATGTGGTAGAGGGCAAGCCTATCGCCGATTTTAAAAATCCACCTTAATAATATTCATATTCTATAAAACTTACGAATATCTGTTGTGATTCAAAATACAGTGTCCCTAGTAAGGCTAAAGTACTTTAAATAATAAAACTCCGATGATATTGAGCACGAAATCTTACAAAATGGCTTGCTATACACGCACGGATTCACCAAACAGATCTGTCTGACGGTTATACCTGGCGGATGAAACTGACTTTACGGCAAGAATAGGCACAGATACGTCTGCAGATTTCATACCTTGTGCTCCAGCTCAAAGCCAACGGATTATATTGAAAACAGGTTCACAACGTCCGAGACCGTCTTTTGTGAAATCACGAATCTAATCTCAGACGCGTCAAATAGATAAATCTGTGCATATTTATTACGTCTAGCTATCATCTGAATTAGGATTTATATGTAACTAGCGGCCCGGCCCAGCTTCACTCGGGTGCAAATAAATTTCTCTACAATAATATGTATGTCTATAAACCTTCCTCTTGAATCACTCTATCTATAAAAAAAAACCGCACCAAAATCCGTTGCGTAGTTTTAAAGATTTAAGCATACAAGGGGACATAGGGACAGAGAAAGCGACTTTGTTTTATACTATGTAGTGATGTCTATATTTTGAAATTGAATCTATCTCGTATATAAGATAGACCTAACCGCCAGCCATATCACTAAAGATTTGGTTATAAAAAAGAAAGATAGTAATTTGTTGAAACGACGAAACATTTCAGTGAATTGTTGGAATCTCTATACGGCCTTATTTTGTCGCCTCTCGCTTCGGTTAAAGGAGAGCTGCTATAAATGTGAATGCCAAATGGTTACAGTTGGAATAATATAAAAGTCATATTAGCTCACATGAGTATTTGTATAAGGCATAAAGATATTTTGTTTTGTAAAATCTTTTTTTTTGCGAATCTACGGTTCATAAAAAAGGCAATTTAATACGCTGGAAGAGTAAATTGACTAAAATATAAAAAATAGTTTCTTAGATTCACGCGAATGTTACACATTGAAATAAAACGATTATTTACGAAATGTAAAAATTAAACCAAATCCGCTATAAAATCCGTAAATAATCGTTTTATTTAAATAAAATATAAAAAAGTTAATTTTTAACAATGACCAATCTCTCAAAATAAATATTCGTTCGATTTCTCTTTCATATACTCTATTTTATGTGTAATTTTAAATTCAAGTGACAGGCTTACCTCCTATCAGATCTTTGAATAGAAATCAGTTCGACTAAATGTGGGTTTTATAAGTAACATTGCAGATGTCAGCTTATATTCAGTACAAAATTATGACCTTTAAATATTCAAATGAATAAATATTACAGACTACACTCACCCACAGACGGATTAACCCAAAATAAAGTAACTGTCCTGCACCGTGAGAACGAGAAACAGGTAGATTTTAAGTCTCATGAATTAAATATTAATACACACGGGAGCAAAAAAATCGACTCAGAGCGCATCTTTGCACTAAAATGTCTCTAGGACGAAAACTTTAACATAAAATAAATTTTTGGGTTCAACACCTTACAGTTCTGAGTCTTACCTATAAGGTCATACCAAAATTTGCAGTCTCATCTTTTCTGCTACTCAATAGGCCGCTGTGATAGGTCAAGGGAAGATATTACACTCGTTTAGATATTACATTCATTGTGAGTTTATGAGTCCCATAAAAGCCCATCTGTTAGCCTAATCTCTATCAGGTTTAAACGTCACCCGGTACACATCTGCTTAATTACGAGTAAACAATATTACCTGGAAATGGACACAACAAGTGAAATTGCGGCCCAAGTGGTTGCATTATTGGAAGAAGGAAAGACACAACGCGAAGTTGCTCGAGTGCTGCACATAAGTCAGTCTGCCGTTTCAAGAGTATACAGAAGATACCAGGACACTGGAAGCTTTAGTCGGAGAAGAGGTTCTGGCAGACAGCGGTCCACATCAGAGAGAGATGACCGATTCATTGTCAGCACTTCACTGAGAAATCGGGCTCTATCAGGCGTCCAAGTTCAACAACAACTCAGAGAAACGCGGGGTTTATCTGTCAGTAGGTGGACAGTAAGAAGACGACTCAAGGCAGCCAACCTTACCCCAAAACGACCAGTGAGAGGCCCCAAACTAACCACAGCCCACCGTGCAGCTCGTCTTCGTTTCGCTAGAGAACACGTTGATTGGACATACGATCAATGGCGCACCGTATTATTCTCTGATGAGAGCAGAATCTGTCTGCATGGCAGCGATAGAAGAGGACGAGTGTATAGAAGGCCAGGAGAGAGATTTGCACAATGCTGCATAGCTGAAAATGTTGCTTTTGGAGGAGGGTCTTGTATGGTGTGGGGTGGCATTTCAATCGAAGGGAAAACCGAGTTGGTTTTTGTAGAAACTGGGGGACGGCAAAGAGGTCTGACTGCAGAACGATATATTGAAGAAATTTTGGGAGAACACGTTATTCCTTACGCAGTATTTATAGGCGAAAACTTTGTTCTGATGCACGATAATGCGCGTCCACACACAGCAACCTGCGTACGACAATACCTAAATGAAGTGCAAATAAAAATTATGGACTGGCCAGCGCGTAGCCCGGACTTAAATCCCATTGAACATTTGTGGGATCAACTCAAAAGGAAAGTTCGAGCAAGAAATCCTATCCCAGCAACCAAAGACGAGCTTAAAGCTGCACTTTCGGAGGAGTGGGAAGCTATACCGCAGAATAACGTGGTCAAGCTTATTAAAACAATGAAAAGCCGATTGCAAGCTGTAATTAGGGCAAGGGGGGGTAACACTAAATATTGATAATGTCTCATTTGTAATTAATTTAAAAAAACTGACATCAACTTGTTTAATTTTTTTATTTTTCGCTTGTCATTTTAGTATTTTTCCGCTACTTAACACTAAAGCTGATGTTTGGTAGTGAACCAAACCATTAATTTTATTAAACCTAGGCTCATTTTAAAGCTAAGACCTAGAATTTAAAGAATTTAGGATAAACAATGGTATTTAGGTTTTATTTTTTTTGTCAGAGATGTTACAACGGCAGTTTAAAGTTTGAGTCGATTTTTTTGCTCCCGTGTGTATTTCACAGAAGCTTATGTCCTCTAGACTAAATTTTTTCGACAAATCAAGTTCATATTACCAGTGATTTGTTCCAAGGTCATTCCACATCTAAAGAACTCATACAAATAATCATTATATAATTGATTTATGAGTCCTTAATAGTCTAGTCAACAAGTTCAAAAACGTGTTAAATAGACATAAAGCTCCTAAAAATATGTGCCATAGCTCATTCGATTCGGAATGACGTCTAGAAAAATGTTTTTTAAGGGTTTATTAGCACATAAAAAATTGCGATTGTTATTAACAAAATAAGATTTTAAAAAAAGGTATTTAGTTTTTCGTTAATAACTTTTAAAATAATGATATTTAAGGAATTTTGAAAAAGAACCTGAAAGAGGAGAAAATTTCCAATAAAAAAGTCCTAACTCCCGGAACTCTATTTATATTATTTATAATTTTTTTTTAACGCTGAAAATAGGGCTCCGCGAGGGCGTTACGGCATAGGCTCGCCGCGTAAAAAGCCGGTATATCACCTAAAATAATTTTTTTTTATTATTAAATAACAATTTAAAAATTTGAATAAATTATAGTGTAATCTAGACACTTGAACGAAAAAAACCTCGGTGGAAAAATTTTTTTTGTCTGTTTTTCAAAAATTTACACCATTGTTAATTAACTATTTTTTTTCCGATCTCTGCGTTTTATAAATTACGGTATAAAAATTTCAATAATTGGTCTATAAAGTTTTCGCTTCGTGGAGCTCTTTTTGTTTAGGTACTTAATAAAGTTATGCAAAAAATTTTTTATTAAAGTTAATTATTTTGTTAATTATAATTTTTTTAAACTAACTAAAAATGAAATTTCTAAAAAATGTTATAAAAAAAAATTTTTTTTGGTAATATATTATTATTGCTGTTTTCGCACCTGATACAGGTACATTAATTAACATTGTAAAAAAATTTTTTACGTCATTTGTTAAGAAATTGTTTATAAACAAATAGACTATTTTGGGATTTTTAAAATTTTTTTTATTATCTTATAGCATAGGTAACGTGACCATTTATTTTTTGTGCCAGAGCGGGACATCTGTGGAATTAAATAATAATAAAAAAGTTTTTGGTGTTTTACAAGTTTTCATTATAAAAGATCGAATAACAAAAAATAATCATAGCACTAAACACAAAATAGTTAAATAGGCACGATTTATAAAGCACCAGTAATGACGTGACTTCCAGGCAGACACATGTTATGTGTACTCAATAATTGTAGAAAAGTTTGTTAAATCAAGATTTTTTTACGAAAATTTTGGTGTATTTCGACCCAACGGTTTTCAGTAGTTGATCGATAAAGCATTTCTAGCAGGAAATACTTTTTATTTATCGTTCGGTCTGTTTGCAAAAGCGGGACTATGTCGGCCTTGCTGGGGACACCGGGACAGACTCCCTGAAAGCGGGACTGTCCCGCCTAAATCGGGACGTATGGTCACGTTAAGCATAGGTGAAATGATGATTTTTAAAAAAATTTTTTTCCTAAAAAAATTTTTTTTAATGTTTATAATCGTTTTTTTTTTTATATTTCAATTGTTTAAATAATTAGTTAAGAAATTATTTTATCCTTAAAAATCATCATTTACCCTTTTCAATGGAATAACAGAGAAATAATTTTTTTTATAAATAATTTAATTGTTTATTAACTTAACAATTTGTTATAAACAAATAATATTAACCGTTATATTTTTATAAACTTCATGCTTCATATTTTAGAAAATATACCTGAAGAAAAAAATTAGAAAAAAAAATCATTTATTAAATAAAAGATGTCATTTTTTTGTAAATAAATAATTTATAGAGCTCCAGTAGAAAGTTATTAAGGCTTATTTTAATAAATAAATAATTAAACTTATCAGGATATTAATAATTCAAGTGATGAATAAATTAAGAATGATCTGTAGCAGAATATAAATTGGGTAAGTATAAATTTGACTTAATATATTATTTAAACAAAAATGGATATTGCTTTAATTTATGCGTAATTAGAAAGATATTTTATTATAGAATAAAAAAGTTTTTGGGTCCGTAACTGTATATATATTATTTAACAATTTATAAATAAAAAAAAACGATTATAAACAATAAAAAAAATTATTTAAGAAAAAAATTTTTTTTAAAAATCATCATCTTACCTATGCTATAAGATAATAAAAAAAAATTTTTTAAAAATCCCAAAATAGTCTATTTGTTTATAAACAATTTCTTAACAAATGACGTAAAAATTTTTTTCCAATGTTAATTAATATCTATATCAGGTGCGAAAACAGCAATAATAATATATTACCAAAAAAAAGATTTTTGATAACATTTTTTAGAAATTTAATTTTTAGTTAGTTTAAAAAAATTATAATTAACAAAATAATTAACTTTAATATAATTTTTTTGCATAACTTTATTAAGTACCTAAACAAAAAGAGCTCCACGAAGCGAAAAATTTATAGACCAATTATTTAAACTTTTATACCGTAATTTATAAAAACAGAGATTGGAAAAAAATTAGTTGATTAACAATGGTGTAACTAAAACGTAAAAAAAATTTTTTTCACCGAGGTTTTTTTCGTTCAAGTGTCTAGATTACACTATAATTTATTCAAATTTTTAAATTGTTATTTAATATTTAAAAAAAAAATTTTAGGTGATATACCGGCTTTTTACGCGGCGAGCCTATGCCGTAACGCCCTCGCGGAGCCCTATTTTCAGCGTTAAAAAAAATTATAAATAATATAGATAGAGTTCCGGGAGTTAAGACTTTTTTATTGGAAATTTTCTCCTCTTTTAGGTTCTTTTTTCAAAATTCCTTAAATATCATTATTTTAAAAGTTATTAACGAAAAACTAAATACCTTTTTTTAAAATCTTATTTTGTTAATAACAATCGCAATTTTTTATGTGCTAATAAACCCTTAAAAAACATTTTTCTAGACGTCATTCTGAATCGAATGAGCTATGGCACATATTTTTAGGAGCTTTATGTCTATTTAACACGTTTTTGAACTTGTTGACTAGACTATAAACTTAAAACATACATAAGCTTTCTACACACACCTTCAAGCATATTATTACCGTACCAATGCTTATGTACTAGCAGGTAAGCCTAACTCCCTGCAGGAATCAAATTCTAGTGCTAAGTCACAATAATTAATTGAAAAAAATACAAATTGAAACCGACCCAGAACCTCATGAGTCAGGTGAGCAATTACTTTAAAATAGAAACGGTAATTTTGAGCATAAACAGTTCTATGTGACATATTATGAAGAATTTCACATTCTCTTTAAAACATAAGTGAATTCAACTATGTACCTGAATTAAAGAGAAGTTTTAAAAAGTGGTAGTGCTGTGCTGACTCGTCCGGGGCGGTACCACTGTCTCACAGGAGACTGAAGTCAAACGATAGCAAAGCTGTTCGTTTGGTAAATGAGACTCCCGGATTCCCAATACTCCTTCCCTCTTCCTATCCTTTTCCTTTCCCGCTCCTCTCCCAATTTGACGGGCTGGTAACACACCCATTATGCGTTATGGATGTTCATGTGCAGTAGTGATCACTTACCATCAGGTGACCTGTCTGCTGGTTTGCCTGACCTATACTTTAAAACATGTTTAGAATGGTGTTGTTTGATGCTATAAACCAGGGGTGGTCAACTTATGTGTACATAAGATCAACTTTTTTTCTTAAAAATTGGTCGCGATCGACTTTTTTTCATAAGTATTGTCTGGGTATTAGCTAGAAAATGTCTATCCGGATTACTTTTTTTAGGAATGGCTACCGAGGTGAGACATATTAAGCAATAACATTTACGTATCATTTTCCATTGTAAAAAGTAATTTAGTTCCCATTCATCATTGAAATGGTAAATTTTCGTTTTTTTTTTGTTTACAGTAGTTAGTTAGTATTTTACAAGTATCGCGTGCGATCGACCTAAATTGCTTTCGCGATCAACTGTTCGATCGTGATCGACTTGTTGGCTACCCCTGCTATAAATACTTCCAGGTAAGCCTATAAGTACCAGTGAGACTCTACATCAAAATTTAATTCCAGTTGCTAGAGTAATAGAGATTAATAATTAAACATTGCGAAGTCAATTCGTCCCGACCACAAAGCGTGTTAACCGTCGCGTCGCCAGTAAACTTTGTTTGCTGTTTGTAACTCTCTAGTTCTGTACAGGAACAAACAAACATAGTTCAGTCATTTATTTTTACCTGGATAAAAACTGTGTTTGTTTTTTTCAGGCACAGCAGAGTGTATGACACGTGGTGGTGAGTTTTTGCATGTTTTTTATTTAAAATATATGGTATTATAGCTATTAACTGATGAATAAAGAATGGATGTTAAATCTTCCCGTGAAATAGCGTACATAGAAACGACTTGAAATATATCCATATATTATTCATTAAACGGAGTCTGAATTATTTAGAAATTACTTCAAACAGTATTACAAAGTCGATGGGATTCAAACTACAAAGTCACGGAACACTAATACCGAAACCTAAAACTTCCTCGCACCCACCACATTAATATCTTTGTCGCTATCGCAACATAGAAAAACAATACGTACTTTGCGCAATAAAAACTACACTTATCAACTAAAAATAGAAGTTACATGGACTTTTCGACCCCAACCGCTGAGTAGGGTTATACAAGCTGACGCTACAACTTTAGCACCGCGAAGGTCGCACATTGTTCAGGGACCAACGCGGGATTAGACTCTTAAGTAGTGTGCCATTTATCAATGTTTAGCAAAACATCCATTATTTTAGCCCTACTTATGTTTCTGTGCCAGAAAGCTGTTTCGTGAGGGTTATGATGGCTACATTAAAATAATTGTCTGTTTTTGGGTGAAGGGTTAATTTTTGCCGCATGACTTTTATGGATAAAGGAAGATAAATACTACTGGAGGTGCGTAACGGTTTATTTTTAAGCGTTAATAATTATCACAGCTTTTGTGTTAGTTGTTGTTATGATCACTTTTGTATGTTCTTTTCTTTAAGAATTTTACATCTATTGAATGTTTATCAATAATAAATGATTTACAAACAGATCGTTTGATTGATTTTATAAACAGTAACAACACTTTTCAAAAACTGGAGCCACCAAGTACTGCACGAAACTGCGCTGCTAAATTAATGCTGCGCTGCCAATTGCTAAACTGAATAACGCAGTGGCGCTCGTCACATTTTGACATTAGGTGGTCACTTAACACACAGTCATCAATTCAAAATGAAACAGAATTTGCTTTCACTTATATTACTTCACGTCAAAAATTGACAAAGCGTTGATATCTGTCTAGACTAATTTTGTAATCCGTAATATTTCACGTATCACAGTGTCCGTCTATGAACCTAAGTTTACTTACTAGTATTTAATACAAGTCAATGTTATTTATAATTCAAAGTGATTATTCAAATTATTTGTCATTAAATCATCAAAATAAATCATATTTACTTTACTTCTATTTTAAATAACAGCTTAAATTTACAACAATATTTTACGAGTTTTAATAGAACAATCTAGCATCTACTCTTTTGTTTTTAATACTGTTTTATCATGCGACGAGATACTTTGGATGCTATTCGGGTCTTCCGTAACTATTGTTTTAAACGGCATTGTAGAGTGAGCCAACGATATGACATAAATGAGGCGAGATTTTAATGGACCGTTAGCAAAAATGGGATTACTGATCTAAAGATTCTCTCAAGTACTATTACATTCCGAATTCATAAAAATTTCAGAACACCTTAACATCACCTTTCAGAAGGTAAATTGGCTTCAGTGCTAGATAAAATCTATAGTAATGTAGAAAACCTGCTTTTAATGGTTAACCTTGGCGAGTTTTATAATGAGAAAATTCAAAACGTGTATATGCAAGTTGTAGTCCATAAGAACATTGGTGCATCGTATCAGGCTTATCTAGAGTAGGTCTATACATATTTAAGAGTTCTGGAACAGTTCCCGAATGGAATGCTTCAGTGATGCCAAGATTTGAACAAAGCAAACATTGATGTCCACTCGTTGTAAGCCAGTCATTTCTTGGCCGGTATAGAGGCATTATTGAATCCCTTTGTGGGAGGGCTGTGTTTGAAATGGATCCATTTTGGGTTTTATGTCTTGAGTATTTTTTTGTATGAAAGGAAATAGGTCAATTGTGAACCGTGTTATGTGTGAACGAGAGAACAAAGTGGAAAAATAAAGTACATTTTTAGGTAACGATAAGGAGTTGATAGGGGTAAATCTTTTATGTTTTTGTTCAAACTGTCTAAATTCAGTAAATCTGTTTTCTGAGATAGCGAAATTCTTTGCAATGTATTATATATGAAATGAATGAAGTGCGTGGTGGCTTGTTGGTAAACAGACTAGACACGGCTGCCAACATATGTGCTGCCACGGTGGTCGCGAATTTGAATCCCAGGGCACAACTCTAACTTTTCTGAGCAATGTGTGTATTGATAGTCAATCACCACGCATGAAAACGGTGAAGGAAAACACTGTGAGGAAACCTGCATACCATAGCGATTTATAAGAATTTGTATGGTATGTAAAGTCCGTCAACCCGCACTAGAAGAGCGTGGTGGTCTTTATTGCCTAACCACTCTCAATCGTACCTTCGCTTGTGGAGGAGGACGGTGCCCTGCAGTGGGACTTATATGGGCTGATACAGTGTTATGAAATCCTATTATGTATAACACCAGTTTACAATCTAATGTGTATATAGGACTAGCTATGGTTAAGGAGAATAGTTGAGTAGGAGTAACGCTGAAGGAGAGGTAAAAGAAATAATTTTAAAGATATACGGCACCGTGAAACCTCAATAAGTCAATTAGATATATGTAGGGCCAACCTCTTTCAATGTAAAAAAGTATAGCCCAGTACTTCACCACAGTATATTATTTAATATATGAGTTATAGTATTGTAATTTGGCGTGCATAATATTTTACTCGAGTTTTTGTAAATTTGCCTTAAATTTCAAAAGTAAATTCTTGGCACATGTGAAGGAAATTGAAGACATGACAAAATAAATTTAATTTTCGTTACAGGATATTACATTCCGACCCTCAATCTTCACTCTGTATTAAAAATGGATAATACATTTTATAATAGCATAGCTTTTATATAATCTATACAAAACTCTTAAAATCATTTCTTTCATATTTATAATAGTTATAAATATGTTGGAATTATTAAAGGAAAATAATTTATACAATCAATTTGAGATTCAATTCAATTCAAAAATTTCAATAATAGATGATATCAGAACGACGAAAAACGGTTAAGGAAAACATCGTGAGGAAACCTGCATACCATAGCGATTTATAAGAATTGCTATGGTATGTAAGTCCGCTAACCCACACTATGGTGGACTATATAGCTTAACCATTCTCAATCGTACTCTCGATTATAGAGTAGGCCCGTGCCCTGCAGTGGGACGTATATGGGCTGATACAGATACAGAACGACGTTGTCGCTTAACAATTATTACATAGCAAATATAATAAAGTTTCATAAATAAATGTTTTAAAGACAAGCAATGTATATTCAGAACTTCGATGGTATGTAAACCCGCATGAGGCCAGCGTGGTGGACTATAGGCCTAACCACTCTCAATCATACTCTCGATTGTAGAGGAGGCCCGTGCCCTGCAGTGGGACGTGACCTGATACAGATACAGAATAAATATTTTATTAAAACCTATAAAAGTGTACACCAGTACACAGTTTTTCCCCGAAACTTGTATCTAAATTGAATCAAGGCTCGCAACTCTAGTACCAAGAAACGGGCTTGTACCTAGAAATATATCATATTCGTTTCATAACGTACGACATACGTCATTCAAATATTTAATTTAGGGCTCGTTCCTATATTTATAAATATATAATATTCTCTTTATACATACGTCATATATGTACAGAAGTTCAGGGCTGAATCTCGGAAGGGTAAACAGAGATGTAGCTAGAGCCACACATACATACGAGACGAGCATGCCGTTCGCCTGATGGTAAGCGATACGACCGCTCATAAACAATAGCAAAACCAAACAACACCTTGAATTACAAAGCAATGCTTGACTTTCCACTGCGCTCGCCATCCTGAGACATTAGATGTTAAGTCTCAATATGCCCAGTAGTTACTCTGGCTACAATACCCTTCAATCTGAAAAATAACCGTGCATTTACACTGCTGACTGACGGAAGAAATAGACATTATAGTGGTACCTACCCAGATGGCCTCATAAATATGAGAGACCTACCACCAGTAAAATGTCTTTAATATTAATAATTTTCGCCTCTAGTTTCACAAGCAATGTATCATCAACAACACAAAATTATTTTTAAAAGCAATTTGTCAATTGGTCACACAATTCATGTGTAGAACAGTCAACACTTATGTTCCGAAGTGTTAGTCCGCTCTCTTGCCACAGAGCAATAACTTGCCTTAATCAAAACTTGTCCCTATGATATAGCCGCAACACCCTTTACAGCCCTCTAAACTTTGTTACATGTGCAAATATTAATTAATATTCATTGTTTGTGATTTAATTTGGAATATCAGAGGCGATCTTGAGCTATTCGTTAGGGTGAGTATTGTTAGATGATTCATCTAGTTGATAAGTATTTTGATGATATATATTAATAAATTCAGGCTGTTGTATATACATATATATATTTCAATGAATAGTGAGACAAGCATGCCATTCGCCTTATGGTAAGTGCTATGATCAATCATGGATTGTAGCAAACAGTACAACAGGCTACACTCACCATCCAAAGAAATACGATGATGTCTCAATATGTCCCGTAGTTACTCTGGCTACAGTGTCCTTCAAACCGGAACACAACGGTGCATGTACACTGTTGTTTGGCGGAAGAAATAGACATTGACTTTTACATATAAGAAACCTACCAGCAAAAAAATCTCTATTCTCACGCATAGTAAGCAATTCATAACTAAAATGTAATTATAAAAGTTGTGCAAACTAAAGTCGTATTTATTATACCTGCTATACATTTCACATAAAGATTAAAACATAAACAATACAAACATAAAGAAACAACACACGCTTGCCAAATGTCTCTAAACAATGAAAGGAGACCGGATTACGTGCTTCGTAAAACGTAGCAATATGTATACAAGATTCAACATAAAAGTAGGGGTATAGAAAGCCAACGATAATATATCGACGATGAAAATTATTACTTATATTAATGAAGCCCCATTTACACGGAAAGAGTTTCTCGCCTCGAAGATATGATAAACATTTGAATAATTCAACTTTATAGATTTTATCGTATGCGATAATGGCATACGATTCTCGAAACCAGTAACTCTCCGTGTAAATAGGCTATTAAAAATACGGAAATGAACTTGTTTGCGTGTCGCGCCATAATTTCTTAATTAAATATCACAACATTTTGCAAATTGATACGAGTACATAGAACAAAAAAGATTATTTTTTTATCCTGATTTGTTTAATAATTATGAAGTATACAAAAAAAACTATTAGAAAGTAGTTCCAAATATAAAATACGGTAGTCTGGCATGAGAACTCGGCAAGCCGATAAGAATATATTGCAATTTAATGCCTTAATGCGAGAAATGAGGATCGGTGGTATCTGGACAGAAAATTGATATAAATAAAAAGCTTATGTTTCCAAGTTTTCTTACAAAAACAGGCGCAGCTACAAAATCTAGTTTATTTAAAATTATGTAAAATAAAGACATATGTTTGCTTAATGGTTTCTTAGATTTACGCGAAAGTTATACAAGGTATATCAAGACTGCTATCAAAAACGAAACCGGGTGGTAGTTTTAGTGACTTCAGACACAATACTAATAAATTAAAAAAAAAATAAGAAAAACAAATTTGCGTATTTTTTTTTTCCTATATCGTATTTAGGTATCAAATACATCGTATTTTTTTCTAAAATAATAATGTGCACACTTATATTTTTACAGACGCTATATTATGCGAGGGTTCCGATTATTTTTTATCAAAACCTATGGATTTTCCACCACTCTTTATCTTTATTTTCTGTAAGTAAATCTGCTAAAAATACCGGCTTAAAAATGCGTCGTTTCACTGTGAATACACGCGAGAGATGTCGTTAACTTTGTCGCGTTAAAGCTCCATTGAAATCTGTCTGGCGAACGTCAAGCGGTCGCCCAACAATTTGCCGACGGTGTAAAGGCCTGTACGGCTCGACATGTACCTGACTTATGCCTTGGTAAAGAAAAATTCTGATATTTTTTAAAAGTGTGAACCTTTATTAATGGTGTGAACAAAATAGGACTGTTCTGACGTCTATCACAGAATATGGCATACAGCCCATATCATTACAAATATTCTGGGTATTATGCTACGTTTTTCTATTTTATTTCATTTTGTATAATAGGTTTTCTCTTTACAAAACCCTTGTTTTATATTTTTTTGAATAACCATTTGGTCCATTTGACAATAGTATCGCTTTCATAGGGTCTAAAAAAGGAAATACAGCTGAATTTTCATTCTCTATTTGATAAAACTGAAAAAGACGAAGGGGGTTGACTGGATATTACGTAAACCGTGTTTATTAAATTCTAAATTGAATTAATTGTTTTTTGTATGCTCGCGTTTACAACCCAGAGGCACCGTATTGTAAATCATATGCATGGATGAAACCCTCAGGTTGAAGGATCCAATTTTTGTGATTCTATAATAATCCATTACATAAACGTGATTCCGCTGATTGAAATTGTAGGTTTCGTTTTTCCGTAATCCTCTGGGGATATAGGCGTAATGAAACAGTACAAAAAATATGTACATGGATATATTTTCTCCTAAAATATATTATTAACAAAATTATTGATTGAAATTATAAATGATGAAGGTTTTTATCTTGATGAACTTTCTCAATGTCGTTTTATTGATATCCTAAAGTGACGCGAGTAATTTTGATTCATTTATCTGTGCTACTCGGGTCTCACAACTCTTGCCTACACCGCTTACAGCCTTTATGCAATTACAAGGCCACAGTCAAGCCACCACCTACCTCTTTCTATGCTGTACTGTATCAGCTTATGCACGTCCCACTGAAGGGCACGGTTCTCCTCTACAATCAAGAATACGATTGAGAGTGGTTAGGCCATATATTCCACCACACTAACCTAGTATGGGTTGGTGGAGTTTACAGAGCATAGAAATTCGTACGTATCGCTATGGTATGCAGATTTCCTTACGATGTTCTCCTTCACCGTGGTAGTGCGTGATGATTGATTTTAAATACAAACCACCACTTGGGTAGGCGTATTTTTGCTCTTGCATATCTGTGTCCGAAACGTACGTAAGTTTATAAAGTGAATTTAGTACACCGACCACGAGAACTTAAGGACCAGTTTCACCAGTTCTTGATAAAATCCTTGATAGCTATCTGGTACTCATCTATGAGATAATATATAAATCTCGGTTGCAATAGGGTTGAATTAAGTATTTTATTTGGCAGATGAGTGCCAGATAGCTTTCTAGGACTTCATTACAAACTGGTGAAACTGGCTTTTAATCTATTGCCAGTTGCCATATACATGTTCCGTCTAGTTAATAAACAATTGAAATGCACACGTTCTTAGATGTGGCCGTTTCAACAACAGATACATGTTTATTGCACCCACAAGCCAATTATAGAATATAGACAAAATAGTCTTCAATATAATACGAAACAATATCCGTCCCGCTTTTTCTATATATTTTACTGAATCCCTAAAATATCCTATGTCTATCGCAAATAGGCTAAGAAATACGTTCCCTCGAATGATACCCTTGATGTAGCACGTACAAGGCACGGTCGATATTACAAGACTTGTGTAGAAACGGCAAAATTGAAATCTATACAAGCCTTTCAGAATCCCTCAATGCTAAGGATTTCTAAATATTTGGTTGGGAATCTACTTGTCATATTTACTGGTAAATTGTATTTTTGGTTGACATATTGCGTGAATTTTTCTGTTTGGAATATCGAATATGAACTTCCCGTCGTGGCTATAGGTTACTAATCGGTGATAAATTATTACATATTTGGACGAAAATAGGTTTAATATGAGTAACTTAAATTAACGACAATTCTGCTTACCCCTCGGGTAATAAGCGTGAAAGAAAACTAAACTATATTCGATTGTAATTAAAAATACACCTGAATCATGACTTTTCTCTCAACTGGTTGTAGAACAAAAACCATTTCAATTAACCATCGTAAAATATTTTTTCAAGAGAAAAATATCCCCAAATATAATAATTAAATGAGAATATCACATCACCAATTCACTCTTCCCCTAATATGATCTGACAATCTATAAATCTAAAAGATAAAATAATAATATATCTTTATAAATAGCCATAGAACTTCAATTAATAAACATAATCTTCCTCCAAGGTTCTCCATATTTACCTTTTTTTAAACTGTCCTGCAACTATCAACTTCTCGCAATCTTAACTAGGTCTTCTATCTACTTATTTACTAGACGATGAAAGTATACGATTAAATGTGTTTTTATTATCTAATTTTTATTTCAGAATACAGTTCTGTACATTATGTTAGAATTATTACTTAACACTTATGTCAGTAAAATTCATAAACATATTTGGTGGGAGATCAGTCAATACTGTATTAACAAAAATAAAATATATATCTACTATAAATCTATCTACAAAGATACATATATGTACATATATTCAATACATTGCTTTTCGTAGATTTATTTCGTTTCCTACAAGCCCATCAATCATCTGATACAGAAAGCTTTTTATCTTACAATCAGATATTAATGTTTTTATTACGTCCTTTGCTATCCAAAATCGTTCACGGACATTTGTCGTTTGTAGTTACTTTGTTATTCTTTAATATCCGTAATTTAGTACCTTTAGTACGAGTACCTACCTTAGAGGATATTATTTTTAAAAGAACGCTATACATTGATGCTTTTCCTATTGAAAAAAGGAGGGTAATTGTAATATCAAATCAAAATAAATTCTGAAATATTATTGCATTGTATTATTGTTTAAGTAACATATTAGTATGTCTTAGGATGACGAGCGTAGCGTAAAGCCAAGTATTGCGTTATTCCATGAAATATGGTGGTGTTTGATTTTGCTACCATCCATGACCTGTCGTATCGCTATCTATCAGGCGACTGTCATGCTCGTCCAATAAAAAAACTGACACATATACATCACAAATAACTCCATCTCATTATTAACTTCTCAACTGGTGTTGAAAGTGCCAATATTTCAGCGATGAAAGTCCACAAAGGTCGGTACTAATGACGTACTTTACGGGTCACGGAATATCAAGGCTGTTATTAGGTTTATACGAACACTGACCGACATTGCGCTCTCGCAGTTTTTTATTACGATTTATGTCGCCTCATTAGTCTTGTCTACATAATATACCGAGGAGGAAAGTTGAAGAATCGATTCCTGGGTGGGCAATCTATTTGGTTTTAGTTGTTATTGGTGCGTTGATATAAATATATAGACAGTGCAGGATGTGCCTAAAGTTTTTTGACGTTAGTGGTTGGGCACTTGAGTGTATCTCCAGGTGAAATGCGACTGAAGGTAGTCGTCACTTGCAAACATTTTGCTAATACCTACGTAGAAAGTTTAGACAAAAAATATACGTATTCTTATCGCTGTAACACAATAACCCATTACATTTAGTTAATTTTATAATTATTTAAGCATTTTCGTTTCCCTGTAAAAAAAAAATCTAATAGAATCTAATGTCGCTATTTTCATCTTTCCTTAGTGTTTTAAATCAATCTATTGATGCGTTAAAGTAACTGCGCTGCACTTCATGATAAGTGCAATGCAATCCAAATAAATTGCCAATCGACTACAAATAGTTATTCCATGCTAATTGAGACAATTATGACATGCAGATGCAGAAACTGAAGTTCCAGTCACTCGCGAATATCATTATGACAGGTTTCCGTCTATCGTGTAAGGTGTTTTCTATCCAGGCGGATACGAATATCCTTCCTCTAGCCTAATTGTGAGTTTTTACTTGAAAAACATAATTAAAGTTGCCAGGGACTTCAAATTGTACCGGCGTCCCGCATGGTCATAAAATTCTACTCGTTTTGGGAATAAGCTATTCTATAGCAATTCCTAGAGATCCAGTCTTATTTTTTTCTCTCTGTCTCTCTCTCTCTCTTCAGCTACAGGAAGTCCACTGAATATAGATCGCGTCAAGAATCTCCATATGGACCTATTGGAAGTCGGCTGCATCCAGCGACTTCTTGCAACTTTAACTAGGTCGTCCGTTCACCATGTAGGCGGATATCCGACCTTCTACTTCCACTACCATTCCAAAACCTTTCGGCTCATGTTTATTTGTGAAAATCTGTTAAAACCAGATTTAATAGTTTCTGTTAAAAGAGTTTAAGGATCCTCTTAAGCTTTACTTCAACGTCCATAAAACCTAGGTCTTGAAGCTTAAGAAAGCCAACATTTTAATACCACTCCGATCGGACGGCGACAAAGGATTTACAAAGCTACGTCTTTACGTTTTGTCGCAAGAAAATACCTTGCTAAACCACTAATGCTTTTTATTCAACTTCTGATTATACAAGCTTTATTATATAGATGCAATACCTTTTGTTATATAAATCAATCCATCATATTTAATCGGCTTATATTTAAATTCAATCATTGCTCGACATTTATACTAATAAATAATTCTTGGAATAACAATTCCGGTAATAAATATGATATAGGGGTTAATATTTCAATAATATAACCCTTTTGTGGTAAACCAATAATGAATTTCTGTGAATATGAAACAAAAATATGTGGTGGCTTGTTGGTATAGAAAAAGATGCAGCTTCACGGTTATGTATTATGTTCACGGTGGTCGCGGGCTCAAATCACACCCACCAAGCACTTACATATATCTCAGGAGTGCGAACGCAGTGTTGTGCCAAGCATTGCTGTATTTGATGGTTTTGGTTTTGACTGATTTTGCTACCGTCCATGAGCGGTTGTAGCGTTTACTATAAAGCAAACAACAAACAAATTTGTCTCACTATTCATAGCAATAAAAAAGCTAGCTAGATACCACCATAGATAGATTTGAAACTCGTCATAAAGATTTATAATGCAAATATTTATTCTCGGATTTAAACCTATATTTACCTGATTCCGAGTAGGCTGTTTAGCATTATCAAGAGATAGTTGGCTCTTGCCGATGGACATTATCTAGACTGCATTTCATTTAGCATCAGGTCCATTGTAGTGAATTTGTAAAGCCAGTTTCATTCTGCCTCTGCTTTAGTACCGATGGTTACAATACGGCCGTCCATAAGCAAGCGATTTAGTTTGGTATTCTTACGCTTGAATACTCAAACGCCATTTAATTAATTTGCACTACGTAGGTAACGTATGTACGTCCCAGTTAATCAGTACATTTAAGCGGAACTTGCATAGTTAAGGGCGATATATTTAATTGGCGTTTGAGTATTCGGGCACTCGGTTGGAAGCTGGCTACCGCTATTATCACCGATGCCACTGGCCGAACTAAACGTGACGTGTTGATTCTACTTCAAATATATTTTCTGTAAGATAATCCCCATCGGGGAGATTCATACTATAGCTGCTTTCTTTATATTGCTTTCTTTTTTGTTTCCAGCATTATTCTCAACAGTATTATTATCAATTTCCTTAAGATATATTTGCTACTTCACCAGACCCTGAACTTCTGTAATTGTACCATTGGACGATGGCTCCCAACATTAATCAAATGCTTTCATTGCTGGTCTCCGAAACGTAACCCTGCTATGTCGATTACTAAAACCCAGTTTACTTCTAGACGACTAAAATATCCTGCATATAGAATAATTAATCTTTTTAAGCAGATTGTTATAGAACAAATTCTTGAAACATCAACTATAATCAATTACACTGATTCGATCAAAATTCACGGTGAAACGACACCGACAAGGTAAAACAATTTAGCTTGTAAAGTTTTACTGACGGCCTGACCGCCCAATTTCACCACGCTCTACTTAAATTGTAGCGTTCAAAGAAAATTCATAAGAGAAAATATATTTAACGAACCTAATTTTAACTAGGACAGCTCACGGACAGATGAGGCAACGGCTTGTTAGAATAATATAAATTCATGACAAATCTCCGTCTAGCATCACAAATATTAATTATGTGAAGTAGAATTATTTAACTAGGGTCTAATTAACTTGTTGGCTACGTCGAGTCTTGTTCTTAGAAAAATTCTATGTGCAAAATTGCAAATCATTGCACTCTGGATAAAGTGTCCATTGTCGAAATATGATCTATCTCTTTGGAAAAAACATGTTAGTCTTTTCGAATCTAGATATACCTATGCAGACTAAAATCGGTACTATGGTGGGATTTATACGTTTGTACATGGTTTTAGCTATCCAAATAGATGAAGATATTAAAAATGGCGAACATTTTATTTAAATTTTAAAACATGAAGTGATTAACTATAATTGAGAATCTGTGAAATCTTCCTATTATAATTCCTTTCTAAAATCATCCTAAATGTTTACCTTTTATGTACAACCTCTATCTTTTCCCCCTATAATTTATTCTAATTTAAAATGAATCGATAATTGAATTTGTTCAAATCTGGAACGTCCGTGCTCGAATAGAAATGGCGGTACTGAAGCCACTTCTGTAGCTCTCTTCTAAGTAATTTGCGTTACTGACGTCCGTTCCACAGCAGCCGGCGGGATGCGCGGCTAAGGCGCTCAGCAGAAACAGGGTCCCGTTTACGTCGAGTCAGAAATGTGGAACGTTTATAATAGGGATATTTACGCTCTAGGTGGTATCGTGTCAGTATTTCAAATAATAGCAAGGATGTGGTCAAAAATGTTGATGAATTGAAAAAAATGTTTTTACAACGGTGTAAAGTTCGCGTAATAGTAACTCGCACAGGCATTTCACGTTAAGAACAGTCAACCGTCAGGAACCGTATGTGCCTTATTTTGAATAGACTGGCATAAATATATTGACCGGTTTGATATAGTCGTAAACGTGTTCGTCAATCGATACACTACTTGGAACTTACTACACTTACCATAAGTAGTCAGAGTGGTTGATCCTATGTACCAGAATAAACTCCATAAAGAGTATCCATAGGTGAAAGACAGCCTTGACCCACCAATCAATGCAATGGCATTGGCTTGCTCAAAGTTTATTGTTCGCAGACTGAACCCCATATACGAAAAACTGCATGAGTCATTACGGTCAGTAATCGCTAATCAGACTCCAATACTAACAGCAGTTCATATCAAAATCCCATTAAATGTAAAAATATATTATCAATTCCAATCGAGTAGACAATATCTAGCACAATATAATATTCCACCTTCCGCGTTTGAATTCAGATGACATTATAAGCAAGAACGAGGTCGACGTAGGATTACTTCTTCGGAAAGTTTACGTGACTGAGGCGTTTTTGTTTTCCTGCCTTAAATATAAAGTGCTTTTTTAAACCCACAGAATATGCATATTAAAGTTTAAACTGCATGCGTGCTACACGAGTATTAACGGGTTAATAAAACGTTATTGCTGGTAGGAATTTAATAATAATGCATTAATAGACTCATTATAAAACATGAAGGGATATTTTAGTATTAATTTATAGTATGAATCATCTTTGGCCACACATGGTGAACTGTTAAACATAGGGCTCTTCTGAATATCTGGTGGTAGGTATTTCATATGTGAGGGGCCATCTGGGTAGGTACCACCGCAATGTCTATTTCTCCCGTCAAACACCAGTGTAAATGCACTGTTGTGTTTTGGATTGAAGGATATTGTAGCCAAAGTAACTACTGGACATATTGAGACTTAACATCTTATGTCTCAGGATGGCGAGCGCAGTGGAGAGCCAAGCATTGCTTTTTAATTTAAGGTATTGTTTGGTTTTGCTACTGTTTATGAGCGGTCGTATCGCTTAACGTCAGGCGAACGGCATGCTCGTCTAGCCATTCATTGCAATAAAAAACAAAAAAAAAAATATCAATAGCAACCGTTAAATAGCGCCTTGCATCCAGAAACTTCCTGCAAACTGTATCAAACTGGACCGTCCACAGAATTAGCTATCTATCTACGCTTAACCAATGGCGGCGTAAGGGTTTTGTATTGAGCACCCCTACATACTAATAACACCCAATACTAAACAAGCCTACACCGGACATATCGTGCACGTATAAAATCTGACTATAATTATCGGAAAAAAGCTAAAATGCTCCCTTTTCGGTGGCCCGGAGGCGGCTAGAACTGTATGTTAGTGGCATTGGCCTTGCAGCCTGGCACGTTACGGATGTTGTGGCTGAGCCTACCCTCACAAAACCTATGCCAGCATACCGACTAAAAACCCTTGAATGACCGTCACGCGCATTATGGGCGGCTCCAAACAATGCGATACACGCATGATCGATGCTCGCCTCACCGCCCCACAGAAAATAATTGCTGGTTCTTCTTTTAAAGGATGCGACTGTTTCAGGACGCCGCGCCGGTTAAAGATGTTATGGTCGTCTATGTCAGAGATGAGGGCATGCGCCCTGTCGCTCATATAGGAGTTGCTGTAGGTAAGGGCGCACCGCCCCCTGTGCAGTATGCCCAGCGTCCCCGTTATGTCGCCTCTTATGACGGACAGGAAATACCCTGGTGACTTGATATTCTTACACCCTACGTTAGGGTAGAGGCGCCGCAATGGTTCAGCCGTTTATCGTCCGGCAACCGTTTTGTGCAGGTGGCGGCGAGCGGGATTGTTCACCTCGCAATTCCGTTATGTGCTCTTCTTCTGCAAGATCGTGATTGTGAACGAGAGCATTGCTTGCCATGATCTCCGAATCTCTACTATGGAGGGAATCACGGCCGAGAGCAAGAGGTCTACTCTAACGGCTGCATGGAGTATTCTGCGTTCGTCTCCCCAGGCTGGGCACTCCGAAAGAGTGTTTGTTACTTTTCACAATGATGACACACAACGGTTTCATCCATTCTCGCCACCCGCCACAGATATCTAACGAAGCAGCCGTGCCCCGATAGAACCGGTGTCAGATGGACCGCAACATGCCGTGACGCCTGTTCGGCCACTGGAAAACTGCACAGCCAGATTGGTCAACTCACTCCCACTGGGATGATTGTCTATCCTAGGGTATCACTACTCCAAGATGGCCAGTGTCTCTCTCTCTCTAAGGGCTGGTGGCTCCTCTTGACATGACGATTGCAGTCGCATGTTATAAACCGACGACGAAAGAACTTTGGCGTCAATGTACCAGGGAAGAAAACTAGCCAGAAAACAGGCGGCCCCTTGGGAGATCGCACGATATCCCTTGAATAATGGTCATCCACTACGCCACCACTCGAAAGAACACCACAGTCTGCTCAGAGATTCAACCGAAACGGGATATGTTCGAATTGGCCTCAAAGAAGCTTGTTATACTCAACAGATCAAGGCGATATTTCACATCGGGTCTGCAACGTTATAAGGCGCAGGCTCGGCCCTACGTGGAACATTGCACCTATCTTTGAGCAGGAGCACCCCAGTACCAACTTTTCCCTTCCGACCGATTTCAACGTCGGGCAGGTCGAATCATCGTCGACCGAGTTCTTTCCAATGTTCCGAATTTTCTTTGCTGCTGAGTTCCGCCAACGTACAACATGGCAAACCCCCAATTACCACTATAGTACCTTTCTCTCGACATATTCTTCTACGTACAACAAATCCCGAGAATCAATTGCCAACAGCGGTATTTCCGGACAAATACGACCTGGCCACTTTCAAGAAAAGAGTGTATTCTCCCCTTAAAGATCGCAACGCGTCTCTATGCCCTAGTGTGACATATGTTCACGGTCGGCGGTGGTCATTTCCCATAACGTCTTATGGTCGTCTGCTACATGTGATATATAAAAAACCGTATCGATCGCTCAACTCCCGCGTACAGCCTCTGGTAAGGGGTGACGGAAACTTCGAAGTTGAGCAGGTTAGACCAGGACTTCTCCAAGTTAATTTGTACTACTCACTGACAGCCAGACATTCACAGACCCTTAAGAAATTGGCTTTTTTACGATTTCCTCAGACCAGCCCCTAATAACAAATTATCAGAGAAACTCTTAATTTGACATACAGTTTCTTTTTTAATAAGAATAAAAGCGAATAAAGAACAGATATATTTATTTTACTTTTGGTGAACTGATAATGGGAAGAATGTGCTTGCTTTTCTGAGCATAGTTTCCCAAACCGGGTCACTAGTTTGGCTCACTCGACTCGGTCGCCCCTGGGACAATGCTGCGTGTGGGTGTCGTGACGCTTAGTTTGGGAAGCTCTAGGCTAGACAATGCGTGTGCTGCCTTGACTAGTTTCGGTGTCAGGCTTTTGAAATGGACATGAAGATTCCACCAACTATACAAGACAACTCTAACTGGCCTCCATGGCACAGGCGGTTAGACGCCACCTGTGAAACGAGAAGCTGCGGGTTCGATCCCCGCACCGAGAGAAATGTTTGTGCGGCCCACAAATATTTCTTTTGGGTCGGGTGTTTGTGAGGGTGCTTTCTGTGGGTGTTCGAGTGACTTGTCTTTGTCACCCCTTGGTGCTTGGTACCCGGGGCGGACCGCCCCCTCCGCCCCCCCTTTACGCCGCCACTGCGCTTAACGTTGCTTTCTCTGGGTGGACTCATTCTACGGTCAAACAAAGAAATAAACACACCGAGTAGTCCCACACATCATATTAAACCACAGTGATATTATTTCCTTTCAGTGTTTGGTATCAGAACATTCGAGGAACTTGGTTTCGCAACATCCTCAAAAACAAGTATTTGATTACCACTTATACATATCACGATATAAAAAAGAACGAGTAGCTTCTTCTACCAAAGTTAGCTCTTCAGTTGTCGCTACCGACCTACAATTTTAAGTGACCATAATTATTTTATTCGGTGGTATTAATGATCCTTAGTGTCATTTACTTAAATTTATAATTTTATCAAATCTGGAAGTAAAAGAATCTGAAATATTAACCAAATCCGTGATAAAATCCGTAAAAAAATTGATATAATTTTATTTCAATGAGTAATACTGAGTAAATTAAAAAAAAAAAATTAAATTAACAGTATTCTTAGTACTATTATTTTATTAATAAATTAAATCATAGTTAAATAAAACTAAAAAACACGCTTTTATAAACGATTGGAAAGTGGAATAAAATACATACCTTTTGCTTACTATTCTCCAGAACCCCACACTTTGTAACAATAAAATGTATGTATTTTAGTCAATTTTCCAATCTTAACCTCATTAGATATTTTTCATCAAAGTTTTAATAGTTTTAAAAAGAATCTCCTCGATCATAATATCGATAGGATAGATTGTATTGATCAATAAACACACATTAGTATTAAGATATTTCTTTTAATATTTTATTAGTTACTTTATGTTAAATGTTGTGTACAATACTTTGTTTAACAACTTTATCACTGTTATTACCATAAGTTATTTTAAGTTGGTTAAGTTGTATTTTGTTAAATGTTTTTGTATCTAAATCAAATAAAATAAAATAAAAATAAAAATTATCAATTGTTTTGTATTATTATTTTGTATTTGTATCAATCTTTTTAGTTGGATTGTTTATAAAAGCGTGTTTTTATTTTCTCTAAAAACATCTATTTACGGCTGTATTATCAAAGGACACAGCTGCGTGCAAATTACCTACATTTAATTGTACTTTTTTTTTTCAAATAAGTTGAATTTCTGAATATTCTGAATAAGTAGTCACAATTTTTTTTTGTTATTGTATTGTCACCGGTCCTTAATAAGTATGGGAAATTTAGAGTTAATCCGACGTTTTGAAGGGGGTCAAAATCATGTTCAAAGATTCCGTTACATACGAATATACGTCTGAAGCTAATAAAAGTGTATTAAAAAGTGACTGCAGTAAAATTATATCGATAAGCACACGTCATATAGAATGGCACGTAAAAAAAAACATTGATTTAACATTCAAAAACATATGAAACAATTCGCTTTTAAATTATGAACAATTCAAACATATTTCATCCGAGTTTTGGATCAGTGCGTCAGTTATTTTCAATCGTAAATGTGGCGTATTATTTAACTCGATTTATAACATTCAAACTTTGTTACAATTTGATGAATATATTTAAGTAATTTTTTTAAATATTGTTTCTTTTGGTTTCAAAGTTTGCTCTCAGTTAATCTGAATAGTTCATGTAAAATAACAAGTGTATTATGACAAGGTTCTTTTTTAAAGAAGACTGAAGTTTATTTTCTATAGTAATAAAACAATTCTGGCTAGAATAAGGAGGATCAACTAAACTCGCTACTACTTATATAACGATCAAAACATATGTATGTTTCACATTTCGGCTAGAGCCTATGTTTTCAAATTCAAGCAGGTCGGCATAAATGTGTCGACCAACAATTCGACAACTACCTCCCGTAAAAGGTTATTTATATGGAATTATCACTACACTTACAATACGAAATCTGCCTACCATACCGATTTATAAGAATTTATATGTAAGTATGTAAGTCCACCAACCCGCACTAGGCTAGCGTGGTGGACTATATTTAATTCTCAATCGTACCGTCGTGTCGAGGAGGCCCGAGCCCTGCAGTGGGACGTATATGGGCTGATACAAATTTTAATGATATTTGTGTTTGTACACAAAATAATACAATAGTTGATCATACTCAAATACCCTATTAGGTGTTGGGTAGTCTCTTTATCGTGGCAGTGCAACCTTGCATCCAAACCACTGTAATTTTTTTGTAGAGCAACATTTTTATTTTTCATTTTAATTATAAACACAAAACAAAAATACAAGTTAAACGAAAATCTAAAACATTAAAAACTTTTGACGGTCTTATCGATCAAAAACAATGGCTTACAGACAACCGTAGGATGAATTAAATAAAAAGATGAACAAAGGCCAGTCTAAAGTGTACAGAATAGAAGCTAGCTCGGAAAAATATGTCAAATACAAAAAAATTACAATACGTGCAACACGATAATATTCAGCAACAATCAGTATCTTTTGTTGCTACTTGTTATTATTTCTAAAATATTTCTAATCGCGTCCATACTGTCAATAATAGAAAACAAACAAAGAGCAACAAAATTCCTTAACAATGTTATGAATTTTTGACAAATATTGACTGTTCTTCAAAAGTTAGGCAATATTCCTTAACATTCAATAACACGGCAACTTATTCTAACATTAAATACCAATTTGTTATTAGATGTTGCTGAGAAAAAATTGGAAACGTTGCTCAATAAAAAAAATAAATGCGGTTTGAATGCACCGTAAAAAACTAACCCTTAATACAAATTTCGAATAAACAATGAACTTTAGTAAAGAGCTGTCTAAGCTACCGGACACCTAATGGTTACTAAAATTTACAAATACAAAATTCAGCACACGGGAAAATCTGTTAGCTCGTAAATGCTGAATATTGATAGAAGCTAATGGAATGAATTTAGCCTTAAATATTCAAAACAAATAGGTAATTTTAATGCTATCAAAATGGGAAAGTTCGCGGGAATTTACATCGAATACTGAATTTGGTATTTGCTAGTTGTTTTTTATGTTTAAATTTTAAGTTTGTTTATACAGTGATTACATGGAACTTTTACGTGATCGCATACTTTTTCACAGGGATTTTACGTCTCAATTTTTGTATATGACTTTTGACATCCAGGCTAGGTCGAATATCCCATCTAAACGAAATAATGTCTAAATTAGGTACTTAGTATTTATTTATTCTTATTTATACTCTTTATTGTACATCTCCAGTTACATAGTGAATAAATATATTAAGTAAAAATTTTAATTGGTGACCATATCGCATTGAATGATTTCTTCCTGGAAACCTTTGGATGAACAGGAATTGTTGGATACAATAATTAGTAATACTAGTAATATCTTAAATTTACAAAATCAACAAAAAATAATATCTTAAAATATTATATATTATATATATTATAATCAAACTGAGTGAAAATCTATTATAACATTTTAACTAATTAATATTATGTTCAAATATTTAATCAGTAACATAAAATGTCTAGACTCGGCAAAAAATAATGTTCAAGACTTCATAACACTCTTATTTAAAAACTTAATTCCTTTATATTTCTTCCGGGTCTGGGTGTTTGTGAGACCGAAAAGTCTCTCGTAGTTACTGATACCCATGACACAAGACTCGATCTTAGTGTGGGGTCAGGACTATGTATGTGACTGTTGGGTGTTATTTATTTATTTGGGTGTTATTTTACAACTGTTTCTGTGCTTTTAAAAATAAAACGTGAATTTTTCAAACTGCGTTGAAAGTATTATTTATAATTTCGTCAGACCTGTGTTACGCTACTCACATTAAAATGTTATTTCATTAAACCACCATCTGTTTTGCACTTTGTTTCCAAATTTTAACACTACTAGTTTTTTTTATTTATGAACCTAATTTAACTATATAGGTTATATATTATCTAGACTATGCAAAACTAACCTATACTGTTTGTCAAAACGTACTAATAGTAGTAACTCTAAAATACGACGCAAATGAATATTGAATAAATTCACAATTCTTATTAAGTGGGTACCTACACGTCAATAAAAACATAAAACAATATTCCACACAGCAACTTTGTCAAAGGCGCATGACCAAACAGCCAGCGAAGTAATTAAAAGCCATCACACACTGTAGTTTCTAAATAAATAAAGTAGAGTCAGCATAAAACTGCTTCACTGACGGGTATATCAGCATTCTGTGCCATTCTGTGCTGAATGTAAAAAATGTTTGACGTCGAAAAAAAATAGTCTGTCACTGCTCTGTATAGTTCGTTAACGGGGATTCAGTCGGCTATATTGCGTGAAACGAAACGGTTTGATGAAACTATAGGGTTCGGCCGGTGGTGATTAGTGATGCGGGCGTGCGTTCATTTGTTTTTAGAACAAGCGAAATTTGGGAGTCGAAAGGCATCATTGACACAAGTCACATACGTGCATCGTTACAAGAATAATTGATGGAATTAATCCAGAACTTTCTCAATCAACGGATCTACATATGCTGGAAATACAGAATATCAATAGACATGCCAAAGGGACATGCACTGTATCTGTATCAGCCCATATACGTCCCACTGCAGGGCACGGGCCTCCTATACAATTAAGAGTACGATTGAGTGTGGTTAGGCCATATTATAGTCCACCACGCTGACCTAGTGCGGGTTGGCGGACTTTACATACCGTAGAAATTCTTACAAATCACTATGGTATGCAGGTTTCCTCGCGCTGTTTTCCTTCACCGTTATAGTGCGTGTTTATTGAATGTCAAACATGCACACTTGTAGACATGCACTAATTGGTGTTAAGTGCAATACGCTCCAAATAGAAACTCAATCGGTTGATGTTTATCTCCCACCGGTCGATACAAATATGCCATACGACTCGAAATCATATCTACAAAGTCTTAACTCTATATACATTTGCTTGTCACTATGACGAGACTTCTACCACTGTGTATGATGGTCGCTATTTGGGCGGATACGAATATCTTGCCGACATAAAACCCTATTACCTCAATCAAAATACCTCTAACAGTATTAACCACACAAAATACTGGTGGTCTCTCATATGTGAGAGGCCATCTGGGTGGGTACCACCGCAGTGTCTATTTCTCCCGTCAAACAGCAGTGTAAACGCACTGTTGTGTGTCGGGTTGAAGGGCATTGTAGCCAGAGTAACTACTGGACACATTGAGACTTAACATCTTATGTCTCAGGATGGCGAGCGCAGTGGAATGCCAAGCATTGCTTTGCAATTCAAGGTGTTGTTTGGTTTTGCTACTGTTCATGAGCGGTCGTATCGCTTACCATCAGGCGAACGGCATGCTCGTCTCGCCATTCATAGCAACAAAAAAAATAATTAAGAACGCTTCCACAGCCACATAACTAAGAAACAATGACAAAAACATCTCTAAAAGTAATTACACCGCAATCAGATTCCTGTCAGTACCGCGGCGTCTGATCGTAGCCGACGACGGACGAACCGCAATTATTTCTTAGAAATATAACCCGCAGTATGATTTCTCGCCACTGCGATTCCTTTGCGGGCGTATAATGAATAAACTCATTTTTTTGCTAACCTCTTTGGTGCATTTTGCTGAGCTGAGCGCAAAATTAGAGGCCTCAGGTGCGACCTCCGCATCGAGACAAATATTTCGGTTTGTTTGGTGAGACCATAGTCTCTATTAGTTTCTGATTCCTGTGAGACTTCCATCTTAATTTGATTCCCAAATAAAGCAATCAATTTATTATAATTTTTCTAATTTGAATATCTTATACAGTCTAGCATTAGATGAAAATATTATCATAAGGCTTGAAATAATCTCAGTTAATTTTGAATCGCAATAATATCACAGCCTTCAACTTGAAAGACGAAGGCATAACCTAAACAATACAATATGTATTAAAATAATATGTTATCAATCAATATTTGATTTTAATTATTGAACAGAGAGTCTACTTTGATTGGATCGTGTGGGCAGGATGAATTCCCTTCCAATAAGATATTTAAGCCTATGTGGGTGGATTTTATTAGAACAGGTGTTACACGATTTACATAAAAAATAAGTCTGAGTAATTAATGAGGTTTTACAAATCTTTAATCAACAGTAAGATGATATAATAATTATTATTTGTTTCTTTTTTATTGTAGTTTTTAGATTTCTTTATCATTTCATAGATTTGCTTAGTTTTTGTGTACATATTATTATTCACTGTAGCACAGCGGAAACTTCTTGTGCATTTAATTTCAATTTTGTTTTACACACTTGCTTTGTTTATGTATATTTTAAATTGTGGAAACTTCACTGGATCATGTATTACTAATTATAGTGTGCTAATAGGTTTTATTGTTTTGTGTGTTTCCCAAATACATATAAAATAAAAATAAATATACCGATAATATTAGCTATACAATCACTTAATATTTGTCAGTTGATAAAAACTATTATTTGCAAGTTGCATTGCATGATTCTACTCGTATTACAACAAAGTCTCAATCGATAATAATTAATAGTAATTAAAAAAATCTCTCAATTCCTCACATAATCATAATAACCTATATACGGCGATGCATGGCAAAACCATGTTATATTATGTTCAGTGGATGTTAGTTTCCTGAGACTGAAGATAGAGAGAAATAATATTTAATTTTTTTCAATTAGTGGCGAGACGATCATGTCATTCCCCTAATGGTAAGAGATATGACCACTCATGGATAGTAGCAAAACCAAACAACACTATGAATTAGAAAGAAATATTTGCATTTGCATTCGACTGCGCTCGCCAACCTGAGACACACGATGTTAAGTCTGACTTCCATCCGTTAATTAATACGTCTAGAAGTTACACTGGCTAGAATTTCCTTCAAACTATAACACAATAGTGCATTTACACTGTTGTTTGGTGGGAGAAATAGACATTGCGAAGGTACCTAACCAGGCGGCCTCTCACATCTAAGAGACCTACCACCAATCTCAAGTAAGATCACCGTAATCATTGTCAACTGCTTTTCAAATCCATAACATTTTTATAACTGACAACACGCCTACTAAGAGTACGGTGAACTTAAAATAATAATTGGAAACGTCGCAAAAAAGACTCCAATTTGTAAGCAAGTAACCACAACTTATCTTTTACACTTACAAATTCAAAGGACACGCGTGAAAAATTACCCACTATATTTGAGTCTGTGGTCGATTTGTCTTGCTTCCACGGCGACCTCAAATTCCCTGTATTTGCCACCCTTTACCTACAAAAAGTAGAGGTCATATACGTACATACATCGTAGTCGAGCTGCTTGAAAAATATGATCATGCTATTTTTGTGGGCACATAATCTCGTTTCTGCTATCCGCCCTTTTACCACATTTTCATTGGATCAGCGCGATATTTTGCATGCACGTGCATTGTTGGGAAAAAATATAGTTATGTTTTGAATACGAACCAATATATGATTTTGAGTTTTAGTAGAATATTTAAACTCGCGGAAATGACTTCTTTCTAATTTTAAAACTCGTATTTAATGGATTAGCCAAAGTAGAAATTGAATTCGAAACCACCCTATTTAATATACGCATTTCTTTTTATTCCCCATTGTTTTCCTTATTTTATCTCGGTATTTTATCGTTACAAAAACCTTTTTCAAAAGAAAATACATATGTTCATGCTTAAACATTTCAAGGCTTATAAAATATCAAAAAATTCAGCTTATGATCTCGTACGTAATTGAAACTGTGTACAAAATTAAATTTGATATGTGTTAGTGAGAGCTCGCTTGAAATATAAACTGGAGAGAAGTTTATTCTAGTATAATCTAGTTTAGCAACTGCGAATTGTGATATGTTCGTGGAAATATGAAATGATAATATTATACTCACACTGCCGTTTGAACATACACTACACCAGTAAGTATTAGCCCTATCCATAAATTATTATAGATAGTTTATAAACATACACGTATATCAAGACTGGTACCGTAAAAGCCGGGTGGTGGTTTAGTGACTACAAATAAAATGTTATATAACAAATTACCAATTAACTGCTCTGATTTAAACCACTTGTAACTTTTGTAATAATCACTAAATTGCAAACTGGTTTTGAAAAGCTTCTTGCCTGTTCTTTTCTAGTGGAAACCACATTCCAAACCAGGTGCTAGATAAAAAATGATTGAATTTATATGATGTAGATCATTTTAATGGGTTCAATAATTTTCAGTTTTCAATGCCACTAAAAATTTTGCTTTAATAAGCATAGATTTTTTGTTATTTTTCTCCTATTTGGGTGGTAAATAAATATATATTTTTTCTAAAATAATAGAGTAAATCCTTTTTTTTTAAAGACGCTATGTTACGCTATGGTTTAAATTATTATTTTAGAAAAAAAAAACTTTGATTTACCACCCAACCACGACAATATTTAAAAAAGACAAACAAAAATGATACGTTTCTTTGCGTAATAGTAGCCTAATCGTCATCTTGATATACCCTGTCTTTTGCTATCGAATGTTATGTCTTTTTCGCTCAAATTGAATTCGAAATTCGTTCGTAAGAGACAAAAGCTTCGATAATTAAAACATGTTTACAAACTCCCTGAGTAGGGGCGATAGAGTAACAATCCCCCATAACACAAAGAGATAATCATCTCTCCGTTCGATATAACATTGCCGGCCTACTCAATTGCACCAGTTTCCGCCATAACCTAGTTTTCAATTAAGTACATATTTAAATTTCTAAATTAGTTTTTTAAAATATCACTAAGTAACTTCAAAATGCCATCCGTTATCCATTTAACGGCCGATGCTAATAATCAATCGAAAAAATTAGATTGAAGTCAATCTGGATTGTTTTCTACTTTTCGATTTGTCATTTACCATGTTGCCATAGTTTTTTCACTATGTACTGAAGTTGATTATTGATAATATAGTATCAGAAAAAAATTGAGCTGTCAATCTCAAACGGCAAATTTTGCATTAGGATTGTTTATTGGCAGCGGCTGTAATTAATCATGAAGTGTATATTATGTACACGTCCCATGCTTATATGTATATAGGTAGTCAGAAATGGCGCTAATGCCGAATTCACAGAGCTCGTTATTGTATGTAATTATATTGAGGTTTAAGAAGAAATTTACTTCTCATGAAGAATTGCATACATAATTCTCTTACTGAGAAACAATGTTTAAACTAAAATTTAATTTAATTTCAATACATTTAGCAGTAACACGCTAAATATAAATATTTATGAGAATTATTAATTTAACGCTGACGGGTTCTAAGTATTACTCAATATTTTGGAATCTATATTTTATCAGTTGTAAATAAAATTAAAAAAACTTACATTTAGTAAGTCCGTTTTATTGTACCTTTGTGTTTTACATAACATAATTTATGATTCTTCAATAATAGGAGATTTTATAAGGGGAAAAACAAAAATATTATATTTATGAAATCTAAGTTTTAAAACAGTAATCTGTAAGTAAATAAAAAAAATTTAAAGAAATAAAAAAATACATCAAACATTGTTGATTTATAAAATTCTCTTATTGCATTGATAAAATAATAAAAAATAAATAAAAAATGCTACAAAATATTTTAAAATTTACTAATGTTTGTAGCATAAGCCCAAAATGAACTGGATTCTGAAAATATATGTGCCTTTCTAAATAATATAAATAATTAGGTACTCTTTTCCAATGTATTATGTATTCATTCGTAGAATTTCCATAAATATTTCACCAAAATCTCCCCTTCTCGCAATTACCGTGCTAAATATATAATTATCATACGCGAATTATGTACGAACAAAAGAACTGACGGGGTAATTAATTCTAGTAATTTCATAGTTCAAGGCTTCGTAATAACATCATGTGTAATCGCACTAATAAAACCTAAGATAAGGTATTTGAAACTGCTATACCATCCGTTATTAGTTTAAAACATCTTTACGATTTGATGTCATTATCGAGAAAGCAATAAAACTCCGCTCCTACAATTTAATTTGAAATAAACTCAACAAACGCTCCGTTCAGTTCACAATTTAATCGCGATGACGACTAAACGCCTTCGGAAATTACATCTAAACTTATTACATTTCAACTTATTCATAAAAACGTTTATAACCTTACCTAAACTGAGTTTCGCAGACAATCTTCGAACAAACTCATCAAGTATTTGCGAAAACAACAAAATTCGCTTAAAAAATAAACGGCACAATCAAATTTCGAACTTTAACAATGTTGCCAACACGACAAAGTTTAATCTATCACTGGCACTTAAAAAAAGAACACTTGGCGCGTAAATATTTAAAAAGTTTCCGCGCGTCACAACCTCTTTTGTTACACTTTAAGAAAATAATACTGACCGGCCAGTATTGTTGTACGAAAGTTGAATACTTTTTGATTCGGGTATTTGGTGAGTGGATGGGGTAGATACGGGCGCCCGTAGCGTTAGTACGTCCGCCACTGCGATGTCGAGTACGCATCGCGCCTGCGTAAGATAGCCTGCACTCGTGATACATTTCTGCTTCAATTAATCCCAGCTCTGTACTCAATTACACCTACGAGTGTTACTCCCTTGGCGGCTGATTTAAACTGTTCAACAATTGAATGCGATAAAGGTTTAATAATTTATCAATGAAGTTTTTATATAATATATTTTTATTGTCCTTTGTTGTTACAGGGTTTTAAAAATTGTGATTGAATTAAATTATGGGTATGTTTCATTCAATATCGATATTAAAGGTTTGATCGGTGTATTAGGTTTATTTTGTATCCTATAAAATCAATAATTAAAAAAGTGTAACATTGCAAAGTATTCATACTCTACCAATGTATAATTGAGGACAAAAAACTTACAGCTCCATAACTGCTATCGAGCTACTTAGATAACAATTAATTCATAGCTTTCCAGAAACCACCAGTCTTTCTATATTCCTTCTGTGTCTTAAGTCGTGAACATTCCACGATTCACCCAATAAATTCTAAAAGCAAAATGCAGCAACAGCTAGTTGTAAAGACATTAATTTATTATGTTCCGACTCTCGCCGGATGCGGCCGGCCGTCGGTGTTCCAGTAATCCATCCGAAAGATGGACGCCCAACTGCTTACATGCACGTTGAGTTCGCGCCGCGAGCAAAGTGGCTTATTTTTCACACTTGAGCCTTTCAAGTGAATATTGGATGCAAGCCGTTATTGCTCTTTGTATTGATATCGCAGTGAAGTACCGGTTTTGTGGAGAAAATAAAACAGTGAACTAGTTGACTAACAATTGCTTTGTTAGACGCTTTGTATTCGAATGCTGTTTGTTTGCATATAAGGTGTAGTGCATCCTTGATTTTAAGAAATAAATAGGACAGACCTATTTAATGTTACGTAAGCTTGCGAGCTAATGTGATACTATGATCACATTCTGCGTAACTTTAAGAGTTTTAAAAGGTGCCTTGGTAGTATTTATTGTTGACTACACACAAAATAAATAGCCGGAGCCGAATCATCCATTCATTGACACGCATTTAATTGTATTTGTTGTGTATTTAATTACTTTTGTATCTTTTAATTACGAATGGCAAGACGAGTGTGCCATTCACCTTATAGCAAACGATTAGGAAAACCAAAAAACATCATGAATTACAAAGAAATGCTTGGAATTTCACTATCAACATCCTGAGGCATAAGATATTAAGTAAATATATCGAGTAGTTACTCGGGCTACAATGTCAACGTATAACAAAAAAACTCATGCAATAAGATGGAATGGTTCGTAGTGGTTTGTTGGTAACGATTCAAACGCAGCTGCCAACATGCTCACGGTGGTCGTGGTTTCAAATCCCGGGGCACACATCTGACTTTTCGGAGTCATGTGTGTATTGATAGATAAAATTAACAAGCATTATAAGACTGAAGGAAAACATCGTGAGGAAACCGGCATGCCATGATAGTGATTTGTTGGAATTTCTATGATATGTAAAATCTGCCAACACGCACTAGACCCGTGTGGTAGACTATCTGGCCTAACACCTCTCAATAATTCTCTTGATTATATATTGGCTCATAAATTTATACAATAAGATGGCTTCCTAACAATATTTTCGTAAGATCAATTCAATTATGTTTTACTCAAAAATATTCCACGAACGAGAGTAGGGGGCCTCACAAACAAATTAACTCAATCCGCGCTGATTAACGGACGGGCGCTCTTGGCACTGCCATTAACCCCCATTAACCACTGGCACTAACCCTTTACAAGCTATAAATGTTAATACACCACCTGTTTAGGGTTGGCCTCGATTTTAGGACAGGCGGTATATTTTTAAGAGTTTCTTTGATAAATAATAAATACCTTTCCTGGAACAGATTGCCTTGTGCAATAAGGCTGCCAATTGTACTTATTCGTATTTAATTTTAATATATGTGTCTTTTCCTAGTGTAAAATAAAGAATATATAAATAAATAAATACACCCAACAGTCACAAAAACAGTTCTGACCCCACATTAAAATCAATTAAGTTGTGACGTAGGTCTCGGCAACTCCAAGAGACTTTTCGGTTTCACAAACACCACCCATATTTGTAGGTCGCACAAGCATTTGTCCCGGTGCGGGGATCGAACTCACGGCCTCTCGTTACACAGCCGGCGTCTGATCAACTACGCCACAGAGGCTGTCAAAAGTTCTTTAAAAGCCACTACAGTCAAACACATAGTTCTCGTAGCGTGCTTATATCTATCGTAAGATGGTAAATACAGCGCAATTAATGTCACGCTAGACATATCACAATCCTAAGGAACTCAATAAGAAAACATGAAACCGGAAAACACTAAAATATATGAGTTTCCTAACCGATTATTATTTTATTAACAAACGGATAAACTTATAAACCAATGTACGAGTAATGCAAAACTGTACAAACCTTTTGTGTACAAGCTCAATTTTTACATGTATTTATACATGTATATTAGGGCAAGTTGGTAAATAAAAATTAGACTTAATTTTTGCCTGACTCGTGCCTTATGACCTCGGGCAGACTATTGAGAGTATAAGGAATACGTTTTCAGGTTAGGTTTATACGTTTTTATACATTTTTCCCAGATTCGAACGTAACTTGACAGTTCGCAACCGTTATTTACATTGCCAGCATAATCCAATCGACTGACGAGGCATATCCCGTCAATGTATGCATTTTTAATATAAAGGAGATTTATAATATGACTTCCTGAATGCCTCGGTGGAGTGGTTGTACTACGGTACGATTACAAAGCTGATGTCTCGGATTCGAATCCCGGGTCGGTGATATTGAATTTTTCTATTAATCATCAGCGCGAAGTCAGGAATTTGTGCCCGATATGGCGTTAAGCTCGCCCCCTATCACACCCTATCATCATACATGGCGGAATATGGGTGTCCAGGCCTACCCCTTCTGGGAAAAAGGCGTGAGTTTATGTATGCATGTAAGACTCTATCTCATAAAATATACAAACACAAGAATATTTCCATAACAAATTGATGACGGAAGCTATCAATATACCGAAGACTTCACTGAATCATCCCTCACGGTTGGTTGGTTCGGTCCGGTTACATCGAACGTTTGTTTAAGGAAGGTCCCCAGCTTTATGGTTTGCAGGTCTGCGGTGGAATTAGGGTCGACTTTCTATTGATATTTTTTACGCATCCGTTATTTCTGGACGGATAATGCTTGGTAATATTTTGGTACTTATTTTGTCAGCGGTAGTGTGAAAGTCAATATACTCATAACAACTTAAGTCCTTACAAAGATGGCATTGTTTAAAAACAAGTTTTTGTGATCCACTCAATTTGTCTCATTTCGGTACATCTTGTGTATATGCGTACATTGTTAGAAACCCAATACAAGAGGTATTCATATCCATATTCATTTCAGTTTAAGTTTAACACATATTTTAGTGTTTTAATAGCAATGACGTCGCCGGCTTAAAAAAATACATTTTGTTCGTTCTGATTGGATCCCTAGTAGTTTATGCTAGAATCAAAGCCGAATTATGGGCAACAATTTTAATATATTATTATTAAATGCCTCGGTGGCGCAGTTGTACTACGGAACTACAACGCTAAGGTCTCGGGTATAAATCCCGGGTCGGGAAAAATGATTTTGTTGTTTGCGATAGACTTGCATTACATCATGGGACAAAACACACTTGGTAAAAGGTGGGGTGCCTTGGCAGCAACTCTGCCTACTCTAAGAAAGTCGTTAGTATATGAATATATGTATTTGTATTATTTTAATAAATATAGAAATGTATACTATTGTAATGTAAATTACTACAAACTATTGAAGAAGATATATTCATCTGTTTATTTATTATACGTTGTACTTTCTTATTCTTATATAACAATTGTTGAAAGCTGAAGTGGTAATTTAAAAGAAATAAGTATCCACTCTTCTTTTATTAAATTCACAACAAAAGTCAAGATTTTCATCACATTATTTTGAATGAATCAAAAATGAATTGTAGATGCCGAGGCACACTTTGAAAGATTGTTTGTTAAAGCTTTTGAGCCATTATTAACTCTTAGGTCACTTCATCTCATTGATCCCGTGTATTGCACAACCAATGATCTTTAATAAAATCTTATATTATCATTTTAAATTCTGAAAATAGTATTTCAATAAAATAATTCATTTTATTCGTCGAGTTGTTGCAGATAAATTATTAAGGACAAACTTTATAATACTTACTGGCTTATGAATGCTAAAACACCTTTTGAATCTTTGTTTTTATTTTTCTAATTATGATAAATAAATGAAAAAACAAATATTTGGGGTTTAAATTTTTAAAAACCATAATATGGATTTAAATAGAAAAATAATAGATGTCATAGTAATATGTTTTCTTAATATAGGAGCTTATTTTTGCACGCATTTAATTTTTATATGACATTATTTACAATCTTTTGTCACAGATTACTTTATATTCAATTAACTTTTAAGTAAATTATAACTATGCAATATTTGTGAAAGAACGTACTCTCAAATTGGATATAAAAATCCAAACGTAACTTTTACAGCGAATTTATCCGCCTAGCTCAAACAAATACGTACAGAATAAACACAAGTAAATCAAATCATATTTTATTTGAACTTTATTGAAATAAAAGGGTAAAAATGTGTGTGTGAAAAATCGTCCCCTGGTTATCCATGTTGAAAATTTATATGACATAAAGTGATAGTTTATCAAAATTTATAGCACTCTATATAAACAGTCACACACACGGACGCGCAACACAATATATTGTTTTGTCAACTTCAATAAAAATGTGTTATGTTGTTAGTAATACGGTTACAAATTATCACTGCGTGCCTGCTTGAACTGCCTCGGTGGCGGAAATTTACTCTGATATGATCAAAACTAAGGTCTCGGGTTCGAATACCAGGTCAGGCGAAGTGATTATGTATTTTTCAATTCATTATCAGTCCGGAGTTAGAAATGTTTGCCTGATATAGCGATAGGCCAGATCACATCGTGGTATGAAACATACTAGACGAAACGTGGGTGTACTAGTTGCTACCAGCGCTTCTGCCTACCCCTTCTGGGGAACAGGCGTGAGTTTATGTATGTATGTACAAATTATCACCTTATTGCCTGTGACATGCTCGTATGGGTTATAGACCATAAGGTGCTGAATTCAAATACCAGGTCGCGTGATTCACTAGAATATTGTTTTTGTTCTTTAGCAGTCAAATCTTCTAATAAAACGCAACAGATAAGCTGTTACATCTCGGAAATTTGCTACGAGACAATGTTAATACCTCTGTCAAATTAATCCACTATAGATTTACCAAGTTACAGCATAACTACTTATTCAAAGTGTCTTAAAAAGTAGTTATTAATAGTAAAAATACAGTCTCTTTGGGATTCAAATTTGTTACTATCAAGTTCACAGTTTCTACGCTGCTACTAAGCCAATGTGACTAACTATTGCGCGTAATACCTATCAGCATCATCTGTTTCACATCGCCCGTCAACATTTCATAGAAAACTAGCGGCCCGGCCCAGCTTCACCCGGGTAGAAATATATTTCTGTAAAATAATATGTACGTATTATACATATAAACCTTCCTCTTGAATCACTCTATCTATTAAAAAAAACCGCATCTAAATCTGTTGCGTAGTTTTAAAGATTTAAGCATACAAAGGGACATAGGGACAAAGAAAGCGACTTTGTTTTATACTATGTAGTGATGATACGAGTATAACTTAGAAACGTAAATACGATTCATTTCTATTATAAACGTTTTTCTCAATCATTACTCGGATGGAATTTAAATTCCGTTTACTGTTCCTGTTTTCCACGAAGTAATAAAGTTTCATTCATAAAAAGATTCGATTGAGTTATGTGAGTTTTAAATCGAATAGTTTGTATGGGACTGATGGTAAAGATTGGCTGCTGTGGCGAAGAAATTGGATTTATATGTTAGAAAGTTTATTGATTTTTAAATTTATTGATTCATCTTTATATTATTATGCGTATTACTAACTAGCGGCACGGCCCAGGCGCAGTTTTGAAAATATTCTATCGCTAATGTTCATTGGGAAGAATGTAAGTTTGTAATGGTGAAATAATTTTTCAATTCGGTCCAGAAGTTACATAGCCTATTCAATGCAAACGAATAGTCAAATCTTTCTTCTTTACAATAAATATTATTATAAAGAAGAAAGATTGTTGAATGTTTAAATAACAATAACGCTTTATATAACTTCTTTTCATTACATCTTACATTGCTTTATTTACAAATTAATATTGAGGTTTTTACTAATCTCATTGAAAGAAAATCCGTTCGCGTAAATCTAAGAAACCATTTTACTAATCTCATTCGGTCCCTAGTAATCTATGAAAAAGACCTAGATAAGTAAACAGCTTTATAAATAAACCATTGAGCGAAAACTCATTTACTGGGCTTTAAACAACCATTTACATGAAGTTAAATTACAGCAATAATAAGTCAGAGATGGAAGGAATATCTTTGGCCGCTTAGTTACATTACAAGAACTACGAGTATATCCTCTATGAATTTAGCTTTAATGTCCTGGTTTAAACGTGTGTTAGATTCATCCTCCTTTTATAAAGCAAAATATGAAATAATTTTAGAATGTGCAATCACCACGCACTATAACGGTGAAGGAAAATATCGTGACGAAACCTATGTAGATTAAACACTGGATATATTTTATGAACATTATTCAGAACAATTAAGCAGCTTTGCCAACCCGCACTAGGCCAGCGTGGTGGACTATATGGCCTAACCACTTTCAATCGTACTGTCGATTGTAGAGTAGGCCCGTGCCCTGCAATGGGACGTATATGGACTGATACAAAAGCAGCTTTGAAATAAGAAACCATTTTACTAATCTCATTCGGTCCCTAGTAATCAATGAAAAAGACCTAGATAAGTAAACAGCTTTATAAATAAACCATAAGATTTACTGGTGGTAGGTCTCTCATATGTGGGAGGCCATCTGGGTGGGTACCACCGCAGTGTCTATTTCTCCCGTCAAACAGCAGTGTAAACGCACTGTTGTGTTTCGGGTTGAAGGGCATTGTAGCCAGAGTAACTACTGGATATATTGAGACTTAACATCTTATGTCTCAGGATGGCGAGCGCAGTGGAATGCCAAGCATTGCTTTGTAATTCAAGGTGTTGTTTGGTTTTGCTACTGTTCATGAGCGGTCGTATCGCTTACCATCAGGCGAACGGCATGCTCGTCCCGCCATTAATAGCAATAAAAAAATAATAATATTGAAATTCATTTATCCACTTGCTTATGCATTTCACACAGGCTAAGTAAAAAAAGCAATACATCATATAAATCATAATAAGTAATACAAATCATATTCCTACAATATGTATCTAAATTAGCTAAAATTACCAAAACAAATTCCGTAAACCTATTTCCCCCGAATATCGACTACATAGTTGCCGAACAGCAATTAACAACATAACTCTAATACAAACAACAAAACTACAGCTGTTCTAAATACAAATAACTTTTATATAATCCAGTTGACCTGCAAACAATACAGATAAATACGTGGTCAGAATGCACTGAGACGAGAACTTTGAGTCAAGAATTCTGAGTCAAGTTTCCCGAGAGTCCAAATGTTTGCCTCCGAATTCCATTGGGGATATCCAAGACTCAGTCAATAAAAGTTTTCCAGAATTTTCCGCACGTACAGTAAAAAAGTTTGAGCAAGTTTTGATTATGGCATTGATGGTTCACGTTTAATTCGGTTTTTTCCGTTTTTGATGTTATCGCTATTAAATTGATCAAAGCAATGGGCGCGGGAAACTTTGTAACGTATTTGAAACAAGTTTTTTATGTGAGTAAACGATATTATGGATGTTAAATATTAAAGTAATATTTTTTTCACCAATTTTACCGGTGAACTTGTAAAAAGATGAAATAAACTTGGACAACTTGGCAACAATGGAAACGTGTCGAAAAACCTGTATATGCGATGTTCACCTTCAAATATGACCATAAACCTAACCAGAATACTTTGTTGCTTAAATCCTATTTCATAGCCACAACAACAATCCTCCATAGAAAATTTACCAGAATAAGAGAGAATAATATACACAAAAAGTAACAAAGACTAACACAGCTAGTTCAAAGTAACATTTTTTTTTTGTATCTATTCAGACACTAGTCCATTGTTGAACATAAGCCTCCTTCAAGTACTTATTTATTTTTTCTTTAGCTAACTACCGACGTAGAAAATAAATTATGCGGGAAACGTATTTTCCTGCAAATAGAAAATAAAGTTTACTCGCTCTGGACAGTGATTAGCCAAAACTTGGCTCAGAAGCAGACTTGTAGTTAATAACGTTACAAAATTCAATTCCGCGCCTCCAAGACTGTTTTGTCCGGACAGTAAAAGTTCTGTTGGCAGTTTACTAGTTCCGAGTGGCTCAATGTTGCTGTAGGTTGTGCGTGCACTGACGACTGAATGTAGCTTTGAAGATAATCAAGGGACTTTTGTAATATCTTTCGAAGATGTGGCTCAAAAAATATATAAATATTATGACGATTTATGGTATACTCGTAGTGTGATATTTGAAAAGTTTGGCCACATTGAATGTAGAGGACTCTAGTTACATCTTTAACAAGAAAATTTAAATTAATTTTTTGCTTATGGAAACGAAAAAGGTTTTTGTAAAATTCTAAGGATCTGCAGCATACAATGCAATAGAAGCAAACTCAAACATTTTCAGAAATAAAAATAGTATGTGTATAATCGTATTACAAAAATAAACACCCTCTTATATAGTTCGTTTTATAGTGAAATAAAAATTCCCATTTTTCTTTAACTTTAAAAGACAATTCGATTTAGCGAGCAATTTTAAATTAAAAGGTTTTAAGTAGCTTTATTATAAGTCGATAGTGTGTGCAACATTGAAATAATTGTTTTATCACACAGTATTAATTACAGCTTCTTATTTGTCGTAATAGAGAGGGCTATGCTCGGTGTTTCCCTACGAGATCGAATGAAAAATGAGGAGATCCGTAGGAGAACCAAGGTTACCGACAGTCTCCATAGCCCATAGGATTGGCAAGTTGAAGTGGCAGTGGGCCGGGCACATAGCTCGTAGAACCGATGGCTGTTGGGGCCGAAAGGTTCTTGAGTGGAGGCCACGTACAGGCAAGCGAAATGTCGGACGCCCGCCTACAAGGTGGACGGACGATCTGGCTAAGGTTGCAGGAAGTCGCTGGATGCAGGCCGCTTCCAACAGGTCTTTGTGGATCCTTGGGGGAGGCCTATGTTCAGCAGTGGACTTCCTGTGGCTGATATGGTGATGATGATTTTTCGTAAAGATTTTTATTTTATACCCATATATTTATTGAAAATTCATTTGTGCGTTCTCCGTAGTTCAACTTTTATGTTGACTCCCACAATTTCATAAAAGGAAAATATTTAAAACTATCTGATAATATTTTAATAAAATCGGAATATCATTCGACGAATCAGTTAACTTTTAAATGCTCAAAATATTCGGAATAAAATTATTTTATGTTTAACTTTCTATAGCTTAAGCTGATAAACCAATTACCACCCAATTTAACGAAGAAGAAAAACATATGGAGGAAACCTGAACACTACAAAGATTTTTAAGAATTTTTATGGTGTGTGAAGTCCGCCAACTTGCACTTGGTCAATTGATGTACTGACCTAACCCCCCTCAATCAAATTGTTGACTGTTGAGGTGGCATGCAGTGGGACGTATTTTGGCTGTATAATTATCCTATCTTTCATAATGGTTTCTTAGATTTGTGTGAACGTTACATATTGGAATTAAACTATTATTTAAGGATTTTATCGCGTATTGTTTGGTTTTTAAATTTTGTAACTTTCCGACGTGTCGATTACTTTACAGCTTTCGTGGTCACGGGGCGGACTGAGGTATTATTCATCCACCCAGTTACTGTAACAATAGAACTACCATTAATTTACAATTATTAAATTGAAAAGTTAATTTAAAAAGTCAATTGGTTTTTGCGTTCCGATCTACGCAGAAGGAGCTCACTGTGTCTTAAGGTCTTCAGTCCTGAGTACCTCATAAAAGTTTTATTTCAATCCATCTTTCATGTCAAATTTCCACAAGATATTCACAAGTAATAATAAGGTAATTTAAATGTATTACATGTGTGCTTGAAAACATTACATTATTTGTTAAACCACCGGATCAAAGGGCTCTCCACGTGTGTTTATTTAACAACTTACATAGCACGGTCGGTGGTCTGTTTGATTCGCTCATAATACTCTGTAAAACGTAGTTGCGTTATGCAACATCGGTTGAAGTTTGAAAAGGCTAACTGTAATTAAATTAAATGAAAATACTATATTTAAAATACTATCTATATAATTTGCGGTCAAAAGAGGATCGATTTAATTGAGCTCCGTATGGAAAAAATCGGAAAAATAACAAAAAGTGCTGTGATTGTGGCGTGTGATACGTCAAAGCATGCGTTTATTTAAACCTGTTTTCAAAACAAGTTTACAATACACACAGTGATCATACAGTTGATGTTGGAGTCAGAGCAGTACATACATTATTTTACTAGCAGTCTTGCCAATCTCCGCCCGAGTGCAGATACACTTGTTCAAAATGGCGGCCAAATTATTCAATTTCGACAATCAAACTAGAATATCGACCAATCGAACTATAAAAAACGAATAAAATTTCTTCGTATTTGCTAGATTTTTCACAAATGCTTCCCTCCTCTAGGTTATAGCGTGATGATATATAGCCTATGGCATTTCTCGATAAATGATCTATGCAACACATTAAGATTTTTTTAATTCGAATCTGTAGTTCCTCAGATTAGAGGTGATGAACAAACAAGCAAACAAACAAACAGGTAAACAAACTCTTCAGCTTTGTATATTAAGTAAAGATAATTAATTGATTAATAATAATATCGGTTTAGTAATTTTGTAGGACTGAGTTTAGGTTTGATCACAGAAATAACGCTTGCACAGTGTATGCCATTGTACAAACATCATATTTTTAGTGGCAAAATTAAATGACACCAAAGCTGATAGAGAGTTAATCGTAGACCATACAGAGCCTCCAGTGAAACGCTCCATCTCTCACTGATCGATACAAGTGGGTATGTCTACTGATTGTATTCGGTTATGCATAAGATAAGCTTGAAACGAGATACACACTGCACACGGTACATCACAATAACGGGTCATTGACCGCTATGTACTGCAGCTGGTATCTGAACCTTATTAAATTCCCACCTCATACATAAACTCACGCCATTTGCCTAGAAGGAGTAGGCATGGGCGCTACCAGGAGACTTAAGTTTCACCTTGTGTTATTCTCATATTCAATAGAGACTAGAGTTATCCAAAATCACTTTGCTCGACCCGGGATTCGAACACGAGACCTCGGGCATTGCAATTTTTATTAGCCAGTTATTATTAGCCTTATATCTCTTCATTTTTAAGCAGGTTTATATTATACAAACTGAGATACTGTAGCCTCATAAAGATACTCCGTTGAAGCATCGACTCATACTTCGACGTACATAAGCTGTGTAACATACATTACAGATATGCCTAAGGGGGGCTTAAAATCCTTTTCAAACCATACTAGTACTTAAGATTTCAGACTGCGATCCCCTCATAAAAACAGATCCCTTCCATTTAAAATAGCACTTGAAAACCACCTGGTTGCAATACAGACCATATTAGACATTTTGCAAAACGCCCAATGCTTTAACGCGACATCAGGTAAAGATAAACAGGGGGACAAAAGGTGAATTTACCTCCGTGCAACAATGGAGTTTTGCTGCTGTTTGTTGTGTTGGTAATTATGTTCCATTTTACTTAACTTTGTAACAGGTCGTTAGGAACTTTACAATTTGGGTATAGTTGTGTAGAACTTGGCGGGCGCAATGCCACAATTTAAGTTTATACTGCTTTTTTACTTTTCTATTGTGTGGTAGTTAAAAGTTTTGGAATCTCAAGACATTACCGCATTACAAAATATATATTTTCTTTCATACTAGCACGACATAGTACGTAGTAGCCTGGTGGTAGCAGACCAGACGCGGCTGCCAACAATTTACGGCGTCCGCAGGGCACATCACAGAGCACACTTCTGACTTTTCGGAGTCATGTATGTACTGATAGTCAATGACCACGCACTATAACGGTGAAGGTGAAGGAAAACTGGAGGAAATCTGCACGCCATAGCGAATTTGTATGGAATGAAAAGTTCGCCAACCCACACTAGGCCAGCGTGATTGACAATATGGCGTGAGTCCCCGATCAAACTTGACTCCTCTCGATAGTACTCCCCATTGTAAAGGATGCCCGGGCCCTGCAGTGTGACGTAGAAGACAAAGCATTTCAAATAGAATCTCCCCGAGAGAGAGATAATCTCCCCCGGTAAGAGTTGGTTGTCTATCGATATTGCGATATAGATCTGATCGACATAAGATATAAACGGACAAACATACACCCTCTCAACAATTCATGTTATAAGATTATTAATATTGTGAGTTGTTTTCTTGTGGATACGATTATGAATGAATATATATATTATACAATGTAATTGACATCAACAATGCCGTTTCTACATTTTCATGCGAAAAGACCTCATTTTTCCTATAAATATATTTAATCCCACTACAGACGCGATGTAAATATAATATTTTCTAACGTCAAAGACGTCGCGCTGAGGTTTAGAGCAATGCAAGTACACTTGTGTACACACGTATGCCGACAGTAAAAGCATGCTAATCGTTTGCACACAGGATATGAAAAAGTATTTATAGAATATTTTATTTATTTGGTTTCAAAAACTGGACATACACAAAAAACAATATCAAATTAATAAAAGAAATTTTCTAAAAATAACAAATGTTTGTACATCCTACTTGGTGTGCATACGGCTTTCACTGATATTGTACACTAGAACAAATTTTCCACGAAATGTAGGTATGCTGTAAGGTTTCTGACAATCACGTTAACCAAACAGAGCACAACAGAAAAGTTGTTACGTCACGTGGATTTCAATGAAATATCAATCCAATCGAACCAAGCCATTGGTACTGTAGTATTAATCAAACACAAAAAGTTTTCACACTTACAAAAATAAATACTAGTATTTTACTTGCTAACAGCTTTGTTGTCGCGTTACGTTCGGTTAGATTGCCGGACGCAAAATATCCCTTTCCTCATCCCGTCCTTTTTCCATCCCGCCCCCCTCTGGATTAAAAGGACCAGCAACACATTTACGATCCAAACGTTGTGGATGTTCATGGACGGCAGTGATCACTTTACATGAGGTGACTTGTTGCGTCTACAGGATCTATAAAAAAATCAATACAAAGTAACAATATCAATAGTACCGAGAGGCTAAGTATAATTTAGATATCACTGTCAATTATGAATCATAATATAATTATGTAACTAGTATTTATTGATCACGTAGGCAATTAAGGAGCTCTTATGACAAGTCAAGTAGTATTATCATGTTACTGCGTGAAGTGAATGAAATGCGTGGTGGCCTGTTGGTAAACGGACCGGATGCGGCTGCCACTGTTCACGGTGGTCACGGGTTCAAATCCCAAGGCACACAACTGACTTTTCGGAATCATGTGTGTATTGATAGTCAATCACCACGCACTAAAACGGTGAAGGAAAACATCATGATTAAACTTGCATACCATAGTGATACATAAGAATTTCTATGGTATGTAAGTCCGCCAACCCGCATTTGCCCAGCGTGGTGGACTATTTAGCCTAACCACCCTTAGTCATACTCTCGATTGTAGAGTAGGCCCATGCCCTGCAGTGGGACGTATATGGGCTGATACAGATACAGATAAACATGTAACCACATGATCATTATAAAATCAAATAAATAAATATATATGCACCTATCTTCGGTAGCTTGTAATCGGCTATCTTTTGTATACAATTTTCTATTATATACATTTCTTTGCTATTGATACCTGTGAGCCTGTGTAAACTAAAATAAATTAAAATAAATAAATGTACTTTTCCCTCTTAATTAAAATCATAGTATAATAGTTATGAATAAACATTATCATATTCAATAAATGTTTATGTATGGTATCCAAAATGTGATTACCTTCATTAAATATTTGATCTAGGATTAGCAGGATTTCCCAGAAGGTTTTAGATAAGGCTAGCGGTCTGTCGTAAATGCTTAAAGCAAATGCATAATAGAGTACCTAACATTTTAGGGACCCCATGTATGTATCCCAAAGGAGGGGAATAAATTCAACTCTGTGTACTGTGTTTATGTGATCTACTAGTATTTGTTTCGGGACTGGGTGTTTGTGATACCGAAGACTTGCGTCATTTTTAATACCCACGAAAATAAAATTATGTGGTCTTACATACATACATATTACATTCACGCTTTTTTCCCAGAAGGTGTAGGCAGAGGTGAAACTACGTTTCGCCTAGTATTATTCCGTCCCACGATGTAATAGGAACAAGTTTATCGCCATATCCGGCAAAAAATTCCAACTTCGGGCCAACGAGGCACCTTAATTTGCTTTATTTATTTACGTCAAAGAAACCATCTTTTATTTTTTCAATATGAAGATAGTAACTACTAAACTACGTCAATTAATGTGGGCAGAGCATTCTAAATATTATAAGAATGGATCGATAACTCAATAATATCTGAACTACGAACGATAATTTACAAAGACTTAGGTATGCTGGAACAGGACACTGTTACCTGAGATTTTTTGCTTGATTTTACATCTCTGAAATAACTATCTATAAAAGCGGTGACTGGCTACATACTCACCAATTTACCCGCTAAATATTTCAGCGATAGATCTTGTTTAACATTCCTGACTGGCAAACAAAACTGATATTGCACAATATTCCTGCCCGATGTCCAACTGCAGCCCAAGCTCACAACTCAAACAAGATCACAACATACCCGAGACCGTGTGTGGTAAATTTACATATCGAATCTGAGGGTTAATCTATACTCCGTTACGATGACGAATGTTCGAACGTCGTACGCAAAACTACGAATATGCCTAAATACTATACAAAATACAATTGACAGCCTCCGTGGCGCAGTTCGTGAGACACCGGCTGTGAAATGACAGGCCGCGGGTTGAATATCGGCACAGAGACAAATGTTTGTGTGGCCCACAAGTATTTGTCTCGGGTCTGAGTGTATGTGAGACCAAAAAGTTTGTCGTAGTTTCTGATAAGACACAAGACTTAATTAATCTTAATTTGGGGTCAGGACTTTGTTTGTGACTGTAGGCTGTAATGGGTAATTTGTATTCGTCAAATATTCGAACATTCGACCTTTTTATGTGTTATATCGGAGTATAGAATATCCCCCTGAGACGATTCGGATGATCAGCCGACAGTGGGTGTATGTACTTCTAGTTAATATCCACCACCAAATACCTCAAAAATAGCTTAAATTCCACGTTATTACCGAAGAAAATCTTGCGTAATTTGTATGACCGTACGATGTCTGTACACAACCATAACATACGAGTAAACAGTACAGATAAATAACAGTGTAGCGAAACTTAGCTCACAGTTTGGGGCGCCAAGATAGCAATAAATCGGACATTACAGAGTTATGTTCGCGTAATAACATACGACACACATTACACGCAATAATTTTGGGTCCGTACATTGTCTATTCAACATTGAACACTATGCTCCGAATCGTTTAAGGCGTTTTCATAATTGCCGCCATTGTAGTTACGGTAGTAGGCCCGCATTTTGTGGATGGGCTAAGAAGGTCCATTGACCAATTGTGATTTTTGTTTAATTTTGGCTCGGGAAAGGAAGTGCATTGCATTCGGTCATAAGTGAATTAATGCTCCTCAGATATAGAATTGTTTTTTTTTTATTGCAATGAATGGCGAGACGAAGATGCCGTTCACCTGATGGTAAGCGATACGACTGCTCATAAACAGTAGCAAAACCAAACAACACCTTAAATAACAAAGCAATGCTTGGCATTCCACTGCGCTCGCCGTCCTAAGACATAAGATGTTAAGTCTCAGTATGTCCAGTAGTTATTCTGGCTACAATGTCCTTCAATCCAAAACACAACAGTGCATTTACACTGCTGTTTGACAGGAGAAATAGACACTGCGGTGGTACCCACCCAGATGGCCTCTCACATATGAGAGACCTACCACCAGTAAAGTAATTGGTAGCACATAGCTATCTCCTTCTATTTACTTTAGGCTATGACGTTAATTAAAACCACAGGTTTATACTAACACCCTTGTTCCGTTAACAATGTATAATTCTGTATTATTTCCTAATAATACTCGGTGCCTGACTGCCTGCATCAGTAGCGCAGTTGTACTACGGTATGATTGCAAAGCTGAGGTCTCAGGTTCGAATCCCGGGACGGACATAGTGACATTGGATTTTTCTATTCATTACTAGCCTGGAGTCAGAAATGCCCAATATGGCGATAGATTCTCCTATCACAACCTTAGACGGAACATACAAGGCGAAATATCGGTGTCTTGATAGCACCTCTGCCTATCCCTTCTAGGAGAATTGCGTGAGTTAATATATTTATGTATGTCCGCCATACTATGTTATGTAAGTCCGCCAACCCGCACTAGGCCAGCGTGGTGGACTATATGGCCTAACCACTCTTAATCGTACTCTCGATTGTAGAGTAGGCCCGTGCCCTGCAGTGGGACGTATATGGGCTGATACAGATATATGTATGTACTTAAATATGCCTTCCGTAATAGTAGGAAAGGCAATCCCTATTTGGATTGCGTTGCTTTTACCATCAAGTGCAATCAAGGCACTTTATCACACCAGTGTAAAAAACATTACCCTCCTCAGAACACTAAACAGTATAATTTACAACAAATATAAAAATAAAAAAATATTACCTGAAAAGTACAAAGGTGTGTGTACACCGCGCCCGCTTTCTCACTAGCAGGAATTGCAGATAACATTTTTACACCCGCATTTACATAAGAAAATGTAAATATTCATGCGGTTAACTCCTTATTTTCAGTCTTGATTATGCAATTGGTGTATTGTTCTTGAGTACAGAAGACTAATTAAAAAAGTGTTGCTTATTTGTGCCGTGTGTGTATTGATAGTCAATCACCACGCATTAAAGCGGTGAGGGAAGACATCGTGAGGAAACTTGCATACCATAGCGATTTATAACAATTTCTATGGTATGTAAGTCCGCCAACCCGCACTAGGCCAGCGTGGTGGACTATATGGCCTAACTACTCTCAATCTTACTGTCGATTGTAGAGTAGGCCCGTGCCCTGCAGTGGGACGTATATGGGCTGATACAGATACAGATATTTGTGCCATCCTTTATTTGCCGCTAAGTGTGATCGTACATAATAACTTTTAATATATTATCACTGTTTAGATGCTTGAGAGAGGCCACCACAATGTCTATTCTTTACACCAAGCAGTAGCGTAAATGCACTGCTGTGTTCCAGTTTGAAAGGCAATGTAGCCAGATTAACTACTAGGCGTATTGAGATTTAACATCTTATGTCTCAGGATAGCGAGCGCTAAGCCTTGCTTTAAAATGGTGAGGACTGCAATTTTTTTAAAGTTCAAATGTGGAATTATAGTGGCTGAATGAGTGAGATATTGTCACATATCACTATCTATTTATTTTTTAAGAATAATTTAAATTAATAAAAATAAAAGATTTTATTTATTTATGATATTTATTTATGATTTTATTTCGTAAATAATTTTGAGTATTTGGAATTGGATGTCGACGGAATATTAATTCCGCCGTCTATATTATGAGCTGCGATGGAAACACGGCGACATTCCGTAGTTAATCAGCCATGGATACGAGCTACATATGGAACGGCATAATTCTCAATGCTTATAATTATTACCTCACTATTGAAAATAACCTAGAGACCTTAGACCACTACTGTCCTAAATAAGGTAGTCATGCCAGCAAATACCACTAAACATATGAATGAATACCAAACCTTAAGAATTCCATTTGCAAATTACTCAATGATGCACAATAACAAAAGAAAATAACAGAAGTCTGTACTAGAAATTGGACCATCGAATAAAACCGAACATCAATGCGGTGCAGACAACTAAAAATTACTTTAACTTTAAGCAAATAGCCAATGTGGATTTGTTTTCGATCCGCATAGAAGCGGAGTCAAAGCCTCGCAGCGTCTAAAGCAAACTGTTCTACTGAAGAGTGATTAAAATCCCCGGATTTCTGGCTGCGTTTGACATGCAAACATCGCCCGCTTGGATACTCACGGGATGTATGATTTTAGTTTATTACTTCTGTGATGTTACTATAGAAGATTAGAAGATAATAAGATGGTGGTTTAAATTTGTTGAAAGTCGCTCTTTCTTTCTGCTTCTTCAGCCACAGAAAGTCAACTGCTGAACATAGGCCTCCTCCATGGATCTTCACGTCACCCGTGTTGTGCATGTGTGTGTGTGTGTGTGTGTGTGTGTGTGTGTGTGTGTGCACATGTGTACGTGTTGGAAGTGACTTGTATCCAGCGACTTCCTGCAACCTTTATCAGGTCATCCGTTCACCTCGAGGGTGGGACGAAAGTCTGTTACTGATGAAATCCTCAAGTTGTGATATACGCACTAGAATTATTCCAATGTTTAATAAAATGCAATTAATTCAGTTATTCCAAAACATTCCTAAATGAGGACTTGTTTGTGTATGTTAATTTATGAAAAGAATGAGCGAAAGCCTAGTTAGTCGCTGATCGGATTGAAAATCGGAGGATTTCCATGGCTAAATCGACATTGCTGTGATACTGGCCTCTCATATATTATAAGGGATCTAACGCCACTGAAATGCAATAAATAATTTCACAAAATTTATATGTATTTTTTGTACCTAAAGACATAGTTTTGCTAAAATAAGGTACTCTTTTTTTTTTTTAAGACTCAATAGTGCGCAACGTTTTAAGTCTGTATAAATCCTAAATGGTAAATGGATCGCACTCTGGATACTCCCAGCATGTCCAGTAGAATTGAAAGCAAATACAATGTAGCTTACCTCCGAATATATTTGAACAAAATACCATCGAATAAACTTAATTGTGTGTGGATCAACTTAGGTTTCCGAATTCGATACTAAAAAGCAAACATAAAATGTATTACTTCCTTTATATTGTTGTGGAAGTTACAACGAAACAAAAGCTTGTACATTCTATGTTCATAAAATCCTATAGGTTTGGTGGAGATGGTAAACTTGTGTAATGATCGCAAATATGTTGTGCCAAATGTCACTGAATCATGAATTTCGAATAAAAATTATCTACGAATCGAACTCAGTATGTCACTGTTCATAAGCACACGCTACTAGCAGACCAATACAAATGCCATTATTAATGTAGTAATTACTTTATAATATTAATATTATGATTAATAAACGCAGACATTTATGGGTAGGATATTCGTGTCTTACCAATTCCAACCATACACTATAGTGAAAAAGTTGAGCACACATACGTGAGACGCATGCAAGTACGTAGAAGCAGAATAGCAACAAACATACCCCGTTGTTCAATCGTGTCTGTATAAAAACACACGTATAATTTATAATTAAACGAAAAATCAGTTAAAAATGAACTCAAAGTTTTGCAACCCAAAGTTTAAAATTATTACCTGTGCTCCGAGCTCATTGTTGTCGGTTTAGATTCACTGTACTAATACACAAAGGAGAACCGTTGGCCTTGATCAATTAAATTCAATAAGTTTAACGATGAGATGCATTTGTGAGGTTCTAAACTACCAGGACTTAGGACTCCTGGGAACTTATTAGCATAAACTAATGCTTTACAGATTGTTGTAATCAGTGGGTATCCACCTAGAAGCGTACTGTTCCCGAACGGTACGTTCTTTTCTACCACACACGTGCTAGCTCTGAAATCAACTCCCTGCTACGGTATTTCCTGGGCGGTATGACCTTCTCCAAACGAGGATTAAAGAGTGTACTCTCCTTAAGGTAGTAGTTAAGGTAGGTCCACTGGTGGCAGGTCTCTCATATGTGAGTAAGTGGGTAGGTACTACCACAATGTCTATTTCCCCCGTCAAACAGCAGTGTAAACGCACTGTTGTATTTCGGATTGAAGGATATTGTAGCCAGAGTAACTACTGGACATTTTGAGACTTTACATCTTGTGTCTCCTGATGGCGAGCGTAGTGGAATGCTAAGCATCGCTTTGTAATTCAAGGTGTTGTTTAGTTTTCCTACTGTTCATGAGTGGTCATATCGCTTTCCATCAGGCGAACGTCATGCTCGTCTCGTCATTCATTGCAATAAAAAAAGTAGTCCTTCCAAGCATTAATTATCTATTCGACACTAGATCTCCCGGTCTTGCCTGTTATTGGAGGAGACTGTTTGGCCTAAATATACTCTTTGACATATAATATCTCATCATCATCATCATCATCATATTAGCCACAGGAAGTCCACTGCTGAAAATAGGTCTCCCCCAAGGATCTCCACAATGACCTGTTGGAAGCGGCCTGCATCCAGCGACTTCCTGTAACCTAAGCCAGATCGTCCGTCCACCTTGTAAGCGGGCGTCCGACATTTCGCTTGCCTGTACGTGGCCTCCACTCAAGAACCTTTCGGCCCCAACGGCCATCGGTTCTACGAGCTATGTGCCCGGCCCACTGCCACTTCAACTTGCTATTCCTATGGGCTATGTCGGTTACCTTGGTTCTCCTACTGATCTCCTCATTTCTGATTCGATCTCGTAGGAAAACACCGAGCATAGCCCGCTCCATGGCTCGTTGAGTGACTTTGAGCCTTTTAATGAGGCCCACAGTGAGAAACCACGTCTCGGTGCCGTATGTCATCACTGGTAACACACAACTATCGAAGACTTTCGATTTTAGCCACTGAGGTATTTTGGAAGAGAAGACGTCGCGAAGTTTCCCGAACGCTGCCCAACCGAGTTGGATTCGACGATTGACCTCTCTCTCGAAGTTGGACCTGCCTAACCGGACCACTTGTCCTAAATAGACATATTCGTCTACAACTTCGAGAGTCGAGCCCCCAACTCCAATGGGGGTGGGCACAACATGGATATTCGACATGATCTTCGTTTTATCCATTTTCTTTGTAAGACCCACTTGTTGGGAGACTCGATTAAGGTCTTCGAGCATAGTGCTAAGGTCTTCCAGCGATTCTGCCAAGACTACAATATCGTCGTAATATCTCATCCCCGTCCACAAAAATAATCTTTGACTAGTCTTTGACCAACTCATCATCAATCCGACCCCAAGACTTTCCCTGCTCAGGTCGTTGAGCATCTGTTGCAGCTCTTCGGCCAAAGAGGCAATAAGGACAAGATCCGCCCAGAGATTCGTTAAGGATTTGAAAATTTCCTGCAAAGCACTTGTAAATAGTTTTGGTGGTAAATATTGGGCCGGAGGAGTCTAATATCCGCTGTACTAATATTGTAAATCGTTTTCAGTAAATCCACGTAGGTTTTATTAATATCCTGATTATTTAAAGCGGCAAAAATTGCATTGTGTTTGACATTATCAAATGCTTTTGTATAATCAACACAAGCTTTTAAAATAATTTATACATTATTTATGTTAATTTTAAAATTATATTGGTATGTCGCATATTTTACAGGTATCATTTTGTGTTACTTGTTTATGAGTGTATTTACATATATTAGGAGTATCCATTAATTTGAATTTTTATGATTTTATTTTATAATTTTTTTTTTCTTCAGTAAAGCTTGACTGGTATCCCACTTGTGGTTTACTATTGACTGCTCTCTCTTTTTTTCCATCTCTTATTGTCCATCCCAAGGCAGTTGGTAAGAGATTACCTCAAGCGATACGACCGACTTGTGTACTGCCATGTAATACAATGTTCTATTATTAAGTTTATATAGTGTACAATAAAGGATATGAATAAAACATAAAAAGAAAAATATAATATAGACTATATATTACGTGCATGTTTTTGTTTGCATATCCGACAAATGAGCAAACCGGTCACCGGATGATAAGTGATCACTGACTCCCATGAACATCCACATACACTTGGATCTTAGATATGTTGCCGGCTCATCAAATCGGGAGAGGAGCAGAAAGGGAAATGGATGGAAGCGGCATTGGATATCCGGCATTCCTACTTGCCGATCGAATACGACAGTAAAGTTGTCACTTTACGTCGATATCCTGTGAGATAGAGGTACTGTTCCAGACAAGTCCGTCCATTAATACCTAGCCATGACAATTTAGCACTACCAGTTTTTAAATGTAATATTTGCACATTTTATATTTTTACGAAACAATCATGATTTTTCCGCGGGAGCTTTCACAATTCAAAATTTAAATACAATTTTGTATATGAATGGAATGTACAGTGAACGTTTTTTATGATTTAATCTTCGGTTGTAAATGGAAAACGGAACCGTCGAGCTCAGATTTTAAATAGCGATGTAAAATACATTGAAATAATGAGAGAAGAACGTTTATCCCGTTACAGTGGCAATAAAAATCAGATTGACTTCTCGATTAAGTTGGATTATTTCCGATAAAACGTTGAACGAAGACGCTGATGTAGATTTATAGTAAGTAAGCTAAGTAAGGTACTGTATTAGCTCATATAAAATCGAGAATACGATTGAGAGTGGTTAGGTCATATAGTCCACCACGCTGACCTAATGTGGGTTGGCGAGCTTTTAAATACCATAGAATATCATGCAAATCGGTATTTTTCACGATTTTTTCCTTCACCGCATAAGTGAGTGGTGAAAGACTATAAATATACACATGACTCCGAAAAGTTAGAGGTGAGTCCTGAGAATTTGATCTCGCGACCATAGTCAAAGCCTTCATATTCATTATTTTCGCCGAAGTACTCGAATTTTATTCTTAAATACTTAAGTATTGTCATATAAAAATGATTATTATAGCCTGCCCAAACATAAAGAGTAGTCAAATAAAAAAAAAACAAAGAGACAAAGGATTTTTCTCGGGCCTGGATATTGTGAGACCGAAAATTGTCTCATAGTTTCTGATTCCCACGACACAAGACTTAATGTTAACTTAATGGGTGTATTTATTTGAATATTAGATACACCCTGGTTTTTGCATCCACCCATTAAATTTGCTCTAACAACAAAACTACTCTTCTCTACATAAATCACTACATCAATTTCCAACCCAAACACCTTCATCAAACTATTTCCCCCTCTTCGGATCAATTTAACCCCGATAAGTTGAGATAAGGCCAAATTGAGTATTATAGAGGGAATGAAGTTAAAATAAATATAAAAGCTCGCCGGTATTTGCTGTTTCAGTTAGTGCTACTTCCTGTTTGTAGTCCCTCGACGACTGATTGCAACTTCAATCTGTAGGAAGGTCTGCAAAAATATCTTATGGATATTGTAGTTGTGTATTTCGCTGAGGGGTAATGAGGGTAAATTGTTTTGGAAGTAGTAGAGCCATGCTTTCAGTCATGACTCGGCATGAATTGGCAGGCTCATCCGGCACGGTAGTGGTGTCTCACAGGAAATCGACGTGAAACAAGACATAAAGTGTCAATTTTGCTGGTGTTTCGTTCGATGAGTGAGATTCACGGATGCTCCTTTCTTCTTCCCATCCTTTTTCCTTTTCGCTCTCCTCCCAATTTTGTGGGCCGGCAACACATCCACGATCCAAGCGTTGTGGATGTTCATGGGTGGCAGTAATCGCTTACCATCAGGTGACCTGCTTGCTCGCAGGACCTATGCAATATGCCCTAAAAATTTATGGAAATCCACTATGATGATCTAAGTGTTTTGGCTTTGATGGATTTGAAGAGATCGGTATAATTATGTTGGCAATTGTGTGTCAAATCTTTTAATAGTGTACTTAAATAAAAACTTTTAGTAGCCTCTTTGTTATGTTTGTGTGGAAATTCTAAAGGTCGTATTTAGTTTCACGTTCTAGTAAGCTTGATCTATAAAGGTAGATTTCCCAATTATATCAGAAAAAAATGATACCAAGTTTAAAAAAAAATGAACGCAATAGCAATCAGTGTTAATTACGCGGCGTCGAAAAATCTCCACCAATATAAAACTGACAGCCCAATATAGACAACACGTGCAAATTGCTGTGATGTTGGAACATTCAAAAATAATACATAAAAGAACAATATGGGGTTATATTGCGTCCAGTCACAGGCACACACTGAGCTACAGGAAATTGCTTTTAACAAGTTTAATTGGACTCTCAGAAGAAAAAACTTTTCCAATCTGCCTTTATAAGTGGCAAGCTTTAAAAGCCGAGATTAAAGTCGGTTATAAGGCACAGTTTGTTTATGAAAGATAGATCGTTTATTCATAATGTTTATCATCCCTTTTCGGCATTACTCAATATTTCATGAATGTTATGTTCCATCGTCAGTGTAAGCTTAAAATATTTATTTTGGGCTTATCTTTTTATATGGTTTTAACGCCCTGAGATGTGTTGTCGACTGGGCGTAAGTTAAAATGTTCTATTTTTGTTCGGTACTCTCTTTATATCCGAGTATATTGGGCGCAATTCGTGAAGTAATAAAGTTTGCGAAGTACGATGGCAAGATAAAAATAAAAAGGAACGTTTTATTTCATGTTGATTCGATGAATGTTACGATGTTTGCGTTGTGCCTTGATTCTGATTGTAACAAATGGCAGCAGTTAATATAATATCGGAAAATTTAATAAGGCTAATAATAAATTAGCGTCCTCAATGTCTGAGAAACGTAAACATATTAAAAAAGTTTATATCTTGCCCCTGCTTCCAATTATAATATTTAAAAAAATGGTTGAATGTATCATAGTTTTTTATTATAATAATAATATAAATAGTTTAATCGGCTTTTTAAAATCAGTAAGAAGTTGTCTATTTAGAAGTGTGTTTACACCGAATTGAAATGGAAATAATTTCAGACATTGTAATTCAACCGTAATCTAACAAAATTCCTATATACGTTGCGAGCCATTAACCATGTCAAAATCAAGTCCACTTAGGCCTGGGTATAAAAACTACCAAGTGCAGATATTCCTAAGCATAAAAGATCTTTAGACGAAATCTGTATGCAGCAAGAATGAATTAAAGATTTCCGCTGCGCTTTCAAATAATCGTATTCATGTAAATACGACGTTCCCGATTCCGCTGACTTTACACATTAATCTACGGACCTTTCACGATGCATTTACAAAGCGTCATGCAAACAGAATCAATACCTAAAGGTCTCCAAAGCGTGTTCTGGCGTCGCGCCAACATCATTTGTTTTCCATCAACGCACACAGAGCCCCATGTATTCTATATTGCATTAGGAAGCCCTGTGTTCCGCAGCTGATATCGCACCATGCACTGTGTATCACTGTGTCGTTAGTTCAAATAGTTGTACAATGGGGCACAACAGTTACGCCCAAGCCGTCAGCAACCGCACTCATGTTTAAGATGCAAATTAGACTTAACTGTACACGCTAAATAATTGCTAGTGGATCCCAACTCAATACATCTACAACAATAGACAATCAAACTTGGTATTTGTCTTGGCTTGTGGTATTTATACAAATATCATAAGTAGGTTGAGTGGCTTCAGTCAGATTGGAATACATTTAATAATCTGACGCAAATCATTATTGGGTATTGCGAGATGTCTCTGTTTATAGTTCATGCAAAGAACACACTTGAATTTAATTGGGATTTCTAAATAATTAAATACACACAACGGTCACAAATATATTCCTGGCCTCACACTAAGGTCAAGTCTTGTGTCGTGGGTATCAGGAACTACGACATACTTTTCGGTCGTACAAACATCCAGACCCGAAACGAATATCTGATAATCATACAAATATTTGTCTCGATGCGGGGATCGAACCTGCAGTCTCACATTTTATACCCGGCGTGTAACCAACTGCGCCTCAAAGACTGTCAGAGAGAACAATAGAGCTACTATTTTAGCGGCACCCACTTTTCTGTCCTTAACAAATACACATTGTCTGGATGCTAGTTGTGATATAGCTTTTGTGGTTTCAGTTTTCCATTATAATAATATTAGATCAGCTACTTAAAATCTTCCATTCATCTGAATAAGCTTCGTTTGACATCCTTCTCTTCGTCATTATAAATATTTTTGAAGAAATCCGATACCCTATACCATTAAAGCGACGTTGAGCAGACGTAAAGCCGTAAGACCAACAAGACTTGAGCCCCGGCACAGACATAAATTATAAGTAGCACAGCGATACATCAATGAACATTCCTACTTTCCTTACGATACCACTGTTGTTTTCAATACAATTATATCTATCGAACTTCATTTACAAATTAAGTAATAATAATAATATGATCTAAGAGTCTTGTCTGACACAAATACATAATATTTAGCTCATTCATAGCTAATGCGTCATAGCAATTGCAGCAACATGCCCGTTTCGTCATTCTCATTTAAAAAAATATTATTTTCATTAATATTCATCAATCTCTCTTGGTTTAAGAACATAGGCCTCTTTCAAGAACTTAAACAGAGACCTATTGGAAGCAGCCAGTAGCCAGCGTCATGCTACAATATATATTACGCATTCGTATACTTTTGGAAGTCCGATTCTGCGTTTGCCAGTGCCTGACTTCTATTCGACTAATTTTCACTCCCACCTTGATCAATTTTTATTTTCGCGTGTAATTTGCTCAAAAATATTTGATTGTAACATTAAACAATTTATATTTTTGAGCACAAGCAACCATGTAAGTTATAAATTTTCATTACAACCTCCCGTAAATAGTAATATAAATTAACATTTCCAGTTCCATTGATTCTTCAGATCGGCGCGTTACAGTGCGTGGTTTGCCGCGTCGTAATTATGCAGCGAGCGACCGTGCCATCCACAAAAGCCCCGAATATAGTGCCCGGTGCAAATGGAAATTCGGCCGTAGGTATCTCTGACTTCATTAATGAGTTCCGAACGCAGGGACATTGTATCACGCCAGTTGGATTATACTGCGTATGTCCGCAGTACGGACAGATCTTCGATTAAAACGATGTGCGGTGTTAAGTTTGCATTGTCTGTAAATGAGTCCTCTGTGGTTAATTATTGTGTGTCAATTGAGTTGTAATGAGAATTTACAGTGTATTAATTGTGTGGATAAATCATTGTAGCGAAATTCTTTGTGAATGTGGAATCGTCGTGTTTGAACGCAGCAGTTTCGTGAAGTGTTGTATAGAGTAATTTGTTTTTTTTTTTTTAAATAGTTCACTAATTACATTTTTGTTTGTATTGTTTCTTTTTTCCCTTTAATCTTTAACTGGATTTATTTTTTTATTTTATTTATTTAAGCCTTATTGTAGACAAACAAAAAGAACACAAGAATATAAAGAAATAACATCTATTCAAAGTGCAAAAGGCGAACTTATCGCTAATAAGCGATCTCTACCAGACAACCTTTGAATTTAGTATTAAAGTTTCTTTCATTATAAACTATCAATTCAAGGCCTAGTCAGGCATTGTGCGAGTACAAACTAAAATATTTTAAACATAAAACATAAATTATTCTAATATATTTGTATTTCAAAACCAGCGCAAATTCGAAAGAATTTCCCCGAGCAAATTCGAATTATTAGGGATAATTAGCGAACATTTCCATGTTTAACCGGTACAAATTGTTGTGAAACCGGCGGCAGTAAGTTGGTGCGCGGTGCATTTGGATCGCAGCCAGATGCGGCGGTAAGAAAACCTCTCGTATCGATTGAAGCGACAACGAGCTGTGCGATCGCGAACCGCTATTATAGGGAATTGGTTTTGGATTTTTTTTAAATAGATATTTTATTATTTCCACCTTGTAGGCAGGCGTCCGACATTTCGCTTGCCTGTACGTGGCCTCCACTCAAGAACCTTTCGGCCCCAACGGCCATCGGTTCTACGAGCTATGTGCCCGGCCCACTGCCACTTCAACTTGCCAATCCTATGGGCTATGTCGGTAACCTTGGTTCTCCTACGGATCTCCTCATTTCTGATTCGATCTCGTAGGGAAACACCGAGCATAGCCCGCTCCATGGCTCGTTGAGTGACTTTGAGCCTTTTAATGAGGCCCACAGTGAGAGGCCACGTCTCGGTGCCGTATGTCATCACTGGTAACACACAACTGTCGAAGACTTTCGATTTTAAGCACTGAGGTATTTTGGACGAGAAGACGTCGCGAAGTTTCCCGAACGCTGCCCAACCGAGTTGGATTCGCCGATTGACCTCTCTCTCGAAATTGAACCTGCTTAACCGGACCACTTGTCCTAAATAGACATATTCGTCTACAACTTCGAGAGTCGAGCCCCCAACTCCAATGGGGGTGGGCACAACATAGATATGCGACATGATCTTCGTTTTATCCATGTTCATTTTAAGACCCACCTGTTGGGAGACTCGATTAAGGTCTTCGAAGCATAGTGCTAAGGTCTTCCAACGATTTTGCCAAGACTACAATATCGTCGGCAAATCGAAGGTGAGTAATATACTCGCCGTTGATGTTGATGCCGAATCCTTTCCACTGCAAGAGCTTGAAGGCGTTTTCCAGCGCGGCAGTGAACAGTTTCGGAGATATAACATCTCTCTGTGTCACGCCTCTCTGTAGTGGAATAGCCTTCGTGCTCTGATCTTGTACTCGGACCGACATGGTGGCTTTGTTGTATATACACCTCAACACTTCGATGTACCGATAGTCTCTGTGGCACCGCTGAAGAGACTGTAGCACAGCCAAGGTCTCGATCGAATCAAAGGCTTTCTCATAGTCCACAAACGCTAAACAAAGCAGCAAGTTATATTCCTCGGTTTTTTGTATAACCTGCCGTAGCGTATGAATATGGTCTATGGTACTAAAGCCTTTTCGGAAACCGGCTTGTTCGGGAGGCTGGAAGTCATCAAACCTCCGTTCGAGACGATTTGTAATGACCCTCGAAAACGACTTATAGATATGGCTCAGGAGCGAGATGGGCCTGTAGTTCTTCAGCAAAGTGTTATCACCTTTGTTACGACAAATTATTTTCTCGCAAAACATTGATGCCTAGATAATATAGGTTTCAAGCCTAAAGTCCTTTACTTCCCGCGAAACCATAAATAATAGACGGTATAACTTAATTACCTTGAAACCTTAATATTTGGAAAGGAATACAAGAACTAAATATAGGCTTTATTAAAGACTCCAGTGTTCCCTGTAGAAGAATAAAGATCTTAAAATTACGCATATTACTATCCAAGGGAACTAAATATTGTCCTGTATATTACTTTACTTATTTCTATTCTATTTTTTTCCAAATAAACTGAATGAAATGAAAATTTTATTTTAATAAAAAAATGTTTTTGGATAAAAACATATGATTGCTTTACTTTACGGCTTGTGTTTATAAAACCTGCATTAAGAGCAATCAAATAATGAAATGAAATTAGTCCCATCTGTAACTGTCGATGCGGTTTAATATTTGTTTTCTCTTATTAAACTTATATTTGGATAAGTAAATGCAATCAGAATACAAAGCTACACTCAGTTAAGTGTAGGTTTATTAAAACAATCTGTGGTATCGAGAGGTTGTTAAAATCTTTTTCGTGTATTTCCAATCATATAGAAAGGCCTAACACTGACCAAACACACAAAATGATTTCATTAAGACGACGGTCGCGTGACAAACACTGATTGATTCTGCCAATATTTCCTGATACAAGAATAAACCACATAGATTTTTCCTCATGCAGCTTGTATTTTCTACAAAAATATTGGTATCTATCGTATTTGTATCCGATAAATAACAACTAAGGAGCGGCGAGCGAGCGATAATGAAAATATGCGGTGACTTATTTTCATGCATTTCAGGATCGACCAGTGCATCGGAAATTGTAGAAAATAATTTAGATTTTATTTTATTTTTTAAATAGTTATATGTATAGGTATTATGTATTGTATTTTATGTATATATTTTTCATATTTTTTATATACTTATTATGTTTCTTATTATATTGTAATAAATGTACCAAGATCTTTGTTTTGTTGTTTACGCACCTACCTCATGTCATCTGTGCATCACCCTAGGTTCGACTGGTAGAGAATTCCTGAGGAATAAAGTCCACCTTTACATAATTTGAATAAAGTAACTAAATAAATCACGATGATAAAACAACGTCGAAGAAAAATAGGTATTATTTGGGTGCATTCCATCAATAACAAGAAACATTCTTATAAATAAATTATTTAGATAAACATATTGGGTTCGTCCTTATTTACGCAACAGCGGGTTTCCGGAGCCACAAAATCCCTTTCTTCCTCGTGTCCTTTTATCATTCTCCCTTTTCATATTAAGAGGCCGGTAACGCATTATTGTCTTTAAGTTGTATATGTTCATGTAGGGTAGTAATTACCTAGGTATCGTGGTTGCTTGATTAACAAATTCTATATGTATAAATAACATACTTTTTCACATATTATGACTAAAATTAGCGACGAAAAGCGAAGAATTTATCCCGGTAATTCAGCTTCTATTGGATTTTGTTACATAATTCTAAGCTGAAAAAGGGGTGCACCTAAGCTAGTATTTCATTAAACCTCATATATCATAAAACTTTTTCAATTTTCCAATTACTAAAAACCTCCATCTTGTGTTAGAGCGAAACATTGCGACAATAACTTACGTTTCACGGTACATTTTGCAGAGTTCTAGAAACGCCACGTACTTCGATATTACCCAGCTTAACTTGAGGAAAACTTGAAAAAACCCTGGTGAGACAGCGGACGGCTAAGTGTGGCCATTAAGGAGTTTTTTAATTAAATAAGGGCCTCCAACTAAAACTCCAATTAACAGTAAATCTACAGGTAATTATTACGTTGGAAATCGCCTCTGACTTATAACTTCTAGTTAGCAATTTTTTATTCCAAGCATTATAATAACGCATTGTTCGTAATTTATTGCTCTTTGGGGGTGAATACATGGCGAAACTTGGACGTCCTGATTGCACCTTTGCCTACTCCTTCTCGAAAAAACGCGTGACTTTATGTATGTTTATATATATCTATACATGTATGTATGAAACATTATAAAGATAACTGCATACTTAAGAATCCATTTCTAGAATTTCAGACGTATATATTTCCATACTAGCACGACAAAGTGATTAGTACTCCTGAATGTAAGCGTTTTGCAATGTCAGTAGGGTGTTCGCCGGACAGAGACAGGTATATCTTGTGGATTGATGCAATTTAATGGGAAACATTTGTCTTTTTCTCTGTAAAACCATGTATTTTTGTTATTGGTCAATAAATTTTATTATCATTAAAAAAAAAAAAGAAATTCCCGGGTTAATTAAAATAGAATACACACTCGCTAAACACTTAAAATAGTCATTATGTATTTTTTCCATGGTCGTGTAGTATGGTCGCCATCAGTATGACGATTGACGGATGCTTATTCACCTTTCCTCTTTCCAGCATTTTTCCCCCCCCATCTCAATCTGATAGTCCGGTGACAAACCCTTGATTCAAGCGTTGTGAATGTTCATGGGTGGCAGATCACTTACCATCAGGTGATCTGTTTGCTTGTTAACGGATCTATTGAATATAAATCCTAAACTTTATTTAAATATGAACAATATATACCTACTTTACAAATATAATAAATATTATTTTTTACAAATATAATATTTCAGTAAAAGCTATTGAAGCTTGATAATGGCAAATATATTCGCAAACTAAAATTCTAAAATGCAACAAAAAAGCAAATGTTGCTATTATGTGGTTTCACGTTACTCGTTATTTCCTTTAAAAATGAACATATTTTCCCAAGCCCACTTACAAACTTGACAACCAATTATGAGGGACATCAGCGACAGTTTCCCTTTGTTAAAATAGTTGTTTCATACAAAAGATTTTTAAAATCAATATTTATTAAGGCTGGAAAGTTTTATGTAAGTCTTTTGTGTGAAAATTCTGTTTTTGACGTAGTTAGTGAGTTAAATACAGATAATGTTTTTATAAAAATCGACTTGAAGCCGTCCTATAGCGTATCTTTCAAAGGCAGACGAGACATTATAGCTGGTATTATAATCTTAGTATTTTAAGCTACCTAGCCTTGGGTATGTCGATAGCAATAGCAACAATAACCTTGTATAATATGATGGTGAAAAACCCTTTATATTGACCCACCAAAAGTGCTACTTTTCGAGTTCGCTGTCTAAAACCGATTTCGAACAGACCAGCATAATTGTATTGAATTAGCTAGTCAAAAAACAGTGTCATTTAACCAACGACCAACTTTATCCCATTCTTTTCCTTCAGCCAAAGGAAGTCCACTGCTGATAGGCCTCCCCCATGGATCGTCACATAGACCTGTTGGAAGCGACCTGCAACTAATAATATCCTGTTACAAAACTCTAACTCTTTCTGATTGATATATTATTTTTACGGATTTTATCTTCTGACTTTTTCATTCTTCACAACAATAAAAACTATGAAATAAGTTATCTCACCTGAAATTAACCTTTTCTAATACTATCTCACGACGACGTTATTCAGGTCATAAAAATTATTTTCAAAATTTCAAGCTGTAACTTTAGTTTCAAGTTTAGTATATCTGAAGTACTTAATGTCAAAATACAAGCTCTTAAGCTGGTAAGAAATTCATACTGCATTTAAGTGAGCCCAACTTGCCACGACAACAATTAAAGCCGACAAGTCTAAGTGCTCTCAGGGCCTAGGTCTTATGTTTAGTAAATTTAAATTCTGACACTACATCCCCAGGTCTTTTGAATTTGTTGACGATAATTACTATTTAGTGAATCAGAAATGTCCAAATGGGGAAATTAATTATTCAGATCAGCTTTTGAATTTATGCCTAGCGTATTTCAAAGTAATTGATGTGGAGCAGCGTATACATGATCTGGGGTGTATTTGCCGGAAAGTTCATAAATAATTCAAACAATTAGAGAAGGTGTTCTCACATTTTAAATAAAAATCTAGCAAATGGCTCGGAGAAAACAGGCAGACTAAACCGAAGTAATTTCTAAACAATGAATATATCGTTAAATGGGTAACAATAGAGAGAGAGTATAGAGACACACACACCTTTTGAGAAGAAGAAGTTCACATCAAAAACTTCATATAATTTCGCGAAGTAAGTGTTTTTATCCCTTATACTGCTTCTCCCGTCTCCACCTGCTACATTCTGTCCTCTCCCGTTAATTAGCTAATCCAGGGCTGGGCAGGGCAGCTACCTGCATACCAAATTTCTTTAAAACTGATCCAGCCTTTTAAGCGGTATGATTTCTTGATAATTCCACGAAAGTACTACATATTTTTCTTGATAAAGAGTAACCTATGTGTTATTACTTTGTATCAGCTACCTCTGTACCAAATTTCATGAAAATTAAACCAGCCTTTTGAACGTAATGAAGCAAAAAACACACAAATTCCAGCTTTTTAATATTATTAGTAGGATTGTATTGTAGATTTGGAGTTAGAAATTGGTTTTATGCTTCTGACATCTAACTGATTGGGATACCCGAAAGTAATAGGCCAGTGAAATATAATCAAAAATATTTATAAACCTCATTTTGTTTTGTTTTATTCACAACATCAAGGAAATAAGAAAATAAAACAAAGATTAATTTATCATCATATCTTTATGTATGTAAATTAGACGAAATTACACACATTATAAAACGGTGAAGGAAAACATCGTGAGGAAACCTGCATAGCGATTTATAAGTATTCTATGGTATGTAAGTCCGCCAACCCGCACTAGGCCAGCGTGGTGGACTATATGGCCTAACCACTCTCAATCGTACTCTCGATTGTAGAGTAGGCCCGTGCCCTGCAGTGGGACATATATGGGCTGATACAGTACAGCACACACATTATAATTCATCATGATGCTCACTATAATTAGTCAATAACCTATGAAATTCTTTATTAAAATATTCAGCTATCATATTCCATACACTTATTGAGTACCATACAATAACACTTAAAGAGAATATCATACGAAATAGCAAACCAAACATTTTGAAATATAAATTTAAGCAAAAAAAAAACCCGTGCGATAGCTCGGTCTATAGCAAAACTGCTAAACAGATTATCGTAGATATAACACGGACGTGTTACTTTGTATTTAAATAAAATGAAATATCGGTATAATTACTAACAAATAATTACAAAATATTTCTATCAAAAACTGAAAAGCAATTACATCAACCTACTCTAGGCTATATTTTTGTCAGCTATGACGATGTAATAAAAGTGGCAGGAAATGGACAGATATAAGTCGTTCGCAAAAGATTTCTATGGAAACACTTAGAGAAGGCCTTCATTCAGCTATGGACATCACTTTAATATTGAATCGTAGCGAAGCCCGGGCCCAATATTGTAGAATGGACTACTAAATGTAGACATATAATTAAATTATAAAACCTTTAAATTCATAGCACGCATAAAAATAATAGCGTGGCTAAGTACTTTTTAGTAAATAAGCTCTATATATTACTAGACAGCAGTTTTAATTATAATTTCAAACAAGATTTATTTTATTGCCTAAAATATATATTCGTGTTTGTACATTAAAGATTACACCATTATGAGGGCACATTTAGACATGAATAATTACTCGATATACAAATATATATTACACAACTAAGGTTCTATATAATTCAGAGTGTAATTCTGTGTTATTAATCAACAAAATACTATTAGAATCGTATTTTAAGACTATGTAGGTCATAAGACATAGTTATCGAGACTTAAAGACTATTTCCTATGGCCTCTCGGAAACCCTAGGACTACCTTACTGCTGTACGACTTAGTAATAAAGTAGTATTAAGTTCAAATTGCTTTGTATGTTAAATACTTTGATTTATGATCCAACTGTTTATTTGCTCTAAAATAACTCATTCACTTCTGGTATATAACTAAATGAAACCTCTGCTCAGTTGGAAACTTAAATAATGGCTGCAATTTTCAGTTAGACATTTTATGTAACTATTTGAATGAATGAAATGTTCGCAATATTTAAAAATAGCAAAATTGAGTCTATAAAAAAATATTCATGCTAAATTATTGGATGTTTTATTTTGTGTGGATTCTGGAATAAAACACCTTTGTATAACAGTCAACACTACCGACTAATCTCACTTATTTAATTCACCAACAAAAATATTTTTTACTCCCAAGAGCAGAACCCAAACTTGAAAGCAAAGACGAATAAACCACACAAGATATTCCGGAGTACTTGTGAAAATTGATAAATTATGACACAGCACAGTCAATAAAAGGTGTCTGGCCCATAAATCATATCTGACACGATTTGAAAAGCAGTCTGAACGTGAGGATACACGATCGTCGTGAGCATAACAATGCTGTTGGCGATAACGAACAGTTTCATAGTCTCGAGACCGTCTGGCGACCTGAAAATTGCAAGTTTCGCTTAAAATATCTTACCAATAAACAATGCTGCATTTTGTGAATAGGAAGATAGGGAGCGAGAAATATAAATGTATTTATGGTACTGTATTGGAAATTTTGTATTCAGAATTTTGGTAACTTTACAGATGTTTGACTTTCATCAATGTTCCTTTGTAAGACGACATAGCGACAACTTGTAGCATATTGTTTAATAACCCTATATTACTGATTAATTTTATTGCTCACTGTGTATCTTGTAATAAACTTAATTACTGTGATGTAATTTTAGTCTTAATTACCAAAGGAATTACTTTAATAAACCGTTCGTTTATTATTTCATTAAGAACTAAAACAGTTTTTGCTCTTTGTTTAGTTTTCCTTAGATTAGTTAGATAAAGTTTTACCCTAAAACAACAAAAGCTTTAGAAAACTGGATAGATCGGCGAACATAACATACTAACTCAAACAATGGATTATTTAACTGTTAAATTGTAGGTACTCAAATTTTAAGACACACTTTCATAGTTTATCGTTAATGTTGAAGAAACCATTTGTCCTTGTTAGATATCTTTTTTTTTAATTACAATGCATGGTAAGACATGCCGTTTGACTGATGGTAAGCAATACGACCTCTCATGGACAGTAGCAAAACCAAATAACACCATGAATTACAAAGCAATGATTGGCAGTCCATTGCGCTCCCCATCTTGAGGCATAAGATGTTAAGTTTGAATATATCCAGTTGTTACACTAGCTACAATGTTCTTGAAAACAGAACACAACAGTGCATTTACACTGCTGCTGTCTCAAGATTGGTTCCAAATTCCCAAATAGTTTTCAAACGGTTTGAAAAGTCCATATACCTGAGCCAACCGCCAAAGCCCTGATCGTCGTCATCCAAAGAATCTACTTTGACAGCTTCTTTATCAGTGTTTTCATCGATTTTTTCTTCAACTTTCACTGTCCTTCTTTTATTGCCTCCATATTGTTTAGTCTTCTTCATAATCTGAAAGATAGAGAAATTTTAATTCTTGCGGATGTTTTCTTGAACGTACAATATTTCCTACGTCTGTATATTAATAATTATTCTTCTTTGTTCTTTCAAAACAATATCACTGTAAAATCTGTTTATTTGCTAGATACTTGAAATCTATACTAGTATTATAAAGCTGCAGAGTTTGTTTGTTTGTTTGTTTGTTTGTTTGAACGCGCTAATCTCTGGAACTACTGGTCCGAGTTGAATGATTCTTTCAGGTTGAGTAGTCCATTTATCGAAGAAGGCTATAGGCTATATATTATCACGCTATGACCTACAGGAGGAAAGCAATAGTGATATTTCTAGCAAATACGAGGAAATTTTGTTCGTTTTTCGTGGTCCGATTGGTTGATATTCTAAACTGATAGTCAGAATTAAACATTTTGACCGCCATTTTAAAACGTGTATGCACCCGGGCGAAGCCGGGCCCGACCGTGTTAATCTAATCGCAACCCGCACTAGGCCAGTGTGGTGGACTATATGGCCTAACCACTCTAAATCGTACTGTCGATTGTAGAGTAGGCCCGTTGCCCTGCAGTGGGACGTATATGGGCTGATACAGTAATCTTATATAATTGTAGTTGACACTGCACATTAAGATATATTAATCAAATGTTATTTTCAATTCGAGAATGCATTATTATCATCTTATTAAACCTAGAAATCAAACAAACCCATTGACATGATTTAACGTGATTACGAGTTATTACAAATTCCAAAGAAACCTCTTACTGAATTCTATTCTAAATTAAATACTAGACAGCATACAGTCTCTCTCTCTGCTGCTGCAGCCACAGGAATTTCACTGCTGGACATAAGCAAACAAACTAAATTAAATTTAGATGTACTGCAATGACAGTTGATAGCACTGTTACTATAGTAGACTTGAAATTGCTTCGAACGCCCTAAAACAGCATACGTTGTCTTTCCATTGAACAAGTTTCGATGGTTTTCGATGATTTTTTGCGTGACAATTGACTCTCCCGGCTCGTAACAACCATTTAAACCGTGCGTTATAAAAAGTTTCACTAAAATCGATGCCAAACAATTTTGAACGTAAATTTAGAATGTTAGTTTTGTTTTGTAAAAGACGGATGTCCCATCTGCGTACTGGATGTTTGAAAAACGCATTTATTGAACTGGAAACTTTGTTTATTGTAGTTTATATATTTTTTTGTAACTAAAACGAAATATGGATGGGTTTAACGGTTTTGTTTTGTTGGTGTTTTTTTTAGTATCATTAATTAACGTTTTCGGGGCATTTAATCGTTTCCAGGTTAATATTACTTTCATATATGAAATGGAACTTGAATGTGAATCATTGAACCAATGAAATGGAACATAACATGGTATTGTAGTGAATGATATATGAAAGAATATGTATGTTATAGAAGCAGTGAAAGTAGCGATATAGGACTAAGAATATGAGTTATTTAAATAATGTTTAAGACATCTGTAAAAAGTAATTATCAGGTAATAATTTGCGTGGAGGCAGACGGGGGACACCAGTACCCTGCAGTAGAACAACCTAAAATATTTATATAAATTATGCTAGTTCAGAGTCTAAAATAAATTGTATAGCAGGCACAATTTGAGCAATGTTTCAAGTTACCTACTAAGCAAAATTTAAATCATTAGTATCTGTTCTTTCTATGACAGAAGATGATGATTATAAATACGAACTTACCCGATGCACGTTCAAACACAACAATTAAACAACACAAATGTTCGTCAAACACGAAGATACCTTGAGTTCACACCGACACCGCACCTGGCTCCCTAATCAAATATTATTTGATCCAATATTACCTCAACAGATGTTGGCGAAGGGTGTGAAGAAACAAGGGCACGCACGGTTCTGAACGCTAACACACCTAACGAACCGCATTCACGAGAAACCTCTTCAGTGCTGATCGATACTTTACGTGCTGCAAATTGTAAAGGTGTGGTTGATGTGGGAGCGATTAGCGAATACGCATAATCTACCGTCATATTTTTACAAGTTCTGACAACTGGCTGCTGCGAACGGGAGAGGACATGGATAAAAAAAATACTGTTCTTTTCTAAGATCTCATGAATGACGAAAATGCATAAGATGCATTCGATAGGGTTATCTACCTATATTTATCTATTTTACTGCAGGGTACGGGCCTTCTCAACAATCTAGCGTACGAGTGGCAGGTGTTAGGCGTCATCACGCTAGCTTACTGCAAGTTGGCGGATTTTACATATCAATAAAGTCTTATAAATCACTACGGTATGCACGTTTCCTTACGATGTTTTTCTTCACCGTTATAATACGTGGTTATTGACCATTAAGTTTTCTACCTATATTCTGCCAACTAATTATTGAGAACTTGAAAGCAGAAAGCGATGCTAAAATCCAGTTTAAGGCAACTGAAGCATCATCAATATCATCATCATCATCAACAATTTCAGGATTAATAGCGAAAGATAAAAAAGCTTATGTTCAACAGTCACCATCATCATCATCATATCAGCCACAGGAAGTCCACTGCTGAACATAGGCCTCCCCCAAGGATCTCCACAATGAACAACATGTTCAACAGTAGAACTAAACAAAAAATATAAAATTTCTTTCATTATTAGTATCAACCAGCTCTTCAACTTATATTAGGTTTCTTCACTGGTTGTGAATCCATCCTAAAAAATATATCATATTGAAATTTTATAAGAAAAATCATTAAGGCGAAGCACTTTCGGTAGTAATATTTAATTTGTAAATATTTCCACTAGCAACACCGCTACGGAAACCTGCAAGCTGAAACATCTATTTAAACGTACTTCCAGTAAAGAGTTTGCTGCCCGCTCAAAAGTGATAATTTTCTGCAAGCACTGGAACGTTCAGCGAAATGTTTTATATTAACTGACTTTTACTGGACCTTTTATTATAATATTTTTTATTATATTTCACGACTTATTTATCTAGAAGGACTGGAAAATGAGAAATGCTAAATTTTATGCATTTATGCTATAGTATAAATGATACTTATTTATTTTATTCGATCGATGCAGTGACAATAAATTATATAATGTATATCAAGACATCGACCAAAAACGAAGACAGGTGGTAGTTTTAGTGATTTTAGACACAATGAAATTAATTTATTTGAAAATAAGCTACTATTTTTAAATTTGGTAAATGCATAGTATTTCGTAAAATAATAAAATACTATGGTACGCAAGGGCTTAAGTAAATACGATGCATTTACCAAGCACGATGATACTTAAAAGGTCACAAAAATCATTTTTTCGAAAAATTTAATTATTGTATTGTGTTTGTCGTCGTAAAACTACCACCCGGCTTCGTATTCGGTCGGAGTCTTGATATACCCTTAATAAAAGGATAAACAAATAGAGTGACCACAAGTGAGAGATAAAAAATTCTCATCCGTCGACTTATTTGAAACCGGAAACTAAATAAGAACTCTTAAAAATGTTCTTCTTTCTTCTTTGTAACTCAACAAAACATATGAAAGAATCATAGTAAATTTAATACAGTAAAATTTTCTCACAAACAAATTTTCGCTGCGCAAATATCGGGATGAGATAAATATAAACAGATGCAATTTGTTTGGCTCGTATAAATAAGGGACGAATGAAAAACATAAATCTTGGGATCACATTTGACAATGGTGATGTATTGTTATGCCTATTTGACAGCTCCGTGGCATAGTTGGTTAGACGCCGCCTGTAAAACGAGAGGCCGCGGGTTCGATCCCCGAACCGAGAGAAATGTTTGTGCGGCCAACAAATATTTCTTTCGGGTCTGGGTGTTTGTGAGACCGAAATGTCTCTCGTAGTTCCTGATATCCATGACACAAGACTCGATCTTAGTGTGGGGTCAGGACTATGTATGTGACTGTTGGGTGTTATTTATTTAAGACAAAAAAATATAATTGGTGAATATAATTATTAATAATTAGTTGCTGGTAGTGTTGGCATTAATAGCAATAGCAATCACAAATAGCAAGTGAAGTTGGTAATAACATTTCACAAGTTATATAAATGACATTGAAATAAAAGTATTATTTACGGATTTTATCGCGGGTTTGGTTTAATTTTTACATTTTTTTAATTTTCCGACGTTTCGATCATTTTACAGTTTTCGTGGTCACGGGGCGGACTAACACACTTATATAAATGAGTTAAATTTCATTTCATTTCATTACGATCTCCTCTAATCTACGAAGGAGTGAGATTTTTTACGAACCCATTTAAAGAAGATACTGAACAGTAAATTTTGTGTGTGTGACATCTACATTACATTATACCTAGTTATTAAACTTAAAATGCAAATCAATTCTACTAAACTAAAATTTACCATAATATTAGACTGAAAATCACAAAATTATTGCTCAATATCACTCTAGCCGCAAGGCGCTTAGCCGCATTGTTTCAACATAATGTACTGACGCTCAAAATCCCGTCGCTTTAATTAAAACGGTATATTGGCCAACTGACCATAACATTTTAAACTATTAATATCGACGGGAAGTTACAGATTTGCGTTTGGTTGAGTTTAGTGAATTAAATTGCAAGAACCCAAAGCTGGTTGTTAGATATTCGGAATGGATGGATGTTGGTTGTTAATGTCTATTTCTGTCGCCGAACAGCAATGTAAATGCACTGTTGTGTTTCTGTTTGAAGAACATTGTAGCCAGAATAACTACTGGACATATTAAGACCTCACATCTTATATCTCAGGGTGTCGAGCGCAGTGGAATGCCAACCATTGTGAGTCATGGTGTTTGGTTTTGTTACTGTCCATAAGCGGTAATATCGCTCACCATCAGGCGAATGGCATGCTCGTCTCGCCATACATAGAAACAATTAAAGAATTGTTTGCTCGGGTAGCGACCATTGTACGGGATGGTTGAAAAATATTGTAGCCCACCACGTATTTCGCTTTTCGAGTTTAGTCTGCGTAGAACTCGTTTCAACAAGGACGGTATAATTATGACGGCCAGCTAGATATCTCTTACCAGTAAATGAAATAAAATACACCCGACAGTCACATACATAGTCCTTCGAGTCGAGTCTTGTGTTGTGAGTATCGGAATTTTCGTTCTCACAAGCGCCCAGACCCGAAACAAATACCTGTGGTTCACACAAATATTAATATTCACAGCCGACGTCTAACCAACTGCGCCACAGAGGCCGTAAGTGATCTATTTGAATTTCATTAATTTACCATCAGGTACAGCGACGTCACTTTACGCGTTTAATAAGATAAGAAATAAATTGCTAATTCACTTATATATAGCTCTTTACACCGAACGACAAACGACGCCAAACCCCATAATCATAGTGTAACCAAACAATATTTTTTTATTGCATTGAATGGGGAGACGAGCATGCCATTCGCCTTATGGCAAGCAATACGACCGCTCATAAACAGTAGCAAATCCAAACAGCACCTTAAATTGTTTTGAATTGAAAAATAAGCACTAGATATAATGTTTTTATGACCATACTCAGACCTCGGGTGATTGTTTTAATTATCAAGTTAAACTCACACTGCACGCGCCCTTATATTTTGTTGTCGACGTCAAACGCGATTATGACTTATGGCTGGCGGGTAAATGAGTAAAATTCGGCTATTTCACGTTCCAAGGTAATTTGCAAACGTGCCGCTGGAAAAATGTTTGTGAAATATTTCAATTTCGCATAAAGATTTCGGTGATGATTTTTAATAAAATCTGATTGTGTTTTGACTTTTGTTTTTTAATTAGTTCAGGTTTTTAATAGGTTATTCTTTATTAACTTGGTCTTCACTTGGTCCATTAGTGACTAGGACTTCCAACTTGACCAAATAACTTTTGATAAGTTCTTAATATTCTTTTTATATTTCCAATTCCTTTTATTGTTTACTTCATAATGAATTTCGTTGCGGTTGAAAGACAAGTAAGACATTATCGGAGACTCGCCGAGTTTCAATGCACGGTGTCATTATAATGTGTGCCACTGTTGATCCCTTTTTACAGGAGTTGCAATGGCGGGTCAGAATAGTGTACAAAAGCGCTTCTTATTTATGGTTTTAATGACCAAAGAGTTAAAGTACTTCAAACCTCATACGGACTCGTATTTTTACGGCTTGTAATTGACAGCCTTCGTGGCGTAGTTGGTTAGACGCCGGCTGTAAAACGAGAGGCGGCGGGTTCGATCCCCGCACTGAAACAAATATTTGTGTGAACATCAGGTATTTGTTTCGGTTTGGGTGTTTGTGAGACCAAAAAGTCTCTTGTAGTTCCTGATACCCACGACACAAGACTCGATCTTAGTGTGGGGTCAGGACTATGTATGTAATTGTTAGGTTTATTTATTTAATTTCTTATTGTGACTAAAATACTGCCGTCCGAATACTGAAACTCTGTGTGATTAAATTGCACCTAACTACGCACATCCCACATTATCATTTCTTCAAAGCAGGACTTGCGTTATTAAGTACGTACTTTGCTTCTTCTGAGTATAATCACATAAGAAAATACTATCATATCCAGTTTTTACTTTAACATTAAAATAAAATTCCAAAGTAACAAATTTCAATGAAGTAACTGAAAACACAAGGCGAACTTACATTCGGATTCCATTCCACTCATACATTACTCGAGTTTAAGAACTTCTTGATAAGTCACTAGTTTGTGCCAGTTATAAAGGAACTGTGAATAAATTACCCAAGAGCGGAGAATTGAAAAGTGCAATTAGGGCCGTGTAAAGTCACCATTATGATCATTAGCCTACTTCAGTATATTGTTGATCGAAATATGTCCTAACGAGACAACTGACCCGAATTGTAGTTGGGTCTTTCATTTACTTTTTCATGTCAGTGAACTGATTTTCCAACGACCCTCGGAAACATAAATTCATCTACGAGAGTAAAAACATTTGTAATACCCATAATTGAGTTCATATAAACTCCCAAGCGTGTTCGGACCACGACTTTGATTACTACCCAAGGACCTTTTAAAAGGACATATTCTGAAACTATTTATTTTGACATTTGGATCGTAATGACTATTTTCATTACGGCTTATCATAATAGCCTTTTTAAGGAACAAAAGATATGTAAATAATTTTATTATTAAAGCATCTTTGGAATATCAGAAAGTCCCACATCAAATAGATAATCCTAACATGAAAAAAAAAATCTACTTGAAATTTTAGGCTGTAACGGGTTTTACAATTATGATCTTCAAAAAGGCTTTTGGGCCATAATGACTACGAGCTCAAAAAATCTCTGGGCGCTATGAGGATCGACACAGAATTTTCATTGAATTAATAAACAAAATATAAGAGAAAAAGGATAGTTCGCGCTGCTGACGGAATTTCTCGCTTATATTTTTTCTTCGCCAAAACACGTCCCTGTTTATACGGCGGTAGCTTTAGTAACAAATTATTTTATGTGTACAGTCAAAGATGCTTTAAAGCGGAGATAAAATATTTAACAATAATTGTGGCCCTGATCACCACTGGAATACGCTGCACCTCGAATTTACAACGCATTTTTTACAATACACAGGAAAACATTGTGACGAAACTTGCATACCATAGCAGTTTTTAAGAATTTCTATGGTATGTAAAGTCCACCAACCTGCACTAGGCCAGCATGGTGGACTATATAGAATAACCACTCTCAATCGTACTCTCGATTGTAGAGAAGGCTCGTGCCCTGCAGTGGGACATATATGGGCTGATACTAATACAGACACAAACTTACACGTAGGAGAAACGTAGGTATCCTCATTGCTACCAGAACCTCTGCCTACCCCTTCTGGGAAAAAGGCGTATGGCGTGTAATTACTTACACTTTTACATCTTTGCTTTTATATTTTTTGACTACCCTTCTATTGCATACATCACGCAAATACATAACATGTCGATATCTAGAAAAGTTAAAACAAAAAAGAACAACAACAAAGACGTCTGCTATTCTAATTCCTTACTAAATTATTACCAGGATCACAATCAAATTGGATCAGAAGCTCCAGCTCCACAATTGTGCGTGTCAGCACAAAACCACATAGTCCCAGTGTCTTGCAGCATGGCCGAACGCTCGACGACAATTAATCGCCTCTTACGACACACACAGATTAGCTTTGCTGCATTCGACTTGTGCATAATATAGGCCAGGGACATAATTTTGAACTGGGGTTTAATAATTCTGTACGGGATGAATGTGCGCAATAATATTAATGTTATACATTTAGTATAACAGTACTGGGCACTGGCGTTCTCTATGATCACACTGGAGTAATGCGAGTTAATACTTCATATATTTTTGGAATTTTTGAAAGAACGCCTTAATAGAATTCTTTGAGATAATAAGATTACATTTATCATCAATGATTAACTATTGTGGAAGGTAAAAGTTCCAATTTCCCGAAAGGAAGGACTAATACCGATAGCCGATCATATATAGGTAATTATAAAACAAATCATTCTGTAACGTACCGAAAATCGTTTAGCACAGGTTTTATTTTTAATAATAAATTTATACTTACATTAACTCACTTTTTTTACTAGGAAGAGTAGGCAGAGATCATACCAAGACATTCACGTTTTGCCTTATGTTCCATCCCACAATATGATCGGGGGTGAGCCTATCACGCAGCTCGAGCAGAAACGACTAGAAAAGTCCAATATCTTTGCCTCTCCCGGAGTTCTAACCCCACACCTCTATATTGTAATCGTATCATATTAAAATAGAGCCACCGACAGATCAATTTTTAAGTTAACTATCAAACTTCAATACAACGTAGTAACAAAATCACGACCTCGACGCCAATATACATATAAGACATTGTCAACATTTACGCAATTTAGCGTAGTCTTGTTTGATATTAGTCCTGTCTATTACCTTACGAGCACTGACTGACACCGAGGTAATTGTGATCTCTAGCGACAATCAAATACGGTATAATAGCTTACGGTTTATTGCTACCACATCTTGTGACGTGAGCGATGTCAAAATGAAATTAGATTGTTATACGTTAAGGCTTTGTGGGTTTAATTGGCACACTTATATAATGCATATTAATGAATGGGTATTGAAATAAGTGAAATTCTAATAAGGTTGATAACGTCTGGAAAGCTTTCATATGTTATACAGGCATTGAAGTAAGCAGTTTAGTGCATGACAATTGACGGAAATATTTTATTATTCATTGAAATTTTGTACAAAATATCACTTCAGCATATTTTACGAAAAAAATATCTCTATAGTTCATTTAATTTAGTGTTATAACTACTGGATTTTTGTCAATAGATATCTTACAGAACTCGTTTTTTAGTTTTCTCAACATAATATTGAATTTAAATTTTGTTGTGATATTTAATTTAAGAAGTATGTTGATACGTTATGATATTATTTAGTTTTCGTGCAATATTGTTTGTTTTTTTTTTTGGTAATTAATTAAACTATAGTTATATTTAATCTAGCTAAATTTTAATGACGTCATTTCTCGACCACAATTTTCACTTCTAGGTGAGCCACTTTTCGTTTCCTTGACCATCTAGAAAAAAACTTTAAAAACAAAGAACGTATATTTTCGTGATTGACTATACGACGATGGCTTAACCAATGCATAGAAAAGAACATGGGCCATTGGTCCATCAAAACAATCCTGGTTTTCAGTGAAAAAATGTAATGGAAAAACATTTTCATTATTTAACTCTTGTGCTCCAAATTCGTTGCAAAGCCAATCATATTTTTTATGTCATTAAACTCTCTATACACGGCTATCATCATATTGGGATTGAAATGTTACGTAATATTTTGAAAAATATTTACTTACCCAATATGACAAATCGTCCGATTCAAATGAATCCCACTAATAAACATTTAATACGCAAACTGCGCTAGACAAATGATGTCCGCGTCAGTATTTTATCAAAAAACAATTCTCGGTAAAAGTGTATATCAAAATGAAAAATAATATTTCCGGATGACAAACGAACACCGAGTTCAAAATATTTTAACTGCGGAAATATTTTAATCGTGTACCAAAAAGTGAAGTGCTCAATTCCAGTATTCGACTGTGTTTTTGCACGCTGCTGGGTTGAGCGGGGGCAGAGTTGTATTTAGGATTTATTCTTTGGGCCCATTGTTGCACACCCTTATATTATTGGCGAATATTTCAATGTCCGTAGTGTTTTGTGTTGTGAGTGCATAACGAGGTGAATAATTTTAAATTAAATTTTGCACACAGAATTAGGTTCTAGAGAAGACTAACTTCAGAAACTACCAAACACTTTTACAGAGTGCTGAATTTTCAGTTGAATAAAAAGCTTACATAATAATATTATCTTCGTTAAATTAAGCGTGGACATAATATAATTTCAAGTCAAGTATAAAAGCATATGAACCTAATTTGTCAAAGTAAAAATATATGTATTCAAATATTTGCGCGTCAAATTAAATAATATCAAAGGTTCTTAAAATTGCTTATAAAAATATTTTTAGTTTTATTACTTTCAGAATCCTTCAACTTATGTTTGACATTTTTTAAGTTCCTGAGTAGTTTGATGTTTACAACTTGAGCAATTTTTATAGAACTTTTTAGGTATCATATTGGTTCTACGAACATGTTATTTATTTATTGTCAAATATATTCTGAAGTCAGTAGCGTTACATTATAATAGTAATTTATGCTGTCATTATGTTATTTTCTTTATGTTACTTTCTTTACTTTAATTAATTAGTAGATGTGCGTCCTTGGATTTGAACCCGCGACAAAAGTGAACACGTTAGCTCGTTACCAACACCTTATACTTGTAGTTACATTAATGTAATTTAATTGATTCACCATGTAGGTTGTCTGGGACTTAGATTTATGCCGGCATGGTTGATAAACTCGCTTCCTAATTAATTTGAGTCAAAATAAACTCGATGAACGTTGTTTAGCACTAGTATCGCTTCAACCAGCCCTTTCAGCAATTAATTCATAAGCTTAAGTAAGTAAACTGATTAACGTAGTTGTCATACATAGTCCATTGGTCTAGTCAAGCAAATAATTAAACAGTCAATTATACTTAATTGGTAAGTTACATTAGTGCGTTAAATATGATTAATTACTAGTATTATAAGGAAATAGGGCCCAAGGTATCTAGTTAAATTCTCTGTAGTATAATTTAATCACAAAAGCTGTTTTCATTGCTAGTGATATTGGTACATATCCCGTCCGGATACCAACAACCGCATATCGAGAACGCGTCGTAAATACCCACATATAGTCGCCTTTCAAGCTCACCTATAAACGGAAATAATCACACCGCCAAAATTGTGTCGTACAATGGAGAAAACCATCATACCTCGATACTCTATTTCGACTGTATTGTACTTACGACTATTGGCATTGAATTCACTTTGTCATTCCATATTAAAAATCAAATATATTAAAGCCCCCATAAAATTCCGCTGATTACGCCCCTGTCTTCTCTAACTACAGTACTGGGCGTCGGAGCAAAAACCGTGATCCCTTGTTTACTCAACCTCCTCAGGAAACTTTAGACAATGAGGTATGTAGTTTTTCTTCAAGAAACTTGTTCTCGGTTCATTAGAGATAATCCGAAGACTGGGTGATAAATTGATAAACTGCAAAGGGATCTTGAGGATTTGTCTTAATTAAAGAGCTTATTGCTGCTGTAACTGCGGTGTGAGCAATTTATATTTCGATACAGTGGTCTAAATCATTAAACGGTTTTTGCTATAGTAGAAGTGCGATATGAACTGTTCTATGTGCGTCGGTAAATCAGTAAATGTACTTGTTTTTCCAATTAGTGTTTCTTGATTGTTTAGGACAGTTATTTTACAGAAATGGTATGACTACAAATTGTTCTAGGTTATTATGTTTTTAAATGTATATATTATGTTTGTGTTCTTGGATAAAACTGAATTTAATAGTCGTTCGAAAGAGACAAGACATTCGATAGCTTAAATCGTTTTTTAAACAGTCTTTGAATAAGGCCGTTAAAATTAAACTTTTTTTACGAGCAGAATGTTTTTTTTTTATCACCACGAAGAAGATAAATAAATTCAACCCGTAGCTTTAGTACATCCACGGCGGAAACGAGCTGGATTTTGGCAAGAAATCGCTCAGTGCTCGCCTTAAGTCGCTGTGACATGCCATTTTCAATCGTCTTAGGAGACCCCTTATCTCCTCCATCGTAAATCTTCTCGCAGTAATCTACTGTTTACTTCGACGTTTTTATAGTATTAACAAATTTCGCTCTTGGAGGATAACGAGTAAATATTTTGGCAGCGAAATTTCTTGGAACGCGTCAAAGGATATTCTCGGGATGCTCCCAGCTTAGCAGTTTATTTTAAAACACGTCACTACAACTCTTGGTGGATTAGAACGCTCAATTTTATCAACTCAGTTGATTATTTTGAGAAATTTTGTAATTATAATTTATGAATAAATGTAAATTTAAAAATTCAGAATCATATTTTTGATGTTCTAGTTAAAGTGGGATCTATAAATAAAGGTTTTAACTATGCTTTTTATTTTACACTAGCTTTTGCCCGCAACTTCGTCTGCGTTATTAACTTTATTTACAATATGTTTAAATTGCGTCCTCATTTCTCCCCTAAAACTGAGAAAATTCTAAAACTCCGAATTACGTCATTATTTATTAGTGAGCATCTCCTGTTGGGCAAATGATGTGGCAATATATATTACTTACTTTATCAACAAAGATTTCCCGCGATAACTCCATTTAAAACATAAAAATCCAAAACCTTACAATTGTTCATTATTTAACTATAATAAGTAAATACTATTCAACATAATAAATTCCTCCCACTATTTACAATCCCAGAGTTACGCACAATTTATCTATAAGTATTATTTGCGCGAAACCCATTTAGATATATTTAAAACGAAAGTTGCTTATGCCCGAAATTGCAACATAACCTTCCGTCCTTTCCCTCTTTTTCCCTGACCCCTCCCGTAAATGAGAAACTCTTACACTCATGAACAACGTACAAAATTAGTAAAAATTAAAATAATGCTTTCTCTATCCAGTTCTTGAATTATACCATCAAGTTCAATTTGTTTGGTTATTTTGTATCCACGGAACCCTAAATACTTTTTATAAAATTTCATCCCCTTCGTGGCATTTTACCAAAATTAATACACGCCAATTTCTTGTGTTAAAATAGGTAGCTAAACTACGAATTTTCGTACCAATAACAGCAGTTTCGATTTTGCATACAAAATTACAATCCTTATTTTAAGCCCTTTGAGGCTAATTTAAGATAAAAAATGTAAGAAGTTGTTTTTGTTTTTAATTGAATACCTAAACTTCCAAGTTTGAAATCTATACCTTTCACGGTTCATTTTTCCATACAACACAATTTCACCCTTTTCACTCCTTTAGGGATTGAATTTCGGTAAATCCTTCATTAGTGCTGCTCTACATTATGATAGGAAGCCCCGTGTACAATTTCAAGTTCCTAACTCCAGTAGTTTTAGCTGTACGTTGATGTGACAGTTCGGTTCTACAAAATTTCAACCCTTACTACTTTAGGGTTAATTTTAGAAAAATAAAGTATGCAGCTATGTTTGTTTTTATTAAATTTACAAAAGTGCAGTTTGACAACTATGGCTTTAACGGTCTCGATTTTTTATACAACCGTTTTTTACCATTTTCACCTCGTTAGGTGTTGAATATCCATAAATCCTTCCTTAGTGCTATCCTATGCCACAATAGGAATCCCTGTGTAAAATTTCACGTTTCTAGCTCCAATAGTTTCGGCTGTGCGTTGATTAGATAGTCATTAAATCGCTCTAGTCTCGCAACACTTCAACCCCTATTTTAACCCCTTTAGGGCTAATTTAGAGAAACAAAGTATACAGTTAAATTCCTTTTTAAATGACTAACTAAAGTGCCAAGTTTGACAATTGTAACTCTAACGGTTTCGATTTTCCATACAACCGTTATTTAACCTTTTCACCCCCTTAGGGGTCGAATTTCCAAAAACCCCTTCTTAGTGCTACCTTAAGTCACAATAGGAATCCCTGTTTAAAATTTCACGTTTCTAGCTCCAATAGTTTCGGCTGTGCGTTGATTAGATTGTCATTAAATCGCTCTAGTCTCGCAACACTTCAACCCCTATTTTAACCCCTTTAGGGCTAATTTTGGAGAAACAAAGTATACAGTTAAATTCCTTTTTAAATGACTAACTAAAGTGCCAAGTTTGACAATTGTAACTCTAACGGTTTCGATTTTCCATACAAAAGTTTTTTACCCTTTTCACCCCCTTAGGGGTTGAATTTCCAAAAATCCCTTCTTAGTGCTCACCTACGTCACAATAGGAACTCCTGTGGAAAATTTCACGTTTCTAGCTCCAATAGTTTCGGCTGTGCGTTGATACGTCAGTCAGTCAGTCACCTTCCTCTTTTATATATATAGATAGACTAGCTTTTGCCCGCAACTTCGTCTGCGTTATTAACTTTATTTACAATATGTTTTATATTACGTCCTCATTTCTCCCCTAAAACTGAGAAAATTCTAAAATTCCGAATTACGTCACTATTTATAAGTGAGCATCCTGTTGGGCAAATCATGTGGCTATATATATATTACTTACTTTATCAACAACGATTTCCCGCTTTACCTCCACTTAAAACATAAAAAGCCAAAACCTTACAATTGGTCATTATTTACCTATAATAAGTAAATACTATTAAATATAATAATTTCCTCCCTCTATAATTTATAACCCTGGAACTACGCACAATTTTACTTATGAGTATTATTTGCGAAACCCATTAATGGATATTTAAAATGAAAGTTGCTTATGCCCGATATTCCAACACAACCTACCGTCCATTCCTTCCTGACCGTAAATGTGAAACTCTTACACTCATGAACAACGTATAAAATTAGTAAAAATTAAAATTAAATTCCCTATCCAGTTCTAGAATTATACCATCAAGCTCAATTTTTAAGGGTAATTTTGTACCCACGGAAACCTAAATACTTTTTATAAAATTTCATCCCCTTCGTGCCATTTTTCCAAAATTAGCGCATACCAATTTCTTGTGTTTATAATAGGTAGCTGAAATACGAATTTTCGTAACAATAACAGCGGTTTCGATTTTGTATACAAAATTACAACCCTTATTTTAAGCCCTTTGAGGCTAATTTAAGACAAAAAAGTAAGAAATTATTTTTGTTTTTAATTGACTACCTAAACTGCTAAGTTCGAAATCTGTACCTTTCGCGGTTCGTTTTTCCATACAACACAATTTCACCCTTTTCACTCCTTTAGGGATTGAATTTCAGTAAATACTTCATTAGCGCTGCTCTACACTATGATAGGAAGCCCCGTGTAAAATTTCAAGTTCCTAACTTCAGTAGTTTCGGCTGTGCGTTGATTAGATTGTCATTAAATCACCCGAGTCTCGTAAAACTTCAACCCTTATTTTAACCCCTTTATGACTAATTTTAGACAAACAAAGTATGCAATTAGTTTTCTTTTTAAATGACTAACCAAAGTGCTAAGTTTGACAATTGTAGCTTTAACGGTTTCGATTTTCCATACAACAGTTTTTTGCCCTTTTCACCCCCTTAGGGGTTGAATTTCCAAAAATCCCTTCTTAGTGCTCACCTACGTCATAATAGAAACCCCTGTGGAAAATTTCACGTCCTTAGCTCCAGTAGTATCGGCTGTGCGTTGATACGTCAGTCAGTCAGTCACCTTCCTCTTTTATATATATAGACTAGCTTTTGCCCGCAACTTCGTCTGCGTTATTAACTTTATTTACAATATGTTTTATATTACGTCCTCATTTCTCCCCTAAAACTGAGAAAATTCTAAAACTCCGAATTACGTCACAATTTATTAGTGAGCATCTCCTGTTGGGAAAATTATGTGGCAATATATATTACTTACTTTATCAACAACGATTTCCCGCTATAACTCCATTTAAAACATAAAAATCCAAAACCTTACAATTGGTCATTATTTAACTATAATAAGTAAATACTATTAAACATAATAAATTCCTCCCTATAAAATTTATAATCCCAGAGCTACGAACAATTTAACTTATAAGTGTTATTTGCGCGAAACCCATTTATGGATATTTAAAATGAAAGTTGCTTATGCCCCATATTCCAACACAACCTTCCGTCCATTCCTTCTTTTTCCCTGACCCCTCCCGTAAATGTGAAACTCTTACACTCATGAACAACTCACAAAATTTGTAATAATTAATTGTAATATTGCTTTCCTTGTCCAGTTCTTGAATTATACCATCAAGCTCAATTTTTTTGGTTATTTTGTATCCACGGAACCCTAAATACTTTTTATAAAATTTCATCCCCTTCGTGCCATTTTACCAAAATTAATGCACGCCAATTTCTTGTGTTTATAATAAGTAGCTAAACTACGAATTTTCGTACCAATAACAGCAGTTTCGTTTTTGCATACAAAATTACAACCCTTATTTTAAGCCCTTTGAGGCTAATTTAAGACAAAAAAAGTAAGAAGTTGTTTTTGTTTTTAATTGAATACCTAAACTTCCAAGTTTGAAATCTATACCTTTCACGGTTCAATTTTCCATACAACACAATTTCACCCTTTTCACTCCTTTAGGGATTGAATTTCGGTAAATCCTTCATTGGTGCTGCTCTACATTATGATAGGAAGGCCCGTGTACAATTTCAAGTTCCTAACTTCAGTAGTTTTAGCTGTACGTTGATGTGACAGTTCGGTTCTACAAAATTTCAACCCTTACCACTTTAGTGTTAATTTTAGAAAAATAAAGTATGTTTGTTTTTGATTGATTTACGAAAGTGCAAAGTTTGACAACTGAAGCTTTAACGGTTTCGATTTTCCATACAACCGTTTTTTGCCCTTTTCACCTCCTTGGGGGAGAAATATCCTAAAATTCCTCCTTTGTGCTACACTACGTCACAATAGAAATCCTTGTGTAAAGTTTCACGTTTCTAGCTTCAGTAGTTTCGGCCGTCCGTTGATTAGACAGTTCGGTTCTACAAAACTTCAACCCTTATTTTAACCCTTTTAGGGTCATTTTCAGCAAAATAAACTATGCAGTTATTTTTTTATTTGATTGATTAACGAAAGCGCAAAGTTTGACAACTGTGGCTTTAACGGTTTCGATTTTCCATACAACCGTTTTTTACCCTTTTTACCCCCTTAGGAGTCGAATTTCCAAAAACCCCTTCTTAGTGCTCATCTACGTCACAATAGGAACCGTTGTGGAAAATTTCACGTTTCTAGCTCCAGTAGATTCGGCTGTGCGTTGATTAGATGGTCATTAATTTATCCGAGTCTCGTAACACTTCAACCCTCATTTCAACCCCTTTCTGGCTAATTTTAGACAAACAAAGTATGCAGTTAGTTTCCTTTTTAAATGACTAACTAAATTGCCAAGTTTGACAATTGTAACTTTAACGGTTTCGATTTTCCATACAACAGTTTTTTACCCTTTTCACCCCCCTAGGGATTGAATTTCCAATAATCACTTCTTAGTGCCCACCTACGTCACAATAGAAAACCTTGTGGAAAATTTCACATTTCTAGCTCCAGTAGTTTCGGCTGTGCGTTGATTAGATAGTCATTAAATCACCCGAAACTCGTAACACTTCAACCCTTATTTGAACCACTTTAGGGTTAATTTTAGAAAAACAAAGTATGCAGTTACTCTTGTTTCTAGGTGAGTAACTAAAGTGCCAAGTTTCACAATTGTAGCTTTAAACGTTTCGATTTTCCATACAACCGTTATTTACCCTTTTCACCCTCTTAGGGGTTGAATTTCCAAAAATCCTTCCTTAGTGCTACTCTACGTCATAATAGAATTCCTTGTGTAAAGTTTCGCGTTTCTAGCTTCAGTAGTATCGTCTGTGCGCTGATTAGACAGTCATTAAATCACCCTAGACTCGCAACACTTCAACCCCTATTTTAACTCTTTTATGGCAAATTTTAGACAAACAAAGTATGCAATTAGTTTCCTTTTTAAATGACTAACCAAAGTGCCAAGGTTGACAATTGTAGCTTTAACGGTTTCGATTTTCCATACAACAGTTTTTTGCACTTTTCACCCCCTTAGGGGTTGAATTTCCAAAAATCCCTTCTTAGTGCTCACCTACGTCACAATAGGAACCCCTGTGGAAAATTTCACGTTCATAGCTCCAGTAGTTTCGGCTGTGCGTTGATACGTCAGTCAGTCAGTCAGGTTCCTCTTTTATATATATAGATTATATTTCTTGAAGACGATCACTGAAAATAAACATAAAAGACCAGATTGTTTACTGCCTGCATAAGAAAATGCGGACGTAAAACCATACTAGACGCTTCACTTTGCCACTTGAAATCCATAGTGATCGTGTAAAATTCAAATAATGACAAGGAAAACTATCCATGTAATTTGCTTATATGAATTTCAAGCATATGTGGAACCCATTAATCTGCACTAGGTTAGCGTAGTGGATAAAGGTCTGAACTACTGTTACCGGTAGATGAAGCCCCTATTTTTTTTTGTTTTTTTTTTTTAATTGCTATGAATGGCGAGACGAGCATGCCGTTCGCCTGATGGTAAGCGATACGACCGCTCATGAACAGTAGCAAAACCAAACAACACCTTGAATTACAAAGCAATGCTTGGCATTCCACTGCGCTCGCCATCCTGAGACATAAGATGTTAAGTCTCAATATGTCCAGTAGTTACTCTGGCTACAATGCCCTTCAACCCGAAACACAACAGTGCGTTTACACTGCTGTTTGACGGGAGAAATAGACACTGCGGTGGTACCCACCCAGATGGCCTCTCACATATGAGAGACCTACCACCAGTATTCTGGAGGATACGTACATCTGTATTTATGTATATGGGCAGATATTACTTTATCAAAGACTTTTAGTATGATACAGCTCAGTGACTGCATTGCATCTGATGTTAAGTGCAAATGACGTCCAGATAGAGTATCAAATGGCATCAGACGGCGGTCGCATGCCATTCGTCACAATGATGCCGACCCACTAAGATGGCAGTAGAACTCAGGATTATACCTATATATATATATATATTTATTGAATAAATAAATAAATTACACCCAACAGTCACATACATAGGTCCTGAGCCCACACTAAGATTGAGTCTTGTGTCGTGGGTATCAAGAACTACAAGAGACTTTTCGGTCTCACATACACCCAGACCCGGAAGAAATATTTGTGGGCCGCACAAACATTTCTCTCAGTGCGGGGATCGAACCCGCGGCCTCTCGTTTCACAGGCGGCGTCTAACCAACTGCGCCACGGAGGCTGTCAAAATATTTAGGTGGGAACACGTGTGATGATTTAATCAAATCGATCAATCAATTGTATCCCTACAGTTGAAAATAATCTTTATTTTCTTGGAATAAAAGCAAAACAATAAATGCGGTGTATAAAATATTTTCCAGTTGATGTGAACAGGTGCATTCCCTCGGGTCGTAGTCGGCACCTCCATACTGTAAAAGTTTCTAGTCCATCTGAGAGTCGAATGTGGTCTGTATTTTATAGTGTCAATTACTTTAGATCGTAACTGCTTTATGATGATGTGGGGGTTTGAAGTTTATTTAGCTGTTAGCTTTGAAGGTTGATGATCAGTGGAATAGCTGTTCGAATTTTCTAGAAGAATTCGGTGATAAAAGTCTTATGCATTTCAAATTTTAGTACTACTCCTTGGTAAGATTATCACGGTGAGTTTTATCTGCTAATAAGACCCAAATGCCTGCGGCATCCAACCGTATTACCGTAGTCACTCTTAGCTTTCATTTCTACCACTCCGCTAGAAAAGCAAAAGCAAGCACAGTAAGCAAATTTAAAAGATTCTTCTTGACAGCCTCCATAGCGCAGTTGGTTAGACGCCGGCTGTGAAACAGGAGGCAGCGGATTCGATCCCCGCATCGAGACCAATGTTTATGTGAAATTATTTGATTCAGCTTTGTTAGTTTTGAGACCAAAATGTCTGGTAGTTCCTAATACTCACCACACAATATTCCATCTCAGTAGGGGAAGGCCGGGCAAAGTGGATACCTTAAGGTTTTTAAGGTTATAACAGAAAAGGTATATAATACAAAATCAAAATAATTATCAGAAACCAGTCTTTATTTATTGCTCGTACAAATACGGACATCAGTTACCATTAATATTTAAGCAATAATCAACTACAGTTAAAATTTAAAAAAGTACGAAAGTATTCGCTTTGCCCGGTACCCCGGGTAAAGCGGATACAGTACTTGAGCAAAGTGAATACCCATATTCAATCTCTGATAACATAAAAATAACTTTGATAAACTGAAAAAAAAATACATTACCTATACAAGGTTTGCCTATACAAGGTCGCATAAGCCAAACCATACTTTTTAGCAGTGCTTTTTATTGATTCTCCAACTCTGCACAAATCAATAGCCGTTTGCATAGCATTTTCATCCCAAGTCCCTTGCTTAGATTTTTTTATATTTATTCACCATCTGAAGCAAATAAAGTACATGTTTAGATAATAAGTCACCAATGAGAAATGGCAGTCAAAGTAAATAGAGCAAAGTGGACCATATCCACTTTGCCCTATTCACTTTGCCCGACTAGATAAGTTTTGAGGTTAACACTATTTATACAGAAACTAATAATTCTGCCTTTCTGTTAAATATGCCATAAAAAACTACTTTGATATGGTACCAAATCAAGACATTCCTATAAATCAAAAACTAGTAATAAAGGAGAATTGATCAATGTACTTACCGCGTAAAATCAATCTTTTATTTACGAAAACACAAATCTCCACTCCCCGGATGAGACGCGACGCGGGCCCTCGCTTCTATGTTTGCCGCGTATTAAACCAAGATGGCCAAACGTAACAGTGGTGGCATATTGAATGAAAAAATAATAATTTAGGAATAGTGGGGCGTATTCGCTTTGCCCGGGGTATTCACTTTACCCGGCCTTCCCCTATAGGGTCAGGACTACTTATGGTAAGAAATAAAAAATAATCTATACTAATATTATAAAGCTGCAGAGTTTGTTTGTTTGTTTGTTTGTTTGTTTGTTTGAACGCGCTAATCTCTGGAACTACTGGTCCAATTTGAATGATTCTTTCAGTGTTGGGTAGTCAATTTATCGAGGAAGGCTGTAGGCTATATATCATCACGCTATGACCTATAAGACGGAAGCAGTAGTGATATTTCTAGCAAATACGAGGAAATTTTGTTCGTTTTTCGTGGTCCGATTGGTTGATATTCTAAAGTGATAGTCAGAATTAAACATTTTGACCGCCATTTTAAAACGTGTACGCACCCGGGCGGAGCCGGGCCCGACCGCTAGTAATAAATAACACCCAACAGTCACATACAATCCTGACCCCACACCAAGGCCGAGTCTTGTGTCGTGGGTATCAGGAACTACAAGAGACTTTTCAGTCTCACAAACACCCAGTACCGAAAAAAATAATTGTGGGCCGCACAAACATTTCTCTCGGTGCGAGGATCGAACCCGCGCCATCTCGTTTCGCAAGCGGCGCCTAACCAACTGCGCCGGGGAGGCTGTCTGTGGCTGGTGTATTGGTTTATTACTTTAGAAGGTTTAATGTGAAATAATAAATTGACTACTAATCTGCTAAAATTCATTGGGTTCTTTGCTTTGAGCATCGACATTTAACTACATAAGTCCTAATTACTTTGTTACTACAGCACTAATTATTCCGCACCAAAACAAATGATAGTGTGATTGCCTTCATATACAAAAAGAACTAAGACTTTCCCCATAGTAACCAGCAACCCTGGACACATAATATAGAAAGAAAGAAAGAAAGAAATACATTTATTGAAGGCGCAAACATATATAGGTAGGTAATAAAATAACAAAACATGCATAACATAAAAACATGACAAAAATACTATTATGCAACAATATTATGTGACTAAATTATTGCGCCGACAATGGGCTTCCCATTCAGCTTTATGCTGCAGTATGGGAAAAGCAAACTGCAGCGGTGATTTTCAACGGGGAGCCCTACAATATCATACTTTGCTGTCGGAAATATGTCATGAGTTTTATTAGACAAGTTATCATCCTTCTCATTAACAACTGCGACTAATAAATTAAGGGTTTTCCAAGGACGTAATAATTAAACATTACGCACAAAACATAGACGACAACACATAAGCTTTACGAAATTATGTAATTGACTTACGCCTTACACGATCAGAAAAGCAGTCAACATTAATGAGATTTTGGTAACGCAATTACGCACGGTTAACAACGACAAAGATCCGAGGCTTAATAGACAAGTTTCGAGAAATCTGGAAGTTATTAGAAATGTGATTTTTACAGATATCAGCTTGAAAAGCAATAATGGTTCTATTTTAGCCACTTACTCGTAGTTCGTCACCTTAAAATGGAGACGTGTATTTCGTCCCAAATCTCTCAAGGAATTTTATCTAAATATTATTTTGCTTTCAGTTAAACATTTCTGTTCAACTAAAGGTTGCCAGGAGAAAATCGATCAATGCGATATGGCCACCTCTTGTACATTATAACTTGAGAAATATAATAAAGCTATAGATAAATAAGTGCAGTCACAATCCCCGATTAAAATGGTTTATCAGGAGGCTTAACTTGAAATTTGGCAATATTTCATGTTCACTATAAGATTTTCATTATTGTGTACCAAAAATCCCCCTGTAACCCAAATAAAATCTCACTCAATTTTATTTTAGATAAAATTGAATCATTATGCAAAAACGGAATTTTTATTATCAAAATCTGAAGTGAAGTGAAAATATACGTTGTAATAACCCACGTCGCTATCAGTCGGGGCACATCAAAGCCATTCAAATTCCAATTTTCAATAATCTCGCCAATTTTTTTCCGCCGACGAATAGCTTTCATTACGCAACGATATTATGATTTCCTAGAGCTTTCCATACGAATAAGCAAGGATGCCAAACGAATGTCTGAGTTGTGGAAACACACGGGTGGTTATTGAGAGCGACTCGGCTGCGTTTTTAAATAGTATAATATTTAATGTAAGAAAATATAATTTTTAAACATCAAGAATATTTTAAACTGAAGGCTCTAAACGTTTTATATAATAATATTTTTTTTAAGATTCGTTTGTTCCACTTAGCTTAATCATCGATTCCCTAACCTCTCATATTTCCTATAGCTCCTACCAGAATTTCCCAAAAAAAAAAAAATCATAATTAATCAAGAAACATATTATTATAGCCGACGTCCATTTAGGTTAAAAGAAACTCATTTTTTATTTAAATTATAGCATTAAATATTTTTGTTAACTCGACCATCTATCGGCTACGCCCGTAGCTGCTACGAGTTCAAGCTACGCCTTAATGCTACGAAAAACGAATTGGAGCTTGCTACGAGTTGGCTACGGTTCACTTTTTACTACGTAACAACTTACACGCCTATTTTGTTAATGTTGTTCTTGCAACGCCTCAATTCTTACCCCATATATTTTCTCATGCGATTATCGTCCAAGAGTATTCCGGACGCGGGCCATTCGTAGGGCAGACGTTATCTTCCTCACGCGCCCCTGTCAGCCTCCGTTTGTCACGTAGATGATATTCGCACCCCACGTGTTATATCAGATGTAGTTGTATTGTATTTTATATCTATTTTGTATGGGTAAAATGATTATAATGCAAATTGTTGTAAGTGTAGATAGTCTAAAATATCGAATGGTATAAGTGGAAAAATATTGTAAGCTAATATTTTTTTATTTATTATATTTCAAATGAAATGTGATCATCACCACACATGATCATTAATTAATATGGAATAGGTCCCTGTTTTCCGAAATCTCATGTATAGAATAACAGGGATGGCTAGAGCAGATATATTTTTCTTCTCACTTTCTAATGTGTAAACTACTCAATTTTAGGTTCTCAATACCATAAATTAGCATCCGAAATAAAATATGACGTCAGATTGAAACAGATTAGCAGTACGTATAGAAAATCTGTTAACGGTATAGAAGTAAAATATTGAATCTCAGTGAGAACTCAATTGAACCCATTCTTGGCAGGAGTATGCATCTGCCAATTCACATATCTTGTGGATGGCCAGTTATACGATTTCATGTGAATTTTCCAGGAAGGACCAATAAGTTTAGTTGACTATTATTTGATTGATAGGATATAATCTGTACAAGTGATTCGTAAATTTTTAGTTGACTTAGAGTAAATATTATGTGAGGTATTTTCAGGGTACAATAAATTGCATTAATTATTTTGGATTGGATTGCAATTTTCATCAAATTGGTTGTAGCCAGTTTGTCAAATCAATATTCAGATAGTTAGATAGTTTCCCGAAAAATACATTTTTTTTTCTCAAATACAAATGTGTCATATTCTTTTTAAATTATTGTATTGTCATCCTTATTATTGACAAGTATGCAATTTTAAATTAATTCAATGTTTTAAAGTGCTCGAAAATCGACTTCAAAGATTCAGTTAATGTATGTACATACCTACATAATTATTATTATTATTATTATTTATTCTTAACTGCACGTAAAGAGGACAACAACATTAACATATAACAAACAATGAAAAGTACAGAAGGCGGTCTTATCGCTCTAGGCGATTTCTTACAGACAACCTTTGGATGGATACGAGAAAAAAGGAAACGAAGAGAGGGCAGTCTAGAAAAATAAAGGAAATAAGCTCCAGTAAAATAATAATATATAGATGAATTATTATATATATTATACATATACATACACATTTACACATACATACATATATACATACACATATACAACTATGATTATACATAAACACTTATAAATACTATATATTGCCTGTAGGTTTTATTATCCATATATAGAAGCTATACTACTCGGTTTGTATGTTTAGTGAGAAAGATAGTAGTCTTTCACCATTTTCTTAAACGATGTCAGTGTTTGAGCCTGTCTGACTATGGTTGGTAACTCGTTCCACAGTCGTACAGCTTGGACTGCAAACGACTTATCTGTGAAAATAGTAGTGTGCAACGGCATTCTCAGTTTCAGGTTCTCTGATGACCTCAAGGACTTAGAATGAGATTTATGAAGAAATATAAAACGTTGTTTGAGATAAGAAGGGGTGAGAGGGTTAAATAAGATATTGTACAGAAGAGATAGAATATGAGCATTCCGACGAAGTCGTATGGGCAACCACTTGAGCTTAGCTCGAAACTCAGAAACGTGATCATATTTGCGTAGACCAAATATAAACCTAATACAGAAATTTTGAATACGCTCAAGTTTATTAAGTTGGTCCTCGGTGAGATCGAGATAGCTGACATCGGCATAATCAAGGATGGGGAGTAGGAGAGTTTGTGCAAGAGAAATCTTCGTGGTAATGGGTAGAAAATTTACATACCGACATACATACAGGCAAAGCTAATAAAAGCGTGTTAATAAAGACCTGAACATATTAAAATCAGAGGTCTGAGAGTACATAATTTGAGTTTACTACAATAAATAATATAATTTACTGGCTTTCGCAAAAGCTTTAAAGAATTGGTCAGTTCGACTGCAATGGTACCACTGCCTTTGTAGTTTTTTGTTTTGTTGTTTTATTTCATTTGCTGAGTGGTATTCCAAGAAAGAGCTTAAAGTAGAATATTCGAATACCCTACCCAAACAAAACCCGTATTGGTGACCTCAGCAAGTAAAACGCAACCATACCTGCATGACCCTTAACAAGTAATGATCTATTTAGTTACTCGAGGCCTACCTAAGACAAGTTCTTAATTAATCATATCTAATCACAACTCAGTATTGTGACAACGTAATACGAGACCCGAAGGTTTATCGGCCACGGGAACTTTTCGTGAAGATAAACTATACCGGCAGCCCAAATGTGTCATGCGACTTAATAATTCAGAATGTTATTAAGGTACGCGGGTAAAGCCGGGCTTGTTTATATATTCTGTAAGAGGGAGAATAACTGTTTGAATTTAATCTAAATGTTTTATGGCTTTATTAAAAAATATATTAATATGCGTATTAACTGTAATTGTAGGACATTTGGATATTTGAACTGACTATGACCTCTTCCATGACAAACCATATTATGTGTACTCCTCTATGATTAGATTTCTAAATAATTCGTAAAAATGTAATAACTGAATTTTGTAGATAAGTACTTATAGATATTAAGTTTTTGATTATTGCGTAATTTTATTTTTTTGTTACTATGTTTTCTTTTGTTTTGTTATTAATTTGTTAAATAGATTTCCATTTTTATTTTTACCGATAAGTATATAAATGCCCTTTATTGTTGAGATTTTAGAAAAAATATTGTTTATTTGCCATTGTTTATTGATTAGAGTGTAAGTGTTTTGGTTCAAAGACTGTAAACTTGCATTTTACTTGAAATAAATAAATAAATATGAGAGATTAGTAGATCTCTCATATGTGAAAGGCCACCTGGGTAGGTACCACCGCAAAGTCTATTTCTCCCGCCAAACAGCAGTGTAAAAACACTGTTGTGTTCCGGATTAAAATACATTTTAACCAGACTGATTAATGTACATAATAAGTCTTAACGTCTTGTCTCAAGATGGCGAGCGCAATGGAATGTCAAGCATTTGTAATTCATGGTGTTGTTTAGTTTTACTGTCCATGAGCGGACTTATCACTTACCATCAGGCGAATGGCATGCTAGTCACGCCATTAATCGCAATAAAATTAATTATATATCCGAAGCCTCGGTGGCATAGTTGTACTAGGGTATGGTTACAAAGCTGGTCTCGGGTTCGAATCCCGGGTTGGGCGAAGTGATATTGTATTTTACCATTCATCATCTGCCCAGAGGCAGGAATTTGTGCCCGGTATGGCGATAGGCTCGTCACCTATTACATCGTGGGACGGAAAATACAAGGCGAAATGTGGGTGTCCTGGCACCTCTGCCCACCCCTTCTGAGAAAAAGGCGTGAGTTTGTGGATGAATGTACGTCATATTGATTGACGTCGCGACGAACATCATTATGTTGATTTGCGAGAATAAATGTGAGCCATAGATACTATATATAGGTTATAATTAGGGGATTATAGGTGGGTTGCTAATCATTGAAAATGAAGAGAAGAGAATGTCAATTATGAAGTTCCATGTAACACTGAGCGAGTGAAAGATGACAGTAATATTACTTTAGACATGTTTTCTCAGAGACATTGGTACCAGGAAAGAATCAGGGCAATACGTAAGAATAATAAGAATACTTAAGAAGATATTTCCTTGAATGTGCTAAAAAGGTACGTTTTAATATTTACCGTTATCATACAAATAGTTAAATCCATCCAAAGGTTAGAGCGATAAGACCGCCTTTTGTATTGTATTTTTTTATATCTTTGTATTGTTTTATTAATTAGTGTAGAATAAAGATAAATAAATGAATATAAATTTTATCAGAATAGCAAAAACACATAGCTGTTAGCCAACCTTTTGTAATAATTACCGCGTTACTGAAATTTAGATTAACCCGTAGGCTGTGTTTTATAAATTAATTTTTTATTTTGCTTCTATTCTGATTGTTAATTAATTGAATTGTTGAATACTTATATATTTTTTCATGTCTCCTATTTGTTATTACTACGGCGGTATTTATTGTCATATTTATTACATCTTAGAGATTATTCTTCAAGTTTATTAATTATATTATCTACTTTGAAGGTTGGTTGGTTGGACTCTTTGGCGGTTTTAATGTTTGTCATCCCGTCAGACAAATATTTGTTCAGATATGACTGTTTTTGAGACAGAAAAGTTTCTTGTATTTGATACCCACGACACAAGACTCAATCTTAGTGTGGGGTCAGGACTTTGTATGTGACTGTTGGGTGTATTTATTTATTTGTTTTTGTTGACAAAATGGTTATTTTCTTCGTTTTCTAACAGTCATTAGTTGATATTTTATGAAAACAATGTAGATGAAATAACTGCACTGCATATGGTGGCAATATAATGACGATCAGATAAGGCAACGATTGACAATACATCATTATCTCTTGCTAATCGACATAATTATGCCAGCCTTCCACATTCTTGAATGCCTCGTCACAACTAAGCTAAGCCCCCTTAATTATCACAAGGTAAGAGCGCTGCAAATCTACGTTGATGAAAAATTGGTACGAGAACCATGTATCTGGAAAATAAAAACTAAAGGAAAAAGAAAAGGCTTGAATATTGCAAGACACTTTATTTCAACCCACACAAAAACTGCATAACTCAAACGTATGCAAACTCTTTATTCCATCGCTGAAAAAAGCGGAAAACAGCTAAAACGGTTCGCCCAATCTAATTGACATGTTTGTTGATGTCTTCAGTGCTGAATTCTCGATAATTCACATGAAACCGGTGGCAGCGCGGTAGCAGCTTTATTTCCTACACGCCAGCGTTTTACTTGGGAGCTTCGAAATTAATATTTTTATACGGGGAACCGTCCGTAGAATATTGTTTTTAGGTAACACGCGACGTTTATTCGGTAGTAACAAACGCTTTTTAGTTTTCGCTCGCTGTGACCTACATGAATGTGAGTTTCAATTTTTAAGTTAAAACGTTGTTGGGTGTTGAAAAATATTACGTAAGTTTTTTGTCCATAACTTTAATTATAATAGTAAACATTAATTTTCGCGTCGTCTCTAAGACATCATTGTTCTGGGTTCAATTCCAATATCTGTCAAAGTTGTAAAGATTACTTGTTTTATAGTTATTATTAATTTTTATTTGATTTTAAAATAATTGATAATAAGAAAGTTGAGTAAAATACATTCATTTTTATTGCTCCAAAGCGTGGAGTGCTTACGACAATTACTTATCTTCAAGCAACGTAGCTTTTTAACCATAGAATGAATATACATAATTATTTTAATCCATTTTCTAAGCCTCAACTCATTATCAATTATTATGACTTTTTTAGTTAAGTATTTTACTCAAGCGTCTTTTTAATTTTTCTATACTTACTATTATTTTTATGTATCACCAAATGTTGCAAATACCAAATAATGAGACGGCTGACGTAATCTATATCATCTTTATTCATGCCTTCACAAACATCTCACCAAGCTGCCATCACGACGCCATTCAACTTTTGTTACGTACACAAACAGTCATTTGAGCACTCCATCGTATAGTAAGGCTTTTGTCTTACTCTTTTCTATTGATAATTACATTGTTATTGTAATAGAATATTTATATTATCTTCGTGACATCGAATACTGGAATACGTAATTGTTTCGTCAAATCTAGTACTTATGAATCAATTTCTTCTTGGTTTTTCCTGAAGTTTTACATGTTTACACTTCTGACTTTTTGGGGTACTAATATAAAATAACGTAATTAGTATGTTGTTATATTAACCGAAATGAAATTATACCAACTAAACAATGAGTAAGCAACGGTGTATTTTCATAGTATCTCTTTCTACATAAACATCATTATATATTTCTTGCGTATTGTACAGTATCAGCCTAGAAAATCTAAATCAAGTTTAACCAAGAAAAATCTAGCTCCAAATCTTGAGTAAAGATTTTTTAATTTTTAAACGACATTTCAGTAAGAAAGTTATAAAATTGTCGTCGTACTCTGCAGCATAATTTGTCACCGCGCCCACTTGTTTCTGACTTGACTGATAACCCGATTTAAAAAGGGGTTGCCCTTGTTTCACAAAATTTCACAAAGAAACCCTGTAACGTGATTTTGTCGGATAATAATAGCTTCGATGCACTTTATAGCCTCGTGTTTAACATCGTTCTGCATAATTATACCCTTACTTGTGGGGTTTTGTAGTTTTAAGTGATACAGTTGTGGAAAAATGCTAAGACGGTAAAAATACTTAGTTTCTACTTTCCAGTGTACTGTTTCCCTTATAAATATATAAAGGATAAAAACAATTCTAATGGTCTTCAACTCAGAATAGTAAAATGTAGTGATTTTATATTCAATAAAATAATTAAATTTTATGTTCATAAAAATATCTTTTGTCCCAGATAAAAAAAAAATTAGAAAAAAGCAATATTATTCAAATGAACTCAATTGCGATGAAGCACAGACCGCCTAAATGAAGGGCCTCTTCCAAAAAAGAAAACCGTAAAAATAGACAGACTTTGGGATATTTTACTCAATTTCGTGTCAATATTTTACGTCAGCTCGTAATATTGAAGACGTGTTTACTGTACTGATTACGGTCCTGAAAACATGCTCCATTTTTAAACATAAGATAGGCTGAAGAATTAAATTTTGGTAATAACTAAAACCTAATATTATTTCTTAGTTAGGTTATTACCTATTATTAAATAAAATATAGAACTTATTTACTTTAGGTATCAAAAACGGAAATGCCCAAAAGCTTGCAATAATTTTAACAATATCGAGAAATCCTTGCCTTCCGATATTTTTATAGTATCACATTGAGAATATTATGTTGAAATCGAAGTTGAGCGATGGAAAAATAATTATTTTATTCATCCAAGAATGCAATTATAGTAAATAATAGCGAATTATTACTATTCTTCAAGATATACGTATAGTTCGAAAACATTTACAGTAGAATCGTGACCAACACCTCCCATTACAAACTGTAATTGTATTAAAAGCGTTTGTAGATAACAAAAGAATGTTGATATAAATTGTAGTCACAATGAATGATAATTGAAAAATAATTACGGAAAAATAAACAATGATGTCGTTAGAATAATTGTCGTGTAATAACTGTAATTCTTGTTTCTTTTCCTTCAATAAGGTGTTTTTAGATGGAAAAAATTAAACGGTGATTCTGGTTTTTGTGGCGGGTGCCAGACGTATAAAATAGTAAAGTTTGTTGAATAAAAGTTTCGACCTTTGCTCTGTTTTCGAGCATTCTTGTAATTGGTTTTAAAAATTTCTACATTTATATGATTTTTGAACTTTTTGGCAATTAATTTTCTTAATCCATGCGCATTTAAAATTCTACCTATTTTGGCTAAAATAAAATAATATTCAGTCATCAGAAAAATAATAACGATATTTTAAGTATAAAAAAACAAAAAAGTAATTTTCGTACAACTGCCATATTAAATTCGTTGCGAAAATTATAGTAATTTCAACTTAACCTAAAGCATACGAGTAAAAGCCAGTACAATGACTACAAAAATAATCTCCAAATCAGAATGAAATCCCGACAAATAAAAGCGAACACACCCTTTTAAAAGCCATACGGGGCAGTTGTCGCTAAACTTGCGCACATTATTTTGGGCACATAAGCCCGGTCTTGTTATCTACACAAGCGACATTCACAATGCATTACATCAAAACTTCCCGTACGACAGTATTCTAGGGAGGGAAGGAAAATGGCGCTCATATTTTAACTATACACGGGGAGAACTGCGCACGATGTTGACTGTACGCTGTAATGGCTTTTAATTAAAGCCAAGAATAATCCTATACATTATCCCATAACACCACACCTTGGTTGTAGTAACGACATTGCACACGCGATCGCCACTTATTCCTTTAAAAATGTCGGATCATTAAAAAAGTAATGCATTGGCACAAATATTTTTAGCTGCTTGATAAGATATTTGTGTTAATGCATTGTTTATTTAATTTTATAAATGAAAAGATTATCTCCGAAAAAGAAGTGGATGTACCTATATTCCATCGTACTACGGATATAGTGGCATTTCTGTCTACCTCTTCGGGAATATGGTACACGTCGAATCATTTAAACATTAAATTATTTATTATTTGTTTATTTCATACAATATCTTTCATAAAAATGACATATGAAATCTATTAAAACTTATTTTACTCTTTCATATCTAACTGCTAAACGACCTTTAAATATTTAACTTAAATATTATTGTAAATAAAATAAATAAATATTATTGATAATTCAAACATGAAATGTTATGGAACTGTTATCTAGCAATGCGGAAACGTTCATAGAACATTCCTCGAAGAGCGCTTTGACAAAATCCTTCAAATTAATTCCTAGAAATAAATTCGCATCCTCAAAATAGTCTATTTTAACGCGCAATAAATAAACACTCGTTTATTATTTTATGTCTAAAACCTACAAAACACTTCCTTGAATCCAAACTAATGAAACATCTCATAGAAGTTACATCAGCATGGCAGGGAATTCCTTAAATCCACAGGCTACTACGTATTTAGTTTCATTCGGCTGTAACTGGAAGATTTTGATTACACGTATATAGTTATTTCCCACTCCTATTATTTACTTCATGATAATTTCGTTGCGGGTTAAAGACGAGTTAGATATACCCGGTGACTCGCCAAGCTTCAATGCTTAATTAAAATGCGCGCTACTGTTGATCCTGGCTTATAGGAGTTGCAGTGGCGGGTGTGAGGGCGGGACAGTCTACACATATATAGTGCGTGCGGCGCTGAAGAGGACGAAATAGCTCTGAAAACTTGTGTAAAAGTATGCTCAAGAACAGAAATGACCACATACTCGTAATATTTTATCCCAAATTACTTTAAAATACTTCCTAGAAGCGGTTTCGCATTAACAAAAATATACCAAGAGACCAGGGAATTAGGAAATCCCGTAAGAAGTGTATAAGGGAGTAGCTATATAAATTCAGCTCGTTTTGAGTTTCGCCGGACGATTTTCATAACACTTACATAGTGCTGATGGCGCTGAACTCAATGTCAAAATTTTTTCAGAAAACTCGCGCGAGTCAAATAGACGCAAAAAGCTGATGCAATGCATATGCGACCCCAAACAACATTAGTATTTCTATCGACCAAAGCAGAATCAAGCTTAATATATGTGGTTAGACCCAAAGGCTCATGACATTTTTCTGCCTATTTTTTTCTGTTTGATTAAATGTTTCTGTCTCTCTCCCTTCCTCTCTTTTTTTAAACACAGGAAGTCCACTACTAAACATAGGCCTATTGAATGTTTACGTACAGGAAATTCAGCGGTAAATATGGCTGAATTTTCATTCATTTCGTTTACAAACTCAACCGTACTTAAGCGTTTGTTTATTTATACACCTTAATGTGAAAGGCTTATCCCGACCGCAATACAAGTAGGAACAGATGTACAGAAATCTAGTGAAGTTACGTTTTGACGATCCTAGCGTGATTAAGAAGTAATTCCATTTCTACACGAAACTGTTCGTCGATTTGAAGATAATATTTGTTCCGGTTGTAAGTATTGATTAACTTTAAACTTTTGTTCCCGATATTAAGTTCTTGATCGGTTTTTAGACTAGGAAAATACATTATTCAATTTATTCTAAATTATCTTTATGACTTTTGCCAACCCACACTAGGCCATCATGGTGAACTATATAGCCTAACCACTCTGAATCGTACTCTCGATTGCACAGAAGGCCCGTGCCCGGCGATAGGACCTATGTGGGCTGATGCAAAAAAATATAAAGTTTGTAGTTACTTATTGGCTTCGAATATAATATTGTTAGATGACTCTCATAGCCCCCAAATACGGTACCAACTAACCGAATCATGTGTCAAGAGTATCATAAACGAGTTATGTCAAACCTTTCAGACCTGTCCAATTATTTGCTACTACACAAAAATTTGTCTCTACACGGAATTGTATCTATAACTTCCCGTTTCAGGCTGTTTATTTGTTCATCATTTTTCTCAGTTTGATAACCATCGAAGCACTGGTAAATTTTAATAAAGGTTGGCAACCCTCATATTAATATGGTAAATATTAGGCTACATAGGGGTTCTCACGTTTAAAATTAAACACTATCGGCCTCATTCATAGACTTTGAAAACCTATTTAATTTATTAAGTCTTTTGTCTCTTTTGCACATAATTTTAAATATGGAAAAATAAAATTTATTAAAAACAGTTCATTATTAATTACTATTTGAATTTGAATTTAAAACGACTTAAATTCAGTTTGGGCTAAGGAGCATTCGATAACTAAAATAGGTTTTAAAATTGTCTATGAATAAGCCTGAAAATAACACCTTTATCAAAAATAGCCCTAACATATAATATTATTAGGCTAACACAAAGTTAGGTTCAAAGAATATTCTTTTACGATGTCAAACTTACAGGCCATACAATGGTTATAACCGTTCTGCCTTTTTATATCAATCTAATGGTGAATTTAATATGAATAAATAAATAATAAAATTCAGTGATGCCAAAAAAAATGACTACTGTAAATACGAACAATGCGCCGAAAAACACGAGCCTTCGCTACCCATTGTATTATACACACATAAAGCTTATTTCAATTCATAAATGAAGTGCTTTTCAGGACTCAGTATGAGCATATTACCGGAGTTCTTTTGGGTGTCTTACCAGCCTCGTATTTAAATATACACAATGCCGCATTTAAAAGAACTCCGGAAAACATTCGAAGGATTTAAGTGTTGTTATAAAAGAGCCAAAACGGGAGTATAATGATCCATTATTGAAGAATGAACATTTAGAAATGGTGACCGAAGTAATAAGTAATAACTGTAAAAAAATATTGGTTGTACACCAAGATAATATATTTGATTTTTTAAAAGAAAATAATACAGTCATACACATACAGGCTGCAGTTTTTGAAAATATCGACACAGCTATTGTAACCTGTTTTACCCAATTATTATCGGTCAATCTGTTACAATTAATTAAATGCCCTTTCAATATCCACAGGATACTGCGGCGGTATTATTATGGCTCTTAAGTCTTTAATCTTAGCTCTACATCACGAATTGTAATCTCGACTAGAAATGTAGTTGTTATGAGAAAGAAAAATATAAGTAGAACGCACACACTCACAAAACATGAATTAACATAAAAATAACAAAAAGAAATGTAGGACTTTGCGCGACGCATATTGTGACACTTAGGTGACCACTCATCATAATGTTGCGCTGCAACACGAGCCACAGCGCAACGCTGGTTTTCACTAAAATTTTGTTTAAACGACAAGTAACTAAACAGATGCAAAATCAATATCCAAACATCAACAGAAGATTAATCCCGATATCAAAATACCCGCCCCAGTGTACATTATGAACGGATTTATCCCTAATATTCCAATTTTGTCGTGAAAATGTCGCCTGCATCCTTTTGATTACCCTCCAAACGTGTTTCCTTAGAAAATATTATGCATGCACAGCCCGTATGCGAGACAAAAGTGTAACGTTACAGACAAAAAGGCTTACCTACTTGCCGGTACACGTACTGTTTTGCAACTAAGGACGCTGTCATACACAATATAGAGATTTAAAGGTGGAAAATGTTAATACTAACATTGATTTAAAAACTAAGGATAGGCCAGTAAAGTACTTTTGGAGTTTCAAAAACAGGAGGAGAGAAAATCGAGCTGAAATAGTTATTACATTCATTTAATTTCATAGATTGTGTCTAAGCGGTAATAAAAAAATGTTATCTTTATTATTATTAAACTTTCTGTCATGATACAAGCAAGAATTTTCAATAATAATATTTTCAGTAACGCTCCAATGAATGCTATAAATGAATTGTACTTATAGATTTTGCGGAAATAAACTATATGGATTTGTTGCGAGACGCAACGCTTTATCAGACTTCCATGAATTCTGTGTATGACGTATCTTAGTTAAAATATTATATAATAGATGGGTAAGCAATCGTATTATACGTGACAATCGCCGTTTGTGAAACCTTTACAACTTGAGGAAGATGCGAATAGAAAATCATACGCAGTTCTTTGTCAGTCACTCGATCATTTTTCATCAACTTCTATATTCTAAAGAAACAACACATACATATACTATACTGTACTATACTATACTATACTATACTATACTATACTATACTATACTATACTATACTATACTATACTATACTATACTATACTATACTATACTATACTATACTATACTATACTATACTATACTATACTATACTATACTATACTATACTATACTATACTATACGAGAGCAATCGATGCGTTAATTATAAGCTTATTCTTCTACAAGCAATTTTAATCAATATTAGAGATCAACAACAAAAAATTCTATCTACCATTATAAAGTTATTTAGGCGGAGGGTTCTGTACCATCCTCAGTTCGCTGAGCTTAACCCAAGATGTAATCATAGACAAGGCGACACAAAGTAAGAATTACACAACAAACACGCCTTAATGGACACAATAATCAATGAAACCGAATTATGCAGTACTGATCTGAAATGCAAAAAAGTAGCAGAGTTTCAACTGTATCAGTCTAATTACGTTCCATTGTAGGGCACAGACCTCCTTTACAATAGTGTAGTATACACAATAATATAAAGAGTACGGTTAAGAGTGGTTAGGCCAAATTGTCCATCACGCTACAGACGCTTTCAGTTGAATGCCAAGCATTGCTTTGTCATTCAAGGTTTTGTTTGGTTTTGCTACTGTTTATGAGCGGTCGTATCGCTTACCATCAGGCGAACGGCATGTTCGTCTAGACATTCATTGCAATAAAAAATACGCTATCCTGGTGCGGGTTGGTGCACTATATACCATAGAAATTCTTACGAACGCCATTATAACACCACCTTACAAACGTACTTGACGATTGCTACGTGATCAGACTTGAATGTAATGGAAAAGCGACACCGCTCCTCTTGTCATGGGGGTGATTTTTTGTCTGAATGTGATTCTCTTTATTGAGTTGTTTGATGTATCTTTTCAATTTATGACTGGGGATTGGAGTAGGGATTGAAGTTCGCTTCGAGGATTGAAAGCAGATGATTTGAGCTCGACTGTACTGTATGCATTACAAATAATGATTGAGATGGTGCACATTTATAAGTTGCATTGGGACCAAGCTTTCCAGTCAGTTTATGAACGACTTCAAAAGAGGAGATAATCAATTCGACTTTTTTTACTTCATAATTACTTTTGGCACCACTTCGTAATCATTCAATCGGCTCACTCACATCAATACTTTCAGTTTATTAATCTTAGAGCAAATAATGTTTTTCCAATAGAAATATAGAATTGCTTTACACAACAAAGATTACCTCGGTGGCGCAGATGTACAACGGTACGTTTACATCGCTGAGATCTCAAGTTCGAATCCCGGGTCGGACAAAGTGGTATAAAATTTTTATATTTATTATCAGCCCAGAGTCAGGAATTTGTGTCATATATGGCGATAGGCTCTGTCTCTATTACATCGTGGGACGGAACATACGATTTTTTTATTTATTATCAATATTTTTTACCCGATATGGCGATAGGATCGCCTCCTGTCTCATTATAGGACAAAACACATTAGGCTAAACCTTAGTGTCCTGGTAACACTTCTGCCTACCACTTCTCGGGAAGGCGTGAGTATATGCATGCAATATGCATGTATATTATTTTTACAACTTGATCAACAAACTCCTCATCTCTACCTACTCTTCAGCTTAACAAATAAAACAATGTTTCTTATTGTGTGTTGAAAATAATTATTTATAAACACTGTTATACAGCACACTAATTAACAGAAATAATATCACAAAGCGTTGACACATAATCACAATGTAAACATATTATTAGCGACTACTTTCAAATTTTATTAAAAAAAATTACCGTGACACAACAACAATGTTTATTAAATGATTGATTTTATTATAATTTGCCTTATACTATCTAGATCTTAAACAAATATAATTACCAACTTAAATTTAAATAACTTATTACACAAATTACACAAATGATTAGTGACTATGAAATAAGTAGTGAACGCTGCGCGTGCCGAATAGAAAGTGAAGCTCCGTCCCAAATGCACAACCCCTCTTGGATTCGGTGATGACGTATTCAATGGTCGGGTGATCACGTGATGCGCTGGCTACGCCCTCTTTTCTTAACTTGATGCTAATACGGCCTCTCCTGACGCGTGGACGTCCACGTCCACCTCGGTATTGGAGCTATGAGCAACTTCTCCCATTGGTGAAGGTTGAGTTTGATGTTCTTCATTGGATGAATCAGGACAGCCCTCGTCACTAGCTGAATATAAAAATTGAAGTTTTTATTAAATTGTCAGTTTATAGTTCAGCCATGCAAACTATGTTGATGTTACTAACTAGCTAGTGTGGCATGCCAACGTGTGTACATGTTTTGTGTCCGTTGTTAAGCTAAGTTAGCGATGTAAACAAAAACGACATGGTCAAGTTATCATGTCGATGTGTGTAGTGACAGAGTATAGTAAAGTTGGTATGGCCAAGTTATCATACCAACTAAGCCCGTACATGACTCAGTTAGCATGTCGGCTATAAGATTGACATGTCCATGTTATCATGTCAACTAGTGGCACGACATGACCCAGTTAACATGTCGGCTTCATATGTGACATGGCCAAGTTATCATGTCAACCCTACAAAGCATATGTAGGCCAAAAATATCAGTATTACTAACTGTTAAAGAATGCCGCACATGATTCAGGAGTCCATTCTCCACGCCATGCCACCATATATTCGGCGGCAGCTCGCGTGATTTTACCAAAGGAGCCTGCAAGCAGTCGCAGCTCGTAACGATCATGTGGCAATACTTTCAATACGCGGTAAGGCCCACGCATTCCCGAGTCTAGTTTTCCACTACTCTGCGCTGCCTTCGCGACGAACACTAAGTCGTTTACTTTAAAACGTCTAGTAGCCTTGCGTTGTTTGTTGACATAGGCATCCTGATATCTTCTGTTCTGCTCAAGTCGTTCGGAAGCCATATGGCGACGTATTTCCCGCATGGCCTCGCGATTTGAATTAGTGTTGTCGAGAGCAACGTCTCGTATGAGAGACCTTATTACAGGCGTTGCGCCTTCAATACCGATGAGCAGTTGCATGGGAGAATTATGTGTAGTCTTGTGCGTCGTACAGTTAAGCACTAGTTGAATTCTCCAGAGAGAATCAGACCACTTATTGCCCTTACTATCAGCTTCAACCCTGATCATATTAAGAACGGTGCGGCAATAGCGTTCCGCCTGACCATTTTCTGCGTGCATTTCCGGGGTGATGTAATGAACCTGACTACCCACGTCATTCGTCCAATTTCGAAAACGTGTACTTTCGAACATTCGACCGCGATCACAAACGATAAGTTTAGGGGTTCCAAACAAAGAAATAGCGTTAGTCATAACTCGAATTAATTCATCAGAATCTTGACGTTTAATCGCATAGAGTAGGCAAAACTTTGAATAAGCGTCGACAATAATAAGAATGAATTTAAAACCATTAGATTCAGGTAAGATGCCTAACACATCTATATGTATTGTGCTGAACGGAGTATCCGGTTTGACCCATGACGATATTGGTTGATGAGAGGCCCTGGGTACTCTCTTTGCAGAAATACAGATGAGACAGTGCCCAATGTATTTTCTCACAAAAGTCCTTAATCCCGGAAACCAGAAATGATTTAATATAAGATCGACAGTTTTGTCAACACCAATATGATCATGTTGATCATGAAAAATGCGCAACAAGCTTAATCTATGCCCCTTCGGAATATAGCAAAGCAATTTAGGGTCCTGACCGACGGGCGTATATTTATAAAATAACAGATCGTTGCAAACTACGTAACGTGATTGATCTAGTTCGTTGTTTCCGAGTTTATCAATTAGAGTACGAGTCTCATCATCGGCAGATTGCGCAATTTCAGCCCAAGTTTTCGGCTTCGTGATAGTTCGCACGTCTACAGGGTTTCTACTCAAATAGTCAGCGTGGGCCATTTGGGACCCCTTTCGGTATTCAATTACGAAATTATAGTCTTGCATATAAATCCACCAACGCGCTACACGGGGAAGTAAGTCTTTTTTTCGTTCTGTTAATTTTAACGCATTACAATCTGTTACTATTTTAAACCTTATGCCTAGTAAGTATTGTCTGAAGTGACACAATGCTTTTACTACTGCGAGTGTCTCGAGTTCGTAAGAATGATAACGAGCTTCCGCACCTTGCGTTGTTTTGCTAAAATACGCGACTACCCGACGTTTCTTATTTACGTGTTCTTGGATTAACACGGCACCATAACCGATGGAGCTAGCATCCGTGTGTAGTTCGGTTGGCAAGTTTTGATCAAATATGGCCAATACTGGCTCGTTTGTCATACACTCTATTAAATATCTGCGAGCAGACTCTTGTTCCTCACTCCACACGAATGGTACCCCGGCACGAGTCAATCTAGCAATAGGTGCAGTTTTGGAAGCGTACCCGGCAATGTAACGGCGAAAGTAACCAGCTAGTCCTAACAACTGTCTGACTTGTTTTACATTTGTAGGTACAGGTGAGTTCACTAGGGCCTGCACTTTTCTGTCGCTCGGTCTAACCTGACCTTGACTTATTTTACGACCAAGATATTCAACCTCTGTAGATACAAACGTGCTTTTCTTTAAATTGATCGAAAAACCCGCGCACGTCAAAGTTTTCATCACCTCTCGCAAGTCTGTCAAGGCCTCATCTACGGAATTTGACAATATACAAACGTCGTCTACGTAAACTAACACTTTGCCTGAATTTATAAATGTTTGCAAAGTTTTCGAAATTATTCGTTGGTACACTATAGGTGCGTTTGTGAGTCCGTAGGGCATTTTAAGATACTCATAATGCCCCTCAGGCGTCACAAATCCGGTTTTTGGTATGGAATCGTCATCAATTTTTATCTGGTGGAATCCAGTAGCCATGTCAATACAACTAAAATATCTGTGTTTGCCTAGGCGGTCAATATGGTCCTCTATGAGAGGTAACGGGTAACGATCTCGCACTGTAATGGCGTTCAACGCACGGTAATCCACACACATGCGATCGGAGCCATCCTTTTTCTTGACAAGAATGACAGGGCTTGCGTAAGGAGATTCTGATTCGCGGATGATTTTATTTTTCAATAGGTCTTGAACAATCCCTCGCACCCTGATCTTTTCGTCAAGAGAAAGTTTGTACGGACGGTAGTGAACCGGCACATCACTAGTTAATTCTATATGCATGGTGCCTGTATTAACGGTTGACGCGGCGGTGCCGATTATGAAATAATCTTTAAACTCCGCGATTATTGAGGACAACTTTGTTCGCTGGCCACCCTGAAGTGGTGACTCAATAAGGGTTTGTTGGTCCAACTGAATCTGTAATACCTTACTAGCACGGACTGATTCGTCGACGCGCGTTAAACGTTGCTGTTTGTTCGTTCGTATATATGCTACACCCTCGCGGTTTAATACGTCTGTTCCTATGATCACGGGTACATTCATACACGACTCGGAAACTACAAGAAAGTCTATTTCCAAAGAAATGTCATTAAATTCAATTACCAAAGTGACGTAGCTGGTACATTCTACGTTTTGACTACCTATGCCCCGTAATAATTGATAGGTTGGTATTTGACAACAATTAAAATGTTTTAGAAGTGCTGCGGATATTAGAGAAACGCGCGATCCACTGTCAATTAATACGTCGGTAGGTACGTTTTGAATTACTGCGGTCACAATATCATTGTCAGTTGATTTACCCTCTAATTCACGACAAAAATTAACTTTTTGTTTACGTGCTTCTAAACGTTGCTTTGAGAAACAAACGCTCGCATCATGACCAATTTTCTTACAAAAGGAGCATGTCTCAACCGTCCTCTGTGCAATAGAGTTATTAATATTTTTGTTGTTTGGAGAGTCAGATTTATTACGTTTAGGACATGATCCTTGTGTATGACCTATTTCATTACAACGAAAACATTTCACTGATTTCAACCCGTTATGAAATGGTCGTTTCCGCGTATTTCTTTCAATACTATTATGATTACGAACATTACGCACAGAATCATTGGAGGTGCTGGGTTTCACGTAAACAGAAAAGAACTCTACTAAATCCTTAGGTAATAATTTTGAATTTGTTGCTGTTGCACGGATTTGTGGGTCAGTTATTCCACGTATGATGATTGCGACGATTAGTTCGTCACTTAAACCTTTTACAATATTTAACCGCAATAGCGAGCGTCTTGCATAATCAGCGTACGTGGGATAACGATCAGAATTCGTGCACATAACATTAAACAAAATACCCGCGATATCGATTCTTCGAGAACACAAAGGCTTGAATTCAATTTTAAAATTTGACCAACTGCGGTCGTGAGTCACCCAATCTTGCAACCAAGATTTGGCGTCCCCCGTAAGACAGTTAGCGATTCTAGATAAACATTCGTTATCGTCCCATCCATTTATTTCACGAGCTCTTTCAACTTCGTCGCACCAAGAATCGATATCATTCACACTGGGGTCAAAATTAGAAATATAAAAATGGTTGGATCTTACTTTACTCAATGCACTCAACGCTCCGATGATTCTGTCTGTAGTGTCAAGGCTCGATGCTGTGGCCCCAGTAACACTCGTGCTAGCACGAGATTCCGAGGGCGCAGGTGGCGTCGGCGGCGTGGCAGTACTCCGAACTATCGCGGCGCCGGCACCCACCTCGTCCGCGGCAAGATCCGTACCACGTGCAGCGTTCACACTAGTTGAGTTTTCTAGAGCGGTTAAACGTGCGAGGATCATTCCGAGGGTATTTCGAAAGTCCACCGCATCTTCGCTTCTATTTGCCCTGCTCCTAGTTGTGCGTCTTTCAGCCATACTAAATTGTACTATGTAATAATTGTTTCGTCAGGAAATATCAAAGCTGGACAGAGCTATGGAGCCCTATCCCACTTCTGATATTAGCGACTACTTTCAAATTTTATTAAAAAAAATTACCGTGACACAACAACAATGTTTATTAAATGATTGATTTTATTATAATTTGCCTTATACTATCTAGATCTTAAACAAATATAATTACCAACTTAAATTTAAATAACTTATTACACAAATTACACAAATGATTAGTGACTATGAAATAAGTAGTGAACGCTGCGCGTGCCGAATAGAAAGTGAAGCTCCGTCCCAAATGCACAACCCCTCTTGGATTCGGTGATGACGTATTCAATGGTCGGGTGATCACGTGATGCGCTGGCTACGCCCTCTTTTCTTAACTTGATGCTAATAATATAGTCTTTATTTTTGTTCATCTATACGACTGTTTGTTGTGCAAAATAAAATAAATAAAAAGTGCTTATATATATGTACTATTGATAGAAGTTAATACATAGTCATCATATTCATCATTATAAGCCACTAATGATATTTAGCAACTTAAAATCTATTACCAAGGAAGCTGTGAACCAAGGTTTATTTAAAATAAAAATAGTTGACGTGCCAGCCACTAGGTGTCGCTGTGTTAACGAGATGCACAAGTGCGCCACATGTGGCACGCCTGGATAATTAATGGGATGTAACTTAACAGCCTTCACGGTATGAAAAGTCAAATACGAAAGTACTTCTTAGGGAGATGTGTATAGTGTTGAGGTTACAAATATTTGTTTCAGGGTGAATTGTTGTAATAGCAAATTTTGTGACCAGGATTTGTTTGTATTTTAATACAACTAAACATAACCATCACGCCTTTTTTGCTGACGGAGTAGGTAGGGATGCCAGGACACCCACGTTTCGCCTTATGTGTTCCGTCGCGTAATGTGATAGGGGGTGCGCCTATAGCCATATTGGGCACAAATTCCTGACTCCGGGTTGATAAAGAAAAAGAAAATCCAATTTCACTTTCGTGACCCGCGATTCGAGCCCGAGACCACTGCGTTGTAATCGTACAGTACAACTACGCCGCCAAGGCAGTCAATTTTAGCTTTTTTAATTCAAGCTTGATTAAACAACTATAACGCACTTAATAGTTAATGCAGTTTAAATGTAGTATCTACTAACATGAGTTAACACGCTTATACCGAACTGTTCAAAACTGTATGACTTAACTCAAAACTAATACTTGCCTCGACAACTGGGACGGATTTTCCATAATTATGTATGTTACCAGCTATTTGGATAAATACGAATATACTCCCAACAGTGGAAAACCAGATATGCCAGTAAAATTCCAGAGACAGCTGTATTTCTGACCTAGTTTTCTCCCTGTCTCCTCCAGCCAATAGAGGTTTACTATTCCCCTCTTTTTCATTCATAGACAAGTTACAATATTAAATCTAAACATGGTTTAACATAACATGAAAAAAGTAAAGCGCAAAGGAATAAAAAATATCAGTTATTGGCCGAGTTCGCGTTCTAATTTTAAAAATACCTCTAGAAAAAAATTCGTTGATTATTTTCAACGTTAAATATATTAATACTTTAGACTACTCGTGTAACCTTTCGTGCTAAAAATATTAAATGTAAGAAATATAAATAAGTATTTTGATAATTAATTAAACAAATTCTAATGGTGTTAATTATAATTAATGGCCGGGAGGTATCTGTGAAGCTTCTTACCTTTAACATTTAAAAATAAATACTTGTTAGAAACTTCCGCCATCTTTAAATGATTCGATGTTTTGGTAGAAAACGAACCGATCTTTATCAGTCCACATATGTCCCTTTTGTAGGGTACAGGCTTCCTTTATAACCGACACTATGATTGAGAGGGTCAAGAGTAAGGCCATATAGTCCACGCTGGCCTAGAGCGGTTCGGCGGACTTTTTATACCATATAATTTTTTACTAGTGTTAGATACCATTTTGTAATTGCTAGTTATTTAGTATCAAGGACCTCAACTATAGCCAATATGTACAATACGCATTTTTCAGTAGCATACATAAACAATAACAAACTAATTGTTTTGTATACAATTAATCTAATTTATGGTTTTTGTAAGTTAGCGTTCTCACGATTCAATTAGTTATTTATGGCCAACTCTTAAGGAATGTAAAATATTAACCTTTTTAATTTTTTTGCTTGTTGAAAGTAATATTTATGTCCCGAGAACATAAATATCCCTTTTCTAATATTACGCCACTCGTAGTGGGTTTTTGTCAATTAGCGTTGGACAATTAGCGTCCCCACGACACAGTTATTTATTTATTGCCAACTTAAGCAATGTGGAGTACCCTTTTAATGTTTTTAGTTATTGACTGTAATGTTTATGTTTCGAGAATCATTGGGTCCCTTTTTTTTCCCAATAGTGCGCCATTTGTTTGTAATAATTTATATTTCTTTATGAACTGTAAGGCGCCACTAATGTTCTGTCAAACCCGTAGTATAAGAACGCTGTATTTTACAAGGGACGAGACATTCGTCCTCAAAGCTTTGCATAGTAAAGTTCTAGTTAATCATTTTGTATTGTATTGGTATATACTTTTGTATATACAAGTTAATTTGTATCTTTAAAAGTAATTGTATAGATGTAGATAAATGGAAGTAAATTGTTATTTTGCTAACTCGTTGTCTGATTTCTAATATCAGAAGTGGGATAATCCACAAGGCCGTCCTAAAGTTATATTTGTTGTAGTACAATAACAAGCTGTGCAAATTGGTATCCAGTAGTGAATCCAGAGAATACTGTATTAACCGAGGGTCCAGTTACGTCGCAAGTATAACAAATGCAGACCAGGTGAAGTATTGGTTAAGACGAGGATCAATTTTGTGGTGAGATTGCTGCTACCGAAGGTATGTTTTTCATTTAATATAATGTTATTGTTCTTTTGAAAAAAAAAAAATAGTCCAACTCTGAGAGTTGAAACTAGTGATTGAAGAATAACAAAAAAAAAATATGTTTGTTTAGTCTGCCTCACCAGCAGATATCAAGTTGTACGGTTAATAATTTGGTGAGACATATTACTAAACATTGACGCACACATTTTAAAAGTTATTCCTTGTTCAGCTAGATAATATACACGGCGATCCGATATAACTGATTATAAAGTGCATTTTTTTTTTGACAATTCAGTAGTTTGTAAACTACCTTGGCAGTAACAATATTTGGGTAAATCTCGACATAATGACCCACGTAAGTTCTTAACCCCTTGTTAATAAGGACTTTACGCAGTTTTCAAATGCGATTAATGGAATTTGACTCAAAAACGTTATTCAAAGATAAAACGTTCAATCTCCTCTTAACATTATTTAATTTACGTTTTTGTGGTTGATTAGCGGGCTTTTATGTATACTTAGTTATTTTATGCGTACTTAGACTTCGACCCAACAGTTATAACTGAATAATTATAACTAACAATTTTGGTCTCGTCTTGTTTATTATTATTTCTTTATGTTAGTTGTGCTCGTTACATGTTGGAATATTTTATATTTGTTTTCGTTAATTATTTCACGAATGTGAAATTCTCCATTGCTCGTTGTTTTTGAAAAAATGTATACTGCAGTTTAAACTGTGAAATAAAATATTATATTAGAATCATATTTATACGAAATGATATGCATTACAACATTCAAATTTAGTAATTTATAAGCTAAAGTAAGTATAAATAAAATACTTAATAACCTCTCCTGTTGAAGAGCTGTTCACATAATACTGTATGTGCCAATATAGTCAACCTGAACAACTGATGTATAGGTATAAATTATAAAGGTGAAATTTTAACTACAATTAATGTTCTAATTATCTTAATCTAATAAATATTAAATCTCTCTCGATCCATTGTAGAAGATCCCTTTGTTCAGCGATACGAGACCAAAGGCTGATGCAGTAAAATAATGTAGATACAGTTACTTTAAAAGAAAATAATAGAAAAACAATTCAATATCTTTTTTTAAAAAATATTGTATGCTATCTTTTAGCAGCAGGGAACAGGTTGGATTTAGTTTGCCTGTTCAGATTTAATTGAAAATAGATAAATAATAACAACATAAAGCCGTAAATGAGAGGGACGAAACTGAATATTATAGCGTCGCTTCTTCTCAAGTTTAAGGACAAATATACAGGTGCAATGTTTTATGAATATATCAATTGCGAACTTGAGTGTGGCCCAAGCAAGCTGTGAGTCTTGGCAATTCTGGGTGACATTAGGCAGTCATATTTTACTAAACAATCAGATAAACTAATACCTAAACTCAGTTAGATGTATGTGGATGGTTTAGTACAGAATTAGTTTATCAGAATTGCATTATAGCGGAACTCTGGTCGACAGCTGATCTGTGTGTGAAATTAAATGGTTAACAGATTATCAACATTGAATAATGTTGGAAGTAGAAACGTATTACAGACCACACAAAACAAAACAAAGAAAAAACACGTGTGTGTAATATACTAAGTAATCACAATGGTTAATTGACCAGAGACTATAATTGCTAATTAAACGAAATTGTCAAATATAATGAGAATAAAATAAAAGAAGTTGATATGCACTGGTTCTATGCCATATTATCAATCTTATATTACAATAGTATCCATCAAATGGTTGTCTCTCAGAAATTGCCTTGTGCGATAAGACCGCCAATTGTACTTTTACTAATGTGAATTGTTTATTTTTGTATTATTTATGGTGTACAATAATGCTTAATAATGAATAATATAAATGGTGCATCACAAACCAAACCTGAAACGTGTTTGGCATACAGAGTTACTGATTCTAATATATAGACATATTCATACTCCTTGCATCTGCCGTGTCATATCGAACTATATACGACGCTGGCCAGTGGTGTATAGTAAGCGAGCCGATAAATATTATTAATTGTATTCGATGTTAATATCGATCATTTAATAGCGATCTATACAAAGTGACCATTACATTGATGAAGAAAGAAAATTTTATAATTATGTGTTAAGTGAATTAAGTAAAAATGATTTGCTTGGAAAATGAAATAAAAAAAATATATATAAAAAATAAAAATAATTGAAGAATGAGGAATATTTTTTTTACCTATAGCAGCTCAATGTTATCTGTGCTTAAGAAAATGGGTCATCAATTACTCTTAAATTTCTACACATTTAATTGTTAAAGTGTCATTGATCAGAAATCCGTATATAAGCATAGGTGGACAAAATTATACATAAACAGGCAAAAACAAAATTGACTGTCATCATTTCGTTTCCTTTGCATCTTAACTGCTAAAGCGATGATTAATTACATAAAAATACGAGACGTAATTTTGAACTCTTAAATAATGTCTACATAGCTGTCATATTATGATGACTACCTATCGTTATTGTTTAAAAAGTAAGATTGAATTTCAATCAATTGTCGAACTTATGATTATTATCTATCGCTACGATTTATTCTAATTAAGAGTTGTGAATTGCGACTGCATCTTATATAGGTATAAATGTATTGCCTATGAATAGCTAATATTACTTATCATTCTGAAATTAATTTTCTTTGGAATCTAATCAAATATTATGTGGAATGGTTTCGGAGTTTAGTTCATCAAGTCAGTAGACTCATATTGTACATTTTTCATTAAACCTACCCATAATGGTTGCATAATTAATTTAGTAAGTTATTTCGAATGTACTACTAATGACAATAGCCTAAATTATTACTTCTCAATTGATATAAGGGGCATCTAGTTGATTCGACCGAATATTTTGGGCTATATAAAATACAACAAGTTAAAAAAATGTACATATATTTAAGTATCTATCAAATGACTTTAGGAATACGTATTAAAGGTGTTATTATATTTTTATATGTACCTCTGACAGACCTGAATTTTAAGTATGAAACTTAATGGTATAAACTATGAAGTAAATCAGAATGTAATATTTCAAAATGATAAAATATCATCACAACAAAGAGATATGTAAATTGAATTGAACAAGATTTGAGATTGAAACAATAATAATAATGAAATCGCGACCTGTTTCAAAACGTTAGTTGTTGGTGGCAAGCTTTTCGCGAGTGGTCATTCATATTATCATTAATTATCTAGACCATGTTAGTGATTCAGAGATCCAACGTAAGCTATTGTAACAACTAATTACATTTGCAAAAAAAAAAAAAAAAAATTATCAAGACTAGCTAAATGAGAACATGGCTAATTTTTTATGTGATAATTCCGTTCCAAATAACGTCATAATTAATAGCTTTTATTTATTTAATTGATATTTAAGCAAAATCAGATCTGAAGGGAGCTTTCTTTAATATATTCTACAGCAGGATCTGATACAACGTTTTGAATTATATGTACAGTAAATATGTGGTTTATATGATGTGTAAATAACATTGAACATACAAAAAATATATAAATTATATTTAATGTAAATGATATTTAATTAAGAATTTCTTTTAAAGTTTTGCAAGCCAATGACCAACTAATTGTTGTTTAATAAAACTGTTTAGTATGGATTTCGTTCGGGTACAGAAAATGTTATGAGAGGACGTAGTATTTATGTGGAATTGGCTAAGCTAATTTGTTAATCGGAATTAAAAATAAATCAAAATTTTATTCTTTAAGAACAATATTTTGACGACGTTCCTAGATTCTAGAAGATTTTATACTGAAAAAAAAAATTGAAATGCAACCAAAACTAAATGATTAATATAAAAGAGCATTAAGCATTTGATCATTGATATTTGTTTACAGTTTGTACATGATGTAGCAAGATTTAAAAACGCCAGTTCGCCTGATGACGACGTACATGGCGTAAGACAGAGAGAGCCTTCCGCCTGACCTGGAACTTGAAGGAGTGAAGATGTTTGGTTTGTTGAAGTACTACGCGGCGCAAGACAACGAGAGATTTTTTTTTCTCTGCCTTAACGTGGATTAGTTTCAGGTGGAAGATAGAGTTTGGATTTTGGATGTGTTTTGATTGATTGATTTTGGACCTGGGAGAATTTGACGACAAATATGGACAGTTTTTTTGGATCTGTTATTATTGGTCCTGGGAGAAATACCAGGACAAGATAGACAGGTTTTGTTGGACCTGCTATGTTTGGACCTGGGATAATCTCAGGACAATGATAGACAGTTTTTATGGACGACGAAAACAAAATTGGAAGCCATCAATCAAGAACTTCGAGCCTGAGCTTCGCGTCGAGCCCGAGCTTCGTGCCCGAGCCCGAGCGCCGTGCCCGAGCCCGAGCCTGAGCGCCGTGCCCGAGCCCGAGCGCCGTGCCCGAGCCCGAGCCTGAGCGCCGTGCCCGAGCCCGAGCGCCGTGCCCGAGCCCGAGCGCCGTGCCCGAGTCCGAGCGCCGTGCCCGAGCCCGTCCCGAGCGCCGTGCCCGAGCCCGAGCGCCGTGCCCGAGCCCGAGCGCCGTGCCCGAGCCCGAGCCTGAGCGCCGTACCCGAGCCCGAGCGCCGTGCCCGAGCCCGAGCCTGAGCGCCGTGCCCGAGCCCGAGCGCCGTGCCCGAGTCCGAGCGCCGTGCCCGAGCCCGAGCCCGAGCGCCGTGCCCGAGCCCGAGCGCCGTGCCCGAGCCCGAGCGCCGTGCCCGAGCCCGAGCGCCGTACCCGAGCCCGAGCGCCGTGCCCGAGCCCGAGCGCCGTGCCCGAGCCCGAGCGCCGTGCCCGAGCCCGAGCGCCGTGCCCGAGCCCGAGCGCCGTGCCCGAGCCCGAGCGCCGTGCCCGAGCCCGAGCGCCGTGCCCGAGCCCGAGCGCCGTGCCCGAGCGCCGCGCCTGAGCGCCGCGCCCGAGCGCCGTGCCCGAGCGCCGTGCCCGAGCGCCGTGCCCGAGCGCCGCGCCTGAGCGCCGCGCCCAAGCGCCGTGCCCAAGCGCCGTGCCCGAGCGCCGTGCCCGAGCGTCGTGCCCGAGCGTCGTGCCCGGAGCCGTGTCCGAGCGCCGTGCCCGAGCTTCGCTTATTTTTTTTTTTTTTCTTTTTTAGAGTTAGATGTTAGTTTGAGGACAAACTAGGGTCAGGAAGGCCGAATGTTAGATACCATTTTGTAATTGCTAGTTATTTAGTATCAAGGACCTCAACTATAGCCAATATGTACAATACGCATTTTTCAGTAGCATACATAAACAATAACAAACTAATTGTTTTGTATACAATTAATCTAATTTATGGTTTTTGTAAGTTAGCGTTCTCACGATTCAATTAGTTATTTATGGCCAACTCTTAAGGAATGTAAAATATTAACCTTTTTAATTTTTTTGCTTGTTGAAAGTAATATTTATGTCCCGAGAACATAAATATCCCTTTTCTAATATTACGCCACTCGTAGTGGGTTTTTGTCAATTAGCGTTGGACAATTAGCGTCCCCACGACACAGTTATTTATTTATTGCCAACTTAAGCAATGTGGAGTACCCTTTTAATGTTTTTAGTTATTGACTGTAATGTTTATGTTTCGAGAATCATTGGGTCCCTTTTTTTTCCCAATAGTGCGCCATTTGTTTGTAATAATTTATATTTCTTTATGAACTGTAAGGCGCCACTAATGTTCTGTCAAACCCGTAGTATAAGAACGCTGTATTTTACAAGGGACGAGACATTCGTCCTCAAAGCTTTGCATAGTAAAGTTCTAGTTAATCATTTTGTATTGTATTGGTATATACTTTTGTATATACAAGTTAATTTGTATCTTTAAAAGTAATTGTATAGATGTAGATAAATGGAAGTAAATTGTTATTTTGCTAACTCGTTGTCTGATTTCTAATACTAGTCGCTATGGTATACATGTTTCCTCACGATGTTTTCCTTCAACTTTATAGCGCGTGGTAATTGACTATCAATTCATACATGACTGAAAAATCAGAATTGTGTCCTGGGATTTGAGCCCACGATCACTTAAGGCAGTCAAATCAATTCATAAGTTTAATACAACTACAGCCACTATCAATTACATAAAAATCAATCACCATGTACTATAACAGTGGAGGTAACGTGCATACCATAGCGACTTGTAAGAATTTCTTTGGAATGTAAAGTCTGCCTACCGCACTAGGCCAGCGTGGTGGAGTATGACCTAAGCAATCTCAATCCTACTCGCGATTGTAGAGGAGACCCGTGCCCTAAAGGGAGACGTATATGGGCTGATACAGATACATATTTACAAAAACACACTGCTACTAATTAAAGCAACGTAACAAAATATTCTAAACCCATTCAGCGAGTATATCAAAATAGAGCGATATTTTCCCAACTAAACACACAGTACTAATAGCTGGTAGATTAATGAATTCACGATCACAGTTCACAGTGAGTCGTGAAGGCAATCCTATAAAAAAACTCACATGTTCACAGCGGCGAAAACCGGATATATCCGGTATCCGGGCGTACTGTTATGATTAATGAGTGTGGTTCCCAGCAAAAAGTAATGCAAACATAGTAAATGAACTGTTTCCGCTGTGCTTTGAGTGATCGTTGGTACTAATGTTGCGTTTTGATATTGTATTCTATTGTTCGTTGCTTTGTGTCTGTGATCTGTACACATCAGACGGAATATGAGTCGGGTATTATCGGTCGCATAGTGCCAGAACAGACAAATATATAATAAAACGTTCAACTACCTCAGTACTGCAGGTGTACCACGGTGTGATTAGAAAGCTGAGGTCTCAGATTCCAATCCCGGGTCGGGTCAAGTGATATTGATTTTTTCACACTCACTTGGAACACTCAAGATGAAACGTGGGTGTCCTGGTAAGCACCTCTGCCAAAGCCTTCTCGAAAAAAGGCGTAAGTTTATGTATGTATGTAAAACGATCAACAAATTACGCCTAACCGATGATTCATTAGTCTGATGAGTGTGAATTTTTGTATTTACTTTATTGATTATTTGGCAAACGAGCATGCGGCGTCCCTGATAGTAAGGGGTCACCACCACTCATGGACCTTCGGAATGCCAGGGGACCAACACAACCAGGTCGCTGCTTACCGTAAAGAGAGAACTATTCAAGGCTTTTATATAAATTTTCTTTAGTTTTATTATGTATCTTCAAGCGTTTTATTACATACTTGTCTGTTGTCGCGACCGAATTTTCCGCGACGCATTTTTCGTCAGATATGTACCGACCTTAAGTATGCTGCATTGAATCATTAATGATAGAGAAGCGACTATATTTGTTGTCTAGAATTATTTTCGGTTACGAAAATCTGGTATTTGCTGGTATCTACTGCTTCGACATCGGCGGTTAGTTAAACGGTTTTAGTTGATTTTACTATCAAAATTATTATTCTTCATCCTGAATGCAGTAGCATTGTACGTGGTGGCCGGTTGGTAAACGGACTAGACACTGCTACCAACATGTTCACGGTGGTCGCGGATTCAAATCCCAGGGCACACCTCTGACTTTGCGGAGTCATGTGTGTATTGATAGTCAGTCACCACGCACTATAACGGTGAAGGAAACCATCGTGAGGAAACCTGCATGCCATTACGATTTCTATGGTATGTACTGTCCGCCAACCCGCATTAGGTAGTGGTAGACTATATAGCCTAACCACACTCAATCGTATTCCCGATTGTAGACGAGGCCCGTGCCCTGCAGTGGGACGTATATGGGCTGATACAGACAGTAGCATTGTATTCAATTTCACTGGTGGTAGGACCCTCAAATCCGCTTGGGTAGGTACTACCGTAACGTCAATTTTTCCCGCCAAACAGCAGTGTAAATGCGCTCTTGGGTTCTGGTTTGGAAAACATTGCAGCCAGATTAACTACTGGGCATATTGAGAATTAAAACCTTATGACTCAGGATGGTGATTGCAGTGGAATGTCAAACATTGCTTTTTAATTCAAGGTGTTGTTTAGTTTTGCTATTGTCCATGAGCGGTTGTATCGCTTACCATCAGGTGAATGGCATGCTTGTCTTGCCATTCATTGCAATAAAAAAAAGTCCTCTCTTGTTTTTCATACTGAAGAAGTAACTTTATTATTATTTAGTAGAAGTCATTTGCTGATGACTGCCAAATAAGTATCTATAAATAGGTGTCTACTATATGACTTATCATACTTTAAGTTAGACTAAAACAAAGCAACAAAATGAATAAAAAAACATCGAAATAGTAATGACAATTATTGCTATTTCAGATTAACATCACCACCTTGTTGTTTTTAAGCCTGAGCAGGCTCTATATTTCTGCTATTGGTAATTACCCCCTACAGACTTTTTAACAAAAAAACTGACCATATATTATAACCATTTTTCACATCTAAAATAACACACTCAAAATAAACTGTTCAGTTTTTCTTTCCATGGCTTCGTAAAGTAAACTCACTCCTTCATAGATTACACGAGATCGTATAAAAACATTAGCCAATCGATTTGTGAATCACAATCGCAAATCGCAAGATTTAGCTTATTAACGAGATATAATTTGTGACATTTAATTATAGACTTCACTTGCTATTTGTGATTGCTATTGCTATTTATTCCAACATTTAATCGAAATAAAACATCACTCTCAATCATACTCTTGATTGTAGACGAGGCCCGTGCCTTAGTGGGGCACATATGGGCTCATACAATACAACAAAACTGCACACAAGATATTTCAATGGCAGGTATATTAAGTAAGCTAGATAATCCGACATAATTTATTCTTGTTCAAAACATTTATCAACAACACTTTCCATCTAATCCAGATAACTTTTTTCAACACTTTTATCATAAGCTGTACATTGAAGCTAACTTAAGAGAAGTTAAGAAGTTTAACCGCTAAAGAATTCCTATTCTTTACACGGGCAAAAAGTTAAAATTTTATGCACTTTTGAATAGCAAAGTTTATGTTTTTAAATCTTTTGGGAGCTGTATTCGCACTGGTGATGTATAATATTGTCCTTAAAGTATTCCTACAATCGCCTGCGAACGGAAAATTGCTTATAAAACTTTTTGAAATATATTTTTAGTTGTAATACTTTCTATTGAGACAAGTTGCCGTTTTACTTTGTTCAATAGGTACAGATAAAAATTATTTTACATGGAGAAAATAAAAAATAGTAATGTGCCATTTACGAACTGTTTTCATAGATTATTCCAGTTATTTTCTGTGGCGTATAATTGGAGTGTGTCATATAATGCTTAATATTGCTCCAATACTCTGACGATGTGGGCGATATATGAAATAAAATAAATAAATAACACCCAACAGTCACACACATAGTCCTGACCCCACACTAAGATCGAATCTTGTGTCGTGGGTATCAGGAACTACGAGAGGCTTTTCGGTCTCACAAACACCCAGACCCGGAAGAAATATTTGTGGGCCGCACAAACATTTCTCTCGGTGCAGGGATCGAACCCGCGGCCTCTCGTTTCATAGGCGGCGTCTAACCAACTACGCCACGGAGGCTGTCAAAATATTTCGTAACAGTAATATTTTTTTATCATTTCTATGAATGGCGAGCATGCCATTCCCTTGACGATAAGCGATACGACTATTCATGAATAGTAGCAAAACCAAACATTACCATGAATTATAAAGCAATACTTGGCATTCCACTGCGCTCGCCATTCTGAGACGTAAGATGTAACTCTCATTATGCCCATCAGTTACTCTGGCTACAATGTCCTTTAAACTGGAACACATCAGTACATTTACACTGCTGTTCGGCCGGAGAAATAGACAAACTTAATAACTTTTCCTTTATTAATCCAATATTATTGGTTGCTTCTGTATAAGTAATTAAGTGTATTATTATAATATGTATATGTTTCATATTATTTTACTTATGTTATTTTTAGTACTAAGGTTATATAATAGTGCTTTTATAAGTTACGCACCCTATTTTTATTTCACCTTATTTTTACTATTTCACATAAATGCCCACTTTTATTTTCTTCTCTTACGATCCTTTCTATGATTTTTGGTTGTCTGGAAAAGATCTTTCATAGCGATAAGACCGGCGATTTTTCACTTATTTGTGAAAGTTCTACGTCCTATTTTTCCTGTAATTTGTGGTGTTCAATAAAGTGTTGTGTATCTGTATCTGTATTATTCGATTAAAACGTCTCTTCTAATAAACTCTTTATTACTACAATTGGTATTGTTTCCACGAATAATGTACCAATAAAACTTGTATCTCCGAATCGTCGTATTTCCTATTCATGGTAAAATAATTTAAAGTGACCTTTTTATGGTGACATACAGTAGATTTGAATAGACAGCAAGACGTTATAATGATCAGCCAAACATTGAATTTTAATGTGATCCATCAGCAATTACTTCAATAAATCCGTGTTGTCCTTTCATTCAGTTGTGAGACCTCTTTATCTATCTAGTGTCAGCTTTCTATCCAAAGCTAGTTAACTGATATTTCATTTTTAGTCTGGTTGATCTTCTTTGGATGGGATTTTCGAATCTAGAGACATGATTTGGCTATTGATTCCATACATTTTTTTACGAGTTAGAGCCAGGGGATATGATGTAAAACGATACGACAAATCATTTCACTACACACCCAGTTCTACGAAGGCACGTCGACCCCGACCAAGTGAAGACAAGGTCGGATGAAAGGTGAATGATAATACGAAACATTCGTCACCCCCTCGAACCCATGAGCCAAGATGAAGTAAATTCCAAGATTAATAAGGTCTCATTTTGCACATTGAAATGCAAAGTGCAGCGGAGCTTGCACATGTCACGGTGCCGTAGCTGCGCTAATGCGCTAAATAAATTTATGCTAGACACGTTAGGGCCCAGGTGGGAACCGAGCTGAAATATTATGTAGATGAACGTACAAATTTATTTAAGACTTACGCGGTTTTGAATTAGTTTAACGTGGAGGTATATGATCTTCAAGAAGGTTTGCTAAATTGAAAATGTGGTGGATGTTATACAGATAAGATGGGGTATATGGTAGGGTGCGATAGTACAGAAGTAAGAGCCTACAACATCATTTCCAAGCGGAATTCAATAAATAAATAAATAACACCCAACAGTCACATACATAGTCCTGACCCCACACTAAGATCGAGTCTTGTGTCGTGGGTATCAGAAGCTACGAGAGACTTTGCGGTCTCACAAACACCCAGACTCGAAAGAAATATTTTTGGGTCGCACAATCATTTCTCTCGGTGCGGGGATCGAACCCGCGGCCTCTCGTTTCATAGGCGGCGTCTAACCGCCTGAGCCACGGAGGCTGTCAATAAGCTGAATTCTGTCTGGATAAGCTATTGGAGTTAACTTGGATGTGGAGATATTATTTGGACGAGGGAGATTATTTTTTATATTTTAAATACAATTAGTAAGCGAACAAATAGCTCACTAGGTGAAAAATATGTGAATACCAGTCATAAACAACCGCTCAATCTGAGGAAGTGAAGATGCGTTGTCAAGCTTTCAAAACAAAAACTAGTCAGCAAACCCACCGAAATTAAATTGGCTCTTCATTTTATTTCAACGACTAGCACTTTCAATAATCAAAATAAGAACAAAAAATACATAGAAATGTTAAAAAGCTTAAATATACGCACACAACAGATTCTAATTCTATGATAACAAAAAACAATAAATCATTCACACAGAGCTGTGAAATGTAACAACGTCATTTGGTTAACCACTGATAGCACTTGATGCGAGCTAGCAATTAAACTACTAAGTTGTCATGCATAATGAACAGTCCAGCTGTTACACTTCCCATTTTGGGTAAACTCACGCCTTTTTCCCAAAAGGGGTAGGCAGAGATTTTACCAGGATATCCACGTTTCGCCTTGTATATTCCGTCGCACAATGTGAAAGGGGGCGAACCTATCACCATATCCATTTTGAATACCCGTTTATCCATTCCCAATTCCCAGTTTGAAGTTAGTAAATACATTTAAAAATCTAATATTTTGAATCTAATATATTGGTATTAAAAATGATGCACTGAAACAGATATCATATTGAAATAAAAGTATTATTTACGCATTTTATTGCGGATTTGGTTTAATTTTTAAATTTTTTAACTTCCCGACGTTTCGATCACTTTACAGTTTTTAACAACTGCAGACTTCGCTGCTGAACAAATTGAAGAAGGCTCCAAGCACTACTTTCGTTTTGACCAGCTCCAAGTTCTCGCAAAAGAACACTGTTTCCTGCCCAGGATGTTTCGCGAGGCTATTGAAATTAAAAATCATCCTAATTTAAATAGAGAAGATCGCTTGAAGCTTGCACCAGCATGGGATCCAATTCTACATCTAATTAAATCGGAACACAAAAGACCAACTGCCAGACCTCAAGACATAGTGAGCTCCTTCTGCGTAGATCGGAACTCGAAAACCAATTAACTTTTTAATTTAATAACTGAAAAGTTAGGGTAGTTAAATTATAACAGTCACTGAGCGGATGACTAATACCTCAGTCCACCCCGTGGCCATGAAAACTGTAAAGTGATCGAAACGTCGAGCAGTTAAAAAATGTAAAAACTAAACCAAATCCGCGATATAATCCGTAAATAATACTTTTATTTAAATGTGTAACATTCGCGTAAATCTAAGAAAACAGATATCATAGTCAAAAAGAAACAAAAACTGAAAATAAACTAAAAATACTAAATACTCGAAATAGTGCAACGAGTATTTTTATACTGTTATGATGTTTAATATTTTTCTTTAAATCCATATATTTGTATCAAAACGAATTAACATTATTGGGTATGAAATAGCGTTGGTGATTAAAATAATTATACACATTGTATAAATTCTCCCCAAATAAACTCGGTTTTTGTACATACAAATATTTGGTTTGGTGCCACCATTTAATCTTACTTCTTGTTTATTTCCATTGAATAAGTTCTTAGCATGACGTCTATCTTGTTTCGATCTTCTTTAATGTTTTTATTAAATCCCTTTTCACGAAGACTCAAAGGCAGACTTGAGCCTTTAGGACTGCATACTTGTCGGTAAGTTACGAAGTTCCGCTCTCAGTTTGTACGAGCTCTCGTCACTGCAACAAATTAATTTACTCCACTCACAACTTCTCTAATTTCCGTCCAAGAAAGATAGATGTTTTGTTTTTCATTTTATTTGTGCGTATTTAGTGTAAATATTGTAATGTGAAATTTATTATGAGGAATTTAGATAGTCACTTAATAATTTATTTTGTTTATACTCATTCATTAAAAAACAGCCTCCGTCAGTAAATGTTTTTGTTTGACTTAGACCTATGTCTCGTGTTGTGAAAATCAAAAATATTTTATGGTTTCTTTCATTCACAGCCCAATACATCGCATGGTTGAGTAAGAAATATTTTTTTTTTTTGAGATTTTTGTTTCTTCTATTAATGAACATCCGCCGCCGGTTCCACGCTAACCTTTCCGTTAATTCACAATTTTACCCGGTCTTTTCATAGCATTGGCTCTAAATCTATACTAATTAGATCTATCCATCGATTCTTCTGTCCCGCATATTTGGTTTCATAATACTCTCACAGTCGTCAATCATCACATCGATAAAAACCTTTCTTTAACTACGTGCGATGTCATAAAAGCTGGCTAGTGAGCTATTTTTAACCAAAGTTACCGCAATAACAATTTATTGTAAGAGCGATGCGGGGCAATAGTTATATATTGAAACTAAAAAAAATGAATCATAAAACCTTCCAGCGACGTCCTGCAAGCTTAACCAAATCGTCCCTCCACCTTATAGGTGGGCTTCGACACTTTTCTTGCTTGTACGTGGCCGTACAAAAACCTTACAGCCCCAACTGCCATCAGTTCTCACTATTTTCCTGGTCCACACATAAATTATCAAAACAAAAAAGTATTAATTTATAAAAATGAATAAAAAAATCAAGACAAAACTACATTATTGCAGCCGCATTTATTATTCCATAGGAGTAGAAGTAAAAAATGATGGAGGCCCTTGAACAGGAGCGAGCGTGGCGTCTCCTAGTCGTTTGTCAAGCTTACCTCCAGCATTCGTCTTACTTGAGAGGAATCAAGTCATCTTATACTTCAGTTTAGATTTAAACTATTGTCGGTATAAATATATTACTTTTGTACAAATATTCTCCTGAATCTTTCAATTTGTAGGGTTAAAGACCCCGACTTAATAATTTGAAAACGAATGTCCATTCAACTTGGGACCCTATCGTTGACTTCAAATTAATGTTGTGTATCTATATTTGAAGTTGAATAGCTCTAGAATGAAATTTGGTATTTTGGTCTAGTGCCAATGAACATAGGCTTTGAACCGTGAAGTAATGACTTCTATTAGGTCGGGCGATCAATATTTTATTAATATTATGGTTCAAAAAACTGACCTCATGAAATGTTTGATGTTTAGTTTTCGGCTGCTTTGTACCCCAATGCGAAAGAAAAGAGAGTTATGGTTTCTCTCAATCTATCTGTCCACTACTAGATTCGGTTACTCTGCCTATATTACCAAGAAAATTATGAGGAGTTAGCCTGTTATGCCTACGACTACGTTTAAGACCACTGTCAACTAAAATCATTCCAAACCAATATAAAATATTTAAATTAAATTTTTGTTTATATATTTTCAGTCCTTCAATGAATTTAATAAAGATGGTAAATGATGACGAGGGCGGGTTTTTTCAAATTAAATAAATTGCGTTATAAAACGCTTACGGATATTGTATTGCAGAATAATAAAAATATCTTATTAAAATCATTAAAACAAACATTGATATTTATTGAATGAAACATAATTCGTATATCAGGATTGAGGAAAGTTTTTCATAATCTTCGCCTACCTCTCTATGCTAAATGCGTAAATGTATCTATATATTATATAAGTATGTATGATAGCTAAAATCCTTCATCACTCTAGAAAGAGGTACCAGTAAAATACGGTGCATTTTCAAACCCTTCAGTGATACAGGCATGGATATGCGCCTTAATGAAGACAAACTAGAGCTCTCTGACGTTTACCGAGCAAGCCTTTACAAGCACTTATGAATCGTGAAAAGGCACTCATTAGATAGTAGAGGAACTCCGACATACAGTTTCAAATTTACTACCGCAGCATAACAGCTTAAGTGAGGCAAATATAATTTCCACCTGAGTTTTAAACGTTTTTTGAAATATGTTTTTTTTTAATTACTATACTGGCGATACTATAATGCAAGTGCGTGGTGGCCTGTTGGTAAACGGACCAGACGCGGGTGCCAACATGTTCATGGTGGTCGCGGGTTCGTATCCCAGGCCACAACTCTAACTTTTCGGAGTCATGTGTGTATTGATAGTCAATCACGACGCACTTTAACGGTGAAGGAAAACATCGTTAAGAAACCTTCATACCATAGCGATTTCTGTGGTATGTAAAGTCCGCCAACCCGCACTAGGCCAGCGTGGTGGACTATATGGCCTAACCATTCTCAATAGTATACTCGATTGTAGAGTAGGCCCGTGCCCTGCAGTGGGACGTATATGGGCTGATACAGATAGATACTGGCGATACCAGCTTGCCATTCGCGTGATGGTAAGCGATACGAGCATTCATTTACAGTAGCAAAACCAAACAGCACCATGAACTACAAGCAATGCTTCGCATTCCACTGCACTCGTCATCCTGACACCGAGTATGTTGAATCTCAATATGTCCAGTAGTTAGTTTGGCTACAATATCCTTCAAACAGAAACACAACAGTACATTTACTGCTGTTTGGTGGGAAAAATAGACATTGCAGTTGTAACTACTCAGGTGGCCGCTCACTTATAAAACACCTACCACCGGTCAAAATGCTAATAGTTGGATATACTTTTTAAATTACACCGTCCTTTAGTACCACAAGTGATGGAGAGAGTATGCTGCATAGAAACTCACAAAGCAGTGTTGTAACTTCACTAGTTAATGAAGATCCTGTGAAACAAAGCAACTTTATAACCATAGGCGGTATTCAAGCGGAGTTCCCAACTTAGACCTGGCTTAGTTGAGTACCCTCTAAGTAAGATTAGAAGCGTAACTTAATCATATTTAACTTTGTGTGTAATAATTGAAAATTTGTGCAATTTATTACCCGTTTATAAGCATATCAAATTATATTATACTTAAATAATTAAATTTATTAATATGAGCATTACTAATTTGACAGCCTCCGTGGGGCAGTTGGTTAGACGATGGCTGTGAATTGCGAGGCGCGGTTTCGATTCCCACACGAGACAAACGTTTGTGTAAACTACATGTATTTCTTTCAGACCTGGGTATTTGTAACCGAAAAGTCTTCATATTTTCTGATACCAAAAAAGTGCTAGTATATTTATGCGAAGTAGGAAATATTTGACTATTAAGTATATGTAAATTAAACGTTAGAAACATAGTAAATGGTGATATTTTCGGTAAAACTGTAAACATTTTCTGGAGACTGTCCCGCCCTCACACCCACCACTGTAACGCATTGTTATGACACCAAGCATTTAACGCGAGTTTCCGGGAATGTCTAACTTATCTTTAACCCACAAACGAAATCAATTAAAAAGACACAATTTGACAATATCTGGAAACATTTTTTTTCCGGTAGTTTTAGTAAAGTCATAATGCAGCAATCTAAAGAGTCTAAAATTCAGGAAATAACTAAAGCACTAGAATGTTATTCAGCTAATATGTATTTTAAAATTACTAATAATTTTTTGACCACCGTGCCAAACCATGCCAGTGCTGTCAATCGTATAAAAACTTGCGAGCGACATATTACGCTGTTGCGGTATACCTCAAAATTCCTGTGATCTAAAATAAATATAAATATTAACAAATATATTCTAAAACGAATATACCATGAACAGTAACACAATTGTCTCCATCGACCATCAATTCGTAAGGAAAAACACATAAAACAAATCCCGATTAATTAGTTTTTCAATTCAATTATTGAGAACAAACAGAGTAAACAATCGTTGCAATTGCAACGGGGAAGTGAAAAATTTACTAAGTAGCGGAAACTGAGTCCGGTCATTACTCCAAGCAACTTAACTTTTAAATGCAAAAGCATTTATAAAGTTAGGTAATGACTCGGAAATGGTACGTAGGTGTTCTGTTGCTCCAGTAATATACAGCTCTTAAACTTATCTCTTTTAATATGAAAAGGTTTAAGTTTGTGAAGTGTTTTTAGCACAATTTAACAAATGCGTTCTTAGGAATCTGATGCAATTTATCGTTTGTTTTAGTGTTTCAGTTAGGATCAATACAGCATTGAGTGTCCTAGGATGAATGGTAATGAAAATCATTATCAGTAATAGAAAGTCTACTGCCTAACGCCTTGGAAGCGGGCTGCATTTAGCGAATTCTTTGAATTGTATTTATTACCCTGTTAATTTAATGTTCAATTAGGCAATATGTTGACCTAAATATATTCACACTAATATTTACAGAATACCTCTTAAGATATGGCGATAGGCTCGCCTCTTACCACACCGTGGGACGGAAAATACAAGGCGAAACGTGGATGTCCTGGTTGCACCTCTGACTGCCCCTTCTGGAAAGAAGGCGTGAGTTTATGTATACATATAATATGTTTGTGTCCTATAATACAAAACACAACCCACCCAAAAACCTGCAATCCAATCACCACCATACCATACAATCTGTATGGGTCATTTGGCAGTAATACAAATCACTGAGTAATAAATGCATCAATATGTTAATTTATAGCCAACAAACCTCCGCCTATTGACATTTGGATAACAGCGGCCAATAATTGTATTGGCTCGTGTTTCCACGTCCATAACTGTGTTTCATTGTGTGATAAATGTGTAGAGATGTATCGTCATATCAAACGTGGATAGGGACACACGGCTACGCCAAACGGCGAACTTTTAAAATTACATCGAGCATTTATATTTGGTGAAATTCAATTAAATATTACTGATGTTAGGCCTCTCACATGCAAGAGGCCGACTGGATAGGTACCAGTGCGATGTTTATTTCTTCCGCCAAACAGCAGTGTAAATGCACTGTTTTGTTCCGGTTTAAAGGACGTTATAGCCAGAGGAAATACTGGACATAATAATGAGACTTAACATCATATGTGTCTGGAAGATGAGTGCAGTGATAAACCGAGCATTTGCTTTGTAATTTATAGTATGGTTTGGTTTTGCTACAAACCATGAGCGGTAGTATCGCCAGAAGGCGAATTCGCCATACATTGCAATGTAATTTATTCTTAAATTAAAATTACTTTTATATTTGTATCTTCACCTCGTGGAATTATTGTTTATTTTGAAAACACTCGACTAAAATATAGAACACACGTTTGTTTGTTTATTTGTTGAATATTTATGACAATTTAAATTATCTTAGACGTCGTATCACTACTAGCTTTCGCGTTGAAAATGTAGTTGTTCAAATAAATTAATACACCACCCAACAGTCACATTCATAGTCCTGACCCCACAGTAAGATCAATTAAGTCCTGCGTCGTAAGTTTCGGAGACTACGAGAGACTTTTCGGTCTCACATACCCAGACCCGCAAGAAATATTTGTGGGCTGCATAATATTTACCTCAGTGCGGGGATCGAACCCGCGGCCTCTCGTTTCATAGCCGGCGAGTATCCAACTACGCCACGAAGGCAGTCAAATGTGCAAATATCATGCTCAGTCATATTCACGTAAAAAAGAAATAAAGTTCAGGAAAGCTTAACTTCTGATAGATATGACAGCCTGTGTGACGCAGTCGCTTAAACGCCGGCTGTGATACGTGAGGCTACGGGTTCGGTACTCGCATCAAAACAAATATTTTTGAGGCCCGTGTTTATGAGATCGAAAAGCCTCTCGTTGTTTCGGATGCCTACGACACAAGAATTAATTGATCTTAATCCTCATTAAGACTGACCGAGGGTCAGGACTATGCTTGTGACTGTTTGGTCTATTTATTTATTTATTGCGTGGTGGCCTGTTGGTAAACGGACCGGATGCGGCTGCCACCGTTCACGGTGGTCGCGGGTTCAAATCCCAGGGCACACCTCTGACTTTTCGGAGTCATGTGTGTATTGATAGTAAATCACCACGCACTAAAAACGGTGAAGGAAAACATCGTGAGGAAACCTGCATACCATAGCGATTCATAAGAATTTATATGGTATGTAAGTCCGCCAACCCGCACTAGGCCAGCGTGGTGGACTATATGGCCTAACCACTCTCAGTCATACTCTCGATTGTAGAGTAGGCCCGTGCCCTGCAGTGGGACGTGTATGGGCTGATACAGATACAGATTTATTTATTAGTTCGCCAAGCTAATTTTCATCCCAAAATTCTACGTTACGTTGTTACGTGGTAGGACGTTAGTCTACACCTATTTCGGACTAAAATTCGAGTCCCAGGTAACTAATATAAGATATTTCACATTAAATAATATACCTACACTAAATTGATTATCCGACCAGAGAAAATATTATCCAAGTAAAATAACGTCCGCAATTCCATATGAATGGAAATAATCTAAAAAATAATAAATCAACAAATAGTGGATAGATGAAAGCGTCAGCAAAGTTATTTTAAGCAATCACGGTTGTGAAAACGTTTCATGTTAGTTTTTAGAACTGTTATTGAAACCGCTCGGGACTTTTCAATGTTCATTTTAGCTGCAAAATATATATTTAACACAGGTAAGGAAAGAGAAAATAAATATAGAGAGACCGCTCTTTACTTAATCGCACTTTAGAATTATTTAACGTAAAACGTATAATTTACAAAAAAGAATTACCTAAAAAAACTCCTATCTACTTTTTTCTTACTTCTAATCTCAGGAACTATTAGTTCGAATTGATTTTTTTTTGTTTTGGATAAGTAATTTATTGAGGAAAGCTATATCATCACGCTTTGACATATAGAAACAGTTGTGATTTCTTTTTCAAATACGACGAAATTGTATTGGCTTTTCGTGATCCGATAGATAGATGTTCTAAGTTGATAGTCGGAATTGAAAGTTTTGGCCGCCATTTTGAAATTTGTATCTGCACGGACGGAGCTGGGCCGGACCGCTAGTATGCATAATATGAAGGAATTAGTGGATATTCAGCATCTGGTCCTTTACCAAAAGGGCACTTATACTTTATATAACGTATACACGCTTATGACACATCTTTTTAATAGCCGACAATAATCAAACGTAAAAAATGTAGTGTAGTTTTGTTTGTTTTTTTATTTATTTTTCCGATTTATTCATGTTTAATTATCTACGCACTTCGAGACCTCCAGCAATTTATTCATATTCACCAAACGCTCACAAACAAAAGGGCACTAAAATTCGCCAATCCCACCGCCCGTACATCAGCCATGAAACAGTCAACGGGCTGACTATACGGGCTGACAAATGACGTCCGAATATGAGGCCAGTGTTGGACAATGATAATGTCGCCAGTAACAAATGGCGGGCTGCACCGAATAGCGGCACGAGATTTGGGGATTACGATATATTATTACCACAGCGACACTATCACCGCCAGACGGGTGACATGCGATGGAAAGTGACCCTTAACTGGTCGTGTTAAGAGGAGGATTTGGTGTAAACCTGCCAAATGCAAGCTTTGTTTTAGACTGTTCTGGTTTCAGTATGGATTTTTAAATATAGGATGAAATTAAATGTTTGTGATACAAAAATAGATACAGAAACGTTAAATTTTCTTACTTCATGAAAGGATGGTTTAAGGAATATTTTCTACGTACATAACTCGAGGAAACGCAAGTTTTTAGTAAAATGTCTGGATGCATACGGCTTAAGCATTTTTATGAAAATAGACCATATATTTATTACTAACTCCATTTACTTCTCCGCTGAATTGTACACATATTTTTAAGGTTAAAATTATAGATTAATTTGGATACGTGTACAATTATTTTATGTGGACTTCTCCTGTTCTCTCGGACAAATTTTATGGTGAATTAATCACAAGCCAGTGGCTATAAGTGTCGTGTGCTATATCGTCGTATGACACTCTGCATTCGGTGTTAATTCATTGCGTTGCACTGATGACTGTTGGCATAAGTTGCAGTGTTGGGTATGAAGGATATCTTATAGCGCAATTAGCACAGCCTCCGTGACGCAGTTGGTTAAACGCCGGCTATAAAACGTGGGGCCCCGGGTTCGATCCCTTCACCGAGATAAATATTTGTGTGACCAACAGCTATTTCTTTCGGGTCTGGGTGTTCGCGAGACCGAAGTCTCTCGTAGTTCCCGATACCCACTTCACAAGACTTGATCTTAGTGTGGGGTCAGGATTACGTATGCGACTGCTGGATGTATTTATTTTTATTAATTAATGGGAGGGAGTTTCTCGCGGTGAGAATCGTATCGTGTTCTGACAAATGGTTACAAGATACAACTTTTTACCCTTCTATTAAGCGCCATTTATATGGAAATTGTTTCTCCCAGCGAGAATCCTATGCTATTACCGTATGATATAACGGCCATAATATATTCATATTTAACAAATGCAACTTCACAACTTTTTATATTCTCGCACATGCGATACTCGTATCTTCGAGAAACTCTCCCACGTAAATGCAGCTTTACGTATGCTTGCAATAAAATATCAGATAGAAGCAAACTATAGTTTAGGGCTATAAATTTTTCAAAACAAAAGGATTTCACTCATTCTGTAACGCATAGAAAATAGCAGTGTATGCAATGAAATTGGAAGAGTTAGTGTTTGAAAATTGGAAACGATTTATACCGTACGTGAGAATTCTTGATTGATTCGTCTGGAAATGTAAATAATAGCGTGGAGTTTATTGTTTGTTATTCCATTTTGTCTTGAGTGCTTGAGGAACAATTTTAGATATTTTTACACGGTTAAATATTTCGGTGTAGTGGAGATTAGTAAAAATAAATATTTGTTGAATACTTTCAGCTTGGGTGGACATTCCAACCATGGTGGTTACCCAACTGTTACATACACAGTCCTGACTCCACAACAAGATCGAGTCTTGTGTCGTGGGTATCAAAGGCATCAGAAACAACGAGAGACTTCTCTGTCTTATAAACTCAGACCCGAAACAAATACCTGTGGATCATACACATATGATATTGTTGATCGAATCGAATCCGCGGCATCTCGATTCACAGCCGGCGATTCTAACCAACTGCACCACGGAGGCTGTCAAAACAATAGGTACATAAAAATATAAAAAGACTGAATTGCGTTATTGCCTTTCTTTAATTGAAAAGAAGTCTATACTAACCTTACCTATAACTAAAAATTCTTCAACAAATGTGCTAATTGCTAGATTACTTACAATTTAACGTCTACACGAAAACGAAAAAAACATTTATCATTACTTTACGTTATTTCGGAATTTGAAGAGGTAACATTAATTCCGCAGAACCTTTCCACGGGGCATTAGTTACGCTTTCCCACGAATTTAGACGAAAAGAGGCAGGTTTTACTTGAAAAATGTTGTCTCGTAAGTTAGGCCCGGTTATCGCGAAGCCGAAGGTAGTATCGTCTATTTTCCCACTCTTAAGTAATGAAACTAATTGGGAAGGATATTGTGAGTGTTCGTGATTTTTGGTATTAGTAATGCGATTGCTTGATTTTAACCTCCGTTTTGGCCCCAAGTTATACTGAATGCATTGTATGTGAACTGCCACGGTCTTGGTACAATTACTCTATGACTTGAAAACAAAACTATTCATAAATATATTGTTAATTACGTCAACAAACATGAAATAAAAATACTTCAAAAAAACAAAACCACACGACACCCAAATAATGTATAAAATATAACATTAAAACGATTTTGAAAAGTGACTTCGGCTATCAGTTGTTTACTAAAACAGCATCGTGAAAATAAACTCACGATCCGGGTAATGTCAAAAGTTTGATAACCCATAAATACGCAGTGCTGGTCGTAAAAACTTCGCAAACTTCATTACAGATATTCTGAGATATTTATTTCATCGACACTTGCACTTGTTAGGATTTTTGTGGGAAAAGGTATATAAAATAATACAAACATGGGAAGTTCAATAGATTTAACTATAATTATAAATTTTAACTATATCATTTAACCTATATCACATAACATAACGGTCAATAATTATTATATTGTTTCAAAGTGACCGATTATATTAAATGTCATTTATATTTATAATAGTATGGTTTAATTCAACCATAATCGACAATTACAATGTTACAGAATAATATCCGAATATTCTGAACAATAAGCAACAAAACATAATATTAATTAACTTAACTTGCCAATCCTGGTACTCCTTACTGCTCAATCTCAGAGCTTCCGCTCAGTGCAACGACTCACGATCGAAATGTGTCTCCTTTCTCAAACTTATGTTGCTACCGACGAGGATAAGGTCCTTCCTCTGTCGTTGTCACTCGAAAAGTGACGATCCAAGTTAGACAACGCTTTATATTACCGATTCCCCACTACTTGTGAATCATACGATGGGTAGTTTTAATAAAATTTATAAAAATTGTTGCTGTATTGTGTGACAGTATTCTAACACGGCCATACTGACATGTACTTCGTTCTCGAAGTACAATAAAATATTCTAACACGGTCCAGTCTCGTTGCTCTACTTAATTTTCTGCCTAATATCTTGAAATGAAATGAAATGTATTTATTAGTCACGTAGGCAATTTAAAAGCTCTTATGACAAGTCAATACACATAGAACTTAATCTCTATATACAATATATTTCCTAAACTTAGTATTACTTATTTTAATTTCTTGGTTTAATTAATTTATTTATGTAATTTATTTATTTTAAATTATTTTTATTTTTATTAGTTTTATTTGTTTACTTTTTATTCTTATTTTATTTAAAGTACTAGTTATGACTTTATGGTAATTTATTTTTCAAAGAAATACAATATGTACGTTAGTAAAATTAAATTAAATTAAATTAATTAGTGGACCATGAATATTATTACAACGGTGCGTAGCGGTTTATTGTTACCACCGGATCCAACGCGGCCCTTCCTGAGAAGACCCGGCGAAACAAACTCAGTGGGCTTACACTACCACTGGAACTACGCGACGCGACCCAGTCCTGAGTATATCCAGCGAATAAGACTCAGTGGGCTTGTTTTGGGTCCAATTTAAGACAACGACCATAAGTATTTCCGAAACGTCCCGTATGTTTAGGCTTACTGCCGGATCCAACGCGGCCCTGACTGAGAAGACCCGGCGAACAAACTCAGCGGGCTTTACTTTACCACTGGATACTACGCGGCGCGACCCATTTCTGAGTAGATCCAGCGAGTCAAACTCAATGGGCTTGGTTTTGGTCAATTTACTAAAATAAATATTTGTGACTTGTTTTTATTTGTTTTCTCGACCGGTCGTCAATGATTTTATTTCTTACAAATAACTGAACAATCTATTCAAGTACTTTATCTATTATCTGAAAAAAAAAGTATATTATTGTTTTTATTGATACACCTTGCTTTGTACAAACACCCGCAGTCAGTGAAGCTTAATCACCCGCAGCCAGTGAATGTTAGACAAAAGCCAAGGGATCATCATCATAATCTCATAATCTCATCATAATCTCATCATAAATCATAATCACATCACATCTTTTTGATACACCTTGCTTTGCACAATCAAACACCCGCAGTCAGTGAAGCTTAATCACCCGCAGCCAGTGAATGTTACGACAACAGCCAAGGGATCATAATCATAATCTCATCATAATCTCGTCATAATCTTGTCATAATCACATCATAATCACATCATAATCATAATCACATAATCATATTATACAAATCCTTAATATTTATTACTATACACATTGGGTTCTAAAACAAAGAAACGTGTTTCACAAAAAGTATTTTCTAAATAACATGTCAGGGCATTTTCAACGGAAATATTTTCCTCAATCGATTCACCGGGCCGCATAGTAAATTTTACTTTACAATGACAGGTACATATCTGCTTCTATTCCAATCAATAAATATGAAAGATCATATTGATTTTACTATGTATGTATACATAGTATTTTGTTATCTATCAAAATAAAATATACATGGGTAACTTTGCATATTAAATATAGGGTAAATACCGGGTAGTGAATCGAAATGTTGAAACATTCTAATGGATTCATTTTATTTTTTGTAAATCGTTCGGCCAATCTGACGTTTCGCTTTTAATTCCCAAATTATACTCAGTTTGTCCGGATATCAACAAACTCAACTATTTCTACTATTATTGAAACTTCCAGAGAACTGATATTGAGAATCGGATGGTCACGATATTTAAAACATCAATATAAAATATAAATTATAAAAAGGTTGACCCCACAAAATGTCGGACAACATACCACCTATTTAAATTGTAATCTGTGCTTAGCAATTAACTACATCATTTAATTACGGATTTACAACATTGTGTGAACAGTGCCGTGGGTCAAAGAGGGAATTGATCCTCTACTTGTCAAATACCAACATATTACTTCAGTTGCTTACTAACATTCGTAACATCAATTGTTGAAAAAGGAAGTCCTTTTACAAGACCAATAACTATCTGAATTCACAAATGTTTTTTTTTTTTGGAAATCTCATGTTAGTTGCTAGAGTGTTAAATCTGTTAAATTTGCATTTGCGTCTGCCATATAATTATTTACTTATTGGTCCCTGACCCATAATCTCTTGGTTTTTTTTTTAATGTGTTTAGGATATTAATTTATAAAACTTTATTTCAGTTATAAACTGAACGAGGCTCGAATTTTAAATACAACAAAATATTACTTTACTTAATTTATTAAGAATGTGTATCAATCAATGGCCAACATTGGCTACAAATGGAACACCCATTTGTAGCACACTCTAGGGTGCCTCGAAGTTTCGACTTAAGATCATTATTCAACATAATTATATATCAATAAAATGACTCATTCCCAAAACTATGATTATTCCATGTTTGCAGGTGATCTCAGAATTACACGGACAGATGTGAATCATGGTTATGCCAAATTGCTTCAGAATGCTCCAATTTACTATTTTAAATACAAAGTTCTTTTGCTCTTAGTATGTAAGCACAAAATTCAAGTCAAGTCACTAAACTGGTCCAGATGTAAGATAATACATCTATGTTTCTAAGTTCAAGTGTTTTCACATTAAATCATTTTTTTTTTAATTTTATTTCCTATTTACCGTTTTGGGAATGATTTAGAAAGGCAACTTTTTAGATGAAACTAAATGCTGCTAATCTTAGGTTTCGTTCTACTATCTTGTCTACAACATCACATATTCAACAGCTATGTACGAAGCAATATAGACAATAATAGTTACACTATCTCAGAATCGAGAAAGTCAATTTAAATTACCATTTCATCTGAAAGTTGTAATGACGCTATGCAATAGAAAAGAAGCTTGAAACTTAGTACACATAATTATTTATGATGCTACTAATACACCATCTATACATTAAATAAATCTCATAAAAAGTGCCAAGTAGAATATCTCAAATACCCAATCTTTTGTTTCTTATTCGATTCTGTAGAAATAACACGACACAAAAACAATCTCCTGTCCCACTTATACAATGAAAGTGCGGAAAAATATTTAAATATTGGGCGAGTTTTATTTTTTTCAGTTATTTTAACATCCTACATAGATTTTCTTACTAAAGACACATCGCAGGTTCACAAGGCTCGAACCAGAGTAATGCAGATCCCGTCAGGGCCTTACCTGCCTTAGCGACAGTCTAAACTTCAACCAAACCCATTTTTTAAGGAAGTCTTTTACAGGTCACTTGTGGCTGGATTAAAAGCCGGTAGTGCAGTATCGTCGTTTCGCGTAGAGCTAACAGCGTCTTTAATTTATATGTGAAGGTCCGTCAGAACGCCGTGATTCATCCTTGAAACAAAAGTATAATTTGTACATAAAAAGCAATGGACACGATCCCACTTCTGATGTTAGGATTTTTGTGGGAAAAGGTATATAAAATAATACAAACATGGGAAGTTCAATAGATTTAACTATAATTATAAATTTTAACTATATCATTTAACCTATATCACATAACATAACGGTCAATAATTATTATATTGTTTCAAAGTGACCGATTATATTAAATGTCATTTATATTTATAATAGTATGGTTTAATTCAACCATAATCGACAATTACAATGTTACAGAATAATATCCGAATATTCTGAACAATAAGCAACAAAACATAATATTAATTAACTTAACTTGCCAATCCTGGTACTCCTTACTGCTCAATCTCAGAGCTTCCGCTCAGTGCAACGACTCACGATCGAAATGTGTCTCCTTTCTCAAACTTATGTTGCTACCGACGAGGATAAGGTCCTTCCTCTGTCGTTGTCACTCGAAAAGTGACGATCCAAGTTAGACAACGCTTTATATTACCGATTCCCCACTACTTGTGAATCATACGATGGGTAGTTTTAATAAAATTTATAAAAATTGTTGCTGTATTGTGTGACAGTATTCTAACACACTCATCGAGTACATGTTTCAATAACTTTTTGCAAGCAAACGTGACTTTGAAAATTACGCGAACTGAATAAAATATGTAATGGAAAAACAACGACCATAAAGAAATATACAATACTGTACTAGTCTATTTACGTCCCACTGCAGGGTACGGGCCTGCTCTACAATCGAAAGTACGATAGAGGGTGGTTAGGTCGTTTAGTCCACCATGCTGGCCGAGTGCGGGTTGGAGACTTTAGATACCATAGAAACTCTTGCAAATATGTATAAATCATAGTTATGAAAAAAAAAACACATTTAACAAGCTTTGAATACAATATTATTAAGAACTTAATGAAAATGTTCAGTCTTGTAATTAGAACAATGTCGGTCGCGTCTATAGTTTAATCAGCCCGCCAACATCCAATCTCAGTATTATCATTGTTAACATACGGTTAATTTCTGCGTCACAATTATCTTTTAAAAATTCATTCCAGCTGTATAAAACGTCAGACTTAAATAAAAATCTATGGGCCATACAAGTTTTATTTCATGCAAAAGCCTATGGGTCAATTGATCACCAAATTGCAATCTATCTATCAGTTCATATCCTCACTGCAGGGCACGAGCCTCCTCTACAATCGAAAGTACGATTGAGAGTGGTCAGGCCTTTAGTCCACTACGCTGGTCTGTGTGGGTTGGGAGACTTTACGTACCATGGAAATTCTTAAAATCGCTATGGTACGCAGGTTTCCGCACGATGTTTTCTTTCACCGTTATAGTTCGTAATTGCAGTGAACATTATTTTTATTGAAATAAAATTCACTCATGACTGATACGACAAAATGAATATGTTACTCGGTTCTGAAGCGCACTCGGGGCGTGTACTCCACTGACTGTTCAAGTTTGCAAACAAAGCAGTCTTTAAGTGCCGCCAATGCAAACTTCAGTTGTGTTCCGGCGACGTTCGAGCCTTGGCGACGCTTGACAAATACTCGCATCAAGTTTGTAGTCGCTTTTTTGTGCTCCAAATATGTTTCTGGTACGAATATATACTCTCGTGAGTATGTTATTTCTATATGGGTGCAAATTTAGAATTAAAGCAAAATATACTTTTTTTATTGCTATGAATGGCGAGACGAGCATGCCGTTCGTCTGATGGTAAGCGATACGACCGCTCATGAACAGTAGCAAAACCAAACAACCCCTTGAATTACAAAGCGATGCTTGGCATTCCACTGCGCTCGCCATCCTGAGACATAAGATGTTAAGTCTCAATATGTCCAGTAGTTACTCTGGCTACAATGCCCTTCAACCCGAAACACAACAGTGCGTTTACACTGCTGTTTGGCGGGAGAAATAGACACTGCGGTGGTACTCATCCAGATGGCCTCTCACATATGAGAGACCTACCACCAGTATACTATAGAAACTACGATAAACTGATAGACACTTATTGGTTAATGACACTCGTTATTACGGTTTTCTGTAAATCTGAAATGCATGAGTTCAAACCAGTACGGAATTATTCTTCCACTGGTCTCCCTAGCTCCCTAGCTTCCATTCTACCAAAAAATACACAATCCATTACAAAAAATATCCTGTTGCTACATGAAAAGCCGTAAAATCATGATTTTTATTTCTTTTTAAAACTTAGATATACAATATTATGTAGATGACGATTCTAATTAATTTTATCGCTATGGTCATTGTATTTAGCCGTTAATAGATTAACAGAATTTGCTTTATTTATTCCAAATCAGCTATTAAAATCCACTTGTACAAAATATTGCCAAAAATATACGACCTCAAAAAAATCACCAGCTTCGCCGAAATTAAAACATATTAAAACACGTGCAATATTCGTACACAATCCATCAGAGGCAAGAAACAATGTTCCGTTAGTGCTGGATTAATACTACTAATGCCAAAACGGACCGTATTCATTCATCAAGTGGGGGTAATCCATTGGCGCGACACGCAGCCGCGTGCGTGAACAAATTAGATTAACAATACAAATTAAGCGTGACCCAGCTAACTAATATACTGTGTATAGGAAATTAGATCAATGGATTGGTTTGCTCGCTCAGATTTGTATTGCATTGCAAACTCTATTCATGGACTTCAAATGAAATCGAATTTATTCATTTATTTATGTGTTTTTACAGTTTGTAGAAATTATGTATAGGTTAACTTAATAGCTGAGGTTCTACCAGTCGAAACTAACTTGATGCAGAGATTATATGAGGAATCAAATCAAAATATTCTTTATTCAAATAGTATTTCACAAGATCTTTTAAATCGTTATTTACTGCTACCACCGCTTCGGAACGTGTTGTAGATGTGAAAAAACGGCGCAAGACATTCCCACAACTATACAAACTGTGGATAAGCGATACGACCGCTCAGAGACATATACAAAACCAAACATCGCCATGAATTACAAAGCAATGCTTGGTATTTCACTGCGTTCGCCATCCTGAAACATAAGATGTTAAGTCTCAATATGTCCAGTAGTTATTCTGCCTAGAATGTCCTTCAAACCGAAATACGACAGTGCATTTACACTACTGTTTATTGGGAGAAACAGACGTTGCGGTGGTCCCTACCCAGATGGTCTCTCACATATGAGAAACCTATCACCAGTAAATTGTAATTGTACATTTAGTTGATTTTTTAATTAATTATTAGCCTGGCGTCAGGAATTTGTACCCGATATGGCAATAGTCTCAACCCCCCATCACATCGTAGGTCGGAACACACAAGACGAAACGTGAATCTCCTGGCGCCTCTGCCTATCCATTCTGGTAATAACTGTACTGTATCAGCCCATATACGTCCCTTGTACGTTTCCTTCACCGTTATAGTGCGTGGTGATTGACTATCAATACACACATGACTCTGAACAGTCATAGGTGTGCCCTGGGATTCGAACCCGCATATTAAATTCGTATATTCAATTTGAATTAAACAAATGAATTCGTTTCGAATATAGAACGGTTGCGCGAGCAGACACATTCCCATTTAAAGTAAACTTAATACCACACTTAGCGTCTCGTATCGAGGCGTCTTGGGTACAAAGAGTCGTGCTTCATATAGAGCGGTGGATTCGCTCACTGACAACCAGCAGTTTCTCATTAAGACCAGGAAACGGAAACCACGCCCGCATCTACAAATTCCGTGAATTTAAATATTATATCGCGGTAGTGCTTATTTATTTTGAAATAAAGTGGAGTTTTTGAAGAGGAGTTAAAAGTCTAGATCGATGACATAAACGTATGGACATGTATAAATAAAATATTTTCTCATTATTTATATTTTAGGGGGCAAACGAGCATGCGGTTCACCTGATGGTAAGTGATCACCGCCACACATGAACATGTGAAACACCGTAGGGCATAGACATGCGTTGCCGGCCCATAAGGTGGGAATGCGCTCGTTTTATTATTACCTTTTAAGTTCCTATAAACAAATTGAGTATAATAACACGAAAGAAGAATATTTTCCAAGCACCTCAAATCACATTAAATAAATTCCTTAAAATTCTATTTTCCACCGATATGCAAGCGAAAAACGGAATTATACTCTTATTGTTCCATTGAAAACGTCTTGGAATATTATACCGAAAAACGTTTATCGCGAGTATTCCGTATAATTTCCTTGAAAAATATCATTTCATAAAGGGCCTACGAGGGCGTGCAAACACCGTTTAACATTATATTAAACAGGTGAAATATTTCTATGACGTAGGTCTGTGGCGGCTTCCCCTACATTACCGAAATGAAAATAGACATGTTAAAAAGACGGTTTCGGATATCATATTTTTTGTTAGTAGGAAGTTATATTTTTGTGAGAAAAAGACACACATTGATATAAATATGGACAGGGCGGAAAGCGAGAGTGTTCCCACGTTAGTGGTGCGCGCGCTCCAGTACATCTCTAGTGAAGTGTTACTGAAATTAGTCTTAGCTCGAAACCATTTTGAACATGCTTACTTGTATTATGACGGAAAGGTTAATAAAAATAAAGATAATATTAATTATCACTGTTTAGAGCAAATGTTTAAAAACTTCAAATGTATGGAAAGGCCTATCCTTAGTTTTTAAATCATTGGATACATATTTCTTAACTTCGGATTTCTAGCGACAGTTGTATTTGAGCTGTAAGATAAACAATACTCTATTAATAATAATTTGTATTTAGTATTAGTATTAACTGTAAAATTTCAAAGGAAAATTGTAAAAATCAAGCTTGAAATTTCAAATTTCAATATTATAAATTATTTTGTAAATGCTTGAAATAAAAGGCTTTTTTAAATTTATTTATTATTAGTATTAACAATAATTATTGTACAATTTAACATCTGTCTGTATCTGTATCAGCTCATATACGTCCCACTGCAGGGCACGGGCCTACTCTACAATCGAGAGTACGATTGAGAGTGGTTAAGCCATATAGTCCACCACGCTGGCCTAGTGCGGGTTGGCGGACTTGCATACCATATAAATTCTATTTTAATTACAATTTAACATACTTATATAGCAAGTTGTTATCTTCAACAATATAAACACTTTAAAGTCATGTGCTAGACCTATAATTCTCCCAAGTGTATCCCACAACACATTGGCAGGTTTTGCAACTACGCGCTACGCTTGGCAGGCAGGGCAAAGCTTCGATGACGTATGTGATCAGTCGTCATTTGATTGCTCAATTTGACAGCCTCCGTCGCGCAGTTGGTTTGACGCCGGCTGTGAAATGAAAGTCCGCGTCCTCGATACCGCACCGACACAAATATTTGTGTGGTCCACAGGCATTTGTTCGGGTCTGAGTTAATATCATTAAAAAAAAACATTATTTTATCCAAGATAGTAAAGGCAATAATAATAATATACTTTCCAAAACTACAATATAATATGAAACAATCTAGTTCAGTTTATTATAAAACAGTGCTCAAAAATATGAATACATATACAGAATACTTAATCACAATAAACGTAAATAATAAAGCATTAAAAAAATGAAACTGCAATTCTATATAAACGTTTGCTGACGACAAAAAAATCTTATCAAAATTTATCTTGTTTATAAAAACACTTTATTATCCCCAAAGGAGCCAAGTTCAATATTACGGGGGTCGAGGCATTGTCCGAAATATTGCAACAATAGGGCGATAACTACATGCCGGCGCTCCATCTACGAAAATTTCGCTTCAAACTGATATATTGGTTGGTGGTTGGGTCCAATCTAGTTGATTTACAGGGCCAATAATCGCCGTCGTCACGCGACAACCGACACACGTCAGGTGTCTATGTTGCTCGGGCTTTTGTCGCGTAGGGCATAATAGAAACATACGGGATAATATCGCAATATGAACCGCCGCGTGTTTATAAAATAATTAAAAATCCAAAAGACCTGTAAATTAGATATGAATATTTCGCTTCAAATTGATATATTGGTTGGAGGTTGGGTCCAATCTAGTTGATTTACAGGGCCAATAATCGCCGTCGTCACGTGACAACCGACACACGTCAGGTATCTATGTTGCTCGGGCTTTTGTCGCTTAGGTCATAATAGAAACATACGGGACATCGCAGTGTGAACTACCGCGTGTTTATAAAATAATTAAAAATCGAAAGACCGGCAAATCAGATATGAAAATTTCGCTTCATACTGGTATATTGGTTGGTGATTGGGTTCAATCTGGTTGATTTACAGGGCCAATAATTGCCGTCGTCACGCGACAACCGACACACGTCAGGTGTCTATGTTGCTCGGGCTTCCGTCGCGTAGGGTAATAATAGAAACATACGGGATAATATCGTAGCGTGAACTGCTGCGTGTATATAAACTGATTTAATTATATTTCAGTTCCTACCATGTTAAAATGTCGGCTAATCAAATATGAACAGTTCGCGTAAATGTGATATATTGGTTCGCTGTTGGATTCAATCTAGTTAAATTATAGGGCCAATAATCGCCATTGTCACTCAACAAGCAACACCCGTCAGATTTCTATCATGCAAGGGCTTATGTCGCGTAGGGCATAATATTAACACATGGGCGAGTGTTACTTCCAAACCCACACAATTTTTGGAGGCGGTTCAATTGTATATCTATAGCCAATTTTACTATATACACTTATTCATGCAATAGCATGAACTTCCATGCTAAAATTTCAGTTCTTAAAAACATTTCTAAGCCTTCAATTGCAACATGTTTTGCAATCCATTATCAAAAAATCCACAGCTTACGCTGGCCCTAGCTAAAAGGAACCAGCATCTCGGAAGTCTGAATATTAATAACTATTTTTCTAACCTTAAAAATTTTAACGTCCTAATTATCTATATTGTCCGTTGAAATTATAAACATATTTTCAATGTCATACATTACATTGTGTCATATAAATATTTGGTAATCCAATGTACTATGTAGATACGTTGGAAAATATTTAAATAAATAATTTCTTAAGTAAGTAATCTTCCAGTGTATGTTTTTTCTATACCCAACTATCGATTATAGGCGAATCCTACGTTTAGCAGATACATTATTGATAAATAGTGCCCTAATTAACTACAATAGCTCAAAAAAAATTAGATGACAACGGCTAAAGTCCATAAAATGTCCCGTATGTCGCAGCCAACTGCAGGCGAGCAACAAAAATGTCAGATTAAGGTCAGACGGACAATGAAGCAAAGCAAACTGTGTCGGCCGACGCCTGTTTTCCTTGGCCTACACTCAAATGGTGCATTTCGAGATGTAAATGTTTCGTTGTGATATTTTTACAATATGAAATAATCCAGCCCTATACTCTCTATTCTATTGCAAAGCAATAGGCAATAGGAGAAAGAACAATGAATGAAAAAAATGAAAATCAAAATCAAAATCAAAATAATTTATTGAATCCATTAAAATGCTCAACATCATTTAGATTCAGTCATTTTTTAATGTACCACCCGGTTCAGAAAGTGGTTTTCACTAGAGAAGAACGGGCAAGAAACTCTAGTGTTGCTCTTTTCAAAACCAGTTTACAATATAGTGAATAAAAGTTAAGACATAGCCATATACTCTGACCCATTGGGCCTATTTGAGTATGCAGTTTGGTGGACTTTAGTTACCATAGAAATTGTTTAAAATGTCGATACTAGGCAAGCTCACTCACAATATATTACTTCGCCGTTAAATCTCGTAGCAAATGATTATAATAAATACTCAATAAATAGACAGTGAAGTCAAAGGCGTGGTCAGGAATATGAACCACATTCATCACTGCCATTATATCCATTCCGTTACCAACACACTACCAATATGCTGTTACAATATTACGCCACCAAAATTAAGAGCTGTTATTATTCGGCGAATTTAATAAGCCCCGAGAGCATGACGCCTGCTTACACATTCATAGAGTTTCCGTCAGCTAACGTGCCGTCCTATAACCAGTGGTAAATAGATTAGTGAATCCGCTTCCCTGTTATCAAAATTTGGATTTTTAAACCTCTTTTATAATAGAAATTAAACAGACTCGGATGTCGATTGTTTTATGACAGTCGTGAATGTCGACATGATATCATTTTTGCAAGTGTAAAAAGAAGAAAGGCGAGTGCTGATAAAATTTAAATAGACAAAATTGTGAAAGATTTGCTACCAGGTATATTTATGTAGACTGATGCGAGACTCCACTACGCTCACCCTCCTGAGACATAAGATGTAAAGTCTCATTGTTACCAGTTGTTTTTTTGTGTTTAGTAGTAATCTGTTTATGTGTGTTGGGTGTATATACCGGGGGTACCTACCCAGGCAGCGAATCACATATGAGAGATCTACCACTAGCATTACAGCTTTCCCTCTTGACACAAAAAAAACAGTAGCACAATAGTCTTTAAAATAAATCTCTTACGAGATTAGGTCAACATATTTCTACTTATTAACCCGATCCTGTCCCCGTGACATTCTTCATAAGCCTAGAGAGAAAGGGTTTTAGCCTCAGTCGAAAGGGTTGGAATCCAAAAAATTCTAACATAATAGTAAAGCTATCTATATATAGTAGGCTGATGCCATCATTAAGTCGAGATTAAATCTAAAGTATATTTATCAAGAGAAAAGATTTGATTGCTCGTTTGCTTTGAAACTACTCTGAAACGATTTGAAAAGTCTTTCACTATTTAAGTCAGATTTAATCAAATATTCTTCATTCAAATAGTCTTAAACAAGATCTTTTGAATCGTCACGCCTTTTTCCCAGAAGGAGTAGGCAGAACAACTGATACACCCACATTTCGCCTTGTATGTTAAGTCCCACTATGTGATAAGGGGCGAGCCTATCGCCGTATTGGGTACAAATTTCTGGCTCCGGGCTGATAATGAATAGAAAAATCCAATATCACTATGCCTGACCCTGGATCCGATCCCGAGACCTCAGCTTTGTAACCGTACCATAGCACAACTGTGCCACCGAGGCAGCCATAAAATTATAAAAATCATATTATTTTAAAAATCATGTACCAGCAGTTTGGACATATAGCTTGTGTTTACTCCCAGGGTTTTAAAAAAAGTTATAAAGGTTTGCATTTATTCACACTTTTTATGAGAATTCCAATTAACACGTTTTGCTGTGCCATAACAATGGCTGTGGTCGTCGCTCTACACTTTCGACACAGTTTGGGACTGTACCGTGCCTTTATCATTACGTGAAGTGTCGTCCTTTCAGCCCGGAATTACTAAAAAAAGAAAAAATACAGTTGCCATTAATGGAGGAAGAAAATTCAAAAAAATATGTGTGAAATATTTCGACACACGTGTTCATACATAACTCACGCCTTTTTTCCCAGAAGGGGTAGGCAGAGGTGCTAGGGCACCCACATTTCGCCAGTATGTTCCGTCCCATGATGTGATAGGTGGCGAGCCTATTGCCATATCGGGCACAAATTCCTGACTCTGGGCTGAATAATGAATACAAAAGTCCACACACGTGTTCATAGTATATCAAATTAGAACGAAATTGTGTAACGTAGGTAATAAGTTACGGTTGTAAGTATTAATAACTGAATGACATTATCAGGCCAGTAATACTTAGTTCTGAAACAAAATATTAATAGGGGGTAACGTTTCCAATTAGTAGTCAGTAGTAGTAGTATCCCACTGATACCAGTTGAAAACATGAAACTCATCTCAGATTTGAATTATGTACAAAAAAAAGACCGAACTTGACAATTTAGTACTTCATATTTCATTCGTTTTCTGTAGGCACAAGCAATGTTTAATATTCAACACGTCTTCTCCCTCCCCCTTCCCTTTTTATGTCAACAGCAACTTACTTAATTTGACAGAAAATGACACAGCCTTCCAATGTTACGAGATTGAAAACATGGTTTTTATATACTCGTAGTAATAACGTTATCTTAAGAAGATAGAAAATAAATGCTATCGTCCTACGTAAGATTTTCATCACAAGGTCAAAAAAGCAACCGTCAAGCCCTTCGAAATTCGATTCTCAGGTCAGGCAATCCTCTTTGAATGCAACTCAATTTTGATGCCTGTCATCAATCAACTTGAACCAAAAAATCTATACGTGCATAGCTTACAAAAATATTGTATCCACTATTCTATTACGTTTACACAAAAAAACGCAAGATACAACGCACATTTTACAAAAAAATATTTCACGCACCAAACCATAAAGGCGGAAACATACTACTGAAACGCCACGCGACCCGACCCGAAGCGACACGTGTTGAACCAAATCAAATCGTAGTATTTTCTATGGCCTGAACCACACTACGAACATGCGATGCTACGTTGCGTGGCGTGTTAGTAGTATGGTTCTGGTCATACGAAATAGTACGATTTGATTTGGTTCACACATGTCGCGTCGGGTCGGGTCGCGTGGCGTTCCAGTAGTATGTTTCGAGCTTAACGCTTACACAAGACTGCCAAAATAAACTAATCTGCTTTACTATGCATAGTTTCTGACCTAGTCTATTCTGCATAAATTGCGCAATTTATAGGACCATAGGCACCCAAGTTGGAATATGCAAATGAATCCATGGCTGTTTTCTTGTTCAAAGGCACAGCTTAATCTTAACATATGACCGGTGGAGGCTTTCATAAAGGTTTCCAACTACTTCTGTATAGAAACTTGGCCTTTATAACTGGTGACGTGTATGCGGATATTAAATTAAATTGATGCTTTGAGGATGAATATAAGTAAAGCCTGTGTCATCGAAGGATAATACACAGAAGTGCCACTAATGCTTTTCACATCTGGACGAGCTTATTTCTGTTTTTGAATTTGAATTTTGAATTTGAATTTTTTATTTCAATACTGATGTAACTTATTACTTTTTATATCGTTATTATCCATTTCATGTGCATGTAAGTTTATTATGAATAATAAGCATTGCCAGTATCAATTGAATCTTTCCTCTCCTACCTTTTGTCGGGAAGAGATCGCTTAATAAACAATACAACATATAAAACCGGCATTAGGTTTATTTTGTTCGTTTTTAATTTTCTTAATTTGTTTTTTGATGGTTTTTTTATTTTTTTAATCTGGCCTAGTGCGGGTTGTTGGACTTTACATAAACATGGAAATTCTTCATATCCCTATAGTAAACTATAGTCTAGAAACTACAATACCTACTCCAACTATTTAAGCTTAACCTCAATTATCAAGACCCAGAACGTTTCAAATTTGAGTCGACAACTGCAATTTGAATTGTGCCGACGTAACTTCCTCGAGGAATGTTGCCTAATCTTGGCCAAAGGTAAACAAGTTTCCTGCGAAAATACGCCAAAGTTCAAAGATATTCAACGATTATTCCTTTAGAATTGTATCGCTTTGTAAATAGTTCCAGGACAGCCATTTATTTTTCTAAGATTCTTGGTGTAAATATTATCGCTACTTAAAATAAATTAAATGATTACAGTTCGTTTTTATTTATTTGAACTACAAATTGATATAAAATCACATTACGAGTATGGTGAGTACCTGAGAGTGCATCTTGTTTTCTCAAAAATGGTTCCTTCACTTTTATTTGAATTAAGCGATAATTATTACCTACTGACACACAGGTTCCAGCACTATAACAATGAAGGAAAACATCGTGAGAAAAATCAGCATGCCATAGAAATCGCCGTCGCCGGGTCATAAAACGCCGGAGCAACGTAGATTGTTTATATTATCGCGCAGAGCATGTGTTCAGCGACTATATTTTAACCTTGACGGGCATGGGCGGCAGTGCGGATAGCATGAAATCTGCTTAACCCCATGACGCTACCGTGGTAGATTATGGTCTTCTGCACGGTGTTGTAAGGGACGCCCCCTATCGCAAATTCTTTCTCCAAGCTGATAATAAATAGAAAAATCCAATATTAATTTATTTATTAGGCTTCGTATACATAAATTGTATACAAGGTGGACTTAATGCTGGAGGAATTATCTAACAGTCTACCCTTGGGTGATGCACAGATGAGCTGAAGTGGGTGTATAAATACTTATTTAAAAGCCCCGACCCGGGATTGAATCCGAGACTTCAGCTATAATTTCGTACCATAGTACAACGCTCCACCGAAGCTCTAGTTCATAATATTTACCACGGTCATAATATACTACATTTTCGTAAGGAAAGATATATAGAGATTTCAATTACAACGTCACATAATTTAGACTTAAGATTAAATAGAAATTGTACGTGTTTTTTTCTCATTATATTAAATCCGAGCGATAGAATATGCATATTCTAGAAAACATTTAGTTTTATTGTGCTGTAAATCTGAAAGTTTTGCGACGAAACCTTACAAAAAAACGTAATAAAAGAAAACGGCGGCTTTTAGTCTGCGTTTAAAATGCATGTGAAATATTAAATATGTTAATAATAGTATTAACATATTTATTACTAGCTTTTGCTCGTAAACTTCGTCTGCGTGATGTTCTTTGTTTGAAATATGTTTAATATACTGTACTGTATACCTTATTCACCCCATCCCTCCGAAATTAGAAAAACCTTTGAAATAAAACTAGTTACGGATTTTATCGCGAATTTGGTTTGGTTTTTACATTTTTGACTTCCCGACGTTTCGATTACTTTACAGCTTTCACGGTCACGGGGCGGTCTGAGGTATTAGTTATTTACTCAGTGACTGTTACAGTAATTCAACCTCTCAATTTAATTTACGGCGGGAAATGTAAAAATTAAAACGTCGGAACATCGAAACGTGGTAACCCGAGAAATCAAAAATGTTAAATTTAAACCAAATCCATGATAAAATCCGTAAATATAAGTTTTTTTTGTGTAACATTTGCGTACATCTCAGAAACCATTAGAAAAACCTATTACCCATAATTTCGTCATTATTAATTTCCTGTAACCCTTTACATTACTGATACATGATTATAAATCAAATTAACACTTATTACGCCTTTTTCCACAGAACAGGTAGACAGAGGTGCTAGCAGGACACCCACGTTTCACCTTATCCTTTGTCCCACGATGTGATAAATTTCCTACACCGTTAAAGTGCGTAGTAATTGAATATCGAGTATCAATAGTCTATAACTCCGAAGAAACAGACATGTGACCTAGGATTTGAACCCACGACCACCGTGAACATGTAGGTGGCTGAGTCTAGTCCAACGCTACCAAGCAATTTACTTAACCTCCTCTATTGAAATATTTCAATAAACAGTTATTCTGGGTCGTGACACTAACTAACCTACAGCTAATCTATTGACATTACAATGACTTTTACTATGAAAAAGATAGTCCAGAACGTCATTCACAAATGTCGTTTAGATATCAACAAAAACAATTTATAAATAACATTGAATACGCTGAATTCAAAGGCGAACACGTAAAAGCCAGCTTTAATATTAATTTTGTAGATAAAAGATTAATCTGTTGAAATTTACTGTCCCAAAGTATTTACAGATTTGGCTATTTTATTAGACGGTGCCGGGACCTTAATAAATAACACCCTCATTTGTCCTCTCCCAAACCCGGCGATATAATCATCGTCACCTTATTGCAAATTCTTGAAATTTTATTATGAAATGAAACTATCATATTGTTAGCTAGTTGTACGAGTTGGTTTGCTTATGTCTTTTATTTTTATTTGTTTTTATGTCGCATGAAATCGTATTTAACGCTGACTAAATAATAATTCTGATAAATTAGGTAAATAATTGTAACTTACACAGCTGTATAATAGATTACCCAACGATGTAAAAGAATGAGATTTGATAAAATAGTTTAAAAACAAACTTAAAAAATATGTGTGCACATCATGAAACTATATTAATCAACAAACGTACTAGATATAAATTAAGTACTTTATTATTATTATTTGTCATCTCATTATGAGTGAACTGCGTGTTTTTATGAGAATAAATTCTTAAAACATGAATAAAACCACTATTTTTTTAAATCACATCATATATACTTTAAGTTTACATTTGCATCATAAGTTTACATCATATATAGAATAAGTTTATATCTTACAGGAGATAGACGTAAAGCGACAGAGTCACTGTCGCGTTTCGTTTGGTGAGCGAGATTTTTGGATGCCCAATACTCCTTGCCTCTTCCCATATTGTTTCCTTCCCACTCCCCTCCCGATATATTGGTCCGGCTACATATCTATGATCCAAGCGTTGTGGATGTTCACGAGAAGCACCGATCACTTAATATTAGGTGACCGGTTGGTTCGTTTGTCTGACCTAGGCAATAAAAAACAAAAATATTAATAAAAAAATATTTCTTGTTTTTATTATGAACCTCATCTTGTTCCTGTAACCTCTTGATAACCAAAAACCATGGTATTTTATTTATATATCACACATTATTGGACCCTATAAAAACCAATTACAATACAAAAAGTTACATAAGTGTCTTCTGTATCAGCCCATATACGTCCCATTGCAGGGCACGGGCCTACTCCACAATCGAGAGTATGATTGAGAGTGGTTAGACTGACATAAGTGGTGACATAAGTGTCTTTTACTTAATTTTAAAAGCGGATTAATCAAAACTCTTATTGCAATTTGAAGAGTACATATTATATTATAATATTTTATTGACTACATTTTGAAATATGATGTATTTTATTAAGAAACTAAACGGCAATGTTCGAAGAAATGTTGTATTACGTCACAATTTTTCTTCCCCACGTTTTACAATATAGATACCCTCTGTAAATTCTTCAGAAATTGCGACAAAAGGAAACGATTAATTTAAAACTTTATGAATTACTCACTTTGAGTCCTTATTCTTTGCAAATGATTGTGTAAAAAAGTGTCTGTCCACGGAAAAGTCAAATAAACTATTACTTTAAAAGAATATTCCAAAGACAAATATTTCACTCTTCAAGTACGGTAATTTTCTTTTTAAAAATATTACTATTAAGTTTATTTTTATTGAACGTCGTATCTTACGCCGAAATATGTCTTTTGGAAGTTTAAATGAGGAATTATTAGCTCATTTTTTCTCTCGTCTCTCCTTTAAAATAGTCTCCGTTTAAAAAGTCGGCTCATATTTTACGTTTTCTACTGAATACGAGTAGACTTTACTATTGAGTGGGATTTGCGGGCATGTTCATAGATAGTCAATCAGTGTCTATTTATAGTCACCACAGCCTTAAACGGTGAAAGAAAATATCGTGAGGAAACCCGTATGTCATAGGGATTTGTAAGAATTTCTATGGTATGTGAAGTCTGCCAACCCGCATTAGGCCAGTGTGGTTGACTATATGGCCAATAACTCCCAACTGTACTCCAGATTATAAAGGAGGCACGTGCTCTGCAGTGGGACGTATATAGGGTGATGCAATACAATTCGTAGGCTGTAAACTTATTTTATCTATTGCATTTTTTGTCCCTTTCTAACGACTTTAGAATTAAGTTTGAGCGAAGAAGACAAAATACTTGATAGCTAAAATAGGTTTATAAACTGTCTATGAATAAGGCTGCTCGCCTGATGGTAAGCGAAACGACCGCTCATAAACAGTAGCAAAACCAAACAACACCATGAATTGCAAAGCAATGCTTGACATTCCGCTGCGCTCGCCATCCTGAGACATAAGATGTTAAGTCTCATTATGTCCAGTAGTTACTCTGGCTACAATGCCCTTCAATCCTAAACACAACAGTGCATTTACACTGCTGTTTGACGGGAGAAAAAGATATTGCGGTGGTACCTACCCAGATGGCCTCTCACATATGAGAGACCTACCACCAGTAGTAAATAATAGTTGTATATCAATGTATAACATTCGCGTAAATCTAAGAAATCATTAAGGGGTCCTACTATATTCATCCGAAACGAAGTTCGAACTTCGTTTCAGATGAATATAGTAGGGCCCATGGCTGTTAGAGTTAACCACGTTGGCTAAGAATGGGTCGCCAGACTTTACATGCCTTTGAATCTTTTATGGAGAAATCTGTATTTTTTTACAAGGAATTGAATTAACTAATTCGAGAATAAATAAATAACACCCAACAGTCACATACATAGTCCTGACACGACACTATGATCGAGTCTTGTGCCGTGGCTATCAGGAACAACGAGAGACTTTTCGATCTCACAAACACCCAGACCCGACAAAAATGTTTATGGGCCGCACAAACATTTCTCGCGGTGCGGGGATCGAACCCGCGGCCTCTCGTACACAGGGAGCGTCTAACCGCCTGCGCCACGGAGGCTATCAGATAAAATACACTGATAATTTCTGTTTTAGGTAGTTGTTATTATTATTATATTTCAACGGAACTATTATGTAAATTAAATGTAACATAAGAATAATATTGCATGTTGCTAGGATAAACAATTTCTTATATTAACAATCTTGTATTTCATTTTGTAACATTACTCTTGATTACTTTGGCATTCACTCATATACGAACGATGGCATTAATACTACTTAAGTGTGCAATTTCGGCCTTTGAACATTGAGTTTAGAAGTTTAATCTAAATTCATCTCTATACAGATCGCCTAAAGCGATTGGACCGCCATTTGCTGCGCTCTCTAAATAATTATAATTGTTAACCATGTGTAACACCTCTGACTTTTTGAAGTCATGTGTGTATTGATAGTCAATCACCACGCACTAAAACGGTGAAGGAACACATCGTGAGGAAACCTGCATACCATAGCGGTTTATAAGAATTTCTATGGTATGTAAGTCTGCCAACCCGCACTAGCCCAGCGTGGTGGACTATATGGCCTAACCACTCTCAATCGTACTCTCGATTGTAGAGTGGGCCCGTGCCCTGCAGTGGGACGTATATGGGCTTATACAGACCCATGTGTTAAATTTTTGTATTAAATGGTGTACAACAGAGTGTTTTTCTATAAATCTAAACATATTTTGAGATACAACACCAAAGCAGCTATAACTTCACAACAATTTATCTATAAAATAGTAGAACATTTTTTTTTATTGCTATGAATGGCGAGACGCCTGATGGTAAGCGATACGACCGCTCATGAACAGTAGCAAAACCAAACAACACCTTGAATTACAAAGCAATGCTTGGCATTCCACTGCGCTAGCCATCCTGAGACACAAGATGTTAAGTCTCAATATGTCCAGTAGTTGCTCTGGCTACAATGCCCTTCAACCCGAAACACAACAGTGCGTTTACACTGCTGTTACATGTGAGTAGAATCATCGCATTGAAGCATTTCTAGTGCAGTATACAACTACGGCTACAAAATTGGTAGTTAAGAATGCGTCTAATTTGAAAGTATAATTAGCGTGTACGTAGTTTTAATTTACTCTGTATTCGAACTGTATTACTAAAAGTAGAACTAATTAAGAGTTGGTTCAACTCGTCAGTTAAAGCTAACTTGAAGTTTAAGCGTAGAATTTCACTTGAGTTCAGTGGAGCACTCACAACGAACTGCAACCAAGTTACTTCCGCCATATTGAGATTGACAAAAACTCGTTTGATATGCATCATCTAAAATGAGGATTTTTTATCACGTTTGTGTTTGAATGACTTTATACTATTTTTATTTCCATTAAACTATAAGACATGAATATTGGAATATTACTACCTTATGTTAGATCGTAACAAAATACTATCCCATGAACTAAAAAAGTGGTTTAAAAATACTGACTCATTTCTCAACTCTAGCTAAAATAAGGCAAAATTAAAAAAAAAAAAAGAAGGAAACCCAAAAACTCATAATTGACAATCCACATTTTCTAAACCTCGATCAATTAAGAATAAAACTTTATATTCAAAACAGAAAAAGTTCCAAATAACGCAAAATCTATTCCCAGACAAATGACACGTAATAGGAACGACGTGCTTTTTAAAATCCAGTAGATATCGATCCGTGATGAGCGAACGGGATCTAACGCGAAGAAGTGATGACGGAGTTAAAATCGCACCTTTAAATGTATTTCGTGACAGTGAGACGTAATACCTGAATAAACTGGGATGTATAGTAACTGGAAGCGGTAGGAGGTAGAGTGTACTTTTTAGATATTTTTGAGCGTAGTATAACTAAGTAGAGAAGATGTAGAGGATGAGATGGGATTGATTTTATAACCAAGGAGCCGATAAATTCGGTATAGGGAAAGATATTAAGCAGGAAATGGAAGCAAAGGTTGAACGGGATATCGCCAGATATTCCAAGCAGCAAGCAGCTGCAAGCAGATACATTTAACCCTACTGGATGGTAAAAAGTGACCCAAGTGTTTAGTAAAAGTAACATTCACCCCGAAATCATAACAGAGGTGATGAGATGCCACTAAGAGAACTTTTAATCTATAGACACAAAAATTGCGTTTTATTTTCACCTCTGTCCAAGTTTTATTTCATAGTTTTGAAATAGTCGTCAGCATGAGTACCCTTGCTGATGTTTCCTAAGAGGTAATAAAAGAATGATTTATATTATTAATGTCCGTAAAATAATTATAACACAGTTTTTTACACAACCTTATTTATGGGTGTGTGTGATTAAGCCACTTTGTGTAATGACCTATTTCTTTGGTATTCTCATTTTATTTTGTAATTAATAAACACGCCAACTACTTAATTACATTAGGAATTTATGGAGTGAAAAGTAGTACTTTTAAATATTTATTACACACATATTTTACTGTCATGCTCTCTATTATTTATACATAGCACTTTTAAGTAATTTGATTTAATTGGCAATTTTTTAAATAAAACCCTCGGTATGTTTAAACTCACATAAAGACTATTTTTAAGCATTATTTTTAATAACGTTGTGTAGTAATATCACCGTGTCAAAACCAAGGCTAAAGAAAAAGCCTTGGCGTTGGATTTCATGGAAGAACTGAGATTATTGGAGATTACTATTTACATACATACATAATCATCACGCCTGTATCCCATAGGGGTAGGCAGAGACTATAGACCGCCACTTTGCTCGATCCTGACATACTACTTTCGCTTCATCCACTTTCATCAACGTCTTCATGCATTCTCGTCGGTTCAGGGTACTTTTGACCTGACCCTTGTTGAGGGTATCACCGATTTGGATGGTGTATGTTCGGTGAGGTCGACCCCTACCGACTCTTCCATCCACACTCGCATTATGTACTTGTTTCGTAATTCTCCTTTCATCCATCCTTTCTACATGACCAAACCATCGTAACATTCCTTTCTCAATTCTCGTCACTACATCCTCTTTCACTCCACAAGTTTTCATCACCACGCTATTTCGCACTCTGTCACACAAGCTTACATCACACATTCCCCTTAACGATCTCATCTCTACTGCCCTAATTTTACTTTCATGCTTCTTTTGCCATACCCAACTTTCACTACCATACATAAGCGTTGGAATTAACACTCCTCCATGGACAGCCAGTCGTGCCTTTTTGGAGACCTTCCGACTACCCATAAAGGAGTGTAGCGCACCATTCACTCGGTTTCCTGCATTCACTCTTCTTTCAATATCGCCATCATGCTTTCCATCACTTGTGAAAACACAGCCCAAATATACAAATTCATTCACTTGTTCTACTTGCTCATTACCTATCATAATATCGCACTTTGTCATATTCTCTTCCCTTTCAAATACCATAACTTTCGTCTTACTCACATTTATTTTCATTCCTTTTCTCTCAAACGCTTCATGCATAATTGTCACCATATTTTGTAGCTCCTCCTCTGATGATGCAAGAATAACCTAATCATCAGCATAGAGGATACATTTTAGTGACAACTCATTCATTCTTATCCCATATTACTATTTATTATTGGATTATTTGGGTAAAACGAAGATTATGTCGAATATCCATGTTGTGCCCACCCCTATTGAAGTTGGGGGCTCGACTCTCGAAGTTGTAGACGAATATGTCTATTTAGGACAAGTGGTCAATCGTCGAATCCAACTCGGTTGGGCAGCGTTCGGGAAACTTTTGCCACGTCTTCTCGTCCAAAATACCTCAGTGCCTAAAATCGAAAGTCTTCGATAGTTGTGTGTTACCAGTGATGACATACGGCACCGAGACGTGGCCTCTCACTGTGGGCCTCATTAAAAGGCTCAAAGTCACTCAACGAGCCATGGAGCGGGCTATGCTCGGTGTTTCCCTACGAGATCGAACCAGAAATGAGGAGATCCGTAGGAGAACCAAGGTTACCGACATAGCCCATAGGATTGGAAAGTTGAAGTGGCAGTGGGCCGGGCACATAGCTCGTAGAACCGATGGCCGTTGGGGCCGAAAGGTTCTTGAGTGGAGGCCACGTAAAGGCAAGCGAAGTGTCGGACGCCCGCCTATAAGGTGGGCGGACGATCTGACTAAGGTTGCAGGAAGTCGCTGGATGCAGGCCGCTTCCAACAGGTCATTGTGGAGATCCTTGGGGGAGGTAATGTTCAGCAGTGGACTTCCTGTGGCTGATATGATGATGATGATGATGATTAGATTATTGCGATCACCAAACACAATGATAAAATCCAAAACTCACCCAAATTTGCCACGCTTCGGATTCATCACGTACCTTCACATAATAAAGTTTGTTATTCAGTTGTAATTCATATTTATCATGCTAGAATGAAAAGAATAATATTTGAGTATTGACCATGTGGTGGCCTGTTGGTAAACGGACCAGATGCAGTTGCCAACATGCTCACAGTACTCGCGAGCTCAAATCCCCGGGTACACCTCTGACTTTTCGGAGTCATATATAAACATTTCTATGGTATGTAAAGTCCGCCAACCCGCATTAGGCCAGCGTGATGGACTGTTTGGCCTAAGCACTGTCTATCATACTCTCGATTGTAGAGGCGGCCCATGCCCTGCAGTGGGACATATATGAGCTGATACAGTAATGGCGATAGGCTTGATATCACATCGTGTGACGTAACATACAAGGCGAAACATGAGTGTAGTTGTAGCACTTTTGCCTACCCCTTCCGGGAAAAAGACATGAGTTTATGTATGTCAATATATAATATACGTACCTATTGAGACTTAACATCTTATGTCTCAGGATGGCGAACGCAGGGAATGTCAAGCAATTCTTTGTTATTCAAAGTTGTATTGAAGAGGAATTGTCCCTGAAGTGAGAAGTATATGGGCTGATACAGTACAATGACTACGTAAAAAACAAAACAGGATTCCCTACAAATGTTTCTAGCATCGTTGTAGCGAGCATTTCATATCGGATAGGACACGCGTAGGCATTCCCGAAGCCCGGGGGACGCGACGTGACGAACTTCCGCTCCTAAAATATTTGTACTATTCATGAACCGGGCGGTATTAAACGCTTGCAATGCGACCTCGTTTTGTCGCCTGTTTTTTGGTATTAATACTTGGTACATTAGGGTAAACAATGGGCTGGGTTTTGCGGAAAATTGTTGAAGTTGGTTGTGAATAAAAAAATATTTTTGGTCGTAGAATGGTAATTATTTTATTTGCTTTATATGGGATAGAGAAGAAACTATTAAAATAAAATAATATTTATCTATAAAATAATTTAATTAATATCTGGTGTACTGGTACAAATTACTGCAGTGTGGTAGGTTTCTCATATGTGTGAGGCCGTCTGAATAGGTTTATTTCTCCCGCCAAATAGCAGTGTAAATGCAAAACATAATATCTTTTAAAACTTAGTATACCTACTCAACTTATTGCTAAACCTGGTATTCAAACCTTGGACCTCACATACACAATTCAGGTACCATCATAAGATTAATGTGGCTGTTTATACCTAAGCTAATAACAGTTGCACACTCGAGTAAATATAACATGCATTTCGCAGTTTACGGGTTAAAATAACCGCATAGAGATAGTTAAACTTTAGCCAGTTAATATTGTAAGTGGCTAAATAAACGGGGATTTTACATCACAAATTGAAAAACTTTCGCAATAAAATGTTCACGCTGTGAAATAAATGTTTACTTTGAAATTATATAAAAAATAATTGACAGAGCCTTCTTGCTGGTCAGAAAAAGTAAAATACAAATAGGATCAGATATACCAAGCTATTTGACGGAATGTTTTTTTATAAAGAGTTTATATCCCTGAAAATATACAAATAAATATCAAGAAAAAATATGTTCTCATTTATTAAAAATATACTTGTACCAAGCCCTTTGATATTGTATGTTTTTATTCACTACTATACAATAGTTTCAAAAACAAACGTTTATTCCGTAAACAACTTTATTTATATATTGTATAAAAATACTCTCAAATGAACCAAACTCAACAGATTCCAGTTAAAAGTCCGATTACAATGGCATTGCACAAGAATTTTTAATCACGATAAAAGGAGCAGATTTATTACACGCGTGAGTTTAGGATATTAATGATATCAACCGGTGCATGTTTGCAAACACTTCTTCAAAAAACACGCTCAACTTCCCGCCATTCGTTCCCGCAACCGGCAACTCAATGACAACATTATTAATTGCATCGCAAGGACCGAGTACTTATAATGTAAACAAGGAATTTGTACTAATTAACGTACCGCCGGAACCGTAACTAACCGTACACGATACAAACTATGAATTTCTACAGCACACAGCCGAGAATTTAATATCGTTAAATCCCTACTTTATGCTAATCCCGCGATTATAAGATTAAGTTGAGTGTGAATTACTGTCGTCTTATAAGAAAAAGGCGGGCCTCGTTACCGCCTTGTTGTTCTACGGGTGATTACATTGCCTGAGAATCCCCACGGCGCGTTTCTCGTACCTTCAACGGGCGGTCGGCGGTTTTGCAATTTACTTCGAACGGGCAATGAGAAAAATTTGCGGTGATGGGAGCGCTGAGGCCGTGTGCGGGCGCTTGCGCGTCGCGCGGCGCGGCGCCGTCAGTTCGCCGCACCGCAGTCGAGCCGCGGTGTCTGCCGAGGTGATAATCTCTGCCCATTTCGCGCCAGTTTTCACGAGCCGTTCTGATTCGCCCCGCGCTCCCCTCGCCGCCTACGCGTCAAAATAAAGTAGTAGTTGATTAACAGAAACATTACTGAATGTGTTGCGAACTTTCATCGAGTTTGGATTGTCTTCGAGGATGATAGTAATGTGATTGGGTATGTTTAAAAAACTTTTTACAACTTTTTTGCGTTGTGTTGCAAATGATGCAAAATGTATTGTATTAAGTTATGTTTTTTTAATATTATCATAACCTTAATAGTAACAAAAACTGGGTATACTCAGTTGTAATCATTAACGCTAAAAATACCTTCATTACATGCTTATTTACAAAACATTTTCCATTTTTCTATGTAGCATTATTTAAGCAAAGATAAAAGGTCCAAAGCCCTTTCTTTCTTCTCAGAAGGCCCCCAATATCTTGGGATTCCGATAATCTGCCAATAATCCGACGGACGCCCGGCCTGATCCTTTGCGTATTGTCTCCAGACCGAACGCAGGACCTATTTTGATAAATGGGGGCTTAATCAGTTCGACAAATGTCGATTAATGTAATAGTATAAAATATTATTTCTTAGTGAATGTCGACCGTTGTTGAATTAACTGTGATGTTTTAATACAGTAGATATTTGAATAATGCATGTGGAGGCGCTATTGATAAGTTGATTTCTGGGATTTATTTTTGTTAATAAATGTTATGCAACAAGAAATTAATCTGAACTAATATTATAAAGAGGAAAGATTTGAATGTTTGCATTAAATAGGCTCTGAAACTACTGAACCGATTTTAAAAATTCTTTCACCATTATAATCCCACATTATCTCTTATTAACACTTGTTATAATTAATATATTATATAAATATTAAAAAAAAACTGCACCCGGGTGACGCAGGGCGGGCCACTAGTTAAATATAAAATTATTTGTTCTACTTTTGGTACGGCCACTTTGCTTTTAGACATATAAAATATTATACTACAATGTAAACATTATGTACTTTTTTAAGGGAATAATTTATGACATGTTTTTTGATTTCATTTAGCTTCATCAATTGAAGACTTCATTTCAAAAACCACCTTTGTCATAAATTACTTAATTTACAGGAGGCTTAAAAAACTGTTTTACAGTTAATCAAAGAGTGATTTTGGTAGAAATCTTTTCATATTTTATTATCTGTAGTTTTAGCTTTGTATTGGCATATTTTCTACAAAAAATATATTTATTATAGTAATAGATAACATATCTTAAACCGGAAGAGGAAGTGACAAAGGTTGTTTTTGTAGGAAAATCATGAATAGTGGTAGTGACAAAGGTGGTTTTCGTAGGAAATTCATGAATAAAAAGTTTAAAAATGTGCGTTAATTAGTATTTATTGTTATTTGTGGAACTTTATTGACATAACTTAATTTTCTTCTCCACTACTGTTATCAGAGCAATCAATATCTATAAAATTTCCTTCATCAATGCCTCTTAAAGATTTATGAAACAGTTGATTTTCTTCCTTTAGAAAAGGTAATAACTTATTTAAGTCATTTAATTTTGCTCTGTTTATAGGAATTTGGCTTTCATACATAGGGCAAAAAGATAGCTCATTTGGTAGTTTTTTTTTATTTCTGATAATACAGGAACGCCATGCTCCAGTATAATGATCTCTCACGTATAGTAATGGCGATTCTTTGGTTATTTTGTACATTCTTAAGTTTTTTAGCTGAACAGCGGGTTTTGGTGACTTCAAAAAATATTGTTCTGTAGCCTTCTTTACATCAAACAACATATTTTGTTCAACTTTGGTTACACTGAAGGGGTTTGGATTCTGTCTGCAATTACTCATAATAGAATCCCAATCATTCGGTGTTTCAGCCATCTCCTTTCTCTTTCTCTTCTCTATGATGGCGAAATCTTGGTCATTTGGCAGAAATGAATGTCCTCTGATAGGGAAAATGTAGGTGATGCTATTAAACATGTTCAGAACATGGACCAACATGTATAAAAAATGTACCATTACATAGTTTTTATTTTGGCCAGAGCATCCATCAGAAAACAAAATCAATTTTTGTTTTGTTTCATTTTGTGTTAAGTAGTGAAACAATAATGAAGTCACATCATTTTGCCCTTTCTTAGCAATCCCCTCATGGTAGCAATATAAGGATGCATCATCATTGCTTAGGTTATGTACACCAAACACGAAGTACCAAAGTTGCCGGCAATAAAACACAGTGTTGGTAGGTATATGAGGCAGAGGCAAATTTTGCATAAAATCAAATGATATAACAGTGGCTGTGCCCTCTCTAGCTCTCTCTTTCCAAATCCGTTTTAATTCATAGAACTTTTCAGCTTTTGAAAGGTGAAGAGTTCTTTCCAAATTCATTTTATTTTTTTCATTTTCATCCATTGCACACTCAATCTTGATTTTGAGTTGGTCGCAGGTTGTGCAAGTGTCAGACCGAGGTACTCCGAATTTGATATTAAATTCAGATGTGAAAATCATCCAGTATGATTTATAAGGCACATTAATATGGTAGTCATTTAGAAATAGTTCATGCATTCTTTTTATGGATAAAGTTTCTGGCAAGTACAACCTGTTGGGATTTTTCCTGATTGAATAATGCGACTGTCTTGGCTTAAATGATTTGATGTGTTCAACTACAAGGTGCTTTACTGGCAATGGTAGCATATTGGGTCTGTTTGTGTGCTTGCCCCTTTTATCCACAGGTGCCACTGCTGAATCAGTTAGGGATTTCTGAATACGTCTTATTCTGTTTCTGCCAATACCATGCAAGCTACAAAAAGCCTTTGCACATACCGGTTGATCAAAAAAGTTATCATTTTCTTTAATGCGGACTTTATAGTAAAATGCTGCTTCATGATGGTTGATATCCTGTTCATCCTCATCCTCGTCATTTTCGGGAGCCGTAGCTTTTCTTGAGCGTCTTTGTTTAACAAGCTCGACTTTGATGAGACCCGATAAATGAGAGTCCTGAAGATCCTTCGAAGCAATCGTGAGAAAATCCGACAAGACCTGTTTTCTTTTTTCCTCACATATTTTTTCAAAGCACTGATGCCGTTTGCACCTGAAATACCAAGCATACTAGGTACAACTAATACAATGCAGATAGTTGATTATAAACAGATAGCCAAAAACTACTTACTTGCAATCAGGCCCGACTTCTACAGCAGGTATTAACTTCCCTACATGGTTTACATGTTCTTCGCCATTTACCTTTTTTTGTCTTATGACTTCTGCTTCCTTCACTTTTTTTGGTCTTTTTCTAGGCCACGTTGCCTCATTACTGTCCATTCTTCTATTACAAAACGCGAAACACAGATTGAATAAATAATAACACTAAAAAGAGCCGGCGGGTAGTACCTACCGCGAACACAAAATGAGCAGTGTGACATTGACAGCTGTCGTTTTCTGACAATAACAACCGATGTCATTGACATGGGTTATTTTTGAGGGAAACGCCATTGACAAAGGTTGTTTTTGAAGAACTCTTACAAGCTTTAATATCGATTATCTCATGACTAAGGTGGTTTTAAATGAAACGTTAAATACCAAATAGAAGCCTGTTAAATCGTCTACAAGATGGCGTTGTTAACTCATTTGGGCCAAAATTTGACAAAGGTGGTTTTTGAAATCAAGTCTTCAATTGGCTATTTGTTTTTCATTTTGATTTCTTTTCCTTCCTTTATTTAATGTAAGCGAAGACCTGTTTTCTTCTTCCTACTTTTGGTACATGCGTTTTCGCTAGTTGTAAGAGGGGAGTAGCGGGCTGAAGGAGGTTGGGGTGTAAGGTGTTCTCCACGATATAAAGTAACTCATGATATTTGCCTTCAAACATGGTTTTTGAGCGTTGAATCCTTTATGTACTTTAGCACAAAATATAATAACCTACGAAAATACACCTAAACTAAAAAAATACATGTTACTTTAGTATGATAAATGACAAATATTTACTATTAGTTAACAACAAATCAATGGAAGATTATACATACATGGACTAAAATTTAACTCCGTTTGTTTAGTACCATTATACTAAAATACGAAAATACAAACGAGAGCACTTAAAGAAGGATTAGGACGAAACCGCAACGTTGGCCGTCACTCATACATATAAATAAAATGGGTCAAGTCTACTCCGGGTATACTAACATGTTGGGCTAATATGGTGGATTCGATCCAACTTCACATCAAATCAAAATATTCCTTATTCAAACAGCATTTTAGATATCTGTGTAACATAAAAAGTAATAGAACTATGTACTTCTGAACGCGTTAGAGCTGCGAAGAAAATTTTTTGCCAAAAAGTGCCATAGCGCCACTACCTTCTATTTTCTATCTTTCCTCTTTCTCATTTTGAACTATAAACAAACCATTTTTATTATATACCGGAGTGTTACACGTAGTCTTGACACTACGAATAACAAAGAACATTCCGCTCCCAAGAAAAATAGGAAATATGGAACAAATATTTGGTGACCAAACCAACATTTGCCCACACGATTGTCCTTGTGAACTGACACACTATAATTCTAGAATACAAACAATATACTGATTTAATGCTTATCATAAATCAGTTCCCACATTTACAGCCTTTACCATTATCCAGCGATAGTCCAATCTAATTTATTGACCAATCGGGCCTCATTAGGAGAGTAAAGGTCACTCAATGAGCTATGTCGAGGACTTTACTACGTATTTCCTTGCTAGATCGAAGGTATGAGAAGATTCATGGAGGATTTTTTTTTACCAATATTGCACATCAGATATGCAAGTGTCAACGTAGCAGACTGACTTTCTAGTAGAAGCCACGTATAAGCAAACACATCGTAGAGAGTACAAGAAGTCGCTGGATACAGACTGATTCCTACAAGCCATTGTAGGAATTCTTATTTAGCTTTTGTTCAGTGGACTTCCTATGGTTGAAAAAGACTATTAATTATGCTGTACTGTACTGTATCAGCCCACATAAGTCCCACTGCAGGACACGGGCCTCCTCTACAATCGGGAGTAAGATTGAGAGCGGTTAGGCCATTCAGTCCACTACGCTGGCCTAGGGTGGGTTGGCGAACTTTGCATACCATACACAGTCTGTGGCGCAGTCGGTTAAACGTCACCTGTAAAACGAGAGGCCGCAGGTTCGATGAAATATTTGTGCGGCCCACAAATATTTCTTTCGGTTCTGAGTATTTGTGAGACCGAAAAGTCTCTCATAGTTTCTGATACCCACGATACAAGACTTGATGTTAGTGTAGGGTCAGGTCATGTGCGTCTATTATTTATTTATTCTTACAATTTATATTGTATGGAGGTTTCCTCACGATGTTTTCCTTTAAAACTCAGATTGTACTGTCCAGTTCATAATCAGCTGTCTATTCTTGTATAAGAAATAAATAAAATGTATACTCGTATATAAACAAAGTAAAATCGTTCAATGCTGACCATGGGAATTTTCTTCAAAATAAAGTTTCATTGAGTGGGCTTAAGCCATAGCCCATCATGTTCGCCTAATGTGATTCATTGGCCAAACATAAATGGCCCAACTCATTAACGTGTGACAAGAATATAATTACTACACGAATGACAGAGAATTATACAATACCGTGTTAATTTGAGCACCTAAATAAGGCATTTACGTCGTAAAGCTAATTATGAAGATTCCAAACGTGACTCAATAGAATTTTCCATTAACCAAATTAAATTATAGCCGTTATTTATCAAATGTCGGGGCGTGTACGAATTAATTTAATCAATTTTCTAAATTAACGTAAATATTCAGGGGCTTAACTACCTTCGGGTCTGTGGGGTTTTCCTGGTGTTCAAGGTTATTTATTTAATGCTATTTATTTACTAGTATAGTCAATCACCACGCAGTATAACATTTTATTTTTTAATATCTGTATCAACCCATATACTTCCCACTGCAGGGCACGGGCCTACTCTACAATCGACAGTACGATTGAGAGCGGTTAGGCCATATAGTCCACCACGCTGGACTAGTGCAGGTTGGCGGACTTACATACCATAGAAATCCTTATAAACCGCTATGGTATGCAGGTTTCCTCACGATGTTTTCCTTCACCGTTTTAGTGCCTGGTGATCGATTATCAATACACACATGACTCCGTAAAGTCAGAGGTGTGTCCTGGGATTTGAACCCGCGACCACCGTGAACATGTTGGCTGCCGCTTCTGATCCTCTTACCAACAGGCCACCATGCACTTAATTAGTAAAACATCGAGAGGAAACCTGCAGGTTTCCTACAGGCATACAAATTGCTATTGTATGCATACTAAATCCGCCAACCCGCACTACGCCAGCGTGTCGGACTGATCTAACCACTCTCAATCGTACTCTCGATTGTGGAGGAGGCCCGAGCTCTACAGTAGGACGTATATGGGCTGATATATATTAACTAACTTAACTGTGGTAGGATATTTGTACACGCACGAGAAGCAACCACACGGTACACATTTATGTATGCCGACACGGCAGAGGGATTGAAATTTCTAGCTTATTGCTGTCGAAATAAAGACCATTATTTCTTGTCCCTCGAAATAATTACGTGGGCCTATATATTTTACTATGGATATATAGGTCAGATGAACTGATAAAAGGTCGCGGGACATCGCTGGATGGATGCTGCCCCCAAGAGGTCACCATGGAAATCATTGGGAGAGGCCTATGCTCAGCAGTAGAGTTCCTTTGGCTAATGGATGGATATATTAATTTACTAAATAAGTATGGTTTTATATGGATTACTAATGTGATATTTTATGTTGACGGACGTCCAGACTAAGGTTACAGGAAGTTTCTGGAAGCAGGCCGCTCTTAGAAGGTAGTACTAGAGATACTTGGGAAAGGCAGTTCAGCAGTGGACTTCATGTGGCTGAATAAAGAGAGAGAGATATATATTGAGATGAGAAAGCGTCCAAACCCAACTTTATAATTCAAGTTCGACAAAAAAACCGTCTTAAATATTATTAAGTCCTCTCAATGAACATAAAATGTTGTTTCAAAAGATCGTTGAAAATCCTGCCATTTGTTATCCTGAAATAATCCCACGTCCATCAATGGTAACCGATACCCCAGAAAGTTGGAAAGTTATAACAATGGTTGAAATACGAGTAAATATTCGGACAGGCACCAGATACTTGTATTGTGTCTATTCTATTGTTTTGTATACGGTCATGTCAGCGAATATTAATGAACATTAAAATGAAATGAATAATTAAATTATATACTGAATCTATTAAATATAATTTAGAGACAATAAATTTTGTTCTAATACGCGATAGCACCTATAGGCCTCCCCCAAGGATCTCCACATGGACCTGTTGGATGCGGCCTGCAACCAGCGACTTCCTACAACTTCAGCCAGGTCGTTCGTCCACCTTGTAGGCGGGCGTTCAACATTTCGCCTGCCTTTACATCGTACCTTCACTCTAGAACCTTTCGGCCCCAACGACCATCAGTTCTACGCGCTATGTGCCCGGCCCACTGCCACTTCAACTTGCTAATCTTATGGGCTTCGTCGCGCCATCAATGGCAATAAAAAAATGCCTTAATCACATACATCATGCCATGACGAAATAAATAACACCCAACAGTCACGTACATAGTCCTGGGGCCCTACTCTAAAAAAAATGTATAATGTACATCGTAACCATAAGTCTATGGTTACGACCATAAGTCAATAAAGAACGTAAGTCTATGTAGGTAAATTCGTATCGTCATAAATTTCGATCGTCCGAAGTTTCGACCTTCGTTTCGGATTTTCAGTGTAGGACCCCAGATCCCACACTAAGGTCCAGTCTTGTGTCGTGAGTATAAGGAACTACGACAGACTTTTCAGTCTCACAAACACCCGACTCGAAAGAAATATTTGTGGGCTGCACAAACATTTATCTCGGTTCGGGAATCGAACTCGCGGCCTCTCGTTTCACCGGCGGCGTCTAACCAACTGCGCCACGGAGGCTGACAAAATAAATAAATAAGCACCTAAATATCACTAATACTACATCTATACCCAACTACAAAACATATTATATTTCAAATTGCATAAAATATTATCGTGATGTTCTAGAATCACGATAATATTTGCTTTGCTAGCTTTATCAATATATTCAAGAAATTGTTATGCATTTAATAATTGGATGAAACGATCAGAGCTCAGATTCATCAAATTATCAACCTAATACGGCTGCTGATTGGAGATACTCGATATGCATGCACAATCATCGAATATTCGATGAACATATACTCGTACTCGTGGCGTATACTCGAGACTATTTTCTATGAACCAAGAACAAAACAGTATCGAAAAATAAGCTAAAATAACATTCATTTATCAAGTGACAAACAAATTCTTATTTTTTTTATTTCTTACTTAGAAATCTATTGTCAAAATAAGTTTATTTTAAAAAATCATCGAATATTAGATACGATTTTTTCTTCAGGCCCGCTTATATTTAACTAAAATAAACATAACATTTTTTACGACACTTCTTTTCTTGATTTTAAAAGTCCAAATATCTACTTTGCGTTTTTTTAACCGGTATCACGGTCCAATTTTCCACGCAATCTTAATTATTTTGCCCAGTTTTAAGAATTGTAAGACTATTTGCAAAATTTACTATAACATCTACCTATATATCTAACAACTATATCAACTAATTAATTGTACGCACAAAAAGGACTCTACATTTTCTGTCAGAATGATCCGTAAAACTATAATAATAATTAAAATTTTAGTATCAACCAAGGTAAGAACATTAAAACAACTAAAACACAAAATATTTTCATAACGAAAACATTTAAAAAGTATTTAAAACGAATAAGTTTACTAAAAAGGTTTATGTACCTACTAAATCATATTTCAGATAAAAACATTGATATTCCAAAAACGTTCCAAAATTAAAACCTCGCATAAAAAAATAAGCTATTTAAAATTCGAACGCTCGTTTCGAAATAATATTTTTCCATGCTAAGTCAACCAGTGTTGCATTGCCAGGAGCTATTTACCAACGAACTATAAATAAAGGTTTATGACCAATCGCTCACCCTAGCGAGAAAATCAATTTGTTTACTTCACGCATATTAAACACGGGACGTTGTTGTGTTATACAAAACGCAGATATTATAAGCATTGTATACAAGTATTAGAGATTCATGATTTATTGAAAGCTTAGAGTATTTATAATATATTCATACATTTTCGTCTTCAAAACCGTAGATATTTTCTTTTTCGTGATGTTGGTAGCGTAACAAAAAATTGTTTCAAATTCCTTTGATAACCGAAAGTATATTTAGCTATTATCCTTTTAAAACGAGTTCTAAAGTATTTATTTTTATTTTCCATGAAATTTGTGCATGTTGGACAACCTGTCAAATGTCAGCCAATAAGAGACCAGAAAAAGGTGGCCCGGCACCACTATTTTTAGCAACGTTTTTGAAGTACCAGCGCTCCCTCTATATTATAATCACTCTAAGATTGTAAGATAAGATATAAATCTACTAACTGCAATAGGTCAGACAAGTGAACCAAGGCCTACATATTCCCAAAAGGTTTGAGGGCAGGCAGACGGTCGTAAAATTGGATACTAAATTATTCTGTATCATCAATAAAAAATATGATGCGCCTCCCTACATATATGTGGAATGAGTCGAGAAAAAAGTGTATCTTTTTAATTTGAGTATGAATAAATAAATACACCCAACAGTTATATAAACATATAGTCCTGACCCCGCATTAAGATGCAAATCCGAACCTACGAGATACTTTTCGGCCGCATATAGAATTATTTACATGAAATAACTATTATTATAATAACCAAGGGATGTAAGACGATTGAAGAATCTTTATTACATTAAAATATAAACACCACAGACTGAAATCATAAATAAAATATTCAAAATCTACAAAGTAAGTACATTCAGTCCGCATAAAAACACAAACAAAAAAGTAAACTGGGGCGCGACAAACAACATTTTTAGGCACAGAAATCCTCTGGGTAATTTTAATATGTATTCTTAGCAGCCATAATCATAATTTGTTTACTAAATAGAACGAATGTATTCATCGCACGTCCAAGCAAAGTAACTGGGCGACAGGCGGGCCTTTCGAGAATATCAACGACATATAACATAATTATAGACGGCACAATTATGGCAGCCTCCCAATCTAGGTTTGATTTAGACTTATTGGTAATATTTATGTTCTAGTATTTTTTTATTTAAATAAGTCTCACATTTCAGCAAACGGGGGCCTGTTTTAAGAGATTTATATTGCTTTGAAAGAATTACAGCACCTAATTTGACTGCTCTCAGATCCGTCGCTGGGAAAAAGGAATTGTTAATGATGCAGACGTTATAGGAAACTTAGAGTCGCTACAGCTACGGACGGACGTCGCCTCTCTAAGCGTGTTTTACCGTCTGAATCATGATGAATGCTCTGAGGAACTGTTTAATTCGATCCCCTCCTCTCATTTGCTTAAAAAAACCACGTGGTTGAGCCATAGCTTTACGGTTCAAACCATCTCAGCGCGATCTAAAAGGTTCTTTGATTCTTTTCTTTGCTGCACCGTCAACCTGTGGAACGGTTTGCCATCACAGGTGTTCCCTCCTTCCTATAATTCTGGATCCTTCCACCGTAGCGTGAAAAAGTATGCCATTCGATGCTTTGTCTGGACGGTATTTGCACTTATCACCAGGTGCAATGCAGTCACCGTGCCGTGCCAGAATAAAAACAGGATTTTTTAAAGTAGGGTTTATTGAAACGAAACAAAACAGTATAGCCGTCATTTTAAGTCATTTTCCTGTTACAAATGAGTACCACACAAAAATCCAGCCAACATAGAGGGTATATCCAGACTATGACCGAAAACGAAGGCAGGTGGTAGTTTTAGTAACCACAAACATTACGAAACTAAAATTTTCTCATCAAATAATCTACATTTTATTTTTTAATAAAATAATATAAATTTATTATTTTAGAATAAATGACGCTTTTATCACCCAATGACGATAGTGAAAAATTGCATTGTTCTTGAAATCACAAAAACTACGACCTGGCTTCGTTTGCGGTCGCAGTTTAGATATCCCCGGTAAAATGGTACAAGGTTACATCAATATGGCTCCGTCAGTTTAAAATAAATACTTTAAATACCATGCTTAAGTCGGTAATTTATATTTTAGTATTTATCAACAGAAAATTTTGTGATATCCAAGCAGTTCATATTTTAACAAAGTGAAAAAGTTGTGTAAAGGTAAACAAAAAAACTTTTTAAAAATCTCTTATATACATACCGAACATAATGCACATTGTTGGATAGATGTATTTGCTTTATACTATTTCCCTAAAATTCCTTTTCTGAAAATTATCGTTACTTTTGTTTTTTCATACAACATCTTTGTTGCATAACTATATATTGGCGCAATGCGTAATTTGCAACATTTATAATTTACCCAATAATTTTGCGACAAAACTACAACAAGAAAATAAATATACGCCAAAGTCGCTACCCACACTTAAAACGAATTCTCGACATATATAATTTAATCCGCATTAGTCGTGATGAAATTTAATCAAATATTTGCAACACAAGATTTGGACCAACATGTGACATTGGCAAGCAATTTTGGGTCGAAGAGGCTCAAAAGGCGGCGCCGCGCCGTCAGAGTGGTTTAAAGTGATAAGAGTATACATGGGCCTTTTCTACCCGCTGTTGAGAGTAGGCACAAAGAATAAGGAGCGAGCTTACCGACTTAAGTACTTGGGTAAGGAGATTTTGAGAATGTCTCGTGAAATAGACATTTTTATATTCAAATATTTTTTGTGGACACAATACGAGGTGATGTTCTATAATAGTATTCAGTAAATACCTCTTTGTAATAATTTATCTCATTAGTATCGTTTTGAATAACATAATATTATACACCCTGCGAGGTGATCACTACACACTACTACTACTGCTACTGGTGGCAGGTCACTCATATGTGAGAGGCCGCCTGGGTATGTACCACCACAATGTCTATTTCATTCACTGTTGTGTTTCTGATAGTAGGAAATTGTGGCCAAAGTGACCACTGGACATATTGAGACTTAACATCTTATGTATCAGGATGGCGCAGTGGATTGCATGCAGTGCCTATAATTGCATTGTAATCTAAGGTGTATTTTAGTTTTGCTTCTGTTCATGAGCGGTCGTATAGCTTACCATCAGGCGAACTGCATGCTCGTCTCACCATTCATTGCAATATTTTTTTTAATAAATGTTAGAAAATAGCATAAAGGAAATACATCTATCCAACAATGCGCCACAAACTCCGCCGGCTGCTAACAAGCAAGTGTCACATGTATTCTAATCCCGAATTGGGAACGGCTATTTTAGTCGCTTACGTCTTGAGACCTCCATTTGTCTAAGAGCATGTTAATCCATTCACTAGTTTGTAGGCTTCGCTTACGATGCAACTACGTAGATAGGCATTCAATTCAATTGCACTAAAGTGATAATTAAGATACCGACAATACGATTCATAAAAGTAAGAGTATGAATTTTGTGGTACAGTTGATAAGACGCCGGATGTAAGAGGCCTTGAGTTCGATCCCCGCACGAGATAAAAGTTTGTGCAATCCACGGTTATTTCTTACGGGTCTTGAAGTTTGTGAAGCGGAAAAGTCTCTCGTATTTTATGATACCCACAATACTGGGAGTCAGAAGTTCATATATGACGGTTAGGTGTTATTTTTTTTAAATAATATTTTTCTCGGTCGGTACATAATATAATAATAGGCCGCTTCCAACAGGTCATTGTGGAGATCCTTGGGGGAGGCCTATGTTCAGCAGTGGACTTCCTGTGGCTGATATGATGATGATGATGATGATATAGCATAATAACAAGAGACTTCCTACATCCCGCATGCAGGGCGCATCGACTAATATAAACAGTTATAGGCAAGCGGTATGTCATGCATAAACAGAAACCTCATTACAAACCATACAGTCCATTGACCAATGCAAATAAGCAACAAAAATGACCGTTAATTTAAATTCACTACTATGAAAATACCAACAAGGACTTCTGTTTTTCGATACCATTGTAATCCTCAATATTTCAAAATGCCTGACCCGTGTGTAAATACCTTTGACGCTCCAATTTGTAGGTTCAGTTTTCAGTTAATCTCATTGACATCCTCTCCTGTCACTCCCATTGATGACTTAAATGGACACCTGCCACTCGATATACAAAGCTTTGAGTTATACCAATATTGTATTTTAATCTTAGTCTAATAAAACGCACATACATAATATTATGAATCTATACTAATATAAAACTGAATAATTTGTTTGAACTAATCGCAGGAATTACTGGTTCGAATAGAATAAATATTTTAGTATAAGATAGTCCATTTGTCGAGGAATTGGCTGTAATCATAGATTAGTTAAAAACCGAGATAGATGCGCAATTCTATTTTTTATTGTTTTTTTTTTGACATGATTTCGCCATCAGACGGCGCGCTAGGCAAACGATCGTTCCTTTTTTAGTCTTACAAACTCCTGTAATTTTAATCAATATGAAATTGACATTGATTAAATTTAGAAAATGTTATAATATCAACATACAAAAAATATTTCTTGGATTAGTAGCACACTACCGCCATTTAACAATTCCATTTAAACTACTTATACCTAACATAATTTCTCGTTGTCACCAAAGAGTGGCGCCAGAATCGAAATAATTGTTTTCAATATTTTTCATGTACGAAGTCGCACCCCTATGGCTATATGTACTTATCTTAGTTAAATTCATACCGGGACTGCTAATCTCGAAAAACATTTTCCAAGCAGATGAAAATGTGATTAATTCTAGTGAACTATAAGTTAGTGTTTTTCTTTATATTTTGTTACTTGAGAGACCCTACAATGTCTACAGTAAGGATACACACACTTCTACCTTTTTCATATCGTGACTTCAAAAGAACTCTGTACACTGCATTTGATGACAAATACAATAGAATCCAGATATATTTTCATCTTCGATTATCTTTTCTCGGTTAATTACATCTGGCTATATCACTAGAACTAGGGGCCGAAAGGTTCTTGAGTGGAGGTCACGTACAAGCAAGCGAAATGTCGAACGCCCGCCTACAAGGTGGACGGACGATCTGGCTAAGGTTGCAGGAATTCGCTGGATGCAGGCCGCTTCCAATAGATAATTGTGGAGATCCTTGGAGGAGGCCTATGTTCAGCAGTGGACTTGTGGCTGATATGATGATGATGATGATAGCACTAGATAAAATTTCATCAACTAGTTACGCCGTATACGTTACGCTAATATGAATATATTACGATTTTAATCCAGACTTCAAAGCTTCTGTAAAATCTAGCTCAGACTAAATAACCAGAGTAGAGTAAGAACTTTGACTAACTGACCTATTTTTCAGTCCAGTAGTTAATTGTCTTGAAGTTAATGAACTATATTAACATCCATTATGATTTAATTTTCTGCTTGAGTAGACATTGCTTGAAGTAGTTATATGTATATTTTTTTGCAATAATAATTAAATAACAGTCATATTTAAATTGTTTGACAGCGGATCGGTAAAAATGAAAGCTTATATTTTAATATTATGTTTTCGCATGGAATTATTGTGTGCTGCCGTATACGTATACTAGAACAGTGACATATTGTATAGATAAATAAGATTGGACGTAGTAATGTTCTTATACAGAGGTGTGAGAAAAAGTAATCGCTACAAGCAGGCAAATATTTTTCAAGACTATTTTTGTATACTTTATTAATAATTCATGATGAAGAGATTTGTTTTTGACTAGCGGCCCTGTCCAGCTTCGTCCATATGCAGATGCATTTTGAGTCCAGTCCATATTAGACACATATTATTTCGCATCAAACGAAAATGAAAATAATATATTTAATCCATTAAGATCTACATCATTTAGATTCAGTCATTTTTTTATCTACCAACCGGTTCGGAAAGCGGTTTTCACTAGGAAAGAACGGGCCAGAAACTCTAGTGTTGCTCTTTTCAAAACCAGTTTACAATTTAGTGATTATTACAAAAGCTTTTCTCGTCCCATCCAGTTCTGTTCCAGGTCATTCTGTCATCCTCTCATCCATTCCATTTGAGTTCTAAACAGCATTTATTTTAATTCCTCACTAATCCCATGAGAACACTTCATTTAATCCCTGTGTGTTAATCCATGATTTCAGTTTCCTCCATATCAATTGTTGTCAAAATTGAACGTACACAGTAAAGAACACATAATAAAAAATATTTGTGTTGTTTCACACATGCAATCAAAACTAATAAATCTGTTGTATTCTTTATCTTGAAGAAGTTTTAAGAAAATGTAAAACTCAACAACAAATGTAAGAACTTAAAGAAGCAATATTTAAATATTATTGTGTTCCACACATACAACAACAAAATAAAAGCATTAACAATATTAAAAATAATGTTACATTTTTCACGACACGCGTTTCTTTATAATAAGGTTTCATAAGAAGCCGTGTTTATATAAATAAGTTTATATAAGGCTATAAAGCCTAACAAATAAAGTTCGCGACAAAATACATAAAAATATATTACGTTTTTGTCTTCAATAGAAAACACTACAAAAGGTTTCTCTAAGAAAATTCTATGAGCGTACAAAAACCTCGTGTGAAAAAATAACGAATTGTCTCGATAATCCATACTACACCTCCTTCGTTTTCTTTTATTTAATTCCCTAGAAACAGCAACGCTGATATAGTATATTTTACTGCAATCTACTATATTATTCTACCTGACTTTGTCTCATAGTCCATACGAGAGTCAGCGCCATATATTTTTTCTCTTCTAAGATGGCCGCCAACAATACAGTTTAAGAATCGAGAAATTAAAATTGCGTCGGTTTACAGTCAGTGTAAGCTCGCATTAGGAAATCACCTGAATGTAAAATTATGTTAAAAATGTTTTGGAAATTGCAAGTTCATAGTGGGATTGGGCTGGGCATGTGTGTCGCATGCTAGATGAAATGTGAGCGAAGACACCACGGAATAGGACCCTAACGGCCGTCGATCACGTGGAAGACCTAAACGCAGGTAGCGAGACGATTTGGATGCATATTTTAAGGATTGGTCATATAAAGCCCATGCATCCCGGATGCATGGAAGGCGGAAAGAGAGGTCTTTGCCCTGAAGTGGGACGCTACAGGCTAATATTAATAATAATAAGTTTATAGTGTTTAAAATATGTATGGTAATACCTCGAAATATTTACTCATTTGCATCAAATTGCGAATATGATTTGAAGACTTATAAAAAGTCATACCTTTTCATTTAGCCATTTTGTCCTTCTTACATATTCAAATATCAAGACTCTTCTCTTAAAACTTATACTCAACCTACTAAGTCTAAAGTAGATTTAAAACAATGCAATAGTGTAACTAACAAAACAGTATACCAGCCTGGAACGTCACAATAAAAGCGTATATAAATATGTATACGGTAACACATTGCCTTACATATATTCCGTTCCGTGCCGTCTTAGGAAAATACCCAGCGCAAATGCTACAAAACTTTCTGTTAAAGGAATAATATTTGTTTCGCGGAATCCCGGACGGGACCAAGATTGAGGTTAAAATGTCGGAATCGTTCTTGTTTTGAAGATATTTTAAGCTGTAGAACCTGGCGTTATCCACTTGTCTAAAGATGGGTTAATTTGTTAAAAAAATATTTATTGTAAAGGCAACAAACAATTTAACTAAAATATTATAGACAGAGGTACAAATAATGCATGTTGCAAAATCCACATTCAGCATGAACTGGTCTTCAGAGTAGCCGTGACGTGATGTCACAGACTTCAAATTATAATTATAAAAGCAAGGAAAAATGACGTAAAATATGAACCTAATCGAACTAAACATGGTTACTCTTTATTGTTTGACCACCCTGGGGGCCATATGTTATTGGGTTATACTCAGGGTTGTAGCTTTGGGGACTGTCCCGCCGTCACACCGACGACTGCAACTCCTGAAAAGCCAGGATCAACAGTGGCACGCATTTTAATGACACCGAGCATTGAAGTTCGGCTGGTCTCCGGGAATGTCGAACTTGTCTTTAACCCGCAACGAAATTAATCATGAAGTAAATAATAGGGGTTGGAAATTTTTTGCCCACTTCTCTACTTAGCAAAGTGGATGAAAGGATGGTTGCTGACTAAACCTAAAGCCTATCCTTCGACCTATGAAATTGCGTTAGTATCAACCTGTAATCGCTTTGTCTTAAATTTCATTCACGATTGAACTATCGCTCACTCTCATATAGCAAAAATTTAATTAGATTCTCTACAAGCCAATATTTTCTCTAACATTAGCATAGTAGGTATCGGTAAGCTTCGGCAAATGATTGATGTGCAATACCGAGCTAGGTTTCATAGCATATTGGATGTGTTATATTAAAAGCATTTGCCATTAGCTGCGTTTTGATTTATGATAATTTTGATGTGGCATTAGGTAGTAAAATAGCTATATACCTTACTAATTTGATTCAACGTTATTTATTTTATAAATTATAAAAAAAAATAGAACATGGAACAAATTAAAATACATGTGACTAGTCAGTACTAATAAGAAAAAGGGAAACCTTATAGGATTAATTCATTGTCCGTTTGTTTGCTTGGTAAAGAAACGTATAGGGTAGGTACAATTCTCATAGAATCAATTTGGTAGAGCAAAGTACAATTTTAAAATACATAATAAAATTGTCTATTTATATAATAAACAAATAAATACATCATTCCAATATAAAGGTATGAATGTCAAAATTGTGCAGAACCCTATATGGGTGGATCCAACTCTCGGCTATTTATTTTCTTTATCGAATCAATAATTTTATCTTCCTATCAGCACAATCTAAAATTCTCGTCTTCGTTGAATTTTTACTCTTTCTCCATCAAAAGACGTATTTAATTCTGAACATCAAACAAATTCCAGTTCATTGAAGGTCATAGAATATAGCATTTTAGAATGCATTGAATCATACTAATTCTATAGCTGTATAATCTCTAGTTGTATGTATCTGTATCAGGCCATATAGTCCACCACGCTGGCCTAGTGCGTGTTCGCAGACTTACATACCATAGAAATTCTTATAAATCGCTATGATATGCAGGTTTCCTCACGATGTTTTCCTTCACCGTTTTTAGTGCGTGGTGATTGACTATCAATATACACATGACTCCGAAAAGTCAGAGGTGTGCCCTGGGATTTGAACCCGCGACCACCGTGAACATGTTGGCAGCCGCAACTGGTCCGTTTGCCAACAGGCCACCACATACTTCTAATAAAATCTTCTAGAATCTCTAGTTATCCCGTCAAATGCTTTTAAACTTGCGATGCTCAGTACTATCATTTCGGCTAACTTGGCAAAGGAATACCTGGATCTTGATTCTATTACAGCCCTTTATTATTTTATAGCTCTTGGTTGCTGCTTTGTTGTGGGAGTAGAGCATTAAAATATATATTTATATTTATGTAGGTATACGTTATTTATACGTTAGGAAATGCAGTATTTAATAGCGTCCAAAAGTAGAGGAAATATTGATGTTTAGTTTTTTTTTTAATTTTTTTGTCTTCGCAAAGGCTTAAAAATTAATAATAATAACAGAATTAAAATTCAATTAGTTAGTATAAAAGTTCACCGCCCATCGCACAAACGTAATTTACGGGGTTCGTTTAGATAAAGTTCTGTATAATTCGTCGCAGGTATGCTGTTGAAAAAACATTTCTATAATTAAATTAAAATAGAATGTGCACGAAGCAGACAATCCGTATTTTATAATTAAGAATAGATAAAACTGGGAGCGTGGGATTATGATCCCCTGGCCCTATCTCTGTCGTAGTGACGTATTGTAATAGCAGTGACGTCACGGAATGTATAATGCGTACTTTTTAACCGTCTTCAGAAACAGAGATTTATCTTTTTGTAGACAATTACCTTACTGCCAGAATTCCAACATATATATCTTGCTTATTTTTGGATTGGTATAGGAAATTCTTTCTATGCTTTATTTTGGTAAATGGAACCTTTTGATAAAACAGGAAAAACAACTCAACGACGTTGTTCATTGATTATTCTCCATACATATACAGTACGATTGTGTTTCCGAATGACTAGATAGAAGTTCAATGGATTGGGAAATATTTTGCTACTGGTATGTATCGTGCTCGGCATTCCATGATTTGGAACATTCACGAATATGGCTTCATTGAAGTCAAGCTGCATATCGATTTTATTACAAATATGACATTTAATCAAATAGGAGTTATGTATATTAATCGATTTGTATCTTAATTTAAATAATTAATTCTGTGTGACTATTGGGTGTATTTACTTATTATTATTTATTTACCAAGGTATGAACACTACTTTATTTATTCAAATATCGACTTCCTTAGCCATTATGTAAATCTGAACAACCCCCAAAACAGAAATGGTATATATATACATATGATTTCAGTTTTCCCGTCTTTTAATTCTTACAGTTTACGCACCTACTTCTCATCTCTGCATAACCTTAGATTTAACTGTAAGAGAGTGCCTCAGATAGGAAATCCATCTATACAATGTATTTGTATGAACTGTATGTTTTTTTTATCACCCTATACTGTCCCACTGCAGGGCAAAGGCCTCCTTTTCCTTTTTCCACCCGTCTCTATTCAAGGCTTTTATCCGCCAGTTGTTGTGAAAATGGTCTAAGTCATCTTTCCACCTTCTGCGTGGCCTACCACGTGGTCTTTTCGTGTTTTGGGGACTCCATTCGGTAGCAGTCCTAGCGCACAGCTCCTCTGACATACGACAGACGTGGCCTGCCCAGTCCCACTTTAATTTGGCTGTTTGTTGCCCAACGTCCACGAGATTCGTTCTGGTGCGCAGATCTCTATTTCTTATGCGGTCACATAAATAAATGAATATTAAATATTCCATATTACTATCGTGAGTATATGGAGCACATAGACACACTCGTCATGCTGTTGTGGTATCCTCAAGTCTCATATTTGATTGATGAGTGTTCCAATGGCAAGACGTATGCACAGACTATACTCTCGGGAAACATAAATAATATCGAGATCTTAGGAACGGTTTGCTTTGTAAAGACTTGCTTCAGCTGTCTGGTAATACATTCGCGTAATATTTCTGTATTTTGAATGTAAGTTTCATTTAAAGTGAGTGATAGCGTAGCTGGTGCAACATTGATTTTGAATATTAGGAGTAACTTATTTATACGCAATTAAATTTCACTTTTTGGCGGTAGGTCTCTCCTATGAGGCAGGCGGTCTAGGTAGATACAACCGTAATGTCTATTTATCTCGCTAAACAGCAGTGTAAAAACTTAGCTGGTACATAGGAAAACATAATATTCGTGTTATCCCATAAGCACTCCGATATCAAGATATGATATCAACTGGGATAGGGGTTAGACAACTTATTTGGCTAAGTTTTTTTTTAATTTATTGATTTGTCACTGAGTGGATGTGGTGCTTAGTATCATAAACTTACAATGTAACAGAAAATTTTACAAAGTTACTGCACGTTATTTTACGCATTATTCTGAATCTGATTCTTAAGAATTGGTACACAATACAATACAATTTTTAATAAAAAGTGACAAAATATAAAACATGAAATACAAAATAGTTTCATAAAACTAATTCTCATTCTCATTTAGAATAAATTTTTAGTATTTTTTTGTCATGTCTACTAACTACCTTTAAGTTGTTGAAAATTTTAAACAAGGGTTTTTTTTCATATACTAATTACGAGACAAAGCTTTATAGCACCTTTCAGTGCCTCGTTTCAATAAAAAAGGCGTAATATTATTCTGTCTAGACCTTTTTTTATATTCTAAGTACCTGTCTGAACCACTTTTCCCATTAAAAATTCTGTGGTTGAAACAATTTCAATATTCACCGTGTCTTTTAGTTCATTCATTCACTGTCATATTCCAATACTCTTGTGTCGGCAGTTCTTTATTGGATATATTGTTTCACGTACAAAATACGATTTTCTTCATGAATCATTCTGACCTAAATATTACGTTGCAACTCTGTAACCGAACACCAACAAAAGCAAGCAATTGATTAGTCTCTTGGGGACGCTGGCTTTTCTGTTACATTACTATTATCAAAAGAATACTTATACATTTTTGTGTAAATGTTCCATATTCACACACGAAGCGATGAAATATTTACTTTTTTTTTTGGAAATAATTATCACGTGTGATGTGTGATTAATCATAAAATAAAGCTCGATTTAGAACGGCTTAGAATAAATTTGCCTTAACAATGATTATAATACCAGCATTGCATTTTGTATTGCAATGAATGGGGAGACGAACAAACCATTTGCCTGATGGTAAGCGATACGTACGCTCATGGACAGTAGCAAAACCCAGCAACACCATGAATTACAAAGCAATGCTTGCACTGCGCTCGCCATCCTGACCTATGAGATATAAAGTGTCAATATGTGTAATAGTTATTCTAGCTACAATATCCTTCAAACTGGTACACAAAAGTGTGTTTATACTGCTTTTGGCAGGAGAAATAAATATTGCGGTGGTACCTACCAAAGCGACCTTACATATGAGAGACCTACCACCAGTAAAAAAGCACGTTGCATTAAATTATTTATCCGTGAAACGAGATAGACGGCGTAGCAATGACAAATATAGATAAGAAAATAAAATAGAAACAGTCACGCAATGTTGATACAAAACTTTCATTAACTGTGAGACCTTTCATAATTATGATATTTTATAGGCTGAAATTGTCTAAATGATTCAAACACAACTTTCATAGGCATTCTTAATCCCAAAAATTGGATGGCCAGCGACTAATTACAAATTTTCGCAATATAAAAGACTAATTTTCAAGTGCAGCAACGCAATTAATCAAAACTTTGTCGGCCTGGTTCGTTTTGTTTTCTGAAAGTCGAGTGATAAGTTGCTTTTGTTTGCAATCAAATTTTCGCCAAGCGCAGCGATCATCAAACGTTTTAGATTAGTTTTTAGAAGTTACGAACTTTTGCGATTAAAAAATAGCAGCCAAGTATTAATTATTTGTTATTTCTCAAACCTCAATCATTACTTTACGTAATAAAGCGGATTAAAAGCTTAGTTTTTTTTTATTATTTTCATTTATTTTATGAAATACAATTCATTCTCCATTGTTAAATCTAGCTTTTATAGATTTAAATTTAGTTTGATGCTTAATTAATGTCGACAAGTTCAATAGCAAATTAATCAATTTAGGTGATAGAGCATACATACATACATACGTACATACATAAACTCACGCCTTTTTCCATGTTTTTTATTTTAGTTATTTCATTTTATACCAAAACCTACTGGCTTTCAACTGTTATTACTCTTAAGATTACTTGCATATTTTATTCATACGAAAAAATTGCCTCTATAAAGTTTGCTTCTTTTTATATTAAAATATCTTAACTTGCAAATGCAAAACTTGCGAATTGAATACGCAATACAATAAAACATATATCGCTCGCAATATATCTTCTTTATAACTTATTTTTTTGTCATTATGAAGTTAAAGCTGTCCATTTATCATAGGAATCCTTTTATGCTCATCATATTGCCGTTGACAAAATGTCACTATAACCGAACTATAAATCATTTTTATTCTAATGGATGCTTTTGGTGATTTTTATACATTTGTAGATATTTTTTCCAATTCGAAGCATCGCTGCAAAATAACAAATGCAGTAATTTTTTATCCAATACAAAAAAACATATAAAATGGAATGTCAGTTCTTTTTCTATTTTTATATAATGATTTTTATAACCCACAAGGTGCCGCTAAATAGGAGACTAAAGGAAAATATATATGTCTAAACATGAAAAATAATAAGATCAACAATTTACTTCTATCCCGCTCACACATGACATAAAATGTAAAGGTTAGACAGAGACAATCCCGGGAAGTGTAACGTGAAGTGTTTTCGTATACATTCTCATATTAAAGACGAGAATATTACAGCTGTATTTGTCTAGGATTGTGATTGTAATTCTTCGGCCTCGTGTGCTTAGACTTTTTTTCGTATATGCATAGTTTTCTTATCTTAACTCAAGGTTGATTTAGTTAGAGAGTAAGCAGCTTAAGATTATTTAAAACTGTAGCGCGCTTTTAGGGTTCCGCTCCAAAAAAGGAAAGTTGCTTTAGTATTAATCGAAGCTGTTAGCTACCCCCATACCAAATATTATCAAAATCAGTTTAGACTTTCTGAGATGCACAACTGCCCAAACAGACAAAAATTCTATTATTATTTTGGGTTCTATTGCATCAGTCATACAGTCAGTCCCATTTAGTAGTTTTTCTCATATAGCAAGCCTATCGCGATATCGGGCACATATTTCTGGTTTATAATAAATAGAAAAATCCAATATCACATTGCCTGACTCGGGACTCGAACCCGAAACTTCAACTTCGCTATCATAAAAGTGTGCCACCTAGGCAGTTTACCATATTTCGACGAGATTTTCCAGTTCTCGGGAGAGGCTGGGGTATGCCAGTGTCATTAGCCTTTTAGCTCGGTACGCTTTGTATTTCCGTGTCAGGAGTAACTGAATTGCGAGTGGAATCGACTGCCGAGCTCCGATTTTCGGTACGATTGAAAAATAATTTTTATGTCAGCTTGATAATTCCAGTTACTGAAATAACCGTATAATGAAACATTAATGTGCTTAATTATAACTGTCTACGTGTACATCAGCAATAATTATTGTAATTTATTTTACTCTTCTGTATCTGTATCAGCTAATATATGTCCCACTGCAGGATACGGGCCTTCTCTACAATCGAAAGTACGATTAAGAGAGACTAGGCCATATAGTCGTCCATATACGTGCGGGTGACGGACTTAACGTATCATAGAAATTCTTGCAAATTGATATGGTATATAGGTTTCCTCCCGATGTTTTCATCAGCCATTATAATGCGTGGTGATTGAGTATCAATACAAACATGACTCCGATAAGACAGTTGTGCCCTGGGATTTGGAAGCAATGTGTGGGTGTTCATTTTATACACCATTATAAATATACTTTGTGTCAGGTACTCTGTGAAGTAACTTTGCCGAACCGGAATATAAACAGAAATTGAAATTAAATATAATTAAAAAATCCCGGATAAAATAAATAAAATAGCTTAGGTTTATATTGTTCTAAGTTCAATGACCCTAACAAGTAATTCATGTTAGTGCTCGTAACTTGGTTTATACAAAGTGTTAAACCAACGAACGGTTAATATTTCTACCACCCCAATTATTATTTTGTTATTTCTAGTCATACAACTTCTTGACGTTAAAATATCAATGATGTTTTACATGTCTAATACTTGAGTTTGTTGGAGTCTTTTCCATAAAATAATAGTCTTTTTTTCTATAATTTATTCGTCGTTTTATGAATTTTGTAACTGGTATGGTAAACTTCAATTAATAAAAGTTAACAATATCCTCAACCTAATTTAAAAGCTACAGAAATAGATATATATATATAAATATATTATTCGCTATAATCTACATGTTTATTTCTGTTTTTTTTAAGATGTATCATAAATATATTTGCCTCCGTCTCTCTGCACTACCTTAAGGCCAACTGGGAGAAAATTTCCTTAGGTATAAAGTTCGCTTGTACTATCCAAATTGTACAAAGTATCAATAAATAAAACGAAAATTATTCAAACGTTCAACAGTCACGCACTTCCTTCTGACCCTGCTTTAAAAACAGGTCTTGTGTTACGGGTATTAAAAACTACAGAAGATTACTAAAGACTACTCACTTTTGGTCTAGTTACACTCAGAATATTAAAAAATACTCTCGGACCAGAAAACACGAAACTTGATTCTTTGCGACTATCGAATCTGTTGCCTTTGGTTTATATAACGAGATTAATTATTTCTCAACCTTTGTCTTGTCCTAAATCCGAAACAGTAATAACTCTACAATAAGAAAGCAACATACTTCTGTTATTCTTGACGAGTATTCTCCGTCTCAAAGCGCTCTGTGTCGTCCTTCCAAAGCAACAACACTTCTGGCTTTTCTACTACTGAAATTTGTACTGTAAACTATATTTATAACTTGATATTCATAATTTAGTAGATCTAAATTTGCTAAGTAATATTAAATACACGCAAAAAATATTTATGTCATAGTCTCGATATATGTTATGTACATTAGGTATGAAACGCTGTTAGAAACTTTTTAAAGTTTGCAGACCCTTTCGGGAAGGGCCCTGTGAAATCACTTAATGAAGAACCTTTAGGTGTCAAACACTTTGCGCTTTGAACTTGTATCTCATTTTACAGACGGCTTCCCTCTAGCGGCATTACCGTAATGACTCATTTACATTAGTCGATAAATCTACTGATTTTCAGTATGCGAGGTCCAAAAACGGACAAAACTTTCCAGAATTAATTGTCACCGCATGCTGTATGTGGGCCGTATGAACTAATGTTAATGATTCCCGCATACGGGCTGTGCAGCAAGGGTAAAATCTCCAGCAACATGCAAGCGTAGTCGTTCACATTACAATTCATTTAGATCTATTCTTGGAGTTTAATGGACAGTTAATAATAATAAGGCTGGGCATAAAACGTTATAATTAACAAATTAAATTTTAATATTTTATTATAATGGCGATGCAAAAATATAAAAGTATGATATTTTTCATCGTAACTAATTCATTTTATTTTTATCATCGCTAATATAATAATTAACTCCGGACAAAAACTAATTAAAGGTCAAAGTTCTAACACTTTTCAATTTCTCTTTTCTTCATTCACTAATCGATTATAATCCGATCTCGAGAAACGTGGGCGATTAATGTTACCCGCTCATCAAAATGTAAAGTACTCGATAAGCGAGTTGTATCTGCTAATGACACATAGATATTGGCTGTCGTATCGATAAACATCGGTACATCAAACAATGTTACGAGAGAATAATACGTCTCTATTTACAATCAATCTGAATCCGCATTACGTCGGGCCGAATTGCGTAGTAAATAACTCGTATTTTTTCTATAGAAATGAAGCAGTGATGTCTTTATTCTGTGTTATATTTGAGTTGCAAGGCCATTCATCTTTTTTATACAGCATAGTACGTATTATACTTCTATCAAAAAATAAGTTTCTACAAATTAAGAGCCTCCTTCTTTTATGTTTAAAAAATAATCTAAAAAAAAGTGTTACTCTCTTCTATGATTATTTCTGTATGTTTGTCGCCACCGTAGATGTGTATAAAATAATTGGGTCTTACTAAGATTTTTTCTAAATTATGGTTGCATTCACAGACATAATTGGCACTTTTCACTACAGCCCATAAGCATAGGTTTCAAACTAACCAAAACACCAATAAAAATGGATTATCTCACCACAAATACCAAAGAAACTAAACCATCTTGCCTTAAGAACAGCGCGAGCTCTCATTATTGCTTTATAATTGACTTAACCTTTTTCACTCCAACCCTCACAAATGTACACATCCATCAATGCAAATTTAATCTTATCCACGAAACAGATCAATGACAAGACAAGGTTTCATACAAAAGGACAATACAGTCCCCACATAATGTCATTACGTACCGTATCAAATTGAATAAAATGTTACACGGATGTACGTTGTTGTATAAATGACTGACAATAGCTATGATTGTGCGAGGCGATTTGTAGCTGATTGGCTACGTCAGTGCCTCGTTTCGTGATAGCAACTTCTGCTTTTGTGTGAACTGAGGGCTATTCAGCGTTTGATTTCAACCTGTTAGATATTATTGGATACAATGGAATTGATGTGTCCGGTTGATTATTATTTACGTTTAGTATTCCTTTTTATATCTTTTTTACTTTTTTCTTTCTGTAATTGTTGATGAGCTTGCTTAGCTTCTGTATATTACCTAAGGGTACATCTGAAAATCAGCGCAGTGTGATTTCTTCTGTTATCACACAGCACCATGCTGATATGATGACCTCTTGTCACGAGTGAGTCGCGCAACATACATACGTACCTGTTTTTCCCTTTTTATTTTTTGTTGAATCATAATAGTGTGTTGTGTTGTATGCAGCTGATTGCCTTTCGTTCTTGATTTCTTTCTTCTCTTATTTCAGTGTTGTGCTAACAATGCTAATTTTAATTACAAACTAGCTCAATTCATCAAAAATACGACGGTTTACCCAAGTGGATGAAAGAGTAGATAAGGCTTGACCTCATTGTATCTACACCAGCCAAATTCGTGATACCTCAACAAAGGCCAGATCAAAATATATAATCTAGAGACGAGAATGCATGAAGAAGTTGATGAGAGTGAAGGAAGTACATGTAAGATTTCAGGATCGTGCCCAGTAGAAATTCATTGTCTTTGCCTATGGGATATGCTCCTATGGGATACACAAGTGACAATTATGTATGTAATAACTAATACTGTTTAACCAAATACTACTCGTAGTATCATTGGCAGCTTATTTGATACGTTAACATCTGATGAGTATCAAAGATTGATAACACGTCTAGGTCTTCTAGAGTATTTATTAGTTATTAACCATAAGATCACGTGTTCCCTCCTTCCTACAATCCTGGGTCCTTCCGCCGTAGTGTGAAGAGGCACCTTAGCAGGCCGGCATAATTCATTGATACTCTGCCTGGGCGGCATCTGCGCTTACCATCAGGTGCAATGCCGCTATTATGCCGGGCCATTATAAAAAAAAATAAAAAAAAAAAGAAAAGTTGTATAAATGACTGACCATACGAGTAGCTATGATTGTGCGAGGCGATTTGAAGCTGATTTGCGACGTCAGTGTCTCGTTTCGTGATAGCAACTTCTGCTTTTGTGTGAATTGAGGGCTATTCAGCGTTTGATTTCTACCTATTAGATACAATTGATGTGTATGTCGGATCGATTGTTATGGATGTGTGGTCTTTCTTTTATTTTAGGCTTATTTCATAATGAATTTGAATTTCACGATGAATGAGCTTTATTTATCAAAATCATGATTACTTGCCCGATTACTGGTATAAATAAAAAAAATATTGATACGTTAAAAGATATAAAAAATAAATATCGGCAACATAATGCATTTCTTTAATAATTTACTAATCATAACTGAGTATTCAGTAAACAGATGGTTGACCTAATTATCATTTGCCTGCTTGCTACTGTAGATTACCCTATTATTTGACGGCCTCCTTGGCGCAGTTGGTTAAACGCCGCCTGTGAAACGAGAGGCCGCGGGTTCGATCCTCGCACTGAGAGAAATGTTTATGTGGTCCACAAATATTTCTTCCCGGTCTGGGTGTTTGTGAGACTGAAAAGTCTCTCGTAGTTCCTGATACCCACGACACAAGACTCGATCTTAGTGTGGGGTCAGGACTATGTATGTGACTGTTGGGTGTTATTTATTAGTTATTTATATATTAACATTGTTAAGCCTAGTGCCATGAGGTCCTTCAATAGACGTGATAGGTCACTTATATGTGAGTGGCCGCCTCGATAGGTACCACCGCAATATCTATTTCTCCCACCAAAAAGGAGTGTTCACTGTTGTGTTTCAGTTTGAAGGAAATTGAAGCCACAGTAACTACTGGACATATTGAGACTTATTATCTTATGTCTCAGGATAGCGAGCGCAGTGGAATGCCAACCATTGCTTTGTAATTCAAGGTGTTGTTTGATTTTGCTGCTGTTCGTGAGCGGTCGTATCGCTTACAATCAGGTGAACGGCATGCTAGTCTCGCCATTCATTGCAATAAAAAATACGTTTTATAATTTAGTATAAACCATATTTATCAATTGGGATGAACTAAAATAGCTGCAACTGTGTTTTTCTCCCGTCAAACAGCAGTGTCAATGCATTGTTGTGTTTCGGATTGAAGGGCATTGTAGCCAGAGTAACTACTGGACGTATTGAGACTTAACATTTTATGTCTCAGGATGGCGAGCGCAGTGGTACTGTTTATGAGCGATCGTATCGCTTACCATCAGGCGAACGGCATGCTCGTCTCGCTATTCATAGCAAAAAAAAACTGTGTAAGTGTACTTGACAAAATATAATTGTGCTTGTAAATCAACTGCGCAGACGAGGCTCTCAATATCGCAATTAGAAATCAGCTCAACAAATCAACTAAGAAATATTGTCTGACCCCTAGACGTTTTCTGATTAGCAGCAGGTGCAAAAGAAAGCCAAGCGAGTAATTTTCTTAGTTTCAACTGAAAGAATTTTCTTTTACATCATATCTTGGAAATAAGCAAAGAGGGGACCTGTTTTAAGAACTATGATGTGCCTTTAAAGATAAACGGTGTTTTTACAAAAAAACAAATTGAAACACGATTTAAACACGTATTTAGCTAAACAGTGTCTAACTCTAAACACTTCGTCTAAAGTCTTGTCTAACTCTGTACTACAAAACAGGGATTAAACATTGTTTATGTAAACACCCGTCAAAACACCAAAAAAACTATAATGATTTCCAATTACTAGTTTAACTTAACAGAATTAAAATCACAAAACATACGACCAGACAAAAAGGAAAGGTTTAATCTCAGTTTATTTGTATTTTATATGGTTTTAAGATTAAACATGCTTCAAAGTAGAGATAAGTATTGTATACAGAAATAGATGCGCAACTCTTCATATTTTTTTGGTTTTTACAGAAGTTTATACTATCAATATACAAAACATATTACTTGGTTTATTGGCACACTACCGCCATTTAACAATTCCATTTAAACTACTTACACTATAATTTCTTGTTCTCACCAGAGTTATATGTAGCCCTTGCCACTGCATCAGGTTTATAATAAAATAAGATGTTTGCCTGTCTCCTTTTAATTGACATCACATGTCTTATACATTACGTCCATGCATGTCTTTCAATTACTCTCCAACTTATTGTCCTACATCAGAATAGTTTGCATAAAGCAACGTACAACCTAGATTTCCGAGTAACCAGTTTGACCTCATCTGCTAACCCTAATTAGGTCAGAGTCAACAATTCCTCCAAGACATGGACGCGTGTTTGTCGGAAGCTTGAGAGATGTCTTACGTGTTCCGTCCAAACTTTTGAAGGGTCTGTGTACGACTCAGTATATAAATTGTTTATAAATACTAATGATACAGCGAATTTAAATACAGATTATAAAAAAATACAATATCAGTCACATATATAGTTCAGACCCACACTAAGATTCAGTCTTGTGTCGTGGGTATCAGAAACTATGGCAGACTTTTCGGTCTCAAAAACACTCAGACCCGAAACAAATACCTGTAGATCACACAAATATATGTCTAGGTGCAAGGATCGAACCCACGGCCTCTCGTTTTACAGCCGATGTTCTAACAATTGTGACACAGAGGCAGTCAATTAATTAATATTGGGCAATATTTTACCTCAGAAACCTTGTGAATGATTTATACAGATTGGCTAAATTAATTGGAACTAGTACCGCAGTATTTAGGGCTATCATGTGGTTGGCGGCAGTTCAATGTAAGCTAGCCGTTCAAATATTGGTTCACCCTATCGTACAGAGTACTATTAGACCTATTTTAAAAGTAAAACTTGAACCAAACTGTATTCCCCAATTTATTACTTTTATTTCTCTCCTCTGGTTCAAAATAAACATCAAATTCTATACAAGGAAAAAATTTCCCAATTTTACCCTCGTAGTTTAACCACATTTACACCAAGAGTTCTACTCAAGAGTCTCATTATTTCTGAAAACCACATTACAGATTTAACGCACGGTTCCTAACAAAGACTTACGTGGAAATGGTCGACACACTTCGCCGTCAAACTCACAGGACAAAGTCTGGCAAAATACTAATTCCGAAGGCAGCACTTTCGGTGACATTGCTTCACGTGCAATGAAAAAAAATGCAGTGAGAATTTCGTGAATCGTACTTTGATGGAGCACATTGATGGAATGCTTTTAGGATTAAACATGATCTTTTTGTAGCGATGTCTATTTCTGTGTCATTTTTAATTAAACGATGAAACGATAGGTCGATTGAAATTTTGATGGACTTTTGGCGCATTTTCTATTTCTTGTCTACCTTTCCTAAATTACATTCTAGCTACGTTCCCTGGTAGTAAATCTCTCACGCAGCCATGGTACCTACCCAGGGGGTTACTCTGTACGCTGACACGATGACGAATTTTCGAAAATCGTACGTAAAACTGTACGAATATGCCTAAATACTTTAGAAAGTGTTCGAATCCTGTATCGTACGTACGTAATCTTACACTAAGTTCGAAAAGCATGTTAAGTATTGTTCTTTAGAAGTGGAAAACATTATTTTGTATGTTGACGTTCAACGTCCGAACATTCAAAATTCATTTATTTATTTATTTATTTATTTTAAACACTTTGTACAAAGACGTAGTACAGGCGAACTTAATGCCCAAGGGCATTCTCTACCAGCCAACCATAAGGTAGTGCAGAGAGCCGGAAGCAGGTGGTTATTAATCAAATTCATGCTTATTAATAAAAATTCTTGTCGGATTATAAAGTAACCCCCCCAGGTATCATCGCAATGTGTCTATTTCTGTTGTATTCCGGGTTTAAGTACATTGTAGCCAGAGTAATGATGATGCTAATAATAATAATGAGGCTTAACATCTTATGTCATGGTGCTGTTTGGTTTGAACAATCGTAGCGATTACCGTCAGGCGAATAGCATGCTCGTCTCGCCATTCAATGCAATAAGAAAAACACAAAATATTCCGGTATTTTTATATAGGTGTCCACCAAGACGGCTTGCTACGTATAATTGGAATTTACATACTTTCCAAAGCAATATATAATTTTTTAGCACAAGCATCAACTATGGTGGGGTGGTTTCCTTTCTGCCTTTACTCCATATTAAACTTATATAAATCATATTGGTGTTATGTCATTTGCTTATTTTACTGTCCAGTAAATAGCCTTTAATTTTTAAGTTCCTATGCATTTTATAGTTTATAGCTTTTAGTTTTCCGACAAACTAATGACTGAAAGACCGCCTACGTTGCGTTATTGTACTGCGGTACAATTACAACGCTGAAATCTTGAGTTCGGATCCGGGATTAGGCAAAGTCATATTGGATATTCCTATTCATTATCAGCCTTTAGTCAGGAATTTTTGCCGTATAGGCTCGTCTCCTATTACATCGTGGGACACACAAGGCAAAACGCGGTTGTACTGGCTGTTACCAGGGGAACCTCTGCCTACCACTTCAGGGAAAAAGGGGTAAGCTTATGTATGTATGTATTTTGAGGCATTTATTTTCATTTTTACGCTACCTTCTCTTTCTCCTTCCCTTATGTATTTTAATTTATTGTACTTTTGTATTTTAACTTATCCCTTTGTGTTGTTATTATAAATTAGTTTACAATAAATATATAAATAAATATGTAGACTTTATGATATGTTGAAACTTCAGGATATTTTTTCCATACCTCTATATCTATTCCTTTTGTGATAGATCTCAAAAAGCCAGCAACGTATACATACTAGATGGTCACATTATCTGTGCACCTCACTTCGCTGACGTCACATCGATCCTTAAGTACAGTGTGAAAAATGAATATCACTCAAAAAATGAAATGCACTTTTCTACAGTGATTAAATAGGAGATATTCTAAGTGTATTCTCTTGGTGTAAATGTGTATTTACTTGTTTATTTTAATATAACGATACAATATGTTTGTCCTTTCATCGTCAGTTTTATCCTTGATAAGATGTTTGTAATTATAAAAGTTATTTAAGTAATAATACCTTCAACCCAATAACCAAATAACTACAAAATATCCAATAATTATCGGAAAATGCAAGCCGTACTAACACGATAGGGTGGGCGCGGGGAGATGAAACAAGGAACGGGAGGCCATCGAATTCCAGAGAACTGCGCAGATAATATGACTGGCAGTACAACCCTAACGAACTGTAAATGTTATTATTTAAATAAATTGTATAACGTTATTTTATTATCTTTTGCAGCATATTTATAAAAGTAATAAAATATTACTAAATTATATACTCGTATTTCAGTAAATTTCAAGCCCACGCGGTGCATAATAAAACGATTCACCTTGTGAATGCGAACAAAATATGTAAAAACACACGTCACACATAAATTTAAATTAGGCGTTAAAACAACGAGATGAAAGTACCATTTATAACTTTAATTTTCAACCTAATTATGTAGGCGAGAGAGGTGGGGATTTAATTAGACTGGTAAACCACTTAAGAGGAAGGGCTAAATTTAATTCACCCCTTTTTGATCGATAAGTTCTGCACAAGATCGAGGTACGATTGAACAAAACGAATTGAAACGTAGTTGAACCGTTTCGGACCTGATTAAGAAAATAATTATTGACTTAATTAATTTCAGGATTTCTAATTTGGATTTTTAATATTAGACCCTTGAGACTTTGTATTATACACATAAACTATATTTTTATGTATTATAGATTCGATGTGCAGTTGCCTACTATGACTCAGGGCAGGTCTAAAAAACAAATCATGGGCGCTTGGGTCAAAATAATAGGAGTATAAATATGATAAATCTTATATTGAAAACCATCATTACTTGGTGCATTTGTTAATATATTTTGAAGGAAGTTTGAAGGACATTGTAACCAGATTAACAAGTGGAACTATAGATGTTTAAGCTTAACATTTTATGTGTCAGGATGTCGAGCGCAGTGGAATATCAAACATTGCTTTGTAATTTATGATATTGTTTGGTTCTGGTACTGTCCGTGAGTGGTCGTATCGTTTACCAACAGGCGAATGGCATGCTAGTCTCGCCATTTATCGCAATAAATAAAAAACTTCGTCAATATTAAGTAAATAAATAAACATTGCAATGTATGACGAGACGAGCGTGTCGTTCGCCTGATGGTAAGCGGTCATGAACAGTAGCAAAACCAAACAACACCTTGAATTACGAAGCAATGCTTGACATTCCACTGCGCTTGCCATCCTGAGACATAAGATGTAAAAGCTAAATATGTCCAGTAGTTACTCTGGCTACAATGTCCTTCAATCCGAAACTCAACAGTGTATTTACACCGCTGTTTGACGGGATAAATAGACATTGCGTGGTACTTACCCAGATGGCCTCTCACATATGAGAGACCTACCAGTAAAATTCAATTTACCTGTGTACATTAAATATCTACATATCTATATTCTCCACGATTTTTTTATTTTCTTTAAAGGCGAACGAGCTAGCGGCCCGCCTGATGGTAAGCGGCTACCGCTGTTCGTGTTCCTCTGCAGTGCCAGGGGGCCAGCACAATAAAATCGCTGCTTATCTTAAGGAGAGTACTCTCTTTAAGCCTCGTTTGAAGAAGGACAGGTCAAAGCGCTCAGGTAACACCGATGCAGGGAGTTCTCCAAAAATAAAGCATAGATAGTAGAACAGAGGCAATCCATATATTTCCACCTTATTCAGAATTAGACGGAACACGCTCCAATAATCACCCTTAGTTTGTGTAAACACTTATATTGGTTACGTAATTGTGTACTTGATCATTGTAATCTACTCTATTGATAGTGCGATATTGTATGGTAAATAATGGATGAATATAATCACTAACATCTGTTCGATTCTTCCCTATATAAACCAAAGTTCAAAGAAATTTAACAAATAATGAACACTAACCATAATATTAGATATTTTTGACGAAAATAGATAAGTAAATTGAAGTAAAACTATTATTTACAGATTTTGATTATTTTTTGCATTGTTTTACTTATAAATCCGCCCTGTTACAACGTAAGTTGTGAAGTAGTCGAAACATCAGGTAGTTAAAAAATGTAAAATTCGGTAGAACGCTGCTGTTGTCATTCATTTCATAATATTTTGGTGGCATACATATTCTCTGCAAACTCACAGTGATTAAAACGAAACAAAAGAGGATCGCGACTGTATAAAAAAATAAAAAATGCAAAATATACACTAACCGCATGGAGACACGGCCGTACAAAAAAACTTACGCCCAAAGCAATTACTTGCACCAGTTCCTGTAGACACTTTTACGAGCTCCGACAAACTTTGCCTCATATCGCTGCATATGAATTCTTTGATTTAAACGAGCTACTTGCACTCGACTTTTTGCTATTGTTTTAAAAACGTGTACATCTCTCATTGTGTCTCGAAATTTTTTGGATGAACTGTTGATACCACTGTAATTGTTGATACATGGTACTCCCTTTATTCAATGAAATCAATAAAATAATTAAACGACGAATATTTTGCTAAAAGGACGATTGGAGATTCAAGCGTCCAGTTCCGAGGTAAATAGACGATCTGACAAAGAAGAGGGTGTATGCTGGTTGCTTCTGACATTCTTGAAAACCATATTTAGGGAAGCCTATGTTAAATAAAATCAGCATGTGCCATACCCGTATAGTTCTCCCCCAATAGACATGTTCCGAAACTCTCTCAATCATATTAATTATTGTAGCGGAGTATCGAGCCCATCCGTGGGCCTATATTGGCTGATATAATTACTTTATTATCACCTATATTTTATCAACAAGTGTAAAAAATATACAACCATCTGTTGGCCCACGCATAGCTTCGCTACTGAATGGGAGGAAATCTCACGCTTTTCCAAGAAATAATTGACATTTCGACGACAACAATTGTCACGATATTTTTGTGCCCAAGCGACAGAAAACTGTTCCTTTGTTGAAATATGAGTTTGTCGCGAATGATTACCACGAAGCCAACCTCTTGCTTTGTATATAATGTCTCATCTGTGATACTGTATTTTTAGTAAAACAAATGTTTACTCATTGTTATCAGAACCCGTATATTTAAATACTTTAATATATCATTTATTCCTTCGTTCTGTTTGCTGGTTCATTTTGGTATGATTTTCATTTTCTATTTTAATCCTTCCACTAATGAACATTTGTGTAATTCCATATCCTAAAATACAGACTTGATACAGTCTGGAAACCCTTGTTAACCTTATTATCCTTATTTTATATGTGTAATTAATATAATAATTAATCCGTGTTTCAATGTCAATTTCGAATTTCAACAGAATATAATTTTATGAATCAGATATTCTGCTAAATCATAAACCTTCCTTCCAAAAATACATACATACATAAACTCACGCCTTTTTCTCAGAAAAGTTAGGCAGCTATGCTACCAGGACACCTAGGTTTCGCCTTATGTATTCCGTCCCTCGATGTGACAGGGGGCAGCAAGCCTATCGCCATATCGAGCACAAATTTCTAACTCCGGGCTGATAATGAATATAAAAATCCAATATCACTTTACCCGATTCGGGATTCGAACCCAAAACCTCAGCTTTCTAATCGAAACGTAGTGCAACTGCGCCACCAAGGAATTCAGGCACTGAAAAAATAAAAGTATAAAGCAAATTACTAATACATAAGTAATGATAATAATAGTAGCCAACACCCAAATGATCGCTAGCTTGAAGAAGCTTTCAATGTTTGTACAAACATCAAATAATTTATGATACTATGCAAATATTGAACTCCAACAAAATCATACCAAATCAAATGTTATCGATTTATCAACGCTCCAATGTTAATTTTCACTAAAATGTTCCTGACTAAAATTAGTTATTACCTTCCTTGATAATTCAATTTCTAGACCTAACTTCCCTAAGACCACTGGTCATTCTTTGAAATCTTTGACGGAGGGCTATTTTCACCAATGGACTTTCTGTAAATAATGAGGTTTATTGACACTAGAAGCTTGCCGTAAAAACTGTTGCATTGCCAAAAAGTCTACTCCGAATTTTATAAGTCATCATCATCAGCCTATTTGCGTCCACTGCTGGACATAGGCTTCTCCTATGGCACGCCACTGGGCTCGATCTTCAGCCCAACGTCTCCAACCGCTACCAGCCATCCTTCGGATGTCATCACTATTTTATAAGTAATTGTTTGTTATTATTGTTGGTAAATCATTTAATGTTACAAAAATTAATCATTTATATTTTCTGTACCCCCAACATTTATCTATAAACAAGCATATAAAAAGGCTTGTAATCAGATATTTTTTTTTCTTCCGTCGTGTGCTGTGCTAGGAAACAGACGCAGAACTTCCTCGTGAAGCATTCAATACATGTGAGTTATTTCAAAGTATTTTCTTTTTATTTATCACCCATAACTTATTCCCTATAGGTTATGGGCCCAGGTTACTAGATATTAAATATTAACGTATATTTGAAAGTAAATTCATTAAATTATTTAAAGATATATTACAACAACAATAAAGTTTTTCTGCTATGGATAACTCTAAAGTAAAGAGAAATATCAAGCCATTCGACGGCGAAAAATATAGTATTTGGAAATTCAGAATAAGGGCTCTGCTAAGCGAATTGGGTGTGCTAAAAGTCATAGATGATGAACCATTAATACCCTGTTCCATATGGAAGAAAAATAATCAAATTGCGAAGGGTATTATTGTCGAGTACTTAGCAGATTCATTCCTTGGTTTTGCAAAAGAGGATTCCTCGGCAAGAGATATTCTAAAAAACTTAGACGCATTATATGAACGGAAAAGCCTTGCAACTCAACTAGTTTTGCGGAAAAGATTGCTTAGTCTGAAACTTCAAGGGGACCTTCCTCTGGTAAGACATTTTACTATGTTCGACGAATTGATTTCCGAACTACTGGCTGCAGGTGCGAAATTGGAAGAAACTGACAAGGTATCGCATTTATTGCTCACATTGCCGACTGCATACGACGGTGTTATAACGGCTATTGAAACCTTGTCCGAAGATAACATAACATTAGCTTTTGTAAAAACCAGATTACTTGATCATGAAGTAAAACTACGAAATGAAAGCAATGATATGAGTAGCAAAGTACTACATGCTCAGTCCAGGAACTTTGAAAACTCAACATTGAAACATAATTATCAAAGCCAAAAGAATAGTTTCAAGTCGAATAAAAAGTCTTTTATAAAATGTTATCACTGTGGACGCAAAGGTCATGTAAAGAATGACTGTTATTATTTTAAGAAGTCAAATAAGCAGAAAAATTCATATACTCGTGGACCTAGAACTGTACAAAATGTTGAATTTACTCCGAATACAACATCTGGTGATATTACAGGATTTGCATTTATGACTGGCAACTATATCGACGGTAGTCTGCAAAACCATTCCATCACATTTTTATTAGACTCTGGAGCATCGGATCACATTATTAATAAGGACGACTTTTATGATAGTTATTGCGAATTACCCGTGCCATTAAAAATTTCTGTGGCCAAGAACGGCCAATTTATTTCAGCAATTAAAAAGGGGACCCTGCATGTAATTAGCAACACTGGTGTCCAAGGCGTATTGGAGGATGTGCTGTTTTGTCCAGAGGTACCACATAACTTACTATCCGTATCAAAGATGCAGCGCGCCGGGATAACCATCACCTTCGATAAGCATTCTACCAGTGTAAGAAAAAACGGAAAACTTCTTATGCGAGGTAAGTCAATTAATAATTTAATGACGGTTGATTTTGTAGTTAAAGTGAATCGGTCGGTTTCCCAAGTATGCACTAATGATTTATACGAGTTATGGCATCAACGTTTAGGTCATTTAAGCAAACAAAAATTTCTCGAGATAAAAAGAAACATGCTGTTTGATGATTTTAAGTTGGTTGAAACAGTTTGTCCTAGTGATAATTTGTGTGAATCTTGCATTTATGGGAAACAGACACGATTACCCTTTAACAGTGCTAAAAATAAAAGTTATATTAAACGACCGCTGTATGTTGTACATACTGATGTGTGTGGTCCAATCACTCCTTCTACTGTGGATAATAAGAATTATTTTGTGTTATTTGTCGATCAATTCACTCACTACTGTGTTGTTTATTTATTGGGCTATAAATCGGATGTGTTTTCGGTATTTAAAGACTACGTTGCAAAGAGTGAAGCTAGATTTAATCTGAAGTTAGTAAACTTATACTGTGATAATGGTAGAGAATATTTATCAACTGAAATGAAAGATTATTGTGTCTCAAAAGGCATTTCTTATCACTTTACGGTGCCTAAAACCCCTCAGCAAAATGGTGTATCAGAGCGAATGGTCAGGACGGTTACCGAGAAAGCCCGCACTTTGGTTCACGGTGCTAAATTACCAAAAGTTTTCTGGGGTGATGCAGTTCTTGCTGCAGTTTATTTAATAAATATAGTGCCAACTCGAGCTTTATCTATATCTAAAACTCCATATGAAATGTGGCATGATAAAAAACCACAGTTAAAATATTTAAAGGTTTTTGGGTCTACCGTTTATGTTCATAATAAAATCAGTAAAACAAAATTTGATGAAAAGTCGTGGAAAGGAATACTATTAGGCTATGTACCAAATGGCTATAAAGTATGGAATCCAGAATGTGGGAAATATGTAAGTGTTAGGGATGTAATTGTGGATGAGAAATATTTTTTGGTATCTAGACCAGTAGTACGGTCTGAACAGAATGGTGTTGAACATTCTCATGTCAAAACTGATAACAGTGACGTAAGGTCGGAATCAGTGTCATTAAAGCCTCGTCATGATATAGACGAGACTGATTTCCTGAAAAACAGACCTAATGAAAAGTCTGAAGAGAATGAATGTATACATTCTCCGGACAAAACTGATGAAAGTGACTTACGATCAAAATCAGTGACATTAAAATCTCATCACTTGAATAATTCAAAATCAGATAATAATAAATCCGATGAAGTGAACAGCCCTAGTAAAATCCGTAAATTATGTGGTAAAGATACAAAAGACAAATTAAAGACGTGCGGTAGTCAAAATACAAATAATATTTCTACTTTAAGAAGGAGTGATAGGCTTAAAGGTCGACCTCCGGTTTCCTATAATGAAATCGATACCGATATTGATCATGATTTACTATTATGTGCTCAATCTATTACGTGTAAAGTACCCACTTCATTTGGTGATATAAAAGACCGCGATGATAAAATTCTATGGGAATGTGCGATTAAGGATGAGTTAAACTCTCTTATAGAAAATAATACCTGGACGTTAGTGCCAAAGCCTAAAGATACAAATATTGTAGATTGCAAATGGATTTTCAGTATTAAAAATGATGAATTTGGTAAACCTATAAGATACAAAGCGCGGCTAGTTGCTCGTGGTTTTAGTCAAGAATATCTTACTGATTACAACGAAACTTTTGCACCTGTGGCTCGTATAACTAGTTTCAGATTTATGATATGTTTTGCAAATCAATTTAATTTATTAGTTCATCATATGGATGTTAAAACTGCCTTTTTAAATGGGAGTCTAAAAGAAGAAATTTATATGAAAGTTCCCGAAGGTATTGTTAATAGTAATAATTATGTCTGTAAATTAAATAAAGCCTTATATGGATTAAAACAGGCAGCTAGATGTTGGTTTCAAGTATTTGAGCAGACTCTTATAGAAAAAGGTTTTCAAAGTTCATCAGTAGATAGATGCATGTATATTTTAGATAATGGTGATATTCGTAAAAATATTTATGTTCTTTTATACGTTGATGATTTGGTTTTAGTATGCGCTAATATACAAACAATGAATTCGTTTAAAAATTATCTTATGAGTAAATTTAAAATGAGTGATTTGAATGAAATAAAATTATTTATTGGTATTAGAATAATTAGAAATGATAATAATATAACTTTAGATCAAAGTGAATATATAAAAACGATATTGGAGAAGTTTAATATGTCCAATTGCAATCCTATAAGCACTCCTATAGAAAATAAACTCGATTATGAATTGTTAAACATGCCAAGTGAGTGTGATGTTCCATGTCGCAATCTTATTGGATGTTTAATATATGTCATGTTGTGCACTCGTCCAGATTTAAGCACCTGCGTCAATATAATGAGTAGATACACAAATAAAAATAGCAAAAAATTATGGAAGTGCCTAAAAAGAATATTAAGATATTTGAAAGGCACAATAAATTTAAAACTCATTTACAAAAGGTGTGAATATGAAAATATTTTATGTGGGTATGTGGATTCTGACTGGGGCGGTAGTGATGTCAATGATAGAAAAAGTACAACTGGGTATTTATTTAGAATGTTTGATTGCTGTACAATATCGTGGTGTACTAGGCGGCAGACGTCGGTCGCAGTCTCTTCAACTGAGGCTGAGTATATGGCGTTGTTTGAAGCCGTAAAGGAAGCTTTGTGGCTTAGATCTCTAGCAATAAGTATTAAAATTGGTATTAATAAACCAATCATAATTTTTGAAGACAATAATGGTTGTATTAGTATTGCAAACAACCCAAGTAGTCATAAAAGGTCCAAACACATTGATATAAAATATCATTTCTCCAGAGAACAGATTGAGAAAAATGTAATAAAATTGCATTATATACCCACAGGTGAACAAATAGCGGATATGCTGACCAAGCCGCTACCAGCTGTTACCTTTCAGAAATTTCGAAGGGAAATGAATTTGGAATGATCAATTTTATTTTGTAATTGATTTGTGTGATGATATTATTAAATCATAATTATTTGTGTGTATCTTTATTTATGGTCTGATTAGGTTTTTCTGGGTTTTTCCTAATCCTTTGCAACAAATGTTGGACCATCATTAATATAATTTTCCCAGAAGCACTTGGAAGGAATGCGGTCTGTTTTAGATAAAATAGTGATTGAACATTATGTTAAATAATTAGTATAACATAGATTAATTTTTGAGGGGGCGTGTTGGTAAATCATTTAATGTTACAAAAATTAATCATTTATATTTTCTGTACCCCCAACATTTATCTATAAACAAGCATATAAAAAGGCTTGTAATCAGATATTTTTTTTTCTTCCGTCGTGTGCTGTGCTAGGAAACAGACGCAGAACTTCCTCGTGAAGCATTCAATACATGTGAGTTATTTCAAAGTATTTTCTTTTTATTTATCACCCATAACTTATTCCCTATAATTATAAATTAGATTTAAGCAAGGAATATTATCTAGCTGATGGTATTGATGATGATTTAAAAGTCTGGCTCAAAAATTTGTACATTGCCAAACAGCCGACAGGTTCGTATATCATATCGTTTTACCGTAAATTGTGTTTCAATATTTTGACCACCAATCATGATCAATTCAGTTAAGCGTTCACGTGAATCCAATTGTATAACGCAAACAATTTTAAGTCACAACTTGAAACACAATATTACCCAATTCACAGACATCGATAAAGATAAATCAAAAGAATGAAGACGGTTTGAGGAAATATGAAATACTTGATACCGAGCCATCCAATCAGTGCCGCACGGAAATCTTTCATTCCGCACGACAAACATTCAACAATAAAGTACATCATAAATCACCGGCTTTATCTCATGAACACTAGAAGTTTTTCTCGTTTTTCACTGTGTCTGCAGTGGCCAAGTTCTTACCTTGCTGTACTGTATTATTCACGGAGTCTTTACGCGTGCTATGTCACTTTCGTATATTTTTACATATTTGGCGGGTTTTTTCATGTTGGTTTTTATTGATTCGTTGCTTTGGTGTAGGAGTAAATGTATTTAGATTATGGGGACTTACATTTGATTCTAACTTGGCAGCCCAATTTTCCAGTTCGAAAAATATGATTCCCTTGACTATTTGACACTTTGTATACGTTACACTATTTCGGATTTTTATTTTCTGTACGGTGTTCAGAATACTAAAGAAATTCAATATTTTCCTTAAATCCCATACGACGCGGCAAGGCCAAGCTAACATTTAAGATTCTCTGAAAAGATTATTCCAATCTAAATGACTCGTCGATGGATATCGATAGCAAACAAACTTGTTTACTTCCAATTTTCACGAGATTCCTCTCAGATTACGCGCCGATCGTTATCAAACTTTCCAAATCATACTTCTCTGTACATTATTTTCACGGTTCTTTGTGATGTCCCCGGCTATCCAAATCATCAAATAACACCTTCTGCTACTAGAAAGTCGCTTTTAATTGATAAGGAATCCCCGTCACGCATTTGAAGATCGATGGGAAAAGTAAGAGAAGGTAGGAAGGGCGAAATCGTTCTCGCAATCTATACACAAGACGGATAAATGACCAAGGTTGAATGAACGACCAAATATATAGAAAATCGCAGGAATATTATCACTCTCAATAGTTTACTATAGAATACTCTTGGGAAGCTCTTTTTTATTACTACAGCGAGGGGAGCATCCCATTCGCCAGATTATAAGAGATACGACATGGACAAAAAGCAAAAGTAGCAAAACCAAACAACACCATGAATTACTAAGCAAAGCTTCTCATTCTAGTGCGTTCACCATCCCGAGACCTAAGATGCTAAGTCTCATCAGTTCAGTAGTTACTCTGAAAAACTTAAACGAAAATGAATGTACTGTGGTAAGATGATGAGCATGTAAAAATATTATGTCACCTTTTGGTCTTTAAATATTTTTTCTACGCACAAATCATGTCGTTTTGTCCCTGCGTATAAGAAAATGTCTGAAAATATTTTCGCAATAGTAAAATATGGCTTATATTCGATCAAATACATTAACATTTAAAGACTTATAGAAACTTCACTTTCAGTTGCTTTTCAGGCACTAGATACATTGGTACCTAATCTGAATAATTGACGTTCGGATTCTGGATATCAGCCAATATTTGATTACCTTAGATCCGTACCCAATCTGGTTTTATATTTAAATGGTAAGGCCCAGATTATTTTCTGAGAAGAAGAAATATATTCTACATAGATATAATTATGACATGCTGTATTTCGAAATACGAAATGTATTACACCGAGTATATTTAGTTTTGATGTTGTTTCATCATTATTTACAGCTTTCTCTCTCTCTCTATCTTCAGCTATAAGAAGTCCACCACTGACCTGTTAATCGACCTTAACCTCTTAAACTCGTCCATCCACCTCGTATGCCGGCTATCTACAGCTATAATAGGAATACATTGTTGAACTTAAAACCCAAGCCACCTATCTGCAAGAATTTACAACATCTTATTGAAATTAGTCCGGAACTAGCGACTTTCTAAAACCTTTACTAAGTAGTCCGTCGTCCACCTCGAGAGTGAACTTCCTTGCCAGTGTATAGTCTCCACTCGGGAAAATTAAATTAAATTAAATCATATTTAAAATAGTTATGCTACCTACTTTTTTTATTACTACACGTCATGTATTCAGTTTTAATAAATAATTCACTGGTTGAGTTTCGGATTGAAAGACATTGTAGCCAGAGTGACTACCGGACATATTGAGACTTAACATCTTATGTCTCAGGATGGCGAGCGCAGTGGCATGCCAAGCGTTGCTTTGTAATTCAATGTGTTGTTTGATGCTGCTACTGTTTATGAGCGATCGTATCGCTTACCATCAGGCAAACGGCATGCTCGTGTCGCTATTCATAGCAATAAAAAAATAAAAATATCATACGCATGATCTATATAACATACTTTTAAGTCTAACTTTCATACACACAAAGGTATTCATAGAAAATCACAAACCTTTTTTAGTTTTTGAATATTTAGTTCCCTTTGAACTACTTTTGATTAAGTTTGAGCGAAGAAGAAATATCATTCGATTACTAAAATAGGTTTATAAACTATCCATAAATAAGGCCGCAAGTAATAAATTCACCAAAAATAGCTCGGACATAATATCATGATAATAGGCCAACACAAAGTTAGGCGCAGAGAATATTCTTTTACGATGTCAAACTTACACGCCGTACATCGGTTATAACCGTTCCGCCTTTTTGACGTGTGACGTTTATGATAAGGAAAAACGAGCGGTTTTTGTTAAGGGGAAAATTGCGAGAATGTCGCCGTGGTTATTGGTTCGACGTACGAATAGTTAGTTATATTTATCAATATATATATATACTTCTAGGTTGATTCCGCTTTCATTGGATTTGTAAAAAAAATCTGTGTTTTGTGGGACGTAGTTCGCAAAAACATCATTTAACGTTTCATATTTAGTCAGAAGGACGCAAATATCACGGAAACTCCCTCGATTATCGTCGCAAATAGATCATTAATCTTCTCAAAAGCTGTTTGCTAAGTAAAATTTTTCATCACAAATACTGGTTCTATTTAAAATATTACATTTATACCCATTTGACCTCCAAAGAAATATATTTTTTCCATCATAAATTCTTGTATTAAATCAATTGACAGCCTCCGCGGCGAAGTTAGTTAGACGCCGGCTGTGAACGAGAGGCGGCGGGTTCGATCCCCGCACCGATATAAATATTTGTGTAATCCACAGGTTTTTGTTTCGGCTCGGGGTGTTTGTGGGACCAAAAAGTCTCTCTTAGGTTCTATACCCACGACACAAGACTCGATTTTAGTGTGGGTTCAGGACTATGTATGTGACTTGGGTGTATTTAATCATTTATTTAATTTTTAAGGTCATGAACATTGCCTGAAATTAGTAAGCTGAAGTTATCGCTTGTCTCATTCCATACGACCATTACACGGCTTCTACGAAAAAACTTATAATAAATTTTCCTCTAATTTATGTCCCCGTCCATTTTATATGAGGATACACTACGGCGGCATTACAGGACAATTTTGTTTACTGTCGTCATAAAAAGAGTTTTTATCACACGTATTTACATTTACTGCTGGACCGACTGACACCTATGGACTTTTAGTAATATGAGTATCTCTAATTACTTGCCCGGTACCTGGTCATAATATGTTTATGAGTTTCAATTATGAATTATAAAAGCTGGTGCAATAAAAAAACATATTTTTCTCTCATCTAATATTTCAGTTTGACTTTAAAAAAAGTATGTTGTTATATGATATGATGCTTCCATTTGGTCACCTGGCTATCCGAAAATTGTTTTGAAGTTTGCTTTTTTGAATAATAATAATTTAACACAAATCTGAAAGAGTTACTGGTCCCGGTAGTTAGCAAGCATGTGATACCGGTGAAAGGAGTTTGTTTATTGAGGAAATTGTTACTTGTTAGACAACTGATTATTTTTTTTATAACTTAAAATAATACTCAATGATAGAATTACATTTTATTATAATACATGAGCCGTTTACAGCGATTGATAAAAGAAAAGTAACGAAATTCCCATATCTTTATGTAATGGGTTTAGTCTAGTGTGATTTTTCCTTACTGTGTCATGAGAAACTTCGTGTTAATACTCATAAACATTAATCATGATAACACCTTTATTAATGCGCGTTTAATTATTAGTTTCTTTTTTTGCCCTACATTATCCTTATCTGCCAACCCGCACTAGGCCAGCGTGGTGAAAAATATGGCCTAACCACTCTCAATCGTACTGTCGATTGTAGAGTAGGCCCGTGCCCTGCAGTGGGACGTATATGGGTTGATAAAGATTATCCTAATCATAAATTATTACTTGGGCGTGATATTTTTTTAATAGCCTATAATGTGTCGCACTGCTGTGCAAAAGGCTTCCCTTTGTTACTTCAATGACCTTGTCCTCGGCGAGCTCTTGCCATTTTGGCCCGAATGCATCCCAAATCACTTTTTCTCCGGCGTTTCGCTGGAATCCAGCTCTCGTAGCCAGCCTAATACGTATCACGTTTTAGTATTCCATTACCCTTAAAACAGGGAAGTGCTGATAAAATCAAAATGGATCGTTTATGCTAAATACTTTGGTGGTCGTTAGATTGTGTCCGATTCTCTGAATGGCTCGACAGTTTTACAAACACAAAAAATAAATGAAATCCATTTTATCAAATTGGAAAAGACTAACTTGGACATTGAGACCCACAACTTTCTGGTATTGGTGGCGAAAGCTTATGCCCAAAGTTTGAACAAATTTTGTCTGAGCCTGCAAACCACAAAAATGTCTAAAACCAAACTCACTTATATATCTTTATATGCAAACAACGGATGTCTTTTTAAAAACAATCCCTAACTCGTCTGAATAAATTCGAGTTTTCAATGTCGTCATCCCAATCCCCGGATTTCACCAAAAAGCTGCCTAATTTGTTCGGTGAGTTTAATTAAATTCCAACACTCAAACTCGGCGTCAATGTTTCGATTTATTGTTCAAGAAGTATACATTATTCATCGGAAAATTTAAGCACATACTTTAAATGAAGAATGAGGACATTTCCGGCGAAAGTGATTGTAACTGTAAGGAAATCATTACCATATATTAATGCGACAACAAATCAGTCAATATCTGTGGATCAGATAACTTTACATAGGCCATTCTTTCATCTATGGGGAAGAATGTACTACATGTTCAGAAATTCTGTTAAAAATATCTTATACTACTCGTATAGCTGCCAATATGATAGTAAATTTTAGTGAGATTTTTATTTCGTGTCGATATTATGGTCCTTGGCAATGTTTGATAATCTATCGAGTTGCGTAAAGATTATGAGGTAGAAGTTTAAAATGTTAAAAGCATACCAATATTATCCTGGCGGTAGTAGATAACAATTTTTTGAACGAGACTTTAATTAGTTTATTCCCACAAGTTTTGAACATGTTTACAATAATAGATAATCATTTACCCATTCAATAGACAGTTTAATAGTAAATATATACGCATTTTGACTTTAATAATACTAATTGAATCTAATCCCTCGTATCCTTGAATGTAAACCCATGACTAAGCTCCCCAACAGTTCGCACACACATTAAAATAAATTCCAAACGTGACGAACAAAAAGGAACAATAACATTTCTAAAAAGGTCGACCGGTCCCCGTTCGACAGTAAGTAACAGTCCCAAATCCATAGGAAAAGTTGCATGTCACGACCCGAACCTTTGGGGTATATACAGTTATATTGATACTAAAATTGAAAAGTACTCCTATACGGTGAAATGGGAACGAAATTCAAAAGTAACTTTGACTTTCCAGTACGGTGACGGTAAACGGACAAATATTTTTATGTATTTTATTTGTTCTGACTGCCTCGGTGACGTAGTTGTACTACGGTACGCTTACAAAGCTGAGGTGTCGGGTTCGAATCCCGGGTCGGGCAAAGTGATATTGGATTTTTCTATTCATTATCAGCCCGGAGTCAGGAATTTGTACCCGATGTGGCGATATGCTCGCCCCCTATCACATTATGGGACGGAACATACAAGGCGAAATGTGGGTGTCCTGGCACCTCTGCCTACCCCTTCGGGGAAAAAGGCGTGAGTTTATGTATGTATTTTATTTGTTGTAAGTTATTTTTGTATTGGTGCGGTGGTATAAGTGATATCTAGGTAAAATATTAAATTGTGGGTGACGGGCAATGGTCAAGATATGATGGTAACTTTATTCTTATATTCTAATGGCCAGCTGGGATGGAACTATCAATATCCTAAGCATAACCGTGGACAGCGGTCAAGACATTCTGGATAATGTTCTTTCTTACTTTGACAACATCAAGCATGATTTTTATAACTTGATTATGGCAACTATCTTGTTCCTAGAAATTCAAATACAATATAATATACATTCGTCATTTCTATCTTGTGTTCTCAAATACTGAAAGTATACGAATTCAACGCAATTTCTTTCTACATTTTTATTCTTTAGTTATTTTTGTATGTTAATTTACGTTGTGTGAGTGTTCTATTCTTGTGACAAATAAATCTCATTTTTATTTATTTCTTTCTAAGAACGATATTCATGAGTTCATATAACAATAAGAAATCGTGAACACCTAAACGACTGTGATCGTTCTATTGTATGTTATGTTATGAAAAGAAGACGCAGCCCTTTAAACAACCACTGATGCACAAGTTACTGGCAGCCCTAAAAGCTGTATTAAGATAAGGAAAAAAACAAAGCCTTTAAAAAACCAATGATTCTCATACCAGAAATTACCGACAACCCTAAAAACTGATAGGAAAAATAAACAGCGTTTGATTACAAAAAGTCTGTGTATTAACAGTATGACTCGTTTCAGTGATCCGGGCTGGTGCGTCGATCGTAATGGGGCACGCAGCGGGCGGACCTAAATCCGCTTTATGGCTATCTCTTCTACATGGATTCTTTTTCCTCGTCGGTAAGTACGTGTATACCTTAGAATATTGGTTATTTTATGGGTCGCTTTTTAATGTTGTGTTTGAGGTTATGAACGCTGTGAAATGGTGATAAGGTTAAGTGCCTTTGTATTCCATTTTAGAATTGATATCGTTTAATATTAGGTTAATGAGTTAATATGTTTCTAACTAGTATAATCAACAAACACATCGTTTAAATCGCACCTTTATATTGAAAAAATATCATATAGTTGTCAAACTACAAACTATTGCTACTAGTCAATCAAACTACGTATTTTTTTAAATATCGCATCAGAATTAAGCCAGAGTGGTGGATTATACATCCTAACCCCTCTGAATCGTAGTCTCGGCTGTAGAGGAGGTACCTGCCCACTGCTGCAATGGGTTGTATATGGGCGGATATATTTATACGTACATAGGTACATGAAACTTCAAAACTCGATATTTTCATGCAAACTATGTGAGTAAATATTTCTTAAATAAATCCATCTAAATAGATGTGTCCTAAAAATGCCATATTCTATAACACTTTTTTTGTGTGCAATATTACTGACGCAATACTTGGTAGGAATTTGAATAATGTCGTTATGTCTGCAGTCTCCACAATCTGGTACTTGTATAGCATATCGTGTACAATACGTATCACCTACAAACTAGGATGTCGATATGAAACCGTGTCTGGGTAAACGTGTTTTCGAGTGGCAACGTTTAGGCAAATGAGATGTGGGCGGGAACGTCTAGACTACGCTGAGCGTCTGGTGCAACGAACTGGATATCTAGATCTAGATCTGGAATCGGGGATTTACTAGTCTGATAATATAACAACGTGTTTATTAATTCTACCGGGCTTTGAATACTGTAGAGACAGGTCATTAAAGGTGCTTTTCCAATAGAATAAAATTCTATCCTAGTTTACAAAGGAAAATTATTAGGGAAAATTAAAAATAATATCAGATTGTCTAATTAGAAAGCTTTTACTGTGATGAAATATTAATAAAACAGTTAAGTTTTCAAATATATTATTTTACTCTTAAAAGGGCAATAAATATTTTAGCATACAATAGACAATAAATCAATACACACATGACTTTGAAACACAAAACGGTGAAGTAAAACATCGTGAGGAAACCTGCATACCATAGCGATTTATAAGAACTTCTATGGTATGTAGTTCGCCAACCTGCATAAGGCCAGCGTGGTGGACTATATGGCCTAACCACTCTCAATCGTACTCTCGATTGTAGAGGAGGCCCGTGCCCTGCAGTGGGACGTATATGGGCTGATACAGGCAATAAATGTTTTTATTTTGATATAAATAAATAAATGCTTTTAATTTATTATAACGCTGAAATAAATAAAACAATCCATTAATTTAAACACCTCATCCATTACATTGTTTTAAATGTTAAAAGCTTTTATATAAAATATACCAGTGTTTATAATTAAAAACAGTCATGTTTCAATGTTTTAATTGGGTGAAATAATTTTACCAATAATAATTTTATTGTCTCTTAAATATTATCCAATTATTCGTAAATCAAATTGTATTAATAAAATTCGAATGCTTTGAAGTCAAACGAAAAAATACATTATTTTAACTGTATTTTGTATTTTTAGCACTTTATATTGTATGTGTCGATTATACACGAACATTGCGTATAATAAAATCAATAATTTTGAATGCCTCAGTGGCACAGTTGTACTACAGTGTGATTGCAAAGCTGTGGTCTTGGGATTGAATCCCGGGTCAGACAAAGTGACAACGCGGAGTCAGGAATTTGTGCCCTATATGGCGATAGGCTCACCCCGTATCACATTTTGGGACGGTAAACACAAGGCGAAACATTGGTCCTGGTTGCACCTCTGTTTACCTGTTTTGGTAAAAAAGCGTGAGTTTATGTATGCAGATGTCATTTTGATGACTATCTCAATTCCTCTACGATGTCGCTATAAGCCTTTCAAAAAATATAGCTGTGAGTAACCTTTGATTGTTCCTTTCCTTGCCCAGCAATTCACTCTACGAGAAATTATTTATAAGGAATTACAATCTAAGTGCTGTGTACGTGTGACGTCACGATGTTCGTCTTTGAGACACGGATTTGTAATGGTTTCTATTTACTAAAACCCTCCCTAACAAATGAGTGCGGTGTTTACATACCAAAGTTGTGTATTTTGTGTGTTTACTTGCGTTTGTTGGCAGAGTTAATGTCGTGTACCTTCCACATGTGAAGAAAATTAAATAAATGTATGGAGAATGAAACATAAATTTACTTTTCATAAAAGGCTGGTGTTAATTAAAAACTTTGTTGTAATGCTCTTTGAAATTTTTGTTGCTATAATACAAAGTTATAAAGAATTGGGTTTTATTAATGTTATATTTAGGACCTCTGTCCACTAAAACTTAGCATACCGTAACCATTTATGAACGTATTAGACAAAATAATACTCTATGTATGAATTATTAAGCAGTGCTCATAAAAACACGATTCTCAAAAAACGGTCTATAAAAAGCATACAATATATTTTATTTGTCGGCTCCGTTTATGACACAAGCATGGTATGGTCTAGCATAAGCAGAAACCTTTAAAGTAAAGTGAACAAAATTGATACATTAGCTTCGCGACGAAAGCAGCTCGCAAGCTGGCTATGTAGCCAATTTTTCTCAAACGAATGATGTACACTCGTAAATCACAGTCCACAAGTAGGGGGTCTATTCGACCCATATTTTCCGGGACGGCTATTTTTATACTTTTGGTACGCCTTTTCATACTAAGGGTTAATAAAACATGTCACAGAAAGGAGATTGGACTTGCGTCACAAATACGTTACTGTTTTTTACTTAACCCTGGAAATCTTTTAGCTACTCTATTTCGGTCGCTGGATCCGAATGCTCATAATCTGGATGAGATTTGAAAGGAATGTTTAATGTTAGAGTAGACCTTTTCTAATATTTTAATGGGAGTATATATATTTTAGATCATGATACAAAAACCCAATTTATTTAAGGGTTGAATAGCATCGATTAAGTATGTTATTGAAATGGAAGTTTAAGTAATCATACGGTTTAATATATAAACTTTGTATAGCTATCAATTCTAAATGGCTCGTATCTAATGTTTGTCGGTGAAACAAATTCGCTACCTACGAATAGCTCATATTTCAGAGGCCGCCTGGGTAGGTACCACCGCAATGTCTATTACTCCCGACAAACAGCACCTTGAATTACAAAGCAATGCTTGGCATTCCACTGCGCTCCCATACCCTGACTGCTGAGCCGTAATATGTATCTTTCACGAATGAGAGACCTACCACCAGTAAAAAATTACCCTTGTACACAATTTTACAGCGTTCAAATTACCACCGCTTTCGTTCCAGTGACAGTAAGGAACAGTGTTCGCGCCGCTCAACCGAAACCAATTTAAACTTTAATGCCTCTATCCATTAACATATCCAACTTTATTATAGTTACTTAGTGTTACCGCGGAAGCTATTTGAATTCCGTATTAAAATGTTCCCACTGGGTTTAAATATCTAATTATGTTAGGAATTTACAAGTCTGAAAATTTAACGAATGCAAAATTATATTATTTTATATACAATAAATAAAGATTACACGGTTTGTTGGCCTATCTGCAGCGTACTTTCATAAAAAGAAAAAAACACACATTTTGCACAATTTAGGTAATCAAGTTTTAAATTATAGTTGTTCAACTAGAAACCGGCTCTTCTTTCAGGATTCAATTATATTTATAGACACCGGGCAGAATAAGCCAACATTAGAATCATAAACCTACCCTTAAACATAGCACCATCACTTCCAATCAAAATTAGACAAAGAAAAACAAAACCTAATCAGTTCCATTTTCCAGCGGACTCAGAAACGGAATCCCCTCAAGACAACACCACAATGGACATCTCATCGCGTCGCTTCAGGGCGGAGTTCCTGCAGGAGTGGCAGGGCTCTCCCGACGCCCCCTACTTCGACCCCAGCACGCCCCGGAATATCACGGGACTCGTCGGCCATCCCGTCAGGCTGCTTTGCAGGGTCAAGAACCTTCAGAATAGGACGGTGAGTTTTGAAAGAAAGAATTTTTATTGGCACGATTACAGCCATTTAGCTAACAGTACTACGATTTACATCACATCATATACAGTACAAGCACCAAAGAAGAATAAAAAGAACAACCAAAAGGAAGCAGTAACAAACATAAAAAAAATAAAAAGAAAGACGTAATGAATAATTAATAAATAAAAATATATATATTTGGAAAATACTTCTCAGTTATGGAATTATGACCGTTTTAATTTCTCTCCAATTTTTTTTTCGCAATATAACATTGGTCGCTATGAATACCCACTGAGTTGCATTACCAATAGATAATAGTCTGTTACACCAACAAGATCATTTGGAGCGATAACTCTTCTGTCGATCATCGACGTTTGTAATCTCTTGTTTAGAGGCTTAGCCAGCCTGCACTGTAATTAATATGTCGTTAGACATTGTTCGATGTGACGCTAGCGAACAGAGGGATTTGTTATGGTAATTAGGAAACTTGGATGCCTTGGATACACTTGTGAAAAACTAAATTAAATTCATTTAAGAGAAATTGTGTACCAAGGATAAGGAAAAAGTGGAAATGGCCTTATCGCTAAACACAATCAGACAATTATAAAGCGGATATAAAAAGGAGAAAAGAAAGGGTAATGTAGAATTTAATTAATTCTTCTAAGAAAATATAAAAAAAGTATATTTATACACGCATTTTCAAAATAGTAATATTTTATTTGGAAGAAGGAGCGGTATTTACGAAGGCAAATTGTATTCAACGGATTAACCATCAAAAAAATTACATGCTATAATTTTACAATTGGCTCGAACCGGTAACCATAAACATATTGGCACTAAATAAAATAATAACTTTTTCAATACAACATTATCAACCCACAACTAAGAGTCAACCGTAGTTGACTGCGCAATCTGTACTACATTATCCAAAAACATTTTACGAGCCGACTAAACTTTATAAACCCAGCCGCCACACTCCCGACATTTTTAATTCACAAAGGAAAATTTCAGAAAAATCGCGACGCACTTTATTATCTCGAAGCGGTCCAATACCGAAACCATTTACAATAACTTATTCCGGGTTCAATAGACTGTGGGATGGCAATTCTACCGGTGGTGCTCGTCTCTATAACCAGATTTTACGGAAAGTGCCGGAATAAATGGCCCTCGTAACATATGTGCTGGTTTTACGACTTTACTTCGATATTGTCTATGGCTTAATGTAGAATGGAGAAATTTTTTGATTTTAGGTTTATATGTCCCAATGGGAATTCTCCCTCAAAAAAGTGTCAATTAAAGGAACCAAGTGAGTAATGAATTTGTAGGTACTTATGACCACATCAACAAAAATGGCCATCTGCTCATATTATACACTCGAATGATGTGTGTATCAAAGACATATCATGTTACATAGGAATTGATAATATATTGTTTTATCTCCGACGTTGACATATACTAAGCAATAAAAAACATCATTAATGTAATTTACAAACTAATTCGTAAACAGGTCGATGTTGATATTATTAGGGGAGACCTATGTTCAGATGGACTCACTGTAGCTGAAGGGAGAGAGAGAGAGAAAACGAGATTTCGAAATATAAATAACTCAATATACAACTTCATGAACTGAATTCCAATATTCAAGTACTAAAACCTTGTGGAGTCGATTAATCTACGCCCTGTGGTAAAAACCAATTCCCCAATATACAACAAAATAAAATCCGACAAAAACACACTTTCTAATTACGTAAAAGCTTGTACAAAAAATAATCCATAATAATCTATTCCTTTATACCGAATAAAAGATTTACACTCGAAAACAAAGTGAACGCAAAATATTTTCTTTAGGCGTTCACAATTTAAAAAGGTTCCCCGCTGCCAAAACCTTCCATTCTTTTTTGTAAAAAAAAGTTTGTTTCCCCATTCCCTCATGATCGGGCGTGGAGTAATAAATTGTATCTGTGTTTTCACTAAGCGCCCTGGTTACCGCAAGTTTTTCTGCCGTTTTGGGTGTTTCAATTACTTTGGTAATAATATATATTAATTGGTGTCGGGCTAATGGTATTCCTAAATCTTGATTGTTTATCTTTATCTGCGTCATTGGGTATTGTGGTTTTCCTGTCAAATAGGAGACAAACGAACAGATGGGCTACTTGAAGTCTGACATTATAGTCTAGGAACCCCCACAAGACTGAAAAATGGTCAGTGTGACTCATGCCTTTAGTGAAAATACAGGTAATTTTCTTGAAGGTATTTACACAAACAAATAAAATATGATTTATCTATACTGACTTCCTAATAATTATACAATATCACCATAAAAAGGAACTAACAGAAGAAAATTAAATCATCTTTACCTAATGCATCTTAATCCTGTATATGGAGAAAGTTACAAAAGCACAAAACATTTACATAAAAATTTAAACTTCAGCCTCAACGTTTTCAATAGTAATACTTCAAACATAAAACACAAAAAAATATTAAAAGATTTAACTGGCATACCGAAAAAACATCGCGCGCCATCAATAATACAATTCGCAACACCGTCAAACCTTTCAGCGAAATTGCTAACACTAAATCCCAATATTTCACATGCGCCAACAAAATTAAAAACGCTTGAAAAAAAAAACGTTCCAATTTAGCACATACCAATACAAAAACAACTTACAAAAACACGATACAGCGCTCGTAAAATCGTCGAGTGTTACCGTTCGAAGTTTTATATTTATGATTAGCTGCGTTGATAGGAACCTTCGTGGAGAGCACTTATTCGTACCTATACAAAACGCTCAGACGATCCATTACAGTGGATCCTTAACGGAACCCGAAGCGCAAATTGAACGTGGTTTGGGGTTCCGCGTGAGTAATAATCGGTACCGACGGGAGCTAAAAGGATATTGGAGGTTATTTTTCATTTTAGATGCTATGATGCTCATGTTTCTGATAAATATGTTCTTAGCTACATGAAATTCCATCTTTCGATGAGCACAAATGTATTTTTTTAATATACCCTATTTTTATTAGCATTAAGCATTAAGGCTGACATTATATTGACATTGCTAGTTAAAATATACCTTATTGTCATTAACATTAAGTAGACATTACATTAATATATTGAGAAGCCTCTAGAGACCGGAACGTTAGAATACTTATGTAATATGAACGTTATAATACTATTGCAGCTAGTTTTCTCCAAGACATTGACTAAGAAATAAGGCATCTAAATGAAACAATAATAATAATTTGTATGATTACTTACCAACAAATAAGCATAAGTCGAAATTGGTTGTAATGTAGATAACACGAGTCCATCTCAAGTATTTTTTAAATGGGTAACTACAAAGTACTACGGTATTTTACAGTTGTATTTGGCGACTTGAAAAATTCTTAGAAGTTTAAGATTAACTTCTTATGTCTCAGGATGGCGAGCGCGGTTGAATACATTGCTTTGTAATTCATAGTGTTGTTTGATTTTGCTACTGTCTATGAGCGGTCGTATCGCTTACAGTTCAAATATTTATCATCAAATGCGAATAACAAACTTGTAACACTTTCCAAAAATAAAATTCCACAGTATGAACCAATTTTTCAGAAGCTACAGAACCTTCCCAACTCTTGTAAGTATGTATTTTTATGACTTTTTCTTTACCTCTCCCAAGACCACCTTATGTTTCATCAGCCATTAAAGTGTGGCGTCACACGCTACCAAACTGCTGTTTGTAAACATTTTTTATGGAATCATAACCTGAAGCACTTGGAACAAGTACCGCTTGAAACTTCAACACACCTCGGACTTATCACAATATTTAGATGAGTAACTGTGCTTACGTTTGAGGGAATATTCCAGCCACGAAATACTTGAATTATTTAACGCCTCAGTTAATTTGTACTAAACACGCATCGTAAACATTCTACCGGCTAAACTTGAAAAAATATAATATTAAAATATATATTGTATTGTAGCTTTTTTTGCACCGATTACCGATACGACTACTTTTGAACAGTAGCGAAACCAAACAACACCTAGAATTACAAATCAATGCTTGCCATTCTACTGCGCTCGCCATCCTGACACATAAGATGTTAAGTCTCAATATGTCCAGTAGTTACTCTGGCTACAATGTCCTTCACACCGAAACACAACAGTGCATTTACACTACTGTTTGGCAGGAGAAATAGATATTGCGGTGGTACCTACCCAGGCGGCTTCTCACATAATTATGAGAGACCTACGACAAGAAAACGTGAATTATTTTAAACTTAACGCCCTTAAGATCATGGAACGGACATGGAGTTTCATCTTTGGGTGATTTGTTTTTAAATATCACCTTTATGTATAAAACGCAGAATATATAGCAGGAAAAATCGTCGTTGGCTGTCGTTGATATACGGTCCCTTATAGAGTACATAAGGTTGCATGACAAATCTTATCTTATAAGTAAGTCATCAATGATGCATTCCTATTCGTATTTAATGTCAGAGAAAGCCTTGTACCAAAATTGGAACATATACCAGTAGAAAAAGAAGTAACCGTATCATATTTTAGCCGAACATCGTGAGGAAACCTGTATACAATAGCAATTTATAAAAGTTTTTATGTTATGTAAAGACCGCCAACCCGCATTAGGCCAGCGTGGTGGACTATGTGGTTTAACCACTCTCAGTCGTACTCTCGATTATAGAGGAATCTCGTGCCCTGTATTGGGACGTATATGGGCTGATATAGTACAGTAACATATTTTATTTTGAAATGTATATCAAAACAGTTTAGTATTCTCATAAAGCTAAAGGAGAATGTCCATTCATAGTATCGGTAAAAAATATCGTTGATCCCGATCTCACCGAAAATCTACTATAGCATTTTTATGGTTTGCTTTAAAACATTTCCCTGTTATATACCCGGCGACAGATTTTTATAAAATAAAGTAATTATCATCACATTTTACATTTCATTCAAAGAGCAACAAAATATTTTTATTTGACTTCAAGTTCATTTCTTCAAGAACTCCGGGCCTAGGTCATAGTTAGGTTTATATTTATTGAAAATATATATTTTTCCCTACAAAAAAAGTAAGTTTCGAGGCACAAAAATCTTCGCACCGTAGTATCGGTTATAGTTTCATAGTATAATAGGCATTCTCCTTTCATGTTTCTTCATACGTACTATATACGTAATCGTTATTAACATGAGCTCTGCCGTTGAAAAATACTTTGTGGTACCTCCATAACATTAAACCTAACTGTTTATGTAAGTATTTTTAAAACCAACTCAAATATTCCTTAATGTTCAGATGTCGAGTTTAGATAGGAGGTATTTTTTACTTCCAACGTCTGTGATTAAATTGGTAAATAAGGACCTTTACGATGTAATTATTTAAAGCTTGCTTAGTAACTACAAAGATACATAAATTAAAGAGATTAAGAAATCATGTCAGATACGTTAAATATTGAAAAGAAACTGACCTCTCAAACAAGGGTAATATTTTATTTAAATCTTTTTAAACACGTTGTATAAAGACGGACTTGTTGCCCAAGATATCTGCCAATCATCCTTTGAGTGATGCAGAGATTGCACAAAGTAGTTTATTGTATAACCAAGTTCAAAAGTACGAGAAAACATATAGATATTTTACAATACAGTCTAACAAAACATACAGACAGATCAATAATTAGCAACAACCTTGCTAGCTTCTCTATTATGAAAGGGTAGAATGTAACATTTGTCCAACAATACCCTTCACAGGCGAACAGAATTCATTATGCAGTTATTCGATTTACCACTGACGTCATAGATACTGTTATCTATGACGTCAGTGGTAAATCGAATAACTGCATAATGAATTCTGTCACTTGGAAACGCCACTAAAAGCGAATTCGAAAGAACAAAGTCGGAATTAATTAAACATTTGTTCAATAAATCAAAAAACTTGTTCAACTTAATAAATGGAATTTGGTTACATAATACGAGTACCAAACTTCTGTACCTAGTTACTCGGACTCCTACAAAACTTTAATCGAAAATTGATTCGGATTCCGAACTGTGAAATCGATCCTCTCGTTAATAGTTAAAACTTTAAAACTAAGAACACCAAGTTTTATTAATTAGTATTTCTCAATCATTTTTTTATCAGTTCAACAACCTTATTGATGAAGGTACAGACATGAATCAAAATAAATGCCGCAGTTATATAAGTTGCACGCATCTATACTAAGCTTACTTACTTATGAAATTGTTTTGTATATGCCCATATAGGTGTACTGCAGGGCACGAGCCTCCTCTACAATTGAAAGTACGGTTGAATGGGGGTTCGGCCGTATAGTCCACCACATTAGCCTAATGCAGATTGGCGGACTTTACATACCATAAAATTTTACAAATCGCTACAGTATGCAGGTTTCCTCACGATATTTTACGATTACTTACTTAAACTATGTTTAATTTGGACTTCATGAAATAAATATTTTATATTCGATTGCAATACGATAATCAGGTTCTTGAATACATAATTTAATTTTAAATCAGTTTCGCAATTTAATCATTTACGTCTGATACGATGACGATATTCGAAAAAAGAGCGTATTCCCACCTTAAAAATCGGCAAGGTATCTTTATGCCTTAGGGGCTACGGTTTTGCAGATGTTCATTGGTGGCGATGCTCACTAAGCCCACTGAGTTTGTTTCGCCGGGTCTTCTCAGGAAGGGCCGCGTTGGATCCGGTGGTAACTATAAACCGCTACGCACCGTTGTAATATTTATGGTCCACAAATAATATAATTTAATTTGACTAACGTAAATAATGTATTTCTTTGACAAATAAATTACTATAAAGTAAAAACTAATACTTTAAATAAAATATGAATAAAAACTAAATAAATAAATAAAACTAATTATAAATAAAAATTAAATTAATTTAAAAATATATAAAATTAATAAATAAATTGATAAAAGCAAGAAATTAAAATAAGTAATAATAAGTATAGGAAATATATTGTAAATAGAGATTAAGTTCTATGTGTATTGACTTGTCATAAGAGCTCCTTAATTGCCTACGTGATCAATAAATACATTTCATTTCAAATACCATCAGATGAATTGTATTCTCATTTGTCCGCTATAAACACATAATTTTATCACTATATCATTTTTACTTATATTATGCCAAAGTAGATACCAAGAAACTGTCATTTCAATTTCATACAATTAAAAGAATCATCCATTTAAATATGTTATGTCTGTGAATCAACGATTATTTCATACAAAATAGCCACCTGATTATAACGAACGAACCACTCACCTGGTAGAAATTGATCGTCTCTATTACACTTGTGGAATCATAAATGCTCGGTAGCCTTTGGAAATGAAGTATGTGCTGTCAATTTAAACATGATTTACAGTATAGATTCATGCTCTCAACTGATATATTTTGCCAATTTCATTTATAACATCGTCTGTAGAAGTACAGTTGCATTCCAGGATATAAAATTGTGAATGTAAGAAAAATAATTCTGCTTTGCCTTTCCCTTCTCCTACGAGTACATTAACATTGGGTCGCTGCGACACGATAATTTCTGTTACAAAAAAATACACTTAGAACAATTGCTACAGATTGTCTGCCACAAATCATTTTTTTCAACAATACATGTCCATTTTTCATTTATCTCTTTTCTTGAAATAAAAATATTATTTACGGATTTTATCGCGGATTTGTTGATCTCTTTTCTCTTAAAGAAACACAAACACAAAGCAAAAATACCTCGCACTAATACTTGAATTTATAGTATACAAGTATTTTATAGAACAAAAAGTATATCTCTCCAAGCACCTTCACAATGAAACTTTAAATTGGTAAATAAATATATATTCCCTCATAAATATCAATGGTTCCAGCCATAAAGGAACAAAGAAGTCCATTAATAAACTCTCGTTGTTTCGGAAAGTTACAATAATATCCTTCTAAGTAGTGATTGTGATAAAATATTTCATGAATGCAAATGCAAAACTATGCAAATGAAGGGAGCGACTGAAAATACGCAGACGTTTTACTCAAGAACTAAAGCTTAGGGATTGTAAGCAATTTAACTGGTTTTCAATTTACTAATTGATTTGGGTCCAGTTAGCTGAAAGTTCCGTTCTGTTTCTAATTTTGCTAACTTTAAATGTAACGTGTATAATAAATTGGGATCTGTGAATTGAATATTGGAGTGGGGCAAGAAATTTTGATTAAAACTTAATGCCATCACTCCTGTTAGGCTTTTGGTGCGAGTTTTGTTTGATGTTCTATTTTAGGACTATAGTTAAAGTATGGGGATTGGTATTAAAAATACTTTTTAGAAAAAAACTTTGTTTTAATTTGTTTATTTCTTTGCATAGATCGAATACTGCAATAATTATACACACAGGTTATATCCAGACTCCAACTGAAAACGAAGCAAGGTGGTAGTTTTAGTTACTTCAAACTCAATACAACTAAAAGTTTCTAAAGAAAGCGACGAATATTTTTTAATTATTGTCCAATTTGGGTGGTAAATACGTAGTTTATCCTAAAATAATAATGTAGAACTGTTTATTTTAAAACACGCAATAGTACGCGCGGCTTTAAATTACCACCCAAAAACGAATACATACATACATTAACTCACGCCTTTTTCCCAGAAGGGGTAGGCAGAGGTGTCAGGACACCCACATTTCACCATGTATGTTCCGTCCCACAATGTGATAGGTGGCGAGCCTATCGTCATATCGGGCACAAATTCCTGACTCTGGGCTGATAATAAATAGAAAAATCCAATATCACTCTGCCTAACCCGGGATTCGAACCCAAGACCGCAGCTTTGTGACCGTACCGTAGTACAACTACGCCACCGAGGCAGGCAATAACGAATATGTTTAAAAAATGTGACTGTCACCTGGCTTCGTTTTCAGTTGCAGCCTCGACATACCCTGAATACCAGTCAACAATAATTAAAAGTAATTTGAATCCAGAATATTATCAAAACCTACAAAACTATGAAAAAATAGAATGTGCTAAATTACAATTCTTACTCCGTTATGTTAAATATATTTTTAGAGTTTAATAAATTGTGCGTGTTACTTCACAAGACTGAAAACTCTTTGTCGGCGTACCAAATTCTTGAATAATATATTTTTACACGCGATCTGACGCCTGCCGCACTGTTTGTGGTTAAAGAATGATGTTGAGATCGCTATTTATTATTTAAATACGACTTGTTGAATTATCAACCTACTTCTAGAGGATTTGTACCAAATTCAGCACTTTTGTGAATCATAAATATAACTAATATTGAGACGTTTGGAAAATACGCTGTGCGTTGCGTTTTGGTGAAAAAAAACGATTCTTGCGCATGAATACGTTACTGTAATTTTCAAAGTTCTCGCCATCCTTTGCAGTTTCAATTTACATACCTCCACAATAGATTTGTATTTTGAACTAAACTATAAGATATGTACAAGTTATTAACAACAAAACATAACATTTCATCTATCTATCTAAAGGCAAATATTAGTACAGCCTACCTAGTGATTGATAGTACAGCAGCAACGTTGCTATTACTATAACAATCATTAAGGCTCGTTAAATTGCCTTGATGGTGATCGTACGTTACAGGATAAATCCTTCTATTATTCTGCCTTTACACCGGCTTAAAGCAACTTAAACAAGAAAAGTGTGAATGGTAGTGCAATAAATTATTTTTATAGCCTTTTCTGTTGAGATTAGGTTTCAAATAATATAACAGTGTTAAAGCATTTTGTTAAACAAAGCAATCGCAACGTTCTATCTCGAATATTTTATGTGTATTTGTCGTAAGTTGTATTAATATTGTCGTACTTTGAAATTAAAAGTATTCCTAACGACACGTAAAAATTGACAACCAACATCATACGTTAAAGGCGTTTCAGACTAAAAATCTACGGAATTTGTTCGAGAAATATTAGCAAATACTTGGAAGGCATGACCTCCATAATCTTTAGTCACTTAAGAGAAGAGAACAAATTTTCTACTTATTTCTGCCTATATTTCGAAAACCAAGACTCAAAATAAACCAACCAGTAAAATGAAAGAGAATAGCATCAAGAGAAGCAATACTATGCCTACCAATAGCTTCAACTAAAGCTGCTAATACCACTGACATAAATATAATACGGACAGGGCGGAAAGCGCGTAGTGTTCCGACGTAAGTGGTGCGCGCGGTCCAGTGTATCTCTAGTGGAGCTTTACTGAAATGAATCGTCGCTCCCAACGATTTTAAAAGTGCATACTTGTATTTTGACATAAAAATGAACTTCTGATAGTGACTAGAATTATTGAATCAATGTTTGCTTAATCATATATTTTAATACTAAATAATTGATATACCATTTTGTCATAATAATAATAATTGGCGTCCTTTTTTACAAATTATATCCTATTTTAGCGTAAACGATTAGAAAACGCGATAAATTGCGACGGCTTTCCCACTCAATGGTGTTGGTATTATAATTCCGAGTAAAATAACACTTGCTTGAAACGATCTTAATTAAGATAACTAAACACCGAGTTATTTTGGATTTACTGTAAACCTATTTATAAGAAAACGAAGTAGATAATTCACTTATCACACAAACATTTATCTTGGCGCGAGGATTGAACCCGCGGCCACTCACACCACTTCACAGCTGGCGGTATTTTTAATTGCAATGAATGGCAATACGAACATGCAATTCACCTGATGTTAAGTGGTACGACCGCTCATGAACAGTATCAAAACCAAACAACACCTTGAATTACAAAGAAATGCTTGGAATTCCAATGCGCCCGCCATCCTGAGGCATAAGATTTTAAGTCTCAATAAGTCAAGTAGTTAATCTGGCTACAATGTCCTTCAAACTGAAACACAACAGTTCATTTACACTGCTATTTGGCGTAACAAATAGATATTGCGGTGGTACCTATCCAGGCGGCCTCTCACATTTGACCTACCACCCGTAAGCATCTAACCAACTACACCACAAAGGCTGTCAAATCCTACAGTATACTTTATATCCCGCAGGTATCATGGGTGCGGCACCGCGATATCCACCTGCTGACAGTGGGCCGCTATACGTACACGTCGGACCAGCGCTTCGAGGCGCAGCACAAGCCGCGCTCCGAGGAGTGGGCGCTGCGCATCCGCAGCCCGCAGCGCCGCGACTCCGGCCAGTACGAGTGCCAGATATCCACCACGCCGCCCATCGGACACGCCGTCTATCTCAATATTGTAGGTGGGTTATGGTAGCCAGTATTTCTTTGGTCAAGATTCGTCTATCAGGGCTCATGACGATTTACAAAGAGGTGCGACATAGTTTTGTATTCATGTTGCAAAATGAATTGGGTAAAGATTTTTTTGTTTATAATATTGGTGTTGCTAATAGATGGTAGGGGTAGTCATTTATATCCAAAGACGTTAATGATATTTCAAACAGGCATAATTGGATCGATCGGCGAGATATATTTATTTCTCGCCTGTCGAGTCATTTGGCCAGCGCTGAACTTATTAATCTGTGCCATTTTGTCGTTGTACCATCTCAATACTAAAAAACAAGATTTTCATAAAAAAATATCACCTTGTGTCTGATTTCGGATTATGTTACAATTTCAAACATCTTTTATTTCATTCTCTTACCTTGACATTACTGACAATTAAATTATCAAAATTTAATTTTAATATCATACTTTAAAATAAATACGCATTTAGATACACTTCTTTAGCATAAGCTCCATCCCTTTTCTCTGAACCATTCTAACTTAAAACATTGTGTGTAATATTTTTCCTTTTAGAACCTGAAACAACAGTATCCAGTGGACCCGAGTTATTTATTCAAGCCGGGTCGACCATTAACTTGACTTGCACGGTGCGACATACTCCGGAACCGCCCACATCAATAACTTGGACTCATGGGGACCAGGTACTTGCTTTGTATTAGGAATTCAGTTAGATAAAATACTTTTGTGTTATGAGATTTAGGAGGTATTGATTAGGTTATGATAATGATTTGTTATTCGTAGTTTGAAACATAATTTGTACTTTATTCTTGTATCAGGATATTTTAAGTATACGTAAATTAACAAATTGAAGTAAATTTACAAGAAAATGTACGTATTTATTTACGTGATAATTGGATCAATGATTATAATTTATTTTGTTACTGTAAATATTTTATGCTCCAGAAACACTACAAGAACATTAATATTTATAACAATTAAATTAAAAGAAAAGAAACAGATGAAAGGAGTTCAAGGAAACCTTTTTCCAGCAGTGGGGCAACATAGTTTAATAAAAAACATATAATTCCAACTACCAACACACCACCATATTATCAAACTTAAGCATCCATCTCAAATATTGCATTTTTAACCAATAACCTAATTGAATAACGTCGGAACATCGTATATCACCGCTGATTTGACAACCGTTAAATTACTTGACAAATTGGTGTAATCACAAAATCTGGTGACAAATCCCGAGATGTCAGGCTTAGGGGCATTAAAGCTTTGGTTGGCGGATTAAGGACGCGATTGCGAGTCAATCGACGGTATCTAAACGCAATTGTTTAAAGGGGTGGTTTATTTTTAAACTTGGCGTTATAGATAATAACAATGAAAATATATAATTGATAATTACTATGAACCTAGAGGTATATAGCCGGTTGTAAGATATGCTTCTCTATCTTAATTATTACGATCATCATACACGATGTTAGAGTGCATTATAATGCATTGTAGTAATAGTTATTCACGTAAGTATGTCTTGTTTCTGTTTTAATTTGTATAATCATCTACGAGTATTCATAATTATGTCCAACAACGAGGGGTGGCTGCACTCGCCTCGCACTGGGATACCTCAAGTGCACTATAGTTTACACATTGAAATAAAACTATTATTTATATTTTTTTTTACTTCCCGACGTTTCGATAACTACAGTCCGCCCAGTAACTCTGTATCGAAACGTCGGGAAGTCAAAAAAATAAAAATAATACCAAATCCGCGATAAAATGCGTAAATAATCGTTTTATTGCACTAATCATTATATTATGTAGATTTAAGTTATTCTGTTTACTTTATCGAGAAAATATGTAAAAAGCTTATATATTGCACGCCACTTTGCGGAATTAAAATTATCATATACCCAAATACCGTAGTGAATACAATGTTGAACTAAACAATTCGATTTTAATTGCATCGGTTGGAAAGCAAATGCGTCTGTTCATTTGTAATTCGCGGAATGAAGCAAGTTTGGAATGCAGTGTACAATGTACTAACATTTTCTTGCGCAAATGTCGAAACCGCTGCGATGCGGTTCTCCGATATAAGATAATTGAAATTGTTTGTTTAATTTGGATTGAAACACACATATTAGGTCGGTATGGAAATATATGTTATTAGGTATGTTGTGAAGTTAGTTCTCAATCGTTCGACCGTTTTTTATACAGTAAAATATCATCATCATCATCATCATCATCATCATATCAGCCACAGGAAGTCCACTGCTGAACATAGGCCTCCCCCAATGATCTCCACAATGACCTGTTGGAAGCGGCCTGCATCCAGCGACTTCCTGCGACCTTAGTCAGATCGTCCGTCGTACAGTAAAATATATGAAAAAGGAAATTACAGGACTGCTACAAATATGGTGGAAATACGACTGATATGGTTGGTGATGTCTTGTCTAGTATTCCAGGAATATTTAACAAGATTATAAACTGTCGATAAACGATATTATATTAATAAATAATGTATGTATGTTGGAAATGTAAATATGGTGTAAATAATATATACAGTTATCATCAGACTTCTTGCTGAACACAGCCGACGTTCAAAAACCTCCAACCACATCTTTCTTTTAATAATGTTATATCACCAAATAATGAAAACTCGTAAACCCAGTCTAAAATTTATTTTAAACTTTTTATACATTTTGCATAAAGGCAGACTTAATGCCTAAGGCATTCTGTACCAGTCAACCTTTGCCTTTCCCAGGTAATAAACTTCGACTCAGCCAGAGGCGGTATATCGCTGGTCACCGAGAAAGGGCTGAAGAGCACCAGTCGGCTACTAGTCCAAAGAGCGAGGGGTGCAGACGCCGGCCTATATACCTGTGGGCCTAATAACGCCCCTTCAGCGTCAACGAGGGTTCATGTTTTGTCAGGTGAATATAAGTTTTAGTAAAGTATTTATAAGCGTTAAAAACGGTTTGTTAAAAACGGTGAAGGAAAACATCGTAAGGAAACCTGCATACCATGGTGATTTATAAGAATTTCTATGGTATGTAAATCCGCCAACCCGCATTAGGCCAGCGTGGTGGACTATATGGACTAACCACTCTCAATCATACTCTCGATCGTAGATTAGGCCTGTGCCCTGCAGTGGGACGTATATTGGCTGGTACAAATAAGCGTTAATTTACGTTGTAGTTTCTAGGAGCTTAAAATTATGGTAGAGATGATTCATTTGTTGAAAACTTATTGTACACCAGTAAACATAATTAAAATGTAAATAAAAATAGCGTACAATGGCGGCCTTATCGCTCGAGGCGATCTCTTCCAGGCACCCTACTATAGTATGGATAAAACAGAACAACAACTTGGGATTTATTTTTCATATTTAAAGACATGATAAATGTATTTGTAAAATGCATTCTATGTACGAACTGATGTCTTTGTATTATGACGAGACAATTTTTTTATTATAAAATCCTTCAGGAATCTCATCTAATCTAACTAATCTTACTTATCAAGATTTGTGGAACTCATAACCTTATTACATATTTACGATTTGTATGTAGGATGAGAAGTGATCATTTTCGACTGCAACTATATAAATGTCATGTTCTCATTGGACATCAAAATCGTTCGATCTGTGTTTGGAATATGTTCACGATAGCGTTTTATAAACTGCATTCAAAACTCTGTAAAATGAATTCTGATGCTGGTCTAGTTATTAATGTCACTAAACTATTCGTCCAACACGTCCAAGACTAGCGAACTAAACGCAAACACTCCTTTAATATGCACGAAGAGATTTATACCAACCATCAGGATATAAGGATAGGTCTGCCTTGTTGGCGTAGTTGCACTACAATACGATTACAAAACTCATATCTCGGGTTTGAATCCCGAGTTGGGCAAAGTGATATTGAATTTTCTATTAATTATAAGCCCGGAATAAGGAAATTGTGCCCAATATGGTAATAGGCTCGCTCCCTATCACATCGTAGGACGGAACATTCATGGCGAAATGTGGTTGTCCTGGTTGTACCTCTGCCTACCCCTTCTGGGAAACATGCGTGAGTTTATGAATGTATTAGGACATAGAATAATGTATGTACCTATAAAAGATTTATTACGTTCATGAATCTATATGTATATTACGTAAATCCCTTCAAATATATGAAAACTAGCTAGTCGATTTTATGCTATCTACTGTAGTATCTACGGCGTCATAATATGGATTAGTGAGGAAATACTTTATTTGAGCGAAGCCTATTTAAAGCTTTACAATGTTTTCTTTTATTAAAATTAATGATGAGACGAGCATGCCACTCGTCGGACAGTGGCAAAACCAAATAAAACCGTGAATTATAAAGCAATGCTTCGTATTCTACTACGCAGGCCATCCTAAGACATAGGATGTTAAGTCGAAATATGTATTGCAAAACCTAAATAATCGTTTGGGAATCGTATAAAAATGTTACAAAATGGCAGAGTGTGGCTAAGGTTAATAGGAGACTGTCCCGCCCTCACACCCACCACTGCAACTCCTGTAAGCCAGGATCAACAGTGGCACGCAATTTATGTAATGTAATGATACCGAGCATTCAAGCTCAGCGAGTATCCGAGAATAGACATTATCTTATCTTTAACCCGCAACGAAATTAATCAGAAAGTGAAATTAATAGGAGGAGTTGAAAATAAATTATTGTCCACTTCCCTCCGTGCAAGCGGACTGTGGCTAAGGTTGAAGGTTATTTTTTTAAATCAATGTCAATAACATGAGCCTATGTTTATATTTGGTTTGTTTTCTAGGTGAACACCCAGCCGCCATGCAGCAGGGCTGTGCAAAATCAACACTAGATAAAACATCGTCCATACTGTGTTGTTTATTAATTTCCTACTTCCTATCCAACCCTTTCAATACCCTGCAATTTGGTACTTGAATACCCGTCAAATAGAAACGGGTACTCGTGTTTGTAAATTGTTTTTATTGTAAATTTAATACGATCAAGAGGCTGTTATTTGAAGTTCGTTCAAATTATATTACGCATCTAGATTTGTACTTTATGGTTGACAAGAAATTTAATGACAGGTTCAGTTTTGAAGACAGCAATTTGCGCTCATTTTAAGCATTTTATTCATATTTTATTGAGCCTGATAAAGTAAATATATTTATAACTTTAAAAAATGATGGGATTTAAATTACGCAAGTGATTTTATTACTGAAATATTTTGATCAATTATTATTAATTTAACCTATCAATTTGGGAACTACTGTGACGTATACAAGAAGAAAAAAAGGATTAATTCGCGAAACAATTGTATATTTATATGACAAAAAGAACTATTAGTTGTATCCAATATCACTTTCTATACTTTCAACCAAAACTAACCCTTATTTTAAGTTGTTTGTCATACAGAGTACCTTAAAATCTACAAAATATTCGATTCTGAAACATAAATTAAACCTACCCATCATATGATATGGATGTAGAGTTGGCTATAGGTGGTACTTCTGACCGTTAAAGAATTAATGGGGATGGCCCAACATCAATTTGACTGTGACAATTGCCGAAGAGTTATGGGAGGCTTAATAGCGATTTCTGTCCAAAAATATCAATCACGTCAACATTTCGTTTACCAATATGCATTTTTGTATAGTTTTCAAATTTTATTTTTTACTGATTTATGTCCAACACAATATAGTAACTATATTTATGAGTAACTACAAGTAGTTATTACAAATAAATTATTGTAAATTACATAAATGGTGTTCAGAAATAATCATAAAATATCAATATTTAATACACTGCCATATTATAATATTATATTTAACATTATATGTATTTTTGTTCATATTATTTAAATCAGAAAATCATTGTTATTTTCAGAATCATTTGTTTGTGTTATTGTGTTATGTATAACAAGATAAAATAATTTTATTAAAAAAAGATACTGTTTTTGAATTTCGAAAAACATTATTTTATTATATTTATTATTTGAAAGTTATCTTAATTAATATTAATTTTATTCAAGCTTTTGTACCAACTATAAAAATATTTGCAGATAATTACAACCACATTTTAATTGTAAATATAATGTATATAAATACTATAATATATCGATATCCTTTGTAAATATTTCACTTCGCTTTGTAAATATTAAGCTGAATAGCAAACCTAATTTATTTGTTTAAAAAAACACGTTTGTTAAGCTGGGCACACATTATAAAGTTATCTTCAATTGAACATCGGAAAATTTGTATTATTTAAAATTATCGATTTGCAAAATAAATGTTGCTAAATAACTGTCAACATGCATGTGATACGTGGATGTGAACAAATGAGTGACGTAGCTTGTAAACCGTGAAGTCCTAGATTCCATTCCCCGGTCGATCAAGCCACTTTATGTAAGTTTTTCGTTTGCGAAACTTCATACGAACTAAGAGTGGGATGGCCCATCCTTTATTGTATTTTGGAATGGAAATAGACTCGACGAATACAAATTATCAAAAGGGAGAACAAAATAACAATTTATCTGTCCGGTCTCCATATCATTTTCACAAATTAATTAACAAGAAAATAGTCTATAATGTGCGCTCAGCTGGAAAATAAGCATTTCATATCAAGATTTAAGTTCGAATGAAGCACATTTTTTATTGTACCTTTTAATGAACTCACGGAAATACGGTAATAAAATTATATCTGAACAATTGTAAAAAATGTGTCAACGAATAATAAACTTTGTTTTATAAACGGTGTGGATCTTTTATTTATTTACCTTCCATAATAACTATAATAGTAACGAATTCCTCTGCTCGGTCCTTATCTAAGTCTGAGTTGCGTAAACTAACTTTGCCAATACCTTTGCCTTTTGAACTGTCATCGCCATACATTTGAGACGTATTTGACCTTGCTAGTGTATGGGATTGACATTTTCAAGGCCAAAGGTATAGGCAAAGTTAGTTTGTGCAATTGAGCCTTAGACTGAGAGATGTTAGCTCTGAGCATAGATAATACACTTTATAGGAAAGCTTTGAGTCTGCTGTGCCGATCTAAAAATAGAATATAATCATAGAATGTACAGGTATGTAATTTTTTCAAAACAATATGGTATATGACTCCATTTTTTAACTATATTTATCAAAACGTTTCCATTTCCTAAATCTCAATAACAAAGAATTTTGTCAATCCGTTCAGAATTACATAAGTTAGAAACGTTTTAAATCTTATAGTAGGAGTAAAAGAAAACGCATTCAAAACAAAATTAGTGACGTCACTAAACCTAACAAGCATTACAGTGTACGCGGTTGAAAGAGACAGTAAGATATCCCCACTACACTCCCACGCTTTGATTTAAAATACTAATACTTGACTCATGTTACAACATACAAGCTAGTAGCTACTATAAAACAGTTTTGATTGAAGTGTTTCGATTTAATGGTATTTGCGTCTGTACGCAAAATAATAAAAACTGTAAGCCAGCAACGGGCTGATAATTAAGATGATGATAATACTATACTATACTTCGCGACTTGGAAGGTAACCCTTGACACAAGTCACCAACTAAAGGTCTGTAAATTTAACTGTTCGAACGCTGAAATACAGAAAAGAGTTTATGTTTAACGAACTAAATATTCATAAAGCCATTTTCACGGAAATGCAAACTAAGATGCGGCTTAAATTAACAAAACCAGAAATGCTGAAATTTAAATTGATGTTCAGCTTCTCAGGGCAAATGATTGATTAGAGTTTTTTTATGATTGAAGGAGCTATGAGGTTTTAGATTTAAAAAATGTCTATTTATTTGTCTGTCAAAACCATTTCTTCCCGGCAACACGTGAAGTTATCAAGATATCCTTTCGTCTCAAGTTTGTGTCCGTTTGGTACTACAAGTCAATGTAATGAAAAATACGGCTACGTATTTCTTAATTATAGACTCACTAGTAAATATGTAGAGCTAAAAAGACGTACCTCAAAAACTAAACTATATGACACGGCAACATACAAACTTATAACTAGCATCACAACTAAGCGTCGAGTTCATTCTAAAACATTTCCTGCAAAAATAACAGCAACACAGGTGTGAGTCGACTCCGGGTAAGTATAATTCAATAAAACTTGGCAAAAGGACGGAACCGTCTCGGATGTGCCACAGGCTATAAGTACCCCAAACGCGACGAGAGCTGAGCGGAAAGCTTCCTCAATGTCCTCACATTTGAAATCCTCTGTTATAAATATGTTTGTGAGGCTTTCTTGCCTTAACCATAAAGTTGAGTATTAAAATTTTGACATTGTATTTTGGTGGCAAAAACACAGTTTCTTCTAAAATAATAGTGTACACCCTTTTATTTTTAAAGTTGCTATGGTATGCAAGGGTTTAAATTATTATTTAAGCGAAAACTATGGATTTATCACCCAAACACGATGATATTTAAAAAATCACAAGAAAAAGTTGTCGCGTTTCTTCGCGAAATTTTTAGTTGCATTGTATTTTTAGTCACTAACACTACCATCCGGCTTCGATTTCGGTAGCAGTCTTGATGTACCCTCTTCGATCAAATATATACTATATACAGGGTCCAGAACAAAACACGGTAAAAGTTGCCGAGGTTGCTTACACTACTACTATATTAGTCTTAAATTATATCTAATCTTAAAAACTTCAGGTAACAAAAAACCTTATTCCTTTCAAGTTAAGTTATACTAAAATCAAATAAGAGCACATTTGTGCTTTTATTTCCCATGCCGTTTTTAGGCCCTTACTTATAATTTAGTGTATATTTGATCGAAGTGTACCCTGTTTTAAATCGAACACATGACAAACTATTATTGTAAAACAAATGCAGCGCTAGTTTTTTACACGACTAATCCAATTAGTGCAACTTTTTTATTCACTCTAAACAATTCTGCGAGCAAAATTCAGTTTTGAATGTAATAGGACGCTTTTAGATAGATAGATAGATAAAACGTTTATTTTGGCTACAATAAAACACAAAAACAAACTTAAAAGTTACATCAACATTAATAATAATTACATTATACATTACTTTTAAACATGTTATATTTTGTTTTTGTTTATTTTATTAAAATAGGCACACCAACGACTTTACATCCATACATGAATCATAAATTGACCGTTTACTTTAAACTACTTATAACTTAACTATGGGGAGTAAAACAATATTTAGCATTACACTAAGGTTACTCTTTTATTATGGGTACATTAACAAATACTTTTTCATCCGCACACAATTATTAATCATCCGTAAGAAAATCAACCCGGCAAGCTTCGACGGAGTGAATTTCTTAGCCTTTCCGCCAATCGGTCGTCTAATCGCCGTTCGAAGTCAACCTTCGTAGTTTATTTGTATTCACAGACGCCATCGGATTGAGGTCTAGTCTGTGAATACTCAATTCTTTTGCTATAGAAAATGGACCCATATTTTTTCGATAAGTAATGATGTGACTCCTTCACTAAACTTAATCACAAATGGAATAAATAAATAAAAAGTATAATATTTTTATTTTTTGTATTTAATATAAGTTAATTATAACCATGAAGGTTTGTTAACTAAGCCAGTAGTTTGAAAATTTCATAAAACTTGAGTGGAAGTTCTCAAAGACGAGAAGTTTTTTTTTTTTAAACACCGCCGGTGCCTGAGTTTGTGTCGACCAGCCTAGATTGCGTTGAATTATTAATTAAATTACTATAGCCCCTAACATAAATATAAAGAATCTTTCTTGTGGTAACGATAAAATACAAATTTAATGTTAATTACTTTGATAGACATTTGTTCTGTCATCATATTTTTTTTTTACTTCACTGAATGCCATTCACCTGTTGGTAAGCGATACGACCGCTCATGAGCAGTAGCAAAACCAAACAACATCTTAAATAACAAAGCAATGCTGGGCATTCCACTGCACTCGCCTTCTTGAGACAAAAGATGTTAAGTCTCAATATGTCCAGTCTTGCTACAATATCCTTCAAACCGAAACAAAATACTGCATTTGCACTGCTGTTTGGCGGGAGAAATAGATATGGCGGTGTCATAGTTGCGTTTCCATCATTCACATGGTTATTGATGGTCAACTCACTGGTTAACTGGTCCAGCGCTGGTCCATCGTATAGAGGGGCTATTAGACTTAATTTTCGAATGACATAAGTTATATTTATCATAAAAAACTTATGTTAGTAGGTCATCCTTTTCTATAAATTACCTAATTAATTTCCACAAACAAAAATAGACAGTTGTGTAGGTAACTACTAAATAAAAGTAATTATAGAAGCAATTCGAAGGCTCAGGAAGTAATCAAGTTGAATTAGCTAACTTTGATTCGTTTCCTTAATTACCTGAAAAGTAGGCAGACGTGTTTTGTTTTGTATGAGATCTTTATCTTTTAGCTCTTCTTTTTACGAGAATTGTTTAGACATAGACATTAACTTCAGCAGATACGCCTACGCTACGCTACGATTTAATAAATAAATATTATATCATATATTGGAGACTATCCCGCCCTTACACGCACCACTGCAACCCCTGTAAGCCAGGATCAACAGTGGCACACATTGTAATGACTCCGAGCATTGAAGCTCGACGAGTCTCCGGGAATGTCTAACTTGTCTTTAACCCGCAACGAAAACAATCAGAAAGTTAAATTAATAGGAGTTGGAGATAAATTATTGTTCACTTCCCTAAATGTAATAATGATTTGATTTGATCCACGGTGCTTTACAACTGGCTTCTCCGGCTGTAAAAGGCTTTTTGCGATGTTATTCACCTCTTTAGTTCATTGTTCTCACGGATAAATATTGTTTATGTGAAATAATAAAGCCCCCGTGTCCTCACGATTGTGTGGTTCACAATTTATTTTAGGGCCTACATGCACCTGGGCGGAATGGTAGGAGATTTTGCCACCGGTCAGCTCTCACTATACTAGCCGTTTACATACTGTAGCATTCCAGCGGCCTACCAAAGCATCCCGCGACGCGACGAGCCGTGGCATGCCGCGTCACGCCGAAGTATGCATCGACGGAACCTGCTGTCTGATACACTTATAAGCTATATTTATTTATTTATTCATTCTTTACTGCACACAAAAAATGACAAAGTATACAATATTTTACATGTAAAATTAAGCTATAAGTTGTGTTTAAAGGAGTGTTGTTTTCTCTTGAAAGTTTTAAAATGGTAGATTGGATTTTTAATATATATTATAGCAGATAAACTTGAGTCTTAGGTAACATCTTATATCTTAGGATGGCGAGCGTAGTGGAATAACAAGTATTGCTTTGTAATTCATGGTGCTGCTGCTGTCCATGAGCGGTCGTATCCCTTACCATCATACGAATGGTACGGTCGGTATACGCCATTCATTACAATTAAAAAACGAAAAAGATGCAAATGCTAATGAAGATTTTGGGTAACCCTTCGTGGACTGCCTCACCCCGCGGCGTGTCATGGAAGCCATCCATCGACAATGCAATCAAAATCTTTTGAAGGCACGGAATTAATTGAAATTTATTTATATACATTGGAATTTATGTCGTATTCCTACCAAATAAATTTGAATATACTGTATAGACTGCGAAACTAGACATCGAAACAAATGTATGTATGAACCACAAGCATTTGTTTCAAGTATGGGTGTTGGTGAGACCGAAGTCTCTCGTAGTTCCCAATACCAATAAAATGAAATCACATGGTATTAAACATAAATGTAATGTAATAATGTTAACCATTGTTGATTACGTAACTCATTGACCAATTCAAACGAACATTTGCTTGTTTCAATTTTCATCAATTAATAATATTCGTACTTGCGAATAAATACATCTATCCAATACACACTCAGAGGGTAAATATCAGGTTTCGTATAAGATGCAAATATTGTATTTTTAATATGGAGGATGATTTCAAATAATTATTTTTAAGAATTAATAATAGTTAAACTTGAATTTAATAAAAAAACGTTTTAATAAAACTTTGGAAAGTAGCCCACATTTAGATAATATTGAATTAAAGCGATAGTTACAACATTTTTGGTGTCATACATTTATTTTCCCGGAGGGTAGTTGTACTTTTCTTGTAGCTGCTCCGCAGTACAGCAGACAGTTTTGTGCGCGCGGCCGAAGCAGCAACACGTGCTTTGGAATTGCTCTTAATTTTCCATTTTCTCATTATATTTAAATCAGTTTTCTTTTAAATTCAGTGCAAGCGATTTTTAGTGTTATAATATAAAAATATTTTTTGTATTGTTTAAATCAAATTCGTAGTAAATTCAGTGGAAGTGATGTTCAGTGCTTCAAACCTTGGTGCATTCTCGTCGGTGCTGTCCTGTTTACGAGAGCAGAATTTCGGTGAGTCTGCATGTATTATGTTACGATTTGTTGGATGATTTTTAATAGACTTCATTGTTTTATTTAAATATGTCGATAGGGATATTTGTCTTCTTTGCAGGTGTTTGTTTATGAAACTATAGGATTTTTTGGTATTCAAAATGTGTTTTAGGTTGTTTTTTTGCAGGTAATATTTATGAAACGGATTATTTTATTTGTGTACAAACTGTTTCCTGACAGGTTTATTCAACTTTAGGATTACTTATTCAATTCTTACTGCAAATATTTTGTAAATTATTTTTGTTTCACTCAAATATCAAAATAAGCCGCGTTATCGAACTATAAACAGTTATAAATTGGTTATATATGACAAGTCTACGTCTCCTGCTATAACTCATGACTGTTATCTTCAGTTATTTTTAATTACATATAATATACAATGTAACAAACCAGATATTATTATTCTATAAAAATATAGACATCAGTACAATGTTATATCTAATAGACATAGCTATATTTTAATAAATTACGTGGTCTATTAAGTGCAAATTTCTTTCATGGCGACCATCTAGCTCCGAGAGCGGAATTCCGGTGAGTTTGCATGTATTATCATACCAGTTGTTGGTTTATTTTTGCTATAATTATGTGTTTTCAGGCAAAATTAGCTTCTTTGCTTATTCAATTATTTCAGCAAGTATTTTAAAAATTAATGTTTCGTGATTTAAATATTAATATTAAAAATAGATACCATTATGAAACTATGAAACTACATTTACATTCGTTTTAATTGCTTAAATATTACAAGTTAGTATACTCTGGCTTCAGTGTAACTCTTCACAGTAGGTAATCTTTACTGGGACCAAAGTCATCATCATCATCATATCAGCCACAGGAAGTCCACTGCTGAACATAGGCCTCCCCCAAGGATGTCCACAATGACCTGTTGGAAGCGGCCTGCATCCAGCGACTTCCTGCAACCTTAGTCAGATCGTCCGTCCATCTTGTAGGCGGGCGTCCGACATTTCGCTTGCCTGTACGTGGCCTCCACTCGAGAACCTTTCGGCCCCAACGGCCATCGGTTCTACGAGCTATGTGTTTGTGTGGGACCAAAGTATGATTTCGAAAAACTATACATTTTAAGAAAGCAAATGTATTTACATAGTACAAATAATATTTTACAGACACAGCTATTTATATTTAATAAAATTTAATGCAAATGACGTTTGGTATTGTAATACTTGGTGAATATTCTTCAACGGCGACCATCCAACTCTCAACCAAATTAACTACATCTTCGAGAGCGGAATTCCGGTAGGTTGCATGTATTATTATAACAATTTTTGGATTATTTTTGCTGAATGTATATGTATTTTTAGGGAAATCTGTCTTCTTTACAGGTATTTGTTTATAAAGCTGTAGGATTATTTTTTCAATTCTTTCCTCAAGTATTTTACGAATTATTGTTTATTTATCTTAATATAGGCCGCGTTATAAACTTTATCTGTTCGATTATTTCTGCTATATTTAAATATGTTTTAATATAAATCTGTTTGCTAGTATTTATAAGAATTTTAGAAATTAATTTAATTTGACAAAAATCTCAAAATAGTTACGTAATATTGTCAAACCATTAATGTGTTTTGATTTGCTTCCAATTTTGCGTTCCTTCACTTTTTTAAATCGTGTAAAAATGGAAACGTTACCGACCAAATAATTTTTATTTATTAAGTTTACCCATCACTATACACACTTGACGGCTAAAACTATACATTCCAATGTTACATATCTATTTTAATTCCAATTATATGTGGGATTAGTTCCGTCTCGGGTTAAATCGAACAATGATTGTTCAGATAATCATATTATTTATAAAAAGTTTTTACTTCGTCGTCCGTCTATTCCATTGTTTCTTCTAACTCTTTCCATCTTTAGTACTTTCATTCGTTATCTCTTTCACGCAAACTACGTTACAAACCAGTTATTTGTCTAACATCATCTTTCTTCATAACATTCAAATCCTACATATATGTATAAGTACATAGCTTTTGAAATCTTTTTACACAAATACAAAAAGAATGTTATTTATATTTACCAAAACCGTCGGTATTACTCGAAGTTTTATAAAAATAAAACTAAAATCTGCACCAGTGCAGTGGAGTGAAGTCGCGAGACCAACATATACGTCATCTTAGCTACAATTTATTGCCTCTTACAGCTATAACTTGCAAAGAAATTTTATAGCAGGGAGCAATTACTTGGCGTTGAAAGAGCTGGGACGTCGCTTTGTAGTTCAATTAAAAAGATAAAGCTTCCTGTTTGTAACTGGTTATAAAAAATCAATACTACTTATCTTAGATAGTACCTATAGTTAAAATATTAGTAGGACTATGATAACAATTTTGAATATTAGCCCTAAAGACTCACATTGAAAAAGTCTTCGCGGGTTGTCTGTCTACCTTTGAATTTAATAAATCAAGAACAATTTGAACAATAATACGTACTCAATGTTGTAGATAATATGGAAATAGCGGCCGTGTTGCTACATTTATCTTTATTAAACGACTACAACAAAGGGGAACGTTCTCAATTCATTAAAAGATATTTTTTTGTATGTTCACCGATTGTTTTACCGCATGTGTTTAAACTTACTACATTAATATGTATAAATATTATTTAACTCGACTCTAAATCAAAAGACTATACAAAAAAAAACTAAGTATAACCATTTCTCAGTAATTATTGTTGAAATCAGCATTAAAATCCGTTGCGTAACTTATCTTTCATAGAAACAGTGGAAAGCGACTTTAGTTTATGTTAATGTATAGATCGACTATTTTATATCTTGAAATTGATTCATACTTTTAGAACTAGCAAGAATTAGCTACGGTCTGTAATAAAGGAGTCAAACAATTTCGTACAATAGGGGATATGGTAAACAATAATAATAATTAAGAGTAAATAATTTAAAGAAATATTGACCCTCCAATAGTAAAACTCCAGACGTAAACCACTGATGCTAAGGATCCTAAGGCGCAAAAAATCCCCACGATACGTGCCTTTGCAAGTCAAACGAAAATGATTATTATTGGAAGATATTTTTTTACTTGTGGCCCAAAACCAAATGGCGTATTTTAGGATGTCTGTTGTAGTCTTTAAATAAACTGAGAAATGAGTATATCTTAACTATTCTATGCGGAGCAAAACAAAACATGTTTATAATCAACTAACAAATCGTTCATTGAACCATTACTCGGAGATCGGTTCTCAAACGTTCAATTTGTAACAATCAAAGATGTATTTGGAATTGAATGAAATTCACTTGAATCGTTGGTAACCAACAATGCCCTTTGATCTGTAAGAAAGGATCGAATTATTTAGCCAACAGCAAAAAGAAACACACAATGGGATCGCTCGGAATCTAGTTTTAATTAACATTCCTTTAATCTATAGGGAGACTTAAACAATATGATTTATAAAGGCATAAAACCGTCCCCTTGGATTTAGAACGGAATAAAAAAGGAAAATGAAAAAGCCAAGATAAATGTGCTCCACTTTTGGCGGTTTAAATAAAAAAACTTCGGATGACTGTAAAATTATTTCGCAGTACATAGACATTTAGATTTAAATGTTTTTTTTTGTGCACATTTTTGGGTAGCATTTTTAGGAGAGCCTATAGCCGGTACCACATTGGCACCTACCTGGATAGTAGTTATGCTTCGAGTATTTAATATAGCGTCTTAGATAGCGGAAAACGCGCTTAATACCTCACTTTAGGGTTGTATTTCTCATTCATTCAGTATTTAACTGGTTTTAAGCAGGCCGGCAAAATTTTGTCAATTTACCGTCATCTACGAGACTCACTATACGGATACAAAATACTTGACGTAAAGGGGATCTCTCATTGTAGGCCAAATTTAGTCGAGCGGTTCGGCCTAAAGTGTTATCTTTTTTAGAAATATAGGTGATACGTCTACTGCGTAACCAATGTAGCGAACTGTGGTGGCAAATAACAGAGAGTGTAGTTTAAAGCATCTTGATATTTTTCTAATAACAGTTTAATGTGACCTATACAACATTTCTTGTTTATTTTTTCATTATTTTTTCTAAAATATTTAATTCCGGGTAGTTTTAGATTTGAAATATCGAAAACACATATCTTGTGCAATTAAAACACACGACCAAAAGTAACCGTATGCACGATACAAACCGGCCAATTCCCTTTATACCTTAAATGTGTGTAACTGGATGCAACGACCATGCTCTTTAACATGACTAATTCTACATCTCAAACGGCAAATTGCTTTGAAGAACTTGGTCCCTGTTTTATCCCTACCATTAATTCTTTGCCACCTTTCCGGGTCGTCGCTCCATCTTGCCAGACGATTTCGTATTGTCTTACAATTTAAACTGTACAGGAATTATTAAAATATGAAAATTGTTTGCGATCACACACTGTTTCTTGTTGTATTATTAATGTTAATGTTATTAAACCTAATAAAACACACTAATACTAAATTATCTAAAAAAATAAGGTCTAACGGACATAATGTATTTTTGATTATTTTCTTTTTATGTTTCGTAATTAACCGCCGTATTTTCTGACACTTTACTTTTTCGAGTGATAAATATTGTTACTTTTCCTTATCCCCATCAACAACAATTTTACGTTACAGGAATAAACACCTTATGATGTCACCAACTCGTTTCTTCTAAACAACTTTCGAAATTGAACTTGGCTGGCACACCACCGCGCCGCGCGCGCCTAGTCTATATTGAACAAAAAGGGCACATTCACATTACCATATAACATGTAACACACGCACTAAGATTGAAAGTATATCGTGCCAACATTCCCTCTTTATTAGAATCTATGTCATATCAAATATGATAATATATTCGCGTCTGTGTCGGCCGTTATTTCGTCACATTATATGTCTGCGCTCGACGAGTCTTAGTGAACTTGAATAAATGTCAGAATAAAATTCAATTTTAACTCCATAACCTATAAGGGTCTTGAGAAATTGATTTAAAAATAATAAACATTGTTAATATTTATTCAAAAGCAATTTAATAGATAATTATTAATTACCCGTCCCTTCGCTATGGACGTCCTCCGCGAAGGAAATGGGTTCCGGTCTTAGTCGTCCAGTGACTCTATACAGAATAAATTTATGAAACCTCTGTTTAGAACTCTTAAGGTTATTCTAACGTTTCACCAGGTTTTAAGCTATGGTTTTATAATTACACAACCTAAGATAATTTGTAATTTTGATATACATCTAGGTGTAGGTGTTGTACATATATTTTAAGAAAATGACAACTTCCGATTGATGGCGAAAGACTTTTAAACATACTGAATATCATGTTAGCAGTTCGCACATCAAAAATATTTTTAAAATGCCAACCCTGAATGTTAACGAAAATTATGTTCACGGTGGTCGCGGGTTCAAATCCCAGGGCACACCTCTGACTTTTCGAAGTTATGTGTATATTGATAGCCAATCACCATGTACTAAAACGGTGAAGGAAAACATCGTGAGGAAACCTGCATACCATAGCGGTTTATAAGAATTTCTATGGTATGTAAGTCCGCCAACCCGCACTAGGCCAGCGTTATTTTTTTTGTTGCTATGAATGGCGAGACGAGCATGCCGTTCGCCTGATGGTAAGCGATACGACCGCTCATGAACAGTAGCAAAACCAAACAACACCTTGAATTACAAAGCAATGCTTGGCATTCCACTGCGCTCGCCATCCTGAGACATAAGATGTAAGTCTCAATATGTCCAGTAGTTACTCTGGCTACAATGCCCTTCAACCCGAAACACAACAGTGCGTTTACACTGCTGTTTGACGGGAGAAATAGACATTGCGATGGTACCCACCCAGATGACCTCTCACATATGAGAGACCTACCACCAGTAAACTATGGTGGCGTGGTGGACTATATGGCCTAACCAATCTCAAGCGTACTGTCTATTGTAGAGTAGGATAGAGTACAGATACATACAACCCTGTAAACGCTAATCTCCAAAACATTATCTTCCAAAATGACCTAACCAAACCTCGGAAGCAATAAATTCTATTAGGCGATGAAACTAATACAATTTCTAACACAAAATGAAAGTTATCTAGGAACTGTCACGATCTAATGATATCCCTAAAACTGCGAGATTCAATGAGAGTTCAAAAGTGTCCAATGTTTGAAAGGGATGCTATAGATAGTCAGAATGGCGGTAGTTAATTGAAATTACTGTCAAAGCGAGGGTCAACGTCTTGTTTATTGTTTTGGCGTTTCAATTTCGTGTTCGTAATTAATTAGAATTTTATACTAATGAGAATTTTGGAATATGTAATGTGAACGTTTACGATACGTGCTTAATTTTATACTGCTAGACCGTCTACGACACGTGGTTTTTGTCACTCACATGTGCAGTACTATGGAGATTCATGTATTGAAATCCTTAGAGGAGACGATAATAGATTTTATTGTCATCGTCCACAATTATATATATTTTAAGTGTGTGCTTATGGACACTTTATATTTTATTAGATACTCGTTTATTTATGTTTGACATTGTCTGCTTTTTTCTTATTATCTCATTTTCTCATATCAAATAACATTGGTCCTGTTTTAATTTAAATTTAAATATGCTATTATAATCTATATGTAATGAAGATAAAACGCCATTGATGGATTTATCGTACTTTTTATACAACTTTGCTTACTATGTTACTATAAAAAGTAGGTAAAATAGAGATAAAGTCCATTTTAAATTACTAAAAATTCAACATAAAGTATGAATTGTTATGATTAACTTTGTCATTATTGTACTCGTAGTTCTTAGACATTTGCTCCAAGAATGAAACTTATATAATAAATTAAATTGATCAATGAGCATGAATAACAAATTATTGACATAAAACAAATAAAAACAAACTTATCTTACCCATCCCGGTTAACGACCCGTTAGTATCAGATGAAATTGTGCAAATATTAAATATTTACGCCTGGCGTACCACCGTCACAGAATATCGGGAAACTCGTAAAATAACAATATCTATGTACACCGCAATGGGCCCGGAACATTACGAATAAAAGTGACCGCGATAAAATCCGAAAATTGATAAAATCTAGTCCTGTTACATTTATAGCTAGGTTTTATCTACAACTCTATTCGTAAATAAGGGCGTATTAGCCTCTTAGCATTTTATCGATATATGTATGCCACACACTATGTAAATTGTAAGCAAAGACAAAGATTTTTTTTTAACCAATTAAGTTACTGGTTCTGAATTTAACTTAGACATATAATGGATCACTATTTTTTAACCTTAAAAAAAAGTAGTGTTCCCGTTGGATGAGCCAGGATCAAGGGCGGTTCCAGCTTTTACGCCAGGGAGGGGGGGGGGGGGGGTCATGCAGTTCTTGTCAGAACACTGGGTTTGATTTCAATACTCGGATTTATAATAATGTTTTTTTTAAACTTTGTTACAGCCGTGATTACACACTTTTTACTTACTTTACCGACATACAAAGAATTAATTGTGCTTATAAATTTAATCAACAAAATAATAAATATATTCTATCTATCTAAAGCCAGCCCAGGTGGGGTTATGACCCCCATAACCTCCCCCCTGGATTCACCCTTGGCCAGGATTACTAATATTTGCTACTCTTTCAAATTCGAATGAATAGCACGCAACAGAACATGACATCCTTATGCTTTCGTCATGGGGCACAATGAGATGGTACAGAATAGAATATAACGGAGCGGGATAGGACGGGAAAAGCCATAGTCATCAGCGGTCACATTGAGTTTAAATATAAAACAGTTAGTGCGCGGAAAAATGTTGTTGATGTGGACTAGACTTAAAAACTATCTACACCCGGGCGAAGCCGGATCCGACCGCTAGTACCATAAAAGTTCATGACTCACGATCGAATACCAACCATTATGAACCAACTAGTGTAATGTTGATTATAATTTAATTGTCTGACTAAATCGTTGATTAATTTTAGAATCAAAACATTATTCATTACTGCATTTCACAAATTCCAATAATTGTACCAATTGGCAAAATTCGCTTTCATTACTCCTATTATTAACTGAATCTACAGTCTACACGTTCTCATTAGAACAGGAAAATAAATTAATTTCGCATTGTACTGCGAACTCAATTTAATGGTGGAGTATCAAAGTGATAGCTTTGCGTGTTTGTATAGGATATTGTACTATGTGTTTACACATATATTCAAGTAATGTAGTATTGTTATTTTTATTTGTCACTGGATATAGGCCGTGATATAGACCGCTTCAAACGAGTCGATCTGGAGATCATTGGGGGATCTTTCTGTGGCTGAAGAGAGAGAGAGAGTATTATTATTATTTGAGATCTAGCTGTGAAACAAGAGGCGGTTCCGTTCCCATGCCGGGACAAATTAATGTTTGTCTGGTTGACAAATATTTGTTTAGGTTTGGTGAGATGTCCGGTGCCGCCCACAATACGTGTGACCATTGACGGGTTTTTAGTCAGTAAGATGGTTTAGATATTGCTGACCGACGAGACACTGACATACCCCTTTCGGCTGTTGTTAATTATTTATTTGACAAAAGGTGCGCCAACAGCATAATACATTATATCACTTAAATTAAGGTGTATATGCTATGTTAACATTTAAATGTATATGCCCATTATAGGCGTACACAGCTTTCACCAAAGTAAACGATAACTATTAAGTAATTTTGTGGCAATGCATAACAATGAAAAATAAATAAAGCAAAACTACAATAACAAAACAAAAAATAATGTAATTACAATAATTATAACTTTTTTATACCATCAATTTAATTAAATAAAATCATAATCAACGTGTTTTAACAATGAAAACAAAGCAAATTATATTAAAATTATGTCTTTATAACATATTTTTTAATAAAAACAACAAAGTTAGCATTTTTTGTATAATAGCAACGAACTTTACTTATTTAGCTTGAAAATATTTCAGTTTGCTTTTTCGGAATGTATTTTTAGAATCAGCGAAAATATCGAAAGCGGGTATTTTTGCGTTGAGATAATTGTAGGTATTACACATTCTGGCTATCGGGTAATGTAATCCAAGATTAATCCTATGGCGCGGCAAGCAGAAAGTTTAAGTTACTTTATGACGGGAATATTTATAGGGCACACTTATCTTAATGGTTTCAAGTATTTGCGAGCATTTGTATTTACCTTTTAGCAGTTTAAGAAAATCAGAAAGTATTTTCTTCTAAGTGTCGTCATTTTGAAAAATTCCAATCTTTCATCGTAAGAACATTTGTGTGAAATTTCAGTTGATATATAGGCGAGATATCTAGTGAAAGCACGCTGAATGCTTTCGATACGCTGTGAGGATGTACTGTAAACTGGATTCCACACAGGACAACGGAATTCTAAGTGGCTGCGTATCAGAGTATTGTAGAAAATTATTCGAGTCAAAGGCGATTTAAAGCTTCTAGAATTCCGTTTCAGGAAACGGAGCATTTGAGACGTTTTTGTGACTCTTTTATTAATGTGACTGTGGAATTTTAGTTTCTTATCAATTATAACGCCAAAACTACGTATTTCATCGACTTTCGATAGCAACATTCCACTCAAGGAGTAAGCAATTGGATTAACTTTCCGTGTATAAAAAAATTAATAATATTTATAGACATTTAATGACATTTTATTAACAGTACATCATGATTCAATGTTATCTGCTTGTAACAGTTGTGTATCTGAAGGATCCATAATAGTCCTGTGGAATTCAAAGTAGTTGGGAAACTTATTAATTTAATTTTTATGGTATAAATACGCATGATCAAGTTTATGAATTATGTGTTTTTAACTCCAGAGTTCGTTGTCCAATCCAATAAAATTCAGTAGGTATCGGAATTAGTACCTATACACATTGAAGGTGTTTGCAATTCGTACTTTGTTTGAGTAGTGAAATGCTGCCGCATTAATCGCATATTATAAACGTGTTACAAACGCACTAAATCTTAGGCTTGAATCTTAGGCTGAGAATGCCTGTGCACACCACGACATTTATGGACAAGTCTTTTACTGTCAAAGCAGTTCGATTGTGGAACGCGCTTCCTGTTGTGGTGAGACAGGCGCAATCGCTGTCTTCATTCAAGAGGCAAATCAAAGAACATTACCTCTCTCTCTTTAAATAAACAGATTTTAGTAGATAATATTATTTCCTACTTCTAATTAATTTTAAATTTGTATTTATTATATATTTATATATGTATATGTTTGTAGTATTATATATGTATGTCTTATGTATGTATTTATGCTTTTTATTATGTATGTATGTAGGTATGTTATTTTGGTGTATTTTTATGTTTAGATTATATATATATAGATAGTATGAGTTTTATCTAGTTTCCTCACTTTTAATTATTTATTTTACACTGCCCTCTCTTTTTCCTTCTTTTAAATCCATCCCATGGTTGTCTGTATGACATTGCTTTAAGCGATAAGACCGCCATTTGTACTTTTTATATTTTTTTGTTTCTGTATGTTGTATTTTTTTTTTATGTGTACAATAAAGATTTAAATAAATAAATAAATGAATAAGTTACGAGGAACTTGGAGTTGCTACAGTTTCGGGGAGATGTCTCCTCTCAAAGCGTGTTCCAGCGTCTATATCACGGTGAATGCTCTGAGGAATTGTTCAGTATTGATCTCCTCCTCTCCTTTTTTTAAGAGACAAACTTGATGGTTCAAACCATCTCGGCGCGAACCAAAAGGTTTTTCAATTCTTTTTTGTGCCAACCTTCAAGCTGTGGAACTGTTTGCCATCACACATGTGTATCATCCTTCCTATAATCCTGGGTACTTCCGTAGGGTGAGAAGCATCTGAGTGGGCTGCATGATTGCACCGAACGTACTAAGAACGCATTACGACGTACAGACACGTCGTTGCCGTTCAATGGATAATAATAATAAGTTATTTTTTTCATTTATGAATTGACTGTTACTGATTCAAAAATGGTAGACTTACAGTGATGTTCCCTTAGATTGCTACATAAATTATCATATTTAGGTTGTGTCTGTGTCATGGAAAAACAACTTGGAGCGAATACATTGCTTCTCGTCTTTCATTCTGTGTATAAGATTTACTAAGTCCCAAAAGTCGTTTACATCCATCTTTTTTTCTTTTGCTCCCATTTGAGGAGCCCTCAATGCCCGTGATAAATATGCTTATGGAGAACGGTTATCACTTAAATACCTACTTATTTGAAGGACCTATGCAAAGAAAAATCCTAAAATACACTGAACATCACCAAACGACCAACCAAATAAAAGATACCCTATACCCTCCCAGCCCTTGAAAATAAAACAAATCATTCCAGAACAAAGTGAAAATTAACTTGTTCCAATAAGGTTCAGTACATTCCGTGAGATATTTGCTATAACGAAGGCACGGAGAGAGGAATAATTATTTTTTCCCATTCCGAGTAGCGGAGCTCATTTAAGTTCCGGGTCACGTCGGAACAGAATCCGTACTTTTTTTCTTGGTCAGCAGAAATTAATTCTTAATCGAGACCAAGTCTTAATTCCGATCGGTAAAATATATAAAATAAAGGGAAAAAGAAACAAGTGTCTTATTCGATACACAATGGATCTTTAAGGCTTACCGCTAATTGATTATTCCTTATTTGTTTTGAGACGCCAGATCGGATACAAATAGATGCTGTATTCCATTGTGCGAGCGAATTGGTAACATATTCTCGTAATGTTTTCGTAAATCCGATTCGCGTCGATCTCTAGGTGCGCTAGGTTTTGGTACTTCGTTGTTTGCAGAGGGGGTAATCAAGACAGGTAGATTCTATTCCTTGTGGCGAACACTTCATCCAAACTTCTGTCACGTGCATTATAATTGGTTTGTGGTGCCAGTAAATAAAGTTAAACTCAACAACGTAAAACTATGCTACAACTAAGTCATTAGAGTCCACAGAACATGCTTTCAAAACTTAACACCAATTTTATGAATACAATATTATCAAAAAAAAATTGCGATATTGACTGACATACATACACAAACTCATGCCTTTTCCCCAGAAGGAGTAGGCAGAGGTGCCAGGACACTCACATTTTGTCTTGCTTGTTCCATCCAGCGACGTGATAGGGGGCGAGCGTTTTGCCATATCTTATGACTATCTATATGACTTACGACCACATAAAAGTTATGAGGACTTCTCAATAGACTGATTTATGTCATTAACATACTCAAGGATACTCACTTTTCTGTCTCTTTCTTTATATTTCAATCGACATTACTAATGTATTTTATATGCATGGAAAACCAACGGTTTACAAATATTAATAAATATTTATTTATTTAAAAAAACAATGAACTAACTGATAGTATAGAAGCCCATTTACAAGCAAAGAGTTTCTCGCTTGATTTTAGGCGAATATTTTGTTATTTTCGCATGCGATAATTACTATAACATTATAGTATTCTACCAAAGTTTACACGATGCGAACTTCTTTAGAATCATAATTAGCCCTTCCGCGTCCACTGCTGGACATAGCGTCACCCATGGCACGCGACTTCTTTATAATGTAACGATCTTTGATGCAAAACATTCTCCCCGTGTAAAATGGCTTTAGTCAGTCCAATAAAAATAGACTGCAGTGCATGTCTATCAAACGTAAGGTCATTCTCTGTATCGGCAAGCGTTCGCCAGACGAGAAATTTTCCGCTCCAAAAGTCATCGTTTCTGCAAGATATAAGCACCGTCCACTGTCACTTCACTTTATTGGAGATTCGAAATAGATCCACCGATAGGTGTAGTTCCATTAAATTCTAGTTGTTTGACAATAAATTATGTGGAGTGAAAAACAATTGACATCTCTATGATCGATGGTGTATATTTTTATAGCATCGGTAAGTAAGCAAGCGAGTCTGATGAGATCAAACTCTAACTAACATCCAGAAAATTAACGTAACTATGGGTAATTTACATTCCTTGTAATAAATATGATGGTTTATATTGATATTAGAACCCTGAAACTCTATCTCGACATACCGTCTTTTTTCTTACAAATGTATAATTTATGTAATGTTTGCAATAAGGAAAACACGTATTCATTTAGCTATATGTTTAATACAGAAGGAACACAGCGTCACCATTATATTATAGAAACTAAGCGACCTGTACAATAAATAATAAAATCTATTTACAATATCACAAATATATCACAGCTTACTGAATGCAGATATAGTACCATTCACAAAAAAAATTCAATTTCAAAAAACAATTGGTGTTCAAACACAAAGCATAATTTAAGGAACCGCCAATTAAATATGAAGACAAGTTGAACAAAGGGACAAAGCCCGGTGTCGATTGTAATAAAACTTTCAAAATAAACCCTATACGTTATGAGAAAACTCCGAACAAATATAATGACAACTCGCTTAATTCAATCCCACATAATTGAAAAATGTCTGCGGTTCTGAATACTTCGCACTGACGATATTATGCTTATATAGCTGAACGGAAACTAAAATGAACAGTATGGGAATGAATTGGAATTCCATGAGGTTGTCATTCGTCGCGTCGGTCAGTTTATTCCAACAATGTAAATCTATACATTATTTGCGAAGAGAAAATTTTGATCATTTCAATATTTCATGCAATGAATCGAATTTGCAGTTCTTCTCAATCTGTAAAATTCACCAGTTTAGATTCGGACTTGCGATCTCCATCTCCTCTATCTAATAGGTCATTAAACTTGTCATATTTTAATTGCACAATATACCAAAGAACAATAGAAATGGTGATGATTGAATAAAAAAAAACAGACCCTGGTTCTGAGCAGTATAACGGTAGGCAGAAATAAGAATTCTATGGTATGCAAAGTCTAACAACCCGCTCTCAACCAGCATAGTAGAATATACGTTTAGTTTTCTCAATCAATATCTCTGTGGAACTATACAGGGTATATCAAGACTACTACCGAAAACCAAGCCGGCTGAAAGTTTTGGCGACTTCAGACATAATGCAACATTTATTTATTTAATTTTTTTTATAGTCCTATTTGGGTGGTAATATAATACATAGTATTTCCTAAAATAATAGCGTACACCCTTTAATTTTTAAAGACACTATAGCGTCTTTGCAAGGGTTTAAATTATTATTTTAGCAAAAACTATGGACTGAAGATCCAAACGCGACGATATTTAAAACAAAATATCGTCACGTTATTTTAATTACATTATGTATGTAGTCACTAAAACTACCACCCGGCTTCATTTTCAGTAGCAGTATTGAAATACCTTGTATAGGTTAATAAAGTAACATTGAGAAAAAAAGACCAATTTAAAAGTGCAAATAACCACGGACCTCCCAGCCGTCAGCAAAGGTCAATCCGAAATGGAAAAGACAATAAAAGTAATCTACAGTGAAATATTCATATTTCCCTTTTGGCACTTTTGTAACACCGTCCCCGGAGTAAATTGTAGCCTTCAACGGGATTAGTCCGGGACAGGTCGGAACTAACTTTGCTAAGTCAATTTACGATCCGAATACCAAGTCTTCCACTCAACCACGGCCTCAAAAATCTCGTTAAAACTTATAAACTTCCTATGCCAGTTGTTTTGACGCAATGATTTTGTTGCGCTGAATGTGTTGTAAATCATGTAGGTTAGTAAAAAGTGTTTATTTTAAATTTATGTTATGCCATAATAATCGTATTTCTGGTTTTATTTTTTTATAGTTTTAATAGTGATTTTGTAAAGATATTAACAATCACTTCTTGGTTGCAAAAATTTAAGGAAAATATTTTTCCACTTGCATAAAAATATATACAAACTGCAAATAATCTTATTTCACATAGGAATAGAGGACAATAGAAAATAATAATATTTCAATAAAACACATAAAGAAACATCGTGCAATAACTTGTATACTTGATATTTAGTCACAAGAAATTCAGTAGTATGTGAAGACCAAATTTCACCAAAGTTTATTAAACTAGACTAGTAAACTGCCCAAAATAGCACTTGATCGTGGACAAGGGTCGGATTCAACTGTGGGCGTATATAAGCTGTTATATTATTAATTTTACTAAAGTTCGACACCAACTTTCTATAACGGACTAGTGCGAATGTTTTTGTACCAGAATATTTATTTAGGACACGAATAATACATTTAGAAGTAGGATTATATTTGCCTTGATATTTCAAAATATTTAACTTCTATATATCTAATATTTAAATTTTTTAGTACTTAGTACAATCAGTAATAAACCATGTATGAATAAAGTAGTTTATGTTTTATCTATATGCTATATTTATATCTTTATCAGCCCATATACGTCCCACTTCAGGGCACGGGCCTCATCTACAATAGAGAATACGATTGAGAGTTAGCCCTGTAATCCACCACGCTGGCCTAGTGTAGGTTGGCGAACTTTTATATACCATAGAAATTCATACAAATCGCATCGCAGGTTTCCTCACGATAAATTCAAAACGTAGATTTTAAACATCCACTTACACCCAATTCTGTTTAAATATGTTTCGATTATAGTCTATTAGGCAACTCTTGATATTGATCTGTTGGCTTCGAGTATTTGGGTCAGAGCCGGTAAACGTCTTATGACAATATTAATTCCGACAGCATACCACCGATGCAGTGCGCTCGACTGCATTGTCTTCATATTAAAAATGCTTTCATGTTTTAAATATTTTAATTTGAGAAATCGGTGTCGATAGTGCGGTAGTAGAAGAAAATTAACGGGAAATTGTGAATGTTATTAAATATTCCATGCATTCCTTTAGCTGTTTTTAATTGCCACTTAAATGTGATCGTAATTATTTTAAATAAATTTTATCTTCTTATCCTATTTTATCCTAATAAAATATGACTGTTTTATCAATTTTAAAACGGCCAACCTTAATCAACCTGGGAATCAAGTTTAAAAACATTAGAACTAACGCTACATATCACTATTTAACAAACTTAATAATATACAATCAAAAAACAACACTATTTTTACGATTGTTTTCCATTACTTACATCGTTTTACGCAAAGATTTTTTCAGGCTGTTCCTAAAATTCGTTGGTAATACTTGTCCATTTGGAAATGTTTATGTACCGAGCCTCCGTCCGCATTAGCCCTTTCCCGACCTAAAAAGGGCTGCAAAATTCGATTTTTGCGGGGTAATTTCTGAAAGATGAAGGGCCCTCCCTAACTAGTTAAGGGACGTACCCCAGCTAGCATTGTTCACGAAGTGCTTTCGACAATCTGAACAACAATCTGTGTTACTAACGAACGTAATTTATAGTACAATAGAAAAAGATTAAAATCTTATAAGAAATACATATCTTTAAAACTTCAGTGTATATTTATGACCATGTCGCAGAATACTGGTGGTAGGTCTCTCATATGTGAGAGGCCATCTGGGTGGGTACCACCGCAGTGTCTATTTCTCCCGTCAAACAGCAGTGTAAACGCACTGTTGTATTTCGGGTTGAAGGGCATTGTAGCCAGAGTAACTACTGGACATATTGAGACTTAACATCTTATGTCTCAGGGTGGCGAGCGCAGTGGAATGCCAAGCATTGCTTTGTAATTCAAGGTGTTGTTTGGTTTTGCTACTGTTCATGAGCGGTCGTATCGCTTACCATCAGGCGAACAGCATGCTCGTCTCGCCATTCATAGCAATAAAAAAAAAAATATAGTAGCTTAAATTTTTATCAAAATTCAGTCTAATGTAAACATTTATTTTTATTGTTCACCAATTTCAGAATACTTTAGCTTGTATTTTTATAGCCTGGATAGTTTACACAAACCTTATTCAAAAGGACTTAACGCAGTTTTCAAATGCCGGTAATATGAACTGACTCAAAACCGTTATTCAGATGTCAAAAATCGCTAATCAGCTATATAACTTTAAGCTCAAAGCTCATTAACTTTAAAATGACCCAGACCCTTTTATTAAGCAAAATGTAAGCGGAATAGCGGATGCCGATCAGCTGGACGTTAAATATTCCTGTCAAATGAAGGTCACAAGGTCACTCTTTTTACGTGATGTGCAATATGAGTTCAAATATGTAGGAAAAACCGTAATGAAAAGCAAAACTTAATGAATCTATGTTTGTGATTGATTTTTATGAGTAAGGGGAAAGCCTGTTGAGGGTAAACTTTAGCTTCAACATACTATGCTGGGTTAATAAGGTTGATAGAATTCAGGTAATTTCTCAAGTTGTTTTCCTTCAATTTCACCCTGCTGAGATCTTGATTGTACGTAATCTAAGGGAGACATACAGTAACAATAACATACTCATCTACTCTATGGCACATTTATATAATATTATTACAAATAATTCCACACGATATTAATTTAAACTAGGTCAGCGAATCCGAATGAAACAAACATAGGAATGTGATGTAAAACTCATCATGAGTCAACCCGAGTGGATTATGGGCCGATAACCTTCCGCTCCATACATCAAACACGCAAACAGTCGCATTGTATTAAATCTTTTGGAAAAGAGTGTTTGTGTTGCTAATAAATTTAACTATTTTTGCATACTCTTTTATTTGGGGACTGTCCCGCTCTCACAGCCGCCACTGCAACTCCTGTAAGCCAGGAATTTTATTATTGTTTTAAATTAATGTCATGGCATCGAGAAATGCCTTTTGATACCACGGCATAAATTTAAAACACTGGAATTTATGTCGTATTCCCACCGTATAAGTTTGAATATATTTTGGTAAATAATTCAATCCCTTGCCATGTCGTCGCAACCTGCGCTGGCCTTTAATTTACCGTATCTCAGCGATGTGTCGTTCAGTCGCTCATCAAATGCTTATTACGAGTAAACAGGGGATATGAGACGGAAATATTAATTTCGAATATGAAATGTTTGAGGATGAGAATGAAAGCAATAGAAAATTAAGAGCAAATCATAGACGTAACAGTAAATTTTATTATATTCAATCCCTACAAATCCAGCGTGTTGAACTATATGGCCTAACCACTCTCAATCGTATTATCGATTGTAGAGTAGGCCCGTGCCCTGCAGTGGGACGTATATGGGCTGATACAAGTTACACAAACACAAATACAAATCTTGGGCTTCATGGAAAAGATTTCAAAATGTTATAACACCTATATGAATGGCGATAGGATCGCCCCTATCACCCCGTGGGACGGAGAATACAAGGCGAAATGTGGGTGTCCTAGTAGCTTTTCTCCTTCAGGGAAAAAGGCGTGACTTTATGTATGTACGTATATAAATGTTGTATTTATCAGATTTAATTTTATTGTTTTATATTTAAGATACGTATCTTTTTAAACATAGTCTTAAAGTACTTTAGTTTATCAAAAATGTTCTGATAAAAATCAATAACCATCTCTAAAAGGCACATAAAGGCAGACGTCCATAAGTATTCTCATCGTACGTATCGAACGCATCGCATTCAACGGATCGTAGTATTTGTATAAGAATTCATACAAGTGTGATTCGCATCGTACGGATCGCGCGAATCTACTCGTCGGCAATGCCGTAGCCGATGTTCCGAGTGGCAATCCAAGCCTATCTGATTACTGCTGATACTGTGGATGTATTACAAAAAAATAATCCGTTTGATGCGATGCGCCCGATACGTACGATGCGGACATGTGAACCCTGCCTTAATTATACTCTGCTTACGTCACTGCACTTGCCATCACATGCGATATTCTCTTTATCGTGCTATTTTAAACAGGCTTCTACCATCACGAAGAATATTATCTCACCAAATTGTTTTATAGAAATCTCGCTTTCGAAACACTAAGAATACTTATTTGCAGAATTTTAAACAACCCTAATGCAATAATCCACTACTGAACTCATTCACAAGTATCACACTTAGCACCCAATTTTAGAGATTAAACTCTCTTAATTATCTCAACGTACATTAGCTTCGATGTAAGTAGTATTATCAACATAAAACACACAAGAATATTCTGCAATCACAGTAATTGGCGCCTTAAATTCAAGTTTAATCCTTTACGACCACAATGTTCAGTAACGTCTTGCGATAAATAAATCGTCGACGTAACAGGGCCCTTGGAAACTCGCAGCAAACGAGCCCAGAGGTCATCTGAGTTAAGCCGCAGACATAAAGAACAAACAACTATAAAGATAGATGCGCAAGTTGCCCCAGAGAAAATTGCGATCGATCTTTACCTAATTTTCGAAGATATATGGAGTCTGTGTTGGACAAACTTATATGAATGTAGAATAGTACTTTCATAAAAATGAGTGACGTTAATTTTACATTCGAATATGATATCTATAATAATATCCATATGTGTATTTTAACACGTGGAGTTTCTACGGCTCAGGATGATACTAATGAAATCATCATACTAAAATAATGTTAATATACCTTGTGTTATGAGTCATTGTACGGATAAATCTGTATGTTTATAGAGTTCATTAAGTGTAAGTTTCTATTATGTGCCTAAATTCTTACAATCTTCTTCTTATATTTTATACTAGCTGTACCCGCGACTACGTCCGCGTGGAATTTAACAAAAACTAAATTTTTCTAAGATTTTTTTTTTTTCAAAATAAAAATGTAGCCTTTTTTACTCCTTATTATATCAGCTACCTGACAATAAAAGTCTCGTCAAAATCGGTCCAGCCGTTTCAGATTAGCCGGAACAAACAGACAGACAGACAAAAAAAAATTCTAAGGTCATTTTCGTTATAGGTATCGGGTATATAACGATATGTAGTTGGACATCTTTTTTTTATTTTCACTTTACAAACAGACACTTCAATTTTATTTATAGATATTTATAGATTACTTTAAAACAAATGTATAATGCTTGGCTATCCTTTTCCATACTCAACAATTAAGTTTTAAAGTTTTAACTAAAGATAAAATGATTTTCTTATCTACGCTAATTTAGTATTTATCATTAATCTATGAGCACCAACGGTTTTCGGCAGTTAGTTAGGAGAGCAACTGAATCACAATTCGCAACACCATCCGCAGATTTATGACCTTAACTAATCGCTGCCCCATCGTTTGTGGCCCATAGCTTTAGGACCCTTGAGCTGAAATCAGGGTTTTCCTGCTGTAATTGCACTGTGAATCGGTTATGTTTGATTGAAGTAACTCTATAATAATAATAAAAATAACTAAGACTGCCCTTTCTCTCTCCTTTCTCTTATCTCCATCCATGGAATAGATTGCCTTGGGCAATAAGGCCGCTGATTATACTTATTTTAAATATAGTTATATATTTTTGAATTATTCCTGGTGTAGTTATAATAAAGAATATAAAAATACTCAACTGTCAAGTCTATAATTCTGACCCAACACTAAGATAGAGCCTTGTATCGTGGGTATCAGTCTCTACAAGAGCATTTTCAGTCTTACAAACACACAGACCCGAAACAAATACCCGTAGATCACACAAATAATTCTCGGGACGGGGATCGAACCCGCGGCCTCATGTTTCACAGCCAGCGTCTAATCAACTGCGCCACGGAGGCTATTCCACCCAAAATCATTTTGATTTATATCATTACTGATTTTAAAACTTTCGTAGTATATGAGTAGTTATGAGTCGAGCTACTGTCGTTACCGATGTTACTTAAGTTGTAAAGGACAAATAATAAGCAATGATAATTTACATTTAAAAATATTTTTTTTCAAAAAGTAGGAAAGAATATTGCAAGTCTATTATATTAAAGTTATAAAACAACCTCTAAGCGAGCCGATACAATAAAATAAATGTCCAAACCGTCGTACAATACAAATGAAATATTCAGTGAGACATACGCTTCAGATTCAAATCGCTATCCGCCGGTGACCTACTTCTAGTTTAGAATACCAAATGTATTGAAAATTACTTACGATTTGACTTTTAATGGAGGACCCGATGAGTTTTTATTTTGCCAACTTTCTAAGGAAAAGTTGAGAAATCGAAGCTTCAGAGCGTCGTCGAGATAAGATTATTTTTATAATCGGCTGAAGTCTGCTGAAGTGCCGCGAATTTTGTTCTTTTAAAGATCATCCTGGATTATTTTTTAAGCCTTAATTATTTTTATTTTATACGTTGGGTAGTAAGAAATTTGATAAAATAACGACAGACACTGCCATAGATAATATACATAATTTAATGACGGATCTTTTGTTATGTATATCAGAACCTACAAGATTTTTAGTCTCGCAATACAGTCTTAAAACTAATATTGATTACACAAATAATCAGCCAAATGCGGAAATCCAAGATACAACTTTCTAAGACACTTAGTTTTCTTTGACAGTAAAACTTTGCCGAAGTCAGAGAACTGAGAAAATCACTGATATATGACGAAATACTTCAAGAGTTTCTCAATAATCTTAATGCTTCTTGTATGTTCGTACAAGAACGCACAAACGTGTATACTCGACTCTTTGGCCATGTTATTTCGGTGTATGTTTGCAATACATACATACATACGCCTCAACTCACGCCTTTTTCCCAGGAGTAGGCAGAGGTGCCAGGGCACCCACATTTCGCCAGTATGTTCCGTCCCACAATGTGATAGGTGGCGAGCCTATCGCAATATAGGGCACAAATTCCTGACTCTGGGCTGATAATAAATAGAAAAATCCAATATCACTTTGCCCAACCCGGGATTCGAACCCGAGACCTCAGCTTTGTAAGCGTACCGTAGTACAACTACGCCACCGAAGCAGTCATGTTTGCAATGTAACAAGATGATGCAACAAGGTAATTTGAGAGCTGTAACTCCATTTGATGAGGGCACCGCACACGATGGTAAACACAGCTGTGCTCTGACGATCATGTTCGATGCTAATGCGTTGGTGAATATTGATCATGTTACATTCTTCTTTGCTTTCATGGGTTTAATCAGCTACTACGCAGATAACATATATTAAAGAATATTAAAATGCTTACATTCATTCATAAACTCACACCTTTTTCCCAAAATGGGTTAGCAGAGGTGCTACCAGGAAATCTTATCACCATATCGGGCATTAATTCCTAACTCCGCACTGATAATGAATAGAAAAATTCAATTTCACTTTACCACAGGTGACATTCGAACCTGAGACCTCAGCTTTGTAATCGTACCGTAATACAACTGCGCCAATGAGTATTAAAATATTTACAGGAAGTTTAAATGATTGCTGTAATAACGTTTTCAAATTCATATATAGCTTTAGTGGGCAAATTATGTACAAACTTGAGTAGTAAATAGATCGTACAATACATAATTAAAAATAATACAATATTACTGCTAATAATTATGATCAATCATGAGTTTTAAAATTACATTCTAATCTGAAATAGACTAACTTTAATATATCCTTTAATCGTGATTACAAAGTTAATAAACGGGCCTGTCGCTTCTTTATATTATACACAATCTTTAACACAAAGAAGGTGTTATTCGAAATTTAAAAATAAAATTCAATTACACAGTCTCAAGCATTGTAATCCCCAAAGATCTTACAAGCGACATCAAGTACCGTTTCTTTCTAAATGCGTTGTCAATTAGGGTACAAAGATCATACGTTAATCACAGAGGCGCCCTCAAACATTTCAAAGGCGCTCTCTGTTTAATTGTCCGTGAACGGGAAAAAGGCAATTTAAAGAGATTCGAGTTAAACGCCACTCCAGACTGAACGTTAGGCATCGAAAAATTTATGGCAATCGCAAATAATCTCTCCCAGTGTTCCGTCTGAAAAACATTATTACAAAATCTTGCAAAAACATTAATCTTTGTTTTATTTTTACGAGTTTATGTGGCTTGAATAATGGAGTTGGAGCATGCTTGTTGTTCGAGAGCTAATATTTCAGACGACCTATTTAGTTGAAACGGCCAACCTCGGCCTTGAGAAAGCTCTGCCAGACTAAATATTTGTTTAAAAATTAGGATAGTTGCTCGCTGTGGTACCATTTACGAAAGCTGGAGGAGACTAGTTTGTTCGAGAATCTGGTTTGATTACTTAGAAATTAAGAAACTTAATTTCTAAATAAATTAATTCGTCTCCCAATTTACTCTTTATCAAGAAATTGGGAGAAGAATTAATTTCGATATATACTTATATTTATACAGGGTGAATTTATAAAGGGTGGTTCAGCAGAAGACACTTAGGATGATGTACGATTGTGCATAAATGATTGATTTGTAAATAATAACATAAGACACGTATTTAACAGCGTATATATATTTTGATTCTGGCACGGCATAGTGACTGCATTGTACATAGCAGTAAGTGCACTGATAGAGTATCGGATGGCATCAGACGGCGGTTATGCCATTCGGTAAAATAATACCGGCCCGCTAAGATGCCTTTTATATAATGATTAATAAATGTTGTAACAAAACCCGCATTTAAATGTAGGTTAAATAACGTATGTGACTAAAAATATCTGCAAAATAGTTATCTTTACAAGCTAAAGTATTAAAGTTACTCTTAAGATATAAGTATTTAAGGAATTAAGTAAATCCTTACTCATCTAATAAATTACGGATAAATTCCTCTAGTGCAAATAAACTACACATTCCAATGGTAGTATCCGCTCGAATATTCTAGAAAAACCGATACGCTGTTGTTCCAATCTTTGTTTTGTTCCAGTAACAAACGACTCGCAAGTCCGTTACATGCAGGTGGTACAATTTGCAGGTTCAGTCATTTAAACTATAACTTGGCAAAAAAGAGTACTATGCGTTGCCAATTGGCATTAAAGTAAAACAATTATACAACACTTAAAAATGTAATTTTGGTTGATAATTTTATACGTAGGTGTTTCTATACATTTTCGTGCTGTCTTTGTTTGTTTTGTGATTTCAAATAAACAAAAAGAGTATTAACAACAATTAATAAAAATAACAAGTAACTAAATATTTTCCGACGTAATATACGAGTAGTACGACGTATCGGGTTGCTATTTTAATACTAAATTGGATGTAAGCGCCCTCATAAAAAACAGACTCTTTCGCCAAGCTATACACTAGGGTGTCCCTTAAATTTCGAGTTCAATATATTTCAACGCATACCTTTTTAAAACTTTCGTATTAACTCAATATAGCATAGAAAAAAAATAAGCCCATTTTACAAACAATAACCCGTGCCGACTTGCAATTTAAAGGTTTCCATACAAGTTACGCGAGTACCGGCGCAGCGACCTGTAACTACACGTTTCTTTTGTCATTTTAAGCGAGATTTTTAAGATTGTGAGTACGCGTGTTATTGTTTATTACATTAATAATGATGTCAGTGGATTTACGAAGTGATAAAACAAATATTTTTCTAATCGGAACGCCTAGCCATCAAATGAGTGATGCAAAATTGAGAAGTTTTCGTTTGAAAGTGCAAATCTTGTGATTCGGGAACGCATTATATTTTGGGAAAAAGCCAGAATACCCACAAAGGCATTACCTAACTGTGTGGAGAAACTTACTGATTCGTATCACGTTTGGAGAAATGCAAAAAAATATATAATTAAGAAGACTCAAGACTCAAGAAATATTCAACTACCGTGACAATAACTTAAATAACTTAAACCTAGAAAAAACTATTCAATATTGCGAATTTGAGAGAATGAAAATAGAGGAAGACAAAGTATTTTGAAGAAACAGAGAGAGCCAGGTCGACTGGGATGCTTAGGCGGTGTGGACAAAAAAGGGCATAAAAGAAAAAAATATAGACAAAGACGATTGGAAAAAGAGGAGAGAAAATAAGACACGATTACAGCAAACTGATTGAACTACGTGTAATGTTTTTGGGAAGTAATCCAACAAATAAACTAAAGGCCTCCTGAAGTTATGCATCAGATACGATGGATAACGAAAGCCTCTTTAAAAATATGTTTGCATTAGTCACAATTCCAAATGATTGCAAAGGACAAACATGTTCAAACATCTTGATGTTTGTTTATTCATCGTCACATAGTATCTTGAAACCTTGGCTCAAATGCACAGTGGCTATTACGAGTAAAGCACCTAATCAAGATTGGTGCTCCTTGAAAGTTTTCAAAGATTACGAAAAACTAAACAATAAGTAAGTTTAGCAATCACTTGTGGCGTTTATGCGGGACACAATCTTTGTATATATTTTTGATAATGAAGTTGACAATCACACTAAAAGAAAAATGATCGCCAACTTAAAAAGAGATAAAATCTCAGATTCAAGCAAATGCTATGTCTCACCAAAGAAGACCTACCCCAAAAGCTATTTGGCAAGTTTTTTGGTTTGTATTTCATTTTGGTGTGTTTTAGGTGTTATTTCTTGTTGTTATTTAATCAGTTGTTTTTTTTTTACATTTAGATAAAACTTTTGATGAATTCGTGTAGGAGAAGAGCAAATAATTTCAATCTCGCACAGATTGACGACAGTTTTCTCTAGAAGGATGTAGGTTCTTGGGACGATAACGCAGATTTTTTGGGATCTAAATGGAAAATAAGTTGTTTGAAAGTTGTAAATGACACTGCTGAGAGAAAATAAGACAACTAATGCAAGATTTAAATTGACTTATTACTGCTGAAGAAGAGCAAAAACAATTATTGTTGCGCTGTGTCCAAGAACATACAACTTTGTATGCAGATTGTAAAAATTCTACGCTAAAAAGAATTTGAATTACACTGGCTGATTGTTATTATTTTGTGTGTTTACATACAGCTTTATGATTATATTGTTTTATTATTCCCAAAGTCATTATATATTGCATTTATAAAATTTTTACACTGGGCGAAAATATCACGAAAAAGTACGATTTTTTATAAACTTTGAAGCTCAGTCGGCACGGGTTACAATCAAGCTAGAATTAAAATAAAAACATATTTAAGTATGCTTTAGCATTTATAAAAAATATAGAGGGTATGCATTTCAAATATTTAAAAAAAAATTTTTTTGGTCCTATAAGGGACACCCTACTATACACACGTGTATATCTTTAAAATATAGGTATATTGCATGGTTTTACAAATAGATCATAAATCAATTATTTCACTTGTGATACATAGGTTACAGGGTTGTAATACATAGGTAAATATCTATGATCTGCCTGCTTAATGGCATACAAGTGTGACTTTTGTCAATATTTTTAATACCCCACCGAATACAAATTAAAGTCAAAAGTAATTCATTAAACTAAAATATGGTATTTTATGAGTCATGTATTAGAATGTTTTTTATTTTTTGTCATTTAATGTTAGTGTGATTTGTTTCGATTAGATGTTTGCGAGACCGAAAAGTCTCTCGTAGAATCTAATACCCACGATACAAGATTCTATCGTAGTGTAGAATCAGGCCTACGTATGTGTACATATTTATTTATAAATAAAATAGGTACAATAATATGGTTTTAAAATACAGACTGGATTTAAGAATGTTGTTATAGTTAGGCAAGGCCTGTGTTTTAGATCGCCAGGATCCTAAACTCATTTTCATCATTATAAAATGTTAATAAACAAAATTATTTTAATAATGAAAATTATTTAAATAAACAGAATTATTTTAATAAGAAAAAATAGTTTTTTTTATGTATCATTATAATTTGATCTTGGTGATCAATGTGTTGTCTTGTAAGAAGCTTGACAGCAGCGTTTCGTTTAGCCAGATTTCCAGAGACTATTTATAATTGGTAATACGTCGCTTATATTACAACAGCGCGAATATGCATTTTCTTAACTTTACAGGAGAAGTAAAAAACTTAATTATTAATAATTGAAAATAAATAAAAAGGATATAGATATTCTACAAATTTTGAATTCTAGCTCGTGATTGGCAAGTATCGAACGCGATTGGTGCAAAAAAATTACGTAGGATTTTTTTTTCTATCCAATTACATCAGTAAGTCAATAACGGAAAAAATGCACATTCGCGGTGTTGTAATATAAGCGACGAATAGTAGTTCTTAATTATAAGTAAATATGGTAATAGATTTATTTATACTCTTTATTGTACATCTTAAATTACATAATAAATAAATATATCAGGCAAAATTAAGTACAATGGGTGACCATATCGCATTGAGCGATCTCTTCCTGGCAACCTTTGGATGAACAGGAATTGTTGGAGTAATAACTAGGGCTTGACGTGCAAAAAGAGTACATTAAGAAAAGATTCCAAATAATAAATAAATAATATATATATATACATACATATACACACATATAAATATACATATATACATACACATATACATATATAATTATAGACATATATAATTATAGATTATTAGTATTCTTAGCATCGATCACCGTATACAATAATGAATTGACTGTTATAATGCTTGGACAGGAGTCAGTAATATAGTGTAATTATTGAGTATATTAAGATTATTCGCTGCTAAAAAATAAATAAATAACACCCAACAGTCACATACATAGTCCTGACTCCACACTAAGATCGAGTCTTGTGTCGTGGGTATCAGGAACTACGAGACTTTTCGGTCTCACAAACACCCAGACCCGGAAGAAATATTTGTGGGCCGCACAAACATTTCTCTCGGTGCGGGGATAGAACCCGCGGCCTCTCGTTTCACAGGCGGCGTCTAACCAACTGCGCTACGGAGGCTGTCATATATTGGTATTTTACGAAACACTTACTATAAAAACTTCATCTATAGATTGAACTTTGTTTTCAACGCAATACTATGTGCTTAAAATATAAATTGAGTATACAAGTAGCTATACGGCATAGTGGACAAGCAGCAGAATAAAGATAAGAGGTTTCAGGTTTGATTCTCTCTCTGAAACAAATCTTTATTTAAGTATATATTTTTGTCGCTCATTCTATGAGATAATAATCTCTCGCCGGTATATATGCTACTTAGGTCTAATTGCTACAACTAATTTAGACAAAGTTGCAAGAACGCCTTAGGCCTCCTACACCATGGAGGTGGCAGTGATTGCCGTCGGGTTTTTGCCGCCCAGGTATGCCAGCGGCAAATGCCTACCTGGGCATAGCTGGCGGTTCAAACACCCATCGACAATGCCGCCGGGCTAGATTGCGGCATATACACCGAACAGGTTTCCGGCATAGTGTGGAACCATTCGATTGCGCTGCACTTACGATCAGTTATATTAGACAGACTTTATTTTGGGAGCGTAAAAACATAGCACACTGTAACATAAAAACAATTCCACCTAGCAAAAGAAATACAACAGCCCCGTGTAATATTTCGACAAAACTCCATGCATCTGCAGAAACGTTCTCAAAAATGAAACTCTAACTAAATTACGTATGTATGAAAGCGCCGTGTCCGAACAAGAAATAGATGGGGAATATTACCGATACGTATGGTATTTTTCGGGCACGTTCCGGATGGGCGTCCGGTGCCACTCTATTTACGATGACGTTCGGACGCCCGCGGCCACCGACGAGGGATGTCGGGCATTCATTCATTCGTTCCGCTTGATGTGGTCAGTCGGGGCTTTCGGTTTAGATGTCGAACTTGGGCTACAAATTGCTACAAAAGTGATTAGAGGAAATGAATTAAAGGTATTTTTGATGCTGTTAATGATAGTATCAGCTTAATGGGTTAAAAATTGAGACTGACTGCTGAAAATCAAACCAAGTAAAGGGATTTATGTGTATCGCTACACAATAGGGACTCGCCTACAATATGTAACAATACAAATCGCTATAATGAAGTTTCGAAATATAATTTAACTTTGTTCTTGTTAGTAAGATGTTATATAACATTAATTGCGTTGACACATTCTGACATTGAACAAAAAGTAACCCACAATGTTTTACAATAACATAATTGTAATAGCGAGAAGCTTAATTGAATTATCCGTTCTAAAAAGGTTTTTTCTGTGTTCACAGCTGGATTGAAAGAGTAATTTTTATTCCATTCGATTGTAACACGAACGCGCACTACTAAACCCGTTGCAAATTACATTATTTATCATACCACGCTTCTTGAATAACATTTTATTTTGCGGTAAAGTGTAGGGGCCTCGTCGGTCAGTGTTTAGCGGAATACTCCCCATTCCGGTATATGATGGGACACAAAATAGGTGCTTAATCATAGTTTTGACATGATGTTTTAAGGATATATAATATTATTACATAATGTGACAAATGTTGATAATATATTACGATTTCTATGCTAAAAATAAGGTAATTTGAATAAATAAGTTTTTTTGTAAAAATCTATAAAAATATTATTTATTATTCAATCACTATGTAACTTGAGATGCACCATGAAGAGTATAAAATTTATAAGTTACACTAATACCGAACAGCTTAGACGATGGATATGGAATCGACAATTTCTTGGCAAGACATTTATGTTTAACTAAGGAAAATTTTGCAAAATTGTAAAGACGTATAATAAAAATCAATGTTTTTGTGGCAAAAATACGATCAGTTGTAAATTAATGAATTCACGCTAGTATAAAAAATCATTGTTTTTCAACAAGTTTCACGAACTTTTTCTTTTCTTTTTTTTTCCTACGGTTTCTAGTATTATATTTTCTGCGTAGATCAAATTTAGATACATTTGGTCACGCATAATTATGTCTAACATCTGAGACAGATAATTCAAATATAACTTTGTCGGTGTATCGCCCAGTTGTAGTTTTAAACAAGGCCCCTTTATACCATACCGAGAAAGTCGTAAAACTTAACTAACTAATACAAAGTTGCAAGACAGCTAGCTAGTCAGTGCATATCATTTCTGTAATACATAAAACATGTTTATCTACTTTATGACATACGACTAAGTTGTTTGCTTTGTGATTTACTTCGATCAAAACATGTATACTAGAGACAGGGTCCGAAACAAAATGGCACGCTAAAAGTGGCCGAGGTTGCTAATACTTATTTTCGAATTTCGAACTACGAGATATAGCAAAACGTCTTAAATTATAATCAACTACCGCTAACAATTAACCTTATTCCTTTAAATTAAGTTTTATTATGTTTTGGACCATACTAAAATTAAATAAGAGCACACGCCTATTTGTGCTCTTATTTCTCTTTCCGTTTTTTAGGCCGTTACTTATAATCTAGTATATATTTGATCGAATGTGAATTAGCAAATTTTTATACTGCCAAGATGCACATTACTTTTGTTTCGGTTTGTTTTTAATTATTTCTGATGTCCGTAAAAATAATTAAAATAATATTTGATTAATGTAATAGATCTGTGACTATTGCAATTGAATGAAAACTAATAAATAAATAAGAAAGTGTATTTACAAGCTCTACAGAGTTTACCCGGCAAGAAGTAATTAAACCGGTCAAGCCACTACGTTAGTCGACACAGGATTTTATTTATTTATTATTATTTTTAAACTGTTGTGTACACAAATTTTAACAAAAACACTACACCTCTGTGTAGTATACATACTAAAAATGAAAAGTACTAATGGCTTATCGTTTAACAGCAATGTCTTTAAAACAACCATGGGTTGGGTTTAAAAGAACAGAGAGAGCGGGCTGTGTAAAGAATGAAAGGCAAATAATACTATCATAAATAAATACATTTTTATACGTATTTTGTACTGGACAAGGCGATAGCTTCGCCCCCTGGGGTAGAAACGAGATTAATTAACTATGATTAGTACTAATGTCACACCATCTGCGTGCATTCTAGTGTATATGTTATGGGCCAAGTGATTAATCGGGCATTATTCATCATGCCCGGGCAATATGAATAATGCCCAATAAGAGCGGGCAATGTGATTATAACCAATCAATTTATCACATTGCCCGGGCATTATGAATAATGCCAAGTGCCTATTGGGCAGAGTGATGTAAAGCGAATCAAAATTAAAACAATGAGCCGAAGTGGTAGAATTTAGAATAGGGCAGCACGAGGGGGTGGGTTGGGAGGAGTGGAGGGAGTGGAGGGAGTGTCGCACCTCCCCTGGTACCACTCCCATGAAAAGGTAACGCACCATTCCTGAGAAATATCTATTATAGCAACCTAACCCTTAAAACACTTGTTGTCAATACAAATTAGCTTCTGCATCGTCTCCGGCGCTACGGGAAATTCAGCCCCTTCGCCCTTGCGTAACAAAAGATAGGCAACCATGCTCACCTCCGCATCTTCGGCTTGCTGGTCGCCTCCGGCGACCAGCCTCAGCCGCTACGGCTCGCACGGTTGCCTATCCTTCGTTGCAGCGGGCGGGGGCTGCTCTCCCTCCGCGCCTCCGGCTTTTTATATACACTCTAGGGTCGATAGCCAAAAGACTACGTGAAGTCGGGGTGTTCCGAGTCGGTTTTGGGGCACAGTCGACCTAACTGATCCATAAAGTGGGTACACTATTTTTTTCTGAAGATAATGTTTCGGACGTTAAAAAGCAACTAAACATAAGCAGATCAATTTAACCTTTCTAATTCATGGGTCCATCGCAGATGCGACAATGCGGCAGCGCACCACGTAAAAAATCACCTATTAATCACACTGCCCGATCATCATGTAGCCATATTCATAATGCCCTGGCAATGTGATAAATAGGTGAGTTTAGATTGTGATTAATCACTTGGCCCGATATGGTTCGGCAATATTCATACTGCCCGGGCATTGTGAATACTGCCTGCATTAATCACTTGGCCCATAACATATATACAGCTAAAGGAATTTACCGCGCACCTTAGTCCGCAAATACATTAGTAAATAAATACACCCAACAGTCACATACCCTTTTTTATGTTATAGGGGGCAAACGAGCACGCGGTTCACCTGATGGTAAGTGAACACCGCTGCCCATGGACATCTACAACACCATAGGGCATGGAGATGCGTTGCCGGCCTTTGAGGTGGGAATACGCTCGTTTTTTGAAGGTCGCCAGGTCGTATCTGTCCGGGAATGATGCCGCTAGCAACTGGTTCCACAGTTTTGTAGTACGTGGGAGAGAGTGCCGTGAAAAACATACTGTGATAGATTTCCAACCTCCAAGGTGATGTGGGTGGTATTTGGAGGTTTGTCGTGTGTGTCATATAGCCCTGACCCCACACTGAGATCGATTCTTGTGTCGTGGATATCAGAAACTATTCGGTCAAACAAATACCTGTGGATCACACAAATATTTGATTCGGTGCTGGGATCGAACACGCGGCCTCTCGTTTCACAGCCGGCGTCTAACCAGCTGAGCCACGTAGGCTGTCTGTAAAGTTGAAGATCCAATTTCATAACAAAACTAGTTTAAAAGTGGCTTAAGTCTACCTTAGCCATAACCTTTGAGACAACCTTATGATAGTGTCAAAACATTTCAACACAAAGATGTCCATTAAAACAAATTACTATAAATACAGGGTGTTATCTGAAGTATTTAGGATTTGCTTTTGTCCCCAACCGTACTAGATCTTAGTAATTATAGTGTTAACAAATAAAGTTTTACGAGATTCAGTATCGTACTATCGTTGGCGCGTTGTGCCGTCCTCCTATTACTCCCGTAGGGATCGATATGCAACATCTCTGAGGAAATTAGCGGTCTATATTCAAAGGGAAATAGGAGTGGTGGGTAATTATCATTACAATGTGACAGATATTTGTCGTTAACATTGTTATGTTGTGCGAATATCATATTAAAGTACATTGAAACAGAGTTCATAAAAATAATTTAAAATTAAATAACGTGTCACATTAAAAATATGTATTTGAAATGCAATTAAAATGAGAAAAATGCTCGACCGATATTATTTTATTATTCCCGTCGATTTTAAAACTTAGAATAGGCCCTTCGGTACATTTGGAGTTTTAAAAAGATGACCGCGGAAATCGCGATAAATAAATATTAAATTAACTTAATTCAATTGATTTCGTCAAAACGGTGATGAGAATTATTGTTTTTAGTATTACAATACAATAAAGGTACGTCGGCGCACTTTATGTGCTTTCCGCCCTGTCCATATATTTATGTCAATGATTATTTCATTTTTAATATCTTTATGTGAACATACAGATATTGAATACTTGAATCGTTTTTAGATCTATCACTTATGAATTTTAATTTTTGATACTGTCACTGCATGTAACTTAAGCATTTGCGAATTCTTGATGTAATTTTTTTCGGTATTCAATAAACACCAACGATCTTATTCACTGACAGTTTATGAAACTATTTTAGTTTTCGAATGTTTAGTTCCTTTCAAACGATTTTTGAATTTAGAACGAGCGCAGAAGACAAAACATTCGATATTTAAAAAAGGTTTATAAACTGTCTATGAATGAGACTATAAGGATTCTTATTTTATCAACCCATAGACAAATATTTTTTTTTACAAAAATGTTTAGACATTCCTTTAGGTATAATAGGCACAGTAGTAGTAATGGCTGATGTATGTATGTATGTACGTAAATGTAATTTATAATTTCACGTGGCAACCCTCATTAAGAAAGAGTAATTAACAAAAGATTGGGAGAATGACTTCCTATGTAATTAATTGTAAACATAATTAAATTGTGCAAATGTATTTAATTTAGACGAGTACGGAAAGTCAACGAGAAAATGTTCTTAATTGTATTTGGAAGCTAAATAACGAGACATGCAAGGTTGTCTTTGTTTACTTACCAAGATTTATTAAGAAGCTTTTCTCGGTAACCCTCATTAGGTCTGGGTTCGATTTCCAGGTTTAACAATCCATTTTGTGTACGCTTTTTGGTCTCCAAGCAAATTATGCAGTGGACATTAATATTCAAAATATTTCATACATTGCCTGGACGCTTCAAGCATTCTATACATTGGCTAGGTATCTGTATCAGCCCATACACGTCCTACTGCAGGGCACTGGCCTACTCTACAATCGAGAGAACGATTGAGAGTGGTTAGGCCATATAGTCCACCACGCTGGCCTAGTGCGGGTTGGCGGACTTACATACCATAGCAATTCTTATAAATCGCTACGGTATGCAGGTTTCCTCACGATGTTTTCCTTCACTGTTTTTGTGCGTGGTGATTGACTATCAATACTCACATGACTCCGAAAAGTCAGAGGTGTGCCCTGGGATTTGGACCCGCGACCACCGTGAACATGTGAATTGTATAGAATACCTGAATTATACAGATTGCGGGTAACATAATTATTAATTTTAACACCGTGTCAAATATTTACTGCTAAAACACGACTACCGTATATTATGCTTTTTCCGCTCTGCCAAATATTTATTGCACCATTTTACAAAAGCTACGACACAGGAGATCATTAATATGGTTCAGCTCTGAGGGTTCAACGTCCCTTTGACGGCTACATTAGTGACGTCATTTTTCTTTTAAACAACGTGTGACGTAAATTTTGATTGGCAAGTTGAGTATTACTAAGCTTACATAACTTTCAGGATGCTTTTTGTGCAATTTTTCAATACAGTTACTTACGACACTTTACGTACAACAACACGATACTAACACGACAGAACACTACTACACTTAGGTAAAGATCAAAAGATCAAGTAGGCTATGGTTATTAGCCTCTGCAAGATAATTCGTTATTCAGATAAAATCAGTTTCAATTAATACTTGTATTATTTTGGCATATACTCTTTTTTTATTGCAATGAATGGTGAGACTAGCATGCCGTTCGCCTGATGGTAAGCGATACGACCGCTCATAAACAGTAGCAAAACCAAACAACACCTTGAATTACAAAGCAATGCTTGGCATTCCACTGCGCTCGCCATTCTGAGACATAAGATGTTAAGTCTCAATATATCCAGTAGTTACTCTGGCTACAATGCCCTTCAATCCGAAACATAACAGTCCATTTACACTGCTGTTTGACAGGAGAAATAGACACTGCGGTGGTACTTACCCAGATGGCCTCTCACATATGAGAGACCTACCACCAGTATTTACACAAACACAGCATAGAATACGCTACGATTTAAAGTGCTACCATTTTAATGAGTCACATTATTATCTAAACCACTATATTGTATAGTCTCTTAAATAAATAAGAATTAAAATATATATATTGTAAACTGGTTCTGAAAAGAGCAACACTAGAGTTTCTTGCCCGTCCTGCTCTAGTGAAAACCACATTCCAAACCGGGTGTTTTGGTTTATGTTGATGATCGAAAAATTACTGAATCTAAATGATGTTGAATATTTTATTGGATTTAATAAATTATTATTTTAATATTCATTTTCATCGTCTCTTTCAGCTACTCGAAGTCCTCCGCTTAACATAGTGGAACATACAAAATCTCACGCTTTTTGCCAGAAAGGATAGGCAGAGGTGCTTCCAGGAAGAACATGTTTCGCCTTGTGTGCGGTCCAGCAGTTTGATAGCGGGCGAGCCTATCACCAAATCAGGCAAAATGTTTGATTCTGGGCTGATAATTAATAGAAAAATCCAGTATCGCTTTGCCCGACCCAGGATTCCAACTCGAGACCTTAGCAATGTAAGTCGATGCCGAGAAAAAAATATTTCGTACTATAAAGTGACTATACTAACACAGATGGTCAAAGCAGTGCTATCCTCATACATTTTACCTATTAATACAATTTGCCGGCTAGCTAAACAAATGATAACCTGAAAAAAATTATAGGAATTTCAATTCTCTCTCGAAGTTAAGGGGAAACAGGTTGTACACTGACCTAAACGCATACAAAATGCATGTAATGCGCTTCGAACAAACAACGTGCAGCGCTCTGTGATGTCAACATCTACATAGAGAACATGGTCCGACACGACGTAAGCCAGATTGTATATGTTCCCCTTTATAAAATAGTAAAATGACACAGGAGAGTGCGGGGTTGCCTGTTGGTAAAAGGATTAGACGCTACTGCCAATTTATTATGATGGTCGCGGGTCGAATCCCAGGACATACCTCTAACTCTTCGGAGTCATGTGTGTATTGATAGTCAGTCACCACGCACTTTAACGGTGAAGGTAAACATCGTGAGGAAACTTACATACCATAGCAATTTGGCAGAATTTCTATAGTATTTAAAATCCGCCAACCCGCTCTGGGCCAGCATGATGAACTATATGGCCAAACCACAATCATACTCTCGATTATAGAAGAGGCTCGTGCCTTGCAGTGGGACGTATAAAAGCTGATACAGAATCTAAATACACAGATAATTATTTTATTTCGCAAATCGAATAGATATTAGGGAAAACTGTATCTGTATCAACATAAATACGTCCCACTGCAGGGCACGTGCCTCTACATCGAGAATGCGTGAGAGGAGTTAGACCATATAGTCTATCACGCTATACGTTACGTAGAAAACTATTTATAAATATTACATCCTAAATACCACCCATGCAAATCACAATACACTGCACAAAACCCGCCAAAATTAAATAAGACAAAATTAATTCCAAGCGTGCGTACTCAGAACGGTTCATTTGGCGTGTTTTCATTTAGCACAAAAAGGGTTGGCACGCGGTTGTTTTCGCGCCGTACTTGAGTGTCATCATCATCAGTCAGCGGCCTGCGGTAATTGCACAGCCCTACAGCGCGTGCTTGTGGCAACCCTGATCTACGGGCCTATCGCCACACCGAGCACAAATTCCTGACTCCGGGCTGATAATAATGAATAAAAAAATCCAATATAACTTAGCCCGAATCGGGATTTGAACTCGAGACCTCAGCTTTGTTATCGTACAGTTGTACAACTACGCCATCGAGGCGTTCACCGAGATGATACGTAGGATAGTATTAAACCTATTTGTTAACTGTTATTCACATGTTCTTTTAACAACATTTTACAGGAAGTTACTTTTGCTACACTGGGTTTAACGCTTAGAGAATTAATGTAATAATAAAATACTAAACCGTCTATAAATCCCAGGCTAATTCTATGCCAAAATTAACTCCGACTGGTTAATTTTTTTTTATCTTTTAAAAGCAACAAACAATACAAAGTAAAAGGGTTACTTTTTCATTAATGTTTTTGGACAAAATAATGTACGCATCTCATATAAATGTATATTCAAAAGGCATTCGTGTCAAGCGTCGCGTCGTGAAATGTAAAAAATATATCGGAAGACTATTGTTACAAACCTTAACACGAATTAATTCCATTGCACGTCGAAAGAAATAGTAGGAACAGTAAATCACAGCCCAATTTTCACGAATTCGTTCAAAATTAAATGAAAGGTAAGTTAAAAATACGAAAAGTACAACCGCAAACGTAAATTAATTTGGAGTTATCGAAAAAACCCGCTCTTATTTTTAATTAAATTTGTACTTACGCCAGAACTGTTCGGGGTTCAATAATTTCTGCAATTTCTATATTGGAATCGAACGTTTTGTTCCTCAATTAATTATATTTGAAGCTATATTTTTTTGGTTTTTATTGGAAATCCGGAAGCTGTAACTAAGTCATTGACTTTGACAATTTGTCCCTACGATCTGATAAATGGAAAGGTATAGCTTGGCAAAAAAAGAGTGCCTTTTTATTGAGGGCGCTAATGTCGAATTTGATATTAATATGGCAGCTCGATATACTACGACGGAAAATGTTTAGATACTTGTTATTTTTATTTATTGTTGTTAATAATATCTTTGTTTATTTTAAATCACAAAACAAACAAACACTGAACGAAAATGTATAAAAATACGTCCGTATAAAATTATAGAACGAACACAATTGTAATAGTATTGCCATGTTTTTCTTTAATGCCAGTTTTCACCGCATCGTCATCTTTTTTGCCAAGTTATATGGAATTTTTATTAAACTTTTATTTTATTTTTATTTATTTGGGAAACAACAGATACAATATAACATACAATTAACAACAACTAGAAATACATAATCCACAACAGTTTCCACAGATAACAATACATAAAAGAAAGAGCTGGTGTGTACCTATACAAAGATACACACCCAGACCCAGGTTACATGAGATAGAAGTTTAAATATAAGTTAACACAAATTATTTACTATGTTCAATATAAATTGGGTGCAATTTTTGCTTGTATTGAGATGGAGAAAGATGGAATATATCCATACAATTACAATCATTAGCTGTAATGCTGTTATATGAGCGACAAGTTCTTTTGATAAACATATTCATGCCATAGTTTGTTCTGGAAGTACCAACGTGAAAAAGTACTTTTTTACGCGCAGACAGACGAGGACAGACATACGATATCTTGCTGACGAAATAAGGGGAGTCAATTTGATTCCTAATTATTTTATACAGGAACATAAGATCACGTTCGGCCCGTCGGTCCTTAAGGCTTAATAAACCATGCTCAAACTGAGCATCATGTCGACTCCGCCAAACGAGATGTTTAATAAATTTATCCTGGATGCGTTCTAAACCGTCAATATACGTATCATATTGAGGATTCCAAACCACTGACGCATATTCAAGTAAAGGCCTCACGAGTGACTTGTATAAAAGTGTCAGAGTCGTCAAATTTTTGAATTCCTTGCTAGTTCTCAAGACAAATCCCAACATACGAAAGGCTTTCTGAGTTGTACCAAGTATGTGAGTATCGAAAATAAGTTTGCTGTCGAGGACAATACCCAGATCGCGCACCTCGGACACTCTTGTGATTTCTTCATCGTTTAGGACTTTTCTGAATAAACATCTACACAACTACCATTATAAGTCCTCTTTCGATATTTTTAGTTATACATTTTGAGTTATACTTACTCTATTGCAAAACAACGAAAGGAAGGACTAGTGACTATTTATTTTTGTTATAGAAAACTATATTTTAATTATGACAGTGACACAAGTCGTGTTTGAGTTTCAAGTGTGTGTGCAGATGAAAACATGTTTTTTAGTTACGAGTATATTTTAATTCAATGGAAACGATTGTGTGCTACCCCAACGATCTATTAATTTCTTTGAAAACACAATAACATATCGAAAATTACGTTCTAATAACAACACAAAACAATATCAGTTACTTAACCAACGAACTTGGGAGTAAAGCAAAAGAGAAAATAACCTCAAAGTAATATTTAACTTTCCGTTAACAATAAAAATGTTGGTAAATGGACTAGATGCGGTTGCCAACATGTTCACGGTGGTCGCGGGTTCGAATGCCAGGGCACACCTCTGACTTTTCGGAATCATGTGTGTATTGATAGTCAATCACCACGCACTAAAACGGTGAAGGAAAACATCGTGAGGAAACCTGCATGCCATAGGGATTTCTATGTTATGTAAAGTCCACCAACCCGCACTAGGCCAGCGTGGTGGACTATATGCCCTAACCACTCGCAATCGTATACTAGATTGTAGAGTAGGCCAATGCCCTGCAGTGGGACGTTTATGGGCTGATATAGATAACAATAAAAATGGAGGTTTTTTCACGTACTAAGACCTGGTATGTGGAAATGCCTTTTGTATGAGTCTGTACTAACAATTTGGCGCTCAAAACTGATCTAGTTAAGATAAGCATGTTACGCCTAAACTTCAACTCAACTGCGCCTTTACGCCTGAAATTAATAAACGATCTATCCCTATCTATTGATCGAATCCGAAAATAAACCTATCAGAACACGTCAAATCTAAACGTGTCAATAAATCTTCGACCTGATTGGTCTATTTTCAGCAGGGATCTTTAAATAACTTGAGAGATAGGATTGAAATTGGATTGTAGGTTGAAATCTTAATTTCTTCATCATTTCACATTGTGAATTTACTCATTGTGAATTTATTCACTGGTGGTAGGTCTCTCATATGTGAGAGGCCATCTGGGTGGGTACCACCGCAGTGTCTATTTCTCCCGTCAAACAGCAGTGTAAACGCACTGTTGTGTTTCGGGTTGAAGGGCATTGTAGCCAGAGTAACTACTGGACATATTGAGACTTAACATCTTATGTCTCAGGATGGCGAGCGCAGTGTAATGCCAAGCATTGCTTTGTAATTCAAGGTGTTGTTTGGTTTTGCTACTGTTCATGAGCGGTCGTATCGCTTACCATCAGTCGAACGGCATGCTCGTCTCGCCATTCAAAGCAATAAAAAAAAAAAAAAATAACTTCCAAAGATTTATTTAGAGTTGATTCAATTTGTAAAATGGCCTTTATTGTGTTTATTATAAGGGATATTGTAACTTATTGTTACTTAGATTAGGGGTCAATTAGCTTTAATAAACGACCAAAGAAGATATCCTCAAATTAATAGTAAAGCTATAAAAACGAAGTAGTTTCTAACAATAAGCCTCAGTACGTGAGAACACATTTTGTATGGGTCTGTAATCTGTACTAACATTTGGTGCTCAAAATTAGATCTAGTTAAGATAAGAACGTTGCGTTTTAATGAAAATTAATGTACGCTTTAGATTGCAATTTCTTAGTTATCATAATGTATGAGGACATATTGCAGTTGGAAATCCTTTCATTATTATTTCAATTTGGGAGGGAATTCAATTGTGATGATTTATGTGGAGTTTATTTAGTGAAATAATCTTTATAAATATGGTCGGATATATCTAAGGGCTTTTTGGGCTGCAGTCCAGGGTTCCGTGGATACAAAAGGCCCCAAGGCTAACTTTTTTAATATGTTCATTTTAACGACATTATAAAACAGCGCTAAGTCATTACGAATAAATGGGTAAATTTTATTAAAATAAGCTATATCTCAGTAGGTTAGATCACTCTGCAAAACAGTTTTGTGATACAATAACAATTAGATGAATAAATTAGTGGGCCTCTCAGTAGTATTAGCCCAGGACCCCACGAATTCACGGTCTATATAAACTCTAAGTCTCAAAATAACACGTTGGGTTAACTAAAACATACACTCCTCTAAACAAAATACATGTTCGATCAAATAGTCTAAACCAAGAACAACATATGCGAAACTATCCGAGCTTACATTCTTAGAACGAAACCCAATAATATCTTGGTAAAGTAAATATAGAACCTTTTACTACAGATCCTCTTAAACCTAGAAACAATAAAAGTTTGGGCGAAGCAATTAACAAACTAGATTCTTATGGCTGATAACTGTTTTGATCTGTGGATCTGTTAAAGTGAAATACAAAAATTACTATTTAATATTAAATTTATTTACTATTAAATTACTATCGCTCTGGGTGGTTTCTTACGCACAGGATAGCTATCGCCATCCAAAGAGGAAATGCCTGCAGTATTCTGGGCTCTTTTGCCCCAGGGACGATGACAGGTGGTCTATTTGATTAGATGTTTTTTGTATGTAACTTCTATAAAAATCTATATATTTGGTTTTAGTTTTATTGTTTAAGAATGTTTTATGTATATTGTAATATAAATGAATAAATTGTAATATACACAATACAAAAATACTATTAGAATTATTAGAAAATAACACAATCATAGGGTTTGTTTACTTATTTACGTAAGATTGAGTAAGTGCTAAGCGATGGATAGGATTCGTGGTGGGTGTATTTAATAATAGATTACACGGAATTGGTTTGTGGTAATACTGTTTGTTTGTCTGTATCAGTTTATATACGTCCCACTACGAGGTACGAGTAAACAATCAAACACAATTGAGAGGTAATACTTATTATACAATATTTCACACTTAACCCAAAATAAAATATAAAAAAATATTGACGGCAACTTTTATAAAATCTATCTAAAATATAAATGCATGTAAATTTAAAATTAATAACTAGGTGTAATTCACTCATTAAATGAATCCTTTACAATTTGATTGCCTAAAATGCAAGAACGTACTTTAAATTACTTTTTTATAACGTAGAACATATGCAGAATAAGCTTAATACATTTTTGATACATAAATGAAAATGCAACAGTTATATTTATCTACTGCAGATACACGAATACACAGAAGTAGAACTAATCTTCAACGACCAAGCACAAGTCAAACTTATTAGTCTTTGACTTTGGCATTTAAATCCGACTGAAACAAGATTGTCGGCCATAACAATCTGGGATTAAAGTGGACCACGAAGGAATCCGTTCCGGCAGCTAATTTAATTAAGCTATTAAAATGCACGGATTGCAGACTGTTCAATTGGTGAACCACTAGGGTTATAAATGTCTGACAGAGTTGATAAGGTTTTGTTCTAAGATATCTACTGGTGTATGAACTTAGGCGGAATCAAATTGCTCTGGATAGGCCTAATTGTAATACAATTAAATGATTGTATTTTTTTTTTATACAGGCATCTGCAATAAGTGTGAATAAGCTGAGAAGTCTTTGTCATATTCAAAGGTAATTTATAAAATATAAATTTAATGCAACTTTAAATAAATATAGAAATTTAAATAAACATTACTATTTTTCTGGTGTTAGTCTGTCTGTCGGTGTGACTGGTTGTTTGTGTGCTATCCAGACATTATCTTTAAACTAAATCAACTAACAAACCAAATAAATCAATGTATCGTATTGCGAACTATCAAGGGTTATCTCCACATGTAATTATTTCAAACTGTCGATAAACATCATTAATATTCTACATGTGGCAGCCCTGAACTAGTCTAAGCCGAACCGCCCCTTACACGGCATGTTAACAGTACTGAAAGTTTGTTAGCTCAAAACAAATTAAATGTTCTGTGCGGTGAACAGGTATGATGGTTTGTTGCTGTTTGTATTCGCTGTTAGCTGTTTGTAGTTTTTAATGTTGTGTTTGTTGAATTGGGTTGTTGTAAATTGTCTGGATTTTGTTTACGGTTTTCTACTTGCTCGGTGGAGACTGCAATGCATCTGTACGTGTTATGTAATCCGGATAGACTATTCACGCGGTATTATATTATGATTTCAATTATATGAGAATGGCTCGTCGATAATTGAGTACATACACGATTCGAATACACACGACACATACGTATTGTTATTTTATATTATATACCTCTTGAGAAACGTGCAAACAGGTCAAGAACATCCACGACGCTTAGATCATAGACGTGTTACCGGCTCATCAGATTTGGAGAGGAGCTGCGGAAAAATTATAGGAAGAGGAAAGAGGTATTGGGCATGAAGCAATCTCATTTTATACTAGACAATCACGCCTAACCACAATTACCGTAGTTTTAACAACATGGCTCTACCACTTCATAACCTGAAAAATAAATATAAAACTATAGCTTGGCAAATACTCTGTTTTTAATGAGGGCGCTAGGATCGAATTTAGTATTAATATGGCAACCTGACATCCATCCATCCACTGCTGAACATACAACAACAACCAGACATACTGCGACTGAAAATATTTTAATACTTGTTATTTTTATTAATGGTTGCTAATAATCTCTTCGTTTATTTTAAATCGCAAAACAAACAAAACCCATACGTAAATGTATAAATAGTACATATAAAATTATTTAACGGACACAATGATATTTTTAATAGAGTTGCCATAATTATTTTCTATATTGCCAATTGTCACCGCATCGTGCTCTTTTTTGCCAAGTTATAATATAGTTTTAGCGAGCTACAGTATGGAGCACTTCATAACCTAAACAAAAAAAACTAAATATATATATCTTAAGTTTACTAAGAAGCATCTTGAGACAAAACAATTTCACACCAACAGACTACCAATAAAAGCAATCTACAGTCCACAAATGTTCTAAAAGAAGCGTCTACAAAAATAACACTTCTTTGAGACAGTTACGTGCAGTTGAGAACTTTTCCGTTGAAATGTTTTCTAATACTAGACATGGCACTCCTTATATTACTCTATGATATTCATACATGTAAAGGAGAATGCCCATTCATAGTATCGATATAAAATATCGTTGATGCCGTTACCGATACTGCTTAAAATTCATTATAATATTTTATATGGTTTATATATTTTTTCCTGTTTTATTCCGGGCCACAAGTTTTTATAAAATAAAGTAATAATCGTCGCATTCTACATTTCATACACAGAGCCGAAGACAACAAAAATATATTCAACTTCAAGTTAATTTCTCCAAAAACTCCGAGCCTGGGTCGCAATTATGTTTATATTTGTTGAAAATATATATTTTTCCCTCCACAAAAAACAGGTTTCAAGAGGCACCAAAATCTTCGCACCGGTATTAAGTTTCATAGTAAAATGGACTTTTTCCATTAATTACAATGGGCAAAACTAGTGCCCTCTATTGAATAACTACTCGAACTCATACATACAGACAAAAATTCACGCCTTTTTCCCAAAAGAGGTAGGTAGAGGTACTATCAGAACACCCATATTTCGCCTTGTATAATCCTTTCCACGACGTGATAAAAGGCGAGCCAAATAAATAAATAATCACAGAGCGTTCTCTATGGAGACTCAGAAATCTTCATCCACCATGGACTTGTCATGCCTTTAAAACTCCTGCAAAGGTCCCATTGGTCCATGAACATAAGTTATGTATTTACTTATTTAACTTTATTACAAGAAAAATATTAAATAAATACAATCAGAAAACAGCAAAAAATAAAAGTACGATTGGCGGTCTTATTGCTCAAAGGTAATTTCTTTCAGACTACACCGACACACTACTACATCCGACGATGTATACAAGAAAAGGATAAACTGAGGGCAGTCAAAAGTGTAAAGGATACAAGCAAAGAAGGAAAAGTATGGTAATGACAAATAATTTAATAACTACCAGTAATAAAAGAACACACCCAAATACACTTTATATATACATACCTACATTAAAACGCACATACATACTATTTTTCGTAAAAATATCCTCAGCCAATTAACGAATAAAAATAATGTACTAATTCATTATACAATAAGAATAATCATATACTAGTGTTAAAACTAATAGTCCAAGATCCCAGGGCCCCCAGACGTTACTTATTTTCTCATAAAAAATATAAATGGGATAAAGTAGTGTTAGTACGTACTTTGAGTGTGTGCATACCTGCTAGCTTGGGTCGACGGCCAATTCATAGGTACCAGGTGCTAAAGGTAGATAAATACAGTACTGACTTTTCTTAAATTCTCAATGCTGATTTTTACATATGTTTTAGATAATTTTGTTAAAAATCATAATCATTATTGCCAGACACTTTCCATCGGCGCTTACCCTTACCAGACGCTTTAAAGATTCAAAAAAAATAACATAATTTTACTTATAGTCTCACTCTTGATTTTTATATATGATACTTAGGGAACTATTTGAACACCCCTGGTCAGCAGCCAGACCAGTTGGAGGGGTCAAACATCCCCCCAGACACACATAAAGTGTCGCTATGTGTATGAGCGCGAGGTCATTATTTGTACGCTTGAGTGTGAGAGAGATAGCTATGTGCTGTTAGAGAAGTAATAAAAATGATTGAGATTTAAGAAGAAAATTATCAATGGTGTGTAATGCACTATTATCAGAATCAATATTGTAAACACAATGGAACAACGATACGTTTTAAAATTCTGCTCTGTTCGATATAATCAAGAGGGATTAAAGATTCGTTACATACAAAATAGAATCGAACCTGAAGATTATAAGGTATTTTAAAGTGATCCGAGTTGAGAAAATTTTATAAATAATAAATATAAGTTTCTTTAACCTATGTTTTATATCTTATCATATCATCGAGTAAAATTCAATACTACTATTTAAAAAAATCATGTTTATTAAATCTTAAAATTACACAAAGCTATTTATTTGTAGTTTGAACATTTTACAATTCAGCGTGATCTTTACTGTCATCATCGTCTAAGTTTGTTAAGTCATCATCAACCCATTGTTGGCATTGACTATCTTCATTATCATCCTTATTACTTTCATTTTCTGTAACAAAAATAACATAATTAAGAATCAAAAACTTACACGGTCATATCAATTATTCAAAGTTAAAGTATAATACCTGATTCTTCTTGAAGCGATTCACTGACAAAGCTCGGCAATTGGTCGCCATCGAACCAGTTAAAATGATATTTATTGTCTTCCAACGTCCACCCATTATTGTCAGGACTAAAAATACTAATTTTCTTCATATGGGCATTCTTCCAGAGATGAGTAATGTAATTAGCTCGCCGAAACTGCTGTAAAAGCTCACTTTTGCATGGTGGTAAGTTACTTGCATCAAAGTTTTTCACATTTTTGTGATTGAACTCTTCATATACGTCACAAACCATATAAGTGTTGATGAAGAGTTGGAGTCGGGCAGCATCTACGTCAATTATTCCGGCCACGTTGTACAGTTCACAAATAAATTTTTGTATAGTGTTAAACACATTTTGCTCCAGTTCTAAGTCACTGAATAAGTCTACGTCGCCGAGTTTCATAAATGCTCTCTGGTACTCTGCTTTTTTTTTTCAATACATTAAATGGCCTTTGCTTGCCTTTTCTAAAAAAAAACTGTTTTGTAATCGCAACCAGTTATTGCGTGAAATCTTGGCAGGCAACGGCTTAATGTAGGTCCTAAATGTTTATAAATCTCAGTGATATCAATGTATCTAACTTTATTTCCAGTGCCAGTCAATATCCACCCATGGGAGTCATAATTTTTTAAATGATGCATATTGCCCAGCATAATTACTGCAATATCGGTGTCAGAACACTGAATAACAAAATTAGCTTGATCATCAAAATTGCAGATATGGTGGTTTAGTGTCAGCTTCCTCATGTTCAGGACAACTTAAATTTTCATCAATAGAAGATACTACTGCATTGTTTACGACGGAAAAAGAGTGAAAATTCTTGAAATTAACAACAATGTTTTTGATGCCAATAAATGGTACTATCTCGTCTTTAGACCAGTGGCGTATAAAGTAGTAAATAAGAGTGAGACTATAAGTAAAATTATGTTATTTTTTTTGAATCTTTAAAGCGTCTGGTAAGGGTAAGCGCCGATGCAAAGTGTCTGGCAATAATGATTATGATTTTTAACAAAATTATCTAAAACATATGTAAAAATCAGCATTGAGAATTTAAGAAAAGTCAGTACTGTATTTATCTACCTTTAGCACCTGGTACCTATGAATTGGCCGTCGACCCAAGCTAGCAGGTATGCACACACTCAAAGTACGTACTAACACTACTTTATCCCATTTATATTTTTTATGAGAAAATAAGTAACGTCTGGGGGCCCTGGGATCTTACTCTATAATTTTGAAAGAAATATTACAGAATTTCAAATTGCAGGTGTCAAAAACGTTGATCTTTGACTGATATATACGATAAAGAAGTTACAAAAGTGAATTTTTCAACACACGAAGATGTGGTTTGGTCCGTAAGACATGTGTTAGTGCATTACATAGTGAGTTGCAGAGATCAGTTCATTCAACGTGACCGCAGAGCGGGCGTGGCTTCCCCAAACTCAGATCGGGTCCTAAGTCAGACATCATACAGTTGCATGGTGGAGAGTAGTGCAAGTAAGTTTTTTTCTTTATTTAGTTGGGTCCTTTGACGTTAATGGTACATGCTCATTCCTAACACTACGTCTAATTGTATACAATTATGCTTAATTTTGTATTTAAAGTGAGCTTGTATACGTAATGAGCATGAGCCGTTTTGTGACTAGCAATACTAGATACTTACTTAAGTTAATTCAAATATGAGTATAATTATAATTGTAAACCATTGTTGGTGACAAATAAATGCTTTCTTACTTTATCTTTTATTACAGACAAGTATTTTAAAATAAGATTATTGCCTCATATTTTAACGTGAATAAACACATGTACAGGTGCCTATTGCAAATAGAAAATTTTAATAATCGATACCAATCCAATCCAATCAGTCGAATGTTTAAGAACTACGAAAAACGTAACAATAGTAAAAATATTATTTGCGTATTTGCAAGGACGGTTGCAGCGGAAAGGCCTTTGTCTTAAAAGTATCTTACCTCAAGATTTTTCCCTCTTGCAATGGCATTAAGGCCTTGGACATCAGTTTTTATACCTTAATACATAATATGTTAACTAATTATTATGTTAATGATTTTGCAGTGTATTTGGCCACTATTCGCCCAGAAAATTTCCAACTATAAGTACCTGTCTAGGTCACGGGCTAGCTTATCGCCATCGATTTATGAGTTTTCCAGTAAGAAATCTCTACCAGCCCATATACGTCTCACTGTAGGACACGGGCCTCCTCTACCATCGAGAGTTCGGTTGAGAGTGGTTAGACCACATGCTATGGTCTACCACGCTGGCCTTATGCGGGTTAGCGGACTTTACGTAAGAAATATCACACCGCCATTTGACGAATTTACCTCCCTTACTGTTATTTAAAGTACTGTGGCGTCAACTCACAATCGTACAAGTACGACGGTTAGAAACTGCTGGCCAAACGAGCCGTCGCAAGCTGCGTCTAAGCCACATGCATTCATGTACAATTTTCAACCGCCTTATTCAAGAAGAAAATTGTATTGCTTGCTGTTATTTTTTATAGTGACATTGCGCGCACAGCTATTTACGCATGGCAAAGGTTTTAGGCCGATTATCCGGTTAAGTGCTTAGTTTTAGTTATGATGATGTTTAATAAGAATGCAATTCAATTGTTTCGATACCAATGCCGGCTTTTTCTCAAACCTTATTAAAACTGCATATAATTTTTTTGTTTATTCCGTTCTCTATGGTGTTGAGTATAAAATTATTTGCTGTGATTATTCAGAAAAGTAACATTATTGTTTTAATTTATTTATCATAAAAGTTACTAAGATATGAACTTGACTAATGAAGTTCATTTTCGCAGGGCGAGTACATTAAGCCCGCGATTACTAGGGTTCAAAGCATCCGCCACAGCCACACGAAAATACATCCTTATATCGGCACAAATTACCTTCCGAACTAAACAGGGTTACCCAATGTGGTTGTAATAATATTATGCTATATCCCTTCAAAAGCAGGCACCGGAATAATTTCAAGTTATTACAGCGGAAAATTAGGAGAATAAGACAACTCGAGCGTAGAACGGAACGTGTCCGTATATAAACGCAGTCCTTTTCAAATAGAGAACACTTTATTAAAACGTTCCGTTTTACGTTGATATTTTAAAAAGCACTTCAAAAAAGAACTGGTGTAAAAATGTATCAATATTTAAACTATGTTGAAGGGTTATGAAATTATTCATTACTTAATATTGTATTTGTGATAGCAAACCCGGATAGTTAATTAAAGGGTACGCTTATATAGAAACTAATAAGTTTCTGTTATGAGACAAGCTCGACGTCATTTTGACGAAATCTTAATTACACGGGGAATGACATAGTAACAGATGCCTCGAACTCGTACTAAATAAACCTCGTAATAATTAAAATAACACAGGTCTGCGAAAAAAATTTTTTTGTCAACTGCATGAGGTATTTTTACTGAATTATATGTTTTAAAGTAGGCTGATTTCAAAAGTGATGACCAGTTTTTCCTATCACATAAGGATTTTTTGCAAATTCAAACACAAAAAATTAGTTAAAGCACTCCTTTATTTAAAGTTTTTAAACAATTTTTATTTTTTTAAAAGCAAACAAATCATTTTTTTCATACTTATTCATATACATATACTTATTCATGTTCTTTATGAAACCTCTTCTTCTTTTCCTTCATACTTTGACGAGTCCTTTTCCGATTTCCATCTTCAGTTTCTCGCTTAAGCAGCCAACAGTAGTCAGCAAGCATAGTGACATCCCATCGCCCTTGGTACCTTCTCTCGATATCACGGACATCTTGATGAAATCGCTCCCCCTGCTCTTCACTGTAAGCTCCCAGGTTTTCGGGAAAATAGTCTATGTGAGAGTGTAAGAAATGAACCTTTAAACTCATCTTGCAGCCTTGAGCTTCGTATGCTGCTAGCATCCGTTGCACAATGGTTTTATAGTTAGGATCCTTAGTATTTCCCAAAAACTTTCGCACTACGTCCTTGAACGATACCCAAGCTTCTTTTTCCTTCTCATTCATAGTTTCCACAAATGAAGGGTCCGTTAAAAGTTTTCTTATGTCGGGGCCTGTGAAAACTCCCTCTTTCAACTTTGCTTCTGACAGCTTCGGGAATTTTGTACATAAATATTTGAAACAGTCTCCATCCTTTTGCAGCGATTTTACAAATTGTTTCATCAACCCCAATTTTATATGGAGAGGGGGCAACAAAGCCTTCTCTGGTGGTGCCAAGGTAGTGTTTATAACATTTTTCTCTCCAGGTTTTAAAGTTTCTCGGGATGGCCAATCACTTTTTTTCCAGTGCTGTTCTCTGGCTCTACTATCCCACAAGCATGTAATATCCCACAAGAAGCATGGGTATTTGGTATAGCCTGCCTGTTGACCCAAAAGCATTGTCAGTATTTTGAAGTCACCACAAATCATCCATTGATGGTCTTGATACTTGATTTTTTCCAGGATAATGGCCAAATCGTTATAATCTTCTTTCATATATGTACGTTATTTGACTTGTCTCAACATGTTAAAACATTCCCAGTCTCCCCAACAGCTCAGATTGTTTTTCTTCATTATCAAATAAAAATCATATAGGTTTATTACTAATGAACATAGATACTGCAATATGCATAAAAACTTATGTGATATAATAATTTGAATGTTTTTTCTGTTTTTGGGAGGTCAAAATCTGTAAGAAAATGTAAAAAAATCCCATGCAGTTTTTTGGTCGCAGACCTGTGTAATACGTAATAAGTAAATATTATATTTATTTTTAACGCCTCGCTTGTGATTTCATTGGTATTGTTGCGGAATGTACGGATTTACTTAAATACACCCAACAGTAATAGAGTCTTGACCCCACACTAAGATTGCGTGTTGTGTCGTGGATATTTATTTAACAACTAGCTGTCGGGCCCGGCTTCGCCCGGGTGCAGATAGTTTTTGAGTCCAATCCACATCAAGAACATATTATTTCGCGTGTCTACTAACTATATTTCCCGCGTGCCGTCGACTATATTTCCCTTCCGTAGGAGAGGACATCCCGTTCCAACAATTTGAATTTGAAAGAGTAGAAAATATGTATATTTGGTTTCCTGACTCATCCCACGGGAACACTACATTTTTCGGGATAAAAAGTAGCCTATGTGTTAATCCAGGGTGTCAGCTATCACTATACCAAATTTCATCAAAATCTGATTTGGTTTCCTGACTCATCCCACGGGAACACTACATTTTTCGGGATAAAAAGTAGCCTATGTGTTAATCCAGGGTGTCAGCTATCACTATACCAAATTTCATCAAAATCTGATGAGCCGTTTTTTCATGAAAGAGTAACAAACATCCATACATCCATACTTACAAACTTTCACCTTTATAATATTAGTAAGGACTAACTTAACACTTTGTACAATTTAATAGTACAGGCGGACTTAATGCCTAAGGGCATTTTCTACCAGTCAACCTTAAGGTAGTGCAGAGAGACGGAAGCAGGTGCTTATTAATTTATAAGGAAATAAATGAAAATAATATACATATATGTATAAAATATAAATAGTAATATTTATACGATTATATATCAATTTAATTATTAATATTTACCAATATAATTATATATCCACATATATAAATACTTTAAAATATATACATAAACAACTAAATAAATAATACCTACATTAGTGGTGAGAATCTGCTACTTCGGCGAGGCGTAATTGCCGAACCTTCATCTTGAAAGCCTGCCGTGTTGTGCACGACCTGATTTCGAGTGGGATATCAGGAACTACGAGAGACTTTTCGCTCTCACAACCACCCAGAGCCGTAACAAATACCTGTGGATTAGGTACTCAAATATTTGTCTTGGTGTGGGGATCATTAATAATTAATGACGGTTCTGGCATTTAATTTAAATTCTAAAGAAATATGGCAGAAATCACTTCTAAACATTTATAGACTGCCTATGTATTCACGCAAATAATTATCATTTAATTTCATACTAAATATCAAATTGGATCTTATAATGTTAACCGCATTGAGATATTCGTTTGAATTACAATTCAGTCACTTGGAATTACCATTAGATATATACATAAATAGGATATTCCACTCTATTTTAAAAGTGTTCCTTTCAAATATCGTGATTTATTTATTACTGGTGGTAGGTCTCTCATATGTGAGAGGCCATCTGGATAGGTACCACCGCAAAGTCTATTTATCTCGTCAAACAGCAGTGTGGATGCACTGTTATGTTTTGGATTGAAACACATTGTAGCCAGAGTAACTACTGGACAGATTGGGCCTTAACATCTTATCTCTCAGGATGGCGAGCGCAGTAGAATGCCAGCCAGGCATTGCTTTGTGATGTGTTCTTTGGTTTTGCTACTGTTTATGAGCGATTATGGAGACGTTGGGCTGAAGTTCGAGCCCAGTGGCGTGCCATAGGAGAGGCCTATGTCCAGCAGTAGACGCGAATAAGCTGATGATGATTATGGTGATGATGATATGAGCGGTCGTATCGCTTACCATCAGGCGAACGGCTTGCTTGTCTCGCTATTCATTGCAATAAAAAAAAGTTTTCGAAATTCAAAACTTTATTCAGTTGCCCTCGTCAATAGTCATAACGTTAGTGGTAGGTTCGTATTCGAAGTCCAGAATCCTAGTGCGAAGAAGCTCTTTGTAAAAGAACGCTGATTTGCGCGGAGTGCGCGTGCGCTCCGGGCTGTCGTAGTCCACTTCGTACAAGCCGAACCTTTGCCTGAAAAGGTATTACACATTAATTCTGATACCAAGATAGATAAAATCGGACACTGCTATGGTACATTCGATCTACATGTCTGCCGTGTACCTACTTATTTACTACATTGCCCAATACAACTCTACTCATCATTTTCTTGCTGCTTCCCTACCGATTTAATGGGCTGGCAGCAAATTTATAATCCAAATGTTGTGGATGTTCACTGCAGTGATAACTTACCATCAGATGACCTGTTTGCTCGTTTTCCGAAACTACGCAATAACATTTTAAAAAAATACATCTAGTTTTGCTGCTGCATCTATCATGCGCTCTATATTAAGGTAAACTAGCAGGACAAGAACGACAATTAAAATACCAAAAAAGTATATAAATAGGTACTCACGTGTATCCTGACGTCCATTCAAAATTATCCATCAAGCTCCAAGGAGTATAACCTCTTATGTCAGAGCCAACATCCACAGCATCCAGCAAAGCATTCAGATACTCCCTGTAGTGGTTTATTCGATCGTCGTCTTCTAAGCCTACGTTCGTTGTGTAACCGTTCTCGGTGACGAAAATTGGGACATTGTTGTAGTATTGCCCTATTTTTCTAAGTAGATTGTAGAAACCCCATGGTGTAGTCTGAAAATTAAGTTTATTATTATCTTGCTTAATTTTATTGTTACTTGAACATCGTGTGTTTTAAATGGAAATTTTAGCGCGTTTTTCAATAAAAAATTGATGGCTTTGGTAAAATTTTAAGCGTGTTGAAAAGGCTTTAAGAAATTATTTGATGACTAGTAAATTGTATTTGTTTAAATTCTAAAACTCAAATTGCTGAAGATGACAATCGAACTCAAAATTTTACAATTTAGAATTATCTTTCCAAAATCATTATAACCACACAATAATATCAACGATGCTCAGAAAAAAATATAACTAGATATAATTACATCATAAATAGAACACAAAAAAATCATAGATAAATAAGATTAGATTGGTTTCCTCAAGATAGATTGGGGAAACCAATTTTCCATGCCTATTCTACAACTAGAACTCGTATAATATTTTTGCTATCTATTACTCTCGATCTGAAACCAGAGTAAAGGAACATTATTAACATACCAAATATAGTGCCATTAATCCGACTTAAGGAGTCCTTACCTTAACTCTCGGATGAGATCCAGTCGGCCAATCAGGGCTCTGATAAGAAATTACACTGAGGTCATCGTCATAGGAAGGTGCCGCATAGTAGCCAATAACTGACTCGTTTCTATAAGTCAGATAAGTGGAGTAGTGGTTGAGCCCGAACATATCCGATGTTCCCCGAATGTAATCGATCTCTTCGGGTGTTAGTTCTGGCAGTCGGGAGCGAGGGAAACCTTGAGCGGCGCTTTTTTCAGCTATTCTCTCCTTCATCGCTTGAGGGTAGTCACCCGTCTCATAGAAAACTGGGTGTCCGTATTGACCCCACTAAAAGTCACATTTTTAAAAGATTATATATACGGTTTAATTTGATGTATTTAGACACAGTAGGAATAACAGTCAATTACAAATCACTTATAATAATACTCACATCAAACAAGGAAGCTTCCTCAGCAGCAGTGATATCTTCTTCGCTTTCACTATTTGGCTGGTAACTGGCAGCACTAATAGTAATAAAAATCGTTCCATTCTGACTTGGCCTGTATTCTTTATCATAGATGTGATAGGCCTTAGCATGAGCCAACAGCACATTCTTACCGCAAATATAATTTGCAGTTCCCGACATGCTGATCTGTGGTGCCAAAGTACCCAAGCCATATCCTTGCAAGCAAATTTCCCTAGGTTCATTTATAGTTATCCAATACTTGACCCTGTCTCCAAATAACTCGAACAAAACTCGTGAGTAATCGGCGTACCAGTCTACGATATGAGGGTTGGTCCATCCACCCATATCTTGGAGTTTCTGAGGCAAGTCCCAGTGGTAAATCGTAACCATCGGCTTAATGTTGTATTCTAGCAATTCATCAATAAGTTTGTTGTAGTAAGCTACTCCAGCTTCGTTGATGACGTCAGGGAAGCTAGTTGGTAGTATCCTGGGCCATGAGATAGAAAACCTGTAGAAGTCTAGACCAAGTTCCCTTATTATTTCTATATCTCGTTTGTACAAATGGTAGGAGTCGTTGGCTATGTCTCCAGTTGATCCGTCGGCGATGCGGCTTGGTACTATATGACACGTGGTGTCCCAGATACTCTCCGTTTTACCTTTAGTAAAAATATTGTGTTAGTTTATATAATATAAATTATTATCTGGGAAGTGAAAAAATAACTATAGAAAAAAGAGGATACAATTTAACCCAGAACGAGAATCTATATGTATAGTTTAATGGTGTGAGCAAACAATTAGGTTATTAGCACCTTCACTGACGAGCCATTACCGAGGTTCCCAAATATTAAACCACAAATTTAAGACCCGAATCTATACAAAAATTATAAAGCTGAAAGTTTATTTGTTGAGCGCCCTGATATCAGAGACTACTTATTTGAATTAAACATTTCATTTGATGTTCAATAACCAAAATAAACTAGAAGCCCGCTAGTTTATTTTGGTTATTCAAGGAAAAATGATGCAAATACGGAGAATATTTATTCTCGGGGATTTTTTGGAGTTTACTAAAGTGATATCTGCACCTGGGAAGGTGGACGAGGCCGCTCATAGTTTATAAGACTGTTCCAAACTTACCGTCTTCATTCCAAGCTCCTTCTACTTGGTATGCAGCTGTTGCTGCCCCTAATAGGAATCCATCGGGGATCTTTCTTGGTTCGCGACGAGCATAGGTCACTTTACTCTCGCATAGTACTCCATAGCAGGCGAGAAGGAGCCTAGAAGATATTTTAATACATTTAGTTCATTAACTGGAAAATACGGATTATATCCAGAATGCAACTAAAAACGAAGGCAGGTGGTTTTAGTGACTTCAAACACAAAGCATTTTTTTTTTAAAACATCCTACCATTTTTTCCTGTCGTCGTGCTTTGGTGATAAAAACATAGTTTTTCCTATAATAATATTGTAAGTCCTTTTATTTTTAAAGACGCTATGGTGCGCTAGATTTAAAATTATTATTTAAGAAAAACCTATGGATTTATCATCCAAACAGGATGATATTTAAAACATAACAAAATATTTTTTTTTGTTTTATTGTCTGTGGTCACTAAAACTTCCACCCGGAACGTAAGATGTTACTGCATATGAATACGTCTTAAATATTTATTAAAGTAATCCAAAATTGAGTTGTAAATGCATTTGTAAAATTCTGGATTCATTTGGCCAGTGTTTTTATTGAAGGGGTTAAAATTATTGAATTTATATATTTTTAAAGCGGACGACAAACCAACAAGTCCGAAGACATAGTATGCCCATGGATTTATTCACCTTTTGTCTAGTTATTTTTTTATCTAATGAATTTAAAGGGACTTTTATACTGTTATAAAATACATACACAGTCTTATTGTAACTTATAAATAAACATCTACACAACACATTAAGAAAGATAAAAAAAAACAATTCTCAAATCTTCTTATAAAAATAAAAAAACCTTTTATTTCACACATTTGCAATATAACAATTAATAGTAGCTAATAATTATTTTTCCAAGTCCATGCAATAATAAATATAAAGTATAGGCATATATCTTCTTATACGAAGTTAAAAATATAAATTTTTATCTTATGCCTAATATATGATTTTCAAATTAAAAAGCACAATACTCACATGCACCTCCTAATGTTAAGAAAAAACATCGTTGCATACAATTTACCTACTGGCTCTGAATTTGTAGGCTCCTGTTTATATATACCAACTTATCTCAATTATCAGATTAATATGATCCATCTCAATAGTGTATTACTAAATATAAAATATTTCAATTTTCTGATATGAAACTATATAACTAACTTATATAATATTGTCACTATACACCAATGACTACCCTTTCTCTTATCTCTTATCTCCATCCAAGGGCTATAAGAGATTGTCTAGTGTAATAAGACCGCCCATTGTACTTATTTTAAATATAGCTATTTTTGTTTTGCTTTTAGTGTATAAATGTTACATATATACAACAAAAATATTAATTAATAAATATGATACTTGTTTTTTCACCGTCAAAACGCATAAGGTCTTGTTTAGTCAGGGGAGTTTCTATATATTTCTATATGTTCTGAAAATATATGTTGTTCGATCGTTGTACGTATAACTGCAGAAATATGCCTACGTACTCCACAAAATGTTAGAATCCACTACAGTACATTATAACCATAGACCATGTTCGAAGTGAATGAGTATCATAGAGAATAGTATTGATTTTTTTGAAGTGGAAAACTTACAACTATTATAACATTCGAACTTCGTTTCAGATTATAGAGCAACAGTGAATTTTTAAATTTTTTCGCTCGTTCTAAATTCAAAAGTTGTTCGAAAGGGACAAAACATTCGATAACTTAATTAATATATATTCTATTGCTATGAATGGCTAGACAAGCATGCCGTTCACCTGATGGTAAGCGATACGACCGCTCATGAACAGTGGCAAAATCAAACAATACTTTGAATCACAAAACAATGCTTGGCATTGCACTACGCTCGCCATCCTGAGACATAAGATGTTAAGCGTCAATATGTCCAGTAGTTACTCTGACTAAAATGTCAGTCAATCCGAAACACAACAGTGCATTAACACTGGTGTTTGGCGGGAGAAACAGACTCAGGCGGTCTCTCATATATGAGAGACCTACCACCAGTAGATTTATAGCCTGTCTATGAATAAGCCCGTTAAAGTTTATAGGTAGGTAATACTACTAAGTTCTCTGGTTTTATTGATATATACCTAGTCATGTCATAAAATCTGTCACATGTTTTATATAAAATAATTGAAACAAGTTTATTCATTATGTAACCATTTATATACCAAAATGAACTTAACAAAACATAGATTCTTATGACACTAAAGTTTATTCAAAATGACCTCCGTGATTTTGAATACAGGCCTTCAATCTGCGCGGCCAGTTGTCTGTCGCAGCACGAACGAGGTCCATGTCAATATCGGCGGCTGCCTTAATCAAGGATGTCTTGAGTGACTCCAAATTGGGATGAAGCTTTGAGCACGCCTTTTCCTCCAAATGTTGCCATATCTTGTAATCTAACGGATTCAAATCTTGACTGGAGGAGGGCCAGTCTTCGTGCCGGATGAAGTCGATTTCACGCGCCGCCAGCCAATCTTGTGTGCTCTTCGCTCTATGAGCTGGCGCCGGATCTTGCTGGAATACCCAGTGCCTGTTATTGAACATGGTATGAGAAACAGGTTCCACAAGGTTCGTCAGGACTGTATTTTGAAACACAACTGCATTCGTTTTTACAACTTTCTCACAAAAATGTACCTCTGTTAAGCCCCAATAAGAAACTCCCAACCATACCATGAGCGAGGATGGAAAATGACCTCGTGGGACACGTGGAATACGGTTGCTCGCTTCTTCACTATTGTGTGCGTACACCTTATCATTTTGTTTGTTGTAGCTCTCGTCTACGGTAAAAATATTTTCATCTGAAAAAAGAATTTCCCAATATTTTTTTCCCGCGTACGGCTTCAACAAAGCGCGGCATCTCTTCAGTCTTAGGTCCATTAGACGAGCATTCAAACGATGTCCTGTTTTTCTTCGATATGCCCGAAGCCCTAAGTCTTCATTTAACACCCTTTTCACCGTGGTTCTGCTTAACCCCATCTGAAGGGTCAACAGTTTCTGCTTACGTTTGGGAATTCGCGCCTTCACAGCTTTTATCACTGCTGGAGTCCTAACAGACCGAGGGCGACCACTTCTTGACCTGTCATCTACACTAGAGTCTTCATTGTATCGTTTGATGGTACGATAAACGAATCTTTTGGTTATATTCAAATTTTTCAGTATGTCAAAAATTTGAATTGGCGCGTAACCGCAACGATGCAACGCAATAACTGCAACACGGTCTTCTTTAAGCGTCAACTCCATATTTAAAAATGAGTAAAATTCTAAAAAGTAACCATTTTTATTTTCATGAACTATTCGAATTCAATAAACTTTTTTGTGGCCAGCATTCTAAAAGAAAAGTTTTTACTGTGTGACAATACTTATGACCTGACTGTGTATAAATACATGCAATAACTGATTTTGCACACAAACTATTTGTACAGTTTTACAGGACATTACATTAGTTTATAAGTATATCCGTTTGTTAATAAAATAATAATCGGTTAGAAAACTCATATATTTTGGGTTTTTCGGTTTCATGTTTTCTTATTGAGTTCCTCGGGAAGTGATATGTCTCTAGCATGACATTCATTGCGCTGTGCCTACACCTTTCGGTGGATATAGGCACACTACGAGGACCATGTATTTGATGTTGTGACTTAAAGAACTTTTGACAGCCGTTAGACGTCGGCTATGACATGAGAGGCGGCGGGTTCAATTCTCACACTGAGACAAATGTTTGTGAGGTCCACACATATTTATTTCGGGTCTAGGTATTTATGAAACTGAAAAGACTCTTGTAGGTACCGATACCCACGTCACAAATCTTAATTTATTTTAATGTGGGGTCAGAACTATTTATGTGACTGTTGGGTGTATTTATTTATTTATATATTCTTTATTTCACACCAGGTAGAGATGCAACGCAATAACTGCTACACGGTCTTCTTTAAGCGTCCACTCCATATTTAAAAATGAGTAAAATTGTAAAAAGTATACCTTTTATATTTTCATGAACAATTCGAAATTCGAATTCAAAGATACATTTATTAGGCTTGAGTTGGAACTGAATATATGATATAAAACATACACGTATAAATTTGGCCGTAAGACGAAGCAACGAATAACATGGCATTGATATAAGCACAATCAATTCTGGAATCTATTAAAAGCCAATCCGGCGCCATATAGACATATAACAACAATAAAATCGATGAGTACGAAGCCACGTTGCCAAACTACTTGGAGCATTTATTCTCATCTTATCTGTGATCCCTTGGTGGCAGATTAATATATGGGCGTCTTATGATTATTTTTATCTTGACGTAATGTGGCGAATCTCGAGTATTTTTATCATATCTGTTTTCAATTTGATGATCCGTTCAGATACAAACAAAAACAAGTTCAATAACACATTTTATCTGTGACTTCGAGCGCCTTTTGACATTTACTTCTTACCCGGTTGCAGGAGGCTGTCCCGCCCTCACATCGGAATTGGAAATAAATTATTGTCCACTTCCCTCCATGCAAAGCGGGTGACAAAACAATGAACTAAAGAGGTAAATAACCTCGCAAAAAGACTTTTACAGCCGGAGAAGCCAGCTGTAAAGCACCACGGATCAAATGATTATTACATTTAAGTGGGACCTATTATATGAGCTATTATACTTAATCCCAGTAAAAGGTTTGGCAAAAACGCATTAAAACACGGAAGTTCTTCCTAGTCTATACAAGGTCCATGTAGTATATAACTCCAAATGATATTTGCATACTATCCAGCATGGTTTTACGCTCATTCTGCTAAAGACTACACTCCCAAAGTATATGATGCGCACACAGAACAGATAAATATAGTTGGAAAGGAAATAAAAGCGTTTGACGCCACGAAATATTTATTTATTTGTTAAATTTATTGTACACCAGAAAAAAAAAAAACAGAAATTAAAACAAATTTAAAATAAGTACAATCGACGGCCTTATTGCACTAGGCAATCTCTTCCAGGCAACCTTTGGATGGAGATAAGACACAGGAGAGAGAAAGGGCAGTCTAGGGTGTATAGTGATAAAAGAATATATCCAAAAATAAACATATTAAAAACACAAAATAAAAGTAAAACATACATATAAATGCATACAAAATAGACATAAAATATAATAAACATAAAATATATAAATATAGTTAATCCTTTCCAAAATTAAACCAAGATAACAAACCGATTATTTTTTCTTAACAGTGATATTATTAAATTCAATTCGCGGCGGTAATTTTAAAGTTCCTTTTAGAATTAATTGGAACGTTTTATGTGGCGCAAACTATAAACGATTTCGATGGCCCCAATCATATGTATATTAATTTTAAACACGCGTCTGCCATATTTTCTAGTCCCGACCTACTGTTTGATTTTATTAGCAAGAGGCCATCGTCCGCATATCCGGTCAAAGAACATCCTGGCGGTAAGGGAATTGTAAGAATATCGTCAAAACCTACATCCACAAATAAGGACCTAAGACCGAGCCTTATGGACAACCCATCGTCAGTGGTTTCGACACGGTATAGTGTCCAAGTTTAAGTTTTGTTGTTCCATGCGAGAAATACGAGTAATTAAGAGAATATATATATTTTAAAGCAACCTCGTAAATTCAATAGTTTAAGAAGCAGCATTGGCCACCAAGTGTTGTCGAAAGCACCGGAGATGTCCAGGAAAATACCGAGTACATAATTGCACACCGATGTACTTACCGCTCTTCTAACCGAAATTGCCGCGTCGAAAGTTGACTTACCCGTAGTAAAACCGAACTGATTTTCGTGAAATGTTGGTCCAACCGGTAGCAATCGAGGGACGATAAGACGTTCTAAAAGTTTACCTAGCGACGGCAAGAGTGTAATAGGTCTATACGAATTAGGATCGTGTGGAGGTTTATCGCCATGCTTGGGTATTATCCGAATGAAACCGGTAAGCCATACCTATTTCTCGCACGGAACAACAAAACTTAAACTTGGATATTATGCCATGTCGAAACCACTGACGATAGGTTGTCCACACGGCTCGGTCTTAGGTCCTTATTTGTGGAATTTAGGCATCGACGATTAACCGGATATGCGGACAATGGCTTCTTGCTAATAGAGTAAAACAGTAGGTTGGGATTAGAAAACATGGCAGACGCGAGTTTAAAATTAATATGTGATGTTCTTGTGTAAGGCATATAGAACCGTTAGTACTGAAGCTTGGCCTGTCCTGTCGGGTGTACAGTCGACCTGGAGGTTCAACGTCTAACTAAACTCTACTAGGGAGAATATGAATAAAAGATTTTATCCGCATGTGAACTTTTAAAAGTTGACAGATTATTTTGACTGCTTTCAGTGGTATATAGCGAACTATTAGATGAATGGCAAAACAAATGACAGGTATCTTTGAAGGGACGGCATTTATACCAATATTTTCCTTGTGTGCGTGATTGTTTGACAAAGACCTAGCTAGATGTCGATTATTGCGTATCACAGTTCCTCACAGGCCATGGTAGCTTTGAGTCTAAACTATACCCTTTTAAGCTTGTTGAATCGCCTGCGTGCCCCTGTTCAACATCTAATTCCGAATATGAACAATACGCGCATGATATACTTTGGGAGTGTAGTCTTTGGCAGAATGAGCGTAAAACCATGCTGGATAGTATGCAAATACATGGACCTTGTATAGAATAGGAAGAACTTCCGTACTTTAAGGCGTTTTTGTCAAACCTATTACTGGGATCAAGTATAACAACTCACATAATAAGTCCCATTTAAATGTAATAATCATTTTATCCGTGGTGCTTTACAGCTGGCTTCTCCGGCTATAAAAGTCTTTTTGCGAGGTTATTTACCTCTTTAGTTCATTGTTTTGTCACCCGCTTTGCACGGAGGGAAGTGGACAATAATTTATTTCCAACTGTTATTAATTTTACTTTCTGATTGATTTCGTTGCGGGTTAAAGACAAGTTAGATATTCCCGGAGACTCGCCGAGCCTCAATCCTCGGTGTCATTACATTGCGTGCTACTGTTAATCCTGACTTACAGGAGTTAGAGTGGTGGGTGTGAGGGCGGGACAATCTCCTGCAACCGGATAAGACGTAAATGTCAAAAGGCGCTCGAAGTCACAGATAAAATGTGTTATTGAACTTGTTTTTATTTGTATCTGAACGGATCATCAAATTGAAAACAGATATGATAAAAATACTCGAGATTCGCCACATTACGTCAACATAAAAATAATCATAAGACGCCCATATATTAATCTGCCACCAAGGGATCACCGATAAGATGAGAATAAATGCTCCAAGTAGTTTGGCAACGTGGCTTCGTACTCATAGATTTTATTGTTGTTATCTATACTAATATTATAAAGCTGCAGAGTTTGTTTGTTTGTTTGTTTGTTTGAACGCGCTAATCTCTGGAACTACTGGTCCGATTTGAATGATTCTTTCAGTGTTGGGTAGTCCATTTATCGAGGAAGGCTATACGCTATACATCATCACGCAATGACCTAAAGGAGGAAAGCAGTAGTGATATTTCTAGCGAGGAAATTTTGTTCGTTTTTCGTGGTCCGATTGGTCGATATTCTAAACTGAACATTTTGACCGCTATTTTAAAACGTGTATGCACCCGGGCGGAGCCGGGCCCGACCACTAGTATGTCTATATGGCGCCGGATTGGCTTTTCATAGATTCCAGAATCGATCGTGATTATATCAATGTCATGTTATTATTTGTTTGTAAAGAATGCTCGGTAAGATTGACTAGAACTTCGTCTTGCGGCTAAATTATTTAGGGTATTTTATGTATCACATATTTAGTTCCAAATGTAGCCTAATAAATCTTTGTTGAAATCCTATGACACTTTAGAATATGCGGAAAAAAAACGCTAATGCCTTTAATATCGTTTAAATAATTACTTAGTGTAGATTTTGCGAAGAGAATATAAGGGAGCAATTTAATTGACAATAAACGACTTTGAGTGAATAAGAAAGAGCCTTTATAAACATGCTCGTGAATGTAGGTCTCTCATATATGAGAGGCCGCCTGGGTAGGTACCACCGCAATGTCTGTTTCTCCTGCCAAACACCAGTGTTAATGCACTGTTGTGTTTCGGATTGAAGGATATTGTAGTCAGAGTAACTACTGGACATATTGACGCTTAACATCTTATGTCTCAGGGTGGTGAGCGCAGTGCAATGCCAAGCATCGCTTTGTAATTCAAAGTGTTGTTTTTTTTTTTTTTGTTTTCGGAGGGAAAAACGGTTTATCGCTACCGCTGCCTGGGGAAAAGGCAGGCGGTTATGTTGGTTTCGCCAGTCTTACGACTCAACGCTGAACCACCCGGAATGGATGTTAACATCCAGGTGACCGTTGAGTCGCGTCCCTAACAAAATTCCTACACCGGCATACCAACCAAAAACCCCACGGTGAACCTCTTCAGCGCATTGGAGCGGGTCCGGGTTCCTAAGGCTTTGGCGCCCTAGCCTCATCCTGCACAATGTCGCGACACGACACACCCCACATATTGTTCTTCACGTAGTCGCTATTAGTGGACGTTACGCAGCCCCCCGCTGCGTGCCCGCGACTACCATTGCCCCCATTAGTCGCCTCTTGTTTAGTTTTGCCACTGTTCATGAGCGGTCGTATCGCTTACCATCAGGCGAACGGCATGCTCGTCTAGCCATTCATAGCAATAAAAAATATATTTTGGTTATCGAATGTTTGTCCCTTTTGAATGACTTTTGAATTTAGAACGAGCGAAAAAGACAAAAAAATCGACGTTGCTCTATGATCCGAAACGAAGTTCGAATGTTATGATAGTTATAAGTTTTCCACTTCAAAAAATCAATACTATTCTCTATAATACGTATTCACTCCGAACATGGTCTATGGTTATAATGTACGATAGTGGATTCTAACATCTTGTGGAGTACGTAGGCACATTTCTGTTGTTTAACGTACGACGTTCGAGCAACACATATTTTCAGAACATATAGGTAGAAACATATAATACCTAACTTCCCTGACTAGACAAGACTTTATGCGTATTGACGGCGAAAAACAAGTACAATAAATATTTTTTTATATAATTTTTATTTTATATATGTAACATTTATATAATAAAAGAAAAACAAAAACAAATATAGCTATTTTAATATTAGTACAATGGGGGGGCTGATTGCACTAGGCAATCTCTTACAGCCTTTGGATGGAGATAAGAGATAAGAGAAAGGGTAGTCATTGGTGTATAGTGACAAGAATATATAAGTTAGTTATATAGTTTCATATCAGAAAATTTTAATATTTGATATTTAGTAATACATTATTGACATGGATCATATTAATCTGACAATTGAGATAAGTTGGTGCATATAAGTAGGAATCCACAAATTCTGAGCCAGTAGGTCAATTGTATACAACGATGTTTTTTCTTAACATTAGGAGGTGCATGTGAGTATTGTACTTTTTAATTTAAAAATCATATATTAGGTAGGGGTTTCCCTACGAAATCGAATCAGAAATGAGGAGATCCGTAGGAGAACTAAAATAACCGACATAGCCCGCCGGATTAGCAAGTTGAAGTGGCAATGGGCAGGGCACATAGCGCGGAGATTTGATGACCGATGGGGTCGGAAAGTGCTCGAATGGAGGCCGCGTAGCGGAAAGTGCAGCGTGGGACGTCCACCCACAAGATGGTCCGACGATCTGGTAAAGGTCGCGGGACGTCGCTGGATGCAGGCTGCCTCCAACAGGTCTCTGTGGAAATCATTGGGGGAGGCCTATGTTCAGCGGTGGACTTCCTTTGGCTGATGGATGGATGGATGGATGGATATTAGGTATAAGATATAAATATATATTTTTAACTTGGTATAAGAAGATTTGAGAATTGTTTTGTTTTTATCTCTCTTAATTTGTTGTATAGATATTTTTTATAAGTTACTATAAAGCGGTGTATGTATTTTCTAATAGTATAAAAGTTCCGTAAAATTTATTAAATAAAAAAATAACTAGATAAAAGGAGAATAAAACCATTGACAAACTCTATGTCTTCGGGCTTGTTGGTTTGTCGTCCGCCTTTAAGAATATATATACAAATTCAATAATTTTAACCCCTTCAATAAACACACTGGCCGAATGAAACCAGAATTTTACGAATGCATTTATAACTCAATTTTGGATTGTCTTAATAATAATTCTTGAGACGTATTCATATGCAGCAACATCTTACTTTCCAGATGGAACTTTTAGTGACTACAGACAATAAAACTAAATATTTCGCATAAAAATAAATAATAGTTTAAAAAAACTAAAAAAATACGCTTTTATAGAAAATAAATAAATAAATAACACCCAACAGTCACATACATAGTCCTGACCCCACACTAAGATCGAGTCTTGTATCGCGGGTATCAGGAACTACGAGAGACTTTTCGGTCTCACAAACACCCAGACCCGGAAGAAATATTTGTGGGCCGCACAAACATTTCTCTCGGTGCGGGGATCGAACCCGCGGCCTCTCGTTTCACAGGCGGCGTCTAACCAACTGCGCCACGGAGGCTGTCAAAATCCAACGAAAAAGCGTATTTTTTTAGTTTTTTAAAACTATTATTTATTTTTCATTTTTTAGTCGAATCTTCTTGGTCTTGACAGACACTTCGGGTCTCAGGAAAACAAAAATCGCTAATCCTGATTTTCCTAGTAAAGATAACGGGTCAAAATGTTTAAAATATTGAATTGTCATCGGTCCTTAATAAGTATGCCAAATGTTGAGTTAATCCGACGTTTTGAAGGGGGTCAAAATCATGTACAAAGATTCTGTTACATACTAACATACATACGTCTGAAGCTAATAAAAGCGTATAATATCATTGTGTTTGAAGTCACTAAAACTAAATGTGAACTAAATGTATTAAAATATCTTCTAGACTCCTTCTCGCCTGCTATGGAGTACTATGCGAGAGTAAAGTGACCAATGCTCGTCGCGAACCAAGAAAGATCCCCGAAGGATTCCTGTTTGGGGCAGCAACAGCTGCATACCAAATAGAAGGAGCTTGGAACGAAGACGGTATGTTTGGAACAGTTTTATAAACTGAGCGGCTCAGCCCGGCTTCGCCTGGGTGCAGATTGTGTAAAAAAATAGAATATATTTGCGTTATATATTTTTTTATCACACTACTGCCCATGAACATCTATGTTTTTTTTTTATTCCTATGAATGGCGAGACGAGCATGCCGTTCGCCTGATGGTAAGCGATACGACCGCTCATGAACAGTAGCAAAACCAAAAAACACCTTGAACTACAAAGCAATGCTTGGCATTCCACTGCGCTCGCCATCCTGAGACATAAGATGTTAAGACTCAATATGTCCAGTAGTTACTCTGGCTACAATGCCCTTCAACCCGAAACACAACAGTGCGTTTACACTGCTGTTTTACGGGAGAAATAGACACTGCGGTGGTACCCACCCAGATGGCCTCTCACATATGAGAGACCTACCACCAGTAAAATAACCTACCACCAGTAAAATAACTATGTATAGGTTTGAGTCATGTATATATTGCCAGCCCATCAAAAAGGACGGGAAGCAGGAAGGAAAATGTGTGGGAATATATAAATAAACTTTTATTTAAAAGTATCCTCAGATCTTAATTTATTACTTAGACTATTTAGTTGAAAAAGCAATGCATTTAAGAATAATATTTTATATCTAGAAGTCTGATATTTTTATATAAACCAACCTCGTATAAAAAAAAGAACTCACTTCACAGATAATAATTTATATTATATAAACCAACACAATATTTTTGCTAAAGGTAAAACGGAGAGCATCTGGGACACTACGTGTCACATAGTGCCAAGCCGCATCGCCGACGGATCAACTGGAGACATAGCCAACGACTCCTACCATTTATACAAACGAGATATAGAAATAATAAGGGAACTTGGTCTAGACTTCTACAGGTTTTCTATCTCATGGCCCAGGATACTACCAACTAGCTTCCCTGACGTCATCAACGAAGCTGGAGTAGCTTACTACAACAAACTTATTGATGAATTGCTAGAATACAATATTAAACCTATGGTTACGATTTACCACTGGGACTTGCCTCAGAAACTCCAAAATATGGGTGGATGGACCAACCCTCATATCGTAGACTGGTACGCGGATTACTCACGAGTTCTGTTTGAGTTGTTTGGGGACAGGGTCAAGTATTGGATAACTATAAATGAACCTAGGGAAATTTGCTTGCGAGGATATGGCTGGGGTACTTTGGCACCACAGATTAACATGCCGGGAACTGCAAATTATATTTGCGGTAAGAATGTGCTTTTAGCTCATGCTAAGGCCTATCACATCTATGATAAAGAATACAGGCCAAGTCAGAATGGAACGATTTTTATTACTATTAGTGCTGAAAGTTACCAGGCGAATAGTGAAAGCGAAGAAGATATCATTGCTGCTGAGGAAGCTACCTTGTTTGATGTGAGTATGATTATGAGTGTATTGAAAAAAACATAATGATATTTAATGTTCAATAGTTGCAAAATATGAATGTTATTGGAATGTAAAGTCCGCTAACACAGACTAGTCTAGCGTTAGGGAATATATCCCTTAAATTTCCCGATATCCATCCAAAGGTTGTCTGGCAGATATCGCTCATGGCGATAAAACAGCCTTTTGTATTTTTGTATTTTAGTTTCTCTTTATTGTTGTTATATTATATTAGTGTACAATGAAGATTAAATAATAAATATATGGCATAACCCCTCTCAATAGTATTCTCGAATGTAGAGGAGGCCCGTACGCTCCAGTGGGACGCATAATGGTTAATGCTAATCTAAGTGCAAGTCGAAGTAGTGGAAATAAGAGATAACGCGTTTCGCATTTTTTTCATTAATTTAAGAATGTAAAACACTGGGAAATTATATGTATATTTAAAAAGTAATCAGATAAAGCGAAAAAAATGACTATGAAAATATTAGATTTTATCGATTAATCTTGCGGTATAATTATTTCAGTTGATTTTATTAATTACTTTATGATTCTGTTTGTCGATTATGAGTGATTTGTTATTGATTGTTATTCCTACTGTATTGACATACATAAAAACAAACCGTATATTAAACCTTTTAAAAATATGACTTTTAGTTGGGCCAATACGGACACCCAGTTTTCTATGAGACGGGTGACTACCCTCAAGTGATGAAGGAGAGGATAGCTGAAAAAAGCGCCGCACAAGGTTTCCCTCGCTCCCGATTGCCAGAACTAACACCCGAGGAGATCGATTACATTCGGGGAACATCGGATATGTTCGGGCTCAACCACTACTCCACTTATCTGACTTATAGAAACGAGTCAGTTATTGGCTATTATGCGGCACCTTCCTATGACGATGACCTCAGTGTAATTTCTTATCAGAGCCCTGATTGGCCAACTGGATCTCATCCGAGAGTTAAGGTAAGGACTGCTTAAGTCAGATTAATGAATGATAAGATATTTGGTATGTTAATAATGTTCCTTTACTCTGGTCTCGGATCGAGAGTAATAGATAGCAAAAATATTATACGAGTTCTAGTTGTCGAATAACCACAGAAGGGAAACTAATCTACCGTAGATTTATTTTTCGTATGTTTTATTTATGATATAATAATATCTTGTTTTTTTTCTGAGCATCATTGATATTATTGTGTGGTGATAATGATATTGGAACGAGAATGTAAATTCCAAATTGTAAAATTTTGAGTTCGATTTTCCATTTCAGCAATCAGAGTTTAACGGCCGAATACTCAAATGTCATTCAAATATTAATTTGCTCTTAACTGTGCACGGCCCACTTAGCCAGTGCATTTAAGCAGCATTTGCCCTGGTAAATGCAACACAATATGTACGTCGCGTTTGAATATACGAGCGTTAGAATTTAAAAAAAAACACAATTTACTCGGCATAAATTAATTTCATATAACGTTTTTAACACACTTAATAATAACGTAGCAATTATATTCCATACTTTCATCAAATAAAGGTTGATATAAGAAGCAGATTACACGTAGCTTTGAAAATTAAATTTTACCAAAGCCATAAAATTTTTGTTGAAAAACGCGCTCAAAATTCCATTTAAAACACAGGATGTTCAAGTAAAAACAAAAATAAGCCAGATAATAATAAAAGTCATTTTCAGACTACACCATGGGGTTTCTACAATCTACTTAGAAAAATAGGGCAATACTACAACAATGTCCCAATTTTCGTCACCGAGAACGGTTACACAACGAACGTAGGCTTAGAAGACGACGATCGAACAAACCACTACAGGGAGTATCTGAATGCTTTGCTGGATGCTGTGGATGATGGCTCTGACATAAGAGGTTATACTGCTTGGAGCTTGATGGATAATTTTGAATGGACGGCAGGATACACGTGAGTACCTATTTATATACTTTCTTGGTATTTTAATTGTCGTTCTTTTCCTGCTAGTTTACCTTAATATAGAGCGCACGATAGATGCAGCAGCAAAACTGGATGTATTTTTTTTTAATTTTATTGCATAGTTTCGGAAAACGAGCAGACAAATCACCTGATGGTAAGTGATCACTGCAGTAAACATCCACATTTGCATTGTAAATTTGCTGCCAGCCCATTAAATCAGGAGGGAAGCGGGAAGAAACAAGGATGTGTGTATTGGGCAATCTTTTAAATAAGTATTTACCAGATTGCCCAATACAGTGTATTTACACGGCAGACATGTCGATCGAATGTACCATGTCGGTGTCCGATTTTATCTTGGTATCTGAATTAATGTGTAATACCTTTTCAGGCAAAGGTTCGGCTTGTACGAAGTCGACTACGACAGCCCGGAGCGCACGCGCACTCCGCGCAAATCAGCGTTCTTTTACAAAGAGCTTCTTCGCACTAGGATTCTGGACTTCGAATACGAACCTACCACTAACGTTATGACTATTGACGACGGCTACTGAATAAAGATTTGAATTTCGAATGCTTTCTTTTAATTCGCCATTTGTGGAAGAAATACTTTTCAAAAATGACTGGAATATCCTATTTATTTACCTAATGGTAATTGAAAGTAAAATATGAATTGCAATGCGGTTAACATTATTTGATCTCATTTGGTCTTTAGTATGAAATAAAATGATAATTATTTGCGTGAATACATAGGCAGCATATAAATGTTTAGAAGTGATTTCTGCCACATTTGTTACTTAATTTCTTTTTTAAATCCTGCTATTATTCAAGTCACTCCATGATAAAATTAAAAATATAAAGCGGCCCATTCACAGCATTTTAATGCCAGTTTGAATTCCACTTAAAATGCGTCGTGCATATCCCGTGAATCATTTTCACTAAACCGTAATGAACATTCTAATTTGCGGTCAATATCGTACGTGATTTTATTTTTTTATTCGGACAATATACAGGGTATATCAAGACTGCTACCGAAAACGAAGCCGAGTGGTAGTTTTAGTGACTTCGGACACAAGGCAATTAAAAATTTTGAAAAAAAAAAAACAATGTTTTTCTTTCTTAACTTCGTATTTGGGTGGTAAATACATAGTTTTTTCTGAAATAATATTGTACACCCTTTCATTTATGAAGATGCGTTTTTACACAAGCGCTTAAATTATTAAAAACGACGATATTTTTACTGGTGGTAGGTCTCTCATATGTGACAGGCCATCTGGGTAGGTACTACTGCAATGTCTATTTCTCCCACCAAACAGCAGTGTAAATGCACTGTTGTGTTTCGGATTGAAGGGCATTGTAGCCAAAGTAACTACTGGACATATTGAGAAAAAAATATTATGTCTCAGGATGGCGATCGCAGTGGAATGCCAAGCATTGCTTTATAATTCGTGGTGTTGTTTGGTTTGCTACGGTTCATGAGGGGTCGTATCGCTTACCATCAGGTGGACGGCAAGTTGCAATAAAATTAATCACAAAAAATTTGTCGCGTTTCTTTGCGAAATTTTCAATTGCATTATGTTAGTAGTCACTAAAACTACCACCCGGCTTCGTTTTTGGTAGCAGTCTTGATATACCCTGTACATATTATGAATATTTAATTCCTGTAAAAATATTCTCAACCTTGTACGATCAAGGGTCTATTTTTATTTTATTTCACTTCATTTTTATTTAAATGCACTGTTGTGTTTCGGATTGAAGAGCATTGTAGCCAGAGTTACTACTGGACATATTGAGACTTCATATCTTATACCTCAGGATGACGAGCGCAGTGGAATGCCAAGCATTGCTTTGTAATTCAAGGTGTTGTTTTGGTTTTGATTTATATCACTCTTTCTTTATAAAGCTAACTAATGAGTATAATATTTATATTTAGCGCCTCGCTTGTGACTTAATTAGTGTGGTTTCAGAATGTAAGGGTTAATTAAATACACCCAACAGTCACATACATAGTCCTGACCCCACACTAAGATCTATCCTTGTGCCGTGGATATCAGGACTACGAGGGACTTTTTGGTCTCACAAACACCCAGACCTGAAACAAATACCTGTGGATCACACAAATATTTGTCTTGGTGTTGAGATCGAACGTGCGGCCTCACGTTTCGGAGCCGGCGCTTAACCAAGTGCGCCACGGAAGCTGTCAATTTTACCTAGACATTATATATATACCTTATTCATGTTATATATTATATTATTTTACTGTAAGTCATTCTTTATTTTTTACTCTGCCCTCTCTTTCTCCTTCTTTTAAATCCATCCCATGATTATCTGTAAGACATTACTGTAGAGCGATAAGACCGCCATTTGTATTTTTTTTTTGTTACTGTATAGTGTTTTAAGTTTGTGTACAATAAAGATTTAAATAATAATAATATACCATCGCTTTTTTTATTACAATGAATGACGAGACGAGCATGCCATTCGCCTTATACGCGATACGACCGCTCATGAACAGAAGTAAAACCAAACAACACCTTGAATTACAAAGCAATGCATGGCGTCCCACTGCGCTTGCCATTCTGAGACATAAGATGTAAAGTCTCAATATGTCCAATAGTTACTCTGACTACAATGACCTTCAAAACGAAATACAACAGCACATTTAAACTGCTGTTTGGCGTGAGAAATAGACGTTGCAGTGGTACCCACCCAAGCAGCCTCTCACACATGAGAGACCTACCACCATTAAAAGTGTGTGTCCTTCATCATTCCAATTGCCTGCATTACTCCTTCTTCATTCAAGCCATTCCTCTTTGGAATGCGCTCCCTCCCCAGATCAAGGTGTCCATTAACCGTTTCGTGTTTAAAAGAATGGTTCGGGAATTGAAAATTAATTGCTCGATGGAGTGACTGACTCATAACATTAGTCTGCCATCGCATAATATATTTAATGTACTTAAATTAAAGTAAACATATCGTCTCATATAGTATGTAGGTAAACACCTATTTATAGTTATGTATAGATGTACATTAATAGGTAGGTGTGTAATCAAATAAGCATATCATGTACCCCTACTTCTGTCATCTCGGTACCATCTCAGGTAGACTAGAAGAAAATGCTTCTGGCATTAAGTCAGCATATGCACAATATCTTTGCATATGTATGAAGTGAAATAAAATAAAAATAGACTCTTGCTCATTCATGCTAGAGAATATTTTTACAGGAATTAAATATTCATAATATATATTGTCTGAATAAAAAAAAATCACGTACGACATTGGCCGCAAATGAGAGTGTTCATTACAGTTCAGTGAAAATGATTCAAGGGATATGCACGACGCATTTTAAGTGGAATTCAAACTGATATTAAAATGCTGTGAATGGGCCGCTTTATATTTTAAACTTGATCATGGAGTGACTTGAATAAAAGCAGGATTTAAAAAATATATTTAAGGAATAAATTAAAATGACATTAAATTACAATAAATAGTAATTAATGACGGAAGCATTTAATTTAAATTCTAAAGAAATGTGGCAGAAATCACTTCTAAACATTTACAGATTGCCTATGTATTCACACAAATAATTTTCATTTTATTTCATACTAAAGATCAGATGAGATCTAAAAATGTTAACAGCATTGCAATTCATCTTTTACTTTCAATCACCATTAGGTAAATAAATAGGATATTCCAGTCATTTTTGAAAAGTATTCCTTCCAAAAATGGCGAATTAAAAAAAGCATTCGAAATTCAAATCTTTATTCAGTAGCCGTCGTCAATAGTCATTACGTTAGTGGTAGGTTCGTATTCGAAGTCCAGAATCCTAGTGCGAAGAAGCTCTTTGTAAAAGAACGCTGATTTGCGCGGAGTGCGCGTGCGCTCCGGGCTGTCGTAGTCCACTTCGTAAAAGCCGAACCTTTGCCTGAAAAGGTATTACACATTAATTCAGATACCAAGATAAAATCGGACACCGCTATGGTACATTCGATCGACATGTCTGCCGTGTAAGTACACTGTATTGGGCATCTGATAAATACTTATTTATCAATACACACATCCTTTTTTCTTTCCGCTTCTCTCCCGATTTAATGGGCTGGCAGCAAATTTATAATGCAAATGAGGATGTTCACTGCAGTGATCACTTACCATCAGGTGACTTGTCTGCTCGTTTACCGAAACTATGCAACTAACAGAAAAAGAACGGCAATTAAAATTAGAAAGTATATAAATAGGTACTCACGTGTATCCTGACGTCCATTCAAAATTATCCATTAAGCTCCAAGGAGTATAACCTCTTATGTCAGAGCCATCATCTACAGCATCCAGCAAAGCATTCAGATACTCCCTGTAGTGGTTTATTCGATCGTCGTCTTCTAAGCCTACGTTCGTTGTGTAACCGTTCTCGGTGACGAAAATTGGGACATTGTTGTAGTATTGCCCTATTTTTCTAAGTAGATTGTAGAAACCCCATGGTGTAGTCTGAAAATTAAGTTTATTATTATCTTGCTTAATTTTTTTTTTTACTTAAACATCATGTATTTTAAATGGGAATTTGAGCGCGTTTTTCAATAAAAATTTGATGGCTTTTGTAAAATTTAATCTTCAGTGCTATGTGTACTAATCGCCTTCTCATGTCAACCTTTATTTAATTAACGTGTGGAAATATCATTGCTACATTATTGTTAAGGGTGTTGAAAAGGTTTCAAGAAATTATTTGATGACTAGTAAATTGTATTTGTTTAAATTCTAAAACTCAAATTGCTGAAGATGACAATCGAACTCAAAATTTTACAATTCAGAATTATCTTTTCAATATATAACCACATAATAATATCAATGATGCTTAAGAAAAATATAACAAGATATAATTCCATCATAAATAAAACACAAAAATTTCGTAAATAAATAAATCCAAGATAGATTGGTTTCCCTTCCGTGGTTACTCAACAACTAGGACTCTAGTCGGACATGGGGCCGACATTGGCACATTTGACAAATATTTGTCTCGATTCTAGAGTCGAGAGGTCGCCTCTTGTTACGGCTATTCGCTTGTCGGTGGGTTCAGGCGCTCTCTATATAGATTTCACGTGCGATATTTTATCTGTTATCTCCAAATAGGAATGTGATATTATTTCCTGAGTACGTGTTTATCACAGTGAAACCAGGAAAACAATAGCAAACATTCCCTATCACATTACTCGATCTTAACGTTATTAATCTTGTCATATTTTTGGCCAATTTTCTTATATTTTTTGTATGTTCGATATTTCTTTCTCTTCGTATATTTGACCTAATTCTATAGCTTTGGACTGAATTTGCTCAAAAAATGCTGAGATGATTTTATAGGTAACTTCAGTTATTAAGTTGAAAACTAATATCGTGAGAGGTACAATACAAATTAAATATATTGAAAATCTATCAAACTGATCAAAGAAAGTGTGTTTCGTTTTTAAGCACTTTGTGTACATCCAGTTTTGAACCGGCGCGGCGCGACTGACATAATTGTTTCGACCAACGATAGATATAACTCTATCTGGAATTGCAATACACTTACCAATTAACATCCAGTATATTATTTTCCTATCGTATAATATTTTTGCTATCTAGTATTCTATCGATCAGAGTTCAGGGTAAAAGAACATTGTTTACATCCTAAGTATTGTGCTATTAATCCTACTAAAGCACTCCTTACCTTAACTCTCGGATGAGATCCAGTCGGCCAATCAGGGCTCTGATAAGACATTACACTGAGGTCATCGTCATAGGAAGGTGCCGCATAGTAGCCAATAACCGACTCGTTTCTATAAGTCAGATAAGTGGAGTAGTGGTTGAGCCCGAACATATCCGATGTTCCCCGAATGTAATCGATCTCCTCGGGTGTCAGTTCTGGCAATCGGGAGCGAGGGAAACCTTGAGCGGCGCTTTTTTCAGCTATCCTCTCCTTCATCACTTGAGGGTAGTCACCAGTCTCATAGAAAACTGGGTGTCCGTATTGGCCCCACTAAAATTAATATTACTTTTCAAAAGCTTGAAAATATACGGTTTATTTTGATGTATGTCAATACAGTAGGAATAACAGTCAATAACAAAGCCCTCATAATCGTCAAACAGAAACATAAAGTTGTTAATAAAATCAACTAAAGGAATTGTTGAATATTGTATTCTAATTTCGAATTTGGCGCCTCTTTGTGCAAATGCGCGCTTTAACAAATAGATGTCATTCTATTCCTCTGACATCAAGCGACCGTGTATTACTAATTATATTTCGTGCTAGTTTTTCAAATAAATAGTTGTTAAACCTGAGCAACGTAGTTTACATCTACAGGTTTAGGACCCAGGAAAGCTCAGAAATAAAGTCAGTGCAAAATCGTATTGTAAAATCAGTGATCAAAGACATAGAAAGAAACTTAACCTCAAAAGTGAAACGTGTTCCATGTGAACTTTTTTTGTTGGACTTTAGTGAACTATTTTGGAAATAGAACTGAGTTTTCTCATTAAAAATGTCGTTAAATAACACTTCCGCATTAATCGAAAAGCTGTCTGGCCGTGAAAATTATGCCACCTGGCGTTTTGCAATGCAAACATATTTACAACATGAAGAACTCTGGGATTGCATAGAAGACAACACAGAATGTATAGATTTGAAACGGGACACTAAAGCAAAGACGAAGATAATACTCTCAGTGGATCCAACAAATTATGTGCATATTCAAGAGGCTCGCACTGCCAAAGAAGTATGGGAGAAATTGTCGTCAGTGTTCGACGACTCTGGGCTGACACGTCGAGTAGGACTGCTGCGTGACCTGTGTAATACGTCGCTCAGTGAATGTCAAAGTGTAGAGGAATATGTAAGCAAAATAATAGGTACCGCTCATAAGCTCAGAAATATAGGCTTTAAGGTAGACGACGAGTGGCTGGGGACACTGCTACTCTCCGGTCTTCCTGAAACTTATCAGCCCATGATAATAGCCATAGAGAGCTCCGGCATGAAAATTACCTCAGATTCTGTTAAGGCAAAGTTGTTACAAGATGTAAAACTGTCTAAAGATGATTCCAAGGCTTTTGCAGTAAACAAAAAGTTTCAGAAATATCATAAAAAGCCATCAAAAGGACCTAGATGCTATACTTGCAATAAATATGGCCATAAGAGCTCAGAATGCAAGTCTAAAACTAAAGACACACACAAACCAAGTAGTTCATCATATGCTGCTGTATTTGTAGCATCATCCTCACAAAATGATGCCTGGTATGTGGACTCTGGTGCAACCTCGCACATGACCAAACACAAGGATTTGCTTCAGAATATGTCAACCTCTCCAATAAGAAAAATAAGAGTTGCGGATAACAAAGAGTTATCTGTGCAATCTTCAGGGCAAGTAAGCTTGGACACTTTTAATGATAAAGGTGATGTGAAAAAGGTCCTATTCAACAATGTTTTATATGTTCCCGAACTGGCAACTAACCTGCTGTCAGTGAGTCAGATTATTCAAAATGGTGGCCAAGTAAGATTCGACAAATCTGGCTGTGTGATTATTAATAGTAAAAAGCAGATAGTAGCAACAGCTAGTATAATCAACAACATGTACCGGCTGAACACTCCCGGAGGAGGTTATGCATGCATGTCTGATGTTGAAGACCAAGATATTTTCCTGTGGCACCAAAGAATGGGACACCTCAATTTCGACAGTTTAAAGAAAATGCCTGAAAATGCTGACAATGTAACTTTCTCACCAAAAATAGAAAGTCTGACATGTGTCACCTGTAAAGAAGGTAAGCAAACACGGCTACCTTTTAAAAGTGAAGGAACAAAATCAAAGGCTCCCCTTCAACTGGTACACTCAGACATATGTGGACCTATGGAAACTCAAACAATAGGAGGTGCCAAGTATTTCCTAACCTTTATAGACGATTATACTAAGAAGGTTTATGTTTATTTTCTTGGCAAAAAGAGTGACACACTAGAAAAATTCAAAGAATTCAAAAATGAAGTGGAAAATCAATTGAATAGACACATAAAGATTCTAAGAACGGATAATGGCCTGGAGTATGTCAGTAAGGAATTCAATGACTACTTGAAAAGTGCTGGTATCATACACCAGACTACCACTCCATACACTCCTGAACAAAATGGGACTGCAGAACGGATGAACAGAACCCTCATTGAAAGAGCAAAATGTATGCTGCTTAATGCAAGACTACCAAAACTATATTGGGCAGATGCGATACACACAGCTGCCTACATAATTAATCGTTCTCCAACTAAGTCCATCTCATTCAAGACACCAGAGGAATTGTGGTCTGGACGGAAGCCAAATGTTAAACATATGCGCATATTTGGCTGTGAAGCCATGGTTCACTTACCACAAGAGAAACGTAAAAAGTGGGACCCCAAGGCACAAAAAATGATATTCATTGGCTATTGTGACCATAGTAAAGGCTATAGATTCATAATACCAAACTCTAGAAAAGTGATAAAAACCAGGGAAGCTACATTTCTTGAATCTACTGTCAAAAGAGATTATGTATCCTTACAACTGTCAGAAAAGAATCCTGTAACAAAAATTGATGTGAATGAGGAAAATAATACCACTGAAATAGATGATGAATTTTTAACAAGTTCAAATGATACTATATGTGACAATAACACATCTTCCGACAGTGAGTACTCACCTACCATCAGTTTAGATTCTCCTATAGTTAATAATATGATATTGAGACCTAGAAAGAAGAGAAATGAAGTAAAACTAGATGATTCTGAAGAAAGTACTTACCTGTGTCAAAGTAAAGACATTCCCACAGATGTTCCAATAACATATAAGGAAGCTGTGAACTCAGTTAATAAAGATAAATGGATTAAGTCCATTAGTGAGGAACTAGAAGCTCATCAGAAGAATAACACTTGGACATTGATTGAAAAACCTCTGAATGCAAAAGTTATACCATGTAAATGGGTATTCCGAATTAAGAATGAATCAACAGGTCCAAGATATAAATCAAGGCTGTGTGCAAAAGGGTATTCACAGACCAAGGGAATCGACTACCATGAAACTTATGCTCCGACAGTCAGGTATGATTCTATACGTTTGCTTCTTTCAGTTGCAGTACAAAACAATTTGAAAATTGTACAACTGGATGTCAAAACAGCATTTCTTTATGGAGAACTTGGTGAGACAATATACATGAAACCACCAGAGGGCCTGCGTCATGAAGATAATATGGTATGTAAACTTAATAAATCATTATATGGTTTAAAGCAGGCTCCACGGTGTTGGAACAGCAAATTTGACTCTGTGCTTAAGAAGTTTGGCTTTGTCAACAGTAAAGCAGACCAATGTGTGTATATTGGAGAAGTCAATAAAAAGAAATGCTATTTATGCTTATATGTTGATGATGGGTTGTTATTTTCTTCAGATGAATTAGCTCTACAGGAAATAACTAAAGAATTAAGAACCATATTTGAAATTAAAATATTAACCAAACCTGAAAACTTTGTGGGAATGCAAATTGAACAGTTCAGTAAATGCATTTTTATTCATCAAAGTAAATATATAGAACATATGTTGGTCAAATTCAACATGACTAATGCTCATTCCAATAGTGTTCCAGTTGACCCCCATATGAAATTGCAAAAAGGAATCGAAGAGGGTAAGAAGGATGTACCATACAGAGAAGCAGTGGGATCCCTGATGCATCTGGCCATTGTGAGTCGACCAGATATCATGTTTGCTGTCAGTCTAGTAAGTCGTTTCCTTAACTGCTATAATCAGACGCATTGGAATGCAGTAAAACGAATATTCAAATACTTGAAAGATACAAAAGAGTATGGGTTGTGCTATACACAATCTCCTCAAATATCACATGTCTCATGCTATAGTGATGCAGACTATGCAAATGATATAGACACACGCCGTTCAGTCACTGGCTATGTATTCATCAAGAATGGGGCGGCTGTAACTTGGTCCAGCCAACGACAACAAACGGTGGCTCTGTCCACAACAGAGGCTGAATTTATGGCAGCCTGTGCTGCTACCAAAGAGGCAATGTGGATCAAGCAGTTTTTAAGTGATATTAATGAATATAAACAAGACTCAATCTGTCTTAATTTAGATAACCAAAGTGCTATTAGTGTCATTAAAAACATAAATTTCCATAAGAGATGTAAACATATTGAAATCAAATATCACTTCATCAAAGAAAAGTATCATCAAAAGATAATTATATTAAAATATGTTAGTAGTGATTGTCAGTTAGCAGATATACTGACAAAATCACTATCTAAAGATAAATTTCAATACTTAAGATCTAAGCTTGGAATGTTGAAACTGAGTTATATGCAGTTTCCTAATGATTCATGATATTTGAAGCTAAAGCTTGAATTATTATTATATAATTTACTCAGGAATAGTATGAAAAGTGTAAGCTTGAAATGTTATTGTAAAATGTGTATTTAATTAATGATTCAAGAATAATGTAAAACACAGTTTGCTATTTGTATAACATAATGAGTAACTTATTTTTTTTGTTGTTTGTCAATTTGTGAGTCATTGTCTAATTTAGTTAGTTAATAAGTACTTGATAATATTGTAATGAGGCTTAAATTCAGGAAGGGTGTTGAATATTGTATTCTAATTTCGAATTTGGCGCCTCTTTGTGCAAATGCGCGCTTTAACAAATAGATGTCATTCTATTCCTCTGACATCAAGCGACCGTGTATTACTAATTATATTTCGTGCTAGTTTTTCAAATAAATAGTTGTTAAACCTGAGCAACGTAGTTTACATCTACAAGTTTAGATTCTCCTATAGTTAATAATATGATATTGAGACCTAGAAAGAAGAGAAATGAAGTAAAACTAGATGATTCTGAAGAAAGTACTTACCTGTGTCAAAGTAAAGACATTCCCACAGATGTTCCAATAACATATAAGGAAGCTGTGAACTCAGTTAATAAAGATAAATGGATTAAGTCCATTAGTGAGGAACTAGAAGCTCATCAGAAGAATAACACTTGGACATTGATTGAAAAACCTCTGAATGCAAAAGTTATACCATGTAAATGGGTATTCCGAATTAAGAATGAATCAACAGGTCCAAGATATAAATCAAGGCTGTGTGCAAAAGGGTATTCACAGACCAAGGGAATCGACTACCATGAAACTTATGCTCCGACAGTCAGGTATGATTCTATACGTTTGCTTCTTTCAGTTGCAGTACAAAACAATTTGAAAATTGTACAACTGGATGTCAAAACAGCATTTCTTTATGGAGAACTTGGTGAGACAATATACATGAAACCACCAGAGGGCCTGCGTCATGAAGATAATATGGTATGTAAACTTAATAAATCATTATATGGTTTAAAGCAGGCTCCACGGTGTTGGAACAGCAAATTTGACTCTGTGCTTAAGAAGTTTGGCTTTGTCAACAGTAAAGCAGACCAATGTGTGTATATTGGAGAAGTCAATAAAAAGAAATGCTATTTATGCTTATATGTTGATGATGGGTTGTTATTTTCTTCAGATGAATTAGCTCTACAGGAAATAACTAAAGAATTAAGAACCATATTTGAAATTAAAATATTAACCAAACCTGAAAACTTTGTGGGAATGCAAATTGAACAGTTCAGTAAATGCATTTTTATTCATCAAAGTAAATATATAGAACATATGTTGGTCAAATTCAACATGACTAATGCTCATTCCAATAGTGTTCCAGTTGACCCCCATATGAAATTGCAAAAAGGAATCGAAGAGGGTAAGAAGGATGTACCATACAGAGAAGCAGTGGGATCCCTGATGCATCTGGCCATTGTGAGTCGACCAGATATCATGTTTGCTGTCAGTCTAGTAAGTCGTTTCCTTAACTGCTATAATCAGACGCATTGGAATGCAGTAAAACGAATATTCAAATACTTGAAAGATACAAAAGAGTATGGGTTGTGCTATACACAATCTCCTCAAATATCACATGTCTCATGCTATAGTGATGCAGACTATGCAAATGATATAGACACACGCCGTTCAGTCACTGGCTATGTATTCATCAAGAATGGGGCGGCTGTAACTTGGTCCAGCCAACGACAACAAACGGTGGCTCTGTCCACAACAGAGGCTGAATTTATGGCAGCCTGTGCTGCTACCAAAGAGGCAATGTGGATCAAGCAGTTTTTAAGTGATATTAATGAATATAAACAAGACTCAATCTGTCTTAATTTAGATAACCAAAGTGCTATTAGTGTCATTAAAAACATAAATTTCCATAAGAGATGTAAACATATTGAAATCAAATATCACTTCATCAAAGAAAAGTATCATCAAAAGATAATTATATTAAAATATGTTAGTAGTGATTGTCAGTTAGCAGATATACTGACAAAATCACTATCTAAAGATAAATTTCAATACTTAAGATCTAAGCTTGGAATGTTGAAACTGAGTTATATGCAGTTTCCTAATGATTCATGATATTTGAAGCTAAAGCTTGAATTATTATTATATAATTTACTCAGGAATAGTATGAAAAGTGTAAGCTTGAAATGTTATTGTAAAATGTGTATTTAATTAATGATTCAAGAATAATGTAAAACACAGTTTGCTATTTGTATAACATAATGAGTAACTTATTTTTTTTGTTGTTTGGCAATTTGTGAGTCATTGTCTAATTTAGTTAGTTAATAAGTACTTGATAATATTGTAATGAGGCTTAAATTCAGGAAGGGTGTTGAATATTGTATTCTAATTTCGAATTTGGCGCCTCTTTGTGCAAATGCGCGCTTTAACAAATAGATGTCATTCTATTCCTCTGACATCAAGCGACCGTGTATTACTAATTATATTTCGTGCTAGTTTTTCAAATAAATAGTTGTTAAACCTGAGCAACGTAGTTTACATCTACAGGAATAATATCTCAAGATAAATCAACTCTAATATTTTCTTACAGAATGTTTTTTCGCTTTATCTGATAACTTTTTAAAAATGCATATCTCCTAGTGTCGTAAATTTTTAGATCACTTTTAAAGCGCTCTGATATAGTTTTGTGCCACTGGCACTTCAAGTGTACACTAAATATTTTCATTAAAAATGCGAAATACATCATCTCTTTTTTTGCAACTTGTACTTAGAATAACATTCAGCCAATATACATACGTCCCAATGAAGAGTATGGGCCTCCTCTATATTCGAGAGTACGATTGTGAGGTTAAGTCATATATTCCACAACGCTGGCCTAGTGCAGATTGGTGGACTTTACATACCATAGAAATTCATGAAAAAATATATTTTGCAACTGATAAAATGTAACGTTCAATACATTACATTTTACCAAAACATTTATAATAATACTCACATCAAACAAGGTAGCTTCCTCAGCAGCAGTGATATCTTCTTCGCTTTCACTATTTGGCTGGTAACTGGCAGCACTAATAGTAATAAAAATCGTTCCATTCTGACTTGGCCTGTATTCTTTATCATAGATGTGATAGGCCTTAGCATGAGCCAACAGCACATTCTTACCGCAAATATAATCTGCAGTTCCAGACATGCTGATCTGTGGTGCAAAATTACCCCATCCATATCCTTGTAAGCAAATTTCCTTAGGTTCATTTATAGTTATCCAATACTTGACCCTGTCTCCAAACAACTCGAACAGAACTCGTGAGTAATCTGCGTACCAGTCTACGATATGAGGGTTGGTCCATCCACCCATATCTTGGAGTTTCTGAGGCAAGTCCCAGTGGTAAATCGTAACCATCGGTTTAATGTTGTATTCTAGCAATTCATCAATAAGTTTGTTGTAGTAAGCTACTCCAGCTTCGTTGATGACGTCAGGGAAGCTAGTTGGTAGTATCCTGGGCCATGAAATAGAAAATCTGTAGAAGTCTAGACCAAGTTCCCTTATTATTTCTATATCTCGTTTGTATAAATGGTAGGAGTCGTTGGCTATGTCTCCAGTTGATCCGTCGGCGATGCGGCTTGGTACTATGTGACACGTGGTGTCCCAGATACTCTCCGTTTTACCTTTAGCAAAAATATTGTGTTAGTTTATATAATATAAATTATTATCTGTGAAGTGAGTTCTTCTTTTAATACTAAGCTGGTTTATATTGAAACACAAGAGAAGAACTTTTTATTGAGGAAGCAAAAGTTTTATAATAATACGCTATCACCAATATGACCGGGGCATCAACGAAAAATAATGCAAATACGGGGAATATTTATTCTCAGGGATATTGGAGAGTACTAAAGTAATATCTGCAACCAGCAAATTGCACTTGGGTGAAGCTAGGCGAGGCCACTAATCCTACTAATATCATAAATGCGGAAGTGTGTGTTTGTTACCTTCTCACGCTTAAACGGCTGGAGGAATTTTCGGCACAATCTGCACGCAGCCGAAACCGGGCCGGCCCACTCATAGTTTATAAAACTGTTCCAAACTTACCATCTTCATTCCAAGCTCCTTCTACTTGATATGCAGCTGTTGCTGCTCCTAACAGGAATCCATCGGGAATCTTTCTTGGTTCGCGACGAGCATTAGTCACTTTACTCTCGCATAGTACTCCATAGCAGGCGAGAAGGAGTCTAGAATATTTAATACATTTAGTCATAAGTAATAAATAACACCCAACACTCAACAGTCACATACATGGTCCTGGGCCCACACTAAAAACGAGTCTTTTATCGAGGGTATCAGGAACTACGAGAGACTTTTTGGGTATCACATACTCCCAGACCCGAAAGAAATATTTTTAGGCTGCACAAACATTTCTCTCGATGCCGGGATCGGACCCGCGGCCTCTCGTTTCACAGGCAGCGTCTAACGGCCTGCGCCACGGGGGCTGTCAAAGTTTTGTGAAGGAAAAATGTATGAACGAAAAGAATTAATTAAAGTTACTGAATATTAATATTAATATTAATACGTCTTTAATAGTTATTATTTTGATAATCTAAAATTAAGTGGTAAATGGAAACGTGAAATTCGGGTTTCATTCGGTCACTGTGATTACTGGGTTTAAAATTATTGTGTTTATTATTCATTATTTTATTCTATTTTTATACTATTAGCAACTCACACTATTGTCGTACCTTATAAATAAATCTCTGCACAACAAATGAATAAACAGAAAAACAAAACAATTCACAAATCTTTTATACCAAGTTATTTAATTTTTCAAATATTATGCCTTGTTATTTACATCGGTAAACCAACAAATTACTCAAAGCAAAATCTTAATATATTTCAATATTAAAAAGTACAATACTCACATGCACCTCCTAATGTTAAGAAAAAACATCGTTGTATACAATTCACCTACTGGCCCGGAATTTGTGGAATCCTCTTTATATACACCGACTTATCTCAATTGTCAGATTAATATGATCCATCTCAATAGTGTATTATTTAATATCATTTTTTTTCTGATATGAGACTATCTAACTATATTTTTGTCAATATGCACCAATTACCTTTTTAACTATCCTTTCTCTTTTCTCGTATCTCCATCCAAAATTTGCCCGTAAAAGATTGTCTAATGCAATAAGGCCGCCCATTATACTTATTTTAAATATAGCTACAATTGTTTTTTGTTTTTCTTTTTGTTTATAAATGTATGTACAATAAAGATATAAATAAATATCATACTTGTTCCTTCGCCGTCAATACGGTCTCTCCTATATGAGAGGCCGCCTGGGTAGGTACCACCGCAATGTCTATTTCTCCCGCCAAACAGCAGTTTAAATGCAATGTTTTGTTTCGGTGTGAAGGACATTGTAGCCAGAGTAACTACTGGACATATTGAGACTACATCTTATGTCTCAGGATGGCGAGCGCAGTGTAATGCCAAGCATTGATTTGTAATTCAAGGTGTTGTTTGGTTTTGCTACTGTTCATGAGCGGTCGTACCGCTTACCATCAGGCAAACGACATGCTAGTCTCACTGTTAATTGAAATTTAAAAAAAAGATAAAAATAATCATAAGACGCCCATATATTAATCTGCCACCAAGGGATCACCGATAAGAGGAGAATAAATGCTCCAAGTAGTTTGGCAACGTGGCTTCGTATTCATATATTTTATTGCTTGTTATTTTATTGCTAAACTGCTGTTTGACGCGAGAAATAGAAATTGCGATGGTACCCACCCAGGCGGCCTCTCACACATGAGAGACCTACCACCAGTATCTTGACTTAATGTGAAGAATCTCGAGTATTTTTATCATATCTGTTTTCTATTGGTGATCGGTTCAGATACAAATGAAAACAAGTTTAATAACATTTTATCTGTGACTTCGAGCGCCTTTTGACATTTACATTTTATCCAGATATTTAAAGAGCCATAAACTTATCTGGCCCGGTGGTCAAAAGAGGAACTATCGACGTCATTTGGAATTGTCAATCTAACTGCCAGTCACTGACATATCCAACATTGGTTGTTTGCTCCATGTATTTATTTTTTTTTAATTTAAAGTATAGAGGAATGTTCCACATAACCGTTACCGCTGTACTCGTTGACGTACAGAAGGTTGTTTATAAATTGTACAAATCTCCTAGTTGTTGTATGCAATGATGGACTACACACACTATAAGTATTAATCGGATTGAAAAATCTTACTTACCTCCTTTATAGCAATATCTATTTTTATTGGCAACACCAAATTCGATAACAGCGACTCTCTCACCGGGTCAGATAAGTTTGTGAGACAATAAATTATTCCAGCTTTAAAACTAACTATGAGAACTTTATTCTTTATTTATACTCGTATTAATAGAATATACCAATGGACTGGCCTCACATCCACGATCCGTGAATGTTCATGTGCGGCAGCGATCATCAGGTGACACGTATGCTCGTTTGCTGGACCTAGGTCATAAAATTCAAAATATCATTTGCTGCAAGACATAATAAACAAATGCTTAAATATCAGTCCATACACGCCCTCTGTTGAGCACGGAAGACATCCATAGTTCGCTATGCAGGTCTATGCCGGGTTTCGGACTTTACACGCAGTAGAAGTCTCAATATGTCCAGTAGTTACTCTAGCTTCAATGTTTTTCAAACCGAAACACAACAGTGCATTTAAACTGCTATTTGACGGGAGAAAAAGACATTGCGGTGATACCCACCAAGGCGGCTTCTCACATATGAGGGACCTACCACCAGTGTTATATCGCGGGTATTAGAAACTACGAGAGACCTTTCAGTCTCACTAAAACCCAAACCCGAAAAAAACCCACAAATAATTGTCTCGGTACGGAGATCAAACCCGTAGACTCACGTTTCACAGTCGGCGTCTAACCGACTGAACCACGGAGGCTGTCAATTTTACCTATATAGACATTAATTGCCAACTAAACCGCTTTAGCTGATTGACTATGGTAATGTTGGATATCGGAAGCTGCCAAAACATCCCTATGCAGATTTCCTTTTGATGTTTTCTTCGCCATAAATGACTAAGAATACACACTAGAAAAAAATGAGTTGTGAATCCTTATATTCACACCACCTCGGCAGTTCACATCTAACATGTCACCACGCCAAGTGCGTATTAACATACTTAATTATTAATTAATACATAATCTCACTATAATTAATATAATATCTCATTACGTGCAAGACAATGCGGCTGGATTAGTCGACAAACTAGTTAATTGAGGGACAATGTATATTCCATCATCGATGGACCTTCAAACTGCATTGATTAATATAATTTAATTATTCAAAAGGTCATTCCTAGTCTGTTGGTAACAAACAGATTGTCCATAGTTCATTGTTTTGAGAAAATATTATCATTTTTTTATTGCAATTAATGGCAAGACGAACTTTCCATTCGCCCATTGTAATAGTAAGCGAAACGGCCGCTCATGGTACGTAGCAAAATCAAATACAAAGAAAATACAAAGCAATGTTTGGCAATCCACTGCGCTTTCCTTCCTGAGGCATAAGATGTTAAGTCACAATATGTCCAGTAGTTACTCTGGTTACAATGTCGTTCAAACCGTAAAACATCAGTGTTATTACACTACTGTTTTGCCGAAGCAGTAGACATTGCGGTGGTACCACCTAGACAGCCACTCACATATCGGAGACCAGAAAATTGTATTTTTTTAATTACATGTATTCTCAGTGAATTGAATTGTATAAAGACTAGAATAAGGCTAACTTAACCATATTGTTTTTATTTTATGAGCTCTCCTATAGTTGGATCTCGTGATATTGGTTTACTGTTAAAATGCGTGGTTGATAACTAACAAATCTGTATCAACCCATATACGTCCCACTAAAGAACACATGCTTCCTCTAGAATCGAGAGTACGATTGGTAATGGTTAGACCATATAGTCCACCACGTTGGGCTAGTGCGGGTTGGCGGACTTTACACACCATAGACATCTTACAAAGCGCTATGGTATGCAGGATTCCTTACGATGTTTTCTTTCGCCTTTATAGTGCGTGGTGATTGACTATCAATACAAACTTGATTCCGAAAAGTCAGAGGTGTGCCCTGGGATTCGAAACCACAATTATCATCTTAGGAGCATCCTATTCTTTTCAGGCCACTGAAAAGGTCAATCAACCCGGAATAATTTTCCAGAGTTGTCCTAATTAATTATAAGGTTGTATTTTGACGCAGAGCGAATTGTCATGGGAGTCAGTCAATTTGGGAATTCAATAACAACCGCTTTGTTCTGGACGAAATATTTAAATATAAGACAAGTACCTATTTTGGACATTTGTTTGATAAACAAATAAAGAGTCACGATATTTCGAGACCTGCATATGAACAGAACGGCAGAATCTACACAATGGTTTTGTATGGTAGTTATATTATTTATTTAATATGTATACGTATAAATTACCGGGTATATCAAGACTGCTACCGAAAATGAAGCCGGGTGCTAGTTTTAGTAACTACAAACACAATGCAACTAAAAATTTCGCAATGAAACGCGACAATATTATTTTGTGGTTTTTTAAATGTTTCGGTGCTAAATCAATAGTTTGCATCTGAAGTCACTAAAACTACCACCCGGCTTCGTTTGGTTTTTTTACACATATTATGTAATTTTTTTAAATTATTAACGCTCCAACCTCTTTTCTCTGCATCATCCCAGGATGGACTAATAGAGAATGCTTCAGACATTAAGTCCACCTACACACAATTTGTGTAAAGTATAAGTAATAAATAATTGTTGGAAACCGAATCGCGTGACTAAATGTATTAATATATTAACTAAACTTAAGTGCAGATGCGAAACTACATAAACTAAGTAATTTGTCAAGCCCTAATCGAAACTCCAACATAAATCCAATTAACAGCAACAAACCTAAATGACTAATTGCCTTACCCTTGACTTCTACCCCTTAAATTCCCCAAAACTACATACCCATAGCAGCAAAATGTTCTCTCCCTATATTTGCGTTATCCGATGGCATAATTTTTAATATTTGACATCCACCCAGCAAATGTTACAGTGACAAACCAAGGTCTGAAGGGCTCCAACGCGTTAATTTCGGCCCAAATAAACAATACGTCACGTCTACTTTCCGACTTTGTTTATTGCCCATTAAATTGTGTTGAGAGCTCGTAAATTCTTTCTAAGGTGTTATGGCCCATAATTTGCATTGTTATTTACAATTTGTCTGAAATTACTCGGCTATTATACGCTTAGTTTTATGTTATACTGGGTTTTTGCGATTGGTCTCTTTGTTAGTTGAAATTTAATGTTGATTTATTTAATATATTAATTCGACTCTTATAAGTATTCTAGAAATAGATACACATGTTCAATAATATATTATATTTTAATAATATTATATTGGCTACAATTATCTCTATATATTCTACATTCTACAGATTTTATCTTATATCTTCTATGAGTTATTGTGGTATTTGACAGCCTGCATAGCGCAGTTGTGATACGGTGAGCTGTGAAACAGGTGGCCTCTGGTTCGAAACAAATTATGTGATTCTCGATCCATTGTTTGTAGTCTGGTTATTTGTGAGACAGAAAAGTTTGTGGTTTCTTATACCTACAACACAAGACTCGATCTTAGTGTGTGCTCACCGTGTGAGCATTTTTATTACTATTATTTAATTATATATTGTTATTATTATAATTCTGAAACTCAATCATAATCCTCTCGTATTATGCTAAATAAGCATCGGTAATATAAATAACTGCCTTGGTAGCGTAGTTTTACTATGGTACGGTTACAAAGCTGCCGTCACGGGTCTGAATCCCGGCTCGGGCAGTGATATTGGATAAGGAAACATCTGGATTAAGGAAACATCTGGCAGACACAAAGGAGAAATTATTTATTGACTGGGCCACTTGTCGATTCATTGACGATTTAGAAATAGTGCGTTGTATGAATTGTCAATACTATGGGCATGTGCAAAAGTTCTGTACAGTAAAAACACCTACGTGTGCCGTCTGTGCTGAAGCACACGAGACTAAGGCGTGTCCGCACAGTTCAGACACAGATTTTAAGCCAGTGTGCGCACCTTGCAAGCGCTTTAAAAAACCCCACGATCATCGCTGTGGGTCTCAGGAGTGTCCAACGTACAACTACAAACTCCAACAACTATTTCTCTCGACCCAGTACTAACTCAATATGAATAACTTTACCATCGGACAGTTAAACCTCCATAATGATAGGGTAGCAACGTCGGAATTAGATACGTTAATTCGCGAGTATAAGTTAAATATCGTACTAGTACAGGAGCAATATCAACATGCGCGAATATCTAGTAAGGTCGTACAACTTGATAGCAACTCACGAGCAGGTATTTTTGTGTCGGGTTCAAATCTTACCGTAACCTCTGTGCGTAATCTTATGACGTCACACTGTGCTGTCGCTGAGGTGTCTAGTCCGATTTGTAAGGTTTATGTTGTGAGCTGTTATTTTCAATACTCAGATCCTGTGGGTCCTCACCTGTGTCACCTCCGCTATGTCTTGCGGTCCCTCGCTGGACATAAAATTATTATAGGTGCTGACGTTAATGCGTCATCTGTCCTTTGGTATGGCAAATATCACTCCACTGACACCGAGCGACGTTGCGCTGTAGAAGATTTCATTGCAGAGATGAATCTCGAAATACACAACACCCCCGATGCACCACCTACTTACAGTAGTCCTATGGGCGAATCTTCTATTGACGTCACACTTTCTAGTGGAGACGTCCGTATTGATAGGTGGCGCGTCCTGCCAGACGCGTCGTGTAGTGACCATCGCCTGATTGTGTACGAGTTCTTGCCTAGATTGACGCAGGGTCCGGTACATAATAATTTTAATTTTAAATATAAATCTCGAGGCGCTAACTGGGATTTATTTAGCTCGCTATTTGCTCGGCATGCTGGGGACTTCACTCGCAATGATCTGTCAGCTGAAACCTGTGCGGAGATTATGTCGGACACGTTTACATATTGCGCAGACGTTACTATCGGTCGAGGTTCCATCACTAACACTCGGAGGTGTGATTGGTGGAATGATTTACTAGTCCAACTACGTCGGACTTTTCGTAGAGCGCGTAAGCGTTTTAACGGGCTTAAAAGACGTTGTGTCACAGGGGAAGCAATTACATCTGCTTTAAATAAACTGAGAGTTGCCAGATCACATTATAAAGCGGCTGTCCAAAAATCGAAGGGTAATTTATTACGAAAAGTTGTGGCTCGGTTAGATAGTGAGGGTCCGTGGTCTCCTTTATACCATGAATTCAAAGCGAATAGGTCAATCAATTTGGCATATATTGAGAATTTAAAAATTGACAACAACTTCACCACTGGTATTGAGGAGACAACGGACGCTCTGTTACAATCGTTAATTCCGGATGATAATGTTGAAAATGACACAGAATATCACAAGCAGATTAGGATGTGGGCCGGGGAACTGCCGAACTCTTCGGATTCAAATCTCTCGTCGTTTGATGAATTTAGTGAAATCGTACGATCTTTGCCCCTAAACAAGGCTTCCGGTGACGATAAAATATCGAACAAAATGATTAAAGAGGCGTGTAAATCGGCAGGCGACGCGTTACTTACTGTTTATAACAGATGCATTGCTGAAGGGGTATTTCCGCGAGTATGGCGTACCGGTTTCATTCGGATAATACCCAAGAGTGGCGATAAACCTCCACATGATCCTAAGTCGTATAGACCTATTACACTCTTGCCGTCTCTAGGTAAACTTTTAGAACGCCTTATCGTCCCTCGATTGCTACCGGGCGGACCAAAATTTCACGAAAATCAGTTCGGTTTTACTACGGGTAAGTCAACTATCGACGCGGCAATTTCGGTTAGAAGAGCGGTGAGTACATCGGTGTGCAAATATGTACTCGGTATTTTTCTGGACATCTCCGGTGCTTTCGACAATGCTTGGTGGCCAATGCTGCTTCTTAAGTTGAAATTACGAGGTTGCTTTAAAAATATATATTCACTTATTTACTCGTATTTCTCGCATGGAACAACAAAACTTAAACTTGGACACTATGCCGTGTCGAAACCACTGACGATGGGTTGTCCACAAGGTTCGGTCTTAGGTCCTTATTTGTGGAATTTAGGCTTCGACGATTTTCTTACAATCCCCTTACCGTCAGGATGTTCTTTGACCGGATATGCGGACGATGGCCTCTTGCTAATAGAGTCAAACAGTAGGTCGGGATTAGAAAATATGGCAGACGCGTGTTTAAAATTAATATGTGATTGGGGACATCGAAATCGCTTACAGTTTGCACCACATAAAACGTTCCAATTACTTCTAAAAGGGACTTTAAAATCACCGCCGCGAATTAAATTTAATAATATCACTGTAAAGAGAAAAGAATCGGTTTGTTATCTTGGTTTAATTTTGGAAAGGAATTTTTCTTTTCTTGAACATATTAAGAACGTCGGCGAAAAGTCGAAAAGGAACTTTTTTGCTTTGACAAGAATATCGAAATCAACGTGGGGGCTATCTTTCAATACACTAAAAATCATCTATGGAGCAACTTACTTAGGATGTATTTGTTATGGATCTCCCGTATGGGCTGATAGGGCTACTATCGGTGCTGTGCGAAGAAAACTGCTCCAGAGCCAACGTTTGGCGTTGATATTCTTGTGCAAGGCATATAGAACTGTTAGTACCGAAGCTTTGCCTGTCCTGGCGGGTGTACTTCCAGTCGATCTGGAGGTGCAACGTCGCGCCGCCATGTATTATTCAACTAGGGAGAATATGGATAAAAGATTTTTAACTGCTCGTGAACTCTTAAAAGTCGACAGATTATTTAAACCACTTCCTGTGGTATATAGCGAATTATTAGATGAATGGCAAAATAGATGGGAGGTATCTTTGAAGGGACGGCATTTATACCAATATTTTCCTTGCGTGCGTGATCGTTTGACGAAGACTTGGCTAGATGTCGATTATTGCGTATCACAGTTCCTCACGGGGCATGGTAACTTTAAGTCTAAACTATACTCTTTTAAGCTTGTGGAATCGCCTGCGTGCCCATGTTCAACAGCTAACTGTGAGTATGAGCAGTCCGCGCATCATATACTTTGGGAGTGTAGTCTTTGGCATAATGAGCGTAAAACCATGCTAGATAGTATGCAAATATCATCTGGAGTTGTATACTACATGGACCTTGTAGAGACTAGAAAGAACTTCCGTGCTTTCCGGCGTTTTTGCCATACCTATTACTGGAATCAAGCATAACAGTTCACATAATAGGTCCCATTTAAATGTAATAATAATTTGATCCGTGGTGCTTTACAGCTGGCTTCTCCGGCTGTAAAAGTCTTTTTGCGAGGTTATTTACCTCTTTATTTCATTGTTTTGTCACCCGCTATGCACGGAGGGAAGTGGACAATAATTTATTTCCAACTCCTCCTATTAATTTAACTTTCTGATTGATTTCGTTGCGGGTTAAAGACAAATTAGACATTCCCGGAGACTCGCCGAGCTTCAATGCTCGGTGTCATTACATTGCGTGCCACTGTTGATCCTGGCTTACAGGAGTTGCAGTGGTGGGTGTGAGGGCGGGACAGTCTCCAGTGATATTGGATTTTTCTATTCATTATTACCCCGGAGTCAGAAATTTGTGCCCGATATGGCGATGGGCTCGCTCCCTATCACATCGCGGGACGGAACATACAAGACGAGATGTGAGTGTCCTGGCGCCTCTGCCTACCCTCGCCTGCCTTCTGGGATAGAGGGAGTGAGTTTATGCGTGTATGGGTCATAGAAATATCAAAAACAACTAGTGGGAAGTTGCGTAATTAGTGAAAGAGCACCAATATTACCAAGTGTGTGTATGCGCAAATGTTTCTTAATTAATATTCAATTACGCGTATGTTCTGCAGAGGATTAATATAGGCTGGTGGATCGGCGAGTCACATACGAAGAATAACCTCCGAGCTACATTTAAAGCTTCAATACAATTTTCCCATATACGTCCCACTGCAGGGCACGGGCCTCCTCTTCAAACAAGATTACGACTGATAGTGGTGAGACCATATTATAGTCCACCACTCTGGCCACGGATATAATTAGAAAGAAAGAAAGAAAAGAATATTTATTAAAGGTTTAATACAATATAAGGCAGTTTCCATATCTTATAATACTAAAATAATATAATATGTTGCTATTAAAAGCCATTAGTTGCGTGCGGAAGTTTAATTTAAAAATATTAATATTCATGATCCAACGCTTGCCTCGGTTACCTACAGGTAAATTATAATCTTTAATTTATTCGTGACGCCATGAAAAATTCTAAATTTGTACTACCTAAATGTTGACTCCAAGTGTTATTTGTCACGAGCCAAGACGTAGATTTATTTGGGACACTAAATTATAACGTTACTTTTAAATAAATAAAAGCACTTTAATGTGCTATTTTAAAACCGTTATTTTTATAACACCTCGACAAAGTTACTTATCTTTATTATTTATTTGAATAATCGCTTTATTACAAATAGCAAAGTAGGTTAAAAACCATGACGTCCTAATTTTTGAGTTTCAGTTTTGTTACTTTATGTTTTCAACACCGGAGAGTCGGCTCACCTTGTGGTGAGTGATCATCACCGCCCATCAACATATACTACAATAGAGTTGATGCGTTGCTAGTCTTAAAAATTGGAGAAGAAAAGGAAAAAGGCGGGGAGGAAGGCTGGCATTTACAGATAGGTCTCTCATATGTGATGTATGTACCATTGTAAAGACTATTTTTCCGCCAAACAGCAGTATAAACGCACTGTTGTGTTTCCGTTTGAAGGACACTGTAGCCAGAGTAACTACTGGACATATTGAGACTAAACAGCTTATGTCTCAGAATGGTGAGCGCAGTGGAATGCCAAACATTGCTACTATCCACGAGCGGTGGTGTAACTTGCCATCAGGGGAATGGCACGCTCGTCTCGCCATTCATAGGAATAAAAAAAAAGAAAAGGAGTGGTAGAGTCACGCTGTTGTCAGTCATGACTCAGCATGGGCAGGCTCGTCCGGGGCGGTATCAGTCGCACAGGAGATCGGTGTAAAGTGACAACGTAGCTGTCGCGTTATATTTGGTGAGTGACTCTGCCAGATGCCCAATACCCCTTTCTTCTTGTCATTCTTTTTCCTTCCCGCCCCGCTATAGATTTAAAAGGCTGGGAACATTCCATAATCCCTGCGTTGTGAATGTTTATAAGGCAGTGATCACTTATTATCAAATCTGCCGATAAATAAATACTAAAAGAAAGGTTGTGTCCACCGGTGAGAGATTGTAGTATCTAGTTTTTATTCACTCACCTTTTTTGGCCTTATTAATTAATTAAATTAAACCTATTCAAACTCGGATGAGCGAGGGACTAACTTTAGCCCAAGGCTTTAGAACTGACTTGATTATTTGAAAAGCGAGGTAAGCGACTTTATCGATAAACAAAGATGTACTTCGGCCTTACATGACAATCCTACCATGGTAACCCGCTGATTTTAAAAGTAAAAAGAATGGACAAATAATCGATTCAATAGTTGACTCATATTACAAATTCGCGTATATTATTTTTTTACACATTATAGAAAGTATTTTAAAACTTAATAAAATATTCTGAGAACCTAATTGTTCGTAATAAATAAAATGAAATATTTTAAAATGTTTTTACATTACCCATTATCACGTGACTCCAAACAGTGCGGCGGTTGGAGTGCGCTGACGTCACTGAACGGGCGGCAAATTGATAAACTCGCTTCATATTCATAGAACGCGAATCTTTGATTATGATCGTTGACGTAGTTTATAGCCACGTGACGGGTTAGATCGTTTTACCGGGAACTTTGAAAACTACTTTTGTATTTTTTCATTATAATTTGTTCTATATTTTAATAAAATTGTTCTTTTCTTATTTATATAGGGTCTATCGACAAAATAAAAGCGTTTCCAAAAATTGTCAACATCCCTATTCTAAAGCCTTGCGCTTAAGTTAATCTCTCACTCATTCCTAGTTTATTAATAAGGCCCTTTAGGTATTCAAAAGAACCCCTAAAGTTAAGAAATAGAAGCCTAACTCATAGATCTAACGGGCTTTGGTTAAAACATTTTGCCAATAGACTCTCAAACTGCGCACCCATATCAAGTAATCGCGATGGTCATGAGAAATGTCCGGCCAACACAATATATTGCGATAAGAAATAAAAGTTCGCCCATGTTTTGCGCTCAACAGGGCAGAATAAAGAGATTTCATAACACTAATACGGGATAAAGGTACGCTATCTTTTTAAATTATTGTAAGGTAATATTTATAAGAAATGTATTTTTATATGGAAAGGTAAAAAAAAAACACGCGAACATTGTGTCTTCCCCTTAATAGAGACAATAAGAAAAGTGTTAATGGACATATTCTTAGTTATAATCTCTCTAGAATTTTAGGTTAAATTTAAATAACTTATTAGTCATAAGGCTAGATCGTTATTAAAGCAATGTATTAAATAATTAGTACATTACATAAAAAATATATATGGAAAGGTGTTTTTTCATAAGTGAACTAAAATTAAGCGATTGACCTGCTGCAAAACAGATGACGGTTGGTAAACAAGAAAGATAAAACTTGCTCGGAATATTAAATCTCGTTTTTTAGTTTATATTCGTTTCTTTACTGGCATATCTGTGCCACCTTATACTACCTAACTTAGGGATTGATCAAAAATATGACCAAATGAATTTCAGTATATTTTAATACTTATCCATATTTATAATGTAATGTAAAATGTGTTGTTCAATCAAATAATTTAAATTAATTAATAAATTGTTTTAGACAATTAATTAAGCAAACTACTAAATGTCTGTTAAATCAGAAATTCATTCAAATCATTGTGCATAGCGCTGAAATGTAACTGTAAATGAAGTATATATATTCAAAATAGTTGCAGCTTTCATCCGCTTTCCAAAATTGATTGAAATTCCAAGTATCGAAATATTATCTGTGTATTGAATTTAACATAAAACGCATTACACACAAAAGCTGCAAACTCGCCGACCTATGCCGACAACTTTTTGTCGGCGGTGAAGATGACGGCTATGCTCATATTGCAAACTGAGTCCCGGAAAACTTTGTCGGAGGCATGTCATCGGCGCGACATAAAGAGTTTTTTTTAACATTGAAAACTGAACTAACCGCGTGATTCGCCGACATGGCAACACGTTGCCGACATGATTCTTTTGTTCACGATTGCTGAGTTGTAGCGGCGCAGCGGGCTGTGTCGGCGGGTCGGTGACTTTGGTGTGTATCGCGCTTAATATTAATTGTTATGTATGTTCCGTCTCACGATCTGATAGAGGACGAGTATATCGCCATATCGGGCACAAATTCCTGACTCCGAGCTGATAATGAATAGAAATCCAATATCATATTGCCCGACTCGGGATTCGAACCCGAGACCCCAGCTTTGTAATAGAACCATAGATCAACTACGCCACCGAGGCAGTCTAATAGGCAATAACTATTCATGTGAGCTTAATTGTTTTATAATTTTCCTCTGTTGCTTTAAATTTACTAGACTTAATTTTATGTTTCAACAAAACATTAAATCATGTGAAATTCCAATTACAGGCAACGACCAAAATATCAAGACATTACCACGAAACAAATTATATTTACATAGATTCATAATAGAATTGCTTTCAACAATTGGTCTAAACCAGTTTTCTACATATCCTCCCAAATATAACTATTAATGTGCAAGCGAGAAGATGTCAAGACATCTCCGCTCAAAGCGTTTAGACTTGCCATTACAGTAATGAAACGTGACGTCACTCATATATTCATAGAGGAGATACGTACATACCCCGAGGAACCAAAATATCATCGATGCATTTACGTACAATCCACATTGGTATGGCAAGACAGGTAGCCGATGTCGAGGGCTTATGGTCAGTGTGACAGCCTTGCCAGGGCAAAACCAACTTTATTACAACCAACAATGATTTATTATCGCTAAATTAAGTAACACAGACTATTGCTATTATGAATAGTCTTGCCGAGCCAAAATAGACTTTATAAAAACTGGTAAAGGTTTATTTTTGCTAAACAGCTATGAAGAGCTAGGCTTGATACATCGACATGTCACTATGCTGCAAGCCTGGAGAAACAAGACTCCACAAGCCTGCTGTATGTTCCCGTCAATTCAGCACGGTGTATTTTAATGTGGTAAACAAGTGTCTATAATCATTTTAGTAAGGTACTGTAACAGTCACCATTTACGGTTAATATGTGTAACATTGTAATAGAATACAATTATTAATATTTATCGGCTCGTTTGCTATACACCACGTCTTCACCCCCCGTTCCGTCCTCCACGTCTATGATCTATCTCATTCTATATCTATCTCTTTCACCCTTGGTTCGCGTAGTGTATAGTTCGAGACGACAGATGCTAAGTATATGAATTTATCAATACACTACATCCCTCCCTTTTTGTTGTTTTAAGAGGTAATTCAATATACAGCGCATTAAATAATTTGAACAACAGTATAGATACTTATTGCTCATATCTTTTGACATTCATTTAGATGATTAAAACTATTTTTCTTATAAATGCTAAAATATGAAATTGATTTTTAAGTACAGTACCAATGTTTTATTACTTAGGTAATCAGGATGCTCATTCAGTTTGTTCATTTCAGTGTTGTTTATTTTGTATAACTCTATATTATCCGTTAGTTTTTCAAATGAGTCCATTTTGCTTAATTGTCTCCCCAGTTTCGTGATCCTGGACTGTACGTCTCCGCTTTTCTTCGCCTTTGCGGTCTATGATGAATTTGTGCATATATTAGTTCTATTTTATCATCCATATCTAACTCCCAACTCATGGGCCCTCTTCTTTAGTCTACATATTACTTATCTATCATTTTTTCCTTTGTCTTTTTTTTTTTTTTTCAATTTTGGGATTTCCGAGTTAAATGTCAAGTCCTTAATCATCAGTAATTTTCCGCAGAACTGTCTCCTAACATAATTCTAACATGTATTTCTCGTGAAGTTTTGAGGCATCCCATACTAAAGTATATCCCGGTTTTACTTCTCCATTTTATCATAGCATTGTACATTGCCAATGGCTATTATAAGTCCATTTCAATATTTATAGTAATATATAGAGCTAACGGGTTTGTTTGTTTGTGTGGTTGAAACCGTTTAGGCACTACTAGATCAAACCGAAAATGTAATCCGGTGTTGGATAGTCAATAAATCCCTCGTTAAACAGTACTACCTGGATGTTCGAGCTTTGCTAGTTGTTTTTTTTTTTTTTTTTTTTTTTTTTTTTTTTTTTTTTTTTACTTAAATGCACCCTTGAAGAAATTACTCCACTAAAAGTCCTCTTGTACTTTCTACCATTTATAATTCCAATACAGTTCAACATGGTCTTATTCTCCGTTAAATATTATTCTTAGTAGCGCTCCGCGGAATATACCACACTTTACACAATACATTATCTCTCGATTCAATACTCGCTCAATCCGGCAGTATATCCTTAATAATCCATGATTCAAACAAACAGCCATATCTAAAATCAAACGCCAAACCACCAATCTCACCTACTACTTTCAAAGTTCCGACACACATCCTAATAAAACCTAATGGCTAATACCACTCATTTATTTATTTATTATTTATTATCTCTAGTGCCACTGCATGGTTGTGCAGTCAGCTGTACACAATAAAACAAACAGTATTATCATTCGCCAATAGGTGTCAGGAAGAGTAATATTATCAGTTAATACCTTTATTGTTTATTTTCCAAAAATGAATCCCAGCTAGATCGATTTATCGCCCCCAAACCCTGCATACAAAATTCCATGAAAAATCGCTGGAGTGGTTTCCGAGATCCAGATTATATACATATTTATATATATAGACAAGAATTTCTCGTTCAAAGATGTGAGATTTGCACCCGCGACCCTGAACCATATTTTTTTTTCTTTTTTTTTTTTTTTTATAATGTTCATGTTGTCATGCTTAAAAATGTGTCACAGATATAGCAATTGGTATAACATGTTCACAACAACTGTACAAATAAAATAAAATAAAATCAGCAATCATTTCCCTGACAAAGAATCCACTAAATCTACTTCTAGAGTATAATTGTGAATATAATATCAAATTTGCTGCACTGAAGTCTCAACTCATTTTTCACTACGTGAAGAGTTTTTTACAATGTAATATAGTTGTCAGTGCGCTTCATATACCATTAAAACATCCTTTCACTTAGGAAACGCTTCTAATAACTTTAAATAAGTGCTGCGACACGCGACAAAGTTCTCATGTGTATTATTATTCTGTACCATAACTACAATACCAGTATTTTTTTACCTTCTTAGATGTTTTATCCTTTATTAGATTATGGTGTAATCGGAATCTATTAACCTTCTATTAGCATATAATCATACATGTATTTCGTATGTTTTACTTTGTTTCAGTGCGAAATATACATCTAATCTATATTTTATTGTTATTACAATAAAAAATCGTCTATTATTATCATCTAGAGTGTGCAGGCATTTGGTATATAACTGTATAATATTTCATGTAATTCACGTGCATCAATATACAACAAATACTCTCTTTTCTGAACATTAGTGTCCATACCGGTCAACTCTGAATATACAATATACATATACATATATCCAACCTCCTTTCTTAATGAACATACTGAATAGCAACTGAGCCTAGGTCCTCATAACATTCAAATTTGTCGAAAGTTTATTGCGATTTAAACCATAGTACCATACTTCAATGCCACCTGTCAACTGTAGAACTTTAATCGTATATGTTTTTTACATAATACGAAATCTAGTATCGAAATCGAAAATAAATATCATCGTCGAAATTTGTTACCAACTTGATATGTATCGCAATTCAATGCAGTTTTATACATTTATCACAATTTAATACCATTTTACACATTTGTCCCAATTTAATGCCATTTTACAAATTTATTGCAATTTAATGCCGTATTACCAATTTATCGCAATTTAATGCCGTTTTAACAATTTATTGCAATTTAATTCCGTTTTACCAATTTATCGCAATTTAATGCCATTTTACCAATTTATTGCAATTTAATGACGTTTTACCAATTTATCGCAATTTAATGCCGTTTTACCAATTTAATGCCGTTTTATCAATTTATCGCAATTTAATGCAGTTTTATACATTTATCACAATTTAATACCATTTTACACATTTGTCCCAATTTAATGCCATTTTACAAATTTATTGCAATTTAATGCCGTATTACATTATTGCAATTCAATGTCATTTCACACATTTATCGCAATTTAATGCGAATGTAGCCTTTACGCTACTTGCAATTTAATAACAATGTAGCCTTTTCGCTAGTCGCAATTTAATACTAATGTAGCCTTTTCGCTACTCGCAATTTAATACCAATGTAGTCTTTTCACTACTCGCAATTTAATGCCAATGTAGCCTTTTCACTACTCGCGATTTAATGCCAATGTAGCCTTTTCACTACTCGCAATTTAATGCCAATGTAGCCTTTTCGCTACTCGCAATTTAATGCCACTGTAGCCTTTTCGCTACTCGCAATTTAATGCCAATGTAGTCAATGCTACTCGCAATTTAATGCCGATGTAGTCAATGCTACTCGCAATTTAATGCCGATGTAGTCAATGCTACTCGCAATTTAATGCCGATGTAGTCAATGCTACTCGCAATTTAATGCCGATGTAGTCAATGCTACTCGCAATTTAATGCCGATGTAGTCAATGCTACTCGCAATTTAATGCCGATGTAGTCTCTGCTACCCGCAATTTAATGCCGATGTAGTCAATGCTACTCGCAATTTAATGCCGATGTAGTCAATGCTACTCGCAATTTAATGCCGATGTAGTCTCTGCTACCCGCAATTTAATGCCCATGTAGTCAATGCTACTCGCAATTTAATGCCGATGTAGTCAATGCTACTCGCAATTTAATGCCGATGTAGTCTCTGCTACCCGCAATTTAATGCCGATGTAGTCTCTGCTACCCGCAATTTAATGCCCATGTAGTCAATGCTACTCGCAATTTAATGCCAACGTAGTGAATGCTACCGCAATTTAATGCCAACGTAGTGAATGCTACCGCAATTTAATGCCAATGTTCCGGACGATCTTTGCTATTTGTTGCCAATGTTAAAGCGCGTCTACACTATCGCCAATCACGTGCCACGGTACATTCGGCAACCTTCGTCACAAATATTGCATTTTTCCAAAATATCGTGTCCAGGATATGCGCCATGCTACACGTGCGTTAAATTACACATTCCACGCTAGTGTTACTAGAGTCGTCATTCCTTCATCCAACACATGAATAAAAGTTATTGAGGGTGGTTGATTTTAAATGATTAATTATTAGGCATGACAAATTCCATATGTACTCTGTTTGCTTCATACATAAAAATATTTCGTACAACAAAACCTGACAGTATACTGCCGTTTTAAATGAATCGCGCATAGAGTCGTCACTACGCAATGGCGTATTATGAGTCGAAACGCAGAGCTCCACTCGCGTCAAAACGCACATAATATGCTTAAGATATTACTTCAGTAGCCTGCTACTTTCATTGTCCGTAGTTGCCGATACTGGCCATTGTGTGTACGAGCTATAACATACGTACATAAACAAACTCATATTTATTTATTTTTTTCCTTTTTTCTTTCTTTTTCTTTTCGACTTTTTGTCCAACCCGGGTCTCAAACCCGAGACCCGAGCACCTTAATCACATGACACATCGCAATATAACCGCGCCATACCGAGGCTATATTTATATCTATATTTTAGTTATCAATGTATATTCTCATATTTTAATTATAGTTTGTATATATTTCTCTTAATTAAAACATATAATCACATTTTAATACCAAAATAATATTTATGTGCTAATTATTCCATACCTGCACTCGTAAGGCATTACGATTAATGCTTCCTTAGTCTCGCCATCACGGAGACGCATTGCCAATAAGCGACGCCTCTGATTGGTTGTTAAATCTAGATGGCTTAGAATTAATCAATTGAGCAACTGATATGAAATTAATATGTCTGTAAATCAAAATTTGCTTGTAATTGAAACAAACCGCATACAAATTTGTATACTAATATGTATAAAATAAATATATGTATATATATATCAACCTCCACACTGCTTTAAAGGATTTATTCATTAAATTATAAATTAAATCTCGTACCATAAATATCCATCAACAGCAATTATTTCCACCAACAATTTCATTTTAATATAAATAAATTAAATATTAGGAGTTGATGTGACAGCGGTCCCATTCTATCATTTTCTTCTTTATTTATTTGATAATTACAAAAACGGGAAGTTATAACACACTAATTTACTCACCTGTCAGTATCAAAGTATGACCTACATTTAAAAAATATCGATTCATTGCACTGCTCGAGATATACCTCCATATTATAAACAATTAGAATTTACATACGTAATTGTGGTGTATGCATGGAGTTTACAATTTACTCCATGGCTCGAAGCTAACTTTTATAATTCCTTCCGCCATTTTTTATTTGTGTCCCGCCAATTAGGTATTAGATTATTACGAGACAGCATTTTATTTACTCACAGTAATGTAACAGAATTAAACACATCCAATTTATTGAAATGTGAAGAGAAAAATACCACTCCCAAGTCCCAACATTTCGACAACAGCATGACAACACGCATTCAAGATCGTCGCCGATCAATAATTGGGAATTACCACAAATACAATCATTTCCACTCATAATTCACCTCGTCGCCACATGTAACAGTCACCATTTACGGTTAATATGTGTAACATTGTAATAGAATACAATTATTAATATTTATCGGCTCGTTTGCTATACACCACGTCTTCACCCCCCGTTCCGTCCTCCACGTCTATGATCTATCTCATTCTATATCTATCTCTTTCACCCTTGGTTCGCGTAGTGTATAGTTCGAGACGACAGATGCTAAGTATATGAATTTATCAATACACTACAGGTACCATTTCCCAACGCACATTAGGACAATTTCTAATACTAAATAATAGATAAACGTGGTTAGGAAACTCCGACCTATTCTTAAAATAAATATCGATAAGCAAGGAACGACATCGGTCACTAGAACTTTGGGCAGCATTCCATAGTAATTCATGTAAAAAAAAAATATACCACGGCTATAGTAAACTACGTTGTAATGGGCACCAAACTTAATTAAAACAATATATACCTACACAATTAACCTCCATCTGTATTATCGTGTAACAAAACAATTTCAGCATTCCATATTTAAAATCCTAATCCTCATCACAATACACGGCTTTTCCGTATTTGTTTACGGTTGGTGGCAGCCCTGATTATCTCCGGCTGCCTTATCCCGTCGAGACCGGACCGCACTCGGTCCAAATTGATATGAATTAGGGTTACCCTTACCTGCCTTTTTGACTTGGCTTGTCACGTCTTATATTTTGTATTTTTTATGTGTTGTGATGAGAAACATCCGAAACGTTCCGAGTCCAATATAATCCAATCAAAACCAAAACTTGTAAAAAAAAACAAGTCTCACTACTCAATTCAACCGTAAAAGTTGTGAGATCCATGTAATACCAAGTCGGTTAATTAATTCAGTCCCTACTTAAGGAACTGTATCTTGTGAGGTGACTTAATTTATTACGGTATTAGCTAACCTAACAACATTATCAAAGTATATATCAATATTAAAATTAAATTATATTAAACAAAAAACAAAAACGAGCTTTTATAAACGATCCAACTAAAAAGTAAAAATAATTGGTAATATGTTTAAGATTAGAAAATGTAGTAAAATACATTCATTTTATTGTTACAAACCGTGGAGTGCTGGAGGATAAGTAAAGGTTGTAAGCACTGTAAAAAAGTAGCAAAATAATGCGACGATTTTCTTTTACAATTTTTAACTATCGTCGTGTTTAGTTGGTTAATACGTAGTGTATGCTTAAATAACAATTTAAACCCATCGCGTCCATTCCGTCTTCAAAAAAAAAATGGGTATACATTATTATTTTGAGAAAAATATCGTCACTTTTTGTGAATTTTTAATGTATGAAGTCACTCAAACAACCATAAGGCGTTTTCATTCGCAGTCTGGATATACCCATTATAATTTTATCGTGATGAAAATCTGGCACAAAAAAGGAATTAAGACTCATTTTGAATTTGGTTGTTTATTAAATGTGATATTGAAAACTGATAAAACATTCAAACAATATTATTAGAAGCGCGCGAATACGAATAATTAATTATTTCCACTAACAGATGCATATTTAAATGAATTTAAATGAATTCTACGAATAACTATGGCTTATTCTCTTTGATATTTCGCTTGTAATATGTATAATTGAAATTTAATATTTTAGTTATATTCCCATTTGGTAAATTATTTTCATAGTATTTTAATTTAAAAGAGAGTGGAGCGCTTAACTGGTTATCATAAAAAAATCTTAGTAATAATTTTTCTCACTCTTTATTGACGAAATGGATACTCAGAATGTGATGGTTTATGTTGTCATTCAAATGTACTAATTGTTCTACCTAAATAACTGTATCCTTTCAAACGAACTCTTGATTGCATATGAGTTACGTGTGCTGCGGTGGAAAACTATGGGCTAGAACAATACACTCACAGCTGGAGAATTACACACAGTATGTTTCCACACGATGTTTCCTTTACCTTTACAGTGAACATTAATTAAATACAGACACATAAGTCACTTCGAAGTCCGAAGTGCTCAAAGTTCTCACCTCTTACAGAATTTCAAGTCTAGTCTGAGCCAACATAGCTATTTATCACTCGGTATTTTTGATAGGAAATTAAATAAGGCTCGTGAAACTATTGAATGAAGAGACTTGCTTGATCGATGTGTCGAGCCCAATGCAGTACCATGTAATGTCTCTCTCTCTCTCTTCAGCGACAGGAAGTCAACTACTGAACACAGTCCCCTCTATGGATCACCACATAGACCTGTTGGAAGCGGCTTGCATCCAGCATGCAATAAATAGATAGTATTGAAATCTGAGTGGTTTGCTTCTGTTTTTAGTCAGACGTCACGTTTACCATCATACAAATAACATCACATCCCGTCATTTCAATGAATAAAAAAAATCTTTCACAATAAAAATATTAGCATGACCCATAACAAAAATCATAAAACAAATCTCAAATACCTACCAGAGCACACTTCCCGCATAAAGCCATGACCAGTCAATCGGCAATCGGCTTTATAAAAAATAATTGCACCGCACAGCCCGTTTTATTACAATGGTTATTATGTAGGTCATGTGACACTTGAATATGATTTTTGCCAACCCGAGGCCATACGACGAACGGTGTACATTAGGCCTTATCGCTCCCGTATAATGGCACATAAAGGTGGGGTTACACTCTAGAATTGCGCCACCAGACATATGTTACGATTTAAAAAGCTCCCTTTACGTGCCCATTATGCGGGACGCCGACTCAATGTAGCGTTTTTGGAAAATTATTATTATTTCCAAACTGCTTAATAAAATTTCATCGGGGCGATTTCAATTGCAATGGATATGTCGGGTTTTTTCGATAGTATATCAAATATATCCATCGGCTAATTTAGATTTTGTTGAACACATTGCGTAATTTAACCTCAAAGCTTAAATACATTTAAAGATGTTTGCTTACTTGGTTCATAAATACTTACGACCTTTTTCGTTAACAGTTTAAAAATCTATTTTAGCTATCCAATGTTTTGTCCCTTTCGATCAACTTTTGAATTGAGTTTGAGCGAGGAAGACAAAACATTGTATACCAAAAATTGGTTTTAAACTGTATTAATAGGACCGGTATAGTTTATTTTATTAAGTTGCAAATCTCCTGAACTAATACGATACTGTTGATGTATTTGCTAGGCGCAGTAGTCTTCAACACCGCGTTTATGACATATCATTATCCTGGTATTATGCATTGTGGTAGACAGACAAAATAACGCCGAATAACTACACATACATTTGGAAACCCAAACCTTTCGTATCGTGTGCGCTGGTATAAAAACTGCGAAAGAAATTTCTTTCTGTAAAACAAGCAGCCCGGCCCGGCACCGCCAGGCTGCAGATCTACTTTTTATAAATATACTGTAACCTATGTTCGTCAGGGATAATGCAGCATTCTAATTCTAAGGGTAAAAGAATTGTTCAAATCGGTCCAGTAATTTGAGAGCCTATTCAATGCAAATCTTTTCCTCTTTATAATATTAAAATCAAATGACTGTCAAAATCATTTTTCTTTCTATCAAAAACTCTTTTATAGAATTAAAAACAGGTGAGAGTAAAAATACATGCAAACAGTAAACCGTTTATTATTTCTACAACTCGTGATGTAAGTGACTTCTATTCATGAAATATTTAGCAGTAAACACTGTTTGAAACGACCAATGAGACAAAAACTTAAAGGATATCAAAGGATTTAGTAAAGGACAAAAAAAAAATATACGAGTGACAGCTTAAAAATACTCCCATATTTGAAGAGGATTATGAGAACGGTCACGGGATTTCGACTGAAAATCTGCTTGATGGTTGTAAATTCGTACTTGGGATGACAAAATAAATACAAAACTACGCATTTCTAACCTCATACGTCCGAAATTTTGTTTTTACAATACCACATCAAAGCACTGCTGGAATGCAAATGGTTTTTCTGCTGCATTACACAAGGATTTGTTCTGTAAGTTGTAGCAAATCGTGTCAAATGGAATCTTTCTACGTTTTATTTTTTGTGCTTTGTTACACTAGTCAAGAGCATTGTAGTCACTTTGTCATATCAGTAAATAAAGTATCAAATCAACAAAAAAGAAGATCCTGATATGACCAAGCAACCTGAATTGGTATCGCGATACTCTCGCACAGGTCATGATGACTATTTTGCCAGCCTCTGGTAAGGTGATCGGCATTCAGGCAAACAAGCACATCCTGCCAAAAAAAAAGTCGTGAATGTCCCAATTGGCCGAGTCTATTCCAAAATATTAGCCAAAACACCTAATTAACAACCAACTTAATTAAATGTTTTTAATACCTTCGTAATTCGCAAATTTGAGAATGCCGACGCCAATTTATCCACAGTACTCCTGTGTCTAACGCAAGATAATTTAATGGGGAATAATTTCGCAAGACAGACTAATTAAACCTGAATTAATTAACTAGGAAAACATAAACAAGTGTCAAGGAGTTAACGCAGCGTTTATAATGAGCATTCCTAGTGGAACAAGCCTAATAAAATAGAACCCCGAGCCCGTATATAAAGTTTACACGAATAATTAAGAGTTTCCAAGTAAATTTAATTTGGAAGACTAAATACTTTAAACGTGCACATTCTTAAAAAAAAAAAGAAAACAGCAAAAAGTACATTTGAAAAAAGAATTGTTTTTGAATTTTTGGCGCCGTTTCTTTATCATGAATACATATCCGGCGCGATCCAAATTGGTAGTATTATATAACTTAACATCTTTAACAGACTATTTTATAAGGAATATATTGTGTGACTTTTACCAACTTTCAGCATGACTACTCTAAAATGGACCTCATTAGAAGAGTGTTATAAGAATACATATTGTTAGGTTGTAAATAATTATGTTTTAACTGCATAATGTCATATACATATGATTTTTGTCTCTTTAGATTAAATTGAAATTCCGAAAAATCCTTTGACCTCAATATATCCATATCATTTTCAGAAATAAAACAAAATAATTTATTAAAATGAAAAGTACAATGTCAATTCACATATTCAATGTCCACGCTATCTCCTGTGATGATCAGATAAAACTCAATTGGACGTGGAGTGGGCCGTTTCGCGTATCGTATCAGAGTGGTATTAAGACCGCTATCATAATTGCGTATCATTACGCGATCAAGATATGGGACAACACTATTGATATGATAATAGATAAATGTTTATGTGTCGCTTAAATATTTCCTTGAGGTCTGAGTGATGTGAAAACTAAAAGCCTCTCTTATTTTTTGATACCCATAACAGAACTTAGTTTCCTGCCGTGAGCTTGGTATACAATATTAGTTATAAAGGGTATATAAAGCCGAAAGGGGAATGCCACACACATTATAATGAATAACTTTTACAATGAGGTCAACCCTGAAATCGCGAAAAACAATTCAGCCGTTCCATACATTTTGCATATTTGTATTTTTTTATTTCCTATTATTGCATTTAATAAAGGCGAAAGGATAATAATAATAATAAATAAATAAATCTACAGATAATATCTGCAGAGGCTCCCATTTCACTATCTATATACCCTTTTTATTTTTTATTACCATTTGCCTCTTAACCTGTACACAAACCGCAAGATATAAATGCATTCCAAAGACTTAGTCACGTATCCTCTTTATACATTCAAAAACCACTAAAATATTTTATTATTAAATAAACGAAAGGTACGCATTCCATTCCGAACACACGCAACGCATTCCACGAAATATTGAATAAAAATAATCTCCATTCTTTCACAAAACGTGTCATGATCTTCATTTTTATTATTTATGAAATTGGTATATTAAGTAGCTAAGTTCATACGAGCTCACTTATTAAGACCTCACCATGTGTCTCAAGTCTCAACAGATGCTTGATCATTATGACGAAGATTAGCTTTATTCATTTGTGCTTTTATTTTATTTTTTGCGTGAATTTTCGGTTTGGGTGTTACATATATTATCTGTTATATATGGTATTATATATGTATTATATAGGGTTTTACATGTATTATCTATATGTAATTGCAGATTCATAATTCGTAATTGCAGGAAGTTGCTGGATGCAGGCCGCTTCCAACAGATCATTGTGGAGATCCTTGGGGGAGGCCTATGTTCAGCAGTGGACTTTCTATGGCTGATATGATGATGAATTCGTAATTTAAAATTAACTGGCGGTCGACCATTTATAACTATGTGAGAGGACGCTTAGGTAGATACTTCGATCAAATATATACTAGATACAGGGTTCGGAACAATATCACACGCCAAAAGTAGCCGAAGTTGCTTATGCTTGTACATTTGAATTTCGAACTACGAGATGTAGCTAAAAGTCTTAAATTATAATCAACTTCAGGTTACCATAAACCTTATTCCTTAAAATTATGATTTATTATGTTTTGGACCACACTAAAATCAAATAAGAGCATACGCTTATTTGTGCTCTTACTTCTCTTTCCATTTTTAGGCCGTTACTTTGAATCTAGTGTATACTTGATCGAAGGGTAGATACCAGCGCAATGTCTATTTCCTCGCCAAACATCAGCATAAATGCACTGTTCAGGTTTGAATGACATTGTAGCCTGGGTAAGTACAGGACATATTAAGACTTAACATATTATATCGCAGGATGGCGAGCGCAGTGGAATGCCAAGCATTTCTTTGTAATTCATTGTGTTGTTTGGTTTTGTTACTGTCCATGAGCGGACGTATCGTTTACCATTAGGCTAATGGCAACTAGCATGCAATATGCTCGCCATTTATTGCAATGAAAAAAATCATTTTATCGTGATTGCGATACGCCCGTTTATTATTACATATATCTGAAAAATGCGTGCAATTCCGAACCGAAAAACGAATACTATTCATTCTTCAAGCAAATTCCACTGTGAAATTAGTTCAAATACTAATAATTTTTACTATAAAAGATATTGAAATTATTATTGAAAAAGAAAAAGATATTCATTGAAACGCTCCGTAAAAGAAGATAATTTGTTACTAACAATTTAATAACAGGTCAAAATACCGATTCCGGTGAGAAAAGAACATCTCAGTTATACCACCTATGACGTTCAAATAATGAACAGAAAATTCATAATAAATTATATCATCAAATACTAAACTGTAATAAAATATTTAATAATGTATATATTATAATTATTTTATTGATAACAATATACAATTTCAGCTCTTAAGCAAGTGCGATGGTGGTGTAATGGTCAGCATAGTTGCCTTCCAAGCAGTTGATCCGGGTTCGATTCCCGGCCATCGCACACTTTTTGCAATCTTTTTTCCATATATTTTTTTCAGTAGTCACTACCTTAACCGCTATGACATTGTAAAGTTAGCAACGTTACCAAGTTTTATTCCGCATCTTCTGATACCAAAATATTATTTTTAGTACATATTGCCATATATCTTGTTGGCAGGATGCGGAAGATAATTGGCATCTTTAAAATTTTACGTAACTCGGCCAGTGTACATATTCTTAAATTAGTGTATTTTGCTTTATGTCAATCTCTTCTGACCTATTGCATTGGTGTGTGGGGTGGGACAGGGAAAACTTTGATGCTATCCCTTGAAAGAGCTCAACGTGCATTACTGAAGGTCATGTTGCGTAAAGACTTTAGATATTCAACGGATTTATTGTATAAAGAAGCAGGTGTTTTAAGAGTCCGACAATTATATATCCATAAAGCTTGTGTTTCAACTCATAAGTCTATAATTAAGTCTGATGAATATAAATCACTATTAACTAAAAGGGTCTTCAACCTTTCATTGCCGTCAGTCAAATTTAGTTATGGAAAAAAGTTTCAATATTTTGCTTACCGCTCCATTTACAACAAGGTTAATAAAATATGTAAAATTAAAAACTTGTCAGTAAATGCGTGTTCAAAAACAGTCTCGTGTTGGTTGCAAAGCATTGACTATAGCGCTACCGAAACTATAATCAGTGATCCTGTCTCAAACATCAACTTTCTGTAAACAGACTATTGTACTTTTTATTTGAACTTTATTTTGATGTTTTCTACTTTTAATTAACTTTGTGTACTAAATAAGAAACATTGATTTTTCTTTTAATTTTTATTACTGTCTAAAAATAATATTGCTATCTTGTAACTCAGAGTTTTGGTTTCTCAAAATACAGACTTCGCCTAGTTTGGGAGCCCCTGGTAATATCGATGTATGTAACAACTTCTTATAATTTTATTTGAATCTGTGTATGTTTAATCCTATGTATATCTGATTTTTAAATAAACAATTTATTTATTATTATTATTATTATATATAAACTTATTAGTTATATTAGTACATCTACACTAATATTATAAAGAGGAAAACTTTGTTTGTTTGGTTGTAATGAATAGGCTCAAAAACTACTGGACCGATTTTAAAAATTCTTTCACCATTAGAAAGCTACATTATCCACGAGTAACATAGACTATATTTTATTTTGAAAAAAAAAATAGGGTTCCGTAAGATATTTGGATTTTTTGGACACAAACTGAAAAAAATCAACCAAAGAAGTTACTTATTTTGCGTACGCTGCCTAAACTACAAAAGATAGAACCATAAAATGTTATAATTAATTGTAGATCTTATAAATATCTACAAAAAAGTCCGCGACACACTATACCTATCTATGTCGAGTGAGGCACAACAACCACATTTTTATTTAAAAATCTTGAATTTTTTTTTGGACTACATTTAAACGCGTTTATTTTACTCATGCTATTAATCCTTATCAAAATAAATTATTTCATCAATAAGTACAGTTTATGTTGATAATATTTGGTCTTTGAATGATTAAAATTGGACGTTTGGTTTTGAAGTTGTGGTGAAATTAAAAAATTACGATTTCTGCTGCACGGCCCGTTGTATAAGATATATATGGATGTTTGTGGAGAGAAGGGACATAAAGTAAAATAGAATCGAAGGTACGGGAGAGGGCTGGGATAGATCACAGATTTGTTAGGACGAAATTTAAATGCACGTTATAAAACGGGATGGATAATAAAGAGAAGGGACGGGACGGATTGGGAAGAGACTGAACAGGCGGATGAGACGGGATTGAGCCGGACAGTAGGATAGCTACGTCAAGTTTAGGCATACAAGAGTTTATACGAAAAACAATATGTATTTGGTGTGGAGTGGAATCAAAAAATATATGCACCCAGGCGAAGCTGGGTCGGGCCGCTAGTATTATATAAAGGGTATATCAATAGTATAACCGAAAACGAAGGATGCGGTAGTTTTAGTGACTTCAAACATAATACATTACACATATTATTTATTACATGTTACGTTTTATTTTCAAATTTAGTTATTAATTGTAGATTATTATTATTTCATTTACGCCTTAGACTGCTTTTTCTATCTCCTGTTAATATATTCATCCCATGGTTGCCTGTAAGAAATTACCTAGTGTGAATAGACCGCAACTTGTACTATTATTTTTATTGTGTAATATCTTGATAGTATCTCTGTACAGTGCAAAAAGGACTAAATAAATAAATACAACTTAACATTGTACGATTTTTTTAACTAGCGTCGTGTTTGGGTGGAAAATACGTAGTTTGTCACAAAATGATAATGTACTCCCATTTATTTCTAAGAGGCAATGGTACGCAATGGTACTACGTATTTTGTTATTTATCACTCAAAAACTAAGATATTCAGGAAGTTGAAAAACAAACTTTCCAATTTTTGGTATTTTTTTAAATTGCATTGCTACTGAAACTACAACCTGGCTTCGTTTTCGATCGCAGTCTTGGTATATATTGAATAACCTGTATGTTAAATAATGTTGCCTAAAATGCGGTAACATTCAATAACATTGTTATATTTTGTGTTAATTCATTATTATATTTTGTATCGGTATAAAAGCGTTGAGTAACATTCAACAAATAGTAACAAGTAGCCACGAAAGTTACAGACTGTTACCTTATGTTACCATGTTTATTTATTTATAAGCTATATTGTACACTAGTGACAAATAATAAAAAATAAACATTGAAAAGCACAAAGTACAAGTGGCCGCCTTATCACTCAAGTAGATCTCTGCCAGGCAACCAATTGATGGATACGAAATAATCCTAATTCTATTAGACATGGCATCTTTGTAAACACCACTTCACATCACGACCTAGAGAGGAGGTAAGGCTTGTGCATAATATATATAGTTTCATATTCTATTCTTACACTTTCGCTTTTAAATTCCTATCTATAAGATACACCAAATAAAAGCGTTCATTACAACCGTCTATCGAGAGGCCAACTTGATTCATAGACCCTCCAAACACGATACATCTAGGGAAAAAAACAGGCCGTCGAAATGCCATCCTGATAAATGTGACGGCATAAGTCACATCAACAAAAGCGACCGAAGAAATGGGGAAAGTAATGGAAGGAGCGCGGGATCATCTCTTTGCCGAATTAGCGGTATATTTTACCCAGAATAGTAGCAATTATTCGAAATGCCTGTATAATTTTGTATCGAAAAATTCAAAAGCCTTATAAGAAATGCCTGTATCAGTTTATAATGTAAGAACCGATTGATGTGGCGGATAAGCTGCGGCTTTCTTTGCTAATATTTGAATAACTTACTTTGCACTAGTTTAAGTTTTCACTAAAAGGATTTCGTTCATTCTAAATTATATTTTGCAACACTTATAGAGTGTTTGAGCCAAAACTGATTTCGTTAAAACCTTGACTGGATCATATTTAATTTATGAATTATGAGTGATTGTCCGGCACTGGCCAGTTTAATCAAGCAAAATCATGGCTTCTCAAAGGGAATTCGATCCTCAAATTCTTTCATCTATTGTCTACAGTTTGAACATGAGCAATTTAAATAACGATTATCCCGAAAATGTCCAACAATACGTTTTCCGAGCCACGATTTCTACTGCGGAACTCAAATGTAAAATTATATTTAAGAGCACTTTTCCAACAAATTACGGACAAAGTAATATTTTAACGCACATAAAAATGGCGCAAGTCAAAACGTATGTAATAAAAATTCTAAATCTGGGTTAATGTCGCGCAACAGACGGGTTGTAAATCTAAAAAATAGTACTACGTACATACGTGAACCCTGTGCGTGAACCCTTGCAAACAATGCTTGGTAACTAACTTGGTAACTTTGACCTATTAAATTTTAAACCAGCTCCTGGGTTGGATTTCATATTAGTCCGTATATGGACCACCGTCGAACCGTACATAAGATGAAGATCAAACCGTTAGAATTAACATCTTATTACTCCTTACGTCTCAAGGATGACAGTGGAGTATGTGACTGTGGGGTGTATTTATTTTATATTTATTTATATCTTCACTAACAACGAGGTTCGTTTTAGCCACTTTGTCCTAGTAATAAATAAATATATCTTTGTTGTATTTACAAACACATTTAGCTCATAGAGATTCCATTCGTCCATTCCCATTTCGTTCAGCACCACGACTCATTTTACTAACAACACTCAGAGATTCGCATTCGTTTGCTCGTCACGTCAGCGGGGCTACTTTTTCGTTATGCCGGCTCAAATTAATTCATGCAAATGAGCAAGCCTTGTCTGAAATGGGTTTAATCTTATCGTCTACATAATTGCACGGCCCAACGCAAATAAGGACTTAATTTTTTTATCATCGTGCCATTTGGTCAGCTGCCAATTTGAATTTCTTTCGAGTTTTATTAGCTGAATAAAACTTTTGATGTTGTTTGCTGAAGTCCATATAATTACGAGCGTACAAAGTAAATTATTTTATGTGGATGTGGGCAACATTTAAGCGTGTGGAAACAACGTTGCTAATTAAACTATTCAAGTTGCCTTGTTGTTAAAACGTATATTTTTGGATTCTTTAAAAACATAAGATTATTCAGTATCGAGTTTGCGTTTATACTAATGAGATATGCAACAAAATATAACCTTAAGTCGCATTAATATCTTTATGGGTGGCGGTGATCAGTTACCATCAGGTAAACCGTATGCTATATATACGTATGTAATATCAGACTGTGTTAAGGACATGGATCAATCAATCATGGACACATCTTGATTAACATCTTAAAGCTTACATAAAGGAATCGAGTAATAATACGTAAAAATTCTTCTTCACTACCATTTCATACATATGACAAGTGACGTACGTAAAAAGTATTGCAACTCGACGACGGGTTAAAATCGGCCCAATTTTCACACTGAATTTAATATTAAATTTTACAAAATACATCAAATTAATTGTGTCAATACATTTAAAATTGCGATATAATCGTCATGATCGGCTGCGATTCCATTATGAATAAAGTGTGTGGTGCATATTTTGTATTACATATTTGTTCTAGTGGAAACACCCCGTTGAAGCTATTAATTTGTGTTAACATTTAACAATTTTAATTGGATTTCCATGTTCATAGTTTTAATTAACAGGAATGGATAAACAGGATCTAGATTGGTATCTTATTATGATTACCCGTTTTTATATTATATTTAATACTGACTGCCTCGGTGGCGTAGTTGTACTACGGTACGGTCACAAAGCTGAGGTTCTAATCCTGGGTTGGGCAAAGTGATATTGGATTTTTCTATTCATTACCAGCCCAGAGTCAGGAATTTGTGACTGATATGGCGATAGGTTTACCACCTATCACATTGTGGGATGGAATATACAAGGCCAAATGTGGGTGTCCTGGCACCTCTGCCTACCCCTTCTGGGAAAAAGGCGTGAGTTTATGTATGTATGTTAATACTGTATTTTTTATTATTTTTAGTTCTCTGATGTTCTCTCGATGGTCTCAATATGTCCACTAGTTAGCTCCTATTTTGTTACAAAAAAACTGATTCAGAATGAAAGAAACACAACAAAATATTATAGAATAAGGTATTTTTTATCGTTCCTCATACTATCCGTATAATGAAATAGCACACTAGATATGTCTCGATATACCTCAAACCTGGAACATAATAATATTCTTCTGTCAATACCCATTATAATAAGTTCAAGTGATACATCCATCTAATGCGCTGATTGACACTTTGACCTACTTTCACTGACGACTGAACTTTACGCTTAATTCTAATTTCATTACCATTTAACTTCATAAAGACTCCACTTATCAGCACGAATGTGCGTTACATCCACGTTTTTGACTGTGTATTTAAGAAATTATTAAATTATACGTACTGTTTTGTTAACTGGCGACTTTGAAGCTAAACGAAGCGTGGAAAAGGTTGTGTTGTCAGGAACATAAAATGTTTTTTAACAGCCCCATAATAAACCTTTTATTATTTTATCCTTAATAGACGCATCTACGTGCAAAATAATTTTAAATTGTTTTAAGTTTATGACTCAATTGGTAGCCATAATTCGTTAGCTACAGATCGCGGTTTGTAATTCACCCATAGATAGCATACCCATTAGCAAGACTCGTTCTGATTATCAGTTAATTGGAATCCCATAATTCTTTAGTTTTGTAAATTAAAATCCTGACAAAGTTACCAAATTAAGACTTTCTACATAAAAATCGTGTTGTCCTGTTTCTTTTGTACTCCTCATTTTTGTTGGACTGCCTCGGTGACGCAGTTGCACTACGACACGATTACAATGTTGAATTCTCGGGTTCAAATCCCGGATCAGGCAAATTGATATTGCATTTTCTGTTAATTATCAACCTGGAATTTGGAATTTGTGCCTTATATGGCTATAGGCGTGTCCCCACCACATCGTGAGATGGAACACATAACCCCTTGTGGGATAAAGGCGTATGTTTATAATATTATGTTAATATCCATTTTGTTACAAACACTTCAATTAATCTTTTTTTTTTTATTGCAATTAATGCCGTTCGCCTGATGGTAAGCAATACGACTGCTTATAAGCAGTAGCAAAACCGAACAACACCTTGAATAACAAAGCAATGAGACATAAGATGTTAAGTCTCAATATATTCGCAACTTCGTTCGTAATTTTGTTCGCGCTGTCTTTCTTTGGTATTATATAATAATTCAATGCAAATAACTGAGTTTCGAACGAAAATCCTGCAAATAGGAAGATTATCCAATATTCAATCTCAAATGTCAGCATGAAGTTATTTCCACTCCGCTACCCGATATTCATTATAAATATGCTACTAGGTATGCAACCTAGGTTTTAAATAAAAATTATAAACACAATATATTTTTAATTGACAGCGAGGCCATCAGTCGCTCTTAATTATAAGGTTCCGGAGCTTGCAAGTCCACTCAAGTTAGCCATAACTGGATTAACGGATGTCGACAATGTTCATACCATAGATTTACTAGATGTGCCTGTCTTACCGTAAGATATACATAATTAGTCTTCACCTCATTACACAAGCAGAATACCGGTGGAAGGTCTCTTATACGTGAGAGTCTTCCGCCAAATAGTAGTGTAAATGTACTTTTGTGTTAATCTGTAAAGTTCTACGCAATCAATCGACACAATTGTGCCGGTTTCATCGAAGCTAAATACTTACAGACTTAACACGAAACACTACTCGCTTGGGTCATTAAGGCTTTTCATTTTTCCACCGATATTCCTTACACTCAAAAAGCAAATTCCATCTATATTTTACTTTAAAAGAAAGTACACAAAATATATTTATTTTAATTAGATCATTTAAATTACATAATTTAGTTTATTCAATTGATATTAACTATGAATAGACTTTGTCTAATTCGGTGTTATTAAATCACAAAAACAAACGAACATACCTACATTCTACTTATAGAAATCTCTATGTGTCAACCACATACGATTTACCTTTGAAAGGATTCTTACAATAATCAAAGTCTATCAAAAGAAATTCTTCTTTTTCCTAATATTCAATTACTGACAATACACCTGAAAGATGTATTACTGCCTAAATGAAAAATCTGTTGACAAGTGATGATTATATCTTGTTAGTGGTCATTGTAAAATATCACATTTGGGTAGACCACTATGACGTTAACTTGAATGCGGAAAAGATGACACAGAAGAAAGTAGTCTACTGGTGGTAGGTCTCTTATATACTGGTGGTAGGTCTCTCATATATGAGAGGCCATCTGAGTGGGTACCACCGCAGTGTCTATTTCTCCCGTCAAACAACAGTGTAAACGCCCTGTTGTGTTTCGGGTTGAAGGGCATTGTAGCCAGAGTAACTACTGGACATATTGAGACTTAACATCTTATGTCTCAGGATGGCGAGCGCAGTGGAATGCCAAGCATTGCTTTGTAATTCAAGGTGTTGTTTGGTTTTGCTACTGTTTATGAGCGTTCGTATCACTTACCATCAGGTGAACGGCAAGCTCGTCTCGCTATTCATAGCAATAAAAAAAAAGTAGACGACAGTAATTTATGATTCATTGTACTATTTGATTGATTTCATTGCGGGTTAAAGACAACTAAGACGTACTTAGCCTTATCAAGCTTCAGGTCTTGCTAGCAATAAAATGCATATATTATTCTGGATTACAGGTGTCGTAATGACGGTTGTAAAGATGATATAATCACAGATCCCTACTAATATTATAAATACTATAGTGTGTATGTATGCATATTCCGTTTTCGCACTAAAACGGATAAACGATTTTCATGAAATTCCACACAGATATATATTGGATCATTGGACCAGTGGACATATTGGTAGGACATAATACGACACTTTTTATCCCGAAAAATATAGTGTTCCCGTGGGAAGTGTCAGAAATAAAAATATACATATTTGCTCTTTTAAATTCGAATGGATGGCACAGAACTGGAGAGGATAGGATTGCATGCTTTTTGTCATGGGAAAAGCAATATAATTATATTGAGTTTAAATATAAAACAAAACAGCACGCGAAATAATGTTTTTGAATGTGAATTGGACTTAAAAACTATCTGCACCCGGGCGAAGACGGGCGACCGCTAGTATTTGTGGTGGAAAATAAATAAATAAATAAAAATTTATTTATTTATTTATTTATTTATAGTACAGATCGTAAAATGCAACCAGTTTAATGCACAAACATAACATACGGACAGCTGAAAGGTTTTCTGTATTAATGGATTCAATATCCTTTAAGACTTCCTTGGAGGCGCAGGTAAAGGTATTGTTACTACTCGTATTTCTAAAGCAACTGACGGTCACATCTTAAAATCAAATCTAGAGAATTAAAAGTACAGTTAATACATATTGCCATATGCCAGACTATTCCTAACAATGAATGCAGATAATAATAAATATGGACTGCCTTGGTGGCGTAGTTGTCCCGAATTGGAGTTTGTGCCCGATACGGCGATAGGCGCGCCCCCAATCACATCGTCGCTCGGAAAATACAATACGAAACATGGGTAGCCTGGTTGCACCACTGCGAGTTTATGTATGTATGTATGTACAAATTCAGTTTTGATTAATCTGAGACGTATAGTGATTTAAATGTCTAATAATTGGAGAAGTTCCTACGGTTATAAGTATTGAAATTAACTGCATATTTTAGTTTCTTAAGACATTACACATGCGTGGTGGCCTGTTGGTAAACGGACTAGACGCGGCTGCCAACATGTTCACGGTGGTCGCGGGTTCAAATCCTAGGGCACACCTCTGACTTTTCGGAGTCATGTGTGTATTGATAGTCAATCACCACGCACTAAAACGGTGAAGGAAAACATCGTGAGGAAACCTGCATACCATAGCGATTTATAAAAATTTCTATGGTATGTAAGTCCGCCAACCCGCACTAGGCCAGCGTGGTGGACTATATGGCCTAACCACTCTCAATCGTACTGTCGATTGTAGAGTAGGCCCGTGCCCTGCAGTGGGACGTATATGGGCTGATACAACAATACAAGACATTACATAGGCTTAAGACTGCCGTATTATCTTTAGCAAAACGTTTTTGAAATAATCTGAAAAAGAAGGACGAAATTTACATTTTTAGTTGGTATTTTCTTTAACGAAGATTGTTTGTATTTCTACTTGTGGTAGGTTATTTCTCCTGCCAAATAGCCGCGTCAATGCATTGCTGTGCTCCAGTTGGAAGGATATCGTAGCCACAGTAATAACTAGACCATAATGAGACTTATCATCTTACGTCTCAGGACGACAAGCTTCTAATGCATGTTATTTGGTTTTGCTACTATAAATGAGTGGTCGTATTGCTTACCATCAGGCAAATAACATGCTCGTCTCACCATTAATCGAAATAAAAAAGTGGCACTACAAAGTGAGTGCAGTATATGTAACGATAATACACTTAAGACCATACATTTAATTTAAAATAATTACATCAAGTCACATCCAGCAGATTGCCAACATCTGCGTATTATATTCCAAACTACAATCTGTCACAAAGTTAGTTCTTTGAAAACACTGAGCAATGTAAATCAAACACGACGTTGCTTCCTTAAACTAATATAGTTAACACTACAATATATTGCTCTTTAGAAGCCAGATGGCACAGAATATCTATTGTATAAAACTATTTCTCCGACTTTAATACTGAAATTGTTTAACCTGTGTTAAGGCTACTTGGTTGAGATAATGCAATTAATTTTGCCAGTGTTATTCTTTTTGTTATTCGTTTTAATGTTTTATATGTAGGAATTAAATGTTATTATGAAAGATGAGTAGAATGGAATTGATTGAATGGAATTTAGGCAAATGACGATATGGAACGTGGTTTGTGTGAAAAAGATGAATAATGAAAGTACTTAAGATGGAAAGAGTTAGAGGATGAATGATTAATATGTTGTTGAAGTACGGAAGGACGGAACAAGAGAAAAGAGCCTGGAAAGCGATGTCGGACGTGAAGGACGTGTGATGAAGACGCTTATTTAAAGACTAAATAAAGAAGAAGATTATATACCGAAGATTATCTGAACAATCTTTATTTGATTTGACCTGAGACGGAACTATTCCCACATATATAGAGGGGTTTCTGAAATTCATTTGCGTGGTCTATGACACGAGGTGGTACACCAAATAACCATGTAATCAGACAAGAACATCTATTAAGCTAAAAAATAATATCCAATACAAATCAAAAAGATAAACCAGTGTTAAACGCAACACAATGAAGTCCACAAAGAAGTCTCTGGGAGTGGAGCTCGACTGAACTAGATTGTTTCCTTCCGGCGCCGCGACGTGACTGCTACTGATACTCCGTTTACTGTACATACAAGTGCTATGTTATTGTATGATATAGTGATTTTATAGCAAAAAGGAGGTACTTATTTTGTTTAGGAACACGATCCGAGTTGTAGACTGGTAAATTAATCTGTGATATTTTAGTGTATTAGTGTAATCACTTGTTTTGGATAACTTATTCCATCCCAATGCAAAGGTTCCTATGCCTCCACAATTTGCGCTCTAAAGTCTAAAAAATATGTCCGACCATATGGCCAGTCTAATTCCATATTTATATATTGAAATTAGACAAATTTCATCAAATTCCATATAGTAAACTATGTGTGAAAAAGGAAAAAACATGTATCGGTTTGCCAATTATTGATTATTCATAATTATGAATAGGTTTAGTAAAACCTAATTAAACTAATAAATACAAGATTCAATGATATGAACAATATTCATTATATAATGCAGTTTAAATAGAACTAGGGAACTAATCTAATAAGTTTTGTTTTGAAACAGACATTCTAAACAAACGATACCTACCAAACACATTTCAGTAAAATAACGTTATCAAATCTCAAATATTCCAAGAACTAAAAGGTTATAAATTCGATGTGAAAACATTTGAACTGTCCATAAAAATAGAGTACAAGTTAGTACCGGCAGTACTGTGAAACAGTTCGTCGATGAAGACATTCCGTACAAATATTTGTACGGCCTTGCAGTATTTGCTCACGGAGTAAGTTGCCAAGCGTGTGTTGTTTGCATCACGCCTCTTAATTGCCTTTTGGAATGTTAGTTATTTTTTGTTACACGTTATTGTATTTCAAGAATATTATTCTAACCTAGCTTATTTGAATGGAGTTCGTCGACCGATTTGTAGGGTTTTGGTAGTTTAATTGTAAATTTATTTTCATTAGAACTTTAATATTTTTGAATTGATTCCAAGACGAATAATAATTTTTAATTTTGGTTATTAATGAACTCCTAAGTTTATTAAAAACATTTGTTGTGTACACATCTGTACACTAAACTCTGTTTAGTTTTCAATTGTTCGAGCGCATTTCTCATAAGTTAAAACTAATTTACACCTCAGTCAGCCAACTTTTAACACAATCCACACACCAGAATTGCCCCTGCATGCTTATAGTTGAGTTAAGCAACTATAACACGAAGGTAATGTAAATACATGCAAAAGTTAAGATGTTTCTATGAAATACAGATCCATTAATATGTAGCTTCATAACCCTTTTAGCTGTCATTTTTAATATTCCGTCTACTTCTATTTTGAGCAAATTGTTACAGTGTAGTCTTGAATGTTGATGAAGTGAGATGGTTTTGGAGAGAGAGGAAAATCAACGAAGACACTGAATAATTTTTAGTTTGTAAAAATTCTGTTAAAATACGTTAAAATTGGTCATTCTGAGAGTACAGTAATTATGAAATATAAAAATATAAGAAACAAAAACTAAAAGATATATTTAAAGATCAAATTATTTTGGTATTTTTGATAGAATGTATCTTGGAGGAATTGATCGTTAACGGATTGGAAAGAAAGCAATGGAACAATAATTTTTTTTTAATCTGCACTTATTTCTTTATCGTATTCCTAGTTAAAAAGCAATTGTAGGAAAACAGACTAAAAAGTGAAATCTAAACTTTTACGTCTGTAACACTGTGCATGATCTTGGGAAAGTTTTTTTGTGACATAATAAACTTCTTGTACATACATAATTTAATTCCTTTTCATTTGATATGCTGAGAGTTCGTAGCATGATTTGGAGCTGACTTATGATGATTCATTATAATTATTGTATTATACATTACTCTAGAAGTATTAACCATGCAGAAAAAAATATTGTGTTTTGGTAAACTTCGAAACATATTCCACATATTATATAATGTTATAAAGTCTTATGATAAAAAATTGTATTTCTGACCAAAAATGTTAGATAAAGACACTAAAAAAAGGTTGTTTAAGGATATTCGTAAAAGTGTTCATACCTATCTTTAGATAAAATAGACAAACGAAGAATATCGTCAATAACTTTTCAACCTTAGAGTAGTCGGAAGACACAATAAAAATTTCAAATTGCTCCGATTTGATTATCTTAGTGTTCGAAAGGTTTAAACTTACCGTATTCGCCGAAAACCATTGTGTTGAATAATTTGCTATTGCTAACTTTGAAAAAACACTGCTTTTTTCTTATGAACCATTGCGGTATAATTTGAAATTCAGCAGATCTGAGAAATAGACATTTCAAGCTTCCAAATTATTTCTCTAGAATTTCTTGACGAGCCATTCCTTCCAAAATACAGGCTGTAATAAACAATAAATAATTAAAATAAACACTAAATAATTTGCCTCAATTTTTTGTGAATGGTAAAATAATATTAGTATTTTCCGCAGGAACTTGCTTGTGCGTATAGTTGAGACTGTTGACCAATCGTATCAATCTTTGTAGGTGTCGGGGGCAGTCTGATATTGAACCATTTATTTGAGTTTTTAAACACAAAATTATATTGAGATCAGTCTTTACATGTCTCAATGCAGGATCCAGGCTTTTCGTTACAAAAAGATTTTGACCTAATCTACCACTATATCTATCAATAGGGTGATTGTGCTATTACTTTATAGTTATACTGTAACTAAATTTAAAGGGAATAACCCCGACCCTCCCAAATAGAAGTGATGCCTCAGAATCTAACTTACGCTTTCCAACTTAGTACTCCATTGTGTTTCTAATAATAATCGCTCGCTTCGTACAGACTACATAATTAATCCATAAATATACAAATAAAAAGTATTTGTTACATTAGCATACAAAATGTTGCCGGCGGGTGTTATTGGATTTTTGTCAGACTTAATTACAAACATTCGCGTTAAGGGACCGCCGTAACACATTCCGGTAACATTGTTACGTAAATAAAGATTATACGCTTTTTTGAGGATGAATTAAACGGGTACCGCATGTCCAATTTATTCATGAGATATCGAGATTATGATAATTAAATTGATACAGATGTTTCTGACAAAGGCTTGGATGGCGTTGAAAATTACTTTAAAGGGATTAAAATCGGGATGGTAAATAAAAACATTTTAACTGGGTCTGCGTAGTAACTACAGTGTTGTAAGTTCGCGCTTTCCAGATAATGCATCTGCAGATTAGCCTTTAAGGAATTATCTATGTTTTTATTGTTTTTCTTTGCTTTCAACAACATTTGAAAAACTTGCAAGCACCTCTCCTGATGGTATTCTCAAGCGACCAAGATCAGAATCTTGGCTGCTTACAAACATCCACAATACCATAGCTCCTCATCTTAGGAACTTAATCAAGTTTGTAAAATCTATGAAATAAGGTAATGAATGAAAAGTGCACCTATAGTTAGATATTCTTTATTTATATCAAATCAAAACTTAATTAAATTTCAAAATACAAAGCGAAACGTTTTCGTTTCCTGGGTTTCCTGATTGTACCTTTGCCTACCCCTTCTGGAAAAAAACGTATGTTTATGTATCTATGTATTAAACCTCAATTTTTAACATCAATACTACCATATATTCGCAACAATTCCATTCATACTTCCAACAAAAAACACTCCAAACGAAAACTTAAAACCCAATAAAAATGTTCAAGTTTAGTATTCTCAGCGCAAAACAGATACTTGTTCGCATCCAATCCGCTTATTGCTTACTGACAATATCTGGATGCGGTTATGAAATCGTAAAATGCATTTGTGCAGCTGTTATTCGCACGTGACGAGCATTATTTAGGATCTCCCAAGCCGAATCGACAACACGAAATGTTCTAAGTAATAACAATTTCTGCTGGAAATTCTAGCCAACTGTTTAATTGTGGCTTTTCATTCTATATAGACGATGTTATTGTATTTTAATATGATTGTTGCCAACTGAATACTTTCATTATTTTCACATGATTCTTAGCCAAGAAAAGATCACTGCTGAACTTTGGGCAACTCCTAGAATTCCCACATCAACTAAGAGCTTACATCCAGTGAGTTTCTGAAACTTTCATTAGTTCTGTTCGCCGGCAAAATTATTTGAAATGGTTTGATCAGTATTCATACCCACTGAATAGAGCACTTATAATGTATCCCAAGTTAATTTATCTAATTAAATAAGTTTGTTGCTAACAGCTCAAAACAGCTTAGTTTTAAGCTGTTATGGTATTGTATTTAAGGTGATACACAAATAAAATTTCTAATGGCAAATGGTTGTTTAGTTTGCACTTTGCAGTCACCGTGAGCCATTCGGTTTATATGCTGTAAGACTTTCAGTTGCTGATTGCCAACACTCAGACAAAAGTTTGCGTGGTCTATATCTGTAGAATTTAATTTAAATGTTATCACACAATCTATGCAGGTACTGTGCTTAATTCAAATACATCGTAAAAATGTCGATAACACCTCTAAAAAAATCATAATTCACAACCAACCCAAATAACAGAGCAGCGTAATAAAACATAACCCACGGTCGTTCGCGCCCATCTCCCCTCGCGAAAAAACTTATGATTTACAATATTAATTCCCGACACGATTATGAGCTTACGAACTGGCCCCCTGTCCAAACTTGCCGATATAAATATCGGTAACATTTACATCCGATTTTAGTATTCAGCGAGGGTAGTCGACTTTTCTAACATTTCATTCGTAAGACACTGCTGACTAAATCATGCGTGTCTGAACATTTACCCTGACCAGTACGCACCGCACGTATGGATGAGATGAAGAACGGTAAGGCAGTTATTTCATTCGGTCTTTGAATCATAGATTCATGTGAAATGTTTATGACTACTAGTTTTTCTACTTTGGTATATTGGATGTTTGGTTATTTATTTTCTTTGGCAAAATATTACTAATAGAATTATTTAAAAAAAGGCCTAAGTTACTTTACTTAGTTTTTTACATCATAGGTAATAGGTACCTTTACAAAAGTAAACTTGCGGGCGTATTTTTTTCTTATTCTTTAATAAAAAAATTTATTGCCATTAATAGCGAGGCAAGCATGCCGTTCGCCTGATGGTAAGCGATACGACCGCTCATAAACAGTAGCAAAACCATACAACCACTTGAATTACAAAGCAATGCTTGGCATTCCACTGCGCTCGCCATCCTGAATCATAAGATGTTAAGTCTCAATATATCCAGTAGTTACTCTGGCTACAGTACCCTTCAATCCGAAACACAACAGTGCATTGACACTGCTGTTTGACGGGATTCTTCCTTCATTTGCTTCCTCAGTTTCATCATTTTACTTCTTTTATTCTCGGTTGGTGTATTCAGCCACATGTATTTCGATAAAATATGAGCTTTATTTTAAAAAATATAAAAAATAAGTTGCCTACAGGCTTAGCATTATAAAACCAGCTCACAGACGTCGAATGAACACCGCAAATTACCTCACAAAAAATATTCCACAATCGTGCCAACAGATGGCGCTATTACAATTATAAATTCTATACGTCGCGTGCATTCTGCATCAAAGCACTCCGATTCAACGAATCCGAACGAATCGTGACCGAACTCTCGATGACATCCCATGCCTGGCTCGTATCTTTATGGTGCTCTAAATAAATCAGCCTGAATATCAAATGCTCGAGTTTCCGTGTGTTAAGATTTGAATTTTTGAATTCTATTAGCTCTACGGGAGTTTGCTGGCCTGTTTTGTGTAACAAAGGATGTTTATGGCTCGAGTTTTTGTCCTTTTATGTGAAGTCAGGGCTGCGAGAATCTATGTACATAAAGGAGAATTAATAAATGATAGATGTTAATGATGTCGATGCAAATGTACTTTTTAGCTACCATATCAATTATTTGAAGCATAATTTTGATCATACAGTAAAATATTAATTATTCTCTTCAATGTTTCGTTCATTTAACGTTGCCTCATGCCGGTATCTCCAAGAGTAAGTAAAATGATGTAAGTAAATAGTTATTAAAATTCAGAAGTTTAATTCTTTTTTATCTATACTCCTAGTTACAATTTAAAACAGTCTTTCTATATTACAAACTAATTCTCACAGGAATTAATTTTCCACGTGAAGTAACTCGGCAGCCGAAGCGAAATTACAAATTCAAAATCCCAACAAAGTAAAATTCATTATCATAATATAGTAGCTTCGGAATATTTTGCTTCTACAAAAACGTTACGACATTTCTAAATGTTCAACGTTTATATTTTATTGTGAAATACAACTAGGTGAGTCATGGCGTAGCTGGTCTTTTTATTTAATAAATAACACCCAACAGTCACATACACAGTCCTGACCCCACACTAAGATCGAGTCTTGTGTCGTGGGTATCAGGAACTACGAGAGACTTTTCGGTCTCACAAGCACCCAGACCCGAAAGAAATATTTTTGGGCTGCACAAACATTTCTCTCGGTGCGGGAATCAAACCTCTTGTTCCACAAGCGGCGTCTAACGGCCGGTGCCACGAGGTCTGTCAAATAAATGTTAATAGGTCCAGAATACCTGACAGCAATAGCGATTAACCCCACATTTGAACACTTGGATTGAAGGTACTTTGCCAGCTTCATAAATGGTAAAGGGAAGGGATAGACAAAGGAAGGAAGAGAAAAGAGGTCAGTTTTCTATGAGTCAATGTTACTAGCCCGGTCCTACAGGCCCATTCCTATAGTAGTCTAAGGTAAATATTAACTACTGTGCGCCTCTCCCACTTTTAGGTAAATAGGCCAATTTATTGAAAGAACTTGACGCATCAATACTAGATCAAACTAATAGTAACTATATTTGTGAAACTAAATCAGCCAAACAGATCAATCTTGCTCTAAGAGTGTTTTATTGAAGTACTTCAAAAATTCATGTTCTATTAGTAGCGAAGAACAATATTTGAAAAAACCCAGTTCTGCAGCGCTTTGATGCGAATTTTCAAAGGGGATGTTTGAAAGACGCAGAGCGAGCGCATTGTTTTCGCAAGACTCGTTTTGCAGCGGTAGAAATAGCTTTATGTTTTTTTCAGCTTTTTAACTCTGAGACGGACACTTCTGCGAGGATGTAACACCGCAGTACTTGATGGCACTTGCCGCTGAAACCGCTTAAAGCGCTGTGTTGTAAATTATTTTTCAGTTTTCTGATTTGCACGTTGATAATTTTGTGTGTAACATTTTTCCTTTTTTTTATGCTAACTGTACAAAATCCTTGACTCTGTAGATAGATTTTTGATGTGATTATAAAGTTTCCGTTCATAATATAATGACTAGCTAATATAAAATGAAGAAACACCCATGTCACCCAAGCATTCAAGTCGCGTTTTGACAACGATATTATTACAGATAATATTAATTTGGTATCACAACGCCGACATAGTAGGGATATTGACTCCATTTTTATTATTATTTTTATCAAATAATGTTACATTTATGAAAAAACATAATCAGAAAGATTTTTTAAATCCGAAAATAATTAGGGGTTAGAAAATTTAAAATTTGGGGGTAGGAAGGACAGAGAAGGATGCAACTATCGTGCTGTGACGTTATCTTCCATAAAGCGCATAGGTGTGGAAGAGAGAGCTAGTGCACTGCACTACTTAAAATATTAATATCCCTGTCTGTTTTAAATTAACATTTGTCTTAAGTGATGGATATTTTGCAGCCTTGTGTTCCAGTTTGATGGATATTATCGCCAGAGTGACTGCTGGACATATTGAGACTTAACATCTTATGTGTAAGGATCGCGAGCGCAGTAGAATACCAATCAATTGCTTTGTAATTCGTGGTGTTGTTTAGTTTTGATATGAGCGGCCGTAACAGGCGAATGACATGCCATTAATAGCAACAATAATACAAAATTATATTCAAAATTAAACATTGGTAACATGCACATTGTTTCTCTACATCACTTTCAACATTACACTAATAAACATATTCTGTAATCTGACTTTGTACGAGTAGAAATGAACAAAAAAACACACATATTTATATTCTCATATTTTCAACACAAAATCCAATTATTGCACGACCAACAATGGGACAGTAAAGATAAAAACGCAGCGAACAATAAGAATAATATTTTTCGCGTGCGGGAGTTGATAGGGCGATCCCGAGGGGCGGTCCGGGAACATCTCCGGCTGTTACGCCGCCGCGATAATTCAGAGGAATTTAACTTTCTCGCACAATATGTTCATTATTCTATATAGTTTATGCTGCATTTTTGTTATGAAGTTATTTGAAAGTCTGACGATGACTGCTTTATATTTTATGGGCCACAAATTGTATTACGTACTGAATTTTACAATTATGTTTGTTGATACATGTTCATCATCGTATTTAAAAACAAGAAATCATCTGGTGAATACAGATCTTCTCTAAGATTTTCCTCAGCGATTTGTTGGATGCGGCGGAAGATACCGAGAGGCATTCTGCAACGGTCATTAGGTGTTATGTCTTAATATTGACTGATATTCCACCGAGTCTTCATGAATAATGAAAACAATAGGTTAAACTACGATGAATCTTCTCCAATAGGCAATTTAACGGCCTAGCAATTTGACCAGAATTCTATTCACAGAACCTTTCAGTACGAGAAACTTAACTTTATTGTTAATATGTCTAAATGACAAAGCAAATGACGGTCACATCTTAAAACCAAATCTGGAGAATTAAAAGTACAGTTAATACATAATATTATGAGTAACGATTCCAGAATATTCCTGACAAAGAAATAAATGCAGATAATGATAAATATGGACTGCCTTGTGTTCGTAGTTGTACTACGGTACGGTTACAACGCAGAGGTTTCGGGTTCTAATCCCGGGTCGGGCACATTATTCATCATCAGCTCGGAGTCAGGAATATGTGTTGATTGGGTCGCCCCCTATCACATCGTGGGACAAAACTAACGCGGAGTAACGAGGGTGTACATGCATGCATTTAATAATAAAATTATTACATACATACATTGTGGAATATTTATTAAATTATATTCCATGCGACAAATCATGGGGACTTACTGCACTAGATTGATTATGATGTAAAAACAAACTGACATGAGGGAACGGAATTATTGTGTGATGGCAACCTCCTACTGACATAATGAATTTACACTAATATAATAAAGCGTCGAAGTTTGTTTGTATGAAACCCCTAATATCTGGAACTGCTAGTTGGAATTGAAAACATATTTTTGCGTACAATAGCCCAACTCTTGTGGATGGCTTCTATTTAACATATTTTTACACGCTTTATATTAGCTTCACTTGTATGTTTGTTTGTATGTTTGTAACCGACTCCTTAAGAAGCGATTTTGACCCACTTTAAACGGACAGATTTCATTCAAATTTTGCACACCTGTCAAAGACCGATGACAATACAATAATTCGATTAAAATATATGATTATCCTGATTAGATTCGCCAGGATTAATTATTTTTATAATTGATGACCATTGCTACTGACCACTAGATGGCGTATAGATGAACATAATTTGCTATTGACTAATAGATGGCGTGATAACGTCAATAATGAATGTTTGCACTATTCATCGCTAGATGGCGTTAACATTGTATTCTTCAAGTGTCAAATGTTACTACTGACCAACAGATGGCGTTATGTTTTTACACGCTTTATATTAGCTTCACTTGTATGTTTGTATGTTTGTAACCGATTCCTTAAGACGCGATTTTGACCCACTTTAAACGGACAGATTTCATTCAAATTTTGCACACCTGTCAAAGACCGATGACAATACAATAATTCGATTAAAATATATGATTATCCTGATTAGATTCGCCAGGATTCATTAATTTCGTTCCGGATCCTTTGCATGAGAGTAAGAGAGAGGGCTAGTGCGCGAACTGAGCATGCGCGTAGGGATTCTTATGGTAATTGCGTCTCGTTTCGTATAGTACATACATAGATGTCGGCCTAAAACCTACCATCGACAGTTGATAAGACAGACATTTGAAAATAAGAAAAAACGCTCTTATAAATAAACCAAACAAAAAGTAGAAAATAAATAATAGTTTAAAAAAACTAAAAAAACACGCTTTATATAGAAAACCCAACTAAAAAATAGAAAATAATTTTTAAAAAATTTGAATTAAGAATATTGTATATAAGAAAAAAATATTTTTTATTGTAAAAAAAGCGTGGGGTGCTTTTTAAGATATTATCAAAATGATAATCCTTCTACTTATATCTGTCGATAAAATAATTATATCTATTGAAAACATGCACCCCACGCTTTTATTACAATAATAAATATTTTTTTCTTTTCAAATTTTAAAAAAATTATTTTCTATTTTTTAGTTGGGTTTTCTATATAAAGCGTGTTTTTTAGTTTTTTTAAACTATTATTTAATCTTATAACCTCTTCGAAACCTATTTTAATTGTGAACAAGATACGACGCAATAACTTCCACGGCAATGGCTACTGTTTTATTTCTCATTTTTTGTTACTTTTGTTTTTTAACAAATAAAACAGTACAGAAATTGTGTAATATACACATATCGACCATGTTAATAATACTGTGTTGCCTCACTACTGTTAGCTCCAAGGGCTTGGGTTTACTCTATCAAGCTTTTCTTTACATACACAAGGGAGCAATATCAAGGGTTGCCACCTACCCATATCGTCGACACTTATCTCAAACGGTGGCATCCGAGTGTTATCAACCCCGTTATTTCACGAACATATTACAAGTAAAGTTATTTCAGGCCCGAACGGTTTGGTGATAGTAGTAAAATTACCCAGTTTGTGATTGTATTTCTTATCTTGTACGCAGTGTTCTTGAAGCAATCATAATGTTTTGATAATACGTTGGATTTGAAATATCTAGTTTAGATTACAATGTTCACTGGGCTGAACGCAGCTCTGTGATATCTCAACGTAAATTGGATATGTTTCTAACACCAACTTTTGTTGTAATGTATTTCACATTGCCTTTCAAGCTTTTGGTTATTGTCATATATGAGAGGCCGCTTGGGTAGGTACAACCGAAATGTCTATTTCTTCCGCCAAACAGCAGTGTAAATGGACTGTTGTATTCCGGCAACATTTGTTTATTGTTTGTTGTAGCCACAGTGACTACGCGATATAATGAGCCTTAACGTTTAATGTCTCAGGGTGGCCAGCATATTGGAATGCCAAGCCAATGCCATTGCTTTGTAATTCATGGTGTTGTATGGTTTTACTTCATGAGCGGTCGTATAGCTTACAATTAAGCAAATGGCATTCTGGTCTCGCCATTAATCGCGTTAAATAAAAGTCTTGTTTCTTTATTTAAAGCGTTAAGTAAGTTAAGTTTAAATAATAGGATAAAACGTGACGATATAAAAAGAACTTTGCTTTACACTTTTTTCATCGTGCTACTTTAACGTGCGCCACAGTACATCCGATAAAATGTATAGTGCGCCCCAAACAGAATATCGAAAGCTTAAAAAACTATTATTTAATTATTGCAATCTAGTCGAAACCAAATATGCACAGGCGAATTTGGCTTTAACGCAAAATACGTTTGCCTAAGTTACTTAAACGCACACATGGAGTTTGTTTTAATAGATTACACTGAACATTTACAAACATCTATCTAGAAACTCGAAAAGACACTTCGGTCTCACAAACACTCAGACCAGAAACAAATACCTGTGGCTTACAAATGTTTGTTTCGGTACGGGGATCGAACCTGCGGCCTTTCTTTGCACAGTCGGCGTCTAACCAACTGTGCCACGGAGGTTTTACTTTTTAGTTTCTCTCCTTCTTCTGGGATTCACCTTTCCTGGCACAAACAAGCCCAAACAATGCGAATGTTTTCGAACCAAAAACCCTTTCAGAGTGGATTGCAATGGGAATCGGTTCCCAACCTATATCGGTTTCATACGTATCATTAAACCATTGAGGCGATTAACTATAACATAACCCTAAAGCCCATAAAAGCCTTTCTACGACTATTGTTATTTTTTCATACATTTGCATGTCGATTCGCATTTAATGGTGCGTTGTCGATATCTCGTCACTATGTGCCAACGCAGCGTTTGCGGTCGCATCATGTCGAATTTAATTGTAATATTTCAATATTATCTTTCTGTTAATATCAGGCTGGATATGAGTTACTGCTAGGCAAATTGTACATTTTTTAATACATTTAGTGAAGTTGAAGTTTTACTCCATTGTAATATTGTTATGGAACATATAAGGTAAATAGCACCCCTCCTTTAGGTGTCAGCAATTGAGAAGAATCTGCCAAGAATTATCAATTATGACTAATAAGATTTTGTCAAATCAAGTTTATTTTACAATTTATACGATATGAAACCAAGTATTTCAATATAATCTATATTATCATCCTTTTTTACTCAAATACAAATGTGAATACAAATAAAATCTAAGCTATCTAAGCAAAATAATCCACGAAATATTCCAGTTACAGCATAAACATTCACCTACATAAATTACTGAGGCCCGAAACTCATCCAAACAGTAAACAGTCATTTAAATTTTAATCAACACACAAATCAATGCGAAATTAGAATTACTTACGACCAATCCGAAATAGATTGCAAAATGCAACAGCTTCAATGGGAAGGCGAAACTAATCCGAATGAGAAACTTTCGAAAATCCAACCGAACTCCAAGTGAACGGACTACAGCGAACACATTGCGAGTGTTCAAACATTGTATTTACAGAGATAAACCCAGCTAAGAATAGGACCCATCGGTAATTAGCAGCAGTCGTAAAATTGGACTACAATGTCGCATGCAATCTGCGAGTGTCCATTCAGGCGATTCAGGCATTTGAACCTTTAACAAAAGTTATTGACAATTTTATTCGCGTTAGAATTAAATATATACCGGTATATCAAGACTGCTACCGAAAACGAAGTCGGGTGGTAGTTTTAGTAATACAATGCAACTAAAAAATTTACAAATAATTTTTTTTATGATTTTTTAAAAATCATCATTTTTGTGTGGTAAATCCATAGTTTTTGATAAAATAATAATTTAAACTCTTTTATACCTTAGAGTGTTTACAAATAAAAGGGCATACACGATTATTTTAGGAAAAAAATGATTTACCAACCAAATATGACCATAGGAAAAAATAACAACGTCGCTTTTTTTGCAACATTTTCTGTTGCATTGTATCTTAAGTCGCTTAGACTACCACCCGGCTTCGTTTTCGGTAGCAGTCTTGATATACCCTGTAGAATTCAATAGATAGTTATATGCAACAAACACAAGTGCGAGGTGGCCTGTTGGTAAACAGACTAGACACGGCTGCTAACATGTTCACGGTGGTCGCGGGTTCGAATCCCAGGGCACACCTCTGACTATTCGGAGTCATGTGTGTATTGATAGTCAATCACCACGCACTAAAACGGTGAAAGAAAACATCGTGAGGAAAACTGCATACCATAGCGATTTATAAGAATTTCTATGGTATGTAAGCCGCCAACCCGCACTAGGCCAGCGTGGTGGACACTGGACTATATGGTCTAACCACTCTCAATCGTATTCTCGATTGTAGAGGAAGCCCGTGCCCTGCAGTGGGACGTATATGGGCTGATACAAATACAGAGATACAGTTATATGCACATATGTTGTTGAAATTATTGTATTTACAGAGATAATTGTAATCATTGTTTAACAAAGGCAATTCCTACTAAGAACAGGACCCCTCGTATTTTCTTTAATGATCCTCAGATATTATTGTTGTCTGTAGTTGTAATAATTTTCTATCTAGGAATTAATGTTAATTGTATTAAGTTTTTCTGCAATCTGCAAGATAATTATAAAAATTGTGTTCGACTCATGATACGTGGAGAAACTATAAGAAAATTATCTAGAATTATTTATGTTGCCAAGTTTTGAAACTTTTCGCTAGTCCGCGACCACAAAAAATACTTCTACACTCAAAAGGTAACAATGCTAAAGTTTGCTAAGTTTTAAAAGCAACTATAAAGACATGAGAACCTAATTAATTTCAGCAAAGACAATAAAACTGTAAACAAAGACGTTATGGAATACAGCCAAGTGATACTTCGCTATCAATTTTGTAATTTGGCTCCGATAGTAGACTTATGGGGGATCCTTTCAAATTGGAAATAGGACAACTTTAATTTTGGTTATAAACTGTACGCTTCCAGCCGATGTAATTCATTGGATCTGGGCGGTGTAAGTTTCTTGACAATCTACTCTCACTTATCCCATATCTGCTTATCGATCCAAACGAGTTTTTCTTGGATATTGCAAAATGATTTGGCGATAATGTTAGGAAACGGATCTTACGTAACATAATATTTTTATAATAGGCCTTTTAAGAATATTTGTTTTTGTATTGCAATTCTTAGGAAGGCAAACGATACGACCGCTCATGGACAGTAGTAAAACCAAACAATACCATAAATTACAAAGCAATGGTTGGCTTTCCACTGCGCTGGCCAACCTGAGACATAAGATGTTGAGTCTCATTATGTCCAGTAGTTACTCTTGCTACAATGTCTTTCAAACTGGAACAGAACAGTGATTTATACTGCAGTTTATCGGGAGTTAGAAATAGCGTGGTACCCACCCAGGCGGCCTCTCATACATGAGGGCCTCCTACCAGCTATGTAATTATATTATTCAGATAAATTAATATTTAGTAAAATGCAGTTGTCAAATATACGATTTTATCATGTAATTATATTAGCTTATCTTCCAAAATCTTATTTATAAACTGGGATTTAATTAAGTAATACAATGATAATTACTTAATTGTTAGATATAACCACTGCTAAGGATACAAATTACACGAAACATTGTTAATGATTTTATTCAGTCAAATGTTAGTACAGAAGGCCGAGGATTATCCTCAAAGGCCATCTTATCCGTGTGGATGGTAGTAGAATATATTCGCTAGAATGTAGTCACTCGTCATGCGACTTAGTTAAGTACAACTTTACGATCTTTGCTCATTTTCCAGAGGTCCTGTTCTTAAATAAAGGTTTAATTCAGTCAATAGAAACGTTGAACCGCTTTTTATGGATTTTATCGCGAATTTGGTTTAAATATTGCATTCTATCTTTCCGACTATCGATTTAAATGTTCGACGGAAATCTAAGAAAACATAATATCTACAATCGTTTCAAATAATTATACTGAAATATATTTAAATTTAAAAAAAATATATTTTATATATTTTATACTCAATCTAGAATTAATCTATTATGGATGCCATACAAATGTTAGTGAAACTCATTAGTTCAAATATAGCCACAATGCGATTTGTAGTCTTATTTTCAACTTTAACTAAATAGTTAAAATCGAAAATAAACATAATAATAATTCCTAGATAGAAAATTATTACTACTACAGACAACAATAATATCTGAGGATCATTAAAGATTACCTAAACAAAACTAGACATTATAATTTCTGCACATAATGTAAATTCTTAAAACACTCGTAAACTGCCATCAGTTATTTCAAATCTAGGAATTAGAACCTCACAGCCCAATCCCACAATTACTGCCAATACCTGACAATGTATAACAATTAAATTATAAACACAAATCTATATTGCTGACGTACAACAGACGGACATAGACAGGCGTCATTAATATGAAATGCATTATAACCCATCCGTCCAGCTGTCAGCGCGGCTGCGAGAACATGCATATACAATGACCTGTTAACACGTAGCATTATCATTTATATCGGCTTTGGACAAGCTATGTATATATAATTTTTCTCTACCTCTTATATTCTTGAATTAAGGTTTTAAAAAGTAAACGTTTAATAAAATATGTTTCATAGTATTTAAGTCTGATGGTCATGCAAAATTCTGACTTTTAGTTTCAAGTTATATTTCGTTTACAAAAGTTACATCAAAGTTCAAATAGAATTGAAATACCTTTTACTAGACACAACCACAATAAATGCAATGCCCAATAAATTTAAAACTTTTACCATTAATAATGTTAAAATACTGGCAACGCCATAAACAGAGACAAAAAGTGGGAAAAAAGTAAAAATTCCGACACGGAACAAAGTGGCCGACAACTCGATGCAAACTTTTAAACGTAACCAATCCAACTGACGTGTTCAAATGGAGATAAAATGTATTTTGTCGCAAATATTTTGCAACATTTTTACTTGTTTTCCGTCACTCGCGGAGAGCCAACGGAACTCGGACTAACTCGTGTTAACAAAGTTCCGAATCAGTTTATCGCGGCTTTAAAACTGCAATGTAAAGCGCACTACACACTGACGCCGCCGATCCACCGGCACATGTCGACAACATTTTGATGGCGGGCTAGTCAGCGGCTTCACTCATTGCTAGTCGAAAAAATTTGCTCGCGACATTTCACCGGCCTGACATGACATGAACATGACATTTTTATGACAGCCTCCGTGGCGTAGTCGGTTAGACGCAGCCTGTGAAACGAGAGGCCGCGGATTCGATCCCCGCAACGAGAGAAATGTTTGTGCGGCCCACATATATTTCTTTCGGGTTTGTTTGTGAGACCGAAAAGTCTGTCGTAATTCCTGATACTTGCGACACAAGACCCGATTTTAGTGTGGGGTCAGGACTATGTATGTGACTGTTGGGTGTTTATTATAATTCAATGACATTGTTGTGTCGTCGGGCAACTGAGCAGAGCACATGCCGCCAACATGTCAGCACGTAGTGGGGCTTGTCACCGACATGTTCTTTCCTTATAGGCCGCCAGGTTGTGACGGCGCGGCGGACTGTGACGGCCGCCGGTTTTGGTATGTAATGCGGTTAACTGCTCAACTTTATTTCGGATTCAAATTGTAATTGTGAACTTGAATCTCTTGTGTTTGTGTGTTAGCTTGGAATGAGAGTTGAGATGTTTGGTGTGGGTTTTTGGCATTGTTGAATCCAATTTTAACGTCACAAACATGTTTATTTTCCTTGAAGAACTGAACTTTTTCACTGGTAGGCACAAGCACTCATAAGTCATTCAACAATAATAGGAGTGTTGAAATTATGAAGCAATTATTTAATAAATATTTTTACATAATTTGTAAACTCATGCCGTTTTTCAAGAAGGGATAGGCAGAAGTGCAACCAGTTCATCCACATTTCGCCTTGTAATTTCCCTCCCACGATGTGACAGGCGGCGTCTGGCGAGCCTATCGCCATATCGGGCACAAATTTCTTTTTCATGTAGGAATAACACCGATTTTATACTTCCTATTATATCATTGGAATCATTTTTGTAATACAATTTATTTCGACTCAGTAACAATAACATTTAGGTTTATTTGAAATTAGTTGTCATCATTATAATCACGTCACGCGTTCACAAAATCTATTTATAATCCCGGCTTATAATATCACTAATACAATTTTGTTATAGTATTTCAACTATGCACTTTGCTGCGAAGGCAAATGGACAAATATTTGTTTCCAACGCCTCCTATTTGTGTTTTCTTTTTGATTAATTGAGATGCGAGTTAAAGACAGATCAGTGTCCCTAACAGCCAGTCTCTATATCCTATCTGTCTTTAACAAGAGTTTAGCATAGCTACCATTACTATGTCGTTTCAATTATATGCTTCAATAAACCAAGATATACATATACATGTATTTTGCCTAACCATTTATAAATATATGCACCATATCTGTATCTCGTTATTTTTCGTATCTGTAACATAAAATGCATCGAAATATCTAACGAAATCTCTAGTTAAAGATAGATATATTATAGAAACCAGCCATAAGAGACTCGCCGAGGTCCGGAGCTCGGTGTCAATTCTTTGCGTGCCACTGTTGATCCTGGCTGACAGTAGTTGCAGTGGTGGATATGTGGGCGTGAAAGTTTCTAATTATATAACCTACTTGGCGTAAACAACCTTTAACCAGCTACGAATGAAAAACTACCGATGGTAAAATAATCAATATTCTTATTTGCCAGCATAGCGGCCTCCATAAAGTATGGTACAAAGCTTGTCTAGTGGCACGCAATTGTTTCGAGTTTTAGGATATTCTTTTTCACGTAAGCTGGAAAAATTGCATCGACCTAGAAGATATAGCGATGTTTCGCCGGTAGATAAAAATACCTTAAGTTGTATCAGTCCATATACATCCGACTGGCACGGGCCTCTTCTACAACCGAGAGTATTTGGGCCATAGTCCACCACGCTGGCCTAGTTTGAGTTGAGGGAATTTCCATACCATAAAAATTCTTACAAATATATGCAGGTTTCCCCACGATGTTTTTCTTCACGGTTATAATGCGTGGTAATTGACTATCAATACAAACATGACTCCGAAAATTCACAGGGGTGCCCTGGGATCTGAACCCGCGACCAACGTGATCATATTCAAAGCTGCGACTGGCTCGTTACCAACAGAGCACCACGACCAACATACTTGTACCAAAATACTTGCACAGTACAAAAATGGTAGTCGTTACCTGATCTACTACGAATATCTCACCAACAGTAAATTGCGCGATCGATCTCAAGTAGTAAGAGACAAAATTATATATCAAAATATGTAAATAAAACATCATAATACCACGAGGATTTCTAACAACTGTCTGTTAACAGCTTTAAAGATCAGGCATAATTTTCTCTTTACCGAATAAATTACAGGTGGCGAGCCAACCCGCACTAGACCAGCGTGGTGGACTATATGGCCTAACCACTCTCAATCGTACTGTCGATTGTAGAGTAGGCCCGTGCCCTGCAGTGGGACGTATATGGGCTGATACAGAAATACAGAAGAAATTTACGCCGCTTTGCGACAAATAACTAAAAATCCGCGCTCACACTTAGTGTTTATTTTTTGTTTGCATAATTTGCAGTAGATTCCATTAATGTATCCGGCGCTCGCTGTAACAGGCCTTCTGGAAACATGCCAATGACTGTTAATATATTAATCTAGTTTACATCTACTATTTAGTATGGAGCGATTTACTAGGTCTATAGAGGCTTATACAAATAGTTTCGGATAAAGTGTTGGATTTATTTCCGCTACTATAATTCGATATTGTTAAAAGTTCAATGCTCTTTTTGTCTTCTCGTTCTTTTCAGTTTCTTATACTACCCAGTATACAATTGGGAATGTATCAAGGTGTTGTAGATATTTATGGGCGACTACAATCACTTCCTATAAGCGGGACATTTACTTTTTCACCGTATATTTATAATCGTGAAATGGTTTAGATTCTTTTATAACAATTCATTATATTTTTTCTTTTTGTAAATGTTCCTAAGGTCCAATAATACCTTTGATTTACCTTTACACCTCCTTCGTCTTCAAAGAGTAACAAAGCAATATATATTATTAATATTTAGTATATATTCATGATTATTAATAATAATCATCTCCCTTCAAAGGCTCACGAACTAACTCGATAAAACTAGCTCATTATTTCATATAATACATATAACGTAAAGAATTTCAAACCGAAAATTAATATCGATATTCAAAGGCCATTAAGAGAGAAGATACTTAAAATTCTAGCCACTTTATTCAAACAATTGTATCGGAGCTTAAAATTAAAAACCCAATGATCCGGCGGATCTATCGAAGGTCAGGATAATACCGAACCGGGATAATTAGCAAGAACCCCCGACGAAAACCATTTCACCCTTTAAGCTGTCTTCTATATCAACAGAAAATTGATTAAAATACCAACGGGTATTTAAAAAATAGGTCAACCGTGCCGATTGACTCGGAGCCAGGCTTTGCGCGGTAAATATCATCGTAGCGACCTTCCACTATTTGTTAATATTGTCGAGCAATTTAATATTGTATTGTGCAGTTAATTTACTGGCTGCAGCGATGTTGGGTTTTGTTAGTTCTCTGTTTGGTTTTAAAAGAAATTCTAACTGCTTTTAGATATTTTACGATCTTTTGTAACTAACTGCCTCAGGCAAGAGAGGTAATACAACGAATTAAATAGTTACTTAGTGGACATGTTGTAGTTTTAACTTCTACACTAAAGAACTATTTAGTTACATATTAAACGTCTATGTCTGTAAAAGTAACAATAAAGTTCGATATAAAGTTATTTAAACGGTTTTATTGCACAAATTCATTATTCCAAAAACAAAACAATGTGCGATTCGGCAGCACAAACTAACGCTGACTCCAAGTGCATCTTTAAAGGAAATTCTCAAAGAACGGGCGAGCTTCGTTCCAGACTAATTTTGGCTTTGTTGTGGCTCCGTCGGACAGGCCTGGACTATGAAAGTTCCCTTTGTCGCAATGCCAGGAGCATTTCGTTGCGGCCGGCGAGCCTGTTTTAATTTTCATAGATGTGAAAACTAACACACGGGATAGTAGGTCTACTTCTAACAAAAACGGCGCTATGAAAAGTAAGTTTACGTTTTATAGTATTTATAATATGGTGGGAGCGTGGTACTTCAAAAATATAGATAAGAAAGATGCTGCCATGCCATCTTTTTCTGCCCTCTTATTGGCTGATATTTGACAGGTTGTCCAACATGCATGAATTACAAGGAAAAAAGATACCTTTACGAAATGTAGCATAATTTGAATACCATCTGTTTTTGTACGTCGTTTTAATGCTCGTGGCAAATAAAACTATTTTTCTTTCTTTCTTTCTAATTTAGGTCTTTTTAGTTCCACTCAAACTCCTATTAAAATAATTCTAGCTAAATATAATTTCGGTTATCGAATGAATTTATAGCAATTTGTTGTTAAATAATATTATGAACAAGAAAATATCTGCGTTTTTGAAGACACAAATGTATAATAACGCCCCCTCTATATTACAAATACTCTAAGGTTGAAGTACCTATAAAATACTTGCTATGTTTAAATGGGTTTTAGAAGCATCATTGTGTTTGAAAAGACGTTGATGTTGCTGTAACTGATGCTAAACGTAACAATCGCGTTGTTAATACTCTTTGATAGTTCTTTCAAAGTATATAGAAATGTATCTTCATGTAGAAAATCGAAATAGAAAGAGAATCACCGTGTTATTGCTCTATTAATATCCGCATTATTATTTACTTGCCTCCATTCTTAAACACTGTAGATACCTAGTCATATTTCGAGGTACACGTCGAAAAAATTACATACGAAACTTACGCCTTATTCCCAGAAGGGATAGGCAGAGATACTACCAGAACATCCACATTTCGCCCCACGATGTGATTGAGCCCGAGCCTTTAATAAAATCAATGAATTAGACATAAATATAAGAACCCAACAAGAAGAAACTCGACTACACAACACTGCACCAATATACACCCAGAGAAAAATAACCGCCATTTACACCAAACGGCACAATGATTCGTGACCTAACTTAGGAAGGCGTATTGACCCAATTCACCCCTACTTAGTACTTGCAACCTCAGTCGGCATACGTACGAGAAGTCATTAAATTGGGGAAAAAATGTCAAGCTGCGCCTTGCGGTCTTAAATGAACGAGTGACGTCAAGAGGTTGATTCGTTGTTTGATTTGATTTTTACGCATAAAAAAACTGATGTCCAACTGCAAACTTGTGACGTAGATATAAATAGATAAAATGAAAAGAATGCGTATGTCGTGGCCATAAAAAAAATATGTTATTCGTCTTTTATAATCGTCGAGGTTTCTAAAATAGTTTTATATTATTTAAAATAGTAGATATTTTGTTTTAAATTACCAGGCCATTTGTTTTCATACTTCCGTTTCGTGTTTTCGATGTAAGATCATATTTTTTATTATTAAAAGTTACTTGTTGGCGTTGTATATAGTTGTATATAGCTTCGTACTAGTTGATCGGTCGTTTCCTTTAGTGAATTTTGTAAAACAAAAAAATAAAAAACCATGCGTTCAATTGGAAGGTGATAATAAAAAATAAACCGTTTTTCTCATAAAGATTTTAGTGTAAATCCATTATTTAAATACAAATACCCAACTATATAGTACAATAAGTATAAAATATAAACGGAAACACTACTAAAAAAAGGCAAAACCTGTGCTACCTTTAAAAACAACCCCTTTAATATTCAAATCAATCCATATAGGTTTTGGTGGAGGGCACGAGCACCCTCGACGCTTAAAAGGGGTTTAGGCGTTAATCCACCACGCTGGCCTAGTACGGGACGGTCGTATCTACATAACATAGATTTTGAATAAAACACTGTGATTGCTTGTGCATAATTCTTAGTAATTTTTAATAATCTTAACGATTAACCGTCTTAAGAATTGAATTTATAAAAAGTATTTCGTTATATTGACCAGTAACATATAAGGAAGATCTGTGCATTAAATTAGATTTCCATCAGTGTTCAATTACTGTATCACACCTATGATCCTATTAGTTACAAATGGGAAAATATGGAGTCCAGAATTTGATCCCGATATGGCGATAGGCTCGCCCCCTATCACATCATGCGACGGAAAATAAACGGTGAAACGTCGGTCTCCTGCTTGTATCTCTGCATGCCCCTTCTGGGAAAAAGTCGTGAGTGTATCTATGTACAAAAAAACACTCTTGAAACAATATATTATACTTTACACATTGCCTAACATAACCACTAAAACTTTGGTTCTTCCTAAAGTAAAATTAATCATGTAATTACGCTTGAATATGTACTTACATATTTTCCCGTAAACTTGCGTCTCTTCATGTTCTTTTATGCCGTAACAAGTTGAGTCTCAAAGGACTTTTCCGGACGTATCTTACGCCAAATATTTTATAAAACAAATTCCAACATTTTGTTATGGCGAAAATACTTCACGTAAAATTCAGTTCACATCTTTCATATTTTTGCTTCAAAGAATGCTGGTGTAGGTCTAAACGTATTTCCACGGTTCATTTGAGTCTAGCTTATCGGTTCATTAGATTAATTCTTATTACAAACGTTTTAAGAGATAATTTATAACAGCAGCGTAGTCACAGCGAAGATAATTATATTATGTTGGAGAAAAAAGGAAACATTTTTTTCTTTATATTGCTAGAGATTTGCCTTTTAATTCAAGTTTATTCTTTTCTTACTGTGGTGTTTCGTGCCAATGGTCTGTTCCTACTATATGACTGATTTATCACCACATGTTGCTATTAGCAAAAACACATTGAATGGCCTTCGCTATCTCGATTAAAATCTATCTAAATTCTAGAAGGGCCTTCACCTTTCACTGGTGGTAGGTCTCTCATATGTGAGAGGCCATCTGGGTGGGTACCACCGCAGTGTCTATTTCTCCCGTCAAACAGCAGCGTAAACGCACTTTTGTGTTTTTTTTTTATTGCTATGAATGGCGAGACGAGCATGCCGTTCGCCTGATGGTAAGCGATACGACCGCTCATGAACAGTAGCAAAACCAAACAACACTTTGAATCACAAAGCAATTCTTGGCACTCCACTGCGCTCGCCATCCTGAGACATAAGATGTTAAGTCTCAATATGTCCAGTAGTTACTCTGGCTACAATGCCCTTCAACCCTCTTTAGTTTTGCTGATATTGTCTTATTAACAATATTAAACTGATATAAATTAACACACTTGTATTATGGTTTCATATATTTAATCTAGGTATATAACGCGTAGAACTGATGGCCGTGTGGGCCAAAAGGTTCTAGTGGAGATCATGCACAGGCAAGAGAAGTGCAGAACGCCCGCCTATAAGGTGAACGGACGACCAGGCAAGGTTGCAGGAAGTCACTGAATGCAGGCCACTTCCAACAGGTCGATGTGGAGATCCTTGGGGGAGGCCTATGTTCAGCAGTGGACTTCCTGTGGCTGAAATGATGATGATAATTACGAAATATCATCTGTATGGTGAATTATATTTTGTTTTTATTGATTCCTATAAAGGTGCCTCAAAACAGTAAGGAGGTATTAACGGCTTACGGTCGGTATGGCATGTTATAAAAAACAAAATGACAACGGATCGTGTTGTATATTGCGTATAGTTTACACAACTGTACAACAAAAACAATTCCCTAAAATGTTTTGTGTAAATTATGTTTAATTTTATTAGTTCTGTAGTCCGTAATAACTCAACACCGATTGTGAATAACAATGAATTCTACTATTTCCTACATTTATCTAACCCGGGCTACAAACGAGCAAAAACTAATGGTTACAGTTCAGGCTTGTATCACGGGAACATTTTACCCTCCCAGACCAATCATTCATAAATCCACAGCAAGAACTCAAAAGGACGTGCCTTGAAAAGTTATTTGATTTATACGTACGCCTCGTGTCCATGAAAAGGTTAACCGAGGTACGTAAAAAGATTTATACAATTCGCACCGATATACTGCAAATATTACCGTTTTGAATGTACGAGTTTCACCTTCGTGAGAAAAATTCTGAATTTATCTACGACAATTTCGGACTGTAAGGTGAGGTGGAATACGTTATTTTTGTGGTGAACTACTTTCTTGATTGTCTCGGTGGCGCAGTTGGGCTACGGTATGATGGCAACGCTGAGGTTTGGGTTCAAATACCGGGTCGAACAAAGTGATATTAAATACAAATAAATACACCCAACAGTCACATACCTGTTTATGGATGACATTAAGATTAATTAAGTCTTGTGTTGTAGGTATCAGAAACTACAAGAGACTTTTCGGTCTAACAAACACCCAGACACGAGACAAATATTTGTCGCCCTCACAAACATTAATTTGTATTGGTGCAGGGATCGAATCGATTAATCTCTCTTTTGAAGATGATTTTAAAACAACTAGTATATACTGTTAGTAACAGTAAAGAACAAAAGAATTGCTTATTGATGCTTCTTATTTATGAGAGGGGCCGCCTAGGTAGGTACCACCGCAATGTCTATTTCTCCCATCAAACAGCATTGTAAATGTACTGTGGTGTAATTTTCCTTTGAAGGACTTTATAGCCAGAGTAACTAGTAGACATAATGGAACTTAATATCTTATGTCTAAGGATGACAAGCGCAGTGTAGTACCAAGCATTGCTTGGTAACTTAAGGTAGTGTTTGGTTATAAGTGTAGTGAGGCTAGTGTTTATTAGCGGTCATATCAGTTACCATCAAGCGAATGGCATACTCGTCTCGCCATACATCACATAAATAATACGAATTGCCCACAAAGGCCGTTTAGACAACTTACAAGTAAACTTGAACAACCTTTAACACAAAACTGCTGTACTTGAAAAGTTAGAACATTACTCACCAGTTACGTTTTCAAAGAGAAATATTGGTATTCTAAGGAAAACGGCAAAAGTGTTAAGAAATGTAGAGAATAATATATTTTCGTATAGTTTGGAAACATATTTTTAAGCCCAAATTACATCTATTATTATCGACATGTGTTTCTCAATTTAGAATAGTTACTTCTCGTAAAAATGTGATCGCAGATCTGAGAAATAGTCTTCCTCAAATTGAAACACAAAGCATATATCGCATAATTTATTTAGATATTTTTTTACCAGGACGAAAACTCACGGTCTCATTGAATATAACCAAGACGAGAATTGAAGATTATATATATCCAAGACCATAAGGAATCACCTATCTAGACGAAAACAACGATACAAAAATAACTACAGCTATCAAAACGTAGTTATGTAATATCCTCAAAATTCAAACAAAGCCAATAAACGGATTCCAATATCGCGTTTGAATCGAAAATCGATGTGCTAATCGTCTCACCCCACTTCTCAGAAGCAATTATTGTACCAAGTTTGGTAACTTCATAAACGAATTTGTAGAGAAATTTTCGACTTGACTGTACCTACACAACGGATTGTATTAAATGGAGCCAAACTTTGCTACCGAAAGGTATTCGATTATCCACGACACAGATACTCGAGTTTAAATTTAAAATTGACAGATGTCTAACCCAGCAAGTTTGGAGACGAACTAATTATCTTCCCTCATAGCGATTGACTTATTGTGGAACTTTAGAGAGTTGAAGACTGAGTTAAACGGTACTGATGGCATGAAACTATATTAATAATTTGGTATATCCTAGTTTTTTTTATATATTAGCACGATGAATGTCTACAATATAACTTGATAATGTAGTACAATTTATTGAGTATCTACAATGCTGTCATAGCAACAATGCTGGACTTGCCGAGATGAGAAATTATCAATAATTTCAAACACAACACAATTGTGTGGATCAAGCTGATACAGATACAAACAGTAAATACTAGAATTTCGGTCGTATTTCGACCGCCGGGCGACCCCTAGTACGAAAAAAGCACCAAGGGACAAAATACGCTGTAACCCGTCTAGATAAAAACTGACTTGAAGTCTCAGAGATAAGACCTTAAATTTTTATTTCTGAACAGCAACATCTGAAAATTAGAACATAAAGCGACTTCGCATAAAGCCGCCAACTAACAAAAAGTTGTCGACATATGCCGACGGTCGGGTCGGTCGGCGGCTTCGTTGTATACTGCGCTTCAGATATATTTATAGTTTTCAAACCAATCAACCAAATTAATGTATAAATAAGCTATATTCTATCTCTTAAATGTTTCGACAAAACGGAACGTTGTAATAAAATTCCTGCCTAATTATTTAACAGTAATATTACACGTAAATAAATAAGAGCGTAATATTGAACCCGTGCGTACCGTACCTTGGGCTCAGGAATTTTAATTTATTTCTCTGAAGTTTAATTTAAGAATACCTGTACTGAAACATACCCGACGAAAACCTACTTAATAGCAACTATTATATTTATGTTTGTTTAAAGGATGTTTTCAGTTAATCGCTGAGGCCTTTTTGGTTACTTTGATAATAATTGAGTCCTTTTTTATGATCAATCATTAATAAGTTTTCGCTTTAATAGTGAAAAGAATGAGGATAACACGTACTAAACAAAAAAAAATCTTAGCACGGTACTCCAATACCTTATTGGCATATACCAGGCAAATGAATTGAAATGAATTTCTTACTTTCTTTCTTTCAAAAAATATATGTCACCCTGACAGATGATATATTTGGTTTTTGAACCGAAAATGCCACACACATTATTTTATTAAAAACGACTATATTATACATACATAAATTCCGCCTTGTTCCGGAAGGGGTAGGCAATTTTCGTCTTGTGTGTTCCATCTCTTAATATGCTAAGGGGCGAGCCTATCTCCAAATCGGCCACAAATTCCTCAAGCTTGGCTGATATAGAATTTCTTCTATCGCGTCGCCCGGGTTTCGAACCCGAGACATCAGCTTAGTAATCATACCATGGTACGACTGCGTCATCGTAGCTATTTTATATATACTACATAATCTAAAAATAAGTTATTTAATGTATTATACTATTGGTGTACCAGTTTTAAATAAATCAATAAAACACTTTTTAGGACAAGTCCCTTTTTTCTCTTTACTGCTTGCTATCCAGGCGAAAAGGGAACAGCAACACAAAACAATAAAAAAATATCAATATTTTAATGATACGTTTCAATGTACCAAGAACACATTTAAAGGAGCTGCCAGTCCCTTTGAAGTTAATGAGATCCTCAGACTTCAAAGTTGTGTCAAGACATCAATCATAATTACAATTATTTACGTAATAATCTTCCAGTGTGTCTCTTATTAACCTTAAATATTGAAGGAAAATGTCGTGAGGAAACCCGCGAACCTTTAAGACTCGTCCAAAAAATTATATTATATTTACGGTGTGGGACGTATACGGGCTACGTCCTAGTTCAGAGTGCAATCTTCCCCTACAATTGAAAGTACAATTAAGATGCGTTAGACCATAGAGTCCAATACACTGGGCTAGTGTCGGTTGGCGGACTTTACATACCTACCATATAAATTATTTCAAATCAACTACCCAATACCCAAACTATATCCAATTTTATAAAAATCAGTGGAACCGTTTTTGCATGAAAGAATAACGAAATTCTGACTCATCCGACGGGAACAATAATTTTTTCGGGATGTAAAGTAGCTTATGTGTTAATTTAAGGTGTCAGCTATCCCTATACCGAATGTCATCAAAATCGATCGAACGAGTTTTGCGTGAAAGAGGAACAAACTTCCATACATATTCATAAAGTTTCGCATTTATGATATTAGCAAGGAATACTCATCATGTTATTTCGATTTGAAACCATGCGCATATGGCGCCTCTGTCGAACGTGTAGTGAACTAATGTTTCCTACAATTGATATATCGAAGACAATGTTGGCAACTCGATTGTCACGAAATATTTGCGCTCGAGGCACTTCCTTCACTTTACCTTCGTAATTTTCCCCGACGCTAGTGTATTTTCTACTTTTACCTATCTACAAAACTAACAAAAAATATGACAATGGTAGGTAGTAGTGTGAGCATTAAAACTAATATAATTACAAATTGATATTATAAACTATACTCTACTATTTCTATTTCGACACTCTAGTTCTATACTATTTCGACAGCCTCCGTGGCGCAGTTAGTTAGACGCCGGCTGTGAAACAAGATGCCGCGGGTTCGATCCCCGTATCGAGACAAATGTTAGTGAGGCCCACAACCGAAAAGTCGCTCGTAGTTTCTGATATCAACGACACAAAACTTAATTGATCTTAGTGTGGGGTCAGTACTACGTATGTGACTGTTGGGTGTATTTATTTATTTTATTCGTACCACTGTGTGCTTCGGTCGCGCAGTTTTACTACGGTACGATTATGAGTTTTAATCTTGAGTTCGGGACTATTTCTATTCATTATCAGCTCGAACTTAGGAATTTCTATCCGATATGGCAATGAGCTTACCTCCTATTACATCATGTGACGGAACACACAACGCGAAAATTAGGTATGTTGATTGCATTTCATCGCATTGTCAACACAATTCGAGCCACATCTCAATAAAGAGCGTACAAATGATCCTGTAATGTGATGTTAATCGCGCCGCGGTGAACCTCACATCCGCACGCCGCACGCGTGATACAATCTCGAGATAATGGCAAAAAACTGGATGCAAACAAGAGGTTTTGTGCTCCAGAATGACTCACAAAGGGTAATGCATTCGCTCTTGTGTAAGAATGGACGGGGTAATGCATACGAACCAGTCATCTGCCCCTATTTATTTCTAAAAGCTTTGGGGCATTACTATTTATGATTGTTGTATAGCTAGCAGTTTAAAAGATGGGGTGAAGTCATTTATTCACTCAGAAAGTATTATTTGACCTCAACTGATATTCAAAAATTCATTTTTGTGATAATCCTTATTATATGTCTCACTCGAAGGTCTCACTGCTAGGTAATGTCTCCACGGAATTAGGTATTAATCTTAAACATGGAATAATTCGAGATATTATTAATATTAAACTCGCAAAAAGAATTAAATTATATATTAAAAAATATAGTTCCATTTCAACAACTAAATTTTTTGTTCTTTGTTATTATTCAATTAACAAGTAACAAAAATGTCTCGTGAAGAAAATTTCAATTCTTAGCACTGGTATTATTCATTCGTTAAGAAATATCAAAACCAACTCTATTACTCAGTTAGATATCCAAAAAGTAATTAAAGTTTAACTTAACACTCGCGGTTCAGAAAAGATTGAAACTTAACTAAATCATTATCAGTAACAAAAGTACAGAATAGCATGCCATTCGCTTGAGGGTAAGCGATACAACGGCTCATGGACAGTAGTAAAACCAAACAACACCATGAATTGCAAAGCAATGCTTGGCATTACACTGCGCTCGCCATCCTGAGACATAAGATGTTTAGTCTCATTATATCCAGTTGTATATACTCGTATACTTGGCTACATTGTCCTTTAAACCGGAACACAACAGAGATTTTGCAACACTGCTGTTTGGCGTTTGTTTGCTGTTGTTTGTTTGGTTATTACCTACCCAGGCAGTCCATTACATATGAAAGACGTACCACCAGTAAATCTCATATGGTTCCATTATATGACACCGCGATAAATTAAAATAGAGCAACATTTTATGCTATTTTGCCGTTTAATGGTATCAAAATGAGTTTTCTATTCTTATTGTAAATGATATTAAAGAGAGAAAACAGAGAAAACTTTATAAGCAGTTTTCAAGCTATTTATGAACAACAAATTCTCAAGTGCCAAAATCTTGCGTATTTTGAAACTATATTTTTTAGTTTATTTTCATTCTTCATTGAATATATTAGACTAAATTATTTCCTAAATAGGAGAAAAATCAAAAGTAACAACAAAACACCATGAAAACACCAGAATTGCGACAAAAAAATTCTTGGGGTTGCCATACATTTTGTATAAAAATATTAAAAACACAATGGCGTTGAATGAGTTACAATAAGTTATATGCCCAAACGTGTTTCTCTTTGACTTATTTAAAACAGAACAGAGTATCTAAAGTAGGCCAGCTATTTATAACAAATACAAGAGAAAACAAAAGGAATTGTCCGATCGCTGAGATGTATTTAGCGGCGACACCTATCGGCATGTGATTGATTCGGGCGTCTGCTAGACCCTACTCAACGTTACCAAATTAATCAGCCCCTTTCCCAGGGTTTTGGTGGCATGCTTGGGTAAATAAAGTGTTGGTTATGCTTTTTAGTAAGGTAACTTTCAATTTAAATTGAGTTTTTAACGGTATACATTCTACATTTCATGTTTTTCTTTGGTATATGTATACATATCTTAGTGCAGTGCTCTTTTATAAAGCTTGTTTGCGTAATAATACCTTTCTTGTGCTTATCTATGTTATCTACATGCTCAATTTTACCAGCATATACGCTGATCGCTATCCCGGCTGAAAGAAATTTCCTACCACCAGCTTTTACTTCTTTGGAAATCTCCCTCGTCATACAAACGCAAAAATAAATTTGAAGTAACATCAAAGGTTTTTAAATTTTATCATTTTGGAAGTTAAAAAAATAGGAATTTAATTCTCTACTTCTGTCACACTGTGTAATATGTGAAATCTCATGTGGTGCGCAGCTAATAATACTGCAATAAACTTGACAAAACTCGATTCCGACATTTACAATAAAAACTAACATTTGAATTTTCCAGTAACAAAAACACCGCACACGTTATATTGAATTACGCGACACCGGCAAAATGTAGCTCCGGGTATAAACGTGGAATGAAATTTATTTTTTATTGCAATACCCGCGCTGTAGTTATAGACTTTTTGATTCTGTTATGTAGTTGTTTTAGTTTTACATCCCTTTTATGCGGTGTGACGCAATTTATGGGTATAGTTTAGTAACTATATCATTATTCATTTGACAACAGAACGATTTACAACAGAACAAAAAATAGGTTGTTAAAATCATACTGGTATTGAAGCCTAATGACAAAAAAGGGAATAAAAATTGTATGAGCCGTGTATTTACCAGCCACGTAGAAAATACTTATGACTGCGTAGAAATAATAGAAATAAAGAGTACAGTACGAAGATAGAGACGGTACAAACTATTAACTATTGTTCGCAGTAACTGTTACAAAAAAATGTTTGCAGCGTCAGCTCTACTAGAGTATATCTCATTATACGTTATGACGAAAACCCCTGTCCTGCATTTGGGTATCTCAATCACTACATAGTATAAAACAAAGTCGCTTTCTCTGTCCCTATGTCCCTTTGTACGCTTAAATCTTTAAAACTAAGCAACGGATTTAGATGCGGTTTTTTTAATAGATAGAGTGATTCAAGAGGAAGGTTTATATGTATAATACGTACATATTATTGTACAGAAATCTATTTGTACCCGGGCAAAGCTGGGCCGGGCCGCTAGTTATAGTATATAAAATAAAGGATAATTCTGAGGTAGCGGTTCTTAGCAGTGTGAGATTCCCTATTTTTATTAAGGATATTTTTCATCATAGTATGTGAAATTAATCTTTTAATTATAACACATTAATGATGCCTGATACCACCTGTATCGATAGCACTGAGTCTTTTATTAACAATTTGTATTGTTGTATTACCACGTTTGCGCAATAACTTTGCAAACTAATCAATTTCTAGCACATACTTTTTATACTTGGACGGTATTGTATCTACAATGCATCCGATGCTACAGTGCAGTGCTGTTCATAAAGAGCATATATACGAATATGTAACATGAAAAATAATCTATACATAAATACACGGATATATTGAATATCCACAATCAGAACAGACTTTTTCAAAATGAAACAACAATCAATATATACATGTTTACTCCGCTAAGTTTGTATAAATGTAATATTGAGATCAATACCGTTGACACGATTTAGTGGAAGCTTCTAGAAAATTCGACGAACTCCCTGTATTTGTAAGGCTGTATCAATAGCTCACATTTGTTTACCATCCGCCTTTGTTATTTCACTTCCCTCGTCACTGGTCGGCTGTTTCGTTTTTGCTGTAAAATAACAATAATTTCTGTACACTTTACATTGAATGTAACCAGGAAATTTATTTTACCATACCGTGCCAGGTTAAAATTTAATATTATATCTAGTCTAAGAGTAGTTTTACTAACAAACTTATCAAATATTTTAGTGGATAGTAATATAACTGACCCCTGATTTAGTTCGTTTAGATTATAGTTTGAATGGCCTTGGATATTTCAATTTCTGATTCCGGAAATGCGCTACACGATCCCAGATTTTTTAAATATTTATAACTATTAGCATCAAGTGAACGACTTGATCTTTTGCCCTTCCTACGTCCTATAAAATAGCATGTGCATGACAAAAATCATGTTCAACATAGTTTTTCTCATATTAATGAAATGTAAATTATAATTAAATTTCCTCCACGTATTGACACCCTAATAACATTAATGCAGGGACACGAACGTGTGGAAGGTTCTACATGGAGTCTTCAACTCCGCAACTAAGGCTTTTAATTTATTTACTTGCACGAACAACGCATGAAAAGTAACCACGTTACTGTTATTTTTGTACGGATATTACTTACGAAACTTAGTACTTAGCTACCGAAAGCAAAAAAAAATGTTAGAAATCTCTTTTTTTGAATGCTGAATTGGTTTAATATTGTTTGAAACTTACATCAATATATAATAATATTTTCACTAACATCATAAAATATCCTGCCTGCTCAAAACATGATACACACTAGCTCAAACAGAAATGCGACGCAAGTACGTAATACACTATGACAGATTTTCTATCATTGTGTTTGATATGAGCATACCAACAAAAACTATCTAATTTATGATATCTTATAAATGAAAGTATTTATTTTAAAATATTTATTCCAATAACTAAGTTATACACATAGTGAAACAGTATTTGGAGATTCCTTTTAAGCATATAATATACTTGTGTTAGAAGACTCCGTTTCTCTTTAAATTATATAATATGTGTATGTAATAAATTATAGAATACAATGCTATTGATATTCCTTAAATATAGGTATTATTAGTGACGTTATACTTACACTTTTCTAATAACATTTTGAATATAGTCGAAAACGGTGCGTCAACAATCAGAGTCACTAGGAAGGACACTAGCATCGTCAACACAAAATGTCCCATGAAGGCGAACACCTGGAAATGCAAGAATCACCATTATTAGAGAACCACCACAGTCTATTGACAAACATATTGTAATTTTCATTATGCGCACATCATTGAACACGACCCACGTCTTTGAAAATGACCGAATTACTGTTAATCTCTTTCTCATCCTGAGGGAGGTCGAAATATGCCGAATTAGGTTGTGTCCAAGATTTGATTTTGAGTAATATGTAATATTCCTAAAAAGTATCGCTTACAAAACACAAGAATTTGAAAATAACATCAAAATTTGATGTAAAATGACTGAGATATTAACATTTTCAATTTTCAGTCGTTTTCTTTCGCACGCGTGCACCTTAAGGAAGATGATGTCACGCCGTGCATGTTCCATCCTGTTCTATTACTCTTACCACCAACTTTTATATATTTGTAACTTGCTTATTACTTAACGGATTTTAAAAATTGTTTCTGATTATGATTATGCATAACGTAACTTTTCGATGTAAAAAATAATAAAAATGTATGACACTAGACCTATTCATCGACCCTCCTGTTCAACAAACTTGGGAAAATTACGGTTAAACTTGCCCCTAAAAATCTTACGCCGGCATTGCTAAAACCCCTCAGTGAACCTCACGCACAAGGCGTAACCGAGTAACCAAAGAAGGGAACCGTCTTGACTTTATTCAGCGTCTCATACTTATGGTTATTATTTCACATAGGTATGTTTATAATGTTGAGTCTGTTTAAATTGTATTTATGTTCGTTTGTGCTATTTAACTTCACTGTCCATTTATTTTTAATGAATTGTTTACGCACCTACCTCTTCTCATCTCTGCATCACCTTAAATTCAACTATTAGATAATGCCTCAGACATTAAGTCCACCTATACAATAAGAATGTGTGAAATGTTAATAAATAAATAAATACGTATGCATTTTTATGACTGATACCTAACTAAAAGGAGGCACTTTCCACTTTCAACTTTCATCCAACCTCCCTGTACTTGTATCAGCCCATATACGTCCCACTGCAGGGCACGGGCCTACTCTACAATCGATAGTACGATTGAGAGTGGTTAGGCCATATAGTCCACCACGCTGGTAACCTCCCTGTAGAAAAGATAAATACTTACAACAGCACCAATAGAGAAAAAAGCGGGGGCAACGGCGGCATAGTTGACGTTAATCATCAACGCAAAGTGAAACAAATATATTGCGTACGATATGCGGGCTGGCAGCTTCCATACTCGCCATGTAAACATCCAATTGAGAGGGCCTGAAAAACGTAAAACGAAAAAATATCTTTATTTTTAAATGCCTATATGTGCTTCAGTATTTGGATAAATAAAAAATTATAATATTCTTCGTAATTTTTTTGATCTCTCTTTCTTTTGATCTCTTTAAATAAACTGTATTAATATAAAAAAATCTATTCGTTTGGTTCTGTATAAAATAAAATGCCTTTCCGAATGAAACAATTTCAAGCAATTAACCAGTCTTAACTATGACACAAACTTATCGGGAACAGGCTCACATACAACAATTTAAAATGTAAGAACATAAAGACTTACCTCCATACCCATTATGACACGTAATAATCATAAGTCCTAACCCTATGGCCCATATTAGCCTTATGAAGGAGTTGAAAAGGCTGTCGACAACCTGGTTACCCCAATCCGGTTGCATTGTTACGTACGTAGCGTAGAACACGAAGCCTTTAAGTCCGAGGAAAACTGCCCATGTAGATACGACTAGTATCTGCGACAAAAAAGGGTATTTTTATTTTTATCAAATAGTTTTTTTTTTATTGCATAATTCTGGCAAACGAACAAAGATCTACAACGCTTGAATGATGGTTGTGTTGCCCATCAAATAGGGAGGAGAGCGGGAAAGAAAAGGATGGGAAGAGGAACGGGGTATTTAGTCTTTGGTATCGGGCATACGGCAATTTCACTCACCGAATGAAACGTGACAGAGAGACAGTCGCTTCACGTCAAATTAAATATGTTTTTTTTTTTGCTACGAATGGCGGGACGAGCATGCCGTTCGCCTGATCGTAAGCGATACAACCGCAAAACCAAACAACACCTTGAATCACAAAGCAATGCTTGGCATTGCACTGCGCTAGCCATCCTGAGGCATAAGATGTTAAGTCTCAATATGTCCAGTACTTACTCTGGCTTCAATATCCTTCAATCCGAAACACAACACATACTAACTACATAAAAACTGCTGTTTGACGAGAGAAATAGACATTGCAGTGGTACCCACCCAGGCGGCCTCTCACAAATGAGAGACCTACCGCCAGTAAAGGGACTGCGAAAAGAAAAAAACTAAAAGATGTGCACCACTCGTTATGCGTTTACGATGCATCGTTGTTCGTGAAATGCTTAGAAACCGAATAGCAGAATCTACACAGTTTGTATGATAGTTATATATATATATGTATGTATTATGTATTGTATTTTATTTACATTATAGATATAATATATATTGGCATATTTAGTTCATATATTTTTTTAAAATAATGAAATATATGAAGTTATATATTTTTTATTATTTACGAACCTACTTCATATCATCTCCGCATCACCCTAGGTTCGACTGGTAGAGAATGCCTCAGGCATTACGTTCACCGACACATCATTCGTATCAATGTAAATAAATAAATAAAGATGAGGATAACAAAGATTTCACATTAACAACAACATAAATTACTTCGTCAGTTACTTATTCATACCTCGCTTAAAAGTGAAATATTAACATATGTGTATATGCCCGAATATCAATAATTGTACACAATCTGCCATCATGGCTAACTTGACTGCGTTACGTTTCGGGTTGAGCCAGTGTATATCAGTGTATATATAATTATATGGCCGGATTCCTTTTCATCCCCATATAACTATCTTTTAATTAGTGAATATATTTTTCAAATTACACTACTATGACAGCCTCCATGGGGCAGTTGGTTAGGTGCCGGCTGGGAAAACTTCACGCTGATTCGATCCCCGCACCGAGACAAATATTTCTGTGATCCACTGGTATTTGTTTCGGGTCTGGGTGTTTGTGAGACCGGAAAGTCTCTCGTAGTTCCCACGACACAAGACTTGATCTTTGTTTGGGGTCGGAATTATATGTGTGGCTGTTGGGTGTATTTATTTATTGACAATCAGGTTTAATGTATTCACATTGTCGTGGCAATGTAAAATTACTCTTACTTACTTTTGACAATTTCATCTCAGTGTCTCGATATAGGTGTAAAATATAACCAAATATCATTCCTACGAGGAAAGGAGCTGCCCTTGTTAATGTATTGACGTAGTAATATACTAAGTAATACATCATCTGATGTCCGCGGCTGAAAGAAAGACATAAAATTAGTCATTTTAATAGTTTAAAAAAAAAACAATATAAATAATTATAAAATGCATGAAATTATTTTTGTACTTTTAGTCATTTATTTAACGGAAAAAATATTAAATGACTTGGTCTCAATTAAGCACTCTAAACTTATGTTGAAAAGCTTTCAACAGAACTGCAGATATTCATTAACTAATTATGCGTTACAGAATAACTGTGAATTCCATTGAAATCTTCACATTTTAAAGATAATTTAAAAAATATAACATTTACATTCTAAGAAAAATCAAGTTAATATATTAGCAATTTAAATAAAACGCAGAATTAAAATAAAAGAAAGAGTCAAGGCATAGAAATCCCTAGCGCCAATAAAAATTCACTTACAGATACTCACTTTGGACTCATCATTCCCGAAGGAAATTCCATTTTAAAATTATACACTGTTGCAGCGGCAAGAATGGCAATATTGCCCACTGCTAAGGCAATCCATGCCAGAGCTTTTCTCCCGCTTAATACAAAGAATAAAATAATAGGCGATAGAATATGTAGTTGAACATCAATTGCCAAGTACCACGTTTGACCTATGCACTGAAAAAATACCAACCGATTTAAAAACAAGTTCATAAAATAGGTTGAGATATAATTGCGATTACTTAATTTAGAACTTGAAAACTAATTTCCACGGATTTCCATCGTGATACCTTAAATTACCAGCTGTCAATTAGTTCCTTAACATTATAATTATTGGAGTAATAAATTAGATTGTACCGAGTTGAAAACAGCGATCTCTGTGGTAAGTCAGCTTTACGGATTTCCGTACAAATCCGTCGCCGCGCCTCCTCTTTCGATTCACCCGCATCTTTTCTCTATCTCTCGCTTCTAAGTGTCACGTTCTTACTACATTATAATTGCAGAAGTTTATTTGGATATGTTGATGTATCCAAATAAACTTTCAAACATCCATATGTATGTATGTATGGATTTTTGTTATACTTTCACAAAAAAACGACTGGACCGATTTGACGAAAAAATATAGGGGTAGATGATACCCTGGATTAACACACTATCTTTTTTCGGTGGTATTTAAAACTAACAGAGAACATGGGAAGACCCTATCAACAAAGCATCTTTGATGAGGTCGATTCTGGAATAAAAAAACTCACCGTAGACTCAGGATTGGCGTAATTCTGTATATGCAGCAACGTCGACCACCAGAACGATCTACAAGTCTCCACGTATCGAGCGACGGTGTCCCACACAGGTCCATCTGTGACGTGATTGAGGAACGAAGCCTCGTACAACGCAGCTAGGGCCAGCAATGGAAACATTCGGAGGAGACGATTCAGGTAGAATATGTGGAGATTCTTCATTAATTGTTCTGTAAAGAGAGATTTTGAATCTAGTTATAAATTAGTGAAAACAGTGCAAGCTTATTTGCACGGTTATAGTTGCGAAACGAGCAGCTGCAGGCCAGGGGTTACTCTATACACCGACACGACGTCCGAATCTTCAGACGTTGAATGTCAACATATAAGATCAAAGCTTTCCACTTCTAAAAATCAATACTATTCTCTATGAAAGGTATCATTCACTTCGAACATAGTCTAAAATTGCGACGTACGATAAAGGATTCGCACATTTTGTAAAATATTAAGGCATATTCGTATAGTTTTACGTGCGATGTTCGAACATTCGTCGTCGTGTCGTGTACGGAGTAACCCCGATCGTACCAATAAGACAAAAATTTTGTGTGTACCTAAAAATATTCATTCACGGCTTTGTGAGAACGAAAAGTTACTAGTTACTTATGAAATAATTAGACTAATATCCACATTTGTCAACATTACATTTTAAAATTTTTACCAGGCAAATGTATTTCTTTAATTGTAGCCTAGAGGACGTCAAAACAAAAGCAAAGTCTAACTAGGTTCCAACAAAAATAAAGAACGGGAGCGTTTTGCAGCGCAGTTCAAAATACAGTGATATTTCATGGCACATGCTTGACCTAATTTTTACTTCGGGAAAGTTCAGATATACAGCTTGCGTTAATTTCTTTTTGTAAAAAAATACTACATTATGTAATTGTTTTTAGTTTCTTCTTCTGTTACTTAAAAAGAGTGGGAATGAGTAGTGACGTGAATAAGAAACGTTAATATTAAGGTTGCAGGAATCGTCAGAGACAGACTAATAAAGGATGTCACTATATAAATCTGTGAAGGAGTCAAATGTTAGGCATAGGACTTGCAAGGACTAAAAATTTATGATATTGTTGTGTTTGTTGATGGTACTACTTTAAACTGTCTATAAATTTTCATCGTCGAGTGTAATGCTATGAAATACATATGTAAATAATTGGTAATGCTCAACTAACCACTTAAACCTATTACTTAGGATTGTCTATTTAAACGATGCGTGAAAAAAGAACATTAAGAAAGCCGCCGTGATTATAAATACAAAAATATTTTATGATTTTTTTGTTTTTTATCTATACTAATATATAAAGCTGAAAAATTGGTTTGTTTGTTACCTCTAATCTCAGGAACTGCTGGTTCAATTTGAAAAAAAAAAATATGTTGAATGGGTCATTTATCGAAGAATGCTATAGGCTATATGCCATCACGCTATGACCTATAATATAGGGAAGCAGTAGTGAAAAATCTACCAAAAACAGGAAAAAAATAAATTTTATTGAATTTTTTCGTTTTTCGTGGTCCGATTGTTCGATATTCTAAATTGGCAGTCGAAATTAAACATTTTGGCCGCCATTTTGAATAGTACATCTGCACACGGACGGAACTGGGCTGAACTGCTAGTATATTATAAAGCTATAAGGTAGATAGTGTCAGTCTAAAAAAAACTTTTTATATAATACGCAGCCCTATTTCCTAAACATAATGTGCGTCAAACGTCCGATATGTTTTTAATAATTTGATAACTTTGCGGATATCATTATCTCTTAATAATCGCGGAAAAGGATATGTTTAGCGATATCTCAATTTTATCAATGTACAATATTATTATAATAATTGATTACCATGTGAAGCCCGTACCCGGAAATGCGCTGAAAGTTTGGTTATTTTTTATATGTAAACCAAATGAAAGTATCGTGAATTTAAAGAAAAATATGGTATAGAAAACATACTCCTGTCCAAAATAAGTGTAATATAATATAATATTATTCTCTATAAGTGAAAAAAATGTATTATCTTTTTGCATTTGTACTGTTATTTACCGTAAGTTGTCCATAACCATATATTAAATAAATAAATATGTTGGGTTTGTAGAGTTTATCTCACTCTCAATGAGACCTGATATTAAACAGCGCACGCGGCATTATCTTATGAGTATTACAAACTTTTGCACGAATACATGTCACAAGGAATTTAAATACACATTTCCCATTAATAACTATCCAAATGAGTTCAGTATTAGCTATGATTATCGCCATAAATTGGCTAAATAAATATTTAGCGAAATTTAATAAATAAAATATTATCTTTAATTGAAAACCTCTTTCTTTTCTACAATCAATTTAAAAAAACATGATAATCGAAAATTCACGGTAGTTCAGCCAAATTAGACGTTGATTTTGATTAATGATAATATAATGAATGAATCTGGTGCGTGATGCTGGAAATTACGTTCCGTGGTAATCGTCAATCAAAATAATTAAGAGCTGCGGGCAGGCTGCGGTCAAACGTTTCCAATATGCATCGCTGTGGCTTTGAGTCTTGATTTCGTATTTAGTATTATAAACCCATAAAATACAATAATAAATAAGTAGCTAGCGCCGTTGCTATCACATGTAGAAGATATCACAAATTAGGAGAAACTTTTCGGTCTCACAACACCTAGATCCGAAGCAAATATTTATGAATCTCCTAAACATTTGTTTTGAAGCAAGAATCATCTTTTTTTATTGAAACACTTGTCCTAATCAACTGCACCGGGTTATAGAAATTAGTTAGAATATAATGAACTTACTTCCATTCAATTTCCCAGCGGTGGTATACACAACAAGCAAACCACTTAATGTAAAGAATGTGTCCACAGTTATATGGGCGGTGGTAATCCATAATGCGCTTGGACTCGGTATCCACTGGAAATAAAAAATAAATAAATAACACCCAACATTCCATACATAGTCCTGACCACACACAAAGATCGAGTCTTGTGTCGTACGTATCAGGAACTACGATAAACTTTTCGGTCTCACAAACACCCAGACCCAAAAGAAGTATTTGTGGGCCGCACAAACATTTCTCTCGGTGCGGGGATCGAACCCGTTGCCTCCTGTTTCACAGGCGGCGTCTAACCGACTGCGCCACGGTGACTGTCAAAAAACGAGTTTATTACGTCAGGAATTGCGTAAGGAACATATCTAAATGTTAAGCTAAATCAACTGCTACTTCAAGTTAGTAAAACACCGACAGCGGGCTATGTCGGTAACTTTTCATCCCCTACGAATCTCATACCTAGGGAGTTACTCTATCATCCAACACAAAGATTGAATGTTCGGATGTACGACTTCCAAAGTAAGATACAAGTTTTCCACTTGTAAAAATCAATACATGTAATTCTTTATACGATAGTTTTATAATATATAGTCTATGATAGTTGTCATTATCTCCAAGCTCAGTCATTTTATGGAGGAATTAAGCACATTAGTGAAGTTTTACGTACGACATCCGAACATTCGATCTTCGTATCGGATCATACAGTAACACCCCTGATTCGATACCATGAAGATTTTCTTAAGGTTTCCTTAGCATAAACCTGTATATAGCTCATTGAATAATCTTAAATTTAATTATAATGCCCAGAATCGGAATTCGCGTTTCGTCTATTGTGACTGTTCTATAACAGCATATTTTTAAAAATGATAAATCCATTTGGTCTTAAAATAAATTAAAATATTTTTGTCGTTACATACTACTTATATATGTAGATAAGATTACACAATAAATCTGCAAATTAAAAAAGCAATCGGATATAAGAATCCACAAAGCAACGATAAAATTTGATTACAAGATTATTTCTAATAACCTCCGCGTGTTTCTAATTTATTTATAGCCATTGTTATCATGTAATTATATATTCAGCTGTTTATTGCGTGCTCCACTGATTAATATCTTTTCTGTATCTGTATCAGCCCATATAAGTCCCGCTGCAGGCACGGGCCTCATCTACAATAGAGAGTACGATTGAGAGTGGTTAGGCCACATAGTCCACCACGCTGCCCTAGTGCGGGTTGGCAGACTTTACATAGCAATCCTTTTGAAATCGCTATGGTATGCAGGTTTCCTCACGATGTTTTCCTTCACGGCTATAGTTCGTGGTGATTGACTATCAATACACACATATCTCTTATCATGGGTATTTTACCAATTATTAGAAAACAACAACAATTTTGTTATCTCTTTATACTACTAGTACTTACGTAAAAGGAAAAACACAAATTGATAAAAATATGATTGAAGAATCTGCATTTTGAAGTCTATAGTAATTTGCCATGCCAATATATAAAAGAGCTTTTCCTACTTAGAAAATAGAAACTGAAAATGATATAAACATTTACATGTACCTTATATGGGCAATATGGTCTAACCCCTCTTAGTCACAAAAAAAACACATTATACAACTTATTACAGACAGATAATTTAATAATAAATTTCAATGTTGCACAGTATCATGCATTATTTTACAAAATTAGGTATACCTCACCCTCCTTTTTGTTTTTGTTTGTTATTTTATTGTTGTTTGTTATTTTTATTTTTTTGCGAACCTTTATTAATAGTATCATTAATCAAGATATTAACAACTCTTATATTTCTTTTGTAATGTTTCTGTGTTTGTATGATTGGTCTAGCTTAAATCTGACGATTTCTTATTTTTTATTTTTATGTTTTGGCCTCCCACGCTTAATAATTTTGTAGTCTAATCTCATAACGTAATTGTTGCTTTTTTTTATATATCAGCGCCAATCAACATATTATTTGTCAATAATTTGAAACCTATTATTAGCCTTAATTTTGTGTAAGTATAATGATATGTAACTCTTATTTGTAACGCCGTTGGTTTCTTTAAATAAATAAAATAAATAAAAAATAGTCGTACTCTCGATTGTCGAGGAGCCTGTGCCCTCCAGTTTTCCAGCCCATACACGTTCCATATGGGCTGATACAGATATGCATTCATTTATTTTGAAAAAAAACGACTAAATTTTATTAATACGTAATATTACCTGAAAAGCTACAAAAGGGTTGATCCAGAACGGCACACTTGTGAATGCATGTCCGATAAGCACCCAAAGCATGGCAATAGCTCGTATACCATCAATACAATCTATACTGTCAGGTCCGGATGAAAAAGTCATCAATCGACGCCCGTTGGTATAAACTGAGAATATTTTGCACATCGGGTTACAATTTGATGAATCTGAAACAAGAAATAATAAATTAGCCCAACAAATACGAATAGTTTTGATCTTCATGTGAGAGACTCAAAACATCTCACAAAATACATAGTTGTGATTCGCAAATATATTTTCTCGGTGCGGGGAACGAACCCGCAGTCTCTCGTTTCAAAGACGGCGTTGTAACTAACTTTCCAATGATACTGTCAGCATTGTTGCTTAATAAATATTTCATTATATTATAATAATAACTTCGATGCTTCGATCAAATATACACTAGATACACAGTTCCCTGTAAAAGTTCTGTTAAAAAGTGGCACCGATGCATGACATTAAAGAGAGTAAACAAAAAGATCACATATTCCAAATATATTAACACAAATTCCACCTTATTCCTGGAGCTTAAAGTAGCTTTTCACATAATATTATCTAAAGTTCTGCGACGTTTTGGAAGCAACGGTCGGTGCGTGACTGAAGGCGAAAGAGTGCTTAAAGCACTCTTTTTTGGTGCCATTTTCTAAGCGCTCATGTTATATCTAGTGTATATTTGATCGAAGCTTCGATGTAATAATTTTCATTGCATTTTCATTGTACAATGAAAATCCCAACAGTCACATACGTAATCCTGACCCCACACTAAGATCAAATAAAATCAAAATAAATTAAAAAAACTACGAGAGACATTTTTGGTCTCAGAACACCCGGACCCGAAAAAATATCGAAAAGGCTACTAATACTGGCTAGCAGATACTGTTAATATAGCTAATCTTACCGGAAATTTACAGCATCCATTTGATCCAACAAATAGCTATAAAAATGGTTCCATAAAGTATAAACATTTTATCACAGGAAGTCCATTTATTCATAGGAACATAAGCCTCCTTCAAAAACTTCGACGGCGACCTGTAAGTAGCGGCCTTCTATATCTAACAACTCCCTGCAACCTTTCCCATTTTTCCCACGCAACTATAAATAAATTCAAACAAACTCCTTTCAAACTTACCATGTTTGTCTATAAATGTGTAGAACAGATCGTAAGAAGTACTTATAGAAGTTAAAAGTCCGAAAGCGGCAAGAACTGCGCTGAAACATTCAAAGTTTGTCAGTCTCGTTTCTACTCCAGTGTATTATTTTCATGATGATTTACAATCTCGTCTTATATAATTGGTTTTATTTCAGGACCTTTGATAACTTCGTCAAAGGTAAAATCTCTTGTTGTCATTTTGTTTCTTTAATGAGTTTTCTTTGTCGCCTTCTTATTCTACTGCGGTTTTAATTTTTGTACTCATTTTTTACTGGAAATTTTGGTATTAAACCTTGTAATGACAATAAATTACCAAAATCACTTAAGTGAAACCATGTGAAAATGTGTGTTTATATTACCACCTGGTGTAAAGGAGCGAAATATATCATGCTCGGGGCGACCAGTATACTTATTATAATAGAAAATATATTATGCGAACATATCACGTAATAATACAAATATGCTCAATTTGAACGAATTTCACTTTCTGTTCATTGTCCGCTTCACGTGAAATGCCTTGAATACCAACAGAATAATTCCAACCGCCAGCAACTAATCCACAGGGATTATATTATAGGATACAGATCCTATAATATATTCAAGACCGCGTAAGAATTTCTCTATTCCACAATAATTATAAGACTCCCGATAACGTTCTAATTACTGTTATAGATATTTACATCATTGCATAATCGGCCCCAGACCAAGGTTTGTCGTCAGGCAATCTACAGAAGTCGTCGGTATAGTCCAAGCCGATGGCAGTCAAGTTGAACAATGCTGATGTTAATGCCTGTTCAGTGGAACAAGGCTTTGGAATGCACACTGCGAGGTTAAAGGTCAAGCTTGATAAAGGATTTCCTGGTAGTAATCTGAAAAAGATAATAATTAGTTACACAAAGACGTAGTAGTAATGATGCACCTGATAGTACGTGCAATAAAAAAATAATTAAGCTGGCAAGATAATGATATATGCTAATCGAACCTCACGTGTCTTTGGTTATATATTCTGAATTGAGATACCTCATATTTTGTAGGTGATATATAAATGTACCATCAATAAACAACGGTGCATACCTGCCACATCATTATCTTATAATACACCTACAAGGATATCCTATTCTAAAAAGTAAAAAAAAGCCGAATCTAATTTTCCATTTCACATTATAACGGGATGTATAAATTCTGTCCCACTTTTGGATTCTCTCCAAAACTCAGCTGTTCAAAATTTAATATTAAATGTGAAATTGACCATTACAATTCGAAGCCTGTATTGTTTATATTTCTAGGCTATTATTGAAACTTATGTTATACATTACAAAATAAAATAGTAATATTTGTATTTTATTATAAAGTTTACTTGTAATAACAGCTTTTAATAAGATTTCGACATCTTTTGTTACTTACCTATCATCAACATCACCAGTCATGGCTCTCGCTCCCATAGCCATAACATTAAAATTCTCCAAGGCTTGTATAGTATCGTTGCTAAATCTCAATTTATTTAGATCGAAATTCATCTGCGATGAACCTGATGGCCCAGGTAACTCAAAATTGCTCAACGGCAGTCGGATCATACAAAATTTTCCTTGGATAGTTGAAGTGTCCATTCTCCGTGATATTTCTAAGCATTGGTGGTAGTTACCCAAGTCTATTGTATTGCCTTGGAGAACGCCTCGTGGTGTTCTGATGCCGGCATCGAGAACTAAAAATTAATTGCGAACAAACATTGGTTTTAATGGTTTCAATAGTGTATTGGTAAGGTTACCGCCTACAAGGTGGACAGACGATCTGGCTAAGGTTGGAGGATGTCTTCTAAGATGTTGATGTGGATTCTTGGGTGAAGCCTGTTTTCAGTAGTGGACTTATTGTGGCCGAAGGGATGACGAAGAAGAGATGCAATACTTTGCATACATCATCAGTATTCTATGAACATACTGTTATATCGTCGATATTACAATCTTTGCCATATCTCGCAGTGCAGCAACACTCAAATGCAATATGCGCAATTCAAAAACAGTTCAAAAAATATTATAACGTTTTGTGCTACGGCGTGCAACCGCTCAAATACATTCTGATCTTTAAGGTATTTGACACTGATGAAAACGATTTACATTGAGTAGAAATACAGATTGGAAGAAAAGTATAAAATGTCGAATGTATATAAGCATATATAAGTCGAATGTATAACCAAAATTTGTAATAATATAAATGACATTACACTATTTTACTGATGTTAGGTCTATCACATGTGAGAGGTCGCCTGGATAGGTACCACCGGAATGTCTATTTCTCCCGCCTGACAGCAGTGTAAATGCACTGTTGTGTTTCGGTTTTAAACACATTGTAGCCAATGTAACATATGGACATATTGAGACTTACTACCTTATGTGTCAGGATGGCAAGCGCAGTGGAATGCCAAGCATTACTATGTAATTCATGGTGTTGTTTGGTTTTGCTACTATTCATGAGGTGTCGTATCGCTGACCATCAGGTGAACGGAGAACATATGAATATCATTGAAACGTTGTGCATTAGATCGTATTCTGCGGTATAGTGGGTAAAACCCATAAAAACATATAAGTGGCAATAAATCTAGGACGAGGACATTGAAATTTATTTATTACATTGTACTCTGAACTTGGCGAATTGAAAACTTTTGGATGCAATAAGAGTCGTGTTTCCAAAACTGTAAAATTCCTTTTTTGACATAAATTACCAGTAATAGTGAATTTCTGCTCAACTATATTTATTGGCTCAAAAATAATACTGATCATTTCTGAAAATATCGTGGTCATTCTAATAGCCAAATTATACATAATGGAAATAATAAAGACTATCTATTTTTAAGCAAGCTTATTACTTACATTGCAAAGCTAAGAATGTGTCTGCCATAAGGAATCTAATTTGTTCATCACACAACACCGGATCCAACGCTTCTTCGTATAAACTTTGATCCAAGGCTCTATTATTAGGTATTCTCCAATCCATATGAGCATTCACAAGAACGAACCCACACAAAACAATTACTTTAACCACATTCATATCTTCAATAATAATAACAACAAGATTCTAAAATTTCCGACGCACCCCAGCTGAGAAAAATATATAATATAAAAAAAATAATGTACCGATTAATAATTATTTAAATATACCGATTAATTATCTTATCGCACATAATCAGTTATTAAAAATTTAGTGGATGTTAGCTATCGGGATTAATGTAGATACGATGCGCAACATTTTTTGTGAGGAAATTTGATTTAGTTCGTCTGCATCACAAAGGACATCCACACCGCTGTTGCCAACCTCTGACTTTTCGGAGTCATGTGTGTATTGATATTCAATCAGAAATCACTGTAACGATGAAAGAAAACTCGTGAAGAAACCTGCATACCGTAGCGATTTGCGAGAATTTTCTATGGTATGTAAAGTCCGCCAACCCGCATTAGGTTAGCGTGGCCTTACCCCAGTCGTACTTTGGATAGTAGTAAAAGGGCCCTGTCCTGTAATGGGACGTATGTATCGACGGTCCCTGCGTAAACTAACGAAACTGAAAAAAATGCATTTTTGTTTTATCACACTAATTGCCAGTATAGTTAAAAAATTATAATTATAATAAAATAAATACAAATATTATTCCTTCAATTGTTTATCAAAAAAATAAAATTGAAAATGCATATAATAAACATCATAAAAGATCGAATTTGCTTTTTTAAATGTTGTTGGTCAGTCTCGTCTCGGCATTCGAACGAGGTAGTTGCGTAACGTTTTTATTACCAAGTATTTAATTGTTTACATCTTATCGTACGAGCCGGCCAGAGGCGAGTACCGTTAGGTTTTTACCTGCGGTCGCCGGCCGTCGGCCGTTTTTTTTTGCTACTATGAATGATAGTGTAATTTATCGAGATACAATAAACAAGGATTGTTTAAATAGCAAGTCTAATTCCCTTTCCGACTTGGACGATGAAAATAGATTTTTAAGGGACGAACATCACCATGGTGAGGAAATGGAGACCGATGAAACTGATAAGGGAGATCAGAAAGCGAAGAAGAGGGAAAGAGAAGAAGATGAATCGGATGAGTGGACTGTAGTAGTTCAAAGAAAAGAGAAGAAACACAAAATAGAAAGAAAACAAGGTAGTAACGAAGTGTACATTTCGTCGAATGAAATAATGCCAAAACAATTCGCGCTGGCTAAATTATTTAAAAACCAAGGCATCACGGATATTGAAAAAGTTAAATATATTAATCCATTTAAAATCCGGGTAGACGCGGCTAATGCTGAAAGTGTTGAAAAAATAGAAGGCTGTCAGGAATTTATAGACAGAGGTTGGCGTATACAACGGGCTATGGAGGTCAGCTCATGTTATGGGGTCATTAAAGATATTGACGTGGAAATAAAAGAAGAAGAAATTTTGACAAGCATTACATGTCCTGATCCAGGTAAATTATTATCAGTTAGCCGACTTATGCGCCGGAATACAAACAATGATGGTTGGATAGCTAGCGCGTCGATTCGATTGTGCTTTGCAGGTTCGTTTCGCCCACCTTTTATTTCTGTGGATGGCCTAAGGATCAGAGTGGACCCTTATATATTTCCAGTATCTCAGTGCTCGCGCTGCTGGAAGTTTGGACATGTGTTGAAAAGATGTCCCTCGGTGAAAACAATATGCCCTAAATGCGGTCAGGACCACCCTAATTGTGACACCACTAGTTTTAAATGTGTGAATTGCGGTGGACATCATATGGCTTTACTTCGGTCTTGCCCAGTTTATCGCAAGGAGAGAAGATTGAGAGAACTGATGGCGGAGTTCAACTGCACTTATCGACGGGCCCTTACAATGTATGTTCCGAATGGAGAATATGAGTCTGGTGTTACAAAGAATGAGCATGACACTAATGAAGTTCCATCTCAGGCAAACAGTACCAATACCGGAATCATTAAAGGACCGTCATATTTAGCAGTCGCTTCCAATGTGTCGGTACGTAGTCATCAAAATATCAGCGCTCGTCCGTCTAAGAATCATAGAAGAACAAAAAACGTTAGCTCTGTTGATACAGCAGCCTTTTCACCTACGGAGGAGACCCAGAGAGTGAAGGAAGTCGTATCCGAAGAAGATGTAGGAAAACAAAACGAAAGAAACGTGAAATTCAGTGAGCTCGTAAATAGATTAAAAGAAGTCTTGTTCTTGAAGGGAAATACAGTCGAAATGAAAATCCAATCTGCGATGAAACTGTGTGTGGAGTGGTTAATTTTAGTATTAGTGGAAAACATATCTGACTGGCCAGGGTTAAAGTCGTTGCTGGGCTATTTCGGCCCATAATGGATCGAGGCTCATCTCTTGTGAGACTTAACATTATACAATGGAATGCGCAAAGTCTCCGTCCTAAGTTAATATCTTTAGAACAATTGTTGTGGCAGGAAAAGATTCACATTGCTGCTATTTATGAGACGTGGTTGTCACCTGGCAGTCAACTAAAGGTAAATGGCTATAGTATTTATCGAAAAGATAGACAAGATTCCTACGGAGGTGTAGCAATTTTAGTCCACCACTCTGTTAAATCCTGTCTACATAATATAAACTCCTTAAACAATGGCGTAGAAGTTGTGATGATTAAAATTTCTAACTGTGAGCATGTTAAGTATTTTGTATCCATTTATTGTGCGCCATCCGCACATACGCGTAAAAGCGACTGGGATTATTTATTTAAGATTGCTGAAGAAAAAACCCTTATAGTAGGTGACTTTAACGGGCACCATACAAATTGGTCAAACAAAGTAAACGCTCGAGGTTCCCAAATATATGACGCTCTTTTAGAATCTAACTTCATAAGCCTAAATGATAATAAAGTCCCAACTCGAATTAAATTAGTGAACAATAGTACTCGTATATGTTAAATAATGTTGCATAGCTCTTGACAAACAGTCAACATTTGACACCAATCGATTATATTGAGAACATATGCAGTACGGCTTGCTTGTAGCTGAAAATTAATCTTTAATATTTGCATTTGCATGTTTGTATGTTTGTAACCGACTCCTTTGGGAGTCGTTTTGACCCCTTTCAAACGGTTACATTTCATTCAAACTTTGTAGATTTGTCGAGGACCGATGACAATACAATAATTTAAAAAGTATATGATATTACCTTGTCCAGAGTCTACAGAATATATATATATTTTTAATTATGAGTGGGAAATTTACGCGCAGCTATCTGTCTTTGATAAGGTAGCCGTAGACTGATGTTTTAGTCAAAACATTTAGGTAAATAATAACTTAAAAAACTATACATTCATTTTATTATTACAAAGCGTGGGGTGCTTACAACAATTACTTACCCTGAAGCTCATTACTTATTTATAGCCTCTTTCACTCCATTTTCTATTTTTAAACTCATTTTATATATATATATTACTCAATCAATAAATTATTTTTATTTTTTTATTTGGGTCTTTTATTAAAGCGTGTAGGTATTTTAGTTTTTGAAACTATTATTTTTAATTTATATTATTGACGGTATGGAGGCGGTAAGGAACATTCAACAAATAATAACAAGTAGCCATAAAAATACCAGATCAGCAATGTTGCTCCACAAAAGGTAACTGCGGTTTGAATGCCCCATAATATTAAGAAGTAACTTTAATAATTGATTGCCTCAGTGGCGTTGTTGTACTACGGTATGAATGCAGACCTCAAGTCTCAGGTTCGAAGGCCGTATTGGACAAAGTGGTATTGGATTTTTTGATGAATCAGGTGATCGATATGGTGATATGATCGGCCCTTATCACATCGTGGAACGGACCGCACAAGGCGGAATGTGGGTGTCCTGTTAGCATCTCTCATCTGCCTATCCCTTCTGGGAAACAAAAACGTGATTTTATGTATGTTAGTTTTTTAAATTGCCATGATGCAATGCAATAGTGACAGGTCTCTCATATGTGAGAGGCCGCCTGAGTAGATACCACCGCAATGTCTATTTCTGTCGCCAAACAGGAGTGTAAATACACTGTTGTGTTCCGGTCTGAAGGACATTGTAGGCAGAGTAAATACTGGGCATATTGAGATTTAACCTTTTATGTCTCAGAATGGCGAGCGCAGTGGAATGCTTTGTTATTGATGGTGTTGTTTGGTTTTGCTTCTGTCCATGAGCAGTAGTATCACTTACCATCAGGCGGATGGCATGCTCGTCTGACCATGAATTGCAATAAAAAACAACATTATTGCAACTCCTACGAGCCTGTATTAATACTGAAACAGGATCAACTGTCAAGCTCGAAGAGTATTTTAGGACTCTACCTTGTCTTAAGCCTCGAATGAAATCGATGAGTAGGAAAATAAACAAAATTAATAAAAAATAACTAAGGCGACATTCGCACTGGTGTCTTTATTTGTCCACGTTTTTTCAGAGCACGGCAGCAGACAAAATATTTAACTAAGACAAGCGTTAGTACCTGGGTTCACCCGCTTGCAGATAGTTTTTGAGTCCAGTCTACATAATCAACATATTATTAAACTTAAACGTGGCCGCCGTTGACTATACTGTTGAAATCAACTGCTGAACATACATTTTCGCCAAAGACTTTCTTTATACAGACAGCCAGACCCACTATCACGGTCCTTTTCATTTACTTCGCCCTGCTTGCTACTGGATGTTGATATCAATATTCGTATCAAGTCACGACAGACTCGAAACAGATTATGTCCTTTACTGAAAGAGCTGATATTCACGCCAATTTGACAGATGTAATCCTTTACGTAATTAACTACTATAGTAGTTTTTTTTTACAAAATTACCTACATTTTTCACAATACAATTATGAATTGGTATTAGTAACGTCTTAAAATAAAAACAGGTTCTTAAGTCTTAGTATAGCTGCTTAAGAAGGCTTTAATAAAACCACTGAACGAGACTGGATCCAGGATTCAGGCTCATTCAAAGATCACGATAGTACGGTCTCATCACCATAAAAAGAGGCTCTTAGTACAACTGCTTAAGCAGGCTTTAGTGAAACCACTAAACGAGAAAGGATCCACGATTTAAATTGCATTTCCTTATTCAATGACTTAATGAGAATGCTAGACTTTAGAACCGACAATTATGAATGCATATACGAGTAATTTTATGGGAAAAAAAATATTTTGTTTAACTTTAGCGTCCTAAACTAGTCATAACATAAATTCGCAGCACAAATTTTCATAGTACCAGATTCAACTTTGCATACAAACATTGTCCAAAAAATGGCAAACGTTTACTATACTATACTATACTACAAGTAATGTAAAACTAAAACGACAAGAAAAAAAAGACATTCCTTGTAAAACGTTACTGTTCCGGTGGTTATTTTCACAGTTTTTAAAAGCACACTGAGGCATTTTAACACGTCCACTCATTGACTATGGTTGGACCATACTAAAATCAAATATGACCACATGCTTATTTGTGATCTTATATATCTTGCCATTTTTAGGCCGTTACTTATAATCTAATGTATTTGATCGAAGAACACTAATTAGACGACATGCGTGCGTTCAAAATGTATACTTACATTATTTGACCCCACATTATGATATCTATAAAACGTGGACAGCGTACGTTGCCTTGGAGACCCCAACTATGTTTTCACCCCTTTTCGCGGGGATTTCCTAGAAAACTCATTAAGCTTCTCCTCCAAGAATCAAAAATAATACGGAGTAAGTTCTATCATAATTCTATTAATTTTCATTCCAGATTTTTTAATATCTCTTCATTATAGTAAGGTTTGTATAATTCTCAGAAATCGTGATGACAAGATTATAAGCTAATATTTGATGCAAGAATTGAGTATTTTCTATATTTTACTGTCTGCTTATCGCCGTGTCTATCTCATTAGTCCGACTGAAATATTTTTGATATTTCACCGTAACATTAGATGAAATCGCTGCTGTAATTATTTAATTTATAAACACTAAACACAATAATACAAGTACTAAATAATTGAAGTTCATATAAATAGCTTCAACATCAAATATATATTATATTGCGAAATATTTTTTTTAACATGTTATATATTTTGGCAGTGCTTCAAGCGGCAAGCAACGTCGAGATCTGTAATTCAAATCATACGCACGCAAATCTGGCTAAACCAAATTAATGATAATTAATTTATAATACAATTAATTTTGTGTGGAAAGAAAGAAAAAACCACGATATTTAATATTTTCTTCAAACCTGGTATAAGAAGTTTCGCTAAACATCTGTTAAACAGGATGCTTAGCTAGGGCAGGCCAGTACGTTTTAACCACAGATTTTGCCACCACAATATAGTGCCAAGTTGTTTTGTACTTTTAAATGTTTTTTTCCAAAAAGCTCTACCTGTACGAAATTAATGGGATATCAAAAAAATAAAGCCTTATTCAATTAAAGATTTTTAATACATCATATTTTTACGAATTTATATAATAATTACATACAAATAAAATAAATAACAGAAATAAACTATTTTACAAGACGAACATAAAAATATTTGTACAATATTGTTGCTTATTCAACAACGACAATATGTTACTAGTTTAATAAGAAAAGAACACAAAAATGTAGTGAGATCAGAATCATACTTCCACTCAATTTATTTGCATACAATTCATTCACCATTTACATCAGCAGATTATCGAATCTTAGAGTGAGATACGATAATTAGACTTAAAATCCACTTCTAAAATCTATTTTGTTTGTAATAATATAATATAGTATCTTACAATATACTAATTACAATTATCAAATATCAAAATCATTTATCACAATCGTGCATACCTTCAAACTATTTTTTCTTAAAATTAAGTCTCTCAAATAATCAATCACCTATTATCCGACATTATATTATTATCGACAGTTTCACGTAGGGTTTTTATCAGCAATGTCATCTTTATTTTTTCTATTATCAGTATCCTCGTCTTGTGTCCCATCGTTTATAACATTTACAGACGTACTTAAATCCAGTGTGTCTTTAGGCTTACTAATATTATTTATTTCATTAGATGCACTTATATCGAAATCTTCAACTACGATTAAAGGTTTATGAGCAATACTTCCATTGGCTATAACATTATTCGTTTCATTCTCAATTTCATTTGGTACGTCTTTTGTTCCAGTAGCAAATCTATTTACATGATAAGCATCAGATTGATTTCGTCCGTTTGGTTCGTTGACATTTTTTGTGTCTTCCCAAGGTTCGGCCTTTTCTTTATCTTCATTAAGCTGTCTGCTTACAGGAGCCTGTCTGTGTTTACTCGGTTCTGAAATATGAAAAATGTTAGCTTGTGAACCGAATGTTTATATCAGATTTAAGCCTGGATATCGCTTTATCTGTCATTTAATGCCTGTAATAAGTAGGCAGAGTTTTAAGCTTCCTTTCCTTTTTAATTTACTATTCAAAAGTTATTTGACTGCCTCGGTGACGTTACAAATTTGAGGTCTTGGGGTCGAATCTGGGGTGGAGCAAATTCGTTATCAGCCCAGAGTCAGGAGATTGTGCCCAATATGACAATAGACTCACCCCCATCACATAGTGAGACTGAACATATTATAAGGCGAAATGTGGGTGTCCTGGCACCACTGCCTGCCCCCGCTGGGAAAAAGGCGTGAGTTTGTGTATGTATTTTTATATGGGTAGCAGTACTTATTTTATCGATAAAAATACATTATACTATTTCCTTTCTTGTACCCCTAATAACATGTATGCAATATGTCATAATTATAAGTCGAGTACTTAACTATGAAAGCGCCACAAATATAGCACCACCTTCTTATCAACTTATTTTTAATTGCAATGCTAAGAACGTGATTTTAGTTGTTTTTAGCGATATATGACCTTGTTTTTGTTCTAGAATTTTTTACTTACTTGGGGTCAACAACTGCTTGAAAATTATTGAAAACGGCGAATCAATAAGAAGAGTGGCTAAGTAGGCGACGATGAGGGCAACCACCAAGTGCGCGAAGAACAAGAATGTCTAAAAAAAAGTAATTAAATGTCAAAAACAAGTGAGGCAATCGGCGAAATCAGAAATCAAATAAGTAATTAACAGTTACACACGTAGTCCTGACCCCACACTAAGATACTATTGTTTTTATTATAGCAATGAATGGCGAGACGAGCATGCCATTCGGCTGATAGTAAGCGACACGACCGCTCATAGACAGTAGTAAAGCTGAAGATACCATAAATGACAAAGCAATGCTTGAGATTCCGCGCTCGCCATCCTGAGACATAAGATGTTAAGTCCATTAGTTACTCTGGCTACAATATCCTTCACGCCGATACACAACAGCGCACTTACACTACTGTATGGCGGGAGAAATACCCAGGCACTCTCTCACATGCGAGAGACCTACCACCAGTAAAAACTTCAAAACGTCAAAACACGTGTAAATATTGGACAAATACAAGTTAAGATAAAATTTAAAGTTAAGAAAGTCTCCGTGGTGCAGTTGGCTGTGAAACGAGAGGTTTCGGGTTCGACCCCCGCATCGAGACAAATGTTTGTTTGACCCACAAGCATTTGTTTCGAGTATATGGGTGTTTATGAGACCGAAAAGTCTCTCGCAGTTCCCGATACCCACGACACAAGACTCCGTTTTAGTGTGGGATCAGAACTATATAGGTGACTGTTCGGTGTATTAATATTTATTGATTATTTACTAAATTTAACGTGAAATGTCTGAATGCAATCACTACTAACTCGAATATTTGATGAATAAATTACACTATGCACTGTAATGTGTTTGTATGTGAACAGCCGTCAAACACAGTAAATTGGATTGCAATTGAATATGTAAAGGACTTCGTTCCGTTTTAATGAACATCTTGTAGGTAAAGATCCTTCAGTAAATGCATTCTGCACATAGAATTAAAGCTCTGTAAATGCAAGCTCGACAGGAAACTATACGAAATGTACTTAGCTATTTTTATTCACAATTATTTTGAAAGAAATATACCGTTTAATTTGTTTTCAAAATACGTAATTAATTATAATAATGATACTGGTGGTAGGTCTCTCATATGTGAGAGGTCGCCTAGGTAGTTACCACCGCAGTGTCTATTTCTCCCGTCAAAAAGCAGTGTAAATGCACTGTTGTGTTTCGGTTTGAAGGATATTGTAGCCAGAGTACTATATTGAAACTTAACATCTTATGTCTCAGGATGACGAACACAGTGGAATGCCAAGCATTGCTTTGTAATTCAAGGTGCTATTTGATTTTGCTACTGTTTGCCATTAATAGCTATAAAAAAATAAATCTCTAAACACCATCTAAAGGTGATTCGGTGAAAGAACATCTACTAAACCTGATGTTATATTTTTATGATTATATGCTAGATAACATAATAAAAACAAAATAATAATAGCATAACATAAAAAAAGTATGAGTAATCTGAATTCACTAAGAATTTGATGACTGATGACGCCGCTAGTGATGGGTCAGGTCGAGAAAAATGGAAATTCATAGTCTGTGTCTACACCGTGGCATGTGGGAAGGACGGTTACGTATCGTTTTAGTATTAGTGGTATTCATAAGCGATAAAATATACTTACAAGTCTCGGAATAGAGTAGAGAGTGGGTGCAATCGCAGCATCGCGGATAGAGAACATGATTGGGTAATGGAAAAGGAACATTGCGTACGAAAGACGACTCGGCAGCTTCCATATGTCCAAGGTTAAAAACCAATTTATAGGCCCTGGGAAAAACACAATACAATTATAAATATGAAAACACGTGAGCCACAAGTGACTCATAAACCAAACATTGAGGTATTTGAAGTTTCTTGCTATTTCTATGTAGTGCGTTTTTTTAAGAACTGTAGAAAATATTTTTATGCTCAGTGTTCAATCTTATACTTATTACTGATCTTTCTACCTAAATAGAAATAGGAACATATATCCTACGTTATTGTTACATATTTTTATTTGCTCAATAGCTTTGCTGTGTAAAATTAAAAATATATAGCTGTATGTATATATATGACCTTATTGACAATATCGGAAGGTTTTTCCTTGTATTTTGCAAAATGACACTTACCTCCATAACCATGATGGCAGGCAAATATAATCCAGCAAATAGCTGCTCCCCAAGCCGGTCTCATAAACGAGTTAATCAAATTATCCACCAACTGATTGTCCCAATCTAACTGCTTGATGTAGTATGTCGAGAAGAATATCGTAGTGGTCACGGTTAGACAGCATATCCACATAAAAATGGCGAGGAACTGAAAGAAAAAGATATTTAAGAAGTGGTAGATCCACGCTGTTATCATTCATGACAGCATGAATGGGCAGGCTCGTCCGAGGCGGTACCACTGTCTCTATCTGTCTAGAAGTGAAGCAACAGCTTTGCTATTGCATTTCATTTGGTGAATGAGATTACCGGATGCCCCTTTCCTCTTCCCATCCTTTTAGAGCAAGAGCTCGTGAACCCCAGACCTTCGTTATTTTATAAAAGCTGAAAGTTTGTCAGCGCATACTCCCGACAAAGGTAAGAACGATGTACCATTATGAAGTTTGGGTTGCCCTGGCTTTGGCAGGTAAACGGTACTAAAGGTGTGTAAAATACCGATCTACTTTCGTCAAATAATAAAGTGCGATTTTTTGCAATTATCTTCAGAATATTATTATAAATCACATTATTCATTGCCAGACACTTTACATTCTGGCAACCCCTTGCCAGACACCCTTACTGTTCATGGAATTATAATTTTACTTACGTTATAGTATAAAAGCTGATTTTTATATATAATACTTGAGTAATAAGTAAATAATGTTTCCTCATTAGCCAGACATTTTTGATACTTCCAACCCCTTGACAGACAAGTATGTAGTAGGAGCGAGCGCGAGGCAGTATACCGGGTATCTCAAGACTGCTACCAAAAACGAAGCCGGGTGGTAGTTTCAGTGACTACAAACACAATGCAACTAAAAATTTTGCTAAGAAACGCGACAATTTTTTTTTATCATTTTTTTAATATCGTCATTTTTGGGTGGTATTTACCACCCAAAAGCACCCATAGCTTTTGCTAAAATAATCATTCAAACTCTTTTATACCTTAGAGTCTTTATAAATAAAAGGGTATACACTATTATTTTACGAAAAAATATATTTACCAACCAAATACGACCATAAAAAAAGAAATCGCATTTTTTCCAACATTTTCTGTTGCATTGTGTCTGAAGTCGCTTAAACTACCACCCGGCTTCGTTTTCGGTAGCAGTTTTGATATACCCGGTATACATGGGTGGGTGCGAGTGAGATGAGCTTGTGATGTTTATTATTTAATACATGCTTACATCAAATAAAACAATAATATCTGCTATCTATAAGAATTATTAATTTAATATTCATTATTAATGATAAGAATAAAATTAATTATATTATTACTTAAGTAATAGTGTAAAAGCTGGTTTATATATATAATTCTTGGGTAATAATTAGATGATGTTTCCTATGTTTATTACGTAAGTAATAATATCTATCTGTATCAGCCCATCTACATCCCACTGCAACCCTGCAGTCCTGCAGTGCCTCCTCTACAATCGAGAATACGATTGAGAGTGGTTAGGCCATATAGTCCACTACGCTGGCCTAGTGCGGGTTAGCAGACTTTACATACCATAGAAAATACAATGTTTTTGTTTTCCTTCATTGTTTTCATTCATTCACAATGTTTTCCTTCACCGTTATAAAGCGTGGTTATTAACTATCAATACACACATGACTCCGAAAAGTCAGAGATGTGCCCTGGGATTCGAACCCGCGACCACCGTGATTTTTCGGCAGCCGCGTCTAGTCCGTTTACCAACATGCCACCACGCACGTAATAATATAATTAATATTATTCTTATAATTAATAATTAATATTACATTAATAATACTTGAGGATAGCATATATTATAGTTTTATTTGATATAAGCATGTATTAAATACTAAACACAAGCGCATCTCAGTCGCACTCACCCATGTATATGCTGAATCGCGCTCGCTCCTACTACATGCTTGTCTGGTAAGGGTTTGGAAGTATCAATAATGTCTGGCTAATGAGGAAACATCATTTACTTATTACTAAAGTATTATATATAGAAATCAGCTTTTATACTATCACGTAAGTAAAATTATAATTTCATGAACAGTAAGGGTGTCTGGCAAGGGGTTGCCAGGATGTAAAGTGTCTGGCAATGAATAATGTGATTTATAATAATATTCTGAAGATAATACCAAAAAATCGCACTTTATTATTTGACGAAAGTAGATCGGTATTTTACACACCTTTAGTACCGTTTACCTGCCAAAGCCAGGGCAACCCAAACTTCATAATGGTACATCGTTCTTACCTTTGTTGGGAGTATGCGCTGACAAACTTTCAGCTTTTATAAAATAACGAAGGTCTGGGGTTCACGGGCTCTTAGACCATTTTGCTTTCCCGCTCCCCTCCAAATTCAATGAATCGATGACATATCCATAATCCCAACATTGTACTCATTCATGGACAGTGATCACATCAGGTGATTTGTTTGCTCGTTAATCGAGCCTATATAATATAAAAGAGGAGTAAGTCAGTGGTGTAAAGGTACGATGAAGCGTTCCATACAAATGGAGATTATAGCTTAAAGACAACCAACTTCTCTCATTCTCTATTTGGATAGCATTGCACGTAACATCAGATAAAATAGCTTTAAAATCACTCTGTCGTATCCGTTTAAAAAAGGTGCTGGTGGAAAATATAAAAAAAAGACAATAATGTCTTACAAAATACATCTACAGAAGAATTTTAGAAAGATTCGCAAAAACTAATTTCAAGAAAATGGAAATTTTATATGTAATCATGACGATGGTATGAATGTAGTTTATAAAACAAACACTTACCCAATGCATTTTAACTTTCTCATTGCGACACAAGTGCAAGACGTATCCAAAAATCATGCCAACGAAGAAGGGCGGAGCTCGGGTCACCGTGAAGAAATAATAGTTATTCATGAAGTCGAAAAATTCGTCCCAACGTCTGTAATATAAATAAATACTCGCAATAGGCACATCCATAGTTCTGACTCTACATTAAGATCAATAAATTTTCCTGTGTCGTGGGTATCAGAAACTACGAGAGCTTTTTCGATCTCACAAACACAATTTTTTGTGGGCCACACAACATTTGTGTCGGTGCAGGGATCGAACCCGCGGCCTCACGTTTCACAGTTGGCGTCTAACCAACTACGCCACGGAGGCTGTCAAGAAGCTGTTAAAAAGTCAATAGTCTTATACTCCAGAGTTAGATAGGCAGACCTGATCCCATACTAAGATAAAAGTCTTGTGTCGCGGGACTAAGAAGGAACTATGAAATATTTTTAAATATCGCAACATCCAGAACGGTAAAAAACTGAAAGAAAATTTATCGGCTACATAAAAATGTCTCGGTTCGGATCGATCCAGCGGCCTTGTTTCATAGCCAGTTCAAAATAACCTGTGCCACGGAGGCTGTGGAATTTTACGCCTAAGACATTCTGCCACTTTATACGGCATAACAAGACGGTGCCATAAAGGTATGAAGCACAAAAATATTTTTTGTATGAGTCCCCTCACTAACTGGTGATGGAGCGGTCATATGGAGATTTTAATGGCAACAAATATTTATGATAAAAGAAAATATTGATACTTGTAAAATTATGATTGAGAAGGGATGGGGAGAATACAATTGTAAAGGAAAATACTTACGATGGCATCACAGTTCCACTTGGGAAATTATTAATGAAATTGTAAATTGTGGCCGCTGTCAATGGAACTAATAGTCCAAGAATCAAGGCCACCCAGGCAGTAGCTTTCTTCCCATTCAGTACCCAATATAATATTAACGGAGACACCATGTATAGCTGTATGTCTATTGCGATGTACCAGGAGTGGGCAATGCACTGAAAAATCACAACTAATTACAAAAAATCCGACAAATCAATAAAATTATTTTATCAACTAGCAAAAAAAACTAATTTATAAATATTTATGAACAATTTAAAATATATTAGGACACAATAAAACAATGAGTCAAAGCACGCTTTCGTGGAAAAAAATCGAATGCATCCCTTACTTTTGTTGTTCAATCATAATAAATCGGACATTAACATCAGTGGCGGTACTTCCATACAAGCCCAAAAGCCCGGCTTGCCCTACTTAATACGCATATACTCAATGTTAAAGGAAAATTAGTAACATAAATAAAATACATTCGTTTAATGCAAAACGTCTATCATTTTTAAATTTACCGCGTCGCGGCGTGCCATAATGGAGCCCCGCGCCTGCGACGGAGCACCCGCGCCCGCAGCGCCACGCCTGGCAACTCGCGGCTCGCCTAAGCGAGCGCCGCGGTCTAAAACCACAGAATACTAACAGAAGTCAAGCGTGTGTATGTACTTCACTTTTGTTGCTACACTCACACTACGCTCGGCGTTTGCGCTAGGGCTGTTAACTCTGGCTTATGCGAAAACAAGTAGCGTCGTAATAGCACTCGTATCGTTTGATTGATTATTAAAATACAATATAAAAAACAATAACAAAATTAATAAAATGTAATTTAATTTATATAGTCGTTGAGAATGTGTATGTCATAATCAAAGATTATTTATTTATCGTTTTTGTATAATATTGCGTATTTTATTAAAGAAATTTATATTCAATTATTATAATCTGAAGTTTTATATACAAGTGTAATAACTTTTATTCATTCGCTCCATCTTTGCACAAAAAATATCATTAGAAGCGTGTCCGAAGCGAGTGACACTCGCGCTCGCAGTGGTTTCGACTGGTCTCAAATATCGTGTCGGTGAACGCTGTGTATGTGTGCGTTGGTTTCGCGCACTTTGTATGGAGCTTGACTTCTGTGTGTATTCTGTAAAATATTTCATTCAAAATCAACTCTGGTCCACGAGTGACGCAATATCTTAAAAAGACGGAACACACCAAAGTATTATCTATCTTTTTCTCTCTCGTGTGCTTTTACCTGGCTTTTGGCGTATATGGCCCTCTCAGTCGCACCTATGGATGAATTGCTACTACCATGACACTACGTACCTATACATATAGCTATTCTATAATGCAATTTGTACCAAGCAAAATGCCCGGCTTCGCGTAGTGAAGTTGTGCACTTGACGCGTCATATTATGATCCAAATTTTTGGAAAAATATTTATGTTTTGCTATAAGTTATATTGGATAATATATAAAATAAATTGATATTTTTTGAGACCGTATTATGATGTTTTAAATATGTTTATTAATATATAATTTGGAATAGTATATAATTTAGGACCTGTGGAATGTGGATAGTTTCACGTTTATTATTATGTCTTTCGAGCGGACGATTAACCAGTAATCACAGAACATCTACGTTTAGTTTTCGTTTAATTATAGTATTTTACGTTTATTACGTATAATAATGGGTGAAAATGTGCCTTGTGATGGTTTGAAGTGCGTGCAAGTGTTGATCGGCGAGGAAAAGGTAAATTCATTACATTTCGTTGACAAACAACTACTCGTATCTGGTCCAAAACCTACGCCTGATTTGTTGTGATTTCTCAAAGTACAGAAAACTATATTATGCATTAACATCTTTTCATAATTCCGGTAAACAGCGTATAGAAACCTCTTTATGCGTCAGATACATATGTGATGAGATTTCAAAGCATTATGCTCGCGTAGACAGTAATCGTAGTGTTTTTCAGATATTAGTTGACACTGTTTGCCATTGAGCTCATCAAGAGCTTCCTTTCATGATGAATCAAAAAATCACATGCCTACACAAAAACATAACATGAATGTATTAATAACAATAATTTCTGGCCGCGAAATTAAACACGGCGCCGTATTTGTGCTATTACTTTATATTGTAATTAATTTACAAAATAATTGCAATATAAAGTTACGTATGCATGCCCAAAAGTAATTTGACTTACACATTTGTTTTATTCATCTATTTAAAACTAATGATAGGCCATTCAGTATTTTGGCAATATTAAATAGCTGGCTGTGAAAATCGCGCCATCTATTAGATTTTTTCGAAACAACTTATTGTAATAGATTTTTTCATAACGGTGATAAAGACAGTTATTATTTTATTAGTTTTTATCCTAATCTTATATAGATCGTGTGGTAGGTCCAGGACTGCCTCGATGGCGCAAAGTTGAGGTCTCGGATTCGAATCTCGGGTTGTTTTTCTATATATTTTTTTATCGCATAGGCTCGCCTATCGCATGATGAACACGTTCTTCTTTTTTAATACCATTTTGCTCCTGAACCAATACATATTCTTGCTAAAAAAAATATTGGGCTTGCCCTAGTCCACAACCCTAGGCACGCCACTGATTAACATGTATGAATAAAATTTAAACATACAATAGATTGCGTCTTAGTAGGAACGGAGCTTCATTGACTATCAGAGATTATCAGAATCTTTTTTTCATCTCTTTAATCACAGAAAGTCCCCTGTTGAACATAGTCCTCCCTCAAAGAATTCCTCAGCGATCGGTTAGAAGCGACCTGAATACAGCGGTTTTTGCAACTTTATCATTCTCAAATATAAAAAAAAAAATACTGTTAAAAGACGGAAATCAATTCTAACCAGAGTATCCGGATTCAGTAAATTCTGAACGTGTAGCAAAGTTGTCCACCAATAGGTTCGGCAAAAGTGTGTCTGTTCGGCTACGGTAGTCCACGCCGGACCGTCCAGCATACGATGAAAATACGAAGCTTGAAGAAGCACCACCATTGCCAGCAATGGAAACATCCTCACAAGGCGATTCAGATAAAACAGATGGAGATTCTTTAAGAGACTCGCTGAAAATAAAATTGTATATAACTTCCAATGACCCAGCTGGACTTGTGTGCCATAGAGATGTAAACAATTGATTTGTATATGAATTTCGCCAACCCGTACTAGTTCAACTTAGTGAACTATCGTCCAATACCTCTTAAAAGGAGACCCGCGCTAAGCAATGGGATATTTTTAGGCTTTTAGAGGGCAGTTTATGGACTTTTCTACCCAAACGATTTCGATGTGTTAGAATAGGTAAAAAGTAATAATGCAACACCTGAACAAATGACTATAAAGTTATTTCATAATTCCATGTCTCTACAGCTATTTATTTATTATTAATTGAGAAACAAACAGAAAATAACATGTTGATAACAGACGAATATTTAGCGGAATCCAGTAAAGTTTCCACTAATAAAATAACACAGGTATGAAGAAAGTGAACATTAACATTATTTGCTTAACAGAAAAAAAACCGACAAAATAAAGAAAACAAATAATAATCATCATAATTAATATTTCTCATTAATATGGAAATATATTCAGTCGGAGAACTAACAAATCAATTTACAATTAAATATTTTATAATAAATCGTTTAAAACTATGCATACATACATATAAAAAACATATAGATGTCGGAGAACTGCATTTTCTTATCATGTGAAATAACACGTGGACATAATTTATTGATAAGATAATATCAAATAAACAAGAAAGTAAACTCGCCAAATTATGATTCGCAAAAAATTTCAAATGCATAATGATTCGAGTAATAATATCTAATCTGGATTGTTAATTAATACGCTTGTTGAATAAACAGATTTAAATATTTTTAGATTGGCGAAAGAAGTACAGAAAGCCCATAGATTAAGTGTAGTGACAATCTTTGCAGTGGCTGATGAGAGAAACGGACGATAGGATTTGATGGCGTGCAATAAGAAAAGACAATATCCAGGAAGAGACTACTATAAGCTTATGAGGATGTTGAACTAGTAATAAATTATACTCACTTCCATTCATTTTCCCCACAGAAGTATACACTAATAGAACACCAGCGATCGTGAAAAAAGTATCCACTGTAATAGGAGCAGATGTAATCCACAATGCTTTTAAGGAAATCATCCACTGGAAAAAGGAAACAAAATCAGATTATGTTCTATTTGTAATTACGTACATATCTTAAAAAAAATATTTTGTAGAATTTTTTTTAATATTACTCGACATATAGAAACTAAGACAACAAACGACATATATGAACTTTGTCCATGAGCTTTTAAATGAAAATATATACGTGAACATCACACCGCTTTTCCAAAAACTCATGTTTCGCCTTAGGTGTTCCGTCCCACGATATCATAGAGGGCGAGCCTATCGCCATGTCGGGCACAAATGAATAATGAATAGAAAACTCCAATTTCACTTTACCCGACCCGGTATTGGACTCAAGACCTCAACGTTGGAAGCGTAACGTATACAGCTGCACTCCCGAGGCAGTCAGTGCATAAATAATACTTACATTAAACATATCTAGTATATTTAGCATGAACTTCTCAGGGCTGAGAGCGTGGCCAAGTATAACCCATAGCATAGCAAGGGACCGTATTCCATCCAAGCATTGAAGACTGCCGGGTCCAGACGGGAAGCTCATAATCCTCTTGCCGTTGGTGTACACCGAAAATGATGTGTGCATAGCGCTCAACTCTTTGCGATCTACAAATTAGGATCAGAATGTTACCTCTTCCTGTAAGTGCAGTGCAGTCCAATTAGAATGAATAAGGGCGAGATAAGATTCATTGAAGCCAGATTATTCAAAACTTGCTGGATAAGGTGTAAAATCTACTACGGGAACTTCTGTGTGGGTTGCTAAAATGTAAAACTCATTAGACATTATGCCAGGTGGTTGTTGTCTAGGAAATATATCAGGGGTACATCTTGTCTTATAAATTACTAATATAGTATTTCTATTACTGTTACTTACCCATCTTCAAATAGAAGGTATAGTAAAGATCATAGCATGTGCTGATTATCGTCAAAATTCCAATAAGTGAAAAGACCACACTGCAAAATATTAAAAACATATAATTCGATATTATGTTTATACGGGAAATCCAAAAATTTATATATAATAGTTTAATAGTAAAAGCGTCGGTAGCGTCAAGCGTGGTAAAAACTTCAACGTTTGGTAGAACATATTTTATTTATATTTCTATATTTTTTATTCTTTACTTTGCTCATACTGAATTCATCAGTCTTTCGAAGGAACAAAACACTCGATAAATAAAGTAGGTTTATAAACTGTATATGAATAAGGCTATATGCCAGTAATAACGCTTAAAATTCGCATTAGATGATGCAGAGATAACCAAATTTGGTGGATTAATACTATCATTTTTTTATTACTTCAAATAGGAACAACCGCGCACCCAAACCAGCTTGAGCTTACCTGGCCAACCCATTAAAAACATAATAAAGCTAAGACAAAAGTTGCCATATATACAAATATTTAAATTGATGATCACACACGCATCAATAGATCTTAAATCACTCTCTTCATGATTCATCTTAAACTTCGCTACAGAATCTTTCGTTTCTGTCATTAAAATTGCTAAAAATTATATTATTTACTATAATTTAGCACTCACATAGTAATGTAGTCTGCTGCTACCCAAGGTTTGTCGTCTGGCAAGCGACAGTAATCGTCCTCATACTGAAAACCTACCGCAGTGAGGTTAAAAAGCAACGATGTCATCGCTTGCTGAGTTGTGCATGGCTTAGGAATGCAAGTTGCCAGTCTTAACACCACACCTGCGAACGGTCCAGCTGGCAATGTCCTTGAAATAACAGAATTTCCTTGTTAACAAACACTGATTACTGTAGATACTTTCAACTTAAAGTTCAATCTTATAGATTTTGGAGGGTTTTTTTTAGGCCCTAATAAAGACCTTTCTCAATACACTTCATTTCTGGCTTTTCTGAATCATCGGCATCTACTATGACAATTTTATTGTTCCCAAATTTGCTATTGATAAATAATATAATAATATTATTAACTCACTGTCATCGGTTTTTATCTGTTTCTGTAAGTATATATGTTTATTGATTTGTATCAGTCACTAAATTAATTTTAGAAATTCCATAAAAAATATTTAAACTATTTATAAAATTATTCACAACATCGAGCTTACCTAGACACATCTCGTTCAAATGATCCAGTCAACATTTGGATTTGCGTATGTAGACGATCAACATCTTCTATTTTCCTCATAAAATCAGCATCATCTTTTAACTCATTAAGCTGACCCCACTCGCTCCACTCTATACCTTCAGGTAAGTGGAAGGTTTGGTTCATCGGCACTTGGATGGCACAGTACTTCCCCTGGATGTGCATATCTTGGATGCTGTAGTTAATATCCAGACATTGGTCATAATTGCCAAGGTCTACTGTGTTGCCATTGAGCAATCCCCTCGGTAGTCTTATACCAGCATCAGCAACTGCGTTAAAAATATTGCATGACTTTTGAATTTTTAGGTTCTATACATAATATTTTATCGTTTAGGATTATATCGTTGCCTACCAATAAGTCCAACGTTTTATGTGAAGGTCAGGTAATTTTCAATGGTTATATATATCATCGATTTCAAATACGTCATATTATTCGTCCAAGTCTACAAAATGTAATTGGGATGACAAAATATATCTAAGGGTGGAAGTGAGCCTGGCAAAACCAGAGGCCCTTATAGCATCTCTGTCTGTATAAGTAAATCTATCAAATAGTTTTGCATAATAAATAAATAGACACATACATAGTCCTGAACTCACTACGATCGAGTCTTATCTAGGTATCACGAACTACGAAAGACTTTTCGATCTCACAAACACCAAGACCCGAAACAAATACTAGTACACTAGTCTAACCAACTGCGCCACGTATGCGATCGAATCTATAAGTTGCCATCTATAGGAATTACTGTGAAAATTGTATCTGCTATCGAACAATCAAAGTAAAGATTATTATTAAAAGAATATATACGTTAGTATATTATAATATTATCAACCTGCCTGGCAACGTAACTAAAATATTTTTTTCATGAAAGGCATTCCCAATTGCCACCAATAATTATCTTAATGGCAATTGGGAATGTCTTTATCAGAAGAATTTACGATGATAAAAATGTTATCGAATAATATGCATTTATTTATACCTAACCTGCTTTTGACCACGAGCCTCTCGTTTGGATTTATATAATAATAGCAGAGTTTTAAGATAAGTAACAGCTTAATCTGCCAAGTAAATAACGTTATGAAATACTATGAATATCTAATTCAATATATTTATTTTTGGCAATGAATGGCGAGACGAGCATGCCGTTTGCCTGATGGTACGATACGACCGCTCATCAGTAAACCAAACAACACCTTGAATTACAAAGCAATATTTGAGTTTCCACTGAACACCGTGAACAAAATGTCAAATATTGGCACTTAAATTGTTTAAAAACCTTATAAATTGAACCCCTTGTGCCTTCACTATCAGGTATGCTATGTGATATTAGATAGTTGGAAGCCTTAAATCATATTCGAAATGTGTATTACGAGTATAAATGAGGCCAATTGATATCTATCTACAATGGACTAAACCTACCCGCGGATAAAGAAAGATCTGCAAGGATCCAAGTCAGTGGAATTAAAAATGGGGACTAATCTAGTGTTTCTTCATACACCGTTGTAATAAGTGTGGTAGACTAAGCTAGATGGGCTGTTGATACCAAGCGAATGACCTTAAATCTCGGATAAGATTACCCCAACATTGAAAGAAATGGACAAACATGACGTAGGACAAATATAGTTCAGGGAAATTATCATATCATCTCAGCCCATATACGTCCCACTGCAGTACAATCGAGAGTACAATTCCTGTTCCTCAGGAAGATATTGAAAATGAGGTTATACGCGCATTATTATTTTCTTTTAGCCTTCAGCAAGCAGACGAGCATCCGGCCTTATGGTAAGCGGTCACCGCCACTTATGGACCTTCGCAGTGCCAGGGGTCTATGCACAACCAGGTTGCTTACTATCATAAGCTGGGTACTCTCTTTAAGCTTCGTTTGAATAAGGACAGATAATATCGCTCGTAGAACACCGACTGTTATTGGTTACTACGAACAAGGTTAAGCTGCCATTATTTTTAATATATTGATATCAATCACTTACATTGAAGAGCTAAGATGAAGTTGCTCCTTAAAAATCTAACTTGTCTTTCACATTCTTCGGCGTCCAAAACATCTTTATACAACTGCTGATCAAAAGCTGTATTCGCCAACTCCAAATTAAGTCGAGCACTCGCATAATTCAACAGGTGTAAGTAAAAAAACCATTTTAAATACATTTCGTCCGTCACACGTCAATACACGATCAATTAACAATTTGGTAATTAGGGATCGCCAAATAGCTTTAAGAGAACTCAATAATCTTATCTAATCGACATTGTTCAATGTGAAAATCAGTATGGATTTACGGATGTTTGTTGTTCTTTTATGCAAATACCACAAACCGGAATTTGAATAAACTTTTCCATATTATACCTAATAAATCATAATAACATGTTATGTTGCATTTACACGTTGGTTGAGGCTGGGCCAACGTCTACCAACTCCAAACTATCAACAATGAAAAGCTAAAGGCCAGCCGAGCCAAACATCCCATTTACCCGCTGGCGTTGGTAAAGGCTGGCCGAGGTTGGCCAAGCGTGTAAATGCACCATTATATGGCTATGATTTATTTTTCTAAATCTTATCTATAAATATTAATATAGTCGATACCGTTTTATTCCATAATATTCGAATATTACATTGTAAAGTAAATATCAGCGTGGAAGTGGCTCATGCGACAACTTGTATTTAAAACAAAAGAGTATTGAGAGCTGAAAAAAAAAAATTCCGGGCGTCGCCAGGTTGGGTGGTTAGTTTGTAAGATCGAAATATACACGTGATTTAAAACAGACATTTCCTTCGCGTGCGTGATTGGCATTGCTTTATCGGATGAAATAATTATATTACTATGGGGCATATTTTGTGGTGTCTATGGCGGGCAGGCAAATATAGATCATTTGGGATTGACATCTCTTGCCGGTACCGGTTTTAGAAATGATTGCACTGATTAAATAGTCTGGGCCTCGACTAGGCTTAAGGTTACGTTTTAATTATAGTGATTACGAGCGGATAGAAGAAATATATAATAATCGCTGGTGGTAGGTCTCTCATATGTGAAATACTGGGTAGGTACTACGACAATGTCTATTTCTCCCGCCAAACAGCAGTGTTCACACACTCTTGTGTTCCGGCTTGAAGAACGTTGTAGCCAGAGTATTGGACATATTGAGACTTTACACCTCATGTCTCAGGCTGGCGAGCACAGTAGAATGCCAAGCATTGCTTTATAATTCCTAGCATTTTTTGGTTTTGCTACTGCCCATAAGCAGTCGCATCCTCGTCTTTTAAGGCTCTTGATGTTCAGTAATCATTGACTAAAATGTCGTCTAAACTGCTACCTGATGCCAGAAATAAACAAAACGATGGCGACCATCCAGATGAAATGTTGCGTACAAGAGACCTACCATTTTATGCAACAATACAGGGTATATCAAGTCTGCGACTGAAAACGAAGGTGGTAGTTTTAGTGACTACAGACACAATGCAAGTAAAACTTTGGCAACAAAACGCAATTCTTTCTTTCCCATCATCGTATTTGTGTGGTAAATCCATAGTTTTTCCTAAAATAATAATGTAAAGTCTTGTATTTTTAAAGACGCTATGATACGCAAGGGTTAAAGTTATTATTTTATCAAAAAATATCGATTTACCACCCAAACACGATGATATGTAAAACAACTCTATGATCTGCATACACATTGGCATACAAGTGTCACTTTCGTCAGGATAATAAAAGAAAATTTTGGTCAAAATAAATTCATCATATTATCACATAGTTTCACTAAATTTATAAGGAACCACGTGATGTCCACTCGTTAATCACGCGAGCACAGATTAGTAACTATTCTGTGACGCAAGGTCAATTGATTGACCACGCGACGCGACGTTTAAAGGTTACCGCTCATTAGACCCACCCGGCACTGCCTCATCGCTCGCGGCCCACTCGTTGTCGCAGGTGGAACACGGGTGGACCTCGCGTGGACCACAGGTGGACCACAAATTTCCGAATAGTCTGTCAGCGATTGTCACCAGTTCTACACGTGTGTTTCGTTATGTCCAATTTTCAATCCGTGAATTTACTCTCATAGCTGTCGCGCTTGATTGAGATGATTGTCCTCGCGTGAATCACTCGTGGGCCGCACGTGAGCCACCCGGTGGCAACGCGTGGTTCATTTGGAGGTCTTGAATAGTCAATGCGCAACAACGCAAGACACGCATGCGAGCAACGAGTTGTCACCGAGTGGTCTACGCCAGGACAGCGGCTATCCGGTGACGTTACGGAGTTAATGTAGTGAGCGGATGTCCATACAATTTGATATAAAGAATATTAACGACGAGTGGATGGCGAGCGAGGAGGCAGTGCGGAGCTGTGATATTTATCGTTGATCTAGTTGATACGTGTAGTTTTAAGTATGTTATTAGGCGAAATAAAGGAAAACATTGTGAGAGAAGTTGCAAATCTAAGCATCCTTCACAAAAAATAGATTAGTGTGGAAAAAACAGGGATATCTAATTAGTAGATAATGTTCAAGAATAATTCTAAACAGTGATGATGGCAATAAAAATTGACGTAGGTTTTGTTTCAACAATATAAATTTTCCGTCCAATATCTAATCGAATCAAATCAAAAATAACTTAGGTACATAAAATTAATCTTTTAATAGATATAAAATACGTAAATAGGCCAACAATTTTTTGAGATCGGTGCCATCTAGACGACTATTAAGCTTTATAGCATCACGCTACGAATTATGCGAGTTAAACCGCGGGCCACAGCTGATCTCAAACATTAGGGCCGCACCGACTATGGAATGGAGGTTCATGGGCGGCAACGATCACTTACCATCAGGTGACCTGATTGCACGTTTGCCGGACCAATCAATAGAAAAAAAATCATCCACATAAAGGATCTAGCCGGTTAAGCACATGAAAATTGCACTGGTGTCTGATGAAGGGTTCTTACCTTGGTCTTATTGTTTTTCATCTAAAATTCACTTAATCTCACACCCATAACCCCTATGGTAAGGGAATAATATAAATAAGACATTTTCACCAGTGTCTGGCAACGCACCTAAGATGTAAGTGTTATAGATGTTTAGGGGCGGCGGTAATCAATTACCATCAGATGAGCCGTTTGCTCGTTTGCCGCCCTGATACAATTAAAAAACAATATTTAGATAATGCACCACCACTGCTCACGAATCACTCATAGCGATGAGCAAGACTGTAACGTGATTCTGTAACTTTCAAAATACGTATCTACAGCGTGAACTCATAATACCGTCGAGTACTAATAAACTCATAATATCGTGGAGTACGGTGCGGCACTACGGTACGATTATAATGCCCTAGTCTGGAGTGTCGGTCGGGTCGGGCAAATATTGGGTTTTTCTGCTAATTGCATCAGCCTGGAGTCCAGAATTAGTGTCCGATATGCCACCTCCTATCATATTGTGGGACGGGGACACAAGGCAAAACATGCCTCTGCCTAACTCGTCTGGGAAAAAGGCGTTATGTATGTATGTATTCCCAACTTATAATTCCCAACAATACGCAGTACCTATCTAGTACCTACTCGGAATCACTCAAAACACCGAAATTAATGACTGGGTACCATATTATGTCAAATTGTGGATTTCTTTAAAGGATTGGGATGGCAGATGGGGAACCTCGCCCAGGGAGCCCACACAATCTCGCTCACTTCTCCAGTACTAAGTGCATACCAAAACGGGCTCTAAAAATACCGAAGGGTTAGCCTTATGTATGCATTGTAGCTACATAATTAATCATGATTTATATGTTCGAACCATTGATGTACGAGATTTCGTACGCATTATTGGACTATATCCCTAGAGAATATTTCTGAGCGTACTTCCGTAAAATGTTACGCGAACAATAACACGCCAAATGCCTATATTGGATTATAATTCCAAGCATTATTGATTAGAATATTTTATTTTTATGCTAAGTTTAGAGTTATAAAACACATACATACATAAACTCACGCATTTTATCCCAGAAAGGGTAGGAGGGGGGTATATCGGGTACAAATTCCTAACTGCGGTCTGATAATCTGAGAAAAATCTTATATCACTGCCTGTCCCGGGATTCGAACCTGAGACCTCAGCTTTGTAACCGTACCGTAGTACAACTACGCCACCGAGGCAGTCATGTTATAAAACATTGCTATTAAGCGCCTGTTATATTTTTATAGCAAAGATTTGAATGAAGTAACTAATTTTATTAGTAAGAAACGTTTAAAAGGTCGGCCGAAGTCGCTGGTCGCAGTCCGTTTCCAACAGGCGAACATCCTTGGGGAATACTTACATTTAGGAAAGAAGAAGAGATGAACCACTGTATAATGCCAAGAATAATATGTAAGTACCTGCACAGTCAAATTACAGACCATTAGGTGTTAGGATGTTCTAGTTCTGGACAGCCTCCGTGTCGCAGTTAGTAAGACGCCGGCTATGAAACGAAAGGCTGCGGGTTCGATCCCCGCACTAAAATATTTATTTGTGTGAACCACAGGTATTTGTTTCAGGTCTGGGTGTTTGTGAGACCGAAAAGTCTCTCGTAGTTCCTGATACCCACAACACAAGACTTGATCTTAGTGTGGTGTCAGGTCAATGAATGTGACTGTTGGGTGTATTTATTTAAAAAAAATACCCCACCATTTTAGACTCTGAAACTACATTGACCCTTGGATAATTTGTATAGCTACCAAAATATCGTAAGAAACGTAAATGATTATAAATATTTTAGAATCAATTTAGTGAATTTTAACATAAACCTGGTCGACCTCGGACCTGGCTCCATACGATTGAGTTTAGTATTTTCAGTAAACTTTTCTGAAAATACTAAATCAATCGTTATGCTGCCGAAGATACTGTTTTCTTCTAGAAGCCAACAATTCCACTGCGATCGTTCTAGTTTTTGGTATTTCATGCTTCATAGTGGTGATAACTTACGGTCAGTTAGGAAACTGATGAAAATGCCTTGATTGATGAATATATTATCAAATTATTATTTCGACTGAAAGCATATTTTTTTATCATAGAAGGAACCTTGTTCACTATTCTAAGTCTAGAACACTAGACTAACGAGGAATATAGTAATTTCCCTTCATACACCTTACCCTCGCGACCTCTGCCACGTCCTCTAAGTCTATTAGTCTGATTGCTAAATGAACTAGAATCATTTAATTAAAGTTAGCGAATATGTACATAGATTACAATGAATAAATAAAAGCCAATTCTGCAGCTTACACAAATATATTTTTTTGTCTGTCATGTTAATTACTTTTATAATACGTCCGAATAATAGCGGTAGATAATTATCATTCATCATCATGCAATATTATGTTATGTAACTGCATTATGTATTTTAGTTTAGTCTACAAAGTCACGCGAGCTAGATAAGCTGTTTTGTTTATACAGGGTGATAAGCAATTATACAGAGTCCACACACAAGAAGTGGTCTAGGAGTGCAAAATGATCGATTAATACGGACTTTGATAAAACCCACGAAATGATGAGAATACATTTTTTATTGATTAACGTAACAAATCCATCAATGACGCCATGGTGACGCTTCACGTGACGCCTGTTGAATTTTAAAGATCCTTGATGAAAAGATAATGATTCTAGGTATTATACAGCTGATATCTCTGCTATTTTATGTGTTATCAGAGCTTGCCTATTTTAGAAGTGCAAAATGGTTATGTACACCAAATAATGGGCCACGGGAGTGTGTAGCGTTTGGGTTAAATCAGTAATTTATGTATGCCTTTTGTATGAGCCCGAAACCCGTATAAAATCAGGCTGCTATAATTATTGTTTCGACAGGTATCCAAGATTTTAGGATATTTTACTGCACTGTACCACAGACTGTACTTAACACCAGATGCATTTGACTGTGCCGTATCCTGAGGTCGTGTCAGTGTAAATAAAATATATTTTTAGTTAATATGAACAGAAGCAGCCGTCAAAATGTTTCCGGTGGTCGCGGGTTCGAATCCCAGGGCACACCTCTGGACTTTTCGTAGTCATCGGTGTATTGATAGGCAATCACAACGACGAAGGAAAACGTCGTGACAAAACTTGCATACCATAGCGATTTTAAAAAAGACTATGGTATGTAAGTCCATCAATCCACATTAGGCCAGCGTGGTGGACTATATGGCCTAACCACTCCTTTACAATCGTACTCTCAATTGTAGAGGAGGCCCGTGCCCTGCAGTGGGATCCCATCGTATCCCATATACTGATACAATAGTTAATACAAAGGATAATGCCCATTTTACTATGAAACTTTTTTGTGCCTTGATGAAACCTACTATTTTATGTAGGGAAGAAGGTATATTATGTGAACATAAACGTAAACATAATTGTAGCCCGGACCCGGAGTTTGTGGAGAGTTGAACTGGAAGTCCAATAAAAAACAATATCTTCGACTTTGTGAGCAAAATATAAAATGCGATGATAATCACTTTATTTTATAAAAATCTGTCACCCGAGATAAAACAAGAAAACGTTTAGGGGCAAATCATAAAAAAAAAACCTATAACAAATTATAAGCAGTATCAGTATCAATAATAAATATTTTTTTTTGTCAATACCATCAAAAACCAAAAAGAAATTGTTATTTGACCAATAAAAGATTTTCTGCAATTGCAACTTTAGCTCGCTGAAATTATAAAACTCGCATCATGTATGATCTAGCGACTTCCAACAGATTTAATACGTCAAGTCAGGCAGAAATATAAAGTTCTCGACGAATAAATATTCGTTTAAACCAGTTTTTCCGTATTGTACGGAATGGTAACTTGTTAAACTGACATCATACTCGATAACAAATTACGTAAACGTAATCGGTATAATTGGGTATTATTTGATAATGATAAATAAAACGATAATGTAATAGGTAAAATATCAGAAACTGTAATGCAACAATTAGCTTATACGACAGTATAATGAAATGCCACTAGAAATGAATCTCCATAAGTTGTTACAAATTAACATTCTATGAATGAGATCTGCAACTGGTGTACGCTAACACGTAAGGAAAAAAATTATAAATAATATCACTTGATCTTTTGACCTGCCATGATTAAATTACAATAAACAAAGTATAACAATGACAATTTATTGCCAATTAACAAACATGTTATGCCTAGGCACCACATTTATTGCTTATTATCTATAGATTACTCAGTCAATCCTTGCAAACATCAAGGGCTTCTTGTTTCTCTTCCACCAGCTCCTTGCCTGTAGCGTCGAGCATCTGACGAGCGAAGTCGGAGATGGTCAGACCCTGAACGATCTTCCACTGGCCGTTGCTGACAGTGACGGGGAAAGAGAATACGACATCAGGGGGTGCACCGTAGGAGCCGTCGGAAATCACGCCCATGCTCACCCAGCGGTCACCAGTACCCAAGAACCAGTCCCTCATGTGATCTGAAGCCGCCTTGGCAGCAGAGAGGGCTGAAGACATTTTCCTGGCGGCGATGACAGCAGCGCCACGCTTCTGTACAGTTGTGACAAAAGAGCCTTTCAGGTACTCGTCATCATTGATGACCTGAGCTACGGACTTTTCGGCTCCGCCGATTGTAGCGATGGCGTTAGACGCGTCAGGGAACTGGGTCGAAGAGTGGTTGCCCCAAATTATCACTCTCTTTACATCCTTCACAGGAACTCCAACTTTAGCTGCCAACTGAGATTGGGCGCGGTTCTGGTCGAGACGAGTCATAGCCGTGAAATTCTCTTTGGGGATAGATGGGGCGTACTTCGAGCAGATCAAAGCATTGGTGTTAGCAGGGTTACCAACTACAAGAACTTTGACATCTTTACGCGCGACTTTGTCGAGAGCCTGGCCTTGCTCTTTGAAAATGCGAACATTGGCAGCGAGGAGGTCCTTCCTCTCCATACCTTCTCTCCTGGGCATGGCGCCGACCAAAAAGGCGGCAACTACATCTTTGAAAGCCTCCTCAGGGTTAGCTGTTGGCAGTACTCCAGCGAGGAGTGGCAGTGCACAGTCAGCAAGCTCCATGACTACACCTTCAAGGACACCCATCATGGGAGCAATATCAAGAAGATGCAGGTACACAGGCTGTTCTGGGCCAAAGACAGCACCAGATGCAATCTGGTAGAGAAGGGAATAGGCGATCTGGCCGGCAGCGCCCGTTACAACAACCTTGATTGGTGCAGCCTGAAAATACATAATCAATAATCACTATTTTTGAATCTATTATAACAGTGTATCACTAAATCACAATTGGATTCAATCCAAATAATATCAATGATAAATAATTATCAATGTAATAGATTTAATCATGATGATAGGGCCTATACTATAATTGATATGAGTATTATACTGAGAAACCAATTAATATGTAAAAAATAAGAATCATCATGTTGAAATTATTTTTATACCTATAACAAATTGAAATGTACATTTCTCATTTTCTGAATTTAAGATAAAAAAATAAGTATGCATATTGCTTTTGAAATTTATTGGATAATATGTGGAAAATACATCCATATAAAAAATTTTTTACTATTCTAATGTAGCTTAGTCATAATCAAATTCTAAGCAAATATTATGAATTAATAATTATTGAAGAACATATTGGGAGGATATTAAAATACATCTGCATTATGACAAATTGTAAATACTATCTTTATGGCTCAAGCAAATCACTATAAAGTATCCACTGTAAATCAAGTCCAATACAAAAAACAATCAGATACATATATTGTTTTAAAACACAAATAATAATCCCAACTGTTACATTTTCAGCTTGAAAATTACTGCAATTTGTCATGACGTAAAATGTGTTTACGCCAATGCTCTACTTTTAGCCTTGCATTAGATGATGTTTATAGAAAAAAAAATGAACAGCAAAAAAAAAAACAACACTTGCAGCCAAGATTTACTGCCAAAGCAAAATGAACTCACAGTATTTGAAATGGTATAACATAATACTAACACCCTCCAACATTTTCGCTGATTTTTCGCTTATTTACTGCAGAGTATTATGCAATATGCATTAAAAAACAAGAAAGTTACCATGGAAACGTTTCTGTTAACAACAACATCTGAATCGGCGGCAGCCGATGTGCAGCACCAAAAAGATGGCATTTTACCAACTCCTCGCGACAATTATAAATAAAATGCCAATTAAAATCATTGTACACGACATTGATAAACTTTATCTAAACTATTTTGTTACAGATAAATTTATGCCTACCTGTCAATCATAATAACCTATATGACAAATTTTAAAACCAATAACGCGTATTCCTGTGCATAATTTAAAAGTATATTTAAAAAGTTTAATTACGGTAATTAAATTCTTTTTAGAATTATGCGGGAATATCAAAGGTCATATGAATGTCACTGGAGGCAATAAAACTTACCATTTCGGGATATCCAGTAAATACTTGAACGGAGATTTTACTTAAGTTTTTCACGAAAAGATAAAACTTTTCGCTTTATTTTTGTTACAGTGTAAGTTCTTTTGTAACTACACTGAAACTCCCAAGGAGGTTTGAACTAGATAAAAATCTCTGTAGCTTTTGCAATTTTGCTAAAGAATTGACAATAATTGACAGATGACAAACTACCGGTAGGCAGAGTTTTTATCATAATAAATATAGTCTATATTTCCTGTTTATAGCAGACTAAAAATGTGTTACGAAATTCAACTGTTAATTTGATGAATTTAAATAATTTTGATCCAATATGTGATTAATGTAATTTTAATTCAATGTACTTCTTCTAATAGATAGAGAATGAATGTTTCAAAATATGTCCGATTTGCGAGGTTCCAAAACTTGCTAAATAACAATAATAAAATCATACGTAGTTGTCTCTCCTCTTATTATTCTGATATAAAATTGTTTTTATTATATTTCGTTGTTGTTATATAGTTAACGGCATATAATTAAGCATTAAAAATATTAAATTACAGACTGGTCAAAGTTATCCCAGTTAAATTAATACTTTAAAAGAGGCTACGTACATGTGAAACTGCCTTTTCAAATGACATAACAAATAACCTCAAAATCCTTTTTCAAGAGACCGCTGCCAGTGCCTGTTTCATTAATTGTAATAATTCCTCTGAAAATAATATTGTGAATGTTGATGTGTTAAGAAAGTTTAGAACTATGTCATCGCTTTTGAGATCAACGAAATTTGTTCGGTACTTCACTGGTGCAGCGAGGACACTCATTCTAAACTCGGCCAAGACCGCAGAAGCCAATGCATTTGCTAACCCGAAAGCCTTGTGTGCGGCTAACAAGTAAGTACATACAACTATGGTAATAAAAAACATACAATCTTTGTAAACATAAAACATAGTTTATTTGATCAAATACATTTCTGATTCACTTACTTTGTATTTACAATTCAATAATTAATTAAATAAAGGTAATTTACTTAACGCTAATCTTTTATATTTGACACTACAACACAACTGCAAAACATATACTTATGTGAATCCATAAGGTTGTTAAACAATGACAAAAACTGTATATAAAATAAATAAAGACTGAAGAAATTTAAAAACACTTCACACATTATAGGGATTAACTTATTATTCTCAAGTCCTGCAATTGTAAAATTTGGCACTCTACTATAAAGATTTTAAAACAAGTAAATCATTTATTAAATTTAATTACAAAATCCATCTTTAACCTATTGATACCAATAATAATTAAATATTTTAGTGTATTACTAAGAGACTATGCTACATCAAAGAAAACTGAGACTTTGGAACCATTGCTGCAAAAGTTAGACTCAGAAGTAAGAAGATTTGGCCGCATCACTAAAAAAGATATTGATGAAGTTTTTGATGAGCTCCAATCGAAACATGACATCACCAGTTCCCAGTCCCTACTGGTCATCAGATGTTGCGGTAAAATATGATTAATTTTTTTTTTTTAATTGCTGTGAATGGCGAGACGAGCACGCCGTTCGCCTGATGGTAAACGATACGACCGCTCATGAACAGTAGCAAAACCAAACAACACCTTGAATTACAAAGCAATGCTTGGCATTCCACTGCGCTCGCCATCCTGAGACATAAGATGTTAAGTCTCAATATGTCCAGTAGTTACTCTGGCTACAATGCCCTTCAACCCGAAACACAACAGTGCGTTTACACTGCTGTTTGACGGGAGAAATAGACACTGCGGTGGTACCCACCCAGATGGCCTCTCACATATGAGAGATCTTTTTGTTCAATCAGGACTTGCCCAGCAGCAATAGCAATTGGATTATTGAAAAATACTTTTTGTTAAGATAAACTATATTTCAGGACTCATCTGCAAATCAATTTGTAGTGAGCCATGAGTGTTCATGTGTGAATTTTCCCCATCAAAGCCTCTTTTTGCACAAGAAGTTTGCTTCACTATATCTGATGATAAAATGTCTAAAATATAATGTAACACAATAGACAATAAGAACCTCTGTATTTATAGGTGAGCTAGTTCCTGAAGAATTACCAGAACAAAGAACACTACTCGTTCAGAAAATATGGAGTGTTCTGACAGAGAGAGGCATCCCCATGGACATATCACATTACAATGCTTTGTTGAGGGTGTATGTTGAAAATGAACACCCATTTTCACCAGCTCAGTTCTTGGAGGAATTAGAGAAGAAAGGCTTGCAGCCCAATAGGTAAGTTTGTAATAATTAACTTATTGTATTTGGAAATTATTAAATAATTGCATTTATGTACTTGATATTCTAACAATGATATTCTAATTGTTTAAGCACTAATTTGATAAGGTGTTATAGAAAACTATGATTTCATAATCCAAGTGATAGCTAGCATCAGTTTTCATCAATATTCAATATTTATGCTACAGTAACATTAGAACATATAAATAATGAAATATTGAATATCCACTGCTATAAATGCATTTATGTATTGAAATATAATGCTACTTGTAGAGTGTAAAAGTTTATTTCTAGTTTTATTCTATTTACTTTGTAGCAGGTAGTTCTTTTTTGCACCACCATTTTAACATCACAATATTTACAAGTTATTTTCAATAGGGTCACATACCAGAGACTCATGTGGCGGTACTGTCAAGAAGGAGATGTTGAGGGAGCCACGAAAGTTCTAGAAAAAATGCGAGAACTTCACATGCCTGTGTCAGAGCCTGTATTAAATGCTTTAGTTATGGGCCATGCATTCCACGGAGACACTGATGGGGCCAAAGCCGTGTTAGAAACAATGGCAGGTGCAGGTCTCCAACCGACTAATAAAACATACACTCTACTTGCATGCGGTTATGCCAAGAATGGAAATATCGAAGAGATACAAAATGTGATCAAGATGGCACAAGACAAGGATGCTTATATGACTGATAAGGTGAGATGTCTAAGTTATGTCGATCTCATTATGATAAATATTACTTATAATATTTTTTAAAATTTATTTTTCTTCACTCTTCATTTTTAGGCAATAATTAAATTTTAGTTAATAATAGTGGAAGCAAAAAATTGATTATAGTAATACTAACCATGTGTTGGTCTCAATGCAACATATATACGCTCTGAATGCTTGTGTATATTGATCTCGAGATTTTATCCCCAAACAAGTGCTTCCATTGGTATTTACCTATTTGGAAATTAGCACATAAATTGTCCATGATCCTCATCTTATGAGATTAATTGAAGATTAATATTATTTCCAGGACATTCTAGATATCATTGAGCACTTAACTATCGGTGGACATGGCGACAAAGCGGACCAGTTATTCCAACATCTCCAAAAAGGCGTTGGTTATAACCAAGATGTCTGCAACTTGATTCTCAGGCTACTCAATAAAGGACATGACGACACAGCCAAGAAAATAATGGGTACTATGCCAAAATCAAATACTGGGGACACTCCATTCAAGGGCGCTTTCTTTGTAAAACAACTTCTACGTTTAAACAGATCACCTGAGGCTTTAGTGAAGGCGTGTAGGGAATTGACTGCTGAAGATCTAGTGCCGAGCGCAATTTACATTGCAACTGAAGGAGCACTGCAACAAGGCAAGGTGGAACTTGCTGAACGCTTGTTTGAAGAACTGGAAAAAGATGGCATTCCAATTAGGCAACATTACTACTGGCCCTTGCTCGCTCGCCGGGGCAAGGAAAAAGACGAGGAAGGTCTTTTACAACTCGTTAGAAATATGGTAGCCAAGGGCCTCCAACCAACTGGCGAAGCACTGAGGGACTACGTCATTCCGTATCTGATCAAAAATGACAGCCCTCAAAACGTCATACTGAAGCTCCAGGTCGCCAATGTCACACCCATACTCGCAGCTAGAAATGTGATGATCGAGCTGCTAGAATCGGGTAAGGCTAAACAGGCGGCTGCCATCGCCTTACAGTACCGTCCGAGGGGTCAATACAGCTTGATCGCCAGGTCTCTTATAGCCGCCTTGAACAAAACAAAAGATATCGATTCATTCGTGACAATACTGCATGTGGTCAGCAGCAAACCACAAAACACCTTGCAAACGGAACAGGATTCCGCCAATGACGACGCACAAGGCGACGACAACGACATTAACGAAGTAGGTCGCCTCATTAGGTCTGCCGTGAAAAATCTAGTCTCACCGGATTTATGTGAGAAGCTTCTAGAAGCAACGCATGCTAAAGGCATCAGAATATCGTCAGAGACCGCTGAGGCTATCGAAAAACATCTCGGCGAGCAAATGACCACGAAATTATCGGAGTTGTTAGCTAAACTGACTTCAGCAGACCTGGAACTGTTGCCATTAGAGAACACCCGTAAATCGATGACACCTCGCACCCCTGTACAGTTAGAAGCATTACTAGCGAGAATTAAAGAAAAAGAGGGCACCAATGTTAATCGCTTACAAAAACAACTATTATTAGCATACATCAAAAACAATGATGTGGAAAAAGTAAATTCTTTCTTAGAAGAGTTGAAATCATCAGACTTTGTACTTACCAATGGAACACTGTCCCAACTGTTTGAGTTATACTGCGAGAATGGTGACATCGAAAGAGCTAATAAATGCAAAGAGCAAATATTGGCTAGAAATTCCGATTTTGTGTTTAGTAGATTTAAGAGTATTCTCATGGCGTTTGCTTTGGTCAAAAATGATAGGTACGATGAGGCTATTCAATTGCTGAGGGATAACAAACCTAATGATGTTGAGAGTACAAGTTTCTTGTTGAATTCGAAGTGTTGGCAGCTACTGAACACGTTGGCTGAGAAAAAGGAAGATGTCAAGGTATGTTGTTTTACCCTTAAAAATATGTAAAAAAAAAAACAGTCTAACTTTTTCTCAAATGGTTCATATTTATAGACTTGAGATCTTATTCATAGGCAGATTTTAAACCTATTTTAGTTATAGTATGGATAACAAATTACATGTAACTTAAAGTTTAGAAGCATTAGCAGCATATAGCATTGGCGATCGGCAATTCAGTTGCTTTCAAGATAATAATTAATGGATTGATAGTTTGCAAAATTATAAAAAATTATACAGAAAATTACGTTTAATCTAACCCATTCAACAAATTTTGAATTTGGCCATATGTATACATGGAATATAACATTTTATTGCAATGCATTTTCTAGGTGAAAGAAATGACGAACACTCTTCTTGAGAACAACTACATAGAGGCGTCTAATGTGGTGCTTGGGCCTTTGATCAAAGTGCACATGCTCAAAGAAGATTTGGATAGTGCGCTGAAGGAGTTTGAGCATTGTTGCAAGCAGTACAGAAGTACTCCATGGAAGGGAGAACTCATGAAAGTCCTCATAATGCGCGAAGACGCCACTAAACTGCAGTGGTTGGCTGATATTAGCACTCAGGTAAATATTATAAGTGAAATCACATGCCACCCTGTATCTACCGGTGGTTGGTTACTCACATGTGAAAAGCCGCCTGAGTAGGTATCATTGCAATGACAATATCTCCCGCTAAACAGCAGTGTAAATGTATTGTTGTGTTCTGGTTTGAAGGACATTGTAGCCAGAGTAACTACTGGATATATAGAGACTTAGATCTTATCTCCCAGGATGGCGAACGCAGTGTAATGCCTGGAATTGCTTTTTAATTCATGGCGTTTTTTGGATTTGTTACTGTCAATGAGTGGTCGTATTGGTTACCATCAGGCGAATGACATGCTCTTGTCGACATACATTGCAAAAAAATTACATAGATTGAAGCTACGCAAGTTTCTGAGAGTGTCTAACTTATCTTAAACCCCAAGAAAATTATTAATTAGTGTTGTGTAATCCTATAAGTGGTATATATATCAGAATGTAACAATTAAAGAAAAATATTAATTTTGATATGTAGTACCCTATACTGTATACACACATAAATTGGAGAACTTTAATTCAATATAAATAAATAATTTAATTAATGAGGGAAGTTAGAAATCCGTTCCACGGGAAGAACGCGGAATTGTCCAGTTAATAATTTTATTTATTTTCAGATACACGGTGAAGTGAACATTCTCCATGATCTAGTGCTTGCGTTCATCGAGTGTGGACGACTGCGACAGGCGCGTCGGATCCTGGAGACGCCCGGCCTGCAGACCCGCAACCGACGGTTGGAAGATGCCTGTCAGAGATATGTTGAGGTATTCATTAATCTATATCTAAATATATATAATACCTATAATATATTTGTGCGCGCTAATGTATTAAACGGCTTAACCAATTTTGATTAAATTTGGTTTTGAAGAGAACCCTGAATTGACACATAGGCTACTTTTTATCCCTCGTGAAATGAGCAAGGAATTAAAATATATTTGTTACTCTTTCTCACTCGAATGGATGGAATGGGACATAAGAGTACAAGAGGGTTACTCTGTGCTCCGACTAGATGACGAATGTTCGAATAATGCACGTAAAACTGTAAGAATATGCATAAATTCTTCACAGCAGTTTCGAATCCCGTATCGTATCTTATCTTAGAAGTTCGGCGTGAATGATAAGTTTCATAGGGAATAGTATTGATTTTTAGAAGTGGTAACATTTTATCTCATATGTTGACGTTCAAAGTCATTCGAAGTTCGTGTCGGAGTATAGAGTAACCCCCCTGGATAACATGCCGTGAGTCATGAGACAGAGTAAGATGGGAAAGGACGGGATGTTATGGGGCGTGACGGGAAAAGCATTATTAAGCAAAAATTTAGTTGAAATAAAAAAATCAATGTGACTGCCTTTATTTAAAAAAAAACAGATAGCATGCGAAACAACATATTGCTGATGTGAACTGAACCTAAACAGTATCTGCACCCAGGCGAAGCGGGGCCAGGCTGCTAGTAATATATATTTCTACAGTTAATGTACAACTTTTCTAATTTCACATATGATGTATTGCTGCTCTATAAACTGAATATTAATGAGACCTCCCCCTGGGTGTGGAGACCTGTTAACTTTAGAGCAGATTAACTATTTTGTAATTGCTATATTTATCTCACTTTTAGCACATTATATCCCCCAACACGCCTTTGTCCATGTTGCAGAATGATTTGGCTAAGTCAAACAATTCGACTGACTTTAAAAGCACATATTAGGGTTAAAAAATTTAAACAAGGTTGTTCATACTATCCCTTTTCGTATTATAGGAAGGCAAGTCGGAACATCTCGAAGGATTACTGGAGGCGACGCGAGAGCTATCTAACATCGACCGTTCCAACATATTCTACCACTTACTGGTCACTTACTGCAAAGCCAAAGAAACAGACAAAGCTCTTGGACTCTGGACCGTACTTCAAGAAGAAGGAGAAATCCCCAGCGACCAGTTCCTTAGATACCTTGGAGCACACTTGAAAGCAAACAATAGAAATGTACCTTTCGTTATACCTGAACAAGCACCAGCGAAAAAAACAGCCAAAGCAACAGAAAAACTCGCGGAAACACAGCCTGTAACTAAACTTGAAACATCTGGAACTATCGAAGGTCTGATCAAACAAGGAAAGTTGGACAAAGCGACGAACGCTGCCTTAAAGTCCTTCGAGGCTGGTGTCATACCAAAACAGAGTGTGTTGAAATTTTTATTCAAAAGTTTAGCAGAAGTCGGTGATGTGGAGAGGATTCAGCAATTAGGCATTTATATAACTGAACCATTAAAACGGAGAGTGACGTATGATGATAAGATGACTATGGCGATATTCAAGCGTGGTGGAGCTTCTCAACATATTGATAGTCTGTTGCAAGCAGTGGAGGGTGCCAGGAGTTCTGATGAGTTGAACGCTGCCTTGATCAAGTTTCCCAGGAGTACAGCACTTGCTTCACTTGTCGAGCAACCGGCGAATATAAAGAAATGTAAGTTTTATAAACTTGGTTTTCTCCAAATAGCGATTAAAAAAAAAAGGTGTTGTGGTAGAATTAAATATAAATAGTTGGAAATTCAACAGTTTCTTAAGGCTTGATATTAAATTGCTTAAGTTTCCCAGCATTATAGAACTAATGATTTACAGCTAATTTATCAATAATCTTAATAAAGCTAAAACAAAATTGTTGTCTTAAAAAACCCTAGCATCTATGCCACTCATAAGCCATAACATAAATATAAAATATCGACGCAGGAAAGCGATTTTGTCGTATCTCGAAATAAGCAATTTTACACCAGGATCAGAAAAAAATTAATTAAAAAATGAATAACCACTAACTTGAAAACTTAGGAATACCATTTCTTTATTAATAACATTTTAAAATAAAACCTTGCATTTTCACAAGGAAATTCAATGCGGTATTTTTTTTATGAATTAAATAAAATACAAAACGCACATATGCATTCTTTGAGATACGACAAAATCGCTTTCCTGCGTCGATATTTTTATTCGTTATTTTAATTTAATAGGTAATTTTTAATCATAATTATTTTAGTAATTATACCTTAGAGTACATACAGGGTATATCAAGACTGCTACCGAAAACTAAGCCGGGTGATAGTTTAAGCGATTTCAGACACAATGCAACAGAAAATGTTGGAAAAAAAAGTGTCAATTTTTTTTTTTATTATTTTTTTATACTGTCGTATTTGGGTGGTTAATACATTTTTTCCTAAAATAATAGTGTATACCCTTTTATTTATAAAGACTCTTAGGTATAAAAGAGTTTAAATTATAATTTTAGCAAAAACTACGGATTTACCACCCAAAAATGACGATATTTAAAAAATGATAAAAAAAATTGTCGCGTTTTTTAGCAAAATTTTTAGTTGCATTGTGTTTGTAGTTACTAAAACTACCACCGGGCTTCGTTTTCGGTAGCAGTCATGAGATACCCGGTATATAAGACACAAACAGATTAGTATCACCATTACGATGCTTAGATTCTTTATCTCTTTCATTAAATTAACGGATATTTACACTTTCAATTCCAGGTCAAACAATAGCCGAAATTGCCGCAGAACGGGGTGAAACTATGCCACTTAACCTAGTATGGATGGAATATATCCTAGCTGGAAAAGACAACGAAGCACAATCTATATGGGACAAATATCTTATCAACTCACCCAGTATCATATTTAGAAGACTTCTACAAGAGAGCCACTTACGCAAAGAGCCACAATACATAGAAAAGCTCATCAACGCATTAAAAACTAACAAACACATCCAATCAGCCACCCTCGGCAATGCCTATTCAAGATTAATCAACTTCTATGTAGTCGAAAACAATCTGGATGAGGCGGAAAAGGCTTTAGAAAAGGCAGTCGAGTCTGGGGTACAGATACAAGATATCAACAAAACAAGTTTAACAAGGCTGAAGATGGCTTTGGAAAACACGGGAAAACAGTTGAAATACTCTCTTGAGTGAAATTGCTTTTTAATATTTCTTATATAATTTTTATAGAGTCAGACTTTGGATTCGCTAAAGATGTCATGTAAATAAGTGTAATAATCGACGAATTCTTTATTGCATTTACAGCTATAAACAATTTCGATTGAAATGATGGATATGTGATAAATGATACACTGACTTAAAATTGTTCAAAAATATTTACATCTTTCAGTATTTTTGTCTTGTAGTCAATGTATACTGGCCATGTACCAAAATATTGAATTTACAAAGTAGTTTGTAATTTTAGTTTTTAATAAATTATTAGTTATTGAAATTGTGCTTTATTATTTGTTTTTATACATTAACAAAAACACATTTATAGTTAATTATATGGACAACATATGGAAATTTTTATCCTTTAATATTCTTGCTAATAAACAAAATCCATACTGTAATATCTAAATTCACGGTGGGCTTCAAATCTCATGGCTGCTTTTTGAACACATCTATGATCTAGGTCTAAGTTCTAAGTATATAATCATGAATTGTCCTTAGTGGTAAATAATAAAAACTAGTCATAATTTTTAAACAAGACGTCCAGTTTATTTCTATTTGTCCGAAACCTTAGGCGTAGACTTACAGAGAGTTTCAGTGGAATATTTGCATCAGAAATAATTTGTAGAAATATTTCCATTCGCCTCTCGATTTCTATTCCCCCCTTTTTGTACTCTGTGGTCTGTGCCACATTTATTAATTCCCGCCAAAACTGTGAACGTGACCGAAATTCTGAAACGCGGGAAAACAAGCGTCACTTCAAGATTCGTTAATCGCTAGCTCGTGAAAAGTTGATCGATTATTAATAGGTATTTTATTAAAATAAACCAAGAAGTTAAAATGTTTTACCCGGTGGATTCTTTAAGGAGAGGTGGAAGATTTTATTTGTGTTGGGTTGCGGACTCGTGGCCTCTTCGTTTTGCTACAATAACTCACCGCCAACTATGGTCGCAAGATATTCGTAATATTTGGTAAGCCTTTACTCCAATCTTTTGAAAATCAAGCCAGTGTAATAAATAGGGAAAAGAGTAATATTTAGTGGAATTTTGCTGTTGCAGTGATGATTTAATAAACGTTATGAAGAACGAATCTGGGCGCCCCACGAACAGATTTTCTTTAAGACTGAGCTCGCAACTAATGCGTGGCTTAGTAAGGCTCTACCAGAGGAAAGTCACGGTATTTTTAGGTATTTATTATAATTGTTGTATACGTTCATAACTTGTAAAGTATTACAGCATGAGACATGTATATTTTTTTCTTTTCAGCCGACCTATGCATGATTAGTGCCCATGTGATTAAAAATACAAATAAAAAGTAAGCAAATCCATTCATATTTTGCTTATGCTAATCTGTAATAATTCAGCATGGTAGATTTTAGCCTAAACATTTTCAATTGTAGAGCTGGCCCATGGTGGTCTATATGAGCTCATTTATCACATAGACCTAACAAAGACTGACACTGTATCAAAATATAGCAATTTTAATAAAGAAAATCCAAAACATAGTACCTACACACTTACATTTTTGTAAACCAATTAATTACTCAGTAGGTCTGTCATATGGGACAGGCCCCTTGGGTAGGTAACACCCCAATGTCTATTTCGCCCGCCAAACAGCAGTGTAAATGCACCGTTGTGTTCCAGTTTGATGGACATGGTAGTCTGAGTAACTACTAGACATAATGAAACACACACTTACACTTAACACTTTATGTCTCAGGATGGCAAGTGCAGTGGAATGCCAAACATTATAAATCACTGTGTTTTTTGTGACATGATCTAATGCCATTCATATATAGAAAAAAAAAGTACACAGTTACTGAGGTAAATTGGAACACTAACACAATAATTTTCCTATAAATTATCTAATATCTATCAATCAATTTTACATTAGTTTAATATACTATATTATTAGAGTCTCATACAGTTGAGTTTAGTGATATTTAATTATATTATCAAATGCCATTAGATGGAACATACTGGAAGTTACTCCGATAAGCATTGAACAACCCCAAAGGCTACAGTTGGAACCCATACCCCAAGTCGTCATACAAGAAGAAGCTGAAAATGATCAGAGGATAGAAGAAATGATACAAGTATTTTATATCTCATATTGTATTTTATATTCAGTGTCAAATATTAAAGGTAAAATATGATAATGATACAGGTCGTCTAAACGGAGAATTACATTATTATTATAAACCATATGAGTACAATTTTGAGTATTAGTTTATTAATGTTTCACTTGAGATTTTTAGTTTTGAAAACCTCATAAGATCTCTATTTGTACCTGGCAAATGTATGTATTAGTACTTGTATATACAATACTATACAACAGTTATGTTTTAGTAATTAAGAACACATTTTTGCTTTTTCTCTTTAGAACAGTGGCAATGTGGTGGCTAACATCCAAGAAATTACATTAAAAGAAGCAGCCATACCCGAACACCCACAGCCCATAAATGTAAGTTAATAATATGTAGTTTATTATTTTATGTATAGTTAAAATAGGTTTAAAGGTATAATAACTGGTATATTACTTCATAATAACTGGAACTGAAAGTACAATTTCCATTACATAGGTTTCTTTCAATGTTTTTGTATCAGTCCGTCTACATCCCATTTACTGATGGTAGGTCTTTCATATGCGAAAGGCTGCAATGAGTAAATCCACTGTTGTGTTTCGGTTTGAACGGCATTGTAGCCAGAGTAACTACTGGACATATTGAGACTTAACATCTTATGTCTCTGGATGGCGAGCGCAGTGGAATGCAGCATGGAAGCATTGCTTTGTTATTCAAGATGTTGTTTTGTTTTGCTACTGTTTATGAGCGGTCGTATCGCTTACCATCAGGCGAACGGCACGTTCTTCTAGCCATTCATTGCAATAAAAAAAAACAAGTAAGTCTACTTGAACGTAATAGTATTTCATATCAGTCTTTCTTATACTAGGATGGTTTCGGCGAAGAGAACCCGGATCAAGCCTTAGCCGTGTTAGGGGAACGAACCTTAGAGTTCATGTTGCAAGGAGAGACCTCTGCTATACAAACCAGCGGGCTCGAGTTGCCCGACAAATCGCACGACAAGTCTCACGATAAGACGCACGACAGATCGCGTATACCGCTCGACCTGCAGATGGAAAGGATTTCTGAACATGATGTGTCTATGTTTGGAAGAGGTAGGTGTATTTATTTTGCAAGGCGTAATAAATAAAATAAATAACCCAACAGCTCTGGCAATCACGTCGCGTCGGGGTCACTACTTTTAAAGTTTCTTAACGATTGAATCACGTCGGGGTTACGTGGAGGTTCTCTATAATTGACAAAGACTGTGTACTTTTGAGTGTATGTATCTTACTATCTACGTTTCCTCCACTTGACTCTCAGAAGGTTGTATAAATGAAAGTTCACCAAAGGATTAATAAAATCTATATTGTTCACTACTTTTACATTTACCACTTACTATATAAAGTGTGTGCGGTACCTAACGTCTGGTATGGCTTAACGAGGCGAGTGACGGGGAACGACTGACGATGACTGGCGCGCAGCTACAAAATGCGCCTTCAGCAAAATATTAATTCTATGTAACATACAGTGTATCCCTACACATACATAGTCATGGCCCCACACTAAGATCGAGTCTTGTGTCGTCGGTATCAGAAGCTACCCAAACCCAAAAAGATATCTGGATGTTGTCTCGGTGCGGAGATCGAACCCGTGGCCTCCCGTTCCACAGACAACTAACTGCGCCACGGAAGCTATACCGAAAAGGCCGGCTGTTATTTTTGGCCCGACTGCGGGATGCGTGAAAGAGTACTGGAATAAAAAAGATTTGCCATAAATAGCAGTCACGTAATTTACAGCACCAAGGTATTTTCGTTGTCAGTCTGACTGAAAGTATCCACGTTTTCTTTTTTTTTTATTGCTATGAATGGCGAGACGAGCATGCCGTTCGCCTGATGGTAAGCGATACGACGGCTCATGAACAGTAGCAAAACCAAACAACACCTTGAATTACAAAGCAATGCTTGGCATTCCACTGCGCTCGCCATCCTGAGACATAAGATGTTAAGTCAGTATGTCCAGTAGTTACTCTGGCTACAATGCCCTTCAACCCGAAACACAACAGTGCGTTTACACTGCTGTTTTACGGGAGAAATAGACACTGCGGTGGTACCCACCCAGATGGTCTCTCACATATGAGAGACCTACCACCAGTAAAAATCTCTCTTAAATGTGTTTCTTATGCATAGGCATATCATAAACATAGATTTATTGTTACTTAAATAGGAGCATGATCAATCGCAGTTACTATAATTTCCTTAAACTCACGCCTTATATTACACCTGCTATAGATAGGTAAGGTTGACTCAAGAGGTGGCCAGATACGATCACATGCCATTTCGCACGTTCCACTTCATATTGTCTCAATGACTTGAAACGATTTAGGGAAGCGTCCTTGACAACCCTTTTTTACCAGACTGCGGCAAAAAGACAAAAGAAAGTATGTGTAATATGATTTTAGTATAAGTTTACTTTTGACTCCCTCGGTGGCGTAGTTGTACTTCAGTACGTTCCAAAGCTGAGGTCACGGGTTCGATTCCCAGGTCGGGCAAAGTGATATTGAATTTTTCTATTCATTATCAGCCCGGAATCAGGAATTTGCGCCCGATATGACGACAAGCTAGCCCCAGGTCCCACCATTGGAATGAACAAAAGGCGAAATGTGGGTTTTCTTGTGGCATGTAATTATGATAAATTATTTCACGTCTGTATTGACAGACTACTAAAATAACATATTCGTTATTATTTAATTATCGCGACTTGATATTAGACACTAGTAGACTGGTTCAGGATCACAATATTCTTGTGAGGGCCAATAAGCGACATTGTATATATTCGTTGATATCCGGAAGCATACAAACTTCGTGCAACCAGCTCCCCTGCCTAATTGCCAGAGTAACTACTGAACATATTGAGACTTAACATCTTATGTCTCAGGATGGCGAGCGCAGTGGAATGCCAAGCATTGCTATGTCATTCAAGGTGTTGTTTGGTTTTGATACTGTTTATGAGCGGTCGTATCGCTTACCATTAAGCGAACAGCGTGCTCGTCTCGCCATTAAGAGCAATAAAAATTATTGTATGATGTCTACACTGCGCCTGATGGTAAGCGAAAATGCCGCCCAGGCAGAGTATCGAATGGCATCAGACAGCAGTCCCATCCATTCGAAATAATATATCACAATGGTATTTAAACCATATTTTTTGTAGTAACCGGGGAAGGAGTTCTACCAGTTCCAGAAATTGATAAAGGTAATCCTATTATATATTTACTTATTGAAACTGTCCTTGTTTAGTATATTTTAAGTAATTTAAAAAGAAATAGAATGTCGCAAAGAAAAAAGTACTTGGAAAGTGTATTACTTGTACTTGTATACAAGAATAGCCAATACATTTTGATGCAATACCTAATTTCATATTTTAACAAACTTTGATTGATCCGTATTACCTATCATTAAGGTTGTCCTGTGTCCACCACTCTATGTATTTCCTTGACACATAATGGCCGTATTCCGCAGAAATTCCCGATATACCTGAAATCCCGCCTCCCGAATTGCCTGCTCCTATCCTACAACCGGAAAAGTTAGTATAAATATTTAAATTCTCGTGTATAATATAAATTGAAATATTATGATTTGATTATGGTTGATCTACGAATTGAAGGCTTTGAAGTGTTAGATGTGTATTTGAGTCTTTCGATTTAGGTAAGAAGGCCGATTCGTCAGGAATAAGTTGGTAACAGTATCTTGTTTCTATACAACTCTATTAAGCTGATTGTGTGTTAATCGTTTTATTATGGAACCTGTATCAAAATAGAAGGAGTAAATGAGTATAAAGTTTTAACGACAGCTTTCATTAAATTATTAGAACCGTTTGCTTCGTCTCCAGGATTACTTACATTCAGTAATTCAGTAATATACAAATAAAATCGACATTGTTTATTCTACAACTTTATTTCAATTCTTGTAAATTAAATTAATTATTTTAATATGAAACCAGGCAAGTACCAGACGATCAAGATGCAACTTCAAAAGAAGTTTCTAAACAAATTGCTGAACACCATGAGAGAACATTAGACATAGAGTTAGAGGTACGTGTAAGATAAATCCAAAAGTTTGTTTTTCTGTTATTAAATTAATCTTCAAAGTATATGTTTCTTTATCAGGAACTGGAAGATAACCAACCACAACCGAAGAGACGTAGGATTAGGAACAGATTAATTATAGACAAGAATATAAAATTGAGTGGGAATTTTATTCGTTCCAGAATAGAAAATCCTAATGTAGAGTTAAGATGTGAGGTATGAACAATTGTGTTATTAAAAAAAATAGCCATAGTACTGTTTCTGCTAATAAAATAAAGTGTTTGTCGAATGAGTTATAAAGAAAGCCTTTAAAGCCTCACCGCAATGATATGAAATGGTACACTTTTTGTATATTCCTGTCATTTAACATTTTTGACCCCCATAGGAAAGTCTGGACATCAAATGAATCAGGGCTCCTGCACACGATGCCGCCACCGCGCCGTCGCCGCGCCGACGCCGCACAACTACACTGTACATACGAGTCGCGCGAAGACCGCCACCGCGCCGCCGCCGCGCCGCCACCGCGCGCGTTCCCAGTTATTTCATTATCCTGATTCATTCCATTGCCGGCCGCGTATGAACATGCACATGCTTACGAAACGTTTATAAGTTGAGTGGAGGACAGAGAAGTTTTATGGGACAAAACTTTGGAAGTATATAAAGACAAGCGTGGCGGCGCGGCGGCGGCGCGGTAGCGGTCTTCGCGCGACTCGTATGTACAGTGTAGTTGTGCGGCGTCGGCGCGGCGACGGCGCGTTGGCGGCATCGTGTGCAGGAGCCCTCAAGTTGAATTAAAAAAAAACAATTTATTTAGCATTACTTCACAGATACTCGTTCCGGATCGTAATACATAAAATATTATTTGAATAAAGAACATTATTTCAAATTCGTCTTTATCGCATTGTGTAAACCCATCAACTATTTTCCTGAAATTATTGTAAATGTGGAACTACCCTCACAGGACAGTTGGGATGACATAGTACAGATACGAACACCGTGGGAGGTTTATTTCGGTCGTCCGTGCCACGCCGGGTCTAGAGTGCGCTCCAACATAAGTTACGATATTTCTGGACTATTTGTAAGAAATCTTGGTGTTATTAACGTACGTCCGCTTGCTGAGAGAGAAATGGAGGTAAGATTTAGGATATAGTAATTTTTATATATGTTCGTTCTAAACTATTGATATTTCTCACGATGTACATTATAACTTGTCAATTTTTTACAATAGGAAGTTCCCTCAATGAGGATCTTTTATGTCTTTGAACATACCTACACGACAACCTTTGGTAGATATTTTTGCACGTAAATGCACCCCTGGTTTTTTATTATTGAATTCAACCAGTTTCCTAGAATCGTAGAAAATACAAGGTCATACAGGTACATCTCTTAGTATCCTCAAAGCTAGACGATATTTTACGTGCCTAGGTTGTCCAGAAAAAAGTAGAATACCTCGATGCCAGACTTTATGAAATTCCGAACGCCGCCGGACAGCTATTTATTTAATTCCATTCATTATACTATCTAAAATTAACTTACTGGTACCAGTAAAATTCCCGAATGTTATGCATAATTATATTTGTAGGAAATGAGAGAGCGACAGTATCAACTCCAAGCTAGATCAGTGCTTGAAAGGATAGAGGAAGTTGAAGAACCGATACACGACAGGACTCAAGCACCGCAAGTAGAACTACCCCCAGACATGGACATCACTAACATGTCATTGTTACACGTAACTGCTCCTAGAGTGAGCGAAGCCATGCCGGATATAGATCCATCGGAACTGCCCACACAGGAATTGGAAACTTCGTCGCAACAGGCACGAAAACGGACGGCGGAACAAGAAATAGTTACTACTGTAAGTATTCTAGAGTAGTGTAAGAAAAAGGTTTTGGGATAAGTTAAAAATTACTGAAGTTAATGGAACTTACTTTACTTATTAGTGTTGGAATAAATAGCAATCGCAAATAGTAACTGAAGTCGAAAATAACATTTCACAAGTAATTTAAATAAGTTAAATTATGCGATTTGCGATTGTTATTCACAAAGCCGATCGACTAATATTTATATCCGATCCCGTGTAATCTATGGAAGGGTGATTTTTTTAAGAACTCACTTAAAGACGAATCTGTATAGTAAATTTTGTGTGTATATGGTCAGTTCTTTTGTTTACAAATTCTGTGGAGGGCAATTAGCAATAGCAGAAATATAGAGCATTCTAAGGCTTCAAAAATATGAAGGTGGTGATGTTAATTTGAAATAGCAATGATTTCCATTGCTATTACTTATGTTCAAAATTATTAACTTTCAGCCGAAAAGACAACGATCCATAGGATACGTCTCATTTAGACTGAGTCAGCAGCTTGTACCGGAAATAAATGTCCCAGATCCAGGTAATTTTTTGATAAATCCATACAATATATCAACCAACACGTTTGTCCCTGGAGGCCGAAGAGGTAGCATCTCAGTACCAGGACACCTATACATCAAACGATGAGATACGTGATGACCCCAAAGAAATATTTAATATCACGTTGCCCGATCCGGTATTCGAACCCGAGACCTCAGTATTGTATTCGTACCGTAGTACAACTGCGCCACCGAGACAGGGATAATGTTTTTGATCTGTATCAGTCCATATACGTCCCACTGCAGGACACACGCCTTCTCTACAATCGAAAGTACGATTGAAGGTGGTTAGGCCATATAATCCACCACGCTGGCCTAGTGCGGGTTAGCGGACTTACAAACATACTTATAGAAGTTCTTGTAAATCGCTATGGTATGCAGGTTTCCTCACGATGTTTTCCTTCACCGTTTTAGTGCATGGTGATTGACTATCAATACACACATTTTTGGTAATTAAATAATAAATTGAATCAAATCACACCGAGTACAAATAGCTTGTTAAAATATACTGTTGTATCAGAAGCCTTACTTTATACCTTCATATCACGATTCCATATTGGAACACTTCAAGAATATTTTATACCTATTTCCATTAATTTATTTTCTAACTTTCCTCACGGGTCACCTAAAAATGTTTTTTTAAATAACTTATAAAATAATTAGTTGCCTGACATCATAAAAACTCACAAAATACCTGTTTCACCCTTCAGAAGCCGAAAAAGAAAACATACCGGTTGAAAATCAATCTCCTGTGTTCCGTCCACGTCGTAGCACAGTACTTCAAGATACTTCTCAGATACAAGATGTTATCAGCAAAGAGGCTGAAAGGAGCGTCACTGCGATGTTGCAAGAAGCTGGACTGGCGGACATGCAAATTAATCCACCGCAAGAGATAATTCTACCGACGGTCACTACTCGACGATCTCAAAGGCATAGAAGCGAGAGTTCAGAAACACCGTTGGGCAGTTTGGACAGAACTAAAGTGTCTGTTGGAGACTCCGAACAGACTACAGACTCGCAGAGGTTTATACGGTAAGTCCCTGTAATATACCATTTGTATCTTTAAAATATTATACTGCCTCGGTGGCGTGTTTGTGCCACAGTACGATTAGCTGAGGTCTCGGGTTCGACTCCCAGGTCGGGCAAAGTCGGACAGCTCGGGGTCAAGAACCTGTGTCCAACATGGAGATAAACTCGCCCCCTATCGCATCGTGGGACGGAACATACAATTTGAAATGCGGGTGACCTGGTAGCATTTCTGCCTACCTCTTCTGTGGAGAAAAGGAGAATGTTTATGTGTGTAAATAGTTTATATGACATACGGAGTCAGCCAATACGTCCTAGGGCATGATGACAAATAAAATCTTTTTTTTTGTTACATAACAGCGATCAATGGGGAACCGAAGGCACCATGGTAAAGATATTGAAGAGCATAAAAGCTGAATTGATGCCAGTCACTGTAAAGAACCTTATCAACAAGGGACCAGTCATTCCTGGACACAAAAGACTCATTGCTGCGCGATGCTTCACGTCCATGCTTAGTAAGTATTATTTTATTTATCCTTTATTTAACACTATATTGTACACCATTTACATAAACATGACAAAACAACATGAAAAAAATGCACAAGTGGCAGTCTTATTCCTTTATGTAATAAGCAAAAATATATATTTAATTTGTGTATGTATATAGAAAAATAAATCTTAATTAGTGGTAGATTTGATTTCTACCGTATTTTCCAGATGGTATCGGTGTAAGAATAAATATATAATAAAGAAAATATTATTTTCAGAGCTCAAACAACATGGCTTTATCAGTATTATAAAAAATCCGGACACTCTAGAAATTGAAGGTGTCACCCTGGGACCAAAGTTTGATTAGATCTTATATTTTGATCTCATTTATTTTAGTATAGATGCTTTGTAGTGATTTAATTTAGAACATTTTCGGATGTTGCTCCTTTATATTTTAATATTCTGAAATATAATAATTACTACTAATAAATATTTTGATTACGAATGTTGTTTTGAAATAAAACTCTCAGATGGATTGAACAATTTATTTGAATAATTTGTATATAATAGTGATATGATTTCTGTACAACTTTACACGAGTCATCAACTAGATTCAAGTCAACTAGATAACTTTATGAGTATCTTAATAATAGGTAGATCGTGGCTTAAAAATGTACAATTCCTAGTAGCGTGAATGAAAGCTGTACAATAAACAGTTGACCTTAATACTTATAGTTCCTAATTAACTAGCTTTACATAAAATACAGTCATTATACATAGAATTGGAATATTAACCGTTATCTAGTAGTTACCTTAGTAGCCTTATCTTTTTACATATGAATTAATATAAAAAAGAAATTACAAATGAGGGCTTTTCGTATGGATTGACCCTACGTTGAAATATCACTATCTTTTTCATATTTATACAAAATCAGTCTCCTACTATTTGTTACCGAGCTCCGCCGATGAAAATGTTTAATACTAATTAAATCAACTAATTCTCAATAATCTTACAACAGAAAGGCAGTCATGCGTTGTGGCATTAGGACGTTCAGCACTGGACGATTGAACAATATTCAACAAGTACGCTACTATACAGAGTATGCCACATCGATAGATTCACCGTGTGAACAGCAAACAGTTACAGTAATGTTTTACATTTACAGCAGAAACAACTTCGGACACGCATCAACGTTTCACAGCCTTACTACACTCGTCCCAAGCTCTCACTCAACGTACACTCACAGTCTGCCCGCGCGGGCTCAGGAATGACAATATTACGATAAATAGCTACCATCGTTTGCACATAATTTATGGAACATCGCGACCCATTTCATATAATATATTTTATTCATTCACAACGTAACTAAATACATAAATTCTTCGGATTACATTTAAATTAAATATTTTATTTAAATTTTACACCTAAAAAACCATAATATAGGTAAATCATATCAGAGACCATTACAGAATCGCTATATTAAATTTCACTTATACCTTAACCGCGTCACTAACACAGGAGACTTTTAAAATTATGCACTCGTGTACTGTGCCGCTGGCGCGTCGGTGTCGTCGACGCATTCGTAATATTGATCGAATGCGTTTACGACAACGCGATAGGCACAGACTTCGTGCCGCCCAGAACGCGAATCTGACGAGACGACGTCCGGGTCGCTCGACCGATAATACGATAGGAAACATTCAGAATCGGTGACATATCACAGATCGCTAAATAATGTGGAAAGCGTCTTTCATACTCGGAATGACAAATCGGATATCTTTAGATGAGTAGAGGTGGGCGCCACTTCGGGCGGCGGCCGGGCTCACGGCGCCAGCGAGTCGCTGTCGTAGTCGTCGGCGTGGTCGGCGTTGTCGGCATCGGGCGTGTTGATACTCTCGAAGTACTGCTGCGGCTTGCCGTGCCAGAGCTCCCCGGGCGGGGGGTGCGCGGGGTGCGCGGGCGGCGCGGGCGCGATGGTGGACAGCAGCAGCTCTGCGGCGAGCGGCAGCGGCGCGCGCGGCACGAGCGGCGCCAGGCGCGCCACGCGGCTCACGTACTCGGCCGCCAGCGAGCGCTGCGGGTAGCGCTCCCAATCACTACTGTCCTCCGCGGACGCTTGTTCGGTTCTCTGTCGAAAGTCCCGCCGGTTATTGTGCGGTAGGCGGGCGCCCGGCGCGGCTTGCGGCGAGGCGAGGCGTGCGGCGTGCACGTACGTGTGTGTGTACACGTGTGTACATGTGTACGTGTGTACGTGTCGGGTGCCCGCACTGGCCGCGACCGCATCAGTGTCGACGCTCGATGTTCGTCACGCGCGTCCGGTTAGTTATTCTGTGACTCGGCCGCCGACTGTCGACACTGATGCCTACAATGCATTCGGTGCAAAACATGATCTACATATGGACGCGTGTATCTTCAATAAATGTCTCGGACTCGACTTCGCCGACTGAAAATCCGTGCGTCAAACGTTACTCTAATGTAATCTACTCTAGATCGAGTCCGGTATTGTCTACGGCCATGTGAGAGCTTTGGTCGTTGCGTTACGGTGCTCGTCTTTCGGTTGCCATTATGCCACTATGTCAGTAGAAATAAAATAATAATAAAACTTAAACGAACGAAATGAAGATACAATACGTACTGTTTGTATTACTAAAAATCTGCGTTAGCAAAATAAATAATATAAACCATAACAGTGATGAATGCAAATTCACTTCGCACTTACCAAGTGTTTACTTACAATTTCCACAATCGTGATAAAATCGTTAGACCAAACACATCATTGAAGGTTTTTAAAACACATCGGGGTGTAGTTACAATGAGTAATGAAAAACACTATTAATAAATTATGTGAACAAATACAGTTATATTCCCACGCCAGTATATTATTTAAAGTCACCATTCAAAAGCATAATGGGTTAAAAAAATTAAAAATAATTTTAGTAGGCAAGTTATTGGACAATTTGTTTTTAACTCATTATTTTGTAAATGGCAACTTTTACATGGAATGTGATGTTTTAAAAATAATGTGAACACGAAAAATGCAGTTCTGTGTGACGTGAAAATCAAATCTCATAATTTTCAGCCGAATTCAGTTTTGGTAACGAATCTGCGACGTACAAAATCAAGGTAAATTATAAGCATCACAACGACGAGTTTGATTTCCACACATACAGCTTTGAAGTTAGTCACGGACATGACCGCTCTCGGGGGGTGCGCTCGCCTACACTACGGCTCGAACGGGGCAACCGAACCGACCGGCAAAGGCCGCAAGCGAAACAAACCAGAACGAACCAAACTCACGGTGGACATAATGGCAAGGCGGCGCGTCCGACCCCTCCACCGAGAACGGCGTGCACTCACACGGTGGGCGAGCCGCCCCTACGAGTCCTTAAAGAACCACGTGTTCCAGAAGGAGCGCGCGCGCACCTTGGCATCGGCGGGCGCGTGCGCGGCGTGCTGCGGGTGCGGCGCGAGTGGGCGCGAGCGCGGCTCCTTGCGCTCGGAGCGGGAGCGCGCCGAGGCGGCGGAGCGGGCGGAGTGCGCGGAGTGCGCGGAGCGGGCGGAGTGCGCGGAGGGCGGGCGCGGCGCGGCGGGCTTGTGCGCGGTGTGCAGCGGGATGCGCGAGGGCCGGCCGCGGCGCGGGGTGTCGGCGAGGCGCTCGTCGTCGTCGTCGAGTCGCGCGGGCGGCAGCGGCAGCGGCTGCATGTCGCGCATGCTGCTGTGCACATCGCGTCGCTCGTCGCCGCGCGCGCCCTCCAGCTGCCGCACGCGAGCGCGCGCACCTTCCAGCTCTATGCTCTTCTCTTCGAGCTGGAATCCAAATTAATCGTCACTTAATAATATGTGTGTGTTATGTGTACGTGCGTGCGTGTGTGTGTAATTCACACACGACCGAAATGAAACTTCAGGAAAGTAGCAGACAGGAGAACATGATACAAGTATAGTGTTTCCTATAATTTTCGTCCCATCTTACTTTTTTTAGAATAATCGGATTAATAACTAAATTTCTGACCATCAATTTAGATTATCTGGGCGGAGGGTCCTTCAGATACTGAATTTGAGAGAAATCGGTCAAAAACTAAAAAGTTCAAAATGGCGGGCATATTATCGAATTCTGACCAAAAATTTAGGTTACCGGGGCGAAGAAGGACCCGAAGAGTATCGAATTAGAGAATAATCGGACAAAAATCACATTTATCATATGAATGTACTTTTTTCAAGTAGTCTTTATCGTTAGAAAATGAATGCTCGTAATCAAAAAAGATTCCTTCGAACTGAGTACCTCCTCCTTTTTTGAAGTCGGTTAGCAAAGGTCATTGGCACGCACAATGACATAAGATTGGTTGAGGATATCACTACTCGCTATATATTCATAATTCATATATTGTGGCCTAGCAAAAATATATTTAGAAAGTTTCGCGTGCACCATTATTGATAACATAACTTATTTTAATTTATTCTTTTTTGTACACCAAATAAATCTTAAACTAAACTAATATTTAACATATGAGTACAAAATGGCAGTCGTATCGCTCGGGGCAATCACTTACCGACTACCTTGGGATTGACATAAGACAAGGAAAATAGAGAGGGGGCAGTCTAAAGTGTACTTTTATGATAAAGCTTGAATGATAAAAATAAGAAATAATGAAAATATTTAGCTTCATCCATGGATTTAATTATAAATAAACATATACACATACAGATAAATAAAAATACCAACATTTATAAGTACACACATACACACTATATTATGACTTGAGTTCGGTATGCATACCCTGAATTTGAGGTCCTCGTTGGCATCGCGCGCTCTGTCTAGCCTCTCGAGCAGTAGTGTGCGTTGTGCGAGAACGCGTTTCATACGCTCGGTCAACACCTGCGCATAACACATCACATAAAATTAATTATCGACAAGTAAACCACAAAATAAATTAAGTTTGAAAAAAAAAAAACGATATATATAATGTATTTAACACGTTCGTGCGTGAAATATGAACAGATTATTGACAGACATAAATTGATTATTATACATGGCGAATAGTCAATATGCAGAATTTTAAAAATAAATTACATATACAATTTGAAAATATACCAGTAAACCAGTAAATTAAGGTGTATCCAAATGTTATTATTTTATGCCTAATTCATAAAATGAATTCGTATAGTAATAAAACATAAAAGCATAATTGTTTAGGAAGTGCAATACGCTATTCAATCACATAATAATAAAAGGAATGTATATGTAATATAGCTATATACAATGTAAACTGTACATTGAACATAATTAAGATATTCAAAGCAGCCGGGGACGATACTAACAGAGTAATGTACCTAAAAACTTAGTTACCAAAATTCGCAACGAAATACAGCAGAGACGTAAAAATATGCAAAATAATACACATATAATTCCGAACCGAGAATATTGACCACTGGCGTATATTATGTAGCAACTGAAGCTGTTAAATTATGAAGAAGATATAAAATGCACCGCTCACTGACACAAATTGTGTTCAATCAGGTAGTTAAGTCCAAGGTTCGTGACACACAACTCAACTACTGTAAATTTAATATTTATTGCATAAATACATAGCTACTATATGACGCAAAGAAAACGTGCTAATTCTACAGGCGAAGGGTCGCTAACAAAATCATGACGTAAAGCATCATTACGAACATACACAGATGGTGAACAATAAGAGGTACCCGATAGGACGTCTTTCGCTTAATGGTCGGTGCCCCGGTCGCCACACTCCATTAGCTCTGTACCGCGTAATTTTGCCGAAATCTCAAGATTTACGTCACCGCGACGGACGGCCTCTCGTTAATGCAACGATAACTTTACCGTCACGTCCCCTGTTACCTCACCTGTTCTGCAATTAGCCAACTACGGATTTTCACAGACACGTACACCCGGACACAGTTTTTGCCCCTTCCATACTCATCTCGCAACAACAGAACCGTCCATTCGCTCTCCCACGCATCTCCTTCGAGTACGCCTCGCAATCGAAGCGTCTCAGTACCGCGGGTTGCAACCGTAATCTCTACGTTACCTGGTTCTGCACGGTGGACGTGAGCAGCTGTCTCTGAAGTTCGACGGGATTACTCTCGAGAAGAATCGCCGCGAACTTCCTGGAGTCGGGCGTGGGCACGCGCGGCGGCCGCGCCGGCGTGTCGAGCGGCGCGTCCAGCCGGCCCAGCGGCGAGCCCAGCGGGGCGCGCGCGGGACTGCCCCCCGCCGCCCCCGCCGCCGCCGCCGCCGCCTCCAGCGCCGCCGCGCGCGCCAGCAACGCGTCGCGCTCACTGCGCAGGCGCGCCACCGAGCTGCACTCCCCGCACGCGCCGCACGCGCCCGCCTCGCCGCCCGCCGACAGCGCCCGCGCGAACTCTTCCTCGGCGGTGTGAGCGGTCTCGGCGGCGTCGGTGCGTTCGTCGAGTTCTCCACGCAGTATTTCGGCCTCGTCTCGCAGGCGACCGCCTTTGCGCTGGATGACGTCGAGCAAGGCCCACAGCTCGTCTTCGAGCGGGCGCGAGCGCGTGGCCGAGGCGGAGGCGGAGGCGGAGGAGTGCGCGTCCTTGCCGCAGGAGGTCTCGGTGCTGAAGCCGGAGTCCTGCACGGAGGGCTGCGGCTTGGCGCGCGCGGAGTCCTGCGCGGCGGCGAGCTTGCGGCGCACGCGCACGCCGGGCTCCCAGTCGCGGCGCGTGCCGCTCGCGGGCGTCGACGGCGCCATTTTCGAGCGCAAGTTCGGGAATGTCTCGATGACGAGGTCGCGAAACTCGAGCAGAGCTCCGACTTCATTCTGAAGTTCCTACCGATAGCGAACGGTTATAATTGAAGATTGTGTTCGAGGACTTCGATCGTTATTACGTTTTTCAAATTGCACTTCAAAACTTTACAGGTTTAAAAGCGACAATTACCTGTAAGGCGACAAGAGACTTAGCCTGCTCCGAGATGAGGTAGTGGAACGGTCCAGGCTGCGACCGCAGTTGGAGACACTCCATGCCCGAACCGCCTGAGCCCCCGCTGGCACTGTCGCCACCGCCCGTCTGAAACACGATCGAAATGTATGTTAACTAAACTGAATTTGAAAATAAGATATTTGATTTGAATAAACATTAATATGCTCCTAAATATAACAAAGACAAGAACAATCTAGTAAATCACCGTAAGCATTAATGCAGAGGCATAAACTAGTGCAGAAAAGCGAAACACTAGTAGCGGGTGGTACATTACGTCACAGCCGAGCGCCGCCGGACGCGGCGTCCACACCGCGACATTATCTTCCTTTGCCACCATTGTATTCGTTGGTGTTGCGTTAGGAAAAAACTCAATTGCTAAATTGCTTTTCGAATAAGTTTGCGCTGTCAGTCAAACACAATTACAAGGAGTGTCACCTGTCACTCGAGACTGATTCGATTTGTTGTTGCGTTATAACTTACAAGTATTTGTTAATTAACCGATTCAGTATCATAAAACCTATTCAAGATTATTTAATATAAAAATGAATAGAATTTGCTAATGAATTTTGCAAACTTACAATTGTACATATTCAACATAATATTTTTTTATTAACAGCGGATTTATAGAAAAAGTACAATTCATAAGAGTCTTAAAAAGCCAAGTCTTTGCGATAACTTATATCGTAAAGTAACATAAAGCTAAATGGATGCTCTGCTAACGGTTATTGGATTATAGCTTACAATTGTTTATTTCAAACACAAATTGGAAACTTTACTGTTATTATCGGCACGATCAATTTAATGTTTATACTAAACTGAAATGGCCCGTTGTTTCAATAGGTTAAGTAATACCGAATTACTACGAGTATTATCTATAATTGTTTTGTTCATTATTTTGCTTCGAGTGAGCTCTCAACAGATATGTTTGTTGACAGATGATTTGTTGTTTTAAGAGTGTAGTATAAAGAATGTTCACACAAGACTAAGACGTTGCTACCGACACTTTTGCATTAATGGCTGTATTATACAACATTGATACAACCGAGCGACTTTTCTTTAAACTGCATATACTAGGCACCATTTTCAAGCTCTGTACTAAAAATCAATTAAATAGGAACAATAGTTTAGTCATAAATGATTTTTTAAGTTTTGCCCTCTTTGAACACGCTGTGGCTTTTCTAACAGCTGATTACGTCCAACGCATAGGTTATTCACCTTAAAACGACTAATCTTACTAAAATCTATGCGCTGTTGCCACTCTGACACAAGTCACATAAATAAATACATCTAAATTACTTTAAAAGTTGGCGATGCAAATAAGAAAGCAATAAATACACACACACTTACACTTTCATTACGAGAGCGACATAGCAAAACATCCTGTGCGTAAAAGAAATAGAAATAGGTCAGTATGTGTGTGTGTGTGTGACACGTACGCAATTGACCTCTAAAAAATAGTTTTTAGTCTGCCGTCGGTATCCTTTCAGTACGCATGTAACACGGAAGCTCCTGCGCCGCCCCGCCGCGCCGCTTTGATCTTGCCGATCTCGCGCCGATAATTTTAATTTTGTTTTGTTATTGACACTACTCGTAAATAAGTTTAAGACATTATTTATTTTTTTATTGTGACAGGACATGTAACTTCGGATAATTATTATTTAGTGTTAGTGTTTCTGTGTTATTGACTGTTAGCCAACAATGAATCGGTCGATTAGGACCTGTACGGTGGCCACCGCGATCTCCGGACCTAATCCCTTGGATTTCTTTTTGCGGGGCTTATTAAAGAACTAGAAATAAGGTTATTAAGCATAAGGCAACTAAAGTGCCTAGCCTCGAACACTGACTTAATAACAATTTAAACGATAATAATATTGTCCGTCGCTATAACTTGTACGTTCTTGTAAATGGAGGGCATATCGAAAATTTAAAAATCTAGTGTACCTAAGTAAAGTATGTTGTGCGCGTACTTCAAAAGTACCTAACTACGCGCGGTGCACACAGCCACGCCGCGCTGCGCCGGCGGCGTGGCCTTGGCGGCGCGGCGCCACAATAACACGCCGCGCGCGACGTTGCCAATTTGTTATCTATTCGTATCTACAGGTCAGTGAAATGTATTTACATAGAGTGGTTACGTTTTACTCATATTTATAAGCTATTAAGTTTGTTTGAAACAAACAAAATCTCATTTTTGGTATTATTAATTTTTTTGCGGTGTAGTGTAATTTAATGCCCATCGGTCACATCAACTTTGTATGTATAAAGCATTAAAACCGGTTTATTAATGTGATAACGATGCGGTTATCTAGAAAAGAAATTGTAATTTGCAAAAAAGGCTAGTTATCAATACGCAGAAACTAATTGAAATTATTTGTTAATTTTAAAGTTAAAATATCACTAAGCACAAATAGTTGATATGTAATTCGATCAGTTCAGTCTTTAGTGCTTTACGTTTACGAAAATTAAACTATCTTATGCATAACCAAATGTTTTCCAACCTAAGAAGACCTACGGTAACTGTATAAATATTAAATACCTAATCCAAACACGGGAGCACCAAACAAGTTCAATATCAATAATTAAATTGTAGACGCGTGTCGAATTAGAAAACGAAAGTCCACGTGGGCGTATCGAAAACATTTCCCTCGGACGTACAAAACTAATCCAATAATTTGCAGGCAATTAACGGAAGCCGGTGTTTACAATGGAGACGTGAAAGCGTGGTGTGGCGACTGTGGCGCCCACAAACCACGTCCACCAGTGTTTCTATTCAATGACACCGGCGTTTTGGTGGCGATATCATAGTTTCACTTTCTTCTGTGTTGCGTCACAAGGCCGTGTCTACGAGTCGTTAAACAAGCGCTGCTATAATGGCAATTCGCTAATGCCTCATGACATCGAGCCGATTTGCCTGCGCCGCCGGCGGTCGCACTAGAATGTAGATAAAACTGCCGGATCTGACTATTGTTTATTTTCACTGCGTAATACGCAATTATTTACATAAATATCAAGCCATGGCTGATAACGCGTCAGTCTTACCTCATAAATGGACCTAACTCGTTAAATTAGGCCCAATTCGATGTTGGTTACGTCGGTAACGTCATGAGAAATAGATGACTAATAATTTGGAATAAAGCCTAGTTATGGTCGTTTATGAGTGCACAAACCAAGATATAAAGCGTAATAACAATGCTTATACTTATCACCGAGTCAGCAAATGTTAATTTGAGTCATTTTAGTAAGTTTATTTTAAAAACTGGTGGTAGGTACCACCGCAATGTCTATATTTCCGCCAAACAGCTGTGTCAATGCATTGTTGCGATCCAGCTTGAAGGATATTGTAGCCAGAGTAGCTGCTGCAAATAATGATATTTCATGTCTCTGGATGACGAGTGCAGTGAAGTTTGGCACTCCGTTACATTAAATTATAATTCATGGTGTTGCTTGGTTTTTCTACTGTCCATGAGCCGTCGTATAGCTTATCATCAGGCGACTAGCATACCTACTCGTTTCGCCATTCATTGCAATAAAAATGATTCGAATGAACGCATCCTTAGTTTCAATTTTCCAATCAATCTACGAATATATGCATATAACAACTAGCAAGCGTCATAAATCTCGATAGGACAGTTTCATAAACATGCGATGACGATAGATGCGATCAGTGCAGTTGAAATAAAAGAAGTATTGTCCGTCGATGTACCGTAATTAAAATCAACTTGACAATCAGATACATAATTTATAATGAATTTTGAAATAGCATAAAAGTAAAAAATTGTGTCTAAAAACGGATAATATGATACGAGTTCCTAAATTCTACTGTTTTTCACGCATTTATTGTGTTGGGTTTTAAGATGCAATAATACAGATAATATTGGAGCACTTCATTACAAAATATTTATCCTTGTTTAGTTTACTTATGGCAAAGCTAGCATATTAGTTTTAAATTTGATATTGCTTGTGGATAGACGTGGGACAGCGACCACGGTGCATAGTGGATGAGGACCCTTAATAGTGACCTACGTAACTGTGTCGCGTTTCGGGTTTATCCTATACACATAATTATCTGGATATAGACAGGCCACCATTATACTCTATCTTAACTGCAATGTACTCTATCAGGCGAACAGTAGTCTCTATGGCGTGCGGATATTTTAAAAAATCCCGGTTATACCTACTACAGTCCAACTACCGAATTGATATTAAACTACAGATTGGTTTTTATTGAATCTATTAGCAATAGGAGCAAGTAAGCCGCAGTTTATAACTAAGGCACAAGATTATTTTCCGTAAATTCATTGGCATAAGTTGTGCAAGGCCGATGCACATCTTTGATCGCAACGCTTCCGCAATGTACAGTCCTAACTGTTCTGCTATATTTAACGACCGTGAATATCTTAGTGATTATATTTTATCGTCTCACTTGGAAACTAATTAATTACGTTGATACTTACAGTTAAATGAGTTGTTATAGATGTATAGAAGGGACATCTAACAGTTAAAACAGTTACTATCTACATGCGCAGTACATACGCCGTTAATTAATAATTTCGGGCACGTACTTATACGTCATTCTTACATAAGTATGGGACAGGAAATCTATATTATCCTGTTTGTTATTGGAAAACACAAGAAACTAGCTACTGACTAATCGATAAGGCAAAACACAAATACTCTTCCTATGACAGAAATTAAACCTACAACCTCTATTCTTAACTTGCCTCACATGAAGGCCATATAAAATAAACAAATAAAATTATAGGCTGATATTTTGTTCATTTAAATGACCTCGTAACTATGTATCCGCCAGAATTTGACAATGATTGATAAATCACGTAGATTGTTACGAGTTAAAACATTTCATAATGATTATTACACGAATCATCTCGAAGTAACATCTGACAGACATATTCTGAGTACTCATTCCATACAGACGGGATTTTTTTATGGTGAAGGAAATCTTTGTGTGGACCCCTGCTGACCTTCGATAGTTTCCATGGTATGGTAAATTCGCCAACATTATGAGACCCTATTTTACATATTCCAGGCTGGATTTTAATTATGAATGTGGTACTAGTACCTATAAATAAAACGATGTATTTACGTTGGATCAGCCTATTAAAATATTAAATTCCCCTGGAAGCCCTTGATTAATTTCTCGGATAATAATTATAATACAATGTTATAAGATAAAAGAAAAAAAATTGCTTATTCAATGTTCTGCTTAAAAAAACTTATTTGAAAATATGTTTTTTTTTAATAACCTCGTTGATTCATATAATTTAGGTACCTTTTTCATCGAATATCTTATTTAGGTACTTGTCGGCACGAAATATATTTTTTCTAACAATGAAACATTAGAATATTTTCGTATTAAGAAAGCACAGTTGAACTAATTTCCTTTTAAAATATCGGCTACATTTTAAATTATGAATTATGCGTGCACCATTCGAATGAATCGATTACAATTTATCGAATTGAGCCTTCAGCTCTTAAACAATTCTCTTCTGTCTACACTGACAGGGATGAAAACTTGAAACTCGAAAGTAATGTGTCACGCACAGTCGGTGCCCCATTTTGTTCATGCGCCCGCAGTTCGCACCGAAGTGCTTAAATATGAATGCCACGAGCGGACCGTACTTTTTCATTTACATAGCCAGTAAGGCTTAAATTTCATCATCAAAGCGCTCTTTATATAGTAGACACGAGTTTATATCTCCACCAACAAATCTGATAAGCGAACATCGACAGTGTTACCAAAGAATTGATATAGAATAATAAATCTTAGCAAGTCTCTAAAATACACTTGCTTTTCTTTTAAAACAAAGTGATTAAAAAAAACAAGATTTTGAAATCCATTATTGTCCATTCTCCATGGCAATTTCGTAGACAAAATGGTCTAAGAAAGATGGTATTAACTGATGTCAAAGCACCACACATAAGTATTTACATGGGTCCCATGGTGTGGGTTGCTAACATTCTTGTAAGTCGCTAATAATGTTAATTTGAGTGCGTGTGGTGAATCGTTATTTCTCTAGTGTAGTCGATTACATAGAATTAGTCATCAAACTCATTAGCTATAATGAATACATTGCTAAACTTGAGATAGCAGCTCAGTGTTTACATTGACGACAAAGTTTATTCCACGTGGTGTAGAAATATTATATTGCGCAGCTCTATGATATTGCATTTTTATAAACCATACTTTGTTTAGAATATTACAGATGAATTTTCAAGTACATCTATTCAAAGGAGAAAGCTTTTTGGAAACAGTATTTTGTCTTATAAAAGTTCCTTATCCAATCTATATAGGTACAAGTCACAAGAAGCAATATGGACATTTATACACAAGCACCCACGTAAGAAACAATTGAAAACGCCGAATACATTACGCGTTTAGGATAACACATTTGGCGGAGTTTTCTGTAGACCAATTTTCCGCAATCCATCTCGCATTTTTTGTACGTAAAAGAATGAAGTTTTCCATTCTGTAATCATGAATATTATTCTAGTCCCATCAACAGCTTGGATAAGAAGTAACTTTAAATAAATGCGTATTATCATTAATATCATACATTTATCTCAATAGTTATATGAGTTAGTTGATCATATCTCTTTCGTCCTGGTATTACCCCAGTCGATGCCTCACTGCTCAATCTTCTTCACTTCACTCAATCTTTGTCGTTTTCAATTTTTATCTGGGGGCGCGGCCGAGCCCCCGTCCAAGTCGAGCTATAGGCCGTAACATCCTTTTCTCGAAGCAATTCAGACCATTTTCAACCCCCTATAACTTCGTTATGGCTAAAGCATGAAGCCTGAATTTTCAGTTACTAAGCAGGCTTTGTGTAAACATGGTATATTTAAAATTTCATTCAATTTGAACCAGTAGTTTAAGAATTGTAACTAGTCAAACTATTTAATTTTGTCACTCACTGACTGACCGATCATCAAAAGTCTAAGGCACTTCTAGTTGACATAGAACCTTCAAATTTAGAATATAATTAGTGTTTAGTGTCTAAAGCAAGGGAAAATTCAAACATTTCATAATTTGTGTCTAGTTTTCTAGATAGACCAACTGCGTGAATAACTTTGTAATCCCATATAAATGTATAGGATTACAAAGTTACATTTGCAGTTAATGAATCATTGTACCCGTATATTAATGGAATAATAGTTGTAGATAGATATCTATATATATGAGGCATAACAGGAGGGGATATAGAGAGGGAAATGGTGTATTCAGCCCATGAAACTGTACAACATTCCTCTAGAAAAACATGACGAAGAAAAACTTGCAAATAAATAGACTAAATAGCTCGAAAATATCAATTATTACAATGAAAGAAAGAACATTAATAATCAAATCCGCTATATTTGTGATAAATTGATACCACAAAAATAAGAAAAATCCATAAGACAGAGGCTTTAAGAAAAATCGTTAGTGATATTCTAGAAGTAAGAAGTACCGAAAAGGAAAAAAGTAGGACTCTACAAAAAGACGTGAGATCCCATCAAAAACATCCTGTAAAAAAATTCCAAGTCTCGCAGCTCAGGTTTTCTACCGCAAAAAGTTGTGAGATGCATGTAATACCAAGTCGATTAATTTATTTAGTCCTTAAGGGACCTTCTATATAAAGTTATTACGTTAGTTATTACCATATCAATATTAAAAATTCTTTACGTTTTAAATAAATAGATCGACTTGGCCAACAGCATTATGTACAAATTGTACGATACATTATGTTTTCATGCGATGGCCAATAACTAACGTAATAACTTTATATAGAAGATCCCTTAAGGACTAAATAAATTACATGCATCTCACAACTTTTTGCGGTAGAAAACCTGAGCTGCGAGACTTGGAATTTTTTTACAGGATGTTTTTGATGGGTCTGATCTCTTCTAGTATCACAATAAGGCAGACTCTTTTTAGCCACCAGTTCATCCTATATTCATATCTAAAGTGAAATTGAATCAAACATTTGAAACATCAGGATGATGCACAATTCTGACACTATGATATGTTTGCTGTATTTATAACTGTATATTTCGTGATCGAATAGTGAAAGGGAACATTGTTAGGATGCTTAAGCAACTCTACAATTTCGTAAGAGGACAATTAAGACTTCTACCTAAATAAGCTTTGGCATTTTAGCTGATGTATCTTAAACACATTTTAAAATCTATTTTTGTGGCTTATTAGTATCTCAGAAGTAGGCATAGTACCTTCCTCAATCATAATGTAGACGATAGGGAAATTGAAGATTTATGGGTCCACACTTATAGGATATTTTATTTACGTTTTCTTATTTGATCGGCTATTTCGCTACTACGTAAAAAGTAAAATGCCCTACCTGGGGACCCATGTCATGTCATGAGCCTTTTTTATTCTATCGAAGTCTAAGTGACGCGGTATATTTTCTCGTTTGATTTCTCAATATGGCGTTCATAAGAAATATAGCTTCGTAAGCAAAGAAATACAATTAATATCGAGTTTGATCTAGAGGGCTTTTAGGTCCATAAATTTGCTTTCGATGTTTTCGATTACTTAAAGTATATAACTTACTGTGCTTATAGCTATGAAAATTCATTGTTAGAGGAATCCCTGTCTCGGCAATCAATTCCATTCTTAACAAGAACTTAAATCTAATATGCATTATACGTATCTCACGGACACTGCAATGCCTTTGAATGATGTATCACTTAGCGATGTGCGCAGAATTTACAACTTCTAACAAGACAAGTTAGATTAATACGAGTCGCTAACTAGCCGTGTGTGATCAAGTACGTGGCTAAGTAACACTATATTTAATAGCAAGGCGGTTACATGTTATGTGAATAAGGACAAGGATGTTTAGCTGAACAATACAGCGGAAAATTATTATAAGAGATCCGGTCACTTGCTCAACAGCAAGCCGAGACTGCGCTGTTTCCTATTTCACGTGTGATTACGTTATACGAGTTCATGTAATGTGTAATGATTGTGGACTTCACATTTTGTTTTGTGGTTTTAATCGAATTTTAATCGATCGCCAGCGAAAATTATGTTCGGCTGAGTATAAGAAACATTACATTTTTAAAAGTTTTTTTTAATTACTTTTTTCTGTATCTGTATCAGTCCATATCCGTCCCACTGCAGGGCACGAGCCTCCTCTACAATCGAGAATATGATTAAGAGTGGTTAGGCCATGTAGTCGACCACGCTAGTCTAGTAAGTTGGCGGATTTTACATACCTACCATATAAATTACATTATTCATTTTAAGTTCAGGGAATTGCAATAACCGTTGAATGATGTAGGGATACAGCAAACTATACAAAATAAAATTTGATTTTGCAAATTATGTTTATAAGACAGAGTGTTAATATCATTGATTTTATGTAATAGATGACGTAAATAATCAAATCAAAACCAGATCTTAGCCGAGGGAATTATGAGTTCCTAGCTAAAATTGCATGTAAATACAGCTTTATAGCAATATTGGAACCATATTAGCACAATTGAACAAAATACAGAACATTTATTAAGTGCATACGGATAATTTCAATTCGATAATACACGACAATACAAACATTGAATGTTGCACACAAACATCAGAACATCTGTGATTTATTTAAGCAACAAATGTTTGGATTGACTGCGTTTGCGGCTTTGTAATGACAAAAGCTTTTTAGAGGACCTTGAATTGAAAAGTGTGGGTCGACCACCCACTGGCATAGATGTGTCACTTGTTACTTGCATATGGCATCGTGAATTTTGGTGTTCGGATACTAATGTATTATAATAAATCGTATTAATTAATTGCAACTACCTTACCTTGAATTTAATACAATTAATGGCTTCACGTGAAAAGGTTAATTATAATTTTGTAATTAATGTGGTAATGGTCGAAACAAAGTTATTAAACTGTCATCATTTCAATATTTATATTGAGACAATTTTTAACATGATCTTTCGCATATTTGCTTGTTTTGTTTTTGGATGTTATAAGTATATTACAAGGTGACATATTCATTAAATTGCGCACATATATTGCGTTAGCTGTTATAAGTTATAAATAACAAAGAACCAAGTAACAAGGCAACAGCATTACCGCAACCGAGGAAAATATACAATTTCAAAGTTCTTAAATGGCTTGCCATCAAGGTGGATGAGTATCAAACATTTTCAACTTAATATCTCTTTGCTCTACATTATCGCCTAATTACTGTAAACTACAACCATTTTGCCTTAAAACAATACAATTCCTACACTCTATAGCAAATTAGAAGACGTAAAAACAATTTAGTCTGAGAATTGCACGCAGACAGAAACAAAACAGATTCACAAAGTTTCTCAACAGCGAGTGGAAAGCGAAATTATAAATTTGTATAAAAATAAACAAGTCAAATAAAACTGATTTTTGCTTGGTAATTGTGCTCGAAAGAGACATGGCTTCGGGCGTTTTGCACGTAATTATGTATGGTAAACATTTACACATAAACGTGTTTGTATTTGTAGAATTTCTGCTATTTATTATTAATTCACACTTAAACATTCGTACCTATTTTCTACATATAACAATCTGAATTTTTGTACGCGATAATTTTGTTACTACGTACCTATTTATTTCTCATTTTTAAACTATCGTCCAACTAGATGTGACAAACGTTTACTTTAAAAGTTAACAAATTAAAGATATTAATGTGCACAACATCCATATTTCCCAAACATATGAGTATCGAGTATTTTAAGAGCCCTTCCAAGTTCCAACCCTCAACCTTCATTTATGGCGATTTATGCCGATGTAGATAATTCTGTCTGTCAGATCTGTCTGTGTGGTAAGAACTTTACGAGTTTTATTATAATCGACATATAATGCAGTATAATCAGTTTACGGAACTAGTACCGATCACTAAGTAAACTTCACTGCTTTTATTTGTACCGTGCGCGGATGTAATCAATTTCCGTCATCAACGCTACAATTAGATATTATGTTAATAGATTTTTAATGGCTTCAGTCACACTTAATCCTTACATTCACTCGATAAAATGTCTCTTCCATTACGCTATCGCGGCCATTACGAGAGCATCTTGAAGTAGGTACTTCAATATGCTCTTAAAAATATTGAGGGAATTTTTAAATCATCACTTTGTTTTTATTACGGTGAAGAAATAAAAAAATAAAATAAAATGTGTCCGTTACACTTGGGTACTGAGTCGTGAAGTTGTATATTATCATGCACTGTCTATTTTGTAAAGATATAAAAAATAGAGCACATTTTTATACGAATATATTTACAAAATACTGTGCGCACTTTAAAAAGTCATGGAGTAGAAATTAAACTTTCACATACGCATAAATAAATGTTAAATAGGTGGGGCATAGGAAAAATAAATAATGAGTCCAACGCTATACCACACTGCACACAATTTTTTTTTTAAATCAATGAATAAACAAACAGTTGTGACTATTAAATGAAAGGTGCTGGCTCTTAGTAGTCTCGGCAAATTTTCGGAGTTAGGTGTGCCAATTCTTTGCGTGCCACTGTTGATCCTGACTGACTGGAGTTGACAAGACAAGATGAGAATTCTCGCGAGAAACCAGAACTCCTGGGCTGAATCATGAAAAGGATTTGCACTAAATATATGTCTTCATGAAGGCAATGGTTTTTAAATATGATTCAGTAATTTTGCAATAAAATATAGGCAAAAATAACTGTAACATACAGTTATGAGTAATTCAGAGTAACCGAGGTTTAGATCATGGATTTACTCAACATTTTGCGATTACGCCACAAAAACACAACCGCAAACAGTTACGTCTCTTCCATTAAACATAGCTGCGATTTACCAAACAATAAATATAAAACAAATGAATTTCGAGAACACGTAACTCAATCGACGGTTTCAATGTGAGCTTAAATTGAGTACGATATTAGATGCCCAATAAAAATAATTAATCAATAAATGAATCATACAATTCTTCCTAAAACCTCATTATGTTGTTTATTCGTAAAATAAAAAAAAACTACCCATAATTCTAATAAGTTCCAATCGCGGAGCGGATTACAGACATGCCAGCACGCAGCAATGTGCTAATTGAATAACGGTATCACCGAGTACAACGAGTAAGGACTATACTACGCCAAGGTGATCGAAAGTTTTTTTCTCACAGGATAAGTTTCCATTTTCATATTAAACGTCTCAAAGATACTAGTGAAACCAGTCAACCGAGACGCTTGCAAGTACCGTAATACAAGAAATAGCAAAGAAAACTCAATCCCATCCACCGATCATTACAAATGCATAAATGTGATTTCGTCAGTCATATTTTGCGAAACAGTTGTCGCGTATGGGGTCGACAATTGTCAACGCGGCAGATGCTGTAAATGCAAATGTAAAGTACATAAGGCGTGAAGTAACGAAGTTTACAGATGAATGTGTTTTGTCATTATTTCGCAACACATTTTTGTGTTACACCAGTCGGAAGAGTCCCGGCGTCGATCAAACATTCGCGCTTGTGCAAACATCTCGCTTGGTGTCGAAGCCGTGTTTTCTACCACTTGCATAAGCGAAACATTTTAATAATATGCATGACAGTACCATTAGGTATAATTTTTCTAAATCGCCACACTTTTGTATTACGCATAAAAACCTTAAAATGTACCAACATGTACACATTCGTATGAAGGTATAGAGTGGCTGGTCATGAGAGTTGGTATTAATTCATACATATAAGATTTGACACACAATTTAATATCAGCTGTGATTGTGCGTGGCGAAACACGGAATTGCTCCGAGACACGCGATAAATAATAAGCATAGTCATCCGACAGCGGAGTTTAATGGAACACGTATAACATTCGCCTATGTGGGTAGGCGCAAAAACTTAATAGCACAGGTCGAAAAAAGGTAATTGTTAAATAACGACCAAACAGCAAACGCTGCAAGGCAAATGCATGACACAATCGGATTGATAAATGTGTAGTGAATAAAGTGTTTACGTGATCTCGTTTTACGTAAATAATTAGCGAATTAAAGGTTTTGAGAACAAGAAATTCACAACACGGAACTGCGAAATATATTACATACTTTTGTATAAATTAATAAAAAACGATAGTTAAAAGAGGCATGCATAAATTTCCAAGTTACGCTTACACAGCAAATGAATGGTAGTTCCCTGGAGAGTGGTGTGATTAAGAAAGTCGCTGGATATAATAAAATGTGCAAGTTTTTGCCCAGTGATAGCGTCCTTATTAAGCGTTCATTACGTCGGAAAAGGCGAAGGGTTTGTGAATTAGTGTTCCGGTCTCAATTAACTTGATAAAGTTATTCACAAATGGTACGCTTCATTAGTAACCCGTTGGATAAGTAGAAAATACATGAATTATGTATTAATTTCTATTGACATTAGAAATATCTATTTAAATAAACGTTCAATCGCCTATAATAAAGTCACTTAACGGTCTACTGGTATCCATTACGGGGTGCCAGGTTCGACTTCCAGGTCAGACAGTCCAATTCGTATGTTATACGAACTCATATTGATTAATGCTATGGGACTAGAGTTTATGCTTAGTACGGCGCTAGGTAGTAAGAGAGGTTCAATTAACTTAGGAATAGTGCCAATAGGGGCAATTGGCACTTCTGCTAACCGCTACGAAAACATATATCATAGTATAAATAGAAACAGTTCTGCAAAATATGGGCCATCGTTATAACGAGCAAGACAAATTGACGAGCCCAACCGAACACAAATTCGACATTGGCAAGCTGGCGACACTCGCAATAAATAAAAGAGGCGCGTCACAACGTGATCAAATCTCGCGATAATTGCTTTCACTGCAACGATCGGTGTCACTATGATGCCAAATGCCAATCAACTTCTAATATTGTGGTGGTATGAGTAATGACACCACCCTTATCTGTGCAGGTAACACTGCATTTGATAACGGTGTTACTTAACAGAGTTTTTAAATTAATATCGGTTTTCATCGATTGCACTACATATCGCTTCATCAGTATAGCTGAAACAGAGATTGTGATTAAGTTTATCATTGGTTCGAATTATGTGGTATATACCTAAAAATATACTAAAACTTGCGGTGCGACCCGGAGTATCCTATGTTCTTTACTGTACTCCTAATAATTTGATTACAAACTGTCATAACGATCGGTTGAGTAATTACAGCGTAAATGCGCAACAAACATTTACAATATTAGGTAGAATATCATCAACTCTATTATACCAATATTAAACAATGTTTATTTAATTGACAGGAAATTATCACTGTTTTTATTACCAGTACTACAAGCAAAACGATGCACGAATTCCATTAGAACGCTAATACGACAGGTGCAATGGATTACGTCGCCACTACTAAAGAAAAAACACTCGTAGCAAATAACCAAACACGCTGGAAAGCATTTGCAGTGTTGCATGTAGCCCAATTGCCTAGTGTGCATGCAAAAATGTGTGTATCATGTGTACTTTCATCGAGGAAACGTGAGGTGGTACGAGGGAAAATAATCTCCAATGTTACGAATTGTTCCAGCGGTCGACTTCGGCGAAATTAACATAAACAAACAAATTGAGTCACGTGATCTAGTTAAGAAAGTAACAATTAGCTGATATTAGAAAACTAATAATTATTCAATACAAAACTATCGGTCCATGTTAAGATTTCTTCCGTAAAAAAATATGTGTTCCGATTGTATGGGAGAAATCTTGAAGAGCAAATCTGAACTATCAGGTGATATACGACATGCAACAATCTAAAAATCTCACTATGGGTCATTTTAATGTTGTAAACAAAATTATCGTCGACTTTGCACCGAAAAAAACTCGTTCACTATAAATTATAATTTTGCGCAACCACTCCAAAGAAAACAAAACTACATAACTGAGGTCATGTTTGGAAATTCATTTCGTAAGTAATCTTTCAGGTTTGTGGTAGTATGGCATTAAGAAGCAATCAAGAATTCTGATAACAATGATGAAGGAATAATTGAATTAATTGATTCAGACTTTTATAACAATAACGATATTGATTGGTATGGCAATTACTTAGATAATGCACAAGAAAGACTTTTATCAAGACCTGGCCTTGAAGTTGGAACTAATATAGAAGAACCATTAGACAAAATCTATTATTTTCTGAAAGTCTTGACGAAACCTTTAATAGACTAACGAAAAATTGCCGAGGAGTTGAGGCAAATTGTGTTAATGTGTTCAGGCTAGTCGAGCATTACATTGAGTTTGGCTTTGTTAGTTGGCAAGTTGGCAAACTTGTTAATCAATAAATTCGGCAGAAAGTCCCAAAATAAACATTGTTAACGAAATTACTATGCAACTAGATTGATTTAGTAAAACAAATGTTTCCTCCTTCTAAAATTAGAATTTATTGCCAGTATAATGCAATTTAAATAAAATTAACTCAAATTAAAATAATAATCAAGGATCTCCCATTTCAACTTGCAAACTACAGCTTACATACACATTCAGCTATTGGTTTTGAAAAAGAGACTTCTGTATACAGACCTTGTTCTTTAACGGATCATACACGAGCGGTAAAACATTCATTATACGAGTAGACTTACGTTTAGCTCGGAAACTAGCACATGTATACGGAAAAGACTCGCATGCCGGCAAACTACGGACCGTGGTGGCTCCGCCCAAACAGATGCGCTTTGAATATGACCAAATCCGATAACTTACTTGTAATAATAATAAAATATATCCCTTTATGCTTAATAAACACTATCTCGCCCACATAACACTGCATTACCAAGTATTAATGGTTTGCGAGTCTCTTAGGAATCAGGGACACTAGCTTGTCTACAACCGGCAATGAAATTATTCAGAATGGAAGCAAATAGGATACAATTAAAAAAAAATACAATTCTAAAACACAATTTTGACATCTGTTGCTTGAAAATATTTCAATCACCAGTAGAATGGATTAATTAATATTAATATTCATTATTGACTATACGTACACAACTAATGTTAAATGTTAGAAAAATGTGATATCTGAGTTTAAGTTGCGGTTTTTGTTAAATGATCTACCACAATAATAAAGGTATATTTTAGACACTATTTCTTTATACAGGCGATAGTAAATAGTTACGCCGACGCAAAAACTGGCACGGAATTCCACATTTTGGCAATATGCATTGTTCATATTGCAGCAAAAACTTGTCGACAGTGCGTGGGACGTCAAAAATGTGAAGGTCGTTTGAATAGAATTTCAATAGAGTCGAATATCGTATTCAAAATCTTGTATGAGGGATTTAAACGAGTGAAATACTCGTTGCTTTACATTGTATACTAGAATAGGTAAAAAGGTCAAGCCAATTTTGCCTCTGTCTGCTTTCCTTCCACGAATTCATTGACCGTAAATCGATATGCACATCACTTTGCGATATACGTAAGCTTTACTAACTGATTCAGTTTATGGCTGAATTATTAATAAAAGCATAAACCACATAGAAAAATGCACAAAAAGGAATATTGAAATAATTTACATATGTTGAATAAAAAAATATTTTATTATCAGAAGAACTATTCTATCGCTTGATAACAACTATTTTAGTAACAAGAAAATAGAAACATTTGAAGAAACACGTAATAACACGGTGCAATGAGAAATATTTTCGCTCCACAAACTTTTGCAATCAGTGAAGTTAAAGATTAAAAAGTAAGCAATTACCAACAAGAACAAAACTCACAGAGAAACCAGAAACCTCATTGTTTTGCAGACAAGTGATTTGAACATGTTTTTGTCGAATTTCAAACTGTACCTGCTTTATCAAGAACAATGCAATTGGCAAACAATAATATATTTAGCAATATAGTTTCTGAAAGTACAAAAAGTGCCCAATTCTCACAAACGTATGTATGTATATATATGTAAAGTAAACACAGTTGAATACGTGAGGTGGTTTCGCAACAACGTGTCATGTTGAGGACAATCGGTGCATTTGAAGGATTGATCACGTTTGCAAACCGTATGGGACTTCACGTTTCGAATACTGGACAACCGTACGTAAGTATTCACGTGTACCCAATTTACGTTACCCTATCTAATTAGTTGCGTGGGCTAGATATTCCTTACTATAGATTTTTGGTACCAACGTTGAATTTTGTGCTCCATTGACATTTAGCAATCGACATATAAGTAGCTCTGACGAAGCCTTACCAAATTAGTCTCCGTGTAATCTATTTGTGACAATAAATCCAAGCGCAGACTTATAACATAATTGTAATGTACAAAATTATGTGAACATCGCACATAGATATTTTTGTTCATTTGAAGCCGAAAGTTTGTACCACGCTTCAAAATTTAACCTAGTATATTTTGAGTGAACAACAGTGTTTCGTTGTCTCGCAATGTTTTATGCAACTTTGCATTCGTAGTACCTGAATTATGCCGGTGAGTTTCACGACACCACAAACGTGTAGTGTAGACGAAGCAATAACTTGAGCCGAGTGAAAAGCAATTCCTACACATGGGAGCAACATTTACACCTATAAGTGTGAACGCAGATGTATTTTATACAGTCCTTTGTATTTTACGACACAATAATTACACCTTATGTATGGAGGCACTAGTTTGTTTGTTCTGTAAATATACGGGTTGTAAATTAGTAGGATCGGATCGTAGGATGGTGTACCATACACGGAGAACGTTTAGAACCCATTCATGGTTCATTGTTTGTAACCTCAAGCGTGGGTGAGTGATTGTTGCACCCACCAGAGCATTTGTGTTAACTGATGAATTGCAGCGTGCGAAACAAATTAAACTCAATTGAACGCGCACAATTAAACGGAAATGCCTCGAAGCAAGGTGGATACCATCGGGTCGAGCCATTAACTTAATGCCTTTAACACCAATATTGCAACTGTAACTAATGTTAGATGGCATTAATCATAATCATTAAATTAAACTGGGCCTCCGTCAACGCAGATTTCATTAAAACAGTTGTTTAACTTAATATCTCCACTTCAAAACAATTTTAAAATAAATATCTGAATGCGTGACGTTTGAGGAAGGGAAAATTGGGCATATCGTTATATTAACACGAACCATACAATTGCATTCATATTCAACATTTTAATAGAAAACTCCCAACTCAATGTTTAGTAACGCCAGTGAAAATATTAATATTAATTCTTTTACAGGTTAATGAATTCAATCTTGACACACTTCCTTTCTTACATAATTACCAGATTAATAGACATCACACCAATGCTGCCACCACAATTACTGACTCGACAAAATAAATTGGTTGTCCACACGGCCAGTAAGCCACCACGTAATTGCCAATTTAAACACATATTTAAAAGTAATAAACATTAATTCGTACGCCAGTTAATGCCTATTTGTGTCAGAGCCCGTTGCTTTAACTGTCGTTTCCCCAATATTACGTGACGAGTTGGCCCAGTTCTTTGAGCCGGTGAGAACCAGTGATTCACCATAGGTGTTTGATCCGTAACATTATGCAAGGCATACAAACGAGCTACGGCTTAATAAAACATTAGACCATACGACATCGCAGGCACGTACGCCCCCATCTTAAATTAACTGTGAATTTATGGAAGGCCGTAAAATAGTAAAAGATACGAATGCGGTTGAGGGTCATTGGCAATATAAAAACCGTACAAAATTGATTGGAAAGAATGACGAATTTAAAATTATTTATTTCAAATGAGATATATTTGTACTATCAGCGACGGGTGCTCTTAGGTCAGTTAGTGGAACGAATTTCCAATGTACCATTGGGTTCCAGCGATATGAATCTAGGTTGTGGCTTAAATTAAGAGACCCTCACTTGTTAGAATTGCACATTCAGTCATTGTTTCTATCATTGTAGTGTATAACAAATTTAATTACAAAACAATTATTAAGTCGCATGAGACGCCAATTATTCTACTATTTTTCTAAAGTAGCCAGTAGTCTAGTTTAGAATTCCTTTGTCTAGAGTGGTTACGAATGTAGGTGATCTCGAATATTATCATATTAAAACATCGACTCACGTCACGGCGACGGAACAGCTGTGCTAATCAAACACGTTTAGCAATAACGTGAAACATCGAATTGTAAATAAATGCAAACTAATTGTAAAAAATCCATTAACGGGTGCAATTACGTTCGCTACAGTCGGGTACCATGCACGTAATACTTGTTGTTTCCCCCAACATAACTTAGCTTTCACAATGACCCGAAACGTATCAATTAAGAAAATTACAAAAATCATAGGAGTCGGCGTCGTGAGCAATAATTACATTGTTCAGAATTGATCGTTTGCTCAGTTTCCGAGTAACTAAGTATGCAAATGTAATGAAAGGCTGCCTGGGTTATTCAATAGCTACTCTGTTAATAAATTGACTCTGTAATAATTTGTAATTACGCCATTAATCCTTTGTAGAGTGGTTTGATTTAGTTCAAACATAGTGGTCAAATTATGATCAAGCTTTGATGTCGTTAGCAAAGTTTGCTCCGTAAAATAAGCAATCTAGTCTGGTAATACTTAATAATACTCGTACTAGTTTTTATCTATAGGTCCTAAGGACATTTAATTTGCTTACATTTTTTAACTTAGTGTTTTACGATTTTCATAAAAATTATAATGTAGTGAATTAAACGTATATTTTAAAGTTTTGGTAAAAACGGCCTATTGTTACAAACACATTCCACAGCAGATATATCTTGTGTCTTGAGTGTTAGAAAAGATTAGATTAGCTATTAGGGACAAATATCATGTTATCATTTGTTTTAGTGAGGGCACAGAAATCCTGGTCTCATAGCTAAGTTGAAGGCTGGAAAATATATATTAATACAGTAAAAAAACACTGCCATAAGAATTGTCTCCTAAAACCATGAACAATATCCTCAATATGTACAATTGCGGGAATATAAAAAAACTTTCAAGACAAAAATGCGAATCACAGCCGCACCACATTGACACATAGTGTGCAATGACTTCCAATAATCTTGTTCTGGCTGGTTTCAAAATAGCACCTAACGATCCGCGTTCACGTGAAACGGATATGTGGAAATATGTGTGCGCTTGAATTTATGGTAATGTTATAACATTTGTGCGCCGGAACATGACCAACTGCACATTTAACTATCAGACTCCACTCAACAATTGTACGTAACTATGTTATTGAATTCCTTTTACATACACCCATATAGGATTAAAAAGTTCCATTGGGACTTTATTCATTTGTCTTCTCCATTTGTTCATAAACTGGAAGACTAAACAATTTTTCGTTGTTGTCATCTCTCATAGACTAACGCTTTATTGTAAACTTGGAGATGGATACGAATTTTAAGTTGTAGACAAAAGCTCGTCATATGTTTCTATATCTATTTATCTAGTCTTTTGCTACAGCACTGTTGGCTAGTATCAAACCACATAGTTTATACAATTGGAACTGGTTATAACAGCATTGAAGGGTGTGTCTTTGACGGTCGTTTAAGCTGAAAGTAGTAGCTAGAAATTGTCTAATGCTATATTATGTTTAGTTAGTCTTCCAATTTTTTTATTTTCCATTCATTGTGTATAAGAAATCGGAAATTAAATCAAGGTTAATATTACGACAGTCTAGACTATTGTCCAAACTATAGACTTATATAATGCTTTTAAAATCTACAATTTTAGAATTATCCGCACTTTGTCGTTTCCTTAAAGATTAAATGCCTTTCATATTGATATTGTATAACAGATATACATTTTAAATGGCTTAATGCGACCAGAAGAGAAAATTACGGAACATATTTACTAATATTGAGGAAGTATTGGTTACCATTGTCCGGTTAGAAATATTTCCTCGTCAATCATTGTAAAAGCATAAGCGTTCTTTATCGAATCAGATTATATCACATAATGCGAGGCGGAAGCATAAACCGCTCGGAGCTTTACTACATTGATATAAAAACTTCCTAATTTTAAAACATTAACATTACTAACAATATTGCTATCATGTAGCAAATCAATATTAAAATAAACATTGTATATAAAATAACACGACGAAAATAAAAACATAAATTTAAAGTTAATCTAAATGTAGGTACTAAAGACAATCTTTATGACACATGAAATTAACTAAAACGACTTGAACTAAATAAAGAAAGTACAAATTAAGGAAACAAAGCGGCAACGTAATGTAGTGTTACTCAACGAATAGATAGTATCGTTGGTCGGGCCGTGTGCGCTGCTCGCCGCAGCATCTAGTGTGAAACATAGCTTACAACAACGAAATGCGAACGAAATGCGCCCGCAGACATTCAACACAGATAAAAGCAGTTGAAATAATTGAAGTCGGAGATGTCAGTGGACGAGTATCGAGAGCCGGCCAACGCGGCGCCCCACACCACTCGAATGAATCATACGAGCTACTTAAGATTCTTTAATGGTTTAAGCGTCTGGACTGCGACCGAACGTTGACGCCTTCCAATGAAGATAAAAGGGTTTAAGTTAATTAATACCACTCTATAAGGCTGCGTACGTGAGATAACTATGGCGCTTTATAAAGACATTCGTGAACACATCGCTCGCGCCGCACCGTGTATCCGGCGCATGTTAATGGCGATGGGCCCTGTCATATTATAGTTGCCATCAAAACACAGTGATGCGGACGTTTAATTGGCGCTTTGAGTGGTTAAACACCAAGTATAGCACAGTGACACGCTTAATGTCCCCTTAACGGAACTAATGAGTCCGGCCCCGCCGTGACAACGGGCAGCGGCTCGCCACTCCAAGCCTTTTCCGTCAGTTATTTGTGTCACGCTGGTCCTGTATTTGAGGTTGTGTCGGCAATACAAAAAACAACTCACCTCCAATTGCACTGTATACGTCCAGCAGGCACACATTACAAATATGAATTCACAATACTACGTGAAACTTTGAGATTCGAAACCTGGGGTAATTAAAAGTGTAAACACAAATATCGTGGCGCACCAATATAACAAAGAGCCGATAGTGTGAACGTTATTAGTTAGGCTGAACATGGATTGCACTAGAGAGTTTGAGTGGGCGCACAGAGCGCACAATACAGTGAATCATCCACAGCTGTGAATGAAGTGTGTTAGACAGTGGGTCGGTGCTCCCGAAACCAAAATAGACGCTCCGTTGTTGTAACTTGCACCGCGTTTATTATTTCAACGCGTTACGCTGTTTCAGGTAAATTACTAGGCGCCTTTACTTTCCTTCTTTGGTGGCGGAGCAAAAATAGCTTCGAAAGTTAATTCTGTCTGGAAATCCAAAAATGGTAATGACTCCGCAGTTCCATTTAATATAGTTTTTGTAGTTGTTTACTGAGTTAATTATGAAAATAAGCGAAACCGACCGATTCTAATGGAGACTGCTCCTTCCGATGCTTTTTATAGGCCCCCTAGTTTATACCATTTAGAGTCTTTCCGTTCCTATCAATCAAACGGCACCCGTGAACATACAAACATGTAGAGCTGAGAAACAACATGTTATAAACAAGGAAACGTCGGGCGCCATGGTCCGGTAATCTGGGTCGACTTCAAGTTTTTACCATAATTCTTTCACCTTCCACTACCGCCGAGCGCAATCACAGAGGAATTAAATATGTAACTGTGAAATTCACACAAGATACGTGCAAAATGTGTGCTCAAGAACTATAAATACTGACACGTGTGCGTCGATTGTGTTGAAAGTCTGTGCTGATTGCAACACTGTTCAGCGTTCTAGGAAGTCTGGGATATTTGTCATATATCTCCGTGACACTTGAAAGAGAGACAATCGATTGTTTCACAGAGTGGGACACTTTCACCCGGAGCCCTGGTTGACGCGTATTAATTCAAAATTGTATATAATCCAGTTCGTTATCGGCGGTTGTAATGTCGGGCTCAACATTAAAATTCACATGCACGCCACGTTTCGTAAAGGTTGCAGTCAAAGAAACTTCGACACATTGTTTGGACACTTTCTACTCGTAGAAGCCGATGAATTTATTTTTGTTCTGTGGAATGTCGGGTTATCGATACGTGTGCGATGATAATGATAAGTAATTACAGATACGCTATAATTGCTACAACTTTATTATCAACACAATTATTTGGAACTCTTGTAAATTGCTTAATTTCCGTTGCACGTAAGGTTAAATAAAAAACTGGAAATGTTAGTTAAAAGTGCTAGTATAAACAATGCAATTTAAAATAATTGCTAACATATGACGTAGACACACCATAACTAAAACAGATATAATGTTTTATAATGGAAGTAATCAAGACTTCCGTTGCAAGAATTGCACATGTTAAGATAAACATAAAATAATAGCTTGAGCTATTATATATTAGTGGATAAAACGCATACAAGGCAAAGCTTATAAACGAGTATCACAACCATATAATTTTGAGCTTCACGAATCATAGCGTCCTGATAATTCAAATTGGCCCGCGTCCAGCAAATTACAAAAAAAAATACTCGACTTTATAACGGTTATTTTGTAATGTACACAAATTAACCCAAAAATGCCGAAACATGCGCGCAATGCAATTTTCTCGGCCATATCATTATTCATAGCAGTGAGGCATTTCTCTACGCGCTAATTAAAGTGCACGGCGATATCCGATAATACGGTATCATGTGGCAATATGTCACATGAACCGAGGGACGAGGCTCGCCGCTTGCGCTCGCTCTGGTTTCTTGCGGTCCAATAACGCTCTTGTTTTATGCAAAGTATTGGGCTTCTCGAGAACTCCCCAAACGTGACTCATGAGTCATGACTCGTCCGATGAAACCAGTGATTTCCTGATTGGAAATTACCTTTGCTGATTGGTCATTTACATGTTTACCGCTTGGAGGATTTCCTCTAACCTTTGCGTGTATATACATACTGGTTCTTATCGGTTCTTACGAGTAAAATTTATTTAGCCTGTTATTCCAGTCGACGTTTTCTTAATCATACTTTACTCCAAGATGCTTTACGTTTCTCAAACTATGCATGTCATAAAATACTTGCTTAGTTTTATCTAATAAAACATTGAATCATACCTGCAATAGTTAATACTTAACAATATCCCTCAACTATATTTTTTTCCTACACAAAAATGTTATTGCCATAAGAAGAAAATGACATGTATTAAATAAAACTTATGATAATATTATTTATATTCTAACACGACTTATTCGAAACGATTAATGAAATGCCTCCTCTAATTATAGACTCGCGGTATATCATGCTCCTAATTACAAAACAAATATTAAACAAAGTAAAACACACACACACAACAATTGAGTCACAGATAAAACAGTAGAAGTTGTAAACAAGGGTATCTTATAAAGGCTCTATCTTTATGGACGCGTATAAATGCTGCGAGCATTCAAAACAGATTACGAAATAGCAGTCGATTTAGCAGTTCCCATAATTCGGTGGTGGAAGGCGGAAGTGGTGGCGGAAACGGGCGTCATGCTCGACGGCGTGCGCGAACATTATGGTCTGACGTCACCGAGCACCCGGCGGACTGGTGCCATGAGCACAATGCACTGACATTGCTTTGATAACTTATAAACGACTGTACACGACAGCCTCGTTCAAGCAATACATATGTGCGTGTTTTACAATATATTCAAGGATATAGAGACAGCTGCAATTGCTGCAAGCCAGAAACAACAGTGGCAAGCGTTTTAATAAGAGCGAGCATTGAAGCTCAGCGCGTCTCTAGACATTTCTTATTTGTCTTTATGTACAACCAAATCCATCAAATAGTGAAACGAATAGGATGCGTCGACAATAAAATATACCTTACACCATCCTTCCTTGGCTTTGATGACGAAAAGAAAAAGTTATTGGTTTGTTACGTTTATTTCTTATATTCCTAAGATGATAAATTCATGATCATGAGTCGAGACAAAAACCCAATTTGTTTTTTATTGGATTTATGTATTTACCAACGAAAAGTATTTATGTTTTAAATTTGCGGGGGTATAGCTAGCCGGATACAGTCAAAACGCATTTCAGTTTCTTAGAAAAATAATTTATTATCCACATTAAACCGTGGCGCGACGAATTGTTTGAAAGTAATATTCTTTGTAGCATTAATTTCGTATGGAAAGAAGTTCATCTTATGTGTCCGAGGTACCAATGCAGAAAACTTGGGAAAACTGCAATATTGGATTATTTTGCTAAACATTCAATAAAAATGTTTAACTCATCCGATGAAATATTCATTGTGGCCTGGTACTCGATCGGTTAACAGCATTCAGGACAATGAATATTTGATCTTCTTTCAATTTGGCCTAAATCGAGATGAAGGTTATTGTAAAAACGGCGCTATTGATATCGATGCCGTCACAGATAACTGGATATCGATATTCCATCTTTGTTTCGTGGAAACTGATAATGATGTCAGAACACCGATATTTTACCTCATAGCACCAATGTTAGGCAACATTTCCTGTTAATCCAAAGATGGCCAAGAAAAAATCGCTCAATGCGATATGGTCATCATTATTTCATTTTTTATTCGTTATATTTTATCACTATGTAACTTAAGATGTTCAATAAAGTGTATAATAAAGAAATAAATAAAATTTAATATTAGTTTAATGTTTTTGACCGGGGAATTTCTGGCTTATCGATTGCGATAAAAAACGCAAATGCTTAATATCGCAGTTTTCATCATCACACGTAAGTGCTACATAAAACAGATTCAAAATTAACATTATATAACAACACATTTATGATCCCGACTCCTAGAAGGCTGTCAATAAATAATTCATGTTAATGGTTCGTGTTAAAATCATCATATATCTATCCAATACTAAAAACCAATCAGCTAAGCCACGAAGTAACACAAGCTAAAGCGCTCTTCATATACATTTCAAATGAGGCATTTTCTCATTCCGTCAAGCAAATCCACGAAAGAGAACTAGCGGAATTAGAAGACACATTGACGGCAAGTGGAACGGAATGCGATACGTGATACATTCAGTTCACCTTTATCAAATATCATGAGTATCGTTTGACGTTTCAAGGCGATTACACGTTTTGATACAGGCGAGATATAATGTTTTCAACACAACTAATGTTTCTTCATTTTGTGTATCGGAATTGTGTTTCACAACGTACAATTGCGAATGTAAACGTAACACGTTGCCCTGTATCACTACATTTGATTTCACTTCAATACCTACAATATTCAATAGATCGAAGTTTGGGCCGGGAATTAAAACTATAACCAACGTGTTTTTTTTTTTGTCACAAACCCAGTAAATTTAATATTTTATTTTTCGTATTCATACATTTTTTATTGATTGCAAATGCAAGTATTTTTCCATGTTGATATTTGCACATATGTGCTATGTATTATATATGCTGCAGATATAATTTGTATAAATATAAAGATGATGTGAAGACAATATTTTCTGGAATCAATAATAATATATTCACTGTGAAAACACTGTGAAGTAATAAAATATGCAAGTATTTCGCTGCAAAAAGAAACGAAATCTCCGACAGCTCAGTATCTGAATCCTGTTAGTCTTGACTTGCCGATTCATACCACATCACCAAATCACCACTCAAACATAGCGAATCACATCAAAGTGTTTAGACATAAACATTTTTATTACCGAATCGGATTGACCATAACAAAAGTGGTATTCTTTACTGCAATGCACAGAAAACATTCGAGTTTTGATATTTAAATGTATTTTTTTGCATCCGGAATCAAAGTGCGGAACGTCCGTCGATGTCACTCGTTGTTTTACACAAGACACAAAAAAGCGGAACACGATCTCCGCGACCGAGGTGGCAAAAAAATTGATAACTTGTTTATTTTCCTGTATGTGGACACTTGAAACCAAATATGTTTAAGTCAACCAATATCCTTTTGCAACTATTTGATGTCATAAAAATATCACATTTTGAATCGGATGTTGACGCGTTTATTTTTATTTGGCAACTCTTCTGCATTAAAGCCAACATAATAAGATAATTTTATAATATAAATACCGCACGAGATTGCAAATATTTTCATGTGTTAGATTTAAATAAAATATTGAAAATATTTTTTGGTCCACCATCAATCGATCAAGTTATTTTCAGCACTCATCAACACGGCAATTACACAAGTATTACCAATTTCAATAACAAGTCATCGCAATAGTATTAAGTTAGGAAAGATTGAAGACGCGTGCAGACAGTTACGAGCAAATGCAACGCAACTGTATCTAACAAATCATTAGAAAATACCAATAAAAACTTCAATAATGTTAGAACACACTACCGCAACATCAATTATGCGCAACATCTTAACAATAATCGACAAACACCAGGATCGTTGAGCATTCTTCATAATCAATGAAACATACCTATTGACTGTGTTCACACCAGAGGGACAAAGACGCCCTACAAAGTCTCAGCGAAAAATATAATTAGGGGTCTAGAATTTACTAAAGATTTAATATTAACAGGCCATGTCATTACTTTTGCTTTAAATAATTTTTTTTATTATTCTTTATACGCAGCACTATTGTATCCGACATTATTTAAAGTTGAAGATGTTAAAGTTCAATATTTTGTTTATCCGAAATACACATACGAGATTTCCGGAATGAAAAGTTCTGGGTCTTTTGTATTAAAACCATAATGTTTGTTTGTAATCGCGCGCGTATCTGTCGCTGTGATAGTTAAAAAGAAATTAGAAAGTTCATTCATAGATTGGAGAGTGGTGTGGCGTCGACGAATCCGTATCATGTGCGGCCGGCACGTTCCATATATCTCGAGATGTGTCTCCGCACGCAAACATCATTATAACACTCGAACGTTCGATATGCACGTAAGAGGTTATTTAAAATAGAATATAATGTAGTTGCACAATATTAATAGTGACTTTCACGACTGTAATTTGCATCAGTTGTTTATGGTAATGGGGCTATTATGCTATTCATACAAGTTTTGAATTTATGTGTGCAATTCGTGTTTATTATACTACCTCCCTGGGGTAATAATTAAACGACATCCATTAGAAAAATTAAATTTTAATCCCTAGTTAACAGTCTAGTGTCAGAAAATAATAAACGTTTTTATGTTGTGAAGGGTCTAATTAAATTGGGTAACATAATTTTAGTCAGTTGAGTCCGTAGTACACCCTGTACCTTTAGATCCTATATCCTCTCAATGTTATAGGTATGAAATTCTAGACTTAAATTTGATGGAATTTTACAAAATAATATAGTAAATTCGTGACTCGATTTAAAAACATAACATTCACATGGTTTTCTAAATATAATATATGAATTCGTTGATATTTAAGATACAACTCTATTGACTATTGAGACTATGCAAGTCTCAAAAAACCGGTTATATATTTTACTTAAAAACAAGATATCATTTAAAGGAGTGTGTGTGTGAACTATTCTTATAATAATATCTATTTATATTATAAAGATGAATAAAGTCCGTCAACGATAAATCTCCGATTTCGAAGCACTGGTCGGACAGTCCACTTTTGCGAGCTTCTCTATTGAAATGCATGATTTGCATATAAATCGTGTAACTTTGACCATGCGTATGAAGTAAATGTGGAAGGACTATATGCATACGAAAAAATATATATTAAATATAATACATTTTGATTTTGAGACCAGCGTGGTGGCCTATATGGCCTAACTACTGTTAATAATATTTTTAATTGTAGAGTAGGCCCGTGCCCTGCAGGGGGAGTATATGGGCTGACACAATAACAAAAAAAATGATAAAAATATTCAAGAACATAATATTTCTAGCTGTTAGTTACTTTAGTACAAATAAAGCAACACTAGTCGACTTTTGAACCTAAGATAACTGTATTTAAACACACCTATTTATACATACGGATCCATAAAGTTATTAATGGCTGCTTATAGCTACTTCATAATGAATGAGCATGAGCATGTGACAGCAAATGATTGATACGCTAATGAATGAACCGTGTGGGACATTTCCGTTTCATATACCGTGTCTTGTGTCGGGAGAAATAATAAGAATATAACCATCTGGATACCACGTGGCACAATATTAAATAAACAAATATAAAAAATAAGAATACTTAATAACACGAATAAATATAGGTTAATAGATCAACAATATGGCAAAATTGCTAATCTAAAGAGTTAATCTGGTTTCGCTGCAAACATAAGAAGGCATACATTTTTTATCGCAATAAATGACCGAACGAGCATACCATTCGCATGATGGTAAGCGATATGACCACTTATGGACAGATACAAAGCCAAACGACTCAATAAATTACAAAGCAATGCTTAGCAGTCCACTGCATTTGCCATCCTGAGACTAGATGTTAAATTTCAATATGTGTAAGTAAGTACATGATGAAAATACGCCTTTTTATAGCAGGATAAAATAAAATACCAAGAGTTTCCCGTAACATAACTTCTCGGAATGTAAGCTTACTAAGTGTTGCCATAATACTTTTTTATGTATGGATTGGAAGTTGCGCTGTTTCCTTTAAATTCCTTTTGTAAATATGTTACTACATAAAATATATGTATTTGAGCCTTCACAAATCATACAAAGTTAGGTGAGATGTTAATACGTTTAAGCCTTGACGAAAACGTTATTGATGAAAACATAATTTTTATTATTAAAAAATACACTCTTATTATATAAGTTTCTCCAGATATCATTAAGATAGTTATTTAGAAGCTACAAGACACATACGATATAAATTATATTGTTCGTAATTTGCTCTCTCTCTCTCTCACAAATATAATAAAGTTGCGTTCACAACAAACCGATAAATCATTATCATCGCAATAATCCCAACACGTAAACCATAACGGATTACAAAAACTGCACCAACATTCACCTCCAATTTAAACTTAATAGCCAATCATGGATGCTCTACTTTCGCATTCCTCTATACTCTATAGTCGATGGCATTACAAAAAGCCTGCACTCGGCCAAGTAAAACACAAACAAGGCACAATCAATGAAGTTTAAACGAGAAACAGCTTCTGAGCGGCTGCAGGCGACTACGTAGTACAAACCACCGACGTGATAATAACGCCACGTTTGTATTCAAGTGTAGCGGGGAAGCCGGGCCAGTAACCCATTTATCGTCAGCGGCTAGGGCTGGCGGACTATAGACAAATCATTTTTACACGTCAACAAATAACCAAGCAGCGTCTAGGATGGGGCAAATTAGTAATAATTATAGTATATGTGTATATTGTCTAGATTCTAGAAGATAATTGAAATTGTAGATGGCTTAAGGATTTTTAAGGCATAAGAATGATTTATGAATGTTATTATAACAGTTCAATTCATAAATATAAAGAAACAGGATTTTTTCGGCAAAGGGAGAGTGTAGTTTATAATAAAATGAACTATTTTGCTAATATGTGCAGTGAGTATGGCTGACAACTTTTGACATATGGATGTAATAAATTCCAATAGATTTTAATAATTTGGCAGCCCTGCACAGTGGCTCGCACTCGGTGGCCAGTGGGCGGTAATTGAATTATACTCCTCTCGACTCGTAAGATTCAATCGGCGACTCGTGACCATCATTGTAAATTCTAGACGGCCTTTCGGTTTCTAACAATGACCGTTTTAGCACGATTTTTGAGGAGCTATATTTATAGCCACGACTGATTGTTCTATTTCTACAACATCTAACTTCCTTAAAATGTTGAGAATAATCTTGCAAATTTGAGATACATTGCACACCCTACTGTATCAGCCCTTATAAGTCCCACTGCAGGGCACGGGCCTCCGCTACAATCGAGACTATTGAGAATGGTTAGATTTCCATATATTCCACCACGCTGGCCTAGTGCGAGAAGGCGGAATTGACATACCTACCATAGAAAAACTTACAAATCGCTATAGTATGCAGGTTTCCTCACGATGTTTTCCTTCACCGTTATATCACTAGCAGTAAACACCCTACACTTAACCTTATCCACAGTGACAAGTAATACACCTCTTATTCTTCAAAAGAAACTAACCGATTCAATTTTGTCTCTAATTATGATGATCCATCAAGCCTGATGGAAAGACAGGCATCATTACACATTTCGAAAGACCAGCGGTGGTCTATGATTAGCTGATCTATCTTTGACCCGCTCCCGTGTGGCTTCAATGATAGGTGTTGTGAAAATACGTTTTACCTTGACCCACGAGTCAGCTACCAACTAGTATTTGTTTGTCTTTATGTTTAGCAGAGCTGTTTAAAGGCTACTAAATATGTAGGACACTTTCACGTTAATAATGTGTATTTTAGAAATGTCGGTATTTTTGTATAGTTTTAACTACTGAGACAGGCAGATCTTATATATTGACGAAAGATTTTTGTAAATATATACAATTCTTACACAAAAGTCTTAAAGACTCAAATTCTTATACTTATTGAAGACCAGACCGTAGCAAATCTAATTGACCTAGCCAATTTTCGACTGGTACGTTACCCGAAAAAAGAATAAATGAAAGACTTCGGAATACAAAAGCTTAAAAATATAATTCTGGAATAATAAAAAGGATGGTTCATTCCTTTTGTCTTTTTATTCAGAGACGCGCCGTTGTAAAAGTAAATGGTGGCAATTAGAAAAGTTATGAATTTACAAACATTATTTCGACGAATGAAAAATCTTTTATTCACTGGAATACACTTCTTTGGTAAAAAGGACCTTTTATATACAGGAATTCATTTTTTTCTCCTCAAAGGAAGAGTAGAGTGCACTCATTATTAATCAACTAAAAAACTATAGGTACTTGCTATCTCAGAAGCTTTTCACGATCTTTTCAGTAACACTGCTTACCTGTAAACAAAACAAAACAACAATGAGTCTATAATTCAAAATAGACATTTGCGAATAGAAATTAATATCAAAGATATACGAGTATTTATTATTTCTCTGCGTATTCTACACAGACAATTGATCTCACAAGTACAGTAGTAATTGTTAGGGAAGTTATGATATAAAACGGCCCTCTCGGACACCTTAACTAGTGGATATTTATTTTGGTATATCTAGTATGTTTATCATGTTATTATTTCTATAAAGGCCCTATGGCCTCATGGGCCTTTATAGAAATAATATATATATATGCCCATGAGGGTACTAAAATGGCCCAAGAACGATATCTTGATGATCGTTTGAGAGTTTAAAATTATATAGAGTATAAGATATAAGTTTCTTAAATTCTGCGAGATAGGAATATAAGATAAGCTTCTGCGAGTATCAACTCTTTGCCCATTTCAGTTTTTGAATAAATCGAAGAAAACATATTTGAAAAATCTTTATACTTTTGTCTCGAACTAGTTTAACTGAAAATGAGCTAGAAAAGGGACATAAAAATAGTCTTAATAATGAGTTCCATTCCATGATTAAATTCAATTCTATTGTAGTTGAAATAATTATTATTTAATCCTCCATAATCACTCCGTAGTACGTTACATAAAATGTTTACGTAAATAAATATCCTAAGTTCCAAATGGCACAATTCATATGACAGATGGTGTAAACTGTAAAATTACTACGTAATATTTTATTGTTACTTTTCACGCGTTAATTGTACCCATTGCATCACATGAGCTTACTTTAATATAATAATTATATTGTTCTTATAAAACCCATTAGCCTACCGCAATTAACCTTTTTTTATTGTGGTTCTTGTTTTAATCAAATAGCACGGTTAAATCGATTCAATTAAATATTGGCAATCTGTTTGGAGCTACAAGTGCTTATGAAACGCGATAACCTATTGTAACATCTATTTTTATTTGCATCTTGTAATAATTATTTCACGAGTTTATTGTTTAATTTAATGGATTCTTCTTGATAGTTATTTGCTTCTTATGAAATAAGCTGGCATTGAAAGTGCTTAACTAAACTTTGGTGCAATTAAAAATATTGCGTAGATATTTATTATCTAATAAGACCTAAAAAAATCATTGCAGGTGTAAAAATATAAGGACTAAATTGACTTTGCTTAAAGTGTGCTAATTGATTACATTCATAAATTCCTTTATTTTAGTTTCTGTTTACTTATCTTGTAAAATAAGACTAATTGAAACGCAAAAACTGGGACAAAGGGTGCTCCTGCTGCACAGGAAAAAAAACAAAAACCTATTTCAAAACGAAACTTTTATAAAACACGCTGGTAGATTTCCAGAGAATCGGAATTTATGAATGTATGAGAACATGCGCCAAACAAACTTTCCCATACAAATACATTGGATATGGATGAGACGTGCGCGATGTCATTCGAATTATAAATACGCTTTGAATATAAATCTATTGTTATGTAAAAATGTTTTATGCTTTTCTGTGTTAATTTAGATATATGTTATTTAAAGTCTATCTATAGTTAATATATTTACTTCTACAATATTTTTGCGACCGTCGTCACTTTACTTCCATTTAGTAAAGTACTCTGTGGCTTCCATCCTGATCATGCGATAAGAGTGTTTTAACTTTTAATAACAAATATTTAGTTAAAAAAACAATTTAGTTTAAATCCGAAATTAATGCAAAAGGATGCAACACTGAATTTAATTTAAAAGGCTACTTTACAAAATCCTTGAATGTTTAGAGGTCAATGGGGCCCGTTCAAATACAGTTTATAATTCACAATAACAGTTTCACAAAGAGCATTATTGGAAATGTCAGGTAAACACGGTTGGATATGTGCTCAATGCAAACATTTAGTTTGAAACAATAAGGTATGTATCGCGGGCATCGGCCGTGTGTATCAGTCACAGCTACCGATCGCACAGACATGCACGTCCCGCTTTTTTCAAGTACGAAATTTATGTATGTGGGTACGCGAATGTTTTAATATTTATGATCGCCTATGCGGCGGAATTGAAGTCGAGTGTTGCTTCTATATTGGTCTAAATGTTTGATGAGATACGCGGTTGTTTTCGGAAAGGACACATTGTGAAACATAAATGCTGGCTTGTTTTTCAGTTACATTTTAACTAAACAGTAATGTGTATGACAAAAGTCACAGGTTTCGGAGGTTTCCAGAACATCACAAGTGTAAAACAAACACTGCCCATTGTTTCAGTGTGTACGCACATATTTGTTGTAGTTGCGACTGTTTGCTTTACCAATTTACGGTTTTGCTTTTGAATAGTTCGCGATACCGCAAAGAAACAAAATACAGTTATTGCTCAACTACTAAGTGCCATTTTCCTTATAAGCAAACATTCCATAAGCAATATTGCAGTCAACAAAAAACCTAAATTACATATGCGGGTTTACAATGCAATGACATTTACGGGCAAATAAATTACCACAAATGAAAGAATAACATTGTCAGATTGAAAATGATATCGTGGTTCTTCTGCGGCCGCCGCCCAAACCGTTCTGCATGAACGGTATCCTCGCTTCGTGCAATGGAACGTGACATACCAATGTCCAATCGAAACTCCCTTCACGACGGCCACTGTTCAATACCACATGGTATCTTATTGTTGGATTAGCACAGCTGGATATCACTAAACACTATGTAACTTTTGCGTATCTATAGTCAGACCCTAGATACATAAAGAACATACCATTTTCCTTCTTTAAATTCATTAGATATCGTGTCAATCTAAGCACATATTCAACATGTCGACCTTAGCCTCAATATTATAATCTCTACCTAAAACCGAGAACTCTTTGGAGGCGGTCAATGTATTTAAAGGATACGGCTAGCAACTAAACGCTTGGAATGCTGGTTAACAGTTAAGTCCATGCAGGCTTGCAACGTGTGCCAATTTATTCAACAAAAAAAGAAGCTTCACATAGTGCTTGAGGTATATAATTAGCACGCCGACCAGCCCGACTGGTATTCAACGCATTATACGAACGCTAAGCATTTGACACTTTCTATTTATGTCCCTACCGTCAAGCAACCACAAACGGCCCTCTGTGACATAAGTCTATTCCTATAAGAATTGAATTTTCTTCCTATTGTTAGGGTCAGTACATTGATTACGTGGCCGCTAAGGCATGCGATCGCAGTTACACAATCAACATGGAAATCATGCGAGGCACGCGCTTTGATAGATTTTCTTTAGTAGTTTACAACTCAAGTGCAGTACTGCAAAACACTCGCAGCTCCGATAGCTATTTTAAAATGTTTAGAGCGGACAAGTCGAGTCCGTTCGATACGAATGCACCGTAGATGGTAAACAACCGCAGCACTACGCATGCGGTTGGTAGCACTAGCTCGGAACATGAAAAAGATGCCACATAACGTGACTTTATCGATGGAAACATAAATCTGTAACGTCGCAAACGTGAACTAATAGCTTTCCAATAATCGGGAACGTACATAAATCGAGCGAAGATAAAACCATCTCGACGCTAGTTAGCCAGAAAGGGAATGAACGAATGACCAACAAAGCGTTTAATTAGATTATTTGCTTTACAGTTTTTAATCAACGAGGCAGTAATCGCGTCGACATTAACTGCCAAGAAAGAAGTGCCGATGGATAGATAACAGGTAGAAAGTGCGGTTCAAACAGAGCTAACCGCGTTACGCACTCTGAACAGATTCAAACCATAGCCTACTCGGTGCAAACAAGGTGAGCTCGTCTAAAAACTGTTACCCTCTTGTGCAGCGTTTGTCTAAGTACACAGATGTGACACATCCGCGAGGTCGGTCGTAAGTGGAATAGTCGTGGCTAAGTGCGGGTTATTACCCTCCTCTTTGATTGCATTAAAACAACATTAGCTACAATTCATAGACAAAAGCAAGTAAACCAAATTTAGCGGTATTGACTTGGTGTCTTTAAATTGCCGTTACACAATAATGATTATATTTAATATTTGATTTATTCATGGGGTATATAAATATGACTTTATCACCAGAAACTGTAATAATCAGTAAACATAAGTATACCATATATAGTAAGTAGGCTTTCCATTCTAATCCTAAAAGAGAAACAACACCGGCAACCAAAAGAAACTCAAGCCAATATTCAAATCGCCACATCAGATAATATCTACAATCGAGTTGTTTAAATAATTCAAACTTTCATCAAAAACTATTAAGCCGATGACGCAAGCGCATAAACAAACACCCATGCTTTCTGATTTAATGCACGTGTGGGATTATCTGTACCTTTTGAGGACACGGAATTTATTCGAGGGTATTTCCTTAAGAGGAACAATAAGTGCGTAATACGAGAGAGTGGGGATTTTAGTTGCCACGCAAATCTCGCAGTAAACGATTCGAAATCAACTTGGCCAATGCCAAACGTTGCAAGGTTGCCTGAACGAGTGGCTGCAAAGCGAGCGCGTTGGGAAAAGCCGGTGGATCTGCATTCTAGTCGCATTAGCACTAGTCATCTCGACATATTTGGATCGAATCAGCTCGCGAGAATCTTGTGAGATTATTTATTTCTATCTCTTTTGAGATTTTGTGTTGGTGTGCTTCATATGGACGTCTTAATATGCGTCATGGATGTATTTATTCGTATGCGACATCATCTTTGCTTTTTGGATTTTGTTATAATGTAATTCTGAACGTCATATTTCCTACATAAATGTCGTGGATTTAGTATGTAAACGATTTTCGGATATTGCCATTTTATTACTTGACATTTCAACATTTATTTCTATCTCGAATGGTTTCATCTTTAAATGTTATCTTGACAAAGAAGAGCTATAATATAATCTAAGGTAAAAGACCTTTAAAGAAGTTTTAAGGTTTCAATGCATTTTCTGTATCAGATTCACTACTGCAAAGGGTACAGAAAAATCGAAATAGTAGTATTATTGTTTAAAATATATAGTTACGTCACGTCCGTCACGAAAGTGACAGAGCACAATACATAGCCGTCATTTCGTTACAACACAGCTGCAAGTTAGTTCCAAGGGTGGCTAACGATGCGTACCATTTTACAAAATAAATGATAACTTATTTGCGGATATGGGCCATGTGAAATGTTAATTACCAATTTGTAGCAATAAAAATATGTAAACAAATGGTATAAATGTTTATGGATTAAATAAAGGTAGGTACACTGTAAGTGAAACAAAAAGGGTTTCTCAACACTGAAAAATGGCAATTTTTAATAATTGATCAGAAATCGTGTTTATATCATTTGATACTGACGATATAATCAAAATATGCAAATGTTAATATTTCACAGTGGAAGGAAACCTTTAACATACGTCGTGTAAACTTTATTAGGACACAGGTTGTGAATAATCGGTCACGTTTCGCGAGGCCTTATCGCGATCTAAACACAGAAACTACTTCCACGTGCCAGCCATTTTCACCAACCATAATATAGAAGTTTGATAAACTATCACAATGCTCCAACCACTTTCTCCTCAAGAAAATGTGTACGGTTTCGTCGTGGAAAACGAAAAAAGTCCCATCGCACGGTTATTAACGAATTCGGAATTGAAACGGATAAAAAAATATTGCAAGTGAAACTTGTGCTCTCGATTTTTAAAGTGACCGCTGTAAGAGAAGCGGTTGTTGAAACCGTTAATTAAAATATACAAAAAACAAACAATTAAGCACGCGCCTTGAAAAAAGACATCATCAAATGGATTTGTTAGCACGATCGCCTTCGAGCCACCCAGCTGCGAAATAAGTAGCGACTGATCGACATCGGAACGAATATTCATCATCAATTACTTGAACGCGCTGTTGGACCAACATTACGTGAAAATCAGCTTGATACCTCGTTTCGTGCAGTAAGTAAGGTGGTAGGATATCATCATGGATAGCAACCAGAATACCCAATGATGGAAAATCCTTCATAATCGATACTCTGATTAAATTACATTGAAAAATCATAACACAGTAATCACTTTATCGTGTAAAACAAAATCTAGATACCCACAGGTTTCCATAGTAGGATATCAAGAGTAGGTTGCGCTTCGTTTTATTTTCTTACAAAAATGTTTTAATTTGTTGTTTCGGATCCTTTATCTCGCTACCGAATCTGTTCACTATTAATACGTTTAAAACCAGTCTGCGCCCACCTGCATGCGACAATAAAGGAAGAAGTCAGTAGCCGCAGTTGGATCCAACAAAAAACATGAATTACTTACATGGTAACAATATTTATGACGTAGCCGATTGTCGTGAAGGTCATAAAGTTGTCTTTCGCGCCGGAAAACACATTTGAGCGCATCACGAACATATTTTGTTGTAATACTGAATATTTATTGGAAATCTCCTGTATCTCTTAATCAATGCCTTAAATACATATAGTTTACGAAACCAGAAGTGAGTTTACGTCAGTGTAATTATCTTAATATCAGTTGATCTTTTTGTGCGTGCGTTTTTGCTGAGATGAAAAGGCAATGCCCAGATGATTATGGCCCGTGTTGACGGTTATATATTATTTGAGGTTTTGCCTTAGGTATTTTAATGAAGTACCCACCTAGGTGTAATAAGTATTCAAAGACGAGTACAGAAAGTATAATTCTAAAAATATTTTGATTCTGTAAACCGGTACAAAAGTGTTCACGAAAATCAATCCATTATCTCAAAAGAAACACGTACAATGCTCTTTGTTATGAAAACATAAACGTTGGCACTTCCAAATTATATCTTATCTGGGAATTATCTGTCATACTGTTTTGTGCGCCAATAATATTACACTCAGATAAAAATGTCAACGACATAAGTTTAGTTGTATGATATAATGCATTTTATGAGGTTCCATTTTGGCTATTCTGCCAAGTCTAGTGGCAACATAAGCCGCCTCTGAGGTTCTAGAGTGGCTTAATTGCCTCCCTTACGAAATGGCAACATTATGGGCCAAGTATTTAAAACACTGTGGAAAGTATATAAGGACATCGCCATCTTCTCTATTTTTTTCTTTTCCTTTATCCATTCCAAGGTTGTCTGTAAGAAATCGCCTAAAGCGATAAAATCGCCATCTATATTTTTGTGCATGTGCAGTATTAATAAAATTATAAAACAACAATAACAATTTGCAAACAAACTTAAATTTTAAGTACTACAACCAAACGCTTTTACAGTTCCCAAATCATGATTGATAAACTCACTTATGCGGGTGGAACCTCAAGTACCGACCAATAATGAGTAAATACAATAGAACATAAATCAAAACTGCGATGGATTGGTGTGAGCCACGTCTTATCGTTTAAGGTTCGCATGTTGATACGTACTAATGAGATGTTCGTAACATTTAATTACTAGTGCACGTCTAAACACGGCTCTTGTAATGTGTAAAGATTGATTAATGACATTTTTTTAACATTGGTGCTGTATTTTTTTTAGGCTTGGCACAGCCGATGATTAAGTGATAGAATATTGACTGGCGACGAAAGATTATCTCTCACTTTTCGAGACAGTTATGGTGACACATAGAATTGTTTTGTTTATCGTGTATATTTTAAAAATATTTAAGAGCGGTATCCTGTTGGTAAATGGACCAGACGCAGCTGTCAACGAGCTCACGGTGATTACGGGGGTTCGAATTCCAGGGCACATATATCTCGGAGTCATGTGTGTACTGAAAATCAATCACCACGCTATAGTACGTGGTGGACTATATGGCCTAACCATTCTCGATCATTCTCTAGATTATAGAGGAGACCCGTGCGCTGCAAAGGGACATATATGGGCTGATACAGTATATTATAAAAGTACCTCGAAAAATTATTAACACGGTGCACTTTTTTCTACACATGATATGTATTGCAGAATACCATGAAGATATACAGAACAATTAACGAGTAAAAGTAATATTTTAAACAAACCTTAATATAGAGCTCAGGGTATTTCGATTAACGGAATGAAATTACGTGCCTTTAATGCCTATACGAATAGGGACGTCGAACCATATTAGCTCGACATAATTAAATTTATATTTATAGCTCATATCTTCATAAACAAGGGGAGGAAAACTGCCTATCCAGCTAATTATTTCAATTAAACGAAGTATACAAAGTTAATTAGGTATATATAAATACTGAAGCGTAATTAATTCAATTATAATCAGATATATTATTTACCTATAAACTGCATTAGTTTATATAGGTACGCCATCCATATTCCATATATGTTATATAACAAAACGATACATATATTTCGAAGCGAATGATTGCAATTTGCCCTGAATTTGCTAATATGAAGTTAAGACTAAATCGATTCAATTTCAACAATGTATTGCATAGACTTATTGATTTTGCTAGGCAACAGTCTGCTTGTCGTCTGGCGTGGAAACACTGTAGGGCAAGCCGTAGACTAAAATATACCTATACACCTACATCTATACATAACACATTCCTTGACAAAGGTGGATTCGTTCGAGCATTTAGATCTTATTTCATCATCACAATAGTTCAGTTTAGCTTAATTGATAATAAAGGGGTTGATATTTTTAACTGCTCTGTGTTTTTTTCTAGTGATAGGAACAGTTATATTTACCTGGACGCCAGCCATACTGACTAAATAAGTCAGAACTATGCCAATTCGTCGTCCTCACGGTAAATCGGAATTCCAGCAAGCCGACATAATTGTATCGATTAATCTAGATAAAACTGCACTCACCATCTGGTGCAATGCAGGCACAAGAGCAACTATGTACGTATATATCAGATGGGATACCTGCAATACATCTCAATTGCTTACATATACTACACAAGAAATTTAGTTTAGTGTTTTGTCTATATATTCATAACCCCAGTGTCAAGTAACTCGATTAAATGAATATTTGAAATATTGCTGATCTTATAAAAGAATTATAAAGCCATTATTAATCAATATAAATCAAAATTAATAACACGAGTTTGTATTTATCAGTAGTAGACGTATTTCATTAATAATTCTGTTTAAATAAGAGAATAATTTAATAATAACAATTTTACTAAACAAACTGCCTTAACTTTCCCCTCCCACGCTGACTGAGTGGTTAGTTTTGGTAATATTACATCACTGTTGTTTTATATGCAATTAATTGTAGGCAATACATGGACAATGACATAATAGTCTGTCGACCGCTGTGTCCCTCACAAGGCCAGGGTGTGAGTTAATTTGGACAGGGAATTACACGTTATATGGAACATTTAATTGATAAACTGTATTTTATTAATTTAGAATTAAAACATGTGTAGCATGGCTTGCAAATTAAAAACGACGAGCCCATATTTCTTTGCGTTTTACAAATGATTTCTTTAGTAGAAAGTGCCATACAAGGCATATTTTCTATCGTACCGCTATTGAACACTTGTTGAATTGTCCAAATTATTCAATTCACGCAACAAACCTAAACTTTAACAATCAAACATATTTTCTAAATATTGTAACATAGAATGTACATTTCTCAACATTCTTCGTGCTATGTAACACTTTTGAACCGTTTAGTCGACACACATACACCACACTTATATGTGAAATTGGTATTTTTTCTATAATGTCACACGCGCGGCATAAGTATTTTGTCCTATTTGTACAATGTTTACCTGCTTGATAATAACATTTTATTGCGGTGCGAAATACATATCACCGATATTTCTAGAAACGTCTGCAGTACTGTTGAGTAATTGAACATTAATCATTAAGCGAGGAAACAATATTATGAACCGCCAACAGAGTGCACTTAGTTAATAATGAGGGCGGTTTTTGTAATGCCGAGTTTATCTACCATGCGGGCGCATAGTATGCATAGCATTTGTGTTACAACTTGTGGAGAAATAAAAAAAAGGAAAATGTGAAGTAATTTTAGCAAACAAACAAAATACATATTGCCAACGGTAGATGCATATTTTTTGATGAACATTATGAAACGAATAGCCAAATCCGTCAATATTAAGAAGCATCTGCAACCGAACATAAATTAGTCGTTTTTTTGCGCTTTAATTCAATTAATGTAACCATGGATGTCTAGTTCCTCATGAACTACAAATTATGCGCCATGGATAGATAATAAGGATACAAAAATAATATTTTTGAGAACGTAAGTAGTATTTACATATTTATATTATATACATTTTACCTCACAAATCCCATCCGTATTAAAATAAGTTATTAATAATATGCATAAATGATTATATTTACGTATTTAATAATAGCGCACAGGCGTATTAAAATTAATAGTTCTGTCTCAACATAAACAAAATTTACTGTCACTGAATGATATAATGTAAGGGGCATGCTTCAATTCATCTTTATTACTAACCTCATAAATATTAAATCTATTTTTAATGTTTGTTCACACCCAAATGTGTAAACAAATTAAGATAATGCTTCGCTCGTTGGAACTTTTATGGTACGGACTAAAATATCACTTGTATCTAGTATGTACGTAGTTATTTGTTTGAAACTGAATGCAAATAACTACTTTTATGAAACGAGTCCTGTGACTAAGTGAAAGCATTTAATTGCAATGTACGCAAAACCCCGGGGGTTGCTAATGGCATGCATAATACTGTACGTGTCTACTTCCTAGTTATAAGCGTTGGAACCACGGTATAAGGACTGCAGAAAACATTACACTTCTTGGTTGTCCATGTCGGTTTGGCTAAGCCGAATGATCGAACTTAATCATGATTAATATGTCCGGAGATAAATAAGTAGTATGCAAAGATTGAGAGTTTCATTAAATATCACATTAGCTTCCAAATGTTAACTTTTTTATTATAGCGCTCCATTTATGGACGATGCAAAATTAAAACAGAAAACATCATACTAATATTATAAATGTGAGTGTAAGTTTGTTTGTTACGCTTTCACAGGAAACTATTTAACCGATTATCATGTAACTTTGTACACATATTTTTTCAGGTATTAGAAGTAACATTTAACGTCTTAATAAGAAAAATATTTTTTTGTATTAGAAGTAACACTTAACACGTCTTAATGAGAAAAATATTTTTTTTTCGAAGGTTAAAAATATTTATTGAATAGAAAAAAAAACCTATACATAACAATATTCATAACATTTTGACCGCCATTTTGAAAGGAGTATCTGCATCCGGGCGCTATTCTTAATATAAAAGACACACGACAACCATTCATTACTACGCCAAAATTTACACCAAACTAAAATCAGCTTTTTAGTAAAACCTTGCCCACAATTGGTAAAAAACTTTTATGAATAGTCAATAATAAAATACCTTGGGCGGTAAATAATATACCTAAATAGTGTAAGAGGTAAAATCACATACCGTCCAGACAGGTGGTTGACCTCTAACTAATACCGCCGCTCATGTCAAGGGAATATTCAAATGGATTTTATACGTGAGCACGACCGCGGACTTTGTTCCTGCTACTTGATCATTTATTGATGCGATCATTGAATGTCAATGGGTAACTGATCATACTTAGCGCTTGCACTACCGTCTGTGTATACGTGATGGTGTAAATAAAGGCACATTTCCACCCAATACTAATCTAATCTTGAAGTGTGAAACGCTGCGGTTTAAACACGACCATTTCGCTTTTTGAATTTCTATAAATAACTAAGCTTAACTTGGGTGTGTCTTTAATTTATAATTTTATCAATCAATAATCAATTTTTTACGATGATGTATTGAATATGTATCTAAAATCTGGCATGAACCTAATGAGTCACTAAATCCGAGTCCAACGGATACGAAAAAAATACATTGCGATTATGAATCACTAATACATAATAGTATCAAAGATAAGACGTTTCCACGAAGCCTACGTGCATTGAGAATTTGACAAGCCATCTTTGTCCGTTGTTCTCATTCTGTCGATAACAGGACAGAAACATAAACATCGTCTTCTTTGTTGAGTCAGATGCTCTTGTGTGTTTATCTTATTTTGTCCAGATAACATATCCTTCTATAAATAGAGAGTCTTTGACTTGTAAGTATTTACCAAGCATAGTTTACACCCGTACGCTTTATTATTTCAATTGCTTAATGTTTAATCCCTTCACAATTTACCTTGGAAACTTGTTCCTAAAACGTTTGTACGCGTGCGACAAAATATTCAACTGTCTGGTTGGCATTTGTTAAAATGGTTAGAAAACGAACTTTTACCGGGTGTACACGTATTATTAAACAATTATGATATGCGGAAAGCGAACCTGTGGTGCCAGTACCGCCGACGTCTCCGTGGCCGCCGTTTTGCCGGTGTTCGTGATCGCTAGTCAAAACCACGCGGGCCTGCATGACGCCCGGCCTCACTAGCCGCCTTAACACAATCCTCCATCAGTCACTACTCTTGATTGAACTAATGCCCTGCAGAGCGCCTCGTCACTGGATACACTACAAACAGGAGGCCGGCAATCACTGGGCCGTATCCGACACACGCACTCACTCGTTACTCGGTACCGCTCCCTATACTTTACATATAGTCACAGTCACAACACAAAACCCGGTGACATGGCGATCAAATTTGTTTTCAAAACATTACACCGACAAATCCGCGACTTCAGTCGTGTCGTTATGTTTTCACAAAAGCGAATTCGCTAATTTATCGCGTGTCCAAATAAATCGATTAAATCACACTGCAAGCACTAAATTTTCAAACTAACAGTTATTGAGAAATCGTAGCAGATCACTTCGTTTACGTGATACGTTCGAAAGCGGTTACAGTTTTGACGTGGAAGCCGTGCAACAGTCCGTATCTCCTCGCTGCTTTTACCATACTGGACGGGAGGCAGTCGACGAGTTTGGGGAAAAGAGAAAGAATTATACGTGACGTATTGCAGGTACGTAGTCGTCGGTAGGCGAGCGTCGCCAAATACACTTTATTGCGATGGCATTAAAGCCTAATGTGTCGATATCGGCGGTCACAGCTGAGTCAGTTTCCTCGAACGTAGCGTGTGGAAATTCGAGACGGCTGGAGCAAAACAGTCATTGAGTGCGAGCGAAACGGGGTATGTAGCCGAGCGTCGGCGACGGCGGCCGACCGTATGCCGACCGCCAAGGCCGACTCACGTCACGTTTCGCGAAGACTAGACGTGCCTCCATGTACACAATCGTATATACATATATGCACCAATGCAGTTTATTGCACTTTTGTATAATTCATTTACTAGAATAATCCAAAGCTTTGCGCAGGCTTAGCAACTGTACAATCGCTTCTAAATATTTCAACCACTTCGTGCAACACTACGTGACATAAACCAACTATTATCTGTGATAACATTGTCTTAGTGATTAATGTAATTGTGTTTTTATGTAGATCCCAGTCTCAAATCATATAAAAAAACTTATTAAGTGATTAATGATGTTTGTTTCCCTATGTGTACTTAAAAAGTATTAGCAGAATTTAATTTCAAGATAGTTTATTATTGGTAGCAACAAAAAGATAATTTATAGAGCACAGAAGCATACAATACACACTAAACGGACCACTGACGTCAATATCGCTCATAACAAGATACGTAGCAACTGGCAACAATAACCTTATTGTTTGAAACATATTTTTCTGCAGACAATATTGGAGCTCACATTGACTTCAGAATTTGGATTTTAAACAATAAGCAGTGTGGGCCGCGTTAAAATATACACGAATAACAAAAGAGTGTAACTATTAAAATTATTATATGTCATTAGTTCAGCAATTATACTGTCCCATTACTAAGCATCGATGATTGTGACTGGATCCTAGCTGAATTCAAACTCTGAGACAGATCCTGAGATAGCTGTTTGAGCAACCATTTTGTTCCCATACATGATATCTCTCACTAATTAAAAATAGGTATAACAATTCGTACATACATAAACTCACGCCTTTTCCCCAAATATATTGACAGCATCGTTATCACGTTACGTATTTTATAAGCATGAGATTGGGAATACACTTGTGGATTTGCTACTCAAATTAACTTCTTCATGCTTTCTAGAAACATGTACTGATGAAATAAATAAAAAGCGAACAAGCAAACCGTGGCACAACACAATATGATCCATTAAGTGCATTATGCACGTTATTTACACCGAAAATATCATATCGCCAGGTGTCGCCAGTCACGTGGTTCGGATACAGTCGCCACAACGTCTGACAACCAGTCCGGAGTACTGTCGTGTCTATGTACGCCTTAACATGGCAGAGGCATCCACATTTTGGAAAGATATAGAAGAAAAAACTTAACCAAGCGGAATGCTCAATTTTTCTGCATCATTGGGCCTAATTGTAACAATGCGATATTTGTGTAATTTTTAGGTTGCAATATAGACTTAAGCCTGCGCAAATTTTAAATTAATAGGCAGTTGCGTTCATCTGATATATGGTTCTTTTATTCATATTATTAACTTGCCTTTTGGTACGTTACCTAAAATGTATGAAATTTTTCCGTTGCCATTTTAAATCGGATGTTTTTTATCATTTCATTTTAGGATTGAATACAATTTATTTTCACTGTAAATTAAGTGATACACTTGTGGGGATGAAATTCCTTTTTATTCTTAAAGCATATAATGATTCTAGAGATTTAATGATACAGTAGATGAGCTATCTCAAATATTTATAATATGTCAATTTTACGTTAAGCATAAGACAGTAAATTACTATATTTACGATATGCTCGCCATTGCTATGTCGTAGTTTCGCATAATTTCGTCGCAGACAACGCCGCCGTCACGTGGTGCGTCGAGTCACGAGGATAAACACAACCTGCGTTTTCACCTTTAGTATCCGTTTTATTGTCATCGAGGCACGTTTTTTTAAATCGTTCTGGGTTCAGAGATCACTTGATTATCTACTTCACGGTATTTATCCGTGTGAAATATCTTATAGATGACGTATGCTAAAACGATCATCATAACTGGATGTAAAACCTGAAATGTATGGAATCGGATGTTCGAGAATGAATGTGACTATTTTTATTTGAAAGTTCTTTAAATATACATGTATAAAATACAGTAGATTGTTTGCATCGCATTCAGTTTCATCTGAAGTATAATTTACTTAACTACTAGAAGTGTAGCCTTCCATCCTCGTCAATGCATATTGATAATTCCTTCATGAATAAACCATGAGTGATAATTTCAACTGCCATAAAGAAGTGATTAAGGTAAATTATAACTGATTATACATTTTCTACTTTTATTAATTAGTCACACGACGTTGACCTGCCATCGAAATGACTTCGTTTCCAAACAAACGGGTTTTTCGAACCATATCCTAATTAATTTCTATCATAGTTCACAACTGGACTGAACAAAACTAAACCGATAATACTGAACACCTGTGTCGTGAGAATTCAAGTTAGCATTTTAACGGTTTGCAAAATGGCCCGAGGAGGCCGTCTGTTTGCCGGATAGACCATAAAGTAGCAATTTTATCTGACAATCCTTTACGCAAAGTATCCGCCGATGTAAAACGCAATCAATACAAATAAACAAAATGGCGTGGGCGAGTGGGTCACCGGACCTCTTAGGACCTGCGCTCTCACTTTTGTTGAATTGGGTTTTTGAAATTGTAGAAATCGAACCGTGTTTTGCCTACAAAATAAATATTGAATCTTGTTTAAGTCTTACCACTGATTAATGGCCTAGAGATATTCAAGGATTCTTGTGAAAACTATTTAAAATTAATTCTTAAACGTTTCATTGTTTTACTTTTACCCGCAGACTATTGTCTTTTATTTATCCTATCCGTAATTTCAGATATTCTTAACATGCCAACTTTTAATACCAAATACCCAGTCTAGATTCACGCTACAATATACAACTAAGATACTAAAATCCTACTCAAGCCGTAAAACTGTATTCTTAACAAAACAGCATTCCTAAAAATCCAATTTACTCACAGAAACAAATTGTGTGAAAGCTCTCTGTATTCGTTTTGTTTTGAAGTTGTTTGTGCGAGTTTGTGTTCATCGGTCGAATAATCCGATTTCTCTGCAAATATATTTGGCTTTGGATAAAAATTCCAAAAGTTCCAGTAATTCCAAATGGTGAGCAATCGGAACGCAATCAACAGAACTTTTTACAGAAAGTAGATTTTGGAAACTAATTTAGGGGTATCATCGTTGAAAAATATGAATTTATAACAGATATTTTTTTAATAGAATAGAGCATCGAATAACTAAACGTAACCGATACGTTTCTGATGCGCAATCATATCGTTTATAGATTAAATTTCCCAGTTATGTGTATGAGCCTAAAGACGTCATGAAAAATTGACACATAATTGGCATTTTTGGGGAATTAAAACTAACTTCATCATGAGTAAAACTTTAATACCTCATATTTTGCATAAATTCATGCAAAGGTATCAACATTACTAGTAATTACAATCAAAGTTAATGCTAAAATATTCATAGTCAAAGATAGACAACCGATAGTTGTCCAACAACTCGAACCAAATGCAATACGTATGCAGCTCGCCACGCTTGAAGGCTTGGTAAATCTATTTATAAATTTTGTTTATTGTTACGTGCAATACAATAAACATACCATTAGCATAATAAAACAATAATAACTTCAAGTTGTATTCACGTCCTATTAGAATTCCACGTACATAGCAGGGACATGGGCCAACAATACTTTTGTTTGAGGATAATATATGGATTATAATGGATGTTTATCCATATATACTTCAGGTAACCTACTTTTATTTAGTAGATATAATATATAATGGGTCGCACTAACGTCAAGTGAACATAATTTCATATATAAACAATTATATTATATCTTTATCACTATAGTTCCCAGTATAGACACTGCAAATAATTTATATAAGAAAACATTGCAGGAAATCTCTTGAACATTACAACAAACTCACGTTGTAATACTAATTTATATTATTAAGATCACATCATCTTATTTATTTTTATTTATAAGAAATTCCATATTATAATTAACCAGTGATACATTGGCGTCTATAGAGAGAATGTAAATACTGGTTATGCTGTAACAATCAAAATTGAACGCGTATATAAATATTTCATTTTCACTATTCAGATCCGGTACAATTCCGATACTGATAAAAGTGTAACAGACGATAAAGATAATACACACCTTTCAGTGCTTTTAAAATCTATTGTTAAGAAGTGAAACGGGAAATAAATGGTCGAGATAAAAATAAACAAACCGTCATATATCCATACTGAGGTCATTAATAAATACGCAGAATGGACGGAAATAATGTGAATCCATTTATCTGACTGGAATGCGGAGACATTTCAGTACCTTTCTAAAAATAAACAAAAATAACTTTGATTACACTAGAAAAATAAAAATTTAATCCAAATCATGAGAAATTTTAAACATCTTGTGTTGCTGGTAATTTCGAGCTACTAATTTCAGCGTCTTGTGACCTTTCTGATTTGAATTTTATAATTTCTTTAAAAATAACTATATGTCTAGATTTGTCTTTTTTTGGAATAGTTTTTCAATTATGTCGTCCTTAGCACACAAACTTCAATATAAAGACCGACCCCATGCTTTTAAGAGCATATTTTACTATCGAACATAGTATGGATATTTTATACAATAAATCGTAGCGGACATTGGCATGAAATTAGAATTAGTCAACCTGCGGAAGCGCCCATAGTCATTTCTTGTTTAATCATAAAACCGCTACAAACACGACTATACAGTATGTGCACTACGAATTACAGAGACACGTCATTTAGTTGACAAAGGCGCAGCAGGAGTAAGGCACGATGAAAACACTACTTCAACCAACCTTTTAGGTTCAGACTGATTGTGGATCTGCGTCGGATTGTAATCCAGCCACACCGACAATTTTTATGTATCCTTGTATTACGCAATCGACCGGAACTCGTTGCCAGGCTTCAATTACCGTGCAAATCTGTGGTTTATTGTCGTATGCCTTCAATGGCTTCCCAACCTCTAAGCACTTTGTGAATTCTTTAATAAGTTTTGCCCTCTACTTTACATCTGTCGGTAGGTGTGCCGACTTTACCTTTAAATTGCTACTTACGATATCTAATAAAAACGAATACTTAGAAGTTCAAAAGGAAAATATCCACTTATGTTTTTTTTTAATTATGCTTCATAAATACCAATTACTTATGATTCTGCCCGTATTGCTAGCAGTAATTTATTTACGTACGCGTGTTCTGGATGGTTATTAAAGCCTTTATATTATTTACTTCTAATTTCTAAATTCCAGACAAATGAACATGCCAAGAGCAATAAGTCCTTACATCGTTTACTTTCTTTTCATGTCCTAGAGTTGGTACAAGTAACTCGTCCAGTTTGTCAAGATAATGTAAATGTCACTGAATGCAGTCGAACCGGTCGGGATGATGTTTTTTCTTAATCGTCAGCTGCCTCTGGTGTTGTTTTGAAAGCTGCGAACGGTACAGCTGCGTCACCCTCACCATATGATCTGTTGACATCTTGCCTATTAACGCGACACTGACCTTTTATGTAGCTCATGGTATTTACAAATGAGCATTTCTTAGTCATGTTAGAAGAAATGTTGCCCTTTATGGATGTTTATGGTTGTCTTCATTTACATTAAACACTTTATTGGATAGACCACGAATCTTAATGCTATTTTTAACGTTAATTATCTACAATTTAAGACATGTTATTTAGGCAGCCACCGTGGCGCATTTGGTTAGACGCCGGCTGTGAAACATGAGGCCTCGTGATCGATCCTCGTATCGACACCGAGAAACCAAAAAATTTTTTCTCGTAGTTCCTGATACCACATGATTAGTCCCATACTAATCATCAGGTCCTGACTATGTATCTGAATGTTAGGTGTATTTGTTTATTTATATAGTAACAAAGCAGATAAGTGTATACCAAAGCAAGGGAAACCCAAAACAGTTACGCTCAATTAAATTAACAGTAGGTCCACAAATCCACGCCTCTCCCTAGATGGGATTAACATTATTAATCTGGGTCACATCATGCAGCTTTAAACAATTAATTACTCCTATGTTCATATAGTACGTGGTGGCATGTTGGTAACGGACCAGGCTTGGCTGCCAACATGTTTAAGGTGGTCGCGGGTTCAAATCCCAGAGTCCAACTATGAATTTTCAGTCATGTATGTATTGATAGTCAATCACCACGCATTATAAAGGCAAAGAAAATCATTGTGAGGAAACCGGGCATACAATAACGATTCCGAAGAATTTCTATAGTATGTTAAAGTCCGCCAACCCAAAGGAGACCATGGTGGACTTCTCTCGATAGTTGAGGATGCCCGCGGGATATATGGGCTGATACAGATACATACAATATTTTCTTGGTAACATACAATAGGCCAGCTTGAAACTAGTGTAATTATTCAAACGCATGGTACTAATTTACCTACCAACTCACAAAGCGCACACGATAGTAAGTTAATTAGCCAAACGGAACGCTGTGGAGTAATTACAAGGCAGAAAAGTGTTGCATGACCGCACGTTCGGGTAACATAATTTTGTTTAAAACGTTTAAAAGCCAACAGAATAGGCACCCGACAGACGTGGCCTCGACGCAATTGGAATTCAATCAAACAGCCGCGTATCACGAACGAGCCGTTTGTTACGAGGTTCGTAGTGTGCTATTACCACAGCTAGGGAGCCGAGTGGAATCGACAATGTGTCGCACAATTGACAACGAGCCACTGACCCGCGCCCGCCGACGCTGGGTGCGTACAGCACGACATAATGTTTGTAATGCAAAACTGTGAACATCCTACCGTCACGACGTGGCGACGGCTACTGCCTTCAATTGCCTATTGTTTTCAATTATATGTATATCGCCGTGTGACGATATTATGTTAAAACTGCACCCGAGCACATTATTTATTTCCAACTCCTCCTATTCATTTAACTTTCTGATTAATTTCGTTGCGGGTTAAAGACAAGTTAGACATTCCCGGAGACTCGCCGAGCTTCAATGCTCGGTGTCATTACATTGCGTGCCACTGTTGATCCTGGCTTACAGGAGTTGCAGTGGCGGGTGTGAGGGCGGGACAGTCTCCATGTGCACCCGAGCTCATGTGAACATTCGCCTTCTCGCGTGTGCATCATAGGCATCATATCTTGATTCATAGGCGTAGGCAGTAACTCGAGTACATATTTGGACGAAAGAAATATGTATCTAAATATTACAATAAAAAATAACATAAATGACTATTCGAGGAAACCACAATGTAAGGCCACGAAATAACATTGAAATATTTTCGCGTGATTTATCAAAATAGCACCGGAATTCCCGTGACATCTTAATATATTACAAATATTTGACTATCATTCGTGCGGGTTAAAACAAACGATACTCTGAATCGTTGCTTTGATGAACAACATTGTTTATTAATGGGGAACGCAGAACCCGAACGCCCTTTGAATATGGACAGGAAACGGGCCAATAAAATGCACGGGAGCTTTTAGCTTGGCGGTTGAGTAAATCTGTAACACGTATACAAACGTGGATACTCATGACATCCGTGGCCTGTTAATTAACCCCACCATTTATACCAATATTGGCGAATGGCTTTTATTATGATCCATGGATGATCGACAATGGCGGTGCGTTAGCAGGAAGTAATTATGCTTGCATTGTACGAGATTATATTGAGTGACGTGATGAAATTGAGTTCTATATTCAAACACTTTCGATGATTGACTGATGCTGGTATACATAACGGTAATGAGAAATCTCATTCCTAAACGATCTTAAAAACAACAAAATCCCTAAATATATTTGCTTATTTATTATTCAAGACGGTTAGGCTTCTCGCTTGATGGTACGCGTCCCACCTGTACACAAACACTCAATGCTGTGCTCAGCATTCTGAGTAATTTATTTGGCACGGCATGGTACTGCGTTAATTATTTATGATTAGATGACTAGTAACTAACCAAAATATTATTTAAATCAGAACTGAACAGTGCATAGACACTTCTGCAAAGTAGCAGAATTGGACCGAACAAAGGTACCAACTGAGACGCTTTTTTCATATAAGAACCTCCTACTCTAGTAGATGAATACCGCATACGGTTACTCAAATATTTTAATACGTCACTTGAATATGGAATGAATGAATTTCACAGGCGTTTATTTACATCTGAAGGACACGATGCAATATAACCCTTCACGACAAACAAATGAACACGTTACATAACATTCCAGTGACATACGTTTTTCCTCCAGGGATACCTTCACTGCTAGAAAGTTATAATTTAATATGTATGGTATGGTTTTTATTTCGAAATTGAAAGTAAGTCCCAAGGGCTGCTGTTAAAGGCAAGCGAGGTCGCGCGATATAGTTTACCTTAGAACTAGTTTATGCAAGGTAAAATATTGAAGAATCGTCAAAATAACTTTCATCTTCTTTCGTACCAATAACTTCCACATTTGTTCTCTTGCTTTTTGCATATCATTCAATTTTTACACATTCACTTTGTCTAGTGTCTGCATAACCCATAGGTTGGTTTGTACAAAAGGCTTGCGGCATCAAGTCTTACACAAAATTGACGATGGATCGAACTAAAGTAGGCGTGTCGACTATTAATCAACCTTACTCACATTTCATACGACATCTACACAATTGTCCTCTTTGAACGTAACAATTCCAACAATCAAAATTGTGTAAGTCAGAAGTCTGCTACTTTGAATACCTACTTCAATATCTTTTGTTGGATTAGTTTGATATTGTGTTTTATCTCGTTTATGTAACACACTCGTGTTTCATTTATACATGATTGCCATTTTTTTCGCACGGTGTGAGAATTGAAAACAATACGTATGCACATACTAAAAACATGAAATATAGCTGCGCTGTTCAATAGGTATTGATTACTCAACTTTCATACAACACTGATGCAAAGTGGCAGAATAAAGAAGCAATTTACTAGAAATTTATAGAAAACAATGAAATTGTTGTAGATATTCATGTTTTTGTGTCTGAGCAAGTTTACAAAGTTGGAAGCAAATTGGACACAAGCGACGTACTGCTGTGAATTTGTACATGGTGTATCAAATATGTAACTTCATACATGAAGTTGCAGTTATCTGACCTGAAACTTGGCATTCCAACTATGTAACTGTCAATTATCATACTAGCTTCCCTTCAATCAATTACGAATCAACATAATACATTAACAGTTACCAAAAGCTATTCCAAATATTTTAGGAAATTGATACTACAAATGTGTGGAGTCCAGGCTTACCTCGGTATTTGTTACCATTAACTTAATTGACTTTTATGAGTACAAGGTAGTTAATGCGGTTAACTATACTGTATACATGAATATTTCATTAATTCGATTAGTTATACATCATACTCGTACATATACTTCATTTTAAGTATATTCAAGGCAAATCAAATGTTTTTTTAATAAGAGATTAAATATTTGGATGTGTCTGAGCCTCTAGGCGAGGGCTTTAAGTTTTCGAATTCAGTATCTCAGCAAAGGTATTTAAAAAAATATATATACCTCATATTAAGGGCAATGCATACCGTTTACCCTCATCCAAGACCTACTTATAAATACACTGCAGAGAGCAATTGGATAAAATATTTGTCGGCGTACGATCGCACAGTATGTCGCCATCGTTCAACCGTAATGTGCATACGGTACACAACTAGGCTTACCAGCACCTTGCGGAATCCTCGGATACTCTTGTAATCAGATTCTTTAATAAATTTGAAATAACATAATGGATAACAGTATAGTGCTGCATTTACTATGTCGACTTTCTTGGTGTTCATATTTTTGGATTCAACCAGATGAAGTCGGAAAACCCAACGTAATACACGTTCTAAATATATTTTATTCCAATTCAAATTATGTATATCCGTTTTTAACAAGTTTTGGTTTGTATCGACCTGCGAGAGGGAGTACCTAATCTCCTCGCAGGTGAAAACGCTATAAACTTCTGCAAAATTTTAATGTGTAAACCAGAAGATCAACATTTTAATATGTTCTTGAAATCTCTAATAAAATTAACATTTGCCATTGGTCCGATTTTGTCCCAGCTTATCTACAACAGTAAACACAACCCATCAGCGCACATTTGCTCAGTCAGTTATGTTCCAATTTCGTGTAATTGCATTTGCACTTGTTATGCGAAACGAAGCAAGAAGCGAACGTTGAAGACCATTATTAGCCAACACGTAACATAAATAATGCGTGAAAATCTGCTGAATTACGTTCCGGCGCCGAGCTCCATTTACATAGTAGTGAAGGCAGCGGGTTACAAATTTAAATTTGTTTTAGCTACTTTATTGAGATCGTCTGTTGCAGATGTCTACGTTGCTAATACTATGAAATATATAGTATCTTACCTGCCTACGCAAAAATTTCGATTAGAATTTACAGATATGGAACCACCGTTAATCCTAACTAGATTGTTCTGACGGGGTAACAGACCGATAACCTCTCAATCATAAAGGGCCTCGTACCTAGCAGAGGAACGTTCATTTAAGCGGTGGTATGGGTAGGTGCGTAAAAGTGCGCAATGGCCTGTTGGCAAACGGAGCAGACGCGGCTGCCTACATGCCCACCGTGGTAACGGGTTGAAATCCCAGCGCATAACTCTGACTTTTCAGAGTCATGTGTGTATTGATAGTCAATCACCACGCACTATAATGGTGAAAAAAATCATCGTTAGGAAACCTGCATACCATAGCGATAGTAGAGGAGACCCGTGCCCTACAGTGTGATATATGTATAAGGGCTGATACATATGGGTAGGTATAGTCATGTACACGAAGATTATCCCAAGGCCGAGAACAAGGCGTCTGTCTATTTTATATAAGGTTTGGAACGCTACGCCAGCACAATTCGAATTGGATGGATAAATTTGTTACATTGGCAAGTCTTGAGGGAGCAGTATCAAGGTACTATTACGTATTCGTAGCCTTTATCAAAAGGAAAACTACAGGCACTAAAAGATTTTCAGGCATTGATTTCTTTTAAATTTTTCTTTACACGCTTTGTCGACCTCTGGTTCATCACCTTTAGTTCAACAGAAGTTTTACAAATAAATCCCCACCCTAAGAAGCCTTTGGATGCATCATGCGTGAAACCTGTAAGTACAAACATGTGTCTAGTCTTTAAGAGTTGTTCGAGTTATCCACCTCGTTCATGGTCAAGAACGTAATTAGATTCAATTTGTACACAATTCGAACCTTTGCCCATAAAAAAATATGTGACAAAAAGTTTGGACAGATTACAATAGTACTTACAAACTACGTTGTAAACGTCCCTGAATTCAATGTTGCTCAACTTGTTAATCTCGTTTACAAACAAGAGGCCTAATCTTCTTATAATTGAATTTGTGAGGGTAGTACATTTATTTATCTCAAGTTAATTTGCTAGCAAAAAATAAACAAAGAACTAAAATTGGATAATTGTTTTGAAGGTCAATTACATTTTTCAAGATATTTGCCTAAAAGTAAATATTAAACCATTTGCAATGATTTTTTTTAGATATGAAATACTCCCATCGACACAGGCATCATGTTACCTTTACAAGTCTCAAACTATCGCTATCTTTTATTATGCTTTAATTCCTGTAATAATATAATTTTACAATCAGTTTAAAGAAAATGTGATACACTAATGACTATATAATTGAGACAGCGCTATTACGAGTACAACGACAAAATGGAATGTACTCCCAGTAATAAAACAATTTGCAGCTGTACTTTCAAACACTAGTCATTGGAAAATCCAGTGCGAGCCTAACTGGTCGTTTTACTATTGTTAGCCATGCATAAAACAATCGATACCAAATGCTGGCAATCATCGGCGTCAGTTATCAGATGACATTGTGAATTATGGAGGCCCGGTGCCTGTCGCCGACGTCACCGCTTTTCCTATTACCATACTTTCGTGTACTAGTACGAATATCTCATATTTTATACCTCGTAACTAGTATATACGACTCAAGCCGTTATTTTCCAAGTATTTAATAGACAATCCGTATTACCTCAATAACTATCATCATGCATGACTCACTGGCAATTTCGAATGCCGAATAATCTAACGTTCGGGGTCAAGCAGTTTTGGTTGGGACGTAATTACTTCCTCTAAAGATCTGTAGGTAGCAGTGGTAATATTGTATGTATTTTTTCTCAAAGTACACGTGCGTTAGTGAGGCCTCGGGCGTGAGGGCGTAGTCGTCGGTCAAGCGCGAAGGAACTATTCGTTCCCTACTGTGGACTATAAAAACGGTTGCTACTTCATTAAATTATTCGACCATGACTTTATCCTTACTTTCCTGATGATATTAACAACGTTAACTCTTTTAATTTTCTTGTAACTATATATTGTATATGGTTGTTTCTATGAATAATAGTTTCTGTGGGCGACTTCAGCAATATGTTGATTTGTGTATGTTATCCTTAGAGTTATATAAATTAATTCGTCGTGTAATTACCCTTAATACCCTAATCTTTTAAAAGTTACCTTTTCTTGAACTACATCAGCCGTCATCGAGATTAAAAAATAAAAAAAACATTAATTAAATATTAACATCGAATACTCCTACACAAAATGTAAGCAACCCTTACCTTTCTTGTCCCCTACATACATATTCAACGCATACATCGGAAATGATAAAAATCGATGCCCATCTTATTTCCTATAGTCAAATAAGTCACAACATGAAGACACCCATCCAATTTCACTTTCTGAAGCGCAATAAACTGTGCAGTAAGCGCGGGATGGGTGTGTCCACGCCCGGCGGCCTCCTGTCGATTACATACTTTCCCTGTTTTTATGGGATCTTATGGATGACGGTGACATAACAATGTCGTGAAAGCAGCAGTGAAAACAATAATGAGCGCGGCCAGTGATTTCAGTGAGAAATTTCTAACAATATAATAACAAATCATATTTTTCGCGTCAACATTGCAAATGAGATATTGCAAATGGATGTTTCGAGTTTTATTGTGAATTGTGTCGTAACAGTTGTGATTGCGTTGAAAGTTTGTATACTACTTACACATATATCCTGGATTGTATTTGCATGAACAGTGTACTATAACGGAAGTAGTAGTAAAATAGATGTAGAAGAAATAAAACTCCTTATTTCTTTTTCTTTTCAAAAGAAAACAATTATTTTAACAAAGACTAGCCAGCAGTCACATTGTCATCTCAGAATGAAATGTCACGGAAAAATGTACACATGATCAGGCAACGTGTATACTTGCTTTTAGTAATATCAAAACTCAATCCATTATTTTTCTAAAGTACTAAAATTATGTTAACTGTCTGTCAGCTATCTTTAAATTCTCGCGAGAAATTCTCCAATGTTTTGTTACCAACAGCAACTGTCACTATACCTACCATACTCTATTACATCATACCCTTTGTTTGGAGTTACTCCCACAACTGCTTTCGAGCCTTTATAAAAATATTATAATTACAAAAACTCTGTATATGGAGTTGACTATTAATGACTCCTTAAAACGATTAATAGATTTATTTAATAGCTCTTTCTTCCTATTTGTTTTTTATTTTTTAATTTAATTCAACGCCTTTCGAATCAACTATAGATGATTGAATACTTCAAACAAAACAAATGTTAGAGATCGTACGCCTAAGTTTTAACCTCCGTTACCAATGTGGGTGTTCGCTGTGATTAGCATTGACACACATTATTCATTGCAATTGCAACTAACATTCTCGACATTTCGACTCCGAGTCTAATTATAATGAGCATGTCTGTTGTTGCGAAAACGTACGATTATTTTCATTATAAGTTGTGTTTGGAAACTGTATTGTCGGTCGATATATCATTCGCCCTGCCCCCTGATTTGTTATAGCCGCTTTAGATTTAATGTATAAGTACAATAAAGCCTCAGACTATTTCAAGACTACTAAACTTGACTGACTAATAAACATTCAATAGCGAGTATCAAATTATAGCAATAACATTAAATATAATTCCATTTAAGCCAAACCAAGATTACAATTTAACTAGCAAGAGCTAACAATTCGTGATTTTAGTGAGGTTACTTCTCAAAATAACTCACTGAGACGAAACCTATATAGAGCTATAAAAGAATATTTAGACTAAATAGAATTCAGTAAACCGATATTGATAGTTCATCTCAATAACCTTAAGCACGTATTGGTCCAATTACACTTGAACGCTAATCTTCGATATTACACACGGGCGCTACCTGATGTCACCTAAAGGCACGATTTTCATGAATAAATCATGATCTAACGCCCCCGGAGCCACAACAAGCCACGTCGCGGTAGTAAAACTCCTGTTTTTAGGTCACCCTAAAACACCTGAACCTAAAAATAAGCATGCAAAATATCGCTCGCTTAAATATGTACATTTCATTTGTTTAGTACAATTATTGCAAATGAGTCTAACGTAAATAGCAAATGCAAAAGTAAGTTTAGCTATCTTTTTATGAAATTTATTTTCAAATAGGATGTTGTATTATAATACCAGCAAAACGTAGTAATAGTTCCGGTACACAAATTATTTTTGAACACTTATATTTAAAAATCCATGAGACAGTGACATGACTACTTGTTCCATAGGAAATATTATCGTCGTAAAATTTACACTGAGTAATTTAATTGACATTTAATGTCTCTTAGTACGGCAGTAAATAGATAGGTACTAGCATAAAAATTAATATAATTGATCCGAGGAACGCCTGTCAATCAGAAGACGCTAGATGTATAGAGAACGGCAATTAAGCAGTTTGCACGCCGGGTCAAGTTCATCACGGCACCAAGGTCGATGCGATGTTTAAAAAGGAGATGTCTGCTTCACTCAACATGTTAAGGTTTAATTAGATGAATACATTAATAATATTACTGATTCAAGTTATGTTAATCAACACGGTTTCTAAATCATACGATTTTAAATACATTCAAAGGGAATGATTTAAATGGTGACATATTGACAAGTTGAAATAGGTTTTTGTTGGAAATAGTTTTAGAGTCTAGCGGTAAATCATTTAAATACGAATCTTTTAGTTAACCTAAGACTAGCGTTTATAAGCGGTTACAAAGATATATGCAGGATAAATACCTGAAATCCACACAAAGCAAAAATATTACGAAGAAAACCGCGCGTCAAGCATAGATCAAAATTAATTAGACGTCACAAACAAGAGCAAAAATAACAATAGCAAATGAAAACACGGCTGCCTAGCTAATTCAGCCATTGTACGGAGACCAGCACGCGTCGCTCAAAGAGAAATTTGACAATGCACTTATGAAGAAAGTTTTTCGGAACTCGTCGCAACGTGATTAAAACAAACGAGATTTCGAACGATACATTCGCCGAGACGAATGCAACCGGACATACGGTGTTACACTCTGTAACACAAATAACTAGCGAGAATGATAACAAACGCAATCACACGCGAAAAGAGCGTAACCGTGAGTTATATCAATGGCGAAAGACGAAGAAAGTGACACGGTGACCCGCTTACATCCGCGTTGAAAGAAGCGAGAGTAATTGGATACCGTCTGCGATACAGTTTGTGCAGTGGGTGTGGTCGCAATGACCTTACACCTCCCACGTGATGCGTACGAGCCTCTGACTCCTTAACGAAAAGGTTCTGTACTGAATAAATTTCCAACAAATATTCTTGTTTTAAAAGCAAAGTGTTCGAAACTTTCTGTACAAACATAAATTCTGTGATGTCGGATAGAGTGGATTCCCAGTAATAATTTACAGAAACATAAATGTTTTTGAAAACATGTCTCCAATTTGCTATAGCAAATTCGATGCAATCCACGACTTGCACTCTCACTTTCGTTGGAGATAAAAACACAATAGACTACGAAACATGCAAAGATACGTGTGATGGTATTTTTTATTGCAAATACCTACGCGTTAGACTTGAACGAAACCGTGAATAATGAGGATAATAATTAGGCCGTATTGACGAACTTAGGCGAGCCGTAAACGAAATCGCTATTTCATTAGTTGATGGACGACCGGTAATCACGAAACTATAAAAGACACTATACACACGGCCTTAAATAATGCAAAAGCAATAATTATGTGCGCCGCACGGAATTAATTATAAAGCTGAAATCGATCGCAACACAGAATCAAATATGATCAAAAATGTATTCAATCTGCGTAACGCCACCAAATTATGACGGTTATAAACCATATGACGAAAAGCAATTTGGCTACGATCTAATTTCGCAATCGGAACTGACAATGCTGTATTGTGTAAATGTAGTAATCAGTGTAATGATACAGCTAGAACAATATCCAGTTGAACCGCCAGACAAACACCACCATACCAGAGCAGCTAACCAATAATTAGGACTTTTAAAATCCAAACCATAATATTACGTTCAAATAATAATTTGTCCATGACTAACGTGTTATTTTCTTGTCAATTGTAACAAGATAACGTCTTTAAAGAAATGCTACTCACCTAGTGTTGCAATGCTCATTCGTTTATCTCATAACATCTTTATCTCAGACAACTTTGTTTTTCCCTTGCAATTTTTATCTTCGTGTAGATATGTAGTAGTCCTTATGATATATGGCTATCCCTGTCACTGGCTTAATATTATCTACATTCAGCTCATTTTGTTTTCATGGGCGTGAGTGACACAATGAATATTATAATATGCAAATTTAGATAGATATACATGCAAAGTTTTCACTACAATTCGACTTGCCACCATAAAAATTAAATGCTAGTCTGAAAATGTGCTTTCAGAGTTCTGGCCTAGTTATAATCAATTATAACCAAGAACTTTCATTTATCTATCAATATTCAGCCCACCGGTCTCTACCCTACTTTATAGATGACTTTAGATTTCCTACTACGCCATGTAAGTTCTTTAATAACAGTTGACCTTAGTTAGGATACCTTATTTAATATTAAAATTACCCGTCAACCTTCGAACACACTTTTACTTGATCCCAGAAAAATAGTTGTATTAAATGGTACGGACAAAACAGGAATTGCATCGAGTTAAATAATTTGAAGTACAAAACACAAGCATTGGTCAAATCCACAACGAGCTTGTTTTGTGGCTTTCTTATACACTTTCGTACTTGATACACAGCAAAAAAGCAAGTTTGAATTCTCCGAAGTTATTTGTACTGCACCTGCATAACATAACACTTAGACGTTATTACGAAACTTTACACATAAACAGATGTTAACACGGCAGAGAGCAATTTTCTGACACTTAACATGTCAGTTGGTGTAAAACACGGGGGGCTTTTAAGTGTACGAATCGTGTAATGGCGGTTGTAGTAGGAGGGCGATCAAACTTCTGCGCACGCGCACGTCACGCAACTACTTTCGCCGATTAAATCTGACGCCATCCAAGATTTTGTACGTGACAGACGTTTAACGCACAGCCATTACGAAAGCACGTCACGACTCAAACAATTTATTTGACACGATAATACATTTCATAAAGTAATTTAGTACCCTAATTGGGGCTAGCATAATGCATTAATCGCTTCTATGATTAAGTAAATAATTGCTTGTGCAATTATTATATTCTATTGGTGTCGTCTTGCGTTATAAATACGATGTATAAATCACCTTCAGCTAAAATTATCGCTATTTTAAAATAATAACTAAGTTTTAATGGTCAACCGATACCTTGGCTAAGGTCGTTCTCGGGGCTGTTTATATACAGAAAAAGCGAAACAAATTCGAAAGGTTTTCTAGCTGACAAACGACTTAGGGATCAAATTCAATAATGTACAATGCATTGCGATAATTCCTTCAAAAAGTAAATAGATAATAGATACTCATTACCACTTAAACTGCTTAAAAGATTAACATTGACAAAAACATTTGGAGGCATCACGTGTTGAACCACATGTGATAAATATATGGAGTCCCACGTACGAATGTTTCTGGATCCAATTTCAAATCCTATTACAGCTATAAAATTCTGTTGAACTATCAGTAAAAGAGCTTGCTCTGCCTATTTAATCATTATCGGATTAGTTGATACTAAAGTAATCAATTAAATCCTGGCAATGTTCATTAAAAAGATTCCATTCCATGAAATGTAAGGATTAAAGTCCTCCAGAGAATTTCAGTTGTCATGTGTATCATATTTTTAAACCCTAATTAGTAAGTTCCCGTAAGTTAAATATTTTAATTAAGTTCTAGCATGAATGTAAATTTTCAGGATAAACTAAAATCTTAGATGTATGTCTCTCTTTATCTCTGCCATATGTGCTAAATACCAATTAAGATTTAAGGAAATAAACAATTTCCACGCTTCTATTTTAGCAATTCCGAACCATTCAGAGAAAATTAAATAAAGTCCATGAACAACGTCGGAAATAGTTTAGACCAGCAAGTCCAAAACGTTTAACTAAAAATACCGCAGTCTGAACGTTTGAACATTTTCAGCAAACGCTCGGGACAGTGACGCCTATCTATTTCGAGCTGAATGAGCAAGTCTGTCGATACGTCCTGATTGATGAGGGCGACATTTGTGAACTATGAGCACGTCATCCACAACACTTTCACTCATAATGACACACAGCTATACATCAGCGTTAACCGACAAACTGTAGCCACAGGCGACGTCTCACACCATATCATAATACGCACGTGCAACAAAAGTTGTACGGATTATTACCTTTAATAAACATACGGGTGAAATTGAACCGGAAGATCGAAAAGAAATCGCTGCACAACTAGCGATGTGGTTGAGACAATTTTCGAAAGCTGATGTCTTATTCCGCACTCCATATATTATTGGCAATAAAAGAACAGTTTTATTTATATTATACGACGTTGAGTGTAATGGATAATTTTGCAAGCTGTGAGAATATTTCTCGAATTGCTTTATTTAAGATCGCCGTTCCATTATGTTTATATAATAAGAAATTAAATGGGGTATTTTTTCTGTGGAAAGTTTTTTTTTCCATTGCGATCGTGTGATCTTTAGACTTTTTGTGTTCGAATCACGTTCTGGTAACTTATTTAACATCTTGCCTTCTCTCGAACTCGGTGAAGTTTAAGGATAGAAATCAAAACAATGTATCGTGAACAAAATACTAATTCGTATTTACAACTTGTTTACATATAGTGATTTAACTTATCAAACCGTATTTCTTGTGAAGAAATGTTTATGCTTCATACGTACCACCAATCTATTGCCAAAAATATTAAAAGTGTAGCAAGTCATCAAGACGCAACCAAGGCTAAACTTTTAAAATGGCTGTTTTAAAATACACATAAAAAAGATTCACAGCAATAAAATGAAATTATAACTTTAATACCAGACATTTGAATGGACATCGTATAATCAATTACTACACTGGACCATTAATTTCTACACAATGTCGTTTGGCAACACACATAACGTTACCACGGATTACAGAATGATCTTACAGAACAAATTGATATCTGTTATGTTATTGATCAAATCGTGATTGTAAGTGTACGCTCGTGCGCACATTATTAGATAGCGGTTATCGAATGTGTTGTATAATACAAAAGCTTTTGGGTGGACTGTATGTTTTTAATTTCCTTGTGAACGTTGTGACATTTCCGAAAAAAAACGTATGTTGTTTATACTTAATCAATTTGTAGACATTATTTCTTCAATTATAGTACTCCAATCTGAAGGATTATGGCTTGGAGTAATAACACAAATGCTCAACAAATATGAGATTAATATTGGTAATCATTCATCGGAGAATAATAAGACCCGACGTTGAAGAATTAATTGGTATGTACCCGAAACAGATGAATAAACATATATTTTAACAACGAAATTTCATAAAAACTGTTTCTTAATTATATCACAACACCGACATCTTGGGTAAGATGATGTGACGCTATCACCGTTACAGATAATTTACACGAATTTGTCTCAAAATTAGCGTACTCTGGCTAGTGAGTAACTAGAGCGAGTCGCTTTGGACACAAAAGAGATGAAAAAAAATCTGTTTTGTTGCGTCCGCGCTTGATTGACAACGATGTGAACATTTATTTTGCTATTTTTAACACTTTTTCTTGGTTAGGCGTAACTTTCTGTCTGGAAAACACTTTCCATTAATTTGTTAGTGGAAAGTATTATAATTTATAAATATGTCGATATCACCCTATTTATAGCAGATAATGGTTTTGAAAGGCTTTTGAGGGCTGAGAAATGAAATGAACGATGGAAAAGTTTAAAAAAGTGATGTAAAAAGTTAAAACTTGGTAAGTTACACAGTGGCAGTGAAATGGGAACGGCATTGGTGAGTTAAATTTAAGTGGGCTTGCTTTTGCCAGGGATTTGATTACGATAAAAACTGATAAGAGATTTATGTTATAGTATGTAGAAAGAAATATTTAAAAATTAATATGTTCGTCACTTTTGTTTCTTCTATATTATGAGCTCTTTGATAAATACACTATACGTATATAACATGTTATACTTACAGACATGTGTATACTTTGTGGCTTATTTATGATACATTGTATACTTATTTATTATACCAAACGACCAAAAATTCAAAAAAGGATTCTAAAAAGCCGTTACGAAGACAGCGCCGGTTATATTATGAACCGTTTCATTGTATTATGTTTAAGCACGAATTTTAAGTTTACATCACAGAATACTAACAGAAGTCAAGCTTGTGTATGTACTTCACTTTTGTTGCCACACTCACACTACGCTCGGCGTTCGCGACAGGGCTGTTAACTCTGGCTTATGCGAAAACAAGTACCGCGGTAATAGCACTCGTATCGTTTGATTGATTGTTAAAATACAATATAAAAAACAATAACAAAATGAATAAATTGTCATTTTATTTATATAGTCGTTGCGAATCTGTATGTCATAATCTAAGATTTTTTTAAATCATTTTTGTATAAAATTGAGTTTTTTTTAAGAAATGTATATTCAATTATTAAAATCTGAAGTTTTATATACAAGTGTAATAAATTTTATTCATTTGCTCCAATCTTTGCACATAAAATATCACTAGATGCGTGAGGGTTACTACAAAAAAACGATACGAACTTCGAATGTTCGGACGCCGTAAGTAAAACTTTACTAATGTGCCTAGAAACTCCACAAAATGTTGGAATCCTCAATCGTACGTATTAACCATAGACTAAGTTCGGAGAAAATGATAAGTATAATGGACAATAGTATTGATTTTTAGAAGTGGAAAACTTAAATCTTACTCCGGATGTCAAACATCCGACCTTTCGAAGTTCGTATCGTTTTATAGAGTAACCTCCCGTGTCCGAAGCGAGTGACACTCGCGCTCGCAGTGGTTTCGACTGGTCTCAAATATCGTGTCGGTGAACGCTGTCTATGTGTGCGTTGGTTTCGCGCGCTTTGTATGGAGCTTGACTTCTGTTAGTATTCTGTGGTTTACATCGCGTGCTCGCAAAGGGCTGGGCTGAGGGATTACGACAGCGGGCGTGGCATGTAACGTAGTAACAGCACGAGACACCGACTCCACTGTACTGTCATGTTGCCACAAAAAAACTAGCGTAATTATGTTTGACACGCACTATTTTAATAGGAAACATTCATAGGCGACGTTAGAACAAATACCTTTGCTAGTCGAATCCATTATCATCTTTCTTATAACAGTATGTATTAGATGTCTGGAGTGGTGAAGAATGTTAATTAAAATTATAGGTTCTAATGCAACGTCTTTCGTAAACAACCAACATGAACATCAAAAATATGTTTAAATTATACATACACTATAAAGATCCCATTTGTCAATACCTACAATAAACTTTTGGGTCGTAACCACTATCCATAATAAACAGCATAATCGAAGGCTAATCTCATAAATCATAACTTTAGCAATATTTCCTTGCTCATCGTTAAACAAAAATGACAATTCGACGGCATATCTCCAATCTTCACAAATTCAATAAAGAAGAATATTACTTGGTCAGTTCCTATAGCAATGAGTGTATAATAGAGCAACACATCTAGGCAACACTGGGCGCACTCCAATTAAGGACAGGTCTCTGGCGAAATAGAACTTTCTGTTGGGTATAGGTCAGAGAGCAAATGTTTGATGTCGGAAAATACCAAGTGCACTGAAGCTATTACATAAATGATTCGCCATGTTGAAAAAGGTTAAGAAAAACTACATTTCTCGTACAATTCTTGCATTGTTATCTTGATTTTAAAATGTCAAAAAACACCAAGTATCAATCTAATTTTTCTGTTTAGGTTATATTAGGATATACTTAAATTGATATGGAAAAAGCTTCTTAAACATATAAGTTACTCGTTACAAAAGCTCCGAAGCACGGTATATTGAAATACAATAAGCAGTAAAAAATCTAAAACGGAAAACCACATTCACTCTCACGGATTAAGATTTAATGTGTCAAAATAAAAACATCGTGACAGTCGAGTTGGGCGCGACAGGATATAAGCCGAGTCACAACTCCGTCTTACCGTCGTCGGTCGCTATTAATATTAATAATATCATGTTAGACACCGAACCGAGTAGTGTGACCAGACACCAATGAATTATAGGGCCTTGTCAGGGAAAATCGGAACAACGACGAAATATGCACGAGGTCGCCGCGGTTTCTCGAGATTTGTGATAACCACTGTACGCAAACAACTGAGGCCTTTTACTGTAAAGACAAAACTTTGCAATAAATTTAATGGATGCAATAGCTCTTTAAATAGTACATTTAAGCATGTATGTTAAAGAACAGTAAAACTTGATCATTAAAGAAATTAATTTCGCGTTCATTACAAATTAAGCACCAAAGGCTAAATTAAGTCCACATCCATTTAAAACGCTAAAATAAGAAAGTTGTAATAAACATAAATTAAATCAACTAATTAAACGAATAGCGTGCTTGAATAAAACATGCAATGATAAAAGTGTATGACCCATATGCGAGGAATACTAATGGTGTTTGCGTCGATATCGTCCTATTTAAAAACTGGACACAACAGCCTGCACCGGCAACAAGCAGCGGTAAGTAATCTGGGAGCTGTTATGAAATACGATATTTAATATATCGTGCGATACTTCATGTTGAAATCTACTCCAAAAACGAAGGCATTTTTACTATGATGTCTATGAATACTATTCGACACTTGTCAACATTGTTGAATCGTTCAACAGTTGATATCATTGAAAACAAAGACACTAGAGTTAGGTTTTAACACGTTAAATTGCACGATATATCGAATATCGATGTTTGCAGTAGCCCCCCTAGTGGTCGGCCGTCGGTGGTCGGCGAAACGAAACCCCGGCCGGACACCGGACGCATTCACCGATATCGCATTAGAAACCTTTACGGCACAGTAAACAGACAGTAACACAACTAAACTCTCCAGTAATCGAACGTGTTTTTATAAAAGTAATCAAATAAAACATTCAGCTTTCGTCGTTTACGATTACTATCGCAATCTCGCAAACACTACCACCATTAAGCATACTTTCTACGTGATCGGTGCATTTGCCGTGCAATAAATGCTGCGTCGATTTGTATTGTATCGCATTAAATATATTAACTAACATAATATAAACCTGTAAAGTGATTTATCTGCTGTAAATTTTAACACATGGAATTTTTTCTTTGTATCGACACTTTTCAGCACTCATACTGAGAAAAGATTTCTATTTAGAATATTACACAAATACTACAGAATTAAAAGTAATTACATGATATTTAAGTGAATATTATAAATTATTTCACATTTGAGTTGAGTTACTGCACATGGTTTTTACTATGCAAGCGCACCCAGACGCATGTTGGTTAAGCGGCGCAGTTCATAGAATAAACACACTGCAATTTGTTGCGGATCAAGATCAAGTTGAATAGAAATAGAGCGATCAACATCTGCGTACATTTTCTAATTTGCTATACAAACCATTTGAAATAACTGGTTTCCTTCTAGCTCACTTTTATTTTTTATTCACCTAAAATGTATCAAAATTAATATTGAGTACCAAAACTATTGTGAATGTTTAGAACAAGGATTTTTCAATGCAATGTTTATTCGAAATACTTTTTTTCTAGGATATTATACAGGAACTATTGACTGAATTGATTAATAAATTAGAATTGATACATATGAATAAATTAACAAAACAAACTATTTTATATAATGCAAACGCTCTTTCAAACGCATGGAGATGAAATATTTTACTATGCAAATAAAACGTATATTCTTATTCTGACTTAAAATATTCAATTCGCCCACGCAAATGCTGATTGAATTTAAATAGCGAAACCAAAAAAAACAATGATAAATAAATAATATAATTTCATCAGGACTAAATTTATCTATGTCACTAGAACAAAACATTTTGTAAATAAAATAACATTATAATTAAAAAAACATTTACTTGCTACGGCCGTAATGACGAGCTCAAAGAGGATCATAAAAATACTCCGAACCGCATCGACTTATCCAACCAGCAAGGTAATTTATTATGCCTCAAAAAGGTAATAAGGATAATGCAAATGTACCGATTCGGTGTATTCTTCTACTAGATATTGACGATAAACATCGCATCAGAATAAGGAGATAATGATTCTATTGATTCTCATCTGGTTTTATTAGCTTACGTACAAGGTAAAGACTTATTTAGAATTTTTTATGGATATAAATTAAAGCACTTTGGTACAAATTAGTACTAATATATATGTATCTAAAACGTGTAAAACAAAAAAATTGTGTGGTACTGATAATTTAGAATAAGAACGCTATTATTTCTGCGACAGATTCAACGTTACGGTTACGCCGAGTTTATGAAAAATTAGGCATTCAAATAATTGTTCTAAGGTAAAATAAGTTATAAATCTCGAATATATCAGATTAATATGATTGCACAATAAAAGACTATTGCAACGAAGAATCGATTGGCTCATATGCAGGTAATATAGCTTTTAAGTTGAAAGTCAGCACGAAAAAATGCTATTGTTCGAACTGTAACACTATTTATGGTAGGTAGCATCAGTGGCGTGCCTAGGGTTGTGGACTAGGGCAAGCCCAATATTTTTTTTAGCAAGAATATGTATTGGTTCAGGAGCAAAATGGTATTAAGAAAGAAGAACGTGTTCATCATGCGATAGGGGGCGAGCCTATGCGATAAAAAGTATATAGAAAAACGACCCGAGATTCGAATCCGAGACCTCAACTTTGCGCCATCGAGGCAGTCCTAGACCGGTAGGTCGTGTGGTAACACGATCTATATAAGATTAGGATAAAAACTAATAAAATAATAACTGTCTTTATCACCGTTATGAAAAAATCTATTACTATAAGTTGTTTCGAAAAAATCTAATAGATGGCGCGATTTTCACAGCCAGCTATTTAATATTGCCAAAATACTGAATGGCCTATCATTAGTTTTAAATAGATGAATAAAACAAATGTGTAAGTCAAATTACTTTTGGGCATGCATACGTAACTTTATATTGCAATTATTTTGTAAATTAATTACAATATAAAGTTAACAATAAAAAGCCACTACAATAGCACAAGTACGGCGCCGTGTTTAATTTCGCGGCCAGAAATTATTGTTATTAATACATTCATGTTATGTTTTTGTGTATGCATGTGATTTTTTGATTCATCATGAGCCCTGAAAGGAAGCTCTTGATGAGCTCAATGGCAAACAGTGTCAGCTAATATCTGAAAAACACTACGGTTACTGTCTACGCGAGCATAATGTTTTGAAATCTCATCACATATGTATCTGACGCATAAAGAGGTTTCTATACGCTGTTTACCGGAATTATGAAAAGATGTTAATGCATAATATAGTTTTCTGTACTTTGAGAAATCACAACAAATCAGGCGTAGGTTTTGGACCAGATACGAGTAGTTGTTTGTCAACGAAATGTAATGAATTTACCTTTTCCTCGCCGATCAACACTTGCACGCACTTCAAACCATCACAAGGCACATTTTCACCCATTATTATACGTAATAAACGTAAAATACTATAATTAAACGAAAACTAAACGTATATGTTTTGTGATTACTGGTTAATCGTCCGCTCGAAAGACATAATAATAAACGTGAAACTATCCACATTCCACAAGTCCTAAATTATGTACAATTCCAAATTATATATTAATAAACATATTTAAAACATCATAATACGGTCTCAAAAAATATCAATTTATTTTATATATTATCCAATATAACTTATAGCAAAACATAAATATTTTTCCATAAATTTGGATCATAATATGACGCGTCAAGTGCACAACTTCACTACGCGAAGCCAGGCATTTTGCTTGGTACAAATTGCATTATAGAATAGCTATATGTATAGGTACGTAGTGTCATGGTAGTAGCAATTCACCCATAGGTGCGACTGAGAGGGCAATATACGCCAAAAGCCAGGTAAAAGCACACGAGAGAGAAAAAGATAGATAATACTTTGGTGTGTTCCGTCTTTTTAAGATATTGCGTCACGACTCACGCGTGGACCAGCGTTGATTTTGAATGAAATATTTTTATGTTAGTTTTAGACCGCGGCGCTCGCTTAGGCGAGTTGCCAGGCGTGGCGCTGCGGGCGCGGGTGCTCCGTCGCAGGCGCGGGGCTCCATTATGGCCGCCGCGACGCGGTAAATTTAAAAATGATAGACGTTTTGCATTAAACGAATGTATTTTATTTATGTTACTAATTTTCCTTTAAGATTGAGTATATGCGTATTAAGTAGGGCAAGCCGGGCTTTTGGGCTTGTATGGAAGTACCGCCACTGGGTAGCATATGTGAATATGGTTTCATTATGCGGCACAAGCCTTGACACGCTGACTACGGGACCATAATAAGATTTCTTCACAAAGTTCGATGGTTGAAATTGGAACATCGACATGTTAAAATAGGTCTTACATTTCGAATAAAAATAAGTAATGATTATTTCATTTCACTTTAATGACCCAATTGTAACTATAAACTTTATTTGCCATTGCATTAAATTTCGTTCCAACTTGTTATGCAATAGTGCTTATGGCAAGTTTTTTTTATTACGCCGAGGTATTCCTGCAGCTCAGTGGTTCACAACTTTATATTGGATCAGAGCCAAAACGTGGCCAATTTTTACAGCATCGCTGTGCGTCGTGCTGCATAAGGAGTAGAAAGTTTACAACTCTGGTCCAAACAATCCTGAGACCTAAAAGGTAAGCTTTTCTTGCCAGAAGACATTTTTATCTAGCCCGAATAGAAACAAAGCAGGTTATTTTATAAATGGTCGTGTATTATTATTTATATAACTTATTTCATTATTTTACTTAGTTTGTTCCAATTTATCTAATCTATATATCATTTTCCAAAAACAAAGCAGAAACCTTTTAGTTTTCTCTGAAGGATGTCTGTGGATAGACAATATAATAAACAACCTTCGAAGAAAGATACAGCACATCAGTCATAAATTTTTAATTTACTAAACCTTTAGATATCATCAGCGATTACAATTAAGAACCACGACCGTAGATTAAAATCAAAATATGTGCACGATTAGCATACTGTTAAACTTTGTGGCAATTAGATGACTTTACAGCATCACTGATATCTTCGATGGACGAACTAGATAGACTAAGTGGATTACGCAAGCATTATCCAATATCGTTTGATAACGCTGCTTTAACTACTCGTGACATTATAGACTGGTTTGTATTAGAAACATCTTCCGATGTGATTCATAATCACAGCCAGACCAGTTCTCGCCTTCGTTACTTCCTGGAGCATTGTTTGCGACACATGCTTAGAGCATTATAAATTAATCTAGGATACGACTGACACTATATGCAAATCGGCTTTGCAAAGAATACTAAGTAGTACACTCACCTACGCATAAAAAATCGTGGAATATGCCTTTCTAATTAATATTTAAAAATCATTAGCTATAATTAAGACAAAAACAAGAATTGACGTATTACTTTAGGGCTGCGTTTCCTAATTAACAGTCCACTCACTGTCCACGGTCGTTTAAGTCACATTGAAAAGACATTGAAAATTAGGTAAGTCAAGTTAATCTGCAATATTAACCAAACATCCTACACCACAAAAAAGTGGAATCTTTGGTTATTATTCGGACAATGACAAGTAATGATTCCATCATTACTGAAGTGTGCTGTTAAATGTAACTTCGTAAAACGTAACCAAAAACTGTAATCATGAAACGTCGAGACGTTTACATTACTTAACGTAAGCACTGCACTACGGCCTACAAACTATATAAGATGAGCAATCCAAACGTACGAAATTGAACAAAAGAAAATAAAGTGTCTTAAATCAAACTTGAAAGTAAGCAACAATGGACTATTTGAACTAAATTTACTACTAGAAAACCAAAATTGCCTTAGCAATTACATTTAGCCAGGAAATACGTGTTTTAGTTACGACAGTGTCGTCACTAATTGTGGATTATTTAATCGTAATAAGACAATTGCGTGACGATTGTTACATACTGCTTATTTTAGAGAACTGTTCACGGTTAAAACCATGCGGGCGGAACAAATAAACACAAAAAATAATGTAATTAGAATTAATATTTGTCGCTTCCTGCCCCATATACATAAAATGTAGTAATTATTACAATATTGCATGATTAATTACTGTTTAAAACTCGATCTACAAACGAACAACGATAAATTAATAGTTGATGCTTAATTACCTATACGCGTATCTAAACTTTTGCCTGTTTCTACTATTGTGTGTTATCTACAATAAAATATATGTTACTTCTCTACACAATACAGTGTATATTGTTTAGAAACAAAGGCCCACATTTTTCAAGCACATTCCCAACGTCATTCCTTTCAGTAGTTTCCCATAACTTAAATTTTATGTGCATGTCGCTGCTTTATAAAAGAAAGTCAGCGTCGCATAGAATATAGTAGTTGAATAGTTAATTTACGTTGTGATATAGACGCGTATCTACCGTGACATGTATGCTATAAAACGTTATTAAAGTATTAAACGTTTCACTTTCTCGCCTCCAACCGTTTTGCGTTGATGAATCACTCAATCGTTCATACGCTCATAAACGATTAGATTATTCATATACTAAAGATTTTTATTAGCAATAAAATATCAGCAACTACATGGATGTTTGCTTTGGTAGCGTGGGAAGAAGAATCAAACGTAGTCAGTACAGGCTAGGCTTTCGTCGAGGCCGCCGACTTAAATACAATTGACATAAGTTTCGTCATAACTCACAACACTAAAATGTCAAATTGGTAAATTTTCAGTATAAAATTTGAACAAGTTACGTGGAGACAGGAATATTGGCAACATCTGGTAATTGCAAATAACTGAATCATTACTTTTTCATTTCTAATGCGTGTAATTTAAATTCAATTTGATTAGGTATTTATATCTGATCAATGTCATTATTGTATGTTGATTTCGAGTGTACAGTCAAAATCAGTTGCACATAATTATTGCGACGAAAATAATAGTGATTTTATCTTCGTCATTTCATGATATATAAGACAAACGTTAAAAAATATTATGCACCATTGATGATCCATTATCCATGAAAGAACTTTATTTAAAATATTTCCTATTTGTATCCGAAGTTTTCAATGATTGCAGCTCACCCGATATTTTCAAAAGAAGTAATTTCTTAATAAGAGTCGTCATTAATGTTAAGTACCATGTATTGTAAGTATCTAACAAGTGATTTAAAATGAACCATCAACTCTTCCAAACATCAGAATGAGGCAAAGATTACACTGTCGGAGCACTAACGTCCAGTGAGACATAATAGCATTCGCGCATATGGGCATGGCGATAGTGTCAACTGTGTGCAATGAGCATAACGACACGGAAAACCGGGCAATCGTTTAGAAAGCAGCTTTTGTTTAGTAGTTGATAGTTAAACTCCCTGCGACCATATTTAAATAGTCGCAGTTGGGTTTCAGGGCGATTTTTCTTTTTACGACTGATTTGTTTTCAACAAATTATAAATATATTTTTTTAAAAGAAACACATTTAAATTTACAGAAATAGATTAAACTGCATATAATGTCCTGTTCAAAGATTAATCTTGCAGAAAGGTAGTGTCACTCAATTTATTATAATGAACTAATGGTATAAAGTATGAAAATCGTGGTATAATTATCATGACAGTACAATACGTATTGCCACCATTATTGCTAATGGACACGCATTTAAATGCACACGAGTAGAGTCCCTGGGAAAAACTGGACCAAATCAATCTTAATTGTGTGTGAATCTATGCAACTGAATATAATTATTGTAATTGCATACAAAAACATGAGAACGTGACTCATAGTACACACAACGCATTTAAAATATGTCTACAAAAAAGAATTGAGCCCAAGGATTGTCTTTAAACAGAACACTATTTATTAATGAAGAGAATATTGCGTAAGAGTTGAGCAAGAATTTACAATGTTTCTTCAAGTAATTGAGTTCCTATGCAACATGGACAGCTAGTGAATGCAGATTCCCAATCAATAGTTACGGAATGCAACGTAACCATATTACGTGGAACAAATCCTTTCTAGCCGGCAAGGGGGCTAGGGGAAAGCTAATTAGTTCTGAAGGGCTGCCCTTGGCAACAGGTACATATAGGGTTTCGGTAACGCCAAATGGAAATACTGATTTATATTGACTAACCAGGAAAACATAAAATCAAATTTAATCAACCAATTAATCACTGCTCGCGTTCGAGTACATTGAAGCAGCAACATCATATTATAAAAGAATAAAAAAAAAACACTTGACACTCGACACATAGTGCAAGCGCAACGCTAACGAGGAAAAAATAAAAATAATCCACGAATACCAGACAACTGATCTACACACATGTCAGAGTTTGAAGAGGTTGTTAGTTCGCAATCAGTTAGCTTGATGTGCAAGAAGCCCACATACGTTATTGTCGGTGCAATCTATTAGCTGGACGTTCGGAAATACAACCAGAGAAAGTAACTAATTACCATTGCGCTGCGAAATAATGTAGTCATAAAGACACGCAATGAGAATGACTGGCAAGCTTTCATCTTCGGCTTGGATACGGTAGTATAATGAGGGTACCCGCACCGCACTGCAAGCGACCAATCCAACAGCCAGTCTGCGGTTAGAAATCTATACTTATACACCATATAAAGTAAGTGCTATGCATTCAATGTACGTAGCATTTTTACACTTTTTCGAGATCGTAAAATTACGGTTAAGAGTTTATTAATTGGGCTCAAATGGATCACGATTCGTTTCACGAGCTAATGACATGATTGGCGGACAGGCCTCGACGCTCCGAGTGATGGATGTGACGAGACTGCTAAATAAGATCGTTTAAATGGTAGCAATGTTTCGGAGGCAGGTTGTAAGGCTGTCACCTTAGCCGCGGACGTAACTGGAGGTTAACGTTCGACGTGTTATCATTAATATTCTGGTTTGTGCTGATGGAATCACTATCACGGATCATCAAAGAGCAATTAAGTGTCGATTGCGTAATAAATACATTATGTTTAATGGGAATTCTTCGATTCTCTAAGAGAAGCCATGGGTGTAATATAAAATTAGTTGATGTAATCACAAGATAAAAAGCTGTGTAGCTAACTGTTAACGCAAACGACGTAGAAATTGATTTAATAGAAAAAGCAGGAGGAAAGTTCACAACTTTGATTGGCATATACTATACTATTCAAGCACATCGTTTAAATTGAGTACAAAAAGCGAAAATTAATCCACTAATTAAAAAACCAATGAAGAGAAGGGAAAGAAAATACCATATAACCAAAAAATCTTCTCTAATAGGTAAGGTAAAAATGTGTGTTACACAATTATCTCACCCCATACTACACTCAGCGTAAGTGCGTCACTAAGTTATCTACACGTGACCATTACACGCACCATTTTTTTCATTTTCCTCTTTGAGAAAAACGAAACTTTTTTCATCATACACGTTTCAATACACACACATGTGATATGTAAATCCAGTGGAATTCGGGTAAGGTCGCGAAGTCGCAGACTTGCGAAACGGCAAGACGAAAAGGCACTACTGGCTGACAAAACTTGAACGCTGCCAACTGGGTAGATAGGTTTTGCGAGGAACACGCGATCGACACAGTACTACAAGTTTTATGTTTATAGTAAACAAGTTTACATTATAACATGCTTGTCCAATGTGACCTGTTACTTGATTTTTTCAAGATAATAAATTACAACGTACAGTGTTGCCTGAACACGTTTAATTATGAAACATAATAACTATTCACAAATATGAAGTGTAACCATTTCCCCTATAATACAGTCCAACAATAAAAAAATAAAAATTTAATTTGGGCGAAAATATTTTTTCCGGAAACAATTGAATAACTAAATCGTTACATAATTCGTATCTTAAGTAAATATAAACTTTGTATGATGCAATTTTTCATTAAAACTGTAAAAGTATCAGGCTGATGGCTTGCTGTCAAACGGTCCAACAAATAACAGTAATAGTATAAGTTAGGCGTGGTGAGGGGAATGTTCACGCGAAGCAGCGCACCCGCCCGCCCCTGGTACCATGGCACCGACAGCTGCCTCGCTAGACATGCGACCTTAAACGCTGTAAAAAACGTTTTATCTATATAAGGCAGGCTTTTTGCCGGATAACTCAAGCCATTAATTTATATAGGTTTATTCAGTCGACTGTGAAATGGATTATAGCGTTCCTATTCATACTCCGTTATTCTCTGTATAATAAGAGATATGAACCCGAATAAGCGAGGCTTTATGCAAATTCATCTTTTATCTAGATTCGGAGTGAAATCTCGAAGCATTCGCGACTTCTCCTTAAGAGGCAACGTCTTAAAACAGCTGAACTATAACACTTTATGTAGGTATCTGTGTAATGCTGAATACCATAACAAGAGCATTGTTTTAAAAATAACTCCATATTGCTACCACTTGATAGGGAATTGTAAAGTTATTCCTAATGAACTCGACGTAAGTGCCCAATCGAGGTGTAGTATATTTTTTTATACAATATTGTGAATTAACGTTGAACAAAACCTGCCCCGATTCGACAGCTGCGTAGCGGCAGATGCTGGGCACCATCTGCACTCTGAGTAATGCCGCATAATGAGATAATAAGGTAGACATTATAATGTATCAAAAGGGTCCAGAAACGCTTCGAATTTATAAACAGTGTGACATTTTCCTATATTAATAGATGTTTTGAAAATGAATGCGTAGGAAATATAATAATTCCCGCACAAACTCTACTTATCTCTCGATATCTGCGCAACTCTTCGATAAAAAGCCTAATATACGTGTTATATCAACATAATGACATACACATCACGTACAACCAAGAACGGGAGGTACATGCGTAGGAGTAAAAACTCAATTATTCGAGACTGCACCATTTAACATAGCCAGCGTTGTATTTCGCACAAATTAAATTGTGTCAGCTGCTTGCCCCACATCGCATTGTTCCGCCGTGGGATCAAGAAACTATTATTGTTCATCGGCAACTGTTGGCAAAATAGAAAACCGCGAACAATAGTATGTTATTTTTTTTAACTTCCCGCGCCGAAGTCGCGCTCAGACGAGTAATACTTACAGCAGATACGTAAGCGTGATGCAGTTTTACGTTGTCAAGTTTCTACTTTCACGAGACAGAAGTCAGTAGTACCATACGATAAGAATGCAATTAGGTTATGGCAGCACGTTTCTGGCTGTCACTTGTACAGTAAACAAACACAAATCTTGCGTTTCTCGTAAGCACATACTCGTATGAAGATAACCCATCTTGTTGGCAGGCGTCGCGAATCACGCAGAAACGGCCTACAACTCGCAGTCGATTGCACTAAAGATAAATCCATACCCTTATCTGTGTGCGCGGACTATATAATGCACTTGTAATAAATTACGTAAACACACCGGTTTCGATGTACCATCAAAACTAGCACTAGACGAGATGTAAGCAGACGTCGTTAGACAAATTTCCGTGTGCTAGATACCTACTTATTCATTTTTTGCTTGTTTTGAATAATACAAATATTGCTTAGTATGCTGAATAAACTAAATACATAATTATGTTACTTTAGTTTAATATTTAATACGGTTATTATAGCAAAAAAGAAGCCACTAAATCATATTGAATTTATAATGCATCCACAAAGTGAATGACATTTTATAAACAATTTTTAGCCATTGAATGATTTGTCTTCGTCGCTCAAACTGAATTCAAAAGTTGTTCGAAAGGCACAAGCCATTCAATAAATAAAATAGAATTAAAAACTGTGTATGAATAAGGACGTAAAAAATAATTTCATGATTATAGATAAACATAATATCTTATGGATGCTCTCAAAGCAGGGCTCTGATGTATTCGCAACAAGAGTGTTCTAACTGTGACGTTATGAAGTATCTGTGACTTGGATCTAGTTGTATTTGTGTGTACAACTTCATACATGTGTATGAATGAATTGTGTCTATGATGAGTCACAGTTGTCGACAATAAGTAGGTCAAACTCCCTGTAGAACAAAATGAGGGGAGATACAGACAAACAACAGTCATAACACACATTTACACATGTTGAAGCACTAGATTATATTGCAAGAATCTATGAAATAAACAATTTTTTTTTTCTGATTTAATTATAACATTTAGAACGAATCTAATCTAGTAAAATAATTGGGAAACAATTAAAAAGATTTTAACTACTTAATATACTAATTACTACTAGACAAATAGATACTTAATCAATTATTCAAATATTTATATAAACATTTGAACAATATCATGTAATGTTCACATTAACATAAACTTTTTTATGACATAAAACTAGCATACTAACTATTGAATTATATCCCGTTTTGCAAGTTCACCTATTACATATTCTATGTTGATGATTGGCTAATGCATCAAAGCATAAAAAAATCACAGAGCATAGCATTATAGTCTGTTTAATTCACAATTATGTAAAACTGACTGAAGTGACATAATAACTGAGTCTGCAATCTTTCATTCAATGTAACCATACTGTTCAATAAGTGTCTATTTTGTCTTGCCACTCGTAGCTAGACCTGCGACTTAGCTTATGTATGATATACTCCATAAACATGATGTGATATATTTAATTAAGTTGGTAGGCAAAAAATACAAATTATTTTCAGTAGGTCTACACATTTGTAAATTCTGTAACACCTAATAGAAGTCAAGTTAGTAAACTACACTTTAAAACTCTACAGGTGAAGTGAGACCTTGGTTTACGCTGACTCAGGCAGTGTACACACCTATGCTATTACAATATGTGTGAATTAGGCAACAAGTTATTTAATAGATTTCATATTATTTAGGTTTCAATCCTTCAATATTGTACAAAAAGTAAAGAATAAGAAAAGAGTATTTCGTTTTACTGATGTTTATTACCACAAATATTTAAAAAGAGGAATAAAATATTACAGTCACTTTTCAAATGTTAAAACTAATGTTTAATACAAAATTATAACAATATAATAATTGCTACACTAACAGAATATTTGTGCATTTTGAGATTAAGCCTGAGTTGGGTGATAGCATGTATGGACTTTCAGGTTTTGGGCTCAAATCCCATATGGGGTAAAACACTGGGTTTTTGTTTGCCTTTTATACTTTTAGGAACAGAAATCATAATCTTAAAGGAGTGGGCTTATGTAATAAAAAAATGCATAGATTTAGGTACACTATCCATGACTAGCATTTGACAGATCATAAATAAAAATGAAATAATTTTTTTATAATGGAATTTGTTACATTTCTGATTGACATCATATTCAACCTCTGCAATAGCAATCAAAACTAAGGAAGCAAGACCCGCTTACATAAAATACTAAAAGATATTGCCCCCTATCAGGAAACTAAACACATAGTGCAATAATTCTTACATAATTATCAATTTTAATATAGAAATGATTATTGCAACATTAAAGTAAATAAGTGACACATGCATATAGTCTTCTATTCAACTGTGCCATAGCCCAGGTGATTGAATATTGAGGATAGCAGAGCCTAGCATTTGGTAGAAATAAACTATAACAAATATGTATAAAAGCCAATATTAACTCAATCTTATAATGTGTTTTAATCATATAAAATGTAGTCAATAAGATAAGCAATAGTGAAAACAAGAATATTTTACACAAAGATATGATTTTATCACTTTTACCATCTTTGTTAGATATGAAATCCGATTGAAGATTTACATTCAGAATATCCAATAAATATTTTTAAACCTCCATAAAACAATACATTTTGTAACATCTACAATCCTGCATTTACAATCCCGGACTAAATTTTGACTCAACAGTTGGTAACAGCAGAACATATAAATTATAAATGTGAAGGTGCAGATATTTCAATTGTATGAGCAACAAAGTTTTAACGCAAAAACAGTAACCTTGAGTTCAAACAAGTCTTTCTTAATATCTTAATGAATTTATTTGTGCTTGATATGGATACCCCCAAGAGTTATTAAATTGTTATTGTTATTTGAGGGTATATCAAGTAATTGATTGTTAGGTGGGTCGATGTGCCCATTGTCTTTCCTAAGGTAAAGATAGTAACAATAATTGCTTACCACATTGTAATTGAAGGTTGCGGCCCGAGGGTCGAAATATTCTCTATTCAGCTTTTCCTCCATGGTTTAAACTTCGAACACTAACTTTTGAAAGTTCTTACAACACACACACGTTGTAATTTCAGCATTTTATTTGAAGAAAAACTTTTTTAATACTTTCGACAACCGTTGGGAGCGTCCGAAGTAACATTTTTGGTCACTTTCGTTTTAGACCCGGAATTTATTTCGTAGGTTTCTAACACATAAATTAATTTATGTTTATTTATTATATACCATCAAAAATAATATAATTTTATAAATACCGAGGAAATAATTAAATTTCGTTTGACAAATATTTACTTGACACACAAATGCACAAAACTGTCAAAGACGCCATAGTAGTATTAGGTATAGACAATAAAATTCCAAACTCTTTAATCATTATCAAGTTAATTTTTACCTACCAATACACCCCGTATTTTAAATTTTAATGTTAGAAATGTGAAAAAGACTTGTTTCTTACAAATAATAATTTCAATTTATTTTTAAAGAGACATTTTACAATATGTTTTATAAAATTATCATAACTCATGAGTTTTGTTACAATTAAAAGATGGCGCTTTAAAACAAATCAGTTTAAGAGAGTAACCGCCTACTGAAATCTTAAGAAATCTTTAATGACTAAGTACCGGATTTTAAGCATTTTTATATTATATGTTTATTTTGGATAAATAACTAGAATATGTAAATATAAAGCTAGAAAATTTAATATTGTCTTTAAATTAGTACATCTGCGCCACCGAAACGGTCGTACGATACGATGGCCTCGGGTTCCAATACCGGGTCGAGCAGTGATCTTAGATTATTCAATTCAACCAGGAATTCGGGCCTGATATGTCAATAGGCTCGCCCCCTAACACATCGTGGGCCGAAAACCACGAGGCGAAACGTGCGTATCTGGTGGCACCTCTGCCTACCCTTTCTGGGAAAAATGCGGAGTTTATTTATGTACGTATGTAAATTACGTGTTTATTCAACCACGAATTACAGTCTCTATTCTTAGAGACAGTGAAATAAGCATTAAAAATAAATATGCCCTTTAATTATATTGTCAATACATCGATATATTTATATGTCCTTAAATTAAGGAATAGATTAATTAATACAATTCAAGTTATCATTTCTACCAAGCCAAGTTATTTAAAATGTAAAAATACCACGGCAAGTTATTTAAAACAATTAGAAACATTGTTTTAAATTAACATAATCAACATAATAATTATATGTAAGGTTTATTTCTATTCATACTCTTGTAGTAGCAATTTCCCTGCTATTATTTCTATACACAAAGATGTATTTGAGGATAATACAAATAACAAAAAATAACAAAAATATCTGCAATCAGGATGTATCCTTCTTTTCAACATATTTGTCATAATATTTTTGAATGTGCTCAGATCCAACTTTGTCAACAATATTTTTGAGTGACAATGTAAACACTTCGTATGCTATATCTTTATCTCTTGCCAATGCTGATTCTTCACAGTAGAAACAGTTGTTAAAATACAATCCAGTAACACCTTCTAACTCTGCGGCTGTTGCGGCATATACCGTTGTTGCAGCTGCTTGTTGCTGTAATCACAATTAACACCTTTATTTATTAAGTATCTAAAAATGGTAAATCATAATAAATAAATACTAAATAAACCCAATAGTCTAACAAAAACCCATGCTCAGAACCAATACCTGTTGAATACACAAATATTTGTCTCGGTGCAGGATCGAACCCGCGGCATCACGTTTAACATCCGGTTCATCGGAGGCTATTATTTTCATTTACTATTTGGCACGTAAATGAGAAAATTATCTTGAATGATGAGAAAGAAAAAGTAACTATTAATGATAATAAAATAAATACTATACTATCTGTTACTTACAAGAGATTTAGTAAAAGGTCTAACTAATAAGAATACTAGTCTATAAAGCCACCATGACTTGCTCAAATTTGAATAGACCATGTTTCCAGGGTGCAAGGAGTTCACATAGATATTTTTACTCTTCCATTCTTCACTTAATACCTGAAAATGTATTAAAAAGTTTCACTATTGTTTAAGTGCTGTTTTATAACGAAAATGTTGGCCAATTGTACTAAGTTTTTATGTGGAGACTCACATGCACATAAGTAAACACTCAAGTTGAATAGACAATCTAATCAAGTTTGCAGAATGTATATGCAAACAGCTGTTTTCAAACAAAAATTGTTTATGCCCAAGTTCCGCAGTTTAGTTCCAGTGTCTAAAGATGATTATTATTTTTTTTATTTAATACATACACCCAACTACTGTATAATAGTCTCCTATATGAATAAGATGGGACTTTACATACCATAGATATTGTTACAAATAACTATAGTATGCAGGTTTCCTCATAATGTTTCCCTTCGCTGTTATATTGCATGGTAATAAACTATCAATGAACATGGCTTCGAAAAGTCAGAGGTGAGCTCCGAGATTTGAACCTGCGACCAACGTGAGCAAGTTGGTAGTTGCGTCTGTACCGTTTACCAACAGGCTACCACGCATTTATAACTTTTTATCTTTTTTTTATTGTTACAATATAAAAAGTGATTATATTTTATGGGATGTAGATATTTTAAAAATAAACATCTTGATGACCTTGTATTTGTTAAATGCACAATTACCTTGGCTGCTATTACATTATATAATTTAGAATTGCTGTATGACATCATTGAACTGTATTCCTCTTTTGACATTGCAAGGTTTTGCTTTGTAAACCTGTTTTGAAGGTTAGCAAATCTGTAACAGCAAATTAATTCTGTTAATATTTTCGATATACATACATGTCAGCCATACACATAAATATATGGACAGGGCGAAGAGCGCGTAGTGTTCCGACGTCAGTGGTGCGTGCAGCGCTCCACTTGAGCGTTACGATTTGTATTTTGACAGAGTTTAGTAAAAGACAAGATAATTTAACTGGTGGTGGGTATCTCATATACGTAGGTACCCCCGCAATGTCTATTTCTGCTGCCAAACAGCAGTGTGTAAATGCACTATTGTGTTTCGGATTGAAGAACTTTGTAGCCAGAGTAACATTGGACATATTGAGACTTAACATTTTATGTCTCAGTGGAATGTGAAGCATTACTTTGTAATTCAAGGTGTTGTTTAGTTTTGCTATTTTTCATTAGTCGTATTTGCCAATCATAGCAATAAAATAATGAAGGTTTAGTAAAAGAATTCTTATCACTGAAAATGACACTGATTTTTTTCTTTTATTAATTTAATAAACATTTTGCATTTCTATTTTAATGTGGTTATGAATAATATTTAATAGATGGCGCGATTTCGACTGCTATCTTATTGATACTCCAAAGGTACTGAAGGGTCTATCTTTGGTTTTTAAAGCAATTATGTTAGCCCCTACTGTATGCCTCTTTTGATTATAGTTTTAGATTGTATTGAATTTATTAAATAATTGGTATTACATTGCATAAAAACACTTGCAATCTGTCTATCTAATTCGGTATAGTACCACAAGATGGTTGGAATCTATTTCATATTCTGAAGGTTTTTACAAAGATTGAATAATATTGCAGAAGATGTTAAAATAAGGGACCCTACTATATTCATCCGAACGAACGAACGAACGAAGTTGGGCCCTACTATATTCATCCGAACGAACGAACGAACGAAGTTGGGCCCTACTATATTCATCCGAACGAACGAACGAACGAAGTTCGAAACTTCAATTATCATTTTAATTAGTTCATTTTAAAACTAAGCAGACAAATCGAAAGTTGAAAATATTTATTCCCAAAAGATTGATTGATTGATCTTACCTGTGGGATTCAGATGCAACAAATACAACTCGAGAACCCTTCTTCAATAATGGCTCAAGTAGCAGAGCTAAGTACATATGGCTCAGATGGTTGACTTGATATACTGTCTCATATTGGTCTTCAGTTTCTGTGTAAGGCAGGCCAAATACACCAGCATTGAGTATCAACATATCTAAGTGTCTGTAACCATTAAATAAAGTATATTATTATACAGGTGAATTCGCTTTTCCTCATAGTTACAGATTTGGCTAAGCACTCTGGTTCAAAATATTCACCTTGTACATACTTATACATTACATTTTCTTTGCATAAAAATTAAAAAATTCAGTTATTGTAATACTACCATTAGTTTGGCCATATTTTTATTTATTTTTCAGATAAGAGTACCTTTATAGTCAGATGTTGAATATATATTTATACAAAAAAAACGTGTTGTATAATACCTTAAAACATTGTCTGTGGTGTGCAGTGGCATGAGTAATAATCTAAGCATTATTAGTTGTTGAAGGATATAAAAATTAATAAAATATGTTGATTTTTTAGCTTTTGATATTATAGTTAACTATGAAGACCATTAGTAGTGGTAAACACTACACAAAAACTCGCGATTGGATGGCACGTAGAATTCGAAATTTCGCAGGTGTGTTTTATAATGAATAACGCAATTCGACATGTCGAAAAAATGGTTGCCTGTAAAGTCGGTTTTACGGGCGAAGATTTTACGTGACAACGTCTTTTTCTCGGTAGAATATTTATTGATATGAATATAATTAAATTAATCACTCAACTATAATTAGATCATAGTTGAGTGGGAGAGAGACGCAAGGCATTCGGCGGGCCTCTCTCTCGTTCGGTGACTCATCGTAACGTTACCGGGCGTTACACTTTTTCATAAGTGACTCCCAGCCGCAACCTAATTTAAGACATTGTCACGTCAAAATAATGATATATTACGAAGATCACATACTTAGCAAAAACTGTAGGCACTGCTAAAGCACACTTCTTAACACTCTCTAGAGATGCTAGATCTAAATGGATAGACTTTAAATTATCTTCACAAGCATTTGTTTCTGCAACAATTTGTTTTATAGCTTCGTTTGTTGCTTCCATATTCCGGTTGGCAAAGAGAATGTTGCAACCATGCCTGGCCAATGATTTGGCGGTTTCATATCCAATACCAGCATTACATCCAGTGATTAATGCATATTTTCCTGATAAGTCGATTCCATGGAGTACCTGAAAATGGTTTGTAAAATAATCATTAGTCTTTAGTCAAAGGAAAATAAATAGTAGTTAATACTACAACCAGATAAATATATATTGACCACCGCACCCGAATTGAATGCCGATGGAGCCATACAACTTTTAAAAGAAGAAGAAAGAAAAAATATAAAGTAACAACTTATAACTTTAACTACTTTTCTGTCCTCAGTTGTCATTTTGCATTTACAATCAGTATTGTAGTTAGACTCTCATTTTTATATTCCTGTTAATGGCAAGGGGAGGATGCTATTCCTTTGATGGTAAGCAACACAACTTCTCATGGACAGAAGCAAAACCAAACAGCACCATGAATAACAAAGCAATCCTTGCATTATACTGTGCTCTCCATCCTGAGACATAAGATGTTAAGTCTCAGTGTGTCCAGTAGTGACACTGGCTTCAATGTACATCTAACCGGAATAACAGTGTATTTATACTGCTTTTTGGTGGGAGTAAAAGACAACCTCTCTTATATGAGAGACCTATCACTATTAGCAAATTCTGTTAATGTCACACCCTAATTAAAAATTTTATTGTCTTATTTGAATATGATAGTATTACAGCACACACTGGTGTTCTGTCTGTAATTAAACCAAATAAGCACCCTTAGATCTAGTATTTAGATTGATTACCTGAAAAGCAGTTGATGAACCATCAAATCTCTGTCTAAAATCATGCACATGTTGCTTTTCATCTACTGTAAATGCTAGCCTGGGATCTAGGTAGGTCTTATTGTTGGTTTCCTTTTGGATATAAACAGTTTCACCCTCATCATCCACAGACTTGGTCCACCCGAATGGCAACTCCTTTGGAATAATCTTTTTCCGACCAGTTTGAGGATGTACCCATTGTATTTTATTTGTAAAAGAGCTAAAACAAAAACAAAATATATCCAACAATCATTTAGGATCCCGTCCTTACACTAAGAATAAAATGTTGTTATGTAGGTAAAAACTAAAAGACTTTTCAGTATCACTAACATAAAAATATTCACAGATTACACATATATTTTTCTCCTGTAAAAAATATAGCTGGAATGCGGTTACTTCGCGCTTCCCGCTCCTCGCCGTGTTCGCCTACGTTCTGCCTAGTAAGGTATTATTTGCTGAGCGTTATTGAGCCTTACGTTTCTACGACGCCAATTAGTCAGGTGCACTAATATTTCCGACTGGTAGTACTTACTCTATCTACAATGAATGTACTTGAACAATGGCGTAGGAAGTTAATTAGTTTCATGAAGAAAATTGAAGACTTACTTCACATAATACACATTGCCATCGTCTGTTGCTCTTTCTTCCCAGCCTTGCGGTAGATCTTCATCACTATCAGACTCTAAATTGTGCATTGTTTACAGCTATATATTAAAAATACACGTAAAACGGGCTATGTCTGAAAAGCCGGCTTCCAGTTCCGATTTTACAAATTGTGTCAGTCAATAACTTTTTTATTAGATTCATTAATGTATGATGACTGAGATCAACTTGAATAACTACCTTACTAAATAGTAAACGTAAACAGAGCTAAGATAATACAAAATGAGGTAGGTACTGAAAAATGTAAATAGATGAATCCACAGATGAATCATGAAATGTCAAAATGCAAATATCAACTTTGAATGACGTTCATAAATAGAGTCGAGCGATTCGATTATTTATTACAATAATTGATTAATTCAATTCGACTAAGTCTAGGTTAATAGACCGAAATATTGATGAATGAATCCGAAATAAGATGGAAAAATAATGAAAAAACTAATGTCAGAGCAGCTCAAATAATACATTTACAACTTACAAGAGCTGTAAATGTATTTTACTCTTTTATTTAATTTGCTAATAAAGGTAACACCCGTACTCTAAAGTCCAAATTATTTCTGTATAAGTAGTTTAAAATCTCAAAGCTGCTTTGTAAACAAAAAAGTCATAAATTATTATTTGTCCTTTATTGTAATAAAAGTTAATCAAATTGATTTTTAGCTAGAGGTCCAGTTTATTTCTATTTATTTAAGAGCGGATCCATCTTTTAAGCCAGGAGAGTGGGGGGGGGGGGGAGGTCATATTGTTATGGGCCAAGTGATTAATGCGGGCAGTATTCATAATGCCCGGGCATTATGAATATGGCTACATGATGATCGGGTAATGTGATTAATAGGTGATTTTTTACGTGGTGCGCTGCCGCATTGTCGCATCTGCGATAGATCTATAAATTAGAAAGGTTGATCTGCTTATGATTAGTTGTTTTTTAACGTCCGAAACATTATCTTCAGAAGAAAATTAGTGTACCCACTTTATGGATCAGTTAGGTCGACTGTGCCCCAAAACCGACTCGGAACACCCCGACTTCACGTAGTCTTTTGGTTACCGACCCTAGAGTGTATATAAAATGCCGGAGGCGCGGAGGGAGAGCAGCCCCCGCCCGCTGTAACGAAGGATAGGCAACCGTGCGAGCCGTAGCGGCTGAGGCTGGTCGCCAGAGGCGACCAGCAAGCCGAAGCTGCGGAGGTGAGCATGGTTGCCTATCATTTGTTACGCAAGGGCGAAGGGGCTGAACTTCCCGTAGCGCCGGAGACGATGCATAAGCTAATTTGTATTGACAACAATTGTTTCAAGGGTTAGGTTGCTATAATAGATATTTCTCAGGAATGGTGCGTTACCTTTTCATGGGAGTGTTACCAGGGGAGGCGCGACACTTCCTCTCCCCCTCCACTCCTCCCAACCCACCCCCTCGTGCTGCTCTATTCTAAATTCTACCACTTCGGCTCATTGTTTTGATTTTAATTTGCTTTACATCACTCTGCCCAATAGGCACTTTGCATTATTCATAATGCCCGGGCATTATGAATAATGCTCGATTAATCACTTGGCCCATAACAATATAACTCTTTTCAGAACACTGTGTACGATTTCAATGCTTAAATTCGTAATAATGACTTTTTAAAGTTTGTTACAGCCGTGACTTGTGAACACATACACACACTTCTTTACTTTCTTTTTAATACAGTAGTATTTATGAAAGAGTAAGAGTATAAAAGAGTAAGAGAAGTAGTATTTAATAAAAGATTTTTCATTTTTCATTTTCATTTCACGAAAAATACAAATAATACAAAGAATAATAAATAAATTCTGTCAATCTGGAGCCAACCCAAAGGGAGTCATGACCCCCATGACTTAGCCCTGGATCTAAATGGGTAAAATGAGTTAACTATTGTGACAAAATTTTTAGTAAACTTATCACAGATATGCAATATTTATCAATGCAGTTTGCATTACCTTCTCCTTCTCCTGTAGGTACTCATCGTTGTTCTCATTGCATCCCTTGGCAGACGTAATATACCCAATAGATTTCTTAAACATTACCTAATTTAGCTTAGGTAACTGGTATGAAATAATGGTATCTAGGAAAGATAACCAAACAACAAATATTACACTAAATTTAAGCATAATCTTTAAAGCTTAAGAATTTCATGTTAGCACAACAAATGCAATGTACTAAAGTGATCTGAATAAAAGGCTATATTATTATTATTAACTGGTATGAAAACTAAAATAAAAATACATCAATAATAGAACGAAAATCTAATTAATCGTTACATTAAGGGCAAGGGTTTTGTTGTTAATGTTGTGAACTAGTGTTGCCCAGCTCCCGCATAACACCATAGGGAGAGAGGGAGTGACTGCTTGGTTCTGTGTTGCCGATCAGCATAAGCCGAGTCACTTCCTTTGGCTCTACTGGCATACTTATTTGTATATAAAATGAATTCATTTTGTAATTGAATTGAAGCAATAAATAGTTTCTTATTTTGTTCAATTATTTATTGTTACTGTGGTCTAAAAATATGAGTTACTAGGATTTTTTAGCTATATAATTGCGACCGCGTCACAGATTTTATACTTCTTTTAACGCAATAAAATCAAATTATAAAGAAATATGAAAGATGATTTTTCACAATTAGCTCCTACTTCCTAGTAATTCTTACTACTTAATACAAATATATTTCTTTACGTATACTTATTAGATCGGGTAGGATAAAATGTAAAAAAAGAATACAGCAATAAATTAAATATTTTATTGACCTTAATAATATTTTTACAATTAAACTACTTAAGTCTTATAATCGAGTAACACTGAGCTTTTTTGGCTTCGGTTGGGCAGCATTTGACCTTGGTAGTAATAGGGTGAGAAAACCACAAACTGAAAGGAGATGAAATTATTTTATTAATCAAAGTTAATTATGAGTTAAATATGACTAGTGACTATTTATTTAGTAATAAAGCACCAATAGTAGATATTATTTTCGGAAAACATGTTCAAACCAGATAAATAATTCAATATGTAGGTATAGAAACAATAAGGAAGTCTTAGTGTAACTTAATTGCTACTGATTTATACATTTTGATATGCAAGAAAATATTTTTTACAAAAAAAGGAATTAGCCTTTTTTAATCGATTGCTTTTTCCCTACTAAAACCACTGTTTATAATTTTATACCTAAAAAATTATTTAATACAAGTATTTAACTACGGACAAATGTCTACTATTTACGAGGTTTATTATCACATAAGTGCAAATTCATAATCCTGACCCCACATTATGATACAAATCTTGTGTCGTGAATATAAGAAACTAAACACAAGTTAACCCCCAACACCAAGTCGAAACAAATGCTGATAATAAATTATAAAGCCGTCTGTTGTACTATTATTATTATATTATTTATTAACTGTGAATGTTTATAGAAATAGTGATATAAAGGATTAAATAAATACTTATGGTTAACAGAAACATTTGCCTCGCTGCGGGGATCGAACCCGTGACCTCACTTACGGCTTACCTAAACACAACACTCCAGCACATGTACACAACATTTACTTTTATTTTTAAAATAATTAACTTACGTATCAATAGTCCGCCAAACGTGTAAAATGTGGCTTCACAGGCTAAGTCCAACAACAATCCGGCTACATTAGTGCCGATCACGGAACCTGTGCGTCCCAACATCATAGTTAATCCCACAGCCATGCCTCTGAAAGGATTATACGTAGGAAGTCAATAAATGGCAACATATATAAATTTAGAATTTTATTTCTAGCTTTTCTTCTTCTGTATTTTAAGTAGTTTTCAAGATCAGCCAACTCGCAAGGTCAAATAGACGAGTACCAAAAAGAAAATCTTTATTTGAGTGTCATAAAACTGTCGAAAATGATCTTTTATACCCACCTCAAATGTGTCGGGAATATCTCAACAGCAAACGCATTGACTGGTCCAATAGCAAGACCCATAACAGGGAAGGATGATAATAGTACCGCAAATATCATATTCTCCGTAATAAAATTGATCAGTATGCAGAATATTCCTATAAGCATGAATACTATGAGCAGCAGTGTCTTTTTTCCTATGATCTTAACAGTACTGCTAACTGCTAACGCTATGAGCGCGCAACACACATTGGCTACTGTATTTATTACAAATGTAATAGAGTCGATTGTGTCCACACATTCTGCTTCAGGTGCTGAGGCGGTCTGTAAAGATAAATATTGTATTAGTTTTTTCTTTTGTAGCAAATAATGGCGAGACGAGTTTGCCATTCGCCTGATGGTAAACATTACGACGGCTTATGGACAGTAGTAAAACCAAACAACACCATGTATTGCAAAGCAATGCGTGGCATTTCACTGCTCGCACCATCCTGAGACATAAGATGTTAAGTTTCAATATGTACAGTAGTTACTCTGTCTACAACGTCATTCAAACCGGGACACAATAGTGCAGTTGCACTGCTGTTTGGCGGGAGAAATAGACATTACGGTGGTACATACCCAGACGGCTACACATTATATGGCTCACATATTATATGAGAGACCACCAATAAGTTGTTAAATGTAATTAATTTATCATGTTCTTTAATGGTCTGAACATTGTCCTTGCCGTTTTGGTACCAATTTAATATCCCTACTTATCTGGTAAAATCTATACAGAAATATAATGATAATACCCGTGCCACAGCAACAAGTTACCTGAAGCTGATGGAATACATATTACCATAGATTCGAAAATTATTTTAAAAGTATTGTTATCAAGCGATTCAAACCAAAATTGAAAAGATTAAAACATTTAAAAAAAAAGAGTTTTATAATCACATAAAGTTATTTATGTATATGTTTTTTATTTGGGGTTTCTCAAGTTTCAAGAATTCTACTTAATATTCTAGTGACATAAACTTTTTGGCAGTTCGCAAAAACAATCCAAACGAAAGGGCAATATATTCCAGACGCGTTGTAAGTACTTTAAATCCAATGCTAAGTTATGTAACATAAGGTTTTTTATAGGTCACGAGCGTGAAATATTTCCTAATAACCATTGCGTGTTAATTATCATTGAGATCGATATCTTCCTTGATTCATTTTTATGCCCTGTTACCACCAGCTTATCGTTTTTGTTCGATAGCACATTATCAAGATTCAAGTGATAATAGGTTGGATTCCAGAGTGTTAACATCTGTTGGATCGTTTTTGGATTTCTTTTATTTTGTCTTTCATTATCATCAACTAAGTCACAGGAAGTCCGCTGCTGAACATAGGCCTCTCCCAAGGACCTCTAAATCGACCTGTTGGAAGCGGACTGCATACACTTCCTGCAACCTTAGCCAGATCGTCTGTCCACCTTGTAGGCGAGCGTCCGACATTTCCATTGCCTGTACGTGTATTTTATCATTACTAAATGTGAATTAATTTTAATTTGGATAGTATATATACCCACCTCATTCAATCTCATCGCAATGACTTCGCAGGCTGTCTTACCGGCACCACTGCCAGTTAAAACTCTGTTCAGTACGTCTGGCACCCACATATACAGCCCGTTTAATCTAGGAACAAAAATTATTATTAGGTAGAATGCTTTTCTGCCTATCCTTCTGTCCTTGTCCCGCATGTGGTTTCTCAATCTCTCTTTCTCTCTTCTAGAGAAAATCCGCTGCTGCACATTTTACACTATAGTGCAGAATGCCTATTTGCAGAACAATTGTTCTAGAGTAAAGACTAAGTAACGGCAAGCGGAGTTTTGGCCATATGTATGGTAGGCACAGTAGCGGATGTAGGATTAACGATGCCCTGGGCGAGACTTCTACGGCGCCCTATAAGTACTATCCAAATCCAAGTGAAAGACAGTAAATCCTAGATAATACACAAAACCCGTAAGTACACAAAGACTGTAAATCCCGACATTCGGCGCCCTTTTGCACTTGCGCCCTAGGGCCGTGGCCCAACCGCGCCCTACCCTAACACCGGCTCTGGGTGGACGCGCAACCGTTGCTGGATGTAGGCCGCTACCAACAAGTCGCTAGCGAAATCTTGAAATCTCTACACGCAGCATTTTAAACCTTACTATTCCCAGATAAAACATTTGTTACGGTGCGGAGATCGACTCCGCAATTCACTTCATAGACAGCAGCTTTACTACCTACACCATTAAGTGCAATAATATTTGGTCGTGATTAAATATGCCGGAACAGAAAATCTCTCATAAAACATGCTTTTTTCACAAAGAAATTTAAATTAAGACCTACTAATATATACCACCATTAAGCGCCATATACAGGGGGAGTGTTACTCTCGACGAGAATCATATGCCACTATCGCATAACATAACCGCCATAAAATCATCGTGTTTCACAAATGCTAACACGGTGCAACTTTTTTATATTCTTACGATAATCGCATGTTCGAGGCGAGAAACGCTCTCCGTGTAAATGTGTCTTTTGAATAATAAGGCAATAGGTATTGGATCGTTTAAATTGCCACTATGAGGATATTGGAGCTTATATTTTTTTCCATTTCATTGGCTGTTAGCGTGATTTATACGGTTTTCATTATAATGTAGATATGCAGGCAACAGGTAGCAAATTACGAGCACAATTATGATATACAATGACTTCGCAATATTTTAGAATACATGCATGTATCAAATGCTTCTTAATTCATGTGACCAAAGAATTATAATAAGAAAATGGTCTAGGTGTGCTATGCATCTCGTCTTTGAAAATAGGGCGCTACAATTCCAACAAGGTCTCCCTTGCCTGAAGTAGAAGGCGACTAAATCAGGGCTTGCTCACCATTTATTGCAATAAATAAAATAAAAAAATATTGAAGCTTTTAAGTGTCATATTTAACAAAAGGATATTCTTTGTCATATTCATAAAATTTTGTGAATTAGTAGGTAATACTAAACTTTTATCTTTAAATATCGCGTGATACATTTGTAAAATTATACCCTTTTAACCATGAAATAATTAAATACATCGGGGCCATTTGAAGCTGTTCTGAATTATCGATAAATACTTGTATAACTTACATTGCGAATATACCAAACAGCAAAAATCCATTCAGAGCCATCCATTTCAAGTACGGTGGTTTGAGCAGAGGTACAGTTTGTACTTTTAATGAGTTAAGGAAACTGCCTTCACGTCGTCCGGTATTCGAATCAGACAAGTATTTTATCTGCAACAATTAATTAAGTGAATCATGTCATATAAAATATATAAATATTGAAACAATGTTAATACGCTTACTGGATATTCGTCAGGGAATTTTCCTTTGTTTTTCGCGTACATAACTTGTAATACTTTGATAGCCTCGTCGTTTCTGCCTTGAGAAACGAGATACTTCGGACTCTCCGGACCGAAAGACATTAAAACAGCTGCTACTATGAAGGTGCTCGCATACAAGACCGCGAGAAGTCTCCATGGACGAAAATAATACAACCCGAAATCAACTCTGAAGTCTAGTGGAAGTATTGCCCACGCCAACACTATAATCAATATTTTTATATCAATTGTATGTTAAGGTAATATGATTATCAATATTTAATGAGGAAATTGATCGTACAGTCTGCACTGTTACTAAGATTTGCTAGACCTGTGGAGTCAGGTACGAAAAGATAAGCAAAATTTTAAACTTAATCTTTCCACTTATTAGCTCCTTAATTTATATTCTGGATTTCCTTTCGAACAATGTGGATTATGGTAGATATGTGCGGCCATGCTTGTGTTCCTAAAACAGCACCAAAATTCGATAAAAATTCCCCACCACCTATAATGAGATTATTGCGTTGATAGATACCAGATAGCGTGCGAAACATATTCTCCACCTAAAAATACTTGTAAGTGTTCGCAATCAGAATATTATCAAGGATTTGGGACACTGCATGATTGTTTTAGTTTAAAACATTAGCAAAATGTTTAATCTTTGTTGATAATTATCGGAGAACTGATAGGTTAGTCAAGAGCACACTTATTGCAAACTGATTTGGAATTAAAAACCTCAGAATACAAATGTACTTGCACATTTTTAGTATTTTACAAACATAATTCAAGGTTATGTGTTATATGTGCGATCGCTATTAATATACACCGTAGTAAACACAAATCTAAAATATTGAAAATAATTCAAAGAGTAATCTAAGTTTCATAGCTTTTTAAAAAAAATCTTTTACTCACATGGCACCAATGCAGATCCTGTTATTTGCATAGCATTTGTGATGGATAGTGTAATGTCTCTATATTTTTGAGGCAGAATCTCCCCAATGAACGTGTATGGCACAGCTGCGGGACACGCTATGCTGTGTAAAAAAACAATTATTATTATTTAGGTAGCAGTTGAATAAAATTTATGGCATGTAGTTTAATTTAGTTGGTAAATAAATATTGTTATCAAGACATTCATTAATAAAATTAAAAACACGAATCAAAACAAATAAAATTACGTTAAAGTTCTAGAGTGTGTTGTGGTCTGTTAGCAACGCACTAGACCTAATTGCCTACATATTTACGGTAGTCACGGTTTCAAATACCAGGACACATCTCTGACTTTTTAGAGACATGTGTGTTTTGATTGTCAATCGCCACGCACCAAAACGGCAAAGGGAAACATCGTGAGGAAACCTGCATACCATAGCAAGTTATACGAATTTCTATGGTATTTAAAGTCTGTCAACCGGCAATAAGCCAGCGTGGTGGACTATAAGGCCTAACCACTTTCAATCGTGCTCTCAATAGTAGAGGAGGTCTGTGCTCTGCAGTAGGACGTATATGGGCTTATACAGTAAAATTGACAAAAAAATAAATGTAGTAAATGATGACAATTTCACATTTTTCGTCCGTCGAATCCAATCAGGTGCATGATAATCAGCAAATAAGTCAGATTGCAATATTTAAATGGTTTTTATAGGTTTGCGGTTTTTGAAACTCTTTCGATTTCACTAAACTTGTACAACAATATATTACAATACAATATGAAAAAAATATTTTATAAATATTACATACCATAATGATGTTAAGAATTTGCAAATAGTAAAGCTGATGAGATCAGGCATAAAGCCGGATAAAATTCCAAAACCTCCCGCCGCAAGAGAACTGTAAACGACCATTCGCTTCCTGCCTTGTGTGTCCACTAAGTAACCCCACGGGAAAGACATGACCACTACACCTGAAAGACACGCAAGAGTAATGAATAAATTATGGACATGTGATCATATTAATTTTGAAATTGGGACGCATTATCAGCTCTTATAAATAATATTAATTTTTATTCAATAGTATAATGGTATAATGGTTTGTCGCTGCAAAATTTTGAATTGTAGTAAATTCTATGGTTTAAGGGTAGATTATACAATTGAGATTTTCTATTTGGAAAATATATCCTATTTATTTCCGACTTAGATTTTAAAGCCGCGTATCGACATTGCGACGCCGCTCGCGAGGCTGCTAACGTAGTGTTTTAAATTCTCTTTGGAGGCTGCTCGCAAGTTTGCTCGCTGGAGCAGTAAGTAGAGGCGTATTCAGATTGTCTCGCAAGGCAAACGAATTTATAAAATACATCATAGATATTTATTTAATTTTGATTGTGTGAAAATATTGATCAGTTTTCCATTGAGACTAAAACTGAAAAACGTACGTGTTTAGTTAGGTTCTCGTAAAATGATTATTACAAAACGTGTCAGTTGTCCTTTTGAGAACACTTTTATTTCAATATACTATCTCTATAATGGTTTCTTAGATTTACGCGAATGTTACACATTGAAATAAAATTATTATTTACGGATTTTATCGCGGATTTGGTTTAATTTTACATTTTTTGAGTTCCCGACGTTTCGATTACTTTACAGCTTTCGTGGTCACGGGGCGGACTGAGGTATTAGACGTCCGCTCTGTGACTGTTACAATTCAAACGTCGGGAACTCAAAAAATGTAAAATTAAACCAAATCCGCGATAAAATCCGTAAATAATAATTTTATTTCAATATACTATCTCTATCATTGCTTCTCTCCAAATCAATTAACTTAGATCGCAAAAGTAGAATAATCGAGCATCATTAAACCAGGTATTATCTGAACAATACTGAAGGTTACAATTTACATTATCAATTCTATTGCGTACTAAGAAATGCATTATTAAAACATTGGGTTCCGATGACGAGAAATGCATTAAAACTTCAAGGTGCTCCTTATTGCATTTCGTTGTCACGATATCTAAGTATAACTTGGCAAAAAAGAGTACGATGCGGTGACACCTGGCATTAAAGAAAAACAATAATTATAGCAATACTATTAAAAAAAATATGTTCGGTGAATAATACGGAGGTATTTCCATACATTTGCATTCGATCTACTGTGTTTTGTGATTTAAAATAAACAAAGAAACTATTAATAACAATAAATAAAAATATCAAGTAGTAGTATATCGGTTTGCCATATTAATATTAAATTCGATCTTAGCGCCCTCATTAAAAACAAACTCTTTTTTGCAAAGGTATATTATCCACTTTGCTACCTGAACAATATTTTTTATGGATTAAATTACGTTTATATGTTTAACCTTTGTAGTTAATCCAATTGTTCTAGTGATTTATTATGATGAAAGCTTTTATCTCATACATTTAAACATACGTAATATTAGTGATTAAGTAATTTAGCTCTTTATAAATTTAATTAACGATTCTAACTTAAATGCTAAACTCTCATTAAGATAGAATAGTGCAAAACAATAGGAAGTAATTTAGAACTTATCTTATTTAATTGCCATAATTCCAAGGAATCATTGTTGATATCATAGTTTCCTTAAGAGGTGTTTCTAGCAATGAAGGCTAGGTAAACCTTGTTTTATGTCATAAATAATCCGGCTAATGTACCTACATATATTTGTTTGATTTGTTTTGTGCACCACGTATCAAATACTAAAGGGCAATTGTGGAATAATACGTCACGAAGGTCATGTGAAAATAAAGTTTCATGAACGATTTTGAACCGAATCAGTCCGTATTTAAGACAACATTTTATATAAAAGCCTGAATTATTCACCTTCTCATATATGTATGATCATACATTTTACGGCATTCGAATTTAAGTCGGATATATGTTTATGAATGCGTTATGACGACACGCCTCGCATATTATCTTGGCGCGTGCAACATTTTGATAAAGAAAGGTTTTTTCGAGAAACAATAACAAATTCAGTAATTTTATTTTTAATATTATCTGTGCGGCTGATTCGACCTGAACCATGCGATAAGTAATTACTAATTATTATAATGTATATTGCCCACTGTACGGTCTGAGGTACGGTGGTGCGACCATACAATCTTTGGTCTGTTACCTACAAGCGTTATAATAGGTAGTTACTTCATTTTGGCAGTGAATCAAAACATCGTGAAGAACTCTGATTATCTGAGAATTATCCTTCAAAATTAGTAAGTTTGTATGTGAAGTCTACCAACTCTATATGCATGCCGTGGTGGCCTATAATTGTAACGGTATTTAACATGCGATTTACTTTTATTGCTTTGTTAGTAGTGTAAATACAGGTTATGCTGGTGAACCTAATAAAAAAATACCCTTAAAGTAAATTTTACTTTAAAGCCTATTCTTTAATTTGTAAACTGGTTTTGAAAAGATCAACACTAGAGTTTCTTGCCTGTTCTTTGCTAGTGAAAACCGCTATCCGAACCGGGCAGTAAATAAAAAAATTACTGAATCTAAATGCTGTTGAACATTTTAATGGATTCAATAAATTATTTTCAGTTTCATATCATTCGAAATGGTTGAAGTATGTGAGGCGGCTGGTTGTACAATAATTTACAAAATTACCTATTCCGGAAAAGCCGAAAACATAAATGGACTACTAACTTTGATTGTAATAGACAAACATCAGTATTGTTCTATATGTATTACTTACCAATGTAAGGTATTGAAGATATGAACCCTCTTTGTGAGTTGCTCATTTCGAGATCACATATTGCTGCTGGCAATACGAATGAGTATCCCACTGGTTCTACTATAGCTGCTATGAGGAACAACGCGAGGGCTAGGCAGTATTTTATATTGTACCACCCCAGACCTGAACAAAGAAAATCAATAATTAACTTGATTAATAAAGGATGAAAATTGATAAATATTATGGATTCAGATATTATTAGACTAAAGTATGGAACAATAAAAAATACGTATTTTGTGACTCTATGCAGGGAAAAAGCAGTTTAAATATGATCAGTAGCAGGTATAAGTTCAAATGTTATTGAATATAGAGGTCATACGACGATATGATCAGGCTCCAAGTTGTTTACCAAAATAATCGGTGAACACAGATAAAAATAAAACTTTATAAAAATATTCGACGAAGAAGAAGATCGAAGAATTGCAAACCTCCTCGTATTTTGAAATTGGTATATTAATAAATAAATAGTCCAAATGGACTACTGATGTGCTCTTGCACTTGCACTTGCTCTTGTTCATAAATCAATAAGTGTAGGTATTTGAAACTACGAGAGATTTTTCAGTCTGACAATCACTCAGACCCGAAATAAATACTTTCGGATCACACAAAAGAAAATTAAATAAAATATAGAAAACTTTGTTGTTTTTTTACGTTAAGTGGGGAAATTTCCTGTGGCAAAATAATGAGGATACTTTTTAAAATACCTTAATAAATTATATTAATAGATCGACTGCAGAAAAGGACACGACTTGATTAAGGTCACAGGGTTTCCCTTGATGCAGGTTGTAGTATCCTTGTAAACATATTATCTTTGAATTGAAAATTCTTCTTTAATTAATGTTATTTACCTCGACATTATATCGTATAGTTTACCGTCTTATAAGTGCCAAGACACGCTGAGAAATTAAATTACTACAAAGTGCTTTTCTATAAGTCTTAACAGCTATTGTCCGAATGGATTAACGAGATAAAGGGTGCTAGTGTCTTATAGAACACCCACATCAATAAAATACTTTTTTATATTGTTTTATTTAATAATTAAATATATCGGAGACGCACTTGGATTATTATTATAATGGTGTTATCAGCTGTTGTTTTGTTAATGATGATATTAGTAGTATGTTTATAAAAATAGCGAGTAGGTAACATGTTATCATGATAATGATTATACTGTAATAGGAGGCTAGATCTTACTAGAATGGTCTGTGGTAGTGTCTTTTTTAATTCCTCGCACTACTAAGCATCTGCACCGTACGTGATAATAATCGCGATCATGACGGTTGGTGAAAATAAGGATTGATCATCTTTTGCCACTTCACACAATCATACGGGCTTATTGAACTGATCATACTTTGTGGAATATAATACAGCTTATAATACAATGTTAATTTCTGTTCTAAAATTTATAGCCTTGCTTCCGTCTTCTACCTGTCCTTATCCCACATTTAAATGGAATCGGCGCATTATACTTTCAAACAAAGTGAAGACTGATTTGGAATATAATTTTGCGCTATCCGCTGTACAGTTTTGCTTTATAGCTTATTAGTAATGGGCATTATTGCTATTTCAAATTAACATTACCTTGTTATTTTAGAAGCCTTAGCATGCTCTATATTTCTGCTATTGCTAATTGCCCTCCTTAGAATGAGTAAACAAAAAAAACTGACCATATATTATAGCCATTTTTCACATCTAAAATTACACACACAACATTTATTGTTCAGTTTAAAGAAAAAGGGGTTCGTAAAAAAATCACTCCTTCATAGATTTAAATTTCATAGAGAAATATTAGTATCGGCTTTGTGAATCACAATCGCAAATCACAAAATTATCTATATAACTTGTGAAATGTTATTTTCGATTTCACTTGCTATTTTTGATTGCTATTCCTATTTATTCCAACACTATTAAATTTATCATGAACTCAGTAATAAATTACCAATGATTTTAATTACCAATGATTTTAATGTTGGGTGTTATTTATTTATTTATAATTAACAGGTATGTTATGAAAATTAAACGAGATCATCTTAGAGCTCTAAGAGAATTCCTTCTCCTAGGTGATTTAATTTGTAATAATAATAATCAGATCTGCTCTTAATAATAAATCTGCGTTGTTTTATTCTTTCAATTAAATTAGTTCTTAAACACATAAATAACGGAAGGACAAGTCATTGCGTCTTGTTACGATAAGAAGGCGATGCTTTTTCGAAATACAAGTTCTTTTATCATCCGTTTCTGGGTTAAGGATTTTTAGAGGGCAACCCAGGTTATTTCAATTTGTTCCATTTTTTTATATAGTCACAACAATGTAATTGTATTGAGTTTAATGGTAAATTAAATAAATATATAAAAATATCGATCAGAGAGATGTTTATGTCAGCCAGGCGACCCAGCATGCAAACTCGTTTGAAAGAGGGCTACTTTATAATGAGAAACGAAGTATAAGAAAGTTCGAAAGTCGTACTTAAAACTGTACGAATGTGCCGAGGTACTCCATAAAATGTTCGAATTCTGTATCTTACATCATAACCATAGACTAAGTTCGGAGTGACTGTTAAGTATTATTGAGAATAGTATTGAGTTTTAAAAGTGGAAGTCTTATAACTTACTTCGGACGTCGAACAATCGTATTTCGTTTTGAATCATAGAGTAACCCCCCAGTATACACGGACTAAACCTAATAACCGAAACACTTGTGTGTTTGACAGCCTCCGTGGTGCAGTTGGTTAGACGCCGCCTGTGAAACGAGAGGCCGGGGGTTCGATCCCCGCACCGAGAGAAATGTTTGTGCGAGAATATTTCTTCCGGGTCTGGGTGTTAGTGAGACCGAAAAGTCTCTCGTAGTTCCTGATACCCACGACACAAGACTTGATTTTAGTATGGAGTCAGGACTATGTATGTAACTGTTGGGTGTTATTTATTTATTTATTTGTTTAATTACGACGGGCCTACAGCCATTTTATATGTTTGTATGTTATGCCGAATAGGTATACCACCAGCTTGGGTCTCCGATAACTTATCTCTCCATATGCAAAATATTTTCTATACTTAGTATGGATTAAGTGGTATGTGTATTGATTTGTTATGAGAGCTCTTTAATTACATACATGACCAATAAATACATTTCATTTCATTTCACTTCACCAAACAGAATGCAAGGCTACCATGACGGTTCTCTATCAGACCATGTCGACTCTATTCAAATGTACTGAACCTTAAATGAGTTACAGCAAGGCTTTACAACTTCAAACTCATTTGTTTTTATTATTTCAGAGGTTCGAATACCAATGTGTATACATACATATAATATATATTTCTAAGAATAAAGGAATATTTCCATGGTTATTGAATTTTGTGAACAACAAAATAATATTAAGAATAGATTAAACATTTATGGTAGTGTTCGATGCTTATCACGTATCTATTATAAAATAGCATTATAAACATTATCTAAATTGCACTGTTGTATTTTATCGATAAAACTAGAAAAATAAGTTAAATGACCTGTAAAACTAATCCTATTTTTATAACTATTAATTCCTAGTCCTTGGTCTATCCTTGTTAGTTTTAATAGAATAAATGATGTGATGAACATGTTTATGAATTATATTTTTTCTGTCAATGACCTAGAATTTTATTATCTTTATGTTTATGTCTTCTGATGTATCAACTTATTACTATTTATTACAATGTGACCTGTAAGCATGTATATGAATGCATTCTTCTCAATGTATTTTTGTCATAATATTTCAAGAAAGGCATGTTTTTACTTAAGTTTAAATGCAATTGGAATATTTCGCTTATAAGAAAAATAGAGAACCCATTAATTGTTTTCGTGTATGTCGAGTTTATTATATTTGAATTGTATGGGATAACAAAGAGCTAAATTAACAATTGATTAATTTTCTAAATATAACTAACTAATAATATTTAAATATACCCCATACTTTCTAAACTCTAGTAAAACATAATACTAAAAAAGAAAAGTAAATACCTGCAACAGCCAAAGCTTGGTCCAAATCGCCAGAATATTTCGAACGATTATCGACATTCCCCGCAATCGTATCAATTTTCTCATCCATTGTTCACTTTGTTAAACCAACACTAGTTCACATGAATACTACGTCTGGAGCAGCTGAGTATCACGATAATACTGAGTTTATTTCAAGACGAATATTGTACTCGCACTTTTTCTTAAGTTAAAAGGAAAGCGTGATGTAAAAGGTCCGTTTGATTCAAGTGTGTCGGCGTGAAGCGGCAGCGGCGTCGACGCATACGTATATAACAAACAACCGAGACATTATCAGTTTTATTAATTAATTGATGATAAACGGTACTGCCGGCTCGCAGTTCACCAGCATAGCGCAATTTGCGAACACGTTGGGTCGCGTGAGCTAACAGATTCGAAATGAGTTTTGCGATCCATAGACATTTTTTAAGAATTTCACGACTACTATTTACGATTGTAGCTGACTTATGCTAAGAATATTAGAGCATCCAGTAGGTACCATGGGGCCCAATATTTTATTAGAAAAGTTAATTCCACGTGGAAATTTAATTCAACACTTTTCTATAAGTAAATATCGTTTTCACTACAGGCTTTTAATGTAAATAATTCACTACGGGAATCCTCCAAAGAATGTTTTATTATTTACTAGAAATCTTTATTGGTGCCTCTCATATGTGAGAGGTCGCCTGGGTCAGTACCAACGCAATGTCTATTTCTCCCGCCAAATAGCAGTGTAAATGCACTGTTGTGTTTCCATTTGAGGGATATTGTAGCCAGAGTAACTACTGGTATATTAATACTTATGTCCAAGGATAGCGATGCAGCGGAATGCCCAGCATTTCTTTGTTAATCAAGGTGTTTGGTTTTGCTAGTGATCATGAGCGGTCGTGTCGCTAACCATCAGCTCGCAATTCATTGCAATAAAAATAAAAAAAACTTATAGGCACACGGTAAATACGTCGCTCGTAAACGCCATCAATTGTATCTTCATATCCAACAGTGGTTATGATTGATTATGACTAAGGACATATTTATAGAACGGAATTCACTGGCAAAACCTGATAATTTTGTTACGCACCGCTCGACTAGTGCACCGTGTCGACGATGTTCGGCGGTGTTCGTCGAACAGGCAACCGGGCGATATTGTTACTGGCCACATTTTGGAGTTTGCTGCTGGAGGGTGCGAGAGTAGTTTTTGTGTTTGTGTTTTGTTTTTTCGGGTTGACGTTTTGTTATTCTTTGAAGTTCTTGTGAAAATATACGATTGAGAAAAGTAATTGTTTCAGTGCTTAAAATTCAGAAGTGACATATATTGGAAAAGGAACCCAAGTCCTAACATGAAGAGATTGCAGCCTGATGAAAGCGGCGATCCTTTAAAAAGATCGAGGCTGTCAACGAAATCCCATACTAGTGCGGGAACTTTTCTGGTGGATCCGCTTCCAAGTTCCAATGGAAATGAGTCGGATGTTTTCGTAGAAGATGATATTCATCCCAATAAACTGCTCGAGGAATTGTTAACCTCAAAATTAGAAAAAATGGTGGAAAAATTTTGCGGTCAATCAGGACGACTTCGAAATATTTCTGGGGAAAAGATAATTCCCACTTTTGATCCTGATAGTGGCGAGATGAATGTGAAAAAATGGTTAATAAAAATTGATCAATTGGGATTAGTCCATAAATGGGACGACTATTCAAAAATTATTATAATGCAAACTCGTTTAGTTGGTCAGGCACAGGTTTGGTTCAGTCGTTTGGATGAATACGATTATACATGGGAACAATGGAAGTCATTACTTATTAACGCTTTTCCGAAGAATTTTGAGTACGCTGATATGTTGGAGGAACTGGTATCTCGGAAAAAATTAGCCAACGAAACAATGACACATTATTTTCATGATAAGTTGGCTATGTGTCGTCGATGTCGACTTGATGATGCTGCTTCACTGTCATGTTTGATAAAGGGATTACCATTTGATTTACAAGGTAACGCAAGAGCATTCAAATGTGATACACCAGAAGAGTTCTATAGTGGCTATTTATTTGCGTTTGAAAATTATCGCAGTATACCAGAGGTTAAGACCGTAAATTCAAGCTATCCATGCATGTCTAGAATTGAATTGTAAAAATAGTGTATTATGAGTACTGATTACTTTGGTGCAAAATCTAAATGATATTTATTAGAAGGAAGTGTTCATTAGAGAGAAAACATTTTTGGGCTACTTGGACACTGGTGCACAATTAAAGGTGGTGTCATTAAAATGTTGAATACCAAACTCAAAGTTATCAGTTCCAAGGATGTATTTTTAGCACTATTTTTGGCAATACTTTTGGTACTGATATGTGTATGTCACCAAGATTCCATGACTTTGATGGAAAAAACTTTGCTGTACCTGCTGCTTTGCTCAAAGGACAAGTAGGTATGTTTGTATTTATTACATGAGTCAAAATCAGCTGTCCTGGAAGAGAGGTGATGTAATAACTCATGCCATGCCATGCGAGATGATGAACACCAAAACTTTGGAGACTTGTAATGATAAAATACTTCAGGCTGGAAAGTTAAAGGTGCGTAACTGTTTAAGTATTTAATCTGTTCTGTCTGTTCTGTTTATTCTGTCTGTTCTGTCTGTTCTGTGTATTCTGTCTGTTCTGTTTATTCTGTCTGTTCTGTCTGTTCTGTTTATTCTGTCTGTTCTGTTTATTCTGTCTGTTCTGTTTATTCTGTCTGTTTTATGTAATTATTTATTTAATTTTTATTGCTGATCTGTCTGTAATACCTGCACTTGCTGTTTTATGATACTGATTTTATGATAATATTTTACCCAAACAATGAATGAATTAAACTGAACTGGCTTGGAAATATGTATATTTAAAATGTGTTAAATTGAGTTCATTCTGACTGACAAAATATTCAATTAAAAATAAATGGGATAAATCAATTCAAATCTTAAACTAGCTTGATTATTTTTCTTAACAAATACAATGGTTATTAAGTGCCCTTTATCTGTTTAATTTTCTTGTTGGACATTATTAAATGCTAAATAAGTAAGAATTTTGTTGCAACTGTACCTGCTTTCTGCTGATTCTGCTGATAGTGATAAAGATGTGGTAGACACGTAAGATTTAATAGATTTATTAGAGAGTTAAGCTGTTTAAACCTGTTAGTAATTTACCGGTTGAGTTAATTCATTTGTACCCTGGTGAGTAAATGTTGTTTCTAATGATTGTTTGTGAATACCATACTGGTATTCACTTTTCAGGATGGCCGATGTTACGCACCGCTCGACTAGTGCACCGTGTCGACGATGTTCGGCGGTGTTCGTCGAACAGGCAACCGGGCGATATTGTTACTGGCCACATTTTGGAGTTTGCTGCTGGAGGGTGCGAGAGTAGTTTTTGTGTTTGTGTTTTGTTTTTTCGGGTTGACGTTTTGTTATTCTTTGAAGTTCTTGTGAAAATATACGATTGAGAAAAGTAATTGTTTCAGTGCTTAAAAATTTATTTATTTTATTTACATCACAATGACACAACTTCCTTATGCACGTATAAAATTTACTTGCCCTGCCAAATTGTAAGCAGACTATAACTAAACTATTCAGTTTATGTAAATTATATGTTGTTATCAGACAAACCAATATTTATGGGCTTAATGGAGATATATGTATGTCGTTCGTTCCGGTTTTAAGCAAAAATAAATTTGTTATCACCATTTTTTTAAGACGTGGATATTATAATTTCTCAAGGATAGTTTTATTCTGAACTTTTTTAAAGTATAATAATACTACGATTACATTTTGAGTAGAGGTTATATATTCGAAGTTCCACTGAAAAATACCACGATGTAAACTGTACAAGATATTAGTTAGATCGATAAAAACAGCTGTGGATAAATTTAAACATATGTAATCAATTTTTCAAATTATGATTAGGACTAATGTATTCTTTTCAAGCAAACACATCTCTTAACGTTGGTTAGTCGAATCGGTCTCGTTTTACGTGTAAGCAAATTATCTTTTAACAACATATTATGTCTTTGTAAGTAATCTATCTCATCTTTTAATTCTTTGATTGCACTTTGCAGGGGTAAAAGTTCTTTTTCATAAACGGATTGTATAATTGTTGGCATAGAATTGTCGGCTTCTGAAGCATGTTTAAATCTTATGTTCTTTTCCTCAGATCTTGCTGTATATGTATAGCCACCGTCTGAAAAAAAGTATTACTAAAATCGGATATTTATAGGCTCACTAAGTAGTAATTGAATTAGTTTGCTATATTAAATTTTAGGAACAGTCTTTTTAAAAATCAACCTTCTTAATGATAAGTAAGAAATTGCAATATTATGATTTTGTGGTATTTTTTAAACAAGATATCTGATAATATAGATATCATTTACCTTTAAAATCATGTTGCTGATCGTGATGATCAGTTCCATAAGATTTTTTGAGTTGTATAGTTAAGTTTCTGTCATAATCAATAGGAATATTTATTTCATTGTTTAGATTGATATCTGATTTTATTATGATTATTCTATCATCTGGAAAACGTTGGGGTGCCTTGTCGCTGTTAAAAGTTTGAAGTACACTCTCGTTATTTTCATTGATATAACTATGAAATGCTAAGTCGACGGTTACTAAATCCTTTTTGACTTCAGGCAATGAAGTTTTTGATGAGGTATATATGACAGTATTACTTTTAAGAGTTGCTATTTCCCCTTTTAGTTTTTTCGGATCTGGACTTGCTAATACGTCATACATTGTAGATGTTCTAAAACTTTTTACATCAGATTCATCATATGCTGTATTCATATCACCTAGAGACAGTGCATTTTTGTCCTGCTTGAGATTCAAGACCTGAGGAGAAAACTTTTTATACTCTTTTTCTAGTGATTCAGGTTTCAAAAACTCCGTTATTTTAGGTTGCTGGTCATCTCTACTTCTTAAATAATATTCGTCTCCCTGGTTTAATATTTTTTGGGTCAATGATGGACCGTGTTCAGCATCTTGAATGTCTGTACTATGTGAAAGATCCAGTGGTTTTATTAAATTCTTACTACTTGCAGTTTTATTATCTGTATTTCTTGATTCATTTCCCAAGAGTATTTTCTTTGTAGGCTTTGACATTTCGAACTCACTGTCGCGTCTTAGTTCCTCTGTGTTATCAATAGAGGAATTTAACTGTATAATGTTATCTAAAACTGGTACATCAAGCACGTCCTCTTTTTCTTGTTTTCGGTCGACATCTTGCGGTATTATTGAAGGATGTTTTGTTTCAAATATTACATCGGAATTAACTTTTGATGGTTTTTCAATATTATCTATAATAACTTGCAAAGGTTTTGACTCGTCTCTAAAGAGTTCTTTTGAATTTTGATGTTCAGGAACTTTTAAAAAAGAATCTGATTTAGAATCCATTTCTTTTTTTAATGGATCTCTAAATAGATTATCTTTGCTATCTATTAAACGTTGTGGGTATATTTTAGCTATTTCTTCGAGATTCGAGTCTTTTAATTTGTCTACTGATTCCGTAGATTTTAATTTATTCCCTATATTTTCCAGTTTGCCTTTTTTATAAATCTCAAACGATAACCTATCGTCTTCGTTAAAACCTTTTTTGCTTTGAACGCTTCCTTCGCTACCTGACGCTAATTTATCTAAATGCTCACGAGAGCTATGATCCAGTAAAGGTTTTAGTGTTATTTCAATGTTTTGTTGAGACAAATCGTTTTCTTGTTCTAGTGGATGCGCATCTTCTAAGGTTTGAACGTCTGCTGTTAATTTTATATCCCTAAATGGCTCGTTAAAGTCTGGAATTATTTGTGAGAGTTTTTTTTTCATGTCATCAGTTTCATACCTATCAGTTGCAATTTGGTTGAGATTTTCTCCTTTTGTCAACTGATCGCTGAATCTATCATTAACTTGTTTTGGTAAAAATAGCATTGACGTGGGAGTACTTTTGTCGAAGTTTTCATCTGAACCACTTGGTTTGTCAATGTTAGAATGCAAAAAGGGTTCAGTATTTAATTTATTTTTGCTTATCCTACCTTCTCCATTTTTATTTTCAATTTCGTCAATGGAAGATTTTGAAGATCCATCTCTTAATTTGTTTTTTTCAAATATATCAGGTGCTAATGTTTTCATATTTTCAGGCGGGTCATCATCCAATAATGAATAAATATTATTTTCTTGCTTTAAACTACTACTCGGAGAATGTTTTTCTTTTTGTTTAAGTACTGCTTCTGAGTCGTCACCGGTTGTATTTTGATTGTAGCTGTGGTCGATTTGCGGCTGCTCCTCCTTTGTAGAAGTTAATGTCAATTGCTCTGTAATAAGACTTGCCTCTGTATCTACTACATCTTCGTTTGCATTATAAATTATATCAGTGACAGGCTCAGCCTTATTGCTTGGTTCAGCTTGAATATCATTAAAAACATCAGGAGGGTCTTTTTGTAAGTCTTTTGTTTCTTCGAGTATATTAAAAATAGCCGAATCAACTCCACTTCTCAACATTTGTACTGTAGGATCAGAAAATAGAGAGTCTAATTTATTCTGACGCTCCATTGTTTCTATCTGTAGATCATTGATTTCTTCATTACTTTTAGGGATTTCAACAACATTTTGTTGTAATGGAGAATTAGAACTTCTACTGTATTTTATGTCACTAGATTTTTGGAAGTTCATTGTGTTAATTTTAGGAAGATTGGTTTCTATGGATGCTCTTTTCTCGAAATTATTTTCTTCCAAAGAAAATGGTAATGTATCTATGGTTTTGCCCAGTATTTCATTATCTTTTGAAAACAATAGAAGTGACGAAATTTTATGGACAGTTAAGTTTGTCTCCGCTAATGATGATTTTACAGAAGGTTTAAAATCTGTTTCAATACTTTTTCTAACGAAATCCTCTGATTTGGTAGTCTCTTCATAAGATTTTAGTTCATGTTGCTGTTGTGAATGTAGTGAAGTTGGTTCAACTATGATTTCTTTTATGCTTTCTCGTGGAATATTAGATTCTTCGTGTTTATGTTTATTATATTCTTCAAGAGCATTTTTGATTACATTATCATCAACAACAGGTTCAATTTTAATATCATCATTAGAAGAATCAATATGTTGTGGTAATTGGTATAGCGTTGTTGTTGTTATACCAGGTATATCTCCTCCGATATCTTTAGTAAGCACATTATCAGATGGACCTTTAAGCAAATTATTTTCCTGGTCTGAACCATTTTCTCCTTTTGGATAAACTTTGTATTGACTGAGTTCATTGCTACCAGATTGATTTATAATTTCTCTTGGCGGCATAAAATACGTTTCTGGAATATCATAGGATCTTTTAGTTTTACTGTCAATTGATCCCCTTCGGTGTGCATTTTTTTCATTATTGAGCCGAATTTCACTCGGGGTCAAAGGGGGAGGATAAGTGATAATAGAATTAGAATATGTTATACTCAATGAGGTATTCACTGATTCTGCTTGATAAAGTTTTTGTATAGATTTTCCAGGCAGCTGTTCATGTGCTAATATTTCTACATTTCTCGGACTATCAGGCTGAGAAAATCCTTGTTTTGATGAAGTTGTTTTAGGATCTGATAATTTCTTAGGTGTGCCAATATCATCAGCAAGGTATAAGCTTCTTCTGGTTAAATTAGACGGTTCTATTGGTGATTGTTTCTTACTGGGGATATACGAATACTTATCTTCACTAAAAGGTGGATCTAAGCAACCTCCTACAACAAAATGACACATTAATATATACGAAATAAAAAGTATCTTAGTCAAATTCATAAAAATGCATATGTCGCTTACGAACCTGGCTTACATTTTCCAAGAAAATATGGATTTCTCTTCGACAAAGCCGTCGATGCGTCAATATAATCTTTTTTGGACAGGGGTAAGTGTGGTTTCAAAACTTCATCAGATTTACTAGTTATACCCCCTATAGTGTTTTGGGAATTACGTGGTAAATAATAATCCTTATCATCACTTTGATTGCCCAAGCATATACCTGCAATTCATTTTAAAACTTACCCACATACTGTTTTAGGAGAATTTAATTGCATACGCATGATAAAATCACCTGGTCTGAGTAAGTCTAAAAACTTATTACGGTGTTTCTTCATCGGTAGTTTTTGGTCAGCTTCCAAAAACATATCAAACGATGTTATTGTTTGGTCGCTACTGACAACACGAAGTTTATCTGTTATAGTGCCACTAAGACGTTTTTCTGGCACGGATATAAGCCCACGATTTACATCCACTTTATCCTTTTTACGGACTTTAACCTTCACTTTAACGGGAGTTCGTCCTGATGGCCCAGTTATTTGCACGTCACTGCCATTCGATATCGTTTTAACTTCAAATGATAAATGTAGAGCAATTTTTTCAAGTAGGACTTCATGCTGCATTATTATCCTAAAAAATGAATACATATTTTTTTTATTAATGTCGAAGATAAACTTTGGGACCTAAATTTAAGGTTATATTTTTGTTACTTTAAATATGTTTCCTCAAATAACAAGAAATATTATTCAATAAATAAAAATACGTCAGGATTAAATGTGTCCATAAATTAGTTTATTTATAAATTAACGTCACTCTTAACCGTCAAATACAATAGTATAAACGACACGATTCGACTTCAAAGGCTTTTTGTATTCTTTCCTTAGATCATTGCATCTTGGATCAATAGATTTATACATTAATGATAATTGTGGGCGGTTGGTCCACAACAATCCTAACGTAGCACATTTGATTAACAAGTCATTAAGCATTAATTTTAAAGGCATTATCTCCTTTTCCATCACTTGCACTAACTCTGCGACCCTAATTTCTGGTAATATTCGTTTTCTTGTCGTAAAATGCTGTACAGTTTTATTGTGATTTTCTGTTGCTTGTATTTGTTTGGGTATTACATTGTTTTTAGCATAATTTTCGTGATATATATTCTTAATGGTGCAAAGATTTGCAATACATGCTGCACCTTTATGAAGTTCCTTGATATAATAGATTACTGAATTAGTCGACACTTTTTCTTTTATAACTTCAGTATCAACAGAGCATATAGGAGTTTGACTTAATTTTCTGCTCGAATTCGTTATTGTAGATACACAAGTTAATGTTTCGCCTGATTGAGTATACGCATCAGTATATAAAGCAAAATCACTTTCTATATTTGTTATTTGATCAACGGATTGTCTGTTTGTATTTATGGCGCTTGACATATTTCGACTTGAAATACCGTCACTAGCTAAAATCAGTAAAAAAATTAGCTTATCAATAAAATATAATTGGATACCAATTGATAATCACGAGACCTTTCTACCTTTGTCATTCTGATTGCGAGTTTTACGATCTTGACCTATTTGATCCTTATTTATGGGCGTCTCAGTCAATTCGGTTTCAACTGGGTCTTGGTCATTTATATTCTGATTATTTGTAGGTTCTTGTTGTTTATCATCTTCGTTACGGTTTGATCCCAGTCTTTGCATGTCATCGAAATGGTCTACGTCGGCTGTTACATTAGTAACTGCGTATGTATCGCTTATTATTCGTTTTACGTCACCCGAAGCCAAATTCAGTTTTGTGATAGAAGACGGCGGTAATAAATCGACACATGAGTAATAAATTTTATTTAAGTCGACATTTATTCCTTTTATTGTCTGCCGCGGTATCTTCTTTAATATTATTTTATAGGTCATGGGTATTATGTACTCTATACAGTTATTTGCTTCTTTCCATTCTATTTGGTCAATGTTTTGAATACCAGATACTTCAGGTACTATTTCAAGGCAGCATTTTGTATTGTCTTCGAGTAAATCTTTCATGACTGGTATAAATTTAATTTTTAGGCCAGCTGTGTTCGCCTCCATAGTCAAAATATTCAAATTTTATTATTTATAAAAACCCAACAATCAGAAATAATCTGTAAAAAAAAAAAGAAAAATAAATAGAAGAAGAAGATCAACTCTAAAGGTTGTGATCATTCACGGGTTTTATAATAAGAATATCATTTGACTCAGTTTCTAAATATGAATAAAAATATTTATTTTAATATTTATATTATAAATACCTGTTCTAATGAAGTGTAGAGATTAAAAGCTACAAAATACACTCAATACATAATTTTGAAAATTACAGAAATTTTGTTATCGCTGTCACCAAACGTGTTTGTCAAGTTTATTTATTTTAAAAATAATTGTCTAAAAATTCCATATTATAATTGCATCTAAAATGAATGAAGGTTAGATTAGCATAAAGTTTTGAATTTTTATAATTATGATTACAAGGTGATATGTGTATCATTTGATACCTATTGTATATGAATCAATATATTTTGAAAGCGATTAAGATTATAATATTAGATATTTGTTCTTATTTTTGTTCACTGGAACTGAATTAAATAGGTCTGGACTTGAATGTTTTTACTTACATTAAAAAAAAACATTATGAAAAACACAAAATTTTAATGCCAGAATGTACTCAATATATCTAGGTATGAAGGAATTATCAAGTGTTATTGTACATTGAAAATGATCATGTTTGCAGTAAAAATATCTCAAATTAAAACACATTGTTTTAATGTTGAAATATACTTGTCTTGCAATGTGAATTAAAATTACATCGGCCATGTGTCTATCATTTTGTCCATAATTCGATCTGTATGTTTGCAATATTGTCAGAATTAACGTAGTGTTTTAAATTCTTTTTGGTCAGAATTGCACAGTTTTTGGATATGTTACTGCATTGGTTACTGTTATGCACTGGTGGTAGGTCTCTCATATGTGAGTCATCTGGGTAGGTACCACCGCAATATCTATTTCTCCCGTCAAACAGCAGTATAAATGCACTGTTATGTTTCGGATTGAAGGGCATTGCAGCCAGAGTAAGTACTGGACATATTGAGACTTAACACCTTATGTCTCAGGATGGCGAGCGCAGTGGAATGCCAAGCATTGCTTTGTAATTCAAGGTGTTGTTTGGTTTTATTACTGTTTATGAGCGGTCGTACCGCTTACCATCAGGCGAACGCCATGCTCGTCTCGCTATTCATTCATAAAAATGTTAGAATATACGGATGACTAATCACAAAAATTCTTTTTACGTTGGATAGTAGTTCATTTTAGAAGCAGCATAACCCCCGTATTCACGAACAATACTATACTATGAGGACGCATAGTCCGGCCTAACGCACAGAATCGCTATTTCATAGACAATACTTGAGTGATGGGTCATGCTATGCGTTCACTTAAAACGACCCTCGCGTAAAATAGCTCGGGAACGGCTGGGGCTCTACTATATTCATCCGAAACGAAGTTCGAAACTTCGGATGATCGAAGTTTATATATGATACGAATGTACCTACATATACTTATAGCCGTTATTGACTTATGCTCGTAACCATAGACTTATGGTTACGATGTACGTTATATGAATCCGAACATTTACAGAGTAGGTACATTCGTATCGTCATACATTCTTCAATCGTCCAAAGTTTCGAAGTTCGTTTCGGATTTTCAGAGTAGGGCCCCTGGATCGCACGATTGCTATTAGAAATACCGTAGCATTCCTCTAGCACTGAGTAAAGTACTGTTTGTGAATACGGGGGTTTCATCAAAATCGGTTCCGTGTGCGGTAAACATGCTGTATCCTCCGCAGGCAGTGCATGATGTAATGGAAACCGTGCAAAATTGCGAGCAAAATCCGGAACTGAACTGTAAGTACAGATAATAGCTTATCTCCATACTGACGAGAGCATTTACAACCCTAAAGTAAACAGACGCCAAGATAATGGATATTGTTACCATAATCTTTACGTAATTAAAACAGTGTTAATGATGCCTATATTTCATTTCGCATAATTTCCTCCTTGTCATGTATTTCTCGATTATAATATGTACATAAAGTCTGAAGATTTATATCCAGATAATTCCAGCAAGGTTTGATTGTAATACTTCACTACCAATTATATGAGAGATTCCATGAAAAATCTAACACAATTACTGAAGTGCACGCTCTGGGAATTGAATCTGTGCTACTTCATACACAACTAGACCAATAATGCTAAATCATTTTACAATATTTTCTAAATAAAACAAATAAAAAAAAGTTTGTATTATTATATTTTTTTATTTCCAAACTCTTGCTAATTGATTTACATTTACATTATTTTTTAGTAATTTACAATGTTTAATTAACGATATGCGACGTAGTATTATTGCTCCTTACATTACGACTAAATTCCTCGTATGATAACTACTAACTTATAGTCTAGACAATGTGGAAATCAAAACACATAGTGCGCAAAACATCTTCGTCCTTCGCACAGGAAATTATGATCACAGTTTTGTTATTCAATACATAGCACGTAGATATAAGATTTACATACTCTATTATATATTTGCTTTTAATTTACCCCATCAAAATATTTCTTATAATGCGATGTTGTCTTAAATTATTCTCTCACACTAGAATTACTTTTCAGTCGTAGCTGCCTTTTTTAATAAAAAAAGTACACAATCACCGATTTGTATCCATGGGCTAAGCTAAAAGGCATTTGATCGCCAATACACTTGTTTTAATTAATATTGAATATAGCACATCTAAATCTTATATCTACGCTAAAACATTAAACTTCAAATTATGTACACATATCTGCATTTTACATAACTATCAATTCGTGGGCACGTGAACTTCACTTAGATGTAAAAAGGTGTATCGCAATAGCAACATTGATCCTTATCACTAACTCCATAAGAGTTATTCTTGAAAGTCCCCTGGTAACTTATACTAGCATATTCACAAATACATTTTTTACAAAATTTATCCGTAGTCAGTCTAATTTCACGAGAAATAAAACTTGGTGTTATTGGAGTGTTTTTAGAATTATTTCTTGGTCTTGATAGCACTAATACTATGGTGCTATTGCGATACACCCGTAAAAAATGTCTAATATTAATAACATCGGCGGTATCTTTCCTTAAACAACTGATAGATACAACCCTTATCATATTTACAGCACAATAAATATATTACATACGACGAAACTTTATGTAAATTAATATTAACTACCATTATCTAACTTCTTCAGATATCCACTGTTGAATATAAGCTTCTCTAAAGACTTCCACAGCGACCGGTATCGATAACATATAAAAATAATCAGGCCAATAATAATCCTAAATGAAAGGTATCACTTTTAAGGACATAATCAACGTCAAATTACGAGTCATTGCGGGCAATAAACTCAGACATTTAAATTTACGACGAAAATAGATATTTATAGGTATTTTTTACGACATTAACGTTCTATTAAAGGACAAAACAGTCTCTACCCAATAACACAAGATACACATATACGAATACATTGCAAAGTAAGTGGGTTTTATTATTATATTTACTGAAAATACATCTAAGTGGTTACTTATGTTTCATCGACATAAACAAGGAGGTTTTCAGATATATTTGTCTGTATTCATTTCTCACAAGAATTAAAATCGTCCAGGTGGTATAAAATATACCGCTTCAAGATATGGGATAACGAAATCAAGAAGAATAATGTAATCAAACTAGAAATTAAAGTTAAAATACCAATTCTTACGCAATACCTTTATAGAAATCAATAGAAAGCCAAATATCTATTGCACCAAATCGTCTACTAGCATTCCTACTAAAATTCAGTGCATAACTGGAATAACTTGATTACAAAAAAGGACACACAACAGGGCACAGCATAATAAACGGCTATAAAACGGACTTAATACGCAAGATATGATAAAACTGTAAAATATTTTTATTACTAAACTGATTCGGAAACTAATCGAAATTGGGTAAAGACTAAAGACCTTTTTATTTATAAAATACGTCAAGGCAACATGATAAGCACATGACGAGCAGCAATATATCTATCATTTTCATTACTTAAATTAAAACACATATTTTTCAACAAATTTTGTACATCTTTATACCTATCTAAATCCGTCAAACACATCTCTTCAATGATTTTTGGACTTATATTATTTATTACAATACGAATACAAAAGTTATTTATAAATAATCCTATGATTATAAGCGTATCTACTTAATCACGCGTCTATATTACACTAATGACTAATCTTTGAGATCATTTCGAAAGCCAATGGTACATTATATCTATAAGAGGAAATCTATTTCAAGTATTGAAAGTGCTACAAAATACCTGTGCAGAAATGTTAAAGGCGATCTAATATAATTAGTGGGAAGTGAAATTTTTGTTTTAGCACGAACCTTGGTGAAGAGCTGTATCCCTATATGTAGTGTGTTTTAGTACTTGTTAATATCAGAGGGGCAGAATGTGATGTTTGCAATATCTTTTTTATAATACATTCATACTTTATGCAATGATAAGTATTTATTTGAAAATCTTTAAATAGGAAAGTACAGTGTTGATGTTTGCCCTGCCAGTTGATTGGGTGTATTTATTATTTTTAATATTTAGACACACGGCAGATGCTTAAATATTCAGTTCCACACCAAGGTTATTCACAGAGCATAGTAAAATCCTACATAATGAATTCAACTCTTCAAAACTTCAGTGGAATTGTCTTGTCACGGCAATTACTACGAATACGTTAAATATCCATTTGTGTCTTCAAAACCAGCTATTTTGATCTTCAAGAGAATACAAATCACGAACACAATATACACAGACACGCAAAAACAGTTTAAAATAAAGTACACGAGGTTGCTGGTGACGCAACATTACACTAAATATACAAAACTACATATATTGCATAAATGTCCCACCTATAAAATTTGCTTGACGCAATCCTTACAAACGAACCTAATCCTACGCAAATTTGTAACTTCCATCGTGCTCTGATTTACCCAATTCGAGTAAAATCATGCTGTTTAATCCACATTCGATTTATTATGGCATTGCCGCTCCCAATTCGTCACGATGTCTTTTACATTGAAACTCAAATAAAAATGCCCAACTACGTGCAATTTCACCCGGTGTAGTAGAATAAATATTAATTTTACGCTTCGTGATGGTTACCTGACAAGGTAATAAAAAAGAATATTGAGTATAATGAATGGAATTCATTTTAGTGAATTAACTTTAAATAAAGCACGTGTCAAGGATTTCCAGACTTGTTAAAAGTGTATAAAGTTTTATTAATAATGACTAATCAATTTTCAACTATGAAGTTAGAATTTGGGGATTTAATAAAACTAAATGTGGACTAAACATTACACCTTACAACTACACATCAGAATGATCCTGCTATGCCACAGATCAATATAAATATTTGAATAATTATGAATATTACTTCACAAATGTTTTCAAAATTTGTTAAATCAAAAAGAAATATCTGAAGATATTATGGATCTCATATTATATCGCATCAGTTCTAGAATGTTGTGTAGGTACTTTATTAAGCTTTTATAAATGCAAATATTTTTGAAAAAAATATCTCCGCAAATAATGTGGGAGTTTCTTAGTGGAGTGCCATGGATGGATAAGACCTCCTGTGTTCATTTATACTGATAACCTTATTGTCAATTTTTTGGATCTAAAATTATTTATATCTATGGGATCTAGTTACTGATTTAGACATTACGTTTGAATTAACGAAAGAAATGTAATAATTCCGTTAGAAATGCAACATCGCAGAAAAATTCTGACTCTCACATTCCAATTCATCACCAAATCTACCAATCCAAAATCATTGTAAGCTATCAACTATACTACTACTTAACACTAGGTATCCAGGGACATCATTCCATTTTCACAAAACAGAATTTACACTGATCCTAATCATTTGTTTGAAGTGGAAAAATACTAAAAGACGCAGATTATTACAAGTCTATTTGCAACAAGATATGTAATAATTACAATGGGCTATCAAAAGATTAGCGTTAGACTTTTATAGAGCACTGTTTATGACATAAATATTATTGTTATAAGTAGTATTACCAATAGTGGATGTCATAGCAAAATATGCTACCTTTTCGTTGGCTCATATCAAAATTATTCTTCATTCTTAAGGTTCTCACGACCAAAGGTTAGGCAGCATAGAGATTTTTACAAATAGAACGATCTTTTAATGTTGGGGTTTCTTTGTGGTACTGAAGAGGTAATTTTATTTTATTGCTATGAATGACGAGACCAGCATGCCATTCGCCTGATGGTAAGCGATACGACTGCTCATGAACAGTAGCACAACCAAACAACACCTTGAATTACAAAGCAATGCTTGGCATTCCACTGCGCTCGCCATTCTGAGACTCAAGATGTTAAGTCTCAATATGTGCAGTAGTTACTCTAGCTACAATATCCATCAAACCGAAACACAAAAGTGCATTTACACTGCTGTTTGACGGGAGAAATAGACGTTGTGGTGGTACCTACTCAATTGTAATTGTCAAAATCACACTGCAATGAGAAGAAATATTAAAGCAGATATTGTGAACAATTTATAAACTTACATATCGACGATTGAAAGGCATATTATGAAGTTGGTTTTGACATGAAAGTAGTTTATTTTGTTTATATAACAGAATGGATTGCAATAGTTTTTAATCTATGTTAAATTTAGAACTATTGAAATATATTATTTAAAGTGATTATGATATTTAAATAAACTGCTTTTAAGGTAAGGTCAGCTTATTACCACCACCTCTAACAATATGTCCACTGATAAAATAGAAATATTCATTATTTGCAGAATGAATTCCAAGGTAAGGTATCGGTTCAACATTATGAATTTAAGATAGTTGTATCATGAACCCAATTTCAAACGTCGTATTGTTATAAAAATAATGAGAAAAGGCACATTGCTTTGTTTGTTTGCACATTGCTGTGTGTTATATGAGATAAAAGAAAGGTAGAATATTAATATCTACCCAATTAGCAAGTTTTCAAACTTCCAGCATGTTTAATGAAATCATACAAAATGTGGCAAATATTAATTTTACGGCCCCCCTTAGAATAACTGAATCTTATTGTAATTTATCAAACCTGGACAATTAAAACTACGTATAAAAATACACGATCTATTATAAATAAATTTAATCCTATTTACTGACTAGGATACGGACTAGATATTTTACAAAATGACTAGATGCACTCATCCTTTTTCGTAAACGCTAAATACAGACTAGGGGAAATAAAGCGACCAACTTTGGATTCTAATAAACGTCTCTTCAACCAGCTATCCATATGTACACCAACCTTCGCTTTAATCCTAAAATATTATCTAGCATATCTACTTAAAATTAACCAAGCCATTATACATCTGAGTGTAATATGTTATACAAAATGAAGTCCTTTGTTGAAGCGTATTCATTTACCTCGTAATGTTAGTGTATTGTTTTATAATTATGTTGGTATTTATATACATGTTTAACATAACTAGATGTATATTATGGAAGAAGGAATGGAAAACTCTTTATATTGTTAAAAATAATATGTACATAATTTTAAAAAAGATTTTTCATGTTGATGATTTGCTGTGCGTTTTAATTGGATATCGTCATGTTCCTTGATCACAATTGATTTACAATGGATTCAAATGTGAACTTGAATCGACTGCTTGAGTAATGATGGGTAAACAATCATCGTATTGTATTAAATAAGGATTTGCATATATCCTTTTCTAGCTACACAAATATCCACCAGTTTATTGAAGATCTGTTTTGTGAACACTTACACAAGACATCGCTTCTCTGTGTATGCCAAGACCTAAAAAACTTATTTTTAACGCCGTTAAAAATATCATCAAATGTTACAAAAATATAATTTATATTCACACTCGTAATTTAATATTGAAAATAATTTAAAGCGCATAATATAATCAGGACATCGACAATTTTTACAACAATTTAGTACTGAAATAAACAATATATCTAAATTACCGACAATCAGCTCTAGTGCTTACCCGAGATCAACCTTACACATTACCGTATACCGATTACTCTCATATGAAACTCTGTTAACATTGTATACAATTTTAATAGGATTTAGTTAATTATTGTTGAGCACGAAACTATTTTATCAATTATCGTTATCCTAATAAACCTCGGCTTAAAAATACACTATTGATCGGCGATTCGTTGTGTCACATGATATTAATGTTTTAGAACTTCAACATGATAGTATCGTCTGGGAAGACGCCCTTGCAGGCATCGGTTTGGAACGCGCTGAGGGGCGCGGGCGTGGCTCAGGTACACAGACCAGAGTTGTCGACGAGAGATCTGGCTAGCACGTCGGCGGCGGCGATGTCGCTCACCTTACCTTCGAAGTGGCCTCTCACGTGGAACATAAACTCGGCTTTGCCGGCGAACTCCTGCCGGCACATAAGGCACAGATGGTGTGCGTGTGTGTGTTGTCTCTCTGGTGCATAGTGCGTGTGTCCATGAGTGAAGTACGCGCCGCCGCCGCCGCCCCCTCCTTCATTGACCACGGTGGCGGTCGACACCGACGCCGTGGCTATACTGTGCCCATTCAGAATTTGCTGATTTTGATTGTGATGGTGTAGAAGTTGTAGTTTCTCTTGGTTTGATAGATGGACTTTTTCTTGTTGCTGTAAATGATAACAATAATGTCAGAGAATGTAAAGAAAAATTATACCAACAATATTTTTTATATAAGTGATAAGAATTTGATGTACCTGGTGTTGTGTGGCTTGCTGCATTTTGTCTTGGAGCAGTTTGTTATCAGGTAGATGTGATTTGGCGTGTGCGCTCCATTCGTCTCTAGTGGCGAACAGTCTGCCGCACAGCTCGCAAGACCAAGACACCACCATGCCCGCCGTCGCCGCCGCCACCGCCGCACTCGCAGCACTCGTGTGGACTAAATTTGTATTCTGTAATTCAAAATGATCTCTCATCATAACACCGGCTTGTAAAATAAGTATTTCAAGGAACATCGATATGACTTGTACATTAAAGATTAATACTAGAGATGTAAAAGAAACTTTAAGATTTACAAAAATTTTGATGAACATTTAAGAAAATAAAATTACATCACAACATAAATCACTTTACAATGAAAGAATTTTACAAAGCAAACAACGCATTTTGAAATAATTGCGAACATTTCGTGTCTTTTATAGAAATGTTCAACATAAAGACATTTAAATGAATCGAAAACATGCCAAATGAAGAAAGAATGAAGATGACGTTACTACGAACCATGCGTTGTATTCTCATGGGGATTTACCGTAAAGTTGTGTCCAGGTACCTGGCAGACCTGAATTGGCTGCTGGTGAGAATGTTGTTGTTGCTGCTGCTGTTGCTGTTGTTGCTGTTGCTGCTGCTGTTGTGCTGCTGCCACCGCTGCGATCTCCGCTTGACTAGGCTTCGTGTCCTCTTGTTTTGGCAGTTGAGGCTTCACGTCGTCTAGTTTCAGAGCTGTACAGAAAATAACACAATGTACAAAAATTATAGGACAGTCTTTCTCGATAACATGCAACCTTTCTTATTATACTCACGTGGAATAGCGATGGAACGTTTACCTAAAGGTGCAATGTTCGATGGTGTGATGTGTTTCAGCTTATTCATGTGTAGTACCAGTTTGTCGCGCCGGGCAAATGCCTTGTTGCACACTTCGCACACGTACGGTTTTTCGCCTAGAAACAAAAGTATCGTTATCTGACGTGATAGTTTTCACCAATCTCTAATGATAAGGATATGGAAAAATTGCCAATAGAATGATTAATTTCTCGATAAAGTGACATCGATTTTGAAATGATATTCTATTTTCGCCTGGCATAAATCGAGATACAGTAAATTATCTTCGTGTTTCCTCAAGTCTTATCTCACCTCTAAGCTTACTATTGTCATTACAGTGGGTCACACAGTTTGTTATTTTGGGAGTATCATTAAAATGAATTATAGGAAATAATCTAATGCAAAGTGTACATTGATCGAGGCACATGTTTTACTCGTATTAACACAAAGAGAATTCCGCGTAAGGATAAGTAAGAATAAAAATACCTTACAAATGAGTTTTTTTTTTCAAATATATTTAAAAAATAATCATCAAAAAATTATTTTTAACGAAGTATTTTCAACTTTCAAAGCGATTGCTACTTACCGGTATGAATTCTCATATGAATCGTCAGTTTGTCTTTACGAGCAAGACCCTTTCCGCAAACAGTGCATTCAAATGCCTTGCTTCCTAAAAACAATGAAAATAAATTATTTCATCTGATTATCCCTACAGTTTGATTTCTCTAATTTAAAAAATAGGATTAATATGATATGCATGTGTGATTTGTCTCATAAATGTTTCATGTTACATAATAGGATTGAATTAAACAATATCTTTTGTTATTAGGTGCTTCTATTAATTAAAGATTAACTATTTACCAAAGATCTAACATATACAAATTCAGAGAATTCGTGTTTCCATTCAAAATTTGTATATATTTCATTTCAATATCATAAATGTGGGATAGGTATTCTATTTGGTAACTGATTAGTAAATGTATTTGATTCTACGAGATGCTGTCAGAACAAATAGGAATAATTTATTTCGTATAGTATTGGATGGGGAAAATAATAGTCTACGTGTGACCTTTTATTGATAGGTAATAAATTACAGATTGTTAATAGTCAGCAATCCCGGCTTTTAAATTGTAACGTATTTTTCTATACAGAAGTAATTTGTATTATATTAACAAAACGCGTGGGACAGAGGCTGTTACTCAAATTCCCTCTGAGGGCTGTATTCTACAGCCCGCATCTCAAACTAGCACCGTGATGCATTCGACAAATTAGTTGCTCTAGAAGCAGCCTCAGTTTACCTTCGTTTGTGGAGCTGGTAGGTTTAATAGCCGGGTGTTTCCTAACTGCTGTACCTTGTAACGCTTTTAATCTAGTCCCCGGATTCATTGATCCACCTTCCGCGTAGGGTTCCGTGAATGGTATCAGATTTGGTCTTGGTATGTTGTTCGTAACTTCTGGTGACCTAGTACAAAAAAAATACAACTGATGTGCTGTTGATGTCATTTTAGATGTTTTTAGGCTAGTGATGGCATAAATAAAAGAAATATAGATTTATGGTTGAGATACAATTTCTGTAAATTAATAAATCTATTATCATCTATAATACGTACTACATATCATATTTTATATGCTTTGTCTTTCGTTGCTTCAGCTGATAATATTGTCTACATCATCAATCTAATTTGGTCTATATTCAACTAAATTAAGAACTTACCAATTGCCAAGACTCTGCAGCACCCGTACTCCTCCTTCGAAGCCCATGCCGACGTCATCAGGGACCGTGAACGTGCTATCAGGACCTCCGGTGCTTGAGCTCACTTGAGGCACTTTGATCGGCGAGTTGATGGTCGCGTAGTGGTGCTGCGTGGAGCTCACGGTAGGCGGCGATGGGTGACCAGGATGTGCGTTGTTGTTCTGTGCCTGCTGTTTTATAAAAAGATTACAATGCTATGATTTGGGTTATACGGTCATTTGAAGAAACGATAGTAGGAGAGATGGCCTTGGATCTTAATTAGATGAAGATAAAAAAGGTAAATTGGGAGAACTTAGCTTAGCAGTGGGCCACACTAACCAGTAAAAATAAATTATATATCTTTTCAATAGGCTAGGGGTCCCAAAAACTGGAGTAACCCGAGGACGGCCAAAAAAGTGCTGGCTCGATATTGTCGAGTAAAAAGTGAAAGTCATTAATCTTCTCACCGAGAAATAATACCAAAGAGCGGCGAAAGCAGGCTTGATAACGAATTGCCACTAGACTGCTAAGACTTACTTGCATTTCTTGATGGTGTCTTGTTTGGTTATTGGTATTATTATTTTGCTGTTGTTGTTGCTGGTGTTGCTGTTGTTGTTGCTGCTGTTGCTGTTGTTGTTGCTGTTGCTGCTGCTGCTGCTGTTGTTGCTGCTGCTGCTGCTGCTGTTGTTGTTGTTGTTGCTGTTGTTGCTGCTGTTGTTGCTGTTGTTGTTGTTGCTGCTGCTGCTGTTGTTGTTGTTGCTGCTGTTGCTGTTGTTGTTCGCGGCGTGCTGCAGCCGCTGCTTGAGCCATGTGTTGTTGTACTGCAACGTGAGCTTCAAGGTATGCCGTTTTCTGAGCTTCCGTCATTTTGTCCATGTTTACTGTGCCATCCTGTTGTAAGAAAATAGGAAAATATATTTAGTGAAGGATAAGTTGAAAATTTAACGATGACTGTAACACAAAATTAATTGGATAACTCCGTCTCGACGTGAACTAAATACGTCGGTAATTTTTGTTAATCGAATTTTTGTTAATAAACCGAATTGTAATCCTTGATACAGTAATAGTTACTCGATTTTAAAACAACTATAGCTACCTACAAAATTATCAAAAAATATATATTTTAAGTTATAATCAACCCTATTGGAACTAAGTTCGTGTTAAAAAGCTTAAGCCGTAATCAACCTACACGAATGACGGAATGTTATCTAAATTTTCAGTATGCAGTGAAACATTCTGTTGCGACCAAAGAAATGCTAATACAAGCACAAAATCTATGACACCATCTTTACATCTCTTTAGGTTTTTGTATGGGTTTTTGTTAGTATAGATCGTCTACAGTCTTTTCGCGTGCGAATGCATGGTGTCATGCTGCTCAAAATATTAGGAACAGTATTTCTTTATATAACACATTGTTTGAGATATTTTTTCTTAATATAAACAACAAGCCTTTTAAATACTCATAATGCATTATAATAACAATAATCTGTATCAGCCCATATACGTCCCACTGCAGGGCACGGGCCTACTCTACAATCGAAAATACGATTGAGAGTGGTTAGGCCATATAGTCCACCACGCTGGCCTAGTGCGGGTTGGCAATAATAACAATAATAAATAATAAATAATAACACCCACCGGTCACATACATAGTCCTGACCCCACACTAAGATCGAGTCTTGTGTCGTGGGTATCAGGACCTACGAGAGACTTTTCGGTCTCATAAACACCCAGACCCGGAAGAAATATTTGAATACAACAAATCCAATATAATAAAATGTGAAGACAGAAAAACTGTTCCTAATATTTTGACAACAGTATGAGAACCACGCATTCTCACGCCGACCGTAGACCATTTATAAACGTGACTAGAAGTTATAGCTGGAAGTCGTCCTTAAGCGCAGCCTACTTGATTTCATAATCTAAATTAATTCCGATCCGGAATTCAGAACGCTCATCAGTATCACTCTTACAGATCAATCTGAGAAATACATAATCTGAAAAAAAAAATGTGTATGTTTATTCATATTGCATGGTATTCCGGGCCTTCTAAATTAATAATATGAATTTAGATAGCTATTTCGGATGTGTGAGGCCGGGCTTAGTCATTGTTCTGAGAGGCCGTTTATGATCTTCCACCGCCGAAAGCGCTGTTGTCAAATAGTCAATAGTTTTTCTCTCGTAACATTTTATTAAATTGAACATGTTAACATCTACTATTACATATAAATGTTATTGTTAATAAAATGACAAAATGTTTCCAATAATACGTTAAACAGATATTTTAGTTTATTTGTGGTTCCTAATTTCGCCACACACCGATGATAGGTAGCTTTAGCTACATATCATATATTTTAAACCCACAGGGGGTTCTAATAACAAGTATGAATTACATACTGGTAAATAAATTATGTAAATAGTTATATTGAAAATCATAAATTTTTCGTGCTATTGGCGAATGCCTTATGGCTTATACAATGATATGTTTGGATTACTAGTTACGTGTGTATATGTTATGGGCCAAGTGATTAATCGGGCATTATTCATCATGCCCGGGCAATATGAATAATGCCCAATAAGAGCGGGCAATATGATTATAACCAATCAATTTATCACATTGCCCAGGCATTATGAATAATGCCAATTGCCTATTGGGCAGAGTGATGTAAAGCGAATCAAAATCAAAACAATGAGCCGAAGTAGTAGAATTTAGAATAGGGCAGCACGAGGGGGTGGGTTGGGAGGAGTGGAGGGAGTGTCGCACCTCGCCTGGTACCACTCCCATGAAAAGGTAACGCACCATTCCTGAGAAATATCTATTATAGCAACCTAACCCTTAAAACACTTGTCAATACAAATTAGCTTCTGCATCGTCTCCGGCGCTACGGGAAGTTCAGCCCCTTCACCCTTGCGTAACAAAAGATAGGCACCCATGCTCACCTCCGCATCTTCGGCTTGCTGGCCGCCTCCGGCGACCAGCCTCAGCCGCTACGGCTCGCACGGTTGCCTATCCTTCGTTACAGCGGGCGGGGGCTGCTCTCCCTCCGCGCCTCCGGCATTTTATATACACTCTAGGGTCGGTAACCAAAAGACTACGTGAAGTCGGGGTGTTCCGAGTCGGTTTTGGGGCACAGTCGACCTAACTGATCCATAAAGTGGGTACACTAATTTTCTTCTGAAGATAATGTCTCGGACGTTAAAAAACAACTAAACATAAGCAGATCAACCTTTCTAATTTATAGATCTATCGCAGATGCGACAATGCGGCAGCGCACCACGTAAAAAATCACCTATTAATCACATTGCCCGATCATCATGTAGCCATATTCATAATGCCCTGGCAATGTGATAAGTAGGTGAGTTTAGATTGTAATTAATCACTTGGCCCGATATGGCTCGGCAATATTCATACTGCCCGGGCATTGTGAATACTGCCTGCATTAATCACTTGGCCCATAACATATACATAAACTCACGCTATTTCCCAGGACGGGTACGCAAACGTACAACCAGGAAACCCACGTTCCACCTTGAATTTCCATCCTACAACATCGTAGGCGTATCACAGTATAGGATGAGCAAATCGCCATATCGGGTACAAATTCCTGACTCCGAACTGATAATGAATAGAAAAATCCATTATCACTTTAGCCGACTTGGGATTCGAACACGAGACCTCAGCAATTCAATAGTACCGTAGTATAACTACGCAACCGCGGCAGTTTTCATATCTTTGTATTATTCTGTGTCAGTATTAAAAGCAAAAACTAGTTTAATACTCAGTATTTTCAATGTACCTACAGAAAAGTTACATAATGAACTCTAATTATCATCATAATCAGCAATTTTACTTTTAAACATTAAATGATAATTATGTAATAGGCGTTACAAATTCACACAAAAGTTTTTTGTACCTGATAGGCAAATTAAGAGCAGATTGAAGTCATTGTACTGTCAAGCTGACAGCTGTTGACAGATGATCTAGTAACAAGGACGTGTAGTAATAAATTATTTAGGCAAAATCTTCAACTATCAAAATAATTTTGTTTATTAAAACAAAAGATTTACTATATCTTATCAAGACACCTTTCAGCAACAAAAATTTAAATACCTGTAGTTGTCCTTTAAGACCGTATAAAACTATTTTCCACAGCACAAAACAAAATTTCTTAAAGTCTGTCAGAATTACATCGCCTTCATTGAGTGTCTTGATGCGTCGGAGGGCTCGAGGGAGCGTCGCGTAGGGAGGCCACCCCTGCCAGTGCATTCACCCCGCGGAAAGTGAGACCGACCCCCTGAACAGCCGACTTTCATTCCGTTACATAGCCACCAACACCCTATGCTTAATTGCCAAACGCAACTGGGGTCAACGAACTCGCCGAAAGACGTGGGCGAAATCCGATTTCCTCGATTTGTGGGTGATGCGGGGTCGTTGACATTTTGGTTTAGGAAGGAATGCGCAACAATAAAATGTTGTGGTTTATTTTTGGAGTTTTTTAATGGAAGATATTTTTTTACGATTTGTTAGAGTTATCGATCAAAAATATTGCATAAATTATGTTACAAAGGTAGTTTTATACAAAAGCGGGGTACTAATTATAAAACAATAAATATAGGCCAATGCCTATAGGGCGTAACTACAAAGGTAAGCCTGTGACAGATGATCAAACTTTTAATGGACTAGTGCCAGAATCGCTAAGTCATCCACAGTATTAACTACTACTCTCTCCAACATATGTTTTTTGATAATTGGTAGAAGAAAAACTTTAGACTCCTTGACGTCTTGAACGACTGGTTTCCATTATTCTACTTTAATTTATGCGATCCAGATCAATGGATTATCTATCATTATTAAAAAATCTATTTAATATTCTATAAATTATGATAAGAATACATTTACATGCGTAGACTAGGAGTAAATAAAAACCATTTCACAATAGTCTAATTCATTGGAGGCCTGTACAATTACCTAAACTCGTATTTCAGATAGTATGAAATTATTTTTTATCAATATTCCCAGAGGCTGGTGTAATTAATCCGCGCATGTTTTACCAATTTTGCGACTGAATAGGATATTTGTACGAGTTGAGACTTGGGAAGAATGCGAGACACATCTGTGGGCCTACATTTAAGGTGTTCCCTTTTAGGTCGAAGAGCAACAGCAAGTGAAAGACTTAAGAACGTTTGTTAGCCGCCAAAAGAGTGTATTGTATCAGACCATATATGTCCCGGTGCAGGGCACGGGTCTCCTCTACAATCGAAAGTACTCCACTATAACTGAGAGAGGTTAAGCTATTCGACCACGATATCTCAGTGTGAGTTAGCAGACTTTACATACCATATACTTCTCACAAATCGCTATGGTATGCGGCTTCCCTCACGATGTTTTCTTTAACCTTTATATTGCGTGGTAATTGACTATCAATACACACATGCCTCCAAAACGTCATAGGTATGCCTTGGGATTTGGACCTGCGACCATCGCAAACATATTGGCAGCCGCGTATGGTCCGTTTACCAACAGACCACGCACGAGATAAATTGCAGATTAATTATTAAACGCCACAAGATTAATCGGTAATAAATAATTGCAGCAAAATAAAAAAAACTTAATTTAAAAAGAAGTAGTAACTAAGAGTTTTAACTGTCTTCTTTTTGTTTTTTATCTTTTGATAATAAATTATTTTAACATACTCGTACCATCCAATCCTAAACCATGATACCATACGAATGAAACGTACTGAAATTATGTAAAATATAGTTTTGATAGAAGCGGACGCTGCAAATATAAGATTCATATGTTAAATTATAGTAGAGTACATAATCTTACTGTGGCTTAGTGTACATACAAATATAATGAAGAAGTTAATCCACCGACATAAGTACTAACGAGTTGGATAACACGAGTTGTGTCAACTACATAATTATTACTTCCACGTACGGATTACATTTTATGATTTAATTGTTATTGTCGTACAAAATACTTGAGAATTCTTTATTTCTAACGATGATATAACAGTGAAACAGGAATGTTTTTTGTAAGTTTTTCACCATTTTTTATGATGTTAGTTTTGTATACATAGGGATAAGATTTTAGTAAGTAGTATTAATTAATTATATAAAATCTATTTTGACTGCTTTTAGCACATATAGTTCAAAATATAGATCTCATTAAATATACTACAAAGTCCACGATAGTATTTTTTTTATTATTGCTATGAATGGCGAGACGAACATGTCGTTCGCCTGATGGTAAGCGATACGATCGGTCATAAACAGTAGCAAAACCAAATAGCACCTTGAATTACAAAGCAATGCTTGGCATTCCACTGCACTCGCTATCCTGAGACATAAGGTATTAAGTCTCAATATGTCCAGTAGTTACTCTGGCTACAATGCCCTTCAATCCGAAACACAACAGTGCATTTACACTGCTGTTTGACGGGAGAAATAGCTATTGCAGTGGTACCTCCCCAGATGGCCTATCACATATGACCTTATAAATACTAGTGATTTTTAAGTAATAAATTGATAATATTTTAACAGAAAATTTCCACCCTTGCGTATATTATAAAAAAAAGTTTACGATTACACTACGCAATCATGACGTTGTTTTCTAAATGTATTTACATATTAGTAATAGGTTGCAAAAAAATTCATTTAAAAAATCTGAAGAAAATCTAACTATCCGCACAAGAGCACTTGTCATTCACGATTACTAAGATTTACGAGTCCATAGGGACCAATAAAATTGATAGTTAGCTAATAAAATTCTGTAATTATGTTAGCAATTATTGAAGCTCAAAAATATTGTATGATACCTATCCCTTAAATATCAAAATAAAATTACGAATATACATTTAACCCTTTTATTTAGCGAATCAAAGCATATCTTCAAGACGGATTTGGTTTCGAAAGAAAATTAAGTTTTTCAAACGCTAAAACAAAGTGAATTATGCGACTCACGAATCGAAGTCAGGACCGCACGATTAAAAGATTCTACTAGACGATTCAAATGAGGCAAAAAAATGTTCTCCAAACTTTGACTCTATCAATGTTTGCTTGTACCTTTCCATAGTTATAATTAATGTTATCTAGATAATTACTAATCATAAGTGTTTGCAATTCATTACTTTCCATGTTCAATTTAAAAACGTTATTTTTCATAAGCACACTAAGCCAATATGATATTATTTTATTATGAATCACTCCTCGTTCTGCATAAAAACTGTAATAACATATTGGTGTTTGCGAAGCCAGGACCCCTCAAAGATAAGGGAGGACCGAGGGAAACCTCAGGGGGCCTTATCAAACGCACAGATTAAAAACAAACGTTAACTAGGGATATGTGGGGGCCAATGAGATGGGGTAAAAATTCAGAGCACACTCACAGTTCAAAAATTATACCTACTTTATATTTGCATATCGTATACATTTGTAAAATATTTTTGATGAATAAAATATATATTTAAAATTCTTTATTTACTTTAAGAACAATTATATTAAATAATATAGAATTAAAAAGTAAGCTTAAAGTTGACCACTGATGATTAAAATAAGTAGTCTTCAAATGAACACGTTTCTATCGTAAACTTTGCACCAAACTTTAAATTCCTAACTTATCTTCTTAACATAATTGGTTTTCTATTTACAAATTTCAATAAAATTTATTAACAATTGAAAAACAACACTCACCAAACTCCAGACATCACAAACAAGTAAATATCACTCAATAGCCCCGACTAAGTTCGCAAGTTTAGGGCGAGTTGGCGACGCGAGCGCCCTCTGCGAGCCCTATGCACCAAGTGGTAATGCAAGACTTGCACCTCCCTTCGATCGATCACTCGCGACGCACCTTGAGAAGCATTCGCTTTTCCCTGTCTGGGGTCTGAGTGGGAAAAACCTTGGGAAAGTGGACGCAATTTTCTTTGTAGTCTGTAATGGTAGTTTTAGTAGGCATGACATTAATTGTCTTGGCTTCAATTTTAGTCTTTTGAATAGGTTTATTTAAAATTTAAAGCATTCGTTCTTCCCATTTTTATGTACAGACATACAGGGTATATAAAGACTGCTATCGAAAACCAAGCCGGGGAAGCCAAGGAAGCGAAAAAAATTACATAGTTATAATTGACCTTTGATAAAATTTATAAAGCAGTAGAAAGTTTGTAACATTTATTGCATGCTAATTGCATGTAGGTCTTATATGTAAAATACAATATTACATGAAATATTCATAAGTTTATTTGTATTATAAACTTTTTGCCTGTTTAGATGTTTGGAACCATAGATAATACACTATATAGGACATTTGGAACTAAGGTTTTTGAATTTTTATCTTTAAATTAAGAACTAACTATATCGAAACTCTTATTGCAGCTGTAAAGTTACACATAAATATTATGTCACATTGCCTACACTGTCAAAATATATTGCAATATTGCGCAATTTGTTTGTTTCATGCGAGTATTTATCATATTTTATAGCGTGCTTAAAAATCGCACCATGATCAGCAATAAACGCCTTGTTTACATAGAATTTGAGCCGTGATATTGCAATTTTATAGATTACTTTTCATGTAACCTTTGGAAGAGTTATTAGGAATTTCTTAATTGACTTCCAGATAAATTCTGGCTACATTTAAAATTATACGGCAAATACTTAAGTGTGTGTAGACTACACTATACTTTCGACTCTACATATAATGTTATGAGTCGATTCAAACAATTAAACTTACATACAAACATAATCGTCATGCCTATATTATATAGGGATGCGTAGAGACTATAGAGCGCCACATTGCTCGATCCTGACATATTACTTTCGGTTCATCCACTTTCATCAACCTCTTCACGCATTCTCGTCGGTTCAGGGCATCTACATTTGACCTGACCCTTGTTAAGGGTATCATTGATATGGATGGTGGACCAATTAAAATTAAATCGCATTGTAACTGAAAATTTTAAAGCTTAGAATAATTAATGAAAAAATATGCAATGAATGTATAATAGGATAGGGGTGTAATTTTGAATTGTATCCATCTCTCTAAAATCTTTTAGTAAAAAATATGCACGTAACACCGTTCACCAAAGCTGTATTACTGGACATGAATCCACGATTCTACGTTGTGTTTGAGAGAGATTAGGTTTCCGACTATGATAGCCGCCGAATGAGATTTGGCAGGCCCTCATAAAAAATTGTAGGAATTTGCACACGATGCGTTTATTTAACTTACTAAATTTATTTACACTTTTTTTTAATTACTAATTTTGCATAACGAGAAACATACCTCACGATATTTTCTTTTAAAGAAAAAGCGATACGATAATGTAAAAAAAACATTAACTACAGAGTGTGTGTAAGACCATTTTTAATTGACGATACCTTGTCTCTTTTCACCACTCACTATTAGTGGTAAAAGTGAACAATGAAAATCTAACCCCATACTTGTTTTGAGTGCAAGGGTACCTGCCCTTCTCGTAATGAACGCTCTTGAAAATTCTTTTCACTGTGTAATTGGACCAAATTCTAAGCATTTTTATCTTCCGCTTTTAGTGTAAAAACTAAATGAATAGTCGAGCAAGAATCTTGATTGCACATACTTCTGTTGTGAATGCCAGTAGGTACAATATTTTCATTCATCTAGAAAGTTCTTTAGTAATCACATTTATGCCATATCGAGTTGAAGCTGTTCTTTTAGTTACTCTGGTTTATCTTGCCGAATCATAGTCAAAAAACTGAATAAGGTATTCTTAATTTAAAAATGTATGATAAGCGTTCTAGGATCCAAGACAACTCCACCTGGTCGCGATGCACCCAGCTAGCCAATGGACGAAACTTTGGCAACGGACAGACGGCGGAATAACCATCGCACAGATGGCTTTGTCAAATGACAGACTGATGACGGATAGTAGCGATATCAGTGCGAGAAACTACGCCTGGCGCTCGTCAATCTACCGGCCAAGCGTGGCGAATATTCGCATCACCACCAAAATGATCTTTATTGGAGTCCTTTATTTATAAGTGGACTTAATATAGCTAATGTGGTAGAATATGGTGATATATCAAGGGCTTATATGAAAATAAAAGTATATCCATGGTTATTATTTCAAGTTAATCGATACTTCCCCTAAGTGTCAATGTCCTGAAAGATGTTAATTCTGAAAGGTCATACGTACAATATCAGTAAATACCACATAGACACTGCGTACATAAGAGCTATATTCAGTAATCAATATAACTGAGTAAACTACAAGAAGTTTAATCAAAGCTTCTGGGACTTCGCTCGTTAGTAACTAACTCCTTTCAAACAAAAAGTGTTAGCAATACCAAGTAACGATTTATATTGTATTACACTAAGCGAGGACTACAGTATCATTTATAATGTGTTAATCTTGTTCATTAAAATTTATGTCGCAAATGACACCGGCTTTTGGAAGTCAGGATTCAGAATTTTTTCTTTGTTTGTTCTGATCAATATGACGTAATGAGCAGTTTGGGGGATTTTATCAAGTTCCCCTAATTGCGAACATTGTTCAAATTATTTACAAAAATGCCCAATTACTCTCATTCTACTGATCTATTGATCAGTTTTAATAAAGTTTGAACAGTTCCCAACTCTAACTACGCTAAAATGTATGTAAAAGTAGCGTAATTGATTTATTTCTCTCCGCGTTTGGTAAAATACAGTAGAAAGGCATGCGTACAACTCATTTCCTGCCTTCTTTCGTGTTACATGACCCCCATCACGTAATGTGACGAGTAGGGAAGGCTTCAAGCGTTTTCAGTGCAAGTGGTGTTCAGGCAGCGGGGTCGTGCGGGCCCCCGCGGGGAGGGCGGGCGGAGGGAGGCCGTAGTAGGAATATCCTTCACCTCCCGCGCTAGGTCAGGGTTAACTGTACCCCCGAGCTCCGGTGACGGTGAGCCACCTTCGACCTTGGATGGGATGCGTGCGGTAATGCACTCCCCACAGCTCTACCCATGTCGCCTTCACCTCGCAGCCTCGACTTTATTTTAAAACGATCGATACCGACTCCACGCCGACCACATACATTGTCGACCTCACAGTCCACTGCGCTTCAATAATGTACGTACGAAAGATGAAAGCGAGCTTAATCTACCTATCCGTCAATAAATTTTCACGTTCAACATAAATGGGTCCACGGACATGCGTACCTAATATCTAAACTGGCGACGGTTGTATTGCGCATCGAGCAAACGGCACGGCCTTATAACTATCGTATTAGAGGGGATAATTCATTAACATAACGGAATGTTTGAAGACGGAACCGAGGCATTCGACAGTGACTCGTGCTACGTTTTTCTTGAGTTGGGAATCGTATGTTCGGCACAATTCTTAGCGGGGTGGGGTGCGAGTGATTGTAAGGTTTAGTGCGTAAAGATAAGGTTTGGTTTTGCGTGAGGAACGGCCGGGTGGTGGGTGGCAGTGGGTCGATACGTCCCGGGCGCGCGCCGATCGATAGAGGAGGGGCACTCCCGAGCGAGTCGCGCCGTGCATCGCCCGCCGCGTGCCTAGTGCCTACACACTCGCGACTCGCGACAACAATACATTCTCCTACAATAGTGGCTCAGTTTGTCTGCCCGCAGATAACAGGGGGCGCTACATGACTCGCAGAATCAGACATGCTCATGTTACACAAAGAAATGCGTACATTCCTTATTTATGAGGTTTTTGCATTAACACATTTTTAATTTGCATGACCACTTCACCTAGTACATTGAAAAACATATTTTTTATTACTATAGATGATGCTTACGTATTTATTCATACTTTAAAGAAAATTATATTTTTTGTTAGGTATTTTCCTTATTTACAAAATAAGTAGAATGATGACAGGATATATTAAAAGATATTAATATGACCGATAAATAAATTAACCTTTAAACATTCCATTGTTCTTATTTGTTCGATATTAAGATCGATTAATCCAGTTTTTATTGTTGTTATCTAATCGCACGGAATCGATTGTTGGCTTATCTGTTACACATTTATTGGAACTTTGATAGAGCGTATTACATATTCCCTAATCAGTACGAATTATTATCTAAATATAGGGATATGCTTTGGGGCTTTTACTGGTTAAATATTACTTTGTTATTTCGTCTATCTGGCATTATCTTACGTTATGTAGGGTCTTTGCGACATGACAATATATTTTTGTGATTTTACCGCAAGAAATCTTAATATATATGATGACATACTTGTAATTATTGGAAAAATATATTATTGGTTTAGTACACAAACAAGAATGTCTTTTAATAATTTTCCTACATAATAGTGTTTCCCTATATTGATTGACTTGTTCAAATGTCTCTTTAGATATCACCACAATAATCTTATTCTTAGCAATATTAAAAAAATAGGAAGAGTTTAAACAAAACAAACATTTGCATTTTTCTTAGAGTTAGAAATAATAATATATGGGTACAAACTGGGCAATTTTATCCCACTTTTAAATTTTCTTCCCACAAGCCTTTGTAAAAATTATTCCTCATTTGCTATTTACAGTAAATAACCTTCTAAAATATCTTCAAAGTTTCACTGGGTACAGTTTTAGTTACTGAGATTGCGGCCTCTATCCCTAATAACTCGGTAAGGTTACGTACATGCGACGCTGGACATACTAGTCTACATTTTATAGTTAGTTTTGAATTCTGAAAGAAAAAACAACAAGATTTTGGTAATATGGAATTCTTTTGAAACACCAATCCTCGTGATAGCTCCTGTTTTTCTTTAGGTAGAATTGAGTAGTGAACTCAGGAATAACCAAGTTTTAAAGGCATTTTCGATTATTTTTTTCCATAGTTAGTCGTAAGTCTCGACTTCGAATCCCATGTCGGGCAGTGATATTGGACTTTTATATTCATTATGAGCCCGGAGTCAGGAATTTTGCCCTATATAGCAATAGATTCACCCCCTATCACATGGGACGGAACACACAAGGCGAAGTGTGGTTGTCCTGGCACCTTTGCCTATCCCTTCTGGAAAAAAGGCATGAGTATATGTATGTATGTAGCTCTCTCCTACTGAAGTATTGTGCATTGTCGTAATTAAAAATAAGATAAATAATCAAAACATCAAATAATTACTCCATACACACAAAACAACCATTGAAACTAATCCCATAACACGAAATTACGAACAGATCGGAGTATAATGGAGTTATCTGGAAAGCTATCGCGACGCATTTGTACCACTGGAATTGATTTTAGTTTGCATTGCGATTGCGTGTTGTGACGGTTACGTAACTGTAATGAGACGCGATTTCCGCGAGAGGGACCTTGCAGTGGACTTATTAATAGCAATGTTTAATAATTAAAATAAAAGTATTATTTACGGATTTTATCGCGGATTTGGTTTAATTTTTAACTTCCCGACGTTTCGCCGCCCCGTCCGCCTCGTGACCACGAAAGCTGTAAAATAATCTAAAAGTCAGGAAGTTAAAAAATTTAAAAATTAAACCAAATCCGCGATAAAATCCGTAAATAATACTTTTGTTTCAATGTGTAACATTCGCGTAAATCTAAGAAACCATATTGTTTAATAACATAATATTGGATCTAATTTAAGCCTTTTGCAATTAGTTAATGGAATTTGTGATGTTAGGATGAAGGATCTTTAAATCACAACTAGGGTTGCTAATATTCATTAATGTTCTGTGGTTTTATGTGGTGTTTACGCTCTACGTAATCTATTGGATCGTTAGATATATTTTTTTAAACTTAAGACAGAATTAAACTTATCTCTCTCTCATATTAGTTTTTAACTAAAACACGCCAATGTTAACCGTATCTTCCTAGTAAGATGATAACTCATTATGTGCTCCGTTGTCATTAATAAATCTGTCAGACTCAGGCTTATCCTCATTTATTTTATTATCCTTTTTTAATCCATTAACTGACACCTACGATAATACATTAGGTTTGACCTTTCTCGTTAGATGTCTATATTATATCTACGGCTTCATCCTCAATTTTCCTGTCAATTTATTGTTTATCCTGTTCTTTATCGATACACATATAGTCAAGTAGAAAATAAAATCCAACAATCATTAATCAACATGTTGATCTCTACCAGATGCATTCACATAATTTGTAATCTGAGGAATATATAATGGTTTATTATATTTACGTGAATGTTACATATTGAAATAAAACTATTATTTACGTGACCACGAAAGCTTTAAAGTGATCGTAACGTCAGGAAATTAAAAAAATGTAAAAATTAAACCAAATCCTTGATAAAGTCTGACGAATACAATACTACACTATGTTCATTCTGAAAGCTGGTACTAGTTACCTATGTATATTTGTCGCATTTTGTATAGTCTGTGTTTATCCGGTTTCGAGCGGCTCTGTATAATTGTGTTGACGGATTAGAGATAGCAAGTTTTCACAAGAGAAAATTGTCTGAATAATGGGCAGCAGTATACTAACTATCGTATGCATTATCATCGCTGTCGCGCCAGTATAAAACAAAAGAGCGCTAACATCCAAAACATAAGCTAACTCTTATCTTACATGTTAGAGTATAATAATAATTAATCAACTTCAAAAAAATAAAGGGGTTCTCAATTCAACTGTATGCTTTTTTATGTTTTTTACCTCATAATTTTCTGTTGTAAATCTATTATATTACTTAGAAGCATTTCTTGTGGTTTTAAAATGGATAATGTACAAACTTGCTTGAAAATAAAGATTTTATTATTATTGATTGCAGTCCCATTCAAAAAACAAAGAACTTTCGATTTTATCTGTTAGATTATATCTGTTATAACTATATAAAAGAGAATATAAAGTCACTTATCTGGAACAATCACTGGGTTAATTCTAAAGACGTATCTGACTAAGCTGGAAGAATAACAAGACTTCACAGATATTAATGGCTACTATCTTTGGAATTAATAAATAATAATAAATACCAAACTAAAATCAAGTCTTGTGTCGTCGGTATCGATTTCGATTCGAGACTTTTCGGTCACACAAACACCCAGGCTCGAAAAAAGCTTGTGGTTCACATAAATATTTGTTTCGGTACGGGTATCAAACCCTCTCTTTTCGCAACCGGCGCGGCGTCTGACCAACTGCGACACGCAGGCTGTCAAAGTTGCTAATAGAGTTCTAAAAGAGATATCTAAAGCCTCTAACAGATTCACAAGAACAATAATTACAGATACTATTTTATATTTTTTTGTTATAATATTTATTCTCACAACTTTTAGTTTACTTTGTTTTTCACGTGGATGCTTATTTATTGTATTACATATATGTACCTATATTTTTTGCAAATTGTGTGTATTTGTTTGTTTAGTTTATTTTATATTATTTTTATAACATATAATATTTATTACACCTCATGGTACTCCAGTTATCTCTTATTATCCATCCTATGGTTGGTTGTCTGGAAGAAATCACCTCTAGCGATAAGATCGTACCCTTTTTTGATAATTATTTGTGTACAATAAAGTTTTTATATAAAAAAAAACATACACTGGAATTGAGAACTCCTCCTTTTTTTGAAGTCGGTTACTAAAACAGCCACTAACCTGGAAGTTGATAGTAGAAGTGACGATCCGCATGGACTCCGCGTAGTTCCGCAGCACAGAGTCGGTGCTGAGACAGCTCTGGCGCCACTCGTACAGCTGCTCCAGCCGCGTCACGCATCGCTCGCAGATCTTCTTCGGCAGGAAGTCGTCCTTCGATATCTGCTGGTTATTGGACAATAATGGTTACACTTTGGTATAGCCAAGTTTTGCGAGAACTAAAACGGTGAGGGAAAACATCGTTAGGAAACCTGTCAGAATACCATAGCTGAAGAATACCATAGCGATTTATAAGAATTTCTATGGTATGGAAGTCCGCCAAACCGCACTAGGCCAGCGTGGTGGACTATATGGCCTAAACACTCTCAATCGTATTTTCGATTGTAGAGGAGGCTCGTGCTCTGCAGTGGGACATATATGGGCTGATACAGAATACAGAAGTTTACCGAGTACCTACTCAAATGTGGAAGCTTACTATTAGCTAAGTAGTTATTATTTTTGTTTATATTCATGTTTTTTAAGTCTGTAAACTTTCCTTAAATTAAACAAATATATAATTATAAAAAGTACTATTACTATTTTGGTCAACAATTGAATAATTTTGATTCGGTTGCAACTAAATTCGAGCTAAAACTAAACAGAACTAGAAATTTTAGCGACCATTTTTTTGAAGGTTTTTTATGCGTCTCCTTAGTTTTTTATTACAACGCTAGTTTATTAGTCCAAATTATTTCATTTCAATTTATTTTGTGAAATATATATTTTAATTTTCTTATAAATTCGAATCAAAATCGTACACGACAGTACAAGTACAGGTACAAAATGTTCATAAAAAAACAGAATAATCATGCTTTCTTTGTGTTGTCAATAATATTTTACGTACATAAAATTACAGTCGTCAAGTACACCAGCTCATAACGCAATAAATAAAAACCTCGAGCTCCTTTGTATGTCAAGGACGAAGGAGCGGGGAAGCGCAAATATTTCCGCCGCCATTTATCTCTACTCGGAGAGGACTGCGCCATTGGGCTTCAGTTACTGAGTCAATATTTATATCAAACATATCATACGATATAGATACGATATAGATTCTTAAATAATTATTTTGTATTTATTCTGCCTGAATTTCTTGGTAACTAACCTTATTCCACACCTACATGGAGTCGGCGCTAAAACAAATTTATCGATGTTATTGGAATTTGGCTAGTTATTTAACGATAGGCCATACGCGTGATTTCAAACCTTTAGGGATATATCTACTACCCAGTCACGTAGAAATCAGGATTAGAGAAATATTCAGTCTTGTACAAATTACGATTTTCAAATCAAAATCTCATTAATATGGAAATTCCGATTTGGGCGTCTAAACCCTAGTTTCTAGGACTTCAAGGTTTATAAACCGATGAGGCTCTGAAAGTAGGTACATAACGACGCAGGAAAGCGATTTTGTCGTATCTCGAAAAATGTGAATACGACTTTATACATCATTCAAATCAGAAAAAAACCCGCATTGAATGGCCTCGTGTAAATGGAAGGTTTTATTTTAAAATGTTATTACTAAAAAATTGTATTCCTAAATCTTCTAGTTTAGAAGCGATTAATCTTTTAATAGTTTTTTTTTGGCTCCGATGTAAAGTTGCATTTTTCGAGATACTACAAGATTGCTTTCTGCCGTCGATATATACATGGACAGTAATACCACAAGAACAATAAGTCGACGTCTATAAAGACAGCAAGTCTTTATTGTCCAGTTTTATTGAAGCACGAACGGTATGGAGTAATTAAGGACAGTCGATAAAAGAGATCGTCGGTAGATGCTTACATTTCTCATCGATTGAGACGGTCTTCAATACGACATCAACAGAAAGAATTGCTCACTTGTCTGAAGTACTAATATGAAATGTATTGCATATTAGTACTTTGTAATTCAACGCACCGTGAGTTTTGTCAAGGAATATATTACATGTGATAAGTGAAAATGATTGTTGGGTGTACTGAAACAGGCAATATTTATCATCGAAATGAAGTTAATCAGATAGAAAATAATAGGAAATATAGTAATAATTTTTTGATTAAGGACTAATGCAAGGTGGAAAAGACGGATGTTTATTATATAAGTTAATTTCCTTTAATTAATGAAATGCATTTAAAAATTCCGAACTGGCGTAAATCTGATAGAGATAGTGGTTAATTGATCAGTGAAAGGATATCTGCATTTCCCTACTTTATCTAGGTACCCCGTACATGAGTGTATAATATTACATTCAAAATAAATTTAATAAATTAATAGTCTTACGCATTTAATCTTTATTTATAGACAGTGCACAAACCTATTTTAGTTATGAAATAGTTTGTCCCTTTCGAACGACTTTTGAATTCACTTTGAGTGAAGAAGACAACACATTTGATGCCCGTACTGTATGTAGTCCGATCGTTTACGATCTTTTGGCGTATAAATGAGTTGTTGTCATGTTGTTGCCAAAATATTAGAACAGTTTTTCTCTCTTCAAATTTTATTAATTTGTATATATTCATATTTTAGATTACAAGTATAAATGCTTGTTGTTTATATTGTGAAAACGTAATACGTTAAATATATTATATTTTTTTAAATTTTATTTTTAGTTCCAAAATTTGCCACATGCCAATAGAAAATTGATGAAGTTTAGTATATTACCAATGAGCGGGCTCCACCGCTATAGTTCTCATTGAAAACCAGCGTGAAATAATTTTGTATTGCGTTTCGTGCGGTGAATGTTTCCGGAGACTATATCCGCTCTTATAGCGATTACTGTATTGTATTCACGATTATGTAAAAGCCGTCATCGACCTTTGTAAGTGTGTTGCGTTTTGAATTCAGAAAGAGTACGTAGTTTATTAGCTGGCATAATTGCATAGGTGAGAGATAATCACTAGTTTTTCACATACAATTACGTATATTGTTGTCGAAAGAATAAAAAAAATATTCTCCTTCAGGCGATAAAGAAAACACAACCGATAATTACGTTAAGTACACATCATTCAATTACGATGTCGATACACGAAACTGGAGCCTAATAAATTTGTTCCAGCAATTGAACACAAATACATAAACATTCGTATCTATCGACTGAGGTGTACTGGGCTAATTTCAACTTTATCACTATGACAATAAGAGTGGTGGGGATGAAGTGGTTGCACTGCACATAGATTAAGCCACGTCACGTGCTGACTATCATCCCTTTGAACGGAACCCCCAATACGACGGATTTTGTGTAATCTCGATGTTATTACGATGACCCAGTTGAAATTTTGCGTGGGACGTTATGGGGTCAATGATCTACCTTGCGCAAATATTTCGTGTATGAAATACAAGTAAATATAGAGTGCGTGGTGTATGAGAGTCTTACGTCATTTAATAATTTGTTTATTTGAAGGTGAAAAATAAATATGTTTTATACCTTATTTAACTGTCTACTACTAATCTATTAATTTTCGAACTGATTGTAAGATGTTTTGACTAAAATTTCTTATTATTTTACGATATAATATCACTTCTTCACTTACTGAAAATTGAATCTCAATGTCACCTGTTTCACATTACGTGTTTGAATGAAAAGAAGAAAGATATAATGTCTGTTTTATAAGATTTACCTACTACACAGAGGCATGGTTTCAAAAAGAGCACAGTTGATTAAAAACACGGTAAAAAAAGAAGAAAAATGTTCGCGTGAAAAAGTCTCAACAGGTATCGTGAGACATCATAATTTCCTAGGTCGACGTAGCCCGTAGCAGTGCGTAGCGCGCAGGCGTCTACGAAAGCTACATTAATTCAGTTACCTTTTCCGCCACAAATCCACTGTTTACAATTTATTTTAAAAGAAATGTAATATTATTTTTTAACACAATCCACTTTGATGTTACCGATAAACTATTCACTGACTTAAGAAATAAACTCAAGATGCGACTACGAGATGTGTAATAAAAAGTGCGTGACTCACCATAGTTGGCAGGCAGGTCCTGAGCTTGAACAGTATCTGCCGCTGCTCGGACTCCTTGTCGAAGATGTGCAGCCGCGGGCCGCTCTTCAAGGAGCACAGGCGACACAGGTCCGTGAACGCTGTGAAGTTGAGGTCCTCGGGCTCGGTCATAGCGAAGCACCTGATGAGGAGGTCAAGGAGGCAAGAGTTGTCCATGTATACGGCGGTGGTTGTCGGGTGGCGGGAGACAGGGTCAACGCCGCATGTCGCGGGTGCAGGCGTCGGGGAGGCGTCGCGCCGCCGCTGCGTCCGGGGGGCACTGGGGCCAGCGCGCGCCACCCGCCGGGCCTCGCCCCCCTCGCACCCTGGCCCCTTCGCCCCCCTCGCCCCCTCGCCCCCCAGGCGTACGCAGCCCTCGGCCCCCCGCGACCCTGCTCGCTCAGGGTGGTTCGACGTTAGGAAAATGCGTGCCAGTTTTCCCACTTACAAACGTCTGCAATTGTCGATCGTTTAACGTAAACGGCGATGTTTGCGGATGCTTTTTAGACCTTTATGTTTTGTTGATAGAAACAATGAATGGTGGGATTTTCATTTCTATAATTATATTTCTGATTCTATACATCTAAGGGGCACTTTATATAATATAAATTTGACCTCTATAAAGTATCAAAATATTGGTCATCCTAACACATCCAAGTACATTTTTTATCTAAAACACCCCACAATAGATACAATCTCTTTACACAAACCTCTTTACAGTCCATACTTATTGTACGCAACCTCAAGCTATGTACGTCATCAAACGTCACAAGTCAATCAATAGATAATAGCAATGTCGGTGGCATCGTCTGATTCCGGCGCGGAGTTCCACTCGTACTCGGAGCGAACGCTGGCGCTCATCAAGCCGGAAGCCATCGACCACGCCGCCGCCATCAAGAAACACATCAGAGACAATAACTTTGCCATACTCGCCGTGAGTAAATATACGGTTTGATGAAACTAGTGTAACTATTGGACTTTACATCTTATGTCTCAGGATGGTGAGTGCATTGAAATGCCAAGCATTGCTTTGTAATTCAAGGCGTTGTTTGGTTTTGCTACTGTTTATGAGCGATACGACCAACCTTACCATCAGGTGAACGGCATGCTCCTCTCACCATTCATTGCAATAAAAAAAAATGAAATGAAGATAATTTATTGAATCCATTATGTTCGACATCATTTAGATTCATTCATTTTTTTATTTACCACCCGGTTCGGAAAGCGGTTTTTACTAGAGAAGAACGGACAAGAAACATAGAGTGGCCAATAGGTTCTTGCTTGCCATTCCTATTGTTTTATGCCGCATAGACGTGGATACATGTACAATTTGATGTAGGGGAGAACAGTGACAAACAAAGGGGTAATATCTGACAGATCTTAATAAATAACATAATAATAATTACTACAATGATGGATTGGTATTTCGGCTATCGATTAACACCATCTTTATATTGACTGACTAGCTGTGCCCGCGACTTCGTCCGCGTGGAATTTAACAAAAACTTTATTTTTCTAAAATATAAGATTTTTTTTAAAATAAATGTAGCCTAAGTTACTCCTTATTATATCAGCTACCTGATATTTTTAGACCAAATAAATCAAAGAAACATAATGAGCTCATCCACCCGCGTGTCATAATACCATATTTAAAAAAAAACAACCTCAAAATTTAAGGGTTTAGTTTTTTCTGCGGATCCCTAATTTGTTTTTCAAAATTAAAGTAGCCTATGTTACTCCCGCAAAAAATAGCTATCTTTCAGTGAAAGTCCCGTCAAAATCGGTCCAGCCATTTCAGAGATTAGCCGGAACAAACAGGCAGACAGACAGACAAAAAAATTTCTAAGGTCGTTTTCGTTATAGGTATCGTGTATATAACGATATGTAGTTGGACATATTTTTTTATTTTCACTTTACAAACAGACACTTCAATTTTATTTATATGTATAAATAATAGGGATGTTGAAAACATTACCGAATAAAAACAGTGATATTTATTACAAACATCCCTACTCCCAGGTTTGGTTGTAACAACTAACACTGTCTTATACACTGTCGGTTCTAACGCTGTTAAAATATATAAGTAGCTCTCATTTCTCCGTGTCTTTATTTTTAATTAGTATTTTGTATCCCTTAACTACACAAATTACCATATACAAAAATTAATACTGTTGGCAAAATGCTTAAGATTTTTGGAGCCTTTTAGATCTAATTAATTATCTTTATGTTTTGGATTTCAAAACTTGTACAGTATCAATGTATGCAAGTTTTCTGCCTTATCTATTCTTCCATAATTCTTTTAATTTGGCTATTTTTATTTTAATTACTTAGAAATTATTGTATTCTATTTGTGTCTTTGTTCAATTTAGAGCGAGATTTAGACGTCCATTACATTAATAAAATAAAACAAATAATTATCCCACAAATCGAATAATGAAAAAACTGTAGATATTTTTTCAGTCCATAAGAAAATATTCTAATGATGCGTCATAATCGCCAAGCTGTCGTGACCGACTTTCTAATTAATACATAGGAAAATAAATTATACAGGAAGGGTATCATAGTTGTGTTGATAGCGATCGATTCATTAAATTATTGTAGTGAATCATAAAATACAAATGACGCCGGTGCACGCAACATGTTACCTTATATCTAATAAACAGTTAGATTGCGGTCACATTATGCTTAGGGAATATTAAAAATGTGTTTTGTATTATTGGAATAATAGTTTTGTTATTTATTAATTAAGTTAGGTAAACATGTACTGTCTGGTAATTTTCGTATTTCTCCATGTAATATAATTGAAAAAATCAATATAATTTTGCACGACCCGGTATTCGAACCCGAGGCCTCAGCGTTATACTAATCGTACCGACTACGGTACGATTGTACCAACAACTACGCCACCGAGGCAATGTAATTTGACAATATCAGCCGATATTAGCCGTGATGAACAAACTGATTCGTAGGCTACGGTTACGTAGGCCGGCAAAATGTTCCGTAGCTTAGTAGCGCGGTACTGCATAAATCGAAGTGACGGAACTCTTGGTCCGAGCCCTTTGGTCCCCACAAAGCTGTGATTTCCTACGCCAGTTCGCGTTCTGTTTATAAAATAAAATGGATATGAAATAATTTGTAAGAGAATAATTGATAACATTATATCCTACTTATATTAAAACGAGAAAGTTTGTAAGTATAGATGGATAAATGTTTGTTACTTTTTCACGCAAAAACAGCCCGACCTATTTGGATTAATTTTGGTATAGAGATAGCTGATACCCTAGATTAACACATAGGCTACATTTTATCCCGAAAAAAAATAGTGTTCCCGTGGTGTGAGCCAGGAATCCAAATATAAATATTTGTTAATATTTCAAATTCGATTGGGTGGCACAGAATAGGAGAGGACAGGATTGCATGCTTTTCATGATGTGTCTCAATGAGACGGGACATAAACCGGCTATAACGGGACGGGAAATATACTTGACGGTGCGCGGGAAACATAGTTAGCACGCGAAATAATATGTTGTTGCCACATCAACACAAGACCCAAAAACTATCTGCACCCGGGTGAAGCCGTGCCCCACCGCTAGTTAATAATAATTCGCCATGAATCTTAATATCAAATTTTCAATAGATCAATACACAGGTATTGTACGACTGAAAAGTAGATATCTTCTAATTTTGATTCCACAACAAATGACTTTGTATTTTAAAGTGCGCTCAGCATTGTGTATGTGATAATATCTATATAACTAGCTGAATTTTTGCTAATAAATATGTGAGCTCATTAAATTTTCGCACTCGGGCTGTTAAAGCCACTAAACACGGCAGAAATGCCCGGCAAGAACGTGAAAGCGAGTACTGTACAAATTTACATTCACAATTGGAATCTCAAAGGCATCGATGAATAGTTTATGTGCAATAATTTCCATAAGAGGGTGGGAGGATCAAAGTACGCATGTCCGCGGCGAACGGCACGCAAGGGTTGTAGCTATGATAAACACGCCGTTGGGCACAAAGGATAGATCGGCGAAATTAATGAGGATCCTTTTTATTTTTGGATAGCGAATTTATAGGACACATTTTCGAGACTTAACATCTTATGTCTCAGGATGGTGAGCGCAGTGGAGTGCCAAGCATTAGTTGGTTATTCAAGGTATAGTTTGGTTTTGGTACTGTTTATGAGCGGTCGTATCGCTTACCATCAGACGAACGGCATGTTTGTTTCGCCATTCATTGTAAAAAAAGACATTTTTGACGTGGTTAATGGATGGAAATGGATGGTTGAAATGACTGTACTAGTTTCCATATGGAATGGCTGCGACAAAACTACCTCGCGTTTAATGTATAGGGTACATGCTTTATACAGATATATGTATTGTGCATATGCGTAAATTATAGTAAATTATTGATAAATTAAATACATATAATTTTGATTTTGTCACATTTTGATCCAATACCTTATATTTTATTAATATATTATACATCGTGTTATTTTAGTTTAATTAATGGAAGCGAAAATTAAGCAAAATCAATTTAAGATTTACATTTCTTCATATTAACAACAAATTAGTTTTACATTGACGGCTGTTTTTATTCATTTCCTTTGACTGATTTTTAGAATAGATATACATTAACCTGTACATTTGTCAAAATTTAAAAAAAGAATACAAAATGGATCCATAAAAGCTAACCCATCCGCAGCAAGGTTGGTTGCGATATGCAAAACTCATATCGACATTAGTTGAAGAGCGCGCGTGCGAGGGTTCGTTCATTATTCCGCGTCACATGCAACCCTTGTTACAGGGCTGACACTTCCTAATTAATTATACAGATAACGCTAAAGTTCCTTATAGTTCGTATGTACCGAATTTGAAATTGGAATACATTTGGCGGTTTTCCTGAATGTGTTGTTTTTTAATGATACATAGTAATATATTGCCGTCTGTATTACTAAAAGTGTAGGCTAAGGTAGAAACAAAGTAACTTATAATTCGTAGAGATAACTTTGGTCCCAAGATGTGATTGTGCGCAAGCTTGTATCCACGCCGGGCTCAAATTCCATTTCCCAGCAACTCATATGAGATTTTCAAACTGAAAACTCACACAAATAGATAGCTGCTAATAAACAATGAGACGTCATATTTTTTGTTTCATGTGATCACTCATAAAACTACATTACCACAACATACAATAATACATACAACTACATACACGAATTATTTATTCCAAAATTCTATATTTTTTATACCAAATGTATTCTTGCAAAAATGACATGCAATACTTTTGAACCATTATATGGAAGTATAAATTATAATAAAAATATTTAAAATGCTTCCATGCTTCGCCAACCCTGTCCCAGATCTTACCGCTCCCCTACTCTCGTCGCCGGTCACTGCTGTTATCTATGGAAACCGTAGAAAAAAAAACTAATTAAATATTCGACTCGAGGGGTCAGTGTTTACGACAGGCAGCGCTTTATTAAATCATTTCTCTCCGTGCCTAATGTTTTATGGCTACCGTGCCTTTATGTTTCAACGAGTTTATGAGTAGGAAGCTTAGTATTCAAGCTATGTTCGCTTGATTTTTTTTATGCAACTTTGTATGCTTAATTGTTATGGTCTCCTGTTATGTTATAGAAAAAGTGTTTTAAAATTTTATTTGCTACTGACTTATAGGTAAGGAAATATAATAAACCAGTATATTTCTTGCTCGACGCTGGCTCATATCACATATGGAAATTTTAGATGCATTTAATTTAAATTTATTATTACAATTTCAATTCAAATTATAATATATTTTTTGAATTAGAACATCATGCAAAGTAACATTACATTGAAATTAAGCACCAGCATCCTTAATTTGTACTTATGTGTGAGGAGGTGATTTTCAAAAGTGGTCATCTCCAAATTCACGAATTTTGAACTAATAATGCCAGATGAGTCTGCGGAGAATTCCTGACAATTTAATTGTAAATATAATATCAAGTCCTCAAAACGCACTTCAAAAACGGTTCTTTTTTTCAAAAATGGCCTATTCCATCGATGCTTACTTTCAAACTTAGTCTAATCATTAGTAATTTTCAATTTTGGTATTCCTTATAATGAATACCAAAATTATTCCTAGTCAACGAATCTGATTCCTCATTATTTAATAGTCTGCTACAACTTTCCCATTTACTTAAAATTACTTTTTATTGTCTATTTATATTTATATAAGTACAAAAAAATCCCAGTAACAGCAGCACAATACCTTGACCCGGGGTCAGGGTCATTCTAGCAACCTAAATTCAGCTTAGCGAGATTTCTTCAAAAGGTTATTTGTGCAAACATTTTCAGACCTCGAATATAACTTTATTTCAGTTACCGGTGGGTTTATTTGTAGCAATACAATTTATTTTTACTTGGCTGAGTTGTATGGCTTCTATTCTTTGTTATCGAGTTTGCTTCGGTTTCGACTAAGGTATTAATAAAATTCCATTCATAGTATCCAAGATTGTGTTTTTTATTGTATTGTTAAATAATATTCGTCTTTACTATTATTTATATGTTTTGGCAGCCTCCATGGCTCAGAAAGTGACGTAGCTGAGTTTGAATGGAGAAGACGCGGGTTTGATTATCAAATGTTTGATTCACGAAGATTTGTTCCATGTTGGGTATAAAAAGACCAAAAAAACTTCGCGTAGTCTCTGATACCATTTTTCTTAAACTATTTCTAATACGTATTACCTACTGTTAATACTTTTATCTTGACTGCATTGGCCTTGCCACCTGATATAATTACTTTGTCCGGCCTGTGTAAAAATACGCATTCAAAAGCGAACAAGGTACAGCTTAAATTGATTGCCACAGGCACAATTGGTTGTAATTTGGTCTTTCTTTCTTTCTTTCTTCGCATACAAGAAGTTCGCTGCTAAACATAGGTCTCTCCCAAGAGATCTCTAGAGCGATCTGTTAAAAGCGGGCTGCGTCATAACAAATTCTAGCATTTTTATTAAATAAATGTCACGTACTTAGCCCTGACTGTAATAATCTTATGAGTCTGTATGTATTAAGTGTCTTGTGTGAACTGAACCCGAAGCAAATATTTTCTGATAACAAATACAGTTTTGTTGGGGAAACCGAATGCGCGTTATTTTTTTCATAGCCGGCGTCCAACCACTTCTTTTGTTTCTTTATTTATCATTTTCCCAAAATAATCACTTTTAACATCATCATCATCATCATCACCTCAGCCACAGGAAGTCCACTGCTGAACATAGGCCTCCCCCAAGGATCTCCACATTGACCTGTTGGAAGCGGCCTGCATTCAGCGACTTAACATATTTTAATAGTAAGCGTTGAAAATAACCATACAGATTCGTCAAACGATTTTGTTTATCCAGACGCGCCAAGTCCGCCTCACGCCCGAGCAAGCTGCAGAACTGTACAAGGGCCACTATGGAAGACAACACTTTCCTCACCTGGTGGCGCACATGTCCAGCGGGCCTGTCATAGCTCTGGTACTGGCTGGGAGGAACTGCATACAGAGATGGCGCACACTGATGGGGCCTGCTCGGTGAGGGAAATTTATCATTTGCCCAGAGATTTCTTCAAAATGTTCGAATCTTGTATCGTACGTCGTAATCGGTGACTAAATTTGAACTTAGTGATAAGTTTGATAGATAATAGTATTGATTTTAAGGAATATATCTTTAATATATAATAAATCTTTTATCTATATGTTGACTTTCATCGTCCGAACATTCGAGCTTCGTGTCGGCGTATAGAGTAACCCCCCAGAATTCAAAGAGCTTACTTTTCAACGTTAATCGGCAACGGAATTTTATTATTGCGTTGCACTCGTCGGTACTTTCGGTAATTAAATTATGCACTACCTATGTATCTCGAGTGGAGTATAAACTCGGCCGATGTTGACGCGGCGTAATGAGAGAGTTAATTAAACCCAGTACTAAATTAAAGTGCGTTGATTACTTGACCGATAAAGTTGGCTAGTGGCTGCACACATGGCTTAATTTTGTGAGGTGCTGTGTTCGACATCCAACTCGTGCAATATTATGCGAGTTTGTTGCTTTGATATTAGGTCCTTTGATATTTTCTTTTGTCCTTTTAAATTTGATATTGATCCTCTAGTATATTTTGGCCTGGGATGGAGTTCAGTACCTGTAGCTTGGCAGACTACGGCCTAAGCCACGTCAATCTAACAAATAATTTAAGAAGAAAGTCGTGCTTAACTAAGCTGTAACTCACTGCTCACATTCGATCACATCTTGTACCGGAGTTGAGAAACCTATATTACCTTTACCTAGCCCTTTGAGGATACCAACGTGAGTTTAGAAGTGTAATGGTATATGTATATCTATATCTGTATCAGCCCACGACGTTCCACTGCAGGCCACGGGCCTCCTCTACAACCGAAAGGACGATTGAGAAGGGTTAGGTCATATAGTCCACCACGTTGGCCTAGTGCGGTTTGGCGGACATGACATATCATTGGAATTCTTACAAATTGTCATGGCAAACAGGTTTCCTCGCGATGTTTTCCCTTTCTATTACAGTGCGTAGTGATTGACTATCAATACCTACACACATGACTAAAAAAGTCAGAAATGTCAGATATGCTCAGTGTTTGCAGCCCGCGACAACCGTGAGCATGTAGTCGTATACCAAGAGGACACCACGCACTTACATAAAATGATCAAGTATGTTATCTGATAATTAACCTACCATATTATGTTGTATTGCAGAGTGCTGGAGGCGCAAGCATACTGGCCGGATAGTTTACGCGCTTGCTACGGCCGTCGTACCAAGTATGGAGACTATTTTAATGCTGTCCACGGTAGTGAGAACCACGCCGAAGCTGTTAGGGAGATACATTTCTTCTTTCCTAACAGTGAGTGTTATTTTTCCTTTACATTTGGAGTCATCAAGTTTAACGTAGCTCTAATTAGTACGACTAAATAGTCCGGTATTATTATGCGTGCGAGATATCTAGACCCACAAATAATTACTTTTAAGTCGAACAACTTAAACATAATATTTAGGTAAAGCACGTGTGTGTTGTTCTTTACCATTAGGTCCACAATACTTCATAAGCAAAAAAAAAAAGTTCTCCAAAAATTTACTTACTGTCCACTCGATTACCATGCAGAACACCCGCCGCACATACTCATCTACTCCTCTAAAAATCAACCATTAATGTACTACGTAATTAATAAGTGTTTCATAGCAAGTACTAGTTTGTTATAAATTACAATAGATGATTCGTTTATATTTGCAGTGATAGTAGGCCCCTTACTCCGTAGTTGGCAAGTGCACGACTACATTCTGAAGCATATTACTCCGACGCTCCTGCCGGGTTTGACAGCCCTAGCTCACGAGCGTCCGGCCGAACCTCTACTATGGCTTGCAGAATATCTCCGCACGCACAACCCTAACGAGCCCGAGTTGGCGACACAACAACCCGAACAAAGAGAAGATCAGAAATGTCACACCCCTGTGCCTTCTGAAGAGTCGGTTAAATAGTTTCGTTTAGTAAAAAATGTTTTGGTGAATTGTTTTAATAAAAATATTTTTAGAATAAATATCAGTTATTATTCGTCCACTTTCAATCCTGCCGAGTTTGACAGCCTTAGCGCACGAGCGTTCGTCCTAGCCCCTACTATGGCTATTGGCTGGCCGAATATCACCGCACGCACAACCCTAACTAGCCCGTGCTTGCGAGTTGCGACACAGCAACTTGAGCAACAAGATCAGAAATGTCACAGCCCTGTGCTTTCTGAGGAATCGGTTTAAGAGTAAAGTTTAAAAAAAACTATTTGAGGGAAATGTAATAAAAATATATATAACAAAATGTACAGCTTTGGTGGCGTAGTTTTACTACGGTACGGTAAAAAAGCTGAGGTTTCGGGTTGGAATATCGAGTCGGGCAGAGCGATATTGGATTTCTTTTCATTATCACACCGGAGTCAGGAATTTGTGCCCGATAGGCTGTGGCGGTAGGCTCGCCCTAACATATCCTAGGGCGAATCATAACAAGGCGAAATATGGGTGGCCTGACACCTCTGCCTACCCTTTCTATAAAAAGGGGGCGTGAGTTTATGTATGTAAAAGTCAACAGTCACATACATACTCCTGGCACCATATTAAGATTAGAATCCGAAACTATAAGGGACTTTTCGGGCTCACAAACACCTCGTTGCACAGCTAGCATCTAACCAACTGCGCCACGGAAGCTGTCAATTGTTTTTAATAATAAATGACATTCTATATTCGTCAATCCTGGGCACGTGATTTCTCTTCATTAGAGAGTACTAATATGAGTACTGTAATGTTATACTGTGTCAGCTCATAGGCCATAATTGCTCTACAACCAAGTTCTATTGTGACGGCTCAGGCCATAGTCATGAATCATCACGGCATGAATGGTTTATCACTTTCAATGAACATAACAGATTTCCAACGGTTAGGGCCGACTGAATGGGCAGGGTGTAGACTCTATTTCAGTTTCTGCTACAAACTTAATGTTTGGCGTGGTATCCGCTTTAGAATGTACTAATTTAAATGTTGTTTTTACATTATTAAACAACCGTTCATTTTTTTTATTTCATACAATATTAGATGTAATGTCTATATTTTATGGTGAATACGAATTGGGCTTGAAAAAACACGTGTCATTTTACATTCGAATTGGATCACAATTCTGGAGTGGACAAATAAAACAATAAATAATACAACTCCCAAACTTTTCCCAAATTTATTTATAGAAACAGTTTACAAATGACCTATCACAGGCTAGCGTGTGGTTAACATCATTAATTTCATTTAATTCCGTTACTGGAAATAAGGAAACAGATGTGATTATTTAGAAAAAATACACAAAGAAAACGTAACCTAAACACAAATCCTTATTCTAATCGATGATGAAAGACAAATGTTGCTTAGTGACTTGATAATATTATGTCGAGATAGTTAAGTAATATAGATTCTACTTATACTGTATATTGCTATGCATATCGCACATAAACAATTAGATATAGTTTTTGATTTATTAAATAAAAGAAGTTTTTTTTTTTAAATTCTTGAACAAGAAAAACATCAAAAGCAAAATTTCTGAAACAAAACTTATATTTTTTTACACTATTAGTTTTTGTGATATAATAAATCGGTATAGAAATTAGGTGGAATTACAATATCCGTATCAAATCACTAAGCAACATTTGAAAATAACTAAGGAAAAGCTACTGTGACTATTTCTTATAAAAAAATAAGTACCGCAAATATATTGATTTTTTAAAGCATTTAATCATTACGTAATTCTACCAATTTATAGAATTTATTCATTATTTAAAATAGTCACAATATATTTAATGATAGAACAAACCAAACTTACTACTAAACAGATTTGGTTGAAACATCATGGCTTAAGTAAATAAATGAGAGATTACAGATGTCTACAGTTATACAGGTAGAACTGCATCTGCAAAGAAACATATAATAATATTATCTTACCCAAAATTATAAAAAATGATATGTTGTGATTGCAGCTCAAAGTTCTTACTGAGGATTATGAAAGCTAATGAAATATAGGAATAGTTTCATGATATTATATGCCTCGGTGGCGTAGTTGTACTACGGTACCCTTACAAAGCTGAGGTCTCGGGTTCGAATCCCAGGTCGGGCAAAGTGATATTGGATTTTTCTATTCAGTATCAGCTCGGAGTCAGGAATTTGTGCCCGATATGGCGATAGGCTCGCCCCCTATCACATTGTGGGACGGAAATAGTGATAGTTGACAGAGAAAATGGCGACTAAAATACAAGCATGTGGTGATTTAAATAAACTATAATGCCGCTTAAGTTATAACAAGTTTTCATGGATAATGTTCCACTTTATAGTTCTCTTACATAAAACCCCGATAACATTCCTCGATAAAGGGAATCCCCGACACTAAAAGATCTTTTCATTTAGAACTAGTAGTTCTAGAGACAGCGTACAAAACAAACTCATCAGCTTTGTACACAAGGTAAAATCAGCTAGCAAATAATTATTTTAATTAGCAAAATATATGGAACAGCTGATTTGTTTCGCGATTTCGGGGTTGGGCCCATAGTAAAAATTGTCCATTATGGTAAGTGCAGCATCCCCCTTTCGGCTTTATATACTGGTCTACTGGTAGTAGGTCTGTAATATATGAGAAGCCGCCTGGGTAGGTACCACTGCAACGTCTATTTCTCCTGTAAACCGCAGTGTGAATGCACTGTTGTATTTCGGTTTGAAGTAACATCTTATGTCTCAGGATGGCGAGCGCAGTGTAAAATCAAGCACTGATTTTATTTATTTCAAGCTGCCATTTGGTTTTGTTATTGTTCATCAGTACTCGTATCGCTTACCATTAGGCGAATGGCATGCCCGTCTCGCCATTCACAGAAATTATTTATATATACATATACATACACGTTTAATTCCTCTTCTCCCTGTACATGTGCACGTAGGCAGTCTCGGTGGAGCTGCAGAGCCCAATCTTCTGGCACACGCCCTTCACGCCGAACTCCTCGATCAGGTGGATCACGCTGTCGCCGTATATCTCCATCATTGTGTGGCACTGTGGACGGCAAAATAATTTGTGTAATTCAGTGCTGAAAATAAAAGTCATTTGTGTATTGTGCACATACTAATATTTTATACTGTCAAATATACACCTAATAATGGTGCGAATAATTAATTTATGAACTAATTAAAACATGCAATTAAGTCATGTTTAAAATATAAAATAATAAGATAAACTTCCCTCAATCAAGTACTCAATAAATTTTCATATGTTGTGGCTAGAATAAAGATTAATAAGATGAAAATATTTTTTGAAGATTAAGGGCCAGTTGTACGAGTTCCCCATAAAGTCCTAAAAGCTGGCACTCATCTGTCAGATAAAATACGAAATTCGTTTGCAAAAGTACTGCATTTTGTATTTCGTATCAGGGATTTTATCAGGAACTAGTGAAACTGGCCCTTTAACACACAAGTTTTGTCAACATGAGAGATATTGGTTGCATGAAATAAAATCTTAATATAACATGTGTAAGCAGCAAGGTGTGATGACTGCTGGTGTATACAGATACAGACCCGTGCGGAGTACTTGGCGGGTAGTAGACCACACGCCTTCTCGACGACGTGCACGATGTTGTGGTCCACGCGCTCGTTGCTCAGCACCTTCTTCACGGCCATCACCACCGTCTCGCACACCGCGCAGTCCAGGATCTCTTCTGATGACCCATGTGCACAAACAATACGGTATAGGGATTTTACTATCATTGTTTTTATCTATTATTTTGCGTACAAAATAAAAACCATTCTAAACATTTCTGTCTAAACCAGTGGTTTTTAACCATTCAGACACGAGGGACAATTTGAAAACAAAAATTGCCTACCCATTGACCAGACTCAGTTTGTTGACTGGTTTGATTGTATGTTAATGCAGTATAGAAATAGAAATTAATAAAAGATTTTAAAACTATCATGCATAAAATTCTTTTTAAGGTGACTTTAGGATGGCTTCACAGACCACTTGGGATGCTTCCAGGTATCACCAGTGGTCCGCGGACCATCGGTTAAGAACCAATGGTCTAAACAATATTAAACTACTGTGTAACATATGGCAAATATTAGTATTTTAAATTAAAAAATGCAAGTGCAGCGGGGACATCTTACTATCACATCAAATGCAGACCCTGTAATGTATGTTAAGCCTAGTGAGGTCACTAGTTTTGTTTTGCATCTCTTTTTTATGGTTGGAGATAATTCGAGTAAGTTATAATGAAAAGAAATTCACCTCTGACAGCATTAAAGCCGGGCTGCACTTGGCTAGGCTTGCACAGCTTCAGTTCCTCGCAGACTTCGCTGGGGTCTAACTCTTGGGCCAATAAGGAGATGACCAGGTCGGCGTATTTCTCCACGAACTGGTCGCATTCGCTTTGGACTGATTTGGGCATGCGTTTGCATATGCCGTGCACTGCTTTCTTGATCTCATCCTAAGGAGTAATAAACTTTTAAATATTTATGTATCATCATCATCATCATATCAGCCACAGGAAGTCCACTGCTGAACATAGGCCTCCCCCAATGATCTCCACAATGACCTGTTGGAAGCGGCCTGCATCCAGCGACTTCCTGCGACCTTAGTCAGATCGTCCGTCCACCTTGTAGGCGGGCGTCCGACACTTCGCTTGCCTGTACGTGGCCTCCACTCGAGAACCTTTCGGCCCCAACGGCCATCGGTTCTACGAGCTATGTGCCCGGCCCACTGCCACTTCAACTTGCCAATCCTATGGGCTATGTCGGTAACCTTGGTTCTCCTACGGATCTCCTCATTTCTGATTCGATCTCGTAGGGAAACACCGAGCATAGCCCGCTCCATGGCTCGTTGAGTGACTTTGAGCCTTTTAATGAGGCCCACAGTGAGAGGCCACGTCTCGGTGCCGTATGTCATCACTGGTAACACACAACTATCGAAGACTTTCGATTTTAAGCACTGAGGTATTTTGGACGAGAAGACGTCGCGAAGTTTCCCGAACGCTGCCCAACCGAGTTGGATTCGCCGATTGACCTCTCTCTCGAAGTTGGACCTGCCTAACCGGACCACTTGTCCTAAATAGACATATTCGTCTACAACTTCGAGAGTCGAGCCCCCAACTCCAATGGGGGTGGGCACAACATGGATATTCGACATGATCTTCGTTTTATCCATGTTCATTTTAAGACCCACCTGTTGGGAAACTCGATTAAGGTCTTCGAGCATAGTGCTAAGGTCTTCCAGCGATTCTGCCAAGACTACAATATCGTCGGCAAATCGAAGGTGAGTAATATACTTGCCGTTGATGTTGATGCCGAATCTTTTCCACTGCAAGAGCTTGAAGGCATTTTCCAGCGCGGCAGTGAACAGTTTCGGAGATATGACATCTCCCTGTCTCACGCCTCTCCGTAGTGGAATAGCCTTCGTACTCTGATCTTGTACTCGGACCGACATGGTGGCGTTGTTGTATATACACCTCAACACTTCGATGTACCGATAGTCTATGTGGCACCGCTGAAGAGACTGTAGCACAGCCCAGGTCTCGATCGAATCAAAGGCTTTCTCATAGTCCACAAACGCTAAACAAAGCGGCAAGTTATACTCCTCGGTTTTTTGTATAACTTGCCGAAGCGTATGGATGTGGTCTATGGTACTAAAGCCTTTTCGGAAACCGGCTTGTTCGGGAGGCTGGAAGTCATCAAACCTGCGTTCGAGACGATTTGTGATGACCCTTGAAAACAACTTATAGACATGGCTCAGGAGCGAGATGGGCCTGTAGTTCTTCAGCAAAGTGTTATCACCTTTTTTGAAGAACAGTACCACCACGCTCCTGCTCCATGCCTCCGGCGTTGAGCCCTCGAGGAGAACGGAATTGAAGAGCCTCTGAAGGACTTTCAGTACCGGCGTTCCGCCCGCTTTCAGAAGCTCTGAAGTGATTCCGTCTTCACCCGGCGCCTTGTTGTTTTTAAGTTGTTTGAGGGCCATCTCAATCTCAAACAGGCTGATGTCCGGGATATCATCGCTAAAGTGTCGGATTAACTCGGCTCTCGGGTCTTCGGCCGAGCTAACAGTAGGTTCGGCAACCGAGGTGTAAAGCTGTCCGTAGAACCTCTCGATCTCTCTTAATACCTCTGCCCCAGTCGATACCACGCGGCCATCATCCGTTTTCAGCCTAGACAACTGGCTTTGCCCAATAGACAAGTCTCTTGCAAACACTTTGGAGCCTCCGTTCCGCTCAATTGTCTCCTTAATGCTCACAATATTGTGAGCACGGACATCGTGTCGCAAGGACTTCCAGATCCGTCTATTGAGCCGCCGATATGCTTCGGCGTCAACGGATGACTGCAGCGTCAAAGATCGACGTTCGGCCATGAGGTCAAGAGTCTGGATCGAGAGTTTTTGTGGTCTATCTCTACGGCGAGGTCTAAAATACTTAGATCCCACCGTATGGACAGCTTCTACCAAACCGCTGTTTAACTCGTCCACTGCAAGGTTTTCTTTTAGACAATCAAAGCGATTTGTCAACTCGAGTTGAAAGCTCTCGGGGTTTTGGATATGGGTGCGAGTAGGTCGGAGCGTAGACTTCATCAAGCGGCGCCTTTCTAATTGGACGTTGATATTCAATGTGCCCCTAACCATTCGGTGATCACTACCGGTTTTCACCCTGTTGATCACAGAGACATCACTGAACATCCGTCTATTCGTCGTCAAGATGAAGTCTATCTCATTTCTCGTAGAACCGTCAGGACTCAACCAGGTCCATTTCCTGTGAGGCGGCTTCTGGAAAAAAGAGTTCATCGCGAAGAGTCCCTCTTTTTCCAGAAAGTCGGCCAGCCTCTGACCCCTGAGGTTCCGTTGCCCATGTCCAAATTGCCCCACTTTCAACTCTGCATCGCTTCTCTTGCCCAACTTTGCGTTGAAGTCCCCCATAACAACATTGAAGTAGGTTTTGGAAGTATGTATGGCCCGACTTATGTCCTCATACATCTCCTCTACTTCTTCATCTGGGTGTGTCGAGGTCGGCGCGTATACCTGTATGACCTTCAACGAATATCTTTTAGATATTCTGAGTATAAGGTATACTACCCTGCTCGACACACTTTCGATGGATACGATGTTGTTGATGAGAGACCTATGGACGAGAAATCCGACACCTCCTCGGGACTGTTGGTCGTCCCCCCGGTAGAAGAGCAGGTTACCAGACTTCAGGGTTATCGTATCCTCCCCGATTCTTCGGACTTCCGATAACCCCAGAATATCCCAGTGTAACCCGCTCAATTCTTCTTCCAGTTCGACAATCTTCTCGTCTGTCCTCAAAGTGCGTATGTTGTGTGTTACCAGGGCCAGTCGTCGTCGGGGGTGGTAGCCGGGGCCAACCCGGGGATTCTTAGCACCCCCTTCTTATTTATGTATATGTTACCGGAAATGTATAAAATTTAGGAATTGTATACATATCCTAGTAATTGTACACAATTCAGAGCTAGATAGAGAAATACATAAATAATGAATACTTCTGTGAATAAAGTAAATAAAACGCGCTAGTAACCTGAAAATTAAAATAGCTCACTTTAAACAATTGTTAGGTTACGTTAGTTTATTTTCATTTATAAATAAAGATATTATTGTTTTTTTTATTCACTTTCTTGCATCATTTATCTCAATCCCTACCTAACCTAACCATCCCTCAGTCTAGACCTCAGTTTTCATTGTCTAAAGATAAACTGACTGATAGTTTTTTATAGCATTGCACACGACACAATCGATTATGTGGATTGATTTAATAAATATTACAAAAACCACAATGAATCCGTGTCAATATATTTTTAAATAGTATAAAGCATTACGTCATTGTGCTTGTCCTTGATCTCGTCGTCGATCTCCTTCATGACGAACTCGCAGATGACGCAGGCGCTGCCGGCAGACTGCCCCGCGCGCTGCGGACGACCGTTCACTGTGTTGTCCGGGATCTCGTTCGTCTCTGTTTTAAATAGAAAATATATTATATAGTTAAAACTATATGACGTAGACTTGATAAAAAATAATGGTTGTCTGGAAGACATTTTTTTTATTGTTTCTGTATAGTAGTTTAAGTTTGTGTAACATAAAGATTTAAATAAAAAATATATGAGTATGAAATTATAGTAAAAATTAATAGTAACTTATTATGGTAGACTTATTGACTAAGAAAAATATTTTAAGAAATTTTTGAACGAATTTGTCAATATGTGGTAGAGTTATTATTTTAGGTGTAACTAAATAGCAGGCAAAATGTCATATAGGACCATAGCTGGGCTATGGCGGCATATGCATTCAGAATACCTATCTTACAATAAATTCGGCCTAGTGTATTAGATATGCTAATATAATGTTTTACTGATTTTTTACAATTTGCAATCTATTCCATTTATTTATTTAATTTGTAGTCTATTCTAAATAAACATTCAAGAAAAAAAAATATCACAACTGACCGATATCACCTGCTCCTTCCAGCATATGCTTAGGCAACATCGGCTTCCTTCTGAAGTTGTTCCTGTCTCCTCTGAGCTGCGGCTTCTCGTGGTACTTGTCTATGGATTGATGAGTGATCTTCAACGGGTCGTGGACCTCATCCTTGCACAGTTTCAAGAACACGCAGATCTCTTGGGCGTTCATGTTGGCGACCAACATTTCGACCAATTGTTTGGTGTACGTGTCGACGAAGTCTACGCATTCGGTACGCAATTTCTGGGACAGGTGAGTGCATAAACCGTCTAGGGCTTTGCGAATGTTTTGCTGTAAGAAATAAATCATTATTTATTATAATTAATCTGTGGATCCATTTGCATACATGTGGCGATTGAGATTGAAAGCGGTATGCTAGGTTCGGCTATGAGAATGCAACTGACGTATGACGGTTTACGAAAAATATTTATCAAGCGCCCACATTGAAGGAAAAGATTCGAAATTGATATCTAAAAGTTTTTTGATTAATAACTTATCTCCAAAAATATAGATATGACTACCATTTATTCTTTTTGTATGTTTAATTTCTTATTTCACTATACATTCTTCAATTTACGGTAAATAATACGCAAATAAAGTTATAGTAATGTTACCTCACTACGGTTATTTTTGAGCATGGTTTCGAGTTGTTCGACAGCGAACAAGCACAGGGGACAGTTGGACTTCTCGGCGTTGATGGCGACGTGACGCACTTCTTCTGTCTGGGGACACAGGCCCAGCGCTGGGCATACCTGGATACCAAAATATTATATAACTATTACAATTATCTTATTTGATATCATACAAGATATCATGTTTCTTGACAATCATCAACTTGCTATGGTAGATTTTAAAACAGGCTTTCTTGAAATGTATCAAAGTTTTGTTGAAAAGTAAACAATCATTAGTAACACTCTTCTAGTTATATTATACAAAATATCATAGTTGTTAAGAATCATCTTCTTGCTGTAGTAGATTTGTAAAAAAGATTCATTATTTATTTTATGTTTTTGTTATTGGCAGATCTGTTACTGGCTCGCCTAGTGATAATTTCGGCGCAAAAATGTAAACGTTATTAGCATTTTTTACACTGTTCTTTAGATATCATGTTATAACACTCAGGAAACATTGCGACAAGAAGTTTATTCCTGAGTTTGTTATTTTAACACATTGGTTTTATGGATTTACAACATGTACTTAATCTGACAACCATTTATATTCAAATTAAATTATTTTTAAAAATTCCAGGGCAGGGGCATATGCATTACTCTAAATTTAAAAAAATAATTGAAATATGTAATGTAATGTAAAAATAACAACGTAAATAGAAAATGTGTTATGTAAAACATTTTATATAATGATACTTAGCATCTTATGTCTCAGCATGACGAACTCAGTGGAAAACGAAGCATTACTTTGCAATTCATTGAGTTGTTCGGTTTTGCTACCGTCCATGAGTGGTCGTATTGCTTACAATCAGACGAAAGGCAAGTTCGTCTCGCCATTGATTGCAACAAAAATATATAATAAATTAAACTATTATCAGGCCATATACGTTCCACTGCAGGGCACGGGCCTCCTCTACAATCGAGAGTGGTTAGGCCATATAGTCCACCACGCTGGCCTAATGCGACTTACATACTATAGAAATTCTTGTAAATCCCTACAGTATGCAGGTTTCCTCGATGTTTTCCTTCATGTTTCAGTACACTTAAGTAATAACTTACACTGGCGGGGTCGATCTCCTGCACGAGCAGTGCGATGACGGCGGGCCCGTACTGCGACACGAACTGCTCGCACTCCGACTGCACGCTCGACGGTAGAGCTTCACACGCGTGCTCCACTGCTGACGTCACTTTGTCCTACCGAACAATACAAGGGGTTATTACAACGCTGCTATATATCAGGGGCCCTACTATATTCATCCGAATGAACGAACGAACGAAGTTGGGCCCTACTATATTCATCCGAACGAACGAACGAACGAAGTTCGATACTTCGGACGATCGACATACGAATGTATCTACTCTGTAAAAGTTCGAAGTTGTATAACGTACATCGTAACCATAAGTCAATTACGACCATAAGTATATGTAGGTACAATCGTATCGTATATAAACTGCGATTATCCGAAGTTTCGAACTTCGTTTGTTCGGATGAATATAGTAGGGCCCAACTTCGTTCGTTCGTTCGTTCGGATGAATATAGTAGGGCCCCAGGGATTTATTGTCCTACCAAACAATACAAGGGTTAAAACAAGGAAGATTGCGGGACGAATTAGTCATATGTTCCGAACTGGCAACAATTAGCATCTGACTGCGACAAGTGGAAGGAAAGGAGGGAGGCCTTTGCCCAGCAGTGGGAATTAAAAGCTTTGTAATAATAATACAACGTGCGACTATAAACCAGGGAGTTATTAAACACGTTGACAGTAACGTCAATGAATACAAGGTATAACAAGACTGCTACTGAAAACGAAGACGGGTGGTAGTTTCAGTGACTAGATACAACGCAACTAAGTATGAATGTAGCACATATTATGTACATAGTCTTGACCCCATACTAGGATCGAGTATTGTGTCATGGCTATCACGAACCACGAGTCACTTTTTGGTCTCACAAATACCTAGATCCAAAAGAAATATTTGTGGGACGCATATCGCATCTCGGTGCGGGGATCGAACCCACGGTCTAACCAACTGCACCATGGAGGCTGTCATTAATTAATGGTCACACTCTTTAACATGAGTTTAATGCTGATCATGTCATTGCTGAAGACATGTTTACAATTCTGCCATCCTCAAGCTAAAATGCCGTTAAGTATTAAAACCATTTTTTGAGTTATGCACAAAAAAAGCGATGTTTATTTTAAAATGTGCTACTTAATAACATCATCTTTAAGACCTTAGAGTGCTGAATAATGGATCGCAGGAGGTACTTTCAAATAGCGAAACTTTTAATTTAGAACTGTAATATCGCTTTTGTGTGCATAAATCAAAAAAGCGATTTTTATACTTAACGGCATTTTAGCTTGAGGACGGCAGAATTCGAGTTGTTACAAATAATTAACCCCAATATAAAGCATGAAGTGCACAGTGTACCTCGGTGGTGGTGTCGCTGAGTTCGACCTGCAGGTAGTGCAGGAAGTACTGGCAGAAGGAGCAGGCGGCCTTGCCTCGCGGCAGAGACACGTACATGCGCTCGATGGGCAGCGGCGGCGGAGACGATACGGGTGCGGTCATCACGCGCACGTTGGTAGGCTTGGTTAATGGTATGCGGCCGATCTGTTGCAAAAATGTTATATTATAAGCTTTTGAAGTTTGAATTATTCAGTTTGAAAATATTGTAATTATTAGAATGATTATCTTGGCAATCTTATGAAATATATTGCTGAACATCGGGTAACTGATGATTTAACTTATTGTTTTTGATGGTTGTTAACTTATTATTTTTTTAAATTTATCATCAAGTCTATATGGGTCTTAGGATTTTTAATCTACTTGTAATACAAAAAATACATTGTTGTCGTTTATAACTCCTAGTATGCAAGTATAATACGCGACAAGTCAAGATGGCAATCTCGGTTTGAGGTGAAGCGTAGGGGAAGACACGCCCCATTATAAAACCAGTATAATACAGCCCCGTCTTAATAGTTTTTCTCATATATTTTCCATGTTCAGACATCGATCAGTTACAAATTGAACATAACATACAACACTTTGCTCATTTTTTGTATCAAATTGTATTCATTGACATTTTAAAACTGACATTAATGTGACTTGTGACATGAACCATTGTAAATGTAAATGGCGATATAAAAAAAAATAAAAAAGAAGACAGTTCGTGTTGCTGAGGGAGTTTCTTGCGCCGCTTCTTCACAGCTACAAGCTCCGAAGCGGTGATAGCAGAAATGAACGATTCAAAAGATCTTGTGAAAGAATAAAGAATATTTTGATTATGATTTTTGGTTTTCATATTTGTCATATAAACTTGAAAAAATCTATATAATCTACTCAGAGCGTGGTAACACATCACTAAAAAATTGCCATATCGACCTGTCGCGTACAATAGCTTGGCTTTACTTAACGAGTTTGTAATATTGTGTCTTCCTGTCTATTTTATATATTTTTAAAATAATTATAAATACGTTTTTCTATACCTTAGCCTCTTCAGCGCCAATAAGTGTCTTAGCAGGCAAGGCCTTGACAGCGAGTTCCTTGGACACGAGCGGCATGACCGGAGTTTGTAGCGAGTCGTTGCCGCAGACGCCCATCATCTTGCATATTTTGTCGGCCTGCAGGTCGGACACCAGGAACTTGTACATGATGGGGTAGTACTGCTCGGCGAGGTGGAGGCACTCGTTGGCGAACTTGCCCGTTTGCTTGCACAGACCTGAATGGAAACAGAAGGATAGTAAGGATGTTAAATATATTTATGAAAAAAGGGCCGTCCATTAATCACGTGAGGCTTAAAAGGGAGGAGGGGGTTTGACAAAAATCACGAAATATCACAAGGAGGAAGTCTGGTAAGATATCACGCGTATTTTTATCGAGACATTGTAATTTTAAGTAAAATGCTACATATGTTTTTCGTACGATTATACGATTCGTTTATTACTTGTATGCCAATAAAAAACAACTGCAACCTTCCTGTCTACACATTTTTAACATGGACCTTAATTTCAGAATAAAATAATATTAGGTATACTTTATGCCATTCAGATAATATTCGTTTTTTTTTAAGATTTTTTATAGGTACCTACTAAAAATACACATGATGTTAGATGGGGGTGGGGGGTAGTCTTAAATATCACCACACTTCACTAAAGGAGAGGGGGGGTTAAAAATGCTACATATCACGTGATCAATGGACGGCCTAAAGGAGAATGCCCTTTCATGGTATCGGTAAAATATATAGTGGATCCCGATACCGACAGTGCTTAAAATTAATTACAGCATTTTTTATGGTTCGTAAGGACAAAACAACACACCCGCCGGCCGCCGTCGCCCGTTTAAGAAAACGTTGTCTTGTTTTATCCCGGGCGCCAGATTTCTATAAAATAAATCAATTGTTGTTATATTTTACATTTTGTTCACAAAGCCGAGAACTAAATATATATTTTTATTTGACTTCAAGTTTATTTTTCCAATAATTCCGGGTCTGGTTCGCAATTATGTTTATATTTATTGAAAAAATCTATTTTTCAATTTAGTAGAATGGGCCTTCTCCTTTAGGTGACTATGTTATATGAGGTGCTAAAAATATATGAAAAATTTGATACTTTTTAAACATTGAAATGATGATGATGAATGATGTAAACCACATCTGGTAAAATACATGTTTTCTAGTAAAAAATAACTACTAAAAATAAGTGAGACATGTCTCAAAACGTTTTTTTTAATTGCATAAGTCCAGTAGATGAGTCAACAGGTCACCTGATGGTAAGTGATCACTGCTATCGACATCACACATGAACATCTACAATGCTTGGATCATGGATGTGTGGCCGGCCCATAACATTGGGAGAGGAGCGGGAAGGAAGAGGGATGGAGAGTGGAAAGAGATAGTGGGCAGCCGGCACGTTGTTATGTCGGCATTTTGGTATATCCAGTGCTAGCGACTGAATTATCTTATCTCGTTGTGTGTTCATATTTACATGTAGTTTGTTATTCAATAAATTACAAAGTAAAGTCAATATCTTGTTCTTTATATGTAGCAAGGAAAGGTGAAGTATGTACAAACCTTTCAATACTTTGTAGAACTCGAGTTCGGTGGTGTTTGCGACGAGCACGTCACGCAGATGTTTGACCAGCTGCTCGCATAATTCGCACGGCACATCGCTGTAATAACAATTTATTATTATAATTCACCCATATCATTTCATATGTTCATTGCTGGGTATTCTTTAAAACGAAAAGATGAGCAATCACCTTTATCTTTAAATTATTATAAAAATGTGATATCATGCCGTTATTAAAAAACCAACGCGATCACTACGAAGTCTAATATACTTTAAAATTAACAAATTAGGTGTTACATATAAATTTAAAATATCGAACAATCCCAATATGAAAAAATATGGCAATTTAATAATTTAATTAATTTGAGATAAAAAAAGTGGTACATAGCAGCGGTCAGAATGACACTGGACAAAAAATCGAAATACGACTTATACTTTTTGAGATATACAAATATACAGACATACATATTTTTTTGAATTTAATGTTCGTGTTCAGACGCCGGTATAGACTAACATATCCACAAACTGTAATTCTAACAAAATAACACATATACATCGAATGCAAATCTCCTTTTTTGAAGTCGATAAAAAATATTTCAGTACAAAACTCACTCGGAAGCAAAAACCTCAACCTGCGGGAACGTGTAGAGGTCATGCGAGTGGAATCTATGCGTGCACTGTCCACTAACGTGGCAGATGCTCTGCGGCTTCAGATCCTTCTTCACAGCTTCCAGAATGTTCTCGTAGTACTTGAACACCAGCATAGAGCACGAGTCTGACAGAGAGTCCATGTTGCGGCACACCTGTGGGATGTTTATTGAATTATATAGAATTTAGAGACGATAAATGCTGTACATAATAATACACGTTTAAATTTATTATCCTTATCTACAATCAAGGGTATGATTGAAATTGGTATTTGTCGGTCTTTGAAGATTTTTTAAAGACTAATAATTGTAAAAATCATGTAATACTACAAAATCTTACACACATATAAAACAAGCGAAAAAGTTTAAATACATGTTGTAATCCGCTTACCCTCAATAGTCCAACCAAAAAGTCTTCATAGCTGGTACCGTCGAACTTCTTCCTCAACACGCCAACAGTCCTCTGGCAGTTGTTGCAACCCTTACGCAGTTCCAACTGGGCGTTCTAGAACCAACATACAACATTTTATTTTAATTCTAATTTGCCTTCTAGAGACAAGATCAAACAGATTGTTCTAGAATAAAACTTGTACGATATGTGAATATTTTTTTTTATATCGAAGATGGTCAACATCTTATAAAGTTCGAAAAAATCGTTGATGCCGTTACCGATACTGCTTAAAATACATTGAAACCTTTTTTTATAATAGGGGTACAAATAAGTTTCCGCCGTTTTGATACAAATGGCATTGCACGAGTTTTACCTTAGAATTCCCAAATGATACCCGGCTAAAAATTAGGTTACTCATTCAAGAACAACACAGTCCTATCATATTATTAAATTCCTATTAGTATCATATTTTTTTTGATCCAAAAATGTCTAAGTTTGAGTCAAAATGACGTCATTTGCGGGAACTTTTGGCATGCAGGGTAGGATAGGGTTTTGTTTAAGCTAGCTATACAGCCCGCATACAACCATAAATATTAAACTATAACAAGTACATAAAATGCCATCTTTTTCTTCATCTTTCCTTACAGTTTTTATATTATAAATCCTCCTTATCCTCCTTACGAATCAACATACGTATTCAAAATTCAGAGAAATATTCGTCACCCTCTTTATACCCTAACCACATCGTCAATGACACAGTAATAATAAAATAATAATACGATACAACATAAAGATGGCGTGACGACTGACGAGGTTATTGCGCGACATTAATATAATATGATAACCTGAACCACTAACAGATTAGTTATACTATTGTTTGTGAATATGTCCTACATACGTTCGCTTGACTTGAGACAAGTTCAAGGGACATTTTGATAGCTGAAGGATGACGTCATAATCGCATTAGAGTTGCATTATTTGTGCACGTTAGTAAATCACCATAGATGGTTAATTATTTTAAAATGTTTAACGCTATTCTACTACTTCGTTTAAGTAGGCGAACCACGTGCGATGGTATACAAAATCACAGCTTCATAATCGATAACATCTTGGCTTGTCTTAAAAACTTTTGTATCATTTTACGTTCCTACTTTACTTCTTTATAAATTCTATAAGTAATACATATCTACAATTAGACAACTCGTTTAAATAAAGGTGAGAATTGGCGGTGTTATCGCTTACCGCGATTTCTTGCAGGCAACCATTAGATGGACTGGATTGAAAAAAAGCTAGGAAGAAAAGGTACTTTCTACATCTTCAAAATGAAACAAAGTAATTATAGTTGAACAGTTCTCACTAGTGTTAATTGGTGGAATATAATTGATATTTTGTCTAGACTCTAGACTGCACTATTTACCATTCATCTTAATTATGAAAACTTCACTGGATCATTTACTACTAACTGTATCTTCTTCATAATTTATGTTTTATTGATCTGTGTTTCCTAAAGACATATAAAATAAAAAGTCATTCGCTGTGCCAACATAAAAACAAAGAATCTTCTTCACTCACGGTCTTAAAATCCATTTTAGGTATCGATTGTTTTGTCCCTTTCTAACGACTTTTGAATTCAGTTTGGGCGAAGAAGACAAAACATTCGATAAATAAAGTGAGGTTTAAAACTGTTTATGAATATAGCAGGTATTGAGTCTTAACTAATGAATATATTGACCAACTTACATAATCAACGAGCAAGTTATCAATCCTGGCGTTATTACACAGTCCGGCAACCGAGCACACAGCTTGCGGGTTCATCTGCGAAGCCAATGTCTCAACCAACTCTGGCACAAACTCGTCCGCCATCTTGATGCATTCCTTAGCGACGAGCTTGATTGGAATCAGCTTGCACGAACCTTCGAACACTTCTTTAAGTTCCTCCTGCAAATGAATTAAAATAAATAAATAAATTACGCCCCAAAACACTCAACAGTTACGTGTCGTGGGCATCAGAAACTACGATCTTCGGTGTCAGAAATATCCGAAAGAAATACTTGGAATTTAGAAAAGAATATAGTTAAGTTTTTTTTTCTTAAGGTAATAGACTCCCGGACTAAATAAATGCCCTTGACTTTATAGTTACATAGCGGTTTAGAATATCGACCAATCGATTCACGAAAAACGATTAAAATTTCCTCGTATTTGCTAGATTATTCACTAACGCTTCCCTCCTGCAGGTCATAGCGTGATGATATATAGCCCATAGCATTCCTTGATAAACGACCTATTCAATACAAAGATTTTTTTCGATTCGAACCAGTAGTTCCTCAGATAACTAGATATCTAGATACTAGATAGATAGTGTTTTTTGTTACCTCTAACAAAAAAACACTCTTCAGGTTTATACATTAGTTTAGAAGTATGGTTGGGTAATCCTAGTGCATTAAATCTCGATGTACGCAAACGTCAAAAACTCAAAGAAATCGTACTCGAGTATTATTTACAAGAACTTCGAAGGTATGTCCACTAACCAAATAAGGTCAGCATGAAAGACTAAAATATGGTATACAGTGTAGCAAACAGTGAGTTACAACCTACGCTTGAAAGGGTTGTTGTCATGAGTTAAGTTATTCTGCATGACTTTAAAGTCATAATACCAACACAATAAAATGTATCAAGGCAAGCAAAATATGTAGATATACCGACTTTATTTTTACTAATAATAATTCTACGCTAACAATAACTTGATTAAGAAACTCAGCATTCTTTCGTCATTATCTTGCGTGGACGTACTCAACGGGATCATGTTATTTTTATCGTACAATGACTCAGGGCGTCGGTGTGGAGTTCAACTTTTGTTTGCTCGCTGATAATAATGACACACATATTAGGACCACTAATTAACTTTGTACTCGAAGCAGTACTTACTTATCTACTTAATACAATTCTAATAATAGGAATACATACATTCCCGTCCGTATTCTCGAAGGGTGCAACTAATTCAACACAAATTTATTTCTGTCTAATTTCATGATGACTATTATCATCATGTCATTATACGTATATGTATAATATATATTTTTAAACCGAATGCTCATACTGTTTGCCCGACTGATGCAGTGAACATAGTTTAGTTATCCGTTGCATACATTTATTCAGTCTTCCATAGCCTTAAAGTAAGAGAAAAAAATATAACGAAATTTCATACACCTGCTTATATTTTATCCAGCAGCGCTTCTCTCCAGGTCCAAGTCAATACACATTATACATCACCTTTATAACTATGTATATAGGTAAAATACCTAAATGTCGATGGATACGAACCTGAGTCTCATTGCTTTGCAGCTGATCGCGTGCTTGCTTCACCATATCAGTACAGATCTGGCAGATGCTGTCCGTATCTTCAGGGAAAGTCATGTTGGACCAAACACGCGACACACAGTGGTGGGTCGCCTTGCATTCCCGGCCAGTACTGGGGACAATATCGATATGATAAATCAAGGGAAGAGAATTAAGGGTATTCAGTTATTGGAAAATGTAAAGGAGAATGGTGTGACTGCAACAAAATATTGCATTACTTGTAAATTATGAACGCATGCTTTTGAATTTACGAGCTTTTTGGGACCATAAGACTCTTAAGGCGAAAACATACTGTTGATTCGCTACGCGACCCGACGCGATGCAATACATGTTAAGTAAAATCAAATCCTAGTATTTTCTATGACCATATGGCGTGTTCGTAAAGTGGTTCTGGCCATAGGAAATAGTAAGATTTGATTTTACTTCACACTTGTTGCGTCGGGTGGGGTCGCGTGGCGATTCAACAATTTTATTCCGGCCTTACAGTTTTCAGTATCTACTACATATGACTATGTAATGTCTGTCTAAATTCTATTGGTGAGTGGTGAAATTTTGAACTACAAATAGTATTTATAAAATATATATTTAACGGTTTGTTTGGTATATATTTTCATAATATAAACAACAAGCATTTATACTCGTAATCTAATAGTAATAACATGTCTAATATAATCCAATGTAAAGATAGAAAACCTGTTGCTAATATTTTGACACCCACGCATTCGGACGCCAAATGTTCGTAGCCGATCTTTATTTTAACTTGCAGTCAGGACTGTTTGTGACTAAACGATATTGTTTTTTTAGAGACTTTCCCGCCCTCTACAACTGCTGTCAGCCAGGATCAACAGTGGCACACAAAGATTTGAAACCGAGCTCCGGAGCTCGGCGAGTCTCTCAGGGACACTAGCTTGTCTTTAACCCGCATCGAAATTAATCAGAAAGAAAAACAAAAGGAGACACTTCCCTCCGCAGAAATGAGGGTGACAAAAAAAAATGAGTCGAGAGGAATGTATCCTCTTATATAAAGATATAAACGATATTGTTATTCAATATTGATTTCATACCTTATGATTTTTGTTATAAACTGCATATTAAAGTAATCATATTGTATTACCCAGATCTGAAAACCTCCGTGACGTAGTTGGTTAGACTCTAGCTGTGAAATGCTAGGTCGCGGGTTCGATCCCCGCATTGAGACAAATCATCATCATCATAGTATGGGGTCTATGAGCTATGTGTGTGACTGTTCGGTGTGTTTATTTAGATAAAGTATCTCAAATATAGATTCCATCTCAAAAGTTGACATGACATTTTGTAATCGATACATTTAGAAGTTTATTATAGATCTATTTTCATTAGTTGGGTTATGATGTTCATAGACACAATTCCTTTGTCTAATACAATGAGTCAGTGAACTGTTTAATCATAATTGTATAAATTATTGCGTCGTTCAAACAAACAAAACAAACCCAAGATAAAAAATGTTTTATAATAATATTATACATGCAAAATATTATATTATCAATCAATATTATTGATTGTATGTGATACAAATGTAAAAATATTTAAATGATGTTTTTTGACCACAGAATGTATTTTTTTAATATGTTGCCGTCAATGACGCTCTATTGCAAATCAGTTTTCAGTTTTCAATACATTAAAAAGAGAAGAACATACATTATATGTATTTGGAATAATCTTTCTTTCATCAAAATGCTTATATCACAAGAAAAAATCCCAAGTTTCTATACACTTATTTGCTGAACAGCAGAAGTTTCTTTTGTTCTAATATGTAAATTTTTAATTAAGCTCTCAAAACATTATTATGCAACGATACGTACTTATGAATGAGAATTGCGTGTCGGTCATGGAACGACTTAGACCAACGTATTGTGATTACTTGAAAGGAAATCATTATCATATAGATGAACGTGAATTTTGGACACTTGCAACGCTTAAAAAGCAGTATTTGAGAAGAAACACTAAAGGGTATGAGTTATGACTGAACATAGACCTTTGTACAAAGAACTACGACAACAATTACAGGAGGTCATTCATAAAAAACTACTAAATTTGATATTCAAAATATAATAAGTAGTGTAATTTGCCAATTCATTGCCTTTTTAATAGCAGCGATTAATTATGATTGCTTATGATTTGTTTGTGATCAATAACAACTTTGTATGTGGTCAGTCATAACTAATCAGCAAACCGGAATGACAAATACATCTTTATTTAAGTCTAGATACTTTAAGGCCGTAACTTGAATTTTCCAATTTTCTTCTGATTCTTTTCCCCAAACATTTTTATTCTAACCGATATAATTCTATCGATTCAACAACTAGCTCGGTTATCCAACATCATTGTGCAACGTGAATTTCACAAGCATCGAATGCGCAAAGAAAACTGTGTAATGAAGGAAGTGGCAGTACGACGACCTACATAAATATTGTGACCGATTGTTTTGGCTCCCGACACTGGTGTCGTATTGTTCACGACGCTATTCATTCAACGCCATATCGGATGAGATTGTGAGAACGTTATTCATTGAATTTTCGTGAGATTATACTGTTGAAATAATTACAAAACAGAAATATCGTCATGTGTATTCGTACTACATACAACTGCATTTGAAATTTTCTTGTATGCAATTCGAAATATAACAAGCCATTGATTCCTTTTAAGTTTTTCTCACGCGTTTTCTATCATTTAGTTAGGTGGATTGGGGTATATACTACCAAAATTCTACTCCTACCTACAAGAACCTACAAAAGAAAAAAAAATCCTGCCACCACTATAAATCAGAATATAATAATTAATAGAAACAGAATATAATAATAATAGAATAATATAAAAAATGAAAATCTTAATTCAAATTGATGCATCGATTCACAAAAACTTAATTTACATTGCTATTAGAAGCATAAGTAATATGCTTTAGCGGCAAAATGTTATAATTTAATACGCAATAAATGAGTCAATTTTGCACAGATCGAGTTACTATGAGGTCAAATGACATTAGAAAAGTAAATGCGTAGGCACTGGCCGTGTATCGACTCGACTATAATCTCGAGAGACATATCGGAATACATTATATTGGTCGGTGCATTGCAAAGAAAATTAAATGAAAAATTGCAGATATTCATGGGCGGCGGTGTTTATTTACCATCCGATGAACCGTGTGGTCATTTGCCCCCTATAATACAAAAAAAAACATTTTTGTGTAAATATGTAATCTGATTGATTTTATCGCTACCAAACCGTACTTTCTAGGCCAGCGTGATTTTTTTTTTTTTGAGGTCTATGGATCTCAAAATCATCTGGATTTTTGAGGAGCGTAGTGGGGTATATATTTACGGCGGAATGGGGCGAATATATGTACGCATGTTTTTAGGTAAGGTATTACACTTTCAATCATATGAAAGGCCAAGAGCTGACTAACTAACTTGGCATAATTCATACCACAGAAATTCATGAAATATTCTCTATGGTATGACGGTTTCCTTCTCATACTCAAGCACATAATACACATTAGCTTGGAATTAAAAAACTCAAGAAATTTTATAAACTGAATGTTTGTTAAATCTCACCTGAAGTTGCTGCACCAATACGAAGGGCCCCAGGTGCACCGTGCGCCGCCAAGCAGACGATCTAAAAACATCATGATATTCAGTAATGTGTATTTTCAAGAATTTAAAATTGTATACACCATTAGAAATAATTATTAAATCGAATTTAGTTGTATATTAAGATGTATTTGTCCCACATAAAATCATTACGTTTTTGATTAAAAAAATATATGCTGTGATTCAGCGATTTAAATGTTTCTATTCAGTTTTGTAGTAAACATTGTTGATGAAATATGATTTATTACGCAACTCACCTTGTTTATGTTTGGCAGGAACGACAGTCTTCTTTTTCTGTTAAAAATAAAATACATTATAATTATTGTTAGTGTCATATGCAGAAGAAAGTAGTACCTACTTACTTTCAATTCTTTAAAAATAACGGTCATTGAGCCATAACAATCATTCAATCATTCGAATATATAGCTTTGACAGTCTTATAGTTAAAGTTATGGCCATTCAAATGGGCCTCACATTTTAGAAAAGTCGACAATACTCACAGTCATTGACAGAACATTGTCAATCTTGTCGTTATTGCACATGCCGATGATCCTGCACATTGTCTCGGCCGAGGTATCAGACTTCAGTACATGGTACACGTAAGTCTCTATTCCCTTTGTGTTCTCTCTGCACATCTTGCCGATAGCCGGGTATTGTATGTCGTGACATTCCGAGTTGATGCGTGTTGCTAGGTAGTCCTGATCAAAAATAATAATCATTAAGTATTTCTAACGCTTGGCTTCAATTTTGAATTGGTTTTTGTATCTTTTTAATTTTAAGAAAACCATCACTGCATAACTAGCTTTAGTTACGGAAATATCATGTCTATTTTTTGCTCTATGGCGTTTGAACTTAAAATGTTGAGATCTGCACTAAAAAAAATGAAATTATATTTGTGTCCGGCATGAGAACAGGCCGGATACGATCCCATCTTAGGACTAGAATAATCTCGGCGATCTCTGAATTGCACTAGTGGAGCCTCTGCTTACCCTTTGAGGTTCTCATTTGAGCTTATGTATGTAGATGACAGAGGTGCTGATTTTTTTTCCCAATGCAGTCCTAACCACGTAATCGTCTTATTTTATCTAGTACACGTGAGGAAATTAAATAATTTAGTTGTAAACACGATTTGGTAGATAAAGTGTAATGTGTGTTTTACGTCATACAATAATAGCTTAAAGTAAGTAACATATTTCAAGTTGTTATTGATTGATTATGATTAATCATTCGTTGTTATTTTTATAGCCTTGCACTCGATTGGGTTTCCCGGCGATAAAATATTCAAAGCCTGGTCTACATACTACTTATAAATTATAATACTACCAAAATAACTTACAAAACATAATTCTCAATCTGTAGATATCCATTGTTCTACATAGACCTCCTCCAAGGATAATTATTGCATTGTCAATATTCACTAGATGTGGCAGGCGGGTGAGGGGGGCGTGACGTTGTTGGAGCTGATGATGCTACTGCCCGTCATCAGCTTCCTATTATTCTGCAGTCTTAGCGATAGTTATACCGCTGTTGGTCTGTAGCTATCATCGTTCGTTGGTAAGCACAAGCAGATGACTTCGGCTAAGCATCGGAAGCTGTTCGTTAGAACCCTTTCTATTTTAAACTCAGTAAGCACACAAACCGTATCCTTCACTTGAATTTAGTGATACCACCAAAATCAACGACCGTGTTCATCCTTCATCCTAAGCTAAAGCGTAATCAGTATTGCCAACACCCTTACCATTTACTTAACTCAGTCACCAATACGACAGTTGTTATTCAAGCATCTCTAGTAGACGTAAGAGTCAATTCACATCTCAATAAAATGTCATTTCATCTCATGAACAGTCACCGTAACACCCTAACCATTTACTTTGCTCAGTCTCTGATACGACAGTTGTTACTCAGTCGTCTTTTGTAGACGTAGGTCATTATTTCACATCTCAATAAATTGGATCTCACATCTTACCTAATGAACAGTCACTCACCTCATTAATAAGGTCCTTAACGTCCTTGAGTTGCCTGAACATGCGCACGAACTTGACGGAGACCTCGTTGGGTGTGACGCGGTCGTCCTGTTTCTCCCATACCGTGCCGATGCAGTGACCCACCGCGCCGCAGTCCGCGCCGCGCCTGTCGCACGCCAATTAATTAGCAATAATGGGGATGCAAGGGGAGATTGTTAGTCGTGTTTGTTTATGTCTGCTTCGGAATACCTTGCGTATGATTTTTATTTGCATCCAGTAATTAGCATCCAGTAACAGAAAATGATAGATGAATAGATTGGTATAGGTATGACGAATTACGGGAGATAAACTATCACCATTTGATACTCAACCAATAGATTCACCATGCTTCAAGATGTGTCATGTTACGGTCTTCAGGGCATAGGTATACTCGTAAATTGGGCTTTACATTAAACATTCTTTTAATATAAGTTGAAATTCCTATAATTTATTTATACCTAGCTGTTCTGATCTGTCAAAACATAATATTGTTTCATTCTATAACAAAAGCTATCAGATTTTATCAGATATCGATTCGATATAATGATTCTGGTATAAATATTTTCTAATAACACTACACTATATTGCAATCGACTTTTTTTCGTCTAAGAACGTATTAGCATCGTTTTAGTTTAATCTCTATCAGTATCAGCCCATATACGTCCCACTGCAGGGCACGGGCCTACTCTAGAATCGACAGTACAATTGAGAGTGGTTAGGCCATATAGTCCGCCACGCTGGCCTAGTGCGGGTTGGCGGACTTTACATACCAAGAAAATGCTATGGTATGCAGGTTTCGTCACGATGTTTTCCTACACCGTTTTAGTGCGTGGTGATTGACTATCAATACACATATGACTCAGAAAAGTCAGAGGTGTGCCCTGGGATTTGAACCCGCGACCATCGTGAACATGTTGGCATCCGCGTCTGGTCCGTTTACCAACAGGCCACCACGCACTTCACCGTGATTAAAATTATTATATTACGAAATTATTAAGACGAAAAAGGTTTTTATTGATTTAGCAGAAGTGCTTAGCTTTGGTTTACTTTCGATAGGAACATAGATATCGCTGAGGTCAGACAAAGGCAAAATAGCACTATTCGATATTGATTATACTAAAAGTATGCTAACGCTATCCATGATTATACTTTCTTTGTAGATAATCTGAATTACTAAAATAAATTCACTGATGCCATGCCTCTATATTTAGGAATCAGCCTTTCCAAAAATACTCCAAGAAAATTAGATTACTGATCAATATAAATCTCGAGGTATTATAACAATTTCGTCTAAAACTGGTTGGTGATAACATACATATCATACTAAATTACTAATTCTCTAAATATATAGATGACGACCCACCCAATAATATTATTTAAAGGAAACAAGAATGACTAGTGTCTGGTGACACATAATCCACAGTTCAATACGGAATCTTCCGCGTGCATCGTAAACGCATTAATAACTAACTATATGTATGTGGGAGAGTGTATAGCCTATGTGTCCTATTTAAATAAGATGCATCGGCAATATTCCTATGTTTAGAATAAACTACGCCGATTAAACACGATTGTAAAGGTCAATTAATTATAACCTTTATTGCTTTATGTTTAGATTTTAAATACAGCACGAAAATAATATATTAGGTAATATTTAATTATTCCATGTTGTATCAAGTTGTTCAGATCTGTTTATCTGGAATAGCAGAAGTTTGCTTATCAATGTCAAGCGTGGTGATTGAAAATAATATTAGTGCATTGTTTTAAAAACTAAGGATAAGCCTTTCTGTACATTTGGATTTTCACAAAGATGACCGTGAAAATCGCGCTAAAATAAATATTAAATTAACTTAATTCTAAACTGTGATAAAAATAGTATCTTCATTTTTATAAAACTTTCTGCCATTATACAAAAATTATGCATTTTCAAAATCGTTGCGAGCGACGACTGATTTTAGTAATGCTTCACTACAGATGCACTGGAGCGCGCGCACCACTTCGTCGGAATACTTTACGCGCTTTCTGCCCTGTCTATACATATGTCAATGGTCCCGCGTATGGAAATATCGCCACTAGTGCATGACCATCGTAGTAAATTTAACTGGTATTAGTCATTACAATACAAAGCAATGTCCTTTATAATTAATACTAATACATAGTGTTGTGATTTAAGTTCTATTTGTTGTATGGAAAGTATGCTAATGTGAAAAATTCTGATAATTTATAAGCATGTATCATATATCAAATTGTGAACTGGTTGAATTAATATTTTTACAACTTCTCTCGAAACGAGATAAAATGATTGCCAATTTGTACAAATATTGTGTCACGTGGATTAAGTTTAAGGAAAATTCCACCTGTTTTTGTGACTAATATTAGTGGAATTCAAATATAGGGGATATTAAAAAATATGACATTTCTTCATCCATAAAATGACTGTTATCTGCGGTTTTTATCTTTGGAATTTAATTTAAGATTAGCATCGCATGCAAATTGGATATTATTATCCTGAGAAATTCTGAGATGACTTCATCAATGTTACAATATGCTTTGAAATGTTGGCAATAAGAGTATTTGTCTATAAGTTCGTCTATAAGTTATTCGTCTATATAAGATATATAATATAGCATTATATTCGTAGGATATATTTTTTTACTATACAGAAATTGTTAAGAATTTTTTTTCATTGCGCATTTTTGGAAATTATATTTATTAAAAATATTACTTGTAATGCCATCCAAATTCAAAGGAAGAGAAACGGAGATTCAACGCCGCCTCTAGATCCAACAAGAGAGCCCTAGCTAAGGCCAAGGCGGAGCACATCCGCAGAATTGGCGAGCGACTCCAGAGCTATCCCGCTGGGAGTCGTGCTTTTTGGTCGCTCGCTAAGGCTGTGGAGGGTAATTTCTGCCTGTCCAGTCTCCCACCACTGCGTAAGCCCGATAACAGTTTGGCCCACAGCGCAAAGGAGAAGGCCGATCTCTTGGCCCAATCCTTTGCCTCGAACTCGACTTTGGATGACGGGGGCGCCACACCGCCGAACATCCCGCGTTGTGAGAGCGTCCTATCTGACATAAAAATCACCCAGCGTGCTGTCAGACGGGAGCTCAGGCTTCTAGACATCCATAAGTCTAGTGGGCCAGACGGTATCCCCGCAGTGGTTCTTAAGACGTGCGCCCCTGAGTTAACACCCGTGCTCACGCGCCTTTACCGTCTTTCCTATAAGGCCAACCAGGTTCCGGCTTCGTGGAAGGTCGCCAATGTACACCCTGTCCCCAAAAGGGTGACCGTTCGGACCCTTCGAGTTACAGGCCGATTGCTGTCACATCCCTACTCTCCAAAGTCTTGGAGCGAGTTATAAACACTCAGCTCCTGAGTTATCTTGAGGATCGCCAGCTGATTAGTGACCGCCAGTACGGTTTCCGTCACGGTCGCTCGGCTGGTGATCTTCTTGTGTACCTCATGCACCGTTGGGCGGAGGCTTTGGAGAGTGGGGGTGAGGCGATTGCGGTCGGCCTTGACATTGCGAAGGCGTTCGACCGAGTATGGCACCGCGCCCTTCTGGCGAAGCTACCTGCGTATGGAATTCCTGAGGGGCTCTGCAAGTGGATCGCCAGCTTTTTGGATGGTCGGAGCATAAAAGTCGTAGTGGACGGCTGTTGCTCCGAGACCAAAACCATTAATGCTGGTGTTCCACAAGGCTCGGTGCTATCGCCGACACTCTTTATCCTGCATATCAATGACATGTTGTCTATTGATAGCATGCATTGTTATGCAGACGATAGTACGAGTGACGCGCGGTACATCGGCCATCGGAGCCACTATCGGGATTCCATTATGGAAAGACGGTTTCAACTTGTGTCTGAAGTTGAGAGCTCTCTGGGGCGGGCCTCAGAATGGGGTGAATTGAACCTAGTTCAATTTAACCCTTCGAAGACACAAGTTTGCGTGTTCACTGCGAAGAAGGACCCCTTTGTCATGGCGCCGCAATTCCAAGGAGTTACTCTCCAAGGATCCGAGAGTATTGGAATCCTTGGCATCGAAATATCAAGCAAGGTCGAGTTTAGGAGTCATTTGGAGGACAAAGCCAAACTGGCGAGCAAGAAGTTGGGAATCCTGAACAGAGCCAAGCGGTACTTCACGTCGGGTCATAGATTGACGCTTTACAAAGCGCAAATCCGGCCCCACGTGGAGTACTGCTCTCACCTCTGGGCAGGTGCCCCAAAATACCAGCTCGACCCACTTGACTCCTTGCAGCGACGGGCTTGTCGAATAGTCAATGATCTCGATCTCACGGACAAATTGGAACCGTTAGGACTGCGGAGAGACTTCGGATCTCTCTGTGTGTTCTATCGTTTGTTTCATGGGGAGTGCTCCGAAGAGTTGTTTGAGATGGTACCACCGTCGCCTATGTACCATCGCACCACACGTCTCCGCAGTAGAGTTCATTCCCACCACCTGGAGGCGTACCGTTCCCGAACGGTACGTTTCCAGCGTTCTTTCCTACCACGTACGTGCAAGCTCTGGAATGAACTCCCTGCATCGGTGTTTCCTCAGCGCTATGACCTGTCCTTCTTCAAACGAGGTTTAAAGAGAGTAATGTCCTCGAGGTAGGCAGCGACTTTGTTGTGCTGGCCCCCTGGCATTACGGAGGTCCATGAGCAGCGGTAACCGCTTACCATCAGGCGGGCCGCTAGCTCGTCTGCCTACAAGGCAATAAAAAAAAAAAATGCCACAGCTATAAACATAGAGACATAAATACTACTTTTGGCTTCGACTAACATCATGTTTACAGAAAATGCAACGCACAGTAATAGTAATTGTTAAAGGTGTCAATTACCACCACGACGAAGACATCCGGCCATTCATATTCCTATTAAAAATACATACAAGGTTATTGGAACCCAATAACCACTGTCGCCCTTGCTTTGTTGTCATCGAACCGGCTGAGAAACAGAAGGTCGTGGGTTCAATTCCCACAGCGTAACCAATATTTGTATAAACCCATAATTGGGAATACGAAATTTATCATAGTTTTAAAATCATACAAGCTTGTTAATAAACAAAGTGCAAAAGTTCTTCAACTCTTCGTGAAATTCCAACTTTTTTAATGGTCACTTTTTCACTGATAGCCCCAATTTATACTCAATTATACAGACTTTGTTTGAATGCACTAACCTACAAATTACCAGTCAGATTCTTTGAGATAGTTGTAACAACTCAATAATCAGATTTAATTTTTTTTGCATTCAATAACCCAATTGTAGAGAAAGATCATATGTTATTTAATATTACGCTGAGGCCTTTCAAACCCTAGCAAGAAGCATGAAAAAAATATTATACCTATTTCTGATTCGAGTTTTTAAGACTTGCTACAAAGGAGTGTGTTTGTGTAGAGAACTGGAGTACTTGCGCACACGGCTATTTTTCTAGTCATAGTACAGAATATTATGGGTACAAAACATATGTACACCTTGGTTGAGATGGCAGTTAATATAATAAAAGCATTTGTGTAGACAAGCTATAAGAGAAACGTTCGTGAAGCCCAGGCGCCAATAATAAATACATATTGACACAATCACCCAATAATTAAAATGATGTATTTTTTATTAGGTAAACATGCAATGTAATTGGATAATACTTCGCTGTAGCGCGAGGTCGTTGAACCATCAGCTGATTAGTTAACATTATATTACGCTTTTCTAAAAAAGGTTAATATAATTATTAATTCATAAATATTATTTGTATTTATCGATTTAAATATGATGGTGCGTAAAGCACGGTAACTTATATTTTGTTATTTATATCGATTTTCTATAAATATAATGAGAAATTAAACTCAAGGTAACCAATGAGCTCTATATTAGCTTTCAGAATGATAATTACAACCTCTACATAATATTAAATTATATGTATTATTTTATTTTATAATCGCTATTATTATACACATAATTAACAATTAAAATAGCAAACTATATTACACAAACAGGATAATGTAGGTATTTAAATAATATTAATTGACGCCCTACAACATTTTACAATACCATTAATTAAATGATCGCAAACACTGTAACTCAAATAATAACTGTATTTGTCTATAAAACAAATACAGTTATTATTTGAAAAATGCATAAAACACTTACTTGAGACTCTGGCACCATACTTCAGGCCCTTTAGCGCATTCTTTCGGCACTTGTCGAGCAAACGATAAATCTGTAACAAAATACAATTATTACCCACTATGTAAATATTAAAAATATTGTGATATCGCGGATAAGTTAAGTGGGGTCAATATGGCACTTATCATTCTGTCTCCGAAGCACATTGTTGTAAACACAGTCTCGTCAAGTGCTGTGATAACACTCAATTACTTCAAGTTTACATCTTCAATTCTAATATTTACTTCTCATCAGAAAAATCGAAACACCTTGCAAGTTTATATTTTGTAAGGATTATCAGAAAATGTGTTTACATTTAATTTGAATTTTGAACTTCAACCTTAGGATTTGAAAACCTCATATTATTCATTATTATAATATACTAAATTTGCCATATATTCTTAAATATACTACTTTTTTTCTGATAATCCTCACAAAACATATACTTGCAAGGTGTCTAGATTTTTCTGATGAGAAAAATATTTTCTAATACATCCGTTGCACACATGTATTATAAAAACAAACCTGTGAAAAATAAGTCTAATATAACATTTTATCTAAGCATCCTACTAATATTATAAATGCGAACGTTTGTGTTTGTGACCTCTTCACGCTCAAACTTATGAACCAATTTTGATGAAATTAGTAATGGAGGTAGCTGATATCCCGGATTAACACATAGGCTACTTTTTATCCTGACAAAATAAAGTATTCCCGTAGAATTTGAAATATATTCATAGAAGTTTAGAAGTCTTGGAAGTTTAGAGTCCAGTAGTAACATTGATTATATTATTAGTAAATTAGTAGTTTATTTTAGAAACATCGATCTCATGAAATAGGTCCTATCTTTCGAAATTGGGCTGTACTCAAAAAGTATCTGCATCTGGGCGAAGCCAGATCGGACCACTAGTTATTAACATAAATATTATGCAAAGCCAAAGTGAATATGTACAAGTATATTAATGTTATAAGAAAATAAGTCACATAATAAAGATATTCAACAATTTTAACAACAAATTAGAAATATGATATATCATATAATATGCTGTGCTTTAAAATAGAATGATAAAAACAAGTCATGGTTATATATCATTGCACAGTCATCATGTATCATCAAAAATTAATGTTAAATGTTTAAGTACAATATGAAAAACTTAAAAACATTTGAAATTTAATAATGAAACAAAATAGTGTTATCTCAGCATTAACATTTGCATATTTATGAAACCCCATTACTGCCAATATTACTAATTATGCTAATTAATTAGTGTTTTTTGGTTTCAAACAGATTTATTAATTGCAATCACGGTGACCTTATTAATCTATCATGATAAAACATAATACCTATTTGTATTTTGAGTAGTATTGACTTTGTTTTTCTTTTATAAGAGGTATTGCTCCATTGGAGTTCCATGATTATGCCAATGCCATAGTAGGGTAAGGGAACAATAAAAACGATGAGGCAGCCAGAATAAATTAAGTTACTTAACATATTACAACTATTACAAGTTGATTTGAGAACTGCAAATACATTGATAGAGATTGCAGTAATTAAATGAAAATTTTATTTAGACATGTTTAACATAGTAAGTAGACAAAATATAAGGGGCTCGGGCCAGGTTGAGACACTAGTGTGTAATAAGCAAACAATATATAATGAATCTAATTATACAATAATTCGTTCAGCTAAAAACCAGTGCAGTGCAGTGGTCCAGGTCTATTTAATTAAGCTTAATTGAATTGTTATCATGAAGCATAATATTTTAGACTTAATTTATTTATAAAATATGCTTATTTATATTTTCTAGTTTTACTTTGTTCCTAAAGAGACAAGTAGATAGAAAATAATATCTAGTTTTCGAATCTCACTTCCCAATACATGACAACAAAAAACTCAATCTAAACAAAACATATTCAAATTACTGTTTTGAAACAAAGCTTCAAATTACTGCAAATTATAATTGTCATACAGCATACTATTATGCTTTATGCCACCAGTTGTGGTTAGTTCGTCAGCAGGAAATACGATCAGACAGATGTTTGTGCCAGTGAGTAACACATGATTCATAAACTACTGTTAATGATAATAATGTTCATAATACAGTGTATCAGCAACAGTAAGCTATTATGATAAATATGTTATAGTATACTTCATAGTCCTCCTGAATTCAACTTGATTTACATTTAAAAAAACCATGTATTGTTTTTATTTTTAACAAAATGAGAAAAAATTGTTTATGTCAATATCATCACAATAAACTAGAAAATTTACAATTAAGGAGACCTCTATGTTAAAAAACAAAAGTTTATTTAGTTTTGGGTTTGTCTACAAAAGTTAGGTATGCAAATTTTTACTTAATACTATTTTCCCAATATATTTTTCCTATGCAGTAGGTCCGGCAAATGAGCAAACAGGTCACCTGATAGTACTATCTACTACCTACTACTGCCCATTAACATCCACAACATTTTTGCCAAAGGTGTATTGCAAACCTAAATATGTATATCTAAATTGATAGTTTAAATTTAAAAGTGTAACCAAATGTTGTAAAGTAGTTAGTATAAAACAAGTTTAATGTAAGTAGGAGACCTGTTTTTATTATTAATAATATATATTATATTTGTTGCTTTAACACATGCCAAACAATATGTAAATATTGTGAAGCTAAAAGAATTACTGTATAAATAATTACTATATGTTTTAAATACCTCTAGCATTTCAAACAATAATATTACGTGGGTAAAGATTGTAATATGAAGGAAACTCCTAGATCTTTTTGTATTTCAATATTTCATCTGCAACAGTTTATACCACAATTATATATATTCATAAATATATGACACAATACCAAATATTTCTGTTATAAAGCAAAGCAAGTTTTAATAAATGTGGGTATTTTCTGACATAAATTGGCATTCCTTTGTATAGTCTTTTTAATCCATCCATAATAAACATTTCTATTTTAAATATGTTTTGAATATTGTGTCCAGATACAAAAGGGAAAACGAACACGCAGTAATGCAATAACTTGTCTGTGACGTTATTTACGCCGGAACTATAAAAAAAAAACAGTAGGTACTTATCTAGCCAATTCAATTCATGTAATCGTCTGCTTAAACCATTTTGTCTGTTGTTATAGTCACACAAACAAACAAAGAATTCTTATGCAAAGAGCAAGAAATAAAACTGTGCAAATAATACAAGGTCAATTAAATTTAAAGACCACAAAGCATAGGTTTGTTTCACTTACTTGTACAACAAAAGATCGCTACTGCCAACAGACAAACACCTATAGCGTTTGTCATTTTAAAATATTTCTCGATCTAAGTCTAGCAGTCCAGTTTCTTTCCCGGTGTGCAAAATACTAAACAAAAAGCCGATAATTTCACTTTGTTTGGATGTTATTGCGTATCGATTGATAAACAAATCGTCAAGTCACCAACCGGACAGACGACACGGAGCAAACTGTCAGTGATGTGTCAGTGTCACAACTCAAAACCAAACGTAGTCAAAAAAAAACTTACCATGCGTTCATAAAGAATGGCAACATTACACTATTTTCATTACAAATAAAAATAATTTTTAAATTCGTAATTTGCTTAATTAAAAATAAATACTTGCAATAAAATATCAATAATAACTCAATAAATAAGTGTGTTTTCAACATTGCCCTCTAGTGATGAAACTACATAAACATTTTATTGCTATTTGACAATAGATGTCGCTAATACAAAAATTATCTACTATACGCTAGATGGCAGTATATAACTGCTTTAAAATTGTCTGAATTTTGCACTGGCATACGAAATTGAAAAAGATTACCTTCCTAAACAAAATATGTTTGCGAAGGAGATGAAATTGGTAAAAAGCATAGTTCCATTTCTTAATTTCGCTAAAGTTGCTATTATAATTACTACATTAGTTATATAAAAAAATTACAGAAGAAATACTCTTAATGCACTTCGTCTCAAGTCAGACTATAAATTCTTCTTACTCTGTAACAAAACTTAAAAAGTTTTTATAAGGTATTTTAATAATTGTATCTTTCGTTGATGAATAAGATTACCTTAAGCAGGCATTTTGCAGCATTATTTCCATCATTGAGATATTATACATACCATTGTTGCAGAATGAACAAATATAAAAATATTTAGAATATTTTACAATAGAAACAATTGCAGATGAAGAATAGTCTTCCGCCACAAAAAAATGTTAACAATTTTTTACTCTATTGACACAATTTACTCAGCTAATACCTTAAAGCATGTCACGGAATAAAAGTCACGAACAATATTGGAATAAAACGCGGAATTGATAGGTAGATATTTTTGTACATTCCAGGTTGACATTTCCTGAGACACAATTAGGACATTTTCCTTAGGGAGAGGCCGGGTCATGTAATAAAATTAAGAAGACGCCCCGGCCGGTCGGTCGCGGTAAGTCGATGTCTTCGGTGGGCATAAAACAAATCCGCTCGAGCCGGCCGTGAGTACTGTAGCACTGCGAGTGCCGTGGAGACGATTACGTTTGTTTTCACTCGCAGTATCTGTATCGGTATTTTGAACCCTTTACTATACATTTGTTCACTTGAACCTGGCACTACACATACACTACAATGCATTTGAAAGTATGTCAAGTGCATACCCGATAAAGATCTCGTCGACAGTTACATCAGTTTGATCAAAAGCTGATATAGGAAGAACCCAAAACGAGACAATTGTGGGGGTTATATGAAAGTTTGTATCTATATCAGCCCATATACGTCCCACTGTAGGCCACGTGTCTCCTCTACAATCGAGAGTACGATTGAGAGAGGTTAGTTCACATGGTCCACCACGCTGGCCTAGTGCCTGTTGACTTTACATAGAAATTCTTACAAATGCTTTGGTATGCAGGTTTCCTCACGAAATTTTCCTTCAGCGTTATAGTGCGTTATCCACAATTTTCACAATCTATAAATCAATAACTGGATTAAAAGGGCCAATGTTCCGTATATTAAGTTTTGGCAGGTTTGTCAAGCGTTGATATCGGGTGCGTAGGTATTTTGAATTGCTTACGATAAGCGAATGTCACATGGTATGAGTTCGATCTATTTTTAGTTGAAAGGGTTAATAACTTGTAAATTAAGTAGTTAGTAGATATCAAATATTATTATTTCCACGACAACAATATTAATAAAATAAATAATGTGTTAAAATTAAACTGCATAAAACAATAAATCGTATCATATAATAGGTAAACACGTGTAGCGACACTTAATTATCATTAAAATTAAATTAATTAATATTTGGTATATATAAAATTTAATTAATATTTGGTATTAAGCTAAGGGTCTAAAGAGTTCCAACTAATACCTTTCCGAATCTAAACCACGTCTACCTGTTTATCGTGCTTGCCAAGCATGAAGTTTTGGCGAGCGGCACATGACGGAACAACCATCTTATAAATGGTGTAATTAAACATAAAACCAGCTGATAACGGATAGTAGCGTCATCGGCCCGAGAGGTTACATTTTGAAAATGGGTATTATTAAAAAAATGCTAAGTAATAAATTAGATCTAAAAATATATATGAGCATTTTTCGCTACACCTACCTGTTTTTTATACAGTCCGGTAAACAAACAAACAAGTCACATGATGGTAAGTGATCACTGCCACCCATGAACACATCGCTTAGATAGATAAATGTGTTGTTAGCAAAATACAACTAACACTTGGTACAATCCCATGAAAACACTTAAACTTAAAATTAAAACAAAACACACCATTTTAACGCATAGGTACATCAGACCGAATAATTTCAAATATTTACAAACATACGTACATAAACTCACGCCTTTTTTTTCCAGAAGAGATAGGCAGAGGTGTCAGGACACCCACGTTTCGCCTTTTATGTTCCGTTCCACGATGTGATAGGAGGCGAGTCTATCACCATATGGGGCACAAATTCCTGACTTCAAGTTGATAATGATTAGAAAAATCCAATATCACTTTGCCCGACCTGAGATTCGAATCTGAACTTCAGATTTTTAACGTACCGTAGTGCAACTACGCCGAGGAGTTCAAATATTTATTCATAAAAAAATATAAGACAAAGTATCCCAGTCGTCTCCACGCCACTGGCCACGTGCGCGATGTTCACATATTCTGAATAACACTTCAATATCGCGATGGTCTCCTAACGCACTGCCCGCTACCCGCTACCACTACCAGTACCCAGTACCCGGTACCCAATGATAATACTCATACCGCCACGTGACGTGACTGCGTACCGCCTCAAATCATGATTATGTAATGAGGAACAGGTTTTGAATCTACATACTTTATTTTTGACGATTGATTCGTGTTCAATTGTTTGTGGTATTTAATTGAATTGTAAGTTGAGTTGTGATTTTTATGGACGGTTAGACGATGGTAAGAGCAGAGCGCTATTTAGAAATATCAATTTGGTTTAATAAACCGAAATATGATGCTAAGTTTATAATTAACTTCAATACTCTTCATTCATGTATGGCTTGTTTCAATACTTTTACGTACCTATATCCATGTTACTGACTACTGATTCTTAAAATTAGAATGCAATATATTATCCATTTTATTTTTAAATATCCAAACAATGTTTTCAATAAATTAAAAATTCTCAGCGTTACATACTGACCCCCAATATTCTGTATACTCACATAAACCTACAAATTTTAAAAGCACAAAGCACCTGTAAAACTCGAGGCGCGCTAGCCAAGTCGCGAAGTCGCCCGCAGTTAGGGAAGATTTGTCGCGCCGTCGGCTAATGCCTTATACTTGCTCTTGTAAGTAAAAATTATGATTATCGCCCGGCGAGAGCTGAGCCCTTGATCCCTAACTAACGGCTGAGAGCGGCCGAGAGACGGCACTTTCCTTTTCTTCTCAACTATAACTCTTTTTTATTGCCCGCCGGTGGTTGCACCGCACTGGATTACGAGTTGACCTAAGTGATCGCCTAACACTAGAGTATTTTATTTGGAAAACGCGTTTGATTTTGCCATTGGCCAAGGATGTGGGGTTCTTAAGTGGATTCCTATTTTATAAGCTGTGTTAGTAGATTGATTGCAGTTTACACAAGTATGTATTGCGTAATATTGGTATCCCATGATAATTTGATTAATTTGTTTGGATGTGTTTAACATTTCGGGGATAGAGACGTGAAGGCGTAAACAAAAAATAATCTTCGTACAGTACAGTACAAAAATCTATCTTGCTAAATTCTTTTACTTTCGTTAATTGCCACCAAATGGAGACACATTTATTACTGTGAAATTAGATATTATATTACTAATTCTCATATGTATTCATATTTAACAGAAATTATTTTTCTAGTGCATACATACATACATAAACTTATGCCTTTTTTCCAGAAGGGTAAGCCAGAGGTGCCAGCCGCCAGGACACCGACATTTTGTCTTATATGTTCCTTCCTACGATGTGAGAAGGCGGCGAGTCTATCGCCATATCGGGCACAAATTCTTGACTCCGGGCTTTATTATAAATGAATTGAAAAATCCAATATTACTTTGCCCGACCCGGGATTCAAACCCGAGACCTCAGCTTTTTAACCGTACCGTAGCATAACTAGACCACCGAGGCAGCAGATTTTTTCAGTGACAATTTTAAAAACAAGTATATACACTTCTACGTATTAGAAAAGGTTCCTATACAGCAATAACGGCCAATGCCAATAATCAATCGAAAAAATTAGATTGAAGTCAATCTGGATTGTTTTCTACTTTTCGATTTGTCATTTACTATGTTGCCATAGTTTTTTCACTACTGAGATTGATTATTGGCAATATAGTATCAGAAAAAAGATTGAGCTGTCAATCTCAAACAGCGTCAACGGATTGGGATTGTTTATTGGCAGCGGCTGTAAAACGCCAGAAATTAGCTTTACGAAGACTCAATGCTGTAATCGATATGTCCGCGGCGCGGTTATTAAATTTTATAACAAAGTAGCTCTTGTGTCGGAAACTTGCCAACTCCTTGCAAAAGACATCAAAAAGTCATTTTCGCGCTAGTGTTTGTGGTCCGACCGTATTATATATAATGCATAGTGCCGTTTAGATCGCTCCTTGTATTCTGTAATAGCGGACAGGGTTGTTTGTGTAAAAAGTTTGAAAAGTGCATGTAAATTTGGCGTAAGTTTTAGGTTTTTTTTTAATTTTAAAAGCTGTTTGCGCTGATCTTACAGTAAAATTTCGCATTCTAATTCTAATGCGAAATTTTCTATTCTTCTATTCAGGAATCTATTCAGGAAAAAACAGTAGTATACCTACTGTTTTTTTTCTTTTTGTTTTTTCCTGAATAGATTTAAGTAGCTTTTCTTTTCATACATTTAAACTTCTTATTATCTATACATCTATACATATAAATAAAATTGAAGTGTCTGTTTTAAGAATGAAAATTAAAAAAAAGTCTGACTACATATCGTTATATACACGATACCTGTGCCGAAAATGATCTTTAAAAAATTTTTGTCTGTCTGTCTGTCTGTCTGTTTGTTCCGGCTAATCTCTGATATTACTGGACCGATTTTGACGGGACTTTTTTTTGTTAGGTAGCTGATATAACAAGGAGTAACTTAGGCTACATTTATTTTAGAAAAATAAAGTCCAAGTGTCCAGTACCGCATGCTACCATTCGGCCGTCACGTCGGGCGCCTCCCTCCACTTCTCCCACCAACGAATCAATATCACAATTACAAAATATTATATATAAAGAAATTTAACAATAAATGATAATATAAATAAATATAACGGGACGGGAAATATAGTCGACGGCGCGCGGGAAAAATATAGTTAGTACGCGAAATAATATGTTGTTGCCAAATCAATACTGAACTCAAAAGCTATCTGCACCCGGGCGAAGCCGGGTCCGACCGCTAGTTAAAAATATTTAAGTTGCCATAATAATGCTCAGGAGTTTTATTCACATAATAACAAAAAATAGGGATATATGTACAAAGTTCATTTTATGACCATATGGGACGTATATGGTCTTATACAATGCAAAACAAAAATGACCATATTATACTATTATTGACAAAATGAACTAAAGTAGGTCTTCCGCATTTATGTCCAAAATTCCAAAATATAACAAGAGGTCATTGGCAGGATTTTTTTATTACTTATTTAATTTATTTTCATATTTAATACGATGACGGAATGACGAATGACGGAGATTAAAATGGCGACATTAGCCATTAGTTCAAAATTAATTTATTATACATTTACCATCAAAAGCATAAATGACAGGAGGACAGGACGGGGAGGGTCTCCGGCAATCTCACTAACCAAACGGAACAAAAAAGCAAACCTTAGCTTTGCCGTGAGATATTGGTACTACTTCGGGTCACCCAGCCCATTTAGGAATGTTCTAGACTTACTGTAATCCAAAGTAACTATAGAGTGGAACTACCTTTAACATCTTGGGATGCAAATAAGTTCGAAAAAATATGAGTGCCTCTCGTGGCACCTCCGCCTACTCTTCGTATACAAAGACATGGACATGCACATATGTACAAGGATCTAATACTTCATATTTAAAGATTAATAACAAAAATCTCCTTTTTTCCAAGACGATCAAAAATAAAAACAATTTCGACCAAAATCACTTAATAGGGGCCGTTCAATTATTACGTAAGCACCATAGGGGGGCGGGGGGGTCTTTGCTTTGCTTATTTTGGATGACATGGGGGGTAGGGGGGTCTAGATGATGATTACGTCATCAAAACAATCTTAACAGGAAGATTCAAAACGCAGTTGCCCAGATAAACACAGGGATGTTATGAAAAGAAAGTTAGGAAATATAAGATATATGTTATATACAGGGTATATCAAGACTGCCACCGAAAACGAAGCCGGGTGGTAGTTTCGGTGAGAAGAAGAAACAAAGCAACAAAAAAAATTGTTATTTTATTTTTAGAATTGTAACTTCTTCAGAAATCATTAAAAAATTAAAAGTATATTAATACAAAAATGTTTACGTAAGCACGGGGGAGGGGGTAAGAGCTTTGCTTACTTTTGCTGACAAGGGGGATGGGGGGGTATATAATTATAATAAATCTGCTTACGTAATACTTGAATGGCCCCATACCTATTTAAAGTAAAAAATGATAACGATTTTAACAAAAAATCGATTGGAACAATATGTTTCATATAGTGGGCAATCACTATAGTAATAAAGAGGACAGTAATTATGGTGCATTTACGCATTTTTTTAAAATATTGTGCTTACTACTCTACTAATTAAATATATTCGTAAAACACATACTACAATGTACCTACTTCACCGTTTCGACAACAAATTCACGTGCATGTAAACTATTATGAATCACGTTGAGATTTATTTGCACATCTCTAGATCTTAAAAGATCTACGTGGAGGATTTTATACTTAATTTGACAAGACTACCTGATTCCGTATATTTGTTTTGGAATTAATTTCGTTCACGTACACATTTCGGCAACAATTAAATATCAGTAGATGTATTGTATAAACTTAAAATTAAAACTTTTGTCTATTAAAACATTTCGATTCGTGTTTTGAAATATATAATTTTACGACTATTCCGCCTGTGGCACTCTTGTACTTGAGTAGCTTGCAAAAAATAGACTTCGAAATTTGGGTATTGAAGTTTGGCGAGTCTTTCAGGCCCTCAAACTAGTCTTCAACTCGAAATAGCAAAGAATAGACCTCGAGTATTGGAGCCAGGCGGGTGTCACCAGCTTGTCTTTAACCTGCAATGAAATTAATTAGAAAGTAAACACTTAATAAGTGTTGTTAAAGATAATACAAATATACTTTGAAGACGCAAGTGGTAGAGCCGCGTTGTTGTCAGTTAGGACTCAGCAAGAATGGCCAGGCTCGTTCAGGGTGGTACCACTATTTCACAGGAAATCGACGAGAAGCGAAAGCTTAGCTGTCACGTTTCGTTCAGTGAGTTAGATTGTCGGATGCAAAATACCCCTTTCCTCTGCCCATCCTTTTTACTTCCCGCTTTTCTCCCGATTTGATGTCCTGTCATCAATTAATATTTTTTGTCAACCCCTCAATTAAATGTTTGGTTCAGCCATATCTATCTCTAGTAGAGCCGGTTAAGGCAAGAGTTATAAAACAGCTCGTTTAATGTAGCAAATGATTCAAACGCAGGATTTTCGATTGATATGAATCTAGTGGCTTCTTGTCTTTTGCTTTCAACGTAAAACTCATGGATTGGACTGAAAAAAAATGAGGGCCAATATCACTTCTTCTGGCTCTTTACAAATACAGAGGTAATTGTGTTAAGAAAAGCGATGGTTTCTGTTATTGTTATAACTATGGAATTAAAAAGCAATGGCAATTAACCTTTCTGTAATATACATAACGCAAGATTTGAACTTATTCTGGCTCTCAGGCAGACTTTTATTTTATTGAATTAATCCGAGAAACAAACAAACGGCTTACCTAATAGTGTTACCTAGAAGTAATAAGTGATTACCGCGGCTGAGGAAAATTGTCAACTTTAGATGGTAGTCCTGTTTCTGGCCTGTCAATACGAGAAGGTCAAAGGGATATTGCGCCTCCAGCAATCTTGCTCACTAAACCAAACACGACCTGAAAGTTGTTGCTTCATGTTAATTATCTGTGAGACACTCACTGGGGGTTTCACCACTACGAACATCTTTAGGTGAAAATTGCTAGAGTTCTTTAGATGGGATGGGAACACTCAGAGAAAGATTTTTAAGGCTATTTATCTACCAACCAAATCCAAAAAAACATTAGACGGGTTCCAGGTATTTGTCCAAATTCATACTACCTTCGTCATGCTGGCCTGTTCCCATAGATTAGTATTACATACAGAGACCTGTTCCTATAGTAATCTAACTGTGTCTCTACCACTTATATACTTATAGTTCCAAATTCATATTTTCGGAACATAAATACCACCCTTAGCCTTTATAATCATAAGCCTCCTTTAAAACACCTGCAAAAAAAAAACAAGCATTAAATACAAAACTCCACCACTAACTAAAATGGTAGGAATCATAAAACATGGAAGTCGGTTTCACAAGTGCAATACAATACATAAATGAGAGTCGGCTGGGGTCGCGGAGGCACCGACGGTCGATTAAGGAAGCGAGTGCAGCGTTGCCTTGGCGACGCCGCCATCTTGACACCCTCCCTATTCACCCCGGCTACACCCCCTCTGTAAACAACCCGCTGTATCGTTGCACTGAAACACTCGATATATTTAAAAGGTTCGCCACTCCAGCTCCCCCGAATCACTGCGCGCAGATAGCATTGTCAATTTATTTACGATATAAATGTAGATGTAGAGGAGTTTGCAAAGATTGAGAATGTTTTAAATTAACTCATAATTATTATACTCGTATATATTAGGTAGTATAAATAGAACGTAGAACTCGAATAAGCCAACCAAAAAAATCAATTTTCTACTGAAAGATTCAACAAAATGTAGACTGTTTTAGAAACAACTACCTATAACGTTCCCTTTACAAAGTTAGTTAGTACATAAAGGCTTATTGTAAAATGTATGCTATTATATTTAATTAACATGAAATTCGTTTCGAAAATCTGAATGAATTTTGTACAACTCATAAACTTACATACAACCTTTTTGGCATCTTTCAACAACGTTAATATTTTTGAGGTATTTTTAAACTACGGCTGTTCGAAATTTGAAATCGAAATACGGTTGCACAGCAGTCTTCTGTAATAGCCATTTTACCCATACCATGTTTTATATAAAAGATAGTGCAGCAAATTTAAAAATGCAAAGGTACGCCGGTGCACACAAGACACACCGATGGTGAACGGTGACTGTTCAATTACACATGTACTGTCGCGAAGACAAATGGCTCCCATTATTCAAGATTAGGCACATTACGTCCAGCGCACCTATCTAATGTTGCCCAACGGACTAAAATTACATTTGGCGTTATTTGATTTACGATTTTTCACGAATAATGGAGACATTATAGTGACTAATTGGTGCTTTAACTTAAACCTTTTATAGTGAAGAGAAAACAGATTTGAAAATTCATTGTTTGTTATGCCTACATGTTTTCTCATGCTGAATTACATGCAATATTTTTTTTGACCCCAGATTTAAATGTTCTTAGTGTGGTGTATTACAACTGTTTTTAATTTAATGTGTTTATATAATATATTCTTCATTAAAAAAGCTGAATAAATCTAGTCATTCTCAAATTCAATAGCAGCATCTAAAAATGTGTAATGTTCAGATAATAATTCTGATCAGATAATAAGTCTGTTTTGAATAATAAAATTATTATGAAGTAAGAATGCTATATCATAGAAAGAAACTTTTTTAACAAAATAAATTGATACCCGATCATGGTATGCTACGAGTACATGTAGTGACGATCATAATTAATGTGATTATTTTTATGTTGATACAGATTAATAAGCATTTTTAGTCATTTTTTGCTGTAGTATAATTAATAACTGTTATTATTATTAAGATTAATTGTCAAGCGTTGTGGATATTCATGGGCAACAGTGCTTGCTTGTTCATCGGATTAGGTCCGACAGTAAAAAAATCCTTGCTTTGCCTATAGATCAAAATATAAAATGGTACAAGTAAATGCGATTTTATTCATTCTATTTTCAAATTCGGCCGTTAATGTTCGAAAAATTTACAAACAAAAGGTACTCTTTAACATACTTTCGCAAGTAATTACCATACGAGAAGTTTTTATGCGATTTAAAGACATGTGCCGCCACCATCTCACGAGGGCTAATACCCATTAAGTTAATATTATGAAAGTAACAAGCAATCTGTACGTTGTAATGTATTATGTAGTATTAAAGGCGTCGAGCAACGCTTACTTCTTATGATTTATTCATGAACCAAGAACATCGTTAAATTTGAACATGCCTACTCGTATACTAATGTAGAATATTTTAATATGAACGTCAAGTGGTTTATAGTTATTTGTATTTCATGAAGATTAATAGGCATCTATGTGAAGTTTTGTTAAATATATTATTCATGTAAAATTGTTTTAATGCGTTATGTCTGCGATTTTCATGTTGAAAGATACATTGCGTGAAATGAAGGTATAGGTATATGCCTCCATGAGTCCTGAACAGCAACGGTCTCGAGAAATTGTTAGGTTTAATATTTTTAAGTCCTATAAGAGATAAGAAGGAGTATATTATCATCATATTCTACCAAGATGCCTACTAATGAATATAAGCCTTCGTCCACGACTATTAGAAGTGCCCCGGTATCAGTGTTAGGGTGAAAATTCAACTTAATGCTTAGTAATACGAAGTCTTTTCTCATAAATTGTTAATATCTTTCGAAGGTGTTTGTAGTCTTACTAAATTAATTCTTAGCTCATCTTAATATTCGAATTTTAAATTACTGAACCAACGAATTGCTCAACTCTAAATCACACATGAATTAATGGTATATTTCATACAAAACTATACGCACATTATACCAGAATATTCGATAACCAAATAAATATGAAGCAACAAAGTTCCAGTACACCGCGCAAACAAACCAAGCCGCAATATAGGTAAGAAAAGTTGTTTGAAGTCGGAAACAAAGCCAATCCACCGCGGTTATCCGTGATATTTTCAGTAGAAGTCGTACCTTATTCGCAAACACCGAATCTCCTATACAATACAGTGCGAAACGAAATTCGAAGGATAGATAATTTCGCACAGAAAGAAATAAGGCGAAAGGGAAAAAAAATATAAATTGAATAGTCGAATACACGCATCCCGGCATTACCATAAAGGCAACAGGGATCAAGCGGGATTCCTCTACGAACTTTTTTATTTTCCTTCCACCTCTAAATCTCCCAGGGAAGCTTCGCGAATCTGCAAATGTTGATTTGATGATGTCGTGTCGCGCTGGAGTGTCGTCAGTTACGCGTCACTTGCGCGTTGTGTTCGGCAGTACTGACCTAAGATTTATCGCCGGCCAGTAATATGGCTCAACTCAACCTTCATTACTTGCACTTTTTGTGATGTATTTGTGTTTATGAGCGGGAGTTTTATATGCTGACCGCGGAAAGATTTAGCGGTTCCGATTTGTGGGGAGCATTTTTTGTTATGCTTATTATAAATCTTATAGTATTGAATGTCATTTCATTGATACATAAGATCATGCAAATATGAGGAATTGATGTTTAGTTGGAGAAAAAAACATGCAGTTAAAATAATTATTTATTCATTATATCTCATAATCTCTGGCCAATGCACATATCTCCGCTGTAAATTTAAATAATACACAATAATTTAACGTAAGAACATCCATTATATTACCGGGTCTATTAAAAAGATCATCTATCTTTTATATCTTAAGAACATTTTCATGAAGAAAAATATCGATCAATTTCAAGCAAAAAACAAGTATAATATTGACTGATCCTTACCTTATTTGATGAAAACAGTATTTTTTATAACATAATATACGAAAACACCATTTCACATTCAATATGTGTGTATTATTAATGTGTTATTAATAATCGAGCCTTATAAAATACACAAAGAAGCGAATAGCGCGGAGCAAACTAGGAGCAAAAGGTTGCGGGCTTGCGCGCTCATCCATTGGGGTCATTAAGATACATTACCCCACCTCCTTTCAGAACCCCACAAGACACCAGCGTACCCCACCGGACCCCAACACAAAGCAGACCCCATTTTTAATTCAACTTTTCTCCAATTTGCATGATTACTTTCGTTTTTATTATCCCGTTGCCGAAGAATCGCGCTTGAGACAATCTGGTATAGTAAATAAATACTTATTAGACGCTCCGTAAATTGGGTTGGGATCGATAAAATTTTGAGCTATTCTTTGACGTGGTTTGGGGTTATTAAGCTGGGGTCTATAGGGTCTATCGTACTCTGGATTGTAAAGTATCTGTTTGTACACAAAAAAAAATCAAAATTTATAACTAAATTTAAAATAAGGCGGCCTTATTGGAAAAGGCATTCCCTACAGGCAACCTTTGGATGGATATAAGAGAAAAGAGAGAGAAAGGGCAGTATTAGATGCAAAGAGACAACAAAAATGTTAGGTAATTAATTATTACATTACACTAAGTATTACTGAATTTAAAATATTATGTGTATTTCTCTAATTTATTGATAATAATTGGACTTTAAAATAATGTTGAATTTATGAAATCTTGAATGTGTGCCGCGACTAGTAAATTAAGAAATGACTTCGTAAATTAATCATGTTAATATGATGGAATACTTACTGTTAAGTCGATAATATGTACATAATATATTGTACTATATTAGCTCATATACGTCCCAGTGCAGGCCACGGGTCTGCTCTACAATCGAGAGTACGATTAGAATGGTTAGGTCATAGTCTACTACGCTGGCCTAGTGCGAATTGGCGGACATGTCGTACCATAGAAATTCTTACATATAGTTATGGTATACAGGTATTTTCACGTTTTTTTCCTTCATCATTATAGTGCGTGATTATTGACTACCCGAAAACAATATAGAAACTGTTGTAAGAAATACGACTTATAATGGAACTTACGGGGAGAACTGTAATAGCAATAATTTCACGAACATCGACATTTCATTAAGTAAACTCGGTAGAAGCTAGATTTGTCCGTGTTACATAAGGTTAAATTGCGTGGAAGTTTTAGTGGGCCGCATAGTGCGCAACTATCCGACGCCACAATTTTGAAACAATTACCTCCAGCTCAATATCGTAAGATTAAGAAAGTCCACGGTCGGCGTTAGGATTTGGGAGCGAATGAGGGCGAGCCGTCTTAACAGCCCGACTCCACAAATTGCGGACCTTAACGAGGGCATAAAACTCGAGACTCACTCCCGGAGACGCCACAGATTGTACTCAGACTTAGTTCAGGATTAATGGTGTAGAAAACAGATTATCATTGGCCGGATTTCCATTAGTGCAGACCCCTGCCTGCGACGCGTGAAAACTCCGCAGATAACTGCCTCTCGGTGATATTATTTTCCACACAACGGAGCAGCGCGTCTCCCAATTTAATTCTATTACGTAGTGTCGCGTTTGAACGACAGAACAATAAAATTGTTTGAGTCGACGATGGGTTTCGCGAGCGGGGCGCGCCCGTCGCTCCGCCGAGGCTTTGCCAACATATAGTTCCAGAAATCCACGTCGAACATTCGCGCCTTTATTGAACACACAATCATTCCCATTCTATTATTCTAGCTCTGTTTTGTTTTTATTTTGATTTTGCAGTCAACGTATTAAGCAAATAGCAACAGAAGATGTTGCACAATTTTAATTTACATTGTGTAATGTTGCAAAACACTGTTTGTTACTGTGATAGTTTTTGTAAACAATGAATTGCAAAGATAAGAAATTAAGTAATATAAGTTTTCAATTGTGATCTGCATAAGCCAACCCTAAGTAATTCGAAACGAGTGTTACAACTACTAATACAACAAAAGGTATTAAAATCCCGTAATAAATATAATTGATGGTTTACATAGACTATCATAGACAGCCTCCGTGGCGCAGTTGGTTAAACGCTGGCTGTCAAACGAGAGGGTGCGGGTTTGATCCCCGCACCGAGCCGAATGTTTGTGTTTTTAATTCACAGGTATTTGTTTCGGGTCTGGGTGTTTGTGAGACTGAAAAGTCTCTCGTAGTTCCTAATACCCACGACACAAGACTCGATTTTAGTGTGAGGTCAGGATTACGTATGTGACAGTTGGGTGTATATATTTATTAATCTCCATCACCTCTTTTATAGATCTGAAATTGCAATACCAACAGAAACCACACCTTCATTGACCAGCATGTCGAGTGTCGACATGTAAACTAAGAACCCTTTACAAATGCATCAGGGTTAAAGTTTAGTAAAACATTACACGTACAGGCAGCGTTGTTTTAATGAATACAAATGACGTTTGCAGATGTGCATAATCCACAAATTAGTTACGGATCCCGCGAGGCACGGCGGGACCCCCGCGATAACTAAATACCTACACACGCCGATAAATCGACCGGAGAATAAATATATCGCTACAAATTTTACAAAATAATTAATAAACGTACATAAATTCCCGCCTCTTTTTCAGAAGGGTTAGAACACCAGGATATCCACTTTCGTCTTGTGTGTTCCGTCCCACGATGTGATAGGGGGCGCGCCTATTGCCACATCGGGTAACAATTCCTGATTCCTAGCTGATGATGAATAAAAAAATCTAGTTCTATTTTCCCGGACTCAGGATTTGAACCCAAGGCCTCTGCGTAGTAATCGCACCGCAGTACGGCATCGAGGCAATCTATGAACAATGTGGATAAATCTATTATAATAAAAATTGCAAGGTTACTGGATGTATATCAGACGGTAGACCAGGGTGGTGTACTATGATCTAAGTCTATTGAACTCTTGGTGGTAGAGAGGTCCCATGCCTAGCTGTGGGCGGTTATGAGTAACACATTACATTATAAGGCGGAATGCAGGTTTCTTGCTAATCCCTATAGGAAGCTTTGAGGTAGATTATACATTCAAAAGTTCCTGTGATTCAAGATGATCATGATGACGACATAATATACAATCTTATTTCCTACTAGCGGTCGGGCCCGGCTCCGCCCGGGTGCATACACGTTTTAAAATGGCGGTCAAAATGTTTAATTCTGACTATCAGTTTAAAATATCGACCAATCGGACCACGAAAAACGAATAAAATTTCCTTGTATTTGCTAGAAATATCACTACTGCTTTCCTCCTATAGGTCATAGTGTGATGATATATAGCCTATAGCCTTCCTCGATAAATGGACTACCCAATACTGAAAGAGTTATTCAAATCGGACCAGTAGTTCCAGAGATTAGCGCGTTCAAACAAACAAACAGACAAACTCTGCAGCTTTATAATATTATTAGTATAGATCAGCTGCTATCCTTTACACGCATCGAAATATTCTACAAAATACTAGCCTTCGGTAGTCTTACTTATTAAACTAAATGCAGAAGTTAAGGTACTATTCCACGTTGGTATTCTGTAAGACAATATTACGACTCGATCGAGCCATCTTAACAGTAGCTTTACCTACCTACAGGCTACAGCAATACTGTTATAACAAAATGGTAGATATATTTACTGATATCTGAAATTTATATTTAATACCGTGCAGTATATTTGTATATAGAGCTTGGAATTATAAATATATACTAAAATATAGGTTGCCTGGAAGAGCTTGCCCAGTGCGATAAGGCCGCCTTTTGTACTTTTTTATTATATTATTATATATTATTTCTTTACTGTAACTAGTTTCATGTATGGTGAAAAAAAGGATACATACTTAAATAATATTTAAAGCCTTAATCGTAGGAAGTTTTAGAACCCATTTATACGCTTGTCTACTTGACATAGCGAAAATCGGCTAGGAATACATCATCAATACCGTGCACAATAAAACAGTTTAGCACAAACAAACAAGTACAGTAATAGCGCAATACATCTAGCTATAAAACATACCAGACATATCTCTACAGATTGTACGTATAATAACAGGAATTGGGCTTCTTTACGCCTCATCTACCGCTCGTTATGCCCCCGTCGTAAATCTTCATTCACCCCCCCTCCCCGCGCCACCCTCGCCTCACCTCACCCCCTCACTCAAACCTTCCAATATCCCATATCATAATCTTGCAATAAGTGAAATATTCATGAAATGGAGTGTTTCGTTAGGAAGTCTGTTTGAGAATTTGTGAGAGGTGTTCTTGTAAAATTTAAACGGCATGGAATAAGAATTTACTGAATACTTTAAAGCCTTAATATATTGTCTTGGCGAATATACATTGTAACATTAATTTACTGAGTATTTTGTAGCGAGTGTAAGGAAACACTTTTACTTGTCAATTAACGTTATCAAAAAGTGACTAATCAACGGTTTACTGGAAGATGTTGAAAGAGGTAATTAGCTTAATAAATTAAATATTAAACTCATCGTCATAATTACTTACTCGGTGTTCGATATCAGCCAGAACAAAGCGCGTAGTTTAGTTAATCAAAAATATTTCGCGACGCCGCGCCGTCACAACGCACTTTCGATACTTGTAGAACTTACTTGGAGGTATAAACATCCGGATACTCTGTCGAAGGGTTAACCATACGAGATTATTAGCCGTAAATATTTTAAATTTCCGGATTTTAATTTTAGGCTTTTAATTTCCGGGCTTAAAAATGAATTTTTCTTTACTGATGCTAGGTTTTTCATATTTGAGAGGCCGCCTGTTTAATAACATTTAATTGTATTCATGGACAGCCAGTGACCACATATTAGAAGCCCAGTCTGTTCGTTTGCCTCGTATTCAATAAAAGACATGGCGTTTTCTACGCAAGGAATAATTTGAAAAGCGGATAAAAATTATACTAAAGCCAAAAACTTAAGAGGCGTTTCGTGTTCCTTTCTTTCCCATAAAATAAAATTTCATAGAAAATCGTCTACATTTTTCTACAAATACAAACAGTCAATGAGCAAAGAAAACTAATTGGAATTTGTACTAGTGCAGACAGTTATTGCTTCGTTGCGAATTAGATTTTATTCTGGCACGTGTTATTGCACATATATTGCTGCATATACTCGTATACTGTAGATGTTAGATACTTACATATAGTTGTCTGCTTATTTCATGAAATAAATTACATCATTTGCTCGCTCCTTTTCGAACGATAAAACCTCCATTTGTTTATTTTCATCTCTTGAGTGCACGAAAAAAAAATTGGATGCACAAATACAATAAAGTAGATACTTAATTTGCAGCATTCCTAAAATCAAATATAAAGCATCGATTATTTTAATATTACCAAAAAACACCACAAATATTATTAAACGAAAGACATATTTATAGTTTTTTTATTCAGTATTCATAACATATAAGTAGATATTCATTAAAACTTTTTACACATGTTGTATAAAGGCGGAAATATGCGCAGACTGTGGCCCGGACTAATCAATTACTATTTAAATAACTGTGATTATTTTATAAATAACAACTTATACATACTTTATATATATTAATGTTATATTTACGAGACAGCTTCGTATAGTTTAAAGGAAGGTATCTGCATAGTAGCATTCGCAATAAATCCGCGTCGCAGTATATTTATTTACTGGTGGCGGCCGCGGTCTCCCCGTCTCCTCTACCCCCTCACCCCGCCCAAGCAACCCCCCCCGCACCCCCGCGCTAACATACTCTTTATAATATGTACACTGGATTTGTTATTTATTTATTTATTATATAAAGTTGGAAAAGTATCCAGTTTCCCAATCAGCTAATAACGTACCGACAATGCCTGATATTAGAAAGAAAGAAAACTGATTTATTTGTCACAAACACATAGGAAAATAAACAATGAAGTGAAATAAACTATAATTAACTAGGTACTATAAAACAATAACTAACTACATATTGTAAGTGTTCATGGGCGTTGGCAACCACTTACCATTTGCTTGCTTGCCTAATATTCCGAAATTATTAACTACTAGCGGCCCGGCCCAGCTTCACCCGGGTACAAATTTCTGTACAATAATATGTACGTATTATATATTTAAACCTTCCTTTTGAATCACTCTATCTATTAAAAAAAACGCATCAAAATCCGTTACGTAGTTTTAAAGATTTAAGCATACAAAGGGACATAGGGACAGAGAAAGCGACTTTGTTTTATACTATGTAGTGATTGCAGTCTTACATGTTTTTAAGGCTATGTTTTCCTACAACTATAAATACATAAATCACTAACATAAAGCAAAATATTAAGCAGTAAATTGGTAATATTATAATTAAAATTTCGTCTCATAACTATTAAGTTAGTTTTCTGACCGTTCCAGCTTTATTAACTTTATATCTGACTCTATTTAGAGCCTATTAAACCTGTTAAAATAAGTAGCAAAAGCATGAAGACTTTTTGCTAACAACCCGTAGGGATTTTGGTTTCATTACAATACAAGAAACGTTAAACTTGATTGTCATGCCATGCATGTATCAGTTGTAGAAAATTGTTACCATACTTCTTCTTAAAAAATCAGAGTAATAAAACCTTATTCAAAGATTATTTCCGCAGCGTTTTTCTTTTCTAATTCCGACAAAACCTATTTACATTATATATTTATATTCTACTATATTTATACCCGTTTATAACCATAAGTAAACTCAATAAAAACAAAACAGTCTATATTGTAAGTGTGTGATACAATATGAACGCAATACGGAGCGGCATTATTTTGTAGTCTGTCGGCTTCAGGCACGGAACACAATTAACTTGTAAGATTGCGGAGGCTGCACTCGCAACCCTCGCCTCCTCATCCATCTACCCAGTACATTCTACCCTCCCAAACAAAACATCAATAAACTCCGCCACACGTTCAACTGTAGCCCTTATATCTACAGTGTAGAGTTGACAATCCCCCAACGCGTTTTAAGTTTTATGTGCCGCATTTATTTTGGGTAGATATAGCAGTCCAGTTACCCTTGATTGGTTGTCGTTCCTCTAATCCCGTTTTGATCCTTTCCACCCAAAATCTAGCCCTCTTCGTTTCTGAGTTAAATGTGGGCATGCGTGTTTACCTGTGTGTGTTTAATTGCGTCTAACCACAGGGAATTTAATGGCTGGAACGATAGTCGAGACGAAATAATTATTAAAGAATTCATACAAAGTGATGCAAAAGATTTTTTACATTACAATATTATACAATTTTATAAATGCTAGTAAATCTATGTAGATGTTAAGAAATAGGATTTTCCCTCTTTATTAGTATATTCAAGTTGACTGCCTCGCTAGCATATTTTTTCTATAGTAGGATTACAAAGCTAATGTTTCGGGTTTGAATCCCGGGTCGAGTAAAGTGATATTGATTTCTTTCTATTCATTATAATCAGCCCGGAGTCTGGAATTAGTGCCTGATATGGCGATAAGCTCGCCGCCTATGATGTCGTGGGACGGAACATACAAGGCGTAATGTGGGCGTCCTAGTAGCACTTCTGACTACCCCTTCTGGAAAAAGGCGTGAGTTTATGTATGTGTATGTATGTATTAAAATTATAGTACTTCAATCATAGTTTTAGTTTAGAGTTTTCTTAGTTTAGTAAGCATATCCTCAGCAGTAATATTGCATCTCGACTTGTCTTATATCACTTTGATATCAGAGTACTTACTGTTCATTTTCCATAATGTTGTTGACAATTATAAAAGGATATGTACCCAAAACTAGATGACGAGATGTAGACAAAAATAGATTAATTAAATTTGTTTGTTGAAGGATTAATTCATACTCGCTGTCTTTCCCTATACGACTAAATTATGAACGAATAACTTTCCACGTTTCAATGCTTTTTACCTAATATATCTTTGAATGGAGCTTTATAATCATCATTTCAGTTTAATCTCTTTCTCTTCGCTGATGTAAAGCCGATGTCTTGGGATCGAATCCTGGGTCGGGCAAAGTGATATCGGATTGTTCTATGCTATATCAGCCCGTGGTCGGGAATTTATGCTCGATATGGCAATACGATCATCGACTATCACTTCTTGGGGTAGAACGCACAAGGCGAAACACGGGTGTTCTGGTACTACCTCTGCCTACCCCTTTTGGGATAGTAAGGCGTGAGTTTATGTATGTGTATAAATATTACCCGTAGTTTCTAATATGAACATTTATTTGAACGACTCAAGACTTGCCATATTACTACAGGTCAAGACTATCATAACTGTTCGTTTATTTATTTATGTTCTTAAAACGTTGAATATTAAAACTATATAAATACATAGATAATTTATAATTACGAAAAAATTACTATAATTGTTTCGTAAGATAATACAATAGATCGCAGTTGATGTTATCAGCTCTCGTGTCAAGATAAAAATCAAGCAAAATTAAAAATATCTGCTAACCTGGTCCAAGCCTTAATGCAAATAGCATTACATAGAACTTTTATTTATCACTACACAGTATAAAACAAAGTCGCTCTCTCTGTCCCTATGTCCCTTTGTATGCTTAAATCTTTAAAACTACGCAACGAATTTTGATGCGGTTTTTTTAATAGATAGAGTGATTCAAGAGGAAGGTTTATATGTATAATACTTACATATTATTGTACAGAAATCTATTTGTAAGAGAAGCTAGGCCGGCCCGCTAGTTATAGTATAAACTACTGAGGCATCATACATTTTCTTCATTATTTTGTAACTATGGATATGTAGCACATAGATTTGAGGTCGCTATTAACATTTCGTACTAAAACGGTGAAGGAAAACATCGTGAGGAAAACTGCATACCATAGCAATTTATAAGAATTTCTATGGTATGTAAGTCCGCCAACCCGCATTAGGCCAGCGTGGTGGACTATATTATAGCCTAACCACTCTCAGTCGAATTCTCGATTGTAGAATAGGCCCGTGCCCTGCATTGGGACGTATATGGGCTGATACAATACAATACAATTAACATTACAATAATATTTTATAGCCTCCGTGGCGCAGTTGATAAGACGCCGACTGTGAAATGAGCCGCATTTTCGATCCCCGCACCTGTCTGGGTCTGAGTGTTTGTGAGACCGAAAAGTCTCTGGTAGTTGCAAGCACCCACGACACAGGAGTAAATTGATCTTAACTTGGGATCAGGACCATGTATGTGACAGTTGAGTGTATTTATTTATTTATTATTATTATATGCAAGCCTATTACTTATTTATTTAACACACAATAAGAACATAGATGTAAAACTGTATACACGTTGCTATTTAAACGTTTTTAAGATAAATATTTAACAACTAGTGACTGATACCTTGTTAAGTAATTAATATTTATTACTATTGTTCATTCTTGATCTGTTAATTGAATATATCGCGACGTGCTATGGCACTTTACACGAACCAACATGGTTTTAAAGATTGTTGTATAATGTATCATTATCATCAGTCATCAGAGGAAGTCCACACCCGAATATAAGCATGCATCACCGGTTTTAACATATGTATGTTAAATCACGCATTAAAAAATATAAATTTATTAGTAAATTTACGAAAGTAAGTATCGCTTTAATAACAAGGATATCACTTAACAGAATTTGTTAAGACATCCAGTGACCCAACATTAGGCTCGTGCCAACTCAAATTTATTGCGCTTAAACAAGTTTACCCAAGTAACAGTCGCGCGGTGGTGGGTACTACGGTCACGTGGTACCCTGGACGCTGCCATCATCTTGTGTTGGCGAACAAATATTATGTAGGGTTGATATGATAACGCACGTACCCCGCGGTGACTAAGGCTATCCGTGATAAAATAAAAAGCCATGCCAGTGTTTGCCACCATAAAGATAAGCGTGATGACGCGCGCGCCTGCAGTCGCGGCCACCGCACACACGTGCTTATATAACTAGACGCTACGACGAACAAATACCCTAATTAAATAGCAAATAATAAAAACTCGACATTGACTCTGCGATAATGAGTTGTTTGTTAGCGCAGCCCGCCGCGGTCGACGAGCTCTCAGCACGAGCCTGCGACTCATTTCACACCCCATTACATTCTCTTTTCTCTCTTCAGCCATAAGAAGCCGGTTAATGAACATAGGCTTCCATGAATTTCCATAGCGACATCCAGCGACTTCCTACTACTGTCAACCTTGAATGATTACACTACAAACCGAATATGATCGCATACCTAATCTAAAACGATTAGAGGTGTGTGGGTGCGGAGCGCGCTCGCCGCGTTAGTCCGCGAAAGCTCCCACCAAAAGGAGCAAAGAATCGGAAAGCGATACGGCTAATCCCACTAATCGGGCAGCAATTGAAAAATAAAAATGTAGATGGCGGAATGATTCCATTTAGAGCCAAAACGATGCGACAAAATAATAAAAAAGGTACGGGCGGAACGGAATGGCCTGCCCCCGGCGGCCGGCGGCTAATATTGAAAGCAAATCCTCGGTTAAATCCTTAAAGCGCCTGGATTGGAGCACCTGGAAACTGTGTGTTTGCGCGCCCGCGCTGTCGCCTCCCGCTCCGTGCTCCCGTACTCCCGTATTCCCGCATGCCGCACTCCCGTCCTGCTGATAATCATTTGCTGGATTATTGTATACTTTCCGCCTAATGTCACCGATTTTCGTGAATCAATTGTTTGCAATTTATTGGCATTTGGAGATTTAACCCCGGTTTTATGTTTGAATTTTGAAAGGATTTGCAGATTTTTATAATAACGCAATTGTTTATCGTGTGTGGGTGTTCTGTTACTTTGGTATTTTTTTACTGTATGATTGAGATGAATGAATATAAATAAATCGATAATAATATCATTTCTATAAAACTTATAACATTACTAAAGCTCTAACAAAAATATTTTAATATTATGTACTTAGTTCAAGTTTATAAATTATTTGCAAAGAAGTATCAAATGCACACTAATATTTATTAAGATGAAATAGTTATATATTATGGTTAAAGGATTAACCTGCAAAACTGTTATAATTATTATGAAATCTGGCAGAAGGGAAATCATTCACATAAATAAGGACTTGGGGTAATTTTTACAACGAAACTAATGGGTCCTTAGGGAATCAATAAAGGGGTAGTACTACAAGTTCACACATGAAATAATATAATACGTATGTCATGGTTAGTTAATTAATCAAATATAAAGATTAAATGGAATTAAATTGTTTCATTGGTAAATTTTGAAAAGAGTATGTCAGAGTGTATTAAAATTGAATCTCTAGAAAAGTACATACATAAACTCACGCCTTTTTCCCAGAAGGGGTAGGCAGAGGTGCCAGGCACCCATATTTTGCCTTGAATGTTCCGTCCCACGATGTGATAGGTGACGAGCCTATCGCCATATCGGGCACAAATTCCTGACTCGGTGCTGATAATGAATAGAAAAATCCAATATCACTTTGCCCAACCCAGGATTCGAACCCGAGACCTCAGCTTTGTAACAGTACCCTAGTACCACACGCCAACGAGACAGTCTCTAGGAAAATAAAGTAAAAAAAGAAAGGATAAAGGTGGAAATTATAGATAAAAATATTTGGTTATTTTTATTGGTGTTATTCAAAAGCTTGGTGTAATAGTTCTTGAGCGAAACCGCGTGGTGCGTCTACTTTAATAAATAACGATGTGTTCTCTTACTATGCTCATGAAATCATACATATTACGAAAACAAAATCACTCATATCTATTTATATGTTATCATTTGAATCCGATACATTCTGATATGAATACATTCCGACGCATTCCAAGGATTCCTAAATACCAGATTCAAATTACGATAGGAAATCTATTGAATGTAGGCTTCATGTTATCATTGAAATAATACCTAACCTTTTTCCCAGAAAAGGTAGGCAGAGGACCAGCACACCCACTTTTAGCCCTAAGTGTCTATCGCTAAATCGAGCACAAATTCCTGACTCCGGGCCGATGATGAATAGTAGAATGTAAAATTACTTTGCCAGACCTGATATTCGAACCCAATACTTCGCTGTTATAATTATTATACTGTAGTACAATCGTGCGACTTAATTTTTAAATAATTTCAAGAATTCTTTAAATCCAAATACTACATGCAGCTATAGGAAATAATAAAAAAATAAATACATCCACACAGTTACATAGTCCTGACCCCCACTAAGATCGAGTCTTGTGTAGTGGGTATCAATAACTACTTTTCAGTCTCACGAACACCCAGACCTGAAACAAATGCTTGTGGTTCAAACAAACATTTGTCTCGGTGCGGGGATCGAACCCGCGGCCTCTCGTTTCATAGCCGGCGTCTAACCAACTGCGTCACGGAGGCTCTCGAAAGGATAGTGGAAAACCCGTTAAGACCGATCTAAGTGTGTTATATTTCCGACCCAGCTTGTCCATCCAGTACAGAGAAGGTTCCCATGTGTACTTGCGAAAATAACCACCTCTCGCCTACTTAATTTGGATTATCCTGCACTTACAATCGAGGACATTATAGTCGATTGTCGTGGTAATATTTAAAAAGATGTCGCTCCCATCACACATATTGTGTTCAGCAGTCTTTCGGCCCCACTCGGAGACGTTTAATATCATAACATAAATAAATAACACCCAACAGTCATCCTGACCTGATAAAAAGATCGAGTGTTTTGTCGTGGGTATCAGGAACTACGAGAGACTTTTCAATCTCACAAACACCCAGACCCGAAAGAAATATTTGTGGGACGCACAAACATGTCTCTCGGTGCGGAGTTCGAACCCGCGGCCTCTTGTTTCACAGCCGGTGTCTAACCGACTGCGCAACGGAGGCTGTTAATTGTTCCTTAGTATAGATTTATATCAGTATAGATAGAGACAAAATCTAGGCTAAGCAATGACTTAATTGAAATCGAAAAAATGTCTTTGAGCGCGGCAGTTTGAAGATGGAAGTGAAAGGAACACTGAAAGTGGTGGTAGGTCTCACATATGTGAGAGGCAGCCAGGTAGGTAAGTTAGTTCTATTTCTCGCGCTAAACAGTAAATACACTGTTGTGTTTCGGATTGAATTTAATATCTTTTATCTCAGAATGGCGAGCGTAGTGGAATGCCAGGTATTGCTTTGTAATTCATAGTGTTGTTTGGTTTTGCTACTGCCCACGAGCGGTCGTATCGCTTACTATCAGGTGAATGGCATGATCGTTTCACCATTCAATGCAATAAAAAAAGTAAAAAAGGTTATTTTACGCCTTCAACAATTTAATTAGCTAAACCAAATAAAATTAAAACTATTATTTTCAAAAACATTCAATATTTCGTTTACATGATTCAGCGGTACGCTCACTCGTTGTCATGACAACGCAATTTCTCTTCCGCAAGCAGTCGTCATACAGCTCTGTGATACAGCAATATTGTAAACTGAAATTTATTTCCATATAAAGTGCGCCTTAGACGGGTCTATTTGAAAAATCTTCATGTATTCTCATACATAGGAGAGTGTTGTTTAAATGAATGTATGAGAATGAATAATTTTATGTAATCTGTGTTTTCAATTCATGAAGTCAGGTCTGTAACCTGTGTTTGTAATAAAAAATACTTCCAGCTTAGATCGAAGGTAGAATAGTGGTAGATAGAATATATGACTGCCTCGATGTCGTAGTTGTACTACTGTATGATTACAAAGCAGAGGTCTCGGGTTTGAAACCTGGGTGGAGAGAAGTGATAGCAGATTTTTAAATTCATTATCATCCCGGTGTCTGAAAATTGTGCCCGATATGGCGATAGACTCTCTCCCTATCTTGGGACAGAACACACAAGGGGAAACCTGGGTGTACGGGTTGCTACCAGCACCTCTGCCTATCCTTTCTTTGAAAAAAGCGTAATATTATGTATGTATGAAGAGAATGTAAAATATTGAATATATAGACAAATATTGATCTCGCTGCAGAGATTGAATCCGCGATCTCTTATTTTATAGCTCGCTCTTCATTCACCAAACTACGGTGACAATCAACCCGCTACGGAATTGTGTACTGTGTGTTATGTTGTTTTGTGTGAAGGATACGATAGTAATGAATATAAATAAAACGAACCAATCTCAGTGATATTTTTTATTATGACTAGAGGTTTCTGTAAGTTACAAAACAATCTGTTTCCTCTTATGTAATTCACAAAATAATTTGAAATAACGTTACAAGATCGCGATTATGATATGTATAAAATGAAAACCTCGAATTTAGTTACATTTAAAACGTTACGATAATAAGATTTTGTTATTTACATATTTTCATTTAGTGTTTCCATCGTCGGTAGGCACACGGAAGTGGGTATAATGATTAACTAACAATAAATCTAATTATAATTAAAATCTAAATAGTTTACATATATTTACATTTTAGTTTCGGTGTTACTGAATAAATATTTTTAAATAAATATTGAGATCCTGTTTACGTTAATCTCATATGTATTGAAACTTTTAGCCCACATATATTTGTGAATGCGTCCTGTGATAGCAATTTACTATCCTCGAATATATTTGATATTTTCTTCCGTAATCAAAATGCTTTAAATATTTCTACTGATACATGTTTAATTCTTCTTTCGTAAAGGCTTATTAAAAGGAAAACTTTTACAAGAAAAATACCGTTTAATAAAACATTATTTATTAATTCAACTAATGATATGGTAGGAACTGTAAAATAGGACCATTCGGATGATGTTTCATTAACACGACAAAGTGAGAAAATATTTATATACGAATGATGTGAGCATCTCGCAACGGTTGCTAATTGGTTTATTATTCTTCTAATTCTCATTTTCACTAACATCAGGAAACGTCTAGTGTTAGGATTTGTTTCTGTATCTGTATCAGCCCATATAAGTCCTACTGCATGGCACGGGCCTCCTCTACAATCGTGAGTACGATTGAGAGTGTTAGGATATCCATTAGCATTAACTCTTGTTTTTTTATAGTGCTGTATAAGAATCATAATCAACGTTTTGTGCTATTGCATTTAATGTTGGTGGAAATGAGCATTAGCTGTGTCTTCACATTTCATAATGCAAAATATTTCAGCTCTGACCTCAATAAACACATTTAATCTCATTGCGGTATGCTAAATGTTTATAACGATTATGTAATTGTCTCCCTTCCTTTCTAGACTTTCTAGTACATAGAAAAGGGAAACTTAACAATACATCTCATTATTTTAACAGTCTTCTCTCTTTATCATTCCCAATGCTGAGAATCTTTACCGAAGAATGTACGCTATAACTTTCCTTCCACATTACAATCTTGTACTCTAGGCACGGTATTATACCAGAGCGGACAAAACGAACAGACTATGCGCGCGTACCAATGACGCGGGGAAGCGAGAGGCAAAATACTACGCCTGCAAGAGTGAAAGAGACAGAATTTTCAGTACGGTACTGCAGTTTTTTGTTCGATTTGTGCCCTCTAATGTAATACATTAAAGAATCTAGGAGAAAATCAGCTGTCTGCTAGTTAGCAATAGCAGATATTTCCAACGAATTTGGTTAAAATGATGAGTAAAATTTACATTTTGGAGAATATTTTTAAAATGCATTTATGATTTAACTATAAATATTTTTGGTTTGGTCGCATGCAGGGCTGTATCGTAGTCATACTAAAACTATAAAACAAATATAAATGCAAAGCGTAATAGGTACTTTGTAAATAGGAATAAGATACAAATTCCTATGACAGTTTTTGGTACTTTTTTGGCATATATAATATTGGATTTTTATATTAATTAATAACTACAAATGTTCTTATGGCATTTGGATTAATACAAATTTAATGCCACTTATTCATCATGTATTATTGAATGCAGTTTTCTGCCAAAAAATACACAAATATAGAACATTTTCTTTAATATTTCATTTAGAAATTAATTTGTGTTATTACCTATTTGATTTCTATGTAAATATCTCTCAATAAGAATCAACTGCAAGTTCTCCGAGACATTGAAACTTAGACTGAAAGGGACTGAACTGTATTCAGTGACAGTATTTTTAATAAACAAAAAATGTTGATTAATTTATATACAATTCCCTTAAAACGGGCTCTTTTCTGCTGACAAATAAATTATCTACGTTAAAAACTATTTACACTGTTCCATGCGTATCAAACTAACAAAATAAAATTGTGTTTAAGTATTACTAAGTACATCGTAAGCTTGTAAAAATTGCACACATCGCTTTGGTATACGTACATACATAACTACATATTTACATTAAAATTAAAACATCGTTAAGTTTATTGCCCGAAGTTTCGTAACCAACGTTATACACGCGAGGAATTCACATTGATACACCGTATCCATGAGGATACAGTGACGTGTCCGGGAGCGCACGCGGCGCGGCGCGGCGGAGGCGGCGGCACTGCACCGCCGACACTATGGCATTTATGAGACGCACTGCTCAGTCGAACCAGTCCCACAGGTGGCGGTAGAGATGTGGCGCGAGCGCGGCGTCGGGCGGCGACTAGGAGGCGCGCGCGGCGGCCAGCAGCGGCGGCGATCGCACCTCCTCGCGGCCGCGCGCCTCCTCTCAGAGCACGCGGTCCGACACGCCCACGCCGCTCGCGTACTGGCACGCCGACAGCGGCGCCGAGCCCGCGCGCGACACCGGCGACACCGCGCCGTACCCGCCGCCGAACCCCGACGAGTGCTGCTTCGCCTTCAACCGCAGCGACGCTATCGACGACGACATCGCGGGGCACGGCTCCGCGCGGTACATGCTGTACGGGTTGGGGGGCGCCGTGTAAGGGCACGGCGCCACGCCGCCGCCCACGCCGCCCGAGCCCGCCACGCCGCCCATGCCGCCGCCGCCCACGCCGCCCATCGACGTCGCCGTGTTGAAGCAGTTCACCGAGCCTTGGTGATGGCTCGCCGGCACCACCGACCCCAGTGGATTCACGGGCCACGGGAAGCTCTTGGTTCCCAACGGGCTGGGCACTTTCGCCGCCCAGTTGTTGTAGGGATAGGAGGAATACAACGCGTCGGTGTCGGGGAACGGCTGCATCAGCCCGTTGAATTGCGTGCTGAAGCCGTTCTTGAAGTCCGCTGCGGCTGCAGCGGCGGCGTTCATCGCGTTTCTCTCGCGTTTCCGCCATTTCGCTCTCCGATTTTTGAACCACACCTGCAATACAAAGAGATACTTGTAGAACTTAATATTGAAAATTAACAGTCCGCCTGCGCTTCCTATTAGTGAAGAGGTCGGCTAAGTAAGTAAGAACGGGCTGATTACGAGGCGTATCGGTAAGTTTTAACGAGATTCTGAATGTGGACGCGACTTGCGTTGCGTAGTTATTAACTTTACTCATTACAAAGTTGACAGTGAGACGCGGCGGTGTATTCTCGCCACGTAGCGGTGGCGAGCGACCCCCGCCCGCGCGCCCAACGACCCGTCTAATTGCGCCCACCAAATGAAGATAAACGAGCGACGCGATTGGGCGGGCCGGGTGTCGGCTCGCCACCACTCGGCGGCTGGTGGTCGGCACTCGGCCGCAGGTCTCGGCTGCACGTTGTTGTTTAGAGTCGGAGGCGCTGGCGGGGACGCGGCGGTGATAAGTCGCCGTGAGCGCAGATAACGCGCGCGGTGATGTATGGCGCGCGTCCGTCAGCCGAGGATCGATCGCGCCGACGACACCTCCGCGATAAATTGCGCAATCCACGTAGCGACTGCAATAAATATTGTGCCGGCGGCGGTATTTGTCTCACTCACTGTGGCGGGTTCACCCAGCCGAAACGGTAAATAATACCCTCTTTCCTCGGTTAAGTGAACATAAACGGTCGTTTCCACCCCATATACAATCGTTTATTTTTCGAAACATAAATTTCACAAATTCGCATGAGCGCGCGTTTCGTGCGCCGGGTGACACAGGTAAACCGCAGATTACAAGTGCGTACATGCCACTTAATGCCCGATCGTATACAATTCATCGCCGATTTTCATTGGGCAATGGAAACAATTATCATAATATTGCTATTTCGGAGTGAGATGGTATAAGCGGCGATGAAAACGTTGCGTAAAGCTTCGGACATCCGCCGCTTGCTATTGTGGTGAACAAACGGGTGTAAAATAGATGTACACCGTGGGTGTTCAATAATGACAGCGGAATGATACTTATTTAGGTGCACATATGTGGAAATAATTTCCATTATTTGAATAGCGGTGGACAGCGGAGGGTCGCGAATATTGCGCGGCGGCGGCGGCGGCGGGCGGGAGGCTAATCCTTTAAATATATTATTGCAGGATGTGACCCGCACCCTCCGACCTCGGCACCCGGCCACGCGCGCCCTCACACTTTTTAATGCGCTTCGTTTCTTTGGTTGTTATCTGAATTATATTATTTGGTGACACTCCAATATGCTCAACCACATCCGGAAAAAGGAAAGGCTCTATAACCAATTAACTAAGTAAATAATTGTTATAAAAGTTGATTTAGGTTAATTAATCATAATAAGAAGTCTACATATAGATCTAAATCAGTTAAAAAATATCATACAAAGGGGTAATTTGCATTAGAACAATGGAAATTCATAGAAAGACAGTTCATTCTAAATTTTCAAACCATATGTAAAATTTCTAACGAAACGAAGAAACTAGATCACTGAACGACGCGACGATTTGAATTAATATTCTCCAAAACCTGAGAGCATTATCTTATGGCTAATGCTTTCTACAGATCTGAATTCAATTATTTGTGCCTTTAGAAAATGATTGCTGCCAACTAATCAAGGGTCTCTACCTGGGCTCTACCCAACCCATTAAAATCTCTTCTGCGTTGCTCAAATCCAGTCCATTACAGTATATTCGTAATTAAAAATGTGATGTAATTTAACAAACACTAAGAAATCGCATTTAAAAATACATAATTTAATCTTTTACAAATAAAAGCTCGCAACTACACAAGCGTTTGATGAATTCTTTAAAATATGTATTCTTTAGTGACATCCCTAAAACTCCCGTTCGCATGTTTATCCTCACACGTGATGTATTAAGAAGCCGATGAATTATGACCTGCCCGACTAGTAATAAAGCTATTATACGGTCAGCGGGCCGCAGGGTTGCTAAATTGCCTTAAATTTAAATTAACTCGGAATCACAATTTTATTAGTGTCATCAATCAAACACCGATCCGTACTGGCACGGGCGACACGCGACTATAGACCTTATTACAAGGGAGTAACGTCGTTAACGGGTTAATACTAGAGATTTCTAGAGTCAAATAAACAGGAGCTCATATAAACGGATAGTGAACATAAACTCGGAATTGACACGTGTCTGGATCAGGGTTGGCGAGTATTGGAAACAGAATAGCCACAGCAATATACGCAGTATATAATAAAGAACATTTTTTTAGAGTAAAAGAAATAATGTAATAACGTACAAACCCAAAACCCAGGGTGGGTTAGGTTAGCGCATCATACTTAGGAATTCGCGTCAAAGTTTCAGTCTAAAGTTACCCTACCTTGCAATTCAATTCATAGAGAGGCAGAGAATCCGTTAGCTAACATAATAATGTTAAGCCATGCTTAATGGCCAATACTACTATGAACAATTCGATAAAATTGACAGCGGAAACTCGTGACAAAAAAATACAATCTGTTTGTAGAACGCTTGTCTTTACGAGCTTCTACCAATTAGCATCCAAAAATAATTAATTGACTTTTAAAATTATTGGACTAATGAGAAATTATCCTAGAAAAATATGTTTAAGTGTGTTATAGGCATTACGCTACGAGATAAAAAGTTCAAGCTCATTATGAAGTACTAAAGGTTTTCAAAGAAAACATATTTTTGGTAATGTTTTTCAATTAGTCAATTTTTTTTTTAATGCCATGAATAGCGACACGAGCATGCCGTTCGCCTGATGGTAAGCGATACGACCGCTCATAAACAGTAGCAAAACCAAACAACACCTTGAATTACAAAGCAATGCTTGGCATTCCACTGCGCTCGCCATTCTGAGTCATAAGATGTTGAGTCTCAATATGTCCAGTAATTACTCTGGCTACAATGCCCTTCAATCTGAAACACAACAGTGCATTTACACTGCTGTTTGACGGGAGAAATAGACACTGCGGTGGTACCCACCCAGATGGCCTCTCACATATATCACCAGTAAATAAAATTAAACATTAAATTTAGAAAATTAGAATATTTTATTTGTCTTATATCAGCAACGTATTTCATTCATATTATTGTTGGACCACACCAACCGTTTTGTTTCTTGGAAACTTCACAAACAAAACAATATGCTACATTTAAACCAGATAATGTATTTGCATCGTAAGAATAGACTCGCAAATGACTATCAAAATGGCCCCACACCATTCATTATATTAAACTTGTTTTTGCAGAGGAATTTGTGAAGGCGTCAATGAGGTACTAAATAAGAAATTGATTCGGAATATGTTTTCATTGAGCATTCAAGAATTCTTAGACCAGCGGATTAGTAAGTTGAAGTGGTAATGGGTGGGTCACAAACGGGGAGAACTGATAGCCGATGGGGCCAAAAAGTTCTCGAATGGAGGCCACTTAGCGGAAAGTGCAACTTAGGACGTCCACACAAGGTGATCAGACGACCTGGTAAAGGTCGCGGGACGTCACTGGGTGCAGGCTGCCTTCAACAGATTACTATGGAAATCATTGACAGAGGCCTATATTCAGCAGTTGACTTCCTTTGGCTGATGGATGGATGGATGGAACATTCAAGTTCCTACTTTTTTGTACGTAACGCAACGCAAGGTTAGAAGTTAGAGCATAAATAACTCCAATCGAAAAGAGCTCATTGCTACGTAGAAACCCAAGATAAAGTAACTTCGGTGCAGGAACTTGTTGAGATTCGTTATAATGGGGTTTTTAAAGCGTAGTATTCTCTACTTAAAGAGTTAATAAAGCTGTGTAAGCCTATAATGGGCATATACTATAAATATTTACATATATACTACTTAAGGTAAAGTTGTGATGTTGTACCATTTTAAAATAAATAAATACACTAGCCAAAATTATGATAAATATTTTCAAATATATAAAGACATTGTAGATATTTACAGATAACTGTCATCACGATCAAAATAATATTTTATTCGTATGGCTCTCCAATGTTATGTAATTGAATATATTAAACAATACTAGTCACACAATAGTTGTATAGAAGAAGAAAATTTCCATTTGAACGGGCAGATTATTAAGAACTAAGAGACTAGACTAACTCGAAAACACACACCTTGTATACCTAATAAAATTATCGAATGTTTGTCGAACGCAATATTACCGAATGTTTTGTCCCTTTCTATCGACTTTTGAATTCAGTTTGAGCGAAGGAGACAAAACGTTCGGTGACTAAAATAAGTTTGAAAAATATCTTTTAATAAGGCCATTCATCTTTAACGTCTTAGAATTCAGGCATAATTTTAGAATCAAAGTTCGAAGAGCTTAGTTATTGTATATGAGTAGTAACATCATTAAATTATACAGAATAGTGGAAATAAAAAAAAAAACAGATTATGTGGTTGGAAACTACTTTACTAATAAGTCTTCGATTTTAATACTATATAATATTGGAATTAAAATAATATCTTGTTAAAGACTACTGACTATAAAACCTATATCTTTGGAATACGTAACAGAAGGTAAATGAATTTTGAATAACTAGTTAATCTCAGTTCTGAAGCGTTGTTTGAAGCAGGAGATATTCTCGGCATGTTATAACTATGTCGAGTAAGTCAGTCGACATCCCTGCTTAGGGGTAGATTATTAAATGCACCCCGCAGTTCGCGCCACTAGCTTCCGTTGTGGGTGCAAAATGACCAAAAATACTCGTCCTAAATGTGTGAGAATATAACTGAAGAAATATAACATACTTAGGGGTTAGATATACCAAGGTTCTTATTATTCATATTCAAAATATATATGTATTATGAATTATTTTAAAGTGTGGTATGACCGTATATATGCCCTTATCCCATCTAGTTGTAGTAAGTTGTAAATAAGTAGGTTGTAATTTTAAATACGTGTGACAAATATCAAAACGTGTTCAAATTAAATTCTGCACTTTACCACCAAACCTCACATGTATTATAGCTTTAGTTATAAACCAATCGACGTAATATTTATTACTTAGGTAGGCGTGCACAAGCGCACACAATGTTATACTTTACACGAGGATATATAACAGCTTAGTTGACACACGTCTGTCTATAAACACAATATTATAGACACATTACACGTGGATAATAAACATACAAAATTGTGACAAAAACATCAGTTATCCAGAACCCTTGACATTGAACACGCATCTGTTTTTCGCGATCAATAAACAAAGATTACACGTTGGCGTCGAATATAATCGAACGCACCGGCCATTCATATAAATTCCTCCACAAAGTATCCACTGAATCCTAGAGATCACAACAGTAAACTTTGAGCCTATCAAAACACGGAGGAGATAAGTCATTGTACACCGTACAAGTTACTTACTCACTTACAAAATTACACTCTAATACAACACAATAAAGTACAAATTGTACAAAGCAATGGTTCTTGGCAGCAACAGCGGGTATCAAATAAATTCTGTAATTGAAGTTTCATAATACGGTATAGTTTGTTTACTGTAACAAATTCTTCTTGTATACGCTTGGGTGGAAGCCAGTAGTGATCGGTACATGACAATGTTAATAAGCACGAGTAAATATTGTAATATTGATGTTAAAGTAGGCTTAACTTGTGAGGTTATTTTGAAAGGATAGTGTCAAGTTTTCGCTGTATGGTATGAGATTTGCGTAATGTCTGTCACGTGTGACTGGCTTAATGATTCGTATCTACGTACAAGTTGTCCTTGGAGCTTTGTCTATTAATAATTTCAACCAATACGATATATATATTATGAATGCAGACGCTATTTATGCTTAAATAAATATAATATACCACAACTCCTACAAATATGTAGTAGAAATTAAAAATAAGATTTCCAGTCCCATAAATAATAGTCTAGAAACATCTGACGGCAAAATTGTTTCGACCCAGAAAACCAATGAAAGCCGAAAATATTTCAGTTGATATCTCACAAAAATTCAATGGAAGCACCATATCAATGTAAATATTCTATAATAATATGCCTAAGTTATTATATTGAGCATCATACTTTAAACATTCATTGCATAATCACACTTGCAAATTCAAATAGCAATACAAAACACTAATCGCATTCGCAAATCCGATGTAAAAATTACCACGAACAATATCGTATCTTACAGCACGTGAATGTTCGCAGGCTTTGTAAAAAAGGGTAAAGCCCGCTAAACTGTTTGCAAGCGACGAGACAGCCGACAGCAACGTGCACTAAAAGCATTGCAAAAACATAGAGCCGCGGCGCTGGGCCGTTTTCACGTAAAATAAATAATGTTCCGTGCCACTCGGCCTGTCCGCGATGTTTGATACATGCCTTCACGCAGACACGCTAAAATGCTCTCTATCTTACATCTGGGTTAGCGGTTTAGCGTGGAATTGGATTGCGCGCGGGTTAATTAAGGTTCCACTGAGGTGAACACCTTGGATCTCTCATTATCTTGGCGATATTTGGTTGAAATTGTGGAAAGAATATGTGTGAAACTAAACTAAACAAAACAGTTTGCGCGTTTCAAACCAGATTGGTGATAGGGTAAAAAAGGATACTGCTGGTACAGAAATATGTGGAAAGATACAATTCAAGAGTTCTGCTTGTGCTTGCCTATATGAGGCATCGCGACTAAAGTTTTCATCAATTTTGCTTATAGATCAGCATACCATGAGACCGACTAATTTCATATTCACACCTTTAATCTAAGATTTACACAACTAATTATTAAGGAGCCAAAGAACTAAATACAAATTATATGAGAACATTGTGATATTATTATTAAATTAATTACGTCATACTTTTCTAGTTCATACACACCCACTGCTTACTTAATGTACAACAACAAAATATTACAACAACACAACAGTTAGCAATCCTTAAGCCGAATATCCGGAACATTTCCCATCAGTGACATAATACCGATACAATATTATCTGTATCGGCGAGATCGATGGGCTAATAGCACGTCACGCAATACGATACGCGACGGCCGCCTGTTCGGCACAAATGAAATGTGTCAAGTGGTGTTTCACGCACGATTGCAGCGACGCGACGTTCCGCTGCCCTCCATGGACTTCGCGAATAAAACTTATTGTAGATAAACAACTCGTTTTACGGTAACTTACGTGGTTAATAAGTTTGATAATAAAACTACAGTCTGTATATATTTGAGAGGAAATAAAGATGCCGTGTATTAGGAAGTAAAGTTCTGCCTGCATTGAGAGGAAATACTACCTGTATTTCCTCTCAATGTATGAAGAGGTAAAGTCCGGCTTTGGTCTTATGTTGCCAATAGAATTTATTGCAACGCAAAAACAAACTAATTCGGATTTGTGATGGGTTTAGTTTATACTTTTATCGAATTTTGTATCAAAAGAGCTGACTGTGGTAAGATATTTAAAAATAAATATAAACGTTTTTGTGTAAGTATAGCTGTTAATTGTTTCTTAGATTTACGCAAATATTACACATTTAAATATTATAAAACTATATTTTTTAAGGGTTTTATCGTGGATTCGATTTAATTTTGTTATTTTTTACATTCAGATGTTCTATGAAAATTATAACGTCGTGTATTGAAAAGAATGGATGGAATCAGAAGGGATCGACCATATAGAACCTAAGCCAGGCAAGTTAGTTATACCTCAATAAGTATTGAGTTAGAAATACCCAAAAACCTGAAAATATACGACTGATGAAAATGGATGAACCTAAAATGATAAGATAATAAAATGGGGATCTATGTTGTCGTATCGATAGTCCGTGTTCATTGTGCATATGTATATGGTGACTATTATTGGTTATACGGCATACATAACACAGTTTTTTTGTAGAAATATTATAAGTACGTTTGTTCGCCCGTTTTGCTCAAAAGTTTTTCTTTGGATATTTTCAAAATAACTCACATTACTGCTTAGATGCGAACTTTCTCAACTACCTACTACTGATTTTTTAAGTGTGTGCTTGATAATGCAATAACAGAACTTGCTGTCTCACAAACATAACATTTTCGAAACACGCTGTGAACAAACACAACATTTTTCTATATCTACTGCATACGGTCTTTGCCAAAGACTTTTGATATATTGTATTAAAAAAATACACAATGACAAAGACATTACTCTTTTTAAAAACTAAACAAAAACGCAAAAATATTTTTCAAAAATCGAAACTCCTCGTGTAAAATGCGATCTGATGTGACACGAGTAATTTGCATGGAAATACTTTAAAGAAAACATGGAGATTAACGTATCATATTTTACGCGAGCTAATTGAGTCAATAAGCAGGCAATGACCCTAATGAGTTGGTAACAAAAATAATGTTCAACGATTTATCGATGCGCGCGCGTTCAGATTTATTGGACGGCGCGGCGCGGCGGCGGGTAGCGCGCGGCTAATCCCGCGCAGGGTTGCCGTAAATAGACACTGTTTATTAATATGCGATAGTGTTCGACGGTGGGTTTGCTTGCATTGTTTTTTTTTGTTACGTCTATAGAAATAACCATATACTTTTAACAAAAATTGCAAAATTTGATATAGTTTGAACAGACAAATGGCCAATGTGTTCTTTTCTGCGTGTAATTTTAGATAAAGAATGGTTGCAGAGACCAGATATTACTTTGATTGGTGATTTAATTGTTTATCGGGACTCTATAACATAATTGTGACGGAGATCAAAAAAGCTTAACTTCAATTGAAATAGTTAAATAGTAATAACTTTTTTCTTTATATCAAGGTAGACCATGATATCCCTATAAACAAGAAATTTAAACGAAAATAAAAATAATGTGGTGTATTTAATTTTATATAGTTTTTAAAGTTATAAAGAACGTGAAAGAAAGGCGATAGTTAAATATTCTTCCCAATTATAAATGAGTAAATATTCATCATCGATTGTTTCACGAGACACAAGAGCTGTTAAGTTTAAGTGTGAAGTTTTACCGAATCTACTAATATAATTTTATCGAGTTCGTTTATATGTTTATTTCGAACGAAGGAAAATTATATGAATGATAGTGAATTACTATATACTTGGAGCTTTTGCCAAGAATTTCATTTGCGTAGATTACAAATGTAAAATCAATATTAGTACGCGGCCGATAACTCACACGTTCACAGCATTGCATTGGCCTAAATTTTGTATTTCCTTTTAATATTATATTACACAAGAATTATTATAAGTATGCATAAAAGACATGCAGTACTGACCTAATATCTACAGTTTTGAACAAACAGATATAGAGGAAGAAAAATAGTTATTGTAAGCATATAAATGTTGTACTCGTATGGATTCTTTTTCGAAATAGAACCATGATAAAGGAGTATTCGTTTCATTACATAATTCAAGTATTTTCCTGAAATTATCGATGGCCAAAAACATGTGTACAGTTTTAAATTTATAAGATGTGTGAAAAATGACTTGCATGAAACGTTTTGTTATGACAAATACAAGAAGTAGTTCAAGTAGTGGTATTAAGTACATACTTTTTTAAATTCTTTTTTATTATATGAAGGGCACAAACAATTTAAATGCATTATGCAACTGGTGATTTTATAGGATTATATAGGCAATTTAATACAAATAACCATACCATAACATGGACGTAAGGAGGAATAAATAGCGTTTAAATGAATGTATAATCAAATCTGCAAACGACATCTTGCAAGACCAAACATAATCGATCCAAACTTCGGAAGGTTTTCCCTCTTAACTGTATAAATAAAGGTAGAGCATTTTACAACTTCGCAGCTAAACAGACATTCAAAATTCCACATTTTACTACTAGTCATTAAGTGTCTGTGTTTCAAGATGTGATGCAATATAAAGATAGGTACCACGCTTTAAACATAATATATATGTTTGTGGTTTTAACTGATTGTTTTAACAAGAATACATAGCTAACCCTTTGGTTTTATGTCGTATCTGAAATATTAAGAACAATCCATAGGCTGTAATATCAAGAGATAATAAATATGTTATTTTGTACAGTAAAAAATTCAATTAAAAAACAATGTATTTATAGTGTCATATAGTGCCACGTAGTTTTTTATACCTATACCAAATGCAAATAAATAATACAATAAAGGTTTTTTCTTCATAAGATTTGTCTTAAAAAAAAAAACCTACAAAATATTTGTGTACTCTACATATCTTAATTCGGGTGTCAAATAGCCCATGCTCTTTTATATCTATCACATGGGCAAAGCCAATGTGGGATGCTTTTAAATGAATAAATAATCATTGTATTTAGATTTCAGTTGATTTGTTTTTTATGCAGTATAATCACAAAAGTTATCCAGTTTTGAAAATATAGAGTCCGAATAAACTCACAACACTAAAAAAATATAGTTACTAGTGACCAGATGCATGGAATTAATATCAACAAGAACAATCCACAACTTTAACGACTAATACCAATTAAAAAAAAACTGCTAATATACCAGAACCTCCTGTGTCTCCTTAACATTATACCAGCTTTTCCACAAAAAATATCGATTATAATCACAACAATCGAATCACAAGTCGCAACCCTATCGATACAAATGGGAATGTTTTGAAGAACACACGCGGCGCGGCGCATCGAGTGCAGACCGTAACGAATGCCAACACTTGAAACTTGCATTCTGTGCTCAGTACAGTACTCGCCGAGTATCGACTTACAACGCGTCTGCTTAGTTAATTGATGGTCTGTTTATTGACGCCGTTGTGATAATCGAAGATTGAGTTATGTAAAAAAATCTATCTGCGAGATAATGGTTTTCGTGATTATTGGTTGTTAGGATTATGCTTGCAAATATTCAAATGGGCTTGGGATCATAAGATGTAAGACAGATGATAGTAGCTCAGGGACGTTAGTTGTTATTAGTAATTTATCTGCACGATATTTTCCATGTACATACAGCTTTGTACTAATTTGAGAATATACTTTAAAATACGAATTCTTTGAAAATTGTCTTCTCTTAAAAACGTTAATTGAACTACACTCACATTGTAAATTTTTATAATTGCTTTAATTATTAATATTAGTTGGCATCGAAATGAAAAGTAAAATATGAAAACGAGGCGATTTTTAAAAGAGAAAAGACGATCACAAGAAATGTATCACGTCCCTTGGCCTTCAACGAACTCATTTAACACTGTCGAGTTCAAATAAAATATGCACTAAATAATTTAAACAATTGGCCCAGTATATATACATTATATCTGACAACCAAAAATATATATCTCAAGTAACAACAACTCAACTCAACAAATTTTCGTTAAATACTTAAGAACAAAAAATATGTTCGCGATTTATCTTTTATATATAGCGAAGACGCGTTTAAAACTTCGTATTTCATCACGTCACGCGTTGACAGGAAAAAAATTACAATTCGAAATTATTAAAATGTTCAACGCATCTGCTTTCAGTGCTGCCACCAAAACAAGAACAGGGAATGCCAACACAACACGTGTAGGAAGATTAAGCGGAAGCTGGCACGGACCAAATACCGAAGAAACCAAAAACTATTCTATGAATTCTGAATAAGCTAAACAGTACAAACTCAAACCGCAGAATCTCTAACGGGGACTTTCCAAAACTATTGACAGTGAGTGTGGATGCGATCAGACTTAAGCCGGGGATTATGAAGAGACCGAAATAGACGCATCAAATCCTCGTGGATTAAGGGATTCCGTGTTCCGACGGACGGCACGGCACGGCACAAAAATATCGAACGCGCGCCGGATACGACGATTAGCCTAAACATCTACATCGTTAATATTGTAATGCACTGCGCTTCTGTCAACTCAATGTCGGACGCGTAAAAAATATCCTATCTCCCAGAATCATACACAGTATAACAACTGGCAATGACAGATATGACAAATAAAAAAAAAACGATTGTAAAGGCTCTGATAGCGATGCCAGGGAGAGCTTTTTTAAAAAAATATATTGCTTTGAATGGCGAGGTGACTTTGTCGTTCACCTGATGGAAAGCGATACGACCGCTAATGGACAATGGCAATACCAAAAAACACTTCGAATAACAAAACAATGCTTTGCATTCCACTGCGCTCGCCATCCTGAGACATCAGATGTTAAGTCACAATATGCCCAGTAGTTACTCTGGCTACAATGTCCCTCACACCGAAACACAACAGTGCATTTACACTGCTGATTGGAGGAAGAAATAGCCAGACGGCCTCTCACATATTAGATATCTACCACCAGTAAAGCATAAAAATAAAAAGAACTCTTATTGGTGGTAGGTCTCTCATATGTGAGAGGCCATCTGGGTGGGTACCACCGCAGTGTCTATTACTCCCGTCAAACAGCAGTGTAAACGCACTGTTGTGTTTCGGGTTGAAGGGCATTGTAGCCAGAGTAACTACTGGACATATTGAGACTTAACATCTTCTGTCTCAGGATGGCGAGCGCAGTGGAATGCCAAGCATTGCTTTGTAATTCAAGGTGTTGTTTGGTTTTGCTACTGTTCATGAGCGGTCGTATCGCTTACCATCAGGCGAACGGCATGCTGGTCTCGCCATTCATAGCAATAAAAAAAAAAGAACAAATTATATTACTTACAATTCAAATATATACGTATTATTACGTAGATTTCTTTAAAACAAAGAATTAACTTTTAACTAATTATAGCATTTTATAATACGATTTACAAAGTGATGTGTTTTAAATCTGAGACCAAATGACCTACAGTTAAACCGCCTCAGCGCGGCAGTTGGTTTGTGGGACAAAATAAATATGAAAGATTTAATAAATATTATAAAACACAAACCCAGCCGACTAAGTTGGATGTTATGTAAGACTAACTGCCCAAAAATAGAGTCCTCTATCTACTAAAATGATAATTCATTTGACAACGAATGATAGCAGTTAATCCTATTTCAAGCTGACTGCTATGTCCTATTGCAATGCGTATTTATTGATTTTATTACATGACAGATGTGAAGTACATGTCATATTTATTGAACTATTATGTTACGACACTTAATTATAGCACCGATGGTTTGTATATTTTATTTGTATCTATCTTGATTCTATTTTGGTGTGGAGGATAGGTGTGCATTGTATCTAGACAAGATGGATACCAAAAGTTTATGCTGTAAATAATGGGGGCGATACTTTACCAATGTCATTAATTAAATGTTAATTAAAAATGATTACTTATTTTTTCAGTTTACACTGTTAAAAAATTTGATTACGACACGTCTCTAGATAGTCTGTTAATTTATAAATATTATAAAATACCAATGTCAATTTTAAGAAATTCAGTGAAATTATTAAAGAAGCACAAGTATGTATATAATAAATATATATAATATATAACTTCTCAAAATTGTCCCGAAATAAACTTAATTTAGTCACTTACGCTTTTAAATTGTAGGTAGAGACCGCTTACCAATTACAATATCAAATGCTAATAATTTTTAAATTTCCGTTACAGACTAAGGAAACATCATACAGCCTAACCACTGACTTTCAAATATGTTTAAAGAACGTATGTACCATTAAAACTCACCCGAACTCTCGCTTCCGTGAGATTGGTCCACATGGCGATCTCTTCTCGCGTGGACATGTCTGGGTAGCGGTTTCTCGCAAACGTTGCCTCGAGTTCCTGTAGTTGTTGGCTTGTGAAATGGGTTCTCTGGCGTCGCTGGCGCTTATTCTTCTTGTCTCCCTTGTCATCTATAGGCTCATCGGGCCCTACTCCTGGTGTTGTTGATTCCGTCTTTATTGTGGGTTCCGATGTTAGGGGACGACCTGGTGGAGAAATGGTTTTAAGTTATGGTAAAATTATGTTATATCAATGAATAAATACGAAAGTTGCTAGTTCCTGTGCAGAAAAGCAGGAATAAACCGCTTTGAAATTGTAGGTTGGATAAGTTACAGAGGCACTAAAACCTATCATTTGATATAAATATTAAGTATATAAATAATATTAATCTGATTAATTATATCATGATTGAATGGAAAAATCGTAGAATAATGCGGGTGCACGCATTTCAGTCATTATAGAACACTGGCATGGGCCGATGTCGAAATAGTATTTGAATATATTTTGAATATATTTAGCTATACAGAAATATAATATAAGCAGTCACATCAGATAGATGAGTAAAATAAATAAGAAATAAAATTCACTTTATAATTTAACAAAAAAACAGTGAAAGTTAAAATCAAATTTTGGCAACATCAGTATGTTGTAAAAAGTTGATGTCACATACATTATAATATTAACCAATATCAAAAATGTACTCCGATATCAACATTTATTTAAATATAAAAAATATGTATATTTTAATTCACACGAACATCACTCATAAATAATTATTCGCACCAAATTTATTTAATATACACAAATCTGCACAAGTAATCATAACAATAACCTGTAGACGGCACCATTAGAAATTCGCGTCCAACCTCCTTTAAACACTTGTACAATCAAACAAAACACAACCGCATACAACTCATAAAAAATAAATAAAAAAAAACATTAATCGTAAAATTGTAACTGGCCGCAAAGCGTTTTCAAACAAAATAAAAATTAGATAATAAAAAGTGGAATCAGGGCCGCGTTACGAGTGGCAGTAGCGGCGGTAATACTGCGGATTAGGAGCACAGGCACACTTAATACTTTTACGACAACGTTGTAAATTCGTTATTCTCGATGTGATACGTCACAATTTATATCTTGTATATCTATTTTCGATTTCACGGTTTATTATGGCTACGACACTGCATTGACGGTAAGTCTACGTTCCAATATGGTATCATATTGAGTTGTGTACATAAAGTCGATACTATCATGTTGCCTTTCTTCAAACTTGTATTTCATAGGCGCAAACGTACAAATAAGCATAAATTTCTTGATCAATAATTTAATAGTAAAACTTATAACAATAATGCATGTCGGGCAATATCGGAAACAGGACCGCGTTTAATGTTGTAATCTATAATTTTAGCCCGAACTAGATCGAGTTCTGAATCCATTGTAATTTATGGTATAATGTTATTCATTAAAAGTACGTTTAATAAAATCAACTAGCAATATCGTTTTTCTCCATGATTATTATTCTTTCCATTCATTTGGAAAGGCCGCTTACGATTTACAAGTACCAAAATGATGGAATCCTAGCAAAACCAACTATGCTAATGACTAAATCCCGAGTAGAAATTGATTTGAACACAGCAATGCGAAGTTCACGCCGATCGGTTCAACTCTACATACAAATAAAGATTGATACATTGCACATACCGCAAAACATACCAAACTTAAAACAATGCGGGACGGACCGAAAGTGTCCCGAAAACCGTATCGTCGCGGCGGGACAGGTGATATCGCGTTATTACCATCAATTCATTACTGATAGCGCGCCGATCGCAATCAGGCCGCGTATATTGGCTTTGCACGAAATCCTCGTGTCAATGTACCTATTGTCTATGCAGCTTGTTATTGCTCTCGCTGAGGTGCCGTTTCTGTGTAATTTTAAGCGATTTTAGGTGAAATGAAAATTATAGATACTATTGTGCTGAACTGTCTTTGTGCATCGACTATGATTGGATTCACGTGTTAGAATAACGATATTCGAGTTATGTGTTTAGTTGATTTTAGGATCGACAGCCTACTGAACAAATGATCACCAGATCTGATGTGGACGATCCATAGTATGAAAACAAGGAACGTGATGTGACTTATTTTTGCAAATTGTTTGTCTTTTTATAGCGATTCGTTGTATTGAATTGAATTGTTCCCTACAAACTTTTTTCATGAAATAAAGAAAGTTCCATAAGTATCGTAGGTAAAAGGTCTTTTGGTCTTTGAATCCTTAGTCGAGTTGGCTGTTATTAAGACAAAAAATAATTTCCAGTACAGAATTCTTAATATAAAACCGAAAAATGCTCAAGGCATACGATTGCAATGCTATTTTTATCGTAATCAACAAACAATGTTAATATATTTAGGCGGGTATTATGTCCGGATTAACTCTTAAGTTTTATTGCGGCACATTATCTTGATTGAACACTATTAAGCATTAAATAGATATTTTGACATTATATTCGACTGTATTGATTCTGTCTGCAATGGCTTCAATTATATTCATTTATACTTTAAGAACTACAATGACAATATCTTTGTTACTATATTTTATTACATAAAATCAGCACACTAGCAAATTTTTAGTAAATATATACTAGAAGAAGATCGTAGTGGCGATACCAGCCTCTTAAAATGGAAGGAGAAAGAGAAGAAAGAAGGCCAGGAGAAGGAAATAAATATTGGACAGAGCTATGGAATGGCTAGGAATATCGAATTGCTAGAGATTAATATCGAACGTATCCGTCGTGTTACGTAAGCAATGCCCGTGGAGCCAACCTATTTCTATAGTAGTCCAAGGTAGCTACAGTGTGGCTCTACTCTTAATATGTTTGCGCCTTTTTACAATAAGCGCGGCTGTCTTTGGGTGGTACTTGTGATAATTTTGCCAGCGCCTTAGATGGTGCAAGCGTACGTACCTACGTGCGTACGTACGTGCCTTAGGTGGTGTAAGCGTACCTAATATTTTTTATGACAATGAATGGCGAGACGAGCATGCCATTTGCTTGATGATAAACAATACAACCGCCCATGGATAGTATCAAAACTATGGATCATAAAGCAGTGCCTGGCATTTGACTGCGCTCGCCATCCTGGTACATAAGATGTTAAGTCTCATTATGTGTAGTAGTTACTTTGGCTATAATGTCCTTCAAATTGATAATTGTGCATTTACATTATGTTTGGCGGCAAAAATAGACATTGCCGTGGATGGTACTTACCCAGGCGGCGTCTCACATATTATGAGATATCTACCACCAGCAAATAATACAGTTAATATTATATCAGTAAAAGTTCGATATTTTATCACCATATTGAAGAAACTGTCTAACCAGTCTCAATCATACTCTCGATTGTAGAGGAGGCCCGTGTCCTGCAGTGGGACGTATTTAGACTGATACAATAAAATTGAAGAAACTAATTTACTTTCAAAATCTTGTGTAATCAGCTGTACAATCATAGAAAACTCTATTACAACGAGGAAAAATAGTATTGTTTAGTATTTTTATCTGCGGCCCGCTTGTCTTTACAACAGTGATACGGTATCATAGTGCAACTACAATAAACGAGACTAGACACTCGACAACACTACAAATAGCTAATAGCACTTTATAGTTTGTATACAAGTTAATATTGTCAAGAATTTGCAGGTTATGGTGTCGGTGAACAGGTAATTGTAATTTTTGACGATCTAGTTCTAGGACACAGTATATTTTATAATTTTCAATGAGTGTAATGCAACTTATTTTATACTAAAAGTGCTGACAATTGAAATTATGAATTAATAAGACCTTGCGATCTGGCCAGATGTAGCTAAATTAAATTTGAGATATAGGTACTCATCTTTTATTTTATTTTATTACTGTGGGAACGAATTAATCGTGCTTGAGGAACAATTAAACTCAATTTTAGTGCTTTCCAAAAAATCTTTTGAGTATGATAATTTAAATTTGTAACTATGATAATATTTATGGTACATATAAGTTATATTGCAGTATTAAAATGTTTATGAAATGTAACACCTGGCATATTAATATCAGTTATTAAAGAGATAGTATATTTCACTAAAAATTCAATCGTATTGCACCGAATAAATCAAATGTATCCTACGCTACATAACCCTTAATTGGAAGAGTTTATTAAAATCATCGATCTACAGGACGGGTCGAGCTCGGCATAATGAACAAGAAGGGATTATGGCCTCGGAATTTAGTACCTACCGCTGTCCCTAACCATACCCCACCTACAGGGCCGGATATAGTAAATATAATTTTAAATTCTCCGAATTAAATTAAATTTACTTCCGCTGTAATAAACAGTTTAGTTTTCACGTTCGCGAAAGGTACAGATGGTTTTAAAATGTTCGCAGGTTATGCGAATACTGAAAGATTCTGTGATATTGAATTCTTTGATGCAGAATGTAATTGTAAAGTTCTGATTATTACTAAAAGGGTTTTGTTGAGGAGCATTGTGTTTGTCATTTTTCTAAAAACCTTTGTGTAATCCATGGTTGCATTGCTGCAACTTATATCCCTAATACATATACACATGTGTTTTCATACAACAAGTAAAAATCACCACACCCAAAACCAAAAATATATTAAAATCCGTTAATTTTGGGGAAAATCAACGCGCTGGCAACCCTCGCTGCAAAAGATAGCTCGATAGGCGTCGATAAGAGCAGATAGCGTTTATCGGCGATACGCTTTGAGCGCTCGCCGACTCATCCATCATTTCGAACTAAGGTCCACGTTAGTAGGTAACTTATTTAATCTATCCTTTGCGATCGGCCGACGCGACAAGAGTCCGTAGGTAAACAGAACAGTTACATGTGTTAACGGTATCAGTACATGTTGCCACTTCAAAGCCCGACAATCGTTTTGATAAAACAGCCTGCGTTTCCTTTAATGTGTTTGCTAACTAGTCGCAACGAGTGTTCCTTCACATAATGACACTTATCTGAGGGCTTACTTGTGGTAGCGCGTTGATAGCAACGATTTTTATGACCAAAATATATTGCGTAATTTACATATCGTATAGGTTATTTGTGAGTCCAAGATTTCTCCTAGATAAATAATTTTTAGTTTGCGTTGGAATTTTGTATCTGATTATCACTGGGGCCATATGGACAGCCTAATTCATTATTTCAACAAAATTCTATACTGATTTTAGATTGATACAAGTTTGGATACCTCTAGTAATACTATTTGTTCCATGTCATGTTATTTAAATAAAGATTTTATTATTATAACATTATTTATTTGTTACACGTACAAAACGCGGAGTACGAGGCCAAAATACTAAATAATTTTCATAAATGTTTGTGATCAAGACCACTCATAAACTACATAAGTACATAAGAAAGTGAACAAGAAGATCCACTGATAAATAAACAAAATATTTGTACTAAGCTTCAGCTTTCAGGAAGAAGTAGGACTGCCTACTGCCCCGGTCGAGCAAACCCACTCATACTATACCACTTACTACAACTACCACTTATAAACAACATGTTGATATAATGATAATAATGCGCACATACAATCTATTTGTAACATAATCTCTTGTAAGCTTTTATTCTTTTACACATATTCATTGATATGAATTTACGCAAACGTCAAATCTAGCAAAGCCCTACTCAGATAGTCACTCAGTTCACATGTGAAATAACTCGATTTTTTCACTTTTCTCCCTATCCATTGCGTGCTGTTAAAGGGAAATGATCTGCAAATCGTTAGTGCGCCCCACAATGGACTGACAACAGTCGACAGAGGTTCTCGCGCCGCGCTGTTTGTGAAAGCATTAGAATAACACGCGCCCGTATTTGCCATAGATTTTCCGACGCTTTACTAGGTTTGCTTTCAGTTTTAAGCTTGTCACTTTGTGTGGTCTTGCATTCTGATTGATTTTTGCTCATTTTACTCACTAATTAAAGACTTTATTACACATTTTACGTACGCCCTTTTAAACCTTATTAGGGTTGACCCTCTTGATCACAACGGATTTTTAATCAATTTACTCAAACTAACTAGGTTAAAGAGTTGGGTAACGTCTATAAAAAGCAGCCAAATAAATATTTCCTTACTACCCCTAGATAGACTTTCTGACATAATAATTGAAAATATTTCATAGTAATATTATCGATACATGTAATTAGCGTTTCTTTTGGTCTTTGTAAATTAGGTACAACCTTGGTAGCTTTTATTAGCAGCTGTTTTAGTGTACCTCGAAATAGGTCCCATATTTTATCTTGGATAAATACACATTTGAATTGTAAACTCATAAACGAACACTTCTTTTGGCAAACGATAGTTTTGTGGTTCTTTTCCGAATAAATTCTATTGATAGCAACGTATTCTGTATATCAACAATATAGAGATCTATACAAAACTCAATTACTATGCGTTTCAAATAAGAATAGGAACGTCAATGACCTTTAGTTGTCAAATATCACACGAAAAGTATGGTTAGCAACAAAAAAAATATTTACGCATAAATTATATTTTTTTCACATAGTCAAATTTCTGAACATAAATTAACTAAATAAATTGAAACAATTACAAAATGTTATATGGTCACATAAACAAGAATGTTAAGTCATAAATAGTTTAAAAAAATACAAGTCTTTCATTTTTTATTTATTTCATGAGAAATCATTTGGCAGAAAGTAACTATAGGACGACATTAATCATTCATTAATTTTTTTACAAAATATTGAATATTAAAAATATTATTTTTATTCAACAAAAATAATATTTTAAGAAATCTTGTTTTGCTCACCCTACCGAAATTGCGCGATTTGACAGCTAGCGTGAACCAATATGGCACATGGTCAGTCCTATTCTTAGTTGAACCGCATAGTACAAAATAGTTCGCATACTTCTGTCCTTACATAAATCAAACACCCTATTCTAAAATTAAATTTAAAAAATAAAGCCGTTTACTCACTATCATCCGTCAGTTTGCGATCACGCCGCGGCCTGGCAGACCCATACAAGGAAGACTGTTCCACTCCGGAACCACCAGACGCGAGGGACGAATGACCACTGTCCCGGAACTCGCCTGTCTCCGCCCATACTGTGAATAAACAAACGTGTTACAAGGAGGTTGAGGTTTGATCTATGATATGAGAAGTACAAGATGTCGATAACAGATGTCACTGTACGCTTGACCGAATCAATGTAGTCAGTGCATACTGTATCTGACTTATTCATAGATAGTATAAAACCTATTTTAAATATCGAATGTTTTGTCTTCTTTGCTTAAGCTGAATTTAAGAGTCGTTTGAAAAGAATAAAAAATAGAATAACAAAAATAGATTATAAACTATCTATGAATACGGCCGTATGATTTATTATTTTAAAATGAAAAAAGATTTTTTAACACCTGAATACTATGAGGTTTTGGGGATATGCCTATGATGTGTGAGCTGTGAAGTCCGCTAATTCACAGTAGGTCAGCTTGGTGATCAGTTAACTGTATGGATAATATGCTGTTTTGGTAATTTTTGTGAAATAATGTACAGAGGACGCCCGTGCCCTGCAGTGAGACGTATATGGCCTAATACAGAATATATGTTACGGCAATTTAATTTTTATCAATGAAAATACATAGTTGATTGCAATTATTGTACGCGATGTAAGAAATAAATCATAAATTACTAACAGAACAATTTAAATTTAAAATTATGAAGTACATATCACAAGAAAAATTGCCTTAACTCTACGGTAAAATTCACGTACCTACACTCTGAAGACTTTAGGGAAGTAAAGCACCGTTCACACTGCACGTAAATAAGCGCTAATAGAGGCATTATTTAAAAGGATATCTTGACAAAGTAATGTATTTGAATTTCGAACGACGATGACGCCCCGTAGCTCGACGTAATTAACTGTCCCCGAACACTTGTTAGCAAATTAGTCATGGGGAGTGTGAGCGCGCCCTTATTTATAGCATACGGTAAGAACGCTTTTGTACGCTTTTTGTACTCGATAAGGATTAGCGTCTATTTACGTCGATAATTATACCTGGAAGTTTGTTTAAAGTTGGATCGTTGGTGTAGCATGTAATCAACTGTCTAGTGGCAACACATTGACTGTGAAACGTCAAGGTCTAAGTTTGATTACCAAGTAGGGTATTTTTATAGTTAAAGTTTAAACAGTATATCTACACACAAGTCATAAAGCGGGACGCATCCATCACTATGAACGGTCTCCTGATATTTGTGTGAATGTTTGAAATATAGATATATAAATATTGGCCAGGACTGGATTTATGTCACAGCGATAAGTTGGCCCCCTATCGCGTCTTGGGAAGTACTAAGCACGGCGAAAGTAAATACGATATAACGTCGGTAATCAATTTGAAAACACATTGAACATGCAACAAATTTCAATTCCGTCATTGTTACCGGCTGGTATATTTATTAGCAGAACATTAACTATAACTTTCTATTGAAATAAGTCTATTTTTTACGGATTTTATCGCGGATTTGGTTTTCATTTTTTAACTTATGTCCCGTGACTACAGTAAAGTAATCGAAATGTCGCGGGCAAGTTAAAAAACAATAAACCAAATCCGTTATAAAACCCACAAAAAATATTTTTATTTCAATGTGTAACATCCGCGTAAATTTAAGAAACCATGAAATAACTTGCTTTTTTAAATTCTAAATATTATCTAACAAGCCAACGTAACTGGCTAAAATATTCGAAAAATTCCACTAAACATCCAAAAGTACCAACAAATTGCACATAATGTAAGCATTCATTGGCAACATCTTTTATTCGAAGTGAATGCACGCTTCCATTGTTAATTTAATTTGATCACATTTTTATTGGTTGTTTATTTAAAATGGCCGTCTTCGCTGTGACACTCGCTGATCCTATTGTTTTGGAAAAAGTCACGAACCGTTACAATTGATGGCGAAATGTAATTACTATTTAAAAAACAACGCGTTGCAATTGTGTTTTAGTTCGTTTTTTAATTCTATTAACCGAATGGATCTATTTTATCGCTGTAAAATGGCAAATTCAAAGAAATATATTTCAAACAATTGTGGATGTATGAGATTTGGGGTTGTAGGTCTCTTTATCTTGTCAGTTTATAGCCATTTAATCGGTAGATTTTAGACTTTGCGCGGATCTAATTTTAAACCCCGGGTATTCGATATTTATGTATATTATGTAATATGAGCTTTATAATCTTTGAATTGATTTACGATTTATATCTTATTTTATTACTTACTTACGTCATATTGATTTTTTATGATTTTATCTTTTTCGTGGTATGTATACAAAATATTTTATATGGAATAATTTGATGACAAATGTCGTATTTTAATTTTGATTATAGTTATATTCTTGACTTATATAATCGCCATACGCATTATAATTAAAATTGTATTTATAATACTCATGTAGACGTAAGAAAAAAGAAGTTATAATAACATTCGTAAGACTACAAGCTGACCTGGATAGAGACATAGTTAGCTTTATGCAAGCCTTTTCCAACAGACCAATGGCACAATCTTGGATAAAGCTTATGTTCAGAAATGACTTGATTTGAGAAAATGAGAAATGATTGTTACTAATGTAACTAGCACACCACCAAACACAGATTTGATTTACCCACGTAAGTTTCACGCTTTGAGCTTATTATATTTATATCAATCTGTACATATCTATAACAGCCTATATACGTGCCACTGCAGGCCACAGGCCTTCTCTACATTACAGAGTACGTTTCAGAGGGCATATATTAATCAATTATCTGTGTGATATTTGGTACAAAAAGTCTTATTATACAATTCCACTAAATCGGTTGAGTGTACACAATTTGATTAATAATAAGATTAAGAGTAAAATTGTGTCCATCGGCGAGAGATTATCTCACGTCAAAGGATATTCTATGTGAACAGTTCTCAATTTTAAATTGATGTCACAGCATAGAGAAATTCCTTTCAATGCCACGTCACAAAACATTGGAAGTTCCCTCACCAGATAAGCTTGAAATTCATTTGGTAAATATGCCTTGCCATTTCGTCCCGATCTACGTCTCTACTTCTTAGGGCTAGCCTAAGAAGTCACTTTGCAGTAACATAAAAAAAATCCTAAAGTAATAATTCCGAAACAGGTCCTAATTCCATATTCAAACGACTCCACGTCTGATTAGACATTCCGAGTTAACAAATGAACTTATCAATGATTGTTTGCGATGAAAATTAAAACGCGCGTTATCATACAGCTCGGCGCGGCAGAGCAAACGTCGGTCCGCACAAACGTACATTACAATTTACAAACGAACAACGAGTACAAATAAAATGTGTGTTTGCTGCTTTGATAACGCGTGATAAGCAACGTTTATTGTTTTATTGGGGGCTTTAAACCTCCTCTCCACTCGGTGATGAACTGTTCACGCACTTGTAAATATTGCTGTGCCGGGCTTGTATCGACCCATAGTAATGAATAAAAAAGCTGGCACCTTCTTTAATAAAATCTATTTAATCATTTTGTTAAAGAAGGCATCATCTGGGAGTACAAATTTTTAAAAATAAATTTCGGACTGTTCACAAGTTATCATTAAAAAGTTATAAAATCAACTATTAAAAATAAGGAATGAACAGTCTGTCAGAGTGGAAAATACACACGCCGGCACAATTAGAGGAACATGCACAAAAATGATATATTTTTTAATTTTGTTGGCTGTTTGTTTAAATGGTCTTTGTATTTATATTTAAGCACCTTTAAAGAATAAAGTGATGGAAAAAAATATATGGATATTTAATGTTTTATCGTTAATTATACGCTCTCAAGTGATTTTAAGATTTTTTCACTTTCAAGTGGTTTCACAAAATTCTTTTTTTTTTTCATTTTATGTACCTTAAGATATTTTTATTATTATTGTTATTAGAGTATCTGTCTTGTAGTATATAAAATGAGTGACTTACCTTCCACTGAAGTTGCCAGAGCGGTAACAATGATTGAAAATGGTCACACCTACCGTTCAGTAAGTCGCGCATTGGGTGTGTCGGTATCTGTCGTATTTCGCAACGTTAAACGTTACAGACACACAGGCTCATATGTGCGGATGCCGGGACAAGGCAGAAAACGGTCAACTAGCACCCAGGATGATCGTTTTATACGGTTGCAAACTTTGAGAAATCGTCGTCAAACGGCTATTCAGACCCGTAACATGTTACATGAAGTCCGTAATGTTAATATCAGTGAGCGTACAGTGAGAAGACGCTTAAATGAAGTTGGACTGAAGTCTTACGTTCCGCCCAAAGCCCCAAAACTTGAGGTGGTACATCGAGTAGCCAGATTAGCTTTTGCTCATCGACACCGCGACTGGACAAATGAGTGGAGCCGAGTTTTGTTTAGTGATGAAAGCCGTTTTTGTGTGAATTGCATAGATGGAAGAGAGAGGATCTGGAGGTATAGAGGAGAACGCTATAATCGAGCAAATTTTACTGAAACAGTGTCTTATGGCGGAGGGTCAGTTTTGGTGTGGGGTGGTATATGTTTGGGAGCACGCACGGAGTTAATAATTATAGAAAATGGGTCTTTAACTGCACAAAGATACGTCTCAGAGATCTTAGAGTCCCATGTATTGCCTTTTGCTCCATCCATAGGCGAGGATTTTTTATTTATGCATGATAATGCACGGCCCCACACAGCGCAAATGGTTCGCGACTACTTAAATCAGGCCCAAATCGCGCAAATGGATTGGCCAGCAAGATCACCAGACATGAATCCGATAGAGCACGTATGGGATGTCATCGGAAGAAAGATACGTGGAAGAAACCCAGCCCCTAAGAACGTCCAACAATTAAAATTCATGTTAGTGCAAGAGTGGGAGAATTTGTCACAAGAAATTATTGATAACATTATTAAAAGCATGAAAGATCGTATCCAGACTCTTATTAGAGCCCGTGGAAGTAATACGCGTTATTAATTTTCTTAAATTATTTCTGTAAGTTTTGAAAATACACGATTACAATTGACAATACAAAAAAAAATATTTTACTGTTTTGCCGTTTAATTGCATTTCGTCGGTGATACTGCAATACCGCGTAAGTAACAATTGCAAATACCGCGGAAGTATTTGCAAGTATTTGCAGAAATTTCGCGCCTATGTCTAGAATTCATAGGTGCGAAATTTCAATTTTGATTTTTTCGTACTTCCGCGGTATTTGCAATTGTTACTTACGCGGTATTGCAGTATCACCGACGATTTGCGTCATTAATTTAAGTATTTTTAACTCAATTATTCTGATTTGTTATAAATTTTGCCTCATTTTAAATACATAAAAATAAAAATATTCAGTAATTATAATATTTTTTACGAAATTCAATATTTAATGCGTGTTCCTCTAATTCTGCCGGCGTGTGTATATCCGAAAAATCGCAGCGTTAGTATTTACAAGAGTGACAGTCGCTTGTACTTGTACTATCAGTTGCTATAAAGAGATAACCAAAAATAAACCGTGCTGTTTTATTTAATAGCATGAAATTAACTAAGACTATAACATACACGTGGTAGAATATTCATTGGGACTCAGAAAAACAACACAAAACATATTTCTCATTCAAATCATCTCGTGTCAATACTCTTCTCTGGCCGCACTGCGCGTACTATCAAGTACATATACATATTATATTATAGTATATTTACTTAGTCGGATAAAAATACTGCAATGCATAAATCTGGCATTCAGTGCAACTAAAAATAGTTATTCAAATGTTACCTCAACCTACTCGAAGAAGGTAACAAAGGATTTAGTTTATCTACTTTACTTTATTGATTTACGACCGAACGACACGTGATGATAGTACATGATTTGTGTGACGGAAAAAATATGAGAACTTAAATATAAATGTTTCCTCTCTCTCTCTCTCTCTCTTCAAACACATGAAATCCCCTGCTGAACATAGGCCTCCCACATGAATCTTCATAACGACCTGTTGGAAGTGGCCTTCATCCAGCGACTTCCTAGTTCCTGCAAATTTAACTAGGTCGTCGATGCATCTTAAATGTTTGACTTTGTTATATTTTTATCGCGGAATTAAAAATAATATATTTTATCATATGAGAACTAAGTAAATTAACTGAAATGAAAAATATGCTTCGGTCAACGCGACGCAGCGGTTGAAACAAATTCATGAAAATAATAAAATATGTGTGTATTGAAAACATGGTGAGGAAACCTGCACACCACCGCGATTTGTAATGATGTCTATGGTATGTTATACCAACCCTCACTGACCAGCGTGGTAGATTGTAAGGTCTAACCCCTCTCAATCGTGTTCTTGATTATAGAAGGGGCCCGTGCTCGCAGTGGGACGTCTATGGACTTTTACAGATACAAATACCGTCCTCCATATAAGCCACACTAGTGTCTCGTTTCGGGTTCCGCATATATCCGATTTTAATCAGACTGAAATAACTGTCGGCGAGATCTTTATCTAGTATGCACTTGACATACTTCCAAATGCATTGTAGTGACTGTCTAGTGCCGGATTCAACTGAACAAATGTCAGTATGACATTGGGTCAAATTTTTAATGGTTTTGTAAAACTGATACCGCTTCATCATTTTTGATAAACAAAACACGCATCATACTATAAAATGGGGACTATGAATGCAAAAAATACAGTTTTAATATGTGGATTATTTGTTTACATTATTCTCTACGCAACTTTACTGTATAGCAGTGACAATCTTGTAAATGCCTTACTGATCGAAACACAGCACCAATATTGTCGTTTTATACGGCTTTTCTATAAGATATTGGTATAACTCTGGGCCGACCCATTCTATATACAAGGTAGCTACGGTGTGGCTCTACTTTGTGACCTTTGAACGTATTTTATTAAGGTAGGTTGTACCCGTTTTGTAAGTATTTTTAAATTTCGAACGAACACGGCATTGACTGACATGATTTCAACATCTGCATAAATAAAATATTACTTATCACGTGCGATAACGAGATTTATTACATCCGAGTTATTTACGATGTCGATTCAAAATGTGGCAAAAATATCCTTACAATTTATCAGTTACCTTGATGATAATTAATATTTAGAAGAGATGTATGGTACTGTCGAAGAACCGACAAGCGCTGAAGTAAACGTGTTCTTCGCGAGAAAATTACTGCGTGGTTATACTGTTGGGTTAGACGACTAGTTACCTATTTGTTCCACGCTGCAGCCATTTAGTTTCAAACTTTGACCAAAATCGAACAAGACATTTATAAGGGATAGCTTCTCTATGCGTAGTATGCCTTAAAATTTGTCAGCGCATATCTGCAACATAATCATTATGTCAACATATTGTGACGTGCGTTCACTTTTATATTATGTGTATGATATGGTATGTGAGTATCCAACCGGATCATGACTAATGAATACACGTGTTTAGAGTCATTATATGCAATAGTTTCGGCTGGCGTGATTAGCCAGTGTAAATGGTGTTTCTTGCATATTCCGAGTAGATATAACTAAATCTCTTGTCGGTGGATATAAGATTTTTTTATGAATAGTATTGCCCTTAATATCTTGTTTAGTGTAACTTTAGCACACCAAACTGCCGACTTCAGTAGCCAACTTTTTGTCGTTGGGCTAGTTGGCGATTTTACTAATTGCAAGTCGAAAACTTTATCGGGGGTATCAGGGCGTCGACATGAGGAACTTTTTATGACGTTGTTTCATGTCGCTGGGCAACTGAGTTGAGCGTTCAAGCGTCTCCGACATGCCGCCAACATGTCGGCATGCAACACGTGCGAGCGCTTGTTGCCGACAAATATATACTCACAAGTAAACATACATTTATCACAACGGCTTAAACACGTGTTTCACCCATAAAATTATTAATAAACCTGATCAACATCACCCACAATATTTCGAGACCACTTGAAAACTCATTACACGTAATAAAGAGATGAAAAATAGGACAATATCATTTTATATATTCTGTAAAGCAGTGTACAAGTTGATATTACAAAGATGTTTTGATTAGAACGCATGTAGGCGCCGAATTCGTGATGCCATAAATTTTAAAGGCTGTAAAAAATGTATAAAAATATAAAGAGAGAATTTTGTATTTACACTAAAGACAGACAGTCGCGCTGGGGCAAATATAGATAAGTGCACGTAATTTACGACCCCGGTCTCCGCTGCCGCTGAATTTCGAGACGTTTTTATTTCTTGGACGGAGCAAACTCCAACGATTATTTCATATTTATAACACACATATAGTGTATTTGCAGTTGGGAATTTGAATATATCTCTATTGGGACATAGGTCGGTGTTTCGTCACAATAAACTCATATAAATACAGATAAGTACATGTTATTTACGAGTGGTGTCACTACGCAATTTTGAGATGACTTTTATCTTTCTGCGACAAGTTTTTGTTTATGATCAAGTTTATTTGTTCAGCGACGAGATTTATCTTTTAATTTAGATGTATTTAAAAACATTGCCCCACAGGATTAGATACTCCTGTTTAATGACTGGGTTTTCAAAAGCGCCTGAATTAGATTATTATCTGAACATTATACAAATATTTAGCCGTGCAGGAATCAATCATGAAACATTTGGCTTATTGAGGCTATTTTTTACTTAATTGTATCACTTTATTCTTGAGAAAACAGACGATATTTCAAAAGTATAGTGATGTAAGGTGGACAGATGACCTAACGAAGGTTCCAGTAATTCTCTAGATACAAGACGCTTCCAACAGGCCGTGGAAACTGCTGCTGGAAAAGATGTGATGATAACGACAGGAAAACAACTATGGAAAGTTTTCGCCAGGTGGCACTGATAACGCTTTTGCATTGGACATCCTACAACTTAATCATGGTTTATTTGACGGCCTCCGTAGCGCAGTTGGTTAGACGCCGGCTGTGAAATAAAAGGCCGCGGGTTCAATACCTGCACCGAAACAAATATTTGTGTGGACCATAGGTATTTGTTTCGGGTCTGGGTGTTTGTCAGACCGAAAAGTCTCTCGTAGCTCCTGATACCCAAAACGCAATACTCGATCTTATGGGTCATGACTATTTATGTTACTGATAGGTGTATCAATTATTATTATTATTTATATTTTTAAACTAATAAACATACATTGGATATTTACTCATTACAAGAATAATGTTAGTATTAGCACGCAAGTTATTTTTGTCGAATAAACGGTATTAACTCACAAAGGATTGATTCGTATAATCTTTTCTATCATAAACTATAATGTATGGGTATTAAATGTAAAAAATGGTTACAATTTAATAACGCAAATATTATTTTAAGCATCTAAAATCACTATTTATTCTTATTTGCGATTGGTTATTTTTAGTTTTGCCATTATATTTTATGAATATGTCTTATTTGATTGTTTTAATAAGTCGGGTTTTAGTGTTATGATAATAATCGTATTATAAATTAGATTCATCGGTAAACAAAAGATAGTTTTATATCAAATTATGATCTCTACGTTATTTTTACATCAAATGCTTTGGTAATCGAACTGATAAACACATTCTTCAATATATCTTAACACATTTTATTTTAAATATTCTGCTATACATGCATACATAGGATATCTACCGACGACACTTAGTCATCATTACGCAGTAATGCCTGGTCGAAAACAACCGAAGTAAGTTAATCGCCATCCAATCGAATATAAAGAAGGTTAATTTTACTTCAAAATACAAAAAAAAACATAATACAAAAAGCTCCGAACACAATTGATAAAAACCAATCCTATCATAATATAATACAACATCGCTTATAATAGGAAAATCAACTCAGAAATTACTATTCCAAACAGGCCGTCAAACCATAACGCAAAGCAATTAAGCAACACGATCACTTAATGGAATCAGTTGTTAATTCCAAACACTATTATTATCAACGGACCACCGTGGCTGAGCCTGCTTAGTGTAATCCTGATAACGCAGGAAGCACGAGTGGCCATGTCCGGTACGGGACCGGGGCAAGACCGTGAGACTGTAAGACAAGACCGTAAGACTGTAAGACAAGACCGTAAGACTGCAATACCGGATTGAGACCGCGGACATCGGTGCGGTGGTCTTATGATAGGATTATGATGTAAGCAAACAATGTTGGATATTTTTTGTCAGTTCGAGCTTGTATTTTTTGTGACGTAATGTGGGTCATCGACGTGTTTTTGTAAGCTTTTTTGTTTATGAATAAATATTAATATTGTAAAACATTGTTTTGTAAATAGATAAAGTGTTCTTGTTGGTGTTTGTAAATATGAGTAATGTCGCAGTTGTAAGCGGAATTGATTATTTGAGATGTATCAACATTTCTTTAGGTTATAAGTTAGTTTCTACTGAATATTGAAATTTCTTGCACTTCTATGTTATGTGTGTGTTATAAATACAAATATCTTGAAGTTCCATATTTGAAAGTTATATCTTATATAGACTTGGAAAAATATTCCTACAAATTGCAATTAATCAGCGGGGTGGACTCTCCGTCTCTACAATTGAAAATAGGTAGAAAACAAAAGTGTAGCTGTGAGTCAGTGTAATTATTATAGGTCTAATATTGATCCCACTGTCTCTATTTTTCAACTGGCTTCTTAGTCACTTCGCCACGTTTATTATGGTTAATATTTTATACTCTGTAATATTTCAATGTGATTCAATTTTCTGAATCGGCGAATATATAAGTAGATAAATGGCGTAATCTATGAGTGACATGCGTCGTCGGTAGTAGGTCAAGCTGGACATAAGTCAAACAAAAGTACGTGCAATATGTGCATAATCCGCACTGTTTACACCTGTGTGGTGGTCGAGTCAACGGATGTTAGGCAATATTGTGTTATTAGGCCTGATACCCTACTCTGAAAATCCGAAACGAAGTTCGAATCTTCGGACGATCGAAGTTTATGACGATAAGAATGTACCTACTCTGTAATTGTTCGGATTCATATAACGCACATCATAACCATATGTCTATGGTTACGACCATAAGTCAATAAGGATCATAAGTCTATGTAGGAACATTCGTATCGTCATAAACTTCGATCGTCCGAAGATTCGAACTTCGTTTCGGATTTTCAGAGCAGGGCCCCTGAATTAAGCCTATCAGCATTGATTCGCGTTTTAACAATCGAAAATAGGTGTTTTGTAAATTATAGTATCCACACAAAACAATATTTTCAAAAAATGAAATACGAGTGACTTAATAAAATCAACTTAAATAGGTCTGGCATATGAACCAAAAAAATAAACTACAAATAGGTATCTACAATCAGGACTAATCAATGTAAAAGCTAAAATACGTTAATTTTGATAATCAAACGTTATAGAGTATAAAATAATCTGTAGTATCAATCGGCTATGGCATCGAAAACATATCAATAAGAAGAAGGAAATGACAGGCGCAGTAGATTCGTCGTAAAACTCGATTAGATTACCCTCCTACCTGATTGATAAGCACTTTGTTGCCTCGGCTACTGTACACCACCGCTCTATCTACGACCAATCGCGACGCCATTCATGAATTATCACTCAAATTAATGGCGTGTAAGTTATAAATGGCTGACGGATTAGGGCCCATCCATTTTATTCCTATTTTACCTACCGTGAAGAACCTTCATTGAAAACGTACACAAATTCACGGGAGCATTGGCTAATTTTCCCGCTTTTTATCCTTCTCGCACCCCAACTAAATTATGCTGTCGTCCCGCTCTAACGACCCTTTTCTCAGGCACGATTCGTCATCATTTCGCGGTTTGCTGGTTCACAATTCACGACGTGGATTGGTCGGCGCAGTAAACCGCCGGCTTTGAATTAATGGCCGATATCTACCTGTTCTATTTAAGAACACCCTTTTAATCATTAACCATTTCATAAAACCCTCCTCAAAATAAAATGAAATTTAGTTTCCATTGCGTTCAAACATTTTATAGACATACGAACGGTCCGAAAGCTTTAGATGGTGATACGATAAAACCAACTCTCGGGTCGGAAAAAATGGACATTTTCAGAAATCCGTACATGCTCAATTAGTATTCCAAATAGCCGCCAACATATCGTACACGTACATAAAATGTAAAGAGTGGACCGCTACGGAGGCACGAACGGCGCATAACTTTCGCGAGAATCACTCGCGATCCACAAACTTGGCTCTTAACACGTGAGACATAAGTGGCAAAGTTGCACGCACTGGGTAACAGACTCCGAGCCGCACGCGGTTTCTATTTCACCCAAGCAATAACAGTCTTACAGCACTTGTGAGTAGGTTCAAAATGATGAAGTCGCGCGGGGCGTCGCGTCGAGTGCGGGACTTTGAGGCTTATGGTAATTGTAATAAAGCGGAGTGCAGCAGTTATGGGACGTGAGAGGTTCTAGACCAAATCCCAAGTAAGCTGTAACTTCCTTTTGGATTTTCGGAAGCCATTTATCAGTCTGATGTGGGCGTCTGGAAATTTTTCATGTTTCGTTATTGTAGCAGGAACATGACACGTACGCGGCGAGAATTCATCGTCTTTTGTTTATTGGCCACGTGTTATTGGTCTCAAGGTCGGGCCAGCGAGAAATTCCAAGCTCTACATTGTTGTGTACGTATTTCATTCACACAGGAGTAAATTGTTATGTTGTAGAAGTCATAAATGTAGTATTGTTAATCATATTATTATGATATGCGATAGGGTATTTGGTAAGTTGGCTACCCAAACAATATTAATGTTTTTACATGCTGCAAAGGAACGGAACTCGACAAATTTTACAACACTGCCCAAAAAAGAAGTATCTATGTTTTCTTTTACGTAGAGACTGTTTTATTAATTAGCCCATGCTATAATCACTCGCCTTGAGGGAATTTAACGGACAGCCTTAACTAAAGAAGCGCGGTTTTAAGTATTCTCTTAATCAATCTTCACCGAAATAGTGAGAAAAGAAAAAATGGAGTAACATAATGAGACTTAACATCTTATATCTCAGGAGGGCGAACACAGTGGAAATACCAAGCATTGCTTTGTAATTCTTTGTTGTTTGGTTTTGCTACTGTCCATAAGCGGTCGTATCGCTTACAATCAGATAAATGGCATACTCGTCTCGCCATTCATTGCTATAAAAAAGTACGCCAAAAAGTAAAAGGGGAAAACACATCTTTCATATTTACATCTAACTAAACACCAAGTAATACCAACTCAAAATTAAATCAAACCAAGTAATTTGCGGTGTGTAGATAAATTAGCGTTTATGGTTGTATAGGCGTCGGGGGCGGAATAGTGCGTCCCGCGGGGCGCATTACGGACGGAATAAATCAAGTGTAACCCTTCCGCAAGTAAATAACCACCTGAGACTTAAAATACCCCACAATATTAGTGTTTACCCGCTGCGGCTAGGGGGATGCAACCGAGAATTAATTCACAGAAATGTATCAGTTTTTATAGCATTGTGGATATGGGGAATATTGTTTGTATTAAATTTGACAATATCATAAATGTATATTCTCTGTATGATATAGCGTTATAGAAAATATTTTAGTGATCAAGAACCGCTTTGGTCTAGTGAAGAGAAAAACAATGCCTGGACACTTTATGCGACTATTTAAAATGAAAAAAAAGGTACCATGTAAGTAACAAAAAAATGTAAGTTACATTTAAAATTTTTATTCAGTATAACAAATCAGTCCAGTAGTTTCACAACCTATTCAATGCAAACAAACAATCACATCTTTCCTCTTTATAATATTAGTATAGATTTATTAAGAAATTCCCTCTACGATTTAAAGTAATTTAATAAACTGCGTTAACACATTGAGTATTGTAATTTAAATATTCCTATGTTACTTTAACAATAGTTTGGACATTTACATAAAACTAGTTGTCAATGAATCAAACACTATACAACACTACGCATGCACAAAGTCAAAAGATAATTTTACCTTAAAAATCACATTTCCCGTTGACTTTATTAAACCCGCAAAAATATGACTTCTATATCCATTAAACTCTATTATAGGGCATTAAAAGACACCCAAGAAGCGCAAGGGGTCGAAATGGCCACCAAAAGACCAATCTGCCGAATGAGTGAGGGTTGAAGTGGTAAGGCAATCACGAGTCCCATATGGACACAAATTACTTTTCTGTTAGACGTGTCGCGATGACAATGCGAATGGGGTGTTGGTACTGATTCGTTCTGCAAATGTTGTGATGGGGTATCTCTTCAATTTATGGATCGGTTTGTTTTATGATGGAAAATAATAGGGTTTTTTTTTTTCTTGCAGTTTTAATATTTTTTATTTATTTTAGGGTACCTGTTTTGATGAGATTATAATCCACAGCAAAAGGGATCAAAATAAAAAACCGGCATTTATATTAAATATCTGAACAAATAAAAATTTTAGAAATCAAGTCTTCATTTACTGAAATAAATTAGTCAGGTAAATATTTGAGGTATTATATGTCATTAATTTAAAATGAATATAATGAATTTAAAAAAAAATAAGTTTCTTAAATTTTAAATTCTAATGTAATTGTCGGCATATAATTATTCTGGTGATGCCCACCAATATGAAGATCCTCGTATTTCACTATTTTATTAGCGCTTCACTAAATTATATAAGATGAAACACGCATTAATAAAACAATTAAGAAATTTTATAAACCAAGAACATAACCCTAAACCAGCCGCGTCAAAAAGAAATTAAAAGCTGAAAGGAGCCAAGTCGACCATATGTCGATTCTGTCCCGTTTAGTCTGCAAAGGGATTAGGGAAGCGTAAACGACGCCATTCGGTGCATTTTCAATTTGCATAAATATTAGTGGGAGCTGTAATGTCATAAATATATTAGTGTGGTGATACAGATTTTATGGTGATTACTAAATTGTAATAGCGATCTATTCCGAGGGTGGATAACAGGCTGTTTTAGTTGCCACATTAAATTATATTTGTTGTTTTATGAGCCGCGCGGAAATTGTACATTATCTGACTTACCTCAACATTTGTTTTTGCTTTATTTGTGTGGTGGATACTGGGTGAATAAACGGGAAATTATTGGTGGAATTCCTATATTACAACAAAGTTTAGTCTAATTGATTTAATTAATTTCTGTTGCTTTGAATCAATACTCAAAATATACAAAATATTATGTTGATAATTACGTAACGTAAGGAAGGTATTTTGTTGCGGATTTTAAAGATCTCCTCCAAGGCAACATTGAAGTTTTGGCTTCTCCTACCAGAAGATATTATAAACTATGAGTACCCGAATTGCAACTCATTTTAAAAACACATTTCCATTATGAAAGCGATAAAGTATCGGATTCGAGCACACAAAAGATTAGCGTTATAATAAGCTTAAATGGGTGAAATATACCCCGCACCTTTGAGGGTTTGACACATTTGGGAAATAATGTGAAGTCATAATATTATAATTAGGTGCGGGGCGGTGGGTAGGAGAGACCGTAGTGTCATAAAGCAGCGTCATTCGCCATTGTTACGGGTTACATACGTCACGAGACGACGGCTTACAATGCCTCATCAGCATTTTACATATCTAGCACATTTTATAGAATGCACGTAATGGAAGTTCCAAGATTTTGGTACATTTTTATAGATTACAGCTCTGAGCTCATACGACTTAAACTAGTTTGTAGATAACTAATACATACCTCCCACTTTTCGTAGTTGTAGTCTTAGCTTCTTATTTTATCTATAAGTGAAAATATTGTGAGAAGCTACAAATTTTTGCAATTGAAACCGAGCTAGTACTAGTCTTTAATAAACTTAGGTACGTTACTTTTTATTCAAAAATTTGTGCTCCTTTTTTAATGACGTACTTTTAGTCAATTTAAAAAAAAAATTAGCTTTATAGGCATTAACTCATGTATTGTGTACTCCAAATTTTATGGGTTACCTAAAATCATTAATCAGTAGGGACGTCATTGTTGACGACATTTCTTGGTGAGAAAAGGCACCGATCTATCTATGAACGGTCAAAACGACCATAATCTATTTTCGGTTAAAACCTCAAAGCAATAAATTCATACACAATACAATATTTTGTACACACAGAAGGGCGTTGCAATATCTGTTTACAAACGTACCATATTGGTGTTTGTCCTGCGTTATTTGTTCTAAAACATAGGGTAACTACAATTTGTCATAAAATGAAAAGATTTATTACAAAGTGCACAATGTACTGTCATTGTTCCCTTTTATAGCAACAAATAAAACGGGAATAAACTGAAAGTAATGTTATACAAAAGATGAGCATTATATCAGATACATATCGCGACCTGCGTTATAAAAACTTTTACGGCGTCATTCACGTGTGTAAAACACCTTTGTTTTTGCAAGATAATGTACGTGTAGTTGATGGTTTGTGAAAACAAGGGCACATTATACGAGCGAGGTATTTTTTAAATACATTTCAACACGCCATAGTAAATCACACATTTCGTATTACTGGTTTTGCTAGTTTGTATCCGGTTTAGACAGAGTCTAGTTACCCTGCTGTTATACTGACAGAATTAAACTTAACATTTTATGTCTCAGGATGGCAAGCGCAGTGGAATGCCAAGCATTTTTTGTAATTCATTGTGTTCGGTTTTGCTACTGACCATGAGCGGTCGTATTACATTCAGTCGAATGGCATGCTTGTCTTGCCATTTATCGCAATAAAGGTCCACATGATCGTGTGAACTGGCAAGAGATAATCAAAATTTAGATAAACTAACCATTCGGTCAAAATAAATTTTGTAACTTACCACTTTCTATACCATTCACGAGAATATTACAGGCCTAAACTAAATGAATTATTAGAAGCGACGATGTAATGCCACAGTTTACCAGATAGACAAAGCTAGTCATTAATTAATAATCGAAACCATTCCGCAACGTATACATTTATAAAGTCGAATTCACATACTATTTTGCGTCGAAAAAGAGTAAACAAAAATATTATTTTTATACCGAAAAGTTTATTATAAATAAAAATATTTAATTATTTTTTATTTCAACTATAATATCGACGATTTAAATCAGACTCATCATGCACACATCTATCGCCAGATAAAAATCCATTAAATACCTAATAACCCTTTTCTCGCACAAATAACCCTTCACTGCAACCGAAACTGACCATAAATAAATCATAATGAACGTGGTGGCGACTGGTCATAGTGACCACGCGGTGACAGATGGGCGCAGTGCAAGGGTTACCATCTGTCAGCCACTATCAATCATTGTGTATTGACTTATTGTTTACCAATACGGAATCGTGCTGTGATGTGTCTGAAATATCGGTTTTTATTAATGATGGTAGCTACCGTTACTTACTAATGTTGAGGATTGGCGCGATTAAGCTGGGCTTCTGTGCTAACGATACCGGGTTTCAATGATAATGATTTTGTATGGTATACAAGTATTTGTTCCGAGTCTGAGTGTTTGTCAAAAAACATGCTAAATGAAAGTCATGTTAGATTTTCAATTTCCTAGTTCAAAGCCTATATAAAATTGTCCTTACTTCAATGAATGGTAAAAAAGTACATATTATAAGTGGCATGTTTTGTAATCTAACCAATTTCTGTTTAAGTAACATTATCTTCTGTAATCAGACAACACTTTTCCTAGTCCATAGTCGCTCATATACTTCAGCAATGCCGGGGCAGAGCCAAGCGACTGCCTACCACGAAGGATATAATTTGTAAAGTGAAGTTATATTCGCATCCACCAACTTTTTGCACCCGCGCGTATCCTTTGAAACCTGAACATCAAATTAATCCCACTCAAAACTATTCCAAAAAAACAAAAAGACACATTTTTTCGAGGTCTTCCCTGGCAGGGCGTGACTCCGGCGGCAGATGGCGGAATCCGCCCTCGTATAAAAAACAAAAAGCCCGTGGGCGTGGTAGTAATAAATTTTGTCAAAATATGCTCGAGAACTTCCCATACGCCCGCTATAATAACAGAACAAATCGGTTTAATTTGTTAACAGGCGTTCAGAATCGGTGTCACATGTCTCCGAGGTGCGTTTGAATTTATTTAGCTTCGCCCTCACTAATTGCCGATGACGCTGTTAATAGCCCGAGCATATGTTAATCTGTTTCTTATACCAATGTTCCGGTGACTTAGTTTATGAGTATTTGGTGAAATACGTGTAGACTAGATAGGGCGATGGGACCGAGAGTTTCTAAGGTTGCCACCGCACAGTGCAATTATAGAAATTAAAGAAGTTAACTAATTCACTCTGGCTCTTTTTCATCGAAGTGAAGATTGCATTAATGGAAATGATCAAAATGATTGCAATAATAAATCTTTAAGTAATAGAGATTACTGAAGTGTGATTAAACATATTGGTATAATTAATGAATTGAAATAATCGATGATGTCAGATCATTAGTAAAAACCAGTAGGAATTCAGAATTATTTCAATGAAATTACCAAACAACTCAAAGACGTGCTTTTTATCACCACATCTTCACATTCATCCAATAATTGACAACACCCACATACCTATAGGTATATCTATAGATATTAAATTCAAGAAGATAATCAATTTTCCAAAGTTGAATAGCTCATCGCTCCTATGCTGTCCCCTCGTTTACATTGTTTTTGCACATCAAACGCGACAACAAAAAATATCAATAAATCTCTGAGGACATCAAAGCTGCGCGACAAAGCAGCCGTGTGGGCCAGGGAACATTTTTTGCAACATACCTTTATACTACGCGATTCGGCAGACAGTATGGCACCGATTTTTTCAACACACTTTTTGTATACTAATATTTATTGACTTTCGTATGGGATCATTTATCTCAATGAAGTCTAGTTCATATTTAGCGGAACATTGGCGAATTTTAATGGAGCGTATAGAAATGTTTGTGTTTATAAATTTAAAACATTGTTCTTTTTACAGCAAATTGGACAAGCGAGCAAACAATTTACTTATGAAATTAATATCGCCCATAAATAAAATGCTCCACAACGAAACACATAGAGCTTTGTTGGCCAGTGACATTTATTTTAAAAATGGACTAGAGAAAATGAAAAACTAGAATGAAAGATTTGACGTAAATATATGAATATAATGATGTGATTAATCTCGCAGAGTACATAATAACTCATCAAGTTAGATTTTCAAAAGATCGCAATAGTGCTAAATCATAGGATTTATTATAACTCTAACTGTCTACCATATGAAACTAGTAGAACCGGATTAATAAAACATCTATCTGACACGCTAGTTCATCAAAAATATTCCCTCACTTTTACAATAGCAAACCAAAACCAACCAATACGAAGCAAACGCTTAATTCTTTAGATTACAGATAAATATCTAATTTCTCCATTAATTATTTCCAACCATCACTTATAATAATCGGGATAAAATTCTTTTCAGTCCAAAATCTTGTTATAAAATTGTCCTGTATGCATTCCCGGGTCAAAGAGTGCATTCAGATAAAGTAATCTCTATCCATAAGACGTGGACCAACACGACAAATATTTACCTTGGTCCCGGGCCTCACACCTCAGGGATATCTCCCAACTTTGTGTTAAAACTATACAAAATAGACTGTTATCAACTATAAGAAGGCCTTCATTAAAATCTTGATTTATTTGCAGGTTGATTGCAACTATTCGTACTTGGATATATTTTTATACGAGAAAATGACAGAGATGGAACACACAAGGCAAAATATGATTATCCTGGAAGCAGCTCTCCCTACCCCTTTTGGAAAAAAGACATAAGTTTGAATTATGGATGATACAAACTAAGAAAAACCTTTGGATCTTGATATAACTACAAACCAGTGACGAATCGATAGGTCAAATGTTACGACCATAATTATATCCCCGAAATGTATCCCCAAAATAGTAGGTAGAATTACCACTATTACGATTCGTGTTCGCCAAGCTTATACCCGACCAAAATGACGTAGAGACAAAGCTATCGCATGCAAATTATGAAGGCAATCCTCATTTGAGATTTTTCAAACATTTATTACAAATATTTTTATAACAATTCTTAATAAAAATACGATCAAAATCCAGTAAACGCGTCACATAATTAATTTTTCCATCATCAAAATAATGAAGACTTAACACGGTCGCGAACGGGAAAAAAACCATCGACGAATAGGCGGCTTTAGAAAAGATTCCGCAAAACCTGATCAATTTAAAATTAAAGCCACGAAACGTGTTTTTCGCCTATTTTATAAAAATCTCGGGATATGGGAACAATCTTCGGAGGATAAGCTCGCCGATGCCGATATCATACGCAGAACAGATGGGGTTTTTTACAGAATATGTTAAAAGAACGTGGTTACGTAATTTTTTTACAAAACCCACGTGCGATCCAATTATCGAAAGTTGAATGAAGGATTACGCGCGAACATAAAAAATGTACTAGATCCTCGTGTTATTTTAATAAATATGCCAGTGGCGACAATTTTTTGGTTACGTTTTGTTATTTTGCTGAGAATATTTACAATCATAAAGTAACAAGGAATTAAAGCTTAAGATTTTGAAATTAGGTTTTGTAAAATCTTTCAAACATGAATTGCTTTTATAAAAAAACATACTGAAGGATAAGCCGCCATACAATAAGAACAAGGAAACATGAAATATAGTACGAATGAATAAATCGAACATAAAAAAATGGTAAGTTTACATAAAAGAGCAAATAATGGCCTAATATATTTTTATGTCCGTGCAAATTATTGACAACTGCAAATAACATCATACATTTAATCGATTTCCACTTTTTAAATATCTTTCAACAACAGCCAAAAATCGAGAAGGATATAATTTTTCAAAAGCCAACAATAGCTGAATGACAACAGCAATAGCTAATGAACTAAAGTACAATAGCGCTTTAATAATACGCAGTAACGTTTTAATCCCCCATTTAAATTCAATGGTGAAGCAAGTGCAAGCCTAATCATCGCAATATAATGCCTCGCTGGATTTAGGGGACTTTTTTAATGTTAAAAAGAGATGGGTGATATAAAAAATATACACGCCAGACAGGGACGCATTCATCACGATTCGAATTGACTTTAAATGATTGCCTCTGTTGCCCTTTTTGTCTCGGCGGTGATGGATTGCAAATCGTTGCTTTTACGTCAGTTTTGTGTTTGAACGATGCACAGATGTATGGTGCAGTGCGCTTTTTTACAAAATAATTAGTTTTTTGAAGTGATATTTTTTTAACAAAAGTTACAACATTTTCGTTCCATTTTGTTACAACACAGTAATTCTTTATTGCAACTGATGAAACAGTCACTAATGTAACTAACTAATATTTTTATTACAAACTGTCGATTTTCATATCGGCAACGTAAGTGGGTGGGCCAGATATGCTGCAGAAATTATGGCAAATGGGATTAATCAGTACTAGTATGTAGATTAAGAACTGATTATGGAAACGGCAGGTATTCAATGAGGTGATGTCTCCATGGTGGGAAGCAGCTACATGAGGACTGCCCTGAACAGAATAAGTTGGCATGCATTATAAAAGGCCTACACTCAGCATTGGATATATAATAGAAGAAAAAACTGAAGAAGAAGAAAAAATCGGAACTTCCGACTAAACCACATAATCAATTATAAAAACAAAAATATCTTTTCTCCTCGTTAAAAACACCAAAATCCTTATCTACACAAAGAAATAAAATTGTAAATTGGAACAGATCATCCGTACGCGCGAAAACTTTAACGCGCGTCCCTCGAGGCATGACTAATTGCGTAACAAAACATCTAGGGGACGTGTAATCCGATATTGATGTGTTTGTAAAAACTATCCGATTAGCCGGGGGTCGGGCCCGGCGCGGCGCCCCTACTCCGGCACTGCGCTTTGTAATAATGTTGTATGAATATATTAAAGTTTAAATGCAGGTGTTTGTATGGTGCATTGAGTTATTACATTATTGAAAAGTGTGTAAAATTAATAAAGGACGTTTTTTCAACACGTGTGATACCGAAAGGTAATGTATTCGCAAATAATGGACAAAACTTAAAAAAACATGAAAAAAATAAATAAAACAAATGATTGGAAATTTTAATTCAAACTTACACTTATTTCAAATATCGAACAACTAAACAAATAAAACTTACACTTACTTAAAATAAATAACTTTTTATCTGTTTACAATCTGATTCAAACGACCAGCTGAATGAAAACTCATGTCCTTGTTACTAAAATTGAGTAATATTTAACAATGTCCAGAGATTTTTTATCTCATGAACTAGTTATCTATTTTTAAATGTGACTATTAGCTATTATACTCACCATATCATGACTAATTAAATGAATCAGATGAATTGTTAAGAGTATTAAATCACAAAAAGGAGCGTAGTTAATTAACCTTGCGACCAATTAATTGTACCAAGGGTTGTAAAAGTGCTATCATTTATTTATGGATTTATTTAATAACTCCATACCATAGCGATTATATTCAAGCAATTATTCCCTGCAAATGACATGTAATTCAAAACATTCATCGAATTATACAAAAAAATGCTTACATTGCAAAAATATTATTAAAGACATGTTAAAGCATTGAGTTATTAAATAAAAATCAGCAGCCCGTCTAAAAACTACCCCTTCAGGTTTAAAAAAGTACTATTAAAGTTGTTTATGTTTTTTTAAAGTAATTTAATCATTATCTTCAGCTGTATAAAGCGCATGGCTGAACAATGATCCCTCCTTTAAATAATATAATTGAACTATCGCAGGAGAACTATATTTTTATTTATTCTGCTCCAAGTCATAGACAGTAACAAATAAGCAACATGACTCACATTTTAAATTATAATACTCGTATATTTGACCTTTTCTCTAAACAATTGTGCTAATATTTGGCTTAATTCCAAACATTATTTAATCATAAGGTGGTGTCAAAATTAACTGCGGCTTCCACAGGTAAATTAGTCACACGTTATTATAATAGCATGTTGCCTCTAGGTGACAAAGGGACTATGAAAACTGGAGGTTCAGAGTTCAAATGCACACAAAACTCTATTTCAATAGTTAAGTGGATATTCTTAGAAACATAACATAGTTCATAACTTTAAGTTTCGTGATATGGTATCCTATCCGATTTTTATCATTCAAGCTTAATCCTAAAAGTACACTTTATACTGTCTATATCTATATCAGCCCATATACGTCCCACTCCAGGGCACGGGCCTACTCTACAATCGAGTATACGATTGAGAGTGGTTAGGCCATATAGTCCACCACGCTGGCCTTGTGCGGGTTGGCGGACTTTACGTATCACAGAAATCGCTATGGCTATTTTCCTTAACCGTTAAAGTGCCTGGTGATTGACTATCAATATACACATGACTCCGAAAAGTCAGAGGTGTGCCCTGGGATTCGAACCCGCGACCACCGTGAACATGTTGGCACCCGCACACACTTTATACTGGCCTCTCTTTTTTTCCTTCTCTTATGTCCATCCCATTGTTGTCCGCCATTTGTACTCTGATGTTAAATATTCGTTTAGTTGTTAAGATTTATTTGGTGTTGAAGAAAGGAATAAAATAAATAAATATCTGAAATGTATGACGTCATCAAAGTTACAGTTTTGGTCAGTTACTTGATACAATTTAGTCTTGAATTAATATTCGCTTGCTTTAAAAATTAAAAAAAGGCTTGTGATATTTATTTAAAATAAAAATAAACTTTAATATTCAATTCATAATTGCTTATCATAAAATTGTATGTATATCACGCACTCGACATCTATGAAAAACAAGCAATAAAGACATCATATTGAACAAAAGTGCGAAATTGCATGTCACGGGGGATTGAATAATCCCTAATTTTACACACAAAGTAGTACCCACATCGTCACGCTGTTCGACGTGACGTCACATTCCACGTTTTTAGACCACGTGCGATCACAAAGGAGAGCTAATTTTTGTGATATTTGTCACTTTTAATGCGATATTTTATGATAAAACTGTAAATCTTCCAAAGATAAATTCATCGTCTTTTTTAACATAGAAGTGTAATTTATTGAAATATTAGTATAAATATCAAGAGAAGTATAAATATTGAAGAAGTGATATGCCTTGAATAACACATATATACAAGATATTCATATAAAACAATAAAATTAAACTAAATTCGGAGTATATAATTAAACTAAATTAGGAGGATAATTAATAGTATATAATTAAACTAAATTAGGAAGATAATTAATAGTGGATTACAGGAAATATGGTACCGTTTATCTAAGTAACAGAAGAGAGAAATTATGTCTATGTATGCCTTTGTCTTTCATAGAACACAGTACCTATTTAAAACTAGTTAAATTATATGCTTAACAAAAATGAAGCGGAAAAGTCAAAGATATATTGAATAAATATGGTATATCTGCTCTACATTTATTAATAAGTAATCAATAATCAATTGATCCACAAGCATCAGCATAGTTTATTTTATCCGAACGTAATCCGCCATCAAGATCCTATCAATGAGCCGGGGCCACATATCTTCATGAAAATAAAACGGGCAAAGGAATGTCTTCATTGTAAGCGGGTACGAGTCGCCAATGAAATGAAACACGAAAAGTCCCTTTTATTTTATTTACCAACCCAATGGAGTTTAAAACGGGATTTATTTGCCAATATAAAAGATCCTCGTTGGCGTTTCGTGAGGACGGATCGATATGGAAACATACTGATTTAACGTTCGGTGCCGTATTGGAGAATACGAGATTGAATTTATTAAAGTACGCATTATGCTGCTTCCTGGAGAGCGAAATTTTCTTTTGTTTTATATCACGGAAATTAACAAGCAAACTTGATGATAGATAATCACAATCAACCAAAATCTACAACTCGAGAAAGTTTATTAATGTCTTGTTTTTTCTTCTTTCCCTTAAAAACCTTTTAATATAAGAAATATTTTGTGTACGTATGGGCGTGCGTGTGTGTTTTAAATGTTTTCTAACATGTTTCATGTTGCTTTTTTCATCGTGCACAATCATAATCTAAATATAACAAACTAACGTCTCCAGCACAATACACCATAACAACATAGAAGCCGGTATTAAGACGCATGCATTCTGAAGATTTTTTACTCTTACCCTAACCAATAACGGCTCTCCTCTCCCTCTCCCAATCTCCCATGTTAAATTAGTAAATTTTAATATAAAAATGAAATTATAGAACCCTCTTACACAGGTGGTAGGTCTGTCATATGTGAGAGGCCGCCTAGATAGGTACCGCCGCATTTCACTCGCTAAACAGCAGTGTAAAAGCATATAAGATATCTAAAAAAACCACTTACATTTAAGCTTCTCAAGCGGCTCATGGTGCAAGGGCGGGGCGTGGTGCAGCGGCGCATGCTGCGGCTCGTGATGTAGCGGCGCCATCAGACTCGATATAGCGGAGCCCACAGACGCCGCCACCGACTCGTGAAGGTGGCCCCCGTGCAACTCCAACTCGGAGAGACACAGGTTCTCGCTTAGCGGCTCCATGCCGGCCGCCAGCGCCTCTTTATACACCCGGAGGTGAATGTTGATGCCGGTGCTTACGTGGGGTTGAGACTCGCGATTGGTTGGTCGCGAACGTTAGTGGTAGGCTGTTCAGGCGCTGGGCATTCTTGAACGCTGTGGAGGAAGGTGGCAGTTAGTTTTGCACATAGCCGATGAAGACAAGAGTGTTTAATATTATTAATAGTATGACGACACTTAACAACTTAGAAGAGCTGGAATTTAAACGGCGAATAAATATGTGCGTTTTAGTGTTAGGCTTGAAATAGCAGGACACAACATTTTAGCTATTTCCAGAATTATATAATTTTAAGATTTGTATACTGTTATATCGTAATAGAAATCATTATTACTCTGATTATTATCTATATCTGCATAAATTAGCAAATATTGAATGTAAATATAATCCACAAGCTGATTATCTCAATAAGTTATTTAATAAACGCGTAATTAAGTAGCAATATCGGCGAGAATAATAAAACAAAGGAGTAGGTATTTAAGTTTTCCAATGCAAACACACTCAATTGAAAGTCACGTATAAAATACATGAAAATGGGAGGCCCGATATGGCAATAGACTCGCTATCACATGACGATGGAAAAAACATGACAAAATTTGGATGTCATAGTTGAACCTCTGCCTACCCTTTCTAGGAAAAAGGCGTGAGTTTATATATGTATGCATGAAATAACTATAGCATTAAACATTTGTGGTTAGAGGATATGAGCTATGGATGATATGCGATCTATGGATGCATGTAGGTGGATATGCATTTTGCAGGTATATATAGACATGATGAGTTGTCATGACTTGGATTAATACCCTTGACGTGGAAGCATTTATAAACAAATTATGTAATAACCCGATGATAAAACGATATATTTTTAATTGCCTATGCAATGTTTTATATTAACCAATTAGCAATTAGTATCGCGGCATTTTTCCAAAGTTAATGCATAATATTAGTGTGTAACATGAAGTTCTGAGTTCAATTCGCAGGTCAATTTATGTAGATTTTTTGAGATAACTGAACAACATTTTCACCGAATTGAACTATTTTATTTCGAATGAATTGACGTCAGTCAGTGTAAAGTTCGAAAAATTATTATAAATCAAATTATTTTGCAGCATACGTTAAATCCTATTGCAACGATGTTCCTAAATAAAGTAAAACGTAAACAAACACCAAAGCGAATCATTCAACATATTCCAACAATTAATGAAACTTATAAATATCCATTAAAGGCAATTTCAACCAAACATTATTCTAGATAACGGCTCAAATAAACAACAAACTACACTGTACAAGTTACTTAAGGGAAAATAAATCAATTTCAGTAAAATATCAGAGAGATTTAAGGCGAGCACACACAACGCAGTGTGTGCTCGCAGTTTGAGCTGTTGAAAAAAAATAAAACGCCATAAAAAACTCTCTGATGGAAATATATAGCTTTACAACTTTCATATTTCAAATAGCCGTGTCAGTGGGCACCGGAGTAAGGCTGTGGACACAGACACAAGCGGACTGTAATTAGTTTTTTTGTTCATTTATATGCTTGATTGTGGCAACATATTAATATCAACGTTATTCTATTTTATAGCAATGCTTATGGGCAGACTATAACTGAACATATTTCGAAAAAGTAAATGTTAATTAATTGCTATACTTTGAGACAACTAACATCATACATAAATTATGAGTATTGAAAAAAGAAACACAAAGTGGATATGGTAGGTATGCCTGTACTGTGTGCGCGTTTACAAACACAAATTACAAATTTAACAGATCTGAACCAAATATCTACAGCCTATACAAATATTTATCTACACGGCAATAAAACCTGCAACCTCTTGCAATTATTACAAAATATTTAATCAATTTATTCTTCCCTTTTTTCCGGCGGTTACTGTCCGCTCATACTTCACACAATGCTAAGCCCTTATGTGCACATAAAAAACGGTATAATGGAGATGAAAAGTAGGAAAAAGGCGTGCATATATGTGATTTATGGTTTTAATTGCCTTTTCTACATGTCAGTACTTGCGCTCCGGAGGGAATTCAATATTCAAAAACGACAAAGAGCCGTCGAAGCGATTCCATTTTTTGTGGACCGTCGCTGCTACTGTATTACTATCGCCGTGTGGATTTTTATTACCGGAAGTTAAAAAGCTATATATTCTCAGTGGAATTCAAGTTTGAATGCCTTTATTCTTTTTTTTATGAAACTAACACACACGCTGCAATATTTTAAAATCGCTAAACTGTATTTATCTCGTTTATAAAATAAATGAATGAACTAGAAAATAATTGATAGATTTTTATTTCTATTTTAAATATTTTAAAAATAGAATGTTTCAAATATTTAATTTAATTAGAACCTCTTTGGTTACATCAAACAAAAGAGGCCTAATTGCCAACTCAAATTTAAGCACTGGCTGAAAACAGCCCACATATAAATGTTTGTTTACATTCATTAAAAAGTTAACAAATCAAAAGTCGGCAGTGACTTGTTCCTCACACAATAAGATATTAATCTTGACTCGGCTGAGTAATTGGGCAAAGCCAAAGGCATCGATCGGGCCGGTTGAGCCACCGCTATCCCTTTAAACCAATGCAAAGCCTTTTTTAAGCCGAAAGATTTAAGTTGGCGAAAGTGCTTGGCTCTATTAAAACGCCATCTCATTGGAATTTTACTCGGAACTCGTGCAGGGTTCGATCGCCTGCGAAGGTTAAATCTGTTTTGGAAACTTTCCCGTGTAATGTGTCTTGGAAATTTCATGCGTATGTAAACGTTACGCTAATTTACTGCTTTTTGATAATTAATTAAATAGTTAGTTGTTGTGGTACTAAGTGTGCAATGAATAATAAAACAATTTATCTCAAGGGATCTTGTATTCCTTGCACTAGTGAGTGTAGCGTCTTTTAGATGTCTCAGATACAGTTCCACGGCGTTTGATTTTCGTAGGGTAAGTTACTCGCGCCATTATAACCTGGGGGTTACTCTGTGCTCCGACACGGCGTTCGAATATTCCTACTCTACAAAATCTTAGAACCCTATATCTAAATAATCCCTATATATACGTGGAAGTCGAACTTTCGCAAATTTGAACGTCGTGTAATACACAAGACACATAAATAAATCTGGCGATTTCATTTATATTTCATTATTTTGTTACTATAATAATTGCTATAACTATCAACAGACAAGGTTGGATCAAACTCTGCTCGTGCCTTGTTTCTCTCACAAAACAATAAAATAATTTCCAAACCCCCTTTTCACAATGAAGTACCTATAATGCCTTATGGTAACTTTAAAACAATACACACTGTTTACAGATGAAACTGTTGCAATTTCCTAACAACAACAAACACTGAAAAACACTAAGATATGTCATCCAAACTCTCAATTCAAGTACAAATCATCGAGAGATACGGACAAGTCAACTCTTATCACGCTTTGAACCCGCCGATACATTCAATCGAGTCATATTAGCCGTGTAACTACTTGTAGTACACGGTCTGTTTGATTCGATAACGATATCTCCTGTCATATGTCGAGATGCGCTCGATAATGCTAGCTGATGTTTAGAGTGCACTGTTACAAAATTATTTTGCAATTTCATTTTTCCTGTTATGAGTTTTCTTCTCTGTATCTTCACCTCTGCCTACCCCTTGAGTGAGTGAGTTTATATTTGTATGAATTTATTGGTGTTTCAAAAAATATATTAAATGAAAATGGGGGCCCTGATTTTGATTTCTATGTCAAGAATATTTTATGTATTTTCTGTCTAAATAATCTTATGAATGGAATAGGTCGGGAATATGCGCTTGCCTTCGTGATATACTTCCACCAATATTGAACGAAATGTATCTTGGAAAAAACTGAATGGAACTAATCGCATGATCAATGCCTTATATCTCAGCTATGCAAATTGTAAACGTGAGATTATATATGTATCTAATTTTTTTCTATTTTTTTTTAATATATTTTACATTAATTTGTAGCACGTCGGCAGTCCTGTAGTTGCAATGCAACTATTTCCAGGGCATCGCTGAAAACCAGCGCTGTCGTACCTATTGGTTCGACAGCACCTCATGCTGAGTCGGTGTCCAGATTTGGCATCACATCGCTTTCGCATGCACTAAAAATATGAACTGTTTTATATATTTTATCATTATATATATATATTTAAGTTCTCACATTATTTGTTTCTTACTGAAAATTTGTTTTTGTATAACTTATTGTATATGTTGATGCCAAATAAAATCATGTCTATGTCTATGTCTAAATACCAAAGTATTTAAAATTAGTACCTCTATATTTATTATTAAACATGATCCAAAATAGTTCTAGACATGGTTTATGTGAAAACACATTTGTGTATGACGAGCATGCATAACAATTAATGACAGCTGAGGAGCAAGGGGTGAGTGGGACCGCACATCTGGAACTGTGCCTCTATATCCCCTGTCTACTCCTACATTATACAGGCATGAATTTATGCATGGTTAACGTGACATTATTCGGCGGAAGGCTTAAAAACTGTATTTCATTTATGATGCTAATATAGTAAAAATTGGTTTAAACTAAGAAATATTGACAATATATTTTCATAGGCGACATTAGAACCCGCTCAAACCCACTTGATTTATTTAAAGATAAAAACAATTATTTGAGAAGTTACTTTATGTAAAATAAAGTTCCATTATATTGTATCTGTTTTTATTTTTGCAAATTTTTCTTTAGTTGATTTGTTTAAATTGTTTTTTTTTTCCTTAGAAGCTAGTAATATCAGTTATACATAAATTACTGTATGTATTTATTGAAAATAAATGTTTATAAGAATTGATTTTACCACTAATCCTTGTCCGCCAACCTGCACTAGGCCAGCTTGGTGGATTATATGTCCTAACCACTCTAATTCGTACTCTTAATTGTAGAGGGAGCCCGTGCCCTGCAGTAGGATGTAAATATATGGGCTGATACCATAATACTATTGAACGACTTTTATGGACAAAGAAAATATTGTTAAAAACAAGTCTAGAAATATTTATCATCTTACATTTCCGAACAACAGATAACATTGTATGTTTGATTGAACGTTTTCTGAACGAACAAATACACTAGTAAATCTACATATTAATATGATTACTTGTTATCGATTGATAAATCATATTTATAAAATGCTTTTGGTAGAAATTATCCTAGGACACACCTACCATTGCAAAATTTGTAAGCGATATTTGATAGTACAACTTCAATGACACTAAAACATACGTAAGGTCGATGAGTCTCTAGAAGGCTTTGTTTTTCTTTTCATTTTGTAACGTGAAAAAATGAAATCTATGGCCAGTGCTTAACTAACAAGTTCAACAAGCCTAACTGTAAAGTAATTTGTTCTCATTAGTTTAAAACTAAAAGTTATTTTTTTCTAAGTAATGAAGGTAGAAGACACTAAATTAATAATACCCAAATATTTTGTTCTATTGTTAGGTATCTAGTTCAATATTTTTCATAGTTACTGGTGGTGGGTACCATCGCAGTATCTATTTCTCCCGTCAAACAGCAGTGTAAATGCACTGTTGTGTTTCGGATTGAAGGGCATTGTAGCCAGAGTAACTACTGGACATATTGAGACTTAACATCTAATGTCTCAGGATGATGAGCGCAGTGGAATGCCAAGCATTGCTTTGTAATTCAAGGTATTATTTGGTTTTGCTACTGTTTATGAGCGGTCGTATCGCTTACCATCAGGCGAACGGCATGCTCGTCTCGCTATTCATCGCAATAAAAAAAAAGTTACTTTAGTAATATTGATATTCTTAACAGGTAATTTCATGATTTTAGCCTACATGTTATGATTGTTACACTGTTTGTGTTTTAGATCTAGATTTGTTAATTACATTGATAGGAATAAATCAATGATTACAAGTAAAGAATATATTGCATCTATTGTTCTTTCTAATGTACAAACTTCAAATAATGATAGATATCAATAAACGCTAAAATTATTAAGCTTTAGCATCTAATTATAATTTTTAAATGTGACTATATCCCATATATATATTTCTATGGTATGTAAGACCGCCAACCCGCACTATGCCAGCGTGGTGGACTATATGGCCTAACCACTCTCAATCGTACTGTCGATTGTAGAGTAGGCCCGTGCCCTGCAGTGGGCCGTATATGGGCTGATACAGACAGACAGATATCCGATATAATATAACTTATGACATAACTAATAATTTATGGATGTCGTATATATGAGTAATTGAAGACCTATGACATCATAAAATTTGTCACTAAACTATTCCGTTCGAGACAAGATTAAGAAATAAATCACAAAAAGTTGAACACTTTCCGTCGCGTCATTATTTCTAACCTTACATTTTCCGTAATGTAATTTTAACTTAATTTTAATTTTAAGGTACATCTATCAAATGGAAATTTGTTTATTAAAATATGTATAATAGTATATTTTAGTATTTTATTAGACCTTCCACACAATTAATATTAATGGAAATAATTCAGAAAAGTAGTTCTATACATGTATGGTGAAACGCAAAAAGATTTTTTACATTTATGCCTTCGCCTGTTTGTTTAGAAATGAAATTAAGAAATCACGGGACGATTTTTTCATTTGATTCTCTATAAAACATAAAAAAGGAATATAAAATAATGTCACAATATATTGTAAAATAACCATTACAGTAAATCTGACTTTCTAAAGATTCTTTTTGGATTTTCATCAGTTGTATACTAGCCATGCGTTTTATATGCTCAATAATTACTCCTAATGTATTGAAATATGTAGTAAAAGCTTCTTATTATATACTTAACAATTTAAATATAACTAATTTTCAATGTTTCTGCATATAGCAGATGAAATGAATTGCAATAACATGGTGACTAAGTGAAATTTTAAACTGGTCTCATAATTCAAAGTAAATCATATTATTTAAGAAACTTATCTACCAAGTTTAAAGGGAGTATAACTACACTTTCTTCTTCGGTAGTTTTAGAAACTTTTTCAGGAAGTTTTGTCAAAAGCAATATTATTATCTAAGAAATCTGAACTTACTTCACTCAACCGTAAAAATCCACACATCACAAACATTTGCTTCCAGCGTCCAATCAAATATCACCAAGAACACATCACTAATCACACATTTATTACCAACAAATGGGACTAAACTGGTCCCAATGTTAATTTGTAACACAAAAGTTCCTGTAGAGTGTTGGTCGCAGCGTGGAGTGTGGGGCTACGTCATGCCCAATTTATCAACAAGCTGTTATCAATTTAACGTGTAGATAAAAATATCATTCGCCAGATACGCCGCGCGCCTCGCAGACACTTAATTTTAGTTATTTTTAGGCGTTTTCTTGTGGTAGGTGTAGTGTATGTTATATGTATGTATATATAATTATTATTCTAGTCCTTATATATTTTTGCACCACCGCCACTATTATCAATTCGTGTATTTCTGTCTATCGCAAAGATGTCCGGCAGAGATCGCTTAAAACGATAAGACCGCCCTTTGAACATTGATTAATTTATCCTTAGTTATAAGCTTGTACTGTTCTGTAAAATATTTATGTGTTCAATAAAGAACAAATTATTATTTTTTAGAACTTGATATATACAGTAATTAGTAAAAAATATATTATATAAATTCTAAATATTAATATTTTGTATTAGTATCTGTAGCGCAAATATTTAAGGCGGCGATTGTGAATCTAAAGGCAGCCGGTTCGGATCCCACCTTGAGAAAAATGTTTATAGTAAAATATTTATTTCGTGTTTAAGTTTTGGGAGATCGAAGACTCTCTTGTACTTCCTCATACATGCAACAAAAGACGAGTATCTATAAATGGAATGAAGTATGTGTGTGACTATTATGTGTTTATTTCTATATTTTGAGAGTCTCCGTGGCGTCTTTCTGTTGGTTAGACGCCCGCTACAAAACTAGAGGCCAACAAGTATTGGTCTCGAGTCTAAGTGTTTGTGAGACCGAAAAGTCTTTCGTAGTTTCTGATACCCACAGCATAAGACTTAATTGATCTTGATGCGGGGTCAGCACTAAGGATGTGCCTGTTGGGTGCATTTATTTGTCACTTGATTATGAGTTAATATTAAACCTGGCCTGATATTACTGTTATAACGTTTATATATCAGCCCTTATTCTACGCCTACATACGCGTGGGGTCATGATAGTATTCATGCAAAATAATTTGCCTTATCATTTTACAAGCTGACGTCAAACACAGTCAGACATATTTATTGACATCAATAAAGCAATTTTTCAACTATGACTATCAAAATTTTGATGACTATGACAAACATTTATCATAAGTATGAACTTTGGTTTCTGTACAACATGACAAAATTACTCTTTTGAAGCAATACCCTTCGACTGTTTTACCATCTATCTTTTTTAATAAACAATCTTGATATCAATGTAATTTGTACGTATAATTCATCACTCAATGAGGAACCGTACTATTTATCTACTAAACAAATATTTGCAAGCACTTCTGCAAAATATTGAAAATGTCCAGCGTCTAGCGATTTCCTATTTTATTAGGTCGTCTGTCCAATATATGAACATATTTACAACAAATACACCCCGTATCAAATTTTTAATCACATCATCTATAGCTATATCTATTTAAAATCATTTAGTAATTAAATATTGAATTAACTAAAAATAAATTAAAATAATATTTAGTTTATAATTTTATCACTATGCGTTTGACTGAATTCGAATCTTTAGAAAGGAATGTTCTTGTATCATTTTAATTTCTACGTTGTGAAAAAAACAACTAATACTTTAACTATCACCGCTTTTGGACAAATATACGGGACACAGCCAAATCACTGCCTACTGTGTAATATTACTCTTTTTCAATTTATACCAAAAGTTTTAAAGGAGGTGTTTTGGTTACAGAAATTATTATTAGACATTATTCTTTACTAAAATTGTAACAATAATAAAAATAACTGTATTACACTCTTATAAACTTTAATTACATTAAAAAACAGTACAAAATCAAAATAATAAAAATTAATGGCATTTCCAGACTTATTTATTTACGACTAACAAAAAATATTTAAACGGTAACATAATAGTAATGTTGAATACTTTCGAATCTTATTAAAATCAATAAAATATATTTTTCATCGCCATTTTTTAACTTTATACTATGCTGAAGAACTTCAAACTATTTTTTTATTTCCATGCACAGTAGCAATGCTTGGCATTCCACTGCGCTCGTCATCCTAAGACATAAGATGGTCTCAATATATCCAGTAGTCACTCTGGCTAAAATTTTCTTCAAACCGGAACACAACAGTGCGCTTACTCTACTGTTTGGCGGGAGAATTAGACACTGCGGTGGTACCTACCCAAGCGGCCTCTCACATATAAGATATCTCCCACCAGTAATATTATTTCTATGTATTTTAAAACAGATTTACCTATAGCACATTATAATTTGGTACAAACGCTATGACTTAATATCGAAAAATTAAGCGGAACTAAACAAGAATTTAACATAATCCTTTTCGAATATTGTTCCTTACCTTTTACAAAACTTAAACTCTATTATAGGAATTATTTAGGTATTATAAATAAATAATATTTTGAGATAAATTATTTACCATGTGTCCTCGTTTCTTAATGGGCTATTTGAAATATTTAAATAAAAATGAAACATTTACATTTTGCCTCACGTTAATTTGCCAGTGGTGCCTAAGTTTTGCACAAGTAACCTGACAACTTAAAGTCGATATAGAATGGAATGTATGGAAGGGAAATCAACGCCAAAATGGGAGGAGACAATAAAAATAAAAAATTTGAAGAACATCAAATATAATTTAAAAAAATAATTATGTTATATAATAAATGAACTGTAAAATTTAATTTCCTTCAAAAATAACATAAAAGTCAGTCTTAAAATTTTCGCCAATGAAAATAGAGACACATAATTGAGTAAAGTAATGGCCGTTAAATTATAATTCATCTACAGAAGTACTAAAGAAGAAAGAAGATACTAAAATATACGAATATCTTTGTCATAGTAAACATTTTTCTTCCAAACTTGGAAAGCACTTAAAGGGTATTTTTTACCGACACGACAAACTACAATGCACCAACTGAAACGTAATGAGACGCAAAAGCATAATGGGGGGAGGCAGTTATCTTTAGCCCATTGATACAATTAAGCCATCATCATCATTAGCTAGTGGCAGTCCACTGCTTGCCATAGGCCTCTCCCAAGGTACACTACAGAGCCCGGTCTGCAGCTTTATGCATCCAGTCGCTGCCGGCCCTCTTGTGCAAGTCGTCCCGCCATCTGGCCAGAGGGCGCACGCTACGTTTGCCATGACTTGGTCTCCACTCCCAAATTATGCCTGGTCATAACCGGATATACACAAGTCAAAGCTTAAACGCGACACATTAGTATGAGGAATTACTGGTGGTCGGGCTCTCATATGTGAGAGGCAGCCTGGGTAGGTACCACCGCAATGTCTATTTCTCCCGCCAAGCAGCAGTGTAAATACATAGTTGTGTTTTGAGTTAAAGGACATTGTAGCCACTGTAACTACTGGATATATTGAGCCTTAACATCTCATGTCTCAGGATGCTGAACGCAGTGGCATATCAAGCACTGCTTTGTAATTCAAGGTATTGTTTGGTTTTGATATTGTTCATAAGCAGTCGTATCGTGTACATCAGGTGAACGGCAATCACGTCTCGACATTCATTGCAATAAAAAAAGGCACACTATAAAAGATTTTCTACCATCTTGATCGATGGTCGTTAACCGGTAAGAATATCTGACTAACAAATAAGATTATAGTATGGTGAAATGATAAATATACCGTGTATCGCGGTAGCGTGTTCGTGCAACAAAAATCATAAAAATGAATTCAACGATATAACCTTTGGATAATCTTTATTGTTTGTTGATAAATTATTATGACGGGGTAGATAATTACTTCAATTCGTATGTTTAAAGTGCATTCAATAAATTTTGGTGGAAATCTGTGAAGCTTGTGGAGTTGTTGAAGACATGTACCACTTATTAGTGGAGTGTATTCAATTTCAGTCTGTCAAAAATAACATGTTGCCTGAATTTGAATAAAATTGAGGTATGTTTCATAATATTCTAACAAAACCGAACAGTGGTGATACAAAGGTGTTGTTTGAATTAATGGCAAAATCATGTTATAAATTATTGTTAATGGTACGATGAAACTGGTATACGCTGTGCGTAGAAGTCCCAAAAGAGAATAAAATAAAATAAAAATGGTGTAAATGTTGTAATATAATATTTTCTTGTCTCTATCATTGTATTATGCTTGTAAGTACAGTTCAGTATCTGGGTGGAAACTAATATCCTGCCAGCAATACAATTACTACAGTTTTAAAGATTAATCTGGGAGTCGAAACTTGGAACGATTTGTTGGTAAGCTTATACCGTCTACAAGCCTAAACCTAATGAGTTACGACCAAATGAAATATATTATAATAAATTAAATGGAAAAGGAAAAATATAATGATTTATTTCTTATACTTATATTTGCACATAATTCAGTGTATACAAGCTGCTATTTAAATTATATCAGGTTTACAAATATATTAAGCTGCGCTTGTGTTTTATTAATGGGCTGAATAGTAAAATAATCAGGTTTTTAAACAAACAATAAAATTGGTTAAACTGTGCCTCTGGAACGATACATTACTGTTGAATATTTTCAGTTTTCCTGGTTTTGTATCGTGTTCTATAGGCACTTTGGCGACACATTCAGGTATGAACTAACATGTTGCGGGACTTTGGCTCGTCTCCTCGATATGAAAGCTACTTTGATTACTCAATGAATAGAAAATATACAAAAAATCCCTGAATCAACTGGCAGTGACCGTGAAATAATTTACACAGAAAAATAGTCTTGTATGTCATCCAGAGAAATATATCTGGCATGTAGCCTTTGCAGATTACGAGAATGATATACGGACATAAACAAACCAGCGTGATGTCAACATACTCACAATTAGATAAAGAGTCGTGCGGGTGCTCTGAGATCCGCGGATATTCACAGCGTGCGGACAAATCCGCAGATATCCGTCATAATCTGGTGCGAGGTGGGATTACAGCAGCTCCGGCGGCAGTCACCACAACGTAAACACAAGAACGGCGCTCACCGATACCGATAAATCAAAGCGCACGATCGCGACGTCGCTTATCCGCTAAATCCTGTCGGGATCGCGTAAAAAATACTAGTATTAAAAACAGTCTTAAGTGGGCTTACGTACGCGGCGCGGCCGGCCCGCGCTCGCTCTAATCTCGGCCACTTCCCGGACCAATTTGAACCTAACTCCACCACTCTATACATCACGCGGCCGCCCGCCCACCGCGCCTCCGAGCGCTCTCCGCGATAACTGTCTCGCTCTAACACATACCGACACGTATAGCTCCGTCTCGGTCGCGCTGCAATCTCGCTCTCTGAAAGTTCAGTGCGTGCGAGCGGTGCGGTGCGGGGAGCGGTGCGCGCGGTGCGGCGAGGGGCGAGGGTGGAGGGGCGGCGGGGGCGGGGGCGACGCCAGTCAGCTGGCCGAACTTGTGCGAATAAAATCGACTTTTTATCGGCTCGATGACGCCGCGTGACGTCACTGTTTACTCCTGTGCAGCGCCGCCGCCGTCACGCGCTCCTTATGGGACTACTCGAGTACTACACACGACCGGGCGGCGAGTACTGCTGCGCATGCATGTCACATTACCTACATGAGATACCATTCAACTTGCCCTACCGTATCGGCATAGTTGACAATGTATCAACAAAGAGAGTACCGAACTTGCCTGCGTGCAAGTTATTACTCGCGCTCGCCGACCTATATCGCATCGCAAAAACTCATTTAAATGGTGCAATATGTTTTCCTTAAACCGTAAAATAATTGCAGTTTAAATCGCTCGGCGTGCAGTGGAGTCGCCGCAATAAATAAGCGCCGAGCGGCTCGCTACGTAAACAGATCGGGCGCATTAACCGCGCGTCGGCGTACATAAAGAGAGCGGTATAAATATAAAGTTGCCACTCGCCGCCGCGCAAACTTAGCTAAACAACGCCATAATTGCCTTCATTACTTAAATTACTCAAATTATTTATTCAAAAAGCTGGCAACATTTAGGCAACGGCGGCCCCTCCCGGAGGCGGGGCGGGGCCAATGGCAAAGAGAGCCGCGCGGTGGGCGGGGCCGCGGCAACATGGCGGCGCGTCCCGCCGGCCGCCGCGCGCTGCATGCTGTTTCAGTCTGTTTTTCACGCGCTGAGTTCCGCGCGCTCTCCGCTCTAGGTAATTAGTTGCATAGTTAATGAGTGCGCGTAGCGGCCGCGTAGCCGCCGGGGACGCTACGCGCAAGGTGCGTGCTACGCGTCTACGGCGAGGGCTACGCTTGGCCGACGGCAGCGCTCCGACGGCGTCGCGTCGCCGACGGCACACAAGCTGTGTGTGATAGTTGATACAATACTGTAGGCAAAAAGTGTATTGAACACAACATTTAAGTGCTTATTTCTGAATTTAACACATAATAAATCAATTAAAATTTTGCTTAACGTAATAATAAGATTTTAAAATATTTTAAATGTCGTTCAATACTCTTTTTGTTGCAGTCCCACCGATATTAAATTGTAAACCTAAGAGTAGTTATAAATATGTGTTAGTAAATTATATGCCTGGTTTTAACACGAAAGAATGCTAATTATTGTTAGATGATAAACACAAAAGACTATTACATTATTATCAAAACATTCATACGTGGAATTCAAAGAAATATTTTGAAATAATTTATTTCTTACTTATCAGATCGGTTTTGTACCTTCACGTCCTTTCATTAGTTATTATGCTCGACAATCTTATTGTATCATGTTGACTGATTGAATGATATTGCATTTCTGTATTCTACTTATTCATGGATATAAAATAATTTATTTATTGCTTTATGAGATTCATTTCTGTATCAGTTTTGTAAACTTTTTATTATATCATAATGCAATATAAGCACTTAATAACATCATAATATTTCTATGAACACTATATGTACTTCCATGTTAATATAAATTAAGAAATGCACTATTCATTAATATTTAAAATATTAGAACGACATTCAATAAAACTAACACTAATTCAAACACTTATCTACTTTTAAACAATTTTATTTTTGTTCAGATATACTTAATTGATTGAAAAGTGTATTACTCCTCTTTATATAATTATAATCATAATTAGGAAACATTATACTATCAGAAATTAAGTTCATTAAAATATTAATCACAAAAAAGGTGTTTCATTAATTCCTCAAAGGTAAAAATAATTACCCGATACCCAAAAATCAGTACAAACAAAATACTTAGAAATCGATTCATTATACTTTGTCAAGGAGCACGGATTAACAAACGTTCAAAAAAACCGCCTTTTTATTTTCAATCGATAAATGACAGAAATTATTATAATCCGCATCGCACCATGATAATCCGCGGATTAAAACAAGATTATACAATTATAATCAAATATCCGGTGCTTTTGTTAAGAATTAGTGCAAGGAGTGATGGATTGTGCGTGTCCAACTTTGTAAGGCCAAGGTTACTATAATCTAGGTATCTATGGAGATATTGTTACTGTATCTGTATGAGCCCATATGCGTCCCACTGCTGGGCATGGACCTCCTCTGCAATGAAGAATACGATTGAGAATGATTGGGCTATATAGTCCACAACGCTGGCCTAGTGCGGGTGGGCAGGCTTTACACATCATAGAAATTGCTGGTGGTAGGTCTCCCATATGTGGGAGGACGCTTGCGTAGGTACCGCATTGTCTATTTCAGTAAAACAGTAGTGTAAACGCACTGTTGTGATCCAGTTTGAAGGAAATTGTAGCCAGAATAACTACTAGATACATTAAGACTTAACATTACTAATTCATGGTGTTGTTTAGTCTTGCTACAGTTCATGAGCAGTCGTATCGCTTACCATCAGGCGTATATCATGTTCATCTTGCCGTTCATAGCAATAAAAGAAGTATCTAGAATGTAATTACACGTCCACTGTCAAGCAATGTACTCCTTTACAACCAAGAGTTCTATAGAAAGCGATCAAACTATAGTCACACACATGTCTTTTGTTGGAAAACTAAAAATCAACCTTATAATAATCTCTAAGGAATGCTCTGGACTTGCCGCTTTGGGGTATGAACTGTTGAGTCTATTCATTTCCAGTCAGTACTGAATACAACGTCTTCCATACCAAAACATTGCTTACACATTCTTGATTTTTTGCAGAATTAGACAATAGGGTATTATCTTGTCTACTCAGACTTTAACTCGTATGGAAGGACAAGGAACTTACGAAAATGAATGAAAATGCCGGGGAAATCTCACGGACAATAAAAATTAAAATAATTTATTGAATCCATTAAATAGTTCAATATCATTTAGAGACCGTTATTTTTTTGATCTACTACGCAACCAAAATACCAAATTCTAGATTCAGTCTACCTACCTGTTCTTACTAAACCTAAAAATCTGAAAAGTATATTGATATGTATCTAGTATGAACTCCTCGACTCGTTGCTCCAAGCGTTCACACATATCCTTTTTTAAACGAGGGTAAAAGACAAATTATTTTCAATCGGAGCGTTATAAGAGTGTATTCACAATATAAAAGACAGTGCAGCGACTTGACTATAAGTTTGCATTTCAAATTATTATAAGCGGCTGTGGGTGGCCGCTAAATTGTCTACCTATGAATATATAGGTATAACCAATAAAAAATATCAGATGCGTCCTTGTAACTAACAAAATAAGGTATTGCCAAACCCATTAATAACTTAAGTATTAAAATGTTTGATTACTGAGAGTATAACGAGAGATAAGGAGACTGCTAAGTTTATCAGTCTCACAAACGTGAATTACAAAAATAATTATCATTAGTTGCAAAATATATCCTTTGTAATCGGTATCAGGGTCCATCAATTACTATAATATGATGCTCGTGATCTTTAAATATACCAGCCCATATACACCCCACTGCTGGGCACACCCCCCTTTATAATTACATACATACATACATACATACATACATACATACATAAACTCACCCCTTTTTCTCAGAAGGGGTAGGCAGAGGTGCCAGGACATCTACATTTCACCTTGTATGTTCAGTCCCACAATGTGATAGAGAGCTAGCCTATCGCCATATCGGACACAAATTCCTGACTCCTAGATGATAATGAATAGAAAAATCGAATATAAATTTGCCCGACCCTTGATTCGAATCCAAGACCTTAGTTTTGTATCCGTAGCATAGTACAACCACGCCTAGGCACCTTTTATAATTCGAAGAAATAAACCCAACAAATACGTATACAGTCCCGACCCCAAACTAAAGTACATGTCTTGAGTCATGGGTATCAAAAATTACGATAAACTATTCTATCACACAACAATCAGACACAGAACAAAAAATTGTGGGTGATTAAACTCACGGAAATTCGTTACACAGCATAATTCTTAACCAACTGCATAAATAGACTATCGATTAAATTTTAAATAAAACTTAGATTAACACCTAACTCAATAGTGTAAGGATCCCAATTTTGCCATCATCTTCGTATTGAAATAAAATTATTTTTTACCGATTTATCCGTCCGTATTAGTCCGCATCTGACCACAAAAGCTGTAAAGTCATCGAAACATCGGAAAGATCAAAAAAATAAAAATGAAACCAAATCCGCGATAAAATCCGTAAAAAGTATTTTATTTCCATGTGTAACATTCGCGCAAATCTAAGAAACCATTATCATCGTACCTGGGTCAAGGGTTTGGTTCCTATGTCTGCTTCCGACTAGTCTATTAATGATTTTCTTTAAGTAAAAAATACAATTAATATTTTATTAAAGCATAAATTTAATTACTAATTATAACAATGGAAACAAATTTCATAATAATTGAAATTAAAAACTAAAAGAAGCTTCCTTACAAAATGCCCGTCGCCGTAATTTTTAATTATAGTTTATGAATATTAATTCGAACTAGACTTGGGAATGAGGTATAAAGATCATGCAACTATATTGTAAAACTTCGTGTTAATTAAGAGTAAACAATATTATATAAGTTCAGTAGAAATAGTCTGCTGAATCCCATTTATTGATTACTCAGCTAAACTTTTACTAGTTGTGGGTCTCTCATATGTGAGAGGCCGCCTGGGTAGGTACTACCGCAATGTCTATTTCTCCCGTCAAACAGCAGTATAAATGCACTGTTGTGTTCCGGTTTGAAGGAAATTGTAGCCACACTTACTACCTACTGGACATATTGAGACAAGATCTTATGTCTCAGGATGGCGAGCGCAGTGGACTGCCAAGCATTGCTTTGTTATTCATGTTGCTGCTACTGTCCATAAGCGGTCATATCGCTTACCACTAGGCGAATGGCATGCTAGTATCGCCAATCATGGCATTAAAAAATATTAAACTGTAAGACCAATTGTCAGTTCTTTTAATTTTAAATTTTTATTTCGTTCTTTTAGGTTCATGAGTTTTGCGCGTAATTACAAAAATTTGCGACGTTTACTCGTTTGTCGTCATGAAGATACACCAAAATAGCTTACCAAAACATATGATATAACAAAAATAGTTTCAAAAATACATGACGCAAGCTATATGTGTGAGCGCGCGTACTGGCGCGACGATTAACCACAGATTAACTGTAAGAACATAATCCGGCGTATGCCATCAACCAATGAACTTGACCTCGCAGACCTACATACGAACCTCTGTGCTTATACTCATTGAGAGTGGGCTATATTTTTTATTGGAGTAACAGTAACATCTGCGACCTGACCCACATCGACAAATCTTGTATTTGACGGCAATTAATGTTTTTAATCGTTATAGGAGAATTATATTTATAGTATCGGTAAAAATATTGTCAATCCCGATACCGATACTGCTTAAAATTCATTATAGTATTTTTTATGGTTTGTCCTTAAACGTTTTTCTGTTTTATACAGATTTTTATAAAAAAAAAGTAAATATCACCACGTTTTAAAGTTCGTTGACAGAGCCGAAGACAAAAAAATATGTTTTATTTGACTTCAGGTTCATTTCTCCAAGGAGTCCGGGCCTGAGTCGCAATTATGTTTATATTTATTGAAAATATGTATTTCTCACTACATTTGTTATTATTGTTGCAATGAATGGCGAGACGAGCATGCCGTTCGCCTGATGATAAGCTATACGACCGCTCATAAACAGCAGCGAAACCAAACAACGCCTTGAATTACAAAGCAATGCTTGGGATTCCACTGCGCTCGCCATCCTGAGACATAAGATTTTAAGTCTCAATATGTCCAGTAGTAAAAAAGTAGGTTTCATCGAGGTACAAACATCTTCGAACCGATACTCAGTTTTATAGTAAAATGGGCGTTCTCGTTTTGGGTCTCTGTGGATATTTTTGCTATAACTGAAATTAAGTATAGCTCGCACTGCATGACCCACATATATATTTATTGAAGGTAAATTTAATATTTATTTATTTATTCAAGATATTTGTTAACCAAAGTTATGGGACGAGCAGGATGCCTGGCGGAAAACGTACTGCACTTACTACTCCTCAAAAGAGCGCAAGAACAACTATTAAAACATGTTTAAATAGTGCATTGCACCCATCACCTTATTTATTAATGCCCAATTATTTCACTAGCTATAGCGTCTTTCAAATCGGAACATTACAATGCTGTTCAGAGGCGATAAAAGATACAATGAAAACACTTACCTCTACAGCCTCTCTCATAGTGGAACCTACCACAGCTATATCAAAAATATATTCATATCCAAAATCTCAGAGTCTATCCGTACTATTTCCGTATAAAATGTTGGAAGCGGCCTGCATCCAGCGACTTTTTGCGACCTTAACTATGTCGGCCGTCGACCATGTGGGTGGGCGTCCGGAAATTTCGATCGTTTGTACGTTATATTATGATTTTAGTTACTTCCTGTGTTCAGCGGTGGACTTTCTGTGGTTGAAAAGAGAGAGAGATAACACTTCCCACTGTAAGTCATGGACAGGTCTACAATTGAGAGTTTTACGGAAACGGTTTAGGCCATAGCCCATCCTGATCTAATGCAAGTTGGCTTGTGTTAGGTTAAGTTTGTGGTAAATAAAATCCCTGGCACGATGCGGAAAAATCCCATTCCCAACAGTGGGCCATTATAGTACCAATATAGATACAGAATTTATTTGAAGTGCTGGCGCCATTATTGGCATATACTTGCACATTTGAGTTTTATTGCAGTAATAAACATGTTTTCAATGCAGATAAACATTCCCACTTATCACTGAAGATAAATTATCAATAGGTTATCTAATAAAAATAGTAAACAACGTTCTGAAAATATCAAGTTCCTTTTGGTATCATCAAATAATAGAAAGCCATGGCTCCGATAGAAGGCATTACTCTGATACTTTTGAAGTTGAAGATTTTGGGTTCGAATACTGGGGAGAGATTTTTAGAGGCAACAGTTTCCAGCTTAGGGTACACTGACAATCTTAAATAATTTTGCTCAAATACTGACAATCTTCACAATGACAATCACAAAGATTTGTTTTGGGTCTGGGTGTTTGTGAGACTGAAAAGTCTCTCGTAGTTCCTGATACCCACGACACAAGACTCGATCTTAGTGTGGGGTCAGGACTATGTATGTGACTGTTGGTTGTTATTTATATTTATACTCTTAAACATTATTGGCAATGGCCGGTGTTCTACCACTTCTCTATGTGACAGATTTGTCTTTGCCTTTAGTTTGCATAATAATTACCATCGCCTGCCGTTAGACACTCAGCTAATCTTCTGCAGCACATATCAGTATTGTAGACACATTGTCGCATAAAAATCTTTCTCACACCCTTATTGCATAACAGATACGAAGGGCATTTACCCACGAAGTGGCAAGTTGACAAAACCAACAGGATTAGCGCTGCAAGCGTTATCAAGCGGCCATAAATAATCGTAAATCTAACCTTATCGCCGATCGGGCTGATATCATTGGCAAAAATATTTTAGATTGCTGGTTCGTACTTCATACCTACGTTTTTGAGTAGGTACTTTTTTAAATTCGAATTAAAAATGTACTAAGTAAAAAACAACGTCCGAAATATTTTTGAAAGCTTAATAGGTACTAATAATTTTTGCAAATAAAAGAGGTTTTAGAAACTTTTCAATAAACTGGACTTAATACTAATTACCTATTAACGGGTTAATCTCTGCAATAATTATTTTCTGTATACGGATTCAGTTCTAATCATATTCCAACAAACTGCTATTTCATTGGTTTCTTCTGCCAAAAATATAACATAAGTACTTTAATAATAATTAATCTTTTATCAGTTAATAAGAAACTCAGACACGAAATATATATTTAATCAGTATAACTACTTTATCTTAAAAACTAAATAACAAACTCAAAATAACTTGAAACTAAAGACATTATCAATCTATATATTTTTTTAACCTAAACTTCAAGTCTAACCCAATCCAATCTTAAGAAAGGATCCCCGAAACAAAACATACTTCACACTCTAAAAGTCCCCGCACTAATTTACCTAGAAATGTTCATATGACAAGGCAATGGCATGAGGTCAATTATAGTGAAATGCCATACACCTCTGCGTAGTTAATGACGTCGTAAACATTTACCAGCATCTAATTAATGTAGTGCACAATCGTTAATTCAGTGGGGAATCATTTACTCAGGTCATTAGGGTATCAACTTAGGTTCGCTGCATTAATGATGGAGAGGGTTCATGGTAGGAGTGGGTATGTAATCAGAATAAGAATTTATTTGAATTATGTGTAATTGGAAGTATAAGGTATCAATAATATAAGGTATTATTACTATTATATTACTATTATAAGATCTCTTTTTAGCATGTGATGTGAAAACTATGAACTATAGAGATTATAGGTAATCTATTGTAATACAACGATCTTATAATAAAGAATTTTCAACATGTCATATATTATGGAACTGTGTCAACTCTAGTTGAAGAAAACGGTCAACATTTCACTAATTTTCGATATGTAAGTTGCAGTTACAATTTCTGTTTCTGTGATCGTACATTTTAGAAAATTTGATAGGTTTCTTTAAATTAAGTTGCTTTGATTGCTCAGCGTCTGCTGCTAATAAATTTTTCCCTGTTTTTTTCCATATTAAGATTTTTCCACGTATGAGTTATTATACCTACGTCTTTTTTATCCTATTATGGGATAAAGTATTAGCCACTGCAAGACAAAAAGTAACCAACCAAGGCTAGGTAATACATGAATAACATAAAGGCATATAAACCTCGCATCTTAAATAACAAAGTAAAAAGTAATGGAGCATTACAACTGATTGCAATAACATTCACGTAGAATATTGTTACATAGCCGGCGAACAATTTGTTTCGGCATTGTTTACCGTCGCTTACTGCGCATAATTTATTCGTTTTGAATATTCAAAGCGTTAGCTCGATACTCGTTTAATTTTCTAATATGGCAATACAAACTCGTAAGATAATATTTTGTTAAAATCACAACCGATTGTGCCGCCTTGGTGTAGGGTGTCGTGGCTTTATTAAAAAAAGAAACTATGGTTAAATATCATCATAATACCAATAATGAAAGCTTGTCTTATCATCTTATCAAGAAGCCTGCAAATCTGCACGAGTTCTTTGTAAAAAAATAAAATAAATGTAAAGTGCTATGCTATAATATGCACCTAAATACACGCTATTTTATATTATACATAATTGATGAAATTTAACTGAAGTTTTTTTTTTATTGCAGCGAATGGCGAGGCGGGCCTGCCGTTCGCCTGATGGTAGCGATAGGACCACTCATGAACTGTGGCAAAACCAAACAACACCTTAAATTACAAAGCAATGTTTGGCATTCTACTGCGCTCGCCATCCTGAGACATAATATGTTAAGTCTCAATATGTCCAGTAGTTACTCTGGCTACAATATCCTTCAATCCGAAACACAACAATGCATTTAAACTGCTGGTTGGGGAGATATAGACATTGCGGTGGTACCTACCCAGGCGGCCTCTCACAGAGAGAGACCTACCAGTAAAAGTGCTCTGCGTTGAACTGCCATGTTAAGAAAGCGTCTTTGTTTATTTCAATTCGATTCGAATACATTTATAAAAATGACGGGCCACTTAATAAGCTTGTTTCTGTACCTGCCTTAACTCTATCCAGATATAGGATCGGAGAATTAGCCATGTTCAAAAATGCTTTACCTTGTATTTTAAAATCGACACTGACAGCTGATTGCCTGCTTAACATCAACTGTTTCAGAAGTAAATATTTTAGTCTACATTGCTGGTCTAATGTGATTGATACACTCCAAGAACCAATAAAATGAGCAACCGGTAAAAAATAAACTTTGAATCATAACAAAATAAGTAATATCCCGTGTGATAGGCCCACTATGGCCACACTAGCACATCGAGTTTCCTATTATTAATCATTTCATTGCTTTAATGAATGTAAATTATGCAGATTCACAGTCTGTATCACAATGGAGGCGATCTTTGTCGGCACAGGGCTCTTAGATAAAGGCTTTCGGGTAATTCAACATTTAGAGCCGCGCACGTCATACGCACTCCGTTGATGAATACCCCGTTATATTTTAACACTTTACGTAAAATATTTATGATGGAATACTGAATACTAAAGCTTGTAAAGGAACATTCACTATTGAAAATAAAATAAATTTGCTATCAGCCAGTGATGGGATGATAGATATTTATCATAAACAGGAGCAACATTGTTCAAAACTTATAACTAAACATTGCATGGCATTACCCTGCGTTCGTCACTCCGAGACTTAAGGCTCTTAAGTCTTAATGCCCAGTAATCACTGGGTGTACTATCGTGCAGACCGAATTTAGACAGTAGAAATGGACAAGGTGGTACCTACTACCTATTTCGACAATATCTTGTGTGCAACGACTTACCTCCTAGAAGCTTTCCCATGAACATGAATATGGTACAGATCATAAGCACACTGTAAGTCAAGCTTTTTAAGAAGAATTTTCGTATCATAATGCTGCAGGTCCGTCGAGAAGAAACAATGATGATTGGTAAACAAACGTGGTAAAATGATGGATACATCGAATAGGATATTTGGTTAACCACAAGGGCGTAATGCACTTTTTAGGCTTCAAATATAGTTTTGGAAATAACTAACAGGTACGCAAGTTTCGCCATCCAAATATTTATTTGTACGCAAGTTTCTTTTAAAAACCTTCAATATTAAGAAAATTCGGAAAGTGCAGAAAAGCACACATCAAGAGATAAATTAATTTAACCAACAGCGGCTTTCTAGAATGGAACTCGGCAAATTGTGATGTTATCTTTTAATTCGGTTTCCACTGAGCGCGCACCACTTTCGCAGATTCATTTAACAAACTGTGCGCCAATTAGAATTTCTTTATTCCTGATCTAATTTAAAAGTAATCACTATTATACGTATTTAGTTTTATACTTTATTTACTATAAATATGCATAAAGTAGTAACTTAACAAGTTTAAAGATGAAGTAAAGACATAAATACATGTAAGCGTATATTTATTATGTTAAAGGGAGAGACAAATAAAATACAATTAAATAATTTTGTGTATTTTACTATTCTGTTAATTGGATTTCAAAAAATATCGTATTTGGCTACAATCTATACCTTTTTGAGCCAAGCCAACTTTGCTTTTGCAACTTTGCAAGCACAATTTTGGCTCATAAATGAAGCTGTAGACATGATCTCAGACATAGTAGTAAAACGATAGTCTAATCATCATCAGCGTCATTAACAAAAAATATCATCTTTTTTACCTACCGACACATTGGTACGTCCACTTATTGGTATACCTTAAGTAAACTCAACTACAATAATTCTACTTCACAATATTTGCTCACATAAATTATCCCATCCACATCAACAAAAGACAAATACACCAAATTGATTAATCTTAAACACGGGGTGACAAAAGAGATTGGTCAGTGAGTTGTGATCACTGAGCAATGCTAATCGGGGCGCTAGACGCGTGCCCATACCCCTGAGACCCCACATTAGACTACACCGTACTGGGGTACGGGGTACCCATACCGGGGTACCTTTAGACCCCAGCGAGGCAAGTGACGGATTACCCCACGATTGTAGGCGACGCGCGCGATATTGCCCCAATTGTCAGATGTCACTATCGGTAGATGTTCCGTTGCTGATAACGCGTTTGATGTCGGAACTTTTGATTCTTTTAGGATGGCGTGGCTAGATTGTTTTGTCGCGTTCGTATTCTCTGTGATAAATTCTTATTTTTTCTAAAATTCCAGAGTTGGAGAATTCAGTTGTACTTTTTTAAAATGTGAATTGTGTTAATTTATACTTGCGTGTTTCGATGTCTCGAATCCCAGGATTTAACGTGTATTCTTGATTTGTTATACAAATTGCACTATTTGAATTTTGTTATTTCTTTTGATGATAAACGGACAGCCATGGAACCTATGTTAATGAGAGATATGTAAATGAGAGATTTTCCTAGTTTTATCATCCAAAGGTTAAAAACAGAATATGCCTTATAACACCTACCTACCCATAACTACCTAACCTATATTTAAAAAAATATTGATATGAAGATTTACATTTACTGTCGAAAGAAAAAAATAATAATTATATAAATACCAGCGAAAGAGTATGCCTAAGATATTAAATACACCTATTTTATTCAATTTTCAATAGAAAGTATAAACTGTGGTCCATGAGATAGTTTATTTAATATTCTACTGGTCTTCTACATCTCTCCATCATTTTTAATCCCTTCTTCTCCAAGGCTGTAAACTCGCTTAACGTCACCGCTGGTAGTAGTTTTCACTAATTGACCGCAGTATTACATAAACAAATAAATAATTAAAACTTATACCATTAAAAAGTTAATGTGTAGATTTATTAAAGCACGCGCAAAAATTGTTTTGAAAACCGATCCATAGACAAAAAAGTTATGTAAATATGTAAGTAAAAAATAAAAACACATAAATAGAAACGCATACAGAATCTCCTATTAAAGGCGTTTAAAAACCGCAGACAGCAATAAACAAAATGTGCTAAAATATTTTAAATCTTCCATTACTATTGCGAATGCATTAGCACAATCGTTAACGCACAATTATTAGCATAAAACTAGCATACGTCACGCGGGCCCGCCCACAGCCAGATGTGTCTTGTAATACTTAATATGGGTTCCGTATGCTAATATTTTTTCATCATTCACATTGTAAAGTTTTTATGAATGTTAAAATGTGGGCACGCGCGCGTTAATCTGTGCGGTGCATATTTTTTGCAGAATTAAAGAGTTAATTAATGTTTTTTTTCATCTGTAATGGGCCACATACGTTCAAAATATATTTCACCACATTATAATAAAAAAATTTTCATTGACTTTAATAGAATAAAAGTTATCAAATGTAATTTTGCTAGACAACTAACAAAAGCGAATAGTGCCACATTTTATGAAAAAATGTGATATATTGGCTTATATAGGTACGTCGCCACGACAACAAGCTACTTCTACGTTTGAAAAGATTTGGACCTTAATCCACCACGCTGGTCTAGTGCAGACTGATTGCATTCACATATCGTTGAAATTCTTGTGCAGATCTCTCGGGTATGCAGGTATCCTGCCAATGTTCCTACACCTTGAAAATTAACTATAGCTTACTGCAACTAAATATGTAAAAATTTAACGTGTCTTGGAATTGAAGATTCGATGTCTTATAATTGTAATTGTCTTGTAATTCAGCAACCTAAATATGGCTCAATGATTTATTTATTTACAAAATTTACATTACACCAGTGAAAAATATAAAATAAATAGCGAAGAGAACAAAGTACAAGTAAGTCTTATCATCCGAAGTGATCTCTGCCAGACAACCAATGGCTAGATAGGAGAAAACGATTAATATGGAATAGCATAAGGTGTAATAAAAATTAAGAAATAAGTATAACAAAAAAATAAGTGAATACTAATTGTGCACTAATAGTCAATCACCACGAACTATAACGGTGAAGGAAAACATCATAGGGAAATGTTTCAAATGCTATGCAGGTGCATACTACAGTGATTTGTATACTTTCTATGCAATGTCCGCCAACCCGCACTAGGCCAGCGTGGTGGACTATATGGCCTAACCCCTTTCAACCGTGCTCTCGATTGTAGCGAAGGGTCATGCCCTGCAAGGATGGAAGGTACATATATTGGCTGCCACACACACATACAAATTGAATATACATTAAATTAGGCAAGACATGAATATAGATAAATACTCTGAAGACCATTGGTGCGTTACCGTATTACAAATGCAACGACACAAACTATTTTAATTACACTGTATAGAATAACGGTGTTGCTTGCTAACTACGAACCACTAAAACTGTAATGTCATAAAGAAGTAGCCTACCCTACATCAAAACATAGTAAAATTAATTAAAGAAATAGTAGGTGGATCGTAGCATTTTTATGTTTTCTTAAATATCAATCAAAATATCAACTTTATCGTGCCTTTATTTTTTTTATTGCAATGAATGGCAAGACGAGCATGCGGTTCGCCTAATGGTAAGCGATACGACCGCACATGAACAGAAGTAAACCAAACAACACCTTAAATTAGAAAGCAATGCTTGGCATTCCACTGCGCTCGCCATCCTGTGACATAAGATGTTAAATCTCAATATTTTCAATAGTTACAATGGCTACAGCATCCTTTAATCCAAACAACAACAGTGCATTTATACTGCTATTTGGCGAGAGAAATTGACATTGCGGTGGTCTCTACCCAGACGGCCTCTTACATAATATGAGAGGTACCATTCATTTATTTGTTTATCATTTTTTTTGTCTGCTTTTTAGTTGTTGATGTAGACGGAACTATGATATAGTAAGGTGGACAAAATAATCTGAAATTCATTGTTTACTTACGTTAGTTATTGTATCGTCTGTTGGTGGATCTCTTAAAATGTTCAAATATAAGAAATATTTCATAAAAGCTTTATAATTTATTAAAGCATTAAAGCATAAGACACAAAACACACTAACCCAATAATTTGTTGATCACTAAATCATTTTTTATCGCCAACAAATTGCAATAAGGCGCAAGTAATTTCCTTGGCGTTTCTCGTATAATTCATAATTTTAACGTAACGCTACATATTATGATAAACAGAGGATGTATCGTAGGTATTTCTGGGGAGGTTGTAATGATTAATCGTGCTACATGAATATGCATGAGTATTAGAGCTGTCAGCCGCGGCCCGAGCGCCTTTAAATAATATCAAATTAAACATGTACGCCGCGCCGTGCTCTACCTGAATATCAACGTCTATGTTTTAAGGTTATGTGGGTGGAGGTTTTGTTAGTGTGGGTATGTGTTTTTCTTATTTATTTGTGTAAAGTAATTGTAAATTTGATATTTTTTATTGCTTGAATTTTTTGAGATATAGTATATTTTACAAAAAATAATTTTGTCTAATTTGGTAGAGCATTGATAAGAATATTTTGTTTTAAATAAAATCAAAAACACTACATATATAATTTAAATTCCATTGGTATTACGTACTCTTTTTTATTTACGTTAATATACATTATACTTTTTAATTCTTACAATTTCACATAGTCGTTGATAAGGAAATGTATGTCATATTTCACTAATAAAATTTTATTTGTTACATAATATTCAACGATGGACCAAGACATCAAAATTGATATTCGATTAATTAAACAGTAGGCATACATATATTCAGCACAAACACAAATACATCAACATCAAACCAAAGACACGAAAGACAAAGACAGCACAAATCACAAAAGAAATCAAAAACAAATTTCAATCATACAAAACTCGCACAGAATAAACACCGGGGTAATTTCGCCCGTTATTATTTCTGTCGGGCATTATCATCTAAATCGCATTGCGCCGCCATTTACGGTGTTTAGGTATTTGCACACTATTGTTAGTGGCGTTGTGTATAAAATAAACATTTGTTATAGCTGAAGGGACGGCCACAATATCGGCTGGCGTATCCCGCATTATCATTAGAATGGAAACGGCTGATATATGGCCGCGCCGCTCCGGACTCTCGTGTGAATAGTGGTTTTGTTAACTAAAATAAACGGAGTTATTGTAGAAAAAATACGTGGATGTCTTTAATTGAAGGTGAAATTGGTGTTGGAAATTAAATTGCTTGTTAAGAGACATATAAGTGATATAAAATTAATTATAAATAAATAAATAATAACCTACTTGACAGATTTGGTGGCGTATTTACTTGGGAAGCTGGCTGTAAATCGAGATGCCGCGGTCCTACCACAGAGTACTTTGTTATATAGGAAATTCTTACACAAGCGAGTATTTGTATGACCCACAGCAATATCTATCTGCATCAGCCCATATATGCCCCATTGCAGGGCATGGGACTCCTCTATAGAGGGAGAGTACGATTGAGAGAGGTACGATTGGTAGGGGTAGTACGAGTTAGCGGACTTTACATACAATACAAAATTCTTATAAATTTCTTTGACTTGCAGGTTTTCCTCACGTTTTTAATGCGTGTTGATTGTGCTGTTAATACACATATCACTTTGAAAACATAGAGGTGTGCCCCGGGATTTCAACCGGCGATCTCCAACGACATGTTGGCAGCCGCGTCTTTCCAACCAACGGGCCACCATGCACTTCTATATTCTATTTCTTTTAGTGGAAGGAAGGAAGTGGAAAACCTCTTTTAGTTTCTAATACCCACTACACAAGACTGATTTTTTCAACATGGAGTCCAAACTAAGTGTCACTATTGTTTCTACAATAATTGCAACGGTCAACAAAACTGAGTTTACTCAACTCTCCGTAACGTCCAAACAGACAATTTAGACTGACACCCTCAAACATCTCAAAATTCCCATCGCGCAAGCGGAATTATATTTGTTTAGAAATGAGGGGCTTGATGAAATCTAAACTGAATTTACACGAGGCGTTGTCACAATGAGAGGACAGTAGAATAAATACTACGAGAGGGATTGGAGGTGTAGGATGAGTGTGGCGGACGCGTGGCGCTCGTGTGGCGCGCGTGTGGCGGTCACGTGGCTCTAAACCGACGCCGGTGCCCTAAGAAGGGCGTTTTATAATTCGAATAGGAAATATTACACGCTAATTTCACCGCGTTTGGTGTGTAGATTGATTTCGCGTTTATGGACGCTTCGGTAATAGATGTTTGATGTTGATTAATTGAATGGTGACGCGAATGTGCTGCGGTTACAGTGGTAATTAAGTTTCTAATTTTGGTATTCCGTTATGCCCGATGTGTTATTGTAAAATTGAAAATATTAAAACCTCTTGGCAGTATCATTCAGCATAAAATTACCAATATAATGATCATTACATAATTCATTGTAAATTCTGAACACAGAAATGTATTTTGTTCATTGTTCAAAACATTATGAAATAGCTTAAAAAAATACTATATTTTTTTTAAATTTAAAACATGCCTTTAAAACAAAAGGAAACCTATTCAAAAGCAATTGAGCAAAACCCTATCAATTTCACTTTTAAACTTAATACAAACTACATAACAGTATGAATATCGATAAACACATATCCAATACTCGCACGGTACATTTCGTATGAGAGTAATAGTTTAATCAGAACGCGGTGTAAGCCATAAATTCAATTGTAATTATATGTAGTGGAAGTAACTGCCGGGAACTAACGGCTTTACGAGCCATGTGATTGAGTCTCTTCAACTATTCCATTAACTGGAGACGCTCTCAAAGTTGCTTTATGCTTTGTAATTAAAGCGCACTGATGTTTGACTGACTTGAATCAAATTTAGCTGACAGATTATGGTAATTGAATTGCAGGATATTTGTATTATTTTGGAAAGCGATCATTCCATGAATGTGTATAGACAGGCCGGCATAATTGTGGCGATCAGTGAGAGCGGTTGTGTGATCGCCACCTCACGTCAATCGAATGCATTTACTGCAGATGCACTGTTGACACGTTGTAGTGACAAATAAAAGAGACGGTCTCAAAGTTGCCTTCTATGCTTTGTAACTTTCGTGGCTTGTATCAATTACTTTAGATGAAAGATGGCACAAGTTGCAGACTACAATATTTAATTAATTTGTGAGCGTTTTTGCCAGTGGATTCGTAATCTGTCTTTCCACGAACTATTGTTAGATTTCAATACGAAATTAATTTGATAGTCTCTCCGTACGTTTACATAAATGTAATATGTTACATATATCCAAAAGCAATAAATGTATCTTAACTTTTTACGTAATTATAACAATTTTGAGAAATAAATAAGTTGTTAAATATTATATTCTGACTAAATACTGCATGCAAAATCAACTTTAACATAAAACGAGTTCTTTAATGTTTCAGTAAACAATTTACATGAGATATATTAAATCCACAGCAAATACAAGCGAATTAAAGGAAGCTACTGTCGACCGTCGCAGGTAAACATAATTAAATCGACACCAGACGAATCTCGCCGTATTAATCCATAAATCTTTTTAAACATCACTCATCCAGACAGATTACCTCTGGTACAACGCCGGCAAAAAAATATCGCAGCCTACGATTATTTCCCGCTACGTTGAATCAACACGCGCGCCCATTCATCGGTGCAATGAAAATATTGGCCGTTTATCTTTTGTTTTTCCATTTCGCAAACCTTTCGGTTTACTCGGTGTTTGAGCGCGAATGTGTGAGCTGACAGAATTCATTTATGCAACAACTAAAAGGATCCGCGCCCGGTGATGTGTGAAATCACTATTTTGTTTGATGGTATTAAGCTCTTTCAATTTTATTTTTCGCTGTTACACATTCATAACGTGTAGGCTTTCCATGTAGACGTATTTTATTTAATGTTTAGATGCTGCCGGGTTGTTTGAATACGTTTTTGTATGAACAAACTGGGGGTTTATTTGCAGAGATTATATTTCGAATTGCAATTTTAACTTATGTTATTAATATTTATGTAAGTTAACAGTAAAAATTGTATAACGCTATTGTTTACTATGAGCCATATAACCTTAACCAGATCAATGTGAAAGACTTATACATACATGTTGTATTTCGTATATGTTCTTTTTTTTATTTATGTTACAATAAGGATTTAATACTGTGTATAAAATATCAGTAGCCGACACTAAGGTGGTTTTTTCTACATATTACGTACCTTATCTCAATCAAAAATAATTGTTTTAATTGCAGTTTTGCTTGCAAACGAGAAGTATCTTTTATTAAAGTCATAGTTAGACTATAAAAAATATAGCAGTTTAAATGCACTGTTGTGTTTCGGATGAAAGGGCATTGTAGCCAGAGCAACTACTGGTCATATTGAGACTTAACATCTTATGTCTCAGGATGGCGAGCGCAGTGGAATGCCAAACATTGCATTCCAATTCAAGGCGTTGTTTGGTTTTGCTACATCAGGCGAACGGCATGCTCGTCTAGCATTCAATGCAATAAAAAAAAAACAAATATACAAACAAACATACAAACAAACATACAAGTGAAGCTAATATAAAGCGTGTAAAAAGAATATAAGAATCATGTCAATTCCGATCGTACTTACACCTTTGATGAATTGTTGGCAGCGCCTGATCGTCTATATCAACGAAAAACTAATTTACTAACTACTAACTACTAGATTACATTTACGGCAAAAAACAACAAAATTATTTTAGTTACTGTTAGGTGCCATGCGAGATTATTTTGAATATTAGGTACCTATATTCAAATTAGATATCGTTTAAAATAAAAAACGACCATCATTAATGTTAATTTTTAATTAGTTAACAATTATTTACACCTTTCTGCATTAAATCAAAGTTATTTTAGTTACAAATATTTACCTCAAGGTAGAGACAACGTTCCCTTAATAATTATGTTATTTATTTATTCATATTGCTTCTTATATTCCTGACTCTGCTAAAGTTTGGTAACGTCAAGTTCTATTCTAACTCAAGGATTTAGGTACAAGTTTTGACGGCCAAGATTATTCCTCGTCCCATTTCACTTTCTGATATTTTGTTCCATGTAGCGACATCTAGTTCAACTAAACCAAACTACTCGATTTGCTTAGGTTGATTTGCTACTCAGCAATAGATGGCGCTGTTAACCTTATTTTAAAATTTCTAGTAAAATAATAATATACGGTCAACAAATTAATGAGATTAACTTGTATTACTTGTTTTATATACTTACATAATTTTGTGAATGGAATATTTTTGCGTGATTACACCCGCACGAGTACCTCACCCAAGGTTTTAGTACCGTTGAATGTTTTAGGCACTACTATCCAACTAAACTAAGCGTTTGACGTTTCATACTTTTCAACTATGTACAGGCGTAACTTACACAATTTCAAGAACATTTCGCCTAAAACCATGAAATTTGGCTTTTTACGGCAAGCGAAATTAAAATTGTGTGAGTTACGCTTGTCTAAATATGTTTAAAATTGAAAAATATGAAACGTCAAACGGCACCTGTTAGTTTAGTTGGATAGTATTTATTTTATTTTTAATTGGGATCTGCGTTTATATTGATTTTTACCAAATTTTACACCTCAAACATATGTGTGCAGATTCAATAACTAATAACAATAACACAGCGTACATGAAAAATATATTCTGTCTATAAAATACGATAACTGCATAAAACACATAACATTAGAAATAATCATTTTTTTTATGACGTTAGCGACGTTATATTATAACTAAGTCCACAGTAGATTTTTGCTTGAGCCTTAACTATTGATTGTAGATGAATAGTGGACAGATTAGGCGCTGCGGCAATGCAATTTAGCTTTATAATATACCTATCAGGAAATGAGTTGAAACCTAGAAATTTTAAATTAAATAATATTTTTTTCTCTACAATTTCACATACTTGTTGGACAGGGAATAGGGAAATATACAAAAGAAACAACTTCGAAATATAAAAATACTTTATATTATCGCATTAACCCAACTCCAAAACGAAAAAATATAATTTGTTCGCATATCATTCGTAATATAACAATTAAGTACTACAAAGTACTAAATCTGTTTACACAAAATCACAGATATCAACAAAAATACAACAATATTACAATTTGTTAATTTAAACTTTATGGGGCTTTACGAATATTCGCATGTATTGTGGAGGATAATACAAAAATTGTGACCTTGTTACTAAATACGTCCTGTTGATACAATGCTATAATCCTTAAAGAACTTATAGCTATTGAGAAATATTTTCTATATAATCACCACGCCTGTATACCGCAAGAGTAGGTAGAGCCTACGGATTGCAATATTTATCTATTTCATTTTTCGTATTCACCCTCATTGGCGAATACAAGCCAACTTTTAAAGCGCAATTAACGTATTTATTGAGCAATCTTCTTCCTTAAATATAAAATTGGTCTTTAAGACTTAAACTTAAAACTAAAACAAATTCTGATAAAAATACACATTTTTATTTTCCTAACTACTTATACGTATAGATCGTCTACGGTTACATTTTATTATATTTACCCAATGTAATAAAATGTTAAAAGAAAAAACTGCTATTTTCTCAACAGAATGACAAGCATTAATTCGCACGCCAAAAGACCGTAGACGATTTATACAGTTTTCACAGTCATCGATAATGTCTTCCATCATCTTTACTTTTTTTGTTGACACGGCAATATGACCTCACAAGTCATTACACTTAATATACATGAAGTACCATCCAAATACAGTAATTAGCTTTCGCCAATTAAAACAATTAATCCGCCTATATTATTGCTTCTATACGGTTTACTTTCAACTCCTACACGAACGAAGGATGTAATCATATGTAAAACACATCAAATTGCAAAATTCCTTCCCAAAAGAGGGCCAAATTTAATGTGACCGAGAAAAATACCGCTAATTATTTTAAAGGTGCCAAAAATGTTAATACCCAGAGTCGTAAAGAATAGACTGGTTACATATATCTTTCAGAAGTTGTGTAACTTTTCTACTTTACTTATATTGCTAATAATAGTGTACATGGTTCCTCTCAAATGCATTTTAAACTAAGACAAATAATTGATAATATAAATAACAAATGATGCCTTTTTAGCTGCCAGCAGATCTGCGTTATTATAATTAACAAAAACAAAACATATGTCATGGATATAAATGCAATCAAAACAGATCTGTGTGTATATTGTCACGCATATTCCCTAAAGGGATAAACAGAGTGATTACATAGATAATATAATATGCACTTATACTTGAAATACTGTAATTTTTTGTCGTTAGAAGTTTTAATTAACTATATTAAATTTTCATAACTCTGACAATGGAATCATTCAACTTTTTTAAACTTAGTATAATACCGATTTTAATAACATTAAAATGTGTTAAACGTAGCGTCTGTAACACAAAAAGGCTTGAATTATACAAAACAATTATACAAACATAACAAATAAATAAATACAGAAAAATATAACAAAATATAGTTTTTTAGAAAATGCACGTAATGTGAGGAAAAAGTATTCACTACTTTTTGTAAAAGCCTTTTATCACATTTTCACAAACTTCTTTTCATAAATAAATGAACTTACACCTCACTCCTAGAAGGGGTAAGTAGAGGTGCTTTCAGGACACACTTCCGTTAAATAATAGGCAGTTAAATAAAAAGGTAGCTGTGTGATTTTGTTAAAATACTTATTGAATTACGGTTTACGACGGTGATAGAATTTTACATTTGGACGGAGTAGCTTTGACAGTCAATTTGGTCATGGACAAACTACTTCAACGAGAGATACAATAAATATTATAGTTTTTCTACCACTGCCATATGTTTGTATCTAACGTTATACAAATATACATCTACACTGTAGCAGGATACAACATGCTTTAAATAAATGCTTCAGAAGATAAAGGATTTCTGATATCAATATTTTATTAGATTCGGCTTGGTATAAACTTGTGTGAGATTTTATGTATTATGCATACATTCTACAATCAATGTGAACATTGTATAAAAACATAATTTTTATTTTGTGTCGAATACCATAGCACCCTTGAACATCTCTGTTTCTTACTGTAGAGTTTGACAAACCATTGGATGCCAACATACCATTACAGAGTTACATTTAATTAAATCACAGATAATTACTAAAATATCCTCATGGTGTTGGCGCATCCATGGTTCATCCTATACTGGACGTACATCATGCCAGAGTTGTGCCAATAGTACAAAGCTCCCAGCACTAGGACGTGCCACCACTGGTGCGAATGGCCTATGTAGTCCATCTGTCCCGGGAACCACCGCTCTGGAATCTGTAAAATGTATGAAACATAATTTAAAAATCGACTCAAAACACTAATATCCAAGTTGTAAAACTAAGAAATATGTTTTTTTTTTCTTATTAACTTACGTTTAATCAAATTTGGAAGACGTATAAACTTCACAGCAGTCATTTTAATTTTCACAATGAATTATAAACTTATCGTTGCCAGTAAATTTAAACACAAATTGACATAAAGACATTGCATAAAAGCAATGTCCTATTGACCCCACGCATGGATGAGACAAGAGATTTCACAAGAACATAACGCTCATCAAAAAGAACAATGACGTAGGGGAAGGCCGGGCAAAGTGGATACCTTAAGGTTTGTAAGGTTATAGCAGAAAAGGTATATAATACAAAATCAAAATAATTATCAGAAACCAGTCTTTATTTATTGCTCGTACAAATACGGACATCAGTTACCATTAATATTTAAGCAATAATCAACTACAATTAAAATTTAAAAAAGTACGAAAGTATTCGCTTTGCCCGATACCCCGGGTAAAGCGGATACAGTACTTGGGCAAAGTGAATACCCATATTAAATCTCTGATAACATAAAAATAACTTTGATAAACTGAAAAAAAAAAAACTTTATTTATACAAGGTTTGCCTATACAAGGTTGCATAAGCCAAACCATACTTTTTAGCTGTGCTTTTTATTGATTTTCCAATTCTGCATAAATCAATAGCCGTTTGCATAGCATTTTCATCCCACATCCCTTGCTAAGATTTTTTTTATATTTATTCACCATCTGAAACAAATAAAATACATGTTTAGATAATAAGTCACCAATGAGAAATGGCAGTCAAAGTAAATAGGGCAAAGTGGACCATATCCACTTTGCCCTATTCACTTTGCCCGACTAGGTAAGTTTTGAGGTTAACACTATTTATACAGAAACTAATAATTCTGCCTTTCTGTTAAATATACCATAAAAAACTACTTTGATATGCTACCAAATCAAGACATTCCTATAAATCAAAAACTAGTAATAAAGGAGAATTGATCAATGTACTTACTGCGTAAAATCAATCTTTTATTTACGAAAACACAAATCTCCACTCTGCGGATGGGACGCGACGCGGACCCTCGCTTCTATGTTTGCCGCGTATTAAACCAAGATGGCCAAACGTAACAGTGGTGGCGTGTTGAATGAAAAAATAATAATTTAGGAATAGTGGGGAGTATTCGCTTTGCCTGGGGTATTCACTTTACCCGGCCTTCCCCTAATTACTTTTTAGCTGTTTTTCGGAAGAATGTTTTAAAAGTTCATTAAAAATATAATTTATTTCCAACTATTCTGATGAAATCTTTTATTAGTTTATGTGTGTACTTTACTATGAACCATAATTCATAATAAATTAGTGTAAAGACTTAAGAATTAAAAAAAAAATCATATAAAACAATCAAACATTTTCATCATTGTAATTACGTCGTTGTTCTATTGGATGAGCGAATATGATTGTTGTAGGCTCACCTTAAACGCGTAGATAATGAAAGCGGTCCCACTAATGATGTACATCCCTATCACTCTAGGGAAGAACATCTGGAAAAGAAGAAATCATAACATTAATTAAAAACATATACTACGTTAATAACAATATTTATTTATTTATTTATTTAAATCTTTATTGCACACAAACTTAACAATACAAACAAACAGAAATAATTATAACAAAGAGTACAAATGGCGGTCTTATCGCTCAACAGCAATATCTTACAGACAACCATGGGATGGATTTAAATGAAGGAGAGGGAGAGAGGGCAGTATAACAAATAAAGAATTACTTAAAGCTAAATAATATAAATTAAACATAACTACTAATATACATATACATATCCATAAATATATATATATATATATATATATATATACATACATACATAAAAATAAATAATACAAAATCATATATAAATTATAATATACTACAGTTTCCAAATGATTGAATGAAAATAAGTAATAGTGAAGACTGCTTTAAAGGGAAAGGTAGTGCTCTTTAATCTGTTTTTTAAATGACGACAGCGTTTGCGCCTGCCTCACCACAACAGGAAGCGCGTTCCACAACCGAACTGCTTTGACAGTAAAAGAATTATCCATTGCTGTCGTGGTATGCACAGGCATTCTCAGCTTAAGATTCTCAGACGACCTCAAGGATCTCGAATGGGAGTCATGAAGAAAAATGAATCGTTCTTTAAGATAAGATGGGGTGAGAGGATTAAACAAAATATTATAAAGAAGAGAGAGAATGTGAGTATTCCGACGAAGCCGAATAGGTAACCACTTGAGCTTAGCACGAAACTCAGAAACATGGTCATATTTGCGAAGACCAAATATGAACCTTATGCAGAAATTTTGAAGACGCTCAAGTTTATTTAGTTGGTCCTCGGTGAGATCTAGATAGCTGACATCGGCATAATCAAGGATGGGGAGAAGGAGGGTTTGCGCAAGCGTAATCTTCGTGGTAACGGGTAAAAAGTTGCGTAGCCTTCGCAAGGACCTAGCGGAAGCAAACACCTTCCGGCTAATATCCGAGAGCTGTGGACCCCAGGTGAAAGATTTGTCTATGTGTATGCCCAGATTGCGAACGGAGTCACTAAAAGGAATTTTGACACCTTCACAATAGACACCAGGTAATTGGGACAAGTCAAGCCTCGAGATCATCCTGGGGCTGCCGACAACAATGACTTGGGTTTTAGCGGGGTTAATCTTTAGACCATGAGCTATACTCCAATTACAGATGTGTTGAATGTCTGTATTGATTTTAGCAATTGCATCAGTCATCTTGTCTAACGGAGCTTGAGTATAGATCTGGAGATCATCAGCGTAGAGGTGGTAGGAAGAACGAATGAGATTGGTTATGGAGTTAATAAAGATAGCGAAGAGTAGAGGAGATAGCACGCCGCCCTGTGGTACGCCAGCAGATACGGGGCACCAGGAGGAAAAGTTTTCCTCCACACGGATGCGTTGCCGGCGTCCATACAGGTAACTACGAAACCAATCAACTGCCATTGGAGATATGTTAAGAGAACGGAGCATGGTAAGTAATACGTCATAGTCGACAGTATTAAAGGCATTGCTGAAGTCCAGCAGAGCGAGCACAGTCAGCTTGCCTCCTTCCATGCCTGATCTGATGCCATCCGTGATGTGGGTCAAAGTGGTAGTCGTACTATGTCCAGGACGAAACCCAGATTGGAGAGGATTTAGAAGGTTATGCCTGGAAAGGAAATCATTGAGTTGGGTATGGATCAAACGTTCTAGGACTTTGGAAAGGAAAGGAAGTATGGAAATAGGACGAAACTCAGAAAGTTGACAGGCATTGGGTTTTTTGGGAATCGGGATAATATGAGCTTCTTTCCAAGCAGTGGGAAAAATCCCAGAGGAGATGGAGTGGTTTAGAATATGGGTAATGATAGGAAGGGTTTCGTCTAAGACAGGGAGAATCATGTTGCGACTAATACAGTCGCTACCCATAGCGTTCGATGACAAAAGATTGATGGTCTTCTTAACATCACAATTGGCAAATTGTTGAAAGATAAAGGTAGAACAAACGGGAGGCTGAAGGGTGGAAAGATACTTAATAGTTTTATCTTTGGTTGTCCTATCAAAGTAGGACAAGGAAGAAAAATGAAGGTTTAAGGAATTTAAATCTATGGATTTAGGAATAGAATCTTGTTGTGATTTACCCACTCCCAGTGTTTTTAGAAATTTCCAGACTTTGGCTGGATCACCGTTTTCGACTGAGTTGTGAATGTATCGGCGTTGTGCATTTCTACACACCTTACTGCAGTGATTCCGGATAGTTACATATTTTAACCAGTTAGACTCGCTAGGACGACGATTATATCTATTTTTGGCTGATGCTTTTTTAGAGAGTAACTCTTTGATGTCGATAGTAAGCCAAGGTGATGGTAAACGTTTAAGTTTGACTGGCCTGACAGGTGCATGCCTATCAAAAAGTTCAGTCAACTTGCTGTTAAAAATATGCAACTTAGTGTCAACACAATCTGTGTCAAGAAGCGAGCTCCAGTCTATGTTGTCAGCATCTTTGCGAAGATTATCAACATTTATACCACGAAAATTTCGTTGCAGAAGGACTTTAGGAGAGGCTTTAGGTGGACGGATACGATAGGAAAGGAACAGCAAATCATGAAAGGAAAAAGCGTCGGCGGAACATTGTCCATGTTTTGCAACTAGGTTTGGGGAGGAAACAATGATAAGGTCAAGAAGAGAAGGAGTGTTGTTGGGGGAATGGTGAGTGGCTGAAAGAGGAAGAGTAGAAAGATTACAGGATTGGATAGTATTCAAAAGAGAGGAAGAGCGATGATCTTTCTTAAGGAGACAGGTATTAAAGTCACCCATGATTATGGTTTGACTGTACGAAGGAACCAAATTCTCGAGAATTGTTTCAAGAGAAGAAAAGAAGTTAATGTGAAGCGAAGGACAATAGTAAACACCGAGTAAAAGTTTATTAAGTGAGAATTCCACCTCTAAGAAAAGATGTTCGCCAGCATTGGGCAGTGGGGGTTGCGGTGATAAACTTACTATGGTATAGCGAAATTGTGTGCGGAGATAGATAGCAACACCACCACCACCTCTTACCGCGCGATCATTTCTGATGAGGTGGAATCCTGGGAGGGAGTAAGCGGAAGAAGATAGACAAGGTTTTAACCAAGATTCTGAAACAAGGATAGCATGAATATGAGTACAGTCAAAACTAGCCAGCATATCGGGAAAATGAGCCGGAATACTTTGGGCATTGATATGGACCACATTGAAATTCCTAGGGACGTCAGAGAACTGGCAAGAGAGAGTGTCGGCGAGTGAGGGAACACTGAGAAAACTGTCATCACTACAAGCAGAAAAATATTCTTCACTGTCACTGCTACAATTATTCTGCACATACATTGGAAAAATAAATACTATTAAAATATAAAATAAAAATTAATATAAAAATATAATAAAAATTATTAAGAAAGTAAAAAAAGAAGAAAATATATATATCATCCATCTGCCGGTTGAAAAACTAAATGTACTAGTACAATATAAAAAAGGCACTATCACTAAAAACAAAAAAAACATTGTAAGAGAAGAAAACAAAACAAAATGATTAATTAAGAGACAAAAGATTATGAATTAATATTGAACAATAGAAAATTAAAAAGTTATGAGAAACCAGGTAAACATTCCCCAACATAAAATATATATATTTAATAACTACATTAAAACAAAACTATACACAATAAATCAGTTTCTGAACGAAATGTATGCGTCACAATTGACAACTGACATAAACTGTCAAACAGTAAAACAAAAACTGAATTGAGGTTATGTGTAAATAATAATAAATAAGTGGGTGGATAAAACTAATAAATAAAAAAAAAAGGACAATAACAACAAAGACAGAATAAAAGTTAAGAGAAGAAAAAAAAAAGGTAGCCGAAGTGAAAAACAATAACAGGAAAGGCTGAGTCGATTAATGAATAAACACGGGGATTATTTACCTGGCCCACAAGCATTATGGAAAGAACAATGAAAAACTATTTCTTGACAGTTGCCGCTCGTCTAGTCTTGGGTGCGGCGACGGTCCTCTTGACTGGCGTCGGCTTCACTGGAGTGTCAACCCTCATCTGATCCAGCAGACTGAGCGACACAATACGATGCCGGACGTCAGCGCTCACGACATAGACATTTCCGTCTCGGGTCCAGGCGTTGGTGACACCAAACTTATCGCGAGCCGCCATGAAGACATCGTGTCTCCTCTTCGTAAGGAATTCCGAGAGAGTTATTCCGGAGCCTTTCAATTTGGTCTTGTTGAACCAGACCCTATCCCTCGTAGCAACATCCTGGAACTTTACGAGCAGGGGTCTTGGCTTGTTAGAAGAGGATGGTCGACCCATCCGATGGCAGCGTTGCAGGTCGTCGCTGTTGAAGTCCGTAAAGCCAAGACGCTGCTTTACAACATCCACAACCAATTGTGCGGACTTCTCATCAGCTTGCTCGGGAACACCATGTATTAGCAGCATCTTACGACGCCTCTGCATCTCCATGGTATCCACCGTGTTGGTCAATGCCTCTATCTGCTGTTGCAGCAGATTAAGAGCCTGGGTCACAAAGGCCTTATACGTGGCAAATTCTGCAGCCAAGTCAGAAGAACCAGATGATGTGGCCGAAGTCTTCAGAAGGTCCGATTCAAAAGCTGCCATCCTCTTGTGGAATTCCTGCTTCATGCCTTCCATAGAAGTTTTCAATTCAGCCTCCATGTTTTAGTGAAATTCAGTGCAGTGAAAACAGTAGTTAGAAACTCCAGAAAGGAAATCAGTAAGGATATGAACAATGATCACCGGCAGGTAGACAGTCTAACTGTTGTTATTAAACATATAAATAATGTAAATAATTACTTTTTAATATTTAAAATAAATAAAAATGTAGAGAGCAAAATTAATGACACTATCCTTTACAACTACCCACGCAGAAAAAAAAAAAAAAAAAAAAAAAAAAAAAAAAAAAAAAAAAAAAAAACAATACGTATTTGTATGATCTCTATAATTTCAGTCGGTATAATTAACAGATAAATATAAAATATATTTTATTAGAAATTTCTGTATTCTCTACCGAAGTAAAAATTCTGGAGGCTCGAATGGAAATGTCGAGACTAGATTAAGACGGAAATTGCTTTAGTAAAATAATAATTCACTAAAACATTTTTTTTAAGTTTCTCTGATTTGGTAATTTATATTATTGCAATTTCAATTCAAATTTTAAAAACATTAAAGAAATATATCAAAAATTTAACGCTGGTCCTTAAAAGTTATCCAATAGAGAATATGCATGCCATTTTTTTATATTTTTAATCGATTCTGTATGTTATTACATTACCAGAAAAAATATAAGACTTTATAAATATCAATCGAAAAAGTACAAAAAAATAATAAAAACTGCTATCAGTTTCGAAGCATTTAAACGCCATTATGGCGCGACCTCGCTGTGACGTCAGAGTCTACTATGTCAGCAACGTAGTATTTGGATTAAGCTTCTTTTATTAATTGCTACATAACTAACGTGACCATTTATTTTTTGTGCCAGAGCGGGACATCTGGGAAATTAAATAATAGTAAAAAGTTTTTGGTGTTTTACAAGATTTTGATAAAAAAGATTGAATTACAAAAAATAATCATAGCACTAAATACAAAATAGTTAGTTAGGCACAATTTATAAGACCCAGTAGTGGCGTGACTTCCCGGCAGATACATAATGTACTCAATAATTGTGGAAAAGTTTTTTAAATCAAGATTGGTTTTTACAAAAGTGCTGGAATAATTTGACCCAACCGTTTTCAGTAATAGTTCGATAACGCATTTCGAGTGGGAAATACTTTTTGATCATCGTTTGGTCTGTTTACAAAAGCGGGACTATGTAGGCCTTGCTGGGGACACCGGGACAGACTTCCTGAAAGCGGGACTGTCCCGCCTAAATCGGGACGTATGGTCACGTTATACATAACTGTATTTCGATTCCATTTTTTTATAATACAACGAAAACACAAAATAACTCTTAAACAAACGTAAAACAATACACCCAACAAGCTAAAACTTCATAAGATAGTGTACTCTGTCGTCACTTTCCTTTTCAAACGTTTCGAAAAAATTGCGCGGCAATTTTGAAATCTCATTTTTTAAGTATTTTTTTTACCGATTTGGAGTTGATGAATTTAAAAAAATATCTTATTGATATATTTCTATATCAATAAAGATTACAACAAAAAATATTTGACTTATTTTGGAGTCTCGTGCATATTCCCTATTAGTCAGCCCCATTATAAGGACATATCATATCTGGACACCGGAAATTTAATTTTCAAACGAATATGTTAATGACAAAACTAAAATACGGAAACAAAAATTCCAATAACGCCTCATAAAACACTAATGATGTAAACAATTTATTATACTACCAAAACCGTACCTACTGCTTTTCTAAATTACGATATTAAAATTCAATTACAACGCTATTGGCAAAATCGGAAGTGAGTGAGGAAGGTCGTTTTCAAAGACAACACCAATTTTAATTTTTTTGCAACATATAGTCATGCTAGTATTCTTAACAAAGTAAGCACACAAACTACAAATATACCACACAGTTCGGTGAACTTACTCTCATCCCAAAATATGAACGTGGCCTTTGACACCGATTTATTGTAGATTTTTCAAAAATGATACCTTTGATATTTAATGTTTTTATATACTTACGCGACTGCGTTACACTTTAAAATATAAGTTCTTACTTTAAGTAATTGTTAACATTACAACCTGCTCTATCCATTATGATTAAAATATTTTAAATTCTATATGATTCGAATGACAGCGTGTGGTCGCTCAAACTTGTTTTGTATTAATTGCCACATAAAATTCCACTTTGGCAATTTGTTTACATTAGCAATCATTCAAAATATTTTGCATATATTAATTTAAAATGAATTATTGAATTAAAGGGCTTAGGTCATAGTCAACTATGCTGACCCAGTGCGGGTTGGTGGAATTAACATACAGTAGAAAAATATGAAAATCTCCATTGTATATATATATTTCCTTCATTGTTATAGTGCGTGGTAATTGACTTCTAATACAAACATGAATCCGAAAAGACAGAGGTTTGCCCTAGGATTCAAACCAATGCAACTGGTCACTAAGCACCTAAAGAACTCTCGATCAAACTCGTGTTTAGCAGTGAGCAATTAACGGCTGATAACAGTACATAATTGTTGATTAATGGCCTTATTCACAGACGGTTTTAAAATCTATTTTAATTAAGTATCCAATGTTTGTCCATTTCGAGCGAATTGAATTTAGTATATAAATAAAACAATATCATCAGTATAATTAGGTTTTGATTTGCGTATTTGAAAGTACATACATCCAAGCAAAAAAGTTTCACTTTAAAAAAAACAAGATAGCATAAATATAATAAACCGATTGGCGCAGTGTCTAACATAAGTATTTTCACTAAAAGATTGACAGTTTGATCTCACCATGAATATATTATGTTTTCTATAAAACACATATTTTAAAAAAGAAACGTGAAAGGTCGTAGTTTACGGATGTACTTGCAAAATTAATCTTTAGCTTAAACAAATTAGGTATACAATAATCAATCGATAAAAACATAATAAAGAAGATAATATGTGACGTGTCGATATACAAAAATTACGTAAATTAGATAAATTTGTTTTGCATACGGAAATATTTGACCTTAATTCAATCAATCTAATCACTAACAAAGATTACGCGCAAAGTTTAATATTTAGCAAACAGAAAATAAAACGCAATTTACACTAAACTTACCTACTTAAAAAAAAAAATCATAACAACGTTGATAGAATGGTTGTTATGAAGAAATTCACTACATCAAATCGAAACTCGACAAAATTAAATTATATAACACGCAACAGTCACGTACATAGTCCTGACTCCACACTAAGATCGAGTCTTGCGTCGTGGATGTCAGGAACTACGAGAGACTTTTCGGCCTCACAAACACCTAGAACCGAAAGAAATATTTGTGGGCTGCACAAACATTTCTCTCAGTGTAAGGATCAGCCGAAGGCTCTGAAATACAGTGTTACCTATACCTAATTTACATTATGATTGGTTGCCTGGAAGAGATCGCTTTTAACGATAAGGCCGCCAATTGTTCAACCTAATGTACAGTTACTTCTTATTTTTATTTTATGTTTTGTGGTGTGATAATAAAGAGTTTATTATTATTATGATTACTTAGATTTACGGGAATGTTACCCATTGAAATAAAACTATTATTTACGGATTTTATCGCGGAATTTGTTTCATTTTTTACATATTTTTTACATTTTTTACAGTTCGTCGGGAAGTCAAAAAATGCAAAAATTAAACCAAATCCCTGATAAAATCCGTAAATAATAGTTTTATTCCAATTTCCATTACTAACCTGAACCATGGGATTTTCGAAACCGCCCATAGCGTAAGTCCAGTGTAACGTGGGCAGCACTCCGTAGGCCGCCCAGCCGATGAACACGCACATCTTCACCGGGTACGGAACCCCCAGTTTCGGCATCTGCAGCGCCATCGCCACCACGAATATCAACGTCACTGACGTCATGTAGAACATTCGCAGCTCCTGGAAAATGTACACAGTAGTGGGTATGCTTTACTTACCTTGGGAGTATATGAAATCTTTTCTATCATACCACAATACCATATTATGGTATGGTTACTGTCAATATTATTATAATGTATATTGTAGGTGCATCATTATATTTTACTACGATTTGTAAATTATTTTTATGTATTGTACCTACTTTGTTATTGGCGTATCATTCAGTGTAAAATAAACATTGTGCTAAAAAATTATAATTATGTGTGAAGAATGTAATAAATAAATCCCCGCGTAAATAGGGATGTAGGAGAGTCCAACAATAACTTCCGGAGCTCTACCAAAATTCCTCTCTATATAGGCAAAAAAGGAGATCTAACGACTGAACCTTAGGTGATTAACTATTGCAAAGAAAACTCATTCAAATTTCAGGTTGCTAGCAAGCAGTAGCATCATTCAAGTCAAGCCAACAAGCTTGACGAGACTGGGGAATATGCTCAAATTCCCATTTTCGTCTTTCATTAAGACATTAAAGTAAAAAAAATATATATAATACCAGACACAACTCTGATTAAATTAAAAACCGGCCAAGTGCGAGTCGGACTCGCACACCAAGGGTTCCGTACTATCACGTATCATCTATAAAAGAAACCCTAATAATCTAATTTGTTCCTGTTTATTAAGATCATGTTAAAAATTGCTTAAAAATTACGTTGGTCGAAAGCCCCCCTTTAATATTCACAGCCTGGTGACAGACAGGCAGCGGGGGCTTAGTAATAGGGTCCCGTTTTTACCTTTTAGACACGGAACCCTAAAAATCATTCGTACGTAACATAATTCCCTGATGCTTTAACAAAGGACAAACCAGGAACACATAACAATAGACAATATGTCGTCCGAACGCACCACGTGTCGAAGGTCAATGGCTGTTTCACAACTCATTACGCAAAACAACACAAACGTTAGCGATTTCAGTCGAGACTTGCGTATCAATATCGCGATATTGACCTAGCAACCGTTGCGACAGTGCACACGTATCGGCTGCTAACTACAAGTAGATGATTTGTTCACATTTCTAGAATGTTCTTTGCGAGTTATTAGTTTTTCTATAGTCGTGTAAAGTATACGTGTAATGTGGTCCAAGTATAGGCCAGCAGGGAACATTAATAACTATCTAACATCGGTCGATTTAATTGTTTTATTATACGTCCAAAAAAAACAAAAAACATTTAATTACATATGATGGCATTGCATTTAAGAACTGATATGACTGCGTTTATTTCCCACTTCCAAACTTGTATCAATGTTGTCTGCTCATAAATATTATCGTTTGACACATTTAGGATATCTCAAATGGTAATGCATTCGTATTTGCATATTTTAAGAACACTGTTGCAAAAATCGACCTCACCACTTTTAGTTTCACGGTCAATGCAACATTTTTCACCCAATTAGCCGCCACATATTAATTTGGCTAAGTACCGTTCGTTCGCAGCCTACTAATCACCTAGTACTTATACAAGCACTGACTTGTGACGAGTTATTGACCGCAACGATGCACTGTTTCTCGCAATATCGAACCGTGTTATAATTGCAAACCATACGAATTTGGAATGACTAATTTCAGTATTCATAATGTGTTATTTGTTACTTTTGTAATTTTTTTAAGAATACTATGTATTAGATAGTGGTGTCACTTGCTTTAAATTACGATTGAAATTGAAACAACGCCGCATTTTGATGAGATATGTGTAACCGACAAATATTGCTATACCTATAATACCAAAACAGATATGGTTTGTCGATGTGTGGCGAAAAATAAACGAGCCAATAAACCATCAAATTGCACGTAAAAAAAACATTAATTACATGACCTTATAGCAATCGTTGAAATTAGCACTAGATGTTTAATTAACATACATACATAAACTCACGCCTTTTTCCCAGAAGGGGTAGGCAGAGGTGCCTGGACACCTGGGCACCCACATTTCGCCTTATATGTTCCGTCCCACGTTGTGATAGCGAGCGAGCCTATCGCCATATCGGGCACAAATTCCTGACTCTGGGCTGATAATGAATAGAAAAATCCAATATCACTTTGCTCGACTCGGGATTCGAACCCGAGACCTCAGCTTTGCAAGCGTACCTTAGTACAACTACGCCACCGAGGCAGTCAGTTTAATTAGAGGCAGTTTAATTAATCCAAATAAAATCCATGATTAATTTCAAACATATAGATATTTATGGCTATAGCTCGCCTACTTTTAGTTGTATCACAACTTTAAATTGCCTACAACTTGTCTGTAAAATAATTAGACGATGCAACAAATAACATTCCAAATCGAATTTCTAATCTGAAATATGTTTTAACGCCTTCATAAGTATATTCGCAGCTCAGCTTTAAATTTGTAATATGAATCGAGTAAACAAATATATATATATATATGAAAGCAAAAAACCGCTCACCGTGGGGTCACGCACCGAAGATCACATCATTTAAAATGCTTAACTATTATAAGTCTGATTTACAATTCCATATTTTTATAAAATGACGTGATATTATAATGTCTTATATAATGTCAAACACATTGAATATCTTGTGATACCTACTTATTTTTATTCTTGCTTATTTTGAATGCTGTTTTTGTCTGCAACTATTTTTAGTTCCGCATATTAATTAAAACATATATTGATATGAGAATTTGCGTTCACAATTATAATTAGCAAAATAAATAAAAATAAAATTACGCTCAAATTAAGGCTGTCTTTATGACGTTAAGGCACAACTTTTAGGGCAACCGTTTATACAATGCAAATGAAAACTTATGTTGCAATCATAACGTTGTCGATTCCATTTAGCAGATGGACGCGTTCCGTATATTACGTTAACGTACGTTTTACTGGTGGCAGGTCTCTCATATGTGAGAGGCCGCCTGGGCCACAACGCAATGTCTATTTCTCCCGGCAAACAGCAGTGTAAACGCACTATTGTGTTCCGGTTTGAAGGACAATGCAGCCAGAGTAACTAATGGAAATAATGAGACTTAACATCTTATGTCTCAGGATGGCGAGCGCAGTGGATACCAACATTTTGACCTTGTATAAACACTGACATTTAACCCGAGTTAGACTAAACAAAAGCCTATATCCTCATCTTTCCTGCAAGACCCAACCTTTGTTTACCTTCACACGACAGCCATGGCGACGGATAGTGCTCATGTAGATAGTTTATAATAACAGTGTCATTATGTAGCCGAGTGAAAGCAATCATTACTGTGTGAAACCTAACGTACGCTTGTCAGTTCATACGGAGCGCCTTAGAGATAAGCGTGCTAAACTGCAAACTTTCACTTTTGTTATAAAAAAAAACATAAAATGTTTACGTTGTTTGAAAATGGAATTCCTTTTGTGCGGCAAACTTTTTGGAATATACAACCTCCTTTAATGATAAATGGTCCAATGTCATTGGTAATTGATTATTGGTATAAACCATAGACGATGCGAATTGACTTATCAATAGTCTCTTATTGACCACTTTCTAGAAGGCGACAAACGTGAATATAAGTAACAAAACGACTACTAACGACATGATTATGTTTTGCTATCCATCATAGTGTATATCTAACAACTTCATAAAAATGCAAATTGATGCTAAAATTAGAACTCCTTTTTAAAGTTGGATACACAACTTCCTTATAAGATTATTAACCTTCTTTGTTATTGTTTTACACCAAGGATTTAAAATAAAAGGCAAACGACCTGAAACATTGACGTATCTACCGAATCAAATTATGGAGTTCAATTAGCACATATGTTTAACATTATAGTATTACTAGCTGTGCCCGCGACTTCGTCCGCGTGGAATTAAACAAAAAGTTTATTTTTCTAAAATAAATGTATCTTAAGTTACTCCTTATTATATCAGCTACCTGACATTTTTAGAATATTTTTAGACCTAATAAATCAAAGAAACATAATGAGCTCATCCACCCGCGTGTCATAATACCATATTTAAAAAAACAACCTCAAAATTTAAGGGTTTATTTTTTTCTGCGGAACCCTAATTTGTTTTTCAAAATTAAAGTAGCCTAAGTTACTCCCGCAAAAATTAGCTATCTTCCAGTGAAAGTCCCGCCAAAATCGGTCCAGCCATTTCAGAGATTAGCCGGAACAAACAGACAGACAGACAGACAGACAAAATTTTTTTAAAGATCATTTTCGGCACAAGTATCGTGTATATAACGATATGTAGTTGGACATTTTTTTTTTATTTTCACTTTTAAAACAGACACTTCAATTTTATTTATATGTATAGATATATGTAAGTTTAAAAACCATGTCAAATAAATAAATTTTATTTACACTATTGGTAAATTATATCAGTTTGCACAGCCGGTATATTTAGTATAGAAATGATCATAATAATTTATCAACATAAATGGTAGAGCGCTGTTATAGTTTGGTACTAATAATCTATCCGGATTATTTATTAGCTGTCTCACATTTACTGCCGCCTTTTGGTTTTTAAACAACCAATATACCTTAAATACCCTTTCACCTTTAATTAGCCTTTCTTAATAACCATCCACAATCCACAATTTCTAAGGCTGTTGTATAATAACTAGATGATAACAGATTTACACAATAAAAATACGAGATTACTTACATAATGACACCAGAAAGCGTAGTAGACCCCCGAAGTGTAGATAGCGAGGAGTGAGAGCGCTATTCCGAACAGATCGTACATGAGGAACGTGTTGTAGTCACACTCGGATCGACATGAGAACGTGTGGTACAACGCTGACAACGCCATGCAAATCTGGAAAAAAAGACTTGAATTAAACCTCCTTGGATTATAACCACTCTTCATCCATCATTCGCTATTCAAATTTATCTATGATCATTTACCTTGAATAAAAACTTTTTTAACAGCAGTAAGTTGTTCCTTTTTTGAAAAATTACGTTTCCTATTGCTGGCCAATTTTCTTGTGTAGTTTGTTTTCTCAGTTGTAACACGTTCCAAAACGTTTTTATCACATAATGGTTTAAAAAAATAATACTGAAAGGTTATTAGATAATTAATGACGATTTTGATTCTATAAGATGGAAAACCTTGAAGATGCTATATTTATAATAGTGAACTTAATTAACCTACAGAAGTCTGTAGGCTAGTGGTGATTCAAAATTCGTATGTTATGTAACAATATTTTTTACGAATAGGATATTTTTATTTTATGCATATGAATATCAGTATGGTTGACTCCCATTCACAATTAAACTGAACAGATATTTCTCAATTATGCATACATGTCATGTATGCTTGGTCATCCAGAGACCCAAAATGTAATACGAGAATAAGTAAAAAAAAACAAAGTAATATTCATGTATTGCTAACCGGTTATTAGTACTTTTATAACATCTTATCGTATTCGAATTAATACTTTAATAAAGTTTATTTTTATACACGATGTAAAAACAGGTTTTTAACGTTATTCTGTTTACATTTTAAAACCTACAATCTGTGAATCTGAGTACTTAAAATTAAGAAAAATATTTTTTTTTCTTTGTTAGGATTTTATTTTAGTCCTTTTACTTACGGATGATTAATAAAATTAAAACCGTTTTTCTATTTTAAAATCAGTTATCTCAATTTGTATACGATGTCTCCACAAGGTAACTGTCGCGGATAGAACTTAAATTCCAGAAGCATTATTGATTCCAAAATAAACGTCAAGTTAAGCAAATGGCTCTAGTTCAGTGTGGACCCTGCAACCAGCCCTTGACAGCCTCCGTGGCGCAGTTGGCAAAGTCGACCGCGAAATCAGAGCCCACTAGTTCTATTCCCGCACTGATAAATATTAGTATGATCCTGATATTCTCACAACCCTCGACTTGATATATTATTGTACTGGTCTACATATACTGTTGCATTTGACTATTTAAAGAGGTAACAAATTGTATTCTAACTACAAAAATATTTTACCGTACTCCACTGACCATTCGTGACACGAACAGAGAAAAATAACTGAAATGATTTGTACCGTTATGTGATCGTCATCGCCATCAATTTGTCTAACGGGCTTTGGTAAAAAGTACGTTTTTTATCACCCCTTTAAATAGCAATAGGTATATAAAACCTATAATTTTGTAGATTTACGGTACAGGGGCAGGAATAGTTTTTAGGATTCCCTTCTCAAAGAATTACGAATATACTTAACCGATATAACGGACTTATCCATACCGTCAATTCTGCTCATATATGTATATAACAGTGTATTTTGGAACATAATTGGCAGCCGGTTTATTTTTTACATAATATAATTTATGGAAATACCACTGATAATAATAAAAATAAGTCAATTTTTTTCTTTATCAGAGGCTCATTTTTTCTCTATCATAGTGGTAAACTATCAACTTCCAACTTTGAGTGATTATAACTTAATCTCCGAGTTGAACGTAAGTCATTCCATTGTGGAACGGAACCCTCAAATCACCAGTATGCCTCGTACTTGACAAGTTTTTGCACACTTCAGTTTATACAAACTTTTATTTTTTTTTTATTTTATTTAATTCACAAAACTGGTGTACAATCTTACATGTTAAACAAAAGATAACAAAAATCAAAACACCTGATTGACACCTACTAGATGTGAATCCTACATGCATTTGAATAATTATTTAGATATTACTATTCCGACTATTCTATGTTAAGAAAATTAAGAGTTATTAATACTATTTTAAAACAAAAATAAACGAATGAAGCAAAAAACTGAAAATCCCTAATTAAGTAATTAATTTACTAAGCTTTGACTTTATTGAGGCAACAGAACCAGTAAAAATATCAATATCATTACGGACATAGTTGGCAAAAGATAGCATACGAGAAACGGGTGAGAAATAACCTAAATTTGTTCGACTATAAGGTAGAACAAAAGTTTTTCTATTTGCTAAGCGGCTACTAGAACGCGGAATACAAAATCCTATTGATTCTAGGAGTTCAGGGGAATCTGTGAGATTGTTTATTAGTTTAAATAAAAATAACAAATCCAGACTCTTTCTACGGGCCCTTAAAGACTTCAATTTATAGTGATTCAAGCGGGATTCATATGAGTTAAGAGAACGACATCTGTTTTCTGTGTAACAAAGTAGATATAAAAACTGTTTTTGGACACGTTCAATCCTATCTGAATGTACTTGATAACACGGATTCCATACTGCACTACAATATTCCATTATACTTCGTATAATGCTACTATAGATACAAATGGTCAAATCAGGCTCTTTGAAAATCTTCATTTCCCTGACTACAAATCCTGCCAGTTTCATACCTTTTTTGATGATCAAATCATAATGATTTCTGAAGTTTAAATTGTTGTCCACCAATATACCTAAATCTCTAATGTTTTCGACTTCTTGAAGTGAACTTTTATTAATAGAATAGCAAGAGCTACATTTAATCTTTTTCCTGCTGAACTTAATAAAGTAGCATTTATTTTGGTTTAACACCATGTTATTTTTTATACACCAATCACTTAAGGTATCTAAATCTAGCTGAAGTTGAATTTTATCATACTCGCTTTCGATTATTCTGTAAATTTTTAGATCGTCAGCGAAAAGTTTATACTTTGAGTTAATATTTGAACCTAAATCATTAATGAAAATTATAAAAAATAGTGGACCTAAGTGAGACCCCTGAGGCACACCAGATGGTATAACACACTGTTTGGATTTGAAGCCCTTAACGTATACCAGCTGTGAACGGTTTTTCAAGTATGACTCGCACCAACGAAGCAAGGAGCCATGTATCCCCATATTTTCCAATTTAGCAATCAGTAAATTATGGTCAACCAGATCAAAAGCTTTCTTAAAGTCTGTGTAAATTGCATGGACATCAAAACCTCTATCCAATGCAGACGATATATATGAGACATATTCAACAAGATTAGTATTGGTTGATTTTTTTGGGCGAAAACCGTGCTGATTATCATCCAATGAAGGTTTAACATGGTAGAATATTTTCTTTTGCACAAGAGACTCCATAACTTTACCACACGCGGTAAGAATCGATATGGGTCTATAGTTCGATACATTTTCTACGCTACCTGACTTGAAAATTGGCGTAATGTGCGCTATTTTCCATCTAGCAGGAAACTCACCCAGTGACAGTGACTGATTGAATATTGTAGCCATAGGACCAGCCAGATACACTGCACACTTTTTTAAGAAAAGCGGAGGAATCAAGTCCGGTCCTGGTCCTTTGTCACAGTTTAGGGATAACAAGAAATCGTACACTTCTTTTTCTTCAATTTGACATCTGCTAAAGGTGTTATTATTATTATGAGAGATTGTTATTGAAACTGGAGCATTTATATTGTTATTTAAACTGTTTATATAGATGGACTGGAAATGATCAGAAAATAAATTGCAAATCTCCTGGCCACCCCTCGCATGTTTAATATTGTTTAGAGTCATTTTATTAGGAATGTTGTTATTACCTACTCGTTTGCTTTTAAAATGTCTCCAGACCAATTTCGGATTTTGACGAAGATGTGAAGTTATATTTTTTTTGAACTCAGCATAACAGTCTTTTATCAATATGTCACAGCGCATTCTCAGGCAATCAAATGTTATTTTATCTCTGGGGTTTCGATATCTTTTATATAAATTATGATACTTAGCCTTTTCTTTAATAATCTTTAGTAGGGCTCTACTGTACCAAACTGGATAGCGTTCATCACTTGGTTTGGTAATTGGAGTGTGCTGTCTAATAATTGGCATAAGAATATCGTAAAATCGACACAACATTTCGTTGACGTTAGTAATAGAGTTAAGCTCGTCTGACCAATTTATTTTTGAAAGCCTCTCATTGACAGCTTCGTAATTGCAAAGATAGAAATTTAAGAAAGGTACCTTATTTTGAACTGAAGGAATGTTACGGCTAGCTAAAAATGAGATTTCCAAAGCTGGATGATGTTGATCAATCGTTAAGAGCGGACTAACTGCTTTAGTTACTAGTACGGTATTATTACTACTGCTAAGAACCAAATCTAAGATACGATTGGAAGCATTTGTTACTGGGTTCCATTGGTGGAGATCATTAAAAGCAATCATGTCAATCAAAATGTTGTCGTCATTATTACTAGAAGTTTTAGGGAGTAAATAACCACTACTATCATCATATTCCCAGCAAATGCTACCCATGTTAAAATCACCTATTAGTAAATTAATTGAGTTAACTTTGCTCTTCTTGTTAATGACTTCCGTGATATTATTAAAAAGTGTATTCATATATTCCTGCTTAATGGGAGGTGGCATGTAAACAGCACAAATATTAATATCTCCGCCATTTTTGCATTTGATTGTTATCCACAATTCTTCGCAATGCGATTCCCAATTTAGTCGCCTTATAACTTCGTATTTGTTATGTACTGCAACAAAAACCCCCCCACCATCCTTTTTAGTTGCCGAAGATATAGTCGACACCCTATCTCGCCTAAATACTCTATAACGTTGATCAATAACTTCATGATCGAATACTGTATCGTTTAGCCAACTTTCGGTCGCAACAATTATGTCATAATCAAAATACAAAGCAGCGGTATAAAACTCCTCAGTTTTGGTTCTCAAGCCTCTTACATTTTGATAATAAATTTTAAAATTGAATTTAATTAGATAATACATAATTTCGTGCCAAACATATGGTTTCGTTTATAATAATTAAGTTACAGAGCACTTATAGATTCCAAATTTTTAATCAGTAGAGATTTAGTGGTAACGTCTTTTCTTACAAATATACGTCCATTCCTAACCCATACGAATTCATATTTCTTTTCCTTAGCAGCCATTCTTGCCGCAGCGTGCAATTTTTTATTTGTAACAGACAAATTTTCTGATACAAAAATTGGCTTCTTCTTCTTCTTCTTCACAAACGACGAGTGAATGGTGAAAACAAATGGTCAACGCTGTCGCACTTTCTTTATTTGCCATTTAATTGTTCAAAAAGTGCTGCAAAATTGTATTACGTAAGATCCGTAATTTGTAGGTTTATTTTTCTCCACTACCAATAAATGCAACTAAAACTAATAGAATTAAATTATTGAAAATCAACATTTCTCAAAAGTTCATTTTATGGGTTATAACTTTACATATTAAATATCTTATACAATTTAGGAGTTAAATATGTTTGAAAAAGTCTTATGGCTCGATATATTTTTTTAATTACATTTCGTTTCAAAATTATTTTTTCTTGGAGTCTATTACATATAAGGTCAAATGACTGCAACTGAATCATAAAAAAAATATAATTAACATTTAATTGGCCATTAAACGTTTAAAATAAAACAGTCATTTTATGACCGCGTACATAGTAAACCTGTCATAAAATAGAAAATGTTTACAATATAACTTTGTCAAAACAAGTAACAACTAATTTAGATAGAGTTCTTTTATATTCAAAAATAAATTGAAATATACAAATATTACTAAAAATTATGCCTTGGTAAAAACTAACCTTACTTATATGATCTTATCATCCAAACTACATTCTTTTCCCGTATTCTTGGAAATAACCTATTTGTTTTTCCCTCATTCTTGGAAATAACCTATTAGTTTCTTTTCTATTATGCTCATACAAAACATCTTAAGACCTTATATAGCCAATTTCGAATTAAATCAGAAGACGACTAAATATGACTTGAGTCTACGGTTTCATCTTACTTGACACGTAATACAAGCTTATGCGGTTACTATTGCTCAATCTCATCGACGGAGCGCAAAAACACGTGCTCGATTTCATTCAACACTTGTACGCAAGCGTGTACGTCACAGAGGTCAGCCATAGCGGCCCCTGCACCTATTTAACATTTATAAACATTGCACTGATCGATCACAACCATTTCTGCTTCTGGTTTTTCAATCTCTTTGTTTAGACTGTGAATGTCATTAAGTATTTGATATTCGTTTATGAGTTCTTTTTTTTGGTATCATGGTGGAAATTAGTTATGTGGTAGTGAGTGGTAGTAGTCTTTCAAACAAACATTAAGCCACGCAGGATAAAAAACAACTTAAAAAGTGCTGGGCCTAATCCCTAGATATTTTACCTACATTTATATATTCTCCTATTTTTTTCACTTTTACTTCAGCTATTTATACCACAGTCTTAATTTGATTAAGGAATATACTCGTAACACTGAAAAATATTTTTCTAACATTAAATCATAACGACTATACATTGGTCATGCTGAATGATAAATGTTAATCCTGGGAATTAAATAAATACCTATAACAACCTGGATTATGACCAATAACTTATTACTTCAGCAAAATAGGGGATCAGTTCATGTGACATAGAACTGCGCAATTTCTGCCATTACGTACCAATTACGTCTACTCCTATAACCAATTTAATATTTATAACGACTGTAATTGGAGCATCGATTTATACAAGTACAATACATCGTCAAGGATATCGTGTTGTTGATGGCGACCAACATCGTTGTTTTCTTTCACTACGGTTCTTGATAAACATAGGAACTTTTCTTATTTTATTGCGAGTTCTAATTGAATTAATAAAATTAATATTTCAACACCTGCAGTCCTTTGGAACTTCATGCCTATTATGATTGGTGTCACTCGGCAATGGATAAGCTATCAACATATTATTCAACTTATGTTCAGATATCTAATGCCATAGATACCACATCAAATTTCTTAGTATCGCAAAAAACTAACAACAAACACCGTACGTTCCCATTATTTCAATAACACATGAGAATGTACCAGAGATGGTACTACATGAAATTATCTGCAATAGCCCGGGTAGTCATTATAAATCGGCTTTCGACTTTCGATGACCTTTTGCTTGAATCTCCTTTACCGGTTGTACCTGAGACAGGTTACAAAGATGATACGCAGTTTTAAAAAGATATTAATACGTATTATGTAAATTAAATGGAACTTCAATATGATATAAATGCAGACGCAGACGCAAATTAATTTAAACTAAGTACTGTAATTGATAGTATTTAAACGAATATTACGGTCAAATATTATTCATTCGAGCATAAAAACTTCTTAATCGTTTATGCACATTCACATAACATCGGCGATATTTTTTTTGTTATTATAATTTTAAATGTTTCTTTTTCTTTCAAAATTGTGGAAAAGTAATTTAGAATGGTTCACTTGAATGGTAAAAACATCGTAAAAATATTTATTACCGACGTATCTAAAAGTACTTCGCCAAAGTTTCAAATGTATATGGAAACTATCAACCCCCAATAAAGTAAGGCCTAAATGACGAGGAGGTCCATTCTGTAAATTGCTATACGTGCATTCCTTATAGTTATGCGTTTGACCAAACCAAATTTCTATTAACAGAATTTTGTGACAAAAACTCAACTCCAACCTCACTGTACAAACATGTCTATAGTGTATGCAAATGACTGACCCTACCACGTTTAAATTTAAATAGCAAAAAATATAAGAGCATTTTCACTATTAAAATACACACGTTCCATTCACTATTTCAAGTGAGCAACTCTCGTTTGAAATCTCTAATGGTGAAAGGTTTGTTGAGCGAGCAATTGAAACTTCCTAATACAGAAAGTGTGCGTTAGCAATTATCATCAAACTTATAGTAATTTTGTTTTCTTATCCTGAAGTCACTTCAGTTTGCCTCTGAAAACCATCGCATTTCGTTATTCCAGTCACAGAACAATTACTGAGATGACTACCTACCGCGATTGACTAGTGCTTTATAATGTTTTCCTTTGTTTTATTTTATTTGTTTCTGTCGCTTATCTTCTTATTCAGTTTTATTCTGTAATCGTGATAACATATTTTTTATTCGTTTCTATTTTTAACGTATTGAAAAAAAAAGCGATGTTAAGTTTAAAATATGCCAAAGCTGTTTCCATCATTTGCAGATAAGAAAATACCATGTAAGTATATATAGTAAAACTGTCTTTATAATATTTTTTTAAATAAATATCCATTGACCACTTGCCATCAAAGTACGTACATAAATATGAGAGACAGATACAACGGAACCGTCAGTGAAAGTCAACGTTAAGTTGCAATTGTCGAGACTTGGTGTCAGTGCCGACATTCCTTTGTAGTAGATATTATTAATATATAAACACGCAACAGCGGAGAAAACAAAGGGTATGGGGCTTAGTATAGGCATGATTATTATACCCGGATCTTCATTAGCGCCGAAAATAGTGCGGTGTGAGTGTTCCCAGCCACAGAGCAGAACCTAGAGGGGCACAGTAGCTAGACGGAACTAAGATTTTATTGACTGATTGATTTGGGCGCAGTTAGCGAAGCTCGTAACGGGCGTAAAAAATGCTAGTTACCGAGCCAGTTTTCATGCAGAAAACTTTAAAAACCATTAATTTTATGGTATCATTACGGACAAACAAACACAAAAGAAAACTTGAATAATTTGATTCGTAATATGCGGAAAAAAATTAGCATTGGCCTGATCGTGAGATGTTTTTGTTATTAATTTAAGTTTCTGTATCTGTATCAGCCCATATACGTCCCACTGCAGGGCACGGGCCTACTCTACAATCGAAAGTACGATTGAGAGTGGTTAGGCCATATAGTCCACCACGCTGGCCTAGTGCGGGTTGGCGGACTTACATACCATAGAAATTCTCATGAACCGCTATGGTATGCAGGTTTCCTCACGATGTTTTCCTTCACCGTTTTAGTGCGTGGTGATTGACTATCAATACACACATGACTCCGAAAAGTTATAAGTAAAAAGTTAAAAGTAAAAGATTTAAGTTCACAAGAACATTATTTTAAGGAGTGCTCGTAGTCGAGTTTTCATAAGGAGGATGAATCATAAGAATTAGGTATTTTTATCAGACTGCAGTTGTTTGCGGCCTACATGATATTATAGTCTCTGTTCAACACTAATTTGGTTCAAACGTTTATGTGCGTGTGTGTAAAAAAATACGGGATTTTTCTAATCCTTCATCTTATTCAGCCATAGAAAGTTACACGTCTTTAAATATGACTCCTCCACGGATTTCCATTGCGACCTATCGGAAGCGGCTTGCATCCAGTAAACTTCTTGTAACTTCATTGTTTTTTTAAGGATTCATCATAAATTCCCTATATTTTCGTCCCAAGACGTAATGTCCTGTCCTGTCATGATTACTATGCTGGTAATTATTCTATTGTCATTACTGAATTTTTCATTCCTGGATTACAGTCTAGGACTGACTTATTGATTAATCAATCTATTATCTATACTGACTTATTGATCTTTGGCAGACTCAAATTTAAGGACGACATTGGAGAGATGGATTAGAAAGACAGGCTTGAAATCGACTGGGATATCGCCATGTAAAAAATATATAAAATAAAGTTCAACAGCAGGCAAATGACCTACGCATAGAAATTCTCTGACCATCGTCGACGGTAACCTTCGGTTTCTTGCTGTCATTAGGCTGATTACTGTAGAACAACGACCTGTTCATTTTCATACACGAACATAAGGTGGAAAATTTATTTGTGTATGACAAACCTTGGCGCAATGTTTAAGACATTATTAAGGTATATATACTTTTTAAAGTTCTTAATATTAAGTATATGAATATGTATCAAAAATATAGGCGTTGTATTTTTTTTTTAATAGTTTCTTTGGGTTAAATCAGACAATTTAATATAATATGTGACCATTTTGTTTTTGCTGGGCGGTGGGCAATTCCCAAATGTCAAGATGTCTTCCTTTATTACAAGATATATTTTTGAGTGACTATACTATAGCGTTGATATTGGCATTTGTTTTACCCATGTTTCTCATAACCCCGAGTAACATGATACAAAATAGGAAAAAAACCGATATGGTGTTATATCAATAATCGTGATTTTATTTTCACGGTATTTGTCCAACCCTTATCCCGTAAGGTTCGGGAACTTTAAAAATACTCGTACCACTTATACGGGTTGTTCAAAGCCTTGAAAACTAAAATCACGATTTTTGACAAAACTATTAGGCAATTTTCTTTTTCAGACTTTGCACAATGTTACCTGTGCTGGTTAGGAATATGTGGTTTAAATTAAATACAATATGTCAATACCACACATAACTCCAAACGTTAGAAATTCAACCCTCAGTTACGACATTTCGATGCAAATCTTAGTCGACCAGTGCGACAACTAGAATTAGTATCTGGATAGTTTAACGCATATTACACCTCACACATCCCATCTTTAATTTACAATGTACACAAGTGCAGAATAACTATAATGAATCTTTTTTATAATTTTACACTTTCACTAACCGGAGAAAAGCAGGTCGATGCGAGAGGCAAACTTTCGACACAGCCTCAATGGCGCACGGCTCATATTTCGTAACGTCTCGTCTTGCCATGGAATCATTGAACGCAGAACAACAATTATCTAGTCTCGTGTGTTGTGTGACTAGAATAAATGATATTTCTATCCCTTTATTGTGTGAAGGAAATAGAACACCGCCAATTGAATCATTTCTTTGACTATTCGACGCTGGATTTTTATTTCTACATTAGGTTCTATATTTTTTTTTTATTACAATGAATGGCGAGCCGAGCTTACCATTCGCCTGATGGTAAGCGATACGACCGCTCAATAACCAAACCAAACAAAACCAAACAACACCAATAAATTACAAAATGTGTTTTATAACAACGTGTGATCACACGCAAAAAACCGGCGCCGAAAAAACTAATAAAAGTCAGCATAGCGGAATTGCTCTCATTGTACAGCCATATAGCTGAAGAGAAGTTGTATTTGCTAGTACTTTATAATTATACGTTTCCAATTCTTCCTATATTTGAATCGTCCTCGTTTATTCCAATTACAGATTGAACATGAACCTTCTATAGAATTCCTCTCAGCTGTTTAACCAATTCTGTTCAGAAATATTTGTTTAGTCGTTTTATTTCGCAAAAACGGAAAGACAACAATACTCATGGTCATACAAAGCCTACGCCATATAAAGAAAATACGCAGATGGCAAATGTATAATTAAACCACAGGCGTGACGTCAATTACTAATGAGCCCTTCACAGGTGTGCGGTATTAAAAACGAGCGTAAAAATATCAAGTGAACATCAATAAAACGGTGTAAACAGTTCCATATAATTTCCGAAACAAACATTCAAATTTTTATATTTTGACACTCACGTTAGTTCATGCCAGGGGTGCTACTATAATGATTTTCGATATATCTTGCGAACCCGCGATTGAAACCTACTTCTAGTGCATTCAATTTCACTCATATCGACTGCTGAACTATTCAACAATATTGACAAGTGTCGCATTACGCATAGAAGATCATTCACTAGGAGTAGTTTTTAATACGAAGAATCGCGCGATATATGTAATATCGTGTTTCGAAGTACCTCTGTATCTCCCCGAAATCATAACTAAAATTAAATTCCATTGAGCTATTACATTAGAGCCGACATAGCAAACAAAATCTGCGGGGACTGCACATGTACCAACCAAGACCACGGGAAAACACTAGAGAAAGAAGGAAGATGGTATGCTTAACAATTAAATTGCTATTTTCGTAAACACACGTTCACATTGTAACCATAGTATAATTAAAACTTACCATAAAACACGAGAAGAGTATCCCGGCGACCACTTTATCGGTGACCGTCGCATGGATGTTGATGATTACTAGGTCGTTGATGGTCAGGAACAGAAGTAGAAAGAAGCCGAATATGTGGGTCCATATATTCATCGTCTCGTTGGTCCACCAGAATATACTGGAATAGGAAACTGTGTTAAAATACCTTATAGTTGCATACGTAAAGCTAAGTCTATTCCCACGTCTTCAACAACAACAATAAAAGATTATTAAGATCCTGTCATATTGACGTAAGTCTGTTGAATTTTGGATTCATCCTGAGGATCTACAAATATAATCTGCCCGACATAATTAATTCGGCTGATGAGAGATTAAAACCTATTTTGGCTATCCAATGTTTTGTCTTCTTTGCTCAAACCGAGTTCAAAAGTCGTTCGAAAGGGACAAAATATTCGATAACTAAAATAGGTTCATTAGCTGTCTATGAATGAGGCCATTTGTCCCTAACCCTCTTTGACATATTTTATCTTGGCAGTTTAAAAGCCTGGATAGTAACAAAATGCTAATCCAATACCTGTCGAGTGTCGATACAGTTAACTTGTTTAGCCGCATATAATGTCTGATTTCAAAACATTTAACACCTTTGTGAACCACTATGATCATTATTTTCACATATATTAATAATAGTCTAATAGTCTTTTCACCAAGGCAGCAAGCAAGCACGATTTTTTACCACAAATCGCTTGTTTCACGTCAACCAAAATAAGAATGGCACAAAGTAAAACTTAATAATAACGTACGCGATACACAGTAAACGCAAAAAAGATTTTTACAACTATTTATCAATAATTTTGCCGTTCATATTTTATTCAATATACGATACCACTATACTAGATAATATTAACCATTAGATTGTGATGAACTATGATGAGATTATTATTTAAAATTCGTAAAGCACTTGCTTGCACTATCCAAAAAAAAGGTTTTTATGTTATTCATTTCTATTTATAATTTCTTTTATATTTTTTACAGAATAACAGAATGTTGCTGCTCTTTATTCCAATAAATACAATCCATGACAATCCTCGACAGGGTTACCTTCCTATCATTGTTATGCAATACTCAGAAAATCGTCCTCGCTTCAATATTCAGCATGTTAGATTTATGTTAATTAATGTAAATTCATCAATAAGCCGTCATAAATTTTCCTTCTTGATCTCGAACAAAATTGGCCAATGTCCTTACACTTGAACAAGTTTTGTTGCATCGTATAATTTACACGACTTGGAACGAAATGTTGTTTATTTTGGCGTGGACTATTTGGACTTGACAAGGTTTTTAAATATATTGATTTGCCGAGGTAAATTAATAAATTATAATCTCAACGAACATTCACATACATATTCCAAGGAAAATATGTGTTTCGTATCAAAGATGAAAGAACTATTTTGCTGAAATTAAGCTATCATTTTAACTTTTACCACTCACATCATTGTAAACAGTGTACAACTTATTTTTCATTTGAATACAAACGTAACTAATCTGAATATTATGCCGGGTTATGACCTATTTGACGTCTCCCAATTTTGTAAACGAGTAGTAACATTGAGAATTACAAGTTTCATTCCACACAATTAACTTTATACATCATACTTAGTTGGTACATAATTTATGTGCGTTACATATTCAATATTTGGACCACCTAACTGTCAAATTTTCCGAATCTTCAGCTCTTTATTATATCATTCCTCTTTATGTTCCAAATAAATAATACAGTACAAAAGTACCTATAACACTAGTCTTTGCAAATTCTTATAATATAGTTAAATATTGGAAACTATATGGAAACGTAATGTTACTATAATAGTTCCACGCCTGACGCATTACAGCATCAATATTTAGCAAATATATCAAAACTCGGCGAAATTCGCATGCTTATTCAAATTTCTATTTGCAATCAGGAAGTTTGAATTGCATAATTTTTTATGGGGCGTTACGCGATCGTTACAAAAATGCGCAGTAATTAAAATTATTTTCATGATTGCAGGATTTTTTTATCGGAACAACTTGAAAGCCACCCATCGTATAGCAAGGTGTAAAACCACGTCTGACCCACGCTAGAGCGTCCATTTCAGAAACCAGCCTGTACACATACATATTATATCCTTTTTCTAAATGTCGATCACCGAAAGAAATTAACTGCTTTGCTAACATGATGCTAATCACGTTAGCATGTTGGCTTCCACCGTATTATGAAGAGAAATCTTAGCAGGTCGGCATTAATTATATCGAATGGCATGGGACTGCCGTCTGATGGCATTCAATACTCTGTCTGGACATCATTCGCTTACCATCAGGCGCCTACCATCATGTCAGGCCAGTGTAAAAAAAGTATACGTCAGTGATCACTTAGTAATAGCAGTATAACTAAACACACAGGGACAGCCTCCGTGGCGCAGGTGGTTAGACGCCGCCTGTGAATCGAGAGGCCGCGGGTTCGATCCCCGCACCGAATGAAATGTTTGTGCGGCACACAAATATTTCTTTCGGATCTGGGTGTTTGTGAAACTGAAAAGTCTTTTGTAGTTCCTGATACCCACGACACAAGACTCGATCTTAGTGTGGGGTTCGGACTATTTAAGTGACTGTTGGGTGTTATTTATTTATTTTAACTAATTAGACCCTATAAAAAGATAAATTTATTCAAACACACTTTAACAACTAGTTGATTAACTATATTTAGAAGAATAAATGCATTATTTTTCATAGCTATTTTGGTCATGGCGTAAAATTTAAAACAATAAAACAGTCATGATAATCAAATGTACATATGGTAAAACCATAAACCATGAAATTAAATTAAAACTTTTATACCTTTTGATACTCTAGTACTTCATTTAAAATCTTATATATTTTGAAATATGCATGTCCAAACATATATATACATTTATGAAACTAGGCACATGTTCAGATGCTGGTGTAGACTAACATATCTGGAAACTGTACTATTCTGACAACATTACATACATACAGGTCTTTAATTAATAATTTCCTTTTTTTTGAAGTTAAATTCATTCATACACAAACCCACGTCTTTTTCGCAGTAGGGATTGGCAGAAGAGTTGGTACCAACCAGTACACACACGTATCGCCTTAGGTATTCAGTCCCATGATAGGGGACTGCCTATTGCCAAATTGAACACCAATTCCTGACTCCGGGCTAATAATGAATTGTAAAATCCACTATCACTTCCCCCGACCTGGGGATTCCAACCTGAGACCTCAGCCTGAGAATTATACCGTAGTACAACTACGCCACGGAGTCAGTCTAAAGGCAGCTTTTTGAAATTTATTAAAAAATATGATACAAAATTAAACATACCTTTCCCAACATAACTTTGTGGGTAATAATTTCCTGTATCCATCTCTGATATAAGGATTATGTTGCAAATACACTGGTGCTTCTTCATATTTCAATAGTTTTCTGTAGTTTATGTATTCTTCATCCTCTTTTGTTAAGTTATTGTTGTCTTCTAATTTCTTACCTCTTCGTAATAATGTATTTGTTGGGCAATACTCTGTTTGACATTCATCTTCTACCTGTAACAAAAATTTGCAACATAGAAATTTTATTGAACCACTTTAAATTTTATATATCTGGAAAAAGTATTAAATAAGTATACAGTAAAAGCTCTTTATTCGCGGAGTATACATTCTGTAAATATGCCGCGAATACGGAAACCGTGAATATGGAATGGTATTTTATATGGGATTATAGGGGATACGTTCCTAGATGACAAAATAAAAAACAAACATATAAAAAAAAACAATTTAATTGAAGTTTTTGACCATAATTATTAATTATTGTCTTCAGGCTTAGGCAATGGTTTAAAGAATTTTATTATTTTTTCTTGCTTGGCAGTTTTTCAAAGCTCTTTCAGTTGAAAGTGATATTCAGCAGTGGCATAAGCAATTTGCCTCTTAAAAATAAGACTTTGTTCCAGCCTTTAAAAATATACTTTATGCATTGAGTAATAAGGTTACTTTAATTCCATGTACTATGTACCGATTAGATCCGCGTATAAAGAAATCTTTAGCCGCGAATATAGGAACTTGGTCACAATTTTTTAATCCGCGAATAGTGAAAACGCGAATGAAGGAAGCGCGAATAAGGAGCTTTTACTGTATTTAACACTTCAGAGATTGTTGCTATGGATCCAAGTAATCCAAAAATCACTTTTTTGATGTTGTATCAAACAACATAATGTTTGTCATTGTAACATTTTACATAAAAATGTTTTAGTGGGTTTCATTTTATTTTATACAATTTTGTCATATACAAACTTCCATCCCTAGTTTAAGGGGTTGGTGGCTAAAGATTTTTTGTTCTACTAATACTAGGTTACATATCAAATTTTATTCTTTTTAGGGCATTAGGAAGTGCCCTAAGAATTTTTATCATCATCAGTAAGTCAGTGACAAAATCAGGGTTTTCTAAATATAAATGAAATCTAAAATATATGAGCTAGTCAATCAAAACTTAATATAATTAATAAGTCCGCTGTTACAACATAACCTAAGAATGTTGTTTATCTAGTGTAATTCAAACCCAAGTTATGAGGCCTCTATTTAACGACAAAGCTCTTTGAGAAATTGTAGGTAGTGCCCTTGCACTTTGTCTGTTCTTCTTGGCGGGGGCACTACCATGCCTCCAGATTACAAATAACTATTCCCTTTTCTCTACGTAATTTAGTAATGAAAAGAATGACTATAATTTTACAATAATTGTTTAACAAAAAAAAACATAAATATATACTTAATACATAACTTATGGAACAAATAACAAACATACCAATATCAACAATAAAAAATAACTACAAATACAATAGATAGAAAGAGGCGACTTACTTTTTCTATCGACATAAATTGTACAGTTTCTGCTTGGCATTCACTTAATTTACTCGTCATAATCAAAGTCATGTTGGTAAATTTCTATAATTTCCATAGAAAACAAGAAATAAACTCTAATTTCATAAGGAAATCATTATAAAAGGTAAATGGAAAACTGAAATTTTAATTTCATTCGACTTTTAAACTAAGAAAGTCATAAAAACAAAACTTTCCAGAATAAACGTAAAGTTACAAAAAACTATTGCAAACAGAACCACACTCCTCCTCCACTATTTGCGAACTGTTTTTTTTTAACTGTTTGACATTTGATTTGTCATTTGACGTTTAAAAATTAATGAAATTCTGAAAAAAAACTTTAATAATTTCCGAAATATTATATTTTCTAACAAAACCATGAACACAACACATTTGCACAATACTATTCGATGATCATAATGTAGAAAAAATAAGACATCAATTTGAAAGAACCAAATGCGAATTTCAATGAACATTAAAAAAGAAAATTAGATATATCCGAACGGCTTTTATATACTGTGATCAAATACAGATAATTTCTTACAATCGATATGCAATCGATCGATTACACCAAATGCTTTAAAAAATATGTTAAATAAAATTTAGCGGTTATAAATATTTTACATACGTGTATTTTCTGTATAAACCTGGCGGGTTATTTTATTTCTACTTAGTGTAAAAGGTCGTCTTACAAGCATATAATTAACAATTTACAGTTAAGTAATTTAATAAGCTCACAAACTAATGGTTCATTGAAATAATAATTATTAAAAAAAAAGAATATCTGCAACAGTTGCATAGACAAAGTAGCTATTCGTCGCTGGTATCATTCGCAAATCCGAACCACAAAGAAAACAAGAAAATAAATAAAATTCTATTTATGTTTTTATAAAAAAATATCTGCAGAAGTTCTGTTTTAATCTCATGCATTAAGTATTTAGCGTTTTAGTATTACATAATATCTTACATATCATGATAAAATGTTATTGGGGAATTGTAAACATGCACTCTATTAACTATATGAGCTATTATTAAAATAAACACGGAGGAACTAAGGACACAGAATGTTTTAATTAAAGCTATATTTTTCTAAACAATATATCAAAACACCACCACGTGAATTAGTACAATAAATAATGAATGGTTATAAGCATAGAGTATCGGTTTAAAATAAAAAATAAATTACACGAGTGAATCATAAAAATATGCTTCTCGCAAACGAGTATCAAAGGATTGAACATAAAATGAAAACAACTGAAACAATAGCTGTTGTTGATATCCACGTTGTCGCTAGTAAATTAATATTTTTCACTTAAGAAACTAAGGTTTCGCTGGGCTTTTGATGTTATTAATAACACAAAAAAATATTGTCGCGTAAGATTATTTCTGGTATTTACACCTGGAGAGTTTCAAATTGCAAAATAGTGTTTTAAATAGCTAGCGTGCCAGTAATGAATATCTACAAAATTTTCCAAAAATAGCGCTTTGAGCATTCCTCATTCCTCGAAAGGTGATGACGTCATATCCCTTTACCGCTAGTGCTGCTATATTTAAAAATTATGAATCGATAATGAAGATGACTATATTACTTTTTATTAACAACATTTATTTAAAATAAAATTAGAAACTTTAAATTATTACAAATTATTTACGTTGATATAGTTGTTCAAAACCATATCTATAAATTACGACAGAGAATAAATTAAAAAATAACTATTTGAACATACTGCTCAGACGCAAAAGATGAGTGTTTCCGAACGCTCTTTGTGAATGGTCGATTTTCCTGTTTGCTGTTCTCCATTTGCTGAAAGTGTTTAATTTGTTACAACCCGTGCTCTGTTCCAATTCTTATTATTTCATATTATAAGTTATGATTATTTTTTATTTAAGCGTTTGAAGTTTGATCACAGTAGTTGAAATTTCATAATTACTACATAAAACGACTTGGGTGGTACTTTTGCGTTTAGACGGGAGCCATCTTGCAATCTCTAATCAAAGGTCCTTGGCTCACAGTTTCGTTGTCTAGCTGAAAGTCAGTTTATTCCATCATAAAATAATCAAATGGCGTTAAAACGAATTAATAGGGTATGTATATAATGCTTTTACTGTTTATTTTAATAATCAAGGAGCAAGTGAATCCAGTGTTGTAAAAATGTATTATAGTTCGTAGTGAATGTTTCGTCATTGTGAATACCTATTATCGAAATTTCTTCTGGATAATTCCGTGTGCGCGATGATTTTACATAAATGTTTTAAAATGTCGCATCATTTCCTTTTGTAATCAGTCTCGTTTCGTATAACGGTGTTTTACTGGCATAATGTAGGTGACAATTTTGTGCACACGGCGTACATAAAATGTCGGAATTATCTGCCAATTTTGAGGTTTTCTGCCTGCGAAACCCATCTGTGCGGTGAAAAAACGATAGCCAAAGGGTTGTGTTGGTGTGGTACGGCATAAGACAAGTCCACAGAGTTGAAACCGTTCCGTTTGGAGCAATATGTTGGGGCCTCGTTTATTTTCCTAGTGATGATGTGACAGTGTCGCAGCCCTAGGTATAGTGTTTCGCATGCCGTTCGGTACACATTGTATTGTTTCTGTTCAGGAATTACAAGATCTGGGCAGAGATCCTCCAGCACAATGTTCTGCAGGGCCACACGGTGAAGATCGTAAGTGCTTATTGATTTGTTGCCTACGTTTTTTCTGACTCATTGTGTTGTATAATAATAATGGAGTGAAACAATGTCGCGATGGAGACAGATTATTGAATTTGCAGTGCATGCATGCATTGATTGATTGACAATGCACTGAGAATATAACTCAGATGTGCAGTATTGTGTCTGTGTTTGAAAAGCATGCCTGTTTTATTTTTGTTCTTGCTGACAACTTAGAGGAATACAATGAGTTATGAAATTAATGTATGCATTCATTAAGTTTGTTATTAGTGATAACAAATAAGTTTTTAATCTTATCATACAAAGGCTTCATATACTACATAAATTCAGTTTTGAAATGTATTACAATTGAATACATATGATTCATGATATATTTTTGTTATATGAGTCAAGTAGTGGGATTGCTGCAAATACAATTAATAAAATTTTATTAATTTATACAGTTACTTGCCCCAGACATGTTACATTATTTGTTAAAACAGCATAAGTTTTGTTTGAAATATGTTAAATATCACTCTAAATGGTTATTGACACTGCAAGTGTCAATGACCTTGTCAGTATAGTCACATACAGATGTATTTTTGTGCAGTTTACTCCAACTGATAAATTGTTTAGTTAACAATACTAGTGCCACATTTCTATTATTTTAGATTTTTCAATAGATTGATGGTAAATTGTGTGCTTATTCATTCTTTTTTTTTTCAGTGTTCCATTGGCAAGCCACAATTATGGGTCCAGTAAGTAGATTAATTAAATTTCAATGTCTATACATATTTGATTGTAAACTAGAGAAGGATGAGATATGTAAAGTAGTATTTTAAATTGATAAGTTTTTTAAAGTGTGATAGTAATCTTTATTCAACATTCCCTTATTAGGAAATTATTGAGAAAGTAATAATAAGCATTTTGCAATAAAACAATATTTTATCATGAAATCCATTTTCCATTACATTATATAACAAAAAAAGATGTGGATTATTGAGAAAAGCTCACACAATTGTTAGCCATGAACAACATTTTAGTTTATAGAATATATTATTGATGTTAAAGTGTACATATTTGCTATTTCAGGTTGACAGTCCTTATCAAGGAGGTGTATTCTTTCTGACCATACATTTTCCAACAGACTATCCATTCAAACCACCAAAAGTTGCATTCACAACGCGTATTTACCATCCCAACATAAACAGTAATGGTTCCATTTGTCTTGATATTCTGCGCTCACAGTGGTCTCCAGCACTCACCATATCCAAAGGTAATTTTATTTTAAGTTAATTATTAATTTCTTACATACACAAAACTTATCATCAATTGAATCCATTACTAAATATTATTTATTTTTCATTCCAGTGTTGCTCTCAATCTGCTCACTTTTATGTGATCCAAACCCAGACGATCCGTTGGTGCCAGAAATTGCTAGGATCTACAAAACGGACAGAGAAAAGTACAATGAACTAGCCCGCGAGTGGACGAGGAAGTATGCCATGTGATGAGTCAATTGTGACATCAGCAAAACATACACACACATCGCCACAGCCCGGGCTCTAGTCCCTTTACCCCTCCCCATCCTTTATCCCAGCTCCCTATCCTCTGTTATCCTCTTTGAAACATAAATTATACTGGAGATTGTAAAATTGTTCATGGTCATTTTGGATCTGCCTAATTTTGTGTCATGTCTGGCAACATTGATATGCGAATTTATTGCATAGTAAGTAAATATGGTACACATGTGCAAATACAGTTTCTGGTTTTTTGTCTCTAATTACATTTTCTATAAGAGCAAAATTACATTTGTTTTACATTGATGTGTCAGTAGATGTCTTTACACTCCTTTAGTTGAAGTTTAAAAATTAGTTAAATTTACATGATTTGAATTTATGTAATTCCTAAACTATTTGTACTTTAACTAGGATTTAAATTGCATTGTAAAACTGTACAATAGCCATATGTTTAGGAAATGGAGCGTTCCTTGCTTACAACATGTCCAGTTCACTTAGGAATTTTGTCAATGATAAGTGAAGCTCATAAGTGTTAAGAACATTTTGGGTAATGTAAGTAAGCGGTATTACAAAATGAGCTCGTTGACGGAGTCGAATGAGTGTTATTTTTTTTTTTACTAGAAACATCGTTTTTTTTAAGTTAGTAAATGTAGCGTGCTACAGACCACACTGACATCAATTGGTCAGTTTTCTTTCATCCACAATATTTTATGACAATGAAAAACGCTCCAATAGTTAAACATTCAGTATAAAATTACAGTGTATCTCATAAGATAATAAGTTACAATTAATCTAGATTTTTTTCAATATGGCGAACTTTATATTATAATTTTATCTAATATATATTGTGGTTGTAAGGACACCTGCGTTGTAATTTCCACATATGTCCCATCCAGATTTCCATCCTTATTTCCCTCGGTACGATGAACAATACTTAGAGAACCGTCGAAGTGTCTTGGCATTAGTGGCAAAATATGATGTGTTATACTTACAGCTGCAGGCAAGCAAGAGGAAGCTTTCGTTCACTTGGTTAACACTGGGAGAGATAAAAAATTAAAGCTTTTAAAATTGTAATCAATCAACATCTTGTGTTTTAGCTTCACTAAATTGTAAGAAACAATAAATTATTGTGTATGTAAATAACATCCTGAGCTTTATTTAGGCAACATCCTAATATGTGAGCAGCTGTAAATAAATCACTTTGAAGTTTTTAATTAGTTGGCATAGTTTCTCACAGGGTCGCCGACTGACCGAGAACATTTGCCAAAGTTAGGTTGTTATTCTTCCGGTCGTGCGATTTTTGAAATTATACTTTTAATACGCAAAATAACGACAGACGACGCACGTGTTTTGCTACTGTGTGTTTACTTGGTACTCTAACGAAAATCTTGAAATATGCATATATTGTAATATTCAGGATGTGCCGGACGATTTCGAAAGATCTATTTGCTCTCTAATAGCAAAGTGCTAGGCTTAGGATTGCCAAGTACGAATAATACATGTTTGCATACGCGTTTCACATTCACACCCTTTCCTACTATCCGTTGTTATAAGATTAACGCCATCTAGTGAAATGGAACTGTCAAACCACGTACTTTCAAGATGGACTGGTAATTGCTGTCAATAAATACTATTGCACACAGGGTACATTCTTAGAATGTATTGATTTTGCTTACTTAATTTTCATGGCATTTATTGGCGTGGTATGAAAACATTTTTGTCTATTTTTAAGTCATTATAGTAATGTTCTACTGACGACATTTGTTTCATTGACTTATAATAATTTTAATGGAAATGTGCGCTTGGAACTGGATGGGGAACTTGACCTCATGACACTTAGTCTACACCTACTGGGAGAACCGTCGAACTACTGCTATTAATAGAAGAGATGTATATTTGGCGCTACCTGGAATTTGTAGATTATTTTTTACGTTGTTTGAACGCTTATAGTTATAGTAATAATTTTGAATATAACGTCTCTATCATTCGACCACCGTGTTTAAGGCATTTGCTTTTGTTTGATTAAATTATTCTGTGTGAATTTATACATTGTATGTAAATAAATATTACGTTACTACTAATTACTATATTCCCAGAATTTAAGTCGCAATGGCTTGATCTTACGTCCGCATTTATTTAACTAATTAGAAACTTATAAACTGTAATTGTATTGAGCTATATTTTAAAAATTATAGAATAGCTGCAACCAATAGATTAATAATTAAAGTGTATGCATACCATGTAAAAATAAATTGACTCATGACCACGGATTCTGCATCGGCTGTATTATGTACATTTTGAATAAATAAACGACATATAAACACTACTTTTTATTACTGAAAATCTTGATACAAAATGAGAAATAAAATAGGTACACAATTTACAAAAGGCACATAGACTACATTATAAATTAATATTAATTATTATTAATGATTACAATTCAGTCGTTTCCATATTTTTTGCGTTTTTCATCTGTTCCAATTGTTGGTAGAAATCGTATTTGGCTTGGTTTGTTTGTGGATCTGTTTCATTTGAATCGATAGAGGGGAAAGCTGCGGTTGTGATAAAATAGGGTTTCTCATTGGACAAGTCTTGATCAACTGCGTTTTCGTCGAGAGAGTCCCTCTCCGAGCGGCTTAGCTGGTCATCAGATTTGTACCAATCGTTTTCATACGCATGTAGCCATATTGGATTTGAACCCTTAGTGCTGTGTTTATTGGTGTTCGGAACTCGTCCACCAGAGCTTCTAATGGTCATGTCGGACTCCCCCGGCGCAGGTGACGCTGTAAATAAACAACAAGGTTAATATGATAATAACTTATAACCCGGTCACACACATAAACTAATTATTGTGGTAACATTGACTTATAGATTACAGAACTGAAAATGTATTTAGGGTGGCAACAGGATTCTTATACAATGTTTACATTCTCTTATCAGGGTATATGGTAGGTACGCAAATATAATTAACATCGTTAAATTATCCAAATAGAGGAAATCGTGCAAAGTTTATCTACATATCCGCCTGTATCTTCGACTCCTTACTGCCACTAGTGACATCTACATTTTCAATGTGATAAAGGGTAGTTCCAGCGAAATCCTATGAGGTTTCTTAAACTAGGAAATGTAGTGGACTTCCTAATCTGGAAATTGAAAACAACTTCACTATTTACAGTTAATGCCACATAATATTTAAACATTTAAACCAAAACTCGCATTTATTTTAATAGCTTAATATTTGCCTTGCTTTACTTGCAACAGTTATTTCGAATATTAGTCTATGTTTTAAAATAACCCTACAGGTTGTTAAAAACGCTAATAATGAGACTCGTTTGAGTATTTTTTTTGTAACTTAAACCTTGGAAATAAATAGCTTGTGTCTGTTAAAGAATTTGTCTCGTATAGTATTCAGAAACTTGTTTGTTTTTGGCATTGATGCAGCACGATAATCATTAAAAAATAATATGTATGTGTATAGAACATCCACGTAGATAACATAATGTTGATGAATAGGTAAGTTTCTTGTGTAATAGAAATCTTTATTTTTCTGGTTCAAAGTTACTGCACTGCACCTGATGGTAAGCGCTGTGTTGTTCAAGAGCTACCGATGATAGATATAATCACGGTCTCTCGTTATTTTTCGTTTGGGAAAGAACGTATTGCTGAAAAACGTGTTTTTCCCTAGTGGATAGGCGGAGGTAAAAATTACATTTTCCTGAGGCTAGTACCATGATATATGCTATGCTTATCATACCGGATATATCAAGACTGCTACCGAAAACAAAGCCGGGTGGTAGTTTCAAAAAAATCAAAAATTGTGCCTCGGTGGCGTAGTTGTACTAATGTACGCTTGCAAAGCTGAGGATATTTTTCTGTTCATTATCAGCCCGGAGTCAGGAATTTGTGCCCGCTATGGCGATAGGCTCGCCACCTATCACATTGTGGGACGGAACATACATGGCGAAATGTGGGTGTCCAGGCACCTCTGCCTACCCCTTTTAGGAAAAAGGCGTGAGTTTATGTATGTATGTAGGTAAAAAAAAAAAAAAAAAAAAAAAAAAAAAAAAAAAAAAAAAAAAAATTGTGCAATAAAAGACGACTACATTTTTTTGTTATGTTTTTCTTAACGTATTTAGGTGGTACATAATAGAGTACCTACACCGTTTTATTTTTAAATACACTATGGTACGCAAGGGTTTAAATTATTTATTAGTAAAAACTATGGCTTTACCACCAAACAGGATGATATTTAAAATCACAAAAAAAAATTGTCTCTCTTTGCGATTTTTTGTTGCATTGTGTTTGTAGTTACTAAAACTACCACCCGGATTTTTCGGTAGCAGTCTTGATATACCCTGTATAAATACGTATTAAATATGTACGAGTGGAATATTAAAGTTAAGCAAAAATCCTTTATACAGGACACATGACAGCATGAACCTAGAATTCTTAGTTTACTATCCTGCTGCTGGACCAAATATTATGTTATTGTGTTTATAATGATGACATGCCTGAACATGGTGCATATATTCTAACAATTTTAAGAATTTCAGTATTGTTTTCCTTCCCTCAACGATGCGAAACAAATACAAATTGTGTATGAAGTTCACTCGAATGTCACGTCAACATTAGTGTATTAAAATTACTGTAACATTTCCTTATTTAAATTACCGATATTTGAAAAAGGCATATTGTTATTTGAAGGAAATACTATAGGTATTTAATGTTTATTTATCCTTGGAGAAGGCCTTTCAGCAGCGGACTTCCTGTGGCTCAAGAAGATACAGCTGAGTATGGATTGCTTGGAATTCTTTGTTGAGTAAAGGGATACAAAATTATGAATAATAATAATTCACACCATTGTTATAAATTGAACGGAGGCCACGACACGAAGTATCGTGACGTACATTTGTTTTGTTATTTAAAAAAAGGAAACACCAACGTGACAGGTAAATCAGTCTATATCAAATCGTCGCGTCTTGCCATCTCGCTCTAACCGCAATGAGATAGTACCGGGATAATACGATACCGACTTCGATCAAATATACAATAGATTATAAGTAACGCCTAAAAAACCGCGAGTGTAATAAGAGCACAAATAAGCGTTTATTATTTGATTTTGGTATGTATTTTAGTAGTAGGTATGGTCCAAAAACATAATAAATCTTCATATTTATTCCGAACTCTGTATCTAGTATATATTTGATCGAAGGATACCGATGACGCACAGAAATGTATCATGATTTTATACAAGTAATGGATCTAAGCAGCGTTTACGACTTTTTATTGGCCCGACAAAGAGACTACATTTCACCTGTTGGTAAATGCAATGCACTACAAATGGATTATCGAAAATCTCTTGCTAGCCGACAAAATTATTTTGACCAGATAAAGATAAACACTTGCTGAACGCGAAACAATTACTGTTTTTTGGACCACTATAGCAAGTTATCCAAATAGGTGAAAATGAATGGTTCATTAATATATTTTATTAATTTAGTAATCAGTTAATAACACCGGAGGTTCCTTTGTTCATGCTCAATATTTGTCATAGATCACGTATAAGATAACAAAGATAAGAGGAGTAAGCGAATTTAATCTTAATTATAAGTAATAACAGCGTTGCCACAGCTGTCTCAATATTTCGTAACAATCGTGTTTGCATTGTTTTCACATTTCATTATATTGGATATATTATTACCATGAGATTACTAGTATAAATGCTTATTGTTTATATTATGAAAATATACCTCAAACAATGCGTTAAATAGAGAAAAAGAGTTAATAATATTTTGACAACAGCATGACAACCATAAATTACAAAAGACCGTAGACGACCTTTACATACAAGGTAAGTCATAAAGGGTATATTAAGCCGAAAGGTACACTCTTTATAATAAACAACTTTTACTACAGTACCAACCGTGAAATCGCGAAACAAAATCAGCTGTTCCACACAAAAATAATCGCTTCAATCTGCAAAATATTTGGAACAGCTGATTTTTCATTATGATGAGTGTAGCATGTCATTTTTCTAAATTGAAAATTTGAAGCGGCAGGCTTCTGCTGTACTCTTTATACATCTTTTTTATCTCTATTTCATCCATTTGACAGCCTTCAGACGCCTTAGACGCCGGCTGTGTAACGTGAGGCCTCGGGTTCGATCCCCGTACGGATAGAAATATAAGTGTTATTCACAGGTATTTATTTCGGGTCTGGGTGTTTGTGAGACCTAAAAGTCTCTCGTAGTCCTTGATAACCACGGGCCACGACACAAGACTCAATCTTAGTGTGGGCTATGTGACTGTTGGGTATATTTATATACATTTATGTATTGATGGTAGCCTGATGGTTGGCTAAAGTTGCAGTGCGTCGCTGGGTGCAGGCCGCTTTCAGCAGCTCGATGATCCTTGGGGGATGCCTATGTTCAGCAGTGGACTTCCTATGGCTGAGATGATGATGATGATGATAATGTAGTGTAAGTATTGCTTTAACTTATTTTTTAAAAATCCCATTCCCATAATTTTATTTCATAAAAAAGTGTATTTTTTATGTTATAGGAAACGCAAACTAAAATAAATTAATTGTTAAGGGCCGAGCTGACTTGGTCCGACCATCTGACGGGACATCTGCCTCTCGGACGTTTACCGTCGACTTTGCCAGTAATCATCAGTAAAATAAATAAAAATTACCGCAAACGAGCATGCGGTAATTCTAATTGTTTGTAGTAATTATTTGTTGCTTCTTAAAATTAAATGTATTCCTCACAGTAAGCAGTAGCGGTGGCTGCTTTCAGCCTGCGCGTGTAGTCGGCGCGCTGCGAGGCGCACAGCAGCAGCGCCAGCAGCAGCAGCGCCGCCAGCGCCAGCGCCGCCCACGCCAGCCAGAACACCGCCTGCTGGCTCGCCGCAGACTCCAGCCGCAGCGGGGAGTACTCCGCCGCCTGCGTGTCTAGCACGTTGAACTCCTGCAACGCAAATTAAATAAATACACCCAACAGTCACATACAAATCAAATCAAACATTTTTATTGTGGACATAGTTTACAGTTTACATAAGCAGTTACAATTACAATTATGCAATTATACATAGTCCTGATCACACATTAACATCGAATCTTGTGTCGTGGGTCAAGACCCGAAAGAAATATTTGTAAGCCGCACAAACATTTTTCTTGGTGCGGGGATCGAACCCGCGGTCTCTCGTTTTAAAGCCGGCGTCTAACCAACTGCGTCACGGAAGCTGTCGAACACTATTCGAATGTCGAGCATTGTGAAACACTAGCGGTAGTGTTGGAATAAATAGCAATAGCAATCACTAATAGCAAGTGAAGTCGATAGTAACATTTCACAAATTATATAAATTAGCTAAATGCGATTTGCGATTGTGATTCAAGCCGATCGGCTAATATTTTTATACAATCTCGTGTAATTATTTAGAGACGAAACTGAATAGTCAATTTCGCGGTTGTAATTTTACTAATTTTAGATGTGAAAAACTATTATAATATATGAATATGCTCAGGCTTCAAAAATAGCAAATTGGTGAAGTTGATTTGAAATAGCAATAGGTTCCATTACTAACTAAGGGTGATCCCCCTTAATGGTATTCTCGATTTGCGAGTTCAGCACGTTGAACTCCTACAACATACGTAAGCATTGTGGAAAACTATGACTGATCTCTCAATCGTACTCTCCATTGTAGAGGAGGTCCCGTGCCCTGCAGTGGGACGTATATGAACTGATACCTAAGGCGTGATTCCGCCATCTTGACAAGAGACAATGACTGAATCAATATGTTTAATATCTTCGAACACAACGCGATATCAAATCTATGAGAAAGTTACTTAATAATGGCAATTAGTGTAGCAATTAAAACTATTGGTGTGAAAGTTTTCAACATATGTCTTATGATCTCACATGTTTTTTAAGGCATCATTGTTGTTCTCGGCTATAAGATATCTACAGTTGAATATAAGCCTCTTCAAGGATTTACGACCTGGTGGAAGCGGCTTAATCAATAGTTTCATAAAAGTTGATTCATTATTCGGGTCGGGGTATTTGTGAGGCCGAAAAGTCCTTGTAACTTCTGATACCCACGACACAAGACTCGATGTTAGTGTGGCGTCAGCCGCCAGGACTACGAGTGTGACTGATGGGTGAATTATAAATAAATACAAAGTATTTTGAAAGACTTCTACTGCGTCGTCACAATCCGGTATAATTTCTACTCCATTTAAATAAAGGCATATCATCTTACCGCATCATTTAAAGTCGACTTTAAAATCATCACTCAATTACAACTCACCTTAAAAAGATCATCCAACTGCTCAATATTTTTATCGACTAACTTCAGCACTTGCTCAACTTCCAAAACCGAATGATCTTGTCCATTCACTAAATGCAAGTACAGATCCGTCTTAGTGTTATCCACAGAGCCATCTTTATTCTCATGGACCCGTAAATCATCGACATTGACAACTGAATCGGTGACTCTTGCCAATTGTTCCCGAAACACGTTTATTTTGTCGCGAACCTCCGACGGATGCGCACGTAAAACGAAACGCACTCGTTGGTCCTCTCGAAGGAGGTAAATGAATACGTGCGCTTCGTCTTGTAGGCCTCCTGTGTCGTTGGCTAATACCTGAAAATACATTAAATAGTTTTGTAATGTACACCACTTTAGTAATAAACATTAATAATAAGTCATTTTCTATAGAGTATAGAGTACATTTTTGGTGAGGGAATATTTCTTAATGCTACCATTGCGACTTTTATACCCTATACTCTATAGTCGAAATAAAATTATACAATTAAAGTAAAAATAGATAGACTGAAATAAATAGGGATGACATTTTTTTTAAGCCTGATGCTTGAGGCAATATTTGTTATACTTACTTTAAAATCGAAATATCCTTTCATTCCCTTCTGTGGGTCGAAGTTTAATGACACTGCTCCTGTTTTAACATTGACCAAGAACGGCGATACAGCTAAATTTTCTAGTCCTTCGGTAAGCGTCTCTTTTACTTCACCTATTAAATAATAACTTATTTTCGCATTGTCTCCTTCGTCAATATCTGTTGCCTAGAAAAAAAAAAAAGATACATCAAAATTAAAAGAATTCCACTCGAATATTCGTTTAATTATTAATAATTAAATCAAAATTATTTGATGGCACGTCTATGGCCTTTTTAAATGTTTCGTTATAGAAAAAATGTACGTTGATAGACAACGGTACGCCAGCCCTGCTCTATGTAATCTAACAATCACATAACTTAACAGCTTGCCCTTTATCTAGCACTATGTTATAATAATCTTTAAATACCTTAATATGCATAAACTCGATGCCAAAATCAGCTTCAGTGGTAATGCCTCCAGTGAATATTCTGTTAGCAAACTTCGGTGGGTTGTCATTGACATCATTCACTGTTACTAATACTGTTAAAGCACTGACCCCGTCCACTTCTTCATTGTATTTGGGAGTAGTGACACAATCTTCAGTTGCTAATACTGTTAGCGTGTAGTTCGATTTTGTTTCCCGATCTAGCATTTTTAATGCCAGTAACCTGAAATCGTTTGATCCTATAAAACACTAGATAGTTGATAAAGATAATATTATTATTGGAAAATGAAAATTAATGTGGATCTTAATATTGAGTTCTACTTTAAGTCTCAAGAATTTATTCGTGTGAAATTTTTTCGAAACAATTCAGTCTTAAGGAGAATTTATATAATCATTTTCTGGCATGTAATGAAGTTTCAATATGAAGCAAATTGATTGCTTATTTTATTTACAAGACTGAATTTTCTTTATCTCACTAAGAAATTAAGCAACTAATCTGCTACGTTATCGCAATAAGCAAATAACTACTCAAATATAACATTACCTGTGAGTGCTCCTATGCAGCTCAAAAGTATTATCCTCATTCCCCCTCACGATGTAATAACAAACAGGTAATACAGGCTCATCGCCTCTATCTATCTCATCCCTTTCTATGACACTCGGTAGATATAGTCCACTGTCTTTTTGGTTCTCAGTGATGTTTATATGTATGTATTTCATGGGGAAGCGAGGTCGATAGTTGTCCACATTTTGCACGTATATTGTTAGGTCCAGATCGGAGCTTAGAGGTGTCGGTAAGCCGAGATCGTACGCTTCTATGCGGAGCTGTGAAATTAATTGTTCATTTATAATTATTATCCTTTTAGGCACCAATGGCGATGTTGAAATATTTATGTTGTCGATGTTAAGCACTACCTACTTAATAAGTAGGTTTGATATAATAACATTGTTGTTGAAGTTTACTTTATTTTCTTGGAATGACTCAATTTATAGTGACTTTACAAAACTAACAAAATTGATAAAAAATGTAAAAGGCAATTTTTGAATTTACGTGGTTATTTAATCGTTTATGTTTGGCTCAAAAGGAATATAGATATATATCGCTAACTACTGTTTAATACACAAACCTATATACACAATAAATACATGAATGACTTAACAACAAACATGCCCTCTGTCATTAAAATCATACGAAGCACATTAGTCGTAATTTATCGATGTTTCCAGTGACGTCCTACCATTGAGTAGCATGACCTTCGGAAGGTTATCGATAAAATGACGCGACGACAGGATACGGTATTATTCATTTCATCAATTTTATAATAATCATTATATTTAGTACTATCATTGGAATATATTCTAGCTGTTATCATGCAATTATTTATAACTATATTATTTATTTTTATTTGGACGACAATTATATTCAAGTTAATCTTATCATATAAACTGATTGCGTCGAGGAAAAAACGACGACATTGACTAGACAAAATCTCTTTTTAAAATCAAATTAACCTATATTAATAATTTACTTATCTCAATTAATTGATATTGAGATACTTTGAGGTATAAGTCGATAATTCGTTCCTTTTTGCATCAAACAATCTTTAGTGTATCATTTAAGACATAAAGTAAAGAGCACCCCTATGTACATATTATTTAAATTCTTAATTTTAAAATATATCCTCATTAGTGGAGACTGATACTTACGCACACATACACACACCCATACATACATACACACAGACACACAGGCACACATGTCGCGACGAGCATGCCGTTTGCCTGATGATAATCGATACGACAGCATAAAGTAGCAAAACCAAATAACAATTTGAATTTGAAAAAAGCAATGCTTGGCATTCGACTGCATTCGCCGTCTTGAGACATAAGCTGTTAAGTCTCAATATGTCCAGTAGTTACTCTGGCTACAATATCCTTCAATCCGAACACAACAGTGCATTTACACTGCTGCACTGCACCAGTAAATTTGTTTTTTTATTCTGTTATTTTAAAGGGACTTCCACGCACAGCGTATGCCAGCCCCATCGAACCCTTAACAATAAATATTAACATGATTCTGCTATGAATTCAAACAACTAGTGTTGAGTAGGACATGACTTGGAAAAGAGTTTGTAAGAGTAGCCTCATTTTTGTACTAAACCAGTACTATGTCCTACTTCAATTGAAGTGAGGCGTACTGACGCAATACGTAAGATAGTATTGTTAGCATGTGCGTTACTTCCTCTCGCTCTCATCCTGTAGTTAATTACGTAGAGTAACCAGTACCGGGACACCAAATATGAAGTAGTACACTTTAAAAAGTTGAGCCGCTCTTACATTTTGACGTCATGTACGGGACAAATGTACTGCATCTTGTATGTCCTACTCAACACTACAAACAACACATTTGCATCACCACCGTTTGGTTTTAACATAAACAAAATTTAACAAAAGAGAAAAGAGTACAACGGCGGTCTTATCGCTCGAGGCGATCTCTGCCAGACAACCAACCAATTTTATTGTGTAGTTACCTGGTAAGTGGTCCGCTTGTCCCTGTCGAGCGGCTGCGTGGTGCGCAGCGCACCGGCCGTGGCGTGCAGCGCGAAGGCGCGCCACGCGCCGCCCGCGTCGCGCTTGAGTCGATACCGCACCGCGCCGTTGGGACCGATGTCCGCGTCGATAGCGCGCACTTCTACTACTGTTGTACCTATTGTCGCGTTCTGTAATGTGGTGGAGGTGGATTTGTTTTTGGTGGTATATAGGTTTTTAATTTATGTGGTTTTGATAACTTGTTATGATTTAAGCAGATTTATTTCATCTTATAATATGTATGAATAAAGAGATTTTAAGCTTTTTGTGTGATTAAGGATTAAAAATATTTTAAACAAGGCTTCAACACCAACTATGCCAAATTAAATCAGTCACAAAATTAAAGTTAGTTAAAAAACGACGTATAACGATTATGGATGGCAACATAAGAAAATAGAGACAGATGGAAGGAGTTGGGGGAGACCTTTGCCCAGCAGTGGGACATAAAAATAAATAAAAAATTATCATTTTTTTGGAATACTAATTTTTTTGGAATAAAATGTAATAAAAACCTCACCTCAGGTATTTTAATAGTGACGTTCTGCGGCGGATGTACGAACACGGGCGCATGATCATTGTAATCAGTGACGCATAACCTTAATTCCCCACGCACTACATTAGGCGGGATACCTAGATCTCTCGCTTCTACCACCAGACTGTAGTTCCCGAACCGGTCCTGTAGGGACTGCTTAGCGAACAATCGACCTGTGTTGGCGTCCCCACCGACTTGCTCGAAGCGGAATAACTCTGTATAAATAGGAAAAATAATTGTTGTAAGGCCAGCGCAGACCGAGACGGCATGGCAAAGGATATTCAAACTTGTGCTGTGGGAATACGACATAAATTCCATTGATCTCTTTGGCCCTAATCTGGCTCGAAGGATCAACTTATTAGATTTCAAATACAAAGAGTTTACAAAAGAATATACAGTTATTATAGGATGTATATATGGCCTATATACATCTTAATATTGGGTACGGATCTCCTCTCCGTTTGAAATTCAGTGTGACATATATCACATGTATATCATTGTTTTTTACAAATATATCGCTTCAATATTCGTAAAAACACACAGTCATTTATAATACCATTAAAGACGAGATATAATAAATATCTAAAAACCACCCACCATGTCCCTTCCCGGCGACGAGATGGAACTGCACGCGTCCGTTGGGCGTGGCGTTGTCGTCCGCGTCGCTGGCGGACACGGATACTATCGGCTCGCGGTGGTTGTGGAACTCAGTGATGGTGGTGCAGTCGGATGGCAGTTGGAGTACTGGTGGGTTGTCGTTCACGTCTTCTATGTGGACACTGAGGGGGATTGGTGTTGGGTTTTTAAATTTTTTTGTTCTTGGGTAAATTAGGAACTTTTGACGATATTTTCACCTTAAAATTATTATTCTTAGATATTATTCACAAACTTACAAATAACTATATCTGTTTTGGAGGGAGTTAGTGTCTCATAGTGACAGTCGACAGATATGTCTCTCGTCTTTCGACGAAAATATGCTTTTTTTCAGAAACCATGTTGGTGTATTTTTTATTCAATTAGGTGTTTAATGTAATATTATCCATAGCCTAATAATATGTAAAACACACATTGGTACATAAATATTTAGACTAAACAAAATATTTTTTCATACCAGCAGTTTCAGGTAGAAATTAATAAGAATAAAATGATAAATTGAAACTCACACAATCTGTTTGAAAGCATTCCGGCTCTCTCCACTGAGGTATCCAAACTGATAATTATCCCACGCTTCGACCACTAGATTGTACGTGGCTTGCGTCTCGCGGTCCAACCAATCAGAGACGGTTAGTGCGCCCGTATCGGCGTTCACTAGGAATTTACCCTGAAACAAATAGCTTTTTTAAGAATCTGCTGGTGTAATTCATAAAATCGCTAGTTCTTCTATTATTTTCCATGCACAAATATAATCTTTTTTATTATTTTGCCAATATTGCTGATAGAGTTTAAAGGTAAAAACAAAAATCTACTTTTAATTCATAAACTTTTAGGATAACTTAAAATTAAGTTTTGCCAATGGTTTTATATGCCATGGTTATATGATTTTTCAACAGCAAATTTCATCATATAGACCAGAGGGTAGAATGCAAGGAGAAGATAAAGATTAGAGGTTGTATGGTTCCTATCTATTTGGCTTCATGAAACGCAATATAAAACCTAATATTACTCCAAATTTGTATTGTGAGACAACTGCACTGTTATACTAGAACGTTCATGTATTCAAAACTAATATCGTTAGTACTACACAATCACCACTGTTATATTTTAATAATATTTACCTGCGTAGACATTCTATCCAGTAGATAAGTGATTTTCCCGTACTCGCCCGAGTCGGCGTCCTTAGCAGTAATTGTGGCTATAGCAGTGCCGGGTTCAATGTCCTCTTTCACACGATATTCGAATGCTGATGACTCGAATATTGGATTATTGTCGTTCTCATCCAAAATCTGGGTAATCATTAAAATTATTGCAAACACAGCGTTTTTGTTGCCAGTTAAGGGAATTTTTCCCAGTTTTGTGGGAAAATTGTGTAACAGCTTTGTTTCATGGAGTTCTGAACATTAATTAGAAAAAAAGAAGAAAGTATTGGTAATTGTCTGATTCATCAGTGTTAATGTTATCACAGTGATTTAAACAGTTATTTTGGATATATCACAATATAACTTAAACTAACTGAAACATTGAAAGTGACAAGAAGAATTAAATAAAAGTGATAAACAAAATAAACTAGAACCTAACAGTGTGCAAAGTGATTAAGTTAAATAAAATAAAGTGTCTAAACTAACGAAACAAAAAATAAAAGTCAAAAACTGTGAAACTTTACCTTCCAATTAATAAAATCAACCGTTTTGTTTAAATTCAAATTTGTCGTCGTATACAGTTCTGATAACTAATTTCGATTTAAATAACAGTCGTCGCCGTGGCCTACAGTCATCGCACGCACTTTCAACACGTCGACGTGAATGCTCATGGTTCAAAACCAGTCCATCTCGTGGAAGGACTTTTTGTGAGTTTTATTTCATAAAAAATATTATCAATATTAATTCGTAGTGATTGAAAAATAAACAATTATATACACGCCCACCTAACATTAGAACATTGACGAATTGAATACAAAAGTCGATTTAAAAATGGATGCACCTGATAGTAACATCACATATAGGAAAAAGTATAAAAGTGGATCTTTGAACGATTTATCTGTAGTGATAAGCGACGATGAAGACACGATGTTTGACACAACAACATTAAGCATTCCTGACAGCCTGTATAGGAATCCTGAGAACACTAATGTCCATGAATTACACGAGCAAATAAAATTACTAAAATTGCAACTGATAAGCGCTCATCAAGAAATAGAAAACCTTAACAGCGAGAATTCACGATTAAAATCTGACCTACAAAAATCTTTAAATACTTCAAAAATCTATAAAAACATCTGCTTGACACCAGATAAAACCAGTATGAATACACCACGATCTTCAAAAAAGAAGACTAGTAGAAATCGCACATCAAATAATGAATCCACGGCCTGTATTATTTTACGAGAAACAACAAAAGTCGATATTATTAATGATGTAACTCAAACTTCTAGTGTTCCTACTGAGATAAGCAAACAATCACCGCGAATGCTGAGATCAACCTCACAACACCACAATTCGCCACATTCACAGAAACCTATAATTGAACGGAAAGAAAAAAATAAATTATGTATCATTAGCACAGCATGTACAAAGGGGACCTTACCCATAATAGATAACGTTTACTCTGGATACTTTGATTATTGTCATTATCTGCTGCCAAATAACACAACCAAAGATTTGTTAAATAATATTGCACACAAACTAAAGGATTTTACTTTGAATGATTATTGCTTGATCTTCATTGGAGAAAATGATTTAAAAAACAATGATTGTTTTATGAATATATTAGAAAGCTTGAAAAACACACTTCGGAACGTTACCCATACCAATAGTATTATATGCGCACCAACCTACGTAAAAGGCGCATTAATATATAACTACAAAGTCGAGACATTAAATAGCCTTCTCTATTTGGGCCTAAGAAATATCAACAATGTATACTTTTTTGATTCTAACTACACTCTAACACATGAGATGTTCTCATACAATACAGGGAAAATAAATAAATATGGATGGAGAAATATTTACGACCAAATTATGTGCAATATAATGATAGACCACGAACTATACAACTATCCTCTCATTTCGCCAAATAGCAAATCAAACCGAAGACCCGGAAACTCGGAGGACGGACATGAATTAAAAAATAGTTGGCTTGAAGAACAAAAAAATTCTTCCAACGAGTCTTCCCAGATTATTGATAGTGAACGCGATGTAATACACGATGGTTCTACAACTCTTAATACTAACACTAGTAATAAGTTAAGCAATGATTTATTTCGTGTTTAACTATATTTATGTATTACACCAAAATATAGCTGGGTTGATAAGTAAATCGAATATGCTAACAGTGTGTCTTAACGATTATCCTTCAAAACCTATAGATGTATTAGGCATCACAGAGCATAATATGATCACAGACGATATACAACGGTTACATATCCCATCATATAAATTAGCATCGGTTTCCTGTAGAAACAATAGAAGTGGTGGCTCCTGCGTGTTGGTCAGGAATATTCATTCATATAAAGAACTCAATAAAATAATATCGTTATCAGTGCCCAATGCTATTGAGTGTTCGGGTATTGAATTGTTGCAACATAACGTAATTATCGTTTGCATATATAGAGCCCCAAAAAATACCTCTATTGATTTTGATAATTTCTTTCAAACTTTACACAAAATTCTTAATGAATATAGATCGAAACATAAAAAAGTTATAATTTCAGGAGACCTTAACATTGATACTCTAAAGAAAAATAAAATAACAGCCGAACTTGTTAATTTACTTGCATCCTATAACTTACATCTCCAATTTAATACTCCAACACGATTAGTCAGTGGTACATGTATTGATAATGTCGCCCACAATATTAAAGGCTGTAAAGGAGAATTAATTGAATTAGCACTCTCAGACCATATGGCTCAAATATTGACATGTCCTGTAAAAAAAACCTGCTCCTTAAAGTATTGGCATGTCCGGAGGCGAGATCTATCTAATGAAAACCGTAAAAAATTTGTTGAATGTCTGAGTAATGTGACTTTTAGCGAAGTGTTTGAAACAAACAATCCTAATGAGGCTTTCTCTCGTTTTCATGAAACATTTATGTTATTCTATGACCTTTGCTTTCCCATTATAAATGCGAAAATAACAGTCAATAAACGACCCCAGTGGGTGTCACGAGGTATTAGACTGTGTAGCAAACGCAGGAGAGAACTTTTGTGGAAATATAGAGCATCTCCAACCATAACAAATAAAAATAAATTTAAATCCTATGCAAAGAGATACAAAGCTGTACTAAACTTTACGCAAAAATCGCAAAATAGCTTTTACATTAAAAAAGCTGCTAATAAATGTAAAGCTATGTGGCAAGTTATTAATAGAAATAAAAACTTAAAACTTAAAGAAAATATTAGTTCAATTAAAAGCAATGGTCATACAGTTTCAGATCCAAAAGAGTTAGCTCAACTCTTTAATAACTTCTTTATTGACGTAGCTAAATGCAAAAATAATTTTGATACAACACCTTTCGTATCGAACAAAAACCTATCAAATTCTATATTTGTCACACCTACAGGAGCAAATTATATTTTTAACATAATTAAATCTTTAAAAAATGTTTCTAGTACGGGTTATGATGAGATTGCAGTTAAGATCATAAAAGATGTTTCACACATAATATCCCCAATTTTAAGTTACACCATAAACCTGAGTATAGAATACGGCATATTCCCCGATAAGCTTAAACTCACAATAATAAAACCTATATTTAAGAAGGGAGACACGCAGGATATTAACTGTTATAGACCTATAGCGCTAATACCTATCCTTGCGAAAATTTATGAAAAAGTTATATATGCTTCGTTATATTCTTTTCTTGAAACTAATAACCTTTTAGCAACTGAACAGTATGGCTTTCGTAAAACAAAGTCAATAAATGAAGCCATTTATAATTTTATTAATACTGTCATCACAAATGTAGACAAACGAAAGTCTACAGTAGCCATATATTTAGATATGACGAAAGCATTTGACCACGTTCGCCATGATATTTTGCTCAAAAGATTAGAAAATTATGGTATTAGAGGCAACGTAAATAATTTAATAAAATCTTATTTAACTAATAGACAGCAAGCTACTCAAATTACTAGAATATGCCAATCACGAAAAAAAGAAATTGTTTACCAATCACAGTACAGCAAAATTAATTTTGGGGTGCCACAGGGTAGCGTATTAGGTCCTTTACTTTTTCTTGTATACATAAATGAGCTACCGTATACAACTAAGCATCAAATGACCCTTTTTGCTGATGATAGCACGATACTATTTACGGGCAACCAAGTACTTTCGAATGTCACTAATGAGATCTATACTTATCTAAATAATTTAACTGACTGGCTTACCTCAAATAATTTAAAACTGAATGTAGCAAAAACTAAGCTTATGCATTTTAGACAGAGGACTAAAACAGAAGCTAAACTAAATATAACATTCCAAAATACTGAAATTGAGGAAATAGAGGAAATAAAATTTTTAGGTCTGTATATTGACCAAAAACTGAATTGGAAAAGACATGTCGATTACGTCTGTAGACGTCTTCACCAACAGTCATACGCCCTTTACAATTTAGGCAAAATATCCGACAAATCTTCAGTCCTCTGCGCCTACCACGGCCATGTAGCATCTATTTTGAGGTATGGTTTAATATTTTGGGGAAATTCTACACACAAAGACTTGGCTTTCAGAGCTCAGAAGAGATGCATTCGGTCTATTGTTAACATTGATACAGCTACCTCCTGTATGCCATATTTTAAGGAACTTGAAATATTACCACTCCCCTCTATGTATATATACGAATGTGCTATCTTTGCAAAAACACATACTCACCTATATCAATACAGCAATAGAGCAAGGCAAAGAGAAAAAATGACATATGTTCCACACAAAACGGCTTTATTTCACAAAAGCGCATACCATGTAATTCCTCAGATATATAATAAATTACCAAAATCAATAAGAGATTTGAACAATTTGAACAACTTTAAAGGCAAGTTGTTTAGTTTTTTAATTGATAAATGTTACTATAATATAAGTGATTATTTAACTGATAAGATTTGTTAAGTTTGTTTTCGTTTTGTAGATTTATTTGTAGATTTGTTTAGTATTTTTTAATTATCAGGTTATGATTTATTCCTTGTAATTACCTTAAATTATTGTATGCCAGTAAGGCGGGTCATAGCTGTTTCAAACTAAAAATTATGTAACACCATTTATACCTATGTCCACAATAAAATGTTTTTGAATTTTGAATTTGAATTTGAAAGAATGAATAATTAAATCGAGAAAATAGTGATTTTTAGACAGCACTGGTGACTTTGTTTAGTTGTATATTCTTATAAAAAAATAAAAGTCAGTGATGATGGCAAGTAAAGTGCAGTCCAGACCGATTACACAAGTCAACAAAAAAAAAATTTTTTTTTTGGGTTTGTTATTAAACTAATATTTTCTGATTGTCTACACCTAAAAGTAGCCACAGGCTCCATTCATAACAAATAAAGTTTGCTTTTGTACTTTTTACAATGAAAAATAAATATTTTAAGATTTTGACAGAATGATTGAGGAACAACGATTTTAACACGCAAGAGGTGGGGTTGGGGGATGCTTACGGGTGTTAAGCGGGGAGCAGCGGGTATTCTCGGCAGAATGCGCACGAGCATTACCGAAAAACGACGACATTTGTGTTGCGCGAAGTCAAAAATGGCTTCCAAAAAGCGAAAAAATTACGTAAACTCTTTTAGTTACATGTGCGGAGAATTTATTAAAATGAGGGCTAAAAAAATAGTTTTTCGCCAAAGATAAGACTTTATGAAGCTTATAAATCTTATTTTAATCTTTGTATTCGAAGTCAAAAACACATTGGAAGGTAAAATGATGCTTCAAACTTTAAAGTATGAAGAGTATGCCTGGCCAGTGATAAGGAATTTTGAGACGGCGGGAATGCAAAGCATACACGAGATGATATTCTGTTGCCCCCGTTGCATATAAAATTAGGACTCATGATGCAATTTGTGAAGGCTCTTCGTCATGACTCTCCACCAGCCTTTGAAATTTGAACACTTAAAGAGTTTTTCCCCTAAATTTTCAGAGGCTAAAGTTAAAGCTGGTATTTTCGTCGGTTCACTAATTAAGAAAATAATGGCCAGAGAAGAATTCTCAGAGTTACAGAACGCCCACGAAAAACAAACGTGGCTCAGCCTTAAAGCAGTGATCCATGACTTTTACAAATTACAAAGACCTCATTCTTAATATGCTTGATAATTTCAAGTTCATGGGTTACAAAATTTCCCTTAAAGTGCTTATGCTAGATGCTCACTTAGATAACTTGGGGGCATATTCAGAAGAACAAGATTTAAAATTTGAATTTTCGTTCTGGTTGCTACAAAAGCAAACTTTATTAGATAAAAGTATTTTTTTCTTGTATAGTTAGACATAATTTATCAAAATCAGCACCACAGAACTCAGACTCAAAAATCGTGTTTACTTGTGTTACCAATGAGAGATCACACATCCTCAAAAAGTATGTATGATTCTTCTATTTACCTGTATAAAAATATCCACGACTGAATACCGCGGAGGCACGCCGCTGTCCACCGCTTTAACTGTCAAGTTGATCCATGGATACACTTCATGGTCTATTTTATTGGCTACCACTAGTTCGCCCGTACTGCTTTCCATGTGGACCATGCTTAACAGTTCCTGTGGACCTACAAAAATGAACGTATAATCCAACAACTTCGAATAGGGCGAATGTAATGACAGGTAAAAAAAAATATTTATTAATTCTAAGAATCAGTGTAAATAATTTATTGAATTATTTACATTGATTCTTAGAATTAGATAGATTCTTAGATTTAGTGGTAGATAATTCAATTTATTACTTTTAATTAAAAACAAAGACTTTTTTGATATGATATTAATGTAAATTAATATCCATTATCATGTTTAAAAACAATGATGGCTTACATAATTCCATTTATCTGACAATCGCTAGCAATAAAGAATAGTTTATATAATTTTAAAACCAGTTTTGGTTATCAAATGTTTTGTCTTCTTCCTTCAAACTGAATTTACAAGTCGTTCGAAAAAGACAAAAGATACGGTAGCTAAAGTACGTTTTAAATTTGTTTATCGATAAGACTGTTAGTTAAATACCAACCTTCAACAAAATAGCTCATAGTGCGATTTTTATCGGCGTCATCGGCTATAACATTGGCGATATTCGCTCCGTTCTTAGAGTTCTCAGTGATGGAGGTCTTGTAGAACGGTTTCCTAAATGTCGGGTTGTTATCATTCTCGTCATCGACTATGATGGTAAGCGTGGTGGACGCTGTCTGTCTAGGCCCGCCTGGTACTGCAGCCATGTCTTCTACTGTTATTATTAATTTTAACGTTTCGATTTTTTCTCGATCTAGAAGTCTGTAACAAAATATAAATATCGTTATCGCATAGACGACATGATTGCCATTCTTATTAATGATGAAATAGTTCTATAAGCCCATTCCTATCGTCTTCTATTTTGATATTTCTAAACTTTAAAGCTTATATATGAAGTATTTGTAAACAAAAATACATACAAACTAGAGAAAAAAATGGTTAGTAGATAATTGGAATCTCGATAAAATTTTGTAAAAAAATACCCTTTGCCACTGCAAGTTACGATGCATCAGTGGAGTCGATTAAGCAGAAAGACGGAGAACAGACTAAGGGCTATTTTAAGAGCTTGTCTAATTTGTCGTCATCCAGCCATTCTGTCAAGGTCACTGCACCTTATATAGGAAAGAACTAGAAATATTCACCTGGCAACTCTCAAAGTACCATCCACCGCGTTCAGGTCCCATAAAGCGAGGTAGTCATACTCAGACACAGGTATAGGCACCCCGTCCTCATTTCGCGCTACACTCCCCGCCTTGTCTATGGCGTATCGTAGTACTGGCTGGTCGTCCGGGTCGTAGGCTTGCGCGCGGAATATGGGTGTGCCGACCTGCGACCATAGATAATATTGTTTTTTAGTAGTAAGTGAATGGGTTTAATGATTAGGAATTAGGCCACCGTTTGTGGGTTATACTATTGGCTTTTTTAGTACATCTAGTAATTTATTGGTAAGATACGACATGGAAACCAAGCCAATGTACAGTGGACCCCCGGTAATCCGGCCCCTGTCTAATCCGGCACCCCCTATAATCCGACATGATCTATTATTTATTATTGAATATTAATTTTTGATAATATTCGCTAATACATGACTGAACAAGTTACAACTTGTACGCATCATCATTATTGTGCTCGACGCGTTTTGATTCTGATTGCTTAGGTTGGAATTGACTACATGCGAGAGGATAGCGGTGCTACATTTACTAAATTTGATATACATAATGAAGCATGATTTGTACTTCAGTGTACATATATATAATACATATAAAGAATCTTATCAGTGAGTCTGTAATTAGTCGGATTACAAGGTACACTTTTGTAAAAAAAAACCGGACTATAGGGGTTCTTAGGCAGTACTCTATAATCCGACAAATTCGATAGTCCGACACTGCCTTGCAAAATTTTTGTCGGACTACCGGGGGTCCACTGTAATGTCTTAACTGTTGAACACTTTTATATTTTATTTCAGCAGCTGATTACTAGGGTTTCTCAGAGGACATGGCACATCGATCAATAGGACTATCTATGCTAAAATATTAAATAAAAAAGAGTCAAGTGGATTTTACATAAAATTTTTCATACCTGTATATTTTCTCTCACAGTAACAGGAGCGGGTTCCACAAACACTGGAGGTTTGTTGTTGACGTCCACTATTGTGATATTGACTAACACCGCCGCACTAAGTTGCTGGTCACCTATACCACCGTCCAACGCTACCTGCAATTTAAAATATCCTTCATAATGATCTGGCGATAGACTCTCACTTTGTCACAGTTTAAATAATTGTTTTGGATATTTTGACGGATAATTTGGTATAGTCAAATTTATGATCAGACATGATTTGCATATCGCGCCTTTAGAATTAAAGTGACCTAGTGCAAAAAAATAGATTTTAGCTTTATATCATATATTGGCTCAAAATGACTATCTCCATCGACGCTTAAAGAATGACCTGTTGCCGTGTGAAAGACAGAAAGATGTATACTTTGATCTTATTGATGTATCTTTTATAAGTACAAATTTCTTATATAAATCTTTAATGAACGTTTCCCAAAAATAAGAGTTTTTTTATTAAGTCTTTAATTCTTAAGGTGCGCTATAATATTAGGATATTGGATATTTCGTTAGAAATAGTGAGACTATGTCTCCGCACAGCGAGCGCTGTGGAATGTCAAGCATTGGTTTGTAATTCATGGTGTTGTTTGGTTTTGCTACTGTCGTCGAACCCCGCTTACCGTCAGGCAAATGTCATGTTTTTCAAAAAACAAACAGTAATAGTATGTTTTAAAACATTTCATCGTAATTGCCTCCGATATTTTGTACATTTATTACCCTTTAAGCCCTTTCCCGAGTACGTACCACAGTGAGTGTATACGCGTGCGTCTTGGGCGCGGTCTTGTCGGGGTCGAGCGTGGAGCCGCGCGCGACCCGCACGGCGCCCGAGCGCGCGTCCATCACGAACTTGTCGGCCGCGCCGCGCGTGATGCGGTACACCACGCGGTTGTTGGGCGACGAGCCGTCCAGGTCCACGGCTTTTACCTGCACCATTACCGAGTTTGTATGGGTGAATGTGTGTGGGTGGAAGTAGGGGCGGCGATGGAGTTTGATATGGTTACAGTTGTCGAATTGAATCATAGTAATGGATAGATTTACGCGAATGTTATATTGAAATAAATCATTGAGATAATATACTAGAGGGGACACTGCAAACAAAATATTTGTAACGAAATGAACGGTACATTCTATTTCTATCTCTGTCACGCCTACGAAATACAATATCTTCCCTCTCGCTTCACTGTGTACCCTTGTGCACGCGCCATACGCATGGATTTTGTTCCCGATGTCCGCTCTAATATAATACCTCAATGAAATAAATCTACTTTTTACGAATTTTATCGCGGATTTAGTTTGATATTTAAATGTATAGATTTTTAAATTAAATATTTCTTTGTCACGGTGTAGGCAGATATATTAGTCAAATTACAAAAATTAAACCAAATCCACGATAAAATCCGTATAAAAAAGAAGTTTTATTTCAATCGTAAAAATATTAATAAGTTTTATAAGGTCAGTGACACCCACACTATTAATACGCGGAATAAAAATAAACTAGTAATACCCTCGTTTAGACTAGAAAAGTCAAAAAAATCTTTCTTGGGTAGTTGTATTAAATTTTATAATAAACTTCCCAATAGGATAACGCAGCTACCGGACAAACTATTTAGGGCCCATATTAAAAACAAACTTATGACTAGGGGTTATTATAATATTAAGGAATATATTGAGGATAAAAAAGCCTGAGATTAGGTGTTTTCATGCACATTGCGACCTCCTGGGGCCCTGCACTATTCACTCATTACATCCTCTAATTTAAATAATTAAAAAATTTAAACTTAAAAATAAATCAATATACAATTAAATTATTAATCAATTAAATTATAACTATATATATAATGATTAATTAATGCCAATTAAAATCATATGACGACCGATCGAGAAAACAAATAAAAATAATAATATGGCAAATCTTTGTAAGACAAGTCACAAATATTTATTTTAGTAAATTGACCAAAACCAAGCCCACTGAGTTTGACTCGCTGGATCTACTCAGAAATGGGTCGCGCCGCGTAGTATCCAGTGGTAAAGTAAAGCCCGCTGAGTTTGTTCGCCGGGTCTTCTCAGTCAGCGCCGCGTTGGATCCGGCAGTAAGCCTAAACATACGGGACGTTTCGGAAATACTTATGGTCGTTGTCTTAAATTGGACCCAAAACAAGCCCACTGAGTCTTATTCGCTGGATATACTCTGAGTCTTAGTCGCTGGATATACTCAGGACTGGGTCGCGTCGCGTAGTTCCAGTGGTAGTGTAAGCCCACTGAGTTTGTTTCGCCGGGTCTTCTCAGGAAGGGCCGCGTTGGATCCGGTGGTAACAATAAACCGCTACGCACCGTTGTAATGATATTCATGGTCCACTAATTAATTTAATTTGACTAACATACATATTGTTATTCTTTGAAAAATAAATTACCTTAAAGACATAACTAATACTCTAAATAAAATAAGAATAAAAACTAAACAAATAAATAAAACTAATTCTAAATAAAAATAAAATTAATTTAAAATAAATAAATTACATAAATAAATTAATTAAACCAAGAAATTAAAAAGTATTACTAAGTAAAGGGAAATATATTGTTTATAGAGATTAAGTTCTATGTGTATTGACTTGTCATAAGAGCTTTTAAATTGCCTACGTGACCAATAAATACATTTCATTTCATTTCAATGAATCATCATACTTTAAATACGTTAACTGCAACGAAACAATATAAAATTTCCGAGGGCGTATGGTGTCGCTAACAAACACGTCATGCCGGTAATAGAAGCTATGCGTGTCGTACACAAAAAAAAAAAACTGTGTGTACACCTCATTCAACGTGATTAAATAGTTTAGAAAGTATAATTTTTCGTACTTTAACTGCATATTATAAATACCTCCAACACACTAGTTCCTCCGGGCATGTCCTCTGGTATGGATCGCTTGTACATCATCTGTTGGAACATGGGGGCGTGGTCGTTTACGTCCTGTACGTATATAGTGACGGGCACGGTCGAAGATAATGGCGGGTCGCCGAAGTCGCGGGCACGTACCTACAAATATTAACATCACTTTTAGTAATACAATTTTGTATACGCATTATTTCACTTCTTGTTATGTATGGTGTAGTTATTTAGATACTGATGTTTACTAAGTCAACTTTTACTAATCATAAAGACACAACTTGAACACAAAAATAATTATGAAAAGTTATCGTGTTTATTGTAAGGAATATATGAATAGGGATATATATACAGTTAAATGTATGGGTCTTATGTTGCTGTTGTCTCCTGGAATTTGTTCGAAGTCCAATCCGCCCACTGGTGTGATGATACCCAAATTAGGATCTATTGTAAAATTATCCTTGTAATCACCTCCAACTATTGTATATTCTATGTGACTGTTCTTTGTACCTGGAATAAATAGAAAAATATCATTGGAATAACTATTAAATTCTTTTCTAGCAAATCTAAAATCTAGGTTAAAAAACTTGTGAACCATTAAATCTTGGATTTTCCTAGGTTAAGCGAGTGAGAGTTGAGAGTGCCAATACAAGGCACTGTGAAGACCTATAGTGGTAAATGTGCTTATATGGTAGTAAATTTTTGTTTTCGTAATATTTCCGATATTACGAAAATAGAAATTAATAAATTTTCATATTTAATTTTACATACCATTCAAATCAATATCCCGAGCCTCTAAAACAAGCGGCGTTTCAAACTCCAGTTCATTCTCCAGCAATCTAGCTTCATACTTGTTTGCCAGGAACATGGGAGCGTTGTCATTAACGTCTTCAATGTTGATGATCAGTTGTGCAGTATTACGGTTGCCCTTGCCGAGGTCATCTCTTGCCTCCACAGTGAGGTAGTGGCGTTGGACCAACTCGCGGTCGAAGTGGTCACCACCTGCTTGCTTTACCGTTATCACTCCTGATATTGGGTTCAGGCTTAGGCTGGAAAAAATGGGAATTCAAGAGTTGTGAAAACTGTAACAGTCCGATTCAATTAAGGTATCTGCTGGCCTTTTCTAAAGTCTCTTTACATTATTTTATTCTAGGCCTCTAGTTATCAACTGAAACATCGTTCCCGAACTTATGCCATTAAAATCATTGAACATATGATTTTAAGAATTGATTGCATTCTTTTGGAAGATTTATAGTAATAGCATTGCAATTGCATTTAATTTAGTTAGTGAAATCATCTATATTCTTGTTGTCGAAAATGTTCAAGGGCGATGATGATTACATCCAATGAGACTCAGGTGCTGCATATCAGAAAATTTATAAGAAATTTTATCATAAAGTTATTAAAATCATAATATTACTCACAGATTAGCAACACTCCCTCCTAAACTAGTATATCTAATGCCCCTGGTGCCGTAATTATCTGAGTCTTGGTCCAGAGCCTGGACCCAGGCCACAGTGGTGCCCACACCACAGTTCTCTGGTATAGACACGGTGTATAGTGACTCGGTGAACTCCGGGAAGTTGTCGTTTTCATCTCTTATGTGCACCATTATTGGTACTACACTGAAAATAAAAGAGGAATATGAGTAGCTTGACATATTTTATTTCACTGTAGGAATTATTTTATAAGTTTAAAATTGGCATAAGAAGAATAGAAAAGGCTTGCCATATAAAGACAATATATTAAGACAGCCTCCGTGGCGCAGTTGGTTAGACGCCGCCTGTGAAACGAGAGGCCGCGGGTTCGATCCCCGCACCGAGAGAAATGTTTGTGCGGCCCACAAATATTTCTTCCGGGTCTGGGTGTTTGTGAGACCGAAAAGTCTCTCGTAGTTCCTGATACCCACGACACAAGACTCGATCTTAGTGTGGGGTCAGGACTTTGTATGTGACTGTTAGGTGTTATTTATTTATTTATATTTAAAATTCTTCTATGAATATTGTAAGCAAACTGTCACTCCTTAACATAAGACAATGAAAATACGTACATTTTCCATGTATGTAAATTATATTATTTTAAAAAGTAATGCTGTCAAGTTTTTGTGTTAAATGCTATTCGTACTTTGTTTCTCTTCATGTATTCCATTTGCACCAGCATTAAATAAAACTTTATTTCTTTCCTTAATACTTTTTAAATATATTACATAATACACAGTACAATAATTGTATAAGCCTTTAGTCATAATATATGACTTTGTAGAGGAAGATTCAAAATCTAGATCTAAAGTGAATACATGATGTGCATTATTAAGTTATAACAAGACGGGGGAGCCATCTATCATTTAAACAAGAAGAAGAAGAAGTTATAACAAGAAACTTACCTCATTTTAGGATCTTTGGTAACAATTTCTTTAGCGACTAGACTGAAATTCATTACTGTAACTTTCTCATAATCCAAAAATGACGCGTCATTAACTCTTATGAGAAATGAGGCCTCATTAATACCTTTGAATGGTGTCACATCAAACACACCATTATCACCATTCAAATAAAGTTCAAATGTTCCATTTTTACCCTGAAAAATGCAAAATATGAATATTTAATTAACACTTTCTAATGTTTGGATCCCACAGATTTTTTATATAACAAAGCAGATTAATAAACAATGTATAAAAAATGTTTAAAACTGCAATTTATTTATGTTTTTGACCATATAATTATAATTGATTAATAATATTACATAATAATTGCACAACATTGAGGTATTACACCAGAGGGGAGCTTACCATGAAAGACCCTGTAGTAATATTTACCTGATCATAATCGAACACTTCTGGCAGAGCATCTTGAAGGAATGTAATTGGTGTATTTTGCTGTGCATTCTCAAGGACTTCAGCAACATATCTCTTACTACGAAATGTTGGTGTTTCATCATTCACATCGGTAACTATGATTGTCACCTCGGTGGTAGCACTTGGCATGGGCGACACAGCATGTGACTCTTCTGTTGCCTGTAATAAAACAGTGAATGGTTTATTGTTTTTGTAAAGATAAAATATAATGCTTGTATAAGAAATATTGTTCTAAGTCTTAAAATCAATAAGGTTTCTAAAAGGGTTAAATTTTATAACATGTTTTCTTTTATTTAACTTGCTTAATAAAATTTGCATACTGTCTAAGCTAGTTAATAGATAGTTCTACATATTTAAATATAATATTTTCTTTGTCTCACCAGTATTTCCAGTATGTAAGCTCCATTGCTGTTATTAGGATCCTCTCTGTCCAATTCATTGACAGTATAGACAATACCGGAGCTGCTGTCAATGTCAAAATGCTCTTCACCTCCAGATATGATGCTGTATGAGATGCGGTTGTTGATGCCACGGTCTCCATCAATGGCTCGAACTTAAAACATAAAATAGGGAGATTTAAGACAAGTTATTAGAATTTCACACATTACTTGTACATGAGCGATATTCTTTACTTGTTTCATGTTTACAAATTACAATGAGTCAATATTTAAAAAAAAATACATAATATGGCATGTCCAATTAGATTTTTTCGTTTTTATAAATACCTACCTTTTTGCTAGAATCAATGGTTTGAAAAAAAAAACTAATACTAAACTCCAATTTCCACAATATCTTGCCTTAACCTTAAAACTATTGACTATTATAACTAATATTTGAAAAAAATTGTTCCATAGCCATTAATAGAATACAAATAATATACCTTGCAGCACGGACGTGCCAACAGGTGCATCCTCACTTATCCTCGTAACCGGGCTTACAACAACGAACTCAGGCGGTTGGTCCTCCACATCTTGTACTTTTATCAATATAGCCGCAGTACCAGTGTTCACCCGCCCTTGATTAGCGCGATCTACAGCTAGAATCCTTAGTTGGTACAAGGATTTGCGTTCGTAATCCAACTGGTTTGTCAATCGAACGACTCCCTTCCCATTCACGGTTTGCACTGCAAAGTTCTCTACGTCTCCGTCTAGTTCTTGTAAGTGGTATAATACCTACAATTTAAGGCAATATGTAATTAAAATTTAATATTTTACAGATTCAATTGTTATTATTTACATTTCACATGTCACTAACATATGTATATGACAGACTACTGACATTGGATGTTGTTTTTTTAAAGTGTTTCTTAGGCAAAGAAAATGTAACTAAACGGCCATCACTCTTACTTTTCATATATTATAAAAAAAGAACACGGTAGAGTGAGGGGGGCAACACATACGTATAATACGTGTGGTTATAACACAGGGGTAGCCACCGTGTAACCTAGTATGAGATAGCGATATTTGTGGGAGTGTGGCCAGGTTGACACGTTTTTCCTAAGGTATCGGGAAACTTTGACCGCTCTTTAAAACAATATAATTGCTAAAATATCGATATTTTGACTTTGAGTGGAACTACAGTGCACATACATGCCTGGGTCACCAGCCATCACTCAGAACTAATAAAAACAGTGTATAACATAAACATAATTTAAGTAAATAGCTAGTTCTGAAAATAAAAACTATTGTAATAAAAGCTAATAACAAAATAATATCTATATCGCCCCGTGACCACGAAATTTGTAAAGTAATCGAAACGTCGCGTGGAGAAGTTAAAAAAACCAAAACTTAAACCAAATCCGCGATAAAATCCGTAAATAATAGTTTTATTTCATAAACAATATCTACTGCGTAACCATATACAGTTCAATACATATAAGGAAAAGTTTAAAAAATAAAAGATAATTAATGAGGTTTGTTTTTTAATATGTAATTTAAATCTTTAATATCTTTTGTTTTAGGGAATATCAACCGTCGGACCGCTGGCCACCCCAAATAATGTAAATATTTGCCTCCAAAACGTCAAATTTCCTGGAGTCAAGCGGTTACGCCGATAAGGACAGGCTACAAAAGCTTGCATCTCTTTCTTACATGAACGTTATGTATAAATCTCTTTCGTTTTGTGTAAAAGGGATAGAACATGTGACTCCGTCTATTAGTTTCTCCGTCTACGGGTTATAACTTTGTCTATTTCTATCGGGTGATAAAAAACGTGAAGCTGTATTGTCTATAGGTCATTATTTATGTTATTTTTTTATATTTTTATGAAATAATGTATTTTTATGTGTTTATAAAATAAAATATTTATATCAATTAATATAAGATACCTGTCCATAAGCGCCTTCATCAAGATCAGTCGCTTCCACGGTGGTTAATATTCCAGGAGGTGCTCCTTCTTTTACGGTGATAGCGGAGGGATAAGGTTTAAATATAGGTTCGTTGTCGTTTACATCTTCAACTAACAACAGAAAGCTTTGCGTGATGAAGTTACCATCTCCCAAGTGTCCATCAGTCAAAGTTAAAACGAAAGAATATTCATCTCGAGTCTAAAAATTAAATTAAATTAAATAGTGCAATTTACTCCATTTTACAAACTACGATACGATATTAAAATTAAAATAGTCAGCACTCATTATTATAATCATTTATTTTGAGTTAAGAAGGTACATATTTTTTAACATATAAAAACATGTCATATATTTTTATAGAAATGTTGAAGAATTGCAGAATTTTTAAAGATATTTTAGGATACTTAATATATCCAAACTCTACCATATCATTTACTAAAGTAGCTAAATTAAAGCTCATTCTCCTATAAGTTATAGATCAGCTCAATGATGAATATTTAACAAAACAAATAAAAACACAGTTTACCTCTCTATCTAATTCCTTAACTAAATAAATGTTAGCTTCGTTGGATGAAATGGCTTCTAATCTTAATATATCACTACCCAGCTGGTCCCTGATTCCGAACTGCAACGTATCACCATCGGGGTCGACGCCCCTTAGCCGGTATATTAGGCTACCTGTAATTAAATATAACTGTTGAGCTAAATTCGTGGAAACAGTAGATACACATATGGAAGCAAAGTTAAGTAATGTTTACATAAAATAACTGTTTATGTCATTTTGTGAAAGTTAACAAAACAACGCGGAAAGCGATCCGCACGTATTAAAGCCTAGTAAAAAGCAAATGTAAGCATTTATATTTTACCATTTAGGTAGCAAACATTCAAAAGAACAATTTGAGAATGGTACAAAATAACCATCGTAATTTCAATGAATCGATTATACAGTTGTCCGACCAAGTGCAACCCTTCATTTGAAAGTGCATTGATTTTTCAATTAGTCCAAGATTCACGCCAGGAGCCCGCATCACGCATATTCACGATTCCTGTTCCGTAAATTTTACTTTTTCAACTTTCTTATGATGACTCAAAGAAAATGTTTTTGCTCACTTATTTAAGTCCTGTCAGTGCAGCTGATTAGGCCAAGACTTTGATGCCTAATAGTGTATGATGATTATTGGCCTTTAAGTTGACGTTGTTATAAACCTCTCAAGTTCCAATATGAATGTGATTGAGCTACGATATAGACTCGGTACGTATCTGTATTAGCCCATATACGTCCCACTGCAGGGCACAGACTTCCTGGACAATCGCGAATAGGTACGATTGAGAGTAGTTAGGTCATATAGTCCACCACGCTGGTCTAGTGCGGGTTGGCGGATTTCACATACCATAGAAATTCTTACAAAATTGTTACGGTGTATGCCGGTTTCTCCACGATATTTTCCTTCACCGTTATAGTGCGTGGTGATAGATTATATCAATACACACATTACTCCGATAGAGGTGTGCCATGGGATTTGATCCCGCGACCGCCGAGAGTATTAGCTTAGATATATTTTTATAAAAATGATGCTTTTTAAGAAGAAAATATGTACAGTTGGTCATTATTGTACATGCGCCCATTACTAAAAATGTAATTTATAATCAAAACAGTTTTCTTCTTAAACTACTATGCACTAATCGCTTGGGCGTCTTCTCGTGTAAATCCAGTGAATGACAGTTAAATCAACTGTGATAAATAGATTGAAATTGCTTATGTATATCAATGAATATTCCATAATAGCGTTAGGGTAGGATGCAATCGGGCGGCCGAGTAGGGCGGTACAAATGGAGGAACGCCGCAGCCTTTATTTTTGTTTTAATCATGTTTATGTAGCTGATGGTAAGTCCTCTAGCAATCTCAAACTATAGCGGCGATGACACTATGATATGGAACTATCTACACATAGTAATTATTTTTGCTATGCGATTCATGATGAAATTAAACTTATTGTTCTCAAATAATCTCAAATATAATGAGTATAATATCTATAACGATGAAACATCGTGAGGAAACCTGCAACGCCAACCCGCAATGGGCCAGCGTGTTGGACTATATTGCCTAACCACTCTCAATCGTTCTCTTAATAGTAGGCCCGTACACTGCAGTGATATCTATATGGGCTGATACAGATACATATTCTCAAAAAGTGCCTCAAAACTACTGTCGTGGTGGCGCAGTTTTATTTCGATAAGATTGCAAAGCGAATATTTGATTAGCCCGGAGTCGGCAATTGGTGCCCAATATGGCGATAGGCTCGCCTCCGAAACTATCGTGACACGGAAAATATAAGGCGAAAAGTGATTATCCTGCACCTCTACCTTCTGGGAAAGACGCGTAAATAACTGCATGCATGCAGTGCCTAAAAAAGTACATAAGAGTCAGTAAACTACTACGTGCGTAGTACTGTAAGAACTAGCCCTAATAAAACCGTATCTCCCTATGTCTATTACGATGGAAAAGGGTGATGCAATTCCTAATTTAAATACGATTATTACTTTACTGTAGATATGTTTAACAAATTAAACGACTTAGGACCCGCAGTCTGTACTGCAGACCTTTATAAGAAAATAACTAAAACTATACATCATTATTCTGTTTATTTACAATACAAAACATATTTTAAAACAAAATACTCGAATGTAAAATGTGTCCAAGCAGCGGCTTATGAATAATCGTTACATAATACGCGATTACTGGACGCGGAGGGTTTGTAGGGCTTCCCTTTGTTTGTGCCAGTCGTCGTAGCAACACTGCACCCCAGCACTACTCACTATGAATAATTTCCGGTTGTCAGTTTTGCGTTTCGGTAAACACAGCATTAAAACTTTAGCGAGAATTATGGCTTGTAATTATTTCACTGGAAACGTTTGAGTATTCTATTTGATGAGCGTTTGATTGTTGATTACGTGGATTTATTTGGGAGAGTTATTTGTGATCTAATGTTATGTTATTCGATTACGTATAATTGATATATTATTGAATACAAATGTAGATATAAACCATTATATCAACCCAAATATTCTCGTATTCGATCACAGCAAATATCAAATTGATGTCTGCCGTTTTTACTGATTGCATAAATAATTTAGTTTATATAATTCTTTTAAAAATGGATTGTCTATTTCGTCAATATGCATTTTTATAACGTCTGTGTCTTCATTTCAATGTCTAGTCGGAAATCTTTAAAACAAACCAAGAACAACTAGAGCAAACATAACGTCATTCTAACTAGTAGTAAAACACATACAAAATACATGTTTTTAACGGCTGTTTATCTACTTTCATCTTATTACATAAACACTACGAGAACATACTATGCATAAGTACATGTAAATGTCCGTGCTGGAGGATTAACCCAATATCGTGCAATGCTAAATGTAACAAGATTTAGAGGGCTGGTGTAATTGTGTCGAATGGCAAGAGATAATCGCATGCTGGTAATCGATATTCAAACTGGTGCAGTAGTAAAGTATAAACACATTCGACAGCCTCCGTGGCGCAATTGGTTAGACGCCGACTGTGAAACAAGAGGCCTCGGGTGCAATCCTCGCTCGAGATAAATGTTTGTGTGGCCCACAAGTATTTGTCTCGGGTTCCTGAGTCGTAGTTCCTGATACCCACGACAGGCAGGCAGAAAATGAAAACTAAATTCCCTGCTTTAAGTTTAAGCTATGTGAAGGGTTACCATATTGATAGAAAGAACAAGAAGAAACACATACGACGCACATACACAGATGTAAAAACCAAAACTCAGTAAAATGTTGCGCTGCGGTGCGGACCGTAGCACTACGCTGAAGAGTTACATAAGTTTTCAATTTATGGAAAGACTCAGCATTAATGACATTTTTAAGGGTAAATAATTGTCGCTATGCAAGCAACTGGATGCAGAGCAGTAAAAATAATACAGATTACTAAAAGAATACTAACCGACAGGCGTATCAGCTCCTTCCTTCAACCTTACAACTATTTCAGACTGGCCATCTATGAGGAACCGAGGCGGTCTGTTAGCAGCCACAACCGCCAACAATAGCACGATATACGCCGGTTTTAACCGGGCGCGGGGCGGCGTCCTTGCTCTCATATTCAGCAGTCATCTGACACATTGGACCTTATTGTCTGTCGAGACAAAGAGCATTTTCTTGGAGTTTTCTTCACACGGTTTCTCCGTGAGAAGGCGCGTGCTCCGGTGAAAGTGTCACGGTGACTTTGAATTAGTTGGACGTGCCGATGGTTTCGCGCACCTGTAACGAAATTGAAGTGTCAGATCGGTATGTGTCAAGAGCGAAATTTGGTTTGTTTGTACATTGCGAATTTCGCTTTGCTAGGTTTTCGTTTTCTATAGAAAAGAAAATCTACTTTGTTTAAATTTCATGTTCAACCTACTTAATTTGCTTGTAGATGATGAATTTACTTTTACTGAAGCAGTTATTTGAATATGCTAGTCATTTGAGTGTTTTGATTCGTATTTCCTTCTTTATTAGAACAGCATTAATTTTAATTTCAATATACCTAGGTATTTATTGTGTTGTGTTCTTGATTCAATTTTTTTAATTATACACATAATTTGTCAGTATAGCCATGTGTCGCATCACGCATGATTGTAAATATTTCCTATCATCTGTAAGCTTCGATCAAATATACACTAGATACACAGTTCCCTGTAAAAGTTCTGTTAAAAAGTGGCACCGATGCATGACATTTAAAAAACTAAACAAAAAGATCACATATTCCAAATATATTAACACAAATTCCACCTTATTCCTGGAGCTTAAAGTAGCTTTTCAAATAATATTGTCTAAAGTTTTACGACGTTTTAGATGCAACGGTCGGTGCGTGACTGAAGGCGAAAGAGTGCTTAAGCACTATTTTTTGGTGCCATTTTCTAAGCGCTCATGTTGTATCTAGTGTATATTTGATCGAAGTCTGTAAGCGTCAAGTTTGAGATAAAATATATAAAACTTAAAGCAAAATGTAGTTAGTAGCTCTTTGTAGATTTTAGTTTGGATATATCAAATAACTTTGTAAATTACAAACAACAAATGAGCCGTTAAAATCATATAGATCGTCTACAATCTTTTTCCGTGTGAATGCGTGGTTGTCATGCTGTTGTCAAAATATTAGGGCGGTTTTTCTCTCTTCACATTTTATTATATTGGACATGTAATAATATAAGATTACGAGCATAAATGCTTGTTGTTTGTATAATAAAAACATATCTCAAACAATGCGTTATACAGATATTTTTAAATTTTATTTGTAGTTCCGAATTTCACCACACGCCAATAGAAGTTACATATATTATACATAAGACGTTCATCGTCATTGTTGCTAGTAACTGAGCCTTAACCAACTGCAGTTTTAGCGACAAGTAATACCGGTTAGCAGTGTAAATAAGTCCATAAGCTAATGTAGAAACTTTTCCCCGTCGTTAAGTAAAGAATCTGAAGTCAGTGGGTTACCTCTGAGCGGGAACTAGCGCATGTCACCATGAGACTACGAGTATATCGTTAGTCTGAGTGTTCCATTGTATGCAGTTAGCACATAATCTTGCCTAATGATATGTATATTACGAACAGTTTTATATCTGATAAGTACGGTTTTAAATTACCGTTTTATTCATATGGGATTGCTTAAATGTAATTAATTGTTGGAGTAAAGCGGCGGAGGATAGAAATCAATCAGACTCATTACTCGTATAATACTAGTAAACAAATAAATTACGACTTATTGTTCAAATTGAAATATGAATGATCTGTGAACAGTGAAGTACTAGGTTCGATACCGTAATCAGGCTATATACTTTGCGGAAGTTTTTTGAATTGGATGTGTAAGTTGCCAGAAACTAGGATTTGTGCTTGGATTGGCAGTGAGTTTCCCATAAAAACATGTGACGGTAGTAATATGGGAATACCTCTAATGACAATTCTAAATTCTTCATTTAAAATGTAGAATGGTACAGTAGGTATCTATGTGTCAATAATAATAAAAGTCGATAATAAATAGAAAATAAAATGATAAATAATTGGAGAGGCCACATAACAGTCAGTAGTCGACAGCGATAGGTTAAGTATAGTATAAATATGTCTCAAAGTTTTCTAAAAAATATCCCACCTAGATCTACCAAATTAATCAAATGTTACGTTATACGATTACTTAACAGTTAACAGTGAGAAAGATGCAACGCTACAACGAACTCATTATTTAAAATATGAACAAATTATTACGTGGTTCATTCACACGCGATTTTTGTGTGAAACTATTGTTTTTGACAATTACATAAAGTAAAACAATAATGTGACCTCGCTCCCACCGGATGTGATGCATGTGAGGTGTCGTTGACGTATTTTCGGTGACAAGGCCTGTTGCCCATCACTACGCACGGGTGAACGTAAAATTGAAAAAAGTAAATTCAAAAAAGGAACAGCTGTGAAACATGTTTAGTAAAAATGGTGAGAAGATTTTTGTTTCCCTTCATGTATCAGAATCATCGTATTTTCTAATAATAAAAAAAATTAAATAATGTCTTTCAAAATAATTGGATAATTGTAGAGCCAAATCATTAATCTGTGCTTAGGGGTGCTCGTTTTTTTTTTTCAATTTCATCTATACTAAAATGGGATCATCGGAACATGTCTTATTTATGTCATATTGAGATACTAATTTGCTCTTTCAAAAATGTCTTGCCTTGCGTAAATTAAAAATCATAAAATATTTTTTTTAAATGTATTTATTAAAAATGGATCGTCCGGTTTGGAATCGAATCTCGCCCGTTTGTCGTCTTAGACATCTAAAAAATCCATGGAACAAGAAAATTTATCAAAATTATATTTGGTAGAGTCAGTGTAAAAATATGTAAATGTATTAATAGGCCTAGTTTCAAAACGACTGCACGCTCTTGCAAATAATGTGATGGATAAAGTCGATAAGATAGAGCTGACTTCTCTATTACTTCACTCAGTTTGCAAATCATTTAAATTACTTATATTGCATAGGCTGTACTATGAAAGGTACTGTGAACTGAATATTGCCTGTTGTTACTAGAAACATAAAATATATAAGTTTTTAATTGAATTTCCCCGCTAAGTGAGCAGACGGCTCACCTTATGGTCAGTTTGACCTAATATGCCAGGACCAAGTAAAATCCTGATCTATCTCTAAGGAATCGTCTGCCTATCCCTATGGGATACAGCCGTGACGATTAAATATATCCATGTATTTTGTAGGTGCTATAACACTGAAATCAAACCATGGCATGTAAAGTCCGCCAACCTGCACTAGGCCACCACAGTGGTGGACTAATATGGCCTAATCACTCTCAATGGAACTTTCGGTTGTAGAGTAGGCCCGTGCCCTGTAACGGGATGTATGTATATGGGTTGACAGATACAGATAACAGATACTAGAGTCAAATTTGTCAATTGCAGTGGTAGCTCCACTACTTTGAAAAGCACTACAAGCCCTATACCTGCCTACAGCTTCTTTAAAACATACAAAACCACGTAATTTCATACTGCTTAGTGACAAATACTCGTATGGTACCAGATGTCGCGTCGCGTCGTGCTGAAACAAAGGGCCCAGCCAGCGCGTCGCGCGCAAGGCCAATGACTATTGTGGACACTGGACTATCGGCGAGCGACCTCACGATCATCAACCGGACTGATGAACTTTGTGCGAATTTTTGTGTATGACGAAATGTGCGGTTTTTAGGAGGTACTTTTTGATAAAATGTTTTTTAAGCTGAAATAAATTCGCAAAATTATATCACGTGATCGTAAACTACATCGATCTACCCTAATCTGACCACCCTGAATTGATAGGAATGCATGAAAATATTTATGTAAGTGAATGTAGTGAAATTCATAAGATGTCAGGATCAAGGAAAGTGGAAATCCACAGCCCCTCATTTCCACTACGGGATACAGACGTCATGATTATGATTACCTTTATATGTATTTATAAGGATTGGTGTCCAGTTAGCAATATGCCTATGCTTCCCTTTGACGCTTAAACTAACTATGAAAATTGTTATTTAAAGAAAGTAATAAGAAAATTGCAAGGAACTCTCACATTTAAATGAACAGTTAGGAAATCTCGTTTAAAATATATTAATTTTGTATATGTAAAAATTGTGTACAACTTATTCTAACCGTACAATTCTGACGTAAATGTTGTGTATTCAATCATTAGCATAACCTATTTTTATTAAAACTGAACAATGACATTATGCTTTTTATATTTTCTCATAAAGATTTAAATAACTGAATTGATATTCTATTCTTCCATGTTTCATAACCAGACCATATACGTTCCATTGCTAGGCGCGGACCTCCTCTACGATCAAAAGTACGATTGAGAGGAGTTAGTTATCCACAACGCTGGCCTTGTGTGATTGGTGTATCTGTATCTGTATCAGCCCATATACGTCCCACTGCAGGGCACGGGCGTACTCTACAATCCAGAATTTAATTGAGAGTGGTTAGGCCATATAGTCCACCACGCTGGCCTAGTGCGGGTTGATAAACAAATATTATTAGATAGTCCAAGAGTTGCGGAAACCAAAAGACTCTCGTTTGTGATATTAACGACACAAAACTACCCAGCTAGTCAATCAGAATTATAGCTGTTATTTTCAGATATATTTAGATGGCGCTACACGGACAAATATTTATTCGTATGCTGAAACAGGTTCAGTCCCGAAATAAAGACTGGATATTGTAGAAAGTAAATTTCCTATGCTGTTTCCGATATCGACGACAGAAGACATGCGTCTTGCCTCATTAAATCTTAAATTTTATTATTGAATATTATTCACCTTGAACTACCTAAAGTGTTAATATTTGATATGTTCACGTGTTTAACGGAGGGTGGCGACTTTCTCTCGTTTCGGCGGTTGAGTTGGACTCGTTTCGATGTACCTTACCCGCACACCTTGTACGTTACGCTTCACGTGACAGTTGGCCGAAAATACAAATTAGTTTAATGTGAAAATTGCTGCCATGAAATGCGTGAGCCTATGAGAAAATACCGAATTCAATGTCGCATAGAGTTAGCATAGTCCTGGTCAGCACTGATGAGGTCTAAAGCCCTTAAAGACATGAAGAAAGGTTTTTTCTTGATCAGTAGTAAATATTTACTGTATATAGGTATAGCGCGGTCAGCGTGCGGGTCACCCTCTGATGTAGTTAACCTAAGATCGCGAAGAGTGGTAATGCATGAGACAGCTCCTACACAGCAGTGGGACTCTACACTATTAACAAATAGAAGACGATGATAAGTAAATACATTATACATTGACTAGTCGCACACATAGTCCCGACCCGATAGATAAGACTTATGTTGTACGAATCAGAAACTACGGGAGGCTAGTAAGTATAAGTACAACACACAGAATCGTTACAAATATTTGAATTTTGGGGATGTCACAAATATTTGACTCAGCGGGATTTTCGAACCTTCTGCCTCTCTTTTAGAAATATTTACTATACTTTTGTAATGTTTCACAAATATCATCAGAAGATATACGAAGTTCATTAGTGCTGCATAAAAAGATAAAGGAAATATTAGTACTTAGTACAATGAGTAATCTGAGCTGTCACAGAACGGATGTAGGTTTCACAATTCCACTTCGCTTGCAAAAAAATAATATAATGCGGATAGGAAGTAAGGGAGAAAAAATGCACGGTGAGAATCCAGGCGATGCCGTGAGAAACGCTTAATTGGTTTAATAGACTTTTCATGTCTTAATGAAAAGAAAACTGTTATTGTTTTATATTGTGTCTATTACGGAAGGAAGTGTTCATAGTGGATCCGCAAATTAGTTGCATACAGTGATTGTTTTGTTATTGTGTTGTTTTGATAGCCTTAATTATATTTCGGTCTGTGTCTGTGTACTTAGGTATGAATAGTTTTGGGTTCGAATCCCGGGTCGGGCAAAGTGATATTGGATTTTTCTATGCATTACCAGTGATAGAGTCAGGAACTTGGGACCGGTATGGTGATAAGCTCGCCACTTGTCACATCGTGGGACGAAAAATATAATTCGAAGTGCAACTCTGCCTACCCACGCTAGGAAAAAAGGCGTGAGTTTATGTTCCGACTTTATATTCTATCTGAATCAACAGTGGTCAATTAGTATTAAATAATTTAGTACAATTTAACAGTGAATGAAAATATCGTAAAAATCATTATAAGAATTCCTATGGGATGTATCCATCAACCCACAATAGGTGGGCGTGGTGGACTATACCCTAATTTCTCTTAATTAAATTCTATATTTTAGAAGATAGATTTTTATCCTTTTATTTGTTTTTGGTGTATAGATCAGAATGCAACTTTTTTTTATTAATTTTGTTAATATTATGTATACTGTTGGAGAACTTTAATTACATAAATAAGATACGTATGCTGAAAATTTTGCGATTGATACAGTACAGTCATTCGATACTCTACCTGGACTGTACAATACTTACCGTTAGGCTATTGTAGTGACTGCTGAGTCAGAAAAAACATGTCAATATACTGTTTGATCATATAGCTTGGCAAAAAAGAGTCTGTTTTTAATGAAGGCGCTAAGATCGAATTCAATATTAATATGGCAACCCGATATACTACGACGGAAAATGTTTTTTAATACTTGTTATTTTTATAAATTGTTGTGATTAGTCTCTTTGTTTATTTTAAATCAAAACAAGCAAAAACCGTACAAAAAAGCATAGAAATACGTACATATAAAATTATTCAACGAAAACAATGACATTTCTATTAGTGTTGCCGTAATTATTTTTCTTTAGTTCCAATTGTCACCGCATCGTACTCTTTTTTCAAAGTTATGCGTATTTGCATATATGAGTACGCACTGCCTACCACGACGAGTCCTATGAGGTTAATCTTTTAATGAGATTGCCCCTAATAAGATAAGAACTTCCGCTTTGCATAAAGCCGCAAAGTCTTTGGCTTTGATGATACGAACAATTAGTGCTAAAGGTTGAATACTTTATCCTTTTTATGTAGAACAGTTTAAGGTTGTTTATTTGAGCCACACAAAATGTACTATCTGCGGAAATTCTTCACAAAAAAACATAAATTACGTAATATTTGATTTTCTTTGTATGTGTAGTAAGTTTAAAAAATATAGATTTACAAAAACATTAAAATTAAAAAGAAAAAAATAAATTTACAAAGTTAGTCGAATTATTATAAAATAATAATCATCGGGCATCAAGCGGCCTTTACAAAACTAATATAAATTTTGTCATGGAGCATTTTCTAGATTGGAGGTTTCGTACGGTTATAATATTGCTTATGAATAATGGCTCATGAAATCGAGAAATGACCAACTATGCGTTCTTTATGCTCACAATAAACATCAAAATGTTTGATATTGCGGAATTCAATTACAAATAAAATAATTGGTTTAGACGCTTGTCAAATCTGTGATGTTCTTAAATTGGATAAGAATTCGTTTCACTTCTTTAGGTTGTTATATTAGTTTTACGAATTTATCTAGGTCGAGGAAAAAGCAATTGAAAATTATTTTTATATTTCTTTTCCAACTGATTCATGCGTGTTGAAGAACCTGTCAAATATTAGCCAATAGGAAGGCAGAAAAAGGTGGCCCAGCACCACCATTTTTATCTACGTTTTTGAAGTACCAGCGCTCCCTGTATACTATGTACCTCTATATTATCTACTCTAAGATGTAAATACCAGTAAAAATACAGACATCATGCATAAAAACGCGCATACTCAAGGTAGATTTGTATTCGGCTACTAATCTCTATAACTACATAATAATTACGTGCGAGTATATGGTGCAATTATCTAAATCATCCGAAAATCGTGTTTTTTTGTTGTTGTTGTTTAAATATAATTTACACTCTTCTATCCCAGTAACAATGTGAGTGAAATCTACCAACATAAGCCTGGCTTTGAGGAGGTAATTTTAAAAGTATTCATGTTACCATCGCATCCGGACATTGATGAATGTAGGCGAAGAATTTCTTCATAATAATTGCCTAGTAACATTGAAGTGGGGACGATAATAAGTCCAAAGTCGATTATAAGAAGATTAATGAGAGAACAAGGAAAAGAAAATATGTTTCCCAGATCAGTCTTGTTTTCTACTGCACAAATTAGTTTCTTAAGATTATGTACCTAATATCAACAACATAAATTTCAAATAAAAATGTCATTTTTCCAGTTTTAGATAAAATAATAATGTATCGCTACTATTTTATTCTGCAGTATCTTTAAAACTAAATATGCACATAAATCTTCAAATAGGAGAAACAAGCTGTAAAATTGAATAAACTTGTCATATAATTGTCATTGACTTACTTGGAAACAAAGTTATTGTAAAGAATGCGTGTACAAAGGTTTTTCAAGAGAAAGTTACATAAAATATTTTAAAGACTACATTTACAAATCTAGCACCTATAGGAAAATTCTAGCTTTACAAACAATAACCATTACCTACATACCTACAGGTTTAAAAACAGATGAATATTAATTAGTGTGTAGTTGATTAAGCTGCTTACCTATATTAGCTGTCAATAATAGGATTTTAGGTAAGAATCAATTAGTATGTTAGTTTAAATATAAAATTATTTTTTCATGTGAAATTATTTTCCATATGAATAGCCCTAGGATTCATCATAAAACGATGAGTAAAAACCTTTTACAGTATGTAAATGTAATACCCGATTTGCTACAGAGAAAGTGGACAAATATATTTCCAACTCCTCCTATTATTAACATTATGATTAATTTCGTTGTGGGTTAAAGACAAGTTAAACATACCGGAGACTCGCCGAGCTTCAATGCTCGGTGTTATTAGAATGCGTGCCACTGTTGATCCTGGCTTACAGGAGTTGCAATGGCGGGTGTGCTGGCGGGACAGTCTCCATAGGTATAGTAAATTATTGAGATTTTTTTGAGCGTTAGAACTCTTAAATTACAAATTACCAGGCTTATTAATAAACACAATAACCACCTCAAGCCATTAATCTCGGTTACTGTCTTCACTTCCATAGTGAAACAAATTGCACTCCGATAAACGAACGCACTATAAATACCATTATTGTCACTGTGTGAATGGATACGCGATGTACAGAAGATCCGTGGATAAAAACCAGGTGAGCAACTTTTAAAGCGGACGTATCCGGGCCCGCGGTAATTATAGGCCGTCGTTCCTTATCAAGCGTTTGTTTTTATTCAAATGAAAAGTGTTTCACTGCGTTTAGTCTGTTGTAGATCGACGTTTCTGCGGGTGTTATTTTTTAATTGATTTAACGTGTTATTGGCAATATTGGTTTGGATATGATGGTAATAATCTTCTATTTAATATTTACGTAGGTCGTAGTTACCTATTGCTAATAATTATGCAATAGAAATTAATTTTGTTTTGCTTTTTTTTTAAATTATCTTAAACAAAGATTCTAATGTCCAGGAGTGGGAAGTACATAAGCTTATAATAATATACTGATTGCGAATCGATTTTATATAATTTGAGTAAGTTAGTGAAAGACTTTTCAGCGGCAATGTGGTGGAGCAATATTGATTTAAATTTTAGATTAAAGTATGGACTATGGAGAGCAACTTACTTTGTTTTTAATTTTCAGAATACGTTACTGTTAATTAATGGCAAGTAAGTAGGTCTAATAACATAAATTTATATGACGAAATATCAAACCAGAGAAAAGGCACCTAACTGCCAATAGCATTGCATTTATTAATATATTCCAGAGTTTTAGAAACTTTATTTATAACCTCAAAACAAACGTAATTGACTCACATTTTCACACAGTTTACTTATGAAAACGACACGTTCGTCTAGAGTCTAAACCGCACCAACCTCAAAAGCCATATCGCATAACAAGTACACACTACGTAGTATCTTTGTATTAAATATTCGACGGTCGGCGAGATTCCTTGGCGGCATGGACAGGTGTAGAATTGCCACAGTATTTTGGCTTAACTTACCATTTTACGGAATGAGTTGTAAAACGCTAGAATTTTTTAAAATTGCATCAGTTTCGGTACTGTTTTAATTGAGAAAATTTTAAATTTGGGAAGTCAATCGATTACGATCGATGCTTTCAAATCGATAGATAGAGGCAAGAAAAAATATCGAGTATCGAGGCTTAGTGGGTCCCATCTCGTAAAACACGAGCTTGTATTTACAAAGTAATTAATAATATTGAAAATAACCAAGAAGACGTTTACAAAGTAATTAATAATATAGAAAATAACCAAGAAGACGGGGAAGGAAATAATTTTCTAACACGCTCCATAGCAAAACAGTAGCCAACATGTTAAGCTACAAAGTTGTACCCTTCGATATACAGATTCTGCTAGAAGAGCCAGATGTCCACCAGATAAATATCGACCACAGCCGTAAAGACCCAAAACACAATACAATATAGTAGTTTCTAGAACAGTTGGGACCCCTGGTCCAGTGCTCACAGGCCGTGTCGGCGCGTTCGAGCGTGGCCTGCCTCCCCCGGGAACCGAATTAGTCATCGTGGCGCATCCTGTATCACTGAGTTTTTGCAATTTGGAGTAAGAAAATAAGTAAATGAAATATAAAATGGGGTACAACTTCTAGAGTTAAGTTTGTAGTATTGTTTATTGCAACTTGGAAAAAATATAAAATGTGGTATAGAAGAAGAGACATTAAAAAAATGCTCTGTTGTAATTTAAAAATCAGCCAAGTGTGAGTCGGACGCGTGAATGTAGAGCGCCATATCACCACAAAGGAAATTTATTCTAATTTACACTTTATACTTTTATATACGAATACAATGACAACAAACATAACTTAGACACGCACTAGGGTTCCGTAACCCTATTAATAAACAAGTTGAAGTTATCAAATTAATCCAAAATTCCATTATGTCATCATGGTATGTCATACATATTTATAAGTATGTAGGTGTTAAAAAAATGTCGTTTGTTTCGAGTTGGAACTTCTAAGGATTAATTAAAGCGAAAGTGAAACAGCAAGTGGTATCTTGTGTTCTCACGTTCACTTGGCAGAGGCGTCAATCATTTGACATAACTTTCCAGTTATTTGTTTCAGACTGACAAGGAAAACGAGTTTTAAAATATGCATTATTTAATCATCGATGGGCATTACAAAGGATGACAGTAGTCCAGTAATTAAAGGAAATACATTAATTTAGGAATGAGGCGATTTAGGCCTTTGTTAAGAAAGGAATTACGATTTCGTAGATTTTAAGATTTCTCATTCGAATCTGTAAGTCATGACTTACATGATGCAGTGGAACCAATATGTTTACTATAAGTAGTGCAGAGTATTTTGCTACTGTTGAACTAAACAAAATCATTAAATAATGTGGAGGTCAGCAGACTTGGGAGAGATCAATTAAGTAGGTGATATCAGTTCAAAACTAATTAAGTGACTGCCTCGGTTGCGTAGTTGTACTACGATACAGTTACAAAGCTGAGGTTTCGGGTTCGAATCCAAGTGATATTGGAGTTTTCTATTAATTATCAGATAGACTCGCCCCCTATCACATCGTGGGACGGAACATACAAGGAGAAATTTGGGTGTCCTGGCAAAAAGAAACAAAGAAAAAATGTAGACGCATTATTTTCAGGCTAACCCATAATCACTAGATATACTGGAGTATTATGCCCAAATGCCCAAACAACAAGGTCGAAAGCACAATTTCACTACACATCGACAATGCCAGTAGTTTCATACTCTTTGCTCAATTACATACTTTCGATTTCGGTGTCATTATGCAATGCGAAAACGTTTAACTGTAATTTAAGTTCAAATCTCTTTTGACACTTGGTTTGTATTATTTTTGGTCTTCGCGGTCGTTGTACCAAGATTAAAGTTCTTTTTTAGCATTGCCAGTTTGTATTTTAACAAAAAGCAAATCCGTTGTTTGTGGTTGACCGTATTTCTGACCGTTTTATATTGAGCAATCAACTTTTTATTTGTAATATTTAAATGATAGGTTTTTATTTTTGTTTCGTACGGCGATACCGCTTGTTTGTTTTTATTCCCAGAAGAGGAGCCTGAATAGTGATCACACAATTTTGTACTGCAAATAATATTGGGTATTTGTATCACTTTCTATCAACCGTAAATACTAATTAACACTTCCTATTTTCTCCTAAATATACTCCTGAACTTATTGACTACCTATCTGTTAATCCATGTAGATTGCACTTCGCATACATTTAAACTAAGTGCAGTGTATTCTCATTATTGTTTTAGTAAAGAAAACATATTTTAGTGTTTTTAGAGTTTATTATGTAATAAAAAGAAAAATCTAGATTCATTATCTCATTTCGCAAGCTGAAACCATCCCCCTCACCTGCTAACTTGCTGTGCTTTGGAGGTCGTTACTATATTTACATCGTCTATATCAATGCTAATCGACCTGTGACCATCGCTGTGGTTTTAATATCGTATATCAGCGAATCGAGGTTTGTTTACAAAATTCTTGCAATAATTGAAATGATCTGGAACGTGTATTTGCTCTGTTTCTCATAACAAGTATGTTTTGGGAGTGAAAGCATATAATAAATTCGTTAATACTCGTAAATGATTTTTTTATCACAGCACCTTTCGTTGTAACGAGTTTATATGAAAATAAATGTGAGATCAAATTGATTATTGCCTTGTCTTAATTAGAGCAACTTCACTTGTTGTTTGTTTATTTGGGAACATTGTTTCGTAGCATTTATATAATGTTTCTGTCATCAATAGGCATTTGGAAAGTAAAGATTAGTAGGTAGAGCATTTACACACTATTTTAATGTTTGTATTATTGAGCAAATCATTAAGGTAAAATAAATGTTTTCAACAATATTAAATATTATTAGCTTGACGTTAAATATACAATAAGCGCTATACTTTTAAATTAAATCACGACTATATTTTTAAGCCACGTTTTCCGAAACCTATGTTGGTTTATGTTAATATTTTCGCTCGGAGCAATTGCCTCTAGTTAGACAAGTGTTACTCAATAAGTATGTCAGATAATCAAATATTTTGCATATTTTGATACGTTTCATACATTGATTAATTCGCTGAAATGATCTCCTATTAGCTCTTGTTGATAGCTTGTCTATGAATGCGTCCGGTGGTGATCAACTTTTCATTTCAGAATTAATAAATAAATAAATACACCAATAGTCACATTAATAGTCCTGACCCCACACTAACATCGAGTCTTGTGTTGTGGGATTTAAAAACTACGAGAGACTTTTCGGTCTCACAAGCACCCAGACCTGAAAGAAATGCCCGTGGATCACATAAATATTTGTCTCGGGGATCGATGAAAATTGATGGATTATGTAAGTCCGGAATAGTTTAAATTCTAGTTTCTTAAATAAATAACAGTAATTATAAGTCGTCTAATTGGTTCAGTAATATCGTGAAGAGATGTGATTAGTGCGTCCAATAACACATAATGCGTCGGTTTGTGAGTTACCAGAAAATGGAATCGTGTCTAGCTTGACTAAGTTGATATCTAACTTTGAAATAAAACAATTTTGGAGAACTGTGGTTTCGTTTAACATCACAGCCAAGTCCTTCGGGGATAAAGGCGTGAGGTCATGTATGAGTTGTTAATTTGTTCTTAAATATTGTTAGGATGGTAGATCCAATATTTTTTTCAAACCTTGAATAGGTAGAGAGATAAGTAATGTGAAATAAAAGCTGTACCTTAACCTTTTATTTTACTTCATTAATGAGATACCTGTCAATATTCAAATGCGTGTATTAGAAGTTAATTTGATTATCTGCAGTCTACATAACATTTGATACTCCGTAGCGATTGTCGTTGAATCTGATTTAAATGGATAAGATACTGTTACATACATTCGAATATCCTTGATCTATAATGGTAATTCAGTGTGAAGCCAGATGTTTATGCATGTGAGGATATTAAGATGGAAACAAATGGGTATATAAATATCTATACATATAAATAACATTGAAGTGTCTGTAAAGTGAAAATAAAAAAAAATGACCAACTACATATCGTTATATATACGATACCTACAATGAAAATGACCTTAGATTTTTTTGACAGACAGTGTGTCTGTTTGTTCCGGCTAATCTCTGAAATGGCTGGACCGATTTTGACGGGACTTTTATTGTCAGGTAGCTGATATAATAAGGAGTAACTTAGGTTACATTTATTTTAGAAAAAATCTCATATTTTAGAAAAATCAAGTTTTTGTTAAATTCCACGCGGATGAAGCCGCGGGTACAGCTAGTCGGATAATAATTAGGTAGAATTAATAATGGTAAATTAATTACTTTAGGTAAGGTTTAATGATTACACATACATTTGTAGATTATCATTATTTCATTTATGCCCTTGACTGCCCTTTCTATCTCCTATTTAAATATCCATCCCATGGTTGCCTGTAAGAAATTACCTAGTGTGATAAGGCCGCCACTTGTACTATTATTATTATCTTGTGATTTCGTTGTTGTTTCTCTGTACAGTGCAAAAAAGAGTTAAATAAATAAATAAAATAAATAAATAAATAAATAAATACATTATATGTTTTTAAGCTAGGATTGAGAGGATGAGAAAATCCTCCACACATCTGCATTTGTTATTTGAAGTATTTTAAAGGGTCGCATTACCTTTATACTTTTTCTTAGTCGTCTGACTCATAAACTTTCATTTCCAAAATCTTTTGTTAGTTCGCTGATTCACAAAGGATTTGTTTTAAACAAAAACATAAACAGTAGGATGATCTCTGGTGGAAACAAATCTACAAGGATTTCTGCTACGACAAGTTGGAAGCGATTTGCATTCATCGACCTGCCGCTACTTTTATCAGATTCTCTACCACCTTGTGGGTAGACATTCGTGTTAATAAGTGAAACGGCATATCTCAGTCTGTATATCATTGAAAGTTCCAGTTATTCATTAAGTGTATCATTAAATATGCAAGGCTTTGACAGAGACATCACAAAGTAGATTTATTTGCATAAGAGAAAGTAATTGATCATTACAAAAACTCACCATTGTTGGGTGGTAAGTTTTCAATGAACGAGCTCAACAATGATGGGGAGCAAAAGTTAAACGCTTCGCTTGATTTACTGGTTAACTGAACTATGCGACAGTTTTTGTTTGCGAGTATAAATAAAAATTTGGATCGTATTTCTATGGTTAATACTCTTTTTATTTTATGTTGTGGAAGTTTCAATGGTAGAGCAATAAGGAGAATTAGGATGTGAGTTTTTGGAATATCTTAAAAGAAAATTTATTTAGCTGAAAATATGCTTATTTTAGTTTATATCGAAACGAAAAAGTGACTAAAATGCTCTTGATGACAAGTGCAATAGCTAAAACCTAAGTAGAGTACCATCAACACATTTATGCCTGTCTGCTTGATGCATTCTTGCGTAGCTGAGTTGGATGTTACATCATTTTTTGAAGTAGCTACTCGCTGTTGTCTGGATAGCATTTAATACTACTGCTACTACTACTACGAAAATAGCGCTAATGCTAGAACCTTTTCTGAATACTAGTGCGAACTACTTAAAGGGTATTCTATAAATATTAAAATGAACCCATTAGACAATATAGAGTAGTTTTTCGCCTTTTAACGGTAACGGATAATTTCGCTTCTTTTAGAGTAACTTTGGTTCGATTAATTCGAGATTAAAGCTACTGTAGTGTCTAGATTGTGGGAACAAAAAGCTAGTTTGTGATGACAACGACACGTAAGTACGACTATTTGCTGTTTTTACTTAAGATTATATAATGGAGGAAAATCTTCATGTGCGAATATGACTCGCGAACAGAGGGTTCTCTACCAACCAATATAAGTTTTGTTAATTGTTTTATTTGCTTGCGTAGCCTGTAGCCTGTAGCCTTTTAGAAATGAACTGGAAATCGCTCCAGAAACCCATATTTTTGGTTCGATTCTCAAAGCACCGTATCGATGGTATGTATCGATAGTAAATTAGAGTGAAGTAAAACATTGTAAAGAACCTGCATTCCGTATAGTTTTTAACAAGATTTTCTAAGTATGACAAGTCCACCAAGCCGCGCTCGGCCAGCGTGATGGACATTACACAATAAGCGTATTATATGGTTCAAAAGATAGCGCCTCATTAATTTTGGACAGGCGGCAAGTATAATTTAAAAATAGGGTAGTATTAGACATTAGTATGGAAAAGGCATAAAACTCAATAATTAGTAATCCTGCGTTGACACAAATGGACTCATAATTTCAAAACCGGTTAAGCGCAATGGCTTGTAAACAATGCATTTTAATTGGTGTGAGACATTTTGAAATTAATCAAAATATTAAGATGGATGATAAGCTTTGTGTAACACAACTACTATGGGAACATTTTTGTCAGACTATTACGCATTAGCACTAAATCGTTTCGCATAATTCATACTCGAAAATGAAAGTATTGTTGTATGACAACACTTATTTTGGGATCATTTCTGTCATTTAACGTAGTTATGCGCGTTAAGGCTGATTTATACTAGTCGATAGGATCTATTCATTTTCAGCCCGGACCCGAAGTTTGTGCCCAATATGGCGATAGGCTCGCCAATGTAAAATAAAATGCGAAATGTAGGTGTTCTGGTTGAACCTCTGCCTACCCCTTCTGGCAAATAGGTGTGAGTTTATGTATGTATGTAGTATGTACGATAGGGTCCAAATGCGGGACGGGAGAGATCTATGTTTACAAATCCTATAGAGTGCATGGGGGAGCCGTTCTGTTTAGTCGATACAGCCTGAATGCGGAGTGCGGAAAAAGTTCTGTATATGAATGGATGTTAGTTCCCGCACCCCGTATGCTGCATATCGACCGAGAAATCATCTATAATATCATTTATGACTTTCATTAGTGACTGCTCGTGCAGAGTCCAAATGAAAATATAGACTATTTTAAAAAGGCATTCAATAAATAATATTCAATATTGTAAAACGGCCTCTGGCCTGGTGTTCGCTCTATCTTCTTCAATCTACCGTGTTAGCTTTTACTTGACAACAGCATAGGAATGTTCAGTCCATGATTAATGTCCACGACCAAGCTAGACTGCAAGTTACGTCGTTAGTGCAAAACGAGGAAACTTTCTTCTAATGGCGTTCGGAGAAGCAAAGGTGTTCTCATTGACCCATAAATCGCGGTTTGATTTGTCACGATCTACTTAACGCTGTAATTTTGTTTACGTACTTCACTTTATAAACAGAAAATGTTTCACGCAACAAGTATTAACTGGTGCGGATTATATGTATAACTTAAATTAATTCCCCACTTTAAAATAATTCAATATATTCAAATTGTTTAATAGCATATCCCGTTTGAATCTAATTAAAATCTAACAAGAACATACAGCTTAATTTTTATTTAGCCTCATTTAAATTTAAGATATAAAAAAATATATTGTTGTTGGAAATAATAATAAACCGGTGTATTCTAACTGAAATTAAATTATTGTTATCTATACTTACTTATCTACATAAAATAATAAAATAAAAACATGCACAAATTCTAAACTTACAAAACAAACTGGCCAGTAGCTGGTGTGTAAACGTTGGAATAAAATCAGCTGTCAGATTTGAATATCGAACAATATTAAGGCAGTCACTGCACTTCCGATGTAGGCGCGACGCGTTCACTTGGCGGGACAGGTGCGCGCGGCACACGGGCTGTCGCGACTGTGTGTACTCGGCACTGCGCCGCGCGGCGATGTCCTACTCACATCCCTTGCCATGGTGTTAGTTTACGCTTGACTCATCATTTCACCACAGGTGTTAGAACTCAATTTGACATTAGTGAAAATTACTATAAATAAATTAGCTTACACTTTCTATGTTTTATTTGCTGTGTATTTTCAAACCAGGAAGTGAATTATGCATATTTTTTGTTATGATTCTGTTATTTCAATTGCGAGGCAGTCAAGTATATCAAGATGAAGATGATGCAAAACGCCGTCAGTATTAATGGTTGTTTTTTTTTCTAGGCGGTTGGAGTTTATTTTTTTTTTTTTACGTTATCATGGATACCGTTTTGTGCGGGGTGATAGTGGTCAATCACCCTAGCCGTTATAATTATTAAAAAAAAATCTGACCTATAATAGAAAGTTAAATTACTAATTACGTACACGGATAGCGAGATCTAGAATTGTTGCATACTTAGTTGTGTATGGACATTTAATATGAAGTTATAAAATTCTTGTAACAGAATCGTTAAGGGTTGATGCAAATTATTGAATGATATTCATGAAAAGGCAGTAATTGAAGAAGAGTCATTTACGCATGCTTGACATGCTTTACCTACTCAAAGACCTGTCAGGACTATTTTTGTCACATATAGTTTTCGCATTGTCTTTTCAATAAAGATATACTGTAGGGCGATTCACGTATTAAAATAAGTTCAGCTGCAGTGCAGTTGCGGTTAAGTTTCGATCAAAACAGCCCTTTTCGTATTCACGTAATTTTGACAACCGCTGTCAAATACGCTCGCGTCAAGTTCGCGTCACGCAAACGTTTTAGCGTATTCTACTGCTGCGCGTATATGCCAATCTCAAACAAATTTCATACATCTGACGTACAGTAGACGCGCAGCTCACGCGCAGTTCACGCGCAGCTAAACACTTACAAGAATACCATTTTGTACCAAAGCGTAAACTTAATTGTAACCGCACCGCAACTTGATCGGCGCTTCAAAAAGTTACGTGAATCGCACTACTGGTTCCAATTCATCTACAGACTCCAATTAATGTTAATCGCCTTAAAAAACCCAAAAACCTGGAGTATCAACTTCAGAACAGTATAACTCGCATACTATCTAACTCTTCAACGGCTTTCTCCAATTGCCTTACATGTTTTAGCGTTGTGTGCCGGAGCAGAACGCGGCTCCCCCGTGGCCCATGGGCCGCGGTCGCCGCGCGATGACCGTGACCATATGGCACAGACCAGCGCCCGCGAGTGCGCTGACTTGATGTAGCGTTACACTTGTTAGCAAATTGATGGTTGGGACACTATAGTGTACTACTTCTGCGTAACGGACATGCTTAAGAATTTAAGTTGAATTAAGAATAATTTATTTGTATCCAATAAGTGAATCATCTTAATTCTATTGGTACCAAACTAAGCGTGCCTGTATCTTGGGAACCGAGCTATGTAATATGAACATTCAATGAGATGACTACATTTGTCAAGTAGATAGGTTCTTTGTTTGTATTGATCAGGTTCGCAAATAATTCATTTTGTTTCCGCACCGTTTAGCTGTAGAACATTTTGCCGATTTACGTGTTCTCTGCTACCTATACTTCCATCGTATCAGAAGAAGTAGTTATTTGTATACAAATTTGGAATGAACTAAATTGGCATGAAAAAAATATTGGATTCACTGGCTGATGTTGGAGGCTTGCACAGGGTGAAATGGCGCAGTTTGGAGAAGGCCTTTGTCTAGCTGTAGACGATAAAAGGCTGATGGTAATGATGGATAATTGAATCGTCACAAAAAGATTTACCTCAGTGCGTCATTGTACCGTGTTTCCAAACTTTTGAAGCAGCTCTAGTGACTCAACTACTATGTATTCCATGTTCTTATATTAATGATGTAATTTATATTTTACGAGAATAAAGATTTAAAACAGTTATTTATCCCCCTTACTCTGTAACTTTTATTTTTGTTTTTTTTTTAATAGGAGCAGTTACGTAGGCCGAACTTTGTAGGTTCAATCAATTATTTGGCACAAATCAAATTCCCTATGCCCTGTATGTTTTCTTCTATTTCGATTACATAAAACGAAGCGTACACAACAGTACACTCGTATAAAAAGTCAACAGCATTAATGATGCGTTTCAGATAAGTCACGGACCGATAGTGGCGATGCGGGAACCGTTTCCGATGTTCCGCCGATTTATTTCGTAGGCAATCGTAATATCCATTCTGTTTTGATACAGGTGAATGAATTAAAAATAAAGATACGGATTTGTTTTGATGGTGTGCAGTCGACGAAATTGTTAAACGGAAATTTTTTTTTGACTGAAGAGTAACTGCTGTGTAAGTAAAATAACTGAAACAATGTAAAAGAACTTTGAAGCATCCCAATTTATTGCGATTTGTGACTTCCAGGAAATCACTGGATGCAGAGTGCTTATAACAGAAACTGCTGTGTTTAGCAGTGGACTTTATGAGGTTATATTATTTATAATAAATTACATCTCCTATTTGTAGTAAATATTGTAGTGTAAATTATGGTATTCTTCGCTATATGCTAATTTTTATTTAGGTATCATTTTATTCAATCTGGAAAGGGCCAAGGGATGACAGTAGCAAAGATACCTACAATTACGATTTTTTTTAAATATTAATAATGCTTTGCATTCCACTGCGTTCGCCATCCGGAGACTTAAGATGTTAAGGTCTCAATACGTCCAGTAGTTATTCTGGCTACAATGACACTCAAGGTACAACTGCAACTACACTTTCGGGGTCTGCGTCTTGGCCTTACTCGTCTTGCGGCATCCATTTGTCGCAGATTTTGGTCCATCGATCAGGATGCATCTTGCAGACCTGGCCGGCCCAATCCCACTTGAGTGTAGCGGTCTTTTTGCCCACGGATTTAAGTTTTGTTAAAGAACGCAGCATTGTATTCCACGACATTATAGTTTCACACCCATCATGCTGCGTTCCATTACTCGTTGGTAAGCCTTGAGTTTGGACTTCTGTCGTTCGGTCAGAGACCAAGTTTGGGCTCCGCAAGTAAGGACGGGGAGAATAGGTACACGTGTCCAAGAGCTTGCGTTTCAAATATAAAGTTTCAAATAAAACCAATATTAATCCGTAATTATCTTTTATTTGTATTATATTAAGATAAAGTATATCGTACAATTCATAATATCTCTATTGTTCACAGACGATCGTCCAATAGACCAACTCCAGTTTCGATTGAGTTACCCATCACCGAGATATCGATTTCATCGAATGGTAAATTGGTAAGTGAAATAAATTAGTAGCTAAAGAGATCAAAATATGATCATGTTATTGTAGTAGATACTATTCAGATAAATAAAAAAGTAATTTAGTAAGAAGAATATTGGTTTATAGTTATATGGAGTTTCATTTTATATGCTTCTACATAGGCATATTGAATATATTTTTTGGAATATTACTAAGTAATCTTTATAACAAAGGGGGCTTTGCCATTTTGTGCTAGACTTGTGAAGTTAATAAATGCAACTAAAGCCACTTACTAAGCTTGATCTTCTACTACTGACACGAAGTTTCTCAACTTTAATCCTTGGTCGGTTGGATCAACAGTTGGGAGATTGGACGATCGTGTGGATGCATATGACTGACACAATTCGACAAATGATACTGACGTCACATAACATAAAGACTACGGCCCAGACATAAGGCGTTAACAGACTAGCAAGCGATGTGCACTATACTAGCTAAACATTGAGCACCAATAAACATAAATTTTATTTTAAAAATATTTCTTCAGATCTCAATCTAGGACAGAATTGTGGGGGGTTAATGTCAAATGCAATATAATTTGTGTTAATTTTAAGGCTTTGCCAAATCATTAAATAAGCTATCGCTCTTATGAATTTTATCATATAATACCAATTTCAACCGCCTAAATTTAGTTTCTCATATTTCCTAAGGATATTTTAAATACGTTTGTTTTGATAACCTAACTTTCCGACAGCTGTTGTACTCGGGTGTTAAACACGGCTAGCCACACTGTTATGGTTTGCTTGGATAGCATGAGACTACATCACTCCGGGCCTATTTGCATCTACGTAAACATTGTACCTATTACGATATTATTCTGAAATGTTTGAGGAAGCTTCATGACATGTTCAATGATATTTAGGTCGTGTTTTTCGATTAACAAAAACATATGAATAGTTCCCTTAATGATTTATGCAGTATATATTCCTTTCCATATCCGCGAGATTCATGAATACTGTTTTAGGCGTGAATGAAAAAAGATTTGTGGTATACTGGCCACACATAATGCACTGAGTTCGTCTCTTGTGCGATAAATGCAACAATGAATACTTTTCGTACGTGTCATGTAGCCACCTCAAGCGAACCTAAAGCTAATACACATTTTATATGGTAAAACTAACACAATTCCATCACAATAATTTTAGAATATCAGTTGTTTCATTCGTTCAGGTTTATGTGTAAGGATCTTTACATTTCTCTAAACAATTACTCTATTAACTTAGGGCTATGTAATATTATTAATATTAAAATAGATTTGTCGATAAAATCTTTCAAGTTTATAACAAATAGACACCTCGTGGGAAATCAAAGAAATGGATACGTCTCGACAGTATTTATACAATTTTATTAATATATTTAGTCATTTACGTATCAATATTATAGTTTTCAAATACTAATTGTGTAATAATTTCAATTTAAATTTGACTAGAATTTATATATCAGTGCTTATCAGAAAGTATAGCTTAATATATTTATTGTAGGTCCTTTGACGCTTGCAACACATAACTCCACATACTATTACAAATATAGATGTTGCCACTTATAAAATTTATTTAATTTATAATTGGAAAAGCTGTGGTTTTGTTGGCGATAGGCGTTCTGTGTAAATATTTTAGGTAATTTTAGTGACGCTACGTTTAGGCTAGATCTTATTTACATTAGGAATAATCATCAAAATTGGTCTAAGACGTATATACGGCATTTTTAAACAAAAAATCTTAGATGGCTCCCAATGTAAACAAATATAAAACTATAAGAAACTGTCTTTTAATTTATAATATGTACAATGGTTAATCTTGTGGAATGCTGTATACTAAAATGTTTTATTACACGTTTCTCAAAGCAAGATGAAAATATATTTTTATTCTATTAAAATAGGCCGTCCGGTTTTAAGTAGTTTTAATATTACCTAAGGGTCGTAACATTTCGAGATCAATATTAATAATTTCCAAATTATACTTAAATTTAATATGCTAAGGAAAATATTTGCTGTGATTTCAATAGATATTTCTCTATAAACATTTAAAATATGTTTCGTTCGCATATATACTCTTAAATTTCACAACTAATTCTCAATTATGAGATTTCTACAGAGATCAAATCTGCAACATACATATAGCTATACTTATAAATATTTGATAGCGACAGAAGTGAAGTTATAGCCACTATATTTAGGAACTGTTATTACAGTGTTCGTATGTACATTTCAAAAGCTGTACTAAACTATAATATACAAGAAAATAGTTTGTATGGCTCAGATGCTTGATGTTAAGAAAAGGCGTAGAAACTTTCAGAAATCTAATTGATTTCTATGTGACAAATCAAATATCGTCGTTTAAACTTTCTTTTTCGACTAATTATCAAATATTTTTTTACATAGTTGCCATGTATGTGATATATATTTTCTATATGTTTCAAATTTGCGATTTATTTTATTTTCGTACGAATGTCTTAAATTCATCGCAATTTTACACTAAATGCCAGCATTTATGGTGATTCAATATTGTTTTAAGTTATGCAAAATTAGATCTTATCTCAGATTCCTTACGTCTCGTATTCGTATTTCAACTCGTTCCCGTTAGTTGGTCAGTAATGGTGTCATTGCTTCTTTTATTAATGTAGGGACTTCAAAAAGCATGCCTTTTTTTTTGCGAAATAATAGTTTTTTCTTTGAATCATTTCAGACTATGCATGGCAAGATGATTCAGAAAAGTAATGCGTAACAATGCCTTGGTTTCCAAATTTATTGCCTTTTACTCTACGTTTTTAGGGAAGGCTTGTACCCATAAAATTAAATTTTCATTAATTCTATTTTGAAAAATAACAAATGATCCTACTAATGTTCGTTTAGTTATAAAAAGAGATTACTTTCATGTCATTTTATTATAATGTGATAAGTTCATATTGAGCTTCAGCCATATCAACCCTAAATAGGAATCTCCAGGACTCCTGACAGACAACCACACCTCATTGGATATCTTGTACTTATAGGCTTCAGAAATCCCGAAACGCCCATCGAATTGTCAACAACCGATAGATGACTTGTAGTAACTTTCCTCGCAAAGAATATTTATTGTTTAGTTCATTGTGCGTTTGGTGGCCTCAATACTGTTATGCAGATAGATCCTCGCAGTATCCGGAGCAGATCTATCACCTCTGGAGTCTTCATTGATGTTACATTTTCGTCGTTTACCTGAAATAGATAATTAAATATATTATAGATCTTCTTTTAAATAGGGCTTAATAACAGTCTGCATAACTAATTAGTTATCAATTAATTACAAATGTAATTTATTTGCCGAAGTTAAAAAAAATATAGTTGGAAATTCTGAAAAGACGGGATCAAAGTTCAGTAAGAATATTGAGATATTTTGCCATAATATGGTGTCATAGATAAATAGATTATTTTTTTCCTTTCTTCTTTCGTAATTTTTTTGTTTGTTTTAATTTTTCTTTTTGTCGTTGGAATTTAGTTGAAATAGTGCACATAATATGATTCTATATAAATATGAAGGCTTGTTATAATCATTTTTCTGTATGTATATTATATATTGTTATAATTTTGTTACTTAGCCTGTAAGCCTTCTTAAATAATAAAAGAAAAAAAAGTTTGCTGTTTCTACACCACACACTGCCTGGACCAGTGATTTTTCCCACTCGACATTATAAGTAAGGTCTACCCATGGTACGGACTGTTTTTCTAAACCACACACGGCCTAGACCACCCTCCCCACACATCACACCCATATTCTACCAGGGTACTGACCTGCAGTATAACATCCCCGGGCCTGAGGCGTCCGTCCCTGGCGGCGACGCTGTCGGAGTACACGGCGGAGATGTAGCTCTGCCCCGAGTCCGGGTGGCTCTGCACGCTGAACCCCAGCCGGCTGTTCCAGCCGCGGTTCAGTTCCACTGACACTATCTGTAATGCCATAATAGGGAGATTGATTAAATATTGAAATAAAACTATTATTTACGGATTTTATCGCGGATTTGACAGCGTCTTTGGCGCAGTTGGTTAGATGCCGGCTGTGAAACGAGCGGCTAGGGGTTCGATATCCGCACCGAGATAAATGTTTGCGAGGCCCCCAAATATTTGTCTCAGGGTCTTGGTGTTTGTGAGAAACGCAAAGTCTCTCGTAGTTTCTAATACCCACGACACAAGACTCGATTTTGGTATCGGGTTAGGACCAGGTATGTGACTGTTGCGTGTTTTTTTTAGTGCAATGAATGACGAGACGAGCATGCCGCTCGCCTGATGGTAAGCGATACGACCGCTTCTGAACAGTAGCAAAACCAACAACGCCTTGAATTACAAAGCAATGCATGCGTTTCACTGCGCTCGACATCTTGAGACATAAGATGTCAAGTCTTAATATTTCCTCTAGCTACAATGTCCTTCAATCCGAAATACAACAGTGCATTTACAGCTGTTTGGCGGGAGAAATAGACATTGCGGTGGTACATAACCAGGCGAACTCTCACATATGAGATATCTACCACCAGTAAGAGACCTACCACTAGTATTTATAATTATTTACTTACAGTAGGTTCGGAGCTGGTGGTATCTACAGGCGGATCCGGCTTGACATTCTCCTTCTGCGGGGGCTCATCCAACGGCTTGGGAGGTGGCTCGGGCTTCGCCTTACGCTCGTTGTCCGGGGACAGCGCTACGCCCTTCCATTTCTTCAAGCCATTGCCTGGAAATGGATATAATGGATTTTTCATTAATTTGGGTCAACAAACAGCATGACACATTTTTTGTCTTATTACTGTATGTGGTGTTCAATAACGAATTTATAGATAAAAATAAAATAAATAAAATAAGTGTTAAATAGACAGATATAGTAAACGTGAGACCAACATCGTTAACTACACCTTAACAAAATACATAACGCAGTAAAGTGGAAGATATCAATTTTAATAGAAAAAATAAATAAAGAAATGAATACTATCAAAAATCAATTTCATAGAAACAAACAAATGACACAATTACAATTTTTATTTTAATATTTTATTATAGATTGAATTAATTCAGTTTTATGTCTCAATGTTTATGTTCATGCTGCCTTGAAATATAAATCAAAATACATTTGTTAATGAAACGAACATTTGTATGGATTAGTTTCAGACCACAGTCGGAGTCTGTCGTTCCAAAACCATCATTTATCGATTTGAAATTATCCTAGATATAATTGATACATTGTACTGATTTCCTAGGTCTATTTTAATCTATTTAACATGATTATCAACTATAACATAAAATAAAACCTACCATCATCCCTATTCCCGTCGCTACTCGCAGCATCAGTGCTAGTATGCAGCACAGCGCTCTGATACGTGGGATTGGTGTGCTTGAACCTCGCCTCATCACTGGACAGTTCAGCAGGCATGGACACTGGCTCATCAGAGTCCACGGGGAAGGGCGCTTCCGTATACCGGCTCCGGTCTTCCTGGTACACGTTTGGAGCGTCCAGCGTGTCGTTGTCTAGGTTATTTAGCTCGTATCCGTGCGGTGGAACTAGAATTTTATAATTGGAATTATTTAGTTGGGAATTTGTAGTGCTGTTGGGGATTGGGTTGGTGCTTTATTTGGGGCTGATTTGGTAAGGTTTAAATAGGTTGTTTCCTCTGTTTTGTCTTGTCTGTTAAAAAAAACATACGTTAACATCAGTTGTTTATTTGGTCATATAAAATAATTATTACTTCGATCGATATTATACTATTATTAAGAAAATTAACAAGAACTCCATGATTTAAAAACAAAGCCAGTTAATATTACCTTTATCATAAAACTTCTTTTTATTTCTGCTGATATAAAATACAATTAAAAGGAAAATTAAACTCTCATATTTTTTCCAAACGCGCCAAAAAGTATAACTTCAAAAACTCAGGGCTCTAGGGCTCAAGCTCTATCGACACGTTAAATTCCACATCACGTTCTGTTCAAAAGTACCGAAATGGATGTAAAACGGGCACCCAAATCTCAAATCCATGGGATTTAAACCCCTCACAAATTTCCAAAGTGACGAGCAAACTATTCTATCACACAAATGATTCAAAAAGTGAAAAACACGTCTATTACAACATTGATAGGATGTGTTCAGTAGGCAAACCAACAGTCATAAATTGATGGTTAAGTGAAAATAGCTGGTATTAGGAAGAGTGCGGTCTTATAGGGGTACTACCAGGGGCAGTATGGTATGCAAAGTAAAACGTGGGGTGTGAGTGTAGTGAGCTGTGTTGGAATTTGGAAGCTATCGAAGGATCCGGCCTAATCCGACAGCATGTCTGGAAACTGTTTCGGATGGGGCCAATGATATTATACCAAAGTAGAAGTCCCTAGAAAACATTAAAATACGGTAAATGGTTGAATACAAATAAGAATTTAAAGTAAAATGGCGCAATATTAAGTTTTATTGCCAGAATTAATTTTCAAAATATCGAATGTAAATGACGACAAATATAGGGCAAGTAATTTAAGTGCATATTTATGTTTGTGATTAATTAACAATATTCGAAAGTTATATAAATAATGAAAATTATTCTTCGCATTGATATAAGCTTTTTGTTACACGGCATACAGAAGTTATTTTATTAATAATCGTAATGTCGAAAACAGGTATTACTGACGAAAAGGCATTGTGAGAATATGTTAGTGAATTAAACATCAGTTCATTGTGCATTCACAGAGTTTTCTCTCACGAAAACAAATGTTTCGGTTTCGTTGTTTCAGTAGATATTTGTGACGCGCAAAATTTCGTGCTTCACTGGATAATATTCCATACTCTGTAGGCAGATGCTTCTGTTATTCAGGTTTTTGGGTCCTCTAGAGTAGAACATTAAGTGCTTATTAAATCGTATGTACTTTACGAAATATGCCCGGTTATACAAACCGGTTTGTATTATGTATAAGTTATTGCGACAGTTTGCAAATCGATGACATAAAAACAATGGGTATTTGTGGATAATAATAGAATGAGTTTTTAAGACCTCTACACGGGAAGGCCCTTTTAAAAGCTGATGCTAATTCTTTTTGATCAATATGATTTATTTATACACATAACAAGTGGATATGATTAACATCTAACAAATTTTAATAAAAGTGAAATGTTTCAAAACGTAATCTTAAAACGCATTAATTTTAATTTTCCTACCAAAAAACAGTACATTGTTCAAAATACATACTTAAGTAAATTCCATAAGGGAAGCCGGTGGTAATCGGGTTATATGGTCGTTAATTGCTATTGAGTGTTGTGGTATAATATCATTGGATGGTACGAAGCGTAGGATGAGAGCGAGCGTCTCACCTGTCAAGCTCAACTTTTGCTTTCTACTATTGGCTGTGGGTGTGAGTGGCACTGTTTGTCGCGGCCGCCTCTGCGCGCCCAACTCTTTGCATTCCGCGTGCTCTAGCTTATCCGCACTTGGATCTGCGTGGGAAACTACAACGCTTAGTGTGTTTGTGTTGTGTGTTGTGGGATTCCTGGTTTTGATCAAATGTTTGATCAAATTTCAAAGTCTTTGAGGAACATAAGGTGAAACATCTGCTTTGATATCAGAGGTAGCCCTAGTAAGTACGACATGATTAAAGCCGAAGTAACTTTATGCTAAAATATTATAACACAGATATCGTTTCATACTTATGACGTGACAATTATATTCCTGAAAAAGTAATCCAGATAACGCATTTGCGTCTGTTACTATCTTTACTCAATATATTGTACAGTCCAGATCAAACGGATTATCTGCTACAACTAATTGTAGATTCCAAACAATTGAAACCATCAAACTGGCCAGCGAACTAAATTGTAAACGCCTTATTAAAGCTAATCCGGCTTTAAACCTGTCATGTCAATGGCTATCCCCTAACAGTTTCTGCTTATCCCGACATAGATCTAATTAAATTAATCTAGCCATTGTGAACGGAGGTATTGTACGTACCTGTGTTTGTTAATGCCAGTTAATTTATTGACTCCCACAGATAATTACTTATGTTCAAATGACGCGTGATTGGATTAACCACATATGGAGTTCACTGTACCACTATGTGGTCGACTGTACATAGGTTTGTTTTGTAATCATTTATTTACATAGATTCAAATTTATATATCAATGAGTTTGTAACTGACTTCAAAATATCCAGTACCAAAGACTAGTAATAAAGATGATTGGGGTTGACTTGACCCTGAATAAATATTGACCTTTGTTAGAGCGTAATAATATGATGAATTGAATGGATTGTTTACTTACCGTTCGGCTGTTCATAATGGTTATTATCTTTAGTTAGTTTCCGAAACTTTCTGGGCGAGAGACAAGGCGATCGGGATCCATCCGCAGTGTCGGGAGTAAGACGACGCGCCGCCAAGTCGCAGAGCATTGACACTGCTTCAGGCCTACAAAAAATATATATGACATATCTTTCAGTAGTTTTTCTTTAAGGAGTAACGTATATGGTACATCAACATATCCAAACAAACTTTCCCACTTAATATACTGGTAAGATTGAGTATAATATAAAAAAAATTTGAGCATAGCTAACATACTTTTCATGTATTTTATTTCAAGAATGTGCACTATACATACTGGTAATATATTAATTGTAGTTTTATTATTGTATTTATATAAATTTTTATAAAGAGTAGCCGATAGGAGAATGCTACACTATGAGTGTAAACGTCTTTTATTATGACGCCAACGGTAACATCGCGAAAAAAACATCAGCTATTCCATATATTTTGCAGATTGAAATGATGATTTTTGTATGGAACGGCTGAATTTCTTCGCCATTTCATTTTCGTATAACTTACCATACACGGAACTCTATCATGCTTCCAAATAAATTTGTTCTCAAAATGCAAAGGAAAACATTTCAATAAATTAATTTCACGGAATTCTTCAACAGTTGTTTAAATTAGCAACGTCGAAATTATAAACAATGAATTGAGGCTTCACGTTAAATTACAAACTAAAATTGGACGACAAATTTCAACGTGGACATTTTAGATTTATTTAATTCAATTTTCAGAGAATAATGTTACGCGAACTAGTATAGGGGAGAAGTGGTATGAAAGAGCCAGTTTACTAAAGGGAGCAAAAAAATATACTTTTAATGAAAAAAATAATGATATTTTTTTGTCAAACTATTATTTATTTATTAAACTAGGTAATTTCATACGAAAAAACGTTAAACACATTACAAAAAATAGTGAAATATTCATTTCTAAAAAAAGTGTCTTTTGGCTCTTTCATAACTTTTCGGTATTGAAAGAGCCACCAAAAGTTATGAATGAGCCAGTCTGTAAAAATATGTAAAATAATTATTATTGCCTTATAAAAAACAAACAGAGAATTCTAACTAATCCTTTTTATAAACTAATGACTTTTTTTAACAAATTCTATCAGTAATTTTAAGTCATTTTAACAAGCATTTTAATCTTAACATATTAGTCAATCAAACCTATTATAATATACCGGGTATCTCAAGACTGCTACCGAAAACGAAGCCGGGTGGTAGTTTTAGTGACTACAAACACAATGCAACAAAAAAAAATTGCAAAGAAACGTGTAATTTTTTTAAAATAATTTTTTAAATATCCTCATTTTTGGGTGGTAAATCCATAGTACTTGCTAAAATAATAATTAAAACTCTTTTATACCGTAGAGTCTTTATAATAAAAGGGTATAAACCATTATTTTAGGAAAAAATGTATATACCACCCAAGACGACCATATAAAAAATAACAAAAAAAATTGACGCTTTTTTTCCAATTTTTTCTGTTGCATTGTGTCTGAAGTCGCTTAAACTACCACCCGGCTTCGTTTTCGGTAGCAGTCTTAATAGGGTATATAATCTTAATATATTAGAAAAGGATTATATTTTATTAATAACAATCTCAATTTAACAATAATAACGTAATAATAACTACGTTAAATCTTTAAGAAATTTAAAATAATATTGCTCATTTAAGATTCAGACTTTTTAGGAACTTTAGAATATAATGTCATTTTCTTGAAATTAGAAGCATGTCTCGCAAAATAAATTAAATTTCTCCTTAATGCCACAGGATGCATGAGCCCAACCAGAACAAATTTTGCACTTAAACCAATTTGGATCACTGTCTTCATATGTTTTGTTGCAAACTATACAATCATCACTATTTTATTTTTTTCGAGTTTGACTTTTCTCCAAAACTTCATTGACTGCTTCTCCAATTACCGATTTTTCGGGTCTTATTGGGTTTTTTTTAAAACAAGCTTCTCCATAATGTAATATCTGAAGCAAATAATTTAATAGTATATGAAAAATATGCATATTTATTATTAGTATATTTTATTTACAAAATTCAAATGCAGGGTTTATGAACGAGCCGGTTATGAAAGAGCCAGCTCTTTTATGGCCCATTCACCCGGCTCTTTCAAAACTTATTCTTAAAAAATATATAACCTTAAAAATAACAACAATATCAAAACTTTTGCGGCTCAGTTTTTATGCAGCAGCAAAGCCAAACACATGCTTAAATTCAGACTACAATTCATGTACCTATATTTGTTTACAGTAAAATACCAAAAAACAACTTAAATGAAATAAAATACTTACTTTTTAGTGCCAAAAACTTTAACTCGATACACCGGCGTCTGTTGATGTCGGTGTACTGTCAAATGTTTGTGGGTGACGAGAAATCAGTTTTGCCACTTAAAAATAAAATCCCCAACCAAATCGGTTTCTAAACTACCGAAATAATAGAAGTGGCTCTTTCAAAACCTGGCTCCTTCATGCCACTTCTCCCCTAAATGAGAAGGTACTGAAATTAGAATGTTGTATTGCGAAGATAGCAATTCACTGTGTTACATGATTATGATACAGGATTGCTGAATCAAAAATCGTACAATAGGTACCTAAAACCTTGTATTTAATTATGAGACTTCTCGAACTTTGTTTACGTTGCAAATAAAACACAACTGATCGAGGTATATGGAGTAACTTCAAGCTCAGTGCATGAAAATCTTTACACTTGCCAGTTGCTTAGTCAAGTCACGAAAGATATAATAAAAAATATATATATTTATGTTAAAAATATGTTTATCCGACAAAATATAATTTCCGTAATGATAATTATTTTGCCATCGGTCCGGAGCTAAACCTTATCTGTTGGCTACTTGATTCAACCACATGAAAGTAATAGAGTCATGTCTCAGAACCAATACATAAATAAATAAACAAATATACCCAACAGTCACATACATAGTCCCGACTCCACACTATGATCAAGTCTTGTGTCCTCGGTATCAGGAACTACGAGAGGCTTATCGGTCTCACAAAAACCCAGACCCGAATAAACATCCGTGGATCACACAAATATTTATCTCGGTGCGGAGATCGAAACTGCGGCCTTACGAATAGTGTACATATAGATTCCGAGTTCTGGGCGACTTCACTTATCCGTACAAGATCACTTAATAACTATTATTATTTATCAATTATTCTAAATAATGGATGATATTTGTGGCTTCAATCATTTTTATGACTTCAATAAATATTCAGTTGCGTTTAACCAACTGCGCCATGGAGGCGCCACGCCACGTCAACTAACAATAATCAAACATAATCAAATAATTCGACAGTAGTATTCTTGTAACCATTATTGGTTACCAAGGCATCCGCTGCGAGTACTGTATAAACACATATGTATACGTACATATGTGTTGATACAGACGGGCGTGCCTCTATGTACGCAAATTAATCATACAAGGAACGCGGCGCGGAAACTAAACTATGCGGCTTATCATGTAACTGATTGGATTGAGGTGAATCTCGATTAAGACGATCCATTAGGGATGATTAAGTTTCATTAGCGAGTGTGAAGTGCTTGTGTATTGTAATCAGGCTATAATATCTCTGGGATAATGGTATGATACATGACGTGAAGCGGCGTCTTCGCTACCATGTTTTTGATCTGTAACTGAGATTACTGGCAGCCAAATACCATTTCTCCTCTCGTTATGAAGGTTGGCAATGCTTCTACGACTCAAGCGTTATAAATGTTTTTTTGCAGGGGTAATTATTGACATTTCCAATCAGGCAAGGTTCAAGTTATTGCCACCGGACTTATGCAATAATTAGCTGCTCAAGCTATTATACTTGAGCAGTAATAATATTTGGGGAGTGGTATTGAGATCTAAGCCTAAAATACGAAAGCAAAGCCCTATGTCACCATGCCTTTTTACCATAACATCAACTCCGTCGAGGCTGCTCATCACTGACGCCCATGAACAGCTACAACGCTTAGATCATGGATATGTTGCAGACCAATCAAATCGGGAGGGAAGCGGGAAGAAAAAAGGTGGGAAGAACAAAGGAATGCCGGATGCCAGCAATCTCACACACCGATCGAAACGTGACAGCAAAGCTGTCGCTTCACGTCAGTCTCCTGTGATACAGTGGTACCACCACGAACAAACCTGCTCTTTCATGCAGATCCATGAATTACAAAAGCCTGGCTCTAGCACTTTGTTTTTACTTCACAACTTATTTATTATATGAATTTTAACTTAATATGCAGACATTGTATATAGGCGGAGTACGTTAACTATTAGGTGGGCTGATATAGTGCTACTAGTATTAAATCCATATGATCTTTAGTTAGCCATAACCTTCAAAAGACACGTGTATAAATTTAACGGCAGTTGCACTATTAGTATGTGAGTTATAGGATTTATCAAGAAGTAACTTTTGTTAGTTTGAAAAATCTATAAAAAAGAATTGAACGAATAACGTGTGTTAATAAAGCATTGTTTTTTGGCGAAAAAAAATTACTATTGAAGCCAAGGCTTGGCTTGATAAATATTTATTTGGATCTTGCACCAGGGAAATCAACCGTAGAGAAGTGGTTTGCTTAATTTAAACAAGGTGAAATGAGCACCGAGGACGATGGACGCAATGGACGCCCCTCAAAGCTGTTACCGACGAAAACATCAAAAAAGTTCACAAAATAATTTATGAAAACCGTAAAGTGAAGTTGATTGAGATAGTTGAGACCTTCAAGATATCAAAGGAACGTATTGGACATATCGTGAATTTGGATATACAAAAGCTTTGTTTAAAGTGGGTGCCGCGCGAGCTCACAATCGACCAAAAAAAAACAACGAATTGGTGTTTCTAAGTAGTGTTTGGAGCTGTTCAATCGTAACAAACCCGAATTTTTGCGTCGATATGTGAGAATGGATGAAACATAGCTGCATCATTTTACACCGGAGTCCAATCGACAGTCAGCCGAATAAAGTAAAGTCTATTTTGAGACTAAAGACAAATCGTACTATAAAAATGGTATCGAAAAATTGTATGACCGCTATAATTGTTTTATCGCCTTCGAAGGTAATATATTGAATAATAAAATCAAATTCAATATACACAAAAGATTTTTTATAAGCTAACCTACGAACTCTTCAGCCCACCTGTTATGTTGGCGTTGTAGTTTTTAAAGTTTGGGAAGACGTCTAAATCCATTGGAAAGCATCCATATAACATAATATAGGGGTAAAGTTACCCTCACATAATGATGAACGCGTATTTGTGTGGCGCGAGTCTAAACACGTTGTGAAGTTCGCTTTAACGTTTCACCTCTATGTTAATTAGTGGAGCAACTTGTGTACTCTAACATTACACATAATATGTGTTGATTAATATTTCACAGTGTAAATAGGCGCTTCGCATAGTTTGTTTTTTATTAGATACAAGGCTATGCTGAACATTATGCGTAATTATCTGTATGAGATAAAACAGTAGAAAAGTTAATAGAAAAGCCATCTTAACTAAACCTACTTAAGTGCGTTACTCTATACTCCGACACGACGACGAATATTCGAACGTAGTGTGGAGTAGGACATACATTAAGTAGTACATTTGTCCCGTACATGAAGGCAAAATGTAAGAGCGGCTCAATTTTTTAAAGTGTACTACTTCAAATTTGGTGTCCCGGTACTCGTTACTCTACGTAATTAACTATAGGAAAGAGCGAGAGGGAGTGACGCACATGCCTACAATACTCTCTTACATATGGCCAAGCGTCAGTACGCCTCACCTCAATTGAAGTGTGACATTGTACTGGCTTAGTACAAAAATGAGGCTACTCTTACAAACTCTTTTTCAAGTCATGTCCTACTCAACACTATTCGAACGTCGTACGTAAAACTGTACGAATTTACCTAAATACTTTACAAAATATTCGAATCCTGTATCGTAAGGTGTTACCTTAGACTAAGTTAGGAGTGAATGTTAAGTTTTATACACAATATAGATTTTTAAATGTGGAAATCTTTTATGTCATACGTAGACGTCGTATGTGTAGCGAGATAGGAATGTTTTTTTGTTTTATAGGGCCACCACCACTACTAAATAAAAACCAAAAAAACAGCTTAAGCTAGTAGAACGTGTATTCACCTCATTTGAGCGTGCGGCGGAAGAGAAAGAGTTGCCAACATAATATAAAAATACAAACTTAATTTAGTGTTGCCAATGCAACAGTATGTTCGAATATTCGATTTTCGTGTCAGAGACTAGAATAAACCCCCCCGAATCTACCAGGCCGGTATTATTGTTTGTCAAAGTGACTGCAATGCACTCAATCGTAGGTGTAGTATAATACAAACAGAATATCCGCAGGCTAGAAATGTAGTATCGACCTTGTTGACACAATTATATTAGTCTGATGTCAAAACCTCTACACAGGTTGAATTTGTATTGTAACAATGTTGCATGGGTTGCTCGGGGATTTCGATTGTGTTAGGTAAGTAATTGATTATTGACCCAACAGTCACATACATAGTCCTGACTCCACACTAAGATCGAGTCTTGTGTTGTCGGTATCAGGAACTACGAGAGACTTTTCGGTCTCACAAACACCTATAGCCGAGACAAATATTTGTGGGTCTCACAAACATTTGCGTCTGTAACGAACCCGCAGCCTTTCGATTCACAGCCAGCGTCTAACTAACCACGGAGGCTGTCGTAGTTATATTATTCTGAACTTTCTGTATTGAAGGATGATAATTAAGTATTCGTACACCAACTCATCTCTGCATTAAGACATTAAGTCCGCCTTGCACAAATTTGTATATGAAGCTTAATAAATAAATAATATGTGTTTTATATTTTGTATTTATATATTTGTATTATATTTTTTATGTTTCCGTGCTTTCATTGTCTTTATTTTACACTGCCCTTTCTTTTTTCCTACTCATATATGTAACATGCAATGGTTGTCTGGCAGAAATTGCCTTAGAGCGATAAGACCGCCATTTGTACTTTGTTGTTTTGTATTTTTTATTGTATCTAAACTGTTATTCCTTTTTACTGTGTACAATAAATTAAATAAATAAATGTTTTCACTTACCTCAGCGGAGGTTTAGGCCTGTTCAAAGGCGCATCGGAGTCTGTTGGCGCGTCTTCCTTGGGCGACATGGGCGACAGCGGCGTGGCCGCGTGGTCCCGGTATAACCTCAGCCGGACTTCGGACCCGCAAGCTCGGAGAAACGCCACGGCTTCGGCATGAGACATGTTCGACATTGGCGTGTCATTCACCTGTGTGATCGTAGATAGTTGTATGACGTTATTTTACTTTTTTTATTGCCATAGGTGAGCTTAGCATGTCTCGCCTGATGGTATGCGATACGGCTACTCATTAGCAGTAACAAAATCAAACAACACCCGAATTACAAAGCAATGCTTAAGATTCCGCTGCGATAGCTATCCTTACAGATGTTAAATCTAAGTATGTACAGTAGTTACTCTGGCTACAATGTTTTTAAATCCGAAACACAACAGTGTATTTACACTGCTATTTAGCGGGAGAAATAGATATATAATAATATAATATAATAATAATAGCGTTGGTACCTAACAAGGCGGCCTTTCACATATTTGAGACCTACCAATAAAGCCTTGTTCTAAAGTATTCCAATAATACTTGTGATCATTTCATAGTTGAGCCCGTATGACGTCATTTGACTTGTAGAAGAGTATGCTAGATAGTCTTGTGTATATCATAGATGGGGTCAGTGGCCTTGTAATATCACTGGACATGTTTGAATATGGAAATAAGTCATTATTTATTAAATAATTTTACATGTCGGAGTATACAAACAAATTAGTTATTAAATTGAATCAAGTCTCTGTGTACAGTGTGTGTTTAGACTGCGAAATGAGAGGTCAATGGTTCGTTTGCCGCATATAAAAAAGTATGTACCTATGAGTATGAAAAAAAAAATTGGTTTAGGTATTATGAATCTAATACTCTAATAGTTTCTAATACCCATCTTAACTAATAGGTACAGCTTGGTTTCATACTTTTCAAGTCGAAACCACTTTGAATAGGCGTAACTCACACTACATATGTGAATAACATTTTCCGTAGAACCATGGAATTGTGGAAAGTATGAAGCGTCTTACGGTGCCTATTAGTTTAGTTCTTAAGTTTAGTTGGATTTTTTTTTTATTCTGGCACGGCATAGTGGCCGCATTGCGCCTGATGGTGAGAGCAAATGCCGCCCAGGCAGAATATCCATTGGCATCGGACGGCAGTCCCATGCCAATAGATACAATTATGCCGGCCTGCTAAGATGCTTCTTCACACTACGGCGGAAGGACCCAGGATAGAAATTTTCGAAAGACTTGTATCATAGTATGTGGTCAGGAATATATGGGTATATACAATGTTATTATAAGATACTTTGTCAAGCTGATTTATTGTAATCGAGTATGATGATGAAGTTGTCGTATTGTGGTTGTGGTTTTATTTCATAAGCAATATGGGATAATAAAGAAGAATTATGTGTTGAATGTAGGAAAATCAACTGGCAACCAACGGCCTTTCTTAAACTTCTTCATATTGTCTGATTTTGTGCAATTTTCGACAAATCTCAAGTCGCAATTATCTTTATCATCCCATGGTTTTCGACGTCTGCCTCGGTGGAAATAGCTCTCTTAAACGAATAAAAAATAATTTTGCAATGTTATAAAATTAAATATTATGTGTCACACCGCAACCAAAAGCGAAACGTGTCTAATTGGTGAAATTCGTTCACAATATAACATAATGAGCTGTTGATTCAATTGCTCCGCGCAACACACAGTGAATATGTTATCACGTGTTAGCCGTCTCATTTTGTATGCAACGCGACGCAATGTTTTTTGGGTTTTACCATTTTAAAGGAGTTAATGCTAGTTGTTTACGACAGTTTAAATTGTCCAATAAAAAGGAAGAATTTTTATTTAGTTGTTGAACATGCAATTATTAGTAATGCATTTGAAGAGTACCAATTTATGTTTTTTTTTTTAATACACTTTCATTTAAAGAAAAAATACTTGGAGTTGGTAGATGTTGGCCCAGCCAACGTGTAAATGCACCATTAAACTTCCAATGATTAGATAGCCACATGGGTATTTTTTTATACTTAGGTATGTTATTGAAAGATTGTCGATGCAGCATTGGACAGCGATGCATAAATCCTGTAAATGGTATTGGTTGGAAAATGAATTAATAATTGTGAATGTTTCTTACCGCCACAATCCTGTCTCCGGGTTGTATCCTTCCATCGCTGAGGGCTGGTTCGCGGACCAACGCCCTGACGTAGTGTCCCAGCGCGCTGTGGTCCTCTTTCCGCAACGTGAATCCGAGGGAACCGTTCACTTTCGTCATCACAATGTCGAATTCCTGCAACAGATTGAGTAAAACCTCATGAATAGAGTTACACGACTGATATGAAGTGGGAAGTAGCAGGAATGTATATTGGAGACTAGATTTAAAATAATCGTTTTAGATACGTAGTAGATTTTAGATATGCAGAGCATTTCCAAAACATATTGTTGATATAAAATAGAAATGGGTTTCGAAGAAAGTTATTCCCTTTAGACTTTTTGACAAAAAATAAACATATTTTAATATTGCATAAATTAATTACAAAATCAACAGATAATCAATTTCATGGATTTTTAAGAATAATCCGCTAAATTGTATATCCACCTTTACAAATTAAAAAGTTTTCTAAGAGCTTATTTGTACTATTCCTGATTCTTGAAAATAAATGTGACAAAGCCACTTTTCAGGAATCAGTCACTAGTGATATAGAATTATTTCAAGGAATCTTTCAAAATTGATTAAACAGTTTCTATTTTAGGCTAAATATCTATAAAAATGTAAAGTTATAAAAACAATATTGTATACAGTATAATTTATGTGGCGTCAATATAGACATGTTTGTCTTAATTAGGCTCATTCAGAGTTCATTAGGGATTTCACGCTCATAAATACGTGTTTAATTTGTAAGTTCAAATATTTCGTTAGATTAAAACAATATATTGTTTTATTAAAATGAAGCCCTCTCCAATTTTGACCTCGTTTTATCAATATTTATTATTATAAAACTTACCACTGATCCATCATCCTTTGTAGCATAAACAAAAATGTGTAAATATGTAAATGTATTCGTAAAAATGTGGACTTGTACAGTTTTTTACAACTTAGAAACATGTTTTTATCGCATAGGTCTGCCAAACGTGCAATCAGGTAACCTAGTCGTAAGTGATCACTGCCGCCCATGAACATCCACAACACTCGGATCATGGATTTGGTGCCGGCCTTTCAAATCCGGAGGAGAGCGGGAAGGAAAAAGATAGAAAGAGGAAAGTGGTATCGGGCATTCGGCAATTAAAATTTGATATGCCAGTTTTCATAGTTTTAACCACAAGATTTTCAATACCCTTCCCAGTTTAAAAAGGCTGATTTACCTGATGGATTATTCTATTTGAATAGACTCGAAAGGTTTCAAACAAATATTGGAGTAGAGTGGTATGGGATTGGGATAATGCGAGTGATGGCCTTTTTAGCTGGTAAGCCAGCGTAAGATTTTTAAGGACCCAGCCGTGACGCAATATCTGAAAGCCAGCAACATGAAGTTGGGCTGACGGTAAATATTTTTCAGCGCACACTAGCAGAATTCATAAGGGCGATTTTGAAACTTTAACTAATAATGTATCAACCTAATGAAATATGTTAGCTAAAAACCTAGTTGAATTTGAAATAGTTGTAATTTACATTACGAGTATGTAAATATAATCTCATTGTGTGTTGTAGCACCTATATGATGTTATGTATGTTTCAGTTCATATTATACGTCCCACTGCAGGGCATGGGCAACAATCTGGAGCACGATTGAAAGTGGTTAGGCCATATAGTCTACCACGCTGGCTTAGTGCGGATCGGACTTTACATACCATAGAAATTAAAATTGCAAATCGCTGTCGTATCCAGGTTTCCTCACGTTGTTTTCATTCTCCGTTATAGTGCGTGGTGATTGACTATCAATACACACATGGCTCCGAAAAGTCAGAGGTGTGCCCTCGACTTCGAGTCCGCGACCACCGTGAACATGTTGGCAGCCGCGTTTGGTCCATTTACAACAGCTCACCACGCACTTGGGTGGGATGGGGATGGGGAGCTTAAACTATTTGCTTTGGCTATAAAAAGACTTGTTCAGGATATTTTCCTGCATCAATAAATTAAACGATGATATTAATAACATTAGCTTCTCTTATCCACGGCCATAATTACACTAATTACAACAATTCCTTTCTAATCCCATTCTAACTAAATCATCCATTAATATAATATTAAGTATTGGCCCAACAATAACTATTTGATTAAGCACCTATAACAGCTAATTTATGTGAATGTGTTATATTCGATTTTCCTTATACTCGCCCTTTATGAAACTCGTTGCTTTTAGTGACGCAATAAGTAACTTTTCATGTGTTTGATCGAAATAACCTGCTATCGTGAAGGGGGATCATTATCGTTTTATTGTTTGGATTTCAAATGTGTTGACTTATTTTTTCGGTAAGTATAATTGACTTGATTTTTAGAGCCTTATTAATAAACTCGAACTAAATATTAATTTTATTCCAAGGTTTTAGAATTGGTTTTATTATTTTAAACATATGGGTCTTTGAATAACGAGATATTCACGACTTTATTAATAAAAACGAATGTCGTTCAGCTTAAAATGACAATCTATCTATCGCAATCCGCTGATTTTAAAAGTAAAAAGAATGGACAAAACAATCGAGTCCATTCTAAAACCTTGGACTAAAGTCAATCCCTCGCTCAACCGAGTTAATTAATAAGGCCCTAAAAGTTTTGTTTACGTACTGTTTATTTTTAGACAGTTGCCATTAATTTTAATTATGAAAGTTAAATCGCGAGAAAATATGTGCATATACTCGTAGCACTTCACCTACTAGAATTTCATAGTTATGTCAAGTTTTCCGAGCCGAAAGAGGTCGGCGTAATAGACTTGGGCCTAATATACACATATATACATATATTAAGGTCAGAAGTCGCATTGCCTCATTTACATAGAAAGATTGAAGAAAAAAAACTTTTGAAAGAAGTCAAGGTAAATATTAAACATTTTATGAAAACATAAGTGCAATATCAATAAAACCTGACCCAGAAATAAACGTATGAAACTCGCATAACAGCAGCAGATATCCATATCTTCCCTGAATAAATTAGACACATCTCGGCACAAATGTCGAGTGCGCGAGAATAAGAGTCCGCGCATTCCTCCTCATACATTATGAAAACCACCTTTGTACCAAGTCTGGCGTTGTTCTTTCAGATTATTCCTCTGGGTGTTCATACAAACACGTCTGTTCTGATGGCCTGAGCTTTGGTAATCCCTGTTTTAGTTTATAACTTGGCTTGTTATTGCAGGATGCACTTTCGTACATTTATAACAGTGAGATGTTGAGGTAAAAATTAGGAAGATCCGAGCAAACAAAATGTGGAACGAGATGCGAATCATTTGCTGACAATATGACTGCCAAATTTTTGACACCGAGTACTAAAGCTCGGCAATTTTCATAAGTACACTAGTTTCTCTATTTTGTATCTGCAACCTACAATGAAATTAACCTGAAAGGAATGCACGTCAGTTGGCAAAAATTACACACCAGAAAGACTAGTCTTGTGTTTAGTGTCAATACTGTTTTACGTTGCGTGTGTCGTAAAAACATCCGTCATATTGTGCTGTAGCCCCTTATTGTACTAGTTGTTACCAAATCTCATTAAGCGTCAAGTTTGGTCTCCATAAATAGCGCTGTACATTGCGTATATTAATAAAACTACCTTTATAAAACACGGTACTAACCCCGTATTGTATGTCGTAGACAGGTAGGGGTCGGTCTAGGTCTGGTAGCCGCAGGTCGCGCCGGTCGCCCTCGGGACTCACCTCGCGGCGACCTCGGCCTTCTGAAGAAGATGTGGTCGCACTGCTTGTGGTTTGAGATAGTCTGTGAATAAATACATTGGCTTAGGGTCTGTTCCCTTTTATTTCTTAGCTCCCTTTCTAACCAGGGGGATTACTCTGTGATTTGAAACGAAACTTGAATATCGGGACGTTCGACGTCCGAAGTGAATTATAAATGTTCCACTTCTAAAAATCAATATTATTCTCTATAAGACTTATCATTCACTCCGAAATTAGTCTATGGTTACGACGTACGATAAAGGATTAAATTTTTTTATGGAGTGCCTATAAGTACAGTTTTACTTATAACATTCTATCGCTCGAGTTTCGTTTCGGATCATAGAGTAAGCCCCTGAACCAAGCTGAAAAAAAAAATTGAATTACTATAGAACCAGACATTTCTGTAACTAGACAGGGCTATTGTACAGCAATTCAATTAAAGAAAACTTTTACCCTTCTTTTTATAGCACACTCATAGCATATTTTATAGAAGACATAGAATCTTAGCATTTTAAGGATGAGAAACTCGGAATAAAAAGTTTAATTTGTATAACGTACGTCACAGTCTACGAAGACCAATGAGTTAGAACATTATGACTATGTCAAAAAAATAATGTAACGATTTATTTTATATTTTTAGCCATAAACGATTACCGTTATAATGTAAGGAATGGATGATTTTTATCATAAATAACCTGTGTATTTCGTGTATAATAATAATGTACATTTATATTGTTTAACCTTATTTCTATTTATATAGTTTTATCTATTAGTTAAGTAACTTTCTATCCGATAACATTCCTTCAAGAGCAAAAGTATATAAATCACTATTAGTGTTTATAAGACCTTCAGATTCGCTCTAATAGGGATTCCTTTGCAACTTCCGTAACACAAATGTCACTATCCATTAACTCAACATTCACAGGTTTCACTATAGACCATTAGGGTTGTCGCGTGGCACACAATGTCACCCATTAGGGTTGTCGATGATTTATTGCGAAATTGACAAGGTTGCCAAATGACCGGAAATCTTTAGGTCATAAAGCTTATGAGCATAAAAGGGTTTTAGTTAAGTGAAATTTAGCTTTATGGTACTTCGAAGGTTAAAATGTTGGAATAATATTCATTTTTATTCCTCGCTTTAAAGGAATTAAGATTTCAGTAAAGCGTTCCGGATTACCGGTTGTCTGACGATTTATATGAGCTTTTAAAGTTTTCGAGTGAATTTTCAGTAACTTTAATGGTCCTTAATGTTAGAATATATTATCATAGAAATATAAAAAGAATGTATTCTGCGCAATTTTAAAATATCCGCTTATCATAATTTTAAATTTTTTAAGTTATTTTATCATCATTATTAGCTATACAATACTGACAATAAATTAACTGTAAAATTATAATCAAAATCACTCTTCAAAACGCTACAATGACTTACTCCCTCCAACTCGTGTAAATGGATGTTAAACAGAAGATTATCCACATAATATCTACTGTCGAACATAGCCCACTTTCAATTATTTTTATAGCCACCTTTATGCCTACATCCAGCGACCATTTTAAACTTCATCATTAGATATTTTATTAACACTTGAGAAAGCTCACCTGGCATGCATGGGATGGCAGTTGAGGGGGTCCAGCGGCGGCAGGTGCGGCGGGTGGGGGGTCCTCGCCGGCGGGGTCGGGGGGTCCGGGGGGGTGACGCTCTCCAGCGCGTCGGGCGGGGGTCGGCAGACTCGCAGCTCGACGCGCGCTGCTGCCGTACGCAGGACTTCTAGAGCTTCCTAGGAGAATATTATACAATGCTTAGAAATATTCATAAAGGGTTTTTATATTGCAATGAATGGCGAGACATGCATACCGTTCGCCTGATGGTAAGCGATACGACCGCTCATGAACAGTAGCAAAACAAAACACCTTGAATTACAAAGCAATGCTTGGAATTCCACTGCGCTCGCCATTCTGGGATATAAGATGTAAAGTCCTAATATGTCCAGTAGTTACTATGGCTACAATATCCTTCAAACCGAAACACAACAGTGCATTTACACTGCTGTTTGACGGGAGAAATAGGCATTGCGATGGTAAGAGATGGTCAGATATGAGAGACCTACCACCAATTTTTTTTTTTGTCATACAGTGACTACGATACACTAGTAGCAAGTTTATTGTTTATATAAATAGCATAGTTAGCACCGATAGATGATTCTTACTTACTCGAAACTGAATGTACGGTTACTGTGAGTTAATTTTCTTCATACGAGTACAAGTTTCAAATCTCTTATCATCAGAATAAGCAGTCTCAGCAAATTGAGGCTTAATCATTAAATCTTGCCCTACGAGGCTGTTAGAACTTTAGGGCTCGATTTCACATGATTTTTTACTTGTATTAATCCTGGCTGACAGAAGTTGCGAGGATAAGTGATAAGTGTGAGGCCAAAATAGTCTTCTTTACAAACGTTACTTTGATTTGTTTATATATAGTATAACTAAATATTCATCATTATTACTATACAAGAGCTTGAAGTTAAAACAATACCGCGATGCCACATTTATTGGAAACTTTTCGATTATTTTACCAACGTATTTGTTTTAAATACGTAACTTTTGAGTACATCTGTAGCTTCTGGATGAAAGGGATTAATGGTGGATAAGTAATAATTATTGGCAGACCAGCGATGCGCGAAGCAAATGGAACATTTCGACGTTTTATACACGATATTTCATTTTTGCTTTTTCATTTCCATTTAGCGTATTAATTCTTTGACCGTTAAGCAATATTTTTTAATAAAATGTATGAGGGTCTCACGTTAAAAATCATTTACTTATTTTTATTTAATTCTCCACGAAAGAATAGACATTGCAATACCTTTTACCTGTACATAACAAAATACAAATGGCCGTCTTATAGAAAAATTGAGCGAGAAAGAAGAATTAATATTAAGTAATGTTAAGTAATTTGTTAATTTGCGATTAAGATTTTACTGCATATCGTCTAATGGCATTTTGTATTTACAATACAAGCTTAATGCTACATTAAATAAAAAAAAACCTTCAAGTTTATGCCACATATCAAATTCCACTTACGTAAACACCCACTTAAATTACTCCTACATTTCACTCTAAAAATATCCACAAGCTCGATTCTAATCGATCTCTATCCACTACTGATACACACGTAGTAAAGATACAGCAAAAACTATCGATATCGATAGAGACGGGAGCAATCTTTTAACGTTGAAAAGTAGGGTAATCAATTGGTCGACACTACAGAAATTCGCGGTCGGGCGAAAATGTACAGACCATTTTTCTATTGTGAATAGAAATACTAACCGGATAGAATTAAACTGATGTATGGTTGGCACCCAATTTGATTGAGGAAAATAACTGCCCTTTTCATATTCGATGTTTGATGAGGGTGCTAAATTATACTTGGACGTGTTCGGTTTGTGTTGAGTTTATTGCTTTTTATTGCTAATAGAACTGTGTATTTTGGTGCAAATAAATCTTAATTTTTACAGTTGAATATTTATTATTATACCTGGTATTTACCTACAATCAAACACTTAAAGTTAGGTTTAGAAACAACTTATAAAAAAAAACCTATGAAATATCGCACCGGCTGGTTTATAAAAATCTTTTGGTGTGTTACAGCAGAATATCGTTTATTAAGAAATCTTTATCACAAACTAACACTGCAATGATTCTGAACGACTAATACAAAGTTTAACGGCCTTATTCATAGACAGTTTTAAAACCTATTATAGTTATCGAATGTTTTGACTCTTACGAACGATTTATTAAAATAGTTTGAGAAAAGAAGACAATCTATCGACTATCGATACCAAGTGATGAGGTGTATATGTTATGGGCCAAGTGATTAATTTGGCATTATTCATAATGCCCGGGCAATATGAATAATGCCCAATACGAGCGGGCAATGTGATTATAAACAATAAATTTATCACATTGCCCGGGCATTATGAATAATGCTCAATGCCTATTGGGCACAGTGATGTAAAGCGAATCGAAATAAAAACCATGAGCCGAAGTGGCATTGTGCGGCTATTGCAAGGTCACGCACCTCCCTTGGTACTACTCCCATGAAAAGGTAACGCACCATTCCTGAGAAATATCAATTATAGTAACCTAACTTCAAAAAAATTGTTGTCAATACAAATTTGCTTCTGCAACGTCTCCGGCGCTACGGGTAGCTCAGTCCCTTCGCCCTTGCGTAACTAAAGATAGGTACCCATGCTCACCTCCGCAGCTACGGCTTTCTAGTCGCCTCTGGCGACCAGCCTCAGCCGCTACGGCTCGCACGGTTGCCTATCCTTCGTTACAGCGGGCGAGGGCTGCTCTCCCTCCGCGCCTCCGGCTATTTATATACACTCTAGGGTCGGTAGCCAAAAGACTACGTGAAGAAGAGGTGTCCCGAGTCGGTTTTGGGGCACAGTCGACATAACTGATCCATAAAGTAGGTACACTAATTTCCTTCTGAAGATAATGTTTCCGACGTTAAAGAACAACTAAACATAAGCAGATCAATTCCACCTTTCTAATTTATGGATCTATCGCAGATGCGACAATGCGGCAGCGCACCACGTAAAAATTTACCTATTAATCACATTGCCCGATCATCATGTAGCCATGTTCATAATGCCCGGGCAATGTGATAAATAGGCGAGTTTAGATTGTAATTAATCACTTGGCCCGATATGGCTTGGCATTATTCATACTGCCCGGGCATTATGAATACTGCTCGCATTTATCACTTGGCCCATAACATATATACAACAACGCCACCATGTCGGCCTGAGTACAAGATCAGAGCACGAAGGCTTTTCCACTACAGAGAGGCGTGAAACAGGGAGATGTCATATCTCCGAAACTGTTCATTGCCGCGCTGCAAAACGCCTTCAAGCTCTTGCAGTGGAAAGGATTCGGCATCAACATCAACAGCGATTATATCATCACGTTCGATTTGCCGACGATATTGTAGTCTTGGCAGAATCGCTCGAAGATCAATCGAGCCTCCCAACAGGTGGGTCTTAAAATAAACATGGACACAACGAAGATCATGTCGAATGTCCATCGGAGTTGAGGGCTTGACTCTCGAAGTTGTACACGAATATATCTGCTTAGGACAAGTGGTCCGGTTCCTCACGATGTTTTCCTTCACCGTTCTAGTGCGTGGTGATTGACTATCAAGACACATATGATTCGGACAAGTCAGAGATGTGCTCTGGAATTCGAACCCGTGACCACTGTGAACATGTTGGCAGCCGCGTCTAATCCGTTTACCGACAGGCCACCACGCCCTTTTTTTAAACTATTTGAGAATACAGAATAAAGCAATACATGAGCACTAGTTTCTACACGCCAACATTATAGGCCTGTTCCAACTTTGTTTTAGTGTGAAGTTATTTAGCTGAACAGTCCGTGTTATGCAACCGTTTTATGTGTTTGTGCGCTAAGTCTGGCTGTTAAAGGGTAGTTTGAGACTCTTAATAGTAAAATTATAACAGAGCGGACACGCGAAAAATTTAACTAAAAATATTCGGGCTTGATTAACGGTGCAATAGACGATTTTAATATCGTCCAATTAATGCCGAAAATAGCCCAATCAAAATCGCTAAATGTGGGAGTGACGATAAATCTGTAACCCGATTGGTCTAATTTTACGATCTATCTTTAGATAGCGATCAAGATCAATTATTAATTCAGCTATAAGTGCCCCGAATGCATGAAGCAAAATATAGAGTTGCCCAGACGTAGTATAGCTACAAGAGATGTTTGTTTTATATTAAATCTCATATTATCCGTTGTGTTTCGTTTGAAGGACAGTGTAACCAGAGTGACTACTGGACATATTGAGATTCAACATCTTATGTCTCAGGTTGGCGAGCGTAGTGCAAAGCCAGTCATTGCTTGGAAATTCAAGGTGTTGTTTGGTTTTGCTACTGTTCATGAGCGGTCGTATCGCTAACCATCAGGCTAATATCATGCTTATCTCGCCATTTCATTAAATAAAAACACATGGATATTGCTACATACTTATTTCTCTATTAAAAACGTTTTTTTTAGTTCAGTAGTATTAATAATTCCACACAGAGGCTATATTTCAAGTGACACAGACAGTTTGGATAGCCGGAACCCCTCGGTCAAGCGGCCCGAATAGAGCAATTATTTTTGGATTCCTCTCTATTGCCCCATATTTTCTTGAAGCTGAAATAGATTTCATATTTGGAGCGATCCTGTTTGTTAGTTCTAATGCTATCTATATTATTATTTTCTATAGAAGAGTATATGTCTGTTAGAAAAAAATGGAATAAAAAGAAAACTTTTAGTAGAATTAAGTAGGTATACATGATTAGGCACTTTTTATGTTTAAGTGTCTAAACTGACAGAATCTTCAATTTGAATCAATCTAAATATGTTCATCTAAGTAAAATTTTAAGTTAGTAATAGTTATAGGTACTACATTTAACAATAACACAACACTCAGAAGCCTAATACATACATATTTCTTACTTACTAACGCAAACGTTTTCTTATCGATCTTTCTTGGCGATCGAATTCATATGTATATATTCCATGATTTTCTTTTTCAGTACACAATGAGAGCTGACTTGATAAATGTCCACTTATAAAATCAAATACCTCGCACCTTATACCAGTGAAGACTCAGCAATTAAGCAAATAGCGCGGTGGAACTAAAATGAACAGAACTCTGTAACTATGCAACACAGAACTTACAAAGGCCAAACACTAATTCATATATCAACAGAGCAGAATTTAACTTGCATCGTACTATCATATCCATTGAGTATAACACGTCTGTTTTCTCCAGTTTTCACTATCAAGAGAGCTTTGTTCTCTGACTTGACAAATAATGGTATTCAGTTAATAGTCTATTTATCTGATTATATTCCAGTTTTCTGCCTCGCATTCGGACTGGCATTTGCGGCTTCTAAACGGCGGTTTTATGCAAAACTCATTTTGGATGCAAATGTCTTTGGAATACCGGATTTATACGTTTGTGTTTTTCCACGGAATAGTTGGGATACGAGGATCAGGTGCGTCGGGACAAACATTGTTGTGATCGGCAAATGTTTGTTTTGGATTTGGGTTGCGAAATGTGTAGATCGTCCGTTGTAACAAATGTTAAAGTTTCTATTGTGTAAATGCTGGATACCAAACTCAAGTTGAAATCATTTGTGATGGACTGGTAAAAAAGAATGAGACAATTGTAAGTCAGCACTAAACTTAACAATGTCCGTATGAGAATAAACACATAATAAGTTTCCGCACTCTGAACTTTGGTTTATTATATGTTAATTAGTATTTAGATAAATTTTGAATATATTTTATTAACAGCGTCAATTGTACATTTACATCAAATATTAAAATTGTATAAAACATAAATATAATTTACGTCCCAACACTACAAACTAAAGAAAAACCGGAAACTCGAAGAAATCTGATAGACACGCCGCGCAGACGAGAAAACTCATCGGGCAAATGTGAATTTTTACATCAACGGCGCAGTACAAGCAGTCTAATATAATTTCGCTGAAGTTTGCGGGGTACATTTTACAGTTTATTACATTCAAACCCGGCCCGCGGACCGTGTCGGAGTTTTCATAAAACTTTTTACGTTTACTACCACGGGTTGGAGGGAAACGCGACAACAAATGGCATTTTTAACTTGACTTACTGTTTATTTTTGCAACACAGCTTTACGATTGTACCTGTTATGCAAGCGCTAAAACCAGCCACTTGCCCAGTAAATTTCAGGGTCTGCTTTATGAATATTTCGCTGGTATTGTAAACGAGATGGTGACATTTGGCTTTTAGCTATACTATAAAACCTGAAGAAGCGTTTACATTTAAGTTTCTGCGCACTATAGCGTAGTGTACCGTAAAGATATCGGACAATAAAGTATTCATTGTATGAATTAAGACGAAACCGTACGTACTGGCTATAAAAATATTTTTTTTGTCTGATACGTTCATAACATGATCATATTATCCTACGTTGTGTACATACTTGTAGAAAATGAAATAATACACCTTGAAATTGCAAGTTAATCGTCGCTGTAATTTGTTTCCGCGTAGAGCACCGTAATTCCACTAACCAAAATGATCCAAGACGTGCTCGCGTTCGTTAATTAGTCAATTTATGTGCATCAGATTTCCAGGAGCCCAATATAATTGTGTCAACAGGCTTGAGATAATCATCTCCAACTAATCGATTTCTGGATGCAAACACACTAACAGTCAAGTTTACAATAGTTACTTCTTATTAAATAAAAAGGTGCTTAAAATTAAAATCGAATTTCCGATATCAAAATTAAACTATTAGACAGATTTCTTTATTCAACAACATTGTATTCTACTTCTGACCTTTAAGGCTAATCTTGAGTGGGAACTTCATCAATCATAGGAGTACATCTTTTAACCTATTTAAACGTTCCCGCCGCGATTCGAATCTTACTGCTGAAAGATTCGCGCAAAAAGTTATTCTGATAAAATTAGTATTATATATGTTGATACTCAAGAGGCTACAATCCACTCATTGCAACTCATATTATTTAGCTTTAGCGATGCAACGGAAGTGATGTAACGGAAACAGAATCGGAACTAGAATTAATAACAATAGCTAAGCAAATGGATGGGAAAACGGAAATACCGAGAAAGTGGTATAGTGGTATAATGTATACTATAATACATAGTTTTTTTATAATTTAATAATGAATAAAAATAAATAGTTGTATATTATAATGCACACTACATATTTATGAAAGGAGTTTAGCCGTTTAGTTCTTATTCTATTACTAATTTCCGGTGTCCTTCATCAATTGGTAACATCATTTAAGGTCAGTACTTAATAAGAATTATATTCATAAAAGCTTTGTCGAATTCAGGCACCCAAAATACAAGCGTTGCGCTTAGTTGGTTGCCACAGTCTCTTAAATAAGTTATCGTGTTAAGTTTAATTTCTTTAATTAATCTGGTTAGTAATTAAAATGAAAAAATACACGACGAAAAAAACTTAACCTATATTTCCTATATTAGTACAATTGGCGGTCTTATCGCAGTCAGCTTTATCTTCCAGACAACCTTTGGATGAACTGGAGTGAACCGAAGTATGAAAACGGGGGTAGACAAGTCTTAAAAGCAAAGGAAGAGAGATTGAATATATTTATTATTTATTAAATTTACTTACGTAAGTGCTAAGACCGGCGAGAGGAACACCGTTGGCCGATAGCAGTAGGTCGCGAGGCGCCAGTCTTCCCGTGCGCCAGGCGGGTTGTGGCGGGTACAGTCTTCGTATCCTCACGAGACCGCCGCCGCCACACACCGACATGCCGAGACCGCGGCCATCCTTCTCCACCACCACGGTGAAGGTGTTCTCTGTTGGAGAATGAAACGATAGAAATAAATAGATATATAATGTATCAGTCCCTCTAGGGCATGAGCCTCTCTACAATCGAGAGTACGACTGAGAATGGTTAGGCCATATGGTCCATCACGCTGGCCTCATGGGGGTTGGTAATAGATGTATATTGTAGATTTATTTATATACTTTATTGTACACCAGAAAAAAACAGAGATTATAACATACATAATTCAAAAATAAGTACAATAAGGCCTTATTGCACAAGGCAATCTCTTCTAGGTAACCTTTAGATGGATATTAAATAAAGGAGAGAGAAAGGGCAGTTTAGGATAGATAGTTCCAAAAATATACATTAAAATAGATATTATGGAATAAGACTGCGGGTAAAACTATAAGGGTGTTATTAATAAACTCGGATGAGCAAGAGATTAAATTTAGCCCAAGGCTTTAGAATCGACTCGATAATTTTGTTCATTTTTTTTACTTTTAAAATCGGTGGGCTGCCGTTACAAGATTGTCATGTTAGGCCGAAAAATATCCGTGTTGATTAATAAAGTCGTGAATATCTCGCTGTTCAAAATTACTGAGTCAATACTAAGGCTCTGGTCTAAAGTTAATCTTTTGCTAATTGGATTTAATTGATAAGGCCCTTAGGGTCATTGCGGAAATCTGTTTAATTTTTTTAATTCTACAAAAAGTGAGTTATGCTGCAGAGCAGACAGATAATGCATCCACGTGTGCGGTGGTAATCTCTAATCAGTTGATACAATTAAGCCAATCTGCTCTAAACTGGTAGACGTTGAACCCAAAATGAAATACATTTGCGTGGCTGAATACGACGGTGTCTCATAATTCTATAAAATAGTGAAATCCCACCTGTTTATAAAAGAAATTAAATAAAGCAGTGTTTTAGTTTTAAGAATTAAATACACTCCAAATTATCAATGAACAAACAAGTCATGTGTGAATGGAGGCGTGGGAATGACACACGACAAAAATGGCACACTTAACGATTCGCCAATTCCATACAAAGTTTATGCATTATAATAAAACATAACATTTACAAAAATAGAAATACACGTTTTTATTAAAACTGAACAGCGTCTCAAAGCAATATACTGAGGTAATAGAAACTCTGTCTAAAGCAGAGGTCCGCTGGGGATCGTTCTATTCCCAACAAATATGATACTTAAACAAAAGGAAATAAACATGCATGTTGTCAACAACACATGGATGTTGTCGATTTAAACCGGATAGAGAGCGGATGAACGCGGCATTACAAAGACTGTACAGAGAAACTTATAAAATATTTGTTCACTTGATTTTTGTTAAGCGTGGATGTTGTTTTATCTTTAATAGGGAACAGGTTGTGCACCGCACGTTCTATTCTGTTTGTTCCGAACGAGTTTTCATTCTACTTGAATATTAATTTTACGTTACACTTTTCCATTGTTAAGAGAAACGGTTGCTATTTAGAGCGAGTGAATAGGAGTCCCAACTTCGCGAGGCTTCTTTATATTCAGTAGTGAAGCTGCAAGTTTTGGCGAAATTGTTAGAAAACATTTACTTTCTGAAATTTTGAGAACGTGTACGAACTTTTTGGCATTTTTTCATTAGTACATTGTATACTTGCATGCGTAACAATCTAAAGATTTTACAAATATATATGTTTGATTTTAATGAGCGGGCAATTGTTTTTTTTTACTGACATAGACTGATCAGCGGACTGACAGATAGCATTATGTTATCATAACTTATGTACATGGGTAATGTCATTATCAACTGTAACAATACTTAAAATTAGTCACCTGCTAATCAATCCTACTAATAATATAAATGCTATAGTTTGTGGATTTGTTAGCTCTTCACTCAAACTGCTGGATCAATTTTGGTGTGGCATGGAGCTAGCTCGCACCCTGGATAAGCCTTACTGATGTAGGCTACTTTTTATCCCGACAAAATGAATGTGACAATATGAAATTCCCGTAGGATGTGCAAGGAATTCAAATATATTTGATACAAAGGAATGGAATGGGCAGCTTAAAGTACGACAGTAACGTTGGGATTAAATATTTTACTTAATTATCACGCGAAATAGTTCCTATGTTTCTAAAGTGGACCCTAAGTATCTGCATCGGGCGAAGCCGGGCCGAACTGTTAGTCTGTAATATTTCAAGATTCCAAACTACTCCCAAAAGCATGTTTTAAAATTTACTCAATACAAAAAACATATACAGCACTTATTTGTTAATATAGTATATTAATATCATATTCAAATCAAAGTTATTTGTAGGCACGTCTATAGCCTTAATAAACATTTTTTATATAAAGGGCACGCTAATAGATAAAGGTTCGCCACCCTTGCTATAGCGTGTTCCTACTACAATACCTGAAGTAATCCGAAACGAGTGAGGAACGAGTTACAATAACAATGTGTGTATAGTACTATCTGTCTAGACTCTAGACCTCGGTGGCTCTTACATATCCTCGGAATATGTATGAGAGGCGGCACGTATTCTTAGACCGTCCCACAGAATCGCTCTTATTTAATTCAATGAGGTTGAAATACAAAATGGGATTTAAAGTGAGGGAAGATAGGTAAACAGACTTATATAATTTGTATTTAAGTGTACGAAACTGTATAACAATTTTCATCAATGTCTTTTGATACACTTATTATCAATATACAAAACATAAACTGATTGGTTCGTTTAATACAGTATGGCAATAAAACCCTGTCCGATCAAAGACACAATAGGTATGTTAATTGTAGTGTTATAAATACGAAAAAATATCTATAATAAAGGATAACATTAATAGTATCAATACTACGCTAAAGTGTAGCAAAGATTGAAATTCCGGTAACAAGAACACACTTCTGAAACGTCGCGCCGCATGTTGCTTGTTACCAACGCGGTTGTTAGTAATGTGGGTTTCGCTACTTCTTTATTTATCTCAAGGATATTTTTAACATATAATGTGAAACGGATCTTTTAAATAAAATAAATTATTAATGACTTTTACACTTTTATCAAACGGACAGAGTTTTTTGTCACGAATCTTGCCTAAACGAAGATCACTGTTTATTATAAGCCGGATATTTAAATTGAAGTAACAAAAAAAAAAACAACAGTAATCCTGCACACAATTATTTTTGAAATCTTTAATCCATAGATCGCAAAAATACCATGTATTCATATTCTAATTCAAACAATCTTGGTCCTTTAACAAAAACAACTAGCGCTATTTTAGTCCTAGGAAGCCAGACATCACTCACATTACGAGCAACCCACATCGATTTTTCCATTCGCGTCGCATTATGCTTATAAGGAGCGTTTTAAGACGGAGACCAGGTGTTTTCATTTCTCATAAAGGAACGGGCACTTGTACACAGCGAGCTGTGTTTAGCCATTACAAAACATTGTTTATGCAGGCAGCTCTTTGTGACTAGTGTTCGCATTACTCCCTCAATTGTGGGTTATAATTCATACGTTTATATTTCATTTAGGTGTTATGATTACAACATATGCTTGGGTAATTTTGAAGGCTGTGTGAGCCTGTGGTTCAATATATTTAGGGCAAGGTTCTAAGGTCGGAATATAGTTTTAGGGTGTTATCAATAATATTTAAGAGTTAACAGTCTTATAATCGAATGTGTATTGCACACAACTTTGCAGTTGAAATTAGTTGCAGCATAATCATTTCGCCGTGACGTATTTTGCCGTATTTTCAGGGAAATGGATAAAGTAGGGACAAACCTTATAAAGTTGGTCTAACATCAGCACTGACCGTAAATATTTGTACGGTTACGGTACCTTAAGAGTTTCTAGTAAAATTTAAGCACAATATAGAAGTGGATTTTAATAGTGTACGTGGTAACGAGTAGATCATCCTTTGAGCATCTAATATTCGTACAGAATAATGTATGTTACACAGAGATCTATCCCGTACCGATGATTAATATCGTATTTCGCCTATATGGAACCGAGACACGGTCAATTTGAGCCCCTTTTAGGCCTGTAACGGACATCGGAGCGTGTCCGACATGAATAATGCATTAAGTGTATAGGAACAGCTTCCAATTCAAAATTATTTTATCAATTTCCGTGCTTTTGAGTGTTCTTTGAAATTCATCGTGGTTCTTCCAAAGAATTGTAATTGGATTTGATTGAAGAATTGTGATGGTAATTTGCAAAAAGGGAAACTTGTTTTTTTTTGTTATTTAATATATATTTTTTATAAAATGTGGAAACGTTACTTTCTTTTTTCATAGGTTAGTGAATTTGTTTAACAAATTGTTTTATTAAGTTAAAACATTTTTGATAAACCCTTCTTTCCCGTATCCAAACGTATCTTATATCAACGCCAGTCAAGATAACTAATTTTTATATTAAGAAATTAATTAATCGACCATACAGTTTATAAGAGGCACAATATTTTCTTGACTAAGAAGGCTATTTAGCTAAGCGACCGCCTGACCGTAAAACCGACCGCTACACAGTCAAGCTGCGGTCTTTCCAGTTGTAAATATTCTAAGTAATAACCTACCAAAAGCTCCCTGCAGTTGAAAATAGACTACATAGGACAAATAATTGTTTTAACAACTCCTATGTATTTTATTTTGCATTTATTTCAATGCTGTTCTATGGTTTTGTGTTTTACTAAACTCCCAAGTCCTAAACGCAATCTGCAGTTGCAATTCTTTACTGTTAATCCTGGCTAGCGGAAGTTGCAGTGGTAGTTTGGTCACCGTATAAAATAGAGCACATCATTCTTGTTTCTGAAGTTTAGTTGCTCTATCTACTGTCCTAATGCAAGTTCCTAATACTTTGCAGAACATATTGCTGGCAAAACTGAAATCAGTGCGCATTCTGTAACAGTTTCCATACATGTAACTAAAAGTTCGCAGTTAAAACTCGTCCTTTGGCTAAAACCTCTATTGTATCGTGAAAGGACAACAGCTGAGTGCACTAGTTGTTCATAGTTTCGATATTGGCAAAGTTGCCCAGTCACGAACTTGTGATCGCTCGTATTTAACAATCGTAATAGCTCCGTGCTTGTAATTGTGTTGTGGATATGTTGTACGAAAAATGTGCTTTGTAATTCTTTGATTTATTTAATAGCTGCGACTTTTGCTTTTATTGCCGGAGAGTTCTGGTTTTTCTGTCGATGATCGAGATGGAATGGTTTGGTGTTATCATCATCATCATCGTCTATTATAGTCTTTTCGAGAGGGATAATATTAGTAAATACGAAGCTGTGTTCTTCTCGTCAATTTCTACCAGTTGGTTGTTTTTTTTGCATCCTGAATTGGAATACCATTGCCTCTCGTATTTTTGAGCTGACTATACAAAACCATGATCAAGTGTAGAGTCTATACTCTAGACTATCAAAAATAATTTGCGTCGCATACATTATTATCAGTGGCATATCTATAAAACTCATGCATTAATAATAAGATGACCCCATGATCTCCCGTGAACAATACGAGAGCTTTCAAACATAGCGGTATTATAGCAGTGATTCCAACTTGTGGTCACTTTGCGCGCATTCTTAACAACCTTAGGTCACTGTAGGAAAGTTTGCTTTTATAAGCGAAACTACAGTTTATATGGTGAGTCATACCGTGTCTTGTGGGCCAAAAGGATTGGTTAAGTGGAACAAGATATGTAGTAATTGTAAAAATGAAGCTATCGTATATCTTCAACTTTTTTTTACTATGATATGCCTGTATCAGCCCGTATACGTCCAACTGCAGGACACGGGCCTACTCTACAATCGACAGTACGATTGAGAGTGGTTAGGCCATATAGTCCCCCACGCTGGCCTAGTGCGGGTTGGCGGACTTTGCATGCCATGGAAATTTATTAATCGCTATGGGATGCAGGTTTCCTCGCGATGTTTTCCTTCATCGTTATAGTGCGTGGTAATTGACTATCAATACACACATGACTCCGAAGAGTCAGAGGTGTGCCCTGGGAGTCGAACCCCCGACCACCGTGAACATGTTGGCAGCCGCGTCTAGACCGTTTACCAATAGGCCGCGCATAACAGTATATGTATATACAGATATGTATGTTGTTTTAATGGAGGGAAAACATAAGGGGTGCATGGACAACGACCGTACATATTCCAAAACGGTAGGTAGATCTTGACATGTCTACATTCGTCTGAACCATTTGCATTTCCTTCCTATGAGTTACGGTCAGGCCAACCTATTGATATTACAACCAAAACTTACAAAATTCATAAAACCTTTATTGTCAGTTGATTAAAGTCTGTTTAACACTGGTCCCGAGCCGATCAGTTTATTTATGCGCCCTTACGTAGGGCTTGTATAACTATTAATTACTCAAGTATTGCTTAATTCATGTTTACCTCGACAAGTAGATCCATATTAGCCCGCATAGATAAATCCTATTCTATATTCAACCTAGTTTCTAAGGAGGTAAGGTCGTATTCACGTTGTAACAGAATAGAGCCATTATTTGGTACCACATCTTGGAAATTCTCAGCAGCTTTCGGATAATTACCTTTAGAACGTTAGAATAATCAGTGCTTTAAAACAAGATAACGTGTGTACGTGATTAGAATCCCTGATTAATGGCATCAGCAGAGGGTGGTAAATGCAGGGGTGGTACTGTTTGTAGCGTATAGCGTTGTAAGTTTTGGATAGTCACTAATTAGGGAACTTCTTTGTTATATTTCAATTGATATTTTATTAAGTAAATAATCGTTAATTTAAAAAAAAAATATTATTTTATTATTTCTATTATTATATGTGTAGTAGATAAACATTAATTGTCATATTCTAGTTTTTCGTTTGATATCGGATTTTGCTTTAAGAAACCTAAATAAATATCGTAAATAATGTTAAAAATGCTAATATAATAATTTTAACGTTAAATAAATAACATTCTTCTATAATAAAGTAGTTTATTAGCTGTGTTACGGTAGTGGCATGGTTTCGTGAAAGGTCATTGGAAGGAGTAATGAAGTGTTAATATTGAAACCTCTATAATAAGAATTCCACGTAATGTGACGTTAATACACGTTTCTTACATTCTTTGTTACTTCGATATTTCAAATATTGTTTTATAAGTAGAATTTGATAAAGTTGCTTTTGTGGCAAAAACATATTTTCGTTACATAAAGAATGAAGATTGACATATAATTTTTTTTTTTTTTTTTTTTAATGGCCCGGCATAGTGGCGGCATTGCACCTGATGGTAAGCGCAAATGCCGCCCAGGCAGAGTATCCATTGGCATCGGACGGCAGTCCCATGCCAATGGAAACAATTATGCCGGCCTGCTAAGGTGCCTCTTCACACCACGGCGGAAGGACCCAAGATTGTAGGAAGGAGGGAACACGTGAGATGGCAAACAATTCCACAGCCTGACGGTGCGGCACAAAAAAGAATTATAGAACCGTTTGGTTCGCGCCGGGATGGTTTGGACCGACAAGCTATGGCTTCGCAAGCCAGCCCGCGTGGTTCTGGTAAAGAATGGAGAGGAGGGGATCAAGTTATACAATTCCTCAGAGCATTCCCCGTGATACAGGCGGTAGAACACGCTTAGAGAGGCGACATCCCTCCGGAGTTGTAGCGACTCTAAGTTGCTCGTAACGTCTGCATCATTGACAATGCGGATGGCCCGCCGCTGCAATCCATCCAAGGCATCGAGCAGGTACTGGGCGGATCCATCCCAGAGGTGCGAGCAGTACTCCATACCCGGCCGGACCTGCGCTTTATATAAGCGACAAAGCTGACCGGGCGTGAAAAACCGACGCACCCTGTTCAGGACTCCAACCCTGCGTGATGTGGCAGTTATTACGCCCTCGATGTGGTCCCTTGGATTGAGATCACAGCGGATATCCACACCAAGGATACTTAGGTCATTCCGCATTGAGAGGGGAGCACCCTGAAGAATGGGGAGGGGAGAGAACGGGGATTTTTTGCACGTGAACGCACACACCTGGGTTTTCTTGGCATTGAACTCAACCATATTCCTAGAACCCCATGTAGAAATGAGATCCAAGGTCCGGTTGAGCTCAATGACAAGATCTTCGCGTCCCTTCACAGTTTCGACTCGGCAACCTGGAGGCCCGCAGTGGTATCGCCCATGAACCGTGCTGTCATCTGCATAGCAATGAATGTTGCCAAGCGACAACATGTCATTGATATGCAGAATAAACAAGGTGGGCGACAGCACCGAGCCCTGAGGAACTCCGGCATTTACCGACATGAGCGCCGAAGCGTGTCCGTCAACGACTACACGCATTCTACGCCCATGCAGAAAGCCGGAAATCCACGAACACAGGTTGCCGGGCAGACCGTATGCCGGAAGCTTGGACAGAAGACCTCGGTGCCAGACCCTATCAAACGCCTTGGCAATGTCGAGGCTCACAGCAAGAGCCTCGCCACGCCGGTCAATCGCCTCACCCTAGCGATGCAGGACAAACGCTAGAAGATCACCCGTTGATCGATTTTGACGGAATCCGTATTGTCGGTCACTGATCAACGAGTGATCCTCCAGGTAGCGGACCAATTGAGCGTTTATGATCCGCTCCATGACCTTACACATCACTGAGGTGATAGCGATAGGGCGGTAATTGGTAGGGTCCGACCGATCACCCTTTTTAGGGATTGGTTGCACATTGGCCTCCCTCCAAGATTCCGGCACAGCACCTGTGCGGTAGGACGCTCGGTAGAGGCGAGTCAGTACAGGAGACAACTCGGCTGCACAAGCCCTTAAAACCACCGCTGGTATCCCATCCGGGCCACTGGCTTTCCGCACATCGAGAGACCGTAACTCACGCCGCACATCACACTGCCTGATGCGAATATCCGCCATTGAGAAACCGCAATCAGGCAGTGTGGGCAGCGTCTGGGAACCACGGTCTTCGAGGCGGGAATTAGCCGCAAAGAGATTTGCCAGTAAGGCAGCCTTCTCCTGCGGCTTGTGGGCCAGCGACCCTTCTGGGTACCTCAGCGGTGGCAACGCTGGGCGGCAGAAGTTAGATTGGGCGGCCCTGGCCAACCTCCAATAAGCACGGCTGCTAGTTGAGTGATCGGCCAACGCACGCCCAATCCTGCTAACGCGCTGGGCATCCGCCCTAACGTACGCCTTCTTGCAGGCCTTGGTGGCACGGTTGTAGGCTTTTTTGAGGGAACTGACATTCGGATCCTTCATGGCGCGACCCCTGATCCAAGCGCGATACGCCGCCTGTTTGTCACCGACAGCATCGGCGCAAGCACGATTGAACCAGGAGCGTCCACGGCCCTTACTGGCGATCTCAGAGGATGGAATGTAATATTCCATTTATAAAACGATATATGCTCCAAAAATCCACTGAATTTATTGAAAGGTTTCAAATGTTTACATTGACGAGACACCTCAAAATGTCTAATTCTATTTTCTTTAAATATTTGCTATTTTTAACTATTTCAAATTTAATTAATAGTATACAAAGATACATATTATCCCAATAAAAGTTAACATATTGCGTGATCAAATAATTATTTAGGTTATAAATCTTTACAAAAATCTCTTTTACAACTGGCTATTATTAAATATTCCCTTTTTTATAACATTTAAAATAACTGCAGTTCCAAATTCAAAAAAATATATTCGTCGCTGCGCGAGCTATAACAACCTCTTTTGCGGCTGCTAAAAAACATAAAAAGAACTAAAACATTTGAAATATCCACCGTTCTAAATTCAAACATATAGATTCGCGTCGACGTCACTGCGCCTGCTCAGAACACCGTTCTTGTGTACACAGCGGAACACGTTACTGCTATTTCCTTCCTGATTCCGCCGGTAGATTGGGTGCGACGGTGCTGCGCTGAATATAGTTAAATTCCAACTTTATCTGAAATTACATGGCCGACGTGGGAAGTTAGGTGTTATAATTGAACCTGGTTATGCATGATCCAACCACGAAGTTACGAAATTAATAATATATGAAAGCTTTTTAGAGTAGTAAATTCAGCATTAACGTTGAGAATGACATGAAGGAGTTTTATTGTGATAAATAATGTTACTTTTTCGAATCAAATTGTATCTTCGAACTTAACAAAAATATCCGTGGTCGTATGTTGATGTGCGACTTTGTGTACTTATTTTAAAGTAAAGCCATTTGGTTGCCGGTAGCATATAGAAAACTTTTTTTTAAACGATTAATATCCGACCCATCATCCGCTCGCACTGAATCTTTGGCACTAAATCAGTGTATTCTTAAATAAGCGATAGTTCAATAGAAGTCTGTACAGATAACAATGTCTATGAAATTGATGAAGGCGGATGAAAAGAAAGTGTTATGTCAGGATCGTACAAAGAACACACATCTAGTACCTACCTACTCCTATTGGGTACAGACATGACATTATATACACACCTTTTTCTTAGAAGTTCCTAGAAATCACGCTTTTTTTCTAGAAGGGGTGGGCAAAGGTGCATCAGGACAGCCATGTTTCGCCTTATGTTTTCCGTCGCATGATATGATAGGAGGCAAGGCTATCTCCATATTGGACAAAAATTCCTGACTGCTGGCTCATAAAGAATAGAAAAATCCAATATATCACTTTGCCCGCCTCGGGATTCTAAACCAAGACCTCTGCGTTGCAGTCGTACCGTAACAACTACGTCACCGAGACAATCGTCGAGACATTATATATGATTAAATATTCAGTTTAATACACCACACACCATACAATTACAAATAAATGCACAATTTCAACGTAGACTGCATTACTACTGCATAATTCGGTTCATTATGTAGTACTGTAATTTAAGCTAAGGGGCTCCGTTTAGCCACTTCTGTGGAGAATGCCAAGGTTACCGCGTAGTGGCTTTAACGATTATAAGACTTTAAAAATACCGCAGGGGACGGCTTTTAGAAATAACCATGAGAAATGGCGGAAAACTCTTAACGGCCATCAGCGTATTTTCACTGCACTACCACTACTTTGTTAGGCTTTTGTTCTGATTTAACATGGTTAATACATCCAATAGAATTTAGTTTAACTCTCTCATTCATTAACGGTATTAAAACCTATTTATGTTAAAGAATTTTTGTCTTCTTCGTACAAATTGAATTCAAAAGTCGTTAGAAAGGGACAAACATTCGATACCTAAAATAGTTTAAAAACTGTCAATGAATGAGGGTGAAATTATCTATCACCGTGTTGTAACTATGGTTTTATAGATCTGTCTATTAACTAATCTATTTAATAAAAATAAAAGTGTGTAAATTATTATTTTAGGAAACACACAGTATTTACCACTCAAACACGACGATTAGTAAAGGATACAAAAGCGTCGCTTTTTTGTCTTTTTTTAGTTGAATTGTATCTAAAGTCACTAAAATGTCCACCTGGCTTCGTCGACCGTACCAGTCTAGATACACCCTGTATAACATTATTACTCTACCTGGAAGGTACTATGCTTCATGTACACGTCAGGTACATTCACTTTTACGAATTAAAATACAGACTGCGAATTCCATTGAGCTATCAGCTAACAAATACAATTTCCATGCCATTGTGATAGACAAAGTGAATTTGCGGCGAGTAATTCTCTCGCTGTGTTGACAGGCCAATCGTTTTGCTCCTATACTGATCGATTTAGTGAAACTACTACGTTATTCACTTTTTATAACACAACGAAGTGAACGCAAAGGATAAGTCCAATGCAAATAAAAGTGCGTGATGGCCTGTTGGTAAGACACCAGACGCTGCTGCCAAAATATTTACGGTGGTCGCGGGTTCAAATCCCAGGGCACATTTCTGACTTTTCGGAGTAATGAACGTACTGATAGTCCATCACCATCTACTTTTCAATTCAGAGCAAAGAAATCAAAACATTCCATAACTAGATAGGTTTTAAATATATATGAATAAAGACGTTTCTGTACAAGTCGATACTTATAAAGCCAAAAAATGTATACCAAAAAGCTTAAAGAGTATACAAAGTTCCAAATTAACTTAATATGTACGTAAGAGATACTTATAAGATGGTATACAAAATGTAAGGGATCGCAGGCGATTTTGGAGAGATTATACCAAAGGTAAACAAAGTCAGTCGATCCGTCGTAATGTTTGACAATATGGGGGAAGTTAGGAAGAAATTATACGTAGGTACATTCCCAAATATACTTATCCACTGAAGCAACAGAGGGTGCAAAATTGGAAAATAAATCGAAGTATATCATACATAATATAAACAAGGCGTTTTAAAAATATACTTATTTTTTATTATTTTGTTAACAAAAAAATAGACAAAAAATATAATTCAAATAAATGATTGCCTCACAATTGTTTTACGGTTTGAGTGCAAAGCTGAGGTCTCCCCTATCACATCGTGGGATGGAACATGCAGGGCAAATGTGGGTGTCTTGGTACGTCTGCCTACCCCTTCTGGGACAAGGCGTGAGTTTATACATGTGTGTATGTCAAATTAATTACGAAAGCCACAGTCTATCATCAAAAAAAAAAAAAAAAAAAAAGAATATTTGAACAGATTTATCTATCAAAACAATTGTGCGTTTAAAACATTACATCCAATGTCCACTAATGAGTAGTCATCAGGTAGCCATTAGTTCGTCCTAATGGCGACGTATCGGTTAACTCGGAAAGAAAAATAAAAACCAACATTTAGTAATTGGAATGTTAGTTTAGTGAATGCGCCAGTTATACCGGAGATTGAAATGAAACTTCGAAATAGAAATTGTATAAATTATATATCAAATGAAATTTTATTCGAAACATTCAGCAAATTGATATTGCTGATTTGAATGGTAGCAAAATAAATATTTTCAGCAAATGTATTTTGAACTTTGATGAAAAACTGGTGATCGCGTTATTGTGGAAAGAGTAAATTTATTTTTTATGCAAGTTATGAGCATTGGTTTTTAAAATAGAATTATTAAATGTTTAGTTTATGATAAAGCATAACAGCTATGAGAGCATAAGACGGGAATAATTTTCATACCTAGTTAAATCCATTATATGTTCCATCATTTGCACGCAAGTGTAAATTAAATAAAGGTGAGTAAATCAAAAAGGCAATAACTTCAAGCGTACTTTGACACATTCCACACAAAATGTACAAAAATACACGCACCTTGATGTCCCATTAAAATCACTGCAGATTTAAAATATTTCCGAGATCTCGCTGCAATCGGGGATTATTGAATTTTAAATTAACTGTGTTTGTACCGTTTACAAATCAATATTTACAACGCTCAATTAGTCTCGCATCCGGTTGGTAACCGAACAATGGATTGTGAACTTAGCTATAAGCATTCACCTAGAGTTACCTTTGTCCATGGTGAAAACTGTAGTGAAATTTAAATGTAAGGCGATTCACCTCCAAGCTGCGCCGGTACAAAGGCAACCAAATTTTAGAAACGGGAATAGGAATACTGAATATGTGTAGAAAATAGCTTTGTAGGTTACTAATTCTTTGCCTTGTGATACTGTAATTTTAGAGTTACAATTTCAAAGGACTAGGCAATGTTTTTCCACGCTTGTAATAAACTACGTTAGGAAATCAAAATAAAGGAAAAACGTTTTTAAAGCTCACAAACATACTTAATGGGCAAGACTTTAACTGATCCGATTGTAATTCTTTAGAAATCCCGCTCTCTACATTGGGACTAGGGACAAGAAGTTAAATAGGCGGATCAGTACCTGTATTAGCAGTAACGAAAAGTAAGCTTGCGATAACATACAACGAGTCCTATAATAACAATTAGTAGAATTTTTTATAGTCATTTAGTAGACAGAAGAGCATGCGGCCCGCCTCATGGTAAGCCATCACCTCCGCTCATGTACCTTCGCAATGCCAGGTATTCAGCACTGCCAGGCTGCTGACAACGGTAAGGATAGGACTGTTTTTAAGCCTCACCTGAAGGACAGGTCATAACGCTCGGGAAACACCGAAGCATTTCATTAATTCCAGGGCTGAATAAAAGATGAAAGATCACGTGAAAGACGTGACAAAGAAATTACGAATTTTACTCCAACCAGCAGATAAATATATTTGCTTGCAGTAAGCGTTTCCAGTACGTAACTCGGCCACATCTCAGATCCGGGTAGTAACAAAACAATGGCCTGTGAAGTTCACGGTGTGAACTATTGTGTTGGAGCGTGTGTGCACACGATGTTTGAGCAACACTGCGACTAAACTCGGTACAGCACTTCATTATCAAGTGATCCATTTGCTGGTATTAAATAAATAAAAATAATTAATTGAATTTGAATTGACTTCATTGAGCACTATAACGGTGAAAGAAAACATCGTGAGGAAACTTGCATACCATATGGATTTGTAAGAATTCATATGGTATGTAATGTCCGCTAACCCACACTAGGTAAGTGTGTTGGACTATATTATGGCTTAACCTCTGTTAATCGGAGTCTCGATTGTCGAGGTCTGAGCCCTGCAGTGCGACGTATACGGGCTTATACGGATACAGAACTGAATGCATTTTTATCTCTACCAGCCGGTTCGGAAGGCAGTTAGCACCAGTACAGGCAAGAAACTCTAGTGTTGGTCTTTCTTAAGCACTTCACAATATAGTGAATTTAACAAAAGCCCAAGCTTGGTATAATTCGGGGCAGCTTATTAATCATTTGTGTCGGTATTCGCTTCGATAGCGACTACCATGCACGTAGTGGAAGCCCATCAATGACGCGCAATGGAGTTACGTTTCGAGTTCACCCCTGTGTATCTCCGGTTTCGAGAAGGCGACCGGAAATCGAATGAAAATGTATAATTCATACTAATTTCGTATTTGTAGTTCTATTCCAATGTGGGGAAGTCCAATAAAATTTCGATTAGTAACATGTGATTCGCTTGGGTCTAGGAATTTCCCGAATTGATTGACGTTAGACTGGCAGCTGATCGTTAAGCGATTATTGATTAGACGAACAAAACAGCAAAAAGCATAAAAATAATGTTGACTAACCCTAAATTTAGGATAGGAGCAGAGATATACACATATAATATATACAACATAATACGCATTGTACAAATTCCCCAGCTGACCTACATAGTAAAGCACACAGGTAAACTTGCACACACAAATCCACAAATGATGGCACGGTTATCCGAACATTAATATCTATCGCCGCGGCCGATTCCGCTGTAACTTTGTAAAGATTATAAGTCACGATTCCGCCTTTTATGGCCGCAGTAAATTCTTGATACATTTGCGGATCGTGTAAGGCTCTCGTACCGCTCACAATTTGCCTACTCAACTTTAAAACACGAATTCAAAAAGTTTCCCCTCAGATGAGAGCTTCTTCACGTCTACATAGCATTTTATTTGATTTCGCGCACGTGTTTCAAATACGGAACTCGTTGGATATAATATTCTAAATCTTGTACGTGTGTTTCAACAATATAACTGGAACCGGCTCCGTGAAAACCTTAGTACAATTTCCTGGAAATTATTAGCAGTAAATTCCATGAAATATGCACTGCACTAGGCCAGGCGATTTTATTTTGTCGGACTGTTCTTCAACAATGCATATTTTACACATTTTACCATTTTACTTGTAGTAGTAGGTCTCTCATATGTGAGAGGCCGTCTGGGTAGGTACCACCGCAATGTCTATCTATGCCGCCAAGCAGCAGTGTAAGTGTACTGTTTTGTGCAGGTTTGAAAATAAATCTAAAATATGGTTTAAAAACTCTTTTATACTCAACGACTTGTATTTGTAACATTTATTGAACGGCCTCTTTTATTACCTCAATTAATTGCTTCTTAAATCCATAGAATAGATATTTCCGAGTATCACCTACGTAAATGGATATTTTGTTGGGCATGGTAGTTGCCAGCGTATCGCGTGTTACGGATCGCCGCCCACCCAGCGTGTGACCTGACTTTCTTTATTATACGGGGCGAGGCACTGTGTATCGACTACGTAAAACTAAAGCCAGTTGCATCAACTTTGACCATAGCTTTAACTTTGAATGAGTGTATGGCGTTGCTATGGTTAAAGTTAAGGTTATGGTCATACAGTTGATGCAACTGGGCCTAAATTAATGCGGCAGTTAGCGTAACCTTAAATACCATTTACTTTATCGAGATTTAATGTCCGACTGTGCGTGATGTAGTTACAACCCAAATGCTAATTTGAGTAATATATTTCACTGGTAGCCCCATAGTTGAGTTAGTAGCACGCATGTGGACAATTCTGTTCGGCTGCCCCATATAAAAAGTGTTTTGAACTAGATTTATTGGCGTATGCAAAATTATTATGTGCTGCTATGTACTAACTAGGTTTAGCGGTATTATTATTACTTATAACGTTTGCTGAAACTCAATACTGAAAGAGGATTACTTAAAGTCATTTTTATAATAATGTTTATTCAATTGGGACAACCAAAATTGTATTATTCGGTATATGACGTGTCCAAACTATAATACAAATGTGCAAAAAAAAAAATGTCATACCACATATATCGGCATTAATTAGCATCTTTACAATCATCCAATGGAAAATTTTAAGAGGATGTTTAATATTGGTTATTAACTACTAGAAAAAAGAAATATATGACATTTAATTTTGCTATTCATGCTAAACAATATTTGCATTACAACGTAGCAATCTTTCCTCGATTATCGACACTGTTTGCTCACATCAAATAGATTTTTTATTCCACTCGTACGGAACGGTAGAAAATTATACTCAATGCAGTAGAAACGATCAATAACAAGAATTTATGTACTGCAGCTTATGCAGAGGTTCTTTGTGCCTACATGGTGCTTAGCAACCAAAGTTATGGTTGATTGGGTTCCTTATTTCCCTGTAAGAATTGTGACGTTTGCTTTAGGTATTTAGTATGTATTAGATAATTTACACATACGTAGGTATAGATTGGTGATTACTTAGTAGGTAAAAAACCCCAAACTAATTTGGTGTCTGTTGGTTATTCATGATTAGTTCGTTTTTTTTTGTGTTATAAAAAGAGGTAGAAAAGTTAATTGTGAATGTAATTTTGTGTGTGTATGTGTATGTGTAATTTTGTATCCGATGAAAATTTTAAAGCGTCTTCTATTAACTAGCTGGTATCTTCCAAATTGAAATGACTATTTTATCTGAAGTAAAAGTTACACCTCCAAATCATCACCATTCATCAAGCCCATTTACAAAAAAGGGGACGTTATAATATGTATTTCAAAAAAATATAATATAAAATGCCTATAACAATCTATTTTGTTAAACTGCAAATATTTAATAGTGTAGATAAAATGCAATGCAAATATATTTGTATTATAAGCCCACATGCGTCCCACTGCAGGGCACCGGCCTACTCTACAATCGAGGAAACGATTGAGAGTAGTTAGGGCATATATTCCATCACGCTACCTATGCTTAGTACGGGTTGGCGGACTTTACATACAATAGAAATTTATAAAAATCGCTATACGAGTAGTATGCAGGTTTGGTCACTACATTTACCTTTACCGTTTTATTGTGTGGTGATTGACTATCAATACAATATATTCTAATAATTTTATTTATGTTTATGTATCATCTATACTAATATTTTAAGCTGCAGAGTTTGTTTGTTTGTTTGTTTGTTTGAACGCGCTAATTTCTGGAACTACTGGTCCGATTTGAATGATTCTTTCAGTGTTGGGTAGTCCATTTATCGAGGAAGGCTATAGGCTATATATCATCACGCTATGACCTATAGGAGGAAAGCAGTAGTGATATTTCTAGCAAATACGAGGAAATTTTGTTCGTTTTTCGTAGTCCGATTGGTCGATATTCTAAACTGATAGTCAGAATTAAACATTTTGACCGCCATTTTAAAACGTGTATGCACCCGGGCGGAGCCGGACCCGACCGCTAGTGTATCATAAATCTAACAACCATGTTCCAATCAGGTGTATAACACAAGTGCCTAATTCTGTCAATTATCGAACACTAGCGTCGACCTATTATTCCGCACTTGACATGACAACTACAGCCGTCAACGTATCATGTATAACAAGTTGTTAGTTTAGCATATTCGAAGCTTTCTCACGCAGTTTTCTTTCTTAGAATATGTGAATATGTATGTAGGACAATACAGGGTTTGAGACTGAGAAACCGTCAGAATAAGTATTCAATGGTTTGCTGTTTGAACTTTTGATCTATCTTAGGTATAGCACAAAACTAGTTCGAAGTGGGTACGTCATCAACCTGTTTCTTGGGACTTTAAGCTTTAATGTACACTTTTATTACTTATTTTAGAACATTTTAAAATTTGTTTCCTTAGAATATTTATTGTATGTCTGAGAGATAATCTAATCTTTGTACTTGAAATCGGCGTACCAGATATTTAAAATTCGATACGGAAAGCTGGAAAAATAGTTATAAGTTAAAATTTGAGTATCTAGGAATCGGTTAGTATCACATCAGATTTTTGTATAAATCATTTCACATTGGCAATCCTAAATATCACTTTTCAACACCACTTTTCTACCAAATCAATTACTTCTATGCTAACACGTATATTGCAATATATGTACCTCATAAACCTTTAATCATTCGGTAGAAGATTGTGTCGTATCTATAAAACCGCTCTTACCCCGGGAATGAAAATTAACGTAGGGTTTAAAGGGTTATTAAGGCCATTAGTCCGGAGTTCTAATACCTCGGCGGACTAACAGGCTATTCCGTACAAGAATAGCAAGTATCCTTCCTATACTTATAACCTATATTATCTGTTAGACCAGCTGATAATACGTACTTTGCAAAAACTTTTGCTTAGTTAAGCATTTAAGTTGAGGCTATATGGAATTACTTGATGGTAAGTGATCGCCGCCAATGAACATCTCTGCAACGCCGTAGGGCATGGAGACGCGTTACCGGCCTTTCTTGTTTGGCGTGTATTTTTTAATAAAGAAGGTGGATGAATTAAACATTATCGCTTGTCTAGTTTATGCTCAGTTTCACGTATTAATATGATAAAGAGGTGAGATTTGATTTTTTTTTATTGAATAGGTTCTGAAACTGGACTGATTCGAAAAATTATTTTGCCATTAGATTCCTACATTACCCCTGATGAATGTACTGTATGTATGTATGTATGTAATAGACCCTATAGAATATTTTCATAAGTGTATCAGCTCCCAGGCGGATTCGGGCACGCTAGTATGATAAACGTATGCGCCTTGATTAGAGTATTTTAGTCATTGCGGTAGACTTCATAGTGTCAAAAGTGGCGTTTTGAGTTCAGATTGTGAATTCGTTTCGAATAAATTTGGGCGCCCCTTTAAGGTGTTTTGGGCTTCTGTAACAGATGCCAGGCCGTGCAGCCTGTCGTCTGTTTCGGAATCACTTTTAGTGGTGGTGCACCGCCTCCAATTATACCGATTTTGACTACAGTGGGAAGCAAGTTTTGGAGTCACTAAATAGTGCCTTTTTAATAAACCAGTGCACAAGTAACTAGTTATTATTATATATTACGTAATTGCCAAATACATTTAACGTATGCGACGTCGTAGAGAGCTTATTCAATATTTGCGTTGCCAGTACAACTGATTTAAGAGTCGAAAACCCCCACAAAGGTCAGTAGCGCGCAATCGTATTGTTTTCACAAACGTCACACACGCGTTCAGTTTGCTGACTAAAATCATTGTTCGCTTACAACCGCTGCAATTTGACTACACAAAAATATATTTTTTGCCCTCGCGCGTTTCAAACTGAACATGGCACGTTTGTTTCGGGAAACAAATTGAAAGCAACGTTTTTTTTTTTTATACAAACCAACGCATATATGTTTTGTATTTAACTCAATTCAGCCGGCGGACAAAAAAATACTGAATATCGTGGCGCGCATCTTTTATTTATTTTTCAATTTTTCTCATTTATTATTTACAGCGCTTTGTAAAAATAGTTTTTTGATTACATAAATTCAATATGATGTTTATTCATATTGTTTATTTTTGTCAAAATGTTTAGTCTCTCATCGAAAATCAGCGTTGCAGTGCTGCTCTGATGGTCCTGCAGCATATTGAGCTGAACGAGAGATACCTTTGCTGGCGCAATATTTATTTTAATTATATTCTTTTTTATTCGTATAACCACTACTTATTTTTATATTACTTAGATTGTTCCCCAGATTGTTCGACAACTCTGACGTATTGTGCCAGTAATAAATAAATTTTTATTCTTAGTGCGCAATACCAAAGAGTACAATATTCATTTAATTAAAGGGGCAGGTAGACAGTTGGATATAGATTATAGCAGGTTCTATTCTGTCATCTTGATGTGTTGAGGCTGCGGCTCTCCGAGAGAAGACAATTGTCCTACCTACTTCACTTTTTGGTCAATGTCAAAGAAATTCTAATGATATTTATTCTTTGATAAAATTATTCAGTATATACTTAATATAACCACTTTAACATTTCAGCAAATCTCGTTAAAATCAACTAAGCAATAAGGATTCTTAAGACATTCTTTATATAGAAGCGAATACATTTAGAATGTCAGGAGGTAAGTAACATTAAGCCCTCCCAAACATAGACGGCTTAAAGCAGCAGACTGTGAAATAACTCGCGATGACGTCAAATAAAATAGAAACGTAATAATCCTGCCAAATATTTGAATATATCCAAAAAAAGATTTTATACACAACCTTTATTTATCAATACGTAAACCATATTCCACGAGGCAAATATTTGCGGAAAAACTTATACAACATTCAACGGGTTCCAAAAACATGGCCGAAATACATCAAACATTTTTGAAGCGAAATATAAATAGAAAACGAGTCATGAATCGGACAACACTTGCAGCGATCGATTTCCACGGCATTGCCAGTTGCCGAGAATAAAAGAAATTAGAACGAATACAACTTTATACAACGAAATGTTCTATACAAGCTGCTTGCCTCGGGTTTGCCTGAAACAATATTTCGATTTTCTTTAACAATGGGTTTTTTCCTTGTCGCTACACCAAGGGGCTTAAGAGTAATATATAATTAGGGAAAATAATTACGTCGACATTACTTTTTTTTAAGAAGTGTTATTGCGGTCGACCGGTTGATAATAACAACATCGCAAAATTATTTAATGTCGATTAAAAGGTGGTTTTTGAAACGATGAAACTCCCACAAAGTCAATTGTTTTGGTACACTTACAAAATTACCAACAGTAAACGTTGTCACATAAATGTTTACCGGTTGGTATGCTGCCACTCATTTTCAACCTTGAATCTATCAAATTTCTGATTGATCAAAACTGCAGATAACTAATTTGCATCTACTACATCAATGTATGCTGTAGGATTTTCCACCTCTCGTACCACTTAAAACATGGCATAACAACGTTTAATTACACTACTCTCGTAGAAGAGATGTTGATATATAAACAGTTCCGGAGTTGCACTCAGCACTCCGGATGTCCGCGAATAAACTCCCTGTGTATTATGAAGCTTCATATTTCCTCAACATAAAAATTTAATAAAAGCCATAACGCGTCAAGGCATGCTCATCAAAGCAATTTACTAGACGGGACCCGAGAAAATATTTTTAATAAGAAACTTAATTCTTGCTCCGCAAAAAACTTAATAAAGTTTATAGTGACTAATATACGAGGCTGAATGAAATATTTCCTTTACCTGGAAAATATAATACTTAAGAAGTTAACTTACGAAAATAGCAAAGAAACGAACAAATATTGTTGAAAAGGAATTTTTTATAGAGGAAAAATATTTTTATGTGAACTCGATACTCATATTCTATTAGTGGAGGCATTTGAATTAATATTTTACTGAATTTAAAAGTTATTTCTCGATTCACATTTTCACTGAAGTTAGCAGTTGTTATTAATGGAATGGAGAAAAACGGATCCAGGTCAGTGGTTATTGTGAATTGATTTTATCATTGTTTGTATGTGTCAATCAGATTTTTGTTATAGGAATTAAAGTTATTTATACAACGTTTACGAATGTTATATTTACATAAGTTGATCAGAAAACATATTAACTCGAGGGATTTGCTAGCGTTGGTATAATTTGACTGCGAGAATAACCTTTCTGTTAACTCCTACAATAAAGATACCACGATATTACTTTTATAACTGAGTATTTACTTAGAACAAAAATATTACATAGAGTCCAATTACCCGAGCGTTAGCTGAAATTTCTTCCTAAGAGAAATAAGGAATCACTGAATGTGGCTGTTACGCGGTTATCATGTCAAATGCCATACCCCAAACGAACCATTTTTGCTTAGACTTGTCCATATTTGTGGGATTTTTACTAGTAAAGGTGCGTTTTGGGAAAGTCATAGAACATGTTTTGAACTTGTAATTCTATAAGCTTTTGAATATAACTTGGTTTGTTGGGTTGTAAATTATGGTACCTGTACTGTATGAAATCCATATAGGTCCCACTGCAGGGCACGGGCCTTATCTACGATCGAACGTACCATTGAGAGGAGCTAGGCCATATAATCCATCACGTTGACCGAGTGTCGTTTGGTGGACTTTACATACTATATAAATCCTTACACATCGTGATGACATGCAGGTTTCCTTACGAAGTTTTCTTTCACTGTTATAGTGTTTACTATCAAATTACGTTATGAGTGTCGTCATTTTGCGAGCAACAACTACATGGAACCGGTATGATCTTAAAGTTTTTATTTATGTTAATACAATTGTTCGCTTGCCTGGCGGTAAACCTTTCGATATATACCTTGTTTCGATCCAATCATGTATTTTGAAACGAGCAATAATGTCGAAAAGGGCACTTTTCGATTTTCCATTTTATAGGCCATAAAAGTTGTTACTAGACCGATGCGGTGAAGATTGGCACTCGATTGGCCATTGTAGTTACAAAATTCATTTACACTTCAAACCGCATTGGCTAGTCCAATGCGGTCGGTATAGAAAAGTTTAATAATATAACGTACTTTTTTATTTCTATGAATAGCGAGAGATGTCAAGTCTCAATGTGTCCAGTAGTTACTCTGGCTACAACGTCCTTCAAACTTGAACACATCAGTGCGTTTACACTGCTGTTTGGCGGGAGAAGTAGACATTGTAGTGGTACCAATTCAGGTACTATTAACAATTTTGCTATACCAGCACGACAAAGTGACTTAGCACGTGGTCTTAAGTGCATCCACATAGATTATTCACCAACGAGAGAACGTATCGTGTCACTTAGTATTTCCATCAATATGTACAGAAACGAAAATTACCAACTGTAGCTTCCGTAATCAAAATAGTAATTCTATTGCTTGGTTCGTCTCAGCCATGGGATGTCCACTGCTGAACATAGGCCTACCCCAATGATCTCCACATCGACCTGTTGGAAGTGGCCTGTATCCAATGACTTCGTGCAACCTTACCAGGTCGTCTGTCTACCTTGTAAGCGGGCACCCGATACGTGGAGGCCCTATACGTGGCCTCCACTCTAGAACCAGAAATCTTTCACTTGTTTGCTACATATTGAGTCATCTGTATCAGGAACTGAGAGAAACTTCTTCGTCTTATAAACACCCAGAGGTGATACAAATACCTGTGAATCGCACAAATGTTTCGTCATTTGTCTCGATGTGGGGATCGAACCCGCGGCCTCACGTTTCACAACTGGCGTCTTACCAACTGCGCCACGAAGGCCGTCTAATCCAAATACGGTCGCTAAAAAACCTCTTTGTTAATCAGAATGGAGGGTAGGTTCAACAGTGCTCACAATATTTGAGACACTAGAGTACGTGAAATTGTAACTCTCGCCCATTGAAGTACACTCGGGATCGAGACTCGACTGAAGCCCGCTTCACGCGGTGTCAAGTTAAAATGAATGCACAATCATTTGTAAATGTAAAATCATTTTTCTTTTTGCATTTGCGTACAATTTCATTGCGGACTGAAGTGGACAGAGCTTTGTTATATTCGTGTATTTTATTTTATTTGCGATTAATTTCGGCGCGGGTTGCTATACATATTGTAATATCTTTTAAATCGTCAATGATTTTATTTCATTCTTTAGAATATGGCACATCAGCGGAGACAACTTCTGCCACAGCAACGACGTCTTTGACTTTGTTTCTATTTTTTAAGTAATCAATATAAAATTTTCAGTCTCTTGTAGTAATATGTCTCTTGTATGTTACACGTCAAATAAATTACATGAATAAATATTCAATAACCAAAACCATGCCTATCCGACACAATACTGAAATGTATTGAAATTCACATCAAGTGTATTCCGTATAGTTGCAATAGGATTGCAGTATGCAGGACCAGTCACCATGTTCGCTGCTATTTGACTAAACCGTTCCCGAATTTTAACAAGCTTAAACACTTAAAACGTAACACTAATTCGGATTAGTGGGCGGGATGATTTAGATTAGTGGTTAATTTTCCGCTAGCATTTCCGACGTTCCATATTATTAACGTTACAGATTTTGATACCTTATGTAATATTCAGTTATCCATAACTTGAACTGTGGAGGAAATTATCGTGAGGGTATAGGTAGGTAGTAGGTATACCTGAGCTTTCTGTCTGAGAATTTCATGGGTAACGTTTACTAATACGTTATACATGCAGAGTTGTAGATTGCAAGGCCTTTATTTAAAAAGGTTGTCACCACTACTACAAATTTTAAAGTTATTATACTATCAGTCAGTCTTCCATTCACAGCTTCCATTTCTGTCTAGTCACCAGTTATCTTAAAAAATTTACACTCAGAATTACTATAGCATTTACAATATATACTATATAACATGAGAATAATAATCGTATTCATCACATTAGATAAACTACCAATTCCACATGATTTACACACGTTACGTGGGTTTCACATATTATTAATTCAAAGGGCGACATCGAATCCAAACGAGCTGAACACAATTACACTCCAAATGTGATTTAGATGCGTTATCATTGTAACTTTATAGCTGCCAACCTTCTCCGGATTGTTTGAAATTTATATCGACGATGTAGGAAGACTCTAGATGTTGACGAGGGTCGCATTCGCCCATCACGTCAAACAAACTCATAATGAAGTATATTCTGTGGGAGAACCTAAAGTTTAATTTGTAATGTCACTCAGATTCGTCGCTTTGTTTGCGACGATTTTTGTGGTATTAAGCCTGAAGATTATTTTAAAATCGAGAGATGTATTCTCTGAGGTGAAGTATAATGTGCCTCTAATGCGACACAAAATTCACGCTATTGATTTCTGTCTCTAGAGGAGATATCGGAGGGGCTGTTATTATATCCAGTATGAATTTCAATTAAATAATTATTACACGTAAACATATTGTTGTCTACATAACCTTTCTAATTGCATCGTCCAAGTAAAGCCAGGTATATTATACATATGTCTTTCTGGGTAGGCTTTCCATTGAGAGGGAGGTCTAAGCCAGCTTAGTGTCAGAATTGACAAGACAGCCATAGGGTTTCTGTTGCCCGTGCATAGAAACAGCACAATCAGGATTAAGATTAAATATATTCAGGGAACGGAAAGATTTTCACATCAGAAAAGCGCATTACCTGTTTTGTACACGGGTAGTATTGGAGGACAATGTTATAGATCAGATGAAATAACAATCAATATAGCATGATAGCAGACTGCTTTTTATGACGTCACTAAATACACATTTTATGTTTCATTTTATATATGTAGGTACACATTTATAAAATAGACTTTCTCGACTCTCGAGACGACTTGTCCAACATACCCAAATGAATAAATAATTTAATTTTAATAGGAAATGAATATCTACATCATTGTTTTAACATGTCTGAATGCAGCATGCAAAATTCTGTCTGTCTGGTAAGTAGAAATGAGAAAAAAACATCTGTATTAATATTAACGAAGTATACAACGATGTTCGTACGCACAAACCTAAGGATGCTCCTTGTAAACGAAATAAAGATAATTTAAAAAGGTTCGGGAAAGCAAAGGGAGGTGGAGTGCGCACTTCATGAATAAAGTATTTAAAGATCGCAATAAACGCAGCGTAACGTAAACTTGCTTCGGGGTATAGAAATTTCAAGAGAAATTTCACTTGAAAATGTAAGTAATAATAGTCATCAAAAGCACGGGGCACTTAAACATTTTCACTCTCGAATAAAACGCTAGGCTGATTCAGTGCCGAGTTATTCTGTTACATTACGGGAACGTCTAGGGTTTTGTAAGGAACTGACTTATAACAATTAGCTTTTGATACTAGCTCAGGTAAAACAAGGGCATTCATATCCAACTGATTTATTATAGAACTCAAATTATAATACCTGTTTAGTTGACGCAATTAGTTTCTTTTCGCCTTGTATGTAGTACATAATAAAGCAACCTAGCTTACCAATTCTGAACTAAGTTCCCAATAGAAAATTAAAACAAGAAAAAGTTAAAACAACATTGACTGCTGAAGTGCTCTCGGGCTGGCGTCGTTAATTGCTACCACTAGTCGTTTAATTAAGAACAAGTTCTTTATTAAGAAAGAACCCCAACGTGTGCTGAGCATAGGGAAGAAAGATCGAGTTTCACCTACAAGTAGAATGAAAAGGACAGATTAAAATGCAAAGCGAATTTCAGTCACGGATGAGTGCGTATTGAACAGGGATTGCTGACCGCAGAGATAGCTGCTATTGAAACTAAGTGAACAATTCAATTACGATGGGTCCTCGGCTCGTCGGTGTTGGGACGTGTTGTCGTACACAGCATTTTTCTATCTACAGCCACACTGCATATTATGGACCCGGCGATAGCCAAGGGAGCTTTAGACCTTGCATACAAATTGAACGTGTAAATGAGATAACACCCTGTTTACTCACAACACGGAGGTCGGCGGTGTTACAATAAAACCGGGTAATGGGAATTCCTGATACGGCAAATTGTTTTCGCTTCGTGAAATGTTTCAAAGGCCACCAATTCCGTATAAATTAACGTTACAGGATAAAATGTACGCTTAGCATATGAATTGCGTAATGTAAACACACAGTGGCCTTTGTAATTCTTGTGTGTAATTGTAATACTATATAATGGTAACGTGGCATTATTAATCGCACGTATCAAATAACGAAATCTTGTTTGCAACTCTGTAAGCTGTTCAATGTTATTCACGTTTAAGTATTTCTTGGATTCAAGAAAACAATTTTGTTGTCATTACTATTCGCTATGTTAATTCAGTAAAGCAATAAATCTTTGAGAGTGACCGAAGTGTACGTGAAAAGAATGAAGACGTGATGAGTCGGCATTTTATAAAATCAGAATTAGACCATCAGTAGTAGAGCATCGTAGCAGTAAACAAAATGAAGGTAAATGAAAGGACTGGTTCGACCATAGCCATACCACTTTTCACAGAAAACCGACGTGAAGTAACAGCTTTTCGTTTAGTCAATGAGTGCCGGAAACCTAATAACATTCTCAAAGGCTAGCACAGCACTTGCAATTACTCAGGTATGTTCGGAATTCATTGGCGGCGATGGTCTTTCACAAGATGCGCTTGTAAGTCTTCGTCGTTTGAAAGTATTAAAATATGTTATAATTTTTTGTCATGAGATGAAAAATAAATTCAATGTTATGCTTGTATTTGTTCCAAAGTATATTTACTGTTATTATTAAAAAGCGGAAAGTAGAACAGATCCTCTGAGATAGGAAACACTTAAGATCGTCTATAAATAAATAGTTCGCTTAGAGTCAGCTACGAACAAACATTATTAAACGAAAAGTATATAACATTGCGTTTATAAGGTAGAACAATTTCTGAATGAATATTTCCCTGGGGTGCCTAGAGTTCATGTATTGGTCATAAATATCCTCTAAGATTGAGATTGATTAGACCATAGGGCTAGAGCAATTTTGTGATCTTTGGAGACTTTGGTATAGCTTTCAAGTATACCAATTTTCTCTCATTTTTCTGTCATTAATTAATCTACATAATACATAAACTCACGCCGATTTCCCGGAAGGGAAGATTGACGTGCTGCCAAGATACCCACGTTTCGCCTTGTGTTTTACTTCTCACAATTTGATAGGGGCGAGTCTATGGCCACACAAATCTGGCTTCGGGCTGATAATGAATAGAAAAGTTTAATATCACTTTGCCTGGCCCCTGACGTCCCTTGTATAACTGCGCTACCGAAGTAGTCAGACGAGAGGCCTTACTCTAAATTCAAATATATCTCTAAAAAGGTATAGGAGCCCTGAGCTCGTATAATAAAGTATTTCTAGGCCGTCTGATCAACTCCCAACAAACAACCACCCACTAGTCAATTACGAACAAAAACAAAAGTACAAAATTGTGTTATGCCGTGGAACATTCGTAACAGTTCCACATCCCCGGGGCATTGTTATTGATTTTCAACTTGTCGCATCGATTGATTATGAAATGTGTGACCGTTACCCACGGGGACAAAGTTAATTAAAAACCACCCCTTTAACGGTCCCGTCCGTTCCAATATCCTGTTAATATAACGCTGGGCATTTGGACGATTTTGTTGGTATTGCCAATATTCCTCTAGGAAATTGAATTACGCGAGCTTTGGTACGGACCATTTTTTATTTTCGCCGCGCTGAATGTTGCCGTAAGGCTTTCGGTACAAAGGTATCTTTTACCGATAAATTGTTGTAGGATTTTCGTTTGTCTTGTAATGGTATTGTCGGTAATCAATTTTAGAGCTAACTTTCTTTTTTATACAATCCTATGTATTTGTTTTTATATCACCGTACGGAGTAAGTATGAGTCTTTTGCTCACGACATAAAGGGCCTTAGAATTTATTGTGTGTTAGTCCATAGTGGTCTTAAGTAGGTTAATGGATGAATATTTTACAATATAGACATTGGTTTTCGAATTAATACTGTATGGATGACTTACAGCTCTTTAACTGTGGTAGGTGCAAAGATTTATTTCTATAACAGTCAATGTATTTTTTGCTATCATCCTTTTTATTGTGGCTTTAATACATCGGAGCTATTCTTAATGTTGTAAGGCCGTGGTTGTCGCGATAAAAACATTCTAACTTTGATGATTATTTTTTCGTAACGTATTATAGCCCACATTTTTACTTTACACGGAAAAATAACAATCAAAATTAGAACATAAAATCTTAAATTATTCAAATAGGTACGTTAGTTTATTACTGAAATAAAATACCACCGATTATGTTAACTCGTTTTATTGCTTTGTAATTATTGTATTTCACCATAAATGTATTTTATTACGTAATAATATGTTCCTTATTAATAGTCTCGGTTAAGTTGTCTACCTGTTAATTTATGTGCTATATTTTACTATACATTTTTAAATAATGAAATGCGTCGTATATGCGTTTTATGGCAAGTTTTCCAACTTTGTGTATGGTGGTACACCAATAAATAATTCTAAAAATCTTAACACATTAAAAATTGCACAAAATTTTAATGTCAGTGATATTAAACCAAATGCATTAACCGGGTACGCGTGTGCAAAATGAACGATAAAATTAATTATAGTGTCACATGCATTGATGACGGCTGTATCGCAATGTTATATCCATTATCAATAGTCAATTAACACACCGCAAATGATCCTGCGATAATCGGACCTGCATCGTAGTGTGGGGACCGAACCAAAATTGAAAACAAAAGACAAAACCAACTAAGCGACTGAGTGATATCGGGGAAAAATGATAAGAAATAATTTTTGGGGCTCCTTTTATATTGGCTTTGGAATTCTTGTACAATATGAGAGTATCGAAACCGTTTTTGTTTGGTTTAGTCGGCACAATAGGGTATTTGACTCTATTTTTTATTGTATTTATAAAAAAATATCCAAAATTTAACAAACGAAGTTTTTTTAAACCAAATATTTGCCTCATGTTATGTACAAGCTTCTCGAATACTGTTTTGACGGAAAATTTTATGCCAACTCGCATTAGGCCAGCGTGGTGGACTATATGGCCTAACCACTCTCAATCGTACTCTCGATTGTAAAGGAGCACTGTACCTTGCAGTGGGAAATAAATGGGCGGATTCAGATACAGAAAGATACTTTATACCTGTATTATAATTAAATATAATTTTCTGATGTTTTTAAATATATTTTACTAAAAAGAGCGTGATTTTAGGTAGGGGGGAGAGTTAGTTTTAACCCTCGCCGCGTATCACCACTAAAAGGTGAGGCGTGGAAAGGTGGAGGAAATGTGTTATATAGTTGCCAAATACATCACGTGATTAATGGACGGCCCATAAAGTATTTGCTTCATATTTTAAAGCCTGAAAATCCAATATAATTTTAATACTCTCACCACGCATTTTAATCATTATTTGGATTCAGGGATATTTGACTGTTGAATTATTTATTTAAAATCGTATTATGCTTGAATATAAGGAAAATGTACAGCGATTTGCTGCACAAGTGATACACTGAATATAGCGAAATTCGCTTATAATGGGTTTTGGTCAACATTAGTGATAATGTTTCAGACATTATAGCGGTTTTTGTGGCGTCAAAATGTTGAGGATTATGTTTGATGATCAACGGGATCTAAATGGATTTTAATTATTAAATAAGCCATTAATTTTGTTTACGCCTAAATCTAATTTGGGTTGCTTGGAGGTGGAATTTGTGCCCTTTATGGCAAAGGGCTCGCGCGCACATCTTTAGACGCAAAAAAGTAGGCAAATTGTAGGTGAAATCAGTCGACCAGTGCCTATCTCTTCATGTATAAAATAATAATGTTTTATGTGATTGAAAAAGCTATCCATGATACTCGTATATTTATTTATTTTATTTGCTGTTTATGACGGAAAACTCGAGCGAGCAATTGAAACCAGAATCCCACTGATTACAGTACATTGTTGCTGTCACTCAAAACAAACCACATTTTATTAGCAATTAAGCTTAATATTACAATTTATGGTTAAGCAAGTAACATAAATTTTAATTAACAGATATACTTCGAATATCAACACAAAAATAGAAGAAAAATAATGAAGTGGCCGCCATTATCAATTTAAATATTCAAACAAATAATAAATACATCAAATAGTTACTAGTGTAACTGTAGTGTGATCTTAGTAGTCTAAAATCCGAAACAAATATTTGCGCATCAAACAAACTTTATACTGGCGTATCTCTTGAACCAAATGTGTCACAAAAGTTGACAAACTAGACAATAAGTTAAAAAAAATTCGCTCTGAAAAAAATCAGAATCACAGAATAGAAGTCCCACAAAAATAATGGAAACAATCCAAACCGTAACAATAAAGATAAAATGGATCTCTAAATAAATCTTAGTAATGTAACTGCACTTGTAGCTAGAAGTAGCACTCATAACACGACACAAAAGTTCGCTAAAGGTTTGTTTAAAGTTCCCGAGATTCTCGCCCACAGGACGCCGATTACTTACAACTTCCTATAAGTCGAGTTCAACATTTACTTTGGATTCAAGTGCTTCGCTTATATTGTGCACTATCACCTGAGGTTGCATGCGCGACGTATTTTACTTTATTTATACAGACTAGTTTTCTTGCATGAGGCTATGATTGAAATGTAATAAAGATAATTTATTGAATTTATATCACGTTTCAATAGTAGCAATGTATATATTATAATTAGTTAATCATCGTCTAAAATTACTATGAAGTCACGTCGGACGATCGCATGGTTTTATAAATATGATGGTCTTTTACTATCAGGTTATCTAATTTATTTTTTCACTCCTTTTTATTCAGTCGAGAGACATTTTTTCTTCATTCTTTGATGAACTTTAATCCTGATAATAAAAAAATATATCGGAATAGTTGTCTTCAATTTGGGCCTTGTTTCAAAATAAATCTTCTAGCTTGTTAGGAAGAATTTACTTGATTTCTGTGTCAAGACACGTGTGAAATAGAATCGGATTTAACTTACGAAAGAGAACAAAAATCACTTTCAAAAAGTTGTATCAAGCCAAACAAGAAATTGTAGTTGACGAAATTCTCTTTGTTGCGGCTCAGGATTGTTTCCGGATTTGTGTCTGACGCCAGATCGGAATATCTTTTTCAGTCTCGAAAGTCTCAAGATAGGTAAGACGAGCCGCATCAATCTTCGTCCAAATACAATACAAAAGGCATATCGGGATTTATTTAAAACGGTTCTTTCCTGAAAGAGGTAAATAAATCATTTATTTTACTAATTTACATGATAGTAAGAAAATATGTTAAGATATGGTCCATATCCACAGTTAAGGACAAAAAGCTTTTGCAAGTGCAAGCCTTGTCCAAAGCGTGGATAGGTATGCACGATGTGATCTGTGCCGCAATGAGTAACATAATTGCTTATCTCATTCAATAAGTGATAATGTAGAATACTCATTAATTCTTTATACTAGACAATACGTACATAGGTGGATATTTACATTGCCCTCGATCTCCCACAAGAGCAATAAAACATCCAAAGCAAAAAAATTAAATATGAAATTCCAAAACGGTACAAATAACATGCCAAGGTTAGATACAAAATATGGAATATATTTATATAATTCAATAATTGGCTTCAATAAGATTAATTCTCTTTTCAATAACTTATTTGAAGGTAATATTAAAGTAGCTATTACAAAGGTAATCTTATTAGTAAAACCAGCTTATATTAATTTATCAGAATTGAGAGAAAGGAACCTTTTTATTAATTCTAAGAAATTCTCCGCAATCCTCTTTTGAGAGGTAATACTAAAATTGAATACAGAAGTGAAATTTCAATTTTGTAAATTCTTGTCTGATACCTCGTAAAGGCAACATTCTCACGTCAATTCCAAAGGATATTTCCAAAGTAATGGAATTTAAACATTTTTGTCATTCATAAATATAGCTTTTAAAAGGGACATAAAACGATACCGTTATTTAGTTGTTGTTTATCATGAGGTAAGTGGTTCCAAGCAAGTGAAGTTTTGAGTTTTTTAATTTAAGCCTAGGTAGTAACATAAAATATTTGGAATAGCTGATACTATTTTTTAAATATAATTAGTCTTTCAATAAATTTGTAAACATAAGCATCTTCAGCGACAGAAATAAGTAATATTTAAAGTATGACGTTCGATGCTGCCCTTGGCGGAAAAATAGGTACGTATATAATTGGAGGCAATCTGTGGTATATAAGAATCAAATTCAATTCTCCACTTACCATCATTAATGAAGGGATATATGGCTCGTAGCTCTGCTTCGTAAGTTTCAAGGGAAACGGCAGGGGCGATAGGGGGAAGGTAATCGTCTTCTGGAGACCGCTCCGACCCATATCCCTGGTCGAAGCCAGGATCTTGCAACTTCCACACCGGCTCTGCGTCCGAACCTACAAACAAATATTAAATTATTAAAATTGGATGTGATAAAAACCATTGTAAAAAGTCTTATCTTGGCATAAAATAATTTATCCAAAAGAAACAATTCTTGTAAGATTGGTTATTTCGTATTGAACAAATAAACGACGATGCTTTAAAACAGAGAATGTATTAAAATATATCAAGTCTGAAGAACACAATCAGTAGAAAGCGAAAAATAATTATTTAGTACAAAGAGTTATAGTTTGAGCTATACCAAATTTAAACTAAGCAAAGGTCACTAAACAGTGTTCAAATTTAATAAGTAAAACCATAGTGATTTATTCCATCACAAACATTTGAAACGTAGACGTTAAAACCCATGCCAATCAGTATACTATTAAGCGCGTTCCCAGTAATGTATTATGTATGTAGGAATGGTAAAATATCAGTTCGCGTGCTATACATTAGTTAGGCCGAGAATGTACCTCGCTTCAGGTAATTTATAGCCTACACCGGGTAGTTTCCGACTTGGTACACTATCTTAATATCGTGAAAGGAAACGAAATGTCCTTCCGCTGTAATCCTAAATGATATAATATCTAGGTCTAATATCTGAGATAACGGTATATCAAGCTGGGCTTACTTAATGTATGAGTTATGTCCTGAGAGTATTAAGAGATTTGGGCTGAATTGAATGGTGTTTCCCGAAGATGCGAAGTTTGTTACTAAGAATGTCTGAGAAACATTATCGTATAGAGATAATCTTTCTATATTGATAAAAAGAAAGAAATAAAAGGCTTTTTTATTTTATTTTATTTTTATTTATTTATTATTGATAAAAATGTTTTGTTAACATGACATTCATGAAATTAATATCTAATGACCAGCGACTAAACAGTCCGAAGACAAAAAAATGTTGTGGTATCACGTTGTTTGAGTAGAACTTGAATTTGTTTGTTATACACTTGACTGTGTTTAATGGCGTGAGGTAGTAATTTTGTCTTACGCCATAATAAATTGGCTGTCTGCAATATTTGGACATCGAGTTACTAGGAGCTCAGTACATCAATTACAATTGGGTCCTTAAAATCTAGCATCATTTACATATTATAAACATGTACTCAACGCCTTTGCCTCGTATGTTCCGTCCAACGATGTGATAAGGCGCGAGCCTATCACCATCACTCAACCTAGGATTAAATTCATGTAATTAAAAAATTCAGCGCTTGAAAATGTACATACACATTAAATTACTAAAAGCGCAGATCCGCCTATCAACCAATACAGTTGACGAATTTACTATCCGTTCCGAATTCCACAACTGTCAACACAAATCAAATATTTAGAATAAATGAAATTCCTAACGGTATAGTAATCCGCATTGACAATACGTGTACGATGAGTAATATTAATTCCTATAAAGCCGATGAAAATATAAAACAAAGCGGCCAATAGCAAAGCAATAAGTTGGCACATATAATGCATTTATAGAATTCATAGCGGCACAAAGCGTTTGCAGCAAATGTAAATCGCTTTTGTAACCTAATAAACTACATTATAAACTGTCAGCAAATTAATTAAACAGGCCTTTTAATATGCATTTCAATGTCATAATTGGGTAATTTAAATATGTGGGTATTAATTGAATATAGCTATCTGTATCAGCTCATATACTCGTATATATGTATATTCCACTGCAGGGCACGGGCCTCCTTTACAATCGAGAGTATGATTGACATTGGTTAGGCCATATAGGCCACCACGCTGGCCTAGTGCGGGTTGGCGGACTTTAAATATCAAATACCAATGTATATAGCTATATAAGGGGTCATTGAAAGCAGACTACTTCAAAAAAGTGATTCTTGAAATATTTGGTAGAGGAATAGATTTTGAAGCTGCTAAACATGAGTTATTCAGAACATTTTATATACCTAAATAAAGTTTTTATCATAGTCTTTAAACCATAAAGGCTTTAATTTAAGTACGGCATACAAAAATACAATGAGATTTCCATCGCCAATATTTAGCTCATCGTACCGAAGAACAAAAATCATAGAGGTGTAGGTACCATCTCAGATTTTTAAAATGCGCGAAAAGAAGCCGGAAGGCAAATTGACAGGAAATTGGCAACTTTACGATGCATTTCTTTGTGACAAAGACATTGACAATGCTTAAAGCCTTTTTCTATATAATGGTTGAGACTAGGTATATCATATTTATTATCAGATGTCTTGACATGTAACCGGAGTGAGATCGCAATGATTTTGTTGTATGATGGTTATATGTTAAACTTAGTTTAATTTATTTATATGTATAGTTGTATGTTTTTGTTATTTTTTTTCGGTTTTGTGCTATAGTCCCGGTAATTCGAATTAGGTATATACCGTAAAGATTGTGTGTGTGACAAATAAACAAATAAATATTCGCTATCATCTACAACACTGCCAATCCAGTGGCTTTTTAATTTAATTCAATATACGTTTGCCATTTTGAACAGTACAAATTAAAAAGCAAACCAAATGCTAGTATTTTAATTACGCCGAAGTCCAATAAATTACGTGATATTATTGCGACCTGTGTAAATTAAATTTCATCGGATTACAGCCGTCGGCGCCAGGCGCGATGGGGAATAAATTTTAATCAATAAAAGTAGTGCTTTTACAATATCAGTTTTTACTTCCGACGTATCCATCACTGTCAGATTTTACTTTTATTTATTTAGATGAAATACATTACTTTAAATTTTGTGATAATGGGGTATTTTGTTCACTACGGGTATTATAGTGAGGTTTTTAAATTCATACCTTTATTTATATTATCATGAATTAATAATATAATATATACCTAATTTACGATATAATTCGGCATAAATGGATAGACTCAAGTGGACTTAATATCACGCACATGTGAGAAAACAGTACGCTGTTAACACAATCTACCATCGTTTCTGAAATAAATTCTGTTAAGGATTTTTCTAGATTTGCTGTCACGTTCCAATGGTTCTAGATACTAGTTCAGAAGCGAGCAGTCAGAAAAAATACAGCCGTAACATTCTCGGATACTGCGTTTACTTGCCATAAATACGAGACAACCGCTGCCGAATAGACTTTTTCAGCCACGCGCGTAACTGCGTGCCTGTCTCACAAAATAACGTACGCTTTATCAAAGCCAAGAAGGAATGTTGGCATAAGAATACATAGATATAAAAATTACTTTTTTTGTACATATGCCTTTTATAAGACAATCAACTTTAGCGATACTGTGATAAAATATCTCGAAACCAATTTGGTATAAAAATATCCCTGGAGGTCCTGAATGCATTATTGTCCAACGTACTCGTATTTTCGGTACTTCAGGAGGTGGATAAGGCACATTTATGGAATGAACAATAAGATAGTATTTTAAATCTAGATATCGATAGTGGCCTCTAATATCATATTGAGCATCTAACCAACAGGAAGAAAAAATGTAATAAAATTATTCTACTATATTTAAAAAAAAATATTATTTGCTGGAACATGTCTACATTTAAATAAGTGTATTGTGAAGACTGTACTTAAAATATTTTTACTTTTGTGTCATAATTAATCTCATGTGGGTCCTCCTTTGTCTTTTCTAGAATAAAAACTTCCTTAAACCCACCGTTTTTGTAGCTTACCCAGCAAGCGCCAACAACACAGATAAACCAGTTTTTTACAATGGAATTGTTTTATACCGCTCTAATAACATCCGGGGCTCAACAAAAAACAGGGACTCAAAGGACTCAACGGTGTTTTTCGCTATCGTCACCAGTAAGATTAAAAGTCGGGGTGCGTCGGCTTATCGTGGGGTTTCACTTATTACCTGCATGCGCGTTGAATAATGGAGCCGGATTATGAAGGCTTTTTATCCCTTGCAAAATAGATGTACGGAAGTAGCTCGGCCTGGAGGAATATCACTGCGGATCGGTTGCAAATGTTCGTAATTGAATGATTTTTTTACATTAATTATTTATTATAAAATAACTTATTACTTTTAATAATCACAATATTGTAACTAGTTATGAAAAGATAAATACTAGAGTGACTTGCCCGTTCGTCTCTAGTGAAAACCGCTTTCCGAATTAAAAAAAAAAAATTGTGCGCCTCACAAACATTTCTCTCGGTTCGGGGATCGAACCCGTGCTTCTAGTTTCACAGCCGGTGTCCGACCAATTGCGCCACAGAGGCTGTCAAATATACATTGTATTTGCTGTGGAACAGTCGAATAGCTGAAAGCTTTTGTGCTGAAGACTCCTTTGATTTGAAAACCCATGTCTTCTAATGTATTAAAGTGACTAGTTTGTTGCTGGTAAGTACTCGTATGTTGCGAGTGATGTGGGTTGGAATACCTGATGAGTAAGTGCTTTTAGCGGCTGATTTAGGACCTCTCCGTGTTTATGCAAAATGAGTATTCATGTTTATTTACTTATATTTTCAATAAGGGTTGACAATGAATCAACAATTGTTAATCTTATAATCGAGATAATTGTTTCGATGTAATTTGTAATTTTTTTATGAGCAAGAGGAAGATTATATAAGAAAGGAAAATATCGCCTATTAAGAAGAAAGTAATTAAATATGCATCTATACTACACTGGTGACAATACTTGGAACTGACACTTCTAATTATTGGCTTAAACTAGACCATTGTGGCGATCACGATAATGTACGGTATCACTATACGACCAATAGATAATTATATTCACTCAGAGGCATTAGACATTGCAATCAACTGAATTACGTTTAGCGGCCTTATTAAAACCAATTTTATCTTTCGAATGTTTGTCTCCTTCGCTCGAACTGAACTCATAAATCGTCTGAAAGAGACACAACATTCGATGATTAACCCCTTACTGCATGAATTTTGAAGGATGTTATTAAAAAAAATTAAATAAACTGAAATAGTTTTGACAAAAATTGCTTAATAAAGCAATAAAATATGCGTCATCTTATGAAGGAACACTTCATATGATAACATTTATTTAACTTTAAGTTAATGATTAGTTAACTGTTAAAAATTAACAAACTGTAGAAGCCATAAATGGCTTGGTATGCGGTAAGGGGTTTAGGTTTGAAAACTTCCTCTGAATAAGGTTGTATGTGTGTATTGGAATCTGATAATAAGATTACACATAAAGCTTACGCCGCAGACCACAGAAATCGATTCCTTGCTTGCAAACGCTATTACTAATGTACAAATCAAGGCCTTAAATAATAAATAGCCTATTTCACTTTAGGTATGTTGTCTAGAACATTGTTTACGTAAATGTTTTGTTGTCCTCTACCTGACCTAATGACAAACTGCCTTATGCGAATGATATGATATATACTTAGCATAATATTTCATGTCTTTAAAGTATAACAAAAGTGAGGTTGTCTGTAAGAAATCGCTATAGCGAAAAGATTGCTGATTTTTACATTCATTGTCATCGTTTTCCATTTTTATCGTTGATGTTTGCGTGTGCAATAGAGAATCTATAAATAAATAATACAAGTAATGCCATCGGTCCGACTGCTGTATGTAACAAGAAGAATTTCATTTATTCTTATAAATAATTACACCCAACAGTCACATACATAGTCCTGACCTTAGGTCCTGACCCCAAACTACGATCGAGTGTTGTGTCGTGAGTATCAGGAACTACGAAAGACTTTTCGGTTTCACGAACACTCCGACCCAAAAAAATATTTTTGGTTCACACAAACATTTGTTTCATAATGGAACCCGCGGCCTCTTGTTTCACAGCCAGAACCAACTGCGCTAGAAAATTTTAAATAATGTATATTCATAAATATACGTTTTAATAAATAACCTGACCATGATGTTGTTTATCATATCAAAGATGCTCTCGACGGCATAATATGTAATATCACGATAACACGTTCACACAAGATTTAATCCACATCTTTCAGGAAGATTGCGTCGCCGTAAGCAAAGGAGCCTGGTAAAAGACATAAGTTAGCTCAAAGCGAGCCACTATGGCCGATTTTCCTTTCATCCCTTTCAGATCCTACCAAGCGACACACAGGTCGACGCCCTATTTCACAACCAACGGTTTTAAATTACTTTTAAAGATTATTAAAATTTTCGTTCCAAAATTTTCTCATTTTAATATGCTATCATCGTATACGTCAACAAGCTATGACGTGTACCATTTTTCGTTCTCAACATTCTATAAATATTTTTCTAAACTTGGCTATTTTGTTTCTTTAGCATGAGTTGTTAAATCATGCGAGTTGGATTAATACAACAAAGCATACAGACACAAATATATGTAAAGATGTTATGTGTAATCCATGTTCAAAAATAAATTAATGCATAATCAGAAACAATTTTTTTTTCAAGTAATATTTAAAATATAGGCCTAATCAAAAGATAATGACAATTTATTTTAAGAAACACAATTTCCTGTGCTTCAATAATTCACTGGCGAATCAGCCTCGCACTTGGCACAGTAATATAAACAAAACTATATTTACCAAGGAGCAAGGACCTCGTAATAGCCCACAGATAGGGCTAACCACAATTCCGAAACTTATCTAATTTGACCTATCTCAAGAACAACTCGGCCCATGTTTGTTTAACATTTAACTCGTAATGGCTAGGTAAATAAGATAAGTTGGCTGTTATATTCAATAGTTTGGGAAATAAAGGCGTTTCGGTCCCAAATCCCGCGACGTGATAAGAGCGACAATGGCTGACTGCCGCCTCGGAGTCTACAACGGAGTACAGACGCGAACGGAAATTATTACCCTAATAAATTTATTTTTTTAACGGCACGTATCAAGGTTTTCGGGGCAAAAACCGACACAAAGGAATTATAGCGAATTCAGGAGCTTGTGAATTCAGATTTAAATATATCTTACGGATTTGCTTGCTTTTTATGAGGACGCGAACTCGTGGAATGAAAAAAAGTTTTGACACTGTTGAAATGGAATCCAATAGGGCTAAAAGTCTCCTGACACCTCATAAGAGAGACGGTTAGATATAGAAGCAAAACCAAAATGAAGCAAATAAATGATGTTTTCTACTCTCGTGTAATTTATTCGCTATCCATTCAAAAACCAAACTCCCACTATCAGCAAATGTCTATAGTATAATATATTAATGAAGCCTAGACAGAGTTATTGATTTGTATTATTTGGATCAATTTGCATAGCTTATTATGCTGGACATGTCGGGTTGAAACACTTGCCCAGGGGAATGCATTAGATTGGTTACAGGGTCCTATGTGGTAGAAACTGCTTTGTGAGCTGTGACGCAATATAAGGTACACTTGCGTAATATGTAATAATGAAGTTCTTAGTTGAGTATTTGATGTTTTAAAAAGCGCTGATGAAAATATGAACATGATAAACTTGTAATTCATATAAAGTTTTTATTGAAAATATAATTCATTATATTTACTTCTGATTTTATTGAATTCTTTATATACATTTCTAACTTAGCTCTATTTAAAAAACCCAATTTAATATAAATGAAATTCTACAGAGTTGCAAACTTGCAAAAATATAATTAACTTAAATTGTGACGTGAAATATTAACGGGCATAATTCTTAGTCGCGAAAGGTTCTGTCTGCGACTGTATACTGTCGCTTCACGGCACCAAGTTTTGTTTTCTTGGACGTCCCGCGGAGACAGTGAAAATAAGCTTATTTTGTAGTTATGACGTTTGCGACGACATCTGAATATTGTGTTCCCAAATTGTAGCACGTGAATACAGAAAGTGATGACTTTGTTGGTGTTTTGTTGCTTGGTTATTAACTGAATTGTTAACACTGTGACTTGTTGACTTCAAATTGAAGGAGATTATCTATTCAGTTGAATTATTACATATTAAATATTCTAACGTTACCACGTTAAACATTACCACATTCCTCCCCTCAATTATTTCATCAGCTTCAATAGACATCATTATATACAGAGCAGTATCTATTGTACTATTAGCGATGAAAAATGTTCTTTTAAAACATGCGACACAATGTGAAGCGGTTCCTCAAAGGAAATCATCACAATAAACTCTCAAAATACTCATGAATCGTACCCGTATCGACGGCCCTTGAAAATTGAGGGACAAGAAGGGAGAAGGGAAATATTGTTGGCCCTCCAACAACAGAAACCACCTCTATTATTCGGTTTATTCATATTATAACTGAAACTCTTTACAACAAGCGCAATCTCTTTAGAAGATCGTAAGGTTAAAGTACAAACCATTTAATAAAACACGGCAGCTTAATTCCCTTCTCAGCACCATAAGACACGGAGTTTTTGGCAAAAACTCAAAACTTTCCGCTATCCATCATCGCTCCCCGAAATTCCTCATAATTAATATGGTGTAAGTAATTAAGAAAGATTAAACTTGAGCAGAATAAAGTTTTAAGGAGATTAATATGAAATCTTGTCGCATAGCGTGGCTTAAAAAACTGCCAGATTAAAAGTGTTCAAAGGTGCCGGTGAAAAGGCCCTCTACCCGCCTCCCACGTGAGTAGGTATACGAATTCTATTGAATTCTGAACGAGTTTTCTTTGCTGAAATTATATTACGAGCAGTTTTCGCGAATTTGCCTTTTGAATTCGACATATAAACGTTAGAATTGGTTAATGGAAGGGTTTTCTATATATTTTTCAATATATGTGCATGGCAATGTGACTTCGATGGTCATGGTAGTACTATAGTGCAATTTAAGGAGAGTACCATATATGAGAGTGCATACCATTTGTAACATGAATTGAACTGAATACGACACTGGGCATTCTCTAGTAAACCACCATTTCTTTGGGTGCACGGTGACAGATACAACAAAATAGCCTAAATATACTTTTCAAGAGTGAGTGTAGGTAATGAGTAGATGAAAAGATTAGATTTTATTTGATTTATTTTTAAGATACAATATTATTCTTTCAGAATTCGAAAGAGGTGAAAAAAAAAACATAATTATATACTTCAGAAACAAAAATAACACGAATTTATAATTATTTTTAATGATATTCAACTCTTATTAGGTGCGCAGGAGGAAGTACTCTTAATTCAGTTAATTAATACATGCGATATGCACACTTACAGCGTGATAAATATATACCTTTTTGTTCCGTACATCCGTACAAAGAGGGGCTTTGAAAAGGGTTAAAGTTATTTAGGGCTGCCACGCCGAGATTTAAAAATATTTTTTAGTACATCAATGATGTATTAGGAAAATTGTACTATCAAGATCTAAAATTTAATGCTAAAATTATATAAACACACAATAGTCTTATTTATTTGGAGTTACAATTATATGTATAAGTATATTTTTGCAAACAGCATTTAAAATCTCGTTAACAACGTATCTGTTATAATTTATATACAATTGTTTGTATGTATATTACATACATTAAACATTGTACATTCATATAAGGAGTAAAACAAAATCATTATCTGCTCACACATCTGTTCATAATGTCATGAATTTATTTATTTATTTAAAATGGTACACTAACAGCATAATACATTCAATCACTTATTTTTATACGACATGACTATTTAAAGATGTGTATGTCCATTATAGGCATATACAGCTCTGCCCAAAATAAACAATAACTATAACTATGACTTAATTATGAATTAATAATTTTATGGTTATAAACTGCTGACAGCCCTGTCAAGCCCGGGCAGGAGCCCCGATGGGATAATGTATTCCTTCCCCAGACAGAAATGCCTTACAATTTCACACTATGGGAAAATTCGATAAGTGTATTTCCTACCGCCGGATCCTCCTGGAGATTTAATCGAAGTTTTCGCAAACTCTTCATTAGATTACCTCAACGTTTCAAACGGGAATTGTACCTTCCTACCACTTTTAAATTACATTTTAGTTTAAATTTGTTCTTACTATTTGGGACTTAGATTTTCTCTTTAGCTCTTAGTATTTACTAGTTCCAATTTTAATTAGATAAACTTTATAAAAGTGAACTATTTTACGCGGTGCGGTGATAAATAGAGCTGATATTTCTAAGGAGGCTAAAACTATCCCTAAGTATTTAATAACTTACAAAACAACGGTTCGGAGGTATTAGAAATGAAATCCTTTTTTGAAATATTACTTGTATTAAGGCACATGTAACAGAACATTACACAGTAGTATAAAAATCAATACGATACATTTTATTTTTATTGCAATGAATAGCGAGACGAACGTGCCGTTCGCCTGATGGTAAGCGATACGACTGCTCATGAATAGTAGCAAAACCAAACAACACCTTGAACAGAACATTATATTGAATTATATTATAATATCCTTCTCTAAATTAATATTTTATGTAAGCTCCCTCACTTCTCTCTACGTTCTGATCAACTTACACGTTGTTTTTAAAACCTTTGGACTTTAAAATGTTTCATATTCTCTAAAAGTCTTAAGGCCACTCCATTCAATATCGATCTAGTGTCCGGTTTCGAAGCACTAGACACAAGAGTTAGAGTCTTGCAAGCAATCTTAAAACTAAACAAAAACTTTACATCAACTTGTTAACCTAACCTTCAATATGGCATATAACTAGTGTTGCCAGGTTTAGTTTTTAAAAATTCGGGACAGGACATTAAAATAAGCGGGATTATGAGTTCTTCAGCGGGACGCCTATTAAAGAAGAGGGAATTATATATTTTTTTGCTTTCACACATTAGTACTCCTCCCTCTTTCTAGCAGCATATATTTATCACATCGAAAACCGTCGCGTCTCTGGAGGCTCTCAAAGATAATAGCCGTTTTTGGTTATTATTATAATAATGGAAGCACAGCTCCACCAGACTAAGTACCATATCTCTCGAGGCTTCAATTCATGAGGCGCTATGATTTCATACCATGCATACATACATAAATTGACGCCTTTTTTCCAGAAGGGATAAGCACAGGTTTCTTAAGTTACTCCAAATTAAAAAAAAAATGCATTTTCCTCTAGCGTTTGCCTTCGCGTTTGGTCTTCATCGAGTTATTCCTTAAATTCTCAGACTATAACTTTTTCGATTTACCAGAACGATCTTTATTTCCAAGATGAAAATTAATATTTTCCAACACGCCTTTGCACATGAATTCTGACAAATTATGCTCGTGATAATGCTCGTAGAGAATTAAGTGAAGTTAAGATGCGTTTTTCTTTTAAATTACATCTACATGTACATGTCGTAAAGTAAAATTCGCCAGAAATACTCTCTAAGCGGTATGAAACTTGAAATTGTAACGAAGGAATTTTCATTGGAGCTAGCTAATATTCACGAAGATATAAGTTCACTAACAGTATTTCCTTGCACATGTGTTACCATCTAAAATAAGAAAGCTAGGAATTCGTGAATAAACCGCAAGAACTTATTCAAAGTCCTGAATTTTTTTGAAATCAGCCTATGGAAACAACTTTAGAATCGAATTAGATACTAAGTAGATTAAGAATTGTAGGAAAACGCGAAATACAGTACGGATTATAAAAAAGTGTGTAATATTTAGTTTTTTATTCGTTCTGAGAGGGGTGGTCAAAAAGCGGGACATTTGGCGTCCCGCCGAAGGTTCAATCGGGACGCGTCACCAAACCCCTGAAAAGCGGGATGTCCCGCGTAAAGCGGGACACCTGGTAACACTACATATAACCCTGTCCGATCCAAGACGCGCATTTAGATATCTCATTTGTAGTATTAAAAATATATAATAAAGGATAATATAATTATCGTATGTTATAATACATATTTTATTATTAATATTACACTAAAATGTAGCAAAGTTTTTTTAATTTTAACAACCACAACACACATTCTGACAATTCAGAAACGTCGCGCCCAGTCGCGCCGCACTTTGCTTGTTACGAACGCGGTTGTTAGCAGTGTAATGTGAGTTTCCCAATTTTTAAATTTATTTTATTACGAATATTTTGTTAAAAAAATATTATGTGTAACGGATCTTTTAAAAAGAACACATTAATACCTTTACATATAAGACGGTTTTTTTTGTCACCCTGTATAATTGTATATATTCAAATAGTAATTTGTGTATTAGCTCATGTACGTCCCACTGCAAGGCACGAGCCTACTCTATAATCGACAATACCATTGAGAGTGGTAGGGGCATATAGTCCACTAAGCTGGCCTAGTGGGGGTTGACGGTCTTTACATATCATAGAAATTCATACAAATCTGAAATCACTATGGTATGCTAGATTTTTATTCTCAATCAATTAATTATTATAAAGAGTGCTTAAAATTGTGATAACCAGAGAAATAAGCATCTTCTACCGGTGAATATTCTGTTCACATTGCATTGCACTTACGCTTACATTGTAATCACTATGTCTTACTTATATGAGAAACTTCAATAACGTGCATACATTAGTTTAATGCATAGGTTACTTAAGGGGATGAGGAAGTCATTTATACTTTCTGCCCCTCGGTGGTTCTATAATTATGATCTGTTTTTTTTTATAGAATAGGGGTAGTTAATGAGCACACGAGTCTCCTATAGAATAGTTATCATTGCCGTATATGGACAGCTATTATTCTAGATATAGCTTGACAAAATACCAGTGACTAGGAGTGAAAATTCAAATGGGAAGCCACAGTCCTGTGCAAAAATATGACCTAAATGAAAGAGTAGTTGATCTGTAAAAAGAGAAGCTGGTTGGAATCGCAACATACGGAAGTTTAGTCAATACTGGGCAGTGGACCCATGTTTAATGCCAGAATTCGTTTGGGATCATATTATGTTGAACCACAGACATAAATCTAACAAGACGGCACAAACTAAGCGGGTCAGTTATTTGTTCCATCACCACATAAATTGATAAAATCCTATATTTACGCGGGACCGATTTATAATTTCAGCGTGTTTTGAAGAACTTGATAACCGAATTGAAAATTGTCAAGAGACGGAGTAGTGTGACTATAACTTCGTTGAAGTTAGTAGACCAAGCTGACTTTGGACATGTGAAATGTATGATATACTTGCAGCATCTATTAAGATTAATATATGCTAGTTCAACTAAGAATTTATGGATCCGAAATCTGCTCAGTTCACAGTACAATATATCTATATTTAAACTTACGAAACGTGCATTATTTAGTAGTTTATACTGGGAATACCGCATGCAGGTGAAGTATGCATATCTCAGATAAGTATTATGAAGCACTCAGAACAGCAGCACTACTGCGGTTCTTATCATAATTACCTCACTACAGTTGCCTATTATAGCTATAATAAATGTTGCAGACACTGTAATAAGCTACTAATGGTATGCCTGGATGATTTAAGTGCAAGTAGTTGAAATATATATAATATCTTATAGATTTTTTTAAGTCTGTTCATCTGTGAAACACTGATGTCATCAAAAATATTAGTTGTGAAGTGGTAAGGTCATAAGTTAGATTCTCCGATCAGGCAATTATTTCGTGTGAGTACATTGGTTTTAAAAATCACGAGTTGCCTGATTCCGGAATTTGTACCCGGCTCTATCTTTGGACAGAAAAAGTTCTGCTATATTTTGGGTGGCGCCATCAGCACTTCTGCCTTCCCAATCGCGACTTTTGACATGACCACATGTATATAATATCGACTAGTTTAAATTACATCATTCCCAATTGAAGTAGCGAAATATCTTGTACTGGCCTATGACGCATCACTCAGTGCTAACCTCAAAACGAAACCAGACGTGAGTTAATGCATCCTAAACATTGCCACGAAAATCTAAATTAAAATCACGGAACCCACAAATCAATAGACTTATCTATGGTAAATAGGATTACTAATGTGTGGGTTCAAGCGATGGAGACTGTCATGGAGCTTGATAAGTATTAACTGACTCAATTTCGAATTGGCGCATGCAATTTTGGACGCAATCTATTTTGGTCTCAGTCATGATAGTTGATGAATTGCTCTGTCGGGCAAATCACATGCGCATTTGAATTGTTAATTTTGATTTCACAGTATGTCAATGCCTGCTAACCTAATGACTGTTGGCTTCGAACCGTGGGTCCAAGCGGTTTTCATTAATATCTTAATTAATTTCTTAATGATGTTAAGAAATCATACATGCTACAATGCTTTTCCTTTTCTGTTATTAGATTTGGATCTATTCAGATTTAAGAAAAGGTCATATAGCCCTACTGGTTATTGTTTGTAACTTATGTACATGAGAGATACAGTATTTCTTTATGAAATAATTATAAAGATATGTTTCTATGAAGAGAATGAGACAAATTAATTGCATAATTATAATTTCAGTGTGGTATTCCTGTTAGAAGCGGCGAGATTTACGATCAAGGAAAAAATATATTCATGTCCACATTCCCCTATAACAAAAAGTATATATTCTACATGATAAGAAACAATTAACACTGAGCTCTAACCATTAAAGAAACAGGACTGCTTTTAAAACTACCACGTTCTATATGCACACATAATAACTTTTAATAATTCATGCGAGTGTTTGGACTTTTAGTCCCGTGCGGCGAAGTCTACTACATAAACTGCTTTACATTGATGTAATGCGTTTTAATTCTAATCCCATGTTGGCCAAAGTTCGTAAAAATCGAAAGTAGTTCACGAATATACCGTGAGATGTCGCTATTGCAATATAAAAATAGGTAGGAAGGAATTTTTACACATATTACCTTCGATCAAATATACACTAGATACAACATGAGCGCTTAGAAAATGGCACCAAAAAAGAGTGCTTAAGCACTCTTTCGCCTTCAGTCACGCACCGACCGTTGCATCTAAAACGTCGTAAAACTTTAGACAATATTATTTGAAAAGCTACTTTAAGCTCCAGGAATAAGGTGGAATTTGTGTTAATATATTTGGAATATGTGATCTTTTTGTTTACTTTTTTTAATGTCATGCATCGGTGCCACTTTTTAACAGAACTTTTACAGGGAACTGTGTATCTAGTGTATATTTGATCGAAGCATATTACTATCACTAATGTGTCGTTTGTATAGAAATCTTATGGTTTATATTAATATCAATTACTAATTTTATAAAAAGGATTATAAATAAACTGACAATGCAAATACTTTGGCCATAAAACAGTTTATGTTTGTATAAAAGTCGGTTTCTTACGTAATCGTCCATTAGTGATATATCAATGTCTGACTGCGAACGTTAGGCGTCACGGCAAATTGGGATTAATAACACTCTCTGAGATGGAATGCTCCATTTTCTCCTACTGATTAGGCGAGAAGACAAATTGGGCCTACAGACAAAAGACAATTCAGAATTCAATCAGAATATCGCGCCATATGCTTAAAAGGCGGATTCGAAATTCTAATAAGCCTGGAAATAATTTATTCATTAAGTTCGCCGTATTCTTTGATTTTTGTACATGAAGTTTGATTAAAGTTCTGCCATGAATTATTAATAGAAAAATTAAAGGAATAAGAAATTATTAAAAACTTAAACAGCGACGTGTAAGAACGGATGGTATCGGAAAATGAATATTCTTTTGTAATACAATATTAATCTACATAATTTGACAGGCAATCTATATTCTAGCAGCATGGGGAATATTATATAATTATTTTAACATAATCGCCATTATTTTACTTGCCTGAAATGAGGGTAAGCCTTTTATTTAAATGACTCCTCTCATTTTGGATGCAATATTTTGTACATTAAATGGAAAATAAATTCAATGTTGTACATCGTTTTGAGTACTTCATAGGTTTAAAAATCGGTTATCTGAAACGTAAATAGTTCTACGGGAAGTATATTTAAAAAGACGGGAAGGATAAAAAATATTTTAGTTTTGAAAACTACTTTTCGATTGCATCTACACAGCAAGAACTAAATAGGAAAAGATTTCCATAGATACTTATATGAACTAAAATATCGTACATTTTTAATACATCTATCATTTAAGTACGTTGTCACTGGCGTAAACTTTAACAAAGCATTATCCGCTTTGCTCTAAGCCAGCCGTTACTGAAGAATTCTCTGGAGACGCGTCTCTAAGCACGCTCTAATCGGATATAGCTTTGTGCCTTTGAGTATAATCCGTCATAGATACAAAGGCATTCGCTGTTAACGCGTGTGAAGCAAATTCTAGATATGGAGGAGGAATAGCATGAATGCTACAATATCTACATAAATGTTAGAGACACTTCATTTAGTTAGTGTTAAAATTAAATAAATTTTTTGTCGTCCCTGCGAATTCCAGGGTTCACCTTTGACTTTTTGAAGATGTGTTTATGGATTACTACGCATATTAACAGCGATGGAAATCATCGTGAGGAAACCTTTAAAAGTATCATATATAGCGAGGAAACCTTCATAAGTATCATAGAGATTTTGAACACAAAAATCTATGGTACGTAAAGTCCGCTTACCCGCATCTATGCCTTAATCATTGTATAGAAGATCCGTGCTCTACAATACTAAAAAATCAAAATAATCACACACAATATTTTACATTTTAAATTAAAACAACCTATTTAAATTTCACGACACATTTAACCCTACACGGCTAAAATAAACATGTAATTTAAATAGCTGTTTTCCGTGTGGTCTGTTTGACCAGCGGCGATGGAAAGCGGTCCCTTGTCGACTCGCCCTTGACCCGTTAGCCGCGAGTGCACGCGTGACGTCATGCCGAGCCCTGCCCAACCGTATTTTAGCACTGATTTAATAAAGGGTTAGTGTAACATTAAAGTGGCTGATTTAGTGTTGAAAAATTGTTTGCATGCTAATTGTTTCAGAAGGGTTATGTTAATGTTTTGTGGACATGTGTTACTATTTATTACGACTATTCATAATAAATTTCCCTATGGAAAGCATATAAATAGAGTAATTTAGGTACAATGGACTCGTATTTTCTCTTTGTTGGTTTTTTTATGACTTTTATTTTTCTTTGACAGAAATAATAAAATATCTTTTCGGTATAATATACGAGAATACGTGTGAGATAATGTATTTTTTTATTAGTTTTTACAGCGCTACATATTAAACACAGTATGAAGGTAAATAATAATCAAGTCTTATGTGTGCTAATCATAGACGTATATACAGAGATCATTTACAGAGACAGCTTAATATAGTTAACTATATAAATATGAATCTCATTTCCTTTTGATTTATCCGCAAGTCATTTATATCATAATTAATGTCTCATTTGGGACAAAAAGTTCAATTTTGTTTCACAAGATCTCTCTTTGACGACGATGGGTTAATATATTAATTTATGTAACTCGCTTTCCAGACAATTTGCACTTTAAGGAATGTATATATGTGCATACATACCTATATGATTTTGAAACTGATTCAAATATGCGAACAGTGCGTCTCGGATATGTAATGAAAAATCACTCAAGCGTAAATCATTAGTCGATGGCAAAATGCCCAGATAGCTGATGACACGTCCTTGTACCTTAGCAAAGTCGACGACATTGACCATCGAAATGAAATTATGCTTGTTTTATCGTACTATTCACTTTTACAAAATCTATTTTTTTTTAAAGTAAAGGCTCGTAAGGTAGATATGGTCCAGAATAAGGAGGTTGGTCATGATTAATTACCGAACAGGCGAAAGTAGTTTGTTAAATGCATCTCCTGCTCTCTCGATTTATTTATGTCTGTCTAATTGTTTCGTTGTGAATCTTCTCTTATATATATATATATATATATATATATATATATATATGTATATATATATATATATATGTCATTCTATAAGTAGAATTATAACACTAAATTTACTACACCCATATATAAACGAGCAAACCTAAAACAGTTACCTTTAGAAGAATAGGCATTTAACTGCGCAAATGCGTGGCTGCCAACAATAACATTCTTAAAACGCCTATAAAACATAACCGGTAAAAAAAAACTACAATAAAACATCTAGCGCAGGTAAAGCCGTATACCAAAGGAGTATGCCCATTCATAGTATCGGTAAAAATATCCCGATACCGATACTGCTTAAAATTAATTAAAGCATTTTTATGGTTTTTCCTTAAACGTTTTTCTATTTTTTCCAGAGCGAAAGATTTTTATAAAATAAAATAATTATCATTATATTTTACATTTCGTTCACAGATGCGAAGACAAAAAAAAAATATTGGACTTCAGGTTCATTTTTCCAAGAAATCAGGACCAGGGTCGCAATTATGTCTATATTTATTGAAAAACTAGCGGCCCGGCCCGGCTTCGCCTGGGTGCAAATACAGATTCCAGTCCATATTTTATTTAAAATCAACATGACTGCCGTTGTCTTAGCTGCTTATCCAATCCAATCCTATACCTATTCTTCTGTCCCATTTTATCCACCTTACATTCTATTCTATCCCATCTCTCCAGTAGTAAGTAGGTAGTTTTAAATTTGATATTTACAGACATACTGTTATGATAGTCTATGTCAAATATTAGGACTTTATGCTGAAATTTAATTTGTGACAAAACTTAAGATTTATTAAACTTATTAAAAAAATAATCGAACAGATTAACAACTGAAGTTAGCTAAAATTAAGTTTCTCGAGTTTAGTGCGGGTTGAAGGATTTTATTTAATGTAGAAATTACTCCGAAAAGTCAGAGGTGTGTCCTGGGATTTGAACCCGTGACCATCGTAAACTTGTTGGCAGTCGCGTTTGGTACGTTACCAACGGGCAACCACGCGATTCTGTGAATTACTTTTATTTATTTGAGAAGACTATTTATACATATCGACGGCGAAGTGCCAATAAATCCTAAGTGACAAAGTCATAAATTCACACAAACTGAAAAACCCCTAATTTTTTTGTTAAATTAAAAAGTAGTTACTATAGTTATTAATGGGGAATAGTAATAATGTAAATGTATAGTAAAATACACTTAGGAGATTTCACTAAAACATCGGCATAATACCTTTATATTTAAAAAACGATTAGAAAGTTTATTTCTCAAAAAAATAGTTAGGAGGTATTGGTACTTCACCGTCGATATACAAATTAATAAAACCTTCATACTGCCTTACCAGGCGACGTAAGTAATGAAACAAATATTCAAAAATATAAAACTGCATATCGTTTCATTACAATGCGGCATCAACGTACCAATACTTTTATTATTCTTGAGTCTGAAAACAATACAAATGCGGAATTTAAATTTGTCCCCCAACGCATCTAAAGGTATCAATTCAAAAAACAATGTCCTTTATGAAAACGAAAAATTATAATTAGATATATTTTGGTGAACTCCGGCAAAACGCTTCGATAGAGTATATCTTGTTTAAAACTGTTGCAATACTCTCAAAAAACGATGGGCTATTTTTGTAGATATGGACATCATTTAATTTTACATTTAACAAATTACGCGAAAGACGCCGCATCTAGATATTATATACACAATGTACACACTTTTTGAATTTTGTTCTATTTCGTCAGCCGTCAATGAAAGACAATGGAAAGATAGATCATTTTACGTTGGTTGGTAGTTGAACCTTGACCGTCGTTTACCTCTCCCGTCAACCAAACAAAGGTCATCCTATATTGGCTGGTCGCATCACGCTTGAACAATTAAAAAATTGGCTTTTTCTCGCAATTTTTCCATTTTTTCTCACCCCTAAAACCTTCCCAGGACTTCCACGAATATTTCAAGACCAAAATCAGCCAAATTGGTCCAGGCGTTGTTGAATTATGCGGTTACCAACACATTTTGCGATTCATTTTTATATATAAGATATATTTTTCTCTACACAAAAAAGTAGATTTCATCGAGGCACAAAAGTCTTCGCACCGATACAAAGTCTCATAGTAAAATGGGCATTCTCCTTTGTAAGGCAACGTTATATTAACGCAATCAGCCGCTCGCCCAAACAATTCCAAGGTGAGGCGAGATGATCGATGGCCCGCGCATTAGGCCCATTACGCTTTTTATCTCGTTCCCTTCGCCCTTATCTGCCTACGTCACTACTCACTAGTCTAGAATACCCGGGAATACAGATTTATTATTTACTATCTTAGCATCATTTTTCTCACAAAAAACCGACGTTCGAGATGCGAACGTGTCATTAAAGAAAAATAGGATATCGGAATGTTATGTTGTGATATATTTACGTATCAATAAGGCAATTTATTTTATGGTAACAAAGGCTTATGTTTAATAGTAAAAGTTTTGTTTATTTTCAAAAATATTATAATTCGTATATATTCCGTATGTTCTTAAGAATAACTCTTCAATGTTTTATCGTTAATTGTAATATGATATTAATTGTATAAAGTTCATATTAATTAACTGTAAACGCGAAAGCGTTTTTGTATTTATTGTGAGACGCAGCAACAGATATAATACTTGAGGGATGACTATACTAAGAATTGGACATTATTATAATACAAAGATATATTTTATAAATTGGTGAGTTACATAGGCTACATTTTACCCAGTCGGCATATCATATAAAACTATGTAACATTATTCAATGATAAATAATTCACATAATATATACATACATAAACTCACTCCTTTCTCCCAGGACTTTGTGCCCGATATGGCGAGAGACTCGCACCCTATCACATCGTGGGATAAAATAAACAAGGCGAAATATAGGTCCTAGTAGCATTTCTGCCTACCCCTATAAATTTTAGATACAATAAAACAATAACACACTTTAAGCGGAATTATTTATATTCCAATAAGAAACACAGCGTTGTCTGTGTAGGCAAAATGTTTTCTTTGTTCAACCAACACGGGCTAATCAAAACCTTAAAGATATTTCACTTAACGAGCCTTCCGAGTCATTAATTCTGCTTTGCAAAGGCCTGCCAAAAGCAAAGCGCTATAAAATCACTACATTAAACCTTTTAATATACAGGAATATTTATTGAATACATAATTAATGTTAATATGCCGTTTTTGGAAATAAAAAAGAGGTAATTTCTCGCGTCTTGGACAAATTAAACTCAAAATTATTAAAAAGCAAAGCGCTATAAAATTACTACATTCAACCTTTTAATATACAGGAATATTTATTGGATACATAATTAATAATAATGTGCCGTTTTTGGAAATAAAAAAGAGGTAATTTCTCGCGTCTTGGACAAATTAAACTCAAAATTATTAAAAAGCAAAGCGCTATAAAATTACTACATTCAACCTTTTAATATACAGGAATATTTATTGAATACATAATTAATGTTAATGTGCCGTTTTTCGGAATAAAAAAAGAGGTAATTTCTCGCGTCTTGGACAAATTAAACTCAAAATTATTAAAAAGCAAAGCGCTATAAAATTACTACATTCAACCTTTTAATATATAGAAATATTTATTGAATACATAATTAATGTTAATGTGCCGTTTTCCGGAATAAAAAAATAGGTAATTTCTCGCGTCTTGGACAAATTAAACTCAAAATTATTAAAAAGCAAAGCGCTATAAAATCAATAAATTCAATCTTTTAATATACAGGAATATTTATTGAATACATAATTAATGTTAATGTGCCGTTTTTCGGAATAAAATTAATTCAAATTTTTAAAAATTTATTTTCTATTTTTTAGTTGGGTTTTCTATATAAAGCGTGTTTTTTAGTTTTTTTAAACTATTATTTATTTTCTACTTTTTAGTAACATAACGCCATCTGTTGGTCAGTAGTAACATTTGACACTTGAAGAATACAATGTTAACGCCATCTAGCGATGAATAGTGCAAACATTCATTATTGACGTTATCACGCCATCTAGTGGTCAGTGGCAATGGTCATCAATTATAAAAATAATTAATCCTGGCGAATCTAATCAGGATAATCATATATTTTAATCGAATTATTGTATTGTCATCGGTCTTTGACAGGTGTGCAAAATTTCAATGAAATCTGTCCGTTTAAAGTGGGTCAAAATCGCGTCTTAAGGAGTCGGTTATAAACATACAAACAAACATACAAACTAACATACAAACAAACATACAAGTGAAGCTAATATAAAGCGTGTAAAAAGAGGTAATTTCACGCGTCTTGGACAAATTAAACTCAAAATTATTAAAAAGCAAAGCGCTATAAAATCAATAAATTCAATCTTTTAATATACAGGAATATTTATTGGATACATAATTAATAATAATGTGCCGTTATTGGGAATAAAAATAAGGTGATTTTCTCGCGTTTAAAAAAAATTACGTTCAGAATTATCATAAGTAATAGTTCAAAACTCATTCGGCTTCTATACGAAGTAAAAGCTCAAATCAAGCGAACTATGTCACCGAAACTGTCTTAAAATTGTGGTTATAAAATCTGTTTCAAATATTTTATAAATAATAAATAACACCCAACAGTCACATACATAGTCCTGACCCAACACTAAGATCGAGTCTTGTGTCGTGGGTATCAGGAACTACGAGTAACTTTTCGGTCTCACAAACACCCAGACCCGGAAGAAATATTTGTGGGCCGCACAAACATTTTTCGCTGTGCGGGGATCGAGCCCGCGACCTCTCATTTCACAGGCGGCGTCTAACCAACTGCGCCACGGAGGCTGTCTTAATTTTAATATTCACACTCATATGCTAAAAGCGTGAGTCCATGGCAAATTTGTTCCATGAATATTTAAAAATAGAACGTTGTAATAAAGCATAAGCTTTATTTTTTTTTCTATTTTCAGCCTTACATAAGTAAGGCTTTTCTTTAATTTAGACATAGCAAACTCCTACATTAAGTGCATATTACTAATCCAAACAAGAAGTATGGGTGGCGTGTTGCCAATAAGTTGTTTCTTTTGACCTTAGACCCTGTGTCGCAACTCGCAAGCTATTCTCATAATATATGACGTCTTTATTTTATTTAGCTTGTGAAATTGGATTCCAAAATTTCAGGAGGTTACGAAGTATGCTTTAATTCGGGTGATGGTAAGTTCATACAAGATATCAAGATATTTGCTACCGAAAACGAAGTCGGATTGTAGTTTTAGTGACTTCAGACACAACGCGACTACAATGTTTTTACTAAAATAATAGTGTATACCCTTTTATTTTTAAAGACGCTATGGCACGCAAGAGTTTAAATTATTATTTTAGCAAAAACTATGGATTTACCACCCAAACACGATGGTATTTAAAAATCACATAAAATTGTGGCGTTTTTTTCGTGTTTAGTTCCTAAAACTACCACCCGGCTTCGTTTTCGGTAGCAATCTTGATATACCCTGTATATTGAAGTAACATGAAAGCCATAGGAAAAGTCTTTAAATAAATGTTTTCCGTAGCTAGAATATTATAAAGTTATTGACTGTCATATCTATGTCATTTATATTTCAGCATTATGAATTAAATGGTAAACAAGCGCTGGCTTAATATTCTTAAAGCCGAGGATTTCAAAGATTTCAATTGGCTGGAATAACATAAGGTAGAAAGGTATACCCTTCTCACATTGAAATAACAGCTTTTACGCAAATCACAACAAATATTAGTTACAAAATTCTAAAAACACAAGGTTTTAATACAACCCTTTCAATTGAATATCTAGCGATGCGTATAAATCAATATGGAGTTTGTTTTTGTCAGACCTTTTCACATAAATCACGGGGATATTTCCGCGCTATGACTTATGGCAACATAAAGTGCTGTCAGGATCGATATGTCCTCATAAAGATATTGATGACGGCCCGCGAGAGCTTACCGAATGATAAAAGAGTCTTCTAGTTTAGCGACACCGGAGATAAATGTATTAAATAGAACATAGTGAATCAGCATTCGAATTAATTATTCTAGGGTTCCTTTTGGATTGGAAAATCAATCCGAAGTCCTTATTGTAACATGCACGCCAATCATTATAATTATCACCATACTCTTTCTGTATAACACGTTTAAAACACTATTTTAAAAATATAACTATTTTCTGATATTTAAAAAACTCACCAGATTTGCTCACTCGGTACCGCAGACCTCGCCCGCCTTTAGGATGACTCCGGTTATACGTTCCAAAGTCACCGTAATTATTGTTAACCCTGCTGTAGTCGGCTAGATGCCGGTTCCCGTCTAAATGGTTAGGCAGGGATCGATTCCACCCCATAACATCGCCGACGACTGAGCCACAGACGGACGATTCCGTCTGACTTTTTGTGTCGCCATTGCAGAGGTCGCCGCTCGATCTGGCGCGTCGGCCTTTTAGACCCTTGGCGGAGTGTTGGCTGATGTTGGAGCCCATGACGAGGCGGGACCTCACGGGGGCCCCGCCGACCGCATTGCGCCACTCGGCTGCTGCGGCGCGGTTGCTATCGGGTTGACAGGTTGGATCTGGAAAAAAATTTGATTATGTTATGGTTGCTGTTAGTATAGACTAATATAGTAATAATATGTATAGGCAATAATAGTATTCCGCACTTTAACTGGTGGAGTTTGGCTTAAGTTCCTGCATTCTGACAGTCCTATGAATAAATAAATGTATTCCCGTACAAAACTTCAACACCAAATTACTCCTGTGATTGAAAAATGTGGGTGTGTAATGTATAATTAGTGTATAAAAAAATATTTGCTTAAAATTCCAGGGAATATCGGACGGCCGGACATAAAGTTAAACTCACGATTTTTTATATATGTTCGTACATTGACAACCATATTAGGAGAATTAACCGTTTTATAGTTTTAATGGATACATGGATACAAGTGTTTTTATTCATTATTTACGTCAATATACAAAGAGCCTTTGTCATATCGCATATACTTTTGTGTAAAATATTTCGACAAACGCAGTAAAACAATGAAAACACGACGTTGTTTATTGATTAATTTTATTCAAAGCAATCTTTTTTATTTTAAAATATTCGAATGGTATTCAACATCGTTAGAACATAAGAACGTTATTTCCTTAATAACTTTTCTGTAGACTTATAAAACGCTATAATTTCCCAAATAAAAAACCTTATTCGTTGTTAATTTGCTGCGACAATAAGGCAATTAACTTTGAATTAGCACGCATCGCTTCAAATTCATTTTTAATGGCAAATTAAGTGTTTCAAATTACTTCGTGGTAAACGTACTTCATAAAACAATATTAACTTAAAAAATAATTTTAGTATACAAAAATAATATATTTAGAAGAAAATTATTTTTGTGTAATAAAATCATGATGAAAATAAAATATCTTATAGTTGCTTAGGAAATAAAAAGTGTAGGTGATGTCTTCAAATGACTTTGTATGAATAGACTAAAGATATTAAAAAAAACACAACTGTAGATGGATGTTTAGACCACAGTAAATTTATAGCCTTTGATAAGTCTAACTGGGTACAAGCGATAATATACTGTATCGACTCATACACGTCCCACTGCAGGGCACGGGCTTACTTTACAATCAAGAGTTTGATCGAGAGTGGTTAGGCCATGTAGTCCACCACGCTGACCTAGTGCGGGTTGGCGGACTTTACACACCATATACATTTTACAAATCGCTACGGTATGCAGATTTCCTCACGATGTTTACCTTCACCGTTAAAGTGCGTGGTGATTGACTATCAATACACACATGACTCCGAAAAGTCATATAGTTTAAGGGTGTGATAATTAAAGTATACTTGATTTTTATAACATCAGTATATAAACTATAATTTACTCAATCTCGTAACCATCTTTCGCTAATAGATACTCTATATAGACATGTGTGATAGTCTCATACTTCCACAAAGACCAGATAAAGAATAAAAAGAACCCGAAACTCAAAACACTTGTGTGGGTTTCCATTTTCACTATATGTATGAAATTTATTTTGAAAAGAGTAACACTAGAGATTCTTGCCCGTTCGTCTCTGGCAAAAATCGCTTTCCGAACCGGGTGGTAGATAAAAAAATGACAATCTAAATGATGTAGAACTTTTCAATGGATTCAATAAATTATTTTCATTTTCAATATGTTAGCGGTTCTGTTGTAAATAGTCTACCTCCAGAAAAAAAATATGGATGAAGACAACATACCACCAAATAAAACTTTGAAAATTGTTTACCACGCATAACAGACCATATAGCCAGTAAATAAAGTATTCTACGCTTCTATTACGTGCAAGTTCCCGTTTGATCTCACAATAACTCCCGCTTCATTGCTTCACGTCAATAAAAGAATAATGGCGTATAAAATGTTTAAATAAACAAACAGCTACATTGTACTCACATCTTACTTTATTACTTTCCCTTCATAATCTTCTAAGTATGAGGAAAATTGAACAATTACAAAGATAAAAGTCTAGCCACACTTATTCAACTTAGTTCTGCCTTGACCATAGAAAAGACAATATTTTTATGGAGCCGCTAACTTATCTATTCCGCATTCTATTCGGCGTTCGCGACATAAAACGACAAAGTGGGTTTTTATCATTGATACTCTTGCTCTTGGTGTTTTTGTGCATCGTTCAGAATCGTTCCTCACTAAACAGAGCTATTTGCTCATTGTATTTGCTTCATTCAGTGCTGCGCGCACTTCATAAGATAAATCAAGATCTTTCATCAAAGTACGAATGGAGCAGCAATGTATAGACTCCCTAAGGCACCTGACGTTTGATATGGCAGCTAAATTAAAAATAAATGAACAAAGAGGCTTATTAAACTTTCATGTTAAGGACTTAGGCTTAGTGCGAGCGTCGGATACGTTCGAGTGACTTCCAATCTTAAGGGAGCGTCTACGTTTAATGGCTAAAAGCTTAAGTCTCTAGATGAAACGGCAGGTTTAGGCCTGAATCACGTCTGAATTGAAGCACATTAACTATTGAAATTATTATTTTGTAAATGCGTAGCAGAAATGAGTATAGATGCGTAAGCATCTTCATGCGTATAAAGTTGTCATGTGAGATATAGGCCTAAGTTGTTGTCCAATATCACACACTAATTTTCGCGAAGGCATGTACCCAGCAGTGAAATATACCTTGAGTAAAATCAAATACAACAGAACGATGACTAGTATTATTTTTATGCAATAAACTTCAAGATAGCATAACTCGTTTCAAACAGAAGAATTGATTATATTAAGCGAAGTAAACACGGTTGATTGTTAAATTTTTCACTGGATATTTCAAAAATAAAAACGGAAACTTTATTGTTCCGCGAGAGAAAAAGTGCAGACAACAAAGGCTTTCGCAAAATGAGCCTTATTTACATGTTAAATAATGTAAATTCACGTTCAGTTCATTTGAGTAATTCGAAAACTTTCCCTTGTTTTCTATAATATTTCTTTGATTATCATAATTGCTGTTTCAGCTTGAAAATATCGAGAATGTTTAATGAGAGTGTCGTGAGTTGGCCCGCGTACTTCCGAAGATTTAATGAATCTTTCACCAAACTGGTACGGGTTCATTAGAGGTGAGCCTGCAAATGCCAACGCCATATTTACCGTACCTGTGTGTCTATACTCTATACGGTATTCATTATACCTTAGGTGGGTTTAAACAAATACTATGTACATATACACTCTTTTTTTATGAAATATAGTAGATAATTAGTGAAGAGTATGAAGGGCTAAAATGAGAGACGATATTCGCTTTGAAAATAAAGATTTTAAATGGAGATAAACAAAATTATGTTCGAGTAAAATTATCGAGTTCCATTTCGTTTCATATCTGTTTTTGGCATTTAAATGATACCTTTCCTATGTTATATATAATAATTTAGGAAATCGCCATCCGCAATAATATTTTATAAATTGCAACTATATGATATAATATCTATCTATGTACATATGTGGATACAAGCACTTGTATCAAGTTTTCAATATAGAAAAAAAATATAGCCACTTTATAAAACGAGATATATTTACATACATACACAAAGTCACACCTTTTTCTCCGAAAGGGTAGACAGCGGTTTTACCAGGACACCTTCATTTTGCCTTGTATCTTCCGTCCCACGATGTGAGCCTATCGCCATATCGGGCACAAATTCTTGACTCCGGGTTAGTAATAAACAGAAAAATCCAATCATTTTTACCCACCTGAGATTCGAATCCGAGACCTCAGTTTTGTTATCACACCGTAGAATAACTAAGCCACCGAGGCATTCGACAAAATTTATAGGCACCTATCAAACAAGATAATATATTTACATGTCCGTTAGAAATCTATAAATAAGCAATAAATTCAACGTAAACGTATCTCGTTGCATCTTTATTATGTCAGTATCCGTATTTATTTGACGTCCTGTGATGGACGACACATTTACAATATTGGCTCGAATACCTGCAATAAAAAGGACTAGCGTATTTGCAGATCGGAAATTAAGTTCACAAATTACGAGACGAATGACATATTTTAATGTATTTATTTGTACGAAATATAATGAATTAGTTGGCTCTGTCGGCTGTTAAAGATCACGAAGTTAGTATAGGTAGTATAGACAAATATTTGAGTGATTTGTAAATATTTCAACTTTCATTCAAAACGTTATCGTATTTATTCCAATCCATCCAAAGATTGTCAGGAAGTGATCGCCGGCAGCGATACGGCCGCCGTTTGTACCTACTTATATTTAGTTTTAAGTCACGTAAATTTAAAATTATTTTATTATGTATTGTGTACAATAAAGACTGCCTGCGGTGGCGTTGTTGTACTAGGGTACGGCTACAAAGCTGAGGTCTCGGGTTCGAATCCCGGGTTGGGCAAAGTGATATTGGATTTTTCTATTCATTATCAGCCCAGAGTCAGGAATTTGTGCCCGATATGGCGATAGGCTCGCCACCTATCACATCGTGGGATGGAACAAACATGGCAAAATGTGGGTGTCCTGGCACCTCTGCCTACCCCTTCTGGGAAAAAGGCGTGAGTTTATGTATGTACAATAAAGAACTATAAATGAATAAATACTATAAACAAACGTAAAAATAGTGTCAGGTAATTAGAAGGTTTAAAAAACCAAGCAAACATTTTTTCTTAATGTATTAATTTTTAACTAATCCCAAAGAAAACAGATATATAGATATAAATAAACTGAACGTTCCCGACAGTTACGTAAAAAAAATCAACAATTACTCTGTTCCCTAACTCGTCCTGCATTTCAGTCAGTCGGCCGTCTAGCCCTCAATTGAGACATTCCACTAGTATGAGTAAACATCGAAATAACTGAATCATGCTTACTCCGTTAGTAATCAACGCGTTTACTAAACTCGTCATAAACTGGTCCACGAGATTTCTTAATGAATCGTGAAAGTAAAAGTTGTTTATAACATTACTGCTATTTTTGTTAGTCAAATTAGTCTATGGAACTAACCAATCATAGTAGAAGAAAACATCACAAAGTAATTTATCGGCGACTTTGATTGATACAAAATATTATAATAATATATTATCTTCCATTTATAAAACCAGATAACTTTTTTATGAAAGTGAATTACATAATTATTAAATCAGCGGGAATATTAATTTAAATACGTCAAGATTGATTGTAGGTTCAATAAAAAAGCGGCTTCAATATTCCTTAGAAAAGCTAATTTATTATGTAGATTCGTCGTGCTTCATTTAATTAAAAAGATCGATGTCTGATGAATCTGTTTTCCATCTTTTCTGATATTTTAAGTAGAAGATTTAATACTTTGACAAATTATGTCATCAGTGACATCGCGATTTCTAGTTTTCAACACCTCTTAATCTAACACTAAGATGCTACTTATTTCATTATAAGCTATTACATCAATGACACGCAAGTTCCATCATATTAACGTAATAAACACATTACAGAAAACACGCATCTTTAACTTTCCCTTATCACTGTTAATTTCCACAATTCATTTCACAATTTTGCTATTTAGTTTGTTCATAATGTCACAGTTCTCTTGCGTGTTCTATTTTGTTGACTCACGCAGCGAAACAAACGCAACAAAAACGTATACAATAGCTCTTCCGTTACACCGTCGATCTTTCTCTTGTTCGTGGGCATAACAAATAGAACGGGGTTATGTGTAAGCATTGTTTGCAATAAACAAAAACACGCCTGCTTTATATTGATTCCGTTTAACTAACTCCCACGCCAATTAAACTTAGGGTGCTAAATCGCAACGGACTTTGTTCGAAACTGTAAAAATCAAGGGTAATTGAACTGATTTGCTTTTTATAGCTCCGTTCGTGAATTGCAATTTCCTGTTTTTTGATTGAATGTTGCGAAATACAGGGTGAACTAAAATTTCAGGTCATATTTGTGGGCGGACGCTTTGTATTCAAGTTGCAACTAGTTCAAGGCTAGTGGCTCGGAGCCCGGGCTTGAAAGAAATCAAGAACACTCTCGATAAATGTGGTTAGCTAATCCCGGATTTTGTTCGGCGCGAATAGTATACGAGATTGTTTTGTTGGTGTAGTCTTCGCGCCGTGATTGCAACAGCGATACGCTCGTCCGGTTCTCACAGTTTTTTTGACATCGAAGAGCTCCCAGCACGTTTTGTGTACACAAGGTTTTTCTGTTTCGCCGTAGTGAACAAGGGACGTCGCGTTATTGAGTAATGATGCGTAACAATGACCTTTTTGTGTCACCAATGCAGCGGAACTGTCCTTGCTATTGTTTTGAAGCCGTTTGTATCATTTCTAGATGTTTAATAATATGACAATACAAATGTATAAATAATTTATACTTATTATTGTTTTCATAGTCATTTGTACCTATTATTGCCATTTGCAAGTCACTTAGAAAGTCCTTCAGGTTCAGCAGTCTATTTCCCGCAGTTAGAGATTATTGTCACTGGCAAATTTACTGGCAAAGTAAATACTACAATAATCAATAGAAATTATTTTGGCGCTTTAATCAATTTCGAACAAATCTTGATATTTAAAGTAAATGTCAGGTTTATTGTATATTTTTTATATCAAATATTATATTTTTTATTTATATTTGTAACAGAAAGCTCGTTTGTATTGTTCGGGTACAATCGCTAATCTGTGCAGAGATTTGCTTTGTCCGTCGCGCTGTGGAATTAAAGATATATCTGTATGTCTGTACAAATGCGTGTTCGGACATTGTAAATTTGTTGGAATAACTGATGCCTACGATTAGCTGCGCGGCTTACTGTAATTTGTTTTGCATTTACACGACTATAATTGTTGTGAAAATAATACACCCAATAATCCAAAAACCACAGTAGAAAACCCATTGTGTCTTAGATATCTAAACATACAGACCCGCAACTAATATACATAATATGTATGTGAGCCAGGCAAAGAGTCGGCATCTGATCGTCGATCTTCTGATCGGAACTGATCATCGAGGCTGTAAAACTTATTGAGTAAACATTTTCTATTTCATCACAATAAAAACAAGTAGTAAGAAAAAAACAAGTGATTTAACCATTGGCATAAATAATGATGAAATGATGGAACCACGTACGTTTACAATGTAATTTTATGTTTGACGTTAGCTGGATGGATTCGTGTTTCAATCGGTAAAAGGTATTTTTGCGTTACTCGGGTGACGACACGTGGTTTCTAATTTGGGACAGGAGCAGCCACGTTTGGCACGAAATTCGAGTCTTTTCATCCCTAAAAAGCACGTTCCGAATTGTGCGAAAGGTTGAAAAATTCTCACGCTAGAGTAGTCTAAACCAAAACGTCGACCAACGTAAACGACGACGAAATTCGAATGTTCGGACGATGTTCGACGTCCACGTATAAAATATTCTTACCACTTCTAAAAAAAATATCGTTCTCTATGAAACTTATAATACTAATTTAAATAACTAATAACTTATTCCTTAACTTCTCTCCTTAATTTAGTATAAGGTTAGGAAGTACGCTGAAGGAGACGAACATTTTGTAAATTAATTAAATAAGCATTTTTGAGTATACTCGTATACTGTACTCCTACCCGACGACGAATGTATGAACGTCGTACGTAAAACTACAAATGTGTCTACATACTCCAAATAATGTTCGAATCCTATAACGTAGGTCGTAACCATAATAAACAAGTAAATGATAAATATCATACAGAATAGAATCGATTTTTATAAGTGGAAAACTTATATTTTACTTCGATTTCGAATGTCCGAACATTGAACTCCCCAGTTCAGTGGATCTCATAACATACCATAGCCATTTTAATATCACTTAAATAGTGAAGAAAACCTGCATACCATAGAAATATTAACATTTTTGTTTATGTTACGTGAAATTCGACATCCACAATAGGCCTGCCAGTGAACGATAGCCTAACTTCCTTCAATCGAACTTCCGGTAGTAGAGTAGAGTAGTCCAATGCATAGCAGTCATTATAGTACATTAAGTATAGTATAGTTAATATCTTCAGTCCTAAATAATTACAGTACCGAAAACATATTTCCAACAAAATACACTTCCAACCATAACAAACTTCGCGAAAACTTCTACGAGGCTCTGCAAACAGTTCAAAACCAATATAACAGAAGAGCCGACGAGTTAAAAGTTAGTCTAAATATTAAAATTTACGAAACGCACTGAAAATGTAATCTGACATTCAGAGCGCCCTCTCAGAGGCAAAGGGTACTTTTGAGGATTTATTTAACAGTCCCGGAATGCGACTGTAGATTTGGGCGGCAATGAAATCTCTCGTAGACATTTAAGAACCGACAGAAATGAGACGACCGCGGCTGGAGACGATGTGACACTTTCACCACTTTACGATACGATGAACGATTCTTCTTAACCTTTTCTTTTCTTTCATTTTTCTTTACTTTTCTTTTTAATATGAGAAATAATGATAATAACAAAAAATAAATGTTCATGTGAAGAAAATGGGTTGCTAAAACAGGATAAAATGAGAAAACCTTTTCTATGTCAAGGAATTGAGTTCCAGTAATACATTTACACAAAACACAAATAATATTCAAATGAATTTGGTATTGCAAGCTGTATTGTTATTCCAGCAGGTCGTTGTGCAAATCCTTGGGGAGGTCTATTTTCAATACTAGACAAGGCATCTTGTCTAGTATTGAAAATAGGCATGGGTGAGTTTGATGCATGCATATCTTAGGAATCTCAGCTACCATACAGGTTCCTACTTTCTAGTCTAAGATGACTTCCTCTCTGGCGTTATGCCGTATTCATATTTGCCTTTCCCTCCCTCTCGCACGTTCTGTAGGACCCAAGCAAATATTTAACCGCGGTGCTTTACATTTGACTTCGGTAGTTTTATATGAAAGGGGAAGATTTAATAATAATACAGGAATATAGCGAGCACTACTGTATTTCGAAGTCAATGTCGTGTTTCACGATAATTTCGCGATAAAATTAGATACATGGTCTAGTATTGATGATTTTAATCTTATTACATAGTTATTCGAATCGAAAAAAGATGCAATAATCAACCGACGCGGTAAGATTTGGGTTTGGTTTCTCTTATCACAGTTAATACTAGGCAAGCATGCTGAACTAACATCTAAAATCTCACAAAAGAAAGAAAGATAGAAAATCGAACACCCAGACTACATTATATAAATGATTTTCAAAATGTTTTACGAAAACTAGGCTTTTCAAAGCTTTCATTTATTCTAGTGACCTGTAAATACCAGATGCTAATACAATGTTGAAGAATTCTACTGCGGGCGCGAAATAAACATTTTATTAATATTTTCACAATTGTCCAAGTTCCGTTGCGAGGGTAATTAAAGTTTTTCAAGTGCAATTAGGACGACGCGATTTTACAGCCAGAAGGGTTAAAGCATTTATACATTGGCATCATTCGCCCAGTCTTATTTCGGCTCGCCCCTTTAATAGCAATCGTAAAGTAAATCCGAAATGAACATAAATTGGAATAAATGAATTCCTAAATTGACGAAGGATTAGGTACTACTTAAACCATTCCGTGTACAATTAGGACCTTAAAGGGCTTTCGAATTGGATAAAATGTATAATGATTTTTTTCCTTTAAGCACAACAAAGCCGTTTGCGATTGAAAGGTATTGAAATTATTTGAATTATTACAATTTCGATCAATTGGTCACATTTTCACAGTAATTTTCCCCGAAGAACCATTGTGTTTGGCATCTTGATTAATAATTACTGTATAAATTGCGCGATGACGTAAAAGTCAGATATAATGGGCGATAAAATTGAAATTTACTAACGTATCTTTGGTTTATTGGACGTAAGAGTAACCTAAATGCGATGGGTAAATATTATAACAATATTTTATAATAATTTAATCAATTATTTTGTAAATATAGAATAAGTATTGACTTTTCATAAGAGATGTTTAATTGCCTGCAAGATCAATAAACCAATTTAATTTCATTTCATTCCACAGATAATTCAGAAAAGTTTTAGGTTTAGTCTAGTCTCATAAAACTTCACATACTTCTGTTTTTTTTTTGCCATTTTGCTATATTATAGTTTTTTTCATTATCAACGCAGACACATGTTTTCAGAAAGTTTGTCTTGGGCTTCAACCTCTGACCTCTGCTTTATGAGTCAAAATGAAAATAGATTATCGCTCACATAACAATGTTAGCGCATCCCTCACATATTGATTAGAACCGTATACCAATTATTACATAACTAATATCTCCATCTATAACAGTGGCTAATTACCCACAGAGCTATGACGGCCTTATCTGTCGGTTAGTGCGGAGGACCTAATCAATTATGGCGGCTGATAACACTGTTAGCACGTGATACCATCTATCACTTGGCACCTGTGGCCTGCGCATCTGATAACGACATTTATCTCTTTAATGCAATTATCATGTCAAACATTTGTATGCAAGGTGTAAATCAAGTTTTATTTGCGTTAGATATTTAGTTATCTTTAAAAGCAAATATGTTAGTTAAAGTATTTGATACTTTGACAAGAATGGAATATAAAAAACCATGGTTCTGGATGGAATCAGAAAATATAGTAAATATAAGCAGCTGTGTAAAACCCATTTATAATATTGCACAGTAATTTGTTTCAATACGCTAATCTCGAAAAAATATAACGGGATTGGAAGATTTATTTTTGTACCAAGTTTAATTTTTAGAAAACTTATTCACTGTTAAACGTTTTCCTGTGACTCGTAGTAGCCGAAAATGTTGATAATATTGATTTAAAATCTGGTATTATCATCGACATCCAAGGGCATGTGAAACCTTTCTTCGGGTCATTTGCTTCAAGTAGGAGCATCTAATTTTTCCGTAATATAACATTGAAGAAATTATACGAAATCTGTCATATTTACGAAATTCATTTTACATAAACTGATTATTTAGGTCTCCATTATCTCTCTGGTTATTGCTCCAATCATGATAATCTGTAATTTTCACCGAATTTGGTTTAGTAACTCCAGTTACATATTCTGTAGTAGGTATATGTTTGAGCCTCGTTTTTTATTCAAGGTATATATGTAAATAAAGGTTATACTACGACGACTAACAATGCAACTTAAATTCTTAATCATTTTTGTGGTTTTGTTTTATAATAGCGCTGTAAGGGAAAACTTTTCATTAGCTTTCTGTCAGCCAAACCTTTTTTTATTATTATTCTTTTGATTCTAGCTCATCCTGTGATTCGTGCATCAAACAAAAAATAAAGCAATAGTGTCTGAACTAAATAGAAAAGTTGGGAAGCGCTGGTAAGCTGAGAAGCAGTGGATTACCGTTATTTACTAGAGCCGAGTCGTTGAAGTGAGTGGATTCTAGAGAAGTTCTCGAGTCTAAGTTGAGTCTACCGGCTAGTGACGGCGACTGCATGGACCGGACTGCTCAAGACGAATGGTTATAGTTAAGATGAGTTATTTTGGGCCAATGATAAAATAAAGAAAAACACTCAAGTCACATACATCATGTTGATCGCACAATATAAGTTACTAAGGAGGTGTGTCAGGATTATTTATTTAAACTATCGGAGACATGGTATTTTAGAGCCGTACTGTTGTCAGCCATGACTCAGCTTGAATGAGTAGGCTTATCCGGGGCGGTACCACTGTCTCACAGGAGATCGACGTGAAGCGACAGCCTAGCTATCGCGTTTTGTTCGATCGTGAGATTGCCGGATACCCAATACTTCTTGCTCTTCCAATCCTTTTCTCCTACCGCTCCCCTCCCGATTTCATGGGCCGGCAACACATCTACAACCAAGCGTAGTGGATGTTCATGGGCGGGAGTGTTCACTTACCATGAAGTGACCTGAATGCTCGTTTGCCGGGATTATTGTTTAAAAAAACGTTTTGTTTTCAGCAGTGATTTTAGTAAAACCAGTGTTTAGCTGTTGATCAAACTACGTAGTATCACATTTTTTGAACCTTGTGCCGATGAAATCAGTATTGATTTCATATTTGAATAAAATTACTCAAACAAAACATTTTTTTTCTTTGTTTGTAGCAATAACCTAACCTATGTCTTTCTAGTTCAGTGCAATTTTTTTTTACTTCATTCTGTTTTCGAAACCTTCATTTGGCGAAACTACCCGCAATAAAATACAATTATTCTAGTACCCCCGCGAGTGTATGGTCAGTACTCAGTTATGCCACATTTAGCCACCGCAAACAAGCTGTTAATTTCAGCGAAAAATGCAGCACAGCACACGAAAGTAAATTAGATCACCGAAGACAAATTATTTAGACAAAAGTGTAAAACAGCGTTCTCCCATTTGGCCTTATGAATATTCAGGAATCGTGAGGCCTTGTTTAAACTCCTTAATTAATGGTACGATGTTTTCTAATCTATTTCTTTCTCTTAACGACCGGCCAGTTTGTGTACTTGACTCCTATTGTTTTATATTTAGCTTACTCGACTATGAAATTGCCGAGCATTGTCTCTTTACCTTCACAATATCCCAATTAGTATAATTAAGTTTGTGTTCAGCCATCTTATTGTTGATGTTTGTATGCTCTGCCCTGAGGCTTTTCTGTTATGGAGTATTTTCTAGGTTGTATTGTCAGGCCTTTGCGAAAGATAATATATTTATCATAAAATTTCGAAGGTGATAATTAATTGTTGTCTTAGAAAGAGTTAAGTTTCATCTTTCATCCCATCCTATCCTATCCTTAATTTGTTAGAGAAATTTCCACATTCTAGAATTTGATTCTCTCGGGAATCACATCAATCCTGCTAAAAACGTTTTTTTAATAAAGAAATTAATAGCAAGATGAGCTTACCATTTGCCTGATGGTGAGAGATCCGACCGCTTATGAACAGTAGCAAAACCAAAAAACACCTTGAATTACAACGGAATACTTGGCATTTCACACGCACGCCATCCTGAGACATTAGATGTTAAGTCTCAATATGTCCAATAGTTACTCTGGTGACAATGTTCTTCAAACCGAAATCATTTGTTTTCGTATAAAAATAAATAAAACTAATAAATTAATGTAATAATATGTAAAATAATCAATATTTAACAAATTGTTCTTAAAATTGTTGTACTCAATAAAAAAAAATTACAACCCTAAAAAAATTAAAACCCGAAAGTAATAAATCTAAAGCAAGAGTTATACGTTTATATATTAAATGCTGTTTCAACAATACACTCACAACAGTGGTAATGTGTGAAGAAATTGCGGAGTTTCCAGTAAGCGAGACGTATTGCAATGAAGAGAAATGTGGCGTTGTATCTTGGGACGCATTATGTTGAGAAATACAATCAGTATGGTAGTAACTAGTGCATTAGTTTATATGGGTTGGGTGTACGAGGAAACATATCGAGTTAGTTATATAAATTCACAGGGAATTGCTGTGGCATACAGTGATATAGACATTCAGTATTTAATTTAAACCATAACATGTTCTTAACCACCTCGGGTAACATTGTACCAAGTTTGAAAAAAAAAAAAAACTGGCTCAGAAGTTTTGGTAAAAATGGCTTTTTAGTGTTCAAGGATTTTGATAATTATGTATAGGTACGAGTTTAGGGAAGTTCCCGAACTGAACTGTAGTTCCGAAAAGCGGGAAAAAATAATATCTATACGGGGTGTTCAAAATTCGTGAAAACTAAAATCACGTATTTTAACAAAGTCATCTGGCATGTTTCAAAATGTTGTATAATTGGACCTGGGGTGATGAGAATCATGTGGGTTAACTTATATATCGTATTATGTCGATATAAACCTCTATCATATTTTCTAAGATAATTTGTAGAGAAAGTAATTTCAGCTTTCCACTTTTTATCCTGACATGATAAAGTGACAGTCATGCATGTAATGAAAAGTATATTACACTCTACGCATACTATCTATTTCTCGATTGATTAACAAAGTTACTCCAGCATACTCGAAACCTTCTGAAATATCCAACCCAAAATACTTACGAATAGAAATGTCAACATTCTCCTCTGAAAATGTGATGTTTTCTTTCACCGTTTTAGTTCGTGGTGATTGACTATCAATATTCACATGACTACGAAAAGTCAGAGGTGTGCCCTGGGATTTGTACCCGCGACCACCATGAATATGTTGGCAGTCGCGTCTTGTCCGTTACCAACAGGCTACCACGCACGTTACACACTTACATCATTATAAACTATGAGGAGTCTCATGAGCAGAGGCTTCTTACAAACCAAAACCTTATCCAAGAATTACCACAGCAAATTACTAGAAGCGTATTCCCTCCACAAAGTTTCTTTATTCCAAACTTGTATTCAAATATCGAGGCCCATTTTCCGTGCAAATGTTTTAGAATTTATTTGCGTGGCTGTGCCAGGCCGCGGCAGGCGCGAGGGTGCCAATACCGCCCTGGCACGACTTTTGATTCAATAAGCAATCGTACGGCATCAAAGTGGTGTGCGCTGAGGAGCCGTGCAATTTCCTTCGCTTTTCAATTTATATTTTCAAACAATTTCTTAAAGTATTTACGGGGGCGGGTATTGTTATTGATGCTGAATGATGGGGATATTGCACCTGATGGTAATTGTGAAAATCAAATAGTGTATTGACATAATTATGCCGGCCAGCTCGAAAACGGATATAAAATTAGTCGGCGATCTTCTGTCGCCGCATGCCGTTGTCAATATATTACATTTTTAATTTTTTTCACTTTAAATTTAATATAATTGGACATATTAATACTATTAGATTACAAATATAAACGCTTGTTGTTTCTATTATCAGCAAGATAATATGTCTTGTCTTGATATGTCTTTATAATTTTATTAGTAGTTTCTAAATTTCATCAGGCGTCAAAATATGTTATTTAGATTTTAATCTTTAAAATTAAGCTGAATCGGAATTATAGGAGGAAAACGACTGCCTGTCACTCACTATGACAAACCTTTGTAATTATTGTACCAAAATCTTAACTACGTTTCCATAATATGCAGCATATGTTTAAAATACCTTTAAGATTATTTAAATGTATGTTTATTTACTAAAATTCACCTGCCGCTTGTAAAAACTAATTAGCTAACACTGAGAGCAGCGTTTCAACCGGCTACTTACAACGGACAAGAGCAAAAGATTTTATGAATAAAAAACACTAGAGCTAGTTTCCGTCCGCCTGCTCCGTAATAAAGAGAAAAAGATTTACCCGACTATTCTCCAAATAAGAATAAAAATATTGCACTTTCTATATTTCCATTCATAAATATAAAATTGTATTTTTAAGAACAATACAGAACCAACAAAATATTGAAAATATACGAGCTAATTTTATTTAAAATTAAATTTAAAATTTGCTGAATTCAGTTTCATATTCTTTTGCTTTATATTACCTCACGGAAAGTACAGTGCTACTCACGTAGAAAACATACTGCAAATAATGCATCCAAAAGCCGCGAGAAGTTGGCATAGGTGCCACTAGTGCTACCAATATTTAACCGATTTTATTTTCGTCTCAAAATAGGGACAATCTCATCGCCATGCCAGGAATAAAATTCAATTCAGATTCACGCGTAAAATATTCCTAAATTCACAAATTCACACAAAGTGGAGTGTTCGATCTGGGAAACAAAATTATCATTGACAAACGTTATCGCTATAGTAATACTTGATAAATGGAGAACAATAGACACATATGGCTATTTCAGTCCCCCTATTTTATAAATCACACCAAAAACCCTCTTTAAAATTCCTAAAACAGTAAATAAATGGCCTCTCTGACACCCTAACCTATTTTAGTAAAGCCTCGACCGTCCCGTCATATATTTTTTATCGACAGATTTCGATAAGGATGGATGTTGTTCTTAACTTGGTCCCCGGGGTAGCTGAGGCGCGGGGTTGGGGGGGGGGGGGGATAGAGCAGGGTTGTCTCTGTCCCTGCTTTATTAGGGTACTTATTTAAATTTGTTTTGGATAAAATTTCCTTTTTTATGCAAATTTTGGGATGGCGCTTACTGCGACAGTATCGAGTCGCAAAACATTTGGGTAGATGTTTTTCTGGTGGATTAAGGTTTTAGGGTTGGCTTGTTTTGAAAGTTCCTCGAACGAGTTCAAAGTAGGTCAAAACCATTGATGTTAAAATGACAATAGGTAACAAGAATGAAGTTATAATAGAAAACATAAAATAAATATGAATATAATACAGTACTCGAGTATTGGTATATTATCTAACATATAAGGTTTGTTTATTATAGAAAGCAGAAGTATCAACTGTTACATATTTAAAAAACGATGATTCATGCACCGGACTTGATTTCCTGAGATAGTAGCCGCTATTTCGAATCTCAGACACGCCAACCTTTCAGAGTCATTTGTCAATTACAATGCAGAAAACATCCTAACGAAACATCACGATGAATAGAAACAAATCTGGTGTATGGTAAAGCGAACCAACGCGCAACCGTCCATAGTGCTGGATTCTCCCTAAGCCCTTTCAATCTCTCGATCATAGAGCCGCTTCTGATAAACAAACATCGAATATCCAAGCTCGAATTCCATTGTCTGGAAATAGTGCGACGCAGCCCTAGTGTCACATCTCCGTGATAGGTATTTATAGCGGGCCGGCGGAATGCACATCGCCCACCTACTGGCAATAATAACGCCACTGTCAAGTTCATTACTCAGCCACGAGGTATTATACACGCCGTTGACAGTACTTGGATAAACAAATAGATGGTGTTTATAGATTCTGCGATAGTTCAAAACAAATTAGTAGTTACATCAATACACTCAACAGACACAACCTTAGCCCTGAATTCAGAATTTTGAATAATTGCTGTTATTTTGTTGGATTTCAGAAACTGCACCAGAATTGCCATCTCTGAAAAGACTTAGAACCGAAACAAATAACACAGGTAACAGGAAAAATCTTTCAATCCGAAAATGTAAGTGGCGGCTTTTTTCACTGCCGCTTTTAAGACATGGGTAAGACCCGAAAGATATATTTAGTACATTGTTTTTAAAATACTATATCGATATTATTTTAGTAACGTGGCCGAAGAAAAAACATGCTCCGAAAATCGGTGACCTTTAACCGCAAGCAAAATCGTGGGCGGCACTCAAAACAGGGATTTGTTCAAAACGCAAAATAAAATTCCAGCTACCAAAAGTTTTTACCGAGTTGAAGTTTTGTTTTTAGTTTCCACAGACTAAATATTGTTTGCAGATTCAAAAATTCTTGAACGAGAGAATTTTGAATGACAAATATTTTTCAATTTATCACCAAACTCTGAGCACGAGTTGGTCTGGTTGATTATTAGTGTTTGTGAAGTCTGGGAATTTCAATATAACATGGCAGCTGTACTAATAAATACCGCTGAGAGCATTGTCTTCAGAGGTTGAAATAAACATAGTAATCTCACAGCCTGTACATTCAAAGTTATAAATGATTTAGGACAATTAAGGCTGATCTATTAATCGTCTGATAACAGTTATCAAATGAATTAAAGGCAGACTGGATATAAAATGCAATTTTTTTATATTGTATTTTATGATCTTACTCTGATTTTTATTTAAAGATTGGTAATTAATAATTAATTATTTCTTACATTCAAAAAAATGTTGCTATTCCTTTATTTTATATTAGATTGAACACGTCATAATTATTTCAATTTAATGAATAAATCATTACTTTGTACATATCCACTTTTTTACACCAGATGGTCACTATAGGCTGATAAAAGATAGTGGTTAGCAAACAGCGAAATCTTCAAACAACTGATTAACTACGCCCTAAAAGGTATAAGAAACAGTCAAACTTCGTTTCATCCGATATCACTCACAGTTCCGAACCGAGACTCAAAGCGAAAAGAATTTCAATATTAAACAGAACAAGTCGGCAGGACTCGAAACGTCTAGTCGAGGACTATTTAATGGAAAACTTGTTACATCGAACACTTAACAAGTTCCTGAGTACAATTTATTTACAGCTACTGAGACGCTAAACCACCTGCTTTTATCCCATTGTAGGGAGGAAATATGACATAAATTTTGTTCTATTTTATAACCCGTAAAGTTATTTGTACTGTATTGTAGCCCATAATCACCATTATTGTGCGTCTTTCCTCTCCAATGAGTTTTCTATTTAAAGAGTTAACGCTATGGCCACGGAGGCCCACTACAGTTTGGCGGGCTTCATATACCATAGAAAAAAATGTAAAGATCTTCATGGTATGAGGTTTCCTTACGATGTTTTCCTTCATCGTTGATTATTGGATATTAAAAGCCTTAACATTCTCAGAGTGGTGGACGCATTGATGTTTAGAAATTATGAGTCCTGAGGGGTGTTGCTTCTGTCTATGGACAAGCGTGACGGTTATTCATATTAGTAAAAAAGGATCGAAATAGTTTGGTACTATTTTTGTTTTGTTTTTTATTCTTTTTTTTTTTGATATTCCATAAAGGCAATTTGTTTTAGTTGTTTTGCACTAGCAGAAAAATTACTATTACGGAAGATGATATTGAGAATGGATCCAACGCGCCAAAAAAATAATTAATATTAAACATTTACATAAATATATGGACAGGACGGAAATCGCGTAAAGAGTTCTATGAGTGGTGCGCACGCTCCAGTGCCTCTCTAGTGGAGCTTCACTGAAATAATTCGTCGCTCGCAACGGTTTTGAAAATGTTTGCTTTTATGACGTGAAATATAATAAAAATGAGGATAATATTTTTTATCCCCATTTAGACGAAATCTATAAAATTAAGTTAATTTAATGTTTATTTAGCGCGATATTCACGGTCATCTTTTTATAACTCTAAATGTACTGAACGGCCTATCCTTAGTTTTAAAATCAATGTTATTAAGATACAAACATGCTTACGAAACCTGTTATCTGTATTAAAAACTCAAACATAAATAAGCAAGTCCACAATTTTACAACAATATTTGTGTTCTTATTCCGTCAGTTTACTTCACAAAGCTTTCGTATCCACTTATCTCCGTTCTAATTATAGCACATTATCTTCTTTATTACTATCACTTGGTTTCGTCTCCGCTGTTTGAGATGCAAGAACTGTGTAAAGGTCTTTTTCTACGCTCGTGTGTAGGCAACTTTTATTACAAATAATGAGGTAAGATTTTGATCGATTCTTTCTGTGTAATTTTAGGTGAATTTATTAGCTTTTCCACACTTACTCATAGGGCAGGTCATAAAAGCATCAATTCCTTATTTTTTTTAATCATTTGTGGTATTTTTAGTTTATTTCATTTATCATTATTCACTTCACCTACCTACGTACATAAATCGTAAATGGAGGAAGCAGTTAGATCCTAGGTAGGAAGATAATTACTTAAACAAGGACACATTACTTTTGTTATTTGTTGCAGACGGCTGTTAAAATCTCCATTGCATTTCGTTTACTGAAAAAGATAAGCAAATGAAAATTTTGATAAAATTATAATATCTACACAAGAGATGTCCACAATTTTACTAAACAGATTTATGTTGACAGTTCTCCGCGGTGAGTCACTTCCTCGAGTCGGCGGCTAAAACTGTCTCGTGCATAGAATGCGGCTATTAACTTGTCAACAACACAAACAAATAAAGAACTAATTAACATTTCGAGCTTAACTCAGTGCCGCGACGCCGTTGATGTAGTTTTTTATCAGTTCGCTGCAGACATACATATTTGTTCCAGTTTAGTATTGGCCGACCATTCAGATCAAAATATTCTTTATTAAACTAGTCTTTCACGAGACTTTTGAATCGTCGATTAATGCTAACACTGTTTTGGTATGAGTTGTAGTTTCCTCAGCAACATAGACTATCTTACTTTTTCTAGTTTATTTATTTTCTACTTTAAAAGTGTTTCTTAAATACAAGATAAAACTGCAACTGCAAATTGATACTAAAGTGGAGTTGGGCAAATCACTTGGCTAGATGAAACGATTGTAGATGGACTAAAGCGGCGATGGAATAGCGTACAAGTCAAGACAAATGTTGGGAGACCACTTGCTAAATGGATGACGATATAATACAATTTGAGGACTAAGCGTGTAAGCTAGTAAAATGTGACAAAAGAAGCTTATATTATCCAGCAGTGAATATGGTCATATAGTGATGATATTCATGAGTCGAAATGCTTCATTCCAAATCTAAAACAGTAATTATGTGCCAGGCTTGACGGTAAAGAACCGATTTTTCCCAATGATAACGTGAACGGCACAACATGTTTTGTGGCCTCTTGAAGTTCTAGACCTGAAAATGCTAGTTGCACCATACTCTTTCATACAACAAATAACAGTATACAATTTAATTTGCAGCGTAGTATTACTGGTAGCAAATTTATCACGGCGAAATTTTGCATATTAAATTATAATAAAGCAGAGAACGGGCACTTTGGTTAAATAAAAATGTATAATAAATTAACAAGAATTTTCATGTCTGTTTGCATATTATTTTTATACTGCCTGATTGTCATAGCAAACTTTGTACAAGTTTGCAGTAGCTTCTATCGCTTATTCTTTTGTTTCAATGCAAAACAGTCATACAACTTAGCAGATTTTTATTTATACGTCGTAACTTTACCATTTGCATTCTACACATTGTTGACATAGCAACTTTGATCGTAGAAATATTTACGACCGTAACAGTCTTTGAGTCGTGAATGTGAAATCATTATTTACACAGTATAAATGCCTTAAACCCATGAAATCTGCAGTGATTATGGCTATAAAATGATTTGCACCGTGTTACAAGACAAAGTTAGAAGAGAAAAAATGAAATAAATACGTTTCATCCGTTCTAGTCGCCTTGTCGCTTACAAGTATTTGTCAAAATGTCCACAAGGTTTCGTAAACCCAAGAGTATTTTTCCTTACACGAATTACATATTATCTTTGGGTAGAAAAGGTTTTGCCCTCGGGGCTGACATAGATTTTTGGCAAAGTCCGCTTTCATAAGTGTTTGCAGTTAGCCAGTCTATTATCTATAACACTTTTTGAAGTCGTTAAGGAAAAAATAATATTGCAAACATGAACTAACAAAAAACTAAATTTGCATAAAAGGTTTTTACTATAAATTACATTCATCATCATTATTATCAGCCTATACTGTTGTCCACTACTGTACATAGACCTATTTCAAATTGCGCCATTTTGTCGCAAGTAGCATCTGCCAGCCACCTTTCGCACATAGTCACTCAATCTAGCTGTAGAGCGTCCTAAATTATCGAATCACAATTGCACGTTCGTTTCCTTCATAATTACCTAAAATAAATCGAAAACATACATACACACATAATTGCCTAATAAATTCAGCGAAATTATGCAAAATGATTGTAATTTAAACACGATGACTGCGTAAAGTTTGCGTTGATTAAGTTTTTATGAAATCTATTGGAATTGAATTTATATACAGGTCAAAAAATTTCATACGGCGGAATGTTCATATTTGTCGTGTTTATTTATTAGTGCACGCGAAATCGTTCAGTCATGTATACTCGTTTATTTATAAAAATAGTTTTATTTTGATTGTGACTTACAATTTATTGTTACTCCTCTGAGGTTACTCCGATAGTTTAGTTGCGTGGTGCAATTGTTTTTGACCTGTCAAATTTGGATAAGATCCTTGTGTCAGCCATCTCCTTTTACGTTTTAAGTTAAAAAAAAAGATCGTAATTTAACTCGAGCATCTATGCTCTTAAAAGTTTTAGGCTTCGTACATTATTTTGCTATGTTTTATATATGTACAATACGACAGATTCTAAAATAGACGCTTACAAAAACGTTTGAGGTTCACGACAAAACACTTTTAAAAGTTGCACTGCGATTTTTTATTCCTCTTGCTTTGTCAAACAGTGCTCCTTTAGCAAGAAATGTCTTTGTTATTTACTTTGACGGTAAAGGAATTGTACAAGACAAGGCGAGAGCCACCGGCCATGCAATCGCACAGGCCAAATCGAACAATCGCAAAATGATTGGAAGTGAAAAGTAGACCGGGACAGTCGACGTCGAAGATTCTTAAGAGTTCATTTCAAAAAATCAACGCCATTCTCATATTTTCTTTATTGAAACCGGTTTTATAGAATCTCAGTTGTTATTCGGAGCACTGTGACGTAACACTGAACGCTATTGATTTAGAAATTATATTTATAAGGGCTATGTTCAGTAGATTTATTGTGGCTGAGGATTACGGTGATGGTTTTGTTGCAATATTTCAAAACAATCGTTGTAGTTGTGACATGGTGTGGCTTCATATTGTGTAGAACGTAACCGAAACTGTTTATACAAGATACATCTACATTCATAGATCTATATTCGTAAATTCATGGAGATATCTTTAAAGGTGTAGGTAGAGATAGAGCCGGTACTAACCAGTTCACCGAACTCATTTTCCATCTATCAACACAGATTTGTTTCAAATTTAAGTGTTGTGGAAAGGTCACTCGCAAATTCTGATACCCACGACACAAAACCTGCGTCATCATAGTCAGGTATAGTATAATATTATAAGCCATTGTCGGTTATATTTATTTACATCTGTAGTAGTCATATTTGATAGAAGCGAAATTCACAATACAAGCGCACTAACAAAACATATATGTCAATTTTTCTGTGTGAGTTCACAGCCTATTATCGATTCCGCGAAACCAATAATATCTTTTAATTATCCTACAAAGACCAATTTAAATGTACATTACTATTTCAGGCTCTTTTCTATTCCTACGCGAATGATCGCAAAATCTCAAATATTTCTTGGTAACACTTTATCTAACCGTTATATACCGTAGCCGGAACCAACACGATTTTAGAAGTCAGCGAATTTATTTCTACATTTATTATCACACGATTATGGTCCTTATTGGAAAAAAAATACTTCAATAGTATTACATTTTAAATTCTTATAGTTAACAGAAAAATCTATTAGATAGGTAGTCTCTTTCCTTCTAAGTAAGCCCTAGCATTATACTATTTGGTACCTGTGCTACTTTTCTATATAGAACTGTCCGATCTCTAAGATCTGCATTCGTATAGCTATTGAAGGTAGATAGAAAAAAAGGTTGCAGTCAGTTTTATGGCCACCTACTCCGACTATAAAATGCTTAAATCCTATAGTGGAATACGAGTGCTAGGTCTCAACACAACCATACCCGATAAAATGATTTGTTTCAAAGGTCGAGGCTTTTAGATTTTTTTGTAACAAAGGCACCTTATTTTGCTTATTGCTTTACGAAGGCTCTAAAATAGCAAGTTCGTACCCACAGCCAACTTGCTCATGTAAACAACAAAATGACAAGATTTACGAGTGCTGTAATTTATACGACCAAATATAATTTATGATTCTGACCTTATGGGATTGGATTAACTTTTAACGTGTGACCTCACGTACATTGTGTATTGCAAAGGAATCCAGTTACGATAAGACTAATGGAAAACCTAAGACTATAGGTCACTTTAAATTTAATAACGGAGATATTAGGATCCTTAATGAAAATAATATTAGAAATTATGTAGTACATACGAATAAAGTAACTTTATACAATCAGCAACCTACACGAAGTCTTAAATTAGATGCTAGATATCAAAGACGGTGATAAAGAGCAAATCATTTCAAAACGCTTATTTTTAATATCCGTAATTGTTTCCTTTACGTCTTTAATTGCCCCAATACGTTAATAAAAAAGCAAAGTTAAACACTTTTATATTACAGCAAAGAAAAGCTAAGCCATTTATCAAATAACCCCCCGATAAAGCAAGAACTTAACCACACAAAGTTTTCAATCACTTTGCAAGAGTAAAAGTTAACGCTAATGCACATACAGTTAAATACCTACCGAGTGCTGGGCTTGCGTTTTAAATCGATTAGTTTTTGTATCGATTGTTTGTGTAAAGAAATCGATTTTATATTTAATGTTATTAGCGAATTTGTCTGTGTATTAATAAATCGCGTCCGAAACAGCAATGACATAGAGATCTCTTGAATATATATTTATGCGTACTTTTTATTTTTTAACTAACAAAAAGCACTACATAAAGTTGAATTTGAAATGAATAAACCATTTAAAAAGTGCCACTGATTTTTTTCCAACGAATGAGGTAATAATAAGTGCAAAGTTGTTCAAATGAAGTATCGATCGTACGATAATTTACTATACAGGCTTATTCAAAACTGGATGTATTACTAGCTTATACTAATTTGTACAGTGAATTCTGAGCATTGCGTACGGTGTTCAGCATGTGTTCAGTGTAAGACTAGCTAACCCGGTATTGCACAATCGTGACTTCGCTTAGGAACTTCCCTAGTACCATCTATTTCTGCAATAGTTCCTGTATATCTCGAAGTTTTTAAAGTCCTCTCTTGCGGATCGAGCAAGTTGTGAGCTCCTGAAATTTATGCACACAGAAAGTACTTAAATGTGTGCATTGTTAGTGGTGGTAGCGTTAAACTGCTCGTTACTAAAGTCTTTACAGAAACTTAGAGCACATTTCTCGTTTACTTTACTTATAATAGTGGGGACATTTTGTGTAGACATGTCTTTGACCGGACAAGTTGAATAAAATTTGCTTTGTTTTAAAAACACGGGCGTGACGGTGCAAATTCAAAGGTAAACAATACTACTAAGGGGGTTGCGTGCATCTTTTTAGCCTGAATATTACTTTTTGTCCACAAATATTGGTTGTATTTTATCTGAGTTAAATTTTTAAGAAGGTCATTATTCATCTCAGGATATTTATGATAATGAATTACAGATCTGTAAACCATTTCAGTGGCCAAGTTGTTTGATATTATGTTAAAATATGTTGTAATGTTATTGGCGATAATATTTCATAAATGATTTTATATAAAACGAAAGTTGTATACTTTAAGTATAATATAGTATTGTGAAGGTTACAGGTACAGGAAGTTTTTGTATAGAAGCCACTTTAAATAAGTCGCTGAGGAAATACTTGGGAGAGGCTTGTATTCAAAAGTGAAGTATTCGTAGGTAAAGATAATGACGGATAACAAAATAAAGTCATTTTCCTCTAACAATGCGGTTGCTTGGGTAATGGGTTATACAATTTAGAAGAAAACTAGTAGATTTGTTCCGGTTGATTTAATGCAACAATATAGAAATCCTAATAATAAATAATTATGTCGATATGACCTCACAAAAGAACACTTATTAGACTAATTGTCAAATTAACATAAGATAAAGACGAAGTCTTAGGGAACGCCGTCTTAAATATTTCATAAATCTTAGAATCCAAATATTTGATCTAATAAAACCGATAGTTTGTAAAATGTTGTAAAATGCATAAATTTGTAGAAAAATATAGCAGTTTAGTTTTAATTCATTTAAAACATACGAGTTTAGCTTATTTTCGATTAGAAGGAATTTGTTTACAGTCTCCAGGAATTATTGTTGTGCTCAGATGAGGAGTAGTAATAAAATATCAATCATGTAGGTTCAGGAGACCAAAGGATTAAGGATATTTTAATTTATAGTGGCGCGGCAATATGTCCACTCTGACACCTGATAGTAACTGTAATACAGTACAATAGAGTAACCGGATATACACAGTTTGATCCCGGAAAGTGATACGCTTGGATCAACTACTTTAAGAATATCTTCAAAAATAGCATTATCAGATCAACAGTCTATACTCTATAGCACTGATGGAATTGTTGACAGCCTGAACGTCAGCAATGGAAGGATGCTTTAGGACCTCAATTGCGCTTCGGTTTGTATGTTCTTCTGGTTCACCCACTTCATTACTAAAGGATGTGTCCCTAAAAGACCTTCGTGGCTTTATACTATCCAACAATGTCAGTAGATAACCAGAAGTTCCTAAAAACTTTCAAAAACCGAACACCACATTCAATAAGATTAGCTAATCGAAGCTAAGATAAAACACAAAACGCTGGTAAAAATTCCCACAATCCCAACAATAAAATCAATCTTGTTACGAAATAGAATTTCACAAAAGAAACGTTTTACTTTTATCGTATTCCGCGTAGCTGGGTGAACAGGTTCATATGTCATGGCTTCGGATCGCAAACAAAATGGAAACTGCATTTCTCAATGGATTGAAAATAAATTTATCACTGAACGGCAACTTCGGAAATATCTTGTGCAAGTTCATAAATCGGTCAAACAGTTTTTCCAGTTCAAAGGGACTTTGATTGAAAGAGAAATGTTTACTACGATTTCCAATACAATTTCGTAGTTTACGAGGCGTCGGATAAAAGTCGTAAGGAAGTTTCAAATTAGATATTAGTGTTTCATCGCTACATTGTCAAATATTTTTCTGTATCTACTGGCTCGTAAAAACTTGATGGTGTTATTCCCGAGGAGTTTAAGATTGGTTAACTGTTACCTACTTAATGTAGCTAATTCATTTCGAAACTGTCTATTTTCTGTTAAGTCATGCTAACTTTAATTATTAACAGAACCATCGTATGTATATCTGCTATAGCGTATGAAGGTGAAGTTCAAACTTCACTAGGTCAGAATGTTAGATCTAGTAATTATTTCAATAGTAGATGTCGTCCATGCTTAGCATATGCCTGTGTTAGAGTTAACAAGAACCGCACCAAGCATTGGCAAGTCTGCAGTACAATGAACGAATATGTGCAACCCGCATAAGAAGAATTGAGTCAGCAGATCACATACCAAAAGTCTTTAAATTATAATCAGGGATATTTTCGTAGGATATTTTTGTAATAGATATTCATTTCCTTCTTCTTCTTCCTCTCTCTCGCTCGCTTTAGCCCAAGGCAGTCAACTGCTGAACAGGTCTATGTGATCACCTATGGTAGTGACCTACGCTAAACAGTAGACTTCCTTCTTCTACTGCTTAGGCGTTAATCCGGCCGGTGCCACGGTCCACCTACGGCTGATTTTCCTCCTTTCGCCCGGTCGTCGACATCCACAGCTATAAAACTATGTATTGACTTTTACATCTTCCTTGACATACAGCCAGCGCTTTTTTGGTCTACCCCTCGGTCGAGGACAGGAATGTTTAGGCTCAGTTATACATGCCGATGTGTTTATCTGCCATTTCGCATACACCAAGGCTGCCGCGCATGTGCTTGTTTCGAAAATTGTCCAAACGTATAGCGTTGTATATCCACCGGAGCATTTTTACCTGTTTGGACCTACTGGGCATTTCGCCTGACAGCAGGCCACGTATCAGACCCATACTAGAGCACTGCTCGCAGATATATTAAATATTAATTTACTATTAAGATATATTTCAGCTGCGGGTTCGATCCCCGCCTCGAAACAGATTTGCGTGAACCACGGGTATTTGTTTCGGATCTGGGTGTTTATGAGACCGATAAGTCTCTCGTAGTTCCTGATACTCACTGCCCGAGACTCGATCTTAGTGTGGGATCAGGACTATGTATTCACATACATGTATATGACGGTTGGATGTATTTATTTTATTTATTTACTATTAAATTATTCAGATAGTCTATTTTCTCATCTAGTTTATTTACAAATATGAATGTATGTATTTTGATGTGGCAAATAATTTTGTATTTTTTAAATATTGTTATTTACTCGTTGCCATCGCTTTTTAGTTAATTCTTATATCTCGTTAATTTTAGTTAATAATAACTTGTGACAGTAAAAATTAACACGATTTTTCCTTGATAATGCATTCAGTTGCCATATTTACAAACTGTATCCCTTCCCCAATGCACACATTACAATACGGATGATTAACAAGTTATAATTAGCGCAGTAATCGCTGAAAGCAGTTCCATATATCAATATGCGTGAATCATAACCTATTATCGTTGGGAACCGTATCGGAACTCAATTGTGGGCTAATATGAACATGGACTAAATGTATCCTTTATTTACATACATAATACATGAGAGTTAAAATTTTGAGGATATGACCATGCTGATAATGATTTACTGGTGGTAGGTCTCTCATATGTGAGAGGCCGCCTGGGTTACCACCGCAATGTCCATTCCTCTCGTCAAACAGCAGTTTAAATGCACTGTTGTGTTTCGGATTGAAGGACATTGAAGCCAGAGTAACTACTGGACATATTGAGACTTAACATATTATGTCTAAGGATGTTGAGCGCAGCGGAAATGGAATGCCAAGCATTGCTTTGTAATTCAAAGTGTTGTTTGGTTTTGCTACTGTTCATGAGCGGTCGTATCGCTTACCATCAGGCGAACGGCATGTTCGTCCCGCCATTCATAGCAATAAAAAAGACCAAAATCACCACGCATTACGGAGGACGATACACATTCAGAATTTAAATTACTGTCGAATATTTTACATCAATTATCTGTAAATAGTTCTGATAAACAAACAGTACATAATGCAATTTATTAAAAAAGAATTGCCAGGCTTGATGAAGAAAAATGGGTTAAAATTGTTGGCCCAAATTTCATTTTCCGACGAGACAATTGTTTTAGTGACGGAATTTTTCGAAATAATTTTTTTTTTTTTTTTTTTTTTTATTGCTATGAATGGCGAGACGAGCATGCCGTTCGCCTGATGGTAAGCGATACGACTGCTCATGAACAGTAGCAAAACCAAACAACACCTTGAATTACAAAGCAATGCTTGGCATTCCACTGCGCTCGCCATCCTGAGACATAAGATGTTAAGTCTCAATATGTCCAGTAGTTACTCTGGCTACAATGCCCTTCAACCCGAAACACAACAGTGCGTTTACACTGCTGTTTGACGGGAGAAATAGACACTGCGGTGGTACCCACCCAGATGGCCTCTCACATATGAGAGACCTACCACCAGTGAAAAATATGTGATATTCAAATTTGATAATGATAGAAAATAAGGAATAGCGTTAAGATTAATAAATTATTATTCGTAACATGGAGAAGTTATAAAAATAGCTTAGTTTTTGACATGCAGCGGCTTGTCTGTGCTCCTGGCATTGTCCGAATCCAAGAATTAGGTAGCTTATCCTTTGCCCACGCTACCAATAAAAATCGAACATGGAATAAAGACCAAAACGCAATAAAGAAAAGTCTCAAACTCAACACTCAATGAAATCAAGGGCCTTTACAAAATCAAACGCAAATCTGTGACGCAATATTACCCACATCTAACGTTTTCAAGTCAGCCCTAAAGGAGCACTTGCTTTGTCCAGCCAATCAATACTTGAAGTCTTTAAGTTGTTTTAAAAACCCTTGAGCTCAAAGAGGCACGCTCGATCGAGCCTCTAGTAAACGACTACAATATATAAGAGGATTTAGCAGGTCAGAGGACACGGAGGGACGCGTCTGACCTCTTAAGATAGACTAAACGGTCTTAAAATAAGTCTTGCGATTTCCACGGTGAAAACAAAACAAAATAAATAGACGAACTTTTTATTAACAAATAAATATTTAGTTATTTTATTGCGGTTTTTTTTTGAGTTGCATTTATTTATTTTGGCTAGGTTTAAGTAAATATAAATGCCATCGCCTCTGTTATTTAATTTTGTCAGTTTGTTTGTACTTATTATATTTTTCTAAGTCAATTATGAGATGTAGGCATCCCTGGGGAATCGGTTCCATTAATGCAATATCACAGGATAACAAATGTGACTTAATCGGACATCGGCACCAATCCAGTAGCAGACGAGAATTGTAATAGGCATGAAGTAGGCTGGTAATGTTTACTTACATGTGTATGTTTTAGCGTAGGTATGAATCTAACCAAATATGCGCCGTACAATACAACAGCCGGGCTAGCTAAAGGTAAAGTTCAACAAACTTGATCCTTAAATTATGGATAAATGGTGGTTTTGCACCTTCTAACTTAAATAACTACACAAATTTCGATGAAACTATTCTAAAACAAAAGGGTTATTATGTAAGAGGTTATATCTATTCAGGAATTTCAAGTTGTAAAATGAGTAGGAGTAACCGCTTAGGAATTCCTATAAAAGCAAACAAGATTCACTTTCAAGCGTCTATACCTACATTTAATTACACTACGGATATCAACAAACTTACTTACGTGCTGTGACTTGTTAAATTTTATAAACTTCACACAGCGGTCCAAAACTCAAAATGAAACTGAACAAAAATATCACAAAACAGTTCCCGCACGTACACAATACGATTACTTTTCACACGAGCAACACAACGGAATCGAACTATTTAATAAAGCGAAACAAACATAAACGTAATAAAAACTGTTGTTTGGTCCGCCGTTCACTGTCATGCGTAAGTTTGGCGAGTTGTACAAAAGTTACGGATGAAAGTCGACGAGGTTAATCCAAGCATTATCTGGTAACACGTGAGCGGTGAGCGTGGAATGCGCCGGTCGCCGGCGGCCGGGCCGCTTGACGTACGCCGAGTAATGTCAAACCGAGCGCGGCCGACCAGCTGGTTCGAGATCTCTGCCACTCTGCCTCACTCTGGCGGACGAACTAACAACTAACTAGAGCCTTCCGCGCGCATCGCACAACTTACAATCGCACCAATTTTACCGATACATGAAGCTAAGACGTCACAGCTTGTATTTTGTTTTTTTTTTGTTTGTATTAATTTACTACAATCATTGAGTTTGCTTTGATTTGTGTATTTCGTTTTAGTATGCAAATTGATATGCTTTTAAACATGATATTATGCTTTTATTTATTTTAATTATTGAAGACATGTTGCTGTGTCATTTCTTAGGTGATTCACCTAAATATGTTAATTTCTCTAAATGATTAAGAGCAAATTAGAACAACTTTTTAGTTCAATAAAATTACAATAAGGTGGATCCCGGGAATTATCTAATAACGAGTCACTTTAGAAAATATCTGTGAACAAATGACAAATACAGTAAAGATAGCCCAATCCTAATTCAAAATACAAAGAGCCCAAACTAGGCCGAAGCACCGCCGTAGTAAATATTTGAAATCAAGAATTAACCGGTTGTGTCACGACGTCTCAAAAGGGAACTGCGTGATGGCGGCGCGTCGTTGGGGTGGGAGGATATTGACTTGCGGCGCCGCCACTGCGCATGTACTGAATCATGTGTTTCTGTTTTTAAGCTGTTCAAACACTATAAGAAAATTATCGTTAATAACCAGCCGACAACAAATCCTCAACTTGACCCTACGCTTTGTTCCTCGCGACCATTTTTTGCCGAGCTTCCTTTGTTTTACACAGAGGGCGCCAAAATTGCCGTGACCTTGTAATTAATACTATTTATAGTTCCCATCAGACAGATGGCAATTCCACTCGGTAACGGTACACGCATTTTTGTGCTCGTGTACAAGTTGGTCACTATTGGCCCATGTTCGAAAGTAGGTGCGAAATGAGTGTGCAGTTTCGAGTTAGCGTCTGTGAATCGATAAAAATAATTTACAAGTTGTTCGCAAGTTATGCGGCCGAAACGTCTGCGAAGTGCAGACAAGTATCAGAAGATGCAGACATAGCCAAGTGTTGGACACAAGCCAGCATTCCGTAGTTTTCGTGCGAAACTCACTTTTTCTTCGGTTTTCGCCTTCTAAGACGGACATAAAGAAAGGGAGCAATTGCTTAGATTTATGACTTCCCGATGAAAAACCACTGTAGCGGCTACAAAGATTTTTTTGAGCTGGCGGAGATTTTTCCGACAATTCAAACAAGATATCCTTTAAAAATGTCATCGTTTCTTTACCTATGCCCTTCATAAACTTCTTCACTATCATAATAACTGGCCTATTCAAGTCTACTAACAGAAATAGGCTTCACCAAGATTCTCACAATTTTTACTCCACCAAGCATCAATTATTTTTTCAAAAAATATTTGTGTAAGACCTTTGCCAAAAGCGGTTAAATCAAAACGCGATAGTAAGCCGCAGGAGCTTAAAGGGGTTCCTACAAAAAGCTCTAGCCGCTTCAATGGTCGCGCGCTTTTCTGATCTTTCATAAATATTTAATGTTCTGATGTCAATAACCTTTCTATTTATATATTTATTTTACACACCTTAATAGGGTTTGGCGTAATTATTTCAAATGTATTTTCTTCTAGCTTACTTTTTGTGATAGATATCGTTAGTCGTAATTATCTAAGAATCTTATCGGTCTTACTTCTTAGTGTGGGGTTAGGACTATATATGTGACTGTTGGTGTATTTATTTACTATTATTTACACTCCTGTAATAATAGTTTGTTTTTTTAAGCGTTCTCTATGAACTGTATTAAATTATTCTGAGCTGAAACGTATTTTTCCATAATATCCGATAAACATTAAAATGCCTATCGGATCGCAAATATTAATAGCCGTTCATTATATGAGTCGAGATAAATTCGACCATTAAAACAATGGAGCTAAAACAACAATTGTAAACAGTTACCACATTTGTAATGTACACCGTGGTGTGCCCGTGCCAAAACGCTTTCAGTCAAAATAATGTACGTAAATGCGACGTGAGAGATAATTTGCCCACATGTGTGTACGTAACGTCCATTTATCCTTCGTGGATTGTGGGCATTAGGGTAGGGATGTTACTTTTTGGGAGAAAGACCAATCGGTCATCGAAACTAATTCTAATTCAGTCTCCAACATAAAGGTAATTATCATAAATTGTGACAGTTACGGTGAAAATTCCATAACAAACAATGTTGGGTTAGTTTAAGTGATGTTAGCGAGTGATAACTAAGTTGAGAGAAGACTGGTCTTTCAAACCGGGGGTTGGTGATTTCAACTCAGAGCACCCACCACTGAATTTACGAAGTTACAAACGTGTTCATAGTTCCTCATCGCTTGGTGTTATGGTGACGGAAAACATCATGAGGGAACTTGTGTTGACAGTTCTCGACATGATTTCTACCAACCGCAAATTGCCAACATGGTGGACTAAAAACCGAAAGGGTTGACAGACAGACTGCCGATTGTAATATTACTAAATTATTTGGGTACAACGCTAAATTTCTTGTACCAACCCCGTGAATGTATGGGATAAAAGCAGGCAGAAGGAGAAGTAATACCAATGACATAATCTGTGCTGATTGAACTTTGTTCAAAAATTTTCAATATTTTATTTATACTAGGAAAAAGGTTTACTTTCGAAGTGTGTTCTCGAATTGGGAGTAAGCTGACAAGACGCTACACAATATTATTGAAATCAGCATTATCCCGGAAAAATCATGAGATGTGATAACTAGAACGAAAACTTGTACACAAATCATTTTGATATCCTCTCTATTATAAGACAGAAACCAAAATTTCAATGTATGTGGGTTTTCAAGTCCCTCGGTATGCAACGGGAATGGACGGGAAGTTATACTTTAAGTAAGGAGATAAAAATAATTGCCACGGTATGCAAGAATTTTGCGCATCGCTTTCACGAATTGCGTTTATTTATCAATGCGGGCAATTTTTGTTCTCTACTGTTAAGTATACTGCTAACAGTGACATCAAAGGTTTCATTTCCATTTAGGGCTTTTCAATTTCTTTTACAATTATAAACGATTGTTTGGGACTGGATGATTTCTTGAAGGAATTGACATTTGCCTGAGAGTCGTGAGGATAATAAGTAAAATCCATGTACCTATCGTGTCATCATTGACCGAGTGACAGTATTTGTGTTGTGAGGACTCGAAGGTCGAGTGACCAATTTTGTGTGAGTTGAATTTTGTTAAGTAGTGTAGTGTAAATCAATGGTGCCAATTTTATACCCGACGCGGCGATGATAGGCTGTGCTCGCATATCTTGGGATAGAATATACGTTTGGCGATGTGATGTAATTTTGATGCCAATGCAGCCTCTCACTTTTCTTTCCCCTTTCGAGAATACAATCGTGGGCTTAGGTAAGTAAAACTGTCTTTATCTATAATATTTAAAATAAGACATATCTTTAGAGAATATATTCGTGAGTCGTGGACTTAGGTAACTAAAACTGTCTTTATCTATTATATTCAAAATAAAACATATTTTTGTGATAAAATGGAAATAAAACACGTACCTACACATATCGTTATAGGCGTACCATTCAGTTAGATATTTGAAAGGGCCGAATTATTTTCTTTGTAGTAAAATTTTTCTTTGTTAACTGAAATAACGCGTTGAAGTAAGGGCTTTTAAGGGAATTTTCTTTGTAGGTATTGTCCGTGGTATCTGCGTTGAAATTGTATGATATCTTGATGGGGTCATTTCCTCTTGTTCTCATTGTGGCATCGCTATTAAGGGCTTTGTTAAATCTAGAAGCCTTTTTATTTTGGATAAGTAGGGGCAAATTGCTGAATATTTTCTATTTTTTGTGTTATATTAGAGAGTTAATACAGTCTTATCTTATCGGTTAAAATAATGTTGTGGTCTTGTGTTGAATTTCTAAGGTAATTTCTTCGTGATATATAATTTTTATTTCTGTAAATGCCTACAGTTAAATAAAGCGTTGTCAATTCGAATCTGAAGATGCGGAAAAAATGCAAACGAGACCTTTTCTATGGCTGACAGTTGGAGAATCTATTTAATAGGATCTAACACATTTTATACGGTATCGAAAATATTGGGTTGCACATTATTATTTTAATTCCTACCCACCTATACGGTTTCTTTATATACTAAGTACTTACGTAAAGTGAGAAATTGTACATATCTGTTATAAATATTTTTTTGCAGATATATAATATTTGAGAAAAAATTATCACTTTAGGTTGTTTTAAAACGTTAGTGTGGATGTCTATGGAAGACATTGTTGAAGAGAACATAGACCTCTGTCTATATTCCACTGTTCTTGAAAAACCAATCTAGGTTTTTAATAACTTTTTGTCTCCGTATGTACTGAAATAATGAATTTGAATAAAGCGGCACCCCAACCTCGGTTGATGTAGGTTGCATGAAACTAAATGTTCCACTACTGCTTTATAACTTAGTGTGCTTAAATTTCGCTAGATGGCGTATATTCTATTGTAAAAAAACGAACGTAGTTGTGAACTTGCGTATAAAGTAAATTGTCTTTATTTCCAAAGATGGCGCTTATTAAATTTCACCTGGAGTGAATAAAATAATTTAAAAATAATTGTTCAAAATATTATTAAACCCTAAAAAATGGCAACTATTTTATCTATATAATATAATAGTTTATGTTTTTATTGAGAGTTATTAAAACCTGGGCAGTTGGCACAGTTGGTGAGGACTTGTAGATCCGATGCGGCGGCTGCTAAATGCGAGGCCACGGGTTCAATCCCAGCTTTGTTGAGTACACAAATGTTTCGGGTCTTGTTGTTATTATATTCATATAATAAAGTATGAGTCACGTCGTTCGTTCATTCGGCAACATTGAGAAAAGAGTTTAGCATGTACAGCTCACTAAAATTATATCATATTTGAATTGTGAATACTTTTGGATTTGAGACACGGATTTTTTTTGCGCCCCAATAACTATTATCCATACTCATAGTTGTATTTATAAACTGTTCTGTTTTCTTGGTTAACGGACCAGATGCGGCTGCCAACATGTTCATGGCGTTCGCGGGTTCGAATCTCAGGACACACCTTTGACTTTTCGAAGTCATGTGTGTATTGATAGTCAAACAACACACACTATAACGGTGATGAAAACATCGTGTAGAAACCTGCATACCAAAGAAAATAAAAAAAAAATTCTATGGTATGTAATGTCCACCAATCCGCACTAAGCGATCACCGAACATGGACCTTCGCAATTCCAGGTGTCAAGGACAAGAGTCGCTGTCTTTTTTGCCATTGAGGAAAAATAAAATAATGACAAAGTACATCCAACTGATGCTATTCAGGTGTTAGTTCTACCAGCGAAATGTCTATTTCTTCCGCCAAATAGCAGTGTAAATGTACTGTTGTGTTTCGGAATGAAAAACATATTCAGAGTATTGGACTAGTACTGGACTGGAGTACTACTGGACATATATTAGACTTTACATCTTATGTCTCAGGATAGCAAGCGCAGTGGAATGCCAAGCACTGCTTGGTAATTCAAGGTGTTGTTTGGTTTTGCCATTGCTCATGAGCGGTCGTATCGCTTACCATCAGGTGAACAGTAGGCTCGTCTCACCATTCATTGCAACAAAAAAAGGGAAGTTTTACTCACAATAAAACTAATATTAAAACATTCCACAGAGACTACACTAAAATTGTGGCATTTCCGCTTGTTTCTTAATTTACGAACATAATGTTGGTTTAAAATTAAGTAATAGGCGGATTTAAAAATTAAAAACAAAGGCAGGGCGGGACCACATAATGGACGTGACGTCACTTATCTCCAAACTTAATCTGTATACACAATGTTATCACTCACAATATTATTATTTTATATGACTTCGTGGCGTTGTAATTAAGACGCTGCCTGTGAAATAAGAGGCTGCGGGTTTTATCCTCGCACCGCCATATATGTTAGGGTGAGCCATTAGTATTTGGTTTCGGGTCTGGACGTTTATTAAGCCGAAAAGGCTCTTGTCGACTCTTGTCGTGTTCTTATATATTTGTATGGAATCACAGCAGCGTTATGGCTATGTTGGTTCTTTTTAATCATTTTTGTTATTAAAATGTCTTTCCTAACTTAATATTTATACACAATCCTGCCCAATCACAGAATTATTTAATTTAATTTTTCAATGTCATTTTGGGATTTTCTAACAGAATAGCACATAGTTTTATGATGATTTTGTTGCACTATTTGTTGAACGATAAAAATAACTAATGAAAGGTCTACTCAAGGTTTCTTGAATTTATCGCACTAAGATCATGATTTTCCAGTTTTTATTACCATTCAATCTTTGGCTGGTTAATTATTACACTGTCTTGCTGTCTATTTAAATCTACGCTATGCCACCGTGAAAATGCCAACTCTGGCACTCACGTTAAACATATGTGAGAGGCCGCCTGGGTAGTTACCGCCGCAATGTTTATTTCTCCCGCCAAACAGCAGTGTAAATTCACTGTTGTGTTCCTGTTTGAAGGCCACTGTAGAAAGTGTAATTACTGGACATATTGAGACTTAAGTCTTAATTAACATCGTATTTCTCAGTATGGCGAGCGCGGTAGAATTCCAAGCATTGCTTTGTAATTTATTGTGTTGTTTATTTTGTTGCTATCCATGAGCGCTTATATCGCAGGGGAATGGTATGGTCGTCTCACTATTCATTACATTAAAATAACAAGCATACAATAGATTAATAATATTATAGATAAAGCGGAGCATTTTCTTCTTTCAACTTATAAACAAATCGAAAAATCAAACCCAGGTCTTCACGCGTACCTGCATTACTGATAATCAGAAAAGGCCGTTAAAACGATCATAATATGAGACAGCGTTATAAAATAAATTATGATATTACTACACTTATAGCTTGTGATAATTCTTAGAGCATAATCTAGATTCTAGAGCGAACGAAATGACCGTGAAACATTGAGGTTAAGTAATAAAGTTTGTATTAAAGGAATTACATTTGAAGGCAACCGAGGAATTCTGTGAACTACCTCTTGTACTCATTAGAGTTTAGACATTTATACATTCTCCCGAGACAAATGATTCATCCACTGTTATTTGTTTCTGTGTTCCGGGTGTTTGTGAGACCGAAAATCTCTCGTTGTTCCTGATACCGAAGTCCCAAGACATAGGACTCAATCTTAGTGTGGAGTCAGGACTATGTATATTGGGTGTATTTATTTATTTTTTCAAATGTAATATACAATAATTTTGTTACTGAGGAGAAATTAAAATACATTTTTCATCCTTTACCGAGATTAAATCCACGTGAATCAAATCGCATTCTGGAAGACAATTAGTCAGCAGTTCCCAAGGGTAACTATCTGTATCTGTATCAGCCCATATACGTCCCACTGCAGGGCACGGGCCTACTCTACAATCGACAGTACGATTGAGAGTGGTTAGGCCATATAGTCCACCACGCTGGCCTAGTGCGGGTTGGCGGACTTACATACCATAGAAATTCTTATAAACCGCTATGGTATGCAGGTTTCCTCACGATGTTTTCCTTCACCGTTTTAGTGCGTGGTGATTGACTATCAATACACACATGACTCCGAAAAGTCAGAGGTGTGCCCTGGGATTTGAACCCGCGACCACCGTGAACATGGCAGTCGCATCTGGTCCGTTTACCAACAGGCCACCACGCACTTCGAGGGTAACTAAGCTTACAGATTTTAAGATCTTAGTTTGGCATCAGGATGTATTGTATTCTATTGTACTGTATCAGCCAATATATATCCTACTGTAGCACACCCTACAATAGAGATTACGATTCAGAGTGGTTAGATCATAACCAAGCTGCCTAGTGCGGGTTTGAAGATTTTACATATAACATACCACAGCAATTCTTGCTAATCGCTATGGTATGGCCATGCAGGTTTCCTCACGCTGTTTTCCTTTACTGTTAATAGTGCCTGGTGATCAAGAGCGGATCCAGCTTTTACGCCAGGGGGGCATATAGTTCTTGTCAGAAGAACACTGGGTCCAATTTCAATATTAAAATTCGTAATAATGATTTTTAAAGTTCGTTATTGCCGTTATTTGTGAACACACACTTTTCTACTTTATTTATCGACATACAAAGAATTAATTGTGCTTATAATTTTTATTAATAAGCTAATAAATAAATTCTGTCAATCTGGAGCCAGGCCAGGGGAGGGGGTCATAACCCCCATGACCTCCCCCTTGGATCCGCCCTTGCTGGTGATTACTATCGACACACACATTCCGAAAGTCAAAGGACTTTGTATATTGGGTGTAACTATTTATAAAAAAAGACCTCAATGGATTTATCTATGGAACCAACTGGTCTATAATTCATTGTCGTGACTGCCAAGTGGTATGTAAAAGAGGATTTGAATATTCTAGTGACTAATACTTTTTCTATTGTTTAATTAATGTCTGTAGACTTGCTTTAACTTCACTCCTAAGTCCTCAAGGTTTTTATAGCAAGGGAAGCGGACACATATAATTTTCTTTTCAGAATTGAGTGATATGTAGGATTTTACGTAGTATTGCACAACACGGGAATTGAACTCAATGATCACATCACATCAAAAGCTGCCAATAGATTGTCATATCTATTTAAAATCAATTTGTTAACAAAGTAGCTAATGGAAACACAAGTTAATAAATAAATAAGTGTTTAATATAAATTCTCCGCATTGTTAAAAAAAATTTACGCTCTTCTAAAACTATAAATACGTAGATTTTTTATTAACCGTCTTCAAAAAAGGAGGCGTTTCTCAATTCGTCGGAATCGTTGTTTTTATTTTTGTACACTGATTACTCGAACACGCATGAACCGCTTTGGAAAAACCTTTACTAGGTACTTAGTCTGTGGAAAAATCTTTTTTTATTTTAAAGGGTATACCTTTTTGGTACTCAATTATAAGACACGTTTAAGTTATTCGAAAATAATACAAGTTATAGAAATGTAGATTCTAGTTTATAACTAGGACATTCTAAAAAGTAGGCAAGTAAGTTAATTGTTGAATGCGGCCTTTATTAATATTAATATAAGGAGACCGGCTATAAATCGTTAGATAATACACCACGTTTACATTAACATATTTACCCACCGCGCCTGGCGCAAAAATATGCCATATTTATTCTTAAACAAACATATTTTGTTACGCTTAGGTATTTCTATAACTATAATCTGATATAGCTACTTACGAGTATATGTAATACGTACTATAGTTGAAAAGATGCCTTCTTTATATTTTATTATGGTGAATTAATTGATGAAGAAAATCAATCGGGGTTGTCATGCATACGTGTAAGGTTCTGTATAGTAGGCTTGAAAATTTTGGCACGAACTGCCATAAGTAAGAGCACAAGTCAAAGTATAATAAAGTATTTTACGCCGTTCCAATCCGCAATAGACCAGGTGGAGGAATAGGTTCTAAAATACTTTATATCTAGAGAAGAGAGGTTTGTGCCTATTACATAATTTTTGATAAATTAATTAAGTAATAGGTTTTAAATAGCAATATTCAATATATATAGAATTATATTATTATTATTTTATTTTATTTTTTATATTATTTTATTTCAATGTATAGAAAATTATTATTATCATTGCTAAATTCCGTTTCAATTAACTCATTTACAATGCTAAAAGTACTGCGATCTGAAAAGTGAGTGCTCTTGAATTAAGAAAGAATTTAACACATCGCATATTTGAGCAAATGGCTCTTTCGGAACCTGTGAAAATAATTTAAGCATTTTAAATGAGCCGTACAGGTGTTTCGAAACTGCGTTGCGTTGCAATATCGCGAGCAAAAAGTACTACATTCAGCTACTTACTGAATTGGAACTTGGCCCCGAAACTCCGTCTTTTCTCTCTTAACTTATTCTTGAGTATCCTCCTCTTCAGTCGGTTAAGTACCACATCGGCCTCGTCTACGCTCTCAGAGGACGAAGTGTGTACGACCCGAATCATCCCACTCACCGAATGTCGCCTCTTTGTAAACACATTTTGCCTCATCTCGATTTCCGATATGCCACGTCTGTACATTTTGAGCCGCTTCTTCATTTCGCAATCGGCCGCGACATCTGTGGGTATGTTAATAAAGTCATTGTCAGACGTGTCCCCCGCGCTGAGAGGAGGCTTTCTCGAAACACATTTAGAAGTTTTTCTCCCGCCGGGTTCGATATTCGATTCGATTGTTCGACGGTGTAAAGCAAACCAATTCGGATTAGAGCTCACTCGGGCGGATAAGCTTTTCAAATAAGTGTTAAGGAACGATACCTTATTCCGTGGGGGATTGTACGCAACACCAGATTTAGAGCGCTGTAACGTGTCACTAAAGGGTGGTTTTATCAGTTCTCTCAGTGCTGTATCATTGAACGATTGTGATTTATGTAGCGGCAGGCCACATTCATTTCCTTTATTCGACACGTTAGTCGCGACTGAATTGTTAGCATCAGTTAGGGAAGAGTTCGATGTGTATTTTAAATTATCTGATAACTGAGCGCATTCTACACATTGTTCGTTGTTTTCCGCGTCTTTATTTGCGTCCTCGCATGTTTCGTTGTCAGAACTTTTGTAACTGCTCACTTCGCTAAAACCTTCGGATTGAAAAGGGGATGTCTCGACGCTATTGGCTTGTAAAAAGTGGGAATTGTTAACAGTAAGTGTTGCTGGAATGTTGGTCACACTGCATTCGTCTCGCACTACGTATCTACTATTTACATTGTTCACGTTATCACCTACTATCACAGGTGTTCTGTACACGCGCGTATATACTTTGCCGCCAGATATTGAGTTGTGTTTCTTGAGGTATTTTTTGTCTATAACATGTCGGAAATCTCTTTCGCGTAATGACTTGGTCGGTCTCAAACATCCATCAGCATAATCAGAGCTTTTTATGGACACATTTTCGTCATTTGTCTCTACGAGTAGATTTCCCTCGCAATCAAAAAGTTGTATGGTGGGGAATCTCATCCCAGGGGAGAGATTTCGCGTCCGTAATTCCCACTTCTTTTGGCTCGGTTTTCTCAATTGAATGCGAATTATATTGTCATCTATTATCGGACCGTCGCTATCACTGGAGTCGGCACTCCCCGCCATCGCGAAAATATTACGCGGCGCACTTCACACATTTACGGATCCATGGAAATATTCGAAAAATGATATTACGACTGTCACGAGCGTGTTAATTTGTTTGTTTACAGTCAGCTGTTCCTATATACACTGGCATAGTGCCAGTCGCAACAATCCGGCATTCACTTTAAATAGCACCAATGTCAATTATGTTTTTCAAACGAAAATAAACGTGAAACGTGGATAAAGGCTGCATATTGTGTACACGAGCACTGCCACCGGTCACTTAGCGCACTGTAAATGATTACTGAACATCACACTGTAAAGAGCTGGATGTTGAAAACTATTGCATAAGTTTCGCGCGCGTGTGTATATTGCACCAAATTGCACCGTCTAATGACTTTGACGTCGATGGTTTTAATTCGTCCGCCTCGTAGATAGATCGGCGACGGTTGGCGCTTTGCGTAATTTCCTCTCCCGAGCGCTTTTCCTCCGGGAAACAATCCGGGAGGCTATTCGCGTGGGGTTTTGGACGTACGCGACACCGAACATTTCTGCACTGAGAGCAAACAGCTGAATAGACGCGAGGGACTATAAATAGAGAAGGAACGAGACGGCGATCTGGCCGGCTCCCCTTGAACCTAGCAGTATTGTGTTAGCAAACGGCAACACAACGTAATCTGTGACGTGAGCGCGTGCAACAACTGTTCGCGCTGACACACTTCCCCATTTGACCAACCGGCGCGGCCATATGCATTCGTGACTAATAGACAGATGCTATTTTATATAATAACTTACGTGTTACCACGAGATTCACCTGCGGCCTGCGGTTGGCCGTGATGCTCTACAATTGTTATTAAACAGACCACACGCGCGGGCCGCGGTTTAGAATTGCTCACTCGTTTAGAAACCAATATTGCTCTCATGCTTCATATTTCAAATTAAACCATGTTTTAAAGGCTGGTTTTCGCGGCAAATGAATCGAATAAATCGAGCAATTAATGTATACTGGTTGATATTTAGGTCTTTGTAATTAAACATAATTTTGTTTAGTGTGGGCAAATTGTTTGACGGATCTGTGGCCTCGATTGCGACTGTTTAGATTGTCATTAACAAGTTGTATCTAATGTTGTAACAATTATTAAAAGAAACTGTATTAATTTAATGGAAATCTTTGTATTTTGTTAAACTGACATAATATTTCGTGCCATTCAAGGCAATTAATGTTGATCAATGACCCAATACGATATTTTTTAGACGTGTTACATTATCTTTGTTTACAAACCGCTCATGTTCGTGACGAGATGCAAATATTTATAAAATCGCGCATGACGAATGGAGGCTATCAAGCAAATTTGACAGGCTTTCGGATAATTACAGGAAAAGCTATTAATACAGATTACAAGCCACAGTCTCACCGCGATGTGTAATGATCATCAGCGGTTGCCGAGAATGAGGTGTTGCATTATATTACTATTACAAGATAAATAAATTGTTATTTGCGGTTTGTGGAGAGAATAGCACTACTATTTTTGTTACATAAATGAAATAATGAAAAAAAAAAAAACCGTAAATACAATACAGTACAATTCCTATGTGTGTTAGTAATAAATATTTACTCAAAAACTATGTTAGTTGTTCATGAATTTTATTATTTTATAGCTTCTATCACGCTATTCAACCAGTGCCTGTGAAAACAGCAATCGTGACGATCGGCAATGATTTTCATAATCTTGTTGGAGTTATCACGTAATCTTAATAAAATTGATGTAGTATCCACTAATGTCTATTTTTCTCACCAAATAGCAGTGTAAAAGAACTATTGTGTTCCGGTTTGAAGGACATTTTAGCCAGAGTAACTACTGGACATATTGAGAAATAACATGTATGTCTCAGGATGGCGAGCGCAGTAGAATGCCCTGCATTACTTTGTTATTCATGGTGTTGCTTGGTTTTGTCTGTCCATAAGCGGTCATATAGCTTACTATCAGAGGACTGGTATGCTCGTCTCGCCATTCATAACAATAAAAAATCTAAAGTGATGTATTTCTAAAGTAAATGTAAAAAAAATAATGTTAATTATGATGCGGTTTAACTTTAATTAATAAATAACGATCACTCAATTGACTACCTAACAATGTATTAATTAGTTACAAAATAGTTCTATTCATGACGTCACCTTTATCGTAGGTTGTCATAAAGTTTGAACCGAAGCAGTTTCGGCATGGAATGGTGTGAACTGTGTACGAGGTTCTTTGGCACCTCACGTCTAGATACGCTTCGAAGGAATTTAGGTATAGCTTGTCTTGATTAAACCGTATGTAAGTTGATTGATATAATTTGTAGGGATTTTTATATGTTAAATATTTTTAGTGACTGATGGTAAAGATTTTAGACATTCAGTGGTAGAGCCACGCGGTCAATCATGAGTCTGGGGTGGTACCACTGTCTCACCGGAGAACAACTTGAAGCGACATCTTTGCTGTCATGTTTCGTTCGGTGAATGAGATTGCCGGATGTCCAATACCACCCTTCCCATCTTTTGCCTTCCCGCTCTCTTCCCGATTTGATGGGCCGACAACAAAGCCATGGTCCAAGCGTTGTGGATTTTCACGGGCGGTAGTGATCACTTACCACCAGGTGACCGTTTTTTTGAGGAAACTATGTAGTAAATAGTGATGTGATGTATCAGCTCATAAACACTTATTGTTGAGAACTGGACTTCGGATCAAAAATCCTCATTGTAAACCCTCACTTCACTACATGGATACTGGCTTACTTAGGCCATAATCCACCACAAATGAAAGTTGGCAACCTTCACATACGATATAAAATCAATTTGTTAATCACAAATGGCCGAATCTGCGACCTTTCAGATCACATTTTAAAGCCATTAGGGGAGTAACGTCCCTTAATGAATTTGTTTCGTAATGAATTCCCTTAATAAATTAAAAATAATTTTTATTTGTTAGAAAACGCATTCGTGAGCTTTGGCGAACACATGGTTGTTGATATGATTTGGTACAATGTGCAGCAAAAGTTTATCTTTTTGTCAACATTTTTAATATCCACGTAAAATAGGCCATCGACTTCCTTGCTTTTGTACAAGCGATTTTTTTTATTTACTCTCTCTCTCTCTCAATTCCTGGTTTTAGCCTCCTTCAGTTATATTGATCCCTCGTTATGCGTAATGTATTGTCACTATTAACTCGTAATAACTTCCACAACGAATTGAACTATTTTATCACGGGTTTGGATATTTTTTTTCATTTTTTAATTTTCATAATACCTCACCCTGCTCAGAGACTACGAAAGCAGTAAACGCAAGTAGCGTCGGAAAGATAAAAAATATAGAAATTAAATCAATTACATTTAGTACAAACACTAAGATATAATATTTTATTTTAATTAAGCTGGCAGCCCCGCAACTGCCAACAGCCAGTAAATTATTCTTTACATGACGCTATCGGACATGCACCAAACTTAGTTGTGCTTATCGCTTCAACATGCATGCATTCAACTTTATAACAGGCAAACATGTAAAGTTGTATTCAAACCACTTAACCCTATTTTTCCAACTATGCTAATATTTTTGTTCTGCATGGCTGTTTCTCGTAGTTAGAGTTTGTGAAATGTGAGTTTTATGGATGATAGCGGCTCAGCCCGGCTCTGTCCGGGTGTAGACAAACTTTTTTGAAAAAAATATATCCTATATTTTGATCAAAGGTAATGTGGGATTCTAATGGTGAAAGATTTTTTAAATCAGTTTATTGGTTTCAGAGCCTATTCAATGCAAACAAAAAAATCTTTCCTGTTTATTATATTATTTTTTATGCTATGTTAATTATTTTATGTTTTTACATGAGTAATTCAGTGTAAATAATTTTTCAATGCAAAGATCTCTCACAAAGTGGATTGTCCGATCTAGTAACCGAACTTATGAATGTTTGATTATGCTATCAATACTTATAAATACGCTACCAATAAGGCTATGGTTTATAGGTATAAGGATTTTACCGATGGTAATAATATCGCTGCGTCTCCTGTCGGCTTCAAACTTCTTCGAAGTTATTATCTCAGTAGATCCAAACGTAGGTTTTTCCAAAGAGGTAGCAACCATTCTATTTCTGAATAATTAAAGAAATAAATGTAAATAAATGAAGTTTATTACTGCAACAATAAATAGGAAAGCCATGCAATTGACAGCCTCCGTGGCGTAGTGGCCGCGGGTTCGATCCCCGCACCAAGAGAAATGTTTGTGCGGCCCACAAATATTTATTCGGGTCTAGGTGTTTGTGAGACCTAAAAGTCTCTCGTAGTTCCTGATACCCACGTCATAAGACTCGATCTTAGTGTGGGATCAGGACTATGTATGTGACTGTTGTGTGTATTTATTTATTTAATTACAATACTTTTCCAGCGATACCTCTCATTCACCTTCATATAGTATTCTCATCTTGAGCAACTCAATGCTTATTTCTATTTTTGAATCACAAAATAAGCATTGAATCTGTTTAAACATTCCGTTTAATGGAGTGGATCGTGTTTGATTAAGGATCGCGGCCGACAGATCTCGCGCGGAAACTGCAATATTGCAATGATTTGTTTCCTGCCGTCCGCGTCGCTGTACAATGCAGCTTATAAATGTTTCTATTAAATAGTTTAATACGTTGTAGCGTAGAATACGGTATTCAGTGTTTGTACAAGTTTAAAAACGATGCTAAGACTTATTTGTAGGAACTTTCAATGTTTGTTCGCGAACATCTCACCACCACACCAATAGATTATAGTCCGCCTACCCGCACTAGGCCAGCTTGATGGACCATATTACCTAATCCCTTTATATTGTAGAGAAGACCCATGCCTTGCAGTGGGACGTGTATGGGTTGATACAGATACAGCTTATACTATTAAGCTTAAGTTTTTGCTAATCGATTTAGCTATTTCTTGATAAGGTCATTTCTTACAAAAAAGTGATTACGATGATCCTAATATGCAGTGCCATCGAATTCCAGAAATATTGTTAAGTATATTACGCCAGTCGATATAATAATAATCATCACATTGGTCGAACCTGACATAGTTTTTCACTTTGATGGGTTTTCAAATATTATATAAAGTAAAAAATAGAAACATGCTGTACAATAGAACTTGCAAACAAAAATACGCTCAACTGCTTTGTTTACAACCACAAACTAAACGGAACAACGCAACTTGGCCACTGAGCAGATAAGAGAAGTTTGCGTTAAACTCGGTTCCACAGTTTAACAAGGAGGTGTTATGCAAATTAATTTATATCCGAGTGGGCGCCGCACTTGCGAGTTTTCCAAGGACAGCGCTGTCATCACGGGCCTGGACAACTTCTGGGTGTACGTGTCCTACGTATATCATTTGACTGGTAAATGTTAAATTAATTAATGAACCATACATAAGACTGATTCTGTTCTGAGCTCTGTGTTGTGGATATCAGAAACTAAAGAGGTTTTTTATAAAATTGTCTAAGGTAAAAGGGTGAAAATCTTCGCTTAAATACCGGGTATATCAAGACTGCTACCGAAAACAAAGCCGGGTGGCATTCCGATTCAGCTGACGATAATTGTAGTAATATTCTAAATAGAGTAATTAGGTTCAGATCTTATAATATAAAATGAGTTATGAGCTGGTCCAGTACAATTACAATGTTCAAGGCTTAGACGTAACAATGAGAAATGAGTAACGATTATGAAAGATATCATTTTCGTTTTTTTTATAACAGAGATGGAATTCAAATGGTGCTGGTGATAGGGTGTTTGTGTCCGCATAGACAGTAAGTATCGTATAGGTTTTTTGGAGTTCATGACTCATGAATGGAAAGGTTTGTCAGGGACGGTACCATTGTCTCACAGGAGATCGACGTGAAGCTCAGCTGTCGCGTTTCGTTCGGTGAGTGAGATTACCGCATGCCCAATACCATTCACTTCCCATCCTTTGTCCTTCCCGTTCCCCAACCAATTTGCTTGTCCAGCAACACATCCATGAACGCTATGGATGCTCATGGGCGGTAGTAATCACTTACCATCAGGTGACCTGTTTGACCGTTTGCTGGACATATGTAATTAAATAAAACACAATGGTAAAGATCACGGTATAGTGACTCACATAGGTAAGTGTATCGCGTTTCGGGCTAATTCTTAATTGTAATTTTGGGTTTATTAATAAAGGATTTTTGGCGTTAGCTGAGTAATGTTTAACTTATTCCAAACTCATTGGGATATTCAGATACTCATGAATTACTAAATTGCGAGCATACCAGGGCGCCGATGAGATAACCTTTAGACTACAGATTTGAGTAAAATAGTTTCTTAGACTTACGCGAATGTTACACATTGAAATAAAACTATTATTTACGGATTTTATCGCGAACTTAGTTTAATTTTTACATTTTTTGACTTCCCGACGTTTCGATCACTTTCTATGAAATTGTGACCATGAAAACTGTAAAGTGATCGAAATCTCGGGAAGTCAAAAAATGTAAAAATTAAACCAAATCCGCGATAATATCCGTAAATAATTGTTTTATTTTAATACAGATTTGAGCGTTCTGAAGGCACAGGATATTGGATTTGTTTACCGACAACCATAGTTGGATACCATATGTCCAAATCGGTTTCAGTACTTTCAAACAATTGTCGAAGATTAAATTGATGGAATATAGTTATTTTATTACCTACAACATTAAAACAATTTCACACAAAGTAAATCAAAACTATACATTACATCGGTGTGACAGTAGGCTCAGTGAAGTGATAATAGCGGTTATATATTGCATTGAGTCGCCTACGGACTCGCGCGAAACGTACCCTAATGCGATGTAAATTGTTTCAGCGGTGTGATAGGCGCCCAATTTAGCGTTCATAACACGTCATGAATACGCTTACAGCAAGGGTGATTTTGGTTCACGGCTTATTTCTTTAAGGGTATATACATGATCGGATTGGTGAGTTGTCTTTAAAATAATCGGTAGGATTTAAAATTTATAAAGGAAGATATCGTTACTACTATTTGTAGGTAAATAAGTGCAGTAAAATCCAAATAGGTGTACATATCAGTGAGAGGCGGTCGTCGCTCATTCGCGAAATTATGATCGCCTTGTTCACAGACCAAGTAGTACTAGCCTTGTTGAATTTCTTTTTTTATTGCAATAAATGGCGCGACGAGCATGCCATTCGCCTGATGGTACACTAAACGTCCACTCAGAATAGAAGCAAAATCAAGCAACACCATGAATTACAAAGTAATGCTTGGCATTTTACTGCGCTCACCGTCCTGGCTATAATGTCCTCGAAACCGGAACTCAACAGTGCATTTACACTGCTGTTTGGCGAGAGAAATACATATTAGAGGATACGACATCAATTTTATACAAACTGCGTGGTAGCTCCTACAGGATTCTCAAAATTATTACCGCGCATGAGACATAAGATGTTAAGTCTCAATTTGTCCAGTCGTAACAAATCTGGCTTTAAACACAAATTGACCCAAAACTGAATGCACTGGCAATTGCATTGGTTTTGTGTGGAAGATTTATTTATACAACATCGCTCAACATTGCGCATTGCAATTCCGAGTAAAAATGCACGCTAAATGTATCATAAATTTTCTTGGGATTAAATTCTTATGCCATTTTCCGGTCCGCAAATAAATATCGTTGCTCTTTGAAAGAAAAACTCTACATTATGGTTCTTTCGTAATGTAGGATGATAATCCAACTTCATTGTAATATGTTTCGAGTAATAAATAATGAATTATCACTATCGAATTTATATAAAGATGCAACCACTATTTTTGAAAAAATCTAATCATGAAATCACGACAAACCTCAGTACAAATCTTATAGAATGTTGTAAATACACGACACAAATTCCGAATAAGCTTACAAAAAAAAAAAAACTAAAACGCTTGACTAAGTTTCAAATATCTCGCTCCGACAAATCTAGAACATAGGCTTCAGTGACGGCAAAATGTTGGCAGCTCCGGGATTTTTAGGGATCCTAAACATAAATAGATTTTTTTATCCCTTATTACTGTATCAGCCCAAGTACGTCCCACTGCAGGGCACAGGCCTCCTCAATAATCGAGATTACGATTGAGAGTGGTGATTGTAGAGGCGACAATCGAGAGTATAATTAAGAGTGGTTAAGGCCATATAGTCCTTAACGCAGGCCGAGTGTGAGTTGATGGACAACCATAAACCTTGTTTCTTTTTAAGTATAACTCTGGATCAATAAGATGTATCCTGCAGTGTTTCCTAACAGACGATGTCATAAAGGTTGCAGGATATAAAAGGTTGCAGGATATAAAAGGTTGCAGATAATTAATAAGAAGACGGAGAAGAGATTAATCATTGTAATAAGGGTTAAAGTGAAGTGCGTGTTGACTTGTTAGTAAACAGACCAGAAGCGGCTGCCAAGATATTCACATCGTTAGGAAACTTGCACAGCGATTTATAAAATGTTCTATGGCATGATAGGTACGCCAACCCACATTAGGCCAGCGAGATGGACTATACGGCTGAACCACTCTCAATCGTAATCTCGATTATTGAGGAGGCCCGTGCCCTGCAGTGGAACGTATATGGGCTGAAACAGATGGTTCATGATACAAAAAGAATAAATCCAAAAATACCATATTGTTTCCGGTTATTACTTTAGTACAATTAATAGTTTGTAAGGAACTCTGTGTAGTCAAGTTCGACTCGCGCTTGGCTGTTTTTTTTTCTCCAAACTTTGGCAAATTTATGAGTTTAGTGTCGGAGGAAATTTATATTTTGTTTTTACCCTGTTTCTTTGTTCTTCACGTAGACAATGGAGCTTCGCTTTGCGTTTTGTGTACCTTATTTGCTTTTTGCATATTCATAGCGTTCTTCACATCTCGCCTTGGACACCTGCCTTTTTGTTCAGATTTTTATAACAATATGCTTGAATTTTCAGTGATTATTTTTAAATTACGGTAATTATAATTTTACAAAGTTAACGATGTTATGGATTTTGAAGGGATTTTATTCGATTCTACTTAGGGTAGTCAGTGTTAGAAACTTTCTAGAACAATATGTTCGTCTGTACATATCATGAAGGCTGCAAAGTCTTCGAAATGTTGTGTCTGGAAGTTAAAATCAGTGAAATTAGTTAAGTAATACAAAAAACTATCTATAATTAAATCTATAATTTCTTCTTTTCATTTTCACCTGATTTAGAGTGAAAAGTCGTTATGAACGGAATGTCCGTAAGGGTTCCACAAAGTTTGTGGGCGTTCAAGACCCGCTTCAATCAATTTCCATTAGTTAAGCTGCTTGCTCGTTTACTACTTCTTTTTACACAAATTCAGGCTAAAATCCAACGTATTTGTGATATTAGTTGAGCGTATTCCGCTCGGGGCTTAATAAAATATTTTTATCGTATTTATTTCCGCCATTTCCTCCTTCTATTCCGTTATCTGAGTTTTATCGCTTTGCTGAAGGATGCTCATTGGAATAATATCCTCAAATAACTTCATATAAAGAGTAAACGCAGATATTATTATGCGCACTATTTCCAATTTCATCACGTCTATTGAGATTTACTTATTTTAGTTACGGATTGTAAAGATCTGCCGGTGTTGAGGTATCAGGTTCGGTTCCAATCACTCGTGTGATTTTTTTTTATTGAGTTCGAAAGGAAAGTATTTGCTTTGTGCCTTCTGAGAGAAAAATTATAAAACTTTTGTTTTTTAAACAAATTTAGTTTACTTCTATTTTTATTATTGAGCAAATCTTTCTGTATCGACACCCAATGGTTTAATTTTATAAAGATCTATTTTCTGCAGTAGACGAACACACGTTTATGGTTAATGGATAAATGGAAATACACTAAGGCGATAAATAATAATACGTTATTATAGTAAATTACTGAAATAAAATGCATTTACAATGTATTTAAACAGATTTCAAGCGTTTATTAAATCAAAAACCGGTTAAATATAAATGACATATTTAATGATATCCCATTGTAATTATTGTCAAACAATATGTGACATTACGTCAGATAGTTTCACATACTGGAGAGCTGTCATTATTCTCATACGGTAACAGTTGGTGAGCCACGTCAGAAATTCTAATCACAATGGTATATGTGGGTATATGTATCCCTACAAGTATCTAAATTGGTTAGATAAGCTCAGATCTGATTGTATGGTTCTGGAGATTTTGAATTTGAGGACAATACAAAATATAAGGTTTTGTAATATTTTTTTAAGCTGCCTCAGTAAAATAGTTTTTATATATTATGTTACGGCCAATGCAACATATTTTAAAATATTATGTAGGCAGCCTCATTCACAACAATAATGTTGACATGATCAGCGGCTTCTTCAACATATTAGGTTGTGTAAAGTTGATCCTTGTGTCAATCCTTAAAAGGACATTCAGAGCAAAACATTGATAAAGTAAGGATTTTATGTGCTCATGGGGCCTTAAAGAAATATGGTATATTATTTAATATAAAAGGTCAAATAAGTAGTGCTCATGATCACGATCGTATGTGAAACAAAGAATGAAAATAAAATGAGTAAACGTGACGGACAATTTTTGACTTCACGCTCTTTAAGTTCTGACTTCCCCAATGGAATTTGTACATATATAATACATGTTCACTATATATATATAAGTTTACATAATATAGTTCACAACAATGTATGCCAAACTATTGTGCGTGTTAATTGAGAAAACGTTCCGTCTCAGTGGCGAATACCGTTCCAATTAGTGTAACCGATCGCGCGTGATCTATTTACAACTGGCTTTTGCCCTCCATTTCGTCTGCATCGAATTTTACATAAAATATCCTGTATTAGCTTAGAAATAGTCTTCTGGTCTTAAATATCATAAGGGGTGTGAAAGACTAGGGACGTTGTAATAGTCACTATTTACGGTTAATATGTGTAACATTGTAGTAGAATACAACTATTAATATTTATCGGTTCGTTTACTATACACCACGTCTTCACCCCCGTTCCGTCCTCCACGTCTATGATCTATCTCATTCTATATCTATCTCTTTCACCCTTGGTTCGCGTAGTGTATAGTTCGAGACGACAGATACTAGGTTTTTTTTTTTTATTGCTATGAATGGCGAGACGAGCATGCCGTTCGCCTGATGGTAAGCGATACGACCGCTCATGAACAGTAGCAAAACCAAACAACACCTTGAATTACAAAGCAATGCTTGGCATTTCACTGCGCTCGCCATCCTGAGACATAAGATGTTAAGTCTCAATATGTCCAGTAGTTACTCTGGCTACAATGCCCTTCAACCCGAAACACAACAGTGCGTTTACGCTGCTGTTTGACAGGAGAAATAGACACTGCGGTGGTACCCACCCAGATGGCCTCTCACATATGAGAGACCTACCACCAGTAGTATATGAATTTATCAATACACTACAGACGTCAAGAAAGCCGGGTAAGTATTTAGCTGTTAAGTTTTTTTTACAGCCTCCTGGCGCTGGTAGTTATACGCCGCCTGTGAAACGAGAGGACGCGGGTTCGAAACCCCCACCGAGATAAATGTTGTTAAATATTTTTTCGGAACTGGATGTTGTGAGAGTCTCTCGTAGTTCCTGATGCCCACGACACAAGATTCGATCTTAGTGTGGGGTCAGGACTATGTATGTGACGGTTGGGTGTTTATTTGTTATTTATTTATTCGAATTAAATAAATAAATAAAGTCGAAGGAATAAATGGTAGAGTCTTGTTGTAGTTTGTTAACACTTATCAATATTGTTAAGGTAAGCTGTTGGTTCAACCCTTGTTTTTTATTGCATAAGCCCGACAAACGAGCAAAAAGGTCACCTGATGTTAAATTATCACTACCGCCCATGAGAAACCACAACGCTTGGATCATGGGTGTTGCCGACCTATCAAATCGGGAGGAGAGCGGGAAGGAAAAAGATAGAAAAATGGAAGGAGCATTGAGCACTCAGCAACCTTCGCAGCAAAAGATACGCGACAGCAAAGCTGTCGGTTTACGTCAATCTTTTGTGAGGCAGTGACTTCGCCCATGACTGATAACAGCGTGTCTCTCCCGTTTACAAATTTATTTCGTAAATCTGGAGTATCAATAGGTAAGCTTATCCATTGTGGTATTGTATTATAAGAAGACGAAATGAGGTGCTGCGAGTGAGGTGTGTGAGGTGTATTGTAGGTGACCTTTCAGTCGGTTACTCTTAGACCGCCAAAATTATGTCGATACTCAAATTGAATCGCATCCTCCGCGTTGAGTCTTTAATGATACAAATGTTTTACAAAACAAACAAATATTTGCGTCCGGCCTGAGTTCTGCGGGACTGAAAAGTCTTGTGTTTTTATTATCGTGATTCAAGATGAGTATATTAATGTAATCTTGACTCATCGAACGGTGTTGGTACCGTTTATATCCGTAGGTATATTACTTATTTTAGATCTATATGGACCTTTTTTAAATTAACCCATTGTAGTACAGCTCGAAAAATATGGTAATTTGGTGTTTAATTAATTTAATTAGTGAGTAATTGGTTGTGTATCAAATAATGTTCTATATCTCATTATGATTAATTCTATGTTTGAACATCTTAAATGTGTAAGTGTGTATAATATTATGTCGCATGTAAATTTCGGTTGAGTTAGGAATATTACTATGTATGAATTTTGGATGTATTTTTAAATTCATGGTGTTATTTAACTAACCGCTCTATCAAAACGGTGTCTATTTATTTTCAACATTCATTCTGCCTCTTTCACTTTAAATCCTTGTTACAAATCACAATAAATTTTGGCGGGAGTATTTTTAGTGGGATATCCTTAATTTCCTCCTGGGCTGGCCACAAAGGGAAATGTAAGGTGGAGGAACGTTTTATTACTTCCATTCATCAAGTTAAGCCGTTGTTTATGGACGAGACAAGCGTCAGACTTAAACATAAAGCATTGCCTTCACAAATGATGCTATAATATCTATTATCTAGCTTTATAGTGACGATTGATGACGTATCTGATATATTTAATTGATATATTTTTTAAATTAGCTTTACAAATAAAAGAATTTCGGAGTCAAGAATTTGTGCTTGATAACCATATCAGTTGAGGCTATCTATACATAAGGTTAAACGTGGGTGTCCTGGTTGCACCTCTGCCTAGCACTTCTGAGAAAATGTCGTTATGTTTATTTGTCATCATAATCAACATCAGCCCATTACAGTCCACAGCTGGACATGGGCATCTTCTAAGATAGCCACAGAGCCCGGTAGCCGGGATACCAAGTTTATTTATTTATTTATTTAATACTTTATTGTACACCATACACATAAAAAGTACATAACAACATGAAATTAAATATATGTACAAGTGGCGGTCTTATTGCTTGAAGCAATCTCTGCCAGACAACCATGACAAGTTTATTTATGTATGTACCAAATTCACAACGCTTACAACATAGCATAAAACTCAATGGCACTCATCCTTTATCTTTATCTAACTCAATTTGTTGGCAATTGTATTTGCACTCAACGCAACGCGCGTCAAACGATAATGTGGCCCGTAAACATTTTGTAATTAAATTGTCACCGCTCCACTCTATTCCCGCCTCGCTCCAAAATTCCACATGGAATTGTATCGGATATATAATTACGAGACTTTATACACATTACTTGGTTTGGTGAGGTTATTAAAAGGTTATATTTTTTCGTTTTATATTTCTTTTTCATTATAAATTGGAGATTAATGTTAGAAGTGAGATTTAACACCAAAATATAATTATTTACTTTTCTTTAATAATTATTTATTGAATTGACTGACTCGGTGACGTAGTTGTACTATGAACCATTAAAACGCTGAGGTCTCGGGTTTGAATCCTGGGTCGCTCCAAGTGATTATGGATTTTTCTATTCATTATAAGTCCGAAGTCAGGAATTTGTGGTCTATATTACTATAAGCTAGAGCTCTATCATATCATGGGACGGAACACACAATTCGAAACCTGGTTGGCTTAGTAGCATCTCTACGTACCTCTTCTGGGAAAAAAGCGTTTTATCTAATTATTTATGAGGAGTCGTTGATGTTACGGAAAACAATAAAATAAAAATAAAAATAGATAAAATTTGTGCAGTTATGGAAAATCCCTTCGTATTCAGGTTAGTCTTTGGAGTTGTATTATTTCACCGAGATTCAATGACAAATTATTTAAATGAGCTAAAGGTTCCGCACGTATGGTGTATGTATATAGGCAATTATGGTTACTTTTCGTCAGGAGACCTACTTGTTTTCTTGGCCCTTTTGGATAAAAAACTTCTAGTATAAATAAATAATTAAAGAGAAGATTGTGTAAAAATAAATAAAATCAAATCTCAAAATCAGACAAACGCATCTTAAACCAGATGCATTAAAAGTACAAAGAAACTTTTCAACACATTTTTGCGAAGTAACCCACCATTCAGGAAATCTGGCATTTGGCCGACATCCAAATATTTTTAAAATGATTATTCACCGTTTAGTCTCGGAACATTTAAGACGACCTTGCTGATCATTTATTTACATTTCTATAGGATTTCGCCTCAGTGGCGTAGTACGGTACGGTTACAAAGTTGACGTCTCGGGTTCGAATCCCGCGTCGGGCAAAGTGATATTGGATTTATGTATTCATTATCCGGAGTCAAAAATGTTTGCCCGATATGGCAAGGCAAATGTAAGCACCTGGCACCTCTGCCTACCCCTTCTGGAAGAAAGGCGTGACATTATGTATGTGTGTATAGGATTCTCAGGTATAGTGGTTGTCAAGCCGGTTGTGGAATGAATGTTCCACAATTTGATTCGTACTGGAGCAAATTAGGGTGTTCATGTTAAGAATAGTACTAAGCTCATTTAATGTAAACGTGTTGGAATATTATTATGCTGTAAATTTGCATTATAAATTTAAAAATAAATTAAAAAAAAATTGTTCGGCAAATATTGGTTTCGGTTAGTATGTTTTTTTTAAAGTTTGTCTTTATAAATGTTATTTGCGACAAGACACTCGAATTTTAATCATCAATAACTAATTGATAGCTGCAAAAATTATCTGACTCATATCTTCAGCATCGATCATATTCGCTTTTTTGTTTGAAGAAACAATTGAAAGACGATATAATAAAAATTTCATTGGTTAGAAACATTTAAAAAGCATTAACGTCATGTCTCGTCTGATGGCTTTCTTTAGCAACAATGCTTTCAATATTATGAATTGTATCATATCGGTAGTCTTTCATTTTTGTTTTTTTTTTCGATATTTTCCTTTGTTTTTTTTTCATGTATGTATAAAATATGGGTTTGCAAAGAATCATCATTACAATCTACTACTTCTCCCTGCGAAAAATTGTCTCTTCATAACCAGTGACGTCACAGTTCATAGCTTATGTATCATACATAATGTACGCTACGTTTAGACCATTGAATAGCTCAGCCTCAGACTCTCTTAGTTAATTTACGGAGACAATGACACTGAGTGGATTTAGTTCAGGAGCCCATGCGTAATCCCTCAATCTTGGTTTTGACAAATGTTGCCTATCATTAAGCAGAATAAGAGGTCTTATAGACGCCTAAAACTACTCACAAAATTTCCTTTTCGTATTAATTTAAGTTCACTACAGCTTAATATATTTTTATACCATGACCATAAGCGTTCTTCATGGATAAGTCTTTTACAGTCCAAGCTGTTAGACTGTGGAATGCACTACCAGTTTAAGTGAGACAGGCTCAAACACTAACTACATTCAAAAAATTGTCAAAAATCACTCCCTTCCTCTCTGAACATACATTATGAAAAGTATAATTCCTTGCATTTAAACCTAAAGGTTATAATATATATAGAAGTATTTATATTAGGTGTACATAATTATGTATAATATATTGTGTACATATTAATTATAAATAATTCGTCTATCTATTAGAGCTTGTATTTATTTTCTAGACTGCCTTCTCTTTTTTTCCTATTCTTATATACATCCAAAGGTTGTCTGTAAGAAATCGCCTAGAGCAATAAGGCCGCCATCTGAACTTTTTTGTTCATTCGTAATATATTTATTATTTAAGTATTTATCCCTTTTTTGAGCAGTTGAGATTAAATAAATATTTAAATAAGCGTGTCCTATGCTATACATATATTTCCTAATATCTTAAATATTCTTAGCTCCCATCGATATTTAATCTTAAACTATAGAAACGCCAAAACTAAATAACATATGAGCGAACGTGCGAATACTGTTAGAATAGAATCGGCACGTGATTGTCGCCAAAGTATCGGCATTAATAAATCGGCAGAAATAATCTGATGCGACGCCCACACTCGCCGACATTGCGTGCAAAATTAGACGGCTATAATTACTATTTAGTATACAATAGTTTTACTGTGACTTGCTTCAGGATTGTTTATAGCGGCGAAATTTAGGGTATAATTGCCGGGAAACTTAAAGTCTTCCAATCTCATCATGCATTTCCATTTTTCTGTTTGTTCGGTCGGTGACTTCGCTGATAACCCATTCAGTAACATAATATTATACTTTCATCTTTTATTCTTCCAAATTTTTAATAACTTAGATAAACATATGGCAACAGCTGCGATCTAATCACACAGATCATCAGCTTCCTATTTGTGCTACAGATAACATCGAAAAATACTAATAAAAATGCTTTACCCAAGGATTTATCTTTAAACTTATTTGAGGTAACTAACACAAACACATGCAATCACCCAGATTTGGAACAATTCGTACAGTGATGGAAACTCCAAAATTTGGAGCAGAAAGCAAACTTCTCAACAGCTGCGCCAATCGGCTGTCAAATCAATAGTTTTATGTGCGATTCTTCGGTTGAATCAGATTTCACGAGAATTTTCTGTTACAAACACATTTCGTCGCTTATATTACAACAGCGCGAATATGCATTTTCTTAACTTTACAGGAGAAGTAAAAACTTAATTATTAATAATTGAAAATAAATAAAAAGCAGATAGATATTCTACAAATTTTGAATTCTAGCTCGTGATTGGCAAGTATCGAACGCGATTGGTGCAAAAAAATTACGCAGGATTTTTTTTTCTATCCAATTACATCAGTAAGTCAATAACGGAAAAAATGCACATTCGCGGTGTTGTAATATAAGCAACGATTTGCCTTTTGTGTTGATGCGTTATAGTTGGCTTCAAAGAATCGTATGGCTAGAATTTTATTAGAGATACATGTTCATTATGTGACCCGTTTCATAGACAGGGATAAAAGAAGTATTTGAAACTTTAGGAGTCAGAAAATATATGCTCAGAATACATAAAATGCAATTTAATTTCAGAGTACCAAAAGCAATTTTATAATTAAACTCTAAATAGCCTAACAAATCGTTTAATGTATTTTATTATTATTACAAAATTAAGTATATTTTCTTAACATTTTACCAAATTAAATAGCCTAACTCTTGATAAAAAATATAACCCAACAAATTCATCCGAGACAGTCCGTGACAAATGCGCCCACACCTAGCATTGATTTTCCGCAATACCCGTCACATAATGTACTAAATGGGTCACAAAAGACCGGCTTCGTGACATTATGTTTCGATTTTGTTGACAGAACGCAGCAGTGTGGCCGGGCCTTCGGAATTGGATAACAAGCTATGAACGAACGCGCCTTATTCCCACCTCATAAAATTAAATTACTTCGGAGATTTTTATCGCGTATTTCGGTGTATTATCCAATTGGGACACTTATCTTCTTTTCAAATTGATGTTTGGATATTTAGTTTAGATTAGGTTTGAAGACGCCGAAGCGACAAAATGTTTTTCTCACGAAATTTGATTCTGACAAAATCTTTTCGCCCAGCTACATACAAGTCATTGGTTAAAGTTATATCTACTAATATAAATATAGCATGATTTTTTAGTTATTTCTTTTTGACATAAAAGCGGCATGACATGTTTTTTGCATTCAGATAATTCAATGGTCTAAAAGCAACTCATGATTTTTATTGCGAGAAAATTGAAGTTTGAATTTCTGAAGCGGTAATTTTCGGTAAATAAAAAATACTGAATAGAATACGAAATAATGTAGGTGTAAAATATCTTGCCTTGGAATGTAGAACACAGAATTGTTCTTGTTAAAAAGATCGTAACTATTTTGGCGCTGTGATATTTTAAAAGCAACATTTTTATTATCTTTTCGCGAGTGTAAATAACAAATTCTTCGTGATATAAATTTAGAAGGTATGTTTTATCATTGGACGTGAAAAATAGACGCAATATTTTATGGAAAGTATTTGGTGTCCCCGATATTGCAATAGAGTGTATTATTTACGTCAACGGACATAAATGTAGTCACAAAATGCAGTGAAGACATTTTGGGTTGCTATTTCAAAGAGATCAAAGATTGCATCTTTTGTATGGCCATACGTATCTACGATTTAAAACGATATTATATGAGATCAACTTATATCATTTTCAAAATATTTTTTTTTTTGCTTCAAGTAGTAATAATTTCTCCCGCCAAATGTATATGTAAATGCACTGTTGTGTTGCGGTTTGAAGGATATTGTAGCTAAAGTAACTACTACACATACTGAGACTTAACATGTTATGTATCAGGATGTCGAACGCAGTGGAATGTCAAGCATTGCTTTGTAATTCAGGGTCGTATCGCTTACCATCAGGTGAACGGCATGCTCGTCTCGCCATTCATTGCAATAAAAAAACACAGCGCCGCGCCGTAAGTAGTTGCGAAAACTAAAGTAAAAAATAAATTTGTAAAATCATTCCACTGTATCCTGTGTGAAATATTAGCTTTTAAATCGAGACTGTTATTGACTGCACTTCGCTATTTTTATTTACTTAGCGAGGCGCCGGTGCGAGTAACAAAGAATTTAATTCCCGTTTTTAATTGCTCTATGCCCTTGAGCGCGTTAAAAATTATTTATTGTTTTTAATCCGAGGATTCTTTTCGGCCAGTATGCTTTTAGCTTAGCGACCAGCATTTTTCTTATAAAAACTTTTCTTGCTTTTAGGTGGTATATGTGGTATATCGGCACACTGTATGACTTGTAAGTTATGTGGTACTAGGTTCGAAGCCCATGTCAAGAATTTCAGTTTTCGTCAGAAACATTTTTGAAGTTTTTTACTTGGAATAAATAAATAAATAATTATTGCTTCTTTGAAAGTATTCCCAGCTCTATAAAGTCAGTCTTTACTCCTTACTTTCTAATATAGAGTAGGTATTTAATTATCCCTCCGGTAATATATATTTTCTTTTTAAAATGCTTTGTATGCAAATAAGGTCTTTTTATTTCATGAATATAGCCTGGATTCACAAAGGAAGAACGTAATAAAGATATAATTAAAATATACAAGTATTTTAACCGTCTTTCACTAGATTCAAGAGGTTTCAATATATTGTTCAACCTATCCTTCTTTTTGTTTAGGCAACAACAAAAGATCGTGGCACATCTAATTTACTTTTTATATTCAAAGGAAATTAACAAAGGATTTTCTTTTCAAAGGTAGAAGAGTCGATGCCAGATTCAAGAAGGTTTTATATTATATATCACCGTCTTACCCGCTAACCTTGGATAATTTGGAATATCCATGCCATGGATATGGAAACCATCCCATGGTTGTCTGTAAGACATGGCCTTTCGGGGATAACACCGCCAAATGTACTTTTATGTCTGTGATTTCTTTTTGTATTTGTTTTTTATTTGTGCAATAACTTGTAACAAATAAATAAATATTTATAGGATAGTTTACGCAAAAGGCATTATTCAGTTAGAACATTAAGCTTGATCAGTATATATATACGTCCATATACGTCCCACTGCAGGGCACGGGCCTAGGGTACGATTGAGACTGGTTAGGCCATATAATCCACCACACTGGCCTAGTGCGGGTTGGCGGACTTACATACCATAGAAATTCTTATAAACCGCTATGGTATGCAGGTTTCCTCACGATGTTTTCCTTTACCGTTTTAGTGCGTGGTGCATTGATTGACTATCAATACACACATGACTCCGAAAAGTCAGAGGTGTGCCCTGGGATTTGAACCCGTGACTACCGTGAACATTTTGGCAGCCGCGTCTGGTCCGTTTACCAACAGGCCACCACGCACTACATTCAGTATATTGGGCTGATATTTCTAATACAGTCTAGATGAGCAGCAGCGCCACTAGTGGTGGACTCCGGTACTATGCACTTCACCTCGACTGGGGAGAAATCTTTCTTGATTAACGTTTATTTAACATTTAATGACGTAATATTGAAAAAGCGTACGGCGAAAATGGTCCAGTACACAGTTATCAAAATTGATTTCATTTTTAAGTAACTTATTGTGTTGACCAGATACGATTTGCGGAAACATTATAGTCCAGTCATTTTAGCACATAACAACTGCGGAAAAAATCGTAGTGAGAAGATTTTTTATTTAAACTTTTATTACGACGTTGTAATGAAGATGTGAAAAATTGACATTTTGGCATCGTGCCGGCTAAAAAAGTTATAAAGGTCAAAACGTCATGAAACTTTGACTGTCGATTGGGGTTTTAAATACCCAAATTTAGTTATTAATTTAAATCACTTTATTGATATTGATTAAGTTTTTAAGTCACTTTATTGTGTTGATACAGATAAAGGATTTGCGAAAACACGATTGTATAAGGATATTGTATGATATCACAGTTATGCTTATTAGGTTTAATCATAGGCGGGACTCTTATGCGTATGGTGTTGCAATTTTTTGGAAATAAAGTTACTTTATGTGTTGCAAGTATAATTAATGATTCTGCTCGATTGACGAAAAAAGGAGTACAGCCAAATTGGATTGCATTACAAGGGATTTGGTGCCAAGACTTCGCAATTCATCATTTACGTATTACGTTGCCATTATACCGTAGAGGTTACAATGTTACTATAATAAATTGAAGTCATTATGTACTCATTCTTAACACAAGAATTATTATATTAGAATCATCATATATTATTCAATAGTCAATTAAAATTTCAAGCAATTCACACCCATTAGTTAATGCTGTATAAACATATTTCCTTGCATCTTCTGTCTGCACGCCAAAAGCAATTAAGGCACACCTTGTTCTATATACTGTTAGCCTCTGGCACACAATATACGTTATATGATGGTCTTTAGAGGGCAAAATTTAAAAGATTAATCTTTAATACGTAACAGCTATACACTGAATCTAGATTATATTTTTTAAATATCATACAATACAGTACAAAACTCTTTATTGTTAACCGGAGAACAAAAATAAATCCAAAATCAAACAAAAAACCACTCAATGTTTTATAATGTGCGGTCTTATCGCTTAAAGCTATCTCTTTCAGGCAACCTTTGTATGGTATCAGAATAAGGTGGCGGTGCATAATAAAGAAAATTCAAAGGATATAAATAAATAAATATCACCCAACCGTCACTCACATAGGCCTGACCCCACACTAAGATTGATCCTTGTGTCGTCGGTATCAGGAACTACGAGAGACTTTTCGGTTTTATGTACACCCAGACCCGAAAGAAATATTTGTGGGCCGCACAAACATTTCTCGGTGCGGGGACCGAACCCGCGCTCTCCCATTTCACAGGCGGCGTCTAACCGACTGCGCCACGGAGGCTGTTGCATATATCCATGAAAGGGGTATTGGGTATCCTCATTCACGCCAATGTTTATCTCCAAACGGAACGCGACTGCAAAGCTGTCGCTTCACGTCAATCTCCTGTGAGACAGTGATACCACTCCAGACGAGCCTGCCCATTCATGCTGAGTCATGACCAACAGCAACGTGGCTCTACCACATCTTTTATAACCTAGTAGCTATACGCTGGACCAATTTTTGTGGCAACCTTTATGGCGCGGTGTGAGGTCAGGGGTTTAATCTGAAAATAAAAACAAATGTTAGTGTTAATCTTCGATAGAATACATACCTGATACAGGGTCCGGAACAAAATCACACGTTAAAAGTGGCCGAGGTTGCTAATACTTATACATTTGAATTTTGAACTACGAGATGTAGCAAAAAGTCTTAAATTAATCAACTTCAGGTTACAATGAACTTTATTCCTTTATATAAAGATTTAAAATGTTTTGAACCATACTAAAATCAAATAAGAGCACACGCTTATTTGTGCTCTTATTTCTCTTACGGCTTTTAGGCCGTTACTTATAATCTAGTGTATATTTGATCGAATGTGTTAATCAAAAGCATTTGTTTCGGGCCTGGATGTTGTGAGATGCGGCTCCCGTAGTTTCTGATACACTACAAGATTTGTATAATACACCTATTATTTTATATTTACGCCTGACAATTACTGTACATAAATCAAATACCACACAGATTCCATAAATCAAAAATAAAAACAAGCAACAAATAAAATGTAGCAGAGTATTCCTAATTTTAATAATTTCAGAAACCAAGTAAACAGTAACTTGATATGAATCCATGAAAGGAATAAAAAAGTATGTCACGTGTAGGAAAACGTTTTATATTTTGCAATTTATTTCCTTCTCTCATGCGACGCTTCTGATCAAAGTCAGTTTTTTTGCAAAAATAATTAAAGCTTTTTTGTCGAAATTGATACATCTAGTCACGGGCTTCACTGTTGCATGATTGTCGTGGGTGTTATAATTTCAGGGACTCTTTTACCGATGTTTCAGAATATATCAATTTTTTTCTACACCTTGTAATACAATCGACACTTTCCTTTGTAATATTTTGTGAGCATAGTTATGATCTTATTTTTACTACACCACTGCCTCGGCGGCTTAGTTGTACTACAGTACGGTTACAAAGCTGAGGTCTCGGGTTTGAATCCCGAGTCGGGTAAAGTGATATTGAATTTTCTATTCATTATCAGCCCTTGAAAATTGCTGTTCTGCAGTTGGACTTTCTATGGCCGAAGTAGTACCTAGTAATAAACGTTTTTTTCGTCTCATAATGCATACGCAGTTGATATTTTCCGACTGGACATTACATACCCTTGAATATTTTATAAAATGTCCAGACAGTCAAGCTGTGCATTAACTTCGAATATGTACACATAACATCAAAAACTTAGAAGTGTGCCTTGGGCTCAAGTTTTGACATTTGTTCTGCTATCTGCAAATGAATTTATCGTTCATAAAAGTTGAGTCTGCATGAAGTTGTTGCGAGAATATATATCATACGCTTTTCATACACTCAGCAATTATGCTTAAAATACAATATAATATCTACGAAACGTCACTCATGCTTATATACCGTAATTGCTGAAGAAAATCCCGATTTATGGGCATTAAGTGAATGATTTGTGTGTTTTATCACACAGGTGTAGCCGAAGTAGATCCGACAATTAATCAATTCAGCTGATCACTGAAGAAGCCATTGCGCGAATTTAAATTGACGCTTGGGTAATAAATTAACTGAAGTTATAAATAATTAAATCACTTTTCTTTTGTTAATGTCATTGGCAATAATTATTAGTATATCTGTTGGTTGCAGGATAAGTTTGATTACTTATATAACCTACTTATCCATGCTATTATGCTTATTGCTTATCCATGACAGCCTACGTGGCGCAGTTGGTAAGACGCCGGCTGTGAAACGAAAAGCCACGAGTTCGATCCCCGCACCGAGACAAATATTTGTGTGATCCATAAATATTTGTTTCAGGTCTGGGTTTTTGTAAAATGGAAAAGTCTCTCGTAGTTTTTCATACCCACGACAGAAGACCTGATCTTAGTGTGGCGTTAGGACGATGTACGTGACTTTTCGGTGTATTTATTACTATTTATTATTCTGACATCCTGACTGAGACCAGTCTGAGCCAAGAAAGCAAGAATTTGCACGATGGTGAAAAAGCCATGAGTGATATATAAATGTACATGTATTTCGTAATATAGATTCAGCGTGTATATATATGTGTATATAGTATAGAGCAAGATAGTCAGCCCCTGCCTTTGCATTATAGTTATTTCACCGAACCGTAAAATACCTATAGTAAACAATGTTTGCCTATAAACTTTCCTCCTATTCCAATAGGCCTGTTCCAAATTTAAATATTCCATCACAGAACCTTTTAGACCTAACGCTCCTCTACACAAAAAGCACCGAACCTTTTAAAACTACTTTGATTAATGCCTCGGTGGATAGCGTGGCTGTCATATTTTTCATAGATTGCGGCGAATGCAGGTACTGGCAGATGCCATGGTAACGGGCCCAAACATTCCTCTAACTGGGTCAGCGGCCGGGTATTCGCAAAATTCTATCCTCCTCGCCTGAATAAATAGATTATTATGTCGAGTACTTCCATCTATTGGATTGTATAATGAAGCTTGTAGGTAAGGTGGGGCGATTTTGAAAGGTAATGGTTTTGTAAAATCATTTTAATGAGAGCGAATTTTTTTTTAAAGTTCAAAACTGTTTATTTAATTTTATGATATTTTTGCGCATTAGAAATATGTGTGTAATATATAATTACTTTTTGATTAGGATTTTAATTAGGAGTTGTTGAGTGTGTCATAGCGTCGAAATAGAATAAAATCTTGAGCATAGTTCCTATCTTATATTTTATTTACGATTGAAAAGCGCTCGGCATTGCGAATTCATCTTATTTGGGATTTCCTTAACGTATTATTTACTTCACAACTGTTTTGGAAACAACCATCCCACTCATATAATTTATTACCGTGGGAACACGAAATACAAAATTCGCAACCGAAAAATGCTATTTTCAGGTACATGATAATCATTTTTAATTACGTTTAATTTGAAATTAATTGACAATGCCGTGTACTCGCTCTGTAAAATGGACGTAAAGTCTAATCAATTCTCTGGCCTTTTTAACGGGATGTCAGCTACCCTTTTGCCATTTAAAATGTGCGGAATTTGATTTGATTTGATACGCAATTTGTCATTTTTAATCGGATATTTTTTGTGCTTCAGCTTTGTGATACAATATATCTTTTTTGCAGAATAAATGAATGGTTCATGCGTAAGCCTATAAGCGTGATTTTTTTAAATTATTGTTAAATACATTTAACACAAGGTTAACTTATACATATTGTAATTATCAATATTTGAAGCTCATGAGCTTGTAGATTCACCCAATAAAAGCTCAGGTCTAATAAGAAAGCCTAGACAAAGTCGTAATAAATGGCATGTTTCAGCCATTGAAAACCTTAAGAGACCAGTTTCGACAGACAAATGATGAATCTCAGTTCGATCAAACATTAATAAAGTAAATGTTTACTTCGTACATATTAGTAGGCAATAGGCCTATTTTCAGTATTAGACTTATATGAGCCTATTGCTGCATGTTTTTGCTGAATATGTTAGCAAGCTTGAGAATCTAATTTTGTCAACTGACAAAACCCTCCTGGTTTGACCATGCAAACCTAGAAGCGCCTGACCCTCAAAATATGACTTTAAGAAAACACGGAACCTTTGTAACAAGACAGATATTGTATTAAACCCACTTCCTCACAAGCCCATTGTCCCTCTAACAATGCTTCGTTAAATTAACAAGCCTTCATAATGCTACATCCTTGACGCCACTTCATTTGAATGTAGCGGTCACTGAAATTTTCGGCCAGGTTACAGCATTTCACGGCGAATTAAATTGAAATTAAACTCCTTTTCCGTCATTTCCCGTTTTTTCCTTTGTACCGAGTCTGGGTGTTTGTGACACCAAGTTTCTCGTAATTTCTATTTATTTAATCATTGAATTTGAGTCATTATTTTTATATAAAAGTAAAAATCCCCGCCCGCAAATATCTGTCTTAAGTCCCTGTGTTGTGAGGCTGAGAAGTCCCTTTAGTTATTAATTCCCACGATACAAGACAAGTATCTTAGTATTGGGGCAGAATAATTATGTATGTAACTGTTGAATGTATTTATTTGGTTCCAGCTTTATTTAAACTGAATATTATCATTGATCAGGCAATACCTTGTAATGTAAATGATTCGTGAAAACAGAAACAAAATATAATATTGTTGATAAAAACATCTCGGAATACCGACCGCTTTGTCGTCGTGTTTCGCTCGATGAATGAGATCACCGGAAACCCATTGCATTTTTCCTAGTACTTTTACCATCCTGTATCGTCTTGTTTTGAAATATTGTTAATTAACTTACGATACTACCTTAAGGTAAGTTAATTTTTCATTAGTCGGATCTATCCAATCCAATAAATTGATAAACTTTTCATTACATTTCAAGACATCAGAAAAATAAATGTTAATTTTACCAAGTTATGATATTTTAAATAAATAAAAAAGACGTGAACCCCTTGTTTTATTGGACACATCAAGCATTCGGGAGGGTTGGAAGATGCCGCGGAAAGCGCATTAATCCGTGGGCCGGTTGTTGCCGTTTGCCAGTGACAGCAGTCGTTAAGCCGAGTCAGAATATCATATCGCTTGGACGTCGCCAACTAGCTAAGTGGCCAGTTATAATGGATTTTTCAATTATGTAAGTAATTATTATTTTAGTCCCCAAGGCTGCAGGTTCAAAACCAAATATTTTGGAGATTCATAAGTTTTTGCTTCGGGTCCAGGTGTTAATGATACCCAAAAGTCTCTTGTAGTTTTTGACACTCCGATACAATTCTCGATCTTAGTACATATCAATACCTACATACTTTTTTATACTGTCGAGATGAAGTAGCTGTAATGAGCCTAATGATATATGCTGTGCAATTCAAAGCGATGGTAGATTGACAATCGCTTTAAATTGACTGACTGACCTGCTTGAAGGTGTATAAGCACACTATAGTCGGATATACACAGTACACACAGCACTCGGTAGTCCTGGAAAGCGACACGGTTTTTTTTTATTGCAATGAATGTCAAGACGGGCATGCCGTTCGCCTGATGGTAAGGCGATACCACCACTCATAAACAGTAGCAAAACCAAATGACACCTTGAATCACAAAGAAATGCTTGGCGATCTATTGCTCTCACCATCCTGAGACGTAAGATGCTAAGTCTCAATATGTCCAGTAGTTACTCTGGCTACAATGTCCTTCAATCCAAAACCCAATAGTGCATTTAAACTATTGTTTGGCGGGAAAAATAAACACTTAGGCACTACCACCACGGTCATAGGTAATTGTTTTGGTTTTTACTATGTTATATGATGTTCACTATTGAGACAAATATCGATATTTTACCACTACTTTGGTTTTGCACGGGAAACTCAGTCACCGAAAGGAACGCAACAGTAATGATGTTATTTCACGATATGTTGAGAGCGTGGTATCACACCGATCGTGCCGAGCTTTCGATTTTGTAGCTTTAAACTCCTGCGGGAAGGTTTTAAGCATTAGTTTTAGCATTCATGAACACAGTCTTTGTTACATATTTCATGAACACAAAAAAAAATTAAATTAATAATGTCTATTTCTCCCACTAAAAATAGTGCAAATACATTGTTGTGTTACGTTTACTACTGGAAATATTGAAATTTGACATCTTATGTCTCAGGATGGCGAGCGTAGTTGAATGCCAAGCATTGCTTCGTAATTCATAGTGTTGTTTGGTTTTACTACTGCCATGAGCGGTCATATGGCTTACCATCAGGCGAATGTAATGCTCGTCTCGCCATTATTTGAAATGAAAAATACTTCTACCTTAATTCGGTGACCTCCGAGTCAAGTTTATGATGATATGTATTTTGCCATGTTGGAAATATAGTTGAAATTTGATTACCCCAGTTTGAAATTTACAGTCTGATATAAAATATTTGAACCCTCTGACCTAATACTATAGGTTTTAATATTACAATTTCAATTTCAGATAAGTAAGTTGAGTTCTATCTCTCACACTCGAGTGAGTGTTTGAAAGAATTTCGCAATCAACTTTTCCTGCCTTAACTTAAATTCTAGGAAAATATTTCAAGTGTAAAAGACTTATGTAAATTGTTTAAAATTTATTGTTCGTGATGGAAATATTAAAAACAAGGTTTTTTAAATTTTATTGTTTCAAGCATAAAGAGAAAATATTTATTTTGTCAAATTGTTTTCGATGTTGAACGAGTCTTTTTGCCTAACAGTATTTTTAGTCAAGAGGCGAGTAAAGTACTGTATTCAGTTAAGATATCTTCTTTCTGTTTACTATGAATTGTGGTCAAACATCGCTATTTTTCCCGAACTTAAAAATCTACATTGTGATATCATTGACTCTCATAATATGATCTATATTTATAGTATAAAGAAGAAATATGTGATTATTTATTTGCATTGAATAGGCTCTGAAACTACGGAGCCTGAAACAACATTAGGATTCTTATGTTCTACATTATCCTTGATGAACATAGGAAATAGAACATTTTTGTAATATTATGTAAGGCACCTGGGCGAAGCCAGGCCGGGCCGCTAGTTCTAAATTTCTTACTGTTACTAAAACGGACTACAATAAAGTTTAGTTGTCACATAAAAGGGTTCGAAAACTCTCGTTTATAATATGTCCGTTGATTTTCCATTACATTTACGACGTATGGGTGCGAACGTCGGAAACGTTTTAAAAGTTAAACTGGTCGCGTTTTAATCGAATTCCCGGCGATCCGGGGACGCCGAGCGACGAAATGGACAGATGAGTTATAGTGAGGTTGTTTCCATGTAGGTATACGTTACAGGTACCTTGTATGCCTAAAGCCAAGAATTAAATGATCCGGATTGGATACCCGAAAGGATTGGTTTCAGGCATTCGGATAATTTTGGTAGGTCTTTCTGGAACAAATACACAATTATTTCGTTGCAATAGCTCTTTGAAGAAATAATAGTAAAATGTGGCAGTTCTGATACCAATACCAATGATGTAAAGGGTTGTTTAACACAATTTCATATATTGTTTCTATTAACGTGGGTTTTAGTTCTAGAATATCATTACCCTGCCATTGGTATTGCCTTATTCTTCTTATCTGCCAAGCATTGCTAAAGTCCATAAATGTCAACCACCCTTTTAGTAATTACTACTGCGGAGGAACACGTACATTTGTCTATATACTCGTACTTATAGATAACTTTTTTTTTTGTTTTCAAGAGGAAAAGCTATTAAGCTCCCCTTTCGGTACCCCGGGGGAGGCCGAAAGGGGTATGTCAGTGTCTCTGGCCTTCCAGCCCGGTACAAACGCGGATATTGTAGCCGAGCTGGGTTCCTAGCAATACCTACGCCAGCATACTGACTAAAATCCTCTCGATAGCCCTCACACGCATTGTGGGCAGCACCGGACATCCCAGGGCGAAGGGCGCCCCGATTTACGTCCGCGAACTGTCCCGCGCAAAACCATTGCTGTGCCTTATGAAGGCCCAGATTACCTCCACTTACATCCTCCTTTCGGACGCCCGCCAAGCTGTTATGGGCGTCCATGACGGAGACGAGGCTCCATCATACGTACGTCTCGGAGTCGTTATACGCGAGGGCGCAGGGCCCCCGCCGTGTGCCCAATGACTCCGATGACCCCTTTTAGTCGACTCTTACGACGGGCAGAGGATACCGTGGCGGAATTCTTGTACCCCCAAACCACAGGGTAAAACTTATAGATAACTAGCGGCCGGCCCAGCTTCGCCCGAGTGCAGGAGCCAGACTAAAAATAAAGATATATGCTATCGTGGATTTATTTTTTGTAACTAACCGTTTACACAGCGCACGCAACGAATGTCCCCAAAAAAATATTTTTTCTACGCAATTTTCATAGTTGCTCGGCTCGTGTAGGTGCGTGATGTTATATAGCCTTTAGCCACCTTAGCCTTTCTCGATAAATGACTTATTCTACTCTAAAAATATTAGTCAGTTCGAACCAGTAATTCCTGAGTAGCGCGGTCAAGCAAACAAACTCTTCAGCTTTATACATACATATATAGTTTTAGTCACTACAAATATAAAACTATAAAAAAAAAATCGGCAATTTTATGTGTGACGTTGTAAATATCATCTTTGGGTGATAAATCCATGGTTTTAACTAAGACAATAATTTATAAGCATGCGTTACATAGCGTCGAAATGGAATAAAATCTTGAGCATAGTTGATATCTTATATTTTATTTACGATTGAAAAGCGCTCGGCATTGCGAATTCATTTTATTTGGGATTTCCTTAACGTATTATTTACTTCACAACTGTTTTGGACACAAACATCCCACTCATATAATTTATTACCGTGGGAACACGAAATACAAAATTCGCAACCGAAAAATGCTATTTTCAGGTACATGATAATCATTTTTAATTATGTTTAATTTGAAATTAATTGACAATGCCGGTCGTACTCGCTCTGTAAAATGGACGTAAAGTCAAATCAATTCTCTGGCTTTTTAACGGGATGTCAGCTACCCTTTTGCCATTTAAAATGTGCGGAATTTGATTTGATTTGATACGCAATTTGTCATTTTTAATCAGATATTTTTTGTACTTCAGCTTTGTGATATAAAATATCTTTTTTGCAGAATAAATGAATGGTTCATGCGTAAGCCTATAAGCGTGATTTTTTTAAGTGTTGGTAAAATACATTTATGACAAGGTTAACTTATACATATTGTAATAGTCAAACTTTGAAGCTCAGGAACTTGTAGATTCACCTAATAAAACCTCAGGTCTAATAAGAAAGCCTAGACAAAGTCGTAACAAATGGCATGTTTCAGCCAATGAAAACCATAAGAGACCAGTTTCGACAGACAAATGATGAATCTCAGTTCGATCAAACATTAATAAAGTAAATGTTTACTTCGTACATATTAGTAGGCAATAGGCCTATTTTCAGTATTAGACTTATATGAGCCTATTGCTGCATGTTTTTGCTGAATATGTTAGCAAGCTTGAGAATCTAATTTTGTCAACTGACAAAACCCTCCTGGTTTGACCATGCAAACCTAGAAGCGCCTGACCCTCAAAATATGACTTTAAGAAAACACGGAACCTTTGTAACAAGACAGATATTGTATTAAACCCACTTCCTCACAAGCCCATTGTCCCTCTAACAATGCTTCGTTAAATTAACAAGCCTTCATAATGCTACATCCTTGACGCCACTTCATTTCAATGTAGCGGTCACTGAAATTTTCGGCCAGGTTACAGTATTTCACGGTGTATTAAATTGAAATTAAACTCCTTTTCCGTCATTTCCCGTTTTTTCCTTTGTACCGAGTCTGGGTGTTTGTGAGACTAAGTCTCTCGTAATTTCTATTTATTTAATCAATGAATTTGAGTCATTATTTTTATTTAAAAGTAAAAATCCCCGCCCGCAAATATCTGTCTTAAGTCCCTGTGTTGTGAGGCCGAGAAGTCCCTTTAGTTTCTAATTCCCACGATACAAGTATCTTAGTATTGGGGCAGAATAATTATGTATGTAACTGTTGAATGTATTTATTTTGTTCCAGCTTTATTTAAACTGAATATTATCATTGATCAGGCAATACCTTGTAATGTAAATTATTCGTGAAAACAGAAACAGAATATAATATTGTTGATAAAAACATCTCGGAAAACCGACCGCTTTGTCGTCGTGTTACGTTCGATGAATGAGATCACCGGAAACCCATTGCATTTTTCCTAGTACTTTTTACCATCCTGTATCGTCTTGTTTTGAAATATTGTTAATTAACTTACGATACTACCTTAAGGTAAGTTAATTTTTCATTAGTCGGATCTATCCAATCCAATAAATTAATAAAATTTTCATTACATTTCAAGACACCTCCAAAAATAATGTTAATTTTACCAAGTTTTGATATTTTAAATAAATAAAAAAGACGTGAACCCGTTGTTTTATTGGACACATCAAGCATTCTGGAGAGTTGGAAGGTGCCGCGGAAAGCGCATTAATTCGTAGGCCGGTTGTCGCCGTTTGCCAGTGACAGCAGTCGTTAAGCCGAGTCAGAATATCATATCGCTTGAACGTCGCAAACTAGGTAAGTGGTCAGTTATAGTGTTAGTTATTATGGAATTTCTAATTATGTAAGCAATTCTTTTAGTCCACAAGTCACAAGTTTTTGCTTCGGGTCCGGGTATTCATGAAACCCAAAAGTCTCTTGTAGTTGAAATATTATTTACGGATTTTATCGCGCATTTGGTTTAATTTTACATTTTTAACTTCCTGACGTTTCGATCACTTTACAGCTTTCATGGTCGCGTACTATGTAGTTTTTGACACTCCAATACAAAACTCGATCTAAGTGTGGAGTCAGGACTATGTATATGACTGTTGGATGTATTTATTATCGTTTTTTGTACTTCTTCACAGCATTCAACTCAAATAACATATCAGTACCTACATACTTTTTTATACTGTCAGGACAAAGTAGTTGTAATGATGATGGTTAATCTAACTGACCTGCTTGAAGGTGTATCACTATAGCCGGACATATTACGTATATGATCATTTGTATGTTTTATTATATTTGTTGTATTTTTACGGATTTTTTTAATTCTTTACCTTTAATTATTATGCACCTGCTTCCGTCTCTCTGCACTACCTTAAGGTCTTCTGGTAGAAAAAGCCATAAGGCATTAAGTCCGCCTGTATTATTTAAATTGTACAAAGTGTAGAATAAATAAATAAATATGTACCTAGGTTCTCTCTCTCTCTCTCTCTCTCTCTCTCTCTCTCTCTCCTTTCTGTGTAATATTATGTTCACTATTCGGACAGATGTCGAATGTTTTACCACTACTTTGGTTTTGAACGGGAAACTCACTCACCGAAAGGAACGCAACGGTAATGCTGTTATTTCACGATATGTTTTAGCTTTAAACTCCTGCGGGAAGGTTTTAGCATTCACGAACACAATCACAAATTTTTAAATTATGTTTTAAAGAAAATAAATTTCATGTTACATTTTTCATGAACACAAAAAAAACTTATTTAATTTAATAGTGTCTATTTCTCCCGCCAAACAGCAGTGCCAATATATTGTTGTGTTACAGTTAGAAGGACATTAAAGCCAGAGTAACTACTGGAAAAATTGAGACTTAACATCTTATGTCTCAGGATAGTGAGCGCAGTGGAATGCCAAGCATTGCTTCATAATTCATGTTGTTGTTCGGTTTACTACTGCTATGTGCAGCTTATCGTCAAGCGAATGGCATGCTCGTCTCGCCATTCTTTCAAATAAAAAAAACTACTATCTTAATTCGGTGACCTCCGAGTCAAGTTTATGACGAAAAATGTATTTTGTCATGTTAAAAATATAGTTGAAATTTGATTACCCCAGTTTGAAATTTAAAGTCTGATATAAAATATTTGAACCCTCTGACCTATTACTAAAGGTATTAATATTACAATTTCAATTTCAGATAAGTAAGTTGAGTTCTATCTCTCACACTCGAGTGAGTGTTTGAAAGAATTTCGCAATCAACTTTTCCTGCCTTAAGTTAAATTCTAGGAAAATATTTCAAGTGTAAAAGACTTATGTAAGTTGTTTAAAATTTATTGTTCGTGATGGAAATATTAAAAACAAGGTTTTTTAAATCATTGTTTCGAGCATAAAGGGAAGATATTTACTTTATCAAATTGTTTTCGATGTTGCATGAGTCTTTGTACCTAACAGTATTTTTAGTCAAGAGGCGAGTAAAGTACTGTATTCACTTACGATATCTTCTTTCTGTTTACTATGAATTGTGGTCAAACATCGCTATTTTTCCCGAACTTAAAAATCTACATTGTGATATCATTGACTCTCATAATATGATCTATATTTATAGTATAAAGAAGAAATATGTGATTATTTATTTGCATTGAATAGGCTCTGAAACTACGGAGCCTGAAACAACATTAGGATTCTTATGTTCTACATTATCCTTGATGAACATAGGAAATAGAACATTTTTGTAATATTATGTAAGGCACCTGGGCGAAGCCAGGCCGGGCCGCTAGTTCTAAATTTCTTACTGTTACTAAAACGGACTACAATAAAGTTTAGTTGTCACATAAAAGGGTTCGAAAACTCTCGTTTATAATATGTCCGTTGATTTTCCATTACATTTACGACGTATGGGTGCGAACGTCGGAAACGTTTTAAAAGTTAAACTGGTCGCGTTTTAATCGAATTCCCGGCGATCCGGGGACGCCGAGCGACGAAATGGACAGATGAGTTATAGTGAGGTTGTTTCCATGTAGGTATACGTTACAGGTACCTTGTATGCCTAAAGCCAAGAATTAAATGATCCGGATTGGATACCCGAAAGGATTGGTTTCAGGCATTCGGATAATTTTGGTAGGTCTTTCTGGAACAAATACACAATTATTTCGTTGCAATAGCTCTTTGAAGAAATAATAGTAAAATGTGGCAGTTCTGATACCAATACCAATGATGTAAAGGGTTGTTTAACACAATTTCATATATTGTTTCTATTAACGTGGGTTTTAGTTCTAGAATATCATTACCCTGCCATTGGTATTGCCTTATTCTTCTTATCTGCCAAGCATTGCTAAAGTCCATAAATGTCAACCACCCTTTTAGTAATTACTACTGCGGAGGAACACGTACATTTGTCTATATACTCGTACTTATAGATAACTTTTTTTTTTGTTTTCAAGAGGAAAAGCTATTAAGCTCCCCTTTCGGTACCCCGGGGGAGGCCGAAAGGGGTATGTCAGTGTCTCTGGCCTTCCAGCCCGGTACAAACGCGGATATTGTAGCCGAGCTGGGTTCCTAGCAATACCTACGCCAGCATACTGACTAAAATCCTCTCGATAGCCCTCACACGCATTGTGGGCAGCACCGGACATCCCAGGGCGAAGGGCGCCCCGATTTACGTCCGCGAACTGTCCCGCGCAAAACCATTGCTGTGCCTTATGAAGGCCCAGATTACCTCCACTTACATCCTCCTTTCGGACGCCCGCCAAGCTGTTATGGGCGTCCATGACGGAGACGAGGCTCCATCATACGTACGTCTCGGAGTCGTTATACGCGAGGGCGCAGGGCCCCCGCCGTGTGCCCAATGACTCCGATGACCCCTTTTAGTCGACTCTTACGACGGGCAGAGGATACCGTGGCGGAATTCTTGTACCCCCAAACCACAGGGTAAAACTTATAGATAACTAGCGGCCGGCCCAGCTTCGCCCGAGTGCAGGAGCCAGACTAAAAATAAAGATATATGCTATCGTGGATTTATTTTTTGTAACTAACCGTTTACACAGCGCACGCAACGAATGTCCCCAAAAAAATATTTTTTCTACGCAATTTTCATAGTTGCTCGGCTCGTGTAGGTGCGTGATGTTATATAGCCTTTAGCCACCTTAGCCTTTCTCGATAAATGACTTATTCTACTCTAAAAATATTAGTCAGTTCGAACCAGTAATTCCTGAGTAGCGCGGTCAAGCAAACAAACTCTTCAGCTTTATACATACATATATAGTTTTAGTCACTACAAATATAAAACTATAAAAAAAAAATCGGCAATTTTATGTGTGACGTTGTAAATATCATCTTTGGGTGATAAATCCATGGTTTTAACTAAGACAATAATTTATAAGCATGCGTTACATAGCGTCGAAATGGAATAAAATCTTGAGCATAGTTGATATCTTATATTTTATTTACGATTGAAAAGCGCTCGGCATTGCGAATTCATTTTATTTGGGATTTCCTTAACGTATTATTTACTTCACAACTGTTTTGGACACAAACATCCCACTCATATAATTTATTACCGTGGGAACACGAAATACAAAATTCGCAACCGAAAAATGCTATTTTCAGGTACATGATAATCATTTTTAATTATGTTTAATTTGAAATTAATTGACAATGCCGGTCGTACTCGCTCTGTAAAATGGACGTAAAGTCAAATCAATTCTCTGGCTTTTTAACGGGATGTCAGCTACCCTTTTGCCATTTAAAATGTGCGGAATTTGATTTGATTTGATACGCAATTTGTCATTTTTAATCAGATATTTTTTGTACTTCAGCTTTGTGATATAAAATATCTTTTTTGCAGAATAAATGAATGGTTCATGCGTAAGCCTATAAGCGTGATTTTTTTAAGTGTTGGTAAAATACATTTATGACAAGGTTAACTTATACATATTGTAATAGTCAAACTTTGAAGCTCAGGAACTTGTAGATTCACCTAATAAAACCTCAGGTCTAATAAGAAAGCCTAGACAAAGTCGTAACAAATGGCATGTTTCAGCCAATGAAAACCATAAGAGACCAGTTTCGACAGACAAATGATGAATCTCAGTTCGATCAAACATTAATAAAGTAAATGTTTACTTCGTACATATTAGTAGGCAATAGGCCTATTTTCAGTATTAGACTTATATGAGCCTATTGCTGCATGTTTTTGCTGAATATGTTAGCAAGCTTGAGAATCTAATTTTGTCAACTGACAAAACCCTCCTGGTTTGACCATGCAAACCTAGAAGCGCCTGACCCTCAAAATATGACTTTAAGAAAACACGGAACCTTTGTAACAAGACAGATATTGTATTAAACCCACTTCCTCACAAGCCCATTGTCCCTCTAACAATGCTTCGTTAAATTAACAAGCCTTCATAATGCTACATCCTTGACGCCACTTCATTTCAATGTAGCGGTCACTGAAATTTTCGGCCAGGTTACAGTATTTCACGGTGTATTAAATTGAAATTAAACTCCTTTTCCGTCATTTCCCGTTTTTTCCTTTGTACCGAGTCTGGGTGTTTGTGAGACTAAGTCTCTCGTAATTTCTATTTATTTAATCAATGAATTTGAGTCATTATTTTTATTTAAAAGTAAAAATCCCCGCCCGCAAATATCTGTCTTAAGTCCCTGTGTTGTGAGGCCGAGAAGTCCCTTTAGTTTCTAATTCCCACGATACAAGTATCTTAGTATTGGGGCAGAATAATTATGTATGTAACTGTTGAATGTATTTATTTTGTTCCAGCTTTATTTAAACTGAATATTATCATTGATCAGGCAATACCTTGTAATGTAAATTATTCGTGAAAACAGAAACAGAATATAATATTGTTGATAAAAACATCTCGGAAAACCGACCGCTTTGTCGTCGTGTTACGTTCGATGAATGAGATCACCGGAAACCCATTGCATTTTTCCTAGTACTTTTTACCATCCTGTATCGTCTTGTTTTGAAATATTGTTAATTAACTTACGATACTACCTTAAGGTAAGTTAATTTTTCATTAGTCGGATCTATCCAATCCAATAAATTAATAAAATTTTCATTACATTTCAAGACACCTCCAAAAATAATGTTAATTTTACCAAGTTTTGATATTTTAAATAAATAAAAAAGACGTGAACCCGTTGTTTTATTGGACACATCAAGCATTCTGGAGAGTTGGAAGGTGCCGCGGAAAGCGCATTAATTCGTAGGCCGGTTGTCGCCGTTTGCCAGTGACAGCAGTCGTTAAGCCGAGTCAGAATATCATATCGCTTGAACGTCGCAAACTAGGTAAGTGGTCAGTTATAGTGTTAGTTATTATGGAATTTCTAATTATGTAAGCAATTCTTTTAGTCCACAAGTCACAAGTTTTTGCTTCGGGTCCGGGTATTCATGAAACCCAAAAGTCTCTTGTAGTTGAAATATTATTTACGGATTTTATCGCGCATTTGGTTTAATTTTACATTTTTAACTTCCTGACGTTTCGATCACTTTACAGCTTTCATGGTCGCGTACTATGTAGTTTTTGACACTCCAATACAAAACTCGATCTAAGTGTGGAGTCAGGACTATGTATATGACTGTTGGATGTATTTATTATCGTTTTTTGTACTTCTTCACAGCATTCAACTCAAATAACATATCAGTACCTACATACTTTTTTATACTGTCAGGACAAAGTAGTTGTAATGATGATGGTTAATCTAACTGACCTGCTTGAAGGTGTATCACTATAGCCGGACATATTACGTATATGATCATTTGTATGTTTTATTATATTTGTTGTATTTTTACGGATTTTTTTAATTCTTTACCTTTAATTATTATGCACCTGCTTCCGTCTCTCTGCACTACCTTAAGGTCTTCTGGTAGAAAAAGCCATAAGGCATTAAGTCCGCCTGTATTATTTAAATTGTACAAAGTGTAGAATAAATAAATAAATATGTACCTAGGTTCTCTCTCTCTCTCTCTCTCTCTCTCTCTCTCTCTCTCCTTTCTGTGTAATATTATGTTCACTATTCGGACAGATGTCGAATGTTTTACCACTACTTTGGTTTTGAACGGGAAACTCACTCACCGAAAGGAACGCAACGGTAATGCTGTTATTTCACGATATGTTTTAGCTTTAAACTCCTGCGGGAAGGTTTTAGCATTCACGAACACAATCACAAATTTTTAAATTATGTTTTAAAGAAAATAAATTTCATGTTACATTTTTCATGAACACAAAAAAAACTTATTTAATTTAATAGTGTCTATTTCTCCCGCCAAACAGCAGTGCCAATATATTGTTGTGTTACAGTTAGAAGGACATTAAAGCCAGAGTAACTACTGGAAAAATTGAGACTTAACATCTTATGTCTCAGGATAGTGAGCGCAGTGGAATGCCAAGCATTGCTTCATAATTCATGTTGTTGTTCGGTTTACTACTGCTATGTGCAGCTTATCGTCAAGCGAATGGCATGCTCGTCTCGCCATTCTTTCAAATAAAAAAAACTACTATCTTAATTCGGTGACCTCCGAGTCAAGTTTATGACGAAAAATGTATTTTGTCATGTTAAAAATATAGTTGAAATTTGATTACCCCAGTTTGAAATTTAAAGTCTGATATAAAATATTTGAACCCTCTGACCTATTACTAAAGGTATTAATATTACAATTTCAATTTCAGATAAGTAAGTTGAGTTCTATCTCTCACACTCGAGTGAGTGTTTGAAAGAATTTCGCAATCAACTTTTCCTGCCTTAAGTTAAATTCTAGGAAAATATTTCAAGTGTAAAAGACTTATGTAAGTTGTTTAAAATTTATTGTTCGTGATGGAAATATTAAAAACAAGGTTTTTTAAATCATTGTTTCGAGCATAAAGGGAAGATATTTACTTTATCAAATTGTTTTCGATGTTGCATGAGTCTTTGTACCTAACAGTATTTTTAGTCAAGAGGCGAGTAAAGTACTGTATTCACTTACGATATCTTCTTTCTGTTTACTATGAATTGTGGTCAAACATCGCTATTTTTCCCGAACTTAAAAATCTACATTGTGATATCATTGACTCTCATAATATGATCTATATTTATAGTATAAAGAAGAAATATGTGATTATTTATTTGCATTGAATATGCTCTGAAACTACGGAGCCTGAAACAACATTAGGATTCTTATGTTCTACATTATCCTTGATGAACATAGGAAATAGAACATTTTTGTAATATTATGTAAAGCACCTGGGCGAAGTCAGTCCGGGCCGCTAGTTCTAAATTCCTACTTATACTAAAACCAACTACAATAAAGTTTAGTTGTCACATAAAAGGGTTCGAAAACTCTCGTTAATAGTATGACCGTTGATTTTCCATTACATTTACGACGTATGGGTGCGAACGTCGGAAACGTTTTAAAAGTTAAACTGGTCACGTTTTAATCGAATTCCCGGCGATCCGGGGACGCCGAGCGACGAAATGGACAGATGAGTTATATTGAGGTTGTTTCCATGCAGGTATACGTTACAGGTACCTTGTATGCCTAAAGCCAAGAATTAAATGATCCGGATTGGATACCCGAAAGGATTGGTTTCAGGCATTCGGAAAATTGTGGTAGGTCTTTCTGGAACAAAAACACAATTATTTCGTTGCAATAGCTCTTTGAAGAAATAAGAGTAAAACGTGGCAGTTCTGATACCAATACCAATGATGTAAAGGGTTGTTTAACACAATTTCATATATTGTTTCTATTAACGTGGGTTTTAGTTCTAGAATACCATTACCCTGCCTGGTATTGCCTTATTCTTCTTATCTGCCTAGCATTGCCAAAGTCCATGAATATCAACCACCTCTTAGTAATTATTGTTGCGGAGGAACACGTACATTTGTCTATATACTCGTACTTATGGATAACTTTTTTTTTGTTTTCAAGAGGAAAAGCTATTAAGCTCCCCTTTCGGTACCCCGGGGGAGGCCGAAAGGGTATGTCAGTGTCTCTGGCCTTCCAGCCCGGTACAAACGCGGATATTGTAGCCGAGCTGGGTCCCTAGCAATACCTACGCCAGCATACTGACTAAAATCCTCTCGATAGCCCTCACACGCATTGTGGGCAGCACCGGACATCCCAGGGCGAAGGGCGCCCCGATTTACGTCCGCGAACTGTCCCGCGCAATACCATTGCTGTGCCTTATGAAGGCCCAGTTTACCTCCACTTACACCCTCCTTTCGGACGCCCGCCAAGCTGTTATGGGCGTCCATGACGGAGACGAGGCTCCATCATACGTACGTCTCGGAGTCGTTATACGCGAGGGCGCACGGCCCCCGCCGTGTGCCCAATGACTCCAATGACCCCTTTTGGTCGACTCTTACGACGGGCAGAGGATACCGTGGCGGAATTCTTGTACCCCCAAACCACAGGGTAAAACTTATAGATAACTAGCGGCCGGCCCAGCTTCGCCCGAGTGCAGGAGCCAGACTAAAAATAAAGATATATGCTATCGTGGATTTATTTTTTGTAACTAACCGTTTATACAGCGCACGCAACGAAAGCTGCCAAAAAAATATTATTTCTCCGCAATTTTCATAGTTGCTCGGCTCCTGTAGGTGCGTGATGTTATATAGACTTTAGCCATTTTAGCCTTCCTCGATAAATGACTTGTTCTACTCTAGAAATATTTGTCAGTTCGAACCAGTAATTCCTGAGTAGCGCGGTCAAGCAAACAAACTCTTCAGCTTTATACATACATATATCTTTTTAGTCACTACAAATACGAGTATAATGCTACTCAAATTTTCAAAAAAAAAATCCGCAATTTTATGTGTGACGTTGTAAATATCATCTTTGGGTGATAAATCCATAGTTTTAACTAAAACAATAATTTATAAGCATGCGTACCATAACTTCTTTAAGAATAAAAGGGTGCACATTATTATTTTAGGAAAAACTTATGTATTGAGCACCCAAATACGACGATAGGAAAAAAGACACAAAAGGTTAATTGCATTGTATCTGAAGTAACTAAAACTACCTTGCTTCGTTTTCGGTACCAATCTGGATATAATCTGTAATGTAGACAAAAAGGTCTTATTAAAAATCGATCATAAACGAAGCTTCACCCCTGTGTATTATTTCACCACATTACCTACTAGTGTTATGCTGTTGCGGGCACATCCATTTCCGTACTGCACAATGCAATAAGCAAACATGCGATGCGAAACAGGAACTGTTAGCAACTAGTTATTGTTTTAAGTGACAACTAGTTATATTGCGCGGGAGCTCTGTGTGACAACGCCGCGCTTTTAGTATTAGGTATAAAGTAGGTTTTATTTGAAAATAGAATTTGGGACGCAAATGTATTTGTTCGAAGTCTGCGTGGGAATGAAAAATCGTGTTGATCTGGGGTTGAGATTATGTGCGTCATTGTTTGGTCATATATAGATTACATATTTGAAAATAACATCACTTTATGTCTATTGTCTTTATCCCTAATTATAAACATAGAAAAAAATTAAAGCTTTTATTGAGTTTGGGTATTTGTGAGACCGAATAGTCTCTCGTAGTTCTTATTACACAAGACTCAAACTTAATGTGGAGTCAAGACTTTGTTTTTGACCGTGGAGTGTATCTATTTATTATTATTATATCAGAATGAATAATTTTATTGAATTAATTTTTCACTTATTATTTTTCATTCTTTAAGAAATGCTTAAAACATCACAACGCTTTCAGCACTCTATAAATAACCCTAACGTGAAAGTTTGAGTCCATGTTTGTAGATAATTACGCATTAATTTTCTAGAATTATGACAGCCTCCGTGGCGCAGTTGGTTAGACGTCGCCTGTGAAACGAGAGAGCGTGGGTTCGAACACCGCACAGAGACATTGTTTGTGTGTACAACCGGTATTCGTTTCGGGTTTTAGTGTTTGTGAGACCAAAGAGTCCCTCGATATCCACGACTCAAGACTCAAACCTAGTGTAGGGTGAAGATTATGTAATTGACTATTAGGTGTGTTTAGTTAGCTTCAACAAACTATTCTACATACATCCGTCTGGGATACCAAATTATTTTCAGCTCGCTGTAACTCGTTATCAAGCCTCGGATATTGGCGGTGAAGGGATTATTACGTACTACATGTTTATCTTTCTTGTAGATGAGTTAATGAGATGCTGCGGTTGTCGGTAGTAGGATCGATTGGGTGTTGAAGGTATTTTATGTCTACACAAAATATTGTGAAGATAATATGGGACTTAATCTCTCTATCTTGACTTGTAAGTCGTTATCATGCATAATATTTTTCATAATATTAAAGACATAATATTTTTCATAATATTACAGTTCATGTTTTGGTAAATTATCCAATAATTAATTAGAGCTCTTTTTTATGCACCTGATATGATACCTGATTGCAATAGAATAGACATTTGCCTAACCTAAACCTGATTTATGTAACTTATGTGAACGTGTTTGAGTAAGTTTGATCAGCTTGGTACAATTTCAAATTATTGCAAAAATCGGAATCATGTGACTTACAGGAAATTGTAGATAATATAAAGATTTTCGGAAACTGTTCTTTCTGTATAAAACGAAATGTTTCCCGAATTCGACACATTTACACATGACACTCGGAGATATTTACATCCAAAAGCTGCATCAAAACATCGCTTTGTGTAGTGCTATTCGTGTAGTTGTGAATAAAGTGTCAATTGTTATCCCGACTATCGTAACAATAGCTTTGTGAAGCGTTTTGTAACAGAGATACTTCCAATAGACGGTGTTGTATCGGCGATACTCTGATGTATTAATTTGCGACGAAAGGATTTAAAACGGTACAAAGCTTAGCGAAAAGTGTTCTACAATCATACCATTTGCCCGGTTTTGAAACTCTATTGTTTAGATTTTTTTCTCTTTTCTTTTATTGCCATGAATAGCGAGACGAGCATGCCGTTCGCCTGATGGTAAGGGATACGACCGCTCATAAACAGTAGCAAAACCAAACAACGCCTTGAATAAGAAAGCAATGCGTGGCATTCCACTGCCCTCGCCATCCTGAGACATAAGATGTTAAATCTCAATATGTCCAGTAGTTACTCTCGCTACAATGCCCTTCAATCCGACACACAACAGTGCATTTACACTGATGTTTGATAGATGATAGACACTGCGGTGGTACCCACCCAGATGGCCTCTCACATATGAGAGACCTACCACCAGTAAGGATATATAAGTAGATTGGATATTACGGGTATAAATAGTCTACCATACACAATTATTGTAAAAGGCATCGAAGTGACCTACAGAAGCCTGTACAGTTTATTTGGTTTCTAGCATGCAGGCACTATTGTGTCGACTGAGAGACATACTTAATCATTCAAAAGAATTATTAGAAAAATGAAATGAAAAAACAATTAAATTTGGCATAACGGTTTCTTAGATCTTCGCGAATGGTGTACATTGAAATAAAACTATTTTTCGCGGATCAGTTGCTGAACATACAGAAGAAGGCTCCAAACATTTTCTTAGATTTTACAACCCTGTCAACAGAACACTTATTACGACTCACGATACTTCCGAGGATTTTGCAATAAAATAAAACATTGTTATTTCATTAGAGACGATGGTTTGAAGCTTGCACCAACATGGAATTCCATTATCATATAATCAAGTCGAGCTCAAAACCAAATGCCAGAACTCAAGACATAGACAGCTCCATCTGCGTAGATCGTAAACGAACTTTTAAAATTAAGTTTTTAATTTTAATAATTGTAAAATGAAGGGACCTTTTGTAACATTCACAAAACGGGTGACTAATACCACAGTCCGCCCCGTAACAATGAAAGCTGCAAAGTAATCTAAACGTCAGGAAGTAAAAAAATTGAAAAATCAAAATAAATCCGCGAAAAAGTCTGTAAAAGTAAGTTTTATTTCTATTAAATTTCGAATTACATTTACCGATTTACGAAACAAAATGCACTTGTTATAAAAGCAGAATTCAACTCAGTTCCAACACTGTCCTGACAACGATAGCTAATAAGTCGGATTGCTTTTATGTACGGCACTGTTGTGACGAACATATCACATATGGTGCCGGATAGAGGCAAAAAAAAAAATGTATTTTCTTGTAGATGTGTATATGTTATGTTATGTAAATATTATTTTTGCTATGGGTCGTTAGTTACCTGAAATAAATAAATATTCTATGTTTCTTGCTCAAAAAACACCTATTGCCATTAATCAAGTACACTGCACTCACCACCAAGTGATCAGTAACCACAGAGTTTTACATACTAGAATAACTTTGTCCAGTATCAAACTCACAAAGTTCCCGTCAAATGGCCATACGGATCGATACTTATGAAAGCATGGTAGATTTTTGAGCGTTCATTTAAAGAGCATGCAGTAGCACGTCACGAGCACGCGACACTGTGATTGATTGCCGCTGAAATGAGCATTTTAATACCATTTACAAGTTTAATGCAATTTTGTGAAGCTTTGTATTCGTTCGCGGTATGGGATGGGCTGTACTTCTAGTGTTAAATATGAGCTAGATATTTGTTTAATTATATGGTTTTATTATTAGGTTCTTTGACCGTTAGTTGATTGCCTCGATAGCGTAGTTGTACGGTACGATTACAAAGCTGAGGCGTTGGGTTCGAATCCGGGTGGGGGCTAAGTATCATTAGAATTTTCTATTCGTTAACAGCCCGGAGTCAGGAATTACAGTGCCCGATATAGCGATAGGCTCGCACCTTATCAAATCGTGAGACGGAACACACAAGGCGAAATAAGGGTGTCCTTGTAGCAACTCTGCCTACCTCATCTGAGAAAAGGACGTGATTTTATGTATGTATTATTAAGTACCAGTTTAGCTTGGGCGGAATTTATCAACAGCAATATATTTAATAATATTATCAGATAAATAATAATAATATAATGTGTTATATCATTTGTCGTTTGTCATTATTTTGAAAAGGGTTGTATAAGGTTATTTGAAGTAGTGTTGCAAAGTGGCTTCAATCAGACACAATTACTTTTACCACGGTAAAGATATCATTACCGTGCTTTTACTTTTATAGTAGTAGTGTGGCCTTTAATAAATTCACTATAAAAGAAAATATATCGGCTTATTCACTGGCCGTGTTTGGCTGCGGTGCTACATTTAAATTTCATATTGTTATTTGATTAAATTTATTTGGCCTTCGATACGCACATAAAAAAAAATTGTGGGCTAGGTAAACCCGAATTCTTTTAAAGTAATTTTCCGTTTTATACTTGGTAAAAATTATAGTCGTGATCACGAGAGTCCATATTCGAATTGATCCACTGAAATGTGTTTCATGGGTAAAAGAAAGCTCCTTAAATCTTTAAGATGTTAGGCTGTGTAGGCGGTCGCCTACTTCGCATTGGGAATTATAGATTTTTTTAGCAATGCACGAAAATGTCTCATAATTTATTCTTAGGTGTAAAATCCTGGTATGAATGCCTTTGAATAAAGAATGAAGAAAGATATTAGACGCAAATAATGCTTTCGTATAAGATTGGAACAAAAGTTTTAACAGATACAGGTGCGTAATACGCACAGAAGAATAATATTTTTATGTTAGTATTTTTCTGAGTACAGAAATGATTTCCATTCGACTATCGCAATTTTTTATTGAATAAGATTTTAAGCTGATATCTATTTGTGTAGTAAATATCTTTACAAAACAATAATGTTTGGTTGTTATTAGTTAATAGACATACGTAGTTGTTTCATAATTAAGTATATAAAATTTCATTGATAAATTATGTATTTTGTTTAAAAATTGTAGATTTATTATTGTTTGCCACGTTTCATTCATCAATTTTGGTTCGTTTAATTTTCCTTGGATAAAATGAATAATGCGATGTTAGCTTCCTTATTCCTCAGGGCAATTTGTTCCGCGTGTACAGGTATTTTTCAGAAACGGCCTGTCAAAGGGTTGGCTCGCACCCAGGGGACTGTTTTAGGCCCAGTTTCAGGCCTTCTCTTTTTATATGAACCACTGAAAGGCATTTTTAAAGAACATCGTGCGTATTATGTCAATATGATTGAATGCGTAAATAAAATTCAGTACTTATTACGTATTCGGTCTGTTTGGCGCAGTTGGTTAGATCCCGTTTGTGAAACGGGTTGCCCCAGGTTCGATCCACGCAAGAAGATAAATATTTGAGCAATCCAAAAGTATTTGTTTCTGATTTGCGTGATTTGTGAAACCGAAAAGACACAAGACTTAACTGATCTTAGTGTGGAATCAGAACTATGTATGTGATTGTTACGTGAAATTATTTTATTTGTTTATTAATGTCATATTACATATAACATCATGAACAGTACATAGCTTGATGTGAAACGGCAAGTCAGCTAAGGCGACTTGCATAAAATGATAACTATCACTAGTATAATACAATACTTAAGAATTTGTAAGTGCCAGGGCCTTTGTGGGGCCAAGTTGTAGTATAAAATATGGAAGGTGAGAGGAGTTAAAAGGGAGCTATTATTAATATTCAAGTATAATTTCACCTTTAAACAAAGACGAAGTTCCAACAAATGCCAGAGGATAGCGAATTGTAATGAAAATCATGTTTCATTCAGTAATAATTAGAAGAGACAATTAGCAAATCCACTTAGAGTAATAACTCTTACGTTATTCACTTACGTGATAAATGGTTTTGTAAGTTCGTGGGGTCGTTATATAGACTCACGCCTATCGAAAGGGTAGGCAGTGTTACAATTACGAATGCCATCTGATTAGTGCTATTATTGTGGAGATTGTGTATATCGCAATTAAGTAGATTTTTTTGTATTCTATATCAGCCCATATGCGGCCCACTGCAGGGCACGGGTCTCTTCTACAATCGAGTACGATTGAGAGTGGTTAGACCATATAGTCTACCACGCTGGCATAGTGCGGGTTGGCAGACTTTACATATAATATATGTACATAAGATTGTATGTAAAGTAATATTCTTACAAGTACAAATTTAATTCATCGACAACTACAGGAACTCCGCTTTTGAATATAGGCTATATATAGGCTTACGGCCTCATTTAAGATCTGTTTATGAACCTGTTTTAATTTTCGAATGTTTTGTCTTCTTCGCTCAAATTAGATCAAAAAATCGTTCGAAAGGGACAAAATATACGATAACTGAAATAGGTTTAAAAACTGATGTTGAATAAGGCTAGTTTAGAAATTCAAAGTGTAAACTGTAAAGTAAGCGCATTGTTGTGTTCCGGTTTGAAGAATATTGTAGCCAGAGTGACTACAGGACATATTGAGACTTAAAGTATTATGTCTTAGGATGGCGAGCGCAGTGGCAAGCCAAGCATTGCTACTGTCCATTAGCGGTCATATAGCTTACCATCAGGCGAATGGCATACTCATCTGGCTATTTATAACAATGAAAAAATAGCATAATATGTTGTCTTCATTCTAAAATATTTAACTTCCAAATCTCACGACTGAACGCTCCTAAAATCACGACCCACAATAAATCTAGGAAGGTAAACATAAAGTTAGTTTTGTATCATTTCTCACCTGCACAATGGGGTGGAACAGTAAAAACTACCGCTATCTGCAATATATCACCACGGGCTGTTTAACTTGGCAAGTCGGCGACCTCGAGTTTTCTTATTTAAGTTTGGAGTTAAATTAATTAATGCAGACTCGTTTGGGATAATTATTTAAAATTACTTTTAGGTCCTTTTGAAACCAGTCTCAGGGGCTTTAAAATGGGTATGATAACTAGTTACCCTATGTATTATATATCATAATGTGTAACGTAACGCAACTTACAATTCATAAGATGATTGGGAGAGGAACGGTAAAATTATAGATTTATGCTCAAAAGAAAAAATAATAAGTAATCCTATATATTTTTTTTATTTTTTATATTCCTTATTCCAAACCCACAATGTATAAAATAAAATTATCTAAGACCGGGGGAGAGTCTGCTCTACTTGTTTTGCATTTTATGACGTTTTTTAAAAAGTGTATAAAATAGTTTAATAAATATCTACTGTTTAACGATAAAGAGAAACGCGAGCTGCATACCACAGTGATTTTGTAAGAATTTCTATGGGATGTAAAGTCCGCCAACACGCGCTAGGCCAGCATGGCTATATGGCTTAAACCACTCTCAATGCTCTATATGCTCTCGATTATTGTGGAACATGCTGTGTACTGTAACGTATGTATGTATATGGGCTGATAGAGACCCGTAGTATTTTCCAAATCCAATGTAATGTTCGAATAACACATAATCGATTTTTGGTGTTGTCGTGCCCACAGTCAATAGATAATATATTATTCCGTAAGCTCTGTACCGTCTGTACGGAGCGGGGTATATCTGAAGAAAATAGCGCAAGAAATTACCTTGGTAATATATTTGCGCCATCGCTGGCACAACCTGAGATTTTTGTTCTTTATGTACTCGACTACTGCTCTTTTAGTGCTGTGTTAAGACGGTAAGTAGAGATATAGGGTTTTAGTATTCTGAAAATTGTAGGATGATTTTTGGCTGGGAAATATTTTTTCCTATTTTAAAAGTAATTCAAATAAATCATGCGATGAATAAAATACTGATTTTCATTAAAATATAGGTAGGTAATACGGCGATAATGTAAATAAATTAATACAGTACACAGAGTTAAATATTATTTATTAAAATTCAACAAAATTTTTGAATTCACGTAATATAAATTATTAATTAAAGGGCATATTTTTTCACAGTTTAGTGAAGTCCTGCTTTAAAAAGGCACATTTATATAATTTTACTGGATCTATTAGCCTGATTCACGCCATTTATTATAGAAAATCGACTGAGAAAATTTATTCTGGGCCGTGTATAAAAATAATATAAGAAACGTGATAGGCCGAGCCTGCCACTTATTACGAAGGCCGGATAAAGTGGATTCCAAAATATTAAGCTTAGACTTTTGTTGTGCGAAGGTATATTAACTTCGGGTAAATGGGATTAAACAAATTATAATAGATGGGCCATGATGGACCGCAGATACTTAGCAAAAAATAAGATTATTAAATTTTTCATATCTTTGTAACAATTTAAACTAAAGTGTTTGCTAATATCGAAATTGTTATTAGCATTATGTTTTATGCGAAATATAGTTAGAGTATCATAATTTTGATCGATAAGAAGTCCGCTAATGAATAAAGGCCTATCTCATAGATTTTATCAACGACCTGTTGACGGTGACTTTCTGAAACCATTAATAAGTTGTCTGTCCATATTGTAGGCGGATTGTCGATGTTCGTCTGTCGGTACGTATGTCGTATATTAAAGTGTATTGTTTATATTTTCTTATAAGTATTTACTAAATGATATCTGATAGTGTGTATTGATCGTCTAATATACATTTGGCGTACAAATGCTTGTTCTCATGCTTTTGTAAAAATATTATGGAACAGTTTTTCTCTCTTCACGTGTTATTATATTGGACTTGTATTTAGTATTAGATTACAAGTAGAAATGCATGTTGTTTATATTATGAAAACACAAATCCTACAATGCGTTAAATATATATTTTTTTTAAATTTAACTGTAGTTCGAAATTTCGCCATATGTCAATAGAACACAGATGAAGTTTAACTCCAGTTAAAGATATGAAAGGTCGAAACCAGGGTTGACAGAAAAGACGTTTTACGTATGAGTAAAGGTGAAAACATATTACTTGATTTGGTTTACACGTGTTGTGTCGGGTCGGGTCGCGTGGCGTTTCAGTAGTTTGTTTCGGGCTTAAAATACTTCATACTGCGTTTTGAGTGTAAAAAGATTGCGCCCCTATGTGCCTTTATTACTTGGCTTCGGCTACTAGACGATCAATTATATTACGCAATATTAGGAAATGTGAAGAAGAGTATTGAAGATAGTATCGAGGGTCATTACTGTGCAATATTTTTGTGTTTTATCTTGACGAGAACGCGCGCGTGAATAAATGGTGGTAAAAGAGAATTCAAAAGGTAAGAATATCATCGAAGTATCAAAATGTACAGAGAACTGCCGTCTCTGTGGAATATCAATATCAAAGAATATTATGACTATGATAAAAAATGCTGCTTACGAAATATTGTTGTCTAAATACAAAGAGATGTTTTCACAGGCAAGCAAATATGTGAAGAGAAAATTAAATTCTTTGAGAACTAACTACCGGAAGGAGCTAAAGAAACAACTGGAGTTTATTTAATCCGGATCTAGAGCAGACGACATATACCCACTACTTTATGATATTTCAATAATATCTTTTTTTACAAGATCATAAATCCGAATTGGATTCACAGTCTATTAAAGCGGAAGGAAAGAGTGAACGTTGCAGTTTGGGCAATAATTGTACCCAGGTAAATTATATTTTATTTTTATTCTTTGGAAGTGGAAGAGCCACGCTTTTGTCAGCCATGACTTAGCATGAATGGGCAGGCTCGTCCGGGGCGTAATCACAGAGCGTTGCCGTCGCGTTCCGCTCTGTGAGTGAGATTACCGGATGCCCAAAACACCTTCCTTCTTCCTATAATCTTCCTTCCCACTCCCCTTCCTCGTGTTTGCCAAACCACATTCCAAAATCCTTCTCTTCTTCTGGTTCTCAAAATCCTTGGCAACTTGAACCCTCGAAATTAAAATTAAGTAAATATTAAATTATTTCATACAACAAACGTAATTTTTAACTCGATCTTAATAAATAGGAACAAACTTTTATTTAGGGTTTCTTTTATAGATGACGGTACGGAACCCTTCATGCGCGAGCCCGACTCGCACTTGGGCGGTTTTTAAAAGTATAATTCAACTGTTACGTCAGATCAAGCACCATCCTCATCCTATGCAGTTTCGAAGATCATGAATAAAAATTTAAAAATAAAACTTGATGATTACTGTATGCTATTGGCAGCGAATTGTCTGAGAGGAAAACCGGATGAGTAAACTGGGCTTTGAATTGTGCAGCAGATTTAAAGAAAATGGACCCAATGCAACAAATCTATGCTGAAAATGCTATTGCTAACATTGTCATGGAAGGATAATTAGGTCTTTCACACCGAAAGTCGGTAAAAATCAACACTCCATAGGTCTTACTTGAAAAACAGTGTTATTGAGGTATCATTTTCATATTTCCCGTGCGTATGTGAATATCTGCACAGGACTGAAAATTAAAAAACTCTAACACAAAATTTCAACAATAGTTTTGAAAAACAAAACGCGATCTGCAGTCCTCCATTTACCAAAGTATTTTTTTTACAGTTTGGATATAAGCCTTTTTAAGCCCAAACCAAAATGAGAGAAAAGAACATATATATTCTTTGTCCCGTTTCATCTAGTTTTATCATCTGTGGTGTGGACCCACAACTCACATATTGGCACATTTTAAGGCTGGTACCTGCCGTTCATACAGAGATGAATCACTCTGCTCCGATTGAACACGAAAACATTGCGCAGTTCATGTTGTTTTACAATATAATTGATCGTTTGGATTCAAAGCGTATTTGAATGTTATTTACAATGAATTGTATTATAGAATGTTATTGTAGGTCTAGGGGCTGCGTTAAATTGTAATAAAAGATGCCCGCACTGAGTGATAAAGACTCATTTTTTGTAATGTAATTTTTTCATTGTTTCTTACTTATTTTCATAACCACAAGTAATAAGCTTATTTTATTAGTATCTTCAGAATATGTATTATTTTGTAATAAAGTTTAGTTCTTTTTTAGCCACAGGCAGTACATACGCCCCACGACCCACCCCACCAAAAATTCACTAGGTATATATATTGTTATCAGCGAAATATTTGCACCGTTGGAATTAACTCGTAAAACTGTAGGAAAATTATACCTGAGAATTATGATACCTAACTACTTAACAAAATGTGTCTCAGTACATGATAACATTAGGCTAATATAAGGAGATATGCCAACATCTTAATTAAAATTGACATTCGCATCTCTAATCTTTAGTCTACAGAGTTAATTTTACATACTGGGACTTTAGTCGACATTCAATTCAGACTCCTACAAATTCATTATCACATTCTATCTACTCATGGATTATATACTGCCTTATCTCAACTGTCTTATGTTTCTATATCTGAGCCGTAATTGTTTAACAATTTGGTAGTCAGACGCTCAAGGGTTGGGCTAATGGACTAATGGATAAACCTCTCTCAACCGAATCTTAAGTTAAAGAGAAGAGAAATCGACTGTTGAGGAGTCTTGCTCTCAACATCTATAGGTAGTAATACATAAAGCTGAAGCTGAGTTTGTTTGTTGGTTAAAATCTCAGGAACAACTGGTTAGAATTGAAAAAATATTTTTGTGTTGGATAGGTAATTTATCGAGAAATGCTATAGGCTATATATCATTACGCTATTGCCTATAGGAGGGAAGCAGTATTGAAAAATCTAGCAAATACGAGGAAATATTATTCGTTTTTTGTGGTCCGATTGATCGATTGAAAAAATTGACAGTCGGAATTGAACATTTTCGCCGCCATTTTGAAAAGTCTCTGCACCCAGTCGGTGCCTGGCCGGACCGCTAGTATTATATAAAGGTTAATATTTTCATATATAAACTCAAGCCTATTTCCCAGAAGGGGTTAACAGAGGTCTTACCAAGACACCCCACCCATGTATCGTCTTGTATGTTCCATATTGGGCGCAAATTCCTGACTCCTGACTGATAATAATTGACTCGGGATTCGATTATTTTCATATTTTAAAAATATTGAAGGGCGATATTGGCAAAAAGCCATGGAATGGACGGTTAGACACCCACATGCCAATAACTTTAATACCAACAAAATATGTGCTCGTGTAATCCAACTGCACAAAGCGGTTGAGTTATGAGGCGAGTGCTTGTGACGTCGTAATACTTAGACCCGTTTGTATAGGCATTGGTGATTGAATAGCTTTCAAAAATTGCGAATGGGAGGATATCGATATTTATTGATAGTTTTGTGAGGTGTCTGACTTTTTGTACGCATTATTTAGATACATTTTTGATAGCAGAATGCAATACGTAAAATTTACCTAGTAGTTCACGCCAATCTATCAATTAAGGTTTTTCACAGCAGCGTTCTATATCCTACTTTTAAATTATTTTTTCAACCTATTATTACTATAAAATATAAACAATTTATATTTTGTAAAGACGAAAATATGTTCTAAACTTAGAGTATTTATAATGTAGAGGGAACGCTGTCATACACACGTCTTTTTTTTTTGTGGCAATTGTTGAAAACATTATGCCAATGTCAAGTTAGGAACTCACGTCTTGAAAAATTTAGATACTTTCTTGTTCGTAATGTTGGTAGCGCTCCTATGTTAGTGAATATTTAATTAATTATTTAGTAATAAGTTGCTATAAATTCTTTTCATAATCGAAATTATATTTACTTATTTAGTTATTTTCCTTTTAAAACGAGTTTGAGTGAAATGAAACAGCCCTAAACTATTTATTTTTACTTTTCTTTACCAAGTAATTCATGTATGTTGGACAACCTGTCAAATATCAGCCAATAGGAGGGCAGAAAAAGGTGGCCCGGCACCACCATTTTTATCAGCGCTCTCTCTATATTATGGATGCTCTATGGTTCTAAATATTTTCATAGTATTTTATAAATGTCAATGGAGGGTAGTCGGATATTGTTTGTCTTTTTATTGATCAGTGAGTCGCGTACGCTCCCTAACGCGTGGTGCATGTTACGATGCTACGTTGCATTTTTGCTCAATTTCGATAGTTTTGTGAACTATGGAAGAAAGGTGGAAGTGGTGTACCGTTCAGTGTGATTATCATTCTCATGTATGTTCGGTTATGTAGCTTCAAGAGCGGGAAACTGGTGAGTTCGCTAGACTACATTTTTCATTCTTTTTCTTGCATAATTACTTATATTCTGTTAGCATTCATTTATTTCATCCTCTGTTTACACATGGATGTTGACTGTTTGTTTCTCAATTTTAAACAACATAAGCTGTAGAAATGATCACGAGCGATACATCCATAATTAACCTATTGCCATTTGTTTTCACATTACAACCGTGTTACTAAAACTGCTAAGTTATTTGGAGGCTTGTGCACATCGAATCAATTATTTTTCGAATATTTAAGTAGTGGGTGAGTTACTATAATTATCAAACACTATAAGTGAATTTTTATTTTTAATATTATTAAACAGCAAACCTAAATCATAACACATGTACACATTTCACTACTCTGATTAGCATTAGTAATATACGAGAAAATTTGTTAATATCGGTTTCCAAATTGGAAAATTATCAGCCGCGTGAGCCATAATCCGGGGTCAAATTTGCCGCTTGGTTACACCATCAGCTGTAATTTCGCAATTTTGGTCAGTTTTACGTATTAGTATCGCCGTTACTATTAACCAATCTACACTAACAATATTGCCGAATAATCTACTACTTGAGTGTATATTGTATACAAGCATTGTAGGTTCGTTTTATGCAAGAAGCTGTCTGGATAGGGACTACAGCTTTGTCTATTTTTATCGTCACTGAGGAGTGTGGAAGAATTTTTTGACCCGCTTTCAAGGACAGTGAAGCCAATAATTATGGTAAATTAAGAGACTTGATATCTAATGTCTTGGGATGAAAAGTGCAGGGGCACGTAGTACTTAAAATACATACATAAACTCACGCCTTTTTCCCAGAAGGGCAAAGTGGTAGGCAAATGTGCCAGGCTACCCACATTCCAGACAAGTAAAGTTATTTACCTAGTTTAGACACAGTAGCCCCAGAACATTGATTTTAATACATTCAACGTTGTTATGACAACAAAAAATTTAAGATTATGGTAGTTTAAAGGCCTTATTTAGGCCTAACATTTTACACGTAAACTGGTTAACAAGATATGAAATTTTCACTTCTCCACTCTCTTCCACTTCCACTCTGGCCGCTACACACGAGATAAAATTAACATTGGTTTAGGTCGCCAGAACGCAAATTATATTTTAATGAAATTAAATTTTATGTTACTCTGTTATTGTGCAACACGGAGTTTTGGGAATAAAAACACACGGAACGTACCATTAATATATTGTTATACACGCGTATGGCCAAATAAAAGAATGTTTTGGACCGCACGGTTGACAAATTGTTTTATTAAAACTTTTGGAGTGTCGTGTGTTTTTTCGGCACGCTTATGTGATACATTTTACAACAATTTTTATAGCTTGCTTTTAAAACGGTTGGAGTTGTGGACTTTGGACTTAAATCTGCGTGATTTTACGGTTTTATATTTTATTTTCTAGTGTTAAGCCGTTGTATAAAGCTAGAAGTCTATTGTGTTGTTTTAGTATCGTCTAAGTAAAGATTGGAAACATATTGTATAATGGTAGGTCCCTCGTATATGTATGAGAGGCCGCGTGGGTAAGTACCATCGCAATGTATATTTCTCCCGCCAAACAACAGTGTTAATGCACCGTTGTATTTCTGTTTGAAGGATATTGTCGCCAGGGTAACTACTGGACATATTGAGACTTCACAACTTATGTCTCAGAACGGCGAGCGCAGTGGAATGTCAAGAATTGCTTTGTAATTCAAGGTGTTGTTTGGTTTTGCTACTGTTTATGAGCGGTCGTATCGCTAACAATCTGGCGAACACCATGTTCGTCCCGCCATTCATTACAATAAAAAAATAAGATAGAAATGTATGTAAATTGTACTAATTATGACATGTATCTTATTTATTCTCTTCCGATTGTCTCTTGTTATTAGTGTCGAAGTAGCGAGACATACTTTTCCTTTTTACCCTACTGCGAAGAAGGAGGGTTATGTTTTTTCGCGTGTATGTATGTATGTATATTGTTTGGCACGCCCTAGTACAACGCCAAAATACGACAAGGCGTTTAGGGTGGCTTGTCATATTTTTTTAAGATGGGTATAAAAATATTTTAATGCCGAATCATAATTCTTTCTTTTTCAAGGCATACCTTGAAATAAAACTAATATTTACGGATGTCATCTCGGATTTGGTTTAATTTTCGTAAATCTAAGAAACCATTATTCTTAAAAGACTTTATTAATGGAAACTGCATTAAAATCCATTGCATAGTTTAAACGCCTCCGTGGCGCAGTTGGTTAGACGCAGGTTGTGTAAACGAGAGACCGCGGCTTCGATCCCCGCACCGAGACAAATATTTGTGTGAACCACTGGTATTTGTATCGGGTCTGGGTGTTTGTGAGTCCGTAAAGTCTCTCGTAGTTTCCGATGCCCACAACACAAAACTCGATCTTAGTGGGGGGTCAGCACTATGACTGTTGGGTGTATTTATTATTATTATTTAAGAACAAACGATTCTAGAGGTAGTGATATATTATGTAATATTTAGATATTCGCGTCATATTTCCACGAACACATAAAGCGAGTTCAAAATTATTGGTTTTCCCTTTTAACGTAAATCGGCAGTAAGTTTGTTAGCACAACCTTTAATCTTGAGCCATCCGCTGATGGTTTTCCGATTCTATTAGCCGCAAACCGGCGGCGGTGGAGGCTTGATTAAGCCAAGCGAGGGATATGACCCACTTATTAAGAACCTTAAGCACTTATATCCGAGGGATTAGCTGTAGCTTTTTTATCCCGTGTCTGTTCGGGGTTTGAAACTGTTTTTGGAAGTCTTTTTTTGCGTGTACACTTCATAAGAGCAGTTCTTTTATTGTGGACTCTTATCGCTGTATTTTTTTTTGTGTACGTCCAGTAAATTACTAAGCGGGTCACCTAATGGTAAGTGGTTATCAACGCTTAAGGAGATATAGATCATAGAGAGACGTCTCTGTGATTATTTTGTGAGAGTACCAAGTAATAGGGTCCATTTGGGTTTATTTAAGCATGCCGGAATAATATTGACGAATGGGATAAGTCTCTCGGCTATGATTACTCTATTTAGACTCCAAAATACCTATAATCCGCTACACTGCACTAATTTTATCTTACAAATAAACAAAAACGTCAATTTAATTTAATGAATGATATATTTATCTCAAGCGCGTGGTCATATCTGACTTTTCGGGGTCGTGTGAATTGATAGTCTATCATCACGCAATATAACGTTGAACGAAAACATCGTGAAGAAGCCTGCATACCAAAGCGATTTGTAAGAATTTCTATGGTATGTAAAGTCCGCCAACCCACAGTAGGCCAGCGTGGTGGACTATATGGCCTAACTATTTTCTACCGTACTCTCGATTGTAGAGGGAGCTCGTGCCCTGCAATGAGGCGTATACGGGCTGATAGAGATATTTATTTATATAAATACTGCCAAACTCACATGGTTTATCCATTAGCCCAACAAGTATCGAAAGAATCGAACAATACTTTAGCGGTACGATTAGCCATTATCTGACGGACCCTCGTCAAATTCACGCGCTAGAGTTATTTCCACTTGTACGTATCTGAACATTAAGCTCCGGTTGCCATTTGAACATCGGCTTTTGGCTAAATTGCTGTATTTTGTACTAGTATAGATGCGTATATATCAGGATTTGTTGTATCAAGTAGTCATACAGTGGACCCCCGGTAATCCGGCCCCTGTCTAATCCGGCCCCCCCTATAATCCGACATGGTCTATTATTTATTATTGAATATTTTTGATAATATTCGCTAATGCATGATTGAACAAGTTACAACTTGTACGCACCATCACTATTGTGGTCGACGCGTAGGGTATCGTTTTGATTCTGATTGCTTAGTTTGAATTTGACTACATGCGAGAGGATAGCAGTGCTAAATTTACAAAATTTGACATACATAATGAAGTATGATTTTTGTACTTCAAAGTACATATATAATACATATAAAGAATCTTTCTTATCAGTGGATCTGTAATTTGTCGGATTACAAGGTACTCTTTTGTAAATAAACTCGGACTATAGGGGTCTTAGGCAGTACTCTATAATCCGACAAATTCGATAGTTCGACACTGCCCTGCAAAATGTTTGTCGGACTACCGGGGGTCCACTGTACTTAGAATTCGTCAATAAATATTCACCGAAAACTCTATAGCCAAAATTTACTAGAAATAATTCTAAATGCGTTCTAAATAACATTTATTTAGTGGATAAATATAATATAGAAAATAAATACAGTACCTTCTTTAGTGTTTATGGTATATTGAAGATAGAAAAATAATTAGGGATGAAAAAGAATTTAAAATAAAATATTGTATTCAGAAAGCAAGAATTCAAAATGAGCGTCGTTAAAACTAAAATTTTGGAATTATATTTTATTCGTGGGTCCGAATAATAAATAACAGAACAAGGATAATTAAAATATATTTTTTAATTTGAATTGTTACATCATGTGCAACAAAATTGAGAAATGACAAACGTGAAACCAACGTCGATGATATATTTTTTTTTAATATACAGATATTGCACGCTAGAGCACGAAATTAAATTTATTCAAAAAAAAGGTATTGTTGGTCTAAAATATTTACTGTGTTATTCTACAAGACGCGGTAAAAGCGAGTAATAATAAACAAGACTAGAATCGTCTTACGTTTGAGTGAGCAGAATGCAGTTCAGATAAATTGTAATATCATACCTCTTCCAGTTGGTAGAACCGATGTTACTTGCTTTTGAAAATATGATGCAACTCTCTATTTTATTCTAAAAAGTGTCTAGAATTTCAACATGCTTTTGGTGCTTAAGTACGTGTTACAGAATATGAAATTCTTGTAGATTATAGTCGGAATTTATGATCATATTTTGTTCAATATTTTTAATTTAGCGCGCTAGTCAAGGCCATATTTGGAACGTTTTATGAGGGCCTAATAGCGGGTCTTACTTACTGTTTCCCAATGTTAAGCAAAAAGAACTTGAATGAAAGGGTTTGTATATTCAACTAGCGAGATTTCACTCCAGATGCCACGCAGTTCCAGGAAAATTTGTTAGAAAGCTTACCAACTCCAATACTTTCTATATCAGCCCAAATACATCCCACTGCAGGGCACGGGCCTCCTCTACAATCGCGAATACGATAGCGAGTGGTTTAGGCCATATAGACACGCCGGCCTAGTGCATGTTGGCGGACTTTACACACCATAGAAAGTCTTACAAAATCGCTGTGGTATGCAGGTTTACTCACGATGCTTCCTTCACCGTTATAGTGCGTGGCGATTGACTATCAATACACACATGACTCCGAAAAGTCCAAGGGGCGCCCTGGGATTTGAACCCGCGACCACCGTGAGTATGTTGGCAGCCGTGTCTGGTTCGTTTACCAACAGGCCAGCACGCACTTACCCAACAATTCCCAGTACTAAGTTAATTAAAAAAATACTAATTACATTATTAGTAAGCTAAGATAATGTTTGATTTGTATAGCTCAATCAACACACACGAGTATGTGCGTATATATCTATCTTAAATTGCTTCTTCACAATCATTTTTCTAATTTAAAAGTTCACAAAGGCGTGAGAAAATCTACTAAATCATAACATCAGCGCGATCCAAGTTCTCTCAGTCCGGTCGAAGTTTTATGATGTAATCTTTTTAAGTTTCGCACTTAGGTTAGAGAGTTCGATCAAAAAAGTTTTATTGTTTAACGTCTCCTTTATCTCGCATCATTAGCTAAAAGAATAGAAGGCGTTATAGTAGAAGAATAGTTTTGTATCAATGTATACCATTCGCGTAAACAATGGAAACTATTAAGAAATAACTTACTATGAAAATTTCCATTATTGCGAAAAGTAAAACTTGTGTGATTTGTAAGCCACAAGATCATCACTGGGTATGATGACGATGATACAATAAAACTAATGATTTGTTTCTTAGGTAGGTATCTCGCGGTTTGATAATCCAAAAATAACAAATTTCCCCGAACAATGCTTCTATTGTCAAACAATTAAATTATAATTGTTCCGACAATGGCTCAGCCTCCCTAAAACTAAAAGGCCCATCGAAAGCTATGTACTCTTATTTGAATGAAATTATATTAATAATAGAGGTCGCTGAACTTGAAACTGAAATCAAATTATTTTATACAAACTTCGGCTTGTGACTTTGATGGTGGAATGATTTGGTGTATAATTTCATGAATTGCCAGTAAGACGGAGCTGTGAGAAAGTAAAATGTGTAGTACCTTAGTAAAATGTAATAAAATTCACACAGAAGCAAACAAATCGTATGAGACACGAGGAATTTCAATTTCACTTTGGGATTCATTCGTAATTCAGCCAACTGTCTAATATCAGGTGTTGGTTTCAGTTGATTCTAACTTATTAGATTTACACATACATACATAAAATTTACATCTGCTTTGCGCTGAGGTAGGCATTGACTAAGGATTTTGCTCGATAGGTCTGTAACATACTTGGAGAAAATCTTGTGTTTATGTTTTTGGTACTATCACTCACACACGCACTCACTCACGCACTCATACTTTTACTTACACACATTACTTTTAAGTTACTAGGAGTTGAAATTTTGTTTTAAATTATTACTATTTTTTCTCTTAGTTTTATTTTCAGGTTTTAACTTAAACTTCATTATTAATATAAATTATTTTTTCTTATAGTAAACTTTACAAATTTTATGTATCCCAATTTTATGGATAGGTCCTAAAAGGGAAGAGAGCCTGGTGATCTGCGCCACAGGTTAATGCCTACAGTAGACACCAGCTTCTCACAAAATATGTATATACTGAAGTAAAATAGTTTTAAGGCAACTTATGTTCTTGTAATTTTTGTGAGGAGAAATAAAGTTTATTATTATTATTTAAACTATTAAATTCCCGCATCATAATCCCGCACATAAATTACCGCAATTATATTTTAAATTCCGTAAATGGTAGACACACCATTTCGTCAGTCAGGACTTAGCACGAATGGACAGGTTCGACTGGGGCTGTACCAGTGTCTCACAGGAGGTCGACGAGAAATGACAGCTGTGCTGTCGCGTTTCGTTCGGTTAGTAAGATTGCCGGATGCCCAATACCCTTTTCCTCTTCCTATCATTATTCCGTCCCACTCCCCTCCAGATTTGATGGCAAGACATCCATGACGTAACGGATGTTCATGGGCAGCAGTGATCACTTACCATCAGGTGACCTGCTCCCTCGTTTGCTGGACTTATAGTATATAAAAATACTTTGTTTTTCTTTAATATGATAACTTAAATATTTAAAGTGATTAAATTTTGAACAAATTATTAATTCGCCAGTAATTTTCATTGAAAAAAAAAAAAAAAAAACTTTTAACATATTCATTTATTTTTTTATATTCATTTAGTATTGAATATTGTACTTTCACTGTCGAAAATATACTATTATTTGACTGAATAATAGGCGTTGAATGAAATAAGGCCATAGATTTAAAGGCGCGTTCTATTTCGCTTTGCAAGGCAAAATGAAGAAACGATTTAAATACGGGTTGCATGCATGATCGCAGACCGCTGGGATTTTTGCGGACTTTTGGGTCAGGCCAGAGCCATAGAGAATATGCAAGTGTAGTTTAGCGAAGAGTATGTGGTTCTTGTGTTGTCTGTACTAGTGATTTTGTTTATGGAAGATTAAAGAAATAAAAATAATAAATATAGGTGTAATAAACTGATAAAAAAGGATATTACTACTCACGTCTCGCATATATACTTCGCATCAGAAAAATCGAATATTTTGCAAGTTTATGTTTTGTAAGGATATCAGAAAAATGTGTATACATTTAATTTGAATTTAGAACACCAACATAAGGCTTCGAAAACTTCACATTATTTACTATTAAATGACATTGACATATTATATTCCTAAATAAACAAGACTAAGGTTCAGTTGCACAAACTAGCCTTGTTAATAACTTTGACTTTGAAAATGTCAATGTCATGCATTATCAACAAGAAGCTTATACCCAAATGGAGATTGCATTCCGTATATAAAAGTGAAGCACAAAAAATTGACCTTGAATGACGTCGCTGTTGCCTGCTATCCTTTTCTTTCGAGTGACAATGAATGAAAATGACTTTTAGTTCACTTTTATATACGGAATGCAATCTCCATTTGGGTATAAGCTTCTTGATTATCAAGGTCAAAAACGTCTCAAATATATGGCGATGGCATTTTCAAAGGTAAAAGTATTAGCAAAGTTAGTTTGTGCAACTCAGCCTAAGTTGTGCCGATTTTTCTGATGAGAAGTGTCACAGGAGAACGACTCATTATAATAATGGGTTGAGACTCGATTGTGGATATTTCAAAATACTGAGTCTAGTTTAGAACATATTAAGTCTTTATATAAGCGGAATAGCATTGTAGCGTAATTATTGTAGTTAATCGCGAGCTTTGGTTGTTAGGGGATTTAGTGGAAATGAGAGCACAGGTACAATTTGCTGGTCGTAATATTTACAATTGGATTATTTTATAACAATAAATATCTCGAGAAGATAAAAGAAATGCCATGTTTTAAATATTTACCTACAGTTTTTTCCGATGTAACCCTTAATAAAAGGTTATTTTAAAAAATGTTTTTTCCTCGCGATTCCTTGTACTCGTTCAAAGGATTCGTTAATAATTACACAGCCGGTAGTTCATTATTTAAAATCAACCCGCCGCGCCATGGAGAAGATGGGTGTTAACCGATACGCGTACAACTACATTATTTTTTTCTCTTTTCTCTTTCTGTACAAGGTATTTCGATTATGGTTTTGTTCATAGAGAACAATTCAGTACCTATACAGATTTACTTTCAATGTGAAATTAAGGCATGGTTTACATACACACATATATTTACGCCTTTTATCAAGAAAGGGTAGGCAGAGTCGTAACCAGGTCACCTACGCTTCGTCTTGCATTTGCCGTCCCATGATGTGACAGGTGGCGAGCCTATCACCATCTGTATCTGTATCTGTATCAGCCCATATACGTCCCACTGCAGGGCACGGGCCTACTCTACAATCGAGAGTACGATTGAGAGTGGTTAGACCATATAGTCCACCACGCTGGCCTAGTGCGGGTTGGCGGACTTACATACAATAGAATTTTTTATAAATCGCTATGGTATGCAGGTTTCCTCACGATGTTTTCCTTCACCGTTTTTAGTGCGTGGTGATTGACTATGAATACACACATGACTCCGAAAAGTCAGAGGTGTGCCCTGGGATTTGAACCCGCGACCACCGTGAACAGTGGCAGTCGCATCCGGTCTATTTACCAACAGGCCACCACGCACTTATACCATATCGGGCACAAATTCCTAACTTCGGGCTGATAATTAATAGCCCGGGATTCGAACCCGAAACCTCAGCTTTGTTAATCGCACCGAAATATAACTACGCCACCGAAGCAGTTTATCATACATAAAAAGAATCTACATTTGATGTTTGAGATTATCGTTTTATTTAATTTTTTTGTGTGCAAAATGTGCGTGGTGGCCTGTTGGTAACGGCTACATGTTCACGGTGGTCGCGGGTTCAAATCCCAGGGCACACCTCTGACTTTTCGGAGTCATGTCTGTATTGATAGTCAATCACCACGCACTAAAACGGCGAAGGAAAACATCGTGAGGAAACCTGCATACCATAGCGGTTTATAAGAATTTCTATGGTATGTAAGTCCGCCAACCCGCACTAGGTCAGCGTGGTGGACTATATAGTCTAACCACTCTCAATCGTACTGTCGATTGTAGAGTAGGCCCGTGCCCTGCAATGGGACGTATATGGGTTGATACAGATACAGAAAATAAAGCGTATAAATAAATATGTTTAAAAATAAGTTAAGCACGTTGGGCTTTATTGATTCATTTATTGTATAAGGTGAATGCATTATATTAAAAAATATTATATAAAAATGCTACATTTACGAGTATTAGATGATAGATATTGAAAAGACCTTCTATAGTATACATGTTTAACAGTTTTCTGCCTTTTCAATCCATCTGCTAATATTTACAAAGTCTCTTTATATTATACAGAAATCATTTTATAAGAATCTTTTTTATTCTGTCACAAGAGTTGTTTGCAATCTCATGGGATTCAGACGCGAATACTCAAAATTACTTTATGTCAAAGATATAAATTATTACGTATAAAATAAGGACACAATACTTGCTCTTTTTGAAAGTGTACCTATAGCAAAAAATTGAATAAAATATATTAAGGCTTTTATTAATATTTTTAGACATTTGGATTACTCAAAACGTGCCTCTATTGTCTGGCTACATATTATTATTATCTTTTCACATCAAGTTTTTATTCATATTGTTACACGCAATCATAACCATGTAATCCGCAAAAGGTAGAGAAAGTTGGTATCACCTACAATTAGCTAAGATTATTCTCGTACCAAGATGTGGTAGAGAACCAGCCATTTGCCGTCAGCCCAGGCAATTCATATTATGAGATTTTTCAAACTAATTAAAAGCGTATTTTCCGTCTTAGGAATGGAATCCAGAATAACACCATACTCTTCCATTAGACCACTAAGGTTCTTTGACAATATTGTGTGTATATGAATAATTTAATACACTTTGTAAGTAAAAATAACACAATATTGACGCTAAGTGTTTGTCTTCAATGGACTTTATTATTTTTCCACACATTCGTCCAATGTTCGGTCTAATTTCCTGTCAAATGGTTTGTAGTCCGATCGATAACAGTATTTTGTTAAGATTCTGTTATTTGTAAATAAATATTTTGTTATAAATGTTATATTAGTTTAGTAGTAATAAGCTATGATCAACATTGAGATAATATACCAGAGGAAACACTGCAAACAATTTGTTTGTAACAAAATGAACGGTACATTCTATTTCTGTCTCTGTCACGCCTACGAAATAACATTATCTTCCCTCTCGCTTCACTGTGCACCCGTGTGCACGCACCATACGCAGAGATTTTGTTCCCGATGTCCGCTCTAGTAAAATACCTCAATGATGATAAATTCATATTTTCATGTGTAGCTCACAAATATAAATAAAGAGTATCAAGCTATCGGTACTCATTTCTAGCTAAACTAGAAATACATTATTGACAAGTAGGTTAATTAACGAGCACGAAAATAAGTAATAATGTTGTACAAGTGTAATATCGTTAAATTATAGTCTTACTTTTGTGCCAACCATGGGAAACATTATTACAACATAATATTCATTAAAATATTTTGGGATAAAATAAGCAGTTTCCGCTATCGGAGTTTTTAAAAGAGTTCTTTTCCAAGACAGCGTTAACAAAATATGGTTATACGTGCACTTCTTTCCGCTTTTAGTATTAAAAGGCGTGACAATATTTTTATAGCTCTTTCAAACATTCAAGCTCCCCAGGCTTTTGCTCCCACTTAGTAATCCTTCATTTTTATTAAATTTAGCGGCGATAAATTTTCTTGTCTGTTACAGTTCACGAGTCGTGCCAAATTCGCGAAACGGTTGGTCGTAAATAACGTGTTTTAGTAACATAAATACTGGTTAGGACATCGTGTTGCTAATTTTGAGTACTAGGTCTAACTAGTATTAGATTTATAAGTTTTGTTACTTGAAAACTTTAAACTTGAGAGTTTTATGTGCGCAATTTGAGGTCATGTGGCTTGAGCTAATGTTCAGTAATCTTAGGAAAGGGCTAGTCTATTTGTGTTTATGTTTGTATCAAACTTCGCCTTGCCTTAAACTTGAAATAAATTGATTACTGCATGATTGAATCATCGAATTTCTAGTTGCCAGACGTGGCGCCGCACGATTAATTAGCAAAGCTTCAAAATCAAACCAGTGGTGTATACGTAAAACAGCATCAAACTTTCAAACTTCGTATAAATACAAACACTCAAATTTATTGTAGAAATGAGAACTTGGTGTAATATTATATTTCCACTTATGCATATTGGGCCGGGCAGTATTAAAATTAAATAACTTGACTGAATTGCATGATAGGTTTAACATAAGCAGCGCTTTAGTCAGTCACGCGTGCTCTCATTATGTCCGAGTGACTTCCTACATTCGCCGGATTATACGAGTGGACTGACGTTAGCGTTGCGTAAATGACGCGTAGAATTCCGTCAGCGTCCCGTCATGAACGGATTATTACGTTAAAGTACGCGGTGGGAAATCGCATCTGTGGATTTTTATATTTTGTTTCGAGGTTTATTTATTTATGCCGAAATTGTGTCTCAAACAAGACTGAGGCGTGGACGTAAAATTACGTGTTACGCTGAAACCGCAATTTGGAATCCCGCTTTATGTATTCCCGCAGCTTGTATTCTGTGTACTGAATTTAATTTAACATATATTGCAAGTGAACTTATTTCGCGATTTTATGTTTTATGGAGTTGTTGGTCTCATCATTTTCCTCAGCTTCAAGATCATCGATGAAAATTTCAAAAGTAGTTTGTTGAAAGCATTCTTAATTCGGTGATTCTAGCAACCTACGTTAGATCGTTTGTACGTTTTGTTTGTACATAGTCGTGGATATACTTTGTAATGTACTTTTTTCCTCAATCTACGACGGTCAATGTTAGGATTGACACAAACATTCGATAACCAAGAGTTTATTGAAAACATTTATTCAACACTGGCTTCACTATATTAATAAAACAAAACCGTCTTAAACCGGCATCCTACCAACTTCAGTCCGAAGAAAAATAACCCAACATCATCCATTACACGACCTGTAGCATAATAAATATTTATCTGGCGTAACTAATTTAGTCGGGCAAGTAATTGAGTGTAAAAGAGTCCCTCATTTAGGGGTGTTTATACAGGGGGTGGAAAACCCACCGATATTGCTGTGGACACGCTTCGAGACAATAGCTCTCTGTCAGTTGGTACTGCGACGGAGACAAATAGAGGCTGGACAGGGCGGCATTTAACCTATACTCATTTATTTTTAATATAAATCTTAATAAACCCCGAAGTCACACACATAATACTGATTTCACAGTAAGTTTTAAATTTTAGTGACGTAGATAAAACTGCCAACCAGTAGGCTATTGATTGTTGAGAATGGTAGGATAATCGTAGTCATGATTATACGCATCTTCTTTTAATATATATGCAATTCATTTATTATTTATCTAAGGAAGGCAAAATGTGCACGATTTAATAGACCACATACTAATTATTATTAAATTGAATAATGTATACAATTATTATTTTCAATCAAATGAATATCATTGTTAAACATTCTTGAAAAATTCCGCAGCGACCTATTTTAAATTAAATAATAATAAAAATTCCCAATACTTATAAACTACGGAACCACCCTAGATCCGTTCCTGGAAAAGAGAAAAACGCTGATCCTTGCCAGCTCGACCACTTGCTTTAAATTACTTTTTAAGGGTCTACAGAGTTATCTTCAAAATTTGTCAACTTCCGAACTGGAGTTTTCAATAAGCCGCGACCGGAACGTGGTCGAGATATTAATATAAGATTCGACTGGGAATGGGTTGGCTTTGAAACGCTTTCTGATATTGGCTTTTAAAAAGCATATTTTAGTACGGGTTTGGCAACGTTAATGGCAATATATGTATATATTTACTGTAAAAGCATCTGTGTTGTAGTTAGAGGCAGGCTGTGAAACGAGAGGCCGCTGGTTCTATCGGCGCCGAGACAAATATTTATGTGATCCACAGGTATTTGTTTCGAGTCTGGGTATTTGTGAGGCTTAAAAATCTCTAGTAGTTTCTGATCACCATAACACAAGACTCGATCTTAGTATAGGTTATAATCATGTACATAATTGTTGAATGTATTTATTATAATTTTATTGATACGATGGGGTGTGAATATTGCACACGTATATTTCTGTAGTAAATTCCAGCTAGGCTTGCATATTTGTATGAGACATTAGCTTTATAAACCCAGATATATATTAACCGATATTGAGTTATTAATTAATATGTTTATAAATATTGCGAAATTAGTCATCAATACAAATTGACTTTGGTTTATTTATAATTTTCAAAAACTCACAAAAATAATGGTCTATCTGCCACAACATGTAGCCACTAGACTAGATCAATGAAGTAAATTATATCATCACAGAAATCAATCTATAGTACACGGTACCGTAGCCAAACACTACTCAACTGGCTTGTGTACAATGCAAATGGTGCAATATGAAATGCAAATACACGTATGTGTAATATACGTCTTTTACAGCTTCTATACAGTGGGCAGGTCAAGAGCCTTAACGTTTATGGAACAATTATATACTTTATTAAACAGAAGAAAAACATATAAAACACTAAAACTAAAGTACACGCAAATGAAGAATCCAAAATATTGAAAGTATCTACTATCTAACCACATTAAATAAGACTATCTTCTGCTTATCCTTATACATCACTTACTTGGAGTAGTCGCGACATAACTTTTACGACATGACATCGTTTTCCAAAAATGATAATTTCTAATAAAAGTTGTAAATTTACAACTTTACAGAAATTGTTTGAATTTAGCTTAAATTAGACAAAGTTTAACGAAAAGGCTTTTATTTTCATAAACATTTGTATCCAACAAATAAATATGGCGCGTAACAGAAAAACGTCACTATTTTTTGAATTGCTATAAAAATTTTCCCATACGTCGATAAAGAAGTTATATTTCAAAAAAACCTCCGTCGGCCGATTTAAGCGGAAGTTGCGCGAGCGATGTAACATTTATAGATTGCTGTGATCGGTCTATTTCCGGCAACACGTGCGACGATTCCAAATGCTATCCCGTTTCATTTTATTTTAACAGCCGCGCTGTCAAAAAGTGAATGTTTCCTGACATGTCAATGAGCTTTTGGCTGTTATTTTCCTTGCAGTGTATCGTAAGTTTGTAATGGTACTATGGTTGTAGGTTATTCGCAATTATTAGGATAGCGACTATTATAGTTGTGGAGGAAAATACATGCAATTGTGTAATTGTAAGTCGCAAACTTCCGCACAATAGTAGTGTAAATGCTCTAAATACACTACATTTTCAGCTGCAAAAAATCTATTGCTGAATATAGACCTAGTCTAAGAATGCCTACAACCAGTGATTTTCTGCAACCCATCGAAGTCGCTTGTTCTCCTTAAGCATTTAAAACAGTAATCAATTTCGCAATAATTGCGCCCTCGACGATATTAATACTGCTTCCCATGTCACCGTTAATCACCCATACCCATAAAAAAACAAGAAAACTAATCCTGCGGCGCTTAATTTCCACCACTCTAGGCAGTCATCTGAAATCAAACCCAAAAGCAAAAACAAAACTCAACCACGTTTTAAAAAAAATATCCCTCAAATTTCACACATGTCGTTTTGTTCGCGCCGCAACAAACCCATTACTCAGTTGAATTAAAACATGACAGCCACCGAAACCGTATTACAAAACACGTACAATATTCCTTTACAAAAAATATCCCGAAATGAAATGAAGTGTGCGCGAATCTGGAACGTTGGGTATTCCTGCCAAAAAGGGTTGACACAAAAACACTTTTAATCCTTACAATGGCACGGCGTATCTTATTGGATGGCTCTCCAAACATCTCGGTAAGCCTGATAACTTGGCATATTTTTATGAAAAAACCTTCATTAGAAGTCTTTGATGATGGGGAGTGCTGTTGAAAAATTCGTTTTGTTGACGAGACATTTTGTTGAAGATAATTTTGATACTTACATGAGAGTCGGGCTCGAAGTCGGCAATTTCTTAGAAATTATAATATCAAAACACTTTTATATAAAAATACAAAAGAATTATACAAAACCTGCTTGACAAAACCTCATTTAGATATTAATTTAAACTCCTACTAATTTTTCAGTTAATACGGAATCAGATTATTTTTACAGAGCGATGAGTTTAGGCAGATGGTTGGTTGAAAAGAAAAGGCAATTATTTTGTCTAAACGGGCGAAAATGTTTCTACGTATAGCTTGGAATATGGGTAATAAAAGAGGAAGTGTTTTTAATTTTATTTTATGCTTAAGTTATCATAATATTTTTGATGCTTGCAATCCAGTTAAGCCACACTTATGACTTTCTTGGTGGTAGAATATGTGGTGGTAGTATACGGTGGATAAAAAATAGTGTTATACTGATCAAAGTAAGAGCGTATCCGTATAAAACCAGGCTGACAAAATTGCGCCAACCAGCAAGAGACAACCATTTCACTTCCACGATTACTCTATCTAGACCGCACTGGTATTACAATCAAGTGCTTTTTGAAATAAAACGATTATTTACGGATTTTATCGCGGATTTGGTTTAATTTTTTAATATCCCGACGTTTCGATCACTTTACAGCTTTCATGGTCACGGGGCGGACTGAAGTGCTTTTTGTCACATTGTCGTAGCAGTACTCACTGGTGGTAGGTCTCTCATACGTGAGAGGCTGCCTGGGAAGGTATCGCCGTAATATCTATTTCACCCGCCAAACAGTAGTGTAAATGCACCGTTGTGTTTCGGATTGAAGGACATTGTAGCCAGAGTAACTACTGGACATATTGAGACTTAACATCTTATGTCTCAGGATGGCAAGCGCAGTGGAATGCCAAGCATTGCTTTGTAATTCAAGGGTTGTTTGGTTTTGCCACTGTTTATGAGCGGCCGTATAGCTCACCATCAGGCGAACGACCTGCTCGTCAAGCCAATCATTGCAATAAAAAAACATATCAAATGCAATAAAACAGAAAATGAGTCATTAAACAAGTCTTATCAAATAGACTGAACTTTATTCAAATGTTCATTTGGCTTTGAAATATCGAGGCGTAGTTCAGAGCTAGTTTAACATGCGGAAGATCAAGCAAAAATCATAGGAAACAGCTTTAATGTTGCACTATAGTAGCCAAATAAATATGACACTTATTGTACTTGTTTTAGAGTTTTATTTAGAACTGAATTAATGATTTTAAGCATAGGGTTATGACAGAAAAACATTGTACGAGTTTTTAATTGGAAAACTTGTGTTTCCCCATTTTTGTCTTTCCACAAAGGTACATAATATATGTGTGTCAATTGCATTCCATATGGCATCAGAAGCAGTGGCATCAATTTACCTTCCAGCATAATAATATGTACTAACGAATGACAGCCTCGGTGGCGTAGTTGTACTAACGGTATGGTTACAAAGCTAAGATCTCGGGTTCAAATCCAGGGCCGGGCGAAGTGATATTGGATTTTTCTATTCGTTATCGGCCCGGAGTCAGGAATTTGTTCCCGATATGGCGATAGGCTCGCCCCCAAACTGCAAAGCTGCAGGGCGAAACGTGGGTGTCTTGGTACTTCTGCCTACCCCTTCTGGCGTGAAAAAGGCGTGAGTTTATATATGTATTTTATTATTGACTAGTCCAAAACATTTTGATTGCTTCCCCAAGCGTATATAGACTACATACAAAATGGGCCGAATGTTCACTGAAAATTAGTTTGACGTTGAAAGTGCAACGTATTACCCGACAGGAGTTGGACCGAACTGGTTTATAACTTTTTAAATGTTGGCAACTTTTAATTACATTTATTATATTGAAATAGCGAAATATTAGCGAGTTGTGAACTGCTCTCCGGTGCCACTTGACTGTGTTATTTGCTAAGTTTTAGTTTCGTGCACTTTTAGTTGATACAAAAGTTTTAGTTGATAGAGCCTGAATTCGGTTACTCTTGGATGCAAATAAGAAATAAATAATAGGTCTGTGTACTTAGTATGTACACACGTAACAAGTTATACTTATTTCATCAAATTATATTATCCAGAATACTGGGTCCTAAAATATACTCCGTCAACTTTATGCGTTCCTGGTATTAGGAAGATGAAAAACTGTTTGATTTGAAAACTAATAATTTTATTTATTATGACTAAAATATATCTCCGCCAACTATATGCATTTTTGGTACTTAAATAGTGAGAAATTTCTGATTTTAAAATAATATTGCTTTAGTTATTTGTTTGGTACAAAAACGTCTCCGCCAACTTCATGCGTTCCTGATACTTTAAACTACATAAACATGTCGATTTTCCGACGTCGGTGAGCGCGTGTCTTAAAAATTTAACATTAATATTAATGAATAAATTTTACATCAATTTATGTATGATTTTGAATTATTTATATATATGTATGTAAGTAGTTATGTTTAATTAGTATTATTTAGCTTTAAGTAATTCTTTATTTGTTACTTTGTTATTATTATTTCTGTTTAGTTATGCTGTTGTTAAGTTTGTGTACAATAAAGATTGAAATAAATAAATAATTAACAATTATTATAAAAAAAAAATTATAAATCTGCTTTGATTATAGTTATGAGTTGTCACGGAAATTGAACAGACCGCTAACAACTAACTTCGTGATATATGTTGAATGCGCGCCCATCGTAAAAAAATACCCTTTTTGGTGTGAATTGGTGGATTTCTTTATGATTATTTTAAGTGGTTGAGCCAGGCTGTGGTATAAGCCATTGCAGACATAAGCCGGTTTGACCGAGTGGTACTACTATCACACAGAAAACTGACGTGAAGCTGTCAGTATGTTGTCGTGTTTCGATCGATCGACCGCAATGTCGATTTCTCCCGGCAAATAGCAGTAAATGCACTGTTGAGTTTTGTGTTTCGGTTTGAAGGACATTGTAGCCAGAGTAACTACTGGATATATTGAGACTTAAGATCGTGTCTCAGGATGGCGAGCGCAGTCGAATGCCAAGCATTGCTTTGTAATTCATGGTGATGATTGATTTTGCTACTGTTAAGAGCGGTCGTATCGCTTAGTCGTATCCATTAGGCGAACGACATGCTAATCTCGCCATTCCATGAAATAAAAAAAAAAAAACAACAGGCCCTCAGCTTTATGATATTAAAAAAAATATCGCCCATTAATAATACATACCTATCTTTATTTTGAAAGCATTAAATGTGAGACTTTGCGGCAACGGAATGTAATTGATTTTTCTAATTATATGAACGTTACATCCCAAACGAGCATAAAAAAAGGTTTCTTAATAAAAACCAATGATTGAAATAAATCTTCATCCAAAATCATAAACTAATCACTGCATTGCTGTATTACCACAAAAGGCAAAACCCCTCAATTTGTCCTCAATGACCGCTCACTACACAAACCCTTCAAAAACTCACATAAATCATTGCATTGTACATTTCCACACTACAAAAATCCACAAAAGGTATTTCAATACACGAAATAATTTTCCCCGAATGTGATGGATTGCTTTATAATTTCTATAGGGGCCACAATAGGTTGTTATTGTTGAGGGGTCGGACGGCTAATCTCTAGAGACCCTCTGGGCGTCCATCGCGACCTCATGGGATGAAGAATGGCTGCACGTAATACAGTGTAATAATGTCCGCGATTCTTGAGTTCATATCAGTATATTGAGGGCCGTTTTTGGTTAGTTTCCGGGATTATTATGAGGACTTTTCTTTGTTAGCCGCGGTAGTGTATATAATGCTGATATTATGTTCGATAGTTTAGTTATGCGTATTGCAGATTACTCTATTAAATTTGGACCATTCACTCTTTTGAATAAATTGCGTTTAATTATGTCATTAATTTAATAAGCAAATATCTTCATTCTTTCATAATTCACAGCCCCTAGAAAACTGCTGTTTGGTTTTATTATTGTAAGGCATTTGGATGTTTAGGATCCCAAAAGGCAATTTTCAATTCACACGAGACAAATACAAATCTATAGGTATGAATCCCTTATTCCTTACGTTAATAATAATAAGAAGGATCTTATTTACGTCACATAGAACTCGGTGAACCTCAAATATATTACGTGACAAAAATAATTTGCTTTCTATATTTATATGTGTCAATCAGTTCACATACAGAAAATTCTCAAGAATACTGAATAACGGATATAGGCCTTATAAGTTCAAAAATATTGTTATTTTTAGAATATGTGAACTCATCTTCTTTTTCATCTAACTGGCGTTATCCCGGCCGGTGTCAGGGTTCGCCTTCCGGCTAATTATTCTCCATTTCACCCGATAGTAAGGCCATTGACCCTTATATCTTCCTTAACGACATCTGCAACCAGCGCTTCTTTGGTCTACCCCTCGATAAAAAGTAGACATGGAACGTAATAAGTAAATGTTTTATAAGAACATAACATAAACTGTATTTCTTCACAACGTTAAAAATAGAACGATTGTTTATTTTGATTTTTTTATGTGCGAAATGAGAGGGGGTTCTATTCACAACCTAGACAAATCGTCTGTGATTGGTAACTTTATCATGTTTGCATGTGTGGGAACTTAAAATTCTTGTTGTTTAGATACTTACGATAATAAACTAGCGTCTTAATGTGAACTCAGGACTAGTTGTGTGACCTTAGAATGTTTCTACATAGGAAAATTTACAATCTCTGACCATTAAAAACAATACTTATAAGCATTCGTAAAATTATAGTTGTCTTAAAGTTTAAAACTTATTTTCATATACTTTTTATAGTCAGTTGAATAGCCAGTACCCGTGTATATTCTAACAGCCACACAAAACTACAGGTGGTTTCAAATCCTTTTAGCGCACTAACTGAGCGATTTACACCAAATTGTTCGTCGCCGCGTGATTGAACGTCACGCTGAAGTTACTAACTCACGGCACGTTTAAACAAATGTTTTCTGTAAAAAAAAAGTACAAAAACCACTCTGTGGTTTGTTACATGTATTTTTATATGGCATAACGATTTGGCTCGTACAACAATCGAAATTTCAATTGAATTAAAGGCAGAAACATACTATTGAAACGCCACGCTAACCGACGTGCACTGTGCACAATGCCGACCAGAAATTCTTGATCATAGTGCTGACAGTAGAGGAAGGGTACAATTGTGTGCTATTGCACACAACCGTAAACATTAATTTAATAAATAATGAGTTTAGAGGTAATAAAAAATAAAAGCGGAAACATATTACTCAATCGCCACGCGAGCCGACCCAACGCAAAACACACAGCGCTTGTTGCGTCGGGTTTCGTGTTTTTCTCAAACATCGGCAATACATCGATCTGGAACGGTGGTATCGGGTGGCGTGTGCGTGTTTCGCGTTCTGTGGTCGCAGTGAGTATCTGTTCATATAAAATAGTACGATATGATAGTCGGGTCGCGTGGCGTTTCAGTAGTATGTTTCTGGCCTTAGAATATCCAGTTTTTGATTGCGTAATGGCCTGCCATAACTCGACACAAAAAAGTACTTGAGTGTGATGCAATTAATGATGGCTATTGATAGCTACTGTTGAAACCTTCGGAATAAGCGTATCCGCAGCTGGGCATTATTTATGTACTTGAAATTGTATAAACTCAAAATTAATCGCCTTCTGATGAACACGGAACTCCTTTACAACCGAGTTCGATTGAGAGAGCTTAGGCCACAATTCTTCAAGTCTAAGCGCGGGTTGACGGGTACATACCACAGTAAATCTTCATAACTTATAAAATACTTTTTCTTCTTATTTAGCCTTACAGAAACCGTAAAACTTGAGCTAAATTGCTGAATAAATTATTCAAAATATCATTAAGGTGGATCAACTAAGGGTTCCCAGCGCCTACTAAATTACCGAACGAAATTTATTAAGACAAGTTTCTTCAGTACATATTTATGTTACGATATGTTCTGATGTTGAACGTGAGGTAAGTGCTCGCAATTAGTAAAAGAGCATTTCAAGAGGCCGGGACTTCGCACAGGCTTTGCTTAGCAAGAAGATACTGCTGGGCGCTCAAAAGAATATCGTAGATGCGTTAATAGCAATTTAACGAGATGTTGGTTATCATTTGGAAAATATGTATTTTTATTCAGAAAGAATAAACATATTATAAAAGAATGAAAATATGTTTTTTTTATTTACTATCTCAATCACTGAATTAGCCACAACAAAAAGGCTGTTATTCTAATCAATTTAAACTCACTCCTTTTTCCCAGAAGGGGTAGGCAGAGGTGCCAGGACACCCACATTTCGCCTTGTGTGTTCCGTCCCACTATATGATAGGCGAGCATATCGCTATATCGGGCACAAATTTCTGACTCCGGGCTATTAATTTATATAAAAATCCAATATCATCTTGCCCGACTCGGGATTCGAACCCAAGAACTTAGTTTTGTAACCGTACCGTAGTACAACTACGCCGCCGAGGCACTAGGACAAAAAAAGTAATTTAAAAAAATGGATTTGCTATATTTTATCTACATTCAGAAACAATTCACACACCATGGACTTTCCGATCCTATAATCAGCACGCAAGTCTAACTACTGAGACAGAACAAAATTAAACCCGTTTTGGAAATGTACTAAAAGTACATAATTCACTTTCTAATTTTCAACTTCTAACTTGAAAAGCTCGAAGTACGTTTAAAGGGGTCTCAGAAAGAACAAATTGTGAGAAAGGCTGCCCCACTAAATATTTAGGGTACGGTGGCTGACTTTATATTAAATTCTTCGCATACCGCGGCTTGTTTAATGAGAATATTTTTATAATACGTCGGCGTTTTTTTAGTCTATATTGGATTGTGAAGCCTTTGTTTTATAAGTCTGGGTAGGAAAATAAAATTGCAATTACGTGCGTTAAAATGATGTGGGTTTGGAAACAATTGTATGTATGGTTGTCAGGGTAATATAAAAAAAAGAAAAGGACATTAAAGAAGAAACAGAAATATTTCATATTGATGATACTTTCTTGCAAAAAAATATTTGTAAAATGGATATTATGTGTTTTTTTAATTAATTAAGTAAAAGCAGATTTAAGATAACTTGAATTAAAGCCGATTGGTGGCCGCAATTTCCTTCTATGAGAAAAAAATTACTAACATTCATTGCTATAAATATATGGACAGGGCGCAAAGCGCGTAAAGTGCTCCGACGAAAGTGGTGCGCGCGCTCCAGTACATCTCTAGTGGAGCGTTACAGAAATAAGTCGTCGCTTGCTACGATGTTGAAAATGCTTGAGAGTATTATAACAGAAAGTTTAATAAAGATGAAGATAATATTTTTATCACATGAGAAATGTTTGTGCGGCCCACAAATATTTCTTTTGGACCGGGTATTTGTGAGACCGAAAAATCTCTCGTAGTTCCACACAACACAAGACTCTATCTTAGTGTGGGGTCAGGACTATGTATGTGAATGTCGGGTGTTATTTATTATTATTGTTTTACATATTACTTGTAATCTCCTCCACGTTGATGTACCTAAGCAGATGTCAGGTGTAGCTTAGCAACTAGTTGCTAGATTTGCGGATTGAGGTTTTAATGACGTCATGATGTCCAAAATCCAGTTATTCCAGCACATCGAGTATATAGCGCTTTAATATGAACCGAAGATATTACGAAAATCCCTCATGGAATGAAATAGTTTTTGTGGATAATTTTTATGTGAATCCCGTCAATCGTGCGTGTTAATCATTAATGGATTAAACGATACCTAAAAATAAGTATATTATTAATTATTAATATTAATTTTATTTTACAAATAATATCGGTAATATTATATTTTTCTCCTTCACGTTCAATTTATTCCACCCCCAAAGGCCGTTGTTATACCTAAAATATTTAAGAGGTTGTCGCACTTCGCGGGCATTTTCTTTCAACAGAGTCGGCTTCATATCTGTCACTCCAATAAATAAACGATACCGGTGCACCACACCGCAGTAAAATTATGTTGAACATGTTACTCAGCAACAATGTTGGCTAACAGGTAGTACCAATCGGTAAAATTATTATACGATGTTGTTCAACAAAAAGGTAACTATGTTGTGGACGCAACATAAAATTGCAGGTTGAGTGTACTTTAAAAATGTATATAATATGAGAAACTTATATTGAAACCTTGTTAATATTCTATTCATTAACATAAAGAAGGCATTTAATCCCACCCCGCACCGAAAATCCTGTGGTACTTTTTTTATTTTATTTTTATAAAGTTCATTCAAACGTTTCGAAGTAATCGTTTCGTGGATATAAACCCAGAATTGCACCATTAAATTAACATAGACAAAAGATTACACATTACTCAGAAAAAGACGATAAAACCAACAAAGTGGATCCGCGAATAAAAGCCAGTTTCAATGGAGGTAATTTAATTAAAGCCCGGCTTGTAGTTTTATGAACAAAAAGCCTGATATCGTGATATTTTCCTATTGTCAGGTCCGCATTATGCATGAGTGTCGGTAGCATTGTTCACAAACAGCAGCGGACTGCATTCCACCATCTGTAAATTCCTGCTTGAAGCAATTTGGCATAACGCCCGCCCGATCATTGTTCTTGCCGATAGCGGGGAACAGTGTGTCATGCTCGTACATAAGCCGTTCTTAGGCGACTGTAAATCTGAATTTGTGGAATACTCTTTGATATTCACTTTAATGTTTTGAATGAAAATGTTTCCATAAAAATATTGTGCTTGTTTTATTCAGAAATAAATAAGAATTGCGAGTCGATTTTACAAACCGGTAATCATAATATTTTTATCACATTAATTTCAATACCAATTTATATTGATTGTTTATTTACAACGACTATAAGTTATATCATTTGGGTAAAATTATAGTTGGTCTAATAAATTAACCAAATATTTTACATTATTGGCTTATTCGTATCCTCATGTATAGCGACTAAATTACCAAGTATATCCGGTTTTTGACAGATACCTGCGTAGACCGGCTAAATACAAACATATTTTGCCAGTGGATACTGTATTTAGACATCAGAATAGTAACTTCTGGACTAATTGAGACTTATCATCTCATGTCTCAGTTTGGTGAGCGCAGTGGAATGTCAAGCATTGCTTTGTAACTCATGGTGTTGTTTGGATTTGCTACCGTCCATGAGTGGTCGTATCGTTTACTATCACGTGACAGAGAAACTCGTCTCGCCATTCATTGCAATAAAAAGTAGGAGTACAATGAGGTAAGTTGTAGTCACATTGTCGCGCCGGTATTATGGGTTCGATCCCCGCACCGAGATAAATATTTGTGTGATCCACAGGTATTTGTTTCAGGTCTGGGTGTTTGCGAAACCAACAAGTCTCTCGTAGTTTCTGATTCCCACGACACCAGACTCGATTTTAGCATGTTATCACGACTATTTTTGTGACTGCTGGGTGCATTTATTTTTTAATTAAGCATTAAAGTAAAAAAATCCCTGTACACCTTTATGTATATTGTGGTTGATATCCATCCATAAGAACCACCGTCAAAAATATCAGTCGAATAAATATCATCGATTCAATCTATATTTAATATAAACCACATTTATTAAATTAAAGGAAATTAAATACATAAAATGACGCGAGGATGTCGAACAGACATAATGTAGCTAAAAATATAAGTCGAGGAAATTGGAATAAATTTTCCAAGATCGGTTCAGGAGGGCCCTTATTGATCGCCAAGATAAGGAGTAGGGTGAGATCGCATAAAATTATTTATGGGCGTGTAAAAGCCGCCATGGTACAGTTAGTATGATAAATGCGTTTATATACCGATTTTATAGGAGAACTTATTGATAATTTTTTAGGTGGTTGAGGTGATAAGAGAGGTTAACGATTTGTTTGTTTGTTATTGGTAGTGGAAGGATGATACTTTCCACAATGCTGTACAATTTGACAGTGACCCACCTAAATGTATTTTGGATTCCGTATGTGTATTTCCCTACCAAACTTATTAGTGGCTACCGGCTAGTAGTAGGGCATTGCGCATATTAGCAGACACATTATTTATTTATTTACACTTTATTGCACAAAGAGAGAACAAATACAGACAGAAATTACATACATAAAAAGTACAAATAGTGGTCTTATCGCCGAAAGGCAATGTCTTACAGACAACCATGGGATGGATTTAAGACACATTGTGTCTTTATGCCAATATATGACAAAAAACATTGTATAGTAAATATAGATTAGTATTGATCATTGAGATAATATACTAGAGGGGACACTGCAAACAAAATATTTGTAACGAAATGAACGGTACATTCTATTTCTGTCTCTGTCACGCCTACGAAATACAACATCTTCCCTCTCGCTTCACTGTGTACCCTTGTGCACGCGCCATACGCATGGATTTTGTTCCGCTCTAGTATAATACCTCAATGGTATTGATACAGATATCTAGTAGTCACGGCTCCCGACCGCACGGTAGCTAGGTTCGGTGTCAGTATTCTACTGTGTTACAGATATACAAAGATCAAACAGAAATAACTAACATCCATTCTCTATAATCCATCTATCTTTGACAAAAGATGTTATCAGATATTTCGACGTATTTTATGATTCAGTTAAAAATGATAAGGAGGTATATATATACCTCTCTATCTTTTATCACCATATCTATGGCGCATATATGTATTTATAGATTGCTAGGTAAGATAAATAAATATGTATATCTTTATTTAATGAAGTATAGAATGGTAGTAACACAGTAATAGTAGCCATTTTAACCAACTGTTAAAGATAGTTAGGATATAGAGAACGGCCGTAAACTCTAACTTACACCGTTCGATATTTGTATATTCAATCATTGCTTAATACGGCTTACTTCTATCGTCCCACTGCAGGGCATGGGCTTCCTATCTAATCAAGAGTAGGATTGAGAGTGGTTTGGCCATTTAGTCCTATAGAATATTCATAATTAATATTGCATCTTACTTAACTATTAAAAAGATAAACCAAAGAAAAAATCTGAAACTTTTATGCAAGTGCAAACCCTACTGTAGGGCTGTGCAAGCAGATAATATCGCCCTTGTGTGGAGTGTGGGCAAACTTGAATGTGCATAGTCGGCGCGTTGCAGCCCTGCAAAAAAGCCAGTGCGACGGCGACTGGCTAGTGGATACCCAGTGGGGTACTGACAGGTTTGTACCTCATTGCTTCTCTTTTTGTCTCGAGGTTTTCAGTGCAGAAAAGTTGTGACGGTTCTATACCATGTATTTGCTATTGGGTTTTCGTAGCTAATCGGTATTGGTGTTGTAGGCCGATGCGTGTTGAAAATAAGATTATTCCTAATTAATTGTTACGTTAGTTATATGTTTCTCTGTATTTCTTCAGACACAGGCAGTCCAATGCTAAACATAATTAGGTCTGCCCTTTGGATTTAATCATCTATGAGTAGAACCAGAACTTTCTGTAATCTTTTATTTAAGAATTACATTTGATTTACGACAATACTTATGTTATATACTTAACAGTGAAGTGTTCAGTAAAATACAGTTTATAATAATAAAAATATATAACTAAACAGACATCTTATTGTTATCATTCAAGGTTTATCTTAAAAGTACACTTTAGACTGCCCTCTCTTTATTTTCCTTCTCTTATGTGCATCCCATGGTAGTCGGTAAAAGATTGCTTCGCGGGAAACGACCGCCATTTGTACACTTATGTTAAATATTCGTGTAGTTTATTATTTATTTATTTCATAAAAAAAAAAAAATGAATAAATAAACAGAAAACTAACCTGCCCCAAACAAAAGAAAAAAAACCTAACCTAACATAAAAGTGTGTAAAAAAATAAATTCGATTCATACAAATTCAATTCCATACAAAACTATAAACATACACGGAAGTCGGCAGCCGGCATTTCAATACTAAACGTACCATTTCAGATATGCATCAGCGAAGTAAAAATTAAAACGTTATACATTTTTTTAAAGTATTCCGCTCACGTTTTCCCTGTTAAGTGCAGGTGACGGCGGACAAAAAGAATCCTGTTTACTCTAGCATTTGTACGGTAAACATTTTTGCAAAATATTTACGTTCATTTGTATATTTTGTTTATGTGCTGTTTTGATTTAGAGTCTTTATAGAACCTAAAGCAGATAGCGACCACCGTACACACTATAAAATAAATAAATAATTAATACACCCAACAGTCAAATGTGAGCGGCGGCCTGGGTAGGTACCATCGCAATGTCTATTTCTCCCGCCAAACAGCAGTGTAAACCAAATCGAAACCGCGGCCTTACGTTTCACACCAACTGCGCAATGGAGGCTAGATACGAGTACATAGTGGATACCTCATATTAGTGTTGGCCGTATTTTGAACTTATTCGGTTTCGTCTTTGTTATTGTGCTGACGGGTGTGAGACCAATGCATTTCTTGCCTATGGATAATTTGATTCCACTTTACTTACATACCATTAGATATATTACTTAATCTTATCGGTAAAAAAATAAACTTATTATAGACTAAAGTTGTTAGTATTTTGTCCAATAGCTGTCTTGATATTTTTATTTTTTGATGAATCGCGGTTGAATTTACAAATTCAGAGGTACACCTCTGGGCGATCATTACTTCACATTAATATGAAATAGTATAGCACAAACTATATAACTGTATACATATGTACTTTCAATTATTTTTCAAACAATAACCCAGTTTTTTTTACAAGTGCATTATATAACAAATTCTAGGCGTTAATTAGTGCAGCTAGATTTCCTGCAGCGAATGTGAAAAGGCAAATGTAGGTTAATATTTGTATCTCGTTTTGTACCATATCTATGTACCGTGTTTATTTAGGTTTATTTATAAAGTGCTACATAAGTATTTATTGTTGCCTGAAGTAATTTGTTTATTCTAGTATAACCAAATACAATCTATGGGTGATTTTTCATTATTAATGATCAAAATTCATTCGTCCATTCCAGTTGTGCGTGGCCTGTTGGTAAACGGACCAGATGCGGCTGCCAACATGTTCACGGTGGTCGCGGGTTCAAATCCCAGGGCACACCTCTGACTTTTCGGAGTCATGTGTGTATTGATAGTCAATCACCACGCACTAAAAACGGGGAAGGAAGACATTGTGAGGAAACCTGCATACCATAGCGTTTTTAAAGATTTTCTATGGTATGTAAGTCCGCCAACCCGCACTGGGCCAGCGTGGTGGACTGTATGGCCTAACCACTCTCAATCGTACTCTCGATTGTGGAGTAGGCCCGTGCCCTGTAGTGGGACGTATATGGGCTGATACAGAAAATTCATTCAGTGTTCTTTTATATTGATAGCTATCTAGTCGGATATGGTCGGCCTGGCACAACTTTTTATAGCACAAATTATTTTTTGCTGTAAGATTGGATATTTTTTGAAGGCGCGGCTTTATACTGACTAGATCGGTGCTAAATGAATACTAGGGTATTTTGCCTGATTTTATCCCAAATGCCCGAAATACATGTACTATCATAGAATTCAGATTAACGAGTAAATATCCAACTACAAGGGCTTACATGATTGCCTCATGCGGTTCGCCACGCTAGCATACCTCTTCTCGATGCGAGTCAGCTGATGCGAGAAATTTTAACTATCTGTATTGCTACTGATTAACGGCTATCCCTTTCCAACATTATGCCTTTTTATGTTCCTATCTCACTCATAGATATAATAGATGATAGCCTGTGAATTATAGAGCGAGTTCACTTCAGCGGGAAATGTTGGGAGCATTCTTGAATGTAGAATTGAATTGAATGGGGAATTGTAACAAATCATAATACGGATTATATACTGAACACAAACGATTCATTGGAAGCTTGTATAACGTAACAGCAGTAAACAATTGATATCCTTCTCAGTTCGATGTTTATTTTTATTGCTATGAATGGCGAGAGGAGTATGCCAATCGCCTGAATTACTATACAATGCTTGGCATTCCACAGGCCTCGCCAAGATGTTAGGTCTCAATATGTCCAGTAGTTACTTTGAATGCAATAAACTTCAAATTCATAATGGTATTTTGAGTTATTTTCCGATGCGACGTAGTACGCAGCATTTTAACATTGACAATGTCCATTAGCGGCGATGGTCGACTACTAAAAAAATCTGAGATACTAATCCTCAAATACGGACAACTTATCTGTAATTCCTTAACTGTTGTGGGCGTTCGTAGGCGGAGCTGAAAATTTTCCAACTCACTTAGGATTTTTATAAAAATATAATGCCCCAACCGTAATTCAAGATTTATAGAATAAAATAAAACAAGGTAAAATACGGTCACATTTCATTTTCTGATAGCATTTATAGGAAGTTTTCATTTCCTGATAGTCGCAAAAATAATTAAGCTATATTGCAATGGCCAGCCTTTTGTAGAAAATTATGACTTCATGCATTTGCCGCATTGGACTTTGCCAAGTTATTTAAGGAAAAATCTATTTCGTCAGATTTAATTTAGATCCTTAAAATCCAATGGGAATGACAAGCAAATTAGACTAATGATATCACTCATTGTTTGATGCAAAGGGAGAGGAATCCTGAAAGGAATTAGGGGACAAAAAGTTGCAGATTGAATAAGCCGCTTAGTTTGAGTAATAAAATGTTGAAAGTAAATAGAAACCCATGGGTTTGACGTAGACACCGCGTCACAGATTATGGAGACGATTTACAATCTCCATCGCCACGGTAGGTACATACTTTAACGGCCACATTAATGGCAATTTTAGTATTATTGACTCCTGCCAGGAATACTATAACCTTTTATGTCTTACTGCGTTTGGGTTGGTTCGTGTTGTTGAATTTTTGAGCTCTTCATCATACGGTGATTTTTTTGCTTTCCCGTTCAGAATTATGCGAATCTTCACGTTTACTAATTTAATATTGTTTTTATATTTGATTTGTGATAAAAAAGTCTCGTTTTCGTTATTGAAAACTAACTCCATGATGAATAGGAGTACAATATCAGCACTCGACATAGCTAATACTCTTAATATCGTACATGTATTTTTTTTAAATGACGTCTCGTTATGCTTGATTTTTAAATGCTTTTATTGCAATACGAGTGTGCCATACACCTGATGGTTAGCGGACCAACCGTTCATGGACAGTAGCCAACACCATGAATTACGAAGGAATGCTTGGCGTTCCACTACGCTCGGCATCCTGAAACAAAAGATGTTAAGTCTTAATACGCTTAGTAGTTATTCTGGCTACAATGCTCTTTAATCCGAAACATAACAGTGCATTTACACTGCTTTTTGGCGGTAACAATAGACATTGCGGTCGTATCACTTACCATCAGCCGAATGGTGTGCTCCTCTCGCCATTCATAGCAATTAAAAAAAAACCAATGATGAATGATTCGATACGTTCTATTGACAATATCAGTTAAACTTTAAAATGGAATCATTCCCGATATCCGCCAACTTTAATACAACTATAATCTGTCTCTGAAGAGCATACGCATAACGTGGTTATGTAAGTTGAGGTGGTACTCGGGGCATCGCAATCGTTGACTTGTTAATCCCGGAAACTTTTAATATTCCCGGAGTAGAAAAGTTGAACTTGGAAGTGGATTGAAGGGCGGAACGAGCTGTCAGCTGCGATCAAACTGACAAACTTCCTCATTTTTGTTATCTATATTTATCCTTGCTTCCATATTAATATTTTTACGATATACCTTTAGCTATTACTCCGCGAATATTTAATCTAATAATAATATTATAAAGAGGAAATATTTGATTGTTTGTGTGCATTGAATAGGCTTTGAAACTACTGGACCTATTTGATAATTCATTCACCATTAGATTACTACATTATCCCTGACGAACCTAGGCGGTAGAATATTTTCAAAAAAGTTTATCTGCACCCGGACGGAGCCGGGCCGGGCCGCCAGTATTCTATAAAAAAATAAACTCCAAGACGAATTTATACATTTTGCTGACAAAACTGCCTGCTGTACCTTTTTAATCTATTTATTTATTGAAATATTATACAGTTACTATGATATTAAAATGAAACTAAAATAAACTTTGCATCATTAAAATGCACCGTATCCCTAGATTATATTAAAATCCACGTGATTCAAATCGCATTCTGGAATACAATTTATCTAAATCCTTCGTGCAGTTCCCGAGGGATACTAAGCTTACAGAGCAGAATCACATTCAACCACTGCTGTATTTATAGAACGATTCTAACTGAATGGTGCTTTACTAGGTTGCCTTTTGATCTATGAATGTTGCAACTTAATAGTTTGAACTAGATATGAAGGATTACAAGGATCATACATACATAAACTCACGCCTTTCTCCCAGAAGGGGTAGGCAGAGGTCCTCCTAGTAGAAACCGGGACACCCACGTTTCGACTTGCGTGTTTGGTCCCACGATGTCATAGGCTCGAGCCTATCGTCATATCGAGTACTTTCTGACTCCGTACTGATAATGAATAGAAAAATCCAAAATCAGTGGGCCCTAACCGGGATTTGAACCTGAGACCTCAGCTTTGCAATCATACTGTAGTACCACGGCGCCACCGAGGCAGTCAGGAGGAATGATAGTAGTTATTAAGTAAATTTGGTACAACTCGTGGAGTTAATAGTATCCTCTATTTCAATGACTACTTATATTTATCATTACTTAAATTGTGTTACAGTTAAGAAATAATTTAAGGTAAATATATGTACCAAAAGTGAAGATGTTCAATGATATAATCAAAATTTCTTTTAAGTGGCCATAACACATTACACGGTGCAAAAAAAATATAGTGAGGAAATCTGCATACCATCGCGATTTGTAAGAATTTCTAGGTTATGTAAAGACCGCCAACCCGCACTAAGCCCGCTTGGTGGATTATATTTACAAACCACTTTCTATTTTAAGGGAGACCCGTGCCCTGCAGTGGGATGTGTATGGGCTGATACAGTACAGTAAGAACATTACTTCAGTTAGGTATGCTTTAAATAAAATATTTAAAGAGACACAATTTAATAAGACGATATTTTTTTATTCAAAATCATACCTCATCATCATATGCGAATTCACGTAATAGTAAATTTTTACTAAACTATTTTAATCGGTCCTTGAACGAAAAATGAAATCCACTACCTACTTCATTAACATTTTCTTTATATTTCAAACTAAACTTCACTGGTGGTAGAACTTTCATGTGTGAGAGAGTATCTGGGTGGGTACCACCGTAGTGTCTATTTCTCCCGTCAAACAGCAGTGTAAATGCACTGTTATGTTTCGGATTGAAGGGCATTGTAGCCAGAGTAACTACTGGACATATTGAGACTTAAAATCTTATGCCTCAGGATGGCGAGCGCAGTAGAATGCCAAATATTGCTTTGTTATTCAATGTGTTGTTTGGTTTTGTTACTGTTTATGAGCGGTCGTATCGCTTACCATCAGGCGAACGGCATGTTCGTCTCGCCATTCATTGCAATAAAAAAAGACTAAAACAACGTCCACGAAGGGCCATAGATATTAAACCTTTATGAAACTACACCCTTGGGCGGGGTCGGGAACAGGAAACTATTTTATTCACCCAAAACACTGACGTCCTCTGTCATTGATTTATTGTGTTTGCCAACTTGAATGAGTTGACACCGCGGTTTCATCAAACATAATGCCACAGTTTTATTTGTATTGCAAGGCATTTTCAGTTATTATAATTGGTTTATTACAGTTTGTGTTAATTTTATTTGAAATATAGGGAAAATCCAGATTGCGATCGAAAACATAGCCAGGTGTATATTAGTGAGTTCGCAAAAAAAATCGTCGCTTTTTTCGTAATTTTTACATATTTATGTTTTTGGATGGTAAATACATGATTTTTGCAAAATTAATAATTGCATACCATTATGAATTTAATAATAATGTACACCATTATTATTTTAGGAAAACTATGTATTTACCACCCAAACACGATGATGGGATTGATAGGTAAAAGTATACAAAAAATCTTCGCTTTATTACGCTATATTTTTAGTTGTATTGTGTTTAAAGTCACTAAAATTACCATCTGGCTTCCCAATCAGTCGCAGTATAGACACACCCTGTATTATATATTGTATATATTGAAAGTGGTGAATTTCATAGATTTGGTAAGTTTGTTTATCTTAATACATATTGCAATTTGCAGTAAAGATTACAACTAATAAATAATAAACTAGTCTGGTCTTACAGCTTCTAGCAACATAGAAATTTAAACAACAAACAAACATAAACGAAATAAATGACTATTTATTGTAACTTTTTTATATTTGTAACGCGTACCGTATCACAGAATAATAAATTATGAACGTTAATATTGTAATTTCAATACAATATAATTTAGAGCGACAAATTCATATTTTTTTAAGAATAGTCCCTTGCCACGTTTTATCTAGATTAATTGTCCACTAGAGTCTATTTTACATCTAACACCTAAATTCAAACGTTACAATTAAAATTCAGCGATTTATGTGCTTTCACGATAATATTGTCTGCTTTTAATGTTTTACTAAGACTATTAGTATCGGAAATAATCTTAGCAAGTTCAGGCATATTACGCTTTAAGTGAATTTATTACGTCGCTAGTGTAACATCTAGTCTTTAATTTTAATACCATTAAAGTTTACTTATGTAATATTATGAACATATTTGAATAACAGCCAACGCGATAGTTATTTTATCGTTATGTATACGAGTATATTCATAGTAATAATTAAAGAGAGGTGGTGGTAATAAGTTTTTCATATGCGAGAGGCCGGCTGGGAAGGTGCCACCGCAATGTCAATTCCTCCTGCCAAACTGCTCTAAACGACAGTTGTGTGCCAGATTGTAGCCAGAGTAACTACTGGACTTATTGAGACCTAACATCTTTTGTCTCCGTACGGCGAGTGCAGTGGGATGCCAAGCGTTGTTTTTTAATTCATGGAGTTGATTGGTTTTGCTACTATGATAGAGGTATTATCCATAAGCGGTCTTAACGCTTACCACCAGGCAAATGGCATATTATTGCAACACAAAAACTCTTAAGCCAGTATCCTTCAAAGTAAAATGATTAATCCAATTACTTCGTTCCTAAAAATATCCAGAAGCCAGATGATTTCAGCCACCAAAATGTTTAAACATATCTGGGTAACTAGCATTAAAAAGCAAGAACAGGCAAGCTTTGAATGCGCGTACAAAATTTTGTTAAATCCGGTATTCGTATTTGTTTCCCACATCAAGTCGAATGTGACGTCGTGTTTACTCGCCATAATTCAATGCACATTTACTAGGCTTTGAATACGCCCACGTATCACCCACGCAGAGTTTTATGGATCCGCGGGTGTGGGTGAAACCTATTGTAGGTTATTGAAAGAGAATACTGATATTTAAAATTTGTTTATATTAAATTCTGGTAAGCATTTAGCAACTCACACTATAGAACCAATGTAATTGTTTATCCCGTGGTGCTTAACATATGGCATCTCCAGTTCTGGTGCAGATTTGGTATCTTTATACCGGAGCGTGATACCCCTCAGCTCAATATTTTGTTATCAGCTTTGCGGCGGTGGGAAGTGGATAATTATTTGGTTCCAACTCGTCCTATTTGTTGTTTTTTTTCTGATTAATTTCGCTGCGGGTTAAAGACGAGCTAGTGTCCCTGAGAGACTCGCCGAGATTCAGAGCTCGGTGTCAAATCTTTGTGTGCCAGTGTAGATCTTCTTTGACAGGAATTGCAGATGACATCCATGTTGGCGTCCTAATAAATGCCGCAGGAAGCAGCTACGTTGAGGTTGCTTTCGATAGATCGATGTAAGTACTAAGTACTGCTGTTCATGCGGCTGAATATGATGTTAATCATTATGAGCAGCCATGTGAACAAGAAATAACTGAACATTTATGCTTCATAGTAAATTTTACAATTGAATTTAATGAATTACTTAAAACACAACAAAACATCCGTTATTTACAAAAAAATCATAAATAGCAGTGTGTTGGCACTGTTGCTTTTCGGTTTGAATGATACTGTAGCCTATGGAATTCTAGGATATTGCGATACATAACATGAAATGTCTTTTTTTTATATTATAGGGTGCATACAAGCACGCGGTTCACCTGATGGTAAGTAAAGACTGCTGCCCATGGACATCTGCAACATCATAGGACATGGAGATGCGTTGCCGGCCTTTGTGGTGGGAATAGTCCTCAGGGGACAAGCGCAGTGCAATCCCATGCCATGCGCAATGTGTTGCTCTTGTTTATTGGTTCGAGTCACGCTTACCCTCAGTCAATTTAACATCTATTCTCATCATTCTCTGATATAAAAATAATGCACCTTCAACAAGTAGCATTTTACGCCTTTCTGTATTAAAAAGCTACGGAACCACAATACATTAATGCGCATTTCTTTGTAGTTTTTCCTCTTTTCAGTAGTAAAACACAAAAGCTGTCAGTGCGACGGGGTGATTTATATTTTTAGTAACAATCTGTGACGTAAGACGGATGGTTGCCGTAATACTCCACCTGCTTACTTTATAACACTATCACGGTACTGTATTTATTTTCATTTCCACTACGACTTTTTTTTTGTTTCACAGAACTGGATACAATCTTACAAGCTATGTAACTATCATTAGAAATTAAAACTGTAGATTGCGTCCTACTAAGTATGAACACAGCATGCTTAATGAGAATGTAGGTACTACTTACACATTCATAAGTACATAAGCATATGCATATGCATATACCCCTATCTTCTTCATCATTTTTCCTTCCCGCTCCCTCTAAGATTTGATGGTGCGGAAATACATCCAAATGATCCAAGCGTTGTGGATGTTCATGGGTGGCAGTGATCGCTTACCATCAGCCATCAGGTGATCTGTTTGTTCGTCTGTCGGACTTAACTGTGCTTTATTGTATTGTACTTTAATGCTGAGCAGTTTTTTTTTCTACATCCTAGAGTTTGATTGCGGGTTCAAATCCCAGGACACACCTCTGACTTTTCGGAGTCATGTGTGTATTGATAGTCAATCACCACGCACTATAACGGTGAAGGAAAACATTGTGAGGAAACCTGCATACCATAGCGATTTATAAGGAATTCTATGGTTTGTAAGTCCGCCAACCCGCACTAGGCCAGCGTGGTGGACTACATGGCCCAACCACTCTAAATCGTACTCTCGATTGTATACAGATACAGAGTTTGATTGAAAGGGCTTAGGCCACGGTGACTTAATGTGAATTATTGTAGGTATAGTTGTAGGCTTAGGTAGAGACTATTGATGTTACGCACATTTCGCCGAGCTTTGTCCTTTCCACAGAAAAGGGGATGAATCGCTATTCCATGCAAAACCTAGTTTCGGATAAATCGTATGAGATTTTTGCAAATCGAAAAATAAACATAAATTGGATTGCAAAACATAGGAACTGAACCAAGCATTTCAATGTCATAGCTCATTCATGCTGTCATTAGACGCATAAGGTCTATTATATAGTGTTGAGTATTATATTCTAATAGTGGATTTACATACCGCCCGTTAATGTGAGGCTGCGAGTTTGATGCCTGCACCGAAATAAATATTTGTGTGTTCCACAGTATTTGCTTCTGGTCTGGGTGTTTGTGAGATCGAAAAGTCTCTGTAGTTTCTGATACCGACGACACAAGACTCGATTTTAGTTTGTGATCAGGACTATGTTTGTGACTGTTGGGTTTATTAATTTATTCAATGTTTCATTGATAGGATCGATTTTTTTATGAACTATACGATCACTCGGGCAGTATTCTTCACCTTCTGTCGGCGTATGCTTTGTCTGGACTAAACTGGACTTATCAAGTGCATAGTACTTATTTTGTCGTACTAGTATAAAAGAAAAAAAATTATATTTGTACAATGTGAGACAAAAGCGTCTTAAGGTCATGTGTTGTAGTAAGCACCTGCACCTACGTGACAAGGTCGGAAGTTCACCTCGTCTGGGATCGAAATAGCTTGCGGGTTGAATATATCCATATTATTTAGTTATGTAATACGTAGCAACCGATGTATAGTGAAATGATATGTAACCACGTCATAGTACACCTTATAGTATACCTAATGGAAGATATTTGAATTTAGTTAAGTTACATACATACGTTGACTCACGCCTTCCGCTGCAAGTAGGCAGCGGTGCTACTAGAACACCCATGTTTCGCCTTGTGTGTTCCGTCCCAAGATGTGATAGGTGGCGAGCCTATCGCCATATTGGGCACAAATTCCTGACTCCGTCAGTTATATTGGATTTTTGTATTCATTGTCAGCCAATGAATAAAAAAATCCAATATAACTGATGCCTGAAACGGGATACGAACCCGAGACTATATTTCTTCTGTAGCACAACTGCGCCATCGAGGCAGCACTGCGAAGCGACATTGCTCCGAGATACAATTCTAAACTATCTAATCACTCTTATTTATTGCTGCACTTTGTATGTTAAAATTGAAAAATTCCCAATTATATTGTCTTTTTTGGAAAATAATAATTATTTATAAAAATATATATGTTTGCTGCCTGCAAAAAGGATTCGACATGTTTGCATAAACAACTACTTATTTTTACAGTCAGCTTGGACATGTTTGCATAAACAACTACTTATTTTTACAGTCAGCCTGTCGTGGTTGCGAACAAAGATTGTAGTTTCTATACCGACAATTTATTATTAGTATAGCTCACAGAGTACATTTTATATACTGAGAGTATAGCTCGACATGTAAATATCAGTATTCACTTATTTACAACAAGCGTCTAAACAAGAACACTCAATATTTGTTCAAGTACAGTATCAAAAGGCGGAATACAATAAATGCGAAATACGCTTTATTCCGCGAATACGCATTGTAATTCCGCATGACTCAAAGGAGTTTCAACAATACGTTGTCCCGAGTTCCAAGTCGATTGTCTATATTGTATGCTTCATCGATCTGCTGTCGAACTTCGGCGCAGGTGCTTCGACGAACACCTAAAATTATCTTGACACTTTATTGGCACAAGTACGATCCCGTTAATTAAAATGTCTCGGCTACGAGATTTTGTTCGGAAACTTGAGACTGTAAAATTGTACTCTGGAGGGCGTTCGGAAACTGTGCCGTACAAAAGGGTGTAAAAGGAGAATAAAAGGCACGGGCACGGCTTTAAATTTATTTGAAAAAGGAATTCATTATTTTGAAAAAGGAATGCATCATAATAGAATTTGTGGTTTTAATTTTTTAATATTATAAAGGCATTGCTTAAGTTTTTTGCGCTTCAATTTTTTGACGTGACAACGTCTTAAATTAGGTTGCGGCTGGGAGTCACTTATGAAAAAGTGTAACGCCCGGTAACGTTACGATGAGTCACCGAACGAGAGAGAGGCCCGCCGAATGCCTTGCGTCTCTCTCCCACTCAACTATGATCTAATTATAGTTGAGTGATTAATTTAATTATATTCATATCAATAAATATTCTACCGAGAAAAAGACGTTGTCACGTAAAATCTTCGCCCGTAAAACCGACTTTACAGGCAACCATTTTTTTTCTTTCTCTGGGTGGCCAATGTAATTGGCCATTAAATTTTGACTGCCAGTTACTTACTGGCTAGTCTGTAGTTGTTGGCTGTGGTTTGTACTTGTTTCGTGAATAAAGGCCTCATCTTCCTATAAAAATCATTGTGATTTGTCTTGCGAAATTTTCAGGAAGTTTTCATGACCCAATAGTAAATACTATTATTTATTATCGTCAGACAGCAGCGAGTGTGATGGACAGAATTCAAGGATTTTAATAAAACAACCAAGTATGACGACACTTTTTAGTGCATTTTATTTATTACCACGTTATGTCGTGACAATTCAGACGGTGGTATGCTAGCGGGGATCTATTTTATTTAGTTAAAAACTTCTTTTTTTTATCAAATTATAGATATTTAAGCTGGGTGTTGTTTATATCATGCTGTGATGGAAATAACCTTTTTCTTTTTAAGATATGGGAAATATAAGACCAATGGTTTAGTAATTCAAGATAAAGTCGTAAGGAAGTAAAAGCTATTAGAATTCAAATATTGGGAATAGAAGAATCCTGATATTTGTTTAAATCCTATATTTTTTTTCCATTTTTGCGTAGTTTAATTCTTTAGAACAGTTAAGCGAATATTCATTGTGCATATATTTTGCGAAATCATGAAAATACATCCCCGTTAACACAACACACGCCATTCTGACACATTACAATCATTTCAAAACAATGCATTAATTATCTATTAACTACGTTTTATAAATTGTGTATATTATTATATCACATAGTGTAATTTTTGATGTTCAATATTTTAGTATTAATCAATTTATACTCTTGATATTTTCAAAAAATTCAGGTACACCTACACTACATTTTGTGGATAAATAATTACAAAATATTCTATCAATATGTATGAAAATAAATTAAATAACTTCGTAGACCATTAGACCATTTAATTAAAAAATACCTTTATAAAACTCAGATTGTAAAATTAATTAAACATAAAAAGCCTGTCATTTAATTCTATAAATAATTTTTAAGACCATCGATATTTATAGCAAGGTATTCTTACGCAATATTACATATTCCACACATTTATTTGTTAAATTAAATAATACAATTAGTTATTAGAATTTAAAAGATGCAAATGTTGCAATTTAACATTAATGAATTACGTATTCTTATTCAATAAATTATTTATTTAAGCGATTATTCATACGTAAAAAGAAATATTTTGCTAAACTATCAAATATCCGGAATGATATGAGAACATTTTTCGTAATACATGTATTGTCTCTTTATTATTAATATTAAATCTTATCGCCTAACATATGATCTATCTAATATATTTTTGTAATCTATATATTTGTATAATAGAACCGTTGAACGAAGGAATATTGGTAAACAACCAACAAAATTATTTCTAATAAATTTAACAAATTAAGTAAAGCGAAATAAGTGATATAAATAAAAACACTTGCTATAAAGCCTCATTTAGGCCTTATTGTGAGTATGCTAGACATTTAATTTCAAATATAAAATGCATTTAAGAAAAAAAAATATTTAAAAACTTACGAAATATATCAAGCGGAACGTATGCCTAGTTACAAACTAATATTTTTAACTATTACCTATTATTCAGTCACGTTCGTCTTAAACAAAGCACTTGCGAATATATGTAGCGAAAATTGAACACTTAACAAATTATTTGCTTACGCGTTCACAGAGCCCGAGAACAAACGTTCTGTTTGTTCAAACTAATTAACACAACGGAAATAATACAATTAGGCCACGAGCGTCAAATTAAGTTTCAACACCTTAATATTATATTTTAACAACAATATTTCCTACGTACTATGTCTACCACCACTGTCGAGTACTATAGTCAAAGGTTTTAGAGCTGTTAAACTTAGGTCGTTTTAGCTAAGCTGAAATTAGGACTAAAAGTGTAGTAGTTCGAGTATGCAAAATAAAAAGGCATGCAAAGTTCATTGTAAGTTTGGCCTTTTTCGTATTCAAGGAATGTTGAGCTCCTGGGCCGGGCTGGGTGCTTGCTAAAAAACTTGAATTCCTTGTATTGTATCAATTAGGAAATATTCTGACACAAGTTAACTAGTCTTATCACAAATTATACTGATTTGAATTGAGAAATTTCACTTTTGTAATCTGTCATGGCAATCTGCAAAACATAACACCACACACACACATGAAGAATCTATTACATTATAGTTTTTCATACAATTTAAAGAGTGCATGCCTTCATAAAGGTATATTACAATCTCATAATTTCAGCTTGACTAGACGAAGGTTTGACGGCTCTATGATCTTTCTCTACTATATTTTGCCTACATAATTGATTCTATGCCAATATTTCCAATGCTTAGTGTTGTAAACGAATCATGTCTTTCCGTGCGTTTGCGTCCCGTATTACCATCCTTACATACGTAACAAGATATTTTATTAAAACTTTACTAATTGGTAAAAAATGTCTACATTTTTTCCGACATCTACAATCTCATAAGGCTTCTTCGTAATAAACTCCTACGTTGATCTGAAACAAAAGAAACAATATATTATTTCATATATGCATTGTTTTTATTTTAGGGTTTAAGGGGCTCAGATGAACATATTTTGGATCCAAGTCACTCTCAACTGCCTTCAGTTTCCTCCAAGATTTCTAACAAATGAACAAATAACTTGCAAAAATTTTTTGGTATGTCTTTTCTATATCAGAATATTTTGTTTTTCTTTTGATTATTACATGATGTATAATTATAGAAATTTATATTATTAATAAGTCGTAGTTAATGTAATATTTATTATTTGAAATGGTTGCACCTGTCGTTTTTCATTAAATTCGAATGAAGAAAAAAATAAGTTTATTTCCAAACATCGATACCCGTAAACTAACAGTCTTACAAGCATGCAGGTTTGCATAGAAGATCATATGTAGACATCAAAAATATTTTCCACTTGGGCGGTCGATAAATTTAATGAGTGAAACATGTTTTGCAGTTAAACATTTTAATTTAGTCATTGAAAAAACCCATCTAAAACTGGACTAGTAATGAGATTCAAAATATTACCATGAACGTTTGTTGCGTGCTAATGTTTGTTGCAAATAGGTCATGCCATCAGGTGCAAGTAAGGTTTTCAGCGGGTCTAAGGAACGAGGCTATGGCACAAAGCCAATACCTCAGCATTGTAAAGATTAGGCGCCAAGCTCTATTTGTGGTGAACAGCCAATTGGCGTAGCTTGAGATTGATGTTTTCATACAAAACCATTTTGTGGTAAAGTTGCATGAATTTGTATGTTTTTTGGAAATTTGTTTGTGCAAGACGATAAAAAAAATATGCAATGCTCAAACTATGCTGGTTGTGGATCGGAAAAGTGAGACAAAATTCACCTAAAGAATGTTTGTCTGTGACAAACTGTTTCTTGTTATAGTTCCCTAACATATTTTTACTTCAATTTGGCAGTGAGATGAATATTATTATTTCAATATTCATCCAAATATCACATACATAGTACTGACAAGATGAAGTCTGATAGGATGAAGTCTTGTGTCGTGGGTATCAGCAACTAAAAAAGACTTTTCAGTCTCATAAACGCCCAGACCCGAGACAACTAGCTGTGGTTTACACAAATATTTGAGTCTGTGCGGGGTTCTAATCCGCGGCTTCTCGTTTCACAACCTATGTCTCACCACCTGTGCCACGGAGGCTGTCAAAATGAATCAATTATATTTAGCTGATAAGCCTAATATCAGCTTTTTAAAATCCAGTGATGGGCTTTTTAATACATTTCATTTCGTACATTTCGGATTAATTTCTATAATTTTAAATGATCCTAAAACATTAAGTTGGAAATATGTAGGCACATAACAAATATAAAAATAATCGTGACCAATCCCTCACTGCAATCTATTCAAACCGGCAAGTAAGAAAAACCCTTTAGAAAAAATGCTCTCTACTTTAAACCCTACATTAGTATCACGACCTGCCCTTTAGCAAATGAGCTAAAACATATTTTTATTTCCCTACACTGTAAAAAGCTGCGTGTAGCGTAAATACAGTTATTAACGTCGGGTACGTATTAAGTCGATGACCTTTCAGCTGGAGTTAATAGCGCCCTCAAGCGAGGGACAGGTCAGATTTCCTTCCACGGCAAATTATTGCTTTAGAATGGTTTGTTTCGAGACTTGTGGGGTATTTACATCAAATTTACTAGTGGTAGGTCTCTCATATGTGAGAGGCCACCTGGATAGGTACCACCGCAATGTCTATTTCTACCGCCAAACAGCAGTGTAAATGCACTGTTGTATTTCGTTCGGACATATTGAAACGTAACATCTTATGTCTCAAGATGGAGTGCGCAGTGGAATGCCAAGAATTGCTATGTAATTCATGGTGTTGTTTGATTTTGCTAATGTCTATGAGCAGTGATATCGCTTACCATCATCAGTATTGTGTTCATTTTCAGTGTAAAGCCAATTACGGCTGTAGTTTACTATTATGAAGAACGTGACTAGCATCATTAGAAACAAAATGTAAAAACTCACATTATTAAGTCAGTGCTCACATCACACCACGTGTACAGGGCATCCATCCTTCACCCTCTCGGTATCCATAGGCGGCGAGATCACCACATACGTATCTCTGCTGCCACACGCGTACTCCTCGTCATCAAACAGAGGCGGGGGCGGTATGACGTCATTGTCTACGTCATCCTCCGTCGCCTCCTGCCGCTTCCTCCCGGGCATGTAGTTCATGACGCACGTCACCGCGATCAGAAACAAGAAGAATATGAACACCACGTCGAACATTATTAAGAAGTTCAGCATTACAAATTGCATCACGTCACTTAGCAACCCCGGTCACATTCTCAGTCGGGGCGAGGGGCGCGGTTGGCATTATAACATGTTTCTTGCTGTAACAAAGAAGAGTTATGTGAGACAAATTATCAAGAGAGAAATTAAAATATAGAAGACAAATTATATGAGGGATTCGTTTTATAGGAATGAGTCAAGGTCGATAAATGATAGTCGGTTCCTTAAGATGGCGCTGGTCGTCTTTAGAAAGACTCTTAAGACTAGAAAGGCTCAAAGACTCTTTACGGGACATATGGTGGATAATGGTTATAACGTTCATAAGTATAGTAACTTCATACTTGGCATAAACTATCACCTAATGCTTAAAATAATTAATTTGGGACTTAATTGATGACTGTGATATACGATAATTGCAAGGCTAATGTTTTCATTATCGCGTTTTTTTTTTCAGACCCCTGACCATCGAAAGACTAGGTAAGTAACCTTTATTGCCAAAAAAGCTTTTTTGAACCAAAGACTTGTCAGATCTTTAATACCAAAAATCTACTAGTGATTTTAAATCTTTTGTTTAAGATATTACTAGCGGCCCGGTCCAGCTTCGCCTGGTGCAAATACAGATTCCAGTCCATATTTTTTTTATATATTTTATACATCGTATATTCTATTCTATCCTCTCTCGCCAGATTTAAATCATTATTTTGCTACGGAGATATTATAACACTGTTACTACTCCGACGAAATTCATTGAAATCAATTAATAGATATGATAGCTGACCCGGCCACGCTTCGCTGTGGCTTAATTATTATATGATTAATATTATATTCAATTATTTAGTATAGCAAAAAAGCCCGACCCACCTTTGCCTGGATGCAGATATTTTTTTATGTTACTTCACACCAAATACATTTTATTTTTCGTATGAGCTCTTGTATACCTAAACATGACGTAGCTATCCTGCTCAATTCCGTCCCATCCCGTCTATTCACTCACTTCCCGATACGTCCCGTCCTTTCTCTTCATTATCCATCCCATCTTATACCGTGCATTTACATTTCGTGCTATCAAATCTGTCAGCTAACCCAGTCCTCTCCCGTACCTCTCCCTCTATTATATCCCGATTCTCTATATCCAAATAGTGTTCCTTATAAATTTTTGACATTAAACACTTTAGCGAATTTGATTATCCATGCAATATTCCATCCCTTATTTCACCCCCACTATGCTGTTTGTCCATAAATATTACGCCATTACTTTTTGTTAGTAATAAATTAATTTTCAAAAAAATAACTTTAGTGGTTTCGATCTTCTTCGACATAGCATTTCAAAATGTATAATATTTCTATCAGTGAATTATAGCGAAGGAAAAGCCACTGTAAAAATTCGTAATAAAAGAAACATATTATGTTTCTTTACATACACACACACACATACATACACTATTAGCACTTTCTCACACTGACACCCACAATAAATTTATATTTAACTGGTTCCTCAAAACACAGGCAACGCCTAATTTGAGAATCCCTGTAATATTCTCCATATTATGTAAAATTGTTATTTTATTAAAGATTTTTCATTTTCAAGTTAACATTATATATAACAATATTCTATCTTGAAAAGAAGTAAATGTTCTTAGGTGTGAATGTTATTTATATAATAATTGTCCTATATTTATTTAGCTTCATAATATAGTCTCTTTTGGTTACACAAAATTAATTTCTGAACGCATGCATGAATATTTGACAACCATTTTAAATGTCAATCACTTTTTATTAATGTCATTAATTTACATCTTTAAAAACCTAAAATACGCCATTAATCGAATATTTTGGATATATGTTGTCGATTCGAAACCTTCATTTAAATACGTTATTTCATTTGAGGGAAGAGTTTACCGTATCGACGGGATGAACATTAATGTTTGACAGTTATGAACTCATGAACATTTTGTATGAGAAAATGTTAATAAGCTAATAGAAACTCGAGAAACCGGGAACGTGATAAAAAGTATCCTATGTCCTTCTCCTGGTTCTAAGCTACCTCCCCACCAATTTTCAGCCAAGTCAGTTCAGCTGTTCTTGAGTTATAAGTGGAGTAACTAACACGACTTTCTTTTATATATATAAGACTAGCTGACCCGGCCACGCTTCGCTTTGCCTTGGTTATCATAGGATTCATATTATATTTAATTAATTAGCATAATAATTAATGCCTACACTTGCCGTAGCTATCCTACTGTCCTGCTAAATCCCGTCATAACCCGTCTGTTCAGTCACTTCTCGATCCGTTCCATCCTTTCTCTTCATTATCCATTCCGTCTTATACCGTGCAATTCGTCCTATCAAATCTGCCAGCTATCCCAGTTCTCTCCCGTACCTCCCACTCTATTATATCCCGTCTCTCCATATCCAAATAGTATGCTTTATGAATTTTTGCCATTAAAAACTTTAGTGCTTCTGATTATCCATTTTTATACTAAATCTATGTTATCCATGCAATATTTCATCCCTTATTTCACACCCACAATGCTGCTTTTCCAAAAACGTTGCAAGCAATGTTTAGGTAAAATATAACCTATCTCACTCAGAGACGATATATAACATTAATTTCTGTCAGTGAATTATAGCGTAGGAAAGGCTACTGTAAAAAAAATCGTGAATAAAGTGATAATCGATCTTGAAAAGAAGTTAATATTATAAGTTTTTACGTGTGCAAACATCGATGTGCAAATTATTTATTTAATTGTCTCTATTGATGTAGCTTGATATATTCTCCTTAGTTCACACAAAATACATTTCTGAGCGCATTATTTGACAACCAATTTAAACGTCAATCCCTTTTTTTGACATTAATTTACATCTTTAAAATCTAAAATACGCCATTAATCGAATATTGTGGATATATGTTGTCGATTCGAAACCTTTATTTAATTACGATCTTTAATTTGAGGGAAGAGTTTACCGTATAGACGGGATGAACATGAAATGTTTGACAATTACGAACCCATTAACATTTTGTATGAGAAAATGTTAATAAGCTAATAGACACTCGAGAAACCGGGAACGTGATAAAAAGTATCCTATGTCCTTCTCCTAGTTCTAAGCTACCTCCCCACCAATTTTCAGCCAAGTCATTCTTGAGTTATAAGTCGAGTAACTAACACGACTTTCTTTTATATATATAGATATTAATGTCATATAATTCATCCAACTTCTATTGGCGTGCGGCGAAATTTGGAACATTTTTTTTTTAAATATCTGTTTAACGCATTGTTTGAGATATGTTTCTATAATATATATTTAGATTTATGTAAGCATTTATACTAATTAATAAAATGTAAAGAGAGAAAAACTGTTCCAAATATTTTGACAACAACGCATTCAGACGCTTAAAGATCGTAAACGATCCATATTTCCTACTGTAGTGTACAAAATAGTTCCTATTCAAAAATGAAAGAAGAAACATAGTAGTGAGATGAGTAATTACAAAAAGGCACGATCTTCCCCTTAGCCATTGTTTGCTCATTACTAATTAGGTTACGATGCCTTCCGGAAACACAAACTGAAAAACCTTTTCATTAGCAAGATAATCATCAACTGAAATTGTTTGCTGTACGTCATCCATTTTTTCATTGTTTAAGGGTTATACATAAATTGAATAGTAATTGAATACATACATAAACTCACGCTTTTTACCCAGAAGGGGTAAGCACGGGTGCTACTACTAGTGTTGCCAGGTTTATTGGTTGAAAATTCGGGACAAGAGATTAAAATAAGCGGGATTTTTAGTTCCTCAGCGGGACGCCTATGCTAGGATATTTTTTTTTTGTCAGAACTTATTAGTACTCCTCCTCTTTCTAACAGCATATAAATATCACATCAAACAACGTCGCGTCTCTGGACGCTCTCAAAGACAATAGCCATTTTTGGTTATTGTTAAAATAATGGAAGCACAGCTCAACCAGACCAAGTACCATCGATACGAATAAGTTATGGTCAGAAAGGGCCAGGTCTAGTGAGTACCCCCTGTATTCACAGCACAGAACACATAGCAGAAAACTTCCCATTTAGCCTTCTCATTAAGGTATTCACGGATTTTCCCAAATCTTTACGGTTTTACAAGAAGTATCATGTATCTCCCTAGGGTTAAATTCATACGACAAAACTTTTTCAAAAATTTGTTTCATGAACTCGCAACGATTTTGAATGTTCCTTTAGCGTATACGTACTTCAGATTTAATTTTTTTGAATTTACCAGAGTGGTAATTATTTCTAAGAATGAAATAAAATAAATCATTATTTCCCAATTTCTAAACTAGTCTGTGCACATAGATTCTGACAAATAATGCTCGCTTTAATGCTCGATAAGAATTAATTAAAGTTTAGATGCGTATTTATCTATACATCTATACATATAAATAAAATTGGAGTTTCTGTTTGTAAAGTGAAAATATAAAAAAATGTCCAACAACATATCGTTATATACACGATACCTATAATGAAAATGACCTTAGATTTTTTTGTCTGTCTGTCTGTTTGTTCCGGCTAATCTCTGAAACGGCTGGACCGATTTTGACGGGACTTTTATTGTCAGGTAGCTGATATAATAAGGAGTAACTTAGGCTAAATTTATTTTAGAAAAATTCTTTCATTTTAGAACAAAGTTTTTGTTAAATTCCACGCGAACGAAGTCGCGGGTACAGACAGCTAGTTTTAAATAAAATCTTCAGATACACATCTTGTAATAAATTTTCCCACAAATAAAACTACGCCGTCTGAAACTTGAAATTGTTACGTAGGAAAGAAAAGTTATATTAATTGCAGCCAGCTAATATAACCTTAGACTTAAGCTCACTGACAGTATTTACTTGCAAATTTGTTACCATCGAAAATAAGAATCGTAAGGGAAGGAAAATCCTCGGGAACTTATTCAAAGTCCAATTTTATTTTTGGAATCAGTCTTTGGAAACCAGCTTACAAGCGAATTAGATACTATGTAGGTAAATATTTGTATGAAATCGCGAAACACAGTGATAAAAGTTTGTGATATTTAGTTTTTATTCGTACTCTAGAGGGATGGTCAAAAAGCGGGACATTTTGCGTCCCGCCGAAGGTTCAATCGGGACGCGTCACCGAACCCCTGAAAAGCGGGACGTCCCGCGTAAAGCGGGACACCTGGCAACACTAGCTACTACCCACGTTTCGCCTGTGTGCTCCATCCTACGATGTGATAGGGGGCAAGTTTATCGCCATATTGGCCATATCCTGGCTCCTGATTGATAATGTATAGAAAATCAAATATCACATTGCCCAACCCAGGACTCGAACCCGAGACCTCAGCTTTATAATTGTACTATAGTACAACTGCGCCACCGAGGCAGTTAATATTATAGAGGCGGTAACTAAATAACCTAAAATATATTTCTTATATGCGAGGCTATGCAGTAAGTTTTGTAATAAACCACAGATTTAAAAAAAAAACAATTGTTGATCATTTTTGTCCGTACGTAATGTGAGTTGAATAAATCATGGAAAATATGAACATAATATAATAACGGGTCTGGGTGTTTGTGAGACCGAAAAGTCTCTCGTAGTTCCTGATACCCACGACACAAGACTCGATCTTAGTGTGGGGTCGGGACTATGTATGTGACTGTTGGGTGTTATTTATTATTAATATTATGACCGCTGAACCATCAATCGTGCGTATTTCACGATATAATATGTGTCTTACTTTTAATTGAGTAAAAACTTTATTTTTCTTTGCTTTTTTCATTCTGTCATAATTATTACTAGTACTTATTACTATTATTATAAAAGCGGAAGTTTTTGTGTTTGTTACTTGTTCACACTGACCAATTTTAATGAAATTTGGATGTCCCTGGATTAACACGTAGACTATTTTTTATCACGAACAAATATAGTATTCCCATAGGATATGTAATGTAAATATATTTGCTTTCACACTTCATTTAACAGTCACACATTTTAATCGATGTTGCCCACATATTTGCGTTTCATTCGATTCAATCGTGTGGAGTACGCGAATTTATTGCCTTTGTTCGCAGTTCCTTTAACACAGCAATTTGAGCGCGGACCTTTCGAATGTTAGAATTTTTCAATATCGGTTTGTGGGCATTGTGGCATATTTACTTTACATGTTTATTTTTTAATGAGTCAGTTTCAAAAAGGAAATCAGGTTTAATAATTTTATTCATCAGCAGCCTCAGTGCCGACAATGCTTCAGTGACAGCCTCCGTGGCGCAGTTGGTTAGATGCCGGCTGTGAAACGTGAGGTCGTGGGTTCGATCCTCGCACCGAGACAAATATTTGTATGTGATCCACAGTAATTTGTTTCGGGTCTGGCTTTTGTGAGACCCAAAAATCTCTCGTAGTTTTCGATCTTAGCGTGGTGACCCCACTATGTCAGTGACTGTATTTATTTATTTAAATTGTGTAATCTTCTTGTGGCTTCATCCCGAAAGGCAAGCAGTCGGTGCAAATAAATTTAAGAAAAATATACCGCTGGCTAAACCTACGACACAAGACTGGATCTTAGTGTGGGGTCAGGACTATATATGACACTGCTGGGTGTAAAAGTCGCTAATGAGCAGCCTGGCCACCTAGTGGGAGATTGTCATCACTGCCCATTACCATCTATAGGACTATAGTTTTTTATTGCGTTCTCCTTTGTACGAGTTTTTCGAGTAAAGAAATCACATGTGTGTCGTCTGTTATTTAAGCTCAACATGGCGACAAGATTAGACCCTGTTACTTTTTGTAGTGGGAGTGACACATTAGTTGCACCACCGCCTAACAATCCTAGGATAGTAGCTGATTAATAATTATTCTATCTATTTGTAATTAAAACTTGCATTATTCCTTATGAAGTAATTGCTCGAATAAATATTTGAATTGTTCAACTCCGTATTCCAAGATGAAATAAACTCAAATATTTTTCACAATAAAATAAACTTCCACAAAAATTGTTTTGGAGTTGGAAAGACTGAGTTGGCAAAGTTGGGAGCATTTATTTAACTTAACGGTAAGGCGAGTGTTTTGTCTTTGAAGATATCAATTTGATACAGGCAGAAAGTTTTCGCGACAAATGTAAACTTCGCTTTATCAGTACAGGTTCATGAACAAGTTTTTATGCGAAAACGTTATTGATCAAAAGTGTTTTATTACCTTGAACTCCGTATCCTTGAGTGTTGTTTTAACTTCTTTGTAACTCATATTTTATTTACGACTTTCTAAAATGTTTTGAAAGTAAAAGAATGTTGAAATAAAACTATTACGGATTTTATCGTGTATTTGGTGTAGTTTTTACTTTTTTGAAGTTTACGTTTCGATTACTTTACAGCTTTCGTGGTCACGGGGCGGGTAAGAAAAAGAAAATTTAAAATTCAACTAAATCCACGATAAAATAATAGGTAGTAATAATAATTCCGTAAATAATAGGTTTATTTCAATGTGTGACATTTGCGTAAAACAATGTATTTTTTCAACATAACATGATATGAGATCAAGCTGTGTATATTCAAAAGCCTATGCCCTATAAGATTGGTGTCAGGCAACCGGTCATAAAATTATGAGTCGGATCATTGCGCAATATATTGCAGAAGAGCTGGTAGAAATAAGGAAACTAAGTATTTTCAAGAGAACATTATTACACCTATGTGCTAATATAAATTAAATAAATTCAAAGGACTTTTTATATATAAAACAATATATATATATATATATATATATTGTTGTCTTAAGTTTCTAATGCAACATTAAAAATAAAAATTACTGAACAAATCCTCCGTAGTAGGCTACAACATGTTACGCTTAATTAATTCAAACGGACCCAATTAATTTGTAAAGGAAAGGCATTCGCAAAGTTATAATTTCACAGCTCAAATAAAATATGAAAATTTAATGTAATAAAATTTGGCACAGGCCCGGGCATTTCCACAAACTCTCAAAGAATCGTATAGAGTTCTCCCTCCAGATATAATTTTGGCGACCAAGACCGCTTTTGACGGCTAATATCCGCCTAGAAGCATTCCACTAGAACAATGGCCTCGAAACTCGCCAACCGACTTTTATTCACGGATTATTCTTCGGTTTATTACAAACGATTCTGAAATACAAAATTTTAAAGTTTATTCGTAATTCGGACGTATTAAAATTCGACGTCGGACTTAGAAAGTTGGCTTTTCCTTACTCGTATACTTTTATTCCCGGAATATTAGTCAAAATGGTGTTTAAGGCTTTGAAGTCATAGTTTCAGAATTTTAGTAATTTTGATGAAATGAAATGTGCCACATACCACGAAGAACTGATAGTCGTTGGAGCCGAAAGGTTCTGGAGTGGAGGCCACGTATAGGAAAGCTCAGTGTCGGACGTTCGCCTACAAGGTGGACAAACGACCTGGTTAAGGTTGCAGGAAGTTGCTGGATGCAGGCCAATTCCAACATGTGGAGATTTTTGGGGGAGTCTTGTGTTCATCGGTGGATCCTTGTGGTTGAAACGAACGAACGATTTGTATCGATGGCTCAGAAGGATCGATTAATACTTGTTGATTTTAATTGACCGATAATTTTCCGTTCACCGTTTGACTTTTACAATAATATTCGATTATTTAATAAAACAATGTAAAACAGCAGTAAATACCTACTCATAAAAATATTTGAAATACAAGCTTCAGTAATACACTACTTGAAAGTTTCCAAAATACAGTGATTATAAAACAATACTAGATGGATCGATAATAACTCCGAACGAGTGTCGCAAAGTAAAGGCAATTTCAATTATGCGAAATTAGTTAATGGTTTCATTACAGAAAGGCTTTTAGTGTTTTTGTTTCGCCGAGGCTCGGAGCGGGTCGGGTAAAAATAGAGCTTAATATTGGCGAAATTAAATTATTCGATTCAGATTATTGGATGTAATATAAAATAGCGCATTATGTTTTCATCATTGATACAATTAAATTTACGGCTGAGGAGAGCGAAAACAAAGAGAACGAAATGACGCGACACTTCATAGGTATAGTTGCAACGTATATAGGCCAAAAGGAACTGGCTTATTAAGTCGAAGAAACGCAATAATGTGCAAGTATTCGATTGGAAAATTCTGGTACGCATTGCCTGTGAGTGTAATTTATCCCCGATATGGCGATAGGTACACCTCTATCACAAATTCGGGGCCAAAATAAAAGTTAGGGGTACTTCGTGGAGAACTAGTATCACTTCTACTTACCTCTTAAGCGAAGCCGACGTCCGCGTATGTGTCGCCAAAAATAATCAATAAATAATAATAAGTAAGGAAACAGTGTAAATTCACTATAATTATTCCAGTGGAACTACTGGGACTTTTCATTCCCAGTAGTTCCACTAAAATAATAAGTGGAACTACTGGGAATGAAAAGTCCCAGTAGTTCCACTAATTATTCTAGTGGAACTGTGAGTGGAACTACTGGGAATAAACCGATGTTTTTAGTTTATTAGAGTGTATTCAAGGGCCAATAAAGAATTTCGAAAATTATACCCAATTTATAAAGCTTTAAAATTTTAATGAATATTGATTAGACTACTTTTCTCCTTGCTTGAATAATCATTTTAGTATTCCTCACAACAGAAAGCTTTGTGTTCCATACTAGAATGTATTATAATTAATACGACCAAATGGAGATTCATCATCATTAACTTAATTATGTCCAGGTAAAGCCTAATCGTGCTGCTACTGATCGCATCTCATAATTCCATATAACCTCACTCGCCCCAGAATATCACGTGAAGATGAATTATTCTCTAATCCTTCTAACAAATTACTTAAGCACCCAACAATCGTGTTTAATCGGTTGTCCTCACAAGCGACCATGGGTATTATCCCTTAGGCGGATTGCAAACTTAATTTTGTTGCCAGGGCCCGAAGTAAACTTCAAACAAGGCGGACTCGAACAACGTAAAATTACGGCATCAAGTCACAAAAGACGTATTAAAACGTTTTAAAGATTGTTGCGATAATTTTGAAGCAGGTTTCTGAGTAATCATTTCTTTAATAGAGGTTGACGGGCGTTGAAGGATATTCGTCGGGTTTTCGCGTCTTCTCATATTTAAAAATTATTTTGTGTGTAGATGTTCTTTTATCATTCGTTTTACTGGAGGCGCTTCAAGTCAGTAACCAGTATAAACTTCTTGTAAAAAGTTTAAGTTCAGTTATTTGTATGTTATCCAATTAATATTACAGGCAAAATACACACACAGACACATATGTATATTCAAGACTACCTGCGTGTCCTATATTTTAGGTATTAAAATCTACCAAAATCTACCGTTTTTTAGGGTCTGTAACATTATTCGATCATCTATAATATATGACATAAAAAGGTAGATAAACTGATGAAGTAATCTTGTGACTAGCTTGATATAATCGACATTTAGTTCACAAGTCTTCATACCTACAGTTCATTTACATACATGTTACTTAGTTTTCATAATTATAGTTTGAAATACAAAGTCTGAACTACGAACTAATGTGTAAATGTTGAACATAATGTGTTGAGGTCCAACATAATTTATGAGCAATCAATACGATCCACTTTACAAGTTTCCACTAAGTTTGATTGGTGAACTAATACGATTTCATGTTGCTATAGTTGGACGTCATGACTCGATGAATTTCAATCCTTTTTTGAGTATGCCTAAATTCTTAGGTGTAGAAAAATAAAATTAATGGATAAGATGACTATGTATGTACTGATGGGTGTATTTTTTAATGTCATGGTTTTTAATGTCAATATTATGGTTTTAAAGTGAGTAATAGTCTTTAAATGCGATCGAAGTAGCTGATTATGACAAGATTTAAATTTATACAAAAAACAAAAAAAATCGCAATGAAATATTTTTTCATGATAAATAAATAAATAACAAATAACACCCAACAGTCACATACAAAGTCCTGACCCCACACTAAGATCGAGTCTTGTGTCGTGGGTATCAGGAACTACGAGAGACTTTTCGGTCTCACAAACACCCAGACCCGGAAGAAATATTTGTGGGCCGCACAAACATTTCTCTCGGTGCGGGGATCGAACCCGCGGCCTCTCGTTTCACAGGCGGCGTCTAACCAACTGCGCCACGGAGGCTGAGGATGATGTTTTAATATCATCGTTTTTGGGCGGTAAATCCATATTTTTTGCTAAAATAATAATTTAAACTCTTTTATACCTTAGAGTCTTTATAAATAAAAGGACACACACTATAATTTTGGAAAAAAAATGAATTTACCATCGAAATACGACCATAGGAAAAAAATAACAAAAAAAGAAACATCGCTCTTTTTTGCAATATTTTGTGTTGCATTGTGTCTGTGTGTTGCTTAAACTACCACCCGGCTTCATTTTCGGTAGCAGTCTTGATATACCCTGTATGACGCCAAATTTTCGGGGAAAGATATAAAAATTGCCTTGAAAATTAATTACACAACCCGATTATCAAAGCTAGGACCTCACATTCCGCCGCGTGCACTAATCCAGCAAGCCTATATTAATGAAATATGAAATTATATTTGCACAAACGTATTAGCGCGGTGTTCAGCAAGCCGCAATATGTAACGCACCGCTTATAATCCTACGCCATAATTAAGTTCGGATTTGTGGGGTTCACGGTAAAAACTTAATGAACAGTCGCTTATGTGGGAATTAAAGCCAGGCTTGCAGGCTTGCTTTGATGGTTATTTAAAGCCTGGTATTGCTGTGGTAAGTGGTGACATTGTGGTTACTTGTATGTGTGGATAGTGAACATATCAATATTGAAAATATTTTAAGTTATAGATAAAATATATTGACTTAGCCCTCGCATGAAAACTCAGTGTATCTTACAAGTAATACATATTATATTAAGTTAAATTGTTTAGCGTGATGACTAAGTCAATCTATTTTATTTAAAGCATAAAATATTTATAATATTGATGAGGTTACTATATTATGTTGATAGGTAAGGTTAGGTTAACTAATTACGTAGTAACTTAACATACTTTACACGACACAATCCCTTTAGTAGGGACTGAATAAACTGGTTTCGAAAACAGCAACATTAGAGTTTCTTGCCCATTCTTCTCTAGTGAAAAAAACTTTTCGAACCGTGTGGTACTTCGATCAAATATACACTAGATACACAGTTCCCTGTAAAAGTTATGTTAAAAAGTGGCACCGATGCATGACATTAATTAAGAGTAAACAAAAAGATCACATATTCCAAATATATTAACACAAATTCCACCTTATTCCTGGAGCTTAAAGTAGCTTTTCACATAATATTGTCTAAAGTTCTGTGACGTTTTGGAAGCACAGGTCGATGCGTGACTGAAGGCGAAAGAGTGCTCAAAGCACTCTTTTTTGGTGCCATTTTCTAAGCGCTCATGTTGTATCTAGTGTATATTTGATCGAAGGTGTGGTAGATTAAAAAATGATCGAATCTAAATTATGTTAAACATTTTAATGGATTCAATAAATTATTCAGTTCGAGCGAAAAGAAAAAACATTCGGGGGTAATAGGTTTTAAAATAATTTATGAATCAGGCCGATCTATCACTCACTGCATCTACACCTGTCATAGCAAATCCCATTACGCACTTTTCGAATAATTTCCGATAGCGCCCCGCTGACTCAGTGGGCGTTTCCTATATTGTGATAAATTGCCTTAACCCGTCCAATACGCCTCGTCACTAGCCAAATTTGTACCAACTTTCCGTTCTAGACATGGGACTACAAAGGGTAACTTTAGGGTTAGCTTATTAAATATAGTTTAGCATAATATAAGCAATAGTTTGGTAGTTCGGATGTGTGAAGTGCTATCGTAAGGGTTAATATCGTGATGTTATCAAATTATCAGGGTCTGATCTTAACATCCCAGTGATGTTATTACGTCATAATGGGGTTTAATTAATTGCTGGTTTATGCTTTGTGAGTTTTAGGATATATTGGCGCAACGAATAAGCTGTCGGTTTTCTGTGATTACATTTTGGGTTTGATTTATACAAAGATAGTTTTTGCGAAGGCGCGACGTCTGGATTTATGCGTTTTGATTTTGGAATCGTACCTAGGATACAGAAAATATAACGCAAGTATTTTTTTGTTATGTAAACTATATAAGTCTGTGTTTGAAAACGTAGTTGCTGGTTGAAAACTACTCATAATACATGAGGAAAAAAATAAAATTATCAATTATGCTGATACGAATATCCTACTACTATTGAAATAAAATTAATATTTACGGAATTCATCGCGGAATGGTTTAATTATTCCACTTTATAACTTTCCGACGTTTCGATTACTTGTGTGTAATATAAATATAAAATAGCATAAAATCGAGTAAATCTAAGAAACTATATCTATCTATCTGACTACTGGCTAAATTAAACCCAGCTATAACTTTTACTTCTGTAAAATATATGATTAACAGCTTCCGCGGCGCAGTTAGATTCCCGCACCAAGACCAATATTTGTGTAATTCGCAGGTATTTGCTTCCGGTCTGGGTTTTTGTGAGACCGAAAAGTCTCTCGTAGTTTCTGATATCCACGACATAAGACTCGATCTTAGCGTGGAGTCTGAACTATGTATGTGATTGTTAGGTGTATTCATGTTATTTTATATACAGCTTAAAAAATAAACATATTATTAATAATAACGCATTTATCGTTTTTGGTTTAATATCCAACAATCTATAACAGACATCCGGCGCTCTTCGATATTACATTCTTGTCAATAAATTACAAATTGTTGCCATGTCAACGTACTTAGCAAACATGTTATCGTATCACATATTTGAAATTATTGGAGCATATAATAATTTAATATTGTAGAAACCGTATTGCAATGGGAGCAAACTTGGTTCGATTTTTACCCAGTGGCAAAAATTTTGGCGATTTTTAAATATTTGTGTAAAGATGGTACTTTCAAATGACATGGAGGCATAGATGTCATTGGCTTTCTAGTATCAGTAAAATAATTGAATTTGAATTTCAGTGTAAACTAAAATCCATTTTCAGGGAAAAGGCTGCTAAAATCGATGAAAAAAGCCCCCAAACTAAATTGATTTTTCTGATTCCAAACCAGGATTTTAGTAACATGTTGTGCGTATTTCCACTGTAAAAGAAAAGTTTTGCGAACAGCAAACAAGTTTTTTACTATTCAGCACATAGTTTTAATTCAATAATTTTTATTTAATTTAAAATTCGAACATCAAAAGTCGCTTCCGACCGCGCGAATAAAAACTATTCGTATCTATAAAGGCTTGTATACACGTCAGGCAATACGTTTGCATCCACTGACTATTATAAAACCGTGTATACACGATAGGGTGTAGTGCCAGCAGGTGAGGTCGCCAGTCAATGCGGAATTTTCCGCGCGCCCTAAATTTAGCCCCGGTCGTAATGTGCTTTTACAGCCATTTTTACCCGGTTACCGTACGTTTTAACATGTCTTGGGTGGGTTATTCCAATAATTTTCTTTGTGAGGATTTGGTATTCTGATGGAAGAGGTTTTTTAAGTAATGACACATAATGTACTGTGTAATTTGACGCATGTAGAATCAAAATAATAATTCGGGAATTGTTTGATTTATAATTTTACGCCCAAGCTGCCTGATTTATGTCAACCTTTTCGAAAAACAAGTCAACTTGCGAGTATATTCTTTTTATTTATGTTGCAATATTTTTTCCGGTCTTGCACATTATAGAAATTGCTGGATACAGAATACCTCTTGCCTGCATAGTTTTTCTTTTCGTTTTAACATCCTACGCTTTCTACAAAAGCCTGACAAGCTATAAAATACTAATTCTGTCTATTTATAAAATGTCAACGATACTCAGTGAAAATTGCTATAAAATTTATGACTCACAGGCACATTTTAAGAGCGAATTAACTTTTACCAACGCCTGCACAATGTCTCGGAAGTAGCGTCTACAAATTAACTCGGCTACTCGGCTAGATTGCACCAATGTTTGATGTAAAGTTGGAGTCCGGTTGGCGATAAATTTGTGCCAATTTATTGGATCCAATGTTAAAATAAAATATAAAAAGGTAATATAGACCAAATGGTTTTTGGACAATTTAATTTTTTTCCAAAATAATGTTTGTATTTGAGTTTGTCAATAAACTTTCGAAATATTGAAAACAGTAGTGTCGGTCAATATTTAGTAATATATTATTGATTAAATTATTTCACACATATGTTTTGGTTTATACTAACTACAATGTATTATCATTCCCGGTTATATTGTATGTAGCTTTTTATATGGCCGCATGTGATTGTTTTTTTTTTAATGTTGCTTTCTTTTAATCTTCAAAATACGAACCTAAATTAAAACCGCGACCCACTAAAAAAAAAAAAACAAAGGATGAGTACTTATTCCGGATTGAATTCCGAACCATTAGTTTTTATGAGTCATTCGTTCGGAGTTTGAGGTTTTATAAAGATTAAAGATATTCGCTAAGCGCTTTTTACAATTTTAATCAAAAATTCTCAACTATTCCTCAGCATAATTTAAAAATAAATTGTATTTGACTAAAATTACTACGGTCAAACTATTGCATTTTATTTTTAAATCACTTTTATAAAAAATAACACTTGTAAGGTCTCAAAAATCTTCTTATAAAAGGTTAATTTCTACATCGGGGTTCCACGAATTTGCCTATGTCGGAGTAAGGCAAAAAGAGGAATAAAAATGGCGTGGTGACCAGCCTATATTTATCTGCTATTTACTACTAGTGCCTAGTATTGTAGTTACCTGATATATAGCAAACGCGAAGTACCATAATATAAAAAGTCAAACTCAGACAAATATGTTTGGTATGTTAGTGTAACACAAAATTGGCTACCTACCACGTACCTACATTGCTGTTAAAACTCTCAACTGTTGACAGACGATGATGTCTCGTTTTTCTATAATATTTATCGACATCACAACCGGCTCTGATATTATATCAGCACACGCTTTTGTGTCGAGCATTTTATTTTATTGTTATATTCTCCATTCAACTCTACTTATCATAAATAAAAGCGCTCTTTCTTTCTACATTCTAAAATTAATAATATATTTATTTTTATTTACGTGCAGAGTTCACTCCCAATAACACAGGAAGCTACGCTAGAGGCTACACCAGTCGTTAAAATGCTTAATCAATTATTCAAGATAATTCTAATGTACTATCACCACAGTGATTGAGATTCAATTAAGGTTTATACATAGTTACACTTTATGTGCATGTAATGCTGAGATTATCTATTAACTGATCAGTTTACGCAGAACGGAGTTAACCCACTCAGCAATTTATAATTATACTAGGATAACACTTTTTTATAAGCAAATTCGAAAGCCTTCGTGGCGTAGTTGATTAGACGAGCGAGTTCCATCCCTGCACCGAGATTAATATTTGAGTGAACCACAGATATTTGCTTCGGGTCTGGACTCTGGGTGTTTGACCGAAATATCTTTCCTAGTTTTTGATACCCATGATAAAAGACTTGATTTTAGTGTGGGACTATATATGTGACTTGTGGGTGTATTTATTTATTTAAATTGTATATTTCGGTATACTTACAGCACGGTGGAATAAAAACGTACTGAAAGGCAAATAAATTAAAAACAAGTTGGTGCAAATAAATTAAAGAAAAATATCCCGCTGACTATAGAGGCTGGGATAGGTTTAAGTGTACATTTTTATATTAAGAATAGGAAAATTATGTAATGGTAGTACCGAACTCACAGTAAAATACATACAGGCTGTATCAAGACTGCCACCGAAAACGAATCCGGATGATTACAGAGACAATGCAACTAATATTTCGATGAAAAACGCGACGATTTATTTGTGATGTTTTGAATAAAAAAATATTGTTTGAACGCAGACTTAGACAGAATATCTGCTGATGTTTAGTTTGCCCATTTTATATTTAATTATAATTAAATTTGAAATAATGAAATTGCTTTTGTAATTTTCAAAAAGTATTATTGCTTGCAAAAACATTAGTTTTACTGGAATTTTCATTGTTATACTAATAGCATGCCTTAAGCTTATTTCTTAAACAAAATACATATCAGTAAAACTTTCAACTAAAAACTTTAGGTTAAATTCATAAAATTGGTAATTAATCACATATTTATGTAACATTTCATAAGCATAACATAGTTAAAAGGCTAACGCAAATAACTAAGTTTGAAAGTACGAAAACATAGGCACAAAATAACTGCAGGATTAAGCTAAGTTTTCACTACAGCACTTACTTACGTATTGCTTTTGACTGCAAAATAAAATATCAAATGCATTCTACAGATTTTTCGCTCGCTTTGAAAGCGATAAAAATGAGTGTTAGAAAAATAAGATAACATTGCTTGGATAGTTCGTTATTCGGTCTATGACGATCTCTTTTTTATCATCATGTAAGCTGTAGAATATCTTCGGATGAAGATAGGCATTTCCTAAGTATTTCTATAGAAACCTGCTGGAACTAAAGTAGCAGGTGGAGGTTGATAGCCTCCACCCAGCGAATTTCTACGGCTTTACATATTGACGTGCTATGTTGGTTACCGATACCTAGACTTCATTTTAGACCTTTCATCAATCTATGTTCAGTTGCAATAAGCTAGAATTCTGTGAAATAAGCCGTGAATTAGATTACTGCGTCGAATTTTTTGTATGTATTTTCTTTGAATCTAGATTTTGCGAACCGAAAAGTCACTCATAGTTTATGTTATCTTTGACTATGGCATTAGAACTATGATGTGACTGTGGGCCGAGAATTCACAAGTTACCAAGAATTTAATAAAGGAATATTGACAAATAAGGAGCATTTAGTGTAACAGCCTTATTCATAGACTGTTTTAAAGCATATTTTAGCTATCAAATGTTTTGTCCCTTTCGAACGTCTTTTGAATTCTGTTTGAGCGAAAAGACAAAAAATAGATAACTTAAATAGGTTTTAGAACTGTCTAAGAATAAGCCGATTAATGTCTGCATAATTTCATGGAATAGTGACGCGACACTGTGTATAAGTTATGAATAAAAAAATTAAAAAAACAAACACTCGAATTGCGAAGCTCCTCCTTTTTTGAATTCGGTTAAAAATAAATGCACAACATATAGATCTACAACTTTTAATATCATAAAGGCAATTTTATAACGCATAATAAAGCATATGAATATATCGCCGATGTAAATGTAATGTTGCTTTACATTCTTCATGTTACCCTCAAAACTATTACAAGTAGAATAGAAATAACAGAAAACAATAAATCCATAGGTGTCAAATCGCAGTTGTCTAGTCACTACCAGCCGTCTAATAAAACATGAGTCGAAAATCGGAATGCAGACGTCTGTACCACTGAATAAATAAACGTGACGTAAAACAATAATGTCGCTTTTGATAAATAATGTACGAAAACGTTTGTCGGTTACTTCCTTTTGCTTCTGGTTTATACACGTTATGAAATATGCGTGGGTTTAATACTAATTTTTGTTTCAACACTCACTATTGAGAATCTTGGACAAGTGGGTGGTCTTTGAGAGGGGTGAAATGTCATGTACGATTGTCAGTACAAATAGTTTTATTCTTTTGAATTTTTAAATACTGTTTATATCATATCGTACTCGTATATCAATCAATCAATCCATTTTTCTAAATTTCATCGTGTATGGATGGCAAATAGTTTTTGCTAAAATAATTATTTTACCCCTTGGGTTCCGTAGTGTCTTTAAAAGGGTATCCATTATTATTTTAGAGCAAACTATTATTTAGTAACTAAAGACGATGAAAGCAAAAAATAAAATAATAAATACGTGGCTATTTTTTGCAATTTTTTTAGTTGCTTTATGTCTGATGTCACTAAAACTACCACTTGTATTACATTGTATTGTAAAGCCTCACCACTGTCACATAAAACTCGCATCAATATTCCCGAGCAGACTGAATTAACACTAATGCTATTTTATATAAACATCAATAATTTGCTAAATATAAGCGAAGTTATATTTGTCAGGATGAACACACTACAAAGCAAGAAGTTATGATAAATTAATAAATACACCCAACAGTCACGTACATAGCCCCAACCCTCCATTAAGATCAATTAAGTCTGGTGTCGTGGATATCAGAAGCGAGAGACTTTTCGGTTTTACAAACAATCACACAAATATTCTTCTAGGTGCGGGAATCGAACCCGCGGCATCACGTTTCACAATCGGCGTAAAACCACGTACATTATCACCATCTACTCGTAATAAGGTTAGCTATAAAGCCTCTTTTATTGTTATTACGTTACACAAAACAAGAATATTCTTATATTTATACAGTGCATATCGGAATTTCTCTAAATATTTATAACACAATATTTTACTATTCCGTATTCATGAATAACGCAGTCAAATTCAGGTTTTTTTTCTATCATTGCTAATGCCCTAACTGTAAACAAAAGGGATTTTTTATGTAAAATAGTGATTATAAACGACAGAAAGTTGAAACTGAAGTAATAGCAAGATAAACAAAGTCTCACAAAACTGTTATTGGTGTTACAAAACAGCTGTTTTGACAATGTTCTATACGGCGAATATTCTTATTCGTTGTTAAAGTTCTTATCAACATGTTTATGTAATCGGACATGTAATGTGTAATGTGCACATATGATCGTTGAAATATAATATCACTTAACCACTTTGGGAAATCATGTAATATTTCTTTTAAGGTAATAAATTACTGGTTATATGTCCCTCATATGTGAAAGACCGCCTGGGTAGGTACCACCACAATGTCTGTTTCTCCCGCCAAACAGCAGTGTAAACGCACTGTTTTATTCCGGTTTGAAGGAAATTGTAGCCATAGTAACTACTGGACATATTGAGACTTAACATCTTTTGTCTCAGCATGACGAGCGCAATGGAATGCCAAGCGTTGTTGTCCATGAGACTACATCAGGAGAATGGCATGCTTGTCTCACCATTCATAGAAATAAAATAAAAAACACTACAGCTGCTATTGCTCTTTCATTTCTATCTTTGATCTTACTTAGTAGCAGAGTGTAAGTAAGTATCCACGGACAAAGGGTAGTCTTTCATTCATATATTTGCTTAATATTTGTATAAATTATTTTCTTCATCCTGTAATAATGTTTAAGTTAAAATATAAAGTTTGATCAGAATTGGTTTAGTAGTTTTTGCGTGAACGAGTAAGAAACACAAATATTTTTTTTCGTTTATAATATTTAAAGAATTTATTTATGGAAACATTATAGAAACATAAATGAAGAATACCTAACTATATCTTTTTTCTATGTGGACATTTCTAAGTTAATTCCGGTGCATAATAATCGAACATTCGTATAAATCAAACTATAGTATATTTGATCTAGATTACACCATAAACTGTGTTTTGTCATACAAAATTACTTTATTATGCTAATAAAGTCACGGTTTGAATGAAGAATTAAATTTAACCACAATGTGGGCGTAGTTGGAATATTCGCACCTAAGCTGGATTCATTTAATACTGCTCTTGAATATTAATTATACTTATTTATGTTTGTAATTTAGTTGATGCACATAATTTCAAGATACATTGCGCTTTTGATTAGTAAATTCACTGTGCAGGATATTATTAACGCAGTAATGGAAATATAGGGTACCTAATAAGTCGTCTAAAACCTATCCGGTGTTAAGGCTTTTTAAATTTATATCACGTTTGTATAGAAATAGTTCATAGTAGTGACTTATATTAATACACAAAGCACTAATGTGATACAGAGATTTATTACGCTTCCGTGATTTAACCGCTGTACCAATTTTAATGAGTGGTCAAATATCTAAAAAAGGTGCTTATATGAATTTTGGATAAGGTTTTATAATTTAATCACATAAAAATGAAATATATTTATTATCTGTTTAGAATTGAAAAAATGTATACATGCCTAAAAATACTAAAAAAATACCATGATTTTTATAATATACTTTTTTAAATTTTCTTTGCCGGAGGCGTTAATGAATGGAAGCATGAAAGTAAAAGAATTACTGTAAAAAAGAAATAAGTCCTAAATAAATTATTTTAAAATAGTAATTTTTGATACTGAATATCAAGGATTATTTTATTTAGAAATTTGTACTGAATATATTGTATTGATCAATATAAACATTGATTACTCCACAAATTATAGTTTTTTTTTAAGTTTTGAGTACATATCCATATTATGTATAATATAAAAAAAAAACTTTCATTAATATTCCAACAAATTTTAACAACTTTAATAAAACCACCACATACTTTGCAAAAACTTACTTCCATACAACTACCAAAAACATAAAAAAAAAAACAAAATTTCAAAAATAGAATTCCAATTTACCTTCAACAATTTCCGTTAAAGTCCAAACATCACTTCAATAGCGAGTGGGTATCGAGTTGCGAGGTCGCGCTGCGCGGAGGTGCGCGCCGGCCGGCGTCGGGCGGCAGACTAGACCCCGCGCGGCCCGCCCGCCCTGCCGGCGTCATTTACAAACATTTACGGGGTACATTGTGACCCCATGCTTCCCGTGTTCTATTACCTACGTGTGAGGAATAGAGTTTTTTGAATTTCGAATTGATTTGGTACGGGAGGAGGGTAAAAGTGTTGCCCGTAACAAAATGTAACTTGTTAGCTAGGAATATAAATTTTAATCGACGTCAAATCATTTTCATGTTTGTTGTAGATTAATAAAATTTATCATATGATTTAACCGTCGGATCCATTTTTAAGGAAGAAAAAATTTATTTATCAAAGCGAAACACACGTACATTTAATTTATTATTTAATTCAGGGTATGATATTTGAATCTAAAATGCCATAAATTGTAGTTCGCACACGTACTAAAAAGGTCAACTTAAACAGCTATACATAGTTGATGATCAAGGAAAGTTAAACTAAATAATAAGTACGGTGAGTTGGTATAACACCGTAATACAAGGATGGAAGGGGTAAGAACGTAAACTCATATAAAATATAGTATTATATATATAAATATATACCTACCCCATACGCACTACTATTTATTTATTTATTAATTATTGCGATGTTACCAAAACGCACCTTACATCCAAATGACACGAAAAATTAAACAGTACCTATATTGCTAATAAATTCTTCGATTTTACTAAAATATAGATCGACTGCTACGTTCTTAGAGCATACAGACTCAACATTTTCCATTAAAGTTCTTGCACACACCGGGTTGGACGCCACGTTCCACGTGGTAATATGACATTTCGAAGTTATTTAACTTGATATTATCACCTCTTTGGTCTAGTAATAGCGCATATTCTGGTATATGAACCGTTAAACCTTGGATTCGATTTCCAAGTAATGCATTTATCACACACACGTATTCATTCCAGTAACATTTTCGGCTACAGGAAATCTTGACCTGGTGATGAAAATTGTGGCCAGCATAATAGGTTTGCCTCCAATTAACTTAAGCAATATTACCGCTTAAAGACAGTAGCAAAATCAAACAGCACTATGCCTTTCAAAGCAATGCTTGGCATTCCACTGCACTCGCCATCCTGAGACATAAGATAGTCGTAATATGTCCAGTAGTTACTCTGGCAACAACCTTCTTCAAACCGAAACCCAACAGTGCATTTGCACTGTTGTTTGGCGGGAGAAATAGACATTGCGGTGGTACCTACCCGAGTGGCCTCGCACGTATGAGAAACCACTAGTAATTGTCACCAGCATGATTATAGGATTGCTTCCAGTCAACATTTTGATATAGAAATATGCTTGGCGGGACGTTGTAGCCCCTAGTAGCACTATTACTAATTTAGGCCTCGCATACCACCACATTAGTAAAAATTAAATAATAAATATACCCTGCAGATACATAGTCCTGACCCCACACTAAGATCGAGTTTGGTGTCATGGGTATCAGGAACTACGAGAGACTTTTGGCTCTCACAAACACCTAGACCCGAGACAAATACTACCTGTAGTACACACAAATATTTATTTCGGTGCCGGGATTGAACCCGCGGCCTCACGTTTCACAGCCTGCGTCTAACCAACTGCGCCCCGGAGGCTGTCGATGATATAATCAAAAACTTAACTAGCAATCAATGTCGATATTTTCGCGATAGTTCTAAACAAACTGACTTCTAACTAGTAAACCGAGCCTTCCACTAATCGGATTAAGCATGGATCATATTATCACATCATAATATCCTAATGGTTTGTTTACTTTGGTCAATTGGTCCCGCATGCGTAGTGCAAGCCATTTCTGTTTATAATTGTCATATAGCGAAAATTCATGCTATGTTGATTTGGTTTTTTTATTTGATACATAAATATTATGTTGGTGTCGGGTATTTTATATTCTACGTCATGTTTATTACGTCCATTTAATACATTTGGTATTAATATGTTTCTTTTTCTTCATTAATTAGTAATGATTATTTAATATCTAACTGATAGATTAAAATTTTTGTGTCTATTAATTTTTCATTGTACTAACAGTGAACTAACATTTGTGATAAAAAAATTCCCTATATGGAATATTTTGTAATACAGAAGCGGTATAAAATTACTTACAAATTCCGTCACAAGGTTAGAACTTAGTAAAAATTCCGTCTAGAAATTTAAATTCCTAGACCAAATGACGAGGTGGCATTATAAATTATTTGACCTTACGTTATTTATTGCGAATTTTTGGGCAAATATAAAGTACATCTAGTTTTTTAATACAACTTATCTGTAAGTGACCGCCAGCGCTAATTACGGTCACTCAAGAGATCGCAATAGTAAGTTACCAATGGCTTTGTAGCCACTAGGGTATGTTACCATTGTCTTCTCTTGTTAATAGTCCATACCCGATCATGAAAAAACCCAGCTTAGTGACTAATGCCAAGTTGGGTTTTGGGTTCGGCCTTATTCAATTTAGAGCACACTAGCAAATATCTGATTAACGCGTGACATACAAACCACGATAGATTTAGGTGCTTCATTGTTTATTAGATGTGTATCTGTATCTGTATCAGCCCATATACGTCCCACTGCAGGGCACGGGCATAATCTACAATCGATAGTACAATTGAGAGTGGTTAGGCCATATGGTCTACCACGCTGGCCTAGTGCGGGTTGGCGGACTTACATACCATATAAATTCTTATAAATCGCTATGGTATGCAAGTTTCCTCACGATGTTTTCCTTCACCGTTTTAGTGCGTGGTGATTGACTATCAATACACACATGACTCCGAAAAGTCAGAGGTGTGCCCTGGGATTTGAACCCGCGACCACCGTGAACATGTTGGCAGCAGCGTCTGGTCCGTTTACCAACAGGCCACCACGCACTTTGTAGATGTTTTTAGATGTGTATATTATTTAGAAAATAAATTAAAAATTATACATTAAGGAATATAAAGATATACACCCAATAGTCACATACAAGTCCTGACGCCACACTAAGATCGAGTCTTTTGCCGTGGAACTAAACTACGAGACTTTCTGACCTCACAAACACCCAGACCCGAAACAAATACCTGTGGATAACATAATCTTTGTGCGGGCATCGAACCCGCGGCCTCACGTTTCACAGCCAGCGTCTAACCAACAGCGCCACGGAGGATGTTGTGACTGAGACATGTATAGAGAAAATAATAAATTTTGTGCATCGTTTGTTTTTATAATTGCACCGCCTCATTATCCGGTACAATGTATGTTTCATCTTAAATGAAAAAAAAAACTTCCCTTTCTATGTCACGAATGTTGGTGAACATGCATACATAAACTCACACTTTTTCCCCGAAAAAGTACGCAGTGGAGTGCTACCACGATATCCACGTTTCACCTGTATGTTCCGTCCCTCGATGTGATGGCAGCCTATCGCCATAACAGGTAAAAAAATCCTGATTCCGGGTTGATAATGAATAGAAAGTCTAATATCACTTTGTATTTTGTTTTTAGTCACTAAAATTACAACCCCTTGTTTTAGGTAGCAGTCTTGATATACCCTGTATACTAAGAATAACTTATAAAATCTAATTTTTAAGACATCAAATACGAGTACATTTCATCGTATGCTAAATCACGAATATGAGTTAGTGTATGCATATTGCGAAACTTAACTCCTATTCAATAAGCTCAAGTGCACATATTGCAGAGAACGCGGTGACTTACCTCCATTAATAATGCATCATATCAGAACTATTAACATGCGAAAATGTTTATAAAACAGTGACTTATTATGAATAAGAAAAATAGCCAAGACATGAAGATTATATGAGGAGTTTAATAATAATAATCATTTAACATTATGCCACATTTTGACCTCGCTTTTACTGTTTTTGCGATTCATATATTTACTCTAGAGGGAGATTTACTTGTAAGATTTATAAAAGACTGTCAATGAATAACTTCGTCAATCAATACGTAAATATTGACATCAACTTCACTGAAAAAAAAGAGATTTTGTACATTAAATTGCGTCAATATTATTAAATTTAATTAATTTTAAATGTCATAATATAATAAGTTAAATTATTCGTACACGTGAAGCTGCCCCAGCTTTCGTTGGTTCTCGTTTATCCATCCCGTGGTTGTCTGGCTAAAATTGCTGTAAGCAATAAGACCGCCACAAGTGCATGTTTTTTTTTATTTATCTACAAAATACGATCGATTTTGAATCGCGTGTCTTAGAACAATATAGTACGATAGTCCCACAACAATTACTAAGTATCTAGGACGAAGTATTCGCCCACTGCACTCACATCATAACGTGAACGCAAGGCGTTTCCTCAAAACATTGGCTAGAAAGCTTTTAGTAGGGTACGGCCTTTGTTGATCAGGATAATGTCGGCTGGATTTAGAATGTCGTGTCATGGGGTTGGGGTGTGGTGCGCGAGTGTATGTCGGTTTTACATGAGAACAATATGTGGAATTATGTTATAAATACACTTTAATGATGTGACTGAGACAAACAGATGGTCCTGTCTTCATATGTAACATTCGGACTTTTCGGTTATTTTTATTTATTTATTGATATATGCTTTATTGTCCACCAAAATGAAAGACGATTACAAAACACTTTCAAACTAAAGGCATGGTTTGAATAGGCAGCCTTATCACTAGTTGCGATCTCTTCCAGACAACCTTTGGATGGATTGCATTATTGTAATATTGAATTATTAGGTAGTACAAACATTTATTTATTTAAAGCTTTATTACAGACCTGGGACTAACAATACAGAAATAAGAGAAGAAAGAAAGAAAACGTACAAAAGGCGGTCTTATCGCTCGAGGCGATCGCTTACAGACAACAAATCATGGGATGGAAAGGAGGGAACGACAGTTTTGGGGTACCATGAGGTGTACGAAAGGTTAAACAAACATATATATATATAATATACTTAATTAATGTATGTATATGTATGTAATATACTTAATTTTTTTGACGCTGAAAAGTTTCTCGTAATGTCTGATACCCACGATACAAGTCTTAATCGATCTTAATGTAGGCTTAGGACTATGTATGTATCTGTTGGGCGTACTTATTTATTATTATTAATATTTAAAACCTTACAATAAATGAACAGTAACACCGCCGAGGTATTATCATCAACTACTTTGTGTACTAAATAGTGTGATACTGTGAAACTGGGAGCGGGCTTGCGGAAACGCCTTTGTTACATTAGCGATGGCATGTGTTCTGGACACTGACGCGTCGTTTCAATGACTAGATACGGTAGGGCTGCCTGAATAGTAATTATTCCACGCTCGATGACGTGATAACGATCTAGTCTGTTGGTAGAATAATTGTACTTCGTTATGTCGCTGTTTAAGTTGGATGGATACAACCCTATTTTGTGAACTGGTTTGCAAGCGATATTTAGTTTTTTTTATTGGTATGTAAGGTGTGATGAACATGCTATTTGTCTGATGGTAAGCGGCCGCTTATGAATAAAAGCAAAGCCAAACAGCACCTTGAATTACAAAGCATTGTTGGCATACCATTTGGCTTGCCATTCTGAGACATAAGATGTTGAATCTCAATATGTCCAGTAGTTACTCTGGCTACAATATTCTTCAAACCGAAACACAACAGTGCATTTACAGTTTAACAGAAGAAATAGACATTCCGGTAATACCTATCCAGGCGGCCTCTCACATGTGAGAGAGCTACCACCCAATGACGTTTTACAAACATTTTAGCTACCACCAGTAAAAATATTTTAAGATCACTGCAGTTTGATTTTAATTTCTATTCTTTCATTACGATTGTTATTTAATCATTATAAAAATAATAATAAATTAATAAATCATGGTCGCCAACCCTACAGTAATATGAATTATTGTTAACTCGCGGTTTGCGGCCGATGTGAGTTAGGCACAAACGCTTTATTTCTAAGTGAATAGCGTCCTAAAATGTCACTACAAATACACATAACTTAAGGTTAAACAACAATAAACTAAATACCAAAAGTCTCATAAGACAAAGCTACGAAATTATGTTCTTTGTATCAGCCCATATACGTCCCACTGCAGGGCACGGGCCTACTCTACAATCGAGAGTATGATTGAGAGTGATTAGACCATATAGTCCACCACGCTGGCCTGGTGCGGGTTGGCGGATTTACATACCATAGAAATGTTAGAATAACTAATAATGTTAGAATTTGTAATTTGACAATAACTGGTTTGATATGTACAAGAAGACTAATAGCAGAAAAATATGGCCGCGCGTAAATTACACGTGAAGAGATTGCCTTTGAAATATTTATTTGTCATGTAATAATATTAGCGGGCCGGCCTGACTTCAGTCGTGTGCAGATACACTTTTTGCAAATATTCTATGGTCTTTATTTGTCAGTGGCAATATAGGAGTTTAATAGTGAAAGAAATTATCAAATCGGTCCAGTAGTTTCAGAGCTTATGCAAAGAAACAAACAAATCTTTACATTTAAAAATATTAGATTACTTGGTATTAAAAATTACCCATACGTGTAGGTATGTAGGTACTAGGTACATCTTCATTATTTATGACGATTATTTCTAGCTTATACTGTCCTATTGCAGGGCAAAGACCTTTTTCTTCACCTCTCATTTTTATAGTTCAATTAAATGGTACAACAATATATACATATAAATAAAATTGAAGTGTCTGTTTGTAAAGTGAAAATAAAAAAAATGTCCAGCTACATATCGTTATATACACGATACCCATAACGAAAATGACCTTCGATTTTTTTGTCTGTCTGTCTGTCCGTCTGTCTGTCTGTTTGTTTGTTCCGGCTAATCTGAAACGGCTGGACCGATTTTGACGGGACTTTTACTGTCAGGTAGCTGATATAATAAGGAGTAACTTAGGCTACATTTGTTTTAGAAAAATAAAGTAATGTTACAATGCCCAAGTACTGTCCAGTACCGCGCTCACGCGCATGCCACCACTGGGCCGTCACATCGGGCGCCTCCCACCACTTATCCCACAAATGATTCAATAATTAAAATGAAATACAAAAACAAAAAAAAAACAACATAAACTAATTAACTTTTTTGTTAAATTCCACGCTGGCGAAGTCGCGGGCACAGCTAGTTATAAATAAAATCATTTAACCCTCTATGAATTTCATAAACATGTGATAGTCTTCTTTGAATAAGGAAAGAAGGCCCCGTTTACCAAAGAGTTGATATATTTTTTGCTTGAATCTGCACATGGCGGTCGGTAATTTATTACTTGTCAGCAAAATGTATCAAGAACTTCGATGAGGAAAATGAAATGGGAAACTATTTCACCTTCATTTGATTATATTGAAGAAACTATTTGATTTGTATGAAATGTGTCGAGGACACTTTTGACCATTTCATATTTTTCATTTTTTTGTATTGGGTTGGACTATATTATGCTATATTGTATCAGCCTTTAATGAACCAACCACGAGATCGATTGAGAAGGGTTAGGCCACATTGCACCATACCGGCTGGTGCGGGCGTGCTTTGCACTCCATAAAAAGTCTTGTTAAGATGTTTATTTGCATGCTTACGGCATGTTTTCCTTCACAGTTAAAGTGATTGGTAATTGACTATCTGACTTTATTTCTGATTTTAAAAAATTGGCGAAATCATAGTGATACTTATGGCATCTTTGCTTACTCCTTCGGGAGTACTGGTGTGGGATTGTTTATATCTAGTTAGAATATTTAGAGGATTAATCAATATCTTTCATAAGTCGATACAATTTTGTTGGTCTGATCTTAAGCAAATGTACAGTTTATACTGAAATATAAAACCTTGCGTGGATCACTATGGTATTTTCATTTCTACGGTGATCGCGACCCAGACAGATACAAAGATACTGCTCCTCAGATTTTTTAATTTAATGAAATACACCCAACAGTCACATACCTACATAGTGTTGACCCCAAATTAAGATCAATTAAGCTTTGTGTTGAGGGTATCAGGAACCACTAGAGACTTTATGGTCTCCCAATCACTCAAAGCCAAAGCAAATACTCGTACATATGTGTGGGTCTCACAAACATTGTCTCGGAGCGGGGCTCGAACCCGCGGTCTCTAGTTTCATGAAAATAAATACGTATATGATATCAATATAATAAGTTAAAACTCGGGGACACCTGCTCTCAGCACAAACGAAGATTAAGGTTCGTTCGCTTCATAAAAAAGGTAAAAATAGCAAGAACAGCTCTATAAATACACGGTCATTTTATTTTAAGCATTTCAATAGAACATTTCCAATTACCTTCAACGAAGCAGTAATGGACGTTTCTTATAAACTATTTATTTTGATATGTTTACGCTTCATTAATCAAACTAAAGAAACATTACGTTTAATTAAATTCTAACCGAAACCAAGGGTGTACTTTCAGTCGTTTTTTTTCTATTCAAAAAGAGTAATTAATAGAACAATACTTTTACTAATTAGACATTTTTCTCCTTAATGACGTTGGGTAGAGGAATTTTTCACTTTAAGTATGATGAAGCGGGCCGGAATGGCTGAAGACGCGACATTAATAAAGGCGGTTGAAACGTGATGTCTTTCGGTCCACTTGTTGCTTATCATTTACTCGCATTATTGTGCTTTCTATGATATTTTTAGTTTATATTGTGGGGCTGTTTGCCTGTTTGCACTATACGTTGAATGAAAATTTATGTTTGTTGTTAAGTGATAAAATAAAAACAAGATTTATTCAAGTAGTAGCGGCCCGGCCCGGATTCACCACTTTAGACACACTTTTAAAGTCTAGTTTTTTTTTTTTATTGCCTTGAATGGCGAGACGAGCATGCCGTTCGCCTGATGGTAAGCGATACGACCGCTCATGAACAGTAGCAAAACCAAACAACACCTTGAATTACAAAGCAATGCTTGGCATTCCACTGCGCTCGCCATCCTGAGACATAAGATGTTAAGTCTCAATATGTCCAGTAGTTACTCTGGCTACAATGCCCTTCAACCCGAAACACAACAGTGCGTTTACACTGCTGTTTAACGGGAGAAATAGACACTGCGGTGGTACCTACCCAGATGGCCTCTCACATATGAGAGACCTACCACCAGTACCACCATATACTTGTGCTTCCTGTATACTTTTTTTCTGGTCTCGTCCCTTTAGATCCCATGCTATCATGTCTCAATCTTTACTATGAATCAAAACATGCAATCCTGTCCTCTTGTATCCCATTTCATTCGTCCTGTATAAAAGAATTCAAAAGAGTACCAAAAATACATATTGGAATTCCTTGATCATCCTATGGGAACTCCTTTTTTCGGGATAAAAAGTATCCAATTCAACGGGTTCATGATTTTAAATAGACATTTTAGATCATACCAATATGCCATAGTACGAGTATACTGTATCAGCCCATATACGTCCCACTGCAGGGCACGGGCCTCCTCTACAATCGAGAATACGATTGAGAGTGGTTAGGCCATATAGTCCACCACGCTGGCCTAATGCGGGTTGGCGGACTTACATACCATAGAAATCGCTATGGCATGCAGGTTTCCTCACGATGTTTTCCTTCACCGTTATAGTGCGTGGTAATTGACTATCAATACACACATGACTGCGAAAAGTCAGAGGTGTGCCCTGGGATTTGAACCCGCGACCACCGTGAGTATGTTGACGGCCGCGTCTGGTCCGTTTACCAACAGGCCACCACGCACTCAGTACGAGTATAATATATATATATATCATAGTCCAGAATTTTAAAGACCACTGCTAAGTTGCATTAACCTGTATGCTGTAAATCGACCAAGATATTAAACAAAATAAATGTAATGATGCCATGAATGTCACTCTCCGAACATAATATTTATATCTGAGTTTAGGTTAAACCAGTGCTAAAATAATCATCATTTAATTGGAAGAACTTCTGTTATACCATGTAATTAATATTATCAATGATCGAATTTATTTTGAAGGGTGCAAACAACCGATTTTAAACCGATCATGAAATACTTTTTATTAAAGGGAATTTTTAATGATGTTTACTCTTAGTATTTACGTTATGGCCAAAAATTAATTAAGTTTTAACGTGATGTTTATTTTTGCTTGTCCGTATTATAATGTTTACTGTAAAAGGGTTTTTGTGTGTTTTCCGTATAGTGTATAGTTCTAGATGTAATATCTCTTCGCAATTTTGAAATAATGTATGTTCCAAGCTACATATTATGTATGATGTCTTTAAAGCTAAGACATTTCAGGTCAAAAGAAGGCAAAATGGTTTATATCGCCTTTGCTATACATTTAGCATTGCAAACGTTTTTAACTATTTCCTTTTAATTCAGCACAAATATAAATAAAGAAATATTGATATGTGTTTGTTAGTGAAGAGTGAAACTAGTGGACAATTCTTTTAGTAAAAGCAAAAATGGCTTGAACAAAAAGAAAATAAAAGTCTAGTCTATTTCCTTTCTCAATAGTCATATCTAAAAAAAATAAACTAAAACTCATTACATTCTTTGAAATAAATTTTATAAAGCTAAAATTCCTAAAAGTAATTATATTTCCCCATAAACATTAAACTATGGGACATAGAATCACAAAAGATATGTTGTGAGTGACATTTCGGTCACAATGGCGACCGCGACTTTAGTTATTCGAAATTTCGTGTTTAATTAATTATTCCTTTATTTATTGTTTTCATTTCATGTGTCATCCATTGTTGCGAAATGGAATTGTAGATATGACATGAATGAGCTCTCTAGTCCATTTCGTGATATTGTTATGTTTGACGTCATCACGAATGGTAGCAATTTAAATAAATAACACCCAACAGTCACATACATAGTCCTGACCCCACACTAAGATCGAGTCTTGTGTCGTGGGTATCAGGAACTACGAGAGACTTTTCGGTCTCACAAACACCCAGACCCGGAAGAAATATTTGTGGGCCTCACAAACATTTCTCTCGGTGCGGGGATCGAACCCGCGGCCTCTCGTTTCACAGGCGGCGTCTAACCAACTGCGCCATGGAGGCTGTCAATTTCAAACTAATATGTGTTGTAGGCTGTAGTTTATCAGGAATGGCCTCGAATGCACCTAGGTTAATGGATATAGCCAAAACCCTTGTCTTTTAGAATTTACATGTGTATTTTTTGTTAATTAAGTTTTACTGTAGTTCATTTGAAATTTGATGGAAATGTCTGAAGAAAAATTGTACACCACATGTGGACAATGTTTCTTATTCTAATCTACCAACTCGTACCAGTGTGGTAGATTATGACTTACGCTCTCATGGTACCAGTTCTTTTAGTTCAACAAAAGGGACGGAAGGACTTAAGTAATAGGGATACAGATAATAAAGATACATACCAACTTTTTTATGTCATAATTTAGTTCTTTTCTCTCAAAATAACAGTCTTTTCCGAAGTTAAAACAATGAACTAAAATATCGTATTAACAAATACTGCATATTCGACTGTACACTTGACAAAATGTAAGAAATGTGCTTTATGTTTCCTCTGTGAAATACGATTTCGTCCGCGTTTATTTAGGATTTGGCTAAGCTGGGTTTGATATATGTTATACAAAATAGTTCAGCAGTGCTGTAGGTATAGTTGTTGTGTTTAATCGTTCCTTGTCAGACTATGGATGAACATAATATAATCTAAAAGCTATTGACGCGTAACTACTGGATACAATGAGATTTAGGGCCAGTTTCACCAGTTCTTGATAAAGTCCTTGATAGCTGTCTGGTACTCATCTGTCACATAATATATAAATCTCGGTTGCAATAGGGTTTTTAGTATTTTATCTGACAGATGAGTGCCAAATAGCTATCAGGGACTTTATCAGAAACTGGTGAAACTGGCCCTTAACATGTTATGTTCATGGTGGTATTTGGTTTTGCTACTGTGCATGAGCGGTCGTATCTCTTACTATCAAGTGAATAGCAAGCTAGTCTCACATTCAGAACAATAAAAAAAGAGGCTGGTAGTACAAATAAAATTAAATAAAATAAATATTTATTTATCGCATTGTTTGAGATATGTTTTCATAAAGAAAACAGACAAGAAAAAACAAGCAATTATACTGTAATCTAACAGTATTAAAATGTGTATGACTGCTTTGGTGGCGTAGTTGTACTACGGTACGATTACAACGCTGAGTTTGAATCCCGGGTGGGGTAAAGTGTTATTGTAGTTGCTGTAAATCTTTGATTACTGTATCAGCTCATATACGTCCCACTCCAGGGCACACGGGCCTACTCTACAATCGAGACTTTGATTGAGAGTGGTTACGCCATATAGTCCACCACGCTGGCTTAGTGTGGGTTGGCGGACTTTGCATTCTATAGAAAATCTCACTCATCGCTATGGTATGCAGGTTTTTTCACGATGTTTTCCTTCATATTTTCCTTATTTTTATTTGTTTTTATTTTTTTATTTTATTTATTAAGGAAAACTTACAACTAGCACTATACATTATCAACATAAACAGTAAACAAAGAAAAGGTCAATTACAAGTTTTCACTGATATGAACTGTATGTAAAGAAAAAGAAAAAAAAAATAAAAAAGAAGGAGGTAAACTATAACTAACTTAATAATACATAATATTTACCAAGTACAGATATTACTTGTTAGGTACGTGCGCCAAAGTAAATATTACACATCGTTTTCTTAAATTTCTTGGTATTGGTATTAAATAGATCTATATCAACATCCCAATAGATAGCATTGAGTGATCGACAGGCTCGTAAAAGGTAACTATTTTGTCGGTATACAGAATTGGTAAATGGAACATGTAAGGGATTTGGTTTCCTGAGCGAGGCAGTATGAGTGCGCAACCCTATCATACCCAGTAATTCTGGACAGTCAACTTTACCATTAAACACATTTAAAAGATACGATAAATCAGCTACTCTTCTACGTTCATGTAATGGTAGAATATGAAAGGTTCTTCATCTACTGAAATAATTGTCGTTATATTTTCCGGAACGATATTGCAGATATCTTAAGAATTTTTTTTGTATTTTTTCAATGCCGTCAATATACACATTATAATTAGGGTTCCATACTTGCGAGGCATATTCCAGGTGACTGCGGACGAAAGCACAATAGAGGATTTTAAGAGTTTTGATGTCATTAAATTCCGAACTTAGCCTAAGAATGAAACCGAGTGCCATTGATGCTTTCTTAATTGTATTTTGTATATGGATATTAAATAGTAGCTAGGAGTCAAAAGTAACGCCAAGATCCTTAATGGTGTTAACACGGTTAATAATGGTTATAGTGCGCGGTGATTGACTATCGAACATAACTTGGAAAAGTCAGAGGTGATGGCAGCCGCGTCTGGTCCATTTATCAACAAGCCACCACGAATTTTCATTTTATAATATAATGATCATGTAGTAGAAGCATTCCAAGTTTTTGCTGCTTGGCCTGGGAATGAAAACCAGAACTTGAATGATCGCAGATCAAAATTCTTATGTTCATAGCTGTAGGTTTTGTTTGTGAAAAATGTTGTACAAAATAAACTTTTTGACTATGTTTATTATTTTACTGCCATACCATGCCTGAGACGCAATCGATTGTGATATCATCCCTAATCGCAAAATGTGACGAGACGGAAGAAAATACTTCAGACGTAACAGTAATCATATGATAGGATTTACTGTTCGGAAAGTTGTTTTTCAATATGAGCTTAAGTTATTCAATATCGTTGTGTAAAAATAAAGCAATATAATCCTTTACTATGGCGACACCTTGCGGTGAAACGCCTGAATTATTTATCACTTTCTTTCAAGCAGAAATAAACATAATGTTATAAAAATAAAGCTTTCGTGTGAAATCCGCGTAATTTCCGGAGCGCCGGGATAAATAAATATGAGTCTAATGGACCATCCACACTCTCCTATCTAGCATTATTTTATATTAGGTCGACAAGATATAATACCCCTAATCTGTAACTGCAGTAAGTAATAATTGTGTGGTTATCAGTCACCGATTGGTACAATTTTGCCGGCCTGGTCAAAACCGGAGATACAAAGGTAAAACGGAAACGGAACACAATGGACGTATGGATATGGAAAAGTTGACGGTCAATCTGATAATTAGTATTTGGAGTTACTAATCGGGTTTGCTCTGGGTTCCAACACAAAATCTTCAATTCCGTAATAACTGTCGCAACAAACAGGGTTATAACTCACTTAAATTATAAAGTAATTACTAACAATCAATAGAACATGTTTACATCTTTAATCTTGAATTGGGCTTCAATAAGTTACACCTCAATCAATCTCTAGAATAAGTCAATACCTTCTTTGATGAATTAGGATTTTAACTATTTGGAACTTGTAACAGCATTTTAAGCATTGCCAAATTCAGACAAAGCTACGAAATTATGTTATTTATTCTTTACTAGCGGCTCGGCCCAGCTTCGCCCTGGTGCAAATAGATATCTCACACATAAACCTTCCTCTTGAATCACTCTATCGATTAAAAAAAACGAATCAAAATCCGTTGCGTAGTTTTAAAGATTTAAGCATACAAAGGGACATAGAGACAGAGAAAGCGACTTTGTTTTATACTATGTAGTGATTTGTATGAGTGTTAGAAATAGTTTTTAAGGTATTGAGCATGCTTGGCTTACTAATTATTGCTTTGAAACTTGAGAATTAATATTATGGGATTGAAATTGTCTTGTTTGACAAAACTCTAACTAAAAATCACAGAGTAACTACCTAGAATTTGAACTAGCTACTAAATAGAAGGCAATCGCCGTTAAAATATACATAAATATTTTACTTTGCACAGTTTAACGTACGTCTGGCAGATCCATAAAAGAAAAAATGAGATAATAAACATAAGCTCCCGTGACAAGGGTAGGGCGTAGAGTGACCTGCCAAAAATGTTGCTTTATCCCATATCCCTTTTAGTTAGGGTGTTTCCTTTTTACATAGAATTGTCGGCCCTCCTCTCAATTGTCGTAACTTTGCAACTCCATTTGGCAATTGTAGATATTCGATATAACATGATGCTTTTTGAATACATTAAGTTATTTTTTATATATTTTTTATTTATTTTAATGTATCGAATAATAGGATTAGAGGTGATTTAGAACGTAAAATATGAGGACTATGGTCTGTTTCATCTAAATTGCCTAAATTATTTAGATACAAATTCTGAGGTGAAATTACTAGTTAAGGTCCGACTCCAGGGTTCAGTTCTCCTCTACAATTGAGAGTACGATTGAGAGTGGTTAGGCCTTATAGTCCACCACGCTGACCTAGTGCGGACTTTACATACCATAGAAATTCATACAAATCGCTATGGTATGCAGGTTTCTTCGCGATGTTTTCCTTCACTGTAAGAGTGCGTGAAGACTAGATAGACTATCAATACACACATGACCTCAAAAAGTCAAAGGTTTGCCCTGGGATTCGAACCAGTGACTACCGTGAACATGTTGGCCGCCGGTCTGGTCCGTTTAGCGACAGGCCACGACGCACTTTCATATTGTAGTGTAATGATCCATGTAGTAGAAGCATTCCAAGTGTGTGCCGCGCGATCTGGGAATGAAAACCAGAACATGAATGATCGCAAATCAAAATACTTATGTTCATAGCTGTAGGTTTTGTTTGTGAAAAATGTTGTAAAAAAAAACTTTTTGACTATATTTATTATTTTACTGCTATACCATGCCTGAAACGCGATCGATTGTGAAATCATCCCTAATCGCAAGATCTGACGAGTATAAATACATTTCATTTCAAATACATTTCATTTCAATGTTCGGAAAGTTGTTTTTCAATATGAGCTTAAATTATTCAATATCCTTGTGTAAAAATGAAGTAATAGAATCCTTTACTATGGCTATAAGAAATATATAAAATTATATTCTTGCATATCATTATATGCAACAATATAATTTTATGCCGCGTGTTCCCTACTAAATAATTATTTTTCACATACACGTTAATTAAATATCGAAACAAAAACCAAGCAAGTTATTAATTTTATTTTAACACAAAGCCCATTCATAAATCCAACGTAACAATGTGTGAGCGAAATTCTTGTTTATTAATGTTTATGAAGGAATTATATTCTTTAAAAAATATTGGAACGCTCGCACACAAGTAATAAGATTTTTATTCAGACTAACTGTCCATTACACCCAACAATATTTTGAGTCAGTCTATCAGGCACATAATTTCACTGTTAAACGTAAGTCTTTTTCCATATAATGTATAGTGACAACCGCTGTCCAAACCGGGTTTGACTGAATCTAAATCATTATTATCCGCAATGTCTATTTTTCCCTTAAACTGCAGGGTAAATACACTGTTGTGTTTCGGATTGAAGCGCTTTGTAGCCAGAGTAACTACTAGACATATTGAGACTTAACATCTTATGTCTCAGAATGGCGAGCGCAGTGGAATGCCAAGCATTGCTTTGTAATTCAAGGTGTTGTTTGGTTTTGCTACTGTTGTTTTGTTATGTTGTTTACTGGTTATGAGCGGTCGTATCGCTTAACATCAGGCGAACGGCATGCTCGTCTCGCTACTTATTGCAATAAAAAAAATTAAAACACTAATGGATTCAATGAATTATTTTCATTACCTTTTCAATGTTAACATACGGACCCGATGGTGGGCTGCTCGTCATAAATATACATATGTAACATACTGTGTTTATTTGGACTTGAGTACAATCGTTAAGCACCTTCACTTCAAAACTTTTTTCGTACAAAGTGGATGCTTACCTTAACAACAGGTGAAAAAAAAAACAATGTGCGTAGGCAGTAACTGTCACGCGCGTACACTCGAAACCATTTGGTTATTATGAAGCCGAGTATTCCCGAACGTACGCCGTCGTAAATTGGGTCAGACCTCCAGAGTATAGGTGCCATTATAAAAGGGCTCAGTAATAAATCTACGCGACGTTTCTGCTCTGACATGTCTTTGTTTTAGGATAATGTTTGGGGTATTTTATTTAAGAATCAGACACAAATAAATTTGATTTTATTTTATGAATATTTATTACTTAAGTATGTTTTATAGTCTGCCAGTTCGCAATAGGTCTGCGACGAGGATTATGGCCTAAACCCTGTCAATCGTATAGGAGGGGGCTATAATATAAAACCTTAATTTATATATTTACGTGGAGCTATAATTTAGAATTTTATTCTCCCATTAAACCTAAGTTTATAAAAATGCCAACCCGCACTAGGCCAGCGTGGTGGACTATATGGCCTAACCACTCTCAATCGTACTGTCGATTGTAGAGTAGGCCCGTGCCCTGCAGTGGGACGTATATGGGCTGATACAATACAATACAATACAATACAATATAAAAATATTCGATTGCTTTGATTAGTTAATTAAGGATCTTTTTTTATTTAAAACATATAATTTGGCCAGATTTGGATGATAAGCTTCTTGGGATGCTGTGATTTATAATGCAAAATCTCTTGACTTGGCGTCATAAATCACAGCTTTCTGTAACAGGCAATGAAATTTAAGTTGCATTCACCGGAAAAATGCACGTATTTTTCTCTTCAAGGTTTTTTCAAGATTAAAGCGTAGTAAAAAGAACATTACGCGGTTCTTTTGAAGCGTAATATAATGTTAGCACAAGCATAAAATATTATTATATTCCGGGACACGCAAAAAAGTTCTTAAAACCATAAAATTTGTTGCATAAATTCTAAACATTACATCAAATACGATGACCATAATTCTTCTAAAAGTAGTATTCGCATCAGTTGTAGTTATAATAATTCTGTTTCTATTATGGGAATGTTCTTCTTCTTTTACCTGGTGTTATCCCGGCCGGTGCCAGGGTCCGCCTTATGGCTAATTCTTCTCCATTTCACCCGATTTTTTGCATCCTCAATAGTGAAGACCATTGACCCTCTTATCTTCCTTGACGACATCTATCCAGCGCTCCTTTGGTCTACCCCTCGGTTGAGGTTTGGGAATATTGAGGCTCAGGCACACATGGCCAACGTACTCCTGTGGCTTTTTTAGCAATGGTTTCTATGTAGGTTTTATTAAGCTTATGATTATAAAATGAAAGTTAGATCAGGGAGTTAGACTAAAAGGTCTAACCTCGATAGAAATTATGTTAGATAGTCCGTTGTAGAATAAGCCAAATAATTCTTCAATATTTCTATTGGTGAAAAAAGTACAGCGTGTGACAAAAATATAGTTTTTATCTTTAATAAAAATATCTCTATCTAAACTCAGCCAAGTTCTACGCTAGTTTATTTTAATAATCGTATTTCACCCAGCGGCCTTTTTAGGTTTGCATATTTCATACTGGCGTTTTAGTACTCAAGCTTTTGAGATCGCAGGTGGATGCTAGCCGTATTTACTTTCATTTAAACTTTGTTTAGACAGCGCTAATGCTTAGGAAGTGGGTAAGTATTTACTGCGAGCTCCAGCTATGTCACTCGACAGTTTCGATGTAAAATTTAATTATTATGTTGGAAGTTACTGGTGGTTTCGTGTAAGGGCTATGGCTATGTATTTATTTAACATTAATTTTTTAAATTAATATTTTATTTTGTGTCTAAAATGTTGTTATTATGACACGATGGCTAAATGAGGGCTTTTATCAATTACGAGTGATATATTTGAGAGGTGGCCGCACAGTTAGATAACGTAATCCTAACATTATTTAAGTAAATTTACAACAATATTAAGTTTAAATTGGCTTTTTAATTACTTTCCAAAAATACTCGTACTTGTGGACATAAAACTCCAAAGTATATAAAATAGAAAAACAGAATAAAATCTAATATTACAACTTATTAAGCAAAAAACATAGATGATTACTCTGTTCTAGTCTCTATGGTATTCTAGTCTAGTCTTATACGGGTATATAAAGATTAAACACGTTGCCTCTTAAGTAAATCATATAAAATATTACAGTACAGCGTGTGTGAAGGGTTGTGATGTGAAATGTTATTCATTACAGCCAGTAGAAATTTACGATAAAATTAATGAGTGCGCAGTTAGCGAAAAGCTAAGAATGCATGTAGGTTAGAAGGAAATTCCCAAGCGTTTTATGCTTATAATTTGATGTAGTTCATAGTAACTAGCGAATCGGTTCGGCGTTGCTCGGATGAAATTTTGGTACTTCGATTTATTTCGACATACATCACTACTATCCCTTTGTGGATATATATACAAATTGGCGTTTCTGTATCTGTATCAGCCCATATACGTCCCACTGCAGGGCACGGGCCTACTCTACAATCGAGAGTACAATTGAGAGTGGTTAGGCCATATAGTCCACCACGCTGGCCTAGTGCGGGTTGGCGGACTTACATACCATTAGACTTACATAGCGATTTATAATTGGCGTTTACTAGACAAAAATACAAGATATAAAATAACAATTTTTTTTTTTCTTCAGTTAAGCTTTATCCTACTTGTTACACTATTGACTGCCCTCTCTTTTTTTACATCTCTTATTCATCTCAAGGTAGTCGGAGAGAAATTCCCTCGAGCGATTCGACCGTATTTTGTAACGCTATGTATAAGTAATATAATGTTCCATTATTAAGTTTATTTTATGTACAATAAAGGATATAAATAAATAATAAAATTATGCAACTTTTAATAATAATATTATTACGCAAGTTTTAAACGATAATGTGTATGTCGGGGTGTTCTTATGTAAAGCCCATGTGTTAAATAGTTATAAATCGGCCCTTAGGACTCTACGGGTAGTTGTAGAGGTAATGTTATTAAAGGAAACCCTGTTATGGTTCTATTTCACTATCCACAGTCAGAGTAAGAATGGGAGCATGACAGTTTGCAATATAAACCGCCTCCGAACCGTAGTCAGGGCATTCAAGATCCAGTAGTCGGCAGTGAAGCATTGGCATACGCGTGTTTATTATAAAAGTAACAAGTTGTCGAAGATATTCAGATAAACTGTTAAACAATACAGACCGGTGACATTATCACCGGTCTGGTTAATTAACACCAAGTTTTATTTCCGACCATCCGACATGTACATTCCCATTTCAGTAATATTGATGTTTTTAAAATGGAGCAATAAGACAGCGCCTCTAAGTAGAGCAAATCAAAACTAATAGGAACATGTATGAGATAATAATTTTCAACAGCAGTCCAGCCCCGACCACGTATATAACACGGGTGATTTTAATCAACAAAACATAAATCTCCACAAGCATTTCAATTTAAATTTAGCGAGCGTTTATCACCGGGCAGGTTGTGAAAGTATGTGAGTTTAATGAAAGCATTCCTTACTTACAGACGCCCTTGAAACTCTTCTCAGCACTTCACACTTCGTCTTTATGCACTTATACTAACTGGAGATGCCTTATTAAACACATTTTAGAGTAGAACTAATTAATTTTTAAAAAGCTTTATAAAGATCCGCGCGTTTGAAGTTCAACCTATGCTCTATTTAGATTGTACTTCACTTAACATCAGTTGCTTCCTGGTTGTTACTCTTAGTCTGACTTTGAAAAAAGGAGGTTCTTAATTTACCTGTATGATTTTATTCAATTAAATTGTCCGTCAGGTGGTCAAATGTCTCCCTTAATTACTTCTACTTAGCCATATTAATTTCTGTTGCCGTCCTATACACTCGTATGCTACTCATGTCGTCGATTCCGTCACGCCATATTTTGAGAGTTTAGCCCAATAAAAAAACTGCTAAAACTAATGCATTGGAAGCACTGATATTAAATTTTAAATGCTTCAGAAGAAAGTTTGGCATATTTAGGACATTTTAAATGTCTTACTTGGGCAGATCGAGGGCTCTGCAAAACAGCAATCTTTAAAAAGCCCAATGATAGAAGTTAAGTGATATGAACACTTCAATTTATAGGTCAACCTCAACATTTTCGCTGTCTTCGTGCAAACGCTTTCATCAAAAAAGATAAAATATTTCGCAAGCAAGTGACGCAAGAGTTTTGAGTAAACAGTAAACACCAATCCTTGTGACGTTTCGAGGTCTAACAAGGAATGCTTTTAGTGTGATTATGTCGTTGAATCTTTTGCATTTCGCTCAGCGAGACCACTATTATTACCGAAGTCATTCCAGGATATGGACTGCTTTGGTGTTGCCATGCTAAAAAGTAGGTTAGATTTTTTAGACAGATCCTTTCATAATGTATTGAAAACATTCGATGTAGAGCATTAGGCTTTAGGAGAGTTTTAGACTCAGTCCTTATTAATAAACTTGGATGAGCTTTAGCCTGTTTTTTTTTTTGTTTTGGATTAACTTTAACCCAAGGCTTTAGAATAGACTCGATTATTTTGTTCATTCTTTTTATTTTAAAAATTAGGGATTGTCATATTAGGCTGAAGTACATCCGTGTTTATTAACTAAGTCGTGAATACATCGCTATTCAAAATAATAGAGTCAATTTTTAAGCATTGGGCTAAGTTAGTAAGTTAGTCTCTAGCTCATCCGAGTTTGTTTATAAGGGCCATAATTTATACTTACAAACCAGTCGATAGTAATTATGACTCCACCACATTGGATATAAGTTTAAATAATTATTATTTGAATATATTATTTTAATGTTTGTTAACTGTTTTTTTGCACATGCAGGCATCATCATTTAAAAGTGAATTTAAATTCTCTTAATTTTTTCCGTAAATAATATTTCTATCAATTTGTTCAAATTTCGGTAATCTTTAATAATTCATTAATAATAATTTGAAATTAGGTTATGTATTTACACATTTCTTGGTTTTCTGCCTATTTAAACACTATTTTTAACACTAATGAGGTCTTTACCATCTCTGTCTATGGTATGATGACAAGTATAATATATAATCAAAGGGTATGTTAATACTCTTGCTTACCAACTTTGCCTTAAAGTACAAGAAATATTATATCTTATTATAACCTGGCAACCTCTGAAACGAGAGAACAACGCAGTAATGACGACGTAATGTCTCACGAAACGTGTGGGCGTATCTATTCTAGTAATGAGACTATTGTCGGGAATATTGTATGCAGATATCATATGTCTTAATTATAATACCTTAGTTCGCAATGTCGTGACTTGTTTCTGCTTGTTACATTTAATGTCCTACGAATTGTGCGAGTGAATTAAATAATAAATCTCTGTATAGGTTTTAGTCGCCGAAACTCTTCATAATTCGTGATGTTTTAAAATGATTCTTTAGTTACTGAATTTTTTTTTCAGGCTACATGCTAATAATATATATGGTTCCATAAAAAGACAGTGTGGATAAACAATATGTTAATTTCGTCAACCTGCAAAAATCCAGCGAGGTAGTGTTTGGGACTTGGAAAAGGACATAGGCCATTTTGTTGCTAGGTACATTAATTCTTTGGGGGAACAAAAAAGCAATCGCTTGTGGTCAAGTATTTTCAAGTTTGATGTTAATTAAGTAGGACTTAGGAGTGACATGCAATTGATAAAATAAAATATATTTGCATCAATGATGAACCAAGCCACTAGTTTATATAAAAAATAACCATGGCCTACGTAGTAACATCTACGATAGTGATTATACCACGTCTCAGTTTATTTTTTAACTCAATAAAAAAATATAAATCCACGAAATGCGTATAAACGTAGACAATTTAAATTAAAGTACAGTAAGTACGTCATTCGAAACATAAAACGCCTTATTACAAATGTAAGCAACGGCGTGCCTAAATGAATTTGCTTTAATATTGACGCAGGCGCCCGTTTTTAGTGGCATTACAATAAAGGTGGCTTACACTCAACGTAGCAACAGATGGTAACAAATTTACATTTTACTGCTTATTTCACGTTTCAACAAATCTCGCATAAATAATATTGAGATTGTTCATTTATGGGTATAGGCTGTGTGAGCAATAAAATTGTTTTGGATTGTTTCTAGTTGGTATTATGTATAAAAGAGAAACTATGAAAATTGTAGAACTTAAGCCTTAAAGTAAGATTAACATTCTATAAAGGTTTAAAAAATATAATTAATGGACAATGGTGTGGGTTATATTTTGGACAATGGTGTGGGTTATATGTGTGTAAACTCGTTTAGTTATTTTTTTTATGTTTGTTATTAGCATGTAACCGTTTATTGTCCCTTGTAAATAAAATAAAAATATTTTATGTTTACTCAGTTCCCTCTTTCTTACTGTATTTTTAGTCATAGGAATCCACTGCTGGACACCCCACAGATCTCCCCCATGATTTTCACATTGACCTGGTGGAGGCGACCTGCATTCAGCGACTAAGACTCAAAGATAATTCAATTATTAATTTAGGTTCCACATAGGCGTTTTTTTAAATTCCTTATTTTGTGGTCATTTTAAATTTTCTACGGAAACTGGCCAGCATTTCTAATATCCCTTTTCACGGGACTATGTTTAAATTGTCTCCAATTACGGAGTTAGATTCAATGTAGTGCGCTGTAAACGCGAGTTGTTCAGGTCGGGAGCATGACTCAGAACATACGGCGTGTCAAACTGTCGGTTCCGGTAAATGTGAAATGCGGCTATTTATAGACGGAAACCTTAATACAACTTGATATTGGATAATTGATTGAAACTATCAAACGATCTAAATGGTAAATTATGATATAAAGTAATTTTGAGTCGATGTCTTACAACCGAACATAGTGAAGATCTAGTGGGGTGGAAAAAAATTGCAGAAAAGTGGATTTAGAAGAGATCACTGATATAAGCTGATTTAACGACTTAGCAGATTTGGGTGAAGTTGCTAGAGTAGACAAAAAGTTAACGTGCTGATTTAACTCACATTAGGCTACTTTTTATCAGGATATGATTTAGCGTTTAGGAGTGGTGCCATCAAAGTCAATGGTACATCAGTCATCAGTATAGTGTAGGTGGTAGAGCCACACTGTAGTCATTCATGACTCAGCATGAATGGGCAGGCTCGTCCAGGGTGGTACCAATTTTTCACAGAAGATCGACGTGAAACGATAGCTTTGCTGTCGCGTCATGTTTGGTGAGTGAGATTGCCGGATGCTCTTTCCTCTTCTCCTTTTTCCTTTCCACTCCCCTTTCGATTTGATAGGCCAGTAATACATCCATGATGCAAGCGTTGTGGACGTTTGCTCGTTTGCCGGACCAATGGAATAAAAAAAAATGAACAAAAGTATGTTAAATTATTATCGAGGAAAAGGACGATATCATTTGTACTTTGCTTTCGTTCGTTGCTTTCGATCATGTTTTTAATTAACTGTTTGAGCATTTTAGTAGATTCATGATACTTCCTACATTAGGTACTTTTATGTAAACAGTTCAAAGTTGTCACCGAATCGTACCCACGTGAACTCAAATCCAGGCAATAGTTTGAAACTGAAATATGATGCGTTCTTACCCAACTGAAACAATGTAAAGATTAATGATAAAACGAAACTAATACCAGTTAGCGGGGAATTCTAAATAGCGTGTAGGTATTTGTATTAATTGACTAAATAACGAGCGGGGGCAATTCAAATGCAATCTGTGCAAATCGGCGAATGGCGGGGAATTATGGCGCCAAAGATACGGATCTGGCGGGTCGAGTGACCGCCGACCGCCGACCCGGGCTTCGTGTCATGTGGGGAAGGGATGCTATCGAATATCGATGTTTTGTTTTTTTAAATAAATTTTTATTAAATTATTCGCTTTTTGAAATGTTGGGGCTGTATGTTTTAAGTAATCTTATTTGGTGGAAATGTATGTTATGCTTTGTGATGTGCAGGAGAAGAACTTTATAAATATTTTTTACTGGTGTTAGTCCAATTATTATTTACTGGTCGAGGGAAAATTAACGGAAATTGATGTTTAAGTTTCATTATTGCTAGTCAACAACATAAATCTTAAAATACGCTCTACCTTATGGATGACTGAGTTGCATAAATCTAGATTTAAATCTAAAGCCACTTTTTAAAATGGAACCATCATATTATACTTGTGGTATGTTAAAACAGTGTTACTATAAGAACACTTTCTATTGTCGCTATACTTAGTATGTAAAGAGTAAAGTTGCGATCAATTGGCCCAATTCATTGCCCTGATGCATTAAGCTAACATAGCGAATAATAAATGCCTATCGATACTTCCAAAACATCGACTTTTCCCAACATAACCCAATGACTTATGTATAAAGTTAAACGCGATGAACGAAATTGCAAATTGTAACCGAAACTAATTATTCTATAACACCTACAGCTACGTTATATAAATAAAGGAAATTATAATGAACGGGAGAATTTTGAAATATTTACACTGTTCGAGGAACAGTTTAATATTATTTGACATTTAAGAGGTACTACTTGACTTTTAGCCATAGATTTATATTTAGATACGCCTCCACTAATATTGTTTGTTTACTTATGAATTCTACTTATAATATATTTGGCTATGTGTGGTGCGATCCTATCTCTTAATGGAATAGTGACGTCACGTATTTTGATAGTGAAGTGTTTCAGAAACTTGTATCGACGAGGTACACTGAATGTATTTGAGGAAACATTTAATTAGTTTGATGGTGGAACACATTCATAGGAATTTGTACGATAATTTGGCGTGATTTATATTCAGTAATAGAAAATATTTTGACGTTAGCAATATTGTCAATAATTCGGTTTAATACTTTTACGAATATCTGGGAAAAGAAGAAATGTAATAAGTGAGAACCTTAAAATATAAACTGTTTCAACTGGGATTAAAATTAAAAATAGACACCATAAAGAATGGAAAAGCTAAATAATAAAAATATTAATAAAATTATTAAAAATTATCAAAATAAAACAAACGGCAACGACGAGTAAGTAACTGTACATGTTTAACCCGGGGTTCAGGCCGTTGCGAGAATTCCAAAACATTCCTACGCCCTGTATAGGCAATAATGTTCCGTAATTACGGAATAACTCCTCTGTACCGGCACTATTTATTTAATCACTTTGACGGGAAAATAATGGATGCCGTCGCCCATCAAAACAGAGGCCAATCTATCGCGTGGAGTGTAACATGATGAAGCCCGGGATATTGCGGATTAAATAATTTTCGTGCTTACCAATAATGACTCCGGATAGCACAGGGTAATTTCGGATGAGCGCTTGCACCTAAATGGTACTAGGAATCGATTTGTGTCGGCACTTTATTCCTTACCTAGGAACTAAGTAAGCTGTCTCGTAGTTAGGCTTGATGGGCTTCGGTTCGGGGAAGTCGCTGCCCTTTTCGAAGTAAGGGTTTAATGTGACGTAGAATGCTATGATGACGAAGTAAACTTTTTTCTAATGATATAGTGAAGGAATTGCACCTTATGGTGTGTATTTGTGTGTATGTAGGTAAATAAATAAATAAATACACCCCACAAGCACATATATAGTCCTGATCCCACATTAAAATCAATTAAGTCTGGTGAAACTACGAGAGACTTTTCAGTCTCACATACACACGGACCCGAAACAAATACTTGTGGGCCTCACAAATCCGCGGCCTCTCGTTTCACAGTCGATGTCTTACTAAATGCGCCACGTAGGCTGTCTGCCTGCGCCTGTAGATAGATAGAGTATCCACCGAAGACGAGTAACTAATAGGCATACATCGACGCTAGTAATAATATTTAAAACATTGTATATTGTAGTTTAAGAAAAGGCCCAATGGAGCGGCATAGTCGTGTTTGACTAAGCTCCTTAAATAAAGAGAGAAAAAAAAAACTCTTGTTGGTCATCACAGTCGTGTCAGCCTAATTGTATTCAGAATTCTGAGCATACAAAAGAAAAGTTGTCGTACTTTAATGGGTATTTATCCACTGTGTATTACGGTATTATCCGGGCTAATACTGATAAGGGATAACCTTCTCGTGTCATCAGGAAACATACATAGGGTATGAAGAGTGCGATCGAAAACGAAACCAGGTGGTAGCTTATTACACATTACACCTTGCAAAAAGAGAACTAATTTAGTATTTTTTTTTATAAAATAAAAACCATTAAACGTTTTCAAATTCGGGGAAATTGAGCATACGGTTCACAGTAAGTGATCACCGTCATCCATGCACATCTTAATCATCATAGGGTAAAGTTACAAGTAACTATATAGTTACAAAGATACGATCCCTTGAAATCGTCAACAACGTTTTGATTCACAGGAAGAAAAATAAAGTGAAAATTGATTGATAGACGAAACAACTTCTATTGAATGTGAAATCGTCGGCACGGCTTCAATGAAGGCTTCTATGAAATAAATTAATTCCCGAATATTATCAGTTTAATTATAGGGTGTAAATCAAAAGATTGAAGTACCGAGAAGTTTTATTTTTGAGTATTTACATTAAATTATAAATTGCGATGCTCTTCCTGGAACATCGCGGCATTGAGTTCTACGTGAAATATATTCCAAGGACAAATATACTTTTGAGAAAAAGGCACAATACGATGAGAAAATAAATTAATAAACCGTCCCTATATTGGCTTCTAAATCCCCTCGAAAAATAGATACACAAGACAAGATAATTTGTAATTCTAGTGTCCAAAACCAAATATCAATAACCCTATATCACAAGAGTAATTAACGTGGTTTACGGTAATATGAACGCGTTTTGACTGCTTGTTTGGCAACGTAATAAATATCTCTGCAAACACTACAGGGTTTAATTCATTTCTGTCTACCGCCGATTCTGTTTATATCATTTGACTAATATTGTAAACCGGACGAACGCTCCCAAATATTACATTCTTCTTGTGGGCTGTATAAAAAGACTGAATTTTAGGTAAGATTCCATTAAAATAAATGAAAAGAATGAAGGTACCACCGCAATGTCTATTTCTCCCGTCAAACAGCAGTGTAAACTCACTAATATGTTTCGGGTTGAAGGACATTGTAGCCAGAGTAACTACTGGACATATTGAGACTTAACATCTTATGTCTCAGGATGGCGAGCGCAGTGGAATGCCAAGCATTGCTTTGTAATTCAAGGTGTTGTTTGGTTTTGCTTCTGTTCATGAGCGGTCGTATCGCTTACCATCAGGCGAACGGCATGCTCGTCTCGATGTTCATAGAAAAAAAAGAATAAACCTTGGCGAGGGCAGCATGGTGCAACTCCACAGCCTAAGCGTTTTCAGTAGTAAAGGAGCTTATTGCATTGCACAAAGAGATACATGAGCTGATTTATCTCGTAGTTTTGTTAGTTTCAGACCCAGTCCTGACCCCATGTGGATAATCAAGTCTCGTTACATGAGTATTAGAAGGTCCAGAGAATTCGTTCTTATAACACAAAGACTTGAAGCCAATATTGGCAGATCATCCATCTCCAACGCTTTGACAGACTAACAAAACAGTGAAATAACATGGACCCGTTTAAGCCCAATGGACTAGAAATTATTTGGGTGTGTGAATTTGTAGTGAATAGGGCATTTTACGTAGCAAGGGATTTTTTTAATGCTTAGTTGCGGAACAAGAATCCTTCCTCCTCTGTTCGACAGCTGGTTGCTTAACTAACTGCGCCACGAAAGCTGTCACCTATTTGATAAATATCGTAATAAAGAAGGCACACCCGAATATCAACATTCCTGCCGTCAGCCATGTATAGAGAACGCATGTTTATTAATTTTGGTTTACCTTTGCTCCTTCCTTATTCAGAAATATGAAGTATGAATTTATGATATTCTAAATATCTGCGATAATATATATACGGTAGGCCGAAGTCCTGCAATGGGTATTTTAAATGAGTCGATAATACAACGATTATATAACAATATATAACAACTTATATCGTATAAATGTGATGATTGGTTTGTCCAGCTAATGTGTATTTTTATATAAAGTTAGTTGTAGCTTGCATACTGACTTTATCTTCTTTTCTAGCCAGAAAATAGCTATGCATAAAGCATATTTATTCGCCATAAACTAATTAAAATTATATTTACAGGATTTGTAAATAATTAGTCTTGAAGAAGAGCCGTCTGTGCATTTATGATCGTCGCAATAAATAATAAAGTAGAGTCTGTGTTATTTTGGAATTCCTTATTAAGGTTGAAGAAAGAAAATACCATAATTATGCATGAATTCTTTTTAACCATTCGTTTTATGTTGTAAGGTGATGGTAAGCTATTTTTGGTTTAACACCCAGTCTGCCTTTAGACATTGACTCGTAAAATATAACTTATACAACCTTTAGCGTCCTTGCTAACCCTAATCTAACATCTACCTGAGTTTTAGGTTTAGCGCACATTTCTGATCTAAAATCGATATGATTAATATTAAATGCAACTTAGAGTGGATTTATCAGTCGACAAATATATTTTTTGTCTCATTAAAATTATATTGTCCATTGTGTTTATTCCATGTTTATTAATATTAATAATATTGCTAATCAAACGGAGAACTTTGATTCGAAAAAATCCTTAATCCAATATTTAACCGCCTATAAGATTACTGGTAAAAGTAACCGCTGCATGCAAATGGTCTTCAACCGACCACAGTGGAAGTTTTTGGGCGGAGCTTATTCCCAGTAATATTTCGATATGTTGGTACAGTCAAATAGAGATTTAGTAGCAGTTTACTATAGGTGGATCGCATCCTAGATTTATTAAAATGAATGAGCTTACTTCATCGTGATTATTGTCCTGGTTCTTCGAATTTAAAAATTTAATTAAAAATTAAAATTAATTTAATTAAAAATTCCAATGATCAATGTCACGTATTCCATTTCTATTAAAAATGTGTAAGACTACTACAAAAGCTAGACGAAATATGCCGTAAGCGTCGATTTATAAACTAAGGATAGGCCTTTCAATTTGGAGTTCAAAAAGATGACCGTGAAAATCGTGATGAAATAAAAATTTAATTAACTTATTGTAATAGATTTCGTCTAAACGGTGATGAAAATATTATCTTCATTTGTCATTTTCAAAATCGTTGGGATCGACGACTAATTTCAGTAACGCTCTACTAAAGATGAACTGGATCGCGCGCACCACTTACGTCGGAACATTTTAGGCACTTTCCGCCATATCCATAAATTTATGTCAATGGACGTAAGTTTAATATATACGTTGTAGGTTTGTTCAGATTTAGTGTCGATTGATAGTTTAGTTTATAGTGTGCGCTTAACGTTATATTTTTTCACCATAATTTTGTAAAGGTTAGGGTTGTATCGGAATTATCTCGCCAATAATTTGTAAGATTAATTTACGAAAATATTACAGTAATATCGAAGGTATTAATTTTGTGATCCGTTTCGTTCATAATATGAGTGTTCATGATGAACAAAATGAAAAGGGCGTTTTAATTATAATATTAGTATGGGATATATTGTACAGTCTTTATTTCTTTATCATCCTACTCTACAATCGACAGTACGATTGAGAGTGGTAAGGCCATATAGTCCACCACGCTGGCTTAGTGCGGGTTGGCGGTCTTACATACCATAGAAATTCTTATAAACCACTATGGTATGCAGGTTTCCTGACGATGCTTTCCTTCACCTTTTTAGTGCGTGGTGGAAAAGTCAGAGGTGTGCCCAGGGATTTGAACCCGCGACCACCGTGAACATGATGGCAGCCGCGTCTGGTCCGTTTACCAACAGGCCAACACGCAACAGTACTTAATTTTAAAATGGTTTAGTGCTCGAATAAACTCATTCATTACGATGAATAGATTTAAAAGCTCTTTTTCTCTTCAGTACTTCAAGAATATAAAACCTTTTTGCCTTCAATAATGAAAAGTAGTAAAGCATATATCTTGTGTAAATACATAAAAATAAAGCATTGATTTGTAATTCATGGTGTTGTTTGGTTTTGCTACTGTCCATGAGCTGCCGTATCGCTTATTATCAGGTGAATGGCATGCTCATCTCACCATTCATCGCAATAAAAAAGTAGCATATAAATGTTTATGTAATACCAACGTTTTATGTAAAATATTGGTGCATCAAGATTTACTAGGCAATAAAATTTAACAACACTAGTTTTACTTGTAAAACTCCGCCACATAAATGCCCTACTTGTTAACGTCATGTGATCGGATTTTCCAATGGACGTCGCGTACAATAATGGAGTTGACAGATAGACCTCTGTAAAAGTTACATAGTTTTTGTAGCTTTTTTTTATTGCAATGGTTCGGTAAACAAGCAAACAGGTCACATGATGGTATTGAGATGTTATACTAGAGGAGACACTGCATACAAAATGTTTGTAACAAAAATGAATGGCACCGTACCACTCCTCTTATTTCTGTCTCTGTCACGCCCACGTAGTAACACCCATCTTTGCTCTCGCTTCACTATGTTCCCTATGCACACACATGGAAATCCTGTAGCAGCACAATGCGCAGAGATTTTGTTCCCAATGTTCGCTTTAGTATGATACCTCAAGGCCTGATGGTAAGTGATCACTGCCGCCTATGAACATAATAACGCTTGGATCGTGGATGTGTCATTGACCGATCAAACCGGGAAGGAAAAAGGATGGGAAGAGAGAAGGGGTATTGGGCAACCGGCAATCTCATTTTCAATTCGGATTGCAATGCTTCTTACTATTCGATGCATAATAGTAAATTAGTGATGGCATTTTAAATAAAAAACTTGCGGACCGACTCGGCTTTGCCCAGGTGAAGATACTTTTCGTGCCAGTCCACTTTAGAAACATAGGAATTATTTCGCGTGATAAGTGTTTAAAACATACTATTAATTAATAATAAATAAATAACACCCAACAGTCACATACATAGTCCCGACCCCACACTAAGATCGAGTCTTGTGTCGTGGGTATCAGGAACTACGAGAGACTTTTCGGTCTCACAAACACCCAGACCCGGAAGAAATATTTGTGGGCCGCACAAACATTTCTCTCGGTGCGGGGATCGAACCCGCGGCCTCTCGTTTCACAGGCGGCGTCTAACCGACTACGCCACGGAGGCTGTCAATAATTAATATACCAATAATATACTCAACATTAGTACCATACTTAAAACTTCCCATCCAATTCCCTCGAGTTTATATAAGTATCGAGTGTATTTCAAATCAGTGCACATCCTACGGGAACACTATATTCTATCAGCATAAAAAGTAGCCTATGTATTAACCCGGGCTGTCATCATCATGTCATGACATCCTCCGTGGCGCAGTTGGTTAGACGCCGCCTGTGAAACGAGAGGCCGCGGGTTCGATCCCCGCACCGAGAGAAATGTTTGTGCGGCCCACAAATATTTCTTCCGGGTCTGGGTGTTTGTGAGACCGAAAAGTCTCTCGTAGTACCTGATACCCACGACACAAGGCTAGATCTTAGTGTGGGGTCAGGACTATGTATGTGACTGTTGGGTGTTATTTATTTATTTTATTTATTTATTATCTACCTCCATACAAAATTTCATCAAAATTTGTCCAGTAGTATGAGCGTGAAGAGGTAACAAACACACACACTTCGCATTAATAATATTAGTAGGATTAATCCCACTCGCAATGTATCCGATTTTGATTAATAAAATAATCATTTCCAATACAATATTCCTAGATTCGTGTACAAAATATTCAAACATAAACTCTATAAAATAATTGTGTAACTTTTATTGCGATCGCACTGAAGGTAAACATGCATTGTAATAAATAAAATAGTGGATAAAGCGCGTAGGCGATCAAACACAATACCTGGTATCGGGAGTATTTTTATAGTTATAATGTTTGTATTGTAGCTGTTGAATGGGTTTGGATGACCTTTTGATAATGCGTTGCTTATTGAAATGCGTGATAGCTTTTTGATTTGTTTAATTTTATTCATGTTTAATAGCCTCCGTGGCGCAGTTGGTGAGACGCCGGCTGTGAATCGTTAAGCCGCGGGTTCCATCTCTGCACCAAGACAAATATTTGTGTGATCCACTGGTATTTGTTTCGGGTCTGGGTGTTTGTGAGATCGAAAAGTCTCTCGTAGTTGCTGATACCTACGACACAAGACTTGATCTTAGTACGACGTCAGCACTATGTATGTGTCTGTTGCGTGTATTTTGTTTTAATATCATTGTTTTGTAGTTATCTATAAGAACAATTCAGTTTTTTATATATATTTGATTATTCTGTGGTTTTAGTTGTTTTGTTGGTCTTTTGATAGAAATTAAGGAATAAAAATATACTATAATTATTCGAATAGATGCGTATATGAGTTTTGAAACGAAATATTTTTTTTTTCCTAATATTACAAAACAATACATGAAGTACTAATCTACTAATCTTTATCTATGTTCTGAAGTTTTTTCTTTCAAAATGCCTATGTTTCTTTGCTAATATGTACAAACTTTACTACATGGACTTATATTGGGTGTTTGATATATCAAACCATATTTTCTCTCGAGTTTCTAATGTTTGTTATCTCGCAATTATTTCTAATAAAATCCTCGCCATGTTTTAACTATAAAGATAACGTTACCGTCAAACTCGTAACAACGTGGACCGCAGTACAAAAAGTGTTGCAGTTTATGCTTGGTAGATACTTCGCAACTTTCCACTTAGGTAGTAGTTAGCAACTCCAACGGAATTCCTAAGTGCAAAGTTTAAAAGCGAATAGTTAGTGACGTTAAGCAGGTATACGTTAATCGTTTTATTTGAGCTATATAGTACTTTAAGAAATAAGTTAGGTTAATATGTTACTTAACTTATTGTTGTATGAACACTAGGGAGCTAGGCTAGGCTAGGAAGCTACTAGGGAGTAGTTACACTTACTATTAGGATGTAAACTACTTATAAGGGTTAGACTACATACTAGCTAAACGCGGACTTTAAATATTACCTTCGGAATTTATGCGGTGAATTTTAAGAACTCACTGGTCAAATAGTGGGTTTTTTAAACTTCAAAATTATATACAAATATGTGCGCTGGATTGAACGTCCGATCCTTTATTTCTCAGTTTGGTATATTTTCAACTAGAGTAAAGATCATCTAAATACTACAAATTTCTTAAAAATGTGCTAATATTACACAAATGATGGCTACAGTTAGAACACATCCGAACACGGCATCAAAATTACTATACCAATCATTAAAACATTCTCATATCTAAGTACAAGATACGCAGTCGTTTATTCAAATAGACAAACGGACTGATTGAATAAATAACAGTACAATCAGGGGAGCTGTGTCGTCGATTAGAACTGTACTAGGAACTAGAGTTATCTTATCCTTGTATGGAGTCGCCGCGGGCGCCCATTCCTGCCATTAACGAAGTATATCCGCATTAATATTTAACAGATGTGTCCAGTACACGTTTGAGCACTGCCAATGTTGAGTATGCAACTGCGGAGCTCAGTTTGACTGGATTTATGGCGTCAAAACTGTTCAAATTATTTCAGCTCGGGGATTATTTTGTTTAAAGCTTTTTTTCATTTATGTAGTGTTGTTGTATTTAGTTTTGAGTAATATTGAAAATTGGCAGGTATCGTAATGGTAAATAGTGCTACCTGGCAGAAAAGTAGCGTTAAAAGAGATATTTACTGTCGTGTCTCTCGGGGACTTTTCTAATCTAAGATCGTCAGTTTGAGGGAGATAAAATGTAGCTCTTTTTCCAATTTTGGTTTTGCTATGAAGGGCAGTGTTCATGAGGTGAACTGCTTAGCTTGAGTATCGGGCTTATGGTGTGAAATACTAGGCTAGATTACTCATTTCCAAATGTTAGGTGTGGTATGATCGCTTCCCTTCGGGCATGTTGAAGTGTTAGGTCTGGTTGTTAACATTGAGCAATGTGATAAGGTCAGTTGTCTTGAAAATCTTTTGGAGCAGATCTTAATTTCTAATAAACATATTTTATTTTATGCAATGAGGATCTATGAGGGGCAAGCGAGCAAACATGTCACCTGATGGTAAGTAATCACTGCCGCCCATAAACATCCACAATTGTGATTGTATTGTAGAAGTGTTGCCAGCCCATCAAAACGGGAAGAGAACGGGAAGGAAAATGTATGGGAACAGGAAAGGGTTATTGGGCATCCGGAAATCTCAAAGTATCATCAATAATGTATATGTTTCTTAGTTTAGTGTCTATGACTCCGTCCAGGATGCGAGATGGCTTGAAATTGATTTAGAGGTTTGGCGACAATTCATGATTTTATTGCCCCTTTAAATGTGATTCATTCATTTATAACATCGGATCCTTTGCCCTCTGTATAGTATGCTATGTACTGGCTATGAATAACCCCAGATACAGAGCCAGTAAATATCGATAAGTAAAATCAGTCTGCTTGTACGCTATCAACTCCAAGAGTAAATATTTACTAACTTGTTAGGCGTGGAGTATAAAGAAACAATTAAAAAATTGATTGATTGCGAGTTTATCGTAATTGCCAGGATACTGACAACCGTCCAAAATGCGCGAAAACTCGTCATTGGCTTGGCAATTCGGATAGTCTTTAACATTGCATTAGTTTAACATGAAAGATAGGTTAGTTATTTTGCACAAGCACTATATAGAGACCAAGTATTTATTTTCTGAAGTAATATATTTTTCGCGTGTTGGCCAGTTGGTAAACGGATCAGACCAACATGTTCACGGTGGTTGCGGGTTCAAATCCTAGAGCACACCTCTGACTTTTCGGAGTCACGTGTGTATTGATACGCAATCACCACGCGCTATAACGGCGAAGGAAAACATAGGAAACCTGCATACCAATGACGATTTGTGAGAATTGAAATGGTATGCAAAGTCCGCCGCGTGGTGGACTATATGGCCTAATTACTCCCAATCGTACTTTCAATTTTAGAGGAGACTTGTGCCGTGCAGTGGTAAGTAAATGAGCTGATACCGTACCTATTTTTTTTGTAAATATTAACATTATAGTGTAAACTTTTGATATGTTTGTATACCGGATTTGGTGTTATCGTTACAAATGTTTATTCTATTGCAGCTGTTTGAAAGGTGTTAGGTTTATTTACTCAAAGGACATTAGGCGCCTTAGGGTATACCATTATCACCAGACTGAGTCAAGATTATGAATTATTGCTTTCAAGTGTTTAAGGAAAAATTCTACTAAGCATTTATGTCACTGCATTGGTCTGGCAACATTTATTGCGAACTGTGTGCTACAGGATTCGATGCCCAGGTCGGGCGCTCCACTTCGCGTGCATTTTTAGATTTAAAATATGTGATAATAATATGAGTAGGCCAGAACTAAAATTCTTGTCTAGTTGCAGTTGTGATTGCCCCCTATCTCATCTTGAGGAGTTCGTACATATGTTGAGTGGATTGGCCAATGTAGACAAAAATTCGAGAAATTTATAAATTTAAAACCAGATCATTTGACCTTTTTTTGACATGTTTATTTTTTTGGGAGGCCTTTGCCCAGCAGTGGGAATTAAAGGGCTTATAATAAAATAATAAATTGTTTTTTGTGAAGAACAAACATGTCATGTTCTAGGATGTCATGGTGATATAATCAGATGAGTATTTTATTAAATCAGAGTCATCTTTGGTATGCTTCTACTATTTACTATTGATTCATAAACACCTGTGTGATATTTAAGGTATTGTGACCTTTCTAGTACATTGCTATGTTTTATCTTATAACTATAATAATATTTTCTATATTCTTTATGATAAAATATTTTTCTTTGCAACTCGTATTTATATAAAATATAAAGACAGGATATTGGTTCGGTATTACTTATTTTGTAAATCTAGCAACGGAAATTAAAGAACATAAGTAGTTGTATTCAATAGATTCTATTTAAAATTATTCGTGTCACCTTAAATAACATTCAGGCAATTTAAATTTCTTCAATGATAATATAATATATTTCTTTGATTTGCTTATTTTATATCAGCTAAAGTATATCTTATGATATATTTTCATGACACACAAGAATAAATTGATATTGATTGAGTTAATTAAATTTCTGTAGGGTGTTTTTGGGGTAACACTGTTATACAAAGATGAATGGGGTAAAAATGCTCCTATATTTTAATATGAGTTTACGTTCTCATCTATTATGACGGTGTTACCTCAATGCATCCAAATACAATTTGATAGAGATTTGTATTCTTTCTTATAGCAGTAATTAATTATCGGTCAATAATTATTACCTAATTAAATATTACTTTATCAAATATTTTATTTACAACTAATATACTAACAGCTTCATTTTTATTGATTTAATGATAATGGAAAAGCAAAGGAGGAGATGACGACCAGTAAAAGATATTTATCCATGACAAGTATAAGCGACGTTGGCCTGAAATAATAAAGTTGTTCAAAAATACCCATCAAAACAATCACGCGAATATTTCACCATAAACAACATCCACTATTCAAACTTTAAAGAAAACACAAAATTACGTAACAATTAAACCGAGAACATTTCGCAAAACGGCAATTTTATGAAACATTGCCCATAAAGGTAGGAGAAGTTATGGATACCGTCATAACTCGACGACAGCTTTACAAGGAAAATGCTGGTTGAAAATGAAATATTTATATACAAGGAGACTTGTACAAACCTATGGCGTGCCCGCTGGATATGGCTCGAATGAATAATACCGCATAAACTGGGAAAAGTTAATCTGAATTAGCATTTTACGCAATATTTCGAGCACGTGCGAACGTGCACGCTGTTTTGTGGTAAATGTATTAGTACTTGAGTTGAATTATATAATATTATACACAACATGCACTTTGTTGCACACAGGTTTTTATATGTATTACATAATACATACACATATTCGTCAAGCTTAGATCCCATAAGGGTAGGTAGAGATAATGGATCTCCAATTGTCGTTCTCAAAATACCCTGATTCGAAACAAAATATACTAGAGGTTTTGCGTTCCATACCCGGTATTTATAACAACTGCGTTGTATCTGGTGTCGAGGCATAATCCGGTATCTTCAATAGGAAGTGTAATTAATAATCATTAATATAAACACTTTATATTCCATCACTAAAAGTAATAGCATGTAGTCATGCCCGTCACAAATTCTAGTCCCGGGTAGCTTGTAAGTACTATATTAATACAGGACAGAATAGTAGTTGGAATATCCCGCCCAAATGTCCACTTGAACTTGTAACAACCAGTATCAATTACAACGTGTATTTGACAACGAGCACAGCAGTTCGGCAAGCCTCTGAGATAAACCAGTTAGTCTCTAACCCTCAACAGAAATGAATCAAATAGGAGGAATTATAAATACTGGAAATATTGAGACTTAACATCTTGTGTCTCAGGATAGCGAGGGCCGTGGAATGTCAAACATTGCTTTGTAATCCATGGTGTTGTTTGGTTTGACTACCGTCTCTACGCTAACCATGACACGCTCATCTCGCCATTCATCAAATTTTAAATAAAAATCGCTTACCGATCTGTATCGGTAATGCGACACACATTATTAAACTAAGAGTAATTATCCTCAGATATAAAGATGTACAGCTGGAGAAACCAGATGTAGAGCGCCAGATATGGATACCAATACAACAATATATCGTTACTATCGTCAACGCAAAAATTAAATGTCTAATACTGCTTTAAGAATTATAGGGTATCTATATCAAGACTGCTCCCGAAAACAAAGCTGGGTGATAGTTTTAGTGACTTCAAACACAATGCAACTAAAAATTTCGCAAAGAAACGCGACGATTTTTTTTATGATATTTTAAATATCATCATTTTTGGGTGGTATCTCCATGTATAGTTTTCGCTAAAATAATAATTTAAACTCTTGTATACCTTAGAGTCTTTATAAATAAAAGGGTATACCCAATAGGGTATACCATAATAATTTTAGGAAAAAAAAATTACCACCCAAATACGACCATAGGAAAAAAATAAAAAAAAACATCGCTTTTTGGCACCATTTTATGTTGCATTAAGTCTGAAGTCGCTTAAACAATTTCGCAGCTTCGTTTTCAGTAGCAGTCTTGATATACCCTGTATATCATTGCCAAAAACATTTGAGGATTAATGTACTGTTCAAACACCCCCACTCAATTTCAACATTTTATAATTAAATCACGTATACTGTTACAAAATTCAGTAACAACTTCTATATACTTCAAAACAGCGATCAGTATCTTACGTATCTATGTCAACTCCATTGTTGCGCTAACGAGATACTCCCAAGTTTGTTTCTATAATGTTTTGTGTTCCATCAAATGTGTACAAAAAAGTTGTAAAAACAAACCGAGTCTCACCACTCAGTTCTTCTACTGTAAAAAGTTGCGAGATCCATGTAATACCGAGTCGGTTAATTAATTCAGTCACTACTTAAGGCACTGTGCCTTGTGAGGTGTCTTGAGTTATTACGTAATTAACTAACCTAACAACATCATATAGTGACCATATCAATAATAAAAATATTTCATATTAAACATAAAATTAATCGATTTGCCACTAAATTGGCTCCAAGCATTCTTTTAATTCAGGTTTCTAGTTTTATTCACAACAATGTTATAGTGGGTCATAATGGGCTGAACTGCTTCGACAAAAGGATGTTACGGCTGTGCCGCTTTTTTGCTCGACTTGGCTGGGGCACTACCGTGCCCCCGGATATATTATAAAAACCTGAGTAAAAAATGTATCATTAGAAAACATATGATAGAAGTAATTAAATAAGTTCAATTCACAATTGTTACTGTGTCTTATTAATGTTGATTGTGCTAACTGTATGTTTGATGAAAACATTTTCCTTGTTATAGAGTAAGATCCCAGAGCGTTCTGACATAACTTATTTTCACATGGTAGTCGTTTCATTTTATGTCTTTTAGTCATTTGGTTACAATATATATATAAACCAAGACATATATATATATATATATATATGTCTTGGTTTTGTCAATTATTATCATATCATTTTCAATTGAAACATCATGAGAAGAGGAATTAACATCACATTCAAATGTCGCACAAGGTTCCTCAGATATATATGACACCGGTTCAACTGATTCTAATTCAACATTAGGTTCAATACTTTGCTCAGGTATTACAATAGGTTCAGACATAGTACTAACTGTGTATGCTATCTTGAATGGTAAATGTAAAACGTCATAGCATATTAAGCTCGAAATGGCTTTAAAAAGCTTAACAAGCAGTCGTAATATAATCGACATCATCCACAGATATGGCCATTGTATTAGTTATCCAGGGGTGGAGACGCTGGAGACTGAAGCTACTTATTACTCTATGCAAAAATCAACTATGTGTTTAGGGGATGTTTGGTCACTCAAATTTGTCTGACTTATGAAATATAACTTTGTGTTACTTGAATGACATATTTAAAAGTCAGTCATAAAAAAATAAGTAAAGTTCATTAATTTTTTGTCGAGCTTTAAAGCGTCTGACAAAAGCTCTAGTCCATGAAAAGTGTCTGACACTTTATAATTCTAGTTTAGAATAATATTCTACAAAATATATATTAAAATCAGCCATACAAATTTAAGTTAGATAACTCATATTTTTAGTTGCCTTTCTCACCTGGTACTTGCCCAGGTGTCACAGGGCAAGCTCCAAAAGTAGGCAGGTATTTAAAGTATACTAGACGCTACTAAGTCGTGAAGGTTTCATCCATGTGAAAATAAGTTATGTCAGAACGCTCTGGGATCTTGGACTATTATATTCATTCATTATTTTGCATTCTTTTTTCTTTTAAATGGCGCCTGTAACAGTTCGTTGAATTTAATTTCGGCTCAAGATGTGATACAAGGTGTGATTGATTTTAGTCAAGTATTAAAATGATTTCTCGCGCTCTAAAAGCCATATAAATACGTCTTTGGTAGTAGATTATATGTGAAGTGACTTCCTGGACATCCAACAATGACTATGAGATAGGCCTTATAATAATCAAACACGTTGGTCTAATGCGTGTTGTGGCATTTTACATACCAAAAAAATTCTTACGAATCGATATGGTATGCGGGTTTCCTCAGGATGTTTTTCTTCAACGTTATAGTGCGTGGTGATTGGCTTCACAATACACACATGACCCCGAAAATTCAGAGGTGTACCCTGGGATTAGAACCCGATACCGCCATGAACATGTCGGCAGCCGCGTCTCGTCCATTTACCAACAGGCCACCCGGCACTTCATTTTTGTTTTTCTTCATCGTGATTTTATTACCGATACAATAATTTAATTACACAAAAATAAAAGACTAAAGTAATCAAACATCGACATAGAAAACCTTCACATTCTACGCGAAGAATCCCGATTTGCATTAACGCGATATCATCTTGTACGGGGTGGCACTCTGAGTTACGACCCTGTCAAAACTACATTACTGAGGAAGAGTGCCCGTAAATACGCCTCCCTCCCATAGCTTTATCTACGCATTTCCTTATGATTAATTGATCTTTGCTAATATTTGTGAAGGGATTTTCAGTACTGTTATTTGATTGGGTGGTTCATGGAGATTTTTCAGATGTTCGTCTAAGGTGTAATCCGGTGTTTCTATAATGTCGTTTTTCATGGCGACATATTACTAATATGATATTCCTGACAGAACATTTTATTTTATATTGTGTCTTAAAATTAGAATTCGTTTGCACGGAATTATAATAACTAACTTTTAAAATTGAAAATGAACGACTCCTCAGCAACGGTGGACTTTTTCGATACAAACTTTCATAAAAACAACTCCATGATCTTAACAGCCTCCGTGGTACATTCGGTTAGATGCCGCCTGTAAAACAAGAGGCCGTGGGTTTAATCCCCGCACCGAGAAAAATGTTCATGCGGCCCACAAATATCTCTTTCGGGTCTGGGTGTTTGTGAGACCGCAAAGTTTCTCGTAGTTTCTGATACCCACTACACAAGACTCGATCTTAGTGTGGGCTCAGGACTATGTATGTGTCTGTTGGGTAGATGTTATTTATCTTATAGACCAGAGTGAAGGTACCTTGGAGAGCTTTTAATTCGTTATTATTTTCACTTGATCAAATCACAAATTTACCTTATAACGCCAAAAGATTACCCACTAACATTGCCTCTTCAAATTTGTCGATAATTATCTTGCAACACAAAACTTATCGACACCAAAACCAAAGTCTAAATATTGACAAAACGATAAACATAATACACCTGTCTTTCGTTTTATTCGATAAATGCTTGTACAAACTTCAAACTGATGTTTCTTTCCAAATCCAAATAAATCGGCCAAGTTTGCCTATCAATTATATCCGAACTGTTTGTCCTCTTTAACTATTGTTTGCGTCGCTCCTCGGAATTTGAATGGTCTTAGAATTGTGAGACCCGCGAGTGGTTATGAATCTGGCGGTCTAACCGGGCTTTTGTTTGGCGATATTAGGTAGGTAAGTTATTTTATAAAGAAGACGGGTTAATTGTAGGTTTATGAATGTATTTAAGAAGTTAAAATCACTGTTTTCATTTCTTAATATGACTGGTTGGAAATATCAGCAGGTTACTTTATGATATTCTCGTCTTTTTGTTTCAGTGGAAGCGTGTTTCAACATAGAGTCCTGAGGTCTTTGGCCAGGTCAGGAAATCATTTTACGTGAGTTTTTTATTACTTCAGTATTATTATTTTGTAAGGTTTAGCTAATTCTCCAAATAAAGTGATGTAGATATCAGATCTAGTAGTAGTAGATGTGATATAATTAAACATATTATTTAATAATTAATACCTAAATACACATATAATGTAATTATTTAATCTATAATGATAATGAAACTTAAATTGACAATAGCTGCAAATTTTATATCGCATTGATACCATAATATGCCACTGATAAGGCGAATAAAGAAAGATACAGACAAAGAAAATAATTTTCAAAAGTGATTAATCAGAGCAACAAAATACCGAGACCACACTGGGATTTCAAACGCCTTTATATTTGATATTACAGAAAACATAGTTTTTAATTTCTTTCAACCGTATGTATGCTCTACTATCAGCTGTAATGAAAACACTTATACAATTTGTTAGTTTAATGAGCGAATGTAGTGGTATTTCTCACGCGGGCCTTAGTTAATCCAATTCGAAGTAATCTACACCATGATCACTACCTGACGACTTCTAATAAATGTCACAGAAGAGGATGATTTAACAAGCGTTGTTTTAAAAGATCTTTCATCTCGGAACTGTACTGATGGCAGTACAGTTATGTCAAATGAGATGGTAGTTAAATTGGAGTAGTTTGGGCAATTTAGTATTATTATTTATATTAGTATTTTTTTTATTGCAATGAATAGCGAGACGAGCATGCCGTTCGCCTGATGGTAAGCGAGTCGACCGCTCATAAACAGCAGCAAAACCAAATAACACCTTAATTTACAATGCAATGCGCCATCCTCAGACATAAGATGTTAAGTCTCAATATATCCAGTAGTTACTCTGGCTACAATGCCCTTTAATCCGAAACACAACAGTGCATTTACACTACTTTTTGATGGGATAAATAGACTTTGCGGTGGTACCTACCCAAATGGCCTCTCACATATGAGAGACCTATCACAAGTTAAAAAAAAAATATTGTGGAAAATATCTATTAAATGTTTCTTTAGTTGTAATCCGTGAAATGGTTTAATATGCTATTCTAAATGATTGTGTGATTATAAGTCTTATGAAAATTATTTTTTTATAGAAATATGTAGATTTATTTCAGATTGAAGTGTGTATCCATATCTGTAACTTATATAAGGTATTAGACAATTATATAAGGTGTACAAAATGGTTTAGTCCACAGAACAGATTAATATAGTTCAACTGTTGTGTGGTTAAGTCAGACTATAATGCATTTAACTCAAAGTAAACTCTGTTTTAGATAAACACGACGCGACGGCTAGGATTGAATAAAATAGTGAAAAGTAACCTGTCACCGCAAACTCTCTAAGAACGAAGTGTTTGTAGATATCAGCTATAATTACATGTTCACGCCAGCTGGCGGTAATAAATTATATATGAGATAACACATGGTCTCATTGATAAAATCTGTAACGTTTCGGTCACGAGTCGATCTGGCCGATACATTGCCTTTTCGACGTTACACATAGACCCCAGCTTTAAAATACGCCGATATATCATTGTTACGTGACGTAATATTCTAAGCCTGTGGTCATTATGAAACGGCCCTCGATGGACTCAATGAAATGTGGCGTAATCGGCGAATTGAGTTCAGTGAAATAGTGTGAAATATTTCACTCGACATTTCAAACGTTGAATTATTCCATACATTTTTAAATGGGTGCCAATACTTACATTTTTTGTTTTACATTGAATTGCAAAAGGATTTGTACCTTTAACGTATTTACCTCAATAGTGTATAAGGTTTATTATTCATATATATTGTGGCAAATAACGTAGCAGAATAAATGAATGTAAATAAAATCTTGTATGACACTCTCATTATTGCAATGAATAGCGAGATGAGCATGCCGTTCGCTTGATGGTAAGCGTTACGACTGCTTATGAATAGAAGCAAAACCAAACACCACCATGAATCAACTATGCTTGGAATTCCGTTGCGCTCGCCATCCTGAGACATAAGATGTTAAGTCTGAATATGTCCAGTAGTTACTCTGGCTAAAATGTCATTCAAACCAGAAAACAACAATTCAGTTACACTGCTATTTTGCGGGAGGAATATATCCAGACGGCTTCTCAAACTGTTAAAATAGGTTGACGATAATTTAAAATAACAGACTTCGTATAAATCAAACCAAATCAACACAACAGTAATATAATATATTTAGATTGATCCTCTTTTCAACATAGCTGTAAATTAATTTCTTTAATGAAAATTAGAAACTGGGTCACAATTTAGTGGTAACAAATTAATTATTGTAAAAAAAGATAATGGACTCACTGCCAATTTTGCGTTTTATAAGAAATAATAATAGTTAGCTAGTTCACAACGTACTGTTTTAGGTATCCATTTTGATACAATATCCAAGATAGCCCGCGCAAATTGCAATAAGAGCGAGGCTTTAGAGGCGTGGTCGGTGCGTGTTCGCGACGATAGTGAAAGCTCGATAATCACGACAATAAAATTAAACCGTAATTGCAACGAATCAATAAAACTTAATACCTTTCTCGTGGCGAATGTATTAATCGTTTTATTAGCAGAATGGAGCGATTTTATGTTTGTGAATGGAATTGGTTTCTAACAAGTGAACTGGATTTAGGAAAGAAGAACTTAAAAATTTACGTATTTTCGTTTTTTTTTTACAATCACATACTTAGTCCTGTCCCCACACTAAGATTGAGTCTTGTGTCGTGGGTATCAGGAACCACGAGAGACTTTTCGGTCTCACAAACACCCAGATCCGCAAGAAATATTTGTGGGCCGCACCAACAGTTCTCTCGGGGATAGAACCCGCGGCCTCTCGATTCACATGCGGCGTCTAACCGACTGCGCCACGGAGGCTGTCTGACTACGACTGATCTCATAGAACAATGTTACAAATACATCTTGCTTTAATGTGCACAGATTTTTCACTACAATTATGACAAAATATAGACCTGAGTCTCGATATATTTAAACGGAACATACATAGGCGGCCATGCTTAATTTTGTGTCTATATACAGTTGCTATTGAGAAATATGTGTATCTTATTTCGAAGAGTCAGATCTTCCTTTATCACACCCACCTAGTGAACTTTTATGGACTGGATATAAATTAAATTCATGCGGAGAACTCTTAGGTACCTAGGTATATAACTTTTTTCACGATGTTTCATTCACGTATTTTTGGTCTAATATACATAATTAGACTGTCATAACGACAGTGTTGTCTTGTTTGTTCCATGTGAACTCAAAAACGTCGATGAAGAGGTCAAATTTTCGCACAGATAAAATTTTAAACACTGAAGACAATCATTTTCCAATGGTCTGCATTATTATGGCAGCCTTGTTCAAGTGCTCCAATGCACTTTTCGATTTTCATCATTTATTCTTGATACAAATACTAGCAGCAGCTAATAATCTTTTTATATAGTAAGTCAAGTCTCGGCAATCAGATTGGTATGCACTTCGTTTTCTATGCAATTTCTAATGCATTTCTGATTTGTCCGTATGAAATGAATGTGAATCAGACTTACCTTTGCGTTTGCAAATAGTGTTGTTTTCCTTTTATAGTATGGATTACTGTAAGCCTTTACTGACTGCCTTGGTGTAGTAGTTGTACTAGGGTACGGTTACAAAGCTAAGGTCTCGAGTTCGAATCCCGGGTCGGACGAAGTGATATTGGATTTTTCTATTCGTTATCAGCCCGGAGTCAGGAATTTGTGCCTGATATGGCAATAGGCTCGCTCCCTTATCACATTGTGGAACATGCCGAAATCACCCACATTGCGGCATTCCTGGCACCTGGGCCTATTATATCTGGGAAAAAGGCGTGAGTTTATGTATGTTTTTTTTTGAGTGTTACTGTTGTAGAGGCTAGTGTTGTAGAGGCTAGTGTTTCTTCTATCAAAAAATATATTTAATGTTTTTTATTCTAGCATATTCTGGTGTCAAACTCATCATTGTAGTACCTCATATTAAGAAGTTGCGTTTGGTATGACATTCTGTATGAGTTTGGTTTTAAAGAATCACAAAATAAATCTCATCTCTGCCACTCCCTCAGAAGAAACAGGGCATATGTGCGAAACAATTAAGTTAGGTCATTTTTGATTAATACAGTCTTGCACATTTTATTTAATCCAGCCAATTTTTGTTATATCCTACAGTATCTCATCAAAGTGTTAAAGTACAGTATGTTTCGTTTAACCGGAACATTGTAAGCTGTCAGCTAATAAAAGATTAGGTTGGCAGTCAAGTGAAGCGGGTTGGGTCCACTAGTTTTTTTGTTACGGAAAGGCTTGGTAATTTACATGGGAGGGCTGGTGTAGTGATGGGAAAGGTTAAGAGTAACACGAATAAAGATAGTGAATATTAAGTGGATGAAATTAATGATGATGATGTATTATGGAATGTTAATTATTTGGAAAGAATTTAAAAGCTACCTCAGTGGCGATTTAGACTTTTAGTGGAGACGCGTTTCAACTATGAATCTAGAGAAATGTATAAGTGATTCATTTGTAATTGTTTTGGATGTGGTTGTGGTAAGACCACAGTATCTAGAGATAATGTTTAATAGCTAGGACATACCAGACATTTCTACCGTAGTTTAACATTCTTATAAAGTAAAACTCTTTTTTAAAAGACCACAGTAAATAGAAATTAAAAAAGTTATTTTAACACAAAATTAAAGTGCCTAAAATTGTCGCGGCGATCTTATCGCTAAAACCGATCTGTTTCAGAGAACCGTGCAAGAAGAGAAGACAAATAGTTTACATACACGGTGCTTATGTGTAGCATTGTGACTATTTGTATTCATGTCGATTTTATTCACTTTATTATATACTCCATATTCGACATATCAAGTAACATAGGAATTAAATAACAAATGAAAATTAATTTGATACATGGTTCATATTTTAAGTTTATTCTATTCACTTTAAGGCTAAAATTAAACCAGAAATTTATAAATTAAGAGACTGAAATTGCAATAGCAGTTGCTGTAAAGGGAACGATAGCAAATCCAACCAGCGCAAAACTCCGTTTTAAAACTGCAAAGCATACATTTTGCAAAGTCTGCATAAACCAACAAAGAAAGATACAGAATAAAGATCTTAAAAGTAACGAGGCACCCTTGTTAAGAATTCTTCTTGTAAGCGTGACTTTATGTTAAGATTTGGTTTAACAATAGTCGAGACGAAACTATTTAGTATAAGGACAGTGACCAGACAATTGGATTAAGAAATATTCGTTGGATAAGGCAAATGCAGCTGCGGCTGAAACTCGAATAGCCTAAATGAGAAATGCTGATAATATTAACATTATTTTAATCTTTCTTGATATTGTTGAACTTGTTATTATTTATAGTGTAGTTGTTAAATAGTTTTAAAATTAATTGGCAAAGTCCTAGGCGAAGGTACGATGATGCGTATTTTAATTACTTTGAAAAGGTGGGGAGTCTCTTTATAGGGACAAAAGTGGACTTGTGGAATGTTTTTTTTTTTTAAAACGAACAAGGAACAATATGAACAGGTCATTTTATTAATTAATAGTGTTGGTAACAATATTTTTAGTATAAAATGTTACTTTACACTCTACACGAATTATTTATTGAATAAATCCTGTATTTAATTAAAGATATTTCATCTCACTAGTCATAGACGGCCGTGACCGATAACCAGTGTAGTGTACGCAAGTCAAATTGTATTCAATCGAGCGCCAATGTCCAAAAAACTAGGAAAAAACTCTGAGAGCTATTCAAGCTTTACGATTTGAGTGACAACAGTAACCCTCAGCCTACTATTGTCATAAAATTACAAGTAATCCAAGTTATAGAGTTAACTAAATCTATTCTGTACCCGCATTAAAATGGACAGTGCTACTGGTTTAGATGTGTGTAAAAATAATTTTAAAGATGTTGGAATTATTTATACCCGGTTTCTTACGTTGCTGATGATTTATGCTGAAAGAGATAATACTAAGTATGTATCATCATGAAATAGACAATGTTGACCAAATTATGCAACTCGTTGATCTTATACTTCTAATAAAACATGAATTAATATATTTCCCCAATACTAATAACATTAAACGAAACAATGTGCGTAGTGGGCTATTGGTCAACGGACCAGCCGCGGCTGTTAACGTGTTCACGGTATTCGCGGGTTCCAATCCCAGGCACATCTCTCACATTTCGAAGTCCTGTGTAATGATAGTCAATCACCACGCACTAAAACAATAAAGGAAAACATCGTTAGGAAACCTGCATACCATAACGATTCATAATTTCTCTGGTATCTAATTTTCGCCAACTCGCACTAGGCCAGGGTGGTGGACTATATCACCTTACCATTATCAATCGCACTCTCAATTGTAGAAGAGGCATGTGCCCTGCAGTGGTACTGTGTGTGGGATGAGACAGTTATAACATTATCCAGTTATTTTTTTTTAATTATATCTAGAAGGTGATATTCAGTGATGAAGATGATGTCAAAACAGTCGAAAAATGCGGTACTGAATCACAAATTAAATATTCGTCAAACCAGACTAATAAAATTAAAAGCTGTATTTGTAAATCTTTTCAAAGATTTAATTCAATTTAAACTGTTTGACAATTAACTTCGCAGTGCAAAGTGGCGTGGCTTTATTGAATTAATCGTATTTAACACATTGATGGCCCGGGGGGGTCGCCAATTTGAGCAATGCGACAAAATCCTGAAAATAAACGCAGTATTTTTGTTCGAGGGTCTATTAGTATTGAATAATTAAATGAACTTTTGTTTTTGAATAAATTGCTATCATACTTATTCCTCTTCGATATCTACTAATATGTCAAATGTTTGATATTTTCGATTGTAAGACCACGGCATATGTATCTTTTCAAGTAACATGATTATACAATATTTTTACCAAATAGTAGATTAACTTAAATTCTACTCTCTCTCTCTCTCTCTCTCTCTCTTCTTAATAAAAATTCCGCTTGTACAGTTTTATTAGTTCTAATTCAACTTTCTCTCGGAATTTCTGTCGCACTCGGTGACTTATGACGGGTGTGTTAAAAATACCGCTAATTAAATGTTACACACAGTTATGGACCAGTTTCTTGGAACCTGGCTGACGAAGTGTCGTATCTTTATGATAAAAATGCGCTACTTACTGGTATTCCAAGGATTTAGTAGTATTAGATAATTTTTAATAGGATCAAGGAATGCAAGACCATCATCATTCTGAGCAATAAATCATGTTCTGGGCGAAATATATAAAAAATAAATAAATAAAAATTATTTATTTGTATTATCTTAACTTAGTCTAAATACAAATTGTCATTATTGGAGCACTCCTTTTAAGTATAACAATACTTGTGTTAGGAGGCTCCGCTCTTCCAATAGTAGTTTTAGTATAGGTACGAATTCAAGCAAATATAAAAAGGAAAATATTTAAAAGTTAAGAATACCAATAAACAAACTTAAATTCTATAATTAAAGTTATGTGTGTATGTGTGCGTGTATGTGTGTGTGTGTGTGCGTGTGTGTATTATTATTATTATAAAAATATACCCATGAATGGATCCATGGTATTAAGTCACTACTTCTGTGAGGGATTCTATTTCATCATACGTTTTATTTTTTAGCCATTTCACCAAGGTATTTTTGCAGTCAAATTTATTCATACAGTAAAATTGTAGAGGTTCGTTTAATTTAGTGTAAAGGTAGGAAGACCGTTTCTCATATTGCTTACTAGCAAATGAAGTTTTAACAGTACGAGAATGAGTGACTACATAATTTCTTCTCCTATTCACTCTGATGCCAAGATCAAAATTAAGTTTTCCATGTAGCCGCAAAATAAGGAATAATATATATAATTTTCTTACTGATAATATGTCGGAATCTTTGTAAAGTTCTGTAGTAGGGTATCTGAATGGCTTTAAATACATTACTTTTAACAGTGATCGCTGTGCTCTTTCAAGCTCTAGAAATTTTATTTTCGAGGCTCCACCCCAGGCTGGAATACAGTATACTAAAATGCATTTAACTAATGCATTATATATCCTATTAATAAGGGTTTTTGTGGCTACATGGCGCAGTGATTTAAATATCCAACTAATCTTTCTGAGTCTATTTGTAATTAGTTCTATGTGAGAATGCCAAGACAATCTTTGATCAATAATTACTCCCAAGTATTTAATTTTATCTACTTTATTTATAGCAGGACAAGAGCAAACCGTAGATGTGATATTGGTACAAGTATGTATATTCAATTTAAAATCAGTAGGGGGATGTGATGAATTATATATTGAAAAACAAATGTAGTTAGTCTTAGTGGTGTTCAGAGTAAGTAAGTTATGATGTAACCAAGCCGAGATCTTCGCAAGTCCAGCCAGTGCATGATTGCGTACTTCGTCCCAGGTATCCCCATGAAAGATAACAGCCGTATCGTCGGCATAAGAAAATATTTTTCCGGACTCCAAGCTCATATTACACAAATCGTTAATATATAAAAGAAATAGCGTAGGGCCAAGAACCCTGTGGCACACCATAAGTAATATACGATTCTTCACTTACATAACTACCAATTTTAACACGTTGAGTACGATTGTTAAGATAGCTTTTAAACAGATTTAACTGAGTTCCTCTTATTCCGATATTTTCGAGCTTCTTAATGAGTAAGGAAATGGAGACAGTATCGAATGCTTTCCTTAAATCTAGGAAAATTGTTATGCATTTTTTTCCAACATCTAATACATTAACTATATGCGAACTAAGCGCTATAACAGCATCTTCGGTAGATAAGCCCTTTCTGAAGCCAAATTGCGACGTCGATATAATATTATACTTTTCAAGGTAGGAATGTAATCTGTTATTTAACATCTTTTCAAAGATATATATATATATATATATATATATATATATAAATCATGAGATTAGAATAGCCCACGTCAGATTCGAACCCGGGACATTGTATTTTTAGCCGACTTCAAAAAAGGAAAAGCTTCTCAATCCGACTGTATATTTTTATTTTTTAAGATTTGTTACCTCATTATTCATATTATTATTTGCTAGACCAACGCAACGACCCATATTAATGATACAAATACTCATAAAAAAGTCAATGCTAACTAAATCCGTTCAGATGGTGCAAAAATACTCGTATGTTGGCAACCGCAAACAAAGTATCTTTATCACCTAACAAGGACCAAGGCTCCTTAGTCGCGCGACCGAGTAATTCCACGTCAACTGCTTTATTAGTAGCACTGGCTGTTGCACCCTCAATTTGAATAACCAAAGAATTGAATAAAAACCAAAAGTTGAATAAAAACCAAACTGACACTGCACGTATTTAGAGCGCATTTTGTGTTTTTGCTATTGAACATTTTGTTTTTTTTTATCCGCCATCATTTTTCCAATATATGCGGCAGGTTTTGATGCACGAACAACATTTTTGTATTCAAATTAGATTTTCCGAAATGTTCTGAATTGGTAATTTAAGTTTACGGGAATAATAGTCTGCGTTTTACAGTTACTATTTTTTTATTAATACATTCGCAGATGCTGTTAAATTTTGTTTTTCCAAAATGGTAATTACTTGTTCTGTTTATTTTTTGCTAATAAATATTCAAATTGAGAATGTAATAGCAAAGTTATAAGGATTTTCTAGCTAAACTTATTAAGGTAGTAGTATGAAAATGAAAACCTTTGCGTTGCGCTCCAACATTCTTGGAATCAGTAAAATGTTCAGGAGCAAAATAATGTACTCTTTTTTTCTATTGGAACAAAGGATAATGCATATTCTTCTTATATTTCTAGAGATTATCTTAGCCCAATTGCTTTGTGTGACTGATAATTTTCATTCTTATCACCAGTATTGTTGCATTACGCAATAAAAATGTTGAAGAAAAAACTAACATAAAATAATTTTAATTAAATCGTCCCTTAGTTTTTTTCATTCATAAAAATCCCATACATCCCAATTTCCCATACATGTTTTTTTTACGAATCTTTAATAATTTACTGTTAAGCCTGATTTTACGCTGGCCAAACTATCAACCGGTACTTTATGAGCCATGGTTAATACAAAAGTGTGAAAACATTGGTATAATATCGGGATGTCGTGACTCGGATCTAATTTCAAGTAGAATACTCCATGCAACGTATTCAACGAACGATGTTTATGAAGAAAGTAATAGTGAAAACTTGGAATGCCAATATACTTGCTTTCTTTTAAAAATGGGATTATCTGTTAACACGATGAATTAATCACGTATAATATATGTTGAATAGTAGTTTACTGATGGTACGTTTCTACTGGTGGTAGGTCTCTCATATGTGAGAGGCCGCACGGGTAGTTACAGCTGCAATTTTCATGTCTCCTACTAAACACCAGTGTAAATGCACTGCTGTGTTCAGGTTTGGAGGAAATTGTAGCCTGAGTAACTACTGGACATATTAAGACTTATCATGTTGTCTCAGGATGGTGAGCGCAGTGGAATGCTAGGCATTTCTTTGTAATCCATGGTGTTGTTTGTTTTTTTATTACTGTCTATGAGTTGTCGTATCGCTTACCATTAGGCGAATGGTATGGTCTAAACGCAATAAAAACATTTAACATCTACGGTAAAATTAAAAGATTTATTTTTTAATTTCCAAAATCCTAGATCCAAATTCAAAAGAATGAGAATAACTTTACATAATCCGAAACACAAAAGTGCATTTACACTGCTGTTTGATGGTAGAAATAGACACTGCGGTGGTGCCCATCCAGATGACCTCTCACATATGAGAGATCTAACACCAGTATTGAAACTCTTGCGTACCATAGCGCATTTAAAAATAAAAGGGTGTAGGTACACTGTTATTTTAGATTAAACTATGTATTTACCACTCAAATACGACGACAGGAAAAAAAGTAGTTTTTTTTGTAAAAAAATATTTGCCTTGCTTCTAAAATCACTAAAACTACCATCCGGCTTTCTTTTCGGTAGCAGTCTTCATATACCCTGTATAAATCTTAAGCTAATCTTTACAACTCTTTTAATTTGTATGTAAACGGGTTTTTTACATCACTATTCCGTATGATTAAGGGGCGTCTACACTACTTTCACGATACAACCTGCTCCAATTATAATACAACGTGGCCTTTAGTAATTAGCGAGAAAATAACAGAAAGTGTTTTAGTTGTTCCATTGAGCTGACGTCTCTACTTAATGGGGAAACTCGTTAGATGAATGTGACTCTAGTTGGATCAAGAATAGTTTCCTAGACTTGTTTAAGGTTGCATTAGGCTTCAAACATAAATTAAGGATTTGTAAATTATGAAAAAAGAGGATTAAAATGAAACGTTAGACAAATGACTGGTCTGGAATGTAGTTTGTGTGAAAGAGATGTCGAATGAAAGTACTAGAGATGGAAAGACATAGAGGATGAATGATTAAGATGTTGAAGTACGGAAGGACGGAATAGAAGAGAACGGTTTGGAAAACGATGAAGACGGAAGAAAGACGACGAATTTAATATGTATTTTAAAGAAGAATAATATATGAAAGATTATCTGAACATTCATTATTTCACTATAGGCGGAACTATTCCCACATATCAAAAACTTCGTTTGATGGATTGTAGAGATATTTATTATCGGCTTCACGACGTCCACGGCTAGATATAAGCCGCTCAAGTCCAGGGATTATTTTAACGTTGCCAATTACACTCATTACGTTAAGCAAGTGCGTTAGAGAAAGTTTACCAGCCAATCATTTGTCTTCCATGTGATGGTTTTTTGCCAATCGTCAATGTCAATCGGTCGGAATAGTCTTCAATTACTGGTAACGATTATCGCGACTAAGTAAAATTAGTTTGGGACTCGGAACGTGGATGTTGCCACCCGTTACACCTCATAGATAAAAGCATTACATGAAAAGTAAATTATAGTGAAATGGAATGTTCTAAGTGTGTTCCTCCGATTTTTAGTTCCTCCGATTAACTGATTACCACCAATGACCATTATATTAGACAATAGGTGCGTTGGAGCATTTACAAATATATTGAGTAAGGAGGCTGTATCAAATGCTATAAGCACATCAGCTTAAAAAGTGAATTTAAGAGACGCACGAAATTGCTCTACAAATTAAGTACAAATTCCATACCTTATATTTAAAATGAAGGAAGTAATCTAATAACAAGGTACACATTGTCTGTACCCGCTCATTTTAACGAGTCCGTTTTAATCACGTAGTTTTGAGTAACAGAGTAGAAAATCATGTTTTGCAACAATCGTTCGTCTGGAATTGTGAGGAAATTGAAAGCGCTCTATCGTAAACATTGACCTATACATACTACTATCAATCAAGAACAACACAATATTAACAGTTTTGATGCTTTAAATAAACATACAGACCTAATGGCCACGTATCTGACCCCACAGTAAGAAGCACGTCTTGTGTCGAGGGTATTAGAAACTACGAGAAACTTTTCGGTCTTACAACATCCAGAGGTGAAACAAATATTTTTGGGTCAAATAAATATTTGTATCTGTATGGGGTTCTTATTTGACACCTTACTTCTTCTAATGACAAGATCTAACGTCTTAATAAATAAACTGGCATAAAGTGTCGAAATATGCGAGATTTAACTTTTCTCTTAGTCTGTCAATAATCAATCAGGATGGCACTTTACTTACCATCTAGTATGCTATATTTTTCCCAAGGCTAAACAAAATAAGAATATTTCGGTATAGTCTTGAGAAACACTATGTATGACTCATGGGAGTAATTTATTTTCACTTTGCAATAGTTCAGTGTGACAAGTAACAAGTGATATGTTATGTTGAGACAAGAGGGAGTGCAGTTTTTGAACTACTTTCATATATCTATTTGTGTCATCGTGTCCTTATGGCGAGGGAAACTCGGAACTCTTCTCTCGTGGGAATATAATGTATGGTATTGTGTGATTTATTTGTAACAGGGGCTGTACCTTAACATAATTTGATACATTTGAGTAGTTGGCGAATAAACAAATTAATTAGATTTTATAAATGAATTGAAAGGACTCGGCAAATAACCAGGTTAATTATATTTTATGATCTAACTGAATATTATTTATATCGTTCATGAACAGCATAAAATCAGCAGAAAAACCTTAAAATCCATCCAAAATAGTCAATAATAAAAATTATGACATTAGTCTCGTTGATGCATACATTACTTAGATAGTATGTAAGACCGCAATTTCTATACAATTTCACATCATAAAACACCTTAAGAAAGTAATTAATTAGTATACAACAAACACCCACTATCCAACGTGGACTCAATGGAGTGTAAATCTTTCACTATCTTACCTGTTTTAGTGTTTACGGCAAATAATACCACAACGGGTGGCAATTATTATTGCCTTGGAGTTAATCACTAATAGTTCGGTGTCCATCAAAGCATTACTATAAAACTTTTGGTAGCAGAGAAGTTTTGGATCGTCAATTAATACCTTATTAGTGGTTTTCTTAGCAAATTACCGGTTGCCGTGAATTCCATTGGTAATCGCCTTATAGGGCAGAGCAGTGCGGTAACAGCTTGACGCCAATTACGATGGAGCGGTGACTGACGTGGCCAGCTAACTTCAGTTTAGGGTTGACAGATCTCGCCAAGGTTTTGAAGTATCACTCACGCCTTTGCCTCAGCAGAGTTGCTTTCAGGACGCCCACTTTTTGCCCTATATGTACCGTCACACGGTGTGATAGGGGGCGAGCATATCGCCATATCAGAAATATAATATGTTATATTAGACAAGGGATTACTTTTAACACGCGAATATATGCTGCTAAATAAATATAGATAAAATACTTCAAAAATATTTTCACAAAAAAAAAAGAGATACACACCCGTATGCCAGCGGCCCGTGTTATCTACATTATGCCATTAGGTGTAAATGACCTTATTTGCACAGCAGAGGTCATTTTCAAGGATCATCACGTGTTTTTCTAAAAATAAGGTGTTCTATTATTAAATAAGGGGACATTAAAATAAAGAAACTGTTGGTTTGAAAAAGCAATAAGTTCCTCAGTTAGTCAAAATTTACTTAAAGTAACACATTCTAATATATGTACCTAAACTAAAGAAGCATAATCCACAAAGCTTAGAAATTAATGCAAATCTTCTAATTCAAAGTATTGGTGTGAATTCGCAGCACATCAAAAATCTAACTTTTGACCAACTCTAAAACAAGAAACTAAACAACATGAAGTTACAAGTAGTTTTTGCTACTTCAAGAACAAGTAGTTAAAAGACGAAGTTTGTTTGAAGCCCTCTGCATTTATAACAAATTAAAGTTTATTTATCAGTAGCCGGAGCAAGCCTGTCAACTTCATTTAGTCAGATTTGAACGGGAGCTGTTTTAATTACCTTTCCGTTAATTCCCTTTGCTGTTTATTTAAAGTTTGAAATTGGAAATGGTGTTTTATTACTATTCGGTATATAATTATTTTGTGTTATTTAGTAGTAGAAAATGTTCAAGTTTTCACTTATGTTTAATTGCACTTATGTAAATGTAAAAATGCTGTCTTTAACAACACGTAAATTATTTATTTGAAGCTACGGGTAGTTACCATAACAAAAAAAAAAACAATTATTATATTATTGGAACGGTAATACTAACTAAAAAAAATATGAGAAAAATATTAAAGTTAGCAATTTTTTCTCGATATGGCGATAGACTTGCCTTCACATTGTAACGAAACACACAAAGCGCAACGTGGATGTCTTGGTAGCCCCACCTTTCCCTTCAGAGAAAAGGCGTGAGTTAATGTATACATATGTAACTAACATTCAGAATCAATAGAATGCTAGTTGAGCAGCCCTACGCCACGTGTCAACCAGGTGCCTACATTCATTTGTCGGCGTTGTGTGGACGGACTGAAAGCGAGAGTCTTGCAGTCTAGCCCGTGCAATTAAGCCGGTAATTAGTGAGCTAACTGATCGGTAAACATCCGCTTTTAGCTTCTGTAACGATGTCTCTGCTTTGATTACGTCTGTCGTGTACGCTAGTTGATTCATCCAAGGTCAGATTAGTGTAATGTTTAATTAAAAAGACAGATATGGAATAGATATTTGATTTCAATGTTTATAGAAGATTAGAACGATGTCAAATTTGAAATGTATAAGTGATTTAATTATGCTTATATTAGTCTTTTTAGAAGGTTATGCATCCAAAGCATATTCAAAGCATCAATATTGAAAGTAAGAAATCTAACTAGAATTCGTGCAAAATTTCATGCAATTTGTTGTGAGAATATTTTTTTTATGTATTCTTTCTCTAGCTCTATATTTAACATCTTACATGCGCCCAAGAGCCACTTATTTGAGACCATAATATGGTAAATATATTCTAGGGTGTAACTCGCATAGTTTACGCAATAAACAAACTAGACTTTCTGGAAGTGGTAGACCCTATGTCATGACTCCACCACTGCGACATCTATGCTATCACGTTTCGGTGAGAGAGAATGCCGGATAATAATTATCCTTTTTCTTTTCCCATCTTTTACTTTTCCACTCTCCTCGCGATTTGATGGGCCGGCAACACATCCATAATCCAAGCGATGTGGATATTCAATGTTCACGGGCGGCGATGGACACTTACCTTCCGGTGACCTATTTGCTCGTTTGCTGAAGCTATGTTATAAGTAATAAGTGGTTTTACTAAGTTTTCGGTTTTGGCGTGACCAATTGGCGGAGTCGTGAATCTTTCAAAATAAGAACAACAAAACCGAAAGAAAACTGGACATCGTGATACTCGTAAAAGTGAATACTCTTCAGATAATTGCCAATGCATCCACACAAAGTATGCATGATAGTAATGGTGTTGCGTGCGCCGAGGCTCCTAGCGGAACGACCTCTGGGAACCGATCCGGTGCAATAAGGAAATCGTTCCAGAACCGCACGAAAAACGCCCCGGCGTGATGCAGGCCCGGAGTCTAAGGATCAGTATTTAATGCTTTTTTCTAAGTTCAACTCCTAAACTGTTTTTTTATTGGATATAAGACATTATATTAGATAGTAAAATAGAAAATTATAAGTGATAGAGAGGACACAAGACAGAACCAATGAGGAGGCCTATATCAATAAGTGAGTTGACGTGGGCTGATGTAAATATTACATATTGAGTTGCTTGGCTCTACTGCGACAGTGGCTATTGTATCAGACGTTTTGACTAAGAGCAATAATTCTGCAGTGATATCCATTCGATTCGTAAGATTACTACATCATATTCTCTACCTAATCCATTTTCTGTCCCCAAGAACTGGGAACGCGGTTATTATAACCAAACTCGATTCTTTTTAGACAAAGGTACTCGTGACCTGAAGAATACTTCACATAGATGTCCCAAGGCCAAACAGTATACAAAAACAACCTCTGATTCAATGACTCAATGTCCGACAGCAAAAATAATTCAGTCCTATTTCTAAAACAACTGCACAAGTCCTGCCCTGGGTTGAAACTAGCCCTTCCTACGGGCACTTGAAGCTTTAATGTTTGTATTGCGATCGTTATTAGCGTATCAACTGCGTCGCCATCGTACTGCAGATCCCTATCGCTATTGTCTAATGCAATTGCTTTGTTAAACACGTCATTTGGTGGTTGATTCTTCTTTGGAATATATTTGGTATTTATATTACGTATTTTTATTCCTTCTTTGGTTGAGAGTTTGTGTATTAGAACGTAAGTATTTTGAGTATCAGGGACGCGTTATCTAGTTTGTCATTGCTCGTGCCTGAAAACATGGAAGTGAAAGTGGTAAAAGGGATGTGGCAGAACAGTAGTTTCCACCTAACACCATAGTATCCACCTTGGGAGCTATCATGGGACCAGCATTCTTATTGTTAGTAGCTCGATAGGTGCTTAATACATACATCTTTCTTAGAATGTATTCTTCTTCTCTTCTTCTACCTGGCGTTATCCCGGCCGGTGCCAGGGTCCGCCTTCCTGCAAATGTATTATTAAAGTGAAAAAGACATTATCATACGAGGCATCGCCATTCATATTTACCTCACCTGTGCCAATACGTGGCATAATTTCAATTCATATTACTTGTGAAGTCACCCTCCAACGTAATCCACCACAATCTAATGCATGTAACCCGATTCAACGATTAATATTAACAGCAGAAATCCTTTATAGAACAATTATTAAAGTAGTCATTCACAAACGCTGATCGCTATTGCATAACGTAATGCCGAACTGCATAATACTCGCGTGCACGCATCAAGTCGGATACTTGCAGATGGCGTGTGTGTTGCTGGCAGTAAAAAAACGTTGATTTTACGAAATGACCAATTTTTGCACATCAAAGCGACTGTAGTACTTTTTTACTGGCTTGATAAAGTGTCTACAATGGACGATAATTAAATAACGGATGGTAATACGCCCATTTATTTAGACAGCCTCCGTGGCGCAGTTGGTTAGACGCCGCCTGTGAAACGAGAGGCCGCGGGTTCGATCCCCGCACCGAGAGAAATGTTTGTGTGGCCCACAAATATTTCTTCCGGATCTGGGTGTTTGTGAGACCGAAAAGTCTCTTGTAGTTCCTGATACCCACGACACAAGACTCGATCTTAGTGTGGGGTCAGGACTATGTATGTGACTGTTGGGAGTTATTTATTTATTTATTATTTATTTATTTATTAGAGATTATCGATTGAAAATATCATTTTATGTTATGAACTGATAAAATACTGTATTATAAATTGGCTTTCGTTAGTTTACATAATTATGGTCAGTCGGACGTGATGTTTGCTCGGTGATTTCGATCAATTATGTAAATAACATTAAATTATTATTTATTGTTTATTTAAATGCGTTTTTATATAGTTATAGATAGTGTAAATAAAGTTGTGTCCTCTATAGGATTAAGATAAATAAACAAAAGAAAGGTTATTTTATTGAATTGTTTTAGTTTGGTTTAAGAATTTTATCTTGTTTCAAGGTATTATCGTCGACTTTACCGCTGAAATGTTTTAAGAATGCATTGAATACAAAGAGGTGTTGTTTTAGTAGAGTTGTGGTTCTTTTATAAATTACAAAGCCTGGCAACATTTTTGTATCTGTATCTGGTAGTATCTGGTACTTATAAAATAAATAGAATTTCTTTTAAGCTCTAAAAAATTCGAACTTTGTGCCTGAAAATAGAGCAACCCCTTGATGTTTCTACTATGCGATTATTACTACAGTAAAGTGACTTTAAATATTAAAGCAACAGGTTTAATGCCCAAACTGAGATGTATGTATGTTTATAGGATTGATAAGTGTCACGGTCCGGCTTTTGTAGGTCTAAAACAGAAAAAAAAAACAATTGCCTTGTGATCAAACAAGTAATTTCTGTCCTTGCATTGCGAATCTTTGCAAAACATGTGAAAATCACATTATGTCTATTAAAAATATTATGAAATAAAATCAATTGTATTCACACAGGCCACTAATTGCAGCTTAGAAAAGAGACTACACTAGTTGGGCTTTCGTGTTTAAACCCTGTTAACCAAAAATGACAGCGGCATATTTTATGCAACCGCAAGCATCATATACAGACATAGTGACGACATCTCTTCCATATACAAATAATAAGTATCCAGAGCAAATGCGGCATTCATTCCAGTGCTCTCAGAGTATAAATGTCACGACCAATTGAATTTACACCTTCAATGTATCTGTTCAAAGTTGATATTAGATTGGCAGATGAAATTGTGATTTCTGTGGCACGGGACGATGTCAGAAAGCTGACAAGCAGTGACGATGACGCGGGGAATCCATTACTTAAGAACTTGTTTTAATAACATCCTTGCTATGGTCCGACTTGTTTTTTTGCCTTCGTGAGTAAATTAAGGGTCGTCTTAACGTTCAGATTTGTATGTTATGTTTAAGCTGTCTTATTTAAATGTAAAATGAGATAAATGTGTTTTAAATTAAATGGTTTTTTGTGGTGCATGCGGTAATGAACTTGGATGTCTCGTGTTAAAGGGGAAATTTTATTTTATTGATTGGTTTGATGTGCATTACCGTAAATTATTATGTCAGTTCAATACAGTTTAATTAATCTATATCAGGTGATTGTATGAGTTAACCAAAACCCGCCCTACTAGCTCGGGAGGGGAAGCGTCTGGCTAGCTTTTAAAGCACCAACATTTTCATGATTTTCAAATTAAAAAAAGGTCTGCGATAGGGTTGTGGCCAAGGTTTAATTATGATCAGTATGTAATGGTCCGTTAAAAGTATCGCATAAAAATATGAAAACAGCATCAAAATTAGTTGTAAAGTGACTGAGATGTTAATAATTTTAATAGTAATTGCATCCTTTTCTATTACTCCTACTACGAACTTTTATATATTTGTAACTTGCTCGTTATTATACGGGTTTTACAAATTCTTTCGGATTATGATTATGTTGTACTCTTTGTATAGCCGTTTATGTTATTTCTTTTTTGTCACTTGTGTACAATAAAGCTTTTTTAAATGATTATACATAACGTAACTTAAATATATAAACAATAATAAAAGTTTATGATACTACATAGAACTTTTACCAAGAAATGAAAAATTAACAAAAGCCGTACAAAATGTTGTTGTTATTGTTTTGTTTTCTGAACCTAAGATACCGTCGTACTGTAAAACTCTAAACCCTACATTACTTACCGTAATTCCAATCTAGAATTACACCACCGTCACATTGCAGTGTTAAAAACAAGCTTACAAGAACAGCAAGCCCTAATTCTGTTAAAGGTTACATTCTAATATGGGCTATACAAAACAGGCATTACCGCCCAATAAGTCCACGAAACAAAAGCTGTGAAATGGTCAGATGTCGTAATCTGGAATTGCGGAATCGGCTCAATATCGCTGGGAGTGATTGTGGGTGAAACGGATCCAAATAGGGAGAGATGTGGTACGGAGTGGGTGTTGTCGTTTCAATGGCATTAGTTTGTTTGTTGTCGGTGACTTAGGCGCCGGGAGTGATGGACGTGAGTTGGCAAGAGCCTGGGGCGGGGGTGTATTTTTGTGCCGATGTTTGTCGCAAGTCGTGAGATAGTGTGCGAGACTTTTCAAGAACAATGATAGTGCGTAAACCATTTAGGTAAAGTCGTCATCGTGATTATCCGCATGCTCTGTTTGTGAGTACTGGAGAGTTGTAAGTAGGCTGTTGGCGCAAGATGCTAAAATATATATGATGAAATGGTAGACATTATTCAGATTGCAACTCTCTTGTTAAATAAACAAAATTTAATATTAAGTCAGTGAAATCAAAATTAAATTTCATAAAAAGCGTGAAACAAATTACTGAGATATTTATTTAGATGCAAATAGACTCTAATTTTGCTTCAACTATATCAATGTCAATCTTAAACTCCTTTGAAGAACACACTTCATCTAACGCAGAACTCGAATAAAATAGGAATATCGAACGCACTACAAATAGCGACCCGATTTCAATATCATCCAGCTTGTTTGCCCATCGTGTTTACATTCGTTGTGCGCTTTTTGCCGGCAATCGTTGTGTCTCCGCGGGCACACGCTGGACCCTGCTGACGTAGATACTCGTGTTTATACTCTGTGATTACTTGCGCGTCATGTTCGATGGAAAACGTCGATGGACAACATTTAACTAGGAATTTGTAGGACCTATTGTTACAAGTTTTAGCTTGATAATGTGATTTTAAATAGAGACATAGCACTTTGTACATACATAGATGGTATCATTGATTCAACTGATCGGGGTTTGGTGATGGTGATGATGATGATGATGATAGTGGTTTAAATATTCTAACATCTTCGATTTGGTGAATGAGATTGCTGAGATCAAAAATTCTTCTCATATCTCATCTTTTCTCCCTCTCATTCTTGGCTCCATTTGTGACGCTTGATTCTGTTGATATAGATATAATTGTCTTTATATTCTGTGGTTACTGGCGCGTCATATTTGATAGGATATTTCAATGGGCAACATTTAGCTAGACATTTGAAGGATATTTTGTTAAAAGTCCGTCTTTAGAATATAAATTTTAAAACATAGTATGAACTTCTTCCTGACAGATTGACAACATAATAATTGCGCCAAGTAATCGGGAACGGCAGTAGCAGTTTTTAGAACTTTTAAGATGGAAAGCCTGATAAATATTCCTGGATATTGAAAACTCTTATTATGACCCATCACCTATCTCTTTCTGTTTCTTGTGACTATGCTTCCGCAGATACTCACGTTAATATTCCATGATTACTTGCGTGTTCGATGGAAAACGTCGATGAACATTTACATTTAGCTGGGAATATGTACAGGCTTGGCTGTTACGAGTATGAGCAACTTTGTTGTATGCAGCTGGGTCTATAATAGAAGCAGAGTGTTGCTGTAGGCAGTTTAGAATATAGTATGAATGGACCGGCGTGGTAATGCTGTACCACAGAACATATAAAGTAATAGCTATTTTGAATATCATTCAAGCTACCTCCGAACTTTATTATTCGAATTAAGGTCTGCTGTGATTACTTGAAACAAATGAAATCTGTGGATTATGCTGTGGTGAGGGATGGTTTTTATAATTTGATTTTTTTATTAGTATATATTACTCTTACACATATACTTATATAAGGGCAGACTTAATACCTGAGGCATGCTCTGCCAGTTGACCTGTGGATGGTGAAATAAGAAGACTAATTAGGAGCATAATCTAAAGTGATGTGATGGTAGAAAGATTTTTAATAACGGCTTTTTTTTCTTTAGCGTAGCTTATTGTGTCGTTTGTTATTAATATTACATTGCTAAAATGATAGCCAAAGAGCGTTCTTTCAATATTATTTAAGTTGTTAATAACATCCTACAAAATTAATATAACTTGTGTATTGTGACTGATAGTGAAATTTTCTGAAAAAGTCGACGACTTTGTGCTTTTATTAAAAGAAATCTGGACTGGATTTATACAAAACATTTCTGTGAAATTCGCCACTATTTTATCTTTGCCAAGGTTGTAAAAAGTGTACGTGACGAGCGTTTGTTCCGTTAAAATCTGTTCAGAGTAGAAAATATTTAGTATCACAGATAACCAACTCTGATCTTAGTTAGCTATGTTTCTAGTATGTACAAGTTTATACATTTTACTATATATGGAAGGATATAATATGGTTTGAGAAATGGGTCTGACACAGTTTACAAATATATCTGCTTTTTTCAACTAGTTCTTCATCGTAATAAACATACGGCTGTGAATTGCTTTTTCCCACCCCAGCTTTCTATATAACGTATCGCTAAGTCGATCTAATAAAATATTATAAACAATTGTACTAATTATCATAATAATCATGATTTAATTTGATAACACTATCAACAACGATAAAGCAATTAACTTTCCCAAGTTTATCTAACAAATGTAACCATTCTCTCAATGTTTACGATTGTATAACTGATCTACTAGTTTGCATATCTGATGACAAAACGGACTAATGGACGCATGAGATCATTTTAACGGGCCATTGTCTTTAAATTATTACTGAGATTTATTATATCTAAGTCGGTTTTGTATGGTGCTTCCGGGGAAATATTTTTTGTATGGCTTTTTTTTATTTCATTGAATGGCGAGACGAGCATGTCGTTCGCTTGATGGTAAGCAATACTCATGAACAGTAGCAAAACTAAACAACACTTCGAATTACAAAGCAATGCTTTGCAATCCACTGCACTCGCCATCCTGAGTCATAAGATGTAAGGTCAATATAGTTACTCTGACTACAATGCTGTCAAAAACCTAAATTTAAGAATTGACTTCCCGAACTTAAATAATTGAAGATGTATGATCACTAAGTTATTGAAACGGATGTCTCGCAAAGTCGTAAGCGATTACGTCACACTAGCGATATTGTAAGACGTTTCGCAGAGAACAAGAAATATTTTGAATAAAAGCAATGGTAAATATTGAGGTGTTTAATTTGATTATTAAGATATTTGATAAAGATTTCTACTGTCACCTTCCTACTTCTACTCTCGTAGTTCTTCATCTTTCTTTCTAAACGCAAATATATGTACATACTCGTATATCTACCTACCTATCGTATACCTTGGAGACTAGTGTCTCCAAGGGTTGTGAGTGTAGACACTTATTTATTTATTTATTTATTTATTTATTTATTTATTTATTTAAAACATCAACATATAAACATACAGCGTGTGCCAAAACGTTTACATGAAATTAATTAAATTAAACAATTTTACGCTAATAATCATCTACACAGAAAACTAAAGCTAAAATATAAAAATAGAAACAAACAATTATAAAATAAAACAATAACTAACATAGATAACAGCAGATATAAATCATTCAAAAAAAATAACAAAATGAAAAGATAGATACAAAACATCAACACAAAAATCAAACCTGAACACCAAATACCCACGTGGCATATTTAAATATTAGATGAAGATTGTCATTAAAAATATCGACATCTTGGATTTGGCTTGTGAATGTATTTAATAGGCTAATTGCTCTGCTTGTCGGAGTTCTATTAACATACCCAGGAGCTGGACAGGCGAACAGCTGATGTCGTCGCCGACTACCAGTCCTTAAATATTGTTGAGGCACGTATAGATGAATCTGCGCCAGTACCACAGGGTTATCTATCTTGTTCCTCAGTAGCAAACAATAATGTATAATAACTGCCAATTTCCGTCTTAAGGATAAAGTGTTTCGTCCTATCATGCCTGACACAAACAATGAAGGATAGAGATACGGGTAGTATCCGTACCTCCTTTTATATAAGTGCCGAGCGAATTTACGTTGCACCCTTTCCAACATGACTGAGTATTTTATTTCTTGTGGATCCCATACCACTGCGTTGTACTCTAGAATACTCAGAACATAGGCGTTATATAATAAATTAATTACATTCGTACCACGCAACTCTGCTGACATGCGTATTATAAAGCCAAGTGCTTTATTTGCTTTACAGCAGACAGAAGTCACATGTGCATGAAAATTAAGTTCGTAATCCACAGTTATACCCAAATCTCGAATCAAAGAAACCCTTTCTAACACCACTCCTCCCACTTGGTATGCACTTATGATGGGCCTTTGGGCACGAGTGAAACTAATAATTTGACACTTGGCATTATTTAGAGGTAATTTGTTGGTTTGACTCCATTTAGAGACTGCATTTATATCCTCCTGCAATGCTCTGCAGTCTTCATGGTTTGCAATTGGCAAGAATATCTTAAGGTCATCGGCATACAAGAGACACTTTGCTGTTTTGAGATTTTTTGGGAGATCATTGATCATAATCAGAAATTGAGTGGGACCTAGTGTACTACCTTGGCTCACTCCAGACCGCGTATAATAATCACGAGATCGATAGTTCATCAGTTGAACATATTGTTTCCTGTCTTTAAGGTAGTTAGAGAAAAACTTGAGCAGTTTTGAAGAGAATCCCATAGTTGCAAATTTCTGAATCAATATGTCATTGTCTACCAGATCGAATGCTTTTTTAAAGTCGAAGTACGCCACGTCTATTTGCCGCCCACCAGTTATGTGTGTACCTATATAATCAACATAGGCAAGACACATATAGACTTGACAGTTAGTACTCACCATCGGGTGAATAGCTTGGTCGTTTACCGTTCTCCCACTAAAAAATAGATAAATCAATAATGGTTTCTCAGATTTACGTGAATGTTACACATTGAAATAAAACTATTCACAACTGATTTATCGCGTATTTGGTTTAATGTTATTTTATGTAATTGATTTTTCGCGATAGAATTCGTAAATAATAGTTTTGTTTTAATAGAAAAATAAATATATCATGATTACATTGAGCCATAATGAAAGCAATTTTACCCATAAACCTTCCATAAGAAATTCCGCAGCGACCTGTAGGAAGTGGCTTGCAATCTTTACTGGGTCGGCTTTCTGCCTTGTGGGTGGACATCCGACGCAGTGCCGGTACGTGACCTCCAATGAAGAGGTTTATATATTTATATAAGTTTATATCTTTGTATTTATATGTATAGTCGGTGAGACGCCGACTATGAAACGAGAGGTCGCGGGTTCGATCCCCGCACCGAAACAAATATTTGTGAGGCCTACAAATATTTGTCTCGGGTCGGGGTGTTTGTGAGACGGCATAGTCAAGACTATATATCACTGTTGGGTGTATTTATTTATTTATGTGCTATATATATATCTAAAAAAAGTAGCCTCTATATATATGTATATATCTAGAGGCTATTTTTTCATCGTTAAATTTAAGGTGGAATAACATTGTATATTTTACATATTTCCTATAAATATGATATCAATCATAATTATCATCAGCCCTTCTGCATCCACTGCTGGACATTGGCCTTTCCTATGCACTAATAATATGAAAATTTCAAGGTAACTAAGATAGCAATAGGTAAGATAGCAATGTTCAGGCGATTGAAAAATCGGACCTAAGTATACTAGATCGATGATCAAGAGTAACAATCTAAGACACTACGTACAGGGCTAAAAGTAAATGTGGAACATTCATCGCAATTTCACAATATTGTTCCCGAGATAAAGGAAATAGCGCGAGTATGAGTCTGCGTGCATAATACGTGTACTTTAAAAACAAATTGACAACATCAGTTCTCGTGACATGCCAGGGAGACCAGGTTTTGTATTTACGCTTTTGAGTGCTTACAAAGGAATGTGTGATAAAAGGAATCTAAACAAATATTTTATTGTCCTTTTATCTATCTATATTCATCTGTCAGATTACGATTTTTATCAGGATTTTGGAATGAATCGTCTTGCTATAGATATTTTATTCTCCACGCTCATTTTATGCAGATTATCAAACGTTAGACTTATTTTGGAGGACTCTCGAGTTTACAGTTTTTCACATGTGTTTTCCTTCATAATTAATCAAAGCATTATATAGTTAGTTAATGTTTTATTTCATAATTACATGCTCCCAAAACATCAGTGGTGGACAGTTTTCACAAACGTAATTTACGGTTTTGAAAACTAATTCCTACCAGCCATTCAGCGATTACTCAATTAGGAATCTATATCAACAAATTAACGTTTCTACAAAAATACACATTATTTATACCATATAACAAAACACACAAGAAAATAGAAATAATTGAAGGAAGGAATGCAAAATGTCCAACCACTAGCGCGGAGATGACTCAGAAAATTCAACGTATTTCGATTGACCTTTCCAAGGGCTCTTAAGTTGAAGGTTAGGCGCGGGTTCGACTGCCTACCTTGTGTCTCAATTATGTACTCGAGTTAGTATATTGACCTGGTTTTCATTGTGACAAATTAATAAAGGTTCCGTGAGTTTTAATCTTTTCTTATTTCTGTTCTCTTTTTTATTTTTTGTGGAATGAAGAATTATATTCTAAGAGTAGATAACAATATGTCTGAAAAGCGAGAACTGTTTATCTTTGTTACGACTCAAATAATCGATAATGGAAAACTACTTTTTTAGATTATCGAGAATATTCACCAAATGTTTCTAAGTAATGAATATTTATCAGAATTCGCCTCCTCTCACGACATTGGATGGAAGCACTGATTATCCACCTTGGATGCAGTAGATGTCCGTTTGTCTTAGAATACAGAACTACCGTTCGGATATTTGTACTTGTACCTCTTGAATCAACATTCTCATTTGAATTTAAGTTACTCAATAAGCTAAGTAGTTTGCCGTATCTGAACACATTTTAACATAAACATCCCTGATTAGTATGATGAATAAATTACGCAAATTTAAGTCGACAATACTCAAATCAAAATTTATGAACGGCGAATACAATCAGGCTTTCAGTAGCGAAGATTCCCACGAAAGGCAAATTACTAATTGCACAGGTAACAGGAATATGACATAGGGTAATGTACCGCTATTCTCTCCGCGAGTTAGGGCCACACTAACTCAAATACTATGAGTACATTTCATATTGTACGTCCAGTACTTCACCGCCCACGGCGAGTCGGCAACGCGATGGAACCAAAACCCTTAAATCGTTCCAAATGACCTAACTCTACTTCAAATTTATACAAAATTGCCTCGCATTGTTGAGGAGTGAAAGGTCATATTTGTTTGTGCTGTGATTGGTTGTTGTGATAATGGAGTTGAAGTAGAGATTGCTCAGCAGCCGGGTACAAAAATATAAAACGATTGCACGAATATCAACAAACGCGCGGACATACCACGACTCTTGAGGACGGAGTAAAGAGCTGACCTCTGTTGTCTAAGTAAATAGAGAATGCAATATGAAACAGAAATATTGTGCAAAACTGTATTCGCATTCAGTGATATTTTTAGTTTCCTTTTGTTCAAGTATTTGTTTAGTTCCTTCAAGATTGTACCCTTTGAATGGATCAAGACGGAACCTTTTTTGTTAGCGGACATTGTAGCTGGAATCAGTCTTCCAGTTTTGTTGTGGAATAGGGTATCTTATAACATTTTTTACTTAAAGTAGTTCACGCTGCCGCGCTGAAAAAATAAAATACTCTTGTGATATTAATTAATTATAAAAAAAAAACTTTTCTTTTTGATTGGCACTGCTTCCTATCAAAATCAGGAAGGTCACATGCAGTCAAATTTTCAAAGTAAGTTCCGACGGAAAAAAATCAACTAATACTAATTATAAGAATAATAATTTCTGTTGTGTTCAAGGACATTGTAGCTACCGTAACTACTGAACTTATTAAGACTTATCTTATGTCTCAAAGAGCGAGCTCAGTGGAACGCCAAGCATCGCTTTGTAATTCATGGGGTTGTTAGGTTTTGCAATTGTCCATGAGCGGTGGATCAACATCAGGCGAATGGCAAGCTCATCTCGCCATTCATTGCAATAAAAAATAATACGTTAGAAAATACTCTACAGGATGAGTTCAACATTTTTGCCATTAAACATAACCTCCAATCCTAGACACGCCTAGATATTGTCATTCAGAAAAATAGTATTAGAATATTCGTGTAACCTACTGAGGTACAACTTACAAAAACAGAATTACAATAAAAACATAAGTTAAGAGATTTTCTCATACAGAACAATGACGAAGTCCATTAGAATGGATCGTTTCAATGACATGTGCGATGGTAATGTCACAAGAATTATATCTAATGATCGCATAAGAACCGTTTAAAATCAGCGAGAATGCGTGAAGTGGCTGAATGGTGCAGAAAAAGATAAACAGCGGCTTCCCTTTGCATATTCCCAGATGTCAGCGTGGATTTTTTAAATTAGAGATAGCATTCATTGAGTAATTTTATCTTCATAATAAGCGGAGAGCGTCGTTTAGTTTAGTTTAAGTTTCTTTCTATGTTGACATTCCTTGATTTTTCTGTTCTATGTGTAGTGAATCGAATAAATATTTATTTTAAATTGTGTTACGAATACTTTTTGCAACTTCCGTAATAATATAATATTAGATTTAGTGGAAAATAAGAAAATTTCTGATTTCACCAGGTTTCTATGAAATGGAATCAAACGAAAAAAGTTCAAAACTCACTGCACTGGGTTAATTTCACAAAATAGATTGTCGTTTTTCATATCAGTAGTAACTTATTTCCATGCTGTATAAGTAGTAACTTAAATATTTCTATGATCTAGCTCTCTGTCATAAATTTCTTTCAATTGTTTCCCATTTTCCACCTTTAATAAGAAAAATCCTCTAATTTTTATATGTCACAATTTGCTTTGTCAACCGAAAACATACACTACCTCATCCAAATATCTCAACATAATATTTGATTTCCGCCCGCAAAGACCACATTGTGTAAAGAAGCATACATTAAATTATGCACCGCAATATTTTACTTCATTACTAATTTCTGTGTGGCCTCAACAATGCTGTTTACTCGTCTAACAAACTTAAAGAGGTTTACACCCTGATTCACCAACATGCTACAAGTCAAGTTTAAGACATTATTTTGGTGAAGTGTTGGATGTAATTATGTGCCTTTGATGTTTAGTTTATGATGAAGTTGAGAACATTGTTTTGCAATAGCAGTGGTGTTGAAATTTCTTGTATACCTATTACTTAAAAATATTTAACAAGAACTTCATGAACCTGTACGGTTCGTAAAATGATTCGCTATTGTAATCGAAATTATTTAATTATCAATAATCACTGCACGGTACATCAGTAATAGAGAAGGCACTGCAGATAGCCAGAACAAAAACAAATAAAAGAAATATGATTATAAAAAATTTGCAATACTGTATATTCAGCAAGAAATTAAGTCTCACAAAGTTTTTATTTTTTTCATGAAATCATTGCATTATCTAGCACTTCTAAGTATATAGTAACAAATACTATACAAATTAAAAAAATAATATTCATCAAAACATAACAAATTGTTTCTAAATGAGGTATAAATAATTTTTGACGATTAACTCAATTTATCATTAAAAAGATAAAATGAATCAAAACCCAATCCCTTATAGATTTCTGGAAAACCAGGCGACTGAATTAAATCCTTAGGGACTTCTAGTTATAAATCGATGTCCAGAGACCACTTTCATGGCTTATAAGTTTTAACGGGTGATCCATTGGCCAGTTTTTGTTCCTAACAAGAAAGGCTTACTCGATTCCGTTTTATCGATCGTATGCCTACATATAGTGAATGCCAATTGAAAATAACTTGTCCGTAGTTTTTACCTTTAGGTTGGCTTTTATAAAGAATTTTTTTGTTTGAGCTATTTGTCTGGTGGTAACGTATGTGTTATTACTGTGATCTGAGGTCTCCCAATGAGCTTTATACAATTTTTGTGATCAATGAAGCTTAGTTTGTTTGTATTTGTTTTTTTATAAACCTGTCTGTGTTTGTCAAAAGTTATGACTTATCTTCGTGCCTAGTTTTGTACCCATCTTTTCTTTTACTACCCATTCGTTGCAAAATCATAAAATATTTCACAATGCAATATCTGTAAATTCACATAGCTTGATAAGTAAGTACCTAATTATTAACTTCCTGAAATTCACATAGCTATAAAAAACTTCTCGACATACATCACACAGCAACATTACATAGCATCCATTAGAATCTAAAAACCACATAACAATACAAAACAATTCACAAACTGCTCCGGTATCGTCGCATTTCGTTAACGGCTATAAACCGATCTCATTGTGCGCGGTGTCAACTATACCTCGACTTTATTGTTGTGTACGGAATAGCGGTCCTGTCGAACCGATGTCTGCCTTGCCGGATATTCAATACATTATATTCAAATACGTGCCTTTTGCGTGATTCGCCTATTTATATCAGTAGAGTTACATTTATTTGCTGGGTTAGCTGTATTTGTTTTTATGAGTCATTATCGTTGTTAAATAATTATGTCATTCGCGCGCAGCAAGTAGCAATCAATTTATAAAAAGTTGTTTTTTTATATTTTGACATGTTTGCAAATATCTCAAGAGCTACACATTTTTCTTGACATGGTTTACAATAATCTATGGTGTTTCTTTTAGAAAGAGAAAAAGGTACTATAATTACTCTTAATAATATATTTTCATTAAATTAGTCTTGTCATTCTAGTGCTAAGAACATAGTTTAGTGGTATTAGTGAATAAGGCCTAGACTATGATACCTGAAAAATACTAGCGTAATCCCAAATACGGAGGCTACATCTATGCCTTGGAATATTGGCATACAATACTTGTTTTCGACTTCAGTAGCCAATTTGTAAGTTCTTTCATATTTTATAATTGATTTTGCGTATTGTCAGTAGCTTACGCTCTCACGCTGGTGACGGATCTTTCCTCATGAAAACAGGCTTAAACTTGAGCCCAGAGCTACTCATATTTATATCTACTTACTTATTACAATCCCTCAGAGATATCATTAAATTAAATCTTTTGTTCCACGAAATGAAAAAATCACAACCAGTACTGGTTTTGTTTAAGAATCTATTTATAGACCTCGCTAATACTGTTTCCTAACTAACAAGATACGGACTGCAAATATGAAATTATTATGGATATCATTAAATTGAATCTCTTTACTTAATTTTATAATATTCTATGCAAGCTACTTGAGCAGTATTTTTACTTTGTGATGCTTTCAATATTGATTAATATCCTCTGACGGAAGATGTTAAAATTAAATGAATAGGACTGAAAGATATTATGCCTCCATGCAAAATTAATTGAATTTTCGCTTAATATAAGATATTTTTTATAGTTTAACCACAAACACATAGCTCAACAACCTATCGTTTCACAGTCGATATAATAAGTTAAATTAATCTGTATTAAAATAATTTTTCAACCCTTACAATTTCTGATTATAAAATTCTAACAGGCAGACAAATTATCGTATGCTAAACTGTGATAAAAAAATTAAGCATATTCTAAAACCCAATGCAAAAATATCGTCAAATTCTTTCGCTATCATAAGTTAATTTCAACTCCTAAAATTTCTAATCATAAAATTCTAACAGGCAGGCAAATTATTGTATGCTATACTATTATAAAAAAACGAAGCAAATTGCAAAAATATCGCCAAATTCGTACAAAATATCACACAGTCAAACGTCTCAGGATAACTGCAGCTATTAACTCACTTAGTTTATTTCGTTACAAATGTATCCCCGTCGACAATGCTACTGCCGTTTCCATTGCGTGACTCCTCACATTTGTAAGCAACTATTCTCTCGAGATAAAATGGACATGAAACCTAAGTACTGTAGCCAGGGACTGTTCGACTATTAAGTAAGGCTCTGAGCCTGCCGGTTCAAAGTTCGACGCTCTCTGCTCTTAAAAGTAGATTGGCGTCGTGATTTAGCTGAGGTGGGATAATTAATTTGAGTACATTTGAAGTAACTCTTAGTTGCCTTAATAATACACATGATTTGTATCATATCAGACAATACCAAGTCCCTCATTATTCATATCACGTAATTTTTATCGGTTTATAGCCAAACCCAATTGTTCGTATGAACTGGTTGAAAACCAAAAAGTAAATAAATTATAAAGTGTCTTAAAAATACTTTTATAACTTCAGACGAAATATAGTGGATAAAAACAATAACATACAAATAGTTGGTAATTATTGTACAAATTACATATTAATTTAAACGATTTCAGTAGGGCCATTGGAAAGTAAATATGAAAATATTTATAAAATAATATAATATTACAAAACACAAATATTTGCTACGTGCAACAATATATTGCGTTCCAATAAACACCGACTTGCAATAGAGTTAACATCGCCAATACAATTTGCTCGCGTTTAATATAATTGTAATTCTGCCGAGCGGTTAGCCACATCTTCCGACCGCAAATTAAGATATTGCCACGACTGGACAATTGTATTGAGTAGTATTGTACTTTGTTCAATAAGCACGTTTGCTGTGGAATGCAGATTTTATATCGGTTAATAACTCTTTAGATTTTTTGTGGAAGTTTAATTATGGATTAAAATTGACTTTGACAGCCTCTGTGGCGCAATTGGTTTGACGCTGGGTGTGAAACGAGAGGCCGCGGGTTTGATCCCTGCACCGAAACAAATATTGTGTGAACCGCAGGTATTTGTTTCGGATCTGAGTGTTGGTGTGACCGAAAAGCCTCTCATAGTTTTCGATACCCACGACATAAGACTCGATCTTAGTGTTGGGTCAGAACTACGTATGTGACTGTTGGGTGTATTTATTTATTATTATTTATTTAGATGTTATAGACATGCGCATATTATTTGTTGCATTTTGTTTGGTAAGTAAGATTGCCGGAGATGAGATAGAGACGGCTTGTAGTAAAATATACATGTCAATCTGTCTAGCGGCTCGGTTTATATGCACCAGACGTTTCTGAATGCTGTTGAAGAGCGCTAAAACTACCATTATGGTCACTATGTCGTGCAAATATATAATCATTTGAAAAACATAGATATCAATCTCTTGGCGATGATCAGTGTAAATATTTTGATTGCAATTCGCTTTCGATAATGTAACGACAAAGTCACTGTATCATACCATCGTTTTGTAAAATGCGATCTCCGAGTCTACTAGACTATCACATCACATCTAATGTTACAAACACAACTTTAAGTGGAAATTATAGCTTAAGAACTCCTAAGAGCGTTTACAAAGTGCGTAATAAATTTAAAAGACGCTTCCTATTACATTGGAGTGGTGATTTAACCGAACCCGGTGGGATCATGTGTTAATGTGAGTTATTTTTAAAGCGGGTTAAAATGTTAAAACGGTACTTCTTGCCAAGTAATTGTCGACAATGTTTGTCGTGTGATTAAGATTTTTTAGTGGTGATAAATGTTGTTTATGAAATGAAACAGGAGTTGTTAAAACGTGGATCAAGTCATGTATTGTATGCATTTATACGATTATAGATAACATTAACTGTACTATAAGGTATTTTGGACCCTTGTCTATTATGCTGACTCAATGACAATTTAGGACGAATAGATCCTATTATTTACCAAGTGCGTAATGGCCTGTTGGTAAACCGAACAGACGCGGCCGCGTCTGTGCATGTATTGACGGTGTACGCGGACTCGAATCCCAGAGCACACCTTTCGGAGTCATGTGTGTATTGATAGTCAATCACGACGCACTATAACGATGAAGGAAAACATCGTGAGGAAACCTGCATACCATAGTGATTTGTATAGATTTCTATTGTATGTAAAGTCTGCCAACTCGCATTAGGCCAGCATGGCGGACTATATGGCCTAACCATGTGGTAATAGCGATGTTCCACTTATTATTCGCTAGTTTTTCGCTAGTTTTCATAGAAATAATTGATGTTTCGATGACGTTGCTGAGAAGCGCTTGTGACAGACCGCCAGTACACTGTACTCTATAGCATCATTTTTTACTATCCGCGGTTTCTTTTGTGAATAATACATACCTATTTAACCTAGACCTGCAAAGCTCAGAACATACCAACAAGGAAATATCTAGCACACAATTGCTTTTAGTTAGCCGCCATACCTGTGTCCTTTTGTCAAATTCAGTTTTATGGAGTCGGTATGGCCTTTGAAGAGGCCCGCTGATTTGATATTTTGATAACGACATGTTACATAAAACACGCAGTTTTAGAAAAACCTGCAGTTAGAGGCGCCGACGCGGACGTCGTGACTTTTCAAAGCTCGGGTCAAATGTCAGAGCAATGTCGGATCTGCGTGCGAGGAAGAATATCGTGAGGAAATTTGCATGTTGTGATGCAAAGTACTCATATTGGAGTGAATCAGATTTGATCAAAACTTTTTTTATTGAAATGGATGGTGAGAAGAGCATGTCATTTGCCTGATAGCGATACGGCCGCTGATGGACAGAAGAAAACTAATCAAAACCAGGAATTACGAACCAATGCTTGACATTCCATTGCCATCCTGAGACATTAGTAACTCTGGCTACAATATCCTTCAAACAGCTCTTCCTTGATGTCTTCCAGTATATGCACGAAATCTTATAATTTCGTTTTGTGCATCCCGAAATATTACTCAAGTTGCAAGACCTTGATTTCATTTTCATAGGCAATATTGCATGGGTAGGACAGTTTTGAAGTTGTGCTGGCGCTGAACACTTACTACTGGATAAAATGCCTGAACTGCAATTATATTCCTGCGGGTTGCTGTAAAAAATATAAGAATGCATTTTTGAATTTGTTTCACTTTTCACTGCGAGACAAACATTTGTTCCAGTTCTTGGCGTACCTAGTGACACTGATACATTGTTATTGACTTAAGACCTGTATTTTATTAAGGTACAACTTTGAGTGTACCTATATGTTGAATAATGATTATTATGACTTCCGCTGCGAGACAAACATTTGTTCCAATTCTTGGCGTACTTAGTGAGACTTAAAAATCGATCTCATAAAAATATCCACGATATAAGACCTGTATTTTATTGAATCAGAACATGACTAAGACTGTATGTTGTATTATAAGTAATTACTTCAGCTTCAACCGACATCGCCCAAATTTTCCATCAAATATGTTCCTATCAATTGGCTTGATTGAAGTGTGGATTCCGAATTGTATGCGCTACGAAGTGAGCCGCTTTCGAATCTACCCAATCAATCTGAATCAAACCCGTCCTGATTTGTAGCTGGATTAAATGATTTAAACTGCGAAACATCAAAAATATTTTCTGGTACAAACGGACTGAAAAATACGGCGCATTTGATGCGAACTAACAACCACTATTCATGAATTTCCAGGATATTTCTAGTTCGTTGGCCCTTTAAAACTATGAATAGAAGGGAAAGAGAAAGGATACGATAAAAATAAATAAATTCAGTACTACTATACAATTGCCGGATGCTTAAAACCTTCCTTCCCCTTTTCACTTCCCATCCTTTTTCATTTCCCTTCCCCTCCCGGTTTGAGGGGCCGGCAACACATCTATGAATGTTCATGGGAGGCAATTTTCACTTACCATGAAATATTCTATAAAAAATACAACAACAATCAGAAACAGCTACGAGAGTACTTTCAGTCTCACACAGCCCTATCACGAAAAAATACCGATCGATCATGCAAATATAGTTACGACTATCTTAGGGCCTAGGCGATCGAACACGAGGTCTTTCGTTTCACAGGCAGTGTCTAAGCATTTGCGCTTCGTTGAAAATAGTTTTTAAAAACATCTTTATTGCCCAAACCACCTGCAATTTCGTAACATAACGTATTGTACTTACATATAATCATGGCCGATTCCCGATAGACCATAAACCGTACCGGCGATAAAGGAGATCTTATCTTACATTTAAGGTATAAAAGACGTTAACACATAAATAGCTGAGAGAATTCACATTGCAGCCCAAACGTAGCTATCAAGTTCATTGCCGATAATGGTTTGAGTATATCTGATTTTCATAATTCAATTTCAAAGTGACTGTAATTGTCTTTTTAATTTCATTTAATGTGTTGAATGTATTTCAGTATCGATCTCAACTTAATTTTTATTTACAATTTTGATATCATGAATATTTTATTCATCATCATATCAGCCACAGGAAGTCCACTGCTGAACATAGGCCTCCCCCAAGGATCTCCACAATGACCTGTTGGAAGCGGCCTGCATTCAGCGACTTCCTGCAACCTTAGCCAGATCGTCCGTCCACCTTGTAGGAATATTCTATTACGGCATAAAAATTGGGTTGGTTATTTATTAGCCACGTAATTATAAACTTCTTCTTGTAAATGTATAATAATCATACAAAAGAAACTTTTCAAAAGGAAAGAATGGCCGTCCTATCGCTCGCGGAAAATTCCTTTCAGACAGTCATGGTAGAGATAAGAAAAGACGAAATTAAGTGTAAAATGTACAGGAAAATATTCCAAATATACTTTATTAGTGTAATAATCTAAATAAGAATTAAAATATTATCTTTATATCCATTTATACATGTATTTTATGTGTAGCATACAGTTATCGTACTATACAAAATAAAATAGTTGGGTTTAAGCAATGTTTTATTTCAGAGTAGTGCATTGTTGCCTTTTGACACAAAATATTTTTTTTTTTTATAATGATAGCCGCCATAACAGTGGCGCAGTTGCTAAAAAACCGCCTATAGAACGAAAGGTGTCGGATTCGATCCCTGCACGAAGAAAAATGTTTTATAACCCTAAAAGCTACTCGTAGTTTCTCACACACACAACACAAGACTTGTTTTCCTGCTGGAGTCAGGATTATGAGTGTGACTGCTAGGTAAACATAACTAACATTATATTGAACTCTTCTGGCACAAATATTTTATTTAGCTTATGAAACATTTAAAATTAACACACTATTTTCTGTATCTGCATCAGCCCATATACATCCCATTACAGGGCACGGGCCTCCTCTATAATCGAGATTATGATTGAAAGGGGTTAAGTAATATAGTCCACGATGCTGGCCTAGTGCGAATTAGCGGACTTTAAATACCTTAGTTGTTTTCTTTTGCAAATCGCTATTAGTAGAGTAAACCTGCATACCAGGTTTACTCACGATATTATTAATTATCATTATAGTGCGTGATGATTGAATATCAATACACACATGATTTTGAACAATCAGAGTTGTGTCCTAGAATTTAAATCCGCAACAACAGTAAACACGTAAGCAGCTGCGTATGATTTACCAACAGACCCCCACGCACTTACTTTACTATTTTATTAAACATCAAAATAAAATAAATATCAGTGACTCGGCCCAGCGTCATCGACATCCATTTGTTAAATAATACGCGTACATTTAAGTGAGAACTGAGGCACCGTGGATTTCGGAATCGTATCGTTTGACCTATCTTAATGGATTCCACTTCGGTTTGGGCGTCAAAAAAGTTTAGGGTGCGGTATTTTGTTATCAAGCGATGCAGCGCTTTATAGGTATTTTTACGCTGTATTTTTGAAATTGTGTTATTGATAAATATTTTCGTTTTTTGTAATTTCATCGATGTATTGTTACATATCAAATGTTAAAAGATATAATACATATTAGCATAATTTTATGACTGAGTTGGTTAATACTCAGCTTGGAAACGTAAGGCTTGGTATTCGATCCTTGCACAGATACAAATATTCGTGTTACCCACAAATATTTGTTTCCAGTCTGGGTCCAAAAACAACTTGAACCGTCTGATAGATTCAATATAAAATTTACCTTTGGACTAAAACCAATACACGCATTTTAACAACAAAACAACAGTTTACATACGAAAGAAGATTAATATAATTATAAAAATAACAAATCACACCGTAAAATAAACGGGTAATTTAAAAGCGCTTTAAAATTTTTAAAGCGCTGGATCGAATTCCAACAGCAACCCAAGGATACTCACATTAGAAAGCAATAAAAATTCAAATCCAGAAAAAATAAAACAGCGTTAAAAAGTCATAGAGATCACATCCGAGTCATAAAATATGGTCAGAAGTGGTCAGAGTGGTCACATTATGTTTTATTGTTCTGTGCGGCAATGTGTTACCGCAGACAGGTTATAGCTGATCGGAATCATGTGTAAGTATATTATATTTTAACAAATATGTAAAAAATTGATATGTTAGGATTTTATTAACAGTATTTTTTGTCAAAAATACTAAGCAATCGATTTAATTAATTTTATTTTTGTGTTATTGAATCTCATCAATTTTATTTTTATTAAACTAAATAATTCAAAATTGTAATAAAATATCACACAAAACCAACTTTATACAAGAATAACATTATCAAGTATTCTTTCTCTTGTTGTAGTCTTTTTTAAAGGATAAGAATATGAATAAAATTTTAAAATACCATTTTTTAAATTTTGATTTATCAATTATCATTTTTTTTTAATATTTCATAACTATCAGTGGCATAGTATATGTATCATAACATGTTTTTATATACTACATAACAAACCAGGCGTACATTGTCCATCGTAAAGAGTAATACAGTCAAATCTCTCGCCAGATTAGCCCCGCCACTCAGGTAACAAGTAACCTGTCTCCGCATTATCTACACTAACAGAAAGACTATCGTTTTATAGTGGAATCTATGTGGGTCTTCGCGATAAATCCGTAGTGCGCATGCCGATGGCCAATCGGTAATAATAAAACCGTTGATTCATTAAATTATCTCATGGGAAACTTATTTGTATCAGGATTTATATGGAATAATTCAGTAAACAATATATTTTTCTTTCTCTATGTACATAATTTGTTTTTTATTTCATGTATTTGTTAGTAATAAAGTCAAAGTTATATGTGACAAGTAACCTATCTTCGTATTATGTCTTCTATGAGTTATAACAGAAAGGGTATAAGAATAGTTTTATGGTAGAATCCATGTGGGTCCTCGCGATAAATCCGTAGTATCGTGCGCATGCCGATAGCCAATCGGTAATAATAAAACCGCTGAGCTGCCCCGTCTTTATGAATTCGCGTGGGAAATTATTTGTATCGGGGTTACTGGATTAATTTATTGTTTATGAATCGAATCGTGACGTGATAATAATGTAATGATTTTGTTTTCTGAATGTATTTATTCAAAGTTTATTTTATTTGAATATGGATTTAATGTGCATTGTATGAGAAAAATACCAAATAATTTACTTAGAAAAGGTTGAGAGGAAGGCATTGTAACATAAGACATTACAATGACAATTGACTTAAAGATAGCAGGTGATTGGAGAGTTATGATCGCTTTCAATTAGTATTTGTGGAATTTAATAGGATTATGACGATGAAGGAGATATTATCATATTATATGAGACAATGCATAGTAACCGAGTACGAGGGCGACATTATTTCACCTAAATGCTTGCATTTCAGCGCATCAGCATCAACTACTTTCATATATTTTTAATCGTCCTACGAAGATGCATATATTATTCTGGTAAATTTAATAATCTATACTAAGATATAATCCTGAAGAGTTTGTTCGTTCGTTTGTTACCTCGAATCTCAGAAACAACTCAGTAGTTCAAATAGAAAAAATGTTTTTGCGTTAAATAGGTAATTTATCGAGGAATGTTATAGGAGGGAAGCAGTGGAGAAAAATCTAGCAAATATGAGGAAACTTTATTCGTTTTTCGTGTTCCGGTTGGTCGATATTCTAAATTGATAGTCGAAATTATTGCGGCCATTTTGAAAAGTGTATCTGCACACGGGCAGTCAATAAAATAGCCTATATATATGAATACAAACTGATGTTGAACCCCAGAGCAGAAAATCAACTTCTTAATCATTAGTAGTGTAAAAGGACGTTAGGAATTGAATGTTCAATAATGGTTATTTTGATTTACTACTAGATATATCCCCTAGGCATTTTCTCGCACGCGCAAGATAGCCAATTTCATTAGAGTCTATCATCTATATGAGAAATGTTATTGCCAACATTTTCATAAGTGCTATCTCTGATAATAAATTATATACTGTACCTACATTGGCTAAATCTGAGGTATCAGGAAGGAGGTATTGCTGGTATTATACGATTTAATTGCTTCCACCATACACTGCTGTTGAGGGTCTTTCTTAGAGACCCAGGCAGGTGACTTCCATTGCGGGTTAGTACCTACGGTATTTGTAATATCAATTCCTTTTTTATTTATTTTTTATCAAATATATCCATATCTAAAACCTAGCAAACAAAGCATTTTGTAAATCCATTCATAAAACAAGTTAGAAACGTTTTATTTCTTGCAGTGGGAATAAAAGAATAGGGATGCAAAACAAAACTAGAGACGTATATGCATTACAGTGGGAGAGTGTGAAAGAAACGGTCAGAAGTCCCAAATATGCTACCACTCTCTGATTTAATATACTAATATGCCTCATAGAGCAAGAGCCCGTGGCCGCTTTCGTCATTTTATAAAAGCTGAAAGTTTGTCTGCGTATGCCTTTGATATAGGCATCACACACAACTATGAGTATTATGAAGTTCCGATCATAGTTGCTTTGGAAGTTATCAGCTTCAATGTGTCTGGCAAGATGAAAGAACCATCAAAAGTGTCTGAATACTAAGGATATTTGACTATGATATATTAAAACTCAGTCAAACTTAGAGTGGCATAGTAGTGTCAGTTGGTGAAAAATAATCATCACGCATTTGTGTATAAGCTGTTTGGATTGCCCTGCACTGATCATCCAGTGCGTTTTAGGTATCAGCTTATATATACAATCGAAAGTATGATTGAGGGGGGTTAGGCCATATATAGTCCACCACACCTAGTGCGGGTTGGCATACTTAATATACCATAGAAATGTAATAGATATAGAAATCTATTATATGTTCCTTCATAGTTTTAGTGCGTATTAATTGACTATAAATATACATATTTATGTGCCCAGGGATTTGGACCACAACCACCGCAAATATGTTAATAGTCCCATCAGGATAGTATGTTCAGTGTCATCCAAATAAATCCCATGTAGATGGATATACCCCTCAACGCGTAACAAATTTTAATATATGGTAAGAAATTGAATATTTCACTGCAAAATAATTAAGTGCACTGAGAATCAAGCACTGTTACCTCTGCCATCATAGTACTGTAATAAAAATAATTAAATCAGCGTTTTTACCTCTTTTTAATCCTCACTCTCTCCTTCTTTAAAACTCCACTGCTTTCACGTTTAAATATGAACATATTTAGATAAATTATAAAGGGATCACCAATCTGCGCGTATTCTTTCATTGACCTACGTTCTAACATCAGGTAGGTTTTAATATAAACCGATTTGCGCTTAGGATTTCATTAATGCTGCACCATAATACCGTAATTTAAAAAAAACAGTGTATCATTTTTCACTTCTTCTTAATTCTCTTTCTCCATCTCTTTAAAACTCCACTGCCAAACATTAAATATTAACGCAATTCAATTAATTAAAAAGGATTATAAATCTGCGCGCATCACGTTCTAACATTGACCGTCAAGTAAGTTTTAATATAATGCGATTTGCGCTTAGCATTTCACAAGCGCGGCTAACGCATGTGTCTAGCGCACCCGACATTTGACTTACACGCTTTCCGTCATCGTAATGAGGTGTGAAGCCACTGATTTTATGCACCAATACGCTACTTTCAACTGCCGTGAAGCGGAAGATATCTAGAATTGATTTGATTCTTTGCGAATTTAATTGTTTATAGCATTATTTTGGCCTGGATTTTTGTACAGGTTGTGGATTGTAAGGTACTGGGTTCGAAAATCACATGGCCAATACTTAAATTATTTCAAAAAACACGGTTGGAAAAATATGAAAAGAAAAGAAAAGAACTTTTTGATAAATTCCTCCAATCCTTGCCTAAAAATTGTATATTATTTTGGCATCTAACTGGCAAATAAATGTTAAATTATTACAATATTACGATACAAATTCAACTTTAATCGCACGCGTAAAATATTTGTCTAAAGTTTATTTTATTTTACACCTTTTTACTTGCTCTTATTTCACACTTGCGTGGGGCCGTGGATTTTATTATTATGTTTGTTGCAAAGGATTTGGCTTATAATAATTTTACGAGCGGCCGCCCGTCTGGAATCATTCCTTATAGGAGACTAAGTATTATCCAACACGACTAAACTTACACGTAAAATACACATAAAATAGTCTGTATCAGCCCATATACGTCCCACTGCAGGGCACGGGCCTACTCTACAATCGAGAATATGATTGAGAGTGGTTAGGCCATGTAGTCCACCACGCTGGCCTAGTGCGGGTTGGCATAAAATATTATTTAAACTAAAATTCAAAACAATTCATTTGACAAATAAGAATTTATTGTCTATGGAGACTGTATCAGAAATGTACTGCTCTTACTATTTTATAAATATTAATAATAAATACAAAGTCCTGACCCTGTTTTTCCCACAAATATTCAACCCCGAAAAAAATACCTGTAGATCACACAAATATTTGTCACGGTGTGAACCTGCTAACTCTCGTTTCCCAAGCGGCGTCATTAAAGCTTAAATGCTTTATACTCAAAATACTGTGCTAATGCACAATAAGTATTTTTCAGTCATTTTTCTATTGCATGAGTTGTGGCTACGAATCCCAGGGTAATCAGTTTTCTGTGGGTACGAAAAATCTCACATCACTTCCTCACGACTAGAATTTCTTCTCTGCCTTATAAAATACTCGTCCTTTATCACGTCTTGTTTTTAATATACTGTTTACCCCTTCCAAGCATGAGCTAACATAATCTATGTTTCTGCAAGATATTGCCACAATAATGTATACATACACTCGTTACATGCATACAAACTTAAAACTGTAAAAACTTTTGGGGAATCCAAAAGTTTTCTCGCAACAGTTAAAAGTGTAATAAAACAGTATAATCACTTATTCAAAATATGCTCGTAAAATCTTATCAAAACAGTACTTTGACACAAGCACTCAAGGAGATTGGGTACGCAGAACGTGTGGGTGGAAAACAAAAGAACATAAAATACACTTGTATTATGTGAAGGGTAAGTGCATTCGAGTTTAGTGATTTCGCATTCGGGTATAATAAGAAGACAATATGATTTAGATGGCAAATATAAATGTATATCGAGCCATAGTTGAATTATCTCTATTTTTTCCAGTGTTTTTGATAGATTGGAACAAAAAATATTTATTTAAGAATATTTATTTTTTAATATTGATCAGGTCTTTATTTATTGTATCAAATTAATGTCATTGTTTTATCATAAATAGATATATTTTTTAGTCGGACTGGATATGTGATCTTTTAACAGCAAAAATCTGAGGTGACGACAAACAAATTTCTTATAGTAAGTGAACATGTTCGCTCAGAAATCGCATGTGCAGTCGCATTTTTTTTTTTTACATAAAATAAATAGTTATCTGGGGAATCGCAGTGCATTGCTGCGCTTTGGGAATAGTGGAAGGAATGGATAGCCGAATGCGATTATAAGGTTCTTATTAATCGCACTGACTGAACGAAATGTTATAGCAAAACAGTGATTTTACATCAGCTTCTAAATAAAAGTACCAGTTTTGTCGAAGTAGATTTTTTAAAATCTTAGGTAAAACGGCTTCATGTTATATACTTTTAGGACAATTTATGAAAACGATGATAAAATGAAAGTTAATAAACTAAATACCAAGACAAATAATTGTAAAAATATATTGGTGGCTATATTGTAAGAAATTTATATGTACTCTGATTTTCCCTTTCCTCTGACGAAAACAAAACAAATAAATCCCATAGTATTACGCTGAACCGTAGTACACACAAGCCATTGACCTCTACAATACTAAATATGATGTTTATTTAAAACATCTAGTCATTTCCTGGTATTATTTCGCATACCATAGTACGATGACAGGGGAGCAAAGCTCGCCTTAAGCCCGAACAAAACACGAAACGGCAGATCACGGTGATTACGCGAAAAAACGTAGTCCGCGAGATGTCGTGATAAGAGTACAACGAACCGATTTTATCAGTCGCCGTGATTCGACGTCTTAATTATCTGTGAGCAATACGTAATTATACGTCGTATATAGTTTACGGTTGTTCGATAGCGCGGGCGTAGTGCTTGTAATGTGGTGATGGACCTTTTAGTAGTAACTCGATATGATTGGTTCGAGTTGTGGGTGACGGCGATTTTGTTTTTTTTTAATACATGATTTATTTATTAGTTTAAAAGTGCATTGGTGCAAAATAATTTCGCTTAAAATTATATTATAAGTAGTTGTATATATGCAGGTAGTCACATTTATAATAATAATTGGTAATATTGAATGAATAAAGGTCTAGGCAGTCTCCTAAATAGATATACTCTTTTTGTGGATAAATAGGAATAACATGCGGTTAGTTGTTTAAATAGTTTGTCTAACTTGATTTGACAAAATCATTTTTACATAATTATATTTGGTTTTAAAATATATAAAAAATATACATACGTAAATCACGTGTTTTACCAGAAAGGTAGGCTTTAGGCATGTAGGCTGAGGTGCTACTAGGACACCCACATTTCGCCCTGTGTTCCGTCCAAAAGTGTGATAGGGGGCGAGCCTATTAATAATTATGTAATAATATTATGAACAACAGAAAACAGGACTGTTTATTATCATCATGATGTAAATTATTAAGGACTCTTGACGCTGTTAAAAGCTTATTTATAATAAAATTACTATCTCTACAAGGCGTGTGGCAATATTGTAGGATCCTATTACATTATCTTGTTCATTAAACGAAGCTTAGTGGAACCGCCACATCCTCTATCTACTTAAGCGATGTTAGAAAATAATTACCATTGCGCTTCTTCTATGGGCGTGATAAAGCCATAATATTTAATATTACATAGTCAAAGTATTCCGCCACTTTATGATATATTGGATATTAACCGCTTAATAACCAATATCTATTTTAAATATCAATTAATAACGAATTATTACAGCACACGGTTGTCTGTAAGAGGTCCCTCTTAGCAATAAGAACGCCAATTTTTTTGCATTTTATTAGCAATTAATCTCACTGTTTATAATTAATTGTATTTTGTGGTAGTATAAATAAAGAGGTTTTTTATAGCAGTTGATGTATTTTGTTTTTTTTTAGCAGTGAATGACGAGACGAGCTTGCCATTCACCTGATGGTAAGGGATACGGCCGCTCATGAATAGTAGCAAAACAAAAGCAACACCATCAATTACAAGCTTGACATTCCACTCCCCTGTTGGTAACAGACCAGACGCGGCTGCATGTTCACACTGGTGGCGGGTTCAAATCTCAGAGCACACCTTTGATTCTTCAGAGTCATGTGTGTATTGACCATCATTCACCATGCGCTATAACAGTGAAAGAAAATAACGTGAGAAAACCTTGATACTGTAGCGATTTGTAACAATTCTATGTTATGTGAAGTCCGCCAATCCGCACTAGGCCAGCGAGGTAGACTATACGGCCTAACCCCTCTCAATCGTACTGTCGATTGAACAGGGGGCCCGTGTACTGTAGTATGGTACATAGGCTGATATATTATAATCAAAGCCGTACAATATTATAACAAGAGACAATCGCAGCAAATTATTAACTATTTATAATACCGCTGTTACTCATAACTCGCAGCCCGTATATCTAAAAAGCATTCCCCCACGGGGCTTCGGCTCTTCACACCTAAGAATTCAATTAATCTCGACTCTCGCCTCACTGGCCACTAGATTCGTGACTGGTAATTACTTTTACAAAAAAGAAAATAAAACTGCCCCGTACTCCCTTGCTTGTTTACGAAAAAAGAACAAAAAACAACTGACTAACGGAAAGGAGAACAATGAACGATGTTCCATATTCAAAACGTTGAAAGGATCCTCGTTAAAACAACAATAGTATTAATTATTATTAAACAAAAGAGATAACCAATATAAGGAAATTTACGTCTGCAATCAATCACTGGAGAATTAATATTTTCGCCCAGAGATATTTCAATATCGAAAAGAATCCCATTTATCCGAAGGTGGCTTGGCTCATATTTCTCCGGGAATAACAAAGGCTTCGCGGGATCGAGGCATGACCCGTAGGCGAGGCGCAACACGATAAAAAAAAATCCCGCGCACGAGAACGCAAATGAAATCGAAATAACGTAGGGCCGGCAAGGTCTCGCCGAATGAGATATGGCGTTTTGATTAACCATTGTCGAGTAGTCGCCCTTCGGCGTTGCTTTGTAAATAATGCGTATTCGAACCCGAAATGTTTTTAGTACGTGATGTTTGTTGGGCTTGAATAAATTTGCGATTTTTGGTACTGTATTAAAATTCTTGTTGAGTTTTGTATTTTTGTGCATTTTATATAAATATACATAAGTGTCGAAACAAATGTTGTGTTCGCATGTTATTGGGCACGTATACTTGTATTAGACCAATTGTTTTTACTTAAGATTAGTATGTATACTGTGTCGTTGTACCAAATATAATAAAATAAAAATAAATAAAATTTATCGATTTTCTTTTATTAGTGCTTTAGGGGTAAGACGCCCTCTTATTGCATCTTAATGACATTAAAGTGAGGGTTGCTTATAAGTCTGGCCCCGAAAAGTAGCGAAGTTTAATAATAACCGCAAGCAAGACTAGGGTTCGCTGCGTAACACGCGATGTAAAGCTTTACCGGTAAAACCAAAGGCTTCACCGAGAGCTTTCAAGTTGAAATCACTGCTCACTTTCGACTAAACTTCCAGATTAACTTTTAAAACTTAATATATAAACAAACATTTAGTGCGTTTAGTAAGAGTTTCTTGCCTATTTTTTTCTGGTGAATTTCTTCTTTCTTCTTTCTTTCTTTCTTCTTGAATCCGGTGGTATAACAAAAAATAGTTTAATCTGGATTATGTTCAATATTTTCATGAATTCAATAAAAAAAATATTATTTTATTAATTACGCTTTAATATATTTTTCTGTAAAGTAAATATGTTGTGTTCTCACCTAGAACGTAACGAAAACATTTTGTAATTATTATTTGTAACCAGTTTTGTGAACCTAAATAAATAAATAAAAAAAAATATTAATTTAATTTAAATCCGTACATAAAGTCATCTATGCGTTAAAACGGCCAATAAGTTGTGATGTGTGAGGCGCGGGGCGGTGTGGCGTGGCCGGCTTGTCACGGTGGCCCGCTGTAGTACGGCACGGGCTCACAAACACGGCGGACGTACCTACACCGCCCGGCGCGCGACCTGTGGACCAAGTGTTCGTTCAGTGCACTTACAGTTGAGGGGCGGGACGGGGAATGTGCTGTGTGGACGGTCGCGCCCTTTATGTTACTTAAGTGTCTCGTTCCGTGATAACAGTAAGTAGTTGGTATTTTATTTGTCTAGACTCTAGCTCTATCACGTATATACATATATATCTAGTAAGAAGTGTTTTGGTTTCCAAAGTTTCGATGTCAGTTCTGCGCATGTCACGCTGTTATCTCGAACTGAATGACATAATGTAACATGTAAACATAGGAATGTTTGTGAAGTGTGTTTGAGTGATAACGCGGTGTGAAATATTTCGTTTTTTAACGAAATATCTCCCAATCCTGACATGCTCGCGTTTAATTTGGGATTTGATTTTTTGTCGTACCCTAAAATGGCGGCAAAATTTTTGAAGCCTTAAAATGTTTAAGCTTTTTGTTTTAGATATACTTAAACTTAATTTAAATGTAGTAGATGCATGGTATGACCTCCATTTGGATTTTGTAATCATATTTTATTACCGTAGCAAAAATAGACCAGTAGTCAATAATTATATTTTATAGTATGGTTCTGAGAACGAGTTTTATAAATAAATATCCATTGAGTAATATAAAATGTATAAGCATGCTATAATTTAATGAATTGCAGAATGCGTATAAGTTCATTCAATTAACTTGATTACAAATCCTTTTTGTTTTATTTTGTTGAACTTTTTTACCGGTTTAATTAATTTAATAAGGGTTCTTTAGGTACGCTAGTATGTTTTTTACGTTCGTAATCATCATTATAGTGATTTAGGTATTAACTTTTTACTAGTAATTTGTTCTGAGAAAATCTTTTGACGTCGAATGGCGGCACTTGAATTAGTTCAAAACAATAATGGATATGCTTTATTTCATTATAATAAGGCTATTAAATATATTTCATAATACATTTCATATAAAGCTTCAAATATTTCAACTCATTTAATAAAACAGACATTTGAGGTTTTATTATACTTTATTATTATAAGTTTAATTTATATTTTGTTATTTAAATACAACGCATAGTCATAACTTTTCTTTTTCGGATAAACAATTTTTCAAATATAATTTTTAAGTTGTAAAAAAAAACATTTCTTATTTTTTTTTCTATTTCACCGATTAACGACACAAACAAAACAGACGTTTTTATTGCATCACCGCGTACTTCGTTCAAAAAGCTCTTATACCATACCCAAAAGCTTTACCACAGCCCAACGGCGTAACAGCCTCCAAATATTTACCCACAGTATGTTGACAAATAAAGTCAATAAGCCGATCGGGATGCGCGGCCGGTGCGTCGTAAAGCCGATCCGAGAGATCGTGGCCGACACCCGCGCAATCTAAACTGCCGATCTTTGTTCACTTATCACCGCAATTGTTTTGTCTAGGAGCGAGACATGTTGTTGTTTTTTTTATATTTTGAAATATTAGTAAGGGATTGTAAGGATTAATTTTTATTTTTTATTGCAATGAATGGCAAGACTAGCTTGCGTTTCACCTGATGGTAAGCGATACAACCGCACATGGACAGTAGCAAAACCAAACAACACCTTGAATTACATATCACTGTGTTCGACTTCCAGAGAGGTAAGGTTCTCAATATGTGCAGTTGTTACTCTGGCTACAATATCCTACAATCCAAATCACAACAGTGCATAAACACTGCTGTTTGGCACTTTTGTTTGGTATTTTATTAGGAAGATATGAGGGTCAATGCCTTACTATTGAGGATACCGAAGATCGGGCGAAATGGAGGATAAGGCGGACCCTGGAATCAGCCAGGATAACGCCATGTAAAAAAAGAAAAATGTTACTTATATTGTTATGTTGTTATTGTGTCGTGTGATATGGCAATAGTCCTGTTTCTTTCTTTCTTATCATTCCATAGTTTAGATGTTGAATTAAGTTGTTCCAATACCTACAATAACTATTAAGATTATCCTCATTGAATATTGTACTACATAACTCGATCTCACACGTTTAAAAACAAATCTATGTTATTCATTTTGCTTTAAAATGTTGCATTTATTCAATCATTAAAGAAAGTAACTTCTGAAATAAAATATTCTGTAGTACGGATGTACCTGTTGCTTCTCGGCGGACGAGCGACTTTGAAGATACAATCGTGGTGATGAATTGTAAACAAAAATTTAAAAGACCACAAGCAATACGAACAGTACTATACATGTTTTTAATTTAATTCGCATTAAAAAAATCAAATAACTATAAAAGCAAAAAAATTGAAAATAATTTTTTTTTTGCTTTTAATCAAGATCCACATTTTCTCCGGTTAATTTCTATAAATAAGTTTTACCCAATACAGAAACTATTTTATTTAAATAGCCTATAGTAGATTTGCCCTCACAAAAAATATTATCATTTTAAATAGGATACACAATGGATCTTATGAATCTTTTACATTGTTATATTAAATTCTCATAATGCCATACACGATATAATATATGCAATACAATTTGTTTGGAACCATCCAGTATTCATTTACTAAGAACGAGTACTCAAACATTTTTTACGATATTGTCAACATATTCAACACTAGCTCCTAGACCATATCCCCTAAGTACCGGGTCTCGTTAGGCCGGCGACACGGAGCAGATACTTACTGTCCTAATGGCGTGCCGTGATGCCAATTTGAAAAGCTTAGGGCCCTTTCAATACCCAATATCTCGGACGCATCAATGCATACGTATCAGTACCTCTTGTTTTTACTTTTCAGTATTTATTACCCTGATTCTGCTAGAGTAAAGTGGCAAATAGGTTGAAAGCAAACTGGCAATAGTATATATATGTATTATATTATTATTAGTGATTAGTGATTACCTGATGGTCGACGACGCCGCGGCAGACCTAAAAAACACTGGCGAGACGATCTGGATGCTTTCGAGCCCATGTGGCCTGAACTTTCCTTAGAGCGTGAATTATGGAGCGACATGGGGAGACCTTTGCCCAGCAGTTGGATGAAATAGGTTAATTAAAAAAAAATATTAGTGATGCGCCTACTTTGATTTTTCTACACTACCCAAAGGTTGAGTGGGACATAATGCCCCAGGCATTAAGTCCGCCTTTATAAGTTGTATAAAAAGCATTAATAAATAAATAAGTAATGGTCAGATTACTTACTGCCAGTAATAAGATAATGCAGAGAAAGTTGGAATTGTTTTATGAAATTATATTATCGTGTTATGTCATTTTGTTGATTGCATATTATAATGTATCAGTTACTTGGCGATAGAGAATATGAATTGTGTCCGTTATTTGTTACATATACTCCACTTAAAGTTTGTGACGGAATTTTCGAGAAAGTATACGTCTTAAGCTCAGCGATATTAGCGGATTAGGTTCCTTATACATGTCAGAATTTTAGGGTTTAACTAATATTTTCATTAGTATATAATATCATTCGACACTTAACGCTTCGGATATTCTATAATATAATACCAATTTGTTATGTTATCAAAACAATACGAAAATAGAAATCTAATCCCAATTGTCTCAAAACTCAAGTAATAAATCACTACATATACTTATAAATTATATTAAAATTCAATATGAATAAAACTTTCAAACGATTCAAGCGAATAATTTAGTTTTATTTGCTTTTGTAATTCCGTGCGATTCAGCGCGCGGGCGCATCCCGTTGATGTCTTTCGTATGGACGCACAATCGCCGCACGCGCAGCAATGCAAATAAATACAAACTTTAATAAATATTCAGTTATTTTTAGGTGCTTTGTATACTGTTTGCTTTGTGGGAATTACTAAGGTACTATTTATTTATATGTTTGGATGTTAAAGAATTTGTGAATGGTTTTCTTTGGTATTTACGTTTGATATCGAGCACCGAATTTAAATAAAAGTACGATTGTCTGGAAGAGATTGCTCTTAGCGATAAGAAGTCCGATTTTTAGCATTTTAGTTTTAGCTATAATATAATATATAATTTAACTGTATTAATTGGTGCTATAAATAAAGAGTTCTTGTTATTATTCTTTAAAAAACTACTAGCTACTTTTTTAAAAACTGAAGATATTGTACAAATTTATTGTCACTCATGTTTCACAAAATAAATATCTTTATCTTTAAAAAAGTATTTTTAAAAGCTAGTTTTTAGTAGATTGTACTGAGATGCCTGAACGCCTATAGCTTTGTTTATACTGAATTATTAAATTTGCCTCCAAATATTATTATTTTCAGCTAACAAAAACTCCGTAATCCTGTGTAGAAAGAAACACGAAAACAGATTATCTGTAAATAAATCCCAAACTCAACCCTAAACAATATCACCCACATAAATTCGAAATATCCATGTTCACCCATAAAAAATAATAGCGAAGTATTCTGTTACCCGATGCTAGTCGTTGGTGGTGAAACAAAACCATTATGTTTATAGTGAAAGATATTCTCGTGTAGGTGCATAATGTGTGTTCAAAAAACGACATCGAAAGCTGTTTTCTACAAAAACGACATATCTGAACGACATTGTCCATTCCAGTTGTCTTTGTGTTTTATATGAATTTTATTGGTTTTCCTTATGAATTGTGTTGTCGTAAAAAGTATTTTTTGCTCCATTAATGTTTACTAGTATATAAAGCTGAAAGGTTTGTTTGTTTTAATGCGCTTATCTCAGGAATTATTAGTTCGAATTGAAAATTTCTTTTGGTCTTAGATAGTCTATTTATTGAGGAAGGTTATAGGGTATTTACAATTATTACACTATGACTCATAGGGTAGAGCATAAGTTAGAATATTTTAAAAAACTGTTTCTTCTTAAAAATAACTGTAAGGGGGGAAGCCCGACTAAGCTGCTCTACTAGTACTATATCCATAGATAAGTTTTATAAAAAAAAAATAGTTTTTTGAATTGAGAACTAAGGTTTAGAGTCTTTTTCGTGATTTTCAAATAAGTTATAATTAAAAATGAATACATAGCTTGTTTTGAAAAGTCAAATACGTAAATTCAATCCCAAAACTGGCCATTTGGTAGTCGATTTCGCTCTCATCTAGTTTTCTTGGTCAATAGAGAATACATAAAATATTTTTTAACATGCCACGCCGCGCCACCCTAATTGTTTTGACTAAACAAGTGAAAGTGGATCTGAATAGCATGGCACTTACAGACGGATGCAATGCATACTTTTTTATCTTACTATTGAAAAAAAAACTCAACGTAATTTTTTTATCTAATATGATTATGCAAAATTAAATAGTATCGCCATAAAACTTACTCTAATACAATTGGTACAATACAGTATCAAGAAATATAGGAGTTCGTAAAAGTATTTACGTAATTTAGCCAAATAGTCGTGAGTTCTCCTCTACCCACACCGCGGATATAAAATAAACAGATATGGTCCTATTACACACAACTTATGGGCTACTTAAACAGTCAATTACAATACACTGCTCGGTTAGTATTGTGTGCACTTAATTAGTTAGATAATGGGGGGGTCGTGTACAGAATAGTGATATTACCGTCGAATATACGTTACCTCCTTTTCTCTTCTACTTTTTCTTGCACTTAATATTTATATCAACTCAAGCCTTTTTCCCAGAAGAGTTATGCAAATGTGCTACCGGGACATACACATTTCACCTTTTATGTTCCGTCCCACGATCTGATAGGAGGCGAGACTATGGCCATATCAGGCACAAATTTCTGACTCCGGGCTGATAATGAATAGAAAAATCCAATATCACTTTGGAACCGTACCGTAGTACAACTACGCCAACAAGGCAGCCTTTCATGTCTTTAAAATTTAATGTCCGTCAAATATCGTCAATGTGTATTGTTTGGTGTCCTATTGATTACATAACACGTGATCTACCGTATAGTGTCAGTGGGTTTGAATACCATAGCACACTTTTGACTTTCAGAGTCATGTTTGTATTGATAGTTAATAACACACTTTAAAACTGAATAAAATATTCGCGAACAAACTTGCATGCCATAAAGATCTTAATAAGAATGTCTGTTGTGTGTAAAGTCTTGACCATTTGTTGGATCTAGATAATAAAATAGAAAATTGGTATCGCGTGCATCTAGGACTCTCGAGTATGGGCCAAGATCACTTCCCACTTAAAATTAAACTACTAAAACTTTTTCGTATGTCATAATATATTGTGGTCGAACTGTTCAAAATTCGAATACAATTAATCAATTAGTATAGGTCATTGCTCTCGTACACTGTTTATTGGTTGATACGTATATGACCCGTATTCACATACCGTCTTAATTACTTTTATCACCAATGGACGTGTTGAATGTTTAAACGTTGTCAATGCGACTAACTGACTTAATAAAGGAGGTTTTTAATTCGACACTGTTTTGCCTTTAAATTCCGAAGATGGAATTTTTCACTGTTATTTCCACGAATCATAACTACATTAAATTTTATATTCATAATTAATTTAGGAATGTTTAAATAACAGTCGAGGAAAACAAAAGAAAATTTACACACAATGATATTCCAAAACAAATATTTAGTTGAGAATTATAGAGTAACATTGCTCTTCTCTCTCTCTCTCTCACGAAGTTGAAGCTTTTGTTTCGTTTGGAAATTCTTAATTCGTAAAACAATCCTTTTTCAACATTTTATGGCTTGAGCAAATATTTGGGTAGAGTGAAATCGTATCTCTAATCTCTATGTTTAATGTGAGCTTTGACTTTACGTATTAAAATGTAGAGAACAAAAATGTATATACAGTTCTTTCGTGACAATATGTTGTATCTTTTTTAATACTTTTATATCGTCTATTATGCACATATTTTGGTAGTATGAGCACTATTTTCATAGATTTTTTACAACAAAATAACTCGACATCATGGGTTGTTGATGTGCAATCCATCTTAATAGGTTCCGCTTTAAAAATAGCATAATACACCTTTTTGCAGAAAATTCTCTGCTTGTACTAAAATTAATTTGCCATTGCCAAATGTCTATAGTATAATTACTGTAGGTTTACATAAACTGTATCATATCGTGGGACCGAACACACAAGGCGAATGGTCGGTATCCTGGTAGTACCTCTGCCTACCCCTTCTGAGAAAAAGGCGTGAATGTATGTTTATTGTGTATGTATACAGAGGAAATGGTGGGTAAAGTATATCGCACACAGAAGGAAAAAGCACAACCCAAATTAATCACAACTTAATTATCATAATGAAATTGGTAGTAATAAAATAACGTAACGTGGTTCCATTTTTATACATAAGCCCGTGATTCGGTTTAATAAAGATTAATGTTTTGATAGCGTTTGGTTTCCTTCGGCCTGATTTCTTACGGTTTGTGTTAGCGCCGATACTATTGTTTTCGAGGACGCCTCTTACTTTTATCCATAGTAATACTACGTCGCGGGGGTTATGTAAATGTATGGGGTTAAGGTATTCACATAATTTTACTATTAGTACAAAAATGTGTGTACAATGTATGTGATATAAAGAAATATACATACATACACGTGAAAAATATAACCATCCTTCGCAGTCGGGTTAAAAATAAAACAAAAATTAACTTCATTATTTTAATGATTATTTTTCGAATGGCGTAGGTACAGAAAAAACTTACCGCCTCAGATAAGTGCGGGATAATGACAGTAACATTCATCACATCTTTGCATACAAAATTCTTAAATTACGATCTAAGAACGTACTTGTTTACTCTGTCGGTAATTGGCTCTGATTGTTCAGTAATTGAGCAGTAGGGAGACAAACGACGCACTCGCTAACTATCATCGTGTTCTTCAATTAACCCAATTGTAATACAAAACAATTGTAACAGATTCTGCTAAGTTAATTATTATTGTTATTATTTTAATAATATGCTATTATAGACACCGATAGAGATGTTTTGAAGGACTCTTGTAAATTAATTTCAAATTAATTTCTTCAACAAATTAAGTGATTAAAATTAGTGGCATACTTTTGAATTTTTTGATTACATAGAAAATAATATTTTACACCTATACCAAAGCTATATAGAGAACGTATTGTAATTTAGTCATCAAAATTAGTGATGTGTTTTTTTTTTCTTCTGCTAAGTGTTGTCCCGACAACTGATGATCTCTGCTTGCCTACTCTATCTCGGAAATAACGTCCAGTATTCATCATATTAAATCACAACTTCTGGATATCGGTAGGGAATTGCCTTGCTCCTATCGATATTTTAAAAAAAAGTAATAATCAAGTCGGCCCATTAACCACAACAAAGTTCTACATGGCCCAACTAGTTATTAATATTTTTGTACAACAATGTTAATGTCCAATAATTCTGGGCATAGTCCAGATGTAGGTCGTGCGTTCTACGTGCTTTCCATTATTCATGTACGATTGTTCCTTTGACAGAAAATCGTTATGTACTGACTCATTAAAGAAATTCGACCGGCAGCTGATTGTGCGATCTCGACCGTCGATAAGACAATTGCGAGCTCCATTATCAAAGGGCCGTGGCGGATATTTCTGAATTCGGAATTAGTTTTGAAGTGAATTATATCCGCTTTGTTTTCGGATTTAAATCGGTTGATTAAGTATTGTTTGTGGGTTGGGTTTGTTCTGAATATAAATATTGACATAAATGTCAAGTTAATGTGCTTAGGGCTTTTTTATGACGTAGAAACTCTGTAAAATAGTAACGATTGTCAATATGAAAATTTAGAGTGATATTTGACCCAAAAATAGATTTAATGCACCAAAATAATTATTTGTAATTATTTTTGAACGCCACGCTGTCAAGGAAGTAGACTCAATTTGGTTGTATATATTTTTTACATGTTATGTCCGCGCAAAAATCATAACGTTTTTTATACACGCCTAATAGTTGTGATGTAAGGTCTGGATAGTAATTTAAAATATTACTTCCAAAATTACTTATCGCTTCACTTATAAACTAATTTAACAATTCATGCCCATAAAAAATACATCAAATCGAGGCGCACGTCGAACTCGTTTGTATTGCAAAAAGTGTTATTGTCATAAACGATAATTTTATTTAAAGAAATCGAATGTAGCGGGTCACGTCGCATACAAAAACGCGTCCTTGTGTCGTGTACGGCTTTGGAAACGTTTTTATTGCAATGTATCAATGGGTCTATTAATATGGATTTGAGTAACCTTTTTGATGTAAGGCATTTTTGTTTTTAGATTCATAAACTGAAAAAAATATTCACTGGTTCTAAGCAACCTAATAAAAAAACCTCTTATATAATAGTCGTAAGTTTTCATGTTTAATGTTTGCGATTGAAGAAGTAATTAGTATAGTCGTCACGTTTATAAACTTTCCTACAATAATAAAACCTGACCTTTTTGTTCCCTATTAATCACAAAACCGGCGCCTTAACATAACAAATTGACCCAGTAGCCTTAATTTTAAATATCTAAATCCAGATTAAGGGTTAACTCCAAGGTCAATAAGCGTTAACATTTTCACCAGCCGAAAGTTATATGGTCGGTTTGATAATATCAAACAATTTTGTAACCTTCGGTCGAAGCGACCCAGACTGTGTTATGTCACGCGACGAGCGACGCCTTAACCCGTCTCGAACTGATTTAACCCTATCGTACCGACACTCTTCTTGAATGAGGAAAGCTTGTGTGTACTTACTCGTAACGTGCTAAAAGCACGGAGGGGTTTTAAAGACCTTATTTTATTGGTGTCGGTATTTGCAGGTGACATTTAGTACACCTAAATTTTATTTTTTAAATTACAAATGTAATAATCGTTGTTACTTTTAGATTACTTAAACAGCGACGCAATACACCATTAATTTTGGCACAAAATTTTGGTATAGCTAACATTAGGTGTGTTTGACACTTTTTTCAACAAATATAAAAAGATTGGACTATATTTATTCTGTTTTTTTTCTGCTCTCGCCATCCTGCTACATTTGATATTTTATTTTTAGTCCCATTAAGTCCAGTAGTTAAACCTGCTACAATATCCTTTAAACTTGAATATAACAGTGCACTAACATGGATGTTTGGCGGGAGAAATAGACATTGCGGTGGTACGTACCCAGGCGGCATATAAGACCACCAGAGAAAACATGTTTAACGTCTGAACTAACTCTGATGTATTAATTGGCTTGTAAATCAGGCTCAGTCAACTTTTCCAAAGCATTCCCTCTAACAGTACTTAGCTGGTATCAGCTTACTGATAATAAATATGGAGCCTCGTTCATAACTCGTTCCTATTGTTAACACGGGTCGTGACGGAAGTATCTGCTCTAAAAGCCTTGTCGTTGCTATTATGTTTTACTAAATCAATACGTTTTGTGTTCAAGTGCGATATCTTTGAAGTAATTTGTGAATTGTTTTGTGTGTTTATCGGAATGCATTTCTAGGCAGTTAGTAAATGTATAAACTTTACATTTACACACGTAATCTTATATAAGAAGGCTTGTATTGGGCTTGTCGTGGGTTTCAGAAATAAAGCAAATATTAATCTTTCAAATATCTTGGTTTCACCAAAAAAAATTGTACTGTACTGTACTGTATCGTGCAATATACGTCCCACTTCTGGGCACGGGCCTCCTTTATAATCGAGAGTACGATTGAGAGTGATTAGGCCATATAGTCCATGTTTGTAAGCGACACAAATATGTCCCGATGTGGGAATCGAACGCGTGACGTCTTGTTACATAACCATCTCTCAACCTACTACTTTACGAAAGCTACCGATAGTCAACTACTAAAGCGATACGCGTCAAAAGCCTTCAATATTTCAATAGCAAATATTGCGTGGGCGTAGTAAAAACGCCATAGAAATGCCCAAAGGTCATTAATTGCTGAATCACCGCATCAATTATATTATTCATAAACCGATTCGTAACTATGAATAATAACATTTGACCTTAATATGTGTATTTAGTTGGAAGTGACGCCAATCGATACGGTGTTTCACTACTTCTTGCATTAATTATTATGTTTACTAAGTGTGGAGCTGTATTGGAAATTAGGTATCAAAACTATACCTACCTACGATTTGATTGTATTTGAAGGTATTTGTTGCATTTCATCGTGGTATTGTAAGATTTATCTAATATCGAAAAGCGGTGGGAAGTTCGGGAAAAATTATATTTTATTGTTGTAAAATAGTCTGATCAGAGTGTCTTAAATTAATGTTTTAATTTTTTTGTAAATTTCTCTGTTCTCTTTTTTCTTTGCTTTTCACCAATCTGTAACACATCTGTCTATCCATCTATCTATAGTACATTCATAGTGATAGTTGCCAAACAATTTCCGAAAAACCGTTTTTTACAGTCAAAGTGTAGCTCAATTGAGTCTTTCTTTCAATCAATACAGCACAGAGGCCCCTAATACAATTAACTCCACATTCCAATATTGAAGAAGTCACAAGAAATGACCAATAGCCGGCTAATAATTGAAAATGCAATACGCGTCACGGTATTTTTGTTTGCGGCGTCGTCAAATGTACGTGGCTTCTCGGTACGTCAACCTTTGAGACCGTCTAGAATTAGACGAAACACTTATTTATGCGAAATTGTGTGTGAATTCACTTTTCCAGGAACTTTGGCGTGACGTGGGTTTTTATTGATGATTAGGAATATAGACTATTTTTTTAAAGTGTTTTTTATAGATATGTACGCCGAATTTTAAATTAAATTTACTGTTGAACTCCACAAAGGCTCATGAAAAAAACAATAATTGATAAAATATTTTTTATGGGTAATTCAAACAATGATTTATTTGAAGCATTGTTCGACAAATTGTTTTATATTAGCTTTTTTTGTATTACATTTGCATTCGTTTATGAATCCCACATATAACATTATAAGGACAACTGTTCGATTTTTCCTCGGCAAACCAATCATATAATTACACAGCAGTCTATAAAATGAATTATTAAATAAACATTCTACCGTCTAAAAACGTTTAAACATACACGTTACCACACTTTATCTTAGATTGAAACGAAGATTGAATTAAAAATGCCGCGCTACCGTCTGTGCCGCCATAATCCAGTCTCCTTAAAAGGGTGAGCAGAGATTGCGTATGAGCGATCAATAAGCTGGTTGAATGCGGATATACCTCATATTTTTGTATTTGGTAAAAACTGTGTCTTGTACACTAGGCGCGTCTGGTTGTCCGACGTGACTCGACTGTAAGCCGAGGGAAATCCCGTGGGCTGTGCTAAACGATTTTATGCCTTAATTGTACTTAATGATTGAGTAATCAGGAGAATTACACGCATTTATTGACTTAGAAGTGTTGATAAAAGTAGCAAAAACGAAATAGTTGTTTTAACATTACGCAAACATTGTATCATGTTTAGATTTACACGAATATTACATATTTAAATAAAACTATTTTTTACGGATTGTATCGCGAATTTCCCGAGCGACGTTTCGATTACTTTGCAGCTTTCGTGGCCACGGGGCAGACTGAGGTGTTTGTCATTCGCTCAGTGATTGTTACAAAAACTTTATATTAACAATCACTTATATTAAAAGTTCTTTAAAAAACCACAAACGACCACGATTGTGAAAGCTGCAAGCAAGGTAAGTTAAAACAATATATATTTATAATGTTCATCAATAACGCTGTTAAGTTTAAACAAACTAAGAAATGATGGTTGTAATGACATACAATTGAATTTTAAAATATTTTTGTGAAGTGAAATTTTGTCTCAGTTACATGTAGATTTCATTAATAATTCATAGACTATCGAGATGAATGCTCTCAGAGATCTTGAAATTTATAATAACTTTTGAAATATTTGATACCCTCGAGTACAGTTTGTCGCAATAATGTAACATTTATATTTTTCATTGTTTTGTAATACCTACTATATATTAACTTAATTACTTGGTATTTTGTATGAAATAAAAAAGGCCTAGTACAATTAAGCGCGCTTAGGCCATAGCTACCCACACTGGCCTATTGTATGTCGGTGGACTTAATATAATAGAAATTCTGGCAAAAATATCTATGGTATGCAGGGTTCCTCGCTATGTCTTCTACCCCTGCTTGAGTTCTTAATAATTGAGTAAATAATAGTTTCTTAAATTTACGCGAATGTTACACATTGAAATAAAACTATAATTTACGAATTTTATCGCGGATTTGTTTTAATTTTTACATTTTTTAACTTCGCTATCTTTCGTTTACAGCTTTCGTGGTCACGGAGCGAACCCCGCTATAAAATCTATAAATAATAGTTTTATTTTCTTAAATTTTACCCAAATAACTTCTATATCAAAGAATATTAGTACTTTAAAATTGCACCACTACCTCAGAAGTAAAAAAATCCTCCGAAAAATTAACAACTGGGATTCGAATCCACGACCAACTAGATAGTTTCTCAGCAGTTCGATCGGTACGTTACTAACAGCCTCGTACTCTTAGAGCAATACGTCAGATCATCAGATTTACTGTCGCAACACAATCGGTGCGATTTATCGCTCTAACAGATAATTGTCTAGAGCAATGTACCGTGGGTCCGCTCTATTAGGGCAACCTCCACGCTGTCATCGTAACTAACACACCAAATAAATGTTGAAAAATTCTCCATGGTATGCAGGTTTCCTCTGTATATTTTCCTTCACCATAGAATTGCGTAATATTGTAGCTAAGTTATGCACCCATAACTCGCAAATCAGTGAATATGTATGTACCCTAGGCCTCGACTTTTATGTATGATCGGAAGTAAACACATGTATCTTCGAAATTCTGTAATTTAAATCCACGACCATCAACGGTTTATCGGTCTGATAACCAGGCTCTATTAGAGCAATACGTATATAAAAAGTATATTGAAAAAAAAACCATATTTTAATCTGTATATTTTCCTTCACAATGGAAAAGCGTAATATTGTGGTTAAGTTACACACGTATGACTTGCAAATCAGTGAATATGTGTAATGTGTACCCTATGCTCTAAGGTTTCACTCGTATGAACACCTGGGCAGTATACACAGGTATCTCCAAAAATTCTGATTTTTTTACTGAAATTCGAATCCACGACCATCGACAGTTTATTGGTCTGATAACCAGGCTCTATTGGAGCAATACTTCAGACCATCAGGTTCACTGTCGCAACAAAATATATCGCTTTAACAGATAATTGTCTAGCCTGGACCAATGTACCGTGTGCTCGCTGAGTCGGGTCGACCGCCACGCTGTCATCGTAATTGACAAGTTCTGTCTATGCATCCCGTTGGGGTTATATGCTCGGTTAGTAACTAACTCAGGTTAGCATCTTTGATATGTAAATACACGATGGTCTTTGTAACAACTACTGTATCGGTATCAACCCATATACGTCCCACTGCAGGGCACGGGCCTACTCTATAATCGAGAATACGATTGAGAGTGGTTAGGCCATATAGTCCACCACGCTGGCCTAGTGCTGGTTGGCGGCTTATAAATCACTATGGTATGCAGGTTTCCTCACGATGTTTTCCTTCGCCGTTTTTAGTGCGTGGTGATTGACTATCAATACACACATGACTCCGAAAAGTTAGAGGTGTGCCCTGGGATTTGAACCCGCGACCACCGCGAACATGTTGGCAGCCGCATCTGGTCCGTTTACCAACAGGCCACCACGCACTTTTGAACTATGAACTTGAATAAAGATCAAAACAAACGGGGCATGCGGAATTATATAATACGGATGACGTCATTCAACCACACAGTCCAAACAAAAATAATGATATCCCATAGAAGGCATCAAATAATCTTGCGTTGGTTAATGTTTGATGAAACAATTATTACATAAACATAAGCATAAACACGCCATTATTAATAAAATAGACATTTATGAAATTACGATACATTCGTCTGATGTCATTGGGTCTGTAACGATTTACTTCATAATAATAAAATTAAAAGATAATATTACCATGCAATTTCTGTAAAACCAATACAATACTGTAAATCCGCACAATCCAACAGTAATTGATATTCGCGCATTTAATTAATTTCCAAACAAAAATAAACCGGCATTCATGCAACATTGAACAGGCAGTAGGGATTCATTTGCATTCCCGCGCGGAAGGTCCAGACTTTATTGGCGTCGCGCGTGTGTGGTCCTCGGTTGCCATGGTAACGAAGCTATATCGGACGCCTTGCCCGCTTTAACTGATGGACACGGCTAATTGTTGTTACCGACACCGTAAGCCTTAAAATGTCACTATGAGACCGTTAGTTCCATTCCTTATCAGATTTGTACCCAATTAAAGCAAGCTAAAACTCGGATTCATGGAAAGGGCGAGCTAAGTTATGTGGAAATTACTTTCGTCCGAATGAGGTGAAGTTTGATACATTACGCTTGAGATTTGTGCGAACTGGTTCAAGTGTTTAACGGGTGTTTTAGGTTTAAAAATGATAGTTGTTGGAAGTTTTAGTTTTGGAATGAAATGTACGGGTCGTTTGTTGTAACACTTATTTTTGAACTTTGTGCTTTAAATATGAGCAACAAAACTCTTTAAAAGATAGTAGAACCTTATAGATACTACTTCGTAAATATATTCACACTTCAGCTGTTCCTGGTACATACGCCATTACAATCTCATTTCTCGTCAATAACACTGAAGCGTTTTTCGGCACTAAAACACCATCATGTGCCGTGTACAAAAAATGGGTCAAAACCAGCAATTCCTAGAATGTGGCCAATTCAAAGACGGCGAACGAGCAACAAAACTGCCAAATAACCGACCGATGGATGACACAGGTTAAAAACGAACTGTCCGCTGGAAACGTTATTTGTGCCGAAAAAACCGTTCGAGTTTCTTGCCACTTCAGGCCAAAATGGCATCGGGTTTTGAATTTGTAAATTGATTTTTTGTTACTTTTAACAACATTTCGCGATGGCGACCTACTGAATTATAACATCGCACGTAAATTTGTTTTGTTGGGTTTTTGTAGAGAGCCGCTGACCTGCTATTTTGTTAATGGAGTTATTGTTGAGTAAATTAAGAAAAACTACGCATCTCATTCATGTTGCGTGACTGTAGTTTGTTTTATTTTTTATAAAAGTAGTTGGTTTGACTTCAAAAATCCATAAAGTCCTCTCAACGCAAAACATGATAAACGGCGAGTCCAACGATCAGTAGATGTCGTATATGGGTCAATATATATCTATCTATAGTGATAGATCATTGAACTTATATTCGCTTATTTTATACTCAGTTAAATCGGTTAGCTACTCACTTAACATGTTCTTTATATCCTCTCAGAGTATCATGCACTCTGTTCGGAGTTTCTTGGAAGGATCGGTTTCGAAATGAGATCATCCGACTATGAAACGAAGTAAAAAAATAAAAATAAACGCCACAATACAGCTGAAGCAAACCTGTTCTAGGTTCGAGATCATAGTTTGGCAAATGGTGTACTAAACAAACGTGTGGAACATTTGGTGAAAGTTATTCATCTTTGTTGGGGATTAATAGGAAAGAATTCAAGGTTCATAATCAGCAGAAAATTACTAGAAACTTATGATCATCATACATTTTTGTATTCGCTGAACAATTGAAATATCGCTGATGTTCCACTATGAGAAACTGCTATTTACTTCCAAAAAAAAAGCATTAAGATATTTTAAATTAATTTTTATTGCATTTTATGACGTATCGCCATACCATTCGCCTTCGTAAGCGATACGACCGCTCATGGAAAATAGCAACACCATGAAGTACAGAACAATGCTTGGTATTCCATTGCGATTACATCAATATTAGGCAAATACAAATTCATGTTCTTAAATTATGTAGCAGGCAAAAGGAGGTGGCTCAGCTCGTGCTGACCGAAATATGTCCACTAGTAAAATACGAGTATGATTACAATAATAAATAAAAATACATTATGGTTTATTAAAAAATCCTTCATAATGGAAAGAAGTACTTCATCTATTCTATAGTATTCCATGTTACTAACCACAATTAAGTCCGGAAACAATAAGTACACAGCCCAACACTCTCTGCAAATCACGCAACTACGAACAACATACTTTATTTAGGTCAGTGTGTTTTAACTAACTTTTGTTACACGCGAAATAAACGAGCCTTAGAATATCGGTCGGGGTAATTAAAAGTATTAAGTCATTTGTATCACGTGACCCGGTCTCGGGATTTAGCATGGTCTGTTCCGATGTTTACCGATTACTGTTACGATGTTTTAGGAATTTTAATACAGGTCTGGGAAACGAACTAATAGCTTATTTTAATTTATTACTTTATGGGTTTAATGTCACTATTTGTGTGTTGCTAAATTTTGTGAGATCGCGGGTTTGATTTTCACATAGCATGATATACTTTGCGTAGGTTTTTAGTTTCTTTAAATCTTATGAGTTAATTTAGAGTGATATGTGTCTGACATGGCGATTGGTTCGGCATTTCATCTCGGGAAAAAATTGGAAAATTGGGTGTGGTATTTACAGCTCTGCTTGACCCTTTAGGGATACAGCGTGAGCTTATGTATATAGAAAAAAATCAAGCAAAATAAAATAACAATCTAACATCGTAATATGCGCTCTAATTATAATGAAAATAAATGATAAACTACTAATATTATGTTGTTAAATGAAGGTGGTTAAATAGCGCAGGGATGGTTAATATCTGCTGTATATATTACGGTAAATGCTTGTAAGTAGCCTATAAGAGCTGTATTTAATGGTACTTCATTAATAAGGATTATATTACAAGCATTTAATCATGCAACATTAGAAGCACTGAAGCCGCGCCGGGAATTTTAAGTGTGGCTTCAAAATAAAGAAGTCTGCGCGTTAGTAATGTAAAAATCACCCGTGTATATTATGTATTTGGTCAAGATAAAATATTGGGTAATAGGTCATTAGTTTTTTGAAAGTCAGGGGATATAAAAGTGCATCAATAGGTTTTTCGTAAAAGAACAGAAATAATTATAATAAAATATTCTAATTCAATAAACATGTTATATGGTAGAGGGAGTATAATATAACCTTATGGATTGGACTATGGATCCTTTTAGTAAATCGTATAGAAGGAGCAGAAAGAAACAAATTTTTTTTATATTTAAAAGATATTCGATCTCAACGGAAATGAACTTGCTATAAATTGCAAGCACTATGCCGAGCCAGCAAGAAACAGCGCGGCGAAAGCAATTTGTTTTCAACTAGTCTCATCATTGTAAGGGGGTAGTCAGATTACCATAGTTACGTGATTATTATTGCGAAAACGATTAAAAACAATAATATATAATTATATGACGTGTTAGTAAAAAGATAGAGTACGCTGTAACATTTTACGAGGCTCGTCATAAAGCCTATCGTGAATATTCGTGGTAATAAAGCATGGAGTATTCTTATTTTTCACATACGTATGAGAATCTTTGTATGTACCAGTAAAAGTTATTTTTATTGGTAATATACTTCACTTTCATCTTTCCGCCATTATTCAGTTCTTTATCGGGAGTAGGTGCAGTATGATTTTAAGCATTTATAAAGACTTCATTAGTCATTTTTATATTTTAGGAATTATATAAGCCCTTGCCGAACAAAGAAACGAAACGAAAACAACCGAAAAGGAACTGGATAAAATTTCAAAACTAAAGACACGGTGAAACTGGTCTACCAGGCAGACATATTGGGTAGACCCAATAAACGAAAATACCGACCTATTTAACCTTAAGTCCCGCAAATTCACAACACTTAATATTCAAGATCTAAACATGGACCCCCAAAGCATCGAGATAGGGAACGAACTTGCCATGAAGACCGATAAGTTCAAGTACCTTGGGTCCGTACTGCATGAGTCCGGTGACATCGACCTTGACGTCAAAGCCCGTATAGGCGCTGTTTGGTCTAAGTGGAGGGAGGTCTCGGGCATACTCTGCGACCGCAGGATGCCGATGAGGCTCAAGGGTCTTATCTATAAAAGCATCGTGCGGCCGGTGCTCCTGTATGGTTCTGAGACGTGGCCTGCCCTCAAGCGGCACGTCCAGGAGGTCCACGTCGCGGAGATGAAGATGCTGCGGTGGATGTGCAACGTTACGCGTTTGGACAGAATCCGTAAAGAGCACATCCGTGGCAGTCTTGGTGTCCGCAATGTGGCTGATAAACTCCAGGAATCCCGCTTGAGATGGTATGGTCACGTGGTGACATCACATGGTGCCTGAGCCTCAATATTCCCGGACCTCGACCGCGAGGTAGACCAAAGAAGCGCTGGCTAGATGTTGTCAAGGAAGATATGAGGGTCAATGGCCTTACTATTGAGGATGCCGAAGATCGGGCGAAATGGAGAAGAATTTGCCGGAAGGCGGACCCTGGCATCGGCCGGGATAACGCCAGGTAGAAGAAGAAGATTCAAGATCTAAACATTTTTCTTACTTACAATTCCATAATAACATCGTGAGGAATCCTGCATACCATACCATTAGTAAGATTTTTATGGTATGTAAATGCCGCAAACCCGCACTAGGCCAGCGTTGTGCACTATATGGCCTAACCCCTCTCAATCGTACTTTCAGTTGTAGAGTAGGCCCGTGCCCTTCAGTGGGACGTATATGGGCTGATACAGATACAGATACCGATACATTTCCATAAACATGAAAATTCATTTAAAAAAGTATAAAACGTAATTAATAACATTAAAAGTTTTAACCCATTCGTGCATTGATCTTATCAACGATCAATTATGTACCATCGCGGTGCCGGTGACATGAAGGTCAGGTTCAAATGGTCACTCGAATAATCGATCATTGCGAATGGCAAAGTTCAAAAACAAAAGACGTATTACCTAGAATTATGCCATAAAAAATACGAGCTAATTCTAGCAGTTAAGTGGTGGGATAATAACTCATTGATGCTAATCTTTTAAGGTGACTCTTGGTAAAGGGCAGGGTGCGTTAATGGTGTTATAAAAATATTATACTTTTATATTTATTCATGTTTTCTTTAGTCATAAGCCACGTTCTAAGTTTAGAGACACAATACTGAATATACATATTTGAGTCCTGAATACCTTCTGAAGTTTTGAGAAAAAAGACAATAGTGTCATTCGTTTAATCCTGACAACGTAAATAAATGTAACCGTAATGCTCAAAGCTAGAAAATAATTAAACTTTTCAAGATTTTAGTAATATGCTTCAGAATTCATGAAGAATAAAGGTCACCCGATCGAACCAGTCCATTCCGTTCCGTGTGCAGATTTCCTAATATTTGTCTTTGATATAGACATTTCCAATCATGATTTGCGACTTGACATATTTTGATGAGAATATAATTATTGGTATATTGCATAACACATATTTACGATAAACTGAGTAATCCATCGAGAATCAAATAAAATCAACATAAAATGCAAATATATTATGTAATCGTGGAAAACCGATTATCTTGGGACATTTTATTGCCGTCGCGTTGTGATAAATATGTTTTTTTATGTATAAATAAATTCGTAAACAAATTAAGACGTGCTTTGAATTTAATTTACGATGTGAGATCAGGCGGTTCAAGTTTGGCTCGAGTTATTTTAAATTACAAGAAAAACTAATGAGTGGATTACATGTGTTTGGTTATTATACTTTTACCGTCTTATTAATAAACTCGGAATAGCGAGGATTTAACGATATGTCAAGGCTTTAAACAAATTTTGTATTAATAAACATGGCGTAACCTAATCTTTCTGTCTAGAGTTTAAACCGACGAGCTGTCACGCCACAATATCGAAGCAAAATTTGTGTCAAATTGACTTTAACCCAAGGCTTACGCGTGGAATGTGCAAAACTGTATTAATAAACACGAATTAAGGAAGGGCTAAACCAATTTAAGCCAAATTTTTGACTTAAAGTTATACCGCCGAGCCACATGGTTTAAGGAATGAAATGTGTTTTACATTTTTAGTAGTATTTTCAATTTTAACTTAATTTGCACATTAATGATTGCCTGTACAGATTAAGGATTGTTTTGATTTGATGCATATCATGTTGTTTTACGAGTTCGTAATTTTACTTTGACAAATTCTTACTCTTCTTTGTGAAAAACACGAAAAATATGGATTTTTTCTTTATCTGGTATTGAGGCATATGGATATAGGTCTACCTATTTATTTTATATTTTTAATAGTATAAATTTTCCTAATTAAACTAGTAAGATAAATGGATGTGAACGAATAATTTTAAAAGAAAAAAAAACTGCCTATTTAATTTCGAAGGAACGAATGTATATTTTCGAATCAAGCTTTTATTTAAATTTCATGTTACAAAGCTTTGGCATCATATTTTACTAGTAAAATTTGTTACTTTTTGTAGATATATATTCTTAGTTATATTTCCTAGATATTTCATAAGTGGAATTTAATCTAATGGTATAGGTTAAAAATAATATGTTGCGCTATTTAAAAATCGTTTAAAAAAGAAAATTAATCCAATTTTCATTAGACCCGTGATCTTTATTTGCCCCGTTTTACCGTGTATAACTCTTTCTATGCGGGGCCATTGTACTTTATGTTTCGTCGATCGCTTACTGCCATATTAATAGTGGTCGCTGGTTTCATATGTAGTCGACGAATTCCTATATCATATTGTTATATTGCTCTGGTTGCCTCGAACGCGCACTAACTTATTGCAGCACGCACCGCTGACGCGCGCGCTGCGTCTGCTCAACGCGGTGTCCGGCCAGCTGGATTTGTTTTCGTGCTCACTGACGGAGGTCACAGAGGCCGCTAGTGTACTGATTAGTATTAATTAGTTGTATTATTATATTCTGTATCAGCCAATATACGTGCACACCCACTGCAGGGCACGGGCCTACTCTACAATCAAGAGTACGATTGAGAATGGTTAGGCCATATAGTCCACCACGCTGGCCTAGTACGGGTTGGCGGACTTACATACCATAGAAATTCTTATAAATCGCTATGGTATGCAGGTTTCCTCATGATGTTTTCCTTCACCGTTTTTAGTGAGTGGTGATTGACTATCAATACACACATAACTCCGAAAAGTCAGAGCTGTGCCCTGGGGTTTGAACCCGCGACCACTGTGAACATGTTGGCAACCGCATCCGGTCCGTTTACCAGCAGACCACCACGCACTTTATTATTATATAAGAATGTTATATTATGTTCTACTCTACTGTATTGGACGAAACCTATAAATAGTAGTACTTAAGTATGTTGAATATATAACTAAATAAATAAAAATAAAAATTATTATGAAATAAAAGGTGTAAATATTACCGATTTTTATTAATTTTTTATTACTTTACATTGACTTTTCTCACTTTCCTTATACAAAATTGATCTTATTCTAAGATTGCACTTTCAAATTAATTAATTATAATGGTCTTGGATGGTCACAGAAAAATTGTATTTAGCTACTTAGTCGGTGCATACTTCTTTCGCATCGGGAGAAAAAAGAAAAGAATTAATAAAAAAATATTCAAATTTACTTTTATAGCAACTGATAAATAAAGGAAAAGGACTAATTTATTTATTTTATTTTAAGTAAAAATAAAATAAAAACCGACTACAAAGAAACCTGTTAAAAGTAAAAATAAATATACCACTACGAAGTAACAAATAATATCTATTTAATTGTGCTTGTACAAATTGATTAATTTACTTATTGACATAACTAGCTAACAAATCGATAATATATATGTATAAGAAGATTTGTGATAATAAGAGCCGAACATGTGTAAATAATAAAATACCACACAAAGTTACGAAAAACTTTTCAACTTGTGAAATCGTGATTGGAATCAAATCTTGACAGTCGTCAAATTGATATTTAATAAATAATGTATGACAAATGTCACATTTGATGTAACTGCAAGTACAGCGCATCTACACTAAGTTGGCATGTGGGGGCATTAGGAATCACAAATTAAAAGATAAAAATATATGTATAAGGTAGTGTTTGCCATATGGTTTCGTGATATAAACAACGAGCATAAACAAACTCGTGGTCTAAGGCATGTCTCATGTAATATAATTTCAAGAGAGAAAAACTATTATTAGTGATTACTTTTCACAACAGCGCTCTCGGGAGACGGTGCATCGTGACGATCTATACTAGTCTTTAAAATCGGCCGGTCATTTAGTTCATTCTTTTTACTTTTCAGATCAGTGAGTTGCCATAACACACACCAATACCTCGGCTTAAGGTTGGTGTCTTTAGGCCGAGGTTATTACGCTTTTATTAATAACGTTTTCCATACCTCCTACTTCCTCGGCTTAACAATACCAAGTTTTGTTTGAAGTAACGGTGGAATAGGCATTTTTGACATGCTTTTGTTAGCTTAGTCGGTATGCATATGTGTAATGTGTATACAAAGGACTTACATATGTATGTAATAGAGGGAAAAGGGGTGGGGGTGAGGGGAGGGCGGGTGATAAAATTAAAATACACGTAAATTCTAATATCTTCAGCAGTTTTTAACCGATTTTAGTGATTTCTTTTTCATTATATATAGTTGGCAAACTACGATATAGAAAGCTAAAATAGCAGGAAAACGGTTTTGATTCAAAAATTTTACACAGCTTATCAATAATTATCGTAATATATAAAATTACCGAAATCTATTAAAATGTAAGCTTCATTCTAATAAAATTCACTAATTATTTTTGTTGAAGTAGCATACCTATTATTAGAAAATTGTAATTCAAGCAATAAAATTAATTTAATCACCACTTTGTCACCGCAATTGATTTTTATTGTGCCTTTTTAATGTTATGAAAAAATCGTATATAACCTCATGAAATATCTACTCTACACTTCGCGCGAAATTATCGCCGAAAATCGGAGCAAGAATATCAGCGAGAATCTCGGCGAGAACGGCTTTGGGTACATACTCGCAAGGTTCTCAAATCTCAATACAGTTCTCGCGCTCAAAATCTATTATGGACGCACAAGTAACTGCTGCAACGGGGTTATTGCTATGCGCATTTGCATATTTTAAGTTAATTACAAATTTATATGTATAGATAAAAAAACAATTAAGAATCTAGCTCATATATTTGCTCATTATATGCCTACTATGCACAACTGTTCCTTTCAGCGACTTGCTTGCTACTGAGAAACATGCGAGTATGGAGTCAATGCAAGTTCTCGCGTTCTTAGCTTCTTTGTCTCGAGCCAAAAAACCGACACAAATCGGAGAACAAGCCGAGAACCAGCGAAAATTATTCAACTTGATTCCCTCCTCTCTATTCCTAACCAGAACCACGCGTATTGGCTTTCGAAGCCATAGCTTGATGGTCCACACCATTTCGGCATGAACCGAAAGGTTCATAAATTCTTTATTGTGTCACACCGTCAGACTGTGGAATTATTTGCCGTCACGCGTGTTCTCTTCTTCCTATAATCCTGGGTCCATCCGCAGTAGTGTAAAGTGGCATCTTAGCAGACCGGCATAATTGTATCGATTGGCATGGGACTACCGTCTAATACCAATCGATACTCTGCCTGGGCGGCATTTGCGCTTATCATCAGGTGTAATGTGGTCAATATGCCAGGACAGAATTAAAAAAAAGGCATGATACGTGTGTACAAAATCTATTTTATATTTGCTATTTCTAGCTTATCATAATCTTCCATGCGTGATTATTTCGACATTCATTAACTGCATTTTTCATTATTCGTCACCTTTCATAATTATATTGATATAATAAATATATGGCCTAACCACTCTCAATCCTACTGTCGATTGTAGAGTAGGCCCGTGCCCTGCAGTGGGACGTATATGGGCTGATACAAAAATATAATAAATATCATATAATGATTATTGAGTAAATGAAACATGCAAAAATTACAAGATTTTTTATTTAACTGGCTTTCCAAATAAACATTTCATATTAATCTAAAATAAAATAAAATTAACAACAAATAATACTATGTAAATTCTAAAAACAAACAATCTTAACACATAATATGCAGATTTGTTCAAGTGATAAAAAACTAGAATAGAATTGACAAAAAAATTAAAGTAGTACGAGTGTAAGCTCTTCACTGGTGGTAGGTCTCTCATATGTGAGGAGCCGCCTAGGTAGATACCACCGCAATGTCTATTTCACCCGCCAAACAATAGTATTAATACACTGTTGTGTTTCGGTGTGAAGGACATTGTAGCCAGAGTAACTACTTGACATATTGAGACCTAATATCTTGTCTCCGGATGACGAGCGCAGTGGAATACCAAACATTGCTTTGTAATTCAAGGTGTTGTTTGGTTTTGCCACTGTTCATGAGCTGCCGTATCGCTTACCATCAGGTGAACGGCATGCCTGTCTCGTCATTCACAGCAGTAAAAAACAAGGTGTTTCTGAAAATTAGGAGGAAATTGATAAGTTATTAATATATAATGATTGACTTGGTAGTCATCTCTCTTGATTTTTTTTAGTTCCAATGTTTCCCTATCAGTTATTGCACATTTTATATTTTCTTCTTGGATGGCCAAACAAATTTTATACTCCGCTTGCATGATCTCCATTCGTCTGTCATGTTCCTGGTCTTTTCATTTATTGCTATAGTTGGCCACGGTGTTTATATAGTCATTGCTCTGGAAGTATTAAATAGTGACATCATTATGGTCATCATTTATTTTAGGAGTTGGTTTATCAAGAAATTACTCAAAATTGGTAGAAACAGCTATTGGCATCCTGAAATGGACAAGGAAAATAATAATAATATGTACGATATATGCATTTAGTACTAGTTATCTATTATTTCAAATCATTACCAATTCACCTGTAATTGAAATGGGCAAATCTCACTCACAGTTTCAACTGTACTTGTTGATGGGCTAGCAATTTATATTTGCAAAATAAATCTACGTAACAGTGCGCAAATATGGACTAGAGAAGTTTTTAATGAGTGTGTGTCTTACATGTGAACAGAATACAGTTATAAACGCTTTTTATTCATAATTTAAATATATGGTACATAAAGATAGAGGTGTTTGTCTGGTAAAAACACCACATGCATGACACAATGGTTCTATAAAACAGTAAATATACATACAATTCCATCCAAATCATACATATTCTGATGTATCAAGAACTCAGCAGGATTTATGAGGTCGTTTAATTAGACCACTTCATAACGGGGAGTTGTTGATTCACCACAATCACCAGTCTTGTTGAACTCTCTCCTCAATGCACTCATATTCTTCCGAGCATTCAATTTTAATAGTTTCCATTTTAATTTTAATCGATTTACAGTGCATGGACATGCATGTAATTGATTAAACCTGGACAATAATTATTATTTATAGCTTACACAAGTGATTGAAACGCTGAAAGAAACTTAGCAAGATTTTACTTTTCATGCAAATCCTCCCAAGCTTTAATTTCTGGTTTATTGGAGTTAGTGTCCAAAGATTTGTTTTCAATGGTTGGCGTACATGTTTTAAGCAACAAGCGAAATAATTGCTGAAAAAATAATAAAAACATGCCATTAAGTACAAATAAAGCAACTGGCTAATAATGGCAAAATGTTGATTTGCTTACGTTTTCTTCTAAATTCCAGTTAATAGTACGAGTACGTATTTCTATTTGAATCATTTCCAACAAAAAAAATATATATTTATTTAGAAGAAATAATAAAATCACTTTAATCTTTGAAAATAATTACAAGATTGACAAATCCGCTTTTTATGTGTCAAAAACGTTTGTTTACGTTCCAGTCCAGTCTTTAAGATCGACTCGGTTATTTTGTTCATTCTTTTTACTTTTAAAATCAGAGGGTTACCATATCAGGATTGTCATGTTAAGCCAAAGCTCATCCGTGTTTATTAATAAAGTCGTTATTACCTCGCTATCCATTGGGAATAACTAACCGAGTTTAAGGTTTGACGTGACCGTGGAATACGAAATTTTTATTAATAAGGCGGTTAAAGTATTACAAATACCATATTTGGTGAATTTCCACTATATCTACTCTAAACCATCGTAAGGAAATCTGCATACTATAGAGATTCTTATAAGAATTTCTATGGTATGTAAAGCTTGCCATCCCGTACTAAGCCATCGTGGTAGGCTATAGCCTAATCCCATCGAATACTTACTTGTAGAGAGGTTCTGTATTAATTAGTAGACCGATAATGAGTTGCCACAATAATATACCTTCAATAAATAAATTAATGCACCCAACAGTCACCCCGAATTAACATCAAATCTTGCGTTGTAGATATCAGAAAGTACGAGAGCCTTTTTCAATCACACAAACACCCCGACCCGAAACAAATACCTGTGGATCACATAAATATCTATTTGTTTCGATGCGGGACCGAACCCTCGGCGCCTGACCTACTCCAACACGAAGGCTGTCGGTAATATAATGTTATTAACAGACAAGCAATCTTGATATGATTTGATTTTCAATCCGACAATTGCAATAATTTTGCCGAATATACCTTTAATACTTCGGCTACTGATTGTATGTTTATGAGTCAGAATACGTGGGTGTTATTTTCTTATTGGCGCAATAGCATTGCGGTTGTTGTATGGTGTATATAATTGCAAGGTTCGCTTGAGTGGCTAATCATTATGCCTTGCTTGGGCTATAAATATCATATTTAGGTACAAGGTTAATAAGTACGTGTGGATTTAATTTTGCGTTTCCTCGTGGTTATACGGATGGAAATATGACTTTAGCTGTTCAATATTGTTAAGTGTGTTTTTATAAATAATATGTTTTTTTTTTTAATAAAGTAAGTGGCTCTAATGCAATCTCGTGCTACTATTGTTTGTTGGTTCTTAAATTGCTGACTGAATACGACAATACTATATGTTTATTTTTTCCACTAGAATGCGTTAATTATAAATAATAACTATTTGAGAAATCACTAATAATGCACAAACTTCTAAAAAACTGAAGTGTAAAATTTTTATTCTTATACCAAATAAGAATAATACGACTCTACATAAATAAAGTCTCCCCTTACTTATTTATGTTAAGTTCATGCCAGGCAAATAGGCATAACAATAAAAAAACATCCATAAATTAATAAAAGAATATCAATATCACAAACAACTTTCCTAACAAGATGGGTCTTTATAGCCCATTTTAACCCGCCACCGTCGAAGACTCAATAGAAAAGCATGCGTATTCTTGTTGCAAGTACTCAACTGTCTCGTAAAACGCAACTCGGTACTTGCTGCCAATATATTTTACTTTAAGGAACAGTTCTGTTAATTAACCCTTCGTGTTATCTTGCGCGTAAAACACTGGTACATTATGTACCAACACTAGCTAACCCTAATTTGCATAGTTTAACAATTACGTGCCACATTCTTTCGGTGCTCTCATCTTGATATTGTTACTGTGTGATGGGGTACTTTAGACCGTGATGTTGCTATTGTTATTGTGTCTATTACTTTCATTAAGTGTTATTATCTCAATAGGTGCTCAATTCGATGCATTTTTTATTGTTCCGTTAGTCAATTTAATGATGGCTTGTTAGTGAAATATGTGTAAATGAGCTGTGAGATATGGTATTATGGATTATGCTCATATCAAGTGTAATCACGTTTTTGTGAATGTTACTATTCATAATTTTACTAACACAGATAGTTATTATGTTCATCATCATCATTATCAGCCCGCTGCAGTCCACTGCTGGACATAGGCCTCTACCAAGGTACACAAAAGAGCCCGTTATTACTAAACCAAAAATAATTATGTGAATTAAGGCATAATTTGAAAGTCACAAAAAGTAATTAATCAAACTAAGATGTCATATCAACGTAAGCCAGAAGCCGTCATTATGCCGGCCCACGCAAATTCTTTTCCCAATTTCATAAATCTGTGTGGGAGGATGGTACCTTTACAACCCAGTACATTGCAACTCGGTTATACAGTAGCTTCACTACTAAAACGTTTGGCAGCTTGCCAAAGAATAAAACAGTTTCGGGTAAGATCTTTTGAAATGTGAATTTTACTATCACGCATACATCCTTTATATAAAGTGACTGAGGATTCCAATATTGACACTCAGCTGTCTGAACCTAAGCCATTAAAGCGTAGAACGTTATTTATAAACACAGTTTCAACTTGAGACAAACTTTCGAGTTAATACGTGATTTCTACCAATAAAACACAATAATTAACTTATTACGCGACCAATAAAACTCTATCTTGACTATAAAAGATTATTTTTTCTGATTACAACTAAAAATTTAATAAAAGAAAATGTAAGGCTTATATCTAGCCTAGCACTAGGACTAAATAAACACACACAAAATTATAATGTAAATTTTAAAGTAAACACATAATTTCTTACAAGAATTTCCTATTTTATACGACCATATGAAGTCTACATGAATGCCGTAACGGTCTCCAACACTCTATCCACCGTCGGTATTATCAATAAACTTCGCAATAAACCCTTGAAGGTACTATAATTAAAACATTATTCAGGATGCGATATATTAGACGGTTTAAAACGTCCTATTCATTTTATATATGCCCTTTGTATGTGTGGCCGTTGAATTAGACTGCTTGTCGTAAAATAACGTCCATGTCGCGCCAGGAGGCCTGCTCGTCACAGGTTTTTACGGCCACATTACGCAATGATAGTAAACGACACCTCTGACTTGGGATGTAGACTCTCACACTATCAAACGATATTGCACTTTAATACCTTATATTAAAACCTATTTATAGATACCGTACTTGTTATCTTTCAAATCTAACACAAATCATGATTCATTTACATTTGCTCTGATTGAATGTCGAACATTGAGTTCTCGAATTAGTATGTCTGATGATAGTGTACGAGTTTTATGTGGGAATAAAACTAAGGGACTTTAACACACGCCTTATTGAGTTAATGATTTGTTCATTAGTTGCACGGAGAGGTTTAAGAGCAATCGAATTTACATTTTACAAGTATTACAACGCTTTCTATTTTAACACTTGGTTTTATCTTGTCTGAATTATCTCGTTGAATCTCATTTCACCACTATCTTAAAATAAATAAGTATAGTTTTAAAATCGTACAATATATTTTACTATGTCAGATTACTTCTTTTAAGACCGCTCTCAAAAGTGCACTTAGTATTAAAGTCATGTCTTGCAATTTAGAGCACGGAACATAAGCATCTCCATTCAACCATTACGAAGGAGATTCCATAAATGTCATATTTTCGGCTGCTCTTACATCTCGTTCCGTCCATGATGTTGTCATACAAAATATCAAATTATGCGAATGTGACATGGCTGTGACACAAATACGTAAATTGTCGGAACAATAGTTAGAAACATGTGGGCGAAGACATATAATTTAGTATTGTGTTCTATGTAGAAATTTAGAATAACACAGAACAATAAGTACACATTTGTCAGACGGAGTGTATTTCATAATCGTATCGTGAGGAATTTATTATGATTTTAAGTTACTTTCGAGATATCAGAGATTTAACAGATCAAATAACGTTTATCTAGAGAATACATAGTTGACCACCCGTAGTGTCAGTATCGCTTTCAGAACGTTTAAGCAATGAAGCAGCAAAAACAGTTTCCATTACAAATATAAATAATTATTACAAAGAATTATTTGTATATGCGGTTGCAGCATTCGATACGTTTTTTCAATAATTCTGTACGCATGGAAATATTAACATTGACAATGGCACAAACTATTTTTATTGCGCGTCGAATTGTGTCAATGCGCGTGAAGTAAACACCTACCATGAATTTTGTACACACTTAATGGAACTTACGAAACATTTGAGCGTAAAATACTCAATATTTTAATCAAAAAACTTCATGATTTTTTTTGCTTTTTGTTTGTTTTGCAAAAAATGATCGTATAGATTAATTGAATTTTCAAGGTCGTGGAACTTTTTTGCATTTCATGGTCATAAATGGATGTTTTTAGTGGTAAAATTTAATAACATGGTAGGTTATGAAGGAGGCTCACAAAAACTTACTATGATAAATTGAGAAAACAGCAACGTAGAAAACAGAAACGTTGCTAAAAGTAATATAATTTTTATCTTATAGTAAGTTATTCCCAGAAAAAATGAGGTCTAGATAGAATGATCCAACTTTAGAGATGACTAATAAGTTATCAAACTCCAGACAGTATAAATTAAAAATAATCCATAAGAAACGGGTTTTTTCGAATCATTAAAGGAATTTGTAAAGCCCTGCAATTTAAAACTGTCGAAAGACCCAGCATTTAAATCGCCTTACAATTTACTAAACCCAATCGAAAAATCTATACAAGTATTTTCACTATCGCGATACTTTACAAGGGCCCGCGGCGAGGGCAATACACTTATCACAATTCAACCTTGTGGAGCGAAAGCTGGAAACGGTCCATTGTTCCGTACAGATATCGTATCGTTCATTCCTCGAATAATCCCATCGTACGAAAGAAAATCTAAAACCGCAACAGCGTGCAGAATTTGCCTTTGATGGATTAATATATCAAAGCTTTGCCGACTCGGCTCATATGGTTTTTACTGGGAATGAAGTTTCTAAATGATATGCTATAAGCTGTTTAATTCGATTTTATCGTTTAAAGACTAAAGCTATGTTTGGTGCCTACCAATTTATTATCTCGATTAGAGATCGTCTATTGATTCATCTGATTTGGTGGAGTGAGTCACTCATTCATTTTGTATGGCAAATGGTTAGTCGAAGTTGAAGTTCTCAGGCTAGTTATAAGCACATACTTAACTTTAAGTGGGCATGTATAGACCGCCTGGAAACGTTTTTTAAAGAAGACAGCTGGTTTCGAATTATAGTACATAAGGTGAAGAAGATATTGAAACAACAGTATGTAGTAAGGGAATGTTGAAGAAGGTAGCAAAGACACTATACCACATCCATAGAGTATTGTCTGTTTCTGTATCAGCCCATACACGTCCCACTGCAGGGGCATGGGCCTCCTCCACAATCGAAAGTGGTTAGGCCATATAGTCCACCACGCTGGCCTAGTGCGGGTTGGCGGACTTTACATACCATAGAAATTCATAGAAATCGCTATGGTATGCAGGTTTCCTCACGATGTTTTCCTTCACCGTTGTAGTGGGTTGTGATTGACTATCAATACACATATGACTCAGAAAAGTCAAAGGTGTGCCCTGGTATTCGAACCCGCAACCACCGTGAACATGTTGGTAGTCGCGTCTGGTCCTTTACCAACAGGCCACCAAGTACTAGTGCAAACGGCTAAATTTTTCCACAACCTAAAAGGCTAATAGCGTACACAGCTCTGACGAAACCCATTCTTATGCGCATTAACAAAGATCAACGGCGCGAGTAACACCAGCTAAGTGCATTACGTATGTAAATTTCCAGCGTAGGCGGACTGTGTGCTCAGCACTCGCAAACTCTAGGCTAGATTTATTCGGTTCCCGGGTTATAACTCAGGTCGATACGTGACCGATGCTCACGCCTACGATTGCACAGAAATTATCCGCGAAACGTTATCTTAGAGATATGGTTGGGAATGTAGCTGGTTTTTAATTAATGTATTTAGATTTGAAATCCATTATTACAGTGTGCTATGGTGTAATGAAAGGTCAAATTCATGTAGCACTGGAGAAATAATTTACATTGTTATTTTGTTGTTAACAAGAATTTCGTTATGAAATGTTGATATGAACAATTCAGCTTCAGAAAGAAACTATCTTCAGACTATTCTATTTATGCCTTGTTGTCTTTATATTAAATTTAAATTATAAATACTCAGTCCTAACCCCAAATTTAGAGAGCTTAATGCAGTGACAAGTTATAGTCATAGCAGTAACCCAACATTGGTAAATATGTAAAACAAAACCATTTCTAAACCATCCCGTTGCTCCAGCCAGCTCAATTAGCATAGTTGTATCACCTATTTCTACGGACAATGCAAGTTCATGCCACATTTGTCCTAACAGGCCTTACGGTTAGCCTCAACGAATTAGCAACATATGAGACACTGCCGGGGTCACAGAATCAGAACAATATTGAAAGGTCACTCGCGAAAGGTCAGTCCCTGTCGCCCACAGGCCAGCTTTCTACAGATTATAAACTAGTGCAAACCATAACGAAAAGGTCAAATCAGGTACTTTCTTTGTTACGTGATCCGAACATGACTATTGTAGCTTAGGTCCGGATTCGACGCATCTAGGTCTGTCCATTTATTGAGTTCGAGCACAAGACATGGTGTTTCGCTGTTAAGCCGTGTAAGATTTGCAGTCAATAGTAACCTTATATGTAGAAAATTCTAATACTAGCAGTGGTCCTGATAAAATCTAGCCGTATGTTAAGTGACTATGAGTCAGCCCTCAGAAGGTAAATGAAAACCCAGTTGCCTCATATATTTTAGCGGGAAACTTGAAGGTTGAAGTAAGCCTATACTCATAATTGCTGTTAAATGTATATTAAATCATATATGAAATATGTATATTTTAATTAATGATTTCAGGCAGACCAAAAATATTGTTTGAGTCGATTAATTAGGTTTAGTAAAAAACATAATTATAATCAGTATTGAAACCTTCTTTCATAATGTGTATTCATATCTAATATCTTATTTTCCCGTCATTTTGAATATTGTTTCGTTCCTATCTGCTTCTATTATATTAATTAATTCATGGATTATAAATAATTAAATTTGTCACCTAAATTTAATAGATATCTAAACTTCAATGGTTTGCACTAAGCTACGAGGTGTGGTCAATGCATTGTTTACGAATAACTATCAAATTTTCTCGCAGGTACTAAATTTTCAATATCGGTTGATAACGTGGGATTTTATACCTTGCACGCAACTTGTGAACAGGTTTATTTTATGTATAGGTGGTGGGTTTAAATTAAATTAGGTTTATTAGTCTGTAATATAGTGCAATATAAATAAAATTATACATATAGTATAGGACGTGCTATATCTTCTAAGTGTGAAATTAATTACAATCGATAGGTACAAACGTCTATTTGCTACGAGCTTTTGGAATAGTGCTGTTGGGTGGTTTATTAAAAGCAAATATAGTAGTTACAAATAAGAATATATAAATCATTGTATTTTTTATTGTTTTAATGACCGCAATATTTTCTATTTTCTTGTGTTAAAATTTGTTTCCCATTTTGTTTTCTTTCCATCTGTGCTTCTTGCACAAACAATAAATAAATCTTTTTTTTTTCTTTCTTTCTTTAAAATTTCAATGCTAAGGACCAGCATAGCTCTAAAATACTACCTCACATATTGTCCAAAGAAGTATGCGCACATTGGCGCCAATAATATTCAATAAAAATGTAAATCGTTCTGCTTACGATAAAAGAAGTAATTTATTAACAATAAACATGACACACATTTAAATATATTTGCATAAATCAGTCGTTATTTATATTGTCAGAATAACTATTACAATACGTTGACGACATACGATCGGTTGTAAAATCATAAGCCAAATAACTAAATAAACTTGCGTAATATAAAACATAATTAGAAAATATTATGTCATCGAATTACTGACAAATAAATGAATGAATAACGTATGCCATGAAGTCCTGGGGTTCGATAACTAGATTGGAATATCTACTAGATGTGAGTTTGTCGGTTTGAAAATTTACATAAAAAGTAGTTAAAGTACTGCCTGATTTTTCTACTTATGTCACCTTAAACCCCTTAACATGTAATTACAAGACCTTATGTATGCTAAGACACACGCATTTTCAAATTACTCAATTAATATTCCCATCGATACAAAATACATCAGATCTTAAAATACTTTTTAATGTCTAATTTGTAAGTCTAATTCAGAAAAATAACTTACTAATTAACGGGCCGTAATCAAGTTGAATGCAGCGATAATTTCAACAGAACTAACATAAACCAAGTGTCACAATATCGTAGATTATCAGACATGAGTAATACTTAACTAGACGACAAATTTATTGCGACCGTGTTGTTTAATGCGTACATTTCCATTCGAGATAAATCTAAATTCATATAAATTTAATCAGTTGCTCATTTGTAAAAACATTTTATAAGTAACTAGTATGCGGACGGAGAAAAACTTAAACTTCTTGTGTTATGAAAGAAAATATGAAAAAATAAAATAAAAGAAAAATGGTCGTGTCACTGAAAGAGTTTCTTGCGTAGTTTTTTCTTCGCGCTACAGAACATTTCGAGGAAATGCTTGTTTCAACGTTGCAAAAGATTTAGTGAGAAATATTTAGTTTCTTTTATTCTACTACTTGATTATCAATATGGGCCAGTCAAACTACTTTAAAATTAAATTGTCACATCAAAATTGATCAACACTTTCAATCTAATGAAAAAATTAAAATCTGTAGCATAATTCTAGTAAAAAATAGGTGCCCAATGGTTGACTATAATTATTTGTGGTGTCTTAACTGACGCGTCACTCGATATTACGGGTTTTCTATTAATGTTCTCGTGTCTTCAGCATCCGGTACCTACGTGACATTATTAACATCAGCTGACCTACTCCTGATACGCAATATCATCAGAAATTTATAATTAGGATAAAAACTCGTTATTTTAGTACTTTTAAACTCCGTAGAAGCGCATCATTCTAGTCTAATTTTAAATGATTGCCCTGACCAATAAAAACGAATAAAATCTTCCATCGAAAAATATAGGTGTATATTTTGTTTTATAACATAGACATATTTTGAGATTTCATACGTTCTTAATAGACGTTCTCTTTGGAGTACATCTGAATTTATTTGGAGTTCATTCTGATAAAGAATTAGTGCCGAATTTCTTTATCAACATTTTTATCAGAATAAAAGTACTTAGATCCGATAACAGAATTAATTAGTAAATATTTTGATAGCACAGAGCTAATGGAATTTACCATGAGTATTAGTCAGCGAACGTGATCGCTTCACATTTACTGGATTTCTCACGATTAATCAATTTTAGGAATTCCTTACTAGAAGTCGATGAACCTTATTTGTACCTAATTGATTTGTGCCAGCGTGGGATTAATTAAACCTTGATATAAAATGTATTTAGTTTCCTTGATATTTGATGTGTGAATTTTCCAGAAAAAAATAATTGGGATTCAGATCCAATCGGTGCATCTATGTCCATTTCTTCGATTATTTTGTCTGGAATGCACTCAACGAACCTTCTCTGTTTTAGTAGTAATTATCTCAAAATTATGTAAAAATCAGTCGCCCGAAATCCGGAAGAAGGTGAATGTCAGACGAAATTCTCAACAAACCGGTAAAGCAAGTATTACGTTGTCGGAATTTACATTGTCTGCGTGCGCCAATATCTTTTTCCGAAAGTGTGATAATTACTTACATAAATTACTTTTTAATTTATTCCAACAAAATACATATTTCGGAAAACCTGTATTAATTTGAAACAGTAATTAATTTAAGTTACTCGTACACATAAGTCGTATGTGATAGCAACTACGAGAGCCTTCGATCTAGTACACACATACCCAAAACTTACTCAGACAGTCGAACTCACAAATCTCGATGCGGAAATCGAAACCCTCTTTTCACACCATTACAATTAACATGTGCAACAAAGCCCCAACCAAGACCTCATCAAGCGACGGGAACGGCACAAAATAAAAAATACTTGGAACGTGTCGTCAGTAATTTGCGGCGTAAATTGATGTGAGCGTCCGATGTGAACACACTAGCCCCTTGTACCCACATTTCATAAACGCCTTAGAGACTTTAAAGGATTGCGAGCTCGGACGCAGGTACTATTCCGCGCCTTAAAAGGTGGGCTTCATTTTTGTTACATTGTCCGTAGTGGATTACACGACTCCTCGGCGGCTTTGTTGGTCCCGGAAAATTGTTGCGCAAACGCATGAGAACTGGCTTTTTTGTTTTAGATTTGATTTTTGTTTGAATTGGAATTGTTTTGAATAGAGATGGCGTGATTAGTTAGCTTGTAGAAAGCTATGGGAAACGACAGATTTAAGGTACAAGTAGTATAGACACTTGATTAAAAATATGTCGATGTTTTACCCGTCTACTAAATTAGGTGAATTCTTAACGTCATTAAGTTTTAACACATTCAACATTAACATAAATTATGATATAATATATCTCAATTAGTGTTTCTGTGTAACTGACACTGATGTTTATAACCATATAAATTTTTTCTCGATAATTAAATGCATTTCACATTAATTAATCACCCAAAAATTGCCATGAGAAACTGTATCAGACTAATCAAACTATAACATAAAATATCATAACTTACAATAAGCATAACGTTATTAGTTACATCCGTAATGACCTTGATCTCCCAATTTTATATCATATTAATATCATGGTAAAAAAGTAATTAATCCAGTAATAAATATGATACTTCAGCTTGTTGCATAAGATATTTTTTGGTGCGAGGATCTAACCCGCGGCCTCTCGTTTCATAGCCGGCGTTTAACCAACTGCGCCACGGAGGCTATTAAATGAGTGACACTATTGTACTACTATTAAACAGGTATAGCCTCCCTTAGAGAAATAAATAGTATAATATTTATAAACGTAAAGATATTAATTACAACCAGAGCCTTACATTTCCCGACTTAATGCCATGTTACGTCCTTACTAATGTTTGAAATGAGGGTTTGTTCGTTCCGCTTTAGCGCTTTAACTACTTACAAGGACATGGGGTACTTGACATTCTGAAAATAGTACTTTTTTCGACTGTAACATTTATAACTATTACGCGAACGTCCGATTAGGAAAGAGACTTTAATAAATTACAACAAAATGGGAAAACGTTGGCCAAAAAATCGATGCCTAGAGAAAGAGCCTGTTATCAGAAGCCAGGAGCAAAACCTAGTTAATAAGTTGATGTACAAGATCAACGGAAGGCTTGGCAATATAAGCCTCCCCACTATTAAACGGCTACTGTTCAACAGCTTCCTTATTACCTGCCGCTTTCGTTTTCTACTGCTGTGATAACCGTTACAATGTGTTTAGTAATTCACCATGATTTATTATAGTATAGTAATTAACTTTGGTTTGTTAATATTGATCGTACAATTAATTGTTTAATTTAAAGATAATTCATAATGTTATAAAGATTTATATTCAGTATAATTTATTGATTTTGTTTATTGATATTGATTTATTTTATTTAACTATGAAATAAAGAACCAACTTGCAATATAATAAAAAAGTAATTGAAATGAGTAAATTTTCCTGAAATGAAATGTTAATGTTGCGTACCAACGTTATAAATTTGATATTGAATTTGATATGTAGCCATGACAACTTATACTACGTATTTTCAACAATTAAAAATATTATTTTCTTTACCAATTGCTCATTTTATGATGTATAGTCTACTTCTACACCATCCGAATTGCGAAATCATTAGAAAGAAGCGCATAATTATGAAACTCACAAACAATTAAGCTATGCATTCAACATGTAGTGTTCATTAAAACAATATAAGCCTCATTAGAATAATATAAGATTAATAGCAATTGAATATGTACGAATCTATGCGCAATTCTTACTTAATGATGCAAACGTGATTGTTCTTATGATATAATGTTACCATTGTTACATAACACGGAATTATGTGTCCAAAAACTGGCCAAGTGCGAAATGGACTAGCACACTCAAGGTTCCGTAACATAAAACACCGTTTTATTCCATACAAGTGCAATTTGCAACTAACTTCTATATTCCGGATTTTTTCTATGTATTTGTTATACACCATAAAAATGTATCCTATATTAAAATTCGAGCGCTATTAATTCCATTTATGGAAAAGGAAAAAAAGAGGACTAAGATAGACATTTCTTAATTTATTAATACACTTCAACTGACGCTATAGTTGACAAACATGATCCTAGCTCAATGGGACGTATCCTGTACCTTTTCTCAACAGAAAAAAGTACAACAAAATTATCCTATAAGGATTTTGTTTCTTGTTATTTAGTACGGAACTCTATATAACAACATCGATGTAGTAATGCAAAGGAGAGAGCGCGATGGATCCCGCCCACATTCGAATGTGAGAGGTGTGCGGATGTAAAACCTTCATCACAATGAAATTTGACTGCAGATCATTTTTAATTAGCAATTATAGTATTGATTTTAAGTAACTTTGGTATGCAGATATTATCAATGAGATTTAGTTAAAGAAGAATGCCAATTTTAATATGAAACTTAGTATCGGTGTGAAGGTTTTTGTCCCTCGATGAAACCTACTTTTTTGTGTAGGGATTTTTTTTATTTTCAATAAATATAAACATAATTGCGATCCAGGCCTGGAGTTCTTGGAGAAATGAACTTGAAATCCAACAAAAAATATGATATAAAATAATATGATAATTACTTTATTTTATAAAAATCTTCGCCCGGAAACAGGAATACGTTTAAGGACAAACTATAAAAATTCCCATAAAGAATTTTAAGCAGTATCGGTGTTGGGATCTATGATATTTTTACCGATACTATGATTGGGCATACTACTTTTAAGAGAATATTTTCTATTTACATACGGAACGTTGATGGTATTACGTCAAAAACTAGTACTAAAAATATTCCTCAGATAAAATGAATAATATGGAACCGCATAAAGCAGAATAAGACAAACATTGTTATCATAAAGGTAAAACCTAAATCACTACATAGTATAAAACAAAGTCGCTTTCTCCGTCCCTATGTCCCTTTGTATGCTTAAATCTTTAAAACTACGCAACGGATTTTGATGCGGTTTTTTTTAATAGATTGAATGATTCAAGAGGAAGGTTTATATATATAATACGTACATATTATTGTAGAGAAATCTATTTGCTCTCGGGCGAAGCTAGGCCGGGCCGCTAGTATTTAGATAAAAAAATAATAATAAGTTTTAAATACCAATGTTCGGTAATTTGTAAACTAGTGACATCTGTCTAATGACTAAACGTTTGAGCTTTTGTAACCTTGGCGTTTTTCCACGAACAACATGTTGCGCGCATTTAGTTTTTCTGTGTAACAATTTAAGTTGTTATAAAATCAATTACTCTGCCAGCTAAATAACGTCATTAAAATGGTACTCATAGCTGAAACAATACTATCATTAAATATTTATAAGTACGAATATTCTACTGTAATTGCGTTTAGTATTGTCCTTTGTCAATATCTGAAAGGAAATTAATAAAAGATGAAATGACTGAAATTGTTTCAGTAAAGTTATTTTGAGTTAAAAATTAGCACTAAAGATTTGATTAACTATAAAGAAATAAATTTACTCCCACGTTACGCACCCATATTTAAATGTTTTGTTACTCGCAAATTCTATCAAAGATCAGATGTAAAACGTCTCTATATTGCTGTCAATAGACCGTGTTAATTGCTGTCAATAGATCGATCTTTTTGTCTATCTATCTATTGTTATATCTTAGATCACCTAATAATTCTTATTCTTTTATCTCTCTCTAATACTTCACCTAATCTTCGACGTCCTCAATCTTCGATAAAACAACAGCATAAAACATTGGCTCACTTTCTCACTAACTGGACAAAATAACTTAACAAGCATGAGAAATAAAACAATGTTTATCTTTACGCCAATACAATAAAACAACTTGGAGCAACTTGTCCTGGTAATTTTTCCTCAGGTTTGACATTCTAATGACTTGTATTCGTAACAGTACCCGTTCACTTGTAAATCAGTTTTTTACCTCATAATCATATAGAAGACTTGTTAGTACGAGGTAAATATTATGCAGCCAACATGAGACGTGAATTGCAGATAATCTTAGACAATGTTGAATATTCAGAAACAGTCTTGGTACTTTTGATGTGGTACACCTTATGTATAGGTATGAAAGTGAATCTTGATACTTGAACAAAAACATTAAAGAGACGATTGAGTTCTGTTCAATATTAGAACCGCAATGAGTAAAATAGGGTAATATTTGATTATATGTTATTGTCCTTTTTTTATTATTGTAGTTAACATTTGTTTGAGATGTTATAGAATTGTCTAGTTTATTTTTTTTTTGTTATTTATTGTAGCACAGCGGCGTTTCGTTTGTTTTTAATTTTAGTTTTGCTTTGTACACTTGCTTTGTTTATGTGTAACTTGATTGTGGAAACTTCACTGGATCATTTGTTACTTACTGTGTCTTGCTATATATGTTTCATTGTTCTGTATGTTTCCCAAATAAACATAAATAAATAAATAAAATAAATGACTATTTTGTAACTATTACTTGCGATGCTTTAATTCGTGTACTATGAGACTATTTAGGACGATCAAATATTAAAGTAACAAAATCATATTGCAAGGGGGCACAATATGTAACGATACTTTATAATCTATCATATTATCATTATGCTATGATACAGCAAGCAGTTACTTGTGGAAAATGGTATAGGCGTGCATTTAATGTGTTTCGGCGAAGACAGCGATCTTTTAAATCGCTTATGGATCGTAAGAAATGAAACAGTGCCTTTTTTATTACGTTAAAATGTTCCCATGTGAACATATTATGTGTAGTTGAGGTTAAATTCAGTGACTTTAAAAAGCGCTTATTCTCTCTGAAAAAAATTTGAACATACATCAATTTTTTTCGGTTTTTTGTTTTTTATGTTTTAGAGGGCAAACGAGCACATGAAATAATACCGAGAATATAATATTATGTTCTACTACAGGGCCATTGTCCAATGTGCTGGCCTATTCCGAATTGGCGTACTTAACATACCATGGAAATGTTGTGCATCATTATGAAATGCGGGTTTTCCCTAGCCGTTAATGTTTATTAATTGACTACCAAGTATCAATACACGACTTCGAAAACTCAAAGGTGGTAATATGCCCTAGGTTTTGAAACCGCAAAGTTGCATTCGACAGTCCCGTAGTTCCTTTATCAACAGTCCACACGTACAAATAAAAAGCGCATCAAAATCACCAGTGTGAAAGCGGGTTTACCGCACGAATCGCGCTCGGAACGGCTTACCGCCACAGAAAGCTGCTTACCTTCGCTGACCGGCTGCGCTGTTCCGAACATAAATACCGGCCCAATCTCAAATATTTCGCTCCTTCTTTTGCGCGTTCAGCTGTCAAGGCCGCGATGAATCCGCTTGAACGCATTATGCCGCATTCCTTCATTTTTAATTCAGCGTAATTGTCGCTTGATGACACGCTTTTTAAAACCGCTTCTTTTATTTTTATGCAATTGTCTTATTATTTTGCATTTGCGCTTCTTTATAGGTCGGAATTATTTGCTGAGCCAATGAGACAGCAAATTATTGTTATATTGAGGTAAATGTACTGTGAGTTGTGGACCGAGACGAATGTTAATGAAAATTACTTTTCGCTATAGTATTTTCTTTGTAGGCGAGCGAACCTGTTGCTGTTATGTAAACTATAGCTAGCTTCATTCAAGGCCTTTGATAACTTCACACGTTCATTCTATTCTTCATTATAAGAAGTTTAATGAAGGACTTGGACCATTGACATATTAGATTAATGATTTTATCATATTTTAACAAGGATTCCCGGAACCGAAAATATGCCAACGATATTTGTTAATATAAAGGTGTCTAGCAGCAAATGTAAGAATTTATTTTCATTTGTATACAATAAGTAGCATAACAGATAAATAAACGTACTAGGAGAGTTTCTAACCGTTAATTCTATCACTAGTTGTCTATTTCTGCGGCAAGTACAAAGCACTGTCGCGTTCAGTTTTGAAGGACATTGTATCCAGTTACTGGACGAGAAGGCACTTCACATCTATCGTCTGGGGAACGAGTTCGATGCCATTTACTTGCCGTAATTATTTCTAACTACATTTTCTCTTGTTTATAGGCAACCATGTAAGTTACCATCATCTTATCTAGTTATAGTCAGAAAAAATCTTCAATTTACTGGTGATAGGTCTCTCATAAGTGAGAGGCTGCCTGGATACGTACCACCGTAATGTCTATTTCTCACGCCAAACAGCAGTGTAAATGCACTGTTGTGTTTTGGTTTGAAAGACATTGTAGCCAGAGTAATTACTGAACATATTGAGACTTAAGATCTTATGTCTCAGGATGACGAGCACAGTGGAATTGCAAGCATTGCTTTGTAATTCAAGATGTACGGTTTTGCTACTGTTTATGAGCGGTCGTATCGCTTACCATCAGGCGAACGGTATGCTCATCTCTCCATTCAGTAGAATAAAAAAATATCTACAAAATACATTGCTTCATTCATTCAAAACTTTACTCTTGCAAACGGGACAATGCATCCGACCATTGCAACACAAAACAAATTATATGTGCATTAAGATAATCGTTTAATTTAATATAATTTTGTGTCATTTAATGCGTTTAGAAGTCCATTAAGTTGCAGCACTTTGGTTTACGTCAGAGAGCGTGTATGTGCATTTGTTCTGATGTATTACTTGCTTATTGTGCTGTCAGTATGAGATTTTCATAAATAATATTATGACATAATCCCGATAATGATTTTGCAAAGGTGAATAGTAATTGAGTTATCTTTATATTCGATATACAGTATATAACTTTAAAATTTCACGCATCCGATTGGTGATTTATGTTATAGGCGTTCAGGAAAATGATATCTGATTAAATAATATAAAACAATATCAAGCCATAAGGCGTTAGCATCTATTTTTTTAATTTAACGGTATGACAGCTATTTAGATGCTTACTGAGGACATTCTAGAATCAATTTCGATAATTACCTATTGCGTGCGTGGTTAGTATGTCTGTAGCTATATTAATCAAGTGCTTATACGATGTATGTAAATCTCAGATATAAAAAATCAATAAAATAGTGTAACAAATTTAAATTTCTAATATAGAAATGTAAGTATTCACGCGAACAACGTCGCGTTTAAATACTAGTGTATAAACATTCCCTCACAATGTTTTGGTAGGCAACAGAGCTGTTTCGTTTTACTTAACATAATCTTCAAAGGCGGCGTTTTCTCACAAGAAAACAATATCACAGAATGCAACCGAACCGGTTTGAACACAACAAGCTTTTCAAACTTCGAACACCGTTGATAACAGATTATATATTTTTCACATGAATGTGTAAAAAAATCAATAAAACCTTTTTAACACTTCATTTTTATCTGCGTATTAGTGCGTTTTGTTGCGCAACATATTATTATGTGTCCATTACTAGAGAAATTACTTATAAAAAATATAAAGATTTTTATTTATTTTTATTGCAATAAAATAGTTGTAGGTATTAAATAAATCCTTGATGTCTCTATCTAAAGTAATTTCTCTGTAGATCTCTCATAATAATGCATATTTCATCCGCTGTCATACAATTCAAATTAACATATAATTTATGCCTCGTAGAGTGGTAATTTATGAAACGAATACGTAATTGCGTAGTTGTTACTGATTTTAATATATCGTGAGAAGTAGACGACCTTTTTGTGAATGTGACAGATCAGAATATGTTGCCCACTTGAATCTACTCCCGACGCCTTCGTTTCAATTTCTAAGTATTCGCTCTAAGGCATGCCTGAGATTTACTTAGTGAGATGAGGAAATAGGTATAAGTTATAACGGTTTGTTAATTACGACAGCCTATAAACAGTGCTGAGGAGAAACAAGACGCCCGTTGTAAAATAAAGGACAGATCCCCACTCAGAAACTAGAAAAGCTATTAGTGACCTAAAAGTTTTCCTTACTTTTTTAAAAGAACCCTAAAGAAGGCAACCCAATACTGGATTGGGTCTATAATAAAACCTTTTTCATTTTATTTGACCTTAATTTTATTAGATTTACGCGAATGTTATTCATTGAAATAAAACATTACTTTACGAATTTTATCCCGGATAATTTGGTTTAATTTTTACATAACCAAGAACGCTTTAAAATAATCTAAACTTTGGGAAGTTATAAAATGCAAAAGCGTAAAAATTTGTTTGTTTCATATTTAACCTAAAATTCAGACAATAGATACATTTAATTAGTACAGTGGATAAAATACAATATATTTTGTGTTATAGTATGACTATTAGTCAGAAAACTAAATTGGAATTATTTATAATAGGTTTATCTATACGGATGAAGTTAATTAAGCGACGTAGTTTAACACTAAGTGTTGCCTGCTAAGTTAAAGCACTCATTAGGGCTATCGATTAATTGAATCCCTAACATATATCTGCTTAATTAATCCGGTAATTTGATAATACTAATAAGAAGTGTTAATCTACGAAAATAACTGTGCAAAATTAACATACAAATATTTGACAAGCCTTCGCGGCGCAGTTGATTAGACGCCGATTGTGAAATGAGAGGCCGCGGGTTCGATCCCCGCACCGAGACATTTGTTAGTGAGGCCCACAAGTATTGATCTCGGGTCTGGGTTGCGAGACCGAAAAGTCTCTCGTAGTTTCTGATGATCCACGACACAAAACTTAATTGATCTTAATGTGGGGTCAGAACTATGTATGTGACTATTGGATGGATTTATATTTTTATTTTGAATTCATTTACGTAAGAAAACTGCCAAACTGAATATAATAATTAAATAACCTCAATTTGAACTACATTTGTCCAATCAATCCGTCATTTAAATTCCCCTTTATGGCGATAACCTATCTATAATTTATCAGATGTGGGTGTCAATGTCCTGTGGTAATCTTTTTACATCAAATGAGCCGCTGTATACATGACGATTGTATGCCAAGTAAAAGAAAAATTGTTACTTTTGATAAATTAATTTATATTTCAACCACTTCGTTACAAAAATATTATTGGCTATCAACGTTTGTGCCAGGTATCTTCCCATAAGACGTGATCCACAATCGCGATAAAGGATCCTAAACTAACAATTTTTAATAGAAAAAATACCAACATCCTTTCCCGATTAACTATAGCGTCTAGGGGTCTCAATTTATAAAAAAATGGTCCCGATCGTGTCAACGTATGTGATACACAAACAGAGAAAGATTTGATATCAGAGATTTCTTACTTCCGTTTTGGATATGATAATGATATATCACATGGCCTTGAGATAGTAAAAAGGTTGAAGATTGAAGGATAGTCTTTGTTATATAGCTTTGTTTTATTGCTAACAAATTTTAAAAATGTTTGTCGAAAGAAATATATTCAGAAACATCCTTAGCTCAAACATCTAATTTATAATCATAGTTTCTTAGCCTTTGTATGCTATTACTAGATGGTATTTTATCGTATTATTCTAGAGAAAAGGGAAAGATAAGCAATATTGGTAATTGACTCTCGTTAAAACTATGTCCCAAGTTCACCCAGCCTTAAAGATTATTATAAGGAAGAGATAACTAAACCCCAACATTAATGTTAAACTCCATCCATTGTATCCCCTTTCCCAGCATACTCAATATCCTGATTGACATTTCACTTAATAAGACATTGTCGCATCACCAGTGATGGACATTTCTATAGGTACATATTGCGTGGGCTTGTTCCGTAACTTATTCCGTGAAATGCGGATGTGGCGATGGCAAACATAACTGTGCTTTAACAAAGCGTTATCTTGAAACTAAATATTTAAGTAGTTTAAACTTTAAGATTGCATAATACGTGCACGAATGTACTAAGTGTGCTGCGGGTTCATACTAATATTTTGAAGTGTAAATATTTTATTTGGTCCTGTTTATTTATCAACCTTTTTAGATGCCATTAGGGCAATGGTTCATAACCAGTGGTCCATGGATCACTGGTAGTCCGTAGAAGCATTACAAGTGGTTCGCAGAGCCATCCTAAGGCCATCCTTAATATAATTTTATACAAGTTTCAGTTACGGATAGATAGATTGATATATAAAACCCTTTATTCATTTGCATTTTGGTACTGTATTAACATACAACCAAACCAACTGAGTATTCAAAGATAGATAAAAAATGTGCCTTATGACTGAAAAGTAAAGAAACACTGCATTAGTGACAAGAATTTCTAATAATTTGTGTCTTTATATTGATATTTAGAATGATTAATTATTTTGGATCTTTAGTATCCTTAAGTCAGAAGTTTATTTTCTAGAATATTTGAAGTGGAAAATTATATATTCTAACTATTGTTTTCTGTTATTGTCGAATGATACATACCTGGAATCGTGATTTTAAATATTTTCTGAGGAATAATGTCGGGCGAGGTTTGTGTTTAAAACCAATTTAGATAGTTTGTATGCTGATTTGATATTAAATTTGAAGGTAAAATATTTGATATAAATTTTACAATGTAATTCATATATTAATTCAGATATTTACGGCTTTAATCTATATGCTAAACAATTAGAATAATATATTACACTGAAAAGTACTAAAATTTATTATAATTTTAACCTACTTTATATATTGGGTTCGTTTGGAACAATGTTTTAAAGATATTGCTCTGAATGTAAATATAATGTTATAGGACAATAGGGTAATGATACTCCAAAATACTCCATATATTTTCGATCTAGTTAATAGGTAATAAAACATATTTTTCAAGTACATTTCCAATACTAAATTATAAGTACTAGGTTTCTACAAATAAAACTTAGTAGAAACGGATGTAATTACTTGTGTTGCAATTTTTTAATATTCATGCTCGTTGGCTTCCAAGGCAATCAACTTTCTACCGTGATTACTTTGATGCTGCGATGCAACTGTTTACATTGTTTTGTCGACGAAATTATAACTTAAAACGTGATTGATGTAAGCATGAAGATTTTAAGAAGGGGGTTGCGAATCGTGATATTTAGAGTTCGATTTCCAAATAACGTAAATACAATTGATATGAGATTTTAAAAATTCTTGCAAGATTGAAACTTTCGCGTCCTGTCTCAGTCACAATCCTCTACAATGAATAAGTGTTAGATTTTTATTGTAGTGATTCCAAATATTCTTAAGGGAAGCATTGGGTGGTCCAGATACTTGCTTTAAGAATATTTAGATGCCTCACATGCCTTCCCAGCTCATTAGAAAAATTTAGGCGCGATATACAGAAGCCAGATTTCAGATTTCTCCAGATATTTCCCTCCACTGTTTAAATTACCAATTTATTATTAATTATAACTACGCACGTAACTTCTCAACTGCCGAGCCTAACGCTCTTTTTTGTAAATAAATAAATTTAATTAAATATAAATGTTCCGGTAATACTATTGTTGCTTATAAAGATGATTTACGACCAATTTGGTAGCAATTAGATCATAAATAGAATGATATTTGGTTGAAACCAGTTTCGTATCGCCGATAGCAATCTCTTTATTTCAATTCGCGTATAAATCATAATGGATTACGAGATGTTAATGACTTTAAATAAAATATTTTATATTCAAGTTTAATGTCTGTTATTTGTTGACAAGGTTTTTTTTTGCATAACTTTATTTTATATATTTGTTACAAATGTATTTTTAGTTATTTTGATTTTTAACATTTTCTTAAAATACATTTTAATAAATTGTGGAAGATAGTTGGATAGACGATGTGAGTATGGTTGTAGGAAGTCACTGGACGTAGACCGCTTCCAAAAAAGGTCCATAGATCCTTGAAGGAAGCCTATTTTCACCATTCGACTTCCTTCGTTGAAGATAGTGATGGTAACCACATAAATAAGTAGAGTCTGTTGTCTTCAGCTGTCCATCAGTGGTCTCGTTATTTCCTCAACCTGACAATAATATATCTTTCCAAATATGGCGGGAGAATAAATTCTCCGCTCACTTTTACCAACACATAATCGCCTCGCTGGTTTAGTGACAGCATATGGATTGAATAGCGCAGATTTGATCTCCGGGTGAGGTATGTTTTGGCGGAAATACAATTTGCCCAAGTTTTTTCCCCCCGGATGTGATAAGGGGCGAGTATATGGCAATGCATAGCGTTAATTTTGTCCCAGGAAAGTCGTATAAGATTCCTAAGATTGTCAGTTTAACTTTCGCAGATAAAGCGATATCAGTATGCCACATTATGATACGTAATACAATTAAGTTGAACATTATGTCGATATTGTATAGGGTTGTCACAAAGTATACGAAATTTGGCCCTATCCAACCTAAATCTTCTGTCAAAATAAAGGCTTCAGATCCTTTGCATACCATAGTGCGATATAAGCTTCAGATTAAAGTACTTCCCGTTTTTCATTTCGCCCTTATACATAGTGAAAATTTAGTAAATATTAATATTTTCGTTGAATCGACTTAATTTATACATATAATAGAATTACAATTCTAATAATAGCGGACGGTATTTAAAATCCCTTTTCGTGAAATGAATTGCCAATCAAATTTAGTTATTCATATCGAAAAATTCACCCAACTTGGTCATTAAACTCAGAACTTTACAAATCACTTCTATATACTGTCAGCCCTAGTATAAAGAGACATAAATCGATCCGACATAGACCCGATGAATCAACGTCTATTAGTTACATACTTGCTGCACTGTTGCAATACCCTTTCGTCTATAACAGAATGCTAATGCTCGGCTTGTTTCAACGCAACCATTGTACTCTGTTACGTAAATTAAAACCGGTTTTTAAATTTTGCTTCCGTTTTTATTATTTTAAGTTTGTTACTGTATCGATTTGCATGTATAATTCAAAAGAATGATATAAGTTTTAGGCGGCATTGTTGTAATAATTTTATTTTCTCTCGTTTGTTGTCGAAAATATTTTGATCATATTGAATTAAATTGCAATTAATTTGTGCAATCAGATTTTATTATTTTTATTTCTATTTAATTAAAATCAAATTTACATTAAAATTATACTTCGCACCTTTAATATTAAATAGACTGAATCCAAAAAAATAGACAAGATAGAATAGATCTTATGTTACAAATCTTTAAAGAACGTTTCCCAAAAAATGTTTTTTTTTTAGTTATGTCTCTTTAACACTAAGGGTGCGACTTGTATTTTAAAACATGTTCTATTTTCAAATTTCAATCCCTTTGTGACCCGCCGCACAATGTGCATATTTAGTAAGCGTTAGCATGCAATTAAGCGCTTATCATAGTAACGCACTCCGCTTGCCTGACACCTGAGATTAAGTGGCTAATTCACAATTGCTCAATTAATTATAACCAAGCAACAGTAAAGCGTTTGAAAGCCGTTTCAAATCGTATTGAAGTTTAGTACTTAGCAATTACAATTTATTTTAGACGACAATTTTAATTAAAATGTTAAGGTGCTCACATTTTACTGATAACGCTTGAGCACTGTTTAGGAGTGTGTAGGCGTTTTGTGGAGTCTAAGTCTAAATGCTTTGAGTCGAGGCAATATATTTAATTACAAGTGTTCTTATGTCTTCATTACTTGGTACACGCGAGATAAAGTGCAATATTAAATTCAGTATGTATCCATTTGGTCCTAATCGGTACTGTAATAAAAGACTTGATAACATGTCAAAAATATCTCAAACATTTTTATCTACTAATAATGTTGAATGTCAAGCACAAATTAATTTGTTCTCCGAAACACAGAGACACGATATTTTTGCTAAATTTGAACCCCTATCCCTCCAATTAATTGATTGGTACCAACAAAGCTGTCATAAAGTTAAAATATACATAAAACACAGCCCGATAATAACTGGACTAAATTATGCATTTAATTAAAATACTCCAACATCTAAAACCAGTAATGTACGCTAAACACATCAAAGCACTTAAACAATCCGTGTGATTTGTTCCGAATATGTATTAATTTCCTTTCAACAATTGGTTATGGCCAGTAGCATTACGCGGTTGTCTATATTAGTACCTGTTCCATTGCGTAGTCGTGTCTTGGTATGCATCGGGTTGCATAGCGCGTGGCACGTGCGGGCGCCCGCAACGAGCAGTATATGCCGAACATTTACATAATACCGCTTATTGGTTATGGAATTTATTGGCAAATTAGCGCGTGCCGTTTTGAATTTATATGGAACGTTCCAAAAGACGACGGTTTGTTTTGAAATATCGTAACTTATCGATATTGATTCAATTAAATAAGAATTGTTTATTGGCAAATTGAAAAATCATTAATTTTCTTCTTTCTGCGTTTGCCTTTGCCAAGATTTGCAAAACAAGTTTCTGTTATATAATTAGTTAAAATATTTTAAATTCAGATTGAATAAATGAAAAAATGCTTTCGATTTTAAGAGAAGATAAGTTTGGGTTTTATTAACCCTTAATTTCATAACGTATACTATATTATACGTATACTTTAAAAAATTACTGAGTCACTCCGTTTGAAAAAATAATAAATTTATTTCTACTATACGATATGGCAACATTTTATCTGTCAAATAAAACTATTTTTCTAGTTTATATGTTGGAATAACATTAACATTTGACACGTATAAGTTTTTGAAAATGAATCCCCAGGGCCTGTTCTCGGTAATTACCATACTTTTGTTGTTTTTTATATAAAAACATATTGATTTTGCTTTTACATATGTTGAAAAATTATTGATAAATGGAATCACTAACTAATAACTAACTTTCTTGCAATATTTTCAGTGATAATTGACGCTAAAGGTCAATGTATAGCAGGCTATACATTTCGTTATAATTTACAAAGTGAACTTATTAACATTAGTATAGTAGGCTATACATTTCACTATACTCAAGTAACAATTATCCCTAATATTTGTATATTATACTATACATTTCTAACTAAAAGCATCTAGCCTGAACTCTTAATACTTGTCCTTTTTTTATTTTTCAATATTTTTAATAACTTAGACTGCAGATTTTCGCATGTCTATGTCTTTATTTTATTTAACAGCGGAAATCCATAACCAGATCGCTCCGCATCCTTGCTTAGATCCCGCCTGAAGATGGTAGATCCGACGTTGGTGGTGATTTTTCAGGAGAAGAAAAGGACGAAACTCATATTTTGAAAATAACGTGATATTACGTCTTCTGATACTCCTTCGATTGTAATGTTTTTTTGCATTGGCCCAGCAAACGAGGAAACAGGTCACTTGATGGTGAGTGATCACTGTCGCCCATGAACGTCCACAACCGTTGGATCATAGATGTGTTGCCGGCCCAACAAATCGAAATGGGAAAACGGGGTGGGAAGAGGAAAGGGATGCCCAATACGGCAAACCGGCAATCTCATTCACCGACTGAAATGCGACGGCAAAGATGTCGCTTCATGTCGATCTTCTGTGAGACAGCGGTACCACCCCGGACAGCCTGCTCATTCATGCTGAGTCTTGACTGACAGCGGTTATTACATTGAACTATATTGACTCGTCTCTTGAAAGATTAAAGTCGTTTTCTGAAGACAATACTGCAATATTTTGACGTAAACAAACCTATCTTGGTCTGGAGTCAAAATTCAGAGGAAGAATATCTATCACCGCATATACCCCAAGAATGTATTACCCCATATACTTCCCTACTACCCCATATAATACTACCAGATACTGACATTCATTGTCATTATCTGGTAGTATTGTGTAGTTACTTCATCTCCGATTATTTCACAAAATATTGAATCAGCCCCTACAAAATAGGCGACCTATTCACCAATTACATTAATGCCTTCGTGTTCTTCCAAGAAAGGAGATTTACCGTCTATTCCACCAATATTTCTTCTCTTCCTTCTGATCTTTTTTCTACACCGTCCAACTTAATTGTAAATTAATCCCGTCAGTCAATAAAAACCCCCACTAAAAGATTTAAACGAATGTTTGACACATCACTAAAGTCTATCCTGTCCATATTTAGGAAAAATATAGGATACCTTCAATGTGCTATTGTTTTCGAAGATAACGTTTAAGCAGAAATGTATCTAAATAAACCTTCTTTGAACTACGTTCTTAATTACTTCTCAGATTATATAATTAATGTCTTGTTCATAATTCTAATCAATACTCAGGACAAGAGACCCATCGTACTATTAATGTTAATAACGCAAAAATACGTGCCGTCATATTTAGATATCGTCATATTCTTCTACAACGAGATGTGGGTTCATTGTCGGAATAATAACTCTAAGAAGATACCAACAAGTTCATAGATTTCTACATTTTGCATAGATAATTCGCTCGTAGACACATAATCCATGTTTGAAAATCAAACCTTTTATCGTATTTTGCAATTAATATCAGTTAGGGCTTGGTATACCGAATAAGAGATAGTTTTTTTACAATTATCATAATAAATAATGATTTTTTGCTGTGTTAATATTTCCAACATAACGGTTTTAAGTTGGAAATGTATAGTATATTATACAAACAATCCGATATGTACAATTCTAAGCATAAGATTATGTATAGTATATTATACTATGGGTATAAAAAAAAATAACGGATGAATAATTTTTTTCCTATTTTTTTCTGTCTCTAATAGAATATAATATAACGATTATTTAAGAAAAACATATAATTTAAAGAAAAATATATCTTGCCAAATTAAGGGTTAATAGAATATTTTTAACTTTATTTATATGAAAAAAAAAATATATATAATCACATTAAGAAAAGCCCATGTACAATACGTAAATAAAATCAAAACCTGACATATCACAAAAATCGATACTATTCTATCTTCTAATACTTACATCGTAAGATACAGCGTTGTTAGGTCTTGTTCCTCAACTCGCGAAGACTTAGACTCATGTCGTTGCGTGTGTGTGTTTGTACCGCGAATTTATTACATCCAGACCCACTTTGTATCTTTGATAAACACACGAAATTTATTTTGTTCCATTAACTTGATACATAAACCTGCTATTCTATTGCTTTAGAATACAATATTTTCCCCTTATCTTGGTATCAGTTTATTAAACAACGTACTAAAATAATAGAGAGGGCGGACGAAGTTGCGGACTAGAACTAGTTTATCGAACTTATGTAATATTTCTTGAGGTTTAATTGGACATTTACTTGAAATACTAATAGACGAATATAAAATGAATCAATAACTTATTATTTTAATCAGTCGTTCTTACAATAAATTATAATTCCTTATAAAATTATGTCAATAGAAAATTAAAATAATTAATTTAATAATTGTGATCTGCCTGATTTTTTATTATGAAAATAAAATAAAATTGTTATAATTTGTGTTTGAATGTGTTTACAATCTACACCCGCGTTGAATTTAAAATTTAAAATTTCTAACACACGTTAAATTTTCGAATTCAAATAAACAACCATAAAGCGCGGATTAAAAATAATCTCATTTAATTAAAGACACACGGAACGCTCATTACGCTTATGACTTACGAGTCATAATAAGCGACATCTGAAAGGTTGCCGTGGCCGCGGAGCTTTCGCATTATCTAGGCATCTGCGCGCAGACAATGGGCCGCGCATGCGTAATGCGTTATCTGCCATCTACCTCTTGCCACACTCTGCTCTCCTAATGAGGAACGCCGTTCCACATCTCAAGCTATGTGCTAATTGAAGACGGGCTAAAATGTGAGCTAGGGCTGTATTATTGGTTTAAGGCTTCTGCTTGCGTCATGGGCTATGGCATGGATTTGTGACCGATGTATTTTAAGGAAAAAAACTTTGTTTAAATTATTAGAAACTAGCGGTCCGGCCCGGCTCCACCTGGGTGCAGATACACTTACAAAATGGCGGCCAAAATGTTCAATCCCGATTATCAATTTAGAGTATCGACCTAGTTTGTAAGAAATCGCCTAAGTGACAAGACCGCCATCTGTATTTTTATATGTAATTGTAATATCTATTTATTTAATACTTCCCATACATTGTTTTGTAAAGGCGGGGCTTAATGCCAAAGGCTATGATATGTCTAGTTCATTTTTCTATTTCTGTATGAAGTAAATCTATACATATAAATAAAATTGAAGTGTCTGTTTGTAAAGTGAATATAAAAAAATGTCCAACTACATATCGTTATATACACGATACCTATAACGAAAATGACATTAGAATTTTTTTTGTCTGTCTGTCTGTCTGTCCGTCCGTCTGTCTGTTTATTCCGGCTAATCTCTGAAATGGCTGGACCGATTTAGACGGGACTTTTATTGTCAGGTAGCTGATATAATAAGGAGTAACTTAGGCTACATTTATTTTAGAAAAATAAAGTTTTTGTTAAATTCCACGCGGACGAAGTCGCGGGTACAGCTAGTAATAAATAAATAAGTTCCTACACTATACTTTAATAATGAACATAATATCAGTAATGTTAAACATCTTAAAAATAAGTTTTAGTACAGTTATAAAATCAACAAAATTATTTCCCACTTTAACCACAATACAATCCATCCTTTTATGTTACATTATAAGCAAACGCTAAAATAATTATCCCATTTAAATCCGTACAGAAAAAAAAATGCATAGTCCAAAACAATTATAAATCTGACAGCCAACCCTACTCACAATCGGTAAGCAACACGGTGAAATTTCGCCTCCGCTAATTACACTTAATTGAAATTCTGTTAACATTTGTTTAGAAACGGAAATACAGAAGGTCCATTGTTGCAGGTAAAGAATAACGGTCGTCGGGCACACAAAGGATGAGGAGTAGGACACGATGGGAACGCAGCTCTGGCCCGGACGTGCTCAAATCAACAGGTAAGCGAATTGAGCCTTCGGTGGACAATTTTTTTTGTGGCAAAATATGATGTGATAAATGTAATTCAAAATGTTAATGAATTTGATGTAGACAATTGAAAAAGTTGTGATTAGGGCTACGGGTTCAATCCCTGCTCTGATGCAAATATTTGTGAACAAAATGTCAAATTTTAAATTACTTGCCGATATCTAAAATCTAATTTCCTTTTGAATGCCTCATTTATATATTGTCGTCTTACTTTATTAATTTCATCCCTCATGAATGATTTTTTCAAAAGCCGAATACCTACTGATAAAACCACAGGTCAGGAGTGATCGTCTTGCCACTATTTGAATTCTAAGCATTACTAGAATGGACACAGTGGGCAAAATTTGGGTAACATAAAAGATCGGCACCGTATCGCTATTTCTGTTTCTATTACTCCAAAGCAGTTAGCAATCTTCTGTCTCGGTCCATTGGATTCCCGTGAGCCTGGCACAAATGCACTGATTTGATTCCTGATGTCCGTTCTTGTAATATCTCAATGTTTCCAAGGCATTATTTACGGGCGGAAACTGTCGCCTGACGCATAGATTATGCACAACTTCAGCATTATTCTAATCGTATGCAGATTTGTATACGACGTTTCCTGCATGCGCAGGATTAGATAAAATTATGGGTGCATGCGATAAAATCATGCCTTTTAACCCCAGCTTCTCATTTCTACTCAAAGACAAAGACGCATTACAGTGTTTTAAGTTCAATAAAATTACCAACATTTTACCTATAAGCGAAAATTTTAATATAGCGGCAATATAATAATGTGGTAAAAAGTGCATTTATTAACAATGATACCTGCAGTCGTGATTCAGTTAATTTGAAACTCCTTTTTCAAACTCCTTTTTCTTTAAAGACATTTCCAGCATACCTACCCAGCAACAGTATTATCAAAGTTTTAATTAAGGCCTCTACTTCAATTGCATTTTTATCTTCGTCACCCGTATTTTTATCATTTGAAGCGAATAAAGACAGCTTGCTTTAAGCAGCTGAGAAAGGTAGATTAAGGTTACATCTCATAAGCTTTACAGGTAAAATGTAAGAGCTAGTTGTATCTTTACCTTTGTACATAAGTCCCTTTTGTGAAGTAATCCTAATTAAGACTGCTATCCTTGTTACCCTCAAATGAGGGTTCTTTGAATATATTGAGATCAACAGCTTTATAGCCCGTCAGGTACATGCTGCCTAAATCGTATCTAATAAGTTTTTAATAAGGCAGAATATAGATGATACGCGTTTCAATTGACTAAGTTCCCGTTTCTTTTCCTTCGTTTCCTTAATACCATTCCTTACCTTGTCACGTATATTATTGCCTTTCTATCCAATTAATGGAAAGTGTATCTTTATCCACCAGATTGGGTCAGTAATTATTTCCTTCTCTATGTTCTTTATCCCTTCATACTGTTTGATGAATTCCATCAATTATTTAAATTTAGGCAATTTTTTTGTACAAATGTCTGGGAAATGATCAAACTGGTCACCTGATGGTAAGTAATCACTGACGCCCATGAGCATTAATAATGCTTGGATCACAGTATACGTGTTGCCGGCCCATCAAATCAGGAAAGAAGTGGGAACGAAAAAGGATGGAAAGAGGAAGGGGTTATTGGGAATCCGGAAATCATACTCACCAAACTAAACACAACAGCAAAGCTATTATTTTACTTCGATCTTCTATGAGACGGTAGTACCGCCCCGAACGAACCTATCTATTCATGCTGAGTCATGACTAACAACAGCGTGGCTCTACCACAAGTAGATACACGACGTTAATTGAAATCAGGTGAGTCGTCTCTCATATGCCGGATCTCTTCAATAAAAAAAGTAAACCTTTTCGAACCAAGTTTCTATAGGTGTTTAATTCACCAACCATTAACAACCCCAAAGATAAGTGACAATAGCACAGCCAGGCATTGTTACGTGGGCGCTGTATAATTCCCACATTGGCGACGCCCATAGACGCAGCAGATAAATAACAAACAAATTACTCGGCGCGAAATGTATTATACTACACGTGCGTCTGGGACTTTGCATGCTTGATAAATGTACTCGATAAGTAGTTTGAGAAGGGAATTATAGAGTATTGTGGGTATTGAAGATTTAGTGCAAATTCTTTAAGTGGAAGCTTTTTGGAATACCAAAACCTTATAAGTCCATACAAGAGGCGTATGTTTTAGTTGGTAAACCAAAATTTGGGATTTTTTTTTTTTGGGATACTTAAACTCTATGATCTTGTCTAAAATTAAGAAAGCTGTATCCTTGATGGTCTACGACGTAGAAACTATGAAACAAGACTTGTGTTTTGTGTAAGAATTTGTACCGTCGGAGGAGTAGGCCCTACTCCTTGAAGTTTTCCCTCTTTTACATCAAAATATCGCGATGAAAAATTATTTTCAATAATCACGCTAAGAAAATACTTCGATACATTTTTATTAATTGTAAAACCAAATTAATATTGCTTCAATACCGCGTATACCATACATCTTACGTTGAAATTATTTTGTCGACTCACTGAAATGTTCAATTGGATGTGAAATGAGATGGAAAAGGTTTCGTAAATTCAATACGCTTGTTGATGTGTAAAATATGTTCACAATGCTGTTGGATGTTGAGGTTTCAAATTAAATTCGTGTATTTTGCTCGTATAATGTTTGCATACGCATGAATGGACATTGGATAAAGGCACTCTTAAATCGATATTTGGAGACTTTTATGACCTTTATCGTGAATGTTTTTGATGTAAAAGTATAATAAACGTGTTATTGTATTTTTAATACAATTATTTTGTAGAATATTAGGGAAATTCTAAGAATCGTTTGGACCTGCCATCATCAAGTAATAGACTAATAATAATAATAATTCCATCCGATAAATTTCCAATAATGACGAATTATTACCATAATAATTTCTACTTTGTACTAAACAAAATAAATATGTTCAAACATGTCTTCTTTGCTTACATTGACAGCCCAAGACTTATTCCAGGTTCAAAATGGCCGGTAGAGATTAGAAAATTACCCTTGCTATACAGCATGCATCTCGCGTGTACCGGGGTAATTGAGATGGATCATAGGATCGCTCTGTGCAAGTGGAACATTTTGCTCCGTTGCTTTTTATTCATTGACGAGATTAGTGTTAAATTCTGTAGTTCGTTCTGATATATTATTCATATATCAGAATAATATATCAGAACGAAAAAATACATCGTTATTGTTATCATCGTTATCTGTTATTGTTTAGTTTTTAATACAATTGTCGTAATTATATGCGCATGAAATTGAAACAGAGGACGGAGGAAAGGGGACGCGATAACTCGTCGATCGACACAATTGTGCTGGCCTGTTTGGAACTACATATAAAAACCCTTTCATTAATCTCTATGATAAGATCGTAACTATAGATCGTCTCGAGCATTTGTCGACCGAATGTTGTAGTCAAAATATTAGGAACAGTTTGTATCTTTACATTTTATTAAATTGCACTTATGAATACTATTAGGCTACCAGTATAAATGCTTGTTATTAATATTTGAAAACATATTTCGAACAGTGAGTCGGATATCCATATTTTAATTTTTATTTGTATTTCCAAATTCCTCCATAGGCCAATAGAATTTAGGGGAAGTTTAATATATACACACCAACACACACGTACGCTTTCTGAGCAGATAAAAATACCGCATCTATTAAGTCTACATACATTGAACCTCCTTACTCATTTCACTAGCTTTTTCACCACGGAGGTTGTATATCAATCAAAACTCCATTTGAAATAAGAACTGTTTTCAGTTTTGCAATTATTCAGCTGTATATTGAATTAGCAACTCGTGATGTCTGACTCGGCGCCGCCTGTTTTCCGAATTTAAATGAAATGTGAGCTGTTTCGCTGGCGAATAGTTGTGGCGCGTTGTATCGGATTTAGGAGGTTGAATCAAATCGAATGGTTATGCAATTTATTTCGGCAATGCGAGAATTGTGGTTGAATTGTCTGAAGTATATTTATTATAACACGCTTATATTAGCTCTGCCTGTATGTACCTAATGAAATCGTTTAAGTCGATTTTCGTCACTTCCTTCTGTTGGATTGATATGAAATTTTGCAAAATTATCAAGGACCTATGACAATATTACATACATACATAAATTCACGCATTTTTCGTAGAAGGGGTGGGTAGAGGTGACAGGGCACTCACATTTCACCTTGTATGTTCCGCCCCACGATGTGATAGGGGGCGAGCATAACACCATATTGGGCACTAACCCCTGATACCAGGCTAATAATAAATAGAAAAATTCAATATCAATTTTAAAAGTTTGTCTCATTAGCAATACCAAAATGTGATATTTATCTTTAAGGAAAGGAATAAAAATAAATAAGTAGTTATAAATGGAGGAGGCCTATGATTAGCAGTGGACTTCCTGTGGCTGCATAGAGAGAGAGTTGAAAATTTACGTAATATACTATATTATGTAGCATTAGTGGGACGAAAATGTGGCGATAAATAAACAATTTGTTATGAATATATCATACAAATGCTGTTTTGAATTTCAACCATTACAAAGGAAACATTAAAACTGCAATAACATATAAAACACTATTATATTTCCTGTCCTGCTTTAACATTTTAATCGGTTTACAAAATAAGAACTAATCCCGAAAATATCGCGACTCTAAATTTTGTAACTCATTACGCAATTTGTCCGTAACTAAATACCTATGTTGCGTGCGAGCAATCAAAATGCACTTAGTTTTATATTGTATAACATGATGAAAGTAAAAGTACAGGGGGGCTACTATGATACACGATATTCGATATATCGTGCGATTCTGTGTGTTAAAACCTAATTCTAGTGCTTTCGGTGTAACTTTCGACTATTGAATGAATCAACAGTGTTGGGATAGAGTAAAGGCAAAAAAGAGTCTGTTTTTAATGGGGGCGTTAAGATCGCATTTAATACTAATATGGCAACCCGATATACTACGACGGAAGATTTAGATACTTGTTATTTTTATTGATTGTTATTAATAGGCTCTTCGTTTATTTTATATTACAATACAAACATAAATCTTACGAAAATATATAGAAATACCTACGTATATAATTATTCAACAAAGACAATGAAATTTTTAATAGTGTTTTCATAATTACTGCTCGGTGCCTCGACTGCCTCGGTGACGTAGTTGTACTACGGTACACTTACAAAGCTGAGGTCTTGGGTTCGAATCCCAGGTTGGGCAAAGTAATATTGGATTTTTCTATTCATTATCAGCCCAGAGTCAGGAATTTGTGCCCGATATGGCGATAGGCTCGCCACCTATCACATTGTGGGACGGAATATACTGGCGAAATGTGGGTGCCCTGGGACCTCTGCCTACCCCTTCTGGGAAAAAGGCGTGAGTTTATGTATGTATGTATGTTTCCATAATAATTTTTCTGTAATGCCAATTGTCACCGCATCGTACTCTTTTATGCCAAATTATACATAATTCATTGACATCATAGCAAAAACGAAGTCGTTAGTAGATTTAAATGTAAACAATCGCACAATATTTCGAATGTCGTAATTCATAGTAGCCCTCAAGTTTTAAGTGGCTGCCAAGTCTGCGGCGCAAGTACGGTTTATAAGCAGGTCGGAAATCCTGAGGCCATAATCCTTTCTTGTACTTGGTTATAGTGGCCGTTGTACGTTTTTAAGATGTAAAAGAATGTATAATTAAAGTTTTGAGGCGTTTCTGTAGATGTTTTTTATTAAATGAAATTTAAAAAGTATATTGTCGTTCTATTCTCATACATATAAAATGTGACTAAAACACAATGAATTAGGAAAATAATTAAATTCAAATAATTCTAACAGTTTGTACTTAAAAAGAAATTCAATGAATGAAACACAAATACGGGCCAATTATTCAATCTCGAACATATCAGGGACGATAAATCACCATTCCTGATAGTAAAATAAATCACATCGACATAAAAATTCTTCCCAACGGGCAGACGGTAATTAACGTACCTACCATTAACGATTAAAAATCCCAGTGACCAAGAGATCCCGACCCGACTCACTTTTTTATGTTTTCTATTTAAGGTTTTAAATTAGCAAATTTAAAAAAGAAATTCATGGACTTAAAAATTCCTTTTTTCAATTTTACAATATATTATAAAAATATAAAACTAATCGTATTTCAATTATTTATGAGTGAAATATGTATGTGTAGTTCTGAGAATGTTGGTGATTAAAAATACCTATTGTGTGAATGGTCGATGCCATCATGCCAGTAGAATGAGAATGATGTGACACATTAGGCAAAATATAATTATTTTATTTTTAAATATCTATCTGTGTATTTATTACAATAATAAACAATCGTTTAAACGGGGTTGGTTGATATTCAAACCAAAATAAATAATTATTGTTCACTGATTAATAATCCTGTTTTTAGAATATTCACAATTTTTAAATTATTCGCAGCCAATGAAGTGTTATTTAAAGGATAACGGTCAGTCACATTTAAAAAAATGCGTTCGAATTTCAAAATTTACGTGAAGTAATATTCCTTTGCCGCCAGATACAGAACTACATAAGTAACAAATTCTCACCATTTCCACTAATCTGCCATTACGCGCAGTTTTTGTTAATTAATTTTATTCCTTTTTTGTTATTTTATAAAGGTTGCAACGCAATCAAGGCGAACACGCCTTTAGAGGCGCGCGACTTCTAATTCCCCTCATAATGATGTCCGATAATGGGTTACATCCTTCACGGTGCGTTGGGAGCATTTAAAACTATTTTCCACACTATTTATGGAATAAATCTTAGTGCTAATTTTGTTGTCAAGCCAGCGCTTCATATAATTGTAGTATTTTTCACGGAAAATTGAATTTATTTATAAATAAATGATCTTGATGCATATACTCTAGGAAAAAATAAACAATTATTTTTTCTTTATATTCGGAATACTAATACACCGTATCAGAATCTGAAACATTGTTAAGCCAAGACATTGATGACTCGGATAAAAATCGCGACTGCTAAATTTTTTTCTGGATAAACGTATAATATCCAATTTGATACATTTTTTCTTTTAATTCAATAATATATTTTGTTCACGTCTGCTTTGAACCCTTGTCAGTCAAACGGAAGGCAATGAATCAACCCACTGAGCTATAACTCAGAATAGACAGGAGATTAAAACCCGTCTCGACGATACCCCAAAAAAAGTATAAAGAAACTACAAAGCACCGCATTATTTGAATCCTACGAGTTGTTTTTTACTTCTCCATTCGGACAGATTTAATTTTAAATTTAGAACTGACGTTGCCAACATAACGATGCGAAATCAATTTTTCATGTTCTCGCGAATTTTGAACTGGTTTTATTTTAAATTTTGTTCTTTTTCTGCGGAGAATATGCACCTTTTTGTGTGAATTCTTCTGCGGGGAGAGTGGGGTGATTGTTCTATTTGTGGGACGGGTTCTCGGTATTTCAATCGGTTGTGTGGGTCAAAGGCTATGTTACGAACGCCCCACGCCACTCCATCTGTCCGTTTTATCTTATGTTATACTGGCTTTGCTCGTTGCTTTGATTGCATGCGAGACACGTCTTTGAACAAGCTTCCTGGGTTCATTATTTTTCATACACAATGTCTTTTTAAAATACAAATAATTTAATCATTGAGATTTTGCAACAAATTCAGCCAGTATATTACGTTTTATTCTTAGAGTATTTATATATAGAGGGAGCGCTGTCATACATTTGCAACTTCAAAAACGTAGATATTTTCTTGTTCGTAATGTTGGTAGCACTGCTATATTAATGTTACCGATAAATGACTTTTCCACGAAAAATATATAAATAAATAAATAAACGGAAATTAAAATATTCACGTTACATTGTTTGTAGCTATCATAATACAAAATATTAATAATAAATGAAAAATAAAACTCACCCTTGGCTTATTATAATTTATTTCGCTCCAAATTCAAATATTTTATATTTTTTACCTAAAAATTATTCCGGAACTTTTTAGGAATTCCAACAATTTAATTACTTGCAACATTGAATAAAAAGGCGTTCGAAAATTCAAAAATATGAATGTTTTTCTGTAAAATTATTTAAATTATTTCTTGTTAATTAATAAGAAATTGGATTTATTGTCGATGATAAATGAATACACAGTTAATATAATTAACCCCTAAAGTAAATTTGGATGGTATTCGATAACGCTGAACCACATTTTTTGATTTTTCTTTTTCACGAAATCCATGCATATTCCACGCTGTCACAATTCATACTGGATGTAGGGAAGAAAAAGGTGGCCCCGGCACCACCATTTTTATCTACGTTTTTGAGGTACCAGCGCTCCCTCTATATATATATATATACTCTAAGGTTTTATTCTCCTTTCGGGTAAATTTTCTGAGCATTATTGTATACTAATGATACATAATAAGTTGACATTTTTCAAGTGAAAACAACATTTTCATTATCACACATATATGAACTCAGGTTTTTTTTCCCAGAAGGGGTAGGCAGGGGTGCAACCACGACCCCACATTTCGACATGTATTTTCTCTCCCATGATATGATAGGGGGCGAGCCTATAGCCATATCGAGCACAAATTCCTGACTCCGGACTGATAATGAATAGAAGAATCAAATATTACTTTGCCCGACCCGATTTGAACCCGAGACCACAGCTTTGCAATCATACTGTCCTACAACTGTACCACCGAGGCAGTCATTTTCATTTCAATTGATTATTAATTATTATTAAAATTTATGTCCGATATCGTGTATCATAACCGAAACTACTAACTTTCAACTCTTACAATTATTAGAAACAATTTTTGAACCAGCAAGGAAATCAATAACAAGCACTAAAACATCTTCGCACAACCTCCTAAGCAGCCAAAGAAACTTCGCACATAAATCCTATCCTCAGAATCTAGCGATTAATTTTTTGACCAACCACGGCACTTACCATGTGCAGTCATGGTCGTGACAGCCCTAATTGACCACCGTATCCGCAGCGAGCGGAACGCATGCAAAGCCTCGCTTGTCACATCGATTTACCGCATAAAGCCCGCCATGGACGCCTAAAAAGTCCTTCCGTGTAAACTGGTCCTAAGTTCACTTATTAGGGTTGTCTGTATGGGAAATGTCCGGATCGTTAGTCTTATCTGTGGACGCTCCTTTTGATCCGATGTGTATCGAGGAATTTGTTTGTGTTTTGGTTTATTTTGGAATGTGAATCGTAGATTCTTGCTGGATTATTGGCTGTCTTCGAGTATGGAAGGTTTGTAAGTTGTTGTGTTTTTACTGCCATGACAAAATGAGTACAGTGCATCTGATTAAAAGTAAACAGCATTAAATCGAGTATTGATATTAACTGGTTAAGTATAGGAATATGTACCCGTAGAGCTAATCAGAATAACCTGTAAAGTAAGCCACTTTTTGCGGTCGAGATCGGTTTATCAGATAAGGTTAATAAAGGATTTGTAACAAAAAATTTCCTAAATACTAAACTTAATCAAAATACTCGAGATAAAATGATAAAGCGCAACAGGAGTGTAACTGTTTTCTACATTTATAGGCCGAGAAAAGTTATCAATAACATAATGTAATACGCTATACTTATACTACATAATGCATCTAAATTTTTATACCTTCCAAAGATATTAATTCGAGATAAACTGGAAAGATCCCGTTTTTTTTTCACGCTCACAGCCCTGTTTTTAAAGCCCGCGGCTGCGGTGTTGGTCGATTCCGTTCCGATAGCGATAGCAATTACTAAATAGTAAAAGCATTGCAACGCAACATTACAAAAAAATCCGGATACTTCTTTATAGAAAACACGATGCTACTTTTTGCGTTTCATGGTAGTACTTTTAAAAGAAATTCAAGTGTGCAAGAAATTTCAAAAGAATTGGAACGTTACGTCTTATTATCGAATAACATTTGATTTGATGAGCTTGTAATTTTATAACTGCAATAAGTAAGGCAAAGTAAAAGGCAATTTCCTGTGTCATCATTAACTGAAACAAAACAAAACCTGTTGCAATTTACCCCAATAATAAACACCCACACACACACACACACACATACTCACACACACACATACTCACACACACACATTGCCACATAGCAATGTGGCAATGTTTAAATAAGGTCCCTGGGCAGCAGCCCAGGGACCTTATTTATCAATGATTTAAATAAGGTTTAACTTTATCAAGATGAGTAGATGTCACTCGCTTATACATTTACAATTGTTTGTAACTCTGGCATGGCATGTAGATTATTAGATTATATAAAACCACTTACGATCTAAAATGCTAAAACAATTAAAACAAATCTCCAAAATAGAAAACATATTATTTTAAAAATAATTCTAACAAAAACTGGTATCCAAGAACAAAATAACTCATTTTAATAACCAACTCCACCACCCCACTACCCCTACCCCCACCTCTCATATGTGAGAAGTTGCCTGAGTAGGTACCACCGCAATGTATATTTCTCCCGTCAAACAGCAGTGTAAATGCACTGTTGTGTTTCGGATTGAAGAGCATTGTAGCCAGAGTAGCTACGGACATATTGAGACTTGACATCTTATGTCTCAGGATAACGAGCGCAGTGGTATGCCAAGCATTGCTTCGTAATTCAAAGTGTTGTTTGGTTGCGCTACTGTTTATGAGCGGTCGTATCGCTTACCATCAGGCGAACGGCATGCTCGTCTCGCTATTCAATGCATTAAAAACCATTTAATAACACAACTCTACGATTTTATATACAAATACCTCGCCGTTATGTGCACAAGTATATTAATCATTATTGTCCAGGCATTTCACATTGGCTTTCAACACAGTGCGCCAGATGTCAGCGTCATTAAACCTGGACAACGGGCCACGTCCTGCACAATATGCGCCTGTCGAATAATAATATAAGGCAGGTTGGATATTGCATTGTAATTACAATAATCGTGGCGATATCGCGGTGAGAACTTGAGGCGGTTTTCAGCATTGTCTGGGTGTCGATTTACCTGAACTAGTAATATTAAATAAGGTGATATCATACTTTGGAAGTTTTGATTGTATTCTCTTTCAATAATCCCAGGTCCTTCTGCTGTAGTCTTGCTGCTGTCTGTAAAGAAGTAATTAAATAAATAACACCCAACAGTCACATACAAAATCCTGACCCCACAATTAGATCGAGTCTTGTGTCTTGGGTATCAGGAACTACAAGAGATATTTCGGTCTCACGAAGACACGAAATAAATATTTGCGGGCCGCACAAACATTTCTCTCGGTGCAGGGATAAAACCCGCGGCCTCTCGTTTCACAGGCGGCGTCTAACCACCAGCGCCACGGAAGCTGTCAAAATTAATAAAGCAGGACTTTATATATAGAATAACGAGATAAAACGTTAGTCTGTCGCCAATATTGTTCCTGGACTGATTTGCACTAATCATCGAAAAATTGTAGATGTAGCACAAAAAGGCACGGAAACCCAAAATAAACGACACATGATTATTTAAAATAGAAATCAATATGCTATATTTTTTATTACTTAACATTACATTTTCTAGTTCAACACTTAACTTTACATATAACAGCACTTTTATCTAAAAACACGATAAAAACTTTCAATCTATTACGCAATCTGCAAGTTCAAATACCTCGAAACGTGACACTTATAATAGCCTCTTGAGTAATTATTAAAAACCCGTTTCAAATCCAGTCGACACGTCTCAATCTAAGGGTCTTGAGTCAGTAATTACATCTCAATGCAGGGAAGTGGCCGGCCATCTCGGTTCTTTCATTTCCTATTCTTGGTAACTACAATGAGTTGATATCGAGCACTGACGTAATTACACGTGTATGGGAGTTAATTAGTCGCTCAATGAACCCTATTGTTGTCAAGTCACTCCAGGTAATAGTCTATACGGAACGTCCGCGTCAAATCGGATTTTATGAGCACAACCGCGAAGGTTGGGGACAAAAAGTTGCGTGATAATAAATCTTTACAAGAATAACTCGATGTCGGTATTTTTAGATGGAAATAACGTCTTTCGCTGTAGTTGAAGGTTTTCGCTGGATTATACAAAAAATCAAATGAGCTTTGAAGTGGTATCAACGTAGTTTACTTTAGGATCTGACAATATCATACTAAATAATAATGTAATACATTTTGAACATGATTAAATAATTATCGATAGTTACATCGTGCTTTATATTATTAAACGTATGTTATACTGTAAATTAAGTTCACAGATCAAATTTTTACTTGTACATAATCCATGTGTCTTAAATTACTATACCAGTTGTTAAACTAAGTTAAAATATAAGCGCTGGTACAAACTAGGTCCTTCTCGTATTCATTAAACATTTATGAAGCAAAACAGCTGCAAAAACTGCAGACGTATCTTAATCTACGAATGTAAATAGTTTTAAAAGGACGCGTCAGCACGACCGCTTTGTTCTACATTTCGAAGCGCATACCACTAGTTAAAAAATGTTCGCTACACACAAAATTAAATTCTATATAGTCTTTAATTGGTGGACCTTGTGATAATGCTCGGAAAGTATTTGACCACATTTTACTGGACCACACATAGTGTAAAACTCATGATTTCAACACTGCAGTCACGATCTATCAGATTAATGTTTTCCACGACATATGCCTCGCTAATTGGGAATCATTTTATCCAGTGATTGGTTTTAATAAATGTTATACGTGCGTTCTACATTTTAAAAATGGTTTGTTTGTTAATATTTCATAGAAGTTAGCTTTAATTTCAGTTGCTGACCTCAATCTCTTATGGTGCAATGTTTTAACATCAGAAATAAATAATATAAATGGTGCTAACAGTTTATGTTTTATAAGAAATCGTAAAGCAATTTATAAATTTTATTTACCACTAGTCCTGCTAGTACTATAACCAAATATAAAAAATAAGGATTCATTCTGATCAATGAAATAAAAACCAAGACTAATATAATTATTATACATCGTCACGTTTTGAAATAATGTACCATCGGAGTTACTGATTTTATTGTAAACACGCACGTCAATACAGCTACTGGGCCAAATCTTTATGAAATCAATAAAAAAATCCGCTCATATACCTCTCACTGTAAGCTACGGTCTATAAATGCGAGGGCTTGGGCCATAGGCCACAACGATATCCTATCATCGTGCGATAGACCACACCTACTGGGGATTCGTCGACTGTACAAGTCACTTAACATACATACATTTTACTGGTGGTAGGTCTCTCATATGTGAGAGGCCATCTGGGTGGGTACCACCGCAGTGTCTATTTCTCCCGTCAAACAGCAGTGTAAACGCACTGTTGTGTTTCGGGTTGAAGGGCATTGTAGCCAGAGTAACTACTGGACATATTGAGACTTAACATCTTATGTCTCAGGATGGCGAGCGCAGTGGAATGCCAAGCATTGCTTTGGTGCAAGGTGTTGTTTGGTTTTGCTACTGTTCATGAGCGGTCGTATCGCTTACCATCAGGCGAACGGCATGCTCGTCAAGCCATTCATAGCAATAAAAAAAAAAAAAAAACTTAACATAACAAAATATTTTAAAGATTCTCATAGCCCTTCACAATCTAAATCTGCGTTGTAGAAAAGACTCATTCTCTGCAATGGGCATTTATTGGCTGATATATTATACTTCTAAGATTCCTATAGCATGCTAGTTTCCCTGCCACCGGCACCACTAGGCAACCAACGAATTTAGATAACCAAAAACACTTCGAATGTCGTAGTTGCTGAAAGCATTAAGTTTATCAGCTCTCATGTAACAACCAAGCAAACAAACTCTCAGATTTGATACAGATACACAGATCGGACCAGATAAAACTAATGCGGTACACATGCTCGTATCGTTGCCACATCGCATCCGGTGAATGGATCCAATGCTGAGAGAATATTAACATAGATATATGTTTTGTTTGTGTTCGACAAAAGTTCGCCAAACATGGTATACGGTAGTATGTATACTACAAGGTTTATCAGGAAACTTAAATTACATTTGCAGGTTCAAATCATTGAGTTTGCCTAGATGTTGTGATCCATAGACAAAATATTGGTATTTTTGCTTACAACACTTTTATTCATAATATTGATCGCTTTGGTAAACATTCAGCTAAGATTGACTCTTTTCTCCTGCTGCCTCTTGGTTAGAGGTCCACTACTGATTCCGAGACCTATATTTTATTTTTTGATTTCTTGTTCAATTGATTGTTTTAAATAATTAGGTCATCACGCCGTGACAATAACTAATGGTTTAATTACATCACACGTTAAACACGTTAATTGCACAAGTCGCCATTAGAAATGCGTTGCGCAAGCGCCATGAGATCAAAAACTTTCATTGTTTTACTAACCGGTTCGACTGGTTAACTTTATGGGTGATATAATGTGCTCTAGAGCTTGATAGAATTATGTGAGTAATAGTAAAAGTTGTAATATTTCATAATTATTATTGACAATTGAGAAAATATATCATACTATTTTCTTTTTTCGCCAAATTTTCATGATTACCATGCCCAAATGCAGTTGCTATCCACATCTAAATATTTGCGAGGATATGACTGCAAATAACTTTTCAAATGCTTTGCAAATGCTTTGCAAATGCTTTCAAATTTCCAATATTTTTGAGCACCATACACAATACTCATAATCTGCCCAATGAAATGTGTATTTGAACTGAAACGTGCCACTCACACGAAAATTCATCGAACTTTGCCACTTAATAACTTTTGCAATTGATCACTGCAAAGCTACTACGAAAGCAATTCCGATTGATCAAATCCTTACTATAGAAATGGCTATAAGTAAGATAACTCTAAACAATTGACGTACAAATCAATAGATATGAAAATTATGTAAGATCGGTCAGAAGACAATCGGCTCGAAATGGAATTGTTGGCAACATGCAATCTCATACGATGGAGAACAAACAGCCGTTTCATTAATCAAATAAACGGGGACAGATTATGTTAGCCTGTTGGTAAATATTAGTGTCAATTTGTGACGAAACGTTGTTTTTTATTGTCATAACTTGAATTATTATGAGCCTGTTTTATGAGCATTAACGTCGTCTTTGATGAGATCTTTAATCATATTTGTAAGCACAAAGAGTGTTTTTTACGTTTGGTTTATACGTTTATTTGTACTCACTGATTATTCTACATTATGGCGACAAAGCCTCAACAATGGTTTCAAAAATGTCAGATTAAATTCTTTATATTGTAAAGATTCTAATTTATCGAAACCAATACAAAGATATTATTAAAACTGAGTTATATGTATCGCGGCTTTAAGTATATATTATCTGTATCGTGCACATAATATTTTATATGAAATAAAATTGTTATGAAATGTTTATTGCGTATTTTGATTGCTTCCACTCGGTCTTCATTCTTAGACAGATGATGAAATTTAAAGAAAATTTGTTTCCGTAAATTAGTAAATCGCTTATTCAATGACCATATTTACTATTTCTACTGTGATCACTATCAAATTGTATTCCGATTTATATAACATCTAAAAGCCAGTTTTGATCAAATATTTTATATCGCATTTTTTCTATGACCTTTCATAAATTTTAAGCTAACCATATGTCTCTACCGTATAATCAATCCATCTAATAAATTGAGCTATAAAATGTTATTACCAAATGGGTTTCTTGATACAGAGAGCTGTATTTCGCATTTATACTTATTTATAATATAATAGTATAGATAGTTTTTGAGTCCAAGTTTGACTAACATAAAAAATTGTGGAAAATTATATAGTTTCGATGCCCGTAAATGATTTCGTGGTCGCAAAAAAACTAAAATCTTTGTGCCAAAATTTACTCTACAAAAAATGTAATTTAAGGTCCCATATTGCTGGAGGCGTATTTAAAGTCAGAACTTGACATTGAAGATACCAAGATTATATGATTTATACGAAATATATTCATAGATTTCCATAGCCCACGATTTAATGCGATCTGCATTCAACGGCTCCCTGCTACGTTTATCAGATCGTCTGTCCGTCCAACGAGGGCCATCCCACTGACACTTCCGTGTGGTCTCTCTAAATCTGAAGTAGTTATTTTTCAAACAGACAATGCCTCTATAACAATAGGTGTTTTACAACAATATCATTATGTAGGTTAGGCAAATAAAGAGGTGTTTACGTTGGCGTCGATCCTAGCACAAATAAGGTCGGTGGTTATGACAAGAGATTCGACGATAGCCCGAGTAATGAAAAGTTTAAGCGCAATTTGTATGCAGGTTTCCGAGATGTTTGACTTGCGTCATATGTCATACAATTACACAATTCGGGCACGCGCCTTATGGGCTGTGTGGGAACGAAACTCGGCAGAGTATTACAGATTTTATGGTTGTGTATTTTTGTTTGGGAACCTAAATCAGTGTAGGGATCTTGGGATATGATTTATTTCTTTGGTGTGTTGTGTTGCTTATATTAATATTTTTTTCTTTAACCTGAATATGCTCATTAAACACCATTTTAATATTTTATGAATGACAATGACATGTTTATAAAAGTAAAGAAATGTTGTCATTATCAAACTTTAGCAATAGCAAGCAAAGAGCGAAGAGAAACCCATTAAAAGCCGTTACAGTTCAGTACATAAATATAAAAATAAGCATGATAATGCATAATGCCATTTTACAGGCGTCTCATTGAAATGCGAATAAATTAACATAAACGTCGCGACGACGTCTCGCGGGAGCTTTTGCGGAACAGCCCGAAGCAATAAATATCTGAGTAATGACGACACAGAAAATGGTGCTATCTTTGAGACGTAAAGAAATGTACAACTTCCCATCATCCTCGGGCCTAAATGTAAAGATGACGTAACAATATGAAACTGGTGATTTAGGTTATAATGCTAGGTCAAAATATGCTAAATTTTAAATTAATTCGCAATTGCGTTCTCAAGATTTAAGGACATAGACTCGGACCGATTCACAAGAAATTTTTCATGTTACCGACTCGCCTTATTTCCACTTAAAATACATAGTACACATATATATGTTTTTGTTGCCATTCACATTTACAAATCGGATACATTTTCGTTTTATGTTAAAATATAGCTTTAAACCAATAAATGCAATCAATGTTCCTTTGTTTCTCTTCAAGGCACGGCTACCGCTGTTCGCTTCTTACTTTACGCATCAAGCATACTTTTGCTCATGAGCTGCCCATTAAATTCACCACAATTGCTCACCGTTGATGGTTTACACGTCACCTTTTTGTCAAAGGTTTTGCCGTAACAGTATTTACGATCGTGATGATTTACTGATTGATAAACACAGTCTATACGGTTATTATAGTGAAGCTTGCAGGGAGCAACTGAATGTTGGTCGCATGCAACCGCTGTGATTTCCTTGAAAGCCCATGTTCAGTGAATATCATCCTCCTCCTTACGTCGATTTCCCAATGCTGGGGGTGGTGACTTATCCGGGAAACAATCCTTCGCGCACGATGTTTGCTATCTGGTCCCATTCTTGGCGACTTGAATCGATTCAGCCACGTTCATGTGATGCGGATCTGATCCATCCAACGCTTTGGGTTTCTGCCCCTTGATCTCTTGCCCATTGTAGCTCAAAATGATCTTCATATACTATCTGATTTTATAGACTAAAATTTACACAGCAAATTAAAAACCACGTGGATGTGTCCTATTCCTAGTTCATATTCCTGGTTGTGTGTGTAAGTCATATTCCTGTTTTATCGTATGTATCCATTCAGGAAAGCCTATGTTTAGGAGTGGACTTCCTAAAGCCGAAAATGATGAGATACCCTATCTCTCCCTGAGTGTAAAAAGATATAAATCTGCTTTTAGAGTCTAAAAAAGCCAACTCCAGGTATAATCGAGTCGTATGGGAAATATTTATGGTATCTCGACGTACAGTTATCATTGGACATGCTGAGTGGAGCGCCGGCGGGCGATATCGTCGGTTATCGCTGCGCCCGCGCATTGTTAGCTGCGTGCCACGCATAACAAATCCATCGGAACTATTAGCGAATATGAAACGTAATAGTATTATTTATTGGGTTAATGTCTATATAGGGTGTATCTGTCTAGCATCTAGCTGTGTAAGAATTATGATCAAAATTAAAGAAATATTATTATGATGAGTTAGGTTATAGCAGTTATAAAAAGGTGGTAGGCTTTTAGTAATAGACTAGAATTAAAATACCTAACTCTTCGTAGTTATGTGTGTATGATTAAAAATACCACGTACTTTAAAGGTGACGGAAAACATCGTGAACCGTAAACCAAAATTCTATATTTTTTGTGAACCGCGATAAGCCAGTGGAATGTAATATTGCGTAAACCTCTCAATCGTAGAAACCCTTGCAGTTATACGTAAATGATATAATATAACTGGTTTATTTATTAATTTATTAGGTTTTATTTATGCAGTTACGAAACCTCATATAAAATCCCTATATAAGGTTCGATTTAATATAGGATTCTGCCTTTTTTATGCGTTTAGGAGTCGCGTGAGAAACTCGCTTATGAACATGGCTCGTTATTACTTCGCGTGTATTGATGTGTAAGGCAAATGCGAATTTTAAACTGCATGAGTTATTGGCTGCAACTGATTTGAGCATTAGGGAGTTACTACATGCATTCAGCAACCTTCGTGCACTCGCGAACGCGGTGTATGAACACCGCGTTCGCCGAATAGTGCTGAAAAATGTTGATGGTGTGTGCAAAAGTACCAGTGATAATAACACTCATTCTTTATCTATTACTGCTTCCCAGAAAAAGTCAAGTAAATGAGGGAAGCTGGACAGACGTGTACCCATCTCCATACAAAATTAAATGTTTTATGTGGTCAAAACCAGAATTGTTTGATCTGTCAGTAGCAGGATATTTGTATTTGTCCAGAAAGCGATCGCCGTATAAAACAGCTAAGGACCTTTCAAAATAACCATAGTCAGTTTGTTTTGGGATCATTCTGTATTTATTCAAATAAAATCAAGCCAACATAATTATTATTTATCTGGACATTAGCTTTCTTGTTTAAAAAAACTCCCACTTATCATCATTTTACTCACAAAGTCGCAAAGATGAGGGAAGCTGAACGGATTTTAACTCACCAAGCAAAATTGCCATTTTCAATGGTCAAAATCGAATATCGCTGAATAAATGTGGTTAGTCCCTTACCCGCACGCGTGTTGCTCGGGGCGAGCGTGACGGCTTTCCGCGAGGCTCCGTAATTTATGAAGAATGACCACCGCAAAATATCATAGGTCATAACATGTGGGAAACATTAATGCTTTTTTGCGTTTTATTTGGAGTAATTTGTATTCATTGAGTGTGTGTACTGTGTACCCCATGACCATCAAAACGGAGATGTCGCTTGGATAACTCTAATGGTATAATTTTGCATAATATTACCTTTTTTTGTTCCAGGTACATTTTTATGGGTCGTCAAGGTTGTTGATGGTGGTTTAAGAGCATAACAAAAGCGTGACGAACACTGGTGAGATTTTTGAAACACTGTCACTATTAAATTGATCAATTATAATCAATCGAAAGCATTGATAAAATTTACACTTTCGTTTACAATCATAATCGTTTGTGCAATTTGACCGACATAATTGTGTCGTCTGCGGAAAATGTCGTTTCTCACAAATCATTACTCAATTAAAATAGCGCAGAAATAATGTGCTGTGTAGTTATGTTCTCTTGGTACTATCATTTAATATTGTTTGTTGAATTTGAATTAAATTTGAGAATAGAATTTCATTTAAAATTGAGAAAATTGTCAAAACCGAATGTAAATATATTGGTAAACAACATATTTTTTAGCCATAATCTATCTTCTTTGTAGTAAGATATTTGTAGTAGGTAGTTGAACTATGTAGACCCAGTCAACATAAAAAAAAGTAAATTGGTAAAATAACTTTTTTCGTATACGAATTCCCTAATTTGTAGCAATACTCCTCCTCCTCGCATCGTTTTACTCATTGCTGAGGGTCGTGATCCCCTGAACCTGGAGTAATCTGTGTCCGAATTATGCTGCGCCACCTTTTCCTGTCCTTGGCATAGTGGAGCGCTTCGTGGAACTTAATGTTAAGGGTCGAGCTGACTTGGTCCGACCATCTGATGGGACATCTGCCTCTCGGACGTTTACCATCGACTTTGCCAGTAATGATTAGTTGTTCCAAGTTATCTCCGTCCTTCCTAGCTATATGGCCAAAGAACTCCAGTACTCGGCGCAAGCAGATGGTAGAGAGCCTGGTTTTGATTTGGAGATCGCGTAGAATGGATACGTTGGAGCGGAACGCAGTCCACGGTATCTGAAGCATTTTCCTCCAGCACCACATCTCGAAAGCATCTATGCGATCTCGGTCGGCTTTCTTCATGGTCCACGTTTCCGATCCATAGTTGAATATGGAGAAGACTAGGGAGTTGACTAGTTTTACTTTTGTTTTCCTCCTGATGTTGCGGTCTTTCCATATTTTGTGCAGCTGCGTCATTGCATTTTTGGCCATACCTATACGCCTTCGTATTTCCTTTTCACAAGATTGTGTAGCAATACTGGCTACTTAGAAAAAAAGTTGATAAAAATTTTATTTGTGTGTTCAAATTTCAAAAACCAAAATACATACCACATCTATCGATATATTCAAGGATCTACATAATATTTAAATTGCGAATGCATTCCAATCCACACGTCATACCATCAGCATACGTGTCCGGGTGCGTAAATCCGCGAACATTTGTGGCGACCACAAAATGTTTAATTAATAAGTGCAATGTACTTAACTGACTAACTCGGCCAACAAATTTTTGCGCTCTACTCGAATGCTCTCGAATTTGAGCTAGTGCGGTGTAAATAATGTGATAATAATACTAAATCTATCCACCTTATTGTCAGAATATTTACCTAAAACATCTCTTTCAACGAAACTAATTCGCTCCATTCAATTCACCGATACCGATTACGTGTGTTTGAAAAACGTACGCACAATTTTCTCAGACGTGCTATATTTACCGAGCTTAGTCCCACGGTGTTGCGTAAGACTCGGTCATTTTGTTACGGACTCGCCTTGTGTGGACATAACGTACACTTCCTTCGACTTGAAAGTGAGAAATAACAAGTGAGGTTGAATTTGGATGGAAGCAGGTCAGTTTATATGGATTGAGGATTTGGGGTTATGTTTAACAGCGGACTTTTTGTAGCTACGGAGAATGATTATTTTATTTGGAATCTTAAATTTTAGGCTTTGGCTATGTAGAGTAAAAACTAATGCATCGATAATTTTCAGTTTCCAAGTGTGATCTTAACGTCTGTCTCTCTCTTTCTTCAGCCACAGGAAGTCCACTGCTGAGAATAGGCCTTCCCCAAGGATCTCCTCAGAACATCTATAAAACAATTTATTGCAGTTAAGTCTTCGTAGGATTTACAAATATATCTTCGGCTACATAATTAAAAGTATAGTATCACTGATCGAAATGATAAAAAAACATTACAAGCGGTGATCAAAAGTGTGGGAAGGCAGAAGACACTACACTCGATTAATCCATCATATTTCGTCATAATTAATACAACAATATATTTACAATAAACCACGGAACTTTGAACGGCGCTATCAGTATCAATTAGTTAAAGGCTCGTTGACTTAAAGTTAACTCACGACGTTAACATCACATCACGTGGAATTCCCAAGGTGTGTTAACAAAGCGGTCAGCCAAGTAGAGGCGCTAATATACCATAATTGAACGCGGTTATGCCAAAAAGTACCAATCTGTATGTTAAAAAATGAGATATTTACACGAAAATAATTGGAATAAGATGTATATTTAAAAAAAGAAAGAAAACTTTATTCGTCATAGACACACAAAAACAAAACATGCAAATGAAATTAGATTATAATTAACCTAATATAAAAAGTTTACCAAAGGCTGCCCGATGGAAATCGCTATAAGATTGCCCATTGTACATAGCCGTTAAAGAGTATATATAACCTTAAAACTATGTTGTCATGATGTACAATAAAGGCTATATTATTATCAATTGGCTATGTCAGTCAAACATCTATATGAATCTTATATTAATCTTGACTTAACGGCCTCCATGGCGCAGATGGTTAGGCGCCGGCTGCGAAACGTGAGGCCGCGGGTTCGATCCCCGCATCGAGGACAAATATTTTTAATTTACCAGTTTTATGTATTGTCTGTCATCTTAAAAAAATACTTTAGAACATTAAAATGCATTTGTTGTGTGTATGCTATGTTGAAATTCATTAATTTAATTCCCAAAAAACTTGATTGATTATAATCATAAATTATTCGTATTGACCACAGACAGATGTAAAGTTTAGTTCACTTGTATTAACGATGGATTAACTTTAGTCCAAGACTTTATAATTGCCTCGATTAGTTTGGATAGCAAGGTACTCATAACTTTATTAATAGACACGAATGTACTTTGGTCTAACATGATAATCCTATTACGGTAATCAAATGATTTTAAAATTGAAAATAATGAACAAAATAATCGATTCGATTCTAAATCCCTGGGCTAAAGTTAATCCCTCAATCATCCCAGTTTATCAATCCAAAGAACCCCTTTAGGTTCTTTATTTCGTTATGCTACAAGTAATATAAGGCAATACCTACATGACGTTATTATAGTACAAAACTCACTATAAATCAATCAAAATACCTTAAAATTAAAACATAATATACACGTAATTGTAATGATGATACATCTCGACATAACAGTGTCCAAATAACACGAAAGTTTGAAGTTCAGTTACGCAAGCCGAGTTCACTGGGGAACAATACTGCCCACCATTAACCACGGCTTAATGATTAACTCCTGACGTAAATCGGTCACAGAATAGATGACTTGTTAGAGATGAACAATGGATACCTGAGTTCGGCAGACGATCGCTCTTGATTGGGCAATGTGTGAACATCGGTGTCGGTGAACGGTAGATTATTTCGGAAACATATTGCTAAGAAGAACGTGAAAATGACTACACTACTTCTAACTTATGAAGGTTAAGTGTTCATTTTTGCGTTCTTTCAGTTCTTTTGTTCAAATAAAATTTATGAAAAAAATCTTTTATAATGGAATTACATCTACAAGGAAGATAGATGATATAATATTTGCAGGTAACCGCTGGATCTGCACTGTGGCAAGGGAGCGATTAAAATTCCACCATGGTATTCTCTGCCTGTCGTAGAAGAACCACTGGGATTATTGGGTCCTCTAGAGGGGTTCTTGCCCACATTGAAATAAGGTAGTCAATGAATACGAGCTGCTTCCAACATTAGATATATTAATGGAAGCACATGTCCAGTAGTAGCATTCGAGTAAATATATTTCAAAACATGTAAGTATTCTTAACAACCTACACTTTTTTAAAGTGTTAGGCCACAACCGTTTAAAAAAGCAATTTTTCCGAAGGCGTTGACATCAGATAGGCGGCCTCTGTTAAACAACCAAATCGTTTTGTAATGTGTACAGAATTAATTGAACAGTTGAAATAAAAACAAACACATTACTTCATAAGTCTACAAGTTTTACTGTTGGTCTCTCAAATGTGAGAAGCTGCCTGGGTAGGTACCACTACAATGTCTATTTCTCTCGTCAAACAGCAGTGTAAATGCATTATTGTGTTTCGGTTTGAAGGACATTGTAGCCCGAGTAACTACTGGATATATCGAGACTTTAAATCTTATGTCTTAGGATGGCGAGCACAGTGGAATGCCAAATTGCTTAGTTTTGCTACTGTTCATGAGCGGTCGTATCGCTTACCATCAGGGAACGGCATGCTCGTCTCGACAATCATTACATTAAAAAAGTCTTCTTTGGGACAAGTGTCTTACTTGATAACAGCCTTCAAATCCATTGTTGTTCTAAATTAAAAATGTATGTTCATCGAACTGGCCTACAAGCGCTACTCAAACATAGTTTGAACAAGTTTGATAGCGCGATATAAAACTGGGTTACTAACACGCCCCATGTTATGTAATTTATATAATTTACAGCTAAGCTTTCGAGTATTTTGTACTTTAATTTATTGTAAGGTCTGACCTCGATGTTAAGAATTACAATGTCTCATTTTTATGTGGAGTGATATCATTAATATTTGGCTTTATTGCGTTCATTGTCAGCCATGATTGTGAAATTTAGTAATTTTAAATATTATGAGTGATGGGTGATGATAATCGTTTATGAAATGTTATAGTTAAGCAATACGAGTAAGATAGAGTAAATAACATCTCTATATCTGAAATTCTATATAGTAATCTCAAAAGTACATGAAATCTACGACCTGTAACTGGCCAGCGTAGCCTTAGTGGTAAGATAATGCTATTCGCAATATTTTAAAACACTGTATACAGCATTAGCTTAAGGTAGGTTAGACAGGAGTTGAGGTGAAGACAGGGCGGAATTTATTAAAATTCGAAAATATGCAACACGTAGAAGAAGAATAGGAGACAACTTTTTTTTTACCACGCACGTGCAAGCTCTGGAATAAACTCCCTACTTTGGTGTTTCTCAAGCACAATTACCTGACCTTTTTCAAATGAGGTTCAAAAAGAGTACTCTCCTTATGGTAGGCAGCGATTATGTTGTTGCGGACTCCTGGCACTGCGAAAGTCCATGAGCGGCGGTGACCGCTTACCATCAGATGGACTGCATGCTCGTCTGCCTATAAGGCAAAAACATAAGAAGTCTTCTAAACAAAGCTTATCACTTTCAATTAAAAACTTAGCAAATAATCAAAATGCATGCACACATAAAATGTACTTTCAAAGTGCTTTGAATTTACTTGCAGCAACAATTTTCTTCGTGCTAACTACCAGTTTCTTCAGGCAACGATTAACATAAAAACATAACTCGACTTTATTGTACACATTAACGGGCAATTTGAATGACTTATTACTTTATTTACATGAGAAACATCGAGTAAAATGTCACGTCCCGTATTTTAGGACCATTTGAACAAAAACTTTGAATGGAATGACCTAAATAAATAGCATTATTATTTTAAAAAGGACGCGCATTATTTTACGTTTTACTGAAATGAAATTAAATGAAAATTGGGTTTTTTGTCTTCAAATAAATGAAGTCATTTGCGAGTCTTATGTTATTGTTCTGGGCCAAAGTCGTAATATCAAAGAGTGAGTTCGTTCTACTTGGGTAAATGATTTTTATTTAAATTAAAATATTTATAAACAAGATATTGTAATGACTTTTTCTAAGTAACTATCCTAACTAACTATCCTTTGGTAGCAGAGTCAACGTTTGTAATTTAGTCAGACTTTTGACTAGGTGCACATCATTCACAATTTTACTTTTAATTTCACTACATCCTCTCGAATACTGCAAAGGCATTTACCGCGCCAACAAATATCATAGAATCCCTACAGCCAAGTTTTTACTTTTGCTACTATATAAATTGTACGTAATATATGCAATTAAACGCAAATTTAATCACCCTAACCTACTCTAAAATAACTAAACACGAAAACTATTTTGCATAAACAAAACAATAAGGTACTAAACCCGTATTCAGTTCGTGACCTTTTGAAACTAGTTACGGAAAGCCGGTGGAAAAAATAATCAGATTTAGAACGTTTAGCTGTGGACGTAAGCTCCTTATGAACCGGTCACTTGACCGCAATTGTTGACTTAAAGTATTTTTCTACTCTTGAAAAGGCTAGGGGTATTATTTTCTAAGCATTATATAATAGTTTGAGGACGAAGAATTGTGAGAATCTTGTTAGATTTTACGATTGATGTGAGTGTCATGAACTACGGCGTAAAATTGGATTGTCTGTTTTATGTGATGGTATTAACTTTGTGAAGTGTCATTTCAATTAAGAAATCAAAGCCTATTTAAGTACAAACTGTACTTAATTCTTCAAAATTACCAGTTTGTGAAACTATAAAAAGGATTTCAGCAACTTTTCATTATATATCTTCTTCAATATAATTTAAATATATTGTAATAAAATAACATTGAACGTTTATTCAAAACCAAATCATAATAAATGCCTAAATTAATTTATGTAGCTTTTGCGTGTAGTCTGTCTTGAAATAGATTTAGTCACATGCCATTACTAATTTACAAATTTACACATTCCATAGTCTCTTAACTTCTCGCTTAACTAAACTCACATCTAAGAAAATATTGTCAGAATGCTTATCCTTCCTTCATGGACTGAAGGAAAGCTACACTTCACCTCAAGTATGCCCCTTGACAATACATTTACTAATAGAATTAAAACGGATTGCTTCGTCGGGTTTCTACTTAAGAGTATTATTTTATGTAAGCTTAATTATGCGATTATTTTTCATACGAAGCATAGTTAAAGATAATCTGGGATTATAATATACCGGGGCTTAAACAGTGGACTGTTTTTGCTAGTGTTAGCTGAATTTATAAATATATCGAATGTCAGCAAGTGTCCATCACACTGTAAGATATTTATTATTAACATTTGCTGGATACAATTACATTTGTTCATTATTTCTTAAACTAGGTAAAGTGTTTTATAAGAATTAGTTACTTTCCAAGTTACTAAATAGTACAGTTACACATAAGATGCTAATAAGTTGAAAGCACTTAGCGTTAGGTTATACAAAACAAATTATAAATATTTCAAATGACTAAAGACGTCGCTAAGAACACAGAAAACGGTAAAATTAGAAACTATAACTCAAAACAATATATCGTAGGCCCCACGTACGTGTTAGGGCAATTAGTATAAACTTAGAGTATTTGGTCGATGAATGTTATTACAATACTATAACTACTAAAAATTAGTTTAAAAACAACAGTAAGCTCGGAAATGATTGCTTTTTTGTAACCAAATGCAAAGCTACACAGTCTGGGCTCCAACAAAGTTCTTGTATCATGCCATGCCAGTTAATATAAATCCACGTTAACTAAATATAACATATACATAATATAAGCTAAATGTAACATTTGGTCGTTCGCGCTGCTCTTAAGTGAAAATCACTAGAGTAGAAGTAATAGACAATTTATTACGAGAAAATGTGAACGTTTCTTTTCCTTATTAAAGGGATGCAATATGTTATATCCTAGATGCCTTCTCTGTTGTAATCTGATTTCTCTAGATTAATACTTTGTGAATAAAATTAACAATTATTTTACGGAATTTGAAAGCTCACACTTAATAATTGAACGCACACATATTTGTAGCCACCGTGGTGCAGTTGGTTAGACGAAGGCTGTGAAACGAGACGTCGAGGATTCAATCCTACTACTGAAACAAAAAAATATCGTAATCCACAGATATTCGTTTCAGGTTTGACTGTTTTTGGGATACCCACGACACAATAATCAATCTTAGCATGGGGTCAGGACTATGTACTTAGTATGTATGATAATTTAGTGTATTTATTTATGCATTAGGCTTGGCAAAAAACAGTTTACTTATAGTCAGAGTAGAAATAAAATAAATATCTGTTTATCACGCAATCTGAGATATAAGTAAGGGAACCTCTGATTTCACAGCTTATCGCCTTAAACACTTAACTTAATTATTATCATCATCATCATCGTAATGTACCAAATATTCACTACTCAACATAGGCCATTTCAACAGGCCAATGATTACTATATTACCTTATTCAGATTACGAACGATCAAACACTCTGAACCGTACCTTACCAAATACATGAATGCTAGAAAAACCAAACTAAATAAATAATAAATTAATACACCCAACAGTCACATACATAATCCTGACCCCACACTAAGATCGAGAGACTTAATACGAGAGACTTTTCGGTCTCACAAACACCTAGACCCGAAACAAATACCTATGGTTCACACAAATATTTTTTTCGGTGCGGAGTTCTAACCCGCGGCTTCTCGATTCACAGTCGTCTAGCACAATAGCAAAGAAATTCAAACATAATCCATCACAATCCAGCACTTTGAATATCTTTTACAAGCGGAACTCCCGTCAAATAAAAGGAATAGCGACGGTGTCGTATAATACGAAGCTCAGATAGCACAGGCACCATCCGTCCACTAAGCTGATTTACTGGGCCCCGACAATGGTTCACAATAAAAGACCCAAGCTCAGGATTAAAATAATTCGATGCGCCTACCCCGCTCCACTCGAAACTCGACGCTGCACTCAATGTTGTGACTTGACGTAAATCTCAATCGGAAAGATTTAATAAGGAGGATGAATTACGGTTGGGTGGTTATCCTTCGAAAATGTAAGCAATAGTTTTATATGCAGTCATCATTTTACTGAGTAAAGTATTTTAAATTATATATAAAATGGACTAAGTAAGTTGTCTAAGTGAGTTGTCAACGTAGAACTCCAGAAATCAATTAAAAAATATTCTAAATTCTCGATAGTACGCTGCTGGTTAGAAAGATTGGAAAAGTGATACAATCCGCTGAATTTCAATTGTTTTGTTATTTATTTATTTACACACACACATTAATTCACACACATTAATAGCTACATTTAATTCTTATAGCTTAGAACTGGTATCAAAACAATTGCCATAAAATAGCGAATTGTAAACTGTGTGAATTTCCTTTCGAGTTTGCCGAGTAGAATGCCAGTTTTCAACTGCAAACGTGCTCTCACTGAGGGCACTAGTGATTAAATATAACCCTTTCGAGATTTATAAGTGTTTATTCCCTGGTCTGTGGAGGCATCGCGGGCTCTTGGCTTTGTGTCCGCTCTTAATAAATGTTGTTTGTCGTAACAGAATGTATTGTTACATGAGATGTGAATGCGTAGTATGAAAAATTTATGGCCCTCGTACAGATAGAATAATCGCATTACTACACTAACAAATAGGTGCATATGAAAGGATAGATGTCATATTATTGTGTCAATAAATATAACGATCGTAAATGCTATAAATGTTATGATATTTAACAAGCCGAACACCCTGGGGATTTTGTGTTCAGTCGACGGGTCGTTATATTTTTAAGCGTCTTTCACGGCATTTAAAGCTTTTATTATTACTCTGTGGGTCTTAGCTCTCGGGTCTTTATCAAAATAAATGTTTTGTTCAAGTAATAATGCAATAACTCCAAACTAGTTACCCTATTGTGTTTAGCTTTTGTGGCCTAACTGTTCGCCGTTGGTGAATGTTATCGGAACCGTTATAATTCATCTAGCAAGAAACGTAACGAGCGCCGGATAAAAGTAAATGGTAGCCACATAATTTGTCATTGATTACAAAGAGTTCAATCTGCGGCAAGGGCTGAACAACCATAAATCATTCGCGCATTTGTTACAGCCGGACAAACGACAACCTTACGAAACAACACAACGCGAAACATGACTGCGCCCGCCTCGATGGCAGCCTCTAATTAACTGTCAAGTAATTCGACATTACTGCCTTATTTTGAAAACATATTTTTGTAACCCCGCCTAGTCGAAAATAGTATCAACATCACATAGGATTTAAGTAGTTACATGGCACTGGGATGCTCGTAGTCCAACATTAGGTGTCTAGGCATAATAGCTAGTAATTTCCCTAGTAGCGATTATAATCGGCAGGATTCCTGTGACCTTGCACGTGCATGCATGTCTAATCGCGTAGTTTGCTGCGGTTATTAGTGCATGCGCGGATACTGCTCCCAGCGAGCGAGAGATGTTTCGCTCGCAACCCGCGACGATCGGATCGCGTTCGCACGCATATTACCGGCTGAGCTCAGCGCAAGGCCCTCCGGCGATACAGAGACCTAACAGTACAACGGCCCGCGTGATTAGACGCCACACGATAGCGCCCATTGTCGGTACACGATCGCCTCTTGTACGTCTTGAAATTGCGGAAATGGACACGGCTCGCACCCACTTCGCTAGCGGGACATTTCAATTGCATGGACCCGTGGGCAAATATTATGGGGACGTGTCCTTCAATAACCTTTCCTATGGAAGATATAAGACTCTATTTAATAGACTCTCCGAGCTTTAGTACTCGATGTCAATTCTTTCTGTTGATCCTGGCTGACAGGAGCTACGCCAAAGTCTTTTTACTACAAGATGTATGTTTAATGGAGATAGTTCAATGGCGGGTATTTTCGATCCCGCCCGATGTCTCGCTGTTTTATTTATGAGGCGCATCGCTTCAGATGTTCCACGTTTTAAAATTGTGGCCGATGGTCGTAAAGGCATGACGTGAGAGCATTAGTAACAGTCGTTGTCCTTGTTTACGGGCAGCCTAATGAGAAATGCCATCGGGTGAAAAGTGGCGCGTGACTTACAAACGCGCGGCCTTCACTCAACATTGCCCTTACAGATATATTATACAAGTACGGGAAGCAATTTAGCTCCTCCGATGTTATTATGTATCTACTTATTTGCTCGTTTATCTGGATCACTATCTGCGTTCCGAATCGCTTGGTAAATTTCCTATGGTCGGAGCGCGAGTTTGTTCCTGTGGAGCCTTATAGGAATAATCTAGGAAGACTGGAACCAGTTTGGACTATATTTCAATTCCCTCACGCAAACACGACGCGAGTGCGCCAGATCGTACAGTTACACTGCAAGCTCGCTGTAGACTGCTTGAATAAACAAATTTCAACATCTATTAATCTTTTAGATTAAACGCTACAAACTCTATGAATTTATGTATTTGTTGTTGTTCTATTCTAACGATTGTAACGTCTACAGTTGCAAATCTAAAATACAAATTATCTTTATAAAAAGATACAAGGATTAGACTTAGAAATCACATAGTCTTCAAAGTTTCAAACGAATAGTTTATGAGGGATAAAAAAATAAGTTCCTAATCCTATTATACAATTTTAGTTCTCTTTTTTGCCTGACCAAATTAAAATTTCTTTGACCAGTTAACTTTTTTCATTCTAAACGCATCGCGTTATCACCACACCATCTCCAATAACTAGACGAGTTATAGTGAGAAAAAATAAAACTAAAATATTTAGTCGATGGTAGTCAACAAAAACTCCCACACCAAGAACAATCAATCTTCGGACACTGAAAGGAGCCTCAATCAAAACAGAATACGTAGAAGCAGGGTCCGGATAAAGGGCTCTATAAATCATAAAATCAAGGCTCCATTCACAGCGGTTTATTTGGACGGGAAAAAACATTTGACCTCACGATCCCCATTGTTAAGGCCCGAGGGTGCATCTTCAATTTGTCCTCTCCAAACAGCCCATAAGTTGTTTATGGACTCATTAAAATCTCGATAATCACGATTTTTTAAAGCACGTTCTCGAATACCTCATTATTTTACTCGGATGGAATTTTGTATCATTGATCCGCTGCGTAGGATGCCTTTAATTGAGAATCATTTTTGTTACGAACTAATGACATTAACATACAACAGAATCTTACAAATATAACGACTATTAATGTAATTTCATTACATTTAACGTTTATTTTATTCATGTAAAATGTTTAGTGTTAATAAGGTGTCAATTAGTGATTACTGGGGAACGTCGGCGGTCGCTTTTATCTCCCGATCTTGGATTGAAGTTTTTTTAAAGTTAATTTGAATAAATCGAGGAGCCACGTCCAATCAATGTTGCACGCGATGGGACATACGATATTTTAAAAGCATTTTTATTGAGTTACAAACAAAAAGAGTTAAGCCTTGATGACAGCAATGAGAAAGGCGACGTAGGTTTTTATTACATAATTTGTAATATTCATGATATAATTTATACTTGATATCAACAATCAGATCTTAAACTTATCTAGTTTCAGTCTATCTTTATCTCACCTTGACATGGGGTCGTTCTTATGCCATTTGTCCTTTCAGCCGTGTTGCAAAATATTATTTCTTAATTCATTCTTCTGCCTGAGATCAAAACTTTTCAGATGAAACCCTTTAGTTATTCTATGCCTTGAAGAACAATTCAAGTTTCTTGCTGATGTTTCTGGTAACATGGTAAACTTTAATCGCTTTAAAAACACTATAGGCGGCTGGAAAATACTTCCAAATACATTATAATTTCCATAGAAATACTAGACGGGACACTAGATCGTATTGTACCACTCTTTCTGTTTCTGTCTCCGTCATACCTATGCAGTAACATCATCTTTGCTCTCACGTTACTTGATTTTCGTGTATACGTACACGAGAATACTGCACCAGCACAACGCGCAAAGATTTTGTTCCCTATGTCCGCTCTAGTGCCATACCTCAAGGATAATTTCAAAGAAAGTTTACATTGGACTGTAGGACCTACACATCCGTATGCAGATAAACATAAACACTCCAATGATATCGATTATGTCACCAAACTTGAAGCGCAGCCAACACTCATTGTCAACAACAGCACGTATGCCGTTAACAAAATTCAAATCGTCTGCGAGTTTTCCACGATGTCCCATCTGATTTGCGATCATGTGATCGAGTTTTTAATTGTTCTCATTAATGCAATAGGATTTGAACTACGCGAAAAGCGATGGCATACATAATGCAACAGCCTATCATTTAATTATAAACATCTGCATATAGCTTTAGACGACTTTTTCTCGTTTCTGTTCCTGGTATTGTATTCAATGCTAATTATCGTTGATTATTCTGCCTGTGTCTTGCATATATAAGTTGATACTCAGCGGGTAATGTATATTTTTTGTTGTGGAAAGTTGTGGACATTTACAAGACACTCCTGATTTTATAAATATCAATTATTGAATGAGTTATTGGTAAAAAGTGTTGTATGTAATACTATCGTGAGCGTCTGAGAAATGACGTGTATCGGTTATGCTTGGAAAATTGTTTAACTATCTGGAATGGAGCTAGTCTTCGTACTTCTCTTAATTTTACATCATCATTATATAACATTTGCTACAGCTACATTCTACAACATTATAAAAGACATTAGATACTTGTACAACAGATTGCTTTGTACAATAAGGCCGCTGATTGTACTTATTTTAAATTCAGTTATATTTTTTGTCCTGATCTACAATAATGAATATTAATAAATAAATGAACATTTGACGTAATTAGTACAATGATTCTACTGTGCAATAGTACCAAACGAAATGACGGATAGATTATTGAGAATACGATTAAAAACGGCTTAAGTGAAAGCTTCGTCCTCAATTCCATAATATTTTAGCGAAATAGTGATAAAACTATACTTTTGTCAATTTTCTCTAAATTTTGCTAGATACTAGCGGTAAGGGATCTTAATGAAAATAAAAAAATATTTAACTAAACGTGTCATGTCTAACTGAATTTAACCATTCAGAGGCCAAGATTGAATTATCAAATAAAATACGATGGTTCAAAACAAATTGACATAAACACTAATAGATTCCTAGGAGAACCATTAACTCCCTTACCAGTAAAAAACAAACAAGAGCCAAACAATAGTTTTCTACAGAAACTGAAAAAAGGCTTACGTCGTGCCTGAGCTTTTTAAAGGTGAATTCATCAAAGGCGGTTTTCAGTGAAAAAGGACTTAACTGTCGTGGGCATGCATTGTTTTATTACGGCATAGTTATCAGAGCTGCGAGCTATAGGGGGTTACTCTATGTAACGATACGAACTTCGAATATTCGAAAGCCGTACGTAAATAGAATAGAATAGAAAAACTTTTATTTGTTCATTAAAGTTCACATACACTGATGCAAAACTAAAATAACTAAATTACAAATCTATTACAATTAAATCTTCACTAATGTGCCTAAATACTCCACGAAATGTTGGAATCTTATATCGTACGTCGTAACCATAGACTAAGTTATAATATAAGTATAATATAGAATAGTATTGATTTTTAGTAGTGGAAAACTTATATCTTACTCCGGACATTGAACATCCGAACATTCGAAGTTCGCATCGTTTCATAGAGTAACCCCCATGTTTACGCTTGGATATGCCTAATGGGGAAAAGCGATAGTGTTGTTTGATTTACCTAGATTACGTGAGAATAATTTTGTACTTGTATTTTTTTACCGTAATTATTTTAAAAGTTGCTGCTAAAGCTTTATAAAAAAGGAAATATTATATTAATATTGCTGTTAATAGGCGCTTTGAAAGTCTACCTGGAATGCTTATTAGACTTATGTGTAGTATCATATATTCTACTTTGATGTGACCAGCAGGGCATAAATAGATATAAATATTGAAGCATTTATTTGTATATTAGATTATATGACAGTAATTTGTGATTCACAAGCAACCTTATTTTAATCATATTTGAGCACATTTATTATACTATGATGCATCTTAAAAAGCATAACTAAAATGAAATAGGTACACATTAAATTCAATCACATACTCACATTTACACCCATTTAAATATCAATTCGAACATTCCGCAATACCTCACACTGTAATTTCCAAAAGCATGTCGTAAACACAGTAAATGCTTAGAATATGACCCCGGCTATCCAATTATGTCCAATAGCTATTTTACGGGCCATAGTAGGGGTGTATTATGAAAAAACTAATTTGTAACGCTATCTCGCATAATGTAACCGCAACCTCCACGGGCGCTCATTCGATTAACCCTTGCCCTGCGCCGATCGCGCGGTATGTCTGACCCTACTCAATTACATTTTTACCTTATAGACAGGTTGATTGATCTTCACAATTTGTATAGGATATGAACAATAGATATTCAATTAATGGATTAGTATCGGTTATTATGAAAGCGGTTAAGGGTTAAGTATTTGCTTGCAAAAACTCGACAACCTGTTGGCTTCCTACTTTAGTTAGTTGAGATATTTATATGGTTTCTTTTGGGCAGTATTTTATTCCTCTTGGAATAGTCAATTGTTATATACATGTTCAATCAAATGGAATTAAAAAAATTAAAGATTAATCATTAGTGTGGTGCTTATTTATCGTTCCTTTGGTCTAGTAAAAGCGTGTATAAGTTTTAAGTTGCGAGTTTTTGAGTTGAATTCTGAGCTGTTCTCCTTTTTTTCAGTTTTCAAGTAACATCGTGTTATATTATAATATAAAAGTTCATACTGTGCTTCATATAACGTGAGGTTCCTTGGGCTATATTTAGTTGTATGATATGGAGTTAAGTTTATGAATCGTCAGGAGCGTAATGAATTCGGCGATATGAATGTCACGAATGGGAGCTCTACCTACTTTCACAGACATTTAGGAATGAGTTTTATGTCCGTGTTTATCTGATGCTAAATTTTTTACATTTAATATAAGTGTAACATGTGACAATGACATGTCACAAGGCGAAACGTGAGTGTCCTGGAAGCATATCTGCCTTATCCTTTCAGAGAAAAAGGCGGAAGTTTATGTGTGTATGCAATTGTGTTACGGTCTAAATATGTTTATTACAACCCATACCGACCTACTTCATTCCTTCTCCTGTTCAGGATCACTCTATGGAACAAAATGTTCAATACACCCATCGTCAATCTATTTCACAGCTTGATACTCGTACACCAGCAACACGTCAATGTACTTTACGTCATACAACATAAAAGTCAAATTCGGAAAATCAATTTAACACATTCTTTGTCTAGATTCCGAGGTCATAGTGTCTACATCATTCCTCTAAGGTAACAGATGACCGTTAGTTCGTGCGCTCCATATACAGTGATAGGTTTATGGTGATTCGATATCATTCACAAGATGGCAGTCAGCGAATGTTTGTTAGACTCGACAGCGTCAATCGCAATAGCGGACTTTTAGATTGTCATGTGAAAGTAATTTTTATTGTGGGAAAATGTTATTTAGAACAAAATCCTATTAACAGAGTATTAGAATTTTATTTGATCCTAAGAAGACTCTAAGTTTGGAAGTGCAGTTGAACCCATATTTCAAATACATGAAGGTTGAACCCGAAACGCAACTCTTGGGTCACATGCCATCTGTCACTATAACAGATTTTCCACCACCATGTAAGATGAAATCCGAGTTTATCATGACTGATGCAAATATCCAACCACAAGGTGAAAGGGCTATGGCAATTGCACATGCCATAAGTTCAACCAGATTATCATTGTATGAACCATTTCTATAAAATAAAAAAATCTACAACCCTTGTGCGATCTATATTTCATCACATTTATTATGCCATTGATTATACCTAAAAGGTTTCCAAAATAACAATGTCTCTTAAAACCTAAAATGAATGAGCAAATCTGTAGCAACTTCTATTTTCTGTTGCAATCGTTAATCCTCGGCTCTGTACTAATGGACCATGACAACGCGTCGCCGCTGTTACACTTAATCTCTACTAGAATATTGTTGTGAACATTTTCCAATATCCTTGCCGTCTTATTCATAGTTAATTTTTAAACCTATTTTAGTTATTGAATGTTTTGTCTCCTTCGCTCAATTTGTATTCAAAAGTCATTCGAAAAGGCCAGAATTTCAAAATAACGATACGTCACCCATACGTTGAAATAAAACTATTATTTACGGATTTGGTTTAATTTTTGCATTTTTTGACTTCCGTAAATAATAGTTTTATTTCAATGTGTAACATTCGCGTAAATCTAAGAAACCATTATGTCAACCATACAGTTTACATAGTGAATCCAAATTGATAGAACTATATCTAGTCATGTTTAATTTATTACAATTAACTTTCATATACAAAATATCCTAACCATTCTACAATATTCCAAACAAGTTATTTTAATATTCTACACTACATTTTTATTCCAACAGGTTGCAAAAAACGTACTTAGCAAACTCAATGTGTAAATACTATTTAATCCGATTATAAAAGTAAAGTTTTATTTAACCCGACTTAATGTCTTGGCTATTACATGTTGGAAATTATTATGTTACTCGAATAGTTCATTATGAACTATAATTTGTATTTTTTAAATCAAGGCTGTATTACTTATTCAAGATATGTATTTTTTATTTCATTAGACTATTAATGCAAATTGTACAATATTATATTGATATACAGCTAAACCTATTCCACAGTTCAAAGAGGATCAGCATTATTCCATTACACTCGCCCTTTATGAGTTAGTTAACTTCACATTCATTTCAAACAAATTTTGGTAACTTTATTGTTTCAGGTATGCATTTTTTCTCCCAGACTCCGATTTAAATATTATGATCTGCGATATAAGTTTATTGACCTCAAGATCTCTATGTCTGTGCCGGTCACTTAAATCATCAACTAGAGCTTTAGGATGGCCACTATTGGGTACAGATATTCCCCAACATTGACCCTTTGGAAGCGTCCTGCATTAAATGACTTCCCACGACCTTTTCAAAACCATCTATCGACCTTGCACAAAAAATACAGTATCAATAATAATTCCATAAAAAAGATTCCCAACAAACATAAAAACATTTTCCCGGTAAAAACTAAAGGGTGCATAATACAAAGAGGGATGGCACAACCGCGATTTATTCCTACCGCACGAGTAAAAACACTCAATATAGAATAACAATGACGTGTTTACATGCGATATTCCACGTAATGTAAAGGAAACTATATTTGCACGTTGCATAAATGTAGTAGGGGACGACCCTGACCCCGGGTCATTGAACCCGCTCGTGACACTTTGATCCTCTATCGATCACGACCGGGGATCGCTGCATCGTATCGATATTTTTGTGCTCGCTATCTGATTGAGTTGCGATCGAGTTACGATCGAGACGAGTAAGCGTGACTCGAGTTTTCTCGATTGCCGAAACAATAAGTAACTGTTGAGTTCGGTTTGTTGTCTATTGGCAGGTGCGATTATATCGTATTTTATTATTGTTATCCAATTAGGTACTTGTAGTGGACAAGGCTGGCCGTTTAAAAAGTGGATAGTCATTTACAAAAAAAAATGTAATATATGCTTAAAGACTGAGCTTTGTGTTACAGAGTTTGTGTTTGTGTTACAGATATAAATCAATAAATAAATAAAATAAATAAAATAACAAAACCCTTTATACACTAGTCCCAATATGTTAGATAAGTGACAAGAAGTTATTATTGTATTGATAATCAAGAGATAACATTGTCTAGCCGATGAATACTTGATCTGGTTTGTACCACACATTCTACCATCATCAGTCTATTTTTTGTGTTAGTTACTCTTCAGAAAACCAACACCCATAACCAATAAACCATTCCGACTATAATCTCATTAAAAGCCTGATTAAAGTTCTTAACAAAACGTCGCCACCAGACGGAATTCTAATTAACACAAAATAATTTTGTATTCTGCCTAATTGTTTCAACATAAAACAGTACAAGGCAAATCCTTCAAACTTCACCTGAAAAGTAAAGTTTAGAATAATTAACGAAACAAAACAAGCCCGGATTAAAAGATAATCTCTGGGATGTCTGCTCTCAATGTAATGGAGCTTATATTTGTAGAGATCAAAATAAAAATTTGAATGCGTATGTTTACACGTGGTTGGAGTAAAACATCTGTGTCATTGCCCGTATTTATAGAATCGAGAATAACAATTATTTGGAAAGTTCAAAATGGCGGCCATAATTTTGCTATTTGGATACGAATTTCCACTACTAGAGCATCAATTTTGTAATATTTCGGTGATGTGTGTAGTATTTATATTCAATGTAGATTTAGTACATTTAACAAACAACTAAAGAAAATAAAAACTAACAAAAATATGATACACCTACACAATAAGTAAAACCGATCTCGATTCTGGCATTTTGCTTATCTATAAATCACAAATAAACAGGTAATATTAAAATTCCACAATAATGATTATAAACTACTGGCCGCAAACCGCCTCTTGTACAAATAAAACAAAGTTACAGAAAAAAAAAAACAAAACAAAAATTCACGTCTTGCGTGACCCGCGATGATCTGAGTCAGATAACCAACGCACAATATATCATCCATTCTGACAATAGATCGCAATAATAAGAAAAATACGTGGTCAGTGTCGAAAAGTTAACCCCTACCAAGGTGCGTGTAGTAACGTATTAATTACAGTTAACTATCGTTTGACACGGTACTATCGCTATCACATTGTGATTTCACGCTGAGTCGCGTGATCATTACTATTATCTTCTTGTTTCGCTAACAATCTTGTGTTTTGTTGACTATTACGAAATTTATAGTTCTAGATCTTGGAGTATAAATTCTTGTGTAAATTGTTTGTTTTGATCGTGATATCGATATTACTTATTTGGCTGTTATTGTTTCCTACTGAAATATTGCTACTGCACTTTAATATGAAGTAATGGTTTAATTATTACGTACTTAATGTTTTATTTCGTTATTTTTTCCATGAGCGGTCATCTCGCTTACTATCAGGCGAATGGAATCCTCATCTCGGCATTCAATGCAATAAAGGACATCAAAAAGCGAGTTTTGCATAAGAAACTAAAATACATACCCTTTCTCATTTTGTCTTCGAATAATATATCGACATCAAATACTTACAAATTATTTTACTTACTAATTTTGATTTTTCAGAGGCCTTTCTTTCCCTTCCAATAGGATGATACCTACAGGCTTGCAAAAAACAAACATTAATTTTAATACAAATCCATTACGATCCATTATCCATCCATCCATCAATATTTTATCCTAAAAATCCTTTCATCAAAACCTAATAGATTTAAACTTCTTTCGCAAATACTTTATTAATAAATAAAATTTTATCTGGAATGAATACAAGTTTTAAAAGATCGTTCGTGGTAGGACCCGTTATTTGTAAGGCCTTCACATCCATTATTGCATAATCGTTTGATTGATTGACTTCCTAGAGCGGTCCATTTGTATTTTAAATTCAATTACACCGGTAATAGTGTGTATTGTAATATGATACAAATTATTGACATGCCATACTTATTTAGTCTTGTTTTGTAATTATTGCCAACAAGACATTCCATTTTTTAATAGACACTTACATTTTGGAGTGAGTTAAGAGTTTTTTTAGATTTTTGTATTTTTCGAGACCTGTTTGAACACAATCTATCTATCTATATATTTTTGTATTGGTTTTTTTGAGCATATTTTGTTCTTTGGCTATTTAACCGACCTTTTAACTACCGCAAAAACATTACACAATATAATCTAAGAGTCAGGAATACGGGGCTATTCATTCTTTACTTCGACTAAATACATTTTAAGTTCGTTTAATCTCTTCCACAAAATCTGCCCACGCGTTTTTTCTACACTGCCCAAATTTATCATTCCCATTCCGTACTACACACACGAGCGTCTTATCTCCGCAATTGCGAGCCGTATCGTCCATCTGACGCCGGTCTGCAACGTACGGAACATGGTACATAGATTAGAACGTCGGAACGTCATTTGTGCCATTGATCACAATCTGGGCTATTTTTCCAAGAAATAACGGTATTTGGACAGTATTTTACTGGCTAATTCTACGTACCTTGAAGAGACTGATGGACAATACAGAATTTCCTGCTGTTTTATGAGAGGGTGAATTCAGGCTGGTCATTTGGAACCCAAACGCACGTAAAGAGTAGTGCCCATGTCAATGAGCTTAGATTACAAAAGTCTTTCTAGAAAGTAACTCTATAAGAGTCAAGAAATATTAAATGATAAATAAGTGGTTACATCAACATTGATTGTTCTAGTAATCATTAGAGGGAGATAAGCTTTGGTCCTACTCCAAAATAAATTCTAGATTGCAATATCATTGTTCCGGTTATCGCTTTAACTTATATGCCCAGTCGGCGTTATAATTGAAATACCATCCAGAAATATCGCTTGGCGATAGACTAATGGAATATCACAGCATTCGACGTAACTATGCTGCCCCGTATAATTGGTACATCCCGTTTCAGCGGAAGGTCCCACTATGTTGGAAGTGGGAGAGCAAGTGGGCCCACAAACTGTTCCATAACTTCATAGTGCAGCGGAAATAATAATTAGACAACCTCTCAGTTCCAGTAATATCTCTAAATCAAATTATACCAGAGACAAAACATTAAAAGTTACTCAAAATCGTTTAGGTACAATCCGTTGCATTGGCATTTTGTACTAATATGCATCAGAGAACACGCAACGAGTTCCACCCACACAATCTGCTCTTTCGACACTCAAATAAGCCATAAATTATAATTTTAAAACACGTCTTTGTAACACGCATGCGCCTTGTATAATGAACGGGTCTATTGCGACTCCATAAATATTTCACTGACTTGTTGGGAGCTTTAATATCAAGATAAATGCACGTACAATTGTTATTATTTATTGCTGGGGTAACAGAAATCCTTTTAAGTAGCGTGTCCATCCAGAGTTCTCCCGCGTTTCCTTATAAGTTATGATATTGGCTTCATCTTTTGTAAGCAATTTATACGTTTATATCGCTTTGGAGTTGAATAATTTTTCAAATTATCTTTGAAGCTGTTTTTGTTGCATTTCTATTATATAATGCAATATATTCCTGCACGTATCACAACAGTATTTGTTTCTTCATGTTTGTTCAAGTTTATGGTTTATGATGCCGATGGTGTAAGGGTTTCCTTCTCGCAGATTGAGATTAAACTGCTACAGTTTTATGGCGCAACAAATCACGAAGAAGCCTATTCACACATCACCAATTTATGGGTAAAATCACTGAAACCGACGTACGCAATAAATTCGTTTTATATTTTATATCATTGGTCAATAAATTTACAACGCATCCACAGCTATAAATTCCATATTCAATTAAAACAATCAAAGGCACAATAAAGCAACAAGGGGGAAATTCAAATTCCTGAAATGACTGCACATCAAGTTCGCTAATGGACTGTGAGCCTGTCCACACATAATTACAAGTAACATTCAATTGAAATCAAACAGTCCATCGCACACCCTTAATTAGAGCTATTATTGATTGCGCTAACGACCAGAGCGTAGTATGGTAGCTGTGGCACTAATAAGTTACTCTAATAGCAGACGATCAATCACGAGGTTCAGGGAAATATTAATGGTGTGGTGCGGAAATACGAGCGATGATTATACCGGTTGCTACTTTATTATTGTCATCACTGTCTGTCACGTTTGCATCAGTATGTGTCTAATTGATTCATCAAGCTGCGATATAGCTGCTGAAATGTACGTCGTTTTTTATAATAACATATTCAACTTCTTCTTTAAGGATGACCACGTCTTTACTGCCTACTAATTTTCCAAAATGAATTACAATGTTTTCTATCTACATATAATGTATATCTATCGTCCTTTTTACCCAGTTGATATCTAACAGTTAAAAATTCTTAGTTCCTAACTATGCCAATTTAAATAGCCTCAAATCAATCTTGAGCTTGAGTAACCCATTGCATAATAGAAACAAAAGACGTAAGCAATCTCAAAGTTCATAAACAATCCGATTTGAAATCAGACGCATCTATATCATCTTTAGCCGGATAGGGCGTGAATGTAGAAACTTGTACGGGCACAGTAAATACATATTTGCTTTACCATGTGGCTGTCATCGTAAGGTACAATCAATGAACGGTCACCGATCCGCCCGCAGGCATTGTTCTCACTGCAATCTATGTGTTTGTTTTAAACATATTATTTGTTCGCTTATTGGTATGATTTATTAATAACTTTGGAAAATACGGTGTGAATAAGTTTTTGAAGACGAAAATGATTACGTAATTGCAGTAATTACTAAGAAATGTATACTTAGGTGGTAGAAATACACATCCAATCAGATAATTTAAGCCATACTTTGAAGATATTTTACATATTCTTCCAGTAATCATGAGTAGTGAAATCTTGATAAAACTAAGTGTTGCTGGAAATTGGAGACGTGATTTTTAAACATAGACGATAATTATAATTTCAAAAATAATCAATAAAATCTTGAACATATAAAGTTAAGTCAAATCTAGTTATAAAATTAGCAGTTCCATTGCAAGCACATTTATCACAAAGCGTAACGAAATTAACTTGTCGAACGAACCAAGCTGACCCACTTTTATATTCTAGCAACAGATAATTTTAATATATAAAATAATAATAATGTCTTCTATTAATTTTAGAATTATTTCAATAGGCAATATGTATGAAAAACAGCCTCCGTAGGGCAGTTGGTCAGACGCCGGCTGTGAAACGTGAGACCGTGGGTTCGATCCCCACCGAGATAAATATTTATGTGTTCCTTGGGTATTTATGTCGTATATGGGTTTTAATGAGACCGAAATAAACCAGTCTCACGACACTAGACTCGATTTAAAAAAAAATTGAAATGAAACATGTTAAAGCTCTCGGAAGGGATATTAAGAATTAATACAGATAATTATCAAATTTTTAACGATATGGTCGATCGTAGTACAACAATTAAAAACCACATTTTTATAAAATTTATTGGATAAAACTTTATTAACACTTCACACAAATATCATTACAAAATATTTCAAATAAGGAGATAATAAAAACTCAAAGTCATTGAACAAGTCTCGGCTTACCGTAGATATTGTTGATAACAAAACAACAATATATTTCGCTGTATACGAATGCTCAACACGATTATTAGAGAAGCAAAGGTCAAAGATCCCTATCGATAATCAACTTAAGCCGTCCCAGCATCGGGTATCGCGTAGAATCGATTATTTGTACGATCGACGTTGTCAAAAACGAAAAACGTAACTGGCTGTTTGTAATAGGCAAGTATTTTATCGAAGTTCATTTAATTTCTATCGACAGAGGTTTGGAGAGTTCAAACGTACAGTGCATTTGCGACATTTTTCGAAATAAGGAAGGCATCGTGAATTCAGATATTACGAAAGACTGTCTAGTTTGTGAAAATATATGGTAACTGAGCTGTGAGATACCACAGACTTTGTTGCTTTATGTTTTGTTCTGAGAATGCCCTTACAAAGCGTGATTGTAAGTCTTCGGTGTCGAAAATGACGACTAAAGGTGATAAAGTTATTTTCGCAATCACCAATCCTGCCAACAGGCATGGAAAGCAGAACATTGTTTGAGGATCATAATTTGTTTGTATTACTGTTATACATCGACTTATGAATAATGATATTATAGATAACGCTACTTTTCTCAGTCATTTTACGATTACAACTGTCAATATTTCTCTAGTAGTTAAGTCGCCAGTAGTATATTACGCGATTGTTACTGTCATCCACAGAATACTCATCCGGTATTTAAAGATCAAGCTAAACCACAGCCTGACCATCTTCAGGATACATTTAACACCCATCACTTACCTCACAAGGATATTTCCACGAAGGATTAGTTATAATGACGGATATTTTTAAATTTCCCGTAACTCATCAGGGGATCATAAATGAATCTATTAGGCGAAGCTAATACGGGCAGAAATAGTTGCCCTGGGGTCGCACATACGTGTAACAGCTCGTATCATGCAAGGAGGCCGCTACCGTAGTCTGTCGGTGACCCCACTGCAGCATTCCTTCTTGGGCGTAATAATACACATAGTGCGCGTAACGATCTGCTCTGCTCGCGCTCATTACGTGTGCTCCGAGCTGCCTTTTCGTTTATGCTTTCCTGGTACTTTGATATGTTTGCGGTATTGTTTATGTTGTGCGAAATACTTAAATATGCGTTATTTGCGTTCCTTCTAGTTATGTCATTTATTATGCATATCGATAGATAGATAGATAAATCTTTATTGTTCACCACATATTACTATCCAACTAAACTAATAGGTACCGTTTGACGTTTCATATTTTTAAATTATAAACATATTTAGACAGGCTTAACTCACACAATTTTAATTTCGCTTGCCGTAAAGCCACAATTCCATGGTTTTAGGCAAAATGTTATTTAAATTGTGTAAGTTACGCCTGTACAAAGTTGAAAAGTATGAAACGTCAAACGGTACCTATTAATTTAGTTGGATTATACATACAAGTAAACAGTTTACTTCTTTTGAAATCGATTGACGTAATATGGGGTAAAAAAATGATTTTAATCTATAATATTTTTTTAAATGATATTTATCAGAAACTGCTTAAGGCTAGTAAACTTACACAAAGAAATAAAAAAGAACAAACAGTTTTCAAAATCTATCCCAGTTAAACTACCTGGTAAGGTGATTCACGACACTCTGTTCTTTTTACATTGGATACGATTACCGCTTTAAAGATCAGCGTTTGTTATCTCACAGCCCAATAGAATTATATGGTAATTCGTTGATCTGCGTACATCCGGCTCCGCCCACGCATTGTGATGCGACAACGCACCCGGCCCTATTAAAAAAACACTGAACGTGTAAACAAAATTGGTTTCTTTGTCGCTCTTTAATTATATAATTGTTGAAAAATTGCCTTGCATCAAGATGTGTGACAGAGATTTCTAAAAATAATCTTCTGTTGTATAATGTGTTTAATTTATTATTTTTGCACCAATTTTAAAAGACAGTTGCGATATATCGCTGCAATATTTGTCATAATGTATGACTAAATATCCAAGACATCGTACCAAATACAGGTTTATATGAAGGGAATAAAAAAGTTGCTTGACAACAAAATGCTTTACAATTTACTAAATGTCCTATTCAATAAAATAAACGAATCGTAGTTAGAAACCATTCAAACAGACTGGATGTTCCCTGAAGCTTTTAAGTGAAAAAAATATGTGCCTATTCGAACGAAGATTTACAAAATCTGTTATAGGTTGTTTGTTAAAAAGAACAAATTCTTGTCGTGTCGATTTTTGTGTTCATGTCAGTGTTCATTTAAATAATATGCTCTTATTATACAAAATTCTTTGGACTTACACAATTGATACGATTAGAATAAATTGGAATATTTTAGATTGAAATTCAATAAATGCCTTCCATTACAGGTTTTACTTCAAACACTTTTTATAGCACTACTAAACGCGTTATGGGCTTATTTAAGTAAACAAATAGTATCAATTCTATTTTAGTGTTATCTAACGACTCATTTAGAGGTCCGGACACACCAGGGTCGCATGAACGGATAGTGTTACAGACATTTAACTCGGAGTACTAGTGAAAATGGACCCGTATCTCGACACTAAAAAATCACGACGTTCAATTTTAAAAGCAATAAAAGAATATCAGTGTTCCACTTTCTTTGTGCATTAAATTAGATCTGAAAAGGTACATTATAATTTAATTAGACATTAAATTTTCCGTTACTGTTTTCGGACAGATGATACTTTTTATGTATGTATCGATGTGAGAGGAATGTGGACTGTCGTATGCATATGTATCTTAATATAATGGTTCGTAACGTGGCGCGTAGGGTGTTGAAAGCTTTTAACCTATTAATCAGTGTTGCCGTATGATAAATTTTAATTGAATCGTTTGATTTATAATTGGAACTTAAGTGGGTGTCTTCATTTATTACGAATATAATGAAGGATTTTTTATTAATGATTTCATTAATAAAGTATGCCCTCGGGTATCTACCGTTTCCGCTCAATTATTATTAAGCGCCTAATACATCTATATGAAGATAATTATGATAGAGAAATAAATTATAATAAACTCAGAAATATATGAAACTGTCTCATTCATTTTTAAATTTAGATTTTAAGGTAGTGACTTTAATTGCATTCGCAGTGTATTAAAATAATTTTCTAGACATACACTACACATATATCTAAAAAAATATTTCATTCTTTTTATGTTATTTAAATAACCAGCAATTTTGAAGTATGATATTGGCCCATGATTTGTAATAATTTGTTGATTAATAATATTCATATTATTAATAGAATATTATTATAAGAAGAAAAAAGTTTTTTTGTTTTGCCACTTACAACTTATTACTGTCTAGTGGGTTTCTACAATAATTTATATTATAGAATGAACAACTATAAGATGTAAGGAAATAATGACCTAACTTCGAATAGTAAGCTAATATTTCTAGATAATCTACAATCCATTAATTTGGATTTATCGATTGCGGAATACGACTTTATGCATACTTCAAAAGGTTTTGGCATATCGGCCTGATTGATTCGATTTGCGACAGCCTGACGCCAAACCTTTCCGGAATTTCTATTCTATAGCATTCTCCTATTTCGCCTTGTCTTTGGCTTTAGTTTGAGATCTATCGTATTCACTATTCCCGACATCTAGATCACGGCATTGAACTGAAAATATTACGTCATCATAAACATCCGTAAGTGGGTTAGTATTTAACCTGAATTACAAAACAGCATCACCAACGTTCAATCTTTTTTTTATTAATCAGTGTACGTGACTAACCGTAACGGTGTCATCCAATCTACGACCGAACTTGATCGTGATGTGCCTTGTTAGCCAACAATTGGAGTATTTGAAGATGTGGAACTAACTATAATTGGCAACAGGTATGTTGTAGCAAGTGCAACATAATCAGTTTCTGTGTTGGAGACGAACATTGGATACAATTTTGGGCCAACAGAGTTCATGTTTCGGTTGTAACGATTTTCCTAATAAGATTTCATTTGATTACGTCCTCTTTGCAGTGAAATAACGGCACGTATTAATTATATATTTTTTTGTATCACGTTCCGTAAAACGTTGAAATGAGATTGGATTTTAATTACATCGAAGTACATCTCATCAATTGGTTCACTACACATTTCGATACAAAAAAATAATTATAAGAGTAAAACAACCATCTGTAAGTATACATCTGTTGAATCCGTTCTCATCACAGACATTTGTTCATCGTACTAGAATGATAAAAGTGCTAACATTTGTAATACGAAGGCAAACAATCGCCCGTTCAAGACGCAGTGGCATACCTTCCTCCATTAGAACACATAAAGCGCAGGAACTGATATTCGTTCGATAAACAGAAATACAAATACACACAAGGGAACTCTCATTGTTTGCCTTTATTGAATAAAGGGGCTTCAAGAGCACAACGTCGGGCAAAAAGCTCACATTGTGTAACAAGATGGTCTTGCGTGGCAATTGAGCAACAGAAGCAACCAGTTTAACTAGACTCGCGCACTCACCGACTACCGTTTTTTCTCTCCCCATTCAAGAGGTCTTTGCTAATTGGATACGTTCCAAAGCGATTGACATAATAAAAGATGAAAGTAAGTTATTAGCTAAGAAAATTAATTTGAATCACGAAAACATTATCAGTCGTGATAAAGGCTTGACTGAACTGCTTATTACGCATAATAATTAATGCACACCATTTTTCATTTTACGCTAATTATATGGTCAGTTGGACTAGAATTGCACAACTTTGTTCGCCAGTTACACGCCGATGACTTTAATACTGTTATATAACTTGACATTTCTAACACGTGAAGTATTTAAAAGGAGAAACGGAAAAATACCATGAGCGGAAACACGACATTCCATTAGCTAAAATCTGTATCGGCAAGTGAATGAACTCGTTTCAATAAAATAATATTTTTACTTTGGAGCCAGGAAGAATTAGCTAACTGAAAGTTAACACCGTGATATTTCGATACAAAATTCCTTTCATAGCTATCAATCTTCGTTATAGAAATTAGAGCTTGTCACAAACGCGGACGGTTCATTTATCATGTCTATTTCCAGTCAAAAATGTGAAGTAAATCTCGAATACCTACTTATTGCGAAACAGCAGATGTATATCAGGAAACTGAGGGTAATTTGTTAAAATTAAGCCTGTATTACGCAGACGTGACCAGAGAAAGTAGATCGCTGAGTGCAAATTCATATGAACTGTAATTGTGACCTAGGAATTGCGCAACGTCCAACCGACATCCTACTTTCTGCAACGCCGTGGGGTATTTCTGTGTAATACAGTTTGCTATGGATTTTACTGCTCGATTGTTGAACTGAATCGGAATTTGTGTGAAAGCGTTTTATGTAAGCCTTCTGGCTCGTACGCTCAAAAATTCTTCAATATCGGCACTTTTGTCAAAATATCAAACATTGCGGATTGACTTTGAAAAGAATAGTCCTTCATTTTTGTGCAGTATAGTATTGTTTGTAAATAAATATATTTGAGGAAAAAAACTAATAATTTAAAACCTACTATTAATAATTTCAAATATTTGAATTGCCGTAATGTCCGTGGAGATGTTATCAAATCCAAATAAATAACATTGAAGTACGCCTTAAATATTAGTTTTTACTATTCTGGATTACGTAAAACTACGTTTATACATCACGTGGGCAATAACATTTAATTGTTATTGGACATAGGAGCCCATGTGGTGACGTAACGATTGCTGTTTATTCAAGCCATTCAAATTAATTGGAGTCGAGGGGCTTTTAAATTAACTTGTCGACATCAGGAAAAATAAAACCGTGAAAAACTAAGATCCTACTATTGTCAAATTCTAGTTCAGCCTTAATCCAACTCTTAGCAAAACGTCTACATAATATTTCTTTAAAAATCCACAAATACCAGAAACGATTTACTGTAATCAAGCGAGGAGATAATCTAGTTTTTGTTCTACCTAATAAAAATATAATAACCAGCCTTATAGCCTATTTCTAATACTGAAAATAAAGGTAAAATTTAAACGATTTTATGAAATAGAAAATCTAAATACAATCAAAAACCTTTTCTTACTAAATGAACACGACAAAAAGAATCTATGACCAGCGTCACGCCCTAATTCGCTATCGCAAAATTTCGAGACAAGTGGCACCATTAGATATTATTTTCTATTTGCTGCTTTCCTGGTACACGAGTGCTGTTCATGTTACAAAATAAATACGCGATCGGCCAGAGCGTGTGTTTCGTGACGGAACATTATTGATTACTAGTAGTGGACTCGCTCGTGGTTTGACCTTTGCAAGTCCTGCTTTCCTGGTCGCACGGGAATTTTATGAAATTCCATATAGTCTACGTTTGTTGGTTAATTTGTGTAATGTTGGTGAAAAGATGCGATTAGCTGCTGTGGATGTTATGGCGATCACTGTGATATTTTGTATGGAATTAATATGTTAGAAGTTTCATAAAGCAGTAACATGATTTTTCGTTTTACAACATAACTAAACTTTGGCCTTTAATTTAATAAAATCAGTCTTAGTTTTTGTGTTTAAATCTAATTTTAAAAGGTCCCCGATCCACTGATTAGATCAATAAAAACTGTTACCGAAACCGATAGGAACAAAAAAAAATTGAAAAACTTAATATCTATTAATATAATTATACTTTTTTATTTCCGAGAGTACGGGGTCGCCTGTTCCTAAACGGACCACACGCGGCTGCCAACACCTCCATGGTGGTCGCAGTTTCGAAACCTAGGGCATGACCCTTGGGACCTGTGACTTATTGAAGTAATTTGTGTATTGATACTCAATCACCACGCACTATAACGGTGAAGGACCTGCGGTGAACGGTGAAGGAGAAAACCTGCATACCAAAGCGATGCGTGATAATTTCTATGGTGTGTAAAGTCTGCCAACCCGCACTAGGCCAGCGTGATGGACTATATGGCCTTACCACTCTCAATCGTACTCTCGATTGTAGAGGAGACCCGTGCTCTGCAGTAGGCAGAAATGGGTTGGTAAAGTACAGTACAGTATTTCTAAATAACAAAAATACCATAATCAAATATCCAAACAAACCTTGGAACAATACAAACGAAGGACATAATAAGCAATTAAACACTGTGGCGTCTAACATATTCGCTGAGTTAAAATAGTAGGGAGAAATAAATTGCTTCTGACTGGTATTAATAAGGGGCCTGCAGAAGCAATAAATAGCCGGGCAACTAAATACTAAAGTTTATTTGAAACTAGATCCATCAGCATTTGTTACAAAACCCGTCATGTTTTCAGTTGCCCGTTCTAAAACTTCGATATGAGAAATATTGTTCAAAGCATTTTATATTTTAGCACCCAAAGGCGTGTCGATATTAGCCGTTCTATTTATTTTATTTATATAATTCGATATCCACTTTTTACTGACAATAAAAATATGTCCCTATTTGAATTTATTTTCGACTAAATTTTCAGTTTCATATTAACTCGGATCGACTATATACTATCCAAAATGTTAAGTTTCCAGATTCCAATAGGATTTAACTCGCTACGACTAAATTAGTTAGCAACTTTAAAGCCGATATCAAATTGCAAATACAAGTTCAATATAGTTTATCCGCCTAGCTCGCCTCTACGTGAGAATAAAGGGGATAATAATTGTATATACCTTCACATAAGATGGAATAAAATTTATATAAGCCGATCTAATCCAAATGATTCTTATTGAATTCGCGATTTTAATAAGCTATATAAAATTTGATCTTCATAAAACTTACACTAACGGTACTGACATCTACTAACACAAGTTCATCCTCAAATGAATCCTCCAGCTACAAAAGTCCATGATGGTTTACCATGATTAATATAATTAAATTAATAATACGGTTGCAAACGTGGTTACCCCAACACACTCCATAACTAATGGGGTCGTCGGGGTCACTTCGCGTGATGTTCACTATAAAGTTACGTTTTTGCCCAGATTTACCGCGGCACAGCCCACGATACCCTTGTATAGAGGGTCATGATTAACAACCAAGCCATTTATAAACCCTTAATAAGCCAATAGCTGATCCACACGATTCCCAATTACTGTTACTCTATTTAAAAGGGATATCTCTGCCGATATCTTCATTAACTGTCAAGAATTATGCGAAATTGGTACTGTTACCGGAATTTGCGGCGCATTTCTATAGTTGCTGTAATTGAATGTTGGTCATTCTGATTTTCGTATTAACTGATAACGAGTTATGCAGTTGGCCTACAAAGCGGTTGAGGAGTCATTCACTTCTAGCTAAGCGATGTAAACATGGAAAAATCGATAGTATCGACTGACCGCTACTCCGCGACAATGTCTAGAACTTTGACCTGAACTGGTTTGTAACATAGTAACGTTAACAAAAAATATTACTTACGAATTATCGAGAACTCATTATACTATACAAAGCGTCCGATTTAGCAATCATCCACCCAATATGGAATTAGGCAGTTAATCCTATTGCAAGACCCTATCCGACTTCCTACGTGTTCGCCATAGTGAAGTGATTCCTAATCCGTAATATTAATACCGTAACGATACGTCAACACTTCGATTTTGATTTCTAAGAAGGCGATAGACGAGTAAATTAGCAATAAAAGTTTTACGACGGTACACGTTCCGTCTGGGAACCGTGGCCGTATCTTTACGAATCGATCGGCCAGAGCACAGCGTTAACGTTACGAGATTTTGTATTAGAATTTATAATAAGCATGAGGAGAGGCTATCAGAGATGTTGGCGCGGGGCTCACGTCCGCTACTCACACACTTAGTGTTATGATAATAGGGAGCCGTGACCAAAAAGGGACAGCGCTTTATTATGTGAAGCCGGGGTCAGCGGCGGTGACATCGTGCGCCCGCCATTTTTGCCGCCTATCTCCCGCTGTTCTGGAATCATGCTTGCCCGGGGCCGTCTGTTCGCCACCTTGAATAACAGAAACTCGTAAATAACACTGACAAATGATACTCTAGTATCACAGAAATCACGGCAGTGTTGCCGTTTACAGACGAGCGTTGAACAACTTTTTATGGATGTGCATTTAACCCCAACAACACTTTGCGAACTAAACTGTCGAACAACAATCCTTATCGACGAACAGGTATTATTCGAGAACATTACCATACCGCAAAGCGAACATTAAAGTCAAGGGAATAAACGTACAGCCTCGAATGATTTAAGAGCTTGAATCCTCCGTCCACGGGATAATAATCCCTTAATTACGTTCCTGCGCTTTCCCGAATGATCGAATGGGAGTAATTGCTTTTCTGTCCGACCAGGTCGAACTTAATTTGCACTCTAGATAGAAATGTTTCGTTTGCGATGGTAGTTCTTAGCTTTAATATAAGTGTCATTTTCTTGATAAATCAATTTATCATTCATGATGGCAACGGTTTTTTGTTGTAATTTTAACGGTGATATGTGTGTATACAAGCTAATGGGAGAGCACGTGGTGTACTAATGTATATTGTTATGTTTGGTAGTGGATAATATTTGGCCGCGACTCGTAGAACGAGCACGCGACAAGATTTAAAGTGTACAGCGTCGGGTGTTCGCGTCAGACAAATATTTCACATCGGCTAACGGCGCGACGAGGGAACACGGACGAGTCTGTGTGGAGTCCACTCTAAATCAGTCGCAGCCATTGCTACATTTGTCTTGCTTCAAATTATCTTTTACGTCTTTTAAATGTTTATTTTCTAAACTAATTGCTCGCAACTCATTTGTTAAACTTAATTGTTTTTCCGCGCTAAAGTTTATTGGTTTCGCTAAGTCTGTTGACGTGTGGACTGAGGAATCTAATCTCGATACAAATCCTTTGTGAACGCTCCAGTCCTCGTAATGTTTATCCGAAAGTTCCTCAGTTCGTCGTATTCGGTACCGACGTGCCAGTGAACTTGTTTGTTGTGTTGCTTACACAACTGCAACGAAGTAGATAAGACACAAGCATAAGACACGACGGGAGCGGATTTACTCGAAGGAACGAATTTTACTATAGAACGTGCAATTTCAATTATTCTGACCTCGTTTCAACTACACCCAATACCGCTACTGGAGCGGATATAGTTTGTGTTAATTTAAATTAAATCAGATTGAGAGTCAAAGAGCAAGGTTACTTAGTAGTTGCTTGTAAGATAAGCTACAGCTTCGAGAGGCAAGATTTAAACTTCTGTTGCTTACAAGTTTTATATTAATTGCGTAATTAAATGATTTATTTGAATTAGGGTTTCTGATGACGTCGATACAACATCCAAAATAGTTGGTAAGGATGCTAGATCACTTCTTATGAGGAGTGGTATGTGGCTAAATAATATTATAGTAATAAAAATGTTATAAAATCTCAAAATCAATATAAGTACATATAATTTAAACTATTAATATTTCATAGAATTTACTCAAACTGCTTTTAAATTAGGAAGTTAATGCGAACGTGAAATGAAATCAAGTTGATTGCATCCTCAGTGTTATTACCAGCAAACCATAAAGAGCTACTTCCCGCTACACAGAAGCGCTAGTATGATTTCATAACACAATTTTCGCTTTCGCAACCCGAGTTGGTTTGCGGTCGAATGTTCAAGTGCCAATCCTAACACTTTATAATTTAATACTAAATCTTTGACTCCAAACTCCTCGGGAATTCTTCGAATTTCTGATTCCCCCATTCAAGTTAAAAGAGTCACCAAACATAATAAAACCGACTCGTATCCCAATAAAGTTATTTGCAGATGTCTTTGCTTCTCTCGTTTTTATTTGAAATACAGATCAATTTGGATGGCGCAAACTTAATTACAAGGTTTCTTGAGGATAGGACTTAAGTCTTTAAATGAATAAGTTTGCAAGTTCGAGACAATGAATAAAATTTGCATAAATAACGAAAATGTTTTGTCGAATGTTTCTCGAGCAATTAACATCTTGTGGATGCTTAAAAACATCTTGTGGAACGGCATAATTAAATGACAAAAATTAGAATATTCAGTTTTATTCTTGAGTGTTTTTTTATTGGGTAAAATTTATGCTGAAAGGCAAATAAAGAATTTATCGTGATGTTAAACTTCAGTCATAACGTTTTTATAAAGAATTTCAGTAATTATACAGCTGCTTGTGGGCAGCGGAATTTCAAACGAATTTACGGTCATAATTATCCTATACATGAAACAAATATTAAGTGGCCCCAGAACCATGTCTTAAAGTACAAAATTACGCTCATCGTCACATTTCACAATTGGTTTATCATCTCCGCTTCGAATCTACCAGAATCTGGTTTATTATTCCACACACGAAACAAACTCCTGTTGGTCACACACACATTTGCTGTTGCAGAAATAAACTATCACCCTCTCACTTCCCAGCTGGATTCTCCTCTATTGCCCATACTACCACAACCAACTATTTTTTTTTTTACTTTTCTTCTTCTTTTTTTATTTTATTCACAAAACTAATGTACAATTCAGCAAGTTAAAAAAAAAGCGTTTGATAGTAAATCTGATCTGAACTTACCAATGAATGTACTCCTACTCCAAGACAGCAATCATTAACTTGTTCCTCCTTTCAGGATGACCTTCGCCTTGGCGGTGGTACTGCTATGCGCAGTGTGGGGCGCGCGTGCTGGCGAGCCGGTATTCGACCCTAGCACCCTGATGCGGTTGGTTCTTGTCCCCGCTGACGCTGCTGTGGGCTCAGTCATCTACCGAGTGCGCGCCTCCGACCCTGACTTCGATTATCCACTGCATTTTGAGCTTATTGGTAAGTTGCAAAAGTATATGGATGTGGATAAGGAAATTTATGAGAAGTTTATCTACGTTTGGAGAGTAGCAATTTATCAAAAAGGTTGTTCGAAAAGTAATTTATCTCTCAGTGTTTATTTTGGAATCTTCGAGTGGCATTTGTGTACAACTGAAAATAGAAAATGTATTGAAAAGATTCATCACAGTCTACTAATAATATTCAGTTAATGTTGGTGAAACAGACCATTGGATCCTTCGTACAAATATATACTAGATACAGGGTCCGGAACAAAATCACCTGCCAAAAGTAGCCGAGGTTGCGAGTTCCGAACTACGAGACGTAGCAATCGAAGATGGAAGCATAATAAATAAGTCTTTATAGAGATTTTGAAGCATTGTTTCAAAATGTTATTATTATTATTCTGTATTATTATTTATATGTCAAATCTGGTTATGGTTGACTGTTACTAGGAGAAGATTAATTTTAATTTTGTGACAACATTGTCTCCTTATATGATATCCTCGATGCAAAGTTCATAGACGAACGCGCTTGTTAAATTAATTAAAGCAAATGAGATACTAAAATGATTACGCCAGACGGGGAGGTCCAATTAAGCAGTATGCGGCAGTCACAGATACAAAATCAAGTTAATTCATACTAGGAATTGGGTGTAAACTTCAGCGGCCGCGTTCAATTCGAGCATATCGATGTAGTTATAATTCTTACTTTGTAATAACGTTATATTGTAACAACTTGGTGAATGGTTTTCCTAGAACAATTATTATGCTGCTTTAAAATTGACGTGGTGCATTCTTCTGGAAAATATTGTAACAACGTCTTTTATTCATGTAAAAAGCAGGATTATATACACATACACAAACAGCCGAAGCTTTTATTGGAAACGATAAAGTGGAATGCTTGTTTCTAACGTCCTTTCACATTAAATAAACTCTTCCATTTTAAATTTTCATTGGAAATCAAATAAGCTATAATAATTAGATAGATAGTACTTAAAACTTCACAAAATAATTACATTGAATTACTGCTAGCAAATATACTGTGACTGCCTTCAATACGTTAATCGATGAATAAACATGACTTCTTTGCGATTCAATATTAACAAGAAATAATTGAGGACAGTGCCGCCGTAAGATATTACATTAAACGAAATCTCTTAAAGTGCTTAATATTTGCAAGCATTTGATGGTGGTGGGTCTCTCATATGTGAGAGGCGGTCAGGGTAGGTAACATCGCATTGTCTATTTCTTCCGCCAAACGTCATAATACGAGAGATGACAACCAAAATTTCTGTCTCATAGCAATACGGCCACAACCACATCAAATTGATAGATTTGATTATTTCGAACTCAAAAATACCAATTTCAGACATTTTTCGCGTAGCGTTTGACCGAAATGAATTTTCAAAAATGTCAACAAATTTTACCGGGCTGTATCATAACAATCTGTCTGATTTTCTGACTGTAGTTATATAATAGCTCTAAGATACCGAAAACATAGTTTTCAGAAATTAGTAGTGTAGCGCGAACCCAAAAAATCATTTAGAAAAATTAAAAATGAGACAAAAAAAAAATGATGATAGCAATACGTCTGAAAATGTTGAATACGGGTAAATTATGATTAGTTAAGAGCGTTTATACCTTCCGCGCGCTTTTTGGCTTAAAAACAGGACTTTTCAAACGAGTTAATATCCACCAATAAACAATTTAAAGGAAATATAACTAATACTAATTTTAGAAAATGTTGTCATCTAGGGATTTTGGTGGAGAACATTATATATTGATAGATAATTTGTGAATACTATAAGGATTACTGAACCCAGGTTTCGATATTTAGGCCTCGAATGGCAATTTAGAAGCTTAAGATATCCGAAATCACTAAATATAAGATGAAAATAAAAATATTGTTAGACTAATAGGACCCTTATGGAGGGATTTTGCTAAGAAAAATAATCTTTTCGTGTTTAGTTCCTGAAAAATAAAAATTTAAACAATGCAAAATTATTCAGAAACTCCCGTCAAGAACATATTTTTTTTCACCAACTTATCGTACATATTTTTTTATAGCAATTGCATATTATAATAGAAGAACATCATATCAATAAATTAACATTTTTATATTACAGCCAAATTAGTTTTCATGTTTTCTACAAATATTTTAAAAACCACTATAAAACACGCTGTCCGACCTGCAACAAATCAGACCGCCGCAAGGCCTTCTAGAGGGAGGACGTATCGCTCGTCGCTCCGGCCTGGCTGCAGTTGATCGTTGTCGTGCGTAGTAAAAATAGCCACGCGTGTACTGCGAATGCCACACCTTAGTACTTTGGTAGTAAAATATTTTATTTTATTTTTATTACCTACAATGATTTTGTTGTTAGTATAAATTATGTTTCAGATAATATAATGAGAAATAAAACTAAGTCATTTCTAAGCAATAAAAGGAAACAACATATTGGAAAGTTGACTGGAACAATACTAATGTTATAGCGTGAAACTATAATTAAGTTTGTTGTTTTTTAGGCTGTTTGGAAAATATGTAATTGTTTTTTTAGGATGCGCTTATCTTCTATACATATCAATAAAATTGAAGTGTCTGTATGTAAATTGAAAATTTAAAAAATGTCCTACTACATATCGTTATATACACGATACATATGCCGAAAATTATATTAAAAAATTTTTGTCCGTCTGTTTGTTCGGGCTAATCTCTGAAATGGCTGGACCGATTTTGACGGGACTTTTATTGTCAGGTAGCTGATATAATAAGGAGTAACTTAGGCTACATTTATGTTAGAAAAATTCTTTATTTTAGAAAAATAAAGTAAGCAATGTCCAGTACCGCGCGCAGCTCACGCGCATGCTACCACTGAGCCCTCACGTCGTCGGGCGCCCCCCACCACTTCTCCCACCAACAAATCAATATCACAATTACAAAATATTGTATATAAAGAAATTTAACAATAAATGATAATTAAAATTTCATCTTGGGACTGAATGAGACGGGACATAAACCGGATATAACGGGACGGGAAATATAGACGACGGTGCGCGGGAAAAATATAGTTAGTACGCGAAATAATATGTTGTTGCTAATTCAATACTGGACTCAAAAGCTATCCGCACCCGGGCGAAGCCGGGTCTGACCGCTAGTACACCTATAAAACCAACACGTGGAACATATTTTTATTTATTTATTTATTTATTTATTTATGATTCTTTATTGTACACAAAAATTAATAAAATAATTTTACAACTAAGAAACTTATAACATAAGAACGTACAAACGGCGGCCTTATCGCTAACGGCGATCTCTTCCAGACAACCTTTGAATGGATTGGAATGAATAGGAGAAGGAAAATCGAAGATAGTCATTAAAAAGGAAAGGAAGAAAATCATGTATAACTAAAAGCTTTATAAATAGGCATTATTTATATATATATATATATATATATATTATAAACTTACATAAACTACACAAAGTAAAATGTGACTTTACTTACTACACATATTATACTATAAACGTAACGAAAAAAATATATATATATATATATGAGAGAAAATGTATTTATACATAATATATTACTGTTGTGACAAATAGTGCGTTCTGACTAATCTCTTAAAAATAGGCAGAGATTTAGCAAGTCTTATTGTCAGGGGTAGCTCATTCCATAAGCGAGCAGCATGGACAGTAAAAGATTTATCTAGGAATGATGTGCTGTGCTTAGGAATTTCTAGAATCAAATTTTCTGAAGACCTAAGAGATCGTACATGGGTATTGCTTAAGAAATGAAAGCGACGTTTTAAATAATTTGGAGTCGTGGGATGAAATAATATGGTATAGAGAAGTGAAAGGATGCGAGTATTCCGGCGAAAGCGTATTGATAGCCACTTGAGTTTAGTTCGATATTCAGAGACGTGTTCATATTTTTTGAGTCCAAATACAAACCGAATGCAGAAATTTTGAAGTCGCTCAAGCTTTTCAAACTGGGCTTCGGTGAGATCTAGGTAGCTAGCATCAGCATAATCAAGGAGAGGAAAAAGAAGAGACTGGACAAGCGCAATTTTCGTGGGAATAGGTAGAAAATTTCGTAATCTTCGCAAGGACCCCGCTGCAGCGAACAATTTACGACTTAGTTGTTGCAATTGGGGACCCCAGGATAAGTTTTTGTTTGTTTTAACATAGCTATTATCCTAAAGAAAATTTAACAGACACATGCATCAAATCGATATTAAAGCTATAGTTTCTCAATAATATGTCATGCATTTGTGCCCTATATATTTTAATTCACTAATGGACTATACTCATGATTCTGAACCTCCTCTTAAAATTTGAATACTCAGAACAAAATAACCTTGTTTAATAGCATCGTCATATCGATAATTATAAAAGTTGTTATATTTGTTCCTCTTCCCATTTAATAGAATAAAAAAAGCATACACAGTACTAGTGATTTGCGTTCCATTATCATGGCAACCATAGTTTCATAATGAGTTTAATAGTATTTTAGACTAACTTACTAAATTTTAGATTAGTATTAAATTTTAGTTTAGATTAGTATATTAATTTTAAAGAAATACAATTTATTATTGTTATTAGATATGCGTACTACGATATTTTAGATAGCAGCGCTGTATAGAAAAAAATGGTATTACAATAATTATGACATCTTTTAACGTGGATTGAAAAGTATCGAAAACGACACAGCTCGTCACATAGCAACCGGGTTATACTTATGACATCGTTTCTTCTAGCATAGGTATTAGTAGATCATTGATTTAATACATTACGACAAATGTAATTGCGAGGCTAAATTATGTTACGTACTGTAATTTGAAATTCAATATGTTTCGTAGTTGTAAGGGGTTGTATGGTCCATAACTCTATTCCTGTGTTCGAACGAGTGCGTGTCGGTTCGAACACAAAATCATTGATAAAACGTCCGCAGTGTCTACTGATTGAACACTGATTTGAATTCAACTTAACAATGTATTAATAACGATAATATGATTAGTACCTAAATTTGTATTGTTAATTACTCGTAAAGTAATATTTGTCTACTTATAATGTAAATAAAATATTTTTATTACATTATATTACCAATGTATAAATCATACGTTGCATTTCAATTAAATATTTGAAGCGCACGGATCAAAATTGGTTGATCTGATTTTACAGCGAGCCGACGCGGCAGCTCTACGCACACAGCTTTGGTCGCCTATGTGTGCGTGAAATTAAACGAAGAAATGCCTATAGTTGACTTTGCGCGCAAGGTGTAAACGCTCTTAATAGGAAAAAAAATATTTTCTGAAGGAAATTTGGATGCATCAAATTTTGAGAACATTCTAAATATGTTAAGGAATTTTACCGATCGGTATCATAACAATATTTCTGAAAGTTGTTGAACATGATGTAATAAATTATCCAGATATAAAAAAATATATATCAGAAGAATTCAGTGTAGCACCTCCTTTATCAGACAACTTTTCGATAACGACCGTGTTGAAGCGTGACTGATTGCAAGTCGGACAATTACCTTGCTTTTGTCTTGCCAAAATATAGTCTATTATAATTATTGATTACTTTGAATTCCTAAAACCTACTCTTCCATCCCTAAAAACTTCGTCAATGGCAGATGAGTAAACCGTGCCTTGTCATTGGGAATGGAAGAAAAAAACGTCCGCGAACCCTCGGACAACCAGCGACACACCCACGTCCGTCTGAGCAACTTATAGTTTGTTGTCACCTTAAGTGTGCATCATTTCAACGGTTAGGACAGCTGGTGAGTGACTACTAAGAGAGTGGCAGGAGCGTAACATGCAAAAAACCATTCCCACCGCAGCAGGAGCGTAAGAAGCGTTCAGGCATCGGCCTAGCGACTCAAAAATTTCTGAAAACAATTTTTTTGTAATCCTGCCAAATATACCAACGGTTGAAAAAAAATTCATTCGGATTGCTATAATACAGGTCGGCTAAATTTGTTGACATTTTCAAAAATTCGCTTGAGCTATATACTACGCGCAAAATGTCTGAAAACCAACTTATTCGTCATAAAATTATAAAATCTATGTACATTTTCAATATCAGACGTATTGCTATGATACCGATTGCCTTTTTTTTTGGACACAGCAGAAATAGCCTCACATGCAAGTGCTACACTTTTGACCATTACTACCTACCTAGTCGGGTTCAGAATCATATAATCTAACGATTTTATACAGTTTCGACCGTATTGCTATGATACATGGTTTTGGTCGTCATCTCTAGGACTATCAGTTTAAATTCACTGTTGTGTTTTGTATTGAAGGACATTGTAGCCACAATAACTACTGGACACATTAAGACTTGACATCTTATGTCTCAGGATGGCGACAGTGGAATACCAAGCATTGCTTTGTATTTTAGTGTTGTTTGGTTTTGCTACTGTTCATAAGCGGTTGTATCGCTTACCATCAGGCGAACGGCATGTTCGTCTCGCTATTTAATGTAAAAGAACAACATAAAAGTAAACCTTGTACCCTTAATCACCAGGTCAGATGGGCCGCCTAGACATAGGCATCGAGACGCTGCCCTGCACGCGGTACAATTCAGTGTGCCAGGCCAACGTGATACTCCTGAGGAGATTGGAGCCAGGCCGCTACGTGGACTTCAGGTTGTCCGCCCGCAACACCAGGGGGCGCAGCAGTCGCATCGCCTGCTCCATTACCGGGACCAACGCTACTACCCCAAGAGATACCATATTCCCACACCAGCCTAGCATCATTTTGGTGCCTGAGGTAATTCCGTTCTAACAAATTGTTTTTTTTCTGAGATTTACCATCTTACATCTCATGTAACTTATGTCTCATGTGACTTAACATTTTATGGCCCTGTGGAACGCCAAGCATTGCTTTGTAGTTATGGTGCTGTTTGGTTTTGCTGATGTCCATGAGCGTATCGCTTACAATTAGGCGAATGGCATGCTCGTCTCGCCATACATCGTATTTACAAAAATACGCTGCTAACTTCGTGCTTTCTTCTGTTAATCACACTTGCATTACAAAAGGTCGATAGGTTTTCTTAATTTCCAAATGTGATTTTATAATTTCATGGTCTTATATTTAAAACATTTTTATTTACAATTAGAAAATAAGCCCTAATATACTTAAGTTGTCTGTAAAATAAACAATTCTCTGAACAGAAAAACGGATTTCGCCAGCAAATAAGTGTTTCGTATGCGGTACGCTGTTCAGCATATCAAAGCGACGATCCACGATAAAGCCATTCATTTTTATCCATATTTATCCAGGACATCTGTAGGATACATATAAAACAATAGAAATTATAATTTCAACGACATGCGGATTTCCTTTTGTTTGTTCTCGCACTTTGAATCATGTATTATTTAAGTACGGTAAGTGATTTTCCGGATATCGTATTTTTATTCGAGTTCTATACTTTCTTCATCCTTGCATAGTTTTTGGCAGATTTATTGGCTTCTAAGCTTTTCGTGGATAGTCTGCATGCTGGAGATACTTAAATTTGATTAGTTTGTTTTCATTACGCCTATTTTTTTAATGCCCAAAGGGGCCTATGTTGGGCAGTGGACTTCCTTTGGCAGAAGAAAGAGATAGAAGTATATAGTATATATATTTAATGCTTCAACGATAGAGTAAATACTTTGCACCAGATAGTAAGCTATGCAGACAATGCAACAAGCGGCATTTTTTTCCTGTTACGCGGTTGTCAATAGCGGAAGGCGACACACTGACATGAATCACTATGATACCTGATGATGGTTTAGACCTTGTAAAGTTCTAATTAAGTGTTTGATAAATTAAAAGAATAACCATTTCGATAGACTTGCCCCCTACCACATCATGGGATGGAATACATAAGGCAAAACGGGAAATCTTTGTAACATGTCTGTCAACCCCTTTTGGGAAAAAGGCGTGAGTTTATGTATGTTACAAAATTTAGGTTTGACATCCCAGACACCTAAAGCTTTGATTAAAGATGTATATTTCATGTTGTGGATTTAAACACGTGCGCTTTATAAAAACACGATTTATAAGTCTTCCGCGTTGAGCAATATTCCAGTATTTGATATATTACCTGTACATAAGAAAATCGAAACGGAAGCACCATCTCTTATATAAATGATAATTTCGGTACAAGTTTCCATCTCCATAATCACGATGCATGCAAACCCTCGCTTTGGCTATTAGAAAAACTTAGTAGTGCAAAAAACCTGATTTTAATAACAGCTAGGATAGATAAATTGCATCCGGTAGTCGACTAGTATTTTATCCTGTTCTAAGTCTGCGTTTAGTATTCCCGTGTAAATACGTCATACATACTAATTTAAAGAAAGTGAGTTTGTCCTTGTTTCATGGTAGCAGCAATAGGTTGGCTTGTTCTTTTGCGCTTTTGCTTTTCCAGATAGAATATAAGTAGGGACTGCCTCGGTGGCGTAGTTGTACTAAGGTATGCCTGCAAAGCTGAGGTCTCGGGTTCGAATCCCGAGTCAGGCAAAGTGATATTGGATTTTTCTATTCATTATCAGCCCGAAGTCAGGAATTTGTGCCCGATATGGCAATAGACTCGCCACCTATCACATTGTAGGACAGAACATACAAGGCGAAATGTGGGTGTCCAGACACCTCTGCCTACCCCTTCTGGGAAAAAGGTGTGAGTTTATGTATGTGTATATATGTATAAGAAGGGATGGTGGCATTTTGCTAGTCAACATTATTGTATCGGTGCGCTAAAAACTGTAGTTATAGTACACATAGGCTTAAGACGAATCCCAACACAGTCGCGGTTCATTATGATTAATTTCCAATGTTGTGTAATATGGTATTAATTATCAATACTAAATTCTAAATAAATAATTCGATATTGTATAAAAAAAAAAACTTTTTTAATAGTCACATCTATACAACGCACAGACTCACATAAAGGAAATTAACACACTAAAAATAAGAAAACAGAAAATAAGAAGAAGAATGGAGTTTGTGCCTTGTATCGCTGTGACAATTAGGTGACCACTCAACTTAAATTTCTATGAGAGATTTAACATAGATTTATCACAAAAAATATACAATTCAAGCTAGTTCTAAAAAGTAAAGCTGCAGCTAAAAGCCTCATAAAATAAATATCGTGAATGCAAATTGAAGTTTTTAATAGAATATTGTAAACATGTCTGCATAGTTTATTGATGGGAAACGCTTGTTATGCATAAATCGATTGAGCTATTAGGGATACATAACTTAGTAACATGTCTGTGATTAAACTTCTAACCAGTCGCAGGTATCTCTATTGAAAGCACGAGTACATTCTTTGTCAATTATGCTGGCCTCATGCAAATTGGTATACCAGACCAATTGCGAAATTCTTGTGTTTCACACGATGTTCTTCTAGCTGGCGTTATAGCGGCCGGTGCCAGGGTCAGCCTTCCGGCTAACTCTCTTTGATTTTGCCCGATCTTCACAGACAATTTTTTATTAATAATACAGCGTGCGACAACACTGGTATTTGCAATGATTATTATCAACAGCAAATTAAAGGATATTTTTGCATTTATTCAAATATTTTCAGAAAATTTTAACATGATTTTAAATATGTGATAATTTGGACTTCATTTTTTAATAATCCCTTCAGGAAGTTAGGTCGAAGCCCAGGCGTTTGCTTCAATTGTCCATTTCATTTCCAAATTACGCTATTGACCGTACACTTTATTGTCTACATCACAACAGAGAGTTTGTACACAAGTTAAAGTTATTGCAACTTAGTTGAATCTCCTCAGTTCAAAATAACCTATTTCACAAACAAAAACCATAACAGCAAATCATAATAACACAATGGCCATTTACGTGGTCCGTTTAAGAACTAATACCAAAGCATTAGACGGAATAATGGCATATTTAGTGTTAATAAATGGCTAAGCGCAAACGATAGGTACGAAGGTACCCGATTGCTCTATTTGTATGATAATAACACGGCATAACCCTTCGTATACGTAAAATTGCATTCAATTGGACAGTATTCAACCCTTTATTTCCTCTGTGATCTAATTCTTGTCGATGTTTAGGTTCCGAGGTACTTGAAGCTTATGTTGTTCACGCGATTTATTTAGAATAAGGTTTCCAAACTGTTAAAGATCAAGTCCAGACTATACGTAAATAATGCATTAATGCTTGTAGAACATAGTTATTTTTTAAATTATTGACGCTAATCAAAAGAGCAATGCTATGTTTAAGGAAATATATCGCAAATCACATATGGATGTTGACTTTCTATCGATATAGCGCAAAAGTCAGGAAGGATATTTTATCTTACTACAATACGGCTACAAAAATGTACAATATTTTTTACATTTTATACTCCAAAATAATGTAAAAAAAAACTCATCAAATGTTGTTTTGTTACAGGACGCGAAAAGAGGGACCGATCTGGAGATAGTAATCGCGAGAAAAAATCCATTGTCACCGAAACCGTTGGAACTTGAGCTATGGGTGAGCTATTCATTTGCATTTTAGAGTGTGCTCGACACGATGATTATGGGTGTCCAATGACGTTAGATAATGACATACTGGAAGGACGCTGTGTAAACGAACGTTGGATATTTTAATGTCACTAAATCTCCATGTAGAATACTACAAATGGCGGTTTCGATCGTTTACTTATTCGGTTTTACTAGTAGGTCTCTCATATGTGAGAGGGTTGCCTGAGTTGTTGTATCAGAAAAATAACTATTTCTCCCGCCAAGTGTATATGCGTTGTTGTGTTTCGGTTTGAATGACATTGTAGCTAGAGTAACAACAGGATATATTGAGATTTGACATCTTATTCATTGCAATAAAAAAATCTTTATTTTTGTTATTGCTTTATATAAGATGTAACGTTTAAGTTATATCCCTAGTTCTTTCTATAAATAAAGGGATTTATTTCGATTGAATTGGCTGACTTCACACACAAGATAGGTAACAATATAATCAATATGTAAACCGTTCTGGGAGAGCTATTGGTAAATAACAAGATGTTGTGGCTGCCTCACAAAGGTATTCGATAATCCTCAGATTAATATTGTACGGCGTTGTGTATGGTATTATGGATAAATATTTCAAGATAATACTATGGAGCAACGAGTAGCATAATATTGGATTTTTATGAAATATTTACTGACAATGTAGTTTATATTTTAAATGTTAACACTCCGTTTTGTTTTACTCCATCCTCAATGTACCCAGGATTCTAGGTTTATAGATTAAATAAATTAATAGATACACTCAGCAGTCACATACACAGTTCTGACTACACACTAAGATCGAGTCTTGTGTCGTGGGTATAAGAAAATATGAGAGACTTAGGTCTCACAAACACACAGGCCCGAAACAAATGCTTGTGGATCACAGAAACGTGCATTTCGGTGCGAGGATGAAACTCGCGACATCTCGTGTCACAACCGGTGTCTAACTAACTGCGCCACGGAGGCTGTCAAATTAGCTGATCAGATATGATCTACACTCATCGTCGCACTAATCACTACGAGTATCTAATCCAACAGACATTTGCAATAAAATAAATAGTCTCTATACAATTAACGTCATAAAATGCATTCATAACATGCTTTCACAATTCTAATTACACCAAGATGAATGAACTTACTTTCATATTGCGATATTGAAAACTATTTATAATGACATGCGTAAAAAGTACAACGCTTGTGTACATTAGTCATTCAACCACCAACCTCTGTAATAGCCACGTAACACTTCACTAACAAAAAGGTTAATTCTATTTCTATAAGCTAATGACGTGGCTTGGCGTGGCGTGTACAAAGTGTGACCGTAATTTTAGGGTTGTCTAATGACATTTTCAAACGCGTTTGACACGGCTTTCGTCGAAGCCGCGTAATGTAGTTTGCTTGCGATAATAGGGTGTCATTTTCGCGCATCACATCCCTAATGTCATTTCGTAATTATCCGCTTAATATCAGGTTATCTAATAGTTGAGTCTTCGTACATTAATTTACACTTAATTTTCGCCGCCTAAATTAAATAGTTAGTCAGTTTATTTGATAAGAATTTCGGTAAAGACGCAATATGAGATATTTTTGTCATCATAAATCGAACAGTCCTAAAAAATAAAAGCTTATATTCTGTAGTGAGTAACGTCAAAGGTGTGTATGATATTCGTACAATTTTTCACAATAGGACTGACCCAAATTCACAAAATTTCGAGACACTTTATATTTTAGAGAATTTTCCAAAACAATTCATGGTAGTTGATATAGCAACAACTTTCAAAGTCCTATCTGCTTATCACTGGCTTATCAGTACCAGCAAAATATAATCAAGGATATTAAAAGTCATAATGATAGATAGATTGCAATCTTCGCCAGTGAGAAGTACCTATTTAAAGTTATGGAACAACTTTCAGTTTCAAGTCATGATGCCGCCCATAATACATAACAAAGCCCCATTTAAATCGCCTCATTCCAACCTATATTTAGTGGATAAAACATTGTTTTCCTTTCTAAGTCGAATAATGTAACGATAGATCGTGGTGATCGTGTGAAAATCTATTCAAATCACACTAATTTACATTAAGGATAGCGAATTATGTGCCATTTCAAAACAGCACCGTAACACAATGAGATGGGTTGGTCCGGCCGGCATGTCCGATGATGTTGCACAATTATGGACCGCAGGGTTACCAGTATGTCAGCTAAATTAGGACTTAAAAAACCCAAACATGGTGCAAAAACGGTTTGTTAATCATTATTCACTTTCTTATTCAATAAGGGCTACTAAAGATCTAGATAATTTACGTATTGCAAATTTGAGAAATGATATCCTAGTGATCATATTGTTTACGCTGTTTGTTTGTGAATTTGCTAATGTCATTAGCTCGATAAATCCAATTTAATAAACAAAATTATTGAAGGATTTTTATTATTGCTTCAAATGTTTAAAAAATGGTTTGAAGGATCATCAATCCGTACCTACTTCTTCCTTAACCTAAAATCGACGCACTTGCAGCTATAAGCACCATCATCGGTAAAACTAATCCTACATCTTATGTCTCAGGATGGCGAGCGAAGTGGAATGCCAAGCATTGCTTTGTAATTCGTGGTGTTATTTGGTTTTGTTATTTTCCATGTGCGGTTGTATCACTTTCCATCAGACGAATGAAATGCTAGTCTCACAATTCAGCATCATCATCATCATCTCAGCCACAGGAAGTCTCCTCATCGACCTGTTGGAAGCGGCCTGCATCCAGCGACTTCCTGCAACTTTAGCCAGGTCGTCCGTCCACTTTGTAGGCAAGCGTCCGCCATTCCGCTTGCCTGTACGTGGCCTCCACTCTAGAACCTTTCGGCCACACCATTCACTGCAATAAAAAAGAAATACCTACTACGATCAATGTTCATATCACCCATACCGTGTATCATAGAACCAAGCATACTTTGCGTTCGATTGTGTATTAACTTCATCTACTAAAGCATCGCAGATTCTGATCCCGCTATTGTGTACAGTTTAGATCCAACGGTTATGCGTGCCCCTGATCTATGCCAATGCCAAGTAGTTCTGGGAACAGTCATTTAGCTGAGTTTTTCCACCAAACGTTAACAAATATGACCCTAATGATGGAAGCTGTTTTGCGAGAACCCGTAATATATTCGCTTACAGTACATGACAATACGAGTATATGCTAGAACCACTGGACTTACATTTTGCGAATATGGTAGGTCTGTCGCATAATAAACATGTTTACTTTTATTAAAATTACCAAGAAACGTGTTGGTAACAAATGTTTTATTAATGGCCCCTTTCAAATCTAATAGATAGAAAATATCTGTATTTAAAATTAAATTAATCATTTCTTATTTTATAACTTCATAATACTAATAAAAAAAGAATCAGGAACATGTAAAGACATTGCAAGGCTTCATACCAAATATAAGCAGCCAAAACTGAACGTTTCTTTTTTATCACTCTTTCGTCATAAACATTCTAAATTCTCCGCAACTCAATAAATAAATTTACCCAAAAATCTCAAAAATTCACGAATTTTCACCCAATTTCGTGCCGTGGCATCCCTAATTACGCAGCATTAAGAGGACCCGAGGCGTTAAAATTCCCACAGTTTGCAGAGAACGGTCTGAGGTCATTTAAGACCGCTTAAATGCTATAATAATGTAGGCCGCGTCCCATGTAGTGCAATTTAACATATTACATGTAGTACACGCGTCCAGGCTAAAAGAAGGCGTCATTATAGACAAATCTAATTTATTTTAAAGGTTAAGTGGTGGGATAATAGCTCATTATAGTAGCCCATTCGTTATGTGTGAATGCTGGCTATTTATTTTTTCATTCGATGCCTAAGTATATTTTGATAAGCATTATTATAAGCCTTCGGTTCGATGGTCAGTTAGCACAGATATGATATTTATATAATAATAACAAATAAATACACCCAACAGTCACATACATAATCCTGATCCCACATTAAGATCAATTAAGGGTTGTGTCGTAGATATCAGGAACTACGAGAAAATTTTTGGTCTCACAAACAGCTCGACCCGAAACAAATACTTGTAAACATCTGTATCGGTGCGGCGATCAAACCTGTGGCCTCTCGTTTCACAGCCAGCGTCAAACCAACTGCACCCCAGAGGCCGTCAATATTGTGTTTAGGAATATTTACAGCATCTTATGTAAAACTCGTCACAAAATGTAAGAAAATGGCGCTTTTATACGCTAATAAAAGAATAAATTATCATAAAGGAACAGATCAAATCATTTGTCCCTTTCATTTATCACGTTCGACGGCAAGCTGAATGCGACTAACTAAATTCAAATAAACTTATCGATTAACATCAGGGCCTACCTTTCGACTAATATACAAACATTTATTCACAGGGCTCGCCACTTTTCGCAATACGACAGCGTCGTGTCTCCACCGAGAATACTGAGGGAACCATCTTCTTGGTAGGGCCTTTGGACTTCGAAGCCCAGTCTATGTACCATCTGACACTTCTCGCTGTGGTAAGTACTCATATCTTCATTTGCAATAATGCACAGCCACGATTGATTGTAAATGTCTATTTCCCACCAGACAGCAGTGTAAATACACCGCTGATTTGAAGGACATTATAGCCAGAGTAACTACTGCACATATTGAAACTTATGTCTCAGGATGACAAGCGCAGTGGAATGTTCAGCATCGCTTTGTAAATTATGGCGTTGTTTGCTTTTGCTACTACCCATGAGCTGTCGTATCGCTTCCATCAGACGAATGCCATGCTTGTCTAGTCATGCATTGCAATAAAATAAGGATAGATGCGATACCAGTTTTTGAAAATCTAGAACATAGAAAGATAGATGGATAAGGGAGAATTAAGATGCTGAAACAAAAAGCGAGTGAAGAATATTTCATAACCTTTACGAGGGAAAATGATAATTTCCAAATCGAACTCATTCATGTTCTTATCAAATTTTAACGAATCACATAAACAGCCTTTCAACAGCTGCTTAATTACCTTCAATTATTTATTTACCCGATTCAGTCTGTATCGGCCTAGAATCTAGTTGTTTCTAGCATTTTAATTGGCGTTAATTGCAAAGGACGGAATACGACCTCGTCATACATCCTCTTTGAGCAGAACTAATATCTAAATAAAGAAAAATATGCAATTCGAGATTACGGAACCCTTCCAAGGCGCGTTAACGCATTAACATGGCATTACAGGGGCCTGCCTGTGATTTCTACATTGCCAAGGAGCTTGTATATTTGTCAAATGGTACATTACTTCGGTCCGTGTCCAAGATTGCAGAGATTGCCTTGTTTAGATTTTAGTTTAGGATACTGCTGTGTTTAATTCATTGATAAAACTGTTTTGATTAAATCAGTGTTTTAATGGACATTATACTATTTGAGTACATTGAATCAGATATCACATTTTAGTTTAGATACTTATTACCAAGTTACAATTTGGGTTTAAATTTCTTGAGGTTAATTCTAAATTCGCATTCGCATTTAAATGCTACCCAACCTTATACAGTATTCGATGGGCATCTATAAGAATCCACGGCTCATATTTTGGCTCGACATCAACCTAAACCAAAACCACTAATTCATCTACACCAATTTCCACCTTGATACCACGAAGGCTGCTTCTTTAAAGCTATTTTATAAAATATCTCAAAACACCTACAGGATCCCTACATCGAAGTCGGCAAAGACACCAGGAACATCGCCGGCTTGGAGGTAGTGGTAGTGGTGCAAGACGTACAGGATATGCCGCCGGTGTTCACATCAGCGCCCCCTATCACCCACTTGCCGAGGCAGGTGGCCCCTGGAGACATGGTGGTGAAGGTCCGAGCTGAGGATGGAGATAAAGGAGCCCCTAGGCAGATCAGATACGGATTGGTGTCTGAGGGGAACCCTTTCACGCCTTTCTTCAATATTAACGAGACATCTGGTGAGTTGACATATGTTAATAGTAAGTGTGTGTATAAATTGTTCTAGTTACATCGTGTACTGGCTTTAAAAACCTAGGTTCTGGAACGGTTTCAAGCCAGCGAGAATCTTTTTTTTAATTTCTTATTGAAAAACGTTACTTTTTAGAGTCGAATACTTTTAATACGGACTGATATCAATCAGACGGCTAGTTTTACAATCATAAGTGAAACATTATAATATTTTTTCTAAACTGTTAATTGTGGAGACTGTATGTATAAATGAAGTAATACACATCCCGGATTCGACCCATTACCTTATCCCAAATCACGAACTTTACGTTCTTTGAGTTTAAACTTTGAAAACCCAATTAAACACTGTTTAGACATTAGCAGACACAACAAAAGATCATCAACCCTCTATAATTTCCTTCCCCTTGGAAGTTGAATCGTTTCGTGCGTCAGGTCATCGTCTTTTTAACGACTCACTCGCTTTTCTGCCTTGACTTTTGTTATTTACGACTGGTCAAGTTCTAGGAACCGCGTTGTAATTTATGAATCATGTCCGTATATTTATCACCAACTAAAGATACTTTGGCAGGAAGCAGTCAGTGCTTTATTACAGTTTGCGGGAAGACAAATAGCAACGTTTATAAAATGCAATAAATTCTAACGCGTATTGTTGGCTTTATTTCACTTGATGAACGAACCATCAATTCTTAATAAATATTCAATATCACTTTATACTGTTTAATACTTTTATCTGCTTCTCTTCAGTCTGCTTTTCCTTAAGGTGTTTTTTACCATCATTTGTAATTTACATACCAACCAACCTTAAATAATGATGCAAAAAATATTCAATATTATTAATCCTTAAACTGGAGTTATCCAAACCTAGAAACGCTTTAATTAATGGAAACCATACTCACTAGTCTCGATTTCCCTAATCATCACAAAACCATCAAACCTAACGATCTAAACATTAACACATTTAAGGAGTCGACTTCAAATTTATTAGTCCTGCGGTACAGCCATAAACTTACACTAGTAATCCTTGGGCTACTACCGGCCGAGTTATTTTCTGGGTCAGCACATTATTTTAGGTTTTTTTCATTCGATAGCATCGTGACGGCCGACGGCTTCCGTGGGGTATCCTACTTACTTATCGGTCAGTGATCCTGCAGACTAACCCAGATTTTAAATGAATTGTTTTATAATCCTGTATATAGGATAGTAACTTGATGCAAATAATATGGGAGTTTTAGCAATGGTAGATTTAGAGTTATATTACATATTAGCAAGCAAAATTGAATGAATATGATATTATTATTTCTACTTACTCAATTAAAATAAGAAATGGCGCACAGAACACATTAGAGGCGTATTCGTGCTACGGTACGATTAGAACGCTGCGGTCTCAGATTCAAATCCGGGACAACACGTGCAGACGACGTACATAGGTACTGTACAAACTGGTGGGTCTAAATAAGTTTTGCATAAAAGATTTTATTATTTCAATAATGTAGATAAGACTAAAATATTTTTATAGGACTAAATCTACCCTTAACATATTAAATAGGTCAGAAATCTGAAATTTGGTGATTAGATTTCAAAGATATTGCTGATGAGAATTTATTTATTTTATTGAATGCATATAAACCATATGAGTAGATTTAAATAGGATTATTATGACTATTGTATTGTATCAGCCCATATACGTCCCACTGCAGGGCACGGGCATACTCTACAATGGAGAGTACGTTTGAGAGTGGTTAGGCCATATAGTCCACCACGCTGGTTTAGTGCGGGTTGGCAGACTTACATACCATAGAAATTCTTATAAATCGCTATGGTATGCACGTTTTCTCACGATGTTTTCCTTCACCGTTTTTAGTGCGTGGTGATTGACTATCAATACACACATGACTCCGAAAAGTCAGAGATGTGCCCTGGGATTTGAACCCGCGATCACCGTGAACAGTGGCTGTCGCATCCGGTCCGTTTACCAACACACAATCTAATGTGTTCTCTAATGATTGGTCAATAAAGAGAGATAACTCAAAATATTATGTAAACACAATAAAAAATATAAAGTACATTTTCTGTTTCAATCTGTAATACAGTACCAAATATTTTCAAATTAAATTCAATTTAGAGTTTTGTAATATCCTTAAAGGAAAAAAAGTTTTTTGGACAAGAACGAGCAATCCAGATTTTCTAATTAATTGAAAAACATTAAAATGTTGCTAACCTGCTCTACACTTCCGAGATCTAATTAATTAGCACACTGCTAGCAAGCCGTAGTTTTAAACTTAAATTACACCTTCCTCCGCGTGGCACTTCGTACAAACCTAACACCAGCCGATTTACGTCACAGTTTTCCACTTCTAATTTCTGTACGAGTGGAACTTTTGTCATTTAGCCCGACAATTAGCGTGCAGCCCGGTTTGGAATTAATTCGGTCACAAATTGAAAGGTGCCCGGTATTGGTTGCGAAATCTTTTGTTGAGTCCAACATGAATCGGCCAGCGCCATGTCAAATTTACAACTAACTATGATTTTATATTCGATTGATTTGTGTCGGTTTGTGATATCGGAAGAAATAAAGTGCAATTATTATTAGTTAATAGGTAGTGAAACATTACGTTACATGCAACTGAGTTACTTAGGCAAGTAACATTAATCTTTGAATGTAATAACTTCTCTATTTGGCAACGAAAAAATTAAATACCATCAATACAATCCCAAAAAATATTATGATTAGTAACTTTTAATCCATTTTTTTTTAAATTTTACCTTTTAAAGTATGAAATAGCATTTCACAGATCTTAATAAGAATAAAGCATATAGCTGAATCTATTCGATGATTGAAATACCAATTACGAATAGATATATCATTCTACTAAACTTTTTCACTGAACATCAAATCAAATTTTGAAAACATCTTCAAAACCACCAGTTCCAAATTGAAAGCCTTCAGCAGATCCTTGCTTCGATGCAAGCTCATTACAAGCCCCATAATAAATACATTACAAGCCAATGACAAGCCAGACAAGACGCTAACAATGCGTGTACTAACAAAACTACAAACAGAGACGTTGAAAACGTTAACAGGGACATTTAATGCAACCTCGCATTTCTGAGGCGCATAATGGCTCATTAGACCTTACCGAGCGACTTCGGACACCCATTGTTTGTAAACGTGCCCTACCTCGCTCATAATAAAGGCACTTCCTTTGAAATCACCCTCTGAAAATAGGTGCTCTGTCGCAATCTACTGGAGGCCATTTGATTTTTAGATGGTCTGAAATGTGCCTGTTTTGTTTAATGTGTGGGTTTTTCTAGTGTTCTGTCTAACTAGTGCTAAAGAAGTAAATGAGCCAAGAGTTTGTCAAACAAAACACTTTTACTAGAATAGTACACTGATACATGATATGACTTCATGTAGACAAAATTAACGGTGAAGGAAAACATCGTGCTGAAACCTGCATACCAAAGTAATTTGTCGGTTCGGTCAGAAAACACGCTATAGGCCAATGCGGTGGACATATAGGCATAACCCCTTTCCATCGTTCTCTAGATTCTAGAAGAGGTCCATGTCCTGCAGTGGAAGGAACATACAAGGCCAAATCTGCGTCTCCTAGTAGCACCTCTGCTTTCCCCTTCTGGGAAAAGGGCGTGAGTTTATGCATGTATTATTACAGTTTACAAAAAAGCCCGTTTACACCGCAATTTTGGTTGCCTCTGGCGTACAACAAAGTTGAAACAATAATAGGTACCTACGCCTTGTGTAAACACTATGTAAGACATTTTTTTCTCTGGAACAGCAATTTGAAATCAATTTTCCCTTCCATAACAACAATGTTGCAAATAGGTTTAAACACATGCGCCATTTGCATTGGCGCGAATTTTGCGTTAATTTTATTGTAAGAATTAAGATAATAACTTCTGGATGAGCCCATATACCTCCTCTTCAATCGTATGTACGATTGAAAGTGGTAAGGCTGTTAGTTCATCACACCGACCTAGTGCGGATTGGCGGACTATAGATTTTTTTAAGTCGCTATGTTATGCAGGTTTCCTCGCGATGTTTTCCTTCACCGTTATAGTGCGTGGTGATTGACTATAATTAAACACATGACTCCGTGGCAGGTTCGAAACCCAGGGGACACATCTGACTTTTCGGAGTCATATGTGTGTTATGGGCCAAGTGATTAATCGGGCATTATTCATAATGCCCGGGCAATATGAATAATGCCCAATAAGAGCGGGCAATGTGATTATAAGCGTGACCTTGCAATACCCGCATGATCCCACTTCGGCTCATTGTTTTAATTTCGATTCGCCTTATCTTATCACTCTGCCCAATAGGCACTGGGCATTATTCATAATGCCTGGGCAATGTGATAAATAGGTGAGTTTAGATTGTAATTAATCACTTGGCCCGATATGGCTGGGCATTATTAATACTGACCGGGCATTATAAATACTGCCCGCATTAATCACTTGGCCCATAACATGTGTATTGAAGAAAGTAACTTGCATGGTGTAAAAAGCCCTTAATCTATATTTCCCAATTCTCTCACGTTATCTCCAATATTTACAATACATTGCGGCTTTAAAAATACTTGCCCTCTGTTTAATCCCGCGGCGCCATTCTCGGCCAACCAACATGCTCCTAACTCGGCAAAAAACAATTAATTACAAAAAACAAACCTAAGAACAATACTGTGGGAACAATCCCCGGCTATTCACTTCCTCAGAACAACCGTTAAAAGTTATCCCGGCAGATATTGAAGGCATACTCGTGAATTTATCGCATTAATCAGACTACACCTTATAAGACGGTCGTGAATGGAAATCGAGATTCAATTTAGTTGGAGGCACCGACGCCGCGCTATTCCGTACATAACAAACAAAAGCTATAGAAGGGTTAAGATAGAGGTCGGATCGCATTGTTCTGTAATCAGAATTACTAAATTAGTAATAACTATTTTCCAATATTATTTATGTTGCCGCCCCATTAATTATTACTTGATTTGGAAGTTACCAAGTAGATGAAAATTAAATAAATAAAATTAAATACACCCAATAGTCACACACATAGTCTTGACGTGATCACCTATCCGAAACAAATACCTGTTGGTCCATTGAGCTAATGTTAACTTAATGTTTGGGTCACACAATTTTATGTCTTGGTGCGGGCATCACGTACCGGCGACTAACCAACCGCGCTACGGAGACTGTCAAATCAGATAAAAAGTTGACAGATTAAAGTAATTATTATACTCATTTGCTTTTAAGATTTAACTACAATTCAACCACTTATTGACTTCTGTACGAAAAAATGGCCAGAATTAAATCTATCTCTAAATAGCTAAATTCATATCACCCATACATTGGGAAGGTACTGTAGTAACAAAGTGAACAGTTTGTGCAATTTTTACCCTTTCATAATGTTATACCCTTTTATTTCCTATTCATATCGTAATCATGAAACATAAACCATTTAAACCTTTCAGCGTTTTACAAAAGGCTTTAAAAGCCGACAAAAAGGCTTGCTTAAGACTAAAAAGCCGAAATTAGAGAAAGCCCTACACATTTTTTACCAAAAACGGAATGCAAATTTGCTTCCCACAGCCTACTTACGTACTTTTCCATTTTATAAGTGACTCTTTTGTAGCTCGTTAAAGGTACTGTACGAATGAGCTGGCTCTACTAGCCACTGTCTCGTACATTTTTGCGTTTCGTTCAGTGACTGAGATTGGCGGAGAAGCCTTTGATGGTGGCAGGGCGTATCCATCCACCTAGAGAACGTAGACAATGGTGAAAAAACACATCATAAGCACCCATCCAAATATGCGAAGTTTTGAATTCAGCTTCAATAGCATACGTGCATAATTGGGCCGTTGGGTACTCATTTCTGCAGCCCTGCAGTCCGCATTTACAATCACGAGTAACATGTTTCCAATATTAAAAATACTGTAAACGAGAATGCCCATTTGACTATGAAGAAGTTCTAAGATTTATGTCCCTCGATGAAACTTCCTTTTTTGTGTAGGGAAAAATATATATTTTCAATAAAAAACATAATTGCGACCCAAGCCCGGAGTTCTTGTAGAAATTAACTTGAAGTCCAATAAAAATATCAGTTTTACCTTTGGCTCTTTGATGATAATTACTTTTTTTTTAATCCTTCGGTCGGGATAAAATAGGAAAACGTTTAAGGACGAATAATTAATATGCTATAATAAATTTTAAGCAGTATCGGTATCAAGATCTACGATATTTTTTACCTATACTATATGAATAGGCATTCTTCTTTAAGACACAGAGGCGCTACTTCTGTCAAAACATAATAATTGAACATGCTTTACTCCAATCATCTTGTGGCACTAGACAATATGCCGATGGCCTACCTGAACCGACATAAATGGAAGTATTCTCGTAAACTTCGCACGAGACATAAACTCGCCTACAAATGTACTTAACATTTTACGTTCCTAAATTATTATTAATTGTGGATAATATGGAATTAAGTTAGATAAGATTGTCGGTTATAGAAATGTTCGTGGAATACGTTTGAAGGCGCTGCACTGTGTCATTACAGAATGGGTATTAGGCAAGCATAAAATAAATAAGTAACGACTTTTACAATCCTGCTATTATTTGTGTGCAAATTCCTCACTTTATTCTTCTTATGAACATATTTTAATTATTGGGATGAAGCTTTTTATTGCAAATTTAATAAGAGTGATGCATAAGTTGAACCGGGCAGACCGGTACTAATATTAGTCATCAGCTCTAATTTTTGTAAAAAAAAAATTACATTACAATCATTGAAAAGAATGTGCAATTTTATAATCTTGAAAAATGTTACATGATTCGAATCTCGTCTTGCCTCCAAATACAGGCATTTAAAAGAGCCTCTAAAATGTATGACGAAATTAATTATGTATTCCTGTCTTTGATTGTGACATATTTATTGTATTTATATGCATAATTATCCACATTTAAATAAGTAATTAATGAGTTGCTAACATATGCGTTGTCAGATGTCACCCTTCTTCGAAGACAGATGACAGTGCACCGAGGTTAATCCCGAAGAGTACTTTTGTATGATAATAGCTCACGACTTTTTTCTCTTGCTAAGCTCTCGGAATAATGAAAGAGACATGTAATGGTGGCATGGTGTTGTTCATTTTTACATACGCATCTGTTTTTGAGATTAACGCAGCTTGTTTTCTTGGTGATGTATAAAATATTCATGAGGCGTTTATAGAACTTGATTAGTTGTGACGAAAACTTACTGCCGTAAACAGAATCACAAAATCAAATAGAAACCAGCTGTCTGCAAGCTGAAAATGTTAAAATAATTCAAACCAAAACTATGATCTCATCAATACATTAGTATGTGGATGTTAAGTGTGTGGGGTTTAAAATTAATTATTATAAACGCTACACAAAAACTGGCTGTGGGTTATACTTACCAATTAGCTCAATGGCGAATATGTTCATAAAATATGCTACTATCAAATTGAAAATAAAATTATTATTGTTAAGACTAAATTTAAATTTAAAAAACACTTTTCAATCAATCCAAACCACAATTCCAGGTGAAGTGACCCTCGAGCGTCCAGTGGAGGAGATAGCAGCGATCTCGCACGCCGGTGCGCCTATTCTCCTCACAGTGGTAGCTGAGGAGGTGCGGCTGTCGCGAGAGGAACCAGAGGCGATGTCCTCCACGGTGCAGCTCGCATTCATCCTGCCAGAGAGAGAGAACTCGCCGCCGTACTTTGAGAATCAGTTGTAAGTGTGATTCGGTGTTTGGAGACTGTCCCGCCCCCACTCCTACCACTGTAACTCCTGTAAGCCTGGATCAACAGTAGCACACAATGTAATGACATCGAGCATTGAAGCTCGGCGAGCCTCCGGGAATGTCTAACTTGTCTTTAACCCGCAACCAAATTAATCAGAAAGTGAAATTAATAGGAGGAAATAAATTATTGTCCACTTCCCTCAGTGCAAAGCGGGTGACAATGAAGTAAATAGGTACATAACCTCGCAAAAAGACTTTTGCTCCGGTGCTTAGGTAGGTAGTTTAAATAAAACGCAGTGATCGATTTCCAGTGTCCTTTTTTTATTGCGATGAATGACGAGAGGAGCATGTCGTTCGCCTAATGATAAGCGATACGACCGCTCATTAACAGTAGTAGAACCAAATATCATCATAAATTACAAAGAATTGCTTGGCATTCCACTGCGTTGGCCATCCTGAGAAATAAGATGTTAAGTCCCAATATCTCCAGTAGTTACTCTGGCTACAATGTCCTTCAAACCGAAACAACAGTGCATTTACATTTTGGCAGGAAAAATAGACATTAGGGTGATACCTACCCAGGTGCCCTCTCACATATGAGAGACCTACCACCAGAGGAAGTGGTGTAAGTGTAATATTCCGGTGCTTAGTTTGGTAGTTTATATGAAACGCAATGATCGGTTTATAGTGTCTGAGGCCCATCCACACGGTCTGACTTCTGTCACTGCAATGACCTTTTATATATTTCTCAAACTTGATTTACATCTACCTACTTTATTAAGTCTGTATAATAATACCACGCAATATTGAATTAACAGCCTAACAGTTAGTCAACTAAAACATATTTTCAAATTAAAATTTGGGTAACATATTAACGTACATTGTTGTAACAAATAATCGGTTTTAGGAAGCAATATCGCGATCCGATACAATGATTCAGAACAAGGAATGTATTATTGTCTAGATCACTATTGTTCAAATACTAAATGGTATTAACACCAATAAATACAACTATTTCAAACCAATTTTCGCGTTTGAAATACTTTCAATTGCGTGCAACGGAGCTATAAACGAAAGTTTCCCTACTTTCTTCAATTTCAAACTATGATTAGAATTTAATAGTGACTCATCGTATGTAATACGCTTTTATTTTAAAAAATACAATTAGGTATAAAACGTTTTAATATTGTAAGATTTTCTGTTGACCATTTACCATACATACTTATTGCTTTCGTTAACTGATACTGTAATTAAAATATTCTAATAAATGTAATCACCCTATTTGCTATCGCCCAACTGAGGGTTCTATTGAGAGGGTTAGGCCTTAGACCGCCACGTGGACTAAAAAAAATTAAGCTCTCTATCGTACGGAAGTTTCCTCACGATATTTTTATTCCCTGGCAAAGAACCCTTAAAGAACCTTATTTCATAAAACTTACCGTATTTTTTTTTTAATTTCAGTTACATCACATACTTGGATGAGAACGCGCCTCAAGGCACGGCATTGATGTTCAATGACCCCTACATACCACAGGTGAATGATAATGACGCCGGCAAGAACGGCGTGTTCTCTCTCAGCCTGGTAGGGAACAACGGCACCTTCGAGATATCGCCCACAGTCGCTGAGAGACACGCGCAGTTCATCATCAAAGTACGCGACAACACCATGCTGGACTACGAAGCTAGGAAATCTGTTATATTTCAGGTAAATATTTGATCATGCCATAAGTTTAAATTCAACTAGATCTCTAGTAACCAAGGATTTAAAGACAAGAAATACAATGTTTATAAAGAGAAGACCTGTTAATCTTGGAGCGAAATTAATGGAATAATGAATATAAATGTTTAATATCATAATCATCATCATTTCGGCCACAGGAAGTCCACTGCTGTAAATAGGCCTCCCGCAAGGATGTCCACATCGACCTGTCGGAATCAGTGTTTAATATTCATTTCATTGTTTTTCAGATTCTTGCCCAAGAACTTGGTCCAGCAACAAACTTATCAGTGACAGCGAATGTAACCGTCTACCTAAATGACGTAAACGATAACCCGCCGGTATTCCTTGCGCAGTCCTATGAAGTGGAACTCGCAGAGAACGTCACTGCCGGCACCAGGGTTATACAAGTTGCAGCCGACGATGTAGATACTGGTGCATACGGGAAAATACAGTTCACTGCCATATTAGGATATCTGAACACGTCACTGCACCTAGACCCTCTATCAGGGTTGATTACAGTCGCAACGAATAATCATGGCTTCGACCGCGAAGCTATGCCAGATTTGCATTTCTTAGTAGAGGCTAGAGATAATGACGGAGTAGGTTTAAGAGTAACAGTGCCATTAATTATTAAGTTATTAGATGTAAATGATAACCCACCTGAGTTCGAGAGGTCGCTGTACGAGTTCGTGTTGTCGCCGAGCTTGAACAATTTCACGTCGTCGGCGTTCGTGAAGGCAGTTGACAAAGATGCCGAACCACCAAATAATGTAGTCAGATATGAAATTATACAAGGAAACGGCGATGAAAAGTTTGCTGTTAATGAAGAAACAGGTATTAATGAATTATAATATTAAGGTTTATTCTGAAAAAATAGAGTAGAATAGTTCAGTCTCAGATACATACATGTAAGTTCAAAAATATTCATAGTAAAACAAAATATAATTTTAGAAGTCATAGTTAACCTTATTTAAGTATCTTATCAGCCTTTTACTAACAAGGATCTTATTTCATTTTCCAGGTGAACTTTATCTACTAGAAACCCTGAAAAGGACGAAAAAACAAAACGTAAACAGAAGGAAACGACAATCAGACTCGCAACAAGAAAGCGAAGTTTTTATACTAACGATCAGAGCCTATGATCTGGGCGTTCCAAGATTATTTTCTACGACGCTAGTAAAAATATATCCTCCGGAGAGTAAGACCAGGACGATGTCTTTCATAGTGCCTGGAGGTAATCCTGATAGGAAGAAATTAGAAGAAGTTCTAAGTACTCTATCTGGGGGAAAGGTGTCGATTATAGAGGTGAAACCTTATAAAGGTAACCCTAATGAACCAACAGATTTGAATGGGATGGAATCTAGTCAGGAAAAGTAAGTATTCAAGTTATCTTAGCAGGAACTATAGATAACGATACGATTTCTAGAATTCTCAAAGAATTTTCGTAACAAAATAATTATATTAGTATATACTTAAAATTCGACCTTGGAGCCATGTGATCAATTTCCCCTTTCTGTTTCAGAAGCGAAGTAATAGCCGTCGTAAGGATGACGAGCAATGCCGCTATCGATGTAGCAAAACTTCAAGAACAATTAGCAAAAAATATGACTGTATACACTACTGGGGTCAGTGGCGGTGCTGTTAATACTGGCTCTAGTAATAACCAAAATGTCCAGACATCTACGACAGACAATGACTCTGTAAGTAGACGGCTGCTTTATATATGTATAAACTTTAACTGATTACTGATTTGACGATTTGATACAATACATCCAACAGTTACATTGTCCACACTCCAAACTAAGATAAAAGTTTTAAGTCGTTTGTATTAGAAACTACGAGAAACTTTTCGGTCTCACGAACACCGCGACCCGAAACGATTACCTGTGGATACTTGGATTTGTCTCTATGCGGGGATCAAACCTGTTGACCCTCGGTTCAGAGCCGGTGTCAAACCAACTGCGTCGCAGAGGTTGTCGAAACGCAGTAGTAATTTTTCTATGATATTATAAAAGAATCCAAATTATTCACATGAAAATTAATAAACTTTGCCGCAGACATGCGTGACTCAAAAGTAAAATACTATTGTGTATTCTATTCTACTAATGAAATTACTTTCTGTAGCTAAAACTAATGCGTAAGCTAACGTAATTGAACATTTCTTTCTGTTTTAATCCAATGATAATTTGGCTCATGACAATGTTTTTTTTTTTGTTTCAGGGCATATACAGAGCGGAGAGTCGTTTACTGTTTTGGTTGTTAATTTTATTAGCAATATTAGTGGCTCTTGTACTCCTACTACTAATATGTTGTTGTATATGCGAAGGATGTCCTCTCTATATGCCTCCCAGGTAAATATACAATATTTATTTAAATTTTGGGTTTTTCACGCACTTATTCCGCACTTTATTGCTAATAAAATAATGAAGTTAGTTATGCTGGGACAGACATTGGTTTTTTATTTCTTGGGTGTGTTTGACTTGTTACGCTTTATTAAGAACACTTTTTTCTTTTAACAACAGACGCCAATGCACGAACTAATTCAACTGTAGAGACAGCTTTACTCCTCCTTAGGTAATTATTTTAAAACTTCTATTCACATCAATTCGTTCATTTGTTTTGTTTTCAAAGTCCACGTTTATTTGCACAACGTTCTCAAAAAGAAAAAACGAATATTTTACCAAATATATTTAACACTTAAAACTCACAGCATGCACCACAAATCTCGCTTCTATTCACAAATCACAATACGTTTTTCAATTAAATATATCATAACGGAGATAGGTACATAGATATCCATTAATAAATTCTAGGAAAAGAGTGATACGTGTCAACTCCACAGAGGACGACGTGCGTTTAGTGGTCCGGGACAAAGGGACTGGGAGGGAAAACAAGACGCAAAATATAGAGAATAAGTCGATACAACCGAACGAGTGGAGGCGGAGAGAGGCGTGGAGCGCCGAACAAGCAGACTTGAGGACTAAACCGACGCAGTGGAAATTTAATAAGAGAAACTACAGATCTAAGGAACCCTCCAAACCTTCGTCGACTCCGGGTGGCGACATAAGACACGAATTTGTACACGCGGCCGCTGCTAATGACTATAAGTACGATGACGCCAGACAGTCCTTCCGGTTAAGGTACTTATTACTGTAATATATTATGTATCTTAAAAATCTGTTTATTTAGTAACTCTAAAGTATTTGTAATCAAGTTGGTACTAATTTTTAGTTAAAATATGGTGTATTTGGTCTGCTTTGCTTCCCCTACTTTGAGGTTGAGGTTCTAATTTACTAAATGTTTATTTTATTACTTTTTGGTTTTCATAAACTAAACACAGTGTTTGATTTTTCCAGGGATGGCCCCAATATAATATTCACAAAAGAAATGCAACTTCAAGAAAGTTTCGACAATAAGCACAAAGAATACATAGAAGATTTAGAAAACGGCTACGACCGGATTGCAACCCTACACCATCACAGAAGAGAACACGACAACGACTCGATCCGTAGACACGAGATAGATCGTGGCTCTGATGTCGGTGTTTTTCTCAAGTCTGAAGCTGATAAAACTGATAAAAAGAAAGAAACACAAGAAAAAACACGCGCTCCATCTTCTCTTGGTAGAGATCAATATTTTATTAAAGAAGGTAATACAGAAATCCTCAGGCTAGTAACGAGAGGTAAAAACGAAGAAGAAAGGTATGTTAATCTACCCGTACATCAACAAAGACCAGTAACTTTAATACCACATACGCAGTATGTTGTGTTAGATAATGGTAAAGATCTACTAATGGAACGATTTATAAGGGAACAAGGAGAAGAAGCTAATAGTATACGTGAAAGGATGAAACAGGTAACGGACTTAGATGATATTTCTGTGGGCAAAGATGGAAAAAATATAAGTAAAAGGTCTAATTTAGGAACTGATGCACAAAATCAATTCCATGAATATTCTAATGTGCCGCCTGAAGTACCTGGTTCTATACCACTGAAGGCAGATTATTTACAATCAGCTCTATTAGAAATGCAAAATAAGTCTACAATTCATCAGGAATTGTTAGAATCATCTCTTAGAAAACAAAATGAACTATTACACCAAATACTCATTGAACGTGAAAGAATGTTACAAAACCAGGAAACAGCATCTCAAGTGGAAAGTAAATTGGAAACACAGAGTTTGCCTGGGCATTCTGTGATGGCAACGCAAACAGAATGCCACATAGGTACTCAGACTGAGCCACAGATATTACAACCAACAAGAAGAAAAGCTAGAAGCGATAATGATTCATACAGTGAAGACGATTCGCAAATGGTGGTCGAGAGCGACACAAAAAAAGTAGCGTGGGTAAAAAGAAAAAAGCCAAAAAAGAAAATCAAACATAAAGATCCAAGAAGAAGTATAAGAGTATACGATTTAAAAAGAAAAATTAAGACTCCCATTATAGAAGAAAGTGAAGTATCACCGTCACTAGAAAATGAAAAACATGTAAAAATAAGTAAAACGAATGAAAGGGAGGAATATGTGAAAAAATACGGTGATATGACAAAAAGCGTAGTTACAACGTCTAAAAATGAAACTGTTTCATCAACACAAATTTTAATGGAAGATGGGGATAGAAAGTCGAGACTCAGAAAGGAAGTATTGATGGAAATTTCGGATTCACTTGAGGATAAAGTAGAATCAGATATCAGTGAAAGTCATGCTCGGAGGCAGCTACCTCTAGCCTCTGAAGATCTGTCGTCTACGAAGACTAGACTAGCTCTTGAACATGAAGACAACAAGATGAGAAGTAGTTCAGCTTCAAAAGATAACAGAAATTTAATTTTCTCCAGACAAGGTTCTTCGACAGAAGCCCGGGACGAGGCTGAAGAAATAAAAAGGTTAAAATCTCCAGATATTGAAATCGCACCATGCAAACAAGACAGCTCTAGTAATGCGGAAGGGAGTAAAAAGAAAGCCACAGAAAGCGAAGAATCCACAAAACCAGCTGACAAACCGACTCAAAAGAGTCTACCCAGGTATATGCAATGGTATGGTAAAAAATCCGCCTCGACATCAAAACCAGCAGCACCGGAAAAAGTGGCTCCGAGTAAGCCAAAAAGGCCATCAAAGTCAAAAAACGAAGACGAAAGAACTAGCAGGTATGGCAGAATAGCGAGTAAGGACAATCAAGGTGACAATGCGGAAGCAAAAAAAAACTTCAAAGCAAAAGAAAATGAATTTATCCATCCTCGTATTCTTAAGGAAGGTAAAGTCACTCCCGTTCCTGAAGGACCTCTCCCTGATGTTCATCCTTTGCTACAACATTCAGAACATAGGTATGAACGACAGTACGAAAATCAGAACCCATTATGCTACATCCAACCCACACACATTCCCAAATATTTGGGACAGCAGAATGTACCTGCGCTACCGCCAAGGCAATCAGTAGACCAACCAATATACGTAAATCAAAATGAAGTTAAGAACAAAGACGCAAAGCGGGAATTATCTGAAAGTGCCTTAACTCATAGTATATCGATATCATCTAACTATGAAGATGATAGAAAAACAGCTCCAGAAGTCCATGTCTCCAAGATAAATATTGGTGGAGACGCCGAAGTAAGTCACAGGAAAATAGAGGACAACGACTCTGGGATTGCCATGAACACGTTAGTACAGCAAACAGGGAATATTAAGAGGTTACCCATTACTGAGAAGAAAAGCGTCTTCACAATAGCGTATGACGACGTCCAAACAAAGCAATTAAGACCAGACAGTAGTTCAACTTCTTACTAATGATATATTTAATCCGTATATTGAGTGCCTTATAATTGTGTACCTAATTTTCTTGAGAGACTTGTACGTTCCGTCCCGTATTTTATAAATTGTATTCATGAACAGTATTGTAAATAAATTATTATAGTTAATATACAATTGATACAACTGCCTTCATTTGATGACTGTTATAATAATTTAGAATATTTTTTCATAAAATGTAAATATCAAAGTTGAAACTGCAGTTTAAGATTATTATTTAATAAATTATAGTTGTAGATGTAATGATACTCATTTGTACATATTTCTTTATTCTACTATCGTGATACACGCTGATAGTGTGTGATATATATTTGTTACAAAATATAAAAATATATACTTATTCCACGATGACTTTTATTACACCTTTACTTAGATTAAATAATATTATAGCACGTTTTTATACGAATTTACAAAAAAATATATAGTGTCAAGAGAATGATTTGTGTGTCTGCAATTATTTTTTCATTTTTTTTGTATCTTGGAATATAGCAGAATGGGTTTGGTTTAATACAAATCCGTTTTGAATTGCTAAAACTGCTATCTATTGCATTTAATTCGAACCACGTTTATTTTTGGTGAATAAAATAGTGCACACAATATGTAGATGGCGTTGGCAGTGTATCAAAAGATATAGTATTTAATAATAATAATAATACAACAATAATTAATAAATTGTACTTAATGATCTATTCTTAATTTATTTCAATCGATGCATAATTCTTCCTAATTTGGATTCAAAATCCAACACTTTATTTACCAAGCTCACAATTTAGTACAAACAAATTCAGGTAGATGGCACTACTAACATCTTTTAAACTTTTAAAAACTAGATGCTAGATGGGGTTGCTATATAAAGTAAAACGCTCTTTAAAAAATTAATTACAATTTTATGACAGAATTAAAACAACAATTAAAAAAAAACATTGTTATATTTACAATTAACGTGCAAGTCAATAGCGTTTAGTAATAGACATCTATTACTTTCGGTACTGTAGGCATTGCCTATTTGTTCTGGAATATTTAGGCATGGGGAATATACAGGAACTCAACCCATCGCCGTCCACTACTGGAATTAGGCTTCCCTAAGATTGCGCCAAGCATACTGGACTTGAGCAGCCCTATGTGAAAAATTGATCATAATGTCAGAACATTCAGTATCGTAATTTTCGCATGTATATTTCCTGAACCTATATAAATAATGCTGGCACAACGCTATTAACAAAAAAGTAATTAAATATTTTGTTTCTCAATGTTTCCTCCGCCGCTAAAATATCATATCTATTAATCACATTCTATTCAAGTCATTTAAGTCTGAGTATAAACTTTAACAATGTTCAACGGCAGTCAATCATTCGCATGAACCGCTTCATTCAGCTCATTTGCACAGACGAGTCGCGCGGAAAATTATTTCTTTTCATATTCCCATTTTTTCGTCTTAGTTAAAGTTTTCGTCGGGGAGTTTGCGATTTCTCTGTTTATTTTTCATTTTTTTTCGCTGCGTAGGTAGATTCACTAATTTTTATTCTCGCAGTGTTTACTTTACCCGCTGCTGTAGCGGAGTTTTTTGTTTTTGGCTGTTTCGTGTCGAGTGGAAGTAATTTTATTAGTCTTTTAGAAATCTTTGTGATTGTGTTTATGACTACAACTGCTATTACACACGACTGATGGTAAGGGTAATTGTAGTAAGTCGTCGTATTATATTATATTCCATAATAAAGTCATTTAATGTTGAGGTTGTCAAAACTTACAATATTATATCGCTTTTCTAAACACATCCTTAAATTTTCAGGTCGTAATTCTACTATCCCTAGGACAAACCAAGGCGTACTTGGTTTGGAGTCGTCGCGCAGATTTTTTCATCATCCATGGACAGAAGGTAAGAAATTATTTTACTAGTCTTTACGTTTTGCTGCGTAATTCTCATTGGTGACAATCCTTCCCTTTCTTTTCTATATTTATATAATTATTTTGAGAGAGTTCACACTTCCTCGTTATTTATATTCTGTTTGATTATGTTATTCAAATTAATATTACTTTTATTTGTCAATGCTCTCTATTTACATTAGTGACGTTAGTCAACCCAGTGTTTGCTTGCCAAATTAAAACAACAGCACTAACTAACCGACATATAATTTAAACCAAAATTTCATCATTTTTTAAACTTAGAAAGAAATATAATGATATAAATCATAGCAAAAACTTATTAAATTTATGCGCATTAAAAAGACAGTGGCAAGTTATATTAAGAAAAGTACCAGGGCGACAGAAACAGACATGAGGTATGGAAATTACGTTTCCCCGCGGCAACTTGCTTTCACGGTCCACTGGGCTGATCATAATAAAAACTCACGCCGTCGCCTTCGCACAGAAGTTTGACCATAAATTCGGTGGTCGGTGCTGTAATCGCCCGAGGTTGCCGACGGCGAAATTCTCTCTAGGATTTTTGTAATAAGCTAGCTGTCGCTCGCGGTTTTGCTTATTTTTTGTAGTTTTGTGATATCCTTAGAGGAATGAGTTTTTTGAGGATCGCTATTATTTAAATTGAACTAATATTGTTCAAATAAATGTACTAGATCCTTAATTTTTTCCAATCACAAGTTTGGTCATCGTTTTCTATTCTGGCCCTACTATGTCGAGTATACGACAGTTTTGTATGTATCACACATTTCTGATACAATTGACAGGATCAGGATTAGGACTGATATTTTTAAATTACATTTTTTAACCGCAATCAATATGTTATTTGCAAAAAAAATATACGTGAAGTTCTAGTTTTGGGATCCAAGATGATATAAAAGAAACCTAAAAATATAAAATAAACGCACCAACGTGCGTATAATTTTATAACAAATGTTACGAATAGCACTACTCGCGAAGTTTTTTCGCTTTGTTTTCCCCGAGGGCGATCCGAGACCATTAAAAAGGTTAGGGCGGGCGATATTTTATGCGATTTTAAGTGTGTAACGTTCCTAATGTCCATTTTATTGTTGCTTGAATTATGAAGGCATTTCGGTAGAGCGTGAAACCAAATATGTATATTACAAAGATTCACGACTCTTGTGATAATGGCAGATGTTGAGCGGAAATTAAAAATACCTAAAATGGATCTGCGGTTTTTGTTCAACGATAAATTGTAGATACTTACAATAGCCTTTTTCCCAGAAGGGGTAGGCAGAGGTGCAACCGGGACACCCACCCGTGCCCTAGTATTTAAACCGGCGACCATCGTGAACAATGTTGGTAGTCGTGTGTGGTCCTTTACCAACAAGCCACCATACACGTCACTACTATAATGACGTCTAAACTAAAAAAAAACTTTTACACAAATGCCAGCGTAATGAAAGCCGAAGCTCATATAATGAAGTGAAAACTTGAAAGCAGCGAATTGAACATACTCTGCCAAAACTTGAATTATACCAAAATAAAAACGAAGTTCAAATTAATACACCCAGTCAGTAATCTCATTGAAATTATTTATTTATTAATAAAATAACTTCAACCCAAAAAATAAACATAACAATATATCGCAAAATATTATTAAAGTATCTACGTGTTTCCTCAATTATGGAAAATTAATTACCGACATCATTCTTAATCTATCACAAAAAATATCCACAAATAAAAATCTTCGAACATTCTTCGTCTATGTCACCCAAGCAATTGTAAAATACGATCAAGACAAAGTCTCTCACAAGTGACGTCTGATACCTCTCATTATTCCCGCAGTGAAGGGTTAAGTTTGAAGTATCATTGCCATTTATTAATGGTCAAGTTAACCCTACGGACCGCGGAACGAAATTAAAACTGATTGCCCCAACTGAATTATTAAATCGCTGTCATTTGTTTCGAGATATAATCCGATTTAATTGAAACGAAATTTATTTTCATTTTCTTTGTTTAAAATAAACGTTTTCTCTGGGTGTTTTTTAAAATATTTATGATTTAGGGACGGAGAAAATTTTATTTTATTTATATATATATTTTTTTATTTATTCGTTTTATATATTTTATTTATGCGTATATTTATGCCTTCGTGCCGTAGATGGTTTAGCGCTGGCTGTGGAACAAAAGGTTCGATCACCCCACCGAGCAGAATGTTTGTGAAATCTCTAGATATTTGTTTCCCGTATGTGTATTTGTGAGACCCCAAAAATCCGTTCAAATTTTTTTTATACAGGTAACCACGACGCAACACTTCTATCTTATGGGGTCAGGTATATTATGTGACTATTGGTTTAGGAGGTTATTAATTTATAAGATATGATGAAATTGAACATGAACACATGAACATGAGACAGAAACATGCGTTAAACATAATATAATTACCGAGAAGTATTACGAACATAGCCTACGTAAATTTACAAAAACACTAATTAAAATTTTCTTCATTAATTTCACCAATGAATTGTGTGACGACAAAAATTGACACTTATTGCTTTCGCCCGAATTTATCCAAGAAAAACCAATTAATCACGTCGGCTCTGTCCAATAAATCCCCCTACGGACTTTAATTATTTTCTTATGATTTTAATTTTTACTCCCTGCCACCCTCCGTGAAGTCTCGGATTGAACAACTGTCTCCACTCGCATTTCTAAGTTAGAAGCTTTTATTAATAAAGGTCCGAGATAATTAATACTACTTAAATTTTGTTTAAGCGTTCTGAAACTTAATTGAGATTTTTTGAGATGCAAAAAAGTTTTTGACGCAGGTGTGAGGTTGGAACGGAGTTGTTTTATTTATTTTCATCAACAATCTTGTTACTGACGATCTTCTTCCGTCGGTATTTTCATTGTAGAAGATGTTTAGATTATTATTTTACTACCAGCAGCTTGCCTTTGATTAACTTTTATGGAATGTACTGATCTATTAATCCACAACGAATTCGTCTCATTCAGAAATTGCATGTTGCCATTTTTAATATGTTTCTGCTTAATTTTTTATTGCTCACATCAGCATCATCTTTGAGACCAAGACTGCAAAATGTCTCTAGACTATCTCTATATCTTTAAGTATAAACTGGTAAGTTTGCCAGTCTTATTCAAAGACAGTTTATAAACCTATTTTTGCTATAGAATATTTTGTCTTCTTGTTTCTATCTGAATTGAAAAGTCGTTCGCAAGAGACAAAATGTTCGATAACTAAAATGGGATAATAAAATATTTATGCATAAGGCCGTCAGCCTATAAATTCATTTCTTTTGTCAAACCTGAATAAACAAAAATAAAAATTGGTCCCTGCGTTACTATGACAGCCGATTTTCGACAAAATTCAAAAACCTCGCAATTAGTCCGCCATTTGTCCTTAACAAAAGGCCGTCCCTTTCTTCCGAAATTACTGATGACTTCAATAAAAATAATTCTTGTCTTTTAAGCAAATTGCATCGCGAAAAGTCCAAAAGCCTTTAATTAAGGGTTGGCCACCCCGTCCCGTAAACATCGTCGCGGCCGTCACCTTTTATTTTTGTTAATTCCAAGGCTCTTTCTTCGCCGCATAAGTTACTTCGCCCCCGCCAGATTCTTTACGCCTTTTTGTCACCGTTTGAATTCTTTTGAGGGAACCCTTTCTTCCCATCTGCCACGCCCGTCAATATTAACTCCACGACGAGTTAAACTTTTTAATATCCGTTAAATTTTGTTACGTTAAGCGTGATGCCCTTTAAATAGGATTGGAAAAAAAGACCTCTTTTAACTTTACTTATAGTTATGCCTTCGTACCTCTAGAAATATATACAAGAATTGCTATGATATACATAAAATCTGCACTAGCTTGGCACACTCGAAAGAATTTTTGATTGAAGAGGAGTCCCCTTCAGCAGGGACCAATTCAGTACTATAAAAGGTACATCTACATGTTATACTTTATGTAGATGCAACGAAGGAAGTCTTAACAAAGAAACTTCCCAAAGATATTTCTTAAGATTCATTAAATTATTCACAAGGGAAAGGAAAAAAATAATGTAAATTAGAATTGGAATGTTTTAAAAAAAGTTGTTTTTACACAAGAGACGTTGGACGCGGTTGTCGGGACATGGAATTTTTAATCCATTTCCCTGAGACGATTAATATTCAAGAGTCGCCCGGTCTGGTTCATCTCCTCAGTGTTATTGCTCGGACGCCATCTTCGCCTTACTTTCGCTTTGATTTCCAAACTAATTACCTCCCTTTTGTGGTTAATTGTATTCCGGAATTGGCTCGGAATTATCGTGGGTTTCGGATTCAGCACCTTTTTGCTTTTACAGGTTGATGTAAAATTATGCGTTTTAATCCGATAATGTGGAATTAAATTGTGGATATTGGCTACTGATATAGAATAGCTATGTAATATAAATGGGCTTAAATAAATCGGAAATCTTTATTTTCAAAGAATGATAAATGTTATTTGACATACCACACCATATAAGGCACTGACAGTGATCTATTGACATGCATATAAGTTATCAGACACAGGAAAAATAATAAGTGCTCTATTCAAAAAAACGATCTATCATTTTAATCACAATTTTAACTGTAGGTTAGAATTTTGGTCACTTAAAAACACACATGGCGTTACAAAATTCATGTTCGGCCTCAGATTACCACTTCAACATAAGTATGAAATTTAGAACAGACCGTATTAATTGTCAACAGTAACGTTTGTATTGACAAATGCATGGTGGCCTGTTGGTAAATGGACCAGACGCGGCTGCCAGCAAATCACGGTAATCACGGGTTCAAACCCCGGGGTACACCTCTGACTTTTCGGATTCATGTGTGTATTGATTGCCAATAACCACTCACTTTAACGGTGAAGGAAAACATCCTGGAGAAAAGGAGAAATCCTGCTTAGTATAAATAAATAAATAAATAAATAAATAACACCCAACAGTCACATACATAGTCCTGACCCCACACTAAGATCGAGTCTTGTGTCGCAGGTATCAGGAACTACGAGAGACTTTTCGGTCTCACAAACACCCAGACCCGGAAGAAATATTTGTGGGCCACACAAACATTTCTCTCGGTGCGGGGATCGAACCCGCGGCCTCTCGTTTCACAGGCGGCGTCTAACCAACTGCGCCACGGAGGCTGTCTGAGGAGTATAGCGAAGTTGTAAGAATTTCCTTGGCATGTAAAGTCCGCCAACCGGCAATAGGTCAGCGTAGTGGACTATATGGCCTAACCACACTCAATCGTACTCTCGATTGTAGACGAAGCCCGTGCCCCGTAGTGAGGCGTATACACTGATACAGTACAGTAACGTATTAATCTAGCACCAATAAATCTGTCTCAAACATACTCCCACAGTTCAAAACTGAGGCAATTACACAAACACATAATGCCTGTTTTGCATGAAACTCAGCAGTATTGGCTTAATATATTCAATATCCGGCCAGATGATAATACGGTAGGCCGGGTAGAATCCATTATGGGTGTTTATTTGACCCGTGAGTAGTGCTGCTAAGACAACAGGGGTGACCGCTGTTGCTGTGAGATCTTAATAGACACAAGTGTTGTTAAGACATCTGTGGCTTAGGAAATAATATTTTTTATACTGTAATATTTTAATCATATTTGAGAGGCCAACTGGTTAGGAACCACCGCAAAGTTTATTTCTCCCGCCAAACAGCAGTGAAAATGCACTGTTGTGTTTCGGATTGAAGAATACTGTAGCCAGATTAACTACTGGACATATTGAGACTTAGCATCGTATGTCTCAGTCAAGTCTCATTTTAATTCAAGGTGTTGTTTGTCTTTGCTGTTGTTCATGCTGTCTCATCGATCATAGCAATTAAAAAAAAAACAATATTGTAGTAGAAATAAAGGTCCAGAACTCTATATATAGCTTTTAAGAATCATTATTCATAACTAACTATAAATGAAACAATGAACGAAACGCAAAAGTAAAACTTACTTTGACGTAGGTTTTCAGCAAGAGAGTGATACAACGTGGTAGAGTTGAGATTTATTGGTACAGTAGTTTTAACAAACCATAGTAAGGTTCTACCACATATGAATACGCACAGAAATGCAATTATTTTAATAAATACAGTGAACCAAAATTGACGTCCTTCAATAATCAAATACATCCATGTAATAAAATCTGAGGAATAATAATAAAATATTCCTAACCTCGGCATATTTTGACACCGTTTCCTAATATGCATAAGTAAACATCAATACTGAAGCCGTAACAAAATAAAGGAGCGAAGATAAACAGCGGTAAGAAAAACAAAGGTGAATAGAAATGGCAGTCTTCGTATTTGGGATTCAAATCTCGTGCGCTGACATTTACGTTATAAAGCACCGCCGTGGATTGCGATCGGAAAATTGTATATGAAAATATTTTTTTTTATATTTTGTTTTTTATTGATAGAATCAATATATGTGTGTATATAAATTATGATGTTTCGAAAATAACATATTCATTATTCTAATTGTGTTTTATGATAACTTTTGAATGGGTATGTTTATTCTTTCAAAATTTTTTTTACGTCTATTAATTATTTTCGTTAATTTACCAATTTCAATTAATAGTATAGAATAATTCATCTAAATTTCAATGGTATGTAAATTCCGCCAGCCCACACTAGGCCGTCGTGGTGGACTATACGACCTTACACATCTCAAACGTACTCTCGATTGTAGAGAATGCTCGTGCTGTGATAGGACATTTATAGGCTGATGTAGTACAGTACTGCAACCAAGGGTCAGAGGTAATTTCCTTAATTAAAGTTCTTTTATGTCTGCATTTACAATAGTGTATATACTTTTCCTCTTCATCTGTTTTACTGTCAAAAACACAACTTTACAATATATCTTGCAACAAAAACACCACACAAAATAGTTCAGTAATTATAAACATTCTATAATTGTTGCCCCCTTCACCCATATTCTCAAGTGACATCCCACATTGTATGAGGTGAAAAATATATGCACCCTACGAGGGCGTAATAAACGGCGCGGGGGGTGATATTAAAATTATAAACAAATAAAATTATTCTAAACACGCCGCGCGGAACTCTTCATGTGTGTATTATGAAGGCGAGAATTGTGTTTTGAGGATTGTTACTGAAGATGTTTTTTCTGTCAGTATACGCTGATGATGACTGGCCTATGTGCCGATGATAGATCTGTTATGAACATACATATATATATACATAAACTTACACCTTCTTCCCAGAAGGAGTACGCAGAGGTTTCCGTGGTAGCAACCAGAACACCCACGTTTCGCCTTGTGTATTTCGCCGTATTGGGAACCAATTCCTGACTCCGAGCTGATAATGAATAGAAAAATCCAATATCACTTTGCCCAACCTGGGATTCGAGCCCAATAATACCGTAGTACAACTAAGCCACAGAGGCGGCCAATTTTTACGAATATGTGGTTTATTAAAAATTAATATAGAAAATAAAGGCCGCCAACGCGTCTGCATGTCCTTTGGTGGTCGAGATAGTCATGGACGGCGATGATCACATACCATCAGGTGAACCTTATACTCGTTCGCTTCAAATAAAAAAATCAAATCTTGATAGCCTCCGTGGCGCAGGTGGTTAGACGCCACCTGTGAAACAAGAGTCGGGGGTTCGATCCCCGCACTAAGAGAAATGTTTGTGCATCCCACAATTTTTTCTGTCGGGTCTGGGTGTTTGAAACCGAAAAGTCTCTCGTAGTTTCTGATACCAATGAGACAAGACTCGATCTTAGTGTGGGGTCAGGACTATGTATGTGACTGCTGGGTGTTATTATTTATTTATTATTATTTTTGTATCAGCCCATATACTACCATATAATAATAACCCATATACGTCCTACCGTAGAGCACGGGCCTCCTCTACAATCGAGAGTACTATCGAGAGTGGTTAAGGCAGTATAGTCCACGACGTTGGTCTAGTGCGGCTTGGCGGACTTTACATACCATATAAATTCTTACAAATTCGCTATAGTATGCAGGTTTCCTCACGATGATTTTCTTCTCCGTTAAAGGTATGTCCTTTAACGTAATATTATATAATTTATAATAATATGCTATTTTTTAAAAAAAAAATTATTGTGATGTGGATGCTATGTATTAATATAAAGATATATTTTACGTGCTGTTTTATGTATAAAAATCCCTTTATATTTTAGTTTTACATCAATATTTATATTTTTTTCAGGTACTTAACATGACCACACTACATTGCAGCTTAAGGTAAGTGGATATGTTCTTACTTATTTGACACATTGTATATTTAGATACTGCGAAGTTGGTAATAAACATATTACCATATTGCCAATATTAGGTTAAATACTATGCATAAAACTGTTATTTACGGATTTTATCGCATATTTGGGATTTTTAAATCACCAAAAAAAAACCATTCATTTTTTACCTTCAAGTTATCAGAGCATTAAAATCAAAAATGAAAAAATAACTCCTAGGAAAATACAATTTCCCGAGGTTCGACGGCGCACGAAGTTTTTCATCCATCGGCATATAACCCCGTTCCCTTTATTTTATATTAAAGCGATAAACATGTCGATCTCTGGAGTCACGCGTGGCCGCCTCCCCTCGCAACCCCCTTTGATTTGGGGTAGGGGTGGCAAGCTTAGAAAAATCAGTATTGTACTAATAAAAATAAGCCTGTGAAACGAGAGGCCGCGGGTTCGATCCCCGCACCGAGAGAAATGTTTGTGCGGCCCACAAATATTTCTTCCGGGTCTGGGTGTTTGTGAGACCGAAAAGTCTCTCGTAGTTCCTGATACCCACGACACAAGACTCGATCTTAGTGTGGGGTCAGGACTATGTATGTGACTGTTGGGTGTTATTTATTTTTATTTTATTTAATTGTGTCGAGTTCATGGTGTGTTGAGAATATGTAGATCTGGATACGGGCAGGATGGATTTTTCTTGATTTGATAACCCTGGAAAAATAAGAGGAAAAATATTTTACAAATTGAGACAGTAAAGGCTGCTCCAATTATTCATGTCGGCGGTTTGAATCTACCACAAACCTCGTACTGTAAATAAAAAACACAATCGCTAACGCGCACTTAAGACAATATTTATATCAATTTTGTTTAGTTAATATCTCCAAGACACAGTCATGTAAAAAAAAGTATATATTCAAAACTAAAGATTTACAATTCCTAACACATATGTTTAATTTCTTAATTTCAAGTAATGAAAACAATGTGATAACAAATTCCACATTTGAATATTTACCACGTGACAACCCTGTAAGCAAGGCATTTCGTATATCCTCGCTTCAAATATGCAAGTCATGGGAAAACGCTTATCACGGGCCTTAGATAGCGTCCCGATAGATATGAATTATGGTGTAACATATTGCCAAGAGATCTGTGACTATGAGTTTTCAAGGCGTTAGTAAATGTAGTTCGGACAAAAAATTACCCTTCATTTATTAAATTGTATTAAAATTGTAATACGTACCTACGCTTAAAATAAAAAAATAAAAATTTTACTGGTGGCAGGTCTCTCATATGTGAGAGGCCATCTGGGTGGGTACCACCGCAGTGTCTATTTCTCCCGTCAAACAGCAGTGTAAATGCACTGTTGTGTTTCGGATTGAAGGGCATTGTAGCCAGAGTAACTACTGCACATATTGAGACTTAACATCTTATGTCTCAGGATGGCGAGCGCAGTGGAATGCCAAGCATTGCTTGGTAATTCAAGGTGTTGTTTGGTTTTGCTACTGTTTATGAGCAGTTGTATCGCTTACCATCAGGTGAACGGTATGTTCGTCTTGCTATTCATAGCAATAAAAATATATATATTATGGAAGAATCTAAGTAAAATAGATTTAGCGTAGAGAGATAGAGTCCCATACTAGCCAATCTTGACAGCTACATGAATGAGTTGGTCGACCAGATTAAGATTTACCTATTTAGATAATAAGACTAAGCATCTATAATCGAGAGCAAATATTCGGAAAACGGAAGCAATATTTAGCATTAGAAGGGTATTTATTAGTTTAACGTATGAGAGTTGTCCCTCTCACATTCTTCAGCCCCAGTCAGTCTTTTTCTGAACACAGGCAACCTCGAATGATTTGCATAGCTACATTTATACGAGACTTTAATTTAAATAATTCCTTCACTAATCCAACTTTATAGTTTAACTCTGCGATAATTCATAGTACTTACACCATTATAATCGTCTATTCTCGGTAGCCACGTGCCAGGCATAGTCTAGTGTGGGCATCACAGTTTTCCAAGTTTACTCTTTTTTTATAAATATAAAAGTACAATAAAGATTATTATTATTACTTCAAAATGCTCCTAACCGTAATAACCTCATAGATTTTTTTATCAATCGTCACAATTCAATAAATGAAAAATGCACATTCATTTACAATCTATATTTCCGATCATATATCCCCCGTCCATTGGCCACTTAATCCTATCGCTAACCCTCGACCGACAGCCAGTTAAAAATGATGTTGACCACCCATGCACCCTGATTAATCGCTTCAGCGAACTTTTCCATCTTTTTCATCCAGTAAGTAGCTCTTATTTGCACTTTTTTATACTCCATCTATCATTGGTTCTTCCTAATGGTGGATTGGGTGTGAAGAATTGCATTATATTTGGGAATTGTAAAAGCGAAGTAACTGTGAAATAAAGTTAAATAAAATAATTTTACATCGCCCAGAGTAACAGTTATGTATTTGCGAAGCATCGCTACTCAAATATATTTTTTTTAAATTTAAAACTTAGTTTAAACTTCAAAGCCCTTGTGTGGCTGTTCAAATAGAAATCTGTATGTTTTGATGTATATTTTGAAATATATTTAGCTTTACATATTCAAATATGTAATTATCTATGTAAACAATACAAATACCGTAATACAAATCCCAGCACGACTAATTGAGTTACCCTAAATTATTTTTTCTTACACTGTACCCACAAAAATTTGCAAGAATGTTACCATTGCTACATGCAGAATTAGAAACTATTTATTATTAATTTCAATATAGAAATAACAAGACATATTAAACTTTAAATCAAACACACAAAGCGCATACATTGTCAAATTAAAAATGAATATGAAACATGGCTCACACGAAAGGGTTTTACAACACCGTTATTAGCAATAACAACAGTATCTCGAGGTATTCCCTTCAATAGAAGCCCATAAAGCCACTGTTCGGTGTGTGAACAAGCGGCCGCTTGGGACGACAAACTTCCGAAATTCCCCGTCGACTTGTCGCGAGCAGAGTTTTACGGCCAAATTAATATGGCAAATTAATGCGTTGCTCCACTGTATAATTTTCGCATACGAGGGTTTCTTGCTCGACATATTGTAGGGTTTCAAATCATTTTTCCATATGGAAATGATGTGAACGTACCGTACAAGACAACAGTGGTATGCTAATTAAAGGAAAACAGAACGCGTTCTGTTTGTTTTTAGCCAGCGACGATACGAGAAAGTGTTTGTTTTTTAATCGTGCTCAAGGGGTACGTGGTCAGATGGAATTGAAAGTAAACTGAAATGGGTAAAGGATGAAAACGTGGTGGCTGGGAATGCATTTGAAACCTACCTATTTTCAAAAGTGCAAATGGAGCTCACCAGGCTGCCAATTTTATTGGTATATTTTATCCGAATATTGTTTAAAGACCCCGTCCTTCAAAGTCATCATATTCACCTACAGGAAAATCCACTATTTAAAATGAGCACCTCTGACAATACTAATAGTAATCAATTTCAATGATTGTACGAAATCTAATAAGTAATCACAAATAAACCGAAATATTTTAATTTCCTTAATCTCGATATTTATGTCTGAATACATACAATTCAAAATAACATCGTTTCCATATTAAAACTATCCTTAAAATTTTAATGTAATGACAAATAAACCGATATATTTCAATATTCAATTTCCTTAATCTCGATCTTTATGTCTGAATACATACGATTCTCTATAACATCGCTTCCATGTATAAAAAAATTCTTAACATTTTAATTTTGGAAACATATTTCACTCCAAACGGTTGCATACCACCTTGAACAGTAGTACAATCTCCTCAAGAACAAGAAGGGTACACCTTTTAATTACACGAAAAGTTACGGATACACTCTTAAGGAGAACATGTGAGTTTATGAGTGCTATTCGTCTCGACGATTGAGCAGATGGGAGGGACTCTGTAATGAGGACACCTCGCAATAAGCGACGCTTGATATGCAGTAAAAGACATTTACTAAGTCACCGGTTGAGTTTAATTTGAAGTTGGTATAAGACTTTGGATAAATTTAAAAAATACGAGAAATTGAAAGCCATGATTGAAAGAATTTAATTAAGAGGATGTGAATTTAAGGAAAGGCGACATCTATTGTTCTTCTTGAGGCATTATTGTCGTTAGAACCTGTTTTAGTAATGAATAATAGAATAATAAAAATGTTTTATTAGACACAAAATATTTGGTTACAATTCTTGGTAGTGCTATCTCCTAAAATAAGCCTTCTTATATAATATGAGGCTTTTTGTATATATTTAAAACAATGTAATCTAAAATTAACAACAGCAATAAACTCTCTGAGGCTGAGGACACCAATGACAGTAAAGGAATAAAAGCGATATGATCGTGTGGTTATACAGAAAAACTAATACAATACACTGATCCCTGCAAAACCGATAAATCAATTGCCCTTAGAGATGCTTAAACTAATTCATACAATTTTATCTCTATCAATATGTACCGTACAATTTACCATACAATACATTTAAACGTAAGCAATCGTCGATCTAATTAATTAACGTACACACAAACATAACCTATGGAATATGAATACATGGCCGACAATATCGGAGGCAAACAATTAGAGGCAACTTAAGGGAGGAGGGACGGAGATTAAGTTATACATGCGGGCTAAGGGAACCTGACTCAGGAAGATTAAGATTCATCGAAAGGCCCTTACATGGAGCAAACATTGTGTTACGTACCGGTGTCTTGCCGATGTTTGTTGAACGTCGGATGTTAATTTCGTATTCAGTATTCACCCTTGCGATTCGTGGCTAATATTAATATTTCGGGGACATTGGTTACACTCTTACTTAGCGTCTTGGCTTTGGGTTTCGTGTGGATTGAGATTCAATAAAAATACCAGCAAAATCTTTGGAAAATTTCACATTCAATAATATTCGCTAAAATCCAAAAAAAAACAGGTATTGGTAGCGTAAAATACTTCGTTGTTTAATAGGAAGTTTCATGCAAATCGAACTGTTTTATCTGTTCACGACATTCATATTTCAATCACAAAAATTTTAGTTATATGCGACTACCGAGTTACATGAAATTTGTAGCAATTTAAAAGGCAGTCAAAAATTGCTTATCCAAGAAAACGGACATGTCTGATAGTGCATATAAATATTATTTAATCTTGCAAATTAATTCTTCCACAGCATAGTCTTCATTATGATGAAACTATAGCTCAAAACTAGTAGTAAATATAATCGTATCGTATACATACCTACATAAAATATCCTCCAACCGCTCCTATTGAAACTGCTTCCACATACTCAACAGTCCCTTCAATAAATTAAACAAAACAAAGTAGAAATTAGGTTTTCTTACGGTCTCATTTGCGGCTACAAACAAGGGGAGGTGTCAGTGCGTCGTTAGCGCCGCCTTCGGGCAGTCGCAGCTGACCGCCTGGGGATATTACCTCACTATTAAACTGCTAAGAGGGATATTAGTGCGCCCCAGGGCCTTGTCATCTGAATAATTTGACCTCTTAATTGTCTTTGGTTCTTGCGGTTTACTGCTCTTCGAGTTTGAGGAAGTAAAGCGTTTAAAACAATTGAAGGCTGTGATAGTTATTGGTATTATAGTAATATAGTTTATTTTTAATTGGTAAAAGAAGATCAATTTAAGATATTATGTATAATGACAAACTGTGCAACATTCTTTACAATATATTGTATAAATAAAAATATTTGGGAACTCTTAACAATTTTACAACAGAATCTTCAATGAACTAACAATATTGCGAAATTTTTGAAACTAAACATCTGTAAAGATAAAATCGTCAATTTTCAAATTTTCAATAGTAAAACCTCGCGACCTTATATGTATATATTAGAACATAAGACTATACAAAGAAGAGACGCAAATCCTAAAAAACAAGTTTGGACTGCCCACCATGATAAGCAAGTTAATCCACAAGATAAATAGCGGGTATGATCATTGTGCTGTGTCCGAGCTGGGGCGGTGAATGATGCGTTTCTTTTGTCTAGTGGGGCCGCTATCGCCGAGACAATGTGGGAAAGGTAGCGCATCAGCAATCGACAGCGGGCATGGAGCTGAAAAGAATTGAGAAGTTTTAGAATTGAATCAAACTGAACTTCATAAATATAGTTACAATGAAACGCGTGACATATCGTTTGAAAATTTAAATTGGAATCTAAATAGAGGTAGCGAAACAGCAATCGAAAGTGATCAAGGATTTAGCAAGATTTTAAATAAAATGATTAATGTTGTCATAACGTAAAATAGAGATCGTCGCACTTAATTTGAGAATTCAAATTAAAATGAAATAAAATGACGATTCTTACATAACCTAAAATTACAAGCCAAAACTTATGAATGTAAATATGAGTAATTTTTATACGTGGTAAAACTAATCCACGTCTAAAGTTATTATATCAAAATACAAAATACAAGTACAATATTACCAAAACATAAAATGTACACCTCTAAACTTTCCTAGTTCTTGTAAGATCCTGCGGGCAAATGTCTCAATTCTAAATGACCAGCACATTAAACACAGGCAAGGCGCTGGGGTCCGTTTGTCAATCGAGGTTCCTTTATTTAAAATTACTATCCATTGTGCTCTACACCCTGACTATTGAAGTTTAGGACAATGTGGTCAGTAGTTCGGGATTTAGGCGGTTTATTTGTGTCTTGCTTGGTGTTGTTATTCAAAGAAATTACGCTAGTAAGGAGCAGACTAATGAATAGTTATCACGAATTCAATGGCAAAGTTGTAACAAAATCATCAGCCAAAATATAAAGTCTCGTTAGAATCAATTTTAATAACAGTAAAATTAGTATGATAATGGCCTATTGAGAGATTTAACTTTCAAATATTTAGAAAACAATGATTTGGAATTTTACAATTTACTATCAAAAATCTTTGCAAATCTGTGAAATGGAGTTAAAATATCATGAAACATTAATCTAAATACCTCAAGCCAAGTAAGCAAGCATTGGTAGATGCAATCACTAACATTCGAAGTGCGCGTGAAACTTCCCAAAATCCCTTGTTTTATTTCACTGGCTATCGGCAAATCTACTGGGCAAACACGAGTCGGAGGATTTTGCCAGATTTGCGAACACGCCGGACTATCGGATAAATTGACCGGTAATAATAAAATGTAAGGGGTAAGAATGTAGATGGCTATTTAGATAATTGTTCGTAGTGGCCAGTGGCCAGTGTATCGGAAAAGACGGGAGGTTTTATTGCCACCCTGGGCCATTTATGGGAAAACTATCAACGGGATGGCATGGCAGCGGGATTGATGACGCCGCATTTCTTTGTCTCCGTTTTGGAATCTGATATTGATATGGTTTTCTACAGTTTCTCGTGATACGATCTGGAATTGTGATGGTGTAAACAGAAAGATATTTTTTTTGCAAATAACACGAGAATTTTAACAATCAGAAATATACTATTGCTAATATAACTATAATCCGCGATGGAATTTTTACCTTTACTTTTTAATATTGCAAACATATTTTATCCATATTTCTATACAAATGTATTACTGTATCTGCCCATATACGTCACATGGGCCTCCTCTACAGTCGAAAACACTACAGAAAGTGGTTAGGCCATAATATAGTCCACCATGCTGAGCTAGTGGGGTTTGGTGGACTAAACATACCATAGAAATTGCTTACAAAGATACTACGCTCTTTGGTTATACGATAAGACGCTTCAAACACCAAACACCCACAAAGGTCACTATCTTAAAATATTCAATAAAACATTCCTCCACAACTGTTTACACATGTATTTTTCTCTCCCCAAGCAAAGTTCAAGTCGTTCGATATGAAACGTTTATGCATACTGTGTGTAGAGATTTGGTGGCTTATTCTAGTAGATCTACGACTTTATGTCGTTCGACAAGATAGTTTCCTAAAACCGCTCTTGTATGCTGACTAAACTTTTGACAACAAATTCACGAATTTCCATTCAGTAAACCACTGATACACATAGTAACATACATAAAGAGGTAAATCTTAACAATCAGTAGTGTATTTACTGTTAAATACAGGCTTACCAATAGATTTTCACAACAACCTACTGCACAAGAATAGCATCCAAGACCACATGTCCACCTTTTAAAAGTCACTGGAGATCCTATTGGCACTATTGGCTTTCTTTCCCATTCGCTGTATGCCTCCTATAAAATCCGCAGTACAAGCAATATCTCGAAGTATCCGCAATAGTGTTCGTTCGTGCTAAGCCGAATATTATGAGTCGATAGCCGTCACAGGTGCCGCTAAACATCCAACTTGCAAATCCGATGCCGTTACACAAGCAGACATGTCAGTCACGTCTTATACGCAAGGAAGTTTACTAATGCTTTCTTGTATAGTTATGTACGATACATATGGTTAGTATACATGTAGGTAGATTTAAATTAGTGAAGGCTAGTAGAAAATATGAATTTTTGAAGTGTTCATAATCAAAATTACGCCAGTAAGCATTAATGTTACAAAAAATAAATAATGGGTACATTTTGTAATAAGGTCGAATAATAAAAAAAAATATTTTCGTCTAGTTCTGTATTATCTTTTGTTAATTGAATTGAGATAAGTTATTAATTATTTTTATATTTTTTAAGTAACACTCCCTAAACTTTATATACCTACCTACTTTATACCTACTTTCCGTAACTATCCAAGTACGATATTTTTTTCTTAAGATTAGGCTAAAACAATTTGTCTCCAAAATTCAAATTCCAAACTACATCAATTCAACCATCAACTAATCCATGAAACGTCAACAAAGAGACATCAAAATGATAAGGAAACGTAAGTCAACACAAAGACTTTATCATTAAAGGTAGGGTTGTTTGCAATACTGATTAGGGTCCGTTTGTCGCAAACGGTGGTCAGTTGACCGTCATAATTCGGCCGGCGGACCAGAATGTGGTCAGTGGTGCATAAAATATTCCCAGTTAGAAGCGTGGAAAGCGCAAACGGTGGAAATCGTGTGCCATTAAACACCTCACCTGCCGGCACTGGATGTGCTAAATAAACACGGTTTTCGGGACGTTTGTGAAAACGAGGGAAAGGAGTGCTGGAATTTTGTTGTGTTGATGGTTTGAAATGGGTTTCGATTTGCTGTTTTGGTATGGGATATGGGTTGATTGGCGATTCCAATTATGATGTTTATGTCTTTTGAAAATTATTTTATATCTAATGTATTAAATAATTTCGTTTTTACTGTGACTTTCGTTGAGTGTTAAACTGGTGTTTCTAATTATTTTTTTATACTTGTTTTAGAATAAATACTCCAGTTTTGATTTTCGTAAAGAGTGAATTTAGAAAATCGAATTAGACTTTTGACAGTGTCTATTTTTGTCCATGTCTGATACCCATCAGGCGCTTACCATCAGGCGAATGGCATGCTCGTCTCGCCATTAGTAGCAATAAAAAAAAATACACCATAGGCGTCTTCAAGCTTTGTTTTGCCCAGTTTTTGTTAATTAATACAATATTGAAATCCCCTTTAGTGGGTAGTAACTTAATTGCCATTTCATAAAACAATTGAGACCACTGCACCATCTGTAAAAAAACAACATTCCCAACTCTATTGACATTCAAGTCCTCCAAACAGCAGACTTGGAGAACATAATTACATCAAGTTAATATAAAGACATAACACTACACGCGCAATAATAACAAACTTAACGAAGAAATAAAACATTGGAAGGCACCGGAGCACGGTGATGCATGGGGCCGTTGAAATAATATTATCGTTGCCGCTACGCACTCACTTACTCCAAGGAAAATCAACATAAAGTGAATAAAAGAAAATTATGAATCGCACCAAAATAAATTACCCCGTGTTGGCGGCAAAATAACATCACATTTGAATGCCTTTTATGCTTTATGGGCCCGTAACTATATGAAATAAGTCCCGGTGCTGTTTTATGGGACACGGGAGCACGTACGCGGCATAATTTTTTGAGTTGTTTGTTGAGAATACTTTACTGTATCGTTGTATGTGAGTTAGATCGGATTGTTATGGTAAGAATTTTCGATGTCGTAAGTTTTAAGTTATATAAATTGTTGCCAATAAATTTTGCTTCAATTTTATAACTTGCGTTGATTATATACTATAACAGTATAGTATGGGACAAAATGCAAGTAAAACAACAAGTTATGTTTAATATGACTTAGCTATCATTGAGACAAAAATGCTAATGGTGGGAAGCAGTACCTATTAGGGATGAAAGTAGTAAAACCCGAAATCGTGAATCATATAAATTCTAATCATAACACAGACTCAAACACTATTAAATATTCAAACTGCACCTAACAGTACAGGCCGCGCATCGATCAAAATAAGTGTCGTATCAATACCCCTCGTAAGTGAGACGAATTGTTTACAAACACCACTTAAGACGTTATTGGCAAAAAACTGTCCTGAGAGGTACGGAATAAATTTCCAATAATTACATTATCGAAAAAAAAAACCGTCCGCGTCACCTCAGCGACAAATTTCTCCCGCCTACCTCGGAAGCCCATAATTCCTAATGACATGCAATAACCGTACCCCCAATTTTCGACATAAACCCGCCATAACAATATCGACATCAGCGAATTTTTTCCCGCCGCCATTTTTATTTGAGAATAAGTAACAATTTTACGGTAATCAAAATTTCGCAAGACTCGGGCTAGGGTGTTTATTGGCCGCAATTTGGTATTTCACTGATTTAAACCCTTTATAATTTTAGCAGGTATTTGAAAAAATTGATTAAGTACCTAAATACCAATTACATGAGAGTAGTAAGAAGACTTGACTGACTTGATTTGACTTTTCAAAGTTAAACTACCAGTTCATTAATTATTACAGTATACTTTGAGGTGAAGGAAAGGTCATGATGATACCTGCGTACCCAATAACTCTCTCTTCTAAAGAAGAAAATTCAAAGGGAAACTCCACTAACCATTGATAGGCCGTGCTATTGTTATAATAGGGAATATGCACGAGACTCCAAAATAAGTCAAATATTTATTGTTGTAATCTTTATTGATTTAGAAATATATCGTTAAGATATTTTTTTAAATTCATCAACTCTAAATCGGTAAAAAAATACTTAAAAAATGACATTTCAAAATTGGCGCGCAATTTTTTCGAAACGTTTGAAAAGGAAAGTGACGACAGAGTACACTATCTTATGAAGTTTTAGCTTGTTGGGTGTATTGTTTTACGTTTGTTTAAGAGTTATTTTGTGTTTTCGTTGTATTATAAAAAAAAATGATTATTTTGTGAGGAAATACAGTTATGTAGCAATTAATAAAAGAAGCTTAATCCAAATACTACGTTGCTGACATAGTAGACTCTGACGTCACAGCGAGGTCGCGCCAAAATGGCGTTTAAATGCTTCGAAACTGATAGCAGTTTTTATAATTTTTTTGTACTTTTTTGATTGATATTTTTAAAGCTTTATATTTTTTTCTGATAATGTAATGACATACAGAATCGATTAAAAATATAAAAAAATGGCATGCATATTCTCTATTGTATCATTAACAGCCGGAGCGTTCCTAAATATACTGAATAACGTTTTTGAATGTATCTATTAATTCTTTCAGTATGGTTAGGAGAATTGAATTTCTTTGCACTTATCTACATGTTCATTGATGATGTTAACCACTTTTCTTGGATAATTTACTACTTCGTTTGCCTTTTCAGCCATAAAAAACAGCGCATGAGTAACAAAAATCAAAACAAATTTACTGTTTCGTGTGCCTTCTCAGCCATAAAAACCAGCGCATCTCATGAGTCAGAAAAATCAACTTTGAAGTGTCAAAGTCCATAAGCTGATCCCTCGGGACGGTAACAGAATATATCGAGATCCGAACAAATTGGAGTATCATCTAAATAACGTGACCAGCGTTGCGGAAACGTATATTTAAATCCGTCGGTCCGGCGCGACGTTTCAATTGTCGCCTCCTCTACCTAATCCAGTTATAGAAGGGTGCCATTTTATTTACAGTTTTCATTTTATCGCGTGTTGAATATTTCTTATTTGTATTTTTAAGGTTCGATACGTGTTCGTAGAAATACAAATTCTTTTGCGCTTGTTTCGTATTGTTTTCCTACGTGGCTCCAAATGTTCGTTTGTAGAAAATAATATTGTCGTATTGCATATTGCATTTATCTGGTTTTAGACAAACTACCCACTATGTTATTTAAGTACCATAAAGAAGACAGATGAAATTTTATTAAATTAGTCCAGTTTTACAACTGATTTTTGCCTTTCCCACTTGAACCTAACTAAAACTTTTAGTTTAAAGTCGCCTTTACTGTCATCATTATGTTTAATTGCACAAGCATCCATATTCACGTTTCAATCATTTAAAAGCTGTATTTTTTCCGAAACCAAATTGCAATAGCTTTCAAGCTTTCTACGAAAATCTGTAAAAAATAAATGATCATTATTTCTTGCAAAATGCGGAGAAAACAAAAGTGGCTGTGGAGTCACCACGTGCGGCCCATTTTCGCCTAAATGCACATGTCCGCCTTCTCGATAAGACGCTTTGCACTTTACACACGGTTAGGCGGTGTACACACTCGTAACACCGAATAATAAGGCGATATTTTTTGTTAATAGGAGAATACAGTTAGGTAATATTTAATAGTAATATCACAAAGCTTTGCATGTAAGATCGGGTATTATGAAAGGTAATTTTATTTTACTTTAAGCATAGGCTTAGGAAACTGCTAAACTGATGCTAAATTATAACTGCTGATCATGAACTAGACTTTGATTGTAGGTGTTGCTGACTTCTGAAATATTCTATATTAATTTACAGTTTTGTAACGGATTAATATATTTTATTAAAAACATACAGAATCATGATCCAAATGCCACAAAAAATACTTTTATTTTAAAAATCCAACAAAATATTTGTAATAATAATAATAACACTTTATTAAAACACCAAATATCACACAATACAGGATAAAAATAAAAATAAATTAATAGATTTGATGAATCAATAGGCGGGCCTTATTGCTAAGAGCGATCTCTTCAAATAAATTAAATTTAAATCTCACTAAAATAAACAAAATTTAATCTTAATCTCATTCACCTATTTAAGCATAATATTTACACCATTTAAACGATGAAAGTACATATACAGCTTAAGGTTTCCAAAAAATAATTCACTCTTGTGCCTTCGCCCTTACAGCATCTGCGTTCATCTCACGTCCTGACTGGGAGCGGGGCTCTCCTTTATGACTAATGACGGTCTCACACACTCGCACCTAGCGCTTTATATTCAAATCATACTGCTTCCTGACCCTGATTAATGTTATATTCTTTATGAGCATTTGTTAACGTCTCAAGACGTATGCCGTGTGTCGCGAAAATTCTAATTTTAAAAAATATTCTAAATAAAAAATCCTAGAGAACGAACTGCATAATAAACAAAGGGAATTATACAAACGATCTAAAAAAAATACTGTCAAATTATCATAGTCATGAAATAAAACTAACCCGAAAGCATTGAAAGTGCAAAATATGTAAGAGTAGTATTTATCAAGGAATTTAATAAGGATATGCTTTTGGTAAATTCTCCGATTCTGTGGTTGAGCCATTTATCTTTTAAAGAAGAAAAAGAACAAGGATATGCTCTTTAATACTTTTGTCACAGACAGAGATAGTAAGTAAATCATTTCCTGAAAGGATACATAGACGTTCAAAAATGGCAATATTATTATCAATATTAAACAACTTTGTCCAGCATTATTACATCAGAAATATCTAACTCATGAAAAAATTTAATGAATTACATACTCTAAAACTTCTAGACTACCAAAGTCACTTTAGTAAAATAACCCGTTATTCTGTACAAATATTAGCCGCGGTCTCATTTGTAAGACGTAGATATGGGTCGTTGGCGATTGAACGGATCAAATGAACCAGCTCGCAAGAACCACGCGATCGATTCGATCTTTACGTACAACAAAACTCGTTCATTCGATCGATCGCGATTGGAGAATTGCGTCGGTTCAAGTGAACCGAGACCCGAGAACCATAACCCGCGAACAACGGTTCGCGAGCCGTAAATGTCCTGTGAACTGCGACCCGACTCGAGTCGAGCCGAATCAAGTCAAACAAACGTTCGGATATCATCGGTTTTAGAGATGAATACAGACACTAAATAGTTCGAATTTAAGTGACAAAGTTAATATATACATTAAGTGGTAGGTTTTAAAGTTTATTTTGCGTTACAATTTTATGGTTCTGACTTTTTGCGGAAAATAAACAAAATATTGTCATTTAGTAATAACTCGTTTTTGTTCGTATTTCGTAATCAATATCCCATTGTCCTAAGATGTTGCCTATTACGTTTGTTGTAAAATTGTTTAACGCGTGTTTCAGTTGTAAAAGTGATATTTTTGTGTAAAATAAAAGGTAATATGAACTTTAAAACGTGTTTACCTACCTATACTAAGGGTCTATTCATTCATATCAATATATTAAACGGAACCAATCGTTCGATTGATCGAATCATTTGAACCGGTTCATTTTAAAGTTCGATCAGTATTGATCCGGGTCTTAAAATTTGATCGAATTGCACATTGCTAGTAAGACGTCTAGGCGCACCGCCTTAGACAAATTAATAACAAGATAAAGAAACTCGCCCGGTCTTAATTCATTCATTAACCTAATTGTATTTGCCACCCGTTATTATTGTGTGATTTGTATGCAGAGTAACCCGTTACTTACTCTTAAAGATTCGAGGAATTACCGTGAACTTGTTGTTCGAAAGTTGTAAACTTCTGGAAATAAATTAAGATTCCAATAGGTAAATAATCTTTGTATTATTTATTAAATGAAATAAGAGTAGATAATATCAATTACGTGACACAATACCGATAAATGTATTATCCATTACATGTTACAATAATTATTTAAAAATTTATTTATGATGTGTTCAATAATAACATTGTAAATAATTTATTCGATGGTAGTAAAGTCTCACAGAACAATGATGTGAAATAGCTTTTCTGTCCAGTGCCGTTTCATTTTAATTGATAGATTTAAAGCCTTATAGTTTTGATATAATTACAACTAGTAATTAAAATAAAAATTATATCAAATAAAAAAATACCTGTTCACGCGATAGGAATATTGTAAATATACAAAACGCCTGATCTAAATTAATCTATGACGAAGACGCTTGGGTGCTACAACAATTGCCTGATTGCCACCGAAAGGGGTCGAATCCAAAAGTTTGTCGAAAGAAAAATTTGCAAAGTTAAAGAAAGAATAAGCGACGGATACGACGTTCTAGAAACTTCGAAAGGATTTTTCACTTTCCCCATTAATTGCTACTGAAAAGTAAAATAAATCTTTCTTACTTTGCTTTTCTTGAGGCTTGTTTTTAGTCGAAGCCTTAAGCTAATCAATTAATTTAATTGTTGATATTTCGCCGAGTCGCAATTTTTTATCGGAGTTAACAAAAGCGGGAAAATATTTGGTCGATGTTCCCTCGCCTTTTATTTTAGCTATAAGCTGAACGACGGTTGGAATTGCTTTTTCTGTAATATAGTATCGATATAGGCGAAGTTTGTAAATAAAATAGATACAAAATATCTCCACACGTCCCCGTGCGCAATCGTAACATTTTATCATAGGTGTAATAGAAATATCGGAGGTAGTAAAAAACTTTCTGTATTTGTGTACTCTACGATGTGTATTGTTTGTTTTTGATCGATGGTGTTTGTGGAATCGTAATGTGGGTGTAATTTGAGTCTAGTAACATGAATAACATAGTTCAAGTTTTGATATATAAAAAATATGTGTGTTTTATTGGGGATGATAAAAGAGACAAGCATTTGTTTAACACGAGTTTTGTGCTTAGTTCAAGTATTTAGACTTGGAAGAAAATCTAAATTATTTTATTAAAAAATACCTATCTAATACCATCAATACACACAACCCAACCAATTTTCTGCTATCATAATTTTCCACCGGTAAAATTCTCCATTTATCAACGTCAAAAAATAAATATGATTCACCTAGTCAAAAACAAAGACAAGTAAGTTCACTCAACCCAAAACACTATTCAAACTTATTCAACCTTCCTCTAAAGAAAATTCCCCGGGACAGGTAGCCTCTAAGTAGCGCAGTTCAAAAGATCAACATGTCGCCAACACTTCGCGGACACTCAATTTAAAAAGTTTCCACGCTCTTTGTTTTGTCCTGAACAAACTCAATTAAGTGCCCTTTGACTTTGAAATATTTAATTTTATGTATACTGGCTTGTACGAAGCAATTTAATGGTTCTTTTCAGTTTGAGTCGAGTTTCTGAAGTTTATGTGGGTTGTTACCTGTGAGATCATCTGGGCATATTAAACATTCTAAGACTTTGTGTGCTAAGGTTCTTTTCGTTTCATTTTGGAAAGCATAAAATTCTTGTTATTTTGTATCGCATACTTACTAACTAGAACTCTTGAAGACCTTTATGACTTTATTATTTCAGTATTTTTTATCCTCGTTACGTGTTCTTAGTTTTCTTCGCGGATAATTATTTATACCCACTGAATCCCCTTTTTGAAGTTATCTATTAATATAATACATTGTGATAAGCGCTACCTGAAAATCTAATCAGTTTACAATTTGATCATAAATGTATTTTATTTTCCTTGTAGTTTTGATTTTAAAGTTTATAACTTAAAAAAAACACTATGCTATATCGTCCAATTCGATTTCCTAAAACAAAAGGCTACATAAATCAGTCAAAATCAACAATTTAACTCAACTAATGTTTCACAACACATATATAAATGGTTACCCCACATAAAAGGCATTTTAATCAACGTCGACTACCGGGCAATCAGAGCCCAAGTAGGAGTGGTTTCCAAATTAGAATTGAATGTAAATGTGCGGGCTTTATCGGGGATTATAGTGTTTGTGTCTGCGAGTGGGAGATAGTTGAGGATTTCAGTCGGTCCGCTGTACTTTACTTATACATGTTCCTAACCACCAGGCCTATAAGGCCTCCCCTACCCCTCTTTACACATCAAACAATGGATACACGAGATTCAGAGCCTCTATCTCCAATGGGTCCAATTATACTGGTCGTTTCAACCCAGCCCGAGGCCCCATACCTCTTTAACAAATTTTACAGGGTACTAATCCGACCTTTTTGATACAAGCGGCCGTTCCGACCCTAACATGTCTTGTTCTCAACTGTACCAGTTATGGAGTCATTATCCACTCATAAATCTAGGTTATGGACGGCTTAACTCGGTTTTCGGAAAGTGTTATTAATTTAAGGATATTACTTTATTAATATGTCTGGGTGTAATATATTAAATACTTTTGTTCTCATTTATAATTTTAAAGATTGCATCTACATACAAACCACTGAAACTCTTTGTCAGCTAAGATTTAAAATAGCAAGCAATAAATTGGTACAAAGCACAAAGCTTAAGCAAACTAGTTTGTTTTAAAATATTTTTAAAACAAACTAGTTATTAACTAGAAATTTTGCTTTTGCCAATATGGATTAGAATTAATGAAACAGTTGTGTTAAGTAATCACGTTTGTAACTACGTTGAACAGGAACAATTTAAGTAATAGTAAGATTAAGGTAGAGTGCGGAACAATGCTAAGTAATATGAAGCGACGGTACAAGAGAAAAGCGAACGCATGTTTACAATGAGCGTATAAAATAATAAAGATGAAAATTTTAATAAATTTGAATATACTAATATTTCTAAAATCTAACATTCCGTCACTTTTGTTCTATTATACATGTCCTATTTGTTAAACAAGTTTTTATTCGCATGGTAGATTATGTAGAAATATGGAATCACGAATGAAAAAATGAATATGAAAACCTTCAAATAATAAATTATATGGATAATCATGCCTAAATTCTCTACCTTACATGAAACCATTTGTGACAGCTATGTTATCGTAGATTTTTTTATAGATATGTACTAACAATACTAGACACCACGTACAATATTAGTAATAATAATAAAAAATATTGCAAAAATTTGTGGATATAGAGATATTCTACCAAGTCAAACCAACGTACTGATCCTTTTCAATCTCAGAACAAAAAAATAAATGATATCTACAAACTATTTAATTTACTCTGTTGCCTATCACTTGCAGCAACAAAGCCAAGCTGTCAATCCGGCCAAACCGCGTATTAGGCTAAATGGCTCGAGTAACAGGATAGAAGCGGAATCCCGGGGGGTAATAATAGTTTGCGTACCGATGCGGGCTCATGGACAATAAAGCAATGTTACCGGACCCGGGATGTAAACTATATGAGCTGTTTTGGGTATCTTGTTTTATGGTAATGATGTTTATTATTTGGATATACATTAATGGAATTCGGTAAATAAAACGTAAATTGCATTATAATGATATACTTTTTAATATTATGCCTCGGTGGCGCATTTGTATTACGGTATGATTACAAAGCTGAGGTCTCGGATTCGAAATTCGGGTCGGGCAAAGTGATATTGGATTTTTCTATTCATTATCGGCCCGCAGTCAGTTTGTGCCTGATATGGCGATAGGCGAGCTTATCGCCCTATTACATTGTGGCACGGAAAATGCGAGACGAAACGTGAGTGTCCTGGTTGCACCACTGCACCCCTTCTGGGAAAAGGGCGTGAGTTTATGTATGTATGTTTAATATTAATTTTATTTAAATACTCGTGCACTCCAATCGACTTTTGATATCCAAAAGATGACTGGCAAAGATCGATTATAGCGATAAGATCGGGTATTACAAAATCCCTAAGTGTTAGATAATTTTTTGTATCCAAAAATGTTTTTAAAGTGGGTAAAGAAAACACTACGCAATTCAAGAATAAGTTAAGGCAGTCAATCAAATTAATCAAATCACAATACACCTGCCACATGGCTTACTGAGACATCATCTTACATCACTTACACAAAAGTAAACAACACAAAGCAACTCTATTTAAAATTCCAAAAGTGAGCAAACAGGGTGTGTCGCATTCGGCAAAAATATTCACTCGGGATTCGCATTATCGCTGTTTGACTTCACATTAAATCTTAGAGGCGGCCCATAAATAACGCAAACTTTTATCCCGCTCCAAATAAGCACTCAAAAATGCAAAGAGCAGAACGGCATAGCGCACGTTCACTAAATTTATTTTGTTTCGCACAATTCAAATAACCATAACTCACCGCCGACCTAAGCCTATCTAACGATATAATGAAACGCCATTAAGTTAAGAGAAGCTTAAGTTTGGAGAGGAAACGCATTTGCCTCACCTTAAGATACTTTCGATTTATTGATTGCGATAAACATAAGTTTAATTGAAGTTTGACTTTTCGAGTTGTTTGAATTTGTAAGAGTGTTGGAATTGGTTGGGTGTTTTCTTTGTCGCCCAGCCTTGGTTTAAAGCGAAATGCACGCTTTTCAGAACCCATCGCTTGTTTATGCTATTTCATTATTTTTAACACTGTTCATTTCACCAAACACATCTGACAAAACTAATTCAAAACTAGGAAAATAAAACTTAACATATCTAACGAAACCGTAATAAGATTAGAAAACTCACAATGTCTAATAATAAATTTATTTCAGTTCTCTTTAGAAATCTTATATATTTCAATATGTACAAGCATAAAAAAATTGCACCTACTAATCGCCTAAAACAAAAAAAAACTTACATTCCCCGCCTCACAATCTTACAAACATCTTAGGAAAAGTTCAACGAGCCGTGAATACCTGAAGCAAGTTAAAAGTACGACTTGAACGAGAAGCCGCCATCTTGGAGATTGTATAATTAGGCAGTTTGCATTCAACGCACCCACCTCGTATGAATTCTACCTATTGTCTGACATTGGACCATCGGAGCTATATCATTTCGCACCTATCGCCTTTGCCTCTTAGGGGACGCGGCAACACGCGTTATGAAATTTAAAAAGGGTGATCATTATTTTCGTTTACATGCAAAGGAAACAAAAGCGAAATCTCAATTTAACATTAGCCCACAACCCCTTGTTTGTCGAGTCTGTAGCAATTTGTTCTGAGATGTATAAAAATATTAATCTTGTACCGGCTGATAGATATTTATGCATGGTTGGAAGCAATTTAGCTGAAGGTTCGCTGTCTACGGGAGTATTTCGTTGATGCATTGTCGAAAGATTTAATGAGCTACTGTTTACTACCTGAACAATTTTTCGTCTCATTTCACTTTATTATCTTAATTTCTTCGGTAAAAAATTTTAAATTTCTAAAAAGTATGTAAAACTTTCGTAAAATAGATATATTTTTACGGCACCTTTGAAATTCATTTTAATTTAACTTTGTCATTTTTTAAATAGAAATTCACTGCTAATGCAAATTAATAAAACTTTTATAACCTGGCTGTAAAACCATAAAAAAACAATCACGTTTTTTAAAATATCAGTCTCGCAATTCAAATTTAGAATATCGAATCGAAATTCAAAAATTCACCCGCGATTATAAACGAGGCAGTGGGTTTTAAATATGTAGCGCGTGTACATTAGTCTGGTGAAACTCGTCTAGACTCCGAGTATGAATCTCCATTGAACGAAAGAATATTTGATTATAAATCGTTGGAGTGAGGCCGTTTGTTTGATTCGTGGTACAATAGGCATAGTTTCATTTCAGTTATGGAGTGCTTTCCTAACTTGTTAATTGTATAAATGAATAATTATACAATTATGATTTTTGATGTTTCTGAGATATAATCGTAGTGTTTGCTGTACAATTGGAAAAACCGCACAAGATTAAGAATTCCTTTAAAAATAAATATTCGATTGTTACGCCTTGTCATATTTGGTTATCAATGAACCGAACTTCAATATCATTAAACCTGTTAACAACAAATAAAATTTGAGCTGGCCCAATTTATGACGTCATAATATTCAATTTTTCACTCCGTTTTACATAGCGTCACCGAAGTAACACTTTCACAATTCGAGGGTGTTAGGATACCAATAAAACGAATGGCAATTATGCAACGCCTACGAAGGACGGGACGGAGCAACGTAAATTTAAAATGCGTGAAAAAGGAGAATTCGCAAGGCCCTGGGTTCGGCGACACCGACAGGTTATGACAAATATGTGAGCCGATGGCGTTAATGAAAATGAACCTTTTTGGCAAAAAAAATGCAATGAATTCGAGGAGCATGTCGTAATGTTTGGATAAGCGGAGTGAGGTGTTTTGGTACTGGCTGGATTTTGGAGTTCAATTGTTCTTGATATTAGTATTCTTATAACACATGCTAATTTATACATTAATAATATGAAATAATAACTACTCGTAGTTGCTTAAATTATGTACTAAAATTATCAACTATTAAACCTATGGTCGAAGCTGTTTATTTTGAGAACACATCGACAGGTTTTACAGGCAAGAAGTAGTAACCGCCTTAAGTACTTTACTGTCATGTAACGAAGAATCAAACTGTGATTATTATACCGCGTGATAGTATTAACTATTCATTAGCTTTTTGTAAGACAGTCGAGTTCATCTATAACATGGTCAAGACAATGTGTCTCTACCACATCTTTATTTTTCTTTAAGATAAATAATATTTTTTTACGGATACTGATAAATGATATCTGCTGACAACACAATAAATAAATTATCTATATAAATAGTAAATTAATAATTATAATAAGTATCTAATCTCGCCATTCTGATATTTTTCACACTATACAAATTTGGCGTACAATTTGTGAGATAAATGTTTTAATTAACCTGATGGCGCTGTGACTGATCGCGTTGATTTCGCAAATTTCAACGCAATTAGAAACACTTGCAAATCTCATAGCAATTAGGCAGCCACCCAAAATATCACCCTCGTAATTGTTTTTGAATGCGTTACCGTAGTTTGCTCGGCTGATTTATTCCGACTTTAGTTCGTGTGTTAATCAGCGCGGAAAAATATTGCTCATTTAATCCTTTTTGGTTGGTTGCCGTTGGTGTGAAGTAATGTGTTTGCGATTTTGTACGTAATTCGGTATTTATGATTTTATTCACTGCGAATTTAAGGACCAAGATTGCTTTTAGAAACGTATTAAAAATACAATTTTGGATACCTTAAAATCAATTTCTACATACAAACAGTACAGTACCACGATAATAATATCTAAATACCTAGTACTGTTACTATTGTGCCTTGATTTTTCGAACGAATCATAATTACTATATTTACAATTTCAAATACTTCTTTCGGTAATTGCTGTCTACATCTCACAGTTGTTATTTCCAACAATAAAAGCAATCATAACAATGCCAACATCTACAAATGATTAAAAACGCAAAGTGGGAATTATTCATTTCCTTACCATGTTACAAAAGCCTCTCAGTGAGCGAGAACGTGTTACAATAGTGAAGAAAAAACGTACGAATAGAACAAGTAACTGGCATTCAGCTGAAACCAACAAAACGAAAGGAATCTCCGGAGATATCCTTATGAATTATTCGCATTTCTGGGACAGACAAACGGACGTGCGTCGCCACTGAAGTCTACAGCCCTGACAGCTAATTAGGATGTTCATTGTCGAACCTATCTTGACGCATTTCATCTAAAACAACCCATGATGCATTACTTTAAAGTTCAAAATGGTGTAAAGCCACATCCTAAGATTCATTAATACATTTCTTAAATATTTCGAGTGGTGGAAAAATACAATAATCTGCTGTGAATGGCGGGTATTGTATTGAGCCAGTGTCCAGGAAGGTTGTTTTGTCGGGGCGTTCTTTTTATTGTCGAATTTGCGTTTTATGGCACGTCACAAAGGGAGCGTTGAGAGAATGTGACAACTCTGCTCCCTTGTGCCTGCTTTTTTTAAATACCTTTACGATTAACTCGATAGAATTTATTGGCTTTCGACGATAATTCTCTTCGGTGTCTACTGTCTAGTAACGTTTGAGCAATTTGTTTGAAAGAAGAAGACGGTATTTGAGAGATAATTTGGTTTGTTTAGTTTAATATGAATGTAGATTTTTGTTTTCGAAATTAGTTAATGTTTGTTCAACTGAGTTAAAACTATATAGGTAGACGGCAAAATATTTGCAATTTCAAAATGTCCGAATCAATTCAGTTGGAATTTGTGTTACGGTCGTTTTACTTACTTAACCATTCCGATCAATAAAATCACATAATTTTCTCAAATTCCAACACACCTCATTTATTATTCTTGAAATTTTAAAGTGAAGACACATGACTGTAAGGTGCAAGATGTGACCCGACACAATTATTTGCACCCCTCGTCTGGATAGCCGGTGTCCAGATGCAGGCGACTTTGACGTATGAACGGTATTTATAACTTTCTAACATCCTTCGTTTTGGGAGGTGTTCATTTACATTTCACATCTTTGTTTTGCTGCGAAAAGGGAACAGGAATTGTGTGGATTCGGATCGATATATTCCTTGCTGTGTTATGTGGTTAGGTTTTACTATTACGAAACAATTACTTGTACTGCATACATTTCCAACATATGTCAATTTTCACCTAAACTTATATATAACCTTAACTTCACCCATTTCAATAACATTTTAGCTGTCCAACAATAAACAAATTAAATAACTTCGCAAATTCCATTTCGTTTTCACTTTCAATCACACGAAAAGTACTAGGAACGCAGAGACCGCGAGAGTCAATAAAATCGCGTGGCGTGCAAAACGAGGGCACGGTGGGGTGACGTCGTCGCGGCCGGGCCGCGGTCAGGCTGACGCGCCGCGTGACGACGGTCACTTTATTGCTGACCTCTGTCTGCTTCTGCGCTCCTAATCACACGTATCGATATTCTGCATTGATTTCATTCAAATTTAGTTTCTTTTTGTTTTGTGGTTTTATCGACGATCAACGATGTAACACAACCTTGTTCCCATTCAAAAGTAATACAAAGGACTTCTGACGTAGTAACTTTATTTAAAGAAATCACTTTCACCACAGTATTTTTGTTGTTTTATTTTATTTTCACTCTGTAATAATTCTATTTACAAATAACTCCAAAAAAGCAAGTGCTTTGTATGTAGACATTAATTTAAAATATTGGCGTATCAATAATCAATAAAGTAATTAAATTTAAATGTATGTACTCAGCAGCAAACTTAAATATACTAGTAAATATTCATAATATTCAAAACATTCGACTAACAAATATAATCTACAAATCAAACGGGTATATTTAACATCCGGCATTAATTAAGCGGTACATGCGAGGAACGGGCCATTAGTAGAAAGACAAACAAGCGATCCTGATGGACATTACATTAATCTCTCGTCAAATTTGCTTGACCCGCCCTTAGAAGCGAGGGAGATATAATCTTTCAATGAGATGCACTGCTTCTGTATCAAATATGTTTGTATGGTGGATTATTTTTTTAAATACCACAATTATATGCTGTTTAGTATGTCAAAGGTTTAGGTACTGAAGTTTGGTAAAATACTCAGAAGGAAGACAAATTATGATGATTTCAATTACTGGACAATTGAAAGATATTTGTAACCTTGCGTATTATTGATCAGTTTTACTGTCGCATTTCATTCAGTGAGTGTGATGACCGGATGCCCAATACCTTGTTCCCCTTCCCAGCCTTTTTTCGTTCCCACTATCTTCCCGATTTGATGGCAACATATCCGTGATCCAAGCGTTGTGGATGTTCATGGGCGGCAGTGATCACTTACCATCAGATGAACTGTTTGCTCGTTTACCGGACCTATTGGAAAAAAAAAGGTAAAAAAAACTAGCAGAGCGGAGAAATTGAATTTTGTATTAATTCGTATGTATTTTCTAACATTGTTACTGTATTACACGTCAATGAAAATTACTCTGGAAATTTAACGTAAAAGTAGCATTGATGTTCGAAATCGCAAACTCAACATACCTTGAATACAACGGATAATCTGTTAACTCTACACACGTCTGCCCATTTAAACTTTTCAGCGGAACACCGGAGCTCGTTACCGACGGATTATTAAATATTGAAACAGAGTTTCCGAGATAAAAGCTGCTTCCTAGGCGACCGGTACGTCGGAACAAAGTCTGCGGATTTATTTTAACAAGATATTCATTTCAATTATCTTCCCGCAGTGTAAATAACCGGGTTTTAGGAGCGATGTTTCTGACGATTGTAAATATTCATAGACACGAACTGTCCAGCACCGGAGCACGTTAGACTTTGATCCAGATGTAAACTCGCTTGATTGTCGGATTACGTTTGAGAATTGGAAAAAAGACGATGCGTATTCCATTTGGACGTATCGACCAGTTTCCGGTAGGCCTCGGTGGATTTATGTGTATGCAAAAATAAACAATGTGTTTTATTTACTTAGTTTACAATGTGTAGGGGTATGATCACCTCATTGGTCTAGGTCTAACGTATATGTGCTGCGAATCAGTTAGGTCTTGGTTCAATTTGAATTTTGAGCATTTAATTTCGCGTGAACTTTTCGTCATACTTATATTACTACTCACGTTTTACTTATTACTGATATTACTCTCTAGTCTAGACTGATATTACTAGCTTAGTAATAGTCTTGACCCTGATCTCATATTGAGCCGGAAGTAAGCTCGATATAAATTGGGTGGTAGTATAGTAGTGGCACCTCTGGTCACACTTTCGAGGATAATGGCGTGAGTGTGTGCATCTCTCCAATATTTTCATCTCACATCTTCGCTAATAACAATTTCCACAAATCAATAGCCACTTTAAGCCTTCAATACATTTCAGAATGGGTATAAATCGTCAAAGCTAAAATCGGTCTGGTTTATCATCCCCCCAACACCCGCGGGGTGGTTAATTGTGAAAAGAAATCTTTGCTCTTTGTCAGCCGCCTCGCGAGGGGATGCTATTGATTTCTTTTGTTTTATGCTGATTGAGACACCTTCGGTATCCGCGATCCCGCCACCCTCAGTTTGTACGCCTGACAAAACACTTTATACTGAAACGAATTGTAAAAAATTTGAATCTTTATCCACAATAAATACATTTTAAGCATTCACGTGCAAAACTCCGCGGTAGAGAGATACGAAAATATCGCATTGTGGTCAATTATCATGGGTTCTATTAAAACTTACCATCGCTCCTATTAAAAGACACATTAAAATGTATTTTTAGTTTAAAATTCGAATTTTAATTTCTTTAATTTTTTTCTTTTGATATAGTTCATACTGTCAAGTTTGAATACCAGATTCTTTTTAATTTAAACCAGCCAGATGTAAAATTTTCGGTTCTTGTTTTTAAATATGGAATGTAATATAGCATCTTCTTTCGAGCATGTTTTGTCTTATATCGAATCGAAATGGAACATTTATTCTTGATTTAAAAATTACCGCTTCTTTCTTTAAAAGATCCCTACACGACAAGAAACACATAAATCTTCGTCACTCGATATAAATCCGACTGGCGTCGAGATTCGATAACCACAGTTCTTTTACCTGTATTTTAAATATCAGCCTTATCGTGATAGTCATAAGACGAAAATTCTGTTGAAACTATATAAAATACGTGGTGAAGCCAATCAACATTAGGATGTTTCCATACTCGATACATTTAGCGTCGGTTACATTAGCTGTGTTGTTTGCAGACGACTACAAAGTACTTCATTAATAGCGTTAAATAGATTAGTTCTGAGTTTCTGACCAAGATTTAAATTAAAACAGATAGTTTATTTTTCTTTGTATGAAATGTATATTTCTATAGGTGATAACATAGAATCGTAAAATAAAATACCAATAAGAAATATTCAACAGAAATAATTATCATTCTAATATAAACATACCGTAGCTGATAACGTGTCTGCTCTACGATTTAGACCTTAGCCTTCCATTTGGGCCTAATACGGTTAATACATTCACATGTTTTACAAATTCTCAATACTTCTCCAAATTGTGCAGGTATCCTCAAAATATTCAAAAACTATTTCACCTTTACAGTTGATTAGGAAAAACATTTTGTAGTCCTCAAACAAATTAACGCCCCAAGTTTCCTTTGACAATTTCACCATCAGGCTCATTTCTCTAGTGATTGACTGCAAGTAAAAAAATGAGATTACTGTTGCCACCTCGACGCGCGCGATACCATCGACGTTTTTACCAAAAGCTTTGCTAATGGCCGCCTGTTTTATCTCCAGCCCCTAATGTTCTTATGCGGGCGACAATAATAAGATTTTGACACGTTAATAACGAAGATTGGGATAATGGGATAGTCTTCGGTTTTTTGTTTCCCAATTTTTGGTCATTGACTACATAGACCCTCATAATTATTTGAATTATGATACTATGAAGTGTAGTTTTCTTCGATTGCATAGAAATACTTCTAAGCATAAGAGACGATGAAACATCGTTCAGTAAAATTGCTATGATAATGTTCAAAGTCACTAGTTGCATACTTATGTATAATATTGTATACAGAAACATTGATGAAATGATAATAATGTCGGAATTTTTTTGTGAATTTGTAATAATATAATCAAGAATCTAATTTTGGACTGGTGTTATATAGTATAGGTTCTCTAAATTTCTACATCTAAATTAACTGCAATATTTTGTACAGGTGCCTTACGTTATTGCTTTTTAGTTATTTATTTCTAAATCTAATCGCAAAATTTTCAATTCAAAAATATAATCGTTTGATATACACCTCTCTGGACCTTCAAGACGGTATCGATCAGTAATTTTTCAATCTCAAGGTGTCCTCCCATCTAAAAGAGGTCCTCAAGGAGCACTCGGCAGGATGTGACGTCAGCGGCGACTTTAATTGCGCACCACTTCGTTAACGGCCGACTTGATGGCATTTTTAATGAACACCCCGAATTAATGTAGTGGGCGCAAATCGAAAATCGAAGTGTGGTCCCTTTTGAGGAGCATTCGCAATTCTGAAATTGTTTGTTTAGGATTGGTCTTCTGTTGTTCTACCGGCGTCCTTATTTCTACTCTTGGTTGAGTTGCTATCTTTAGTTTAGTTAGTGTTATAAAACATTTAGAATGTTGTAAATATTCTGAATCACTTCAAAGAAGTATAGCTTCTAGTGTTCAGACTAATAACAATTGGAATAGAAGCAATAAAAAGTTTAAAGACAATAAGGACTAATTAGGTTAATAGAAATATACAGTAAAAAATATTTTGCTAGTCTCAATTAAAAATATCTTGCACTACGATTGATATTTACCTTCAAGTAACCTTAACACAATGAATTATTCAAATCCATGGCAACTCATTTCGAATAACTTCAGTCTTTTAAGTTTTTGAAATAAAACAAAAAACAAAACCAAACAAAATCGCTTAAGACAAATGAATTTTTCCAATCGCAAAAATCACCTTCCACCAGGGTCCTAAGCAAATACGTTAAAATCTCAAAATGACGGGCCGATACCAAACACTCCAAATCACGAGAGGGCTTTGCTAATAAAAATTCGACATTGCGCCGAAGATTGACAGGTGCGTCTTAATAAATTCGGCGACAGCTGCACACACTCGAAATGAGAAAAGGTAAATTGCTGGCTGAATTGGGAGAATTATGAAAATAAAAAGAATGTCTTCATCAGGACTTGATTGTCATTTGTTTTGTTAAATTAAATTCTATCGATTTGGAGCGCGAGAATACTCTGTATCTAACGAATATGGAGCAAAAAGGTTTTAAGAATAAATGTACTTTAAAACTGAATCAGTAGCAATAATCAACTAGAGTTTAAATTAAGAAGGCACTGTGATTGATTAATGATTTGTTCATGATTTATAGCCATTATCAACTCTTTGTCTCTAAATATTTATTCCGCCCAAAAATGCCCTTAACATCGAATCGAATAACTTCACCATACAAAGTAAAACAAAATTAAACCAACAAAATCATGAAATCAGTCAAAATTACTATAAAACAAATTAAACAAAACCCCGTACCATCCATCCCGCAGATACTTCATAGTGTATCTAACTCACACATACACCAGATAAAGGTATAATCTCCATACGGGTGCAGACAATGGACCCGTCTGGTATCAACCCCGCCACTTATTCCGCTGGCCTAAGCAAATTTTCGCCGGCCAGTGTTGGTTTTTCGCCGGATTCCTATTTCTTCACTTCTGATTATATTATTCCATACTTTGTATAAACAATGGTCGGACAACCCTTCTGCACTATTGCTCGGTTCGGCGTCAGCTCAAGTATATGGAGTAGGACTATTTTAATTAGGTATATTAAATATTATTTTGGAAATTAAAATATATTTTTTTGAATAATCGTATTTTTTTGCGGTTTGTAGAGTTCATTTAAAACCAATTTGTTTTTAGTTTAGTGACCCTAACGCTTATTTTAATAACCGAATCAGTCTTATTACTTTACGTGTTCTCAGTGAAGATACGATATTCCCCGATCAAGCATGTACTATAGAGTCTTTTCAACTTTTCTTTCTTTGAACTTTGGCGAATAGCATGACTAATCATATGGATGCACGTCACAATCACAGCCCGTCATTTTTTGTCGAAAAATCAAAGGAAAAAACATTAAAGTCCAAAAACCAATATCTGATCTCAACCCCTCTTCCGAATTATGTGCATTTGATAAACACATTGATAGCATATGCAAAAGCCGATATCCAAATGCACTAAAACGAAAAACATTTCATTGGACGACAACCTATCTATGCGTTATGGATGTTTATACAGATGTTTACGCAGTGATCACATACCATCAGGTGACCTGCTTGCTCGTTTCCTGAACGTATGCACTAAAAAACATCAAAATAAATCATTACCCGCTCGCCAATCTCTGGCTAAAAGCTACCACAAAACAAGCGCGTTCCATACTTGAAGAACGTTTTATAAATATTTTTGCAGAGCTATAACCGCTGTAAAAGGTTTTTGTATACGTTGCTTTTCAGTTCCTTTTGGCGGCTAATCCAATATTGACCGGCCCGGGAGGCTATTGACTTATGTTTGTGTTATAATAATTCGCCGGGTAACGCCCGCCTTTTATTATTCATTATATCTATTTACACAGCGCTCGAATTTAGAATTTCTTTTGATGGAAGAGAATTTTGGCCAATTAATTACATTGCCCGTCTTGTATAATGTTTTTTGTTTTGTTTATTTTATAAATTAAATATATTTTTGAAGAGTGGATATTTTTTGTAATTTATAGTTACTACGAATATTTTTATGTATAGTTTTATTATCCAATTCAACCACAAATGTCCACAATACTAAATAATATAAAAGTGGTCGAAGGCTTCATTAAGTGCTCGAACGGCAGAGACCTCAATAATTGTTAAGCTGTTTTTAACATACTTTTTATTACATTTAAATTACCAAAAATATTCGTCTGAAAACATTATTAAAAACTACGCAGATTTCATGAACCTTCTAAAACCATGTTAAATAAAATTAATGATATTAATGATACACATTACATTACCCACGTTTATTACCAAAGGTTTTTCCTCAACCAGATTACGAAATTCCAGATTCATGCGTAAATCACAATAGATTTAATTTAGAAACACGAACATGCGAAAGAAACGGTTTCCGATATAACAAAGAGACCGCTGCGGTATCTAAATGTTAATCTTTGGTTGGTCGCAAAAATTATGTTTTTCGGACTGGGCCACGCTCACTGGGGTGGAAATGTTCACACAAGCTTCATTTAATTTGTTCGTGTGGTGTTAGCAAATTCCACCCTACGTATAGGTTTATTATTGTGTAAGTAGGTACATATGTATAGAATATATAGAAGCATGTGTCTGAAAATTATTTCGAAATTTGAATGTGGAGATTTTTGTATTTGTTTTTGTAATTTTTAGACTGAAATATAATAGAAAATAATATGAATTATATGTGTACTAGCTTTTGCCCGCAACTTCGTCTGCGTTATTAACTTTATTTACAATATGTTTTATATTACGTCCTCATTTCTCCCTTAAAACTGAGAAAATTCTAAAACTCCGAATTACGTCACTATTTATTAGTGAGCATCCTGTTGGGCAAATTATGTGGCTTTATATATGACTTACTTTATCAACAACGACTTCCCGTTTTAACTCCACTTAAAACACAAAAATCTAAAACCTAACAATTGGTCATTATTTATCCATAATAAGTAAATACTATTAAACATAATAAATTCCTCCCTCTAAAATTTATAATCCCAGAGCTACGCACAATTTTACTTATGAGTATTATTTGCGCAAAACCCATTGATGGATATTTAAAATGAAAGTTGCTTATGCCCGATATTCCAACACAACCTTCCGTCCATTCCTTCCTTTTCCCTGACCGTAAATGTGAAACTCTTACACTTATGAACAACGTACAAAATTAGTAAAAATTAAAATATTGCTTTCCCTATCCAGTTCTTGAATTATACTATCAAGCTCAATTTTTAAGGGTTATTTTGTACCCACGGAACCCTAAATACTTTTTATAAAATTTAATCCCCTTCGTGCCATTTTTCCAAAATTATTGCATGCCAATTTCTTGTGTTTATAATAGGTAGCTGAAATACGAATTTTCGTACCAATAACAGCGGTTTCGATTTTGTATACAAAATTACAACCCTTATTTTAATCCCTTTGAGGCTAATTTAAGACAAAAAAAGGAAGAAATTATATTTGTTTTTAATTGACTACCTAAGCTGCCAAGTTTGAAATCTGTACCTTTCACGGTTCCTTTTTTCACACAACACAATTTCACCCTTTTCACTCCTTTAGGGATTGAATTTCAGTAAATCCTTCGTTAGCGCTGCTCTACATTATGATAGGATGCCCCGTGTAAAATTTCAAGTTCCTAACTTCAGTAGTTTCGGTTGTACGTTGATGCGACAGTTCGATTCTACAAAATTTCAACCCTTACCACTTTAGGGTTAATTTTAGAAAAATAAAGTATGCAGCTGTTTGTTTTTGATAGATTTACAAAAGTGAAAAATTTGCTAACTGTGGCTTCAACGGTTTCGATTTTCCATACAACTGTTTTTTTTCCTTTTCACCCCCTTGGGGGAGGAATATCTTAAAATCCCTTCTTAGTGCTACCCTACGTCACAATAGGAATCTCTGTGTAAAATTTCACGTTTCTAGCTCCAGCAGTTTCGGCTGTGCGTTGATTAGACAGTTCGGTTCTACAAAATTTCAACCCTTATTTTAACCACTTTAGGGTTAATTTAAAAAAAATAAAGTATGCAGTTATATTGGTTTTTGATTGATTAATGAAAGTGCAAAGTTTGACAACTGTGGCTTTAACGGTTTCGATTTTCCATACAAACGTTTTTTACCCTTTTCACCCTCTTAGGGGTTAAATTTCTAAAAATCCCTTCTTAGTGCTCACCTAAGTCACAATAGAAACCTCTGTGGAAAATTTCATGTTTCTAGCTCCAGTAGTTTCGGCTGTGCGTTGATTAGACACTCATTAAATCACCCTAGACTCGCAACACTTCAACCCCTATTTTAACCCTTTTATGGCAAATTTTAGACAAACAAAGTATGCAATTAGTTTCCTTTTTAAATGACTAACCAAAGTGCCAAGGTTGACAATTGTAGCTTTAACGGTTTCGATTTTCCATACAACAGTTTTTTGTCCTTTTCACCCCCTTAGGGGTTGAATTTCCAAAAATCCCTTCTTAGTGCTCACCTACGTCACAATAGGAACCCCTGTGGAAAATTTCACGTTCTTAGCTCCAGTAGTTTCGGCTGTGCGTTGATACGTCAGTCAGTCAGTCACCTTCCTCTTTTATATATATAGACTAGCTTTTGCCCGCAACTTCGTCTGCGTTATTAACTTTATTTACAATATATTTTATATTACGTTCTCATTTCTCCGCTAAAACTGAGAAAATTCTAAAACTCCGAATTACGTCACTATTTATTTGTGAACATCGTGTTGGGCAAATTATGTGGCAATATATATTACTTACTTTATCAACAACCATTTCCCGCTTTAACTCCACTTAAAACATAAAAATCCAAAACCTTACAATTGGTCATTATTTATTTATAATAAGTAAATACTATTAAACATAATAAATTCCTCCCACTAACATTTATAATCCCAGAGTTACGCACAATTTTACTTATAAGTATTAATCTGAATCTATACCTTTCACGGTTCGTTTTTCCATACAACACAATTTCACCCTTTTCACTCCTTTAGGGATTGAATTTCAGTAAATCCTTCATTAGCGCTGCTCTACATTATGATAGGAAGCCCCGTGTACAATTTCAAGTTCCTAACTTCAGTAGTTTCAGCTGTACGGTGATATGACAGTTCGGTTCTACAAAATTTCAACCCTTACCACTTTAGGGTTAATTTTAGAAAAATAAAGTATGCAGCTATGTTTGTTTTTGATTGATTTACAAAAGTGCAAAGTTTGACAACTCTAACTTTAACGGTTTCGATTTTCTATACAAACGTTTTTTTTCCTTTTTCACCCTCTTAGTGGTTGAATTTCCAAAAATCCCTCCTTAGTGCTACCCTACGTCACAATAGAAATTCTTGTGTAAAAATACACGTTTCTAGCACCAGTAGTTCTGGCTGTCCGTTGATTAGACATTTCGGTTCTACAACATTTCAACCCTTATTTTAACCCCTTTAGGGTGATCTTTAGAAAAATAAAGTATGCAGTTATTTTTGTCTTTGATTGACTAACTAAAGTGCAAAGTTTGACAATTGTAGCTTTAACGGTTTCGATTTTCCATACAACAGTTTTTTACCCTTTTCACCCCCTTAGGGGTTGAATTTCCAAAAATCCCTTCTTAGTGCTCATCTACGCTACAATAGGAACCTTTGTGGAAAATTTCACGTTTCTAGCTCCAGCAATTTCGGCTGTGCGTTGATTAAACAGTTCGGCTCTACAACATTCCAACCCTTATTTTAACCACTTTAGGGTTAATTTTAGAAAAATAAAGTATGCAGTTATTTTTGTTTTTGGTTGATTAACGAAAGTGCAAAGTTTGACAGCTGTGGCTTTAACGGTTTCGATTTTCCATACAACCCTTTTTACCCTTTTCACCCCCTTAGGGGTCGAATTTCCAAAAACCCCTTCTTAATGCTACCTTACGTCACAATAGGAATCCCTGTGTAATATTTCACGTTTTTAGCTCCAGCAGTTTCGGCTGTGCGTTGATTAGACAGTTCGGCTCTACAAAATTTCAACCCTTATTTTAACCACTTTAGGGTTAATTTTAGAAAAATAAAGTATGCAGTTATTTTTGTTTTTGATTGATTAACGAAAGTGCAAAGTTTGACAACTGTGGCTTTAACGGTTTCGATTTTCCATACAACGGTTTTTTACCCTTTTCACCCTCTTAGGGGTTGAATTTCCAAAATTCCCTTCTTAGTGCTCACCTACGTCACAATAGACATCTCTGTGGAAAATTTCACGTTTCTAGCTCTAGTAGTTTCGGCTGTGCGTTGATTAGACAGTCATTAAATCACCCTAGACTCGCAACACTTCAACCCTTATTTTAACCCTTTTATGGCTAATTTTTTACGAACAAAGTATGCAGTTAGTTTTATTTTTAAATGACTAACTAAAATACCAAGTTTGACAATTGTAACTTTAACGGTTTCGATTTTCCATACAACGGTTTTTTACCCTTTTCACCCTCTTAGGGGTTGAATTTCCAAAAATCCCTTCTTAGTGCTCACCTACGTCATAATAGGAACCTCTGTAGAAAATTTCACTTTCCTAGCTCCAGTAGTTTCGGCTGTACGTTGATACGTCAGTCAGTCAGTCAGGTTCCTCTTTTATATATATAGATTACCGTGTTTTATATCGTGGTATACTTTAAAAGCGGTTTGAATTATCAATTTGAATTTCACTGTAATCAAATGTATAAAATAATTTGGTTAAAGAAACTGAATATGCATATGCTTTAAATCCCTGATATGTAAATAATAGCTCAAACTAAAAATAATATAACATATTATAATAAAAATCGATTTAGCAAGTAAAGGCATCCTTAATCTTTGAAAAAACGGTACTGCTTTATGTAAGACCAAAACAAGCCAAAAAATATACCTCTATGCATTAAAGTGTATATATCACCGTTCAATTGTGAATACCGTTAGATTATAATCTATCTCGCGAGATTGTGAACTGTTAAAAGATTGTGAACCTTAGGTTAGGTTAGGTTGGGTTAGGTTTAACAGTTTCACTTCGATAGATTATAATCTACCGAAAAATAATTCGTTAAATTGCAAGCAGTATGTTACGGTTCACAATCTTTGGATAGTTCACAATCTCGCGAGATATATTATAATCTAACGATATTTACAATTTTACGGTGACATATACAAACCTTACACTCAGATCACATTAATTCTAAATATCCCCATTTTTACTTAACATTCGCACAAAAAATCTCATTACCACCATCCCAATGTTTGAAGCACCATCAAAGGCTTCGTTTTATTTCGCGCCGATTCCTACAAAGCTAAATGACTCCAATTTGAATATGTAATGGCGGCTTAAGATAATCGTCTCGGGCTTACACTAATAATGGAGCTGCAACTTAAAATTGGAATCAAAAGAATCGAAGAAATCCTTCGATCGTGGGGTGGCGTAATTTATTCGAGTGTGGACCGGCATTTTGCGGCGGGAGCGTCTAACCGGAAGTCGCTTTAAGACATTGATGCTGATTCTTTTTTATCCTCCCCCGACTAAGACTAATATAACCATGTATAAATAAAACCTTTGTGAAGATTCTCTAAAGGCCCCCACAAAACAATCTAAATTACATTTTCACGCAACTTCAAATGTCTTATTAATTACTTACGACTTTTCAATGCAATAAATTTTCTTTTAACGCTCTTTCTCCCGAATCGGCTTAATACACAACGCTGGCTTTGCATACTGATTGCTCAATTGTATTGGAGATAGCAGCTGAATGTTCTTTTGTTAAAAATACAATACATTTGAAATTATTCTAATGTTATTCAAACCTTATTTAAGAATATATTTGTTTGAGTTTCAGTTTTCACACTTAAACTAATATAATGAAAAATATATGAAGCCTTATGTCCCACTGCTGCAGAGAAGCTTCAACTACAATAAAACAAAATCGGTTTTTTATTTTATATTTGGTACACCAACAGCATAGTATACACAATATTCTTAAAGTAGATGTAACAATAATATACTCTACAAAATAAACACTATTATATAAAACAGAAAATTTTATAGCCATAGCAAAATAAAGAAATAGTATAATTTTATTTTATTTTATTTTCTTTATTCGGGAAAAAAAATATTATTACAATAAAATATATGCTAATAATAACCACGACATTTTCCATAATCGATGAAATAAAATATAACAAAATATTAGGACACAATAAGAATTTACGTGTTTGTAGAATCAAAAATAAAACTACGAGAAATAATTCGTGAGATGTTTCAACACTGTATCCCTAAAGCGACTAATAGAGTCATTTAATATATCGATGTCCACTTTATTGTTAGTATCGTTGGGCACACATTCTGGGCAATAGAGCATGTTGACCAAATGTTTTTTATTTGAGCATTAGTTCTACACAAATTCCATGTACTTCTTAAAGTTAATATTCCACCTATTTACTATTCACATGTTCGGCATGATAAAATAAGCAAAATGTATCATTAATATAAAGTATAAACGTAATATTCATCTGATTTTTAATCAAAATAATAACATGTTTTTAAACTCACACCATTTCGTTTATCACAAAACAGAACATAAACCAACCACGCCATACACCGACACTCGCATAAATAACCAAAATCCTCACAATTTGTTTTAAAACCCCAAAATAGAAAGCTGGTCATGATTTAGAAGATCCTTCGGACAGGTTGCGATACGGTTTTCATCACCTTACGGCCCAGCATCCCTCAAGGCTGATAATAAAGGGATAGTGTCGCATTCCCTCAGGATTTGTCTGACAAATATCCCGGAAAAAATCGCCTGTTGGCCGTTAAGGCTATTTATTGGTGATTCGACGAAGCTTTTTTATTAATAAAACTTGTATTATGCGCGCAAGTGCGTTTTATATCGCGGACCTTTCTCTTCGCGGACATTATCGTAAGTCTCCGGTCATCTTATCGATATTATTTGGGGTATAAATTATTCTCTATTCATAGTTTTGGAGATAGCGCCCCGATGTGTGCGACGAATTGTTTATATTGAATTATTCATATAGATTTACGTGTATTTGTATATATATAAATGTGTAAAAATTGAAAATTTTATTAATAATATGCTTTATATTTAATAGAAATTTGCACGTTTTGTGATTATGTTTTTTTTTCTAGCAATGTTTCACTTCACTATATTTTGATTCTAACTGAACCAAATTAAGAAGAAATGCCACACGTGATCACTTTAATGCAACCAACTAAAATTGACTCAGACCGAATAATCTTGATTTTATTTTTATATATCTACATGAAATATATTATTCAAACCAATGCGAAACTCAGTGTGCACCTACAAGTATATGACATGTTTACCTCACGGTGACGGCAACAAAGTACTTATGCAAACACAAAGATATTGATACGGCAACTTCGAGACGCAACACAAACGGAACTCGTATAAATACGGGAATCATGGCTGTTTTGACGTGTCCTATCGATGCGGGAGCTCTGATGAAAAACACTATTGAAAACAACATATTGTGTTTTTGTTCAACTTCTTGTTAGAGTGATGATGTATTATTGGCCAAAATGAAACTTTATTGTCGAAATATATGAATTAACTTATATGTTTCTTTTCTTAGTTAAATGTAGGAATATAAAAAAATTAAGAAGATGAATCATCAAATAAAGCGATATGTTTTTTGTTACATATTTTATTTTAATTTGTAACTCTGCCTAAAGTCGAATTAAAATTATTTGCATACATTTTAATTGTAAGAAAAACTTCTTCTTGGTCGTTATCTCAGTCACCGATAATTCCATTTTACTTGCTCATTGATATTTCTGGTATAATTTTCATAATTCACCTAAAAACAAAATATAAAATTAAACACAAGAATAAACAATTTTGATTAAAGTTAGACACCGCTTGAATTGTTAATATCCGCAATCAGTTGTAATTGTCGGGTGTAAAATCATTAATTCCAAACCGAATAACGCATTAAAAGTAACAGCTTGCGCGGCTCCCTGCAACCCTACCCTTATACAAATATCCATATCTTGCCGAGTTTGAGAGAACATGGAATCATTCGCCTTGGTAATCTTCAATTGTAATTGTATTTTATAATATTTATATATAATTTGCGCGTATAAAAATTTATAAAGTTTATAAAAATGAAAAATACATGAATGTGTATAGATCTAACAAACGTGATGGAAGGATTGGTTGTCAGCCTAAAATTAAATTTGTCTATCTATTCCTTATAAGAGCACGTTTTCTATACTGCCCTCTCTTCTTATCCTTTTCTTATATCCATCCAAAAGTTGTCTGTAAGAAATTTCCTTCCATTCTTGAATTTTATTTGTAAACTATTGTATTCTTTTTGTAAAGAATAAAAATAAAATTAAGTTCCACAAATATATATAAGATTAAATTAAATATGGTTAAAAAAACCTGTGACGATTCAGATTTATAAAACGTAATAACTTAAATGAATAAACGTAGTACTTATACACATATGTTTTTTTTTTGTCAGTATGCGACCGATTGAAATTTCCTTCAACATGTCATTTCTAAATTCCAAACAAATTCTTAATTCTAAAGCTAACTTCACATACTAAACCTAAGCTGCCATACATACCCAAGCCTGGACATATAAAGAAGTCAATTACGCACCCAAAGGTGTTCCTACCCTCATAACAGCCTAATTTAGCCTGCAGCCCATATTCTTATAAATTAATTACTTGTAATCTACTCATGAAACGGGACTTAGAGAAATGAAGTTACAACACGGGCTCAAGGGTTCGGAACGACTTAATGTCTCGTTCGGAGCGAGCCTGAATTAGAAATGAGCCGTACCAAAGTAAGGTTAATAAGACACACGTCGCGTGTTTTTGCAGACATTGTCGCAGATTACTGGCGAGACAAACACTTGTGTTTTAATGGTTGGTGATTTTGTTACTTTGTGGAATTGACGTGTCAGTCAATTCATTGTGAAAAATAGGAATCTATTTTATGTTATGATGATCAGAATAACTTTTGGCTAGCATATTTGCCTGTTTATTTTAATCCCAAATTATTATAATTTGTCATCCTCTATGAGAATGTTGGTCCTACAGCCTCAGAATGACCAATTTCAATGACAAGATATGAAGTAGGTAGAGTCAGCTTAACTCTAAAGAAATCTTGTAACTTTAAACAGTGAAAGCGTTAAAATCTCGTTAGAAATGAATTCTCTTGCTTTGTAATGTATAATTTAAAAATCCAACTATAGTTAAATTCACTTTTGATTCATGTTGATTTCATTTGAAATTGAGGGTCAAAAACTTGTGATTTTAGCACTACTAGATGCTTCTAGGACACTATTATTCTCTAATTTAGTTGATAGCTGTGGTATTTAATGGAACTAAATGAAATGTCCAGAATAGCCCAGCATATTATATTTTCTCATGGATTGAAATTCAAAATTCATTTAAATATACATCGAAGGTGTCCCCAGTCTCATCCGCTTCGCAAACATCCGTCACATTCACTCGGAGAACTTGTCCTTTATTATTTCTCCCGATATCCTCTTTTTATTGCCTCTCATATTGACTTTTTATGCCGCCCGCGAATAAATACATTTTGATTTTCGCTTGCGCTGAATCTTTTGTGCAGTTCGTCAGACAATCGTGAATTAGCACGCTCGGGGTGTCATAAAAGTCGGCTTAATTTTTTTTTATGACTACGCGAACATCTGAAGAATATGAATTTTTTTACACGTTAAATAAAAGTGTGTGGTGTTACGTTTGAAAGGCGTGCTTGATGCGGTTTTGAATGTTATGATTTATTAAATGTATTTTTTGGTTTGCTTTTTTGAGTGGATACTTAGGTGGGAATTGCGAATTTTGTTAGAGTATTTCGTATAAATTACTAACAAGCTTTATCACACGTTTTATCATTATTACAATGCAAACAATTCCATAATAAGATGTGATAAGACTCATTTTGCGTTCATGGTCTGTGCTCTTAAACCTATTTCATTGACAAAAAAGTTTCTCCGTGTGGCAAATACACAAAATCCTTGTCAATAAAGCCATCAAAGGATTAACACAAATACAGCTAGTAAAAAAACAAGGTACGGAATAAAAAGCGGTTTCGCTAAGACCGAGCGCAAACATTGGAAGATAGGCAAGTTTCTGCCAAGTGTTAAGAAAAACAATGATAAATCTTACACGTAGAAACTTTAGATTAGTACAAATGGAAGAGTTGTGGAAATGAGACGATTTTTATTGTTGATTGCAGTCAATTAAGAGGTAATGTTGTGTGAAAACTATGGTCTTCCGCTAAATAAATAGAGTAATGAATTTATGGCTTTGTTTTTCCCGTTAGTTGATTATTGTTAGCTTTCGTAGGAATATTTTCTTTAGTTAATAGTTCCATAGGCTTTAGCCTATATCCCCGAATGGGTAGGCAGAAATGTATGCACACGTCTTTATTCACCATTCTTAGTTCTACACAAATTCCAGTTCGGAACAACTCATATAAGATTTTGAATAGTCATAAAAGTGGATTGCGCATACTAATCGAACCTAGGTGCACATGATTTATTGGTCTTGTTACCATAAGGCCAATGAAGATTTCTTTAAATTAAAAATTTGAGTTAACATCAAACTTTTGTTTTAATAATAGTGCGCAACACATAAAGTTTATAGCAAGGTTATTATTTTAATTCTCTCAACACAATTTAAATTACATTACAACCTACCACATCTACGAATTACAGAAAGACAATAACCTTCAAATCCCACGTACAAGCTATTTTAATTCCCACTCACCTGAATCCAGAAATACCTCACCTCATACCCGATTGCCGTATCCCTCGGGAGCGATTAAACACACAAGCACCAGGGTAACAAAGTGTCTGGGAGATGGAAAAAGCTGGCGTCGCTTAGCACGTAGACGGTAATGTTCGGAAGTTAACGAGGCGAAGACGATGTGCCTGATAACTTTGTATTACTGCGGTCCGTGTTTGACATTGTTGTGATTACAGACGGAGGATTATATATATAGAGGTAGAAAATAGTTTTTAATGCGCTTTCTATTAGCTTCAGGAAACGGAATCTTTGAACATGATTTTGACCCCCTTCAAAACGTCGGATTAACTCGAAATTTGGCATAATTATTAAGGACCGATGAAAATTCAATATTTTAATGCATCCCACGCTTTTTTTTTACAATAAAATCATTTTTATACACTATTTTTAATTCAAATTTATCAAAATTTATTTTCTATTTTTTTTTAGTTGGATTTTCTATAAAAGCGTATTTTTTTTTAGTATTTTAAACTATTATTTATTTTTTATTGCGATGAATTTCTATGAATTTTATTTCTATGAATGGCGAAGTGAGCATGCCATTCGTTGGTAAGCGATACGACTGCTCATGTACTATATAATAATAAAACCAAACAATACTGTGAATTTTACTGGTAGTATACTCATATGCGAGGGGCCGGCTGAGTAGGTACACAATACAATGGTTGGCATTCCACTGCGCTCGCCATCCTGCGACATAAGATGTTAAGTCTCAATATGGCCAGTAGTTACTCTAGCTACAATGTCCTTCAATCCAAAACACAACAGTGCATTTACACTGCTGTTTGGCGGGAAAAATAGACATTGCAGTGGTACATAGACAGCCTCTTAGAGATGAAAAACCTACCAACAATAATGTTTAGACGGGTTTTTTTTATGTGATTCTCAACACGAAAGACAGGTGTCGCTACAAACGAGCTGAATATATTTCCATCCAAATAAGTAGTGGATAATATTGCATCCCACTGGTTTTCTATTGACACGTTATTGTATTGCCATTTTCGGATTAGGGTTAAGAACTTTGAAGGCGAGGTTTTATTAAGATTTATTTTTACAGCCTCCATGACGCAGTTGGTTAGACGCCGTCTGTGAAATGTGAGGCCGCGGGTTCGATCCCCGCACCGAGACAAATATTTGTGTGATTCAAGTGTATTTGTTTCGCCCTTGGTGTTTGTGAGGCCGAAAAGTCTCTCGTAGTTCCTGATACCCACTATACGACTCGATCTTAGTATGAGGTCAGTACTATATATGTGACTGTTGGGTGTATTTATATTATTTTAATTGAACCACGATGGCATTTGATGGAAATAGATGGGACCAAACGTCAAGAGTAAGTCAGGGCAATGCTTATTAATTTATAAATCCAATACCGAAAGAATAAAGCCGAATTTAAAAATAAAAATATGACTTACAGTCATGCACTGCACACTATGCGTCTACAATTTATTTTTACCTTCACAACGGGTTGGAAATACAACGGAGGTGCCAAAACCTGGCACTGCTCCAGGCAACGGCTAGCCAAAGCCTAAAAATAACGTCCGTTAGAACGCATGCCGCGCCGTTCGCTATTCTTGGACCGTTGCGCGTTATCCGTTACGTTACTAACGATTTTTATTTTTGGCTGTGATGAGCGTGTAACGTAATACTGAAATTTTGTTTAGATTCTTGTCTTGAAAGTATTCAGATTTTATGAAGATTTTACATATTTTAACAGTCTAATAATGTAGATCTGAATATTTTACTTCTAGTGGAAAGCTATGTAAAATATCTAACAATAGATTGAATAATGTTATTATGGAAATATATCTGAATTTTCAAATGAAAACGTTTTAATATTAATATTACAGCAAAATTGATGGAATTGCCTCAAAACTTTATGGCTTAACTCCAAAAATAAAATTGTCAAATGAAATTATCTCCATGGCTAGTAATGTAATATATGTGTTAATTTTATCTCCTTCATTATTGAAATATTCAATTTATCGTTTATTCCGCACCACATAAATATCACTTTTAGATCTTCCCCTCTCATGAGCCGAGTTCACATTGCTAAACAGGTTATTTTTTATTGAATAGGGCATGATATACTCTTAGAATTTTTAATCCATACATAGCGCTTATAAAACAGCCCATTCGTTACTATTACTGTATTGTAAACACGACGACATACGTTATGCTCTCTGAAACAAAGAGCTTCAAGGATTTTACCACTAGACATTTTAGATTCCTATCCTAAAATGGAAGCGCCTTGTGGCCTGTTGGTAAACAGACCAGACGCGGCTGCCAACATGATCACGATATTTACAGTTTAGATTTCGAGGACCTCTGACTTTTCGGAGTCATGTCTGTATTGATAGGCAATTATCATGCACTATAACGGTGAAGGAAAACATAATGAGAAAACACCATACCGATTTGTAAGAGTTTCTATGGTATGTAAAATCCGCCAACCCGGACTAGGCCAGGGCTTTAGAATATATGGCCTAGCCACTGTCAATCGTACTCTCGATTGTAGAGGAGGCTCGTGCCCTGCAATGGGACGTATATGGACTGATACAAATCCCGAAATCATGCCGGCGGAAGACTATCTATAAAATCAATAACATCGTAAATATTCACAAACAACCACTTCCCCGCAAATCATCAACTAAAACAACATTTTGAAGTCGTAAAGAAAAAATAATCAACGTCATAAAACCGCTATTACTTCTTTTTAATGAATTAACGACTTTTGTTTTGAAACAACAATTAAAATAATTAAAAGTGTCATTATAAATGCCATTAATTCGTTCTCGAAGGAGACGTTAGTGTTTTGTTCTGCGTCGTAAACATCAAGTTTGCCATTCGAAACACTTTTGATATTGTTATAGCGCAATAACACGGCAGAAAACTGGGGAATATATGGCTATTTTTGGCTGAAATGATACATAGGATTTGATAGACAAACCGGCCTCAAATACGCCTTTGATAAGCTCTAGGAGAGATCAGCATACCCAAAACCACGTTTCTTTGTACATTTACTTTCTACGTTATATTTTCATTCAACGTCAAAAACTTGAGCGTTGATTTTATGTTCAAAATCTTAGCTTAAATATTTTTATTTTATGTTGATCTTTTTTCATTTCTCTTAGAAGTGAATACAACAATACTTTAATTTTCTCTTCTGCGGAGTAATTTTGGATAGATAAATAAATAAATACACCCACAGTCTCACAATCACTTCTGACTCCACACTAAGATCGAGTCTTGTGTCGTGAGTATTAGAAACTAACGAGAGACTTTTCGGTCTCAAAAACACCCCGACCTGAAATAAATAGCTGTGGATCACACAAATTTATCTCGGAGCGGGAATTGAACCCGCGGCCTCACGTTTCACAGTCGACGTCTAACACGCCACGGAGCCTGTCAACAATTTTACAAATTGCCACATCCCTGAAACTAATCCTCTCGCTAATAGACCTTTTAGTCTACTACACTGACCTAGATAATATAATTATTAATTTATGGACTAATTAAAATATTGGAATGTGAATGTGTTGGCATGAAGACAACACTATGGCCTTTGCAACATTAATAATGTGAGAATTCATTATAAAAGTTTGAAAACGGAACGCAGATTCCTTAGGAAAATATTTAATATCTCCTCAGTGTTTCTTTTGAATTGCCAAACTACTAATCAATTTATTATATTGCCAGTTTTTTAAACATATGTCTGTATATGTTTTAATTATATACAACATTATTTACACTGCTGCTTGGCGGGAATATATATAATATACCAAACTCTATACCGTTATAATTACAAAAGACGCTAATACTCATCTGTAAGAAAAAAACAAATAAAAAACTCTCTTTAACTTCCAACTAACCTTTGACGAAAACATATATTAATGCGTGTAAGCATATAGATGTGGGTTAAGTCATCTCAGCATTTTCTAAAGAGACCACTGTCGCAGACATTTCAAAGCACAAAAGTATTAAACAAATTCGTGGTAGCGCGAATTTGTTGCTGTTACAACAATAATAGTCGAGTGCGGCGTCCCATCCGACTTTTAATTGATCCTGGAGGGCGACTGAAGATAAAACTCGAATATCTAAACTTTCTCTATTACAGTTTAAGAAAATCGCGGCGGTTTTGTACCGCCGATAAGAATTTTCATTGCCCTTGCGAATGTAATGTGACGTGCCGTTTGTTTTGAATTATAATTTTAATTGCTAATTAGTGTGTTTTACTAGTCTAATTATCTTAAATATTAATTTTATTATGATATTTAAATCAGTTGCTTAACTCATTATAACAATTTGCCTGACCTCAACCCTATATAAACCCTCAATGACTACCTCAAATCCAGAAAATTCATGTTTACGAGCGGAATGAAATTCATCATTTAAAAATCTTCTTTAATTCCTAGACACGACTAGAATCTTATTATTGTACCTAAATACATGATATAAAAAATCTAAATGTAAAAATAAACTATACTTCTCAACTCAAAATTGTGTAAGGTAACGCTAATTTACGCAAATAGAAAATTAGAATGTCATTACCTTAGCAGAAAAAACGTTAAAGAGCTATGAATGTTTCAAAAAATCAAAAAAATCTCGTTCCCTCTTTTCACATATCATCTACCTTATAACCAGTCGCCGCCATATTTATAATAAAACGTTTAGTGTAAACGCGTAACAACAAACTTCCATATTTTATTATGATCGTTATCGTAAAACCGCCCCAGAATTTTCGCCGTTTAAAAGTTGCGCTTCTATCTGCCACCCCTTGCAAGATTTCATTATAAAATTAAACCAAAACTTGCCTTTACTAATCTTAATACAATATCAAAAGTTTATCTGCCTAATTATTTGTTTATTTAATTTGCGGTTGTAGAAAGAGGTGACGGATATTTAACGGTTGAGGTAGCTAGGACAGTTTCTTTATTTATTTTGTTTTGTTCATAACTAGAACGATTTTTAACACATAATATTTTAAATAAATAAATAAAAACTTATATTTTCCTATTCAAAACGATTTAAAACAATAATCAATTGCTATCAATACTCAATATTTCAGAAATCAGTCGTCCTAACATCAACTAATTACCCAACAAAATAGCAAATACATCGATCCACGACTTAGTAGCACCCCTCACGAGATGCTCGCAGATCGTAAACACATAAATTCTTACGGAACTCCTTTTAATTGTCTAACTCGCTTCCAATAGCTTACCTAACAATTACGCCTTGTTATTTATTTGTTTTTCCCCTCACAGAAAAATACGGAAACAGTAAGCGTCATTTTATCACTACACTAAAAATATCCAACATAAATGTGTCGCCATAAGCAGCCATCTCCCGTCAGCAGATGCTTTATCTTGGATACTGCGCTAACCATCAGATCATATTGTACCAATACTTCACGCCAATATAAAAAAATCCAGAAATGAAATTAATCTAGACCCTTAAAACCATCGACATGTAAAACGATTCATGAATTCATAAACAGCTCGAAAGGTTCGGATCGGAAACCAATTAAATGGATAACAGAGCGAAATTGCTACGAGAGCACAGAATCACTGCTATTGTCCCTTAGACCACTATCTGGACCCGTCGAGCCATTGTCACAGGCCCGCGCGCGCACTAAAAAGTACACGATTAATAATAGAAAGCACGGCAAACGCAGACAGAGGGGCCAGCCAAATCCCACTTAATTTTCGCCCGAATTGCTTAAATTTGAGAATCGGAATGGAAACGTTCAGCCCGCCTTCCATTTCCCAGATAGTGGAACTACAACACTGACCGTCGGCCCCGCGCTCCGAACGTGACAATGATGGCTAAGCCAGACCGCGCAAGGAGCGTTTTGTTCCTTTTCTGTCCCCCGTTTTCGGCACACACGGCCGCTTTCTGACGACGTTATTTTTTAATCAAATATATCCGTGGAACGGGTGACGGACGATAGGGCTGGACAATGAAAAACTAAAAGGAAAAAGAGCCGCTCTTTTAAGCAAATACAGGCGAGACCAAGTTGATTGGTTTTGTTAGCGCGCTTGTTGATTGGCAGGGGCGTAAACAATACGCCTGCAATGTTTAAGTTAGAACGACAATTGAGACTTCTTTTAGGTAAATAGTGACGAGACGTGTTGATTGCTTTTGTTAGCGAACTGGTCGTTTGACACGAAAGTAACCAGTGGTAGTGTTTGAGTTAGGAACTCAATTCGTTACGTAAAAATATTTCCGCGAACAATGCTTTTCCACTGGTGGTTTTATTCGCTGTTCAATGGTACTTGAAATGTTTTTATGAATTTTACTGTTGACATGCTGTCGAACAGACGATATTGAATAGAGCTATGAAAAATATTTTCATTTCCATTTTTCACTATTTTTTACAACGTACGTTTGAATGATCCGTCGAATGAATTCCAAGTCGGCCAGTAAATCAATTATTAGTAGAATAACAATAACTTTCATAAAATGTATGAAACATAATTTAAAACGCAATATTTATTTAAACCTACCTCTTGAAAGCTTATCAACCTATAAATTATAAGCTATATCCAAATTGATTTAACCATCCCGCACAATTTGGCATCAAGACCATAATATAGATTTTATTAGCACTGACCGGTCCATTATTTTATTTTTTTTTTCTTCCAAAATTCTCACCTACAATACAATAAAACAAAAACAATACCGCGACCTCCAGATACTTAGAGGTAAGGCGGCAAAGTTCATAAATTGTGCGATATTATTCACGGCGTGTGCCCGCACCGCAATAAATCAGCGCTCTTCAGCCGCTATCGGAGGCGCTTCCATTAGTGACCTCACCCGGGCTTCCGTGATATCCGCGAACACCGGGAACTTGCTAGTAACGTTTGAATTCAAGACAATATTCAAGATAAACCTGGATGCGCTTTTTAATTAGGCAAAGTGTAAGCGGCACCACCGTTCGTGAATATCGACTGTATTTAAAAATAAAGGGTGAACTGAAATAAAAATATCAGGAGAAAAGTATTCTGCAATTCAATGAAGACTATAGGCGTTATTTATCTGTTTATTTATTCTTACCTGCATAAAAAAGAAAAATGTACCGATGGCGGTCTTATCGCTCTAAGCGATTTCTTACAGACAACTTTTGGATTGATTTATGAATTGCGTTAGTAGTAACTAGTAATTGAATTTAATGAATATATTCTGCTTAATATAAAATTCACCTTACTCATTACATATTTTCATTAAAATTAATGACTTGACAGTGAAAAATAGACCTAACAGAGAGTCCTACAACATTGCGTAATACCTTTTCTATGTTCTATTATCACGCAATCGGAAACTGTTTTCTCAGCTTCCGATTAACAACCCATTTCCTGGGTGAAATCTACAACCTTTTACGAAACCCATTTGTACGAACTATGGATTTATTTATTTCACTCCAGCTACTACGGCACTGAGATTAGAAAAATACTTTGTAAAAAAATATCCAAAATTAGATTTCAAACCACGTATATAATATATAGATAGTAAACAATCACGAGTTTAAACCGACTTCAAAAAAGGAGGAGGTTCTCAATTCAACTGCTTATTTTTTTCAAACATTGTCATCATGATTGTGGTAATTGTTTTTTGTGTACAAAATCTGTATTCCAATGTATAGCAACCAAAGCCCAACATTTTATCTGTACATATAAGCCTAAAATTTATTTATAATAATTTCAAGATACAACACTGCCAGATATATTCACATGTATCCTACATCCAACCCACTGCTATCTTGTAGTGGCTATCCTGGTAAATAAAACCTAATTGCAAAATTCGATAGATTCGTGTCCAACATAAGAACCCTTATTACCCAACACTCTCACAAAACCGCTTTTAAAATCACAAAAAAGACATCACAAACAAAACGCCATTCCAAACACAAAGACAAAAGATCCGAATTAAATATTTTCACCAGAATTAATGGCGGGTTTAATATTAGCCGTAGATTATTTTTGTATCAAAATTATGCACACTCGGGCGGCTTGAATTAATTTACAACGCGGGGAATTTGGGGACGCTCATTACCGCGTGTTTATGTGGACAGATAAAAATAATACGCACCTTTTTTAATCGAAAACGGATGAGCAGAGACATTCTTTCAGTTGGCGATGTTGGATCGTTTTGCGAAAACCTTTTTCGAGGCCCTTGATTTTGAGGGGCTTTATAAATCATGAATTACAATATTTTGGCTCATATTTTTCTGATTTGTTGGTATTTGAGTTTTAAGGAAGTTCTGTTTGTAATGTGGTTTTATTGATTTATTTGATTTCTGAAAAGAGGTATACACAAACAAAAAAATATATACAATATTTTTTATTTCATAGTTACTTTAGTATTTTTACCATCAAATATTGATTATTTATATATATATATATTTTAATATTCCTTTATTAACATTGATAACATTTATACACAAAAAATAACGAGCAGGTAGTAAAAACCTCAAGAACCAAAACTACATGAACTATTTCTACATCTGTCTGTTTATCCAACAAAGCCGTAATGAATAAAAAACGTACATTAATCAAAACAAGCACAAATCAGGGCCGGTGTTTGGGACAGTTTTAAACGCCTAAATTAATTTCCCCCCGATTTCCTTTAAGAAGTTGTAACTCGCCAAGTGGGGATAATGCGATGATATATAAAAAAAGGTCCCAGTGAGCCAGGGCCCCTAATAAATTATACCCTCGATAACAATGGGATTTTTTTCTCCCTTTGTGACTACTTTCATATCACCTGAACGTACCACGTTGAAAAATAAAAGTTACAAAAAAATTTGGGAGACAATTTTTAATGGGTTTTCTTAAAGACTAAAGATAAATTAACAAGAATTAATGTATAAAATATATTAGTAAGTGCGAGCAATGTGGACACTGTATTTCAAAAGCATATACCTACATCATTGAGTTTTGTATATCAAACTGAATGACGTATGGTACGAGTACATTAATATTTCTTTATGCATTTATTAATTATATAAACATAAATTAACTTCATTACCAGAAAAAATATGTTTTTATTTTTTAAATACTCATAGTTTGAGTAAAGATACTTTTTTTAAACTCATGACAATAACTCTGGTTTTAACTATCTTATTCGCATCTAACGACCACATTCTGTAGTAATTAGTAACCCCACATAAAACTAGAAACCATTATACATTATGAAGCTGTTAAAAAAGTAACCACTGATGTGGTAAAATTTAACCATCCTTGAACCCTAGTAAGATTGGGGTATTCAAATATACAAGCTTCTTTCTTTTATATAGTGGCAGTCTCTTACTCAACAGTGGAACAAAATATCGATAAGTATGTGTGTTTTAAAACGGCTCATCATGTTCATGTGAGGTTACGATCTCTCACCGATAAAATTAAAATTGTTGTAACTGATATGTATTATGTACACAAGATTCTGTACCAGTCCATATACGTCCCACTGCTGCCTCATCTACAATCGAGAATTTGGGAGAGAGGGGATTGATAAGGGTTAGGTTATACTGTCCACCACGCTTACCTAGTGCAGGTTGGTAGACTTTGCATACCTACCATAGAAATTCTTAAAAATAGCCATGGTTTGGTGGTGATTGGCTATGAATATACACATGACTCCAAAAAGTCAGTTGTGTTCCCTCAGATTTGAACGCGCGACCACCGTGAACATATTAGCAGTCGCGTCTGGTCCGTTACCAATAGACCACCACGCACATACACAATATCGCAATACCAAACGTTCTAAAATAGATTCAAGTAAGACACAATATTATAAATATTGCCTATGAAGCGTAAAAGTGAATATGACAATCCAAATGTGAAAGTAGCCACTTCGTAAAATGTATCGTTTGAGCTCTTTTTGTCCCGAACTATAAAAAATAAAGCCCTAATATCGTTAAATGTTCCTTTGGGGAGTGACTGGCCAAAAGCGGAAAATTCGAAAACTAATAGGGTTGCTTCAAATGAAATTTTATTAATATTTATAAAAAATATGAAAACTTTGTCCTATTTTTATTGCCCTAATCCATAATTAAGTGCGCCTTGAATGGTGTACTCTCGCCTAGATAGCTCTTTCTGAACAGCAATCTAATAAATATATACTACTATATGGCCTAACCACTCTCAATCGTACTGTCGATTGTAGAGTAGGCACGTGCCTTGCAGTGGGACGTATATGGGCTGATACAGATACAGAATCTAATATATCTGGTTACATTCGTTAATTGGAATTACAGGAAGCCTCAAAATCTGCGCTATTTTTCTACCTTACACTTTCCACCTACAACATTATGAACTAATCACATTCGTCAATTGTTGTAGGTATTTATGGACAGTAACCATAGCTTTCAGGCCAACATACAGATATAGAGTATACTCTGACCATGAAGATCTGTCTTTCACGTTGCATGATTCTGATAACTTTTTAACAAAGTGATAGTGTTATGATTTTTTATATCTTTGAACTCTACTCCACGTAAATCGTTTATTTTACTAGGTTTTATATCTGTCATTGATATCTGTCATATTCAGTTCTCATGCATAAAAAAATAAAAATCCAACCATATGACAACCCTAGCCAATCGAATGGGCAACTGCGGACAATTTATATTGCAATAATCCGCGCACACATTACGGCCAGTAGGCAGTAGGCGGCGATATTATCGGACGCTCGAGGTAAAACCGCTTCTAGTTTGAGCACAAAAAACGAGCACTCATTTATCGACCACTCGACACTTCGCGACAGTTGGCACTTACGGTCTATGGGGGGTAACACCCCCGCATTACGAACGATCGGTCACTATAGTACGGACCTGGAAGAATTAATTTATTTTGAAATTACTGAAGGTTTTATATAAAAGGTTGATTAAGATAAACGATGTAAGGAATTAACTAATTCTAGAATATTAGGCGGCTTAGGGAACACTTAGGGCGGGTATTTTAATAAAGAACATTTTTATTTGTGCTTTATGCTCATAGAATAATAGTAAGCAAATTTGAAGAATTATTTAATCAATTTTATTTCACAAATGATGTCAATGAAAGAATGGTATAATCATCACAACGCATGTTGGTAGAAACTAGTTTAATTCAATTACTTTGTTTCTAGTTTAACTGATATCCACAGCGCAAATAAAATATGACGGTCGTAAGTTTAAAACATAATGTTATAAATGCCTGTGAAACGAGAAGCCGCGGGTTCGATCCCCGCACCGAGAGAAATGTTTGTGCGGCCCACAAATATTTCTTCCGGGTCTGGGTGTTTGTGAGACCGAAAAGTCTCTCGTAGTTCCTGATACCTACGACACAAGACTCGATCTTAGTGTGGGGTCAGAACTATGTATGTGACTGTTGGGTGTTATTTATTTATTATAAATATCCCGCAGAAAATTTTAGTCACAAATCGGATCAAATAAAAATAACCCTAAAACAATCAATAAAAATTCTATCCATACGCAAATCGAAAGAATAAACGCCATATTGTTTTCAAAATACGTTTTGTTCGCCGGACAAACACGCGAACCGTTTCATTGTGATGTAATTGAAGTTCGCTTCACTACCAACACGTGTATACATTATTCAGACGACAATCACGTGGATTCCGAAAAACGCGGACACCGACGATGTCACGTATAAAAAATTCACCGACTTAATCGCTGCACGGACAAACAACCGACCAATTGGTACGAGTAGCAAACTATCAGCCGATTTGTAAAGAATCGTTGCGAAACACTGCCTCGGAAATTGCGGGTTAATTTGTAAACTAGGTTTGGCTGTGACTTTGGTTCCGTGATTCTTGCATTAACGTTCTTTTTGTTTCTTGTCTATGGTAAATATCAAGTTTGCCCATCAACATAATGAACGTTACTCCAATCTCATTATTACGCAGTACGTAGCAAGCTGCATTGAGGTGGTCAATACGAGATATTAGGTGGTTAGTTTGTGACAAAAGAGTGTCTGTCACACTATTATTCGGCGTCAAAAATCGATAAAGCAGTAGTACCTATAAATACTTATTTTTTATGTAAATACGTAATAGGTACATACACACATAAGTTTTTATTTTATTTATACTAACCGTTTCATCGATAATTTCACTTGATAATGGTTGCGAACTATTATAGAATAAAAGATTAACGACTATGATAGCTTTGGTATGCCAATGTGGACGTATTATTAGGCAATTTTCTAAACATTTTTAAATTAACGTGGTAGAGATATATATTATTAAGGAATATTAGTAAGGAATATAAGCAAGGAAGCTTCCCAAGGATTTCTATAGCGCTCTTTTATAAGAGGTGTGCATCCAAGATCCTACAATTATAACTTGATACTTTACTACAGTGCTTTTCCGAAAATTCCCTTCCTATGATTCTTTTTCCGGAAATTCCCCGTTCAACTCGCGTAAGCTCTAACCCTCGGATAATGAGTATAAAAGCTAGCATCAAGTTATAGGGCAGTATTTCTATTATAAAAGTACATTAATAAAAAACACCTTACATAGAGAAAATACCTCAACACTTAAACAAACAAAAATCTCAACTCAATTAAACCTGATACAATCTTGCTCCTCAATATTTTCCATCTTATTTTTGTTCACATGCGGGTGCATCCCCGGCACAGGGGGAGATTGAGCCGACTCATCAAAACAATAAACAAAGTATCGAGACCCTATTTTATTATATTATGCAAGCCGCCCTATGATTTACGCTGCATAACTTAGTGCGTGAATGGAGAATGTTCGGAAGATTTTTGGCTGAAAATTTGAAAGTATTTTTAACGGTCAAATAGCTAGATTTTGCTAGGATATGTACTGTTTTGTTTTTTGATTATTTATTAATCATTCGCTGTATTTTTAGTGGGCGACTTTCGAAAAAGCTATTAAAAATTGATATCTTATTGACGTAATTTATTTATGTGTCAGAATATTCCCGATGGTATTGTGGATAGAGATTTGATTATATTTTAATTGTAGAATGAGTGAAACGGGGAGAAAGTATGGGTCATAAATCCTTAAAAAAACATATACAGAAATAAAATTCAATGGTAGAGCAAAGAATTGTAAGAACATAAGACGCGTACAGAATAAGCTATTATCTTCTATATATAACTCCGCTCATAACATATTTACCGGTGGTCATAAGACATAATTTTTATCATTTAGTTGATTTAGCACAATGATTTATTTATTCACTGACTTTGTTGATGTCTTCAGGTCTTTGGGAATATATCATAATTATTTGTTTTTCAAAATTTGCAAAAATCGGGTTCAAATCCCAGGGCACACCTCTGACTTTTCGAAGTCATGTGTGTATTGATAGTCAATCACCACGCACTAAAACGGTGAAGGAAAACATCGTGAGGAAACCTGCATACCATAGCGGTTCATAAGAATTTCTATGGTATGTAAGTCCGCCAACCCGCACTAGGCCAGCGTGGCGGACTATATGGCCTAACCACTCTCAATCGTACTGTCTATTGTAGAGTAGGCCCGTGCCCTGCAGTGGGAAGTATATGGGCTGATTTGTTTTGCATAAATATAAAACGATTGTTGCAGTAATGATACAAATGTAGCCGTTTTCTTTACCTTGTTTTCGACGCAGGGCGCTAACAGGCGTATTACCCACAAAACAGTGGTATTATCAATCAAGAAGCATTTCCCGGTACAAATTTATCACGAGCTTCTTATTGTGACGCCCGGATAACACAATATCCACCGGATATCCGGAGGGGAGCTCAACATCATATTTTTATCATTATGTCAAGAAAAAGTGTCCGCTATGATATCGTGGATAAGACATAATGATAAATACACAACAGTCAGACATATTTCTGACCACACAATTAGATCGACTCGTGTGTCTTGGGTATCAGCTGTAGCTTACGAGGGACTTTTCGGTCTCACAAACACCTAGACCCGAAACAAATACCTGTGAATCATGTAAATATTTGTCTCTTTGCGGGAACAAACCCGCGGCCTGACACAGAAGCTGTCATATTATTTTTTGGTATACATGTTACCTCGTTTTATTTTTTAATATTGAAATTGACCATTTCAATTCGTAACGGAAGCTGTCTAGGATCTACGTTTCATAACATGTACAGTAACAGAGTATATACACATAATATTTTTTATTATAAAATTGTATAGTACTGTGTTATCGCATAATTGCTCACTCTTAACAGAGGGGTCGTCCTCAAAACTGAGAGTTCGATTAAGAAGGCTAGGTAGTTCAGAACAATATTGTGATATTCTAAACGCCGTTTTATGCAATATAAGGTTGGGAACATAAAATCGCACAGACGCTGATATTACTATACCTTATTGGAATGCTATACTACTGGCTACTAATATTATAGAAACCAAAGTTTGTGTTTGTTACTTCTTGACGCTCAAGCAGCTGAACCAATTTTTATAAAATTTAATATGCACGTTGCTGCCATCACGATTAATACATAGGTATTATGAAATATACAGTTTTTTATAAATCTAAAATTAACCTAGAATACTTAAAAAATATATCAACGATCTCTATGTGAAAATGTAAAAGAAGAAAAATATTGCACTTACACGGGTATTTCCTTATTCTATATGTATACCTACTGAAAGTTGAAACGTGTCAGGTATGTCCTCAATAAGACCACAGTACGATATTTTGGTTCGATGGATGTTTTTAAAGAGAGCAGCGCACATTATTGGCTGATTAATGATTCTACAATCACCGGCTTAAACGGTAAGGAGGACTTGTGAAAAACAACTTCTATTTTTACCTCAAAAAATAGTCTAGGAACAAAATATATAATTGTTAATCAATATCAATGTGTGATGTCCCATTCGTTACAATTAATACAAATAATATAGGGCTTTTGTACACGTGAGTGTACGTATAGTATACGTAGTTTATCAAAAAATAAAATAAAGTGGTACGGAATGCTACGAGTCTGCCAATTGTCATGTGAGTACCCTTAAAAAATAAGATAAGAATGGGTAGTGCAAGAAGGCGGCCGTCGGCAAGACTTCAATGAGACATCATTCTTAATTATACATGTGAAACAGCTTTTTACAGCCTTCATCGCGCAGTTTATTAAAATAATTTGGATGTAAGACCAGTGGTCGCGGTTTCGTTTGCTACATCGAGACAATTTTTTGAAAGAATCACTAATATTTGATTCAGATTTGGTTATCGTATTATTAACTAAATTCAGGTAGTAAATTTATGGAAACCCTTTGGAACAGGTCATTATGAAAACTTCCGTGGAGGAAACCCTTGGTGAGGGCATATTATGTGGAACAATAAGCTTCGTGTAGGTAGGTAAAGCTAGCATATGAAAAAATAATGAACTAATTAACACACCCAACAGTCACATACATGATCCTGATCCCACACTAAGATCCAGTCTTGTGTCGTGTGTATCAGGAATCACTAGAGACTTTTTGGTCTTACATACACCCAGACTCGAAACAAATACCTGTGGATCACATCGATATTTGTCTCGGTGCGGGGATCGAACCCGCGGCCTCACGTTTCACAGCCGGCGTCTAACCAACTGCACCGCGGATGCCATTTATTATACCCTTAAAAACTATAAGAGGTTGAAAGACATATGTCAGCTCTATGTTAGAAAAAATGTTTTAAGTAATCCGCCAATTCAATTAATATTCGTGGCAAATTTGTCTAAATATGTATTTTATATGAAACACAAATAGTATGATTTCAAAAGCCTTTAAATAATAAATAAATAACAGTCACTAAGATCTTTAGAATTAGTATGTTTATTGTCTTATTAATTTTAATTTTCAATTTACATTTTGTTTGGAAGTTGTGCGAATATGAACGCACGACAGCAATTTGGGCCAATGGCGCCCAACATGTTATTTCTTGTAAGAAGAAATATTTTATACTTCTCCACATTATATTATATAGCAGAAGACATGTTTTGGTCTTTATAAAAAAAATCATTTTTACTAATATATCAATCGGGATAACTTAGTAACACCGATATAAATTCATGATATATTTAGTATTTTATAGGTTTAGACTTTAAGATAAAAATTGAGCTGTGCTACAAATCAAGTTGTGACTGTTAAGACTTATTAATATGTTTCCATAGCCGCTGCCTATCTCCAAAAAAACTTTATTATGCAATCAACAAAACACTAATTTAAACATAATATAGAATAATAAGTATACAACCCAAAAATACATCCAGTATATAACTGCAACCACTGACTTAATTTTCAGCTCTCGCAGAAACAAAGCTTAAACACACTAATTTAAACATACCACCCCAACTGGAATCTGAATCAATCGTCTAGAAAGTTGCTGCGATCGATATGGATATTGCCATATCGTAATTATAACCCTGCCAGTTTCAAAAGTCCACTTTTGCATAAATTTCTCAAAACGACGATGGTATTCCAAATTCGGTTGGATTTTAAAGGACATTGTCTCGCCTGAAAGAGTCCACGGATCAAGCTGAGGAGGCGTTGTGGGCGTGTCTAAGAACGGACACGCCTTCTCAGTAGGCGTGCCACATTAAAATTAATACGATTAGACATACCTCTGTATAGACTTACATTTAAAAGGTCATTGAAAGAAAATATGAAATTATGAACGCGTAGTGTATTTAACATAAATACTGGTCAAATAAAAGTCATAAGTAATAATAGCCCGTACCCCATACTCTCTCTATAAAAAGACGAGAGTTCATTAGCCCTGTGATTGTAATAAAAACAATATAAATAGTAAAATATTCGTATCCGTTTGCAGAGTGGCAAAGTACACGTTTGTTAAATAGTCGTCATGGTGGCCCACCAATTGTGTCATTTTTAGGCTTTATCTTTTTATTTTTAATTGTACAAAATAAAATAACAATTTATATAGGTTATATAAAACAAAGTACAAATACCGATCTTATCATCATCGCTTCATGGCAATGTCTGCCAGATGATGTCTGTGTGTAATGAGTATGGTTGTCTACCTGGACAAATTCAGTGTCCTATCATGACCATACTTTCTGTTCTGCCATTACTAGACTTTCTATGTAGCCTATTCCTATAACTTACAATACATTAAACAACATGACCATATCCGTTGCCATGTCAATCCGCTCAAGAACATATTCAGTCTACGCATAGGTATTTATCTAAAATCATGCTCAAAGTATAATTGCTCATAGTAGGAGTAGAACGCATTGCCGACGGTTAAACATCAGTGGCTTATTCATTTCATTCATTCATTCATTCATACTTAGTATCACTAAACTAATAAGCAAATGATTATGATCAATTTGTATAAAAAATAATAAGCGAGTAAACATGCATACCAAAAAAAGATTTTGACAGCCTTCGTGGTGCAGTTGGTTAGACGCCGGCTGTAAAACGAGTTCAATTACCGCATGGAAATATATATTTGTAAGACTCACAAGTATTTGTGTCGGGTCTGGGTGTTTCTGAGACCGAAAAGTCTCTCGTATATGGACTCATATGATGGCCTTAGACCTCTCGATGGAACTAACCGATTGTTAAGGAGTCTTGTATTAGCAGTGGCTGATTATGGGCTGATACAATAAATAAAAATACTGTTTCTAAACTTACGGCTTAATTTATGAACAGTTTTAAAACCTGTTTTATTTATCGAATGTTTCGTCTCTATCCAACGATTTTTTAAATTCAGTTTTAACGAAGAAGACAAAACATTCGATAGCTACAAACTCTAGGTCTTAAAACTGTCTATGAATAAGAAAAATAACAACAATAAGGAAAAAGCGTAATGCAAGTAAACGTTAAGACGAAGCAGACATTAACAACTTTAATATAAAAGTATAAATTACAACCAAAACTTAAAAATATGGACTAAATAAATTCCATGTCGTTGAAGTAAACTAATTTTAACGAACTTTTTTTTTTTTTTCTTTCTTCAGATCTCCTAGTCTAGATTGAAAAAACACCATTATTAAGGCTATAGTTAAGCTGTGAAACTTGTATTTATAAACAATTCAAGTCTGAATTAGGCCAATATTAAATAATCGCCTGCATCGCCGACGGGACAGGCAGAATTGCCCTGTTGAAAGCGGGCGTTTGAATTCTAGCACAGTACCCCCTGCCTGAGGCGAAATAGAACCTTCAGGATCACTGGATGCTCTTCAGCCGTATTGCGCTCTCACCGAAAATTATTCCGAAACGAACGGTTGAACAAGGCCAATGAGGGGGCCATACGTGCTCCCTCATGCTAAGATGATCAAAACCATACCTTTTTGAACAGTATAGGGTAGATGTCGATAGTACCGGATAGAGCGGGAAGAGTCATTCTGGTATGCGCGAGGAGGGCCATCGGGGGGTTTTGGCGAGTACGCCGAAGTAGGGTTTTAGTTTTTTGGAAACATCTGCGCGCCTATCTGGAAGGCTGGTGGCCTCGACCTACCCTTCCTGCTCCTCAAGGTTTTTGTAGAGGGATCCATAATTAGCTTTTCTCCCGTAAAAAGGGGGTTGAAATTTAATGTTCTCAACTTATCGATACATCTTCTTCTACAAATATAGGTATAATAAAATGTAACTGATCGCTTTTGGACCTGGAAGATTTATGAAAAAGATGAATAATAAGAATTTATTAATAATACGTATAAAAGAACCCAATACAATGATGGTTAGAATTTTTGTCAATCTGTATGTGCGTTAGGGGGCGATATTTTAAAAATGGATGGGCCAATTTATATACAGCTTAGTGTTGAAGTAGCTGGTACCCTGGATTAAACACAGTCAACTTGTTATCCCAAAAAAAATTCAAATATTTTTGCTATATAAAACTTGAAAAGGGAATTTGAACAGGATAACATGCGTTGAATTATGGTACAAAATTAGTCCAGACCGGACAGAATATAAAGACAGGATGCGAAACAGTATAGATGACAGCAGTCGCGTTGAGTTAAAATATAAAAAACAGTTATTACTTGAAATAATATGGTGCTGACGTGGATTGCACTCAAAAAATATCTGCATCCAGGCGAAGTGGGGCCGAGTCCCTAGTCAAATAAATAGTGACTGCATGTTTGAGTTGTAAACGACGGGTGTTGGGTCGGTTCTCACGTCAGATAATCTACTTTGTTCGAATTTTTCGATATGAATTACACATAATAATCTTCCGAAACTAGAATTTGTAGCTGGCATGCCTCAAATCGGTAAGTGCACCCGCTATCACACAATCTTTCAAAAAAAAAACTTTTTGTTTTTGGTTCTCCTTAATTTTTACACTGTTATGTAAAAGATTACGTCTAAACAATATTTGATAAGTGTACAATTTTTAACAGTAAACACTACATGAATGTGAATCAATTATTATTCTCTTAGTTTATTCAAAATTTGAATGTGCTGGGTATTAGTTGTTTTAAATTAAACAGGGATATGTATAGAACATCAAAATATATACAGATAATATTATATTTAAGAAATTGTTCTAAAAAAACATTTAAATTGATCAAAAACGTTTACCTTATCTTAACTCAATCCACAATTTCAAACTAAAAAAACAAACGAACCTATATTTTACTTTACACATTTTTCATACATCACCATTTTATTTTTATAATTCAACAATTATTAAAAAACGTTTTGTAGACCACATTAACATTTCACCGTTGACGTCACTTACGCTACGAAACCGCTAAACCGTAGCAAAGCTACGCGTAGGCGGAGCTTCGCGCGATATTTTCCGAAGTTTTCCGAACGGCTACGACAGTCGTCCAGTTAAGATTGATCCGTGAATATATTACTTTCTCTGATTTTCCGAAATCGGTTGCACGGAGGAAGAGAGGCGACTGGGTTCAAGAGATTCTGGTTTTTGCGTATGAGAAAATGCATAGAGAGGCTCAGAGGGACTTGGCAGGATAAGGTTACGTAACGGCAGTTGGGTGAGGGCAGCGCTCGGGAGACCACGTCCTGTTGTCCTGAGGGATTGAGTTGACAAACAACGTGTTTATTGTCGTAAACAACAACACAACAAGTTGTGTCGTGCCGGCTTTTGAGGTAAGTTGACTTGAGTGTTTCGTGTTTGTGTGTTGTGTCCGAATAATATGTCATGCGGTTAATGAATGTCAGTAGGTGAATGTAAATATTAACTTAATTATTATTTTAGTGCATTAAAAGCTTCACATGTACTAAATTTGAAAACAAGACAATTTTTTGCATAATATTTTTTGTTATTATTTTTTAAATATTATTATGTAATTATTGCGTATAATTAATTTGATACAATTAAAAAAATAAATTTAAACAAGTACCATACATTTAGCAATCTACATAAATAAAGAAGGAAATTACGGAGACGTGATTGATAAAAATAAGTGAATTTAATACATATTGTTATTTAAATAATTATTTGTGTTTTAAATATATATTTTGAAACGATCTTAACAGGGGTCCATTATAAAATGTTATTATGCTCATTTAAGTTGATATCTTATTCATTACAAGTTTTTGAAAAACGAAAACGTATTTTTGCTGTTAAGAAAATTATTGAAATATTTTTATTCCATAGCACGAATTAAAAATAGAAATGTCTACATATTGTTAAACAAAAATAATATTTTGAGTGCACTAGTAATTGTCTAAATTTGTTTTTTTTTTTTTAAATTTATGCATTTCCTGTGGTGGTTCTAGTTCTAAATAAACGAATGCTAATTGATGAACGAATTTAGGTATGTAATTTATATATCGTGGGTCGATTTTTTGGGCCACTGGTATGTTTTATAACACAGCTTGCGATTGTTGTAGTTTTAATGAAATATTTGATACGCGTCGGCTTAATTTTCTATGCGTTCGAACACATTAAAGACTCATTAACATTGGTCATTGAATAACTTGAATGCGTTGATATCGAATGACACAAATGTTCGTTATAATTATTTTTCCTTAGTAAAGGTAACTAGCTAGGTCACATAACCAACCAAAAAATACTTACTTTTGATAATTTGTCGTTTTAATAATAAAAAAATATAGGCTATAACATTCCTGTTGCATATTTTACTAGTTTTCATTGGTTTTCATGCATATTTTACACATTTTTCGTGCATATTAGCATACATATTTTGAGCTTTTCATGCCTGTAAATCTCTATTAATTACATTTACGCCAACCAAGCGAAATCAAAATAAATATTTAAAAGAACAGCCAAGTACACCGCAACCTTGCACACAGAGGGCTCTATGCCAAACGTGATACAATACATCAGACTATTAGAAAATATTTTAGCCATAAACATGATATTGCAGCTTTTGCAAACCAGGACCGACAGAAGCTCATATGGAATTTATACAGAACTAAAGTTTGATCATCATAACAACACTAACTCGGCTTCATTTTTCAATTATTTTTATTACTTTGGCACACCAACCACTTGTACATTTTCTTGTAATAATTTCTTGGACAAAATAATGATATACATTTCAATTAGGGGTATACGAAACATTTGTAATAGTACAGCATCAAGTTAGTTAGAAGGGAAATTAACAGAAATGTAAAATGAATTAAAAATAAACTTATTTTAAAAATGTTAAATTGAGCAAAATAAATTAAATTTAGATTGACTTAAAGTGAGCCGTGCGAAGCTACTACCACACGATAAATACTGTAATCACTCGAAATAATAACCGATGTAAATGAGTCGCGATTCAGGTTCATCCTCTGTATATTCGAATATAAGTAAGCCGGCATTATCGTGTCGACCGACGAAAGCGTAGCGTAAGTAGTCATGTCGGTATGAATGGTGCGAGACCTTACTTCTTACTTTATTTCCCTATCCTAACGGTTTGATTCATAGACAGATTTATAGCCTATATAAGTGTTCGAATTTGTTATCCCTTTCGAACAACTTTTTGAATTCAGGTTGAGAGAAGAAGACATAACACTGTCTATGAATGAGACCTTTAGTGTTTCGGAAGTAAAACAAAATTATGCCATAAGATTCTTGTTTCTTGAGGTATGGAACCTCGAAAAATATAATTCCATTTAAATTGAAATATGCATTGACATGGCATTCTTTATCGTGTTGTAACATTTTATAGTAATACAAATATCTGTGCTTTTAGGCGCTTAGGACTTAAAATAATAGTTAAGACGATTTCATTTTGAATTTTTAGATGTGATGTTGTATTAAGTTTTAGTACACATTAAGATAATATAACAAAAAAGACAAACGACCAAATAAAGAATGTAGGTGTAATTCTGGATGTAGACCGGTTCCTGAAGACTTTGGTAAAGGCCTGTTTTAGCACTATTTTTCGTGATCTTGAAGTTGCTAATAATGGACAATAAGAAACTACATATCACCCATAACCGTACATTTCGCCTCACCCAAGCCGACAATATTCTAAATAAGAGGAAATCTGCAGGTGCATACTCGTAGTGAAATACAAGCGTCCACCCCTTGTTTATGCGATGTTTACTGTTTCTCCCCTACTCGGCGTGGCTGCACAGAAATTATCTCCCCCGCCGAAACGTAACAATTACATTTTAAAACGTTTATAGTTTAAAACAATGCTTGATTTAAAAATTCTTTCAGTACAGTGTGTACCTTTTAAGTTTTTTTTGTTACTTTCTTTTAATGTTGAGGTGTAGTTCAAAGTCTAAATAACGAAAATATTGGATCACTCTACGTCAAGACTTCAATCAACTACATTTATTATAGCCAATTAAATGAAATAAAAAATCGATTGTAATAATTAATTTTAATACAGTATATTGTTCTAAGAAATTGGAAGTCTAAGGCACAAGGAAGACAAATACATCATAATTAAGACCAATATCCTATTACTAACAATAGCATCAGAGGCAAACTATGTTATAAAAGTAATACAATATATAAACAAGGGTTTTTCGTTAAAATAATAGGTTCTCATATTTACACTTTCATTAACTCAAAAAAACTTTTAAATCCCAGAAACGACACAAAATGTAATATAATAATTTTTAAGACATGTATATTCCGAAATATATACCCAATAAATTATTCAAACAGCATACCTGAACAGCGAACTTTGTGTGCGACTAATTAAAGAATTTCCAACGTGCATATTTGATGAACAAAACCGGGGGGTAATAAGCTAACCGCGCTATTAATAATTCACACAGATAAAACAATTGAACAAGCGATACCTGTTATTAAATATGCAAATTAGTTATTTATTCAACCCGCGATCCACCTTGTAAGGGGCTCTTTGTGACAACTCTTGGTTATCTCGACTCGGTTAATTTTAATTCGCGGGTACGACAAGCTGTGTCTTATAAAATTATTAGCAGTTTGGTGGAACTTTATTAGAAGACACGGTATCTGAAATGCGACATAAGGCTTGCTGGTGGGGTCTCTCAAATGTGAGAGGCCGCCTGGGTACCCCCACCGCAATGTCTGCATGCAATCTTATGTCTCAGGATAGTGAGCGCAGCGGAATCCCAAGCATTGCTTTGTAATTCAAGGCGTGGTTTGGTTTTGCTACTGTTAATAAACGGTCGTATCGCCTACCATCAGGCGAACGGCATGCTCGTCTCGCCATTCATTGAAATAAAAAAATTGTTTATATATTTTATAATTTTCCTCACCTGCCTCATATTATCTCTGCAGCACCCTAGGTTCGACTGGTAGAGAATGCCTCAGGCATTAAGTCTACATCATTTGTATGAAGTATAAAAAAATATATGAATAATTATCATCCTTAAATGACCCGGGCTATCAGGTTCAACAATAGCATCCCAATATCTCTTAATGCAGCAATATTTATCCGCACAAATTGCCGATAAAGTCAGCAGCGATATTCAATTCCATTGTATTACTCCGTCAATTTCCAAACAACTGTAGCTAATTAAAATTATTAATTGAAGAATATGAAACAATGGCGTATCGGGCCGGCGTCCCTCGGGATCGCTCCGTTTGGATTATTTATTGTAAGGCGGTCTTGAGGCAATACAAGTTAATTTACAAAATAAATATTGGCTCAATCAAATCTCTGCTTTCTTAGCCGAATTGCTTGTGGACTGCTGTTGTTTTAATTTGTATTGTTTTATTTTTAATTGCATAAAAAATGCAACGGCGTAGTGCAGGCATATCTGTTTGTGAAATGATTAAATTAAAAATAATTTGATTAAAAAAACACATAAGCTTGAGTACTAATATAGACTGAATATTTATATAATGCAATGATGTTATGTTGTTTGATATTGTTTTGTTAATAGTGGATTAAAGTCAACACGTAAATACATAATAATATGTAGAATATTGGAAAACAGTCTATGATGCAGCCCAATTAAGGATATTTTTGTACTGACACGGCAAAACGGCAACACTGCAATTGCTGATTATTTCAGACTTCTGATCCAACCAGATCCAGTATCGCAATTTGATAGGAAAAAAAATATATTATCACTCGCCAATTATGCCTGGCTACTGAATTAGTTGGTCGTACTTTATTTTGTATGGTTAATTGATATTTTATGTTCGATTTCCCTAAGCCTACATAATATAGTCCAGACTCCAGTGTCAGTATAACTGTTTTGTTTGCGAATTTCATCACAGGTCACTTTACACGTCTCAGCACACGGTCCAAGTAACATGTTAGTTCACAAAACACAAGACAAGACGTCACTCCGTAGACGTATTGTTTTCAATGAATTAAGAGGAGGACACGACGGGACACTCTGTAAACAGCCTCCGGGCTGCGTAAACACAATTATTATACTCGGACAGCCACCCTCGCACACCCTCTAAATAAATTAACTGGACTAGCCAAAACATTTGTGTTTCATCTTCGTTTAGTAAAAAGTTTAATTTATATTTCGAGTTAAATGAGCGTTAATAAGGTTTTATTCAGGTTCATTAGTTATAACTTAATTTTTTTCATTATGTATTACATTTGAAGCTATTTTTAATTAGATACTTGTTTTGTTTCATTATTAGAAAGTATTAATCAACAATTTATTAATAATTAAAAATAATTTGCTTCAGATAGCAACAAAATGACTTCGCGGCCGCCTGCAGCCGTGACACGCACGAAAAAGCAAAACCACGCGAACATCCCGTGCCCTATTGAAAACTGCGCTCGGTTCACTTACGGCAAGTTGCCGGACCATCTCACTAAGATCCATGGACTCACCGGAACAGAGCGAGATGCACTCAACGAACAGCAGAGGAAACGGTTCTTCAACGGAGAACTCTGCCAGGTCAGGTATCTCAAAGAATCTGCTATTAGAGATCTATGGGGCGCTGACTACGAAGATCCTCGCATCAGGGCAAAAATCCATCAAAGTTTCGCTCTAGTTAAAATCCGGATAATTCCACTAGCAGCTACCCAGCGAGCACGTCCCCTTACTGAGCAGGATGCTAATGTCCTCACGGCATACAATGCTAGAACAGCCCCAAGACCAGTAAGAGCTCCTAGAACCAGAACTCGAGCTCGACCGTACCCCGCTCCGGAGCCAAGCCAAGCTGAATGTAGGACTTCCAGCGAGTCTAGTGAAGAAGAAAACACTCGTAACCCACTACCGCCGTCCCCACCCCCCTCTTCACCGTCTTTACCCCCCTCTCCAGCCCCATACGAGCTCCAGCCAGTAGAAACCCGCCTTCGTGATATATTCGACTCAAAAATAGATGGATACAAAGCGGTCATTGATGATATGAAGAAATCTATGACTATGGGCAGGACGTTGGGACCAAGGAAGCGGAAAGCGTACAGAACCTACAGACGATACGCGAAGAGATTGATCGCTTACCTTCATAGACAGCATTCACCACTAGCCTACGACGTAGATGTGCTCTTATGCGGAGAGAGGCAAGTCTGCGCCTTCCTAGAAAGAGTTAGCACTGAACACAAGACGAAGACTTTGAGGAACTACATAGTCGCGGCTATCAAACTGCTTGATTCACGACTTTTTGCTATAGAAAAAGACCCATCGTGTAAAGAGAAGGTGGTTTCGATGACTCGGGTCTACGAAGTACTGCATGGTCGTCTGAACGACTGCGACAGTCTTCTTGCTCAAAAAGACTCCGAGAAAGAAACCAGTTTTAGTGTTATGGACGAAGCATTCAATGACTCATATGATGATTTAGTGTAAATTGAGATAAGCAAATTCAAAGACCCATTAGTTACTTCGTCCTTTAGCTCATAAAATCAATAATGGATGTAAATAATAAACTATACATGTTAGAATTTACTTACTTATAATGTAATTTTAGACCAACCTAAAAGGCATTGTACATATATGAATTTGAAAGAAACTACATATTAAAACGATTTTCTCTGTAAGTAGTCAAGAATATTGTTTAATTTTTATTCGATGCCGTTTTAGATTGATCTGAAATTACTTTTAGGATTAAAATTTGTAAATACAAAAGAATACGTGTCACAAGCAATAAGCTTATCTACATTTAATGTGTCAAAAGTAGTATTATGGACATAGTACCGAGTATTTAATACGTATTTATCTGTGTAGCAATATTCTTAGCTTAAACATTCCTTTAGTAAATAGTGTTAATTGTTTATCTTGTAAACACCGTATTTATTTTACAAGTTAAATTATTATTGTAAATTGTTTGTATTATTTTACTTATTCTGAACGAGTATCAGCCCATATACGCCCCACTGCAGGGCACGAGCCTCTTCAATCAAAAGTACGATTGAGAGTGGTTAGTTCATATAGTCCACCACGCTGGTCCAGTGTGGTTTGGCCTACTATTCTACCTATAAAGTATCTGTCTGTATCAGCCCATATACGTCCCACTGCAGGGCACGGGCCTACTCTACAATCGAGAGTATGATTGAGAGTGGTTAGGCCATATAGTCCACCACGCTGGCCTAGTGCGGGTTGGCCTATACAGTATACTTCTATTTAATACATAACATAGCCAATTTATGGTTACGTAAAGCCATCATGTTATTAACACCTCTCGCGGGAAGAGGAGTAAATATGACTTTTGAAAGTGGTAGAGCCACTCTGATGTCAGTCACGACTCAAGATAATTAGGCAGCCTTAGGGCGGTACCACTATCTCAAAGAGATCGACGTGAAGAGTGACAGCTTTGCTGTCGCATTTCACCCGGTGAGTGAGATTTCCGGATACCCAATACCCGTTTCCTTATTCCTCTTCTCATCTTTTTGTCCTCCCGCTCCCTTCCCGATTTGATAGATCGACAACATTTGTATAATCAAAGCCTTTTGGATTGTAATGTGCGACAGTGACGACGAACGTGTTACAGTTCATTAATGTTTTTACGTGTTACAGTAAAAACATTAATGAACAGAAACAAGGTTCAAGGAACTTATGTTAAAAATTATAAGTTCCTTGACAAGCAACTAAAGTTTTACCTCGGTTCCGCAAGATGTCTCGCTTACCAACTTCTTGAAAACTGCCATCTATTGACGTAAAAAGTAACTAAGCCTTTTTCACGCCCAATTAACTTGATATGGACATTACGCTATCGCGTACAAGAGGTCACTAGTCACAACTAAAGTGAATTCAACCTCTTACCGCATTCTGTTCTCCTGGTACTTGGCGATCGTAACCGCCTGCTCCAGATTCTCCAATGGCCGCCCGACGTTCCATACGTTCCATTCTTAAAGCCCCTCACTCAACGTAGAGTATTTTTCCCTAACACTTATTCGAATGATTCACAATTGAACAATTTATATCTCTGCTTCATTGCACGCGTGGTCGTTTACGTTTGAATTGTATTGTATAGGATTCTAAAATCCGCTTCTTTATGTTTAAATTACTAAATTATAGAAAACATTTTATTTATTGCGTTGTATTCATAAATCTGTCTGTATATATTAGCGATTTTGTAGGCTTTTTGCATATCTTTTTAATTTAAATTAATTATGGAAAAACTTACTTTATTTCATTTGCTGCAGTTTGTCCGCATTCATCTTACCAAAATTATGTTTCTTATTCATAAAAAAATACAGTTTTATTGAGAACCTCCTTATTTTTTTGAAGTCGGTAAAAAATCATATCCCAGGTCTCACGATGGACACTTTTTGTAACAGTAGCAACGTTAAAATAAAAGATTAAATATTATGAAGATCTGTGACTGTTAAGGATACCAACGTGTTAATCGAATTGAAGATGTTATAACATTGGTAATAAAGAAAGCAAAGCCGATAACTGGTCTGCACGCGAGAGTTAATCACAACATCCGTGGGTTGAAGATATTTTAGGAACGGTTACTCACAGTCTATTCCAGTGACCGAATGCTACCTTGAACCGCGCGAAGTACGACCTATTTCGATTTTCTGACTAAATACAAGGAACTTTCTGGCTCCGTGTAATTTTGCAGAACGCGTAAAATGGTTGGCAGATGAAATATCTAAATGCAATTTCGCGGTACACTTACCTGTTTTACGGTTTAAAAGTGTTTCAGTTGATGGATGGATTTTTAGTTTCACTTCTGGAAAATCTATAAGTATATTCGTGGTCGGATGCGACTTTACCCAGGGACAAATTATTTTTCGACTAACTCCACACTTTTCCAGTCCATTCAATCCTTTCTTGTCTGAATAATATATTTTTTTACATATCTCTCATAATCATTAATAGATCTCGTGCTGTTTGAAAGAGGCTGACTATCGCGATGTTTTTTTTGCTTCTTTTATAAAATATAATTTTAAACTCTATTATAGGTCTACCAGAATCTCATGGCATTTTGGGAAATTTGAATTTACGCATTGCAACACTGGGGTAATTGGATGAATATATTTTGATACTTTCAATAATTGTAATTATTTTTTATTTCAAATTGACATTATTTTTTTAGTACAACTTTTTAAATAAATTACATAATGTTTTAAGTAAAAATATAAAGGTTATTTAAACATTATAATTACTTCAAAATTGTACTTTTAGATTAATAGCCAATTAAAATAGGCAAATAAGATTTTTTTCAGTTTTAAATTATAACATACATACGAGTCTTACGAGTATTTATAATATAGATGGAGCGCTGGTACTTTCAAAACTTAGATAAAAATAGTGGTACCGAGCCACCAGTTTCGTTTTAATTCTCTCTTCTTGTTAGTTCTCACTTAAATTAATTAAATTGAAAGTTGTTTGAAACTTTCAATTTCCAAATTGTAAGTAGTTTGATTATGAGTCGGTTTTATTTAAATAATTATTAGATTCGATAAATGTAATACGAAAGATGCAAGATTGTATAATAAAAACGTATAATTTTATTTCCAGTCTTCTTTATTTCATTAACACTTTAGTCAGAGCTTACTTCTAAACACTTTTCCTGTAAATCTTCTGATGAAGACGATGAAGATAAAGGAATAATAATAAACCGTTCCTTATCTAATATCTCTGGAAACTCCTGTAAATAGGTATTTAATGCATTACTGTATAGTTTCAAAAAATGATATCAATATACGATAAAACACATACACATATCTAACACTAACCAAAAAAAATGAAGTATCAAAACTATTCACTCCGACTTACTTGTTAAAACAACGTCGATTTTAAAATCAACGATTTTGTTTAAATTTGACCAAATTATTCACGGATCTAGCCATAAACCTTGTAAACATTGTGTCGCACTTGTGATTGTAGAACTAATTTGTACCTTTTCGCTAAGAAAGGATAGAAATCTTAAAATATTCACATCGAATGACATAACTCAAGTTTTGAATCAGCTGTTCGTCGATGGTATTGCCACATAAAAATCATTGTTTTTTTTAAAAATTTTATGCCATGAGATTCTGGTAGACCTATATTTATTATGGGTAATTTTCTATACCTAATAAGTCAATAAAAGTGGCCAAATATTTTATTTTACTTTTTTCAATAAAAATATCATTTTCTTCGTTTATCTCCAGAGCCAACTTCATCATGTTTGTTTCAGCAATTTATATCAGATTTAAATTACCAGCATACATTATATTGACGCTGATGTAATCAGGCATGGCATAAAGATGACATTAAATAATACCCAAGAAAATAGATCGCTAAAGACTTTTAAAGTGCCGATCACTACTAATACCAATCCATATTATCATATAATATCAACTAGAGTCTGATTGAGAGAGTTTAGGCCATAGTCCTTTCCCACTGGCTTCGTACGGTTTGGCGGATTTCTCATGCCATATAAAAATTGCAAGATTTTTATGGTATGCCGGTTTCCTCAGGATGTTTTCCATCACGATTAAAGTGCGTGGTAATTGATATATCACACAAGAGTTCCAATATTTAAACATGTGCCCTGGAATTCTAAACTACCATCACCGACGGTTACCAACAGTAGACATAAGACATAATGGTTTCTTAAATTTACCAATGCTTATGTGGCGGATTTGATTTCATTTAAACTTTTGACTTCCCGAGACGGTTCGATTTCTTCACAATTTTCGTGATCCACCCCGTGACATCAACATAATACCCGTAAAAAATAATCGTATTTTATTACGTTTATAAGACAGTTTGCCCAAATTACGTTATCACAACTTAGACATGATAATAAACATGTTGTTATTATAACTTGGAAATATTGGATCGACTATAAAAATAAAGTTTATTAGACCTTGTTGAGCCTAAAAAATTGTTCTTCAATAATATCATTCACCGTTCCTTTCCAGAACAGGAAGCAGAATGGCTTGCCACCATCCTTATGTTGTTAATTTACCACCAATTCGCACAAAACGATTTACGTCCTCCTTCTTCATGCGTACGGTGAAAGAATAAAATGCCTTATGCAGTATTTCCTGAACGCTATGTTTTAGGGATCTTCAAGGCTAGAGCAGATAGGTTCCTTCTAGAAAGGCGTGTAACAACGTAGACTATATCTTCACTTTTCATCAGGTGAGATTATTGTCAAACGCCTAAACATTAAACGCTAAAAAAATGTCCATAGTGATTAATAAATCAGCTAGGACGTCGACAACGACACGAAACTCTCGTTGCGGAGTTCGTATAAATGTTTGTGTAAACGAAAAGTATTTCATTCGGGTCTGGATATCATGATATGACTGGATTTTGTGCGGGTAAATAGTCTTTCGTAGATTCGATATCCGCTATACAAAACTTGTATGTATGTATGTATCAGCCCATATACGTCCCACTGCAGGGCACGGGCCTACTCTACAATCGAGAGTACGATTGAGAGTGGTTAGGCCATATAGTCCATACAAAACTTATGCTTACTCAATTAATCTACTGCAAACCTTGAAAATTTGAATATAGGGTGTAGTTATTTTTTTAATGCTTTTTCCTGTGACTTTTCGGGATCATGGGTGTATTGATAACCAATCACCACGGAATATAACGTTTTAGCCAATATCGTGAGGACCTGCATACCATAGGAATTTGTAAGATTTTCTATGGTATGTAAAGTCCGCCAACCCGCTCTAGGCCTATGTAGCCTTACTCCTCTCGATTGAACTTTCAGCTGTAGAGGAGGCCCGTGCCCAGTAGTGGGTCGTATATGGGCTGATACAGACACAGTAATGTTTTTTTAATTAGTGGTGCTAGTACATACGTGTTTTTGCCGTGCAATAGTCGCACCTGCAGCTTTTTGTTCACAGGTGCATTCTTAACCAACTTCGCCACGAAAACTGTCCCAATAAAATCGTACTTACTATAAATACTAACATCAAATTAATTTTCGAAGTGTCAGAGCCCCGTTGTTGACATTCATGACTCAGCATAAATGGGCAGACTCGTCCGCAACGATACCACTGTCTCACAGATGGTCGATGTGACGCGATAGCTTTCGGATGCCCTGTACCCCCTTCCCTTTCGCATCATTTTTTCTTACCGCTCCCATCCCGATTTCATGGATCACTTACCGTCAGGTCATCTGTTTGCTCGTTTGCCGGTCCTATTAAATATAAAAACTTATACAGCATTGAAAAAAGAATACTTTAAGATTAAGAAACAATTCCAGTTTGAGTGTCCTTTCATTGTGAATTGCTACTATGGTGTGAATCACTGCAATTGTTTTAGTTTGTCGACTCAGTGCAACCTCGTGCAAGTTTTATTTTTAAATATTCACCTTTTTGCATTTCATTCCTGAATTTATAGACGCTATTTATTATGTCAGACGACTTTTAGTACACTGCAGCGATTCTAGATTTTTCTATAATATTTATTTAAAGAGTATTTTAATGACATTTGAAAAAAGAATAATAAGATCTCCGTGATTGTAAGGAATTAATCAGAATAATCAAAGTCAAAATCGTTAATGGTTAGTATATACTCGTAATAAAATCTAAAATACATTTAACGACTACAATATTATTCAAATAAATGAATAAGACATTTTGCCATTGTTTGAAATACTAGTTATATTCTTAATTAAAAAAAAAATGCTTAACAAAATGAACGCGTGCTCAACACAATTCCATAATCGAGAAGTGCAACAGCAAACAATTCAACACGAACTGGGTGACGTCACGCGCATTCGGTGCAAAGTGCATGCATGCAACTCAACCTCTTTGTGTTCATGGCAGCCTGGTGCTCGTTCCTTTTGTGAGCGACACCAAAGGGGCCCTATCCCCTTTGGAGCACCCTTCTCTGGGTCAATGCGCATCTCGCGGTCATTCACCTTCCTGACCTTCATGTTTTGTCATTGCCTCACTCGGCATTTTCAAATGCAATGCATGTATCGACGCGGGAAAAGACTCGAAAACTTCACTTAGCGAAGCGTACTAAAAAACCCAGTAATGGTTTTAAGAAAATTGCACTGCTACCAGCTGCTTCAGTTAGTTCTGTGGGCGTCTGTGAGAAACCTTGCATACCTTTTTAATGCAGTTAAAGCGCAAAAAGGAAAATACTATATGCACTACTCAGACAATTATATTAAGAAAAATCTTGCAGCGACTTGATTGGCTGGTTAAGTGTTAGCGTTTATTAGTAATACCACCAACCATTTATGAATAATCGACATGCATTGATTGCGACGAGTCGCCTCAACAGGAACTTGTTGTACGAGGATAACAGAAAAACAAAGCGGTTTGCGCGTTGCAACTTGCAACTGCATTAAGTATGCGGCACAGCATTGATTAAAGATTGTAACTTTCAATACAAAGCAAGGATTTTTTTTTTATTTATTGGGTAAGCCAAAGAGTAAATTTTGCTTAAATTCGTTTTATAAAGATAACCTAATACATACATTACGTTGTTTTTATCTTTTGAAATTACAAATACAGTTGAGCAATCGTTTAAGTTATCTTAGATTTATAGAACATTAATGTTATTTAGTTTTAAGAATTAACTAAATAAAGTTTGAATAGCTCCATAAAATTCTGTGAAATTACCGGGAATAGCCACATGGTATTAACAAATCTTCATGAATTTATACAATTGCTTGAGTAAATTGTTTTGAAGTAGACTAGTAAATTAAGTGGAGATCTAAGTGTGGTCTGTTCAAATTAAAAACTCTTGCCATTAATTACAACTGCTGTTTTTAGTGCCCGTAAAACTAAGAAGATGGGTGCACGTGTGTTAGAAAATCTGTGCAGAAAGAAATGTTAGTATTCATCTTGTTCTATTTTTAAATAATTAATTTTTCTATAAAGTGCAAAACATTTGGGTTTAAAAACTACTTGTGCATTATTTTAATTTGATACAAATTTAAATCGACGTATACCATTTTCAGCGTTTTCTAAGAAAAAAAAATATTTATTAGTAAAATTTTATCTGATGAAATGAAATCCCCGAATCATTAATGTGATTTTTTCAACTAAAGCAATACTATATGTTTTTTATATATTATTGCAGAAATGATAGGTATCATTTGTGACTAATTCTAGGAATTTCCTGCTTCAGCATGATGTACGTTATTTACACAAGAATGCTATTGACGGCAAATTTACGATTCTTTAAATCATATCGTAAAATAATAAACTATTTCAAGAAATGACTTACGTGTAAATACTTATTGTTACTCTCTTCCGATTCCTGTTGTTCTGTTATTTTGTTTTAGATTTTGAAAATCGAATCCGAATCGTATATTGGATGAATATTTTTTTGAAAATTAGTTAAATTTATTTCACACTTTTTTCAACTTATTTATTATGCCGGACAATCTTATTTCCAGGATTTTATGATAAATTTTACAAGTGCTCTAATTTACAAAGTTTCATTTTGGACATATTGTAATTATCCCTTATTTTATAAAATGCAGCATAGTAAAATTTCTAGTTGTGCACGCAAACAGCTGAATGGTATTGTTAAATAATTTGTTGTCTGAAGTCTGATGTGATTGGAATCATTTTACTGTAAATATTAATATTCCAAGCAGGAGTGAAAAATTTTTTCAACCTCGTTCCAGTTACAATATTTAGTGCTTGCTATAAATAAAACCATCTCATCAAATACAATCTGTTTTGAACGAAACTTACGGTTTCCCTTGATCGAGGCTGAAATATTAGAAAAAAATGTATATTTTATAATCTATAGTCTTAAATGACGAAGCTGTACGGGCCAGAACCCTTTGCCTTCTCATTTTAAGGGAGAACGAAGAAAAAAAATAGTCTTCTCATTGACGTAAACAAAAGGCGGGAAATTGAGAATACCTACAATAAATAGTATTGCATCGATTCCGTTTCTTATATTAGTTCCGCAGTTTTAATAAATATATGTAATAGTTATACGCACAATAATATATGTGCAAACAAATAACACGGATATAAAGGTTAAGTGCCTGTTCATTATTTATTTCCATAGTAAAATAATAAAATCAATGTTCTGGCCACGTAAGGGGATATTTCTGTCGATCGTTTGCGTGTTTCTGTGTCTTGTTCGTTCGCGCTGGTATTTACGCCGAAACAGATTTGCCGCCGTATAAAACACGTTATGTGAGCGAGAAGCGCTTATTTTGTTCTCAACATTGATGAGAGTGCCATCTGGTGAGAGGCGCGCGAAATACTTGCGGGTGTGAATTTTTGTGTAATAAGTGACATTTTTGGAAATAATTCATCAAAATGCCTGGACGTCCTATTTGGCAGGTGAGTTTTATTAATTATTTTAATCTTTTAATGATAAGTATTAATTATTTTTAGGTTAAATTTACTCATATACAATTTGCTTCAAATAGTATGCATTAATATTCAAATAAAATATTTTAGATGATAAATTCTTGATACGAAACTTACACTAAGTAAAACGGCCAGTAGGAAATTCGATCTTCTTAAACGTGAGCATAGTATGTGCAATAATTATAGTGGGTATAGGATTTTTTATTGAACTAAAGGAATAATATACTATTTAATTATTATTAAAATGTTACACATATAATAATAATTCACAAAGTTTTCGTTAAAGTGAGTCACATTTCCAACCTAAGAGTACCTGAAAATAACAGGTGGGGTAAACAACGCGTCTGTAAAATCTCACATGTTGGCACACTGCCAAAATGTACTATTTACGTTTTCGAACACATGTGTAGTTATTAAATATTCTAGCAAAATACACAAAAAAATAAATAAAAGCAAAGGTATTCTTTTTCATAATTCTTATTTCAAATATTTACAATTAACGTTATACAGCTTCAAAAAATTCAGTCACATTTAATTTTGTTCTAACGCTAAATCTATGTTTAAAAAACCTATAGACTTAAACTAATTTCTTTAAAAACTCAGAATTTCAAATATTGGAGTCAATCCATGAAAGTCTTAAATATAAGGTACTCGTAAAAAATATCGATAAACCTAAATATGTTAAAATTAAATAAATGATACTAATACTCAAGTTTAAACTTTCTTTTCGATTTTTTTACTCGAAACATTTTTTACGTCGCCTATCATAAAATTGCCCGGTAAATTGTGGAATAACTGTTGCATAAAACCGAGTAAAATATCTTCTATTGTTTTTGATAATATCGGCCTCAAAGATTCCGATACTGGCCGCCAGTTCGCGTTCAAATAAGCATTAGTGCTGTCCTCTGGAAAATAAAAATATGATGTTAATAAGCGCCATCTAGTGTCAGCTAGAAAGGTAAAATAATATAAAGAAAACAAGCAAAAACAATCATGGTAGCCCGCAAGGTTTCTTGATACATTCTTCAATTCTTGATACATAAACTTTAAGCAACGAATTAAATAGATTAACGGTTTAATTTCATAATTTCAAATATACTTTAATTCATCAATCGTTTTTGCTGTTTAGTACGCTTATACAGAATGAAACAATGCTCCGCATTTGTCTCTTTCATGCCCCACGATCTTATGTGTGTTTGTAAATAGGGCACACACGCAAAATGTATAATGAAAAAACATTGCGAATAAAATTGGCAACAGAGCGAACGATTGTTCGATGTAGCAACGGTTCCGACAACGTCTCAACGTTGCAATTTGTAACACGTATCTACCAGGAGTTCATGAAACGGCAGAGTTATTTCGTACTAATCAGAGACATCTATACAAACGTAATAGTACTGCTATGACGTATTATAAAGTGGTTTCAGAGTTTCAACTCTTCGACAACAGATGTCGCTTCAATGTATTATAAAATAAGCAAAAAATACAAACCCAAGGAATCGATGCCGTCAAACAAATTATTCATTCGTAATTTTAGTCCTCCTATCGAATATTTTACATGCGCTGCGGTCACATTGAAAAATACAAATTCATCTTTGTCATACAATTTAACGTCACTGATGATGTCTATTGTCATGTTACCTAAAATGATAATAATTATTACAATGACGTTAATTATACAATGTTTTAACCATAACATTTTGTTTTACAATTTTCTTACTTGGTTCAAACCAGCATAAGCCTCGGCCAACCAGAGGAATCAACAATATTTTTCCCTTCAAATCATAAGTGCCTTCTATCCTTATCTTTGGGACACGAACCTTAGTATAAAAGTCATAGGTTTTGCCATCCACTCTGTAATAGAAATCATTTTTATTAGATTTATTATGGTTTCATTATGAATATTACAGCAGCATGCACTAAAAATTAATTTTAAACTTTTTTACGGAATTATATTGAATTCTCGTCTTATTACAAAAATAAAAAACAATTCAATTCACGCAATATCTCTGTTTTTGTCGTCGATGCGATAATGTCGTCGTAGCGATAAATTGGCTCGACCCGGTCGATCAAGCAGTCGTCCAAAGTACCAGGAGCGCATAAGCGTGAAGCGGTTTAACTCACTGACTCAATAATACTTCGGTCTGACCGAATCCAGTGACTGTGACGTCATCTAGTGCCGCATTGACGTTAACAGGGCCCTCGCCTTGCAATATCCTTATTTTGGGGATTTTTAGCGGATCCAATGGTGGTAGGCCGATTTCTGGTAGCCCTGTGAATAGTATAAACAACATAACATTTTTTTCTCGTATGAATAATGGGTAATTATTTGGCGTTTTGTTTAAAATAGGTTATGTAGGAGGTTTTGTAGGTGTTCAGTAGATAGATACAAGTCGTCTGGGTATGGTGAAGAAATAGCACTTTCGCTTTCCGCAAGTTATGTACAAATGTTTCGTAATTGAGGTGGTGTGACTAGCCCAGGTGCTTGTGAGCCCGCACATTCGCTATCATTCAGCGTTGTATTAACTACATTAAATAATCTATGACGGAAACATTAATGTTGATAACGTCTTGCATTAAGAGTAAAAACGTTTTGTAAAATAATTAAACCACTTTTGTTGTTTGCTCTACCTAACATTTGGCAATATGGGTTACTAAATAATTTTTGTTTCAAATATTTTATGAAAACACAAAAGATGTGGCAACATATTAACTAGGACTGCAGAACCACCGAGGAGTAATATTGTGGGCCGAAGCGTTGTGCAAGCAGGCAGCGAGCGCGACTGCTTACACAGTTGACTGGTCGGGCTCGTAATGTTTGGATGCAATAACATTAAAGTATTTGTGTTAATTTTATGATGCATTATGTTGGTATATGGAACGGGGCCGCACATTGACAATGTATTTGATGTTCTACATCTTATTTTAGTTCAAGGCCGATTTGATACGTATGCGCGTTTGCAGTTCGCTATTTAGAAGTTAGAACCTTTAGCACTTCTGAAATCAGCTTAATTACTATGATAATTGATTTCAGAATACGTGTAAAAGCCTAATTATTCAGACTAATAAAACTGGAAAATGTCGAGTGAAACTCGTACTTCGCCAAAAAACTACTCTATCTCGTCGCATCTGCAATAATTATCGTATAGTGCAGTGTATTCACGTTCCGACGTAAATGTGAATTATTATATACTAGCTGTCGGGCCCGGCTTCGCCCGGGTGCAGATAGTTTTTGAGTCCAATCCACATCAAGAACATATTATTTCGCGTGTCTACTAACTATATTTCCCGCGTGCCGTCGACTATATTTCCCTTCCGTAGGAGAGGACATCCCGTGCCAACAATTTGAATTTGAAAGAGTAGAAAATATGTATATTTGGTTTCCTGACTCATCCCACGGGAACACTACATTTTTCGGGATAAAAAGTAGCCTATGTGTTAATCCAGGGTGTCAGCTATCACTATACCAAATTTGAAAGAGTAGAAAATATGTATATTTGGTTTCCTGACTCATCCCACGGGAACACTACATTTTTCGGGATAAAAAGTAGCCTATGTGTTAATCCAGGGTGTCAGCTATCACTATACCAAATTTGAAAGAGTAGAAAATATGTATATTTGGTTTCCTGACTCATCCCACGGGAACACTACATTTTTCGGGATAAAAAGTAGCCTATGTGTTAATCCAGGGTGTCAGCTATCACTATACCAAATTTCATCAAAATCTGATGAGCCGTTTTTTCATGAAAGAGTAACAAACATCCATACATCCATACTTACAAACTTTCACCTTTATAATATAGTAAGGATTGAGTTTAGATACGAGTATGTGCCTACCTATTTAAGAATCAAGCTCTTTTGGTGCGTTTTGCTGCCATGTTAATTAGCACCGGCGTAGATTAATGCCGACTTGTCTTGCATAACGAGATACATTAAAGACGTTAGGACCCTGAACTACTTTACCATAAGAGTCCCATCAAAGCCCTTTCACTACACGAACACATGCCACGAAAAAATCTTAACACATTATGTTTAAAAAATTATCAACATATTTTAAAGGTCATAACTGAATAAAGTTTGGTAAAGAACTGTAATATTTTTAATTATATAAATAACTATTGATTAATTCATTTGATTATATATGAATACAATTACTAATTGCATTATATATCATTTACAATTCGGAGCCTTTTCGCAGCCTTGTTTGTTGTGTTCATTCAGACACGGATTGCTCGAATTTTTTGTACACCAAATAAATCTTAAACGAAACTATATTTAACATAAGAATACAAATGGCGGTCGTATCGCTCAAGGCAATTTCTTACCGATTACCATGGGAGGGGCAAAAGAGAAGAAAAAAAGAGAGGACAGTTTAAAGGGTATTTTGTTTTGTATGTATTATTGTGACCATACAGCATTAGCCTCACCACTAACATCGTTTTCATACAATATTGTCTATGAGTTTTTATTATTTTTATCAAATATCAACAAGTTTTATAATTTGTTTACCTGGCCCTAATGCGTTGAACAATTGTTGCACAGCCACACGCGAACAGTCGTCAAAATCCGGATCACTTTTCAGGCATGTCTTCACAAAATCCGCTGAAACGATAATGAGCATTATTTAATAACTTTGCCACAATAAATATTAAGTTTTAATTCATTTACCTATCGGGCTATAACCGTCCAATGCTTTGCATGGAATTGAGATATTTTTTTTATTACAATGAATGGCGAGACAAGCATGTCATTTGCCTGATGGTAAGCGATATGACCACTTAGGGACAATACCAAAACCAAATACATTATGAATTACAAAGCAATGCTAAGCAATACTCTGTGCTTGCACTCTTGTGTCCAGTAGTTACTCTGGTTACAATGTCCTTTAAACAGAAACAACAGTGCATTTACACTGCAGTAGTAGTATCTCCCCATACAGCCTCTCATTATTTTAAGTGATCTACCGCCGGATTGTGAGGGGTTATGGCCACAATAGACCACGCTGGCCAATTGCGACTTGGTGGACTTCATATACTCGTACCATCGAAATTTTTGTAAAGATATGTATGGTATGCAGGTTTCCTCATAATTTCACCCTTTATCTTCAAAGTACTTGCCATTTCACAATTAATACTCGTTTATGAAGAAAAGTCAATGCGTAGATCCAATGATATAACAAATTTCCATGACAATAACATTTTACTAGTATCACGGTCAGTTATATCAAGAATGGGTTGAGGTCACGTATGTCAACACAAATTTCTCTATTTGCAACAGTTTGTTAGTCGTGGGTGGGAATTGAAGTGGTAGTCTCTTAAAGTCAGCGAAGACAAATATCAATAGTTTGAACAATTTCATTAAGATGTAAACTTATTCGGCCTTACCCGCAGACAGTTTTAAAACCTTTACTCATAAAACCTAATTTAGCTATCAAATTTTGTGCCTTTTGAACTACTTTTAAATTCAGTTAGAGCGAAAAAGAAAGGTCGTTCGTAGTTGACAGATCTGTAGTGAAATGTTTTTTTTTTTTTATTGCTATGAATGGCGAGAGGAGCATGCCGTTCGCCTGATGGTAAGCGATACGACCGCTCATGAACAGTAGCAAAACCAAACAACACCTTGAATTACAAAGCAATGCTTGGCATTCCACTGCGCTCGCCATCCTGAGACATAAGATGTTAAGTCTCAATATGTCCAGTAGTTACTCTGGCTACAATGCCCTTCAACCCGAAACACAACAGTGCGTTTACACAGTTGTTTGACGGGAGAAATAGACACTGCGGTGGTACCCACCCAGATGGCCTCTCACATATAAGAGACCTACCACCAGTCTCAGTGTGTTAACTAAGCTACATTGGAATTTGTGGACTATGTCCGGAGTCCGACAAGTTATTTGTATAAAGATACAAGTTTAGCAGAAAAGTGAATATTGAAAACTGTAATATTAATGTCCAATGCACTAAGACAAATTAATAAATAAATGCACCTAATACATAGTCCTGACCCCACACTAAGATCGAGTCTTGTGTCGTGGGAATCAGGAACTATGAGAGACTTTACGGGTCTCACAAACACTCAGACCCAGAAAAAAAAGAAAAGTACTATTATTATGACGTCTTCAACATTTCTATCATTTGATTGAATATTTTATGCTATGGTATATTAGTAGATACTTTCTTAGTTGTGTTACTCAAATATTCAGATCTTTATGGACGATTTTTATTGTTAATTTAAATTTATTATTACAATATTATAGCTTATTTGACTGTGCACATCTCAATAAAATATATGAATTATTACAGTAAATATTTATTATTTCTCCATAACGCTTCACTCGTTACCCAAAGCATCACAACTGAACATTGACAGTGACCGTTAGATCTCTGATTACTGATTTTTTTGTAAAAAGCTTCAGATGAAGATGATGTCTATGTGAATTTTATATTTTCATGTATTGTTGTAGTTATTAAGCGCGATTAGTTTTAGAAATAACAAACGACACCCGCCAAATTATGAAGTAACTGCTAGAAAATGTCTGTACTTCATAATACTTAAATAATTATTTAAAGATAATTAAATAATTGTGTTCTAACAATAAAATCTCATTAAATGATCACTCTATCTCATATCACAATATTGTATAGTAGCGTCCTTTAGAAAAAAAAAACTCAGCTATAAACTTTCATTTGTGATCCATATCTTACTCAAACTACATTAATAGTCGTGAGAAATACATTAATTTTATGTGTTTACAAATTGTTGCTAGAACGATTTAATTGCAACTTTACGATATTTTTATACTCGCTTTATTCAATACAAATACCAAACCCACTTAGAATACCAGTGGCAAAAACTATTATAGCCATAACAATAAACATAAACAGCTGTAAAATAACAACTGTAACGAGTATGATATAACGATAATCGATTTACGCAACGCCATTCGATTACGAAATCGATATTTGTTTATTTCAAATTCCCGCGCAATGTGGGTCGTATTATGTAAAGGCAACTTACGTTTCGTCTTGTAGTGCTCCGCGGAGGCATAGTGTATCACAAACGTCACTATAAATAATTTAAACTGCATTTTGTTCTGGTGCTCCTGTTAGCCCCGAGCAGACAGTCAGAGGTGGTGGTTCGATACTAAGAGCCCGCTCAGCCGGCCTCAGCATCACGCAAGACCGCCGATAGGAGGGGAGTTGTACGCAATTGTTACCTATGTAAATAAAGCTTAAACTTGGCGTTGCTTAAGATAATATTGCGAATAATCACGTAAACAAATGTTTGGTAAAAATCATTTTCTGTTATATAATATTCCATAGTGTGGAAGTGCTATTAAGAAACCTTTGCGATCTTAATGGAATCGTTACGTCGCGGAAGTTATAAGGAAGATAAGGTTACTACTGGGTTACAAGAGTGCATTCGCTTTGATTACTGGGAATTGTGTGTATGTGTTCCGTGCTCAAACGACTAAGTTTATTAGTATCCACAGTAGGTACTTTTAATTACAAACCAAATCTACGCACCCGGAGCGGATATTTTTCCTATTTCATCCAAACCATTTCAATTATTGCAAGTTTAGAGGTGCAAGCGTTCATAATGACAAGTTCTTGAGTTATTCCATACAGATTATTTCCTATAAGAAAGGAAGAAACCTTTATGTTCATATTATGTACCTTCACATAAGTTGATCCAATTTGCTCTTTATATCCTGAAAATTAAGCGAAGTAGTTCACTTTGTGATTCGCTTGATTTACAAGATGAAGTCTAATTGAAGTCCATAATTAATATTGTTTAAAGTAATTGAAGATACTCTGACACGAGCAAGTTCTCACGACACTGCAAAGATCATGGGTCAATCAGTTTGTTGAAGACTGTAAGAGTACACATACGTCTCGTGCGTAGATATTTGTTTACGTATTAAATACGGTGAAAAAACCTAATATTGAACCCTAAAAATATCCAATAGTTGATAACATCTAAATGGGTCTGTAACATGCTTGCACCGATAACCTCAACCTTTATATGAAACTCAGATTTTTCTATTGCATCAGTCAAATAAGATTGTAAATAATATTGGACAGTCTCCTAAACTTATTCAAAGATATGGATGGTTTTAAAAGGTTACTCGAAAAAATTGAATTGTGAAATAATGTAAAGAATAATATAGATGCTAACTAAGGATGATGAAAGAAATCATATTTTTTACCAAGCATAGCTCTTTAAACATTTTACCACGACCAAATGAAAACAGTTGTTACCTACCAGTCGAGGATTATGTAGAATTTTATATTTGATAAATTGTAAATAAAGATTATGTTGTAAAACAAGCTGATCCTCTATCCATTGCAGATGATAAGATATTGCCATCCATACTGAAAGTGACCACCATAAATAAAGTGCAAATAGATAGAGCTCTACAGTCACTAGTGCAAGACTTTCGGGGACCAACCTGTGTACATTAAATTTTCAAGAGTGGCAAATAAATAAATAACAGTCAAATTCCTGACTCCAGACTAAGATCGAGACTTAATTCTTTTTTGAACTATATAGACACAAGAAGAGTAAAGAAATGATGAAAAACTGATGCTAATATTTTGACAACCACACATTCACGCGTCAATAGACCGTAGCCGATCTATACAAGAGGCGGCCTCATCGCACTAGGCAATTTCTTCCAGGCAACCTTTGGATGGATATCTATGTCGTGGGTATCAGAAACTACGAGAAACGCCCAGACTCAAAGCAAAAACCCGTGGATCGCACAAATATTTGTCTCAGTGCGGGGATCGTATTCGCGAACCCACTTTTCACAGCCGGTTCCTAACCAATATGCCAGAGCGGCTGTTGAAAATCAATGATATTCTGTCTGGAGTGCATTGTAATAATAATCGAACGCGCGGACTCACGTTTTGCAGCCAGCGTTTAATCAACAGAGGCAGAAAGGCAAAGGAAACTTATGAACAATATTCTGTCTGGAGTGCATCGTACTTATCACTGGGTGATGTTGTGCGCTGTAAAGCAAATAAAAGTAGAATAGGCATCAATATTTCCTCAGATAGTATCGGGTTAAATAGACTATGCGGTTGGTGATTAAACGTTACGCGCAACCGTTACATTCGTTCCGTAACATCGATTTTTTATTCGATACTTGTAATCGTTGTACGTCTATTGATCGCCTGATTTTCTTACTTCAGGATTATTAACTTCTATCCTTAAATAGTTAATTAAATGATGATTATTTATTTTAGAAATAAATAAATTCACCAAACAGTCACATACATAGTCCTGACCCCACACTAAGATCAAGTCTTGTGTCGTGGCAATCAGAAACTACGATAGACGTTTCGGTCTCACAAACACGAAGCCCCGAAACCAATACTTGTGGATCACACAAATATTTGTCTCGGTTCGAACCTGCGGCCTCACGTTTCACAGCCCAACAGCGCGGCGTCCAACCAACTATACCACGGAGGCTGTCAAAAATCAATGAGAATATGAGAAATGAATTTTTATAGGTCTTCAGTTATTGCAAAACTGATTTAAGTGTCAGATATTAGTTGCGCTATCTCTTTTTAACCGACTGCAAAAAGGGTATTTCCGTATTTCTCACGGTGTATGTGAAATATGTTCATCGTGTTATTATTTTATACGTGTTTTACACCTACGCTCTCCATTTTTTAATGTTATCAACACCGCCTACTATTTTATTTTTCCGAAACTTTAATGCTATAAAATGTTTGTTTTGAACGACTGTTTATAATTTTAATCGGCAAGAATTATCGTAAACATCACAATCTTAAACAAGATAATTTATTTTTAAAATACTTTAGACCAGTAAACATACAACCGATATACGACATTTTTATAAAATCATCTGATGTTTAATAATTGTGATAAATAAAAAATATCAACGCATCAACGTCTTCAATCATGCATTTTAAGAATGACATTCTATTTTATAAATTCTAAGTCAATGCCATCTGAAGCGATCTCATCGAACATGTTTTGTCACGAGACAACGTGACGTTCGTCTCCTTACACAACCTTTCGACATACGACACAAGATCCCCAATCGCTCAGATCTCAACATTATTTTTGATACACGTATTTACGAAACGCCCTTGCCCAATACCACCAATACGTACTTAGTACATCCTCTTGCGCGCTATTTCATTACTTAGTGTGTGTATTTATATAGTGAAAGTAATATTGTTCGCGTCGACTAGTCTCGTTTGTTTCTCAATGGTTATAAAGGTCACAGTCCTTTGATATTTTGCGGAAACCTGCATGTCGAGTGTAATTTACTTTTGGCCTAAAACAATGTTTGTTAATTTAGAGGCATTTTCCTGGTATAAGCTCTACCTTTTGATCCAGGGTTGAATTCTCAATTAAGGTGTGGTCTACATTAATATTATTTATCTAAATGTTAATCGATTAACGGTATTCATACGATAAAAGAAGAAATAATAATATAATATGCCAAATCGTCTAGGATAAGTGATAGAGTAGATGAATCTTTCAGTGCAATTGTTTAAAAAATTATAAAACTATACAAAAATAATGTAGTCATATTACTTTGTCACTGATATTTATATGGATTTAAATATCTCCGCAAGTTGAAAACAGCTGTGTCCTCATAATCTGTCGTAATTACACGGTTGCCCATTAGCCGTGTTAGGTAATAAATTGCTTATATAGATAAACATTCGGTATACCCATATTTGCTTGCCATCTGCATACAATCATTAAGAACTTCCTCTCAATAACCTTAAGCAGATTGGGTTTTTCATTCATATGCAATACTGTTGGTAGGTCCCATATGTTAGAGGCCGTCTGGGTAGATACCACAGCAACGTCTATTTCTCCCACCGAGCAGCTGCTGGACATATTGAGACTTAACATCTTATGTCTCAGGATGGCGAGCGCAGTGTAATGCCATTGCTTCGTAATTAATGGTGTTGTTACTTGTTTGGTTCTGGTACTGTCCATGAGCCGTCGTTTTGTTTGCCATCAGGCAAATGGCATGCTCTTCGCGTCATTCATTGCAAAAACAAAAAAGTTACTTAATTAAATATAATTGCCAGCCGTAAAAGGAGTGCAATTATAACACACTTTATACTAAAAATAACGATATGTTTTCGGCAACATTTAAGAGCCTCCTTGGTGCAGGTGGTTAGACGCTGGCTATGAAACGTGAGGTCGCTGGTTTGATCCTCGCACTGCGACAAGTGTTTATGTAATCCACAGGCATTTTTTTCGGGTCTGGGTGTTTGTGAAACCGACAAGTTTCTCGTAGTTTCTGATACCCAAAACACAAGACTCGATCTTATTGTGGGGTCAGGACTATGTATGTGAATGCTAGGCGTATTTATTTATTTGTATTTATAAATTATTCACAATATCTTACGAGTGTACTCGTATTTAACCGGTGATTTATAGAGCCAATGATATCCTAAATGCACCAAATTTAGATAATGCGCATTTAAAATGTAGTTGGGTGGATTATGACGCTTTGTAATTGCTTCTGGCTGTTTGCCCAATGTGGTACTTAGAGTCAAAATTATTACTGGGAATACATCTGGGTTATGTCAACATTATATCAACAATAATTAGGTTTGTATGTAAAGACAGATATTTAGGTGATCATTGTTTTTGTCTGAATATCTGATGTAAGATCCGTATACTCTTGGAATTGGGAAACACATGTTACAGTGTGATTAAGCAGGCTAGAATGATTTTATTAAAATAATAATTCAGACGCAGACAGACGCTAGAAATGTAGGTAAATAAATAAAAGGTTTTTTATCTATCCATTAATGAAACATGCATAAAACTATTTTAAATGTGATCTTAAGATAGCTTCTCGGACCACTTGGGGTACTTCCAGGTACCGCTGGTTCAAAATCACTGGTATTAATGTATTGTGATATAAATTGTCAGCAGTGGCCTGTGAATAAAAAATCTAAATACCCGCAACACGTACCCTACTAGTCCTTTTATAAAATACAAGTCTAGTTTTGAGAGTAATAAAAACAACGCAAGACTTTTTAAGTATCATATTGTTAGCAACATTTTTTTCGGGGCTAATTGAACTACGGTATTTTTCGCCTCCTCGTGTAAGATTTAGTATTTTGTGAGCATTATAAACTATACCTATTTGGTAAATATCATAAGCTCAAAATTACCGTACAGAACAATGTTATGTTTGTTTTTCTGAAATTATTTTCAGAAAATCAATCTTGCTTACCGTATCGAAAATTGATGTGCATTTATTTATCCGCAATTATTTTAAGTTTTCTGGTATTCTCAATATAACGTTTTATTGATTCGTATACTTATTTTATAGTAGGTATACTAAGGGTAAAGTTTTCCTTGTAAATGTATAAGGCGAAAGTAATAGGACTAAACTGAGAAAAGTAACAGGACTAGCAGGATAGTGGACAGTAGAGATCCATAGTCTCTGCCTATCCCTACAGGTTGCGAAACAGGCAACATTATGGACCATACATATAATCTAGCGGTAAAGAACAACTTACAAGACAAAGACACAAGTACAAGACTGCCTCGGTGGCGCAGTTGTACTACGGTATGATTTCAAAGCTGAGGCCTTAGGTTCAAATCCTGGGTCGGGCACAGGAATATTAGATTTTTCTATGCATTATCAGCTCGGAGTCGTGAATTTTTCCCGATATGGCGATAGGCTCGTCACATCATGGGACGGAACACACAAGGTGAAACGTGGTTGTCCTGGTAGTACCTCTGCCTACCCCTACTGGTAACAAGACGTATGTTGTTATGTATGTATGCTAAAGTACAAACTACACTTCACTATCGTAATAAAGGAAGCTGAGCATGGGAAATGTTCTAGTAAGTAACTAGGTCTAATGATACCGTATGTTCAACTCTTTCGCAATATGGAACTACACTCAGTATTTATACTCAGACGTGTATTTACGAGAGATTACTGTTACAACCCATCTTTACTTCGTGTTGGTGTACGCAGGTCGTTTCGATAAATAAAATACATATAAACTTGGTATATAATTAATGAAAAATATAGTCAATAGGGACAAGAAACGAGTAAGAAGTTTTGAGGCATATTTCTGTCCATAACAATCAAACATGAATCGAAATGTTAAATTAAAACATTGTATAAATTCAACCGAATCATTTTCTGCGCATGTAAAGTAAAAATCTATGGCATTTCCTTTAACAAAATGTTAACTGTGAAGCTTGGTTAAATATTGTGAATTTGCGAAAAAAGATCGAGTACAATGTATACTTTTACACATTAACTTGCATAATAATTATTTATAGGGTTAAAGCTCCTTAAACACACAATAAAGTAATATTTATGACATTTGATACTCTGCCAAGCGGTAGCGCACATACGTTACAATTTACAAGAATATATTCTTCAAGCCCTTGTAATTGCCTTGTAGTGTGTAATTAGTATACCGATATAGATGCGTAATGTCAAGGTCTTTTAGTCAGACTGGCGAGGGCGAATCCAGCGGGTACCGGGCTAAACGCAGTAAACGTATCCAATGACCCCCCATAATCTTTTGTGGCTTGCTTTTTCCATCGGCTTCGGACACTTGGTACTGAAAAGACGGTTTTTAGGTTAATTAAGTCTTTGACTCGTCTCAATGATTTAGGGATAGATATGTACATTGTACATATGTACAAGAACCGGGGGAACTAAAAGCTTTGATCTCAGAGCGGCAACACACTTTCTGATTCTCTGCTAAGAAAATTAAATTTAAAAAAAAATAAGAAATTATTCATGCTTGGCATGGAGATAGGCTCGTCTTCCTTATGTTTGTGCGAAAATAAACATAGCTAGCTGTGCGGCATTAGGGGCATCTTTAACTATTCCTTTGGGGATGAGTTTTTATACAACATTCTCATCAAAATTCATTATAAACCTAGAGCTACTTTAAAAACGCTTTAATTTCTAATAATTCAAAGAGTCTTCAAAATAGCGTACATATTTTAATGCCTTAGTTGATGCCAAAAAGTTAAATTAAATTTGGTATAACAATTTAGCTTTACACAACCTGGATCATTATTATCTATCCTAAATGTAATTGCATTCATAATATCGTAACGAATAATAATTTACCATTGTCTGCACATCACTTGAATAAAATACTCAGTGCCCTAAGTATCAATTTGTTCAATCTGTACGTAACCACTCAAATGAACTCAATACCCTAAGCATCAACCTGTACGTAATGAACGAGACGTGTAGGAGGCTTGCGGGGGTCGACCCCCTACGCCCCTGGCTCCGCGCCTGGCCCACAGCTTTTGGCCAGTAGTCAAGATAAACAAATGCGTGCCGCGGCCACGAACCCACGCCTCATGATGGAAGAGCTCTTTCTGGAACATCTGAACGTAATCCTATAGATTTTTACATTACATTACGTAAACGCGATAACAGATGCTTGGGTAAAATGGTGTTATTTTAGGTGGATTTTTAAATTTGTGAAGTTTTGTATCAATAAATTTGATCTTTTGAACCCAGGATGTTACGATTCAAAGTGTTTGCATCTTCTCGATTTCGAGAATAGACTAGACGTACAAAACTACTTTGCCTATTAGCGGAAACCAACCAGCATTAACCCATACGACGTACCAAATACCAATTCCATTCTCAAGTCGTTTGATATTTTAATTTACGAACTTCTAGTACAACATACAATAATGAGTACGAGATTAAGAGATCTGGTTATCTACTTTTTGAAACATAACCCGTTAAAGATGTTAATATTATTTTTATGTTTATAAACATATACTTAAGTAATAACTTTTTAAAAATATTATTCCATTTGTAATTTGATACATTTTCAAGAAGAATGCCCATTCATTGTATCGGTACAAAATATCGTATTTCGTAATACCGATATTGCTTAAAATTTGTTATCAGATCCGAAGGTTTTTTTTGTTGGACTTCAAGTTAATTTCCCCAACAACTCCGATCACAATTATGTTTATAATTATTGAAAATATATTTATCGAGGGACAAAAATCTTTGCACCGATACTAAGTTTCATAGTAAAATGGACATACTTCTTTAGTAAAATTTGGTTTTTAATATAAAACAATAAAAATACCTCCTGCTGAAGTTACTCTAGCACCGTAAAAGCTTTTCCAATATACAAACTCCCAGAGCCATACTAATATAGTAATATAGTGTGAAGCCCAAAAACAAAATTGGTTCATGCGAGAATCAAACCCATAATTCCTGGCGTAAATAAATAATTTCTAAAACTCCACATCAATCGCTCGTTATCAAAATTAATTAAATATAGATTAATAACCTTTAGCGCCATATTAGTTTTTAATGAAATTATATGATATGAGAAGTCCGCCAATCTTCCCTAGACCAGTGGACTATTAAGATCTAAAATCTGTTCATTCTTTACGAGGACTGTGCCATACAGTGGGCAGTTTAAGGGCATTTTTTATGACCAGTATACAAATACAGATTGCCCAAGTTTTCCACTCATTAAATTTTGCCTAACGATTCTCGATATGACAACCTCTGCCAGGTGATCTTGTAAACTTGACTAATTATTTTAAAATATAAAATACTTTGTTTTCCTCCTCTACGACATGGAGGAAAAACACACATTAACCTTCAGTTATAAAATTATGTCTGGACTCAAAACAATACTTAGAAATCGTAAATTCGGATTGCATCTGAATTTTGAATAATGTGTTTATTCGAACGCAGTATTCCGTCATTATTTTGCAAAATTAAGGAAAATTTAAGGAAAATGGCGGCTATTTGGGTTAGTGATCATACATACATACATAATCGTCACGCCTGTATCCGATAGGGGTAGGCAGAGACTATAGACCGCCACTTTGCTCGATCCTGACATACTACTTTCGCTTCATCCACTTTCATCAACGTCTTCATGCATTCTCGTCGGTTCAGGGTACTTTTGACCTGACCCTTGTTGAGGGTGAATATTATTTTTTAAAACTAACTGTGCTTGTATTTCTCACATGATAAAATTATTTCAAACCAATTTAACAAAATTTTAGTGCTATGATTTAACAAAATATTGATATTTAGTAAAGGACAATCTTAAGACATAGATCGTTCATTTCCTACACTCTACTTACCATTATAAATATTAAAAAAGATCCAATTAATTTACAATTTCAAACCCAAACAAAATATATTCCGCAATCACACATGTCGCTTATAATCTTTACAATTTGCATGCAAATAAACAGCGGCGCTCAACCGCGAAACGCAGGCGCGGCTATTTTAGTGGATCTAAAACTATTTTACTGCTTCCAACCGGCTTGCAGACATACATCACAGACAGATATGTAGTTTTATGTGTCTGTTTGTGTATTTTCTTAATCTGTGTACCACCCATAAGACTGAACATAGCAAATACTGGACATAGAAGTTTTCTCTGGCGTCGCAAGACCATTTGTTTCTTGCAATCTTCGATCAAAGTACTATATTTGATCGAAGATTGCAATGAACGGCGAGACGATCATACCATTCACGATAGTGAGCAATACCACCGCCCGTAAACAGTAGCAAAACCAAGCAACTCGATTAAGTACAAAGCAATGCTTAGCACTCCACTGCGCTCACCATACTGAGCCATAAACTGTTAAGTCCCAACATGTCCAGTTACTCTGGCTACAATGTCCTTCAAACCGGAACACAACAATGCATTTACACTGCTGTTTGTCAGGAGAAACAGAAATTGCGGTCTTACCTACCCAGGCGGCATCTCACATAACATGAGAGACCTACCACCGGTATATATGCGCGAAATAAATTATGCAACGCCCTTTGATAGGCTTCATAGCGCAAGAAGAGGTATTTACTTTTTTTGTTACTTTTAAGCCCTGTCTGTCTCACACGTATGGTGTCTTGACATGTGAGTTCGCGGACGAATGCCCACAAAAGCTCTTATGTAACAGTGGCTATGAGCCTTCCCATACATTGTGTAAGGACACTTTGACGTCTCTGTTGGCCTAATACATCTTGATCATATAATGGATTTTAAAGCCATGCTAATGACAATATAGTAAAAAATACGTCAATGGTTTTAGCCGTCAGATCTGCCTGACAGTCATTTCTTGTATGTTTCAAACCAATTGATTATAATATAGTCAAAATGACTTAGAGAAGCTTAAATCTGAAATTATGTGTGTACGGCTGTTCATTATTTCCACGTGTTCGTTGTTCGACTTTTTATTATACTTATATTTTTTATTATATTTATTCTGGTGGATCCACAATTGAAAAATATTTACTTAAAGTGAAGTTACCAATAACAAATGTTAATATAATTACAGTCAATTGAAGCGTTTTGCGTTTGCCAACATTACTCAAGAATTTCCAGTTATGATATGCAAAAAACTAGCATTCTCGTAAGCGATGTCCTAATGTCTTGAACTAGTTACTTGGTTCTAAAAATTCCACTAGTAATATTTTGTGAATTTAATAACTCCTAATAAACGAGGTAAACTGACAGTAGTTTAATTATCGAATCGAATAAAAAGTTCATGGCCTGCAAATTATGTAGTCCTCGATAGGACTCTCTGGTTCGTGAATCTGATTCGTATACATTATTCGATTACCTACTTATGATAATATTTTATATATCACAATCATCTTATTGCAGCAGAAAATTATATTTTTAACTATCTGGATATTAAGAACCTAACGCTAAGTGTGCCAAGTTTTATTTTGACTTAGGCAAGGTTATCCTCAGTTATTAAACATCAACGTATACGATTGCCACTCAATACCAAAGATTTAGCAATTATCCCCAAGATTTGTCCGTATTTTGTAGGTTAAACCGACAAATATCGTCTGGCAATGTCATTTCGCAACGTAATTTATGGCACGCAGTCGCTGCCGTGTTTTATTTTGATATGAACACAGACCACGGAGGTTATTCACCTGTTCATTCTTAAATCCGTACTATTTATTAAAGGCACAAGTCACCTGCCGTTTCGGGTTTGTTTTTATTATGATTCTTTATCGACGCCGAATACATTCTTGCTATTAAAATTGGTAGCTAGCTCCGAAATATTTTCAAATCGCCTTATTTTCTGCTTGGTTGAGTTGGGAATCGTGACGTTTCGATTTCCAAGTGTAGCGATTGTTTTTTTACGTAAAAAACACAAACGTCTTGCGTTGGCTTTGTACACAGACATCCAATCTAATGATGTCCATGTATTTTGTAAGCAAGGTCATAATAGGGTCAGGGCATAATATTGGTTATAACATAATATAAATCCTAGGGCATTAATCCACCATTTGCCTATTGGGGGTTAGTATCTTCACATACCTTTGCAATTTCTGTGGAATGTGGTGACAGGAGAATTCTGAGATATGTAGGTTTCCTCGTGTATTCCTTTAACGTTAATTCAGATGGAAACGTTCAAACATTCTACCGCTTTGTCAACCGACCTCTAATTTGTCAGTCCGATTGCTGCCAATTAGTCTGTCGCCAAAGACCACTTTGAGTGGCTTGTGGCTCTCGCTCACGTACATACAAAGATAAAAATGTCAACAGTCTCAACAAAACGAAGGAAACTCGTAGGTCACAACCACAAATAGAACAAATACATCACACTGGAATCCATTACTCGTTCCAATAATTGTGATTTACAAGCAGTACTGAAAATTTCGTATATAATTATGTTACACTTCATAAAATATGCTTTTGGCACTCGCACAGACAGAAAATCTATCCATAAGTTTGTGTAATTGCTTGGATTAGAGGACACATACATATTTGGCAAGATATTTAAGGCTTTATTCATAGATAATTTCTAAACCTATTTTAGTTATCGAATCTTTTGTCCCTTTCGGAAGAGTTTTGACTTCAATTTGAGCAAAGAAGACACCCTTCTGCTGTTACGTTTCGTTCAGTGAGTGATGTTGCTGGGGAACCTACCGCTGGATTGTAAAACGTTCGTATGTTCAGCGAAGTTATTCTATCGTAACGCCCAAGCGCCTTTGAAATATCCATAATAGAGTTGATCATAAATGCTAAATTTTTTTCTGGACACGACTTTAAATACCGCCCAAGGACCTTTTGAAAAGACATATTCAAAAAGTATCTGTAACTTTATTGTATTGCGGGAGTCATCGAAATGATTCGATTAAATTTCTGGACAAAATAATGAAGAAAGGCTTCCTATAAGCTGGATATCAGCTTAACGGATAATACCGGATAATATGAATTTGAAGTCTCAGTTCAAATGCGTAACCCTAACAAGAAATAAAATCAACTTTAAATCTAGGGTTGTAACGGGTTTTACAAATTGTTCTTCAAAAAGGACCTTTGGGCCATAATGAATATGAGGTCAAAAATTGCTGGGCACTAGGAGGCTATAATCCAAAATAAAGAGTTCGAATGTTGGAACGTTTGATATCTGAAGTAAGTAATAAGTTTTCCGCTTATAAAAATCAATAGTATTCTTTAAGATATTTATCATTCACTCTGAACTTAGTCTATGATCACAGCGAACGATAGAGGATTCGAACATTTTGTGGTATACTTAGGCACACTCGTACAGTTTAACGTACGACATTTGAATGTTCAAACATCTATTCGGATCCTAAAGTAATCCCCCAGGTTCGGATCGGTTTCGGTAAGTGACCACCAGAAACTATAAAGTCCCTACGTAGCAACCCACGTGCGTCGCGTTTTGAATATCCGATTTCGAAATGGCCGACATAATTGTGCCAGTGGATATTAATTTTGGATTGCACTTCATTTACCGTAATAATAATAATAATATCCTTTATTGCACAAAGTAAAAAAACAATACAATGAAGAAACAACACAATAATAATAGTACAAGAGGCGGCCTTATCACTCTAGGTAATTTCTTCCAGGCAACCTTTGGATGGATATAAATAGGAAAAATGAGCGGGCAGTCTAAAGTATATAAAATAGTCATATACAATCGTCGTCGTCGTAGTCGTAATATACATTTAGATGCTTTTGGCGTGCCATGTACATTTACCTATAAATTTTAATTTTGATATCATAGACGAGTAATTCAAATCAGAACAATTAATTATGTAATTTAATAACAATCATGTCGTTTGCATAGAAACTAGATAAGAAGATACGTTCGTTATTATAAGATCATGATTCGTTATTTAAATTTTCTCACAATTTCTAAGTATGTAACGTATCTTAAATTTTATGAGACATTAATATATAATTTTAAAATTAATCTGTTTAGTATTATTTTAATAAATTTCAATTTCGATTCGCACATTTTCTTACTCCAAATATATGAATGCAAACATTTGATCCAGCATTATAAAGTTGGTGCCAAATATAAATGAATAAGGGCGTGTTAAAACGTTCAGATCGTATATAAGACAATGTTGAATGGGATATTTTCGTCACATTAATTAAATAGCAGTCGCAGCGCCAATGATAATAATCTGTAACAGATTTCAGCTGGGCCGGGACGTTATTTGTATGAGACAGGCGTTGAATGCAAAGTATTGATGCACCTGTCCACAGATTATTGCACGTCAACGGCCATTAAAGTGCTTGTCATTTGTTTTGCATTAGTATGTCGTAGAAAATAAATAATGGTTGAAAACAATGAACATGGTTTATGGCAAAAAATATTGAAAATTTTTCAGTAGGGTTCCAAATGAAAAACAAATCACTAATTTCACAAGGGGTAGTACACAACAAAACACACGAAATCCTTACAAATATTTTTATTAAATAACGTTAAATATTTACAACGTAAAATACACGTACATTTTGTATAAAAAATACTTAAAATATCGCAGTGTTAGAATTAAACTAACATAAAGAGAGACTTTCACGATGTTTGTACGTTGATGAGGCGTTGCTGATTAGTTTTCAATTCTTTCAAGCATACTTTAAAAATACTGGTTTTTGGTCTCGACACCTATGAAGCATGTGATGGACAGTTTACATGTGACGGGTGTTGCCGAAGCCACCGTGGCCGGATTGAGAAGCGCCCTTGTTGTAGCCCATTTGAAGGTTGAGCTCAGCATTGTGGGCCCTAAGCTGCTCCTCAGTGAATGTGCGTTCGTTCTTCTCAGCCATTTTGGGTCCCAGTTGGGGTCCGGTGTACTCGGGGTGTTTTTGCGTCTGGAAAATAAATCATCTTGAGCATATATCCACCAATATTACATTAGATACAATTAATTAGATAAATAACTTACAATTCTGCCTAATGCGTATAAACACAGCGTCACTTGGGGAATGTTGCGCCTCTCGAACAAGTCGGCGGTTTGGAATATTTCTTCTTCTGGCACTCCGTATTTTTTGATCGCCGCTTGGAATCTGCAAACGATGTTTGAATAAATTTAACTTGTTGTCATAGCATTAGCATGGTTATTCTAGATCATTCTGTCAACTGGTTTAAAATCTCGCAAGATTATATGTTTCACAATATTGGTTACTTAATAAATCTAATTCACCACAACTAATATCTATGACCAAATTGTTCACTATGAAGGTGTTATTCAATTTCCAAATAGATATTAACCTCTGAATGTTCTCCATCAACTGGAAGTTGGTTCCCTTCTCCTGGATCTTCTTGACTGATCCAGGGGCGAGTTTGTTGATGAGTTTGCAGAGGACGACGCCGTCCTTCAGGACGTCCTCATAGGGAGCATTGGGGAGGGGCTCGCCCAACACATCGGCGATCCAGGTGATCACCTCCTGTTCCTGTTCCTTGTTCCTGGCCTGGAAATATAGTATAAATTACAGTTGAGTTTAAGTAGTAAAAACTGCTAAAATCATTGCAACAGGTCCTATTTTACTGTGACTGGTAGATACTTTCAGCATAGTTACGATTGAATACGAGTTTAGGACTTATTTAAAAGCTACAAATTCATACATTTAATCCAACAACTAAATATTTTCACAAGCAATGGCACATATTCGCTAGTTACACGCTGTTTAGCGTGAAACATAGTAAATTACTATTAAAAAAAATGGAAGCATATGCAAGTTTTGAACGCGGGCCATAAAACTCTCGCTCCAGTGCCAAGTCGTTCGATGGGCAACATTCGTGTTCCAGCATCACATCCCGAAATAACGCTATCGTCAACGTAAACACATTACTTTAACTCCGGGCAGATGCGTCTGGAATATTTTGAATTATGTAAAACAGGCTAATTTAGATCGCTTTAATGGGAATGATCACCTTTTGCTTCATTGGGATATAGTAGATCGTATAACCGAAGTTGATCACGGTCTTTACTCATGATGATCAACTAATATTTTAAGCTTAATTTAAACACCGTTTTGGCAGTATTTTTAATAAAATACATAATAATCTACATCTACAGGAAGGTAACAATAAATTAAATGCAGAAGACGTAATCATGATTAATTGCTATATTCAAATAAATGTTAATGTATATTATAATTCTACATAATTCTCCAAACGTCGCTGTATAGCTTTAGTTTTTTGTTATTCTATTGTTTTCTTCACATTAAGTAGGTACTATTATGTTAATGTAAATATTATAAGCAGGAGTGAGATAGCATGTATTAAGTTTTTTATGGTTATACTAAATGCTAAGTGGATTAAAGAGAACGGAAAGGCGCCAGCTGCACGATCGTAAAGTTCCTCATTGACGTCAGCAATCACTCCAACAACCGCTGTTTAGTGCTTTTCTCTACAATAAATATCTATGGTTCATGCTTTTATTACATTCCTACATACCGCTACCAAACTATATTATCAAGGTAACAAAGCACGATGTTTTTAAAACATCATTGACATACGAGTATATTATGTCGTTTGTTAAAAAAGCGATGAATAAATTAATTTGCATTTGTTAAAAATAATATTATTTTTGATAATTAATTAGACGTCTTACGTACAGGCATTTTGTGTAGCACAAAACTTTTTTAAATTTTGACACTGGAGTCCTGAGCGAGTTTTCGCCTCGGTATCAACAAGTCAACTGAAGAGTGGAAGCGCGCCCGCCCTGCATCAGCGCTGCGGGGGCGGGCGGCTCTATGTATTATATTATATACCGTGCCGTCATTTTTATTTACATCATCGCCAGCGTCATCGTTCCGCACCGGATACGTGAAAATGTAGGAAACCATGAATCTTGTAGTCCATTCATTAATTTACTGAATTGCGCAAAACTTTTGATATTGTTTTTAAAGTAAAATGGGGTGATGCCAAGAAGTGGTATTTTTATTTAAAGGAGGTAAAATAAATTTTAAATTTTCTTCAGGTCTTTAACATTCACGTAAAAAAAACACTTTTCATAATATATTTCATCACAAATGCATTCAACCGAAATATTTCATAATTATTTTTGCTCTGGTTGCATATCTTCAAGGATGTTGTTCTCATTCATGCCATGATGTTCACAATCAACAATTAGGTAATCATATATTAAACTACTTTCACTGTACATTGAAAAGATCAACATCAGAACTGTCCAAAATTATCGTTCCAGAATTTTCCAAGCCGCTTGCAAAATCTTGATCTCAAACGATTTCCTGTATAAATCTTAATATACTTTCTTTTTCTGTCTCTTTGTTATGAAGTAGTTTAATGAATATTCAAATATTAATTTAACTCCTGTAGAAGCAAACATTCAACCTTCACAAAAAGATAAATAAAACATAACAGAAAAGAGGCACTCTAGCCTCTAGTCTCTCTCACTCGTTATACTACTTTCTTTGAAAATGAAAATGTTTTCTCCCGTTTGTAGAATAACTGGGTCGTTATTATTATTTTTGTCGATAAATTATTTATTGTCAAGAGTTTTAAGCTTTTCTACGACTACTGCCTTGACGATCTTTAGAAAAGAATACAAACAAGATCAATATAGTCATGGTAAATAGCTCTATCAGAAGTTTGTCGACTAAGCTTTAAGTTTTTATTGGCTTTTTGTATTATTCTATTTGGTGATAGTTAGCCCCTTAATATACCCTAAACTAAGAACAGTTTGACAGAATATTCTAACTTGGAGATACAGAGTGAAGTAAATACTCTTTCAGGACTGATAATAATATTATTTTCATTTATAAAATACACACATTGCCTAATTTATAAAAGTACCGGGGACAATATTCATGAACACATACATATAATATATGAAGTTAATTATAGAATTTGAATGGACGCCGTAGCAGATGCTTCATCAAGATAAATAATACCATTAAACACGAATGGCGCTCTAAATTGTGACATTTATTTTGAAAATATTTACTTTGTGTTTAAAGTATAAAGTTGTTTTGAACTAATAGAAGTTATCTAATCAGAAGCTTTTGATGATGTAAATTAAGGATTTTCATTTAAATTAAGGACATTCGGAATCAACGTACCCTGCCTGCTCCTATATGAACAACATGATCCGAATTATCTAAGTGATCGTACTTCAGATGGCTGTTTAAGAAAAGGGTGTGTGGGGTTCAGAGTATAAGTTCGAGATACCAGACAATTGTTTGTATTTCATAAACAATTATTTGTTTTTTGCCTATGCGTTGTGAAAGCAAAAAGTTAGTTAGTTTCTGATTCCCATGACCCAAGGCTTGGTATCTTATATAGGTATATCAAAACTATGCGTGGGTGGTAAAGAAAATAATATTGTGTACCAATTCGTAACAAATTAGAACGAAAATAGCCGACTAGCGCAGACTATTCTCAACTAAGTTTTCATGAGCATAATATTTTAAATCATAACAAAAGCATTTGATTTATCGATATAATGTCGATACTAAATCAAACATAACGATAACATATTTCTATTAAATATGTTAAAGTCACAAAGCGGTAACCAAACAGCAAATCTTCAAATTTTTCTTATAAATAAACAGATTAGCTTAGAAAGTTTCGAAACGATCTCCAAACAGCCGGTGCGTCGAAATAGTGCGGATTCACAGGGCTATTTTAGGATTATGAAATTGAATCGATTAATGATTGCATAACTGAAACAAGAATCGATTATCTATCGAGAGCGAGTGGACTGATTTAACTTAAATAATATTATTGCTAAACTAATTTGCTTAACTGATATTGCTTATTATTATAGCATAATGCGCATTTTTTATGGTAATTTACTTAATATAAGCAGTGTTATATAAAAATAAAAGATGTGTTATATTATTGAGGCGGTGTAAATCAGTTACTACTTAGGTTTTGCTGCTTTGTGATGGAAAATACTGTGTAAAAATTGTGATATAAACTTTATATTAACTTTATTATACACCCAGATACATATTTTTATATCTGCATCATATTATGTTTATTTGGCAGAGAATTCTTAGGGCATTAAGTTCAGTTTACATAGCGTAATTATAAACATAAGTAGAGCACTAATATATTATTAAAAAATACGTATTCTTTATGTAATAGAATTATTTTTATAAAACCTCAATACATTTCTCATGTTTATCTAGATGCATGAATTTGGTTGGCGTTCAGCCAAACTGAAATGGGAACGTCCGGCCACGCGTCGGGAAACCCCTGTATTGCCTGAGTTTATAGCGAAATTGTTATTTAATATTATTAAATAGTTATAAGTTTTAGTTATTTTATATTGTTAATGTCAAAAATTGCTTGTTATTGTACTATGTTTTATGTTGTCTGAGATGTGATTAATGCATCACATACAAACCACTATAGGTTTAAGTGATGTTTTATTGTTTATATATGTGTAAATTCTTATACTATAAATTGAAAAAAAAAAAAAATATTGAGACAATCGGTATCTCAGATCCCTCAACATCAACCTCTCGATTTTAGAGGAGTTCTAAGCAACACTGGGTAATTATAGGCTGACACAGTACCTTCTTCCTTCAGTAGAACACGCTTACCTAGTAAACGTGTTCTGGATTCGAGTCCGCGTCTTGGAAAACATAGCATGCGCCCTCTGGCCAGATGGCGGGACGAGTTGCACAAGAAGGCTGGCAGCGACTGGATGCATAAAGCAACGGACCGGGCTCTAAAGCTTACTTGGAAGAGGCCTATGTCCTGCAGTAGACTGCAACTGACAGTTCCTTCTAAAAACTCAATTATCAAATCTTATTTCTTTTTTAAGATAGGATATACTGACGCTGGCAACTGGGTAATAGTAGAGTATCAGTCTGTATACAGTAGAGTATTATAATATTTTTGTTTGTACATGTTTCGTTGATTAATTATAGACCGATTTGATTTATTTTATCATTATCATAATAACATAAAATTAGTTAAAAGCTGCCAAAGATATAAAGTATTTACGTGTATTTTAAATTTTATTGTACCATTAAAATACCATTAGTATAATTATTATTGTTTGCTTTAATTGTTTTAATTGGTCTATAATTAGAAAAGACGCACTTGAAAAATCAGGCCTTGAGTATCGTTTTTACATTTTTAGATGTAAATTGTGTGGGAAATTAAACAGGACAATGCTTTATGATATATTATTTATAAGTTACTGGTGGTAGGTCTCTCATATGCGAGAGGTTGCCTGGGTAGGTACCACCGCAATGTCTATTTCTCCCGCCAAACAGCATTGTAAATATACCATTGTATTTCGGATTGAAGGACATTGTAGGCAGACTAACTACTGGCCATATTGAGATTTAGCATCTTATGTTTCACGATGGTGAGCGCAGTGGAATTCTAAGCATTGCTTTGTAATTCAAGGCGTTTTTTAGTTTTGATACTGTTCGTGCGGTCGGTCGGTCACGCGGTCGCTGACCATCAAGCGAACGGCATGCTCGTCTCGTCATTCATTGCAATAAAAAAAGGTCCAAAAGGCATAATAAATTAAAGTGATATATCTGCGTAACAACAAATTTATCGGACGAAGGTTCGACCTGTGCACTTGGATTCTGTTGTGTACGGTTCTGAAATAATAAACACTGAGTTTGTCCCTATCAACCTGGTGAATTATACTCGTGTATAAAATATTTATTTGCAATGTTTTAGTACAGATACGAAATCTTAAACGATTCAACATTGCATTGTATATATTACATTAATTTCTAATTGTGATTATTACTCCAAGATACACGCATTTTGAATCGTAGACAGTCATTTCTCAAAATCCCAAAGTGTGATAACAAACGCATCACAACAAAAAATAATGTTGATAGTAATTAGATACTCATTACCACCCATACCCAGAAGGTATTTATTACTACCAACATTATTTATAACCAAGAGCTACCAAGTCACAGCTTTGAGGACAAACCATCCCAAATGGTGAACTAGATGACCTAACCACTCTCAATCGTACTCTTGATTGTGGAGGAGACTCGTGCCCTGCAGTATATACAGCACGTTAGGCTTCCTTAACTTAAGGAATTATACTTATTTATTATAAAGAATTAGTAACTTACTGTATTTAGGTCAAGGTATACTCCACTGTAAGTACCTTAAGTCATTAGTATAAAGCTTTAAAACTGATTTTATATCCCTTTGTAATTGTTAAACATATTGTTTATATAACAATGCCCTTACTTTTAATTGTATTTATTATCATAATTTCTTTTAATTGTATTTATTATCAGAAATGAGGAGATCCGTAGGAGAACTAAAATAACCGACATAGCCCACCGGATTAGCAAGTTGAAGTGGCAATGGGCAGGGCACATAGCGCGGAGATCTGATGATCGATGGGGTCGGAAAGTTCTCGAATGGAGGCCGCGTAGCGGAAAACGCAGCGTGGGACGTCCACCCACAAGATGGTCCGACGACCTGGTAAAGGTCGCGGGACGTCGCTGGATGCAGGCTGCCTCCAACAGGTCTCTGTGGAAATCATTGGGGGAGGCCTATGTTCAGCAGTGGACTTCCTTTGGCTGATGGATGGATGATTATCATTATTCTTAAGGATAGGGGCTACACTGCCTAATAGGCATAAACAAAAAATTTAGACTTCTTGAAATCTGCATAATATTTGACTTTTTGATACATTCAAAAATAGGTTCTTTGTTAATAACAATTAAACAACATTATTTATTTATTTTAAACCTTACTATAGTGCAGAAATATTGCCTGGGTTCAATGAACTATTTAAGGATATAATAACAAATGACAATGCACTTTATGACACGACCTCAAAGGTGCCGAACATGTTGACAAATAATAATTGATTAACATACAATACGATAACAAAGCGTTAACAATATGGCTACTGGCCATAAAAATCAATACAATGTTGATAATGTTTATGCGATTGATCATATCAGTAAGAGTGGGGACGCTACTTTATCATATTATGATCAGACAATGCACAACACGACACATAATAGGATGCACCCGAAATGTGACATATTTGCTTGGATCCCTATGACTGGTTTTTCACCATTGCAATAGATTTTTTTTATTACCTAAGACCAGCAAAAGAGTAAACAGGTCACCTGATGGTAAGTGATCACTGCTGCCCATGAACATCCACAACGTTTGGATCACCTATGTGTTACCGGCCCATCAAATCGGAAAGGAGTGGGAAGGAAAAATAATAGGAAGAGGAAAGGGGTATTGGGCATCCGACAATTTTACTCGCCGAACAAAAAGCGATAACAAAACTATCCCTTACGTTGGTCTCCTGTGCGACTTTAGTATCGCCCCAGACGGAGCTACCCTTACATGCCAAGGCACAACTGACTGACAACAACGTGATTACCACTTTTAACTACCTAAGCGAATAAGGTTATCCCACCACTAACAGAACATTGGTATAGATAGATTGGCTGTAGTAAACTCCAGAAAGTCTTTGATAAGCTAGTTTTCCTTATATATTTTTTTCATCTAAATCACGATTTACCTCAGAATAAACGATGACGTCACCGTGAACGTAATACGTGTCAATCACGCATAATATTGAGTCCACCAGATTTAAAACAAGGGCAGGTTAAAGAGCAAAATCAACCACTTTAAAGAAAAATATTAACAAAATGTTATATTTCTTTTATAAAATATAAAAGACTCGTATAATAAGGTTAACGTGGTCGACCTAGGAAGTACTTTAAGAACTTATCTTAATCTATTGTATTAAATCTGTAGAAATATTTACTAGTATTTTTTGGTAAAATAGTTGTTTACATTACGTTTTTAATTTGAATACTTTACTTATCACCATAGCTTATCAGCTTCCTTAGTCATAAAAATCCGCTGTTGGGCAAACACATGTATTCTCTGAGAATTTACTGTTTAAAATCTACATCTAGCAAATTCTTACAACCTTCATGATTTATTTTTAATAAAAAAAGACAATAAATGACTTAAATATAATCAAGGCCATAATAATTTAACAGTCTAATAAATAAAGTCTTACTTAGGTATGCGGTAATTATTTCATGCAGTTTTTCCGGGACCGGCTGTTAATCAGATAAGAAAATTCTCATATAATAATTATTACAATATAGCAAAACATGTTGTCAATAACATTAATTAAAATACGTTTGCAAAATATCTCGAATTGAAACGACAGTATATTATGAAAGACTTATATAATAATTGTATAAACAACACTATACTCGTATGTCTAGTAGATCCCAAATTCCTATTTCTTAACTTATGTTGTCACATTCTGGACTGATGAAGTTTATCTAACTGATAATAGCGGAGAAAAGTACATTTTCGTATTTGGAAGTCGACTATCGTAAACCAATAAATAATACGTCCAACAGAACAAAATCCATTTACAATGATAAAAGATAACCTTTTGTACTTGAATTACAATTTACAATGCACTACAATGACGCCATTTCGTGCATTATGTGACTGTTTCACCCATCATTAATAACAGATTTATGACTTAATAAATTAAATAATATGTAAATACGTTAATTAGACGCACATGTTGTAAAAAGACTATTTAATGATATTTAATAAAGTAAGAAACGAGGTGTTTAAAGATGGCCTTAAAAATACACGTTTGATATCGAAATAAATCCACTCGTAAGCATGTAAACAGCAGAAATAGTTATCAAAAGAAATACAGAGAAACATTAAACATTATCGTTAATTGATTTTTAATGAAATTGGTTACAGCCAGTTTGTACATGATAATGGAGTTTTATGTGGAGAATATATTGTATATTTTTAAACCTCAACATACAACATATTAAATGGATTCGAAACCGTACAATGTTATAAGTGATAGAATTTAATTTTAGTTAAATTACACTTTTATTCAAAGTAATAAACTATTTATATTCTCAATGATAGCAAAATATGGCAAAAATATAAAAATAGGCGCAGGAATCCTCTTTGATTGGATAAGAATATTTTTGCAATGTGTTTTAACATACAAACAAGTTGAATAAGTTGTTGTTTAATTATAACCCGCTTTAAAGACACAATATATATACTCGTTTATTGTTTATACCTATAAACTTGAAGTTATGCAAACTTTCCAGTGTTTATGATAAATTTATTTATTTTATATTTCTATGATTTTAAGTCTAGTATTGATTACTAGCGACATTGTGTGAAAGTATTAGGGTAAATTAAAATGCGTTGTTTATATAAATAAGTGTTTATGTTTACTTTGATGATACATTGGGTCGAGATTAACATTTGTTAATGCAACCTGAAGGATGATATTTTAAGCATTGTTTCAAATTTAACAATACGTATCCCGCCTTTTTGTATATTCAATGATTTTTTAAAAATCTATAAATAAAATCGCATTATATATGAATTTAATATCATCCTTTTTCCGCTCCGTACTCCTTAAAATAAACCAGTAGAATTTTTCTGATCTTCTTAAATTCATACTTCTCCAAAAGCTTATATATTCCGTAGATGACTCTTCAAATACACCAATTTAATGTCTTATAACATTAGTCATTACGCCGTGTATATCTTTGGTAATTATCGATATCACATTTTCACACACTTCACAATAACTCATAGCAACAAACTAAAGTGTTTCGGTAGGTATAAAAATAAGAATAACATTATCAACGGATGCATTTTCGTCATCGTGTACAGAAGAATTGATATTAAAATGAGCCCGAACATTTTAAGCTAAGTGAACAATGCACTGGTTGGCGATCGAATAAACAATCTTATAAAATGTGAGTTAATATATAGCGTTCACAGCCTGCATATTTAAATCGGAGCTATGCAGTTCGAACTTCATTCCTTTTGTTGAAATTATCTTTAATCCGACCGTGTTAATATGCGATTTACAACGCGATTAAACTAGGATTAAAATGCATATACTCGTATATCTGTAAAAATCCATTAATTCATTACTTTTATGGATGTGAAGAGAAATTTCGATAAGGAGTTTTATATTTTTTTAATTTAACGTAGGTACATAATGTATTTATAAAAAGAGATAATGGTAATTAGTGACACATATTGGAAGCCTTTGTCAAACAGTGGACACCATTCGGTTGACGACGATGATGATCTATCAATTTCAGGGTCGGGGAAACTTTACTAGACCATCGTAATATTAGGGTCACATTTAGACCATGTTAAATATGGCTAAGATTTTGTTTGTAAGGGCCACATAAAGTATAAATTTTGAAAGACTTTAGATGATTTGTTTAGACAGTTGTAATATATCTTGTGTAGTTCTTACTTTTCAGAATAAATTATAATTATTGTATAGTATGATAAACACGTCAGTCAACACACGAAGTTAGGATACGTCAAGAAGTTACGATCAGAATTACAATTTATTCCTAAAAAAAAGATACGTCGAACGTACCAGCTACAGGTAAAAACATACATTTTGATAAACACCCAGGCTGGCAGAGCAATGAATTATAAGATTTATACAAGGTGATACATTGAGATATTATACAAGATAGGACACTGCATATAAATGTTGGTTGAAAATGAACGGTACCGTACCACTCCTCCTATTTCTGTCTCTGTCACGCCTATGCAGTAGCACCTTGTTCGCTCTAGCTTCACTCGATTCCTGAACCAGCAACCTGGAATCCTGTACCAGCATAATGCGCAGAAATTTTGTTCCTGATGTCCGCTCCAGTATAATACCCGTAATACAAAATAAATAAATAAATAACTACACCTAACAGTCACATACATAATCCTGATCCCACACTAACATCGAGTCCTGTGTCGTGGGTATCAGGAAGTACGAGAGACTTTTCGGTCTCACAAACACCTAGACACGAAACAAATACTTGTGGTTCACACAAATACTTGCTTCGAAACGGGGATCGAACCCGCTGTCTCGTTTTACAGCTGTCGTCTGACCAACTACGCCACGGAGGCTGTCGAAATGCTCTTAATTCACTCATACTTTGTATGTCGTAGTAGACTGTTTTAAATTCTGTACTCATTATTATTGTTTATAAACTAATTTCAATTTCGACCAAGTGACGTCTTTACAAACCACCAATGGATTTAAACTTGAAATCATAAAATGTGTTTCTGATACCGATGTGACTTGAATAATTTTACAATGTTTTTCTCATTAAGTAGTATTTTTTCCTCACTTATGACTTGCAAATCGTATAATGTGACGGCTGGTACTAAAACGTGTTATTTCAAGTTTATAAGGTAAAAAAAAATCGTGATTTACATAAACACATATTGCGTCAAAGACATTTTTACTAATGTGAAACGAACATTGCTTGTTAATTACTCTTTTCATGCAACAAAAGAGCTACGGAATAATTAAAACACACCTGAGATTTTTCTTCCTAAAAAAATTACAGTTGCAACCGCATTGGAACACCTATGCCGCGACGCATAACGCTTATATAAATACCCTTCTATAAATTTTAATGTTAGTCCTTAAAGCTATTAGGGTACACATAGGATATAAAAAACATTTCAAAATTAAACCTTTGTTTCCAGTGCGCCGGTAAACGCGAGCCTGAGAAGGAGGCAGAAGCCCAGCAATGGATCGAAGCTGTGATCGGCGAGCGGTTCCCTGCCGACATGCGTTACGAGCATGCTTTGAGGGATGGTATCATCCTGTGCAAGCTCATGAACAAGCTGCAGCCCGGCATCATCCCTAAAGTCAACGTCAGCGGCGGCGACTACAAGTTCATGGACAACATTAATCAGTACGTGTCGATGTTTTTTTTTATTGCAATGAATACCGAAACGAGCTTGCCGTTCGCCTAATGGTAAGCGATACGACCGCTCATAAACAGTAGCAAAACCAAACAACACTTTGAATTACAAAGCCATGCTTGGTATTCCACTGCGCTCGCCATCCCGAGACATAAGATGTTAAGTCTCAATATGTTCAGTAGTTATTCTAGCTACAATTCCTTTCAATCAGAAACACAACAGTGCATTTACACTGCGGTTTGACGGGAGAAATAGACATTGCGGTGGTACCTACCCCTATGTATTACACATATTTGTATTACCTGATACGGATCTGTGAATTATTTTATAATCCGACACGAAGTTTGAATGTGCAAAGGTTCGACATATGAAGTAAGTTATAAGTTTTCCACTTCTTAAAATCAATATCATTCTCTATGACACTTATCATTCACTCCAAACTTAGTCTATGGTTACGACTACGATAGAAGATTCGAACATTTTGCACATTTGTACAGTTTTACGTACGACTTCCGAACATTCGAACTTCATATCGGATCATAGAGTAACTCCTCTGGTTTGTACCAAATCATGTGTTTTTTTTTTCAATTACGAATAAGCTGTATATCATCACTTGTTATTTTCTACATCCACAGATTTCAGAAGGCCTGCGTCAAGTACGGTGTACCTGATGTAGACCTCTTCCAATCGACTGACCTCTGGGACCAGAAGAACATCGCCTTGGTTACACAGACCATCTTCGCTCTCGGCAGAACGGTGAGAAATCACTTTTATTATAACAAACAACATTATAATGTTGGAATGGTAGGGATGCAGTGAAAAACTGACAGCTAATGGTTCGCGAATTAAGGTATGGGAAAGGAAAGCATTGGACGTCTACCAAGGTGGGCAAATGTCCTAATGAAGTTTACAAGAAATAGCTGGATACAGGCCGCTTTTCATAGGTCACTGTAAAAATCCTTAGGAATTCTATGTCCAATAGAACATCTTGTCTAATAGATGATTATGACAGATAATAAAAATAAAACAGAACCACCGGATATGTACCACGTAATGGCGTGTCAAATCCTTGATATATTTCTATGTGCCAAATACTATAGCAACTGGTATACTATGGATTCTTTGCTTTCTTTATATACAATACTTTAGCACAGCACTTGCCTAGTACGTCCATGAACATCGATTGCCTTTGAAATCTCTCTGTATTTGAAAGATTTTCCAAAGAATCGGTATTGTAAATCTTTGATATTATGCTCTGTGCTATTTTAAAATTTATATTATAAATTGTGTAAAATGTATTAAAGTCACCATTCTATCTAATTGCATTAAGGAAAGAAAACTTCAGTAGGTAAAAATAAAGTTCGTTAATATGCAATAGTCTAGTGACTTGTGGTTCATTAAACATTATATCTGAATTAATTAGTTATCGTAATGTCTAGTGACATTTTAAGGTTATCTGGTAATAAATATATGGAAATTTTAAATTGCTATTTATCTAATTATATAGTAAAATCATTAGACCTTATTTCTATAACTGCTACAAATATACACCTACAGTTACATATTTGTACTTCGCATAATCCTACGCGACGTGTCTTTAACGGATATCAAAATAGTTGGTTTTTTGCATTTATCCCGTGAACTATGAGGGTTATGAAAATTTCGTAAGAAACTTTTTGTAAACATTAATATTATCTACAACTTTCATTCAGAACTTTTTATTGTAAAATTTATAATAAACAAAGTTATAAAGAAAATGACGCGCAAAATGAAGGGATGATTTGTTTTCAAGCGCAATAACTTTTTTTATTGATTTTATGGAAAATATCCATCAGAGCTTTCTTATAGAGCATTCCTTTGGGAACATTTACATAATATGTTTTTGTGGCTATATTAATTTAGTGTCTTGATTTTGAGTCGCTAAGTGAGGCAACAGATACATAAGCGAAGCGTATAACCGTATACGAATATCATTTACATTGCATTTATCTACTTTTATACGAAATGATATTCATATTTCATAGAAATTCTTGAAACTCCTTTCCGTACCACCTTGGAGGTAGAGTCTGCAGCGCATGTTTTTTATGTGCCGTCCTACTTTATTTGCCTTTTTTTTTCGTCTCTTTTTACTGGACTAAAAATGCATTTGTATTGACAGTGTTTCTTTACGTTGGCCCCTTGTCTTTGCCTTTGCAATATACCAAAGCAATACACACACATATGAAAGAGTGTATTTAAAATTGTTTTAGGCCTACAAACACCCCGAATGGCGCGGCCCTTTCCTTGGCCCCAGGCCAGCTGAAGAGAACCGCCGTGACTTCAGCGAGGATGTCCTCCGTGCTGGACAAGCCGTCATAGGCCTTCAAGCTGGCACCAACAAGCTAGCCTCTCAGTCTGGACAAAACTTCGGCGCCTCTCGCAAGATCATCCTCGGCAAGTGAAGTACCAGGGCGTAAGGACTCGCAGGAGCCATAAGTATTAGATATGTATAGCAATTACATTATTTATAAGTTTTTTTTCTTATCTATGACTTGAGTTTTTTCAGTTTTCTCTCAATTTTCCAAAACTGTTTTATGTCTTTTCTGAATCTGAAGTTAAATGCTAATGTATAAAGTATACACATTTTTGTTTTCAACTTTGTCATATACCAAAGAAATATAAATGTAAGCAATAAATTTATTTATTGTTTTGTTTTTCTTTCTCTTCTTTTTTCATATAATTCGAGCTGTGATCTTCATCTGTATTCTATATGGACAAGATAAATTTATAATTAGGTTCTCTTATAAATTCACTTTATATTTTTAAATGTATACCTACAGTTATTAGATAGTTTACAGATATTGTGAAATAAAATGTGAAGTGCCTAAATAGTACAAAAGTTACTTATTTATGTTCACGAAAAATATACTAGATCTGAAATATTTAAAAATTGTCGTCGTGCTTAATAAAAAGTGTAATAGCAATTAAAATTTATATAAAAAATCTGATTTTTATTATTTTCGTACATGTTAAATGTAATATGAGAAACCTGCATACCTGGGCGCTATGAAAATAATTCTACAGAAGGCAGTATTAGAAAACCACACTTTTAACAGTTTACACCAACTAACCCGACAAAGTTACTTCGATGCACCCAATAATAAATGAAAATTTGTTTTCTCGACGTGGTCAACTATGCCGGCCTATTCAGCACAAAATGTCTAGTATATATGAAATAAAATGAAAATATTTATTAAATCTATAAAACGTCATACATTATTTAGATTCACTCATTTTTTTCCACTACGCCCTGATTCACAAGGCTGTTTTCGCCAGAAAAGAACTGGCAAGAAACTCTAGCGTTGCTCTTTTCAAAATAAGTTTACAATACAGTGATCATATAAGAGTTGCAATTCAGAGCAGTTCATACATTATTTATAATAATAATAAAATAATTATTATATTGTTTAAGTCATTTTTTACGGCTGAGTTTAATGAGGTCGCCCACACGGAATTGGTATATACTGTACACTTTTGCTGACAAAAGCAATGAAAGGAAAAAAAAAATATTCTACCGCCAATAAAATAGGTATATTTACTTGTTAACTTGTCAGCGGGTAATAAATGTTCACCTCCATGCTCATTTTTATTTTCTTTTTATTTATTTCGTTTTGTTCCTGTCATTTGACTGCATTGTTCTCCTGATGCTGTTCTCAACTAGTCTGTAAGTACTTATATAACTATTCAAACCTCACACTTTTATAAGGAAACCCACCAAAGCTTAAGTATATGAGATTCGTCTTTTATCTCGTGGCAGGCTTTGGACCTTGGTCATGAAATGCGATTCAATATTTGTATTGAAAAGAATGTCGATCCACAAGTTTTTATTTGGAATTCCTGATACCCACGACACAAGACTCGATCTTAGTGTGATCTTAGGGCTATGTATGAGACTGTTGGGTGCTTTATTATTTTATTATTATTATTAATTCACTGAATGAGGCCCAAGAGTCTTTCATAGCATCTGATACCCATGACTCATGAGTCACGACAGGAGACATCTAAATCTACGAGGTCATAATTAGTCCAGATGGTTAGGTACATTATAATAGTTTATCTTTAAAATATGATTTTATATCCTTTGACCAAGATACAAACAGAATTCACATTTTTAGCATACACGATGGTCGAGTGCATTGTACATTACTCGACCTTTAACATTTTGGGTATTTCTATATTTACTATATGTGCCACGGGGATTACCACAATCAGAACATGCGTCACTGCAGCAGATTTAATTCCTACCACCTGGTAACTATCCGTTTCCCAACGGTACATTTCCAGGGCTCGGTTTTTCCTCGCTCTTCCTAGAAATAAGCTCCCTGCTTCGCAGTTCCCTTAGCGCTATGACTTGTCCCTCTTTAAATGAGGCTTAAAAAGAGTACTCTCCTTACGGTAGGCAGCGACCTTGTTGTGACTCCTGCCATTGCGAAGGTCCATGAGCTGCGGTTACCGCTTACAATCAGGCGGTTCGCAAAACAAAATGGAGCTTCTTAATAATCAGCACTAAATACCTACAATATGTTATCCGAATATTCATTTTAGCTTTATTGTATTTACACTTATGTCATAAATTGAAATGACTTACTACTAGTATATCTAATCGTATTAATATATGGTATTACGAAGACGTCATTTCATTTCCCGTTTCATATATATAGGTATATATATATATGGCTTCTTCTTTACACTGGCAGTAAATAATTTCCCTGACATTGATATTAATTGTAGTGACATCCAAACGACTATCTAAGGGTAATACCCGTAGAATACGTAATATAATTTTCCACTCGACACATTTTTACCGTCAGAAAATTATCTGTATGCATGCCGCTTGCAACACGTTGATCCTTGGGGGAGGCCTATGTTCAGCAGTGGACTTCCTGTGGCTAAAGAAAGAGAGAGAGAGAGTAAATTATCTGCATGCAATGCCAAAAATATAGTAGGACATAGAATTTTATAAACACAATATATCCACAATGTCTTAAACGGTCATTAGTCATTACTGATAATAGCTGAAGACAATTAAAAACCAACTAATACCACAGTGTCGTGGTTTTGTACTTAAATGGTAATTTTATAATAATGAGTAATGACACGAATGTGGTTTTGCTATTCTTAAATTAATTTACACTTATTATTTTAAACAATTTTGTACTTTAACAAACGGATCACTGCCGCCCATGAACATCCCCAATGTTTGGAACATAGATGTGTTGCCAGCCCATCAAATCGAGAGAGGAACGGGAAGATAAAAGGATGGAAAGTGAAAAGAGGTATATGGCGTCCGGCAATCGGACTCACCGAGCGAAACGCGACTCCAAAACTGTCATTTTACGTCAATCTCTTGTAAGACAGTGGTACCGCCCTAGACGAGTCTACCCCATGTCACATCAGCAACATAATATTTCCCGCACTGTTTTATTTATATACAAACTCAATGCCTTCTTTTGAACTGCTCTTCCCGTCCCGGCCCGTTATATCCCAAGCTGTCCCGTATCATTCTCACTGAAGGCATGTTATCCTGTCTCATCCCATTCCTTTCGAGTTTAAAAGAGTTACAAATATATTTGAATTACTTTCTCATCCCACGGGAACGCTATATTTTTCGGGATAAAAAGTAGCCTATGAGTTAATCCAGGACGTTAGCTACCTCCATATCAAAGAAATGCTGATTTATAAACGGTCTATGAATGAGGCCGATACAGTTCAGTAGGGCGATTCACGTATTAAAGCAAGTTCAGTTGCAGTGCAGTCGCGGTTAAGTTTCGATCAAAACGGCCCTTTTCGTATTCTCGTAACCGCTGCCAAATACGCTCGCGTCACGCAAGCGCTTTAACGTATTTTACTGCTGCGCGTTGATACAGATCGCAACTTTATCGGTAGGTATTTACTTATTCAGTTGACCTCTCAAATTAAGGTTTAGTTCGATTAAAAACGTGCAGCACATGTGCAGTTTCGATTTTAATTGTAAGGAAACATCCTACAAATCGTATCAATATATATTAATGACAAAAGTATTAAATACGTATGACGTACTGTTGACGCGCAGCTCACGCGCAGCTAAACAATTACGAGAATACCTACCATTTTGCACCAAAACGTAAACTTAATCGCAACCGCACCGCAACTTGAACTTTAACTGGTGGTAGGTCTCTCATATGTGTGGGTACCACCGCAGTGTCTATTTTTCCCGTCAAACAGCAATGTATACGCACTGTTGTGTTTCGGGTCGAATGGCATTGTAGCCAGAGTAACTACTGGACATATTGAGACTTAACATCTTATGTCTCAGGACGGCGAACGCAGTGGAATGCCAAGCATTGCTTTGTAATTCAAGGTGTTGTTTGGTTTTGCTACTGTTCATGAGCGGTCGTATCGCTTACCATGAGGCGAACGGCATGCTCGTCACGCCGTTCATACTTCATAGCAATAAAAAAAAAAACTTGATCGGCGCGTCAACAAATTACGTGAATCGCCCTACAGATAGGGCCTCGTTGTGCTAGATATTAGTGTGACTTATATTAGTTTAGAATAATGTGAATTATTTTGCAGTTATCAGTCACAGGCTTATGAAGTACTTAGTTATGTAACTGCATCGCAATTTCATAGTTCCTAATTAGGGTGTATTGTAATTAGTAGCCCACATAATATCCGCATCATACCGAACGCATGGCATCAAACAGATCGTAATATTCTTCGTAGTCATTGATTTAAAAACTAAGGATAGGCCCTTCAGTACATTGGGTACGTCAAAAAGATGGCTGTGAAAATAGCGCCATCTGTCAGAATTTTACGTCAATGGCGGCCATGAAATCGTTTTCAATAATGCTACAATACATGTTATATCGACTTAAAGTAATATAATTTTCACTTAGCGGTGATAAAAAATTTTATCTTTTTTTTTCGGAACTTTCAATCATCTTTATTGCACCTACGCACAATATAATTAGACATTTGTAGACGACTTACAGACCGGTGCGCTGTGACGTCACAACCGCTGCACTGGTGTTGGGGACCACTTTCGTGACAACACTTTTCTTGCTCTCCGCCCCGTCCATATATTTTACGTCAATGTTCGTAGTACAGGAATTCATACGTATTGTACGAATCATAAAAAAAACTATCTCAGTAAATCAGATCGCTGCTGATATTGTGGACCCAATGTAAAAAAAATAATCCTTATGATGAGATCCATCAGATAATTACGATACGGAAATATAGAAGTTTCTCTTTAAATACACTGAATAATAATCAACAGATTAAGGAACTCAAGCATGTTTTTCGGGTAAAAGAGACATCTAGTGATAGCATTAGTAATGCAAAACAGATGATAAAATTACTTTTATTAATTTCACATAGTTACGTATAGATGTCGCTACCTACAAACCCATTCAAGGTCTTTAGTGATGCGCACATAACAACATATTTTTGTTGGAATCTAATTTATTGTGATGAAGAAAATCGAAACGTGAGATATCGAATTACGAATACATTATTATTTTAAAATCTGTATACCTAAATTGTGTATGAGTCTAAATCATCTTATTCTATCTTAATAAAAGCAACAGAAAAAAAATATACAATGCCTTTACAAAACTATATCTAGGTTTAAAGTGTAAAATATTTCACACAAAGGACAATTTTTATTCGTTGTATTGTATTAAGTGAGCAAAATCATTATACTGATTGGATGTGAGAACAGAACACAAAGCTTCAGGTTTCCATGGAAAATTCTTTACATGCGGGAATTTTTATATACATAATAGTTATAACGCAAAACAATTATTAAAATAGCGCAACTCGTGGAATTCAATTCTTTTACATATACAAGCTTTGAGCATCATTTATTAGTTTATAAACGTACATAATACGGATTTCAACATAGTCGATATTGGATGATGCAATAACCCAACATTGAAATATGTAATGTTGTGTGTTCCTGCTGTGTGCAACCGAGTGCGACGTTCGCATCACTAATGTTAAATAACACAAACGCGCGGATCCCGTAGTACTTGTTTGTGGAATTTATTTTTTATGCTGCGTAAATTATACCGTGAAAAGTGTGTTTAAACTGTCCAAATGTTAATAAACAAGTGAAAAAATGATAACATTCAGCGGTGCGAACACTTCCACGGCTGTGGAGGACACAGGTCCGATATGTGAATGCACAGTGAACTTTGTTTTCATGTTGTGTTTTCGTATTTACTATTGAGTTTGTCGATTTTAGGCGAAGTGAGAAGCATCTGCGAGAGTATTTGCAGTGATGGATCTAACGCTACGGTCCAGCCTGGTGCGTCCAACCAACGACCTCGAATGGACATAGCCTGCGTTTTGGACGTAACCCAAAGTTCAAATCTTACACATAGAAAAAGGGCTTTAGAAGAGGTACGCTTGGCCTCTGAGCTGGTGAATGCCAATTTGCACCACATTCATGTAAGTATCTTTATTTAGTAAAGATATTTTTTTAAGGTAAAAGTAGGTAGATGTAAGGAAAATGTTCATGAATATTTATTGTTTGTATTTTATGTGAGTTTTAAACATATTTACATCATTTACAATGGTATACTGCCGAGCTGTAAAGCATTTTGCTGTAGCTAGAAGGTATATCAATAATAAATACTATTACATATTTATCTAAAATATTCTTTACACTCATTGGTTAAATCACTAATTTCTATCTCCAATTAGAGATTAAAATAAAATTAATTTAGTTGAGGCTATAATTGGTTTGTCAGTACTATGCTTACTATTTGATTGATGAACATAAAAAATAATAACAAGAATGCATGTCCCCATAAAATTAAAAAGGTAAATAGCAACTGGTCATACATATTACAGTTCATACCTATAATCCTAAAGGGGCAGATAGAGGTTAAAATAATATATTGTCCATAATTTCTGAAATTCAATTGCCGTCCCAAAGGTCGATGGTGACTTGCTTATCACCATGTCCTGCACAAATTCCAATCATAAGTGTTTTGTATGCATTTTTTTTACTTGAAAGCACACATTGTGAGTTATTTAACTTGTATATCAAATGCAGGGCCTCAAGGTTTCCTCATATTATGTTTTCACTTTGTGTGTTCCATCCTCTGATATGCTAGGGGCTATCGTCATATCAGGCACAAATTATTGGCTCAAAGCTGATAATGAATAGGAAAATCCAATATCACTTTGTCCAAACTTGGATTCAAATCCAAGAATGGTAACCATTATCACATCACCAAGGCACTGTAAATTATTGCAGTCTCTTTTTAATATGAAGCTTAATCCAATTTGATGAAACAGTGAATGAAAACATGTAAATTGTATTTTATGTTATAATGTAAATATTTGTGTGACAAATCAATGTAAATAATTAGTTCACAATAAACCAAACCCATAATCATAAATTGTAAAGTATAACTAAAAATGAAATGCTTAAAATGAAGACTGTGCCCAGAATAACAAAAACAACTATTTACAACATAACAACCATCATACAATACATATAAAAACAATAAATATACTTCAATGGTCATGTAAACATAAAAAAAATACAAATGTGTGGCATAAAATTTTACAAGGTTTCATAATTACGCTTGAGTTATATGTTCCCATGTACACATTCATGCTGATAAAAATTTTAAGCCAATTAAGTCATCACATAAAATAGTCTTGTCAGGCTTAAGCCATGGTTAATATTGAAGTAATGTGGTTTCATTGAATCACTTTTCATGTATGGTTTTAGGATTTAATACTGATTTATAGTCGTGTGTCTTAAAATGATACTGAAATAGTTTGTTAATTGGCCAAATGTGGTTGAGTAAAACAGAATTTAAAAATATATAATATATATAAATTGGATGTGCATGGTGGCCTGTTGGTAAACGGACTAGACGCGGCTGCCAACATGTTCACGGTGGTCGCGGGTTCAAATCCCAGGGCACACCTCTGACTTCTGGGAGTCATGTGTGTATTGATAGTCAATCACCACGCACTAAAACGGTGAAGGAAAACATCGTGAGGAAACCGGCATACCATAGCGGTTTATAAGAATTTCTATAGTATGTAAGTCCGCCAACCCGCACTAGGCCGGCGTGGTGGACTATATGGCCTAACCATTCTCAATAGTACTGTCGATTGTAGAGTAGGCCCGTGCCCTGCAGTGGGACGTATATGGGCTGATACAGATAAAAATATGGAAGGATGCACAAAAAGTTTTGTAACTCATAGCGATAAATAAAATAATTAACAACTGATAATTGGGACTGAAATGATTCTGTTATCTGTTTTCTCTAACATTAAGATAAATACAATCAAGATAGAACTATGATACAGTTTGGCATTAAAACAGGGATATAGTATGTCTAACCCATTTCATATTTAATCACGTTGTGTGCACATGTAAAAATCCAATTGACTTTCCCATATGATGCTGGACCACTCAGGCATCTTGCAACTACAAATTAATGTAACTATATAACAAATCATTCAAAGAAAATGGAACAAAATTATTTGGTGTGCAATAGGCATGTCTTTTTCTTTTTTTTTTTAATACTGGTATGACAAAATTCCTACACTTCTGATAATAACGATAATACTAGGCAACTCAGTAGAGTTTTTTCTCATCAGTCATGATGATTATTAGTTAAATTGGTTTCCATTAGTCAAATAAAATAAATCTATAATCCGCCATAGATTAAACATTATCTTTGACAGCGTCCTCCGTGGCGCAGTCGGTTAGACGCCACCTGTGCGGGTTCGATCTCCGCACCAAGGAAAATGTTTGTGCTGCCCACAAATATTTCTTTTGAGTCTGGCTGTTTGTGAGACCGAAAAGTCTCTCGTAGGTCCTGATACTCACAACACAAGACTTGATCTTAGTGTGGTGTCAGGACTATGTATGTGACTGTAGAGTGTTATGGGTGTTATTTTTATCTCTAAAATAAAATTCTTTATTATTTCAGTTTGAAAAATTAGACTTTGGTGAGACAAATGTGCTGGACACATTCTACAATGCAGACGTTGCACTGGTGGACCTCAGTGTTCAGTTGCAGCAGAGCTCGTTGCTGTACCATCTGGGTGTTCGAGAGAGTTTTGACATGAAGGAAAATGTACTTCTATATAATGATGTTGATCCGGACGCTACATTGCGACTTAAGGTAGGAAAGTATTAATTTTTCTTTATGATGCCTTCATCTTTGATTAATATACAAACTTATTCCGGGCCAGTTAATTGAGATTGAATGAGTATCGCCCGAATACTGAAACGCGACTTAAATTTTATGTTGTGCTTGACTACGCAAATGCCGTTTAAATGTACTGGCTAAGTCAGCCGTGCGCAGTTATTAGAGCAACTTATTATTTGAATGGAATTAATGTAGGACAACTAATAATATTAGCAAATTTTGTTTGTTTTACAATTGAATTGTTTCCTTAGAGAAGTTACCGATGCAATTTTTTTAATTATAGCAATGAATGGCGAGACGTGTATGGCATTCGCCTGATGGTAAGCGATACGGCCGCTCATGGACATTATCAAAACCAAACAATACTATACATTACAAAGCCATGGCTTGCACTGTACTCGCCATCCTGAGACATGAGATTTTAAGTCACAATATTTCGAGTAGTTGCTCTGGCTACAATATCCTTCAAACCGGAACACACCAACGCAGTTGCACTGCTGTTTGGCGGGAGAAATAGACATTATATGTTATTCATAATTAAATTATAAGAATTCCATTTATTTACTAACCCAAAGCCTTGATAGTATTTTAAGAACAATAGTAGGATAATATCCATATATTGATATACAAATATGTGGTAGTAGGTACTAAATATTTATTGTCCTGTGAACTCGCTGGGAAGTGTTGTAACGACCCAATATATTACTTGTTGATTACGTTTGACAAGTTCACACAGTGTCAATTTAAAGTTGGCACATCACACAATTGCTGCCTCAAAGCATAAATATTACAAATGTGGCAATTTAAACATATTAAAAATTAAAATATAGGTACAATAATTGTAGTTTTTTCTTAACAGCCTATAATTAGTCTAAAAACCACAGTTTGGTTTGACACTGATTGTTTTATAAAGAATTTTACAAATATTTATATGCAATAAGTTTTCCTCCTTCCAGTTTCTTTGGTAAAAGGTTGCCCTTGAACGCCAGTCAACTTACAGCTGACAATTAATAGCAATTAAAAAATTACGAGTTGTTTTAAGAAAGGATGTGGAATTAACAAATATTTAAATTATTATGCCTTTCTTAGAATAACAAAAACATGTATATATAAAGTAATCAGAAAAACCTATGGCAGTTAAATATGTATCGCTAAAAACGGGAATACCCGGTATAGTTATCTTACACAAAGTTTAATATAGATTTTTCCTACAAGCAGTAACTTCCCTGCTTTGTAAGCGCCTAATTTGCTACTTTAAAATAAAATGTGCAATACTGAAATTATTAAACAGCCATAACATCTATTAACCGTGATGATTTATACCACTTAGGATTCGCTGGCGTAAATGACAAACAAGTAGCAGAAACAATGAAATTGTTATTATAATTAACATTGAATTTAATTTTAAAGTCGCATTACGTTGATCTATTAGTCCAATATATTGAGCTTTCCTAAAATCCACTAATCGCCAAGCCCTTTTAAACATTGCTGCACGGAATTGCCAAAATAGTAATATATTTATGTGTTATATTGTTGCTGCAGTTATGGTTTTGATGAATATTAATTGATGATGTAGTTTATACTATAACATTTTTAATGATTATTTCTTGCCGTGTTTGATGGAAGACCAAGTTTTCTCACATAATTTGGCACGGTCCAATTACACGCATATCCATGAGGCATATACGGGCCGAAAACCAAGGTACATATACAATTGTCCAAATCCGCATATTTCCGATGTGTCCAACTATTCAACTATGAATTACATTCAATATAACGGTCGGTACACACTCGTATATCTCAATAGCTATTACTCTCAATTTGTCAAATCGTCCTGCCCCTGTCCTCAATCGCACTAGGATGATAATTCAAATAACTCAGCACGTAATTGAATTATAGTCGGTATACTTTGTAGTGGACGACGCAGTTCGCAGAGTGGAGAAAAACATGAGCTCCATTTGAGTTAAGTCGTGAAGATTAAATGAAACTTGGCGTCGTACAAAAATACCATATGTAGGGTTGTCAATGACCTAGTGATAGAAGATATTTTTTTATTGATCTTTGAAAAAGAAGGCTTTCAATTGTCCTCGACTTTTTGTGTACCTCACTAATTTTAAAAGATTTTTCTGATAATTGAGTAGGTAATAATTTTATTGTGTAATTCTTCATCGTAACTAGTCCTGTTTTTCTTGTATAAATCCATGTAACAAATCCATATTCAGAAATATGTTTAAATTATATGTTCTATAGTAATATTTAGTTTCGAGTGAAGCTTGAATTGAGATTAGATAGTTGACCAATGGTCTCTGGCCAAAACAGGCTTGTGAACCGGTTGGTAGTGGAAAAAAGTGACTGAATCTAAATAATGTATGACATTTAATGGATACAATAAATATTTTCATTTCAGTGTTTTTCTTGGTTTTGAGGAAGTTAAACTTTAATCAACATTGCTGGTTTATGTATGGTCCGAAATATCTAAAATTACTAGAATTTCTAAGCTTGGATCATGATGTTTTTAAATATTTGGATAAATAATAAATAAAAAATCAATTATGCTGCAAACAAATCGCTCAGCTCGTGCTCACCAGGACATGAATATCGAGCAGCGCTGATTTTCAGCCTCTCCTAACTCTAAGTTATTAAGCGGAAGTTCCCTAAATAAGGTTCACAATAAGGAAAAAAAAGCGAGATTTTTTTTATTAATGATTCGATGTACATTATACTTAACTAAATGTGGCGGTTGCAATACGCCAACTTAGATTTAGCTTTTAAATTAACACGCTTATTATTTGTAATTTTAACTTTATTTAAACATGTATTTCATTTTAAGATATGACTGCAGATGTTTAACCATAAAACATCTGCGAGTCGTAAAATTTATTAAAGTAACAATTTTTATGTACCTACCGTATTGTGTAATATTAGTTAAAAAGATGCTGTGCTAAATTATTGTTCCCTAATTGTAATGGCCCGTTCATGCCGGGGCAATAAAAGTGTATTAGTTAAGTTCTTTAGTGGCGGCAATCTTTAGCAACAAATTTATGTTTTTTAGACAATAGTACACGTGTTTGGGTAAACCTTTCGGTTTGGACAATAGCCCAGATGTTGGGGCAGACCTTCGTTTTTTAGTTGAAAGGATAGACCCTATTTTATGGCTTAAATATATTTTTCTTTAAGATTTATCCCCACCGATCCTCATTCGGGTAGACCTATAAAAGGGTCAGTTTATTTGGATGAAGACGACAGTCTGCCATCTCTCGTCACGAGCACATCTCGCTACGAGGCGCATAGTTATAATTTTATTCTATCTCTGTATGTATTAAGTGTTAATTTACAAAATATACAATAGTTAGTTCCTGAAGTTAGTGCTCATTTCAATACCTACACTCCAAACCACCAAAACGCTCAGCTCGTGCTCACCAGGACATGAATATCGAGCAGCGCTGATTTTCAGCCTCTCCTAACTCTAAGTTATTAAGCGGAAGTTCCCTAAATAAGGTTCACAATAAGGAAAAAATAGCGAGATTTTTTTAATTATTGATTCGATGTCCATTATACTTAACTAAATAATCCTGAACAAAATAATAATCTCTGACGAGTGGCAACCCTAACACAGGACTAATAATAACCGCTGCGAACTTTTAAATGGTCACTCTGTTGGTTTTATAATAGAAATGTGTTTGTTACGAGAGAAAACCACAAACTGAGTGGTAAAATAAAAATAAACATTATGATATGGACTTCAACAATATGTTTTTAGTACTTAATGACACGTTTGACTCAGTTTACATGTATAGATGTAAATAGGGAGACTTTTAAAGGCTGGCTGAATATTCAGCATTTTTTTAAAATTCGGTCGTCGCGTCGTATTCTGATAGATAGGGCCGACATGATTTTATAAATAATTAAATAAGTACACCCAATAGTCACATACATACAGAGTCAGGTCAGAGTCCTAACCCCACACTCAGATCGAGTATTCTCTCGTGGGTATCAAAAATTACGAGGGACTTTTCAGTTCCGGTCTCACCCAGACCCTAAACAAATACCTGTGGTTCGCACAAATATTTGTCTCAGTGCGAAGATCGAACCCGCGGCCCCTCGTTTCACAGCCAGCGTCTTACCAACAGTGCCACGGAGGCTGCTGTTGATTGAATGGTTATATCAACGAATTTCATCTACTCGTAAATCTCTACTTAGTATGTACTGGTGTCATTACAGTCACTTTGTCCTGCGAGAATTGACAGGATTTGTATTATTTACTACCCATAAAGCGAACGATTGATTGATAGTCGTAGCTATTTAGTAAATAGTTTAGATGCAATTGCATACATGGTATGAGTTGTAAATATTTGGAATGGAAGTTTGTGGTATAAAATATTAATATTATACATATTGAGACTGATTTGTAATTCATGGTTTTGCTTGGTTTTGCTAGTGCCCTTGAGCGGTCGTATCGTTTACCATACAAACGGCATGCTCGTCTTGCCATTCATTGCAAAAAATATATATTTGAATTGATTCATGAATAGGAGTAAGAATGAAAGACGATCCCACCTCTAAGGAGCAATAGGTAGATTTATTTTCTAGTTTAGTTTTATATAATCCACCTACTCGAAGAATTCCTAGTGTGGGAGGCTGAATTATTATTAAAACAACAAAGACAATGTGTTTCTAAGAACTATGTGGTAACAATATGAGCCGTTCAATTAAAGTGCAAATAATATAAACTATTTGAATTGCTTATTTGTTCATAGACTGTATAGAAAAGAATCTACGTAGTCATATGTTGGTTGAATGATTTTAGCTGTAAATTAAAGTAGTAAATCATTCATTGTTAATAAAACCAATTCATATGTATCAATATAAATTGATGGCCACAAAAAAGGGAATGAATTGAGACTAAATATTAGCACCATTGTATTATGGTGGTATCTATTTCTGGCAACATTTTGATTCAAACATTTTAGGAGATTCGATAATTATTTATTTAAGAAGATATAATTATATAAAATTTCCAGATTTTTTTGTCTTACTAGTGTTATATGACCATGCTCGGCGGAGGGTCCATGTATTTTGCTGATTGAAACGATTATTTTTGTATTGAACAGCTGATTTTATTATTCGCGATTTCAGTCTTGTCCCCATAGTAAAAATTGTTCATTATGATAAGTGTAACTTTCCCCCTTCGGCTTCATATACCCTTTATGACTACCCTTGTAGTGTATATAGTGTATACTATCATATGGACATACCAATACTCCAAGATTATCATCCCAAAACTCTTCATTTAAAACAAATCTTTACTAAGCAACAAGACATGCAGGCTTATACTTATAATACAACTTTTACTGAACTATAAGGTAAAACTCTAATCAATAACTTAAATGAATCACGTGATGACTCACAATAATGAATGACAGATGTCGCTGCCGAATTTCCTGTTCGTATCGTACAAACTTACGGACGCGGGCACGTGCGTCACGACAAATCCGGCGGCGACCAAGTTCAAAGGTGAAGAAACTGCGGACCCGAAGCAACACCTGACGCTGCGCCTCAAGAATATCTTGCAGGATGTTGAGGTGCAGACCAAGTGAGTAACTTAGGATAGATGTATGTAGTTTGTAGCTAAAAGATATGTTAAGGGTCGTTTGAGGTTTCAAATGTATCGGGTTGATATTATTGAAGTTAGTAACAGTTGTGGTCGACGTTTTTGATCTAACTGGTTACATTTGTTTGGTGACGTAAATTTTACTTATAAATAAATGAAAAGTTAGTAATATTTTTTTAAGAAATGTTTGCGAGTTTGTTATTCGTATTTTATTTCAATTCAATAAAGTGTTTATAAATAAATGAATAAATAAATGAATTACAATTACTAATTAATGAACTTCCAGAGCCCACCTCCAAGAGAAGTTCCTATCGGACCTGCGCAAGGCTCGCGAGTCGTACAGTGGGCGGGAGCTAGCGGACGTGCTGCACGCGATGCGCCGCCGCCTCGACGACCCCGCCGTGCTGTCCGGAGACACCATACTCAACATGCTCATCTCCTACAGAGAGATACAGGACTACGACGCGATAGTACAAGTCGTGGATGATCTCAAGACTATTATGAACAGGAAGAATTACGTCAATATGCCGATTATTAGGTTTATGTACGCTTTTGCTATGAACAGGTGAGTTTTGATGTTTTGCTTTTATACAGTTGGTCGGAAAATGAAAGGAGAATGCTATACTTATAATGAAAAACTTTGACTATGGGTCAACCTTGTAATAGCAAAAAAATCTTCTGTTCCATATATGAGAACACTATTCCTGTTTCGGCGTTATACATATATTCTTTTTGACTAACCCTGTATAAATATTAAATATTATATTAGTAATATGACGTTATAAGGAAAGTCAAATGCATGATTGCAGTATTATAAAATCTGTCATAGACACATTGACGTGCATAATGAGCTTTTATATTTACAAGAATTTTAGTTTAGTTAAATTACAGCCGATTTACATATGAAGCGTCACGCCATGATTATCTCTCATTGTACTGTAACAGTTCGAAGAAACGTTTATGCATATTTGTTGTAAGAATTACATTGTTTCAGACGTAACAAAGAAGGCGACAGGGAAAATGCTTTGAAAGTTTGTGTGAAGGCGTTGGAAAAGAAAGAGAATCGGTTTCCAGACATGTTGTGTTTGTGCGGACGCATCTACAAGGACAAATTCGTTGAATCTCAACACACGGACAAAGAAAGTCTCAATAGTGCTATACATTGGTAAGTATAGTGGGTGTTTCTCTGTCTTCACCTTCGATCAAATATACACTAGATACACAGTACCCTGTAAAAGTTCTGTTAAAAAGTGGCACCGATGCATGACATTGCAAAGAGTAAACAAAAAGATCACATGTTCCAAATATATTAACACAAATTCCACCTTATTCCTGTAGCTTAAAGTAGCTTTTCACATAATATTGTCTAAAGTTATGCGACGTTTTAGAAGCAACGGTCGGTGCGTGACTGACGGCGAAAGAGTGCTTAAGCACTCTTTTTTGGTGCCATTTTCTAAGCGCTCATGTTGTATCTAGTGTATATTTGATCGAAGGTCTTCACTTATAACTCTGCCTCGGTAGCGTAATTGTACTGCGGTATGATTACAAAGCTGAGGTCTTTGGTTCGAATCCCGGGTCGGGCGAAGTGATAGCGGATTTTTCCTATTTAAGAAAATATACGTGATAAAATTCTATAAAGGCAAATGTGTGTCATTCAGATTAATTAATTTAATGAGTCATTGACTGATTACTTTACGTTTAGTAAGAGTTTTGTAAATAACAAAAAGTCACGTTTGACTATTCATTGTTCATAGAGAATGGTCAATTACCACAAGGCTAGATATAGATGCAACAATGAAATATGTCACTCCTTATCACTCATATACGTCATAAAAATACTGATATACTGTCTTGTTAATAAGAGGAGAAAAAAATAATTTAATAGGAAATTGTGGGATTTAGGCCATCAGGAGCAACGGTGCAATCTTTGAAACATATCCTATTATGTTCAGTGGCGTTCCCATGGTTGAGATTGTCGAGTAAAACCGATAGACTTGATTTCGATGCTTGGGCTCAGAAAGGTGACACTACTACGAATTAACGAAAACCTTTCTTTTACTGTGAAATAAAATACAAATAAACAGTTATTAAATTAATTCCGAAGACGCAACAAATTTATAACCGTACAAGGATATCCAAAATTAGTGGTAATATGTAGTAGTTAGGGTTCCATGTTTTCTATCGACATCGATAGTCCACATTATTTTACCAGTAATGAAACTAACACCTGTTACAAATATATACATATTTTCAGGTACAGACAAGGTTTTGAAGTGCAGCCAAATGAGTACGCCGGAATCAATTTGGCGACGTTACTTGTGATCGCCGGCAATGATTTCAAAAACTCACAAGAATTACAACACATAGGTAAAGAAAGCTATTTGTATATTTATTATTTTTTGATTTAAGTAATAATTTTATTTAACGCGTTTCCTACTACACGGTGGCTAATCAATAAATTATATACCTACAAAAATCTCAAAAATGTTGTGTGTACTCTCAACGTAATAACTACTAAAATTTATTTTAACCAAACATTATGAGACCTACATCTCGCGGCCTGTAAAGCAACAGTTCAGTTTTGAGAATCGTTAACAAACAACCCAATATTCAAGCTGTTTAAAGACATGTAAAGTCCTTCAGCTAGCACTAGGCTATTATAGTCTTCTTACTATTAGCGTGACGGGAAAGGCATTCAGTCAATTTACTTACAAAAATCTTATTTCTATTTCCAGGCATGGTGTTAAACCACTTAATAGGCAAGAAGGGCAGTTTATCCTCATTGAAAGACTACTGGGACGTGGCGACTTTCTTCGAGATCTCAGTACTGGCGCAGGACTACGTGAAGGCGATACAGGCGGCCGAGTGCATGTTCAAGCTCAAACCACCGAACTGGTACCTCAAGAGTACTATAGGGAATATTGAACTTATTGATAGGTAGGTTTTAAAAAAACAATTATTTATTTAAATCTTTATTGTACACAAAACAAAACTATATACAGACCCAAAAAGAATAAAAAGGACAAATGGCGGTTTTGTAGCTTAAAGCAATGTCTTGCGGACAACCATGAAATCTATCATGGGATGGGAACAATCTGTTTTAGACAACCTCAGGATATAGAACTTTCAAGATTATTTGGCTATGTTTTGATTATTAACTAATTTGCCTATAATCAAACTCAAGACAAGTCTAGCATCAGAGTATTCTCGGTTTGAATAAAAATGGTTTTACATGTTTATTCTTATAGATGTTATAATAATTCTAAGCTCATTTCAGGAGTCACATCTAATATTTTTTAAAGATTGAAATGCGTTTTTATTACTTTTTCGTGTGGGGCATAAAAATGCAGGAAACAGTAGGATTGAGTTCATTTTACGGTCTACTGAGTGGTTGAAAAGTGGTTAAGTTTATCAATAAAATAAATTTGCAAAGAAAAATACTAAAGATTACTATGAAACATTCCATGTATTAACCATATAATATTAATTATTTTCAGGTTTAGAAAAAGCGAGGAGACATCACCTGAACAGCAAGTGTTCTCGTTTTGGATGGAGTATTTTGTTGAAGCCACAAAGAATAGTGATGAAAATATTATTAGATTTCCGGTAAGCGACCATCTCATATTTTATCACCACTCCTTAACATCAAAATGCAATATAATTTAATTAAAGAGACATCTAGTGGAACCTGCTTTAACTATCAGATGATTAGACGTAGGCTGTGAAATGAGAGGCCGCGGATTCGATCCCCGCACCGAGACATTCATATTTGTGTGATCCACTGTTATATGTTCGGGTCTGGGTGTTTGTGATGCCGAAAAGTCTCTCGTAGCTTCTGATATCCACGACACAATACTCGATCTTAGTGTCGGGTTAAGACTATGTATGTGACTGTTGTATTTGTTAATTATTATTATTCATTTATTTTGCAGGTTCTGATATTAGAAACAACAAAAGTGTACATGCCTTCATACGTGAACGTGAACATGGGAGCTGAACAGAAGTCAGTGGAGATACTAAACTTGTGTCTGGACTCGATGCGGGGGCAATGTCGACAGGTGCACCGATGGCTATTCACCTCAGAAATGATTAGGAGTTACAGGTAACATGTTTAAAATAAACACAGGATGTTTAGTTATTAGAATTTTAAAATGATATTAAAAATATATTTTTATTAATTGAAAGGTGAATAGAATAAAAAATAACTTTTTACTGGTGGTAGGTCTCTCATATGTGAGAGGTCATCTGGGTGGGTACCACCGCAGTGTCTATTTCTCCCGTCAAACAGCAGTGTAAACGCACTGTTGTGTTTCGGGTTGAAGGGCATTGTAGCCAGAGTAACTACTGGACATATTGAGACTTAACATCTTATGTCTCAGGATGGCAAGCGCAGTGGAATGCCAAGCATTGCTTTGTAATTCAAGGTGTTGTTTGGTTTTGCTACTGTTCATGAGCGGTCGTATCGCTTACCATCAGGCGAACGGAATGCTCGTCTCGCCATTCATAGCAATAAAAAAAAAACTAACTAGGCCGGCCCAGCTCTCAAAAACCACACTAAAATCCCTAGCTTAGTTTATGACATGTATAGATTTTTATTTTTATTTTTTGAAAATTTTCCACGGGTTATTTGTTCAAGGGTATTTTAATAATTATAGATTGTCGGTATCTGTGCATTTGTGACTAGTGTCATGGTGTATAAACATGTCGGCTGTGTATCCCCTATACACGATAGGCCCATCGGGACGGACCACTATGGTGGTCCATCGTGAAAAGGGCGTAGTGGCGTGTCATGGCTTATAGCGCCTGCGATGGTCTTGGAATGGCGTCGGTTTCGATTTATCCGGCGCACAATAATGGTAGTGGGTGATCACTACTGCATATCACCATCGTGTAGTTGCGTTTCCATGGTTCTCATGGCCATTGATGGCTAACTCGCTGGTCCAGCGCTGGTCTATCGTGTAGAGAGGCTATAACATAAGGCCCAGTCGTAACTACGAGTCTGACGTAGTGATTCGTCATTTTCGAGAGTATTACCGTCAATCAACAGGGAGATTAATCATATTAACCAACAGAATTATAATATGTTATCAACTGGTTATATTATAAATCAACATATTTTTATTTATTAAGTTATAACGAAATTATATACTAAAAACATAAAGCCATGAACAAAATGCCGCATTACAAATTCTTATAACCAATACAAATATTTTTTGTTTCAGTTTATACAAGCGTGACGAGCGATGTCTGTTTCTGTATGTGAGCGAGAATTCAGATGATTTCCAAATATTTCTCCCGTCGGAAAGCTGTCGGCAACGTCTGCACGACTTGCTAGGCGAACTGACCGCAGACCACGAGAAAGTGACAGATTTGGACACCAGCGTCATGCAGGATCAACTAAAGGTATTGATTTCATTTTACATAAACACATATCTTAGTATTATACTATTTAATTTATTTTGTAAAGGATATTAGTAAGTCATAGATTAAAATTTGTGAATGGTTAATGCCCACTTCCTATGGAGATTTCCACCCCATCTTCCGACTTTTCAAGATACATGCAAATAATAAATATAGGAGGTAGAAAGTCATTACAATAATTGAAGACAATTAAAGTTGGAGGTCTTTAGTCGTAAAAAAGAATTTCGTCAGAAATACATTAGATTTTATTTATACAAATATTCACAATACATAAAAAAAAGTATGCAGTGATTTATGTTTCTAGATACATGACTGAAGTACAAGTTTGTAACAAAGTTAAAAGTTTGTAATAAACCAAGTATGCTCTTATTTATGTTTTTAATTAATAAAATGAAGCGCCAAGTTCGATATTTGTAACTTTAACGGTATTGATTTTGCATACAACAGATTTTCACCCATTTCACCCCTTAGGGGATGAATTTTCAAAAATCCCTACGACACAAAAGTGTGTAAAATTTCACGTTCCTAGCTCCACTAGTTTCGACTGTGCGTCAGGTTCCTCAGTTCCTCGAGTCAGGCTCCTCTTTTATATATACATATATAGATTCGTATACTATTCTGCTTTAAAACTTTTCTTTATCTCACCCACCGAGAATATTCGTAAACAAAAGCATACTATTATTTTTGTTGTTTAAAAAACCGGATGGCAATCACAATTCAATTTTGAAAGTTAATTTAGGATTGGTATAAGAGTAATTCAAATATCGATTTTGAGACTAATTAGATGAACCACAAGAAATTTCAAAATAGCGGTCATAAAGGGGAATGCCCATTTTTGGTAGTGACTTGGACTAGGAACAGACAGTTACAATGGGGTTCTTTGGGGCTTATTTCAGAATAAGGTCAGAACTACTATCAGAAAAACACATTAAAAGTAATGCCATTGTCTTTATAAGGATTTTTAACAATTGACAATTAAACAGTATGGCTGCTTGATACTTATTATTCTTAGTCTAGGGTTTCACTGTTCCTATACACCTTGGCCATGGTGTGAAATCAGCAGAGTCAGAAAGCAATTGATTCAATCCAATAAAACATAATTCCCGAAGGTAACAAAAATATTCAACGAAACGTCTACTGTCATTGTGTGATTTTGTCACGTAGACATTTGTGCGTGACATTTTTTCATGCACCTAGCCAGTGTAAAAATATTGTAAACCCAGTATTGATTAGTCGATTATGACACTAAATTGACAGATATGAAAATATAATGTTATTGTTTATCTGGTTTTATTTAAAAAGCGTTTATACGAATTATTATTTTGTTGTTTAATATTTCTAATGCTCCCAGTCTTCGATCAAATATACACTAGATACAACATGAGCGCTTAGAAAATGGCACCAAAAAAGAGTGCTTAAGCACTCTTTCGCCTTCAGTCACGCACCGACCGTTGCTTCTAAAACGTCGCAACAATTTAGACAATATTATGTGAAAAGCTACTTTAAGCTCCAGGAATAAGGTGGAATTTGTGTTAATGTATTTGGAATATGTGATCTTTTTGTTTACTTTTTTTAATGTCATGCATCGGTGCCACTTTTTAACATTATATTTGATCGAAGCTCCCAGTATACTTGTTATAGATATATATATATAATATAAATATGGAGTTAAATCATTATCGATTTCGACTTTTATAATATTGGAAAAAAGTATGATTAAAAAAGTAGCAAGGTTATATGACAACTTTTGCGGTGTAATAGCGAAACTATTTTAAAGAAATATATGTACATAATGCTGGCGCCGAAATTAATATTTGGATAAATCTCTTTTTAACCGACTTCAAAAAAAGGAGGAGGTTCTCAATTCGACTGTATGTTGCTTTTTTTTTATGTTTGTGACCTCGTTTCTCTGTACTGTGTGAACCGATTTCGACCATTCTTTCTTTGATTGAAAGCTGGTGCTTGTCGTTTGGTCCCATAAAAATATGGTGAAAATCTGATGAATATCTTCGGACCTGGAGAGGGGAACTCCTTAAAATTAAGTAGGATTCCAATGGTTCTTTTTGCATTACGTTCATTATTAAAGTTAAGTTACAGTGAGAGAGGGAAAAAGGGGTGGGGGGAGGGGGGGTGGCTGATAAAATTAAAGTACCCGTAAATTCTAATATCTTCGGCAGTTTTTAATCGATTTTAGTGATTTCTTTTTCATTGGAAAGAACGTATTGACAGGTTAATCCCAGGAACACAACATGAAGATCTGATGATCATGTTCGGACCTGGAGAGTAGAACTCTTCAAAATTTAATAGGATTCCGATGGTTCTTTTTGCATTGGGTTCAATATAAAAGCTAAACTACAGTGGTGGAGGGAAAAGGGGATAGGGGCGAAGGGAGTTGGGGGGGGGGGGGGGGGAGACCAAATAATGAACATGTGAATACTCTAATATCTTCGGCAGCTTTTACCCGATTTTCGCGATTTCATTGTCATCGAAAAGAGCATATTCCTTGTGGGGACCAAATCTTCTTCATTTTAATTCCTATCAACACTATAAAGATAAAAATAACTATTTAAACTAATATAAGGCATAGGTTCTACATGTTTGGTACTTGGCGGCCCGCCTTCAATACGTTACGCATATATTTTGATTTGTTGGCTAGTCAAGTCATTAAACAAATTAATCAACATGCACAAGTTGCATGAAATAAATATTATTTTTTTGCTTTGCAGAGGTACTTATTATTTTTTGGTTTTTAGTGGTGTTGTTTTGAAGTCGGTTTTTTTAAATTTAATAAATGATTTGATTGATTCATTTTTCTGTTTGTCAATGTCCGCTTAGTCCAGGATGGGCATTCCATTCTCAATTATTACTTAAAATTTAGATTATATGAACAAAGCGTATCCCAGATCTCGATTTTAAAACCAATCTGAACAATAACTAAATAGTTTATAATGGCGGTAAAAAAAATCAACTCGACTACGAATTTAGATGTTATTTGAACAAAGGGCCCGTCAGATATCTATTTTGAAACCAATCGGATCAATAACAAAAAAGTTCAAAATGGCATCCACAATTTTTCAATTCCGACTATGAATTGAAGTTATTTGAACAAAGGGTCCCTGATATTAATTTTGAGGCCAATCCGACCAATAACTAAATGTAATGGTGGAGAAAATACTAAGGGAGAATTTTTGCGATGCGCAGCCCGTAGAATGCAGATATATATGACAAACTGTGCGGGCATAAATCGCTTCATGAAATGTGATTTTGTTTTTTCTTATATATCTGCATTCTACGGTCTCGCAACCGCGGTGGCCGGGGTATACAAACCGTGTCGTGAGAATGCTCTTTTAGTCTCCGAACCGCAAAAGATGGTTGTGAATTAGTTCAGTGTAGTCCCCTTCATGACCACCAAAGCTGTAAAGTAATCTAAACTTTCCTGAAGTTTAGATTACTTCGATATCCGATAAAATTCGTAAATAATAGTTTTATTTCAATAGTAAAGTGTTAGTCACGTAACCAGGCATCCCTTACTCTTGAGTCTACAGTAAAAAATAACATAAAATATATGCTGAATTGGTTTATTGGCATCCCCCGCGACTTTCCATACCTGATAATATCATATGACTGCAATTTTAGTTACGGAGTAATTTGGTGGAGGTTAATCTCAGAAGCGGACTGCCTGCGGCTGAAGAGAGAGTGAGAGCATTGATTGATGTATGTGTATTGTGTAATGTGTGTGTGATTGCAGTTCGAGTACGAGCTGGACGACAGCAAGAAGCGCGTGGTGCTGGGGCGCGGCACGTACGGCGTGGTGTACGCCGCGCGCGACCTGCGCACGCAGGTGCGCATCGCCGTCAAGGAGGTGCCCGAGCGCAACCTGCAGGACGTGCAGCCGCTGCACGAGGAGATCCTGCTGCACTCGCAGCTGCGGCACCGCAACATCGTGCAGGTACACGCGCACGCACATGCACACGTGCACACGTACACACGTGCACACACACACACACACACGCACGCACGCACGCACGCACGCACGCACACACACACACACGCGCACACGCACCTATACACACGCGCACACACACACACGCACACACACACACGCACACACACACACGCGCACACACACACATACGCATATATACACGCACATACACACATCTACTCTACAACGTCGTACTACAAAATATCGGGCACGTCCACATCAACTATCTCACGCTTCATCGTTACCTGCCACGTGGGTGAATTGGGTATTCCATACACTTGAGGTACTTTATACTGAATCGTGTAGTACCACTACACTGTCCAACAGAGCGTGGGCAACAATCATATTAAAAAAACATTTAAAAAAGGAGAATTTTCAAATGGGCGTGGATAACCAAATCCGAAACTATGAGGTATAGCGATAAATGCTTAAAGCAGTTACAAGCCCGATTTTAATGAAAACTATAAATAAAACTGTATTAAAGGAACACCGTTAACTGTTCGGACACACACGGGGCTATAGCGCGGGTGGCTTGCGTGATTGCGTGCAGATTAATGCGTATGCGCTCGTCTTACGGATTTATCCAATTTGTTTTTATTCTGCAAGTCGCGCCCGCTCGCACTAATGCTTTGATGGCACCTCTTGCTCACGTTGGGTCGTGTAGTTCACGCTTCTGGCTTCAAATCGCCAGATTGAGTTTTCAGCACCTGACACAACAACCCACGTCAACAAAATATATCGGCAAGGCGCGATTGACAACTCTGGGCTTGCAGACGTCTATAGGCTACGGTAACTGTCTAGGATCAGGCGGGCCGTATATTAAAAAAATGCATTATTTACGAAGCTCTACTGGCTATACCATCCTTCATCATCATCGGGCTATTCGCGTCCACTGCTGGACATAGGCCTCTCTTATAGCACGCCACTGGGCTCGATCTTCAGCCCAACGTTTCCAACCGCTACCAGCCATCTTTCGGATATCATCACTCCACCTCGTTGGCGGGTGTCCTACACTACGCTTGCCGCGGCGCGGTTCCCACTCGAGAACACGTTTACCCCAACGGTTGTCGGTTCTCCATACCATTCTTATGAACTGGTGAGTAATTAATCGTCATAATATATTCCTAATTATTTGTATATTTCTTACAGTACCTAGGCTCAATATCAGAAGACAACTATTTCAAAATATTTATGGAGCAAGTACCGGGAGGTTCGCTTTCAGCACTGCTCAGGTCAAAATGGGGTCCCCTAAAAGAAAACGAGGCAACTATAGCATATTATACTAAACAAATTTTAGAAGGTCAGTATACGTTGTGTACTTTTAAATTTATTAGGAATTTTAGTTGACAAAATTAATGATCAATGTACCCACCATTACTCGTAACAATTGGGTATATGAATACAAAATGAATTGAAGACGTCAGTATAAAGGGAATGCCCATTTTTGCTAGTGTCTTGGACTAGGAACGGACAGTTACAATGGGGATCTTTCACGCATCTTTCAGAATAAAGGTCAGGACTACTTATCAGAAAAACACATTAAAATGATGCCATTGTCTTTTAAAAGAGAGATAAAATAAGAAAGACATAACATTTTAACGTTATATTTTAACAATTTGACAATGAAGCAATGTGGCTGCTTGATAATTATTTTTCTTAGTCGCTTTTTAATTAAGAAAATGATTAGATTGGTTAATTTTTCTGTTTGTCACAGTCCGCTTAGCCCAGGATGGGCATTCCCCTTTCAACTGTTGAAGAAGCAGCATCGAATTCTTTCCTATTCAGTTGATTGTTAACATAGTCATTTTATGATTCGTATTTTGTTTTTAATTGTTTCTGATTATTATAAATGCATATACTTGGGTAAATATTCATTGTTCATTAACGTAGAAAGACCATTATTCATCATCTTCAATACCTTTAGACACAGGAAGTTCTTTGTTCAACATATTATGCACAAGAATTTCCTCATTAACCTGTTTAAGGCCTACAGGCTATATCATGCCTACATCCAACGACTTTCAATGGATATGAATTTATTTATAACAATCTGACAAATCTTTTTAACTTCTGTAAAATCTGACTCTTTAAAATCTCTATTTTATTATTTTCAGGTTTAAAGTACTTACACGACCAAAAGATAGTCCACCGCGACATAAAAGGCGACAATGTTCTAGTGAATACATACAGTGGTGTTGTGAAGATATCTGATTTTGGTACGTCCAAGCGTTTGGCGGGATTGTGTCCCTCGACAGAGACATTCGCCGGGACGCTTCAGTACATGGCTCCAGAGGTTATCGACAAGGGACAAAGAGGATATGGCGCTCCTGTAAGTAATCTAACGATTAAACAATGATACTTGTACGTACTTGTAGATGATTTGAATTTCGAACTACGATATAAATAGCAAAAAAAAATAATTATAAACAACATCAAGTAACCATAAAAGGAATAAGTCCTTTAAATTGAGATTTATTATGTTTTTGGACCATATTAAAATCAAATAAGAGCACACACTTATTTGTGCTCTTATTTATCTTGCCGTAATTGAGCCTGTTACTTATAAGCTAGTGTATATTTGATCGAAGTTGGACGTATTATTATTATTTTATTTTATTGCTATGAATGGCGAGACGAGCATGCCGTTCGCCTGATGGTAAGCGATACGACCGCTCAGGAACAGTAGCAAAACCAAACAACACCTTGAATTACAAAGCAATGCTCGGCATTCCACTGCGCTCGCCATCCTGAGACATAAGATGTTAAGTCTCAATATGTCCAGTTAACTACTGGACATATCTCTGGCTGTAATGCCCTTCAATCCGAAACACAACAGTGCATTTACACTGCTGTTTGACGGGAGAAATAGACACTGCGGTGGTACCCACCCAGATGGCCTCTCACATATGAGACCTACCACCAGTGTTGTGTGATGTGTACATGAAAAGAAGAGCGATTTTTTTTTATTGCAATGAATTGCGGGTACCAGCATGCCATTCACGCCATTCACTTGATGGCAGCTGATACGACCGCTCATGCACAGTAGCAAAATCAAAAATACCATGGATTACAAAGCAATGCTTGGCATTCCAGTGCGGTCGCTATCCTTAGACAAGATGTAAAGTATCAATATGTCACCGGCTAAAAGGTAGGTACTCTGGCTGTAATGTCCTTCAAACCATCCTTCAGATGTAGTGCTAGAACTACAAACAAAATTTTGAAGGGAGCAGAATTATTATAAAACTGTTAAATTATGCACTGATTTAAAATCACATATTGGAAGTAGCATGGTTGGGATTATAATATGATCATGTATGGGTGCACTAATTATTTTTTTATTTTTCAGGCGGACATTTGGTCACTGGGCTGCACTGTGGTAGAAATGGCAACTGGAAACCCACCCTTTATTGAGTTAGGATCGCCGCAAGCAGCTGTTTTCAAAGTAATCACTCATTATAATATTAATCTACTTCGTAATTACTGTTATGGTAATGTTACTTGAATATTTATGATGCTAAAGAGTTTAGTTGCATACATTTAAATAACATATATATATATACATATTTGATGGACCATATTTTTGTACAGTTTTGTAGCAAGTGTAAAAAGATACCTTCTTTGTCCAATGTGAGGTTTGTTTACACGAATGTTAATTTTCAGGTGGGTTATTATAAAATGCACCCAGAGATTCCGAGCGAGTTGTCACAAAAGGCGAAGAACTTCATTCTACGTTGCTTCATACCCGACCCGGAAAAAAGAGCCACGGCAGCTGAATTATTAGAGGACCCGTTCCTTTGCGAGTAAGTTTTATTTTTACTAGTATCATCAGCCAGAGCAAGTCCAATGTTGGGGCTGGTCAATGTAAATAAATAAATAATAAATACACCCAAAAGTCACATACTTCGTCTTGACACCACACTAAGATCGAGTCTTTTGTCGTGGGTATCAGAAAGATCATTGGTAAAATTATTGTTAATGCAATTCTTAAGCATCTATAAATTTCATGTATAAAAAGATTAATAATTAATTTTCTAAGTAATTTTGGTGCCTAGCTCACGGCGAACCCAAGCCTGAATTACGAAAACACATTTTTCGTAAAACTCTATTGATATTTGCTTTATTTTTATTGGAGAGGCGTTATGTCGTTTCAATGTTGCTATTTTTTAAATATAAGCTTGACTGACTTTCTTGCATTATCTTTCTCAGATAATTAATGTAAAAAAATAGTGCAGAGAACTGAGAATAGCAAAATAATCACTGATTAATCAATAAAGGAATAACAAATTGCTTTTGTCACCCGAAAGCGCTATTATGCAAATAATAATAAATAGTTGTGCCCTCTTTCCTTTTTATTTCATTGCACATGATATTACTATTAGATTAATAAAATAAATAAGTACTCGATGTTTAATTTGCGTGTAAAAAATATTTCTTAACTTTTATTTGTGAGTCATAACTTTGCCTCACGCTAATATAAATTGAACAAAATAACATTAACTACCCACAGAGTTTGAGAAGATATAGAAAATCTGTAAAACTTTAAAGTGGAATATCTTTTTTCTTAGGCTTGCTACAATAGTAAATCTTAAGAAATAATTGTTAAGGAATTCGAAATCTATATTTTAAAATATTTTTCATCTAAATACACACAAAAAAAATTACAACAAAAAAATGTATGGAGGATTATCATTGTTCTTTCGAGAGACATTTCGGTCTCACATACACCCAGACCCAAAAACTCACCTTGAACATTTTTTTCTACTGAATTTGATTGTGAATTACGTATCACGGTATCTATTATATTACAGAAAGAAAAAGCCTACAAGCAGATTAGGTGGCAACATGGACTACAGTCGCAGTATATCCGTGCCGGCCGACAAAGCAAGACCCATCACAGCTCAGAAGAAGATCTCCGAACCCAGCATGCAGGGAAATCTGCCCAGCTCGCCGGAAATCGAGTGAGTATTCATCTAATTATAATAGCTTTAGAGTTAAGAATTAAACGCATGGTATTCAGTTACCTAGACTGTTCTTGTAATACTTCTTTCTTACTGGGTGTTCACTTTCTTAAAACTTATGAAATTGAGATATAGGACGAATACAATAAAAAGTTGGAAGATATCTTTGTTATATTTTTAACATTATCAATTTACTGCACAAATATCGCCAGCACAAATATGGTGATGTAGTATTTTGTAAATTACCAATTATAATGTCCATAAACACTCTTTAGAATAATTAGAAAAACACTACTATGTAATCTGTATCAGCCCGTATACGTCCCACTGCAGGGAACGGGCCTCTTCTACAATCGAGAGTACGATTCACAATGGTTAGGCCTTACAGGCCACATTTTACAGTAATAAATAACAAGGATTTATAGCAGTTTCAACAACATATACTGATAGCGCGCGAGTTGAATGCAGTCGGGGCCTGTGGTAAAGAGCGGGAGCATCTCCCCCCGCCGTCCGCACGTGTCCCCTCCCGGGCCTGCAGCTTAGTGCAGTGCTTCCCGAGCTATCGTAGGCTTGTTACGATAGTCAACATATTATAGCCCGTGTGTTATTTTTTTTTTAATAATTCATTATGACAAATTGTCCATCAATTTTTTAAATTATGTATATCTAGTTTTAAGTGACAAACTTAAAACAATGTAAAAATTATCGATATACCCACTATGGCCATCAATAATTAGATCACCGCACTACCGCATTCCTAAGCTCTGCATACAACTCACGCGCTATCAGATGTGCATATGCATTGAGGTTATCTGCTGATGAGCCTTTTTATTGGAATAGGAGGTAAAGAAAAGTGAACACTTGTGTACAAACTTTGCCAATTGATGCATGGCTTCGTATGAATATCGAAGTATCAAGAGTATCATCCGTTTTGTTTGGCGTTTTGTGGCATACCATCCATACGTGGTGAAAGGGAGCTTATGTATTTCCCAATACGATTGAGTTTTCATTGAGATATAATACTGAGGAGACACGGCGGACAAAATATTTTCAATAGAAAAGTACCATATTTCTTTTTCAGTCCCGTTGTTACGCTATCTTCCATCTCATTCTATTGGTTTGATTGGATCTATTTGCATATTTTGTTCTAAATGATTGCCTCAGTATATTATCTCAATGTTTTACATAAAAACTGCATACATAAACTCATCTGTCCTTTGAACCGTTATATTCGTGCGTCACCGGCGTCAGAGCGGGTGCAGTTTTATATCCTAAATGTTGTAATTGTAGTGTTGTTGTAGTCATTGTAACTGCTCGAATAATACTTAATGTAGAATATACTTAATGCAATATAATTTTACACAAATTGGTTATCAGCTGCAAGCAAATTCCTATTTTTATAGCATTAAAAATTTCTACTCACACACAGCAAAGTTAGAGAATAGTTTACACGTAAAAGATGAACGGAGACCGTTTTCGAAAACGTATAAAAGTGCCAAAGTTGCTGTCTTTGGTCAATCGACTTATTTTTATTTATTTTTATTAAGCTTCATATACTACTGTATACAAGGCCGACTTAATGCCTGTTGCATTTTCTCCCAGTCGACCTTCAGGTGATGCAGAGATGAGCAGAAGTAGGTGTACGAATACTTAATTAAAAGAAATGAAGAAAAAAAAATATTATACAAGTAATTACAAATGTTATTACATATATTACTTACTTGACTTATCTTTTACGTTGATCATGTAACTTAATCAGATATACTTTTACTGTTTATGTTTGTAATATTCGTTTTTATTTGAATTTTTTTGTGTGTGCAATAAAGTGTACATAAATAAAAACATAATTTACTGTGAAAATAGTTTTTGAACTGATTTTACTTGTAATATTTTCGTGTGTAAACATTGCTGGTATTACGTTAATATTAATTACTGAACTAATTATGGAATTATATTTTGCATGGCCCAGTATAATTATATTTTCGTCTTCGGAAGCGTTTTCCTTTCACCTTGTATAAAATCAATAATAACCCAAAATATTTATCGATAAAAAATAAATGACTACATAAACACACTGATAAATTAACAGCGTCGCACATGTGTGTTATAACAAAACGTAATAACACGTGTCGATTGCTTTGCACCTAAGCCGTGTTTGTTCGTCAAGGGTGAAAACGATCCGGTCTAACCCGACCATCACTCGGACGGCCTCGTCGATGCTATCACCGATACTGATATACCCACCGGACCTGTCCAATAGCAGGTAACATACAATATATACGGATTTTTTTATTCTTAGAATACTATATTTTGTTAAGAGTTGTGATATTTTTTAAGACGAAAAAAGGCGATGAATTGATATCTGATTAAAGAGTATTATCCGATTTGTTTTTTTCTGTATGATGTCCATACACACTTGGTAAATTAAATCCACTTTATATATGCTGTATATTGGCTAATTTTTATTGTTTAATTATTATATGATTTTTCGTAAGCATCCAAAAGCATAATTCCTTTAAATGAACTAAGGAATCAGTAGAAAAACTTAATGATGTTTATCAACTTTATAATACTTGAATCTACTCGTATAACTCTGAATAAAATATAGAATTCTATGAATCGTACATTTCGATAGTTACATTATTTTCATTACCATGCGATCCTATCACGAGCATGTCGCACGAAGCTTGTTTTAAAATATCACGTTCGCTTGACCACGTATTTAACAACCTCGTACATAAATGTTGTTTATTTCACAAAACCCATTACTAGCAAACCAAAATGCTTAATCTTATATTTATTAATTTATTATTTTATTGTATTTCAAATGTTAATGCTGTTTATATTGTTATATCGAGTAATTAACGCATAGAGGTATCTTAACTTAATTATTTTTGGATGTATTTTTATTCATAATTCGATACAGTGAGATTCTATTTGAGATATAAATACGAATTAACTTGGGTTTATGTAGAAGGAATTAAATTATACATATTAAAATGCTTTAATTATCTAAACTATATTTATGTATGAGGGCATTAAAAATTTTTCAACGCTATTTTCAGATGTACATTTTTTAAAAGCTCAATCTAATACCGCTATACAACAACATGTAGCTACATACTTTTAGATATAACAGTAGTTGTATGTATAGATGTGTTTTTATTATATTCTGTAGTGTTTAATGTCGATGTTTTGTAGCACAATGCCAAACACGCCGTCCACGGATGAGATGGACAACAGCGACACAATTCTCAATAGGCGGAGCTCCTCTGGTGGTTTGCTGTCTCCTGAGGTATATATGTTTTATATTAGACGTAGAGTAATATTTATTTTGTTAGAAAAAAATAATGATTAGATTTTACAGAAATTCAATAACATGCAGTAGCGATACCATGGGTACCGATATTGTTTCTCTTATCGATAAAGTATGTTATCGATATATCATTAGATTTTTATATTTATTTGTATATCCGTGATTTTTATTGTGAGAAATATTTTAAATCAATGCTACAATTTTAACGTAAAAATCAGTTTAGAAGAGTGCACTTCTTGAAGTGTCAAGGGAGCCTGTGGTTCCCAACATGAGCAGGTTAAGGCTTATCATTAATACGTATTATTTAAAATAAATATATTTCTTAGCATATTATACATCAAAAATATTCCTGCATTTCAGGTCGACATGACAAACGTTCCGCGGTCGTCCATAGACGCGGAACAAGACGGGTTTTACCTTCTGAAGAAAGACTCGCAGCGCCGTCTCACTCTCTCGCGAGTGTTAGAGCAGGACAGCGAGAAGATATGCTCCAAGTGGATGCACAGCGTGCAGCAGGACTTCGGCAACACTGTTCTAACGATGGTAAATCTGAATTTGTTCTATTCTCATTGTTTAATGCTTATTTTTAATGTTGAAAACCATTGCTAAGCCCACGAAATGTTGTATTTGTAAATTGATTATTTCTCATTTAAGTAAATCAGTGTATTCTTTGGAGAAATAAATGAATCTCATACCTCAAGTATTGTAGATTTATCGACTTTTGTTTGCCCCGAGATTTTTATGCTATGCGCTATGCGCTCAGCATAGCTAAGAGAAATATGTATTTATGAATATGGTATATAATTCGCATAATTTACTTTAGTCAAGAGTAAATATATCTGATGTTGTGGTTAGTTACAAAATGTGTTATATTCCGATGTATACTATTTTTATCGATCGAAAATGATATAAGTTATAGGAAATAAAGAAAATAAGAAGCACGTTTTCAAATCTAAATTTATTTCTGATATCATCAAATATTTTCAGAACCACCTAGAAACTCTCCGGCGTGCGCTGAAAGAATACATAATGGACCAAAACAGGACAGTCATAGAGCTAGCGATAACAACATTAAAGGAAGAGTTGGATTTCGACTCAAACGCGATAAATGAGTTGCACTCAGCGATATACATGTTCCAAGAGGCGGTGAACGCTGTACTTAGGATGCACAATATCAAGCCGCATTGGATGTTCGCACTCGACAACTTAGTACGGAATGCGGTGCAGGCAGCTATTACTGTTTTATCACCCGGTGAGTTTAATTCCAATTATTTTTAACAAACTGTAGTGTATTTACGCCCTTATTTATTGACAACTAGCTGTGCCCGCGACTTCGTCCGCGTGGAATTTAACAAAAACTTTATTTTTCTATAATAAAAGAATTTTTCTAAAATAAATGTAGGTTAAGTTATATTATTATATTATTACACTTTATTGTACACAAAAAAAAAAATACACAAAGAAAAACACTAAGTTACTCCTTATTATATCAGCTACCTGACATTTTTAGAATATTTTTAGACCAAATAAATCAAAGAAACATAATGAGCTCAGTCCCCCGCTTGTCATAATACCATACTAAAAAAAACAATTTTAAGATTTTTTTTTGTTTTAGAGATATGTTTCGTATACACGGAACCCTAAATAATTTTATAGCAAAATAATTCGAATAAACATAATGAACTCAGCCACCCGTGTGTCTTAATACCATAACCCCATAATTTTGGGGTTTTTATTTTTTTGTGCGGAACCCTAATTTGTTTTTCAAAATTAAAGTAGCCTAAGTAACTCCCGCAAAAATTAGCCATCTTTCTGTGAAAGTCCCGTCAAAATCGGTCCAGCCATTCCAGAGATTAGCCGGAACAAACAGACAGACAGACAAACATTTTTTAAAGATCATTTTCGGCACAGGTATCGTGTATATAACGATATGTAGTTGGACATTTTTTTTTTATTTTCACTTTTAAAACAGACACTTCAATTTTATTAATATGTATAGATTTGTAAACCTATTTTAGTTATCGAATGTTTTGTCCATTTCGAAAGACTTTTGAATTCAGTTTGAGCGAATAAGACTTTGACATTTGATAGCTAAAATAGGTTTATTTCTATGAATAATCTATAGTCTAATCTAACCTAATCCTACTCCAGAGCACAGTCTGCTCACCGGAGTTTTATTTAACGGGTTATGCCATACGGATTATCCATCACGCATGTCTATTGTGGGTTGACAGTTTTCACTATTTATATAAATTCTTGTAAATCTCCTTGCGATTCTCGCAAGATGGACGGTGAAAGAAAATCACCGTCGGTCGAATCCATCACCGAATCCATCAGAATACCTCTGAAATGGAGTCTATGGGTAGTAAATTATCAGGAACCATAAAGTGAAGGAAATAACGTGAATTGCACAAATTATATTGATATTTACAAGAATTTCTACATCATGTCTCCCAAACCGCAAGAGCCAGCGTGCTTACAAAGAAGAGTGTAAAGGGTGTGGGTATGGTGTACGTATTCTTAGCATAACATTTATTTATGATTAATATCTATATGTAATATAAAAACCAATTTTTGTTTGTTCATCATTTTGGGTTTTGAATATGGTATAAATGATAAAACAAAAATAATTTGAAAGCATTTTATTTTCATAAGGAAGTTTATAATAAATATATCCCATGTCCAGAGCTGGGCGCGAATCTGGCGGGTCAGGAGGGTCGTCGCGCGGCCGCCAACGGAGCCGACAACCACACGCCCTCCGCGCTCTCCACCGCCACCTCCGCGCGCGACCACCACCACCACGCGCTGCGCCACGAGAACCACAAGTACGTACAAACTCGTACCACTCACACATGTTCACACGCACACCTGCACCCACACGTACGCGCGCGTGCACACACACCACACGCACGCCCCCCCACACTGCACTCATACATACACCCCACACGCTCACTCCCACCCAACCGTGCGCGCGCACTACACACACCCCACACGCTCACTCCCACACAACCGCGCGCGCGCGCTCATACACACACCCCCACACTCACTCCCACACACCCCACACGTTCACTCCCACAAAACCGCGCGCGCGCGCTCATACACACACCCCCACACTCACTCCCACACACCCCACACGTTCACTCCCACAAAACCGCGCGCGCGCGCTCATACACACACCCCACACACTCACTCCCACACAACCGCGCGCGCGCTCTCATACACACACCCCCACACTCACTCCCACACAACCGCGCGCGCGCACTCGTACACACACCCCACACGCACACTCCCACACAACCGCGCGTGCGCACTACTACACACACCCCACACACTCACTCCCACACAACCGCGCGCGCGCACTCATACACACACTCCCACACTCACTCCCACACACCCCACACGCTCACTCCCACACAACCGCGCGCGCGCTCTCATACACACACCCCCACACTCGCTCCCACACACCCCACACGCTCACTCCCACACAACCGCGCGCGCACTCATACACACACCCCACACGCTCACTCCCACACAACCGCGCGCGCGTACTCATACACACACCCCCACACTCACTCCCACACACCCCACACGCTCGCTCCCACACAACCGCGCGCGCGCACTACACACACCCCACACCCTCACTCCCACACAATCGCGCGCGCGCACTACACACACCCCACACGCTCACTCCCACACAACCGCGCGCGCGCACTCATACACACACCCCCACACTCACTCCCACACACCCCACACGCTCACTCCCACATAACCGCGCGCGCGCTCTCATACACACACCCCCACACTCACTCCCACACACCCCACACACTCACTCCCACACAACCGCGCGCGCGCACTCATATACACACCCCAACACTCACTCCCACACACCCCACACGCTCACTCCCACACAACCGCGCGCGCGCACTCATACACACACCCCCACACTCACTCCCACACACCCCACACGCTCACTCCCACACAACCGCGCGCGCGCACTACACACACCCCACACGCTCACTGCCACACAACCTCGCGCGCGCGCTCATACACACACCCCCACCCATTCACTCCCACACAACCGCGCGCGCGCGCTCATACACACACCCCCACACACTCACTCCCACACACCCCACACGCTCACTCCCACACAACCGCGCGCGCGCGCTCATACACACACCCCCACACTCACTCCCACACACCCCACACACTCACTCCCACACAACCGCGCGCGCGCGCTCATACACACACCCCCACACTCACTCCCACACACCCCACACGCTCACTCCCACACAACCGCGCGCGCGCGCTCATACACACACCCCTACACTCACTCCCACACACCCCACACACTCACTCCCACACAACCGCGCGCGCGCGCTCATACACACACCCCCACACTCACTCCCACACACCCCACACGCTCACTCCCACACAACCGCGCGCGCGCGCTCATACACACACCCCCACACTCACTCCCACACACCCCACACGCTCACTCCCACACAACCGCGCGCGCGCACTACACACACCCCACACGCTCACTCCCACACAACCGCGCGCGCGCGCTCATACACACACCCCCACACTCACTCCCACACACCCCACACACTCACTCCCACACACCCCACACACTCACTCCCACACAACCGCGCGCGCGCGCTCATACACACACCCCCACACTCACTCCCACACACCCCACACGCTCACTCCCACACAACCGCGTGCGCGCGCTCATACACACACCCCCACACACTCACTCCCACACAACCGCGCGCGCGCACTACACACACCCCACACCCTCACTCCCACACACCCCACACACTCACTCCCACACAACCGCGCGCGCGCGCTCACACCCCCACACTCACTCCCACACACCCCACACGCTCACTCCCACACAACCGCGTGCGCGCGCTCATACACACACCCCACACACTCACTCCCACACAACCGCGTGCGCGCGCTCATACACACACCCCACACACTCACTCCCACACAACCGCGCGCGCGCGCTCATACACACACCCCCACACTCACTCCCACACACCCCACACGCTCACTGCCACACAACCTCGCGCGCGCGCTCATACACACACCCCCACACATTCACTCCCACACAACCGCGCGCGCGCGCTCATACACACACCCCCACACCCTCACTCCCACACAACCGCGCGCGCGCGCTCATACACACACCCCACACCCTCACTCCCACACACCCCACACGCTCACTCCCACACAACCGCGCGCGCGCGCTCATACACACACCCCCACACTCACTCCCACACACCCCACACGCTCACTCCCACACAACCGCGCGCGCGCGCGCTCATACACACACCCCACACCCTCACTCCCACACACCCCACACGCTCACTCCCACACAACCGCGCGCGCGCGCTCATACACACACCCCCACACTCACTCCCACACACCCCACACGCTCACTCCCACACAACCGCGTGCGCGCGCTCATACACACACCCCACACACTCACTCCCACACAATCGCGCGCGCGCACTCATATACACACCCCAACACTCACTCCCACACACCCCACACGCTCACTCCCACACAACCGCGCGCGCGCGCTCATACACACACCCCCACACTCACTCCCACACACCCCACACGCTCACTCCCACACAACCGCGCGCGCGCACTACACACACCCCACACCCTCACTCCCACACAACCTCGCGCGCGCGCTCATACACACACCCCCACACTCACTCCCACACACCCCACACGTTCACTCCCACACAACCGCGCGCGCGCGCTCATACACACACCCCCACACACTCACTCCCACACAACCGCGCGCGCGCACTACACACACCCCACACCCTCACTCCCACACAATCGCGCGCGCGCACTCATATACACACCCCCACACTCACTCCCACACACCCCACACGCTCACTCCCACACAACCGCGCGCGCGCGCTCATACACACACCCCCACACTCACTCCCACACACCCCACACGCTCACTCCCACACAACCGCGTGCGCGCGCTCATACACACACCCCACACACTCACTCCCACACACCCCACACGCTCACTCCCACACAACCGCGTGCGCGCGCTCATACACACACCCCACACACTCACTCCCACACAATCGCGCGCGCGCACTCATATACACACCCCAACACTCACTCCCACACACCCCACACGCTCACTCCCACACAACCGCGCGCGCGCACTACACACACCCCACACCCTCACTCCCACACAACCGCGCGCGCGCGCACTCATACACACACCCTCACATTCACTCCCACACACCCCACACGCTCACTCCCACACAACCGCGCGCGCGCACTACACACACCCCACACGCTCACTCCCACACAACCTCGCGCGCGCGCTCATACACACACCCCCACACATTCACTCCCACACAACCGCGCGCGCGCGCTCATACACACACCCCCACACACTCACTCCCACACAACCGCGCGCGCGCACTACACACACCCCACACGCTCACTCCCACACAACCTCGCGCGCGCGCTCATACACACACCCCCACACATTCACTCCCACACAACCGCGCGCGCGCGCTCATACACACACCCCCACACACTCACTCCCACACAACCGCGCGCGCGCACTACACACACCCCACACCCTCACTCCCACACAATCGCGCGCGCGCACTCATATACACACCCCCACACTCACTCCCACACACCCCACACGCTCACTCCCACACAACCGCGCGCGCGCACTACACACACCCCACACGCTTAAATCGTATAACTTATAAGTGGCTTTTAAATATTTTGAAAGACATATGAGCGACGAATTGAAAAGTCAACCTAAAGTTGCACGCGTTTAATGTGGGTGCATACTTAAATACTTTTAGTCAAGGCTTGTTGATTGTATACATAATTATATGAGGTCTTGATAATAGCAATACATACATACATACAGCATGCAGTTTAACTCCAGCTTGTATCATTGAGTCATCACAAATCCTTTTCGACGTCCTGTCCTTTGCCATTTGGATCCAGTTGGAATCTGCATTCCATCTGTAATCAAAAATTACAGAACATTTTTGCAAAAATATTTGAAATATATTTTTAAAGTTCACTTTTCAGATTACATCAAGAGTTACTGGAGAGTTATCAGCATTACCAAGCGCTACTCAGACAAATGTTGGAAGAGCAGAAAGTTCAAACGCAAATTATACGAGAATTAGTGGAAAGGAGAAACAGGTTAGTTACAATCCTACAATAAATAACATATTGTTCAATATTAATTTATCTTATCTAGCAACAGGTACCCGAGTACATCTATAATTGGAGCACACGTCGGAACAAAATTCCGATCATACTCACTATTTTGTCAACTAGTTTTGAAAAGAACAACACCCCCAGGGGTTATCTTGCACTAACTGCTCTAATGAAAATAGCTTACCAAACCAGGCGGCAGAACAAAAAAAATTATCTAAATTTTGTATATTTTTCTGGATTCATATAATTCGACGGTTCCAACGTAAACTATCGAAACTGTAAATTCGCTACTTTAATAATATAACATAATATATCTCAATGTATCTATAAGTTCAAAATTTCTTATGTTAAAAATCTTTAAAGAACGCTTCCCAAAAAATAAGATTTTTTAGTTAGATATCTTTAATTCTAAGCGTTGCGATATATTTCTACGTACCAGAAGCACGAGTCCATCCGAGGCGGAACGCAACTCTGTCTCGGACGGCGACGACGTGCTGGACGAGGCTGCGGCGGCGCGCGTGCGCGAGTGGGTGGCGGCGCGCGGGCTGCCCGCCTGCGTGGGCGCGGCGCTGGTGCGCGAGCACTACGCGCTGCACGACCTGCTGCACCACGCGCACCGGGACGACCTGGCACGGCTGCACCTTAAGTATGTTATATATACGCTTATATTATGTATGTTTACTTATATATATCACGTTCAGAATGTCAACGTGGTCCGATCAAGACTTATTGGACGGGGTCTTAGGATAGAACTTCAACACACACTATACTTACATACCGTTCAGTACTTGCAGTCTCAAAAGAGTCATAAGAATCTTCGAAACCGTATCCTAAAACAAAAAAAAAATTAAAATTAAAAATGTTTTTGAGGAAATCTTTTAGACTAGCCTTAAGTGAGATTAAAATTTAAAAAGATGTCATAAGTCCAATTTGAAAAAAAAAACCATATGTAACATTTAACAATAAATAAATACACTGTTCTTATGATAATGTAAAATTTATGCGTTTTAAAACAGACCCAAATCCGAAACAAATGTGGATCACACAAAAATTAGTCTCACGTTGAAGTTTCAATAAACATAAAAAGCCTATTAAATATTACAATTCCGATAGCAAAGATATTAATTTAACGTCGGTATTTTATGCTGCTACTGTAGTGTTTATAAATCCCAACTATCACTGCTAACCTATTTAATTTGCAGAGGCGGAATCGAGCTTCGCCTATGGCGCGCGATACAAGAACACCGCCTACAAATGAGTCCTGGGCACCTTCGCCGAACTAGCAGCACAGAAACAGACATGGACACAAACTCAATGGTGGTCGTCGAGTGTCAACGATGCAAGTCACTACGGCGGACTATATCGACCACCTCCACCTGCTCGAACAACCCTACCATCGTGATCAGAGACCAGCAGGTGAACGGTGACGATACCGTCGCAGAATATTATGGTGAGAACGGTGTGGTCAATCTTTGACTACTACGTGGATGGTGCACTCTGCAATAGGTCGAGCAAACGGCGATTTTTATCGATTAATATATTGATAAATTGGGTTATCGATTTGTACTATCGATATTGAATATCGAATAAATTGCAGTCTATCCCACCCGGTATCCTTTATGGCGCGGACTTTTAATATAGCCCTGTTCATGTAAATATTTAAAACTATGAATATTATAAATATTTTAGACATGTTCTAAAAAGAGCTATACATAAAAAATAAACAATTGTTTAATTTACAGAGCGCGTCAAATATAGTTTTCCTTCCTGTAGCCCTTACTTAATTAGTACTAATAATTAAAATTTAAACGCTTGTCGCTTGCAACGACATTGAATGTAGATAACGTAAATGTACCTTACCTTTTAACCATATTCCCCAATTCCCAATAATTCCACAACTAAACGTATAGTGTTCTACGAATTGTTACAAATATTTTTAACTATACTGCTTTACAAATTATACCTACAAATTACATATATTATATTTATAAATATGATCTGATATATGTCAATTTTTCACTTCGGTAGTTTAGCTTGACTATAACAGTAATAAGTTACAGCAAGGATATCACAAAGAAAAAATGTGGAATACTATACAAAAATAGTTTGAAACTAATAAATCCTATTTGGCTGCGACGCTATCGCTTTCTCACAGAATAACGCCATAACTGCTTGAGGCCTGAGTGTATCATCCAAATTATACGTATATAACGTGTATATAGTAAGCGTATTGTATTTATTCGCTTTTTAACCGTTTGTTACTAGTCTATTGTAAATAATGTCTCCCGAAAGCTATCGGGTTTGCTCTGGCAATTTGGAAAGAGTTTTATAGGAGTCTGTCTACCCTGTACCATATAAGGCTGTATGGCAATATGTGTATCAATTAATGGACAAAACAGATCAACACAGTATTGTGATGTGTTGAGAACAAAAGTAAATTTATGAAAAGGATCAAAATGTATAATGCAATAAAAATAATGGACCATGCTCACGAAATTGCATATTGTGTGTAGTATGTTTAAAAAATTCCGTATTTTTGATTGCTCGATATATTCCTAGTACGGTCACGAACATGGACATAGAGAATGAAGCTACATTATTATGGGTCTGTCATAAAATTGACAAAAATTGGTGTGCCAATTAAAATATGTTGGTACGTCATGTACGGTAATACGAAGAGGAAAATAGCTGAAATGAGATTGTCCTCAAAAAAGGTACAGGTATGGTACGGGGTATGAACACCAATATATCGCAAAAACATTGTAAATGGTGCTATCACATTGTGATCGTAATTTAAGGAGTAAGTGCCTTTCGTTAACGCTTTATTGTGAATAAGCTTGTCTATTTTAATTTAGAGATATGTAGGTACGTCCCTATTTTGCTTATAGCGATATGGCAGCGTATTACTATACGTTATTGTAAGAAATATTTTCAATAAGTATAAGCATAGTAAGAGTGTAAAATAAAGCCAGAAAACGTCCTCAAAACAGGTTTTAGTTTCTTTTTGTAATAAAAATTTGCTCGTTTACTTTTTTCACCGTAATTAGATTCTAGCAATTTTTTCTGTACTGTTTATCTTCAAAATTGTCATTTCATATGGGCAATTAATATCGGACCGACGCAAGTATGCTTTGAAGAAATACAAATTGTGATAGGTTAAAGCAAAATAGGGATGGTAATAATCACGTTAAGGATATCAGATCACACGTCACAAAATGTGATCGAATATTCACATATAGATTATACACATGTTAATTTTATTGTTACGAGTGCCATACGTACCCATTGTATAGTATTATATATTTTATTAGTTATACGTTAGTTCGTATTGTTATGTGTCATTTCCTATGGTTCAGTACAACATTTATGTTGTTTTGTTTCGGCTTATCGATAATCGATAAATAGTATCGATATTTGTTGAGAGGGTGTATCACGGAATCTTACGAAATCATAAATATAGTATAGCAGTTTGCTACCATTTATTTTTTATAAAGTCTACGTCTTTAAGAAGTTGGATTATGGTTTTGTGTTATGGGATACTTATTTTACATGTTTACAATGATCTGAAATAGAATCACGCCACGTATTTATTTCTACAGACATCAAATTATTATTGTCATTTTTACATCTCTCTTGACGAAATTACACGTCATACACATCTCATCTCGGTATGACGTATAATTTCGTCAAAGTCGCTACGAAAGGAGATTTACGGAAATCTCAATAATGTAAAAAATATTTTATGAACAGAGTTCTAGCACATTGGATATAGAGGGTCGTATTTTCTTAGAGTAGATGATTTGAAATGTGCTTCCTATGCGCAAAAAAATATTTACCGCAACGAAGCTATTTATACTTGATTCAAAGATATATTTTTCTAAATGATAGACGATTAAAATGACATAGTTCGATAACTATGTATTTTGTTTGAGTGATGTGTTCACATATTTGTCTGACACTTTAATACAATAATCAAGCACTGTATTGTTTTTGAAAATGATTTCAAATAAATTCAAATGTTAGTGTGTTTTGGTTAGAATGTTACAGGAATATGTTTTAATTATGTGAAAATAATACAATTAATACTTTAGTGCTTGTAATGCATATTAAAAATAAAAAACTTTGATTATGAATATCTTGTGTGCAAGGCTGAACACATTAGATCTTAGAGTTTTTTGTCCGCGGAAATTAGTATCTAGTGAAATACTTGTGGTTAAAATGTAGTCACTTATTTTCACTAATAAATATTTTTGTAAGGTTTAACGCACACTACAAACATTGTCCGCGGATAATGGAATTGAAAGCAATCTATTGCGCACCATGCGATACTGTTATGGTTGTAATAACCTAAATGAGACTAATAATTATTTTGTGTTAAGTGTAATATCAGAAATAACTAAAAATTGGATTTGTGTATGACCAAAAATGAAATACGCGAATTACCACAGTCAGTGTTTATCGACTAATTATCGACCGATTGATAAACCTTGCGTTCAGCCTATGTGAAACTAAGCACTATAATAACAATACTCAACAATGTTGTGAAGTACAAATACATGTAGAAACTTGCATATACGCTTCATCGTAATTATAATCGTAACCGCACACTATCAACTTCTGATCGAATCTTAACGTTGATAAAATGTCATGAACTTAAATCGTATGTAAGCTTGATAAGTGATGACAGCTAATTTGAGACTGTTTTCAGATTAATATTTCTCGTTTGAAAGTTTTATTTTGTCCTTTACTTGTGATGAAGTATTTCATATAAAGGCAAAATAAAATATATAATCTGAAAATATTCTCAACTTTTGTTCTTAAACCAAAGTGCCTACTATGCTATGAAGCAAAATGTTTAATAGCAAACAAATGTTACTTTAAAGTAATCTGCCCACGTAACTATAATGTCTTTGAGTAGCTAATTAATAAATTAATAATTACAAGTATGTGTTTTATTATTTTTAATTTATTTAATTTTATGAACGGTACTCGTGGTGCCATACATTTGACCAGGTTGGTACAGTACAGTTTCTAAAACAAACTGTACTGGGCTGGGTACTGTACTGTAGGGCTACTGTGAAAATCCGCAACGAAGTTCGAATCTTCGGACGATCGAAGTTTATGACGATACGAATATACCTACTCTGTAAATGTTCAGATTCGTAAAACGTACATCGTAACCATAAGTCTATGGTCACGACCATAAGTCAATACCGACCTATGTAGGTACATTCGTATCGTCTTAAACTTCGATCATCCGAAGATTCGAACTTCGTTTCGGATTTTCAGAGCACGGAAGTCCTACAAACGCGACTATGATTCAAATGAAAACCTATGCGTAAAGACTGCCCTCTGTGGCATTGTTTGTTAAAAAACCTACTATGAAATGTAAAAGCGATGGCTTTTATGTCATCCTGCATGAAAAAAGTATCTACCAATACTTATTTAAAGTCCAAGTGTTGAAACTAAAGAATAATGGTTACCGATATGTGCCCCAACACAGACTTAATGGTGTGGGACTGAAACTATTCCTGTGACTGGTGGGTGTAAAATAAACAGATTTTACAGTTTACGTAAATCGCTATCACAGAGTACTTTGTCATGACATCGCTATGTTAATTCCTGTGACAAAGCCATATATACAAAACCAACTTTATAAGCAATGCTATCTCCTTTCCTATATGAATCGGTTAATTAATTTAATTTTTGTACTTACCAAGTACATTGTAGAGCAGACAGGAATACGTATGTTCGTGGGTAACTTTTCGTTACCTTGATTTGTTTCATCTGGACCCGATTGATCTGACCTGTCGACAAAGAAGCAACCAATACCTTCAATGATTTATTCTTACATTTAAGCTTGTATTATACAGGGTATATCAAGACTGCTACCGAAAACGAAGCCGGGTGGTAGTTTTAGTGATTACAAACACAATGTAACTAAAAATTTCGCAAGAAACGCGACAATTTTTTTTTATTATTTTAAAATATCGTCGAGTTTGGGTGGTAAATCCATAGTTATTGCTAAAATAATAATGTAAAGCCTTGCGCACCATAGCGTCTCTAAAAATAAGGGTGTACACTATTATTTAAGAAAAAACTATGTATTTACCACCCTAATAAAACAAAAGAAAAAAATATTTAAAAAAAATCATCAAAATTTCGTTACTGTTTCCACTTTACAGCTTGGTTATTGGACACAGTGACTTGCAATATTATTACCTTAAAATTAAAATTGAACAACAAAGTCAAAAAGTTAAACCCGCGATAAAACCCGAAAAAAATGTTTTACATTAATTATTCTAAGCTTCAGTATTTTATTGGCATTTAGTAGACAAGCATATTAATATCTTACGTTACGGATGGTGGTAGTACACGGGCGGATACAATTAATGTCATTTTATCGAAAAATACGCCGGTGAATATCGTTATGACGATATGGCGATCCCCATATTCACATCAGAGACACACCACATTCTTACACATCACAGTTTCGCGCATTACATCGTCGATATCACTAATTTGAAAGAAAGAAAATCATTTATTTGTAACAAGTAGCAATAACATAGCCAAAATATTGTAAACTAAGATACAAATAGGGCTCGTTACCAAAACGGACCACACTCAGCGTCTGCTGGTATTATCAGCGCTGGTCATCCATGTGGCCGTGATGTGATGTCACGGGCGTCAAACAAACAACATACATTTATATTTTAAGAGAAATGAAAAAAAAAAGAACAAAAAAAAAAAATTAAAAGTTTTGGGTATCCGTCGATGTAATTAATAGACAACACAAGTGTAGTACAATACTTGCACTAAGATACCTCAAACTTGGGTACAAGTTAGCGTTGCAATGGGTGGACATCCAGACTAAAATTGAAAATTATATAATAATTTGAAAAACGTATTAATAAAAATATGGGGGTGAGAAGGAGAAGGTACGCGGGTAGTGTGTGGTCAGTACGGCTACGTGTCGATGCTTCCATTCGGGGTAGGCAGAGCCTATGCAGCATAGCAGCAAAATAAATCGTCCCACACAAAGCATATACTGAGTTTAATGCGTACATATACTAGTAAAAAACAAAGTAAAAGTCACTAAAGCGAAAGTCTTAAATACTGCACTACTTATAACTTAGTCAAACAAGTCTCGCTACACACTGAAATAAATTCACTACATGAATGTGGAGTCCACCGACTTGTCTTGCGACTGTAGGTCTTATTATACAACCAATTCGGCGAGCTCGGGCGAAACAATGGAAATTGGAAAATATTTATTTGTTTTAAATAAGGCACATCAACAGTACACACCGTGGTACACACATCAAGTATGTATTATATAAATACAATGTAAAACAAGTTAAGCCAACCGAATAAAAATGATGCCTAAACGCAAATAAGTCCTAAACACGGCTTTATTATTTTCCAACACGAAACACGTGGGTATTGTAAACTTCAACACACTATCAGTTGTTTTGGAATTTGGCGAAAAAGCACTATAATTTGAATGACGGCGCGAGGCTGTTCCATTACATTAATTATAATACTTAATACTTATTACATATTATTACTTACGATTTGTTGGAGTTCAGGAGAACCACTGTACTTGACGGAATCTTAACAACCACTGTTTAACTTTCGACAACCAACCACGTTTTAAACTGGGGAACTAGTTACTAGTGACAATATCACAACTACCCACATATTCATGAATAAGTCCTGACTTATTACCGGTGATATAGTACCAACAGACACTATCCAACCCGTCATATACAATTTCAATAAATTTGACAAATAAAATATTTATAATAATCATTAAAATTATATATAATTATGCTCAGAGCTTTTTTAAATTTCGTATCTAATTTGTTACCCATAATAATTTATAAATTTAACCGCTTCATCTCTAATTGTACATCACAGCTACACAAAATACCTAACAAATTCCTTAACATTGGGCATTGGCAAAATCTCCGATTCTACGGTGTAGCCATTCATATAAAGATGAAGAGGCAATAGAGTGACTTTTCTGAAATCTCGTGAATTTTAACTTTCGTGGTATGATCATATATTTCCTAGTTAAATACTCAACAGGTTAGTGTTATTAGGAGTCACCGTTGCGTTCTTAATTACTCGATCCTTTCTCATTAAAATTGTCAGGCAATACCTCACACTCAAATACGATAACTAAATTTACATTTATAGCAACGAGCAGTCGAGACAACGTATGTATCCTCGGGGACTTGAAGACGTAACATTAATTCACCCAATGTTTGCGGCCTAACGTCTTCTCTAATTTACATACGGTGCGTTCCTCTAATGGTATTTGTATTAGTTCGTATTATACCTGTTGTGTGACGTTTTATATCATGTGATGGCGTTTTAATCACGGAGTAATCTGAGCGAGATTGCGAGTTACCATAGGCAAGAGTAAGGGGTGCATACACTTGATTGTTGTTAGTGGTGTAGGAACATATTAGGTAATTTTCATAATTTTGTATAAAACCTTAGATGATGTGAATATGCATAAGTAGGTATATGGTTGAGCAAACTTTAAAAAATGTTGATGTCTACCTACTGAATACCTTTAGTAATCGAAAGGCTAATAAAGTACTTACGCCTTCTCGAATTTGAGATATATTACGAATACTCGTCACGTTAGGCAGAGTTGGCTAGCGCAAAAATATTTTGTTCACGATGCTACACACCACTACCCTCGCATGTACCTCTCAACCATTCAATATTCTATTATGTATTGTACTCTCATAATCGTTAGCCAAATATTCCTTCACTGAAAGGACATTGAACTTCACAAATAAATAAATACCAAAATAACTAACTTCGAGAAGTGGCTACAAATAAATCTCACAAAATTAATCACAAACTTTTAAAAAATATTTATTGCGACCGCAGTCTGGTTTCTACACAATTTTAGTAGAAGTTAGCAGTGGGGTGGATGTCTACTCAATTACCGAAGCGTCTTAATTATATTAGAATATGGAGTCTTCGAATTTGAATTTCAATTCTGCCCTAAACCCCCGTCTGTCGGACGAAAGAACTGTTAATTTTATTAGACTCGCCCGAAGGCTTTTTAATGTAAATCCGGTTGGTGATCTCATTAAGTTACTTTTGTTTATTGTCGATAATTATTCAAATCACGCTTGAGACATGGGATAATTAATTGTGCCTAATAAATTAGTCTTAGTTCGTTTTTAAAGGCTGTCTTATTGGTTTTGTTGTTGCATGTATTGGCTGAGAATCGTATAAAAATGTTTAGTCCGTGGCTATATTTAGTTTCATTAAATTTGACGGTCTAACAAAAAGTTAATTTAGTCTGCTATATAAATAAAATAAATAATTTGCCGATGTCATTGAAGCAAATATTATATTAAAAGTGATAGACTTAACAGGATACGGAGAGTTAAAGAGCAGAAATAAATAGATATTTTTTTCTATTTATACATAGGTACAATAAATTCACACTTATTTTATTCCACGGATGCAATTGCTATAAATCCCTTGTCCTTGTTAAGAACACGAGTTACTCGACTATAAATTGTTGTAATACCAATTTTGGCGACTATCCACGCTTCACCTGAAATATTTTAAGCTTAGAGCGGGGCGTCGTAATCCTATTGAGGTATTGCGCAGAGCCTGTGTACAAAAGAATCGCTTTATAGTTTCCCTTTATACAAATATTAGTTCACTTATCGTACGGATATAAGTGGAGAACATTTGTTATGACGTATTTTTCTAGAATTTCTTTATAATAATATATTTTCTTAAAAAAAGATTTTATGTTTATTTTTTATTGCGATTAATGGCGAGACGAGCATGCCGTTCGCCTGATGGTTAACATTACAACCGCTCAAGAACAGTAGCAAAACCAAATAACACCTAGAATTTCATAGCAATGCTTTGGAGTCCACTGCGCTCGCCATCCTGAGACATAAGATGTTAAGTCTAAATATGTCCAGTAGTTACTCTGGCTACAATGTCCTCCTATTCGAAATACAACAATGCATTTACACTGTTGTTTGGTGGTAGAAATAGCAATTGCGGTGGTACATATCCTGGTGGCCTGTCACATATGAGAAACCTACCACCAGTAATGTAATAACATCCCGCACATCTTGGGCTTCTGATTGAGTACTGCAAAACACATCTTTATTAAATTATACGCCGTGCCAGTCAAATTTCTAAATAAACAAATAAGTCTTTGACTGAGCTTAGTAAATAAAAAAAATATTTAAAAGTTACGAGCAAGGTCGGCAGGTGCCTTTCATGGTCACAAAGTTCTTGCTCACTCCCCATGTTTTATTAACATTGATAATATCTCGGCAAAACATTAAACAATATTTTGTAATAATACGCCAAAGTGACTATCCACCTGACGATAAGTGCAATTAGTTTCTCAACTAATCGAAGAAATCATGCTGGCCTTCACGAAATTGCATGAGGACAGCCTATAAGTTCGTTGTTATCCGGACGTACTCGAATATCCCACCACCACCTAACCGACTCCATACTAATTTTGACTAATAAATCCACTCCACACAAACCACGTTTCGTAAACATAAATATTTACACAATTAATCGTCTCTTTGTTCATTTTGGAACAAAGCTCCGATAAGGATATAAATAAACCTCTCATCGTAACTTAATTGACGCTTTGTGTACAACGCCGGTCGTCTGGCCTGGCACGGTCACTTACTCCGAACAATACATTAGGTGTGTCCTTGGATTCAATGACTCATTTGCATACGTAATGTTGCACACCTACCAACTTGCCCATTAAAGAGAGATGTAGTCAGAGCAAAGCTAATACTGTAGATATTATCAGATCGACTGTTTCTATGGTTAGTTATCATGCCATCATAATGATATAGCATGAAACACATTATAGTAATTACAAATATACTTTTTTTTCTTTTATTTGGACAACAAACAATAGTACAGTTCAATTTTTAACACAGATTTAAATATATATGGTTAGGAATACGTACTACCCACAATTTTACATACCGCATGATACCCAATTTTCATGCTGATATCTATTCCGCCGTGGTAATCAAAAGGGCAGTAAAGGCAAAATCGGGAATTTTTTAAAATTACTAATTTAGAATGTACAAAATCGAAAAACAGAACATATCGACCCAGAAAATGCACCTCTAATTTATGAGACTTTATGAGACTTACATAGGAAGAAAGCATGTTTAGTGTGAATTTCAAAATAGTAATTTTACTGCCTGACTGCCTCGGTGGCGTAGTTGTATACGGTACGGTTACTAAACTGAGGTCTCGGGTTCGAATCCCGGGTCGGGCAAAGTGATATTGGATTTTTCATTATCAGTCCGGAGTCAGGAATTTGCGCCCGATATGGCAATAGGCTCACCCCCTATCACATCGTGGGACGGAACATAAAAAACGAAATGTGAGTCCTGGCACCTCTGCCTACCCCTTCTGGCAAAAACGCTTGAGTTTATGTATGAAGGTATTGTATACTTCTTAAAATAATTTAACTAATTCGCCGCTCTACCTTCGAAATACAATCCTGTACGAGACAGGCCATCCCATCGTACGAAAGCAAGCATTCGGGCGCTGGCATTGAACCAAAACGTTGTTGTTCGCATAATGCGGATTTATGCCGTGATCGCATGTGTAACTAGTCTGGCCCCAGCAATTTGCAAGAAACTGACGCCCGTATACCCCACGCTATCTTAATCCGGCCTAAATTATTCCAACGACTGTTACCTTGTCTCTTGGCTAAACAACCGATGGGTAAACCGATTGTACAGTTTAATGGAGTTTGACGACATGTGAAATAACATTAAACACGCTAAGGAGTAACTGATTGCCTACTTGTCATATTACAATTATTAGCTAGGATTAATTAGAACATAAAAATAAATAACATTCCAGGTTCCATTATGAATAATTAAAGCTAGAGGACAAGGCTAGTGTTGTATTAAGAAATGTTTGATATTTGCCACTTTTATATTAAATGGGGTTTTAATTTTATCTGACGAATACAAAATGGTCTAAAACTGATCCTATAAAACCTGTAATGAATTACATAACTACTCATAGAAATACAAACAAATATGGTAATATCATTTTAAAATCTTTTTTCTATATTTATTGGATTATGAAGCACATATTTAGCTTTAAATACTTTTATTATTATAAGCCCTGAAATACTATATTAGCTTTTGTGCCACTTTTAAAGCTTACAACACGAATACACATTTTCACGTTATGTTTTAAGCCAATATTTTAAATTTATCTCCTTTAAAAATAATCTAAAATGTCACTATAAAATAAATACTTTTGTATTATCGCCCAATCGTAGGTTTCGTCTAACAAAATGTATAATCACAAACCAAAGTTTTTATATGAGTCATCAGTAACAAGAAACTTTTCTCTTTTTCACCTCGTACACGACGTATAAAATCTGTCTACGTGTTAACTTTATGCATTGCATCGATAGCGTCTTTTTATAAATTTATTTAAGTCGCTCCCGGCGGCACCTGCGTTGCCCCGACCACTTTCCGTTTTACCCGCGAGAGCCGAGAGCCGAGAATCGAAATCCACGGATCGCACGACAGACGTTTCCACCACGTGTTGAAACTTGAAAGGTCTTAGATAATATAATATAAAAGCTTTCAAGAGAATAGAGCTCCACGGCGCGTCTGAAGTATCAATTCAGCTTGTAAGATGACTACCTCTCGGATGTAGCGGACCTCCAATGGCTGTATTGGAAAATTGCTACGGCACGCTCCCGTCTACAGGGAGTTGATTTTTTATTAAAACTTTATAAACCTGGATCGCTTCGATTTACCCCGATAATACTTATGACAATGTTTATGCAAAACGCTGCGAATATTGTGTATAAATACGCGGTATCGTTAAACATAAAAGATGTTTTCCGAGCCACTGGTTCGTTCCCGGGAATGAAAAGAATGCGCCGACTGGCTTGTGATATTTTATCAAGGATAGAAAGGAACTTAGGGATTCCACTGTTTGTTTGAACGAACGGGCAACAAATACGTTGCGGAAATGCAAACTCGCCTTTATTCCACGTATCTGAGCTATTCAAAGGGATTCAGTACTTTTGAGGTAACGAAAAGGTAAACGCAATAGTTACACTCGTTGTATATTTTCTACGTTTCTCTAAATGCTTTGTTTACTTGCTATTCTAAAAGCAGGAATGTACATTTGTCAAAGCGTTTTTTATATGTTCCAACGTTTGTGAGTGCTCATTTTACCGGGTATTATAAATACTGTTTGTTTATAAAAGTTAAACATATTTCTAAAAAATAATTTTAACAAAATATCAAACAAATATTTTTGCATATTGAGAGAGAAATCAACCCGATCACCAATACATGCAATCATATACATCAAATAGTTTTGTACAAAATTCTAATTAAATTTCCCAAGTTGGAAAACGAAGCCAAGATGAATTGGTTCACAACACAGGTTCACAACCTAGATAAGTTAGTTATTAATTGCGATAATTGCCTCAATTATTACCCAACAATTATAACTGATGGTAGGTCTCGTACATGTGAGAGACCGCCCGGGTAGGTACCATCCAAATGTACTTTTCCCGCCAAACAGCAGTGTAGATGCACTGTTGTGATCCGGTTTGAGAGAGATTGTGGCCAAAGTAACTACTGGACATAAAGAAACTTTACACCTTGTCTCAGGATGGCGAGCGCACTGGAATGCCAAGCATTTCTTTGTAATTCAAGGTGTTGTTTGGTTTTGCTACTTTTCATGAACGGTTATATCGGTTAGCATCAGGCGAATAGTATGCTCGTATCGCCATCCATCGCAGCAAAGAAAAAGGTAAGTGAATGCTTATGTTTTGAATAATTAGTAATCTAACTTACATCAACTGATAACATCGATTTTATTGTTGTCCACAGATCTACATTTGGATTATGTGGAGGACTTGGGTCCTATTGCCATGCTTTTTGACTGAAATGGATAGTTCCACGCTGTCTTCACGAACATAACTGGACCGTTAGGTAATATCTAATGTTCGGTCTAAATTCCGAACTCCTAAACCAGTCATTGAGTTGCCCAAGTGGCGTTAAGGCGACCTTTGCTGGTTACATACGAGAATATTTAATAAACGCAACGGTAAGTACGTCGTGGCCTGGTGGTAACGGACCAGACGCGGCTGCCAATATGCTCACGGCAGACACGGGTTCAAATCCCAGAGCACACCATGTGCGTATTGATAGTCAATCACCACGCACTATAACTATGAAGGAAAATATCGTGAGGAAACCTGCATACCACAGCGATTTTTTTCAGAATTTCTATGGTATGTAAAGTCCGCCAACACGCACTAGGCCAGCGTGGTGGACTATATGGCCTAACCACTCTCAATCGTACTCTCGATTATAAAGTAGGCCCGTGCCCTGCAGTGGGACGTATATGGGCTGATACAGATAATAATTCCCAATTATTTTTATAGAACTAGAATACAGCCAATGATAATACCTTAGACTGTTATGTGATATGTAGAGTCTCTCAGTATGTAGAGATCGATAAAGATAGAGAGGCGACGAAGCTCCCCTACCTGTTGCCCAATCGGCACTTGATTTAAACTTGCTTCATTCGAACACCATGTTTATAGTGCTTTTGTAGTGGAGACTTCAAGTAACTACCCTTTTTTGTATGAAGTTTAATGAATATAAAAGGAAAATATTACAAAAAATCGATAAATCATATGTTATTTATAATTCCAACTTCAATAAATATTATTCTTTTGCGTTTCACTGAAATATTGTCAAATAAAATATATCTATATATTGAATAACTTAACATATATACATAAAAATTAATGCATTCTTTAAAAATTACCAGGACGGCATCATTCTCTTCTCAGACGAGACAACAATCTCTTACCGATTAATGTTATACTTAAATAGCTTTCACCATCAAATCCATTGTAGGTACTTTGTAATGCCATTGAAAAAACAATATGAAATGACCCAAAATATCAAACACACGTGTGCTATCTCAACTATTTCCTCATGTTCATTGCACGATAAATCTCGCGGAGTAATATATCTGGCGACCCGTTGGACACTACACTTAGCCGAATTGACCCACCGCTTGGTATTTTTATTGCAAGACGGTGTTTTACTCCGAGGACACTCGAACAAATCTTAACCCCGAATAGCGCGAATTTTTGCCGAAGTTTTTTGGGGTTTAAAAAAATATTAAAAGCTATAAGTGGTTTTGTGGGGAGGGTAGGCAGTGCGCAGGTCGTTACTCTTAGGTTTTAAATCAAACCGAGGACAATAGATTTCGTTTTTAGTGTAATGACTGGCTGGATTTGTAATGTGCACTTGTTTGGTGCTTTTGTATTTTGTTGTGATTTATATATTTGTTTGTGGTTGTTGTTTATCGCGTTTATAGAAGTGGCTATAAAATAATTTAGCAACTTTAATGAAATGGAAAAGCTTAGCTATAATCGATATTAATTGTGTTTCTGACGACACAACTTGTGTTATGAGACGATTTTCGAAATTTCGATCTCACATATTGAAATTTAACGTTAAACACAGTAAGTTAACATTCGAGCGGTTCAACTAAAATTAATGAAAAATTTACAATCCAGCTTTATCTATTTCATGAATATATTTTTTTCAGCATAACATTACCTACAAATGTACCAAGACAATTAATAAATGTAACCCAACACAAAGTAACACAATTTCCATACAAACACGCATGTTTATTCATATCACTTTAATTTCGGTACACAGATTGAAACCATAAATTGCATTGCACAGTAGCGCCACCCCGGTTGTGTCGCGCAAACATTATGACGAAATTAAGACATCTGGGTATGCAAATGTATCGAACCTAAGCAAATTTTAATTAGAATGTAGACGGAGTGGATGTGGGGATTGGGATAGTCTGTGGCGTGTGTGCGTTCAAATTGGCTACCGATTTAAGCCGAGTTGGTTCTATATTTCTACATAGTTGGATGTTGGTAGGTGTAATTAAAAGGAATAGAGAGAGATTTTATTGTGATAGGTTTTGTGCGATATATATTTTTTATTGCTATGATTGGACGAGAATGCCATTCGCCTGATGGTAAGCGATACGACCGCTCATGAACAGTATCAATAATAAAAAAGGAGATTCGTGAACAATAATATAATTGATATTAATAGTTATTGAATTAGATTACTAATTAATAACTTAAGCATTCACTTGCCTTTTTGAATTTACTTTTTTTATTTGTTGCGATGGATGGCGAGTCGAACATGCCATTTTTCTGATGGTAAACGATACGACTGCTCATGGAAAGTAGCAAAACCAATCTACACCATATATTACAAAACCTTGTCAATGTATAATGTCCTTCAAACTGGGACACAACGGTGCATTTACACTGCTGTTTGGCGGGAGAAAAAGACATTTTGGTGGTACTTACCCAGGCGGCCTATCACATGTTATGAGAGCCTACTTCCCCAAAACCTACTTCTAAAACAGACTTATAAGTATCGGCATATACTACATACACTATATATGTATATTAGCATACCAAGGGTCTCCAAGAAGTAATAATACATAAGCCCCTCAGTCCAGAATTGTGAACGCAAGTCCGAGAGTCTAGCACCATCTTAATTAGTACAAAGACAATCTCTTGCAGTTTTAATATGAAATACCAATTTTTCTCGCAGCATCAAGACGTCTTCTCATAATGAGAAATTAAATTGAAGTGTCCCTTGTCTTAAATTTTAATGCGTCGAAATGTATTGTTACCAGACTGAATAAGCCTTTGGCTAGCTTTTCAACGTTGCAAAAAGTATGCTTGAAATTTGTTTCTTGGTTTCCAATTATCTTTTGATAATTTCGCTGTGAGGCGTTTTGTTTGTTTGTTTTCTGATACGATGTCTTCATTAACTTTGTGTGTGGTTTAATCCATAGTTTATGAGACGAATGAAATATATTGTAAATGCATGAGTGCAAATTGTAATATTTTTTGACTATTTGTGTGTTCTTTCTTGCTAAGATTCTTATAAGAAAACGAAATCTTTGCAAAATTCATTCCTGTGCGGATCCATATTTTTACTACCTAAAGATATTCAGCTAATAAACGATCCGAGTGTTAAGTATTTATTTGTAAATAAACAAGGAATTTAATATAACTTAAATAAAGAAGAAACAATTGCCTTCCATCTAAAACTTTATAATCTTTTAAAAGCATTCAGTGTTGTACACAAGGATATTAGCTGCGATACTCTTGAGAGGATCTCCATGTTTTATTTATAAACGCAGTGTCTCAGACTGCGACCTCGCCGTCTACAGGATTGTAGGAAGAGAGTAATGGAATTAAGTGATTCAGTGCATGATATGACGAGCTCTGAAAATCAGACCATTGAGTTTTGATTTTAATTCCATTTCAAGTGAAATGTACCCATTTGGATAGCATTTTCTCTGAATCATGAGCTCATTTAAAATTTGAAAGTATCAAATCCGGAGCACAAGGAGGTAAGCTGAACCCACAGGAAATTTGAGGATAAATATTAGAGGATATAATGAGATATAAAAGTTAAATATCCAATAAAACTAAAACAGGTACAATGTCTGGGAAACTAAACCGTTTTAGAGAAAGCTATTGTCACAAGATTAATTAACTAAATATATAATGAGATAGATAATGATGTATGAAGCTTAATAATAGCTTCAGCGATGAAAAAGAAAAATTAGATGCAAGTTCCAAATTAACAAAACTATTCTGCACCAAATCTAAACAGCAAGCAGCACACAAACGTTTCAGATACAATCACATTTCCAATCAATGATGTTCCTCAAAGCAAAGTCAATGTTTGGCCTGGAACACAGCGAGTTCTTAACAACACTTATTATTTCGACGGCGGGAGGCGGGCGGCGCTAATTGGAAATACATGAGAAATTTGCATTTTACTTTGTCCCCCGAACTCCCGTCGGTGCGCAGTTTCGTCGAGAATTCCTTTGTCGATTTTGAAATGTATCATGTCTGCAGCGACGGTGCTCCTAGATCTTTAAAGCGATTATTAATAATGACACAGCTCTATTCAGACGCTAGACGGTTTAAATATGTACATATGTATATTTGGACTTCATTTAGATATTTGATTGTCAGCTTTATTGAAGCCGTGAATTGAAAATAATAACGAGGCGCTAGGCTGTTATTATTTATAATACGCTTATGTTAACGAGCCATTGTTATCTTTGGGTTAACCTGTGATTATGTTTTCAAACACTTGTACTGTTCCTTTATTCAAATAGAAGGCCTAACTCAGAAACTGTAACAAAATGAACTGCTCAAGAGTTTGTTACTTCAATGAAACGCAGTCAATGGTCTTACAAACAGCAAATTATAGAGCCAGTTGAATTATTACGGAAGACTTTTTTCATCCATGAGAAAATCAACGTATCAATCAAATCCCGTCTGGGGCTAAGAGATATTGAAATTTTTATATTCATAATTAGCCCGGAGTCAGTCATTTGTGCCCCATATGGCGATAGGCTCGCCCCCTATCTCGTCATGGGATGGAAAACACACGGCGAAACATGGGTGTCATGGTTGTACCTCTACCTAACCCTTCTGGGAAAAAGGCGTGAGTTTATGTATGTACGTATGATAAAATCACTCACTTTATTTTTTTATTACAAAGCAATCTAATCCTTTTAATTTACAAGTAGTCTCGTAAACAAGAAAATGTTACAAAATATTGTGTATGTGCAAAATATTTTGTCGCGGTTACGTACATCATCATCTATTATTCCATCTATATCTACTCTCTTTTTTATTTCCTTCGATCGGATTATTTGTAGCCCATATACTTTGTTGCAATAGAATAGTTTTAAATAAAAGTAAGTTCGTAGACTTGATACACCCAATACTTCCTGTATCTATGTTGATTTCGCCTGCAATTGCAACAATATAAAAAATCAATATCCAATCCCACAATCGCGAAACATTAAACATCTTAAACAGACACAGCGTACTATTGTTTGTAGGTAGGTAGGTCCCGGGGGAGTCTGGCAATCAGTGTGAACACTCGCGGCTCGTTCTAAACCCATTACGGATAAATTAAGCCCGATCAGGAGCTCCATGCAAATCCAGCACCTGCGTAACATCCACGCTACCATTGAGAAAACTTAAATTAAAACCTGCCAAGTCTAAAACGCAGACTTGGCGGATTTTAATTTGAGTCTTGTTTATTGAAAATATTTGATATTGGTTATTGCTTTGTCATCTCATAAAGCGGTTGGTGTTTAGACTGCAGTGATTTTATGTTACGTTAATAGCAAAAAGCTCTTCAAAGTAGTAACAACATTTTAAACAAATCGTACAGATATGAAATGATTTACCACCAAAATACCACATCCGGCATTGTATAGCGATTCGTGACAATATTTCCGAAAAGCTCCCCTGAATAACGTTTTCAATAACCTTCAGTGAGCTTCCATTACCTTTTTCCATGTACAAAGGTCATTTATCTTCGCGAAATAACTCCTATGACGCTTTGTTTCCATTTTTCTCTAATTTTGCCCTAATCGGCCCACTTTCTCTCCTCTCTGCATATTTGAGTGAGAGCCAAGGGTAAAAAAATGAAATATAAAAATCCCAAACTTTATCATGTAATTCAGACAATATACTTTTTTTTTCAAGAAAAATATATTTACATGAAAAGTAGATTTCGTAAAATTAACGCATGATTAATATGAAGATCATATAAGTCAACAACAATCAATAGAAATGTAAAACAGATAATGCGAAACAAAGCCTGCTATTGTAATGAAAAAATATATAGAAAAAATACAAAAGAAAACGGACCACGTGTCAGTAGACGAAGTAAAATCCCAGTAGAATTCAGTAAAGCAGATTATAATCAACGAGAATCAAGATGACCACCACTTTATAAGTCATCTACGATATATTGACATGTGACGAAATTTAGAACTACAATTTAAAAAATATCTTCTAACCGCGTTGTTTGAGACATGTCTTTATATGATGAACAATTAGCATTTATATTCGGCATCTAATAGTATTAACATATTCAATTTCATAATAGTTTCTTAGATTTACGCGAATGTTACATATTGGAATAAAAATATTATTTACGGATTTTATCGCGTATTTCAGTCCGATCAGTGACCACGAAAGCTATAATAAGTAATAAAAACGTTGGGAAGTTTAAAATGTTCTTATTAAACCAAATTAGCGATGATACCCGTTAATTATAGTTTTATATCAATATTCAATTTCATAATGTGTGAAGATTGGAACACTATTCTTATTTTAACTACAGCGTCTTCGACAACAGAAAATCGTAGACGACATTTTATTCAGATTACTTCATATTAATAATTTATTAATTTATTACACTTTATACCATAAAATTGTACAGGCGGACTTAATGCCGTCGGCATTCTCTACCAGTCAACTTTTAGGAGAAACAAAAATGAGAAAAAAAAACTATTTCAAAGATAAAAATTAAATAGATATTAAACACATACAAATTATTAACAATATAATATTATACCTCGTTATATTCCTACTGATATAAATACATACATAATAAATAAATAATCCCATACCATAGTTTAAAATGAGACCCATAAAACCTGCCATCGCGTAAAAATAAACTTTGAGAACCGCTGTTCGAAAGTTAATTCAGCGCCTAAATCGGAGCAAGGGTTGGAGATTAATGGTGACCGTCAGTGCCCTTAAAAAATAGCGTGCAAGGGCCGCGTCACATCATTGTGTCGTTAGTGCGACACCATCAGTCATGCGTGAAGGAAATCTGTATTGGATCGTATGGAAATCAATTACTGACGTTTATGTACACATATATACAATGAATACGGCAGTTTGACTTGCGAAATATTAAACTAAGTCTTTTTTTATTGCAATGAGTGGCGAAACGAGCATGCCGTTCGCCTGATGGTAAACAATACAACAACTTATGAACAATAGCAAAACCAAACAACACCTTGAATTACAAAGCAATACTAGGCATTCCACTGCGTTCGCCATCCTGAGACATAAGATGTAAAGTCTCAATATGTCCAGTAGTTACTCTGGCTACAATATCCTCCAATTCGAAATACAACAGTGCATTCAAACTGCTGTTTGGCGGGATAAATAGATATGGCGGTGGTACCCACCCAGGCGGCCTCTCACATATGAGAGACCTACCACCTGTAAATATATATAATCTGTCATAGAATATCCAGATTTTATTAAGCGTCCAAGCTTAATGGATGTCTGAAGAGATTTTGGTGGTTACGTCCTTATAAATGGCATTAAAATGAAAGTAAAGATAAAAAGTAAATAGTGATGCTTTTAAAAGTTGTGTCTATCGACATTATTAGTTTCAGCGATAAGCAACTTACTGCTAAGAATATGCTTCTCCAAAATGTGACAATTTGTTATAGAGTTCTTTAGCGTTTATTAGCCTATCAATCGTTTGGGTCGAAGTTCCCTGCACTTGCAGACAACTAAAAATAATTTTATTGACAGGGTATGATATTCAGCTTTATAGATATTTATCACTTTTAGCACTATTATGATTCTCTAGTTAGTTCGATTACCAAAGGATCTCGATGGCACTTCCTAGTCTAATCAAATCGCTCTATCCAACCATGATTGTATCAGGATTTTGAATTTTGCCTTATTATGTACCCCAACTGTGGGACACAGACAACAGTGTACAGATGGGCATGGACCCTTACAACTCCCACGAAGATCGATTTTAACTTTTCATCAGTTCAGATAAAAATGCTAAAAAATATCAAGTATTTTAGTAATAATATCCCAATTAAGAAGAAAATCTATATAAAAACTAAAAGGACAATATTTTATCTCCAACGAGATAAAAAGAAACATTAAGTTTATACACCAAGGTATTCATTTCAATCGTTACTTTGGACAAAATAAGAGCAATTAATACTAAAACTCCAATTAGTATCATAGCATCCATCTACCGAGAGAGGTCGGCGCGGTTATTACGTGACAACAATTGGTTGCAGTCGTAATCGTATCGAGAAAAATCGTATTTATGTTCACGATTGAATTCAATACCAATCTTTAAGTACTAATTAATATACATTTTGACTACTGTGTTCATTTAAAATATCCGTTTCACATTATAGGATAAAAAATATGATTAATAAAAAAATATACAGGGAAACTCACATTGTACTGCTAAAACTGCGTTCGTAACAAGTAACGTGCGATGCGACCTTTCAGAATTGTAAGAATGTGTGTTGTTGTAGTCAGAATATAAAAATATGCTAGATTTTAGGGTAATATTGATACTAAAATGTGTACTATAACTTGCGATAATTATGTTATCATTTATTTAAAAAAATCGCTTCTTTTAAATACTACACAGTGGAAATCATACTCGTAATCTACTACTATTAACATGTCCAATAAAATGTGAACAGAGAAAAATGTTCTTCATATTTTCACAACAGCATGTAAAAACCCATTCGGGCGCCGAAAGACTATAGGCGATCTATATTAATAATCTAAAAAAATATCATTTTGTAAATTAAAGTAAAATATTTGTGGTTAAAGGATATTTTTGATGATTTTTTAACAACAAAGCGACAAATACTCTGTATGAGTAATGCAAATTGATACTTAGACTATCCAACCACGAAATACTTCATCAAAAGGTGTACTAATATTCCGGAATACAAAGCATTTCCGAAGTTCGCTACTGCAGATTAGTACGTCGCAGTAAGTACATAAAATAATCTAGTGACTTGTAAACCAGTTACTTAATAACCAGGGCCGGTGGAGATGGCCGCCGTAATCAATCAAGTGACCGCGACTGGGCGCCGGCCCTGTGCGGGGACGCGGGGCCCACGACCCCCCTTATTCATAATGCACGGCTACACGACGCGCCGATATTAAATTCTCTAATAATAAACACTAGATCTGACGGTATATTGAAAGGGTTAAGGTATAGAATATTTTTGTTTTGGTCTAGTGGTACCTGTGAAGTGTCAAATCCCGATTGAACCACTGGTTAGGTAATTTTGTATGATTTCTTAAATTAAATAAAAAAAATAACATACTAAAAATGAAAAGCGTGATTTTTATGTACGATGTGACAGTAACCTATTCTATAAAATAGTAGGATGGTGTTGATAGTTATATATTGATAAAAAAAGTAAGGATTTGAGTACAGAACAAAGTTGTCAACGGGTGATGAGAATGATAACCGAATCTGAAGATTATAACGCTGTGATTATTCAAGAGTAGAAATTGTAGGCATTTAAATATGAGAGTTGTATGTTGTAGAGATCCTTGTGTTAATGTACATGATGTTGGAAAATAGTAGGTGAAATATGACACGACCGTCGCATTATTTGGAGTTTAAAATATGCATGAAAAGATTGATGAAAGTGGACGAGCAAAGTGGAGATTCATAGTCTCTTTATATCCATATGCGGAAGCTATGAAATATGTATATCTCTGTATCAGCCCACATACGTCCCACTGCAGGGCACGGACCTACTCTACAATCGAGAGTACGATTGAGAGTAAAGAGTTGAGTTGAGAGTATTGTGAATATGCATGTATTTTTTTTAATAAAAATTAAAATGATCTCTTAACGTCAGTATTAAAATTATTCTAAAACGGATATTCCACTAGCTTTTCTGATCATGGGATGACAATAAGAACTCTCGATCTATATTACCGACGTGTTATTTTTCTAGAGGTGTATGTAACGCAGAAAATGAAAAATTAGGAATATTTGATATAGAATAGCAGTAAAGTGAACAAAGAAAATTACATTTAAATATAATTTATTTTAAGACATTAGTATTAAAATAAAACATATGGAAAGAATACAACTACTACTAAAAATAAAATTAAATGAACTTTCTAAAACCTAACAAACATGTAAATACTTAATAATTGTAGGAAACACAAGAACTCCACACTGAGTAACAGCTAACATTAAATATATCCAATAGTAAATAAAAGCTAAATTAATCAAAACCTACGCAGTCGGAACAAGATCTTAAACGAACATAAACAGAGGAATGTTTAATCGTAAATTTTATCAAATACTCCCTAATTAAAACTTATCTAAACATTAATAGCATTATAGAATTAGCACGGATGGTCGCTCTTGTGTTCAGGCGGGGCGCGTTGCTTCCAGATACCACGGTTTTATAATAAAACAATATTAATTATCAATCGACGGGTGGATGCTCCCTTTGTTGGGCCACGCTGGAGCCGGCACCGACGCTCCAGCGATTTTAATAACAGCGGAATGCATGCATTAAACCTCCGGCATTTCGAAGCACTTTTGTTTAAATAATAAATCGAATTTCTATAAACGTTCAGCCGTGAAAGAATTCGTGTTATTCAAATATTTTTAAATATAATTCTCGCGCTTAATGTAACATTTCAGACTATGTTACAAAAGCCTTAATAGACTTTAAAGCATTATTTACGCATATTTTTTTTGAAAGTGAATGGATATTTGAGCCAAAATCAATTTGTTCCCCTTCAATTGTTAGCGAACGGGGCGTAGTCGAATCAGTTTGTTAATAAATTCAAATTTATTCGTTGATCGGGCTCGCGTCGCTGCTAACGTATTTAAAAAGTGATTAGAAGTTAAATTGACACAATATGAACTTTTTGTGCCCGCCGCGAACGCAATCAGAAACGAGATTATTCGATTTTCAATGAAGTATGTAACGAAGTTGCAAACATTAAACAAATTACACCAATTGTCGTTCCAATTTGCTAAACGTGTTTGGTATACTTAATTCAAATAAAGTATACGCAATACTAAAATGTTGTAAGCGACTGCATCATGAACAGCAAAACATTTTACTAATTATTTTTGGTCTCCTTTGTATATCTCGTCGTAAAAAAACTAATTAAATATCTTAAGTAGGTGTATTTTGTTAAAATAATCCAGCCGCTAAATTGAACGCGAAACGCGCGTTATTTACAATGAGATTGAAATTAAATTTACATTGTTGCTTTTACGGTGTAGGTTGAGTACCGTCTGTTATGGTAAGGTATTCATGAAAGCAAATGTTTAGTCCCCGGGGTGCGCGAGCAACGGAACAGCACACTTGGAATCAGCCGTGTGCGCCCTAACTTATGATAATTACATTTGAAATAATCCGCTCAAAGCAACGAAATGCGCGGAAGTCTAGCCAGCGTAATAACGTACATAAAAGACCTTACGTCTAGGAATTTTAATAAACTAAATATCTCCACTACTGGCGGAATACCGAATATTATATTCTATTTACGCGTCGCTCTTGAAGGTTCGAAACTCGTGTACAGCGCTTTCTTTAGTATATCACATTCTCTCATACTTCTCTGTGCATTATAAGCCCTCTTCATAATTTTAAGATCCTCAGAGAACAGTTCATTCACCGTGGACTTGACCACATCTTGGTTCAAACCATCTATACCTAACGATAGTTCATAATAATGCAACTCTAGTTGCAGCATCACTGTAGCTATATTGTCTTTTGGATCCTCTGAACCACCAAAAAGTTGTGTGTTTGTGTATTGTACAAATGTAAATAGTTTAATAGTATCTTCCGATGAACATAGATCTTGAAATTCATTAATCAATAGACTATGGAATAATTCTTTATATGCCTCTTCTTTTTCTTCCAAAAATTCGACGTGATTTTTGTATGCATTTACTAGTTCTGTCATCTCCGCCACTTCCGTCACTACTTCAGCCTTTAATTCATTTTTGCATTTCAGAATAGTGGAAACCAAGGGATTTGTCATAGCGTCAACTTGCATGTAATTTAAGCACTGTGTGCACAGGTCATCATATACTTGCTTTAGTTCTTCAGGTTCTTTAAAATACAGGACTGGTACTATTTGTTGAGCTCGTGCTAGAGTATTTCTATAAGTAGCTATAGGTGCTCCGGTATCCGCACCCTCAGTTTCTTCGTCACCAGCGACGACAATGCAAATCTTTTTTTCTTCAACAGGATCGTTATCATATTCTTCTCGCCATTTTTGTGGACTAATAGAATTAAGAAACTTTCTGTATCTAGACAATATCTCAAATACAGCGGCAGTCGCAGATACTTGATTTCGTACTTTGACGTATTCAAAACTATACATTTCTAGAGTTTCAATCACCTTTGCAAGAAACTGCCCTCTTTCTTCAGATATTTCTTGAGTTACTTTTGCCACTTCGTAGCTTTCTTTCGCAAACTGTACAAAATTATTTTTAGTTTTCGCAAAGAGTTCTGTTACTTTATTGTACTCCACCTCTTCGTCCACGAGGTCTGTATCTATTTGAATAAGCTGGTCCATTAGATACGCTGCGTTAGCTTTGTAAAGAGTAATGTCTCTTATGTTTCTCATGTAAATTTTCACATCGCCAGGCGCTCGTATAGGTCGGCCTTCAATTACTTTGTAAAAAGTATTATCAATATCGCAGATAGTGTTTGGTTCGCTCATTATAAAGGGTTCTTTTCTACCTTTCCTTTTATGTTCGCTGAATATGAACAGACGCTTGTGCACGGGTAAATTAAATGGGTTACGAGGGTCTTCATCCCGCAACCTCCTGTCTCGTGTTGGAAACGAGTGTTTCTTAATGTTTAACTTAACAAAGGGAATTGCATCGTCTTTGATAAATTCTTGCCGATCTGATGGTATTTTTAGCAGCTTACTGCTGCGTACTCGTTTTTCAAGCAGCGATTTTGGTGTACAGACTTTTGTTGGGGTCGCTCTGTAAAGTATTAACATATTAAAAATAATATACGTAGTTTTTCTTCTACTTAGGGTGAGTTTCACAACAATTTGGTATTAGTACAACAGAGTAGACATCACAAACAACTTAACTTATGATTTAAGTACCAATCGTCTGCCTAATGAACTGTTCGGAAAAATAGTCGGACCTTGGGTCAATCATGATGTGATTGCATGGTGATTTGTCTCATTAGTAACTTTAAGACCGTCTGCCTATTATGACAAAACCTTCCGTATAAAAAAATATATAAAGTTTACCACACAAACGTATTACGCTGGCTACAATCCACAGATCATAAAAAACTTAAGAATTGACCGTGAATACTTTGTAATTCAGTGCCCTGGATAAGAAATTAGGATCACCGGTTTGGCAGTACGATGTATCGGACTGAACGGTAGAGAACTGTACGATAAACTGTAGAGGCCACCGCAATGCCTATTTTTCCTGCCAGTGTAAATGCACTGGTGTGTTATACCAAGCGTTGCTTTGTAATTCGTGGTGATTTTTGGTTCTGCTACTGTTAATGAGCAATCGTATCGCTTAACATCTGGCGAACGAAATGCTCGTCTCGCCATGCCACGAAAAAAAATAATAGGCTTAGCGATACTTACTTCTTCATTTCTCTTACAAGATTACTTCTCCTAAAAATTAAATTAAATTATAAAATAATATAACGCGTGCGGTTTTGCTACGCTACTTTCTGTTATGACGTTGTCAAAACATTTAACGTTCTTTTAGAAGAAACCACATTCAAAAACCTGTTGCTCTAGTTTTAATTACCTTACAGGTTTGTTTTCGTTTCAAAAGTAGAAATGTAGGATAATAATTTTTAAACGAATTCACAATTTAATGGTTTTGCGAGTAGACCATGTTCGCCTCGCGAGCAAAGCGTATAGAGATGTCGCAAGCCAAGACGGTATGGGGATAAAGCATTGGGATAAAATCTATTGAAACTTTTTTAATTACCTATAGTGCACCTTATAGTAAAATAAGGCAAATCCAAATAGAACATCCCTTGCTCTCTGTGCGGCACAATATTGCAAGCAACAATATGTACATCACCAACACTCACATATACTGATGATGACTGACAGACAATCCAGAGTCGTGATCAGTCCAGAATCATATTAATCCAGGACAGCCTCCGTGGCGCAGTTGGTTAGAAGCCGCCTGTTAAACGAGAGGCCACAGCTTCAATACCCGCACCGAGACAAATATTTGTGAGGCCTACAAATATTTGTCTCGGGTCTGCTTGTTTGTGAGACCGAAACGTCTCTCTTAGTTTCTGATACCCATGTTGTGTCATGGCTTGGCACCATTGTAATTTTAAATGGCCATATAAAAAAAGAAAAAAGAAGACAGTTCGTGTTGCTGAGAGAGTTTCTTGCACTGTTTCTTCTTCACAGATCCAACACGTTCCGAAGCGATGGTAGCAGAAAACCCTTAATTTGGCAAAGTATAAAATGCAATATAAAGCGGTTTTTTTTGTTGTAATTGTAATTGATACACATAAAACTATCATAGAAAAATAATAAAAAAAATCTGGAAAGCTTAGTTTTTCGGAAATCTTATGTATGCCACAACATACATTGCCAATTTCTCAATATTACGTCTTATTGATTTGTTGTATGCTGGGGCATACAATGCCAATAACTTTACGGACTAAGTATCAAATAAAAGACGCGATTTTAACACATAGAATTTAATATTAGTACAATTACACTTAAAAATATGAATAAGGAAAACATTTTTACGAGTTGAAAAGGAATTTGAAAAATAAATCTTTGACTATTTGTGGATATTGTACATCAACTTTGGATTTCGACTTCTTGCAGTATCTTTTTATGGTAATTACTGGTTCAACCCCCACGTAGGAACTTATCAATTTCACAGCCTTGTTGTCATTCCACCGCACACATAATTCACATTCACATCTAAGAATATAAAATAATTCCGGACAAGTGAAAAAGGTATCGCAGAAACTAATGCTGGTTTAGACTTTATACTTTCGCGTAAAGCGATTACTACCTGCACTCCAAATCCAATAGAAGCTTCCTTATCTTTAAAATAATGAAACCGGAAAGTATCCTCTTCCCCATATAAAATGAAATCATAAATCATACCTGACACACCGGCTCGAACCTAATTTTTGAAGCCCCACTTATTGGGTTTATCTTTCATGTATTGGCGACGCTTGCCCACTTTTATCCCTTTATACGGGATCATCACTTCATCAATACTAAATGATATTTCATTATCTTGTGCTAAACAATTGTCCCTAATTTTCGCTACTAGTGGCCTAATTTCATAAAATCTGTCGGAGTCTTGAATGTTGTCAACGAAATGTAAATAACGACAGATTTGTTGATATCGTGTTAGAGGCATCAAATCGGCCACCAGTTTGTATCTATATGGCAAACTCCAATAATCAGTGTAAGAAGGCATGGTCACAACACCCATTATTATATGTATGGCTAAAATATCCCGCAATTCATCTTCAGTGAAACCAATGGTACGTCCAGTTTTAGAAATTGCATACGCGTTTATCTGTTCAACAATATCTGCTAAAATGTCAGGGGAAAAATACTTGTATAAATACTCCAGTGTACAGTTTTCGATAGCAGGGTCTTGTTCATCGTCTAATAGGTTTAGCCTTTCTAAAGAGCTATCAATAGAGGGTGCAGAGGAACTTGAAAAAGAAAGCAAAGCACGCATACATATCTCGTCTTCAATATCTGAACGTTCACTATTGTCAGAAAGTGCATTCTAAATAGGAATTAGTGCTAAAATTCTACCACTACGTGTTTGAAGCTTTTGCTGACGACAAAGAAAAAAAATGCTAAAACACCAAATAAGCAAAGCAAAGCCTCTAATTTGGCAATGTATGCCATGACATACAAATGAAATAAAGGATAATTTATTATGAACTTGGCAATGTATGTCACCGCATACATAATGTTAGTACCCCAAATTGAACCATTTTATGTAAGTAAAGATTCAAAATCATTACCAAAATTATAGTATCATAATATCATGCATAGAATTTAGTAATAATACATGCCCTAAATCGCGAAATGAATTTAATTTAAATATTATTTCCCTTGGATAGCACAGCTGACTGCCGCCAGGTCGCCATTTTCGTCGACTAATGTCAAAACTAGTGTTATCAGACATCTGTTTTATATTTTCTTCTAAAAATAGATAGTATTGCAAGTAGATAACATTATTAAAACGTGTTATTTTTGCAATTTTTTTAACAAAATATTTTTTCATATTTCTTGTATGTCAGGGCATACATTGTCAAATTAAGGGTTAACGATTCAAAAGGTCTTGTGAAAGACTATTTGAATAAAGAATATTTTGATTTAGATTTTCGTTTAATTGATCTTGAAGACTATGTATGTAGACTAGGGTGTATTTATTTATTTATATACATACAATATACATTTTACTGGTCAGCTTCATATATGCCAAACATTTGTACCAACCGATCTATCTAAATAGGCCAAGGAGTCCCAAAGGAGCAGGACTTGCAGGCCGCCAGTCAATTTAACGCGTTGGAGTGACCGCTGCCCCGGGCATGTTTCTCAGTCGCCGCAGGAAGTGTTGCGAGTGACACCTACTGTTGTGGTATCGTGGTATCAGTGGTAGGCGGTTAGCGGGGTTTCATTATATATTTTTTTGTTGTGTAGATAATTTCAGGAATAGTAGTAATAGAGTATAATAGATAGTTATTCTAGCTATAGTACACGAGGTAATAATTTCTACCAGTTATAAATTGATTTTAGATGTGGTAGAGCCATGCTGTTGTCAGTCACGATTCAGCATGAATGGGAAGATTTGTCCGGGGCGGTACCACTGTTTCACAGGAACTCAACGTGAAACGATGATGTGAGCTATGCTGTCGCATTTCTTTCGGTGAGTGAGATTGCCCCCTCAACTCCCGATTTTATGGACCGGCAACACATTCGTGATCCCAAGCGTTGTGAGCAAAAATACAATTATTTTATTCGCAATTCAGTCAATGCTTCTTGTTGTAGGCTGCTGTAGGCTTTTGAATATCCTGACTTATCTATTCTCTAATGTGAATAAACATCCGCCCCTTTTATAATTTCCTTTAAATAAATGAATTGTGTTACCAATCAAGATAATGAATATCAAGACAATGAATTTTTAAGAGACACAATATTTGGGGCTCTCATGACTTGCACCACCAACCAAATAAAATCTTGACCGGCCCCTACGAAACCTTGTAGAAACTAAGTCGAGTAGGGATGACATGGGGATGTTAATTAAATGGGCTTAAAGCCGAATTATATTTTATTGATAGATATAGGTATATATGAAGCTTTGTGACTTAGCAAGTATTCGCATGGGTCATCAAATATTAGGACGCCATTCCATTATGCAAGTCTTGCATGTATGACGTCACATTTGCGTACAAGTTGCTTACATTGGTAACATGTTTTCGAGTGTGTACAGATGGTATGGAAATTTTACCTGAATATCAGTGAAAACGTTCAGAATTGAGTAGAAAATTATGGATGGAAGACGAAATCATGCAATTTACCGTTTTTTTTTTTACACGCAATAAAGTGAACTAAATATCAATAATAATTTGCCTAGTGCCAACCCGCACTAGGCCAGCGTGGTGGACTATATGGCCTAACCACTCTCAATCGTACTGTCGATTGTAGAGTAGGCCCGTGCCCTGCAGTGGGACGTATATGGGCTGATACAGATATAGACAGAATAATAATTTAGGATATTTGCTTCATAAAATAAGAATCTAAATGGCGCATTAAATATAACTTCATGAAATATTATGGGGGGTGCTTACTACGCACCAAAACACCTTTCGGCAATCTAATTATATAGAAAAGAGATGCTAAACAAGATATCGTGCTGATATTATGCAATGAAATGTAAACAGCTAGTCTATTTATGGTGAAATTTGCATTTTCGTGTCAAATTATATGGATCTAATTAATATGTATCAATTACGAGTATAATAAACGATCAAAACAAACTGTTTATAAAGCCCCATTGGTACAAACACATTGAAAACTAGGACGATGTTTTTGTGGTGACACCTTGACCGGAAGCAAATGTTTCTTATTTTTAAAAAGGTCTTTCACATCTGCTTTTCGTTAGTATGATATTGCGTAGTAAATAACTTTATACTAATATATAAAATTGGGGAGTTTGTTTGTTACCTTTAATCTCAGGAAGTCCTGGTATGAATTGAAAAATCATTTTGTGTTGGATAGGTCATTTAACGAGAATTGCTATAGGCTATTTATCATCACGCTATAAGCTATAAGAGGGAGGCAATCACGAAAAATCTAGCAAATATGAGGAAATTTTACTCGTATTTCGCGGTCCGATTGGTCTCAAAACGAGATCTGGGGGATCCTTTATTCCGATATTCTAAATTGATAGTCGGAATTGAATATTTTGCCCTCCTAGTATTAAATACACCCAACAATCATTTGTGCATGTCATCATCATGTACACAGTCTGGTTACATTAAGAAATCTAAGTTATTAGATGTGAACACTGATGTTTCGCGAGGAAAATTTCACATATATTATTATGTCATCAAATCCACAATTACGCAAGGAAATTGAAAATCAGGAATAAATAATACTGCAAGTAATGAAATTCGGTGTATGAATGCGAAGAAATAAATATCAACTAATTTTGATGACATTATTATGTTACGCTTTCAGGCCTATCTAATTAATTGAACGACATGATATTTTGCGTGCATATTTTCAGGAGTATAGAAGAGGAAGCTACCTTTCATAAAGAAAAACAGTACTATTTCTGAAGGATAAGTAATTCATTTTTATTTCAACGAGTACTAACAATTTGAATTGATTGGCAAAATCTACAGTAAAACAAGCGAAGCAGGAAGCATAAGCTTGTATATTTCTAAAACATGTAGAATCATTTAACAGTAGGTAGATAACAAATTAATCAGCCCCCGGCGATTATGTAAATTGCCGCCAAACGAATGGATTTACCCTCATTCAAATTAGGCTTAGCGTGATCTACCACCTGGAAACTGGTTTGCGAAAACATTACTAATGAACATAAACAATGATTAATTGAATATAATGCGAGTACATTCGCTTTGATAACTCGACTTTGAATTTTTGCATTGAAATATAATTATTGTTTACGGATTTTGTCGCGATTTGGCTTATTTTTTACATTTTTGACTTCCTGAAGTTTCGATTACTTTACATCTTTCATGGTCACGGGGCGGACTAAGGTATTAGTCATCCGCTCAGTGACTATTACAATTCAACTACCCTTATTTTACAATTATTTTTAATTTAATTTAATAAAATAATATTCTATCTCAATGAGTAACATTCGCGTAAATCTAAGAAACCATTATTGAATTTTTCTCCAATAAATGAAAATGAAAATGAAAATGAAAATGAAAATAATTTATTGAATCCATTAAAATGTTCAACATCGTTTAGATTCAGTCATTTTTTTTATCTACCACCCGGTTCGGAAAGCGGTTTTCACTAGAGAAGAACGGGCAAGAAACTCTAGTGTTGCTCTTTTCAAAACCAGTTTACAATGTAGTGATTATTACATAATATACATTTAAATCAGAGCAGTTTATTAATAATTTGTTGTAAATTTACAATAAATATTTTTAACACGAATATGTTTATGTTATAATAAATATGGCTGAGTGAAGCGAAGTCGCCCAAAACGAAGGATCAGTATACTCTTTTTCGCTAAAGCAGTGAATAATTGCGTTATATACTCGATCAATCAATCCGTTACAATGTAAGCAGATTGGATAGACCAGTCTACGCAAGCAGCACCCGTTCACGAGTATGACGCATGTGCCAGCCATCGGCCTCCTCAACCATACTACAGGGAAGTGACCGACCCGGCACACGACGCCACCGCAAGCACAGACATTTTAGCGAGCATGACATACCCAATCACCTACAAAGCAAAACAATAGCAAATGTGATAAGTTACTTAATTAAGATGATATTATACAGAGCACACTAAAACTTCCGCTCCGAGATACTACGCATTTATTTAATTTTATTCTATTCCCAAGCCTTGCTATCATCTAGATATTCCGAAATTTTATAATATGCTTTATTGCATAATTTTTGTTTGATAGTTGCTTTGAAGTGTGTAATAGATAAGGCTTTAATGTGACTGGGAACTTTGTTATAAAAGTGTATACAGTAACCCTTAAAAGATTTGCTGATCTTGTGGAGTCTGGTCTTATGCGTTGCTAGATTATTCTTATTCCTAGTATTTTTGTTATGAATATCGCTAATCTTACGAAAACTTTCTTTATTTTTATGAACATAAACTAAATTTTCAAAAATATATTGTGATGCTACTGTCATTATATTTATCTCCTTAAATTTTTCTCTAAGAGAATATCTAGACCCTAGCGAATAAATTGATCTTATAGCTCGCTTTTGGAGAACAAAAATAGTATTAATGTCAGCAGCAGCACCCCACAGTAAAATTCCATAACTCATTAGACTATGAAAATAGGCAAAATATACCAATCGAGCTGTATCAATATCAGTCAATTGGCGAATCTTACCCACCGCAAAGACTGCGGCGCTCAACTTTTTAGCTAAAGCGACTATGTGAGAGCCCCATTGAAGTTTGGGATCTAATGTAATTCCCAAGAACTTAGTTGTATCCACAAGGCTCAACTCATCTCCATTCAAAATAATGTTAGCATTAACTTTTTTTACATTAGGTGTCACAAATCTTATACATTTAGTTTTTTGGCTATTTAATAACAAATTGTTAATGCTAAACCAATGTACTATTTTTGAGAGGGTGTGGTTTACGTCGTCAATATCAGGATTATGTCGATTTACTTTAAATATTAATGAAGTATCGTCAGCAAACAACACTACCTCACAGTTGTCCCTTATAAAAAAAGGTAAGTCATTAATGTATATTAAAAATAGAAATGGTCCAAGAATCGAGCCTTGCGGAACTCCCATAGTAACGGCTGACCCAGGAGACCTTATTCCGTTGACATCAACACTTTGGACCCTATTACACAAATATGATTTGCATAATAATATTTTTTATTTATTTTTTGAGTTAAATTATATAGATACAATTGACTTGTTGATTCAACCTCAGTTAATCAGTGTGTCCCTAGGCCACCGTGGTGGACTATATGGCTGAACCTCTTTTAATCAATTATCTCCATTATAAAGGATCTGTGCCCCGTAGTGGGACGAGTATGGGCTGATACAGAAGCATTACTTCATTCGTACTAAATTTATTGATTAAATTAAACATTTCATTTCCTTGCACTACGCTCGCATAATGAAAAGGTCCTTAAGGCGGTGGTTAGGCGTTGCCGTCTTGAGGTCTAGCGGGGGCGCTGGGCCCCTCAAGAATAATTGCACCGGCCGGCCCTCGTCTGCGGTCACTCGGTTAGCAGATACTAATAACCTCAGCCGAAATATCTTGGACTGTAGTGATGTTTTGTTTTCTCTATAGCTTTTTTATTGCTATGAATGGCGAGACGAGCATTCGCCTGATGGTAGGCGATACGGCTGCTCATAAACTGTAGCAAAGCCAAACAGCACCTTAAATTACAAATCCTACAAATACTTGGCATTCCACTGCGCTTGCCATCCTGAGACATGTATATGTCCAGTAGTTACTCTACTGCTACAATATATATCAAACCGAAACACAAAAGTGTTTTTACACTGCTGTTTGACGGGAGAAATAGACTTTGCGGTGGTCACACTCACATATGAGAGACCTACACTTTTTATCTTCTGATCTTAATTATATTAAACCAAAAAAAAAAATCCATCTTTCAATACTTACTCTTTTACACTGTGACATTAGACACCAACTGTAGAACGTGCAATGTACACGAAAACGAGAGTATTGTCGCGCGATATTGGAAGCGATGCCTTTGCAATGTTACGGTTATGGCTCGCTATGAATTTTGTCAAACACCTTATTGAGTTTACCTGTGGACACGTGATACTTGCGCGAGTAACTGTTATTGGTAAAAGATAAAATTGAAAGATACTTTTTATATACCTGTAGTTATCATATTTTTTGTCATGACAGCCTCCATAGAGCAATTGGTAAGACGCCGACTGTGAAACAAGAGCTTTCGACAATCGACAACTCAGAACATAAAACCGAATATTAATGAAAATTCATTTACATAATATACATAAATTACATACATAAACTCACTCCCAGAAGGGGGTAGGCAGAGGACACCGACATTTCGCCGTGTATGTTCTGCCCTACGATATAACAGGACGCGAGCCTATGGCCATATCAGACCCACATTCTTGACTCCTAGCTGATAATGAGCAGAAAAATCCAATATCACTTTGACCGACTCGGGATTCGGACCCGAGACCGGGAGCTTTGTAACTGGACCGTAGTAGGTACAGTCCATAACTTAAAGTGAAAAATATATGAATATGTATATCTACGAAAGATAAATATTTACAATCTCCACAATTTTTTATCTAAACAACGACACCATACAAACTTATATACGACTTTTAATAATTCCAAAACGCTAGTGTCTATTAATTCTATTATAGTTTATACCACGTCATGTGTACCAAATTGCATTTTGCCGGCAAAATCCTCAAGCGGTGCAAACTGTTGCCAATTCTTGTAAAATAGTGCGCCGCAGACGAGCAACTCAGGCCTCCAGCCAAGCGGTTACTACGTAATCCTTATTGCGTCATACTGTAATATGTGACGTCATACAGTCTACTTCCTTGGGTAATGTTGTCATATTAGATTCACATATGGAAAGGGTATTGTATAAGCTGCTTAACAGCGTAGTATAATGGTTTTATTGATTTACGCGAGTATTACACATGAAATAAAACTATTTGGTGTGACCACGAAAGTTGCAAAGTAATTGAAATGACGGGAAGTTAAAAATGAAAAAAAATTAACCAAATACGCGGTAAAATCCGCAAAATTAATTTTATTTCAGCATATTATAATTAGTTTTTATATAAAGCTTAGTTAATATTTTACATACTTATATATATTTAAGACAGTATGCAATAAGAAATATTGTATACAGTATAATATTATATATATTTGTAAAAATATAAAAGAATAGGATTTATGATAATTACAATCTGACAATATTACTTCAATGTATCCAAGCAAACATATCCATAAGCGTCTCTCGATAGGCAAAATATTTGAAACCGGATACTCGTAGACTAAAACTAAAACACCACGCGTGTAGCTCTCTTTCTCTATCTTTCATAAACTTTCTTGCTACATTTTCTTTCTAGTATAATGCACCGTGACGGAAAAAAAATATATTGTACAATTTTCTGTAAGACTTTTAATCAGGATGAGTTCATACTGTATTCTAAACTAGTCTCACCATAGCCCTAACAAGTATTAAATAAAATAAACAACTAAACTTAATTACAATATAAATAGATAAATAAATACATCCAATAGTCACAACCTCATATTCAGATAAATTAAGTCTTTTGTCGTTTGGTAACAAAAACTACGATTTTTTTTTGTCTCATAAACACCCAGATTCGAGACAAATAATTGTGGGCCAAACATTTGTTCTCAAAAATAATAAATTAAAATTATAAAGTGCAAAACATTCCGTTCAAAGCGGCTCTAATTCATCATCGTTCGGTGCTAACTGCTAAGGTAAAGATCCTTAACGTAATTTCGTCTTAAGTGCGAGCAAACAGGCTGAAAACGAGAAGAGCGCCGTTATGGTAATTAGACGACACGGCGTAACGGGCCGGCGAAAGAGTTGAGCACACAGTTGAGGGAGCAGCAGTGGGGTTAGCGTACATAGATATGAAAATTTTCAAGAGATTTGGTTGAGAACAAATTAAAGATTGTTCTGTAAATGATAATATAAGATCTAACATTAAAGTTGAATATTTGGTGTTTTGAATGATTACTTTTAATAACACAAACGAATTTGATGCAATGCATGTGATTCTTCCAAACAAGATTGAATGCATCAATAATATTTTTAAACTGAAAATAATCTAAACTTAAAAGTATTGTGATAAATTTGTATTTTGAGTTTTTCAAACATTATTTACTCAACTTGTAATTAAATTGATTGTACAAAAAGTTTGACACCAGATACACACCTTTTTTTTATTGCTATGAATGGCGAGACGAGCATGCCGTTCACCTGATGGTAAGTGATACGACCGCTCATGAACAGTAGCAAAACCAAACAACACCTTGAATTACAAAGCAATGCTTGGCATTCCACTGCGCTTGCCACCTTGAGACATAAGATGTTAAGTCTCAATATGTCCAGTAGTTACTTTGGCTACAATGCCCTTCAACCCGAAACACAACAGTACGTTTACACTGCTGTTTGACGGTAGAAATAGACACTGCGGTGGTACCCACCCAGATGGCCTCTCACATATGAGAGACCTACCACCAGCACCTTATTTTTGTTTTGCACAAATGTTAGCCAAATCTCTAGCAACAATCATAAAAATATTTCCACTTACGATATAGAGGAATGTAAATGTACTATGTAGAAAAAAAAAAGAAAATAAACAATAATCCACTTGCGGCACCGCCTCATGTACTGTGAGCGGGCTTTACGAATGCATCTTGAATCGTTAATCGGTGCAATCCGACCCTCGCGGAGACATCACGCAGCTTTTTGTGAAACTGAGACTGTCAGATGTCACTAATTAGCAACGCTCGCTTCTTTGTGTTTCACTTTACGTCAACTGTAGATACTGTTTAACTTTTAACTGTTTAGCAAACAAAACTAGACGTGTTTAGACTAAATATTATAGGATTATTTTAGTATTTCAATTATACAGGGTATATCAAGACTGCTACCGAAAACGAAGCCGGGTGGTAGTTTAAGCGACTTCAGACACAATGCAACAGAAAAAGTTGCAAAAAAAGTGACAATTTTTTGGGTAATTCAATATTTGGGTGGTAAATACATTTTTTCCTAAGATAATAGTGTTTACCCTTTTATTTATAAATAATCTAGGGTATAAAAGTGTTTAAATTATTATTTTAGCAAAAACTATGGATTTACCACCCAAAAATGACGATATTTAAAAAATCATAAAAAATAATTGTCGCGTTTCTTTGCGAAATTTTTAGTTACATTGTGTTTGTAGTCACTAAAACTACCACCGGGTTCGTTTTCGGTAGCATTCTTGAGATACCCGGTATACTATAAGTGGATGATTTTAAAGAATTTTGGTTGATTTTGTAAAAGTGTTCGCTATAATAATTGTTATACTAAAGTTACCGTTTTCTATTCATACTGTGTGAACCTATTTGTGAGACTGAAATGTCTCTCGTAGTTCCTGATACCCACGATACAAGATTCAATCTTAGTGTGGGGTCAGTCCTTTTGCTATAAGACTTTCTACGGCATGTTGCTTAACGTTACCTTTTTTATTTTGACCTACATGATTTAGCGTTTATGTTATAGTCAAACCTCGAAATTAAAAAATCCGGGTAAAGACCTTTGAGTATAACACTTATAACAACAAAGTGAAAACTAGTAAATGTTAGATTATTACATTGTATTCAGGCGTTGGGTTCTCAATAGTGAATCAGTCTTTTTCTCAATAGACTATGAAATAAATTTGTCAATAATATCATAACGTAAATAATATTAATACTGCTGTGTATAACAAGAACATTAAAACGTTCACAACGAAAGTAAACACAACGTTATGCTTATACTGCTATTATAGATTAATCGTCGACAAAATAAGAACCTTTACAATACAAGCAATATTGAGACTGATTAAAACACACTTTAATTCTCCACCTCGAACTCTATGAAACCAACTCGCAAAAAAATGAAAATACGAAAATAGAAACGAGTTTTTAGTTTTTATTTATCTGTCAAAGACGCAGACGTCTGCAGATAACTTTCCTTTGCCCGATCCGTCGGAGTTACACAAAAAAAAAATGTTATTTCTACCTGTATTTGAGCGTCTAAGCCAACCTATCTAAATGGATATGCAAATACATTGGATATTCGCATGGATCGTTCGATTTCAAGGGAAAGGACCGAGCCAGCCAGTTTTAAATATTCCATATGCGGTCAAGCGTAAAATGTACAAAGAAAATGTATTACCCATCTTTTATTGCATTTCGATCCGTTTTGCGGTGACCACGTACTGCGAATTCATTCCATTGTTATGTATGATATATATTGGAAATATTATATTTTGTGCTTCTCATGTATGTTTGACAGTGTGCATGGTTGGGATCGGCAGAAATGCGACTAACGCTACCCAACCGAAGCCGGGGAGTCGAGCCGATGGCCTCGCACGGTATAATTTGTCACGGACAAATCTTATGTTTTTTTTTTTGCAAACCGAGAAACTTAGTTTGAACGGTGTGGCTAACTTTGAAATCGATTTTAGTACACATTGCAAACTACAAATAGGCAGCTGATGATCAGACCCCTAAGGAGCTCTGTAATTATTGTGATTGTCATGTCGATGAGTCGTCATCAATGTGGATCATTCACAGCACCTGCTGTTATTCTGTAATTGATTTCTTCAGTTCGGCAAAACACGATTTTTATACAAGACGTAAAAAGATTTGATCTAATATTTTGCCACCAGTGAAGTCAACTGAAATTATCTAATATATAGAAGCCAAAATGTTTTAACACACTATTTTATATCCGACCTGGGAATCGAACAAATAAGTTCATGCGTCAAAGCTTTTGTAAACAAATAGTAAAATAAATGAAAATGGTATGAAAAGACGTTCTCGTGAAAACATGTATAATAAAATTATGTGAAACAGAATTTATAAAGGGGTACTTTATTATCTGATCAAATCCAGTAACACAATAGCAAATATTTCCACAAATACTCAATTAGCCTCTTACCTTGTTAATTAGACGCGGCTCAAAAAGGCTCAACTCCTTAAGTACCAACTCAATCAAATTCTGTTTCCCGTAAGAAATGAACCCTTTTTCTCAGATGTCACCAGTTTTGTTGGTGTCAATTGCACGTTGACGGAGGGTACGGCTAATTGAAATAAATATTTGCTAAAGGAATTTTCTTTCCGAACGTTTCTAAATTAGAACGCGGAATTTACCTTCGAGTCTTGTTTTGATTTAACATCTTTATGCTGTCAGATGCGGATTTTAGAATTGCGGGTAAATGTTTTGACTTGAATAGATTGACATGTTTTATTTTTGTAGCTACTAATTGGAGGGATTGCAAATATGCTCATCCTGAATTTTCTTTTGTGCGCATTGATAGCCTTATTATTATTTACCTCGTAGATTATTATTTTTTAAATAGTTTTTTTTTTGTTTATATCTTAAAAATCCAAATTTGTTACATTTGGACATTTTTAGAAAGCCAATTTAAAGTAGTATATGGTGCGTGGTGGCCTGTTGGTAAACGGAACAGACGCGGCTGCCAACATGTTCACGGTGGCCGCGGGTTGGAATTCTGACTTATCGGAGACACGTGTGTATTGATAGTCAATCACCACGCACTAAAACGGTGAAATCTGCATACCATACTGGATTTATAAGAATTTCTATGGTATGTAAGTTTACCAACCCGCATTAGGCCAGCGTGGTGGACTATATGGCCTAACCACTATCAGTCGTACTCTCGATTGTAGAAGAGGCCCGTGTCCTAATGCTAAAATCAATTTAAAGTAGCAAATATAAATTTAAAAAATACCCTCAACTTAATTTATAATTAGTGGTAAAACAATATTATATATTATAAATATATATATATAATATACTTATTAAGGCGAAAAACACGACACTTCTTCCACAAACAGGTATTTTCACATTTATACATAAAGTCACATACAGTCGGAAAGCATTTAAAATTTTCGACATAAACTCCCGAATATTAATAATATAATCTTCAATACAATTCATGTCTTCATGTCTAAAAAATCTAATGCGTTTCCGGTAGCCTTCATATATTTTTAGCAATTCGTAATATCTCTGGGATTGGCTTACCGAGTTTTATTACACTATTATTGTTATTTTATTACCAATGCTGTCGTAAGACACTCATAACATAATAAAATCACATATTAAAATTTGAAGAATAATAAAATTTTCTGATTAAGTGGTATTAAAAGTTTTTTTTAATCCAATTTGTTGTAAATAGAGTTTCCATCACATTATGTAAGTTTCAAAATTATTTTACCTAATAACATTTCAACAACATGAATAAACGGATTTCCCGGATTTCTGATTTCCCAATACTTCATATACTTGCATGTTGTAAACTCAACAATGCCAGAGAAAATGGAAAAAATATAATTCTCAAGAATTATAAAACTTAATATCTGTAACTTTTTTATCCTTTCAGATGAAAAAGAATACCTTTGATACCAACAACGAAGGCAATCGAATACCCCGCTAATTGGATGGTAAAATTTAAACTGCTTGTAAAATCTGCTAATGAAATATTTTTCTGCTTTGCAGGACAAAACATGAAACTCCTAGGAAAAAATTGGTGATGGAATAGTCTCCCGATAAGGAGGAACTCATAGGTACTAATTTACAAGACTTAGCGCATTTACAAAACAGTCGATTCTAGCTATTCACGGAAAAACTTCCTTAAGAGCAACCACTTTCCCCACCCCACTCCATACAGAAATACCAAAACAGCATAGAAAAAGACGAAAAAACGAGTCCCAAGAAATGCAAAGGTTTAATACCTGTAACTTTTTTGTTCCTTTCAAATGCAAAGAATATATTTAATACGGAGAGCAACGAAGGCAATCGAATACACCGCTAATGGGATGGTACAATTGAAACTGCTCGGTGGAAAATCGCGCTATAAGTATGCATCACGGCGACGCTGCGGCTGATGTTTTCTCGAGATGTCTAGCCGATCTAGACCGGGCTAGGGATGAAACCTAACCAGTGGTGGATAGTTTTTTAATTTTTTGGTGTATGCTGGAAGAAGAAAAATTATATTTGTGATTGTTGGATGAATTTAAATTTAAATTTTGAAATTAAGTAAAATATATTATTTTTATGAATATTTTTAGATATTGTTTTGATTTTAGATATTATAAAGCCAAAAAGTTTTAAAGGTTCTCTCTGATACGTATCTGACATGACTTTTATCATAGTTTGAGGTTAGGACCGAGTATATCAAGAACTACGGAAAAACACGCCGGACAGGTTCTATCAAGAACTACGGCAAAAAAGCCGGGTGGTAGTTTTAGTGACTTTAGACATAATGCAACTAAAATTTCCCGATATTTTTTGTAATTTTTTTAATTTTCACCCTGTTTTACTGGTAAATCCACAATTTTTGCTAAAATAATAATTTATACTCTTGCGTATATAGCGTCTATAAAAATAAAAGGGTGTACAATACTACTTTTGATAAAACTATGTATTTACTACCCAAAAACGACGATAGGAATAACAAACTAAAGTCAAAGAAATTTTATATAAAAAAATAAGGCTTTGTATTTGAAATCATTAAAACTACCATCTGGCTTCGTTTTCGGTAGCAGTGTTGATATACCCTGTATAATAACTATACCCACAAGACTCGATTGTAGTGTGAGGTCAATACTATGTATGTGGCTGTTGACTGTATTTATTTATTTATTATTACATAAAAGCCGATTCGGTAAATTCGCAAGCCGAATCGTACCATCCCTACTCAATACCATTAGTATTGGAGGTTCAGTGCTAATACTATGTTTCCAGCTCTGTATGTATGGCCAATAGTAATATAAGTAAATAGATATTGAATCGCACACGGATTCCTCGTATGATACTAAATTCTTAAACTATCGTTGGGATAGAATAAAAATTTCATTTACACTAAATAGTCTGTTGTTATAAACTTGAATAGTATTTTTATTTTTGGTCGTTGATGGTAATTTTGTCTATATGGCAATGTTGGTCTATATGAATTTGTATTAGTATCTTTAATATATTAATATATATTATGTGAATTAGTTTATTTGATAGTATCTTAGAAAGAAAACATATCATATTAGTTGCCTGAGGCTGATATTTGCGCCTCGTATCGTGATTGGTACAGACCTATTAGATTTTGAAAGGGTATGAAATTAGTAAACGTTTGGTGATAGTTCAGTCTACTCCTTAGGGGATACAAGCGTGAAATTACGTATGTTATGGAGTAATTTCAAAATACGTCTTTGTTGCAGATGTCCATAAAGAATACCATAATGCTTGATTTTAGATAAGGACCTAAAATCGAAGTAGTTAAACAAAAAAAAAAAAACATTAAAAACTATTCAATAGATTCTACATACGCGTACATACATACATTCATAAACTCACGCCTTTTTCCCGCTAGGGGTAGGCAGAAGTGCGACCAGGACACACATATTTCGCCTTATGTGTTCCGCCCCACGATCTACAAACGAGTACAATGTAATCATATTCTAATTAATTGTTATTTCTTTTTATTTCAAGAAAGTTAACCATGCTTTTACAGTAAAGTCCCGGCTATGGCGACAGGAAAGATTCGTATTGTGTGATGGAAGTCCGGAGTCCCACTGAAAGCCTGAAAGGTGACTTGTTGCACCGCTTTGTGCTGAGAACACAAGGGTAATTTCAAGTAGGCCACGACAGGAGGAAAACGAAAAGAAACTGTATGAAGTCGAGCGGGGTAATTATGAAACACGTGTTTTTTGTGTAACATGCAAGATTTGGTACACAAGCTTTGGGTTTTAATTAATTTGAGACCTTTTTTAATTGACTTTATTTACAACTAACAGCTACCTACTAGATCATATTATGTTTTATTTAGAATTTAAAAAAAACTTGTAAATTGAGTTAATTTGATCAAAAAAAATTAAGTAAAATTATTTATTTATTTATATTGACGCAAATGTTATAAATTCTGTGAGGTCTTGGAGACGTCGGAAAATTAAATGTTCAAATTAAATCAATCAACTTATTTAACTTATTAAAACAATAAACAAATCTGCTATAAAACCAGTGAAGAGGTGGTTTTATATTCTTTATGTATTACAAATTCTAGGTTTTCAGGGGTCGCCGCACCAGATATATGTATTTGAACCGAGGGAAATCGTTACCATTTTTGATTAGTGTTTACCATGAATAATGATAATAAATAGTATAAAAACAACATCCAATTGTTTGTGTAATCCACAGGTGTTAGTTTCGAATTTGGGTATTTGTGAGATAGAAAAGTCAAAAAATATCCATGCACAAGACTCGATCTTAGTGTAGGGTCAGGACTATGTAAGTGACTGTGGAGTGTATTTAGTTATTTATCCTTTTAAAAAGAAACTTGTATTATAATAAACCACATCCACAACGATTTATAATTCCCAAAATACACACAAACACAAAAATAAAGCTTACTTCCTCTTTAAAAATAATCTCTGCATTACATAACACGCAGACAAAAAACAAAAGCGATAGCGAGACAATGCGGTGGGCTGTAAGTTGTGGGCGGTGCGAGTGTACCGAACGACTGCACGTACGGGGTACGTTAACGTCCTTATTTATAACGTTAATACAGCTGATATGATTACTCGTAGTGATGGCTGGTGTATTTCGGGATATTTTGCCGAATTAAAAGCTGAATAATACTGAGTATATCCAGACTGGTATGGAAAACGAAGTCAGGTGGTAGTTTTAGTGTTAGGTGGTAGTCTTAGTCACTAAAACTACTACGGCTGCGTTTCGGTCGCAGCAAACCTGTATTATTGATCAACTCAAATATACCAAGTTTCTGGTTCAGTCTATGTGTAATGTGTGTAAAAGGTTTTGAGAATGAGATAATAGGCTATTGGACAATATTGAAAATATACTACGAATTGTGGTCATCCGGCAAGATAATAGCATAGAAAAGCATATTTCACGATAATTTGAACTAAATTAAGTTTATTTTTTGTAAAATACACGAAATAAAATTGATTAAAAAAAGACATTTCTCTGTGACCGGAACGCTCTGTGATTGGTTGCAGCTCTCGTGACGTCATCGCGCAGTATAAAGCTTTGTCAATTCATTGTAGGAAGTATTTGGGGCTTGTGATTATAGATCTAAGTCAAATGTGGTTGAAATTCGCGATTTTTCTGAAATAGTTTTCAGACCTTATCTAAGAAATCTTTAGACTTATTAAGCCATTTCGTGGGCGAGTCTCAGAATGGAGTAAAATTTTGTACCAGTTGATAGCAGCAAGCTACCTAAGAGAGATGCGTTGATGGTTGCACATTTCTTTAAAAATAACGCTTATTAATATGCTGCGGAACTTAAAAATTTAAAAACAGCACTATAAGTAAAAGTATTTATTTATAGATTATTCTATTCATTATTAGATTATTCTATAAATAAATACTGTTACTTACAAATATTTATAGTATGTTGAAAAACACTTAGAAATATATTTTTGTTTCACATATCTGCAGGGGAATCCTATGGAGACGATGCGATTATTTTAATGAAAACAAATAATTTTAGTTACATTGAGAATATATGTCTTTGTAAATTAATATTTACATCGAAATGATCTTCACACATAAAAACGTGCCCATGGGATGAAATGCTTTTTGGGTCTCCCCGAGCTAGGTCTAACCACAGTTACATTATTTTATCACGTTAACTTAACCGTCTTATTTATGAAACCTATGAAAGCTAATGTTATAAGGAGGGCCTAATAACTGCGACACAGTTACAACAACTGCAGTTATTATGACAACATTTTATTGTTCCATTGCTTGTTGGTTCAGAAATAAACTTTATTTTATTTACAGTTTACGTCTTTTCGGATTCGTTGGAATTGAAACAAAGAGTTTTTTCGGACCTTTTATACTCGTATTTGTGCATTGTGACACCACACACCATTTATACACCACTATATTAAATAATAATGAAGAAAACTAATAAAAGAAGCTTCGTCGCTATCGTATTAGTAAACAGTTCACTGCGCTGTGACGTCATATCTCAAACAACCAGCGCCATCATTAAAAACAGCGTTCTTGGCGCACTTTTGGAAATTTAAATTTTATCATTGTTTTTCTTCATAATTTAGTAAAATATTTCGGAAATATCAATGTAGTGAGCTTAATATGCGATACAGGATAGTTTAAAACCATTATAGAAAATTAGTCAAATACCCTATTGTGTAACCCATACCTAATTAGAAGCATGCTCAAACAAATATCTTAGTTTACAACTCTTTATTGTACATAAAACTTAATAAAATAATTTTACAATCAAGGGACTTAAGACATATAAGTTGGTACAAACGGCGGTGTTATCGCTAACGGCGATCTCTACCAGACAACTTTTAAATGAATATCTATACTTTATCTCACATGATATCTAAGATAACAAATATTTATAATGTTGCGGTAAATGAATCACTTCAAGTATGGAAATATAAATCAGTTCCATAACCGAACTTGACATTATTCGATAATCGATTGCATATTTCGGCAATAAACTTCCGAATTTTAGAAACATGTGAACTTTATCGATTACTAAATCATCGATTACATTCTACCAACTGTTACACATCCCGAACAGTAGCCGAATATGTTCCCCGGCACAGCACTGCGTAGCGGACACCAATATTGCAGTCGAGAGCGCTTCAACGTTATTTACTGCTTGCATTTACTGTGAGTATTAGGAACGTTTTTGCCAAATAATTATACTTGGATGTGGTTTGTGGATTCATATTAATCCCATATTGTATATAGATGTTTGAACTTCAAGCTTGAGTTAAAACGTTTGTCATTTTTTTACGAAACTACTGAAGAGTTTGGGATAAAACTTGGCAGAATTATAGTTATTTGATCAGAATAAAATGTTGTCTATATTTTCAGTTCTTTCAGTTGGACAGCCTCCGTCACGCAGTTAGTAAGACGCCGACTGTGAAACGAGAGGTCGTGGGATACCAACCCAGTCATAGAAAAATAGTGCCAGACACTGCAAAAGAATTATTTGGACACACAAAACTTGCATTCGATATAAATATTATTTATTAATTCTTTCAACAAAGATTTATCAAAGTGCGGTGATCTCACACATTTAATTTCCTATAAATTTCATCTACTACAAGGTCATTTAGATCCCCGCACTAAGACAAAAGTTTTACGCGGTTCACAGATATTTGTTAAGGGACTAGGTGTTTGTGGGACCGAAAAGTCTCTCGCAGTTTTTGTTACTCACGACATTAGACTTAGTTGATCTTAATGTGGGGTTAGGACTATGCATGTGACTGTTGGGTGTATTTATTATTACTTTTTACGAAAATATGTGTTATAAAAAAGTAAAAATATAAAGAATTTTCATTACAAGATCAATCCACAAATAAAACCCATCAAGTGCACCGTCTGGCCTGAAATAAATTTTTAACACAACCCTTTGTATTTCACAATAGACCACAATTATATTTTTTATACATTTTTTATTCCATGCCATTCTATTTATTCCTTTGAACAAAACGCAGACAATCTTTTTCTGCTTTCAAAGACCTTGTTTTCACAAACACCAGCTGTGAAGGAAAAATCTATCTTGTACTGAATGAGAAATATATACGCCGTTTGCGACTTATTGTACTCTGCAATACTTTATATGAACTTGTGTAGTGGAGAGTAATTAAAAGTCTCACGAGAAGAAGAGTAATTTAGATATTATTATGGTAAATGTAAATTAATAAGGAGTGATTAATTAATTAAAGTGATTCTAATCTTTAATTTCCTGGTCAATCACTCTCATTAATTTTTTTCTATATTAGAAAGTCTTTTATACTTTTTAATAATATTTAGAGTAATTAGATTTACTTTTATTTTATTGTAGTAAATACATATTTGCTTAATATTTGCTCTCTTGAATTCTCTAAAGTTACTTTTAATTGTCAAAGATGTTAGTGTGTAATTGACAGGTTGGCAGTCTCCAATACCCATTCTAATAATGTAATATCTCGTTTCCCTGCAAATAAACCGAAATAAACAAAACAACCGAGACAAAACACGATCGAATTATTGTTATAATGAAATGCTTGAAAGCGAATTCTAAATGCGAGCGATTAATTAAAATTTGCAGTAATCGGGAATCGCGAGAGACGTGGGCGTGCTTGGTTATCCGATTGTTTGCAACATCTATGTAACGAACCTGCCCACTACACACTCAGCATAGAGAATAGAACAGGGTTGCCAGTTGTTAAATATGTTTTTACTATTTTATGTATGGGAATTTTTGTTGGGTTTTGAAGTTGGATTGTTGGAGAATGGCCAAAAATGTTAACGTTTACTCTCTTTTTCTTTACCGTTCTTAATATTTTAAGAGTTGATGCTATATGTAACTAAAAGTATAGTGTTTATGGTCGGCAGTTTTTATTTACTCTACTTAAGTGATTACTTAGGCAAACCAATTGCTTAGTTGTTGGAGGTTGTAAAATCGACGTAGACGTAAAATTTTCATGAATGTTTATTAGCAAGTATTTTTACTGGTAGTGAAAATACCCTATTACTATTTACTAACTTTAAATTGGCAACACTAATCTAGGTAAGTACTTAAAAGTCAACCTAAGGTTTGTCATCAAATAGGTTTTATTATGGAAAATTCTATGACCGAACGCTGATGACTAATTGACGAAGATAAACAAACGAGCATAAGCTTATATGGAGAGATAAGAATTGCTGGTCAAGTAATGCGTCGTATTTTAAAAGTGACATGCAATGTTTACGAAAGAGATACATACATTTGCTCACTACTTAATGTCTTTATTGCAATGAATTATAAGTACATTTCTATGCGTGTGAATGGTGAAGAATGTATAACATATTTGTTATGTAATTTGACTACATTTTTAAGTAGATTTCAAAAGCCTTGAATAAAATATCGACACCGTAGTTAGTGATTACTGGGAGTAAACTATATAACATTACTTGGGCTTTAAAAGTAATTTATCGGGGTGGCGATTGCAGGGCAGGGTCACGAAGTGGTTAATTAAAGGCAATAAAAAATATTAGCAAAGAGAGTCAAGGTTAAATACTTGCATCGTATATGGGGCACATGACTAATCGAAGCTCAATACTTGGCTTCCATTATTTACCTAATAATATACGTGATAAGTAGTCAATAACGTTATAGGCGAGGCGATTGGACGTAATTTCTAAATCATTAATATTAAAACATCGATTAATTTACAACTATTTCATGAATCACAATAAATATATTTTGGATGCATTCCATATATCTCATCAAAATATCGCTCGCCCCCTATCACATCGTGGGATGGCAAAAACAAGGCCAAATGTAGGTATCCCGGTAACACCTCTGCCTACCCCTTCTGAGAAAAAGACGTGCGTATAAACGCATACATAATATATGTAAAATTCATCAAAACACCGTAACCAAACATCGTAAACAATTAATATAACCCAAACAACATTCCTAAGTTTCCGTCGGGTGTAATCGCGTAGGACATGAAAAATGGGCAATTCGAAAGTGCGCAGTGAAAATCCAGTACAACGTGAATCACCATTCACAAGTGATTCATTCGAGGTCAGCGGTTAAGATTGACTCACCGATTTGCAAAAATAAACACACGTAAAACGTCATTTCGTATTTGTGGTAATTGCAGTATTTATCATTTGTTTTTGAATAATGCTGTATTTGGAAACTGTCTTTTGATTTTAACAACCTATTTGTGAAGTAATAATAAAAAGACGGCGAAAATAAGATACATAATTGTGATTTAAATGGCATGAACCATTGAAATTATAAATTGATTAGAAAAAGAAAGAAACAAACAAAATGAAAATAAAGAAGACATTGAAATAAAAATATTATTTACGGTTTGATCGCGGATTTGGGTTAATTTTTACATTTTTTTAACTTCCCGACGTTTCGTTTACTTTAAAGCATTTGTGGTCACGGGTCGTAAATAGTAGTTTTATTTTCAAAAGAACACAATTTGTGTTGCTAAGGGAGTTTCAGTAACACCTTCCGAAGCGGTGGTAGCAGAAAGTAATGATGTAAAAAATCTTGTGAAAGATAATTTGAATAAAGAATATTTAGATTTTAACAAAACAGTCACACTTTAATTTCAGAATTCGTTTATTCCAAGTCCGTTTATCACGACAATTGCCTTATTGAAATCTTAATAATAATGGAAGAGTAAAGCTATGATCAACACTACAGCATGTTACATTATAAGCTTCCTAAATCAGGGTTGTATAAATGTCTCATAAAAACCGGCAGAAAAAACTTTTGCTTCGCTCGGTTACTGCAGTTGCCGGGAGCTTAATAACTCGTGCTTTTTACTCTACTAAGCTTATACGAGTATACACAACGAAAATCCCGCAGCACAACTGCAATCTCTTAGATGTCATTTTTCTAACATGTGAACTGCTTGTTTATTTATCGGTCTTGTATTCAAATTATGACTAAGGGCCGGTTTTTATAATACATCTATCTTTAACTAAAGATTTCATTAGATATTTCGATGTATATTTCAGCTAACAAAGGCTGAGATATGTAGACATGGTGCATGTATTATATTTATTGATCGCTAAGCAACATAAAACTATATATGTCTAACTTTGTTTATTGAAGCTGAGAATTATATCGACATAGTAATCCAACCTCTAGTTAAAGATAGATATAGAAACCAGCCGGAACTGGAGTAACTACTATGATTTAGGTTATACGTAAGACTGACTTTTTTGAGTGATTTAATTATACTGATTTTATAGGATATTAGAATTGCTTATTACAGCATTTGCAATTCAATCAAAATCAAATCGCAAAGTTTGACCTGCAAAGCGGCCTCAGATCTAGACAGCTATCTAGGTTAGCTAGACAAAAAACAGACTTAAATGTACCAAATAAATTAATCATAATTTCTTTGTAGTACATTTAAATCTTGGTATAATTCAAGGGGCTTATATATTTGAGTTCGAACATTGGCACCGTAACATAGTTGTGCCCGTGCGCTTTTCTGTCACTAGTAGCACTTCGTGGTGAGACAATATAGTTGCAACTGCAGCCAATTATAATGAACCAAGGGGTGATAAAGTATGTTAGACGACTCACCGAAATTCTGCCCACGAGACTGGATAGCACCGACAAATACAAGCATATTGAGTCACCAAACACTATTTGCAACATATTGTCAATAACACAACCGATTTCGAAGAGTATTTTTTTCTCTTTATTTATTAATTTAGAGGCTTTTAATTGACACGATCATGCTAGCCTCATTATACCTTATAATTATTAATAGTCTCGGGAAATTTTACAGCTGTTGATGTAGCGGTAAAAGCAAACTACCTTCAACTAAATGTATTTCTGATTAAGTACAAGTACCTAAAACGATTATATCGCTTTTGTTACAAGTCATATTTTTTCTATTGACGGGTGGCGAAATTAGGAACTAAAAACCTATATATAATCTATTTACCACATTATTTGTTGAAATATGTTTTCATAATAGAAACAACAAGCATTTATACTTGTAATGTAATAGTATTAACATGCCCAATAGTTTTCGCCTAGTTTTTTCTCTTTACATAATAAAATGTAAAGAGAAAAACTGTCCATGTTATTTTGACAACAGCATGACAACAACGCATTCGAACGGGGACTGGACGGGATCTGTACTAAATTATTTCTAGGCTTTCGTTGATAAATACTCGACAGGACTAGAAACCTTGATTTATAAGTTCTTAAAGCATACATATTATGACGTTAAATTGATTGGTATAGCTGTATCCAATGGTGACAGATCTATTGCCTATATATATATACAAATGCTTTTTAGTATATCACAAAATATAGTTACTACACCACACTACATCGTGTATTGGCATCGGAACAGAAAATAAAAAGACCACAAGATTTTCTCAGAATCAAACTTCATTGAATCGCAATTCGGATTCCGAACAGTAAATACGTTCAATCAAGTAAGACCGCAAAAAACTCATTACAGCCAGCCCTGAGAATAGTTTTCACGAACGAACGGCTAGATGCTCGGAATAACTTAAACAATGCGTCTGAAATCTTGTCTAACTGCTTGACATACCGAGTGTTCAATTCTCGGCGACGGGTTTGTCTGCGGCTGCCTACCTACCTGCTACGTCTTGGTGTTTTCTACCCGGTTATATCGAAGCCATTGTGACTCGATTGACATGTGAAAATGGTATTTTTTTCTCATTTCAGACAATAGTGATGAATAAGTATTGCTTATATTTCGAATCTTAAGTTCTGTTTTGTCATTTTCGAGTGAATTTTTGAGTCTTTTGATTTTAGGGAGAAAACTTAATTAAGAAGCGACATAATAATGATAATAATATGAACAATGCGTCTGAAATTTTGTCTGTCGTTGGCGGATGCCTAGCTACCTGCTAAGTCTTGGTGTTTTCCACCCGTATATATCGACTCCATTTTGATTTGATTGAGATGTGAAAATGTTTTTGTCCGATTTAAATAGGGATGTTTAGATGCATATTCGTGAACATTAAGTATGATATCTCCTTTTCAAACGAACTTACGAATTCATAGAAAATTGTAGTCAAAGTAATACTAGTAGTAATTAAAACAGAGATTTATATTTACTTCATTAATATGTTATGGCCCCACCTTAGCTCAAGCACATAGGTTCTTTTCAAAAACCTAATTATCAGATCTGTAATTTTTTTGTAATATTTTTTTTTTATTGCTATGAATGGCGAGAGGAGCATGACGTTCGCCTGATGGTAAGCGATACGACCGCTCATGAACAGTAGCAAAACCAAACAACACCTTGAATTACAAAACAATGCTTGGCACTCCACTGCGCTCGCCATCCTGAGACATAAGATGTTAAGTCTCAATATGTCCAGTAGTTACTATGGCTACAATGCCCTTCAACCCGAAACACAACAGTGCGTTTACACTGCTGTTTGACGGGAGAAATAGACACTGCGGTGGTACCCACCCAGATGGCCTCTCACATATGAGAGAGCTACCACCAGTAATTTTCCAACAAAATATTGTTCGGCTTCAGTTACATCATACTCCTAGTAGTTTTGGACCTACGGACATTTGTATTGTGCTAACAAGGTTATACTGCCTATTTTGAAAATCCATCTTAAGTCTTTAATAGTATGACGTATTATAAATTCAACACAATTTTTAAATGAATATTTTTGATCTAAAATATTCAAAAGCATTAAAGATGTTAACTGTAGATCTGTTATTATTTTTATTTTCTTTAAAATCTTGCAAAATGAGTGAATCGAAAACGCATAATTCTTATATTTAAGCGAAGTTTCAGACTCTACTCCGTTAAAAATCTGAATGTCAGTTATTTTATACGAAAACTTTGGAAGTTAAAACCAACAGAAGGTCGGGGGTTTTGCATACATTTGCCAAATTGTTGAATTTGCATTAGACAGTTGTGTTTACACAAGAATTGTTGTGATTTATTTTTATATATAATTCTAGATTTATTTCAAGTTATTTGATAATGTAATTTAGACGGTCACGTGACGGTAATTTGCTTGAGTGTTTTACCATGACATTTGGTAATTTCTCATTTGTTTGGAGACTAATTTGTAGTCCTTGAAAATAATGGAACTTTTGACCAGACTTCAATGGAAATTGGTTTAATCACGAGTAAGAATGTACGAGTTAATCATTTTCAATATTATAAGCGTGCATTTGTTTCTTATTGTTGAACATAAATTTATGAATTGGCATACATATATACACGATTAATATGCATCATATAATCAAAAAAAGTTATTAAAAATTATAATTCGTTATTTTATAAGGGGTTTATTTATATATTTTTAAATGAGAATAACCAGATTTTTTTTTAATTATCTCCATTATTATTCATATTTAAACCATCCAATAATCTTGTCAAAATATCATTAAGTATATTCCTTTTCTACGTAATTCCTTAGCAGTAATCACACCAATTTTCCCTTCTCAGAAATCCGGGGCGCAATCTTTCAAATAGAATATCTACCGAGAAATATCTTAAAATAGAAAAATGTTTTGTACAAGAATATTTACCAGTCTGTTTGTAAGTGTTCTTAACAATTCTAAGTACTAAAAGAAAAATGGTGGAATTGAAAAATAGACGTCCGTTTGTACGTATACGAAGACTTTTATCATACCTGCCTTTACAAATACATCTAAGTTTTGTACCTGCATTAAGCGAACTTTACGTCTGAGTCGAGAGTTATTTATCTTGTTTAAGTTGTTTCGTCTATCGTCAGTTTGGTTTTAGGTTATAAGTTACAAGGAGGTTGTAAATAAAATGTTAGAGTTTGATTCCCAAGACATTTTGTTTCTTTTTATTCAGTCTCATTTGCATTTATTTTGCAGAAGTTAAATATATGCAATGATTTATTACTGAATAATAAAAAAAAATAAGTCGTAAAAAATTGCAATTATTGATTATTAATTCCAAAAAAAAAAACTCGCATACGAAACAAATACATGTAAGTTTTAGATTACAGAAATATTTCTCTTAATAAATGCATCGCATCTGCGTCCTATGCGTAAAATAACTTATTTATTTTTAAAAAGGTATACCGAAACGTGACATTTTCACTATTAGATATTTAGAAATCTTCACAAATTTATACTTATTTGTTTTGGGGATAATATGGTACCTACATTAAGCCCATTATGTGAAGCTACTTTCACGAATATGGCTGGACAATGTTTCAAAGTGCATTAAGTTGTGACCACTAAAATACAATTTCTAACACTCAGCGAGACCCCTTTTGCAATATAGTGTGATCATTAACTATTATTAATGTTCTATAGTCATGCTGCAGACACTTACAAAATAATTATTAACTACTAGCGGGCCGACCAGGCTCCGCCTGGATGCATGTTAAATTCCGACTATTAATTTAGAATATTGACCAATAGGACCACGAAAAACGAATAAAATTTCCTCATATTTGCTATAAATTTTATTACTGCTTCCTCCCTAGGTCATAGCATGATCATATATGGCCTATAGCATTCCTCAATAAACGACCTATCTAACACAAAATAAATTTTCAATTCGAACCAGTGTTTCCTGAGATTAGAGGTAACAAACAAACTCTTCAGCTTTATATATTAGTATAGATTTTATGAAAGAAATACTGTTGCTTCATTGGTCTAGTAGTAGCGGGCGTGGACTGCGCCCTTAAGCTATGGTGTTCGATTGGCAATCCAGATTAAGCCATTTGGTTTGAATTTTTGGCTTTGAAGTATGCCACAAACGTGTTATCATTGCGTATTATTTATACAATACTAGCGGTCCCGACCCAGCTTCGCCTGGGTGCATATATTTTTGATTCCACTCCACACCAAATCCATGTTATTTTTCATATAAACTCTTGTATACCTAAACTTGACGTAGCTATCCTATTGTCCGGCCCAATCCCGTCTCATCCGTCTGTTCAGTCCCTTCCCGATCCGTCCCGTCCTTTCTCTTTATTTTCCATCCCGTCGTATAACGTGCATTTACATTTCGTCCTATCAAATCTGTCAGCTATCCCAGCCCTCTCCCGTACTTTCCACTCTATTGTATCCCGTCTCTCCATATACATGTACATATAAAGATTGCCTTATGAAATTTTAACATTAAAAACTTAAGCGTTTTTTATTGTCTATCCAATATTCCTTCCCTTATTTCAGCACCAAAATGCTGTTTTTCTAAATAATATTGGACGCCATTATATTTTGTTAGTAATAAAGTAATAATAACCATTAAAAAAAAAGAATTGGCCAAATTGGTCCAGGCGTTGTTGAGTTATCCGCTTACCAACACATTTTGCGATTCATTTTTATATTATAGAAGAAGATATAGTCCACTTCGCTGGCTTAGTGCGGGTTGGCGGATTTTATTTCACGTAGAAACTAATCCGAAAAGTCAGAGGTGTGCCCTAGAATATAACCCGTGACCATCGTTAACTTGTTGGCAGTCGTAGACGCGACGTACGTTACCATATACAAATTAATAAAACCTTCATACTGCCTTACCAGTGACGTAAGTAGTAGAACAAATATTTAAAAATATAAAACTGCATATCGTTTCATTATAATGTCTAGATACGGCATCAACGTACCAATATTTTTTTATACTTGAGTCTGAAAACAATACTAATGCGGAATTTAAATTTGTCCCCCAACGCATCTAAAAGTATCTATTCAAAAAACAATGTCCTTTATGAAAACGAAAAATTATAATTAGATATATTTTGGTGTACTCCGGCAAAACGCTTCGATAGAGCATACTTTGTTTAAAACTGTTGCAATAATCTCAAAAAATAATGGGCTATTTTGGTAGATATGGACATCGTTCTATTTTACATTTAACAAAATTACACGCAAGACGCCGTATCTAGATAATATTATATACACGTTTACATTTTTTTTGAATTCTGTCCTATTTCGTCAGCCGTCAATGAAAGACAATGGAATGATACTAAACAAAGTAATATTTAGGGAAAATGATTCATCTTTTATAATTATGTTTTCGTCGAGTTTTCATTATTTTTAAGATGTATTCTGCTATTCGGGGCGGGGACAAATCCAACGAACCAAAAACCATGAAAATTGGTCTAGCCAATCTCGAGTTATAAGTGTTGTAACAAACCCGACTTTGTTTTATATATATAGATTAAAACGTGAATCTTTGTTTTACAAAAATGACACGGACGGCGGAACATGTTTGATACAGTTAAAGATTATATGGAGAAGAAGTGCAGGAACCTATTGAATTTAGTTATCAAACAATTCAAGTATGGGTCGACCAAATGGCATGGATTTCTCGAGTTCTTCAGGCATCGGGCTTTTTTTTTCTCGCCTTAAAAATAAATTTCCTGAGAATTCCTGAGGCGAGAATTCTCGAGCAGAGATACCCTACCTACAAATAATTTGTTTCGAACTCTTCTTTTTTGTCTTCTTTTTAGTCAATGTGGAAAGAACAATTACTACCTCTACGCTGATGATCTCCAGATCTATACTCAAGCTCCGTTAGACAAGATGACTGATGCAATTGCTAAAATCAATACAGACATTCAACACATCTGTAATTGGAGTATAGCTCATGGTCTAAAGATTAACCCCGCTAAAACCCAAGTCATTGTTGTCGGCAGCCCCAGGATGATCTCGAGGCTTGACTTGTCCCAATTACCTGGTGTCTATTGTGAAGGTGTCAAAATTCCTTTTAGTGACTCCGTCCGCAATCTGGGCATACACATAGACAAATCTTTCACCTGGGGTCCACAGCTCTCGGATATTAGCCGGAAGGTGTTTGCTTCCGCTAGGTCCTTGCGAAGGCTACGCAACTTTTTACCCGTTACCACGAAGATTACGCTTGCGCAAACCCTCCTTCTCCCCATCCTTGATTATGCCGATGTCAGCTATCTAGATCTCACCGAAGACCAACTAAATAAACTTGAGCGTCTTCAAAATTTCTGCATAAGGTTCATATTTGGTCTTCGCAAATATGACCATGTTTCTGAGTTTCGTGCTAAGCTCAAGTGGTTACCTATTCGGCTTCGTCGGAATACTCACATTCTCTCTCTTCTTTATAATATTTTGTTTAATCCTCTCACCCCATCTTATCTTAAAGAACGATTCATTTTTCTTCATGACTCCCATTCGAGATCCTTGAGGTCGTCTGAGAATCTTAAGCTGAGAATGCCTGTGCATACCACGACAGCAATGGATAATTCTTTTACTGTCAAAGCAGTTCGGTTGTGGAACGCGCTTCCTGTTGTGGTGAGGCAGGCGCAAACGCTGTCGTCATTTAAAAAACAGATTAAAGAGCACTACCTTTCCCTTTAAAGCAGTCTTCACTATTACTTATTTTCATTCAATCATTTGGAAACTGTAGTATATTATAATTTATATATGATTTTGTATTATTTATTTTTATGTATGTATATATATATATATATATATATATATATATATTTATGGATATGTATATGTATATTAATAGTTATGTTTAATTAGTATTATTTAGCTTTAAGTAATTCTTTATTTGTTATACTGCCCTCTCTCCCTCTCCTTCATTTAAATCCATCCCATGGTTGTCTGTAAGATATTGCTGTTGAGCGATAAGACCGCCATTTGTACTCTTTATTATAATTATTTCTGTTTGTTTGTATTGTTAAGTTTGTGTGCAATAAAGATTTAAATAAATAAATAAATAAATAAACAATTAATGATACATTACTAACAAATGCATTCTTCAGAATGAGTCGAGATGATCTTTATAAAAATAATTCAGGAGAGGACAGATTTTAATTTTCAACTCCTCTTATTAATTTAACTTCCTGGTTGATTTCGTTACGGGTTAAAGACAAGTTACACATTCTCGGAGACTCACCGGGCTTCAATGCTCGGTGTCATTACAATGCGTGCCACTGTTGATCCTTGCTTACAGGTTACAGTGGGTGTGAGGGCGGGACAGTCTCCAATACCGACTTTGGTAAATCTTCTGCTATAAATGAATACATAACTGTTTAAGTATGTGAGAAAAAAAGCATTGTAGTGTTCTCATGTACAGTCGTGACCCTGGTTATCAGGCCGGACATGCCGATTTAAATGCTTCCTGTGCTGATAAAATCCAATATATTTTTAATTGCTCAATATAATAATTACGTATGATCAGTTTTATAACAAATCCTTATCTTAAATAGAGTATACAGCAGTGTTAATTTACTGTTCTGGTTTAAAGGACATTGTAGCCAGACTAAAGTACAGTACATTAAGACATAACATCTTATGTCTCAGAACGGCGAGCGTATAATTATGAAGGAAGAATCGCGACGTAATCGTGACGACAGCCTCTATGGCGCTTTGGTTGGACGCCGGCTATGAAACGAGAGGCCGCGGGTTCGATCGTTCTCGATCTTAGTGTGGGGGATGTGACTATTGGGTGTATATTTAATGTGCAACCTTGGGACATGTCGATATAAATTTCAAAGCTATATAACGTTACCTGGCACTAGTCTGGTGGTGTAATAATTTTAGTCAAAAATAACCACAAGAGTTACATAAATAATCAGGTGCCGACTGCCTCTGTGGCGCACTCTTACTACGGTACTATTACAACGCTGAGGTGTCGGAGTCGAATCCCGGCAAAGTGATAATGCATTGTTTATTCAATATCAGGAATTTGTGCCCGGTGATAGGCCCGCCGCTTGGCACATTGTGGGATGAAAAATGAAGCGAACGTAGGATGTCCTGGCAGAAACTTGGCCTACCCCTTCTGGGAAGGAAGGCGTGAGTTTATGTATGTATGTTAAAAATTAGTAACAGATTTGGTTTATTTGACTCACTAAAGCGCATCAACAGTAGCCTTGACTTTTAAATACAAACAAGTGTATTTGCGCGCATCAAAACTTTTCAGTGTCAACACCCACTCTTTAAAGTTTATACATGTGTCATTTTGTTTCCTGTCAACTCTCCTGTCTGGCCATGTCCTTATTTCTTTTATAAAAGCATAAAGCGGTGTGTACACGTAGTCGGTCGCTTATCATTAGCGTTCGTGTCACGTGGAGCTCATTGCGACGTCGAGTTAAGGAGGAATTACTCACAAAAATCGCACTCCATTAACGCCCTGCCGTAAAGCGTTGCATACACTGACAGCTTTATCGCGCCCACTTTATTTTTACAAGGAGTTTTGCAACGTCCATTGTTTTAGTAAAGGTTATAAGGGTGTGGTTATTGACGAGATTGATAAAGAAAGTTGAGATTGAGTGTGTATTGGTGATCTTTAACAGCTTTTGATAAAAACCGGCAAAATATATGACCTTTTTTAGTCAAAGTGAGATTTTTCAATCGGAACATTCTCACATGAGCTATCTAAAATTACAATGTATGCACGAAATGACGATAAGTTCCATATAATCCCAAACATATTTGGCATGTAAATAAGGTTGTTTGGAAGTTTACGTATTGAAGTTAATTGCTTAGATATAATTACATTTCAAATTGATATTTCATAATAAGAATATATCACTGTTTGTAATATATTATGCATTTAAAAATTATTTTATAACCGGTACTAAATAAATATCACAAATATTACACTATGAAAATTCGCCAGTACAATATACCCTCCCTCTAAAACTTTACCATATTCATTGCAGATCTAACGAGGCCAATTCACATAAAGAAGTCTGAATTACCGAGAGCTCTCCATCAAGGGCCGCGTTTGATGTCAGCGCATAATTTGGCGAAAACTCTATTGCTATTAGGCACCCGTTAAAACCTTAAACAAGATTACAAAGAGAAAAGTATGAAAAATTGACTAACGAACCTTTCACGCGATAATGAGTTTTAAAATATTTTATGTGTTATTTTAGGTATTTTAATATTTTAGATGGATTTTTTTTTAAAGGTATGCTGGCTATTTGACTAATGCTTTATAAGTTTTGCAGTCGGATTTTTCTTAGTTTAGATAAAGCTTCATTTAAAATTTAAAAAGTTGAAGAAAATCTTCTACGAAAAAAAAAATAATTACATTTATATGTTTAGACATTTTGAGTGACGTATATATCTTCTTTATAGTGATCCTATAATACATACATACCTTGAATTTACTATGGATCTCAGCTGATACAGTATATGCGTGTTTGTTGCAGACACCTGAAAATACGTTTAAGTGATCAAGTAAAACGGATTGTTTGTTAAGTCATCTTGTAAAATATTACTTGAATAAAGTTAATTTTATTTTTCGACCATACAATCTCGTAAGTCAGAAATTGAACATACGAATAGCTGGTGAATTACCAGATTTTGAAGTTGAAAAAAGTATTTTCCGTTGGTCACATTTTTCAGGGTGCTACGTCACGGTACAAATATAAAAATGACCAAAAAATTAGATGTAGTAATAAATACCACTACCGGAACCTCGATTTTAATCGGGGAACCCAAGGTAAAAAGGGCCTAATGCTATTCCACTGAGCTATTTCGTATGTATTTTTTGGGTAGTGGAAATTATCATTACTTTCAGAACCAGCATCAATCAATATTAACATCTCCCGCTTTCAATTGCTTTGTTTGATTACTAACTGATGCCGGCGACTTTATCTGCGTGTTATACAATATTTAATAATAAATAAATAAATATATTATAAACAAATAAATAAATTATTATTTTTGCTAAAATAATCATTTAAACTCTTTTATACCTTAGTCTTTAGATATAAAAGGGTATACACTATTATTTTAGGAAAAATGTATTAACCACCGCAATATGACCATATGGAAAAAAATATTTAAAAAATCGACGCTTTTTTTTGCATCATTTTCTGTTGCATTGTGTCTGAAGTCGCCTAAACTACTATCCAGCTTCGTTTTCGGTAGCAGTCTTGATATACCCTGTATAAGTATCCAATATGTGGATCTCAAAGTTGGCAAACTACTATCTTGGGCACCCATCCTGAATTAACAACTTAAAATTTATTTTTACAGATTTTATCGCGAATATGGTTTAATTTTAATATCTTAATATATCGAATACCTACTTTACAGCTTTCGTGGTCACGGGGCTGACTGAGGTGTTCGTCATCCGCGATTATATTGTAGTTTTATTTCAATAAAAAACTCCTTAAAAAGTGCAACATTGTTTTGTTATTATAATAATAACTGTTTTTGTAAAATAGCTCAATTTACAGGCGACAAATCTAACACCTTAAATCTAGATTAAACTATTACTTTGAAAACGTAACACTTTATAAACTAAAATGTATGCAACATCACCTTCCAATTTAGGTTACACAGCCGTTGAAAATAATTGGTGCAATTTGAAATATTAATTCCAGGAAAGTCTGGCGGGAGTCATAAATTTCTTGGAGACTGAAATAAAACTACACTATTTTGCTGTACTTTTTATGATTCAATGGGGTTCGTTGTGCAGTCACGAATGTTAAACTTGTGGGAATTAGCAGTCTCATTGGCGCTTGAGTTGGCAGAAAAAAAGATAAAAAGAATATTTTTTATCTTTTTTTCCCTTTTTCTAAAGCGGTATATAGCGTTTGATGCAATCAGTGCGCATTCATTGATGAAAGAAGTACTTTTTACTGTGTTTGTAGAAAATCTATTTGTTTAGTGATAGTGTTAAATCAGTTGATGGCTTTGTTGGGAGAGGCGTGATGACTAAACTACCAATCGAGTACGAGATTTTGACTACAGGGTACTCACTAAAATTTTTATTTAAAACAAAACTTCAAAGGCAAGTTTATGATATCTACTAACCCAATTAAGCCTTTTTTGACAAAGCTTTAATGACAAAAATATTGATATCAAGCTGGTTGTTAGTTATAAATTATATTCCCAATTATTCGATGACTTTGAAAGTATATGTTTTAATTAAAGTTGTAACTTCAATTATGTATTCATGTGTTCATACTATTTTATATACATAATTAACATTAAACATACAATATGTACGAATAGTATATGTAAATTATATAGTAGGTACAGTTTTTTTATTGCAATGGATGGCGAGATGAGCATACCGTTCACCCGATGGTAAGCGATACAACCGCTCATTGTTCATGAGCATCAAATCAAACAACACCTTGAATTACAAAGCAGTGCTTGGCATTCCACTGCTATTCCCAGACACAAGACGCTAAGTCAATATGTCCAGTAGTACTCTGGCTACAAACCGAAACACAACATTGCAGAACACTGCTGTTTGGCGGGAGAAATAGATATTGCGGTGGTACCAAGCGGCCTCTTACATATGAGAGACCTACCAATAGTAAAATGTACGTAGTAAAGGTATATATGTAGTGTAGGACGTCATGCTGCGCGATGGAACGACGACTCGGAGAGAGCGGCGGGTGGCGGATGTATGAGGGCTGTTCAAAGTTTGGATGCTTGGCGTTTACTAGTTTAGGCCTACGTCCAGCAATGGACGGCTATAGGCTGAGTATATAGAAAAAAGAAAGAAATAAAGAAGAATTTATTGTTGGAAAGTGACAAAGATATAAAAACAAAGCAGGTTACACAAGTGAAACACAAACACTAAAAATAATTATTACAACGCCAACAATAACAAATAACAAAGACACAAAACAAATAACTAAGACTTTTAAAACGAATATATTGTCTCATACATGTTCTCTATATAGTTCGGTTATAGAAACTGGGGCAGACCTTTGATGAGGTGGACCCACGACTTCAACGTGGCGGGAAGAAGCTGGATGAGTACTGTCCTGGACAGACAAACCTGGCGTGCATTACAAGAAGCATACACTCAACATTGGGTGGATATATGGGCTGAAGAAGAAATAAGAAGAAATGTTCTCTTACAAAAGGAGAACGAAAAACACGCTTCAGTTAGTTATCAAATAAAGCAGTTAAATGCAGAAGATACGACACTGCTGGTTAGGAAGTCTAGGAAGGAATGATAATTTCCGCTATCCTTGTATGTCCGAAATAGCTAAGCGGTAGAGCATAAAGTCCTTGTTAACGCGCGGTCCCTGGTTTAGATCCAAGTTTCGGTCATGTGTGTTTTTGTCTTTTTATAAGTATTATTACTATTACGTAGCATCCTGAACAATAATATGAACATCGGAACATTTTTTTCAGCCGGATATATCTCGAAATTGTCACCCCATGTTCAATCTGTCCTTTAGACTTACCAAGTAAGTAGTTTATTAAAAAAAAAATCATTCATGTAGTCTTTTCAAAATTATTTGGAATCATTAGAACTTTGAAGACATAATGACACCTTCATCTCTCAGTAACAAAAATATTTCCATTTCCTTTTTTTAGACTCGACATAATAGATACATTTCGCTTCGTAGTAAGTGTGATGTCATTTATAGTATGTCCCGATGGTAGAAAAAAATATATACTGCTTACATCTCTTTAAAAAATAAAAGTATTCGAATTAAATACAAAGCTCATCAAACTAATGAAGCAAGCTAAATTGCCCTCGGTTTTAAGCAGTAGGTAAATACCTACATTTCATAAACATTGATAAACTGACTTCCTACGCGAAAGATCCTTTAGCTTTATAAATGCTTCACCAAATAAGAAATCAGTGGCTTCATCTATTCGTAAACAGGATTGTCTGTCTGTGATTTATGAAAGACTTTCTGTAAACTTGTTTTCTTTGCACAGTACTTAGAGGAAATATTTGCTTTTTTCACAGTCTATAAATGTCTCTATATTAAATCTATAAATGTTTTTGAAGTTTTAATGTTAGTAGCATTTTCTGTGATATATTTTTAATGGAGGGTTGTATTACTGGGTGAATGTCGACCATGCTTATTGCACTTTTCGCAAAAAAATAATATTAAGAATTGTATTGCTGAAAGCAATAGTATTCCATGGACGGTATCTTATGTCTGTTTTTATATATCAATGATAAAATCTTAAAAAACTGAAACTATTTTTTTTATTGTTTCTAAAATTACTCATATTTTGTCTTTATATGTACATAATAATGATTATTTGATAGTATTTTTAAGACAAGAGCATGTCATTCGCCTGATGGTAAGTGATACGCCTGCTCATGGACAGTAGAAAAACCAAACGTGAATTATAAAGCAATGATTGGCATTCCACTGCGCTCACTATCCTCAGACGTAAGACGTTAAATCTCATTATGTTCAGTTGTTACTCTGGCTACAATTACCTTCAAACCGGAACGCAACAGTGCATGGACACTGTTTAGCGGGAGAAATAGTCTTTGCGGTGGTACCTATCAGCCTCTCACATATTTATTCCCTGAACACAATCCCTTTACGAACTCAGACCATACAAAATCAATAACGTAACAAAACAGGACACCTAAGTAAGTAAAGCGACGACCTGTGGCCGACAGTGTACTGTGTAGGTGTGCAAGTTGCTGCAACAAAGCTTGTCGTTTTACTGTTATTCACTTTGTTAATCTTCGACGTGGTTTGGTTGTTCCAGTCTGGGTCCACCTCGATTGTGCAACTTGTTTACTGTTGTGCGAAACTTTGTTGTGTGCTTGTAAATTGATGTGCGATTTTTGTCGTTATTGATGCGTAATTTGTATGGTGTCATGTATTTGATTCACAGATTATTATTAGGTCATTATACGAATAAGATTAATCCCATTGATTGTAAAAAGGATTGGTGAGATTTTCAATTTAAGATATTTTGATATTACAGAATTAATTAAATTTTCTGCAAGCACAAATTCAAATCTTCTGTTTTCATCTAAATCTCGGGTCATATCGAATTAAATATGACGTTTAAAATATACAATACTATTAAAATAAAACTATTATTTATGGATTTTATCGCGGATTTGATCATTTTTATATTTTTTAAATTCGCGTTGCTTCGATTATTTTGCGTTTTCGTGGTCACGGGGCGGCTTTATTTCAATGTGTAACATTCGCGTAAATCTAAAAAACCATTATACAATACTATTTTTGATTACGTATCCGATTTAATAAAAAAAACCTTTTTAAATCTCATATAAACAACACATTACCATTCTAAATTCAAAATAACTCAAAGGCATCGACTCGAAACCCATCAATAAAAGAAAGGTTCAATTTAAAACCACATTCCAAATTGAATTTATTTCGTGAATTCGCATTATATGCAAAACAATTTATCATTACCAATACACAATGAATTCGTACGAAATTGTGCAAAAGCACGTGAGATAACATAAAATTAAACCTAGACCTTGGTATCCCCAGCCATTAGTTTTTAAGCCTCAAAATTGAAATGAAATCCGAATGGAATTGGAATTCTATTTTAATAGAGTTTGTTCACCGAGGCTTCGTAAACAACGGCCTTGGCATATGATTTATATTGCTCTTTATTTGTTTTATGTTGGTTTTAATGTTTTATCGATATAAAGAAGGTAAGTCCGTTGTTATACTGTAAAACTAATGCATGGATTTATATTTATTTTTTAAATACCTAATTTGAAATGTGTATATTTTGTTATATCGTTTCATGTTACTAGGTTTTTGCAAAATATTTTTAGTCATAAATAAATGTATACAGACATATTACATTTTTTTATATTTTATCCTAATATGTGTCCTTAATCTGAAATTGAAAAATATTAAACTTACACCCTTTTATTTTTTAAAGACGCTATGATACGCAAAGGCTTAAATTACTATTTTAGCAAAACTTACGAATTTACCATCCAAAAACGAGGATATTTTAAAAATCACAAAAATGTCGTATTTCTTTGCGAAATTTTTAGCTCCATTGTGTCTATAGGCCCTAAAACTACCAGCAGGCTTCGTTTTCAGTAGCAGTCTTGATATATCCTGTATGTATTTGTTTACACAGTAAAATGCTCTTTGTAATCCCATGGTAAACAGAACATAACCCAGACAAAGTTACATGCATCAGCTAGTCGCCAGTGAAGTTGTGCACGAAAACAGATATTACAGACTTGAAAGCAATGAAACCGGTCAAGTGCGAGTTGGAATCGACAAGATTTTCTCAACTAAAATATCGTATATCGAGCTAAACTTGGTTTTAGAGCTAGTTACAAAATCAAGCAACATCATGACAAAACAATGTTCGGCATATCACCATAGCCATCCTGAGACATAAAACGTTAAGTCTCAATATGTCCAGTAGTATGTAGCCAGTTACTCTGGCTACATTACATACATTTTATATACATTTTTTTATCATCTATACATATAAATAAAATTGAAGTGTCTATTTGTAAAGTGAAAATAAAATAAAATGTCCAAATACATATCGTTATATACACGATACCTATAACGAAAATGACCATAGAATTTCTTTTGTCTGTCTGTCTGTCTGTCTGTTTGTTCCGGCTTATCTCTGAAATGGCTGGACTGATTTTGACGGGAGTTTTATTGTCAGGTAGCTGATATAATAAGGAATAACTTAGGCTACATTTATTTTAGAAAAAATCTTTTATTTTAGAAAAACAAAGTTTTTTTTAAATTCCACGCGAACGAAGTCGCGGGTGCAGCTAGTATGGAATAAGATTTAGCGCTGCCTGTTAATGGAGGCGATAGTATGTTTTTTATATTGACTTGAGACAGTGACTACAATCTATACTACAACATCAGGCTAGGTAAAGTGTCTCCTGATAGATGTGGTGACACACACAGAGACAAGACATGCACGGGTCAATTTGACAGCTGGATTTGCGTTACATAATAATCTCCTTTTCCCGCCCATAATTACCACAGTTGCGTAATACATGTGCTTCGTATTTGGAAGTTGACACTGACGTCGACTTTTTTCCAAAATTTAATTATTATTTAAGAAAAACAAATACACAAACATTTCATAAAATACTTCATCAAACTTTTACAAAAACAAAATAAAGCTATTAAGATTTATGTTGCCGTCTTATAATTTCTCCTAGAATCCGGTTGAGATAAATTTAAAAAGGCTAACTTAGAGAGCACACACGGATTCCTCACCTATTCTAAATGAAAATATCTGAAAATTTGTTTTGGCAAGTATTCGTCGGCACCATATTCAGCGTTTCAAGTCTATTTAGAGCGATCTAATGGCGTTGAACCTGCAGACGACTGCTTGTGGGGTGGTGTAACTCAGCCACTTTGCACGCAGTGTATTGTGAATCAGTATAATCATGATTAATTTTTCAATAAAAGGACATGTAAATACAGTTTTGATAGTGAGACATGAATAAATATTCAATAAACAAAACTAAAAAATGTGTACAAAGTCGTTAATAATTATTTGCATAAAATTGAGAAGTATTTTATTTACCAAAGTGGACACAGCCAAGCTCCTTAAAATCGTAAAAGAAAGCCGTGCTCCGATGTGGCACTTATATATTAGTTGATATAGATAAGACATTAAATCCATTTATGGCTGCATATTGTTTGAGATATCGTGAAACGCGACTAAATTATTACTTTTTTATATAGCAAGGGATTATAGGCAAAGGCAGTCACTTTGAATTTAGGACTGAGTTGACTGATTTGACGATATACCAAGCAAGACTAATTGCTATCGTCCATCCAGCGGCAATGACCGCTTACCCTCAGATAGGCAGCTAGCAAGTCTGTCCACATAGGCAATAAGAAGTTGAAGTCATTATATAACACCAATACAATGCTTCAGGGTTGCTCAACAATCTTGAATCCCATAAATAATGTATCGCGTAATAATACCACTCGAGGTTAACCTCAAATTGGTCGTTCAATTTATGCGTGTTGCAATCAATATAATTCATAATTTACCCGATTATTTACCCATACTTGGTCAGTTTCGAAAACATCTTATGCACCGATTTTTTTATGGGCATATATAGTTAATTCTGAATTTTTGTTTAGCACATTTTTACTCAGTCACTCTAAAACAGAATTTATTTTAAATTAACAACGGCCTATATGTTTAATTTTATTTTTACTGATAGCGCGCGAGTTGAATGCAGAGCTTAGGAATGCGGTAGTGCGGTGATCTAATTATTGATGGCCATAGTGGGTATATCGATATTTTTAGCATTATTTTAAGTTTGTTACTTGTCACTAGATAAACATAATTAAAAAACGAAACAAGGTAGTAAATATCACACATTTTTAATAAGTAATTGTTTTACACACCAAAATCAAATAAAACAAATTATTCATTCACAATTTTCGCTATTTCTCGTGCTTGGTGACGAAAAAATACTCGTTATTTTTAACAGAGTTTGATAGAAGATCAGTCATAGTGAATTATTGAAAAAACAAATAGTAACACGGGCTATAATAGATTGAGTATCGTAACAAGCGTACGATAGCTCGGAAGTACTGCACTAAGCTGCAGGCCCGGGAGGGGACACGTGCGGACGGCGGAGGGTGATGCTCCCGCTCTTTACCTCAGGCCCCGACTGCATTCAACTCGCGCGCTATCAGTACTTCAAAGTATAATGCGATACAATCGTAACGCAAACACGATTTCTTTACTATTAAAATATCATTTCATACCTTCATTGAAACGAAAAATGTAACATAATATAAATTATATTGATCCTATTTTCATTCTCAGCTGGTTTTTTGACCCCATCAACAGCTAAATGAATTCAGACTTGCACTACTGCGTCCTCTACTACAGGTTTCACTATCAGCCCCAACACAGTCGGGTAATGGCCTCGACACCTTTACCCGAAACGCGTCGGAAAACGTTAAATGTCAACTCTTGGCTTTTTGTGTCTGATTTAACGTTGTCTACCAAGTGATGTAGCACTCCACTAGGAATATCCCTTGAATTGTTTTAAGTGGATAAACAATGGCTCTCTTTAGTCTGACGTGGACTAGGTGCCTCAATTTTTTAAGATATTTAGATAATTTTGTCATGCTGAAGTGTAATCGGTGATTTCTTAGATTTACATTGAAATAACATTAATTTTTCATTTCGTGTAAATAACCGAACGTCGGTAAGTCAAAAAATGTAAAAAATAATCCAAATACGCGATGAAATCCGTAAATAATATGCGAATATTGATTTCAATGTGTGTGGCTCAATTTTTATTATTTTATAGAAATTTATGCGAAGTCGAAACTAATAAATTTCTGAAAAATATTTAGTACCTAATAAACAAGTAACATAATATTATATTTTAAATCTGGTTATAGGAGTAACAAAAAAGGATGCAACTAGCATATTTTGACGTCATCTTCGATAAGGTGCGTGTGTGCAAAAGAGAAAGCAAGTGTCCCTACTACTCTACTGTTTTTTTGTTTATATCGTTTAACAACTAATATTGATTAATAGTTATTTATTTATTGTTAACGTCACATGAAGAGGATAATCACTTCAATATATTAAAAATGAACAAAAAAGTACAGATGGCGGTCTTATCGCTCTAGACATAACAGACAACCTTTGGATGAATATAAGAAAAGGAAATATAGAAAGGGTCTGTCCAGAAAATAAAGGATACAAGCTCCAATAATATAATAATAGATAGATGAATTATTTATAATTAATATGTACACAATATATGGTACCTAATTATATACACCTAATATAAATATTGCTTTTTTTATTCAAATAAATATTTTATGTATTTTTCTGGTTACCACGATAATATGGCTTTTTTTAGTATTGTGTGTTTGTTAACTATAAGTAATGTACTTATGTATTTATTTACATTAGGCCAATATTATTGGCGAATGCCCAAAAGTCATTTGCAGGAATGCAAAATATCAATATATAGACATTTACAATTTCATAATTTATTTTAAGAAAATCTAACGACCGAAGTAATTAAAATGAAATATTATTCGCAATTAATTTCACTTCATAAAACGTGTTATGCTCAGCTGTAGTGTGGACCGTGACTTATTATTCTCATAAGTCAACGTTTTAATTAGAAATTATAATTGTAGATGTGAGGTGAATATTATGTTTTGATCATTTAATCTCCTTATAATGTGGTACGTGGGTGCTTCTGTTATTATGATGGTAAGAATTTTACTATGTAGTGAGTATGGATTCTTTGTTAAACGATAGTTTACCATTGCCCTTCTTCTTAGAAAAATGGATAAGCGAGTATTTGGATTATCCGTGCTTATATAAACTTGTCTTTAATATATCTTTAGATATATGTGTTGTAATTTGTGTGTAAAATATTTGTAGAGTTTCTGGCATCAGTATGAATAAATTGATGATATTTGATCAATATGTTCGTATTCCGTAACTATGAACTATGACTTGATGAAGTCAATAAAAACCTTCAGAGAAGAGACACAAAATAACCTCAAAGAAGTTCTGAAAAATATATTTTACGCATTCATTTAAAAAACCTATTTATTAATTCAAATTGAAATGCAGGTAATGAACGAAATCGCATGGGTTTTAATATCAGTGAAACAGAAATAGGTATAAACAGACGCTCTTTGGCCTCCGCCCGCCCAACGGGGTATGTTTTTACAAAAACAATTTCACTATTTCAATATTCAATTTCCATCAAAGGATCTCGTAAAACAAGCGCTCAATATTACTGAAAATATTAATCAACCGTACTGGTAGGTAAATAGCCAGTATTTACGCCAGAGATGGGTTGCCAACTGTCGGGAATGGAATAAAAAAATATACGTGAATTCCGCATGGAAATTAGCTGCACGTAACATCGCTGTGTGGTTTGGAAAAAAGAGCGAAAGTGGAAAGTGTCACGAATGACATTTGGCATTCAGCCACCGAGTGTATTGATGGTGCAGACGGAGTGCGCTTATTTATTCATAAACGTTGAAAAACTTGTCAGTGACTATGCACTATCCGCTCGGCTGTTTATTTTATACTTCAAATACTGGACACGCGTCATTGGTGTTTTATATGACTTTATTTTATATAGAAATAATGTAAAATATAGGAAAGTGTGGAATGCACTTAGATGCGTCTGAAAGATTAATTCATGCATTTTCAGAGTAGGTTTTATTTCGAGCCGTGGACTATTTTGACTAAAGATGACTATGCTCACCATAAAAAACTAGATGAAAAAAGAGCATGTTTGATGAATACAGCATTAAGTATTTAGAACGTGGAAAATTATGTTTTCCCCGCGACCAGAAATAATAAAAATATCAAACAAAATTTAGTGAAGAGCAAAACCAGAGAGCTTTTTAACATTTTCAATCTTAAACAATAGAAACAAAACTAAATACCATAAATATACCATAATATAACCGAACACCAGAAAACAAACAATTCAAATCAATGGGATCTCAGGAAGCTTACTGGATAAAACTTGGCACTTGGTTCGTGCATCGGTCAGCGGACTGCAGAAAACGCTGATTGCACGCTACCTACTCTATCCGATTGAAATCACTTAATCTGTCTGAAATCTGTAAATATATCTGCAGAAAATCAGGAGCCTCTCGATGTAAATAACGCCTCAACATTTAATCATGACAATAATAATTTATCTAATTAGGTATAGATTAAGGGAGATTGAGTTGGTGACAGGGTATTTGTCTCGGGTGATATACCGATCATAGTATACGATAGTGGGGAAATTCGTCTTAGAGAATCCCCCCTTAGGTTCAAATGGTATCAGTGATCGCGTTTTGAAATTACCCTGTATATCTCCCGACATAATTGTGTCGCATATGAAAAATTCAATTAAATATTTTATTATAGTAGCTACCGTACAGTAGACTAAAATCCGATTATCCTTTTCAAGGCAAACACAAGCACAAAACTCTTTGTCCTCAAAATAAAACCTGCAAATTCACAGCAACATTTCAATAATAATACGTCCAGGTATGAAATCGAAATTGCTCCGAGGATCACGAAATCTGCCCGCGTCGCCCCGATTACCGGCTTAGGAGCTCAGTGGCCAGTGCACATTGACCAGTTTTATATAGAATTAATGATCCCTTCGTGACAAACCTCACTTTTCACGGCGAGGGAAAGTTTTATGGGATCCCGTAGTGTATCCGTGTTGGCTAATCACAACCGCTTTTACTTTGATATGATTTGTTGGACTGTAGGGGCGTTTGATTGATATGGATGGATTAGTTTTATGATCTGTAAGAACAAAGTCCTTGTAATATTTTTATGGATTAGTTTCTAAGTGTGTGCGTTGTAGGATTTATTACGGTATAAAAGCATGTATCGTTGAGAATATTGTTTGAGTGTTTAAAGTTTTGCAAGCGTGATATGTGTAAAATTATATTTTATTGAATTGATGTAACATGTATACGTATTATAGTAGGCATTAATTTATTAAACTAAAAAATAAAACATTAAATGAAAGGTCTATTTATTTATTTATTTAGTCTTTACTGCACGCAAAAAATGACAAAAGCATACAATATTTTACATATAAAATTAAAGAGTACAGTTGACGGTCTTATCGCACTAGGCGATTTCTTGGTCTATGTTAAATAATAATTATCACTCCACGAATTATTATGTGTTATAAAATTGGCCATTTATCTAGAAAAATCCGTCCGCATATCAAAACAGAGTGACAGTCCTCTCACAAAATATTAAAGCGGCGTTCCCCAAGAAAGTAGGTACCTAATAACACATAGCCAACAATGTAACCAGCACTAAAATACATACAACAATTTCTCCAAAGCACACACCGTAAATAACTAATAAAAACTACATAAAAATCTCCATAATTGAAACTAAAAATTGATTTCAACTTCCATCTCGAATAGCGCAATGAAATTCTAGTATGTCTATATAAAAGTTTTAAAATGGCCGTCAACAACTCATCAAAATCTAATAACACGGGCTTAGTGTCGTCCTCTCGTGCAACGGGCGCCTCTCGTCATCTCTCGTCTAGACAAAACGCTCAGATTCGTGACTTTTTCACAATTCACAATCCCACGACAATCGTAGTAGACTTAGAGTGTATTGTTGGGTAGATAACCGATAAGTTATTATTTTATTTGCTTAAGATTGTGGTTTTTTTATTTATTATTATAAAAACTAAAGGCATGGTTACAATAAGCTGCCTTATCGCTAAATGTGATATCTTCCAGGCAATCTTTGAATGAACTGAATTAATGTAATATTGAAATATGGGGCAGTGCAAATAGTGACAGAATAAATACATAGAATAATTGATGAGATTTTCTTTTTCCTAATCGAGTTCTTCTTTACCAAAGGTCGTATTGCTGACAGGCATTCGTAGTCAGTATTAGTAGTCAAATTTGCTCGGTTCTAACATTTGTTAATTATATAGAATTAACTATTGCAAAAAAGTCGTTGATGCGATGTAAATTTTATTGTATTTTTTCCTATGTTAATTGATTCCTTTCTTTCTTTATATATTAACCAACTTTATATACTTTACTTATTTATGTGTTATATGCTATCCCCCGATTCATACTCAAAGGCAGTACGATTCTTCAAATAATTATTTATTCATCATTTCTTTCCTTGTTATTTATAAACTGTGAATCCTGTACGCCATAAAAAAACATTGAAAACTTATTTTAAAATCCAATCCCGATATTAACACTACTATCTAGCATGACTATCGGAATCAGTCTGGACCAATGCTTTGAAGTCGGAATGTCTATCTCCACTCTCAGTAATGTAAACGACATCTGTAAACCCATCTAGAGTCTGTCAATTTGATCGTAACAGCTTTCCTCCATTCAGTCTAACCCCGTTCGATGTTCTACCTCTCTTTACCTCAGAGATCTTCGAACATAATATTAAATTTTACTTCGAGGTCTCAGACGCTCCAATCCATTATGCGATGACATCGAAATTAGAGTTTTATAGTTGGATACAAAATGAATTCTCGAAATAATAAGGAAAGGTAATAAAATTTATTATGACGGATTGCGAGTCTTTCTGTTATATTTTAGTTCATTTTCTGTTATATTTTACCTATCCATCTAATAGATATATGGAGTGATAAACGCTTAATATCTTCGAAATTCCTGTGGTAAAATTCCCTTTCATCGTAAATACTTGCGATGATTAAGTCCAAAAACGCATAAACGTTAGGAACTTTTGAAATGGATGCAATTATCTTTCTACGTTCGCTATAAAAATCCTTGAAGAAGCCATATGTTATTAGTTGAGTGGACTTCGTGTCGACAGAGGTGGGTCATGGATACCTTCATTAACTTGTGAAAATTACTATATTTCTATTATTTTTATATTTGAAAGAAAGAAAGAAAGAAAACGATTTATTTCTTTCTTTCCTAGACAACATAAACACTTTATTATAAATGAATTATACTAAAACCAACCGATGTAACATTATTCTTTATACCCCACCACTACATTTAAAATAGAAAATAAACCCCGATAGTTCTCAATGCATTTCACACGTCAATAAAATAACTAGAAATATTAATATAGATAGTTGTTTGTGGGCGTTGGCGCCGGCGACGCCGCAGCACAATAGTGGCGCAGACCACCGTTCAATTTCCGCGTACGCCACCGGAGTGGGTATTTTTAAAACTATCGATATCATCTCTATTTACGGAATTATGTCGAAATTAATTATCCTTATTTGTAGTTATTTGGACTAAGAGGATCGTTAAATAGAGGACGATTAATTTCATTTTATAATTAATGTTATGTCAGTATACTAAGTTTGTCAGTCCGCCAACACGCACTAGGCCAGCGAGGTGGACTATATAGTCCATATGGCCTTACCCCTTTCAATAGTACTCTCGATTATAGAGGAGGCTCATGCCCTGCGGTGAGACGTATAAGGGCTGATATAGCACAGTATAGTATAATCTACTAATTGGATATTCTTGTGTCACTAGGACCCCCTGTTGAGAATGCAGTGTTGCTGTAGTGTATTGCTGAATGGGAGGACCATTGCCATTGCAACAGTTGTTTAGATTTAGCTACCGTATTAATACTTTTGTCATGTTTTATTATCTTATGTTTATTTGCGTCTTGAATAAATGTATTTCTTTCTTATTGTATGATTAGATATCCCGTTAATAATAAATCTTGAGAACGAATTCTGACCCTAAAGTTGTTCAGTACTCAGTTTTTATTTTATGGTAAAACTTTATTCACATAAACTAATATTATTTTTGCCACTATCTTTCGAGAAACTAGGCTTTAATTCTCCATCGTGTCGGTCAAATATCTAATATTGCAACAGACATATCCCTCAATCCGTACATGTAAGCATGCGTTAATTATCTTTGTAATAGATTGCACGTCATGCACACTGCGACACGTCAACGGTTTTAAAGGATTGTACGTACAAAAAAATCAAACATAAACGAGAGTACTGGAAAAATATACCAATTAATTATTACAAGTTGACTGAGAAGTTGGAAGTCTTGCAATTAATAAAGTTTTTCTAAGTGAGAAAACGTGTTTTCAAAATGATAATAAAAGTAATTTAAATACGTTTGTATGTGATAAATACAATGACAAGTTTTCTACTTCTTTTCTGGCTGTAAAGCGGAACACTGCTATTTTATTTTGATAGATACTAGAATTACTGAACGGCTAAAATGCACCAGATATTAAAAATGAAAATGGAAAAAAAATATTGAATCTATTAAAATGTTAAACATCAGTTATATTCAGTCATTTTTAACTACGATCCGGTAGTGAAACTGGTTTTCACTAAAGTTGAACGGGCCAGAAAATTTTGTGTTGCTCTTTTCAAGACCAGTTTACAATATAGTGATTATTACAAAAGTTACACGTTGGTTCAAATCAGAGAAGTTCAATCATAATTTTCAGGTAATATATATTTTATAGTAAGTTATTACGTTATCTCATGAAACACAACTGCAAAGTTGTTTTTACGTGGATTTTAGCGTTGGTCCATAAAACAACCGATTTATACTGTATTCATAATAAGATACAACATACTTATACCTCTATCAAAACGCCATACAAATAAAATATTTCCATCAACCCTATAAACTACTCGACATAATGTCTACAAGTTACGAGGTCGGTAATAGGGTTGCCACACCGGAGGCCGATATGTGACAGCGCGATATGTTTGGGCGACAGACGGAACCTGTTCGCCGACGCTCCCTAAAACACATGCACATCACATGTTACGAGATAAACAATTCTATTAGGCTATTTTACTATTTAGAAGCTTATTAATAGAGGTCCATATTCATTTTAAATTCGGATTATTAGGCAGTTTTACTATTTCAGAAGCTTATTGTATAGATGTCAATTTATGTTAGATTGGGTTTATTAAGGATTAGAACACTCAACATAAATATTAGATGCTACGGATTAAACAATTCTATTCGGCAATTTTACCTTTATATTTCTCTTCTCAGATGTCTTTCTGAGCAAAATAGGTATTAACTGTAGGGATGATAAATAGTGTATTTCCAGTGTGATGATTTAAATTGTCGGCCTCCGCGGCGCAGTTGGTTAGACGCCGAATGAGAAACAAGAGACCGCGGGTTCGAGTCCTGTGCGAAGACAATGTGTGAACCACAAGTATTTCTTTCAGGTATGGGTGTGACGAGACCGTAAGATTTTTGGTAGTTTCTTCACCCTACCCCGTAAATTGCAATGAAAAAAACGTCCGCCAAATTTTAACTTGCACTAAAGTCAATTCCGTTTACCCGTTCAGAGATAAATATGTATATAATGAAGAGTCTATATTTTTAAGTCCATGTTGAACAGAGAATGAAAGGTTTTCAAGAACTACTTCCAGTGGATGGCCGGCATTACAATGAACTTAGTAATATAAGTTTCTACAATAAAATATACAACAAATGTTCCCTGTATTCCCCATTTCATATCCTTTAGAATTCACCCATACTACGCAGAGCTAGGCTCAGACAGCCGGTGTAATCCGGCGTCCACACATCGGATATTGTTTGTAGCCACACCATTGTCCGAACCCAACTAATAATACTTAAGCAGAGCGAGGAGATGAAAGCCCTATTTGAATAAATGTTTTAGGCTTTGTACAGTTTGTGGTGTTATGTTATTATATATGAAAACTGACTAAGGCATCTGATGGTATATTCTGCGCAATACAAATAGCGGATTTACCGACGAGAGGGTTCGCGTTGATCTACAGAATAATGACGGCCTAATTTTCTCCAGATATACACAGATTGAACCTCAAACGCGAAAAGCTTTTGTGTCTTTCGGGTTTTCTATAATTGTGTATGGTCCAGGTGGTAACTAATGGACATTAACACTTTATGTCTCGGGATGGCGAGCGCAGAATGCCAAGCATTGCTAGTTTCCATGAGCGGTCGTATCGTTTACCATCAAGCGAATGGTACGCTCGTCTCGCCATTCATAACAATAAAAAAAGACGTTTAGGTTACTGACAATCTCACTCAAAGAACGTACGGCAATACTGTTACTAGACCAACTACCAATTGTGTTGTAATAAATAAATCGACCCAATTGTATTGAAGCTAAAGGTCCAGTAACAAAACTCTACCAACTATTTATATATTTTGTTGCTACAAACAATATTACCTTTAACTGTTCAATATATCAGTTTTTGTGCGTTTAAGTGCGCAATATTACTCCTTATGTTCATCATTCCCTATGATCACTGACAATGATAAATGGATCTTGTAATATCGTTAGAGATTTGCGAATTTTTCACTCAAACGAGCGCACAGAAAACCTTTATACTTAGTAGTTTCTTAAATAAAAAGTTCGGGATTTGTTTTTATCTATGAACTTGGTGGCAAATTAATAGATAGGTAACATGACGGGAAATGGTGACCACTGCCTATGTAAAATTAAAACACTAAAGCATTGCAGACATCCTTTTCATGACAAACACGTAACAAAATCTTAGAATAATTATTTACTATATATTTATTTAATTCTTTATTGTACACAATGTAAAAGAATTACAGTTAATAATATTGTATAATTAAATATTTTATTTTGATTCATTAAGTCATATTATGTTATTAGTCTATTATTCATTGAGATTTGTATAAATAAATTAAAATTGCAACAATATTTCCTCGTACTTTAAGTTTTATGTTTATAAACTGGCTTGGTGGCGTAGTTTTTCTAAGATACGATTACAGCCCTGAGATCTCGGGTTAGAATCCCAGGTGGCGCAAAGTAATATTCGATTTTTTTTTAATTATCAACCCGAATTTAGAAGTTTGTGCCCGATATGGCAATAGGGTTGCCCCCTATCACATCATGGGACGGAACACAGAAGAAACAAAACTTTGGTGCCCTTGTACCACTTCTGGGAAAAAGGGATGAGTATGTACGAATGTTATGTATAGTTCTAATTTTAGTCATGTTTTTTAATAAACATAAACTCAATTAGTATAGCTTTTTTGACCGCGTGCCAGACCTAAACTAAATAAAGGCACAGGCTGTTCTTAAAAATACCTACGTTAATATGTAAACGTAAACTAAAGATAGCAATGGGTGTTTGTTTCGTACCACTATTATTAGCATATGCAAATGTGCACTTCCTTTGACACCGGACAGATAACACTTTTCTTTGTTTTATAAGTATGGTAGTCCGTAGTAAAAATAACATATTGGAAGAGGTAGGGCCACTTTGTAATCAGTGATAACGACATAACGACATTAAAATATTAGACAATCACTGGATGTCGATTAAAATAATTCTAAAATGTTAAGTTAGAAAAAATGAATAATTTTATCAATAAAATAATCCGTCTATGTCGTAAAGAGTAGTAATCCTTTTTACCAAAAATAGTGATTTTTGGTATACGGTTTAACATATAACGAGATAACACGTGCAGTAAAAAAACTTTATAATTTCACTTAATCTTGTCTTGTGATTCCCTACGTAATTGCAGTAAGTAGTTAAATATAATTTAATATCGTGAGTCCTCAAGAAGTCGCAAAATTTTTCAAAATATATAAATAAACCTTTATCACGACCGGCGAGCCACGGAATCTTCTTGAAATTCTATAATGTAGTGTTGATAAGATGTTTACATATCCGTATAATGTATATGTGTGACAGTAGGCGAGAAGCTAGTTACGAAAGAGGCCGTGACTTGAAGACTGGATTGAGAAATTGATCATGATTCTATAAAAAAAATGTATGATGTGGAATCCAAAGCATTCAAAACATTTTGGTTTCATCGATACAAGATGCGTACTCAGTACTGTTTTTCGTAAAAGCATGTTTTTCTTATTGCCAAAGTAAACTCTTATAGGATAAGGAAATAAATAGATAATTAAAGATAATGTAAACCAAGAAATTATTATTTGCTTTTTACATTTTCTCTAGTTGAAACGTAAATCACTTTAATAATAATAAATGCATTCTTGATTATAATAAATAATACATTTCCATTAAGGTCCAATCCAAATACCATTAAATATTAACAAATAAACTTAAAATACAAACACATTTTTCACTAAACATCGTCACGTAAAAAGCAAACAGCGACCCTTTATCGGAGAGCAGTAAAAGAATAATTAGCAAAATGTTCAGTTTCCGGACAGCTGACAGTTTCACCTGCGTACGTGGCGCCCCCTGCCGGCCAAACCGCGGTGATTCTCCGGACCCGCCGGCTTCTACCGGACTCGCCGGTTTGCCGGACCCGCCGGCAGTGTTCGTTAATAACGTTTAGACACACATCAACTTGATATTTGGCTAGCAGGTTCAACTGCTAGTTTGGATTGATATTATGCTGTTTAGACTTTGGTAAATAAAGGATTAATGGCTAGTCTAGTCAGTGCAAATATTTGTTATCGATGTTCCAGAAATTAATTAAAGTTTCAAAATTCGATATCGCATGTACGAAATTTTAGTTATGATTATTGTAGGCAATAGTCAAGTAGATGATATATAAGTGTTTAATACCTACGATAACTTTCACACCATATGATAGGATGACAATCAGTGCCAAATATGTAGATATTGACTTTGTTATATTGGCGCAAAGAAGATACTACAAGACAAATTTTAGAGTACTTGTTTGTCTCTTTTATATCGGGCAAGAAACTGCGAGACATTTACCAGAACGTGCAATACAGGTTGATCATCAGCCAAAATATTCACTCCGTCTTGGATCAATACCGGATACACAGTGGCTAAGTGTAAAACGTGACATAAAAGGACTGTAAACCATGGGTTCGATTCTTACATTCGGATCTCAGTTTAGTCTGAGAGTTTTAAGTCTGTGAAATCTTATATGAATTACCCAGAACCGAAATTAATGTTTGACAGTAGTAAAAATTCTGCCTACCCCATCCACAAGCGTTAGTCTTAAATATACCTTAAAAAAATACAATGTTATATACATTTTTTTCTACAAATATGTATTTTCTTAAGCGCATAGCAGTTACAGTTTGATAGAGTTATGACGCAGTTCTTAAGATACTGTATTGAGCATAAAATAACACATTCTAGCTTAAGCACAATACTCTGAACACAAAATTCATTCACATTGTTAAACATATAACAAACTGATATTAGTTTGAAGCGGTCCCGGTTGGGTTATCGCTATAGAAAATTTTACGCTCGTGCCCCTCTCGAATCGGTCTTTTGTGAACGAACGATTGTTTTGATCCGGTACATTTTTGGATACGATAAAAGGGCGAAAATAACTGCTAGTTTTTGTTTCTAACAATGTTTTGTTTTTTCGAAACATTTTCCTGTTGAAATTTCAAATTGGTTCACAATGGGGTATGTTTTTAGATATTATTTTAAGACAAAAGACTGTAGCATCTACACAGTGGTTCTATCATCAGGAAGATTGCAGACTAAATAAATACTGCCAAATAAAATACAAAGCTAACTAAAAAAGGACTATTGTTTTAGTTTTTCAAACCTTTTGTGTTTTGGATTACTCGTCGTTATGGTCTTTTTTATGTTTTTATTGTATAGATTATTAGGAGGTCGTAATTAAAACAGCGATTAAATATGCCGCTTGACACAATTGTGCATTGAGGCACGAAATTTTACATATACAAGCTCTATTAAAAAACACCCATTTACGTTTCTCACTATATTTTCTCCAATAGAATACAGTGCATTCAAAAAGTTTAAATGAGGTCTCTTTCCAAAAAAAAACCTCTGCAATCCCTAAGGCCCAAGATTAACAGTGGACTTCCTGTGAGTGAAGATGACATACAGTGGTAGCTCTTCACCAATGAACATTTTAAAAATGGTTTCTTAAATTTATTCATTCATTTATTTTTTTCTTCATTGAAATAAAGTTTTATTTCAACGTTTTAAAAACTAAAAGAGTGAACGAATAACTTCACGTACCGAATCACAAGTAAGCACGGTTAGGAAGTAATGAAGAGAGAGTAAAGCTGCAACTTGTCGAACGAGTACGAGTAATTGGACCCATAATTTGCGCGATAACAGAACTTGGCCCTAACAATGTAGCCGCGGTTTCATTATGCGTAATTACGTCTTATAGTTTTAATTTTTCCCGAGTTAGCTGCGGTTATTAAATTGGTGTTAGGTGTTTTAGTTGACTCATTAGGGTAGTGTTTGGGCTGTGAATTAAAACATAGGTCGGTATTTCAATTTGTGTTAGTTTTGGGCTTTTAAAATACTTTATTGTAATATATTGATCAAGGCTAGAATTGGTACATGTTTGTGTTGTATGTAGTGCATGAAATTAAATACGGCTGATGTTTTCTGGTGCGTTTCTTAGATACTCGAGTTTTAAAAATTTAATTATTCCACAAGCTATATTTTCTATTTTAAAAACCTTTAAAAATGATTACCAAACCAGTGCAGAAAAACAAATTACTATTGCCTATTTCCCAGTAGATACCCAACCGACTATAGTCATGCGTTTAAAGATGGAAAAGAAGGATTAAAGATATGAGACCTAAGAACTTTTAGGGCTCCAGCAACGGAATACACAAGCCAGTATTTCTGTAGAGTAGATACAAGTAAACCTATTTACTCCAACGATCCCATTCATTCAAACTACATGTATATGAAAATGCACAATAAACGTACAAGTAATGTAAAGCAATATTTTAGCAAGCGTTTGTACCTCGTAATTTTTTACCTGTCGTTAAAAAGAACACAAAAAATAATATCCTCCAGAAATTCGAGATAAAGGTATCAAATTAATTTTTAACAAAGCAACTCAAATATAGTCGGGCGTTTTTCTTTTGTGGCGTACTACAATGAAAATTCGTTTTGAAATTCGACTATAACGCTGTAAGCCGCGAGAGGGGCGGCAGAATAATGATTTATTTATGTCAATGAGCTATATTCGGGAACGGTGTTTTCCTTCGCAAATTGGTTATTGTGCGCTGTATAAAGTTCTTTTATTACCGGATTGTTAGTAAAATAAGAGTAGGTGGGTCTTTTTTCAATTACCCTCGCGTTTTTGATAATAAAGAAAGTTTACGGGGTAATTTGTATTTTTTTGCGTAAACAACAATGTAGTTGTCTTCGGATGCTTAGGAATGGATCGCCTCAACTAGAGCAGTATCATTATCTAGAACAAATTAGTATTGAAGCGATAGTTTTAGCATCGTCATAAGTTCAGTGACGACATTGCCGGAGGCCGAACAACTAATTCCTCCTCGATCCTTCCATATATTTTCCATTTCCTCTTCTGTTTAAAGGCACCGGCAATAAAATTACAACAAAATTGTCTGAAATTTCCTGGGCGGTAATCAACCTAGGTGGCAGGTGAGCCAAAGAAACAACAGCATTTCGGACAGATTGCACGAAGTAATGCCGTACGTTTTCTAGTATTTGTAGCGTCTAGACATTGCCATGTGTGAAATAACTCGGTGAATTGTGCACCCACTAATAAACCTTAAACGTAGGGCATAAAACTAATAGCGAACGTCACTGCATCGTAAACCGTGTTATTAACCAAGAAGAACTGTGGGTTTGTGTCCATTGTTGTTTACGATAAGTGTTTTGTTAATTCCATAGATGGGGATGAATATTAAATTTGCAAGGAGTCAGTTTATCACGGGGTTTAGTTTTTTAAAGCTTTTTTAAGGAACTAGTTCTTATTTGATTATATTTAAATAATAATTAATTAAATTCTTGCGTCTTACATTTTTTCTGAAATTCAGATATTTGTTTGGTAGAAGATATATTTTATGCGAGTAATTTGCGATGTGTGCTAAAAAATGCATAATCGTAAACACGAAAAAATAGCAGTTTTCTTATAACTGACACGATATAATGACATGCAATGCAAATAGAAAAATCCTCTAAAACAGTGGTTCCTAACCAGAGTGGTCCGCAGACCACTGGTAGTCCCTGAAAGCATCCCAAATGGTCCCCAAAGACATACTAAAACTAATTTGATTCATGTTATTTGTGGATAAATAGACAAATCCTTTATATATTTCTTTACTGTATTACCATAAAACCAAACCAGTCAACAAATTGAGTGGTCAATGTGTAGGCAATTTTGTCAAATGGTCGCTCATGACTGAAAGGTTATAAACTATTGCTGTAGCAGGAGATCGTTATAATTCACCAGTAGACATTATGACGCGCTTGCCAGTATAGTGTAAAAGGAAAAAATACGAAATAATTGGAAACAATTCGAGTTTAGCTACCAACCTACTTTCCCCCAATTCACTGATGATCCTTAGTAAACTCAATTACAAAATTAAAACTACTATAAAACCCTTTAATTGAGAATATTAGTATAAAATCGTATACAAATGGAAACGTATTAAGCCGTATTCTCCCGAGAGACCACCGATGAATTGCCAAGTTCTAATGCCACTTCTCCTCTAATTTCATGTATTTAAACTTTTACCAGCATTACGGCTCACTTTCTAAACATATTTTATTAGCTTAAGCACACACTTTATTAACTTTGTAATACTTGTCTGGATTATCGTTGGGATAATTGTAGTTTCTTACTTTCATTTTATATTTATTAAGTATTATACATTTGTTGTGTTTACAATAATGAAATTCGTATTATGCAATGCATGCATTTTAGCTGAATGAGAGATACCTTTGCTGGCGCCATATTTATCTTTATTTTGTTGCCTTAACTATTCTATACTACTCTGTAATTGATTGTGTCAGTAATAAATATTATTTTCTTTGTTTCTTTTCTTCCAAATAAATAAAGTATGATAGTTTTCTGAGATTTACGCAAATGTTAAACTTTCCTTAATAGTTTTATTATAATGAGAATAAAGTATATTTATATTTAATTATTATTATTGGAAAGGTCCGGCAAACGATCAAACGCCTCACCTGGTGATCACAACCGCCCATGAAAATATACAAACTACAGGTACTTCCGTTATGACCTCTCAATAAAAGAAGGGGATAGATATAGAAAAAGTATGCCGGAAATATAAGGATATCTTCAGCAATATTAATGACAAACGAAAACGCCAGTTACGTAACGCATCTCGTTGGTACTTAAAAATAATTAAACAGAATAATTATTTAACATCAGTCTGATTTCCCACATACATACGAAAGTAAGTGGAGAGTAATGTATTAGAAATACATTCCTATTCCTATTTATTTTTATCAAATTAATTTTGTTGAGCCCAAGTACAATCTAGAAATTTCTAGAGACGCACTGAGCTTCTGTGCTCGATGTTAAAAATACATGTTGTTTTTGATGGTTGGTTCAGGAGGAGCAGCGGTGGGTGTAAAGGCGGGAGAGTTTCAAACAAGAGTAGGAATAGAGTAAATAATTACCATTCTAAAAAAATATCTCAGGCCAACCCAAGAGCTTCATTAGTTCATATGTCTATCACTCTAAGCTAAGTAAGATTATTGAATTATTTTACTACCTACATACCAATGTTGGTTGTAACACCGACTTTGAAACCCGGTTTGAATATTTGCGAGACCTAAAACTCTAGTGTCTGATATAAAAAGCTATTGTTTCTTAATACGGGATTAGAACCACAGCTGTTACGTGTTTTTATTAGAACTTATGATTAGAAGACGCCTTCTATAAGTGCATCTTAGTCTAGACCGTTAAATCTAAGTTCCACCCACTAGACGTCGCAACAAAGGTAAATAAACATGAAAACTTATAAATAGCGAAAAAATCACTGTAATATAGCAAATTGCTAAGCCAACAGCAGCATTAAACGCAAGGAATAGTTATTATTGCACTTGTGGGGAAAATAAACGATAAAACCTCTCATCTCGTCGAGTTAGGATCCTCGCAATAAGGCTTTGCGAGCTTAGCTAGCTCGCGGTCACACTTAATGCTAACTTGTGAAAACTTGTTTATCCAGGTCCAAGTATCATTTGGTTTATCTCCGATGTCTTTATAGAGATATTGCTCACGTATATCAAGAGATCGCTGAGAGTTAACCTGATCTTTAATAAATAAATTTATAATAAATTTATAACACCCAACAGTCACATACATAGTCCTGACCCCACACTAAGATCGAGTCTTGTGTCGTGGGTATCAGGAACTACGAGAGACTTTTCGGTCTCACAAACACCCAGACCCGGAAGAAATATTTGTGGGCCGCACAAACATTTCTCTCGGTGCGGGGATCGAACCCGCGGCCTCTCGTTTCACAGGCGGCGTCTAACCAACTGCGCTACGGAGGCTGAAGATAAAGAATGTCAGTAATAAGGAAGACGATGCGTAATAATACACATTGAAGTAAGCTTCTTAATTATGCTTTTTTAAATTGCTATGATTGGTGAGACAAGCCTGCCATGTGCCCGATGGTAAGCGATACTACCACTCATGGACAGTAATACCAAACAACACCATGAATTACAAGCAGGATTTCCACTGCGTTCGCCATCCTGATATATTAGATGTTAAGTCTCACTATGTCCAGTAGTTAGGTACTCTGGCTCCAAAATCCTTCTAACCGGTACACAACAGTGCATTTACACTGCTTGACGGGAAATAGACATCGTGGTGGTACCTACCCAGGCGGCACCCACATAATACTGAGAGACCTACAACCAGGGAAGCTAATTTGTTATGCTTTTACACTCCTAATTGTGTTGATGCCAAATGTGGCAGAAGGGAACAAACTTAAATCACTATTTCTGGCATAATTTTGTGGCCACCCGTACCCGGATGGGCAGATAATATAAATAAATAATTACAATCAACAGTCACATACACAGTCCTGAGTTCACATTGAGATTAAATCTTGTTTCGTGAATATCAGAAACTACAAGAGACTTTTCAAACACCCAGACTTGATACTAATATCTGTGCATCACACAAATATTTGTCTGGGTGCGGGGATCGAACCCGTGGCCTCATGTGCCCAGCTTGCGACCAACTAACTGCACCACTATAACACCACATAAGTTGACCAACAGAAAATGCACCTACAATAAAGATTTTCTCTAAGTGTAGTCGAGCCTTAATGTAGCCAAGTTTTACCCGACTTGTTTGAACTCCTTATGGTCGATTTACTTAACCCGCTATTATAAGGAAAAGCTGCTTAGGAAATATTCCATTCATTTCGTTTGACTTGTGGCTAATCTAGTGTCACAATGAAGTGTTTATTGAGGCTTGCTTGCTTGCAGGATGTTATTTTAGGTCCTTTTTACCCACGATTAATTGCTATAATTGTAAAACAAATATTGAATGATAATTGATCGCTTAATGCCCGATTATGTTTTCATATCGTGTGAGTTTCTTAATTTTCTAGTGTTTAATGTACGGGTGGTGTCATTTTAATTTTATGAACAACTGAAATTTCTTTTAATGCTTTTTCAAACAAATAAGTTGTTACTGTATGTTGTTCTTTGTTCTAAGAAATAAACTATCCAAAGAAAGGATAATGCCCATTCTTAGCATCGGTAAAAAATATCCTAGATCCCATTTATTTATGATTTCATCTTTAACGTTTCCTGTTTTACCCCAGGCGATAATTATCATCACATTCTACATTTTGTTCACAATATATTTTTATTGGACTTCAAATTAATTTTTCCAAGAACTCCGGGCCTGGATCGCAATCATGTTTATATTTATTGAAAATATGTATTTTTCCCTACACAAAAAAGTAGGTTTCATCGAGGGACAAAAATCTTCGCACCAATACTAAGCTTCATAGTAAAATGGGCATTCCCTATTAGGACTGACCGCTTCTAACATACAATTAAGACCTAATTATGAACTCAGTAACAAACCCTCTTGACCCTTACTCAAAGATTTGAAATCTCATCTCAAATAGCTTATAACGAACAATACGCTGCACCCCTAATGGTCACCTTAACACGATATTAATGACGAAATCGTGACAGGGCGATATTCTTTGGACAAGAACACAGCTAATGCTTATTCGAGTAATACGCGTTTAGACTAACTATAAGTTTTACCTAATAGTCAGAAATTTCATCCGGTAGTAATAAATGTCAGGAACTCTAAGAAATGTTTAGATTTCTAAATACTTAGACTCAAAACAAATTTTCTTTAAACATAACTACTCGTATATATTCAGTCTCTGTGCCAAAATTGAGTTACCCAGTTACAGAAAATTCTACCCTGCTAATTATCCCGACAAAGTGGTAAAAGTATTTAAAGCAACATTAGTATTTAGTAGGTCATTAAAAATTACATATCTATAAGTTACATGTCACTATGAATGACATTACCCAAGTGGAATCCTGAGACATATTATAATCGCTGTAAACTTTCCTGGACTGGATTTATAACAATTATTGATTTGAAAAACATTTCCTCGTTATCTTTGATTGCATGGTTATAGACTCATAATCCTGTGCAAAATCGCGTATTTGCGAAGCGTAGTAGATTATATGGCCTAACTCCTCCCAATCGTACTCTCAATTGCCACGTGGCCTGATGATGGCCTGATACAGTACTGTACAGTAACTTGAGTTTTTAGCTTACTCCTTGTAAGTGTGACACAAGAGCAAATAAAAAGATAAAATGCCCGTCATAATATAGCTTCCTAGTTTCTACTTTAATATTAGGTTGCATATGTTTCACCTGAAATCGTACAATATAATCTCCGTCATCAATAACTGATTAACTAAACCCCCAACAGAGAAGCCATAGCCGAGGTCAAACGATTTCAGCATTGAACTTCGCTAATAGGGATATTTGTTTGGCGCGACGCGACGCCGTCCATTTGCATAGTGATGCGTTTTAATTGAAAGATATGGCTTTCACTACACATTAACATATCGATTGCTATAATGGAATATTTCTGCTGGAATATTATGTTTAATACCTTTTTTATGGCAAAATTACGGTGAATGAGCTGTAAATTGATGGAAATTATTGGCTTTGTAAGTAAATAACACGTGAAAATTCATAAGTACCTTACTGTCTAGCATAACATGTTGCTTACTTCGGACTATGCCTAAATCGCTTTGCTCAAAACATCTAAATGTGAAACCGCATTGATGCTGCAAAGGTATATTGCTATAAATTTTTTGTGATTTTTCGTGGTAACTATAGAATCTATACTTTGTTATCAGTATAGGTACAGAGTACAGCCAAGACAATATCTGACACGAAAGTGTGAAAGTCAAAGCGAATACCCATACTCAGCTTGTATCGCTGGCTGCCAAATCGCACTTAGGAAGTGATCAATTTTTGCAGACAATTATGTATTCTATACTTAGGTATTCTATAAACTTTTTAACCATAGACAACTATATTCTAATTTCAAAATTGCATAAAAGTCCCCGTATCTCGCGTCTCCGTCGCGTTTAGTTAGATAATTTATGAAATAGAGATGCATTATTTCCCCCGCGTGTGTTTCGCGTGCATTAGCCGCGCCGCCGGCAGATGGCAGCACTAGCGCTAATGATGCCGCCGTTGGCATTAAATTATTTTTATGACCTGCCCGCGAGACGCGACCACCGCAACACCGCTGCACAGATTATTAAAAATATGTATTAGAATATTAATTTTAACGTGTATGTATTTGCTGTATTATTTACTCGTACACAGGCTTCCGGTTGGAATGTTGGTCTAAAATTGTTGGAGGTATTGTTAATATATTGATTGGGATAAAAATAGCAATTTTTAAAGATTTCTTCTAGGATTTTCCTAAAGCAACAACATGCTAGAAGCAGCCTTCAGTGACTCGCTGTAACCTTTATTTGATTGTCCGATGTCTGAGGCTTAAGATCCTGAACTATACAAAAACGTGCAGATCCATTTTAGGTCCGTTGTTTCCTCAATGAAACTAGTTAATGATCTATTCTTTCTTGGTCCATTATAGCACAAGTGAATTGCAAATCGTGAGATCTTAGGCTATATCAATTCTGATTCGAGAATCTTATTTGAATTAGTATTAATTGAAAGACCTAATTACTATGTCAAAAGATTTGTTACTTATACAGCTAGTCATACCAATTACCTCTTTACTTTATTTGAAACGTTACGATAAATTTATATTTGGTTTAAACTTTCAAATAAAATAGAAACTAATCTACAGAATAAATTATTCGTTAATGAAATGTGTGTAACAACTAATAATGAATTAAAAAGTAATAGTTTAAGATAAGCCACGTCCGAGCTTAGTTGAGAAAGATATTAGATCCGTCCCATCAGCTTGTAAATACCACAGTAAAGATAGTGCGACACGTAAAACTAATAGCCAGACGACAACAGACCCATAAACTGAGTTATTAAGTAGAAAACAGCTGTGTCCAAAGCTCCTGCATTATGACGCAGCCGGGTTATTTACACAACGTTTTAAAATTAAATATTTAAAATCGATTAATTTTTATGGTAGTATTTTGTGCTTTTTAGACTGGTTTGGAAATTAATGTTATAATTTCAAATTTGAATATGGAACCTTTATTTTTAAGAGTTTAACGGTTTTTTGTGGTCAATAATGCTAAAAACGTTTGTTATGTTAAAAACAATAGAAAATACCGGTTTTATTTTTATTTCTGTACTTAGTTCAAAAGCAAAACGGAGCCATTAAAGGATCACTTTGTTTTTTTTTTTTTTGTTTCAGGATTGCATGAAGGTAACAACTTGAAATTGATTTCAAAAACGACGATCCTACAATCCTGTACATATGTGTATTTAGTTTGCGAGATCATTTTAATAGTAAAAGATTTTGATTAGATTATGTTACAAACAAAGCATAAAGTTTATTTTTTCAGTATTCTGGATATTATTCCGGCTTCACACCAGGCCAGGACTAAAGCTCAGCGAGTCTGCGGGAATGTCTAAATTGACTTTTGTCATTATACGAACCGGCAACGAGTTTAATTTGCTGCAGGTTATGTATTACCAATACGACAAAAAACTTTCTCAAACCTACCTGCCCCCATAGCTTCATTTGAAATTTACGATATTATCTCCGCACCCGCAGTGGGCCGATGTGATAAAATCGAGTGTTAATTAGAACTGCCGTGATAACAACTATCTTCAACTGTAACACGTTTTACTACTAAAGTCGTGCGTAAACGATATAGTTTCTTTTTACTGTTTTTTTATTAGTAAATGAAATGAGTTGTCAGTTTTTTTTACCTTTTTATCTGAGAGTCTTTCTTTATAATAGTATAGTATAGTATGGTATATAGATACATAGAATATTACAAGCTCACGCCTATATGCCAAAAGAGACGGCAGAGTATGGAAGGGCCATGCAGAGTAATCCAAAATTTCCGCCCCACGGTTTGATAGGGGGCGAGATCGGAATTTCATGGCTATAGATCGCCATGCTGGACAAAAATTCCGATTCTCTTGAGATTTTCCAAATTGTAAAAATCACATATAAGGTTGTCCAACCTGTCGTTCAAACCCTGGACCTGAAAATTAAAAGCCCAATGCTATCAGCATTAAGCTAGAACAGCAAGGCTAAATATATTCACAAAAAGCAATATCTCCTCACACAAAGGAGTGGAGCGTTAAAATCAAACCGTCTTTTGTTTAATCTTGGTTTCTAACATTCGCTTAGTTGCAATGAAAACGCAATTAACGAAATAATATCTTGTTGGGGTCGCCTGAAGCGGCCATAAGACGCGCATACAGTACACCCAGCCAGCGCCGTAATAAGGACGGGGGGCTGAATCATTTATTTTATGTTTTATGTTATTGTTCGTATGGTTATGTTTGCTTGAAATACCTCTATGAGGAGTAGGTATTGTAGAATGTTATGATATTAGTTTATAAACATTTTATGTGATATGGCGTTCGTATGCATGCTGTCGGATGTCGGGATTATATTACCACTTTGTCTATTCCTGCAGGCCAAGAAGTGTGTGTTTTGCTTTCAAGGGTATTGGAGTCAATGATTTTTGAATGCTAGGTCAAGAAATACTTAATACTTTATATCTGGTGATGACTGCAGTGCAATATCATATATTGTTAAATGATAGAAAACTTCGAGTGATGTTGCTCTTATTTATAGACAGGCGTTTAACTTTAGGCTATTAGTTTCGAAACAAATCTTCGTGTTGTACGCAGAAAAGTTGTACTACCTATACCTAAGATACTTCACAAAATTAGGGCTGCATCTCTGTTTATAACTAATTGGTGTAAAAATATAATAAGCCCGACCCCCCCCCCCCCCCTGTATCTCCTGCGTGCGTCCCTGCACACTGCAATAAGAACATTACAGTTGCAGTCGCAAGATAATCGCTGCAATAACAACATTTCGTGCAGTCTAATTACAGCGAATCAAAATACTATGTATAGCTATGTATGTATATTAATGGATTGTTAGAATATACAAGACCAAGAATAGGACTAAGAGAAGCATTGTGTTAATTTGTATAGTAAATTTTAGAACTTATGAACAGTATATTAAATAAGTGACTGCGTGGTGGCCTGTTGGTAGCGAATCAGATGGAGCTGCCAACTTGATTACAGTTCGCGGGTTCAAATCCAAATGCACACCTCTGACTTTACGGAGTCATATGTTTATTGGTAGTCGATTACCACGCACTAACAGTGACAGAAAACATCGTGAGGAACTGCCTACCATAGGGATTAATAAAAATTTCCATGGTATGTAAACTCCACACATACGCACTAGGCCAGCGTGGAGGCCTAACCCCTTTCAATCATACTCTCCATTGTTGTGGAGGCACATGCTCTGCAGTGAGACGTATATAGGCTGTACAGAAACAAGTAAGTGTTAGACAGTTACTTTCTAAAAAATATGGATTAATCGACTTGAGAATCAAAGCGATGATCCAGATAAATACGTAGTAAGACTCTGCATAAAAAAACCCATCTATCAAACCATCAAACCACTAAACACATTTTTGAAGTCTTCAAAAAATATATATATTTCTTTGAAATATGTGTAACAAAAAACGATATTGCTCCCCGAATACTTTTTGTCTGAAAGCGTGTATCGATTATGTAATTATACCGTCAACATACCCTTGAACCTGTCAAGTAGAACAATAGCAACCCGCAATTAAGTATAACTAGTTTATGACACAGTAATTAACGCCCATAGGTTAACGTTCCGCGGGGCCCGCTTAATCTTACTTTTCTATTAATCTGTCGTCTGTTAGTGAGCTTTTAATAGTTGCCCTTAATGGTAATGTGGGATAAGTGCAACTCATTAGTAAGGATGTTCCATAATTAAGAAAGAAAGAAAGAAAAGATTTGGCATTGTAAGAAAAAAAAAAGAATTGTAATTGTCATTGTTTCACTGGTTTCTCATATGTGAGAGGCCACCTGGGTAGGTACCACTGCCATTTGTATTTCTCCCGCCAAACAGCAGTGTAAATGCACTGTTGTGTCTCAGTATGAAGGACATTGAAGCCAGAGTAATTACTGGACATATTGAGACCTACCATCTTAAATTTCAGGATGGCAAGCGCAGTGGAATGCCAAGCATTGCTTTGAATCAGTGTTTGGTTTGGCAATATTCATGAGGAGTCGTAATGCTTACCATCAGGCGAACGGCATGCTCGATTCATTGCAATAATAAAAAAAAATCTTTTCGGAATGGTAGGTCTTTTATAAGCTAGAGGCTGTCTGGGTTTGTACTGTCTATTTCAGCTAGTAAGTAGCAGCGTTTAAGCACTGGCGTATTTCAATTTGAAGGTACGTAGCTATCTTTTTTTTACTAGGCATATGGAGAAGTACCACCATATGTCACGTGGTGATGAGATGTAGGAGGTTTTAGAACATGTTCACTGCTTCTTGGCATATATGTCTCATTATTAATACACCCAACAATCACATACATAGTCTTGACCCCACACTAAGATCGAGCATCGTGTCGTGGGTATCGGGAACTACGAGAGACTTTTCGGTCTCACAAACACCCAGACCAAAAACAAATACCTGTGGTTCACCCAAATATTTGTTTCGGTGCGGTGATCGAACCCGTGGCCTCTTGTTTTACAGCCGGCGTCTAACCAACTGCGCCACCGAGGCTGTCAATTATGCATGTTTGTAGATAGAAACGATAACAAATTAATCTAACTAATATCAAACAAATCCTATTAATTGTTCCAAAAACGTACGGAATCCTTATCCAAATCGCACATTAAAACCGTAACGCGTGTCAAACTACGTGTCTTCGTAACTCGTTCTTGGATGTAACTTGTAAATTATTTCCATATAATAACTACCTTCAGTCTACGAAGTTTTTATCGTTCCCTCCATACGTGAGAACGGAACGTTATGATTAAACCGAGCAATAATGTTCCCAAATGTCCCATTAAAGTAATCAAAATAATTCCTTAAATTAACTTTTGATTATGAAAGTGTTAATGGAAATTGGCTTTTATTGCTAACGTTGTAAAATTGATTTATAATATCGCTGTAATTTTGAAGACTCTTTTGGAATGTAGTTGTTTGATTAATGTGTATTAAAGGATCTCATTAGTTATATTAAAAGATAAATTAATTATTTGGTGCAAACAGAACAAGTTAGGATTAAATTTTAATCGATTTGACAGAATTGTGAGTAAAAAGTTAAAATCCTTATTAGGTGTTTTACTAGGACTAGTGTTAACGATAACTGCTGAAATATTAGATAATGTCTCGCTTATGACACACAAAGATAGAGGTATAGTCTGAGAATCTCCAGTTTACTCAATACCGACGTACTATTTTTGCTTCATCTATTTTGATAAAAAAATCAAGCAATTGCTAACAAAAGAACTGTACTAATACACTCATGTGAAACGCTAATACAAAAAAATAAAAACAAAATTGAAAATATAAATTTCAGCAAAAATAAGAACTTGTTAAACTACAAAAACTGCATCCACTAATAAGTAATAGACTAAACGTCTGTCTGGATGTTTTCAATTCAATGATGGAGGTTGTTTGAAAAGAACTAATTCGGTTCGCAAGTTGATCCATTAGAATGATTGCCGGGCCATCGCATTGCACTAACAGCGATGCAAACTGAACTTCAGCGGAGCGGACTCTTAACGGATTGAATTTTATACGAAGAGCAGCGGTGTTGTATTACTTCTATTTATATTTGCTGTGTTGTAAATTTATTTTAAAGTATAATTTTGTTTGGTATTAGTTTTTGCTGGAATTTTGGAGGTGGATTATTTGTTTATCATATCTTTGGGTGGTGGAATAGTTGTGGCTTAAGCAGTTAAGATACTAAAATATGTACGAATGTGGGTGATCGCCCCATACCTTGTGGGTCTAGCTACTTCCTGCCTCGCATGGCAAGTGATCTTGAATCTACAAGTCCTTTGGGATTATTAAAAACCTGCAGTCCAAGTAAAGATTTGAGTCATCGTACCAGCTGGCTCTTAAAAAAGACTTCTTGCGTTAAACATACAACCTTTACGCCGACGCGACGGTATCCAAAAATGGACAATCTATTTATGTACGATATGACGTTCAATAAAGGATATGAGCTATATGTAGCGTTCAAACCCTATACGACTATTTCCAACTCAATATACAAGAATCACAGGAACCAAAGACAGTATCAATCTCTTTGTGTGCACCAATTAGCCAAATGTAAGGCCCCTTTGTTCGGCTGTGTTCATTTTGATAAAATTTTGGCAGGATGAAATCGTACGTGTGTCAACGGAATTACGCGGTGGTCTGAGTGATTGCTCGCTTAGTCACGGACGCAACAGACAAACCAATTTTTATAATATTTCGCTCAGGATTAAAAACGTTGATTGATTAAATTTTTAATGGGTTTCGTTGTTACAGCATTAATGAAATAATTTATATTTATTGAATTTCATCGCGAGATGGGAATTTGATGTTTTTTTTTTGCGGATTGAGAGCTGTGAATAAATTAAGACATATCCTGATGATAAGTAGTCATTAATGTTTATGAAAATTATGGGATCGAAAGTGAGTTGCCGGTTGTTTGTGATACTCAGTCAAACAGGTCCATATGCATATTTTATGCAATCTCTCCTAAGTCTGCAAACCGTACTTTTTATGACAGGTTTAGGTATGCTGGTTTAGAAGTTGGCTGTGAAACGTGAGGCTGTGGGTTCGATACCCGCACCGAAACAATTATATGTGTGATCTACAGGTATTTCTTTCGAGTCTGGGTGTATGTGAGACCGACAAGTCTCTCGTAGTTTCTGATATCCATGATAGTGGACTTGATCTTAGTATGGGGTCACGATTATATAATATGTGACTGTTGGGTGTATTTATTTTTATTTATTTATTTGGCAATATTAAAAATACTGATGCAAGGAGATTAACGACAGAGATTTATGGGTAGTAGTGTCGGTCCAGTACCTTCTAGACTGTCCTATACAAACCAAATACAATATATTTTAAAAGAAGACAAAATTAGGAGTCCTTGAACCAACGAGCTTGTATGAAGAGAATAATGACACTCGATGCGGCGAAAGAGGTATGTATGGGCCGCATTTGGCGCTCTATAGTCTCTACCTACACCCATGGGACATAATCGTGAGTTTATGTATGTAAAGGTACATTTATCCAAGTTCAAGCCGACTCGTTCTCAGCTAGAGCAATACTCTACGAAATTATAAATTGTTGTTCCATCTAGCAACGTTGGGCTTATTCTTCTAAAACGTTGTAATCAGACCCCTTCCATATAATTCAAAAGCATTTTTCTTCAAATAAACACTCGCGTTACAATTTCATTTCCCCGTCGTATGCAATAGATAGGTACGAAGCAGCCGGCAACATTTGGTCCCCGAACACTCGCAACACTCCGCAAAGGACTGTTTACATGCATTTTATACCTCCCTTATCAAGTTGCTACATTTTCGCTCGAGGCGTCGTGAACCTTGGAGAAATATTTACTTGCGCCATTCTCGCTTTACGCGGCTATAACTACAGGTGAAAATTGAAAAAGTTTATGTTACGACCCTTTTTAAAGTCTCTAAACGGAATGTCTGTGTCTAATTGACGTGGGTTGGTGCTTTCGATTGTGGATGAGGTCAAAGACTGAGGAATTGGTGTTATTCAGTTTGGACATTTCTGGTCTGTGACTGATGACCTATCATATATTTAACAGTAGGTAAAAAAAATGCGCGTAATCATAATTACTACGAATTTGGTTATCATCTTTGTTATATTTTATAACATACTTGTGACAACTAATAAGCTTCTAGAATATTGGGTATATTGTATTGCTTATAAAATAAAATATTTCATGTTTGATGTTTTTAAGAAAATCTTCATGACAAATTAATCTTTAGTTTTTTATTTTTTTTTCATAACACAGTAATAACACTATGGTAAGTGTAAAGTAAAAAGATACAACATTATTCATCCACATCATGTGGTAGTTTATCAGGTGGTTATAAGCGCCATCTAGCTTTTCCATTCGTAATGAATATAGGCAGTCTACTATTAGAGAGAATAGGTGGAGGAATTATCGTAATTAATAAGAATTGATATTGTGCCTTATTAGACAAACATTTTAATAATGATTAAAATACAAACGGTTTAACTAAAGTACATATAAATTATAACAAAATTACTATAATTATATATTCGTTTTAATGTAGGTACTTATTTAAGGAATTAACTCTCCAGGCACTGTAATTATTAGTTGAATATTTTTGTGTAAAAAATAAATGGCGTGAGATTATTATATGCTTTGAATTTATTTAGTCTTGTCTCTATCGTTCATACTATTACTAGTCCACCCAATAAATAAAAGACAATATATACACACTTGTAAATCAATACCTATCCCTTTCTATGTTACTCTAATAAATAAATAGCAATATTTCAATATATACAAGAAATACTATTCTTTTTCTAATGATACTGTCTTGCCAGTTATCACTATGGTAAGCCATAACGCGTCTATTACGGTATCCAAGACTGCGACCAGACGCGAGCGATCGTAAAAATGATATATAATAATGTCGTTCGCTGAATTTAAAAAATCATCTCGCAAACTGTAGAATATGAGCTTTAAATCATATCGGAAATGGTCTGTCTTAGGTATTGAAAGTTATGTCTCGTTATTGGTGTTTTAATGCGGGTATATAGACGGAATTGTAATCTATCTATCTTTTTCTCTCTAACGGGAGTTGCAATGGTGGAAAAAGGAGGAAAAGTCTCTCTTCCTCTCTCTTAAACCGCAAAATGTCCAATGTAGCATTTATCGTAGTTTAGTACCTAAAATACAAATATAAATGAAAAACTCAGATATGCATGTCCTGGAATTCTACCCTACGACCGTCATCCCTTTCCAATACCAAAAGTCCACTTACTTGACAGACTCCGTGGCGTAGTTGGTTAGACGCCGCCTGTGAAAAAGAAGCCGCGGGTTCAATCGCTGTACCAAGTGTGATCGAGAGGTATTTGATTCGAGTCTTGGTTTGTGAGACCGAAAAGTCTCTCGTAGTTCCTGATACCTAGGATACAACACTAAATCTTAGTCTGGAGTCACGACTATGTATGGCTGTTCGGTGTATCTATTAATATTATTTATTTTATTTGTGTATATTGATAGTCAATCATCACCACGTACCTACATCGTGAGGAAACCTGCATGCCATAGCAATGTATAAGAATTTCTATGGTGTGTACAGTCTGCCACCCCGCATTGGACCAGCGTGGTGGACTATGGCCTATCCACTCTCAATTGTAGAGGAGGCCTGTGCCCTGAAGTGGGACGTGTATAGGTTGAAACAGATTTTATTTACTTATTATTACATCGAAAACCTTTATCCACAAAAAATATATACACAATACATGCAAGTGTTTAAACTGAAGCGATCTGAAAACAAAACAAGACGGGTTGTCGTACACCCGTGCTTGCGAGAGCAAAGGGTGCTTAATTGCGCCCTTTACATCTTTATCTCTTGTTTCTCGTGAAGTAGCCGCTTTGACGCTAAAAAGTGCCTCTACTCTGCTAAGAACGTTAAGAAGGCAATATTTGAATTTTATATGATGTTTGTTTATGCATTGATTTTCTTAGATTTTAAGCTATATTACATTACAATGCATGTACTGTACTGTTCTGTATCAGCTCATGTACGTCCCACTACAGGGCACGGACCTCCTCTACAATATGGAATACGATTGAGAATTGTTTGGCCATATAGTCCACTGGCCTGGTGCAGGTCATTATAAGAAATCTGTATTATACAATAATCGTATGTTTAAAGGACGCATCCACAGTATTATGGGTCGCATGAACGCAGTTATTATATGTACGTGTCTTGACAAAATTGTATTCAAAGGTACAGGTACTCGAAACCGATCCGTGCAAATGTTTGTAGGAGACTGTGGCGGGATTTCCACCATAATCTTCAAAGGTTTGTGTCCGTAAAGCAAAAGTGATATGTCTGATCTAGCAAAATAGAGATTCACATCCTCTGCCTACCCCTATTGAATACCAGTACTATTACTATAACACAGATAGGTATATGTCCATTGTGTGTCTACCTAAAATAACATATTTCTTTTAACAACATTCTCAATCAAAATATCTTTACTTATCCTTAATTAATTAATGCTGAATTGCTTGATGACTAAAATAAACGTAATTAAAACTTTGCAAATTAACTCTCAGCTGATTTCTTTTTTAATTTGGATCTGACTTGGCTAATTCCGTCAGCGCGACGGCCCTGACGCTCCCCTATTTTTAATCTGACCCTTTGTCATACGAAAAAAGAATTTTTAAAAAGTAAGAAAAAGGTTTATTGTTTTATCTTGAGTTACTTTAAAGATTTTGCATCGGTGTGTTGGATTTTGAATATACAGTGTTGTTGATTTGAGTTTAATTTTGCAGTTGTATGGTATTGTTTTATTTACAATGAGAAGGATTTACCAGCATGCAATTAAATATTTAATTGGTCTTTCGCAAACTAAAAATAAAATATTGAGTGTAAAATATATAAATTATAGTAATGTAAATTTAAATACACAGGTATACAAAAATGAAACACCTGTGTTTAAAAGTAAATTTTAATCGAAAAAATAAGCTGTAAGCTCTGTAAATAAGGAAGGAATCTGAGATTACAACCATCTTTATCTTAGATTAAACACCCGAATTCTTACAACCAATAAAGCATATCTACTCATAGCATTTATCATAGCAATTAGAGTGACACCATTCACCTGTAAAGGTATCCATCAACATTATTACTGCCCTCAGAGCAAGGGGAGTGTGTGGTCTGCGGCAAATGTATGAGATAGTCTAATCAATATAATATTGATGAAATGCTTGTCTCAATAGAACGTGTTCACTGTACGGGTAGGCAATTGCACGAATGTCCAGTTGGAAGACTGTCGTTTAAATGCTATTTGGATTGAAATAGAAGGATAATATAGTCGATTGAAGACAAAATGTTTATTGTTGGTTTTTAAGACACACGTTTTATTTATTTACGCTCTTCTCCACTGGTGCAGTTTAAATACCTATTTGAAGTTTGGATTTTTTTAAGATTCGGTCTGAGTTTACATAAAATTGGGACTATGTATCTGAATGTTGCTTGTATATCATTTAACGTAATATGCAAATTAGACAATACATACTTATAGGCCTCTAGGCAACCGTTGTAAACTATATGGCCTTACCCTTCTCAATCGTACTCTCAATCGTAGAGGAGGCCTAATCTAGGATAATACATATACATCAATACTTCTTTCTTTATATATCTAAGTCTGAAATAAATACAGATATATTTTCTTATAGCAAATTACCTAAAATAAAATATATAAAAATAAAACCTAAAAAAACTGGCGTCCTGTAGTGTAAGCCTGCGTTGTATAGAAAAACGTAAACAACATTCCTATATAAAGATATATCCCTTAGTTTTACACCGTCGGAAGCCTCACGCAGGCAGTAACACCTCGAAGTTCACGACTCATTACTTTCGCTGACCACGACGAACGTGACCATCCTCCAGATGATATAAAAAACTTTATAGGCAAATATAAACTGTAGGATGTTCATCAAAGGCCGGTGGGGTGATTGCAAAACGATGGGATCCCAAATTTTATTGCTTGTTACGGCTCATAAACACGGCCGGTGGCTGATAATGCCCCCGTTTTTGATGTGCACGTAAAACATCTTTAATGGGATAGTGCGTATCAATTTTTGTGTTTTGTTTGGAATATTTGAGCAGGAGTGCGAAATTTTATTATATTATAAATTGAAAGTACGTGGTGGGCTGTTGGTAAACGGACCAGATGCAGACCAACATTTTAACGGTGGTCACGAGTTCGAATCCCAGAGCACACCTACAACTTTTCGGAGTCATGTATGTATTGATAGTCAAACACCACGCCTTAAAACGGTGAAGGAATAAACATCGTGAGACAACCTGCATACCATAGCGATTTATAAGAATTTCTATGGCATGTAAAGTCCGCCAATCCGCATATGGCCTAAACACTCCAAATCTTACTCTCGATTGTTGTGCCTGTGCCCTGCAGCGTGACATATATTATAAGGACTGATACAGTACCATTTTTATGAGTATTTGCCCTCGGAATCAGAGCTTCTAGTACTTGCATTACATTTAAAAAGTCAATTAAGCAACTTTTGCAGTCTTCAAACCCGCAGTTGTTCAACGTAGCAAACTAAAGCTTAAACCATCCTAGACACGTATATGAGCTGATACAAATATAATCATACAAAAATATTACTAGACGAAGCAATTAGTCAAGCCGTATTTATTAATTAAATAATTACCTTCTACAAAAATAACCTTCGCATCGTATACAATAATAACTAAAAAACCGAATGAGATATGAACAACATAATAGCCTCTCGCGAAATACGTTAAAAGGTTCCCAACGTTATAATTAGTAGGAATGGGAGTAAAGATTGATGTTAGCGGAAGCAGTAAGCTCACGAAGCTGGAGGTGTGGCAAAGATCCACTTATGAACCATAGTGATTGGAATATGATTAATATCTCATCTTTGAGATGTAAACAAACTCCTGGGTTTTTGTTCAACTTTAAAAAAGACGGATTGGTCTTATAATTCATCGAATTTAAAGCGCTCTGTTTTAATAATCTAGTGATGGAAAATTTATGGCATAAGACTGTAGTACTTAAAAAAATTAAAACTGGTTGAGAACTTGGATATCACAAAAAAAAATGTGCCACACAGGAAACTAAATCCTATAACATAGAAGTTACATGGAAGACGCAAATTTTAAATTAATCAAATGTTGTTTAAAAGGTTACGTAAAATCACAACAACAATATTATATATTATATATTCTTACCGACATATGGTTATGTATAGCGTTTAACCATGATCATTTACCGGTAGAAGAATCAACTGGATCTCTGCAGCTCGTTCTTATCACGGAATACACAGCAAATCCAATCCAAAAACTAATAACAGACAAAGACCTAACGTCACATTAAGATGTAGGCTTAATTTTGTCCGTTCCCAATACTACGAATAGACAATTAATTAGATCACACGAATATTATTAGGTATCACTTTGTCTAAACGCAATGGCAAGCCTATTTCATAATTCACAAGCGGCTTTTAAAATCACTCACACCGCAAACATAATTCATTTACACATTTCACGCGTTTCAAATGAATTAAATTCAAAGATCAAAACGATAACCCACATAAAAGAACCTATAAAGATTTCCACTTAAGTTCACGCACGACTGATTCACCAATGATACTTTCTTTCCACTTTGCAGGGTAGATGAACAATGGCAGACGCACGACCGGCTCGCTATACTAACTTAGTATCCGTATTGTAAATAAAAAAGGCACGAATCCAATCAACTTAGTAAACAAAGTGTGGGATGTAGGTACATGGCTATTACATACGCACGCCGCTCTCGACGCAATAAAAATGTTTTATGATCTAAAGATCGGATAAAGCGTCCCCGAGGTCTGCCCGCTGCCCAGTTTACAGCCGTCCACTTTATGATTGTCAAATTTCTATGTACCGACATTATTTATTTAGCCCTGTAATTTAGAGAACGGTAGCTTAAAGGTAGCTAGTTGGGAATGGATTAAACTGAGATGATAAAGGCCTTAAGATCAATTCATTGGTCAATTCAAATAGCCGGCCAGCTCTAATTCAGATTGCAATAACTTGTTTGACACTGTTATTAATAAACGAAATAAACAGCTAAAATGAATAATTTACTATCAAACGTGCAATGTATTATATAATCATTGTGTGAATGTAAGTGTTCAATATACATTATACTCGTAGGTACCTAATAATGCTGAATATCTAAAATCTCGAAGGGTTTTAGAAATGGTTTCAGGACTACTGCCGGTAACTAATAGCAAAAAACTAGGATTGACAGTGTAGGTACTTGACTTTTCTAGGTATGAAGGCATTTGAAAATTTACCACCAACTGTGATCGTTTACTATTCTGAATTTGAATCCCCAGCATCATAAAACAGAGCACAAAATGCTATATAAATATCTCAGTTACAAGCCCTCCTCTATACCAGACTAGTAATGAGACCAAAACAACACCAGTGAACAGAGGCCGATCATAATCTCGTTCAAACACAAATTTGCATACAAAATACCACATACAACTTAATACAAGCGTCTTAAAATGTCAGTAGTAACAAATAAACGCAGTATTATGTACAGACCGTATAAATGTGTGAGATAAGCCTCTATAAAGATCTACTGCTCAAGCGCCGTACAGCTCGTTAATATCGAATGACCATAAACAGATTAAGTAGGATCCCATTAATCAAGTCTGTCTGTCCGGTTTCGGTCAGTGGTAGCAATTTATTGAAATTAAATCTATTCGTATGGCTGTATTTCAAAACATTAAAATATTTGTTAATTAAAAAATGTAGCGCACTAGTTTGGGCACATTTCTTAGATTTGTCGTCTACCAAGCATGAGGAATGTTTTAAGTAGATGAGGATAGTTCTAGAACTAGCAGCTGGATGTCGCTCTGTTATCTATAAAATCTGCTGGTGACGCTTTTATGACCTATTGCATGGGCTTGGCTCGGTGATAATACTTGTCCTATAATCAGAGAGAAAAGATCAGCTAAGCAGCAGGTTTGATGTTGATCTTTGACTTGCTCTTACACAAATTCGACCTATCCTATTAGAACATTACAGTTGAACAAATAATAAAAATAACAACGCATGAAATAATTAATCAATCTCTTCTAGTCATTTTAAAACTTATTAACCCTTAAGAATCAATATTTCTGATTAGCCAACCTATCTAGTCTATCAACAAAATGTAACGTCTTCTTCGCAATTCCAATAACAGTCCTCACGACTTAAGAACCAGATCGATTAAACTACTTATATCAATACGGTATCGAAAGATTTTAATTATATCAAAGAGCTTTTAGAACTTTATAACATCCGTTGATAACACTTACTTATAGTCCCAATAGATATTATACCCTCGTTGACAGAGAAACTGATCTGCAGTAACTAGATTAATAGTTGACCGTTTGATGCCAGCTTGAACTTTATCTAATACAGTGATATCTTAATGACCACTTAAAATTCTAGAACTATCGATGTCCACCAGGAAATTGATAGTTGTGGCCCAGCTTACCGTAAACGGGTTACAAATTTGTAATGATTCAGTATTACAAGGTAAAATTAATTATTTCACTATAGATACTCAATGAAGGATTAATGTTAGAAGTTATAATTAATTTTTATTATATTGCCTACATACAAAACTGTTCCAGTTGATTTGGTTGTCGGAAGCCAAATGGAAAAAAAATAAAATAATGATCTACAATGTCAAATCACATTATAAAATATTCATCAAGTCTATAATGAAATGTAAATGATGTATAGTCTGTGTAGCGAATAAATAAACATTTAGAACGCCTTCTAAATTCAAATTGCAAATCTATGCGCTGTAAATGCTCAACAAAATCTAACTCGCAATAACATTGAAACTAAACCTTGTACTCAACACTCAGTATCAAATAATTACGGATCAAGAAAATCCTTCCGATATATATTACGCTTGAATGCAAATTAAATCTCAGTAAATGTCTGTACGTTCTCAAGGAAATGCTGCCGTTATCTCTAATTTAGCAACAGGGGGATTAGAAGTGCCTTGCTCGACAAAATTTAGTAGATTTCTGTATATGGATTATTTGTAAGTTAGTGGAATAGATAGCCGTAAACATGGGACCCGTTTCTGTTTTGTTCACGTTGTATACTAATTTCTATTTCTTGTTAAGTTTGATTGTGGCTCAGGTTTGGAAGTACTGAAGTTTTATAAGTGTGTGTCACCAGGATAAACGACCTAATAGAGGTAGTAGAAATTCTAGTAGTAAGTCTTTAGTGAATGGTGAGGAGTAGACTTCTTGTAGATGACAATAATAGCCATCGATACCATACGGATGTGGTGAGCGCCTAGTATAGCATCGTAATTTTTACAAAACTGAAAAAAAAAATCAGCTTATTTTACGAAATTCAGCACCATAAGACTTTAAAATCGAAAAACACTGACCTTATGTTCAGCCCGGCTTGGAAGTATTCAGGTCGTCAATTTCACAGTGAGCATACTGGTTACACCAATTAGGCGACTATCTCAGATACTAATTCTGAAAGGATCTCTCGGAATTTACGCACGTTTACCCAGTTTCGGAAGCATTATTAGCTGTAACGTTGGTATTTATTGGTCATTTGAATATACCAAGCATGGTTTATTCCCACTAAACAGATGTAGAACTTCCGATAATGGCTGCAGTTCCGGAATCACGTAGATTTATAGTTTGTTTACGGAATATTGCTTCGATATTTGCGAAATACACTCCGTACATTAAAACTACCCTCCATAGTTTTAATTTTGCTATAATAGTTTTCTAGAAAAAGGAATATACTTACTAGGACTTATACCTCATATTAATTTTTAACATTTCTATATGTTTGGTACTTGGCGATGCGCCTTCTATATTTTACCCATATATTTTGATTTGTTGGTTAGTAAATAAGCAAATTAATCAACATGTATGTAAAATGCAATGAATATTATTTTAAGCTTTGTTGCTTTTTTGTTCTGAAAGGGGGTTTTAGCAGATGTGAACCCAGTCATTTTTTTATTGATTTCATAGTCTTAGTTTTGTCAGTTTCTACGTAAGATATAATATTGTAGAATCACAGAATATTTTACATACTGAAATGTAGGATGTAGATAATACGTCCAACAGGGTTTTTGTTGATGACATCCATTGTCGTATCCGACAACAGCGACTCCCTTCAACAAATGCCTGTCTCTCTTCTTTGGTGGGAGCGGATATGGCTAGCAAATCCAAACTTGGACTTAAACATGCGATTGCACGAGGCACAGTAGAGCTGGCCGGTAGAATTATACGTATAAATATAGGAGGGCTTGGGCCTGGTTTTACGGAATTGGCGTTCTGTATCCAGGTCGTGAAGCCGCTTCTCCTCAAATAGATCAACGCCTTTATTTATAGTATTGCGCCACTCCGGTCGCTGCGAGGCCAGCCTTTCCCATTGGGCAGGTGCAATGCCGCATTGCTTTAAATTGCGTTTAAGCACATCCTTATATCGGAGATATTGCCCGCCACGTTTTCTTTTCCCGGCTGAAAGTTCCGAGTAGAAAACCGCCTTCGGCAGTCTCCCATCAGTCATACGCTCGACGTGCCCACTCCATCTCAGCTGTCTCTTCATAATAAGCGCTTCAATGCCCGGCACGCCAGTGCGACGCAGCACTTCAGTGTTCGGAACGCGGTCTTGCCATTTGATGCGAAGGATAGAACGTAGACAACGAAGATGAAAAATGTCTAGACTTTTTATGTCCTTTTTGTAACAGCACCAAGTTTCGCTAGCATAAAGAAGTGTAGGAATAACTATAGCCTTATAGACTGCCACCTTAGTTTTAAGTCCGAGGTCATGGGAATTCCACACACGCGCGCTCAACTTGCCGAACGCTGCGGCTGCAAGGGCTATGCGGGTTGGGATCTCTGATGCCAAGGTGTTGTCAGGCCTAACCACACTCCCTAGGTACTTAAATTTAGGTACATTTTCCAGCACTTTATTATCCAGTGTGATACTGGAGTGATCTGTGATACATCCTCTAGGGGGCTGTTTCATGACTTGCGTTTTATGAATGCTGATCACCAACCCAAATTTATGGCATGCCGCATGCAAGGAGTCTACATAAGCCTGAAGTGATTCCATAGAATCGTCAATTTCACAGTGAGCATACTGGTTACACCAATTAGGCGACTATCTCAGATACTAATTCTGAAAGGATCTCTCGGAATTTACGCACGTTTACCCAGTTTCGGAAGCATTATTAGCTGTAACGTTGGTATTTATTGGTCATTTGAATATACCAAGCATGGTTTATTCCCACTAAACAGATGTAGAACTTCCGATAATGGCTGCAGTTCCGGAATCACGTAGATTTATAGTTTGTTTACGGAATATTGCTTCGATATTTGCGAAATACACTCCGTACATTAAAACTACCCTCCATAGTTTTAATTTTGCTATAATAGTTTTCTAGAAAAAGGAATATACTTACTAGGACTTATACCTCATATTAATTTTTAACATTTCTATATGTTTGGTACTTGGCGATGCGCCTTCTATATTTTACCCATATATTTTGATTTGTTGGTTAGTAAATAAGCAAATTAATCAACATGTATGTAAAATGCAATGAATATTATTTTAAGCTTTGTTGCTTTTTTGTTCTGAAAGGGGGTTTTAGCAGATGTGAACCCAGTCATTTTTTTATTGATTTCATAGTCTTAGTTTTGTCAGTTTCTACGTAAGATATAATATTGTAGAATCACAGAATATTTTACATACTGAAATGTAGGATGTAGATAATACGTCCAACAGGGTTTTTGTTACGTATTGTGTGACACCGTATCCGAGTGACTATACATATCGTTTGCTGGAAGCAGCTGTTCAAAAAATAACAGTGTAATGTTTTATTTGTGAGTTTCGGCTTGACTGCCTATTGGTAATTTTAGATTTTGTTTGCGTTTATCGGTTTTTATACGTTCACTGCTGGACTCAGGCCTTCTCAATCTTACTGTCTTTAACGCTCGGAGAGCTCTATGTAGTAATGTCATTATTGTAATCACTATTTTCTTAAACTCATGACAATCATTCCAAGTTCCAAATGATCTTGTGTTACACAACCGTTTGGTTATTTAAATCATCTTAAAAGTGTACATTTAAGGTGGTAAGGTGGATGAAGTCGTAAATAAAACAACGTTGTTTATTTTAAATTTTCATTTTTATAAAGGTTTCATTGTATTCATAGGTATAGTGTCATTTGAAATATATTTTCATTGCTAAATTAGCTTTTCCCATTGAATAATGTGTAGTAGGCGATTACGTATAACTAAAACAATGATAAGTAAATAAACAAAAAAAAGACAAATATTCATCGAACGTAAGTTCAAGTAAAAACTTAAAACTGTAAAGTGTAATTACAGCGAGAATTAGTCAAGAAAAAAATGAAAGATTACTTATTGGGTTATTAGTTGTGCATTAACTAAAGTAGGTAAAACTTATTAAAAATTATACTAACGTAAACTTAAGTTAAAAGCTGCTAAACATAATCGTAATGACGCGCCCGTGTGGTACGCACAATCATTTACTTTTACTGGAAATGGTTTCTCATCAAATATTTTCAGTGTTAAACTACATACAACATTAGACCCTTTTCTGGCTTCGTAAAGTATCGAAGAGTTGTTATGTTGCCAATAAAGTAATGCATTGGCCACGAGTCATCTTATAGGCAAGGATAATTTTCACTCTGACATGACATCGGCCGCTTCCTACCCTCCCGCGCGCCGCGTCTCGCAGAACGCGCGGGGGCAGCGCTCGCTAAAATAATTTCCATTCAATAACAGTCAAACAAAATTGGACTAAACAACAAGGAATTTGTACTTTGGGGATGTGATATATAGAGAATCGACTAGGTCCTCATCAAATGAATATTAAATACTTAATAAACATCGTATCCATAATATATAATATAAGCAATATAAAACGTAACATAATCGGAAATACTAGAATAATATAATTCTGCTAAATAACTGAAATAATTCAAGTCCATCGCCAGAGTTGTAATGGAACAATTGTTTGGATCGGCGACGGGGCCGCCTCAAGCCGACGGCTTCGACTAGACAATAGACATGGACTCGTGTACGGAACTCGGAACTCGCAACTCAAGACATCGGAGATCGTGCTCGCACGGAACTGTCCACTACAAAACTGACAACACAGAATTGTCTAACAATATAATTATAAATCGAATAGAATAAAAAACTTTGCTAAGATTTTGTACCGAAAATGTATCTAGCGTCGTATTAAAATGATATGCTTGCGAACAGCAACACTTTGGTTAAGATCACAAGTGCAGGAATGTTGCCCGCTCGTCGTCCGCAGAAACGAAAACAACGTAATGTTCCCCACATCGAATACCCACTACACATTCTGCTATTGATCAGTGTTGGCCGCTTGTTCGTACTTCTGCTTTTATAAGATATCATTATTAATTATAAATGTCACAACATCAAGCCAGTATAAAAAACACTAAGCCTACTAAAACTACTACCTGCGGAAACTCTTTTAAAGAGCAAACTTACACACTACGTTCGTAAAGTAACACAAAGGCGGGCGCGGGCGAACCGCGCCTCGCCAATATCAGGATTCGTATAAAATATAACATGATTCTTCCGTTTCTCCCCGGTTTTATTACAATTTTCTGAAACAACCTACAACTATTCTCGCTTTACCAACATCATCATAGACAATACAACGCTCACTATCGTTACAAATTAATAGATTTCCAATACTTTTAAAAACCTTACAAAATGGAACTTTCCTCTTAAATATTATCAGAATAAACTTACGTAATCTTTATAATTTATTTGTGCCAATTCCTTACGCATCGATTCCGAATATACAAAAATACACGCGCTCACGGCGTTTGCATAATTTAAAAAATAATATCAATTTTCAATGGCATAAATGTACGACGTACTTTATAGAGAATTTTTAAAACCGACACTTACAATAATCCAAGCACTTACAATACTTAAAATTAATCAATTGGCGTTTTCCATCTGAGCATCTCGACATCAAACTTTCTTTCTCTCGAACCGTATTCCAGGTAAATTGTAAGGAAACAAGCGATCACAGAAAAAACATGTAGGACACGATAACACACATATTATAGTAAAGATACGGTGTAGATATACCACACGCGAAATAATTCAAACTCATACCTAAGATTCTCATCCATTCAGACATACATTAGTTTTATAATGAAAAGGGGGCTGGTAATATTGCCGAGGAACAAATTAATTTTAGTAATTTAGCTTCAACCGTGAATTAAAACTGACGCGAAATTTAATTTGTCACACAGTTTTGTCGCGACAGAAGCAAGGGCGAACGCATTCAACGCCTCATTATAAAGCGGAACGAGAGAAATGCTTATATACTTTCTTAAAAAAATAATTAAGTAACTCTTAAAAAGCATCCGATCAAATAGAAAATGCATAGATAGTTAAAAGTCTTACAAGCCTAGATACAATAACGACCATAGGCTTGTCCGTCCAATATCGAGAAGGAATCTCGCGTATGTTTACTTGCTTCAAGTGTTTTATCGATATTAATGTATCGATATCGCCGATCGAGATTTCTTCTTAAAATTTGACAGACAACCGGTCTTACACAATAGATATTGATCTATTATCGCTGTGATACACGTACGAGATCGAAACTCGTTTGTCTTACAAAAATACTACAACTACATTTTCAGTAAAAAAACGTATATTACTTGATGTTTAACTTTACGCATTATACATATTAATATGTAATAGAAAAACGTTATCACTAAATTACTTGTTACCTTTACGAAAGTACAAAAGTTTTTTTTTATGTTATTTCAAATTATGACACTCATACCCTGATGCACCCCGCGCATTACGTAGTAAAAAATTGTTTATTCTAATTGCCACGCAATAACTTAATTATTATCATTAAGCAATTCGTCATTTTATCACCAATTTTGAGTGTTTATGTTACGGATTTTAGTGGGGGTCTATTCATGAAATTTATCACGTTTAGATAAGTGTGAACTTTTATCGACAGTCCCAAATGACCAATAGCCCCGGTAGTTGTGCGAATGCAATTAATGAGTGTTACATCTCTTTCCACTGTCGCATCGCATTTGTTAGTTTTAAATACGAAACAAATGTTCTGCGAGCTCAGTCTGTAAACTGAACACCAACCGTTCGTCTACTGGTGGTCCGTGGAAACTACTAAATGCGATCGAGCGTGACGTTAATCCTATCTACACAATACAAAAGATTAATTACTACTTTAGTGTAGAAAACATCGAGTATCAAAATATACTTAACATGTTTTGATTTGCAAATTTTTGTTTCACTAACCAATAACAGCCGTATACTAGAATCAGCCAATGCGTTTGGAAAATTTTGAGCTTTTTACGCCGGGTATCATTCAGATGTTGAATGTCATCGGGACGTGCCTCTGGCTGTCGTCATGCATGACGTCATTAACATCGCGAGGCACATACTTCCCATCTGCATCTGCTTATAACCAATTACGTGACGTTGACAAAGTTCACAGTCTCTTGTTAAACACCGAATATTGGCGATTATTGCAGCCGCAATTATTGAGACGAAAGAATTGTGTGAACTCAGTTGACCAATGTAAAAGCCAGCAGTGAATGCATGATACCGAGTTCGAATGTGACACTAAAGTTAAATTTGAAATGACTTACAACGCAGTATCGCAGAGCGCACCGCCTATGACCAGAATGTACACGATTCAACAATCCTCGCGCGGGCGAGTTATCAACACCGATAAGTAATAATGATATTAATGTGTCGATGACTAAACTTAATGATTAAGTGACCACATTCATCCGTCCGCATTCTCTCCGTTTATAATTAAAGAAAATTCTACCTCCCTAAATAAGAGCTACTATGGAAATAATGTGATTAACCTATAGGTAAAAGCGGGACTCAACATCTATTAGAGCAACGTATATTATGCGGAGGACATCCTACATACAGAATGCTAGAGGTACTTCGTAAGAATTACTATAGCGTATATAAGTGTAAGAGTAATTAAATTCATAAATCAAATAAGATATAGCTTCTTTTTTATAATAATTAATTAACAATTTTTGCTCCTAATATTTTTAAATAACGTAAAATAAAAATTTCTTTATAAAACTCAATAAAAGTGTCCCTCCCGTCGTTGAAACAATTGCGGTTTGTTAATATTAGGATTTACAGCAACTATTTCGTAAAGATTATCTAAATCTGAGTTTACCTTTAATATGTATTTGATTTACTTTATAAAATTTGCAAAAGTAACAAATTGTTTCTTTGTACTTTTAAGCAATTCACTAAATTACACCACATTAAAATTTAACATGAAGAAACTTGAATGTCGGTGTCTAAATAATTGTTATTAATTACAAAATTTAACAAATATGTGCAAATAAACTAAGAAAGTTGGCAACGTTCGTGTAATTAAATTTATTATTAAAACTGAACAAGTAACTAAGTGATTAAAATATGAATAATCAAACACATACTCAGATTATCGTACCACAGAAGGCAAGGGAAGATCCGAACCGCTGTGGCCGCGCCGATATCGACAACTACCCACAACTCCACTTACAACCATTGAAATGTACTCCCTACCACCTACCACTACTGAATGGCCACTGCGAGTACCAAATGTAAAAACCTTTGTAACATATTCCAGACAAATGCTTGTAAAATATCATTTAACTGTAAACGAGAAGCCATAATGGTTAACTATAAATTTACTAATTTTTTTTCATCTATAGGTATCGAAGATATTTAATATGGAAACATCTATGTATAAAATAAACTTCCTTACATCAATCGGAGGACTTTCATATATTCGTTATATTGGATTTTCTTTTGTTTCCAAAATAGATTTTAAATATTTCATTTTGTACCGGAAAGTGGGAGTCAATGACTTGTTACATTATATGAGTCATTATAAAAGTGCTCTATGATACATTAGATGATAGATGGCTCTGTATTTGACTATTAAACAATATGTCTATACTTTGTGTGTTCCACTACGCCGCGCGCGACGCGATGTCGATTCACCTTACTCATTTGTACATGGACACCATCAGATGATCTGGTTCATTTTTTTAATATTTTCCTAAATATACCAACAACAGCTCGTTATTAATTTTTTTCTTTTTTTTTTTCAAATACTTATTGGATATACATTTAGTTTAAACGTATATTACTAACTTTTAAATATAATTCTATATACGAACGAGCAAACTTCGATAAAATTAAAATTGTTTAACATATGAAGCGACATCGCGGCGCGCCGTTTTCCATTTAAAATAATTAGGGTTTCTTTGATATTGTTGAAATTATGTACTATCGATTTACTGCTAAACTAGAAAATATGCAATATCTCATTATATACTTTTCGTAAAGCATCTGCGTGTAGTAACTGCATATTTACATAACGCCGTGCTATGATAATATATTCTCATTCTTACCGTTAATTGTAAGCGGAGGATACAAGTTTAAAATTATTTAAGAGGTATTACAACCACACAAGGCGACTGGCGTCTATGATCCGACAATTGTTTTCATTGAATTGAAAATGATTGTGTCGTTACCATGGCAACAGATTGGGTTTATTTACGTTTGGCAACATGGCTGGTGGTCACGCATCGCCAATGACACAATGCTGACGTGACCTAACACAACAAGTCGCTGTCAGTTGCGCACTATACAATGTGTGACTAACAATGTTTCATGAAATCTGCGCGTCAACTTGCAAACTAATATATACCTCCGACACCTACTTTGTATTACGGAAATGAATAACTCTATATGACTATACAATACCTAATTAATTGTTTTATGGATAGTATGTAATAGCTTTGTTTACATTGAAATTTAATGCAACTTTGTTATAAGTCGGAGGAAATATTAGGTCAGTATTTATTTCCGTGTCAATTGGTATCGTATTTAGCATTAAATTTACAAGAAAGATAGCAGTTTCAAGTATTGATAACATGAAGCTGTTTCAAAGAATTTGTTCTTTGAAGTTTGTTTAAAACATCAGAAGTTTCCTAGACCAGGGCGTCCCTCAGATGTCTCCTACCCATGGTCCAGAGAACTCTTGGAATAAGCCAATCTGTTGCCTAGGCCATAGTCAGGCCAGTCGCCTACCACTCAAACCGTGCCAATGACGAAGGTGACGAATGATGTGCAGTGATGCGGATGAAAGCGTGATGACGTGATGATCGAGTGATGATCTACTTACTACGCAACATACGCGATCTATCGCGTTCAGTCCCACATTAAATAGCGATTTTCGACGTGCAATTTTATATCCATTGTTCTATCGTCTGCTCTGAACGTACGACTTTTTATCGCCGATCCGCTTGAACGCGCTCAGCAATTTATAAATCCAAAAGCGAACGCCTGAACGATCAGAGGCAACTGAATGTATAAAATTGCATCCGAAAATCACAACGATTAGTATAGTAAAAGGTAAATGGCAGTTATTCCATTTAAGAAGGACAATGCAAAAATTTTTACCTATAAAAAGTGTTCAAGTCTTCATTTGAATTATTGCCTAACATTCTGTTATCACTTCACATCGGGTACCGATCCACCGACGCGTCACCTCTGCTCCCTAACAATCCGCACCACTATAGTTTTTACCACTAAACACGCATTATTACTAAGAATTTATCACTTGTAATCACTTTGCGAGTAATAAGTATCAAATGTATAAAAAACCTTACCTAACACTTTAACGATAAACAGTTAATGAGTAAACGTGCACGTCACTTATACGCTTATTAAATGTCGAAGCGCTATTCACTTACAAATAAATAGACATTCATAATAAGAAACTCTTAATCTAACATATTGTTAGCCGAACCGTACGTTTGATAACAAAGAAACACTCTAAATTATAATGCAAATGACCCAATGTTTAGCGGTGCACGTGCTGTTTTGCCCAATAAAATCCTCATTTATAAATCTGCTTTAACATTTTTGATATGGCACACATCCGAAATATATCAATATGAATTAAAAACCGCTAATCATTGAGTATACATAATCGTATGGTTTATATCAAAATAAAAACAAAAATATAAAAATAACAAGTTCACAATACATAAACCTTACGTTAATTATAAGAGATATAGACAGCTAATCATATTATTGGTGACACAGCAATCACTTACAATTAAAATCCTCTACCATTAATATTGATTAAATTAAGGGATGTGAAATATGTAGTAAGTGAATGAGAAATGATATTAAAATAACCTAACATGGCATCTTCAGTACAAGAAGTCCACTTACGTGATAAGTGCCATTTTGGTGGGAGGAAATAAAAGTTTACAATAAACCTACGAAATAATTGTATAACACTTAAGTTAAGTTTAAAATTTTGCTAAAATAAAACATAACTAATAAACTAAATTGAACTAAACAACACTCAACTCGAACGCCCTATCAGATAGGGCCAGTATCACTGAATTCCAAGATTATAATCAATCATTTAAAAAAAGAAAACTTCCCTTCACTTTCCTCACAAGAATTGCTCCCCAAATTTGAAAAAAATGCAATTTCTGGCATCACTCCATACAGTGCTAATTACAATTTTCCATAAAAAATCAACTTCTAATCAACAAAGTTCAGAATAAAATTAAAATAAAATCAATAGTATGATCTAAACCGACACATAAAATTATTTTCAATAATACCAACTTAATTTAACAGAAATTATTTCTAGCGCCCAACGGACGCGAAAAAGTTCAGCAGAAATAACATCGCAAACACAAAGTCCATTCGTCGCCAAGTCGATTGTTGCGCACCCACACAGTCGCGCCACGGTTCCTCTACGCGATTTGATTCAAGTAGTCCATGAAGTCGTTGGAGAACAGCTGCAGGTGAGAGGGCTCCGCCGCGGTGCGGCGAGGGATGCCGCAACCGCCTAGCGTCGGCCGCTCCACCGGCTTCGGCCTCAGGGTCGCCAGGTAGCGCTCGGCTAGAGACTCGCCGAGGCTTATCGCGAGTGTCTCCGGACTCAACCCGAGTAGTGAAAGTGATTCAGTAATACTCGCGAGGGTCGGCGTGAGATACTTAGAGACCGATTCTTCTGCAGCCGGTTCGGGTGCTCGGGACGCCATGCTGGTGTTGACTACGGGGCGCAGTGCGGGGGGCGATGCGCGGCGCGGGGGCGACGGGGCCATGTTCCACGCGTCCGCCGAAGAAGGGGGGGTGCCAGGAGATGTACCTGGCACCGCCGACTGTTATGGCCACTGCTGGAAGAGCGGGAAGACCCGTTTCGTGAAGCAATAAGTGAGCGGCTTAACGAAGTGCGTGTCGGTGACGCGGCACTGCGGGCACATCACTGGGTGCGAGTAGTCAGAGTAATTGAGTCGCTGTTGCGGGTGCAGGAGCGGCTTGTAGCAGTTGTTGCACTGTAGGACAAACAAAACATTATGTCGAGACTTTCACGTGACGTCGTAAAATTGTTATCGATGGAGGTAATTGCTGACGCTCGTAATGAGCAATATTGAAGAGGTGATATCGATGATTATACCTTCAATCGTTCTGCGCAACAGGGAGTAGCCATGAAGATGTCGTAGGAGTACATGGTGCCGAGCACGAGCGACGAGCCGTCCCACTTCTGTCCGCAGAAGCGGCAGCGGATGGTGCGGTCGGGGTCGCAGCGCTCCAGGCATCCCATACACACGCACGTCAGGTATTGTGTGCGGCCCTCCACTTTCACCTGCGGACAATGACATTGCTTACATTATAGCGTGCATCGATGCAACTCTCAGGCTTGTTAATGCATAAAATACACTGGAATATTTTACCAGTAAAAAACAAGGCGTCATGAGAATTAACACCTAATGTCTCGGGGTATCGAGCGCCTCTTAGTAATTATGAATTCTGTACGTCGTTTCAAACGTTAAGCTTACCACCAAGCGAGCTGTCTGTTCGTACTAACATTCTCATCACTTAAATAATACACATTCACGTAGGCATCTACCTACCTAGGTAATTTTATTTATCATGTGAAATCAGCTTGTTACTCAAAATATAACGGCCTTGAAATCAAAAAGTCACATGAAACCTCTTTGTTAAACCCAAGCGGCTGTTAAATGTGAATGCTGGCAATTGAATCCGAGATGTAAAGATGTATTGCGCGGTGCATTTAATGTCAAGTCCATAAGATCCGAGATCACGTTCCACGTATCCTAATTCGCCGGATAAACAACACTAGGCGACTTCTCTCGAGACATTCAGTTATTTGTATACTTAAACTTTGTTGAACCTTATTTAACTTTGTGATGAAATAAACTTTATACCGACCTCTGTTACAATGTTAATATTTTGTTATTGTTCTGCGTCGTATATCATTTGTATGGTTTGCTTTACGTTTTAAAATACATTGTTTATTTTTACGTTTGCAATGTATTTGAATATAATGGGCGCTAACACTGCACATGTTGCGGTAGGTTTGCAGAAGCATTACATAATATGATGGTAATTTTCCTGTAGTAAATATAGTGTTTTGTTTGTATTTAAATTTAATAACAAGGTTTTGTAGTCTTGAAAATGTAGTTTTCGTTCATTAAAGTATTCAATTCATTGTTATATTCATTTGTTATTATTATTATGGAAACTACAGACGCAATATCATTACGTATATAATAAATGCAATAGTCACATAGTGGTGACCCCACATAAGATACAAGTCTTCTGCTGTGGGTATAAAAAGAAGACGTATCAATCTACAATACTTCAAGATATGTTTCGATACGTGGATGGAACGAGTTATCTCTTAACCGACTACGCCATAAATAATATCAAATTAAAAACTATATATAAATGAAATAATCAATACCTCAACCGCACTGCTGGTATGCTGACGAGGACTCAGGAAGAAAGTGCCGTCGACCAGAGGATAGCGGTCGAAGACATGCAGTGTCTCCTTGCACAGAGCACAGGAAACGCGAGGCTTGTGCTGACCAGCCAGGGTCGACAGGATGAAGAGGCGCGTGTCGTCGTTGCCATGGTTACCCTCGTCTTCGATCTGGAAAAAACAAACAATTGTAGTATACGAAAATACTAGATATTTTAGAAAGGGCAGAGAGGTAGCAAAGTTTTTTGAGGTTATTTCTGTTCCTAAACTGTGGGAGTTACCATCATTCGAGGTTTAAAATTCAGCCCTGAGTGACTATATGATTTTGCGAAACCTAAAAACTCGCACAGAAATATATTGATCAGTCTATCAATGTTAAAACCCAGGATCTATAACTTGCAACTCATACAAGCTGCCTCTACACCAATGAGGCGATATTGCGAAAATACGCTCATAAATATTTGATATTTACGCAGAGACCTATTCACCGGGAGTTACGGTAAAGCTCACAATTTCAATCTTTCATATCCCCGCATTTACATATTACGATTAATGCATCCACCCACGACACCGCAACTCTCCCTTCGTAATAACACAAGTAAATGACTGCATAAAGTTGAATAATGAAAGGCTGAAAGGCAATTACGCTGAATTCGGAGTCGTAGTCAAACAAAGGCTCGCGAGCGCCGCAGAGATCGATTGTGAAGCACAATTCGTTCACGTACGAGCAATTTGTAAGAGCGAATAATAATGAAAGTTTAACGAGTCGCTGTTGCTGCATAGGCGCCAGGCCACGCCTTAATTAAACATAATATTACGAGCTGTCAAACGCGTCTACGTTTTCTGCCAGATGCATCGATTAATGAAGCTCCCAGGTTTGGAAACATTCGCGTTCGCAGGCCCGCATGAGTTTAATTATGACGTCAATATTGCGCGCTTGATTGGCCACGAACCGAGCGCACATGTAAAATGCATACGCGAGGAACTCTCGCATACCGACGTGCCTTTATTGATGCTAAGCATTCCTATCTATTATTAGAGTGACGTCGTGACACCAGGAACACATAAAACGTACCCGGCGAGTGCGTTGACCTACGCAAACAAACTTAGTATGATTTGCAGTGTAGTGCAGTGCAGTTTGCCAAGAGACGGGCGGGCGGGGGCGGCGGGCCATCCGGCATTGCAAACAGCGTTGCGATATCTCGCAACCCGACGCAGACACGAACGGCAGCTATTCCGCTTGTGTCAAACATTTGGTTATTTAACGCGGGATCGAACAATGCGTCTCTGCATTAATAATTTGTAATCGCGCAGGTCCTGTCGTCGATTTAGAGTACTAATGATGAATAACTGGGCGCTGACGTCGCTGACGCCGCGCCGCCTGCGTGCCCGGTGATTGATTCGCAGCGACCGGCAGCCGACGCTCGACACACGCTGCGAACACACGCCTTTTGATTGATAACACCCGACGGTAAGAGCTAGAATTCCGCGATGAATGCGAAAGCAGCACAACGTAATGAAATGTCTATGAATTAGCGAGTTAATTAAAACAGCGCCAGAGTCGTCACCTCAGAACTAATGGGTGACAATTAAATTGTTAAGTGTGGCGCTCACGACAGTTTAGTGAGGTTGCGGGTCGCGGCCGACGAACTTCAGCCGGCGGTGCGGTGCGAACTTGCACAATTTACTTTTGTGCTGCAAGATTGATGAGCACTACAGCGCAGACTATTTATTTTACTCAATCCGATCACGCTTTGTCTCGCAATAGTCGCCTTTTACGGTCGACAACGATGAGACTCGCAGTAGTAAACCGTCACATAAAACTTTCTGGCGAGTGCCGCGACGAAGGACCAGCAAATATACCGACGAGCCGGAGAGCCGATCCGGACTCGGTTAATATGAGCGGCCGAACCATTCGTGCGCCGTAGACGATCGTAGCCGCCTCTAATTACGTCGACTGAATTTACATAGTGCTGAGAAACTTGGCAGCCGGCAAACTTGCCCGTTTCAATTCCTACCTAAATACTTCCGTCGCCACATTCTGAAAAGCATAACGTCGGAATGTTCGCCAGTAAAATGGTCTAGTACGTGAGCAAACACGGGAGTGACGCGCGTGTTGGGATTTGTTCCCGGGCAAATTTAATCGCGGTTCCGTTCGTTTGTTTCGATGTTCAAACAACAAGAGCGAGAAGAGCTCATTCCGACGAGGAGCCGAGAGGCACGAGTGCGCTCCAAGCGTCGTCGGCACTCGACGGGCCGCGGAACGAATGTACACACATTAAAACTTTAGCAATTGAAGGTGACGCAATAATTAAAGAGCGCCACGGGGTGCCACCCCACACGCCGCCAATTTACTGCGGCCCGCACGGAGGTCCCATACGAAAAAAAAAACAATTTGCAACACTGCCAATAGCGCTTCAAAATGTGTACCGAACTGTTTAAAGTTTAATAATTTCGCTGGCTCGTATCTATAAAAGCTAAATGTCAATGTGAGAGCAGCAGATAAAACGCGCGTATTCGATTCGTCTCCTAGTAAACAAGTACAGTTTATTCACAGTACATTGTCAACGTTGTGTTCCATTGTTCTTGATATCTGTACTCTGTAAAATGTTCGCAAACGAGCTTTTATTATAAAGCAACGGATCTCGCCGACCCGAAGGTTGAATAACGACAATAAATCTGGATTGTTCCCAGGGGTGGCTTATTTTTAATTAGCCAAATGAAACTTTTCCTATTATATTGTGCCGTCGTCCGCACGCCCCGCAGTCAACTATAGTTAGAGCAGATAAAAATTAAATACAAAGAGAGAAACACAACCCCGCAACGGCCACTGCAAGACGGAGGAAAAATTCGAAACCTCGCCACAAAACCAATTAGTCTCAACGAGATATCCAATACTAAGGGAGCTGATACCGATGAAATTATTTAATTGAATTTCTAAACGGAATGATTTGCTAAGAGCGGATAAATAGCCGTCCGCGATCGTTCTACATGCATTCAGACGCAGAAATATTCCCGCTTGATGAGACGTCGCTGACGGCAGCGAGTAGCAATTTTTCAACAGTGCCATCTCAAACAATAAGTCTGCGAGTGGATGGTATTTGCGGTCCTCGATACATTTATCCTGACGGCTGCGTTACGTTCCGCTTCGTGTTTGCCATTGTCTGAGTGCTTCACGTTAATACTTTGCTCTTTGTATCAGAAAATGCATTCCACGGTAATGCAATTGAACGATTCACGTACGAATTCAGCCAGACTGCTTTGGAAAACATTATTGTATTGGCTCGGAACTTTATGGCGAGTCGAAAAGAATTATTATTGATCAATTAATTCATGTAAACTACGTGAAGTAATACTTAGCAGTTATCGAATTAGCTGCCGCCAACTGCAGCCACTTACGCAATAACTTTCTAAAGGAAATTATGGTTTTATTGCGTTATATTCAACGGCACTCGTCTGCTCGCAGCACACAGCCGTCGGAGCATTCGGCGCTTTACGTAAATCTTGAACGTTTATTATTACAGCGCGCCGATACAATACGAGCCGAAGGAATTTGTGAATAAATTATTAATTTTTACATTAAATATTGTACGAAACATACGCTCTGTTGAAAGAATGTCGCGTACAGGTATTCATAAAATATTTCTTCACATGCTTCCAAGCGAATATTGGAAGAAATTTAACATCTTGTGTGCGAAATATTTTCTCGCGTGAATTAGTCGCACGTCCCAAACATTCTTCGCCGCGCGGCCGCACTCGCGTCGTGCATTCCCAACTGTTATTGTGGAAATTCATCGGCATTTTAATTTGGCGTTGAATACGAGTGATTATACTTGCGAAATTACGCGAAGATATTCCACTGAAAACTTGTAACTTGTAAACTGCAACAAAGTCGTTATTATTTTATGGCGTCCTATCTTGCCGTACGAGGTTCCCGCTACCCGCAAGCGAACTAAATTTTAGTTGAAATGGTAGTGTTAAAAATGCTCCGATGCAAACTGAGTGGGCGCGAGGGTTTGATGTGATTTTGATGACGTTCACTGTTGCCACCCGAGACTCGGTGACGGTTTTATTAAAATGTCCGACAACATAACTTCATCGATGAATGGCTGTCGTAAAGTTGAGTGTAATTGATTACTCCGCTTTGGACGTGTTCACAATCAAAATGAAAAAGAAAAAACGCTGAGTTAAAAGAATTGGAAGTTTCGATGTTTGTGTTTTGCCACAGTCGAGACTATTTGCAGTGTGTACATGGAAAACTACTTATCCTAACTTCGTTTTATCGTTAGCCTTATTGTTATGTCAGTAAGTGAGTTGAGCGAGGGCGTCATTAGTGCCTTAGATAATGACCGGTACATGTTTTATGGACAATAATCTCGTAAAGAAACATCGGACGATTTAATTACACTGTTATATTCAACGCGATAAATTTCTCGCGGAAACATTAGATGATAAATTGTAAAATTCAACTAATAAAGTCTGTAATGTATTATAATAAAATGAAACGGCTTTAGTATTTCATATTGAATTTTTAATTAAACATTTATTTTACTTAGGAACAAAAATAGAAGGGTTATTTAGTAGTACTTTAGTAATATTACTAAGAGTAGTTATCATGCCCAATTAATAAAACATGATAAAATATCAAAATGAAATCTTTAAATATATATTTCTATAAAATATCGGAGTGGTATTACGTCAATGGCGTAAATTATAGAGAGAAATACACAATTGTCAAAATGAAATTTATAGACACATAACTGTAAGTGTCTGCGCTTGCCAGCGGTTCTAGAAACTGACCTACTGTGTACACATATGCCATGGTTATTTGTAACGACAGACATAATAATGTTTACTCTTATTACTCCTTCTCATTTGATAGGTGTAAAAATTATATTTGCTTCAAAAGTACCCAATAATGTTGAAATCATTAAAAAAATGTTCTTAAGAGTAATATTCCGCAGTAAAATGTTTATAATTATTCTTAATCTATTTTTTATTCTTAAAAATATGCTAATGTATTGTTTTACAAAGTGTTTTTTTTTTACGACTCGAACGTGGGTGCCCTGGTAGCACCTCTGCCCGCCCCTTCTGGTACTAGGCTTGAGTTTATGTATGTTTATCATGTACTTATGTTTTTCCAAAGACATCTGTAATTCGGTACATATAAATCTTGTATTTATAAATATAACTTACGCATAAAATAGCGATACTTGAGTAAAACTAAGATTTGGGAAGTAAAATAAAACGATAGATACTATAATTTTACAAACAGCGTACAAAAAATGTACACATCAGACTAAAAAGACCATTGCGATTCGAATTATTCCGCTGTTCATAGATAAAGCCCCAACGTTTGTATCAATTAAGACACAGAATGCAACTAATAAAAGCGCGCTAAAATTCTTTCATAACTCAGTTACAAAATATTTAGAAAGAATTGAGTTAGTATGAGCTCTGAAATTGTTGGAGATTTGTAGAATGTAAGTACGGAATGTTATAATAAATGATAATACATAGCCAGTGTTTTGTTATGTACTATGTTGCTTTGCATAAATTGGCGAATGCCCAGCAGTGGGATGTAATAAGCTAACATACAATAATCTCAATTAGATAAAGATCGAACTGGCGAACCAGTGTTGCAGGTTCAAATTAAGAGCTTAACTTTTATTATTAACTCTTATTGAGTTACATAAATATTATTTCTTAACTATCACTTATATCCATACATCATAAACGAAAGCCTTTTTCCCAGAAGGGTAGGCAGATGTACTACCAGGACATCTATATTTCGCCTTGTGTGTTCCGTTCCACGATGTCATTGTGATTTTGAATTTAGCTACGAACCGTATTAGGCCAAATTGGTAGACTAACAGACCTACATCCAAAAGGATACAAGATAGGTAACGTCGGCATAAGCCCAGTTATTCAGTAACATAGTTGAAGTCACGTCGATGTTTGATAAGGACATAAGTAGAAATATAATGAGTCATAAAGCCAAGGTTACGAAATATATACTACATATATGTGGTAAACCAGACGATGGTAAACAAACTGTCCTATACATTGTATAGGTACCACGTGCGGCGCGCAGCTGAGTCAACATAATATACTTTATGCCTCGCTAAAATATTTACGCTGTTTTTTCATGTTTGGAATAGGTTAAGGAAGACATTATATTTAATTATTATACATTAACACACCAATAAATATTTTTGAGCCACAGTAACATTTTTTTCTGTACAAGGATCGGACCCGCAGCCTCTCATTCCAAAGCCGGCTTTCAATCAACACCACCGACGATGTCAAATTGTTTATTGTTTCAATGCATGTTTGGACATGATTATAAATATGAAATATGGCAAAATAAGGCGATATAATATGCCGATGTTTCTTAACAAATTATTTTCCTTTAAAATTATAATTATGTTAAACATACGGAATTCAAGTCGGACATTTGGGTAACTATTAAAGTTTCTATCAGGTGATAAGACTTGTCAGCAATTCATACTTATAAACACGTTCCCTTAGGAATCGCCTTTCATTGAATCGAATATTCAGTTCTATTTCTATGACCATTACGTGATATATTAGGACAATGAAACACGTGATGTCTCACTGATATCAATCTAGGGTTGATGCACCCTAAATGGTTTTAGTAATTTTGTTATCACGCTTCGTCATGAGTTAAAATGGTCGCACTCTTGACGTTAATTCAACAAATGCAGGCCGATCTTCATTATGTGCTGTCAGACTTGTGTAGGAAAGTTTTAAAAAATGAACGAGTTTAAGCAAAGGTTGTTAAAACATGATGCCAAATATACTCACGTGATTAAAAAAAAAGATTGATTCTATGTTTGAATTTTCCTTTTAGCAAGCCTTGACTCATTTAGTTACAAGCTGGTTTAGGTAACATAATGATTAAAAAATAATAACATTTGAAAAGAATGTTATTCGAGAGTTCTTTATTTAAACAATTCCGTTTGTATGAATCAAAGAATTTATTATCATAACCATGTAAATTCCAAAGCATTATCCTTTGTTGCACAATTAAATCCAAAATAACACAGAATACAATGCGTTATTGTGAACATAAATCATGGCGATAAGTATTCCTATTTATACTAGTGTATTAATGAATAGGCGTTTACATTCCACTTGTCTAGACGGCTAAGGTTTTAGTCAGGTCTATTGTAAGTTACGACTGCGTATTATTAAGGCAATAATTGTGCTATAAATATTTTTAATAGGCTCAAGTTCCAATTAGCTGGTATTGATAAAAAATAATGATTCATGTATGCGTTGTTAATCAAGGAATGGAATGTAGGGGATTTCATATTTTTTGTAGATTCATTCTTAAGTAGTGACAGCTTTTATGTAGTTTCGTTCGATGAGTGTAGTTGCCGGAAACCGTTTTGGTGATAGGATATTTATATTCGCATGAAGAACCATACCAGATGGTCAAAATGTCATTATAGTGACTCATACAAATGTGTCACGTTTGGTCTTCATCTGTGTACATATAGTTTTGGTCAGGTATAATTGTGTTGGCCGCCAAAGCGAGATTCTTGCCGCTAAATAGAAACTCTAGTTTGACTGCGCCAAAGTTAAAATAATAGGTAGTTAGTTGGTTGAGGAAGGATGTATCAATGACTAAAAGTGTTATTTACTTATTTTTTACAATTTCTTTAACAGAAATAAATAATAGCATATGTATTTGTATGACGTCTCACTGCAGGGTATTCCACTCCATCGAAAGTACGATTGAGAGGGGTTAAGCCAGTGCCCTGCGATTTAAACCCACGATCACCGTGTACATTTTGGCGGTCAAGTTCATTATCAACAGGCTACCACACACTAAAGACACACACACACGCAGAGAGAAATAATATTACATTTCTTAATTAAATTTAAAAAATATGTAGATATTTATATTGAAAACGAAAATATTTACAAATATCAATAAACAAAAATGTCACCAATCTATCAAAAACATCACAAGGACTTTTGGAAATGAAGAGCACTGATAAAAATGTATGTCGGTACATTGATATAAAAAAACGATTACAGTATCAGAGGGGAAAGGGGAGAGTCGGCTGCAGCAGGGTTATCAGTGCCACTTCACCCGCGACCCCCTATATCTGTTTTGCAATGTTGCGACTCCTGGTGATAAAGTGAAAATTAAGTATTGTTTGCGACCTAATGATTTAGTTGTTATGTAAGCTGTTTATCTATTGACGTCTGGCCTTTTGTACTTCGTTATTTTTTATGGCGATCACAACTGTCCGTGAACTGTTATGACAGTAGTGGTAATGACGTCGATCTTTTAGATTATGTTTATTAGTAACAATATTTAAAAAAATGCATTGTTGGTTTATTGGCAGCGTATTTTATATTTAAATCGTGAGCTTTCGGATTTAATTCCCAGGTAGAATATTTTGCATAAGTTTTTTTATTATTTTTGTTTGCCATTTCAAAGGTCTTGGGATGGAAATAAATTCCACTTGTGTGGGTGGCAGTTGAGACAAGGCCAGTACGGCGAGACATAAGCTCATGTTTGACACGGTCACTGCCAAAGTTAATCTGAACTCTTCGTGCCTCGGAGAACACGATAACTGCTGTCGCGAAGCAAAAATACCTTCTGTAAAAATGACTCAGGCATATTTATGTGTCCCGTCAATCACTTAATTTGTGCAATTATTATCACCACACAATCGTGTCGATTGCAATTTATTGATTATCATACACTTTTCAAACCATTACAATGTTATACAACATTGTTCACGTTCAACTAAAAATTCAGTTGCATATATTTTAAGCGACTAAACATACACCAAAATATTGACTAACGGAAAGCATGTTCTTTCAATCGGTATAATTATGCGGGTCTAATTAATCGCTTCTTCACGCTTCGCCGGCAATGGTCACACGACTTGCACGCCACCGTCTAATCGTTCAAATGCTTACAGTGGTAAATTGTGGTCATTATTAATTTACAAATGGGTTCAGAAACTGATATATTGTGAACAGACTTCTAAGGAGAAAGATTTATCTAGAGAATCAAAGTTATTTGTTCTTTGTGATATATTAAACAAGTTGCTATAATCTATAGTTCATGTACGAAAACCTAGCCATCCTCAAGCTGCTTAAGTATATTGAAGAATTTAAGAAAATTAAAAATCTTTAATTTCTGATCATCATAGTCTTCTCACGAAGTCTATTGCTGATTAGAGACATATGGCACTATTATAATAAATGTGTATTTACCGATATCGGCATAGGAAATGCTCTGTTATTCATGGAGAAGACTGTATTTGTACGTACATACATACATATATAAATTCAAGCCTTTTTCCCAGAAGGGGTAGGCAGAGGTGCCTGGACACCCACATTTCGCCTTCTATGTTCCGTCCCACGATGTGATAGGTGCCTATCGCCATATCGGGCACAAATTCTTGACTCCGTGCTGATAATGAACAGAAATATCCAATATCACGTTGCCCGACTCGAGATTTGAACCCGAGACCTCAGCTTTGCAAGCGTACCTTAGTACAATTACGCCACCGAGGCAGTCTGTATGTGTATAGATGGTAAAAAAAAGGAACGGATAGAAGTGAATAATGTAATAAAAGAAACTGTCTGAGAGACAAAAGCCGTTAAATTCTACTTGTGCACATTTTGAAGGTTTATACTATAAAACTATAAATAATAAACAAAACAAACATATTGGAAATCTGTATAAACATCACAAATCACATCACATAAAATGACAATACGATAAATAATTTGTAAATCATTCTAACGCATAAATAAAATAAACATACCGGCCGGTACATAATAGCCGTGATTCAATCAAGCTATATATAACTTTAGTGGTCTGTTTACGCGATAACTGACGATTCGTGACTATATAAAACAGTCCGTAATCTGTATGTTTGTAAGAATTTAATGTTAAGGCATGAATGGGTGACGCGTTTTGGTATTTTAGTGAGACAGCCAGAAGTGCAACAAATGAACCATATTTGTGTGGCCCAAAAGGAGAGCTGAAAGCTAGCAAGACTAGGAATATAATTTAGTTTCATGAATAATTATACAAATGTCACATCAATTCTTAAAGATAATTATTATCGATCGCAAGACCTCACGAATCAACACACATGAAGTCACTACACCAATAAGGCGTTTATAAATAATAAATAGTAAAACACTTTGTTTTATTTTCTGCGATATTAAAATCGTGCAAGGTAAATGAATATTATTGTTCATTCTTCATCAAGGTTTTGTTAGGGTGACCAGTAACACTCGACGCTCTATAATATTTTCTCACACTTGAAAAGTGGTAGAGCTACGCTGTTGTCTGTCATCACTGAATGAATGAATGGGCGGACTCGTCCGGGGCGGTACCACTGTCTCACAGGAGATCGACGTAAAGCGACGGCTTTGCTTTCGCGTTTTGTTCGGTGAGATTGTCAGATGCCCTATATACCTATCCGTCTTCCCATGTGTTTTCCTTTCTTTTCCCTACCAATTTTTTGAGCCAGCAATACAACCATTATCTAGGCGTGATCATGGCCAGCAGTGATCACTTACCATCGGGTGACCCGCTTGTTAGTTTGCCAGTTACGCAAAAAAAATGTTTGTGAGTGTATTACACACAATATTACTACATAGGTTAAGTGTGTTAGTACATAGATTTATTTTATTTGCTTTTTTTTCTGTATATTTTTTTGATTGTAGTTTCTGTATATTCCTTGTTGTGATATTAAATCGTTCCTTCTTCTTTTTATTAATAGAATGTTGGTAGAATTATTATCGCTTACTCGCAATATATTTTTAATTTGCTTAATTAAATATTATGTAAATATTCCTTGTGCACGCAAACAATGCATACGCAATTAATTAGCGCGAACAAATGCACACTTTGTATTACCTAATTGTTGTACAAACGAACTAATGTTGAAGGAAAATTATTATAGGTATTCCTGTAGCGGATTATACGCTGGTATTTTTAATTTCTATCACGCGTACTCATGAAGGAAAAGGAAACTCTTGTTTTTTCATTAGTGTTTTCGTGCGACTATTAGACAGCTAAATCTAAGCCTGACATAATTGCTTTTCAATAACCAAAATATTTAAAAAATTACCATTTATTCCTAGATATGTTTCTCGTTCCATTCATAGTATAGGCGGGACTGACTATTGGCTACTGCGTGTCTATGCGAAACACATGCTACTGATAACATATAAAAATGGTATTTTTCCCTAATGATTCACCCATGTTTACATACACGGTGTATAAATAAACCTTTATCCTTGAATGTAATTCAGTACATGGAGTTTATTTCTGTCCCAAGATAAAAGTTGAATCTATAGCCATACTGGGGACAAATATTAGTCTCCCGTAATGTAATTTTATCGGAAAATTTTTCACGTAAAGCGACTTGCCCGATTTGGGAAGATCATTCATCGTCCATCAAGCCCTAGGTTTTCAGCTCACTCATACACCAACAAGACCAATAAGACGTCCGCTATTGCCAGATTAAAATAGCATTTTTCCTTACCATGCCATATATGATTAGGTGATTCATGCATGTTTACGTACACAAACATCACTTAACAAAGTCAATTACATCACTATAAATCTACAACCTACTTACAGAATCTAGAAAATTCTTCGATAAAAATAAAACTGAACGCGCAGTGCGTTTCAAATAGAGTTTTTATCGCTGTTATTGACTGCACACGAATGCGTGTAAACAAGTTGAGTGCACGCACACTGTGACGCGATAAGCGGACCACCGCTCCTTGATAATACGAGGAAAATATTACATAGTAAGGGATGAATGCGGTTCAATATAGCAGGCAATGTAAGAATTTGTCCTGTATGGCTTTTGGAAAAATTATAAACGCATATTTTTTATTTTTCTCAGCATACTAATTGCACTGTAGAGTGTCTACACTCTCCAGACAGAGAATCCACAAAGGACAAATGATTATTCGACATAATTCAATCGCTTCATCACGCCCTGCCTAAAAGCATCTGGATTATCGAAGAAAGAAACATATGGGGCTCCAAACGGTTCCACGGCAGCTTTATTATTCTTATGATAATTAGCTCATCTCCTTACGTAATTAATAAAACTGACACACGTTTACACGAATCAGAAGAAAGAAAGGAACAAAGAAACCCGATTTATTTTTTACATAAATAACATAGCAGTGAAATTTAATTATAATTAACTACCTACTATGAAACAATAACTAACCAATAACAATGATAATACAATAACAATAAAAAAAAAACAAAAATTAAATAATGCAAAAAATATGATAACAAAAAAAATATACGTATTATAAAAAAGAAAAACAAGTTAGGAAGTGTAGGCAGTAGCATATCGTGGCTGTGAAAGTTAGGTGTGAAAAGGGGAAGAGTAGTAAAGATTTCACAGCATTGACTCTATGCCAACTAACCCGGCAACGAAACTATTAATGGCAAGTCAGTCTTCAACCGCCAAGAATGAAAAATGAATAAAGCGAAATAAAATTAAAAACCTATAACGTTATTATTCCTGAAATTTTATCTTTAATAATAAAAAAAATCGCCCTTTCACAGGCCTGCAACTTATTGCGGATTGATAGTACTAAAGGTATTTACCGTAACAATTACACAAGTTTTAACTTCATCGGATGAAGATGCAAGGGCTCATAGCGGATGAATAGGCGACCACCTCATTCCAATGAATAATTTAGTTTTGTAATCATGCCGTCGATAAAACATAAAACTTCAGACATAACATTTTCACTTACAAGTTTAACCCTATTGTCTCATAGACTAACCCAGACAATACTACATAATATCTACGAGCCTCAGTGGCGCAGTTGTTTAGGCACCGGCTGTAAAATGCAAAGCCGCGAGTTCAATCTCCACACCAAGACTAATATTTACGCGATCCACAAATATTTGATTCGGATCTAGTTGAGATTGAAAAGTTTCTGATAGCCACGACACAAACCTCGATCTTAGTGTGGGGTCAGAGACGTGTTTTTTTTTTCTTTTTTTTTTTTTAAACTGGCCTGGCATATTGACAACACTGCGCCTGATAGTAAGAGCGAATGCTGTCCTGTATGTAATTTTTGTATTTATTTATACATCTAATAAATATAAAACGGCTGTCAATCGTCGCTTGTCACTATCGTCACTCGTCCCAAAGCTACGTATGAGCGACGCGAGCGATAAGCCACGACCCAGTATTGCGGTCAGAGGATAATGCCCGCTCCAAGGCGAAACTATCGGCCCGACAATAACATATTCCACGCACGGCCCTTACGTAACATGGTAAATATTGCTGTAGGATAATCAACGCCTTGGGCCATCGTTGCGAGTAATTAATTAGTGAGAATTCTGAAGGTTGCATAGAAGTGAGGACAGATATATTTTTGAAGGAAAATTGTGTTGGTACTAATAAGAAAATTAATGCGGTTGACAGAAAAAGAGCACGGAAATTACTAAACATTGAAGATAGAATATGGTAGGAGTTGAACAAAAAAATATATGACCAATAAATTATTGGAAAATTGCATCTTTAATCGAAAATAGACACACGACCTTTACGTAACATGGTAAATATTGCGTAGGCTAATCAACTGCTTGAGCCATAATTCTTAAGGTTCAATAGATAAATCGTGGCATTTTTTAACATTGGGATGGGGAAGTTATCGTTTTGATGTCGGATTGCGTGCTAAAATGGCAAGCGATGCACTTGGTAGAAACAAGTCAACACAGCTGCTTATATAGATTGAAGCTAGTTGTTAGAATTGAGAGAGAATAATGTTGACCTTATAAGCATTTTATTTGATTGAGCGGTGGTAAAAAAACTATTTCATTCTGGAAAAAGTTTAGTGAAAAAAAATCTCATATAATATTTTATATCATTATGCTTCATACAATTTTAAATCCTAAGTTGTCAAGCGCTAACAACGGTCGCACGAAAGTAAAATGTTCTGATTTAGTCAACAGCACACTTTTACCAGGATGTGGTTTTTTAAAATATTATGACGATATTCCCACACAACATGAATCCATATTATTTGAAATTTGTCGCGACAAATATTCCATAACCTCACAAGTCACAACTGCACTATACAGATCAAAAGGTTAACGACCCTATAAAACACTATTTGCATAATAGTAATGGCTAAGTCAAGTGGCTGAGATGCCATCAATTCTGGTGTTTGTGCATAGAACCGAAGTTGTCGAAACACTTTACCTGCCACGCGTGGATGAAGAGGAATAATATTGTGGAATAATGTTTTTTGGAATAATATATGGAGTTTAGTTTCCAAGTGCTTTTACTTCTCGAAGGTTTTTAAAAAAATAAAGGAGTCGATGCCGTTTAACCATATGGTGAACAGAAAGGTATTACAAGTGACTAGAAAATACAAAGAAGAATCTAAACGCATTTCTTTTTTCTCTCATACTTTCCTGATATTTATTCGATAAGACTTTTTAATATTTGATCAAGTTATGTGCAATATCGAAAACATTTCACTCTTTTGGCAGTGGGGCAAAAATTTAAACATAAAATAATGTGAAAATGAAATTCCTCGAACATAACGACAACATATTATTTGTTTATTCAAAAGAGCAAAATATTCAATAACAAAACTGTATCAAGACATAAATCACACAGTTTACAACCGTTAAGATTAAAATAAGTGCTCTGTTTGTTAAACATTTCACAATGATTAACGCACTCCTTAAATGGGCCGGTTTATGCTTTGCGTAAGTTTCTGAGACCAAAACCGGCGTTGATTTGAACTCCGACGCCTTAATCCAACCATTCAAATGTGCTCCACTTAACACATCCGGCGGCCTGAATATTACATATTAATATACAACTCAATGAAAAGATACTTGGAATCGGGTTTATTATTTATGATTGATTCGTTGGTCTAGAAATATCTGATAAGTATAACAATGACATTTAGCTGTCGATGTGGGACTTAGGTGAGATATTTATTTATTTATTCTTGATTGTAATATGACAACAAAGTACAAAAGTCGGTCTTATCGCTCTGAGAACCGCAAATCTCTTCTCGCAATCTCTACCAGACAACCATTGGATGGATTAATGAGTAGGAGAAAGTAGATGTTTCATAAAGTTTTATATCTGAAAAGTGAACTTTGAACGATACGTACCAATTTTCGTGATTTCACAACAATTTCGATTACTCTACTAGGATTTTTTGAGAAAAACTCAGCACGTAGGGTTTTTTACTGACTAAAATATTTATGTATATTACAGTTTAGCACCCAAAAATAACTGTGTTAAACAATAACGCTATCATACGTTTCATTAAATTGTAATCATTGGTAATGAATTTGGTCAACGATCTAATATTTATATAATTTATCTACATTCACAAGCCTAAAAGGGTCACAACTATTTTTAAACCGGCCGAGACCTACACAAATAATGTTTATCGATGCACAGATAAAATACCTCATCGTTTTTGAACCAACTGCAATGAGTCACTGCATGCAATCGGCTGTCACCAACTAGTTTTCTATCGGTCATTGTACTATAATGCAGGCGTTATGTAACTAAACCAACATCTATGTAAGTTCTGCGATAAAAACTTCAATTACTATTCATTTGAGTATTGCAAGATAATTTAATACGTGATAGATCGAACTATCTCGAACAATGCTATCAGCCATTCGCCAGCTTTTCCAACTGCGCTATGTGCACAATATAAACGCGATCAAAGGGTGTTTTTAATCCATTAGACGGCGCACAGAGACACTGTTCGAATTGTGTGATAGACGAAACCCATCAGACTTGCATTGACAGGATGAAACGATAAAATCTTTTTCTGAAAACAATCTTTCAAACATTAAAGCAGTTAGCCTTCGCTTTAGAAATAATATTTGCATTGTAACTATCATGAATCCGTTGTAAAATAGGTATGTAAATGAACGCAACAAATCGTTTCAATGGATTTAGGAACCAGTTAAAGCAGAGTTATTGTATCGGAATTATTGCTCCTGCCTCCTATTAGTATCTAACTATGCATACACACATAAATTCACGTTTGTGTCTCATAAGGGTGGACAGACAATTAGCACCGTATAAGGCAATCCAAACCCAGTTATTTAAATTATGCAACTGTCTACGCCAATTTAAATTTGTAATCTGGAATAGATATAAATGTGTACTGTCATATGCATACTTATACATATTATAAACACGAAAGCTTGTTTCTAACGATGTCTGTTACTCTTTCACGCAAAAACTACTGAATGTATTAATAATGAAAGGTATGGCGGTAGCTGACACCTTGGGTTAGCACATAGGCTACTTTTTATTCCGAAAATATATCATAAACATAAGTAGATTAAACATCATTAGTAGATTAAAAATATATATTAGATATAATCTGCTAAACATAAAAAATATTTTCGATTCATAAAAGTTAATTTTATCTTAACTGAATGTTATCGATAGTGTTATAAGTTCTTGCAATGTTATTATCGCTTTTTACAACTTTCACGATAAAACCCACTGTCATAAATAAAGCATTGATAGGAATTAAATGATAACAATATGTTTATTCTACTGATTAATATTATCAATTGCATACATTCACTATTATGTGTTAACAATCGTAAACATGATCATAATTACCAAGAGTTCGTGGAAAATTCTGATATGCATCAGCGAAGGATTGTCAGTAGAATGAATGAAAAATCTAAAAATGTAGTGTGTGTGTTGTATTGTTGCGACAAATAAATATGTTTTCATTCTACTTTCTTTCTTTCAAAAATAAAAATAATCTATGTACAAATAGGTGATGCCCTAAGTCTCAAACAGTATTATATAAATAATACCTTTCAAATGCGTAACAAGCTTAGGAACTTTAGTGCATAAGTTACTTATTTGTATCTTTATTGTACACAAACTTAAACTACTATACAGAAACAATAAAAAAAAGTACAAATGACGGTCTTATCGCTCTATAGCAATGTCTTCCAGACAACCATAAGATGGATTTAAAAGAAGGAGAGAGTTAATCTGCACGAGGACTCAATTTTTAGCTTTTTTTAATCAATTTAATATTTATCAATCAACAATAAATTCTATACGGCTATAGCATCACATGGGTTTTTAAATACGTTTTATTAATTGCAATTTACTTTACAAAAAAGTTTTTTTTTTGTAATTTATCAAATTGCGAATCAAACCAATCATCAAATTTTAAGCTATTTACACTCTAAACCAATCAGCGTATACAAATCACACAATAAAACATCAATAAACATATATTACTGTAGTAACATACCGAGGCCAAGGCCAATTTGTAACAAGCAGAAATAATCTTAACAGTATGCGTCATATCGATAATTATTTGCGTGTCGATGGAAGTAATTAATAGCAGTTGAACTGACAGTACTATCACCTTTGCCTACCCCTTCGGAGATATAAGCGTGAACTTATGCATGTAGGTGTATGCGCATTTCTAACTTGAGCGATATGAGGAATTATCTATGAAAATATTGATAAAAGAAATGAATGGTAAAATCTACTGTTAAAGATATCAATAATTTATAATATTATATTTAAGCCGACACTTTCCGTTGGCAGATAGAGCTCTGATTGGACTGATTTGCCAAGTTTTCTAACTTAACGAAGCCTTTCTTTACTTTTAATTGGGATAGTTCTGCACTAATAACATCATTTTTAATTTATAATACGACTGGTTTATATTTATCTTGTCTTCTCATTAAAATCGTGTCCAGCAACGACTTTAGTTTTTTTTATGGTATTATTTTTATTTATCCCAATACAATGGAACAATAATTTATGAAATTCAAGCAATTGACGCCATAATTAATTTATCGCATTACTGAGATAAACATACTATAAATTCTAATACAAAAGTACTCACAACATCGCACCAAAATATTATTCTCAAAGAAGCAATTAAGAAGGTACTCTCAGTAATTGGTCGCGGCGTTGTTAATGCAAACAATTAATTTAATGCGTCGTCGTGGAACTGAACCGTATGCCTGATGATGTATGGGTTCGTTTACTGCGATGCTCGACGCTCTTAATCCTCAGTATTGAGCGAACGTCGCGATTTATAGTCCCGACCCACTAGGCGAACCAGCTAGCTTACATTGTTCCATGCAAATCTGGTTTTTAAAACAAAATTTTACTTTGCGTTTTAAAATTGAAAAAGCCCTTGCCATAAATAAATATGTAAGTGACAGGGCCGTTAAATAACTGGATATATCGATTTTGTTTGAAACAGACGAAATGGAAGTTCGAAAAACATTTAAAGAATCAACCGTTGTTTTATCAACACCAACCACATCCGCAAGAATATCGAAGGGTTTAGCGCATTTACACAAAAAAAGAAAACCAAACGACTCCGTCAAATCCACAAAGCACTCACAAAGAAAACTTCGCATTTCCGACGGCTATTTCAACACAAAACCCATTCTATACAGTATTTATTTGTCTTACATTTTTTGTAGACGTCGAACTAAAATGTCTCAAGCGATTAACTGTTCCAGTGTGTTTTTACCTAAGTCGAGTGCATTTCCGATCGATAAGCAACTCGCAGAACAGAGTTAAATAATGGAGAAGGTCTATGACCTATAAGTAATTCATAGAATGGGCGAGTGAACGTGAGGTGCGGTGCGCAGGCCGCAGCCCGATATGGCAGGTGCGTTATGTAAGCGCAGTGCAGCGCAGGCGCACGTTTCTGATACCAAATGCCACCGCGCTATTCCTATGCTGGCCGGCAAGCGCCGAGCTCGTGCCAAGGCCCCGCAACAATTGAAAGTAGATGTCCAATGAACCTTTCGAAACAAAGCTCACAAATTGATACACAAAACTCGGCACGGCAAAGGTCGCGCTGGCCGAAGGGCGCGTTGCCACATCCACAACAGGTGCCGAGCGCAAACTTCAATTCCCACCCAGACAAATTTATAATGATATAGCCCATTAGCTCTCGCGGACTCATAACGATAACCGTAGATATAGTCGTTACCGTCCCGCACCCGGCGCACTTTAAAAGCGGACTATTTAAAACATAAATTAGATAGTGCAGTGTCTAAATACGGGAGAACACCGGGAGGCAGCCGACTACCGGGTGGTTAGGGACGATGAATAACGAAGCGAAAAGGATGGTGTATCGCCGATGGCTCGGCGGCGAATGAGACAAATGATCGGACACGGCTGCAGCAGCCAGCAAGCAGTGTGCACACAGACAGCGATCGATTAGCGAGCTCGCCGCTGCCGCCACTGCCGCCGCCCGCCGCGCACAACCAATCTATCGACCTTTACGTTCCTATTTCAAAATAGCCGCCCAATTGTTTCAATCATAATTGGTAAACAAACCGGTATTAATTATTCCTTCTGGCGCCGTATGCCGTGCGCCATGCAACGCACTTCCCATACAACGTTATTTTTACAATTAAACCATTTATCCGGCCATTTGAAATTCAATAAACAGGTTCTGAAGAAAGCCAATGTGACATTATGTGGTGTTCGCGATAAAGCAAAAAGTCCGTACACAGGTGATTATTGAAGTGTCAGGTGGATAGATATTTCGCTTTCGGATCACGTAGTCGGCGAGCGGTGATCACTTATTTAACTTGGAGGAGCTCGGAGCCGTGATTCCATAGAATCACATCGCGACCAGACGCCGTTCGCATTTTTTATTTATAAAATTTTCTATCACAGATGCCGGGTGATGGAATAATTTCGATAAAACTTATTTGTATGCGGGGGAATATCGCGGTCTCTTCAATTTTGCGGTTGCGATTTGCAATTAGTGCGGTGGATTAGTTTGTAATTGATTTTATACAAGTTAAATTCATTCATATTGCGATGAATAATTTATATCGTTTATGAAGATAGACACTACTAAATAAACATGGCTATTTTTAATCATGCGGTTTATGTCATTAAATGATAGCTTTGCTTATGTGGTTAGGACGAGGATAATGTTATTGTAGAGTGAAAATTATAAAGAGCTTATATTATGAAATAAAATATTGTCAGTTTAATGTATCGCTTGAATAATTAAAAGGAAAAGTACAAAAATAATATGCACTTATTACCTATATTGTGGTAAAATGCACGACATTATAGAAAATGATGACTTCATATTTTGTTAAAGCGATAAGTCTTATGTTTTGGGATTTTGCACGATCGTTTATGTCTATTAATTTTATTCAACTACCACGGAATGATGACATCGATACTGTTTCGCAAGTTTCTTTAATGAATAGAGTAAGTGTTGTTTATACAAGCTTTTGTTTCTATTCTTTTGAAATATAATTCTGACTCACCCTTAAGACGCGTTTTCATATATCAATGAAAAGTAATATAAATATTATGTATCTGTATCAGTCTATAAACGTCCCACTTGACCTGCAAGGGCCTCCTCTAAAATCGAGAGCACGACTGAGAGTGGTTAGGTCATATAGTCCACCACGCTGGCCTATTGCGGGTTGGCGGACTATACATGCCATAGAATTTCATACAAATCGTTATGGTATGCAGGTTTTCTCACAATATTTTCTTTCACCGTTTTTAAAATAAATATTAATTACACAAAAAAAACAAGAACAGAACTCGCTCTTTCGTTTCACAATACTATCCAGCACACTAAACCACGCAAGTACTTAGTAATAGCCAAGTTAGGCCTCGTGTCGACGACCCGGTAGGCTTGGAAAACGCGCTGATAAGAAAAATGTACGCACAATGTGAAAGCACGTATCTAATCTGGAACATTTTCTTATGTTTTACGTTCATTTAAACAATAGTTGAACACTTGACGAGAAAATAACTGCTGATAACCGCACCGGCGATAACGCTAACGGAAATGTTTAATCTTATCCAAGTACTTGATATTTGTACTTAGTAAGTTCTAAATATTGAATACTGTTTGTTGTATTTTTCGGTCCTAATTAGCCAAGTGTAGGTGTGCCTACTAAAAATGTTGCTGATGAGGTAATATAGCTTTTATTTTACCAAATTTATTTTTATTGATAGTTCGCGTAAACGAGCAAATAGGCCAACTGATGGTAAGTGATCACTGCCGCCCATGAACATCCACAGCGATTGAATCATGGATGTGTATCCCGACCCAGCGAATCGGGAGTGGAGCGGGATGGAAAAAGAAAAAGGAAAGGGGTAATGGGCATCTGGCAATCTCACTCAACGAATGAAAGGCAAGTGTCGCTTCAAGTCAATTTCGTGTGAGACCATGATACCGCCTCAGACGAGCCTGCCCATTCATGCTGAGTCATGACTGACAACAGCGTGGCTCTACCACATCTAAATTAAGAACTTTACGGATGCACTTATTTTTTTTTTTTTTGTATTTTAATCTGATGTCAGGCATCAATGAAGTTATGCAAAATATGTTGTACTTCAAAACTAATTTAATACCGTAAATATAGAGGTGACGCTACCACCGTATGTAGAGCGTAAAATAATTGAGAATAAAAATGGACACATGTAAATGAATTTATTCAGCTATGTAAATCATTGACATATGGAAACTATTTAGTTACGCTGCCACTTTATACATATTAAGTATTGTTTTGTGTCTGGCAGCCAGTATGGAGCCGGAATTCAAAATCTATTCATAGCTACATCCAGTCATTTGGCTCCAAATCAACGGCTTTAGATATTTGCGGGTAGGGTTCAGGCATGGATTTAGAATTTAGTACTTGATAAATAGTAAATGATAATAAATACATCCAACAGTCCCATAAATAGTCCTGACTCCACATTAATATCAATTGAGTTGTGTCGTGGGTATCAGAAACTATAGACTTCCGGTACCTTAACACCCATACCCGAGACAAATACTTGTAGGCCTTACAAGCATTTGTCTCGGTGCGGGTATCGAACCCGCGGCCTCTAGTTTTACAACCGACGTTTAATCAACTGCGCCACGGAGGTTGTCTAAATGTCTTTGTACCTAAATACTTTATTGCCATTTAAGCTTTGTGACTTCTGAAGTAGTGATACCCAACAAAACCAAGTCGAGCTCTCCTTAACAAACGTTTTCAATTGTACAATGAAATTCAAGAAATTTCACTAACAGAAATATAGTCTGAAAATCGTCACTGAGAGAACAAAGCTTCGGCTAACTCAACAATGTGTTTAGTTTCGAGATTAGAGCAATCCCGACCAACACCTAAACACGGATTTCAGATAACATTCAAACTCCGACCGCACTGAATATAAATGAGATTTTAGAACGCCACAACGTCTTAGGGTTCTCGTGCATAATTACTAGACGTTACAAACGTTCAGCTGCGTCTCAACGCCGATGAATAACTTTAATGAACGTTTAAAATCAACTCACTGGTGCATTTAGCTTCATTTCTATTTGTTACACTCGATCCCATTGCAGGAAGATGTATGAGACGGACGCAGCGAGCGTTAGGAAGTGGCGTCGCGCGGGAAAGAGAGCGAGCGCGGATTGCGTGGGGCTCCGCACGCACGGCGCACCCTCGCTCCAGCTGTTGGCGTCTATTACGTTTTCAATGTCAAGACCGATCAATACTGGCCGGGGATGTAAAATTTCGGCTGCTTTCGGCGCGTTCCGGGAGCTACGAACGCGGCGGCTTCGGGCATACTAACCTACCGTAACACAGCGGGGTGCGTGCTCGCGCGATCAATAGCTAAGTAAGCCTCCGCTCATTTTATAAATAGTCTTGAACTTCACCTCGGCCGCCATCGCACTTTGTGAGCGAAAGTCTGGATGTTGCGTCACCGTTCGCACACAAACATGTCATAAACCACGCGTGCAATGATGGGCGCGCCTTTCGTTCGCTGTGAATAATCTTTATTAACTGATAAGCCCGAGTTTCAGTATAATGCAAGGAATCGCATTATGTAAATAACGTGCACGAATCCCGACGGAGAGAAAGTTTGAATACCTCAATATAACGTGACAATCGGTGGTGATGTGAATATTTCACTAAGTTACCATGTAAATAGCGTTGTCGGGACTTTGGAGAGAATGGCGCGCGGGAAATATCAGAGTTCGGAAAAACAACGGCGTCGGTTTTATGCACTTCGACTGAGCTTCTGAAAGCCAATATCAGAGCTACAACACTGGGAGCCGGGCGGCACAATAAAAAAATAAAAATATCGAACACTAAAATCGGCGGCGAAATAAAGAAATTAATTAATCGTCTGGGTACAAAACCGATGAGTGAGAAGAAGCGAAATCAAGCTCGAGAGTCATTACCGTGAGTAAAGCGGGTAAAAGCGGTAATATTAAAGGACGAAAACGAGCGGTTCATTAGTTGGAACGTCGGTAATAACAATACAGCTAATGGTCCTTGCTGCGATCGTCTCGATTCCCGCTCCGACAAAAAATATCCGCGCAAATACAAATCCAACGGAATTGGGGATAATATTTTTGCTTTTTTACAATGCATTAAAACGTTCCGCTTAATTTTACATTAATGTATTTTATTTGAAAGCACCGTTTTATCATACTCGTACTCTTTATAAAAGATTTTATTTATGCAAGTGAGTACTTGTAGTTTCGGTGAAGGAAGGCAAACCCTTGTTGTTGCTGGGGTGACGTGGGCCCGGTCTCATATAGGCAGTATTTGTGCTTTCGATTCTAGAATTGGCAGCAATCATTAAGCCACGTCAGACATTATTCGTGAGGCTTGGAAATTATACAAAACTGGCCTCATTTCAATAAAATCTATAAACAAACGACCAATATAATAGCGCAGTGGTTACATTCCATGGCGCAGTTGGTAAAGAAACTGGCTTTGATATAAGAAGCCTCAGCCGCAGGTTAGTTAGTTTGATCCACAAATATGGTACCTGTGGTTTTTTGATATTCCCAACAATACCTAGTATCTTGTGTAAGGTCAGGACTAAATGTGACTGTTCTATTTGCATATATTTTTATGACCGTAAACAATACAGTTCCGCACACATAAAATCACGTCTTTTATAACCTACATAACCGCGCAGTAAATAAACCTATGTATTCCATACATTGTTGAGTACCGTAAACAATAAACAAAGCATTTAAGTGCAACTACTTAAATAAATTATAGTATATACTCTATACTATACGTAATATAACGCTTATCTATAAAACATGGCAAGTCGTGACCTAACCAATGGCTATCTCAACGCCCCGACGTGTGGTAGGTCGTACATTTTTACATTATTTAACATTGTTTTCTATAGATAAAATGCTTCGAGGTCACCAATGACAATGTTATGTTTATACTCTACATAAAGTACTGGAAATAATGTCGTGCCTTATCTAATGCAACTTATCCTTGAGGGATTATCGCGCACTGACTTTGAAAAGTACTAGATTCGAGAAAACACGGCTAATAAACATTATATGCACGTCTGTATTATTAAACGCAGACTTTCGCCCAGTTTTAATTTATTTACTAACATTGAAGTATTCGTGAGCCTATCACACCTAGATACAAATTCTAATTTTCCAAGCCTTAACCAATACAGACTTAAGAACAACCGAGAAAACAAAAAATAATCTGTCCCAAGGTAATTATCTGTTAAGTTGAAATTATCCAATGCCTGTACTGTTGAATTTTAAGACTTGCTGGACGAACTGCTTTCATGCCTCATTTAAATATGTTTCAAATATAGGTATTTAGGGTTTCATTCAATATCCTCATATGTCCACCAGCCAGTACAAACTATCATAAAATACAAATCTAAATGTTGTTACTATTAGAAACAAATAAAAACAATAATATAAACACTACCAACCATTCGTATGCTAAGTTTATACTAATGAGTTTCCTATCGGAGGCAAAATGCAAATACGAAACGTTTAATTCTGTATATTGTCTAATGACTAAGTTTTAATGTTATATTTAACCATGAAGATTTATTAAGGACAGATGAAGAATCATCTATCATAAAAACACAAGGCTTACCTACGCATGAATAAAAACAATTTAAAAAAGCAATAAAGACCCCACCTCGCAATTACGTGTTGATTATATAAATAACAGAGTTATTATAGTACATTATAATCCGTACAAGGAAATGTGTCGGATAAATGCATACGACGCGATACATTTCTTGAATGTTAATCAGTTATTTAAGTATAATTTATACGATACCAATGGCGATATTTACTAAACGTTGGAACTCGATGTTTGAATAAAAACGAGCTCATCTTACTGGCACGCTGCGGGGCAAAGGCCTTCTGGCATTGAGCCTTGTGTTAGTCACATACTGTCCATCACTGGTTCAATGATAAATTCTAATCATTTAGGAAATCTTCCTTGTTTAACAAGGTAACAATATGCTTTGTATTATTAATATTAACATTCATCATTAATTTTAATAAAAAATATGTTGCTACTAAATTTGATTAAATCTTTTTGTTAGACAACTAAATTTTGCTAATTGCTTATAATCACTACTACTGACGTAAGTATATAATTTTCTACTAGTTTAAAAATCTGCATAAGTGTATATTTTTTGACCTTGCAGAAAATTAGATTTTTAATAATCGCATCGAAATATTTTAGTAAATAAAAACACATGGGAACTTCAGAATTCTGTTTTACATTTTGATGAAGATTAAATTGATTAACTAGATAGTTTACTTGGGGGAACTTAAGCCTATTATCCTAAGCCAGGTCAGTCACCCGAGAACCATGCAAGACCTTGCCCAACCGCAATAATGTGATGCGCAATCAACCCACAACACTCATATACATACATAACATGAATATACATACATGCATATAGTCAGCAAAATGTTGACCTTTAGGCCCACCAGCTTGAGACATATATGGATTGACCCTTAAGTTTGACCTTCGTTAAAGTTTCGTCCTTCCTTATTAAGAGGCAATTAACAACGTGGATTCATGTTTCTTTTTCTGCGTTGGACTGTGTCGAAATATATTCAGCGCCAAAAATGTTGATTCCATTACAAATTCAGTTATCTCGGTAGCTAATATATTAGTCAAATTAATGTCGAAATTATAACGTGCCGTGGAAATATTTAGTAATATTCTAATGGTATGAAGTAATTGTGATCTGGGCGCTAGAATTTGCTTGTCAGAAACTAGCACATAATAATAGCACGGAATAATCTGTTTAAATCGATACTAAATATACAATAAATTATCATTTTACGATGCTATTTTCTGTTACAACGCAATAACTATGGATACTGTGTCACTGCTATTAATACACGAATTAATTTTCTTACCTGTCGCTATATTTATAATCGCAGCATAATAAATCAATTTTAAATTGCAATCAATAACAGTAGAAACATGAGAAAATCCTACAAAAAAACGTATTTCTCCCTTCAAAAAAGAGAAAAAAAAAAAACAAATTTCGAACGCAAAATTTAAATTCCTTTTTTAAATTTAAATGTAAAAAAGTCAAGGTGCGTTCCATTTTTAAAAACGCGCGCGCTAAAAAATTGTTTAATTGAACAAATCAAATCGCACAATATGGCGGCACTAGTTGCGATTCTATGCTAGATTTGCAAGCGCTGCGCCTGCGACGTGCACTGTAAGTGGGTCGCGCGCGTGCGTCGACCCCGCGTCCGACTTCAGGGTTAACGCCAAGTGCTCGACAATAGGTTAAGCATGTTTTCCAAGATTATCTAGAAACTCCATCGAGTTTCGCTTGGTGCTAACAACTCTATTGGTTTGATGGTGATGACCACGAAATGTGCAGGAGACATTATTTTACTAATTTTAAATGTCACATAATTTATACTTCCGTCAGGCGATATTTATAGAATTTTACAAAATACGAGTTGAGTTATATGTACCTACAAAGGATAATGAGGTTCTTATAAGTATTTTATAACGATTGGAAAAATTAGGCAACAAGTAACGATACTGTTTAAATAGATAAATAAATATTTGTTTTTATATATTTATTTTATTAGCTGAACCCTGCAAAAGTAAATAAGGTATTAGGTAAATGAGGTAATCCTAAATTAATGGTAAGATATTTAAAAAAAATTATTAATTGCAAAATTATTAATTTGATTTTATATTAATTTGCCAGCTCATGGCTGTTTTTATTTGATTTTTTAATGAGTAGTGCCTCTATTGATCAACAAGTTCTTTACCTTGTTTCTTTAATAAAACCTATTATTTTGTAACTTTTTTCTTAAACCATAACCTTGCATAATTAAATTATAAAACTTCAAGCACTATGCGATCTTTATTTGATCATTCGTATAGAAGAGATTATTGACTGTAATCGTGGTAGGTAATTCGTTTACACGTGTATTTTTAAATTAAGTTTATTTAAATTTATGTATGCATATCAATATAATAAATTATTTATATTATGAGTACCAGATGTGCGGGAAATGACACTGGTCGTTAAAACATAAACATGTGTTAATAAAAAAAAAGAAACATTGTGGATATAATTAAATGACGAACCAAAATTAGTTTAGATGATATTTACTTTAAAAGGTGACGATAAATAAGCGTTTTATTTGGTTTTATTGTAATTCAAAAAATAGATGCAAACTTATTGCAAACATATAAAAAAAAACACCTTGGAATTATTGCTTGGTATTATGCAAAATAGATAATTGTTTATTAATTTTATTTTCGTGTGTCCGTAAAAAATACAGAGAAAAAAAGCGGTCCCATGATTAACAATAGACATGCTCAATGTACTCACGCGGCGATCTGCCGAGCTGTCGCTAAGAACACATATGTACTAGTCATTCTTATATAATCACTGAATCACGTATTATAAATAAACACATTAATACCCAAGTAATTCGAGTTCAAAATCTATTCATATTTTCTAAACATTACTGTGGTTATCGAAATAATAATAGCTAGCCGGGATCAATGACCGCTCTAGTTCTAATCTACCAACTAGTGTTACAACTTTGTTTCTTTCATACTACATAACTGAGTGTTTCTATTGCCTTGTTGATTTATACGTACTCAATGACGATTAGTGATTGCTCCCAATTAATCGGTTTCGTATCATCAATTGCTATCAATATTTTCATAATTATTCGCGATTACATTCTGATTTAATGTCGGCCAGTAACAACTAACGGCGAAACGATGAATAAATTAAAACTTATTTCATTTTACATATACGGACTCTTTCTATATAGCGCCATCTGTTATCAAATATCTTAACCTTACGGTCCAGGTGTTTATAATGGCGTGAGATACTATCGTATACCAGGAAAAAACAAACTGATGTCAGCATTTTTATTAATAATGTTTATGTTATCGTTGATCTAATTACACGTTAGTTATTTGTACGTTGCAATTTTGTAATATTTAGTAAACAAAATAGAAATACATGAAAGGAAGCATACGATAAATGGGAGCGTGTTTATGCAGTTCGTTCATCTCACATATTCAGGGCTGCTAAACAAACAATTAAAAAATTAATATTTGCAGAATACGTTACGTCTGTAAGGCTGACTTCACGAGTAGGGTCGTCAAAAAGAAAGAAAAATTACGACAAGACCAATAGCTCACGTTCATCTTACAGAAACTAATCGAATAAGAGGTGACATGTTATTGTCTGTATACCATTATTTGTAAATATTAAAAAAGACGTGGACATCAGTAATTTTGATTCATCAGTAAGATTGATAAAATAGAAAATCTCCATGAGCTAGCAACACTGCTCGCACGTCATTGTGTATGTGTAAACACTGGCAACCCTGTTCATTATCTGTGCTGCGGTTAGTCTGCGCCCGCGCATTGGCGGTGCGGCGCGGTTCGGCGTGGGTGACACTGCCAACGCGACGCGTGGGCACGCATTATGCACCCATAACACTGTTTACCTCATACATCCCATGAATCAAATGAATGTGGTAAAATAAGATGTTATGGAACTTGGCCCACTCGTTATACTTTTTTTTGCAATGAATGGCGAGACGAGCATGCCGTTCGCCTGATGGTAAGCAATACGACTGCACATGAACAGTATTAAAATTAAACAACAACTTGAATTACAAAGCAATGCTTGGCATTCCACTGTGATCGCCATCCCGAGACATAAGATATAATGTCTTAATATGTTTAGTAGTCACTCTGGCTACAATGTCCTTCAATCCGAAAGATAACAGTGCATTTAAACTGCTGTTTGGCGGGATAAATAGACATTGCGGTGGTACCCACCCAGGCGGCCTCTCACGTACTCTTATGAGAGACCTACCACCAGTAAACATTCAAAGCCGTTCGTATTTCGTATCCTTCTTTAGAGACCAAATTAATCCACTGCAATAAATATAATACTACCTGCGGTGAATAAAAATAGTCGGTCTCGATATCAAAAATACTTTGGGGCTTTGGATATTATATGTGCCTATTTCAAAAGGTATGGAGCAGGGTGCTTCAATAAATTAATGAGTTAAATTCGGATTCCATTATTTTTTTGTCAGACATTTAAAATAAAATATATATTTACGGCTTGCACATTTTACTTTAAGTTGTATTTTGTACATTGCAATTTATATATTTGTAACCAACAAGGAAGAATCCAACAAAAATAGTGTAAGAAGGAAGTTTTATGACAGCTAACCCTTAAACATTTCGACATCCAGCTGAACTATGGCTGGCCGCTGAGAAATCGAATGAGATCCCAAACGTACGCAAACAAGACACGTTTATCAAGATAGAATTCAGCACTATGATTAAAGGAACCTGTTCCACAAACGGACCTTATGCGAAAAGTGTACTGCATTACTTGAGATAACTCTATAAAAACTCGATCATAAGTGTACGAAACGATCTCGCAAGTACTGAATAAACTTCGCACGACTGTTCGCCTTATAAAGCTCTTAGGCTGTCGAAGCAGTGTCGAAAGCGGTATGAAGTAACTACGCAAGACCAAGTGTCAGTGGCCGCGAGAGCAGCGCGCGCTCGAAAATTCACAAAATAAGGAGATTCACCGCACTTATCGGTAATTAGTTATCAGCCATCTAATGGAGTAATTATGGCGATCAAGTTCTTACGAAATGTGAAGCCGTAAGAATGTATTGCACGCTACCGTTCTACCACTTTTTGCTGCAGAAGGAAAGTTGCATGGCTGGACCTACGCAGCCCTATTGTATCTATTAGCCGTCTACTTTCTCATTTCTTGCCATTTACGGTCCGTTGAGAAAATCGAGATGCATTTTGCAATATATCAGCGGATGCCGATTGGTCGGTGTGTCAGCGTGGAAAAAATATGTCCCACTCGTGTTTAAAAACTTCACCATTTTAATAGTATAAGTTGACGCCTTTGACATATATTTATGTGTTTATTATGTACGTGCTTGGAAAACGTTTCAACTCGCTGCCATATGCGCTGTTAAGAGATGTAATAAAATTAATTCTGATTTATGATATTAGCGTGGTCTGACTAAACGGAGCAACATATTGCAAATGATTGACAACATTTGCAACGCATTCTCGTAAAATAATTTGAACTGAATAAGTACAACTGTTTATTTACGAAAACAAAAATAACACACACTTAGGAATCATGAGATCACACGCTCGAAATTGTTATGAGGCTGTCGGTATACAATACTCTATTCTATGAGGTAGTGAATTCAATCCAAGATTAATCAAGTTATAAATTCATATGTATGACTGACTGACTTTATTATCTAGTGACAATTGATAAACCTATAAATGCCTTTTAAAGGGATAGCTGCAAGCATTTGTACTTGAGGTTATCGAGTTTTCAGAAATCAATTTCTCGTATAAATACAACAACATAACCTGACATGATCAATGCAACGACATTATTATTGTAACAGTAATATATTATCAGCTCACCATTCCACACACAATAACTATTCGAAGAATTACCAATACAACAAACACCTGAAGATAACACTCTCTACCAAACAAAATTAGATTACGTCCCCGAACCGCTAAGAGGAACCAGAAACCAAGCATCCGTAGGATTACCTCCTCAAACACACTAAACCATAAAACCCAAAATATCTAAACGTTTGAATAGGAACAAGAAAAAGAATTATCAAAGAGGGTACTCTTTATGCGGTAGGCAGCGACCTGGCTTTGCTAGATCCCTGGCATTACGAAGGTCCATGAACAGCGATGACTTACCATCAGGCAGGCCGCATACACGTCTGCCTTAGAGGCTAACAAAAAAAAAGAAAAAAAAAAACGCGGTGCTAATGCGCGGGGAGCCTTGAGCGCGGTGTTGGGTTGCGAGCGGGTTCGGTTACCACGACCACGGCTCGGCCACATCTTCCGACGGTCTCTTAGTGCATTGTTAAAGGTTTTGTAGCTAGGGATTAGGGGTATTTGCCAGCTGAGCCAATGTGTGACAATATCACCTCATACAGTATAAACTGTTCTATTTTCAAACGTAGAGAAAGGAGCAACTTTCAGGCATCATAAACCTTAAATAATTTCACAGACGTAAATTGTAAATTTAAATATTCTTTTTCAATATCCTTTATCACGTATAAAAAAAGACATTAAATAAAAGAACAGCGAAGACATCATGATAGACAATAGACATTAAGTACACCCCAAACTATAAACAAAACAAACCGTAAAGGCCAATTAATCGCCACCCAAAAGTTTACGAAGCATGCTAGCTCAAGACATGACGTAAATACGTTTAAGAAGATCGCTGCAGAGATAAATGCACAAGATCAACAAAGTTTCACGTGAGCCGCGACCGGTCCGACCAATCAATATGCTAGACACCAGTCCGCCGTAAATAGAATCGCCTGTATATTTAATGATCCATCTTGGGGAAAACGTGGCCCGTTTGTGACTGTTATCAATCATGTTTTACGGCCCGGTATATCGTAAGGTTTCACTCAGTTATTAGAATCAATGGGGATTTATTCCGCTTCGGATGCGATTTCAGTTCGCAATGGTCGAACGTATTTGTTAATATTTTAGTTCAAGTTGATACTTTGCATATAGCGTTAAGGCGCCTAAATATTACACTCATTTTGCAACTTAATTTAAACGTATCGTAAGATCTTCGTTGTTAAACACAAAAACAAAATTAAGGAACATACATTTCGCACCTGTTATTTTGAATATTTAAATGTGTTTGGTTGATATTGTAGATTATTTATTTGATAATTATGTAAATAAAGACGGAAAACATTAGTGCAGATGTTTAATTACGATTATTATCACTTATAAAGTCCACCGCAAAAAATAACCCTTTAATTTTTTCAAAGCAACATATTAGCCTACTACCGACTGTTTAATTACTTTACTATGCTTATTAAATTCTACTTTAAATCAAGTAATTATCAACTATCAAATAGCGGGTATAGGTTCCAATAAACTAAAAGAATTTCAGCTAAAATTTTTCATATAAAAGAGAGCTGCACTGGTAGCAAAAAGGCATTGAAATTATGTGGAATTTCAATTCCTGATAAAATATCATAGATTATCCTATGAAAACACAACAGTTTGCCTCGAAGTGAACTAAATGGTGTGGCTATCCGAGGATTCCGTGCAACATCAATACCTATACATTAGGAATTTCCAAATACAATTGTTTCAACAGACACAAAGTTCACGTAAAGAACATATCGGGTTAATAACGCTCGGAATTATGAAGTTTCCCCCGTTTGAAACGGGGTGCTGTCACGCCACGCCGAGCGAAACGAGTACGAGACAATACCGACCGAGTTATTTACGTGAAAGATAAGTGAGGAGAATGTTTTAAATTATCCAACGCGATACAAGCGTATGGCGGACAGAAATGCGGGAATAATGTTGCCTTACAAATGTTGGGATATTTAGGTTTGAACAAGTTTTTTCTACAACATTTCGTTTGCTTACTTTATAATTATCATGGTTTAATTTTGTATTATTTTTCTCTTAACTGTTGTCATTAGACGTTTAATAAAAATTTCATTATATGTGATCATTTAACCGTGATTCTTATGTAATTCTACTACGTCGCTTAGCTGCCTTTTGTAATAATTTAGTATTAATATAAATAATTACTGTTTCCAAACGAATGGGTGTATTAGATGGATGGGTTACCAAATCTCATTATTCATACTATTACCTAACTCACTTACTGCCAATGAACTCAGTAAAGATAATTTATTAAGCTACGCTTAATGCGAATTTAGCTCCAACATCGATTCAATATCATAAACACGCCTTACAAGCGATAGTTTGCTTGCCGGAATTCCAAATTCGCATGACTGGCTCGCAACCGTGCCATTTTAACAGAATCGCATACTCTCAGACGAAATAACAATCATCTAAATTAACAACACACGATTATCTTTAAAATACTAACCATATGACAATAGACGTCATTAAATTGCGCTCAGACATTGAATTAAGTTCATAAATACAGATAGCGTGACAGGATAAAGGCGCTTGCTAATGAACTGCAAGTTGCAATGGCCATGCAATTATATGCATTGTGTTGTAATGGTAACTTTTGTTTATATTTGACCAAATGCTCAATGAACAATTAAATTAATTAAAACATAATTATACGTCGCTAAATTTAACGTAGGCTATTTAAAACTTGAATTCATAATTGAAATAGATAAACACAAACGCATGAACAAGAATCAATGTATCCCCAACATATTTTTCAAACCGAAGTGCAATTTATCTTCATAACGCAGAATAAATACGGTTATAAAACAACCGACTAATGATAAGCCGCGAGCAGAAAACAATTATTCAATCGGCACCAGTAAAAATAAGTACCGCACAGGCGTATGTGCAGTAATAAACAACAAACAAACGTCAAGTAAAAATAGAAGCGGCCGGCAACAGGGTAATGACCGACGTTTGACACACAACTGGCTCAAGGACTGAGATTAGATACCGGTACTACAAATATACATAAAGTCAGCAATTGCAAAATAATGCTGAGGGAACAATTCAGAGAGTGCACCATTCACTCGAAAAAAGACAAACCGTGACCAATTCTGAGATGAACGTAAACATAAAAATACTATGTAATATATTACACAGACGCAAACATTGAACTGCAAAAGCAACGATTTAGCTGTTTACAGTCAGTTACGAGTACTTATATTGCAAACTCGTATTATGTGGAAGGGAATTTGATATCGCATACACCATAAGGAACCGTTGACTCGTTCCAATTAAAGATATGTTTGTTCGGGACGTGGATGTTTTTTTTTTTTCTATCTAGATGAAAAATTTCAAGAGGAGAGCACTGGCCGTCAACCAGTCTGAAAGCTTGCGTGATACATCGCTTAGATTGATGGCTCTGATGGCGCCCCAACTGGAATTGAAAGTGCTTTGGAATTAGTCGAGCTGCCAAGCCGTCGCACTTCTAATGGCCCTTCAAAGGAGTTTTAAAATACAATGCTTTTCTTTTCGGGATATTTTCCACAAACATCGAAAGTACCTTTAGCGCACAAAAGACTTATAAGATCATGAATGAAATTTATAAATGGATAAAACATTTATATAATTTCAAACTATTATTCAATTGCGGAGGAAAATAATATTTCAACGTTCTCATAAAGCATTATGTAATTGAATTGTGAATCGTCTTATTTTCAACGTTGGCTTTTAAGTCTTTGTCAGCGTTCACAATTTTACTTGCGTTAACAATAACCTAAAATGCAGTTACTTCGTGTGCAACTTTTATGAGCATTAACCGAGGTCGTGTCTAGCGCTCGTATATTTCTATATATTTATAGCTCTGTTTTCGAAAAATCTCTGTTAATGCACAAAGTGAACGAATCTCTTGCATTCTTCATTGGTTTCGTAATAACCGGTTGGCAGTTTTTCACATTATTACGTGATGTATGATATCAGTTTGCGCAACACATTACGGGCGAGGTTCGGCTGAGTTTTTACCGAGCAATTTTTACGTACATTTTAAACTGTATAATATTACATGTAAATATTTATGTACATGTGACCAGTTTAAATGTAGTAACACACGTGAAATGTAAACCTCGTTCCGAGAACACTCGTTGTGTATATCGCACGTTTGTGACAATGTGTGAGAATTGTTGAAACATATTTACTGCATTTTTATCGCTTCGTCGGCTTGCATCTTTAAAGGGGAAAGAATGACATCGAACACAACGGTCTTTCATTTTTCTGCATGCACTTATCCACATAATTGTGATATGAGAAAAAACAGTATGCATGCTTTTAAAAAAAATAGATTTTTACTGCAACTCAGACCGTCAAGTTTGTCTTAGTTACTGATACCCACGACACAAGACTCGATCTGAGTGTGGGGTCAGGACTATGCATGTGACTATTGGGTCTAATTATTTATGACATCAATTCTTGAAAAAACACTACTACTAAAAATCAAACTCTTAAGAACTGCCCAAATTGTTTCGTACAACAGGAAGTTATGTAACTAAACACGACTAAATTACAGAGGTACTTTTACGAACAGAATAGGCGAATACCCCGCCAGGCGCCAGGGACGCGGTGTTATCTCGAAAACTGTCACCCTGTATTTTATGGTGTCGCAAACAAAAACAACCTTTCACTTCTGTACAAAAATTTGCAGGAATAAAAATATATTCTAGTGCTCGTGTGCCCTATGCTGTACAGCAGACCGCGTCACGTACATTCACAGACAAAAATATTAGGCAATTATGCAAATACTGTCGGAAAACTAAAGCTTTTAGCGCGCCGGGTTTTTCGCCTTGTTTGCATAAGTGCATAAGTATATACTATATTAAAGTAGGTACAGCGAATGGATTAAGATTTTGTTTATCAGCCTACAGCAGGCGACGGGTGGACAGTGGAGCCACTCTAAACATCTGCTGGAGCTGTTATTTTGTCTGCGGCTTATACTACGTCAGTTGACAGTCTTTCCGATATTTTTGCAAATGGTCCACTGTCGAGTCTTATATAATATGCTTCTAGAATATTCCACCTCCCATATTTCCGTTAGTCATCTAAATATTCCTCTTCAATTCTCAGTATATTAAAATCACGATGCAGTATTCGTCTGATTTTCTACCAACAAATTTTAATGCTTTATCTTTGCAAAGTCACATGCACACATTCATTATTATAGCTAGCGCAAACATTACAAGTAAATGTTTGCACTACATAACAGTTTTTTTGCTATATCCGTAACATGTAAGATATTACGTGACGCCAATATTGAATGATCATAGACGAAAACAATATGGAATCCTACCTTGATCTGATATGAGTTGACTTTATGCTTCGGAAGAAGATTGAATGTCGAGAAGTCCAGTCTCCTAGAGAATATCCCGTTGGCACCAGCTCCAGCCCTGTAAAACAATCCTCTATTAATAAAAGACACGTTTATTCCGTGCACGAAAAATTGGCGGCCATTTTAAATCCATTTTTCATCTGGCTAAATACGGGCATCGTAGTACAGACGATTAATTTCATTCCCATCTGTTCGTGGCTCGGTCTCAGACAATTTTCAACTTGTAATCCTCGTGGCACTGATGAATCGAAATCCAATTTGGCCTTGAACGAGTTGTGTGGTGCGCCGGCACAAAATACGAAAGGATTACAGAAGACTAATATGGACGAAAACGAATTATCCGGCTCGAAGGATCACGTTGAGCAACGAATACGATTTAATACTTGAAGCATTATTTAACGTGTCATTATGCCTTTTGTTTTATAAAATCAGAATTAAAGTACATATTGTTAATCGGATTATAAGGATTTGCATCGTACACGCCGATTCGCAGGTTTTACGCGAACGAGAACACATCATTTTATTAATCAACAGGCATTTCGTCTGCCTTTTTGCCCAGTTACAATAACAGTGACTCTACGATCAATTTTTCGATAATACAGAATATGTATAATATATTTTTAAACATTTCAAACAATGCAAAATGATGTACAAAGTTCGGAAAACAATAGAAAAGTCCCATTTTTTATGTGTCTAGATAAACAATAAGATTTACAAGATTATTTTCGCAAAATAATATCTGGAAAACTGTGCAAAATCTGATTTCCAACTTGCTAGTAATGTATATCTAATAGCGGATATATGAGTAATAAATTATATGACGCATTCTAATTGTCTAGACACAGGCACTTAGGCTCACTTTAACTTCCTATCACACCCATTCGTCTGGGATACCTACAGTCATACAACTAAAAAGGATTATTTAAATCATTAAAATTGTAATTTGAATACTCCGCACACATACAAAATACGAATAAAAACTACAGAATTAAACACAATTCAATTTAATCTATTTCTCAGTGGGAAACCACGACTAAATACAATACAATAAGTCGCAAAAGTTTTTTAGCCGTTTATGGCGCCCGCGTCGCGCAAAAAGCAATGCAGAAATTCAAGGTAGCGAAAAAGAACTTGTTTTTTTCATTGTCAAGGTCAGTCGAATTAGATACCGGCTTTCGTATCGCGCCGGGCGTGTCAACACAGCACTGTTTACATTCACGTACAGATAAAAAACGCACCGATTATAATATTGTCAACACGAATATTTTGTTGAATATTAATTTATTTTTTTATTATTTTTACATTACATTAATGTATTCCATTTTTAAAACTTGGATTCGTAAATGGAATAAGTATAGATAACGCAAATGAATTTTTAAATAAGTCCTATAAAATGTCTCTTACAGATGATTTTATACATTTGATCACCTAGAAAATAAAATAACCAAGTGTATTAAACGTCGGATTTCATATGTAAAGCGTGTGTTGAAAGCGAATTGTATTCCTTTATCAGAACGTTAATATTCAAGTTTGGCGAGACGCGTCAGCGGAAGTACGGTCGACTTAATAAGGGTAACCTTGGACGCACAATGGGTTATTTTAATTTCATCAACATGGAAAAAACATGATGTCCTACTTACTGTAAGCTTGCTTAAACTAGAGACGATACGTGACTTAGTAGGTAACAAAATAAGCTTGTCTATGATAATCGCATTTAAAAAAATAACTTACTTCTACCTACATTTTAAGAACCAAGAGTCAGCTTTTAAACACAAAGCAATTCCGAGACAAATAATATAAATAATTAAATGCATTTCACACAAGTATGGTTCGACAAATAATTAATATTCTAAACTCTATCTAGGCAATCCTTGTTAAATCAATCACGTTTCACCATCTCCTTTCTATAATAGATTGGATAATTTCAATATTAATCCTTAACTTCAAGTTACGTTCTACGCTACATCGCAGTAAAACAGTAAACATTTGCATTGTACTTATAACCAGTGATTCATATTTATTTTACAACATTTCGAGCGACAAGTACCCACATATAAATAAAGGAACAATACAAAATATGTTGTTTACAAGAGCAACAGTGCGGTGCGATACAGCGAATGCAATATGGCGCTCTTGGCCTTGGCTCGTGAATAAAAATAACGTTGTTTTTGTCGAGTTGATTTTATATCAGTGTGCGAGGTGCGCCGACGTCTGTTCGTGTGCATCCCGCCGAAATAACACAATCAACACGATGATTTGTTTGTCTGTATGCACCCTTAGTTTGGACTTCTTTTTACCACATTTGTAAATGTTTTTATACAAATGCATGGAGTGTAATTTTAAAAAGAGAATTTTTACATTTCCTGCATACCACAGAGTCCATTCGTATTATTATTCGTATATTCGTAGTATATATTCGTATTCTCCATATACGGAGACTGCATACGAAGATCAGTAAGATTATATCAATAAGGGGTATGAAAGTAAAGATTTAAGTTTATAATATTTGAACAAATAATTTCATCGAAATAAAAGACATAATTATCTGGTAACAAATGTACTACAATTAAACAGGCTTTTGTAGGCAATGGCCCTATGAATTATAGAGCAGTAGGAGATCGACTTATTTATTTTATTTAGTTGATCTCATAACTTTTTACCATAAAGTGACAAATTCATTTGTCAGGTATTTTATCATAATGTTTGTGTTAATAACGCATTTTATACATATTTTATTAGTTTTTTCCTTTGCGTAACTTCTTACATAGTTGCGGAGTTAATAAACAGCGTCTGATAAATATGTTTATTTAGGATAAGTGGATGGCCGCGAGCTGATACGAATTCCAGCCGCAGCTGATTTCTTAAGTGCTAAAAGCAATTGTCGAACAATGCTTATTTAAGTCCGTATGTTCATGACTATATTAACGTTTGTGTTTAACAAACGAGTTGCGAGGACAACCTGTATTTTGGTTTTAAATAGAATGCTCGTTGTAGAGTTGAAACTTATATTTTGTTGATCCACATTCACTACACACATAGACTATATGGCCTAACCACTCTCCATCGAACCCTCGATTGTAAAGTAGACCCGTACTCTGCAGTGGGACACATGTGTACGCGCTGATACAGATACAGATATTGCAGACTGCATTGTCTAATAGTAAGAACATTATTTTGGATAATTACTTAACACCCATTTAATCGAAATTAACACACTTGCTTACAGAAAATATGCCAACGGATCCGCAAACAAAACATAGTAATTACAAAAGGATTGATAAACAAAGCGATTTAGTTCGCGATAGAGAACCATTTATTATGTTGTATTTATATGGGACGTTGTAAGCTGTTTTCGTCCGATTATAAACTAGAAACAATTCTTTGATCGATAAATTAACGACTAGATAATTTAATTATGGACGTCCACGAAATAAAGATTTAAAATTTATGAATACATTTATATGAAAATCCAGGTAATAAAGGAGACAACAAAATGGACGGAAATACACCGAATTTTATTCCAAAGCTAACTACGTCTTAAAAATGACCAAATTTATAGTACTGATAGCTTATTCATCCTAATATTCGTATGTCACAGGCGTATTTAAGATATAGGATCGAAGTCGCTCTAGTCGAGATTTTCTCTCTGTCTCTCTCTATCCTAAAACACCAAAAATGCATTTATTGCTATCACACTATATTCAGTCTTAAAAGCACTACTGCAACTTATGTTCATCGTTGAAATGCCCTAAAACAGTGTGAAAGTTGTGGCTGCATTTTGTCTAAATAAAATACAGTTTCAAATAATTGTGTATTAAAATCCAACAGGGTTACCCGACAAAATGAGCGCAAACATGGGTTTTATGTGGCACGGTGGCGGCCGACTCAGTTGAGATAAGCCGTGTCTATTGTGATTTGAAAGTAGACACCGGGAGCTGTAACCGGTTCCAGACTTTCTCATTCATGCGCCCACGTGCAACCGGAGTAGGCGCACCGAAATGTGCGGAGTAATTACAAGATTACATGTAATCGACGATTTGTCGACTTTTTTGAGAATTATATTACTGCATGTAGGTTTTGGAGTTAAAGGGGATTACAAATTTAGTGTTGAGATTCGTAAATATTATAATTTAAAAGAACGGGCGTCTTAATTCAAGACGGTTGTAGGTTTAAAAAATCATTTTATTACCTTATTTTCTGCCGATATTGATAGAAAACTGTGTGATTTTGCTCGGTACAGATAAATGAATTTATAGGGTTGACTTCAAATTCTTCATAAAATATTTGCACGCCATGTATAAGCTATTAGGTACTAATCATCGATATCAATGTTACACTAGATAAGACGTTCTTTGTAAAAAACGTGTCCCACCCAAGTGCGGTGCATGCACCGCACACGAATCAGTCTGCCGCGTGACGGCTACGCAGCAGTACGCCTCTTTGATTATATTTATAAGTAAATTATTTTGACTTTTCCCCGTCAAACCGATAGCGAAATTTTCTAAAATTACAATATAATTAAAGCATACAACTTAAGTGATAAAATATTGCAGTATAATGCCGATAATACAGATATTTTATTTATTATTCGATTAAATATTTGTATAGGTCATTAGAAATACAAGGTGAGCTTCTTAATCGTATGTCTCATTCCCGCGCATATAAATTGCCCGTCGAGTGAGAGAGACGAACTATATTAGATATAGATTATTCATGGGACATTCATATCAGACGACCAATTAGGCATAAACTATTCGAATACATTTCAAATACAGATATGTAGGAAGAATGTAGGTAAAAATTGATTTCAGTATTTTATTTTAATTTTATGTTGTTAATTAATAACACAAAATATGTGTTTTGTATGTATGTTTTGAAACAGTGGACAGTTTTTAGACCCTATTTCTTTATATGATATACCTAATGGACTACGTTGAAATTTCGAACCCACTGAATGTTATTAAAGACTAATATCACTTAAAATTGTTTTAGATTCTTGCGCGTCGTTACAAAAGAGGGAGATCTCTATAATATTTGTCTGTTGTTTCATTATCTTATTGTAAAACTGTGATAAACTTGTACACTTATAAGAGTTTTTAGTTTAATTTAGATAACTTTCATGAATTATTCACATAAATAAAAAAATATTACAAAATATATAATTGCTATGACGGCATTCATACTTAGGCAGTATCTTAGGAAAAGCTATTATTGATTTGAACTGTCTCTTCTGTCTAATAATCTTTGATCATAATTTGTAATATTCAAGTAAATGTACTAGATGTCGCTACTGAGCTTTATTGAAATATGGGACAAACAGTTTCTATGACGCGTCGCGTCTATCGGTAGAATATAAGTCAATGGTACTAATATATCAATGCAATTAGAACGACTTAGGGCTATAAAAACAAAAAGTTGAACTCAAAAGTATGCGACAATCCAAAGAGACATTGGGACCGAGATAATAGAACAATTAGCGTATAAAATATGACAAAGGAAACTGACGCTTAAAAACAAAGACGAACCAAGGTGACTTTGAGGCGCCATTCATGCGTGCATAAAGCGAACGTGCCTCGAAATTTCTTACGATGCCCGCTTACGTAATTAGTACATTTCGTATGGGAGTTACGCGTGTGCATTACACGTATTGATTTATCGATGTTGCAGTACACATGCAAGGGGACGGGACGGACGACCACTAAACCGACAATGTCATGACAGACAAGTCTATTTATATGTATACTTTTAGCGCTAAGCAAACGGCGCTGTTTGCAGACTGGTCCACCTACACAAACACCAAAGACTAAATAATGTCCATAATTGTTATTATTCAGTTAAGAAACTTAATGATACCCAAATACATAATAGCAACGTCTCATTGTGTCGGGACAAGCAGTGCCAATAAACGCCTATTCTGAAGTGACTTGTTACGGTGGGCGTCAGCACTCATTGTTCCCAGTTTCCACGTTGCATCACCGACGCTTTAATTAAATTAACAAAATGTTAATTCAACGTAACATTTAAGTCCCACAATAACACTGCACTAAAATGTAAATCGTTGTAAATAAGATCGTTATCGCTTTTTATGGTTGTTCTGAAATGGTTTTTCGCTTTGGAACTATTGTTATTACGAATACGCCAAGGTCAATGGCGGACCTAAATCAAATGTAAATACGCTTAATCTTTTTTGTTGGAACAAAAAATGTTTCACGTGCGATTTTTTCCGGTGTAATATGCATCATCGTCGAAACTCGCGACGTAAACACGGCAGACCTTGGCCTCGCCGAACAATGGGCCCGGCGGCCCCACTAAATTCGATTACCTAACAGTCTCGGCTATTTCACTCACGATTTTTGCCATAAAAGCAAACTGCGCGCTCGAATTCGCCTCATTATACTTCGCATAAAAACACAAAACGCAGCTCATGTGCGTTTTAAAATTATTTGATACTAATTTCGTTTTTTATTATCAAATAAAAACACCTATAAAATCGGGAAAATTTTTAATACCTTTATGCTTCGTAGATGTTTAGTTTGCGATTTTAAAACCGATCGCTATCCTGGTGTCTTTCAGAACGGGTACTTTGGTACAGTTTGTGTACACATCGCGATCCGAGTACTTTTTAACAAAAATATAGTGTTTTGAACTCCATAGTAGAGTAGGAACATTGTAGATAAATTGATGATATGTTCATACCAGGAATTGATTAACTTGTTGGATACCCGTTTAGAAAACTTTTTTACCTTACGAATTTAGTTAAGTAGGAAAAGCGGTTACGTGTTACGATGTTTACTCCAAATCGATAAGCTCAGCAATTTAAAAACTAGGTAAAAAAAGGATAAAAATGCCGATAAACTCGTAAATGACATTTAGCCACCGTGGAAATATTTACATGACTTTAGACCTTTCCAAAACCAGTTCTTATTTCCAGAAAGCAGCGAACGGGTCTCAAGCAAAATAATCTCATTTAATATATAATTAGTAAAGAAATAGGTTACTTCTAATTAATTACCTTATACATGTGTACATGCATATGTATGAAGTGGGTCCGGTTATATGAATACATTAGTTTTATTTACAAACAATAGTTATTAGGCGCTAATAATAATGCCCTTTTTTTTTTACGAAAAATGCTATTTTACTCCAAATAATTCAGAAATGTGAGTATTATTACAATTTAAAAGCTTCTTATGTACAACATTTCTCAATATTGTTGTATAACTGTTTGTTTGCCAATTTAAACTAGACGCGCGACAAATATTGATTTATTAAAATTAAAATTAGTGGTAAAAATGGACAGACAATCTAAGGATCGGAACAAGATTGAAACAAAAGTATTATTTACGGATTTTATCGCGGAATTGATTTAATTTTTACATTTTTATCTTCCCGACGTTTCGATCACTTTACAGTTTTCATGGTCACGGGGCGGACTGAGGTATTAGTCATCCGCTCAGTGACTGTTACAATTTAACTACCCTAATTTTCCAAATATTAAATTAAAAAGTTAATTTAAAAAAGTTAATTAGTTTTAGCGTTCCGATCTACGCAGAAGGAGCTCACTATGTCTTGAGGTCTGGCAGTTGGTCTTTTGGGTTCCGATTTAATTAAATGTAGAATTGGATCCCATGCTGGTGCAAGCTTCAAGCCATCTTCTCTATTGAAATTTGGATGTTTTTTAATTTCAATAGCCTCGCGAAACATCCTGGGTAGGAAACGGTGTTCTTTTGCGAGGACTTGGGGCTGGTCAAAACGAAGGTAATGCTTGGAGCCTTCTTCAATGTGTTCAGCAACTGCAGACTTCGTTGAGCGTCGATGTTTAACGTCAGCTATATGTTCTTTTACGCGGGTCCCTATGCTTCTTTTGGTTTGACCAATGTAGGAGAGGCCACAGTCGCAATCTATTTTATATACTCCCGGTTCTTGCAAAGGTATATTACACTTGACAGGTGGTAGAAATTGGCTTATCTTCTTGGGCGGCTTGAAATAGGTTTTGATAGAAGCACGCTTCAGGATATAGCCAATCTTGTCTGTGACTCCTTTAATGTATGGCAATACAACCGGGACCCGTTCAACTGTGGCTGGTTTCACTCGGTTTCTGTGACGGCGGCGTGGAATTTGGAGCTTGTTGTCTCGCAGTACTTGCTTGACGTGTTGCAGCTCAGTCGCCAGGTGTTTCTCGTCACAGATTCCTTGTGCTCTCTGAAACAAAGATTTACCCACGGTAGCTAACTGTTTTGGATGGTGGTGAGAATCACCGTTCAAATATTTATCTGTATGGGTCTTTTTCCGATACACAGTATGACTTAAGGACTGATCAGGATTACGGATTACTAAAACATCTAAGAAGGCAAGAGATTTATTATGTTCTAACTCCATAGTAAATTGAATTTTATTGTTGATGGAGTTAAGATGATTTAAAAATGCAGTTACTTGATTAGATGGTAAAATTGTGAAAGTGTCATCTACGTACCGCTTGTAAAATCTAGGCGTGACTGGGGCTGTACTAAGGGCTGTCTCCTCAAAGTCCTCCATGAAAATATCGGCGACTACAGGAGATACAGGTGAGCCCATAGCGACGCCATCCAATTGTACATAGTATTTGTCATTCCACAACATATAGCCAGATGTGAGGCAATGATTTAGTAATTCTGCATATTCTAGTGGGATGTTATTCTCTGCTAACTTCTTAGTAACAATTGTGATGCAGTCTTGTACTGGTAAGCTTGTAAAAAGTGACTGGACATCAAAACTAACCATTGTTTCATTGTCAGCTAATTGTAGATGTTTAATTTCACTGACAAATTGGTATGAATCCTTCACAGATGCTCTAGTGTTTCCTCTGAGTGGTGAAAGCACTTTTGCTACGTGCTGAGCCAATCTGTAAGTTGGTGTGTCGATCTGACTCACAATGGGACGTAGTGGAGCATTTTCCTTGTGTATTTTTGGCAATCCATACAATTTTGGAGGTTTTGCACACGATGGGATAAGTGACTTAACGTTCAGATCTAACTTTTCGGAGTATTTAATTATTAAAGAGCTAGTGGCCTTTAATATTTTGTTAGTCGGGTCTGTTTTGACTATTTTATAAGTACTGTCATCCGATAAAAGTTGTTCAATTTTCTGGTTATAATCTGAAGTATCCATCACTACTGTCGCATTACCTTTATCTGCACGGAGAACAGTTAAATCTTTCATCGATCGCAGGTTCTTTAAAGCGATAAATAGATGTTTTGGGAGATTTGGTTTGGGCACTTTGTTTCGACGTAATAAAGATGATATATCTTGACGTATCGCCTCCGAATCTTCCCTTTTCATATTGTTAATGAAGAGACTGTTCTCAACGTTACAAATAATGTCTTCATACGGTATCCTACGTGGAGTTACAGCAAAATTTAAACCTCTTGATAAAACCTGAACTGTGTTTTCATCCAATGTTTGTTTTGACAGATTAATGACAGCGCGTTGTTCGTCTGCGCGGGAGTGAGTGTTATCTATGTCAGGGTACGTTCCATGCCTGCTCTCGGAGTTGTTATAATTTTTGGCATTTGATTTGGTGGAAAGTTTTTCATATTTAATAATGTGTTTATTTTCTGTATCTCCTGTAGTCGCCGATATTTTCATGGAGGACTTTGAGGAGACAGCCCTTAGTACAGCCCCAGTCACGCCTAGATTTTACAAGCGGTACGTAGATGACACTTTCACAATTTTACCATCTAATCAAGTAACTGCATTTTTAAATCATCTTAACTCCATCAACAATAAAATTCAATTTACTATGGAGTTAGAACATAATAAATCTCTTGCCTTCTTAGATGTTTTAGTAATCCGTAATCCTGATCAGTCCTTAAGTCATACTGTGTATCGGAAAAAGACCCATACAGATAAATATTTGAACGGTGATTCTCACCACCATCCAAAACAGTTAGCTACCGTGGGTAAATCTTTGTTTCAGAGAGCACAAGGAATCTGTGACGAGAAACACCTGGCGACTGAGCTGCAACACGTCAAGCAAGTACTGCGAGACAACAAGCTCCAAATTCCACGCCGCCGTCACAGAAACCGAGTGAAACCAGCCACAGTTGAACGGGTCCCGGTTGTATTGCCATACATTAAAGGAGTCACAGACAAGATTGGCTATATCCTGAAGCGTGCTTCTATCAAAACCTATTTCAAGCCGCCCAAGAAGATAAGCCAATTTCTACCACCTGTCAAGTGTAATATACCTTTGCAAGAACCGGGAGTATATAAAATAGATTGCGACTGTGGCCTCTCTACATTGGTCAAACCAAAAGAAGCATAGGGACCCGCGTAAAAGAACATATAGCTGACGTTAAACATCGACGCTCAACGAAGTCTGCAGTTGCTGAACACATTGAAGAAGGCTCCAAGCATTACCTTCGTTTTGACCAGCCCCAAGTCCTCGCAAAAGAACACCGTTTCCTACCCAGGATGTTTCGCGAGGCTATTGAAATTAAAAAACATCCAAATTTCAATAGAGAAGATGGCTTGAAGCTTGCACCAGCATGGGATCCAATTCTACATTTAATTAAATCGGAACCCAAAAGACCAACTGCCAGACCTCAAGACATAGTGAGCTCCTTCTGCGTAGATCGGAACGCTAAAACTAATTAACTTTTTTAAATTAACTTTTTAATTTAATATTTGGAAAATTAGGGTAGTTAAATTGTAACAGTCACTGAGCGGATGACTAATACCTCAGTCCGCCCCGTGACCATGAAAACTGTAAAGTGATCGAAACGTCGGGAAGATAAAAATGTAAAAATTAAATCAATTCCGCGATAAAATCCGTAAATAATACTTTTATTTCAATGTGTAACATTCGCGTAAATCTAAGAAACCATTATGCAAGCCAGTACGGACTGAATATTGCAAATAAAATACGCCGGTTGGAGAATTTGAAGACTAAGCGCGCAAGATGTATATCATCCTTGAACTTCTTGAAGAGATGTCGTGATCATAATCTCATCCCTACGTGTGTGAAAATATCACCGAAGGCAAGCATACGAGGGAGCGCTAAAATTCTATACCAGGCGAGTAAAAAACTGTTACAAGCTACCATACACGAAACACGATCCGACCTACATTACATAAATATTTGTGTTGAGAAATTATCCAATGAAGTTAAGACAGTATTATCAGCATTTGATTTTAAACATTGCATTGACACTCTAAATAAACGAGAAACATCTAAATATAATGAATGCAAAAATAAACACATTATTAAATATGAAAAACTTTCCACCAAATCAAATGCCAAAAATTATAACAACTCCGAGAGCAGGCATGGAACGTACCCTGACATAGATAACACTCACTCCCGCGCAGACGAACAACGCGCTGTCATTAATCTGTCAAAACAAACATTGGATGAAAACACAGTTCAGGTTTTATCAAGAGGTTTAAATTTTGCTGTAACTCCACGTAGGATACCGTATGAAGACATTATTTGTAACGTTGAGAACAGTCTCTTCATTAACAATATGAAAAGGGAAGATTCGGAGGCGATACGTCAAGATATATCATCTTTATTACGTCGAAACAAAGTGCCCAAACCAAATCTCCCAAAACATCTATTTATCGCTTTAAAGAACCTGCGATCGATGAAAGATTTAACTGTTCTCCGTGCAGATAAAGGTAATGCGACAGTAGTGATGGATACTTCAGATTATAACCAGAAAATTGAACAACTTTTATCGGATGACAGTACTTATAAAATAATCAAAACAGACCCGACTAACAAAATATTAAAGGCCACTAGCTCTTTAATAATTAAATACTCCGAAAAGTTAGATCTGAACGTTAAGTCACTTATCCCATCGTGTGCAAAACCTCCAAAATTGTATGGATTGCCAAAAATACACAAGGAAAATGCTCCACTACGTCCCATTGTGAGTCAGATCGACACACCAACTTACAGATTGGCTCAGCACGTAGCAAAAGTGCTTTCACCACTCAGAGGAAACACTAGAGCATCTGTGAAGGATTCATACCAATTTGTCAGTGAAATTAAACATCTACAATTAGCTGACAATGAAACAATGGTTAGTTTTGATGTCCAGTCACTTTTTACAAGCTTACCAGTACAAGACTGCATCACAATTGTTACTAAGAAGTTAGCAGAGAATAACATCCCACTAGAATATGCAGAATTACTAAATCATTGCCTCACATCTGGCTATATGTTGTGGAATGACAAATACTATGTACAATTGGATGGCGTCGCTATGGGCTCACCTGTATCTCCTGTAGTCGCCGATATTTTCATGGAGGACTTTGAGGAGACAGCCCTTAGTACAGCCCCAGTCACGCCTAGATTTTACAAGCGGTACGTAGATGACACTTTCACAATTTTACCATCTAATCAAGTAACTGCATTTTTAAATCATCTTAACTCCATCAACAATAAAATTCAATTTACTATGGAGTTAGAACATAATAAATCTCTTGCCTTCTTAGATGTTTTAGTAATCCGTAATCCTGATCAGTCCTTAAGTCATACTGTGTATCGGAAAAAGACCCATACAGATAAATATTTGAACGGTGATTCTCACCACCATCCAAAACAGTTAGCTACCGTGGGTAAATCTTTGTTTCAGAGAGCACAAGGAATCTGTGACGAGAAACACCTGGCGACTGAGCTGCAACACGTCAAGCAAGTACTGCGAGACAACAAGCTCCAAATTCCACGCCGCCGTCACAGAAACCGAGTGAAACCAGCCACAGTTGAACGGGTCCTGGTTGTATTGCCATACATTAAAGGAGTCACAGACAAGATTGGCTATATCCTGAAGCGTGCTTCTATCAAAACCTATTTCAAGCCGCCCAAGAAGATAAGCCAATTTCTACCACCTGTCAAGTGTAATATACCTTTGCAAGAACCGGGAGTATATAAAATAGATTGCGACTGTGGCCTCTCCTACATTGGTCAAACCAAAAGAAGCATAGGGACCCGCGTAAAAGAACATATAGCTGACGTTAAACATCGACGCTCAACGAAGTCTGCAGTTGCTGAACACATTGAAGAAGGCTCCAAGCATTACCTTCGTTTTGACCAGCCCCAAGTCCTCGCAAAAGAACACCGTTTCCTACCCAGGATGTTTCGCGAGGCTATTGAAATTAAAAAACATCCAAATTTCAATAGAGAAGATGGCTTGAAGCTTGCACCAGCATGGGATCCAATTCTACATTTAATTAAATCGGAACCCAAAAGACCAACTGCCAGACCTCAAGACATAGTGAGCTCCTTCTGCGTAGATCGGAACGCTAAAACTAATTAACTTTTTTAAATTAACTTTTTAATTTAATATTTGGAAAATTAGGGTAGTTAAATTGTAACAGTCACTGAGCGGATGACTAATACCTCAGTCCGCCCCGTGACCATGAAAACTGTAAAGTGATCGAAACGTCGGGAAGATAAAAATGTAAAAATTAAATCAATTCCGCGATAAAATCCGTAAATAATACTTTTATTTCAATGTGTAACATTCGCGTAAATCTAAGAAACCATTATCGGAACAAGATTCTAATGATAAACCTTCCAAAATCAAATTGTGATAAGTGATAACCCTATTGTTTATATTCGATACGATTCACAGTTAAAAAAAAGAAATTATCGTCATGGTTGCCACGCAACACATTTTTCTGCATTAAAACCAGTATCAATTCCACTAAAATTACTATTTTAAATTAAAGAGTTTAATTGAAAAATTGGATGAGAAATGACCGTGCTACAAACAAACGGGTAATAAAAATAATTAGGCATTTAGCTCAATTGTGGCGCGGGGGCGTGACTATCGAACCCGTGCTGTCTTCATTATGCTCAGGGTTGCCACTTTTGAGATTTATTTAATTGATTTATCAATAATTTTTAGCTTAACGTTATTCGGCATATAATTAACTTGTATTTATGACAATCTTATCAATAGTGCTACTGAATCTATAATTGCATTTTAAGTTTCGTTTTACACATTCTAACTTAACGTAACGCATAACACCTTCTTATGAAAGCGGAAGAGATTCCCCTTTTTATATAAAAGGGCAATCAAAACCCTGGTGAAATTCTAAATATACCCAGCCCTAACGGCATATAAAAAAAGTTATCTGACTCACTCAAACGAGCAAAACATTATATTTTTAGTTCTAACCAATCATCTGTACAAAGAGATATAAACATTTCAAAATGTACTCCTCAGATTAATTTATTGGTGTTTATTAATAAAAATGTTTTAGCTAGTTTACTGGTTCGTGATTGCTTTGATTTACTGAGGTTTAAGTCGAACGACTTGTTTTTGTGTGCCTTTTTACACGATTCACGGACGACGGCAGTGCCCATTTGTCTTTTTCTTGTTATCTAAGCTTGAATATACAAATAAGTTACTAGAAAAGGGCATATGTATGGCATGAACAACTCATCAGTCCTATATAGTACTAACGGAATTCCATGTAAATCTACATATAATTTTTAAATAATAATTTTAACAAAAAAAAAAATTATGGGAATAATATATTTTTCTCTGTAATGTGTAATTTTTTAAAAAGCTTGAATCGATCGAAACCAAAATCGTGTTCCGAAGGTAGCCGAAAATTTCCGAACCGTTCCATACACTACGTATCCCATACATTGCCTCGAACATTTGAAGATTAATGTATTAAATTAATGGAGCTCGTATGAATTGCGAATATGAGAGGCCAAGGCCGCGATAAAAATAAATGGGGCACTATCGTGTCCTAAAAACATACATCCACTTTCATACGTGGATTGAAGCTTATTTATGTGTTGGGATAACTATAAATGCAAATTAATCATTTGTTAGCCTTGTACCAGATGAGGTTTCCTATCGGTTATATGTCAGACTGAGTACCCACAAATGGACGCGGAAAAAACTAAATTGCGATGATCTGCTGGATATTAAAATTAACTAAAGTGGAGAGTTGCCTTGCCCAAAAGCTAGATACCGTTCAGGCTTACAAAAATACTAAATTTAAATTTTAACAATGACATAATTTTACACAAATCTTGTCCCTTTTTCAGACGGCATAACTGTACCAAAAGATGATTATGTCCACAAGTAGATCTATCTATCTGGACTGCACTGGAACTAAATTCAGTAGTCACTTGATCGTTCCAATATAAAATATCGAATCGTCACAAAGAGTTCCCGTAAGGCAACACAGGAATGACTCATGAAGACGGGTTTTTCACTGCGCAGTAATAGCTATCCAGATCTACATATAGACAACCCTAGGTTTCACATACTCTGGAAAAAAGAAGCCTTTAATTAAATTCCAACCGATTAATTTGCATAGATATTTTTTGCATTTAAAATAAACCGCAACCTTGGCATATATACTATGGTTTCGAGACTGTAAACATGTAAAATGTACTGGCAATACAACGTTGCAGCTAATAAGGATGTGTTCGTAATGTTTTTTGATAATAAACTAATGTGTTTCACTGCTACTGAATTAGGGCTGCGAATTGTCTTATTGGAATATTTAATATTTTATTGAGACACTGGCGACATTGATTATATTCATCGCATTATTGAACTCTAAATTATATTGTAGAGTGATTTATGTTTATTGACATATATTATCATAAAAAAACGCTCTAATTTACTTCATTATTTCCTTTCCAATTGGGTAATCGCAAATTATTCCAAAACGAAATACTGTTGAGTCTGATATTTAGAGAAAGGTTTTATTCAGTGAACATCTTTTGGCTGATATCGATGACGTATTCCGTTATAATATGTATGATTTATCAGATTTCCACTTTCTTCCTCAGCTGTAATTCTAGTATTCCGTCCAGACCCTAGACACATAAATATTTACGATAATTGGTAGGCTCATTAACTCGATAACAAACGTTTGGACGACGCAAATGTCAAAGGTTCGCACTCGGCACTCCACAGTCGGCACTAAGGAAATAACTTCAATACTTTATAGCGAAATGTAAACAAAATACCGCGCTTTTGTTATAATTATAACCAGTAATAATATGCACAGTTTATATTTTTTAATCGATTGTGGCTCATTCGATTCTATTTTTGTACTTTATGCTGTTTGTTTAAAGGACAATTGGCGTAATTTTATAAACTTTCCGACACTTTATGGACAACTAAAGGAATGGATAGTAGATGACGTACATTGAAAACTTTATTAGTAATTTTAGGCCACAAATTTTGAGTTGAAGCTGACATTTCGTTAATTCCAACAGTCGGCTACACACGCATGGATTTACCCGACATATCTGTTTGACAGCTTAAACTGCTAATGTTTGGCGAAAATGGGCAGAAATGCCTGTCGAATAAACGTCTGCCCGTACTCAAAACCAACGAATCTGATACGGGGCACACAAATCTGTATTATACATAAAAGTAAAATCAGAATTACCAGATATTTTAAATACTCCCCAGCGAAACAAATAGACGGAGATACAGATAAGATACAATACAATAAAACCAAACATAAAATTAATGACTAACACGAAACCATTCTCTTTGCTTATGCATTTAAACCGATATGTAATCGATACGTATCGAGCGGGTAACAAAACTGTAACAAATACGTTTTACTTCACTTCGGTTTGGTTGCCAAATGGCAGTAGTCACTACTCGTTATGCCAACTAATAAAACTTATGAGAAATGAAAATTCCGATACCAGTCTTTAGGCTTTACATTGGGTCTAGCACGAGTTGGGTTGTACGGCTACATTTTACTGTTGGGTCGGGATTTTTCTGTTCATAGGGTTTATTTGTACTACTAAAGAGGAGATAGTTTCGATGAGAGCGTAAAACACTACTGAGATCATTGACGACATAGACGTCTTTTGTTCGATATCACGGTATACACCTTTTTGGAAATTATATGTATGTATTGTCAATTATTAATTCATCAATTAAATTTTGAGGGTAAAATCGTGTTGAGGCTTGCACCGCTAATTGTTCTGGAAAATATATTTACCTGTGAAGTCTATCAGGCTAAAAACTAAAGCCTAATGTCTCAATTATATAGTAGGTTGATGTTCATTTAATGCTAATATTATTACATAATGTTGATATCAATTTATCTGCATATAACCTTATATGTTTACAATACGCTGCAGAAATAGCCGACAATTCAGCAGACATGACAGTCTAGATTTATTATAACAAATGAATCATTATGCTAATTACGACATTAAATCTGCACAATGAGTTTCCTTCTGGTGCGACATGTTCTCAACAGACGCTTAAATTATTTGTTTTTGTGTTATGTAATTTGCGGAAAATTGAATAATGCTTCTTGTGTAAGATTGTAAGAAAAGTGATGGAACAAAAAATATGACCATTTAGGAGAATTTATTTATTTACTAAAGTATTGGGGTTTTGAAAATAGTTATTTACCTCTCTAATAGAAAATTATTCAATACTTTTACTACAAATCTTACCTCAAATCAAGACCAGGAATCTACGCCAGTTAGTCTACTGGCCAATGGGCTACACTACATGACTTTACACACTTGGAATCCTTATGAAAAATTCTCAGTTATGCGGTTCTCAAAATTATTCATTTATATAAAGGAAAGTATAAATAAGACAACAGATAATTTTTTTAAGTATTTGGCATGTTTTGTGTCTACAACCTTCTCTGATTTAGCAGTAATTTTTTTTGAACTGAGCTGTCACACGCTTTAAATATCCCTTTAACAGAAGAATGCTTTGTGTATGTTTGTAGTTACAGATATCGTAATATTTCGCGATTTTTCACGTAATATAAGGCTTGAAATGGCGCCTTTGAGTCGGTGGCTCAAAGGTTTCCATAGCGAACTTAAGCCTTTGGTTCCAGGTGTCAAAGAGCGAGACGCCCTTTGTTATGCCGTGTGTGCTATTGGAATGAAAATACTCGCAATGTGCGACTGTCAATACCGATTAAATCGATACTGTTTAGAAAACCGGATTATATGAATTCTGGTAGAAATTATAACCATTATAATCGATTATCGATATGACCATATCTCTAGATGTCCACTACTGTCTCCAATACTACTACTGCTATTCCCATAAAGATTTTTAATTGAAATAAATCCAATACCCCCCTGCGACTTATGGTACTTTTTCCATTGTTTACGGTATTTCATACAGTATTTTACATACGATATTTCATTGTATTTGTGAGAAACATACAACAAAGATTAAATTTAAATATAATGTGAATTTTTCACTTCGCACAGGACAAAAACCCTTTTCGCCGGCGCCAACCATACAAAACTGTCAGTCAATTAACTGGAGAGAGGCATGAAGCTTCGTCTGCATCCAAATGTCAAATCGTTTTGAAGGTTAACCAGCATGCATTGTGATCGCGTAAGCTATACAACGGGCCTCGATAATGTACCTATTCAATATGCTCACTGAACGGAAAATTGATAAATTGGGCACGGATCGCATAGTTTTGATCGAATTATGTACTTATGTTTATGTAATTTGGGCTTTATACGATTAATCAGCGGGTATATAATTTATCATGGATAGGATCTGCTGCGTCGATAGTTGAGCCATTTGGCAGTACGGATAAATTACACGTCCATATATAAATATGCGATGGACTGAATTTTTGGCGTCTTTCGATTTACCATACCAGACAATAAGTTTTTATTTCTTGCGAAATACGAACAACATTTTGAGCTTTTGTTATTTTGATGGAATTTAAAAAGACACACGCAGGAAATTGACCTATTACGAAATCGAAGTCAGGATGTCACAGCATATTCCATTCTAAGCATGCATCATTATCTTCTTACTTTCTTAAAATCAAAGAGTTATAGGAGTAAATACTCGTAGTATGTTAAATTTACACACACCTAGTTCAGTCGTGTTGCTAAAATATTCGTGCCTAAGTCGTAATTTACTATTAGCTAAGTCTAGATCTAGTGCGGACCTATCAATCATATTACAAAAATAATTACAGCATATTTTTATTGAATTTTAAAGCACCTAGGAAACGGTTGTAAGAAACTTATTGCAATAATTGAATTCGTTCATATTTATAAACTGTTTTCATTCGTTTTTAATTACATTATACCCGCTTTTGCCACTATAGTATTATGAGTGCCTGTAGTTTTTTAATTAAAGGAAATGCATTAAAATTAATTATATTAGTCTGGTTTAAAAATATGTTTTTCATTGTGTTTTAAAAATACTAATTACGGTTTGAGTTGTTTTTGTAATTTTCCTCAATGGGGCCCTCGTTTTAATGTTTTATTACATTTTTATATCGTATATTTAAATTTATAATATTTTAATGGCTTATTTTTTTATTTTTGAAATAATTAACGTTCTGCGATGGAACTCTAGTATGAATACTCGGGTTTGATTTCCGAAAAAGTTTTTCGGGATTAAAAGTCAGATTGTTAGTTCTTATTAGACGTATGTGCCATCGCATTTTCCTTTTCTATTCCATCCGGTTTCCTTCCCGCGCCCCTCCTGATTTGATGGGTCGGCAACACATCCATGATCCAAGCGTTATGGATGTTCATGGGCGGCATTGATCACTTACCATCAGGTAACCTGTTTGCTCGTTTCCCGAACCAAAATACTTTATATTAGTTCTTTACTTAGTCACCTATTAAAATTAGCTTTAACCACAGGAAATTTACTGCTGAACACTGGCTCTTGAAAATCCATAGCGTTTACTCGCAAATCCCACCGCCTACGGCCTAAACAATCTTAAGATTATTTGGGGCCTAAGCTTGGGAGAATAGTGGTAAGTCTCTCATATGTGAGAGGCCGCCTGGGTAAGTACCACCGCAATGTCTATTTCTCCCGCTAAACAGCAGTTTGAACGCGCTGTTGTGTTTCGGATTGAAGGGCATTGTAGTCAGAGTAACTACTGGACATATTGAGACTTAACATCTTATGTCTCAGGATGGCGAGCGCAGTGGCATGTCAAGAATTTCTTTGTAATTCAAGGTGTTGTTTGGTTTGCTACTGTTTATGAGCGGTCGTATCGCTTAACATCAGGCGAACGGCATGCTCATCTCGCCATTCATTGCAATAAAAAACAAAGTCTCCACCGCACGAGTTGTACAAACTCCTGTAGCAGTCAGCAACCTGTAATTTCCTAATACCTCCTCAGAAATAAACAGTTAATGTTTTCTATCAGTCTAGCCTTAACAACACTTCAACAGCCTCAGATTATTATCTGTTATAAATGGTTATTTTCATAAATACGCAATAAAATAACAATCAATTATCGCAAATAGCTACAAGCCGACGAACAAAACACGACTCGAGAGTTATTGATCGATTCTCAATGAGGATAAATGAGGTAAGATACAGTATTATGTTTTTTTTTATACTTTTTGAGAGACGTGGGTGATTAAGAAAATTATTATTTTAAATCTTTGTTTACTTTTTGGTGAAAGTGGTTTATTTATGCGACGTTTTTTATATTTAGTTTTGACGTCAATCCTGCCGTCTTGCCGTAGCACCGTAATCTCTTCTACGGTTATATTTTTTAATCAGAAAAATCTTATTATTTTAGTAAGTACTGACAGTGTGTTAGATTTTAACTAACACTTTGAATACCTATCAACAATCAAAAATAAGTATCCTTACCGTCTGCACCCGTCACACTTTTCTTACCAAGACAAGTCTAATGGACAACTTAATACTACCACAAGCAGTACAGTCACTGCAATTCCTACCTTCAAAGCACAAGATAAAACGCGGTTTTCCTGGTAGCACCTCTGTTATCCCTTCTGGGAAAAAGGCGTGAGTATGTATGTACCTTCAAAAACAATGAAGTCACTTTGTCGCGCCATGTAAAAAATCTCTGAATTAATGCTCAAGTCCCATGAGGTATGTTTACATCACCAACACCATGACACATTGCGTGCCACCAATTGCCAGTTGTTTTTTGCTAATCCATGCAATCGTGACGCAAAACACGATCGCACGTATAAATTTTAAATGCCAATCTGTGGTTATTAGCCAGTTATTATTGATTACAAATAACATGCAACGGTATTAAATCGTATTAATTGAGTGATTAACGCTATTGGTCCCCTGCTTATTGTTATTACGTTGTTTTATATAGGACTCCCGGTTAACTTGCTATTTTTTGAATATATAACATTAATTACTTTTTAAAAGGAGAATGCCAATTCATAGTATCGGTAAAAAATATCGATAATCCCAATACCGATACTGCTTAAAATTTACTATAGCATTTTTTTATGGTTTGCCCTTAAACATTTTCCTGTTTTATCCCGGGCGCCAGATTTTTATAAAATACAGTAATTATAATCACATTTTATACAAAAACTGTTTAGAAAACTTAATTCAGAGTCCGATTAGGCGTCACCTAAGCTTTGGAGCATTCGTAGATCATTCATACATGAATATATGCAACCAACAAAGGGCATAAGTTTCGCCCAGCAACAGAACGGATACAAACGGAATCTGATGTAATTCATACAGCCGTATACAGTTGATATGAAGGAGTCAACGCTACCATATATCTAGCGGCGACGTCATTTACAGCAATGCACGAGGCAATTTGTGGCAAATATATTGCAAACAATCGCAACTCACATACATCGTCTAAGCAATGAGAGTATTGAACCTCGGGCTATGCTAAATCTACGATCAACGCATAAATTAAATTCAATTGGAAACAGCTGGAAGTTATTCATAATTTAACATAAATAAATTTGGTGTATTTTTTATGCATTATAAGTAGGAAACCGTTAGTCTGAAAATACGACAGAATTTTGATAGTCCCAAACATAGTCCCGTTTTTGAGGGCTATCTTTGGGTCAATTTACTGGACTAGGGATTAGACCTTTGGCTGTTTTTAGGTGGTGATAAGCACTTTTTATGGGACAAATAAGAGCCATTATTTGCTAATATTGAAACGTCGTGTAGTTGAAAATTGAAATAATTAAAACAAAGCCCCGATAAAAACCGTAAATAATATTTTTATTTCAACGGTAATAACTATTTACGGATTCAGTAATAGTCCACAGAACATTAAAAAAAAAAAGGTATTTGAATATTCTTAAAAACGAATGATCAGAGATCCAAGGCTAAATTTGGCAAATCACAGATTTTTCACTGCGGAAAATAATGACTAAGTTGATAAAACAACGAAACCTATTACACAGATTATGTAGAATATGCATTCATTAATCTCACAAAGCACTAAAATACCTAATTTACATGACAAACAATAAAAAGATTTCACGCGACACACAGATATCCTAAGTCTCATTAATCTGTCACCGTCTCAAAAACATAACGAGAGCAACACATGCAGCCAAAAAGGCAATTTACAAGATAAACCAACACATAAATTGATTTGGTAAATTATTATTTCCCCTGTCAGTTGTAATTACGATGGCAGAACAAAGCTTTATCCCGAGTCACAAGTCAGACGGCGCTCGTTTAGCGCTCTCCTGTAAATGAAATATTGCTCACACACAAACCCCCAGAGCATCCGGCGAGCTAACACCACTAGAAATTTTAACTGTGCGTCATTAATGAAAAACAGGGATAATTGAAAGTTATTTTCGGCGTTGCTTCTTGCTAAAAACAGGTTTTTGTTACAAATTGTTTTCTCTCGTGTAACAATACCTTTGACCTTTCTAAGGGACAATGAACGCGATAGGTGTTCAAACATTGAACCACTGAACTTTGCTTACGGCTGCCGATTGCCACACAACGCTCACATTCCCGTTTTAATGACATTCTCTTTTGCTACACAGATTATAATTTCAATTTAGTTCAATTTACAAACGTTTTAATTCCAGTTCTAATTTAAAAATGTAATAAATCATGTCTATGATAAAGTGATGCAAGTTAAAGATTAATTTGGACACAATGAAGCTTGAAAACGTACACGATTGTAAGCACTGGAACGTTGCCCAACCGACGTTGTTCTTCGAGCGAGTCTCTCTTTGATGCCACATTATGATAACTGGTGCCCTTTAGGATATAGCTCACGTCGTAATGATGACGAGTAAATCCTAAACGCGGCTGCGATCGTGTGAACAGACGGAAAGCGGCGTGTTCCCGCCCCACAATTGTGTGTAAAAAGCGTCGGAGCCGGTCGAATGTGACGAACGAAAGTGATGTGATGGCCTTTGCAGCCGGTCGGCACGGCAACGTCGCGCGATCGCCATATTTTTAGCTCGGGAACATAAAGCTTCGCTTACAAATTTAATTGCATCGCCGATCGCCCGCCGCGAGATGCAAATAGCCACAACTCGTCCCTGAACCTACCCGAACTTTCTCCCTCACGCTGCAATGTAACTAAGAAAATATTTGTTAGTTTGTTTTCGAACGCGAGTCCGCTGCGGCTATCGGCGGCGCATTGATGCACTCAACAGAACGAGACGGGGAAACGCTTTTCTTTCTCCCTCTCCAATAAACCAGTGTATGTTTAATCGAGTGGTTAATATCAGAAACCGTGTGAGGTCAATGGTAGTATTGCGAGTACGGCGGAGTCTGTACATAATACAGCCGCGGTCAACCTCGTCTGACATACAACTTCCAAGAGTCATTTCGAGAATTAATGGTTGAATTATGCATAGTTCGCTCCGCAATGTCCCAGCTTCAACGCTCGACTTCGTAATCAAATGCAGGACTGTCCATGTACGTGGGACGACCGTAAAATACCTCATCATTTCGCAAACATCCATTACTGTCTTTAGAGGCGATACAATATTCCAACAAGGCGAAAAAGTATCTACGAAGCGCAACCAGGAAAAGGCACGCGGCGAATCGAAGCGGTGAACACGCTAACACCTTTAAAAGCCATTAATATTTTCGAGTTGCAAAGTGCATCCTGGGGTTGAATCGATCATTTGGTATTGTCGCGCTTGAGCTCAATGCGGAGGGGAGTGCTGTGTACGCGTGTTATGTACGGAGGGCATATTGGTGCGTGCCCACACGCGCAACACAATGCATACAATGCACACGTTAATATATCTTCGCCGGCTCCACTATGCATAATCACGTAAATTTGCAAGTAAAATGACGAGACTCGGCACTTTTTTGAGTTTGCAAATGTAAAAACACAGCATTGTCTCGGCTAAACCTGGCTTTGGTCAACGTGTCCGTCTCGTGTTTTGATATACACCTATTGTTATTCAATACAAATACTACATTTCCATCAGTTACCACACGCAATGATATATAAAAATCTATACGTAACAAAACTTGGCACAATCGTAGACATTAACAATTCCGCCATTAAAGCCGAGCAAAACACTCAATCGAACGCTCTCGAGCTACAAAGAGACGAGACGAGCACTAATATTTCGGATGCACTCAAAGGGTTGAGCGGGCTTAGTATTGGTGCAATTTATGCAAGCATGCGCTGTTGCGTCGATCACGCCCTGAAAACCGCGCTAACGAACCATACCGAATGATGCGATGGGAACGGAAACCGCCTCTCACTGACGGAAACAAACAGACGTTAGACAATTGTCGCCACTTTAAGACGGAATGGCAGGAAAGTTGGCCTACGCGAATAAAAATGGCTCCGTGCTCGGGCCCACTGAGATTTTTCAAGTGGCCTCGGCGCGCAATGAACACTGTTCCGTAATTGCGACGAATTTGGATGTTTTCTGCAAATTTTTGGAACTAAATTTTTAACATTTGATGCAATTTTTCGTATCAAATGTCGTTTGGAATACCTATTGTCTTTTTAATAATGTTTTTCTATTGTCTTCGTAAATATATTTTTAAATACACTTAAAAACGTGTTGTGTGAGACTGGTGCACGATTGCGAAAGAATTTCATTAAACACCTATTCATAATTTAAAATCAAACAATAGCTTTCACAATGCAATAAAAAATATGAATCCATTAACGTGGCAACACATTCACTACTGGTGTTTAACATCTATGAGTTTTCCGCGCGCAAATACTGATAGCGCGCGAGTTGAATGCAGAGCTTAGGAATGCGGTAGTGCTGTGATCTAATTATTGATGGCCATAGTGGGTATATCGATATTTTTTAACATTGTTTTAGGTTTGTCACTTGTAACCAGGTAAACATAATTTAAAATAAACAAGATAATAAATATCACATATTTTTAATAAGTAATTATTTTACACATCAAAATCAAATAATACAAATTATTCATTCACAATGTCCGCTATTTATCGTGCTTAGCGACGAAAAGATACTCGTTATTTTTAATAGAATTTGATGGAAGACCATTTATAATGAATTATTAAAAAAAAACAAATAATAACACGGACTATTATATGTCGAGTATCGTAACAAGAGTACGATAGCTCGGGAAGCACTGCACTAAGCTACAGGCCCGGGAGGGGCACGTGCGGACGGCGGGGGGAGATGCTCCCGCTCTTCACCTCAGGCCCCGACTGCATTCAACTCGCGCGCTATCAGTACCTTTGCGTTTTTATTTTCCCTTGACAATCTGTATAAAATAATGAATCATATGCCAAATATTCTACGAGTATAATTTTAAATGATTTCCTTTAGCCACTGGATATTTTTGAACCATATGTCTACAGAATAGATGATTTTCACAATAAATTCCTTATCGTACAACAAATTTTACAAATTGAAAATACTTGACTTGAGTAGTCATCGTGTTTATTACTATCTATACATACATTACAATTTATACATCTACGTAAACCACAAGAGACGTCCACTCTGAATCACCCGTGTACATCATTATATACAATTATGTCGCCATATACCGTATTAATATAAGTAAATTGTAGCAAGTATCATGACAACGAACACGCACTGACCCAGTGTGGGAACTAAAACCCATTGTCCTTACATATGTGGCTATTTTCATATTTACATGAAAGTTAATTTAATACATTTAGAAATGCTAGTTAGATATATGACAAGAGATAGTCTCTTACCGGTCAATATCGATGTGATATTATTTAGATGGATAAAAAGACATCGATGAACAAAATCTTATGTTATAAGACATTATTCATTTACATTGGGGATTCTAAAGCCCATATGCCAAAACAAAGTTTATCGAATCATTTAATTTACATGTTTATTTAGAATATGTCTTCTTATATCATTCAGATACGACAATTTTCTTGGGTCTGATAATGTGTTATTATTACGTAACGTTTCCAATTTCTAACATGAATTTAAAAAATCGTATCAACATTCTCCACTTGAAATAATTTCATCACAGGTCCTTCACAGCTCCGATACTCCAATTCACAGCAAAATAAAAAAATAATATCAAAAAATCAAGTACATTTCAGATGCGTGAATAGTCCTTGTTTACCACCCGCAGTTTCGCTGATCGACTCAATTGCAATTTTTAGACGCGCCCGATGCGTGGGCGGGTGTATTTTCTACTCGAGAGAAATAGCTATGATGTATTACATAAATATTTTTGTTTTTCCTTGTGTTAGTTTATCATGTTTAATAGATTACATCATATGTTTGATGGAAATCTTGCATAATAGATTGTATAGCTTCATCGTGGATTTTTGTGTTGATTCTCTTAGCAGTAGCATTACTAGTATTGATTTGAATGCTTGCAGCAACCATGACTTTGCATAGATGTTAAATTTCATGAATTCTCTTTTTACTTTAATTAAGTTTGTGCTTAACATCAGAAGCGCTTAGTCATCACCACGGCATTATTATTTAATTGGTACATAATTTCAATGCAAGTTAAATTCAATAAGGCTCAGTTGCACAAATTAGCTTTGCCATAATTTTTACTTTGAAAATACTATACGTTTAAAATGTATGGCGATGACATTTTCAAAGTCAAAATTATGGGCAATGTTAGTTTGTGCAATTGGGTCTTAATACTGTAACGTGTTGAAATTTCTGTCCCTTCGTAGGCTGTTGTATAAACACTAGAAAGACGTGAAATTCCATTACTAAAAATATCGCACGCTTAATATTAAACTGACCGAATCCAAAAAAAATAGACAAGGTAGAATAGATCTTATGTTACAAATCTTTAAAGAACGTTTCCCAAAAAATGTTGTTTTTTAGTTAGGTCTCTTTAATACTAAGGGTGCGATATGGCCAAACGTTAATTGTGGTGGAACATCTACAGCATCCCTTAACCATTCATAATAGTGTTTCATTCAGTTAGAATCAAATAACCTTTACTCACGGCCTTTTTTATACACTTATATAAATCTAGATATTCAAATTGCATATTCAGTTTTTTTCGGTTACTTCAAAGATTATAATCACATAAAATATTTCAAAAAAATATCCGTATTAGTATTTGTTATTTGAATGTGGTAATGTAATTTTTTGCACCATCTGTTTTTTTTTATTCATATAGCCTCAGGCACATGATTTATCGTTATTTGGTTATGAAATATAAAAGGTTCGCATCTGTTTCAATATATTGCACATTCGTATAGCTAACGATTACGCCTACGGCATTATTAGGAAACATCTATTAGTACATTTTTCAGTATCAGCTAAACAAAACATGGCGTCGCATCCGTGCTTCGGAAAGCAGGTTGTTTTTGTTTGCCAATGGCAGATTGATGGCATACGGATTATACATATAAAAGTTCTAAAGACAGGAAACAAGGATGAATAAATCTTTAGATCTCATGGTAAGGTGAGATATTTTGTAAACGACATTCGATTAGAAGCCGAAGATTCTAACATTAGCAATCTGGGGAATGTAATTGTTAATGATAATCGCAAAGAATAATAACAGAAGTAGTATCAAATTTATGATATCATTGGGATCAATTTTAAAATCGGCTGTTGAAATCCTCGGGGAAGACCCACGTTCACGGTTGGATTTCTTATAGCTGAAGAAAAAAACGATATAAACGATACCACGAGATCGACGCTAAATAATTTCTTTGAACATCTCATAACACAACCGAGTTAACATATAAAACTTAATATTTCAATCCAGACAGACCTCCAAGCAAACTACAGCAGACACAAAACAAAATGGCGTACAGTGAAATGATTCAATCCGCTAACGAGCTCCTTTATCAATAGTGCGTTTCTTCACGCTCCGCTGACATGTGCTATGTGAGTCACTGAGTCACCAGTCCAGACATCAAACCTATTGATTAAAGAATAACACGGTGATATTAAACTAAGATTTTTGTTGTGTAATGTGGGGTAGGTGGAGTCTTATGACATTAGAATTTCTATATCTATATCTACAAATAACAATAAGAAATGTTTTATCAAAATACGTGTAGGTTTTGTGGATATTAGAATAAGAGGAGTTAAATAATTATGGACTCCAAGCGAGAAATAGTGATACATAATTCGTCATCCTTTTTGTCATTTTCAACTGTTTGCAAAGTAATCGAATTTCAAAATCAACATCTTTATCCATCATCACACAGCCATAGAACAATAATATGAACAACCAATCCAAATGTATTAGGTCAAATTAAACATCTCTCTTAAAATTCTAATTAATGACTAAAATTTACAAAAAATGCATATCCTCTAAATTAAAAAAAGGCTAACTTTACCAAAATCTCATTATCCATCGTCAAAACATCCGGCTTATGCTAAAATACCACAGGCCAAAAATATAGAGCTTCACTTAGCCGAGTTTGCTAAGTGTGGGGGCCCCGTGTTTACACCGGAGTGGGCTCGACCCAAGGCCACTGCGAACGTGATCCGACTCATTCTACAACAAAAACACGCCATATTAACAAACTGAGAATTGTAACACGTAGTTACGGTCATAACATTTATTTTTAAACGCCAAAATAAACATATGGTACCATCCATTGAAGTAATCTAGACCGGACAATGCGAACAAAATTTGTGCGCATATGTACCAACCAGTTGTAGGGTTGACCAACTACATTGGACGCCAAAATAAATATACCATTCATTGAGGCTCATAAGAGTGGACACATCGCGATATGTTCCCACTGGATACGCACTGATCGGGACGGTGGGAACGAGAAGGAAGATAGGGTCTGTTAGAGAGTGATAAAGACAGCAACAAAAATTGCTGCGTATGTATCGCTCTTTTTGTTATTTTAATCGAGACGTCCCTTCTATATTTAAATGCAAACTAAAAATTTTAACACGTTGTTACGTTCATCATAACATTTATTTTGAAACGCAAAAATAAATATACCATAGATTACACGATAGGGAATTATTGTCAGCATTTATGGCGGCGTGGCACGGCCGATGTTACGCTATCTGATTTATTGTCTATGGAAATGAGCTGAGCTAAATTGTTTGTTTCTTTTGATACATTTTATTTTACAGTATTGCGGTTTTACGTTTTTTTATTACATTTCATGTGATAAATGGGCTACAAATTGCGGGGATAGAGACCATTTGATTTCTTTAAATAAGTTGTTACTTTGATGCACAGATAAATATCAATGGGACCAAAAAAAATAAAAATATATTATAATGTCCTATATTTCGCAAACATTAATTTAATATAGAAACAAGTTATACATCTTCTCTATCATATAGTTTATCAGCATGGAAATTACTAAGAATAAGCGCTATATTATTTTAGGAGATAAAAACTCGAAACGATTTATCTTTCTAGAACCGACACACCCACTATTTAATCGGTCGTTAATCGACAAACCTGTTTGTATTGGCCCGCTGTCGTAAAACCAAATATTTTCGTCCAACAATAAATTATTGTCGTACTAAATTAATAATAAAAGCAGGATATTATAAAGTGTAAAAACACGTGCAGGAAACCGATTAAGATCTTGAAAAATGTTAGCTCACCTCTTTTGTTCAACATTTTTTAAACTTGGAACTGAATGAAGTAACGAAACGTCAAACGCAAGGTCTTGTAACGTAATTATGCAGTAATCAAACGTAATCATATAAAAGGAGCATTAAATTAATGGGATTACATACATATATACGTGATATTATGCTGTTAAAACGATTAAGTAGTATGAATAGTAAGGCGAGTCATTGACCTCAGTTTACGAGTTTTATTTACCTAGTGACATCAAGAGCACGTGATTAAATTTTAAGGCTTCCATACAACGGCTCATTCACCAATCGCTCAAGTTGTTGACGAACGGTGAAGTATTTCGTAGAAAACCGTCTGGGCTTATGAGAATGCATATAAATAGCTTCCGTAGTTAAATACAATAAATCACTACCGCCGTTTAGGCGACGTTCAATTTAAATAATAAATATCTAATTATAATAATAATTCATAGAAGTTTGATTAGTTATTTTTACAGATTCCCTAAGGCAATATTTTATTCAACTTAACTGACTGAAATACCTCAATCACTCACATCCTTCTGTAGGGAACCATTATAATAAAAAGCAATAAAAATACTGCCACAATATGCTTTATTCTGTAATTATTTAATTACGATAAATTACAATATCCTATGCAATTAGATACAAGATTAGCAACAAGAACTTCCGCTACCCACAATCTATTACCGCTCAATATAAATACTTCATAGCATTTTATGATCGGAAAATATAACTCTATTTTTCCTCTAAGAGCTTCGTAATATGCTAATAAATAGTTCGACAGACGCATTTACAATTCAGTGACTAAAAGCGTAATAATATTCGTACATTATGGGACGAGTGGACGGCCGATCGAAGAAAATGTTGCGCCGGCGCATACAAACATTGGTTAATATGAATTCAACGGATATTGGCTATAACGAATACACGCTTTTAAAAATCCAAGAAGTGTTTATAAAAAGACTAGAAGCTTGTCTTTGTATTTTTTTTCATCCGATGTTTTTTATAAACTCTTTCATTTCCGTTTTTAACCACTTATGTTTTGCATACCTATATTTTACGCTAGAACCATATTTTAAAACAAATGCGCGACTTGTATCAAAATGTTGTCGACTTATATTCTTCAAAGATAAACATTATTACAAACTGAAAAGCTCATTTTGCCAGGTCTCTACTAGACATTTTTTACCAAACACGTTGGCTTCCAAATTCCAATCAGTGATCAGAATGGGTGCATGCTAAAAGCTCAAAAGTGATTTTGTACCTATAATACCACTTTTACAACTTCTTTAGAACGGGAAAAATATACAAATTAATAAATTCAACAAGCGTATTGGTGCAAAAAATCAAGTATGCGCATTCAAACATGATAATAATATATTTAATAATTCCTTGAATACATTATACGTTAAATGAGTTTATAGTCAGCTGCATTTAAAAGAAATTGCTATAAAACTTATCTTAATCGTTCTATCGATGCTGTATGATGAAACAATAAAATGTTATGTTTATATCTTAAGAGCGTTTACACCTTGCGCGCAAAGTCAACTATAGGCATTTCTTCGTTTAATTTCACGCATACATAGGCGACCAAAGCTGTGTGCGTAGAGCTGCCGCGTCGGCTCGCTGTAAAATCAGATCAACCAATTTTGATCCGTGCGCTTCAATTAATTGAAATGCAACGTATGATTTATACATTGGTAATATAATGTAATAAAAATATTTTATTTACATTATAAGTAGACAAATATTACTTTACGAGTAATTAACAATACAAATTTAGGTACTAATCATATTATCGTTATTAATACATTGTTAAATTGAATTCAAATCAGTGTTCAATCAGTAGACACTGCGGAAGTTTTATCAATGATTTCGTGTTCGAACCGACACGCACTCGTTCGAACACAGGAATAGAGTTAGGGACCATACAACCCCTTACAACTACGAAACATATTGAATTTCAAATTACAGTACGTAACATAATTTAGCCTCGCAATTACATTTGTCGCAATGTATTAAATCAATGATCTACCTATGCTAGAAGAAACGATGTCATAAGTATAACCCAGTTGCTATGTGACGAGCTGTGTCGTTTTCGATACTTTTCAATCCACGTTAAAAGATGTCATAATTATTCTAATACCATTTTTTTCTATACAGCGCTGCTATATAAAATATCGTAGTACGCATATCTAATAACAATAATAAATTGTATTTCTTTAAAATTAATATACTAATCTAAACTAAAATTTAATACTAATCTAAAATTTAGTAAGTTAGTCTAAAATACTATTAAACTCATTATGAAACTATGGTTGCCATGATAATGGAACGCAAATCACTAGTACTGTGTATGCTTTTTTTATTCTATTAAATGGGAAGAGGAACAAATATAACAAGTTTTATAATTATCGATATGACGATGCTATTAAACAAGGTTATTTTGTTCTGAGTATTCAAATTTTAAGAGGAGGTTCAGAATCATGAGTATAGTCCATTAGTGAATTAAAATATATAGGGCACAAATGCATGACATATTATTGAGAAACTATAGCTTTAATATCGATTTGATGCATGTCTCTGTTAAATTTTCTTTAGGATAATAGCTATGTTAAAACAAACAAAAACTTATCCTGGGGTCCCCAATTGCAACAACTTAGTCGTAAATTGTTCGCTGCAGCGGGGTCCTTGCGAAGATTACGAAATTTTCTACCTATTCCCACGAAAATTGCGCTTGTCCAGTCTCTTCTTTTTCCTCTCCTTGATTATGCTGATGCTAGCTACCTAGATCTCACCGAAGCCCAGTTTGAAAAGCTTGAGCGACTTCAAAATTTCTGCATTCGGTTTGTATTTGGACTCAAAAAATATGACCACGTCTCGGAATATCGAACTAAACTCAAGTGGCTATCAATACGCTTTCGCCGGAATACTCGCATCCTTTCACTTCTCTATACCATATTATTTCATCCCACGACTCCAAATTATTTAAAACGTCGCTTTCATTTCTTAAGCAATACCCATGTACGATCTCTTAGGTCTTCAGGAAATTTGATTCTAGAAATTCCTAATAGACTTTTTTATCTTAAAAAATCTCCCCCTCGATACTCTACATATTGAGGAGGGCTATGACATGAGTTCAGAAAAAGAAAAGAAATCTCCGGGTTACGATCTGATTACAGGAGAAGTACTGATCAATCTACCGCGTAAAGCAGTTGTCAAACTGACTACTTTGATAAATGCCTCGTTCAGACTGAAACATGTACCTGACATTTGGAAATTTGCTGAAGTCATTATGATACCAAAGCCTGGTAAGCCTCCTCATGACGTGAAATCCTACAGGCCAATTTCCTTGTTACCAGTAATGGCTAAGCTATATGAAAAAATACTTTTGAAAAGGCTTAAGCCTGTTATAGAAGAGCGGAAACTAATCCCAGACTACCAATTCGGATTTAGAGAAAAAAATTCGACATTAGACCAAGTCCACCGGATAACTAATTTAATAGAAAAGGCTCTAGAAGAGAAAAAAATTTTCTCAACGGTATTCCTAGACGTGGCACAAGCATTTGACAAGGTTTGGCACCACGGCCTCATTTATAAACTTAGGAAAATGCTGCCCAAGCAGTTCTCAGACATACTGGAATCTTACATTTCTGATAGAATGTTTCGTATCAAACATGAAGATTCTTATTCAGAAATTAAGCATATAGAAGCTGGAGTACCACAGGGAAGTGTACTAGGTCCTGTCCTGTACTTATTATACACCTGTGATATTCCTAAAATAGAAAACAATGCCATTGCAACTTTCGCAGACGATACGGCAATTTTAGCCACAGGATCGACTCACGAAGAAGCAGTGTATAAAGTGCAAACAGCGGTCAATGTCATTTCCAATTGGACTGAAAAATGGCGTTTGAAAATAAATGAATCAAAATCAGTTCATATTGAGTTCACCAACAAAAACCAAAGTATGAGCCTGTGTTCATTAACGGTAAAACTATACCATATGAAAATACGGCTAAATACCTTGGTATGACTCTGGACGCAAAGCTACGCTGGAAGGCACACGTCAAAAAGAAACGCGACGAACTAGAAATTCGCTACAGGAATATGTATTGGCTACTTGGTAAACAATCTTCGTTGTCAGTACACAACAAAATACTTTTGTACAAACAAGTCCTTATGCCTGTATGGACTTATGGTATACAGTTGTGGGGATGTACCAAACCAAGCAACATGCAAATAATACAGCGTTTTCAGAACAAAGTACTGCGGAACATAGTAAACGCCCCATGGTACGTAAGAAATGAAGATCTTCATCGGGACCTGAGGGTAGACTTCGTTAGAAATATTGTAAAAAAGTATGCTGAAGTTCATGAACATAGGCTTCACCATCACGTGAACGTCGAGGCTATCCAGCTCCTCGATAACACGGACCTAGTGAGAAGACTGAAAAGGACAAAACCTTTCGAGTTAGTGATGAACAGTTAGTGAAACATAGTGCAGTGAGTGCTAATGAAAAAGAACACGCGAACATTGTGTCTTCCCCTTAATAGAGACAATAAGAAACGTGTTATTGGACATATTCTTAGTCGTAGTCTCTTTAGAAGTTTAGGTTAAATTTAAATAACTTATTAGTCATAAGGCTAGATCGTTATTGAAATGTTGTATTACGGCATACGCCATAACACAACATTAAAAAAAAAAATATTGTTAAATTTCTTTATATACAATATTTTGTAATTGTGATATTGATTTGTTGGTGGGAGAAGTGGTGGGGGGCGCCCGACGTGAGGGCCCAGTGGTAGCATGCGCGTGAGCTGCGCGCGGTACTGGACATTGCTTACTTTATTTTTCTAAAATAAAGAATTTTTCTAACATAAATGTAGCCTAAGTTACTCCTTATTATATCAGCTACCTGACAATAAAAGTCCCGTCAAAATCGGTCCAGCCATTTCAGAGATTAGCCCGAACAAACAGACGGACAAAAATTTTTTAATATAATTTTCGGCATATGTATCGTGTATATAACGATATGTAGTAGGACATTTTTTAAATTTTCAATTTACATACAGACACTTCAATTTTATTTATATGTATAGAAGATAAGCGCATCCTAAAAAAACAATTATATATTTTCCAAACAGCCTAAAAAACAACAAACTTAATTATAGTTTCACGCTATAACATTAGTATTGTTCCAGTCAACTTTCCAATATGTTGTTTCCTTTTATTGCTTAGAAATGACTTAGTTTTATTTCTCATTATATTATCTGAAACATAATTTATACTAACAACAAAATCATTGTAGGTAATAAAAATAAAATAAAATATTTTACTACCAAAGTACTAAGGTGTGGCATTCGCAGTACACGCGTGGCTATTTTTACTACGCACGACAACGATCAACTGCAGCCAGGCCGGAGCGACGAGCGATACGTCCTCCCTCTAGAAGGCCTTGCGGCGGTCTGATTTGTTGCAGGTCGGACAGCGTGTTTTATAGTGGTTTTTAAAATATTTGTAGAAAACATGAAAACTAATTTGGCTGTAATATAAAAATGTTAATTTATTGATAAGATGTTCTTCTATTATAATATGCAATTGCTATAAAAAAATATGTACGATAAGTTGGTGAAAAAAAATATGTTCTTGACGGGAGTTTCTGAATAATTTTGCATTGTTTAAATTTTTATTTTTCAGGAACTAAACACAAAAAGATTATTTTTCTTAGCAAAATCCCTCCATAAGGGTCCTATTAGTCTAACAATATTTTTATTTTCATCTTATATTTAGTGATTTCGGATATCTTAAGCTTCTAAATTGCCATTCGAGGCCTAAATATCGAAACCTGGGTTCAGTAATCCTTGTAGTATTCACAAATTATCTATCAATATATAATGTTCTCCACCAAAATCCCTAGATGACAACATTTTCTAAAATTAGTATTAGTTATATTTCCTTTAAATTGTTTATTGGTGGATATTAACTCGTTTGAAAAGTCCTGTTTTTAAGCCAAAAAGCGCGCGGAAGGTATAAACGCTCTTAATACATACAATAAAACTGGATAATAAACGTGTGTCTTATTTATTTATAGAAGAGGTCGCACAGAGGTCGATATTTGACCGTAATTAATTAATTATTAAGATTAAGAAATTCAGATTAAGAACTGATAAGTTCAAAATGGCGGCCAAAGTTAATGCTCTTTAAACCAGAAGAGATTTGTGCAAGGATTTTATTAGTCAAGCGATACGAAAACAGAAGATATTTTGTTAAGTTACATTTAGAACGTACATAAGCCTTTGGGTTAGGCAGTGAATTTTTGTTGTAGCACGGTAATGTGACTGTCCTACACTTGAAAGAAAGTACAGTCACAGTACAGTATCGAGTGGCAAGAACTAAATAAATGATGGTTGCCCTAATAGAATTACTGATCGTTTCTTTTCAGTCAGTTCTATTGTTGATCATGGCTGACATGAGTGACAGTGTGGACGGGATGGTAGACAAAAATCCTTAAATATAATTTATTTTAAGATATCTTCGCATATCTGTTATTCAACAAAAACCAACGGTTTTTAACAATGTAATTATCTTTTAAATTATGACACAATATCATATTGATATGTATATAAAAACAAAGTGCGTTGCGGGTGAATAACATAATCAGTTTTTATAGAAAACGTCTTTTCACAATTACTTCAGAAAGCTGTATCCGTTCGATTGTGGGATATAAAACACCTTAAAACTACCTTAAAAAAATCCCATAATCATTTTGTGCAACCAAACTAGTTTTGGAATATATTTCTATATAAAAATTAATATCAAAGTAATATGGTATCCACAAATCCACACTAGGATAACAGGGGCAACTTAAGACTAAATTTCTCCAAATCGTATACTGGCTCACGCACGAAGAACGTATAGGGACTAAAAGACACGGCTAAATACAAAAGGGAGTTTTTTTAAGTCACTTTCATTTTGAACTGACGTTTTTAAGCCATAGTTGATTTAAAAACACCTGACTTAGTAAAATGTGTCAAGAACAGGACGAGGGCCTTCCTCTTGTTATAACTTGCGGTTTCAAACGCATTACTTACTCATGTCACGTAGTGCATAATTTATTGGAATTTAAGGAGCCTATTTTTTATACGGGAAAACCCATCTTGTGCACTGCATACAATCTTAAATCTAGAAATGTTTTACAAGCATACAGCGTTTTATGTGTCAAAAGTATGATGCTTTTGTCCTGGTTCTTACTGTGAACTAGACAGAAATTCCAATATCCTATCATCATACGGGACACCTACTAGCAATAGCAATACACTTTTATCGTCCGTACATTTTAACAGAATCACCTGGATGTATCGTAAATACATAAATAAAATTGTATTTTAAGGCTTAAATATGAAAAGAACTCGCTCACACAACCCTTGCAAGCCAAAAACATAAGTGGCAACATTAAAACTCAAAATAAGTATGTTTTGTATATTGATATTTAGTATTTTTAACATTGAAAAAAAAAACCAATAAACTGATAAATAAAATTACCTGCCTTTTAATATCATCTCTTAGTATTTAGTCTTATTAAGAAATGGCTCATACATAAAATCTACCAGCAACACATGAAATTGTCTGCATATCGTTATGGCCGTATCTTATCAGGAAAGTTGCATAATAAAGTTTATTTAAATATGTGCCAATTTACCGGTTTCTGTATAAGTGCTTGCTCGTTTATGTATTTACAAGGATTGCTCACAAGTGGGTGGACACAGGACTTCATAATGATACTGTCTTAGAAGCCATTTGCCTGCGGTATTAAACAGCAGAGATCTTGGAAATTACGAGTTGTTTGTACCTGTTTTTTTTAACAATATTTCGCAGCAAGTGTTAGGTAATATATTATGTAGATATACTTTTTATTAAATAAAATCACTCAACAGATCTGATAGCGTCAAAAAAATACATAAGATCCAATGGTTTTACTTTCGATGCCGAAAACGGGCGAAATATATGTACCCGTCCTAGTATGTATGACCTTAGCAATGTAATTCTCAATGTTTGGTATTGTTGGTCATATATTACAGGAATTTGATGTAAGAGGTATATTAAATATCAAGTGTGTTATGATGTGAAAGAGATTTATGTACGTATAAAAAAGTTTAAATAACTTAGAGACATACAAAAAGGGTACACATTCCTTAAAGTCCAGTCGACTTGAGAATTCATGATGCAAACTTACAATCAAGTAACGGCTTGCTTTTTTGCATTTATATAAAAAAACCTGATATTTTCGAAAATCTTTGCATGGAAACCGAGCGTCGATACCTAAAATATATGCAAAACAGCCCGTACGAGGCAAATTCACCTGTCATGTGAATTAATTACACCAGTTTCGCAAACTAAACACGTTTCTATACGAAATTTATATTTTATTCGTCCTTATGGACTAAATGTCGTCGTGTTTTTATTAAGGCACATTATTACAAAGATATTTTTTTGTCATTTTCATATAGTGATAAACTGATTTTGCCGAAAATTCAGGAATATTTTAAATAGAAATTGTTTTATTTGTCGATTGTCGCATTGGCTGAGTTAGTTTCCTGCGCCGAGTATTAAGTATTCAATTTCCGGACAGAAATTATTACGGCTTATCCCTCAAATATTTTTATTTAATAGCATTTTATACTGACAAGACAAAGTGACAACAATCCATGTGAAGCTAAATCCAGCAGTACCAAACAGAGTATCCACTGAGAGATTATTTTCTGATATCGCTCTACATTCGTCTGATCTAAACTCTTATCTCTCTGTCTCTAAAATACAAAGACAATGCATGGATCACTAACGCATTTCATTTTCCAGCAGTGTCTATGATGGTGCCTGTCCATGATACGGATAAGAATATCCAGCGTACATAATGGGCGATATCCATGTCGTAACTAAATTAATATATTTTTTACGATAAGCCATCAGGCACTAATAACTAAATTATACTCAACAGTCAAATTCACACGAAATTCGACAACAGAACTCAGGGACACCGCAAGTAATTTTGGCCATTGGGCAGCTGTTGCAATTTCGGGAAAAACGCATTTGTCGGCCAGGAAGCGGAAACCAGCTGTGCGAGGGAGCGGTTAATGCATTAAGCCGGCAAAATTGCATTTTTAGGGCTACATATGGTTTGTGCGAATTTTTAACACAAGTTTAAGATTGCGAGACACTTATGTTTTATACTCGCATGATTCACGCTTTTGTGTTGAATAATAGCATAAAGAAACACGTTTCTTAAAATAATAGAATATAAGGTAAAATATTATTTTACTTCATGTCAAATCTAAGACTTCAAGATTTACCACGCAATTATTGTTTCGCAGAACTCATTTAAGAATTTTAGTATAACCGTATCCTTCCTAAATAACTAGAAATTTAAAAAGTATCTCGATAACTATTTTAGTTTGATAAATACGATTTTCTTTACAACAATAGTGATATTCAAGCCGCAATCCCAAAATATACTTATAGAATCGATCGCTAAAAATAAACTCCCCATATTTACATTTAAACTTATTATAAACTTAAAAGTCTTATTAACGCATGGCACTTATTTTTAAAACTGTCCTATTGATATGCAATAAAAACACTGCGCAGAAGTACCAAGGTTAAAACGTAAACACTATTCAAAAATCAATCATTGGACTCCAGGAAGTGAATGGTATTTTTTACTCCGGTATGAGTAGGTAAACAAAACTTTACTACGGCTTCGCGTAACAATAACAATGCATTTGGTAAAAAAAAATTAAATGAATTCGTAATTTTAATGGACGATGTAGGTATTGAAAATAATGTTTTTTTTTTATTCTTATTGGATCTGGCCCGTAAGGATTGTAATATTTTTGATTTTATATAAATAAAAAAAAAGAATAATGTAGTCTTGTTTTTTTTGTATTATTTCGACTTCTGTTGTTTGTTTTTAAAATACTCATACATCTTATTCATTTATTAACATAAATATCTTTTTGATGAATTAAAGATTTTACGTTAACATTATTTTTTTTCATTCAGCATATTTTTGCATTTTATTCTTGTAAGTAGCATTTATAAATATTTTCCCCCATGATTATATTTTTAAATCTTTATTACGATCAACGTTTTCGATCTAAATGTAGAATAATTGAATCATTAAATTGACATTTTTATATAACTGTTAGTGCGAGTTTTACAATTTTGGCATCCTCTTTTTACAACTCACGTACTCGTCTGGTCATAAACGAGAGTAGTCCAAAATGGGAGACGGATGTAAACAAATTTAAATGAATAAATCATAGGAAAAATAAGATTTACATGACGTAATTATAAATTAATACACTTTGACGGTTTTAGTGCAATAAAAACAAAATTATTATGAGCTGTACCGTGTTTTTATCTACATATTACATAATACAATCATATTGGATTTTTATTAGAAAAACAAAAACTGTATTACATATATGATTTCGATGTGTTGTTAACTACTTTAATTTAAATAATTTTACTTTGCCTTCAAAACTTAAAAATAATTACGACAAAAAAAAACATGAAACAATCCTCCAACTACCAGTATCGTGCCTTTTACATCGGTCTAAAAAGGCAAACACAGAAGATATTACCTTTCGTTTGGGTGCAACTAGCACCTTATCTAAATTCAATAGCCGGGGCTTCTAGCCCGGCCGGTTTTGGTACCGACCTCGCCTCCCGCTACCAGCCAACCAGTTCTGCGCCAATTATGTGGGCCTGCTATTCGATATAAACAACCGTCAAGAAATGCATTCAATACTCGTAGGTGTTGGCTGTACACCGGCGAGCATTGAAAAACTTGTGCACTTACCTTACAGATAATGTTTTTAGACTTTCGCAACACGTTCAATTCAATTGTGGCATTTTTATCGCAGTATTTTTGAATTATCAATTTATAAACATTACCGCTCGTGTCTTTCGAAATGATGCTATTAAAATAAATCACGAATTTTAAATTTAATTTCCATTTTCGTGTTTCGAGCCATAATATTTACCGGGTACTATTAGAATGATTAAATATGAGCGGAATTAAATGTTATTTGCATTGAATAATATGTGACTAATTTTTAATATTGCATAAATTCCGTAAACGATCAATTTGATACTTCGCGTGCTGTGATATGTTAATTGAGTTTGAGTAGGCGCTTGATAAATACATAATTATATGTACGAGCAGTGTTAACGCTGCTGCATTTCATACTTCTGACACAACATGTTGAAAAACTCATGCATGACTCCCATATAAACGATTCGATTACAACAGAGTATTTTTTTAATCACTGCATATAATTGTCTATATTAACAAGTGTTAGTAGCTAATGTTATGTGTATATTATTTAGAGCGCAAAAAATATTGTACATAACTATGGATTTCACCTAAAATAATAATTATTCAAGAAATTGACGTTCGTATGTATTGGATTTAAAGCGTTCTTAAGAATTCCTAACTTCGGAATTTAATTTTGCTCATTAGAGGCAAAACTAATTGTAACTAAATCTTCCAAAAACATTATCAAATTGCATCCGGCATTCGTTTGCTGTCAGGATCAACAGGCGATTTCACTCTCAACCGCGCTGTCAAAGTCTTGCATCTAAACGGAAAGAATTGTTTACCTGATCCTGTCGGAGATGACTTCCGGTTTGGAGTTCCTTTTTGCAGGAGTGATGCCATGCGGCAGGGCGTGCGTGGGGCTCGCCGAGGGCTCCGAGGGCGCCGACGGCGGTGAGCAGGACCCCGAGCTCGACAGGCTGAAGGTTCTGGTGCGTCCGTCAACCGCCGCGGGAGTCCGACTCGACCGCGCGCGCCTGCGACGCTTCTTCTCTTCCTCGGCGCGGACGGCAGCTCCCGGAGGAGACCAGTCGAGATCTTTCTTCAAGTGGCCCCGTCCGCATCGGCAGCCACAAGCTTTGAACGCCAAATCGTAACCCTTCTTAGTCCAGAGGTTCTGATGACGCTGCCTCTCTGACCACGAGCGCGCCCTGCCGCAAGACTTGAGATATGCGAGCACGCCGGCTTCCCATTGCTCGAAGCACTCTCTGTGCATGTACCGGCCGGCGGCGCACGTGTCGTTGTTGCACAGCACGCGCACGGCGTCTTCGAAGCGCACCGGCTCCCGCGGCCGTAGGCACTCGCCGGGCACGCAGCATCCACGAGCCTCCTCCGCCTCGCGCTCGCCGGTCGCTCCTTGCCGACGAGGGGCCATGCCGCGATCGCCAACGAAATCGAACGTGCCGCACGGAAGTAGTAGAGCGCGTCACACGAAACACATGCTTGTCGGAGCGCGCGCGGCCGACTAATAACCGCGAGTGAACGAAAGCGAAATTTCAAGAGCGCAGCGCGTCGCCGCGCCGCCGCCGCGCCGCCCGCCTGCACGCGGGGCTGACCTTGCGCCGCGCGGCGAGCGGCGCGGGGCGCGGGCGGCGCGCGGGCGGGTGCAGCGAGGGGCGGACCGATGCGCCCGACACGCCGGCGGTGGGGAGAAAGTGCCTAGCAATTTTCACTTTCGCGCGGTAGCGGGAGCGACGGGCGGCGGCGAACGCGGAAGCGACAGCGTCTGTTGCAGCGCGGCGCACCGCCACGCCACCGCACCGCGCCCGGCGCCACCCGCCGCACTGCCTACAGCCTGCGCCGCCGCGCCGCACCGCGTCTATGTACCGTGTACTGGGCGCCGAACACAACCAATGCCTTCCGTCTAGTTTCACATATACGAGTCGATCTCAACCGATGTTATTCTCATTAATACATATCAACAGCACATTCCTTATAAATTGAAACAATGCCGCCATCCTTTGTATTCGTTAAGTATGTCATCATTATTTTTAATCATTTGTAAATAAATGTACATTTGTAAACACCTTGCTATTTCTACTCGAATAATTATTTACAAAATAACTGTGGAATGGTTTAACTGCTTCTCAGATAGGGGTTACGGCGACTGTATGGCGACCCATAAATCTTTTATGAAGTCTTATTGTCTAAAGTACCGAAACTTGGCCGGCCATTCACGTGAATCAGATGTGACGATTATCAATACACGCACGTGTGTTAACTGGGGAACTGTGAAAGAGCACAACAGTTTTGTTCCGCAACCGGTTCAAGAGGATCCGAAAGACCGGCAGGGAATAAAGAAAATTATGACGCAACGCATGACCCAATTGTATTTTGTTCTCGCCAGGTGATGTGCATGCGAGGGGAGGAACACGTGTTCCCAACATCGCCATTAAGACGTACTTAAAAAACCGTATTAAAAATGCGAGGTCCTTTGTAAAAAGCGGTTGATATTTGATGTTTTATATGAAATAAGTCCGGCGGAGAGCATTCCAACGGCATTGCAAACTTGGTGATTATTCCAAACTAGTTTGTATTTTTCTTTTTCATGGTTTTGTTTGCGCGGTCCAATATCGTGAGATCTACCTCATCCGGTATTTTGTAATTTTCGCATAATGTTATGTGCGTTAATTTGAGTGAATGGTTTAGTACGGCCTTAAAGCCCACTTCAAAGGCTAAAGACCCAGTTTAAGCACAAATAAAATTAGCCTATAATATGTTATACAACATGTGCTATGAAAAATTTGATCTATAAAAAATACATTGATGGCGTTTGTCATTTAAAAAATTCCCATAATTTGGATTACCCGGTTTGGGAATCGTAGCCAAGATCTCACGGTTAAAGCTTATCTACGGTGCTACTAGACTTATCGAGCAACTTGATTTAATCACTACTCGTTGAACAGACGACACACAGACATACATTTAATTTATTTCTGTTTCATAATCAGAAATAGTTCTGTCCAATTGTATGCCATGTTAAGGCACGAAGTATTGGCATAATGCCAGCATACGGATTGTGAATGTTTGTCGGCCGAGCCGTTCCAACATTCGATCGCAACAACCTACTGCAATCGACGAAAAAAAACGTAGGTAACTACCAGACATGTATACATAGTATAACAAGACTGCTACTGACAATTTTTAGTCGCATTGGGTTTGTAGTCACTAAAACCCGCCTTCATTTTCGGCAGCAGTCTAGATACAGTAACAAAAGACTTGATCTGACTACACTTACTGCTGTACTCAAAGACATTTAATGCCAATTAAAGTAGAATCTATCATATATAATATTAATCTATATTAAGGAAAAAGTTTATGGAAATTAAACGTTAGACCTAAAACAAATATTTATAAGTCATACAAAAATTAATTATGGTGCGAGAATCAAACCTGCTATGTCTTGTTTTACAGCTGGTGTTCAAACCAACTGCGTCACGGATGATGTATCATATTAAATAAAATGTCGTTTGGCCGTTTATATTCCTTAATGTACTTGCACATTAAATGAGAGATAAACACTTCTAAGTTTAGGACTATTGCTCGTTGCGCCTCTGGCCACAGAGGCGTTTCGATAGCACATGCTATACTAAAACAAATTCATAGTCTCACATCTAATAATGTGCAACTTAAATTGCAGAGGGTTCCGTCACATGTTGGCCAAGCGGGAAATGAGGAGGTTGACAAACTGGCTAATCAATCCGTTACTGGAAGCAATACTCTAAATATTCACCCTAGTTATTTAGAAACACTGTTAAAATTTAAAATAAATTGTAATAAAGATTGGAAGGAATATTTTAATGTTAGATCTCTCGAAAAAGGAATTTGGTTTAAAACAATACAAAGTGAACCTCCTCACATTCCCTGGTATGCTCACTCTAAATTAAATAGACAATTAATAATAATAGGTAATAGACATCGTTCCGGACACATTCCATCAAAGAAGTTCCGATAGCTCATGGGAAAAAGTGCTACTCCCAATTGTGCAGATTGTGGCACCATAGAAGATGTCCAACATTTGTTGATGGAGTGTGTCAAGACGAAGACTGTAAGGGATTCTCTGATAAATGCCTCCAAAATTAATTTATTAAATGTTGGGATATTTGAAACCATCCTATCAGAGCCTCTTTCTCTAAAGCAGCTATATCAATTTTCAAATTTTTGAATCATTTAGAGTAAGATTTAAGATAATTTTAGGATATGATGGGGTTGATATGGTGTAAATGTTGTCAAAAGCCCCTAATTTAAACAAGAATAAAAAAAGATAAAAAAGAATAAGTTTATGACAAAAACGACGTATGACTCACATGTCGCTGGTTCGATCTTAGAATACGCGAACGGGGAATATCTCTTAAAAAGTTATTATAGTCAAAACCATTTATCGGTAATTATCGCTCACTAAAATGGTGAAAGCTAAATGTGGAGATCATCGGGGAAGGCCTTTGTTCTGCAGTGGATTTTCTGTGACTGCACCAAATCGTATGAAATCAAACTTCCGACATCAAGGGATCTCCACCAATTCAACGAGGTCACCAATAATGTAGAAACGAAGTAATAATTGATTTTGAAAATAATCAGCGTTGATTATTTACAAAATCTTTAAATATTTACAACCAAAATTACACGCGGATAATTAAAACGCGAACCTTCGATATTCGCCGCTCACAAAATAAAAGCAGCATAATATGCATTTAAATACATAAGAATCACATGCAAATATTTATGAATGAGTAATTGCCGACCTTTCATTGCGTTATTGATGCGTACTTTTTTCGAAATATTCGGATGAATATATTATTTAAATGAATGTATTTTTTAAGTTTGGAAAATCAAAGCGATTTTATTACAATAATATTTTAGAGAGTTCGTAAGTAAAATGTTTTTGTCTACTCGTTGTATGAATGGGCTTTGACTTGTGAACCATAATGTCCTCGCTCCTTAGTAAAATCCAAGGTAAGGCAATCCACAACGCATATATTTTCAATTTAAAAACAATATGTCCAGTAGTTACTATGGCTACAACGTCCTTCAGGCCGGACCACAACAATGCATTTACACTGCTGTTTGGCAGGAGAAATAGACATTGCGGTGGTACCTAGGAGGCCTCTCACTTTTCAACGGACTGCAAGGATTATAACTCGAATACTTAAATGCCGAACGCGCTATAAGAGCCTCTCTAGTTCGGGTATATAATAGTTCTTACATCGACACACGTTACATTCATGAATATATTTTCTCTAGGATCTGAGTGTTGTGAAATCAAGACGCGTCATACTTCATCATCATTTCAGCCACAGGAAGTCCACTGTTGAACAAAGGCTACCCCCAAGGATCTCCACATCTACCTGTTGGAAGCGGCCTGCATCCAACGAGTTCCTGCAACTTTGACTCTTGACTCTTGGCTGTGTCATACTTATTGCTTACTAATTCTCACGGTCTTGATCGATCTAAACGTGTAATCAGGTTTATCATGTATGGGTTACTTGAGAAATATCGGATTTCCTACATCTATCAAGTATTAAAGAACAGTTGACGTCACGCATGATAGTTGGAACTTAGCAACGAGTCTGCTGCAACATGTATGGACATGTCTCAATAGCTCTACTATTGATAATGCTGTTATCTTGTACAGATGACTGTAAATGTATTATGTTAATTAGAACAATAATTATTATAGGTACCAGTAGTGCTTTGCGGCCTGTTGATAACGGACCAGACGCGGCTGCCAAAATATTCACGGTTGTTGCGGGATCAAATCCCAGGGCACACCTCTGGATTCAACACGCACTATAACGGATAACGAAAACATCGGGAGGAAATCTTAATACCAAAGCGATTTGTAAGAATTTCTATGTAAGGTCCGCCAACCCACATAAGGCGAACGTGGTGGACTATATGGCCTAGCCCGTCTCAATCGTACTATCGGTTATAGAAAAGCCAGTGGCTTGCAGTGGGCGTATATAGGCTCATATAGTAGTACCAGTATAATATAGGATTAATAATGATACTTTGTCGGTGGTGGCACAATATTCACAGATGCAAGAATAGCGTACAGTGTGCACAGCATTAAAATATCCATATGGACCGAAACGCACTTGCCATTAGGTGCAATATCATAACTTTTTTTTCTAACATAAAAATATACTAGAATTTCATCATTATCTCGAACCCGAACGAGGGTCGAACCCGCGGCTTCTCGTTTTACAGCCGGCGTCTAACCAATACGCCATGGAGGCTGTCAAATTATAAACACACATATACATTATTGACTGATACAAATAGAGGATAATACAAGAATTAGCAAAGTTAACAAGTTTAAAAATTTCTAGCAATGTGCGGTTTGAAATGGAAATAATTATTCAAAACTTTAGCACGCAAGAGTTACGAAATGTGATAAGTTCATAATTTAATGATATTACGTACATTGTATGTATCTTTATTTTATATTCAATTATAGATAATGTTCAATCAGAGCGGAGTCGGGAGAGGGCAGATCCTGCTCGGAGACGAATGCACCGAAGTGATGCCAGACATCGTCCTGACTAGATAAAAGTTAAGACGGGGAAGAAACAACTTTCTATGAGTAGTGCGTGTTCTCTGTGAGGTCCTGAAGTTTCTCTAAAATGCCGATGGAGCAACGTAAGGTTTTCAGTTGGTAAAAATCTGCTATTCCCACCTAGTGCGGCAAGTTAAGAAATTTTTCCACATGGACTAAAGGTAGTATTCTAAAACCCAATTAAGTATAGATCCGTTACGATACATATCCATATAACTTTCCATTTCCACCACCAACATTATTACTACGTAGTACGAGATACACTCGCAAAGACACCTTGTATCTTGTGTGTAGGAGCTAAACAACGTTCGTAATGTAAAAACAGCAGTAACATTTTACATAAAGCCCCCATTTCCTTCGTGCAGCGAAGCGAGCCCGATGGTGCACACAAAAAATACACGTTTTCTTGGTCAACTCATATCTTTGTTTACCGGGGTTCCGTACAAAGGGAGACATTCTTTGTATATTTTCAAAAATGTGTTTTTGTGCCACGCAATACAGTTATGTGCAGCTAAATAAATAAATGTACTGATGTGTTCTTTGCTTAATCACTTGCGTCATGGTGCTTTTGTTAAATTTAGGTCAGGTTTGATTTTATTCACTACATTGTATTTAAGTCTGCATTCATATTCAAATGAATTTTTATTCATTTCCGTCTGTAAAGTATGTTTTGCAAGTAAATTGACTTTCGCAACGTTTCAATCGTCACAGTTATTATTATCAGTGCTTTAAATCGTAGTACCTACAAAACTGTCCATTTGTATTATCAACATCTTATCTTTATTATGTCAATTTATTTAGATTCCTATTAATGTTTGCGTACTCGATAAGTGCACCTAAACATCGAACATAAACGGTACCTAACGCAATACTAATTCGATGATCTAAAACTTTCTTTCTTTCTTTAGATTAATTATTAACGTCTTCAATGAAAACATCTAATTAATCGGAATCCTAATTATTTAAATTTAAAAAATCAGCCTTTTCAACAACATTTCCATCATCATCTTCATCTGCCATCTTACAAAACCCAAGAAGGAACCCAACAATTCCCTCATTTGACCCACATTTAAGGTATAATTGTAGGGGGATAAATTATTTAATTATTGCCTTTATAGGTCAGTGCATAAAGCCGGCAGGTGCAGCTGAGCGGCACCTGCGCGGCGCACTGGGGCTGTCCAAGGCCGATGCGAAATGTGCTGCTACGGGGTATTCATGCATGCCTGGTACCGATGCATTGTTTGTTGGAAATATTTTGGATTATAATTCTACTAGCATACGACTAACTGATTCTGTGAAATCGGTTTTGTTTTTAAGTATAAGTCTGTTGGTTTTGTTACAATATGAGAAATTAATTCGCTCATGATAAAATAAATTGTAAATTCAACTAGCCTACCGTTTTACCCCTGATATTAACCATAACTTGAGATCTGTCGACCCCGATGGTAATTGCATAAAAACACCCCAAGTGGACTATCTGACATTAGAAACAAATACTAGACCTCATCTGTCATATCAGAATTACACTATTAGTAATGAAGTGAGTGCATTGGGGAGATTCCATACTTTTCATCCACTACCCGATATATCAACGCGTCCGTTATAGGCTATAGCGTCTTTGTGCTTCAAGTAAAGTTTTAAAATATTAAATTCTGAATTAGGTCTAGTTTATTTCAACATGCTGCGCTAGTAAGTATTGGAATCATTCTGATAAGTCTGGCCATAGTATGCGGAAATATGTTAAAATGAAGATGCACGTAAATTACCGCGTGACATGTCTGCACTTAGCATATAAAAATCATTAAATTAAGCGGTGTAGATGAGCAACCACTTCCAAAAGGATGATGTGGAGATCAATGGAGAACATAGGTCATGTTCAGCAGTGGACCGCCTGTGCCTGAAGAGAGAGAAGCTGGGTAGCTTTTGGAACTTATTATTGTTAGAAATATATTTCTCATTTTATTTGTATGATATTTTTATTTTATTTTAGTATAACACTTAATTTAACAATTTCAAAATATTTCGATTTACTCAGAACGATGTTGTAGTGGCTTAAAGTACTTATAATGCTATTAATAAGTTCCATATCCGCTCTATTGCGGATTTGATTGATTGATAGAAGGACAGCCTGGCTACTGATGTTAGCGGGTAGATGACTTAGAAACTGGTGGTACCTGTTTGGATTCATTCATTGATATAATTAGGAATGGCAGCAAAAGTTTACCTGTCTTGTAAATTGGAAGGGTAGATTGGGAATCGGCATCTTCAGAAGTCGGAATAATTTACTGTCGGTATTGGTTGACGCCAAATATGATCGGTCGGGAGTCAAATATTTTTTTTCTTTTTGCTTGGTGAAATGGATAGTTTTAATTATTAATTTACACTTCATACATCACAAGTTGTAGGGGTGGACTTAATGCCTGATGTATTCTCTAACAGTCGAACTTGAGGTAATGAAGAGATGAGAAGAGGTAGGTGCGTAAAGAATATTTTTAAAAAATTGAACATTGAGGTAGAATAACATAAAAAAAAACATAAATATAATAAACACAGCTTTCTTTTGTTAGTAGACACGATTATACCAGTTTCTTAAATATATTTTTACGTCCTGCATAAAGAACCTAATCGTGAGTGCTCACACCTACAACGGGTGATCGCAACATATTTTAAAACAAGAATAATTAAGAATTTAAACCTAAGCTATCAATTAATTATAATTAGTCGATCGCAGAGATAAAATTATGTAGTTGAATACTCGTTTTTTAAATTGAAAAACCAGATTTACAAAGATCACAGCTTCCTTAATATCCAGAAAGTAATTATTGAATAAAGTATATTTTTAAATGTAGGATGCAAATCGGAAGGAAATTGGATACAAATAACGATGCAATAAAATATATTTCTTATTACAGTACCAGAAATAATCGCATCCGAACATGAAAATTGACCTTTTACCACGCGTAAATTATACGTAATGTAAAAATATTATTTGTAGTCTTACAATATTTCACACGATTTATAATAAATTTTGTACGTATGTAATTAAAAAGTATACAAGCATATATGTATATTAATTATATTTTATCATATTACTCTTCATATTATTAACGAAGCTTTTGTTGTAAGATCACTACACTATCTAGTTCATTGATATACGGATTATTTTATTCTAGTACTAGCATAAAATTCACGTACTGCAATGTTAGTATATTTAAGTCAAGACTAAGCATTCCTGACAATGCTCTTCTAAATATTTTTGCCACATAACTAAATTCTTATACAATATCCGATTCTACGTAAATCCACCGCAACAACATCAGAAGTAATTACTCCTATACCTAAAAAAGTACAGCACAGAACAAAAAGTACTCATTAAAAACTCCATAAATATTACTTTTACGTGCATCGCGTTCCTACAAAACCTCACGATCGTACAAACCCGATTATTGAATAAGTCCTCTGCAAAACCTGTATTTGCGTCTTAAAATTTCTCTGGCCAACCTACGCGGGAATCAACATTTCCATACACGAATGTTCGATATAGGCATCCTGCGAAACCGGTGGACCTTGGTTTTACAAAGGGACCCTCACGAATGCCGGCAAGCTAACCTTGAGTTATTTTTAAACTGTGCCTGCATTCGTAACCCGACGCGACTCCTTCCGAGTATTACATAATGCGAAATTATAGTTTTCGTTTTGTTCGCCAGTCTCCTTGAAAAGCGTGTGGCCCCGTCATTTAGCTTTTATACCCTTTGTTTGGAATTTTATTTATTTTCTTTAAGTCGTAAAAGGAAGACGGATTGAAAGGATGTTTACGTGTCGTTCGAATGTGCGTCTTAAATTTCGCGTTTCCAATCGGTGTTGCTAATAAATGTGCAGCGTAGAGGTACCGATAATGTTATTCACTGGCTCGAGACGTTTGTAACTCGTCTGCATTATCGCGGTACTTACTGGCTCATGGTAGCCCGCATGTCTCCCCCATTTTATTGTTTGTACAGTCAAAGAAATTGGATACTATAAAAAAGATACTTCGGTAATACCCTAGACCTGTGTAACTCGTTTCGTCCAATACAAGTGCGTCGGTTTATTCTTGTTTGTCGTTTTGCAATAGCCGATAGCAGTATGATTGTGTTGTTGTAAGGTAGCGTAGATTCTGCTCGTATCTTATGTCTGGTAATACAATGTTTAGCTTTTAAGTTTATTGCTTTATTGGATTATTGGCAGTGAATGAGGGCTGCAATGGGTTTGATTGACATTGATAGTATTGATAGAACACTAAGTAATTAGCTTAAGATAGTTTAAAATTTCGATAAATATTATGCCAGCGAAATAATGGTTTTTGGAAAGCGTTGGTGAATTATATTACATTTATATAGAAGGTCGTAAAACTGTGTTATTCAGAAAAAAAAATGCTAAGAAAATCATGTGCATTTGTGAGGGATATTAATGGTACTCAGAATAATAACATGCTCATATAAGTATATATCTTACCTATCCCACTAAAACCAATTTCATTCAAAAATGTTGCCAATACGAGATCATATGGCTCGTACTGTCAAGATGTTATCAGATCTTAAGTAGAACTAAGCTTCTTACTCTTCACGCGCTAACTCTACCAGGCCTAATTTCATAAAACTCTATAAGTACCTTAGTCAAAATATTTTATTTTTGCTGATTTTTTTGTTAATTATCTGTACCTAGTACAAGTTCAATATTCTACTGCTCAATATATTTTTACAAGAAGAAAATCATTTCCATGAAAAAATTAGAACTTTTTGGATACGTAATTTTGAATAAAATATAATTTAAAAAAATGTAACTGCATATTATCATCTGATCTGTAATTATAAGCATACGATAAATACAGGCTATTTTATTACATTATTATATAATTATCTTATCTATGTACAAATCTTATAATTCCGACAAAACACATCATTCCAATTTTAATTATGTTCAATTACTTTTTAACACGATCAATTATTTTATATAAAACCCTTAAATCACTTCAGAAGTGACAACTATTAACGCAGCTCCATAATTGGTATTAGTGACGAAAGAGATAATTACTCTATATGCCGCAGTTTTAAAACTGACAAGCCAATTCTCACTTCGAATACCAGGAAATATTTTTCTTTCTAACTTGTTACAGTTAAGTCAACTTTCGAATCAGTCGTAGGAATGGTAAAGCTATTCACAAATTGAAAACTCACTAAACTATTAAAGCTATGCTCTGAATTTCGATTATGTTCGGGTATCGTGTTCGAATCAATAAAACTCCCAGTGTTATTGTAAGGGGCACGTTTCTCAGAACGTTTGGTGCTAAAGCCACTCACTGTTGCATAACTTTGGATCTAACAACATTACATTGTGTAGGATTATTGACCTGACCTTATTCAAATTCGTGGTAACAAAAACAGGCTTTGTTCCTTATTAGTCTCGGATTTTGTTGTTTTAAAATGGGTTTAGGTATTGTCTAACTAAATTATTATCTAGGAATTTGAATTTGTTGATTTTCTGTTGCTGGTTTAATATAGTGTGAGTGGGGGCAAGATTGAAAAGAGGGTAACACAAAAATTGCTCCATAGCACCAGTCTTAGTGCGTATTTTAAATGGCTGATAACATTGTTAAGACCGCAATTCTGTCAGGGCCATATGTATAAGCAAATAACGAAGTAGTGGTGTTTTTGCACTTGAAGCAGTCAAGTGTTTTTATCTTACCCCGTGGTCCATAATATTAACTCCAAGGTAGGTACAAGTTTTTTATTGGAATATTTCCTTAATATTTTAAATTCTTAGATTTGTCATTCCATCGATTTTTGGCTGTTCTTAGAATTTCAAGAACTATCACAACTTTCTATCTTCCCCCAAAACAATTTTGCGGGGTAAGAAAAACATATAAAAATTTCAACCTTACCCCATTGCCAAGATTCATACTAAAAGCCAATGTTCTCAAACATAGTCTGTTACGTAGGTATGAAACATACTTTTAAATTGACTTTATGTGGGTTTTTCTGTGAAAATAACGTTTAGTAATTAAAATCAATTGACTAATGACCAATTACAAAAAAATTACGGACATATAATACTCACTTAAACGATTTAAAAAATTTGTTCAGTCTTTCCCCGTCACCCTTTTATCTTTCCCCTGTTGCCGTTTTTAAATAGCAATTTTTTCACAATATGTATATTTTTTTCTGCTTTGGTTCAAATATTTCAAGATTATTGATATGATTGAACCATGTACACTTTCCTTTATTTATGAAAATATATATTTTTGGTATAAGTTACTTATAAGAAGTATTGTTCTACAGGGTTTCAAATTGGACACTATTCATCTCATCAAAAAACCGTTCAATCTTGCCCCCACTCACCCTATATTGCTAAATACTTCTATTTGCAAGCGCGAGGCATAGAGAGAGCATTTTTTGTTGTATAATATGAAAAATACTTCAAAAAGAACTATAGCTGTAGGATATTTGTATCTAGATAGCTATCACCGTAGGTACACGATGATGGAAAACATGTTATATTTATCCATGCAATTGCGTCGCAATTCGGTTTAAGGCTGCGGACGCGAAGTAGGCTGGAGCGGCGACGCATGGGGGATTACTCTGTAGTCCGACACGACGACGAATATACGAACGTTGTACTTTAAACTGTACAAATATATCTAAATCCTTAAGAAAATGTTCGAATTTTGTATCGTACGTCGTAATCGTAGACCAATTTTGAAGTATATGATAGGTTTCATGGAGAAAAGTAATGATTTTTAGAAGGAGAAAGCTTTTATCTTCTATGATGATGGTCAACGTCTGAACATTCGAATTTCGTGTTGGTGCATAGAGTAACCCCCCAGACCGTCTCGAAACACCCGGGCAGATTCCGTGGGGCTAAAGCACCATAGGGTAGTGTTGTGAAAAATTAGTGTCTTTGTTTCAAACGAAATGTCTGAGCAGCGGCGACATCTTTTCCATCATATTCCATCTCGATTCATCTCATCTTATCTTGAATCATAAGCTAAAAGTTTTCTTGTAATTCGAAAATATTCCTTATATTTTTAGAAACCTCATTTGGCCTTATGATAATATTTTTAACTGAAAGTAGCTAAATTAGCGCAAGGTAACCACAAGCACTGCTATTTAAATAAACTATATTTATCAATTATTTTTCATCAAAAGAAAATCGATAATAATATACCGATATATAATTGATTGCCCTAGCGGGCACCGCTGCACAAATGCACGCCGCTCGACGCTTGTGCGCCGCTTCCGCGCCGATACTTTCAAAGCGAGGACGGTTACTCTATGAAACGATACGAACTTCGAATGTTCAGATGTTCGACATCCTGAGTAAGATATAAGTTTTCCGCTTCTAAAAATCAATACTGTTCTCTACATACTTATCATTTTTTCCGAACTAAGTCTATGGTTGCGACGTACGATAGAGGATTCCAACATTTTGTGCACTATATAGGCATATTCGTGAAATTTTGCGTACGGAGTCCGAACATTCGAAGTTCGTATCGTTTCATAAAGTAACCCGCCAGTCCCACATAAATCGATGGCTTGGAACACGCTGCCGCCGCTACAGCTCCGCTCTCGCTGACTTCGTGTCCGTTGCCTAAGACTGTGTTTATTCGATTTCGAGCGAGCTGGTATAATTGTGTTGAAGGGCAAGAGTTATCTTTTGCGTGTAAATACGCTATATGGATTGTACTGGATTTATCATGAGGAGCATTATGAACAATTCGACATAAGCACCACTATAGATTAAGCTAATATTTTTGTTTGATCAAAATAAGTAATTGATTTCATATATTTTCTTAGATATTACATTGGGTATCAAAACTACTACTTACTTAAAGGAGAATGTCAATTCATAGTATCCCGATACCGATAGGTACTGCTTAAAATTTATTATTGTATTTTTATAGTTTGTTCTTAAATGTTTTCCTGGTCTATCTCCAGTGCCAGATTTTTATAGAATAAAGTAATTATCATCACATTTTACAGCTCGTTCACAGGGCCGAAGGCAAAAAAATATATTTTTATTGAACGTCAAGTTAATTCCTCAAGGAATTCCGGGTCTGGATCGCAATTATTTTTATATTTAATGAAAATATGTTTTTTTTTTCCCTACACATAAAAGTAGGGTTCATAGAGGAGCAAAAATCTTCGCACCGATACTAGGTTTCATAGTAAAATGGGCATTCTCCTTTTATTATACAATGATCTTGCAACCAATGTTCGTTGTAGATGCAACGCCATCAACACAATTGCAAGTACAAAATCACAGGACGATAAATAAAACGGGGTGATTACTTTCAAGGATACTGTCGACGCGCTGAAACATTACTTAAAGACCAGTTACAAACAATAATCGAATGAACCAAAGCGATGTCTCACTGCGACAACACAATGTGTTACAAATTAGGTGCCATCTGCAAACCGTGACTTGCGTACACAGTATCAAATTTAATCGACACTTGGCAGTATACTTGGTTAAGAGTTGGTCATGTTCTTTATATGGAGGACAAAAAGAAAGAAACAAAATACTAACACGACTAAGGTCCTGTTATGTCGGTGGCTATAAAAACTTGGACGATAACTTGTTGCCGATTGCGTTCTGTTTTGTTGTACACGCGACTGACTGCTTTTATAATAACTGTCTTGTTATAGTAATTGGTGTACGAGATAAGAAGAGAGTATATGACTTGGATGTTGAAGAACATTTTTATATTAAATTGCTTCAGTGAATAATGTTACGTATAATCACTATCTATAGGAAGTTTGTAATTTTCTTCTGCATTTTGACTTAGTATAACCATGGCTATTAGTGATTTGCCATCACAACAAACAGTCTTAGACACATTGCGGTCTCTGAGAGAGGTCTAGCTCTCATTAATCGCATTAAACACGTCCAATGCAAACGTCTTGGTTGATGGCAGTATTGTGTTAGACATTGCCACCATTACGTTTGATTAATTTTGATCTTCCATTACCGATATCAAGATCCTCAAATCATATTTCAGACAGTTTTATCCCTACTTCTGTCACAGAGTCAATGATAAACGCATTTCACCATATCTTGACACTTTCCAGATAATTTTACATACATTTTCAATCATTCTATTCATACAAATAATATTGATGAGTCTTGCGATCAAATTGAAAACTTCTGTAATGGAGTTTTCCATTACATACAGTAAATAGTTCGTGAGAAATCAAATAAAGAAATAAAACCAACTATCACGACCAGTATCGTATACATACATAATTAAATTGTTCCTCAAGGACACAGCCCCTTGTTCTGCATAGATATGATATTTTGCAGATGCTCAGATAATGTCTCCCATACTCATAATTTCATGTAGATATGTGGACTAATGTAGTCGGCTTGTCTTGCTCGCTGATTATGCATCATTATGCCTTCGATCTCGGTAATGCTTTTGATCTCGGCATGTATTTCTCCCAATGAGAGGTTAATTTTAGTTCTGCAACATTGTTGTATACTTAGTCGTCTTCTTGATTTCATGTTGGGACTAGCGTTAAAGTCTTGATTTCGGAGATAAGAGAAGCCTTTCTAGATCTCAGGTCGTTGCATTTATAAGAGTCTTAAGTATCAATAATAGTTTTATTTATATTATACCATCCAGTATATTTTATATCTTACCTCGGTTGTTAAAAAGAAGGTTTAAATTTATTAGATTTTGTAAAACAATCAATGGTTGTAGAGATCAAATTACTTTTGAGTTTGACTTTTCTATCAAGTTCTTGGAGTGAGTCTATTGTCTGATCAGTTAATTGAATTTTCTTACGACATTTTCAGAGTTTCAGGTAAGTAACTGACAACTACGATTTATTTTTAGCATTCGAAGTTTTTACCATAATATTTTTATTCTGCGTTTTAATCTTCGTTTTTAATAAAGATGTTAAGTGCTCATATACTATGGGAAAAAATAAGATTATCTTTTGTAACTATATTATGAAAAATAAAATGGATCATTATTACAGTTTATTGTGTAGTCTATAAGTATTCGTAGATGACCTTTATAAAAAATAAAATAATAAATTATGTGGGCGTATTTACTCTACACTACTGGAATATATATTTTTTATTGTAATGAATAGTGAGACGAGCATGCCATTCGCCTGATGGTAAACAATATGATCGCCCATGGACAGTAACAAAACCAAACAGCATCATGAATTACAAATCAATGCTTGGCATTTCGCTTCACTCGCCATCCTGAGACATAACGATGTTAAATCTTAATATGTCCAGTAGTTACTCTGGCTACAATGTCCATCAAACGGGGACACAACAGTGCATTTACACTGCCCTTTGGCGGGAGAAATGGACATTGCGGTAGTACCCAGGCGGCCTTCCACATATGAGAGACCTATACCAGTAGAATTTATTATAACAACTTAATTGAATAGTTATTTAGTTATAATAACAGTCCCTCCGTTGACTATAAATGCGAGTTTTATCAAATATATTTTGAGATAATGAATCACCATAATACAGTAGTAATTATTGTTTAATTTCGTGACTCATGGCTGTTTTTATTCATTTAAAACTGATAACCTTACAGACAGTTTGATCGAGAATATTACTCTTTAGGCTCACTTACGTACCACTTAAAATTTCTGCGCTGTCATCAATCTTCTGATGAATGTCTCAAGATGCTCAATTGAATAAATCAACGAAAAGTGATGAGAAACATTTATGACTGGAATTTACATTTGAACTGAAAGGATACTTGTATACTTTTGACAAATATGTATTATATAAGATGATATTTAAATTACTACGCTCTACTCATAATACATAAATAATATATTTTTATATAATTTTTAAAACAAAACTTTTACAGCCTTCGCCATCGTCGATTTCAAACGATATAATTAATTTCAAAACGTCTTTTCCCAGTTAATGATGGTAAAATATCTACATTAACATCAGTATCATTCATTCAGTATCTAGGGTAGTATTTAGTTGAGACGGGATCGCAATTTTCTACCAAACATAGCTTTCCTGGTGTGTCCTTTGTGGCACAGTGCACGGTTTTCCTATATAAGTAGCCCAGTAATACATTATTCATTTCCTGCATTGGGAAACTATCTTTAATAATACATTTTATTATAATTATTTTTTTTTAGCTGCGTTGTATGGACCGTTGCTTGGAAGATTTATGGGTGACATCTTTACATGTCCATATTTCCTATTGTCTTCTAGGGTGATTCGGCACTAATCACCCTAGAAGAAGTTGTAGCATTTGAAAATACTTTTTTAATGACATCGCTTATCGTTATTGACCGATAGGCTGGGATGCGTCATCTCCAAAGTAAATAAATCTAAATTCTACTGAATGAATTTTGAGCGAACTTATCAGAAACCGACGTCTTTATAACTAGCATCTCCTGGATCGAAATTGCATCCGGGCTCAATAAATTATGCAGGTAAGTATTTAAATTGATCGTATTATCATCTTTTTATTAAGTTTGACTTTTAAAGTTGACATATCAAATAGCTTTTAATACAAAAGCCTTGTGTTTTTATACAATTTATTGACAGGCATTTTGAAAACCCACGTACCATGTACGACCCAATAGTCGTCCGTGCTCGCATCAGTTATAGACTATAGTACAATACAAAATAAAATAGCTGATAACTTCCAAAGCAACCACGAGCGGAACGTCATAATACCTGATTGTGTGATGTTTATATTAGGGGCATGCCCAGACAAACTGTCAGCTTTTATAAAATTACTAAAGTCTGGCAGCCACGGGCTTGGTCTAATATAAAAAGTCAAATCGTTTGACAAATGACAGCGAATATAATTGCAATCACGAATAGTTTGCTAGTTAAGTTACTTAATAGTAATAAAAAGTTTGCTAGCAGTAAGCATACGATACGCGAATGCTAGAAGAAGTTCATGATTGTGGCCGTGCTGCGACAAAGCGACGAGGATGGGGGGCCCGGGTGTACAGTCAACACGAGTTGCGCACTGCGCAGTTGGCACGAAGTGGGCCAAAGCGCGACGCACGGCCGCCATACTACGCCGTTGCAATTCACCCCATCCCCATTGCGAGTTACTACGCAGTTATTCGTGAATGGGGCTTAATAACGCTGACGCATTAGGAATATAGTTCCTTGATTAACAATGCCTAAAATATTGACTTCGGTGATGTTAGTGGGTTCAGGTGCGTCGTTTATGGCCTGGACTTCATCGGGATTGGTTTTAAAACCATTTTTACTTACATTCCAAATATTCAACACTAATAGCATTGTCAATGCAATGTTATGCTCCAGTTTGAAGGAAATTGTAGCCAGGGTAACTAATGAACATATTGAGACTTAATATCTTATGTTTCAGGATGGCGAGCGCAGTACAATGCCAAGCATTGCGTTGTAATACATCACTATGCTAGGGCAGTAATAACTATGAATAAGTGCGCTTAACTGCATAAAGTAGGAGATGTCTCCTCATCATGTTGTTTGGTTTTGCTACTGTCCATGAGTGGTCGTATTGCCTACCATCAGGTGAATGGCTGCAGAGCTCCGGAGTCTCTCAGGGACACTAGCTTGTCTTTAACCCGCATTGAAATTAATCAGAATTATACGTACTTATATATATATCGTCCAACCTTATACTCACACCTTCTATGCCAAAGAGCAACGGATCCATGGCTTTTAGGAAAATGGCAGCGGCATTAGCTAAACCATATATTAATCGAGGAAATTAAAAAAAAAATCTTCTTCGCTAAGGCTTCACACTTTTAACACACTTTAGCGGTGAAGGAAAACATCGTGGCGAAACCTGCAAACTATTGAGTTGAAAGAACTTATATGGTATATAACGTCCGCTAATCCGCACTAGGCTAGCGTGGTGAACTAACTGCTCTCAATCGTACTCTCGATTAAAGGAGGCTCGTGCCCTGTACTGGGACGTATATGGGCTGATACAGTAAACAGTGATACAACATGGCTTCAACATTTGAATTATTACATTAATAGGTAACTGATAAAATGGGAGAAATAAAATTCTCCCTTTTATCATCAGCCCTTTCACGTCCATTGTTGAACACATGCCTCTCCTATGGCACAGCACTGGGCTCGATCTTCAGTCCATCGTCTCCGAATGAATCTTAAAAATATAATATAAAAAACCTAAATATCACAACTATTTTTTTTAAGCTGGTGTCGGCTATGGGCTTCTATTTATCATCACAACCTACAATATTTAGACTGGAACCGTCCGACTCATTATTCGTCCTTCCATTAATAACGCATTGAATGGTAGGAATTTAATAATATATTATAAAAATAAAGTACAAAAAGTAAAAACAATAATGCTGCAAAGGAAATAGAGTTATAAAATTAATGTTATATGAGTCCTCGGTTAGCCATATGGACGGGCTTAAGGATAAGGTTATTTATTTATTATTTATTTTATTCTTTTTATACTTACCTACACCAAATGAATGTTAACGACTAAACGAATATTTAAAATAAAAGTACAAATGGCGGTCGTATCGTTCGAGACAGTCTCTTACCGACTACCATGGGATAGACATAAGAGAAAGAAAAAAAGAGAGAGCAATTTTAAGTGTATCTTAGGGATAAAGCTTGAATCATAAAAATAGGAAAAGTTAGTGAAATTGCAACAAATAAACATACAATGTTAAATATATTTGACTGAGCTAATACGCAAAGACAGTTCACGGTTTGGCTAAAAGATGGCGTTGTACGAACAGAATTCACACGTTAAGTTTTCTAAATCGATTCTTTTTACTTCCTACATTGAAGTACAGTAATCATACAAGCTAGAATTACTAATATTTTTTTTGGTACATCGGTTTGTTGCGAAGATTAATGAACCAGCTCGACGGCGTAGTTTCACGGTCTCACAAAAAACCTACGTGAAATATCAAAATTCCATGCGGCCTGCGCGTTTTCATCCTATAAATTCTTTCTGTGTTTACGAAAGCTGGCAATTTCACTCTTCTTCCTGATTTTTTCACGACTGGTGATGAACTGTCTAGATTAATTAATCATCATCTATCTGTATTTTTTCCATCAGAAATACAAATCTCTTGGGCAATATTGTCATGCTACTTTATTTCCTCCAATTCTGCACTATTTAAGAGTCAACATACCATCAATATGATGTCCGTTCCTGAATTGACCCACTGCTAAAAATAATATAAATACTATTACAAGCTGTTTGCACCAAACAACCTCCTTCGACCTTTGTTAGGTCGTCTATCTACTAATAGTTATGACAGAGCAATGAGTTAACCACAAAATTCAACGCGAATTCCTTTTATAGCTAGATGGTCCATGTCATCAGTGATCCGCACGTGCTCAATGTTATCCGATCCACTCCACACAGTTTCTATTTTAAGAACATTTAGATTACTTTTTGTGTCATTTTTCATAAACAAAGATCCTTTGTGAGCGTTATCGAATCGACATAATGTTCACACGGTGAGCGGCCACATGTTTTTGATTGCGCATATTTTTTATTCTTATTGTAACTGTCTTGTCATATGACATCATGTGACTATAAATTGGAGCAATTTTTGAATCAACTCGTGTTGGCAATAAAAATGGATTTGTTTGTTTTGTTTTTAAGCTCATTAGCGTCATCTGGTGTACGGGCGCGGAAACGTGCATAATATGATTATATAAATAGTGCAATGTAATGTTGTTCTGCTTGATAGATCCTGTTTTAAATTTGGACTTGTCAAAAATATTGTTTTCTGTTGTTATAACGTCACATTCATGTCCCTGACTTTAAGCATTGCCATCGTGTTTCGTTTTTATTAATGGCTGGGATTGTCGAAGGCCCCATACTATTGTTCTACGCCCGTCCTTTTTCCTTCCCTTTAAATACCTATATACATAAATTTAAAATTACCCGCAATGCATATAATTTAAGTGTATTAGATGTCAAAGGCCGGCGGTAATCATTGGCTGCCGAACTTACGCAATTTCATAAAATCTCTAAGTTTGAGCAAGACACGCTTTTGAAGTTAAGAAGGAAGTTATTCCGAAAAGACTTATTGCAAAATTGATATTCCGCATATAAAATTTGCATTGTCTATATTTGCATTGGTTACTACCACTTGGCGGTCATTATGACATCTATTGGTGTCTATCATCGTTAGTATTCAAATACTTCACGACCTCTTTGGCGCGACCAGCTGGCTGAGTCACCAGCTCAAATTAAGGAGAAAAATATATAAACCAATAGTGGTAAATTTTAGTTTTTAAACTTTGACATCTCATGTTTGAGATTTTTGAGAAAACGCTTGTTTAAAAATAATGCAAATTGTAAGTTTAACTGAATGATAAAACTGTCCTCACATTATATGCTTGGGACAACATTTTCCGTAATAACATAAAATTATTAAAAGTTCTAACAAACTACCGGTGAAAATCATCATTTTTTAAACACAAAATCCATTATACACTGAACTGCTTGTTTTGGAAATTAAAACCAGATTCTCGCAGTTACACGCACAAGATCGACGTGTCTACATAAAGATTATATATAGATACAAGACATTTATTTCACACAAAAACGAGGCTAAAGTTTTAAAGTTTTACACTGCCAATCACAGCCGCTTCGACAGCCGGGCCACCACTAAAATAAACCCATAAAAACGCAATAATTATGTTAAGTAGGACTGTGTACATAAAAATACAGACCGTAGGTAATTGCAAAGGTACAAGAGCCGGGAAGAGCGCAATAAAAGGGAAGTGATTAAAAAGGAATAACATTTTATATAAAAAATCCCTTTGATACCGTTCATAATCACTACGCAGGATGAAATACGATGTCAGTAAAATTATAATGGGGCTCCTCGTAAACAGTACATTTGAATAGAAAAGTTACATATCAAAAATTTTCAGTGATCCGTGCTTTACGAGTTTGTCGTAAACGTGTACTTAACAGGAAGAATAAAGGGGCTCTCAGTTCGGGCTGTGTTTAAAAGTCTATGTGGGCATGCGAGGGGACTCGTAATCAGTTTGCGAGCAGCTTCCATTTATGGCGTATTCACTTCCCAATAACTAGACACATACACCAGATTTATTGCCCGTAATAATCTCGGCTCGTATGCTCGTAATTTTTTCAATACATAAATCTCTGGGACATGAACTGCGCATGTGTAACTGTATAATTATTGTTATAAATTAGTTCCATTTCAAAATACGACAGGTTACAGTTTGTTTTTAGTTTAAATTTAAAATGAAGGAATTTGTAAGACCTTTGTAATTAAATATTTCGTAAAGATGTAGCAGTGGATTATATGTGACTTTGATTGTTATTTAATAATAAAAAAAACTTAGAAACTATAGATAGAGCCATTACAAACGAATAACATTGATATTATAATAAATAATTTAAAAAAATGTATTTTCATACTATTATCGCGAGAGTAAAGCGATCTAAAGCGTCGCATAAGTAACATTAGGTGCCGCTTCTAAGTTTATAGAAAAGGTTTTTTGATACTATTTTATTTATCATACAAGCGAATGTTAAATAATATTTTTCCAACCACATTCATAAAAGTACCTATAACTATTTGGATTTGTATCGAAATTAAACTAAATTATGGTTAAATTAAAGGTAGTTAAATTGTAACAATAGGGAATATGCACGAGACTCCAAAATAAGTCAAATATTTTTTTTTGTAATCTTTATTGATATAGAAATATACCTTAAAGATATTTTTTAAATTCATTAACTCTAAATCGGTAAAATAAATACTTAAAAATGACATTTAAAATTTGCCGCGCAATTTTTTCGAAACGCGTGGCTATTGCTTGAAAAGGAAAGTGACGACAGAGTACACTATCTTATGAAGTTTTAGCTTGTTGGGTGTATTGGTTTACGTTTGTTTAAGAGTTATTTTGTATTTTCCTTATATTATTTAAAAAATGGATTATTTTGTGAAGAAATACAGTTTTGTAGCAATGAATGAAAGTAATTTAATCCGAACACTACGTTGCTGACATCGTGTACTCCTTCGACGTCACAGCGAGTTCGCGCCAATATGGCGTTTAAATGCTTCGAAACTGATAGCAGTTTTGATTATTTTTTTGTACTTTTTTGATTGATATTTTTAAAGCCATATATTTTTTTCCGGTAATGTAATAGCATACAGAATCGATTGAAAATATAAAAAAATGATATGCATATTCCCTATTACTGAGTGGATTACTTCGGTCTGTCCCGTGACCACGAATGCTATAAAGTAATAATCGAAAAGTTAAAAAGTGAAAAAATAAAACCAAATCCGCGATAACATCCGTAAAAATTAGTTTTGTTTCAAGGTCTAACATTCGCGCAAATCTAAGAACCTATTACAAGTATATTTGTATCATGAAATATTCAACAAATCGTGTTAACAAAAACAAAAGATCTTTGGAATGATATTGAGTGTTTAAGTAATTACGAAGTACAACTAAAGAGCAAGCATCGCTCTTTCTGCAGTTCAGTAGAATGCAAGGTTAAACCGTCTGCTACGAGTTTTTTAACAATGCTATCGCATTCTTGGACATAAGAGACATATTTTCAACTTTTATTATGAGATTATTATTTTGCTTCATTAATCGTATTTTCGTTTATTTAACAATCGCAGTTTTATTATTTTTCTTTGTGTTTATACTATGTTTTTTTCTTGCTTTGTTTTAATATTAATTTGGAGATTGTTTAATTTTAATCTTAAGTTATTTTTATTGTACCTTGTAGTTAGTTGTAGTAGTACTTGATTTCAAATGTCACTCGTATGTTACATGCATATATCCTGTGTCTGTGACTAATAAATCATTTTTCTTTCTTTCTTTCAGTTTTCTAAAAGTGATTTTAGCTATCTGTATTATTGTTTTTCCTCTGGATTTTGAGACTCCTTCCACAGTTCTAGTTCTCTGATGATTGATTAGAAGGAAAATAATAATTAGTTACTAGACAACTATCGTCATAAATCACAATATTCAAGTCTGCCTTCAAGTGTTCTAACAACCGTTTATTATCAGATGATAAGAATGGAAGTCAATGACTTGTACGAATGAAACTATTTGAGGGATTCAAATGCCCTTTTTTGCTCTGGAGACAATAAAATTTCTTCACGTAACGTCGGTGTTTTTCGAAAATATCCACTAAAATAGAAATATTGTAATTTAATCTATTTAAATTTTAATTATAAAATTCCGTTCTACTTGTTTTTTGTTATTTAGTTCCTACTATAATAATTCACACATTTACGCGCAATAGACCATTGAATACTAATCTCTTTGTGGTTTATTACATCAAAAGACATAATAAACGAGTTATAAATATAAAATGAGGTGACTCCCTCCAGTAACTCGACGCTTATTGAGCTGCACAATAAAGATTTACTTATGTTGAACTTAAAGAGTACAGGTGGCCGCACAATACCGGCTCCCTTGAGTATTCCCTCTTTGACTAAATTAATAAGAAAAAATCCTATAGCGAATTACTTTGAAACGAACAAATAAAGTTATGGGTTCACAAGATTGAATTAGAAAAAAGTATTTGTAATAAAGAAAAGTCTATTCATAAAACTTATGAGGGTAGAATACAATGAGGAAGTGAGAGCTTGATCTACGACGATGACAATGATCGAAGGTATTGGACTGGAAAAGGATCAGTTTCCCTTTTGATGTGACATCAAAAAGACATCTTAAAAGTGATGCCAATACCGTATTTGTAAAAGTTACCTTTCTGAAATTGGGTTAACGGGTAACGTAATATAATGTAAGAAGTCCTTTTGATATTTTGATTTCAATTTGCTTTGATTAAAGATGTATTTAGTTCTATAAACACACCTTTATCTGCTCGCCAAAATTCGGATATGTTTATTTAATATTACGCTAAACAGATTGTAATTTTCGTATTTTACTTTATTTAAGGATTTGAAACATGAGATTTTTTATTTGTTTTACAGTCACGATAATTGATAATGTCTTAATTTAGATTCTTATGATATTCCGTTCAATTTTTGGCAACATTAAGTAAGAAACACTCACATTTGACAGCGTATCCATAAAACTCACAATATGAAGTCAGACATCATAAGGTAAAAATACTTTTAAACATTTCCAAGAGACCGCAATCTTCTGCATATACACATTTTTATACGCGGACATAATTTTTAAAGGAACCAAGCCACAAAAATCATATTTTCTCGTCAGCACTCTCTTTTGTTTTACGATTTTTTCATTGCAACCACTTTACGAGCATCGGCGAACGCCACTCCTCTTTTATAACCGAGTAACAGTATTGTGGGATCAGGAGATCGCGTGTTTGGTACTAATTAAACGTCTTCATGGATACGTGATTCGTCTGGCCGTCGGTGAATAATGTTTTACTTTAAGGCTTTTTTATAGTTTCTTCCAGACTAGTTTCGCTTCACTTTCGGTTTGTTTTTACAGTATTGAGTAAGTGCATTTGTTTTGTGATAGACTTCATCGACGTTTCTATCATTAATCCTTTTGATGTAGCAGGTGCTTCGTTTTTATATTTTTTTTACGGTTTCGTTTTATTTTTTGGTGTTGCATTGATCTTTGTTTCTTTGAACAATCTCAATCGTTCATAAAATATTTTCTGCATCAAAACGTAGTAATTGTTGTTTTTCAACAATTTTACGAGAGGATGTAAAATAAATAACTTTTAGTCATGCATTGTGGCTTATTTATACCTTGATATACTTATGGTCTGTTGTGAATTCGGTAGAAGCTTGGACTTGTCCCTAATGAAATACAGTAATCGCTGAGCTGCAAAACGAGAATTCTACTTTCTTCGTTTCCAACACACTTCAATAGTTGGATTATAGCCAAACCTTAGTCTTATTCATGTATTACCTGAAGATCTATGGCTTGTGTGGAATATAACACAATTTTAAATACTTAAGTTTGTTTTGACATGACTGGAAATAATTAGTACTTTGTAAACAGACGGTAGAAGTAATCGAAAGGACGATTAAACATTTGTTTTTTTTTTATCTAGTATTAGTTCTCGGCAACTGTTATTTTTTTTGGAACATGAAATTAACTTGCAATGAAATATGAATCTGAAATTGAGTTGGCACAATTTGATTATGATTGTGAGATTTACAATCTGCCAACTTCTCTGATATATTGGAGTGTCTGTACGACCTTTTTAACCTAGAATGTTGAGCAAGGTGAATTTAGATATTGTTTTTACAAATCACCGTTTTTATTTACTTATTTATGTTGTTATAGAGTACAATTTCCATTAAGAGCATTATTTATTTTTACATTCTGCGCTTAGAAGGGAAAATTAAGACTTTTATGGTCTCTTTCTAGATTTATTTTCTCTATAATTTTGATAGCCAAGATTATGAATTACAACATAACTGTATATGTGGTTCGATTCATCAAAGAGAGAAGTTAGAATAAAATATTTTTTTGCTCTTATTTATCTTCCAATTTCAGTAGTTTTTGTTGCTGCTATTTCAAAAGTTGCCAAATGGTTTTTAGTAACTTCATCAAAGAACACAACGCCATCATTTAAATTGCCACAAACAATAAAACAAGTGTTCACAATGTTCATAAAACGCAATGCATCGGGAATGGGAGGATTCAAATGAGATTTACAAATATAGCTCCTTATGTCATCAGAGACGTTTTTAAATTAATACCGATTGTAAATCTTGTGTCATGGAGATGTCGCGTTTAAATTGGAAACACCTCGAGTTCACGCTTCGTCGGGGTGTTTCGGTTCTATTCCTGTTCCTGACACCGCCCCAGGACACTGTCTTTGTTGCAGACATCGCGACTTGTTATAATTACTTACACTCGAAGGGCACACTAATTTAGGAGTTCCATTTTAATAGCTTTCAATTTATCAGGATTTATAAGGTTAGATGCGAGGGTTTTATTGAGTTTTGTTGCTAAATGTAAATACAGACTTTTTGTTAGTGTGTAGGTAGCATTATCTATAAATTCTTGACCCTGAAGATTCCTCTCCTTTTTATAAATAAAAAAATATTTAATTAAGTAGATAAATAGCAAATTCATTTCATTTTTGTTGGATTATGTGATTGTTGTAAAGTATTAGATTATTTGCATTAGCTTTACTCTCCAACTTATTACTAAACCAATAAGTACTGCTTGAGGTTTTTCATTCTTCTCAAGTCGAAAAAACTTTGTGCAGGCATAACTCACACAATTTCAATAACATTTTACGTAAAACTACAATTCCATGATTTTACAGAAATATGATTGAAATTGAATTAAATGTTATTGAAATAGTGTGAGCTACGCTTCTACACAGATGAAAAGTATGAAACCTCAAACGGTACATATTGGATAGTAGTCTTCCCTTGAAAAGGATGCAAACTCGACTCAAAATAAGAAATATATCGATGCTAAAATCCTTCAACCATGACTTAATACCGCAGACTTCACATGTTTTATTTGTGGTTGGAATTGTGCGTATTAAAGTATGGTCCTTGAAAAGGATTTGAAGTGCAAACACGATTTCTTTACAATGTGTATGATGCATAGCTATTGTTATAAGTGCTGTAGGTATGAGGTGTTATTGTATGACTAATAAAAATATTTGCAGCACAAATACAAGTCAGAAATGAGGTCACGAGAAATTACGAATTTAGGTCAAGTCTCGAGAATATAAGACTAGAGTTTTTTTCTATTTCAACCAAAGTAACCGGAATTCGAGGTATGAATGGGATTCAAATATGTTACAAAATACGTATTTGCTCCAATAACGTTGGGAGTCCTACACTGTAGTGATTTAATAGCAACTAAGAAAAAATATTCTTATTATTGGAAAGTGGAACTTAATTTAACGGCTCGCAATATAGACTCGAGCGAATATAATAATTACCCAAGGTCGTTTATTAACGTTTTTTGAAGAACTCATGCTTATTGATTTAATTCCTGACAAATCATTCAATATTGTTTTTACCAATTTTATAATTGACAGTCATTTCCTTATTTAATGCAAGTTTGAATTTTGAGAATTGGCTCTTATTATTAATAATAATTAATAATGAGGAATAATACATAAAATTACAACAGAAAAAATAGGCCAAGTATTAATAATAATTTGTTCACATTATTGAGTCTGAATTTACATTGCAAATTACACTTGTGAACGCAGTACAGTCACATAGTAAAGCAATTACAAGATAAAATCGTTCTTAGTAAAATACTCTAATGTAATTCATTATACATATTTTTTTGTTTACATCGCGGTTTATTTTTGAACTTATGGCTATATAGTCCTTTTCATTTATGATAACTTTTCCGGGAAAGAATTCGTAAGTAATATTCTTATTTATAGATCTTCTCAGTAAATTGTGTCATAGATTAATTATCTTTATACATAAATTCACCATCATTGTTTTGATAAGCTATTTAGACGTCGCACGTCTAAAAATAGTGTTTTACGGTCCTTTAGTAATTTATGACTCGAACGACCGAACCATAATTCTTTCTATGAAAACAAAAACCTATCAAAATACTTCCTTCCAAGCGTAGCACGAATGTAAATACGACCGTATTTCAATACAGACTAGAAATTTCAATAGCAACGAATACACTTATGAGCGCATCATCACCATTTTTTTCCTTTTAATCAAACCGCCTCTTGAGTCTCACGAGTGGTTATTTATCTTCGGTCTGTACAAACAAATGTTGCCGTGAAACCATTTCATCATTCAGCACATATCGCCGGCAGCATGGGTGTTTAATGACGCAACGACTCCGAGACAAAGAGAGGCGAAAAATATTTCTTCAGATTAGTACGGGTTCTGTCACAGCACTGATTTACACCGTTGCTGCTGACTTTGGAGACAAAGGAGCCTTGTCGAAAATCGCTGCGAATGATGTCATACGTTCCGTATCAGACACAGTGTAAACGCATCCAGTGAAGAAGTTGCGAAAGAAGCTTATCGCTTGTGCAAATGTTAGTGGTTTTAAATTTCTTTGTTTATATAAACGGTTTCTGAGGCCAGCTTTTCACTCGTAATGAATCGATTGCATCAAGGGATGAATAATGAATCGATTGTTTTTATATTTCGTATAGTGGTGTATGTTCGGTAAACCACGAAAGCGGCATGAATGCTGCGTAATGGAATGACGCGACGTTCAATTTATCAAAATAAAATCTCGATTCAGATATTCAAAGTAGTAGGTACTGGCAATTGAACAGTCCTTAAAAGTTTAATTGCTCAGCTCAGGTTCATCCTCAAATTAAGGGCAAGGGACAGAGTCCTTAGTACTTGGCTGCCGGAAAAATCACATACCTATGGTTTCTTAGATTTACGCGAATGTTAAAAAATATATGTGTATAATGATAAAATCCGTAAATAATCGTTTTATTTCAATCAAATACCTATATTAAAATTACCCGTATTGTGTACATTTTTTCGCTGTTCAGAATTATTTTCTTCTGTTGCATGTTGAAAATAAGTTAAAATAGTTTGATTACCAGACGTAGTCAGTGTAAACTTCCAATTTAGATCAGCGTAGTAACACCAAAATATATCCTAATGAGTCTATACTAATATTATTAAGTGGAAAGATTTGATTGTTTGTTTGCATTTGATAGGCTCTGAAACTAATGGATCGATTTGAATAAATCTATCACCATAAGAATCTTACATTATCCCTAACGAACAAAGGCGATAAAATATTTTCAAAAAAGTGTATGTGCGCCCGTTCGAAGTCGGGCCCGGCCGCTAGTTTCTAATAATTAGCTACAAATTAAATGTTCTAAAAACAATGACAAGTAATAAATTATATACGAATAGTAATTAGCTAGGGTGTGATTATTAGACCATTGAAACTGTTGGTAATTGCGAAGGTAAAATAAAGCGGTTGAAGACAGGAGATCATTAACTACGAATGTTAAAGAAGTTGCTTCATAATTAGTAAGCTTTACAATTTGTATTGCATTCATTTTATATAGATTATGATTTTGGAACTGAGTTTATATTGATCAGCCATTAGAAGTCAGGTCATAACTCAAGTTGATTTAAAGGTACTGCTAATAATATTAAGGTTCAGTTTTGGTTATCGTTTATTAATAAGATATTAGTAGATATTTTCCCAACGTCTTACTCACAAGCATTTGTATAATTATAGGCCATTTATGTTTACGTTTATATTTATACTAATGATTTTATGTACGTATTTAGCTAGAAAATACAAAAACAACGTTATAAAATTGCATCTTTTTTATTTATTATTAAATTAAAAACACATTAATTAAAAAAATATCCATACCATAATTAGCTAAGAACATAATTAGATAAGAAGTAAGCTTTAGATTAAACTTGTAACACTGCGAAGTCAACTGTGGCGCTCTTCTCAAAAGCGGTGTCTAATTAATAGAATGGCGTTTACGGCACGCTAGGGCAATACCGTAGCATCATTCCCGCTTCGGTTTCAGAGAAAAACAAGAAATATGCGCGACAGCCAAATTTTATACCCTGTTGTTTATTGCGAACAACGAAGAACCGATTCTTTGTTCAAAGAATTTATTACTAGCGGGCAAAGTTCGTGAAATCGACTTGGAGGCGTAACTCATTAGGAGAGTGTACCACCTTCCCATTCGTGTCTTTGTTGTTTTTGTTAGGTTAATACGAATTTATAGTTCTGGTTTGTACAAGGAAACAATGTATGAGTCGTGTCGAAATGTCTGTGATGCGGAAAACATTCGGTTACGATCTAGATTGCTTTAAACGTATCTGCTATAGATCTTAAGAACGATTTTAGACTAAAACTTGTACCTATTTCTAATCTTGTGTGGTAATGAAAAAGGAAGTTTTTTACTCAAAACTACATCGATACGTTTTTATTTGCTATTTTTGGGCCCCAGCTTGAAGAATAGAGTAATGTCATCATCATCATCGTTGTGAAAATAAGAAATGAGAACTTAATTGTAGATCAACAGTAAAATTATTTTTATTATGCTGTAGAACAATGTTGACTATTAGACGAAAGAATTTAAATACAAGGGCAATCCTGTTGTATCATACAATTGTGTTAAACAGATCAAGGTGAAATCTGATTAAAACCAGCACAATCTAACTTATCTTACTGACACTAAAATATATCTTTAATATTTAATTGCTTTAATTAACCGTGCGAAAAATTCTAATCTTGATAAGCAAGACGTCGAAGAAGATAAGGCAGAATTAAATATAATTTCGTGCATTATACTAGTGAAAATTGTTGCCTTAACAAAAGATACGAAGAGCCAATTCATGCCAAAACGTCGGGTTTAGAGTTTAGACACCGTGACAAAATACCAGTACATGTACTGCCAAGCTTGTTTAAGCCGAGAACCAAACTGTTATCTCGGATCTCGAGTCAAGATCGTGAAGGAAAATCCGTTGTCGAAGCTTTGTATGCATCAAGATTATACGACAAATCGTGGTTGGAGTATTAAAAATTTATAACTATGATCATTTAGATTTATGGCGACAAGGAGCCGAAATACGGTTTTATAATTTGATCTTTGAAATTTGATAGTAGTTTTTGAATGGATTGCGAGTATAATACGTGATCAAGTCTTGTTAGTCACATATGTTGTAACGTAATTTATTTTGAAATGTTGCTTGGATATCGCGTTTCCTTGAGCGTTGGCGATTCAAAAATGTTTTTTTTTTTGGTTCAATGTAGTTTTTTCGGTTTTGGAAAAGACGTTAAATTTTAGATATTTACTTGCTTAATTAATTAAGTGAATAATGTAAACGATAGTGTCGGTTGTGAATTATAGCTCTATTCCGGTTAACATCGGCATAACAGACGGCATAGCATTTGATCAAATTTATCGATTTAATTTTTTTTTATATTAAATGGTAAAATGTATTTATATATTCGGTGATCTTTTGATCTCTTCGTTTGTTTGTTTTAGTTGAAACTTATAAAATTATTATCTCTCGGAATATGTTAGTCGCCTGAAATAGTAAATAAATCTACGATTATAGGAGTATTAGGTAAAAGGTATTAGGTAGTATTAGGTATTATCACCGGTGGTAGGTCTCTCGTATGTGAGAGGCCATCTGGGTGGGTACCACCGCAGTGTCTATTTCACCCGTCAAACAGCAGTTTTAACGCACTGTTGTGTTTCGGGTTGAAGGGCATTGTAGCCAGAGTAACTACTGGACATATTGAGACTTAACATCTTATGTCTCAGGATGGCGAGCGCAGTGGAATGCCAAGCATTGCTTTATAATTCAAGGTGTTGTTTGGTTTTGCTACTGTTCATGAGCGGTCGTATCGCTTACCATCAGGTGAACGGCATGCTCGTCTCGCCATTCATAGCAATAAAAAAAAATAGTGCAATATAGAGATGAATATTGCATGCCAAAAACGAGTTACTTGGGGACTGATCTGAATTTGGATATGTATTATTATACAAAGATACGAGTCACATACGAAGCTAGAAATAGTTGCAACTGAAAGGCGGTCGACAAAGTAGTATTTGAAAATATTTACTAAACTATTAGATATTTCACTAAAAATCATTCAAAATTATTGATGCGTCAAATCACTAATAACATATACCTATTTTATCGATTAAAAGTTTAATATTTTTATTTAATTCATTTTCGATAATTATTTACTCCTTAGACTGTCCTCTCATTCTCCTATTTATTATATCCATTCCAAGGTTGCCTGGAAGAAATTGCCTAGTGCGATAAGGCCGGCTTTTGTACTTTTTTATTATGTTTTTCTTTATTGTAATTGGTTCTATGTATGGTGCAAAAAAGAATAAATAAATAAATCACTACCGAAATCTCCGACAAAATCAGTTGGTCTTCGCATGCTGTTCTCATGATTCCGTTGCGAGCTTACAAATGCTTATGCGATGTCTAGACATTAATTGAGATAATGTTTTAATCCTGGAACTAGTGATTTCACTTCGTATGCCTCGCAGATGAGTCGGCTAGCAGTTATTTTAAACGCCTATACAAATACTGTGTAAGTGACACGTCTTTGATGAAGCTAAAGAGTTTATGACAGTTTAAGCTTTTAAATACTTCAATAAAGCTCATACTAGGAAACATAGATAGACATAATAATATGTATTACTGTTTAAAATAAAAAAATATAATATATCCAACAGTTACATTAGTAGTCCACACTAAGATCGAGTCTTTAGTCATGGGTATCAGAAACCATGAGAATTCAGTCTCACAATAACCCAGACCCATTTACATTGAAAAGTAGTCGATTCTTTATATATTCAACCTATCGTCGTCCACTGCTTGACATAGGCCTCCTCAAGTAAGCCAACTATCCAGATCTTAAGCAGTCTTCATCCATTCACTACTCTTTTCAAGTCGTCGGTCCATCGTGCAGCAGAACAGAAAATTAAAGTTAGCGTGCTATGGAGCGGCAACACTTGGAGTTTTCTGGTGGATATAATTCGAAATGAAGTCAAAAGTTAGAAATAATGTCATTTAAATTGCTTGTACGATTAGCACGCTGAAGTGGAATTGATGGGCCACGTCTGCCGCCTGACAGATGGTCGGTGAAGAAGACAAGTGTTGGAGTGGAGACCGCGCTTAAGTAAACGTAGTGTAGGATGTTCTGCTACTCGATGGATCGAAAACTTGAAAAGAGTGGCGGGTAGCGGATTCGATCTTTACACTGGGACAAATGTTTGTGTGCAAATATTTATCGGATTCTGGATATTATGAATCATTACGTATTAAGTCACTTGAAGATTCACATGACACAAGACACGTATGCCAATGTAAAGACAGGATTACGTGTATAACTTTGGAGTGTAAGTATGTTTATTTAACGTATTATGGTTCGCGTGTACTTTTTACCTACTTACGCGTACCTAACGTTAAGACCAAAAGGGCTATACAGGTAAAATTAAAATATACAATTGCCACCATCAAAATTTACAGCACCAAGAAGTCCATAGTTGAAGATAGAATATTTACAGAAATTACACCGTTGTGTTTCCGGTTTGTAGGATTTTGTAGCCAGAGTAACTACTATATTAAGACTTAACATCTTTTGTCTCAGTATGGCGAGCGCTGTGGAAAGCCAAGCATTGCTTTGTAATCGATAGTGTTGCTTGGTTTTGCTACTTTCCATGAGCGATGTATCGCTCACCATTAGGCGAATGGTATACTCGTCTCGCCATTCATTGCAACAAAAAAAACATATACCCAAGTAATCTTTTCGGAGCAGCCTGCATCCAGTTCTCTTCAATCGTTAATAGGTCTTTAAGGCAGAAAAAAAAACATAGCCTCTTCACCTTGTATAAAATTACCACATAATTAAAACGTCTAGCAATAAATACAATTAAAATGTATTCTGGCAATAAATTAGGACAAAGTCGTTAATTTATTATAATATAACATCGCAGACTAAACAATGAAGTTAATTAAGCATAATGTGTTTAAAGGAAAAAATATGCACATGTAACCATAGTTATTTTAGTGGTCAGTCTTTCTTGGAACGAGTAACATTAATAGCAATATTTTAAAGGAAAATTTATGCTTATTGGAATTTGCAGATAGGTAACATATTTCTCTGATGATGGCGAAGCGGCATATAGGTTCTGTATGTGTTCTAAAGTATAGTAAAGCGATGAATCAGGTAATACGAGTATGTTCCAAAGGCTTTTAATTTATTTTTTATTTAATTAGCGGGTTTATCCGGTTATGCCCTGAAACAAATGGTTGTATTACATCGCCCTATTGTGCCTTTAATTTAACTTTGATTTAAAGTTAAACACCAATGTAAACTATTTTGAATAGATAATATTATTCTGCATCTACCACCAAAAGCGATATGAGTTACAAAAAGCTCATTGAGTTGTTAACACTATTTGTGCCTATATGACGATGAACTAGCCCATCTTAAGACGATATGGATTTAAAAATAGTCATAGTATGGTATTTCTATATGCCTCTTTAGAAGTTTCTTATAATCAAATTTCAAGTCTAAAAATATGGTTAGTAAATATACTTCAGCAATCAAAAGACTTTCGTCTTTTTTTTTATTGCAATGAATGGCGTGACGAGCATGTCATTCGCCTGATGGTAAGCGATACGACCGCTCATGAACACTAGAAAAACCAAACAACACCTTGAATTACAAAGCAATGCTTGGCATTCCACTGCACTCGCCATCCTGAGACATAAGATGTTAAGTCTCAATAATTTCGTCTAATCTTCAATTGTGCTAATATTTACATAAAGAATAAAGACATTTAATATATCCCTAATAAATAAATAATAAACGAATTCCCTGCTACCTCATACTGCTCTGTAAAGTTAACGCCCTGATATGAAGGAACTGAAATCCATTTAGTGAATGTTGAGGGAAAATAAATCAGCGACGGCGCCTGCCCGTTCGACGACCCTGAGTTGGGAACAATTGGCGCGGAGATGTAAATTAAATCGAGTGGATGTCGCAGACCGGGCCTCGTTTGAACCTCGCCCGGGACTCTTTAGGGCTGTTCTTTGAGACTATTTTTAAGAATACTGGTCTTGTTAAGTGACTGTCGGTGAAGGAGAAATAGTGAGGAATCCTGCATGCCACATTTTATTTAGACGTGCTATAGTGTGTTAAGTCCGCCGACCCGCACACGACTAGCTGCGTGGACTATTTATCTCATTTGAAGGGGAGGCTCGTGCTAATACAAGCCTGAAGAACTCAGGTTTGTGACTGAAGACAATTATGAGGTTTTAGTCTACTAGTTTAATATGTATTGACCGACTGAACGTACCTTCAAAATATTGTCAATTTTTTTGAAGAAATATTTTTCTTATGTCTGGACATTGGCCTGAGATTAAGTACGAGTACGCTTGATGCTTCTATCAGCTTTTAAAATCGAACTTTTAAAATAACACAAATCTATTTCAAAACAAAAACAAAAGAAGCAAACTTTAATTCTCCTTTTTTACCAATTACAGGGCTGTACGCAGAATGAAATAGTTTAGCGGAAACAAAAAGTTTGGCAGAAATGGTTTCGCGGCAGCCCTGGCTCGTAGCCTTAACATGTTCGCAACGAGTTCTTTCTACTTTTCAAACAAGTTTCTTAGAGTCCCAAACGTTTGTCAGCCCGGAGTGGACGTGGAAAGTGGAAATCTCTAGTTAGGAACTTTAAGATACGTGTTCGATGTTCTAGTATGTGCGTGAAATGCTTCAGATGGGTTTGTACTTAAAGTTGAGAACTGTTCGTTGTTTTCGAAGGTGGGCTCCGTCTGGTTTAATAAAGGAATTTTGTATTCACTTATAATTAATATTGTAATAAACAATGGCTGTTTCATTAGGCTATTTCGAGTACAATGGCTGTGGAACAGTTTCAAGGATAAAATCGAGGAGTAATAAAATTTGTGAGCGTCTTTCTTTTCCTAAATACATATTATTTATCAAATTAAAGGTATCAGATGGATGCGAGCTTCTCAAAATATGGCTTACGTTTAGCAGGAACGGCGACAGGCTGAGTATGCCTATATATTATTATTCTATGTTATAATACTAATATGGCAGTGGGCAGTGAGCAGAGGGCAGAGGGCGCATAATGCGACAAAATGTTGGGCGATGGGGCGGGAAGTTTCTAGAATGGAAAAAAAATCTAAATTATAATGTATAAGAAATGATCTACAACTTACATAAAAGCACGTTTCATAAAGTGCAAAGCCGAGTACATACATGGAGTAAGCCGGTGAATCCGTTCCCGCGATACCTTCATAAATGTGATGAGACGAGGACCAATATTTACATGTGAGAACTGGCTTATCACGAGAAATCCTCTTGTGAGATGCTGCTTGATATTTTCTCGGAAACATGAAATGTGAATTTCGTTGAGGCGGGTTTGGTTTGTTGTGTGCATGCTTCATTTGCGCTTTTACATTTTTTGTTGATTATTCCGTGACTGGACGTAAGTATACCTTAGTCGTAATTTTGATGACATTATATCAGTTTTTCATATTATATTTGTTTTTTCAGCAAGAAGATCGATGCCTTTGAGATGTGGTGTTGGAGAAGACTGCTCCGTATACCTTGGACTGCTATGATAACCAATGAGTCCATATTAAAAGAGCTCAAAATCACCACAAGACTCTCCACAATCTGCCAACAAAGAGTACTGAGCCTATTTGGACATATTATAAGATCTCCAAAACATTGTCTGGAGAGGCAGATAATGCTAGGCAAATTGGAAGGCAGGCGTGCTCGGGGAAGGGCACCTTCACGATGGCTTGATGCAGTAGTGAAGATAGTCGGCGGCAGCCTGCACCGTGCGGTCCACACTGCACATGACCGCGCCCGGTGGAGAAAGATTGTACGTGGTCGCGATCCTCAGCAGTGAGGGAACGACAAGAGAAGAAGATATCTGTTTTTAAGTAGCATTAGTAAAATAAAGTTTTTGTAAGTAAAAAAAAATATTATCACAAAATTTACATCAGGACGAAAGGATTACATGCACAGTAAACCGACACTAAAATATTATAAGTTTCTACATATTTTCCAAATAAGATACAGATATGGTTCTAGCCTAGCCTCTCTATAGCACGTAGGACTATAGAGTCTTACGGCCTTTATGACTTATTATAACCCAACGAACAAAATACACACCTACAAATGTAAGAAGGCTTTAATAAACATAAAATTAGCTATTAAAAACTTCATATTAAATTCCTAAACTGCAAAATATCACCACAAATTTAAAACGTGACCAAATGCAAAACGCCCGAACTGAGACTATTCAGATATAAGGAAGGAAGCGTGCTTCAGTATGTGGCTAGCTATTTGAGAAAATTGGCTGCCGACATGCGGATTGCGACGCCGACGGTTGTAACCGAGAGTTAGCCAGACTTGTGCACTTAGCTGGAATATAGGAGATAACGTTTTTTAATTTGTTAAATAAAAAAGTTATTAAATATAAAGAGCTGTATGGCAAGTGATAACCGCCCTCCACTAATATAGGTATATGGGTATATCAAGATTGCTACTGAATACGAATCCGGGCGGTAGTTTTACTGACTACAAACACAATGTAAATAAAAAATTAGCAATGAAACGCTACAATTCCTTTTGTGATTTTTAAATAAAGCGTGTTTGGGTGGTAAATCCATTGTTTTTGCTAATACAATAATTCAAGCCCAAGCGTATCATAGCATCTTTAAAATAAAAGGGAGTACAATATTATTTTAGAAAAAATCTATGTATTTACCACCCAAATATGACGACAGGAAAAAAATCTACAAAAACGTCGATTTTTTTTACAAATATTCTAGTTGCATTGTGTCTAAATTCACTAAAACTATCAACCGGCTTCGTTTTTGGTAGCAGTCCGGATATACCTTGCATATTTAATTATACCCACACGACTTAGTTTCACTGTGGTGTCAGGACAATGTATGTATGTATGACTTGGATAAATTGTATAATTTGGATCAATTCAATGTATGAATTGGATTACAGGCAAGCGAAATGTCGGACGCCCGCCTACAAGGTGGACGGACGACCTGGCTCAAGTTGCAGGAAGTTGCTGGATGCAGGTCGCTTCCAACAGGTTGATGTGGAGATCCTTGGGGGAGGCCTATGTTCAGCAGTGGACTTCCTGTGGCTGAGATGATGATGATGACTTGGATCAAGGATGGTAGGTGTGGTGCCAGCGTCTCAAAATGAGAAAGGAATTGGGCCCCCAGTAATCTCACTTAGCAAATGAAACACGGAAGAACCGTCCATTTTCGGTGAGACAGTAAAATTATCTTCTAACACCTATACTTAACAAAAAAGGACCTTGCACATTTGATCTAAAACTGAGAGTTGTTATTTTTTTAATTTATATTAATTAATTTGTTTTTAGATAGATTAGGTACGTATCTAAATATTGATCTCACTATTAAGTGAGCCGGTTTTCAAATTCATAAAACAACCTTGAGTCTTACTTCTATTTTATTTTCTTTTTCAAGACCTGATTGTTTGTTGATGTCCATTTCTCAATTGATTGGAATTTGCTTGCGGTAGACCATTTTAAAGGGATCCCCGACGCCTACCGTTTTATTCATAGCATTACAAAACCTACACGCATTGAGTGTATTCACATTCAAAGGATCAGTTTATAATGAACGGTAATAAATAAATAAGAATTGTGTATTTTAATACGGATTCTATATAATTAATGTAACAAGTATTTTATAAATTGGTATTCAAACGCAATTATGCAACTGCTTACAATATTATGCGTACATTTTTATAAAATCATGCCAAAGCGCCTACTTATTAACGTGCGCAGATCTTTCCGTTGTGTAATTGCTAATATATTGCTTTTTATTTCTAGATTATATTTGGTAATGATAATATGTATCTTCTGCAGTTTGACACCTCTCACGTAATATTTTGCATGTAATCTTATGGTCAAAAAAAGTGAATGCTGTCGAGAAAAAAAAAAACAACACACAGTCGAACTGAGAACCTCCTCCTTTTTGGAAGTCGGTTACAACATTAAGCTAAATAGCGCACAAAATGGTGTGTTTCCAATTAACTCTGAATACTTTTTGACAAACGTATGTTTTTTTAAATTGCAATAATAATTTAAAAAAAACTCACCGACTAATAAATAACTCTATCCTCAAAGTAGTACTTTGTTCATCCCTCCCCGAGTGCATCTTAACACATATTAGTGATTTCGAGGGTGACCTGTTGACTCACATCCCTAAGGATGAGTGTGTGACGTCATCGCACACCCCTGCCAGATGACGTCATACATGCAAGGTACTGTCATGGACGCTTTTTGATCTAGCAAATCGGGTAATATTCAGTGAACATTAGGAATTATGGGATTAAGTGAGAGAAAATAAATATGGAGTATAATTATATTAAATAAATTTATGAGTGAAAATAAAGAAATCCAGAATCTTCCTTGTGTAAGACCTAAAAATATGTGACTGGAATTAAGAAGATTCTCGATAAAAATCGTGGGAGTGTGGTAGAGCTTTTCAGTAGCTAGTGTAGTACATATTATATCGTCACAACCGGTGTGGTAGGTACTGCTTTTATAAGAATGCCAATATGAAGTAGTAGATGCATGCATTTCATTTGATAAGATTGCTGTAAACTAGCTTGTAGCAAGATATCTGTATCACCGCGCATAGTTACTACCATGTCCCCATTAAAATCTGCATCAGCAGACTGCTGGGCATAGGCCTTAGATTACATAAAAGACTATCGTATACTATGGCGAAAAATACGCCATAGTATTCAGTCAGAGTATAGGCGGTTTTGTGCATACCAGCCTAATAACATTACACCATCATCGTTATTCTCAGACACAGGAAATCTATTGCGTAGGCCTTCTTCAAATATGTGGTCGATGTGGTAAACATTGACCTGTTGGAAGCGACCTGCATCCAGTGACTTCCTACTACTTGCATCAATTAGTTACCGATCTACCTTGTGCTTGGCCAAATAACTTCGTCTTCGCAGGAAAACTTAATTACATATAATAAAGGCTAATTTACCTCGAAGTATTTCAAATATTTCAACCTCAAGTATTTGTCTCCAATTTTCCTCTCCCGTGTACATTTTATGATGAAATAATCGCAATAGATTAGGTTCCAGGAAAATTAATAGTTCTCTAGGGGTTCTCTCGCGAACCAGGTAACTTTAGCTCATGTAATAAAGTATACAAGAGCTGATTCTTAGGTTAACTTCAAGTTACTAATTAAATGTGCAAGCTCTAAGTTTGTGGAGTTCAATTCCAAGAAGAACGAAGTTGATTCGAGAGAACGTGTTATTGAACATTTTAGATTACAATTGAATTTTGTACCTTCCAATTAACATGCAATTATTATAGACTATTTTATATTTATAGATATGATGGAAATGCATACGTTAATACCTGAATTTTTTAACAGCGATGAATGACGAGAGGAGCTTGTCATTCGCCTGATGGCAAGCGATACGACCGCTCATGGACAGTAGCAAAACCAAATAACACCATCAATTATAAAGCAATGCTTGGTATTTCACTATGCCCGCATTTCTGAGACGTAAGGTGTAGCCTCATTATGTCCAAAAGTTATTCTGGCTACAATGTCCTTCAAACCGAAACAAAATAATATACACATATTTACACTGTTGTTTAGCGGGGAAATAGATATTGGGGTGGTACTTACCTAGGCGGCCTCTCATATTCAAGAGACTTACCACGAGTAAGTAAGCGGTAGTGCTACAGCTAGCAGAAATATATTCTTGAAGTATTAGGCAGATGGGTAGTTACTGTCACCGACATGTCGCTGAACTTGCTTCGGCCTACAGCCGTGACAGTTTATAGCTAAATCAGGTGTAAATTCTATTTAAAAAAAATACACCAAAAACTCACTTAAAATCAATTCAATTGTGATGTATTTATATGAAATTAATAAATAAATAAATTATTTTCTTATACTGTTTTTTTAAAGACCAGGTCTTAATTAAACTCATCAATGACATCCACGAAAAAATCAATAGTGAACATTGAACATTTCAAAGATCATAAATGACTTTTACGCAATAGCCTGGTATCTGTTTATTACATTATTTACGCGGTATTCTCTAATAAACAAAATAAGTTACAAAAAACCTATTTAATAGCGTGAGAAACCGGAATCGAGCATGTTCTTGAATTCTATAAATGTAATAAATATTATACCAGCCCAATTAATTCTGTATTGTTCAAACAACAATCGCTACCCATCCAATGACGTAAAACAACGAAGACCCTGCCAAATAGAACACAATCCAAAACTAGTTTCCAAATGAACCAGTTATCGTAAAAGATTATACGTTTTAAAACACAATAACAATATCAGAAGCCGTGGAATTAATGCAAATTACAAATAAGATTTCGTAGTGAAACATTAATTTCGTGTTTTGATTCGTGTATATCCCTCCACGGAGTTAAATTATTATTGCAATTGTAAACGGTTACGACTGACGATTAAAACTAACCACAAAGTTGTTATGTTTGTGTAATATAACATCGTTTTATGGCTAATATGTAGGGATGAATTTGATATGGGTTTTGGAGCAAGCGTTGCTATTAAACACAACAAAGCTATCGTTGATTTAACAATTTTTGTCTATGAAATTGTATCACTATTTGAACTGTTCAGTACTGTAGTGGATACGAAACAAAAAAAAAATAGAACTTCCAAATTCTTTGGTAATTTTAGTACTATGGTACAGTTTTTATGGTATAGTTTCAAACTCAACCTATAAGGTTGATGGAATTTGTAATCAAAGTTGCAGGAAGTCGCTGGATGCAAGCCGCTTTCAATCCAAGACAACCCATGTTCAGCATGACAAGACCTTAGCTCTTATGGCTGAAGTATAAGAAGACGTAGGATCAAATTGTTTATGTAATTACTAATATATATATTAACGAAAGGAATTTCACAATCGATGACATTCTAAGGCAGACCAACCTCACCCCTAGTACCGTAACACCTCTTCCCTACACAACAGAACGTAAACTCGATATTAGAATAACCCGCACTCGTAATTCTAATACCTTAGATTTAACTACTATAAACGACTATCCGTACTTCGACACAGATAAACGCCCCCCTTTTACAACTGCCAATTCTCTTATGGATAGATATAAAAGTATTTTTCAAATGGATTTTTGAGTGCCAGAAACTTTGATGGCGAATCTAAACATTCGATAGCGAGTGGGGATGAAGGGTACCGTTTACATCCTTTTTACTTTTATAGTGACGATAAAATTGTGCATTTGGATATTGTTAGGTAGGGATGTGATCGAGATTTCAATCGAGCAGACTTCGTGCTGGAGTAAGGAGTAATTTTGAGAGTACGAGAAGTTATAGCCGTGACAACTGGGCAACGTGTTTAGTAGAATACATTATTCTAAGACTTATTTGAATCCACTTTATTATTATCTGTACTTTATTCTAAACGCTAAAAATATATTACGGTAGAAAGAATTAAACATAATTTATTAGTTTGCTAATCATAAATACTCACATAAAATATGCAACATATTGTAAATTTCCTATTCAGATGCTGAGCCTTGAAAGGACAATTCACAGATGGAAATAAGATTTAAGCTTTAAAATGTACTACGATACAAAACATGACACAATAATTCCGCAAAAATCCAAGTACATTATTTTTAAATCTTAAAGAAACAAATTGCTTAAGATAAACATAGTCTGAATTTTTACCGGTGATTTAGAGGTCGCAAGCGCCTCATTTATCCCACCTGGTCTGGGGCTATGAATAACAATTTCCTTGCGAGCAGCGTAACGCCTTGCAATTTTGTTATAGCAACTACATTTTAAATTCGCTGTTACGTAAACTCAGTGTATGTAAAGGGCGGTGTTTGTATGGTGTCTGAGCGGTGATCTATCTATAGGGCGGATATTGTACTCAGCCTGGTAATAGTGTTTTCAAACACGAGCAAGTTCTGAGAAATAGCGTGTAGGTACATTGTTGATTGATAGGGTTATTACAGGAATTTCTATGTGGACGGTATCAGGTAACTGTTATCGTTAGCCCTGTTAGCTTAAAAACAATTTTCAAATCCGGCAAAGAAAGTATGCTATACAATACATTCTGGTCAAGTTTCATTCTAAATATAGACATGATACTTTAATTTACTAAAACAACATTCAATATGTATTTGCAAATGAGGAAATTTGGAAAATAGTGGACTTGCAAACACAGAATAGCCACTGGGGATTAGCAAAAGAGCACAAAATGTCCAACCCTACTGAAATTTCCCACACAGACATCCCAATACCGAGATGCAACAAAAAACGCAAAAGAACCTTTAAAACAGTACACATCCAATAAAACAAGCAACTTCAAAGAGTCTACTAGCAATATAGTTGCAAATTGAAGTTTATAACGAAATAGCTTTTAGAATCGATTACTTTCAATATCTCGACGTATATCTTGCGAGGTTTATACGAACTAAGCGGGCTATCTGTCTGCTGAATCGCTCCGCGAAACGGTCTTATTAATTCCCTTTTATGTCTGGCGGCACACACGCCACGCGATTCTATTTTACAGCTAGCTTTCTTTATGTTACAATAAAGTTGAGATATAGGTGTTAATGCAGGACCCTTAAATGTTCCGCTTTAATTGCGCCGTACACCTGATCTCATGAGATGTGAGGATGTCTTAGGGTATTGTTTGTTCGTGCTCAATCTTGATTGTGTGTTTACTTTCGTGTGCTTCGTTATGTTGCAGAAGTTCCTTAATTAGATTGTATTTATATATTTGGTGCTATGACTGGCATTTAGCAACTAAGAGGATTTGATGTTTTTTATTTTTTATTTTTATTTATTTATTTATTAAATCGATACACCATCGGTGCGCCACCGATAAAATTACATGTTGTTTTATATATAGATGTTAGATAATGTCCCCAACACAGTTTTTGCGTTCGTTTTCTGTTCAGCTATAACCATTTTATGAGTGGCGGTATTATTTTTCTTCATCGTAGTACATAATATATATCAACTTATTTAATTTCCGCATTAGCTTATGGTTGACTGGCTTAAAATGTTGAACCCTTTAAAAGGTTTTATCGACAGTGTGAAGTGTAAGTATAAATATTAATTTTTATATTGGCAGATCTACTAAAACACTACCCACATAAATATTATCGAATAATTTGATAATTCTATTTGCTAAATTCGATCTAGGAAGACTGAAATAGCTATTGAATTTCGTCGCTGGTTATTATATATGAAGCTAATATTACCTGCTATAGCATTTTTGCATATTGCCATCCTATTTCAACTAAATCGTTATGTTATAGGCAATATAAAGTCAAAGCCAATAAACATTTTGGGAGCTGTTTATGCAACGCTCGCCGGTAAATAGCCATCAGATTTCAATAACGTCCTCCGTACGCCTTTTGATGTCCTCTCGGTCGCATGATATTAAATAAACTTATTGGGTAGTAACATCGCTTATAACTTTGTATACGACATGCGATTAGCATTCCTATTTTACCTTGTACACATATTTTGCGGTGTTTGCTTTCAGAATTAATTTTGGAGCTATTGGAGGATTTTTATTTTTTAGTATCCATGGTAAGTATTCATCCAAGGTACATATTTTTATTTACTTCATTAGAGAGCATGATTTATTCAGTGGTAAGCAATTGGTACCCATTGGGCCAATATTATACGTAATAATAATAACACGATGTTAGCACTAACAAAAATATATTCAATAGTCATATACATCATCTTGATACCCCAGTAACATGGCAAATCTTGTACGATGGGTATTAGAAAGAGACAGTAAGACACTATTTGGATTCCCCACACCCAGAACAGTTTTTTTTAAATCTCAACACACGAATTTGTCTTGGTCCAGGGATCGAAAATACGGATTTTCTTTTCGCAGCCAACTCTCCATCGACTGCACCACGGAGGTTGTCAATGTATGTCCTCGAAAAATAATCCGACCTTTGAATGATGCATAGTGGCTATTCAATATTTGAAGTCACCTGTGTACTCATAGATAATTAACACTTAAAGGTGAAGGAAAATATCATGAGGGAAGCTGCAATCTATATGTGAGTTTCAAGGTTAATGGAAGCCCATAAATTCGCACTATGCCTTAATTATCGACTTACCCTACCTTAGTAATTTATAAAACCACACACAAGGTGTTCACAAAACCTTGTAATTTTTTGATGTTTTTATTTAGATTATATTTTGAATGTGTCTAAATTACATAGATTTCCAATATTTTTTGCATAGAACATACTCGTGCGATCAAAATTAAATCAATGATGAAATTTGACTCTAGTATTGTCGAAGTTTGAGACTCCAATTGAAACATTGCAGACGATTCCAACTCCTATAATTAAATCAGAATAGGAGAATGCCAATAATATCCAATAAAAGATTGAAAACATAAATGAATCAAATAAACTTAATAATACAGCGAATTCGTAAAACACGTAAATCAACTCTGCAATAAAATCAAGAGCAATCTGTTATTCTCAGAATAAAACTTGTTTACGGGACGGTGAAAAAGTTGTGAAAGTTAATTTTCTTGTTACTCTAAACATTACTGGCGGGATTCGGCTGGAATCATTACCGGTCCATTTGCGGGGAGCAATGTAGTTAAACATTGACATTAAATAATGATTCCTATTTCCTACGGTTCCTGCTGTTTGACGCGACGCCGAGTGGGAACGCGAAATGTTTCGCAGATAACGCTGTTATTTTATTAAAAAATGCGTTTTCAATTCCGAACGTCTGGCTGCCAGTAACATTCCAAAAGTTGCTAAAATAGTAATAGCTGATACTGGTTTCGATACAGACTGTTGGTTTTGTAAATGTATAACAGGATTTTTTTGCCATATACAAGGTTGGTCATAAAGGCTATATAAAGCTGAAAGGGGTTGCTACATTCATCATAATAAACAACTTTTACTATGGGACCAACCCTGAAATCACGAAAAAAAATCAGCGCTTCCAAACAAAAACAAAAAACATTTCAATCTACAAAATGTATGGAACAGCTAAGTGTTACATCCCCCTTTCGGCTTTATATACCCTTTATGACTAGCCTCGATATATACATATATGAAATATGAAGTATAGCAGAAGCTTAGTTTTTACAACGCAATGTATCTTGAAGAATATTTAATCACATTTTTCCAGTTCACAGCAGCTGTTGTGACATCAAGGTCCTTTGTAAATACATCACAATATGTCATTGACATCATGCGGGAATGCGATGGTTTTTCCCAATGTCAATATACAAATACTAAGAAAATATACACTCCGTTTGATATATGCACATATCTATCTACTTGGAATCACAAATTATAACATTCCTTGAGAGGAATACTGGTGATAGGATATTTTGATCTGTCAGATTTTCATATTCTGTATTTTTTGTATGTACGTATTGGGTTCTATGAAGGCCGACAAAATTTTGTCAGTCGATGGTAGAAAATCATTTTTCGTCCTATTTTAGTTCCACTAGATATAGCTTCAGATCCAATGTAGGTACTTTGTCATGTAAAGCTAAGACAAAATGAAGAATTGAGGTAAGACGGGCACGAACACTGATGTCATTTAAAAAAATGATTAAGGACTATTTTCTTTCTCACTAGGAACTTAGGTGCGGAATATTTTTGCGCGTTCCGATCTATTGGTAATTGTATAAGTATGCATATGTGTATGTTTGTGTATGTATATTTATATGTATATGTATATGTGTATTTATATTATAGGTATTTAAATAATGTAGTATATTATTCATTGTAGATTATCATTATTTCATTTATGCCCTTGACTGCCCTTTCTATCTCCTATTTAAATATCCATCCCATGGTTGCCTGTAAGAAATTACCTAGTGTGATAAGGCCGCCACTTGTACTATTATTATTATCTTGTGATTTCGTTGTTGTTTCTCTGTACAGTGCAAAAAAGAGTTAAATAAATAAATAAATAAATAAGAATGACAAAATAATGTTACGATGGTTTGGGCATGTAGGGAGGATGGATGAAAGGAGACTAAACAAACAAATATACAAGGATATTTGAAGGAGTGTGGATGGAAGAGTCAGTAGGGGTCCACCTTATCGAACCTACCCCATTCAAATCGATGATACCATCAACAAGGGTCACGTAAAAAGTACCCTGAATCGACGAGAATGCATGAAGAGAATTATGAAAGTGGATGAAATGAAAGTTATATGTCAGGAATCCTGACTCAGGATCGAGCAATAAGTGAAAGTTGATAATAAAATGTTGCATTATAAAATGTTGTAATCGAATATTTTAAGAATAATATGTACCTTCCAAATCCCTCTTTTGAGAGCTATTTGCATCCAGAGATTTAGAAAAGCTAAGGGGATGTATCTGCCAAGTGGCATCATTTAGGCTAATATAATACTAATAATATGGACTAATAGTACTGCAACACAGTTGGTACCTTCTATGGCAATGCTTCTTAACCTTTTAGTCACGTGGAACCACTTGACCACATTTTTGTTTAGCCATTGACCACACGGTTGATTGATATGGTTGTTTGTTAATACAGTAGCAAAATATAAAAAAAACAGTTTTTTTTTTCCTGTAATGGTGAGACGAGAATGTCGTTCGCCTGAAGGTAACTGATACGACCGCTCATGTACAGTAACAGTAGCTAAACCAAACAACACCTTGAATTATAAAGAAACGCTTAGCTTGCCATCCTGAGACATAAGATGTTAAGTCTCAATATGTCCAGTAATTACTCTGGCTACAATGTCCTTCAAACCGAAACACAACAGTGAATTTACGCTGCTGTTTGACGGGAGAAATAGACACTGCGGTGGTACCCACTCAGATGGCCTATAATACATACATATAAGAGACCTACCAAGGGTCTTTATTTCTGTCATTAAATAAAACATGCTGAAATGATTTTAAAAATGGCCTTAGGATGGCTATGCGCACCACTAGTAATGTTTCCAGGGACCACCGGTGGTATCCGAAAACATCCCTTAAGAACCCCTACTCTATACAAATGAGCAGTAAGAGTATAATCATACGGATTGATACGAGTAGGCCTTACAATATATCCAATATGTTTAAGGACAATTCATCGGTATAATAGGTTGTTTGTTCTGACTTCTTTTGCGTTAAAATTATGTCAAGTTCAGTGATGACGAAGTTAATATTATTATGTGAATCAGATGATTGCATCAGGAAGCTATTTGAGTCAACAGTGTTACTATAGGCTTGTCTACGTGCATAATTCTGTACTCTATCTGTAACTCTGACCTTAGTTGGTTCATACTTTTCTTTGAATTTACCTTACGCTGCCTCCGTCCCTAGTATAGTAAACAATTTTGAATGTCAAATCTACGAGTTTTAGATATACCACCATTCCATCCATCCATCCATCCATCAGCCAAAGGAATCCACTGCTGAACATAGGCATCCCCCAATGATTTCCACAGAGACCACCATTGGTTTATTATAAAGAAGATTATAGTGAACCAATGGTGATACATAGACAGCTAGAAAAATGTAAAGCATATATCCATGCTTTAATAAATCGATTATACAACCAGGTTGTAGAGATTTTAATGTTCATTTTATAAACCATACTTGTTAGTTAATAGCAAAAATAGTATTTAAATGTACTGTATTAGCCCATGCATGTCCCACTGCAGGACACGTGCCTCCTTCACAATCGATCTACGGTTGAGAGTGGTTAGGCCATATAGATGTGATGAGCAAAACTGTCAGGATTCCTAAATCCAATAGAATCCAATACCATCAGGCGAATGGCACGCAAATCTTTTCAAAAAAGTCCGTATAAGGTAATTTTAAATAGAAACATAGAAACCTAATGACAAACTTACCAATGAAGACAAAATGAAACATTTCACAATTTAATGTTATGTTTCCATTTGAAAACCGACAGTGAACGTAAAAGCTTAATTCGGTTTGTGCAGTATCTATTTTGCATTTATGAAACTATGTTTTTATGACAAGTTCTGCTATTAATCTTGTATTCAAAGGTAAATTCTTTCTTTCTATTTGGTGAGTTCGAGCGACAGGCACCAAAACAAGCTGTTTAGGACTTAGGAGAACATGGTTGATAGTGTTATTTGAAATGTAAAAATATATGAATTTGTTACGTTAATAAAGGAAGTTATTTAACTATTATTTTAATATTTTTTTTCATCGTTAAGTATAAAGAAGATCCTATAATCTCAAAAGCCGGTAATATGTATGATCTTCTTTTGTGGGCATTTGTAATTACAGTGATCAATTACCATTAATTATCGTCGTCGATAAATAAATAAGTACACCCAACAGTCACATACACAGTCCTGACCCCACACTAAGATCGAGTTTATGTCGTAAGTATCAGGCTACGAGAGACCTTTCAGTGTCACAAACACGCAGACCCCAAAGAAATACCTGTGGTTAAAACCAATAAACGAAGTTCCAAAGATATGTGTATAAATACAACTATCATGCGGTACAAAATATGTATCCGCCAATTAAACTACTAACAACTCAATAAGGATCGTCATTGTCTTAATGTGTCCCTACCAGCAAACGATTCTGTTTACAAACTACATCAATGAAGTTATATTTAAACCCAATTGTCACTAATAAGATTGAAAAAACACCGTCCTTGACTTGATTTGTTTCCATTCAGTGAATACGAAGCGGTATCAACATCGGACGACTTGATTGAGAAAATGACCGATCCACAATCGTTTATAACATCGGACAACAAACAAACGAGCGGACCTCATTCCGTTACACTTGATTTATGCCCACTGTTCGATGCCCGGACGACACTCATTTATATCAATGTGCGCAGTCTGAAAAACCTTTTAACGAAAACGTATTCACATCGTTTCCATATTAATGTTCTTTAAGTTCTAATGACTGTTTCCAAGTTCGACGTTCCGGTTCGCTTTTTAGGAGTTGGTTTTTAAATCTATGGGTAATGGTGTTGGTGTATGTTTTTTAATTGCAAACCTTATCATTTTATCTGGAGTGTGATTTGCAAGAGCAAAATCTGTTAAATAAATATTATAGGTAATTGAATTTGCTTTGTTAATGATTCTCGATTTTAATTTTACGATTTATATTTATTGTATAATAATTTTTAATGTTCATTATCTTTAACGCCTCTGTCAATATTAGGATTTTTTAAATTATGATTCCGATTGAATTAATGTTGAGTGTATGCATTGTTTAATTTAGGTATGTGATATGCATTCGAGTCAGATGTCACACTATCAACAACTTATACTTATTTATCTTAGACGTATTTCCCCTTTCGTATTCTGTACATTTAAATTAAGATTTATTGGTTATTAATCACCAGTATCTGATAATGAACTTTTCGTAGGCAATGCAGTGGTGTCTTGCACCAACCGGGTTTTATAAAAGGTCAGGATTTCCCCACATAAATCGTTCACTCGAAGTGCTTATCCTCTTATTTTCTGACAGCCTCCGTGGCACAGTTGGTTAGACGCCGCCTGTGAAACGAGAGGCCGCGGGTTCGAACCCCGCACCGAGAGAAATGTTTGTGGGGCCCACAAATATTTCTTCGGGGTCTGGGTGTTTGTGAGACCGAAAAGTCTCTCGTAGTTCCTGATACCCACGACAGAAGACTTGATCTTAGTGTGGGGTCAGGACTATGTTTGTGACTGTTGGGTGTTATTTATTTTATTTTATTTACCTAATATAATAGGAAATAACCAAATATTTTACCATCATCCTTAGCCACGAGAAGTTCTGTTCTACCTGATAATTGACCTCCTTCAAAGATCTTGATAGTGTCATGTTGGAAGCGGTCTACTTTTAGCGACTTCGTGCAACCTTCATTAAGACATCCGTCACCTTGTTGTCATGTTTGTTGATACGTGTTCTCCATTCGAGAACATTTTGCCTCTATCGATCATTAGTTAAAATAGAATAGTGGTGAGTAACATTCATGTGCAATTATGTGGTGTATTTGCAAACTAAGGCTGATTTTAGAGTCACGCTGACTGTCAGCGCTGACAGTTGAAATGTATGAGCTTCTAATGAGCGTTTTAGAACAACCGTCTGTAAGCTACGCGCTGAGGTGGCAGCGCTGACAGTCAACGCGCGGTCAGTGTGACTCTAAAATCAGCCTAAGCTCTTCTTTAGTCTGGGTGTACACATATTTTGTAATCTTCTCTATGGTTAATGATTTTTTTAAATGGCAGACTATGTGTCTTAGGATGCAACGAAATGTCTTTCACAGTCTATTTAAATCCCAACCTATCTAACTCTTATTAAAAAATCAAATCTATACATAAAAATAAAATTGAAGTGTCTGTCTGTAAAGTGAAAATAAAAAAAAATGACCAACTAATGACCTTAGATTTTTTTGTCTGTCTGTCTGTTTGTTCTGGCTAATCTCTGAAATAGCTGGACCGATTTTGACAGGACTTTTATTGTCAGGTAGCTGATATAATAAGGAGTAACTTAGGCTACATTTATTTTAGAAAATTTCTTTTATTTTAGAAAAATAAAGTTTTTGTTAAATTCAAAGCGAACGAAGTCGCGGGTACAGCTAGTACGAAATAAATCACAAAAATCCTACCTCACGTTTAGTACCTCTAAGAATATTTATAAGCCGATAGTTCGCGACGGTATAATCGGATTCAACTGCAAATATCTCGCATGAAAGATTGAACAAAAAACAACGTTTCAGCCACTAAATCGCGATAAATCAACGATGCTCGTAGGTGTTTTCGCAAATAGGAGCGTCAAGTGTTCGAGCGTTGCCCACCCTGAGACGGCAATAAATAATATTCGGAGGTCATCGATAACCAGTCTGACAGTGGCTGCTCATGCCTCTTGTCTCTTTCTATATTCCGATATTTTTCAATGGGTATTTGCGAGGGAGAAGAATTTTGCGGAATTTAAATATTTGAAGATTTTGCTATCATATATCAGCTGTGATTTACAACACCCTTCGATATAGCTTTATTGCTAGCGTTCTGTAGTCAATGAGGAAGTTTTATAGTTTCGCCATGTCTCTCCATCTCATTGTCTCTCGTTCCGTAGCTTAGCTAAGAGACGCTTTTATTTCGAAGTTTATATCTAAAGAGATCATAGGTATGTAGTTTTGTAACCACTATTGCTTGAATAATTTGGTTTCGAATCGTAGAAGTAACCCTGTTTGATCGCAAAATATTTCAAAAGCCCTTAGCGTTTCAAAACTTACACGAAAAAACATCTGCATAAAACCGGAGGGGTGCACCAAAAACCCATGTTCTTATAATAATTCGAGAGCTGTATCCACCAGATGATAGTGCATGGGCAGATATATTAACCTCCGTGGCGCAGTTGGTTAGACGCCGGCTGTGAAACGAGAGGCTGTGGGTTCGACCCTCGCACCGAAACAAATATTTGCGATTTTGAGACCCTCGACACAATACTAGATCTTAGTGTGGGTTTAACACTATGTATGTGACTATTGGGTGTATTTATTTATTTATATAAATTAATAGATTTAGGCCTTGGTGGCGCAGTTGTAATACGGCACGATTACAGCACTGAGGTCGCGAGTTCGAACCCTGGATAGGGCAAAGTGATATTGGTAAGTAATTTCTGTCCGATATGGTGATATGCTCGTCCCGATTATAAAGTGGCCCGGGGCACAAACAATGCAAAATATGGATGTGCTGGTGCAAGTCTGTCTACCCCATACATATATACATAAATTCACGCCTTTATTCCTGGGGAAGGGGTATACAGAGGTGCTACCAGGACCTACGTTCGGCCTTAAAGCCAACCCCCTCTGGAAAAAAGACATGAGTTTATGTATGTACTGAATGCAGGCCACTTCGAACAGATTAATGTGGAGATATTTTTCCTCTTGCCTTTTTTACGTCAAATATAATAAAATGGATTCGAACGCAAAACCAAGAGAGTGGGAGTCGGAAGATTTAAACTAGAGTGCCTTTAATAAACTCGGAGTAGCGAGGGATTAACTTTAGCCCAAGGCTTTAGAATAGACTCTATTATTTTAAATAACGAGGTATTCTAGAGCTTATTAATAAACACAGTGTTCTTCGGCCTAATGACAATCCAGCTTTGGCAACCCACTGATTTTAAAAGTTAGTTAGTTACTAAGTTTAGCAAGCTTATTAATAAAGCCTAATAAATAAAGAATTCTTAGGCGTATGATGATGAGTAAGTAAGTGCCGTTTGTAAAAAAGTACAGTCTACTTATCTATATTAAAAAAATAAATTATTGTATTTTCAATTTACATATCAGCACGAGAATAAAGGATTATGGAATGAAAAAATTTTCGGAAAAAATATATGTAATTTAATATGTCAACAGTCTAAATTTTGTTGAGTTATTAAAAGATCAAGGAGGCTCAGAGCTGAAAAGTTAGATAAAAAATTGAATAAACGATACATGTTCCAAATATCGAAATACTCAAAAACATATAATAATACAATAATGTTCTTAAAACTTAAGAAAAATTTGAAAAATAAATTGGATTAGCGTTATGATGCCTCATAATAAAGAATGTGAATGGTCTTATTTTCATGTATTTGCCCGAACATTCATGACTTACTTAAAAGTTCGAAAACCTTTGCCGTATCAAATTACGTCTAATAGTGCACATTCAAATACAATATCTAGTATTTTGAACTCTTTGGTATTATTTACGTAAGCTTTTGAGACAGTCGAGGAGGCCACAACCTCTCCAATGGCTCAGATCGCCAATTTATCATGGCATCTCTCTGAATCCGATAGCTTGGGGAGTGTATTCTGTGCGACGGCTTAGCTTTCGACATTTTACGATTGGTGATATTTTATCGATGAGAAAATGTAATAAAATACTGAAAGAAAAGCTAGATGCAAGCAGGAATTCCATTTTTAAACGGACTTAAGGCTGATCATTGTCTAATTCCAAGAGCTAAGCTGGTCACTTGCCGTAACGTAGGCTGCTAGATTTTCAGTCTTCAGAGGCAGTAAAGATACAATTTTGGAATAAAAAGGTCGGTGTCTGGGAGGTCATTCTGGAAGTATTTTGGTCAGGAATATTTAGTAGTCCACATCGTTTGAAAGGTGACTTTAACGAACAATGACCTGATCGATTTGTTGAATAATTATAAACTATGAATATGTCGTTGGATGCAGCTCGCTTCTAACAGGTCATTGTGGAGATGTTTGGGAAAAGCCTATGTTCAGCAGCGAACTTCCTGTCGCTAAAGAGATAGAGAGAGGAAGGGAGAAAGAGATATCATAATCCTTTTTTCTAAAACACGCAAACAATAAGTTCAGGTTCAGTTCAGTTATTACATAAATATCTTATTACAATGACGTCTTTTACGACGAAGTACATGATCTCATGAGGTCTTTTCTAACTTATTGTTTTTGGTCTCGTAATACAGTCGTTATGTTAAGGATTATCTAATATTACATAATTTTTTTAAATATTATCTATAACATAATGTATTTAACCTAGTAAGGTTACATACATTATGATTCACAGAATATACGTAATTTCTTAGCATCTGTGGGAAGTGGATGACGGTCAAGCAGACTTGATCTTGACTTTACCTTTTGCGATCAATGTTTGAGTTAAATAAAAGATTTCATGGATTTTGTGTCGAATCATCCGTTGAGGAAACAATTTTAACTATCGTGGTTTAGAAGACTCTAATTGATTGCTCCAAGAAACGTTTACTTTTAATATTTATTTAGTTACAGTAATAGGAAAAGAGCAAGGATGTCTAAATATAACAAGCATCAGGCAAATCGTTAATTTGTTCTTAGAATGATAATCTATTCGTTGCCGTTATGAAACGTTCATCGAATTTCGTTTTTTGGTACTTTCTTACCATGTTGCTAACTTTATTATACCGGGTATCTTAAGACTGCTACCGAAAACGAAGCCGGGTGGTAATTTTAGTGACTACAACACAATGCAACTAAAAATTAAAAAAAACGCGAATAAACGCGACAATTTTTTTTTATCATTTTTTAAATATCGTAATTTTTGGGTGGTAAATCCATAGTTTTTGCTAAAATAATAATTTAAACTCTTTTATATCTTAGACTCTTTATAAATAAAAGGGTATACACTATTATTTTACGAAAAAAAATATTTATCACCCAAATACGACCACATAAAAAAATTAAAAAAAAACTGTCGCTTTTTTTCCAACATTTTCTGTTGCATTGCGTCTGAAGTCGATTAAACTTCCACCCGGCTTCGTTTTCGGTACCAGTCTTGATATACCCTGTATGTTTATGTCAACATCAGTAACATAGTTTGTCTGTTGGAAAGGCCTCTTAAATGAGGTGGTAGGTGAGTTTCTTGATACATTTTAACACCTATTACCATTGCTGAGTGGCTACAATTGAGACCAACAACGTAAGTGCTTATACGATCCATAATAAAACTCCGATTTCTGCAACCAAATATAATCTTATACTATTTGAATTTCGAACCATCATTCAGTAAAGTATCACGCAAACTCAATCTAATATTTCAACTACGGGTTATTTAGTTTGCATATCTAAAATAAACTCAAGATAACAAATTCCACTTCAATCTTTTTATCCGATTTTTGAATAAAATTCTCCGATAGCTGGTGGTCCAATATCTGTCAAACGATGTCGACCGGGACTGTTAATAAGCCCCCAGCCCGCGCTCCGTCCGAGCGTTCGATTGAATACGTGCCTCACTTACAACACCACGATTTGTCCAGGAATTTATTCTCGGTGTTACTAGCATTCCAGTGAAAAACCACCGGAGTTTGTTAAGGGCATTGTTTAAAGGGCATTTGGATGCTATCGCTAATGCTTGGGTGGCTTCCCTAGTTGATTTACTAAATATGTTTTTTTTATTTCAATGAATAGCCAGACGGGCGTGCCATTCGCCTGATGGTAAGCAATACGACCGCTCATGGACAGTAGCGAAACCAAACAACACTATGAATTACAAAACAATTCTTGGCAATCGATTATCCTGATACCCAAAATGTTAAATCTCAATATATCCAGTGGCTGAAATGTCCTTCAAACCGGAACACAACAGTGCATTTACAGTAACACTGCTTTTTGGCGGGAGATACAGATACAACTACGAACCTAACTTAAGCCGAATATATACAGGCCGAGGCCGAGGAAAAGTTATAAACTTACTTAATTACTATAATTGACTTTCCTTGACTTACTTTTGTTTTTCCTTTCGACAGCGACATTTCGCTATCCGGACGAATTCGAATAAGTTATTTTCCTAGAACCACTAAAATGTAGTCTATTTTTTAAAAAAAATAATTCTACGAATTTTGAAGGAAAGTTCATATACCCAATGATCGTGCTTTATGGAATTACCCATTAGCATCTCAGAAACTTTTCAATTTCTATATTTTATATAAAATTCCATCTATTATAAATCATAGGCGATAAATTTGTCTTTATATCACTACCTGGGAATCGAATACAGGGCCTCAATTTTCACTCCCAGGTACAATAAGGTTTGTGTAGATTGCAAAAAGTGCGGATAGAAAAATTACCAAGTCATCGATATGATTCCAAAGCAATTATAAAGCGATTAAGTAATTATCGTGTATTATGTAATTCGCAATAATAACTAGTGTTCTTTTTTGGATTTATTTATAAGGCACACTATACTGACTTATTTTAAAATAATACATTGTTGTGTTAGGGTCTAAAGGACATTTTAGCCAGGTTAACTACTGAACATATTGAGACTTAACATCCTATGTCTCAGGATGGCGGGCGCAGTGGAACGCAAGGTGTTGTTTGGTTTTACTACTGTTCAGGAACAGTCGCATCGTTTACCATCAGGCAAACGGCATGCTTGTCACAGTCAATCTGCGAGGTTACTCGGTAAGGCCATCTATACAACAATTGACATACAGGGTGTCACACAATTAGACGATAAAACAGTAACGGGAGATGGACCAAAATGACACAGTAATAAAAAAAAATTGGCTATATATATTTTTTACATCCCTGATACATTTTTATGAAACCGCTAATCTAGTATAATATAAAAAAAAACTTTGTACGCTTATGCACTGCATAGTAAATAAAATCAAAACAAGAACAAAAAAAAATGTTCAAAATCCTCAAGCATATTTTTTAATTTTTAATGGTCAACATTGTGTCGTAAGGTAAGTTTAAGTGAACATTGGCGCGTCAAGATTCTAAAATACAACTATACTTGGCATTTTTTTCCACAGATTTTATTTATAACTAAGTTTTTACTGGCGTATGACCTAAGTTTTTAAACAACTTCTTGTGATAAATTCCTTATTTTTCTAATGCTTGAGTCGACTACGTTGGCACAATACAGTTTCGTGGACTTAACACATAATAGAAAATCTTAATAATCTCTATAGCATATTGTTTTGTTTTTCACGATTATTTCTCTCATCGGTTTATTGCCTTGGTAATGCATTTGTACTACGGTATAATTGTAAAGCTGAGGTTTCGGGGTCAAATCCAGGGTCAGACAAATTGAAAATGGATTTTTCTATTCATTATCAGGAGTTAGGAATTTGAGTCCGATATGGCGATAGGCTCGCCCCCTATTGCATCCTGGGACGGAACACAGAAGCTCAAACGTGGGTGTCCTGGTACCACCTCAGCCTACTCTTTATGGTAAAAAGGCGCGAGTTAATTCCTTCAGCGTTAGAGTGCGTGGTATTTCCTTTAATTTTAAACATATTCTAATACATACAGTATTTATATTAAAGCATGATTAATGCAAAAGAGGTGTTAGAAAGAGTAAAATTATACTGAACGTTTATGATTTATTATGTTTATTTATTATATAGGTGCTGTTAGTTTTCCCGTGTAGTCATATTGTTTATGTATTGAATTATAGCTGATAAATAAGTAACTGCTATAGGGAAAGAACTGGTTTGTTTATGAACTATATTATAATTTATTATATTTATAATAAGGCCTTATTGGCTAAATGACATCGTGTATGGGCTGTGAACCGTGAGGTTCCCGTATAGTATCCATTAGTGTAAGTTAACGTTTGAAAAACAAAGGATTGTACAACGCTGTCAGTTGTGCCCGTCATTGAGAAAGATTCAACTAGGCTAGTTCGAGAGATAGTAACCATACTCAAAACGAAATGTACGCGTGTAATAAAAAAAGGATGGATACTTAAAAAGAAACCTTTAACTTTCCGTTTTATTTTTTATTAATTGAGGCAAAAATACGCATACTTACAATATTGTTTTTAAACATTTTGCCAAAATAATACTAAAACTAAAACTTACATAAAATTAGTTTCATCGTACATGAATTTGACTTTTAAATATAAATTTAGTTTAATTGCCGTAACAATTACGTTTACAATACACATTAAACAAACTGCCAAAATCGTCCTTAACGATGACAACCCAAATATTATCTTCAGTATTATTTATTAACGTAATTAATGCACTATTTTCTATGTTAACGAGTGCGTAATGAAATGCGAGGGCTGAAATTGGGGAGCCAATAAAATTAGTAGACGAGACATGAAAGTTAATGCGGTTAATGGCTAAGCGAATTGCGAGAAGGAAATTGCGCTCCACTTGGGGACAAATTTGCTTGATTGGGCACTGGGTCGAACAGATATTCAGCAAATCTATCGATAATAATATCGATACTATCGATGGTGATAAACATTGCGGAATTATCGATGAAAATCTCAACGGAGTTATAGTGATTTTATGCGCATAATTAGCTTCGATTTCGTTTGAAAAACTTGTAGTGCCCGGTTTGTTTATGAAACATGGACTTTTTTATTAATTGGCAACGAGATTTTTTTATTTACGTTTTGGTAAATGGTTGTGGAGATTTTCTTACTTTATTTGAGTTGAAAGCTGAATTTTGTTTTTCAATAATAATAGTGATAACTTGCTACATATTTTCAATTGTTTTGGAGATCCAAAATAAAAAAAATATGTATTTTTTATGTTAAGTGTTTAATTGCTTAATAATAGTTTTGGTACCACTGCAAACATTAACAGTAGAACGTGTATAAAATTATTTTTCTTGTTATAATGAAGTCCCTGAGAGTTAATGTTTAATAAATAAATCATTATAAAATTAATATATCCAACGATATAATATATATTACGCTGACTATAACTTAATCATAAAATTAATTATGCATACACACTCATTGCGCAGGAGTTATAAAAGGAAAAAATAGTACGACATACAATATTAATTAACTTGTACTATCTATCATAATATTGTGACATGTGTGCTAAGTAATGTTATTTTATACGACATAATATTATTGTGTTTCCTTCTATCGATCATAAGAAACCTAATTTATTTTAATTGGTAATACGAGTATTCAACAGTCTCCGTGATGCACTTGGTTAGACGCCAGCTGTGAAACGAAAGGCCGCGGGTTCGATTCCCGCATCGAGACAAATGTTTGCGTGATTCACTGGTATTTGTTCCGGGTATGGGAGTTTGTGAGACCTAAATGTCTCTTGTAGTTTCTGATACCCACGACGCAAGACTTGATCTTAGTGTGGGGTCAGGTATTATGTGACTGACTTGATTTAGAGGGGTTAGGCCCATATAGTCCACCACTTGACTTGTTGGCGGATTTTACATACATACTATATTCTTGCAAATTGATATGGTACGCAGGTTTCCTCGCGATGTTTTCCTTCACCGTTCTAGTGCGTGGTAATTAACTATCAATACACACGTGAATCCGAAAGCTCAGAGGATTCTGAACCTGAACCCTGGATATGTACTCGCGACCACTGTAAACATGACTGACAGCCGCGTACATGCGTTTATAAAAAGGCCACTATAAAACTCAATTGAGCCATAAACAAGTTCTCGATCTCAAACCGAAATTGCAAATGAAATGGAGTTTCAATAATAGGCAAATAGTCCAGCAAAAAATATTGATACTTGAATGTTCAATAAAATGTCAAACTAACGTCATAAGCTAATTACGTAACGTGACTGGTCAATAAACTATACGAAGTAGGAAAAGGGGGTTTCTTAAGGCCAATTAAAGGTCGAACGAACTACTAACTGTTTTTGGGAAACCGAAAAATCCAAAAAAAACCAACGAAGGTAATATTTTAAGGCTAACCAGTTGGATTCCGTAATTATGATGTGGTTTTCGGCTTAAGTTCTGTGACCTCAGCATACGGCGAGAGACTGCGATCGAAATCTTTATTGAAAAATGTATTGTATTTCAAGACGTGCAGTTTTTTAAACAAAAAAATTATGTAGCGAAGACGACTGTGAAGAAGATTGATAGATATTATGGCATACAATCATTATAAAGATAAAATACCCTTGAGTTTATACTGATGCATCTTTATTTGTTGAGCAAATAAGAAAATATTGTATGTTGCCTGGTAATATTTTAATTTCGGGGAATTATGAAAATAAATGATAATATACTTTCCGCTACCGAAAGTGGACCCCTTCTGCCATTGAGATTCTAGATTGTGCTTACCAGATGCAGCGCAATCATTATGCCGTGTCAGTATATAAAAAACATGAATATAATTTAGTTTTGTTTTCACAGTTCATATGCTGTAAACTTTCAAAAATGCAATGGAGGAATAAGGAGGAAGAAAATCCTTTGCTAAACATTTTTTCAATATTAGCACTTTGTTAGTCCTCGTCCCATGAATATGTGAGGTGTGTATCTATCACATAATTATCGAAAATACGTTTAATTTGTATGAGGATATTGTAAAGGCCCGGGTAAATCCATGATTCACATGGCGAGATATAATGCTATATACTAAGAAACTTGTTATGAATGACTAAGTAAGGTCCACAAAATAATCTTCTACGTTTCGCAAATTTTATTGTGACTTATTTTTCGTGATATATATTTATTTATACTTAAAATGAGACAAAATGAATATTTCGGAATTTTAAAAATTAAGGTTGTTTTACATATTTTTTAAATGTGAAGATTAATTTAAGTGGGTTATATTTGATTTTATTTTGTTCGATTTTCTTGAAGATTGGCATGATATTTTTTGGTTGGGTAAAAAACGAATATATTTGAATAGAATATTTAAAAAACGCACAATAACATATTTATATATGAATGTATGTTCAATGTCGCAGTAAACTGGCGTAAAAAAATATGAAATAATCATGTATGACTAACGGTCACAAAAAATTAAGAAAAGTAATAAAGATGATATGCTATCTCCCGAGGAATCGCGTCACAAAACGACCATAAAAATAATGACGCACAAGTCATCACACAGCTTTTTATGCGAGCGGTACTCCATGATAGGAACAACAAAACGTATTTGTAAGTATTTAACGAACCGACTTGACCTCCAGTACCCAGTATAGCAAGGCGGACGAGCGAGTAGTACGCATTATAATTTATTTATTAATAATATTAATATTTAAAATATTTATTAAGTTATGCTATAGTGTTTAGTGAAGTGTGACAAAATGAGGAATTATATTGTGATCTTTGTGACTGCTGTTTATTGGACTAGTGCACGTAAGTTGCTCAGACGAGTTTTTGTTTAAATATTTTTCAAGTTCGCCAGGACGTGTTGAAATAGTTCGACGTTTATAGTTCCGTTGCTGAATTATCGAATTGTTTGATAAAATTAAGTGACAAACTAATAAGTTACTTATATTTAAAGATTATATTTAAAGAAATCGGTATAGATAGATGTAGAAAGAAACTCTGTACAATATAAAATAGTTATATATTTTTAAACTCATCTTCAAAAGGTATGAAAGTTTGCGAATGAAGAAGTCGACGAACATCTATCGTCATTTTTGAAGTTAAGAATGTAAATAAGGTATTGCTTTGTGTCTAGCCTTCTGTGATATAGCCGATTGGGAATCCCATCGCGCAATCTATTATTATAAACATAAAACCTATTAGGTGTGGATGTTTTATATAGATTTATTATGTTTTTATTGACTGGAATTTCAAGTTTACGACACTGACAATTGATTGCCAATGTTATTATAATAGTGCCAGAAAATAGCCTGTATTGTTTTTCCTTATTCATTTCAATCTGAAACGAGATTGACCCTCTCAGATAGCAACAAAATATGGTGAAAAACGAGTCACAATGACCTTGTCAAACATCACATTTGGAGCTCAGCCTGTTTATATCCGGTTTGAGCATGCCGGCAAAATAATGTCATGATAACAATCTTTCTTCGTTGGACACTTCATTTAGATACCACATGAGTTGTCGGGTGCATCGTAAACATTTTAAAATACACGCAGACTGTAAAAGATAATGTTTATATTTGGGTGTATTGTACGCGCTGAAGCAAAAAATTACCTGTTTTTTAGTTTTTATTCAAATCTTAATCGTACCGTTGAAAGCGAGATAGCGAATTGAAGGATGCGTCATCGTGTTTTTAAGATAATTAGATACGTGATTTGAAAACTTGTACAAATGTTATTTCAAAGTTATTATCGTTGATATTTAGGAATTGGTATTAACATTTCAATACCTTGTTTCTCGTTTATATAATGAGATAAGAGATTTTTTTACATAAATCGTATTAATATATTTATAAACTCACGCCCGTGTTACTGAAGAGCTAGGCAGAGGCTTCATTTTGTCGCAGAAAGCCTAAATTATTTCTTTCTTAAAATGTAATATCGAGTGACCATACGTAGGGCAGATATACCAGACTTATGAAAATAAATAATTTTGCGAATTTTCGAATAATTTAAGTAACATTAATTGAAACGTGATGGCTTGACTTGGAGAGTGAAGTCGCACCTATATGAAAATCATATCTATCAGTGACAATGACCATGAAATATGAAATACCACTTGAATCACTTGCATAATATTATATTTTTCACTTTTCGACTATTTCTCATGTTTCCTCTTTAAATGTTTTTTTACACAAATGCTAAAATACTCAACGAAATATCGCAGCGGAAGGATATTGTCGGCTAATTGATTTAAACACTCGTAATTATTTAATAGCCACTGATAGGACAAGGTGTGCCAAATAATATGTACATTAATTTAACAGTGGCATCCGGCTTCAAATAGACCTGAATTATTTTGTCGGCCGACGAAAAATAGTACAGTAGGTACTATTTTATGTACCTACTGTACTATTTTTTGTGCCAAGAAAAGAAAAAAAAACGGTTTTTTAAAATCAACACTGCAGATTTTCGTACCATATATGATGACAAAAGCCTTGTTTTATATTTCAGTATCTATGATATATTGAAAAATATCAAAATAATCATTCATCTATTATTATCCTCACATACAAAGTATTACAAAGCATATTTTGCTAAAATAAATAAAACCTAGTCTGCCTTTAGGTAATGTAGAGATGAGACATATTACGTCTTTATATGATTGCGTACTCATGGTCGATAAAACACGGGCATTTCCACAACGTGTTTAGATAATAAAAATGACTTGGATGCAAAGGTTATCATATTAGATATACATTTACTTGTTATATATGTAACTAATAGACGCATATTATAACTTAAAATATTAAGATTACTTGCATACATACATGAACTCATGCCTTTTTCCCAGAAAGGGTAGGCAGAGGGGCATCCAGCACACCCACATTTCGCCTTGTAACACACAACGCCGTGACAGGAGGCGAGTGTATCGCCATACCGGCACATATTTCTGACTCCGGGCTGATAATGAATAGAAAAATGTATATCATTTTGCCTGACCCGAAATTCGAACCCGAGACCTTAGCTTTGAAACCGCACCGCACAAGTACGCCTCCAATGCAGTCAAAATATTTAGATTAATTGTTGTCAAAACATGCTTATGTACAAGTAGGTATATATTCTAAAGTCATAGTAAGTCATAGTACGAGTAATAAGCCAGAAATAAAAATGGGTATACCTTTAGTCTTATTCACTTATAGCAAATGGGTCGTTAATCAATATTGAAAATAAACCAACTATGACATGAATGACGAGTTAAAAATACTTGTAAATACAAATGTATTCTTGTATGTATGTTGGGATTGGACGCGGAGTCACCAGCTTGGCAGTATTAATTTTAAAACTAGAGATAGGCCCGACATTTAGGCCCACAGTAGAAGTAGGCATTCTCAAAGTTGTTGCGGGCGAGGACTAATTTCAATAGTGCTTCACTGTACATGCACTGGAGCGCTGCACCGCTTGCATCGAAACACGTTACGCGTGCTCCGCCATGTTCATATATTGAAGTCAATGCAAAGTTCATATAAAATATCTGCTAATGTGAGGCTATCTCCCGAAATATGGGCTTAATTTCCATCGGCTTGAATAAGAAAAAAACGACGAGACTTATTTTCTTTATTTTATTTTATTTTCCTTTTCGACTCAAGCAATGCAATTATTGATTATTTTGAATTTAATATGGACAATCGCAGTTTCCAATATGCTATTCATATCATTTTATGACGTTTTGTGTTTACGTTCATTTCGAATTCCAGAGTATATCTTTGAATTTTCCATGTCATGTGTGTATTGATAGCTGTTAAGTACATAGTAATTAATAATTGTTATTCTGTTTAATAATATTGAGCGCTTTTGGTACCCCTAATAATAAAATAAATTTCAACGCAGTTTAATGGTGTATTCACACTGAAGTTTGATAATAAAAACACTAACAAAATGTATCAAAGGTAACTAACATTGTCTCACAAAGTTATCATTAATAACAAAAAATAACTGCAGTGTGGATGCAACTTAACGGTTAAGGAAAACGTCGCGATCTTAATAATATACAGGTTTGTATATTATTAAGATTTATAAGAATTTATTTGCGATCAATGTCAATTCTTAGCGTGTTATTGTAGATCTTAGGTTATTGGCTTTATCAGGTTACCTTAGTGGACGAGGATAGTCTCTATATTTGAATAGCAATGCTTTTGATGGTACATGTGTCTATTAACATCGATATTATACAGGTCTAAGCCGGAAATAAACATGGAACCAGACATATGATATACTTGCGCTGGCCACCATAACAGCTTAACTACTCCACCACTTGCTATTGTGTCTACTTTCTTTCTTCTAACTCCTAAGAATAAGAATGTTTTCAATGTTTAATAGTGTTTAATTATCACTGCAAAATATTATTTTAACATAGGAATGTCTTCAATGTTTAATTTTAAATAGTATTTAATGATCACTGCAAAATATTTTTATTACAAACATTAATTTGAAAAAGTATCAAAATTGGTCGTAACATAGCCGAGATATTCATATTTTTAGAGGTTCAGTGGGGAAATTTGCTTTCTCTTTCGCATCCACGCACATTATGATAGATGACGTCAAAATACGATAATTGCATCCTTTTCTTTTCCTCCTATCAACAAATTTGAAATAATTGTAGCTTGTTTATTAGTAAACGGATTTAAAATTTTTCTGTTTATGATTTTTTGTTTATGTTCCTTTCTAAATAAAAATTGAGTCAACATCCCTATTTAATTCCAAATTTTACTTAATTTGTATTTACTTATTCACTTTCAGAGTCATGCACAACCCCGCAAGGAGCTATCAGTAATTGCGTGTCCCTCTACGATTGTCAACCGCTGTTGAAGGCGTTTGAACAGCGCCCTCTGCCGAGCCATGTTGTCAGTTATTTACGACAGTCACAGTGTGGATTTGATCAGTATATTCCTAGAGTATGCTGTGGGCCATTACCGGTTCAAAACGAACCATCTTCCACGGTAAGACTTTACACAATACTATGATGCATTCAGGGATTATTGATGCTAGTATGGCCAAGATACATATATTTCATAGGTATTATAAAAATAACTTTGTTGCTGTACCAATATGCAGGCATCGAATATAATTTTGTGGGTTGCTGTGAGGTGACTTAAGGCGATGGTGATATGATCAGTTCTAATTTTTAAAGTTACTAATCATAAATAAGGGCCTAACAATATGAGTAGCGCTGGTACAGATCTAGGTCTAGGGGCCAATATTATAAGATTATTTAAAAATAATCGTGCCCGATGTACCTTCATAATATAAATTTGTTTAGGTATGTTATAAAAAAATAAAGTGAATTGATGCTTCAAAGCCATCATTTTATATTCACACAGCATAATGTAAGTTCCATACAAATCTTAGAATGTACTTTACATTGCATTAGAAACAGGAACGCAGTATTGAAAGATTGCCATGATACCAGCGATCACGTACACTTTGATTTGTATTCTTTACAACGTAATTGATGTGTTCCAAGATTACTTTATACTTGACAAAACAAGCACAAGGAAATGCATAGTACAAGATACAAACCTGCCGACCTCATTGGCTCAATAAGAACAAGATAATGATTTTTGAAGTCGTACAGGAACAATTTTAATCATCATAATTGTAAATCTGTGAAGGTGTTGATTGAAGTTAGAAATATTACGTTGGCAATACTTTCTGATAAATATTTAACCGTAAAAGACTATCTAGTTGATGCTGGGTTCTGTGAGGAAATTTCCTTTTCGCAGAATTCGAATAAAATAATTAATAATGTAATTGATGGTTGCTTTCTTTTTATCTTTTTTCGATTCCAAGTTCCGTTATCAAGTTTGACCTTCGCTATTTCATACCATCGCCCTCTCTTAAACAAGAGCAACAAATTAACCAAATGTTATCAAATTTTAGTATTCACCACCGGCTACTCGGGCGCCAAACGTGCAGGGCGGTGTAGACCCAGTGTTCGATGAAGACTCATATCCAGCGCCTCGCAATGACTGTGGCATTGACATGGAAGGCGACCGCATATACGGCGGACAGTTCACAGACCTCGACGAATTTCCTTGGATGGCACTTCTTGGATATAGAACTCGTAAGTACTATCTATTCTACTTTAAGTTAAGAAAAAAGCACTGGTTTGTTTGTAAATTCCATGTAAATTCTGTCAGTTTATAAAGAGAGTACTTACTATAAATATTTACAGGTAAGATTTATTGACGATCAGTTCGCTTGCTTGCTACCCATAAACATATTACTATTAAGTTATTTATATAGATATTCTTAGTTTGAGTTCCTGTCACAACTCGAATTACAAATGACATTCAAAACTTTTTCTTGATGTGTTAATGATGCATCAACTACATAAAACTGCTTTACTTAATCACCAATTTTAAAACTTGCTACCGCTCCTTTGATGAAACAAGTTATTGCAGCTAAAGGGTGTGCAACATTAAAATGTGTCTTTGACCATGTAACATTTAAACTGGTTTATAAACATTAACTTTAACGTCTACACATTTTTTCGAGAAAATACTGTTCATTTTAATGTATTTTATTGTATGGTAACGTGATAACAAAAAATGGAAGCAACGAGGATAAATCATACCTTCAGCAATACATTATACTGTGATGATTTGCGATATATTTTATTTATGAATATTTATAAATTTGACAATAATATTGATGAGGTGCGTGGTGGCATGATGGTAACAGACTAAAAGCGACCACAAATAACTTCACGATGGTCGCGAGTTCAAATCATATATCTGACTTTTGGTAGTCATGTATATATTGATTATAATCAATCATCACGCACTATAGGTTATAGTAGTGAAAATTATAGTAGTGATAAATATGTGTACGGTGATGGAAAACATCGTTAGGAAACCTGCTTACCGTAGTGGTTTGTAAAAAAATCTATGGTATGTAAAGTCTGCCAGCCCGCGCTAGAAGAGCGTGGTGGACTGCCCAAAATCGTACTCTTGAATGTAGAGGAAGCCCGTGCCTTGCAGGGGAACGTATACGGGCTTCTACATACATACTATAATTATCAATTTAGTCTATTTTGATAATACGTTATCGTAATCTTCATAGCTTTCGTATGTTTGCTTTGTAGGCCAAACAACACCATGAATTACAAAGCAATGCTCGTCAAACTGTGCTCGCCTTCCTGAGACATAATATGTAAAGACTCAACATGTCTAATAGCTATTCTAGCTACAATATCCTTTTAACCGAATCACAACAGTGCAATTACACTGCTGCTTGGCAGGAGAAATAGACATTGCGGTGGTACCTATCCCGGCGGCCTCTCACATATGAGTACCAGTAAAACTTTTAGTTCTCAGATTGTTTTGTTGATTGCGCTGCAAATTTATCTCGAAAATTCGTGATCAATTTATTCGTATTACCAGTAATTGGTATGCCTTTGTTGGTTATCCGGACGGGTCTGCTGTTTTTTTGCTTTTATATCATAGGGTAAATTTGTTGTTTTTGCATTGCCAATATTATTAATTTCGATTCGTTCATTTTATTTAATAAATTGGCAGTTCCTATATTTTATTCTACAACCATATTAACCGTTACAATATATTTTATTGATAAAGATACTGTTTTATTATTATTATCTTTGCCAAAATGAGCAATCAATTTATTGATTATTTTTATTTACCACGTTTCTCTAATTATTTTTGTTTCCAATAACATAGTTCTATTTTCCTAATATTACTAAGTCAATAATTACTAGTCAATTATACATTGCCTTGTATGTGCCTAGATGCCTTTGTAAAAACATTCTCAGGCACGTGATTGCATCACAATTATTTCCTGGTAATTTGTCATCAGCCTAGTCTGAATTACTATTCCATCTATTTCTATCATTGTTATACTAGACTGTAGTCTTTTTATTTAAAATGGAGTAAACCTTTATATGTATACTACATTAACTAATTCGATAATTTTATAATTTAGTTTTGTATAAATACTTACATTTATGAACTACAAACGTATGTAATTTGGAAAGCTATAGGGTCAATATTTTAAATAATTTTGGGTTTAAAACATCTGCCATACCATAGAGGACCAATTTGCTTAATCCACAAAACATTATTTATCATTGATTTATCTAGATTTTAAAACTATTTCAGTCATGTTCATGTTTTATCAGTTTGTTTGTCTGTATAAGCCCATATACGTTCCACTGCAGAGACGTGCCTACTCTACAACGGAAAGTACGATTGAGATAGGTTAGGTCATATAGTCAACCACGTTAGCCTAGTGCCGGCTGACGGACTTTACATACTATAGGGACTCCTACAAATCTCTATGGTATGTTAGTTTCCTCAAGATGTTTTCATTCACCGTTTTAGTGCGTGTCGATTGGCTATTAATATAAACTTGTCTCCGAATGGGGTTTAAATCACAGGACACACCTCTGACTTGGTGTGCTCTGAGGATGTAGGTATCTCCGACTGGTCCGTTACCAACGGGCCACCACGTACTTCCTATCAGTTACCTAAAATCATTAAAGTATTGATAATGAAATTATCAGCTTTTAATGGTGATAATGACTACTTCCGTGGCACCAACCAGCAGGGTTAGACGCTGGCTCTAGACGGGAATACACAATTTCGAGTCTCGCATTAAGAAAAATGTGAGAGCGCTCTACAATTACAATGTTTCGATTTTGGGGGTTTGTCAGATTAAAGAGTCACTCATATTTTCTGATTTCCACGACACAAGACTTGTTACTTAACGCGAATCAGGATTATGTGTGTGACTGTTGTATTATTATTGATTATTATCATATAAATATTTTCTTCACCAGCTGCCGGCAGGACTACCTACCAATGTGGAGGAGTGCTGATCAACCGTCGATACGTTTTGACAGCCGCTCATTGTATCACCGGTGAAATAGAAAGAGCTGTTGGCATTTTGTAAGTATTGCCGTAATCTTCATACTCATAAAACTGTACTGTGCTATATCAGTTTTCATAGCCCAATGGTGAGCACGGGAATGCCTACAACCAAGACTTGGATGAGAAGGCCTATTCCATATTCTCTTACGTTGGCTTAGTACTTATTCGATCAGTTAGACAGAAGTAACCCTAGTGCCACTCATAGCTTGTTTCGCGTATAGAATTGGTAGTCTTGGTGTAGGTAATTAAAGCTACGATATAATTAGGACAGTTTTTAAATTGGTATAACTGTCTGAAAATCGAATTAAAAAAAAAAATGAAAAGTTTAGTCTATACGTTTTGTTTGATGAGGAAAAAATACATTTTAGCCGACGGTATTAATATCCAAGCAGAAAGTAAAGATCATGAATGATGGAGGAGAACTCGGCATGATGACCCTAAACTGTATCATGTTTAAAATTCAGCAGGCGTAAATCTGATATTGAACATAATTTAATAGTCTTGAACGAGCTGATGGATATTATGATCTATATATACATACATGTAGTTATTTCTATGTTACAATATCTATCCTTAAATTAATTGCGCGTGTAGCATCACGTAAGCCATTAAATGCAATGCCGCAATCCCGTCTCGAGTACAACAAAAACAAATAACGCGAATGACGTATGTGATGAAGTAATTATAAACCGTTGCATATTGCTAGTCGTGAGGAAAACCTCAAGTTAATTGTTATTCTGTGTTAAGGAAAATTTTGATGCTTAGTCAAGGTTCATAAAACTAGACATTCATAAACAAGGAAATAGTTGTAACTGATTTATATTAGCCTATTGATGAATCATGACAAAACAGAAATTCGCCTTAACTATAAGTAAGAGGCAAATGTTCTAAGTAGATTTAGCATGAATAATCTATTGAATATGCAGGCTGCTTCCAACAGGTCATTGTGGAGATCATTGGGGGAGGCCTATGTTCAGCAGTGGACTTCCTGTGGCTGATATGATGATGATGATGATGAATCTATTGAATATGGAGGAAAATCGGCGTAATAAATATCTTAAAATGAAACTACGGAATTCGTGCACTTTACGTATCTAGTTTGATAATTTGAAAAATGTGAAGTTTAGTAAGAAGTAGTTCTGTTCTTCAATAGGAGCTTCTAAGGGTGTTTACATACAGAATTTCTATCAAAAATCCCTGTATGCAACCTTAATCACATAAACCATACGACAAAATATTATTGTACAAAAATCTGATTTAGGAGATACTGGTAATGAATGCATAAACATTGTTTCAAATATCCTGACTATTCTATTATCATTTACAGACACACAGCACGTCTTGGTGAATACGACACTCAGACGTCCATCGATTGCGTGAAGGATGACTGCGCAGATCCCCCACAAGACATAGCCGTGCAAGCCGGCTACCCCCATCAAGGATACACTGATAAGAACAGAAATAGAAAAGACGATATCGGTCTCATTAGACTGGCGAGACGAGCCACTCTTACTTGTAAGTATATTAAATGTTCAAGGTGTTCTTTGGTTTTGATAATGTACATGAGCGGTCGTATCGCTTACCATCAGGCGAACAGTACGCTCGTCTCACCATTCGTTTAAATAAAAGAAAATAAGTAAAAAGGGATTTCTTAAATTTTTAATTTGGAATTAATTGTAAGGACCATGCAGGTTGAATTTGTGTGACAGTGCGATAAAGATAGTGTGACGAGCATTAACATAAATATATGGACAGGGTGGAAAGAGCGTAAAGTGTTTCGACGTAAGTGGTGCGCGCGCTCCAGTACACATCTAGTGGAGTAGCAATGAAAATAGTCGTCGCTCGCAACGATTTTGAAAGTATTTGCTTGTACTATGACAGAAGGTTTAATGAAAATGAAGATAGTATTTTGTATCACCGTTCAAACGAAATTTATTAAATTAAATGATTTAATATTTATTTTAGCGCGATTTTCACAGTCGTCTTTTTGAAACTCCAAATGTACTGAAAGGCCTATCCCTAGTTTTAAATTAGTGGTAACGGGATTAGAAAAATGAATATTTTGCAATGATTAAAATTGGTATCCAAAATTAATAACCTCAAAAATTATGTTTTTAATCGTGGTATTGGTATTTTTAATTTAGGCTTCAGAGTACGTTGATAACTTAAATCAGTAGTATTTATTGTGCTTATCTTTTTAAATTTAAATAAACTTTTGTATAAATAATCTGGACATTGAAAATTACTGAGTAACTGAACCTTAACATTTACGAATAAGATATTTTTGAACGTATTTTTTGAATAGAACTTTAGTTGTGTCGTTGAGTTTAGCTACGCTGTAATTTATTTTTTCAAATCTTATTTCGCTCGATTTGTCAGTGCGTGTCTAAAGGAGGTTCGTCAGCATTTTAAAATGCCAGTCATTCAAAACCCTTTACAAATGTAAAAAAATTCAGCGATGCAAATTTTATTTTTACGCGATGTTTTATTTATTTGGAATACTTTAAAGTCTGAATAAATTGTAAATATTCTATGAATGTATATAATGTTTACATTATTTATAATAGACTCGGTGGTATAGTTGTTTAGACTCACTTTCAAACGGAAGGGCGCGTGTTCGATCCTCGTAAGACAAATTTATGTGTTCTACAAGTTTACCATACTACTTGTTTCTTAATCAGGACTATGTGTTTGAGTGTTAGATGTACAATTTTTTTCATTGATTTAATGTAGATCTGTTTCTTTTTTTATCAGCGTGAATGCGTCAATAGTCAAAAATTTCACAAATATATTAATGACCAAATGAAAAATGTTTGTCAAATAAATTACCTTAATATAAAATGAGCTAATAATTTAATATAAACAATTTTATTATCATTTCAGACTACGTGAAACCAATATGTTTGGTGGACAGTAGCCAGCGGTTGTCGGCAGGCGACGACGTCTACGTGGCTGGATGGGGACAAACCTTGAGTGGTGCGTACTATCGATTTTATGTGTTTCACATTTCCAGGAAATTCAATACCGACATTCATTGGGAATTACGTCGAATTAGTCGAGGCTGAATCAATATCAATAGCCTTATAATATTAGTGGCCTTTGATACAGTATCGATGCATTATGCAATGGTTACGCAGAAACACAATCTTTAAAGGAAGTTAACTTATAACGGTTTTATCGAGGTGTCAAAGGTCAACTGTCGACCGTGAATTGTGACGAATTTATCATTTCACAATAAATAATTGTTGGCTTAGAGTTGACAAATTTACTCAAATGACATGACAATATAATCGATGATTTATTTTTTATTTTTATTTGGGACACCCACAACTATTGTAATTAATCATAGATATATAAATATAAAACATGATCCAACAACGTTTCCACCAAAAATCAATACATATTAGAAAAAAATGAACGGGAATATTACACTATATAATGAATACAAACAGAAAACATAGTGCAGTGTAGACTTGATAGATTGATTAAACACCGATGTAAGACGATTATCCCGCGTCGGTCATACAATTATACCGGTCTGATATCATCCGTATACATACAAGATGAAATAGGACATTTACGAGAGTCAATGACGGGGTCTTACTGTCTTAAATTACCACCAGTAATTTACTATTTATTAATTGACTCATACACAAACAGCCTCCGTGGCGCAGTTAGTTGGATACCGGCTGTGAAACGTGATGATACGGGTTTGATCCCCGCACCGAGACAAATATTTATGTGATCCATAGGTATATGTTTCGAGTTTGGGTATTTATGAGACAAGTCTCTCGTAGTTCCAGATACCCACGAAACAAAACCGGATATTAGTGTAGGGTCAAAACTATGTATGTGACTGGTGGAAGTATTCATTTGTTATTTATTTATTTACAGGAAAGAACAGCCCTATAAAACAGAAGCTAAAACTGCCAATATATGACAAGGGCAATTGTGCGGCCAAATTCAGAACATTAGGAGCTGATCTGAATGAGAAACAATTATGTGCTGGTGGAGCGTTCGCCGAAGACACTTGCAGGGGCGATTCAGGAGGTCCACTGATGAAGATGAGATCTGAAGGCATTTGGGAGACCATCGGAATTGTCTCATTCGGCTCCGGCTGTGGCAAAGACGGATGGCCAGGAGTATATACATCGGTGGCTGCATACACTGATTGGATATTATCTACCCTCAGATCAACCAATGTGTGATAAAATATTTAGGAAGTTTTAGATACGTTATAACATCTGAAAATCTTTGGGAGACCATTGAGGTATAGAAGGGATCGCGAACAAAACTGTTATTATCTCTGTCACTCTTAGGCAATCACGCCATGTCTGTCTCGTTTCATTGGGTTTCCGCTGTCCTGATGGGAACATGCGTAGTGCGGACAGATTTTGATCGCAATGCCCGCTCTGTTTTACAACTCAATGGGTGAGACCTATGTCCAGTGAAAATCTTGTAGTTGACATGAATTGTGCAATGGTCCCCAATCTTTATCAGTCAGGCGCTTTAACCCAATAAGTCGAAATAGTTAGAATGATACTTAAGTACACAGGCACAAAAATTGAGTGAGGAGGAATTGCTTCGCGGCGCTCTCCTTCACTTTCTACAGTGCATGAGGGCGCCGCGTCGCACACTTTGGGAACCCGTGTGTTAGTATTCATAAGACTTGTTTTTCCTCTATGTACAAGTAAGTAGTTAATTGGAGATTGCTCTCTGACCCGCGATAAAGATGTGATTGTGATAATCTTTGACGCTTTCTATGTTTATATGTTTTGACTTTGTGTTACGTTGCGTTCTGCGACCACTGGTATGTTTATTAATTTAATATCAAAACATAATGCTCAACATTTGCCACGTGAATAATAAAGTGCGATAATTATTTTTACAAAATATTTACGTTGTTTCATTTATTTACAATAATTGTGTGTTGTGTTATTTGTTAAAGTATTAACTACATTGATATGTCGCTAATTTAACCGCGACATATTAATGTGGAAATGTTTCATACAATTTCTTCATGAATAGCGTCGATTGATATAATAAATCCAATTTATTCGGCTGTATGAGATTCACACACACAACCCTTAATAATTCCTTAAATTCAGCCATAAATACAAATATAGTAGACAAATTGAATAGTATCCACGAATATATTTTGCTGGTTATTCAATTATTTTTCTCCCTTTCCGTTTCTTAAGATATTGTGTAATATGTTATATGTCTTATTGCTCAGGCAGTTAAATCATTTCACAAAACGATTTCTAATATTGATCTCTATTTGTAACCAGAGATTTACCGATGGCATGTCGCTTCGAAAATGTGACAGGCGACACGCCTTATTGATCCATATGTTTTACTTTGGCTTGCAATCATATCTTCCACCTAAGATGTGAGGGGCGATGTGCCTGACGCTATTCAGGCCTTATTAACGTTCAGCAGGCACATCGAATAGCATACCAAAACTGGGAATCCATCCCACATCCTTACAATTCTGTATACTGCCATTTAATTTAATCTACAAAATTTATGACAGCAAAGGCTTACAAATATCACGCCTTTTCGCATAGCAAAACTATTCCCAGCGGATAAACCTACGCAAAATTCACCCGAACGATTTAATTATCCGTACCGTATTCCATCGCGCCACTTAACTTGATTGTCACCAACACCTATATGCAAATGATACTTTCCGCGTAATTGAATATCTTTGTACCGTCGGAACTCGATGACTTTTGGGACACCCTATTTAGTCAATCAAATTTAATTTACATATGACGCTCTTTTGGTTTCGAAGTTTGAGTGCTGAATGGTAAATGAGATAGGTATTTCAGATATAACTGTCTATATATTTGTCCTATAATGGCCTCTTTATGACTGTAAGTTCAATGCAGTTCACAAAGACTAATAATGAAATAAATAAATTTACCCAATAGTTATGGTACTGATACATTTATTATTCATTTATTGTAATGATAAAATCTAATAATGAAAGCTAGCTAGCTAGCTAGTGTTGCCGTAATATTATATTTTACCTTACCTAAGATTGTGATATTGCATCCTTTTTTTTAATTAAATAAATATACCCAACAGTCACATACATAAGACCGAGTCTTGTGTCGTGGGTATCTGGAACTATTAGAGACGGAATTTCGGTGTCACAAACACTCCCAGAACCGAAACAAATACTGATGGTTCACACAAATATTTGTCTCGGTGCGAGGATCGAACCCACTGCCAACATGTTCAAGGTGGTCGCTGGTCCAAATCTCAGGGCACCTCTTACTTTTTGAAGTCGTTTGTGTGTTGATAGTCAATCACCACGCGCTAAAACGGTGAAGAAAAACATCGTGAATAAACCTGCATAACATAGCGATTTATATGAATTTCTATGGTATGTAAAGTCCGCCAACCAAACTAAACCAGCGTGTTGGACTAAAATACTTAACCACTCTCAATCGTACTCTTGTTTGTAGAGGAGACCCGAGCTCTGCAATGGGACGTATATGAGTTGATACGAATACTATAGTACTTACCTATTTATTTCTCTTTATCCACTGTCATTAATCTTGTCATACAAATAAATGCAACAGCAAGTCCTGAGCCCCTATTAAACACACAAGTCTTGAATTAGTATTCTATGATTGAAATTAAGCATTTAAGCCTTTGTTTACTCGAGAAATGCGATTTACATAATCTATAGAAATATTTTAATTAAAAAATGAATATTTCATTTAAACACTTCGTCGAAATGTAATATCGTGCGTAATAATAAATCTCGCCATAGTAATTTCAACAACAAAATAAAAACATGGTACAAATTGAATATTTTACCTGGCGTGAAAATATTTCGCTCGTGATATCCCAGTCCCCACTGAGACTGATTTCAATTGGAGCAAAAATAGGTACATTCTTTTGTACACACTTGATACTTTATATGTTGTGACTTAAGCCTTTATTTTAATGGTGAATATGATTTTCTTAAAATTATTACTTTTTTCGAGTGACAAACTACATCTTTTAAGGAAATGCCCTTTACTTGGTGAGACTTATAAATAAAATTCTTGTTTGATGGTTTGAAATGAAAGAATTGTTGTTGTCAAAAACAATTTAAGCAAGTTCAGATTGTAAAATCTGGGGGCGCGGCCGAGCCCCCGTCCAAGTCGAGCTATAGGCCGTAACATCCTTTTCTCGAAGCAATTCAGACCATTTTCAACCCCCTATAACTTCGTTGTGGCTAAAGCATGAAGCCTGAATTTTCAGTTACTAAGCAAGCATTGTGTAAACATGGTATATTTAAAATTTCATTCAATTTGAACCAGTAGTTTAAGAATTGTAACTAGTCAAATTTCTTAATTTTGTCACTCACTGACTGACCGATCATCAAAAGTCTAAGGCACTTCTAGCTGACATAGAACCTTCAAATTTAGAATATAATTAGTGTTTAGTGTCTAAAGCAAGGGAAAATTCAAACATTTCATAATTTGTGTCTAGTTTTCTAGATAGACCAACTGCGTGAATAACTTTGTAATCCCATATAAATGTATAGGATTACAAAGTTACATTTGCAGTTAATGAATCATTGTACCCGTATATAATGGAATAATAGTTATAGATAGATATCTATATATATGAGGCATAACAGGAGGGGATATAGAGAGGGAAATGGTGTATTCAGCCCATGAAACTGTCTAACATTCCTCTAGAAAAACATGACGAAGAAAAACTTGCAAATAAATAGACTAAATAGCTCGAAAATATCAATTACAATGAAAGAAAGAACATTAATAATCAAATCCGCTATATTTGTGATAAATTGATACCTACAATTTATTTAGTCCTTAAGGGACCTTCTATATAAAGTTATTACGTTAGTTATTACCATATCAATATTAAAAATTCTTTACGTTTTAAATAAATAGATCGACTTGGCCAGCAGCATTATGTACAAATTGTACGATACATAATGTTTTCATGCGATGGCCAAGTCGATCTATTTATTTAAAACGTAAAGAATTTTTAATATTGATATGGTAATAACTAACGTAATAACTTTATATAGAAGGTCCCTTAAGGACTAAATAAATTAATCGACTTGGTATTACATGCATCTCACAACTTTTTGGGGTAGAAAACCTGAGCTGCGAGACTTGGATTTTTTTTACAGGATATTTATGTCGGGTACAACCATGACGACTACTTGGTTCTGTATGGAAAGTTTTAAATATCGTTCTTCAATGAAATCTAAAGTGTATTAACATGACAATTGCATCAAAATACATTTTCAAAATATATGAGTGTATATTTTTTCCTAATAACATCAAAATTAAGTACGATTTTTAAACTTGTAATAAATAATACTTAATGTAAACCGAACCGAATAGAGTACATCACAAGTCATATATTACATTAAAAACCTACACATCTGAATTAAACTAATAGGGGTGTTCGAAAAACGGGGAAAATGTCGTTCCAAACTAGAACAAAGTAGAAAAAATAAACGGTAAATCATAACTGAGAATATATTCATTTATTTCCCGTAAGATAACATATACGGTAAGGGGAAACGGCAATCGGAACGTAAAAATTACGACTGTTTAAAAGTAGGCGTCATTTACATAAAACTACTTTGTTGGAAATGATATACCGATGCAGACCCCACTTATTTGTTTTCCGTTGAAGAATTATTGATACCATATCAATTCGTATTCCATCTAACGGAGATAAATGAATTGAGAGTTTTGTCATTTGATGTAATTGTTTTCGTGCAACTTCTAAATAAATATAATATATAATCTAATAAATCCATCAATCTCTGGTAGTTCGTATGGACATCTTGTGAGTGGACGTTCGAAATTATGCTTATTGCCATTGCTCAGGCTTATTGACAGTCCGCTGAGTTTCTGTGTTTCTGAACTGAGTATCAAAGACTAATAGCATTGCTAAAAGATTTAAATATATTTTCAGTCATATTTTTTGCATACTACAAAGTACCAATTGTAGTAAAAAAAAAAACATATTTTAGTTATAAATAAATTAAAATCAAATTACTCAGAATATTTTATTATTGCTATTATTATTATTTATTATTGCCGCAAACATAAGCAATATTACTCTAAAAATATATTGTTCTGTTATTAGCAACTTCAATAAATACATTGTTATTTTAGCCTGTAAGCATGCAGTTTCATTTGAAAGGCAAATTACTTTTAGAGTGCCCCTGCTAAGAAATATTTTTCTTATTTTTAGATCTTACATCTGCATCTTACGCTTTTCTGTGGCTTGTAAAAGGTAATTCGTCAAATTTATGCACTTGCCTATATGTGGTCCCTACTCGAGCAATTATCGGCCCTGTTAGGTTTTAAATCTTCACCGATTAAAAACAAATATTACAAATTGATCATTATTCTGTCAATAAAATTATATCCAATGTCCTTGAAAGATTGAAAAACATGCCGTGTGTGTAATATACCATAGCAATCGATAGGAAACATCTGTCATGTTCGTGAACAATAAAGATCTCAATCGTATATCCTATAAAAACTCATTCACGAGATGTAATACCGCCTGTTGGAAAATGTCTTTGAAAATGAGTTATGGTATTTTAAACCTGTTCGGTTTTTTGTTGTGGTTCTATGGCGCTTTGGCTGATGATTGTGAAGTAAGTAAAAAATATATTCTCTTCATTGATATGATTTCTTTCTTTTTCACTCTGTATAAATATCTCTATACAAAATGATGTAATATTCTATCATTGAGTGGAGGGCTAAACCACCAAACAAACTTCCAGATGTATATTTTTTTATGAAACGCCTGAAAAGTATTTATTATACCGGCACAGCAAAGTGACACTCCTCCTGATAACTACAAAGCTTATAAGATATAATTTCGTCTGGCAACAAACGATCATCTTTCTCCATTCCATACAATAGGATGGTGTGTCCAAGATTTTTTATTGACCAGTATGTAATGGTTCCTAAAAAGTATTGCTTATAAAAAACATGAATTTGAGAACAGCATCAAAATTGGATGAAAAATGACTGAGATATTAATATTTTTAAAAATGCCATGGGGACACTCGTTGTCTCTTTCACAGGCAACCTTATGGGAGATGAAGTCACGCCGTGCATGTTGCATCCTTTTCTATTACTCCTACCACCAAATTTAATATATTTCTTTCTGTTTATGATTATGCATAAGCCTTTCGATATAAACAATAATAAAAATATAATGATACTAGACTTATACCAATTCAATTGCTTCTTTGTTATTCTTTGCTAGGTGGAATACGTGGCAGCGTTCAAGGAAGACATATACTCGTGCGATGATTTCGACAACCAAATGTTGAACGCTGAGGGATTGAAGTTAAGTGCTGGCGACGGAGAAGGGGAAGAGGAAAGTATGACGATGACTGGAAGTATATTGCTTAGTAGGGAAATAGAAGAAGGATTTGCGGTAAATTCTTTATTCTTTTAAGTATAACGTTTAATTTAATTAATTTTTTTGGTTCTTTATACGTAGCACTTGGCTAGTGGCATTGACACGGGCTTAAGCGTTTATAGTAAAGACGAAAGAAATTGAAAGGGTTATACTAAAGTACCTTTCGACGAGCAGGCAAACAAACAACCAGTTACTTGTATCAGATGTTGATGTGATGTCATCACAAGAGATGTACAAAAAGCACGAAGTATTAATGGCCGATGATGCTGCAAAGTTTCACAATGGAGGCGATGTGTGTACAAGGGAAAAATGAAATTTTCAAAGAGGCTGCTTGCAGACTGACAGGTCGTTGTGAAATACTTAGGAGAGGCCTATTTAAAGCATTGGTTTCCTATGGCTGAGTACTTGAAAGAGAATACTTGTAAGACATAACTGTAAGAGCACACACACACACACACACTGATAACTGTAAGACTGCACACTCATAACTGTAAGAGCTTGCTTATGCTCTACAGGCTTTTAAAAATACAGTGGAAGTATAGGAATTATAGGTTCTACTTATTTTAGAAAATAATATTATAGTCTGTGTGGCGCAGTTGGTTAGACGACAGCTATGAAAGATGAGACCGCGGTTTGTTCCCAGCACCGAGACAAATTTAGCTCTCGTAGCTTCTGATACCCACGACATAAGACTCTATACTTGTGAGGGGGCAGGACTATGTATGTGACTGTTGGGTGTATTTATTATTATCTGTATCAGTCCATATGTCGGCACAGGCCTCCTCTACAATCGAGAGTACGATTGAGAGGTTAGGCCATATAGTCCACCACGCTGCACGTATGCAGGTTTCCTCACGATGTTTTCTTTCATCGTTTTAGTGCGTGGTGGTGGACTATCAACACACACATGACTGAAAAGTCAGAGGTGTGCCCTGGGATTCAAACCCGTGACCTCCGTGAACGTGATGGCAGCCGCATCTAGTCCATTTACCAACAGGCCACCACGCATTTCACTTGTATTTATTATTATATATTTAGAAAGTAAAACATTTCAGATACAAGTAGAGATATACAAGGAAACAGAACTTGGCAATAAGGAGTTTGTAAACGGGGCTAGATGGGACATATGTAGTAATATGCAGAACACAGAAGCACCTTGGTATCCCGTGATGGAATGTCTGGGGGTTACTGAATGTCCCATACCAGTTGTAAGTAGGATTTTAACTGGACAGTTATTGATACTCGTGAACAATCAATTTTGAGCAGTATAAATTAACTAAAGAGTGCCTCGGTGGCTTAGTTGTACTACGGTACGCTTACAAAGCTGAGGTCTCGGGCTCGAATCCCGGGTTGGGCAAAGTGATATTGGATTTTTCTATTCATTATCAGCCCAGAGTCAGGAATTAGTGCCCGATATGGCGATAGGCTCGCCACCTATCACATTGTGGGACGGAATATACTGACGAAATGTGGGTGCCCTGGCACCTCTGCCTACCCCTTCTGGGAAAAAGGCGTGAGTTTATGTATGTGTGTATGTAAATTAATTTTTATATATATGACTAGCATCTACTAGTCATATCTTTATCTGACGGATTGGCTACTGACAGGTTATTCAAACAGATGTACGGATTACCTAAGATCAAAAGTCCTGGGGATTCAGGTTTATGTCCGACTGCCAAGTATGAATAAAATCTTTGATGTTTTACCACTCTCGTTTTTTAGCCCTTCATAACATTATACGGGCGTTAAATAACTTTATAAAGCCCCATTTGCACGAAGAGAGTTTATCGCAGCGAGAATCGTATGCCAATACATACAAATATACATAATATACACGATCTAACTTTTTAATATCCTTACGATAATCGTATCTTCGAGGCGAGAAACTCTCCTCGTGTATAATTAAGACTATATATTTTCCAGAAAGAGTATCCCATCGAAGACCTACAAATATCGCTAGATAGTGTGAAGAACGTCATGACCCATGAGTTTTGCGGCGACTACGAAGTACATTTATGCGTTGTGGACGATTTAGACGAGCTGTCATGTCACATCATAAACTTGGGTATTGTAGAGAAACCTAGTGAAGATTGTAAACGTTGATATTTGGATATTAAACATGTGAAAGTTATGAGCCTTTATTATTTTGTAAATATGAGTAGTGGAGTAGCTCTTTATATTAAAATATAATATTTATCTGTATCTGTATCAGTTCATATACGTCCCACTGCAGGGCAAGGGCCTACTCTACATTCGACGAACGATTGAGAGAGGTTAGGCCATATAGTCCACCACGCTGGCCTAGTGCGGGTTGGCGGACTTACATACCATAGAAATTTTTATAAATCGCTACGGCATGCAGGTTTCCTCAGGATGTTTTCCTTCACCGTTTTAGTGCGTGGTGATTGACTATCAATACCCACATGACTCCGAAAAGTCAGAATTGTGCCCTGGGATTTGAACCCGCTACCACCGTGAACGTGTTGGCAGCCGCGTCTGGTCCGTTTACCAACAGGCCACCACGCACTTTTTTTTATATTTATATCTTAAATAAATCAGATTGAGTTCGATCTTTGTATTACAACTGATTAATGAATAAAACCATGTCGTGTCGTTAATAAAAACGTTCCAGGTCCAAATCCCCTTCACATTCGTCATTCTTAGTCCCCAAAAACCGGCAACACTCCTATTCTTTTAGGACTATTTTGACTATCTAGGAGTTTGTAGACAGGCGGCAATTATTTCCAACAAATTATTTTACACATCTCACAACTCAAAAGTTAATTCCACCTATCTGTGAATAACATAATTCCTTACTCTATATATATTTACGCTCACGCTAGTAATCAAGGTACCGGAGAGAATTATACGAAATTCCCCCGTGAAATTAATGAGGGTAGAACAGTTTTTTGGGCTGACCAAAAGCCGGACATCCCCGGCACGCAGACGCCGAGTTAATAACGCTTGAAACACCTCACTGCTATTATAATTTGGGCATCTATTTTTTGCTGTAATTAAATTCTTTGTTTTTAATTACCTGTTGTTTGGAAGTTTTTAGGTGTGGAAACTTTGCGACATTAAACATGCGGCTAAATGCATTTAAATATGTTTATTGGGTGCACATTACCTACATCAAAATTTAACAATTATTGCATCAATCTTAATAAGAAACTTGACTTTCATATAGTACGTACGAATTCAAGCTGTGCACACCTATAATTGGTATACACATTAGAATTATCCCGCCATAAAGATTATTTTTAGTTATATAATATTTGATGTATGTACTGTTGATGTGCCTTATTTAAAATAAAATAAAATAAAATTCGAATAAGCAGTTTTTAAACAAAAAAAAAACACATTCGACAGTATAGACATTAGTTTTATTTATTAGATACGAGATTATTATTGATACATTATTATCACATTAAGTTTTCGATCTGAGACGAATTTGATAGTTTTTCATATTCTAATCGACTTTTGAATAACACATTTAAATATATGTTCGCTGTCTGCACTTTTTCAAAAAAATAATATTACGCTGCATATGAAGATGTCTGAAAGGAACGAAAATACTTAAGCTAATCCGCACAAAAATAAAACTCATTATTCAGAACTAAAAGTCTCTAACGTTCATAAAGTTAGAAAAACATACGCGAAAACTGCATTATAAGTAGCTCCGCGGGTCAATTTCACCACAGAGAAATGCATTCAGAGTTTAAACTCCACTATTGTTCGGCAGTTATTTATTCTTTTTTTTTCACAAAAATATTTAATAATATTTTATTTTGAATACTGGTTAAATACCATTAAAATAAAAAATAGTTTAATGCATAAAAGTAATATTTGTCTAAAACAAAATTAGGGATGCGTTAAAAATATTAGCAAATTATTTATTTGGGCCCAGCTTAGCCCGGGTGCATTTACAATTTTTTGAAAATGTTATTGCCTATGTTAATCAAAGATAATGTAGGATTCTAGAGGTGAAAGACTTTTTCAAATCAGTCCAGTAGTTTCAGAGCCTATTCAATGCAAACAATCAATAAACTCTTTCTCTTTTATAATTTAGTTCAAAATGTATCTATAGTTACATATCTTTAAAAATAATTTAATATTAGTATAATTTATAATTATTTTCAATAAATAGAATACACAACTTACGGAAAATTAATATAAAAATTGAAATAAATATTTTCTGTATCGCTATAAACTATGTAATTTTGCCATACTGTCTCCAAATTCACTGCATCGCCCGTATGCAAATGGATACGCCAACTCGTCGTTCCAACGATTCCAAATTGTAATATTATTCAAATAACACATTTATACGTCATACGGATTTATGTACAGACTGTATTAAGAATTTAATTATGACTCTCAAGTTACGATATCACTTTTTCCAAGCACCACCTAATTTGAATTATATCGTTTTCATTGGCAATAAAAGAATTGATTGGCCCGTTTGTGCCATAAAAATCTTTATGTGACACCAGTGCAGATTTTATTTTGTTTTTATATGTAGAGGAATTGTATTTTAGAATTGCAAGTTTAGTTTTGTAAAATTTGTTGTCTAACATGAGAACATGGAGTATACGATTTATTGGTTAGGCAGGAAACTTATCTTTCATCATTGACATACATACTTATATGGACATGGCGGAAAGCGCGTAAAGCGTGCCGACGTAAGTGGTGCGCGCGCTCCAGTACACGCCTACGCTCCACGTTACTAAAATTAGTCTTGGCTCGCAACGATTTTGAAAATGCTTGCTTGTATTGTGACAGATAGTGTTATTAAAATGAAGATAATATTTCGTATCACCGTTTAGATGAAATCTATTAAATATAATCGATTTTAGTGTGGGGTTGGAATATGTATGTGACTGTTAGGAGTATTAATTATTTATTGATGAACAGGTGAATTTCATATCTAAATTGTTGTTTTCTTACTTCACATACAAGATTATTAAACTAGGCTCGTTATTTCATTCGTCTTTAAATTTTCTTCTATTAAATGTATGCGAGAATAATACTTAAGAAAGGTGTTTGTAGATATCATCTTACATTCATATTTCGTCCATTTTTACATGCTCTTTTAAACACCAATTCACTGAATAAAAGCATAAAATAAATACACAATTTTACAGAACAGTAAAGACATCCCCATAACACTGGAATTATTACAAGAATTTTCAAAATTTCCGCGTTTGAAACGAAATGTGCATAATTACAAACATTCCTTCGCACAAAGATTGCATTCACAAGCGAATAAGATTAACAAAGCGTCTCGCACAATGCACAAAGGCGAATAACCAAGACTGGAGTAATTTCCTTAGACCCGGTGTGCTTCTTAGAAAATTACTGCTCTTCCTTTGTGGTTTTCATGGTAGACGCTGTTATTATTATGGTGCTACACGACTTATTCCAATAGCGCTGTTAAATAAATAAGCTTTTATTAAATTTTGTCATGAACAAAAGCAGCTTGTAATGTAAATAATTATTACTTGTGACACTTTACGCCTGGCTTCATCAGCAGGTATATCTTTATTTTGAAATATGTGGGCAAAACCCGCAACTTTGTCTGCGTGATTAACTATATTTACAATATGTTTTATATCTTAAAAAAGATACTACGTCCCCATTTATCCCCTAAAAATGACAAAATTCAAAAACTCCGAATTACGTCACTATTTATTTGTGAGTATCCTATTGTGCAAATTATGTGGCCTATTACTTACTTTATCAACAACAATTTCCCGCCTTATCTGCTCTTAAAACATAAAAATCCAATACCTTACAATTGGTATTTACATATCTGTAATGAGTAGATACTATTAAACGTAATAAGTTCCTATCTCTACATTTCTAATCCCGGAACCACGCACAATTTACTTATGAGTAGGTAGTATTATTTGCACAGAATCCATGTATGTTTTAAATTAAAGTTGCTTATGTCTATAAATTCTCGTAAAATAAATTATCTAAGGAGACACAATTCTAATTTCGAAGTTCATATTTTAAACCTGATATTGCAACAAAAACTTTCCTTCTTTTGATAATATCCTTCTTTTTTGAAGTCGATTAAAAAGCATGTCACAAATCGCAAATGATTCCCCCAAACCTCTAGCAAGCGTCAACAAATAAAACAGGAAATTCGTAGAAAACACTTAACACACCCGCCGGACACTCGCGCACTATTTACTAAATTGAGGGAGCGTGCCCGAAGGACTCTCGAGTTGCCGAAAAAAGGGGAAAATCAAAGCGCAACTAAGGTGGCCGGGAACTCATAAAAGTAGTGCGTTTGAAGACACCGTTTCTTGGAAGTGAGGAACTTATGGCGTGTCATTTGAGGATTGTGTTTCAATATGTAGTTATAATTGAAATGTAAGTTGAATAAGATCGTATTCTCTTGGTTATTAGAGACATAGTGATAATACATATCTGCCAACCCAGACTAAGCCAGAATGTTGGAATATATCGTCTAAACACTCTCAATTGTAGTCTCCATTGTAGAAGAGGTCCGTGTCCGGCCCAGTGCAGTAGAATGCATTTGGGCTGATACAGATACAGAAAACAATGAGATCCTTTTATCATATGCAATGTTTTGTATCGAGAAAGGCAACAGTATTATAAAGTTTATCAGCGCCACGAATATTACAACGACCATAGCAATAAAACGTACCAAAACAGACATTACTTTTAATTGGTAAAATATAACATTTCAATTAAAATCTATTCAGATAATGATGATAAATATCATCAGTAACAACCAAAATTACAAAATAGAACATTAAATTCCCGCTAAGAGCAAAACACATAAAGTGTGGGTGAAGTGGACAGAAAAAGCCGCACGCATCAAAAAAATGTGATAACTAGCGTAAGGAAACTGGGAGGGTCCTCATGCTCCCAATAATACGTCGCGGACTTCGCAATAAAATTGTCAAGTGGAAAATGCTGCCATTGAGGTATTAAACCGGAGCGGACATTGTGATCAAAATATTTGCGCACTGTGTACCAACCAGCCGGCTTAGTACGACGTATCGAGAATATCTTTATATCGACGTATCTCAAACACATAATATAATTTGACGATGTTGATTCATTTTAATTAATTGAACTATTGCTTGCAAGCACATGACGCAAAAATATGTCAATGTGGACATTTCTTGTATTGAGACAATTATGCGACCTGGATAAAAGGTTTATCAAATTATTACTTTTGAAGATCATTTTACAGTAAGGTTAAAAACAATAGTTTGTTCCCTAAATGCCGAAATATTAAACAATTATTTATGGAAACCGTCAATCGACCTCTGCAGCTAAATTTTTTGACATGCTTTATTATTGCGAGCATGATAGACCGAGAGGCCAAAGTCAGCACAATGGAGAGGGATGATAGTCTTACTCAGTAGGTGTGACAGAGACAGAAAAAGAAATAACAGTACGCGTGCCGTTCTTTCTTTCCTCATATTGTTCGTAGTGTCCTCTCTATTTGTAATCCTCGTATCTCCATGCTTACAGCGCACCCTGCTCCGCTCCAGGAAGCAAATAATGTAGGTGTGATGTATCTGTTAAGTTAGATGGGGATTTTTGTAAATGTTGAGTGCTTTATTTGCAGGAAGTTTCAATTCCTTTTAGCTGGGCACCGAATCGATTTTGCGATTAAACTTTGTATTAGGATGTGGTGAAAATGCTTATGTGGATTTTTGTTTGCTGTGGCTTAGGTCTTATGAGGGATATTATAAATAGAGTGATCCACTTATAATACATGATTTGTATTTATTTATTTATCCTTTTTTGCACAATACATAGTACCAATTAAATTGAGAAATAACATAATAAAAAAGTACAAAGGCGGATTTTCGTACTATTATACAACTCGATTGAAAAAGGTTAACCACAGGTTGAATTAAAAACATACTTTTATTTGGTATGCCGTATATACTACCACCAACTTGCTACAAAAAAGAACGAATATTGTGTTAATGAGATACGTTATAGATAGGTATAATGAATTTGTTAAAAGTTGAAACTATAAATCAACAATCTATGCAGACAAAATAAATATTTGTGGACATAAACCTACAATATTGACCATTGATTTTTTTTTTTTATTGCTATGAATGGCGAGACGAGCATGCCGTTCGCCTGGTGGTAAGCGATACGACCGCTCATGAACAGTAGCAAAACCAAACTTTTATGACTAATTTCATTGAAGTCACGCAATGTTAAGCAAAAGGCAAATAAAAGAATCCATTGCAATCACAGAAACTAATTTAAATGTGCATAATAGGATGTCCCATTTCATTTTGTATGGGGCCTCGCGACATAGACATTTAGGAAAAAAGTTAATGGTGCTTAAAGCTTGGACGCTGTCCTGCAATTACGAATTAAAAAGTTCGCCAGCCGGACCCCGCTTTTTTCTCATTTATTTGGATGTGAAGAAGATAATATTGCGCCCCAAAATATACCGTGGTGCATGCAAATTTAATTTCTAGCACGGTGCCTTTTGAGTTCCAATTTGATTGTCGCCGTTCCCAATTACTGTTAATGTTATTTCGTATAAGGACATTCCTGTATGTATGTTTATTTAAAAGCGACAGAATTAACTTTAACGATGTTTATGTGGATTAGAAACATTTTGAATAGAAAATGTGAGTGATCTGATTTCTGTATTTTGAAAGTCATGAATGAATGGATAAAGGATTTCCATTTATTCAAAGCTAATCAGAAATAAGGTTATTAAATGTATGTATTTTTATATTTTTATTACATCTATACTGTAACTGTTAGGTATGGGACTACTTTACAATCAAAAACTTGATTAAGAGGGCTTAGATCTTAGTCTACGGTTTATCGACGGAATAAAGCGTGCTATAATCTCAGAGTAAACGGAATCAAAATAAAACTTGGTATATTATAGTTATGTCAATACTATGTGTTTGGCTGTTGAATTTATTTATAGTAAGTGTTTTTGAGCCTATATTGTGTCCCACTACTGCGCAAAATCCTCCCCTTAATATTGAATTATAGAAAATTTAAACGCAATAGATCAGTTCTTAATACTTTATAGAACATAAAAATACTATATTTAGTTTCATATAATTCTCCTTCAATACTCTAAGGTTGCAAAGATTTGTAGTCCAGAGGCGTCCCACAGTGCAAACATATTTTAAACCAAACATAGCGGTCATAAAGATGCGGTTATATTTCTACGGAGAGCATTTACATATAAAATATTTTTATAACGTGACAAGTTATGACGCGGGAGCGATATAAAATCCTTAGTGCTCTGTCAAAGCGTTTGGCGACGTGTCGGTCTCGTTCCGAGATGGAATAAATAATAATAAAAGTTTTAAAGTTTTTAACGTGTATGTATATTTTTAAACAAGCAATCGGCTTCACTAAAATGAAATCGACGTGGATATCATAGGTGCATTAGCGATCTTAGGAAGCAGAATAAAGGAGAAAAAGAGAAAGGTGAAATTATAGAGGTTTTTTACACTGGTTTTGGAAATATAGTGATATCGCTAGCATCAAACCAGCCTCTGCGTACAGAGAATGGTTTTCATCGAGTCAAGTCAAAATATTTTATAACTCAAAATAATATTTCAAATCAGTGTAATGATGAATGAATACCGTTTCGCAACCTGCTGTAGCTTTGAAGAAGAAACGTCACACAAAATTCCCTCACACCAACTTTTATTTCTCCTCTTATTTTCAATAATGATACATGATCAACATTCTACTAAAAGACGCACATAATACGCAAGTAATAAAACAACCGCATTGTATAAAAATGAATAACAATATGTAATAAAACGTTGTGAGAACGTCTCGTCGAGATTAGGGGGGCTCCACATTATTGTTACAATATTATTTTGTTGTTTTATGACGGGACAAATAATAAGCGCCGTGGCATTTATGACTGAACAATAAAATTCGTACAAGGGGTCCGTTTGTTCTGATTTCGTCGTGCTCAGTGAAGAAGTTATAACTGGTATGTGCTGATATTAAATACTGTTTATGGTTTTAGTTTAATCCGGCTATTGATATTCATGAGTTATTGTGTGATTGGAAATGTGTGCTGTGAGATATTTTGAATGGGAGTATTATTGTCTTATTAATTTGGCGCAGCAATAGGCGCTTTAAAAGTCATTAATAATTAAAAATAAATTAATAAATAAAACATAATTAAAAAATAAAATTAATAATTGGGAATCTAGAGTGCCTAACTACTAGACACAATGAGACTTAACATCTTATGGCTCAGAATGTCGTGAGCAATTGAATACCAAGCATTGCTTCGTAATACATGGAGTTTGGTTTTGCTACTGTTCAAGGTCGTATCGCATACCATCAGGAGAATGACATGCATGACATACTAATAAATCATGAGTTTTATCGCACATTTTTATCCTAACCCAACAAAGCGTCTAAAATGCATCTTATGATTAATGTAGTGCAGTCCAAATACAACATCAGTTGACACAATATAAAAATATTTTAATAAATTAACTTAAAAAAATTCGCTCCGTTCAGTTCGTTCAAAAATATCGATAATAATTAAAACCAGCTTCTCATATCGGCTTTGTTTATTTTGACACTATTAATTTTGAAAAGTATATCGGAGTTTCCACTTGCCCTGGTCAAAACAAAAGGCACTCGCGCCATTGAGATCGATGTTGGCCGAGGGCCACCGTCGATGTATTTACGGCTTACTGCCCCGTAAATTCAACGATATCTGTTGTAGCCTGCAGCTATACTGCGTATACCAACAAGGTAACAATTCATATATGCTTATAGGAAGCTAATGGCCGGCCCATGGCACTGACTCATGGCTAAGAATGCTAAAGAACGATCTAAGAGCTGTTAAAAAGTTTTATGGTGACTTTGAGTTACAAAGACTTATAATTTCATAAGCTCACGCCTGAATCCCTAAAGGTGTCGGTAGCGGGTAGAGATGACAATAGTGTGGCCTATACCAAATGTTATTTCTTCTATTCGCTTGCAGTTCTCATTTTTTTCATGGTAAAACAAAGTAATTATTATGTGCTTAACAAGGAATGCAGGGATAGATAGTTGAAAGATTTTTATTAGTCCCAAGTTTACATAATTAAGCCGGTCTGGTCGAATTTCATTAATGGGTTTTTATTCAGATGGATCGAGTCGTTTTACTTAAAGAATTTACGTCAAAGTAAATATCAGTTCACGTAACAGTCTGCTTCACTAAAACACAAACATTAAGCACTTTAAAAAACTCTAAGACGTTCTACAAACAGCACAAAAATACGAAGAGAAAAACATTTCTGCACTGTAACGCGAACACGAAACAAAACGAGCCAATCGCGTTGAAGTTCCAAAGTACCAATGCACTCCTTGTTGGGATTGGAGCTATGTCTTACTAATTGTGAATAAGAACTCCGCACAGTTCCCCTTTGTTAACTAAATTAAATTAATTGCAAGGAAATATTTAAATAGAAGAAGCGCGGCATCTCAGCAGTGCAATTGGCAGGAAACCTTACAACTCGCTTTGTCTAGACTTTAACTAGTCGAGACGCTTGTTTTAAACTGTACTTTTTAGTTTCACTCATAACAATATCATATTTTGTGGCGGTATTTTTGTTTTAGATGCTGTTGAAGGAAGGAATGTAAGAATGTACTCATATAGTTCAATTGTCTGTCTATGTGTAAGTCTTTCTTTTGTGAGGGTGTAATGAAGTTTCAATTTTAAAATGCTGCTTCCTACACTCGTGAGTTACTTTATTTTCGTTTTCTAAGAAACATATTTCTATACTTTGATAAAATATGCGATAAGTTTATTTCTAAATGTTACCTTGAATGAATGTGGGAATAGTTCTATGTCGGATCGTATAAAACAAAGATTGTCTTTGTAATCTTGAATGGAAAATTGTCTTGTTTATTTGCATCTTTAATTACGTGATAATCCGTTGTCCTAAACCTTCCATCGTCTTCCATTGAGTTATCTGCGATGACGTCTTTCCGTTCTTCAACATCTTAATCAATCATCATGTAATTCTTTCCACCTTAAGTACTTTCATTCGTCATCTCTTTCACATAAATCGTTCCATATCAGTCTTTCGTCTAAAGTTTCATTCTAATAATCTTTCTTCATAACATTCAAATCCTACATGAATTTATCTATATATTAACTTAACAGAAACCGTATAGTAAGTGCCAGAGCTATGTGGTTGTTGAATACACTACACGGGTTGGTTCGAGGGGAAAGTATCATTGTTACAGGGAAAATCCACGGGAACTAAAAGCTTTACTATTGTGTTACGTCGTGTGAGATTTCAGGGAACCGAAATGCTAGGGCTAGATGGATAAAAATGTTATATTTGGCAACAATCAACACAACACAATATTAGAAAATAATATTAAGACAGGCCACAAATACGAATTCACACGTGGGTTATTGTTACCGCAATCAGGACATAACTCAACAATACGAAGGGCTTCTAGAAGCTAAGCGCTGGTAATTCTGCTGGTACTTAGTTTTTTAGTGGTGAGATATTAATCAGTATAGCGACCACCTAATAAGATGCTGAGAAAACTGTTCATTGTGATCCATTCAAGCGATTCAGGTTTTATATGCACTTATAGTTTCAGCTAGGCCGGCAATATTTCGGCAAGGTCAATCAAATCAAATCAACTGTCGCAGTTGATTCAGTGTCTAGTATAATATTACCAGTGTATGCAAACACACAAGCAAGGTTTTAGACCGATCCTAATCACATTATTTACCTAACGACCCGTTGTCGATCGATAGGTTCATAAAAGCCAATTACACCATCCCCATACAAAGTTGACGTCAGACGCAATCCGGCTAGTTTGTATCCAGTGTGGTATTAATAGATTAAACCGACTTTGAAGTGGAGTTGAAATTTCGCTAAGCCGAGCTTACTGTACCTGCGATCGCATTTGTGGACTTTTAGCTTTGTGGTGAAAAATAATATTAAAATTTTCAAAACTTTTCCCCATCGCATAATGACAGAATTGGATTTTAACATTATTTTCTACCTATTCATTACCGGTATTAGAATGGAAACAGATGAAAATCATTATAATATTGCTATCTAGGAATAATTCAAGTCATTAATGCAAGCCATTAACAACTGAGATTACAGATAAAAAAAATCTTAAGACAAAATCAACGATAAAACAAACTTAATTCAAGAAAACAAAAACGATACGAAACATTCAAATAAGGCAATCAAAGCAAATACAGAAACCGATGCATAAGTAACCAAGTGCGTTGAACTCCCAAACAATGCACTAAACAGTGACCACGAACAAAGAAAATCTCTTGATTAGGCATTGTCAGATTCGTCTGCTATCTGATTGTGCACCTGGACAGACGCAGACGGTCTCCAGTTGTAACCAACTTTTACAACTTGTACGTACAACGAATACAGATTGTTTGCAACCATAAAATGCAAACGTCGTAGTATACATTTGCGGATCGTAAATAAATATTGCTTTAGTTATGTCCCTGCGAACGTCTTGTTAACTTGAAACGTTGCTGTGAACGTTATTGTCAACAATTATAATGATAAATGAGCTCTTTTGTTCAAATGTTTCGTGAGGTAACGCTAAATATGCGGTTCAGCGGTTAAAGGCCTCATCTTTAGATGTGACCTAGGTATTAGTATTATTTACAAGGACGAACTTTTTTGCATTTAACAATAAAAATATGAATACTATATGATATTTACAAAACTATAAATAAGTTGGTCAGACGTAATCTCATGTAATTTTCGAAAAAAATAATACAGACGATGGCAGATAAATATAATATACTACGCGGGCAGAGTAATAACCATTTGTTAAGTAATTAAGAACACTTACTTACTAGAGTCGATAATATATATTTTTTATTGAACAATACCTTTTTATATGCACTTATAATAATTAAAATACACATAACATTATCATAAACATAAATCAGTAACCGAAGTTCCGAAGTCCATTTCGTATCACCCACCTCAAATTCCATTAGAAATTACAAATCAAAACAGGAAATCCGCACTCTGAATTATGCGGCGCATCAACGGAAATGTATCTCTTTTTTAATTTATTTCCCAACGAACCCATCGTAAAGGAATGGACCTTTAATATCCTCCTCAGATACTCAAAGGATTCTGATTGGCAAGTAGTGCCCCGTGTGTGAACATAATCCGTGAGTGAATCAGTGGAAAAAATCTCCTAGTACTATTACTCTTTTGAAAGCGTTCCGGTGTATTTTCGTTGAGCTGAAAACTTTTGCAATACCGGCGACCGGCTCAAGTCTAAACTCCCGAGGAAAGGGGATTCAACGATCATCTGCCACCGTCTAATAAAAGGCTCGACGTTTTAGAAATATGTTGTCACTGCATAAACTTTACGACTTTAGTTTCGGTACGGTCGAGATGCGAAAAGTTGTGTGGAACGTGCTATACTCGTAGTGTTGTTTTCGAGTATTCCACTTATATGCCAACTGTAGGCTAATAAAAGAAACTTATTATATTTCTTTTTTATTTAGTTTTTTATCTTATAGTTTTAAAGTGTTTGAAATTGCATCATCATTTAATCAAACAATTGAGATAAATTGAGATCAAATATAATTTATAGTTTCTATAGCTACATTTAATTGTCATTCATGACAACATTCGATTCAATAAATCTCTGATTGAGTTATATATTAATAGTCTAAATATTAGATCTATTAACATGGGTTAGGCTCCATATTTGATTAAGTTCATAGACGGTTATATTTTATTGTCTTCTTAGAGAATTATAGTAACAATAGAAGTAGCTTTTTCTTAAGATTTTCAGATCGACCTGTTGGAAGCGGCCCACATCTAGCGCTAACCTCCTACGACCTTTATTACATGTGTTCACCTCAAGACAAAAGTTATTCTACTTGCAAACTTAATTTGTGAAACTAAATATAGTAGAAAAAATTGCAATGTGACCTGGTGTTTCTTATCTGCGAAAAAACAAAGCAAGAACCAATGAGACGTCACATTAAAATGGCAATTATGTGAATTTATGTTCAATTGGACGATGTAGCACAATTTTTTTATCGATAGCAATTTCGATAGTGCGCCATAACGCTACTTTAACGAGATAAATGTGAACAAAGGCTATAATTTTTCTATTCTTGAATGGAATCTCCATAATTCGGTTTATATTTGCCATGCCGTTTGTCATCGCTCGAGTGCTCTGCTCGCGCTTAAAATATATTATCTCAAGGTATTAAATAAAGATTTTGATTTATTTAAATATTCTCGATTCTACGTAGGTGCTGTGAATGCAAATTAATGAGAGTAATGTATTCAACGATTTTAGAGTTCATTTAAACGTTTATTTAAAAGATTTGCATTCCTGAATTATACAAATGAGGTTTGTGAAAAATATTTGTTGTAATAAAGTTGAGAAAATCACATGTCAATAATAGCAGAAAAAAGAATAAAATGTAATATTTACTTATAATATTTTAAATGTTTCTGGGGTGTAGAAAATTTTCGATCACACATTACATAAATAAATCTAAATAAAATTCAAAGATTTTGAGATTCTAAACTCATTATTAATTCATGTTATGAACGGATCCTGGGTGTTAGACGTCCAGCGCAGGAAATTCTGAGTAACAAATAGCGAATTAACAAGTCCACTTCCTTGAATTCAATCACAATTTCCAAAGTAAAATTTATGAGAACAGAATTCTATTGCGACAACGATAAATTTCTCTTGATATTTTCATACATAATACACAATCATACTCCAAAGCATTTTAACCCTGCAATTTAGCCGAAGACCCCATTCGAAGCACACATCAACAGCAGAGATTTAAGTATTTCCCGTATCATTTGTTTCTTCCTTACCAAATTCCAATATCTTATTTTTTATTTTGTTAAATTGCTTTTCTTTGTACCGTTCCCTCGTGCACGTGAACGCTCAACATTGATTTGTTTTTAAGGATTGACGTTTATTCGTTATTAGCTTGAGGCAGTATTGCTCATTTTATATTTCTGTTATTTTCGATGGATATGTGATGTTTATGAATATGTTTATTGAGAACGATTTTTGAGAAGATATTGCCGGTAGTAGCTATGTGAATAAAAATTTTAAGTGCCATAATTCCAACGTTTAACTTCAATGACATTCGCGCTATATGGTACAGGAAGGTGAAATACGGTATGCATTAACAAAATAATTGTCTTCAATGAACAGTTTACTTTTATAAACAGAAAAATAGTTCTCCTGCCTTTACAGAATCGCTATTTGGTCGCAACTTGCCAAGTTGATTATACAGTTCGGCATGGGATTGCGTACCAAAACTTAAAACATCCCATTAGTCGGTGCTTTTTGAAAAGTTAAACTCCCAAAAATAATTTCAACAATGTTCATGACAATTAAACTGAAGCAAAAAACATTTCCATTCCTAATGAGATGTGCCTCGCAAAATCCCATACGCCAACAAACGAAGCAAAAGCAATAATACCGCTGAAATGTAATGCAAATTCGTTTTTGATTGTTCACTCACATGAAAGCGATGTCATGTTCTTTTAGGGAACACTCAGCAACCATGCAAAACATCATTCATTACCAGATGCTGACGATAAATAGATTATAACGTTACAAAAAGTGCACGGAACACGATTTTTCCTGCCCTCTTTTACGTAATATAATAATCAAAGGAATATGAGGGGTGTGGAATCAAACGCCTACATATGCCGGCGATAAAAGAAAGATTTAAGATCCGGGTCATGGTGGGGCTGTGCACGATCTAATTGATATTTTATTATAAACAGCGGTTGATATTGAAGCAATTAGATCAGTGATTAATTCTGGAGATTTATTTGTATTGTAGGAATCGGTAGATACGTCAAAACACTTTTACTGTAGCATATGAGTGGTAACAAAAGTATCGGTTCGCCTGGAGGAAAATAATCATTTAAAGCTCCTGGGAAATGACAATGAATTTTCTTTACAGTATTAAGGTTGAAAGGTGCAAAGGGTTGGTAAAGTTTATTGAATATTTGATACTCTTTATAAAGATAGTAATTAAACTTTTTCTAAAATTTCCGTAACAAACCCTCCATTCCCTTGAATTTGTAGTTTATAGTTAGCAACCTGAATATTCTTTTTCTAAACTCTCCCTGCAAAAATATACAGATCGATTAGTGATTACAAATTAATTGAACAATATCGTTATCAAAGACAAGCATAATATCTGCAGCACTGTATCATATTCGTAAGTAGCAGGCACAGAAGCAGAGTGTAGCATCGTCACGCCTCAATTATTCCGGGGGCGAACAGAACTCAGCGAATTGTGTCTTCACTCAGCGTCTCCACAGCCAACCAAAAAGTAATTTTTATATTAAACCGTTGCCAAACATAAAAGCGACTTCAGTAAATACGGCGCATACATTAGTTTCACCGGAGATTGTTTGTTCAGCCGATGTTTTTATTTGCCCTACGTTAATATTTATGAGAATTTTCAACGTCGCCGTCGCTTTTAAAAACAGTTGCTTTGGCACATTAAAAAGTGAAAAACTACGCGGTGTATTGTTTAATTACATTGTTCCAGTGCAAATTGAATGAAAAATACATGGGTGGCGGTACTTGTCGGTATCTGGTCAGTAATTAATTAAAAGCTTAGGTGGTGCCATTATGGGTTTTATGCTAATAGGAGGCGGCTAATATGGAAGCCTTCAAAGGGTCCGCTGTAGGTACGCGGGCGAAACATTAAATTTCAGCGGAGCGGAGCACAAAGCACGTTGCCGCCGTATTAGATTAGCGACCATGTTTCATTTTCTGGATGCGCTGTTGCAATATAAGTTGATGAGGGGATTTATTAAAATACCATGCGTGCCCATTCACGTCAAAATTGTTATTACAGCTCTTATATAGGTGTGTCTGAAATTCTCCCTCTATAGGAACCACAATCGCAGCAAAACTAACGGCAATTAGTGTTCCAGTTAGTTATCGCAAGCGATCGTAATATTTAGTTATTAATTTAGCTGAATAATAGTAAAGGTTCTGTTTTTAAATATTTAAGCAAATGGAAGAACACTTTTTGTTCGCAAATTCTAAATAATATAGTCAGTGAAAACTATGATTATAAGTGAAAACTATCACATTGTGGGACGGAACATACTGGCGAAATGTGGGTGCCCTGGCACCTCTGCCTACCCCTTCTGGGAAAAAGGCGTGAGTTTATGTATGTATGTATGAAAACTATGATTAATATTATTTTTATAATATAGTTTTAATTATTACATTTCTAATGAACATTTATTCGGCGGCAATTACGTCGAAGGTTATAGTATAAGAATATTTTTACCTACATTACTGGGTATCTTAGTTGGCAATAGTTAGAAACGTTAGAAACATCAATCATATAATCAATATAATCCAAAGTATCGTGTCCGTAGTGATGTGCAACAGTAGGCGGCAAGCGCACAATACGCGAGTGACGTAGCGCGCGGCGAGCGGCGAGACGCGAGGGCTGGCGGGCGGCGGGCGGCAGACCGAGCGACAGTTAAATTGAGCCCGCTACGCCCAGACTCTCATTTCCTCCATCCACCATTGTGCGCCACTCACAATACAAAACATTTTTTTACGAATTTCGACAAAAAGTGCTTTGAATTTTTTCCAATCTTCGCCTCTATTCAGCTCGTAAAAACTTATTGTCTCCCGGCTAAAGAGAGTGGGCGTGTCGCTTTCAAAATACCCCGCATCGAATTAAACTGCTATCATAAAATTTTAACTACTCAAAAGTATAATTTAGTGACGATGCTAAAACGAGAACTTTACTAATTTTATTGCAGTGATAATTTGGACGATAACTCCTTTAAGAACAAACATAATTCATTTAGCCTTAACTTCTTGCGGATTTGCGTTTGGAATTGCCGTATTATACTAATTAATTGTACTAAGAACGACTTAAGGGTCATTATATGTCTGGAGATACGTTGGTAAAAACGAGACCTGTTTTAATTGAGGATAATTAATCATCTGTAGGTCGGGTTAGTTGGAAATCTCTATTTACTTTGTTAAAAAATACTATTGACTTAAAATGCAGACAACATTCTTTATATTAAACTGAATTTTTTTCTAAATAATTTCGTTAACTAACTTAGGCATATTTGGTGGGCTATGTTCCCTAAAATAAGATAGAACTGAGCCTCATCTATAATATATATCTATCACTATCCCGGTCACAATTTCATCACGAGAATTTCCGATGAATGGAATTGACAGTGGGTCGCATTGAAATAACACTGAGCTGCGATACCACCAGAGTCTCTGGAGGACAGTTACTTCTTGGCTTCGAACTCGAAGCGATTTAATAAGAAAGAAAATAGTGGGAGTTGCAATTAATAAGAAGTTCAAGTAGTGGGACCAAATTCAATTTAACACTCGTTATGGCGGAGAGATTGAAAAGTTACTTAAATAAAAAGCTGGTAGTTTCATAAAATAATTAAAATCCTAAAAACAAAAAACTAAAATCCTTTGTAGATTCTGTCTCCTCAACTCAAAACTTATAGTATCTAAATAAATAATTTTAAAAAGAAAGGTTACAATAGTAGCAGTTCTTTTCTATATTGCAAAACAACATTTTCCCACGCCATTACGTCTGTATATAACTGCAATGTTCTAGATAGCAATCAGAAAGTTCTAGTATTACATGTCATAATTCCTAGGAATTTATAGTGATTGTTATCGCAGGCAAAATGGCTGGTTCACTGAGTATTTTTGATATACGGCCGTTTGTTGTCGCCGAGTACGAGATTAATTGGCACTAACTCGATGGATACTGGACTATAAATCTACTGCTCTTGACCAGCTCAAATTGCCTTTCCCACGCCGTCGTTTGGATGAAATGGAAAGTTTGATGCACGTCTTTTAGGTGCACTAGCCTTATTTTGGTTTTAAATCTTAATTATAGCACATGTATAATTGACATAAAATTTATTTTACCAAAAATGTTAATTACGTAATAACTGATACTATTTAATATAGAAATGAATCGCAAAGTATAGTCTAGACGTTACGCTATCGGGATGTCTAAAACGAAATCATAGAAACTAAAATGATTCGAATTATTTGACTAATGTTGAAACGGAAAAAGTATCGTATAAATAAAGTTATGTTCTCAAGTGCAAACGCAGTATTGGATTTCGCCCCTTTAAGGGGGACAATTGATATTATATTTTTCTCTTAATTATCAGCCCGGAGTCAGGAATTTGTGCCCGATATGGCGATAGGCTCGCTCTTATCACATCATTGTGAGACGGAGAAAACAAGGCGAAACGTGGGTATCCTGGTTGCATATCTGCCTACCACTCCTGAGAAAAATCCGGTAATTTATGTATGTATGTGCATATGTTTTTGACGCTTATGACGTCACTTGCCGGCCTTTCGAAAGACTAGCGTTGGTTTTATTACCAGCACATGCTTAGCTTAATAATTACGTAAAGCCTTAAACCATTGCTTGTAACCAATAAATGTTTCTTTCTTCTTTCTATCACTAATAATCTTACATTTCTTCAGAAAATATTAAATCTACCCCACATATTAGTAATGTTAGAATCAACTGGCTACATTTTTGCATCGCTACACCCGTTTGTTGGTGCGTCAAGTGGAACCCCAGAGACGGAGTGCACAAATCCGAATGCATCTGATAGAAAACACCTCGGAACACCGAACAGCGAATACAGGTGTGAGACGCGAATGTAATAAATCAAGTGGTACGTGTGCGCGTCGATATTTGCATGTGAAGGAAAGGGATTATTGCGTTACTTGAATGCGATTTGTCTTTTTCATATTTCCAGTGCTTCTAACAGTGTCTGTGATTTTCTTTTGGATTGGAAACTAGTAGGTATAAATTTACACGTGTATGAGCAAGAATTTGTGTTTAACGAAGTAAAAGTAAGTGTATTCAAGTCCTAAATTAAGAGTTAAAAAAATCGCGTTCGTCTAGATTTATTACCCCCGTACATAATAGTCGAAAAGACGTCAAATTACCCACAATAGTATATCAGTCTGACGGGATGTGTTTTAACTAGACTCTCGCATCCTGCCTGTCGATTAAATTTCGAGCAGGACGACATAATTATTAAAAAAGACTCTATTTATCAATATTTCTGCACATAATAACATTCTAGTTACTACATGACGTCGGTATTAGAAACACATATTATATTATTTTTACATCCATAAGAATACAATATTCCAATTAGTGCATTCGTAAAGTGTGACCCACACACAAAAACATCAAGCTTTTTTCCAGAAAAGGTGGGCAGAGGCAACCAGAACACTCATGTCTCGCCTTGTGTGTTCTATCCCAAGATATGATAGAAGGAGAGCCTTTCCTCATCAGTATGAGGTTGGCAACCCAACAATACAAAGTTGCAATAATGTTTTGTGACTAATAGTATAAATTATGATTATCAGTCCAAATGCGACTCTATACAAATAATGTGAAATGTTTGCACAGCGATGAGTTTTAATTAACTACCCGATGGCAATGACTAGTCTGTCCGTGTTTGATTTATTAATTTCTGCTTTATTTATTATGGCAGTTTAATAGTAGCAAGGTATAAATAGGTATTTATAATGGTAATAGAGTTGGTGATAGAAAGAAATAAAAAAGAACTGTTTATTTGTCAATAGCGAACAAAATGACGTAATATACTGATGTAAAGAAAAAACTGTAATTAGAAATTAGAATTAAAAAAGATGGAAGACTTTTGCACTTCGCGTCGTGGCTATGACTAGTAGGTGATCACTCCGCAAAGATATTTGCAATAGTTATTCGGTATAAATTACGTAGTTTAATTGTACATTATCAAATTATGTTATATGTGTTATATTGTTTAGAAGCGATAGCGACTAGTCATGATATTGAAACAATTTCATGTGTCTGTTGAAAATCTGAAATTCTGAAAAACTTGACTTCCAAACTTAACTTTCAACTTAAATTTCACTTCCAACAACACCCTAACTACAATAAAAATAGAAAATTAAATTTCCAACTTACTTTCACATTTTACACGCAGGTAAGAAATTCTAAAGCGAAATGAAGCAAAAGAAGCTACTCCGAATGCCGATTAAATTGCAGATATAAGTAATAATTTGCAAGAGCATACTCGAAATTCATTATTTTAAAATATGTATGCACAGATAAACTTTTATTAGACCGACGTGGAAATTTAATGAACGTAACTGATTTGCAGAATTTCAAATTAAACTTTTTGGTCACGTTGTCTGGCCACCGTTTAAATGTTACTACCTATAATATCGTGAGCCAATGCTTTATGACCGTATCAAGTATAAACTCATATTTTATAGGTAATTCTGTCGGATTGGTTATATCAACGTTCGAAGAAACTACGGTTTTATGGGAATAAGATATATGAGACTGAGTATCACAGTGAACTATGCAGGAGTATTTAAATAGCCAAGTACTATCTACAGTAACCAAACGTGCAATTTTTCAAAAGGGAAGTCGATGAGAATCGACTTGTATATAAAAATATAGAAAATCGTCTCGACTCTTGAAGCCTTTATGACCTCGTTCAACCCTATGACTTTCAGTGGTTCCGGCATATCCAAAGTATGTCTGCAGGAAACCATCAAGGGCAGTAATAACACCAATTGCACTGTAATCATAGATAATTAATTATTTTTGGCTGTCTTTTGTTTATTCCTTATGATATTATTGATTCCTCAGGATCACGTAGCATACGTATTAATGAAAACGTTTTGTGGAGATCGGTGTTTAAGCTTTTTACAATATTTTCCTTCAAGTTAAAACCAGCTTTAATCACTGTGAATATGCACCTAAATAAAAAACATGCACACTGATAAGAAACTTCCAGCCTAGCAAACAATTCCATTTCTAATTACGATTACTTACTACTTTTATACATCAAACAGAATAACAAAAAATATATTACATCGTGTTCTGTTCCCATCTATACACAATCAAAAGTAATTAATCAAAAACGATAACAATTTAACAGCGATAAGCCTTCAGGAAATTGTACATTTAACACTCCATAAAATAAAATAAAAAATCTAACGTAATCAAAGGGCGCGCTATCTAAAGGGTACAATTTGGTTAATTAGAGTCGATAGGTAACCATTTCAACTCTTTACGACCACCCCACGGTCGCGATAACGTTTCTAATTGTCGAATAAAAAAGGATTAACCATGATCCTTGTTTAATAAAAATGTTAATCGCGGGATCTGCCGACGTAGTATGCTAATGTAAGTGTTAATCTGATGAGTTGGGATGTCAAATAGGAGTTTCGTTTATATATTTGGTGTTGTACTATTTTTAGACGGTTCTATTGGTGGTTGAGGTAATTTAATAATAATACTAAAATACAGACCAAATAAACAGAGTATTGTTAAATTTTTAAACTGGGACTTTTCAATATTTTACAAAAATGTAAATCACATCAAAGAAGCTTTATATACTTCAATAAAAATAAAATTATTGACCGGTGGCAAGTCTCTTATATGTGAGAGGTCAGCAGCAGTATAAATGCATAGCTGTGTTTCGTTATGAGAAACATTGTGGCCAGAGTAACTATTGAACATATTGAGACTTAACATTTTATGCCTCAAGATGGTTAACACAGTGGAATATTAAGCATTGCTTTGTAAAACAGGGTGTTGTTTGGTTTTGCTACTGTTCATGAGTGGTCATATCGCTTGCCATCAGGCATACGGTATACTCGTCTCGCCAGTCATTGCAATAATAATAAAAACTGTCAACCTATGTACGTGCCGTGATGAATGATGATCAATAACGTTAAGTCAAATCGGTATATAAAAGCGGGTAAATGTCCCTTGCTTTGGGTCCATTATACGATGATATATGTATACATCTACAGTTCCGACACCATCTGCTCTATAAATTATATATTTCTGCAACTAATTAAAAAATAATCTTTTGGTGATTCTTACACGTCTTAACCATGTATGTATTTCGACCTATAACAGATTACTATTCAATACTACAGTCGAGAGATCGATTGAAAGGAATTAGGCCATAGTCCATGCAGTGAGGAAACCTGGATATCATATAATTTGTTGAATTTATATCAAAATAAAGCTTTTAAAATACATGTGTTGCCATCTATCGAAACTATGCGTAAACATTGTATGAACTGTCATAGGAACGTGTCATTCGAATAAGAAATAAAAATTTAGTCGTTACTGATCACTGAATAGCGTAGTTTCATTTTAGGTTATGGGCCCAGTCCCATGCTTTTTCTAAAAGTTTTTTTTTGTAGTAGTCAAATTGTTAGGTTTAGCTAGGAAAAGCGTAATCTTGACGGAATCAGGCGTTCGTGATAAATGGTGTTCGTGATAAATCATGACTTCGAACTACCTTGTCAACGTGCCCAAGCTAAAAGGGCGAGAAAATTACGGGGAATGGACGTTCGCTGCCGAAAATTTCCTGGTGCTTGAAGGAATGCTTCACTGCATCAAGCCAGTTACGGGAAAAGATATTGCGGCAGAGGATGACGAAAAAACGAAAGCAAAACTGATTATGACTATTGACTCGAAGCTGTACGTTCATATCAAAGGTGTGTCGACGTCTCAAGAACTGTGGAATAAACTAAAGAGTTTATTTGACGACTCGGGGTTCACGAGAAAAATAAGTTTACTGCGTGCTTTAACCTCAATTCGCCTAGAAAACAGTGACTCCATGGCGTCATACGTGACTGAAATGATTCAAACTGGACAGAAACTAAGTGGAACCGGTTTCAACATCAGTGATGAGTGGATTGGATGTCTTCTGTTAGCCGGATTGCCTGAAAAATACATGCCAATGATTATGGCCATCGAGCATTCAGGTATAGGCGTCACAACGGACGCCATTAAAACCAAGTTGCTCGATATGGCGGAAACGGATGTTAACACATGTCGTGAAGGGAGTGCATTCGCAAGTTCGCGGAAGTGGCAACCTAAGAATAAAAACAAGTCTATGGGCAGTGCTAAAGATGGCGACTCAAATGTCAAATCACACGTCAAATGTTATAAGTGTAAACAACCCGGCCATTACCGGAATCAGTGTACGAACAATGAATTTTCTCAGTCGGATGGGAAGAAAAATGTGAGAAAACAAACAAACGCATTTAATGCTGTGTTTCTAAACGGACAATTTAGTAAACATGATTGGTACATTGACTCGGGCGCAAGTACACATTTGACGGCTAATGAAAATTGGGTAGATGATCCATGTTACGAAGAGAAAGATGAAATAATAGTTGCAAATAATAATAAACTACAAGTATTATGCACCGGCGATGTAAATATTATCACAAAGACTGATGAATCTGAATTTGAAGTGCCAATAAAGGGAGTACTTTGTGTGCCAGACCTGACAACAAACTTATTGTCTGTCAGCCAACTATTGAAAAATGGAAATAAGGTTACTTTTACTGAGAATGGCTGCAGTGTTTACAATAAGAACGGCGAATTAGTTGCTGTGGCTGATATTGTCAATGGAGTTTACAAGTTGAGAGTTACTAAGAGTGCAGTTGTAGCTTCAGCTGTTTCTGGAAATATGTGGCATCGCAGATTGGGGCATGTAAATAGCAATTATTTGTATAAAACACTCTCAGCAGTAGAGGGTATGGACTTGAAAGAAAAAGTTGAAATATCGAAGTCGACATGCTCAGTTTGTTGTGAAGGTAAGCAGTGCAGGTTACCTTTTAATAGTGTTGGCAATAGAAGAAATGAAAAACTAGAGCTGATACATACAGATATATGTGGACCAATGGAGGTCCAGTCGATTGGTGGCTCAAGATATTTTTTATTGTTTGTCGATGATTACTCGAGAATGACCTTTGTGTACTTTCTGAAAAACAAAAGCGAGGCTTTAGATTGTTTTAAGGATTTTAAAGCTAAAGTAGAAAAACAGTTAGATAAAAAAATAAAATGTTTAAGAAGTGATAATGGCCTTGAGTTCTGTAATAGAGATTTTGATTTGTATTTGCAGCGGGAAGGGATTATACATCAGAAAAGTAATTCCTACACTCCGGAGCAAAATGGCTTATGTGAACGCCGTAATCGCTCAGTAATTGAAAAGGCGAGATGCCTATTATTTGATGCTCAATTAGGCAAAGAGTTCTGGGCTGAAGCAACAAATACAGCAGTTTACCTTCAGAATCGCATTGCAGCAACAGGCTTAGATAATAAAACACCTTATGAGATGTGGACAGGAAGAAAACCAGATATAAGACATCTCAAAGTATTTGGCAGTAAGGTTATGGTCCACATTCCAAAAGAAAAGAGACAAAAATGGGATAAGAAATCCGAAGAACAAATATTAGTTGGATACCCTGATAATGTTAAAGGTTATCGAATATATAATCCTATAAATAAAAAGATAACAACCAGTAGAGATGTTATAATTATGGAGCATGATGGACATTGTGAAATTACTGTACCAGTGGAAGAACCCGAGCAGAATACTTCAATTTCAGATGAACATACTATCACAGAAGGGGATGAAAGCATCACTACATCTTCAGCTGATGAAACTTATGTTCCGAGTGAAAGTGACTCGGAGAGTAGTCAAGAAACACCAGTTAAATATATTTCAAAACCTGTACGTAACAGGAAGCCAATTGAAAGATATGGTTTTTCAAGTATGCACATGGATGGAGGAATGCCTGATGATGCTAGTGACTTGACCCTGGAAGAGGCGCTGAAAGGACCTGAAAGAAAAAATTGGCTTGATGCTGTAAGTGAGGAAATACAATGTTTTCAGGATAGCAATGCGTGGGAGCTGGTAGACGCTCCAGTTAATAGTAATATAGTGAAGTGTAAGTGGGTTTTAAAAAAGAAATATGACAGTGAAAATAAAGTGCGTTTTCGTGCAAGGCTGGTGGCCAAAGGTTTTATGCAAAAAGAAGGAGTAGACTATGAAGAAACTTTTTCTCCTGTAGTGCGACACACTACACTTAGACTCTTGTTTGCATTAGCCGTCAGTTGAACCTAGATGTTAAACATCTAGATGTAATAACTGCTTTTCTGAATGGGGATCTTGAGGAGGTTATATATATGCAGAAACCAGATTGTTTTCCAAATTGTAAAGATGATGGTAAGGTTTTGAGACTGAAAAAGGCAATATACGGACTGAAACAATCCTCAAGAGCCTGGTACAGAAAAGTAGATGAAAGCCTTATTTCTTTAGGTTATAAGAGATCTCAAATTGAGCCTTGTTTGTATACGAAAGGTAGTACTAATGATTGTAAAACTATCATAGCATTGTATGTTGACGATTTTTTTGTTTTTTCTAATAATCCTGTAGAGACAGAGCAATTAAAAAGTGTTTTAGCTTCACAGTTTAAACTTAAAGACTTAGGAGAAGTGAAGCAATGCCTAGGAATGAATGTATGTATAGACAAAGTTAATAAAGTTGTCAAGTTAAGTCAGGAACATTATGTAAACCAATTGCTAAAGAAATTTAACATGTTACAGTGTAAAACCGTCGATACTCCTATGGAAACTAAGTTAAGTTTAAACAAAGCAGAAAGTAATAATGACAGTTATCCTTATCAACAACTTGTAGGTTGTCTTATGTACTTGGCTGTATTGACAAGGCCCGATATAATGTTTTCCGTTGTATATTTAAGTCAGTTTAACAATTGTCATGAAACTAAACATTGGTTATACGCTAAAAGAGTTTTAAAATATTTAAAGCAGACAAAGAATTATGGTTTAATTTATACTAAAGTTGGTAATACTAAATTAGAAGGTTTTGCTGATGCTGACTGGGGAAATAATATTATTGACAGAAGATCATATACGGGAGTGTGTTTTACATTGTCTGGGGGTGCTATCTCATGGGCAAGTAGAAAACAAAGTACAGTTGCCCTTTCTAGCACTGAGGCGGAGTACATGAGTATCACAGAGGCATGTAAAGAAACAATTTATTTAAGATCTTTAATTTGTGAAATAACAGGAGAATTGTATACTGTAAATGTTTTTAATGATAATCAAGGTGCACTGAAATTGTCAGTAAATAACTTATTTCACAACCGTACCAAACACATTGATGTGAGATTTCATTTTTGTCGAGATTGCATTAAAGATAAAATTGTTAAATTGTTGTATTTAGAAACTTCAAAGATGCCAGCTGATCTGCTAACCAAAAGTTTACCTAACGTAAAGCATTACTATTTTTTAGAAGTATTAGGCATCAGAAGTATTAAATAGATAAGGGTAATAGATATGTATTGTGCTTTGTTGATTTGCATACCACTCCAACTTGATTTATGTTGTAACAATATTGAAATATTAGTTTATTTTGATAAGTGGGGGTGTTGAATTTATATCAAAATAAAGCTTTTAAAATACATGTGTTGCCATCTATCGAAACTATGCGTAAACATTGTATGAACTGTCATAGGAACGTGTCATTCGAATAAGAAATAAAAATTTAGTCGTTACTGATCACTGAATAGCGTAGTTTCATTTTATAATTATATAGGAATTCCTGTTGCTTTTGTCTTCGTCAACCCACATTAAGCGAACGAACCACGACTACAGCCCTCACCTTAACAAGTAAAAATAAATTCGATAAATTTTTCATAGGTCCCTAATTACTCTTAATGTTTGGGCCCCAATTATACCCGAGCGGCGAAGATAAACCGAACAACCGTACGAATGGACGCACATTACGGAGAAAATTCTAAGGGATTATAAAAAGGGCTTCGTGGTCTACGAGAGGAGCACGTAGCTAATTTTTAAAGCGTGGTTTTACGATCTGCATACGTAGGTGAAATAGGGCTGGGTTAGAGTATAAATCGATGTATCGATGGTGAGCAGGCTGAAAATGTGGTGACAATTGTTATTGTCCTCGGTTAAAATGTTATTCAACGCCTCAATAAACCGGATCAATGAGAATTATTAAATGCTTATGCGGAAAATCAACATGGATTTTTTAAATTTGAATATTATAAACTAAAGACTATATTGTACGCTTATTTATGACCTAATGCAATTTAAAACTGTCCTCTACATTTGGGGGGATAAGCTTTAGGTACACCAACACTCTGGCTATGTTCAGCTTGGCGAATTCCACATAATATTTAATGCAATATCCTTATGCAGAATCTCAAAGTGTGTAGTTTTCCTTCACAGTTAAAGTTCAGAAACCAAACGAATAAGTTTACATAAATTTTATCGACATTCAAAACAAGACGCGGCCCCACCCTACGCATACTCGTCTGAAAATGAAATTTATTCTAACAATTCATGCGCAGTTCTCCCACAAGTCGGATTATTGTAAATAAGTATTACGGCTGACAACAGAATTAATCCACGTTGCTTTTAAACGAAATGGGAAAAAGTTTGTTAACTAACTCAGCCTCGCCCCGTGCCATGCCGCGGAAACCGCCGCTGAAATATCGCTCTCACTCGCATAATTATTTGTATCAATAGAATGTTTGCACCGAGTTCGACTTGTTCAAATACACACAGAAATATTTTAGGGACCCCCCACTTTATAAAGGTGTGTTTGACTTCACTAATAAGCATGCGGGCGCCACGCAAAAAGGATCCATAAATTTTCTTCCACTTTTACATATGAAATAAGTTTTCTCATAAACGCTGACATACGAAAACAGTTTCTGATTGAAAATGTTCAGCCCGTTCGGGCGAAAAAATACGGGTTTTAATAACTTTGTGAATTTTAATGAACAAATTCGGTTCGTTTGTTACGGTCGGGCGCATCGCGACCTATATCGTGCCAAAAGCTATCTCGTTAATTGACTGTTGGAATAATTTAAATAAATTGCGGCCAGCGGCTATATTTCAACGGGATATTATAAATCAAAGGATTAGGAGTGAACGGAATCGGGTAAATGGATACTGGCAATAGAGATAATACATGTTATGCTCTGCATACGTTGTAGGGCGATAACGACAATATAATCGAGGGGGGAGGCGAGGGGGAGGGGTGGCGCGCAACGGGGGGCGCCGGACAAAAAGTACTAAGTGCGAGTTAAATACCCTTTGTGTCGCCATGCTGGCCTGTCCGCCATTCATCGGAGCACCGAGGGTCCTCTCATTATTCAGTCAAAATTCGATTATTTTCCCATTTCACAAAATATCCATATCGTCCCCGGCTTTCAGTGTAATTGAAAACGGAGTAGCATTTCGGTCGTCACACCGCTGATCGCTCTTAATTTATTTATACTGCGGCTACTTTCCGCACGCAATTTCATTACGTACAAAAATGATTTCCTTGCTGCGCGCTCGGTATCCTTTAATAAGCTGGCCCGTTCTCATATATCACAACAACAGACGGAAGTAAATATCCTGTCCGAAATGATTACTCGGCACGCGCAGTTAACCGACGTTATGACCGGCTTATTCCCCATTCCGGAGGTATTAGTCTGGTGGCCACCAATTTCTGTAATTTATTAAGAGTTTCGCTTGGCCGTGGCTTTCTGTGTGAAAGAAATGTGCGGTCCCGTGTGATCAAAGACTCCCGTTCCGGACTGATCCCTAATATTTCACTCATAATTGGTTTATTCTAAGCTGGCAGCGTTTCCGTATGTGGCCCTTTGATCCGTCCAGTGTATTAAGTTGTAGAGATGTATGGCGAACATTATTCGTTCGGATCTGAGGCTTTTCTCAATGGCGTCATTTGCTGTTTGAAACGAAACGTATTGAGTACGCCTGGAGGAGACAGTGAAGCCTTTTCGATATTATGTTTTATGAAAAATGTTTTATAAGATTCCTTTATGGAGTTTTGTTGTACAAAAGAGTACGGTCTTGAGATAGGTTTTGTTAAAGGAGAATAGAATAAAATAAGTTTTTCATTTTTAGTTCAAGTTGTAATGTTATTTTAAATTGTAATACCATATAAATGAGTTGTATTGTTGAGAGGAGGTTCAATGTATGCTTGTTTAAGAATCGAAGTATTAATTTATGATCCTAAGCCGAAGGCGTTACTTTAACTATTATTGTCCTACAAACTTTCTCTATAAGCTTAAAATTTCATAGGTGCATCCGATAAACTTGATTGAGTTTATATAGTCACAGCACTACAAAAAGCTTGCAATAATTAACAATTTACATCTAGATAACTTCGAAAAGTTAGACGTAGATACTTTGGACTCGAACGTACGACCTTCTAAGAAGAAAAAAAATATTTTCCATCCCCCAATAGTATGTATGAATTACGTATCCTAATATCCTACCAATATGGCCAGTGAGTGTATTGTTTTTGCTGGCTGTCAGAGATTTTCGCCCGGACCGGAAGCTGTCCACCCCTGTCCCTTCCATTTCCGGCCACAAACGCTGACGTCAAAGGTCCAGCGGTGTTTTATGTTGCCATAAAAAGGTTATTTCTTAACATGTGTGGTTTTCATTGAATAATGTTATTTTATGTGAAATTTTGATTCTTCGTGAATATTTTTGTATTTCTACTCGAAACAAATGTTTGAAAAAAATTATCGCTAATAGTTATTATTATGTTTTTAGTACATAATAAAATAAAAAACGGTAAAAAAATATCGATAGCAGAAGATTGTTCGAAATTTGAAATCACAGGCTGAACTCAAACGCAACACACTTGCGTCCGTCACTGTGACGAGTTTTCCATCGTGTATTGTAATCGCTATTATATCTAGCTAATTTGTAATCAATATAAAAAACTTAATCTGCAATTATAAAGATTTAATTGAGCCCCACCTATCATTCGCTATAGACCCTACACTAGATTATAACGAGTACCAACGATAGTTTTCATTAGGGATCTTATTTCGCATTTAGCCAGACCCATTGTGTTAGAAATGAAAGGAGCGGCTCTGATTGGTAGCATTTGTTAAAAGCACGAGTTTTCCGTTCCTATGAAAGAGTCTTTATTGCGCTGATTAATGTTTACAGCCGTAGTTAAACGAGTGTACGGCCAATTGCTAATAGCTCTTTATGAAAGGCGAGAAATTAATTTTTACCTTTTCTATTTGAATTTTTGTATGGCGATAATTGGCTGGGGGTGTTTCAATGTTGTATAACAGTAATACGGCGCTGAGATTTATGGTATATTTACTAGGAAGTTTTTACGATTCGATGTTGCTTGAAATGGAGTACGTTCAAAACTGTTGATTGCTCCTTGATGACAAATATAACGTACCTTAGCAAAGCAACAGAGGTTTATTATAAGCAGTAGCTACCTTAGGGCACAAAGATTATACAAGGTTAATCCAGACTGCTACCGAAAACGAAGCAATGTGGTCGTTTAAGCGACTTTAGACCCAAAGGAAAAAAAATTGAAAAAAAAAACGACTGTTGTTTGCAATTTTTTTCATTCGTCGTATTTGTGTGTTAAATACATAGTTTTTCCTAAAATAATAATTTACAGCCTTTATTTTTTAAAGAGTCTATGGTACTCAAGGATTTAAATTATCATTTAAGCAAAACTTATGGATTAACTTATGGATAAAGCTAATTTGCTTAATTTGCTCCAAATCGCTTGGATGGTATTTCTATCTGCACATAATTGTAAGCTACCTAACAAATCTTGCGTGCTTTTCTTTTCTTATTTATGTCTCATATTCTGACACATATCCTCATGCACACTGACACGGCACATTCATTACAATGCTATCATACTACATCATTGTATTTTTTAATCCTTATCTTTTATTCGCTTCAAAAACCCGAAGAATCGAAATTTATCTCACATAATTACACCAAAATCAATTTCATCACGAAATTGGCGTATTGTGTGTCCCCTGCGTCACATTCGTATGATAGTTGTTGGTGGAAATAATTACGCGCCAGTCGGTAATTGGGACAAAAACCCTTGTTTAACCGGTCCAAGATCTGCGAGGGACACTATTGTACAACCCTAAGGTCCTTCCACTGACCGTCGAATTGTAAATTGTACGCAATAAACGGCCGGTTAATTTGGACCATTGTGTTTTAGTTTCGGGTACGGAAGCGGATTTGTTTTGTTGACAGTTTCCAGGAATAGAATTTAGTGAGAAATGATTGTTATTTAGGGAGCTAATTAATGAGAAAAAATGTTAAGTTAAAATACCAATGACTCGACTCGAGCTGGGTAACATTGTCTCAAGGAAAATTTTCGTAACACGCGGTATAATTTTGCTGTTGCGTTTCGCTTAGAGTGTAAACCGGAGACCCAAAATCTGGTGGAACTTCATCCTTGTACGCCCGGATAGCCACAACCGTACATGATGGCCAAAAACCCGTTATAGTGATGCTCACCCAAATGTGTCGCCTGTCGGGTACAGTCTGTATATTCGGTTCCGAATTACCAGAATAATTTGTCAACATAATAGTCAAATTACTTTTTATTGAAAATAAACAACTCCTGCTGTTCACATGGACTATTATAAACCGTCCCCGCATGCGGGCTCTATAGCACGCTTAATCAAAAACCTACCAGTCTAGTATTCAGGCGCTATCGACCAACGCAAATAAGTCATAAAGACCACTAGTAAAAACTACATAAAATCATAATTACACCACAGTCATAACCAAGATATTTATTTGAAATATTTTTGTCTATATTTTACAGTACTTAATCACTTCGGCAGTATTAGACGCTTTTACCAAAGGTCTGGAAATTTACGATAACTGCTCAGTTTTAACGACCCAACCACATTAACAGATAGTAATTCAAAGGTAAATCATTTAATAAACTTAGTTAAGTCTGCTCGGATTAGTGTTTACACTTTAAGTGTAATTTTTAAGGTTAAAAGGCTTTAAAATGTTTCGAATTTTAGTGTAATTAATGTTGGTAATATATTCAGTGGTAGATATTTTATACCTATTTTAACTACAGCCTGTAATATGGTTTAGAAGAAACACATTTAAAATAGACGAAAAAAACGATCGGCTTCAGTTGTCGAATAATAAAAAAAACTGAGGAAAAACTTACCCGCGTCATCGTCGCTGCAGGACTGAAACAATGGAATATCGTAAATTATTGATAAAACAGACAAAATAACCACTTGATATTATTTGTAATTTTTGATGTCTCTTAAAACAATGTATTTAAAGTATATTTGAAAATGTTGAAAATACATTTTGTATAAAACTGATCTCCTAAGGAAGTCTTGTAGACATGCCACCAATTTCAATAGGCTATTTGTTCGAAATTGTTCAAACAAAAAAAACTCACGGAAGGTGTAAAAATATTTACCTCGGTGCAGGTGAAACCTTGCTTTGCCATTCGCTCTGTTTTTAGCACTTAACACAAAACTTTAACACATTCTTCGCGAAGGCTTTATTGCCCTCACTTTAATTAAAAATTGTAACATTTGTAAATGTTTTCATAGCAATCAAATTTACTAGCCTACCCTACAAAACATTAAGAAACCGACAAAAATGAAAACCGAACTCAATACAGTCACATAAAAACCTTTAACGCACCTATTTGTAGCTAATAAAAGGCATAATATTTTCTTACGTCAACGTAATATTAAACATTGAATTAAAACTATGTTTACGTATTTCATCGCGGCTTTGATTTAATTTCAATTTTCCGACGTTTGGAAGCCATTATAGCTTCGTAGTCACACGGCGCACTGAGCTGTTAGATACCCGCATATTTAGTTTTAAAATAACTACTTTCATTTTATCATTAAAAAAATATGAAATTAAAAGCTATTAGTTAATATTAGCTGCAATATTATTAGTAATTTAGGGCTTAATTCATAAACTCGGATTAAGTTAAGTAAAAGGGTTTAGATTTGACTCGATTATTTTGTTCATTATTTTTACTTTAAATATCAATGGGTTGCCATAATAGGATTGTCATGTTAGACCGAAGTACATGTTCAAAGTACATGCGTGTAATAATAAAGTCGTGAATACCTAGCTATTCAAAACGATCGAGTAAATCTTTGGGCTAAAGTTAATCCTTCGCTAATCCGAGTTTATAAATAAGACCTGTAATACTCAAAGCTTAGTTAAACATAGGTTTTTTATCGGAATTCTCTAACGATGTCCCATTGACGCCATATTTTAAAACAAAACAATCCAGTATCCTATTATCGTTTGTAATAGGTATACTAAATTAATAGACATGTTAAAGAGGGGTGGTGGGCCACACGAGCCGGTCTCCACTTTCTAATTCACTTAATTTGTGCCCTTAAATCTCATATTGCAACATGGACGGCAATAATTGTGTTTGTACCTCGGACCTCCGTGGTGTTATTAAGGCAGCTTCCTGTCGCAACGCTTTGTATGCAAAATTCAATAGACATTGATCGCTATACAGGAGGTGGATATTTATGTACTCGTACGATCGCATAGCTACTACTGTATGTAACGGTGAAAAATCCTTCACAGTGTTTCAAGAGTATATCGTTGTGATGATTGATTTACGCCCTTTTTAACCGACTTCAAAAAACCAAATAATGAACATGTGAATACTCTAATATCTTCGGCAGCTTTTAGCCGATTTTCGCGATTTCATTGTCATCGGAAAGAACATATTCCTTGTTGGGACCAAATCTTCTTCATTTTAATTCTTATCAACACTAAAAAGATAAAAATAACTAAAAGTTTAAATAAAAACATAAAAACCGACTTCAAAACAAAACCACTAAAAACTAAAAAATAATAAGTTCCTCTGCAAAGCAAAAATATAATATTTATTTCATGCAACTTGTGCATGTTGATTAATTTCTTTAATGACTTGACTAGCCAACAAATCAAAATATATGCGTAACATATTGAAGGTGGGTCGCCCAGTACCAAACATATAGATATTTAAACTAATATAAGGCATAGGTTCTACATGTTTGGTACTGGGCGGCCCGCCTTCAATACGTTACGCATATATTTTGATTTGTTGGCTAGTCAAGTCATTAAACAAATTAATCAACATGCACAAGTTGCATGAAATAAATATTATTTTTTTGCTTTGCAGAGGTACTTATTATTTTTTGGTTTTTAGTGGTTTTGTTTTGAAGTCGGTTTTTATACATAAATATTTTTTTAAAACTTATTGAAGCTATCAAATATTTTGTCCATTTCGAACGACTTTACAAAGTTTGAGCGCAGAAGACAAAACAATCGCTAGTTAAAATAGGTTTCAAAAATATCTATGAATAAGGCCGTATCTGTTTTATTTAGAGTAGGCTGACAATAAAATGCTATTTCGCCCATAGGTGTACCATCTGGACTTAGCTTTGCCGTATGAAAATAAAGATAAATATACTGAAATAAAACTATTATTTATGAATTTTATCGCGGATTTGGTTTAATTATTACATTTTTAGCTTCCCGACGTTTTGATTATTTTACAGCTTTCGTAGTCATGGGGCGAACAAATAAATATAATTATTAATGCGGAAACGCATAGTATTTTAGAAAAATGTAAGGATTCTGTTGTATAGTCTTGAACAATGACGAGAATTTAAGACAAATCATTACTCTGTATCTACTGTGGTATAGTGTTATAGACTTTCTAAACGTGACACATTTGTTAATTTCCAATATCCATAATACTAACCAACTTATAACTAACTAAATGAAGGTATTGATAAATAAATGATTGTCTATCCAATAGCAACATTAGTCTCTATGCTATCACGTAATAAGACCCCAGTAAAGCGTACACAGGGCGTCCATTAGAGGGCCGCGTCAGACAAACTAGCTTATTGCCGTAATCATATTGCCTTCACGAGAACAAAGACTATACAAATTATACAATATCAACTGTCGACATGTTTGGCAGTGCTGCCCAATTATTCAGCGCTTCGGATTTGTTCGCAATGTAAATGCTTGCTTTGGTCGAGTGAAATTTTATAGACACAGTTTAAAAATATTTATTTATATTGTAAAAGTATAATTTTAGGTCATAAAGATAGTTTTGTTCATAGGTTCGTTTTTTAGCTGTAGTAACCGAAGCAAAAAATAAATTATTTCCCAAAAACCAAAAATTGTGTCATTGGTTCAGAGAGTCGTGTTTATTACATTGATTAACAGTTTAATGGTTTGAGTTGTCAAAATAAATACTAATAATTATTTTTAAGCGATTATTCTACAAATCATACGAAAAAACTTGATACCATTGCATTCAATCCTAGCTATTATTTATTTTATATTTTTTTACCTGGATTACAAAACTAAAATTCAATTCAAATGTATAATCCCGTTTACCCTTTATTCAATACTTAAGCTTAAGCATACTATTCAATACTTGTAATAACAGAGATTAACATGAAATAAAATGATTCCTTTATTCTTTCAATATCCTTTGTGCAGTCCCCTAACATAAAATACATTTATTTGCGTCCAGCTATTAAATACCTACAGGTCTGATATGTTTTCCCTCGATTGTCCGCACATGTTATTAGATCAAGGAATATGAATGTCGTGTTGTTATTGTGTATTTCTTTTATAAGTCCACCCTTATGTTGTAATTATTACATTTTATTTAGCTACAGTTTGCTTATGATTTTCGTCTTATAAATATAAGTATGTGCCGATGAATTGGGTTTTTGATTACGGTAATTTTTTGGGACAAATACAGTTTAGTGGACCATATTATAATAATATACACTAAATATATAAATCTTCGACCAGCAACATTTTTCACTAATTATTTGGACTAAATTAGACTATATATAGACAGTGAAAAAACCATTACACAGTGCATCAAGTACATAAATAATTATTGTACTTAGATAAGCAGAATAAGTCTAAATCGGTAATTTTTTTGGTATTATTTTGCGTAAAAACACAAATACCATTAAATAAAACATTACAAAACAGTACGAGTATTAAAGTAGCTTGTGACATGAGGCAAATATTATTATTTTAAATGAAAGAGTTAGATATGTGGTTGGGACATCTTACCGTGTCTTTCAAACCGGCGCACTGTAATGCATATTATGACGAGTGACGTCACTAGTTTTGTTTTGCATCAATTTTCTTTAACCCCTACTACACGATTTTAAACGTTTTTCTGAACAAAATGATTTGTTTGTAATATGGATATGGAAATACAACAAGAAAATGTAGTCAAAAAGGTACCATATTCTTCGTTTCTTGATGGACATAAATTAAGAATCATAATTATGTATTTTTGGTGCGGCAAATTGGTAAATGGTAAATGTATTAGTGATTATCACCGTCTATAAACAAAATTCTGTGTCTAAGATACTTACTTCATTGGCATTTCAAAGTGGGAAGGGTAAGGGTAGAAAAAGGTGTGATGCCTTAATATAGGACATTATCTTATAATACCAATCATAATTATTCTAGGTAAACTTTTTATTTACTAAGTGCCGTTTGCGATGACCATTGAACAGGGGAGATACTTTTCCAAACTTCCCTATTATTAGTAAAAGTAATTTCAACTTCAACACAACTCCATATCAATCAAAATCGGAATCCGGTATCTAAAATAAGGATCAAAAGTACCCTCTTTACAAAAAAAAACCGTTATCAAATAATTGTGCCTATTTTCTGAAAATCCGACATCACGAAACATTCGACAAGTCCCTATCCTTGACTCTTAACAATGCCAATCAATGAAACATGAAATCCGGCTAAGCAGATGCAGTAATTCTTTTTCAAATAACCAAATAAAACAATTGGATATCGACACGCAATTTCCAACCCTGCTCAGACAGCTTAAGGTTTGTTTTTCACTGGGTGTAGCTCAGGTTGTTATAATATTCTAAGTCTGTGAGGGGGTATTGTGAAAGCAAAGCCGGGCAATCAGTTCCATCAGCACTTGAGAAGCCAATGAAACGTGTCTAATGCCTCACTCCGCGAGGGTTAAGTCTTTACGCGTTTGGTTTTGTCATTTTATCAATATAACGTGGTATCTGTTGCTCTGAGATATTTTGAGGCCAAATTGATTTAGAAATGTCCATTGTGAGCGGTTCAATGAGCATAATCTTTAATCGATGCCTCGCAGATAAAAATAATCGCAGATTCTGTTGGTAAATGTTTTGTTATTTACAACTTGCTATGTAGTTTTTGATTGATTTTTTCCTTTATATACATTCAACAATATTTTCACAACCACTACGTGAATAGTCATATCGTTTTTCGACCCCACTAAACTTATATTATGGCCCAACCACTCTCAATCGTACTCTCGATGGTAAATGAGGCCCGTGCCCTGCAGTGCGACATATATGGGCTGATACAGAAACTTACATTAAGAATATATACGTCCTACATATATTATAAAGCACAACAAATACAAAAGATAAAAAATATTTTTTAATGTTAAGAACAAAACTAATAACTAAACTAAATAATTCAGCAATAACAACCATCTCAACTTTACAACAAAAATAGAACGCATTAAAATTATAAAAACGAACTCGTATTTATAATTCTCGAGTTTGGAGAATTCGCAAAGCTTTTCAGTTCGGGTTGAATGGAACAGAGCGGCCTACAGCGGGTTAAATTCTAGCCTTGGATTTACCAACGTATTGGAAATTGAAGCGCATTGGCACTGGCATCTCCAAAGTATTTTGAACTACGCCCTTTATCCGATCGGTCGACGAACTCAAAGTTAGATAAATTTTACATATTTGATTGAGAACGTGAAATTAATAAGACTGCCCATGCGTCTAAACTCCGAATTGTAATTCATGAAGTTAGTAAAAATATTTTTGGATAATTTGCATATTTTATGTCTATTCCCAAGTTTATTGAAATTCTTTGTAAGAGCAAGTTCTACGAGTAAATTTGCGTTTTTAAAAATGTAAAATATTGCTAGTGTTTATCTATAATAGAGAGAGTTGGGAGTTTTGTCGATATTTTAATTCTTGATTTATTTCACGGAGTGCGGTAATCAATTGAGCAGTTTGCTGATTTACCGAACTGATGCGATCAAAACTCATCTAATTAAAAATTCATAAAAATTACGTTCTTAATCATAACATTATGTTTTCTAATAAAATAATGTTAATACCCAGTATTTTTGTATATACATACGATATTTATCGAGGCATGTCATGAAATGGGGCAATTACGGTAAGGGATTACTTGGCGGTCGTTGCTTAGTGACGTCACGAGGCATCTAATCCGATTAAGATAATTGCCGAAAACGTTATCGACTTGCAGATTAGAGTTAAAGTACATATGGAGTCCCTGTGGTTAGGACGGCTTCCATATAAGATGCTAAGGTGTGTTGTAAGGAAGCTATTTAATTAATTAGCTCGATGAAATTAGTAGAATCGTCATTAGTCGCCGAATAATATAGATTTCTTATAATATATTGACTTTATGAAATTAATGTTCGTAGGGGCAAATAGGCGCAATTGTCATCTTAGTGGAAAACGTGAAAAGAAAAATAAATGTTTCAAAATATTTTAAGGGTTGTAACAAAACATTCATTTATTTCATTATTTGTGCCTGTAATTTTAGAACAAAATTTAAATTCTCTTTTATAACAATATCTTCTTAGGAATACACATGTTAGAATAGGATTACGGTACCTAATCTGGTCTTAAACAGACATGTGTCTGCGAAACTTTGTCATTGGGGACCTCATACGAAGACTATATTAAGAAAATTAGCTTTTTTGGTTTTGAAGAATAATAAAGAACTTCAAATTTGGAAACTGAAAATTTTAGAAGGCAAGTTCGAAGAAGCTATATCGATTTAAAATTCAAACCAAATTATGGAGACGAAGTAAATACTGGGAACAAAATAAAGATTTACTTGAAATAAACAACTTTTCAACAATTTGAAGAAAGAGACGTAGACGGCAACTTCGAAAGAGAACTTCCAAACTATTTTCGCAACAAGAAACATGAAACCAAATAAAAAAATTGCCTTCACATTGTCAATTACCAATGCTTAGTTCCAATCAGAATTAGATAAATAGAAATAAAATCCAGCAATAAAACGTGAGAAAATATTTAATTTTCTCCAATCAGAAAAACCGAGACGAGTCGTGATTAAGTTTTAGACGATGTTTATACGAAACGAACTTATAGCGTTTCCATTGCAAAGTGCTCTGTTCTGTCTCTTAATCCCCTATAGATTGAATTCTTTGTAATCGCGCATTGGAAAGAAAAAAGTTCCATCTTTTTTTTATTCGAGAATTCTGTAATGCTGATTAAGCAGTACCTTAGACGCAAAGAGAATAAGATTGCACACCTGAACAGTTTCTTGAATTAGTGAAATGTTTCGTTATTTGCACATTGATTTGGTCTTAATTAAATTAGTTGCGCGATCAAAGGCTCGGATTAATTTAACTTAAGTTATCGTGAGTTCTGATTTGGCTGAGTCTTAAAGATCAGTGATATCCTCGATGTAAATAATATAAAATGAAATTCGGAAGATGACAAATATCCGATGAAAGATGCTGGTTTGACACTAAGGTCATAATTTTCATTTAATTTATGTTTTCTATCAGCCCATATACGTCTTCCTTTTATCTTAGCCTGTACGATTGAAAAAGGCTAGGTCATATAGTCTACCACTGGCCTAGTGCAGGCTGGCGGATTTCACATACCTTATAACTCCTTATTAATCCCTATACAGGTTTTCTCACGAAGTTTTCATTCCCCGTCATATTTTGTTGGTCGAGGGTTCAGCCCAGGGCTGTTCTCTGACTTTTGTGTATTGATGTGTCTTGTGCATATTGATAGTCAATCACAACCCACTAGAAAGGAGATGGCTACTTACGAGTACATATTATGTATTTTAAGTTAATTGATATTCTTCCCTGTGGTGTAGGCACACGGTAAAAGATGTTTGTACGGAAAGCGTCCCGCAAGTATTTATTTTGTTGCCCCTCTGGAAGATTAATATATAATTTATTTGGCGTTCTATACATTACCTTAGAAAAAGTATATTTATAGTTAATGATACGACATAGATTTATAACTATAACTATTTTTAAATATTCCAAAATTATATACTCTATGACAACCCATTTTAAACTGCGTAAAGGATAGATCTTCTATATCTGCGGCCTTCTTAATACACAACTGAAACCTATTTTATACATGGAATTGTATGTCCCTTAAAACGATTTTTGAATTGAATTTGAGCGAAGAGGACAAATCATTCGATAGTTAAAATGATTTTAAAACATTTATAAAGCTGCCAGAGCAATGTGAATTACAAAAACACAGTCTTTAAAATTACTCGTAAAGCATAGTAGTAATGTCAAATGTCAACAGCGACGTTTTAATATTTACCTTAGTACACGTCTCGCTTCGATTAGCAAGTCTTGTTTGTTCTTAATTAAAAGCACACGTTAGCACGAAATGAACGTCGACTTAAGATCAAAGCGTTCAGTGCCAATATTTGCCAACGGTCTATTGAAAGAAGTCATTGGCACCGCGCTCACTGTAGAGAAAATATCCTTAACAATACATAACAGCGTTAGTATACATTATTCTATTCTGAGAATGTTTTTATTGTATTATAGATTCTTTTTGATGAGGTGTTTGTGAAGTTGAAGGTTTTTTTTTATTGTGGCTTCAGACGGCGGTATCATGCCATTCGACACAATCATGCCGGCCCGTTTAGATGCCTCTTCACATACTATTCTTAATTCGAGTTGTGTCAATTTCAAGGACCTGCTGTTAGTGTTTTTAAAGTTTACAATTAATTTATATATGTATATAGTTACATATATGTGGTATATATCACTCTACCTTGATGTGATACATAGATGGTCTTAAGCAAAGCATCATCGGTTTAAGAGTTATTTAAGAGTAAATCTTCCAATACTATCATAGATATTATCGTAATTGTAACCTTTTCTAAAAAACAACTCGTTTCCCGTTTCCAAGAAAAATAAAGTGATATCAATTATGTATTTTACCGCCTGTTCAAGCGGAGAACACATGAGTAATCTTCAAGTATATACCCAAGTACACAGACCGTGATTGTTTGACAGGATGTGCTCCCAAATCCATTCGAGCAAGGATACCCAAGATAGACAACTTCATACAAGTTGACGCCACCGACAAAATCGCATCTTGTATTATGTTGACACAATGGGACATCACCACTGTTTCTCGATGTCTTATCGCTTACAAAGTAACGTGTATCTTAGTGGGATTGAACACGTTAATAATATTGAACTAAGTTCTTAAAAGAAAAAACAAATCTATACTAATATGACCTATAGTAGGAAAGCAGTATTGATATTTCTAGCAAATACGAGGAAATTTTGTTCGTTTTTCGTGGTCCGATTGGTCGATATTCTAAACTGATAGTCAGAATTAAACATTTTGACAGCCATTTTAAAACGTGTATGCACCCGGGCGGAGCCGTGCCCGACCGCTAGTATGTTATAAACAGCTCATATTGTGCTATAAAGATGAGTTAGAAATTATTTTTGCTTCAATGTTCTTATTATCTACTAACGTCATACTTTCGGTTGTTTTTTCTTAATTGTTTTTGCCGATAATAAATAATTATTCGGCAGCTAATTCTTAATTTGCATTGCACTTATCAATAGTTGCAGCGTATTGTCAGAATACAGATTATTCCACTTGTCATATTTTATAACTTATAATTTGGCCTGAGTTGGCAACAGAATTATGAGGAAGCTTGAGTTTTTGTCTACCACTCTGTCTAAATGCATATTGTTATTAGACTTACTCTGCTACTAGTATAACTATTTTCTAGCTTTTTATGACGTGATGTAACAACTAATTTAATACAGTATACTGTACTTACGAAATGAAATAATAATCACAATATAACAGGAGAAGGAACAAAGTAATCAACTAGAAATTCTAAAAATAGACAACAATGGTAGAGACGTGGATGTCAAGCGAATTCTCGCAATAAACCGCCGAGACGATCTCATACAGCCGGCGGCCACAAGTTTCCAATAAGTAATTAAAATCCGGAGACGCGGAGATTACAGACTCCTATGTCTCAAAGGCGCAGTATTTGTTCCCCTATTGGAACACTTCGCAATCTTATGATTTCCTAGTACCGAATATTGTTATTTGATTTTGTTTTAATGATTTGTAATTCGATTTTAGGGATATTGTTTGCGTGTTGTATTGTTTGTTTGATATTATTTGACCGTTTGTACCATTATAATTTACAATACGAAATATGTTTATATTTCAACCTTAAGAGTACAAGATGAATGGCAAACATGGCGAAGAAATCCGCAGCATTCTTAGACTAAAATAACAGGAATAAAGCTGTTTGAATCCATTAATGAAACTACAATAACATTTATTTAATATCTGCACAAACCTCAGCCATTTATCAGCCACACCTTCCATTAAATCCAAACATTGACAAATGTAAAAATTAAAGCAATAAATTCAACTGTAACCAGAAAGGATTACGGCTGATAAAATCGTAAAACACACGAAATGTTATTAAAGGCACGCCCCTGTTTATCCGAACTGGTAGCATTTTTATGAAGAACAGTGCAAATAGCCAAGTACAAACATTAATCTCCTTTGAACAACAGACAAGATGTAAAGGGACCACGCTGAGTCAATATTTTCTTGGGGGACAGAGATCTTTGTGGTACTCCAGGCGGCAATTAGAGCGTGCTATGATTTTTTACGTAAACTTAATCTACGGACTGAATGTATTTTGTTTCTCGTCGTGTATAATTTAGTTATTATTAGCTTGTTATATGACTGCTAGACTGGTGTAGGCCTAAGACCAAGCGTCTCACGAACAAATCACCTGATTAATATTATTTTGTTCAATTGAATTCAATAATAAGGTATAATCTTAATGGCCTTTTATTTTTCCCAATTTTCTGTTGCTTAAATTCAATAATATTGGTAAGTATTTTTCGACAAAATAATGTTTTGGTACTTTCGTTATTTTATATTTATTCAAAAACCTAAACATAGGCAGCTAATATTAACGACATGAAATAATCTAATTCGTATTTGCACACTTTTAAAAATGATTTAGATAACTTTTAAAGCTACTACATATTTCATGAGCGAAAAGGCTATCTCTTTCAATACAACAAGATTTTTTCAGCATAATTCTCGATCACACACTTGATCTTATCTCTACAATAAAACTGTTTGAACAGCAAACCAACTTCAAAAACAGAACTGCGATTCATATCATCACATTACACAAAATACATTAAACATTTCGAAAACAAACATTGAAATATCCCTTTCAATTCAATTATGGAAGTCGTTAAACAATCGATGCGTGTCTTCATTATTAAATTGTGTTTTAGTTTAAAGCGCGGTTCGTATAATTCATGGTTGCCGCGTGCTGGTAGATTTATTGGCCATACCTCAAGGGGTGACGTCATCATGAATCCGCGTTTCTAACCTCTACTCTCCTTGGATTTGATTTACAGGGTGCTCTTAAAGGATTTATTGGGAAATGTTTTGAACGTGGTTTTATAGTTTTTATACATTACATATTATCAAACTTTTAAAGAGTAGTAGAGACACGCTGTTGCCATGACTGAGGATGAATGGGCAGGTTTTGCTCTGGGCGGCACCATTATCTCAGCCTTTATTCATTTGATTACCTCCGTGGCACAGTTGGTTAGATGCCGACTACCATAGGTATTTGATTCGGGTCTGGGTGTTTGTGAGACCGAAAAATGCCTCGTAGTTCCTGATACCCATGACACAAGACTCGATCTTTGTGTGAGGTCAGGACTATGTATGTGAGCGTTGGGTGTATTTATTTATTTAATTATAAAATTTCAAAAAAGGTAACCAAATAAAACATTTTTCTATATTTCAATTTTACAATGGACGAAGATTCTACCAAAATTCTTCTAATTCTAGACGAAGATGATATGATTTGAATGGCGAAACTCGCGTAGCCGGCGGCAATAAAAATTGAATTTGCAAAATAAATTTGAGGTGACAATAAAAACATTACAGGGAGTAATGACCTGAACGTCTTCTATGTAATTTTAAACCGTTAATCATTACCCAGGGACTACAGATGCCCAGTACAAGCTAATTTTATCTAAATCTTTAATATTGCACTGCTGAAAAACTTGCTGGCACTTTTTAATGACTTCTAAAAGTAATTAAGTTGATTTAAAGTAGCGATAAATTGTGTTTTTATGCTCATCAACTTTTAATCGGCTTGCAGAAAAATACTTTAATGTATTATATTATCATTTGCGTGTGAAATATGCTTCGGGCTAGAAAATAATTCGTGTTTTGTTTTCGGAGCAGCCTGTATGTTGGTAATTTAGAGCTACCTCCGAAATCGAATAAGATTAGAGTTTAAATTTAAATTAATTTACCGGATTATTAATTTTGAATAATGGTCTTTTCTTTGGGTTATGGAACTTCTTGAACTGTAAATCAGAACTACGGATATAAACTGTAGTTATGAACATAATGTTATTGATAGTAGCTTACGGTTTTTTTTTTGGTTCACAGATCTGGATACAATCTTACAAGCTATAAACTTATGGAACTATCATAGAAATTAAAACTATAGATACTAAGTGTGAACACAGCATACTTAATCAGAATGTAGGTTGTGTTGCACATTAAATTACTATCTCAATTAGATGAATTGGTATTGTAGATTAACATAATGATTTCGATGTTATTAATTATGACAAATAAAATACTGACCATTTTCTAAGAAAATTAATAAAAGAGTAACAACCTTTTTTAAATCATAGAATCATAAAAATAATCCGTACCTATTACATTTAGTTTTGAAGTATAAGTGTTACTAAGCGGCTTTTGATTTAGCTTAATTAATATATTCATAAATGTAAACTTGATTTAGTTTTGAACTCTAGGCTTAACTTACAACGAAATTTGATATGCTCTTTATGAGATTTTAAATACTTAAATAGGCACTTCAATTCCATTATTAGAGTTTTTTCAAAGAATTAAGCAAAAATGCAGCCAACAGACCAATTATTTGTATACTGTCCCTACAAAGTTACTACAAATTACAATGCACACATACGCATAATATGTGTAGAACAATGCAAAAAAAAACATTAAAATGCGGAAAAATGAATTCAGCAGAATTAATAGAGAATTATTATTTGTTTTTGTAGTTGCCATATAAGTTCTGAGATGCTGGTAGATTTTATGCCAAGGCATAACATACACAACAAACCAGAAAGTACATCTAATATTGAAATAGAACTAATAACTACTAAATAAAATAGTTTTATTCCAATATGTAACATTCACCTAAGGAGATACCTATACTATAGTGAACTGCTATCAATTCCGTATATTTTTCTCCAGTAAGTCTTGAATTTATAAAGAAACTAACGGCCCAGCCCGGCTCCGCCCGGGTGAAGATACTTTTAAGTCCAGGTCATATTAGAAACATATTATTTCATCCACCATATACTCTATCTCGTTATATCACGTTGAGTTTAAAAAGGAGCAAATATATTTGTATACTTCGCTCATTCTTAGGAAACACTATCTTTTTCGGTATAAAAAGCATATTTGCTAATCTAGGGTATCAGCTACACCCTTGCTAAATTTCATAAAATTGATCTAGCCGTTTGGACGTGAAGAAGTAACAAACACACAAACTTTCGCCTTTATCTTGTAGAATTTTTATAATTTTCACTATTCACAAACCTATTCCAAAAACCTAATAAACAAAACATCAAAACCAAGTTAAAACTTCTCAAAAGGAACATCCATTTGCGTATTTAAATGATAAGCACTTCGTTCGCTGGTTTATTCGAGATTACCGGGACTTTAGCAAGTGAAGCTAATTGCAGTTGTTGGAGTTAGCACGCTGCCCGGGAATATCTGTTAAATCCCCGAATGAGTGTTAAAAGATTTATATCAGTGGATGGAACGATCCCGGGACGTAATCCCGTCCGCGGGAAATTAAGACATTTGCTGAATCTTTGAGGCGTTTCCATTCCTTATGCCAAAAATGATTCTGCAAGTGCAATAAGCGTTACGAGCTCTCAAAGCGGTGTCGGAGATTAAATTTCAATCAGATTATACGGAGCGTTAAATGAGTAAATTGTATTGAATGAGGGAATAAATGGTTGAATTGCATTGGATGTTGGTTTTTTTCAGCCGAATATGTGAAGCAAAATTCAATATGTAAATTTTTGGACTGTTACATACAACATACATGCTGACCCAACAAACATGCATATATTTCATAAACGCCCCTTTAAGATTAATCAAGTCTTGTGTCGTGGGTATCAGAAACTAAGTGCATAAAATAGTATTTTTTTAAAAGACACTACAATATTTTTGTCTGACAACCAAGGTTGAAATCAATAAATAAATACATCCAACAGTCACATATATAGTTTTGATCCCACGCTAAAATCAAGTCTTTTGTCGTGGATATCAGGAACTACGAAAAACTTTATCTCACAAACATTTGTCTTGGTGCGGGGATCGAACCTGTAGTTTCTCGTTTCACAGCCGGCATCTAACCAACTGCGCTACGCAGATTGTCAAATCAATATTCATATGTATCGAGATAGACCTCTAACCAGTTTATGTAGCATCGAACCCCTTCGTTAGTGATAAAGTGAAACCACTATAAGCGAGACACTGATTCGATTTCACATCGAACGCTCAGTCGGTGTACCAAATCTAACTGCGTTTACGATAATTACGTTTGGCGTCAGAAATTTTCGCCAACTAAATATGTATTAATGTTACGTAGAAATTGTATTTAAATTGCGGTTTCGAATAGGTTATAACGAGGATAAACTGGATACACATATTATTTTAATGTTGTGTGAAAGTTTTTTTTTTTTTTTTTTTTTTTTTTTTTTTTTTTTTTTTTTTATAATTGCCCGGCATAGTGGCTAAGTACAAAAGCTATTAACTGTGTTTCTTTCTCTCTTATTTGTCAGCCACAAGAAGTCCACAGCTGAACATTGGCATCTCCAATGATCTCCCAATTAATCTGTTAGAAGGGGCCTGCAGCCGCCTCCAGCGACTTTCTGCAACCTAAACCAGGTCGTCCTTCCTCCTTGTAGGCGGGCGTCCAACAATACTTTTCCTGTACGTGGCCTCAACTCCAGAACCTCTTGGCTCCAACGGCAATCAGTTCTTCGTTCTTCGTGTTGCTTTAGGTGCAAATAAAGTTTATTGAATCCACTGACTTTCTGCGTGCTCAATTTAAAATATGATAAATAAAGATAGCTCAGTGGATAATCAAGCTGAAATAGCAGCGCTCATTACGAGGCGATTTGATGGTCGAAGAGCCCGGAAAGTTCTCAAATGGAAGCCACGTAATGGCAAGCGTAGTGTCTAACTTCCATGACAAGATATGATCAGCTTTTATTATAATTATTCTTTCGGAAGTTCTCACTGGGAGCAGGCCGTTTCAGTTCGATATGAAAATGCTTAGAAGAGGCCTATGCGCATCGATGGACTTCCTGTGTCTGAAGGTGAAAGTTAATTACGGATACTGGGTAGTTTTTTTTTATTTGTTTGTATCAGTCCATACACGTCTCACTGCAAGGCATGGACCTCGTCTACAATCAGGACTACGATTCAGAGGGGCTAGGCCATAAAGTCCACTACGCTGGCTTAGTGCAGGTTGATTTAAAATAATTATATTTATTAGTCAACGGATTTCTTCAGACAGCATGCAACAAAAGGTTTGAACTTGTAATCTAAAAATGACCAGACTAAGTGTAAAAAGTCCATCAGTTAACAAAGCCATTACTGTCGTGGAATGTAAGGCCAAACCCTCTTCACTAAATTAATGGATACTTTAGTCTAACAGTGCGATTATAAAGACATCACGAAACAATTACATTACATTTTTAATAGTAAAGTAATCAGTGTTTGGTCGTTGCCTTTCATTGAACTTATTAATCAACAAGGTCATACAGGTGAAGAGAATTAAATATTTACCGCCTATCGATAGATAAAAATAGCGGAGGCAGCGACTGGATGCATAAAGCAGCGGTCTCTTTGGCGTGCCTTGGGAGAGCCCTATGTCCAGCAGTGGGCTGATGATGATAATCATAGATAACAATGTCTTTACAATAATTCTTTCTCGTTCTTAAAGCAAAAAGAAAAACATGGAACGTTTCTTAATATTATTTACAAAATAAACCTTAAAACTACTCCAAAAAAAAGTTCTAAAACAAAATTTCTAATATCAAAAAGTGGACTTGAGAACGCAATAAATATTAAAAGAATGATATTTTAAAAACGTTACACTCTCAAGAGACCCTTTCTCAAGTCAAAGCACTAAGGAAGGTACTCAAGCAGTCTTTTCAGCGTCGCGCCTCGCAGCAGATGCATTTTGTATGAGCTCAAGGGACGTTTTAGATTAACTTGCTTTAATTATAGTCTACGTAAACACGGTAACGCGACCGTATGTAATCACGATTAGTAATTAGGAGTATGGAGGGTGGTTGCTTTAGTCGCGTATGGATGGAGGGCGAGTGCGAGCGGAGAGCGAGAAATTATTTTAGTTTTAGATATTTAAAGATGCGAAAAATTATATTTCTTTTAGGTATTATAACATTTTATTTCAATAATATGTAGGATTTAGTGATACAAGTTTTAATAATGATATAATATAAGAATGTTACAATTGGGATGGCATTGCATTTTGCGCTCGGTGTGGCAGTTTATTATGATTCTAACACCATCCGGGGCCCAAGCAGAGTTCAACTACTGGAGTTGCATTGCTTGGCGATTATGACGAAATAAGTATTTTGGAGCGTACTCATATAATAGATAGCAGTATTGTGCCTTCGCATTACACCTACCAAACGTGGCGATTATTGGCAACAGAATTTTCTTGTCTGGAGGCGTATTTAGCAGTAGGTATGTTCCCTCTAGCTCAAGATGATTATAATGCAAAAAATATTATTACAGAAAATACTTAAAATATTGCTCACTTAATCTGTTGATACTAATGAAAAAAACGGCCTTAAGAAATGTTCCTAAATTAGTAAAAAAAAATTACATATAAAATTATCCGCTAACACTGGAGCGTTCGTCTGTTCCTACTTACGTTGTTAAATCATGGCGTGTGAGTCAGAAACATGTGTTATAAGAAAGTTTGTTAATATTTAATGAATTCTCTGTATGAGCGGTGTGATTTGTAGGTGCTTTGGGCTTAATTTTCCTCTGAGTCGCGAACCGCTAATTCAATAATTTGACAGGCAGACGCGTTTGGTGGGGACAGCTTTGGGATGTGCGTCTTTTGAAAATGATTGCCTTATAAATTGAAAGTGAAATGTTTGTTGCTTCTCTTATGTGTTTGGTGGCAACTGTTTATGTAAATATTTATATGAAGGAGAATGCCAATTCATAGTATCGCTATAAACATTTCGATGATCCCGATACCGATACTTCTTAAAATTTGATATTTATTTTGTCCACAGAGTCGATGACATTTTTTTTTATTCGACTTCAAGTTAATTTCTCCAAGAACTCTGGGCAACAAAAAAGTAGGTTTCATCGAAGCACAATAATTTTCGCATCGATACTAAGTTATATAGAAAAATGGAATGTAATGGATGTAAAGGAGAATCCTTTATGAATAAATTGGTTAAACACTCTTTATGAATAAATTGGTCATATTTAGAGGAATAATATAAGTGTTAAAAAACACAAGTAGGGTAATTACTTTTTTAATAAAATATACTTTTGCTCAAAATACCGATCCATTTAGATTTCATTTACCCCTTACTACATTTTCAATAGCCGTGAAATGACGCGGAGTGACGTAGGATATTTTGAAGATAAAACAAAAATAATTTATTAACGTATATTGCCAAACTAAAAGAAAACACACACACGAATAATTTCTCAACGTCCATTTCACTAGAACAAAAAAGTAAAACGATATTTTTGGCCAAAAGTTGCATTCGAAAATAAATAAAAAGGCGAACGACGTACAGACGTCTGTCACACAGATATGTGCTTGATGTATGTGTTCTTCAGTTTATTTGCACTGAGACTGACAGGGCGCAAATTAATGCAGCCAATACGAGAGCACTGCCCTTAAATATTGTTATTTTCCATTAAATTTCCAGTGACGTGTCTCGAAAGTTTGTGGCAGGTTTTACAAGACTTAAAAGCAAGCCGATATGTGTTGCTAATTATCTCGATTTAACTATTTGATGTTTTAATTTTAATTACCTATCAGATTTTAAAGATTAATTTAACAGACAAGCTTTGTAAGAAAATGTGTAATTTTTGAGCAAAATCAAATGCAAGTAATTAATTATAGCAGAACAGTGGCCCAGCCCGACTTTGACCGAGTGCAGATAGTTTTTTAATTTCAGTCCACATCAGAAATATAGTATTACGCGAACTCTTTTATTTTTAAATGTAGTCTATATGTCAGCTACCTCTCTATCAAATTCCATTAAAATTGGGCTGGACCAGTTTTGAGCGTGAAAATATAACAATTACACCCACAACTAACTCGTCACTTTTATAGTAATAGTAAGATTTTTAGTAAAATATTGTTAAATTTGTGACGCGATGGTAAGTTGCTAATATTCCAGTAAACATCTTTATTCTGGATGTTATGTGCTGGTAACCAATACACGTTTTTTTTTTGCTACGAATAGCGTGACGAGCGTGCCGTTCTGACCGCTCATAAACATTATCAAAACCAAAAAACACCTTGAATTACAAAGCAATGCTTGGCATTCCACTGCGCTCACCATCCTGAGACATAAGATGTTAAGTCTCAATATGTCCAGTAGCTACTTTAGCTACAATGCCCATCAATCCGAAACACAACAGTGCATTTACACTGCTGTTTGGCGGGAGAAACAGACATCGCAGTGGTACCTACCCAGGTGGCATCTCACATATAAGAGACCTACCACCAGTACTACCAGTACCAGTAGAAAGTCAGAAATACGATAATATGAGACAAACAATGAATTACTTTACGGATTTAGTGCGGCGAAATTTTGAGATCTCGACTCGACGATATGTATTACGTAACATTCCTAACTGCCATAAAATTCTGTTCATACGTACCCGCATAACAAACATCAAGTCAAAAGGTATTTTAGACCTACAAAATACAAACAAACACGGAACGTAAACAAAAAAAATCTTAATTTCACCCTTGCATCACCGAAACATAACATAATGAATAGTCTACAAAGGGAGCTTCGTAAAAAGGGCTAATCCATCCAGGAGGGGATTCCAAGGTCAGTCGATATCAGTACACGAGCCTATATGGCATAACGAACCCCAGTACAATATATTTAAATACAATATAATATGATTATCAGGCTGTCCCCCTAACACAGACAAAATCGATAGTGTCTGCAGGGACGTATATGCAAAATAAAACGATGCAGCGGCGCATTGCGGTACAACTTTCCGTATTACTTGTACTAAACCGGAACAAATTAAGATGTTCTTGCAAGTTTGTGTTGCTAATTGTGCAATTTAAGCTATACGGGATTGTACTTCAGTTTTATATAGTATTCTTGCTTGCACATTTAAGATTTTGCTTATGTGGATTTTACGATGAATAACATTGTATTTTGTAGTATGTTGTTTTACGATATTATTGGCGGGAAATCTTTTGTTTTGTTGTAATTTTTCCCGATTCTGGGAAATTATTTAAATTTAATTTTGGACACAAAAAAATTGTGTGCTACGGTGATAAATTTTCAATTTGGAATATAAAATGAACACACTACTGTACAGCCAATAATCCCCTATCAGTTTACGGGGCATCCTGAATTCGATTGAAATAGTCTAGTAATTTTTAGGACCATAATTCTCAACAGCCTTCGTAATGTGTATACAGTCTACTGGTACACTATAGACTGCCCTCTCCTTTATCCTTCTATTATCTCCAACCCATGGTAGTCGATAACGGATTGGTTGACCGATACGGCCGCCATTTGAACTCTGATGTAATTTAAATTATTTTATTGTTAAGATTCATTGGTGTACAAAAAAGAATAGACTACTACTAGAGACTTTCCCGCCACCTGCCACCACTGCAAATCTGGCAGCCAGGATCAAAAATAGCACACAAAGAATTGACACCGAGCTCCGAAGCTAGGTGAGTCAGTCAGGGACACTAGCTTGTCTTTAACCCGTATCGAAATTAATCAGAAAGAAAATCAAATAGGAGGAGTTTGAAACAAATAATTGTCCATTTCCCTCCGCAGCAAAGTGGGTGAAAAAATATCGAGTTGAGGGGTATTAGCCTCTGATATAAAGATATAAAACTGGAGAAGCCAGATGTTTATAATTTAAAAACCATTAAGTGATAAATGAGTAACGTTCTGCAGTTTGAGCGTGTATCGGCCGGGCCAGGTTTCACCGTATACCTGTGCATATAGTGCTGACTGTTGGCGTATTTGCGCGACGCACGCCCGTGACCGTGACATGCGCCTCTACAACACTTGTTTGTTTTTAATGGATGATTATTACTTCCGTACCGGAAACCTTCTGCGTAATTATCTGTACTTTACAATATGCTTTATACAGGGTATACCAAGACTGCTACCGAAAACGAAGCCGGGTGGTAGTTTTAGTGACTTTAGATACAATGTATCTATTTTTTTTACAAAAATGCGATGATTTTTTGTACTATTTTTTTCATATCTTCCTATTTGGATGGTAAATAGTTTATTTTTCTAAAATAGTAGTATAAACCTTTTATTTTTAAAGACCCAAGGGTTTCAATGATTATTATTTTAGCAAAAACTATGAATTTATCTCTGAAACACGACGATATTTATAACATAAAAAAATTGTCGCGTTATTTTGCAAGAAATGTAATCGCATTGTGTTTGTATTCACTGAAACTACCACCCAGCTTCTTCTTCGGTAGCAATCTTGATATATCCTGTATACTTAAAAATCGATAGGTAAAAAGTATCCAAATGTTAATCTAGGGTGTCAGCTACCACACCAACTTTTTTCGAAATCCATTAAGCCGTTTCTGAGTTCATCGCGCACATTCGCACAAAAAGACAAAAATTCTAAAAATGGTTTCTGTAATGTTAATATAGTCTCCCCATATATGTTTTATTCATTTATATTCTATGTACATACATCGATCGGTTATGTGTACAGTTCCGACCTCACATTAAATGTGTATATAGAGCATAATTAAACAAATAATAAATAATACGAACCTAGCGTTTTATAGTCGGTGTCTAACCAACTGCGCTACGAAGGCTATCATTCATATATTCACAATTCATATTTGATATAACACATTCACTTGCGCCTATATTCCACCGAAGTTCGTAGACAATAGAGGTCTAAGGGTTCACACACATACCTCTTTTGGTTCATAATTCGATAGTCATGAATATCCTCATATATGTATGTATGCAATCAATCATGCGTACATTCGTATACTTGATTGCATAGGATTTTTTAACATTTTGCTCAATATTTTATTACTTCTATATTAATTTTTTTGCTATGCACTTTATCGTACTGGCTACCTGGCGCAGGTTTCGGGCAGATACTTTTGAGTCCATTCCATTTCAACAACATATTATTTCGAATGCTCACTGTTTTATATTTAAACTTATTTGTCTGCCTTCCACGATACTGCTTTTATCGCTTCAACCTATATTCATCTGTTCTATGGTTTCAACCTTATTATTTAAGTAGGAAATATGAATGCATATTTGAATTGATGGGTATGCCGCAGGAACATATTTTTTCTCTGGATATGAAGTAGCTTAGTAAGCAGTAGTTAGTCACTAAGTTATGTATCCATAATTCATCATAATCATAATCCAGGGTGACAGCAAAGCATTAGTTTACAGACAACCATAGGACGGGTTTAAAAGAAGGAGAAAGAGATGGCAGTGTAAAAACAAAGAATGGAAGCACTATAAGAAAGGTAGTGCTCTTTAATTAGTCTTTTGAATGATGACAGCTTTTGCGCCTGTCTCATAACAGGAAACGCGTTCTAAACTGCTTTGACAGTAAAAGACTTGTCCATAAATATCGTAGTGTGGATCTCAAAGGTGAGTCATGAAGAAAAATTCATCGTTCTTTAAGATTAGAAGGGGTGAGAGGATTAAACAAGACATTGGTAAGAAGAGAAAGAACGTAAGTTGTATAGGTAACCACTTGAGCTTAGCACGAAACTCAGACACATGATCATATGTGCGTAGACCAAATATAAATCTTATGCAGTAAAGTCGCTCAAGTTTATGCTACTTAATATTAAGTTTGAACTTTTGTCGTATTTCAGTTCCAGTTTGTTTATAACATGAGCGTTATGACTTGTTACTTCTTTAAGCGAGGCTCAAAGAGAGTACTCGCAATAGACCATACGGTAGGCAGCGACCTGGTCTACGAGAAGTGGTGACCGCTTATCATCAGGCGGGCCAAATTCTCGAATGTATGAGAATATTAATTTAAAAAAAAATCTAAAAGGCATAACATTTAGATTTTGTTCGAAGCGTTAGTGGTTTTCAATTTTAAGCTTGTTATTATTTCTTAGTGGACACATATGTTTATGTTGTTTAAACACTTTGTATTGCGTTGGAAGTCGCCTATGAAAGTAATGTCTATTTTGATTAAAAAAGCGTATACTAGATTTTTTTCTCGGCTATATCAATTTTAGCAAGAAGCGTGCCAAATACAAAATAATTTCAAATACATTCTCGAAATGAAGTTTAGTGTCGAATAATCTGTCAATCGCGTGTCGGATAATGCAAAAGTTTTACTCTGTAATAAAGATGTAACAAAAAGAGAACCGAAATAGACAAGACATGAATTTATTTGGCACTGGCAAAAGTTTTTAAGGCTCATTTTCATTAGTCAATGCATACGGGGCGCGGGAAATGTTTTTTTTCTGTGAAGTTTTGTCGATATTTAAGATGGTTAGTAAAACGATCTGTTTCGGAAAATGATATAACATTGCATAGATCCTGCTGGTTGTAATGAAAATCACATGAAGCTTTTTTCTATAAATTATGACATTCTTTTGGAAACGCTTGCTTGAAATTATGATGTCATTTCTACCTATTAGGGTGTAGTGGTCAATATCTGGGGGGATTCAAACCCTGGACCCTTATGTCTCAAGACCTACATAAGATAACCCTCAGAGCCAACGAACTTACGATTACAAGAAGTACACGTATTGTTGTAAACTATATCAAAGTTTAACACTAAATTCACATTATGCTCAAAACGTATTCATAAAAATCTTAAAACTTTAAAATCTCTCGCACAAAAGCATTTTATTAAAAAGCAGTCACAGAGATTGTGAAATATTTTATTTTTTTCCAAGGCAAATGCGGTTTTACATTTAAAGTTCCCACGGCGACTATTCGTTCTAAGAAATCGCACTCCCAGGATAAAGTTGTGTTTAATTGCATGATATTTTTTAATTTACTTTCGCCAACTTAATTGAAATACGAGTTTTCCCTTTTATGAAACGGTGTTATCAATTTTCTACAAAGGAATGAGTAGTGTTAAAATTAATGAATGGTTTAATGAATTATAATTAATTACAAATTTTCGTTGATCATGTAATTTTCGATTGACGATCGATTGGCCAACCCGCACTAGGCCAGCGTGGTGGACTATATGGCCTAACCACTCTCAATCGTACTCTCGATTGTAGAGTAGGCCCGTAACCTGCAGTGGGCCGTTTATGGGCTGATACAGATACAGATGTAATTTTTATATAAAAGAACACTTAAGTGAAGGTTTTTCTGGGTGTTTCTCTCTGTGTAACTAAATTGGCTGGCAAAATTAAGATTTACAAATTCTTTTTTTTTTGTCTTTGTTCAAAAAGCTCCCGCTTATCTTTTAAGTTTAAATATCAAATAAAACACGCCACTTATATTTTTTTCATGGAATTCTGGGTAATACACTATTTTATCCACGATTGAAGGTAAAAACAGCCAGTCTAAACAATCAATGCTTTATGCATCACGACTCAAAAAAAGTTACCCCGGCCTCACTCGAAGATACGAGTAGTTAAGGCAAAAATAAGTGAAAATATTGAAAATATTTTAAATTCGATATCCCCTGTATCCTTGTATTACGTATTGAATGTTACTTAATCCCCGGCTTGTGCGAGGGTGGTGAGGGCCGGGAAGTAGGTCACATTATTGCGTCGTAGACGAATCGTATTACGGTGCAATGTTTACCTGCAAACGGAAATCCTTTATTTGTGAAACTTTGTAATATTTTAGCAGTGCTAGCATTTATTCTAAATTGTAACTGACAATAAAAGTTAACATATTGATTATGAGAAAATTTGTTAAGAATTTCGAGGTTAGGTAAACCGCGGCCGCGTACGAAAGTACGTAAAATAAAATATAAAAGCCAGTGACAAAGTCTGAAGTATAGTTACAGGAAATGATTTTCGTGGTCATCCTATAAGCTTGTACTCGTAATTGTATCATCTAATAAGCGTGTAGTCAAAAAGTCAGAAAGACATATTACTAATGCATTATATTTACATAAGGATTTTTTACAAGCCCTACTATTGGTGCATCAAACAGAAACACACAAAAACCCGTACATCATTTTCATTAACCCATTCGTAAGAAAATCATAAAGCGGAAAGCCAATTTCATTACCAGTAAAATATGATCCATTGATTATTTCATAAAGCCTTTTACCATACGATTAGACAATAAATATGGATCCATTATGCGAAATCGGTGTGCGTGGTCATAACGCATCGTCTTCTTGCCGTTCTAAGACAGGTATAAGCCATTAGGGAATAATAAAACGCCCTTATCGGACCATTAGACGCTCATAAAATAACAGTTAGTCATAATATTATAATGTGATAAATGTTAATGTTCGTGTTTTTCCGTTTAGAATGCTCAATACTTTCGTTATGTGATAATTTTGGTTATATTTATGGAGTTTGGAAATGTTGGCGACACAATTTAGAAATGTATTTAATTAAATATAAAAAATCATTATATGAATAAAGACGTATAAGAAAAACATAACCAGCGTTTAAATGGATTACTTACTGAAGAAATAGAAACTAGTGACGAAATCATCAAAATTTTTGTTTAATAACATTAGGTTTTGCCCGAAATTAAAACTGATACGGTTAAGTTACACGAAACGGCCGACCGAAAACTTATAAATTAAGTTATTTTCAACTAACTTATTATTTTTCACACTAAGTTTAAGGTTAACATTATATGAAAACAAGTTCCGTTACCGAGCGATTAAATTGATTTATAGAAAAAAATACAAGGCGAAACGTAGGTGTCCTAGTTGACCTACCCTTCTGGGAAAGGCGTGATTTATATATGTATGTACATACAAGTTGTATATAGTATGAATTAAAAACTACTCAACTTTTCAGTCCGTCGAACACGCATTCACACGTCAACCGAGCTGATTACATTATCATCTGATATGAAATGGGATTTAACGGTAAGCTTATCAGGGTGATTTTTCCAGGGTCTTAGGCAAAGTAAGCGCATACATCAATCACAATGTCACCTGAGCCTCGCGCAAATAGTTTACTCCCCTCGTTTTGAACGCCATTCGCCCGTCAAATTTCAAGAGAAATCATCTGTGAATCCAGAAAAATGTACACAGAAGGCTTAAACTACAATTGGTTTTATTTTTCTCAATTTTTGGTCAACATTGCAGCCATTTTTTTGTGTATTCTGAATGGTCCAAATTGCATACAAAATGAATTTTAAGAATCCATAAAGAAATAAGTGTGTTAAAACATTCGAAATTATTGCTGGGGTAATACAAAAGTAACAGGCAAAGAACGCGTATAGCCCGCTGTGACTTAATTATGATTATACAGCGCGCATAAGAGAGAGATAGTCGGATGATCCCCACATGCACTCATTTTGGGATCAATATTCCGTGTTTAAGCTACACTGATAAATTTTGAATTTAAAATGGCCGGAAATTTTATTTCCTACTTTTCCTCGAGTTCTCATTATGTAAGATGTATGCAAAACTCATGCATGTATTTTACGATTCCTCGGTAAAGCTAATTCATTACCTATATTATTTGCCAAAAACAAAAACAAATAGGAAGTGAAAAAACAAAACAAATTATATGACCCTTCTGTAACCACGTACCAAGCGACGTAAGGAAAGCATACATCATGCGCACAATACCTGAACACCATAATGGAGTGCACCGATACGGATTTTAATATGGAAATTCATCCGATTGCCAGCACTTCCTGTCTGTAACAACATTCCTCTTTGATATACAAAGTTTTGCCCATTCAAACAGTGTATTTAGATATAAACTTGGTCTGTCTGAACCCAGACGTAGCTTCGAAACGTGATTCCACACTAAGAAAAATAACAGAACTAGCTTTCAGGAAAGTTTTACAGGCGAGTTACGTGAAGAGGTAATTATATTGTTATTTATAATTCATATAATTCTCTCATACGTGAAAGGCCGCCTGGGTACCACCGCAATGTATTTTTCTCCAGCCAAACAGCAGTGTAAATGTACTATTGTGTTTCGGATTAAAAGACAATGTAGCCAGAGGAACTACTGGACATATTGAGACTTAATATCTTATTTTTCGGGATGGCGAACGAATTGGAATGTCAAGTATTTCTTTGTAATTCAAGATGTTGTTTGGTTTTGCTACTGTTCAAGACGAACGGCCATTCACAGCAATAAGGAAAATGTCAGTAAATGAATTAAAAGTAATTTAGAGTTAATACTCTATTGTAAATAATAAAATTATTATTATGCGGTTTGATTTACTTATTATACATAACCAGTATATCAAATCTTATTATAATACATCATAATGTTCGCAATTTGGTATGTTAAAATTTCAAATTTAATTTAAAAAAAAATGCTATGATTTATACACCAAAGCAAGCAGATTTAATTTTATATCGTCATTCTATGCCTATGTTCTTCACTTATTTTAAAGTTAATATGATACAAAAACATGTTATACAATAAAATTATATTTATAAAAAACTAATGTTATTGACACTGAATATGCGCATGAAATATGAATAGTAAAAACATAGCTTGACCCTTTTAAAATGCTGTTAGTTTCAAACACTTGCACGAGAATAAATACATATGCATATACATTTATCGTGTTAAATATTCATTTCATTTCCATTCCCAAATTCATATATTAATAACATTTGGAAACTAAAAGCAAATATTTAAATTACATCGCATATCAATATATTCGAACAACTTGTTTAACCTTTCGATCGTCTATCACTAACTAATGCAATTACAATTTATACACTTTCGTTAAGTGTATATAAATCATGAAAATTTAAATGTTACTTTTCGATTCTCGATAAGTCGATAGGTTCCCCCACTAGTCATTGTGATTTCATTTGCTTAATGTATTGTAGTATCGAACGTTTGTTAGTTTTGCGATTTATTGCCATAATCGAGAAAATATTTTAGTTGTAGAACAACAATCAAGTACTAAAGTTGCTACAGTTTGATAAAAATGTTGAAAAATAAACGACTTATAAAAATGTTTCTTTGAACTACTATGAAATATAACTACGCCGTACACCGTTCCGTATTAAATGGATGTTTTCTCTTGATATCTTTACAGAACCATCATGGTACACTACGTTATAAGCACAGGTAATTCCTGCTTTAATTTGATATGTTTGCATACTAAATTTTTTTTGTAAAATTTTTGTTTTACGCTAGCAATTAGCTGCGATCGCCTCAATATCCTTCCTTTTGTCATTTTTCTTCACGATAGCCTCCGTGGCACAGTTGGTTAAGGGTTGGCTGCGAAACGAGAGGCCTCGGTTTCGATCCCCACATCGAAACAAATATTCGTGTGGACCAAAGGTATTTGTTTTGGGTCTGGGTGTTTGTGAGACTGAAAAGTCTCTCGTCTTACACCGACGACAAAAGACTCGATTTTAGTGTGTATCCAGGACTATGTACATAATTATGTGACTGTTAGGTTTATTTTTATTATATTATATCGTCCATATGTTATTGTTACATCAAGTATCTAACACTGTAAAAACATCGCGTTTACTTCCCAGCATAAATCATAACAGATTATGTTAGGAGATGAACGGGAGCGCCACTGACTGATGCATGAATAATTTATCATGACGCCACTCTGCGATAAAAATATCTTACTTTCAACTACTTGGAGTGTCTCTCAAAGTTTGTCTCATAAATTTGCAAACAATTCTTGGTAGTTAGAACACTAGAAATAAGTTTAAATATATTTTTAAGAATAAAATCGAGACAGCGCTGGATTCGTTTTGCAGTTTGGTTTTATAATAATTTGATAAAGGACTTATAAGTATATTTTGCATTATATTAGACATTCCAGATGGTAAATAATTGGTTTTGAATTACAACCAATAAATAAACACGACAAAATTAATATAATTAATTTCCCAGCCATCACCAAACATCAAACATGATTAATCCGCCATTTTCAAGCCACTATTCCTAGAAACTAAATTTCCACATCGAGATGTCATTAAAGAATCAACTTGCAATAAAACCGAAAACTCCAGCAATCACATTATCCAGTAACATCAAAGTAAACTCGAAGCTAATAAAGTAATCATTCCACACATTCACGCCCTAACGTTACGAGATAAAGCGTGGGCCTTTATGAAGAATTACAAGTTGAAAAGGCAATACCGCAGTTTACATTCAGGTCAGAGGCAATTCATTTAAGGTATTGAGTCATGAGTCCTCCATAATATATAGATAGGCAATCTCGCGAGACACGGATAACCGATATTTTAACAGGCACCCCATTGTGGTTTATAGCGCCTTGATGCAAAATTAAACAGAAATGTGATCGAGTATCAGTATATTCGAAATTCTGTTGTTTGGGAGAATGGAAAAATAGCAGATGAAGTCTGTATGTACTTTACGTATTTCAGTAGCATTATTAAGTAAAATATCAATTGTGCGGAAACAAAGATCGGATTAAGTCTTTCTTTTTGGATTGCGTTTTCGATTATTGCCGTTTGGAATTTATATCAGCATATTTTTCTCTATCCTTCACTAGAGAAAATAGTTCAGCAGTGCTCGCAATTTCTGACTTTTCCTGCTGACTAGATGTGTTTTTATCAGTTTTGTTGCTCACTTTTATTAGTTCAAAGAGTATTATTATTGACTTCGCTGAGTTCAATTCTTCAATTGTTTTGATTTGATTGATAAAAGCATTCCAGCTAACTAGATTAAAATTGACGTTGCAACAAAATTCTTGCATATACATTAAATTCCTAGGATCACCCATCCAAAAAAACTGCAATATAATACCCACTACATAATATCAAGTCATAATCATAACACGTTATAGTTTAAAGCGAGCGCTCGTCGATGAAGTATTTTGTTTATTTCATACAATTTTATTGGCACCGATGGGTATAAAGCCGGGATAAAATTTCAATTGCCAGTGCCGCAGACAGCAGAGTCGTGTCCCAGCAGTATATTTATTGTGTCGAACCCTAAAGTACTGGCGTTGAATGGACTTTAACGCACCTGGAAGTGATAGAATTGGCCTTTTTTCACGAGCAACAAAAATAAAGGTTGAGCAAGATCGAAAATGATCAACAAGGTTCTTGTGCTTTTGAAATACAGGTGTGTTTTAGAATATTCTACGTATGGACGGTGGAAGGTGTGGGGGGATGGTATGATTGAGGTTTATTGAATAATCTCACTGTAATAATCGCTTACTGCTGAGCATGAGAGTCGTCTACAAGCGAGAGTTCGATTGAGAGCGTGTAGGCCATAGTTTATAACACCGGTTTAGGTCTGGTCTGTAAATTTCTTTAAAAAATAATTTAACTGCTAAACTTTAAAGACTAAGTTTAAAAAACTAAGGAACATATTTCTATTATTCACAAAACATTACAAAAAATTATATTATTATAGATGAAAGAACAAAAATATATTCCTATTCGCTTCTAGAATCCAGTATATCGATAGTCCGAGGTAAGCCCTGTCGCTTCCACTTGAAAAATTTCAATCGTACCTCGCCGCAGACTGCGAGAGGCCGCAATGAAAATCCCTAAAAAACGTGAAAATGCTCCCAAAAACCCGCGTGTGCAGTGTTGAGATACGATTACTCTCGGCTCTTTTAAAAAATAAAATATCTAAAACACTGCACACATATTTTGTTGCAATTTTTGAACAAACAGTTACAGTTTTAACATTATTAAAAAGTTGCCCACGCTGGCTCCCGATTTAAACATAAAAGTATGTACTTCCGTGAATGTTGAAATTGGATAAGGTAATTTTGGGTGGTTTGTTTTAGTATGAAACAACATAGATGAAATTGCTTTTCCTGCTGCAAGGATACCAGAAGATCGCAATGTATTTTTATTCCTTGGCAGGGAAATGTCTCTCATTTGCCTACCACATGCAAATGTTGTTAATTCCATTTGTCTAGAAAGTACGTGTTACATTGCTGTCTAAATACAAACTGATCTCTCCATTACTAAAGAATAGGCAGCAATCTCAGCATTCAACAGTTGCAAAGACAATGAAGAAGTAAAAATAAAAAAGACAAAAACAAATGATACAAGCGCTAAAACCTCACATAAATGTGACAGTACAAGGGAATAAACAAAAACACGGACCGTTCGCAGTGTAATGCGATAAATATAAAGGGGACGATACAATTTTTATCAGTACGTCTGCGTCCATAAATTCGCGCTTACACGTTGGATCGCTATTGGAGCAAACGGACGACGTCGCGCGTGCCCTAGCAGATAAATCTGGGTTCTAGCTCGTTTATCAAAACGGTATTTTTGCAATTATTGCTGTATATTAACTGTTTGGGATTTTTTTCTCGGAAAATTGTTTTGTAAATTTTAAATATAACTTTTAATTTTGCATCATGATTCTGCATCTTGTGCATGATTTTTGTAAACTTTAATCCATGTACTTAGTTCATTTTTAGGAAACTAAATAATTTGTCACTTATTTAGAATGCGTTTTATATAAGACGAACAAAATGGCATAAGAATTAAGTATGTGTCTTGCATTTAATCGCTTTAGAGTCTTTTAATACAAATTTGTTGCATCATATAATGTTTATACCTTTACATTTTTATATAAAACAAACATTTTAAGATTTATTTTTGCATAGACGTTAGTCGCATCGCTCAAGCGAACCGTAAACTTGATAAACAACAATGCATTTCTTAAGTTCGCGATCCGGCACTTTATTTCCATCACAACTTTAAAGTGATACGTATGTTTATTACACATATTTACATGATACAGCACGATAAGGTACACATAAATTATTCATAGTAAGCATGCAGCGAGAAGACGCGTTCCAAGATAATCTCGCTTGATTTACGATGGGAACTCGGCTATTTACACTGCACTTCTATTTACAACTCCGAATACTGTTCCAGACATGCGAACTGAAGGAAAGTTTCGAGAACCTTCGATACACTTTGGGATTGTTTCGTCTTGCTACGGATTGTTTTGTTTAAGTTGCGTCGTATCTCTGAGTTTAAAGTATTTTTATTATTTACTAATTTTATCGTCCTTTTTGTTTGGGTTTACGTCTGGTTTTTCGTAGTAAATAATGTGAATATCTGAGGGTAATTTCCTACCAAGTAGTGTGAATTAGCTGCAGATAATGTCTGTTAGTAAAAGATAAAAAAATGCCAGCATATTAAATCTCTTCGTTTTGCGACACAAGAATCCATGATTATAGCAAGGAGGGGAAACATCGGCCTTTATAACAAGTTTTAATATACCTTATAAACCTCAGACTAATAATTTTATATCACATTTTACTGCTAGACAAAGTCACATTAAAGTATCAGAATTTATTTCTTTGATTTATTAATAGTTAACTTGAATTAATCACAGGCTAAAATTTAATATTTGACAATACTGTGTTTTATGGACTGAATTTTAAGCGAAAAACGAAATAGTCAAACAACGCACTTATTTTTATCAATGATGTATTCACATAAATTTACGATCGTTTCCGTAATAAAAGCCTAAATTATTTCCGCAAGTCATTTGTCGGTAAAATTGTTGCTGAAATACACGTTTTTAATACCTCTAAAAGCAATTCTAGTGAAATTTCCGTTAAACTCCCTCTAGCAACGCTTTCGAAGGTTTTTTACGATTTTTGCTGCCCACGTTTTTAATTACCTGTTAATATTTTATCACTGGAAGGGATTTATAGACGTATCGACATTTTTTTAGTTTAGAATAGCATTTTATGAATAACTAATTAGTATTCAGTATTAGGAGGTATTCAAAGAATTATCAACATAGGTACAGACAGTGAAAAGGAAACTTAATTACCGAAAACATAATGACACTCCAAGATAGTCTATCGACCCCCATTGATGTACTTAAAGAAATTGCTCGTGATCCTTCAAAGTAATTATGGATAAATAACCTTGCGATTTCTACGAAATTTTCATTTTAGGTAACAACTATATAAATTCTTAATTACAAACTTACCTTCTTTTGTAGTCTTCTTCGCTTCAGGTGCTTAATACTTACCAATTTTCAATTACCCTCCTTCTCGGAAATTGATCTACGAGCTAAAAAAACAAACATCTTCATATTCTATGCAATTCACTTTTCTTATCGAAACATCCCATAAATGAACCCGAGAAAATCATGTAATCCCAAAAAATATTTTTTCAATCCGCAAATGATACTCGACATGCGAAGTAAATGAAATACAAACATTATTAGGCGGTAAGCCGCTACGCGCCCACGAAGTCTTGTATGGATTTTTCTCTACACATACTTGAGGTACAAAGGGCTTAAGCCCCTTTGAGGAACTGTCAATATTCGTTTTACATACCTTTGTTGCGCATCTGGCGTAATCCGTTGCGTTGATCGAGAAAAATCCTTGCTGTTTTCAATTAAACGTGTATGTATTGATGGAACATGAAATGGAACCAGTGGAAGTGAAATAAAAAGGCAATTTACGAAAAAAATGTTGAATGTCTATTTGAATGCAAACGAAGAAAGCGATATTAAGTGAATAAATGAACAGATCTGGAAATTAGTAATATATTATGCACATCTGTCTAAAAACTTATATTAGGTTAATATGGGTCCAAAATATAACAGTTGATATTTTGAACAAAACAAGAATACACGTTACACGAAATTAGATTTTCGGTGAAAAAGGTGAATTTTTCCTGAAGATAATGCTCCATTTTGCACTTTTATGGCAAAGTGAGAGGTGTAAATTGGATTTGCGTTTTCAAGTAGTGTCCAGAAAATTTTGCTACTCCACGCGAATATAAGGGAAACTCGTTTCGTATTTTGTACGTAGATTTTTATATTCTTGGAAATGTAGGAGTTTAAATGACATTGAGTTGTGCATATACGCTAGTTCAAAATTACAAATACAAGACGATATGTTTTGTTGGATATCAAAAAGTCACTTTAGTTAATTATCAGTTAGCACTTATACACAAAAGAAAGAACCAAGGAACAAATCAAAAGCATAAAAAGCTAAGCGATCGATGAGGAAGTATTACTGCGATTACATAAGAAGTTGAACAAATATTATCCGCTCCAATTTAACTCCAGAAAGGTTATAGAAGTTTCTAGCATTTGCGTTACAGCTTACTATTCTGTCACAAAGACAACATAAGCTTAGATTTAATAAAATATACTGAAATAATGATGAAACGAAAAGCTGTATGAAAATGACTCATGGCTGTTATATAATGTATGTGCATAATGTTACGTAACACGTTGGATTTTTCGTCATCTTGAAGCCTATACGCATTCGTTACAGAATATTTATAAATTTCAAGAAGCTTTTGTATCCTCTTTAAGCTTATTTTGATGGCCCACTGAAGTTTTTCAGCACTTGAAAGAGGTACGTCATTTTCATATCTGATGCAGTATGGCACAGTTTACATTCACAAAATATCCTAATAAGGAAAACATTTAGATTCTTCTGCACTTCACATTGTACTATGACCATTCTAGATGCTTCTACCGTCTGTTTCAGAAACTAAATTGCAAATCACGCCAAAATCGTCTTTAAGTTTTGAGCGAAAAGGTAGGAATTGTTACACTTTTAAAACTTTTAATTTTAATTTTTTGGACTCCACACTCTATCAATACTATTCTGTAGAATTCCATAATATATAGCGAAAACCCTATCACCCACCGTAATAATTAATTAGGTCTTTAAGTTTTCCAACGTTCTAGAATACCTTAACAACTATTCATAGTATCTGTGAGCATAAAATGATGTACTTGCACACGATAAATACTATTCTGGAACGTTCCACCCTTTGTTCCAGAAACTTCATCACAAATCGCGCTAATTACGTTTTTATCTTTTTCAATAATCAAAATCACTTCTGCAACTTCAGTTTTAGTATTCCTAGGTTTAAAATCTTGGATAACACTCACAGAATGTACCCGACGTGAGTTGCAATAGGAAGCGCGGTATGGACTATGGTGCTGCGTTGCTCCACTGGCCTACTGCAGCCGCGCGCATCTGACCCCCAATGATAGTGAAAGTGAATCAATACGGGCTCTTCTTAGCTGTCACCACTTGTATATACTGCTGTAATTAGCTTCCTGGTGTATTTATCGGTTGAATCTAGGTATTCTGCTGTAAAATGTGATGTATTAATTATGCTATTAATGTGTTTATCTAAATTCAGAATGGTATCGTTGACCGTTATCGATTTATGTAGTGAACAATGGTGACCTTGATTTTATGTTTGTATCGTTTCGATTGGTATATATACGATTGGTATATATTTCGATTGGTATATACGCAGGAGATATGTAAGGAATTGTTTTTATTGCTAAATTCGGTGAAATATTTTCATAAAATATGGAAATATTTATATGGCAAACATCAGTTCGATAAGCGTCTGGTAGAGGCGCTGTCGTCGTTTTTATACACGTAATACTATTGTGTTCACATACGTTTCGGAACAAAGCTATTACAATCAGAACATTGTTTCCTATCCATGATCCAAACCTAACCACAACAGCTTACTCCTGTAGCTTACACAAAGAAAATCGCAGAAAAATCTCCTCAAATTTCGGGAACGATTCAAATACCTTGAGATAATCACGTTATCGCTGCCTGGCGGATCTTAATTAACAACAATAAAATTCTCGAGGCACCTTCAGAGGTATTGGGGTGTATAGAGATTAACTAGGGTCCTGCCCGAGCCTCTTAGTTAAATCAGGCGATGGTACAACAATGGAAAGGAGATTATCGGCGTTTTGCAACGAATCACATTATGAATAGTAATATCGTGAATTTGACTTTGACTTAAGTGAAACGTTGAGGGGAAGTGACAAATGGAGTTTCAATAGTCATTACTGGTTAAGTAATAGAATTATAAAAAATATTTAAAATTAATTATACTATATTACTGACTGCCTCGGTGGCCTAGTTATACAATGGTACGATTACAATGCTGTGGTGTCGGGTTCGAATCCCGGGATAGTTACTGTAATGGCGATAGCGTCGCTCTATGATATCGTAGGACGGAACACATAAAGAGTAACGTGGGTGTCCTGGAGCACTTCTGCCTACTCCTTTTGGTGATAGTAACCATCATCTAGGCGTGATGTTTATGAATGTATATACTACATGGAATTGTTAGTTATCAACCCGTTGCAGTCTACTGCTGGACAAAGGCCTCTACTGCTTTATGCATCCAGTCGCTATAAGGCCTTCTTGTGCAAGTCGTCCCACCATCGGGCCAGAGGAGGTCCCACGCTACGTTTGCCAAGACGTGATACCCACTCCAGAACTCGCTTACTCACTAGATGAGAACAAAAATATGTTGAGGAAACCTTTATACCGTAGAGATTTGTAACATTTTTGGTGTGTAGGCTGTCGACTAGCACCAGGCCAGTATGGGGCATTACGGCCTAGCCTGTTCCAACCGAAATTGATTATAAATATTAACGACCTTAATCATAGAAAATTATAAAAACCTCTTTTAGTTATAGAATGTTTTGTCTTCTTCGCTCTAACTCCAAAAGGACAAAACATTCGATAGGTAAAATTGGTCTTACAACTATTTATGAAAAAGGCCCTATGAAATTATGGCTACTTAATTAGCAGTAATTTAGGATTTAATAATATAGACTAACTGTCTACGCATCTTCTATATTCTATAAACGTAATGCTTCATTAAAAAACCATATTTAAATTAAATATTTATAGTATCACAAAAGTCTCAACATCAGTATCAGCCCATACGCCTCCCACTGCAGGGCACAGGTCTCCTCTATAATCGAGAGTACGATCGAGAGTGGTTAGGCCATATAGTCCACCACGATGGCCTAGTTTGTGGTTAGCAATTCTTAACATCCACAGTAAGTAAATCTTTAAGGGAATCTTTCTTGGCACATCTTAGGAAAGTTTTGGAGCGCCGTAATTAAAATTAAATAAAGCATTCTTTAGCCCATAGGGATTAGGGGTCTGTCTGGCAAATTGCAAATAGGTTTCTGATTTCAGGAGATTATATTCTATACATAGACATTTATTTATATTATAAAGTATTCAGTATATTTTATTATATTGTTTTAATTTGTATTGTGTATCATGTAATAATTAACTAAATTATGAAGATGTGTTTGCCTACCTTTAGGTAAAAAGACAATAATATCATACATTTAAGTAACTATATTATTTTCGAAGAATTGGTGTAATTGGAAGTATCTTGAAAACAGCGGAATTTTTATGAAGACAACATGGAAAATGCAATTTATTCAGTGTTTTCTCGATGTTTTTCCTAAAGTGACATTTCAAACTGTATATTAGAATAGAGTATGACACATAATTATACTCTGTTTGAGAAATTATATTGAGATATACTAACACTGGTATAAATAGCATAGACAGGAAAACATGTCTATCGAAACATAAGCGTATTCGCATTTCAATGAATTAGCATTTTGATTTCCAAATATCCATGAAGTATGAAACTTTAATTACGTATTTCGGTCATGGCATTCCGGTCTTTATATTTGTATCGAATAAAGACGCAAATGGCGTAAACCGACGCATAATATGCATATGCCACGGTCCGAATCGCCTCGCACAGATCGAATTTGTCTGCAAAGTTTGAATGTTTCTGTACACGGAGTTAAGTTCAAAATGGCTGTATGGCCGAGATGAGGGGACGAGTTATTGACGCAGACTACCTAGTTGGCAAACAAACAAATGTACGAATTAAATACATCTACAAATTGCTATGTTATATGAAGTAATTTGTGAGTTTTTGTATGTAATTTCTAGTTTTTAGATGGGTTTGCTAGCACATTGGTTTTGTATAACGCTAGAAAAAGAGAATGCATTAGTTTTAGGATAAATTGAATGGAGTTTTTAGCGGCAGTGTATTCGTTTAGTGGATGAAAATATATCCTTGTATGTTGTCAGTTTTAATATATCTAATATTTAATAAAATAACACATGTTTTATTATTTGATATATCAGCATGACACACAGACTGAATTTGAAATACTACATATTTGCTTTTTGATATATGTATGTTTCATTTGCACATGTGTTGTATTTTAGATACTTAACACTAAAGAAATTTGACTATTATAGTAAGGTAGCAAGAATTTATATATTTAAAAATTAGAATGAAATAAAACATGAAAATGTTGTGTATGTCATAATTAACTATTATTAAAAATATGTCAGAATGGTCCAAACTACACACTTCGTGACTCACCAAATCGATGTCGCAGTTAACGTATCATTTCTATTCGAGAAAAACACGTGATAAAACTTCAAGCCAAACCACTCGTCTTTTGGCCTATAATGAGAGATTCTAATTCGTTCACATTTAAAGAAAACACTCTGCCCCGCAGGTAATGTCGTGTAAGCAAATATGCGTCAAACAAAAATATCAAGATAAAGTAAGATTGCATACCAAACCTACAAAAATAAAGCAAAATGAATTTAAATTTTAATAAAAATCAGGAAGCAATCCGTGAACGCAGCAAACATTTACCCGCCTTTTAATTATTCTCATTAAAATTATAAGGGTTTGTTTCCTAAAATTAACAAATTATTAAAAGACAAACTAAGAGTAATTGGATGAGGAATTGTTGGAGCGAACGCTCTGATTGGCTTCGTTTGAATCTTCAAATGCACTTTGTTTACTCGACATAATGGAGGCAGACGACATTTATTCACTTATTTCGCTGGAGTTTTGAATGGTATTTACTGTCTCAGTAAACTTGGAGTGAGGTTGACGGTAAATTAGGTTTTGTTAGTTAATATTTTGCGTATAAACTGGAAACAGCTTTTATGTGTATTTAGTGTTTATTTCGCAATTGTTTATTGTGAAAAACATTAACTCACTTTGCTTAACGTTTGTTTTTATGTTTGTTTAAACAAGATTAAATTATGTGTCAAAAAATACTGAGAACAAAAAATGAAGAAAAATAATACAGCAAATTGAATATTTTTGAACTTATTGTAACGTCATAGAGATATAGTTAAAATTGCATTTGATACGCGCAACATAAATACCCCTCATCCTGTATAAGCTATCACGGAGTTGAAGATGCTGCGGTGGACGCGCTATGTTGTCTGTCTGGACCGCAGGCCCACACATCTCTGCGGTGGCACCGTATCCAAAACATTACGGAAAGCCTACAGAAATGTCAATGGAGTGTGATCGCAACAAAAACGGGTGGCTTGAATATTTTCACGGGCGCTTTAAAAATTCTAGGTGGCTTTTGAAGTGCATGTTGGTAATGGCACTAAGCTGTTTATAAATTATAACCAATTTACTTATGATCTTCTCTGTTTGTAAACGATTTGTAACTTTGGTACTTGGAATTAGAATATATACCCAGCATTGCGCAGGTATATGCTCGCCCTATTGTATTCTGATTGACTTAATCAACTCTGCCTAGCCGTTTGGGGACATAGGCGTCAGCTCACGTAGGTATTAATTTATAATACAAGTATATGTTTAGATGAAATTATACTAGGTAATCCACCAAAATGACTCACAACAATATGTGCAGATAGACAACAAGACAAACACAAGGAAAATGACTACGTTTCTAACCATTAATAATACCTTAAACTCGTTGTTTGACGCGTTACTATAATAGACCTGTCATCCGAACATATTTCGCGAGTTCACGCCGAACCGAAGCTGTGAGGCTGACACCTTCGCCACTGTAACTTGAACCCCGAATGGAGTTACGATAGACTATCGAAAAATATTCTACCATAATATAAAAAAAACGCTGAGAACTGTAAAGGATGATCGGGTTATAATGAATATAGGTATTTTTATTTGCGTACCATTCACCTGATGGTAAACGATAAGATCGCTCATGGACAGTAGCAAAACCAAACACAATATGAATAACAAAGCAACGCTTGGCATTCCACTGCGCTTGCCATCTTGCGACGTAATATTTTATATCAAAATATGTCCAGTAGTTACTCTGGCTATAATGTCTTTCAACCGGGAACACAACAGTGCATTTACACTACTATTTGGTGGGAGAAATATACATTGCGGTGGTACCAACCCAGGCGGCTTCTCACATATTAGATACCTTCCGCCAGTATATAGGTGAAGTGCTTTATCAATAGCAGGTACAATAAAAATATACCTTTTTTCCGTTATAATCTGTTTCTGGTTGTTACCCAATATATTCACACAAATATTTACCAACACATGATTAAAAGCAATTCAGATTCTTTAATTTATAAAAAAAATCACGTTTTTGCTTAACTACAAGCAAAAAGTTATTCACTGAACTTTTGTATGAGCAAAAACATTGTAACTAAAGCACCCTTTTTATAATTCCATCCCTCGTACTTCGCGATCGACACAAGGGCTCAACACTAACTGGTCATGTTAGAAATGTAGCCGTCAGGCGCAGGTGATAACAGAATGGAGTAATTAGAAACTGACGCGCCAGTTAATAACTGAGCTAAGTTTGACACGCGGATGTGCCGCAGACACTCGACAAGACTCCTTCATATTAATCAATTGGTTAACATATTTAAGCTTAATAAAAATGACTATTTCTTGGATAAAGCATCGTGAGGATTTTTTTAAGAAAATCCTATCTATCTTTAACAAGGGGTTAAAATAGCTACCATGACTGTCGGCACAATTCTACGCTTCATTAAACAAAAATAGACATATATGTATATTTATCTAATCTAGGTATCTATAGGTATATATAAATATATGCACCATATCTATACCTCACTACCCTTGTTAACTGAAACATATATTGCATCGAAATATCTAATGAAATCTCTTGTATACGTATTATTATGAGAACATATAACAGTTATGATAACAGTTCTTAATTGTAGAAGGACTTTACCCCGATTTGGACATTGGGATGCATAAAGAATTATTTATTTATTTTATTCAATGATAATCTAACTGTTTACAGTACAGGGCTATCCTAGTATAAACGCTAGCAGTATTTCATTACACTTGTTATATAGCCTAAGAACATATGATTAAGCCAATTTCTATTTGTTAATTAAGATTAAGTAAGGAATTTAATAATAAATAATAATAAATGGCAAAAGTCATAATATGAATCTACAGAGATTGTATGAATTTGCCTGAAATGTTTCGGTATGATTATTCTTTTGAATCGAAATTAGTTTTAGAAGAATGATACTTGAGTCCGGAAGATAACAATTGCTGTCAATTTTGGTAAGTAGGTACAGTCTTTCCATGATTTAACTTTTGTTCTTATCCAACTTATACTTATGTAACTACTTTTATAGATGTTGCAAATAATTCTACCTATGTTTTTGTATCCACTTACTCACTTGAAGGCAACCATTAAAAAAAGGTTCTAGTTTAAGAAAGCTTTTAGTTTTAAAAAATGCACTACTCAGTCCTCCTCCTTTTGATTCTTAGAATAATCATTAAAATCCCCATCTTAGAATAAAAATATGCAAATCATTTGATTGTTAGAAAATTCAGTTAGACGACTGTCACTAAAATGAACGAATAAATAATATTCAAAATATTTATGACATCTAAATAGTTCGAATCATTAACGGAAAATAATCTTTAAGTATCAAAACTTCACACAAAGATACCCAATTAATACTAAACAAGCTACACATTGAGCTCCATAAAGTTTGAGGTCTCGCAGACAGTCATTAATTGTAGGTGGGTCCAGTGAAACTTTATCTTCTAAATTAGGGTGCACTCCAACAAAATCATTTATATCAATTCCCAACTCAGGTCGCCGGACCGTTGCAAATTATTAAAACCTCGACACCGCAGCGCGAGAGCTACTAATTAACTTCGGTCCACGTGAGGGCTCAACATCTGCTGCCAACCGATGCTTCTTACTTACAACATCTAAACTATATGCATGGAATAGCACGTGTATCGCTTAATTGTAAATTGGCTTCAGTTAACTTTATTAAGCAAGTTTAGCGATGTCAAGTAAAGTCGTATTTATGCTTTGAATGGATAGGTTGAGGTTTAACGAACTGGGATGATAATTTCTGTTTTAAATATATTTAAGAGGTTTTGGTTTATTTTCTGATTGATAGGGTTGTGAACTTTAACCTGTAAGATCTTGAATCCGATTTATAAGAAGTCGTTGTGACTGCCATTAAAAAATAATAAAAGTATCGAATAAGGTACTAATTAGTGTATAAAATATCGCAGTATCATTTCCGGGTCAATTTTAAAGGTTTTTAAATCTAACCTCGGAATAATAATAAATACAGATAGGTAAAATATAAAAAATATGGAATCCTCACTTTCTGGCATACAATTGCTTGGATATCCGCCATAAGAAAATTAGTTATGCCGGATTTTTACCGGCCAAAATTCCATATTCATCGATACTTCAGAAAAACTCCGGGACCTCGAAATGAGCACGCCAAACTTATTTCAGTGCATTGCTTAAAGACGCACGACTTGGGGGAATGCTGTCGCCTAGCAACAGTTTATATGAGGATATAAAAAAAAAACAAACCAAAGGTACACAAGCAGCACCTACCGTTGCAACATAAATCCTTATTTTTCTACAATGCCTGCGCAAATAATCATTTAAAGCAATCTACGCGATGGAATGTCGGAAGCCTGTACAAGAAATTGTTTCTGCAACTGAGAAAGAAAATTGCGGGAGTAAAACGTTAGTACTTTTTACACAGACCACTATCTTTTAAAGAAGCTTACAAACAAAACTTCGTTCAGAATTACGAGAGTTGTCGGGCTTTGTAAATTTATGATAGAAAATACGCTGGGGAGAAATCTAGATGGCTATAAAGAAATTTAATAGATGTTATGAAATTCTCTGATCGCTATAGACAGCTATGAAAATCTGAAGTATAGAGCGACGGGTATTATGACGTTACTGCACTTGAAAGGTAAGTTGCAAACTGAATAAGAACCAAAACCAATATTTTGAAGCTGTTTAGTGGAATTTTTTGTTACCTATAAATTACTGCTAGAAGTCATTAGTGACGTCAAACTTCTCTAAAGCAAGAATGGACTCGTACAAGGTCTACGTGGTTTAATAAATCTGATTTCTTTTACTATTAAAATGAGTGAAAATACTTTAAAAGATTGTTTTGATGATAATAAAACCTAGGTAACAAAAGGTTTCATTTTTGCTTCCCCACCAGTAAAAACAAAACCTGAACCATAATCTAAAAGAAAACAGAATTTCACTAGAACAATAAGCCTAATAATGGAATGTGAATACGCGATCTCTCTATTTTAATTTAAAAACCAGAAGCAGACAAAGCAAATAATTTAAGAATAGACACGTCTCCGCATAGGAAATTAAAAGATACTCATGCACGTAAATAGTGGAAGCCCATATTCTAAAAAGCTTTTAGTTTTCCATGGATGACAGACAGAACGTAAAAAAAATACATCCCTTTTAAAATCACGTCATTCGATATTCCTTTGTTAGGGCCTGCAATTAAAAAGGAATGAAAATGTTGGAATTTTAAAAGCTTCAATAAAATTTAAAAGTTGTGTTTTTTCATCGTTTTAGCCGGCCGTGGATTTTTTATTTGCTGTTGCGTTTATAATATGCGAATCTTTCCGTATGTTAAATTTTAATTATTCAGCATAGTGTAGCTCTCCGTCGATCTATCAGCTTGTACAAGCCAACTGCAGGACACAGGACTCAAATTACAAAATTCAGAGATTTTTTCGCCTCGAGAGTATAATATGTGATTCCTTCAAGTTGAGTGCGGCAATTATGTTATTGAATTACATGATATCTATTACGTATTGAGGTCTTATATCATCGTGCTGAGATGATGACCCATTGTTGCGAGTGAGCCGCGCAACATATGTACCTACCCGTTTTTTCGTTGTATCGTCATAACGTATTGTGTTGTATACGGCTGATTTTGCGATAATAAAAACCTTTTCTTTCTTTATTTCATTTAATAATTGTTCTTCAATTTCATCGTGGTTAAAAAAATTAAGACATGACATTATTATCAGTTCATGTAACTCTGCTCCTTGTTTACACTGAACTACGCATACGCACCTGAGAAAGTACAAGCATTAAGCATGCGAATTTAGCGTCGTATTGAATTTGACCGTGAGTGGCTAACAAAATATACGTAAAATTGCAGCCAAAAATATCTTGTTATATTTTTTTATGTAGGATCTACCGAATCATATTTAACATCGTGTTACATTGCCAGTATACGGGAAACTTAAGACGACAAACTTCAGATTTCTTTAGAATTTAAATTTAATAGAGACAGCAATGATGTAATAATTTTGTTTCAAAATCCAAATAAAAAAGCTAGTTGGAACCAATACAAAGACTTGTGAAACTAAACAAAGTTACAAAAACCTGCTCTTGAGTGTCGGAACTATCGTCAGTAATGGACAGCCACTTGAAATTCGCCGCGCCCTCGGTCAAACTGCACTCCCTTGCCTAAAACCCAAATTATACGCCGGGGCAAATTGTCTCCGTTGGCCTATCTACTTGATTTGGAGATGTCTGCTCCGGGTACAGTTGGCGACAAAGGTTTTGTTAATATGTTTGAATTATGTTTCAGATTGTTGTTGAGTTTGTGTGAAGAAATCACCAGGTGGTTACGATAGTATTCTGCAATGTTGCAGTAATTTGTTGTTTAGACTTTTTCTATCTGTAAAACTCAGAATTTTCCAATTTACAAAATAAACATTTTTTATGTAATTTTAAATTATTATTTTAATTTGTAATAAGTAAGTTTGTGAAATTTGATGTGTGGAAATCAGCAGCTATTTATTTGTCGTAAATTGGCAATACGAGAAAGTTATTCACTTACTGGTAAGTGAGACAACAGGCCATGGACCGTAACAAAACTAAACACCATGAATTACAAAGCAATGCTTGGCATTCAAATACACCCACCATCCTAAGACATAAAATGTAAAGTCTCAAAATATATCCAGTAGTTACTTCGGCTGCAATTTCCTTCAAACCGGAACACAACAGTGTATTTATACCGTTGTTTGGCGGGAGAAACAAATATTGCAGTAGTAACTACCCCGACGGCCTCTCACATATGAGAGACCACCAGTGTATTTTTCTTCTCTGGCATACTTAATTCACTCTGGCGAAATGTCGGACGCCCACCTACAAGGTGGACAAACGACCTGGTTAAAGTTGCAGAAAGTCGCTGGATGCAGGCCGCTTCCAACAGGTCGATGTGGAGATCCTTGGTGGAGACCTATGTTCAGCAGTGGACTTCCTGTAGCTGAGATGATGATGTTAATAACACTTAATTTTAAATTAACACAACATAATTATACCCTAAACACACATGAATGGAAATAGAACCGTAATACAGTAAGCAGACATTACAAGCATTTGAGGTTTAGAATGACAAGCTTGTTAGACATGAGCCCTCGAAAATTCAGCTTACAACTCGACTGTACCGTGCGAGTGCACTCCAAAAGTTAATAATTCGAAACCCGTTCTCGCAGTACTTGTCTGATTCTCCATTCATATTCATATTTATTTCGTTTCACCTATTCGCCCCGGGACGCTTCTCAAATTTAAATTTAAATCCTTAATTTTAACAAGACACGCGGCATAACTTGCCAGAGTCGTTCAGACATATTGTTCGACGGTGCGGAAGCAATCTCCATTGTTACACGATTTTGAATTAAACAGAATTTAAGTCGCGAATAACGTATTAATGTAAATTAGACGGGAAATGTACTCGTTTGTTTTGCTTTTTGTTCTGTCTCGTGTGGATATGCCGAATGTATTGTTTGGTTCTTAATTCAATTGTGTGAAGTTGATTTCGAGATCAAAGAAGGTACGAGTTAATTATGTTTGAAAATATGAAGGTAATGTTGTTTACGTAAAAGCTTGGCGTTTAAAACAATATATTACGTGTATTATGAATATGTACAATATGTGTTTTCGGTGGCGACTTGATGGTATAATAATAAATAGGTATCAATTTTTTATAATTCTTGCGTATTTTCTAATGTGATTAAAAGTAATTAAGGCGAAGACAATGATAGCAATTTGTAAATGATAAAACAACTAATATTGCTACATAGAAACATATACACTAATTGTTTGAATTATTTCTTCACAGTATTGAAGCAAGCATAGGGGTAGTACATTCCTTTAGAAATAATTGTAGCTTTGTTAAAACTTTAATAGCAGCTACTAATTCTTTTCACATTGATTTCGCTTCTTCATAAACTACAGATTATTGTCTTAAGATACCTATTTCTGAATCCTGGATATTCTGCCCACATAGCCATTAGAACGAACTACGATAATGTGGTAATTTAAAAGTCAATATTGAAATTAAATCAAGCAAAAACTTGACGTATCTCTAAAAACTACAAACTTGTTTTTAGCCCACAACCAAATTATTCAGAAAGAATACAAACAAGAGCAGTTGGAAACAAAAAACTGTCCATTTACATTACAAAGCTGCAAACAAAAATTTTAGCTAAAATTACTACTATAATTTAACCACGATTTAAAATGGAGTTTAATCATAGAACGTCTAAAACAATAATTAACTTCTTAAGCTTAAACGATATTCAATCTAAATACTAAAAATGAAAGTTCTATTTAACCAAACCCAATATACAAAAAAAATACCCCGTGTCGAAAACAAGAATCGCCTGCAAAGAAATGCAATTACATATAAAAAATTAACGGCGCCTGTTACGTAATAAATTTAATTAAAAGTCGACTACGTAATTGCGTGAGTACTTACCTATCTTGAGATCTGCTTGTGAATTGAAATGAATTGAAAAAAGAGTGGAATTTTATTAAAATTCGGGATTTTGCTTGCGTGAGGTTTAATTGTGTGGGAGCCGTGAGGACACTTTAATGTCTCACAATTATATCAAGATAAATTTCGACTGCTTTTATTTGTGTTTTGAATGTTAAATAAAATTTACTTTTGTAACTTACGTGGAATTTTCAGTTAAATAACTTAGTAAGGTTTATATAACATTTATAAGTAGGAATATTAACGTTCATACTTTTGATACATAGATTGCGAAAATAAGAGAATAGGAAATATCTCTACGTCTTTATGTTGTAAGAGGTAGATGTAAAGACATAACATGTAACTAGGAAAAATGCACTCGGATTTCAACTACGATTCTTTCATAGCATGACAGTTTTGCTGGCCTCTTCAAAAATATAAGGCTGAATATATGAGTATCCCTAATGAAATTGAAATAAAAAATACACAGCTCACGAACTGTTCAAAATACCAACTATGTTATCAGCACAAATATTTATCATACAGAATGTACCACAAAGTTCCAGTCTAAACTATTCCACACATAAAATATTACTTTATTAATTTGCGAAGTGGAATAACTATTGGAACCGCAAGGCCAAGAATGCAATCACCATTCGGTTAATTAATAATTCTGAAGCGGTCTGAGGACATAAAGTCTGCGGTCCTCGGGACTCCCCCCCCCCCCTTCCCGTCACCCCTTCCCCCGCTATTAGTACTCCGTTTTAATACTGCCCACATTTAGCGAGAGTCACTCTCTACATATTAATTTTACGAGAATATTTCTAAAGAGCGGTCATGACTTATCCGACAAATTGAACAATAACCTCTTGGGGCTCGTTTTTGTATATATTGAAATTTGTTTTACTTTTACGTAAAAGTGTATTTTGATAAACTTTATTTTTATCAACAAATATATTTAATGCGTGTATGATATCATTCAACTATATCGAAAAAAAATCGGTTTTGATGTACTGAAGTTTTTAAGTTTAAAATTCGTTCATCTATTGAATGCACGTCAAGCAAAGTTTCTCTTGAAGTGCCATAAAGCCACATCAAATAAAGAGGTTACAATGGAGTATTAAATTATACAACTTCAACTTCTAAACATATGTAATTTTTAATGGTATTCGCAGGCAGATTAGCATGCGGGCTGCCTGGTAGGAAGCGGTCTCCGCTGCTCATGAACCTTCGCAGTTCCAGGTGCCTAATACTACCAGATTGCTACCTTTTTTTTATTTCAATGATCGGCGAGACGAGTATGCCGTTTGCCTGATAGTAAGCGATATGACCGCTCATGGACAGTAACAAAACCAAACAACACCTTGAATTACGAAGCAATCCTTGGCATTCCACTGCGCTCGCCATCCTGAGACATAAGATGTTAAGTCTCAATATGTCCAGTAGTTACTCTGGCTACAATGTCCTTCTAACCGAGAGCACAATACTGCAGATTGGCGGGAAAAATAAACATTGCGATGGTACTTACCTAGGCGGCCTCTCACATATGTGAGACCTACCTACTACTATTACCTACAAATACCATTAGAAATCATGTTTATCACGATACCACGGTGATGTATTGCAACTGTCTTTAATAAATAAAGCCGTGCTGCAATTGGCTGAATAACGAACAAATAAATACCTAACTAAATTCTTCACCGCTGTAACTTAATTAATATACAGATTTTAAAAAGGAGTTACGCATACAATCTAAACTAATCCGACGTTTGTTTACCACTGGTCTCGCCGCGATGTTTTAATTCATGTTATTTATCACTCCACCTAAGTCTTGGATTAATTTACCACGTTATTAATACAGCGATGTCAAGTTTATTTGAAAACTTTAGAATAAAAAATTTATTTCTAAAAAAATAATATCTGCGTTTTTATTTCTGCGTTTTATTACAAGAAAGGTGATGTCAAGAAAACATTTGTACGTTTTATTACAAAAAAGTGATGTCAAGAAAATTTTCATAAAGAATGTTTGATATTTTTATACGTGACTTACGCTAAGACATGTTTTCGTTAATACAATTCAATGTCAAACGTTTCAATAGAGGTAGAATATTCATATCAATCTTTGAAGATGATATTTTTAGCTCGGTGTCACATCGTCACACAAGCATGCCTGGTATAGTAATATAATTAAGCACGTATATATTTATTCATTTAGGTAGTAATTACGGATTAGTATTTAGAGGCTAATGATCTCGCTCTAAATCTATACTAATATATAAAGTTGAAGAGTTTGTTTGTTTGTTTCTTAGCGATAATTTCAGGAACTACTTGTTCAAATTGAAAAAGTAGCTATGACCTATAAAAAAACACTACTGCTTCCCTCCAGCAAATACGAAGAAATTTTATTTGCTTTTCGAGGTCCAATTGGTCGATATTCTAAATTGATAGTCGGATCTAGATTTAAAGTAAAACATGAAAAATACGCGAAGTTGAAATATATATAAATAATGCCAAGCGATGTTAACAAATGTTGCAGGAAGTTGCTAGAAGCAGACCACTACCAGGTTGGTAAGTCTTGAGGCGGACCTACTTACTGCAGTGGACTTCATATTACTAGAGGTGATGAATTATATCTACTCTCTACTAATAAATCGAGCGGAAGAGTTTTTGAATGCACTAACCTTAGGAACTACTGTTTCGAATTGAAAAATAATTTTAGAGTTTGATAGTCAATTTATCAGGGATGGTTAAAGGGTATTTTACGGAAATGCTTTTGCAGGCAAAGCCGCGAGCAATTATACTAGTAATCATATAAAGCAGACGAGAAACAAAAGCAGTTCTGGGGTATGCTATACTAAAATGTACGTTAAAATTGTGAACGTTACAGCATTTTCAGTGTAGCAGACGGTAGGACGCCGTCTCGCCAGACATTTTCCTAAGGCTTTAATGAAACCACATCGTAACATAACGTATCTGGTTATTATGACGTTGGAATTTAAGGGGCGTTCGCAGACTGCCTTTACCTGCGAGACCTAATGTGTACTTGCATTATTTAGTTACATTTTCATGATTATCGAGCTGTTTGAGTCTGTCGTGCAATGTGAATATTATGAAACTGTCAAAGTTTTTTAAAGTTTGAGACTTCCATATCTCAGAGCCTATAGTTGTCCGAGTCCTTAATTTGATTGAAGTATATTTCATTGCTTTTAGGGAATGAACATCATTAAACCTAACACACATGAAATTTATTCTAATTGACCTTTAAATAATTAATTATATTTCTGCTAAGTGTATTGAGATTGCGTCCGCTTTTTTCCGTCTAAGTAATAAAACAATATTTTTGACATTGTTTTTTGATGCTGCTTTTAAATATAACAGACACGAATCCATTAATAATACTAGGTGAATTAACGCCTATTCAAAGCACAGGATACTAAAATCTAAATACTAACATCAATAAACTCAATCACGCACTTGAAAAAGAAATCTAATAAGCTCTAAGATTTTAAGATGTGAAAAACTGAATGAAAACCAAATCTCAGACTTATCTATCTCTGAAAATACTTGCATGAACCACAGGCATAATTCTAAATTAATGTATGCTCCTTCCAACGTATGAAAACTTAGTGTTTCAGATTTAACTATTTATTGTTGCATCACAACTATGGTTTAGTAATGAAATTTTCTGTTTATCCAAAACCGATTTAGAGTTTTACAATTTATAGAAAGAAAGAAACATTTATTTGTTATAAGCAATATAACAGTGCTTGCAATGGGTCCAACGCTGGTCTTCCGCAAGGCCGGTAAATGCTCACAGATTGAAGATTCTAATAATATAGAAATATAACAAAAAGGAAGGAGACTTAATGAAACATGATAAAAACCAAGCTTCCTTTCGACACGACACTTCATCTATTTACTATAATACCTGTGATCCAAACGTAATATTCCTGTTTGATGAAATGGAAACATATTTCAGCTTCATTCACGTTTGACGTACGTGAAAAATTGTACATAACCGTATCGTGTCCAATAATCTCAGCGCGGTGTTTGCTAAAGTAGTTTCAGAGTAATATTGTGCGTGACAGCTTCTGTGCTAAAGGCCGGAACTATCGCTGTATTTATAGTCTGTCGTTTACTTCTTTTTTGTATTGCATAATTCAATTATTTAGCGAAATACTGATTGGCGTGGAATAGAGAAAGAGTAGGTCATTGAAACTCCGTAGATTTCATTGTATTTCACCTTTCCCGCTTTCGGACGAAATAGATAACGTAACTAAATTGTCATAATTGAGTGCCTAATTATATTTCTGCCGCAAATTCACTCACAGAACTGTCGTTTTACGTCGATACCTTGTGAGATAGTCGCACCACTCCGGACGAGCCAACCCATTCATACGGAGCCATGACTAACAACAGCGTGGCTCTACCACATCATCGGTGTAGGTTCGCTGTCATCTTTACCACTATATTATACATCTCCATGAAATCTATGTTTTAACATACATATGCTTTCCGAAGTGACTTGTTAAAAGTTACCTGCATTTAGTGTCTTCCATTATCCTTCATTAGGTACCCATGTGGTGTAGATATCCGCGTTTATTAATTATACAATATATAATATAATATAAAATAATATATTATATAAATCGTATTTCTTTCTTTCTATATTTTTACGTGACTACACATACATCCCCGAGATCGCGACAACGCAGTGCGTGTGACGGAAGTAAGAATATCGCTCGTGCGGTAAACGCTCCACAGTTAACTATTGTACTGACGTTCCGAGCGGGACCGCGCGGGAAATGAAAATATATTTACATTTCTCATTGTTAATAATAAATATATTTGTTTGTTATGGTTTATATTCGTTTTGTACAAGTATGCTGGATAATATTAGCATTTTATTAGCCTATATGGGCCTTACTTTTAACTACTTTGCGATTAAGAAAGCATACACAAGTGCGTTTTGGGTTTAATCTGTAACTAGATGAAACCGGTGGGAGACAGCCATATATTATATCGTCGTGAATATTCTATGTGTACTGCACTTGACATGTTGTTTTATTGCAATGAGTGGCAAACCCAAACAACTCCAAGAATTACAAAGCAATGCTTGGCTTTCACTACACTCGCCATCGTGAGACATAAGATGTTAAGCCTCATTATGTCCTTCTTTACTTTAATGCAGTTTACAATTAATTTAAATGGCTTTATTAATTTGCAATAAAGGAGACCAGGGGTGGAAATAACGATTTTCAATTTTCTTGTAATATCTGACAGACCTTATTAGATGACAAAATAAAAATTACTACACATGATATATCTTGACACATAAGATGTCAGTAGCTCCAATATCAATTATATTCAAACCAAAACACAACAGAGCATTTGCATTGCTGTTTCGTGGGGGACATTACGGTAAAAATCTACCACCAGTAAAAATGCTGTCGTGTTTTGTTTCTGTTATAATAAATACATACCCACGTACACGACAAAGTAATTGATAAATGCTGTGCACTTCAAATAAGGTATCTACTGACGCCAGGTGGATTTCTCTCGCCTGTTAACAAAATCATGACGGCCAGTTAGAATACTGGTTATTAAAAAATATCTCAAATTTGTCATGAAATTCACTGCGACCTTCAACCTTTTGGTCGCGAAAAAACTACACCCTGAAAGCGGTCTAGCGCTGCATGGATATACTGTTTGGTTAGATGAATAATAATTTGTTCCACGCTGCAGCGAGTTAGTTTCAACTATCACCAAAATCGAACAAGACTTTTGTATGGGACAGCTTCTCTATATCACAATGCAAAGTTGAGACAAATATAACAAAAACCCACTAAGAGAACACTTACTTTTCTATTACTAGTTTTACTTACTATTAAAGAATAAACACACATAAAAGGCGGAATCTTGCCCTTTTAGACGAGTTTATTTGGCATCATAAACTCCTTTTGTTAGTTGATAATTAAAATTACGTTTAAGATGTAACTTCTGTTGAACAGTTTTATGTGCGCAACATGGTTAACCATTGCTAAAGCAACGTTGAGACGTAATAACACCTTAATATATTTGTACCTACCTTATATTTATTCTATATTAAAAAAAAATAAGTACACCCAACAGGCACAGATATAGTTCCGATCCCACATTAAGATAAATTAAGTCTTGTGTCATAGAATCTACGAGAGTTTTCGATTTCACAAACGCCAAGACCCGAGACAAATACTTGTGGGTCTTGAAAATTAAAATAATTTATTGAATCCATTACAATTTTTAACATAATTTGGATTGTCATTTTTTTTTTTACCACCCGTTTCGAAAAGTGGTTTTCACTAGAGAAGAACGAGCAAGAAACGCTATTGTTGCGCCACGGAGGCTGTCACTATATAAAACTACATACACAAGCTCGCGTTTGTGACGCCAAGGGGTAAGCAGAGAATTGAGAACGACCCACAAAGCTTATTTCCGTCTTAACATAGGGTGCGCCTATTGCTATACCTCCTGCTGAGTACAATTTTTTGTAACAATATAACAAGGCATGGTTGTACCATGGTACGGTTACAAAGCCGAGATCTCGGGTTCAAATACCGGGTCGGACAAAGTGATATTAGATTTTTTTATTCATTATCAGCCCGGAGTCTGGAATTTGTGCTCGATATGGCGATAGGCTAGCCCCACAACTACGACATGAGACGGAACATCAAGGCGAAATGTGGGTGTACTAACACCTCTGCCTACCTCTTCTAGAAAAAGGCATTAGTTTATATATGTATAACGATATATTAGGTGGGTGTAAATATGTTTTAATGGAATGGAAACCAAACCGATCGTCTGATGGTAAATAATCAGCGTCAGCCATGAACAGCCACAACTTCAGAACAATTATTAGTGCATTGCCAGTCCTTATAGAAAGAACAGCTGGCTCCCTATACCTATTATCTCAGCTTCAGATTATTAATTCAATACACCAGACCTATGCCTATGTAGGTCCCTTCCTATATCCAGCATACTTACATAATTATAGCAACCTACCTGTTTAATAATGTTTTCATATTTAAACAATGTAAAATTACCAAAATTCAATTGGAATTTTTCTTGCCATGCATATGCTCAAAGAAGCATCGTGGGACGGAACACACGGCGAAACGTGGGTTTTTTGTTTGTGTTTGTTTTCATACTGGCATTACAAAGCGATTTTAATAACATAACATACATAAATAAACTCACGCCTTTTTCCAGAAGGGGTAGGTAGAGGTGCTATCAAGAAACCCACGTTTCTCCTTGTATGTTCCATTCCACGATGGAATCGCGAGCCTTTCGCCATATCAGGCACAAATATCGCAAACATTTGTCTTAGTACGACAGTCAAACCCAGGAATACATGTTTTAAAGTCGATTATCCCAGACTATTAAACAAAATAGCTTTACATCAAGCCAAAACAAGTATGTATGTATGTATGTACGTATATAAGCCCATATACGTCCCACTGCAAGGCACGGGCCAACTGTACAATCGAGCATACGATTGAGAGTGGTAAGGCCATCCACCACGTTGGCCTAGTGCGGGTTAGCGAAGTTTTACATACCATAAAAATTTATACAAATCGCAATGCAACCTGCATTGCAATGCAATCCTCACGATGTTTTCTTTCACCATTTTAGTGCGTGGTGATTGACTATCAATACACACATAACTCAGAGGTGTGCCCTGGGATTTGAACCCGCGACCACTGTGAACGTTTTTTTCAGTCGCGTCTGGTCCGTTACCAACAGGACACCTCGCACTTATGCAAATGAAAAGCCAAACGTAACCAAGCCAAACGTATGCAAATGAAAATTTCAATTCAAATTCATACTTTACGATGTATTAAACATTTCCTTAGAGTAATAAATCGCCAAAGCCGTCAGGACATTATTAAAATACCGCATCACTGTCCTGACACGTTTCTAATTAAATTTCACACAAGAGAGAGCGCTCGTAAAATTTTATAACCCTTTGAGTTTTCATCAGTGAAATGTTATTGGCGGTGCTCTGTCTGTCCCGCTGTTCGTGTTAGGGTTATTGAATAGAGATTACTGATGAATAGTGTTTTATTTGTAGCCAAATGATTGGTATAAAAAAGCACGTGGAAATTTATGTATACCTTCTATGGCTGATGAAAGACGCAGCGTATGAGATTATAAACGACGCTGAATGTTAAATTAGTGACTTCATGTTGAATTACTTCATCGAGACGAAATATGTTTGTGTGACATGCTAATACTTGTTACAGGTTTTTATATTGTGATACCAAAGTCTACTGTAGTTTTTTTATAGCTAGGGCAACGCAAAGACTTGCGACTTTATGTTGGACCGAGTCTATTTGTATAATTGATGTATTTATATGCATTCTAACCTCCGATTACTATTTGCACGTCGGATTTACGCAATATAAACATTGACATTGTTATATATCCACTTAAAAGACCGTAAAGTTAGCGCATATAGCACAGAGGCACGAGTAATGAATGCTCTAGAGAATAATAAGCCAACAAAAGAAAATCGTTATTTGTTTTCCTACTCGCCTCCCCCGTCGCTGGATCACGTCATTATTCTGCGGATCGCTCGGTTTATACTTTTTTTTTTCTCATTCGACGTCGTGTAGTAATTAAAGATAAATATAATATAAAACGCTCCACTTCACCAGTATCGTCTCGCTTTGGCTTTTGTCTACCTAAATGGACTCCTGTTGATAGATTGTCATCCATTGTTTTCTTAATCTGCGAAACGCTCGAGGAAAGAATAAATGATTTATAAGTTGCCGTGAGTCGTGTTCGGATAGGAAGACAATGGCTTTGCTATTGTTATAAAAATAATACGGCCCTTTTTTCGTAATAAGTTCCCCAAATTGAGACAATATAAACATATTAATGGCTGTATTCGAGTGTTGTAAATGCGTTTGAAGCGACGTCCAATTGTTCGTGAAATATGCGGATTTAATTAAAATAAAATGACGTAGCTGACATTTTTTTAAAGTCTTTAATTAGAGTAAAATACAAAATATTCTTAACGAAGTCTTATACCGGTGCTGGACATGTTTTTTATAACTATAATTTTATTCGCATTACAATGACAATTCCGTATTATATTATTACTCCAACGTAGATGAATTGAAAATAAAATAATTTAAATGAAAAACATGCAGTCATCGAAATTGATATCAATATTATTTATAAATTTTATATCGATAACATCGCAAATAACTCAATGGGTCGTTGAGAAAGGGTCGGTAATTTAATTATTGCATCGCAGTAATAAAATAAATTTTAACAGCAATGCTTTTACTGTTATAGACTATTTCGCCCACTCACTTCACTACTCTTGCCAACCGAGCTGGACAGAGATTGGCAAGTAATTAGATTAAAGAAACAAAGAATACTTTATTTATTCTCGATAACCGTGCACGGCTGTGAATATAACAACAATAATAATAAAAAGTACAGAAAGCATAAACACTAAATTTTACATTAAAAAAATAAAAAAATAGGAAGCAAAAAAATAATAAAGTATGGTAACAAACTCAAAACAACAATCAATTAATGTACACCAAGTATTAGTAGTTATATACCAGTATTCCTTCCTGTGGCTGAGATGATGATGATGATGATGATGATGATGATGATGATGATGATGATGATGATGATGATGATAATATTGATTATGTAAGATTTTAGGTAGAATCTACAACAGTCCACAAAGTAATGCATACAGCTACAGGCATCTACGCAAGAGTGTCGCGTTTCGGGTCTGCTTATGTATGGTTCGATCCGGGAATAATTATGTCGACCAACAAATAATAATTATCTTTCAACTATGAACACTCGATTTGGAATACACTGAATTTACCGTGAGGTATAATTGAGTGATTTTATTTAACCTATATGAACGGCATTTAATTTCACAATAAAACCCCTCATTGAGGTATTTCTGCAAGGGAATATATGCTTTGTTCAGGAACGGAGGCCGCAACTACTGAACCATAGTGTCGACGCCCTTAGGTGATGCAAAGGTGCTGGCTGAATAAGAATCATGATAAATTAGAAAAGCCGAGGGTCGTGCGCAACGTAAATTTAATAACAATAGTTTTTTCTACGGTATAAACCTTGTGGACTGATGATTCAGTTTTGTTATTAGTCAGAATAACAAGACAAACAGGCTGTTTGTTTGATGGAAAGCATCTCGCTTGCCTAAAAAATAGTACACAATTTTTACTGAAATGAAATGTAATGAAAAAATAATAATGAAAAGTAATCGGCATCTTACAAGTCGAACCATGTCAGTTTTTACAAATTGCTGCTTGGCGGCAGAAATACATAAAGCTATGTTACTCACGCAGCCTCACCTTACATATGGAAGACAATCTAATACAAAATAGTTTTTATTTCCTGCTACGTTTCTTACTACGATAGATTATGGTGTTTTAGTATATAAGGAAATGAATACTCATCAAGCTGTGAGAAATAACGACAGTCAATAAACGACGAACACGCCAGACAAAACAATATTACATATTCTTAACATTTTCGTAAATTCTCAACGTCATAAAAGTGTTTATTTTCAAACGTATAATAAGAGCTAGTGGAATAGCCCGTCACCTCGACGTAAAATAAGCAATTTCCTTTTGTATCAGGTAAGGTGTGCGCTGTTTATGACCTCTGCTTTACGGTTTGTTTGTACGCGCTTCGGTGAAGTTTTAAAATCGAATTTTAAGAGCAATTCCAATAAACTTGAGCACCGTAAAGTTAAAATCCATTTTAAAATACGTAGCTTCGGGTAACTTCGTTATAACTTTCCGTAATAACATGTTGGTAAAGTCTGCAATTTGAATAACTGTTGAACACTAGTGACAAAGTGGTATTTAATTAATGATCATTCGTTACAAAATGTTTAGGAATTATGTTGTTTTTCAACTGTATTTAAAAGTTATATTGTAGTTTTCTAGCTTGGGCTATTGAGCGTTCAAAACCGGGGATAAATTATTTCACTGTTTCTGACTCGAAAATATAATTTACGCGGGGCAGAATGGTCAGACGCGCACGATCTTTCTTAAATAAATATTCTAGAATCTATATATATAGCTATAGACAACTTTCCATGGCCGCCGTAAAGTCGTTAGCTCGAAAACCTCCCAAGTGTGATGTGTAGGTGTGCCTACAATATAAATATGGCCCTTTAGAAGAAAATGATGAAGACATAGATAGCAAAGTAAATGAGGGTAACAAACATCTATCCCTGCGTTCTTTAAAATAAACAAAAAAAAGCCATAAACATATTAAAGTGAAAACTAAAAATATTTTTACACGTAAACCCGACGAAACACGAACCGTTCCTGGAATTGTGATAACAAGGCACGCAGAAATAGAATAGACGAATCAAAATAGCAGGAAAGTCGGCGGAAAACACTGTAATTTCAGTCGGCGCACATCCAGTCTGTTAAAAAAGGAAAATGTGGACGTGAGACGAATGCCAAGCGGGAACGGACCGCCGGACACGGAATATATTAAACTATTCCGATGCCGAATGATCTGACTGCTGCGGATTTTAGAGTTCGATTGCGTTCGGTAATCTTTGATTTGGGCACGAAATTTCTATTTTCAATGTAAGATGTGTTGATTACTTGTGCAGTAGATTGATTAATGGCATTTGTTCAGCAGTGAATTTTCTACAGATAAAGTGTGTGTGACAGAGAGGGAGACACAGGCAGATGCAGTATTGGGTATTCTATTTAAAAAATAGAGCATGAGACCCACACTTATATACCTCCGCTTCTCTACCGTCTGCTACTGGCAAGGACTGTTTCAATTTGAAATACATTGCAACTAGTAATTACTGGTAATTTCGACACTTAAACTCTTGTTTATGTAATTGCAGAAACGCGTGACACTTATCATCATGCATTCGATATGTTCGTTAGGTCATTCGCGCCATATTCGTCCACGATCTTTAGGTGTTTTCATGCTATTGCCAAAAGATTAGGGACAAATTTTCTCTTTTCACATTTTATTATGTTGGACATGTTAATGCTATTAGATAATGAATCCAAATGATTGTTGTCCATATTATGAAAACATAATAAACAGATATTTTTTTTAATTTTAATTATAGTTCCATACTTCGCTACACGCCAATGGAGTTTAGATAAATTATCTCAATTATGACGATTGATTAAATTTTACTTCGTACAAAATGTAGTTTCTATAGCAATTTGGTACTGTTCCTTCAATTCCTTTCTACATACAAGCATAAAATAAAGCATTCAATATTGATAGTGGTCTTATAAAACTGTGATCGCTTTATGTCTTTGTAAAGACTGAAATATCTTTCGTGGTATTACAAGGGTTTGGTTCCGTTCACGGTACATTAGCCAGCTGAAATAAGATTTCGATTAAGTTTCAAAACGCCATTCGGATATTTTGAAAGCATATTATATTGCTTGAACTTAAAACTTATATTATGGTTTAGAGTTACTGATGGTGGGTATCGGATGTAGATAGTGACCACTTCACATAGAATCCAAATTTGAATAATTAACCAATGATGAATTTTCGAAGTTATTTGTGTCAATCACCACACACTATAATGGTGAAGGAAAACATCGTGTGAAAACCTGCATAGCATTGCGAATTTGTAGGAATTTATATGGTATGTAAAGTCCGCTAACCCGCACTAGGCTAGCGTGGCATAGCACATAGCATGGCCTAACCCCTCTCAATCGTACGCTCGATTGTAGAGGAACCCCATGCCAGTGGAACATATACAGGTTGATACACATCCTAAATTGGAAACCTGACACTTTTATGGGGCACTATGATGGGCTTTCATGCAAGTTGCCGTAGCCAATTCAGTTACGAATATCTTACCATATACCATCGAAGTTTATTTGGTATTAGTGTCCCCTCCAGTTGAATAACTCAATGCTAAATACTTAGGATTGGGATTAGCATTTTATCCATTTATTTAGACATTCAATGTATAGGAAAATATATTTTAGTATATTCATAAATCCATAACAAAGTTGTTCAACACTTGTATGGACATAAACTGGTCGAGTACAATCAATACAACTTTGTATTCATTGAGTACAACCCCTTAGGGCCCTTTGACGCAGATGTGTTGGGCGGAGCGAAGGGCCGGGACTTCAGTACGTCATAAGTCAACACTGTTTGTGGCCTTTTAACTCTATTAACGTTATGACGTCATTATATTAATTTGTTTATGCAAAAATGAAATATATCTAAACATTAACGTAAAAACATATTGTATTAATTGGAATAACGAACACAATTATTTATGAATTTTCAACTAAAATATTTTCCACGACATATTATTATTTCATAAATGATTAACCCCAGCTTACTGCATATACCCAGCGGGTTTTTCTTTTTCTTTTCAATAATTACCCCCCGCTCCAGCACTATTCATTCTGGTTCATCCAATGATTGTTCGGTGTAAATTATTAAAGGCGAAAAGACCTCCATTATATCTGTATGCATTCATACGTCTGTACCTGTAATAATAATATCACTTTCTTTTTTATTTATCTTTCATATTTTATTATTTAGTGCAGAAATAATAAAAATATGTAATGTACTTATCTAAACGTTTTTCCGTAGCGAGTGCAATTTGTTCAAATCCGCTTGGTATTTTTCTTTCCTGTGTTGTCACCGTGTTATTTACGAGGGGACCGTTGTGTTTTAATACCTTTTCATTAACAATTTTAAGGTTCACTTTATTGGAGTCGTAAATAACTTGTGCATTTGCCTGACTACTGTCCCGTTGTAATTTGGAAAAATGCTTAATTACTCTTCTGAGAGATAAATTTTACAATCGCTTTTTATAGTACGGGAAACAAAAAAATATTTTCTATTATTTTTGCAGCTTAGTAAGCAAGTCGTTTTTAATTGTCATTGTAGTTAACTGAAGCTTGAGTGCGCTCAATATCATTGTTTTAAATCAAGGATGCAATGAATCATAATAAAAGTTATTGCAATAGATGCAACTTAAATTCTTAAAGGAAAAGAGGAAATTTGGATTGTGTAAATACGAATTCTAAAGCAAGCAGTCCATAATATTACATACTGCTGCTACATCAAACAAGTGAAATAAAGTTAAAAACCCCATTCAGACTTTTTCTCGCCTTTGATACGTTCATAAAATACCTTAAATTTATTAAATTTTAAGTATAGACTTAAACGTATAGACATTTACCTTCGTCTTTTCTAAAAGTGATTAAATTAATAACATTAAATTATAATAGTTACGAAATCTTCAATTTAATTTACAACCAACTTTTTCAATATTTTTGAACCACAATCCAATCAACATTAACGTCAAATGAAACTGCCACATTCCAATTTTAAATTCAAACGGAAATTACCGATGATGAATTCTCACGTTTGAAAAACTACCGTTAACTCAGCGGGTGTTCTAAAATTAAATTGTCACCTGGATTCCATTAGCCGATATACAGAGTTTGCATCGCAAGTACGTCGTGTCCTTAAATTATTAATTAACCCGCCAACGCCGTTGGGATTTATTGGATTGGGAGGGAGATGAAAAAAAATAAATCACGTAATGAAATCAGAGCCACCCCGCGGTCGCTGGATCGTGGCACCAATACAAACGGTTGCCATCCACGATAGCGTTCGGCCAAGCGCGAAATCGTCATTAATATCGCACTCGCGTGCGTAAATACCGTACAATAGATACCCGTGCATATTATCAAATCGATGGATTTTAGGGTTAAAAAAATACTTTTAATTTTTGGTTAGTTTGTTTTTTTTTAACTGACTAGAACGCACCTAATGGAAAACACTCAAATATTAACTCAAAGAATATTTTTTTTTAATTACGTAGTTCGATTGATGGGTTTGAAAAAAAAAATAAAGAATATGGACAGGTACTAAAAAACATTGCTAACAAAAAACGAAAATGGTTTCATTCGATGTTTTTTGGCGAATATAGTTAGCTTAAACCTTCAAAATACTAAGATGATGAAAGCGGAATATTCTAAGGTAAAAAAGTTACCGACGATATTTTTCCTTTGTCCATTTTATCCTAAGATATACAAAGTTTTCAAGTATACTTCAACAACAGTTTTTGACCTTTTCTTCAGCCAACATTTTCACACTAAATACTGTTTTTCATAATACAACTTTAATAACATATTATCTTAATCTTTAATACATAATTGTCAAAGTTAAAAAGGCCATTTTTACTTTGACTTACAATAGCTCAGCTCCAAATCATGGTATAGAGCTCTCAAATTAATAGGGATTAAATTATCTCAAAGAACCTTATAATGAAGTTGCCAAAAAAACATTACACAAATTTTTACTCGTTGGTTTTCCTGAAATAATTGCGATATCTAAAAAAATAAACCTAAAAATCAATATTTTAAGCTTTCATTTTATTTTATATTTTTCTTAATGATCAATTTCCTTTACGGTACAGATTGTCAAAATTCACCAAAAACCTTTATAAATTTCCTTTATATCCTGTGTTTATATCTCATTGTCAAGAATCGGAAGCAATGTATGATAGATAAATTAAATGAAGAAAGACCCATATTTCATTTCCAAAAACAACAATATAATATGTATGGCCATAATACCTGAAACAAAAACCGTAAACTCACCAACTGAAATCATTTGCCGCCATTTTTACATCTCGAAAAACCACAACAAACTTGACCTTCAGATTCACTCAATTTCAAAAACAGAACACTCTAAGACAACCAATCAGAATCACGTAGACAACCAATCCGCACATTAATACTAAACGTCATTTTACAACGTCGGTTTTAAACATCAATTATTTTAATCTAGGTACTGTCCGAGTACACGAGTAGCAAATGAATCGATGGCAAAGTACATGGGGTTCTCCCCTCGCATAATTCGATATATGTGCGTATAAAACATGTGACCTTGGGTATTGGTGCCCGGTAACCTAGCAACGGTATTGTGCGCAGAACCCCTAGTCTAATCTGCTGTTAATACCTACAGAGTGTCTATAGCGTATTCTGATGAGTTACGAATGCTGGGCTTGAGAGTACGCGTTTGAGGTAAACGATTTCATATTTTTTTATTTATCAATCTTTTTCATTCTGGTCAGCTGTAACATATTTGGTCAGACTTTTTTGTTCTTTATTTTTTTACTGTTATTGTTCCTTTTATATCAGGTTAGCAATGTGAATTCTCTGAAAATAAAACAGGAAGCAAGCAAAATAATTTGTCATGGGAATAAAAGAAAATATTTCATTGTAAAATATATAGAAACATACTTTTGTATCTGGAAGAGTATGCAGAGTTGATCAAATGTTTTCTAATATATCGGCATCATAGCATGGTCGTAAGTTATCTTATTCTAATGATAATTTTAATCTATACTTGTCTATGTATAATCGCATATATACCTAGGTAGCATCCTGAATTAATACAGTAAGTTAGTTTTTATTCCGAAAAATATAGTGTACCCCTGAGATGAAGCAAAAAATTCAAATATATTAGTTACTTTTTAAACTCGAACAGTATGGAATGAAACAGGATTACATGCCTAGAGTGTGAATGATACGGGACAAGGCGGGATAGGTATAACGAAACGTATATTCTTAATTCTACTGGAATCAATCCCCAAGGCATGCAAACCAAATAAAGTTTTTTTTTGTTTTGTTAAATCTCATGTCTTGCCCGGAAATGTAATTTATATGAGGTTAGGCGATGAAGTCGTGTCCAACTACATCTTGAGACGGAAATAAGTACTTGTAGCTGGCAATTCAGCCTGCCCCTTCAAGAATACAAGCGTGAACTTATTGAATGCAAACCAGTAATTCAATGATAAGCTAATACAGCTAAAACACTGAGACTGAATAAAAACATAATACTCTAATACATTACCGTAGACCATATAAAATGCACTCCAGCTTTGCCTTTGTGCAGTAAAAAATAAACTCAAAAATATTATGAATGTTGGCATAGGTATTTCGTAGCCAGACTAACGTGCGTCAGCTAGCAACCCCCTGGCAACAGGGCTGCGCCGCCCTAACCAACCCCGCGATACAATCAAACTGATAAATACATCACCACATCTATAGTACACAGATTTGGCATGAATTTTAAATGTCGAATTTTATTTTTGAAACTTTTGTATTGGTATGAATTTTGGTAGTGGTAGTTTTATCTGCATTGTACATAGTTAAACACAATACACCACTGTACACATAGGTCATCATAATGATACACGTAAGTGTTTTACGATTAGGATTCCTTCTGTGTGTATCTGGGTACACTCAGGTCTGAATTTTGTTGTAAGTGTTTTACGGTTCATTGACAATCGGTTAGTTGCATTGTGGATGTAGTCTCTGAAACTACCACTCGGCTTCGTTTTCGTTCGCAGTCTTAATATAGACAGAACATCCTGCCACCACCTATATAATCTGTTTTTATTGTATTTACTAAAACCTTATTAACATTGTCTTGAAACCTGTGAATATTTAATAACTCATAGAAAAATAAAAAACCGTAAAAACATTGCAAAAAATATCGTAATAAAAAATCTGCAAGAACACTAACACAACTTTGTAAAAATAGGGTTATACGTTAAATTTGAATAATGCACGATGGTTCATGAGTTATTCATCGGGGAATACAGAGTACCTGGGTTTGATTCACCAAGCCATGATTATTAATACTCCAGCGTGACAAATGACTTGTCACTGTGGGGAAACAGTTATGTCTATGTTTACAATGGCATACGTCTGGTGTAATTACCTCACGTATATTTTGATAATTCTCTTCGATGCTGGACTAAATGAAGAGTCATTAATATGAAGATGGTATAGTAAGAAAGTTTGATTATCAAAGACAACATCTATCTGCATTGCAATATGTTCAATTGGATTCGAAATAGAATACACGCCAAGTATTGTTGTGTATTTTATTTTATTTTCGAAACATTTTATATACAGTAAATATAAGGTTTTTTAAGCCAAACTCTCGTACCAAGTTGCTATTGTCACGTTGATCTCAATACCCTACACTAGCTAACTCTAGACATGATCCTATAAATTCACTATTATTAAGTTGCTCCAGACTTATATTTTTGTCTTTCATTTTTCTGATCCTCCACACATCTATTAATAATGCTATCTTTTGATTATTTACTTCAATATGTATTCGTATTTGCATACTCTGCAAAGGATTATTAAAAGCAGCACACGGCTGCTAATCCCAGACCATTTAGGGTCATGTCGCGAATACTGAATGAAAGTTATTTCATTCTGCAATACAATATTCTGTTTTATGTTGATTTCTGAAATAAACTTTAATATAAATTTAAATTATGATTTATTTTAAGATTAAGGTATTGCTTTAATTCTAGCTTGAATATCATTCTACGGTAGGATTTTCTTAATGGGTGTTAGTTTAATAACAAGAGTTCTATTACAATGTATTTAACACTCGATCAATCTTCCCTTAGATAACTAAACTACTTTTATAACTGATACCTTATTAATATTGTATATTTAGATACGTATAAAAATGATACAATGAGCATATTAATCAAAGGTGCCACATATTTTTATTAATTTAGTACACAATAAAAAAATAACGAACAATTGATTAAGAAAATATTGATTGAAAAATTAAACCTCAAGTAAAGACCAGAAGTACGTACAAAGGTATCTAAACGTATGTAGATATACGAACAAGAGCAAACATCTTGAAAAGATCAGCAGTGACACAGTGAACTGACGCGTGGCGACACACTTACCTCACTGCCAACCCTCGCATTTTTGTCCTTACAACACACTCTCCCTCTGACACACTTGATGTTTCCCCCCGGTAATTACTTCCCAACCCTCACCCTTCCAAACCTAGGTTTATACCTAACCTAGGTATAGCTACGCGTAGGTATTCAATGGGATTTGCAAGGGGAATGCTAAAAGGGTGGGGTTGGTGTGCTATAAATCCGTAACAAAATCGTTGCCGGTGTATGTTCGGCACTAGGGGAGCTCCAGTCTATCTTTTATTTTAAACAAAATTAAATTCTTTCTATCGACGCTGCAAAAAATCGTATCACTTCAGGTACGTTCAAAGGTACTTGCTAACGGGAAATTCAGTGTTCGCGAAAAAGGCGTCGGTTCACGCTCGTCGACTTTAATGAATATTCCATTGGACCAAATAAATTGGAAGTCACCTAAAAGAGTGTCCATTAAAAGGAATCTAACATCCATCCTCAAATTAACTTCGGCAAAAGTTTACCCTCAAAATAATTAAGGATTCAACCACAATTATCACCGCAAAATCAAACCGTCCTTTGATCGTTATCTGAAAATGTTCCGGGAGCAATAATTCACTTTAACTTCTAAGTATGATGGTACAATTTTGCATGCAGTTCAATGTTTAGACAAATTGTGAAGAGAAAATTTTAATAACCAAGAGGGCGTAACCGAAAGTTTTGTACTTTCGCCTTTTTGTGAAGTCACCAAAGGGAGCCACGGTGATGATTATAATTATTTACCAATTGTGAATAAAGTTTTAGGAGTAGACCCTCATAATTAGGACTCGAAAGTATCGTTTAATGAATAATATCTGCGATTTGACAAAAAGCAGCAATCGTCCTTACGAGTAAATCAAAATTATCGTGGAAGCGAGGCAGATTTTAATTTCTGTCAAAGGAGCCTTGTTGTGAAGTTAAATTATTTCGCATGACGAAATTCTTTAGAGCTTCGCAATTTGTAAATAAATATTAATGCGATGTTGTGGAACCTCATTCGGACTTTGTATACGAAATTTCATTAGGATTTTCAAGTATCAATATAAGGATTTTACGGAATGATTTCATCGCAGGCAAACTATCGATCACCCCATGGGAACTGTAGGGTATTATATTGTAAGAGCCATGAAATGAAGCCGTCATAGTCTGGGGGTTTTCGACGGTTCCATCAATCAGACATTGCGGCGTGCGTGACAGAGTCGGGAGCTTGTCAAATCTTATCTTAGCCTGCGCCAACGGAGCGGGTAATAGCTATTTACCTGCCAACCCGTGTTCTCGGATTATCTCGTCTGTCATTCGATTTTGATTCTTTTTTAAGATATGAAAGGAGGATCGCGAGGGTCGTCCGTTTGTCGCAATTTGACATTTAGAAATGTATTTTGAAAGCTCTTTGATATTATTAGTGTGATATTGACAAAGACGAAATGGGATTGATGATACTTCGAATCAATTTCAAGATTATAATTTGATGGAAAGTGCGGAAGATCAGATTCTACGATGAAATATATAACAAATTTTATGATATTAAAATTAAAAATGATAAATAATGTATTTCAAGTTAGACGATGCGTCACGAAGGAGATACATGGCGGTATAAATAAAATGCAATGAAGCGACTACAAGGAATATTAAAGTTCGATGGAATCTAGCGTCTGCATTGTGTGATATTACTCGCTTTGCAATTTTCAAACTACATTCTTCATGTCGCAACTTATCGAAGTTAAATTTATTTTTGCCTTGGTCGTAAACTATTTCAATACATAAACAAAATAAGTTTTGATTTATGTATAGAAGTAAAGTGTGTAGGGTCAACTCAGGTTTTGTTATAATAAAATCCATTTGATTTGAATTCAATAAAATAATATTTCTTTATCATTCTTTTTCAAATTACATGTTCTGTCTAATATGTATACGTCAACCTAATGTTTCTTAACATTAACAATCAATCTAACAAAAAGGTAAAACAGACAGAGTTAATAACCAAGCCTCGTCAATATTACATCCTCTTTATATAACAGCATTACTACATTCTAATAGCTCGGCCATCCGAACTCATGGTGGGTCCTCCCACCCATACATTAATATAATAAAGAAATTCGTTAAAATATCGTGATAATTATCAACAAAAAACGAACAAAGGAATATAAAAAAAAAAATCTCTTATTTAAAAGCAAAAATCGAGGTTCAATTCGAATTACAATAATTGAAAAGAAAAGGAAGAAAAGGAATAATATCGAGAAAAAAAATCTTTTCAATTAAAACATAACAAAAGAAAACTATGTTCAATATTAATACACAGTTACCACGATTTGTGATAATCTAAGTCACAATTGCATGTAATAATCAAGCTGGCGCGTGCGCAATCTACAGTAATCGACATTATTTATAGTATTAACTCCACACAAGCAAAATTGATTTAAAAATAATTATTCTATATATACATCTTATTTCATAACATTACAAAATTGGCGTAATCTGCCAGTGATCGTATTCCACGATCTTTGAACATCTGTTCAAAATAGGGAATATGCATGTCATTTTTTAAGTATTTATTTTTCCGATTTAGAGTTGATAAATTTAAAAAATATCTTTAAGGTTCTCATTATCATTTCTATATAAATAAAGATTACAAAAAAAATGACTTATTTTGGAGTCTCGTGCATATTCCCTATTGGCCTAATCTGCCATTAATCGTATTCCACGATTTGATCGTATTCCACGATCTCTGAACATCTGTTCAAAACTGGCTAAATCTGCCATCAATCGTATTCCACGATTTGATCGTATTCCACGATCTCTGAACATCTGTTCAAAACTGGCTAAATCTGCCATCAATCGTATTCCACGATTTGATCGTATTCCACGATCTCTGAACATCTGTTCAAAACTGGCTAAATCTGCCATCAATCGTATTCCACGATTCGATCGTATTCCACGATCTCTGAACATCTGTTGAAAACTGGCTTAATCTGCCATCAATTGTATTCCACGATTTGATCGTATTCCACGATCTCTGAACATCTGTTCAAAACTGGCTTAATCTGCTATCAATCGTATTCTACGATTTGATCGTATTCCACGATCTCTGAACATCTGTTCAAAATTGGCTTAATCTGCCACCTATAGCTTCTACTCGTCATCATCACATCCTCTTCACATACTTATTTAATCACAAAAATATACCATCAATCAATCATCAATACCAATTATACATAATCATCAAATTATTTTAAATACTTTAACATTCATTATCATTTCTAATACTTTAACATTTATATATCATTTTCATCATCATCATGAAGATCACTATCGTTTTTTTCAGGGCCTTCAAAATGGACCCCGGGGTAAATCCTATCACATGAAATGATATTTTCATTAGATATCTGTCATTAACTAGTATCTTTTACCCATTCTATCTTTGTCGAAAGTTACTCTTTCGACTCTCACGAAATTACTTTCAGTATATATTTTTTTGCTGTTTTCCTATATTTATCAGATCGAACTTTTGCTACGCTCGGCTAAGCGTATTAACATGCGACATTTTTGACCCGAATCTGTATTCTATCTCACAATCATGCTCCTGCAATTGCATCCATTTTGTAGCCACGATTATTACAATCTTTATTTACGTGTCCCAATTTTTTACAAATACTACATTTTAAAATTGGCTTACTGCATTGATTACTAAAATGACCTAACTCATTACAATTAAAGCAGATTATAGATTTAGTATTGTCAGTAAATGCTCTGGAAAACCTATCTTTATTATTATTCTGATAGCTATTATTTTCAATACTGCTTTTTTCAGGTGTACTTCCCATTCTATTTCTAGATTCTCCCGATTGCTGGTTCACTGATTGAAAATACTTTAAGACCTGTTCTTGCGTTTTACAGTTAATGGCCTTAGCACTCAATCGTAGATTTCGGTCCTCTATTCCATGTAAAATACAATCAACTGCACGTCCTCCAAAAATCTCACACCGATTTAATAAACTAACTTTTTCATAAAAATATAATTCTAAAGAATCATTATAGTTTACTGTCTTAACTAACATTTTCATAAGTAATTCTGCGTAATCTTCACATGATGGAAACGACTCATTTAATTTGGTTTTCCATTCGGACCACGAAAAGGACATAGATGGTAGAGTTTCATACCATGTTTTGGCAACACCGCTCAATTTTGGCAACGCATAATGAATTATTTGATCCTCATTCCATTTGTACAAATTAGCACATTCCTCCACTTTCTTAATCCAAATATTAATAGTTTGACCTTTTAACATGGGATCAAATTCTGCAACCACGTTTCCTAACATAGGAAATTTATTTCCTTCAGAGTGGTTACTACGAATCGATCGAAGCAATTCTGTCAGTAATAATTCCGTCCTAACATTATCGTCTTTCAAATTAGGATTACTTACATACTTCTCATTCAATCGTATCTTAGAAGGAGCATTATCATCCTTTGAATTGGAATTACTCACGTGCTTCTCATTCAATCGTGTCTGAGAAGATTCTGGAAGACTCATCTCATCATAACACTTCGTACATGAACGACGTGATGATCCGGTATGATATCCTAAAAATCTTTCTTCACGTTTGCGCGATTCAGGACTACGGTGTCTTGAACGACTTGATAATTCAGAACGGTCCCTCAAAAATCTTTCATCATGTGTCAGCGGTTCAGGATTTCGGCGTCTTGCACGACTTGATAATTCAGAACGGTCCCTCAAAAATCTTTCGTCATGTGTACACGGTTCAGGATTTCGGTGTCTTGAACGACTTGATGATCCAGAGCGTATCCAGACATCCATTGTTTCGATAGATTGTCTACTGTTTTCTGTCCTTGATCCGGAACGTTTCCTTTTCGACCCTGATGCACACCTGTCAATGCTCCATGATTTTTCGTTTGTCTTTTCACGACGTTTATAAAATGAGCTTGCATTTCTATAATTCATATCATTGTTATATTTCTCCATTATATCTAAAAAAATTCAAAAAAGTTGGTCAGGACGAGCTTAAGGAAAAAATAAATTGTGGGTTATACTTATCCCACTTCTGAGCTGTAGGGTCAAATCAGGTTTTGTTATAATAAAATCCATTTGATTTGAATTCAATAAAATAATATTTCTTTATCATTCTTTTTCAAATTACATGTTCTGTCTAATATGTATACGTCAACCTAATGTTTCTTAACATTAACAATCAATCTAACAAAAAGGTAAAACAGACAGAGTTAATAACCAAGCCTCGTCAATATTACATCCTCTTTATATAACAGCATTACTACATTCTAATAAGTGGAACTTCTTCCTTACCAAGCAATAGTTTTCTTCGTCCATAATATGCTTTAACGTATATAATTAAACAGGAGGGAAGCGAAAGAGACCTTAAAATACCACGATATACATTTCTAAAATAATTGGATTACGGATTTTCCATTCATTATAATTAGCCCTGAGCCCGGAGTCAGGAATATGTGCCCCACATGGCGACAGGCTTGCCCCCTATGCCCCCCGTGGGACCGGAAAACACATGGCGAAATCTTAGTGTTCTGTTAGCACCTCTGGGAAAAAGGCGTGAGATTAGGTACGTATTTTTAAAAATGTATTAACCCTATGGCCCACCTTATTGCCCATGTTAGAGACTTTTATCTAGAACCTAACAATCCACAGTACACATCCGCTTTTACACCGATAAAGCCTTCCTCTAACTCCAATAAAGTTATTAACAAAAGTTGCTAATTCGCCATACGAGACAAACCATATTGCGAGCCAAAGTTTCAGACATCTCTAACATACAACACCGGAAAGTTTCACACTATCCAGACACTTGCATCGACCATTGACTAATTACGTGTACGCTTAGCCAGACCACTATGGTAATAAAAAAACTACCTTTACATTTATATCTCATGTATGACTTAACAATTTTAGCTACATTACTGAAGCCAGACTTAAGCCGGATATTTATTTCTCATTTCTTATTTCTTAACGACTAAAAACCGCCATCCATGCACATTAAAAATTTTTGAATATGTGGTACAATTCTGACCTCAAAATGTGAAGAGAAATGAAAAGAAAAAAGGATAAGAGAGTGTATCAGGACTTTGGCAATCTCATTCGGATGAAACATGACAGCAAAATATTTGAATAGCCAACATTAAATACTCATGCATATCTCACACATCAGGGCGCAATTATCCGTACCCCTGATTAACACTTCTGTTGTGGCCCCGTATAAAACAGCCCTGTAAAGTTATCAACAAGACTCGCACGGATCTCTAATGGGTCGCAAGGGACCTCTCCTTTAATGGCCACTCGTAAATTGAACGAAAATAATTAAAATCGCGCGAGCCGTACAGTAGTAGACCAAAACATGGCCATTAGAGTGAGTGAATCTAAAGGCACAAAAGGGTTTCCGTTCAATAAATAAAGGACCGTTTAGTAACGGCCAGTAGGGGACAGTATTTAGAGTCCTTTTAAAACCTTGTGAAATGTGTGAAACTGCTGTTTACGCGCTGTTAAATTTCGGACTCACTAATCCACGAGAAACTCTACGTTTTTTAAATTCATTTCTTCAACGCTTTTTTGGGATTGTGACAGAAATTGTGGTAACCTAAGCCGAGCAACATGGTTTCCTAAGCACAGTCGCAAGTAATTTTCGATTTATGGTCTTTAGTCATTTTTATTTTATGTTTTGTTTTTATTCCAACTCGACAAAGTGACTGTTTTGCCGGTCGAACTCATTTTCTACAAATAATTTTCTCTGGCCAACTATTTTACCCTACTTTCAGAAAGGTATGTAATTTTATAAACCGTAATATTTAATAGTCCTAAAAAAATACAAAAATGACCAGCTGTTATTAAATAGCAATAAAGACAAATCAATTTGCTGAATAAAGTACTGTATAACTTTAACTGCTTACTCTTTCTTGTCAACTTGTCATAGGGATTTCCAACCGATTATCGAGAATATTTTCCGCAATAAGCTGTCATCAAAATGCCTCGTCACTGTAATATATGCTTCCGTTTACCTTTTCAACACGTGATCGAAATATCAAACGATGTGAGATAGGGGATCTCATTTTATTTATAAAGTAACTCTTTATTTTGTATGAAGTCATATTATTGTGTAGTTACAATGGGTAAAATGAGAAATTGATTAAGGGATATTAAGGTGGATTTTTTTCACCGTTCGGATATTAGTCTTCTTCAACGGAATTTACAAAAAAAATGACTTAGGAGAGAAGAGCCTGTATTTATCGTAAAGACTGGCGTCGTATTGATGTTTATTTTTAGATAACTTTGACTATTGACCGTCAGATGGCCCGTGTGCTTTACATCTGGCTACTCACATTTCCAGCTGTATAATTTTCATCTGGGGCTACGTCATGAGTTACTAATTGTGTCTTCAGCTTTACTTTGATCATATTGTTTAAAAGAATTTGCATTGGCAGTAGTGAAGGCGCCGATTATAATGATAATTGTGAGGCTCACTAATACTTATTAACCCCTTCTTGTGTATCACTAAAAATTTACATCCCATATACCATTCTCAAGATATCATGGTTATATTATCAGAAATTATTACAAAAAGCAATCAAAACATCTATTACCGACACATTCCTCAGATATCAACCTTGAAAGATGCAATGTGGCCTCCAATACAGGAAATGCAATGTCCTAGGGGTCAATTGGGTCAGAGTCGCTATCTATGCTGATTACACGGCGCCTCGGACTTCCTTCGCCAATTAATCCAATCAGCGCTTTCACGACCCGATCCATTTTGTTGATTCATGTGACCTTCCAGATGAGTAATGAATAATGTCCAATAATTATAATATAATCTAATAATAATAATGTCAGGGCTAATGTCTCATTGAATAACCCTATTAAAGTAAGATTTTGAATAAATAACTAAAATAAAACCTATGTAATTACATCAAGCTCTTGGCTTTATCATACTGGCACAAAGTTACTACAATGGAACTGGTGGTAAAAGCAGTTATGATTATATATTGTTGTACGTAGATACATTACGCTTGTTAGATTATTGCAAGTAGCTTTTGGTACTTTGGCAATATGGAACTAAAATAAAATCTATTAATATACCTTTTGACTTTTTCATATACTTAAGGTAAGTTTCGTGGAAAATATCTACCCACCAGGAATGTCTTTTATTGTTCCACACAATTATGGCGAAAATTCCGAGAACGGATATAATTGACAGCTTAGATCACTATTACAGCGAACCCTATGCTGGTTGCCCCTATAATATAATAAAAGGTATACGTCACAATGTACCATACAGCCATAGACTGCTACCGACAACCGCTAAGATAAACGTGTTCGAAGTGGAGCCCGCGTCTTAGTAGGCGAAGTTTAGGATGTCCTGTAACTACGTGGACTGACGATTTGCGAAAGGTCGCATTTTTTTTTTTTTTTTTTTTGCTTTGTATGGCGAGACGAGCATGCCGTTCGCCTGATGGTAAGCGACACGACCGCTCATGAACAGTAGCAAAACCAAATAACACCTTGAATTACAAAGCAATGTTTGGCATTCCACTGCGCTCGCCATCCTGAGACATAAGATGTTAAATCTCAATATGTCCAGTAGTTACTCTGGCTACAATGCCCTTCAACCCGAAACACAACAGTGCGTTTACACTGCTGTTTGACGGGAGAAATAGACACTGCGGTGGTACCCACCCAGATGGCCTCTCACATATGAGAGATCTACCACCAGTGGCAGATGCTGGATGTGACAAGCCGAAGACAGGATGAAATGGCGCAATTTGGAGGAGGCCTATGTCCAGCAGTGGACAACAATATAGGCTGATGCTGTAATGAATACCATACAGTCGTTATTAGGCCGGTTACGATACGAATATCCTACCAGCGTCATCAATCACAATTTTCCGCAACATCCATGATTCAACATCCTGATTTTCCAATAATTGAAAGCATTAAAATCCCAAAGCCATTTCCCATGTTGTTTGGGTTTTTAGGGACGGCCAATAAACACGCTGTTGCTTCCGAACATGTCATAAAACATCGTCGATCACTGTTCCACTCAACGGAATTAACATTGATTGTTTTATAAGGATTTATATATGTTTTTGTGATGCTTAGATGTAGGAATTGTTATTTTGCTGTTCTGCTGCTCTATATATATTTTTCGTGGTTACTTTTTACCTTAATTTGTTTTTGCAACGTTTTTACTATTGCATTGAAAACTGCGTTGTCAAATGTCAATATAATAATTTGATATGAAATTATTTATCGTGATCAAGTATAATTTTGTATAGGAATAAAACTCTTTCATGTTAAATCTTATAGACTCGGAAGTAATTGACTTCTTAGTAAAAATAATATTGAAATAAAATCAATGGTTCTCCGAATATCCGCAATAGAAGAACACATAGCACAAAACTTTCCTAAAAATAATTTACAAGTATCCCAATTCGAATTTATTAAAATGTTTTCGTATTTGGCATACCAATAAATCCGAACAGCGAAACTAAATTTGGAGTTTACATCGCAAAACGTTAGCAATTATCTCGAACTTTCTAGATTTTTTAAAAACAAACATTAATTTCGAGTGCTTTGGTTAATTCACGCTTTTACAATTTTAGCATGGCTCCATAATTCAATAGAGGGCATAAATTTCACGTACAGCACTTTTCGACTGCCCTTGCAATAGAAAGGGAAATTAATTTGTTTTTCTAACAATGGGACGTCTAGACAAACGGGTATTATTCAACTTTCACTTAGTCCTTGCCAGACACTAATAGCCAAAGCCGTGTTAACACAATAAATGTATATCATTTTAGAGGTGCCCGATGCTTAGGCAAGTAAATCTAAGCATGCACATTCTCTGAATTAAATAACAAGCTGCATCCATTATTATTTGAATAAAAAAATGAAACAAAGAAGCAAACTACTTCCTTTCTTGAAAATTATGCCCGTTTTAATGATTACTCTAAAGCCTGAAAAAATATTGATTCCATATCTATGTTTACGGATGTGAAAAGCTAGGGCAGGGGAAGAAAAATAGCTGGATTGAAACATCCAAGGTTTTTGGCTAACTTACTCACCACAGGATAGGTGCTGAGTCATCGTTTTTAATGTAATAGTAGTAGTAGCTAGTCCTAACTGTCCTGATTCGAGCTAAAAATTACATTTTCCCAAGTCTAAGAGAATTTCTTGAGCGATGTTTGGTGATCACTTTCGTAATGATGAACAGAGCGGCACCACAGGAAACCGACGTGTAGCGACAGTATTGCAGTCGCATTTCGTTCGGTGAGAGGATGCCCAATACTTTTCTCTTCCCATCTTTTTCCTTCTCGCTCTCCTCTCGATTTTATGGGCTAGCAACACATCTATAATCCAAACGTTGTGGATACTCATGGGCAACAATTTAATCACTTACTATCAGGCGACACGTTCGCGCAGACGTGTGCCCTAGGATTCGAACCCGCGACCACCGTGAACATTTAGTATTTTCAACATATAATATAAAACAGTCAAACTCACGCCTTTTTCCAGAAGAGGTATTGGATATGCTGAGGTGCTACGAGAAAACCCATGTTTCGCCTTCTTTATTTCGTCCCATGATGTGATATAAGCCTGTTGCCATATCGGGCATAAATTCCTGACACTGAGCTGATGATAAATTAATAGAAAAATCCAATAAATCCGCTTTTCCCCAATTGGTATCCGAACCCAAGACCTCAACTTCGGAATCGTACCCTTATACAAGTACAACACCGAGGCACTTAAAATATATTCTAGTCTCCACATAAACACTCGTTAGTCAGCTACCAAATATATGTTCACCAACTACCAAAGGTTTTTCTTTTTATTCAAATACATTGTTTCTGTTCAGATATAGTGGCGCGTTTTAATGTTTTATCCGTAACGCATCGCTGGTTTTACTGTTAAAGTTCCCGCCACCTTTTAAAGGGGCGACAGTAAAAGTGTCTTTTTATCACCCACTTAATACTGCCCTTTGTGCGAATATTTTGGATTTTAATGCGGTATTTTTAGTGTGTTTGTATACTAACGTGTATGTATCGACGTAGGAAGGTCTTTTATTTCTTATCTTTACACATCGTTATCTATTTTTCACGATTTTAGTGCATCATTTCAGAAAAAGATAATTGGCATCATATTCTTTTAAATAATAAATCTTTGGCTACAGAAATGCAGAGTACATAAATGTCAAAACAAAGAGGTATGGGTAAACAAGAACTATTTTACTTAAATCTTTGGCGTAACATATTACATGCCAACCTTAACATTACATGAACTATTGGCAGACTTCTTTCAATCTGTATCTGTATCAGCCATATACGTCCCACTGCAGGGCACGGGCCTACTCTACAATCGACAGTATGATTGAGACTGGTTAGGTCATATAGTCCACCACGCTGGCATAGTGCGGGTTGGCGGACTTACATACCATAGAAATTCTTATAAACCGCTATGGTATGTAGGTTTTCTCACGATGTTTTCCTTCACCGTTTTAGTGCGTGGTGATTGATTATCAATACACACATGACATCGAAAAGTCAGAGGTGTGCTCTGGGATTGGAACCCGCGATCACCGTGAACATGTTGGCAGCCGCGACTGGTCCGTTTACCAACAGGCCACCACGCACTTTTGTCAATACTGAAAAAAATATATTTTCAAATCGTTAAATTCATCAAATCAATTAACCGAACCTGTAAGTCGCACCTAAACCCTTACCGTAACACGTAGAAGCCTTCGAACCAGGGGATCATATCTTAAACCTGTTTACAAAATTCGTGTCACCTCATAACTGTAAACGCTTGCCCATAAAACAATTTAAGCTATAATAATGTACTGCGGTGTCTATAATAATTAATAATCGTCGTCGAAACTAGAATTTAACAGCACACTTACTTCTTATTAAAGGGTTATAAAATTTTATGTTACGCAGGAACTTCAGCAGACTTGTTTAATTAAAAACGCTTTCTGAATAATCAAGATGCTTTAATATGTTTTGAACGCGACGTTATTAACATACTACGTGTTATTAAACTGTTTTATGTTCATACTTTATGGATATTTTTATAATTATTTTATTTAATATTGTCAAGTTTTAAATTATATTTTTGATTTATTTAATTTTTCAAAAAATGCCCTGGTTTTTAGGTGTGCGCTATTTACATTCTACTGTTGTTTCTGGCTTACAGGAGTTGTATTAACGAGTGAGTAGGAAATAATATATTTATAATTTATTTTTACCACTATACATATTGTGGATAGGTGGAATTAATTCCTAAGGCATTTCTACCAGTCGCACCTATGGTGATGCAGAGATAAAAAAAGGTGGGTGCGTAAATAAAGAAAATATAATATCTTGTGTTTGTGCCTATAAATACAAATTCAATAATACGAAAGTTGCTCGGGCAAAGTCAAATATCTCATCACTAATGCTGATAAATGAAATAGTTTGAAAAACGTAAACATTTTTAACACATTTAAAATTACATTAAGCTACCCAACTTTTAAGAAAATGATCATAATAGCTAGCTGCAGCATGCTTACAAGTTTACGAAATGTTCAACACAGAATAAAAAACTAACTGAAAAACTAGACAAAATGTTTCAATTAAAACACACGTTAACACGTACAAATTAGCAATACAAACGTGAAAATATTCCGAGTAAATTAAGTCCATTCACTTAGTCGAAATCGCGAGCCAGTTGTGTACAAAAAGTTTTTTGTTTTGTTTAAAAAAAACCTTTCTTGAAACTCAAAAGAGACGTAAAGGGTTGTTCATTAACACTAAACACGGGCTGGCTGCTTGAACACGTACAAAACAGATTTGAGCGCGACTGTACCAGTCCGTGGAATTCGTTTTTTGAATATCTGCATTCTGAATATATTATGTTCGTTTGAGTCTCGAATATTCGATGATGTACAGTCGTAAATTATTAATTTTATTTTTGGTAAATTTTGAACGAAATTATACGTGTTTTTTTATTGGTTGAATATTTTCAAAGTATAGTATTTATTTTCTTTTAAAAATATTATGCATTATTAAAAGCATGCAAGCAAGCATTTTTATACGTTATATGTTATTTTTCCAAAAAATAATTACTCAGTAAAATATATTAATTAAGCATCGATATTAAGTAAGCCAACTCGCACTAGGCCAGCGTGGTGGACTATATGGCCTAACCACTCTCAATCGTACTCTTAATTATAGAGGAGTTCCCTGCCCTGTAGTGGGACGTATATGGGCTGATTCAGAATTAAGTATTTCATATAAAATGATCCTTACACCTAAGAATGCAACTACCACATCACAAAAAATGCCACCACCACCTGGAATCCCACAAAACACCTGCCAAATTAAACAAAAATTCACCAACGAGTTTGAAATGTTACTGCCGGATGCCATCTCACAAAGTATAGTTTGATGGTCGTAAAAACATCCCTTAACGACCGTCCGATCTCGCCCTTGCCCCGCCCAGCGCTACAGCTTTTATGCCCTGTTCCATCTTAACCCCAATAATAAAATGTGGGTTGTAAATAGATAATAAGAGTGAACGCGGCAGACGCCATTAAAGGCGCCATCAGTAGTTTAACTGTAGCTTTCTGCGACTAATCGACTCTGTATTTTAATACTTTAAGACTTTCCTTTTCAATATTGTTCTTGGAATTTTTCAGTAGGTAATGGTGGTTTCTTACATTGGTGTTTTTGCAAAATTGCGTGGTGGCCTGTTGGTGAAAGGACCAGACTTGGCTGCCAACATATTCGCGGTGGTCGCGGGTTCGAATGCCAGGGCACAACTCTAACTTTTCGGAGTCATGTGTCTATTGATAGTCAGTCACCACGAACTTCAGGAAAACATCGTGAGGAATCCAGCATATCGTAGCGATCTGTAATAATTTCTATGGTATGTAAAGTCCGCCAACCCGTACTAAGCCAAGGTGATGTCATCATTATACTATCAGTCATATTATGGCCTTACCACTTTCAATCGTACTCTTGATTATAGAGGAGCCCGTGCCGTGCAGTGGGACGTATAGAGGCTGATACAGATATTATTAATGTGTTTTTGGTGTTCTATGAAGATCTGTTTGGGATGTGGAAAATACTTGTCGGTTTAAAATTATACCTCAAATTAGGAATTAAAAAAATGTTTGTACTCCATGTAGCAATTTTATTTTGGGGTACCACTGGTTACAAATATAATACGTGTAAGCACTAACAGATCGGCGTAAAATAAGAAAGATTCAGAATGCTGAACCTATAAACTTATGCGCAACAATTATTTAATCAAGATTAATTAATTATATATCATAGTACACATTAAATTCACCTGAGAAAACTTAAAAATTTTATGAAAGTAGAAAAATTATGAAATTTCAAGTTTATTTCGTTGCAAGAATTTATAAATTATTAAAAAGATACACTAAAGACTTCAAGCTCTTGCAGTGGAAAGGATTCGGCATCAACATCAACGGCGAGTATATCACTCACCTTCGGTTTGCCGACGATATTGTAGTCTTGGCAGAATCGCTGGAAGACCTTAGTACTATGCTCGAAGACCTTAATCGAGTTTCCCAACAGGTGGGTCTTAAAATTAACATGGATAAAACGAAGATCATGTCGAATATCCATGTTGTGCCCACCCCCATTGGAGTTGGGGGCTCGACTCTCGAAGTTGTAGACGAATATGTCTATTTAGGACAAGTGGTCCGGTTAGGCAGGTCCAACTTCGAGAGAGAGGTCAATCGGCGAATCCAACTCGGTTGGGCAGCGTTCGGGAAACTTCGCGACGTCTTCTCGTCCAAAATACCTCAGTGCCTAAAATCGAAAGTCTTCGATAGTTGTGTGTTACCAGTGATGACATACGGCACCGAGACGTGGCCTCTCACTGTGGGCCTCATTAAAAGGCTCAAAGTCACTCAACGAGCCATGGAGCGGGCTATGCTCGGTGTTTCCCTACGAGATCGAATCAGGAATGAGGAGATCCGTAGGAGAACCAAGGTTACCGACATAGCCCATAGGATTGGCAAGTTGAAGTGGCAGTGGGCCGGGCACATAGCTCGTAGAACCGATGGCCGTTGGGGCCGAAAGGTTCTCGAGTGGAGGCCACGTACAGGCAAGCGAAGTGTCGGACGCCCGCCTACAAGGTGGACGGACGATCTGACTAAGGTCGCAGCAAGTCGCTGGATGCAGGCCGCTTCCAACAGGTCATTGTGGAGATCATTGGGGGAGGCCTATGTTCAGCAGTGGACTTCCTGTGGCTGATATGATGATGATGATGATGACACTAAAGATAATATCAAAGAATGTCTATTATATTTAAAACTCTGTAATTTTATCACAGAAATGGACTGTTTGAACACATCTCGTGCAAGAAGGTAGGGAGAGATTATATCATAGAGTGAATATTTACATTGTACTCCAAAGATTTGAAGTTAAACAACGGTAATAGCTTAAATGGGCAAATAAACGTATGAGGAATTTTCATTCGGCTAACAACATAAGGAAATAACTTTTAATAGAATAAATGTAAAATGTAAGAAAAAATTTCATTCTCCTTAAAAGTATAAGTAAAAGTGATATTATTTATAATAGAAAATTTATAATAGAAAAACACCGGACAAATAAAACAGATTTTTCGAGGCATACTTATTTATTTTTTGTTGGCAAGCATCGACTGGGCTGGTAAAGATATTGCTCCCCATATTGTATTTATTACATATTGAGAAATTATATTCTTGACACCGGTAACAATATACTGCCCAGACGACAATATGCTCATTGCTCAATATAGATTTTTAAATCATAAATAAATAAAAATAATATCACTTAAACCCGAAAAAAAAATTCGTAGATCACACATTGTTTTCAGTAATCGAATCCGCAGTGTCCTGTTTCAGAGCCGAATTCTTAATTAATTTTGCCATGAAGGTTGTGAAAAATTGGAAATAAAAAAAAGTTAAATAGACTGGTTTAACCAATATCAAGTAAATATACCCACAAAATTATTACACTTGCAGATGTTGAGTATTACATAAGAAAATAATCTATTATTGGGTATAAAATAATGTCTTTAAAATAAACAAAACAAAAATCAAATATCTATTGTTTTAAATAATGAATGGCGAAACGAGCTTGCCATTTGCCTAATAATTAGATAAATGACCGGTCATTGACAGTAGCAACAACACCATGAATTACAAAGCTTAGCATTCCACTGCAATCACCATACTGAGATGTAAAGTCTCAATATGTCCAGTGGTTACCCTGGCTATCCTTATCATATATCCTTAAATTCGAAACAAAACAATGCATTTACACTGAATGTGCCATTACCTCCAGTAATCATAATATGCATTCCAATATTAGTTATTTTTAACTCGCCATTTTACGCTCGCCATTCTGAAGATCAACGAATACCAAACAAATAAACGCTGCTTAATTCATAACAAAACACAAAAAGCACTACACAGATGTGTAGTGTTATATAAGAAGATGATGTAATAATGTGTATAAAATAGTGTCTGTGCGATTAGGATGCGAGACTCGTGGCAGGTAATCGAGTTAGCGCGGACGCTCCACGCCGATCATTAGGTGCTGCACTATCACGTACCACGCGGATACTTAATGGTACTAGAAGATTCAATATAATTGTATAACGGGTGATTTCTATAAGAGATGAGTAAATACTTTCTGGTACGACAATGGTGCTGGCAGTTATATTAAGAAGAATAGAATACGGGTTTGATGTGAAGGATGGCTGAGTCGGAAAATTAAAGGCTAAAACATATGACTGAAACGCCACACCACCCCACCCGACGCGACCCGTGTTGAACTACGAGATACTTTTCGGTCTCACAAACACCTAGCCCGAAAGAAATATTTGCGGGCCGCACAAACATTTCTCTCGGTGTGGGGATCAAACCCGCGGTTTTTCGTTTCACAGGCTACGTCTAACCCCCCTCGACACGAAGACTATCGATGGCTGCGAAGTTAGGTTTTACTTAGTAAGTAGTCCCATCTTAATGAATTTATTACTCAGAATACCGCTTCTAGAATCTCTATGTCTACTCGCACGCCGCACCACACAAGGCATCAGCAGTTTTCACGAATGCGAGATAATTTCGATCGCCACCGGGATAGTCCGCACGAGATCTCTAACAACCATCGTCAGAATTTCTTCATTAATTTTTACCATTGTGAATCGAATAAGTTGGATTTTTCTTTATTTTTATTTTTATCTTGGATTAATTAATAAGTGGTCTTATTAGTCTCTGTGGGTTGTATTTATGCTTGAGAAATAATAATTTATAGTAAAGTCCTTTGTTGGAGATAAAGAATAAAAAGGATCGAATCAACAAACGTGTGTTCTCGTATTTCAAAGTACACCAATATTAGATTTATTTACAAAACATTACGGGTCATCCGTTTTTATATTTATTTATTGGTCTTATATATATATTTGGACTCTTAACAAATCATTATGGATTAGCTGTTTTTATATTTATGTATCGACTATATATTTGGCCACAGAATTTCTTCCATATGTTTTAGCTTCTCACAATAAGTCATCAACAATACCAAACAAAATTATAGTCCAAAATTCAATCCAATTAAAGCAAAATTCAGGCGTACACGCGTTAACATAATGACCGTAGCCCGTAGTCCGCACACATCGTGACAAATTAGCGTGCTGTCAAAATGTATTCCCATTATAATAGCATTTCCTGGTAGTGTCGGATGTCGGATAGAAATAAATCTGCAACAAATGCGCCGTCAATCCGCGACCATTTGTTGTCGACTTTGGTTGTCGTTAAATCTGAGTGCTGTACACACTGACACCGCGTTTGGAAAACAATTTTATTTTGTTTATTTTTCAGAAAAATCTGTTAGTGTTGGTAATAGTAGAATTGATGTTATTAACCCATTTAATTTGCTTGCAGTCGATTGCGTAAAGTTAATAACTGACAGCCTCCGTGGTGCATTTGGTTAGATGCGGACTGTGAAACGGGAGGTCGCGGGTTCGATCCCCACACCGAGACAAATGTTTGTGTGGCCCACGAATATTTGTCTTGGGTGTGGGTGTTTGTGAGACCCCAAAGTCTCTCGTTGTTCCTGATACACACGGCACATGACTCAATGTGGGGTCAGAATTATGTATGAGACTGTAGGGAGTTATATTATTATTTATTTAGTTTGCTTCAATCTGAGTGCTGTACATACTGACTTAGTGCTCGGAAACAGCTGCATTCAATTTTAGTATGCTCTAGTAACTATGTAAACAGGCATTTTAATGTCTGGTCCAGGCTTGTAGTGATGCAGGGATTGGTTTATGTCTGTTATATTATTACTATTTACTGTAAATATCACTAAAAATGTCATCATAAAGACAATAAGTATTTGTTTTAAATGTGTATAAACAAATTACCGACATTAGAATTGTAATCAAAAAGATTTAAAAATATATATCTGCTGTTCTTCTCAACTGTATTCGCCAAACACAAGACGCATGAAGTAAAGATGGGGAGGAAAGACAAAAACTTAATGACAAGTGGACAATGACGAAGATTCGAAACGCTTGTCGCCGTGAGACGCCGGGGAAGGCGACGTAAAATACGATAAACCTTAATAGAAAATAACATTTCCCCCTTACAAGGATATGACATTATATTTCAAAAATATTCTTTGTTTGGTCGACATAGTTGTGACGAACATGAATCATCTTTTAAATGATCTTTAAAAATGTCATCATTTTTTCGATATCCACGTAAATTAAGGCGTTTATATTATACAATGCATAGAATGAAATATCCGTTTAAAAACACACATAGGTGTACAGGGTAAGTGGGAATTGTAAATATTTTTACTCGACGTCTAAAATAATTACAAGTTATTATTATTGTCTGTTCCACGAGTGGGATTTATTTTTATTTACTGCAAGTAAACATTTGTATTCTATCGTGTCAACTCTAAAAAGAAATACAGGCATGTATACAACCTACCATACGTGAAGGGATCTCACACTTTTCATAAATATAATTGACATTTTGACGTTGCGAAAACGATCGTCACGTTTTTTTTCTTAGGCAGCAAATAAGAGGGGCCATATTATTATTAATGCATATCATGCGATCCTGATGCGAGTGAAATGACTTATTAAATAAATTACTATCCAACTGGCCACTACAAAAAGATAAATAAAGTACAGTCGCGCACAACAGTAAATCGAAACTCAATGATTACATCAGTGTTTGCGTGGCAACCTAAGACTCTCAACGAAATCAAATCAGACAATCAAGTGGAAAAATCCATGTTCGTCGAACAAACAATCTACTCGAGTTACGGTTTCGAGAGTGACGCAGGACGGTCCGCACCTCTCCTGCTTATTTGATCTCCGAGAGATCCCGCGGGAACACGCTATTTGTTTTAAAGCTTTATTACTAAGTAATGTGTACATAGGTCAACCCTCTAAAAATTTCCCCACTGGGTTTATGTTGACCAATATCTTTAATGGAAAGGTATCTTGTACATACTTGATATGTAAATTTGGGATCGGGGATTTGGAATGTTGGCTTCATTTGGAATGGTACCAATAAGAATTGTGGTTTGTAAGGTTTCTGCGTTCCTTTTTTTAAATGTAAAAATTATTTGAAAATAGTCTATACTGTAATTTTGCCAACCATTAAATCAAAACTAATAAATTAAAATACTTTGTGAGTATATTCCTCCAGGCTTAAAAATAATACTACTGCATACATACGAGACATAGCTACATATTGCAACTGTGTCGTCCAAAATTTCAGTCGATTGAAAAATCGGCCCCAAAACAATAAAACCCTAACATCCGCATCTCTAAATTAGAACAGTGGTTGCTTCCCATTGTCCAGTAATTTATTCACCGGTTCCAATACAAAAAACTTGTCCTTCTGAACGAGGGTGCGAACCCGGCCCAAAAAGGTGTCAATTTTTGAAAGATTGCACCGCGTCATGAATATTATATGAACGAATCGAGTTAAGGGTATTTGCGATAATGTTCGACGCTCGTTTGGATGCTGTCAGCCTATGTCATTTCACACGGATTTGGCCTTTGTTAAAAGTAACACGTAGTGTGTCAACTGGAGGCATGGGAAACGATATAAGGAGATTTGTGTTTGATGTTTTCGCCTTTTTTTTTGCATTCAAGCATATTTCAGACAATTTTTTCCGCAGAAAACTTTAGGAATCTATTTGTATTTGTAATTTGAGGTGTTTTTGTACTATCTTTAAATGTTGCTTTTAAGCAGTATAAGCATTTTTGGAAATAACAATTAATTGCAATAAGGAAGTTTTTTGTAAATTTTATAAATGACTTTAAGTAAGTACTTATCTAAAAATAAATCGAAATTGGTTTTAACATAGGTAAGACCGGGGGCGTACTGGGGACACTTAATATCTCTTAGTTTCGGTGACGTCACTACTTTACGAGTATAATGCGTCTTTTTATATTGCTCGATTATTTTAGAACGGCTTTATCAAATACCTATTTTATTTTTTAGATATTCTACAATGTTACACTTTAGAAAATATAATTCATCTACGTAAATCAAAACATGAGAACTTTCTGTTACATGAATAACATTAAATTATAATCATCATAAAAAGATCCATCAAAAAGTATTACAACCAAATTGATAATGATTTAATAGAAATACCTGAAGTAACTAGATAGGCTGCGATAACTTCATCACGTTACTCATTGCCTTGTCAGCTACCTGAAGAGAAATACCAAACTAAATTAATAATTTTATTTATTTATTTATTCTTAACTGCACATTAAAAGGATACACACTTAAATATATTGCAAATGAACAAAAAGTACAGATGGCGGTCTTATCCCTCTAGGTGATTTCTTTCAGACAACCTTTAGATGGATAGAAGAAAAGGAAAAGAAGAGAGGGCAGTAAAGAAAATAAAGGATACAAGCTCCAATAAAATAATACTAATAGATAGACGAATTATTTTTAATAATATTAATAATAATATTATTATAGTATCCATGATCAACTGATTTTTTTTACAGCCATCAAATATTCATAGAAGACTATATTTAAACTAACATGACAAAGTGAACACACTGCACATGATGGTAAATTATTATGGTGTCCAAATCCAGACCCTTCAATTCTTACAAAATTAAACATACATCATTATGTAGATAAAAAGAATTTGTCATTTATAGCATTTCAATAAAAAAACAAGAAACAAGTGCGATAAATAATAAATTTCACGCACGCTAACTGTCCAACAGCGATAGTTTACGAACGGAAATCGTAAAATAAGTTTTTGCGTCGTCGCCGTTCTCGGCAGTGGGCTCTAGCAGTTTTATATTCTTTACCGAACACTATTTCATACGTTACATTAAATTTTGCGAATAAATTCAATATTTCTCACTCGCTGCAAAGTTATTTGATATTTATTATGTTTGTGTTGTTTTTATTATTAATACGCTTTTATTAACTTCGCCTATACACATACTACATACATATGTAGTAACGGAATCTTTGTAGTCGCTTTTGGAGCACTTCAAAACCTCGGATTGACTCAACATTTTGCATACTTATCTTGGACCAATGACAAAACAATAGTTTAAAAATATGTGAAAAATAAAAATATATTATCTTACTTTACTTTACTTTTTTGAAAAATAAAGGACGTAATTTGCACGAAGCTGTCTTCCTTTGATAAAACAGTCGTATATAGATGTTATCAGTGCAAGCAATTAAATATAGTCTAATTGATAAGTAATTGATGTATTTCTAGAGATCATATATGTTTTTATTTGTAAACCACATTATTCGTAGCTTGAAATTAGTAAAGCTTTGCTGGAGGACGCAATAGCTACCGTACAGCTAGGTCTATACGACTCGAGTGGTCGACTGTTTCTCGGGAAAACCTAGTAAAGGCTTTTAATATTGTGTTTAAATAATGGAATAAAAAATTCGTATCTTATACCAATTTATAAGATCTAACCAGATAGAGAAAAAGCTTATGCATTTTTTTATTTCATGGAATTGCGAAACGAGCATTTCGTTCGCCTGGTGGTAAGCGATACGACCGCTCATGAACAGAATTTTCCAACAATTTCCAACCGCTCAACATTTTCTCATTATTGTGAGAAAATCGTCATTAAAATATCGTTCGGCGACATAATTATGTCTCAGAACTCTTGCTATTTGATTTCCAGTAAATTCCCATCAGGTGCATTGCCACTTCGTATTGTCAGAACAAAAAAAAGTAGGAATACCTTAGAGAGGAATACAATTGTGCCATAAACAAAACCTAAACCATTAAAATATTTAAATAAAGAACACAGACATAAACCAACTTCCTTTCTATTTATTCATTATGTTTCCTGCAAAAAGTATTATCTCTATACCTTTTAAGCAAAGCCCGTTCTCATAGCGAGCGCTACACGATCCCAAGATTTGCATGTAATTATCATTTTTGATTCGCTCTTCTTTTGTGTAAATACTTGTCTAAAAGGTAACACCGTAAATGACATAACGTTGAGGAAGATATGCTGAATTATTTATACGGTAATACGCTCCTCGAGACGAGCTAGTGATGTGCCACGCTTGTTTTATTTAATCCGTTTTTCGACATGACCGCAGTATTAGTAAAATACCCATAGGGATATACGGCATGAGAGATACCTATGTAGGAATGGTAAAATATGATCCTTGCTTAATTAATTGTAAGCTTTTACGCTCATTGTTTAAGAATTTTCAAAATGAAGCACACCATCCAATTTATTTCACAGAACCTATATTTTTCAGTTGTTAAATTCTATGAAAAACCAGTATTATGTATGTATCTCTGTAAATAAAGTCGATTGAAAATATTGTCGATTGCTTACTTCTATTAATATTGCAAATACACTTTACAATATTAATAGAAATTTATCTTATCAAATATTGACTATGATATGAGTAGCCACGAACATTCTAGATAAGCTGAGTTAAATGTTTATGTAGTAAACATATTTTTTATTTAGTTTTGATCTTGTGGGATCATTTTTTCCCTAACACTTACGACACATGACTTCGTATCTCAATGAATCGGCTCTTATATCTTACCTTAGCATGTATAAATTTATTGTAGACGTCTATATATACAACTGAAACCTTAATAAACAAAAACATTATAATATCACCGAAATTCCATTAAACTATGCTGAAACTTTAATTTGATTGGAGTACGTGGATCGCTAAATAAGTGAGCTATTAAAAAACTTAAATGGAAATATTTTCGATAACAGAAATTTTATCTTCAGTCAATATTGTTTTAGAGATTTCTAATAAGTATTTTGAACCCGACAGGTATATAGATAGATAAATTATATAGATAGAAATGTTAGTGTCTTGTGATTTGTATCCTAAAATATCCTCAAAGTCGAAAATGTAACCATATTTAAACTGTAAAACGGCAAACGAGCTGAATTGATGATGATAACTATTCTTCGAGTACTAAGAACAACTACTACAGTTGTATCACAAGTGCATTATCAGACTAAATGGGATTGAGAGGTAAAAAGGAAAAAAATGTGGGTTTTGGACTCCGGCAAAATCTCACACATCGGACAAAACATTACAGTAACGCTATGCATTACTAGTGGTAGGTATTTCATTTGTGAGAGGCCACCTGGATGGGTACCACCGCAATGTCTATTTATCCCGCCAAACAGCAGTTTAAATGCACTGTTGTGATTGAAGGATATTGTAGCGTCAGGTGTAAAAGGTGGCGTCCTAGCCGACTGCTCCACGGAGGTTCTCAATTGGTTCTATGTATGGTGAAAAAAAAAGAATAAATAAGTGTGACACTACTTCTTTTACAATTTTCTCGAAAATTACGAATGGATTAAATATAAATAATTACTTAAACATCGATGAAACACCGCCCATCACTAATCCACATCCCCGTTTCAACGTTAAATACACTTCAATGGGTATTACTTTTGGGTATTTTTGGCGCTTAAATAAATTATAACATTTGACTAAGAACAGGTTTTAATGAATTTCCAGTGGAAATTTACGTAACATAATGCCATTTGAGATAACTCAGTTGCTTTGACGACATAAAAGGGAATACGTTTTGGGCCTGCCAACACTTCAATATGTTTAATTTTGAATAGGCCTCGATATTAAGGCCAACTTAATAATTTATTTTTATTCATTGGAATTACAATGTTGGAAAATAAATAAATATTGGAATTGGAATTACTTTTGAGAGGCCAGGATTAATGTAATAATTTATTAGCATAACGGTAGGAAATTCAATATATTGAATAAATAGTCGATAAGCGCCAAGCTTTTACAATTTTAACTTTCAATGTTAATTATTCAATTGATTAAACTTCATTATAAGAAACTCAAAAAGGAAACATAAAATGAAGTAAAGTGTACCAGTAATCATATTCAACTCTTGATTACAATTTTATTGTATAGGAATTCATTTTGCAGTCCGGAACTTATCGACCTTTTTAATAATTTATAACATAAACAAATTCGAAGCTTTTCGTTATTATAAAATGTTCCCTACTAGGCAATTGAAAGCCTCGGTGCCGCCGACTTTGAAACGAGAGAACGCGGGTTTCGATCCCCGCACCGAAACAAATAATTATGTGAACCGTACACCAGAGTGCGTAGTGCGAGTTTCTTAAAAACGATCGAGTAACTTAACCATCGCGTTACACGAGCAAACGTCAGTCACGGCGAATTGCGAGCAAGCGCGAGTGCGAGTTTCAAACATAGTCGTCGACTCGATTGGCGTTTATTCACCGTGAGCAGTGATAATTTTTTTGCTTATATTGGCTGCATTGGGTTTCAATGCGATAAGCCGACAAAATCTGATACGTATTTTATTTAACCATGTTATTGGAGTTGCTGATGTACTCTTAAAATGGTCGGATTATGCGGGCGCGTCGCTTGTCAAAAGTCATAACAAAACACTTTGAATCTTTCAAGTGTTCTCGTATGGTGTGTACTGTGAAGATATTTGCTAAATGGAAATTTATGAACAAAATATGCAAAATGAAGACAAGCCATCATCAATTTGATTTATTAGTATGATACATGAGACAGTAAGTACCTAATCCGAGTTACATATATTCCTAAATTCAGTGCCCGTGAGATCATACAACGGGCTCTTATAAGAAGATCAAAAGTTTTATTAAAAGCATCTTGTGCCCCAGTACTCGCAACCATATTCCAAGCAAAAAACTCGTCAAGCCATTATTTTTTGTATGTTCCTAAACACAAATCTTCTAATAAAATACCACTTTACAAGCGTCTCTCACTGCAAAATCCTTTGCGAATAACTTTACCATCGCGTTCGTGAGTAACAAATGTCAAATGGATCAAATTTACAACTCGCACTCGCAAAATGACCGATTTCGCGCGTTATCGCGTTTGTATTCGATCGTCACTGTGACCACGTAACATAAACAAATCTCGCACTCACAAATTATGATTCACAATATTGACACTAGGTGGCGCTGATCAAATGCCATACAAAACCGCGTTAACGCTAACGCGATCGAGTTGGTAAAAAAACTCGCACTACGGCCACAGGTATTTGTTTTGGGTCTGGGTGTTTGTGAGACCGAAAAGTCTCTCGTAGTTTCTGATCACGACACAATAAGACAAGACACGATCTTATTGTGGGGTTAGGACTATGTATGTAACTGACGGGTGTATTTTATTATATAACTAGCGGCCCGGCCCAGCTTCGCCCGGTTGCATATAGATTTCTCTACAATAATATGCACGTATTATACACATAAACCTTCCTCTTGAATCACTCTATCTATTTAAAAAAACCGCATCAAAATCCGTTGCGTAGTTTTAAAGATTTAAGCATACAAAGGGACATAGGGACAGAGAAAGCGACTTTGTTTTATACTATGTAGTGATTATTAGCTACATTAAAACATACTAGCCCTCCATTCAAACTTCTAACACAATACTCTACCCACAGTTTTGGCACGAGGATGTACGAAAACAAATGAAGACCATAGAGGTCTCCATGATTCTTTTGTAATTAGGGAATGAATGAGCTGGATTTTTTCTGCTTATTGCAAAGGGAATGAGAACAGAACTCAGTTGATGGGTTTTTATTGCAACTGTAGGCTGACTCAGAGGAACAATTCATTTCTCGTGATAACATGGTGTTGGTGTCGTTTGGAGGGTATTGTGATGGTGTTTTTCGAGGTGAAGGGTGTCATTTAGAACATTTTTGTTTCAAGTAAATTGTTCGTATATTACTCGTATATAAAAATCTGAGTTTCGTACTAACAAAACTCTTAGTATTTGACTTGTTTCCTATATGTCTTTATTAGCCCTAAAAATGATTTAAAAAGGATGGCATGAACTGTTATCAAATTCATTCTAATTTAACGGTAAATATTTATTTAATATTTTTAGCTATATTTATGTTCATGATAATACATCCAGTCTATTGGAAATCCTCAGTTTCTATCCAAGTTACTTTTAGAACTCGACAGTACAAACCAACTAACGCCATCTAGTGGCGTTTAAGGTAAACGTTCCAACTTATATATTACTGCGCTATTCCAAATTTGGTAATAGTCGAAGTGGTCCCTTAATGCTTTCAAGTATCAATGAGTCCTCGAAGAATATAAATATTTATATTTTCTTCTCAATAGTACTCGTAAGTTTTGGTGATCGGGGATATTCTTCATCAATTTTATATCATAATAATTTATTTCTACATATTTTCTATTCTATAAACTTTGGTAACTTTAACTTTAGATTTACTTTTAATACTTTTTCTTCTTTGAGTGCCTCTTCAGTGGTTAAGGTTGGTTGATTTTTAATCCTACCCAATACTCAATAATTTCAGACAACAGAGTATCAATTTCAATTCAATATTTATCAATCCTATTTCTACACCTTTAAACTGAAAATTCCCATTACACCATCGTAAACATTTCTTCCAATGAAAATACGAAATATCGAACTGTCGCGTCACAGTGCAACGTCAACTTTGACATTTCACTCAGAATTCATTGTTGTAGCGAGTTATTGTGCTTGACGTGAAAATTATTCGAGCGCGGGCGTTCGCTTCACGGCGACCTGCACTTGAAGGCTTCAAATAATTACAAAAATAACGCTGTAAATGTATTTATTGATTTGATTTTTTATTTTATCATGATATTGGCAAACACAATAGCAATTGAAAAGCCCGCTGTGAAACAACATCGAGACATATACATATATGTGTTAAAAATATTACGGTTTTAAGCTTTGAACCACGGTGGTCTATTGCTGATTGCCGGATTTAACATACTATAGATATTTTTATAAATTACTATGGTATACAGGTTTCCTCACGATATTTTCTTTCACGGTTGAAGTGCGTGGTGATTGACTATCAATGGACACATGAATCCGAAATCAGGGGTGTGCCCTGGGATTTGAACCTGCAAGCACCTATAGGCCGCCACGTTCTTGGTAGTACTCGTAATTAGTGAAATAATCGGCAAGGCCATCTATACTGATTTAAATACAAGTTTCACTTATATAATACCAAAAGTTATTCACAGATCATTTCACCGCTTATTCCAGGACGATTGTTCTACATTTTCATCCATAATTTCATGTATATTAAATCGAACTTAGTTTTAAAATATTAATTCAAGTTCTAGACAATTTATCATTCAGTTTCATTCCAGTTTATTTAATGAGAGCCGCTGAGTTCGCGGCAAATCCGATTACAGAAATATCAAATTTTATTAATATCTAATTTTGAAGTACCTAATTTTATCTTTTATACTCTTGCCTCTTGGTAATATTTCTATTAGGCCTTATGATTGCCTCGATGGAGCTGTTGTGCTACGGTATGGTTACAACACGGAGGTCTCAGGTTCGAATCCAAAAGTGATATTGGATTTTTCTATTAATTATCAGCCCGTAGTCAGAAATGTATGCCCGATATGGTGATAGGCTCGTCCCCTATCACATCTTAGGACGGAACGTATACAAGGCGAATAGTGGGTTTCCTGTTAGCACCTCTGCCTACCCCAGTTTGGGAAAAAGGCGAGTGTTTATGTATTATGCTTTGTATTAATATATGGTATTACAAGATTTGCGTCGATAAAAGATATTATGTATTTATAAAAAACTCTTATTACACCATATAAACACCAAATAATATTATTCAAATTCACATAATTTATTCATAATATACAATAAAAGTACATTTATTCAAGAGACGTTAACATTTAAACATTCTGCAATCATTACTCACAAATTTAAACAGAAAATTGAAATTTCAAAGTACGATTGCTATGCACTAATTAATATATTCATGGAGACACCTAATGGGAACCCCATTCATCGCCAAATAAATATTTAATCACATACTATAGTCATTTCTTAATTAGTTTTCTTTGCAGACTTCAAAGAATTAATACTAATTTATAGAGATATTCTTGTAATTTAAAAAGTAATCAAGATTCTCTTTAGACATTCTTTTTGTTTTTAAGTCTACCGATTTTTCATATTGGATGTATTTATTTGATTTTCTATGATGTAAATTATCTATGTGCACTATTTTAATAAAACAGCTCTTTATTAATATTCTTTATACTGAGTAGCTTCATTAGCTGTTCTTAGAAATTATTTCAAAGTAAGCGTTTTGCAGATGGAATTATTTCTGTTTTATTAATCACTATTTTATAAATCAATGATGATGACAAAATTGTATGCTTAAAAATGTTAAGCATACAATTGTGCTAAGATATTATAGGTATTTTTGAAGTCATTCATTCAAATCAAGAACAGTTGTTATTGGATCAATGTTGGTTTGCAATATTTTAGGACCATCCATATTTAAAGTGTAATCATATAATATCATATTATAACCAAAAGTAACTTGTATTTAATTATTTTTGTACATATTATTGCAAAAAAACGTTTGATGTATTCCGCCAGACTTTTCGTACGTCCAAATATTTTCACGCCACAAAATTTCAAGACGAATTCTAGACACTATAATTCCCGCAATTTTACACAAACAAAACAAGGATTTACGCTACACCAGTCCCCTCCAAACAAAAAAAACTAAAAGAAACACAGTTGACACGATCATGTATTCGCAAGGCGATCGGGATTCGTTAGCCCGACCCATACCTGCAACGCATATGTTAAAATGCACCCAACTTTACGAAACTAAATTTTCTCCTTGTTTATTTCTGCAGGTTGACGTAGAAATCGAATTCCCTTTGATTCGAAGAGTTGGAATGAAAACAAAGAAACTAAAAGCGAACAAACACTGATTTGTTTCGAGTTTTGTTTTATTGCTTTATGTCGATTGAATTGTGCGGGCTTAATTTCGCGATTCATTTGGTTCTGATGGACCTGCTAATTGTGTATATCGTTTTATTATTATCATATTATCTGATTGATTTAATAATAGAAAACATGAGCTGTGAATCGTGAGCGTCTGGGTCGAACAGACACAAACATCGTCCTGACTCTATTTCAACATTAATCAAGAATTACGCAATAACATTTTGTGGATCTTACAAATATTCGACTCGCAGGAATCAAACCCGCAGCCTCTCGTTTCTGAGTCAGAGTCTTAACCAACTTCTGAATACTGCCAGTTTTGGTTATTCCATCCATCCATCCATCAGCCAAAGGAAGTCCACTGCTGAACATAGGCCTCCCCCAATGATTTCCACAGAGACCTGTTGGAGGCAGCCTGCATCCAGCGACGTCCCGCGACCTTTACCAGGTCGTCGGACCATCTTGTGGATGGACGTCCAACGCTGCGCTTTCCGCTACGCGGCCTCCATTCGAGCACTTTCCGACCCCATCGGTCATCAGATCTCCGCGCTATGTGCCCTGCCCATTGCCACTTCAACTTGCTAATCCGGTGGGCTATGTCGGTTATTTTAGTTCTCCTACGGATCTCCTCATTTCTGATTCGATCTCGTAGGGAAACCCCGAGCATAGCCCTCTCCATAGCTCGTTGAGTGACTTTGAGCTTCCTAATAAGGCCCATAGTGAGAGGCCACGTCTCGGTGCCGTAAGTCATCACTGGCAACGCACAACTATCGAAGACTTTCGATTTAAGGCACTGAGGTATTTTGGACGAGAAGACGTCGCGTAGTTTCCCAAACGCTGCCCAACCGAGTTGGATTCGACGATAGTTTTAAAGGTGAATATATAGTTTTGGTTATTAGACTACATCAAAAAGTTGGAACGAGTTTTGCTTTACCTAATAGTATATTTTCTCAAATGGCTTTGGGCTATATAAATAACTGTTTTACGTATGTAAGATTTGTGAACATACAAATTTAAATCATTATTACTCCTCGACCATTATATGTATATAGGAATTATTAAAGAACCCCGAATTTAAAAGTAAAGTCAAAGCTTAAAGGTACCCAATTACACCCTAGAAAATGAACATATTTTTTTAAAATTAAACATTCAAACAACATCTTCTTTATAACATTTGGAAACTGAAAATTCTCTTTTGACAAAAACTAAAGCACAAACTAAGGTTTAATCAAAAGAGGCTAGTTAATAACAAGACGCCATAAATACTCATTACGCTCGACAAGCAATACAAAGGACTTATAAACTTAACATAATTCTAACCCTTCTGACCCTTATAAATGGACTTCGTTATAATAATTGCCTGAACCATCTAAAGGTATGAACATCGACAATACGTCACAGTACCTCCCTATGGTACAATTCATCGTGGCCTTTTTGTACTTTTTCGATACAGGTGCTATTGACGTTTTGAATAAAGTCTTTCGTTGAAAAATGTATAGGTGTTGTGTTTTAGTAGCAGTATTTTTTTATTGCAAGGAATGGCGGGACGAACATGGCATTCGCCTGATAGTAAGCGATACGACCGCTCATGAGTCGTAACAAAACTAAAGAACAGCATGGATCATAAATAAATGCTTAGCATTCCAATGCGCTCGCCATTCTGAGATATAAGTCTCAATTTGTGAGTTGACTTGGTGATCTAATTATTTTTCAAGATATTGAACTTATCTGTCAATAACTGACAAAGATCCAAAATCAAAATATTATGATAATTTCGACCACGGAGCACCGCTTGGGTAAAAAACCGTAAAAGCTATAAAAAACGTGCAAGGAACCCCCTCAGCGACACGCACTGAATTATTTTTTCTTTTTTTCTAGCATCTTGTCGTGCATACACAGTATCAAGGTTTTGTCCTGTAAGCATGGTTACCCCGAAAAATGTAAATAACTAGAATATTTGTTTTGTTGTATTTTTTCTTCATAATAACAATAATCTTGGTTCTATAATATTCATATCGGCCCAGAAAACGACTACCATTGATCACACGCTTGGTGTAACATTTATCACTAAACTTCACTAACCAATTGGTATAAAGTTACTTTGTTAGTATAAAAACGTGATCTACTAAAAAGTTTCAATACAATAAAATAAATATTTCTTTTCAAACTTCTTTGATTTCAATACTAGACAATGAACTCGCAGAATTATAACTCAATCAAATGTCCAAATTAAATACAGACTATTATGCTCCTCTATTATACAACATTGATACAACCGAGCGACTTTTCTTTAAACTGCATATACTAGGCACCATTTTCAAGCTCTGTACTAAAAATCAATTTAATAGGAACAATAGTTTAGTCATAAATGATTTTTTAAGTTTTTGCTCTCTTTGAACACGCCGTGGCTTTTCGAACAGCTGATTACGTCCAACGCATAGGTCATTCACCTTAAAGCGACAAATCTTACTAAAATCTATGCGCTGTTGCCGCTCTGACACAAGTCACCTACATAAGTACAACTAAATTACTTTAAAAGTTGGCGATGCAAATAAGAAAGCAATAAATACACACACACACTTACACTTTCATTACGAGAGCAACATAGCAAAACATCCTGTGCGTAAAAGAAATAGAAATAGGTCAGTATGTGTGTGTGACACGTACGCAATTGACCTCTAAAAAATAGATTTTAGTCTGCCGCCGGTATCCTTTCAGAACGCATGTAACACGGAAGCTCCTGCGCCGCTGCGCCGCGCCGCGCCGCTTTGATCTTGCCGATCTCACGCCGATAATTTTAATTTTGTCTTGTTATTGACACCACTTGTAAATAAGTTTAGGACATTTTTTTTTATTGTGACAGGACATGTAACTTCAGATAATTATTATTTAGTGTTAATGTTTCTGTGTTATTGACTGTTATCGAACAATGAATTGGTTGATTAGGAACTGTACGGTGGCCACCGCGATCTCCGGACCTAATCCCTTGGATTTCTTTTTGCGAGGCTTATTAAAGAACTAGAAGTAGGGTTATTAAGCATTTGAAAAACTTAATAACAATTTAAACAATAATAATATTGTCCGGCGCTATAACTTTTACTTCATGTAAATGGAGGACATATCGAAAATTTAAAAATCTAGTGTACCTAAATAAAGTATGTTGTGCGCGTACTTCAAAAGTACCTAACTACGCGCGGTGCACACAGCCACGGTCCGCCGGCGGCGTGGCGTGGCCTTCGCGGCGCGGCGCGACAATAACACATGCCGCGCGCGACGTTGCCAATTTGTTTTGTTATAATTCGGATCTACAGGTCAGTGAAATATACTTACACAGGGTGGTTACGTTTTACTCTTATTTGTAAGCTATTTAGTTTGTTTGAAACAAACAAAATCTCATTTTTGGTATTATAAAGTTTTTTGCCGTGTCGAATAAATACTAAGAACGTATTGTATACGTAGTGTAATTTTATGCCTATAGGTCACATCAACTTTGTATTTTCACCTTTAAAATTTGCAATAAAGGGCGCAGTTCATTCTTTTGTATCACTTTAATAACTCTGGAGACATAAGTTATTAATGATTTTGTTCTTAATCAAAGACCTTTCTGAAAATATGTTTCTTAGAATATTCTCTGTCTGGCACCGTTAATAACGTTTCGAATTAGCAGCGAAAATGAAAAAAAATCTTCGTCATTATTAATAGATAGAAATATATTTAATAAGCTAACAAATATATTTATGTTTTGCTAATAAAATATTTCTATTAATTTCTAATGAGTTCAAGACGAATAAAATTGGTTTTAATTTTTGAAAAATTGATAATTGTACAGTACCAATATAATAAACTTTATTTGTACGCGGCTATTTTGGAACTACAAGACAGGCTTGAAAATAATTATTGTATTTGATAGCACAATTCACATGGCAGATTTGCTTATGAAATAATATTATGAGATTTGGCAGTAAAACATAAAAAGAGATATAAGGAAATTGTAGCTAGTTAGACTCATTTAAATTATTGTTTAGAGAGAATAAAACTAGATATATCACACAGGTATAAAAATATAGCGGAGGACGGTGCCCTGTAAAAATATAATAAAACCTTTTTAGTGTTCCATAGTACATAAAACTCAACTTTTCATTACACTACACAATTTGATTGAAACCTGTGACAAAATAGAAATTCGTTGTCGAAATAAAGGTAGTTTGAGAAAAGTGTCACTTACAGCGCTTGTTGGGGAGAGTAGAGAGAACTCGAACGCTCCATTTAGAGGGAAAGTTAAATCAAAATATACTGTATCGAATGAAAATTATCGATAAGAGGAGCATCGATTTGTAATTTGATTACTATCGATAAAACCTTACGTATGTAATATCTTCGTATTATTTTATCTCAGCTCAACAGAACAAAATATTGAAGTTAATTTACTACAAAGACAAGAATTAAAATATACACATTACTCAAAAACATAACAACAAGGTAATCATTAACACTAAGATTGAAATAAACATTTATTAATATATTATGTTCTTTTAAAAAATACAATAGGTAGCAAACTCCCGCACAAATACAAAAAAATCGAATACAAGATAACTAAATTAATCCACATCACTGAACATGAAAAATACATGTTTTGTTATCTTAATAAAACCACAAACAGCATTTATTAGAAATACATTACTGAATGCAACGAAAATAAAATTTTAATAACTCGTCTAGACCAAACATTTATAGAAAGCGATTTTTGCTTATCCAATCCCAAGTTTTCCACTTAAGAAGTCAACATTGATCGCGAACGTTTTATTGGCGGTTTGTTTTAGTCCGTATTCGACGAATTCATTCCTCTTGTTTAGACTCAATCACATTCCGACATGATAAAACGGAAAATAAAAACTATAATGAACCAACTTCATCGGGCAAATATTTGCGAGTCTGCAAACTGAAAGACGAAATAATGACTAAGAGTTTCTCTACGTACCAACTTTTGACTAACCGAAGTTGCCATTGTTGAAACTGCCAACTCTGTGTGCAGCTTTTATTATTTTTTTATTATATAAACTTTATTTCGGCAACAATGAGCGAAGTAAGAAATACGGGGTACAATAAATTTTATTGTAGTATGTTAATGATTTCGTGTGAATTTCTATTTAAAAATTTTGTTTTGGCGGGAGTAATGATGATAATATTCTTTTTTCTTCTTGGTTTATTATTATGTTTCGAGTATTATACCGGCTATACCCAGACTACGATCAAAAACAAAACCAGGAAGTGATTTTAGTAACTTCACACATAATGCGACTAAAGCTTTTTTTTTAAATATTATCGCGTTTAGATTTTACTAAAATAATAATTGAAATACATAATTATTTTACGGAAACCTACGTATTGCTCACCCAAAGAAGACAAATAATTGGTAAAAATGGCAAAAAAACGCCCTTTTTGCAAATTTTTAGTTGCATTGTGGCTGAAGTCACTTTTCACAAATTAACACCTCGCTTTATTTTCGGTTGCAGTGTATATATACCTTAAATAAGTGGACTAAATACTTACAAAGGTCTTAGGCCCATTAATTTGACCATGTATAATCCCTGAAACTAAAAGCAAGTCTCTCAACAGATTTAAGAGATGGCCACTTAGAGCACTCTATGCAAACTTTCCAAGGGTAATATCGACTAAGTCGCTTGTCTTGTTGCCATCAATCTGCTAAAATGGCCGAGGTATTACAAAGTTGGCCCTTCACAAATCCCGAGAGGTCATTTCCTCTTACAGTTAATTATAATAATTGGCAAGGGTCTGTTACAAGTTCGGGATGGTCATATCGCAATACGCGGTTAATTGTTTAGTAATTTGATTTATGTATTTCAATGGTATTTAATAGTTTGACAATAGATTTTGTTATTATTTTAACCTTAATTTTTAAGTTTAGAATAGTCATGGACACCGTAAATATAAATAAAAATTACATTGGTACCTACTGAAAAACAAAATAATTATATGGTTGACAATTTTTTTTTTACTTCAATCTCTCCTAGTTCTTCTTCGTTTTTTTTTTTAGTTCGTGCAGAAATTCTGTCATTGTTTAAATGAGGTCCGTGTCATATACAAAATGTCAGTCTTGTCCATTAAGTTATTAATTAACAGTTACACATGTATTTGTTAAGATATTAAAAAAATAGAATTAGGTCTACACATTAGGTAAATTTATTTCTTAGAAACATATTTCTATTACACAATAACAATCATACACAAAACAATTCAAAAGCCATTTAACAACAAAATAGCGTTTCAAATTGCATTATAAACACACGTAATTGTTCGTAAATTCTCTATTTATCAATTTCCTACCGACAATGTCGAGACGAATTGCGTTTAAACTAATTACCTGAACAGCAAGAGACCCTTCATTTATGCTTGTAACTTAATTACTCCGCTGATACACAGTATAACATGACCTATGTTTTGTTAAGAGAGTTACTCAAATATATTTACTATATTACTACTTTATACTATATTACTTATATAGCAAAACTACTTGAGAGGTCAAATGTACTGGTCGGTTTTTTTAAGTTTATTATTTGAACTGTTTTGTTTTATTGATTGTAAGGTAAAGTATATTTGGCTCTTTTGGACAAAGTGTGCGTAAAAAATCTACTTATAAATAGATTGCTTTGCGTATTATGGTCAGTGAAAAGATACCAAATCAAGTATCGATAAGCAAGTGATAACTCTATTAACATTTAATCATTTTGCTTGCGTAAAAGAAGAAAAACTAAATGAAACAATTTTCTCATTTTCGCATCAATAATGTTAGAGTAAGTAAATATTCTTTTAATATAAAACCCGAATAAGCCAATAATAATATTGATTTATCAAATCATATATTAATTATAGTATTTCTTTGATAAAAGACTGATTCCAATCTAAACTTTCATATGCAATTAATCTTATAAATACATTGATACAATCAGACACCACAGGTATACATATTTGCTCATGAAGATTATATATTAACCTCGAGACATGACTAAAGTTAATTATTTCGGAGCAGTTAAATACGCATACGTTAGGACGAGAACACTTTGGGTCTCGTTGAAAACTAATAAATTCGTGAAATTGCCAATAAGGGGTGCTCTTGTGAAATCACATTTGCAAAAGATTATCCATTAACTGGCAATTGAAAATTCTAAGAAAATATAGTTATATTTTGAACATAATAGACACGGTGATAAATAAATCAACGAGTAGTAAATATGGAGTTATAGCGAAATATATTGAGTTAGATTTTAAAACCGTTATTTTAAGTCCATAAAAAACTAAATAACTATTTAAAAAAGTGGTCCTGAAGTAAAAGCCTCACTGCGTTTCGTTCAGGGATTCAGATTGCTGGGGACCAAGAGATGATGGTAGGTGATTCAAATTTTCGATTCGACGATATTGGAAAACATATCCTAGTGACATTTATAAAGCGTCGCATTTCGGATTCGGTTTACATCCTGGTTCGACCAGGCAAACTGTAGATACTAAATTTGGTGCATTTCAATTATCATCTGTTAATACAAACAAAACTTATTGAACGATCGAATGAACCCTTCATACACCAATACACAACAGTATGCAAAAACTTTGAGAGCAATGAATAAAATACCATTATTTTAACGTAAATAAGAATTACACCAGCGGAGACTAAACAACAGAGCCGCATAATCGTAATAGCTATGAATAGACATTTTTCTTTATAGCAATATGTTGATATTTTGCCGGTAAACTTTTAATGTATGCCCGTTTCGCCAGTGAAAGGGGGTGTATAGGGAGGTGGGCGGGGAGAAACTTGCTCCGTCGATTCCAGAAGCTTGAAGAACTAATTTAACTGCGTCCCCTAACTGCCACTTCAATAAATTTTAAACTAGTTATATATTGCTTTTTTTCTAATATTATAAATCCTGTTTATATATTTTTAGATGCAGATTGGAAATTATGTTTGGTTGAATTATGATTTTTAGTTCAATTAAAAATTTGATAATGTCACTCACAAAATCATGTCCATTGGTGAAATGGAAGGGAATCTTTCTAAAAGGTGGGAAATTACAAAATAAATTTCATTGTAATAATACTACAACACAAAAGAAACATTATTCTTGGAGTTAGGGGCAAATCTCTTGTGTCACATCTGCGTTCTTGACTATAACATCACGCTGTGTTTCTGAAGAGCGGCGCAGTGGTATAAAGCGCGTATTTTATTAGATTTCCTTGTTATTCACGTTATTAATAGAGCAGACTGCTACCGTGGTGTAATTGTGTAGTACAAAGTACGGTTGTAAGCTGAAGTATCGGGTTCGAATCCCGGGTCGGGAAAAGTGATACTGTATTTTCTATTTATTATCAGCCTGGAGTCAGGAATTTATGCTCGATATGGTGATAAGTTCCCCCCTATCAAATCCTGAGACATACAAGGCCAAATGTGGGTGTTTTGGCACCTCTTCCTATACCTTCTAGGATAAAAAGGCTCGAGTTTATGTATGTATACGTATATTTATGTCATATAGGAGATAATAACTGTCACTATGTGCTCATTGTGCGATAGGCTCGCTCGTGTTGTTCCTGTCAAATTTTGCAACGGAAATAACCTCGGTGAACTAGGGCTGGTAGTCCTACTTCACGTTTTGTTGACCGTAAGAAGGGTTAAGGCTATAGTCCACGATGTTGGCCTATTGCTGATTGCTGGAATTCGTACACCATACAAAATCCATATTCAGATGATCTCTCTGACAAACAGGTCCTCAACATAATTTTCTACCCGATCAAAATTGGTGATAATTGGCTAAAAATACAGCATCCTTTTAAAATTTAACTTGCGAAAATTCTATAGTCTTAAAGAAAATTGTATTCCACACCAACTTGAAACAATATCTAGAAAAATACTCTCGAGCTAAACATAATTTTGCACATAACAGTAAAGATGATCGTCCATAAAATTTTCCAGTAATAGTGGGTACAATGTAATATCTAAACTTTCATAGCAATTTCACAAAATGATATCTGCATTCGGTGTCAAGGTAGGTCTTCTAATTAGACGGCCGACTCCGCGCAATGCATGTTAACGACTGACATTTGCATTTGAACCGCGCTGGATCAGGACCCTAAAGGAGATTCACACTGCACGAGAATTTAGATATTGACGATAGAAAATATGCAATATATTTCACATGTATCTCGAAGATTTTGTTGTAATTATATTTGGTACAGCTAAAATTATGGAAGTTAATGGAAGTGGAAAGATTGTTATAAAAAAATATAAGTTGTAGGAGCTTACATTTTGCTACATCAGCTTTACATCATCCTACATATTGAAAGATTATTGTCGAAAACGAGCGCAGATAGTATATCGGTCTCAAGAGGAAACCTCAGCCTGAGCAATATTTTTTCAGGGTACTTACGTGTGGTGTAGGACCAAATATCTCATTCGTCGATAAATTACGTATTTTAATTTTTTCGCTATTACAATATTTTGTATGTATCACATTAACTAAGATACAGTACCTATTATAAATACAATTCAAATTATAATAAAAATGTTAAAATACCAATAGTTTTCTATATGTACATACACACTTATCTCTCCAACAACGTAGGCAAAAGCGATTGATGTCACTTCATTCACCCAAAATCTTTCTTAAATATGTCAATGCAACTCTAGGCGAGTGTGTATTCCACTTTACCAAACCGCCAGCATAGAGGGGGGCAGAGTAACTGTCAAAATCACCACGTGATCATTACACCGGGGAATGAGTTGGAAAATGAGCGCTCACGGATAATTGGCGTCCCGGAATGAATTTGTGATTCTGTAACGTGATATTTTGATGAGGTGCGGATGAGGTGTTACGTATTGTTTATTTAAGAACGTGCATGATTGAGCATAGATCAGGAGTGCCTTAATAGTGTATCGCCAAGTTTATCCTTTATCTTGTGTACGCGCACTGCTGTATTCCGTTTTGAAGAACATTGCAGTAGTAACTACTGGACATATTGCGACTTAACATCTATCTCAGGATAGCGGGCATTGCTTTATTATTCATGGTGTTTTTGGTTTTGCTACAGTCCATGAGCGGTCGTATCGCTTACTATTAGGCGAATGAGATCCTTGTCTTGCCATAGAAAGAAATAAAAAAAAATAAAATAAAACATCTTAGAGTGCCTTTGTTGATATTAAGGATAGCGATCAAGTCAATGATTCTAAATCAAGAGCGCTTTTGTTTTATACTAAGGATATGAGTATTACTTGTTTACTTGCTATTACTTAGGATTGTTTGCTACTGGAGGCGGGTTATGATGCTGATATTTAATGATGGTAAATAAATATACCAAATAGTTTAAGATGTAATCCTGATAACATATAAAGATGCAAGTCTTGAGTCATTAACATTCAAAATAATTATAAAAATTAAAGTGATTTTAGATATGAACTTAAAGTACCTCTAAGGGATAAGTGAAAACTAAATCCAAAGAAAATAAACTACTTTTCATGAAAATCGGTGCTATATTTTGCGTTACAGCACTTTCTACTGGTAAATTATTATGATATAGACAATATAAAACCTTCTTAATGATATAAATTGGTCCAATGATATTGACGTAGATGAATTACATATAGAAATCCGTTCGTATACTCATAGATAGAATATATAGACTCCTTCAGTGGTGTAGTTGTATTATAGTAGATTATACTGCTGAGGTCTCCTGTTCGAATCTCGGGTCTATAGAAGTGATATTGGATTTTTGTAATCATTATCAGCCCTGAGTCAGTAATTCCTACTGAAATGGAGTTAGGTTCACCCCCTATCACATTATGGGACGGAACAGACAAGGAGAAACGTAGTTTTTCTGGAAGCACCCCGCCTTAGTTTATGTATGGATAAAATATAAACTAAACCTTGAAGCAAAAATATTTTAAACCGGAACTCCACAGTCAGTTGCAAACTCTGAAAAACGCTTTGAGGTAATTTAATTAGTTATGAACTGTAAATAAACGGAAAACAAAGCTTTGTACTTCCTAAGCTATTCCTTGAAGACTGTTAATTTTCTCCGCTGAATAATCTTTTTATGTTGATTATTACTTTTTGCTGCTGTAGTTTTTATGCGATTCATTGCTTTGAGAATATAACCGACAAACGGTGAGGTTTTCCTTAGTAATTTCATATACCAGGTATTTTTATAGTGTTTGGTTTTTGAAGTGCGTGGTGGCCTGTTGGTAAACGGACCAGACGCGGCTGCCAACATGTTCACGGTGGTCGCGGGTTCAAATCCCAGGGCACACCTCTGACTTTTCGGAGTCATGTGTGTATTGATAGTCAATCACCACGCACTAAAACGGTGAAGGAAAACATCGTGAGGAAACCTGCATACCATAGCGGTTTAGAAGAATTTCTATGGTATGTGAGTCCGCTAACCCGCATTAGGCCAGCGTGGTGAGTCCACCACGCTGGCCTAATGCGGGTTATTGCATATAGTCATATGGCCTAAGCACTCTCAATCGTACTGTCGATTGTAGAGTAGGCCCGTGCCCTGCAGTGGGACGTATATGGGCTGATTCTGATTCTGATTCTGATTGGTTTTTTAATATTTCTGTTTACAATTCTTACGTATTGTATAATAGGTATAATAAAAAAACTTAATAACAAAATAATATTATTTAGTATTATGTAATTTTCGGATCTAACTTGGCTGACGATATGACAAGGCCACGCTACTATGAGCGTAAGAAGTAAGTAGGCATAATTTTGCTGGTTAATTCACACACATAAAAGCAATTATAATCTTATGCCATTAAATAGGTATTCTTTTGACTGAATCGCTCATCAATCCCCGATACTTTGCCGAACATGATAAAAAACACACCTTAGAATTCTTTCCCTGTCCTAAAAAATAGATTCACTTAACAGTCTATCGAAAACATACAATTTTCCTTGCACAAAGAATAGCAAAATCTTAAGGCACGCACAACTTAGCATTAAATTGTTATGACGCCATTCTCCGTGAACTATTATAAGCGTCTGGAAGGCGCATTGTTATTATAGAATATAGCTTACTAGTATTACTCGCGTCTTCACCCGCGTAAAAAAAATTGGGATACAACACCCGATAAATACATGTATGTATCTTTATTTTTTCGGGATAAAAAGTATCTTATAAGTCCTTGATAAATTACTGGTGGTAGGTCTGTTATGTATGAGGCCGCCTGGTAGGTACCACCGCAATGCCTAATTCTCCCGCCAAACCACAGTGTAAATGCATATTTGTGTGTTTGGTTTGAAGGACATTGTAGGCAAAGTAACTAGTGGACATATTGAGATTTAACATCCTATGTCTCAGCGAGCGCAGTGGAATGCCAAGCATTGCTTTGGACTTCAAGGTGTTATTTGGTTATGCTACTGTCTATGAGCGGTCATATCTTTTACCATCAGGCGAATGGCATGCTCGTCTCGCCATTCAAAGCAATAAAAATAATTCGACTATTCAACACTAAAAGAATCATTCAATTCGAACTGATAGTTCCTGAGGTTAGCGCGTCCAAACAAACAAACTGTTCAGCTTTTTATATTAGTATAGATAATATTTTTGTTTGTTGATGTTCGCGAAATTGCAGTATTCCTGTGGGATATTAAGCCACCCGCCGCGTCTCGCTGTTTCATGCAAAACGACCCGTTTCCTGTTTATCGAACGCTCTAGACTTTTCGATGCTTATACTCGTATACAGATGCTTTTAATGTGAAAACAGTTTGAGATCGTAGTTTTAGTAGTAAGGGAATTGGAAATGTTGCTTTTGAATTACTAAATAGATTTTATAATGCTTTTGTTTTTAGATAGATTATGGCCTCGCAGCTCTGCCTACTCTTTCCGGAAAAAGGCGCGAGTTTATGTATGTTTGTTTTCTAAGAACTAAAATCCGTAAGTGGCCGTGTACATAAGCGAAATATATGGACTTGTCGCCGTCTTTTGAGGGATATAAAAATAATCACTTTGGTCTTTTTTTTTTGTGAGAGCCTAGATTTTTATTACTTACAATGTCTATTGAATAGTAATGTGAAATGTCTATCAAAATAAAGAAAGTTAAATTCAATAGAGTATTTTGAAATAAAATTCTATAATGACGGAAGCCCGCCCAAAAACGTTGAAAACGGAAGCGAAACGTTAAGGGGGAGCTACACAAAGAGGTGAAAAAAAAACAATATGATTACTGTGACGTGATTTAAGATGTGTTTATATATAATATTGTTATAGAATATTCTGTTGATGTTAATATTTGACATACTGGAATGGTAACGAAAGCCAAATATTTTCGAAAAGCTTTACATAAGGATTTATTAATTGCAAAAGTTTTTTCTCTCTGGTAAAAAAATAACCATGGTGACATATATAGTTTATGATATACAAAAATGCCTCTCTCTTAATTAAATACTTTTAAAATATTTCGTTCCAATTCCTACCTGCTTCCAAAACAAAAATAAAAACAACCACAAAATAAATTAATATAAACGTGAAAACACGGCAAAATAATTACTTAAAACACACTTGTGCTGTTTATTAAGAACGAGAGGGTCCGTCCGTACATGCCCGACGAAAGTATTGTAAAAACCCTTTGTGAGTTACCCTTTCATGGAACGTTTCGCGTTGAAATGCTCTTTTATACGTCAAGAGTACGCATAATACTTTGGAAACACCGGGCCCCACGAAAACAGATACTGGCTTGAACAATGCGTGTTTTGATAATATAACGCTTTCGAGCTGGAGTTCTGGGGGTTAGTCTATACTCCGACACGAAGTTCGAATGTTCGGACGTTGAACGTCAACATACAAGATAAAAAAATCCATTCCTAAAAATCAATACTATTCTTTATGAAACTTCGCAACTTAGCCTTAAATTACGACGATACGACGATAGTAAACGACAGGTTTCAAAAATGTTGTTAAGTATTTAGGCATATGCGTACAGTTTTACGTGCGGTATTCGAACATTCGTCGGCCAGTCGGAGTACAGAGTAACCCCCCTACACAATCGCCGAGCGAAACGGTTAAAAAGGTAACTTGGGACGAGCGTGGCGCGTACCTTTCTGCGGTTTTATTTATTTACATTATGTTTTTTGGATACAGTAACGAGTTTTTATGAGCGATGAGTAAAGGACAGCGCAGACCGGGGCGTCATGGCAAGGGATAAAATTGTGTATCAATCGATATGCAAACTTATAACGGGAGGAAGACGACATAAATTCTTTTGTTTTAAATTAGTGTCACGGCATTGATAAATGCCTTTGGATGCTACGGAGCACACAAGGCGAAAAATGAGTGTCTTGGTAGTACCTCAGCCTACCCCACCTGGGAAAAGGAGTGAATTTACGATAGTATATACATATGTATATTAAAATAGATACTCAAACGTATATCCCTCAGGGGTAAACAGTATTGCAGAATCACGTAACGGCAATTGAGAACAAATCTAATTCCAGATATGTATAATGACTGTGAAAGGAATAAAACACGTAAACTAGATTGTCTTAACTAAATATAATTCAAAATATCGGCATAAATTGCATTTACACTACCCATGCACATTTACCCAATCAAGAAATGTACTGAATAATTTAACTTTAAAAAATATATATAAACTATCTTCTTTATGTATGTGTTAATATTAAATGTGTTTTATAAACTAAGAACGCAAACAAGCATACGGCGCGCCTGATGTTGATCAGTTACCGTAGCCTATAGACTTCAGCAACAACAAAGCTATGGAGATATTTAATTTAGATGCTAGTTACATTATTGTAAACAATATGCAGCTTACCTCACAATATTTTACTTCACCAATAAAGCACTTACTTAATTGACTAAAAATACAACAATTGCAAAATGTAAATTACGTAAAAATCAAACTGGTGACCATCGTGTTGATAGTTTTCGTCCTGTGTTACCCACAGGACATGTAGCTGCTTTTAATATAAACATCAACTCCAATCAACTAAGGATTATATTTAAATCAATAGTTACTCCCCACAGCTCTACATACAAGATGACCCTTTGAAACGGTCCCAATCAACGAGCTTTATAATATTACACGAAAATTTACATCGCAAACACTAACATTGCTATCAAAATTCCCAATAGTTCCTTGAGGCTTACCTTTTGTAAACTAAAACGGGACGCAATCATCTTCCCAGGATTACAGATATGGAATGTCTCACTTATGCTCGTTGCCCGGGGCGCGACCCTCCGTCGTCGGCAAATATTCCATATAATCATTCGGTTTTAATTATTATTGCAGTGGCTAAGTTTTGTTTGATCTATTGATTAAGTTCTGTCCTGCGGGTTCGCTGTCTGTAATGTAGGGTGTTGCTGTTTATAGTTTGAGGTGGATTTGAATTTGTTGTGGACTTTTGGAGTTATTTCGGTAAGAAATGGTAGGTCTGGTAATTTAAATTATTTTGGATATTTAGAGGACCTTATTATGTGGTAATTGTTGCAGGTTGTGTCTGTATGTGGATAAAAAAGAGAGCTTAAATATATGTTCCAACTGGCTAAACAATTGTTCCTTGTAACTTATATAGGATACAGTAGCATGGGAATATTAGATTATATTTTGAATAATGTATATTAAATGAACACGAACTCAACACACGCCTATTATATCTTGAATGGAAGCAGTTTGACTTATTTAATGGATGAGTTGCTTAATAAAAGTGAAACACACCATTATATACAGGCATTATAAAAAACAATTCCAACACTACGTAAACATTGTCGCGACTATTACGACGACATAAACATAAAAAACTCATCGGCAACGCGAGAAATATGAAAATATCCCTAATATTGCTCGCATGTGTGGAATAAAAGTTTTTCCATTTACTAGTACAATGCTATTTCCCTACAGAAGTCGTAAACATGCGGCCAGAGGTACCCACCTCACTCCCTTACTGGGGAAGTTAAATTTTATACCGGTGTTTAGTCTGCGCCGGGAGAAAAATGTTGCGCCGCCCTGTCCATTAGCGGGGTAAAATTAGACGTTAATGTTTTAAAGGTAAAATAATCTTAAGCTTAAGCTTATTTTTTATGATTTACGAATTTATTTTAATTTAAATTATAGAAAAAGACATTTCTTTTGAATTTAATTTATGTTTTGTGGACAATATTGTGATTCCATTAAGTAGTGTATGATCATGACAACTCAAAAATCATTAAGAGCACATAATATACTATTAAAATATTCAAAACCCTTTACAGTTTTCGAAAATCCTCTTCCTGGTTCTAAAATGATTAATATTTAAAAACAAGCAACTACTGACGGCCATGTGAAAATCTAAAAACTATTTTTAAATTAGTTAAACATTTTGAATTTAAAGCATGATGTTTAAAGTCTATTTCTCACTCACACGTATGTAGGTTACTTCACGACGTTTTCCTTGTATTTTAAATAAGCGATACATTTTTTAAGTTTTAAAAATGTCATATTAATTGCCTTCATATGAAACACAGGATGGATTAATAAAGCCAAGGAGTAACCATTATTCTTTTGCTACCTCTAAAAATCCTTACAACAAATTAAATCACAAAAATCTCATAAAACAAAGCATAAATCTCAAGCAAAATTTCGCTTAACTAAAAGCAATTTTTATTAATTATATTACGTTGTCTATCGGGCGTGCGTTGTGGGGTATCAAGAGGCTTCAAACAAAGCCGCATTGCAAATAATGTTATGCCCGGAACGCCCCATAATGAGAGTTCATTGGATTACAGGTTTACAAGCCCAAATATCCAAAAATGCAGGTGTATTTAAATAACTCAGTCAATAATGTCTAATTTAGGAGGAATGCTTTCCCGTGCCCACTTGCGGCTTCGGTCGGATGTTTATGCTCATCCTCATTATGTTAAACGTTATGAGAGTTTAGGGTTTTTGTATATAAACAGAGGATTCGCTTGTAATTTTTACTTTTTTATTTATTGTAAATTACGTTGTATTTAAGTTGGTTAGGGTAGTTAAAATTTAAGATTATGCCGTAAGGAAGACGTTTTATTTTTATGTGCATAAATGTTTGCAGATCACTTTACAATTAATTACATTCTTAGAGATAATGCTCTTAGGAATATTTTTAGTAGAAATTAAGATTCTGAGGAAACCCCAGCAATAAATGAATTACCCAGTCTTACAATCGAACTCAGAACGCCAATATACATCCACATATATACTTTTCCGTAAATAAAGTCACATTTCGAGTAAACAAAGTATTGCTCCGTGAAAATCGTGTTTGTTAACAAAATACTCAAGAAGATTGCACTTGTTAAATCCTTACGATACTTAATATTGGAAAGGGAAAATAGACAATATGCGAGACTGCACAATCATCTATTTATAATGCTCTGTCAGATAGTCTATGTTGCTCAGGTGTCGTATCGGAACAATTTTTAGCGACTGGCTACACAAAATAAAAGACGCAGAAAAGGGTTACCTCAAACGCGATGTCGACTTTTTGAGACTAAAGAATTTCGTTTAAGAGTCGCATTTACTCCGTTTTATTAGATTGGGTCAACATTGAGGTAAAATGAAGGAGATTTAAGCGGCAGTATACCAAATTAGATATCATGTAATAGACATGTAAAGTTTGGTTCAAAGATGAAGCCACGTGTAGATATTGGCTCATGAAAGTATTTTCAGACCTAACCACCATAAACTGATAATAATATGAAGTTAATGCTTATACTCGTACAAACGAAATTGCTCATGTTATTTTAACTGTATAAAACTTAATAAAGATATAATTAGAAGTTATTTAATTCATTGCGCAGCCCGGCAAGGGGTATCATCGCAACTATAAATTCTTCTATTTGGGTGCCCTGCATTTACTTTCAAGTGTATTCACTTAATCACTGCAATGTTAAAAGCATTGAGCACACTTGATCGTGTTTTAGACGATTAATGGAACTTATCACATAATTGTTGGTAGGTCTCTCATATGTGAGAGGCTGCATGGGTTGGTACAATGTATATTTCTCCCGTTAAACAGCAGTATAAATGCACTATTTTGTACCGGTTTGATGGACATTGTAGCCAAAGTAACTACTGAACATATTGAGATGTAACATTTCAGGATGGTGAAGGCAGTGGAATGCCAAGCATTGCTTTGCAATTCATGTTGCTGTTTGGTTTTGCTACTGTCCATGAGCGGTCGTATCGCTTACCATAGGGCGAATGGCATGGTCAAAAAAATTCTATTCATGAATCGTCTCAAAAACAAATAAGGAACGAATACTATCTCCTGTTTGAGCCTCCTGTAGATTCATTATCTTGTCTTCCGTCATGTCCACGAACAGCGCAGCAATAATGCACCACGCTCCATTTACACCTCCAGCAATTTGTTTTGAATTTGCGTGCATTTTTCTGAACACGTAGGTATCCTTTTTTCACTTCGCTGAAGCACTTTAAAAAGATTTATCTTTGTTTGTCACTGGAAAACGTTCGTTCGCTTGTGATTTTTGTTATTTTAAAATTTTGGAGTTTTTAAAATAGCCCACGGGAGTTATTTTGACGGTACGAGATGGAGTGCCACTGAAAAGGACTAAAGGGCTGTCTTTATATATGAGTGCATTTTGCAAATGAGCCTTCATTGCGAGTTTGGTAAATATGTCCTTATTTTTTATACAAATGTTGAAACTCAGTATTTTATGATACTAAACCTTGTTAAAAATGACACAGTACAAGTGATTATGATTAAGTTTTCATATTTGGTAAACATTTTGTCAATTTCATACATCAGATAGCTTCATTGGCTTTCATACATAATTTATATGGTGCGTATAGAAAACCTGTTCTATATATATCATTACTGTTAATACATGTAACTACATCAGTATTTTTACTAATAATAATTAATAATAAGTTTATTGAAAAAGAAATTTAATAATAGATACTTAAATGTACTTAAAATTAAATTAAATAATGACCTCTTAAATTCTAATTGAACCAGAGGTTCCCAAACTAAGCGTAGCGATGAGATCACTTCTCACTCTTTAATTTTCATTAGTCTTACATTACAATAATTATTTTCATTATACTTACATTACTCGCTTTGTTAATCTTAATTCAAACCTCTATATACACAAAACCATCTGACTATAATATCTTTCTACAATACTCCGATGAATTACCGTTGCAACTTTATCAAATTTTCTTTGAAACAATAGACGAAACCAAATACAAGCGGTTATCTCTTAATCCACCTTTTGTTTAGCATATTTATTGCATTACAAACTAAAACAATCACGGGACATTTGTTCAGCGATTGCTTAGCGCCGTCCGTTCGATACCACAGAACGTTCCAACATTATATTTTAATACAAAATAGATGTTTGTATTTTGATTAATAATTTTAATTTGTAAAATCGAAGTTTTATTGTTTGGACATTTAATTGTTTCTAGTGGGGACTATAACTGTCAAGTTCTATTTTAGGAAAATATTTTAAATAGTGAATATAACATACATAGACTCACGCCCTTTTCCCCACCAGGGGTAGGCAGAGGTGAGAACACTCATGTTTCGCCTCGTGCTTCATCCTACGATTAGTTAACGGACGAGCCTATGGCCATATCGGGCATAAATACCTGACTACGGTCTGGTAATAAATAGGAAAATACAATACCATTTTACCCGACCCGGAATTTGAACCCAAGACCTCAGCAGTGTAATCGTATCGTAGTACAACTGCGCCACCGAGGCGGTAGTAAAATGGTTAATAAATTAAAAGGATGTTAAAGATCTAGTCTTGTCGAATCTGTGCATCCACTTAGCAGGATAGCTTCATTACATTCATAAATACCTCATTCAAGATAATTATGTGCTAAGCACGAAAAAATTGTACGACTTTCTTCCTAAAGAAGTACGCTACATAGGAAGTCAAAAACTAGCATCTAAAAACATCCCCGTGACCACGAAAACTGTAAAATAATTGAAAAGTCGGGAAATTTAAAAAAAAAATTAAACGAAATCCGCGATAAAATCCGTAAACAATAGTTTTATTTCAATATCTAAAAACATTTACGCCCGAATACTGGAATGCAACCTAAATATAAATTGTGCTTAACTACGTTAATCCCGCTTAAATGTACTGGTTAAGTGGGCCGTGCGCTGTTAAGAGCAACTTATTATTTGAATGGCGTTCCAGTATTCGAGCGTTAATCATACAAAAACAAATGACTACAACAACGCGCAACAAAACAACATCAACCGGCAGACATTCAGAGCCACGATGTAGCTATTTATTTTGTTTCCGTTTGTAAAACTCCCCATAACATTATGTTGATGGCCGCAATAACGTTTGAAATATTTACGAATATACCAAACGGTGCGGTTGTGATAAATAGGAGAAACTCGGCGGATTGACCGTCTGAATAAAGATTAGCCGACCAGACTGTTACATTTTTCACTCGCCGACAATTTGCTCCGATTGTTCTTTGCAGATAAAGGGATTTGTACATTTAATAGGTATGGTGTGTTATAACAACAAGTAAGTTAATTTGAATGTTATTAACATTGAACCATATTGCTTAGGTTTCTGTAGATGTATAATACATATTTTTAGTCTGTATTAGCCCATATACGTCCCACTGCAGGGCACGGGCCTACTCTACAATTGACAGTACGATTGAGAGTGGTTAGGCCATATAGTCCACCACGCTGGCCTAGTGCGGGTTGGCGAACTTACATATTTTTAGTGTGAAGGGTTATTAGCATGTAACTTCTCAAGCTCAATCTGGGGGGGTTACTCTGTAGAACTGTTCGAACTTCGAATGTTCAGACGCCGTACGTAAAACTTCATTAATATGCCCAGATGCTCCACAAAATGTTGGATTCCTATTGTACGTCGCAACCATAGACTAATTTCGGAGAAAATGTTAAGTATATTAGAGAATATTATTGATTTATGGAAATGAAAATTTTATATCTTACTCTGGACGTCGAACATTCTAACACTGGATGTTCATATCGTTTTTATAGAGAAGCCCCCCTGGGTATTTCTATTTTCATCCACATCAGCGTAATTGTATTAACCGCCGGGACACAATTAGCAACATGTCTCATCGATATTTACTTCATGTTCATTGCCGTTTATTGTAGTTTCTCTATAATCTGGTATAATACAAGATATGAGAAGTCTAAACACTCACTTAAGTTTTTTAAAGTCAAGATCATTGGGCCTTAAATGGTCATGGGTATCACGTGTGCTACTTTCCTACCCCCACTATTTAAAAATCAGCCGAATTTCAAAACTGTAGAGTCACGCCATTATTACTTCCAAAACCTAACGCCAAACAAAGCTCGGATATTAAAGAAATTATTTTTATTACCGCAATCGTCAGCTCATCGCTTCCCTCGTTCATTAACAATGGATTTTCTCTGCCTCGTGAAGTGTCTGTCGGGATTATGTGAGCAAATCCCTGGGCGTTACAGTTGGGTCCACTTACCTCGTCTCACCTATAGCGTTGCTCATTGTGCAATTCGCTGGTAGGGGACACAAGGATTTATAATATAGCGAGCATTTTAAGGATAATATGTTAAATAAATAAATACCTACTAAGTTGCACCTAAAAATTACATTTATTGTATCAGCCCATATACGTGCCACTGCAGCACGCGGGCCTCCTCTGCAATCGAGAGCACGATTGCAGGTTGGCTGACTTAACATATCATAGAAATTCTTATAAATCGCAAATTACATACTTAGTCTTCCAACACCCACAAGGTAAAAAAATATTAATTCTGAGTCACAGAAACATTTGTAAAAGGTGTGAAGATGAAACCCGCGGCATCTCGTTTTATAGCCGCCTCTTAACGAACGGTGCCATCAAGGCTGTTAAATATATTCTGTTCCTTTGTTGCATAAAGGAATTCATCTCGATATTAAGAGTAGTGAACAGAATCTAGTTGTAAAATGTATTTATAAGCTGAGATTCTTATTTCTAATACCAATTTTTTTTCGCTCTTTTGTTCATTAGTTAAGATTTTAATCCATTCAAATATACATGAACTCACGCCTTTTTCCCAATAGAGGTAGGCAGAGATACAACCAGTACCCCCACGTTAAGATTTTAAAAAGGGCCCAATTCCCGAAATTATTCTATTTAAATAATGAATAAATAAATGTAAATAGTATCTAATTTAAGCTAAATATTGCTCTTCTTTTCATCACGTTGAATATAAATTCTGTAGTAGATTTCAATTTACTGACAAAATATCGACAAATTACCTTTTCATGTGCTTTCATTTCTTCCCGTTCGTATGTCACCCACTGACCAACACACTAAGGTGAGTCAATATGAAATTCCCTAATTAGCGGACCCTTTACAACCGGACCCAATTATAAAGCTTTTCAATAGTAACTAATATGCCAATTAAAGCAATCAAACTATTGAGCTTCAAAACTCCTTTTTGTTGTTCATAATACGGCCGTCCTTAATTGCCTCGTTTATTGTTGCATAATAATTGCGGATTATTCTGATTTATTCATAAAATTAATTTTGATACTGTCGACTGAACTTTTTTAAAATTTAAGATGTTTTTTTTTTATTCAATACCCATGCATTACCCCTGTTGATACTAGGAAAATAATAATATTACAAATATTAATACAGAAATAATGATCCCTTGCATTGAGTGTGTTAACTTTACAACAATATTGTCAGTACTAAAATTTATATTTTTCATCAACATTTTGATGGTAATATTATAAATAAGATAGATTGTGATCAATAAAAAAATCACATTGGTTTCAAATTATTTCTTCCTTATATTTTAGTAACAACGTATTTAAACTTAATATCTCAAATAAAATAAAATAATAGCAATGCGGTACAGATGTATTGGTATTAAAAGGTTCTTCCTTCAAATAGTCATTCTTATACTGACATACATCGCTATATCTGGATACTACGACGGAAAGCGCCAGAATTATGAGGAAGCGTTACCTATGTAGGTCAGCAAACTATTCCACAAGACAACACACACTCACTCACATAATATGTACATATATCAATAACAGTGCGTAGTGGCCTGTTGGTAATCGGACCAGATATGGCTGCCATCTTGTTCACGGTGGTCACGGGTTCAAATCCCAGTGCACACCTCTGACTTTTCGGAGTCATGTGTGTATTGAAAGTCAAATCACCACCCACTAAAAATGGCGAAGGAAAACATCGTGAGGAAACCTGCATACCATAGCGATTTATAACTATTTCTATGGTATGTAAGTTCGCCAACCCGCACTAGGCCAGCGTAGTGGACTATATGGCCTAACCACTCTCAATCGTACTCTCGATTGTAGAGTAGGCCCGTGCCCTGCAGTGGGATTTATATGGGCTAATACAAATACAGATCAATACCATACAGTAACAAGTAAATTCCTTATCCCTGGGAGATGACTATAGCTCAGGAGTAGACAGACATCTTGTGGCTGTAGAGAGAGGTAGAGTCGATCAAATGAATGCTTAAATAACTATTTTGTCTGTATAATTAAAATGTACTTAATTAGCATTGAAAAATTTACGAAAATACAGTTTGTTAAAGCAGCACAATTTTAACACGTCGTAATCGCCTTTGGAATGGCGAAAGAGTTATTTATTCAAAGCTTCGTTGATTTTTCATGTACTCGTCTTACACTGATAGCCTCTTGCTAGGAGCTTTGGAAGATTTTTTCATTACATAGGTCTGGCAAGTGAACAAACAAATCATCCAATGGTTCGCTTGGATCATAGTTGTTTTGCCGATCCTTCAAATCAGGGGGAGAGCGGAAGGTAAGAGAATGGAACGAGGAAAGGGGTATTGGGCATCCGTCAGTCTCACTCACCGAACGAAACACGATAACTAAGCTTACGCTTCAAATCTATTTCCTGTAAGACAATGGTACCACCCCAGAGTAGCCTCCCCATTCAGGCTGAGTCATGACAACAGCGTGACTCTACCACATATACATAGGTTAATGTGCAATATTCTATTGTACCCACCAATTTTTAAAATACTGTAATAATATAAAATGAAACATTAGGTAAACTATAAGCTAAATAATTGCTTCAAGCGATCTCTTGAAAAACAGTTCTCCTTTTTTTTCCCATCTATTGTAGTCCAAGACTTACGCCCACATAAGATGCTCAGTTGAAATTAATTTTATGGCAGCTATCCTGAATGATACAGATGTCCATCTAAATCTAAAGAATATAACATTGTTCTTATTATTGGATAAAATATTGCTGTCACGAATCGATTCGAATTATTTTCAACTCCCTCTAGTAATTAAACTTTCTGGTTCATTTTGCGGTTTGCGGGTTAAAGACAAGTAAGACATTCCCGGAGACTCGCCGAGCTTCAATGCTCGGTGTCATTACAATAAGTGCCACAGTTGATCCTGGCCTACAGTGATGGTAATGAGGGCGGGACAGTGTCACGAATCGAATTCTTACACTTCTATTATCTTCGATGGGCGTGTGGCGAACGTTTAGATATACAAAAAAATATAAATAATTTGGGTATGGTTTGAGATATGTTTTCATTATATAAACAACAAACATTTATACTCATAAAAAGACTTGTCATGTCCAATATAATAAAATGTAAAGACAGAAAAAACTGTTCCTAATATTTTGGCAATAACGCATTTGGACGTCAAAAGATCGTAGACAATCAAGTTTCGATATTGGAAATCAAATCAAAGACGAATCATCAAAATCAACATCTCAAACTCACCGCTGAGATAAATGCGCAGTCACGTCATCAGAGTCGATTTCCCCAAGGAACGCCACCGACTCGACAAAACGCAAATATCTAATTACAAATTCGATCCTTCCAATAAATATTCCAATGGCATTATATTTGCATAAAGCCGACCACGTTCGCAATATTAGATACAGCGGTACCAATAAATACGTATCCATCCTTATTTTATGAATGAGAATGTTTGTTTGTTGCGGTTTTACGCTTTTCCATCTCAACCGATCATTGTGAAATTTTACACACACGTTGTAAAAAGTACAGTAAAGGATATGAGATTCTTTTCATCTAGAAAACAAGTCTGGTACTTGAGAATAGAATAATAACTATTAAAGTAGGAAAAAAATACGGTTCCCCGATTTGAGACGGCCTGCCGAACAAATAACTTGCAAGAGACGAATATTTGATGTGTATTTTAGAAAATCTTTGTTACCTGGTTATTATTTAGTAGGTACGGAAGTAGTCAAATAAACTTATAAATGCCAAAGTTTCTTTGTTTAATACGCTTTCACGCCTTCAACATTCAACGGATTATAATGAAATTTTTAATGCACTATTTCAGAAGTACAGAAAAGACTCAGAGTACTGTTAATTCAGAAAAAAACACGAAAGCAGATGGAAAAATAATTTTCATGCAAGCAAAGCCTGGAACAATGTTTTGTTTATTATCTTGTATTTTTAAAAATAACAATCGTTTTAGTTAGAACAATTTTCTTTAATAACAAAGCCTCAGAAGTTCATTTAAATAGCTGTAAATTGTATCATTGTAAGTTTATGGCTCTCGTATATTGTGCTGGCTTATACATAATGCATTATTAAAATATCTACTGAATTTATAGTCTTGTGAGCATGGTAATTATGAGAGGACAATGATCTTTGATAAACTTTCATATTTGTAGGCATTTTAATCATTTTGAGTATTAAAAAACTATTAGGAGTACAAATAAGTTTCCGCCGTTTTGATAGAAATGACATAGCACGAAGTTCACGTTAAATTTCGCAGATGATAACCAGCTTGAAAATTAGGTTGCTCATTCAAGAACAACACAACTCTATCAAATTATTAACTTCGTATTAGCATCATATTTTTTTTTTTTGATCCAAAAATGACAACATTTGACCCAAATAAGCGTCATTTGCGGGAACTTTTAATCTACTTTTTTAATTTAAAAATATCTGCATCTAAGGCGCATCGATTGCTCATAGAAGTATATAATGATGCTGCCTTGAGCGAGAGAACATGCCGTGAGTGATACAGTCTTGTACGATTAAATCACCGTTTTTAAACCGGTGGTGAAAAGTGGATACATTATCATATTCAAAAAGAAGACAATCACTGGAACTCTACCGAGCTCCATTGATGAGATTGAGCCGTGCTCTGAAGGAAAACGCCCTAAATACTACTTCAGACGCGACAAAAATATTCTTCTTCATAAAAATGCTATCCGCATCTAGCGGTTCCGGTGAAAAACTATTTGAAAACACTTGATTGGGAAATATTAATTATTACCCCACCCGCTGTATTCACCAGACATTGTGCTGTCCGTCTATCATCTGTTCCGGTCCATGGTACATGCTCTATCGAAACAGCGATTCATATCATATGACGATACCCAAAATTGGGTTAATTCGTGTTTAGCCTCAAAAGATAAGAAATTCTTCAGACGTGGAATCCGAACGCTACCTGAAAGATGGGAAAAAGTAGTTGCCTGTGATGGACCATGCTTCGATTAAATTAAAATTATCGTTCATTCGCAATCAACATTATTGTGTTGACAAAAAACGGCGGAAACTTATTTGTATACCTATTATTATTTTAAAAATGTGTTTTATTGTTTGTTGGAAGAAGAAAGAAAGAAATAAGTTTTGTCCGTTGTTATTGATATGGAAGTTTCTAGATTGATCTCAATAAGTGTATTCATCTTACCTGAGGAGATATTAACCATAGCTCATTCGATTTAGTTTATTGTACTGAAAAGTGAACTTGAATAAAACCAGAATATTTAGTAGGAACCGTATCAGCATGCAGAAACAATCATCAATGACAATATTTCAGATTTATGAAAAAGGAACAAAACTACTTCCTGTTTCAATTTAAATAAAAAAAATATATTCTTTGTTACGGAAGAAACCACCCAAAATATAAAAACAGGGTCAATCATCTTTTCATCTGACCTAAAACATCTCCGGAGACAATCAAAGCAGAAACAATAAACATAACAGTATGCAGACTACATCAAAGACTACAAAGCGAAGACTCAATTACAACGAATTGATAGTTTGAGAACCCCTTATTAGGTAGACCACGAAATAAGGCAATTTGCCGGACAAAGGCCCCTCGGAACGAACGCTGACGGCGATTCAAAAGTTTCCAGATGACGGCCGGCGGAACCCCTCGAATTTATTGAATTTCATCCCGAAAAGGATGACCACATGTCCATTGTTCTGTCGGACAGTAATTAGGGGCCGTCACAGGTACGTCGAATATGATTTAATTAATGTGGGGGATAGTAAATATTCCTAATTGATACAATGATGGACACCCTTGGAGATGAGATGCAAAAGGGTGGATTTAAATAATTTTGAAGCTTAAATTGTTTCAGTTGACTATATCATATTTATAATAAGTTACGAAAGATATGTAAAATATATCAGTTAACATTTCAACGATCTCCATTGTAAGTAACTAATAAGTGTAGAGATAAAACGAGTTAGTGTTTAGGTTTTATATTTGGTATCAATAATATGACATAGATAACATGATATGTAATTGAAAATTAACAAAAAACCTCTAAAAATAATAAAATTATGTCTAGAATGTTCGACGTAAAAACAAAGCTGAATGCCTTCCCAAAACCTGCGAAAATTTACTTAAAAATAAGCCGTGCAAAAATAAAGACAAAACTCTAAATAACGCTAAACATATAAATAAATACCCCTCTTTAATATTAAAAAGTCTTCACAATTTCCTCTCAGTGCGAGGGTCCCTCCGTAGCCTGTAGCAACGGAACAATTTGTCCCACAATGAAGGCAGCATTCAATAATTTCTATAATAAATTCTGTCGGTGACCGCGCTGGGGTAGTGGCAACTACCCGCAATTAATTATTATATCTCCTTTTTAGATGGAAATACTTCGCATACTTCGTTTATTGAATTTTGAAGTGTATTAGTGGTATCAAGGATTGTGTTGTTTACGGTATCTATTGTGATTTTAATATTTATTTGTTCTTTTATTACAGTAATTAAGACAGTATGAGATAATGTTTTTGTTGAGATATTGCATACTCAACAATAAGAATTAAGCATAGAGTTTGATATTTTCTATTGAAATCTGTATAGCATATTTTTGGAAAAGTGCTGGAAAAATCTAGTAATTAATAAAAAAATCTACGAAACATTAAATAATAAACGAATTTCCATCAAAAGATAATCTAAAAAGCCTGGCGGTACAACACAAATCCATCGATAAAAAATAAAACTATTTAAACGCCACGTATGAAACTTAAAATAAATTATATCGCTGAAACAGTATAGTTCAGGGATGGCGAACCAATAGCACTCGTGCCATTAACGCCATGCGACATAATATTTTGGGCACGTTACCGATATTATAGTTCATTTGCATTGAGAAAAAAAAATATATTAATAATTTTTTCTTCAAAACAAAAAACATATTTAGCACTCGTTTGTGGATTTAGTATAGCTAGTTTTTGAATACTCAATACATATATTTATTGCACACAACATGATATAAAGATGTTAAAAAATTTTAGAAAGCTACAATGTGGATCCTATTGTGCATGGCAACAATTTATTTCCCAATAATATTGACATCAAAATTTTAGACTGCACGTCTATGGCCTTAAAAAAGAAACGGCACGTTGATAGATAAAGGTTCACCATCCCTGGTATAGTTGATCGTAAGTTCATGCACCTTGGGCAGTGTCTACGGCGATTCGTTACGCTAATGTCTGCAATCTGTCGCTCATTGTAGGACATAACTCAAGACAGCGATATAAACGGTCTATAGCGATACTCAGCAGCGATATAATGGCGAGTTTGTTAGCTTGTTTATTGTTATTGCTCGGATGATACGGACGCCACAATCGTCACGAGGGGGAATGGATTGATGCTATCAATTTTCGCTGATAAACCATAATGTTAGTTGAGAAAAAAATACGTGAATTTTGGGCATGGTTTTTCATTTATTTTTTCCTTATCCCAGCTCACTAATTTGTTTTAAAGATATAGTTGAATATTCTAATTACTTTTTTACTATATCGTTATAAAAGTTTGTTGAATAGTCTACATTTAAGTAATAATGAATGTTGAATAACACAACTAACTTTAAATAATACTATTCAGGATGGGAGCACCGGACCTCAAAATAACTTGTGTATGATAGCAATAGACAAACTTGACATAATAATTATGTATGGAGTAGGTACAGAATATCTCATCTCTTAAGTACAAGTCTAAAGTATTCTAGTACGTATTAGAAATACATTTCTCAAATCTAGAAAAACCATATTATTATGGAAGTTCTAGTTCCATAGTAAAATAAATACTACACACCATAAAAGCAAAATAACTATTTAAATACTCCACCTCGAAGACCAGTTAATTAAGACATCTCAAAACATTGTAAATAGTGCTTAATTCGCACTACGTACACGCTATACATTCTGCTCGAGCTAAGGGAAAATGTAAAACTGCCATCGTTCTTCATACAGCGGGGCTCTAGGACACTGGTTCTCAAAGTTTATTATAGGATACTCACATCCGCCCGGAAAGCCATCATACATAGCAAGGACCAGTTATAGTGTCCCATGAAAGTGTGGGAGCTTTTGGGTACATATAATTTAATAAAATTATCTAATTCCACATTTCATACTTACGAGTATGTTCAATTACATAAATCTGGCCTTAAGCTGGAACTGTGATTAGTGTATTTAAAGCATTGTATAATATATCATTGATTTAAAGATAGTCTCCTAAGTTTACGTGAATATTGCATTTAGAAATATTAAGACATCTTGGATTTTAATGAAATGTTGAATTGTTTTTAAATAAGCATATATTTTGTAAAATTAATTTTGTGAAACACTAACACCTCTGTTCGCCCGATGACCAAAAAATCTGCGGTCTTTGGAAAGTCTGGGAAGTTAATGATTTAAAAAAATCTATATTTAATAATATAACCGAACGACAAAGGATCTGCTAGAATGAAACTTTGAGAGACCTCGTCCAGGACCTTATTAAAGTTTAAAGGTTCCGCCCATTATTCATGAGGTCTCGCATGATTCCCTACACGTAATAGTAGCTATAAATTGGGTGAACTTTATTGGCTATTAAAATAAGTAATGAAACTGATTCGTGTATCGCGTGCGGTCACATTTGCTTTCTGGTGCTAGTTTAGTTATAGTATATTGATATAGGGATTTGTGTGTCCAATTGCTGGGCACAGGGTTTCTCCCAGGATTGTTTGGCTTTATTTTACCAAGCGGATGTATTATTTTGTCAATACCGTGATGTTTATATCCTTTTACTCCTATGAGGAATGATTGGGTTAATAGGTCACCGAGCTGGCATAAACGATTTGGGAAATGTTGAATTTAAAATTCTTAACGCGAATTTCAGTAGAATGCCAAGCATTGCTTTATAATTCACGGTGTTGTTTGGTTTGCTACTGTTCATGAACGGTCGTATCGCTTACCATCAAGCGAACGGCATGCTTGTCGCACATGTCGACTTCAATATTTACAACACCCAAAGCCATGACAAATATTTATTTATTTTTTCGGTGCGAGAATCGAACTTCTGACTTCTTGTTTCTCACTCGGTGTCGTATCCAACTCTACATTAAATAGTATTTTAAAGTAATCTAAATGTTTTCAAGTGGTTTTATCTATTTTATGTGACAGAGAATTATGCGTAGATTGTAACATGCACGACATAAATAAAACTAATCGTTTGTTAAAATCTTCTTTTAGATGTTCTTAGTATTTATTACCATCTCAAACAGCTGTACGTGTTTATGTAATATAAATTTATATGTTTAAATACTATAAAGAAAATACGAAAAAAAAGCTGATACTTTCTGTGCTCTGTGTTAAAGAAAAACAATCATTTTCTCTTACAGGTAATTTACTCCTGACCCTGACGGGTAAATTAACGCAGATATATTTCAATTTAATATATAAATTGTCTCTATAAGCATTCCTTTTTAGCATTCAAAAAACATTGTATTAATCATTGTTGTTATTATTCGTGCTATGATTACCTATAAATTAAAGTAACACTCGCAATTAACCCAGCTTAATATTTACTTCTATAAATAAAAGATTCATTAACATGATATTAATAAAATTTATGGAAACTTACATTTCAGGATTACGTATTTATAAACAGATTTCTCTAACATGGCATTTACCTGGCTGGCCCTTCAGCCAAACACAAGACGCAACTAGACTTGATCACTCAAGCTCCATTTCTATAGTCTTGCCTACTTTTCATTAGACAGACGACACTGAGTGGTGAATGTAAAAACTCCACTAAGGAGCTCATTAAATATGAAGAAATCTCTACTGAATAAAATATTGAAGTGCCTTTCCCACAAAGAGAAACTGAAACTAATTTGCTGCTTTATTTACTGTTAAAGTGTACTGTTGCTTAATACTTCAGCTGGAAGCGTTCAGACTCCATTTTAATTAGTACAATGTACGTGCTTATAGACCGTTGGAGTTTAAATAAGTGCTCGTGTAGTATGAGCCACTTGTAAGTACTTAAATGTTCTTTGTTTACGTTTGTACTGTCAGGTCCCACAAAAACTGGAGAATTTTCCTTGAACATGTTCTTATTGGATACACTTGTCTAATAGAATATTAAAAGACAGATGCTAACTGTTGCTTTTCAGTTTAAAATTAAATACAAGATACTTAAACTTCTTATAATATTTACACACACATTATTGAAGAATTTTATCTTTTGTATTCTTTGTGCGATCAACAAATATTTATTTAAGGTCTTTGTTTTGTCAAAACAAAAATGACGTTATTTTAATCTTTGATACAATGAGACATGCAGTTATGTTAGCATTATTTTATTAATTAACATAGTACGTTTTATTTTCACTGGTAATTGTCTATACCTTACATAGAATAATACAAAGTAGTTTTCTGTTTGTCTGTCTCTATGTATGCTTATCTTTAAAACTACGCTACGAATTCTAATGCAGCTTTTTTAATAGATAAAGTGATTCAAAAGAAAAGTTTATATGTATAATAAATTTACAGGGTGTTCTAGTTTGTGAGAAAAATTACATGTATCTGGTGTGGAGTAAAATCAAGTAACATCTGCACCCAGATGTAGCTAGTAAAACTATAGGAGTACAATAAAAAACAGATGAACTCTAAAACTCATGTAATCACATCTCGTATTTTCATGCTCGGTTACCACGCGAAATTCTTCCCATTAACCCACACTAATCACAGCCCAGTAAATTAATTCCCATTCACATCCTTACAATCCGTTGACTTCCCGGTATGCATTGAGCTGAGGCACCGATTTCCATCAAATTAAACATCGTCTTGGCGCAACTATTTATAAAGATTCCTCCGTGGGGTGGGCGCCATTCAGGATGTGAAATTTGACGTGTGAGACCTCGCTACGGTTCAAATAGATCGCTCTCATTGTGCAAGTTCGAAAGGTGGAATACATCCGCCTCATAACCATCTTTGTATTATTCTTTGTGATGTCCTCAAGGTGAGGATTTATATTGAGTTGCTCGATAATAACAATCATACATTTTTTTAAATTTAATGTTCGTTCCTCCACTGTCGTCATTAGCCAGCCTCCTCAATATAGGCCCTAGGATCTCCACGAAAACCTATTAGAATCGATTAGAAACATTTGTAATTGCCTTGGCATTATACTACGTTTACTTTTAACATTATAATCGCCACCAAATTTGGCGCTTAATTTTATAGTTTTCTTAAAAATATATATTAATTTTCACGTACGTTACGTACTTTATATGGTTTTTTAGAAAACATTTTACTAAAATAAAATCGACGTATACCAAAACCTTTCTTTTACATCACCATTAATCTTGTATCTAATACCTGTAATCTTATTTCACAACGAAAATGTCAAAATACTATCAGCTCCGTATTACATATCTCTCAAAATAAAAACCTATCCCATTGCGTGTGAATAATAATACAAAGAAAGGGCTCAATAAACGACGCACGTGTATATTTCCAAAATACAACGATCCATTTCTCCCCTATTTCCAGTTCATTTTGCAAACAACCGTATGGGTCTTCTTATACTGGTCGTCGAGTAACTGCGCATTTATATAGATTCTAAACACATTCTCCAAATGAACGCAATTTAAAGACGTATGCGTTTTTGGATTCTCAATTTGAGCGTACAGTTGGTGCTCGATTCAATCGTAATGACGTAATATTTTCACTTAAAGCCTACGTCATGGATGTAGTGATTGAGCGATTTGTAGTGAATCTTTTTCATATGAACATCGACATTTATTCACGAGCGCTTGTATTGACGCAGAGGTAAATAACGCTGTAGGTAATCGTTTTACAGGTGGAATTTTCAACTAATAAAACAGTTTTTTCAATACTCGTTTTAGACTACGTTTAAGATTGTATAAAAAGTTAACCACATGAACGACTAAATAAATAAATATAAAATACCCAACTACAAAAATTATTACTAATCTGAGTTTTGCCTACAATAATTTGTTAAGACCCCAGGGCTCCCCGTTGAAAATCAGCGCTGCAGTTTGCTTTTCCCATACTGCAGCATAAAGCTGAATGGGAGGCCCATTGTCGGCGCAATAATTAAGTCACATAATATTGTTGCATAATAGTATTTTTGTCATGTTTTTATGTTATGTATGTTTTGTTATTTTATTAGCTACCTATGTATGTTTGCGCCTTCAATAAATGTATTTCTTTCTTTCTTTCAAGTCACAATACCAACAGAGAAATATATCGAGACTTTGATCATTCCACTTTCTACTACAACACTAACAATTACCCAAAAACCAAAGCATTTCACAAAAAACCAATTTAACAATTCAAATTTGAACTCAAAACGCCAATATTTCTCTTCAAATAACTAAAGTGAATTGCAAATCCCCAGAAAGCCATACCCATGCCCGTATTAGCATCGAGTGGATGACATACTCTCATCGGATTAATCCATATTACTCATGCATCAAAGGACCTCAAACAGCGAGCCCTCCTGTGATTTACCGAACAATACGAGCAAATTATAAGCAAGCTACGTTTGAGAACTACTTGACCCATTTCTGTCAATATTAAATTACGTCACAATGGAGGGCGAAATGTATCAGTAATGGGAATCGTATGAAGGAAGACAATGACGGGATTAAAATCTTGTGGATTGTTAAAGAATGGGTATAGAATCGTGCTTTATAGCAAAGCAACAGATTTCAGTTCAGTGTTTTTACATTTTTAAATGACAACATTTTAATCATAAATAAGTTATGATCGATTCGAAAATATCCTCGTAAAAGCTGATTTCTATCGATGATCTAATTGCCTAGGAAATGGATACATAAAACTTAATAATTCCCAAGATTGCCATACATCGAGCTGGTAATCAGACTTTGCTCGTATCTTAATTATTAATTAAAATATACAACGTAATCTCCAACCTACTATAATTTTCTACCGCTCAGAAAATACAAAGAACCCTAGTTACTTTAATTTGCAACATATAATTGATATTGCAGTAAATTGAATACTGTTAATGTAATTGCTTATTAGGAACGATCGGTAGGCAGAATTCTTTGAAGAAGTGACGGATATCATCATTATGTAGTTCATTGATTGACATATCTAAGTCACTCTATGTAATCTTTACTAATCAAATACATTATGAACAACATAGTAACTTCGCAATTTTCACTTGTCGATCAATCGGGCAATGGTTCTCTGGTATTCAAAGTAGCAAGACGTGTTTCAAAATGGCAAAATCAATAAATTGTTTAAAGCATGAATTGTTATTCGAGATGGATTTTGTTAACGAAATCGGGAGGAAAGTATTTGCTTATCCTTTCATTGACAGATCGAAGATATCAATGATTTTCTATCGGATTACTTTCTTCTTAGTAGTCCTTACTTCTGCCCAGTTGTTTGTTACGTTATGTCTCACTAAATTCGAAGATTGGTTCGAAATTATCAACATAGCACCGAATTTCGGCGTGTGCCTTATGATTGTGATCAAATACGCGAAGATTTACTCGCATAAGGGGATTTACGACAAGATACTAAAACATTTTCAGACTGATCTTTGGGATTTCCTATCGGATATTGTAGACCACCGGATGATCTTGGAACGGTACACGAAAACGACTAGATTGATCGTAAGATTTCAGTATTACTACACGGTTGTATTAACAGTAATTGTTGATTTATTTCCTAGAATTATTATGCTTTATGAGTCTAGCATTTTGGGAAAAGAAGATGTTTATTTGTATCCCTTTGACGCTTGGTATCCTTTCGATAAAATTGAATGGTACTACACTGCTTATATTTGGGAGAGTTTCATGACTGCTGTCGTCATATTCATCTATGTATATGCTAATATGGTTCATATTTCATATACAAGACACATTTGCATGGAGCTGAAAATACTGGGAAATAGCATGGAAAATTTAATAAGCCCCGAAGATGTTATTGAAATCATGCAGAATAGAAACGTTGACGATGTTCAGAAGAAAATAAAAAATAAATTAAAAGCTATTATAAAACGTCACCAGTATTTGGCAGAGTAAGTTTTTTATTCGTTAGAAATTAATTTATAGAAATACCACAACTTAATCCCATACATTTAGATTCATTCAAATTTACGTTGAACAAATAAAAATAGAAAGGCACTCAATGCAATTAGAAATATTTTTTATCAAACATATTTCCCTAAAGAGCCATCAATACGGTAAGAATTTATATGATGAATACGTTTTCTTTTAGAATAACGTCAGAATTGGATGAAGTTTTGGGAGACGCAATGCTGCTGACATATATTTTTGGATCTGTCTTTATTTGTCTAACAGCTTTCACAGCGACGGTAATGTCTTTACAATCATGAATTATAAATAATATGAATGATAAATTTAAATACTAAATGTATATTTATTACAAAATTACATATTTAAAATATATTTTCCTTTGCAGGTCGTCGAAGATACCTATATGACTGTTCGCTATTTTTCCTTCTTTTTTTCTTTGCTCGTTGAAGTATTTTTCCAATGTATCATAGGACAAATTCTTATTGATCACGTGAGTAACATACTAATTATTGTAAGAACCATTAATCAAAAAACGTATACATATTTAATTTGTTTTTTCAAATATGAATGCCAATATTGACTAATGGTGCGGCAGACCATGACTTAAAATCGGCATGACAAAGTAGACTTTTAACATAATTGCCACTAATAGTTATTGAAACAGATCAGTTTAATTTGAGATCCTTTAGACTAGTGGTAGGTTGGTTTTGACTGGCATCCAAAGTGTTCAACTCACATTGGGGCTGGAACCACAACTCGAGACGTCTGAAGAGAAAAGAAAAGAAAATTATTGTTTTTTATAAAACTTAATTTTTCAAGTACGCAATCTTGTATTTCTTTATTTTCTCGATATTTAAAATACCAAAGGCTGGTTATTCAATAAAAAACTAAGGTATCATTAACATCAGTAATTCGGTAAACAAGACTATTTATCTGAGGCATTAATAATCTGATATAAGGTGATGGAAATTTATATTTTATTTATACTTTATATTTTAATAAAGTATGACGACCGAATGAATGCCTGATGCATTATTGGCCAGTTGATCTTTAAAAGGTGCAGAGCCTAGTTTTTTACAGAGCGAAAAATTCGAAAGGGCTGTCTATTTTGCGGATTGGCCTCATGCTGAACTGAAAACAAAGAAAAGCGTGTTGATACTATTAACCCGCGCCCAAAAACCTTTCGTATACACGGCCAATGGATATTTAATGATGAATTTGGATACTTTCTGTGGAGTAAGTAAGCTAACGTATTTAACTATCTATAGTCTGTCGTATCATATAGCAAGGCCTATCCCTTTGTCGATTGACTCACTATCATGCATACTAACAGCACTAAACAAGGAAACAGAAAAAACGAAGAATGTATTAACCGTCCAAAAATATTTACCTCATAATTTACCTTTTATATCAAAGAACAGCTGCTTCCTTTTCTCTCACTTTGCCTCTTACTATCTTCATGTATTGTAGGTATTTAGGTACTGCAATCGTACCTATCTGGTGAGGTATTTAGTTTTATTTTAGCTATATTTTGACATCAATAAAAATATGATGTAAAACGAACAACGTCGATGCCTTTAGGACTGTTTTTAAAATTTAATTCGCTTATTCAATTGCTTTGAAAGCATGAAAATAATATTTTGAAAATGCATTATAAAATAGCGTTTGCTGTTTTATGAGTTAATTTGTTATATTTTTAATGACATGTTACAATTATTCCCCTAAACTCTACTCGTATTGGTGTGAGGCCAAATTAAAAACAATTTTACTAAATTAAAAATTATCGCGTTTTTTGAGATATATGTTTATATTAAAACAATAGTTTTATAATCAAAACCTAATAGTATTAACAGGTTAAATATAATTCAATGTGAAGAGAGATTTTATTTTCCTAAAATTTTTACAACAACATGGCAACAACTCATTCAGACGCCAAAAAATCGTAGACAGTCAGAAATTTAATTTTGTTTCAGATATGCAGCTTATCCTATCAATTCTTCAACTTACTACGAACGGCATACAATTAATATTTCACAAAATAATATATACTGAAATAATTTTATTTTTCTGAACAAAGTACCACATGCTTCGTAATAACTCACTTTCTTGACACAGATTAATGCGACGCTTTTTCTATTAGAAATATATATTTTGCTTCAAAGAATTATTTGTTATTTAGTAAAAATAAAGAGATATATTGCGCAATGTTTTTTCACTCTTATTTATTTTTTATCATCTAATTTCCTGTTTAAATAAATTTAAGAATTCGTCCGAAGACACATCTATGTGAGAATAAATCTATTCAAATTCATTGGCAATATGGAGTAATAAATAAAACCTAGAAGATGAAATTAAACCATTCCAATAAAAAGGAAAGGTATATGTGTGAATAAAGAAATTATATTGAATATATTGCGTGCACACGACGGCGAAAATGAGGAAATCGGAACGGAAAATGGCGCCGATATATTGAAATAGACTCGGTGTGAGTCGTAAAACCAAGATGTCTACGTCATAACACGATACAACCTTATGAAGGGAATATTGTTAAAGTTCGCGTTCCATTACGCATTTCGCTTAGATAATCCGATTTGAGTATGCAAAATTGATATCGGTGTGCATTTTTATTTTGCATTTACCTTAGTGTTATTGAAGGGGACGATAGTCAAGTTGTCGGCAAACTAGACTGATGGTCGTAGGTTCAAGGTCTTGGCAAAATTTTGGAAGTTTATTATATACTCGTAGTCAATGAGTTACATTAATGGCTAAAAAAAGGTCATATGAAATACCACGAAACAAGAAAAAGTATCGAACGTCGACCAAATCGTCCATGATAATGTTTTGGAGGAAGGTCCTAATCTGAGAAAAGGCCTGTGCCCAGCAGTGGAACTCCAAGTTATAAAGTGGGATATTTTCTAAATATTACAATATCTTACCTGAATATTTTAAATGTAAAATATTTAACAATTTTATTAACAGCCTTTTTTAAATTAATTTTTAAAACCTACTACATGTTCCAGCAATACTTTTCTACCACAAGAAAATTGCTCTAAAAGTATTCCCATAACTAAATTCCTCCTTTTATAATAACCATGGCAATAAACTTATGTAATAAAATAATAATTCGTTTACTACATGTGTAATCATTAATATTATCGTAATCACGAATCGAAATTAATTTTAATTATAGAATTAATCCATATCATAATCACGAATTGTTTTATTGTATTTTTATGTGTTTTATTCCCTTAAATACGCGTTCAATTCCGACTATCATCAGTCCAGTGACTCCTACCAATATGGGGACACGACATCTAGGAATACTAGCAATATTACTTATATTGCCTATAGGCCTTCTAAGTTCGAGCAGTAAGTACTATTTTTTATTAATATTTTTTTTTGTTTTCGACTTTTAGTCAATTCATCTTAAAAAATTAATAAGTAAATTACACTTTCATACCTTTTGACTATTGTCTTATTTTCGAATATCAGCAAATATTTTCAAAAGTCTTTCTTGAAGTTTTTATAAATAACATATACATTTTACTGATGGTACTACTTAAAATAACTACTGTATCACCCTCAAGATTAAATGGTGTCTTGATTAATATTACTAATTAATACTTATTATTTTTCAGTTGGGTCTCCTTCAAATGCAGCGGCAGAAACAGGTAAATTTACATTAATTTTCAACTATATCTTCGTAAAAACCTACTTTTCATGAAAAATATTGCGCTTATTTTATTACATTTTAATACATTGAGAATTACGAATATGAATCCTAGAACCAAATCCTGATGATTTTAAAGCTAGCATGCTTATACTAAATACATTAATTAATTATTGGTAAAAGTATACAAATATAATACTTATGTCTTTTCGGTACAGATGTCGACACCAGTGTTGAAAGCGCAGCTAGCGGTAAGTACCCAATTAGACAAAAGCGATCTTCCCTATAACGTACTATTTAATCCCAATTACAACATTCATTCATATTAATGTACAAAAAATTCGATATATTTTATTTCAAAGTTTTATTTTATTTTCAAGTATAGTTTCATCTAAACTTTATTGCCGTGGCGAAATTTGCCTCTACAACTATATAATATATCTTTAACGCATTGTTTACAGTAACGCATACTAGGAACAATAAATGTTTATATTCGTAATCTAATACGAGTAGTATTAACATATCCAATAAAATAAATTGTGAAAAAAGTAAAACTGTTCCTAATATTTTATTCACAGCATAACCACGCAATCAGACCAAAAAAACGTTGACAATCCATAAGAAATTGATGATTGATCTAATATGTGACTTCAAAATTTAATTTAATTTAATTTTAATAGTATTTCGCTAACCTCATTTTATATCCCATGCCTTTTAAGACTCTTTGAAATTGTAATCGAACTCTTAAAAAATAATTTACATACATACATACATAAACACACGCCTTTTTCCCAGAAGGGGTAGGCAGAGGTGTCAGGGCACCCACATTTCGCATTGTATGTTCCGTCCCACAATGTGACAGGCGAGCCTATCGCTATATCGGGCACAAATTCCTGACTCTGGGCTGATAATGAATAGAAAAATCCAATATCACTTTGCCCAACCCACGATTCGAACCCGAGACCTCAGCTTTGTAAGCGTACCGTAGTACAACTACGCCACCGAGGCAGTCTAAAATAATTTATTCAATATAATACTTCATAAAGGCTTATATAATAATCATAAAAATATTTTCAGCTTGGGCACCCCTCGAAAATGCATGGCGGTCAACTTTTGGTGCTTTTAGTGGTAAGATGTTTTTGTGGTAATAAAATATGGTTGTTACTTTATAACATTGTAATTTGTAAATGACAATTTAACCAAAAGCACAGCAGGTTCCTTTCACCACATTGTATTACGTATTTTTATTGGAGGTATATGTTAAACTGTCGATTTTCTATGGAATGTGATAATTCAACGACAGTATAAATACCCAATAAATTCGCTAGAAACATATTTTCTAGTGCCCAAATCTAAATTCACTGAAATTCATATTTAAATTGTACTTATTTTTTCAGATGCATTAGGCGGACGCAAACGAAGAGCCGTGGGTGATCCTCCGGGTACGAAAACATTTACACGCTAATTCAAAATCAAAACTATATTATGAACTATATATGGTATATCAGAATAGGCGAAATAATACAGTAGACTGATGTATCAAACAAACAGTTCGGGAAATTGATACGTTAAGCGCTAAAAATTCTAAATATCATTGGACGAAAACATAAGAGGCAATTTGAAGCCAACGCGACGGTGTCATAGGATTGTCTGAAGCACATGGTTATTCCACTGATATATGCAGCCAAGATACAATGACATGTCTATCCCGCGAATAAGTTAATATCGTTAGATCGCCCAAGCGTATGCGTTTAAAACAAAAGTTTTAATTGTTCATAAACTATAAGGCAAACACGTTAGAGTATCAAATAAAAAGATAAAATTCTAATCTCATAGCAAAGCAAATTCATAAATGGTCGTCGTACCAAACATGAAACAAAACTCTGTTATTCTGTTACAGAAATTAAAAATATCTGTTTCAGGTACTGATGGAACAGCAAATGACCCTGGAATAAATGATGAATCACAAGATGATGATTCTAGCGGCGGAAATGATGATGATTCTAGCGATGGAAATGATGACTCGGTAGATGACGGTTCTAACGATGGAAACGACGATTCTGGTGACGAAAACGACGATTCCGGTGACGAAAACGACGATTCCGGTGACGAAAACGACGATTCCGGTGACGAAAACGACGATTCCGGTGACGAAAACGGTGATTCCAGTGACGGAACCGACGATTCCGAAAATACCGATTCCGGCGAAGGAAATGATGACTATGGTAATGGAAGTGACGAATCGAATGATGATGATTCTGGCGATGGAAATAATGATTCCGGAGAAGACGATGGATATGGTGACTATTACAACGAAAACGATTCAGCTGAAGCAACAGCACAAGGTAACACTTATATTCACTTCATATTTCGAAAAGATATGTTTCTCCAAAAAATTAAGTTCCTTGACAATAATAATCATTACCTGTATTTATTTATTTTCCAAACATTACATATATTCACAGCCTCTATTTAATAAAGAAATACACATAACTGTCTCCTATTATGTACGGACCCCACATTAAGATATCAAAACGTTTGGTAAGCTTTAGAAACTGCTAGTGACTTTTTGGTCTTACTTTCGATATATATTTAGCTCTTAAAAATCGTGCTTGTTTGTAGTAAAAGATATTTTAATGTCATCCAATTCTAATGCCTCTTTTATATTCTTATTCGAAATATTACGACACCTACAGATGGTTTTCGACAATAAATCATTAATTTAAAAAATAATAATAGCTACTTCTTTCATTTACAGCTTCTTCAACAGGCGGAGATGCTAACGCGACCAGTGTGGCAACTGTAGAAACTAGTAAGAATTTAGTAAAATATTTTAAATTAGCGTATTTCTTCATCAGTACTTTTTCACCTCACTTTTACCCTCAACAAGGGTCAGGTCAAAAGTACCCTGAACCGACGAGAATGCATGAAGACGTTGATGAAAGTGGATGAAGCGAAAGTAGTATGTCAGGATCGAGCAAAGTGGCGGTCTATAGTCTCTGCCTACCCCTATGGGATACAGGCGTGAGGATTATTTATGTATGTATGTACTTTTTCACACTACCCTAAGTTATCTAAGTAACTGACACCTAATGGTATATGTCAGCGGATACGGACATAATATATCGTACAACCACAAAATTAAGAAAGTATGAAAGAATAATTTCATCTTTCGGATATTCAAACTTCTACATATCCTTCAAAAATATCCCTCTATTAATTTATTTTCTGTAAAAAGATTTGTAGCTAATTTTGGTATTACTGACATGAAATTTTGTGAATCCAGTTACTGATATTACTAATGTTTTTGTAGGTGATAACGGTGGCAAGGTATCTACGGCTGCTACTGCAGGTAAAAACCTACAATAGTTCTTATCTAACGTCATCACATAGTTGGTAAATTTCATATTAAAATATATCAGGGTTTTAAATAACTAATCCTACTTATTATTAATATTATATTTTTTTTTAATGTCAAACACGAAGACTTTCGTATTATTTGTTTTTTTGTTTGTTCAAAAGTATTTTATTTTTAGTGATAAACACCTAGCGTGCTTTTTATACCGGTAAAATGTAGTGTTCCCATGGCTTATACAAGGAATCTATGAATTACTAGTCAAATAATACTATGCGATGCGTCCGATAGTTACGATGCTGAAATTAGGACCGCTGTCTTTTATAAATATCGAAGATCATCTGAAAATTATGCTTTTCCATTCTATTACGAGTATACTGGCCCATGTAATTGCTTCATCTTAGGTTTATAACCAATGTTGTTTTTTAAATTTATTCTATTAAAATATTAAACTTATCCTCTTTTTCGTAGCAACTACCGGCAGCGGTGGAAAAGCTGCAGCATCAGGAAGCGCCAGTAAGTTTATTTTTATTATTTTGTGCTTTTTGGGTGATTCCATTATAGTCAGTGCAACATTTATATGCATCCATAGTATATTATTATTTTAAAAGTTTTATATTTTATTATATATTATACTGGATTCATTGCCATACATTTTCCTTGTCCTTTAGATTTATTGTAATGAAAATACATGGCGAATTATGTCATTTAATAAATATTATTAGTGCTTTAATTATGCTACTCTAGCAACGTTTTCTAATATGTTAATTATAATCACTGTCAACAGGCAAAAAAATTGTTGGCAAACCAGAGCGAAAACCTGGCTACCAACCAGGTGGACAGCCAGGTGGTGGACCAGGCAACCAGCCAGGCAGTGAACAAGGCAACCAACCAAGTGGAGAATCAGGTGGACAGCCAGGGGGTGAACCAGACAACCAAACAAGTGGAGGATCAGGTGGACAGCCAGGCGGTGAACCAGGCAACCAACCAAGTGGAGGAGCAGGTGGACAGCCAGGCGGTGAACCAGGCAACCAACCAAGTGGAGGACCAGGTGGACAGCCAGGCGGTGGACCAGACGATCAATCAGGTGGAAGCCCAGGTGGACAATCAGGCGGAGAACCAGGTGCACAACCAGGTGGTGGACCAAGCGGACAACCAGCTACTGGACCAGGTGGGTGACGTCACGACAGTAAACCAGTATACAGATACTGAACTCCTGGCACGTTCACTCTCTTGATATTCGAAATTTTTCCCACATACGATAATTCTTTGACTCTGTTATTTTTTTTAAATCCTTACTATTTTCGCCCATTCAAAGAGTATGGACTTCTTATATTTTGAAGGCGAATTGACACCGAGAGATAGTGATAATTATGAATTGGTTACTTTGTAGTGGGTATTTCAAATGGCCTTTTGTTATCCTAGGACATGCAATACTACCAAACTATTCATTATTGTGATTACAACAGCATACATATAATTCGATTTTAAGGCGAATATTATAGATTTAAAAACAATAAAGTCATAAACAAATAACGTAGAATTCACAAATACTGCCAAAATATATTGACTCTTTTTTGACGGATATTAAGATAGCATAAATTTGCGGCAACATATACGGCTAGGATATCTAGAACTAGAAAGAAAGAAACTAGAAAGTTGATATTGTTAGATCCCATAAGTGTTTAAAACAGAAAATATTATTGGTCATAAACTGTTATTTTTTTTAAATACACCATATATTCACATACATAGTCCTGACCCCACATTAAGATCGTGCCTTGCGTCATAGGTATCAGGAACGACGAAAGACTTTTCGGTCTCACAAACACCCAGACACGAAACAAATACCTGTGGATCACACAAATATATTTTGTCTCGGTGCGGGAATCAAATCCGCGGCGTCACGTTTCACAGCCAGCATCTAACCAACTACGCCACGGAGGGTATCAAAAAGATATTAAGGTTAACCATAAAGATACAATTTCTCATCTCATACCAAAGGAAATTCAATAATAGTCGAAAATGAGACATAACCCTGTTCTTTTTCAGTAATGGAAAATAATTATTTCAGGTGGTTCCGATGGATCGGGGGGCGGTTCTAACGATGGATTGTCAAGCGCTTTAGCATCGGCGGCTGGTAAACAACTCTTAATTCTCGTTTCCTATTTCATAAAGTTTAGTTGTCCCACGTATGAGTGCTACTTACCAATGAAAATAGGTGTTTTTTTTTACATCTTATGTCCGGGTAATCTTCAACCACACAACAAGTGATTCAGTTTTGTTTTTCAACCTGCATTGTCAAATATCGGCCTATCGTTGGAAAATATCAAGTGAAAATTACCATATGATTGCACTATGTAACAATATCAAATGACGACGAACCCCACGTAACATGTATTGGCTTCATCTTAAAAATTAAAGTTAGTTATGATAAAAGAGAGTGATGATAAAGTATCGTAAGATGATTCTAAATTTAAATCTTCTATTACTACAACTAGATAGATGGTTGTCGACATTCATGATTCAATTATAATGTATAAATAAATTTCTAATAACACTGTAATATCATTTACAGCGTCTGCGTCAGGCAAAAATAGTAATGCGACAAGTGTAGCATCGGCGAGCACTGGTAAGAATTCCAGAAATTAATTATTTACAGTGATGAATGTATAAATTATTTACAATTTACTATGATAAATGTAGTGCCATCTAACTAGATTACTAGAGGCCAGCATACCATAACGATTTGTAAGAATTTCTGTGGTATGTTAAGTCCGCCAACCCGCACTAGGGCAGCGTGATGAACTATATGACCTAACCACTCTCAATCGGACTCTCAATTGTAGAGGAGGCCCGTACCCTGCAGTGGAACGTACATATATGGGCTGATACAGATTCGAAATCTGATATATTTACATAGATTAAACCCGGAATAGGAAACATTTGTATGGCTCACTATTAAAAAAGATAAGGTTGACTCCATCCGGGCGAATACAGGCATTCAGACACCAGAAAAACATAAACAGTATGAAGGAGTAATTTCATTTCTCGAATATTATTTTCATATTGTTGACGTGCTTTAGTGTGAAATTTTGTTAATACAAAACTAATCTTACTCTTTGTTGCAGATAATAATGGTGGCAAAGCATATTCGGCCTCTACTGCAGGTAAAACATACAATAATTCAAACTGTCTTTGTCACATAGTTGGTTAAGAGATAAAATTCGCAATAATATTGAGTGCTTAGACACGCTGTATAACCTTTTTTCATCTGCCCTAAAAAAATATGTATTTTCTATAGAGACTAGCGGTCGTGGTGGTAAAGCATCCGCAGCAGCAACCGCCAGTAAGTAATATTTTACTTATTTTTTTCAATATTTAGTCTTCAATTGGCCAATTTCACAAAAACAAACCTGCAAAATGTTAAGAAATAACTTCATTTTTCGCATCGAATTCTGTAAATTGGCAATGTCATTAAGATTTTATTAGCGCATTGTTTACTGTAATACAAATACTGTCGACAGGTGTACAAACTCGCACTCGCGGCCTTAAACCAGGAAGCAAACCAGGCGGTGGACAACCAGGCGGTGGACCAAGTGGACAGCCAGGTGGTGGACCGAGTGGCCAACCAGGTGGTGGACCAAGTGGACAGCCAGGCGGTGGACCAAGTGGACAGCCAGGCGGTGGACCAAGTGGACAGCCAGGCGGTGGACCAAGTGGACAGCCAGGCGGTGGACCAAGTGGCAAACCAGGTGGTGGACCAAGTGGACAGCCAGGCGGTGGACCAAGTGGACAGCCAGGTGGTGGACCAAGTGGACAGCCAGGCGGTGGACCAAGTGGACAGCCAGGTGGTGGACCAAGTGGCGAACCAGGCGGTGGACCAAGTAGTCAACCAGGCGGTGGACCAAGTGGACAGCCAGGTGGTGTACCAAGTGGCCAACCAGGCGGTGGACCAAGTGGACAGCCAGGCGGTGCACCAAGTGGACAGCCAGGCGGTGGACCAAGTGGCCAACCAGGTGGTGGACCAAGTGGTCAACCAGGCGGTGGACCAAGTGGCCAACCAGGTGGTGGACCAAGTGGACAGCCAGGTGGTGGACCAAGTGGACAACCAGGCGGTGGACCAAGTGGACAACCAGGCGGTGGACCAAGTGGACAGCCAGGTGGTGTACCAAGTGGCCAACCAGGCGGTGGACCAAGTGGACAGCCAGGCGGTGCACCAAGTGGACAGCCAGGCGGTGGACCAAGTGGCCAACCAGGTGGTGGACCAAGTGGTCAACCAGGCGGTGGACCAAGTGGCCAACCAGGTGGTGGACCAAGTGGACAGCCAGGTGGTGGACCAAGTGGACAGCCAGGTGGTGAACCAAGTGGACAACCAGGCGGTGAACCAAGTGGACAACCAGGCGGTGGACCAAGTGGCCAGCCAGGCGGTGGACCAAGTGGTCAACCAGGCGGTGAACCAAGTGGACAGCCAGGTGTAGGACCAGGCAACCAACCAGGAGGTAAACCAGGTGGTAAGCCCGGTGGCAAACCAGGTGGCAAACCAAGCGGAAAACCTGGTGGCAAACCAGGCAGCAAACCAGGAGGCAAGCCAGGTGGAAAACCAGGTGGAAAACCGGGCGGAAAACCAGGAGGAAAACCAGGTGGAGTTCCTGGCGGACAACCAGGCGGTGGACCAGGTCAGTAATGTTCTCGCAACGAATCACTATGACGTGTCAACCTAAAAAACTGTCAGGAAGAAGAAACTTAACCAAATAAATCAGCACTAACATAAATTAATTTCCGATACGTTGCAATTGCCATTTGTATCTTAAGAAGTCATAAGGGAGAACCACAACCATATTTGTCACCAATCACAACAGTTAGAAACGTTTAAAAATCTCTTTGTCCAAGACACTCGGATATATCCAAATTGCACAAGTCGTACAAATAAATTTTCAAAGTTAAGTGTGACGCCTTAAATAAACCTTCATTATTAAAAAAAATAGATTTATTTTAATGAGTAAAATAGGTGTAAAAATAAAAAGCATTGTGACGATTTGTGATACCTATTCTGCTATTATGGTGTATGTATGTGTAAGTTTGCTTACTCTTATAATCCTAATATACGCAATCGACGAATTCACGCAGACTCTCAGACACGCCTAGAATACAAAAACAAGCTTTTTCGTGCATCGTTTAATACTGAATAACACATACATGCATGTGTAAAAATAAATCTATCGTAACTTATTTAAAACATGCAATAAATACTCGTAATAAACTCTATAGATAATTAATAAAGATGTGAAAATTAAAATAAATTTTAAATTGTTAACGTTTACAGGGTCTGTTCACATAATAAAGTGAGAACAATATTTTTTGCACTTGGTCATAGATGACAAGAATAACATTTAAATAGTACTCTATTCCTACCAACTGCAACTAAAGATTTTTTTAAACATTCGTGTAGCACCAGGCAGTGGACCAGGCGGACTGCCAGGCGGTGGACCGAGTGGCCAACCAGGCGGTGGACCAAGTGGACAGCCAGGCGGTGGACCAAGTGGCCAACCAGGCGGTGGACCAAGTGGACAGCCAGGTGGTGTACCAAGTGGCCAACCAGGCGGTGGACAAAGTGGCCAACCAGGCGGTGGACCAAGTGGACAGCCAGGTGGTGTACCAAGTGGCCAACCAGGCGGTGGACCAAGTGGCCAACCAGGCGGTGGACCAAGTGGCCAACCAGGCGGTGGACCAAGTGGCCAACCAGGCGGTGGACCAAGCGGACAGCCAGGTGGTGGACCAAGTGGACAGCCAGGTGGTGGACCAAGTGGACAGCCAGGTGGTGGACCAAGTGGACAGCCAGGCGGTGGACCAAGTGGCCAACCAGGTGGTGGACAGCCAGGCGGTGGACCAAGTGGACAGCCAGGTGGTGTACCAAGTGGCCAACCAGGCGGTGGACCAAGTGGACAGCCAGGCGGTGGACCAAGTAGCCAACCAGGCGGTGGACCAAGTGGACAGCCAGGCAGTGGACCAAGTGGCCAACCAGGCGGTGGACCAAGTGGACAGCCAGGCGGTGGACCAAGTGGACAGCCAGGTGGTGGACCAAGTGGACAGCCAGGCGGTGGACCAAGTGGACAGCCAGGTGGTGGACAGCCAGGCAGTGGACAACCAGGCGGTGGACAACCAGGCGGTGGACAGCCAGGCGGTGCACCAGGCAGTCAACCAGGTGGTAAGCCAGGTGGAAAACCAGGTGGTAAACCTGGCGGCAAACCAGGTGGAAAACCTGGTGGCAAACCAGGAGGCAAACCTGGTAGCAAACCGGGCGGAAAACCAGGTGGTAAACCAGGCGGAGGGCCAGGAAAGCAGCCAGGTGGAAGCCCGGGTGGTCAACCAGGCGGTGGACCAGGTCAGTGATATTCTTGCAACGTACCTTACATTACAGAGATACTTCCAAAACTCGTATTGTCCAGAATTTTTCAAGGGTTTTGGAAATGCATAATTTAATATATTTTGATGTACATTTTCCAAATTCTAAGATTGCCACCTCACAGACCTTTGCCGCTCAACACCATGGCGCCTAATATTAGTTTTTTCATAATACTTTTAGTTATCTCCTATCGGACTCATCACACAAAAATTGTATTTTTTATTTTAAATGTATTATTATTGTTAGCTGGCTTGACGCGCGGACATCACTTAGGTGTCCTCTGAAAATCAGCGTTATGTTGTAGTTTTCACCACATCATAGCATAAGCTGAGTGGACATCTACCAGTCACAGCCGCGACCAGTCTTTTTTTGTATTTTTTTTTTGTTCAGTGTTTTATTCACAATGCCTGTGTATGTTGCGACTGTGACAAATAAATCGTATTTCTTTCTTTCTTTAAAAAAAAACATTCATAAACATATTTTTTTTAATTTCTTTGTGTGGTGGGACGAGCATGCCGTTTGCCTGATGGTAAGCGATACGACCGCTCATGAACAGTAGCAAAACCAAACAAGACCTTGAATTAGAAAGCAATGCTTGGCATTCCACTGCGCTCGCCATCCTGACACATAAGATGTTAAGTCTCAATATGTTCAGTAGTTACTCTGGCTTTAATGTCCTTCAATCCGAAACACAACAGTGCATTTTAACTACTGTTCGACGGGAGAAATAGACATTGCGGTAGTACCTACCCAGGCAGCCTCTCATATATAAGAGACCTACCACCAAATAAGAAAAAATAAATGTCTATTTTTCTAACCAAACATCAAAATTAGTAAGGCCGTTTGGGTGTGGAAAAACACTGATAAACACAAAGTATCCCATTTTATTAGGTGCACAACCCGGAGGAGGACCAAGTGGACAACCAGGAGGACAGCCAGGCGGTGGACCAAGTGGACAGCCAGGTGGTGTACCAAGTGGCCAACCAGGCGGTGGACCAAGTGGACAGCCAGGCGGTGGACCAAGTGGCCAACCAGGCGGTGGACCAAGTGGACAGCCAGGTGGTGTACCAAGTGGCCAACCAGGCGGTGGACCAAGTGGACAGCCAGGTGGTGTGCCAAGTGGCCAACCAGGCGGTGGACCAAGTGGACAGCCAGGCGGTGGACCAAGTGGACAGCCAGGTGGTGTACCAAGTGGCCAACCAGGCGGTGGACCAAGTGGACAGCCAGGTGGTGTACCAAGTGGACAGCCAGGTGGTGTACCAAGTGGCCAACCAGGCAGTGGACCAAGTGGCCAACCAGGTGGTGTACCAAGTGGCTCACCAGGCGGTGGACCAAGTGGACAGCCAAGCGGTGGACCAAGTGGACAGCCAGGTGGTGGACCAAGTGGCCAACCAGGTGGTGTACCAAGTGGCCAACCAGGCGGTGGACCAAGTGGACAGCCAGGTGGTGTACCAAGTGGCTCACCAGGCGGTGGACCAAGTGGACAGCCAGGCGGTGGACCAAGTGGACAGCCAGGTGGTGGACCAAGTGGCCAACCAGGTGGTGTACCAAGTGGCCAACCAGGCGGTGGACCAAGTGGACAGCCAGGCGGTGGACCAAGTGGACAGCCAGGTGGTGTACCAAGTGGCCAACCAGGCGGTGGACCTAGTGGACAACCAGGCGGAGGACCAGGTGGACAGCCAGGCGGTAGTCCAAGTGGACAGCCAGGTGGTGGACCAGGTGATTACAGACAACGACATATTATGTATATTCCACTCAATACTTCGACTTGACTTCTTGCAAATGCTTTTCACTTTATTTTTAGTAAAGTTATTGTAGTAATAATTATAGTAAATGTATTATAATGAATTTTTACACCCGCTGTGCTTCATTTCTTCTCAGCCTTAAGGTAAATTGTCAGAGAAAGTCTCATTAAGCCCGTCTATATACTTTCAGTGTATGAAGCTTTATATAAAATAAAATAGTTATCGATTTACTATATATTTATTTTAGTGTCGTATACACCTGTAATGGTTTGTCACCTAGAATAAGTACATAATAAATAAATAAATAATATAAATATTTTCCAAATTTACCAGGCGGACAACAACCAGGCGGAGGACCAGGAGGCCAACCAGGTGGTGGACCAGGTGGTAAACCAGGTAGTAAGCCAGGTGGCAAACCTGGTGGAAAACCAGGCGGCAAACCAGGCCGTAAACCAGGCGGTAAACCTGGTGGCAAACCAGGTGGTAAACCAGGCGGAGGTCCAGGCGGACAACCCGGTAAGTGGCTAGTGGTAAGACAGCAGCAAGGTATAGCGCGCAACAGGTTGAGATGGCTATCGAGGTACGAGGTGACGCGTGGGAGGGACGCCCTGTACGCCCGCACATCGCCCTCGCCGTCCTAGTCTTAGTGCTTCACGAGTCTCTATCAACCGCTTTGTCGACTTCGATTACGGTTACATTAAAGGAAAATTAGGAAAAAAACATTCTTAATCTTACGGTTTTAATACAATGTCCTGTGCTTCAAACCGAAACACAACAGTCCATTTACACTAGTTTTTGGCGTGAGAAATAGACTTTCCGATTATACCTACGTGTTGGCCTCTCACTTTTGAGAGACCTACTATCAGTAAATGTTATATGGTTTATTCTCAAGAGAAAAGTCATCGTTTAGGCCCCTCCTGATAGTTTGGCCTAGACGTGTTTTTGTGGTTTAACGGTCCTGTACATAAATAAATGAAACGTAAATATGAAATGTATCATATTGTGGAGATAAGGATAAAAATGCAAAATAAACTGTTTTATTTATGTTTTAAGACTATCCTATTACGTAAGGATTAAAATTAATTCACAAAAAACGCATTTTACGAAATATTCCTATGTTACCAATATTCTCTTTTTTCAAATGTAACCGTATAATTTTAATAATCGTGCGTTGTTTTATATTTTTTATGATTATCTGTGTAATTTCAAGTACTCGGTAGTGGATTTTATTCTCTTTTCGGTTTAAATGTTTGCCTAATCACTTCAACATCGTAGGTATCAAAAAGAATCTTAGGCAATCAAGAACGTTTTTCCAGCATTCCTATACAAAGATTAACGAATTTATTAACAGTCGTAAAATATTTAGGTGGCGGACCAGGCATGCAACCTGGTGGAGGACCAGGCATGCAACCAGGCGGAGGACCAGGCATGCAACCAGGCGGAGGACCAGGCATGAACCCAGGCGGTGGACCAAGTGGACAGCCAGGCGGTGGACCAAGTGGCCAACCAGGTGGAGGACCAAGTGGACAGCCAGGTGGTGGACCAAGTGGCCAACCAGGAGGTGGACCGAGTGGCCAACCAGGTGGTGGACCAAGTGGCCAACCAGGCAGTGGACCGAGTGGCCAACCAGGCGGTGGACCAAGTGGCCAACCAGGCAGTGGACCGAGTGGCCAACCAGGCGGTGGACCAAGTGGCCAGCCAGGCGGTGGACCAAGTGGTCAACCAGGTGGAGGACCAAGTGGCCAACCAGGTGGAGGACCAAGTGGACAGCCAGGCGGTGGACCAAGTGGCCAACCAGGCGGTGGACCAAGTGGCCAACCAGGCGGTGGACCAAGTGGCCAACCAGGTGGAGGACCAAGTGGCCAACCAGGTGGAGGACCAAGTGGACAGCCAGGCGGTGGACCAAGTGGCCAACCAAGTGGAGGACCAAGTGGACAGCCAGGTGGTGGACCAAGTGGACAGCCAGGTGGTGGACCAAGTGGCCAACCAGGAGGTGGACCGAGTGGCCAACCAGGCGGTGGACCAAGTGGACAGCCAGGTGGTGGACCAAGTGGCCAACCAGGAGGTGGACCGAGTGGCCAACCAGGCGGTGGACCAAGTGGCCAACCAGGTGGAGGACCAAGTGGCCAACCAGGTGGAGGACCAAGTGGACAGCCAGGCGGTGGACCAAGTGGCCAACCAGGTGGAGGACCAAGTGGACAGCCAGGTGGTGGACCAAGTGGACAGCCAGGTGGTGGACCAAGTGGCCAACCAGGAGGTGGACCAAGTGGACAGCCAGGCGGTGGACCAAGTGGACAGCCAGGCGGTGGACCAAGTGGCAAACCGGGTGGCAAACCAGGTGGCAAACCTGGTGGAAAACCAGGCGGAAAACCAGGTGGCAAACCAGGCGGAAAACCTGGAGGCAAACCAGGTGGAGGTCCAGGCGGACAACCAGGTAAGTGGCCAGTGGCAAAACAGCAGCAAACATGGCATTAATACGACACTCAGGAAACTCATACAAGGTGATATTGACGATAATATGGCATTTAATTTAACCCGCAAGTTTCTCATCATCCCAGGTGACATTGTGCAAAATACGAAAAAATCCATTTTTTACTGCTTTATTATTATTTTTGTATTGTTATATGGCCTTCAATTCAATTCAAATATTAATTGTGCAGTAAAAAGGCTCGTACTTATGAGATCAATGATCAGAAACCTTGAAACTAAACTAAACTAACTTTATTTTTTTAAACTTTGTACCTGGAGTGGTTAGGAAAATCTGGTTTAAATGATATACCATATAATGTCAATATCTCCCTGTATATGATTTGTTCTTGAGGGAGAACTCATAGTTTACGCTCCTTGTTGATAGCTTGACCCAGACGTGTTAGAAATTATTTTACATGATTTAATCCATTTTAAAGGTAGAATCCAAAAAAAAAAACCTTTGTTATGCAATAATTAAATACGATATTTCATCAAATTCGGACCGTATAGTTGTTATCAATAGATTGGCGATTTAATCGGCGGAATTATAATAATAATTGAACACAATACGACAGTTTTGGAATATTGATTGCGCATGCTTTTTGTTTAATGACTGTTTTGCAGTCAATAGGAATATGAGTATTTGTGGAGATAAGAGCGATTTGATGACAACTTTTATACTTTGATGCTTTTACTCTGCTCTCATAAGTCAGAAGTTAACACAATTGCATATATTAATAACAGGACCAGGTGGAAAACAAGGCGGTGGACCAAGTGGACAGCCAGGCGGTGGACCAAGTGGCCAACCAGGCGGAGTACCCGGAGGTCAACCAGGTGGAGTACCCGGAGGGCAACCAGGTGGAGTACCTGGAGGTCAACCAGGCGGAGTACCCGGAGGACAACCAGGCGGAGTACCCGGAGGACAACCAGGCGGAGTACCCGGAGGACAACCAGGCGGAGTACCCGGAGGACAACCAGGCGGAGTACCCGGAGGACAACCAGGCGGAGTACCCGGAGGACAACCAGGCGGAGTACCCGGAGGTCAACCAGGCGGAGTACCCGGAGGACAACCAGGCGGAGTACCCGGAGGACAACCAGGCGGAGTACCCGGAAGACAACCAGGCGGAGTACCCGGAGGACAACCAGGCGGAGTACCCGGAGGTCAACCAGGCGGAGTACCCGGAGGTCAACCAGGCGGAGTACCCGGAGGACAACCAGGCGGAGTACCAGGAGGACAACCAGGCGGAGTACCCGGAGGTCAACCAGGCGGAGTACCCGGAGGACAACCAGGCGGAGTACCCGGAGGACAACCAGGCGGAGTACCCGGAGGACAACCAGGCGGAGTACCCGGAGGACAACCAGGCGGAGTACCCGGAGGACAACCAGGCGGAGTACCCGGAGGTCAACCAGGCGGAGTACCCGGAGGACAACCAGGCGGAGTACCCGGAGGACAACCAGGCGGAGTACCCGGAGGACAACCAGGCGGAGTACCCGGAGGTCAACCAGGCGGATTACCCGGAGGTCAACCAGGCGGAGTACCCGGAGGACAACCAGGCGGAGTACCAGGAGGACAACCAGGCGGAGTACCCGGAGGTCAACCAGGCGGAGTACCCGGAGGACAACCAGGCGGAGTACCCGGAGGACAACCAGGCGGAGTACCCGGAGGTCAACCAGGCGGAGTACCCGGAGGACAACCAGGCGGAGTACCCGGAGGACAACCAGGCGGAGTACCAGGAGGACTACCAGGCGGAGTACCCGGAGGTCAACCAGGCGGAGTACCCGGAGGACAACCAGGCGGAGTACCCGGAGGTCAACCAGGTGGAGTACCCGGGGGTCAACCAGGTGGAGTACCCGGGGGTCAACCAGGTGGAGTACCCGGGGGTCAACCAGGAGGAGTGCCTGGAGGACAACCCGGTGGCGGACCTTGCGGCTCTCCAAGTGCTAATGCTATTCTTGAATTCGAACGAAGTGTTTTAAAACAACTGGAAGAATTTTTGACTAGAAACAAGGAATTGCCGACTAGAGTCGAATTTTTAAAATTCAAGAGACGAGGTTAGTTAACTATTGAATAGGTATACCTAAAGTAAACACTTTTTGTTAAGAGACATTGTCACTTTATTATTGTAATCGATGATGAACAATCTTTACAAAACATCAAATTATGTACCCAAAAGCCATTTTTCCAATGAACCTAACTATGAATAGCCCCACGAAAGATACGGTTAAGCGCCATGTGAAACAAAATGATGAAAAATGAGGTACATTTGTATAGGCCCATGAATAGTGACGATTTCAAGCAAGAATTAAATTATAACTATTTTTTGTTCCAGTGCTGAGAGGACCTTTCCCTCGCCCATATTTATACCGTCCACGCTGTATCTGCAAAAAATAAGGTAAAAGACCTATTTTAATGTTAGTCTATAATTTTTATCTGTATCAACTCATACTCGTCCCCCTGCAGGGCACTGGCCTCCTCTACAAACAAGAGTATGATTGAGAGTAGTTAAACCATATAGTCCACCACGCTGGCTTAATTCGGGTTGGCGGACTTACATACCATAGAATTTTTATAAATCGCTATAGTATGCAGGTTTCCTCACAATGTTTTCCTTCGCCGTTTTAGTGCGTGGTGATTAATTTATCAATTGATTCGAAACCGCGACTACTAAGAACATGTTGGCAGCCACGTTTGGTCCGTTTACCAACAAAACACTCACACAACACAAACACTATATAATTATAGTATCGATAATTATTTAGCATCTTCATAAAGAACTCAATATTTCATACAAATTTTACACGAGAATGTATTTTTGAAAACTGTTATCTAACTGTCAAGTTATCCCATTTTTAAATTACGTAGTTTAACATTTCGTTGGTGGTAACGAATTTGACTTATTTGGCTTATAGTGCAAGAAGATGAAAAAGTTACAGTAGAGCAGAGCCTTGGATATTCCTAATCGCCCTTAAAGTCTGTATTGTTACCATGATTACTATTCGAGCGACTTTGAATGTAGTCTATATAACAACACGGGACTCTACCATACCAAACAAATTAATGAAAATTTCTCTATCACATCCAGTTTTCCTTACAATATTTTCGCAGTATTAACATATTTTACATTTCCAGGATCATCAGATGTCTACGCAACGACGCGAGGTATCGGGATGACAAAATGACCAAAGCAGGAAACACGGATTCCGAATTATAAATATTAATCCATATAAATTAATCATTAGTTTATAAGTTAGTTATTTTTAATGGTGGTGGTGTATACTTATTCGCACAATATATTAATCAGCAAGCATGAAAATTGTGTTTTAATTTTGATCTGCCTTTCCCTGAGTTCTTCATGATATTGACTAGTAATTTAAGATAAGGATTATTCTAATACTATTGAACGCTATAGTAGCGTAGGATTTTACTTTATTTTTCTTGATCGCGGTGTTAAATCCATTAATTAATTGCAAAATTAAATTACTATGTCACTAATTAAAAAGACACAGTATTTATTTATATTTTCAACACAAACTTACAGTTTTACCAATGCGTTTGTGTTCTTAAAAACAAACATTTTAGCTTACGAAATACTAAAGGTAACAAGCAAAGTAAAACAAGACAAATAAATATTCTAATAAAATTAAACAATCCAGTGAGGAAAAAAATAATTAATTTAAAATAAATAAATAACGTAAATTAAACTCGGCATAAACATACTAACAATCAAAGTGCGACAAAAACAATAAAGCAGATTCGTAAAGTTCACCCAACCTATCATATAACCTATATAGTTCAAATTATATAAGTATTATTCAAAAATAATTGTGAATATTAAATATAAAAAAATGCAAACGAGTCAATTTATTGTTTTTATATTTTATCCGTTAAAAAAGAAACGAAATAAAATCGATTTTAAAAAACAACCAACCTATTGCCGTTAGAATTTTCGTATCTATACTAATATACAGGGTATATTAAGACTACTACGGAAAATAAAGCCAGGTGGTAGTTTTAGTGACTTCAAACATAATGCACTAAAAAATTTAAAAACAAATGTGACGCAATTGTTTTGTTACTTTTTCCAATCTTCGTATATGGGCGGCTAATACATAGCTTGTTTCTTAAAAAATAGTGTACCCCCTTTCATTTTAAAAAAACGCTATGGTACGCAAGAGTTTAAAATATTATGTTCGCGATAACTATGGGTTTACCACCAAAACACGATATTTAAAAATATCGCAAAAATATGTTGTCGCGTTTATTTGCAAAAATTTTAGTTGCATTGTGTTTGTAGTCACTAAAACTACCACCGAGCTTCGTTTTCGGTAGCATTCTTGATATACCCTATATATTTTTTTAAAATAATCTATAGAAATTAGACTTTTAAAATTTACCCTTGTACAATCACTGATTGACGTGTCATAAATACAAAATTATAATGCAGTTTTAAGTTAACTTAAAAACATGTTCTCTGTATCTATATCCTCCTCTACAATCGAGAGTAGAGTAGGGAAATTTTCGGTGGTAGTCTTAACATACCCTGTATAATTGAAAAACAAACAGACAGACGACAGACGGAATCGAACTGGGATAGCTGAAAGAATTAACTTAATGGGATAGGACGGAATATAAAGGAATGGGATGAGACGGGATAGTATATGACGCGAAGGACGGGTTGGAACGAGAATTGACGGGATAAGAATCCCTAATAAAAACCTTCACCAGCACACCGACTTACACTACAGACCGGTGGATGTTGCTTGCATTTGGGTGCGCACTGGTCCTCAGGGCGAAAAGCGCCCTGATTCAGACGGTCCCCACAAATTGAGAGAAGATAGCCTATTGATGCGATTTGACATACTTATAGGAGGTTTAATTTAAAAAAAATTACATAATGGCATTTCAAATCGAGATCCTGTCCAATATTGAATACTCGATATTATTATCACTGAACATAACATACCGATGATAAATTCAACTGTGCTTTGCATAAATGAACCACGCGAGATAAACTATAATAATATTAGCGCCAATTTCCATCAAAGTATATATTCAAACAATTTAAATAACATTTAGAATACTCCTTAAAAAAACGTAATTTGTTTTGTAAAGCATTTATTTATTGTCATTGTATAACAATCCAAAAATATCTTTTTAAGATAAAAATAACTTTTACGTTTACCTATTACTATTTTTTACACGCTTTATATTAGCTTCACTTGTATGTTTGTTTGTATATTTGTTTGTATGTTTGTAACCGACTCCTTAAGACGCGATTTTGACCCACTTTAAACAGACAGATTTCATTCAAATTTTGCACACCTGTCAAAGACCGATGACAATACAATAATTCGATTAAAATATATGATTATCCTGATTAGATTCGCCAGGATTAATTATTTTTATAATTGATGACCATTGCTACTGACCACTAGATGGCGTATAGATGAACATAACTTACTGACTAACAGATGGCGTGATAACGTCAATAATGAATGTTTGCACTATTCATCACTAGATGGCGTTAACTTTGTATTCTTCAAGCGTCAAATGTTACTATTGACCAACAGATGGCGTTATGTTTTTATAAATTATAAATAAATAAACCAAACTAAAAAGTAGAAAATAAATAATAGTTTAAAAAAACTAAAAAACACGCTTTATATAGAAAACCCAACTAAAAAATAGAAAATAAATTTTCTGTATTCTGTATCAGCCCATATACGTCCCACTGCAGGGCACGCGCCTACTCTACAATCGAGAGTACGATTGAGAGTGGTTAGGCCATATAGTCCGCCACGCTGGCCTAGTGCGGGTTGACGGACTTACATACCATATAAATTTTTATAAATCGCTATGGTATGCAGGTTTCCTCACGATGTTTTCCTTCACCGTTTTTAGTGCGTGGTGATTGACTATCAATACACACATGACTCCGAAAAGTCAGAGGTGTGCCCTGGGATTTGAACCCGCGACTACCGTGAACATGTTGGCAGCCGCATCAGGTCCATTTACCAACAGGCCACCATGCACTTCACTAAATTTTAATAATACTGAATTAAGGATAGTGTAAAAAATTAATAAGAAAAAAATATTTTTTATTGTAAAAAAAGCGTGGGGTGCTTCTTAAGATATTATCAAAATGATAATCCTTCTACTTATATCTGTCGATAAAATAATTATATCTATTCAAAACATGCACCCCACGCTTTTTTTACAATAAAAAATATTTTTTTCTTATTAATTTTTTACACTATCCTTAATTCAGTATTATTAAAATTTATTTTCTATTTTTAGTTGGGTTTTCTATATAAAGCGTGTTTTTAGTTTTTTTTAAACTATTATTTATTTTTACAATTGCCTGTCTTGCACCTCAATATATAATTTAAACAAAGATACTTTATATTTACGAATTAACACTTTTTTAAATTCGCTGATAAAACACGTGTTGTAGATTTATGAATTTTTAGGAAACTTTTTTTGGGTGGGTGTGCGCGCGCGACTTTTACTAATTTTTTTTTGAGTATTATAACTTCAAAAAATACAGGTGTAAATTACATGTTTGGGATGGTTCGGATCACTGCTGCACAAAATGGGCCAATTAGAAAGCTTTTAACTCCTCTTAAATTAATTAATAATAGTTGAACCTGTATACTCGAATTCCGCAATAATAATAATTAAAACTATACACACAAATCTGTACAAAACAATTAACCCTACAGCAAATACTTGAGCAAATAATATAGGCCTTATAATACCTTCTACAATCGAGAATTCTAATTGGAAATCTTGGGCCGTAGAACACCAATAGCCAAATGCAAGTTGGTGAACTCAATTAAACTGTAGTTTTGTATGCGCCTTCAATCGCCCGCCGCTGAACACGAGTCACCATTTCAACCGAGAGACAGATTAAAAGTTACTTCAAACTGGATATGTTTGGTTATATTTATTTATTTATTTTAGAGTTACCAAAATAAGATACGTTATTTATTACAAAATTTTATTATAGAAAATATCCAAATCCAGTATTCGTGGTAGGTAGTTATAAAGTCTTATCATGCGTGGAATTGGTTAATTTCCCATATTTGTTTTGTGAAAACGACTCTTGAACAGCTTACAGACAGATAATAAAACTAATAGTTTTGGCTAACTTACTGGAATTCTTTCAAAGCTGCTGCATGTATAAAACACTGGTCCAATTGAACACCAAACACTAGCACCACATTGTACACAACATAATTGATATCAAAACACAGCAACAAATCAATAACGACTAATAGAAGTACTTTATTTGTAGCAATAACACTAAAAAGTATCACAAGAATGTACGCAATTAATGACTCGACGCGGCAGCGAATCACGCGTTCGAAAGTAGACGCGAGACTGTCCATGTATGAGCCAGCGAGAAAACATGACGAAACTACCCTACATTAGATTATTTTTCTTATATTTATCTATGTAAATTATAATAATAGGCATGACATTAAAAAGAAAATAATTAAATATTAATAGTTGGTTGGTGCGTGGTGGCCTGTTGGTTAGTATGTAAGTCCGCCAACCCGCACTAGGCCAGCGTGGTGAGCTATATGGCCTAACTACTCCCAATCGTACTCCCGATTGCAGGGTAGGCCCGTGCCCTGCAGTGGGACGTATATGGGCTGAAACAAATATTAAATATTTCGATATAAACTATACGTAATCAAATTAATTTTATTACAAAGACATAATGATACAGTGTATTAAAAACGGAGTACCTACTTCCAGTATGTTGTAATAAGACGAGGTTGAAACGTAAATAATAGTTTACTTCAAAATTTACACTTGAACAAAGAAATAATAATATCAGCTTTTGCTTTGTAGAACTAATGATTTACATATAATATACTTGCTTTAGTTTATTACTAGTGGTGAATCATGACGGTTTGTCTGGCTACATATTATAAAATGTAGTAAAACTTAATTAATCTGTTTATCTGTATTAAACATTTTTTTAGTTCATTGATTAGTCTAATTGCTTGTCAAATCAAATAATAAAATAAATAGCTACACATTTTTTATTTATCCCTTTAACTCTCAATAGGACTTAACGCCAGCTCTGACTGGGACGGCATGTAAAGAGATTTCTAGATGCCGCGACATCAATTTAAAACATTGGAATTTACGTCGTATTTCCACCAGATAAGTTTTGAATATACTTTTGTAAATAATTAAACCCCTTTTCTTTCTGTCTCGGTCTGCGCTGGCTTTCTACCAGTAGACGAATTTGTCAGTTGTTCATGTAAAGATAAATAACAAATACAGATTTCATACCAGTGAATAACGCCAGTTAAAAATCAAGATCAGCCACATTGAACTTTAAATTCAATAACTTCAAAGCCTAACTTCCCCTATGTTTGTCCCCTATAAACATGCATGCTGTTATATTTTTATATACCTAACTGATATTTTATGAGAACTTTTTGGCCCCATCAGCCATCAGTTCTCCGCGCTTTTTCCCCGTCCATTGCCACTTCAACTTACTAGTCCACTGGGAATCCTCATGCATTTACCAGGACACAAATACCAAAACAATGATACAACTATAATTTATAACAATTAAATTACCTTTTACCTCATTTATACCCGTCATGATATTCAATCTGACAGAGTTTGGCTATGACCGCAGGTTCGACCAACGATCTCATAACCACAAATCCAATCACGATACAATAAACATTAAATTAAAACACACATAGTATTTAAAATGTCGGTTTGTTCATTCATTACGACAGACACACCGTTTATGGAACAAATAGAGCGTTTTACAAACTCATAAAATAATCAGTCAACGGACCGTTGCGTGAAATGTTTCACATATGTTTCATCGTGATTGTTATTTTGAATCATCACCATATATTTTTTGACAGATTTTTAATTCAACAAATCTCAGATGGACTAATAATTATATCCGTATGAATTTGGCAAACTTTCCTATACATAGAAGATACTTTCAAGGATTTTGTTTCGGATCTTGGTGTTTGTGAGACCGAAAAGCCTCTCGTAGTTTCAAATACCCATGAAATGTCTCATGGGTATTTCAAACAATCAACGCATATAACGCCCAAAAGTCAGAGTTTTGGGAATTGAAGCCGCGATCACCCGTAAATACGGGTAAGACAAAGAAAACGTATTTAAAATAAAAAAAGTATTTTGAATTACTCTACAGAAATCAAATATGAAAAACATCAAAATTAAATTGTTTCAAAACATGTGTTACTTCGTTTTTATGAGGTTTATGAATCCACATAAAAATACGCTAATGCATAATTATATTTAAAACGTCATGTCGTCCGATAAGGCGTATACCTAAAGTAATATCGCTGCAAAATCACAGTACAAACACGAAATAAACTTGACAAATTGTCACGATTATTGGCAGTAAAATAAATTATCTTTGTAATAATAAAATATAAGAGACAAACCCTATATAATCGATGTACATTTTTCCAATCTTTTGCTTCCATTTTCAAATATCGCTATTATTGAATATTCCACAACGAACCAATGAAACGCCTATCCAAATTTTTCACATTTAAGAGACGTTTCGATTTAAAGTTCATGATTTAAAAAACATTGTAGAAATTAGACACCTATAAAAATCCTTTGAACTTTGTGGGCAACATGGCAAGGACTCGACATGATAGGAACATTTTTATGACGTTATGACGAGCAGAGCGCTCGCGTTCTCGAAATGTCATATTCGTAACACGTGCGGGCATTTGTTTCCAAAATAATTATTTTCTTAAATAGGCCGCCGGGTTATGCCGGTGGGCTATGTCGGCGGGCCAGCGGCTTTGGTGCGTAGTGTGCTTTAAGTTAACTAAAAAACGTACTACACAATAATGTTGTCAATTAAGATTACAAATACTTGAACTATGTATTTGAATATTCAAGAAAGTCCTGGGAATCTTGGTTCCAAGTCAGATTTTCTCTCTTTTCCCGGCAAAACCGTCTACTTGTAACGTTCTTTATTCCGATCTTGCCTCTTTTTCCATTGATTGTCATAAAGTCAAAGATGTTTATAAAACATACGAGTAATTAATAATTATGAACCATGGGTTTTAAAAACACTTTTAAATAACCCATCCAATTGGCAACACAGAGAGACGATGAAAACGAACAAGTAATGAGCGATCGTTGGAAAAAAAAAACCATTTGTATAAATTATGACAGGATAAGATGTGTTCCAAAGCTGATATTTTTTAATCCGCTTAATAAATTATTTACCACAGGATTTTTGTAGGAAATTAGTAAAAAAAATATAAGCTATATTCAATAAAAGGAAGACATACAAAACACGAAACAAAAAAATACAATAGCGTTAATTGCAAGTGTGACATTAAAAAAAATTGCTATTGTTTAAAAAAACTTTTACTGTCCCATTAATTGAATTGAATTGCATTGATTAAACCTATCTTGCAGATCTATTTCTTCTTTCTGTATTCCTTACTATAGGTATTTGATGTTATTACTCTCTATAGTGATCGTAGTGGATTAATGTAAGTGATAGTGAAAATCACGACTTCCAATAAAAAATAAACTATAAATAACAACGTCACTTAATAAAACTTTTCAAACTGTGGTGCGGCGAAAGTACGTAATGGCGGAGTACAGTTTGATAACATTTTTAACTTTATTTATAATATTTGTAACTGTTCATGGTGAGTAGTATTATTTAAAAAAGGATAATTTAAATTACTGAAAATATAGGCAGGAGTGGATATTCATATGGTATCATGGGTTAATATCGTTATCCATTTCACTCAAAGAACCAAAGGCAACCCAAAAGAAATTATTGTTACTTCATGGCTGTTTTCTGTGATATATCAATGACGAAAATAATTATTGTTATTTTAGTTTTAACGAGTTACAGCATGGTCCTACTGCTAATTAGAGACTTTCCCGCCCTCACACCCACCACTGCAAATCCTGTCAGCCAGGATCTACGGTGGTACACAAAGATATGACACCGAGCTCCGGAGCTTGGCGAGTCTCTCAGGGACACTAGCTTGTCTTCAAAGCTGCTAATTAATTTGTCAATCACTTTATGCATAGATACTGATCTGTATCAGCCCATATACGTCCCACTGCAGGGCACGGGCCTACTCTACAATCGACAGTACGATTGAGAGATACTGATGCTTTACATCTAATACTAATGTTACCCGCCATAGAAAGAAGAAGACAATCATTTCCATTTATTTCAAACTTATTTTCTGTCTGGTTTATTTAATTAATGTTAATTTATAGCCTTATTCAAAGACATTTTAACGTGATTTCGCCATCAGAAGGTGAGCTAGACAAACGCAAGAAATTTAAATTTAATATGTCAATATTTCAAAATGTTGATATTGCTATTTACGGAAGTTTACAATATCAACTTACAAAAGATATTTCTTAGACGCCCTAAATTTAGAATTAAAAAAAAAAGATATTACTTGGTTTGATGGCACACCACCGTCATTTAAACTACTTACACGATAATTTCTTGTTCTAAACGGAGCGTGGCGCTAGAATCGAAATAATCTTTTTCAATATTTTTCATGTACGAAGTTGCACCCTTGTACTATAAGCAATGGCCTACCGGACTGCCAGCCAGGCTTAGCGGATAGTAATAGCAGCAGTGCATGTGGCGGGATCTTTCATATGTGAGAGGCCATCTGGGTGGGTACCACCGCAGTGTCTATTTCTCCCCTCAAACAGCAGTATAAACGCACTGTTGTGTTTCGGGTTGAAGGGCATTGTAGCCAGAGTAACTACTGGACATATTGAGACTTAACATCTTATGTCTCAGGATGGCGAACGCAGTGGAATGCCAAGCATTGCTTTGTAATTCAAGGTGTTATTTGGTTTTGCTACTGTTCATGAGCGGTCGTATCGCTTACCATCAGGCGAACGGCATGCTCGTCTCGCCATTCATAGCAATTAAAAAAAAACCTGTGAAAAATTACTATATCTAGAATAGTGTGCCACTAGCACTAACGCTTTCTATTTATTCCAGGTACATTTTTACCACGAAGAAGCAGTCCATCTGTAGTATACAGCCCCGGTAAATATGATAAAAATAATTGGTAGTAGTTTAAAATATTGGTCAAATTATTTTATAACACCTAACGATATGTTTTGGATTGCATTATAATATTAACTTCATATTTAAAACGTTTAAAATTACAGGAAATAGCTACCCGGCTTCTCAATCAAACAACGAACAGTCACAATCGCCCAACGTTGCTGTCACTGTAAACAATCTCAACCAACAAGGTGATGTTACTTTATTTCTGTATATTTTACTGGTTGTAGGTCTCTCATATGTGAGAGGCCATTTGGGTAAGCCACCGCAATTCGCATTCGGTGTATATTTATTTATTTATAGTTAATAGTAATATTTCGATTTTCAGGTAATGGTACAGGAGGAGGTGATTATTATGATTACGGTGGAGGGTACGGCTACGGGTACCCAGTTGTATATTCACGGCCAAGAACTACATATTGCGGTACCTACGGAATAGTACGTATTATTAAAAGTAATTTGAAAAAACTAGCAGCCCTATTTGATTTCCATAGAAATTTCAAAAGTATTCATAGTCTACAAACCTGTACGATACCATTGAGGTGGTCTATAACCTAAACCCTCTATAATAAGAGACACATTCTTATTTCCTGGTGTTGTAAGAGTTAATTGGGGACTGTTCTTTGTTTCCTATCATAAAAATTCTAGAGAAGGTCTGTATTCTGCAGTAAAAGGTATATGGGTCGATATTGTTATCATACTGACTTCCTCAATTACAACGCCGAGGTCTCGGGTTCGAGTCTCGGGTCTGGCACAGTGATATTAGAATTTTATATTCAATATCAGTCCGGAATCAGGAATCTGTGGCTGATATGGCGATAGGTTCGTTCCCTGTCACATTTGACGGAATATATAAGGCGAATTGTGGGTGTCTTGGTAGCACCTCTGCCTACCCCGTCTAGGGACGAGGCGTGTGTTTATGTATACATGTATCATTAATTAAATCACTATAATTCTCGTATATTACGTGTCCAGTGTACTTTGTCACCTCGCATTTGCAAGCTTTGAAATAAAAATTCTGACTAAGAGATTCCCAATTGTTATGACCCACAAATATATAAATGAGGCTTAATAGATTATTGACAACTAGAATTAGTTGTCAATAATATATTTTAGTGATAGATATTTTAGTGTATGAATATTTTCAGCCGTTGCCATTCGGCTGAAAATATTCATAAACTAATGGCTCAGCTCGACTTCGCCTAGTTACTACCTACTACCTTCGGACTAGATACTTTTTTTAAAATATTCTGTTGCCTGTAGTCATCAGGGATAATACATAATTCTAATGTTGAACGATTTATTCAATTCAATTTAGTAGTTACAAACCCTATTCAAACAATCAAATATTTCCTCTTTATAATATTATGTATAAAAAATCTTCTTTTTACTTTACAGATTTCAATCGTGGTGAGTATAGTTTCATAGTTTAACTACAGTCACACATAAAGTTGTTGATGATTCGACGTTCTTGAAGTTATTCACTAATTTATAATTGGTCTATTGGATATGACGCCTGATATCCAGTATCCACATTCAATATTAAAAATATTGGTGTGTGAACTATTATAATATATTTTGAATAATTGCATATTGACATAAATATATGAACAGGCCGGAAGGCACATAAAGTGTTCCGACGTAAGTAGTGCAGCACTGAATTTGGTCGTCGCTCACAACGATTTTGAAAATTTCCCGATTTTCACGATCATTTTTTCGAAACTCTATATGTACTGAAGGGCCTATCCTTAGTTTTTTAAATAAATTTTATTGGATTTGATAATCCAACTCAGTATTCTATTACATTAAAGTCAATATTTCCAAGTAGTGACAGTATTTTACTGGTGGTAGGTCTCTCATATGTGAGAGGCCATCTGGGTGGGTACCACCGCAGTGTCTATTTCTCCCGTAAAACAGCAGTGTAAACGCACTGTTGTGTTTCGGGTTGAAGGGCATTGTAGCCAGAGTAACTACTGGACATATTGAGACTTAACATCTTACGTCTCAGGATGGCGAGCGCAGTGGAATGCCAAGCATTGTTTTGTAATTCAAGGTGTTGTTTGGTTTTGCTACTGTTCATGAGCGGTCGTATCGCTTACCATCAGGCGAACGGCATGCTCGTCTCGCCATTCATAGCAATAAAAAAAATAAAAAAATTCTAATGCCTAGTAACCAAGTTTACCTTTAAATCTTGCAAACAATTTACAATAATATGAGGATATGCAACATTGCTCTGAAAGATTTATACGGTACGCGATATAAGTAACAAAATGAATGAAACGCCATAGGCATTATTGACAAATATTGACGATCACTCCTTGTAGTGAAGACGGACTTCACCAGGACCTCAGCTGTTTCCTTGAACGTTCCAACTCCTCCTATTATTTACTTTGATTAATTTCGTTGCGGGTTAGACATTCCTGGGGACTCGCCGAGCTTCAATGCTCGGTGCCATCAAAATGCGTGCCATTGTTGATCCTGGCTTACAGGAGTTGCAGTAGCGGATGTTAGGACGGGACAGTCTCCAAATAATGTAAATGATATTTTAAAATCTACAAAAAGGGACTTAAAGCTTTCTTCTTTCTTTATGTTTCTCGAATAAAAATTCTTGTTTTTCAGTCGTGCACATTGGACGCTGTTGGACGTGTAATTTTCGGTTTTTGATCATGATTCAACAGAATACGAAGCAAACGTGGAAAAGCATTTAATATCACCATGTATATATTATGTATGTGTTATTAATTACATACAACTAATATTGAGCAGGTTATTGTTGCGTTATTACAAAAATATATATGATATATAAAAGAGTAATCAAAAACGATTCTAAAATAATAAATCAATTAATATTATTGAATAGATATAAGGACTCCAAGCCTAGTGAGAATACATATCTTACTATCTCTCTCATACCAGCGCCTATATTTTTTATATTCAAATAGCTTTGACGTCACAAATATTGTGAATTTTTATTACTTATCACATATCTTTAGTGGCTTAAAGTATGCTCCGTTAATGTTATTTCATGTTCAGTAATATACGAATTATATAAATATTAATTTAATATAGAAAAAGAAAATAAAAACAACACATGTTTATGATTTTATACGAAATGTAGGTATTTTTAAATATTAAGTTATATATTTTCTATAATCAATAATATAACACAAAGACAAGCATTTGCTAATATATTAAAAGTAATTTCAATAAATATAAACTCATTTTAATTAACAAAAGTACAAGTACGAATTTATTTTATTTTCACAAGGTATTACATATTTTTACATGTGTAAATGTATAAATAGAATGTAAATATAATAAAATAAATAAACGAAAACTATTTACTTTCATTTATTACTATAATAACACATTTTATCAGCGACAAAGCCATCCGACGCCGCACTTTAGCGAATGGATATTCGGCTCCATGATTTGAATATCAAAAGAATTTCGACAGCAAAATACATTGTGAATTTCGTGTCGGCTTTGAAGGTAGTCCTGTGGATGCTCCACGTGACAGATTCGCTCATAATGCCAATGTATCGAATACAAAGTAGCCAGGATAGGAACCGCATCCGATAGGGAATCTAATTTAAAAATAAATAAGTATGTGAGTAGCCCTTGTGTTTTTTGTAGTGGCTGGTAAAGTAGTGTAAAGAATCACATAGTAAATTTAGTTGAAATAAAGTAGATAGTGGTGAGATGATCTTTCACTTGTCAACACACCTATACTACCGGGCCTTTACGAGTACATTCATACTACATTAAAGATAATGTTTTAGTGTTATAAGTTATTTATTGCACTTACCGTTAAAATCAGCACCATATCTCCACGAAACTGCATGTTAAAAAGCAGTTCAGAAAAGTCTTGTTTTATTATTATTCCCTAAGTTGCCAGAGGAGCTAGCCAACTGCCTAATAGCGACCACCGGTACTCGTAGACTTAAGTAATGTAGGAATACAGTCAAGCCACAGAAACTCGCTTTAAAGCTATACTAGTATTATAAATTGCGTCTTATAAAACAACTCTTCCCTACACTTAAAAATCCATCTACCTTCATAAAAACTATCTTCAACAAAACAATGACACCTGAATAAAACTCTCAACCTATTCGATACCCTACACAATAATAAATGGTATGATATGCATACAACAAAGGGGATTTCGTTTAGGCGATGAAATGAGCCGAGTGGAGAAATGAAAGTGGCTGCTCCCTGCATCTGTGAACGCAAATCTCATTTGCCCTCACTACATGCCTCGGAGGGCGAGATTGGATCCTCCGACAGTTTTTTAAGTTTGTGTAATCGACAATACGGCGTTCAAATCCCGGAGGTGAACCTGGCATATTTTAAACCTTGTAAATATGGAAGATGAATGTCGTGAAAATAATACGCTTTTACGGGTGAGTTGCCTGGCATTTTTAAACCTTGTAAAGATGGAAGAAGAATGCCGTGAAAACAATTGGACAGCTTGTATAGGTGATTTTCTAGGGATAATAAAAAAAAATGAGATAATAATTAATGTTTCACTTTCTTACACGTTAAAGAAACTGTAATATGCTTGACAATGCAATACAATCCAAAGAGAATTCCCAAATAAAAGATGACGCTCTCCGGTCAACACTATTTTCCTGGCTTGGTCAAAACCCAATGTGTCTTATTAATAAACTCATATGAATTCACTATCGCCCAAGGCTTACTTAATACTTTGCAATTCAAAATAATCGAGTCAATTCTAAAGCCCTGGGCTAAAGTTAATCCCTCGTTTATCAGAGTTAATTAATAACGCCTATTAGGTACACACCGGCGAGATCCGAAACTCGACACACTTACTCATGTCATAATGACTGCCTACCACTATATTTTCCACCATCGTGCCTGTTCCCAATATCCGTAATACATTTAGATTAGGCCAGAAAACATAGCCTCTTTTGACCAGTGTATGAAACTCCTGTGTGTTCATACAGATAATCCTTTTCCTTTCTCCATCAGCTACCAATACCTATATGAATCAAAAGATAGCAGCTTCTATATGATTGCCAAGACTTACAATACTATAAAGTACTTATGAATGAGGATGATAACTTGGGCATCTTATAGAAATAAATGTAGAAAAATATCGAGTGAGCATCCTTCTTCAAACGAGGCTTAAAGAGAGTACTCTCTTTAAGATAGGCAGCGACTTTGTTGTGCTGGTCCCCTGGCACTGCAGATGTCCATGAGCAGCGGTAACCACTTTTTATCAGGCGGGCTACTAGCTCGTCTGCCTTTAATGTTTGGCAGTGAACTTCTTGTGGCTGATGAAAGTGTAAGTGGCTAGTGGCTACTTTCCATTTTAATATACTTATATTCGGCATAAGATGATCTGGTGATAGGTCTCTCATATGTGAGAGGCCATCTGGGTAGGTACCATGGCAATTACTGTAATATTATTAAACAAAGGATTAAATAAAACAAAAACTATTCAGTGGGCTGGTTTTATTATTTACATAGAAATTAATTTACATTTTCACATAAATCAAACACAAATTTTATTTCAAACAAAACAATGTAACTCAGAATTACACTGCAAGTTTTATTACAAATTTTTGGATTGTATTGTACTACCATTAAAATAAGTTACAGTTATGTACGCAGATGCAATTTTTATAAACAGTTATTATATATATATATATATATACACAGTACAAATTTATAATTTGCTATGGCGACCGTTGGATTTATCAGTATGGTAATTCTAGGATTTGACGTCATAGAAATTACCATCGAAATAGCATTAGGGGTAATTACAACTTTGCTTATACTTCTACATTATAATATTATACTAGAGGGGGCACCGCAAACAAAATGTTTGTAAGAAAAATGAGCGGTACTGTACCAGTCCTTCTGTTTCTGTCTCTATCACACCTACGCAGCAAGATCATATTCGCTCTCGCTTCACATGAGTATGCACATGGGAATCCTGTCCCAGCACAATGCGCACAGATTTTTTTCCCAATGTCCGCTCTAGTATAATACTTTAATGTACTATTAAACTAAATAAGTTATTCTCAGGTTATTGCAGCGGAACTGCGCTGCGGTTGGAAGCATGCGGAAGAATACAAATGTTAAAAGCACCCCCATCCTCTGAAATATTTGCCTATTTTCCCTGAAAGTCGAATAGTCGCAGAAAGCTGAACGCAAGCTTGCTGGACACTATATAAAATTGGCATTTTCTATGAACAAATAAATTGATATATTAATTATATACAATTCGCTTATCTCTTATTTATTGAAGCTTATATCCTTTATATTCTAGATTTCGCTCTCTTCTTTTCCTTTTCATAAATACATCCAAAGGTAGTCTGTAAAAAAGACAACTGAAATGCCTAGAGCAAGAAGAGAGCCATCTGTACTGTTTTGTTTATTGTAGTTTCTTTTTTTTATTTTTTGTGTGTAGATAACAATAAAATAAATAAATAAATAAAGAAATTGAGGTGAATTTATGTATGTGGAGTATAATATATCTTTGAATCTGAATACAACATATTTCAATCGTATTTAATCGGATAAATTTGTTTTTTCACGTACAAAAACTGCCAATGTAACTTATTGTAATGGTACTATACCTATAACAACATTATCACAGATTTAATAATATATTCAATTGTATGTACATTCACGCGTTAAATATAAATCTGTACACATTACCCATGCAAGCACCCGCACGTCACAAATTCAGCTAAATATTACATTATCTAAAGTAAAATCTTCTATAGACATATCTTGGTAGTGCTGGCCCTGGAAACAAAAAAAATAGTTTTGATTATTATATTTATCTACAAAGTGAACGTAACCATCTCATATACAGCGTATATAAAGACTGCTACCGAAAACGAATCCGGGTGGTAGTTTAAGCGACTTCAGACACAATGCAACAGAAAATGTTGAAAAAATGTGACAATTATTTTTTTGTTATTTTTTTATATGGTCGTATTTGGCTGTTAAATACATTTTTGCGTAAAATAATAGTGTATACCCTGTTATTTATAAAAACTCTTAGGTATAAAGGATTTTAAATTATTATTTTAGCAAAAACTATGGACTTACCACCCAAAAATGATGATATTTAAAAAATTATAAAAAAAAATTGTCGCGTTTCTTAGCAAAATTTTTAGTTGAATTGTGTTTTTAGTCACTTAAACTATCACCCGGCTTCGTTTTCGGTAGCAGTCTTGAGATACCCCTGGTATATGGGCAAATGGACACTATTGCAGACAATAGTGTCCATTTGCCTGTGCTATTATCCAACTAAACTAATAGGTCCTGTTTGAAGTTTCATACTTTTCAAGTTTAAAAAACATAGAATTGTGGTTTTCCGGAAAATGATATTGAAATTGTGTGAGTTACGCCTGGTTACGCCTGTAAAAAGTTATAAAGTATGAAAAGTCCAACAGTACCTATTAGTATAGTCGGATTTTGATAACCGATCATTATCAATTTATTTTAATTTAAATGACAAAATCTTGAGTTCGATTGTCAAATCAGATAAGGTGACAATTTCGCGTTGCGCCAGTTTTGTAGTTAGAACAACATGTTTTGCATAGGAATTGATACTTTGCAAAATATGACGTCAGACTTGTCGTAAACATGATTCAAATACTTTTACGACAATCATAAAAATGATATCATGACAAAAGTGGGTGAAAAAGAAGTTCTAACTCTTCAACGGTCTATGTAGTATTATGCAATGATTGAGAAGAATATGAAATTAAATAACATAGGTATAGAACCGACACCAAGGCACATGCATATCATTAAAATATTAAAGATGTTATGTCAACGCAAAGTTTATCATAATTTACCATACAGACCTTGTTGCGATTTCGTGACCATGACAAAATAATAAAATACGCCAAACATGCGCATAATTAATTATTACATTTTTATTCTCACACTATAAATTCAGTGTCAAAGGTCATCAAACATTATGAGAGATTTTTCGGTCACAATGCCCAAAACAAACTTTTGTGAGAGCACACAAACATTATCTCTCCTAGCGAACCAGGGGACTTGTATCTATATTAATATTATAAAGAGGAAAGATTTAATTATTTGTTTGCATTCAACAGGCTCCGAAACTACTGAACCGATATGAAAAATTATATCACGGTTGGAAAGCTACACTATACTCGGGTGACATAGGATATATTATCTTTATCAGTCGCCATATACATCTCACTGCAGGGCACGGGCCTACTCTACAATCGAGAGTACGAGCTGGCCTAGTGCGGGTTGGCAGACCATATAAATTCTTATAGATCGCTATAGTATGCAGGTTTCCTCACAATGTTTTCCTCCACTGTTTTAGTGCGTTGTGATTGACTATCAGTACACACATGACTCCGAAAAGTTAGAGATGTGCCCTAGGATTTGAACCCGCGACCTGTGTGAACATGTTGGCAGCCGCATCTGGATATATTATATTTAAAAAAAATAGGGATCCTTACTAAACCTCCAATATCGTAACCCAAATTACAAAAAATGCCTAAAATATTCTTTAAACGCGTGCTGCGAAAACTATAATATGTTGTTGATGTGGACTGGACCCAAAAACTATCTGCACCCGGGTGAAGCCGGGCTGAGCCGTTAGTGTATATTAAATATATGAGTCTAGTAGAAACTACGAGAGACATTTCGGTCTCACAACGCCCAAAACAAAAAAAATGTCGCGGACATACAATAATTTGTCTAGCGGCCCTTATAGCTTTATCATCATCTTATTCATCTCAGCCACATGAAGTCCACTGCTGAACATAGACTTCCCCCAATGATCTAAACATCCTTTATCTTAACTAATAGCGCTACCGAGGATGTCAGATATATGTACATATGTGACTGCTGGGTACATTTATTACCTTATTATACGACCATGATTGCACACTTAATACATTAATTAACAGTAGACCTTAATTCAGAAATATAAAGGTAATGCAGTCATTAAAAATATATTTATGCGTATTCGCACTACGCAGTGGTAGAGCATTTACCATTCCATCCTTATGTTTGTGGCTAATGTGTTTTCATAGTATATTTTGTCTTTTTTTAGCGCAACAAAGACTCAAACGATTTTAAAACAAGCGCAGTGAAATGTCTTGCTCTTCGAAACTATCGTGCTGGTCTGATCGAAATCGAATATGAACATGGGACAATAATAACGGGTTAGCTTCCGCCATGTATGACTAGCACTAAATGAGCCGATGCGTATATGCTAATTATATAAGACCACAATTCCTACAAGGATTTATACAACTTTAGATAAACGGAACCTTGCCAGCTACTCAACAAAATGGTAAACAAACAAGCAAGCGTCAAAATAATACACCGAAGGCAATTGTGAGCGTAACCAAGCGTTATTTGGCGCACGATACAAAAACATTTTCAATATGACCGAAATGAATAATCACTGGCTAAAACATAAGCACATAGTGCCGCAAGCCACTTGCGGGACAAACGCGTTTAAACCTTTCAATTTAGGGCACAAAGTCCCTTGATACATCGCTGTGTCGGATTTCACGCTCGTCGGTTCGGAAATGCACAAAGTTTCCTTTTGTGGCGTTTCTCATAACTTGATTTGTGACGGCGCAACCCTTCAGCCGGGTTCCGGCGTGGCGCCGCAGCGGCGAGACGCGTCACTTCCGTCACGCTGCAGGGGTTTAGTGATGAGAGGAAGCGACAGCGTATTGTATTCAAGTGATATAGATATTTGATAAACGCTTAGTAGAAGTTTTTTCTTAGTTTTATTAATTCGAGAAAAGCCTAATCGTCGCCCTATTGGTCAAATCGCACCGTGCATAAATGTAAACTGCTTATTGCTATTTTGATTCTCAAAACAGACTATACCAGGGGTCGACAACCTGCGGCTCGCGAGCCACATACGGCTGTTTGGATGTAAAGCTGCGGCTCTTTATACGCCAATACAATATATTTAAAAAAATACTATAAAATTATATTGAATTTATTCATGAGGATTACGCAACATTTCTATCTCTCAGCCACTTGTGGCTCTTTATAAACTTAGATATGTTGTTAATTGCAATTTTTGGCTCTTCCGACTCAAACAGTTGCCGAACCCTGGGCTATACAATTTGTGTGGGGTCGTTCGTTAACGTGGCGATAGTCCCACTTCAACCACATCTTGGGGCGGAAATAGAGTCTATAAGTAGCACTAAGTAGTGACTAGCCCCGACACCTATTCCGATATTTGGTCTTGCGTGACCCTCATACTGATTCTCAAAAAGAAAAAAATATTATAGTACTATGATTAACACATTTATGTTCTATATATCTGTCAGATGAGTGAATACGGGCAATGCCACAGCCGCTTAGGTCAAAGTGCATCGCATTTCGAACCTTTAAGTACCACAGGGCTATTAAAAAGCGCGGGCCTAAGTGAAGCGATTGAAACAAAAAAGGTTTGCGCTACTAGTTGGCCTCGCATAATGTATATTTCGTAAAATTTGCTTGTTGTTGCATGGTTATTGCTTTTATCCTAGCCCAAAGATTGTTACACTAATAAGTACAGGTTTCCCCCTACATTTTATGGAGTAATGTATAGTCTACCATGCTTATAGAAATATACCATGTAAAAATGTTAGTATATCAGAATAATAACATTTTTTTTTTCAACATTCACATTTACCTTATAATTTCTAATAAGAAAATTAATTTTGTTACAACTTTTTTTTGACAAGTAAAACCATAAGCAAAATGCAGGGTACAACACAGCTTGCAATCAGAATCGCTAACCCGCTTTCATATTTTTTATTCAGCTCAAGGTCACGTCAAATCGCTATGTTCATCGCTGCGCTTGCCACTATATCGCAGCCTTCATAAAGCAAGCATTGCACGTATTACAGACGTGCAAAGTTTAAAGTCAGACAAGCACCCATGTTCATTAAGAATAAACCGAAATTAACGTCATGTTCACATTTTAACAAGCAAATTGCTCAACTATTCCCGGAAAAGGATTATCCTATCACTATTCAACTAACAAAGCGTTTGAATTTGCGATTAAGATCAGCAATTTTACAAATTTTCGTCTGTATAGTATATAGCTTATTATAATGTTTTAGAAAATATTCGTGAGGAAGCCATGCTTAATAATTCTTTAGAATATTTTGAAGCGGCAGGAAGTAGCATGACCTTTCCATAATCTGTTTAGACTGCAAATCTATCATCAATGTGTAGTAATTTCGCCGTGCAAGTACAATAAGTAATATGTAAGTGTAGAATAAAGGACAAAAAGCTACTTGAATTATATCAAATAAAAAAGATAATATTATAAAGATTAATTTGTTTTTACCACCGATGACGCAAAACAAACATTCTTTTATAAAAGGAAAATACATGTCGCGACTGTCACAGCAAAAAAGCTTATGAAACTGTCTCAAGTTGGAAACAACGGAAACTTTCCAAGACATATCCGTTTTTCCACCCTCACTTAAAACAATTGTTTCTGAAAGAGATACTTCTAAAAAGGCCAATAAACAAACTACGAAAGTCGCAATAAATATTCTGTAATTTTTAACTATATTGTTTTCTTACAATGTTTTAAAAATAAAATTAACTTTTAACATATATTCATAATCTTCAGGACTGAATCCAATAGAGGCAGGCAGGGACTATGGAATGTTTTAGTATTGATTACTTTTAATGATTTCATTCAAAAATATGAAAACATAAATTTATTTTTAATAATTTATACACATATGTTATGCATTTTCTATCACTTTGTTTAAAAAATATATATTCTATTATTTATCATTTTGACACTTCGAATTTACAATACATAAGCTCACGCCTTTTTCTCAGAAGGGGTAGGCAGAGGTGCAAACATGACACCACAGTTTCGGCACGTATTTTCCGTCCCATGATATGATAGGGGGCGAGCTTATCGTCATATCGGGCACAAATTCCTGACTTTGGACTGATAATGAATAGTAAAATCCAATATCATTTTGCCCGACCCGGGATTCGAAATTATAACGTATTGTGTTCTTAATTTATTTATTCGAACGATTACCATTTTCATAAACGCACACGTTTATCATTGGTATACCTATTAGAAATTATTTAAAAGCCTTAGCGGCTCTATTTAGTAGTCAGTGCGACAGCTAATAAAATAAATCTTCATTAAAATATATATCTAAGAAATTATAAACACAAAACATTTCAATGATATTTCTCCACGAAAAACAAAAGGTCCAGCTAATGTAAATTAATTTAACAAGCACACATTGCGCCCTCATTTTTGTTCGCAAACATATAAATATGCATTGGATAAATATCAAAAAGGTTGAAAACAACGACGGCACTCCAATTAATTCGTCCAAAACAGTTTTATTTAATAATGAAATATACGCGCGAATGCTCACCCGCTTGGACTTGTGATATGTCAATTTCATAATTAAAATACGTTTGACCGTTGTCCAAAACGCCCCGGAGATTAGAACCACTCTAATTGAATGTTTGAATGGGCCCGTGCCCCAGAAATAAATGAAGTCATCGGGAAAACGAATCAAAAAGGCCTTTATGAATAATGTGCGAGGATTTTGCCTCCTTGTGACGGGATAATTAAATTTATTTTTCATTTGGTGAGTATGCTGTGAAATATGTAAGGCTTAAATATTTGTGGCCATTTGATATTTTGGAGTAGTTTTTGATCATAATATTCCTGTACTTGAAAATAAAGATTTTATACATTTTATCAAACTACATACAACCAAACCACGTAACTACATATTATTTAATTAATGCCCTCTGCCTGTCTTTTCTTACAGTTGCGTGATTTCGGCATAACGTGACTTATCAGCCGTGTATCAAATATGATTTGTTGATTTTGAATGATTTCTTAAATTTACGCGAATGTAACATATTAAAATATAATTATTAATTACGGATTTTATGTTAGAAAAATGTAACAATTAAATCCGTGATAAAATCCGTAATAGTTTTATTTCAATGAATTAATAAAAATTCTTATGTTTTGCTGATGTACATCTATTAATTATATTCAGTATACATGTTTAGAAACCATACAATGATAATCCTTTTCAGAAAATAAATAGGTCCCGTAGTAATTTCGGTCCCTTCCACATCGTAGAGTAAATTAAATATGTGTGCACTTGTCACATCTGTGCCTACCCTTTTGGATACCCGTTGCATTTATGGATTAAATTAATAAGTACACCCAAAAGTCACATAAACAGGGTATATCCAGACTACGATCGAAAACAAAGCTGGTTGTAGTTTTAGTAACTTCAGGCAAAAAGAAAATAAAAATTTTGCAAAAAAAAAACCTTAAAAAATATTTTTTGTATCCTATCGTCGTATTTTTAACGACGCTATGTGTACGCAAGGGCTTAAATTATCCTTTTAGCAACAACTATGAATTTCCCACCAAAACACGATGATATTTAAAACAGCACATTTTTTTATTTGTCACATTGTATTTGTAGTCCCAAAAACTACCACCCAGCTTCGTTTTCGGTCGCAGTCTTGATATACCATGTATAGCCCTTAACCCATAGTAAGATAACAAGCCTTGTGCCGTGTGTTATAAAATAATTGAGATATTGACTCATTGCTGAATCGAACCTGTGGCCTTTCGTTTCTCAGTCGGATTTTAACTAACTGCGCCACAAAAGCTGCCAAAATTATTCATAAAGGTTAACATCCGTCAAGCACAAGTTAAAGGAAACCCGAGTAATATCAACCAGTTTGCAAAATATGGCATCTTGACACCATTTAAGATAATATCAGAATTAAACATGCATAAATTATTTGCATATAGTTACTCATTCCGCCTTGGTTAAATATAATTAATTTATGTCTGACCGGTCATAATTATTTCCTTATCTCAGACTTTGTGGCTTAGTTGCCGAGTAGATGGATGTGAATTGAAAAGCCAAGAGTTCGTATCCCACAATATGTTGTATAGTGTGACTGCGACCGAACACGAAGCCAGGTGGTAGTTTTATTGACATCAGATATAAGCAACTAAAATTTATGCAAAAATACTCTACTTCTCACTGCTAGAAACTATAGTGCTAGAAAAACATTGTAGCCAGAGTAACCACTGGACATATTGAGACTTAACATCTTATGTCTCAAGAATCAGGAGTCAGAATAGTAATTCAAGGTGTTGTTTGGTTTGGCTACTGTTCATGAGCTGTCGTATTGCTTACCATCACATGAACAGCATGCTCGTCTCGACATTCATTATAACAAAAATAAATAAACCGGTATACACAGGCGGAACCCAAATCTCGGTACACTGTGGTGGGTCACTATAAAGGGAATTCCACCGCCGTATACGTGTTCACTGTCCGGGTTGATACTAATATCCTACCATCATAAAAAGTAAGGAAGTAAATAAAAACATAATTTTACTTTCACTTTTTAATGTAATATAATCCAAAACTTGAGATAGAAATGAGTATTTAAGGATGTCAAAAATTATCTCTCGTCTGAAGTACAATGTTGAAAGCCAAAAATAACAGAATGTTTCCTGCCTGAACCATAAAGAATCAATAAACTTGTTGTTAATGTATGTGCCGAATCTAGTTTAGCAGGTTTAGAGGAACTCTAAGCACCTGATGAATAAATCTGATTTCTTGAAATAAAACTAGCGTGTTTGTGATTAAAAATAGACATAATTTATTTGGCCATAGAAAAAAATTAGACGTAGTAAAAATTAAAATAAATAAATACACCCAACAGCCACATACATAGTCCTGGAGTCTTATGTCGTGTATCAGAAACTACGAAAAACTTTTTTTGGTCACACAGACACTCAGACCCGAAACTAATTCCTGTCGATCACACAAATATTGCGCCACGGAGACTGTCGAAATTAGTCATAATGTATATAATATTACGAAGACACTTATTTGTTGAAATAATTGGGATGGTGATTAAGGTGGACTTTTTATCGCTTCATTGGTCAAATGATAGCAAATCTGAGCTTTCAGACGCAAAGTAGGTACTGGGTTCGAATCGAGTTCTAGTCTACCTCGTAGGAATTCAGGAAATTGATTTGACTGTAATAATTTTTAGAAATGTGAACTTGTGCATGTCAAATTAGGTAGAAACAATTTTGAGAGTGAGACTCGAAGGAGAATCCAGCTGGGCTGGGCAGCATTTGGGAAACTTCGTCGGGTCTTTTCGTCGCCAATAACGCAAGGCCTGAAGACGAAAGTCGTCAATGAGTGCGTCCTACCCGTAATGACATACGGTGCCAAGACGTGGACACTGACGGTGGGACTGGTTCACCAATTCAAAGTCGCTCAACGAGCAATGGAGCGGGCTATGTTCGGTGTTTTCCTGAAGGATAGAATCAGGAATGAGGTTATCCGACAGAGAACCAAGGTGACCGACATAGCCCAGCGGATCAGCAAGTTGAAGTGGCAGTGGGCTGGTCACATTTGTCGGAGAACCGACAACCGTTGGGGTAGACGTGTTCTCGAGTGGAGACCGCGCCTCGGCAAGCGTAGTGTAGGACGCCCTCTAACGAGGTGGAGTGATGATATCCGAAAGATGGCTGGTAGCGGTTGGAGACGTTGAGCTGAAGATCGAGCCCAGTGGCGTGCCATAGGAGAGGCCTATGTCCAGCAGTGGACGCGAATAGGCTGATGATGATGATGATGCATGTCAAATGATTAGAACTTACTTTCAAAAATTATTCATATTTTTTTAATTGATGTTACCAACACCTTTCCGCTCCCTTTCTCAAAATGGCTATGCATTACATTTCTGATCAAAATAAAGGAAGTGACAAGCGACGTTTGCCTTCACATTATCAAATAGAGCTTCCTTAACGCATAGCGGTCGAATAACCATTAATTAATGTATTGTAATGCCTTCGGGCTATCGTTTCGATCAGTACGTGTTACTCATAAACTGTGGGTTGTGCAACGACCTATAGTTTAGAATGGAAATTAATGAATCACTATCTAGTTAAGTATTAATAAATAAAACCAACAATCACATAGGCCTGATCCCATAGCATAATAAGGTCGTAGGTATCAGACTAAAAGACTTTTTATCGTCAAAACATCCAGACCAGAGACAAATATTTGTAGAGCACACCAAAACTTGTCTAGGTGCGGAGATCGAACCCGTGTTCTCTCGTACCATAGCAGGCTTTTCACTAAACGCGCCACAGAGTCTGTCGAATTAAATTATGTCTATTAAACCTACATTATGCTTCTACTCTATTTTGTCCTAATTTTAAAAACTCTGTGTAGTAAACTTGGGCGTATTAAATAAAATTAATTTAATATTAAATAATGGTTTTAAATCGAGAGTACGATTCAGATCTCACTCTAAGGAGGCCCATGCCCTGTCGGACGTATATGGGCTGATACAGAAAACCCCTTTGTTCTAAATTATTTATATTGTAGCCTCAGGCCACACTAATACCAAAAAATACCTTTCGACGGTTGGTCGTGCGCGACCTTGCTGACCAGACACTCGTTTCCCTATACAATTTATTTATTTTCTTTTGTTGGCTATTGTCAGATCGATCACGAATATTTGCACACAGCTGACCATTGCATACTGTGACTTTTATTTTATGATTTGATGTACTGTTAGTTTTATCGAAATGTCACTGATTTAAGACTGCATTACGTTTGGTTTATTGGTTTAATGATAGTATGCGGTCAACTTTGAAGTGCCGGGTTTGATTCCTTGGTGGAGTAGGTCAATATGTGTACTAGTATTTTGGTTTTTAATATGTTAGATAAGTTGTTTATGACTGCTATGCTTGGTTCGCATAATTCACATATATTTTCAATATAACAAAATTGCAACAAAATTCTTCGTACATATATTATTTTTTGTAGATTTGAAAATCGGCTCTGTCAATATTTAAAATATTTGATAATATAATAAATAAAATATTAAATACCTAATTAAACTTTCCATGACCTTTGACACGAGTACGTATAAAATATGTAGAGGAAAAGGGGGTAGTAAAAATTCATAAAACGTTGATAAAATTGGTAGTACCGGGCCACCATTTACTGCCCTCCTATTGGCGGAAATTTGACAGAGCTGGAATACCCATTAATTCTTTGGAAAAACTATAAATTATTGGTTTTTGAGGTTGACGCTATTGAATTCCATTCAAATTCGTTTTGGGGTGATAGGAACTATATAAACTTTCATTAAATAATTAGCTAAATTTCACAAATACAGCAATGTTATCAACATTAAATAAAAAATCTAAGTTTTGGAAGTAACAAGTGTATGACAGTACTTCTTCTAGACATCATATACTCTAAGCTGATATTAATAATATATACGTATATAACTGAATATGACTCAAGATTATAATAACAAATGGAATCTGAACATTTAAAGAATGATCTTTCAATTTGTAATTGACGTTATCAGCTTTGTAATTAACAATTTACGAAACATTCTGAGTTTGGCGTTCAAACTTTAAATAAATTGAAATAGTTTATTTTATGGTATTTGACTTTCCACATTTGAATAGTGTTTTCATATTCTAAAATATTTAAATAAAACATATCTGATGTTGTTTTTTCTTTATAGCATTTAAATACATATTTATATTTCAATTTTATTTTCATTGGTTACATTTTTTTATTTCATTTGCCGTGTTTTGTAAATGATGTTTACACCTGTGCTGTGTGTTTGCTTCGCTGCGGAGGCTGTTTAAATTATGTAGTAATTTTCTCCAACTAGTGATAATATGATATGTAATAGTAATTTGAGACTAGAAAAAAATATTCAACACATATCGATAGCTTAGTAATAGGTGAGATAAAGATGAAATTACAGAGAGCCCACGCTGCTCATACGTTCGTTGTGCCCTGAAGTATTATTATTGCATAAACTAGTAACAAGTAAAAAATCTAATATGCAATCATTCGTTAACAAAAAAACAAAGTCAAACTGCATGGTACAATAACTATTACAATACAATTCAATATTCATATTAATTCAATTCAGGCATTGCCTCATCCATAAGAATTTAAGCGATATTAGAAACCGTGTTTCATTGTGTATGAGTGGCCGATGGTGAATTAGTGGCAACCGACTTTCTAGCCTACTACCTCCGTGCTGACATGCATAATTGTGCAACTTAAAACTATATAGGGCATAAATAAAACATTATGGAATTCATAAATTTATTACATAAATTATTAAACTAACATGGGCACTATTTACAGCTTAAAACAATAAAAACAATATCACTTAGTTAAATTACAAATCTGACAAAAGACGCCCATCGAATTGATCCATCAATTTCGATATTTGAAATGTTATAACAATATCCCGATTTGGTTAAGCTCCAATATCTTCCACTACGTCATGCAGTACAAACCCATGCATATTAAACTGTAACTACTAAAATATTTAACAAAAGTAATAATTTACTATTAATACATCATTCCACATGTACATTGCAGAATGACATATCAAATATTTTAGATTATACGTATTGTAACGAGACATTTGCTAAAAAATTCACTATTAAAAACTGAATAAATAATTAAGATAATAAAGATAATATACATTGAAAGAAGGATATAAATAAATTGAACTATATGAATCTATTCAAGGTAGTGCAAAAGTTATCACATTTTTTTCCATGTATTGTGATTAAATAAAAACAAATTTATTTGTCACAAACTACTAAGTACGGCGTACATATTCAGCTAATGATAGCTGTTATGAAAATACAATATTAAATAGATATAAGAGTTCGCACGTTGTGGCCAAGACATAATAAAGGACAACTTTGTTAAAATGCGTGCCACAACTCAAGGCTGATTGTTCTGATAAATTATTTATCATGGAAGATTTTATTTATTAAATAATAATACAAAAATAAAGACGAACAGCATAAAAATATATTTTACAACTGATACGAGTTTACAGCAGTACATACCTAATAAACAATAATTAAACCTGATATTGAAATTATTATTACACAAAAAGTTTAGTTTTATAAATTGTGATAACTTTGCGCCACCTCGTATCGTTACATTACGTAGACATTAGTGCTCCATTGACTAGTTCATTTCACCGTCTGTAGAATTTACCTGTGTTGCTGGGCGGCACGAACCCGTAGCCAGAGGCGCCTACCCTCACTCCGCTGGTCTGAGAGGGGTCGCTCGCGGGAGACTGGGGGAATAACACTGGACCTGGAATTAAATAAATAAATAAATTTAATTATAAATAAATTCAAGTAAGAAATTACTATAAATAATACTAAGTATAGAAAATATTTTGTATATGGAGATTAAGTGCTATGTGTATATTGTCATAAGAGGTCTTTAATTGCCTACTTGACTAATAAATAAATTTCATTTCATTTCCAGGAACGTTAAGACTATGCGTCACTACCGGATTGAATCAGTGACTAATTTATGATCTGAATGGCTGATCAAACCAATGATTGTTAAACTGTTGGTTATCGAGGTGTGTGTTTAGGTGTTTGATTAGGGAGAATGACGAGATAAGCAGAGCGGTCATGGTAACCAATGTCTGCCCAAAAACAAAAGCAATATCTTTCAGAATTTATTATTATTTATATTTCAATTTTAGTTTCATTGATTAGTTTTTATAAACCTAAACCGGACTAAACCGCTAGTGAATAAAAACGAATGACATTGCACGGTTAGAAAAACAATAAGTAGGCATCATCATTCATCATCATCATTGTGATCATTGTGAATTCGACAGAGCTAAGCAATATGCAATACCGGATCTAAAAAGCTAATTTCATTAAGTCACAAGACACGTAAGGCCATGCGAAGATACCACTAACTCACAGAAAGCCGACTTGAAGTAAAGTTTAGCTGTTGCGTTTCGATCGACAGTGAGATTGATGGAAACTTTAAAGATTTGTTAGAATTTGTTCCTGTGATTCTATTGGCTGGAAAATTGATGATACTAGAACTAGTTTTATTTTTATTTTATTTTCATGTTCACCTGATGGTAAGCGATACGACCGCTCATACACAGTGACAAAACCAAACAACACCTTGAATTACAAAGCAATGCTTGGCGCTCCACTACGCTCGCCATCCTGAGGCATAAGACATAAGTCTCAATATATCTAGTAGTTACTCTGTCTATAATTTCATTGAGACCAAAACACAAAACTGCATTTACACTGCTGTTTAGTGGGAGAAATAGACATTGCGGTGGTATACGCCCGGTTTGCGATAACAGTGCGCGATGGTGGTAAACTTGTCATGGACCACGCAAGTGTGTTCGTGTGGACGGCATAATATTATCGAGCAGATGATATCATCACTTACTGGATACTCTATTTGTACAGCATTACATATTACATCAAGCTTATTAAATAAACATTTCCTGCCAGTGAAAGAAATATGCTTGTACGTATACTTTTTATGACCCCATAGCTTGAAGTTAAGGTGTTCAAACACATCACTTAGATACTATATCATGTCATTTTCGTAATATTACAAAATTATAAGTGCGTTCAGCTGCCAACACTATTGCCTTCTGAATGACACGGCAACAATTATTTTTATCGGTTTAAATTTCCTCCTTTCCAAATGTTGTGTGCAATATCCTTAAATACTTTTAGTTTATTGTATCGTTAAAGTGTTTCACAAAATATTATCATTCTTTATAATATTACGAAAAACATTTTTTTAATCTTTCATATGTCACTTCTACTTAATTGGCCTAAATAAACCTTTCTTATATTAAATATATTTAGCAGGACCAATTTATTTAATAACTGTATTCGAAAGAAGAGTTCAAATTTATTTCTAGTTCAAACAGTACAAGGTTTCATAAACTTGAATATAATAAATGGATCCGAGGTATCTACCTATGTAATAACAATAAAAATGATATTAATCATACTAGTCTAAAACATATAAAAAGAAACACAACCAAAACTGTTTTAAATTCTAAATATTTTAACCAAAGTTTACACACATTGGCTATAAACTAGCTATAACTTCATAACTTCAAGGGAGATTGTTGACAGACAGATTTGATTCATATGCTAGATATCCCAAACAAGGTATACTTTAACTAGGTCAAGGTATATGGTATCAACAGTATATTAAAATACCATTGTTATAAACTGGTGGTTGGCCATTCGTCTCCAAATAAAACCCATACGAACCCATTTAAACAATTTTTCCGATCTAGATTTAAGAGCAGTCAGATTATTTTCATGGCCTTTAGCAGACAGACGAGCATGCGTCTGATGGTAAGCGATAACTGCCGCTCATGGACCTTCGTAACTCAAGAAGTCTAGCACAACTAATTCGCTGCCAACCATAAGATGAGTAATATCCAGTTGTATCGACTGAAAAGAAATTGGCGTATGGCTTTCGGAATATTTGTATCATCATTGGCAGTATGAAAATTCTTGGTTTAAAAGCCTCGAAGGGTTTAAAGACCAATAGAAGTTGTACCTTAATTTTTATCTCAAAGATTGTAGATAAAACTGTCAATTAATGCCTTCATAAAACGTTCATCATAGTAAATTATTATTATTTGTCAGCGTCGCACGCCGCGGTCAATTGTTAATCAATTGTCGTGATCTTATCATGTTTGACAATAGAAAAAAATGTATATTTGACATTGTTCAGTTAACAGTTGTGAGTGACGTTTATCGGCTTTCGAACAATGCAGATCAAGGTTATCAAAGCTCTAATTGCAATTTGGAATATTTTGTTAAATAATGTAAAAAAATAATTGTTTTGCATAAACAATTTTAGCCTGGTTTTTTTATCCTCGACACTGTTTCGATCGAGTATTATAATATAGATTTTACGTAGTCTAGTATTTTCGTGATATAAAGTCATTGTTTTTTATCACAATAATAACCACTGCGACTAATAAATTTAAATTGCAATTTTGTTCGTGTGATTAATTTATAGTCTAAATATTGACTTCACAAAATTCTATACATTATTTTTAGGGATGAAAACCTTTTCAGAACTTCGAGCATACCAACCATAGCCGAAAAAATAATAATATATAGTTTTTTAAATTAATATTACAAATACAATCCTCACCCTACACGAAGATACCAGGCTTATGTCGTAAATATCAGAAAATACGAGACTTTTCAATCTCTCAACATTAACACCTATTCAATGCCGGGATTCAACCCTGTCTCTCTCGATCCACAGCCGGCTAACTACCAGGTATTGCTCCACAGACACTTAATTAGGCTTTATACATCTAATTTAAGAGTTCATTATTAATCAGCATTTAAGTGGTGCTGAATAGATTCGTCCATTGTATCACAAAGTCAATCAAGAACAAGGTATTGTTCGTTATTTTCAATTAAGTTATATAAGATGGAAAATAAAAATAATATTTGTAAGTGCATCAGCTGACTTATTATGCAAGGCGTTATGTAATGAAGAAATTGAACCGGGCCGGAATTGAATCTTCCAATTCATTTAATTTATTTATTTGCACAAACAGTCGCAAAACTGAATTGATTGTCAATAAATGACTCAGATATTTCTTCGCGAATTTTTGGTCATGTAATACAATAATTTTAATTTAATACATTCACAGTGAAATTGGTCATTCATAATGGGACATCAAAATGAAAACAATAGCAAATTAAAGTAGTAAGTTATTAAACTATAACTGTGAAAGAAAATATATTGAAGAAACCTGCATACCATGGTGATTGGTCAGAATTTTTGACGTGACAACGTCTTAAATTAGGTTGCGGCTGGGAGTCACTTATGAAAAAGTGTAACGCCCGGTAACGTTACGATGAGTCACCGAACGAGAGAGAGGCCCGCCGAATGCCTTGCGTCTCTCTCCCACTCAACTATGATCTAATTATAGTTGAGTGATTAATTTAATTATATTCATATCAATAAATATTCTACCGAGAAAAAGACGTTGTCACGTAAAATCTTCGCCCGTAAAACCGACTTTACAGGCAACCATTTTTTTTTAATGTATGTAAAGTTCGCCAACCTGCACTAGGCCACGGTAATGGACTATATGGCCTAACCCCTCTCAATCTTAGTCTGGAGTGTAGAAGAGGCCCGTGTCCTGCAGTGGGACGTATATGAGCTGATACTGATACAGAAGTTATTATATCTTGATGAAGTTATAAAATCCGAATATTCGAAATATATTAAGGTTTGATCCCCATTCGCATTAACGAATTTTATAAGATATAGAATCACATTATCTTTGCAAAATACGGTATACTATCAAGAGGTCTTTACGAAATGCGAAAACGAATCCATTACTGATAATATACGCAACATCGTTCGACCTTCACTGGCTGAAAATAAACTTCCTTCGATTTTCCGATTTACCTGTTAATGTTACACTATAGCGACTTGCGACCTTTTAGTTCCCCTTATCGTGTGGGTGGAACCTAACACAACAACACTAATTTAATAATCCAAGTCTATGTGTATATGTAAATATCTATTACACAAACTGATAGAACACGATTACGGCCCAGTTTCAACGTGCGCTGAATGAACAATTATTGTATGCGGAATTTAAATTACCCTACTTATATCTCTGTACTTGAAGACGATTAGAAGCTGTTACAAGGATCGATACAATTGTTATGGTATAATCACGCTGGTATACGGTGGGCTAGGCAGATCAAGTACTCTTTGTAGTACCCTTAAGTATTCTTTGGTAGAGAAAACAGTATAGTCCGAAGTTTATAAATTAATTCATCGATTTTGTTACGGTAGTTGGTGCAGTACAGATATACATAAGATACTTCTCAACAGAAAAATCGTAACACCTTATGCAAGATTATGTTTTGTAAGGATTATCAGAAAAATGTGTATATTTAGGAATATATGTCAAATGTCGTTAAATAATTAATAATATGAGGTTTAGATTTAGGAGACGTATATTTATTTATGTATTTATAAGCTTTATTCTGCACCAGTGACAAATATAAATAAATAGCAAAAAGAACAAAGTACAAAAGTACAACAATAATTGGAGGAATAATAAAATAGCATAACATTATAGTTCACAACGCTGATCTAATGCGGGTTGGCGGCCATCAGATATAGAAAAGCTTTCGAAGATCTTTCAGATATCTACTATCGCTTAGTGTTTTCTTACATAACCTTAAGTAATATTAAACATGTCGGATTAAACTTTGCCATCTAGAAACCTAAGAAGATGCAAATGTCTGCGTTAAATTCTAAAACAATATCCCGGAAATTGCAGAAATGTTAAATACGATTACTATCACCAACTTTCTATAGAAATATCATTTCCTATGAAAGCGCATTCTTAATATCGCCGGATTAATTCCACAAATAAATACTTCATAATTTTCTTTATCTTGAAATTGCTTCCAATTTTTAACCGACTTCATAAAAGGAAGAGGTTCTCAATTCGACTGTATGTTGCTTTTTTGTATGATAAATTATTGATTTTTGTATGATAAAAAATTCACCGACTATTATTTCTATCTCATATTAGAAATGAGAGAGAGAGAGAAAAAAAAACAAAAAAATAATAATATAAAAATAGTTTTATGATCGTAATTAATTATTGTAACAATCAAACTCTTTACAAAAAAATCTGCACAATGTTATTAAAAGATCTTATGAAATTCAATGCGCAATACATATTTTCTCTACTGTTTACATTTTTTCGCAATGAAATTTTTTTTGCAAACTAATTAGGTATAATTAAGTAATTATATTCAACCTCGAACATAAAATAATAAAAATATCGATTATACGTTATGTATTAGCTACCTACTCATATTAAGGCGCATTACACAAGTAATTGCGTTTAAATAAACAAATAATTACTTTCATCGACCTCAATCAGAACACTAATTATCGACATATTAAATTACATAGGCTTTGTCCAAAGTAGGTCTGGGTGAGAACGACTAGAGCATACTAAACTCAATGCTATTGGAAGATAGTTAATGCTATAGTTTTATTTTAGTAACAATCAAAACCCACACTGATAATTATATATCGACCCATGTGCTGCCCCATTGCTAAGCAATGACCTACTTTATGATTCAGAAGGCTTTTCGCTTTATCCAGTTTGCTAATCGAATTCGGATTAGTGGCCTTTAGATACAGAAATGCTCGGGAAAAATCCCAGTGCAGGTTTCCTAACGATAATTTTCTTTCTTCACAGTTGACACAAAGAATGATAAATAATAAATTAAAAATAAATGCGCAAAACGCAGTGCTTGATCACGATGATGGACAAAGTCATGCCAACCGCATATGTTAGCACTTATCTAGAAATTTGACACATCCGCGTGGGTCTCTGAAGTGGATTTTACATATAAAATACAACGGTTTTGTGGGAGTGCATGCAAAATTATAAATATTGCCTAACTCTCTCAATCGTATTCTGAATTGTAGAAGAGGCCCATGCCCTACAGTGAGACGTATATGCACTGATGCGAAAATTCTGCTACCAACAAAAAACTGACCAAAAATATATTTGATTCTTTTCTCGCGGTCGACATTAATTCCTTACGCGTTTCCTAGTGTCAATTGAATTTTTATGCACGTACAATCCTTTTAACGCGTCACCGTTTACCTATTCAACCTTCGTACAGTATTATCGAATAACCTTTGTGAAGGTACTTATTTGGATTGATTGACAAAAATAAACTGAGATTAGAATTTTACAACAATTATATACGACAATTATAATCAGGCGTTGAGAAATAGGCAGACAGTGATGACAATCTTTTTTTTTTATTTCTGGCAGTACTGCGTTCTATCAAGATACAAATGGCTCCCAAGGGTGATCTATGTGAAGACAAGTCTAGAGCTATAATTGCTCCAAGTTTGTAATCTTCCCTTGCTTATCTATTGAATGCTTGTAAATATACCAAAGGCACATTTACGTAATAACAAGACGTATTTACCATTACTCATCATTCTTCACTAAAGTGAAAACAACATAATATATTGCATTGCAGCGTTTTTAATGTTCAGCAGTGTGGAATTACACAGAAGACAATAGAAGATTGCATTGCAGCGTTTTTAATTTTCAGCAGTGTGGAATTACACAGAAGACAATAGAAGTAATTAAAAAGTCTATCTGTAATGATATTCCCACTAGCCAAGTAAAATAGCATCGCATAGCTAATCTCTATATGCGCGTAACAAGATGGAACACAGCCGAGTAATAGGACCAATAAGTGGACAGTAATTACACCAAGCTGATCCATTCAAGGATATTCAAATAGCCTAACCGACTGAACATTACAAATTGTGGCCGATTTATTACTTGTTTTTGTTACAATACCGACGTTTGTGTCAAATTACAGCTCATTATCTTTTTGTCTTAGGCTAAATTTGCACGCGTGCGCTATAAATCAAGTAATAATAATTTGCTTCGTGTAAAATTAGGAAATTTTGCAAACTTATGCTAGGATGTTGACAAGCTATATTTATAATGGTAATTAGTTGAATAAAAAAATGAAATGTTAAAATATTAACATAATTATTAATGATTTTTTTTAATACATAAGATAATAGTCGATTTTCTTGTACATTTTTTCATATTTTTGTACTTATGGCAGAATTTTTATACCAGTATATTTCAAACATTAGACTTTATTATAATAATGTTATTAGTTAAACAGATATGGTGCAATGTTTAAAATCTATAATTTAGTCTTTATCGCTAGTATCCGGAGCAAAGTAAATACTCGATACATTATGATCGATAGATTATTATATGTCATCAAGTGGTCCGTATGCTGCCAATTTCATTAATACTTTCTATTAGCGTACTGATATACAAGAAGATATAGCGGTTAGTCTATAATCACAAACTATTCTCATAATCTCAACGAGAGTTCCATTGCAAAGGGTTAGGCCATAGTCCACCACCTTAGCCTAGTTTAGGTTGAACTTTACAAATCAAAGAATATCTTAGTAAAATCTCTATCGTAGGCAGGTACTAAAGACTTCTTCGCCCATTAATTGCTGGTAATTAACGATAATCACATGACTCCGAAAAGCTAGTGGTGTACTCTAGGCTTTCAACCCGCGACCACCGTCCTGCTTGCCTCGTCAAGTTCGATTAACAACAGACCACCGCGAACTTAATGAGACTAAACGAAGTTGTAATATGCAACACCATTCTACTGTTTGACATAAAATGCCTTATATTGGAACGGCTCATTTGAAATGGTTTTGTAACTATCGTAAACCTAATCGAGAGCAACAGACAATTACATTGTTAAATGTATGAAGTAATAGCCATAATGTTAGGGTTCCGCACAAAACAAATGAAAACGCCGCCAGCACTCATTTAATAATAAAGGACCATTATAAAAGAGAGTAGAACTTTGATTCGATATTAAACGCTTTGGATATAATTTAGTTTATATTATTTTAATGGAGTACATATTCTTATGATTACAGAATAGGATTATAGAAAGGAGAATAACCATTCATGTTAGCCAAACTGCGTTCCAGATACGACAGATAAGACAGAGGACCAAGGGAACCTCTTGTTTCGGTTGAGTTAATTTTTACAACGAAACTCTGATTTGGAAGCCAAGGTACTAAGGATACGAGAATATGAGGCAAAGTCGAAGAATTCTTAAAACTTTTAGAAATGAAATGAAAAAAAATGGGCCTAAGTGCTAACCATTAAAATCTGCTATTAAACTGATAAAGTCACTACCATCGAACATTAACCTCACCGAGCACGCAAAATATAAAAACAAGTTCTAAATGTCCAATTTAAATGTACCTTGGAATATATTATGCAAATACAGAATCCTTCCTGACTCAAATATGCTAATAACTTCCACATTACAGATAACAACCCATTAGACTTTTATTAACACTAATTACATACAGAACCTGGGATTGTTGGGTAAGCGTACTTGACCGTTTTTTTTAATCTGATACAATTATAATTGTGAAAGATATTCTTTGTTTTTTGTATGGAGGCATTGTCCTATTTCTTCCGACTTTGTTATTAATGTGTATTAGTGATCAATATCAGATTAGCTTCCTATCACATCATTCAATGTAATTACTAATTAATGTAATGTTAGCGTAAGACTGCCTCGGTGGCGTAGTTTCACTACGGTACGGTTACAAAGCTGAGGCCTCGGGTTAGAGTCTTGGGTGATATTTAATTTTTCTATTTATTATGAGCCCAGTATCAGGAATCAGTGCCCGAAATGGCGATAGGCTCGCCTATTGTCACATCGTGGGACGGAAATGCGAAATGTACGTGTCCTGATAGCACCGCTGCCTACCCCTTTTGGAAAAAAGGCGTGAGTATGTAGAATGTATATAGTTATAAAACGTATTTCAGCTATATAATTTTTTGTCCCTTTCGAACGACTTTTGAATTAAGTTTTAGCGAAGAAATCAGAACATTCCGTACAGTACATGCCCCCATAAAATAAAGAAGTTTCACTTCAAAAACAAAAAGGTGCATGCTCACAGATATTTTATATATTTTTTTCTATATTTTTTGTATATAGAAACTTCACTGGATCATTTTGCTCATATAATTTACTTTTCTGTTGTTTCCCAAATACATATAAAATAAATAAATATTTCCCGGTATATCCGCTCTCTTGGTCACGTGACCGTTGCATGTTGCCACCCATTTAGCGGCTGTGTTCGTGCAGCCTTAGCCGATATGTAGACGACCTTGCGGGCCGGATCGCGTTGCTATGCAGTTTTAAGGAAGAATATAACTATACAAACGCGGGATCATTGCTTTGTGGGAAAAGTGAAAGCTGTTTAAGAGGGCTCTGTACTTTGTGTGGTAGTTAGTGTATTTTTATTTATGATCCGAGGCAGGTATTCGTCCTGCAACTTACAAATCAGATAGTCCAGTTTGAATAAGTATTTTTGCTTCAAAAAATCTTACACGAATTTCTCGTGACTGAAATGTTTGAGGATTGTGATAAAATCCTTTATATCTTAGGGCTGAAATTATTATCATATACTAGTCGTGTATGATGAATAATTGAAGTTTTATACCAACATAAAAAAATCAGAGCCAGGTACAACGTAATATTTACGTACAATCTAGAAAGGAAGGTATTTAACTCGGAAGTTCTTCATAGCATAATAGGCAGATATAAACGCACCGTTGACTTAGAAGGTAACGCACAGTCCAGCGATCGGAATTGGAATTCCTTTGTAGCTGTCTTCCTTATACTCATGAACATAGCGATCCCTGATCAGACAGTGGACAAGCCGGCATAATTGTGTCGATTAGTGAGAGATAACTAAATAGGCCCAACAGTCACACACATAGTCCTGACCCCACACTAAGATTGAGTCTGATGTCGCATGTATCAGGAACTACGAGATACGTTTTTTAGCGTCACAAACACCCTGATTCAAAACAAATAGCTGCGGATCACACAAATGTTTGTCTCGGTGCGAGAATCGAACCCGCAGCCTTACGATTTACAGCCGGCGTCTAACCAACTGAGCCACGGAGGCTGTCGAGAACTGCCAAGCTGTACATGATTCTCACAAGTCCAATGCTTTACTTTTAAATTAAACATTAGGTGACTATGCGGTCACTTAGTCATGGCGACAAAAAAGTTTAAAAGTCAAATCATTCTGCAACAAAGCTGAACAGTAATATTGCACTGACCCCGTATAGGATATTGCAGGCTGAAGGAGAAAGAATAATACGAGACATTAAAACAAGATATCTTCGAGTATCTCTATCATTTAAAGAGCAATAACAATTAACATTTGCGTGCTATTACAAAGCGGTTTTATCAAGATGGGGACCAGAATGGCACTTAAAACTGATGGCATTAAAAATGCCTTTTAATCTTGCATAAGATTTTCTTAAACGTTGACAAGACACTAACTGAGCAATATTGTTGTTAAAATACGAATACCTGATAAACAAGTTTGATTTCATAAATGTTATTATTACCGGAACCGGTAGTGTTTTTTAATACAAAACGCGAATGAGGCCGATTTCCTGACAATCTATTGTAAACACAATTATGTATCTACGAAGGGGTTAGCAGAGGTCCCATTACTGCCAACTACAACCAAGCTTGTAAATAAATACGCCTTATAGTCACACAATCGGATAATTTATAAACGAATATTTTGTTCCTTTTAAACGAAAAACAATTCATTTTGAGCGAAAAAGACAAAACAATTGACAGCTAAAATAGATTAATGATGATGATATGAACCAGACCCCTAGTTTGTTTTAAAGTCAGCTTTTTGAACAAGTGCTTGACGGAAGATATCGTAATATGTCTAATGGTGTAAAAGAGGACATCTATCATTATGCCCGGCACAAACTCATTTGATATAGGATTAAAATACATAAAACAAAATATTAATTGTTTGCGTTCGGAATACAGCCAATGTCAGACGCATAATCGTCTGTAATTTGCGAATCGGTTATTAACGCCCGATTTTACAATCATCAAATATTTATTCGTCGAATAAAATGAGCAAAAGAACGTAATCTTCTATTTATAAAATTGTTTAGTCTTATTCACTCTTTATTCAGTCACATTACTCGATATGCATAACTTCTATCTGATGATTGAAAAACTGGGTTTTAAGACAGCTAAATTATAAATAAATATTATTTATGCAATAATTAATCATTTTTAGAACAGTAGCAATTGATGTTCGAATGGAAGTAATGAAGTTTAAAAAACACAAAATCACGGTCGAATTTCGACCACTATGAGAACAAATAAAATATATTTGCACATGAAAGTGTGTGCTCTGATTGCTTCAACCGTGACATTGAAAAGGAAACAAATGTAAAAATGTGTGCAACACAACGCAACTTCCACACAATAATTAAACTAACCACAAGTGTGTGATGTTATCGCTGCGTTTTGTAACTTTTACAATCTACGTGTTACGGTGAAGGTATTCTAAACTATTTGCTGTTAGGATTTTAATTTAACGCTGAATAAATAAGATGAATAAAAGACAATCTAATGGTTTTTATCAACATAGTAGGAGCATATATAAGCTACGAAATACCTGGATGCTTTCGGTTTGAAAATACATAAACCATCGAAAAGTAAGCATCTAGAAAAGTAGGTATCTCTCACGGCTAGCCCAGCTCATTTTCATTCCAAAATGTAATGAGTATTTTTTTTGCCAATTGAAGTTCTCGTACGTAAAACATTGCCCAGCCCGAGAATGGAAGCTAGAACCTAGCGATCCACAGTCCCTACTCCAATACGGTGACCAAACAACCTACGTAAATATACACATGCACGAAAATAAACAAATTGCTCCTAATTAATTCTGATTGAGGGATGCGTCAGTTGGCCGAACGGTCATGTCGCATCCACGCTTTTTGCTCAACTTAGCATGTCTGTCATCAATTCGGACTACAGTCATACTAGAGGTGACACCTAATAAAATAAGCGATAAAAGAAAAGCGTAAAAGCGATAAACCTCGACTTTTGGTACCCGAAGGAGTCCGAAAGGGGTATGTCAGCGCCACTGGTCTACCAACCCAGATATTGAAGCCGAACTGGGTCCCTAAAAAGCGGTACCGTACCACAACATCTATCACTATTACTCCTGTGGTGTCCCCTATCTTCCTTCTCGCTCCACTAATTTCTGAATGATACATGAAGACATATATTGCTCGTGATGTTCTCTCCGATATATTATTACCTCAATGGCTCAAACCCTTTTTAGACAGCACATTGCCACATACCGCACATTATATTGATCGCCGAATATAACGTTTATGAAGCAAAATTACCCGTTTAACCTAAATATGCACAAATCAGTATAATGATTTGTTTCTCCATAGTTGATTTAACAAATACATCACAGTTGTGTAGGGAATTAATACATATTAGACACATACTCGACCAATCACAGGAAAATTATTTAAAGAATACAGAAATTTTATAGAATGATGTTCACACTATCTTGGTATTCAACCCAGAACTTTAGGGTTATGCTTTAGCTTAGAAAACTTTTTAATTGAAGACCTTAAAATACTTCACACTATAGGATCGGATAAAATATTTTCATTTTAAAATAATGCCGATACTATGTAGGAGTATGTAGCCTAGGTATTAAAAGTATTATTTCAGTGTAAGCTTCTATTTTTAAATTGTCCCTGTTGTTGTATTCGTTTGATGGTAATGTCTGTAAAATCGATTAAGCCAATAAAAACATTTTATTTTAATATTATTTAATGTCGTTACTATGTACGAACGAGTATGTGACGTAGGTGTTTCATTAAAATGTATATTTCACCTTATTTTGTTTTATTTTTATTACCAACCCACACTAGGCCAGCGTGGTGGACTATATAGCCTAACCACTCTCAGTCATATTTTTGATTGTAGAGTAGGCCAGTGCCCTGCAGTGAGACGTATATGGGCTGATACAGATATTGTTTTATTCGTTTGTTAATAATAGGTGTGAAATTTATTAAGCCAATAAATATTCTCGTCCTGTTAAAAATAACAATAAAACAACATTAAAAACAATGGAAATCGGAGTTTTTAAGCGATAGAGACCTCTTATCCAAAACTCATTAAGCGCTGAGATGAAGCCAAGCCCTCCCGGGAAATACTCGGAAGAATCGTATAAAAACTCCTGTTTTTACTGGTTCAAAATCTCTAAAACGTAATTCCAACTAAATACTATGATAGACAGTTTTTGTTAATATATTAATGGATTACGGCAAAAAATATACATAATTATACATTATTACAATTTAAGCGCGTAATACCTTACTTTGAAATTATTTGTTTTGATGTGTGTGTATTTTATTAGTAAATGGATTTGGTTAGTGATAGACAAAATATTGACGATAGCATGAATGGACTGGCTTGACCGCGGCTTAATGTCTCAGGAAATGCATTTTAGGAACACTTTTCTTTTGTATTATCCCTCCATCACCCTCTTCTTCCTGTCTTCAAAGTCCTAACTTAAATATTTTAAGACGCGCTTTAGATTTCCTAGTTTTTTATCGCAATGAATGGCGAAACAAGTTTGCTATTGGCCTGATGGTACGCGATTCGACCGCTCATGGACAGTAGCATTGCTTGTTTTTGCGCTTGCCATCCTTACACATAAGATGTTAAGTCCCAACAGTTACTCTGGCTACAATATCGTGCAACCCGATTTTTATACTCCATCGAAACTCACATATCATCGGTTTATTAATATTATATATCAACAGCTTATACTAAACGTAATATTTGACATGTACCAAAGTTCGCACAAAAATAAATCTCCATAACCTTAAGATGGATAAAAATAAATTCAGTAGTCAATAAATTATTAATAACTATATTCATGTAAACTCATCATTAATAAACCAATCTCAGTGAAGGTTATTACGTATTATTCGATTCGAATAATCTAATCATCTAATAAATAAGTATTAACATTTTATATTAGTATACAGTTGGAATTAGATTTGTCTTAAAATATTTTAATATGACGCCTATCGTACTGACAATGAAATAAAATCATATTTATTTGACGGTTCTGAAATTACAACTCAAAATATAAAAGCCACCATAAACAAAAAAAGTACTAAATCGATTCTCGGGTCGTGTTCCATTTACAAAGAGATGTTGGTTGAAAAAAAATACGAATTGCTTGGTACTAAAATGTCTGATGAAAATGGCGATGGCTTATCCGCAATAAGTTATTACATCTAGGTATGGCGATATGTTGATGCTGAGTGACATCTATTCCTACCCGTTCAACTATACAAATAAACATACACTAGCAGGCGTTAGCTTAAATATAGCTTATAAACTAATTACCTTTTTATTTTGTCAAAACATTCTCATAAAGCCCAGATCACCTTCTCTCTATTCTAATTTAAGCCGTTTAAATTTATCTCAATAACTACTGCTGACATTTGACGGTATGGCTACAAACGAGTTAAATTATAGAGTTTATAATACCGTTACAACTAAACATTTAATGGCATGCATTTGCTATAGTTATTTTAAAACAAACACAGTGTTTAATATTTATGAGAACTTAAATCCTTGCTTTAGCATAATTTATGTTTCAACCACGTCTGGAAATCACGTGAATTTTGTGACGAAAATATGCAGTCATTAAACACATTTAATTTTTTACTTTATTTCTATTTTTTGGCGTATCAACATCAAATTTCATATAAAGATTTGAGTATATACCTCAAAACTTTTGAGTCTAAGCTATTTAAATCTTTACAAACCTAGAGAGCTTTGAGAGCTTCAAGCCAACCTTGATGCAACGACATCTAGTGTCACATTCTAAAACCATCATTCAATACACGCTTAATTAAAAACTGTATCGAGGCTATAACAATTATTTAACCGTCAACTTGGCGACAATATTGAATACATTAAATGAAGTTACGGTTATAATTAAAACCAGAACTGGATTGTCCTTCCCTACCCTTAAAGTGGCAAGGCGAACAAATTTGCATTGCGTTGAGTAAGCGATCGGATACTCATCTAACAATGGAATATCATTACGCATTCATTGAATTATCAATGTTTTATACTGTTTGAGTTGATTTCCATCATTCTATGTGCGTCTCTTAAACTAAATATTTTAATAATCTGAGTCGTTTTTCACTTTCGCAAATAATAGGAGCTTGAAGAACCAAACCAGAACATCAAATAAAAAAAGTTTTAATTTTTTTATATAATAGTACAAATGGGTGTCATGATGATATTGGTTTTTACAACTAGGCTTAATCCACCATCTCCATTAGAGAAACCACTAGACGTACAGTCAATTTTAAGCTCATTTTAATCAACAAGTTTAATCGATTTAAGTGAAATGGCCGGACTATTTATACGGATAATAAAAAAAGCATTCAGCAGCTGCCTTTGTCGTATATACGAGCACAGTACAGGCTAGTTGCAATTAGTTTTAGTGCGACTAGGGAGCGGACTTGGGGATTAAAACGGGACACAAATAAACGTATTGTTTTAATGGACGTATTATATGTGTGCAGCTCTATGAACTATTTTGCACTTTGATACAACAATCAAGAAATAAAAATTTACAATGTAAAAACGGATTATGAAACGTATGGGTTCAAAAAATTCAACAGAATTAGTGCAATTGGAGATTCTAAAGTACAACTAATAAAATCGATGAACGCAGAATGTAAACGTGGTTTAATTTAAGGTACTGGTTTTTTATTTTTTATATTTTCACAGTGGCATTTTAATAACGTAAAATTCTTGGAGTTTTCATCACTTTGTCACTAGAATATCTTAAAAAAAACCCAAGAAACTATTACATTGCATTTTAAAATAAAGATGTTTTGGTTCCCCATCTTAAAGCTAAGTCCATCAATGGCAGTCTGTATTACTTCCTCCCGCTTCTTTGCACAAACATTAACGTCAGCCGCGCCCATAGCAAATCGTTTCATATAAACTACTTGCCAAATATAATCGAATGTTATCGAATGCATGGAATTAATTCCTAGTGTAAAAAGTCTTTGGATGAAGCTATACCAAATTAATAATTTGAAAATCTAAAATACTAAGAGAAATATCCTATTTTCGAGGATATCGCACGATTTACTGAAGTGACCGATTTAAAAAGTTGCTAAACATAAACTTTTGCTATAAGTATGCTAAGTATCACAAGGTGATTCTGATATTTGTTTTACAAGAAAAAACAACGAAGCTATAAATTTATTCTATAATATTTCATGCACCTTTAATGTCCCATCGAAATACATAATATAGCAAGTGATATCAAGACCATACGATTTAGAGCCCTATTGTCTTAGAAACAGTACTCCAAAAATGTAAATTTTGCAAGACACATAGATAAGCATCTAAACAGGTGACTACCATGGGCGTACCTTTCTGTCCATTGTGAAATGAAACCTAAACATAACTCAACAGTGGAGGTCGTTCTAGTAGTTAACATTTTAAATATTATGTGAAACGCAATACATTGTGAGAACTTTATTATAATATTTTAGACATTACAACAGATATTTAAGACTTTACTGACCAGGACTATTGTCACGAGAATAGCATATGTTTTGCAATATTTTAACAGTAATATCACTAAGGAAATTAACAGTTTAGATTTTCCCACGATTAATAAATTGTCTTTCATGCAGATTGGATTGATTGCAAAAAGTATTTAGATAGAATTTTACGCCACAAGTGATCGATATCTTATAACGCCTCGGAAAACCAGCTCCCTAATACCCAGGACTGCAACACGTTTCTGAATTAGGGCTATTAAAGCCGCTATTTTACTATTCACTAATAAATGTGTTTAAAGTGTCCTTAACAGGTAATGATGTAAATGCTTTTCCGTAATAAACACATCTATTTAATGCTATTAAACTGGAGTAATTACAGACAATTTCTCAAGAATTCAAAATTAATTGGCGTTTATGTAAGCTTTTATTAATTTCTATTGATAATAAAAAATAATTATGTTGAGATCTAGGGACAGGTTTAATGATACAGGGCTAGTATTAAAATGTGCGTGATTATTATTTTCTCTTATAAGGCAACGGTACGAAGGTTGTCAGACGAGATGTTTCCATAATGCTGTTTAAGTCATTACATTTAATACGACTTCATTATCCATAAATCAATGACTTATTAGTTATCAAAGCATTCGATCGTTAGATTGTGATAATATCTCATACTGTGACTGGTATTGAACTTATTGTATTTGTTGAAATGTTGACTTGCTTCCAGATTTATGGGAATGTAGTTTCTATTTATAGAAAACGATGTATTTGAGTATTAACCAAAATTACCAGTTATGTATATATGCAAAACCATTAATTACTCATTTGTGTGTTGCAAATCGAAATGCCAAAGCGTTTGTTTTCTAAGGAAACGGACTATTTCAAGAATGAGGAACAAATGCCATTTCAAAGGTATTTGGAACTTCAACATTGTATGTAGAAAGCTCGTTAAAACGCATTTATCTGTCACCAAAGACATCAAGGATAGAGTTTACGACGGTAACATTGTAACATTAAGATACGGCTAGGAATTTGCAATATTTCGGCTGAGTCACAACGAGCTGAAGGCTGTCTTGCGACTAGAATAATTAAGTCAATGTCAGTGATTCGGACTATGAGTAGCTCTATTTATGCCACGTGAACTAACTATAATAAACATATAGTCTTTTTGAAAAAATACAAGATAATTCCCAAATGAATAAGATAATCAGGAGTTATTTAAATAAATAAATAAATACACTCAACAGTCACATACATAGTTCTGGCCCCACATTAAGGTCTCAATTAAAGCTTAAACACTAGAAACTAGGAGACACTTTTATTTGTAGCCACACAGACTTTTGTTTCGGTACGGAAATCGAACCCATTGCCTCTAGTTTTATTTCTTATTTTTTTTTAATTTAACGTAAAAAAAAAAAAAAAATATAGGCTGGTTATCTACATGCTTAATAGCAACAAATAATAAACTAAATTACTCATCGCTCGATAAGAATTCGGTCTAAGTAACCGTCGATACATCTATCTCAAACACATTTCTTTGAAAATTCTATTTAAGGAAAGGCAATTGTTCTACTGTTGACGTTACTTAGAAAGTTTAGAAGGTGGTAGATCCACCTTTGATTAGCGAAGGGAAACGCAATCGAGAAAGGTGAATGGGAGAATTGTTGATATTTTATTTAACCGATGATAGCAAAGCAATACTATTAATTTATCTTGTAGATTTTTAATATTAAGGAAATTCGAATCGACCATGAGCTGGGTATACTCAGATTAGCTACGAGTAGACTATTCCTAAGTATCATCAATAGCCCTCCAGCTACAGAAAGTAATTAAATCTGGAAGCCTACGTGCCGGAAAGCATTTTGGACGGATTGGCAGATAAAACCAGTCATTTGCCTATCTAATACTATGGTTGGTATGAAAATTCTGACACACCGGCAACTTGTCACTACGTAGAAATGAATTAATGTTTGAAATGTAGGTAGTCTATGCAACAATCCGGTTAGAGGGCCGAACGAAATCCCAATAATGCTATACAATTTCACAAATAAATAAGCTAAATATAGACGAAGTAAAGATTGTAGGAAATCGCTGAATGAAAGCTGTCTCCATAATATTACTTTGAATATCTTTATAGAAGAATTTTGCTCAGCTATAGACTAAAACTTCAATAAAAAAATGTGACAAGTAGCCCCGCAAAATTATGTCGATTACCGCGAGATATTCATCTTTTTTATCGTCATAATAATGGTTATTATTGTTTCATGACGGCACTGCGCACTTCTGTGAAATACATAGTGGCTGCTTTAAAAAAATGTTTCTGTGTTACAAAATTCAACTTAAAAAAACTTAACAATACCAACTATATGTAAAACAGTATTAAATCAGCGTTAATGTTTGTTTTCGCAACTATCGCCGAGATAAGCATCGGTCGCGATTGTTCTTCTGACCTTCAGCTGTGGTCATAAGATTGTGAACTGTTAGCACTTTGCATTGCCCTTTTGAACTCGTTTGACTACTCTTCAAACCTATAGTGTGTATTAGAATTATAAATACTGGTGACCTTATGAATTATACAAAATAATACATTCATTTCCTATCATATTTTTTTACCGACACGATAAAGGGACTAAAAGGCTAAACCAGGGACGTACCAAACTTATGCTATGAGGGCTCTTTATCCGTTATGAACGATGGTCGCTGTCGAAGGGTATACGAATACCTATAACCTAAGGGTTACGGATCTGAGGGCTTACCCTCTAAATCGAATCTTCGATTGCCTGAAAAAGACAGCCTCCGTGGCACAGGCAATTAGACTCCGCCTGTGAAACGAAAGACCGCGAGTTCGATACCCGCACCGAGAGAAAAATTTGTGCGGCCCACAAATATTTCTTTCGGGTCGGGGTGTTTGTGAGACCGAAAATTTTCTCGTAGTTCCTGATACCCACGACACAAGATTCGTTTTTAGTTGGGGTCAGGACTATGTATGTAACTGTTGGGTGTTATTTATTTATTTATAAAGGTGTCTCATTCCTAGCACAGGTTGGTTACGAACTAATAAAGTAAGCATCGCACATTTTGTATATACGTTGCTAAAGGTGGATAGATATTTCCTACCATTTTAAAATTAATGATTATTTACCCGTGTTGCCTCGAGGGTCCCTCGTGACGGCAGATGATAGATAGTTGTAGTTGGAATCGAAGCTAGGCGCGAAGTCTGAGAAGGCGCCGAAGTGCCTGAATTGGGCCGACGTGAGCGCAACGCACACGCATAGCACTAAAGCCTGTGGACAAATAGAAAATATATTAAATTATCAATTTGTTTTAAAATAAAACATATAACTTACAGAAACAAACTACCAAATAATTACAATATAAGTAATGGAAATTCCAACGCACAATAATAAATCGGAAAATATTCATAAAGCGAACTCAAAATAGCTAATAGATGATTCTAATAATTTAAAAAGTTACTAGCGTAACAAAAAGTATTTACTCAACATTTGAAATTAGAATTAAAAACAAACGAAAGTAATTTTATAACGTGATGAAATTATTGCAATGCTCTTGTTAACCGTATTATTAATGTATTCTGTAACACCCAAGCTAATTTATCAAAAAATTAAATGCCAGCACGGTAGTACGAAGCCATTTGTGTAACATAAAAATAGATAATCTCAGTTTGATTATATCATATTATTACTAACAAGGTCACGAAATATCACAATATTATTTTAATGCGTTTAAAATTGGACAAAGGTGTACGTGGCTAAGCAAGTGACATTAGGTAATAGTGACGTGTCACGTATTCGTAATCGAATTATTTCAAAAAAAGAATTGCTATTTTTTTTAAATAAAAACGAAAAAGCTTGCAACTGCATTAATATAATTTAGAACTACAAGTATAAATGATGTATAAATATTTTGTTGTGAGCGTAATAAATTAGTCAGCGTATATAAAACGTCTTTTTTGTTTAACTTTTTATATTTTATTGTAATTTAGAATCAATCAGGATCATTTTTAAAATAATTTGCTTTAATCGGCCGTTGACAGTATATACGATCCCAAGGGCTACCAGACGGATTAAAAAAAAACCTTTTCAAAACTTTTTTTGTGGAAAAGGTTTGAGATAAACATCAAGCAGTGACCTTTAGGAATCAGGCCACATGGAATAAATATGAAATGTGGGAAATATGTTTCTAGTTAGATACATTCATAGCTATCAGGGTTACTAAAACGATTTATAAAACACTTAAATGTTACATACACATGACTAGGATTCGAATTAGATAGTTTATCACGAGAACAATAAGCGTTTTAATCAAGTTACGTCGTTGATACAATTAAGTAACTTGTACAGTCTGCGACTAAGATATTTGTGTATTCGCTATATAATTAATATTGTAATTTTTGTTTGCAGCGGAGCATAAAACTTGTACGTGACCCGCAATTTATTTATACTTCGATATTTTTTGTGTATTTTCATTTATTATTTAGAATAATTATCGATCTACTTTATAGTAGTAGAGCAAAGGCAATGCAGAACTGTTCTTTTTTTCTATTTAAAAATATAAATATTATGTTTACATAGTTGTTGATTAATTTATGATTATATTTTATACGCATACACTAAATCATTTCGAAGCTTTATTGAATACTTATATATTTGACAATTCACAGATGGACTCTTGTTTATTTACGAAGTACCTATTGGATTTCATAACGTTTATTTACATTTCATACAATTAGTACCTGAAACCACTAATCAACTCAAGTTATGTTTTAAGTATTCTAACCCATTTTTAAAGAAAGAAATCCAAATATGTAAGCCCGGCGTAGGATTAGTGTTTCCGACTGTACATATCATTTATAGAGTGGTCAGTGCAATAGATACAAGTCTAATCTCAGCGGTAGGTCTTCCGCGGCCTTCAATACTTTCAAATGTATTTTTGTTAATCTATTTTAGAATGTTCTAGACAATATAGTTTTATAATTGCGTTGCTTCAAGAGAAAATTGTTCTATTGGTATTTATTTAGAGATGGCTAGGTACGATGGGTCGAGATGTTCTCAATTCTTTTGATAACGATATAATTATGCATGTTAGAAAAAAGAACAAAATGGTCTTTTTATTGATCGTTATTTTAGGTGGTCAATATCGAGTCGTTGAATATAAAAAAATATTTTAAATGATCCAATGAAGTTAAAGGAGAAAGAAATATTAATTTCGATCTTGTATTGGATTTTGGTCCATCATTACATAAAGATCTCGCTTCACAACACCTTTGGACAAATAAACGTTAAATTTAAGTACGCCCATTGCATGAATAACCTCTTTTAAGGATGCAGACATGATACTCAATTATACTCCAAATATATGGCAAAGTTTCATAGTAAGTGTACTATCACTTATGCAGCGAAATAATCATAAACTATTTAATTTTACTATGTAATAAAAAAGCATATTATTGTTTTCCGCAAACCGCTTATTTTCACATAAATCATCGAGTTAATTATCTTTGCGCAAATTTCCATGATAATTGGAGCAGGCGCGGTTGTGCTATAAACATCCAATACTATTTTGTAATTAATAATTTAACTAAGTATGAAACCGAGTAAAATTTGTGCAAGCCCGTAAATTATCGTTATCTTTGCCTTTTCCTGATATTAGCAAAAATTTCTGTCAAAAAGACACATTGGCTGAATTTTGCCGGCTAATGGGCCAGCATTCTTTATCGGTTATATCTAATGTGCGTATCAACATCGTTTAACTTGTTTAGTAACATTTACTTATGTATAATTACATCTCGTGACATTACGGCCTTGTTAAACACTTTTGCAACACTTGATAACTAACAAAGAAGTGCATTTTAATTATTCATAATATGACTGTAATTATTTAATAAACAACTCATTACATCACAGTGACGCGTGCAGTCGCCGAGGAAACTACATCTCATTATACGCTGATTAGACAAAAGGACATGTAGTGATTGCAACAGAGCTTTATCAATAGCGGAGTAGGAAGGGAAAACACGGAAACGGCGGCGAGATTGTTACGTAACATGCACACATTCAATTTGCTGACGCAGAACTGGTTCGCGCGGCAAGTGTGTGAACTTGATATGTGACCTCAAGTAAGGACTGTTGGAGGCGGACGTATGAACTCTACAAACGCTAGTCAGCTGTGGACTGTAATAAGGTATGCGAGCCGAGCACGTGTGAAACGTATGTACACGGGCGGTAAATATCACGCACTATTTATTTAACTGACGAAATGCAACTTCCTCGTTGTGAATTACGAAACTTTTTACATGCACAGTGTCTAACAAAAAACAATAGGCATAAGATTCGTATGTAATTCCCTAAAAACATCAGTCTGTTCACCGGTCATATTAATTGTTGGCTGTTATGTTTCTCAAGTTTGAATGATCGACTTGCGCAACAGCGAAATGCAGAAAAATATTCCTGTTTCTGCCTATGCATACGTCAAGGTAATGCATATTTATTGCACTCGGAATTCAGAACATGAAAAATACGTACGAGTAATTATCATACATCACGAGCTGGAATGCAAGCGATGTAGTAACAATGGATCGAAGATACGATTCGCAATTGAACAAAACATAGTTATGTAGAAAGATGGAGGTAATGACGTAAGAAGGAATAGAAAAGCAATAGTATGTCACCATTATACAAATGCAAAACATGGTAGGAACGATAAGGATTATCTCGAACACAATCCGTCTAATAGAGATTGTGAAACTACTCTCGTTAGCGGCTATACGCCCGTCTACGGCGGCCTCCTGCGCAACGTCCCTTTTACCGTTTCAGCTGTTGCGACTGCTTTCTCAGTATGGTAATGAGTAAACTATTTACACTGCTGTAACTGTGACAAATTTTATTAGTTTTTGTTGTGTTCCGTATCTCGCAACTTTGATTTGTGCGCCGGCGTTTCGACATTTTCAAAAGCGTTCTCTATGTGATTAAAGTCGTTCGATTCATTCATACGACAATCAAACAAAAAGTAAACGCTATCAGAGGAAGCCTTTCGATCGATTCTATTTATTTCTCAGTTCAAATTATATTTTACGTATCTTAGTAATATATTTCTACGGAAATATTTTATGTTTATGGCGTTCTAAATCCTGGTTTGTTTGAAATAAACGTCATAAGTTTCGATTATTGAGTGTTTTATCATTGTATAATCGATTTTATCTGCAGAGTTTAGCGTGAGATACGCAGCTACCGTTCCTACTGAAACTTTGATTATATCTTAAACAGATTTATTATTTTCCAACAGATTAGGTTTCCCTGTTTCTTGTATTACTGATTTACTTAGTAAGAAGCCAATAATTTGTATCGTTGGAAAAATATGCCCCTTTATCTATTTCTCATCATCTTCTCAGAATCAATTTTTACTATAAAGCAACGCTGAGATTTTATAGTAAATCAAATGCACTCAACAAACACCCATAACAAGAGAACAAATTACTAAAACCTCAAAAGTTTCGCGAGCCATTAAAAGCATCTCAGCAACATCGACCATAAATAAAGTAAAACCCAATGAAATATCTTAAATATTCAAAGTTACTAAGTGCTCGGCAAGTTTAAATGCTGTCTAGGAAGTTGCTTGGTGTATTGATGAAACTATTTGCGATAACAAAATGATAGGTCGAGTACGCCAACGTATTACCGACCGGTTGTAAGGGCCTTTAAGTGTGAACGGCATTGCGCAGCAATAATCTCGATACTTACGCTCTTTAATCTATTACAATTTTATTAAGTCTGCACTCCGTTATTTGCTTATTAATCTTTTGTAGGGTCATTGGAAATTAATGATATTATCTTATGAACTTATATGAATTATTGATGAAATATTGACTATTATTCGATTGTAATTGCGTTTCTTATCGTGATTATTGATGGGTTAAATTAATGGTATTGTGAAATTTTAATTTAATGAAAGTCGTGGTATATAAATTGTGTTGTAAAAATATCACGGCTATAGCTGTTTTTTACGCTAAAGAAAATTAAATATTAAAATATGATTTATTCTGGCCTTAATTATGTATGCATATTTGTCACACACTGTTCAATAATAATCCTACATATTTTCATTGAATTAAATCCCACATATAAAACCATTACTGCGTTAACATACATTGAATTTCTAATAGGTACTCAGATCATAATTTGGTAATTAATAACTCTACAAGGGTCTAAGCTCGCATACCGACTCAAGGTCCAACGATTTCCTGCATACCTGCAGCTTTCTAAGAGTGTGACCACATCAGCCGAATGTATTGCGACTTGTCCACAATGTCGCGAGCCTCGGATGAAATTATACCAATGCAATGCAATGAATAGTTTGCAGGCTGTTATGAATACATTATCTCACTGGATACGGCATGTTCCGTTTGCGAAATCTCATGGGAATTTAATGTTACGCATTTACTTTATGCTGACAATATATAAAGCATTACCGGTGTTATGTAATTAAGGCTAACAGTTGTCCATAATAAACTATTAAAATTAATATGATTTAATAAATTGTCATGTAAATTCGATGTAAAAGTAATCAACGAAAATAAATGCATAAATATAAGTTAATGAATTAATCTTTAAAAAAGGATTATTAAAATTTAATTATTCATGTTACATGAAATAATGATTATTACACCATATTGTGAATGAATACTCACTGACACAATTAATCCGGTAATCAACGTAACGTTTGATTGGTGTTTCCTTTTTGTGAATCATTAAATTAAATTCATTTTCGAACGAAATTTATTCATTCGTGATTCAGCCACATTTGCGAACTAACAATGTGAATAAGGTTTTAATAACATTTAATTAGATTGTTATTATATTAATTAATAAATATTTATGAGATGTACTCCGTAATTAAAATTTTAGATAAATATAGCGTTTTAAAAACGTTTCAATAAAGTCGAAAATTCCTTCAATTTAGAGACTTAAAAATCTCGCACTGTAACTCGAACCTACACTTATGAAAACCGAAACCGTGTATCATTTTACGTACCACAGTTTTCAGAAATATTATTTAACGTTTTGCCTTAAACTCTTTAAAAAAATTAATGGAATACAAAATTAATCCTCGAAATCGAACGTTCATTACCCGTATTTCAACTACAAGACAATGAGTCAATCTAATCCGACAATAGTGGTCAACAAGTTTGTTTGTTTACCTCAAGACCTTTGAGTCAAAAGGATTTCACAAGCGTAATGTATGCGTGGGTCAAGATTTAGAACTGTGATTGCTATTCGGTATTCTGGTCTCCGATTCAAACGGTGTTCCTTCAAATCACATTCACAAATCTCATACAAATTAGCCCTTGTAAATCTGTGAGGTTGCACTGTTGCCACGAGAATGTTGGGTAATGTTGTTATTCTAAAGCAAGCGGTGTTTATAGCTTTTACATGAGAAATGTTACAGATATTTAGCTGGCGATAGGTAGCTGGTTCTATTGGTTTCGCGAAATGATGGAAAACTTGTTGTAGTAACCTAAGCAAGCAATTTAGACAAGTAAGCGGACTTTGTTTTCTTCATTCAAGTATTTCTTTATCAACTACAAAAATTAGCTTATGGTGTTTTACTTTGAAATTAAGTCAAAACCTAGCTTATTTCAATCACAATATACGATTGGCGATCATCCATGGTGAAAATATTTCAGGCTCAGCAAATCATATTATGTCAATTTTAGACCGAAAAACTCGGATAAAGTTTTCCCAATTATCTAACCCAGGACTCTAGTTCTAGTCTAGTTCAATGTCCTACATCCTCCCACTTAGCTAATGAGGCGACAGACTAATTTAATTTTAACATATACAACAACATAATTTATTCGCCCTAAATCTACAACTGGACAATAAAGCGACCATCAAATTAAATATAAACACCAAAATAATTTATTCACAAAATCATCAAATGATTCACTATAACCCATTAGTTTGCGACCTACCGCAACACTAACGTAGTTTTATTACGCACATAATGATATACGTCAGCGTACTATAACTTCGATGTATCTTTTTTATACTGGTGGAAAAATGTCAAAAATAAATAATAAATAATAAATAAATAAATAAATAACACCCAACAGTCACATACATAGTCCAGACCCCACACTAAGATCGAGTCTTGTGTCGTGGGTATCAGGAACTACGAGAGACTTTTCGGTCTCACAAACACCCAGACCCGGAAGAAATATTTGTGGGCCGCACAAACATTTCTCTCGGTGCGGGGATCGAACCCGCGGCCTGCCGTTTCACAGGCGGCGTCTAACCAACTGCGCCACGGAGGCTGTCGTCTTAAATGTCCTTGAAGGTAAGTGCAGATCCAAATATAGTATTCACATATCTATCGCTCGTCGTCACGATAATACCGCCTACAGGACTGATCGAAACTATAGACTAAATCTAAAGCGCAACATTTGTATATTTATTTAATTACAATTATGTATCTCCTCTCTCATTTCTCTCTCTCTCTTTCTCTCTTCAGTCACAGAAAGTCCATTACTGAAGATACATAAGCCTCCCCCAATAATCGCCATATCGACCTGTTGGAAGCGGGCTGCATCCAGCGACATCCTGCAACTATATCCAATTCGTCCGTCCACCTTGTAGGCGGGCGTCCGACACTTTGCCTGCCTTTTCATTACGTATTTACTACTGGTACTCTTAACAGTCAAACCTAGTCTAACCTAGAATATGTCGCTATAATGGATCTTCCAACGTGTACGACCACTACCGGCGCGGATCATCCTACCACGAAGATGGTTATGAGCATCCTACTACGAATTTCTAAGAAATCAAGGTTGTATTACTACAGAATAAATAAATGAGGTAATATTCTCATCGCGATCTAAATAACGTCCTCTGAAGGTTAATTACGACAAACTGCGTGCATAGATTATGTAAAAATTAACATTCTATTGAGGAAAAATGTATGGGAACTGGTTTACTGTTAAATGTTGTTGACAGAAGTACTTATTGTCAATTGCCATCAAGCCGGAATGTGTCGAATAGTATTTATCGTTCGATGGGACTCCATCTGGACGGCACTGCGCTTACCATCAGGTGAATTACGACTGTCGTGGTAGCATAGAAAATTATCTCCGTTAACTTTATGGGCTTATAAGTCATCGTAAAAAATATAAGTTCAATATAATAATATATCTCTGCTCTTAGACGTTTACACTATAAATTACAAAATTAATTTACTTAATGCCAAATATTTCATTAACAATGAGTATCAAATTGCTTCATTACTAAAACATGATTGATTATGTCTTGAAATAAATTTCAATTTTCGTACACAAATACTTTGTTACTAACGTAAGGACAATGTTTTCTACATTATGCACTAGAATATTTCGTTCTTAGAAACTATTTTTATATTAAAAGCATGAAGAACTGGTGAAATAACGAATGCTAAGACGGAAAACGAACTCTGACAACGATTGGGATGATACTTGATAGGAAACTCATAGGTATATTAAATTAGTAAAGCCTAGTTTCTGTAGCAATTCCGGATACAAAATAATTAACTAGAGAGGCAATATCCCTGATAATAAATATTAGTAGTTAACCAATTATCAAAATTGCGCCACGGAGGCTGTCAAAATTTAACAGCCTTTGGTGCGCAGTTGGTTAGACGCCGGCTGTGAAACGAGAGGCCGCGGGTTCGATCCGCGCACCGAAACAAATATTGAACCACAGGTATTTGTTTTGGGTCTGGATGTTTGTGAGACCGAAAAGTCTCTCGTAGTTCCTGGTACCCACGACACAGACTCGATCTTAGTGTGGGGTCAGGACTATGTATGGGACTGTGGAGTATATTTATTATTATTATTTATTAATAACAAAAAGTTCAAAATGGCAGTAATTAGTAACTGCAAAGTGCAGTAAAAAAGTGGAAGGTAAAATCTCATTGGGAGACATTAAACAAAAAATTATAAAGTCTGTGGAGAAATGGAGGGCAAAATAGTTCTGGACTGTTTTGTCCACCTGCGTTAGCTAATTTCGAATTTAGTTAAAAGATATGTGGGTGCGTCACAAAGTAGCCCACGCGATATAAAACTCTTGTACAACAGCATATTTAGTAAATAATCTCGCTCCATTAATATAATATATTATAATAAGGTCAGTTATGATCAAACGCGGCCGGATCGCATGCCAGCGGCCGCTAACTGTGAACAATTCACAAATCACGCGCATGCGTGCCACTGTGAAACTAAATCAAGTGTGAACGCACCACGTTGCGCCAGTGACCACTGACGCAAGCTGCGCCCGCGACACCCGACAAACTGACCGCCTATTGTACTCAACACGTCTGTCAATCTATATATTCCCTATTAGGACTTTAATTATTTTTATTCCTTTTGAGGGCTGCTCGTGACCAAAATGGTTGGAGCTTAATTGGGGAGGCATAAGGGTTGCTGACTATACAGGACGGCGACAGACTACGTAATATTACATTTTAAAATTTAATCTGTATCAAAAACCTGACCGCACATTTTAGGCTAAAAAGTTCTCAAAATATCGGTGACACTTTTAAGTAATATTTTAATTATTTCGCATGTTAGGGGTAGGCATAAGATGTGCTATTCGTGAAGCGGAGTTGTGCTGAACTAATTTTCGTGCTAAGATAAGTATAAAAGGGGACAAGGCTTGATATGATTAGCACAAATTCTATACCCGATTCAATTTAAAGTACCTAAAATGATATGCCCTGGGAACTGAATCCAAAACCACTCAGCTTACAGCCAAAACATGCTACCTCGGGACTTATAAATAATATAATTACAAATAAATATTATTTACTAATATCAAAATATCGAATTGAATATTTCTAACTTATTTGAAAGTACAAAACGATCTTCGTAAACAATCTATCCCATATAATATCTGATTCTACCACATAAATCATCTTTAAGACCAGATAAACGTGTACATTTGGAGCACGAAGTGTGAAGCTATATTTAGGGCACATAAATAATACTTACATACATAATTCATCTTAATTTATTTGCACCACGAATGTTGATACTAAAATTATTAATTTTACCAAAGGTTTCCCCTTAAAAGGCGAACTAAGCACTTACTAATCCTTATTCCTGATTTTAGGCGTAATGCATGACAGGAATCATTGCTCATCGGATTAGACGTTTCGTCATTTAAAGTTCCTGTGTTTAAAAAAATACAGTAATGTTATCTAAAACTTCCCTAATCCATGGTAAAATATAAAACCATCAAATCATCCAAATATTTAAAATTAGAATTCAACCAAATTGGAAAAAGAAATCCGTATAAATGCAACAAAAATCGCAGTCTTAAATACCATATTTACAACACAAACTCGCGATTAAGATCGGTCCGACGTTATCTGTCATAATCTGTTATTAAACTGCATCCGCTCCGTTGCGTGATATGGACATAACTCGTAACAAACACTCGCGTGATTTTTGAGGCATAATTATGTGGCAAAAATTCACAGCATCACGTAAACCGGATTTGATTCACGGCCAAACGCCTTAAATCTCGTGCGTGCGGTTTCACTTATTAATTGATAAATTAATTGATGCTTCGAGATCACAATTAGTCATTATTCGATTTTATTAAATTAGGCTTACAAGCAAGGGCGTTAATTCAAAATTAATTAAATTATCGCACTTTAATTTAATTCTTCTTCGGACTCATATACGCGTGAGTGATCTTGTGTAATAATAATTAAATTTAAACGGAGAGTCATAAAAATGCATTTGTTTGATATAATATGGTCATTGGCCGTGAGAATTTGAAATTCGAACCTTTTTTTTTTCATATCTAACATCTACATGGTTAAACTTTTAACAGTGTTGAAACAAATTAATTTCTTTATTCACACTTTTGTAATATTTTTTTTTATTAAAAAAAAAGAATTGCAACTTCCTCTCTGAACTGGTAGTAACGTTGAATTACATAAACTAATGAAATTTGCCTGTATTAACTTATTTATTTATTTTCAATTTTGTAATGCAACCCGTGGCCTCTTTTAACTTGCTTTATCCCATTGCGCCACCGAGATTGTCCAACATAAAACTACAATATTGTAACAAAACCATTAATTGACTTTATCTTGCAGGATATTGTAATGTCGGATATCTGCAATTTCCTTTCGGTAAGATTATTTTTCTTGTATATGTACTTGTTAATTTTATGTACTCTAACGTCACGGCCTCTTTAGAGGCTTGTCAATGTAATGTTGTAATGTCAACTTAATGTAAGTTTTATTAAAATATATTTAAAAAAAATAACATTTGGTTGAACCTTCAATAAATTTAATATCTATGTCTCCATTGCCTCATTCGGAAGGCTGGCTTCATTATTTGTGAAATAATAGAATAATAATTGCTTTTGTTTTATTTTAACAGTTATAATTATTCTACACTAAAACTACTGGTTATCTCGATATATCTAAAGCCATGATATATATATTATATATGTATGATTTGACACGCATTTCTATGATATTGACTACGAAAAAAGATAATATTATAAAAAAAATTACGTGCTCACAGAAACATGTTTTCAATAGGTGTAATATTTCACAAAACAAACTACCGGACAAAATCCTAAACAATAAATCAAAATTTATCTTTCACTAAACATTATAGATAAAACGTTTATTTGTACTCAACTTGTTAAAGTAATTTTATCGATAACAATTTCCATTATTGTCGAGTTCAATGAAAAATATTTACATAGTAAATGTTTGTAATTATATACTGAAATAATTAAATCTTGTTATATCAAACTCGAACAAAGTAAATATTAACTGGTATAAATGATTAATTTTGTATAATAACACTTCTTGTATCACGTCCTATAAAATTATGCGAACCTTGTATTTACCTACGACTTGTTAACATTTCATATAGCTTACGAGCATATTATAAATTAATTTGATTAATCGATGCCTTTTACACATAATTCAATTGATATTAAATACATATAATTTCTACCATTTTATTTTTAATTATAAATGAGATCGCGTTTGTTATCAATCTTCATGTTGTGATCTCAAAGTATGAAAGATATTTAAAATAAGAATTCCAATTTTTGCTTAGCCACTTCTATTTTCAAATTTTATGTGAAGAGAAGCTTTGCGTGGCGTGTCAATGGGTCAAGATGTTATTACGCATGTCGTAATGTCAATTCCATTGCTTCGGCCCTCAATGTGACGAAATCTAATTCATCGTAGGACAGTCCAGGCTTTTATAGCCGAACCACGTGCAACCTACATAATGTAGTATGCACTATGCAGTATGCATGTGGATGCACCTACGAGTTTCGTTTTTACGCACGTCGCAGTAGAATGCATCGCAAAACACATCGTTTTCGGGTCACTGTGTTAAGGCTGTACTAGACATTACGTGGTTCAATGTGTGAACGAATTAATGGTATAACTAACGTGACCATTAACTTTTTGTGCCAGAGCGGGACATCTGTGAAATTAAATAATAATAAAAAGTTTTTGGTGTTTTACAAGTTTTTAATAAAGAATATTGAATTAGAAAAAAATAATCATAGCACTAAACACAAAATAGTTAGTTAGGCACGATTTCCCAATAGTGGCGTGACTTCCAGGCAGACACATAACGTACTCAATAATTGTGGAAAAGTTTTTAAAATTAAGATTGTATTTTACGAAAGTGCTGGAATAATTTGACCCAACCGTTTTCAATAATAGTTCGATAAAGTATTTCGTGCGGGAAATACTTTTTCTTCATCGTTTGATCTGTTTGCAAAAGCGGGACTAAGTAGGCCTTGCTGGGGACACCGGGACAGACTTCCTGAAAGCGGGACTGTCCCGCCTAAATCGGGACGTATGGTCACGTTAGGTATAACAATCATCCCACTGGCTAATGGCGAGTACGTGTGAACGTCTTTGTTTCCGCGCTGTCACATTAAAGATAACTACTAATTAGCAATGAATACCGACACATATTTAAGACGACATAAGTCTTTTATCGATTGCTTGTAATTACGGTTACATGTCTAAATCACAATCATAGATTATGAGATTTAATATATCAGATATTTTGGTCGAAATTAATACCACGAATATTGAAGCCACTAGCTAGCTAAGTATTTAGTAATTTTACTTATATTAGAACACGTATATTTTGAATTTAAAGAAATTGTAATCTGCGCCGCAAGCAATTTTTTCTAGTTGTATATTTATGTAAATAAATTAAAACAAAATAAAGTCAATAAGAATAAACTAATCCTTTACGTCCACACAAATATATATTTACCATAACCCGCATGAATATCAAATTTATCTGAAAGAACTTCCTCAAACCACACGCAATTCTAGTCACCTACATTGCGAAGGTTGCATATTCGGACACGCAAATGTCCATCACTTCACCTACATAATAATGTTTCGACCGTAACGACATCGGTAATAGAGCAATTCTGTTACAATCTATTATAAAATTGTGCATAAAAGTCAATCGAAAGCGTTCGAAGGCCATGGCCCCGAAAATTTTATTATGTAAAAAATCTTTACTGTTTTGTGACTAATTTGTCGCGCTATTTCGTGTGAACGAGTTTAATTACAATGTAAACTGCTGCATGCGATTATATTTATTTTGGCGTATATTGTCATTGTTTTTTGCATATCTATGTCTTGCCCAAACAACCGTAAAAAAGGCCATAGTGTGTAAGTATGTCGTTTTTCAGATTTACACTGTGTAAATCCGTATACAACCAGTAGGTATATCGAGAATCTTACGTTGATGGATGGTCTATCTCGACTGCACAGCACTTACCAATAAACTAATATTATCGCACTACTTTAATAGATACAAGTAAGCAAAGCGATACTGGCGACTAGACAAAACCAAATCATACTACTAGTATAAATCTTCAACGTCATTTAAATTCAATCATTTTTTTTAACAACCACCCGGTTCGGAAATAGGTTTTCCCTAGAGAAGAACGGGCACACTAAAATCAAATCTTGAGTCGTAGGTATCAGAAACTACGGGAGATTTTTCGGTTTCACAAGAGCCAAACCCGAAACAAATACCTGTGAACCACACAAATATTTGTTTCGTTGCGGGAATCGAACACGCGGCCTCACATTTCACAGATGGCATCTAACCAACTGCGCCACGGAGGCTGACAAAACATTATAAATATAATGACTCTTTCATTAATATTTACATAATCTGCTTTACGATTCCATATTAAAGTTTATCCGGCGATGCAACTTTCTTGCTTGGCTTAAGCAAAGATGACGGTGCATTCCCAATGGAAAGTAGCTTGCAATATTGTATTTGGCAATTGGTATTCTACAATCAGGTATTACTAAGGTCATTTTTTATACCCTTTATGGAATAGTTTGTCTATCTATAATACCTATTTATATTATCACTTCTTTATAATATGCATACCTGATTCTGTCACCCAAGTAATCAAGAAAAAATACTAATTTATATCTCTAATTTGCGGACAAGATTTTTTGAACATAAACTGAATTAATGCATTCGTTTTTTAAATTAACTTTTCGCCAGTAATTTATATTTAAGCATAGAGTTCTATTTTTAAACGACCTCTTTAATAAGTAAAGAGTTTATAACATGTTGGCATACGCCTCATTAGCGTATTCTTTTTTTAAATTTAATGATCGGTCCCGAGTACCATAGGACCATTAATTACTAAACGTTGTTACGCGACGCGACTGCAACCAAGGTATTTGACACGCATCGTCGGTCGTCGCTTTGTAGGCTACACTCCACTTTCAAACTTGCACTTTTAAAGACTAATCAGTACTGAGAATTCTAACATAAACCAATTATTTGTAATGATGTGTAACAACTAACAATGCTAGTGAATATCCTAACGATTTTAGATTTATTAAATTCCACGCGAAATCAAACTAGGATTACAGTACACAACAATCATTACGAGTCGATTATATTACTTTCATTAAATCAATTTTTATATAAAAAATAATGAAATTATGTTTTCAAAGAAACTAAAAGAGAAAACAACATAATTTACTTAGATAAGTGCTAAGGCCCACGCGAAACAGCACATTTAAGCAGGATACTGAACCGTACCATGAGCGGCAATACAGAAAGAAAGATTTTTGTGTACCAATACTAACAAGAATTCAAATATGTGGTTTCAGTCAATTTCGCCATGTCTCCACCTCGGTCACTAGCCGGCATTAACACAAATTCTAACTTGTTAACTGTCAACGTTTACGATTCCTCGCCCAATACATTTCCTTAAAATTTCACAATCTAATTACGCAAAAATTATACAGGAGAAAAACTGTCAAGAAATTTAACAAGTCGGTTATGATACATAAATACCTATTCGATTAATTCAATCACTAAACTTAACGCTTTGTTTACGACTCAAAATTAAACCGTGCTCATGCAAATAACTAGTTTATTAATACTAAATGTTACTAAATATAACCTGTTGATATCCTGTTAAATATATCTGTATCAGCCCATAAACGCCTAATGTTTATCATAAGTACGGGTCTCGTCTACAATCGAGAGTTTGATTGAGAAGGCTTAGGCAAAATTTGGACTATAGGCCTAGTGCGGGATGGCGAACTTTACTTACCATTGTAAAGATCAATATGATGTGTAGATTCCCTCACAATATTTTCCTTCACTGTTAAAATGCTTCAAGAATGTTACTAAATATAAGTTGTTGATATCCTGCGTTAAATATCGTTGAGAGTGAAATATAATTCGATATATTTCGATAGCCGAGGTTCAAATTACCCTACACGTTGACACCGCATTATTCAAAATACGCGTTGAGCAATATTTCATCTATTGGACCAAGTAATTTTTCTACTTTCTAAATGTAATGGATCATTTTGCTATTTTTGCGCAATGTAGGTGCGAAAAGTGTTTGAAAAGCTCATATACTTATTTGAATGTTTTTACAGCGGTACATTTGAAAATAGAATCACATGACTGTAATAAAATCGAATAAAAACAATAAAATATGTTCAACACCAAACCTTCCAAATTCAAAATCTTTAATTTTGCGCCAATTGCATAACAAATTCCGTTGACAAAAAACCGAACAGTCACTAAAGTGAAAATGTTCATTTCCGTGCTGATTGTATTCAATACCGTAATAATCACACTAGTGCGTCAAAAGTGATAGCACCGTTAAAAATTAAGTTAACATTACATCATGGCGAGTATGTAAGTGTCCGCCATGAATGGAATACGTCACGCGCCGCGGAAAGCCGGCGGCTGTGCCTTGATCAGGGCTACCAACATTTTGAAAACAGATTTTCTTTTGCTGAGTGAGATTTTTGTCCATTTAGTAAGATTGAAGAACACACCCAGTGTCATGTTATTCATACACCTCCCGAATAGTGACAACTGTATAGCGGAAATATAGTGACCCCCGGCATAGTGGCATAGTGAACCCCGCAAGCCTGTCCGTAGTTTTTTTGGTCAGGCCTGATATTTATCCGTTTTGAACAAGCTAGCATAACTTTCAATATTTTAACCGAAGCGAGGTAGTTGTCTCTCGTCAATTGACACCCTACATGGATTTACATTGCATACCAAGAAGTCCATTGTAGTGACTATATTTTACCAATGTAAAAAAACTACTTAAGCCTACAGAAATTATGAATGTAAATAAAGCCAACCGTTCTGTTATTACCAAACATGATCAGCAAATTAATTTAATTATATATTGACAACCATAAGTGTAACATACTGGTATGAGAGGCGCGTGCAAGCTCGACCGGTCGCGCCAATGAACTTCCGCCTTCCGACAACACACACACATATATAATGCGCATATGGCGCACACACATACGCACCCACACATGCAAACACGGTGCTTTATTAATTGCTCATATATTTATCAATGTTCTTGTTGAGGAAAAGGTTCGGTGGCTGATCACATATATTATAATCAACTGGTAATGAACTCTCGGTGTGTAAAAAGTTGAATTGAATATTGTATTGTTGAGTCTCTGGCACTTGGCCAGTATGATCAACTATGCCAAATTCTTTTTAAATCGTAAAGGAGTATAGTATACAAAAACAGTATATTTTTTTTATAAAATATGATAATGAGAAAAAAAACTATAGTTCGATTAGAAACGCGAAAAAAAATTTACTAACATTTGTGTAAATATAAGAACTAGAAATACTTATTATGTGCCATACTTACAAATTGTAATAGTCATTGAAAATATTCATGTTTTGCAATACGTTCATTGACATCGGAATTATAAAGGCTGTTTTTATAATTATAATGGACTGATGTAATATCATTTAAAAATATGAATGCAAACATTACATTACATATTTAATAATGTTTTAAATAAGCCATTTAAATCGTAATAAGCTTATTTCATTGCCTAATTTAATTAAACAAACTATCCTATTGAGATCTCTAATTATTGATGATTCTCACACAAACTAACCAGGATTATACCTAAAACCTCACATTTAAACACATAAATAAATTCCCTTAATAAATACACGCTAAATCTGACTACCTAAAGGTGTTGTGAGGTGTCACACTACAAGAAGGCAGCGAGCGTACCGTTTAAGTATCGAACATTTTGTCACTTACAAACGTTTGAAATCAGTTTGAGTGAAGAAGACAAAATATCCGATAGCTAAAATACTACAATAATACACTGCAGGGCACGGACCTCCTCCGGTGGTTAGGCCATATAGTCCAACACGCTGGCGTAATGCGGGTAGATGGACTTTACATACTATTGAAATTCTTATAAATCGCTATGCTATGCATGTCTCCTCACGATGTTTTTCACCGTTTTAGTGCGTGGTGATTGACTATCAATACACACATGACTCCGAAAAGTCAGAGGTGTGCCCTGGGATTTACAGCCGCGACCTCCGTGAACATATTGGCAGCCGCGTCTGGTCCGTTTACCAACTATGCCACACTAAAATTAATTACCTACAAACTCTAATACGACGATGATAAAGTGCTGCACATAAACTTTCTCAAAGAAGATATGTTTAATAACCATTAATACACATAAATTGGAAACTCAACGAACTTGTCAAATTGGACAACACAGCCGTCCCATACAGTTATCTAACACTCAAATAAGTGTAAGTATATGTGCGGTAAAAAGCCGAGAAACTATGCATTTATGTAACTTATGCAATTTATTGATGTAATGGGTAAAACGCTCATTAAAAAATATAATTATTACGTATCAATAAACTAGTGAATGATTGCTTCGTTTAAAGCCAACTAAATAGTGGGTTTTGACGTTACAACTTCGTCCTAAAACATATTTAAATTTTAGCTAATTACCTCTCACTTGAATTATGAAGGAAAACGTGAGAAAGCTGTTCATAAGTTATAAAATACTAGTACTGACATAACACTGAGCATTGAGGCTTTTCGAGCCTTGAGATTATTTTTAATATCTTGGCTGTCCATCACATAGCTAAATGACTGGTAATCGACGGAAGCAATTTAGTAAACTAGCAGAATTGTGACAAAATGATGAAACCACACACATTATACATAATATTTAAAAAATATATTTCATGCTAGAAATTCCCAAGATTCTTAGCTTACGCGGGGTAAACCTTATGTTAGCCTCCCCTGACAGTAAATGCGCTGAATATCTGCTACTATTATTAAGCTTGGTCACTTTAGCGCAACCCGAAAAATCTAAAAACAATTGACAACTTCCATATACGTCAATAACATATATGCACTTGTAAATGTATGTTAACATGGACAAAAGGTCGCCTTAACTTTGGAGATGCGTACAGAAACATATCAAATGATGGAACATACAGGATTCGAAGCGAGGCCACCGATTATGTAAATACACACAAAGACAAGGTCTAAATGGACATTAAGACTACAAATACGCGTTTAAACTCGCCTTGACTCGCTTACGGCCGACAAACGGAGGAAAGGAAGTTCTGTCAACAATGGAAATTTGGACAATCGCCTTAGAATGTGCAATTATTTGTTCCATTTATCCATACAATCAAAGGTCCTACTGCAGGGCACGGACCTCCACTACAATTGAAAGAGGCTTATAGTTCACCACGCCGCGCTGGCCTAGTGCGAGTTGCCGTACTTCATATACCATAGAAATTCTTGTCAATCTATTGTATGTGAGTTTCCTAACAATTTTTTACTTCACCGTTAAAGTGCACGATAATCGAATATTATACATATGATTTGGAAAATTCAGAGGTGTGCCCCCAAATGCTTGAATGACTCCGAAGATTCATAAGTTTGGCCTGGGACTCCAACCCAATAGTTACCGGGTCACCACGCACTTCACTTGCCCTTAAATTAATCGTAAGGTCGCATAGAGCATGCGTCGGATTGCCATCTATTTCCTTGTTTCATAATAATTACACTACAAATGGAATGTGCATAAATTATGATAGATTGATTTGTTTACAGTGAAAAGTAAGCATATAGATAAAATATACATTGGTAACACTGTTAAAATTGTCGTAATTATACTTGTGTTGTCAAAAACGCAATTAGACTAAAATGAGTAATTTATTTCTCTTTGTTATCAAATATATACATATATTAAACACTAGACATGACTTCAAAGATATTGTACTAGACTGCCCACTAATATTTTTAATCTATGATGGCACAAAGCCTTATATTTCTAGTCATAGATTTAGATAAGCAAATGTCACGAAATTGACTAGTACTTCTATCAAAGGGGCAATATTAGAAAATACCTCAGTACATGCAGATTTGTTATTTTTTGCTAGATAATTTCAACTTCTACTGCAAGCCTATATTACGAGTATGTCAGCCGATTGAAATTCTAGTAGGTAAGAAATTAATGTTCCCGACACTATTGCACCTAAAGCGATTTGATATGTGTAAAGAAACTGTACACATAATAATCATATGGATATTTTGCGTCAAATTAAAACATTCGTGGAAACATCTTCGTAACCAAAGTACGATGTAACATGCAATGAAATCTCCGATATATTACGTCAACAAACTTAAACATCATTAAAAGGAAAGCATATATATTTTTATGTAATTTTTAATGGTATATTGATAACATGCGATGCGATTTAATTTTAAAAGGTTCAATTAATGATTTTATTTGAGTTTCACTTTTAAGTTCATTTTAAGCGACAAACTTGAGAAGTTTCAAGAAAGGTGTTTTCGAATTAAAGCATGCATAATGATTTGGATATATGTATAATACTGTATTCTATAGAATAATATAAAATCAGAATTAAGTTTCCCGGGATGCCAGATTGTGACCGTTAAAGCGATAGGTAACTAATAGACTTGAATCTTGCTTACTGGTTATCTGTTGATAGAGTATAGCTGCTAAACAATCGACCCCTTTCACATCTTGGGACGGAAATAATCTCGACAAATTATAATCGCACATTTGGCTACCTCTTAAGGCTTTATCATCAGGCTAAACGGGTTACGGGAGTGATCTTCTGTATGAATAAATTATTGTTCCAAAAAAAAACGAGTTTAATTTAACAAACACTAAATCAAAACAATAGAAGTGACTGACATTTACGTTTCCCGCCAAAACTCTCTCCATTATAGTCTGTGACACAAGTGATGTAAAAAACGGTTAACAAAAAAGGTTGATTATAATAAAAAAAATACAGTATGCAATACCTATTGAAAGTTAAACTTGTTATTAAATAAGTTTAAATATGGTAATAGTTTTAGTTTAGGTTACTGGTTATTTGAAGCTAATAAAAATTTTAATAGTAAAAGTCTACGTCAGAGATCGCAAGTTCGAATCCAGATAACATCTACTGTTTTTTTTACGATCCACCCAATGGTTTATTGAGACCACGAGAGAGTTGAAATTTGTGGCCCGAAAGGTCCTGAGTACCATTCTTAACACGTAAAAAAGATATGAAATTCACAAACCAAGCTACAAAATGCGCATTTTCGCTTTCTACAAGTAAATACGTGAAACAGTACAAATGCACTTTCAGTGTTACACAATGCTTGCGACACCGCTCTTAATATCTAACCCTATCATTAAAGTACTATTATTTTGGACACAGTCGCGAGGCGAGACGTCAAATTGTTCTCAGTGTCTTTGTTCATTCATTTGAGACTGTGTAAGATTTGATGTGCGGTAAATTGTGTTTGTAGAATTCTTTGTGGAGTATTAAAATAAAGGACTTATTATGTATAATATTTGATCACAAAATATAATAAATTACCATTTTGAAAAACTTTCACAATCAGTAAAAAAGCAAATAAATAAACCGAAATACAAATAATAATTTAAAAGTTAAATCATGACAAAATATCATAAATAATTAAGACATTCATAATTCAGTTAGTTGAAAAAAATCATAAGCATTGTAAAATAAATAATAGAAATAAACTCGAACAAGAGATCTATCTATACTATCAATATGAATTCCAGTTCAAAAACCTCCATTAAAAATAATACAACTTAGTCCTTAGTCCCTAATATCCCTTAATCATTCGGCTTGCATAATAATGAACGCATTCTCACACCATTCGCTTACTAAATAGGTCGTTCACACATCCGCGAATGTACGAAGGTTACAATTCGGTCACAGGACCGATTATCATGTGCGAAAACATAAAAACTATACACTTTTTGCGATTATCATGAGAAGCTTGGGAAGCTACCTTTGTTCAAAGCACCCTTGGCCGTAATTAATTATATTTTGGCATTCGCACAATATTTTTACGCATAATCGTTTATAAATGTAAAGTGTTAAGAATCTTATGATATATTATGATGTGATTAATTGGGCTACACAAAAATTTAAACCCGTTAACGAATGAATGAAAACGAATTTTTTGGTAGCAATTTATGAACGTATAAATATGTATAAAACCATCAAATAGCAATTCTAACAACGACATTTCAGTACGCATATTAATTATACAATGGCCTAGTTAAAGTACATCATTACATATAAACCATATTCTCAGTTTAATTAATCTTATGAATTCCATTGCTTAACTAGGAAGTGAAGTTAAATCGAGATGACGCAACAGATTAGCTCTGCTTGCATTTGTTTCGCTGTCTAGTACACACGTTATTAATTAATAGTATACATTATTAATTAAATTAATAGCCTACTTTATTAATGAAATTAATATTAGGTCGTGAGTGAAGGCGAAGGTTCTAGACGTATGTTAATTAGGGTAATTTTACAGCTGTTTAGACGCGTTTGCGAAGAATGTGAACGGAATAACTTTGCCTTTAATGTTATTCATCTTATGTTAGAGTTTATACTTTACAATATGTATACCTGACTGCAAAAGAACGGTGTTTATTGCAGGTTTATAAGGCGTATGCTATTTAATATTTATTTACTTAATCCTTTATTGCATTACATAGAGCAACAATTACAGAAAAGAAATGACATAATTTAATAGTACAAGAAGCGGCCTTATCAGTATTTTTTTCCTAGGCAATTTTCGACTTTTGGCCTTTGGCTTTAAAAAATAGGAAACAAGAGAGAGTAAAGTAATGTGAATAATATATAATAATTAAACACCAGATAGATCATCTTTCTCTCTCACTTTCAATGTATTTAACACAATAATTGTATTTTAACCAGTAAGATCTATTTAGATTGTGCGAATAACTTCAAGGACGGTCTAATCTCGGACTAAACCGGAATGTCCGAGTTCCTTATGTATGTATATTTTTAGTATTCCTCTCATAATCTGCTGTTTCTTTTAATGCCGACAAGCTAACGTGACTACAGTGCAAATTAGAAGTGCAGTGGAATACACTCGCGAGTCATAGTTATTTCTCTTCAGTCGACACAGTGTTTTCAGCCAGCAACAACTATTTTGGCTCAATAACAGGTAATGTTACAACCTTCTTCAGAGAGTATTTTTACTTGTTTTTTTTTTAATTGTTCCAATTTATCACAACTGTTAGCAGTTTTTGTCAATATCTCTTTACGGGCATACTTAATTTGGAGATTAACTGTTTTCCTCATACGGGATTTGAACCTTAGTTTCTACAGCACACAATAACATTAAAGCCGATCTACATTCAAGGAAAAACAACTGCAATAACCCGTTACTAATTCCGTGTAATTTGGAACCATAAAGACGTTATGGAGCATTTTAAGGCTATCGATAAATCATATTCTACGATACAATCGTAATATCTTTAAGATTACTACATTGGGTTTATTAATACATACATATATCGAAAGGTTTCGACAGAATTAAAGGAGGTTTCTCAAACTGAAAATTCTCTCTCTTAAATTAAAAACTCTCATCGTACTCTCGATTGTAGAGGAAGCCCGTGCCCTGCAGCGAGACGTATAGGAGCTAATATAGATATAATACGATTTATACTTTAATACTACTTCCCTATCCCTTTGCAGATACCAGCGTATGCAACAAATATATGAGACTCGTGTAAAAACTTAACATAAACATGACAAATGTACTGTTTCAAGATCAAATAATTACAAGCGCACTATGATTGCGACCGTGACATATTTAAATATAAACTGCACGTAATACACGCAAAATGTCACTTATTAACAATTTCAAGTATACTATGATAAATTCCTAGTCTATGGTCAGTTTTTAACTAAGAATGTCTTATACGAAAACAAAGAACTTCTCACGACGCGTCATCGGTTAGAAAACAACAAAATATGTCATTATTCGGATTATTTTTTGGGAAATATGTGTCCTTTAATATGACCATTGTATAATATTTGTGTTGTATGTGTGTTATGTCTAACAATTGGTTAAATAATTATGTCATAACGAAATTTGAGTTGTTGAACTATTTAAATGTCAGATTTATATATAAAATACTAGAATTACTCCTGTTATAATATGTGTAATTTATAAATACACACATACTTGATAATATGCACTTATATCCAGATATACGGGATAAATATCTTACACCCAACCAAATATCCGTCCTGGAATCGAACTCATAATCCACAGCCCAAAAAGTCAACTTCTTAATAATTGCACCAAACACTCGTCAATCTAAATTAAATCATCACAATTTTACGACAACTAGGCTCTAAAATTCTATTTCCTTTGCCTACAAAAAAGTTTATAAAAAAGAACCCGGATAAATAGATAATAGTTATGCTAGATAAAATATAAATCATAGCTAGGAAATCCGTGTGACGGTATCGAATGTTAGATTAGTGACGGGCTACTCGAGTGAATTACTCACAGCTCTATATAAAATGACATAATATGGACACGCCTACAGAAACCAGCCTATTAAGATACGTGGATTTTGACGATGATTTTTTTGTATATCTGATTGTTAAATAATTTAATTACTTTAGAATATTTACCTAGGTGTTCTTCATTTTGTTTTTGTGTCATAATTGTATTATTAAAATTTCAACACAAATAACTACAATCAATAAAAATAGATTAATCATAATTATAATATATTATATGTTTTTAAATCACGTCATTTTCTGTCTTTTTATTCCTTAAAATAAAAATCATTTAAGACATCATATCGTTAAGTAAACCATAAAATAACAAAAATCACCTATCGAAATAACCAGAAATTTCCCTAAAACATTTTCCAAAAAAAAAAAAACAATACTAAAACCAGCAGAAGTCATCTGATAAACAATTTAATTAACATTCCACAAGTGTAAAGCAGCTAGTAACTGTCCATTGTAAGGTCAAACTTGTAGGTGTGCTAAGTTTACAATATAATAATTGTTGTATCAAATCCTTCATAGTTCCTACTTTTATATTAAACGGACATTATAATAAGCACACTCAACAATAAACATTAGGTGTCAGTTAGAGCGTGAATTTAAAAGCCTTGGAGAGCAAAGGACGAAATATCGCAAAGCCTAATTATAACGAGCAGTCAGCCAATGATTAGTGTCGTTTTTTGTCTATTGTTTATTCGAACTTTAAATACTAGGAAATAATCATCACTGGTCTCATAAGTTTTTTAAAATTAAATATGAATTAATAAACACTTAAATAATTAAAATCTTTTGAGCAAAACTTATCGTATTCTACACAATTACTTTATGCTTCGTAAAAAATAAATCACAAAACATATTAAATTGATTTCTATGCAATTAAATATCCAAGCACCTTTAACATTTTAATGACACCACCAAACTAAACACTTATAACAGTCATGTTACAACCGCGGTGGTTTTCATCATCAATCATTGCAGAACTTGACACATTTGTATGAGAAACTAGACCATTGACATTCGAGTCATTGTGTCCACTTGTCTGTCCCACTGTTACAATGTCAACGTTTCGATTATCTAAGTTGGGTATGCTTAATGGCCGTCCTCGGTATACAATTTTTTTACGAAAATTGCACAATATTTAACTGGTTTCGTACGCGTAATTGTTTAAAAACATTGTTTTTGTTTTAATTACCGTGCGATATTAATAATTTTTTAAACAATTAATTGCATATTATGTCGGTAACTTCACGGTAAATTTAACAGCGGATTATTATTTCCTTACGATTAATTTTGTCGCACATTGTTCTCAGTCAATTATCAAATAACACGGTATTTAAAAAAATATTTTATACTAACAATAAATAATAACCCATTAATTATTTTTCGGGGGGAAACTAAACTATGAAATTATTTTCTGCTTATTATTTTTGCGGACACAACTATTGTTCGAAATTCAAATAAAGGAACAAACGCATTTTATTTTCAAAATAAATGCAAATTTAAATATTTTACAAATGTCACACTAAAGAAAAATGTAATGCATGTTTACTTACGATTTTCACGTAGTGGTTCATTATGTCACGTGTGTTGTTTACACGCACTGTCACAGTAACAAAGCGCGCGCGGCGGTGGCGGAGCGTTGATGCGTGCGCGCAGACTAACTGACGGAATCGCTTGCTGGGAAACTGTCAGCCTCTCCCGCTGCAAGCAAACGTACATTGGTGGCGTTGCACACAAACGCGCCAAAACAAGTACAAAATAGATCACGTATAATGGCGGGTATTCGGATATTGCGCAAAGGGACCTTGGCTGCCAAAACTGCCAATACGATACTATTAATTGAAGTTACGTAAATTGACGTTAATTTTTCTTTACGTACAAGTGTGTTGGCGGCGTGCGAGTGAGCCGGGTTGTAAGCGTTGCAGCAGCTCGTTCACAATATATAGGACAGAGGTCGACCTCCGATACGCGCGGGAAGTGCGCCGACACCACGTGTTTGCAGCGCCCTACACCACTGCGCTACTCATCACACGCCCTTTTTCCGACTATCCTTTATTTTAATAAAGCTACTACTATTAATCACTTCGAAAATAATCTTCAATCTAGCTCATCTGAATGCAAAATTTGAATTTGTTTCCTTTATCTTAGGAAACAAATTCAAATTTTGCATTAATTTATTACCGATTAAAATTTTATATTTTCTTTTTATTTGAATTTTATGTGATAAAACAATGGATATGAAAAATTATTTCAATACATTCCATAAATACCTTGGCACACGCTAATTGATTTTGTTTATTTTAAAATACGTATCTATATTTTGCTATATTACACAATAATAATAATCATTGTTCCTTACTATTCATAAATTTACCCATCAAATATAACATTAAAAATATTAATATATTATAAAAAACAAAAAGTACTGCATCATAAAAACTAACTGAAGACTAATAATTTCAATGATTTTTGTTCGGTTTAACCTAAATAATGATCTGAAAATTGACATTTATCAATTGAAATAGTTAATTACGATTCAAAAGTTACGCTACGATTGCTACAGACGTAGCAAGTCTACACATATGACTACATATGCGATGACGTCATATTAAACCTAGGCGTAGAACTGAAGAACTACTATTTGCCAGATTTCCCTTCAACATTTTAAATGCTATTTTTGATGATTATAATTCCGAATATTTAATACACATGTGTATAAATTTGTAATGCGCAAACGTCATCGAAATTACAATATTTATGAATTAAAAAACTTCCTGGTATTTTGCATATATTATTTTTGCTCTTATTATGTACATAATATAATTATGTTTAATTAATAATTGATGTGTTTTTGTGACATATGCAAATAGCTTAGCAACTATTTTTATACAAATTTTATTAACTTAAAAACCAAATATGGTAATACGTTTATCGTTGTGGTAGCTATTATAAATTATTATTCTCTTTATTTTATTTATCATATTTTTTTATCTTTACATAAATTATATTATTACCGTCTCAATCATGTAAATTGAAATGTTGCAATGTTGGTAAATCGTGAGGTCCTGAGTTCGATTCCCAGAAAGGGAAATGAAGAATAAGACATCACATCGCAGTAATTATAACTGAGAAATCAGCTCAAAGCAACACAAACCGAGTATCCTTCGGTAGACACAATTATGCGGGCTTGTTCAATACATAATAGTTTTACTCGTACATAAGTTCGGTACTACGTGGTAGGTCTCTCATATGTGAGAGGTTTTCTGGTTATGTACCTCCGCAATATTTCTCCGGCCAAACAACAGTGTAAACGCACTGTTGTGTTCCGGTTTGAAGGATATTGCAGCCATAGTAACTACTGGAATATTAAGACTTAACATCTCAACATGTCTCAGGATCACAAGCGTAGTGCAATGCCAAGAATTGTTTTGTAATTCATGGTGTTGTTTGCTTTTGCAACTGTCCATGAGCGGTCGTATCGATTACCATCAGGCGAATGCTCGTCTCGCCATTCATTGCAATAAAAAGATACTATATGGCACTACATAAGTAGATTACTATAGAAGATGATTATAGTGCGTGCGGTATAGCCTGTTGGTAAAGGAGCAGACGCGACTGCCGACATTTTAACGGTGGACGCGGGTTCAAATCCCAGGGCCCACCTCCGACTTTTAGGAGTCATGTGTGTATTGATAGTCAATCACCACGCATGACGGTAATGGAAAATATTGTGAGGAAATCTGCATACCATAGCGATTTGTAAGGAATTCCATGTTGGCCGCCAACCTGTATTAGGCGTGGTGGACTAACCTAGCCCCTCTCAATTGTACTCTCGATTGTAGAGGAGGCCCGTACCCTGCAGTGGAACGTATATGGGCTGATATATACATACATAATGAAACAACAGACAAATTTTCATAAATTATTCACGTAAATAAAAAAATATCACAAAATATATAATTGCTATGATGGCATTCATACTGAGGCAGTATCTTAGAAAAGCTATTATTGATTTGAACTGTCTCTTCTGTCTAATAATCTTTGATCATAATTTATAATATTCAAGTAAACTTACTAGATGTCGCTACTGAGATTTGACAAATATGGGACAAATAGTTTCTATGACGTGTCGCGTCTATCGGTAGAATATAAGCAGGGGCGTGCGCTCCTTGTAGGCAGAAATGCAGTGCTTTACTTGCCATTTACAGATATTTTATTATAACGTACGTACTTCTTAATGACTTTAATTAACAGTAAATAAATGAATAAACAAAATATAATAACTTAATAACGCCTAATATTTTATAAATAGCACCTATTTGCAAGCGCACAAACATTATGTTTGCCACTCGAAAAGCAAAAGGCGCTGCAAAGCAAAATAATGTACCTAATCAACCAAGTAATGCCGCCGCGTCCCGCATGACATTTGTTTGCATGTGTGTAGTAATTTTGGTGTCCGTGCATAGTCGCAAACGCACACACGCATGAATATTGAAAGCCGCGACTCCTGCGGCAGGCCTCGGAAGCTCGGCAGTTGTCGGGAGTAATCGGAAATGTTCGTTGCCTATAATCCGAGTAAAAATAATAGACAGAAATCTAATAAACTGCGCAAAATGCACATTATGCATTTTTGTTTGGTAAGGTTTTATTTCTTTAAATAGCACAATTTTTTTGTGTTTCGCGGGGGCCATTTTGCTTTTTTCATGTGATAAGCATTGTTTATTATTTTGTTTGCGTCAGTTTAATTATAGTTTTCTTATAATATTTTACATTTTAATATTTGAAAGTGTGTACATTTAACAGTTTATTTCTGAGTTTCTATAATAATTGTAGTGATTTGCTTTTACTAGTACGTTTGTTGATTTTTTAAAATGTTATTTGATTGTGAGGTTTGTGTTGAAAGTGTGTGTTTATTAAAAATTAAAAATAACAAGTTCTCGCAATTGTCATTCAGTGAAAAGATTCAAATTTTGTCTAAAGGTAGGTGTGTACCCGAGTTACAACAATTAAATCAACAAAAAGGGAATGTAACTCGAAAGTTTCATGTTAAAAGTTATGAAACGTATAACTGGCTGTGTGGTTGTGTACACACGATTAAATTATATTGTTTTCCTTGCATATTGTTTAGTAATTCTAGTACAGTGTGGACTGATTCAGGATATTCAGATTTAAATAATTTCTATGCCGCGGCAAAGAAGCATGACCATACAGAAAAACATCTGGAGGCCTGCTTAAAATTAAATACTTTTGGTAAATCTCGTATTGAAATGAGTATCAACAGCCAGTTACGATTAGATATTGAGAGGCATAATGCTAAAGTTGATCGCAATAGAAACATTTTTCAAAGGCTGATCGATGTTGTTTGCTTTCTGGGAAAACAAGAATTAGCTTTTCGCGGTCACGATGAGTCAGTATCGTCGTTGAATAGAGGTAATTATTTAGAAATAGTAGATTTATTAGCCAAGTATGATGGAATTTTAGAAACCCATTTACAGAGTGCAAGTACCTCATTCACGGGCATGTCGAACCGTACGCAGAATGATTTGATCTCGAGCGTTGCATCTGTGATGATCGATCGCGTTAAAGCCGAAATTAAACAGTCCGATTTTGTCGCCGTCATGGTAGATGAGACTCCTGATGTTAGCGGCCGTGAACAATTAGTATTAGTTTTGAGATATTTTCGTGATTTTGAAGTAGTAGATCGATTTATCAAATATGTTGATGTCAGCGCGGATCGGACCGCTGTAACCTTGAGTTCTATTATTTTGGAAATTTTAGAAGAGTTCGATTGTGTATCCAAATTAGTTGCACAAACTTACGACGGGGCAGCAGTTTTATCCTCACAAATTAATGGCGTGCAAGCTTTGGTGAGACAAAAATGTCCACAAGCTATGTACGTTTGGTGTTCAGCACATATATTAAATTTAGTTTTATCGAAATCGTTCGAACGAGTTGCTGAAACAAAACGCTTTTTTAGTATTATAAAATCAATCGCGGCTTTTTTTCACACCAGTACAAAGCGAATGGCCCATTACAACAACTTTGCCGATATGAAAAAGCTGCCTCGTGTCGCGGAAACAAGGTGGACATATCATTCGCGCACGGTTAATATTATTAATAATGCGTCCACCCACCTCCTAGAATTGTTTGAAAATATGAACGAAAATACACAAGACTGGGATGGTGAAACACTGACACAAGTCAGTTCATTTTTATATATTATGAAAGAATTTGAATTTAATTTTCTTTTAAAATTTTTCGCTGATATTTTTGCAGAAACGGATATTCTGTACGATATTTTGCAAAAAAAAACTAGTGACATCGCGTATTGTGTAACAAAGATAAAAGAGTTAGAGTCATTTTTAGAACGTTTTAGAGAGAAGTTCGAGATCTATTATGATGCCGCCGTTCACATTACCGGACCACCTAAAAGAAAGCGCAATGTCGATGATGTAAAAATACATTATCGGCGAATTTTTGTTGAAATAATTGATAATGTAGTCAGTGAATTAAGAAATCGTTATAAAAACATTAAAGATTTAAAGTTTATTGAGCTACTTTCTTGTGAGAATTTTAAAAAATATAGTGAACGTTTCCCTGAAAATGAAATCAGAGAGTTCACCAATAATTATCAGGCACATTTTAATTTTGATAAATTGAAAAATGAATTGCGCTGTATTTATAGATCACCTCAATTTGCAAATAGTTGTGTATTTAGTATTATTCAAAATTTGTATAAGGACAATTTAAATAAAGTTTTTTCTGAAGTGTTACGATTAGCGAAATTCATTGTGACTATCCCAGCAAGCAGCGCATCGGCAGAGCGTTCATTTTCGTGTTTAAAACGTATCCACACATATTTGAGAAACACACAAAATCAACAACGACTCACAGAGCTTTCCATGATTTCTATAGAAAAGGCATTAATGATAGAATTAAAACGCAATCCAACTTTCTATGACGATATCCTAAAATCATATTTAAAAAAGGATAGGCGCATAGATTTAATCTATAAATGAATGAGTAGTTTTTTTTTACTAACCCGTAATTTTATTATTAAGTTTATTTATATATTTTGCGAATCACATGAAAATCGGTCTTTTTAAAGGCCACATCGGATATCTTGCAAGGGACGTGTTCTATAACCATCACTCACTTGGATAAGATATTTGAGGTGGTCGTTTATTTACATCGGGCTATAGTAATCTCAATTAACCGGAACCTTGAATATGTGAAAATTGAAGCTGACTCGGTGAGTAGTTATAATATTTTAGTTTATTAATCATTTACTTATTAGACTTTCTTCGGCCACGACAATCGATCGCTGGTTTTTCTGCGTTCCGTAGATGTATATGAATAGTAGTACATCTAAGACTTGTTCTGTTGGCATGGTTTCCGACTTAGAGATCCGTCGCGTAGCTGTGGCTATGCTAAACATCTATAAAAGAAAAGTTTTTGTGCCGAGTACTTCGCCGCATACCCAGTATCATAATCCTGTGCACGCCACTGAATATAAGTCAATATCTGCCGCCCATGAACATCCACAAGCATGGATCATTGATGTGTTGCCGGCCCTTCAAATCAGGAGAGAAGCGGGAAGGACCAAATATGAGAAAAGAAAAGGGGTATTGGGCATTCGGCAATCTCACTCACCGTACGAAACACGACAGCCAAGTTATCGCTTCACGTCGATTATAAAAATTATTCAAAGAAACTCAGATAATCCTTTCCATAATTGACTCATGAATTCTAAAGAAAATTCAAACAATAAGTCATTTTAACATTATAGATAACCACTTTTTGTAGGGGAAAACCATTCTTGATTTTCCCTATCATGAACTTTAAAACTTGATTACTTAGTTCATTGAACCATAAGTGACTTATAATGGCTGTTCACCTCATTATTCTAGTGGTTAATACAAACTGCGAAACACGTAGGTCTAAATTTGAAGTCATGAAACTTTTCGGTCTTATAGCACACAGATCAGAATACATGGTCCGGACAGACATTTGTCTTGGTGACAGGATCGAACCTACGGCCTCTCGTTTCACAACCGGTCCTATTTATTCTGTCTATTTATTTTAAACATCGGTTGTGTTTCACAATTTTTTTTCAAATTTATTATTTATTTATTTATTTATTAATAATAATTATTATCTATCTCCATAGAATGCATACGCGTCAATACTCATTTTCACGAATTCACTATTTACGAAAATATATTCATGGGATACAGCTCAAACATCTTCCAACAGATAGAGCTAGCGATCTAATATATTTTAAGCATAGATTTATAAACAATTTTGTAAAAAAATTAGCAAAAACATATAATTTATGGAAATATCCCCACGGATCAAAACAATACAATGGAACTTGAGATACAAAAATAATTATTTGTACTTGTCCCTAAAATGTATCGAAGTATTTCCGCACATAAAACAACTGAACCAGTTCGGCTGATAATAATAAAACAATTACTTTAACCTTAGATTAAATGAAGTTTATGTTGTAATTAAAATCTTAGGCGTTTAAAACACATACTCGAAGATATTCGATGATTCAAACATATTTATTATTGATATAATTCCAACTTTTTAATTAACACTTAGTGACTTATTCATAAAGTTTCAAAACCAATTTTAGCTATCGAATGTGTTGACCTTTTCGTTCTTTTAAATTCGTTTTTTTTTAAATTCATTTTGAACAAAGCAAATAAAACATTTGATAACTAAAATAGATTTTAAAACTTCTATGAATAAGGCCAATGTTTAATTCTCGTGTTATCTACTCGGACCACAATTTACTGCCTCGTGAATTAGTAAAAGCATTATTAAAGCAAGAAATCAGACGTGAAGTAATAGTTTTTTGTTGCGTTTCCTACAGTGCGTGAAATTGCCGAAGACGCTACAACTGATGGTATAATAGTCTATCTATGAATGATTGGAAACCCGTCATAATGCCCCACGCAATACTATCGCGTTTGAGTCCTGTATATTTACAAACGACATAGTCAACTAGGCATTTAATAATATACTTATATTGCACAGCACTTACGTTATGTACACTGTAGTAACTTATAAAAAGCAGAAGTATAAGCCTGTAATGAAATATAACATAGACCTGGCAAACGCAACAACGGTTCATCTTATTGTTTCAAAATTTACGAACTCTATGGTTTCGTAGATTTACGCGAATGTTACACATTGAAATAAAACTATTATTTAAAATTTAATTAAGTCAATAAGTTTATTTTTTTAACTTCCAGATGTTTCGATTACTTTACAGCTTTCGTTTTTTTTTTCAAGAAAAATTTAAAACTTAAACAAATACCTACGCTTCACACAAACATTTGTTTCGGTGCGGGGATCGAACCCGCGGACTCTCGTTTCATAGCATCTAACCAACTGCGCGACGGAGACTGTCATAATGATGAAGAAGTAGCACAGGAACCTCCCACCTAAGCACAAATCATCTTTGATTGTTCAAATACAATCAACGACAAAAACGTAGTAATTGTTTATTTAACTATTGTATTAAGTTCTGTAAAACCGATTGTACTTGAAATAAATAAAAATATACTTTGTTCCGCGCCTGGCCTTAGTACCGACAGTAGCCCAAAAATTAAACCAGCACTAATTGTTTCCTGTCAGATAATCAAGTTTGATTGTTGCGAAATTAACCTGAAACATTAAGGTTGTAAATTTTATCAACGCACTTAATTTTTTGACGGACGACACTATATCTTAATTGACAATGATAAAATTAATTGCATACGACCTTATATATAAGTAAAACGCGTAAAAGGTGCTGCAATGTCAATTTATCTATATTATGTATTAAATGGCAAAGTTTTTAGGAAACATGACAATGTGATTTCGCTGAATCCACAGCTGAACCCAACGTTAGATTGACACAGAATGACCTCTAATTTCGACCCTTAAATTTGTTTTACCCCATAAACATTGTGACAGTAACTTACCATGTGACACTGTTAAAATGACTATTAAAAAATGACCGTCCACCTAGTTGCCAGAGCATCAAACTAAGAAATCAGAAGCCCAAAGGAAGAATCATCTGCGTCATCCTATTTACGTCCTATTGCAGGGCACGGGCCTCCACTTCAAACGAAAATACGATTGAGAAGGGAAGACCATATAGGCCATCACGCTGGCCTAGTGCGAGTTGGTGGACTTTACATTCCATAGAAATTCTTACAATTCTTCATAAGCTCTAAATGGACGTGGCCCATACTCAACGTTATGTTTATGGGTGGATAGACTGAACTATATAGGTACAGTGATATTGCTAAGTCATCTATTATCTAATTTTATGTCGCGAAATTCGAAACTACAAATGAAATAAAATAAAAACTATTTAACGCATTTTTGAGTTATGTTTTCATAATATAAAGTACTCATACCACTAATAATAGTATTAACATGTTCAATCTAACAAAATATGAAGAGAAAAATCTATTCTTGATCTTTTATTATCTTAAACGACCTATAATCTAGAAGAATTTGGTGTGGATATTGGGCATCCGGCGAGCTCATTTGCTGAACGAAAGGCGATAGCAGAACTATCGCTTCACGTCGATTTTATTGGAGCTGCCAATTCATGCTGTGTCATGGCTGACAATAGCATGGCTCTACCACTTCCAAAGTTTTTTTAGTTTGTTGTACAATAAACAATGTAAGTAAATAAAAATAAATAAATAACGTTATACGTTGACACATCATACTTGACAAACCGAATATATTGTAACAACTAAAAAATCAATGGCATAAATTCCGCCAATTTTTGCACCGAATGAACTTGCCCTTGTATACATTATAAGTTATAACAGTCAGTAAGCAGACCCAAGTCCGCTTGATACTTCCGTATGCGGCTGGATATGAAGGTGAATGGCCGAGACCGCCCGTTTGTACCTAACTATCGACCTACCTGTCTACCAACCTATACAGGGCAATGCCAGTGAGTGGGACTTTTTAAAATCCTTCTCCAATATTGGCACATTTACAAGAGCAAATGATCTACTTATGAATTTGCAAAAATAATTCTGTTAAATTTATTTGACAATAATGAAGTAATAAATATTGACAAGGCCGTAGGTAGGACATTACTGCGGTCATAATGCTATCGGAATTCGATAACTTTAGGCTCGATCCGCACTGTAATATCGATCCAGTAATTCTACGTCCTATTATGGCATAATAAAACTATTATCAAGAAACAAGTACCTATGCATTGAATTTATCCGTAATGCGTAAGTTATAATCAAATCCCATTACGACATTTTTTTCACTCTCTTTTTCTAGCCTTAAGAAATCCACTGCTAGACATAGGTCTCCCCTAAGAATTTCCATAGCGTTAGAACGGGTCTGCATCCACTGATTTCCTGCTTGCTTGCTGGTCTTCTATGCACTTTCCAGACATACTTCCAGGTCTGACTCTTCGATCTAAGATTACTTTTCGACCCCATCAGCAATTAAACATCTTCTCAGTGTCATGTATGCTACTCATTGCTACTTTCACTGGCGTATGTCCTCATTACTTCTTCCTTGATAATATGGATAGTATAAAATAAATACATGAATCTTGTGTTGTGGGTCTCAAAAGCTTCGAAAGACTTTTTGATATCTCAACTCCCAGATCCAAAACAAATATATGTCGGCCACACAATCACTTGTCCTGGTGGTCGGTTCGTATCCGTGGCCTTTTGTTTCATAGCGGGCGTGTAACCCATTGCGCCGAAGACGCTGTGAAATTCACAAAAGATCACGAAAATGTTATGACATAATATGACTGACAGCCACCGTGGCGTAGTTGTTTAGACGCCGGCTATGGAACGTGAAGCCGCAGGTTCGATCCGCGCACCGAGACAAATATTTGTGTGATCCACAGGTATTTGTTTCGGGTTTGGATGTGAGACTTAAAAGTCTCTCGTAGTTCCTGATACCCATGACACAAGACTCGATCTTAGTGTGAAGTCAGGACTACATATGTGACTGATGGATGTATTTATTTATAACATGCTTTTCATAATCCTAGATATCCAATAAGCAAACACAAGTTTTATCTATGATTTAGTTCTAAACGTATCATTAGAATTCTGATCGGAATGTAAGACACATTGTTCGAAGGCCTCAGTTAAAATTACGTCATACGTTGCAACAGAAACGTCAGAATTGCGAATGCCAAGTAACATGATTCTGAACACATCAAATTTCCTGTCTCTATGTAAAATGAATAAATTAAAATAAATAATTATTATTATTGCGTGTTTCTTTCGGTTCTGGGTATTTGTAAGATCGCGAGGTGTCCCGTAACTCCTAATAATAACGACCCAAAATTTACGTCAGGATTATATGCGTGTCTGTTGGGTATATTTTTTTACTTTTACCAACAATAACTACTATTCTAGTCTATGTACAATATAAACGATAGCAGGTAAACCTTGTTTTAAAAAATGAAACACTTACAAAATGGAGTTCCCAGATGGGGAAACCAACTCGATATTTCACGGTTCACGACAGATTCAGTAGCTGATTTTTAATATTTTATTTACTTCAGACAGTCCTTAGCAGTCTTAAGCATTTTTACTCTGCTAGTGATACAATAATTATATCTAATGGTGGGAAACCCGTCATTGTTACCCGCGCAACTGACAGCTTTGAGGTTCCAACATTGTAGGAGAGAACACAGACGAAAGTAACACGGGATGAAAAACAAATAAATGAAAAAAAAAATCTACTCTGATGTGCAGATAACATATTCCCATGTGAGTCCCATGTCCTATGAGTCATATAGTGGCAATATCGAGCTTATAAAAAACTTCCCGAAATATATAGGTTCCTGATAAAGAAACTGAAAATAAAATCTTCCATTGAACTTGAGATGTTAATTGGCAATGACCCAAATGTCTCATCCATGGTTCAATGAACGACGAAACCTTTACTAATGCTTCGCTTGTTCCAAACAAAAACTCATATTTCTTACCCAACTTTTTACAAGCTTACGTGCTCTGGACATTTGCATCGAGAACCGTATTTGTTATGGTGACTTTAATGTACTTCATGTGTTTTCGTTTAGAGGTAAAGGACCCCAAACCACAATAGAAATTTGACAATAAAAAATACATTATTAGAAGTAAATGATGCTATTGAACTTCACATACATTGAGTTAATGTTTGTAACTGTCAACAATAATAAAGTTATACCACATAATTACGTTGTATTCATGTTCGTTTTTTTATGTTTTTAATATGAGCAACTGATAGCATAATGCTCTTCGGTGATGTGGTTGTATTTTTTTGATGTAATGTCATCATTTTACAGTAAATATTATAAATCATGACTTGTATCGTGGGTATCAACGGATTTTTGGTCTGACGAACAACCAGAAAGCAAATTCTTAAGTTCGTTTGGCCATTTCAACCACAGGAAGTCCACTGCTGAAAATAGGCCGCCCCCAATTACTTGACAACACTTACCACCCACATCGACCTGTAGGAAGCGGCTTGCGTCCAGCGACTTCCGGCAACCTTAACCAGGTGGTCCACCTTGTAGGTGGGTGTCTGATACTGTGCTTGCCCATAACCTTTCGACTTTAACAGCCACCACACTGCCACTTCAACTTGCTAATCCTAAGGGCTGCGTCTACGCTACAATTCTTATGTATCAGAATATATTTGCCCTGACGCTTGGATGGTAATAAAATAAGGATAATATAAATACAGACCACATCATGATTAATTCATCACATAAAGTGAGAGATATGCACGAAGTGCCGATGGAAATAACTCGTCACATAACAAGTGGTGCTATTAGTGGACCGCCTTGTATATCCTTCCGTGTTGACGCGCCTTAAACCGACAGAGGTGTGGTAGTTATGTATAACGTTGTGGAAACATGATAAACAAGATGATCGCTGCAAGTTGACAGTTGACAAGTTGACAGCCTCCGTTGCTCAGTCGGTTAGACGCCGCCTGTGAAACGAGAAGTGAGTTCGATTCCCGCACCGAGATTAATGTTTGTGCGGCCCAAAAATATTTCTTTCGGGTCTGGGTGTTTGTGAGACCGAAAAGTCTTTCGTGGTTTCTGATACCCACAACACAAGACTCGATCTTAGTTGTGTGTTTTTTATTTATTTTATTCATTTAAGTAAATAAGTTGAAGAAAAATGCCCTCATGTTTCTCCCATCCAGTAAAAAGCCTATAAATTCCTCTACTGTATCAGCCCATATACGTCTCACTACAGGGCACGGGCCTATTCTACAATCGAGAGTTCGATTGAGAGTGGTTAAGCCATATCACTACACTACGCTGGTCTAGTCCGGGTTGGCGGACTTTACACACCATAGAAATTGTACTAATCACCATGCTATGCAGGTTTTCTTCACCGTTATAGTTTATGATGATTAAATCAATACACACATGACATGAATAGAGGTATGCCGTGAGATTGGAACCCACAACCACCGTGAACATGTTGGAGGCCGTGTCTGGTTCATCACCAACAGGCCACCACGCACTTCCTCTGATGATTTCTAATTCTCAACGGATATAAATAAAAAAGTACAACTGTTTTATTTTCAAAGCCAAGAAGTTTATTTAATTTCTATTAAGAATAGGCGTATCGTTAGGTGCAGTCCCATTACATAGTGCGACATAAATGTTACGGACTTTTTGCATGACATAGGCGGGAATTATGAAAATAAAAAGAACAAAATTTAGAACGGTACTCCTGTTGGAATATTGCTCATCCAAAGTGGTTTGGAATCCAGCGGATAAAATCCTTTCACAATTCACAATCTAGGCATGTGGAATTCCATTAAAGTTACAATGCTGCCTTGTCCATAGATAGATAAAAATCTATTTTACCTACCGAATGTTTTGTCCCTTTCGATAGATTTTTGAATTCAGTTTGTGAAAAGAAGACAAAACCTTCGATAGCTAAAATAGCTTTCAAAACGATTCATGAATAACGCCATAATGATTTTTTATTTTATTTTTTGTTATCTGTTCGTTAACTGTTATTGTCATATTATTGACGTATTCATTATTGTATTATATAAGGATATAGTAACCTTTCTAATATCAACTTACATATTATTTTAATAATAATAAACTCTGTTGATATATTTTGGAATATTTTGGAATATTTTGTATAGGAATATTATGATATTTGTATAAGATATAAACAATAAATCAAATAACATAGTATAAATACTTGAGCTTATACCTGTGTCCCCAAGGTGTTATAGGAGGCAAGTCTTTTACTCCTGTAACTAATACACATACTAATACACCTGACTAATATACCTCTCACGAATTCTAGTTCAGGATACTTCATACGAGATTATGCAAACCGAAAAACTCACTGACTGCTTCGGTGGCGCAGTTGTACTACGATGTAATTTCAGGGCTAAGGTCTCGGGTTCAAGTCCCAGGTCAGGCAAAGTGATGTGTATTTTTTTATTCATTGTCAGCCAGGAGTAGGCAATTGGTACCCCATATGGCGATGGGCTCACCCTATCACATTCGTGGGGCGGAAAATACAAGGTGAAACTTGGGTGTCCTGGTTGCACTTCTGCCTTCCCCTTCTGTAAAAAAAGCGTGAGTTTATGTATAAAACTCTCACTCAATTTTAATGTGTAGACTTAGGGATAAAATCCACTGCCTTACAGCCAATGTTTCATAGCTTCACGCTGCTAGTAAACCAATGACACCACCAAACTACAGGCTGAGGCTAATAAATACAGTCATACTCATATTACTAATAATCAACCAATATTTACTTGTGCTATATAAATTCACACATTCTAAGCCGCAAATAAATATCGTATTACGGAACAGGGCTTAGTTGGTATTGCCCAATATACAACGGTGTGAATATAATTTAAGTATTGAGTATAGAATGACATGAGATCCAAGCAATGTTGCCAGCCATTTAGAGTAGACTGGCGTTGTAATCAAAAGGATAGTACTACAACGCCAAATACCTGGTTGGTAGCAGAATTGGGCGAAGTACTCATCAACAGGCTGTTTCTCGCAGAAAATAAATAAAAAGTCTTGTAGGAAATCAGCTATAGACCTCCGCAGGGAACGGGCCTTCTCTACCATCAAAATTTTGATTGACAGTAGCAAGGCATAGTCCACATCGCTAGCCTTCACATACAGTATAACCTAATCAAGAAGAAAAGGAAAAAATCCGAACCGGTCTTCATAATGTGCATCAATCCTTAATAAAACAGCGGTGATACTTTTCGGTTCATAACAAATCAGTTAACTCAACTTACGACATGAAGTAGAAAAAACGGACCTTGATACAACGGGAACACTTTCTATCGGCGACTAAATAAACTACACGATTGGACATTGCAGAATTTGTTCTTGGAATAATCGTTGTTATACGATCCAATTATTATTGAAAGTTTGTGTTGTAGCTCAGTGGTTTTATGAGTGCGATTCGTTTGAATGTCGACCGTTCAAATCTGCGAATTAAATCGAATATACCCAAAAACTACCTTGCCCCAAAGTAAGTCTTGTCGTATTTTGTGGGTGGATTTAGAAGTATCAATCAGCCGAGTAAATATTTATGGATCTCGCAAACTCTTGTATCTGAACTGAACTAGTGGGCTCTAGTTTCAGCCTTCCCGCGTTTCATCTTAGCCTGCGTATCATATTTTTGTATGCTGTTGCATTAGAATTTTGATTTTTAAACCATTGTGTGATTCTCCAACGTTTATTATTGGTCATACAACTACATCCAGAGACGTTTAATGTCAATTAAATTATTTTTAGTACATATTCTCTTCGAAAATCTACATTAAGTAATTATTTCTGTATCAGCCCATATACGTCTCACTGCAGGGAAATTTTTATAAACCGCTATGGTACGCAGGTTTCCCTTTACCGTTTTAGTGCGTGGTGATTGACTATCAATACACACATGACTCCGAAAAGTCAGAGCAAGTAATTAATTATTTAATTGGCATTAAATGTGCGTGGTGATATTCAATCACCACGCATTATAATGATGAAGGAAAACATCAGTAGGAAACCTGCAATCCATAGCAATTTGTAAGAATTTATATGGTATGTAAAGTCCGCCAACCCGCACTAGGCCAGCGTGGTGAACTATATGGCCTAACCATTCTCAATCTTATTCTCGTTTGTAGAGGAGACCGGTGCCCTGCAGTGGGTTGTATATGGGCTCATACAGAAATGTCTCTGAATATGGCAGATATTAAAGATAAAAAAAACCGTTCTAAAGACACAGCTAGTATGTTCATAGATTGTCTGCAGAACAAAAGATAGCTGGTTAGATCAAACTTTTCTGTATGATACAAATATTTATTTCGTCGTTCTTATTTATAAATTGTAAATCCTTATTGTGAGTTGATATAATAAAATACAAAGCTAAAGTAAAATGGGACGTTTTTAATAGAGCTTAGGATACTATAACTTGGTCAGATGAGCTAAATAAGTTTGTAGGAAGTCGCTGGAAGGGGATGGCTTCCAACAAGTCGCTATGGAAGTCGTTTGGGCCGGCCTATGTTCAGAAGACTTCCTGTGGCTAAACTTAAGAGGTTACTAGACAATAAATATTATGAACCGTGGAATCGGAATAAGCGTGCAATCTTGAAAAGCCTTCACCTTGCCAATTGTCGCGATCAACCGTGACTTCAGTTACGTTAAAAAATATCTGTTACTTAACAACTATTTTTATTGGGGCCAAGTTCATCGGACATGTTAATGCAGCCTGAATGTGCAGGATTTTTTGCATAACGTACATGTCGAAGCGGTTTTATGTAAAGTCAAAATGATAAACAAAATGATTTCTAAAACAATTATAATAAGCCCTAAGAAATCTACGGCTAATTGAAGAAGTAATTTTATTAAAGAAGGATTTTATAATCTTACACATATAAGACTTTTTATTATTTGCAAAAATTACGGCCTTTTGTGGTTCGCCCACTTTACTCCTTAAACATTGCCCGCAGTCCGTAGATATCCACCATAAGGCCATGAGGGTACTTTCCATGATGGCATTTCATTTGTGAAAATATTTCTAATTTTTTATTAATAATTTAAGGGATATATTTTAAGGGCGAAAACCCGAAAACCCGATAAGTTACCAATACTCAATGATCTTAATATAACAAAGCTATTATTAAGTACCAAATACTTTATAATATAGTTTTATATAAAAAGTTGTATTCAAATAAAAACGCCGACGTGCGTATTCACCCAATTAAATAAAAGTTCAAAGTCACGTTCGTGAACTTGTGTAATGTATCACTCATCTCCCAGCCATTAAAATAATTACGCGTGAAGGATGAATTATTTCCTTATTTGTGTTATACAATAACAACATCGCATGTGGCATAACAATGCGGCATGTCATAAAAATATCTTCGTTATTTTGCCACAGATAATGTTGTTTGAGTAAAGTTGATATGATGCAGATAGTTACTCTTTCGTTGGGCAGCATAGATGTAATAGGCTCCTTTACATATTCGTAACTAGAAAAACTTTGTAATTTTTACCAGGTACCTCATGAGCAAAAGTAATTTGGTAAGGTGCTGCTTTTTTTGTAATGAATGTCGAGACCAGCCTGCTGTTCGTCTGATAGTAAGCGTTACGACTGCCACTCGCCAACCTGAGATATAAGATGTAAAGTCTCAATATATCCAGTAGTTACTTTGGCTACAATATCCTTCAAACCGAAACACAACAGTGCATTGACACTGCTGTTTGGTGGTAGAAATAGACATTGCGGTGATACCTACTCAGGCGGCCTCTCACATATGAGAGACCTACCACCAGTCACTGCTTTGTTAATTTCTGCCGCCTAACAGCCGTATGTAAACATTGTTGTGTAACTTCTTCAAATATATTCTAGTCAGTGGTTTCTGGACATTGTGAACTATGGGTGCCTTCAAAAGTACCGCGCGGAGTCAGTGCGTCTGCAGTGCTACAGCCGCACTGCTTCGTAAATCCTAATAAATATTAAACTTAAAGATGCCCTAATACTTGATGTATCGGTGTTACCAACGGTAACAGTGGTGCCCTCTTTAGGGATTATTTATAACTTCTGAATACGTCTCCTTTTATAATTCATCTAAACTCTATTGGCGTTTGGCGAAATTAGGAATGAAAATAAAAATTAAAAAGTATCTATTTACCGCATAGTTTGATAATATGTTTTTATATTATAAACAATAAGAATTTATATTCGTAATCTAGTAGTGTTAACATATCCAATACAAAAATTTGAAGAGGTATAACTGTGCCTAATATTCTGACAACAACATAACAAACAGCGCATTCGAACGCCAAAAGTACGTAGACTATCTATAGGATGAACTCCTGACTCATCCCCACGGGAACTTTCGGGATAAAAAGTAGCCTGTCTCCATGGTCCAGTATACCTGTACGGAAAATTTTATCAAAATTAGTTCAGCCGTTATAGCGTGAAAATGGAATATATCATACATGCATACATACACCTTTGGCATTTATTATATTAGGAGGTATATATTCTGTGTATACTAATGTGGTAACTAGCATATTACATGCCTATAAATAAATATAAGAGACAATTTTAAATGCAAAACTAAAATAAGACAGCAAAGTAGACAATGAATTATTTATTTCATTCGTTTTGTATAATATGTTTGAATTTCGTCCCGAGATAATCTTGTGCGCTTGAGACCCCTCTACACTTGAGATCTGAAGTACTGGAAAATTAAGTTGCCTATATAATGAACAATACATACCTCAGTATTTATTTTTGTTATAGCGACATACAAAAGGAGGTACTATTGATATATTTTCATGACAATTTAAGATGTTATAATATTTTCTTCTATTGACCTTATTGATATATGTTCTTAAAACCTATATTAGTCATCAAATGTTTTGTCTTCTTCGCTCAAATTGAATTCAAAAGTCGTTTGAAAGGGGCGAAACATTCGATAGCTACAAAACATATATTTATTTATTTAAAACTTTATTGTACACCTAAAACTAATAATACAGAAATGATGCAAAAAAAATCAAAAATGTACAAAAGGCGGTCTTATCGCTCGAGGCGATCTCTTACAGACAACCAACCATGGGATGGATAAGATGGATCGACAGTTTTGGGGTACCATGAGGTGTACGAAAGTAACATTCAACAACTAAAATAGGTTTTTAAAATGTCTATGAATAAGGTCGTATATCATGACCAGATGCTTACTTGTTTCTGCAAAGGTTGTCTGGAATTATGGTTATCTTATTATTTATACCGGGTATATCAAGACTGCTACCGAAAATGAAGCCGGGTGGTAGTTTTAGTGACTCCAGACACAATGCAACATTTTTTTTTTCGCAAAATTCACTAATACTACCACCCGGCTTCGTTTTCGGTAGCAGTCTTGATACAATTTGTATATCATATTATAATGTATTAAAAATATAATAACGTCTTTTAAAACCACAAATAATAAATGTTGGTATAAGACAAAAATATTTTGTGATTATAAATAAAAATAATGATTTTATGTTTACTGTTTTTTTTATTTTCTAGTATAAAGTTCGCCAACCTGCACTAGGCCATCGTGGTGGGCTATATACTAAGCCTTCATAATCGAACAATCGGTTGTAGAAGGGCCCTAGCCGTAAGTCGTAACAATTATATACTAAAAGCTGGTACATTACAATTATTTATTTCTATAATACCAAACTAGAAAGCATTACAACTCACAATGAGAAAGAACCTTTACCATTCATTTCTAATTCTAATTAAACGAACAGTCGCGTTTGGACTGAAGGCGTGACTCACGACTCCACAACACCGGTAGTCAGAACCCAGAGTAACGTTTATTAGTTACTAGCGGGCTTATTTGTATGTACAAGATATTCTTGATAGCCTCATTAGATGAAAACACCATGTATTTACCGATTCCTGAAACGACAAGATTAGGTAGCAGTCAATTAATTGTTAATTATCTTTAGGTATTTAATATGTAGATATTTTATTGTATGTAAACACATATGTACATAAACTCAAGCATACATACATACTTGCATTGTATTTATAGAATAAAAATAGGTAAATTAGATTTAAAGAATAATCAACTTATTTCACATAATATGCTCATTATAATATGCTATTATAACATTTTATAATATTATTAAAATGAAAAAAAAAACATAATTTATAGTAACTCGTTCTGTCTTCCGTAAATCAAGTTTAAATTTAATTAATATATTCACTTAGCTGTTATTCACTAAAATAACATTGAGAATTTATTGCGAATTACCTGCCGATGCTAATACTTAACAGACAACCTCGAAAAGGTCGGCGGGCGAGGTTCAAAGCCTTTGGTAATAATACCATTATGACCCCGGGATAAGGAAATAGTGGCTGAACCATGTTGTTCCATAGATACCTATCTCTTCCTGTTGTAATTCTAGAATAGCTGTTTAGAACGCATATGATATTTTTGCTTATAATAGTCTGAATTGAGGTATCATAATATTAATGATTTTATCTGTATCGGTTTTACCATATCCTATATGGACTGGTACATGTGCAAACTCCTATGACCATCCACAACCCTTGTATCATAGATGTGTTGTCGGCCCATGAAACAGGGTGGGGAGCGGGAAGGAAAAATTATGGGAAAAGAAAAAGAAAGGTAATGGGCACCCGGCAATCTTACTCACAGAACGAAACGCGACACCGAATCTGTCGCTTCATCTAGATCTCCTGTAAGACAGCGATATCGCCCCAGACGAGCCTACCCATTCATGCTGAGTCATGAATGACAAGATCGTGGCTCTACCACTTCTTAAAAATGGGTGAATAATTGAAAGAATTACACAAGTATTATTAGAGTTTCATATTTAAAAATAGAACCGTTAAAGGAATCACTTCGTTGTTTATGGCAATGATCCACAGCAAAGTAAAAATTACCGACATTCAGCCATTAAAAAAATAAAGTTGTACTGGATTGATCCGTTTCAAAATTATGGGTACGAGTTTGTAGGCACTATTCATATAACTATCGAAAGTAATTTGGGCAGAAATTCGAAAATGGTGGCCAGCTGGGATCAAATGCTACAACTGTTACTATGAATGAATGCGAGGATTTCAGATTGACCGGTGAGAAACATTTACTTCTATCTCTCACTGGTTGGCATAATAATGCTGGTCTACTCGAAGCCAGATATACACAGATAGATTCCGAAATCACTAAGGCAACACACCTACGAGGTGTATGGGTCACTATGGCGTTTTCTACTTCCCAGTTATCGGGTATCCGTATTACAAAGATGTTGCTCGTACTGAAAAATATTTGCAATATCACAATGTAAATATTTACGGTGGCAAAGACCATTTTCCGCGGAAATATTTGCTCGCATTCCTATATAAATTAAAAGATTATTTATTTTAATAAAGAAGAAATTATTTAATTTCTTGAATGCCTTAATCACAGGCATGGATTTCGAGGTCCGTATCTATTTTAAGATATTGCAAACTTTACGTTTAAATTGTAACAACGGAAGGAAGGATGGCGATGCAGACCTTGCTCTCACTTCCTGTCGATCGGAAGTATCTATTGGCCTTCTTGCATAGCGACTAATTGCATATATGGATTATTTTATATAATACGAGGTGGAACAATGTCATTGCTGAGTTAAGTGTAAAAATGTCGTTCCCTTACTTGTTTTACTTGAGCTGCAATTTTTATTTACATTTTTGCTGATTTTATATCGTTCAAATTTGCTCGTGTTATGCAATAAAAGTAATTTCAACGTTTATTGTCTTCGTAATGTATTAAAGACGATAATACTTTTTGTATTGGTGTGGCCTTTTATCAAAACTTGAATAATGACGATTTTACTCTAAGGTAAAAGTATAATATGCGTATTGATTGATAAACTTTAGAATATTTAGTTGACTTTTCCAATTTTCTTGCCAAGTTATTAACTAATATTGTGACAATAGTTCTGGGGTTGTTAATTTAAATCTGCATATTGCAAAATACCTTACGTCTTATAATCAAATGAAGTTGTAGTCTATATAAAACCATAAATAAATAATATGACAGCCCATAGGTGGCTACTGCTTAGCGTGATCGTTCCTTACCTAACTGTTGATATATTATGTTCGCAATTCTTGTGAATATGTCTCGGGCGTGTAGATATCCAAACGATGTTTTCTTTCAATCTGGGAGTGGACGACCTTTACCTGAGGATACACACATTAAATTCGTATGGCAGGAAAAAACCATATTTTCCCGATCAACATTATCTGGACGGCATTTCGTCTACCATCAGTTGCACTGCAGTCACATTACGGAACTTGGAAAGAAATCTCATGGAGGTAGAAACCGTTGCAGAAAAATTAGTAGTTTTATAATTGCCCGCTTGATTAAAAGAAGTCAGAGATATGCACCTTTGGCGCTTACCTCTAAAATCTGATTTACGTATCCAGTATACTCTAAAGAAGACTATAAAATTATAAAATTATTCACTCATAAAAAGTAATGAAACACAGTTGTAAATATTAGACATATGTATTCTTCAATGTCATTTACCTATATCGATAGGTAGATTGGATGATCTGTATTTGTATCAGCTTGTAATTACCCACTTCTAAGAATGGAACTCCTGTATAGTCGAAATTATACATACTACGAGTATACATATCAGCCCGTTGCCGGCTGGCGATCTTCACATACAATAAAGATTATTATTATAATCTAATTCTCTATGGTGTTTTCCTCACGCTGTTCGATGTCCGTTATTATCATCATATAACAACCGATGTTACTCTTGATCCGGGTTTTAATTTAAATAACAGACTTAGTTCCACGGAACCTCGGCCCACCTCAATCATAAATATGAGCATAATAATTATCTCACATCGACAAGTTCCTTGTCATTTACTGTAACCTATAAATTACGAGAAGTGATTATACGTGGTCGCAGTGATATGCCCTTAGATACAGATAAAAATGAACTTGCAGCCTCAATTAAAATTACAAATAACTTTATTGATGACCGCCAACGCTAACGCGTGCAATTGCCAATGTATAATAACGGGATTACTTGTCAAGAATTGTGTCTAAAAATAACATAGCAATAAATTCTGTAGCTTTATTTTGCATATTGACGTTATTGGTCAAGTGGATATGCAAGGGATCGAGTGGATAGGTAAGGGAAGGCCTTGAGACTGATACTAGGTTAGGTAATCCAAAAAGCTACGATTTGAAAATCTCTTATGAGTGTTCCATGCAGGAATAGACATAAATTCCCAATATAGCAATAGTTCTCTCTAGTCTCGCTCTCCTCCTGGAAACATGTTTATAATTCAGTCACATAAATAGTACCGGGATAAAATAAAATAATATACGTACATAACATAAACAATTGAAGTAATTGTAAGTTAATAAATTTATTCTAGATAACATTATTTAATTTAGATAGACATAACAGATACAATCAATTCGAACTTTCAACTTCCTATACCATTTCTAATTCAAAAAGTTCCATTTGACATATCTCAAAATTGTGAAATAGGGATGATGTCAAATAAATCGGTTAGTACAATATCCGATTATTAACGAGATATCGATACCATTTGTTTGTATTTCTTAATCGATTACAGTTTATATTTTTAGTTTACATTATTTCGTTTTTTTTATGTACATCTTTATCCTAATGAGACATCCACAATTGCATAAGTCACTTTAGCATTAAGGAACAAAAGCAATGATTTATTTATTACTAGCGGCCCGATTGAGAGTGGTTAGGCTATATAGTCCACCACGCTGGCCTAGTGCGGGTTGGCGGACTTACATACCATAGAAATTCTAATAAATCGCTATGGTATGCAGGTTTCCTCACGATGTTTTCCTTCACCGTTTTAGTGCGTGGTGATTGATTATCAATACACACATGACTCCGAAAAGTCAGAGGTCTGCCCTGGGATTCGAACCCGCGACCACCGTGAACATGTGGGCAGCCGCGTCTAAGCAGTCCGTTTACCAACAGGCCACCACATACACAAAATTATTGTTAAATTATTAAATTGTTAAATATTGCCTTTTATTAAAATTATTATTACATTATTTATTGATGGTTGTTCGTTGATAGTATGCTTGTTATTAGCTGATAATTCAGTACTTATTAAAACTATAAAACAACTGGATTAAAACTGCTCGATTATTTTTATATTTTTACCGATTATGCGTATACAAATCTCAACTCTACACATGGAAGACCTAACGACGTGACTTTGTAATGACGTCTAGTAAAAAAGTGTGTTGTTTAAAATGGTTATTTTGCTTTATTTAAAGGATTTAAATTTAAATTTAGTTATTATGGATTGTAAATCCTGTGATAAAATAAGAATAGCTTCATAATTCCATGGTTTTACCGATAGTTTTATTGAAATTGTGTGAGTTACATCTGCACAAAGTTATTTATAATAAAAGTATGAAATGTCAAATGGAACTTTTTGAATTAGAAATGGTATAATATAGATTATAGAGCTACCGGTATCTAATAGAAGACTAAACTTTAACCGGATTTCCTGGTCAACCGGTATTTGTAAGCAATAAAACGTTAATAAGATACGTGTGGGTGTATGAAACCTTTCATTGAAATTATACTACATTTGAGATATATTTCGCTCTGTGTATAAGGCCGTATTAGGCTAGGTCAATATTTCTCGTTTTTAATATCGAATAATTATAATAATTTAATAATTAGTCAAATGTCAACTCGCACAAGGCCAGTAAAGTGCATTATGGCCTAACCTATCTTAATCGTACTCTCGATTAAAGAAGAAGCTCGTGCCCAGCCGTGGGACATATATGGGCTGATACAGATACAGAATAATTATTCAAAATATAATTTCACTTATAGGAGACTATCCCGCTCTCACGCCCATTACCCACCATTGCGACTCCTGTAAGCCTGGATCAACAGTGGAACGCATATTATTGAAAGCTAGCACTGTAACTCAGTAATGTCTAACATGTCTGTAGCTCGCAACGAAATAATCATAAAGTTAAATTAATTGGAGGAGTTAAAAATATTAGCATCCGAAGGACTTCCAACTACCGGTGTTCTGCCCGCGTACAGAAGTTCTGCTGTAATTCCGTCCTCGCCCAGCGCCTTGTTATTTTTAAGTTGTTCCAGGACCATCCAAATCTCACACACACTGATGCCCGGGATGTCTTCGCTGTAGTATCGAATCAAATCAACTCTCAGTTCTCCAGCGGAGCTAACGACGAGCTTCACTCCGAGCAGTAAAGTTGTCCATGGGGGTGTAACTTCGTAAATGAAAAATATTGTAAACGATTATTTTGATCCCAGCGCCACGCTCCGGTGAGAACGAGAAATTATCGTGTAAGTAGTAATGGCGGTAACGTGCCACTAAACCAACAAATATGTTTAGTATGTTGATATTATAAACATTCTTGGTATTCATTACAATTTCAACTTGATATTGGTTAAAATTACAAGAGATTACGAAAGATACTCATTTTGAAATATTTACATAACAAATATGGGATTTGCGCGTTTGTAAAGCGCGCCTTCTGATGGCGAAAGCAGGTCGAAAAATAAAAAAAAGTGGAGTTGCGCATCTATCTCTGTATATAAAACTAATCTATGAAGCTGTCCGTAGAACCTCTCAATTTCCCCCAGTCACTGGCTTGGTCGAAACTCGACACCACACTACCGCCATCCGCCCTCAGCATAGACATATATGGCTTTGCCGACTATGTATGTGACTGTTGGGTGTATTTATTTTATTTATATGCGGGTAAAAGCTACACGTGTTTAAAAAAATATCTCAGGAACAATTCACAAATTAAAAATAAGCGTTTACAAAAATTAAAAATTACATAACACGGTAACGTCGGTAATATGTTATTTTTTTACAGTTAATCTTGAACTTGATCGAGGGCCGGTACCTTCGAATGTTGTGGTAGGTAGCGGTCGCTATGCTTACGTGACCACAAGCACGAACCGACAAATCACCACCAAACAAGTTTCTGTCTTACGCAACCTTTTGTGAGTTTGTATAGACTCTAAATCTCAATGCCCCGGGTTGTGTGACCAAAATAAATAAAACTAAACAGTTGCGTAGTCCTGCTACATCATCTGTCTTGGGTTTTTGAAACTAGGCCGGAAACACTAACTATTGAGACTAATTGTATTTTTTTGTTATTTTCTCTTAAATATAATAATAAATGAAAAAAAAAGTACAAATACTTGTTGGCACAAACTTTTTTCCAGTGCGGGAATCGAGCCTGCGGCCTCTCGTTTCACAGACGGCGTGTAAAGAACAAAGTAAAGAACTGCGCAAGTAACTGTCAAATGTACAAAAATTGTCATTGAAAAACATTTGACAATGAATTGTGTGGTTGTATATTAAGTAATTTGTTCGCATGAAAAAAATCATGGAAAAAAATATAGATACCTACTATATCCATAACTATAACATCGTGAAGAAGTTTTCGCAATATTCGCATAGATTTTATCCAAGTGTTGTGTGGTTGACAACCAAACGGTACTGTAGGGCGATTCACGTATTAAAACAATTTCAGTTGCAGTGCAGTTGCGGTTAAGTTTCGATCAAAACGGCCCTTTACGTATTCTCGTAACCGCTGTCAAATACGCTCGCGTCACGCAAGCGCTTTAACGTATTTTACTGCTGCGCGTTGATACAGATCGCAACTTGATCGGTAGGTATTTATTTATTCATTTGACCTCTCAAATGACGGTTTAGTCTTAAAACGTGTAGCACATGTGCAGTTTCGATTTTAATAGTAAGGAAACATCCTACAAATCGTATCAATATATATTAATGACAAAAGTATTAAATACGTATGACGTACAGTTGACGCGCAGCTCACGCGCAGCTAAACAATTACGAGAATACCATTTTGCACCAAAGCGTAAACTTAATCGCAACCGCACCGCAACTTGATCGGCGCGTCAACAAATTACGTGAATCGTCCTACTGAGAACAAAGCTCATCTGGTTAAAACATTTCCTTTCAGTGCGTGGTGGCTTGTTGGTAATGAACCGATCGCAAACTGGCAAGATGGTGGTCGCGGGTTCGAATCCTAGAACAAACCTACTACGTACTTCCAGACTCGTTGGTCCAGGAATAGTGAAGGAAGACTTTGTGAATAAACCTGAATACTAAGATCTTTGAATTTGAAGAGAATTTCTACAATATTTGAAGTCCGCCAAGCCGTATCAGGCAATCGTAGTGGTACTGTAGCGACTATTTAACTCTCCGAGTTCAAGCACAGAATACTAACAGAAGTCAAGCTTGTGTATGTACTTCACTTTTGTGCCTACACTCACACTACGCTCGGCGTTCGCGCCAGGGCTGTTAACTCTGGCTTATGCGAAAACAAATATTGTGGTAATAGCACTCGTATCGTTTGAATGATTGTTAAAATACAATACAAAAAAACAATAACAAAATGAATAAATTGAAATTTTATTTATATAGTCGTTGAGAATGTGTATGTCATAATCTAAGATTGTTTTTATAATTTTTGTATAATATTATGTATTTAAAATATATATATGTATATATATTAAATTATTATAATCTGAAATATTATATACAAATGTAATAACTTTTATTCATTTGCTCCAATCTTTGCACAAAAAATATCACTAGATGCGTGTCCGAACTCCGAAGCGAGTGACACTCGCGCTCAAAGTGGTTTCGACTGGTCTCAAATATCGTGTCGGTGAACGCTGTCTATGTGTGCGTTGGTTTAGCGCGCTTTGTATGGAGCTTGACTTCTGTTAGTATTCTGTGGTTCAAGTCTCGATTACATTAAAGTCCCATAATCATTAGTGGAGGCTGCTACAATGTATTAATAATGCGGGAAAAATTAAATAAATAAAATTCTGGAATTACGAAACAAAATTGTGACCAATTATAGACTCCTTAACTTTTGTATTATATATATAATATTTTTATCTTCTTTTTTCTCCTTTTGTATTTTTACCTTACTAGCTAACCTAAATCAGTTATATCTCTTGATTGCATTACTGCACATAATTGGGTAGGCGTATAAAATAAAACAATAAATACGACACATAGTTTATTTCGAAAAATACAATACATAGAAGATTAAAAATAGAACATACCATAGGATATAAACAGTCACAATAATCCTTAGGAATGTTTTAATTTTTTAAATTAGTATAATAAATCCGATCCGTTACCTCGATAATAGCAACAAAATTTTAAACGCATTTTACACTGCAGTTAGGCCAATTACATAATACCTACATAATAAAAAAATAAAATATCACCATTGAGATATTACTAGAGGACACAAAGAGCAAAATATGAGAAACAGAAAGAGCTATATCGATCTCTATCACTCCTACACAATCACAGTATCTTCCCTCTCACTATTTAGAGTGACTCGTAGGTACATACGCAGTGCGCTTAGATTTTGATTGCGATGGCCCCTCCAGTGTGATATAGTCTATTCGGGTAAATCCAAATGTCGGGGAATGCCTATAATCTATAACTAAATTGTTATCACTAATTCCTTTACAAGAATCTAAGTCATACGAAGTGGGCGGGCGAATATATAGTTTTTTATCTCTCTGAACGGCGAGACGAGCATGCCGTTCGCTTAATGGTAAGCGATACGACCGCTCATGAACAGTAGCAAAACCAAACACCTTGAATTTCAAAGTAATCCTTGGCATTACACTTCGCTCGCCATCATGAGACATGGCGGTTAAATGATGTTATTGGGGCAAAATATACAGCCGTGTTTAGGCGAATTTAATGATTATCGGAATTCCTCGACGTTCGGATTTACCGGAATTGAGTACCTATAAGTCAATATGTACAACAATTCATCAGTCTAAAAATCAGTCCAAAACTTCAACTTAAACGCCAATGCCAGCAAAAAATATTTCATATTTTTATCCCACTAGAATACAACTATTAAAACCAAATTTGCAATCGACAATTTTTATTAATGAATTAAAATGCAACAATTGAATAATGGCAGATCATTTTAAAACTGTGTAAAATCCATGGACGCTAACATCAATGTTTTTCTTCAAATACATTTAAAATGCCACAAAGCAGGATTACAATATCATAATGATTATAGTTTAATTTTAATGAATTTAAACATGATTATTACGAAGGATGAGTGTTGAAATCGTTTGTCAGTCAAATATAACAAAGAGAAAAATCCTATCAAAGATATAATGCCAGTAACTGGCATATACATATTAGCTACAAACATTTATAAACATTATGCAACTTCTATTCCTATTTTATATAGCTTATTTCTAACAAGTGAGAAAATGACTGCGGCGCACATTATATATCAAATCAATATATCGAAGCAGTAAGATTCTAACTGAAATGTAAATCATATGTTTTTATTGCCATGAATGGCGAAACGAGCATGTCGTTCGCCCTATGGTAAGCGTTACGAGTGCTCATGAACAGTAGCAAAACCAAACACCTTGAATTACAAAGCAATGCTTGGCATTACACTGCGCTCGCCACCCTGAGACCACTGTATGTTTTTGTGCGCAACACTTGTGCGAATATCACACACATAACGTGTTATTTACCTATGCATTACCAAACTATATCAGTGAATATTTCTTTGTGTTGAATCCGCAGTCAATATGAAAAGATGTATTGGTCGTCCTAAGTGCAGTGGTACCTTCTATGTTATATCAAAGCAATGTCCTCTGTTCATGAGCGTATAGGACCAATAACCAAACTTCCAGATTTAAAAAAATTCGTAATCGACCAATACATAATTTTAAGTCTTTTGAATTTAACTATAATAAATATACAGTGATTTTTTTATTTCTCAACCTGTATATGGTTAGTGTAAGCAGGTTCATATTTTACGTTAGTAGGGCAAGTCGGCTTTTTTATTTTAACGGTAGAACCGCTGCTTTATATAAAAAAATAATGAAATACCAATCGTTAATGTAAAACAAAACATCGTTTAAAAACACACACTTAATTCAATTAATTAATTTTGACATTATTTTTAAATATGCAACAAAACAAATTAGAATTTATTACTGAAATATCTAGACGAAGAACATGCGGCTGTGCTCCAACATCTTGTCCAATACTCGAAGACGCGTCGGGCGTTTCTCGAGCTCGGTATTGGAGAAGCTTTGACCACTGGAACAATGAAAATTGATTTTAAATTTTTCACACATATGGAAGTAGGCTTGAATACATTGAAATTTTCAGAATTTTGTAGTCAATTTGTTTATACTTTTACGGCCTTATCTATAGACTATTTTAAACTTCGATCAAATATACACTAGATACACAGTTCCTTGTAAAAGTTCTGTTAAAAAGTGGCACCGATGCATGACATGAAAAAAAGTAAACCAAAAAGATCACATATTCCAAATATATTAATACAAATTCCACCTTATTCCTGGAGCATAAAGTAGCTTTTCACGTAATATTGTCTAAAGTTATACGACGTTTTAGAAGCAACGGTCGGTGCGTGACTGAAGGCGAAAGAGTGCTTAAAGCACTCTTTTTTGGTGCCATTTTCTAAGCGCTCATGTTGTATCTAGTGTATATTTGATCGAAGATTTTAAATTCTATTGTAGTTATCGAATGTTTTGTCACTTTCTTTTTTTCTTTTTTTCATAGCGCAGTTGGTTAGACGCCGCCTGTGAAACGAGAGGTCGCGGGTTCGATCCCCGCACCGAGAGAAATGTTTGTGCGGCCCACAAATATTTCTTCCGGGTCTGGGTGTTTGTGGGACCGAAAAGTTAGTAGTTCCTGATACCCACGACACAAGACTCGATCTTAGTGTGGGGTCAGGACTATGTATGTGACTGTTGGGTGTTATTTATTTTTTTATTTTTAATTCGAGTAAAGAAGACAAAACATTCGATAACTAAAATATATTTTAAACTTTATCGGTGTTTTTACAAAATAAAAAGGAATTTAAACACGTATTCATTTAAACAATGTCTAACTCTAAACACTCCGTCTAAAGTCTTGTCCAACTCTGGGTTACAAAACAGTGTTTAAACATTATTTATCTAAGCACCCGCTAAAACACCAAAAAAAAACTACAATGATTTCCAATTACTAGTTAAATTTAACAGAACTGAAGTCACAAAATATAGGACCAGGCACCACTGCAGGGCACGGGCTTACTCTACAATCGAGAATACGATTGAGAGTGGTTAGGCCATATACTCCACCACGTTTTCCTACTGGCTGACTTACATACCATAGAATTTTTTATAAATCGCTATAGTATACAGGTTTCTTCACGATGGTTTCTTTCAATAAAGTATATATAAACTGCCCTCTCTTTCTCCTTCTTTTAAATCCATCCCATAGTCGTTTGTAAGACATCGCTTTAAGCGATAAGACCGCCATTTATACTTATAATTTTTTAGTTTCTGTATGTTGTAATTTGTTTTTATGTGTACAATAAAGATTTAAATAAATAAGTAGATATATAAATAAATGCATAAAGTGTACGCACTGTGTGAGCGCACGCGCACGCAGGCACGCGAGATGCGCGTAGTAGGTGGGCGTGGGGTAGGACACGGCGCGCATGCAGCGCGCGTACAGGTGGCACAGGTAGTAGGCCAGCTGCTCCACCTCCGTGTCCGACAGCTGCGCGTCGTTGCACACGGCGTGGTAGCGCGTGGGCCGCGCCGTGCCCTTGATGGCGCTGTGCGACACCTGCACGCGGAAATCATCATCGCGATATTAAGAGACCTAATGCAAAAAAATCATTTTGACTTTTTATCATATCGAAAGAAAGAAAGAAATACGATTTATTTGTCGCAACATACACAGGCATTGTTAATAAAACACAGAACAAAAAAAAATACAAAAAAAAGACTAGTCGCGGCTGTGACTGGTAGGTGTCAGCTTAGACTATGATGTGGTGCAAACCACAACATAACGCTGATTTTCAGTGGACATCTTTAGTGACGTCCGCGCGTCAAGCCAGCTAATAATAATAATACATTATAAATTTAAATTAAAAAATACAACAATAAGTAGACAGATCATAAAAAAAGTGCATATCGACGCGACGGCAGAAAGCAATCTTGTGGTATCAAAAAACAACTGCAACTTTCTGTCTAGACATTTTTATCATGATCCTTAATTTCAGAATAAAATAATATTATACTTTATACCTGTATTTAAATATAATGTTCGAATTTTTTTAAGATTGTTTGTAAGTACTAAAAAATACGTGATGTTAAATGGGAAGGGGGTAGTCTTAAATCTCAATACAAATCACTAAAGGGGAGGGGGGTTAAATTTTTTTAATAAAGGTTCACTTGATTAACGAACAGACCATAAGCATACATAGGGATAAATAGACGGAAAGCGACTTTGTTTTATGTATCAATTTTCCTAACTTTTCGCATTTCATACGGTGACTGAGATTGCCAGATGCCGTATACCCCTATCCTCTTCCTATCCCTTTTCTTTCCCGCTCCCCTCCCGATATGATGGGCCGGCAACTCAGGCATGATCTTAGCGTTTTGGATGTTCATGGGCGGCAGTGATCACTTACCATCAGATGACCTGTTTAATCGTTTGCCGTACCTATACAATAAAACTTACCAAATAGAAGTCGAGCTCGCGTGGGTGTACGATATGCGTGTCAACCACGGTGCCGGGACTAACGTTGTATTGCGTCTTGCCTTCCGGAAAGAAGAATCTGGAAAGAAACCATTGGATATATATTTTGTTTTTTAACCGACTTAAAAGAAAGGAGGAGGTTCTCAATTCGACTGTATGTTGCTTTTTTTTGTTAAAATGTTTTGTATTGCAAAATCTAATAAGATAATGTACAGGGTAGATCATGACTGCTACCGAAAACGAAGCCGGGTGGTAGTTTTATTGATTTCAGATACATTGAGTCTAAAAATTTTGGAATATAATAATGATTCTTTGTTTTTTTTCCTTGTGTCGTATTTGGGTGGTATATACATTTTTTTTTCTAACATAGTAGTTTACACGCTATTAGGATTGGATTTATCGCCCATAAACGATGATCATGACATATTTATGTCGCGTTTCTTTGGGAAAGTTTTTGTTGCATTGTGTTGGTAGTAGACTAAAACTATCACCCGGTTTCATTTTCGGTAGCAGTCTTGAATACAGGGTATAGTATTTGTATCCTTTGTTCACAAAGCACAATTCTAAGAAGATTGTCAGCATCAAGTTTCTGTTTGATACAATCAAAGTTCTGTTAAATGCAAACTAAGTGCTAAGGAAAATGTTTTTGTTCTGCTTTATCGTTAGGAAGTATGGTACCTGGTATGATGTCTCTTCTGTACGAGTAGGAACAAAACTTCCGGCTTGGGCCCTCTCGGTCCCACCAAAGTTTCGTAGGCCCGGTGCAATGCCTTCAACTCGCCCGCCATTACCTACAATCGAATATAAATACTATCATTCAAATAATATTCTTCAGTAATTTTTGTATGTTTGAATTAATCTGTATCTGTATCTGTATCAGCCCATATACGTCCCACTGCAGGGCACGGGCCTACTCTACAATCGACAGTACGATTGAGAGTGGTTAGGCCATATAGTCCACCACGCTGGCCTAGTGCGGGTTGGCATTGAATTAATATTGAATACTTATTATCCTGTCAATGTTAGGAAAATACTAGCTGTACCCGCGACTTCGTCCGCGTCGAATTTAACAAAAACTATATTTTTCTAAAATAAAAGTATTTTTCTAAAATAAATGTAGCCTAAGTTACTCCTTATTATATCAGCTACCTGACAATAAAAGTCCCCTCAAAATCGGTCCAGCCATTTCAGAGATTAGGCGGAACAAACAGACAGACAGACAGACAAAAAAAATCTAAGATCGTTTTCGTTATAGGTATCGTGTATATAACTATATGTAATTCACTTCACTTTACAAGCAGACACTCAATTTTATTTATATGGTTAGATAGTTGAAAAGTTTTTTTAAAACACTCTTTGTTTTCCGTAAAAAATAAAATTAATATTAATAAAAATACACCCTCCATTGGGTTGATCAAATGGCCAGCCGAAACATTCAGTTTTTGTGTAGTTATGAAAACAAATAACCAATGTCTGAGGTGTAGCCACTTTACCGAAGTTTTCAATGTACTCTTTTGACATTTGTACGCCTGGGGGGTTCCTCTATGATCCGATACGAAGTTCGAATGTTCGAACGTCACGTCGTACGTAAAACTTCACTAAAGTGACTAAATGTTCGATTCCTTTATCGTACGTCGTAACCATAGACTAAGTTTGGAAAAAATATAAGTATCATGAAAAACTTATGTCTTACTTCAGACGTCGTAAATCCGGACATTCAAACTTCGTGTCGGATCATTGAGTAACCTGTCGGGATTCGCACAATTTTGCGATACATGTAGAGTGAAGAATATTGAAGCGAAAAATCAAAATCATCAATCAAAAACATACAAAATCTAACAACTCATTAAAAGTCATAGAACAAACATTTTTGTTTATTATGTTAGCTATCTAATTCTGCGAGGTTATTGGTGTTTTACAAATACATACATAAACTCACGCCTTTTTCCCAGAAGGGGTAGGCAAAGGTGCCAGGACACCTACATTTCGCCTTGTATGTTCCGTCCCACAATGTGATAGGTGGCGAGCCTATCGCCATATCGGGCACAAATTCCTGACTCTGGGCTGATAATGAATAGAAAAGTCCAATAACACTTTGCCCAGCTCGGGATTCGAACGCGAGACCTCAGCTTTGTAACCATACCGTAGTACAACTACGCCACCGAGGCAGTCAAGTCGAGTTTTACAAATAACCCTGTATATTCTACATCGTTTTCATATCGAGTGTGCTGTAATTTGAATTGAAACCTGTTTCTGTATTATTATTTTTTGTCTTTTTAATGGTGTACAATAAAGTATTAAATAAATAGCAATCACCTGTGAAAACTGTCCCTCAGACACACCGTCGCGGAATATGTACATCTTCTTAGGTAATGCGCCCTGTAGCTGCCTGAAATTCCTGAGGTGCTCCAACATCATGTCTTCAAACTGAACTATCATTTCCTCCTGTTAAAAACAGAACAAAAAATATATTTACAATACATTAAGCGAAATTTTGAAATTCAATTATCTCAAATTATTTGTAAATCAATAAGGATAATGACTCAAATTACTCAAAATTTTGACTGAATTAATTTAAATCCCGTTCAAGTTACATGGTTGTTTGTATCTGTAAGACATTGCTACAGAGCAATAAGACCGCCATTAGTACGTTTTTTTTTTTAATTACTGTTTCTGTACAGTAGTTTAGTTTAAGTTTTGTAATTCATAAATAGGTTACAATTATTTCAAATTTGGTGGTTGGTGGTTGATACAATCTTTATCTGTATCAGCCCATATACGTCCCACTGCAGGGCACGGGCCTACTACACAATCGACAGTACGATTGAGAGTGATTAGGCCGTATAGTCCACCACGCTGGCCTAGTGCGGGTTGGCGGACTTACATACCATAGAAATTCTTATAAACCACTATGGTATGCAGGTTTCCTCACGATGTTTTCCTTCACCGTTTTAGTGCTTGGTGATTGACTATCAATACACACATGACTCCGAAAAGTTAGAGGTGTGCCCTGGGATTTGAACCCGCGACCACCGTGAACATTTTGGCAGCCGCGTCTGGACCGTTTACCAACAGGCCACCACGCACTTTTTTGATACAATACTATTTGATTAATTTTTGTGCGGGTTGTAGAAAAGTAAGATATTCTAGAGACTCCTAATGCATGGTGTTGTTAAAATGTGTGCCACTGTTGATTCTGAATTACTGGAGTTACGGTGGCAGGGTGTGAGGGCTGGACAATCTTTATAAGATTCGATTTTAACTTACCTTAGGCGTTTGAACACTCAGTGCAATGTTGTAGCTAAAACACGCCTTGTCCATCGATGCCGTCACTGCGGCTATACTTGGAATAGTTTTCTGTGAAGCAAATTTATTCACATTACAACCGAGTCCTGTGATAAGTTGCCTATGAAATTGCCGTTTCGTATACAGATATTGTTTATTTCTATCAATCAAACTATGCCATCGATGCATCTCCATCAAAGCGGTGGTAATATTCCAATATCTTTCTTGAAGAAGTCAGGTGTACCGAAGCCAACTAAAAGGCATTTTGCGCTTCTCCTCAAGTATTTTTTTCCCTGATAAGTTGTATAAATTTTGGAAAGAGTAGAAGTCTGATGGGGCGTGTTCTGGAGAGTACTGAGGACTGTGTCCTGTTACTCATAATCACAAATGCTATTTAGCATCAAATAGGGAATGCTATTTATTATCAAGCCCTAGTTAGTTCATACTGGAACTAGACCACCAAACAGTAACCCTGACTTTTAGGGTTAAGTTTTAGTTCAGGCATTGCCTAGTCCTGAAGCAATCTACACGATGACTGCTTCCACTTTTCCAACTATACGTAAATTATATCTTCTTTAGGTTTTCAAACATATAGGACAGTTTTACAAAATCTGTAATAACTTCTATTCATTATCAACAATACTTAAATTACGTTTCAAACGGCCTGAATCGGAAAACGACAACTTCATAGGTAAATAACAAAATATATTTATCGCCAGCTAATTACTAACTACATAACACATGAAATAAAAGTAATGCGCAAAGAAACAAAAAAAAAATCCAGATAAAGCTTCTAATAAATGTTTCATAGCGCAGAAGCTAATTTGTGAACAACAATTATTAATAATTTTATCCGAACCACTTCCGTGAGCTGATTCCGCCAACTTAGCTAGTAACAGACAAATACAGTTTAAAACTTTTATCGCTTTACAATCTCACGACTGAAATTAAAAACTATACTAATTGCAATGAATAAATACACTCAACAGTCACATACATAGTCCTGACCGCACACTAAGATGGAGTGTTCAATCGTGGGTATCAGAAACTACGAGAGACTTTTCGGTCTCACAAACACCCAGATCCGAAACAAATACTTATGGATTACACAAATATTTGTCTTAGTGCGAGGATCGAACCTGCAGACTCAAATTTCACAGCCGTCGTGTAAACTGCGCCACGGAGGCTGTCAAACAAATGATCTCAAAAGTAAACCAATCTAGATTATTCAAAGGTAGGCGTGTCAATAAATCTTTGACCTGATTGGTGTGTTTTCGGGATCGATCCTTAGAGATCAAAATCGCTTATTAATTTCTGCCGTAATACATGATCAATAGTTACCTGTTCTGGTGAAGGATGAGTGACGTCAGCGCCTATGATCATGACGTCACCAGCCTTCAGGCATGGCGGGGTAGACTGACTACCCAAAGCTTGGTTGACACCCATCAGTTTAGAATTAACCTGAAAATCATTATACATATATACATAAATAATCTCACGCTTTTTCCCATAATGGGGAGGCAGAGGTGCTAACCACGACACCCAACGTATCGCCTTGCGCGTTCCGTCCCTCGATGTGATGAGCAAGGAGCCTATTTCCATATCGGGCACAAATTCCTGGAGGGTCGATAATGAATAGGAAATACCAATATCACTTTGCCGGACTCGGGATTCGAACCCGAGACCTCAGCTTTGCAATCATACCGTACTACAACCGAGCAGAAAAATAAGTTTATAAGTAAATTATTATGCTTGGTTATCAAGAAAGAAAAAAAATTACATGTTACATTCAATCATTAGAATGGGGTATTTTACTATAAGAGAAAAAATCTAAAAAAAATAAATCTATATAGAAGAGCAATAACCAATGAGTTTAAGTTAATTTCGGTTTATAACTCTAAAGAATAAATTTTATAACCCGTTTTGAAAATTTCAATTTTTTTATCTGTCCCAAAATGATGCGAAACGGCAGCCGCCATGATGGAGTCATTACGTCACTCCGCGGGTAGAATCATATTAATCTATTAAGTAAACAGAGTATGTAGTTGTAATAGTATTCTTCGCTACGATTTTTTTTTTAACGTGTTATAATGAACGACGGTTTCGTTAAAGGAGAGTTTAATTAGACTAACTCATGTCTATTGAAAATAAAGAAAGGTTTTTTACTCGTGGAGTGACGCATGGGGGTGAAACTCTCTTATAATTTATTCCTATGGTATTAGTTAGAGCCATCTTACGTTAGGCTGAAACAAACCAGATGATTTATTTTTTTAAGTATTAATAGATGGCGTTTTTTGTGCCAAAAAAAATAAAACTAATAACTAAAAATAATAATAACTACTGTTAGTTTAAAATAATTAATTGACTTATTATTATTATATCAATATTATTATTTTTAATTTATTAATATAAAAATAGTATTAGTTACTTTACATTTTTAAATTCATACCGCCTCTTTACAATTTGTGTCATAAATTGACAGTTACACAATTTTTTCGAAAACTTTCGTGTGCGTGTTACTCCGATTCAATTATTATAATTTTACGATTTTGGCTTTTAACTGGACTTGTTTCATATCTTTTGCGTTTGGCTTCCTATTGCTGGATTTTGATAGTTGCTTCTCGATTTAGTTTTATTATACTATATATAGACTTGGATATTTCTACAATAACAATGTCACTTAGGAGGTGTCTGGAAATGCTACTTTGGATGCACTATTTACATTTTTTCCAATTGTGGGATTATCGTATAATACGATGAACTGACGTCGCGGCGTGGTGGCACCAAATTGCCATGACCCCTTCATTCTTTAGAAATTACTGGAAATTATAAAGGCACAATTGCACCATCTGGGGGATTTTATTTAAAATAAAAAATTTCCAGCGACATCTCGTACACAGCTGAGTAAATTTTTGTTCCTCAAATATATTGAAGAGTTGCTCATCTATGTCCTATATAGTGTATTATCTATGGAGTGACGTATCATTTTATGGAACATGGCGACTAGCGTTTTCATACATTTGCGCGCATAAATTTAAAATATAAATTTCAAATGGATTTTTATGGGTCTTACCGATCGAATAAAAAATTGATATTTTTTTAAATAGTTTTCTGTTACCTTAGGAACAACTTAAAACACTTTTCAAAAAAGGGTGGAATACCCCATTTTTAAATGGAGAAATGTTTCGTTCTACGAATGATCCGAAATCCATTTTTTTAATGAGTTTGATACAATTAAACCCACAGTTCAAAGTACAAAATGTTGATTAAAATGCTTTCTTCACTATCATGGTAGAGGGCTACCATTGTAAAATTTTCTAAATAGTAAAGGGCTTACCTTGAGCAGAATGTTGCGGGTAGTCTGCGAGTTCAGGCGAGTAGCCACCGTCGTCTCCTTGATACACTGCGTCAATATTCCCACTTGACACTCTGCTAACTGTTTCACCTGATAATATCACAAAATTGACTGTCACCAATAACCCATAAGCAAGGTTTTCCTGGGATTCCATTACACTCATATAGATAGGAAAACTAAATAACACTACGAATTACCAAGCAATGCTTGGCATTCCACTGCGCTCGCCATCCTGAGACTTAAAATGCTCTCTGAATATGTTCAGTATTTACTCTGGCTACAATTACATAATTGTCCAACCAAGCGAAACAAATCCAACCGGAACACAAAAGTGCATTTACACTGCTGTTTAACGCAGAGCCGGTATTAGGGCAGGATGCGGTTGGGCGACGGCCCTAGGACGCCAGTGCAAAAGGGCGCCGAATGTCATGATTTACTGTAATCTATAGTGATTATCTCTATCTATGATTTACTCTCTTTCGTTTCGATTTGGATAGTACGTATAGGGCGCCATATAAGTCTCGCCCAGGGCGGCGTTAATCCTACATCCACTGCTGGTTTGACGGAAGAAATAGACGTTGCGGTGGAACCTACACAGGCAAATAAAAACTTACCCTAGCATAAGTATCGCGTCCTCTCTTCGATATGATGATGAACAGTAGTTTGATCTTCCTGCTCACCGCGTTACTGAACACGCGATGTAGTTCGTTGAGACGCACGTTGTATCGTTGTTCCATGGGCTCGGTCACTCTCATACCCATTTGCCTGCCCACGTCCAGAATCTACGAAAACACAAATACACAAATTTACCAAATAAAATACAATTCATGTCACTCTAGATGACCACTGGCACGTGCCCGATATAGCGATAGGCTCGCTACCTATCACATCGTGGCACGGAACATACAAGGCGAAATGTGGGTGTCCTGGCACCTCTGCCTACCTCTTCTGGGAAAAAGGCGTGATTTTATGTATGTATGTAAGTAGTAATGGCATATAGGCTAAGTGCGTGCCTTTTAACTATGGATTGCCGGCATCAACTACACGTTCCAACAAAGGGTACGGGCCTCCTGTACAATCAAGCGTACGATTGAGAAGGGTTAGGTCTTGTACATATTAGTCCACCAACCTGTACTAGTCTAGCTTGATGAGCTTCACATGCCATATAAATTTTTACATATCGCTACGGTATGAACGCTACGTCACGATGTTTTCCTTCATAACGCGTGGTGATTACAATTATTTTAATACATAATGATTATCAACATGTTGGCAGCCCCGTCTGGTCCGTTACCAAACAGATCACTATGCACCTAACTTAAAGTCTGGTTTTGAGTATTTACACCCCAATCTACCCCCCTGGACTATTGCGGGTTGGCGGACTCCATATACTATAGAAAATCTTGTTAACATTTCTGTGGTTTTATTTTTATCGCACTGAATGGCGAGACGAGCACGCCTTTCGCCTGCTAGTAAGCAATACAACCCCTCATAAACAGTTGCCAAACCAAATAACACCTTATATTACAAAGCGATGCTTGGCAATCCAGCGCGCTCGCCGTCCTGAGATATCGATGTTAAGTCTCAATATGTCCAGTAATTAAAAACCGAAACACTAAAGTGCATTTACGCTACTCTTTGGATGGAGAATTATCTCTTCAGTTCATTGCAGTGGTCATGATATGATCCATGGCATGGTGAAACTTTACATTATGGTCATAAAATATAAATATCCAAGTAGGGTACCGTAATTTCACGTATTTCCGTTTAAACGACGAATTAAAATAATGCCATAGATGGCGTTAAAATAAGGATTAAAACATGTATACTGGTGGTAGGTTTCTCATATGGGAGAGGCCATCTGGGTGGGTATCACCGCAGTGTCTATTTCTCCCGTCAAACAGCAGTGTAAACGCACTGTTGTGTTTCGGGTTGAAGGGCATTGTAGTCAGAGTAACTACTGGACATATTGAGACTTAACATCTTATGTCTCAGGATGGCGAGTGCAGTGGAAAGCCAAGCATTGCTTTGTAATTCAAGGTGTTGTTTGGTTTTGCTACTGTTCATGAGCGGTCGTAATGCTTACCATCAGGCGAACGGCAAGCTCGTCTCGCCATTCATAGCAATAAAAAAAAAATGTATGTGTATCGCAATAAAACTCGTTTTTGATATCACATCTTCAATATTAAGTGACTTACCATCTTGACAAGTTGGTCACCGTTGCTCTCGGTGGGCGTCAAATCAATGGCGACCACACCCCAATTTTCCAGGGTCTGTGGCTTCAACAGGCTGTTTGTAGTCCACGAGCCATTCCTTAAAAGCAAATAAAAAAATAACCTAATGTATTAATGAATAAAGTCCATTTCACATTAGCAATAAAATAAACAATGCTAACACTCCAAGTAAATCATTTTTACACGCTGTATGTTAGCGTCATTTGTATGTTTGTTTGTATTTTTGTGACTCTTTTGGGCGCGATTTTGACCCAATTTAAGCGGTCAGATTTCATTCAAACTTTGTAGATTTGTCGAGGACCGATGACAATACAATAACTTAGAAAGTATATGACATTACCTTATACAGAATCTTAGGTTTTTTTTTATAAAAAATATATTAGTGGGTCATATACGCGCAGCTATCTTCCTTATTATATCCTTTGATAAGATAGCCGCGGTAACAAAGCGTGCGATGCTTACAACAATTACTTATCCTCAAGCAACCTAATTTTGTAACCTTAAAATGAATGTATTTCACTCCATTTTCTAATCTTAAACTCAATACCAATTATTTTACTTTTTTATTTGGGTATTTTATTAAAGCGTGTATTTATTGTTTTTTAACTATTATTTATGAAGACGATCTTTCTGTCACTCGCGGATAATACTATTAAACAATATTTTTTGTCCTAGTCTTACATTCGTATAAAACAATTTGGGCATTTATAATTATAATATTAAGTTAAATAAAATTAATATGAGTATGTCTCTAAGCCAACATATTAAATAAACGTCAAGTAACTCACCTTGGAACAACATTCTGCCGGCCTCCCACTTCCAATACAGGCGGGTCCAGCACTTTAGCACCAACTTTGATAAACTCCTCAGATATCTCCAGACCGAAATGCTTGAAGTAATGATTTCTGGAATAGTTCATCTGAAAAAAAAAATTGCTATTACAGCAAAGCATTACGATATTCATAGCAAATACTTTAAAGAAATGTTTAGGCCACGCTTTTATTCCAGCAAGCGTAAGCAGAGGTGCAATTACTGCGAAACTCAGTCGGCAATAACTTATTTCTGTTCTGAAATGTGACGAGGTGACAAGCTCCTTATTCCGACCAATCTTTTATTTCTTTAATAAGTCAACAATTTAAAATAGACCTATCTATAAGCTTCCGACAGCAAGATGTTGGAAGTGGCCTGCATTCAGCGACAAACCATATCCTTGGGTCGTCTTTTCATGACTTTAGACTTCTGACTATGCTCGGTATTTCCCAACGAGATCGATTCAGAAATAAAGGTTACATAGCTCTTAGAATTAACAATTTGAAGAAGCAGTGTACCGGGCACATAGCACGTAGAACTGATGGCCGTTTGAACTAAAAGATTCTAGATTCTAGAATTCTATAAGCAAACAAAAGAAGTGTCTGACGCCCACCCACAAGGTAGATGGAAGACTGGGTTGAGGTCGTAGCGTAGGAAGGCGCTGGATACAAGTGTTTGAAGCTCAAAGACTTCGATCAAATACACACTAGATTAAAAGTAAAGGCCTAAAAAATGGCAAGAGAAAATAAAGCACAAATAAGCGTATGCTCTTAATTGATTTTAGTATGGTCCAAAACAGGTGTATTGTTACGTGAAGTTGATTATAATTTAAGACTTTTTGTATAAGTAATTTCAAATGTGCAAGTATAAGCAACCTCGGCCACTTTTGGCGAGTAATTTTGTTCCGGACCCTGTATCTAGTATATAATATTTGATAGAGGTTTAAACGGGTCTAGGTGGCGACTTATGGGGCAGACCTATTTTCAGCAGTTGATTTCCTGTGGCTCAAGAGAGGGAAAGATCTGACGCTTGTGAAGCCAATACTGTACACATGTTTTTTGCCTGTGCAGGTTGCCTAGCTAGATTCGCCTGATGGTAAGCCGTCACCGTTGATAAGATGCACAGAAACCGCTGCATACAGAACAGTTATTACCTTTTTTAAACTTGGTGGAAGAGTAAAAACTTTATTGTCATAAGTCATAACGCAGAGGTAAAACAAGGGCAGACACAGTTCATACATGTATTATTATTTTTACTTACACTCTTAATGACCTCCTCAATTTTCTTTTTGCGTTGATCCGGCGGTGTGGCAGCCTCCCTCACCATAGTGGACAACTGTCTCTCATTCAGTTGTCTATTGCGTACCTAAAATAATAAACACTTTAAATATACAACCTATATAATACTGGTGGTGGTTACTGGTGGTAGGTCTCTCATATGTGAGAGGCCGCCTGGGTAGGTACCACCGCAGTCTATTTCTACCGCCAAACAGCAGTGTCAATGCATTGTTGTGTTTCCGATTGAAGGGCATTGTAGCCAGAGTAACTAATCTCAGGATGGCTAGCGCAGATGCCAAATATTGCTTTGCAATTCAAGGTGTTGCATTGTTTGGTTTTGCTACTGTTCATGAGCAGTCCTAATGCTTACCATTAGGCGAACGGCAAGCTTGTCTCGCCATTCAGTGCAATAAGGAAAAAAATATACAAAGCTTTTTTAGCACTTTATTCTTACGAATCTAAAGTAAACCAATTTTTACTACTTTCAATTTTTATTAATTTTACGACCGTCGGACCGAATATGTATTTTTATTATTGTTTTTCATATTGTATTTTTGAATTAAATATACCCTCTTTATACTACTGCCAAAATATACCTTATTTAAAATGACATTAAGTTGACATTAGATTGACAAACCGTTATAGCGGTCGGGACGTTAAAGTACCTAACAATGTACTTGGATAAGTCAAATAACGTCTATTCATTGTTTACCGCCACATGAAAATCTATAACGGTATGATTGTATGTTACCATTCTCTCCTATTTTAATTCACGTGATTACAGCCGCTGCCAATACACAATCCAAAATTTGCCATTTGAGATTGACAGCTCAATCTTTTTTCTGATACTATATTGCCAATAATCAATCTCAGTTCATTACTGAAAAAACTATGACAACATGGTAAATGACAAATCGAAAAGTAGAAAACAATCCAGATTGACTTCAATCTTACTTTTTCGATTGATTATTGGCATCGGCCGTAAATGAATCTATGGTCGACCACAATAAAAACTTTTTTATCTACAAAAAATATTACCTGTCCATATGAGACCTCCAACAACTCAATAGGGAAAAATATTCCTCTGTCTCTTGGTCCAACCCACATGCAATTTAAATATGGATACTGTACACTGAAAAAAAAAAACAATTTATTTTTTGAAATTATTCTACCAAGTATTAATATTTAGAAATATGAGAAATATCGACTCTCGCCCTTATTCATAGACAGTTCATAAACCCTATTTAGTTACAGAATGTTTTGTCTCTTTCGAACAACTTTTGAACTCAGTTTAAGCGAAGAAAATAAGTAATATATATTAATTAATGTGCGGAGTAAAATAATGATAAATGTATCACCATGACAGATTTATACAACGTGTAACAGGATTAATTCACAACCTCAGACACCCCAACTTTAAATTATTATTGCAATCATAGTTTATGCTTTGAAATCGTACTACCATAATTACAAAATCTTTTATTTATGAAATTAGTTATACCAAATGTAGGCACTTAACATGGTTACCTCACGAGTTACAAATAAGAGAGTACTACTACACACGCTCGCGGACACGCACACATTTACACAAGACCTATTCACACGAGTACCTAACGCCGAGCGCTGCGACGCGCCGCGCCGGCAGAAACAGCTGACAATAAACGAAATACAAATTACGTACGTAACTGATTACTGGGTGGTTTGGTAAACAAATTATAATTAACTTAAACTGTAAGCATAACATTTGTGTTTTAGCTATAAAATCTAAATATTTTACTTACTAGATATAATACGTACGAACTCAACGTAAGACAATATTTTGCATGAATCGGCTATAAAATATTATTAATTTCATTTCCACTAAACTTCGTTCCTATAGGCGGGCAGGATACGGGCGTCATTTATTTTGCATTACTAATGAATAAGATAATTAGATAACGCAATTACTAACAACGAAGACTAGATTGGGAATCACAACACAAAAAAAAAAACAACAAAATTAACTTACGTGTTACATGGCACTCGTGTGGCGATTTCTTTTTAAAATATGTTCGAAATGTCCACCACCTTGATACACTTTGATGCACATTTGCGTAATTGTTCACGTAATTTATGTAAAACTTCAGTGTCACTCTTCACTTTTAGGAAGGCTGCCACTATTCTACTTTCTAGTAGTCTAGTTATACCAGGGATTTATTACGTCCCCACAAAAAAAGTCAAGAGGCGTCAAGTCGGGTAACCTAGGAGGCCATTGCACAGGTTCGCCGCGACCTATCCAGCGCTCTCCGTACTCAGCATCGAGATAGTGTCGGACACTCCAGGTGAAATGTGCCGGGCACCATCTTATTGGAAGAATAGCTCCCGTAAATTGGCCAGCGGTATGTCGTCAAGAAGGGCCGGTAAAACTTCTCGTAAAAATACTAAGTAGCCTTCTCCTGTCAATCTTTCTAAATAAACCGGACCCAGTAAATGTGTACCTACGACGCCCGCCCAAACATTTACCGAGAAACGATGTTGGAATGAATCCACTCTGTATGCGTGAGGATTTTCGTGGCTCCACAAATGGCTGTTGTGTTGGTTGAACATGCCTGCACGTGTAAAAGTGCTCTCATCTGTCCATAAAATGTTGCGCTGCCAATTCTCAGATAACCACTGGCAGAACTCTAATCGTGGTGCGTAATCACGTGGAGTTAGGTCTTGACAGCGTCTCAGGTGGAAAGGACGCTCGCGGTCACCATGAAGCGTTCGCCACACGTACATGTGGCTAACATTAAAATGTGGGGTCGCTTCTTGGGTACTACTATGGGGATTCTCTTCAAAATGAGCTAGTATCTCGGTTTGAAGACGAGTACGTCTGCGTACGTTATCTCCCCTGTCGATAGCCGTATTGGGCTGAAAGGTACCATGATCTCGGAGACGCTGGGTGGCTGCCAACATAGTCCTACGATCTACGTTGGTGCCGTGTCTGTTATTGAATGTCCTGCATGCCAATGATACATTATCACCACACTGTGCCAAAGTTCTCACCATTTCAGTGTATTCCATATTCGAATACCGAAAAGACATCGCGCGCGAAAGTTATCGAAATATCTACTTAACACTTAAACACAAGTAATCATAGATAACTGCGGTGCACGACTAGATTTTTTCGAGAACAGTCGGTGCCCATTTAGAGATTGCAATAACGGAATATCCGACACACCGGTACCCCAAGCAGGAACATTTGGCTCTATAGTATAGTAATCGTAATAGTAAAATTTTGTATGGGAATTTGAACAGCGCCATTGTGAGCGTATTTGGAACTAAATTATGGCAGCGGGAAACGTTTACGATACTATAGTATGGTAATAACGATAGTTTTGCTATACAAATGTATAAAAAGTGGTAGCAGGAATAATTCTTGACGTATAGTATCGCCGATTTACTATCGAGAAATACGATTGTTTTGTCACCGACATTTTTACCGTGAGAACATTATCGAGAGTATATTTTTGTATTTTTACACATCGAATTAAGGGAAAATGTGTTAATTACGGTTATGCTTAGTTTTTCCCGATGCCTTAGTGTTATTGTGTGTAATTATCTACTCCGTATTTCGCTAATAATATGAAATTCAATGATGCGATATGAAGTTACAATTATTGTGATACCTAACTCAAATATGAAGGTTATTTCTTAGACGATGGACTGTTTGGAATCGGAACAACGAACTTGGGAATCTTGTGAAAAAGTATGAGTTTATAGAAAGTCTGGAATTTATTGTAGTTAGAAACATACCTAACCTAAACCTATAAAAAAACTTAAAAATAAAATATTTACACGGAACTTTGATTTTCGTTTTGCGTACCTACTTGATCATTTCATGTTATAAGCTTATTTCAATGTATAGTCGAGCAAGCTCTTAGGACAGAGAAGTGTGAGCATAAAATATGTGAAAATAATTGCCGACGAACTTAACAAGCAAAAATATAGAGAATACTTTCATAAAGCTCTCCTCCTTAAAAATGTAGAGGGATTTTATAAAACATATATACGTAACTTTATCTATAACATAATATGAGATTTATTATTTTGCATTAATTGATAAGTGAAAACCGCTAATGTGTGACAACTGACAACTAATAAAAAAATTGCTACGTTCGGAAATCTAAACGCATAATTAATTGGAGTCATTTTTGTATATTGCGGAATAAAAGCAATAAATATGTATTTGCTTATTAATTTATTCCCATAACCTTTCTACGCGACATTAATGCATGTTTTATATTTGTTTGTTATTTTATAATGATAATAAATTAATTTACCCACGTAGTGAATGGCAATTCCGCACGAATCATTCAGTAACATTCGTTCATTACCCTAGGTTATCTGTCACTATCGTAACGTAATAGTATCGAGTTCACGAGAGTATGGTTAAACGATTCATGCTACCGATATGGAGTAGTAATAGTATAGTAATCGTTGTCACGATACTATTACTATACGATACTTCAAAATATTCCTGCTTGGGGTACGGAATTCCGCATACATTGTAACAAAATTACAAACCGAATTTAATCATAATTTTTACGTTCCGCGAAATTCTTTTGCATAGAAATACTCTTAATAGTCTTGTTGTTTCTTTTCATTGTGATTTTGTTACAATTTAATTTGTTTCATTTAAATGCATGTATTGCGCGGGCATCAGATTGCCCGGTCCTGCTAAAACCGGGAGTAATTTTTTTCGCGGCGCATCCCTATACGCCTATACCGACTGGCCATTGGCCAATCCTTTTGATGTTTCGCCGTGCGCGCCATTGTTTATCGGATGGATCAAATTGCATTCTACAATAGCTGCGTCTTGCTCTATCTAATTGTAGTTAAATGTGCGGAAAAGAGAATATGGTAGATATTTATTTTGGTAGCTTATTACGTTTATTCAAGCCTGTCGTTGTGTGCGTTTGTTTAATGATAGATTATTTAAATAAACTTTATAGCCATTGAAATAAAGTTCATTTTTGTTTATTATTTAATTTATTACAGTATTTGTTTTGTGATTTATTTTAAAAAAGATCTTATGATCTGGAGTTACGTTTCAATTTTGTTTGTTCGGAGTACTAAATGAAAGAGTGTCTGTAATTTACTTGATCTTAATTAATTATTTTGAAAAAAAATACCTACCAAAAAAAATGTTGATATCGATTCAGTAGCTGATTCTGAACATACTACTTTCCGCTTTTACATTTAAATCTGTTACAGGTTGTATAGCCTAATACATGATATTACAAGTAACCAGATACACTATACATTCGATAGCTAAAATAGGTTAACAATCTATGAATAAGGACCTTAATATGACAAAGAATACTAATTCATAATTAATCTGTAATAGTAACAAGAAAACCAGCTTGTATCATCGTCCTACATAACTTAGTCTTCATTTAAATGCGTGCTACTTCGAAATTCCGTTGCCGGGTTTCATATTCAAATATCGATATCCGTCGCTAGAGTGCCCCACCAGCCCCTACGGCTACGAAAATTCAGCTACTTTCGGAATTCAGATAACCCGCAGTCCTCCAACCAATAAAAAACGGTGTGGAAGGGCAAGACCAGCAAAAATTTGCTAACCGACGAGGGTTATGGAAGTTTCTAACAATTATCTCACCAAAGTTGGTGCGAGCATGCAAAAATCAAGTTTAATTATCGCTCAAGAATCTACTATCTACTAATATTATAAAGGCAAAATTTGTGTGTTTGTTATTTCTTATATCGATGAAATTTGGTATGAACTATGAAGGTAAGTGATACCCTGGATGTTAGTTCATGTGTTGTGTTGTATGTGTTAACATACGCTACTTTTTATCCTAAAACAAGCGGTATAAAGGCTGCAAAAAAATCACGTCGAGTTTAAGTACAAAACAGTTAATATGCGAAATGATATGTCTCTGACGTGGACTGGACTTAAAAGTGTCGGCACTCGGGCGAAGCCGGGACCTATTTCTCTCATAAGTCGCAAAGCAGGACGCAGGCCTCCTCTAAAAACGAGAGTACGATTGAGAGGGCTTAGGCCATAGTCCATGTAAATTCACAACTAGTCACAGATTTATAAAAAACATTCAACTTACTGATATCCCTTGATGTCGCGGAAATAATCACCAACGCTGATTTTGATTTGCTGGTTGCTTTCGAAGTCATTGTACAAGAATGTCTGTTGATCAGGTGGGTCGGCCAATCCGTTGCATATAAAGTCGCGATACCTGGTAGTAGCACCGCCGACTAATTTCGCCGTTACCTGTACATATGGCAGGGCGATTTTATGTAAAGTTGAAGTGTTAAAAAAAATGTTAATACATTCGAAAAGGGGCCCTAAACAATTTAGGGGTAGTTGTAGAAGTACTTTTATTAAAGACAACCCAGTTGCGGTTCTATTTCACTACCCACAATCAGAGTGAAGATGGGAGCAAGACAGTTTGCAATATAAACCGCCTCCGGACCATATACAAGGCATTCAACATCCAGCAGTCGGCAGTGAAATATTGGCATACGCGTGTTTACTATAAGAGTAACAAGTTGTCGAAGATTTTCGGATAAATAGTTAACCCGTTAATAACTTGTAGTGATAGCAATATTTAATAAATAAACGAATATAGACTGGTGACGCTATCACCGGTCTGGTTAAAATAATTAACACATGGTTTTATTTCCGACATATATAAAAAGAATATTAAATTAAATTGATTTGGTAATGTAGGCAATTAAATAGCGCTTCCAACAAAGTCAATACACGTAGTACTTAATATCTATTTGCAAAACGCTATATATTTTTTTAAATATTTTTGTTAGGCAATTAGATACACCAATGGTCACACGCCGAGTTTTGACCACAAAATAAGATACAAGTCTCATGGCGTATGTATCTGAAGTTAACAAATGACTTTAGTTTAATATCACAAAACCCGACCCAAACCAACCTAAGACAAACATTTGTGAAACACAAAAACAACGAGAATCTAAAATTGAGGATGCCAATACACGCCATGACTTTCATGGATAAGTCGTTTACAATTTTACATTAAACCTTCTTTAAAAATCTCGATACTTAGTGGAAAGCAACCTATGCAGAGTTACTCCATGATCCGAAAGTTCGAATATTCGGATGTCGTACGTAAAAAAACATTACGAATGTGCCTTACTACTATAGTCCACAAATGTTCAAATCTTCTATGATAATATCATGGACTAAATTCAGAGAAAATGATAAGTATCAATTATCATAGACATTAGTATTGATTTTAAGTAGTAGTAAACTTATATCTTACTTCGAACATTCGGACTTCGTTTCGGATCATAGACTAACCCCCCTGTATATTATGTATAGAGGCCCGTCTGATTTAATATATAATAATGAAACACACACCCTCAGACCCTTAATGAACTCCAAAAAGTTTTCAACGTTACGGCCTCTTTGCTGGAGAACCGGCCGAGTGAGATCGAGACGGAAGTCCTGAGTCATAGCTTCGATCAGAGTTTGTTGTCTCGGGAAACCTTTGTGCGCAACTGAGAAAAAAAAACAGTCATATATCATATGGCAATTAAAATAATTTTCACATATATATTTTTAGTGCATTTAAGGTGAATTTTGATATATCTAGGTTTATATCATTGAATCATTTTTTTCCTAATACATGTACCTATCAATTCAAATGTGAATTTATACTTTTAGTGTGTTAAGTGATACAACTCGACGTACATAATTCTACACAAATCAATATTTTACGTGCAAACGAATATAAATCCAATTGTATCTATAACTCAAACAAATTACAAAAATATTTTATGTCGAGTAAGATATGCTAAGTGATGTAATTATTGTTGGCGGGAGGAATTCGATATTATACCTAAAAACCTAATTTCATAAGTTAACAAAGAGGGGATTTAAGTCCCTTCATTGAATGTAAGTCCAAACGGCGGGCGTATCGCTAACGGCGCGGCGGTCTCGTCTAGACAACTTTTGACTCGGACTTGAATGAACAGGAGAAGGAAATCGAAGGTAGTAATTAAAAAGGACAGAAAAACAACCATGTTAAACTACAACATTTGTGGGTACTATCATATAAGCGAACTACACTGTACTGAATAACATATGATATACCTACTACATTTTCCTATCAAATATAAAAAAACAAGTTATGTAAACAGGCTGTCAAAATAATACATTCTGACTAGTCTCATATAAATAATCAATGATTTTGCAAGTCTTGTTGACAGAGGCAGATTATCCAATAATCGAGCAGCATGTAAAGTTTTGTATAGAAATGGAGTTCTGTTCTTAGTCATTTCTAATATGAAAATATTCGACTGCAACGACGAAAATTTTGCGACTTTGGAAGGACTCTGCTGCCTCAAACAACTTACGAGCATGATTAAGCTGCTATAATTTGAGACCCCAAGAAAAGCTTTTATTTGTGAATTATATTATATTTACACCCCCATAGGGAAAAATACACGATCAATGTCCATAAATTGTCCGTGTCCTGTGCATCGTCCTTATTTTTCGACAACTGCGTCTTTCCATCCTTGTGGTTAGATGTAGAAGTCATACTTCTCTAGTAGTCTTCTTTAGTCTACTCTTCCTAAAGCCTAATCCTGTGTGTGTACCTTGCAATAGCCGCACGATGCCACTTAGGCTCATTGTTTTGATTTCGATTCGCTTTACATCACTGTGCCCAATAGGCACTGCGCATTATTCATAATGCCCGGGCAATATGATAAATTTAATGTTAATAATCACAATGCCCGCTGTTATTAGGCATTATAAACAATGCGCAATTAATCACTTGGCCCATAACATATATAACGATATGTAGTTGGACATATTTTTTTATTTTCACTTTACAAACACACACTTCGATTTTATTTATATGTATATATAACATGTTATAGTTACTTGACCAGTCACCTGTAGCGTATACGCGTTGAAAAGGCAATTTTTACATGTTATACTTTTGCTGGTTTTTAGGGCAGCGTTTTATCTCGTTTTTTTTTATTTTTTTATTGCTATGAATGGAAGAGCATGCCGTTCGCCTGATGGTAAGCGATACGACCGCTCATGAACAGTAGCAAAACCAAACAACTCCTTGAATTACAAAGCAATGCTCGCCACTGCGCTCGCCATCCTGACACATAAGATGTTAAGTCTCAATATGTCCAGTAGTTACTCTGGCTATATTTATCCTTACTATTACTTATTAATTCAAACTTCTAGGAACTTATCGCTCCCTATCACTCGTATGCAGCCGTTTTACAGCTTTCGTCCGGTGAATGGGTTTGCGGAGGCTATTTCTTCAATAATTATAAAGACCTTACTGGAATCGATGCGAAGTTGGACGCCTGGGCTCAAAGTAATATTTGCCTCAATCTCCACCTTTTGGGTAAGTGACGAGTTGCTATTGAGAATACTGACCAATTATCATTCGTATTACAAAAGTAGATTAATACGATCAACATTAATTATCTTTATAATTTCGATATAACGATACCTTAAGAAATGTGAGTTTATAATACATTTTGAAGACATTGTTATTATTTTATTCATTGAAATTTAAAGGGTTTTTATACTATGAAGTACTACATGCCAGTCCAATCATACCTCATACAAAAACATTTACACAACAATAATCATTATCTATACATATAAATAAAATTGAAGTGTCTTGTGTTTGTAAAGTAAAAATAAAAAAAAATTACCAACTACATATCCTTATATAATATACTCCATATACACGATACCTATAACGAAAATGACCTTAGATTTTTTTTTGTCTGTCTGTCTGTTTGTTCCGGCTAATCTCTGAAATGACTGGACCGATTTTGACGGGACTTTTATTGTCAAGTAGCTGATATAATAGGGAGTAACTGAGGCTACATTTATTTTAGAAAAATTCTTTTATTTTAGAAAAATATAATATTTGTTAAATTCCACACGGACGAAGTCGCGGCTACAGCTAGTTTATTTTATACAACTTGTATCTATTTACACAATATACATCGTTTTAGTGAAGGATACTCGACTTGTATCATTTAACACAATTTTTCAATAAACTGGGATTTTAGCACACATATACTATATTCAAGTTATTTAAAAAAATAGGAGTTTGTTGATTAAAAAAACATAATAATGAGGATCATACCTTTATCTTTTTTTGAGCAATGTTATGATAGGAACTCATACAAACGTTTTATTCGATTTTGTTATCTTTTATACATTACTTTACACAAAGGCACTTTAAACAATGTATTTAGGTGCACCGTAATCTATATACAGGGTTACAAGTTAAGTCGACCTAGATCCTTTAAGTTGTTGTAGTTTCCAGTCAATCCAGTCATCCAATCAGTCAGGAATGATGGAAACTACAACCACTTAAAGGATCTAGGTGACTTAACCTGTAACCCTGTATATAAAAGAGGAACCTGACTGACTGTATCAACGTACAGCCGAAACTACTGGAGCTAGGAAGGTGAAATTTTCCACAGAGATTCCTATTGTGACGTAAATGAGCACTAAGAAGGGATTTATGGAAATTCAACCTCTAAGGGGATGAAAAGGGTAAAAACTTTTGTATGGAAAATCGAAACCATTGGTGTTACAATTTTCAAACTTGGCACTTTAGACATTTAAATAGGAAACTAACTGCATACTTTGTTTGTCTAAAGTTAACCCTAAAGGGGTTAAAATAAGGGTTGAAATGTCGCGAGACTAGGGTGATTTAATGACTGTCTAATCAACGCACAGCATTCAACCCCTAAAGGAGCGAAATGGGTTAAAAAACGGTTGTATAGAAAATCGAATCCGTTGAAGTTGCAGGTATGAAACCTGACACTTAGGTTACTCATATAGAAACAAGACTAGCTGCATACATGCATCTTATTTCTTAAAATTAACCCTAAAGGGGTGAAAATAAGGGTTGAAATGTTGTATGTAAAATCGAAACCGCTGAAAGTATTCCTATGAAAATTTATTTTTCACCACTTATTTTAAACGAAAAATAAAGGCGTCAACTATTTTTGGAAAAATAGCACAAAAGGGGTAAAATTTTATATGAAAATCAGAACCAATCAAGCTGATTTATGTTATCTTCTATATATATAAAAGAGGAACCTGACTGACTGACTGACTGACGTATCAACGCACAGCCGAAACTATTGGAGCTAGGAACGTGAAATTTTCCACAGGAGTTCCTATTGGGGCGTAGGTGAGCACTAAGAAGGGATTTTTGTAAATTCAACCCCTAAGGGGGTGAAAAGGGTAAAAAACTGTTGTATGGAAAATCGAAACCGTTAGAGTTACAATTATCAAACTTGGCACTTTAGTTAGTCATTTAAAAAGGAATTTAACTGTATACTTTGTTTCTCTAAAATTAGCCCTAAAGAGGTTAAAATAGGGGTTGAAGTGTTGCGAGACTAGAGCGATTTAATGACTATCTAATCAACGCACAGCCGAAACTATTGGAGCTAGAAACGTGAAATTTTAGACAGGGGTTCCTATTTTGACGTAGGGTAGCACTGAGAAGGAATTTTAAGATATTCCTCCCCCAAGGGGGTGAAAAGGGAAAAATACAGTTGTATGGAAAATCGAAACCGTTAAAGCCACAGTTAGCCAATTTTGCACTTTTGTAAATGTAATAAAAACAAACATAGCTGCATACTTTATTTTTCTAAAATTAACCCTAAAGTGGTAAGGGTTGAAATTTTATAGAACCGAACTGTCGCATCAACGTAAAACCGAAACTACTGAAGTTAGGAACTTGAAATTTTTCACGGAGCCTCCTATCATAATGTAGAGCAGTGCTAATGAAGGATTTACTGAAATTCAATCCCTAAAGGAGTGAAAAGGGTGAAATTGTGTTGTATGGAAAAACGAACCGTGAAAGGTACAGATTTCAAACTTGGCAGTTTAGGTAGTCAATTAAAAACAAAAATAATTTCTTACTTTTTGTGTTATATTAGCCTCAAAGGGCTTAAAATAAGGGATGTAATTTTGTATACAAAATCGAAACCTCTGTTATTGGTACGAAAATTCGTATTTCAGCTACCTATTATAAACACAAGAAATTGGCATGCACTAATTTTGGAAAAATGGCACGAAGGGGATGAAATTTTATAAAAAGTATTTAGGGTTCCGTGGGTACAAAATAACCCTTAAAAATTGAGATTGATGGTATAATTCAAGAACTGGATAGGGAAAGCAATATTTAAATTTTTACTAATGTTGTACGTTGTTCATGGGTGTAAGAGTTTCACATTTACGGGAGGGGTCAGGGAAAAGGAAGGAATGGACGGAAGGTTGTGTTGGAATATCGGGCATAAGCAACTTTCATTTTAAATATCCATAAATGGCTTTCGCGCAAATAATACTCTTAAGTAAAATTGTGCGTAACTCTGGGATTATAAATTTTAGAGGGAGGAATTTATTATATTTAGTAGTATTTACTTATTATAGATAAATAATGACCAATTGTAAGGTTTTGGATTTTTATGTTTTAAGTGGAGTTAAAGCGGGAAATCGTAGTTGATAAAGTAAGTAATATATATAGCCACATGATTTGCCTAACAGGATGCTCACTAATACATAGTGACGTAATTCGGAGGTTAAGAATTTTCTCAGTTTTAGGGGAGAAATGAGGACGTAATATAAAACATATTGTAAATAAAGTTAATAACGCAGACGAAGTTGCGGGCAAAAGCTAGTATTTTATATAATGTATCTAATTACCAGTCTCAAAATCGATATGTAAGTATCTCTTTTCTCCTAAAATCTAACTTCGAAGTTAGATTTGGAAATAGTGGGCGCCATTTTCAACTTTTTGGTTATTGATTCGTTGGGTCTCAAAATCGATATCTGAGGGACTCTCTGTGCCCATATTCTAAATTGATGGTCAGAAATGAACAATTTAGCCGCTATTTTCAACTTATTAGTTATTGATATTTGTGATTTGTACGCTTGATATCGATATTTTTATCCATAATCGAAATTTAACATTGGGACCACTTCCTGGAATGGTATAGATACAAAGCGTTCTTGAAATCTAACGAAATATTATTATGCTTTCTTTTTGGATAGTAGCTATAAGGGGGTGGTAGCTACAAAGGATAATGTTATAACTGAATAGAATATGAGAAGGAACAATTGCCTGTTCATTTTTGTACAAAGCTTTCGTAAAGTTTACAATGTAATGTCCATTGTAGCGATATATGCTTTTAGGTCCGTATTATTATAATATACACGCAGACGAAGTCGCGGGCAAAAGCTAGTTTAAATATACTTGTATCATTTATCACAAAAATTTTAAACTTATTACAAATGGGTCCAGGTATATCTCACAGGATTTTCATGAATTTCTATTAAAATTTAATATATATCAAAAATACTAGTATACACAACGGTAGTAACCTTTTTATCCACAAACTTAGGTATTCAAGTTTAATCTAACCCGTTTTGTTTGCAACCGGGATTTTTTTAAATTATGTTTTCGCTCTCCTGTAAAATTATGATTTTCGGCTTGTATCACTGATCACAAGAGCCACAGAATTATTTGTCAACATGGAATCGCATTTTAACTACCTTACGTCTACCACTCACCGTCAATGTTCACATAAGCTGCAGATGTAAATATAGCTGACTGGAACAGGCCTGTCCACATTTCCAATCCGTCACCCAAATCGCGGGGTCGGTTTGGACGAATGAAGTATTGTCGTCCAGCCTACAACACGCCGCTCAATTAATACCTACACTCAATAATGTAGATACACATACATACATAAAGCATAAACCCATGCCTTTCTCCAAGGAAGGGTAAGCATAGAACAGGTCACCAACGTTTCACCTTGTGTATTCCATCCCACGATGTGATAGGGGGCGAACCTATCGCCATATCGAGCGCAAATTCTCCAGTTTCCCATAGCCAGGATTCGAACCCGACACCTCAGCGTTGTAATCGAACCGTAGTACAACTGCGCCACCGACGTAGCCACCGTGTCAGTTAATAATTTAATCGGGTGTAATTAATGAAATTCTTCTCTCAGCGCATTGGTTATTATGCTCTGCCATTTGCTTTCATTTTCGATACTGTACATAAACTAATTAAAAGGGACGCCAGAAATATAGACAACAGATTATTTCTCCTTATTTGTTTGGGAAAATAGACTTGGGTATATTAACACGAGACCCGATTCCGATATAGTTATATGTCGTCAATCGTAGTAAACAACTCTTTAAACTGATCTATATAGTATTGTTTGTTTGTATTGAATAGGTTCTGAAACTACTGGACCGATTTGAAAAATTCTTTCACCATCAGAAGCCTACATTCTTTAGATTTTTTCTTTAGACCATTCGATATTTTTTCGACAATTTATATTTCACCTTATTACAAACGAAAAATAATGATGAGCAACAATTTTGGAAATAGTATTATAGGGGTGAAATATTGTATGGAAAATCAAAACCACTATTGATGTAAATAAATCCTTATTTGGTTAATTACCACTAATGAAAAATAACGCCATGAATATTTTCTTTAGTAGCCTTGAAAAGGCGAAAAGAGGTTGATTTTTATGGACAAAGTTTTTAAACGACGTTTATGGTAGATGTAAATGGGTAAAATTGATTAAGATGGGAAAACATCTTTTTAAGACAGCTTATTGTATTTATTCAAAAGAATTGCAAAATTTTATATTAGTTTTAGTTTTCTATACTTTAAAGATTTGTAGTCAGAATTTAAAATAGTGATCGCCATAATGAACTTTTTAATTATTGATCACATTGGTCTCAAAATCGATATCTGAAGGATCCCTTGTTTAAAAAACTTAAATACATAGTCATAATTGCAAATTGTGGCCGCCATTCGGCTACTTTTCATCACAGAAAAATAACGTGTTTCCGTGGGATGCGCAAGGTATTCAAATATGTATATTTACTACTCTTTCAAACTCACAGGGATAGTTTGGGATAGAATATAGGATGAATGAAATAGGATATAAGAAGACAGGATTGCATGCTTTGAGTCACGGAACAGATTGATACGTCACACAACATGATGTAACCAGACAGGGCGATAAAGTAGTATAAAGGAAGGTTCAGTTTAAATACAAAACAGTTATATAATATGATATAGAAATAATATGCCGGACCGGGCCGCTAGTAGTAAAATAATTTAAAAACTACTTACTCTAACATAATTGTCGAGGGTACCCTGTTTCAATATAACATCAACGCATTGTATAGCTTCGGTTGGTGGACAGATCGATGTGCCTCCTTTCATATATCTGAAATTGAATTGAAATAAAAAAAAACACAAGGAAACCCATTCCGAATTACATGTTTTATTAAAATACGACCTTTATGATCTATGATTTAAATTCTAAGATATATATATTTTTTTTCAATGGCGCCATGGCGTTAACATATAATAATGCTATGTAGTGCTTAAAATTTTAAGTATTCTTCCTGTTTATCGAAAATCATGAACGCTATCTACAGTCGAGCGACCAGTTCGTCTCATTATTTACGCTAATTAAAAACCAACTCGAGACGTTGAATGCAGGCTTATCAGATCCCTATGTAAATCCTTGGGGAAGGCTCATGTTCAGCAAATTCCGATAGTTGAACCTGAATGAATAAGCAAGATAGAAGGAGACAGAATATACGTACTGATTGAGGGTATCCAAATCCACAAGCCCAGTAAATTTGAAGGCAACATCAAACTTCAATGTTTTATCATTCTCCTCGTGGATTTCCACCTGAACATAAATAAATAAATAAATAAATAACACCCAACAGTCACATACATAGTCCTGACCCCACACTAAGATCGAGTCTTGTGTCGTGGGTATCAGGAACTACGAGAGACTTTTCGGTCTCACATACACCCAGACCCGGAAGAAATATTTGTGGGCCACACAAACATTTCTCTCGGTGCGGGGATCGAACCCGCGGCCTCTCGTTTCACAGGCGGCGTCTAACCAACTGCGCCACGGAGGCTGTCATAAAAATTGCACTTGGTCTCGATATGAACAATAACAACTAATCGGGTATAACTATACATGCGACGGTACATTTTAATTCGCATCGGATTTAAAAACAATATTCGCTATAATTTTCAGTTTACACAGAATACAGAGAATGCCACTTTCGCCATTATATTTCAATGGGTCGGGCCAGCAAGAGGACGCGACATATATATCATTACATGATGATGCTAAACACTGACAAATAAATCATTTTAAAATTATTTTAGACTAAAATAACACACATAACTACTACGTGATTTTGTACCATAAACTAGAAATACCCAAAATTAAGTGTCTTTTTTCAAATATATACAAATGTATGTATATATTAGAAATAAATATATATGTTTACCAAATTCTTGAGTCACATCACAGTTTTAAGCTTTGCTGTTCCAATAATATTCTTTTTTTTTTTATTGCTATGAATGGCGAGACGAGCATGCCGTTCGCCTGATGGTAAGCGATACGACCGCTCACGAACAGTAGCAAAACCAAACAACACCTTGAATTACAAAGCAATGCTTGGCATTCCACTGCGCTCGCCATCCTGAGACATAAGATGTTAAGTCTCAATATGTCCAGTAGTTACTCTGGCTACAATGCCCTTCAACCCGAAACACAACAGTGCGTTCACACTGCTGATTGACGGGAGAAATAGACACTGCGGTGGTACCCACCCAGATGGCCTCTCACATATGATAAGATGATCTCTCACATAATATTAAGAAAAGCCATAACAATTACCCTGGTTGTATTTATATAGTTGGAATCATTGATTTAAAGACTAAGGATAGGCCCTTCAGTGCATTTGGAGTTTCAAAAAAACATGAAAATCGCTCTAAAATATATATTACTTCATTTAATAGATTTCGTCTAAGCGGTGATACAAATTATTTTCTTCATTTTGGTTAACCTTTCTGTCATAATTTCTGTTAAATACGAACAACAATTTTCAAAATCGTTGCGAGCGACGACTAATTTAAGTAACACTCCACTGAGATGCACTAGAGCGCGCGCACCACTTAAGTCGGAACACTTTACGCGCTTTCTGGCCTGTCCATATATTAATGTCAATGGCTGGAACTGTCGTAAAAAGATAAAGAGTATTTGAATAACTTACCAATGTATTAATTCGTTCGGCATTATCTTTAATCATCTGTTTCAGCGTATAACAATTTTTTGCTTGGTCAAAAGCAATGATTGTTCCAGGGAATAATCTCTGCCTAGCTATGTGATAAGCTGTCAGCAGCTTCTGTTTCGGTTTATCAGGTTGGAAACTGACATCATAACGGTACTGAAATAAATTGCTTTGTAAAGAAACAATCATGTCACAAATCATTTAAAATCTATACTAATATATAAAGCTGAAAAGTTTGTTTGTTACCTCTATCTGTATCTCAGAACTACTGTTTCGAATTGAATTTTTTTTTGTGTTGGCTAGGTCATTTATCGAGGAATGCTATATGTGTATAGCGTGATATATACTGACCTATAGAAGGGACGCAGTAGTGAACAATCTAATAAATAGGAGGAAATTTTATTCGTGTTTCGTGGTCCGATTGTCGATATTCTATATTGAACATTTTGGTCGTCATTTTCAAAAGTGTGTATCTGCTCCCGGGCGGAGTAATTAAATAAATGGGGCACTACACTCTCGAATACTTATGAGTACTTATTGTATCCAAAAAAGTAGGCAACACAAATAAAATACCAATGTATTTTTGGACTCATTTTAAGTTACACGTACTCATATCATGCATCACGTAAAATATGCCAATAATTAATACATAAAAAAATGATAGTCAATAAATTTAAAGTATTATAAAATCCAACTTACAATTTTCAAAGGCTTGAATTTCATAGGCATATAATTTACCAGAACCTGTACAGGTTTTGAGAGGGCACCATCCCGTTCAGGCGTAGCCCTAATCTTTAGCGGTATGTGTCGCAAAGAGGGGCGAGGAGGCGGGGGTGCCTGTGCAATTTTCTGCGGCGGTATCGGTGCAGATTTCTGGGGGTGTGCCTGTGCAGATTTCTGCGGTTGTGACTTAGCAAGCGGCTCAGCAGTTTCTTCTTGCTGAATCTTTAATTTCGCAAATGATTCAGACGTGGAAGGTGTGTCGGGAGCTTTGCTTTCTTTGCTAGTCGAGGGTTGTGGAACTTTTGCAACGGAACTATCACCAGCTGGTTGTTGCCAAACGCTTGGTACAGGTCGACCCCAAGGTGATGGTATTGAAACGTCACTACTCTTTTGACCGCCAAACGGCATGTCACTATCAGAAATTTTCAGAGCACCACGTCCTCGACCAATCCCCCATGGTTGTTTCCTTATAGCACCGGTTGGTGCACTCTGAGGTATTGGAGAAACACTACGAGCAGGTTCTGTTACTGGTAAAGATGAAGCTATGGCTGGTGAACTGGTTTGAGCCGATTCAGCAGCTTTTGTTGCAGCCTTTTTCTTTCGCTGCTTTGATTTGGCCTTCGACCTTCCGAGGCCAATACCTAGGCCTTCAGGCTCCTCTTCCACTTCCTTTTTGGGCTCCTCAGGCGGAGATACTACATGAGTTGGTGAGGCAGAAACAGACATGGGTTCTTGCGTTTCTATTGGCACGGAAGGTTTCTGCTTTTTTTTGCGAATCAAGCCCAGTCCTCCGGAATCCGGCGACTCTTCAGGTTCTCCTAGAGATTCCACTCTTGTGGTTGAAGACATCCCTGATGTTGAAGGCGCTTCAGACACCATAGATGTCCCAGGCGTCTCCGTCACTTGTATCGTAGAAGTTGGTCTGACGTTGCCATCATCAGGGGCATCTGCACGGCTGATTTCTTTCTTATCTTTATTACGTTTTTTACCTACAAAATGTATGTGATTTTTTTACATATTTATAATGACTAGAGCTCGCTCAGCATTCGAAATTCGACCATATTTTAAATAATTCAAGAAAAGTATCTGTAAGAATACAGATAAATTTCCTTAAAAGGGATACAAAGTATTAATTATCATGTGTTGATATATAATTTATGACCATAACAAATAAAATGATCATATTCTATCAAACTAAAATGAGTTACAAATACAAATTTCAATCCTTATAAAGGTGTTCGATATAAACTGTATGAATTAAGTAGTATAATATGTACCGGGTATCTCAAGACTGCTACCGATTTTTTCTTATTACCGTATTTGAATGGTAAAATCATTTTTTTCTTAAAATAATAGTGTATACCCTTTTATTTATAAGGACACTAAGGTATAAAAGATTAAATTATTACATTAGCAAAAAATATGGATTTACGACCCAAAAATTACTATATTTAAAAAATCATTAAAAAAAATTGTCGCGTTTCTTTGCGAAAATTTTAGTTGCATTGTTTGTAGTCACTGAAACTATCACCCGGCTTCTTTTTCGGTAGCAGTCTTGATATGCCCATTATAGTATAATAATAATACCTTATTGTGAATTATTTACAGGTAATATGTAAGTACTGACCTTTCCCCATTGTTGATGTTTATGAATCTGTAAACAAAAATTATAAGTTAGTTGCTACCAGTAATGAGACTTAGCAAAAAGTATAGGTGTGTAAGAAACTAAATGAAATTTACTTAGATGTGATACATTTTTTTTATGAATTTATAGTCACTGAAAAACTTCCTACATTATATTAACAGAAAATGAATAATTGCCAATAATACTATGTAATAATGAGAGCATAAAATGTGGCAAATCCCAAAATAACAAAAAAATAACCCAAAGAAAATATACATTACATTTAATAAAACATAATCTAAAAAGATGTTTCAGTAATCAGTATCAGGCCATATACGTCCCACTGCAGGGCACGGGCTTACTCTACAATCGACAGTACGATTGAAAGTGGTTAGGCCATATAGTCCACCATGCTGGCCTAGTGCGGGTTGGCGGACTTACATATCATGGAAATTCTGAAAAAGATGTTTACAACTTAAAAAAATTAATAATTGTACATACATACATACATAAACTCACGCCTTTTTCCCAGATGGGGTAGGCAGAGGTGCCAGGGCACCCACATTTCGCCTTGTATGTTCCGTCCCACAATGTGATAGGTGGCGAGCCTATCGCCATATCGGGCAGAAATTCCTGACTCTGGGCTGATAATGAATAGAAAAATCCAATATCACTTTGCCCAACCCGGGATTCGAACCCGAGACCTCAGCTTTGTAAGCGTACCGTAGTACAACTACGCCACCAAGGCAGTCTTTAATAATTATAATTATATGTATAAGAAAAAAGTAAATATTCTGATCTTTAAATAAATTTATATTTTAAGTGTACTTAAAAATGCCATTTTTTTTTATTTCTGTGCCGCCTTGTATTTTGGAAGCGATATAATATCAAAGTATGAACTATGCAAGAAAAACTGTCTGGCATCAATGGTCACAAATATTAACGCCAGCATAAACCTCAAAAAATTGTTGGGATTAGTTAATGTAGTTTTTAAGTTGAGCATAAAACATGTAACACAATTTTAATAATATGTATAGTTATTTGCATTTCTTGTAACAAAAAAGTCCACAGATGACTTTAACAGGAGAATGCCCATTTAACTATGAAACTGAATATATTTACCTAAGAAGATTTTTGTGCCTCAATGAAACCTACTTTTATGCGTAAGGAAAAATATAAATTATCAATAAACTAGCTAGATTTCTGTACAATAATATGTGAATAATATATACATATAAACCTTCCTCTTGAATCGCTCTATCTATTAAAAAAAATGCATCAAAATCCGTTCCGTAGTTTTAAAGATTTAAGCATACAAAGGGACATAGGGACAAAGAAAGCGATTTTGTTAATTAAATTGTAAAAAATATTTTTTCTCTTCAGCTCAAAATATTTTTATTGGACGGCATAAAACAGGAAAATATTTAAGGACAAGCATTAAAAATGCTATAATAAATTTTAAGCAGTATTGGTATCGGGATCAACTATATTTTTTACCGATACTATGAATGAGCATTCTCCATTATCCAAACTAAAATAAAGTCCCTGCCATGCACCCAAACCAAATGCAAGTTACATAAAAAAAATGTTGTAGGATTTATCTTTAGATTGCAAATATTTACATTTAACTGGAGAAAATATACAATGCCGGCAATCTACTATGCAATTCAATTGCAATATGCATCAACTGAGAAGTGAGAAATATTGCATCAGCCTTAGAGTATTTTATAAATGATTGGAATAATCATACATTCAACTATACTTTCAACAAACAAATGTACCTACTCAATAAATAAGTCAATAAATAATTTCTTCAAAACACAAAGTTTTTACTATTACTACATAGGTAAATCTGTTTAGAATTTAGAATAGGTACTGGTCATAAAAAATATATAAATAAACGAACACCATCTTACCTGGATACAACAATGGTGGTGATAAACTGATTTCAATTATTACCCAAGGCCAAGTAAAAATAAAATATATTCAATCTTCAATTGCGGAGATGTATTATTTATTGTACTATTCTCGTAAATAATAAACTTTGATAATAAAATTACAGTAAAAATACTCACCTTACAAAAATCAATACTTTGACAGAACACGTCACAATGTTGCCTACTCGAGGCAACATTGTGACGACATGACTTTGCTTTTTTTGGTCGGGGCTTCCCAACGATTATGGTTGCGGAATGTGCAAATTTGACAAGATATGTACTTAATTACTTAACATGTGAAATTTGAACCCTTCAAATTTCGACCATTGTGTACGGTGATCTTTTAAAAGGCAATTGTTTTGCCTCCATTAAAATAGTAATTTTACAATTTTATCACGCAACTGAATATACATTTTAAATCATCTGAGGAACTTAATATCCGATAAGAAAAAAAGTCCTCCATGAAGTATGTAGTAATTTTATGTTAAGGTTACTGCTTATATCGATTTGCTAAAAGGCAATCCGTTTTTTTCCTAAGCCCAAATTGAAAAAAGAAGCACTTAATAATTGAAGTAGCTATAATATAAAACAATGAAAACTCATTTTTAAACGATATAATAATAGCTTATTCCTATAATATAATGAGCGTTGTTTTATTCAATATTACTAAAGAACGAAAATATTTCTTGCAACCAAATGAAACAAACGTTTTATGCGCCACGCCCACATAGGAAGTTCTAATAGTACTGCCATGGCCACGCTCAAATGTGAGCCTACAGACCGCAATGAAGATTTTGCGAATTACTGGATACATTTCGATATTATTTTATTATATACCCAGAAACTCCCATAAAGGTGATATTTTATTTTCCTGCAGTATTGAAATTTTCTCCAGGTAAAATAAAAACGATCACAAAATCAAAGCAAGGTTCACTTACCTACTTCATCAATAATTCAAGAAGTTTCGCAAATGATGCAATATACGGGTTTACGCGAGATGTATTTTTACATAATGTACTGTGATACAATCAGGAAGCAAATGGACGAATCAATCGATAGTAATAGAGATGCAATTACATGACATGCAGTCTGAGGGTAAGGACATAGACAAAGTACTATGAATAATAAATAGCCCTATTCACTACACTACCACAATCCTACGTCCTGCTGGATTTGGATGTTAAATTTTCAGTCACGCATGCAGTTATATGAACGTGTATTGTGGTTAGTTATGTAATTTATGCACAAGTAAAAGAAAAAGATTAGGTTAGTGATGATTTATGGTTTTTCTTAATTTTGCAACATAAATGTTAAATATAGTAATAAATATGACGTGCAGGTACGAAATAAAAAGGTAAACTCAGGATATAAATAAAAGATGTTGCCATCTAAAAATATATTTGTTTATCTACGAATACGAGATAAAAAAGTTTTGTAATGAGTATGTATATAATACCTCATTTTCTTTTTTTTTTTATTTATTTGTAATGTGTACATGTCAAAAATTATAGTAATTTATAAGAAAATTATTTTAGTGTAAACAATTTAAAAATTCTTTAAATGGAACCCCTTTAAATTGTAAATATTAAACCCCAAAGATACCACTTACACCAAGAAGCTTATACCATGGGCTTATACGGTATACCCAAATGGAGATTGCATTCCGTAGTCCATGATTCCGTATGATTCCGTATTTAAAATAGGTACATAATACCTACAGATTAAGAAGTATATCTCCCTCAATATCTCCACTTGGGTACCATCATTCGTTCTTTCCCAGAACTCATTCAATTGTCAATAAAATTTTCCTAACCTGTGTTTCCTACTTAGTCTGTGATCTTATTGGCACAAAGTACATTTTATATACGGAGATAGAGTTAACAGTCAGATTATTAGAATTAGCGCCCTCTGTCGGTATACGACGTTCGAATAGGACATAGGTCTTATCAATATTCAATTAATTGATATTATAATAATTTTCCCCAGTAATTTCCAAAGCCTGAAATTTTTACTGAGTAGGCTTTTGGAAATTACTTTAGGGAAAACATGACTAGAGTTAAGCAAAGGTTTCTAAGTAAATAAAATAACAGTTTAGCGGTTGTATTTTTTTTTTATTACGATTCCTCTTGTGATTATAATTACATACAGATACTTTTGTTTCTTATTTTTTCTTAACAACAATAATTACGCGATGTTGAGAGAAGCGACATCTACTGCAAATAGAGGAACTATTTCTTTTCAAAGAAAATAGCAATGTATGGACTGTTAAGCCACTGCTTATTGGTCTGTGGTCTGTGATAACTAGCGTTGTGACTAGCGTTTGGTGAATTTTGTTTCGGCATCGAAGTGCCATTTCATTTTATTGGAAGTGTTTTGAAATAAACGTTTATTCTTATGGAAACAGATCCATAAACTAATTAGTCGTTATATCTACTGTGCTTGAGTTATATAACAAATATCGAGAACATTTTATAACAGGGATATTATGGTAATAATATTAGACATGTGTTTACGATTACGGCTTTCAGCGTTTATTTCGTGCCTTGCTATTAAGTATGGCCTATTATAATGTCGAAGGTTCTGTAGATTCAAATACTATATCGAATATAGTTGATGAAACGAATGTTGTTGATGATTTATCAATAGTTCCTTTGGATAAGGACAGTTTTGGTAAGTTTTTAATTGATAAGACGCTATGTTTTTTTCACGTTTACTCTTATCGATAGCTGTTAGCAAACTTATTTTCGTTGCATTATATTTAGTCCAATTTAAAAGAAACCCTTATTTAGGTGTATAGATAACTGTAGTGGTAATAAATATTATTTAGTACATAGGCCATAGAAGACCATAGAAGTGCGTGGTAGCCTGTTGGTAAACGGACCATATGCGGCTGCCAACATGTTCACGCCAACCCGCTAGCCTAGCGTGGTGGATTATATGGCCTAACCACTGTCATTCGTACTGTCGAATGTAGAGGTGGCCCATGCCCTGCAGTGGGACGTATATGGGCTGATACAGACAGACATAGACCATGAGTTGAACCGTGTTTGAAAAACTGGCAACTGTTAAAATAGATTGTTTCATAATAAATACTTACTTAATTTACTCTTATGCTTTTATGGGACTATGTCTAATTTTCTTCAATAAAAATTGATGTTGGTCAAATAAAGTGGCACTTTTACCATTGTGTTATATATTTTTCACACAATTAGCGGCCTAACATAAATTGAAGGTCTTATATCTCTAACATCATATTTAAAGATTTTTTCATTTCACACCCTCTGTCGCACAGTTGTTTGAAAGCTATAAAACAAGTAACCACTGGTACAATCCCCTCATAAGACACAATGTGTTGAACCACTCAAACATGTCATGTTTGAGTGGTTCATAAATATTCGTTTTGAGACTGTGTATTGCAAAATCATAAAATCAACAAAGCCCTGATATGTTTTAATGGAGACTGAGTTCTGTATGTAACAGATTGGTGAAGGGTGTATCTATTCTATACTTCGATCAAATATACACTAGATACACAGTTCCCTGTAAAAGTTCTGTTAAAAAGTGGCACCGATGCATGACATTAAAAATAGTAAACAAAAAGATCACATATTCCAAATATATTAACACAAATTCCACCTTATTCCTGGAGCTTAAAGTAGCTTTTCACAGAATATTGTCTAAAGTTCTGCGACGTTTTGGAAGCAACGGTCGGTGCGTGACTCAAGGCGAAAGAGTGCTTAAAGCACTCTTTTTTGGTGCCATTTTCTATCTGTTCATGTTGTATCTAGTGTATATTTGATCGAAGATTCTATAATAAAATATAATCATACTCTGATAAAATTATAATGTAACATTTGTTTCAGCAATATGCGAGTTGTGTGGTAGAGTGGGCCGCCGCCGACAGTTCTATCCAAAGAACAATAAATTGTGCTCCCTCAGATGTCACGCAAGTAACACTAGAAGACGCTATTGCAGTTGGAGATTCAGACTAATGGAGGGTGCAGAGCACATGGCCGGCATGATACCCTTGGAGCCTTTACCGCAGCTGCAGCAATGGCAAGCAACATTGAGTGACATACAGGTATAATTCAATCAGCTTATATTTATTTCATACTAGCAGCCTAGCCCAGTTCTTCCCATATATTTTTTTACTCCAGTTCACATCAAAAACACATTATTTCACTTACTGTTTTATATTTAAATATGACTTCTGTCCTCAATAATACTTTTCCTATCCCATACTCCTCTTATTCATTTCTCATAGTAAAAATATGCATGTATAATACTTGAACATTATTTAGCTACAAAGATACTTAAAATTGATAATGTCTCTTAAAATATTCGTTGAAATCAAATTAAGTTGGGGCAAAGTGGTTCTAAATTAAATATTTGTAATGAATAACTTATTTTTTTGGATAAAGAATAGGGATAATAAAACCATAAGAATAAAAACCCATTTGCAAATAATGCAAAATTTTAAAACCATCTTATTAAACCTTTAAAAAGATTATAGTGAGCTAATCTAGAAAAACAACCATACTCTATTTCAGTCTTATTTTTATACCTTTTTAAGAGGAAAATTCAATTCATACATGATTGTTGCTTAACTTCAGCTGTTTACACTGGTCAAGCAATGGAAGTTCTTATAAAAAAACCCATCATGCAATCATTTTTACAATTGCTCTACTTTTTGATGTTATATAGCAGGGGCGGCCAACTTATGTGTACATGAGATCAACTTTTTTTCTTAAAAATTGGTTGTGACTGACTTTTTTTTCATAAGTATTGTCTGGCTATTAACTACAAAAAGTCTATTCGGATTACCTTTTTAGGAATGGCTACCAAGGTGAGACATATTAAGACAGAACATTTATCATTTATGATATTTATTTAAAAGTAATCTAGTTCCCATTTGTCATTGAAATGGTAAGATTTTGTTTTTTTTTTTTTTGGTTTATAGTTAATTTTCAAATGCGGCACACTAAAAAGCAAATGAAATACAAAAACTTAAAAATAAATACAGAATTAATGTTTTGTAAGATATTTAAAAATGCTCACATACGAAATTAAATAGATATGTAGGCAAGGAAAATCACAATTTTATTGTAAATAAAGATTTATAAAATAATAATACAGTAGGGCCTTGTTAATCCGGAGAGGCAAAAACAAGACCCTTTTCGGATTATCGAGGCGTCCGGATTATAGTATGCCATATTTAATATTAATAAAACACATGTTTAACCTTAGTTTCTTTTATCATTTTTTTAATTATAGCATAAAGACAAAATTTACATGTTAAAAATTTCATACAACCACGTAAGGAAATCAGTATGTTAGAATATGTAAAACATTAGTTAATTCTTCTTGAAAAAGTCTGTAATACTCTTCTGTTTATAATTTTCGCACTTCATTTCGAAAGCCCAGTCTCTAAGTCGACGGAGAAACATAACTTCGTGGCTATCAAATTCGTTATCTTCAGCCCATTTTAAAGCAGTGTTTAAAGTTCCTACTGCCTCTGAATTACCAATTTTTGTGATTTCTACAATTTCTACGCTATTGTCCTCATCTTGCTCATCGTCCTCACACATAGCCGCTCGCACAATCTCCTCATCAGTTGACACTTCATATCTTTGTAACTCGCTTTCGGCACCAACAGCAGCCCATTCTTGAGCTTCTGCCTCACTTATTTGAGGATCATTGGGTCCCCTCAACCTGTTAAAAAGGTGGGCTAAAGGAACATCATCTTCTGGTTCGTCATTATCAGTGAGAAATTCAGGGTGCAAATTCTTACCCGTACTCACACCCCGCCGGGCCTCCCCCGCGAATCCCATTGCCTGGCGGCCGGATTACAGCGATCACCGAATAAGCGGGAGTCCGGATTACCGAGGCCCTTCTGTATTTTATAAATCTGAAAAATTATGATAATGTGTTGAATGTTTCATTGAGGAATGAAGATTGTAACTGCGAGATCAAAACTGTAATAATATACATACCCTCCATGAATTTATACATGAATAGGTCTGTTGCATGGCCACCTGGCCACTTTTGTCAATTTCTTTCTTTGTTTGCTCGTCAAACTAGAGCTCAACTGATTTTACCTAAGTTATGTCTATTACATGCAACCAAACCTAAGCTTGACTTGGACGTCTGGGCAAGCAACATTTCAAATTGAGGGTCGATTATTACTATGGGTATAAGTCTTTTATTACAAGAAGTTTTAAAATGTAGTATTTTACAATTATAGCGTGCGATCGATCTAAATTGCTTTCGCGATCGACTTGTTGGCCACCCCTGTTATATAGCCTATAGCATTCCTCGATAAATTAGAAAAATTGATTTACATATTAGTCCTTAAGTGCGTGGTGGCCTGTTGGTAATCGGACCAGACGCGGCTGACAACATGTTCACGGTGGTCGCGGGTTCGAATCCCAGGGCACACCTCTGAGTTTTCGGAGTCATGTGTGTATTGATTGTCAATTACCACGCATTAAAAAGGTGAAGGAAAACATCGTGAGGAAACGTACATACTATAGCGATTTATAAGAAATTCTATGGTATGTGAGTCCGCCAACCCGCACTAGGCCAGCGTGGTGGACTATATGGCCTAACCACTCTCAATCGTATTCTCGATTGTAGAGGAGGCCTGTTCCCTGCAGGACGTATATGGGCTGATAAATACATATTAGTCCTTAAATAAAAGTGTAGATAGTCACCAATTTAAAGTCTTCTTTTTTGTTTTTTTTTTTATTGCCATGTAGGCAGACGAGCTAGCGGCCCGTCTGATGGTAAGCGGCTACCACTGCTCATAGACCCCCGTAGTGCCAGGGGACCAGCACAACAAAGTCGCTGCCTACCTCGATGAGAGTACTCTTTTTAAACCTCGTTTGAAGAAGGTCAGGTCATAGCGCTGAGGAAACACCGATGCAGAGAGTTCATTACAGAGCTTGCACGTACGTGGTAGAAAGGAACGCTGGGAACGTACCGTTCTGGAGCGGTACTCTTCCAGGTGGTGGGAATGAACTCTACTGCGGAGACGTGTGGTGCGATGGTACATAGGCGACGGTGGTACCATCTTAAACAACTCGTCGGAGCACTCCCCATGGAACAAACGATGGAACACACAAAGAGATCCGAAGTCTCTCCGCAGTCCTAACGGTTTCAATGGGGTATTCCACCCTGTTTTGAAAAGTGTTTTAAGTTGTTCCTCAAGTAACAGAAAACTACTTAAAAAATTATCATTTTTTTATTCGATCGGCAAGACCCATAAAAATCCATTTGAAATTTATATTTTAAATTTATGCGCGCAAATGTGTGAAAACGCTAGTCGCAATGTTCCATAAAATGATACGTCACTCTACGAGTAAAAAACCTTTCTTTATTTTCTATAGACATGAGTTAGTCTAATTAAACTCCTTTAACGAAACCGTCGTTCATTATAATATGTTAACAAAATATCGTAGGGAAGAATACTGTTACAACTTCTCTGTTTACTTAATAGGTTAATATGATTCCACCCGCGGAGTGACGTGACTCCATCATGGCGGCTGCCGTTTTGCATCTTTTTGGGACAGATAAAAAATTGAAATTTTCAAAACGGATTATAAAATTTATTCTTTAGAGTTATAAACTAAAATTAACTTAAACTCATTGCTTATTGCTCTTTTATATAGATTTATTGTTTTTAGATTTTTTCTCTCTTATAGTAAAATACCCCATTTGTCCGTGAGATCGGGATCATTGACTATTCGACAAGCTCGTCGCTGCAAGGGGTCAAGTGGGTCGAGCTGGTATTTTGGGGCCGGATTTGCGCTTTGTAAAGCGTCAATCTGTGACCCGACGTAAAGTACTGTTTGGCTCTGTTCAGAATTCCCAACTTCTTGTTCGCCAGTTTGGCTTTGTCCTCCAAATGACTCCTAAACTCGACTTTGCTTGATATTTCGACGCCAAGGATTCCAATACTCTCAGATCCTTGGAGAGTAACTTCCGTTTCTTCCGAATTCTTCTTCCGAATTTCCGTTTCTCCTCCTTTGAATTTTAATTCCGACGCCTCCATGCGTGTCCTTCTTCTTAAGAAAGTGTAAGTCTTCCTGTATGCCCAAAAAAGATTCATTTATATATCTTTTTAAAGACTTCAACAACTTAACTCTGCACATGCTACTTTAGAAGTTGTTCATATTTGTGAGAGGCATTACATTTGCATCAGCTGCTTTCTCAATAACTTAATAAAGACTATTAAACACCGAAAGCATAGGCATCAAGACAATATTTGCTAACAAAAGACTTGAAAATCTGAGGGTAGTAGATGAATGAGGGCTGCTCGAGACCGGAATGGTTGGTGATAAGACTGCATTAGACTGAGTAAATATAAAAATTCCAAGGATTTCTTTATGATCAACATTAGACAAAAGCCATTCACTGTTAAGTTTAAGCTATCTCCAATTAATGAGGTGTTTTGCCAATACTCCTTCACTTTTATTATGTTAGTTAGCAAGTCCAGAGTGTAGCTTCTCAAATCGATTATCCTTGTATATATCATATTGTATAATTATCCAGGCTCATTTACTGGTTAGTAGGCAGTAATGGTACTGCAGAGCAAAATATGGTTTAGGTGGTAGGCCTTGCTTGAAGTGTCTGATATTTGTTATAATAATAATAACGAATATTGTGCGTATTTCTAGGCTGGTCCCATAAAGCAGTCTGCTGCCCTAGTGGCTAACAGCTATGAGTGGAAGGACGAGTTGTTTGGCTGTGATTTCCTCGCCGCGCCTGTCAGTTTATTCAAGCATGCTCCTCTACATGAAATGTGGGACAATACCTTTGAAGGCATGAAAGTTGAAGTAAAAAACACGGACTGCGAAAATTATTCAGAGAAATTAAGCGATTATTTTTGGGTGGCGACTGTGCTTAAAGTGAGTATAATGTTGTATGTACATAATATGTAATATGTATACATAAACTCGGACCATTTTCCCTGAATGGGTAGGCGGAGGTGCCTCCACTTTATGTTTTATACATTGATGAATGGCTAGACAGGCATGCCATTCGCCTGATGGTAAGTGATACAAACGCTTATGGACTGTAGCAAAACCAATGAATGAATAATAAAATGAATTACAAAGCAATGCCACAGAATACTAACAGAAGTCAAGCCCCTTACAAAGCGCGCTAAATCAACGCACACATAGACAGCGTTCACCGACACGATATTTGAGACCAATCGAAACCACTGCGAGCGCGAGTGTCACTCGCTTCGGACTCGCATCTAGTGATATTTTTTGTGCAAAGATGGAGCAAATGAATAAAAGTTATTACACTTGTATATAAAACTTCAGATTATAATAATTGAATATAAATTTTTAAAAATAAAACACTATATTATACAAAAACGATATAAATAATGTTAGATTATGACATAAACATGCTTAACGATTATATAAATAAAATTACAATTGATTCATTTTGTTATTGCTTTTTTATATTGTATTTTCTCAATCAATCGAACGATGCGAGTCCTATTACCACGATACTTGTTTTCGCATAAGCCAGAGTAAACAGCCCTAGCGCGAACGCGGAGCGCAGTGTGAGTGTAGCAACAAAAGTGAAGTACATACACAAGCATGACTTCTGTTAGTATTCTGTGGCAATGCTTGGTATTCACATCAGTGCATTTACACTGCTGTTTGACGGGAGAAATAGACATTGTAGTGGTACCTACCCAGGCGGCCTCTCACACATGAGAGACCACCAGTAATTAAAAATGCATATAAAAATGTGGAAAATACACCATGTTATAGTATGAAATTATGTTTGTAGGTAAAAGGCTACATGGGACTGTTGCGGTATGAGGGCTTTGGTAGTGATGATTCTAAAGATTTCTGGGTGAATCTGTGCTGTTCAGAAGTACATCCTGTTGGCTGGTGCGCAACACGCGGCAAGCCACTAATACCTCCCCGAAGCATTGAAGACAAATATACTGATTGGAAAAAGTAAGCATAATCACCCATTAGTCATAATCATTGTCCTGAACCCTTATTATGATAAAAGTGTTATTGAGGGAATTAGAAAGTACGACATTTTTCGACACACAGAGACACTCAGACCCCAAACATATATTTGCTCTCCGCGCAAACATTTGTCTTGGTGTAGGGATCTAATCAGTGGCCTCAAACATAGTTCTATACCCATTACACTTACTAATGTGGTTAATTGTGAGTAATTAATTACAATTACACCATGGGGGCTGTAATAGGCTGTAGAAGGGCTGTGTTTGACAAAATTTTCAATTTAAGATTAAGAGCGTTTACACCTTGCGCGCAAAGTCAACTATAGGCATTTCTTCGTTTAATTTCACGCACACATAGGCGACCAAAGCTGTGTGCGTAGAGCTGCCGCGTCGGCTCGCTGTAAAATCAGATCAACCAACTTTGATCCGTGCGCTTCAAATATTTAATTGAAATGCAACGTATGATTTATACATTGGTAATATAATGTAATAAAAATATTTTATTTACATTATAAGTAGACAAATATTACTTTACGAGTAATTAACAATACAAATTTAGGTACTAATCATATTATCGTTATTAATACATTGTTAAGTTGAATTCAAATCAGTGTTCAATCAGTAGACACTGCGGACGTTTTATCAATGGTTTCGTGTTCGAACCGACACGCACTCGTTCGAACACAGGAATAGAGTTAGGGACCATACAACCCCTTACAACTACGAAACATATTGAATTTCAAATTACAGTACGTAACATAATTTAGCCTCGCAATTACATTTGTCGCAATGTATTAAATCAATGATCTACTAATACCTATGCTAGAAGAAACGATGTCATAAGTATAACCCAGTTGCTATGTGACGAGCTGTGTCGTTTTCGATACTTTTCAATCCACGTTAAAAGATGTCATAATTATTCTAATACCATTTTTTTCTATACAGCGCTGCTATCTAATAACAATAATAAATTGTATTTCTTTAAAATTAATATACTAATCTAAACTAAAATTTAATACTAATCTAAAATTTAGTAAGTTAGTCTAAAATACTATTAAACTCATTATGAAACTATGGTTGCCATGATAATGGAACGCAAATCACTAGTACTGTGTATGCTTGTTTTATTCTATTAAATGGGAAGAGGAACAAATATAACAACTTTTATAATTATCGATATGACGATGCTATTAAACAAGGTTATTTTGTTCTGAGTATTCAAATTTTAAGAGGAGGTTCAGAATCATGAGTATAGTCCATTAGTGAATTAAAATATATAGGGCACAAATGCATGACATATTATTGAGAAACTATAGCTTTAATATCGATTTGATGCATGTCTCTGTTAAATTTTCTTTAGGATAATAGCTATGTTCCACGTGTCGGTTTTATAGGTGTACTAGCGGTCAGACCCGGCTTCGCCCGGGTGCGGATAGCTTTTGAGTCCAGTATTGAATTAGCAACAACATATTATTTCGCGTACTAACTATATTTTTCCCGCGCACCGTCGTCTATATTTCCCGTCCCGTTATATCCGGATTATGTCCCGTCTCATTCAGTCCCAAGATGAAATTTTAATTATCATTTATTGTTAAATTTCTTTATATACAATATTTTGTAATTGTGATATTGATTTGTTGGTGGGAGAAGTGGTGGGGGGCGCCCGACGTGAGGGCCCAGCGGTAGCATGCGCGTGAGCTGCGCGCGGTACTGGACATTGCTTACTTTATTTTTCTAAAATAAAGAATTTTTGTAACATAAATGTAGCCTAAGTTACTCCTTATTATATCAGCTACCTGACAATAAAAGTCCCGTCAAAATCGGTCCAGCCATTTCAGAGATTAGCCCGAACAAACATACGGACAAAATTTTTTTAATATAATAGGTGTACAAATAAGTTTCCGCCGTTTTTTGTCAACATAATAATGTTGATTGCGAATGAACGGTAATTTTAATTTAATCGAAGCATGGTCCATCACAGGCAACTACTTTTTCCCATCTTTCAGGCAGCGTTCGGATTCCACGTCTGAAGAATTTCTTATCTTTTGAGGCTAAACACGAATCAACCCAATTTTGGGTATCGTCATATGATATGAATCGCTGTTTCGATAGAGCATGTACCATGGACCGGAACAGATGATAGACGGACAGCACAATGTCTGGTGAATACAGCGGGTGGGGTAGTATTTCCCAATCAAGTGTTTTCAAATAGTTTTTCACCGGAACCGCTAGATACGGATAGCATTTTTATGAAGAAGAATATTTTTGTCGTGTCTGAAGTAGTATTTAGGGCGTTTTCCTTCAGAGCACGGCTCAATCTCATCAAAGGAGCTCGGTAGAGTTCCAGTGATTGTCTTCTTTTTGAATATCATAATGTATCCACTTTTCACCACCGGTTTAAAAACGGTGATTTAGTCATACAAGACTGTATCACTCACGACATGTTCTCTCGCTCAAGGCAGCATCATTATATACTTCTATGAGCAATCGATGCGCCTTAGATGCAGATATTTTTAAATTAAAAAAGTAGATTAAAAGTTCCCGCAAATGACGCTTATTTGGGTCAAATGTTGTCATTTTTGGATCAAAAAAAAAATATGATGCTAATACGAAGTTAATAATTTGATAGAGTTGTGTTGTTCTTGAATGAGCAACCTAATTTTCAAGCTGGTTATCATGTGCGAAATTTAACGTGAACTTCGTGCTATGTCATTTCTATCAAAACGGCGGAAACTTATTTGTACTCCTAATAATTTTCGGCATATGTATCGTGTATATAACGATATGTAGTAGGACTTTTTTTTAATTTTCAATTTACATACAGACACTTCAATTTTATTTATATGTATAGAAGATAAGCGCATCCTAAAAAAACAATTATATATTTTCCAAACAGCCTAAAAAACAACAAACTTAATTATAGTTTCACGCTATAACATTAGTATTGTTCCAGTCAACTTTCCAATATGTTGTTTCCTTTTATTGCTTAGAAATGACTTAGTTTCATTTCTCATTATATTATCTGAAACATAATTTATACTAACAACAAAATCATTGTAGGTAATAAAAATAAAATAAAATATTTTACTACCAAAGTACTAAGGTGTGGCATTCGCAGTACACGCGTGGCTATTTTTACTACGCACGACAACGATCAACTGCAGCCAGGCCGGAGCGACGAGCGATACGTCCTCCCTCTAGAAGGCCTTGCGCCGGTCTGATTTGTTGCAGGTCGGACAGCGGGTTTTATAGTGGTTTTTAAAATATTTGTAGAAAACATGAAAACTAATTTGGCTGTAATATAAAAATGTTAATTTATTGATAAGATGTTCTTCTATTATAATATGCAATTGCTATAAAAAATATGTACGATAAGTTGGTGAAAAAAAATATGTTCTTGACGGGAGTTTCTGAATAATTTTGCATTGTTTAAATTTTTATTTTTCAGGAACTAAACACAAAAAGATTATTTTTCTTAGCAAAATCCCTCCATAAGGGTCCTATTAGTCTAACAATATTTTTATTTTCATCTTATATTTAGTGATTTCGGATATCTTAAGCTTCTAAATTGCCATTCGAGGCCTAAATATCGAAACCTGGGTTCAGTAATCCTTATAGTATTCACAAATTATCTATCAATATATAATGTTCTCCACCAAAATCCCTAGATGACAACATTTTCTAAAATTAGTATTAGTTATATTTCCTTTAAATTGTTTATTGGTGGATATTAACTCGTTTGAAAAGTCCTGTTTTTAAGCCAAAAAGCGCGCGGAAGGTATAAACGCTCTTAAGACTCCAACACATACATATGTTTTTTGGTGCAACAACTTGAATATTAGAAGCGCCAAACCCAGTACCTTTGAGTACTTTTCTGAGTTATCTATTTAAAACATATACATAATTTAATATTTTATTTCAGATTTTTGGTGAAGCAGCTTACTGGAGCTCGGACCCTTCCAGCCAACTTCTACAGTAAACTTAATGATAGTCTAGTGTCACGTTTTTCTATTGGATCAGTTATGGAAGTCGTTGACAAAAATCGAATCTCGCAAGTCAAGGTATGTAAATGTTACTATAATCGTTTTTAGATTAGTAGAATGAATTCATGATGGCTTGGTGTAGAGGTTAATTTGGCTATCTATTGAAACTAAAGGCCGCGGGTTCGATTTCCGCACCGAAATAAATATTTTTGTGATCTACAGGTATTTGTCTCGGGATTGGGTGTTTGTGAGGCCGAAAAGTCTCTCGTAGTTTCTAATACTCACGACACAAAACTCGATCTTAGTGTGGGGTCAGGACTATGTATGTGACTGTTGGGTGTATTTATTTATTCCATAATTTGCATATTATATTATGATCCTTGTTTATATTAAATTTTTTGGTATTTGTATAGGAATAAGTTCACAATAGAGAAGTAATCATAATACGAGAAAAAGATTTAATAAATTATAGTTATTGATTTATTAAATGTTTTTCTGCCTGATTATATATTTTGCTAATAGGCTTTGTTTGCAGGCCTTTGGCATTGTCAGATTCATTTCTATAGGAGTTTAGGACAATTACGAAATATTCTTTTGCTCAACAGTAAACTGTTTTGTTTTCAGGTTGCAACCGTGTGTGAGATAGTCGGCAAAAGATTGCATGTGAAATATTATGACAGCTCCCCCGAGGACAATGGTTTCTGGTGTCATGAAGATTCACCCCTGATCCATCCTGTAGGCTGGGCGTTCAGAATCGGCCACCCCCTCGACGCGCCACAAAGCTACTGCCAAAGGGTTGCAGCTGGCCGCCTGCTGCCAAATGACACCACCCCGGACATGTTCTACAAATACCCTTCAAACGAGCCACCCCTATTCGCTGAGGGGATGAAGTTGGAAGCAATAGACCCGCTGAATTTGTCAGCTGTGTGCGCGGCTACTGTGATGCAAATATTGAACGAGGGATATATGATGATCAGGATAGACTGCTACCCGGCTGATGCGAATGGCGCTGATTGGTTTTGCTACCATCAGAGATCGCCGTGTATATTTCCTGTTGGCTTTGCGATGGCCAATAACATTCCATTAGTGCCGCCCGCTGGGTGAGTAAAAAATATAGGTTTTTAAAATACAATTTTAAATGTAAAGGTACTTAGTCCGTTTCCGACTGAAAAATATTGCTTTGCTTTAATTGTGCCGTGTTTATTACAATTATATTACTTTAGCCAAATTGATTATTTGTTGAATACAAGTGGAAACATTAAAAATGAATGGAAGACTAACCATGACGTCATGAATCTTGACTTTTCGCGTTCAATTTGCGCGTCACTTGCATGAAAACATACAAATTCAATCTCCCCGCATGCATGTTATAGCTTGTAAGCAGGTTTGTTCAAGTTGTATGCAATTTGCAACTTGTATATCGCACCCTAATAGTTTGCTCTGGTTGGTCCACTGGTTCTGCTTCCGTGGGTTTGTTAGTACCTATTACGTATAGCAGGGGTGGCCAACTTATGTGTACATAAGATTGACTTTTTTCTTAAAAATTGGACGCGATCGACTTTTTTCTTAAAAAATTTTGGGATTTTTTCTATTTTTTCTGTAAAATTATCATTTTTTTTAAATTTCTCGGCTAAATGTCACGATCCAACAGTTATAGTGTGTAACACACTGCTGCCGTCCTCAAGCCAAAATGCCGTTAAGTACAAAAACCGCTTTTTTGAGTTATGCACAAAAAGTGGTATTACAGTTCTAAATTGAAAGTTTCGCTATTTGAAAGTACCTCCTGCGTTGTATTATTTAGTACACGAAGGTTTTAAAGATGACCACTTGTTAAGTAGCACATGCTTTAAAAAACATCGTTTTTTTGTGCATAACTCAAAAAGTGGTTTTAATACTTAACGGCATTTTAGTTCGAGGACGGCAGACCGGGAGTCGGTACATTACAAGCATGTGTTAGTGCAGCACTGCCGTGGGCGAGTTCAGCTGGGAGCGGTACCTGGCGGCGTCGGGCGCGGCGGCGGCGCAGCGCGGCGTGTTCGCGGCGCGCGGCCACGTGGTGTCGCACGGCTTCGTGGCCGGCATGCGCCTCGAGTGCGCCGACCTTATGGACCCGCGCCTCGTGTGCGTCGCCACCGTCGCCAGGGTCGTCGCCGACTTGCTCAAGGTTCACTATACTCACTACTTTGGGGTGGACCTGCCACCAGTCAATATATCATCATCATCAGCCAGTTGCAATCCACTGCTGGACATAGCTCCCAAGGTACACCACAGAGCCCAGTAAAGATATATACAGGGTATATCGAGACTGCTACCGAAAACCGTATAGCCTAAAAGTGTATGAAAATAATAATCCAATGTGATATAATGATCGTAGGTCACTTACGTATATGAAGAAACCGTGTAAAGTGTTCTTACGTAAGTGGTGTGGTGCTCCAGTATATCTATAGTGAAGCGTTACGGAAATTAGTCAACGTTCGCAACGACTTTGTAAATGCTTGCATCTAATATGACAGAAAGTTTGAGTTAATATTTTTTTGAAAGTCGAAATGTACAGATGGTCCTATCCTAAGTTTCTAAATAAATGTATACTACCCTCGCTTTGTGAATGTTGTACACACCTCTAACAACCATGTGCATCAGCATTTTATTTAATAAGTGTTTTGGTAAATTATTAATGCATATGTTGCTGGTGTGCCTTTCTTAAATAAATAAAATAAATAAATGTACGTGGCAGGTGCACTTCGACGGCTGGGGCGCCGAGTACGACCAGTGGTTGTGGGCGCACAGCACGGACGTGTACCCGGTGGGCTGGTGCCGCGCCGTGGCGCACCGCCTCGAGGGCCCGCTGCAGCCGCCGCCGCGCCTCGCGCGCAAGCTGCCCGCCAGGCACCCGCGCAGGAAGCGACGACAAGGTATGCTGCGTGCTGCACACTGCACGCTACACGCTGCACACACTACATACTACATACTACATACTACTCAATGTGACCTGCAAACTCCTCACGACACGCTACACACTGTACATTAGTAATGGGAATTATTGCCTTTTCAAATTAACATCACAAAGTTGCTATTTTTGAGGCTTTAGCACGCTCTATATTTCTACTATTGCTAATCGCCCCTCTCAGAAATTGTAAACAAAAAACTGACCATCAATGATAACCATTTCTCGTCTTAGATTTTCACAGAATATTGCTTGTACTTGCTAAGCGGTATTTTTCGCGAAATGTATGCCACCTGTTTTAATCACAATCGCAAATTTAACTACATATTGCACACTGCAAGCTGCACACACTGTACACTACTATCTAAGACTACAGCGAAATGTACTTTCAAACTATGAAATCAAATTAAATTCAGTTGTTGGTCATGTAGGCAATGTGTGTAAATAGCTCTTTAAATGTGAAGTTAATACTTTATATCTATTTACGGGAAATAATAGAATGTTAAATTTATTCGACTTTCGATAGTTTCTTTTTGTTTAATATATTTAATTATTTTATGGTAAGAAAATATGTTTCGTGTATAAAGGGAAGTCGGCAGAAATCATATCATCAACGTTTCGCAATTAGTACTCACTATACACATGCAAACAAATATTTACAAACGCACGAATCCTTTCCCATACGATATAAGACTTACATATTTATCTCGTAAGCCACTTGTGATATCTTTCGGTTTTGGCTAAATGACCCACTTAAATTATGTTTACAACTTGTCGATTTCTACTTCCGCGAATAAATAAACGTTAACACGGCCTAAACCATCAATGCCGAGTGGAATGTGATTGCTAAGCGTAACTGCACATCAAAATGTATTCTCGTCTTCATGTTGCAAACGCCACGCACTTGACTCCGTCGTACTCTCTTTTTTCATATAACCAGTTAATTCATTATTAAAAATCATATTTCAAAACTTCCAGGTTCCAAAATGTTGTCACACCCGCCAAACACAACAGAGGAAAGTTCTCAAAATTCAGATATGGGTGACACCAAGAGTCTGTCACCACCGACTAGTGTGTCGGAAGTTTCAGCCGACACCGACACTGCCCAGACGAGAGCCGACCTCGAGGTGCCCGACTGTAAAATGGATGTGGACACAACGCCCAAGGAATCTCCACCGGATGTTAAAAATGTAGAGTTTGATAACAAGAATGAGGTTGAAAAAGAAGATACGGTTGCAGAGGAAAATAATGCGGTTTTGGTCAGTAAATTTGGTTTATTATTTATTATCTAGCTAAAAGAATAAGATGTGGTATCATCTATTCAATATTTCCATTTTCTAACCTTGTCTAGTGTAGGTCACATGTGCAGTTTATTATATTAATTGAACATGTGAATAATCAAAATGTTTGATGAAATCCTCAAGTTATATCACCTGTGGGGCATTCCACGCGAAGCGGACAGGAAAAAAATCTCGATGTTTCTGATTTCAGAAATATTTGAGTATATTATACCTATATATGTCCTTGATTCGTGTATCAAATATTTTTCTAATATAGTGACTGGTTAAAGAATTAAGGAACTTTGAAATTTTGGCCAACTGGTGGGCATACAGTACTTCAAAGGCGATTATCTAGTCAGATAATTATTGATTAAAATAATTAAACCACTGGATTTAAAACTTCATTTAATGAGCTTTTTAATTGCATTTTTGGATATTAAAATAAATTATTTTTTTCCACATTTTTTTAATTTTTATTTTTTTAACTTCGATTTTCACAAACTTAGACCATTTCGATTTTTTTTATTTTTTTTACTAAAATAGCTAGTATTATATAGAACATCCTTGCCAAGTATTATAATGGGCGTGGAAGTGGTTTACGAGCTATGCTGGGAATACTGCCGAAGCGCGGCGTCCTGCGCGAGTTACGTGAAACTATCAATAAAATAAAATCACTTCCGACCGAATAGTTTGCATATTTAAAACGATATAAATACATTTTAAACACTTTTTAGATACCGTAAAATCATACAACTATAGTCCTGTAATACAAATATGGTCCATTACCATACTTTGACATTTTGTATTATTAATGGGTAAGTAACTCCATTCAGCGATTTTTTTGATGACATTTGACTAGAATGGATGTAGGCGTTGAAATTAAGAGCAAATGCGATAGCTGGCAAGTATGTGAAATCAACAGCGAGCGGTGCGGAATTAATCAGTTATTGCGTGTTTTCAAAACTCCCCTAACTTTTATTTAAAAAAATAAGTATATGTAGCTGCCCAGTCCTACAATTTGTTTTTTTTTAAGGTAATATGTTTGTATTTATTATATTATAGCTGTTTTTATATCAGATAATTATTTTAATACTTAGGCAAGTTTATTCTAATTTTCATACTTTGTTTAAAACAATAGTCCAACGGTTTTCTGGGATAATAATTAAAAACCAATTAAAACAAATTTAGAATTACATCAGGGATTTGAAAACAATGTCAATATCAAGGAGGAAGCCAGATCATATAAATTTTATTCAAATTAAAAATTAAAAACAGAAGACTGACTCAGCAAAAAGCATCCCAAAAATACACAACCAAACAAACAGGGATATACAATTGCAAATTCAGCCTCCTTAAACACGCAGCACTAAGAGAGCGCTTTTTCAAGTTGCTGAACTGGAGAGTAGGGGGTCAAATGCAAAAAAAAATAGCAATAGTACCCGGTGAATTTTTTAATTAAATTACTGTACTCATGGACTACTGATTTAATATAAAAATATGTTACGTAAATGTAATATCATAAGTAAAAAGTGATTTATTAATCCATAAAAGACATAAAGGTACGAACAAAATGTCAAAGTATGGTAATGGACCATATTTGTATTACAGGACTATAGTTGTATGATTTTACGGTATCTAAAAAGTGTTTAAAATGTATTTATATCGTTTTAAATATGCAAACTATTCGGTCGGAAGTGATTTTATTTTATTGATAGTTTCACGTAACTCGCGCAGGACGCCGCGCTTTAGCAGTATTCCCAGCATAGCTCGTTTACCACTTCCACGCCCATTATAATACTTGGCAAGGATGTTCTATACAATACTAGCTATTTTAGTAAAAAAAATAAAAAAAATCGAAATGGTCTAAGTTTGTGAAAATCGAAGTTAAAAAAATAAAAATAAAAAAAATGTGGAAAAAAATAATTTATTTTAATATCCAAAAATGCAATTAAAAAGGTCATTAAATGAAGTTTTAAATCCAGTGGTTTAATTATTTTAATCAATAATTTTCTGACTAGATAATCGCCTTTGAAGTACTGTATGCCCACCAGTTGGTCAAAATTTCAAAGTTCCTTAATTCTTTAACCAGTCACTATATTAGAAAAATATTTGATACACGAATCAAGGACATATATAGGTATAACATACTCAAATATTTCTGAAATCAGAAACATCGAGATTTTTTTCCTGTCCGCTTCGCGTGGAATGCCCCCTGTATAAAATGATAGTTGTTCAAGTCAATGAAAATACATAGCATACAACACCACATCATATTCAATATAATTTTGTGGTACACTAACAATTGCTTTCCAATTGTTTGATTATATACAAATCGGTTTTTATGAAAAAATGCGTTTTTTGTATACTGTATATTTTTTGTATATAAGTTTATAAATAGCTGCAGAAATGATCTAAAAGAACTATGATCAATCGAATTGATTGTGAATTGCTATTTAATTCACAGAGCATGCCTGCAGAGGTCCCTCAAGAATCGCAAGAGGCCACTGAAGCAGAAATTCCAGCCATTGAAGAGGAATCAGATAAAATTATACCTAGACTAGTCAACACCACCGTGCCCTTAGATGTTTTAAATACAGTCGACCCTGAAAACTGGACGACTGCCGATGTAGCCAAGTTTCTCACTGTCAACGACTGCCAACCATACTGTGTCAACTTCAACAACATTACAGGGCCCATGATGCTTCAACTAACAAAGGACGAAATTATAGAATTATTAGAAATGAAAGTAGGACCATCGTTAAAAATATTCGACTTAATACAACAATTAAAATGCAAAATCAAACAACCTCAGTGTAGATTGCTAGGCAGTTTTAAATAGTTTACAAAACTATTATATTACGTTTCTTATCATGAATTGTGGCCTTTAAATTTAAGATTTTAAATTATGAATTTTCTATAGGAATGTGTGATGAAGTGATGTTTCCAATTAAGTTAAGTGCGTTTGCAAGTCACATTTGATTCCCGCCTATATTTTATATTTGCGTTGAGCAGCTGTCTTAATTATCATTGTACGCGTCATGCAAATTAATTTAATTTAAGGAGTATATTAGATAACTATTTGTACCCATGTCGACTGTGTGGACAGAATTTTTGCATTTCACATATCTTAAGAAGTGTAAAAATACTAAAGTACACTAAAAATAAAATGCTGAACCATTTTAGTAACAATGTGAAGTTTGTTACGTATTTCAAGTAATTTCCAACATTTCCAATTTTGCATAATAAATCACAAAAAAGTTAAACCTCATTTTTTATAATCAATATCTGTTGGATATTTTCATTCTATATGTTTGTATTTATAGTAACAATAGCTGCATCATCTACACAATTACAAAAGTTATAATGTGTTGCCATAAATGTCACAAAATCGTTTTCCCTAATATGGTTGTTAATTATTAGTACTTGAAGGGCAGTTACTGTTTTAACAGATTCTTTAAATAAAATTGGACCATTTTTAATATGATTTAATCAAATACAATGAAATATTGTGCACTTAGATTTTAAAAATCATGAATTAGATACTAGACATAGCATGAGAGTAGTCAAGAATATGGATCACTTTTATATGAAATAAAAAGTATTTCCATTAACCATTGCGACGATATGAAAAGCCTTGTTGACTTTTTAGCTTTATCTGTCTCTTTACGCCACTTTTAGTAGGTAGATGTCGATAATTCGGCTCAAAGGATTAATGGTTTGAGGAAAGTTTATGCATTTATAAGAGAAATTAGTCCACTGTGTATGGCACTGTTTCAGTGACTGTCAAATTAATTTTAATCATCTTTTTGTTACAAATTATTAAAATAGAATTTTGCTTTTCCATTACCGTATCTGATGAGTGAAGATTTTCTACAATAAAACTATATGACCCAGTTGATTTTATATATGAAAAATAAATGAATTTTGTGGCATTAATCATGGCATTGCTTTCGAAAAAGATGAAATCTTTGTATTCGGCTTTGCCTTTTGATACATTTTTATGAATGTAAATCTAAATTGTATGGTTGTTTTGTGTATCTATTATAGAACTGAACTTTGGATAAAATATATCATACCTAAAACATTTTATATGTATAATTTATAAGGGCCAGTGCCATTAGTATATCACAAAATTCCATCTTATGTAGAAGTTATTATTCGTATATTAAACAAAATGCAATCAAATAGTTAAACGCATGTCTACATAACAAATTCTTCCTGATAGAGAATTCTAAATGAGTTACATACATACATTGTACGTTTTATTTTATTGCCATACAATTGTGTCCTTTATTATTGTTTGTTTTATTTGCGTCTTGCTGATTTTTTAGGCCATCATTTGATACTACCTCTTGGTTCAATTATCAATATAATTCCATATAATAATTGTGCAAAATTCGTATTATGTATGATAAAATTTGTTTACCGCGTCTATTTTGGATATTGTTTGTTAAATCAACACAATTAATGAATACACTTTTACTACTTCCAAAAGAAATAAATTGTGATTATTAATATAGAATTTAGTCTGGATACATTGTGGAGAAATCAATTTTAAAAGCAATGATTACAAAAATATGTATTTAACTTGGTTTTGTATTATCTATGTATTTTTTTTATACGACTGTCCAAGGATTCATTGGTAAGTTTAATTAACTACATATTCTTCATGGTATTAAAACCTGCAGTTGCACGATGAAATAACACAGGCAATACTTAACATTCAAGTTTAGCGACACTACCAGTACATTAATGATTGTCCCAAAAAGTTCATGGCAGACAAGACTAAAGTTTTGAAATTATAACGCAAGTAGTCTCATTGCACTGAACCTACAGAAGTAAAATTATAAGAAAAAATAAGTTGGCACAAATCTCATTATATTCAGTTAAATTGTATTCTTTAGAAATTGTTTTATGTATTCTACAAATTTGCCTGTATGAAACACCCTGTATCACCATGTAGCTTTGAATCAAGCCAGTTATTAATTGAATAAACAGTTATTTTTCTTAAAGTATTCTGTCTCGCTTATAAACAATATATTCAATTCCTGTAATGCCAAACAAGGTTTAATATTTGTGAGTTATACAAGTATAGAAATTACAGAGTTAACTTCTAGGTTTCTGCTCCCATTATTTGGTTTTTATCTACATGAAAATTCCATAGTGCCTATATGTGACTGAGTTTATTTCTATACGTGCCACCATATTTTATAGTTTCAGTTGTAAGGTGGAATGGGTACAATAGTGCAGTATTGTTTAATTTCAAAAATATGTAATATCGCTGTTAAAATGTTTAGGGGAAGGCAAGACCCAAGAAAACTTATTCACAAGTTTTGCAACTATCAATCCACTGCTCCGTATGGAATGTCTAACACTGTATTATTGACCTGTTTTGGGTTCAGTTGCATAAATTAACTTTTTGCACTTCAAGTTTAAAAATTACATACACTGGGCTTTTATGTGTGGTGTTAACATTGTCAAGTTTTAAAGTTATTTTTGCGACTAGGCCTTATTATCTTACAATAAATTCCTACAGCTACAGTGATACGTGAGCTAGAATGGCGCTTTTCTCTGCGTTAGTCATTAGTGTTTTAGTGTATAATGTATGTGAACATGCGTATCGACTAGGTAAAGTTTGTAATAAACTAAATGCTTGCATGTGACTTGAGGCTTGGTGAGTACTGTAGGCGTAGCCAGTTACATATTTATGTGTTTGAGAAAATGGCGAATAAATATGCCTGTTTTTCAAGTAAATAAGTGATTACTTATATCAAGTTATGGTGGGTATCGACTAAACTTTCCCTGGCTGCGCATATGGTGTGGACTATTGTGATAATTATTTTGTGGCATTTTAAAGCAATAAATAAGATATAACATTTTACTCGTGGTTTTAGTAACTTTTCCTCAATATTATTTAAGCCTATTTTGATATCGATTCAATATTGACAGACTCTGGAGCGCAATAGATTAGACGCCGGCTATGAAATGTGAGGCCGCGGGTTCGATCCCCGTACCGAAATAAATATGTGTGTGATTCACAAGCGTTTATTTCGTGTCTGGGTGTTCTTGGGACTGAAAATTCTCTTGTAGTTTTTGAAACCTGCCACTCATGACTCGATCTTAGGTGACAGTTGAGTCTAATTACATATAAAAAAAATATATTATTTTTGAATATTGATATATTTTATGGTTTAAAAATCCAATTTGTTATATTTCCTCTATTAATAAAACCTCTGTAATGAATAAATCATGAGATTATTACACTGTTAATCATGAGACTATGCTAGGATCAATGAATCCTTCCATTCTAATGCATTTATATTTCGTCATAATTTAAAAAATAAAAATCTACTTAACGATTATATTTTATTTATTTTTTTCAATATTATGGACGGAATGGAGTCATATACCTACATAAAAATATACAGCGTATTTTGTATATATCACCAATACACATCCTTATTGGTGTTTAGATCCTGAAGAATTTGGCTGGTTATTAACCTAAAAAGAAAGCATAATAATTAGAGTTTGAGAAAGTGTTTAACTTATAATAATCCAAGGGTTTAACTTATTAATTATAAAGTTAGGGGTTTAGTGCTGCTACTGTTTAAAAGGGTTGCATTTAGGCAAACGGCCATAGAATAACTGGTGATAGGTGTTGTGTTTCGGATTGAAGGGCATTGTAGCTAGAGTAACTACTGGACATATTGAGACTTAACATCTTATGTCTCAGGATGGCGAGCGCAGTGGAAAGCCAAGCATTGCTTTGTAATTCAAGGTGTTGTTTGGTTTTGCTGCTGTTTATGAGGGGTCGTATCGCTTACTATCAGACGAATGGCATGCTCGTCTCGCTATTCATCGCAATAAAATAATAAAAAAAAAAACAAAATATTGTGCTCTACCCATTGAACAAAAACAGTATAATAGAAAAAGTGTAACATGATTAAAATGTTGGGTCTCCTATAGAGTAAAACTTTAGAATAATATTTACCTCATCGTGTGTATCTGTACTGTAGGCGCATAGAGGACACAACACAACAAATTTTGTGACCTTTGTGCATGGCATTTGTGATATTCTGAACACCAATACGTTTCCGTCATACTTGCTACTGATTGTGAGACTGAAAAAATATAGAAATTAATATAGATATATTGTAAATCATTATGTATGTTAGGTTTGCCCATTTGCCACTTTACCTTCTTCTGTTTCCTTTATTTTTAATTCGGGAGCCAAATCCTTGCACGATGTAATGTAGAATGTACGCAGTATATCCATTCTGTGTGCGCCTGATGTGACTCGGCCCTTTTGATTGGGCGGGTGCAAATGTCGCGAGAACACACATCTTCTGTTGCTTATGTTGATTATTAAAATTCTGTATAAAATACATCCATTAGTCAAATTCCTGATAACAATACAATCTTATGATAGAAACTATGATAACTTTTGGGCCCTATTGTTTCGTTTTATTCAACAACAGGAACTACGAGAGACTTCTCGGTCTCACAAACACCCAGACCCGAAAGAAATATTTGTGGGCCGCACAAACATTTCTCTCGGTGCGGGGATCGAACCCGTGGCCTTCCGTTTCACAGGCGGCGTCTTACCAACTGCGTCACTGCGGCTGTCAACAATCACCTATTGATTTATTCAGCAAACGAGAGACACGAGACAACAAAGCTGTTAATACACATTGATCTCTTCCGAGGCAGTGGTGTCGCCCCGAAAAACACTACGCTTTCATAAAAGGATGTGTAAGGTATGATAGGATATATTTAGTTCTAGCTATCAAATAACTTACCCAAAAACACACGGTTCAAATGCAATACTCATTGGAAAATTTCTGGGGTAGGTAAGCTTGCTGTCCTTGATTGTTTGCGCATATCCTTCCCAGCATTGTAGGACTATTTCGTCTATTTGTGACAGGGGTGGTGTAGCACCACACATGACTAGTATGTAAACATCAGCTAAAAGTTTACATGTAATTGCTCTGAAGGCCACCTGAAAAATATCAAATAATGCTCATTAAGGTGTATCTATTTCACATTCGGTAGAAAATTAAAGAGTTAGTCACTATATTTGTTTACATTTTTGTCAATTGAGTATTTTATCATGCTTCATAGAATAGTTTTTGAGTGCTTCCATTGCAATGTACAATCACAGTACAGTCTGTAGTTAGTTATTTATTAATAATACACTCTTTATAGCCCCACGTAATAAACTAAAACTTAAAATATTGTTTAAAAAATATATACCTATACTTATTTAGTTGATTATAAGAAATCTCAAACATATTTTAAGGCTAGATGTAGATTACTTACAGTAGGGCTCATTTGTGGTAAATACACTGGTGTCTCTCGTAGTGGTGCCCCATCTTGGGCAGCAGTCAGTAGCAATAATAGTCGAATTTCTCTTGGATCAAGTTCATGGAAATCAGAACTTGTGGCCACCAAATGCCCATGAATACTGAGACATGCCCATCTACCAGAAACATTCTCAGCGTAATTATCTAAGGCTTGCTGAAATTTATAATATGTTGAATCAATTACTGTAGTGTATACATTATGTTGATAAGTTATTTAAATATATATATTTATAAATATTTGAATTATGACAATCTCACTGTAGGTGAAGATAGGGTAGAAAATCATCAGGAGTTTTTATTGACAGAGTAACCATTGGATAAGTGAGGATGTTTTCTAATCAGTATAAGAAATATTTTTGATTCCCAGGACACAAATATACATTTTTTTCTATATCTATTATATTAACATCAAGCATACTGCTGATTCAGCGACTTCCTGCAACCTTAGCCAGATCGTCCGTCCACCTTGTAGGCAAGCGTCCAACATTTCGCTTGCCTGTACGTGGCCTCCACTCAAGAACCTTTCGGAAGTTGCAGGAAGTCGCTGGATGCAGGCCGCTTCCAACAGGTGGAGATCCTTAGGGGAGGCCTATGTTCAGCAGTGGACTTCCTGTGGCTGATATGATGATGATGATACTGCTGATAGTTAAATTATGAGCCAAGGAAAATCTTTCTACATCACAACTCAAAAGTATTCTTTCACTTTATTTTAGTTGTTAAGCATAATTATTACCTGTAATTGTTGCGCTTGAGTGCATAAAATACTTTGTATAAGATCTAGGGCCAAAGTTGGCAGAGTATTGGAAACTGTATTAGGATCCAATGATTCCAACATATAGTCTAGTAATGGATAGCATTGCCTCAGATCTCTCTTTACTTGATCTATGTTTTTAAGTTCCTCTAATTCTTTTTTTCCAATACAAAATATTAATACATCATGGACACATGACAAGAGAAGTTCTAAATCACATTCCAATCCACCCGTAGCAATACCAATGAGTGTCACACTGTAAAAACAATAATTAGAATTGATATTAATAATTCATAGCTATGTGCTCGATGGATGCATGTGTTGATCAATTGTTCATTTTCATAATACTTCAGGTTGGCCTAAGTTCAGCAGTGAATAATCTGTAGCTGAAATTGTTGATGGTTATACCTACTTTCTTTTAAGACATTTGGTGGTAAAAAACATTAATTTAAAATATCAACATTTTTATTTAGAAATTGTTTGGAAGTACTAATGTGCTTAAATGTCATTTAAAAATGAATGCATGCATATGGATATTGTTTATATTGTGTCTTTAAAACGAACATACCTTTTACAATATTCCTTCCATAAAATAGCACCATTATCAATTTGAGTGTTAACCATGGAGGTATTGTGGCATTTACTGAACATATTGATGCCATGAAGCGAGGCAATTGTAGAGAATTGAACCTATAATGCATATGAATTTATACATCAACTTTATATTTGTGAATAAGAATCCAGATGTGAAATAAAAGGTTTGTGTTCCATTGCCGCACTGAGACAAATGTTGGTGAAATTCAAAAATATTTGTTTTGTTTTTGGGTTTAGGGGCACCACAAAGTTTAGTATAATCTCTGATTTTAATTTAATCAGGAATGCGCGTGTGTATTTGTTATGTATCGCATGTAGTGTCGTTTATTACCAGTTTTATACAAATAGTACTTACATTTTCACTTGTGCCTCTTTTTCTTGAAAATATAGGCACTCCACTTTCAGTGGCTACTGCTATCACCACAACTGACATATTATCATCAACTTATCTATGGTACATAAGTTTGTGTTAGAAAGATTCAAAAAAGTAAAATAGTTAAAGTGCTCAAGTAGTAATTTTAAGTTTCGGAAGTAAGAAGGTATATCAGAATTTGGTTTTACATTTAATTTATTACAATTATCTAAACTGTACAATAATAGTATAGCAGAATGTAAAGTAAATGCAATGATCGTATTTGTATAATATATCATTGAGTAAATGTAATAAAAGAGAAATCAAATTTATTTGTTTTTATTTACAGTTTGCCGCTACCGGTATTTTTCTGACATCTGTTGTTTTTTCTATTTATCCTGACGGAAAAGCAAAGGTCTAAGCCATACAGCCTAGTCTTATTTCTGACATCTACCACTTGTCATTTGTTAATGGTATTTTTTTTATTGTTTCGCTTTTCGTATTCCTTGCACATTTAGCCAATAAAAATCATTATTTTTATGAAATGAGTGTAAACGCCTAAGTGATGAGCGTTATTGGTCTTAGATCAAAATTGATCATAATTAAATAAATACACCCAACAGTCACATACATATAGTCTTGTGTCGTGGATATCAGGAACTACGAGAGATTTTTCGGTCTCACAAACACCCAGATCCGATGCGGGGATCGAACCAGCGGCATCTCGTTTCATTATAATTATAGTAATGTACTCTGTACGTTTCACAGCCGGAGTCTAACCAACTGCGCCACGGAGGCTGTTAAAATCGCACTGTTAAAGAGCACCAATCACCATACATTGAATGGATAGTTAAGAAACGTAAATTGTACACTCGCTATGGTAAAAAGTAAGGCGATATGTAGAACTCAAAAATATGCTACGCATGTTATATTTTTAAAACAACACGTTTGTGGCGATTTTATCAATAATACCAGCTGTCCTATATAGTGTATTAACTATGATATCAGCTGCGTTTCGTTCGATGCATTCGAGTAGAACCTGGTGATAGCGCCGCTTGCCCAGGAATGATAACATTGAACGGAATACGTAGGAAAACTTCGGAGATTTTATAATTGAAAGTAGAAAAAGTTTAATAAATGCTTATAAAATTAACGTAGTGAAACTTCTTTAGCTTAGTTCATTAGCTGCATGATTTGTGATTTATTTGAGGGTATAAATCTCCTTGTATTGTTTACTGTAATACTGTAATGAATGGCGAGATAAGCATGCCGTTTTCGAAATAAAATACCATCATATTTTAGTTTGAGAAAATATATTTTTTTTTCAATAAATTGTAAATAAGAATATATATAAAATATAATTATATAAACACTGTAAGTGTATAATGTGCTTAAGTCTGTGGCTTAAGTACAATATAATTAAGCGATTCTTAACTTTAACGAGTAAAAACCTTTGTTTGAGGTAACTATTTTAAAGTATCTATCTATAACCTTTATTGTAAAATGTCTGTTCTGATTCAACACTCACTTTTTACATATAAAAATAGTATAAATATCATCTTTCTATACTTATATCAATAAGTGTAGAAAGACGAACCGAGATTTAGGGGAAGGCCGGGCAAAGTGGATACCTTAAGGTATTTAAGGTTATAGCAGAATAGGTATATAATACAAAATCAAAATAATTATCAGAAACCAGTCTTTATTTATTGCTCGTACAAATACGGACATCAGTTAGCATTAATATTTAAGCAATAATGAACTACAATTAAAATTAAAAAAAGTGCGAAAGTATTCACTTTGCCCGGTACCCCGGGTAAAGCGGATACAGTACTTGGGCAAAGTGAATACCCATATTCAATCTCTGATAACATAAAAATAACTTTGATAAACTGAAAAAGAAAATACTTTACCTATACAAGGTTTGACTATACAAGGTCGCATAAGCCAAACCATACTTTTTAGCTGTGCTTTTTATTGATTCTCCAACTCTGCACAAATCAAAGCCGTTTGCATAGCATTTTCATCCCACGTCCCTTGCTTAGATTTTTTAAATATTTATTCACCATCTGAAACAAATAAAGTACATGTTTAGATAATAAGTCACCAATGAGAAATGGCAGTCGAAGTAAATAGAGGAAAGTGGACCATATCCACTTTGCCCTATTCACTTTGCCCGACTAGGTAAGTTTTGAGGTTAACACTATTTATACAGAAAATAATAATTCTGCCTTCTGTTAAGTATACCATAAAAAAACTACTTTGATATGCTACCAAATTAAGACATTCCTATAAATCAAAAACTAGTTATACAGGAGAATTGATCAATGTACTTACCGCGTAAAATCAATCTTTTATTTACGAAAACACAAATCTTCACTCCGCGGATGGGACGCGACGCGGTCCCTCGCTTCTATGTTTGCCGCGTATTAAACCAAGATTGCCAAACGTAACAGTGGTGGCGTGTTGAATGAAAAAGTAGTAATTTAGGAATAATGGGGAGTATTCGCTTTGCCCGGGGTATTCACTTTACCCGGCCTTCCCCTATATACTTTCCGCAGTAGACTGTATAAAATCACTGCTTTTATATATTTTCTTCGATCTTATATTTATCAGATTCAATTTATATTCGGTTTTATATCAGATTGTTGTTAAATTATGCCGTAATTGTCTATATTGGTAACAGGTATGAATTATATATTAATTCTACAACTGTGTTGATATATTCAACACTTTTGCTTCACCTCGTTGTTCCTCCGATTGCAATGTAGCGGCTGTAAAAAAATGTTTGGTGAAAAGATAGAAAATAATAAGTATTAATAAAATACGATTCATATTAAATATCATTACATTGGAAAAAAACAGATATTCGAGGAATATGAATTTTGAGAAAGCTAAAGAAATTCATGTTTTCCAATTATGCTTATAATTGGAGTTATAATCTTGGATCTGAATTCCTGATATATATTATGTGTGGGAAAATCATAAAACCGAAAAATAAAACAATTTCCGTAGCTTGATCGTTGATATACAGAGTACGTGCATCCAGACTGCGTAAGAAAACGAACCCAGATGGTAGTTTTAGTGACTAAAGACAGAACGTACCTTAATATTTTGCAAAAAAGGGCGACAATTTTTATTTTTTTCCTATTCGCATTTGGGTGGTAAATATTTATATATATTTTTTGGTAAAGTTTTAGTTGCGTTGTGTCTGAAGTCACTAAAACTACAACTTGGCTTCGTTTTCGGTCGCAGTCAGGATATACTGTGTTTATCAACACGGTGGAACCGTGTAGTAAGCACTTTTAACTTCCACTATAAAAACCAAACTCAGGTAACTTACGGTCATCTTTCTGTAAAAGTCTTGGTCCAGTTATGGCAATGAGTAGTGCTCCTAATGGCGCCGAGAGCACTACACTCAGGACGCTGACAGCGAGTAACGCTTTGGCATGGCTTTCCTCTACCTCCTTTGGATATCCAGCTGTTTGTCCATTATGTACCAGGTCTAACGCTGCTGGTCCAAGCGCCGCCTATCATTATATTAAAAGTTATGCTGTATTTGTATGTCCATTAATGGGTAACAGGGTATGCTTTTACATGAGTGTAACTTCTTCAAAATCCTATATCCAAATATAAGATACAAGACTGATCAGTTCATGTTAGGTACCTACTAGATGTAACTTGTACTAAAGCGTTGATTCAGCACCGCAATTACAGATTTAATTTGCTTATGCGACTCTCTTCTTTGAATTGAATCTATTCAGAGACCCCTCTAAGCTCCCATTGAGACTTATTTACTTAAAAGGCCAATTTAGTAACGTAAGCGTATATTATAGTCGATAAGATAAACTTAGATTTATATAAAAATACATTATACTGAACCCAACGTAATATGTAATTTCTTCGGTATAAATGATAGTTATTAAAATAATACCTGAACTGTAGCTTTCGCCATCCACGTCAAACTGATGAACAGCTTTTCTTTGCTATTGAGGCCACATCCAAAACTCACTAAAAATGTTGCAACGGCCCGAAGTAAGAGACAAACCACTAAACAAATAGCGCCCATCTTTATAACTTCAGGGTCTAAGGCACTGATCTGTACATAACAAAAATGCGGATATTAAGTTATGCATGATAGTTTATGGTATACGGCGATATTTCAACATTATTTAAGAGAGGATTCAGTAGGAAAAAAACTATGCATTTAAATAAACTCAAAATAAAGCTGTTATTAGGGTTATTAAAGTATTAATAATGTTTCCTAAGTGATTATTTATCTATGAAAAATGGTCAATAAAAACGTAATGAGTAAACTTACGGTAACTTGAGCTCCAGTAAAAGCAAAAAGTATTGGCTCGAAGAAAATCCATAAAATTCTGAACGCGTTGCTCACGGGGTTCTTGTTGACTGGCCATCCTTGCTTATCCCAAAAATACGCGGCTACAAATCCTGAAGATACGATCGCGAGAGGGCCTGTGAAGTAAAATTAATAAACGCTATGAAGCTAATGGTAGGTTGCCCAGTAATGTACACTGAGGCAAAATGAAATGACAATTTAGTTTTTTCACCTGCACCACTCCAGCCTATTAAACTTGATATGAAATATGAAAACAGTCCACCCAAGAATAAGGCAAGAAATCTCAATGTCGCCACATATGTGTCTCCAGTTTCAGGGATAACTGCTGTTATTGCGCCCCAAGCAGATCCGATAGCCACTCCAGCAACAATAGATAAAGGTCCCTGGAATAAATTAATAAATGTTACAATATCTGTTATAATAAGCAAAGCTTTGGTGTCCCTCGTATTTTTTTAGAAGAAAATTACGAACAGATATATAAAGCATTGAAGAAAATCTTAAACAAGTGATCTATCACTTCTTTAAGATTTTCTTTAATTAATCTATTAACTGCTTGTACCAACCTTAATAATGTTAAATGTGGTAGAACCAGTCGAAAACATCGCATTCAAGATAATTGCAAAGACCGCTACGCTTACTGAGTCGTCGATAGCGGCCGCGGCAACCACGATTGTAGGTATTCCTTTTGCAACTCCATAGCCGACATCACGTAATCTGAATAGACATGGGACCACCACAGCGGGAGATACAGATGCTATCATTGAACCGAGGAGTAATCCTGAAAACGGGAAGGATTTGTTGAATACTGCGTGAATGTGATGGAATGGATGATATTATGGAATGAAGATATACGAAGGAATATTGATTAATCGTATGGAAAAAGTTAATGTGGATAGAAAGTGTTGGTGTCTACTTTATCGGCCATATAATAGGGAAAACAGATGCCTTTAATGTAATCGGAACACCTGAAAAAGCACTAGAAATTGTTCGATGCAAAGTTAGCGACGTTCCAAGGAACATGTAATATTTATCGAGGTGTAAGATGAAAAAGTAGTTCTAAAAAAATATACGGACCCCAAATCCATGGTAAGTGCAGTAGATAATGTGTCAGTACTCCTATAGCTATACATTCGACTAGCCACGGCAGTAAGCCGAGCTGAAGTACTGCAGCGTAATGTTTCTTCAAAACTCCTGCATCGAGTCCTAAGCCTGCCCGGGTTAGAATAATCACTAGCGCTATTTTCCTGAAAAGAAAGTACCGGTTAGTTTACAAGAAGTTTAAGAGAAATACAAGAATTACTTTGGAGCGTCAGATTGATTATATAATGAGTTTTTTTCATTAATTTTACTAGCTTCAAGCTTGGTGCTTCTCAAACTAAGTACTACTGCAATTTTGTTTGCTACAGATTAAACATAGGGTTTGCTTAAGCTAGTCATAGCAAAAACATATGATTTAGTATTATCTTTTCATATATAGTAGTAAACTGTAAACTGCAAGTAGAAACCAATTCATTCAAAGTAATTGAGAGTATTATCAATTACTCCATCTATTGTTGATTATGATGTTATCAACGTCAATTTGCATACACCGTCATGTGATCTCGAATATAAGTGAATGAATCGTGAGTCATGTATCGTGATATCATATTTGTTGCTGAGAAAATTTATTCTTTCAACACCAGCGGTGTATAACCATTTCATATTAGGCTTCAATTTAAATGTGCCAACATTTTCTGGGGATCGGATTATTGGGTCTGTCTGACTTGACAGAAATAACTACATCTAAATAATGTCTAAAAATTGCCAAATGACTCATTTAATTTTTCTTTTGGTATTAGATATAACTTGGTTCTACAATTTCGAAATATCAATTATAAATATTTGAACTGCCTTTGTGTACTGTGGCGTAGTTGTACTACGGTACGTTTACAAAGTTGAGGTGTCGGGCTCGAATCCCGAGTCGGGCAAAATGATATTTTTTTATTCATTATCAGCCCGGAGTCAGGACTTTGTGCCGATATGGCAATAGGGTCGCCTCCTATCACATACAACGCGAAATGTGCCCACCCCTTCTAGGAAATAGGCGTGAGTTTAATGTTTATGTATATATTTAAATTCAAATTTTGCATATTCGTGAAACAAATATGTAGTTATTTCCGTATTCGTCACGAGGCATTAAACGAAATAAGCTAATATTATAGTTCTTCATAATAATCATTGTCGGGTTTTTTTGATCTTGTGTTATTTTTATCAAGAGAAATAAATCCGTCAAAGTGGTTTTTTTTGTATATCAATGATCAAAGTGAATTTAGCTTCTTTATCGTAATCAATAAAAATCTTAACATGTTTGTAATGACACTATCTAAATATAATGTATCATCTGGGCTCTATAATATATCAACAGGCGTCCTTATCGCTAAGCGATTTTCTCCAGACACGCATAAGATGATTTATCTCAGTAGTATAAGTTATTGTTATCTTGGGAATCGTGTTAAATCTTTGGTTCATGCCGTTTCATAAAAAGGTCTGATATGGCAATAGGAACATAAACAAATATAAACTTTGGTAGATCTATAAAATTTGTTTCAATTAGGTCTGAGACTTAGGTATATGACATTCAGTTGTGGGCAGAATGATCTATTTTATTAATGTTCGCTGAAAAATAACCAACATGTTTTCGATGTAACAATGTTAATTTTTCTCCTATTTTCTATTTATCTAACGTATAATAATTCAGTAATAACTTTAGGTTTCAAACTAATGAGATTCAAGGTAGAAGTTGATGGTTTTAAATCTGCTAGTTTCGCAGGGAAGTGAATGGCGTTTCGTGTTCAGCTGAGGTGTTCAACCTGTGTTATATCTGATTTGGAACACGTCGGTATAATTATGTTGATTGCGTTGCACTTACACGTACATATACCTATACGATTGAACCTCTGAAAAATTCAAAAGTTAATATACTGGCATGAGACCTGGTAGTGACTGGTATTTTAACTCATACCAACCTTAAATCCTGATTAAGCTTCCTGTAATTATCAGTCATCTGTACCAGTTGTAGATTCTGGAAGACTATGCCGGTAAGTAGCATGCCGATGAGCGCTGGTAAAGTGGTCACCTTCAACCATATCCAGCCGACTAGGTAAGCTGCAATCACTAGTATTGCCATACCAAAAAGTTCACCATTCAACCCTATGGGTCCACCAATCTCTGCGTACATTATACCCCATGCCAGGAGGACTGAAAAAAACAATATATTTAATTGGCAGACGCATTAAAAGAGTTATTATATTCGTTGTTGTATACATGATATCTGAAGAGCGTATATTTATTTGATCAAATGGGATGCGACAATATATCTGATGGTGACTGTACATGTTTGTGCGCCCCCTAATTTTTATTGATGTACTAACCTTCGTTATCGTTCTTCTGGAGGTTTAGGCAATTGTTTTATACATACAACTTCGTATCAGTCTTATGACTAATCAGTACCAAATCTAAAACTATATTCATCTAATAATACTTAAATAAAATATATTGATTTAGTCGAGCTGATGACCAAACAACGTTTTCACAGTTATCAGATATCAAAAACATACTTACAGAAAGATATAATACAGATTTTCTGAGCAGTATGTCTGTAGGTCGAACATAGTGGATATGGGAAGAACCTCGACCACCATGATGGCTGCCACGACGGCGTCTCATCCGGTGGGTGGCATCGCAAACAAAGCTTTTGCCACCACCTGGAACCGAGAGTTAAAATCTAAAAGAAAATGTTAATGATTTGCTTCCATGTACGTTTAGAAAGGACGGGAAAATAACACGTTACTTACTTATCATACTGCACATTTGCACCTTCGTTGTTAACGTCTGTGAAATATTTATAAATTAATACATGGCCTCAACAAAAAAAAAAAAATTGAAGCAAATAAAAACCAGATTTTCATCAGGTTGTTTTTCTACATGCATGTTAGGCCTCATTGCGTATACTAGTAACTAATAGTGCTTATTATAATTCCCCATGCTATGAGTGCTTAATGATAAATTAAGAACCTATTTATATAATTGCTCAAACATTGTTCAAAAATATCTCCGAAAGCCGAGTGGTATTCATGCATGTAGGCCCCCTTGCTTTGTTACCTTATTGAGCAATATCATCGTACATACTGTTTAGCACCGTCGAATATTTTTTTGCCACGATTCTATATTAAGTTTTAATTAGACTAGTCGGTTCCTATCTGCCTAGATAGTGACGATAGTACACTACACGACAGTGTAAATTGCCTCAAATACCCGTGTAGTTGTGCGTTATACGGGTCTGGGCAAAACTATTAGTATACATATATATCTTTTTTCATCTAGTTGGATTTCAACGAAGCTTCCTTTAGTATCGTTTGTATGTCATGCATTAGGTATGTATTTAACAAATAAGCTAAGATATATAACATACACGATTATACCAAAACATAAAACAATAAGAATGTAAGTCCAATAAACATTACACGCATAACCCAAACACCTATGCCAAACACCATGTTAGTAATTATTTTTGTCATATAAAAATGTTTACCTACGAACGTATAGACACGAACACCTAAAACACAAACACGTGAGATGATAATAGAAATAAAAAACAACAATACAAAGAAACAGAGCAGGACTTCCTATATTGAACATAAAACCCAATACGTTTTGTATTGGTAATTGATTAAAATGGACGTTTTACAAAAATGCAAGGTAAACAATAAAAAAAATACCTCTTTGCTCCGAATTTTCCATATCTAAGTCAATATATCCGCTGCGCTTTCCTGAAAACATTTTGAAATAAAATAGTAAAACACACAGGTTCACACCAAATACCACAAAACACTACTTTTGTATAGGATATATTTCTAATAACAATGTTCGCAATAAAAATGATAACGGCGATAGTTAATCAGTACTCAATTAGATGTATAGTGATACTATCTATACATATAAATAAAATTGAAGTGTCTGTTTGTAAAGCGAAAATAAAAAAAAAATGTCCAACTACATATTGTTATATACACGATACCTATAACAAAAATGACCTTAGATTTTTTTTGTCTGTCTGTCTGTCCCTCTGTCTGTCTGTCTGTTCCGGCTAATCTCTGAAATGGCTGGACCGATTTTGACGGGACTTTTATTGTCAGGTAGCTGATATATCAGCTAGATTGTTCATAATGAGTAACTTAGGCTACATTAATTTTAGAAAACGTCTTTTATTTTGGAAAAATAAAGTTTTTGTTAACTTCCACGCGGACGAAGTCGCGGGTACAGCTAGTTCAAAATATGCGCAGTGTTTTACCAATCGATTAATCCTTACTAATATTATACTTATGAAAGTTTGTATGCGTGAATGTAATGTAAGAAATGTTTGTTACTCTTTCAAGCAAGAACGGCTCAACCGATTTTGACGAAATTTGGTACGGGGAAGCTGACATCCTGGATTAACACATAGGTTTTTTCATTCATTTATATTTTTTACGTTTGTTTTCAAAAGTATAACTTTCATAATTTTTCATATTGTTTTCAATATATTTGGATATAATTTTTAATGTATCAGCCCATATACGTCCCACTGCAGGGCACGGGCTTACTCTACAATCGACAGTACCATTGAGAGTGGTTAGGCCATATAGTCCACCACGCTGGCTTAATGCGGGTTGGCGAACTTACACACCATAGAAATTCTTATAAACCGCTATGGTATGCAGGTTTCCTCACGATGTTTTCCTTCACCGTTTTAGTGCGTGGTGATTGACTATCAATACACACATGACTCTGAAAAGTCAGAGGTGTGCCCTGGGATTTGAACCCGCAACCACCGTGAACATGTTGGCAGCCGCGTCTGGTCCGTTTACCAACAGGCCACCACGCACTTAATTTTGAATACTTAATTATTATTAATACTTTTTAGACAGCAAAAGAATCATCGAAATATTTTTATACGATAATCCACATATCGATTATTTTGTAGAAGAACGATTTTAAGACGAAAATGCCGTTTCCCGGTTTCCGTTTCTGTTTGCCGGTCCCTTCGAAAATTTAAACTTGGCGATATTTTTTTCGTACAATTATGTATGGGACCTTCATCTTTGCATTTTGATGCTTACAAAACATTATGTTACCAATCCAAATTTTTATTTTAGGACATTCAAACCACTCAACAGTAAATACACCAACATAAAGATTTTGTAACAAACTTCAGTCGGGGTTCAATGCGTAATGAATAAAACTTGGTTAATCATTATTATTCTTAATTTTAAATAGGTTCTGAATTGTAATAATACACTACTTAGGCTAATTAATTTCATCCAAGGTTTTAATGGAAAAACTATTAAAAATTAGAATATCAGTACGAGTATATTATATGTATTGTATAGGGTTTACATAATATTATTTAAAAGGATTAATTGATTGCATAGATGTTTCTATTTAATAGATTATAATAGGTAAATGTTTGAAATATAACTCAGCAGTGATGTTCAAATTAATACAGAATAGTGAGTAAGTTATGCCTCACGATTTAATTTTATAACCATTACTCATTCATTTGATACGATTGCGTAAGTTTGCGCTATTAATAAATAATTTACATTTAAACTAAATTATTTACGAAAAATATATTTCTATAAAAATATAAGTCTATTCCCCGGTTTTTTGAAAAGTATATGACTTCGTATGCGTAGGAACCTAATTGCGTAAGGTTGCGTATTCTATTTATTTATATTCCTTATTGTCTTCAGGAAAAACATAAATGTATTAAGTAAATTTAAAATAAGTACAATCGGCACGGCCTTTTTGCTCAAGGCTATCTCTTCCAGGCAACCTTTGGATGGAGATAAGAGAAAGGAGAGAGAAAGGGCAATATTACAAATTGATATATAATAATATATATTAAAAATATTATAAATTAATATTAATTTATTAAATTTATAATATAAAAATATTATAAATTTTAATATTAATTGATATATAATAATATATATTAAGTTCTTATAGAAAAATAACCAGTTATTATGTACCTGAGTTAAAGAATCAACACTATTTTTTTTAAAATTTACACAATGAACCGCGGCTTAAAAACTCACGCGTTTATTCTGTCGGAATTGTTTTCAGACTGAATAAAGCATGGTATCTTACCGGTATCTAAAGCAAGTTTCGTGAGAAGGCCGTTAAGTCAAATGTCAACAAGATAAATTGTTTGTGTTGGAACATAATTTGTGTACACACTACACATTACACATTGCGGTTCATATGCCGAGTGTTACAGAAAAACAAATATATCTACATAAATATATTTTTTCAATCCAGTTTTTACGAAAACGAATCAATACAAATTAGATTTATTTTGGTATTCAAGTGACTCATATATGCCAATATAATATGGTGACATTAATTAAGTAAGAAAATACGACCCACTTAGAAGAGGTTATGATCAAGTCAACAAAATATTTAAGTATACGGAGTAATAAAATATGATACTTAGGTTTCTTTAAATTATTATCGCATATTAAAATTAGGTACTTATATTAAGCAATTTTTGTATTTTGCATCAACAGTAACAATCAAAATAGAACCAAAATATATAAAAAAAAGAGTATACAAGCGATGATATAAATGCTTTTGCTATTTGTAAACAATACTACAATGGTAACCTAAAAACATATTTACAGATAGATGTTGATAAGAAAGTATTCTACCTGATTATTCTTAATTCCAATTCCAAGAACACCAACGTGTGAAAAGTAGATAAATATAAAAAATATATCTTCTATTTTATAAACTACACTGAAATGCGTGTTAATATAAGTGAATGCTGTCTAATGATACTGGCATTAAAATATTCATGGGTTTCTAGGTTATGTCGTTTGTTTTGCGTATTTAATGACGTCAGACGTAGACGAAAAGTATTTTAGGCAAGTTTTATCAACAGTTTGTTAGCGGTCTATTTGCTTAGTAGAACTTCCGCTAGATGGCACTGTGCAAATATAATGTACCACAATGGAGTACCTACTTGGATAATGAAATTGTCTGAATATGAATAAAGAAATAGGTAGAAATGCCAAGAAGGCTCCCGCACCATCAGTTTTCATTAAAAGTCAGGAAGAGAAGGAAGTTCAAAAGACTTCAGTTGAACCATTTCGATTGAATGTTGTTTTATTCAATGAGTTCATACCGAATTGGATACCTATTGAGTTATACCTATTCTTACACATTCTACGTATTAGTTTTTAATTCTTAAATCTACGAGTATATTATTTGATATCTACTGTTATATCTTCAGATTTAAGGCGCTTAAATAGGCCTTGACAGAATTTGAATGTACAAATTACAAACCCAATGTTTATCAACGATCTATTGAGCGCAAAATTGTCGGTATCAAGCTGACGAACCATGACAGAGATATGTTAGGCTCTACAACCACTGAAAGAAGACGTAAAAAAAGGCAGCTGCATAAAGTGGAATTAACTTTGGATCCCGACAAATTGTGACAACGCGGGCGGCCTAGATAAAAATGTATCGGTATTCTAGATCTTTTTAAACGGAATTGGAAAGAACTAACAGAAATATTGAGGGAAGAAAAAAACTGACACAAAACAATGCTCGACTGTAAATCGCAAAGAAATTTATCAGAAAGAATTGAAACAGTATGAGTTGGAAAATAATAAATATCCTATTATAACAGAAGTGCTTGTGCCTCCAAGTACTTCTTATGTGCATCATTGGACATTTTATGACAAGATTATAAGGAGTAGTCTACTTACCTTCATAGGAAAGGAGGTGACAATATATTAACCTAAGGGGTATTATCATTTTCTAACTTTCTTCATAAAACCAGGTGTAATCACGGATCGATTTTTACATAGGTTGTAAATTGCCAACTGCTAAGTTTAGTTTTGCTATCCAGCATTTAGGCTTAACTATTAGATAATGGTTACTGCCTAGATTCCATGCGGTGGCTTTTTGGTTTACATGAATATCTTAGGATGATTTAATAAGGTCAGTAGAAGCTTTTGAAACTTTTCAATACCTAATCTGTTCCGTTTCCTAGCTAGAAATGTTGATTTATTTAAAAGCTAAGTATGCAGTTTCAGTTTTCATCAAAATCGGGTTCGTGATTCCTTTCATCATTTTCGCTATTCCTTATAGTTTCGAATTAGGCCATCCACACCACTTGAAAAAATCAGCTTGTATAGTAAATACTATACCTCTCATTTAGCTTAAGTTTGCTATACTTTGTTGCCCGATCGAAGCCGACAGTGGTGAGTAAAAACGCGGTTGCACAAAGCAGTTATAGTAAGAACTAGTAACGGATTCATGAGTTTTTTTAACATTTCACCAGAGAGACGTTGACTATACGCGCGGTTGTCGCTATCACCGTCGCGCTTGTTGCACGCTGCGTACAATTTCAAATGTTATTCGAATTTCAAAACAATAGATCTTATAATGCCAACAGTTTTATGACAAAAATTGCCAGTGTCTCATGTAAGAAAATCAAGTGAAACTGTGCTAGTGAAGCTATTGTCTACAATGTGCTTATCAAAGTGTGGAATTTTGGTTTTTGTTTTGTTTACGTGTTGTGATATAGGTATGTGTAATTTCTAATTGGTTTGTTTTTTAACAGAAAGTATGCTTTAGTTTGTATAATTTAATTTTAATTCAAAATTTCATTTATCAGTTAAATATCGAATGTTATTTTAGCCTTTTTGTACGCCCAGTGTTTGGCTACAATGTGAATGATTAGTAAGATTATGCAGTATATTGTCTGAGAATTGCTCTATTAATTAGTGTATACAAATCCCTATATTAAGTATAAACATTCTGAATTAAAAATCTATGTACGTATCGAACATTCATTAAATACCGAAGCTACACAAAAATAAATGATGAATATCTGTAATTTGAGTATTTTTAAACATATTTTAAAATGCCAATAATATAATAAACAGTTACACATTATAATACAGAAACAAGTTAAATTAAATTAAGCAGGTCTAAGAATGTAAGATAAAAAATTAATTAGATCTTTTATATTCCTAGTGATTGATGAATGAAGCTAACGGTTCGAAATTTGAATATTATATCGATTGTTCGAGTTATCTATATTGATTGTAGTAATAGCCATGTAGACGAAAGTAAAAGTTACGAGTAAAAGTAAGATTGTAACAGTAACAGTAAAAATAGTTTATGTTGTTTTATTTTCGGTGCGAAAATGTTTTCATTGTGTGTGTGTTTTTTTGCTAACATTGCAATTTTGTATTACCTTTAGGCTTTAATAATATTGATGTAGTGTGACAAAGTATGACATTTACTCAAAAGTAACAGTAGTTAACATAGTGAAATCTAACAAAATGTTTTGGTTACACGTTGTGTAATGATTTTGTTTTATTATTATTTAAAATTTAATCGCATAAACGTTACGAAATTCACAATACTTTCGGTTTCTTTGTAAGTAATTAAAATATTCTGATGTTAGCGCGATGCGTGCTTATAAAGAATTTAATCGTCAATCTTCATAGTAAAATTCTAACAACGGACTGCCAGATATGATCTGAAGAAGATTAAAACTTTCGCCCCGAAGTTCGTCTTCGGATTTTTCTAAATTGATCCTGTAAGAAAGATAACAACGGAATGAAAGATTGTGTTGAATTTATTTATATTCGCAGTAAAAATATATAAAAGTTGGTATAAAGACTTTGGGGGCTTTGAAAATTGAATATTGTAATAAAATGTCTCCATTTACAAAAACCTTTTTGCTTTTTGTTGTTGTATGTTTTACCATTTTCAATAAAGGAAGACTATTGATAAAAATATGTCTTCCTAAAAATTTCCAAAATTGTCTAATGGAACCGATTTGCATGCAGCTAAGTAAAGTAAGTCTTAAGTCTTAAGACCTTAATAGGTTGTCTATATACTAAGCGATAATAATACCAACAGTCATACACATAGACCTCTCACTAAGATAGTAATCTTATGTCATAGGTATCAGTAAAATACATGGGCGTAATATATAAACTACGTCCATGGTAAATTACGACGGACATTTTGTTGTCACAAACACCCAGACCCGAAAAATACTTGTGGAACGCACAAATATTATTTTTAGTGCTGGGATCGAATCGGTAGCCACTCGTTTCACAGCGGACATCGAACCAATTACCTTATAAAAGGGAATTAATTGTTGCACGGCTCACAAATATTTGTTTCGGAAAAAGTCTTTTTTTTTTTTTATTGCTATGAATGGCGAGACGAGCATGCCGTTCGCCTGATGGTAAGCGATACAACCGCTCATGAACAGTAGCAAAACCAAACAACCCCTTGAATTACAAAGCAATCGTTAGCATTCCACTGCGCTCGCCATCCTGAGACATAAGATGTTAAGTCTCAATATGTCCAGTAGTTACTCTGGCTACAATGCCCTTCAACCCGAAACACAACAGTGCGTTTACACTGCTGTTTGACGGGAGAAATAGACACTGCGGTGGTACCCACCCAGATGGCCTCTCACATATGAGAGACCTACCACCAGTCTCTCGTAGTTTATCAGAGTTATATCTCATTGCGGTGTCAAGATGGGTTTGGGGCATGACGGTCAATACAGAAAAACTCCCTTTTCTACATCAGGCCAATCGAGAGTACGATTGAGAGTGGTTAGGCCATATAGTCTAGCTGGCTTAGTACGTGTTGGCGGACTTCACATACCATATTTTTTTTTACAAACCGCCATGGTATGCAGGTTTCCTCACGATGTTTTCCTTCACCGTTATAGTGCGTGGCAATTGACTATCAATATACACATGACCCTGGAGTCAGAGGTGTGACACGGGACTTGAACCCGCGACCACGGTAAACATTTTGAGTCTGGTCCATTTATCGATAGCTTCGATCATATTTGATCGAAGATCAATAGGCTACCACGCACTTTGGTACACGCACGCAAGGGTGTGTTTATTTATTAATAGGAAACGTGTCCAAAGAGATGGCGCACCTGCTAATATATAGGTACATTCTAGTAAATGGTGATTGCGTCTAGATTAGGATGAATTTTCGTAGCTTACTCTGATAATAACAAAGATGCTGAGAAATCAAGAATTTACTTTACACGTGCTTCCCTTTAACATACCACGCCAAAGTTCTGAGAGCCGCTCTCTATTTGTAAAAATTGTTAAGGCAAAGTCTAAGAAAGTTTCGTTGCTGATAAAAATGGTTTTATGGTATTTTTCGTTATCTATTAATTAATGATGAAACGAAAATACGTATTGTTAAAATGGTTTTATGCAAAAAGTGGTGACAATACTTAAAACTTTAAATGGTCATAACTCCAAAACGGATAGGTATTTTCCAAATATTATTTTTATATTATTATATTAATATGCTCTTGTATCCAACTTACACTTACACTTAAAAAACTCCACTAACCAGTAATTTTAAGATGCAAGGTGCATAGTGTGGATTATAAACTTGGACACTGACTATCTCGCGTTAGACGGCTCGTGAAAGTAGACGATCGGCCCCGATACACCTGCATCTAGACCCGGGGAAAAGGTTAAAACACCTAAACGTATTAATTCATAATTTGTGCATTCACTTTCGACTAGCACCAGTTTTAAATTATTTAGTTTTTGCGCCGGTGACTAGGTCGAGAGATTTAGTAATTTAATTTAATAAAATAGAGTCTCTATTTTTTGGCATGGTATTAAGAATCATTGATTTATTAATGTCATATTTTTTTTTACGGTTTCCAATAGTTATTGAATGTATTTCATATTGTTTTAATAACTTCAATAATTTAGGTCCTTACAAACTGGCTTATGCTTTATTTAATTAATACAGTTATTAACAATTGTGTGTTAATTATATTATCTTTAATTAACTGCTTTTGGCAGCTTCCGTGGTGCAAATGGTTTAGAAGCTGCAGTAACGCAAGAGCCAAAGCAGCAAAAAAAAAACTATACTTATTATTTTATTTATTTTATTATATTTGGGAAGCTTACAGCTAATTTTACATGTTAACAATATCCTAAATATCAAGATGCCAATTAAAAGCTACCACATACAGAAATTATTTACCCTTTTTTGCTTTATAAATAAAACTAGTTACATTGAAGAAATAACATAATGAATTTATAAATAACACCCAACAGTCACATACATACTCCTGACCCCACACTAAGATCGAGTCTTGTGTCGTGGGTATAAGGAACTACGAGAGTCTTTTCGGTTTCACAAACACCCAGACCCGAAACAAATACATGTGGATCACACAAACATTTGTCTCGGTGCGGGTATCGAATCCGCGGCCTCTCCTTTCATAGTCCGCCTCTAACCAACTGCGTCATGGAAGTCGTAGGGTTAATAAACAAGGCTGAAGAAATCGAAAAGTAATAACAAAGTGTGGAGTTTATGGAATGGTACCCAAATCGATGATATCTTAAACAGGGTTAGGTGTCGAATATATTCCGAACCGAGGAGAATGTATGAAGAGATTGTTGAAAGTGTATAAAGTGAAAGGAATGTGTCAGGATCAACAGCGGATATCCATAACCACTGTCTACTCCTGTAGGATATTGGTGCTATATTAATAGTTAAAAAGTTTTCGGGGCATTACAGTACAATGTTGTTGTTTACAAGTCCTTCAAAAATAAAAAAAAACATGTTTATTATAATTTATTAATGTTTTAGGGATTTCAAGCATTTTGTAATTACCCTAAACTAAAAATGACAGAGATAATGCGACATATATTTTTTTACTTACCAACATCTGTTAAAATTTTACCACGTCGCATAAATCTACAGAAATTACTATGAGTAATTAAAAACAAATTTTAAGTTTAAATGTCTACAAGTACTTTCTATTGCCTGCCTCGGTGGCGTAGTTGTACTACGGTACGATAAGGAAGCTGAGGTCTTGGATTCGAATCCCGGGTCGGGCAAAGTGATATTGGATTTTAAAAGGCGATAAGTTCGCCCCCTTTCGGAACATACAAGACGAAACCTTGGTTTCCTGGTATATCTGCCAACCCCTTATAGAAAAAAGAGGAGCGTTTTTGTACTTGCTATTGCATGTAATGGTTAATTTATCATATTTTTTTTCAGTGTCTCATGTCGACGGCGACCTCATGTCCATGATGGACTTCAGATACTGGCGATGCGTCATGAAGAGGGAACTCACGTGTCCCGACTCCGAAGTTAACTTTTTCTTATACACACCGTGAGTACCTTGATATACACATTTGACAGCCTCCGTTATCCCCACTCAATCTTATTCTCGACTGTAGAGGAGGCCCGTGCCATGCAGTGGGACGTATATTTGCTGATACTGATACAGATAACATCAGTGGTGCAGTTGGTTAGACGCCAGCTATGAACCGAGAGACAGAGTAATATCTCCGTAGCAAAATAATTATTTAAATCTGGATAGATGGGATGTAATAGAATATAAGGTGGATAAAATGGAACAGAAGAATATAGGCCAGGATTGGATGAGCAGCATAGACGACGGCAGTCAAATTGAGTTTAAATAAAATATGGACTGGAACCTGTATCTATACCCGGGCGAAGCCGGGCCGGGCCATTAGTTAATTATATTAAGAATTAAATGTTGAAAGGTTGGTTATGTTATGTAAATACCATTTTTTCTATTAGCGCGATCATGGTTATTACAAATAATTAAACTATTCATAGAATTGTATTGTATTAGCTTATATACGTTCCACTGCAGCCCGTGCCCTGCAGTGGAACGTATACCTACGCTACAATCGAAAATACGATTGAGATTGGTTAGGCCATATCCACCATGCTGGACTATTGCGGGTTGACGGAATATACATACCACAGAAATTCATACAAATCGCAATGATATGTAGGTTTCCTCACGATGTTTCGCTTCACCGTTTTAGTGCGTGGTGATTGATCAATACACACTTGACTCCGAAAAGTCAAAGGTGTGCCCTGCGATTTGAACCCGCGACCACCGTAAACATGTTGGCAGTCGCGTTTGATCCGTTACCAACAGGCCACCACGCACTTATAGAATATCACTCATAAAATATTGAGTATTAATATATTAGAAAACAAATTAATCCTAGAAAGTTATTTATGGCCCGTTTCATAAAGTTTCCAAAGACACTCAATTCTAACTTTCGTAGAATGAACTATGCCGAGATATAAACTAAAAAAACAAAAACGCAAGAGAAACGAACTTCTTGCGCATTGAATTGTTATGGTGTTTCTATTGTTAACTTTAATACAACGTAAAGAAACATAGATGATCATGAAAAGCAACGATCCAATTAATATTTGAGATATCGGTGTGAATTTCTAAAATAACACTCTTATAAACTTGAATGATATTATCATTGTTATGCTGCCGTTTAGGTTTTTGTGGCGACGGATGAACTTGTAACTGATGGTTTTATTTGCTTTTTCACTACATAGTATAGAACACAGACCAACTAGAAACAGACGGTTAACTCGCCTATAGATTCTTTAGCCATAGCCGCTCAGTCATTTGATCACGAAAGTCGGTTGACAGATTATCAAGATTATTATTTTTAAATATGATATGTAATACAGGCAAAGGTAGATTGTATTCAGCCTTGTTGCGAGCGCTGCGCGCGGCTGCACAGGGTATTTTTTTTCATCGTTTTTATTATTTCGCCAAGTCTCTATAAATCACATTAAAGTGATCCAAAGAAACTTAGCAAAATAATAAAGTAAATGTAACTTTTAGATGAAAGATGGATAGATTGTGAATAAAACACTTAAAAATATTTATTAAACGATTTATTTTTTAATGGTTTTTTTTTATACTTAAATAATAAATATTTTTGCTGAAATTTTGATAACATCGTAATTTTCATTACTCTAGAAATGTCAGTACTCTTTACAACGAATAATTAAAGAAAATATATTTTTACATATTATTCCAGATTTCACTGTTATCAGCATTAGCTGTTAAACAGCATCACTGCTCCTTCAGATAGGTACTTGTGCCTAATTTTATGAACAATCTCAAATTCTCAAATACTGATCCAATTGTGAATGCCAAGACTTCCATCTCTCGTTAACTTGTCTTGGCATTCACAACCATTTATGTAACTAGTTACTTTCTTTACTACCCATCCAGCAGCATAGGCCCGCAAGTTTTCGTACCTTCTCAATGGGCCTGCTCTAGTATATTCCCAATATCACATATTTTCTTTTGATGATTTGACTATCCAACAATTCCATGTTCGAATAATTAGTTAACATTATGTCTGGGTTTGTCTAATCATCTTACCAATTGAAACTATTATTATGAATTTTGATTAATCTTGTAACTATGTAATAAAGATTTGAAGGTTCAACTGGGGGTGTGGCAGTTATCATTGTATCTATAATTATACTAACTTGTCTGATTTTCTTTTCAATAGGGTCTGAATTAAAATATTGTGTCTCATTATATTAATTTGATTTGATTTTAAACACTTCCACACCCTCATAAACCATTTTAACCGAGTAATAGTTGTTTTTTATAGAGGGTACTGACTTTTCTCTTGTTTTTATTGCTTCTGGCCAAAATGTGTGATTCTCAGGATTTTCTGTTACTGCCTTGTTAGTAGTTTTTATTAAATAAAGTCGGTTTTACGGGCGAAGATTTTACGTGACAACGTCTTTTTCTCGGTAGAATATTTATTGATATGAATATAATTAAATTAATCACTCAACTATAATTAGATCATAGTTGAGTGGGAGAGAGACGCAAGGCATTCGGCGGGCCTCTCTCTCGTTCGGTGACTCATCGTAACGTTACCGGGCGTTACACTTTTTCATAAGTGACTCCCAGCCGCAACCTAATTTAAGACGTTGTCACGTCAAAAAGGCCACTATTGCAGTAGTCTTATTTGTCATCGAGCTGACTGAGCTTTCATCGGTACATGTTGCTGGAATGAAAAATATCAATAATTACAAAAAGATATAGTTTGAGTTTGACTTACTAATAGGGTAGTTGATTCTATATCATTTGGTAACAAGTTGCAAAATGCATAATCATAAACATGAGAAATCAAAAATTTGTTTTAATTCCTACAATTTTTATATCTGCTTTATATGATACAAAACAAAAGCTCAAAGTAATCTTCATCAAATTGATGAACAGAAACCAAGTCTTTTAATGCAGGGTGCATTAAGTTAACATGAACTATCAATTAAAACAGACTGATTGTATGATTTTTCAATACTTACAAAAATTTGTTGTGTAAAGGAGAGCAGCAGATATAGTTCTGCTGAAAACTCTGACACAGCTTTTGACCTGAAAATAAATTGAGATATTGACAATCGTGACTTGCAGATACAATTAGAACTAAAACATACACATCACTTTAAAATGTTCTTGCTTTGAGTTTAAAATGATTCCTATTTACTATAATATTTTATAAAATAATTTTCATGAAGTGCGTGGTGGCCTGTTAGTAAATGGACCAAATGTGGCTGCCAACATGTTGACGGTGGTCGCGGGTCCATATCTCAGGGCACACCTCTGACTTTTCGGAGTCATGTGTGTATTGATAGGCAATCATCACACACTAAAAACGGTGAATGAAAACATCGTGAGGAAACCTGTATACCATAGCGATTTGTAAGAATTTCTATGGTATGTAAGTCCGCCAACCCGCACTAGGCCAGCGTGGTGGACTATATATAATGTGACCATACGTCCCGATTTAGGCGGGACTGTCCCGCTTTTAGGGAGTCTGTCCCGGTGTCCCCAGCAAGGCCGACATAGTCCCGCTTTTGCAAACAGACCGAACGATAAATAAAAAGTATTTCCTGCTAGAAATGCTTTATCGAACAACTACTGAAAACCGTTGGGTTGAATTATTCCATCACTTTCGTGAAAAAATCTTGATTTAACAAACTTTTCTACAATTATTGAGTATGTTATGTGTCTGCCTGGAAGTCACGCCACTACTGGTGCTTAATAAATCGTGCCTATTTGACTATTTTGTGTTTAGTGCTATGATTATTTTTTCTATAATGAAAACTTGTAAAACACCAAAAACTTTTTTATTATTATTTAATTCCACAGATGTCCCGCTCTGGCAAAAAAAAGAAATGGTCACGTTAACTATATAGCCTAACCACTCTCAATCACACTCTCAATTATAGAGTAGGCCCGTGCCCTACAGTGGGATGGGCTGTTACAGATACAATTTTCACAAAACTGATGATTAAAAGGAAATTAATTAGTTAATTTCCTTAGATTCCATTTTCATTTTAAAATAAATTATTATAATACTTTGATGAATATTCAATTATCAAATACCTTAATCTTTGTTACTGTTTCAAGTATGACATATTGGTCATTTAATTTATGTAACTCATTTTGGTACGCAGGCAGTCAGTCACCAGTCAGTTTCATAGACATCAATTATATCTTGCTAATGAGGTATGTGTCTATCCAAGACTATATTTTTGGCTATATATTTAAATTCGCCCCACCAATATTATCGGTTCCATCTGCAAAAAAAGAAACAGTATACTTAGTTACCATTATCATCCAATATGACAACATAAGCGTATAAAGTACTTTGTTTGAGTAACCAACCTGGGTTTTGATTTCGCAAAATATAATTATTTGTTGTCTCTAATTCCAAATTTTTAAAAGCTTATCGGAATTATGTGTCTTGGTCGCATATTAATGCCGTAAGGCTGTCTTGATATAGCTTTTATTTCTGGTACAGAAAGCCTCCTTGTAGCCTCTTGGGAAAAGTAAAATCATATTTTCTGCTGCCACTTTATGAACAGCTTCTCTCAACATGAATATTCACATTTTTTCCAGCACCTTCACAAATCCTTGAATACAATCTTTGTATTTAACAAAGATTAGAACTATACGCAGTACTTGAAATCCCAGTAACACAGTAAACAACAAACGTAAACAAATTGACAACTTGTAATGGCGGCCAAAATGGCGGCGCAGACGCCGAAAGAGCGATAGGCGACCGAGGGGCATGCAGGGTTTGCGCGAGGGGTGCAAGCTGGATGCAACTGTCAGCTTTGGTTGGCGATCAAATTGTGCCACAGATTATGTAACGGAAAAATATTTAATACAGAGGTTATACAGGCATGGTATAGAACACAGTTGCTTTCTCTGTCCCTATGTCCCTTTGTATGCTTAAATCTTTAAAACTACGCAACGGATTTTGATGCGGTTTTTTTAATAGATAGAGTGATTCAAGAGGAAGGTTTATATGTATAATACGTACATATTATTGTATAGAAATCTATTTGTACCCGGGCGAAGCTGGGCCGGGCCGCTAGTCTTTAAATAAGTAAAAAATAACATCCCTAGGAAGCAGATTCTAGGGATGTTATTTATTTAACATTAAGTCTGAGGATAACACCTGCATTTAGTTGTATCGTTCGTCAGATGTTTTCGATAAAAAAAGCATTTTATTGTACGTAATGATTACTACACAAAATATTTTCATCTCAAAAAACCCGCTATTTGAAAAGGGCTGTACTAAATGACTAATATGTAGGCACTAATGTGTATACTTTAAACTCACTTTTAAATTAACATTATCAGTTTGTTTATAACAACCAAATACAGCAAAATCTTTTGCAAACAACATAGATAAAGGCGACATTTCCTGTTCCAAATATTTATATTCATCGTAAAATTAGTTAGTTCAGCTGTTTATATATTCAATTATCATTTCAGTATTTTCTAAATAAAGTAACATACATTTATACTTGTACTACTAAATATTTAAGATGTACCTGAAGGTGGGGGCAGGAAAAGGTAGAACTTCTAAATTCGAGATATAACTATCACTTGCGGGTTGAAACTATTTGCCGATTTGCTCGAAGTAACACACCGGCCGAACCCAAAAACTACAGAGCCCTGTTAGTACTACACATGGTCCACTAAGAATCTAATTAACGTACATATAATTACCGTGAAATTAATTAATATTAAAATAATACTTATCAGAAATTAATATAAATAATACTACACCAAATATTTTGTAAATAGAGATTAAGTACTACGTGTATTGACTTGGTGCAAGAGTTATTTAACTACCTTAATGACCGGTAATCGAAAAAAAAGAAAACCATGAAAAAAAAGAAGACCATGATCAAAAGCTGAGAGTGTATATTTATTTAAATATTTTTATTCCAGGGAGCACCCCTTCAAGCAATGGATAGACGTGCGCAACTACGAAATTCTAGACGCGTACGGCTGGAAACCACACAGAAAGAATGTGCTAATAATCCATGGGTTCAATGGTACTTCTATGAAAACACCCATGACTTATATACGTGACGGTGAGTATTTATGGTCATTTGTCTATACTCTTTCTGGACTATAAATCGTGTATGCATCAAACGTATATAGTCGAAATGGTTCGCACGTAGAAAACTGTTAGTTAAAAATTCAAGACGGATTTGACTTTTGTAGGACTGCTCCAGATTTTTCAATTCTCTTTTAGGCAGAGTCAATGGTCCGCCTGGTTGTGAACAGTCTGAATTGTTCGTGCGTAGTCAATTCCAGCAGATTTAATTTAACTAGATATAAAATTTAACTCCATTTTAAGATAAAATATATTTGGAGGTTTTTGAGCAGACGAGAATTTTTGAAAAATATGCAATTGGCAATTATTGTAGTATTAAATTGAGTTCCTGTAATATAAAAAAGACACTTTGTCCACCAATCAATCATTCAAATTGCGACCGTGATGGTTTATGAAATGATAATAAATTTAAAAAGTAGTAGAGTCACGCTGTTGTCAGCATGAATGAGCAGGTTCGTCCAGGGCGGTACCGCTGTCTCACAGAAAATCGACGTGAAGCGACAGCTTCATTGTCGTGTTTTTTTTCCTCTTCCCATCCTTTTTCCTTCCCGCTCCCCTCTCGATATAATGGGCTGGCAACACACATATCGTTCAAACGTTGTCAATGTTCATGGATGGTAGTGATCACTTACCATCAGGTTATATGTTTGTAAATTAGTCGATCCCATCCAATAAAAAAGTCTAATGCAGGTTATCTGAGATGTAAATTAGATTAAGTATCCACTTCTACATTATAACATTTAAATGTAATGAATTATTATAATTAAAACGATCTAATTAAACGATCATTTTTTCATGTCGGCTAACTACGAAAAGGTCTGCTTTTTAACAGAGCGTTTGAATTATGTCTAAAATTGCTAATAAACTTAGTCTAGCATTCTTGACTGCGGATGAATTACACTCATAATTGGAGTACTTTCACTTTCTTTGCACCGTTGATGTACATTATCATTTTGCAAGTGCAAAAACGAAAGTAGATAATATATTTTGCCTGAACTTTAATGAAGTAAGTTTATACTATTCAGCATTTAATGACGCTGCACTTGTGAATTACTAGGCCATCGATGCTATAGATGAGAAATCTTTTATAAGTTTTTAGTTAGAAAACATGGTATAAATATTTTATTATATTTTTGTTGGAAATTTAAACTGTAGATTTATTTTATTGTATTATATTTTACCATTTTAAATATTTAAAATTACAATATTCTTAAACAATAAAACTAAAACCAAATATATAGATTTTTATATAAGTTACAATCAAAAAACATCTAATCAAATAGACCACCTGTCATCGTCCCTGGGACAAAAGAGTCCAGAATAATATTTTTATTGGTATATTTTTTGTAATATATGTAGACAGATTTCTAGAAAATATTACTATAAAAACTATCTGATAGCAAGATAGTAATCCTAGTTTTGTCGGTAACATTATGAATAATCTTGCAATTCCTATTCCCAGTCGACGTGTATTATAATTAGTACTTCCCATGACACTGAACATTCTAGAACGTTATATGACCTTGTTGCAGCGTTCTTGTCCCGCAAAGATTACAACGTGTTTATGGTGGACTGGGCACCGCTAACCAGGTTTCCGTGCTACCTCTCAGCGCTCTCCAATACAAAGTAAGTCAACGGAAAGTTATTATTGCTTTTTTTGTACGTGAACTTGACCGCTGCGCGAGCGGTCATGGAGGTTTTGTTAATCAATCCACGTTGCTTAATAAATGTTTTATATGTTTTGGGTATAATACTTTATCTTGTTGTAAAGTATATTGTTCTTTTTCGAAACCATGATTTGGTTTAGGCGATATTTCGTGATGAGCCTATGGGTAATAGAGGTGTAAAAGACATGGAAACAGCACTTTTTTGGCCGAAAGATGTTCTATATCCTTTTCTGATACCTTGCAATATGTATGCGAAACATTGTGGTTGGTTGAGTAATTAAGGCGTTATTAATTTCATATAATTTAAAGATTAAATTGTAAACTTTTATATATTTTGTTACTATGAATATAACAGTCATGTTTTCTAAATGTATCTTCTAATACATAATGCTTAAGAACATTATTTAACTAAAATGTTCGTGTTGACATTCGCAATTTATAAACTACACACGTTAATTAAACAATGAAATCAAACAAGTAGTAATTATCCGTAATTGTGCAAATAATAGCTAACATAATGTGAAGTTTGTTCATTAACATTCTTATATTTACGAATAAGTAAACGTTGTCTTCTTAATTTCGATATCCTATGAGCTATTGGTACCACATCGGACGAGCCTGTCGTTCATACTGAGTCATGACTGAAAAACACCGTGACTCTACCAATTAAACCAGATTAAAAAATGTTTCATTAGTAAATTGTAACGATCTGAAATTTGGGTTTATTTCTTTTAATGCACACTTATAATCACACGTCAATACTATACAGTTAACTCTTATATCATTCGCAAGTGTAAAATAGTTTTTTTTTATGTACTCTACAAAAAATAAAAACCGACTTTAAAACAAAAATCCACTAAAAACCAAAAAATAATAAAATAATAACTACCACTCCAAAACAAAAAAATAATATTTATTTCATGGAACTCGTGCATGTTGATTTATTTGCTTAATAACTTGACTAGCCAACAAATCAAAATATATGCGTAATATATTGAAAGCGGGTCCCCCAGTACCAAACCTATAGATATTTAAATTAATATAAGGCATAGGTCCTACATGTTTGGTACTGGGCGGCCCGCCTTCAATATGTTACGCATATATTTTGATTTGTTGGCTAGTCAAGTTATTAAGCAAATAAATCAACATGCACGAGTTCCATGAAATAAATATTATTTTTTTGTTTTGGAGTGGTATTTTTTTTTTTTTTATTGCTATGAATGGCGAGACGAGCATGCCGTTCGCCTGATGGTAAGCGATACGACCGCTCATGAACAGTAGCAAAACCAAACAACACCTTGAATTACGAAGTAATGCTTGGAATTCCACTGCGCTCGCCATCCTGAGACATAAGATGTTAAGTCTCAATATGTCCAGTAGTTACTCTGGCTACAATGCCCTTCAACCCGAAACACAACAGTGCGTTAACACTGCTGTTTGACGGGAGAAATAGACACTGCGGTGGTACCCACCCAGATGGCCTCTCACATATGAGAGACCTACCACCAGTTATTTTTTGGTTTTTAGTGGATTTTTGTTTTGAAGTCGGTTTTTATTTTTTTTATTTAAAATTTTAGTTATTTTTATCTTTTTAGTGTTGATAGGCATTTAAATGAAGAAGATTTGGTCCCCACAAGGAATATGTTCTTACCGATGACAATGAAATCGCTAAAATCGGCTAAAAGCTGCCAAAGATATTGGAATATTCACATGTTTATTATATTTTGTCCCCCCTCCCCCCTTCGCGCCTACCCCTTTTTCCCTCAACCACTGTAGCCTAGCTTTTATACTGAACCCAATGTAAAAAGAACCGTTGAAATCCTATTAAATTTTGAGGAGTTCTACTTTCCAGGTCCGAACATGATAATCAGATCTTAATGTTGTGTTCCTGGGATCAACCTGTTAATACGTTCTTTCCAATGAAAAAGAAATCACTAAAATCGGTTATAAGCTGGTAAAGATATTAGTATTTACGTGTATTTTAATTTTATCAACCCCCCCCTCACCCCTACCCCTTTTTCCCTCCCTCAATGTAGCTTAACTTTTATAATGAACTTAATGCAAAAAAAAAACAATTGCAATTCTCCTTAATTTTAAGGAGTTCCCCTCTCCAGGTCCGAAGATATTCATCAGATCTTCACCATATTTTTATGGGACCAAACGACAAGCACCAGCTTTCAATCAAAGAAAGAATGATCGAAATCGGTTCACACAGTACAGAGAAACGAGGTAACAAACATAAAAAAAAAAGCAACATACAGTCGAATTGAGAACCTCCTCCTTTTTTTGAAGTCGGTTAAAAAATAAATTGAAATCTCAACTTAGACATTTTGTAGGAGAATTTGTGCTGACTTCTTAACCGTTAAGTTCATGCCAACACAACATGACATGACAGTTTATTACAGTTTATGACAGTTTATTTGAGTTTATGGTTTTGTTAATGTTTATAACCGTTAAGTTGGGCTGTAATGTTATTTCCATACATTCAACTTGATTTTGGTTTACTTGGTAAAACGCTTTAAATAAAAATACCGGTGCTGAATTAATAAAATGACTATTCCGTCATAGTATGGAACCGCCTAAAATTTATAAACAATAAGAAAATGATCGTTTGAGTAGGATACTACACGGTTTCTCAGCAATCAGCCTAAACATGACCACGACCTCTCAGTCAAGAGTGCGTGACCACGAAAAAGAATAAAGGACCTATCTAGTCTATTCTTAATAAACTTTGGGTTTTACTCCAGAAGTGGCGGGTGGATATGCAACTAACCAGTGTTATTCAGGTTAATTTCTATCCCAATTCCCAAGGCGTGATTTGGAATGAGTCAACTCACATGTTATATTCTAGCAATCATGTAGTCTTGAAGAAACCTATAACATTGTTACGAACTGTGTCGTGTTCCGCCGATGACTAATATTGCCTTAGGCCCAGTATCCTCTTTCTCCTTCCCTCAATATTTTCTTTAATTTTCTCTCGCATTTTGTGAAGCCAGCAACACAATTACATTGATTACTCGCGCCAATAATTACTCTCCAATTGGTGAGCCGTTTGCTCGTTTGCTAAAAATAATTAAAAAGTCTCCTGTATATTTGTCTTCAGGTTAGCAGCCCAGTGTACGGCGCAACTGTATTCGTACCTCACCCATGCCGGTGCCTTAGCGAAGAAGATCACGTGTGTTGGTCATTCGCTAGGTGCACATGTGTGTGGAATGATCTCGAACCATCTCACCGAGAAGCAGTATAAGATTGTCGGTAAGTCATCTATGGTAATACATTAGTAAGCTATGGTATACACCTAACAGCCACATACTGTCATGATCCCAAAAAATCACAAAATCATAAGTCTTGTGTCATGGATATCGGAAATTTCGAGAGACTTTACGATCTCACTTTTCGGAACTCTGACCTCTGACTTTTCGGAGTCATGTGTGTATTGATAGTCAATCACCACGCACTAAAAACGGTGAAGGAAAACATCGTGAGGAAACCTGCATACCATAGCGATTTATAAGAATTTCTATGATATGTAAGTCCGCCAACCCGCACTAAGCCAACGTGGTGGACTATATGGCCTAACCACTCTCAATCGTACTCTCGGTTGTAGAGTAGGCCTGTGCCCTGCAGTGGGACGTATATGGGCTGATACAGACAGATTACGATCTCACAACCATTCAGAGATGATATATGGACCAATATTTGTCTCGGTGCGGAAATTGAACCCGTGACCTCCTGTTTCACAGCTGGTGTTTCAATTACTACGCCATTAAGTCAGTAGTAATTCATATACTTAGCTCATGTAGATCTGTAGAGTAATTGCAATACAACTAGGCTGCTCTGAAGTTGTGACGCGGACGCAAGGGAGCACCACTAAGACTAAATTATCATTTCACATCGTTTATGTTATGCGGTAACTCTATAGCCCCACTGCTAGGGCGGGATTTCCTGTCTGCCATAGACAACTTTGTCTATAAAGACAAGCCATAAATTTATCTTGCTCAGTTTGGGTTACTAGTCATTTTTCTAAATGGTTTCGAGAAAATTACAAAGATTCGTTTCTTGGATTCATACTTGAAATGTCTTATGTTTATTTAGCAAAGAAAATAATTTAGATATATTTTGTATTTTTTATAATTCATGATTACCATCAATACCAACAAATTGGGTTCTTATATATGTAGGTATAGACCTATACACACACTTATAATATTGTGTAACTATTGAAAACGTTCGACGCCTTATTCTTTATTAGGTTTCTACATCCCATTACAACTTGTGGAAAACAACGTCTTGAGGACAAAATGAAACCATAAATTACAATATATAATTATGTTTTATTACCAAAAACACTATAAAATATGCAAAAATAAAATGAAAATAATAACATTACTTGATTAATAGTTTTAAAAGTTCAATGGTTCTTTCGTCAGAGCCAAGGTTACGGTTTTGGTTTCTAAGTACGCGTTGATGCCGTCTTCGCCCCTGTGAATTAACATACGATTGTTAAATATCTTGTTTAATAAAATAAGTTTTTGATGAGTCTATACTCTATAATATACTACAAACATATATAATTGTCACGCCTGTATCCCATACGGGATAGGCATAGACTATAGATCGCCACTTTGCTTGATCCTGACATATTACTTTCGCTTTATCCACATTCATCAACCTCTATCAATTCTCGTCGCATCAGAGTACTTTTGACCTGACCCTTGTTGGGGGTATCACTGATTTGAATGGCGTAGGTTTGGTGAGCTCGACCAATTTATAATGATTATACCGGGTATCTCAAGACTGCTACGGAAAACGAAGCCGGGTAGTTTTAGTGACTACAAACGTGACAATTTTTTTATCATTTTTTAAACATTCATCGTCATTTTTGGGTGGCAAATCCAAAGTTTTTGCTAAAATAATAATTTAAACTCTTTCATCCCTAAGAGTCTTTATAAATAAAAGGTTATACACTATTATTTTACGTATTTACCACCCAAATATACTATATGGCCTAACCACTCTCAATCGTACTGTCGATTGTAGAGTAGGCCCGTGCCCTGCAGTGGGACGTATATGGGCTGATACAGATACCACCCAAATACGACCATATAAAAAAATAACAAAAAGAAATTGTTGCTTTTTGCAACATTTTCTGTTGCATTGTGTCTGAAGTCGCTTAAACTATCACCCGGCTTCGTTTTCAGTAGCAGTCTTGATATACCCTGTATGAAAATTGATAGGATCTAATGATAATATTGTATCATCAGATATAAGTGTTCCGATATTGAGAGATTTAGGGCCGAGTTAGTGTGTCCATCCAGTATAGTACTACGTTTAGGTTTTCAACAACGTATGTTTTATTTGGTCAGAGTGGCACACAATATGAAATGTTTGTATAAGAAGATCATATTGAGGATACAGTTAACAGTTAGCACTAATCTCGCTTGTGATATTTAAAGAAAGTTAAAATATGATCACGAATGATCCTAATATAAATTCGGTATGCAATAAAAACATAATCGTTTATTCCTCGATTACACAATATTAAAGTGCTCTGTGTCGAGTTAGAACACAGTTATTATTAATTTCCGTTCCAGCCGCATATTTGCAGGCTTCATCATATTCAATTTATCTTAAGATACACTATCTATTGTGTTATGTTTGCACTTACAATTCTCTCCCAAGGCCTGAGTCTTTGAAGCCACCGAATGGAGTCTGGCTGGTCACGTGGTCGTATGTGTTAATCCTGTAAAATTCAAAATTAAATATTGTAAATTGTGACATTGTCTTGTAAGAATAGTTCATATATGTCCCACGAGTTGTCGCTACAACAAATTAATGGCAAGATGATGTCATTATATTTATATATATTTATTTATTTGTTATATTGTAATTTTTTAAATACTGGCGTGACTGCAATGCACTCAATGATAGAAGATCTATTGTACTCTCCAGTATCTATTATTTCGTTGATCGACACAATTATGCTAATCTGCATTCTGCGCAAAACTGAAAATACACAGACTAACCACAGAACGCAAAATACTTGTGCAAAAGTCGATAAAATATTTAAATCGAAATACGTGGGTTATTATGAATATTCTTTATGTTTTTACTATCAGTACAAATACCACTATATATACTAATACCCAACAGTTGACTCAATTACATACGTATAAACTAACGACTTTTCCCCAGAAAGGGTTAGGCAAAGGTGCTACCAGGACACTGGCGTTTTGCCTTGTCAGTTCCATTCCACGATATCATAAGGGGCCAGCCTATCGTTAAATCCGGGGCACAAATTCTTAACTCCGGTTTGATAATGAATAGAAAAATCCATTAACACTGCCCGAGATCCGACCCGGGATTCGAATTCGATACCTCTGCTGTGTAGGTAATTGTATCGTACTAGAAATGCGTCACCAAGCTAGTTGATTGAAATAGTAGTCTCCTTTATTCTTCGATCAAATATACACTAGATACACAGTTCCCTGTAAAAGTTCTGTTAAAAAGTGGCACCGATGCATGACATTAAAAAAAGTAAACAAAAAGATCACATATTCCAAATATATTAACACAAATTCCACCTTATTCCTGGAGCTTAAAGTAGCTTTTCAAATAATATTGTCTAAAGTTTTACGACGTTTTAGATGCAACGGTCGGTGCGTGACTGAAGGCGAAAGAGTGCTTAAGCACTCTTTTTTGGTGCCATTTTCTAAGCGCTCATGTTGTATCTAGTGTATATTTGATCGAAGCCTTTATTGCTTTAAATATTTAGAAATATACACAGAGGGAGTCAGTATAATAATAGGTATATAATCTGTGGAAATATAGAAGTCTACACGTAGTACTTACCAAATAGAGCCAGCTCGTACTTGTTTAGCGAAACTCAACGCGACCGTGACGTCATTAGTGATGACGCCAGCAGCCAGACCGTAGTTGGTGTTGTTTGCGCGGTCGACGACCTCGTCGAACGTCTCGAACTTCAGAATACTTTGAACTGGGCCGAAGATCTGTTACAAGTTTTATTGTAGTGGAGTACTTCTGTAGTTTCGGCAGTGGCAAAATTATTTATTATTGTTTATTTTTTATTTTAGTTTTACTTTATTTATTTTACATCGTTATGTATTACCACAAAATTAGTTAATGGTTATTGTTTATTTTGGCAATAGCTGTGTACGCCTATAATGGGCATATAAATTTAAATGTTAACATAATATATTAATAATATACTATGTTATAATACATTACGTTGCTGGCGCACCTTTATCAAATAAATAAATAAAATAATAATGAATAAACTCAGAACCGAAACAATTAAGGTTGCTACTGGTATGGAAACCGCGGACTCTTATGGGATCCGACTTCTTAACCAATTACGCGACAGAGACTATAAATTTTACGCCATCCCTGAGAGTCGAATACGTATAAAATTTCTAGTAACTATATTTATCATCTGTTAACTGACCTCTTCCCTGGCTATCTTCATATCGTCCTTCACATCAGCGAAGACAGTAGGTTGGATGTAGTAGCCTTTGTCTCCGTGCTTGTCCCCTCCGGCCAGACACGACGCCCCCTCTTCCTTGCCCGCTTTTATGTAGTCCAGCACTTTGGTGTACATTGCTTTATCGATCTGAGGAAGATTTCGAAATTTTGGAATTCGTGATGTTGGAAGCCAAACTTTTATACGACAGATTATGTTTGTAAAAAGTTCTTGCAGAGTAGAAAAGCCTGTAACGTGAATGTATTTATATAAAATACGTAAACAGCCAGCCATTTTCATATTTCTATGTAAATAATTGTTTTACTCAATTTCATTGAATATTTAAATACCAGTATATTCTGAGGAGTTGCTTCGTTACTAATTCAGTTATATTAAATTCTCAATAGATGGCGCTATAACAGGTATTCAAGTTACAATCGTCAGGGGAAACTAAGAGTAAGGAGGCATTCTTGTAGTTTAGCAGTAACTATTATTGATTTTAGTAGAAATAGAGATAGAAAAGCGAAAAATGGTATATGAAACTTTATTCGTCATTAGTCTATATTGACGGCGCCTCACGCCAAACAAGAGCAAACATGTTCCTCGAAGTTATAACACATTAACTAATAAACAAATTCAGTTCAGTTTAAATTAAATAAAAAATGAGGAAAAATGCGAGAGTATTAATTGCACACCTGAGGCCCCTGCTGGACGTCATCAAACGGGTTTCCGACGGACCTCTTCTCTGCGATCTCTGCGGCTTTGATGATGAACTGGTTGTATACTCCTGACTGCACGTAGGTCCTGGTACCAGCGCAGCAGCACTGACCAGCGTTCGCGAACGCCGCCGCGTGGGCTATTTGAGCTGCTTTTTCAACTATAAATAAAAAAAAACATTTTACTTGACTAGGCGCTCCTAACCTTTTTACGATATCTTCAAACTTTAATAAAATTTAATTTTACCAAGGTTATAGTATAAATACTGAATTTCATATATGTTATTAAGCAAATTATAAAAAGTTGTTTTCTTGGTAGCCAGATACTATTGATGGTTCTTTCATCTTGCCAGACACATTAAAGCTGATAATTTCCATAGCAACCACGATCGGAACTTCATAATAGCTGATTGTGTGATGTCTATGATAGAGACATACGCAGACAAATTTTCAGCTTTTATAAATTTACGAAGGTTTGGCGGCCATGGGCTCTTGGTCTACAAGAATAGGGACAATTTATCTTAATTCTTAGTTTTATCGTTACCACTTTCTAATCATATTATAATGTCATCTACATTACACAAGAGACTAAGAGAAGTGGAATAGAATATTATAGATTTGGAATATGATATTGAATGATAATGAAATTATAACAATATGTTAGTTCTACATATAACCGTGACTACCTAGCAACAGTTGTTTAATAAATCTCTGTTACTCTCATCAATAGAGCTGGTAATAACGGATGAATATTATTTCTTGGCTATTATTCGTTATTTGGTTCATATTTAAAAATAGACATCACTATATATATATGTATTTTTAAGTTATCATCACTTTATTCATTTGGACAACAATGACTATTACAACTAACAATTAAATAGACAAACTGTCTAAACAAACTGCGAGCATCAGGTAGGCCTTGTCGCATCAGGTGACTGAACATAACGTTAATTTACATGCCAAATGTTTAGGGGTTTCATTGTCAAAGTAAAAGTTATAGTCAAAGTTACTGGGCCTTAATCTCTCTCTATCTCTTCAGTCACAGGAAGGCCACTGCTGACAGGCCTTCCACAAGGACCTCCTTATCGACCTGTCAGAAACGGCTTAGGTCTTAGTCATTGATATAAATATATGGACAAGGTGAAGAGCGCGTAAAGTGTTCCAACGTAAGTGGTGCGACGTTCCATTGCAACTAGAGTGGAACTTTACTGAAGTTTGATTTTCAAAATGCTTACTTGTATTATGACAGTGTAGTAAATTCTTATCGTGAATTCTGAACATCTTATCATCTATAACATTAAGTTAATTTAATAACTTAATACTTTAATGTGACTCTCACGGCCATCTTTTTGATACTCCAAATGTACTGAATTCCCTATGCTTAGTTTTTAAATCAATGGTCTCAGTTTTAAAGATTATATAAATACGAACCATCAGCGTCATTGAAGACCACTAAAGGACTCTTGCCGCCTAGTTCCAGCGTCACTCTTTTAAGGTTCACAGCAGACGCGGCGCCCAAGATAATTCTGCCCACCTGAATAGTTTGAATGTGCCAAAGTAGTTGCAAACAAAACATATTATACGTGTTGCATTTTAATTGTTCGTCCACTATACTCGTTTGTCTAAGGTATAGAAATATATTCAATGACACGAAAAATTAAGAAGAATTCATTTAGAGCGTGTATATGAATGTTTCTTTTAGTGTCCGTATTTTCAGAACAGTTAACGTCAAAGGTTGGAAACTCATTCATAACCTGAGTGTTATAAATCGAACATTTTGTAAAGTACCTATTTAGGCATATTAGTACAGTTTTAGTTCAGATGTTCGACATTCGTCGTCGTTTCGGAGTACAGAGTAACCGCCCAGGTGATTTGCCGGAACTTATAAAAAAATACCTCAGTGGATCCAGTGAAGGCGACTTTGTCGACATCAGGGTGGTGTGTGAGCGCGGCGCCTGCGGTCGGACCGTAGCCTGTGACCACGTTGACCACGCCGGGCGGGAAGCCTGCCTCCTTGATCAAGGCCGCTACAGCCAACGCAGTCAGTGGAGTCTGCTCAGCTGGCTTTAAGACGACAGTGCAACCTGAAATGAGTATTACGAGCTTTTTATCGCGGATTTCTTCATCGTTAAAGTCATAGTTATTCACTAATAGTACATACATGACATCGAAATGTCAGAAGTGAGCTCTGGGATTCAAGCCCGCGGCCAATGTTTCGTCAGCTGCATACGGTTACCCACACGCCACCTCGCACTTAAGAAAATAATATAAATATTTTTTTTGATGTCTTTTACCTGCCGCTAAAGCTGGCGCAATTTTACAAACCATCATTGGTATGGGATAGTTCCATGGTGTGATCTGTCCGCAGACTCCGACTGGCTCCTTAATTGTAAACGATAATACTTCTCCATCTGTAATGAATTAACAAAATAAATAAATTAAAAATATGCTAAATATAGCTCGTCCAGTATCACATCGTGAGACAGAACACCCGAAGTAAACAGGTCTTAGTAGCACCTCGGCCTACCCGTTCCGGGATAAAGATGTGATGTTTGTGTGTGTGCATGGGTGAAAAAGACGAAGCAAAGTGAATAAAATTTTTATTATACATATATTTTTTCTAATAGTGAACTATTTATACTATATTATTGTGATTTATCTGAACAATGAATTGTTCAGATCGGTTTAAGTACCGATATCTTATACTTATACTTGACAAACTGGAGTGGACCAATGTGACAAGTAGCATGCTATTTTGTACGGTGGTCAGAACGGATATGAATATATTATCAAATTTTTTTACCGCGGGTCTCTGCCCCGTTGTTAAGCCATAGAGTATAGACCTTGTTTGTCCGCTTTGTCATATACCCGTATAGAGCCCAAAATATCCGATCCCATGATTTATGAAAATATATGTAAATACATAACTGCGAATTATTTCGATCAACCAGCACGGCTAATTGAGAAATTATTTTAGGAAAAATCATTTTCCCAAAACCTTGTCTCCCTCAAGCAAGTTTTAATTGTCAATGGAACCTGCCTGCATCCAGCGAATTCCTTTCCAATTTATTTCGTTTTAAAATATGTATTGCATTTTCATAAGACAATTTACTAGTTAGAAAGTATTTGGATTTACTACTAACGTTCGTAGAATAATGTTTTAATCTAGATACATGTAGATATTGGATATTTCTATTCATTATCAGCAGGGGCCAGGAATTTGTGCCTGATATGGCGATAGGCTCACCCCCTACCACATCGTGGGATGGAAATAGAAGGCGAAATATGGGTGTCCTGATCCTGATCCTGCCTGACTTTCTGGGAAAAAATACTACTGCAAGGCAAAAAATAATATTTATTTGTACCTACTTGTACATGTTGATTAATTTTTATATTGACTTGACCAGCCAACTAATCAAAATATATGAGTAACATATTGAAGCCGGGTCGCGAAGTACCAAATATGTGAAAATTTAAATTAATATACATATATATTAGGCATATGTCCTCCTCTTTTTTTAAGTCGGTTAAATAAGGCGTGAGTTTATACATGTCGATACATTTTACAGTACATTTAGCTGCACACATTGATCACGCCAAATTATATCGGAAACGGCATGACAATAAACGTCAGTACATAATCACATGAGATAACAAATTAACCGGCTTTAATAACAACGTATTTTATTCCAGGAAAACCTCACTATAAATAATTGTTCCGTTTTAACTGATTATCCGCTCGCCAATTACTTTCTTAATTAATATAAATAATATGAAAATAGATTGTGATGACATACACATTTAGTATACAATGGTGTGTACGGAAAAAAGACACGACTTATTTTATTTTGAAAACTTTTGGTTATTTAGACTTATATTTTAATCGTAGGAAAAATGATTGAAGTAAATGATTTTCCTACAAATGAAATGATAGTTTACTGTTTAGATATTATACCAAGTTTATCAAGACTGCTACCGAAAACGAAACCAGGTGGTATTTTTAGTGACTACAAACACAATGCAACTAAAATTTTCGCAAAGAAACGCGACAACTTTTTAAATGATTCTTTAAATATTTCAATTTTTGGGTGGTAAATCCATAGTTTTTGCTAAAATAATAATTTAAACTATATTATACCTTAGAGTCTTTATAAATAAAAGGGTTTACATTATTATTTTAGGAAAAAAAAGTATTTACCACCCAAATACGACCCTATGTAAAAATTAATATAAAGTATAGTCGCGTTTTTTGCAACATTTTGTGTTGCGTTGTGTCTGAAGTCGCTTAAACTACCATTCGGCTTCGTTTTCAGTAGCAGTCTTGATATACCCTGTATGTTCTTTCCCGATCGATTATTTGCTTCGTAAATTTAATAATTAAAAACAATACAAATACGGCATTTGGGTTTTTTATATGTCACACAAAAAAAAAATCAAATAAAATACTATAACACAGATTATTTATTGTTGCAGAAGGAATATCAGTTAGATCTTAAAAATAGATTTGACGGACTCAAGGAACAAAACTTAGATGCTGAATCATTAAATAATTCACTTTGCGAAATAATAGCTAGTACAACAAATGAGCATATAGGACGTATCAATAGAAAACAGAGTAAATTGACCCAAAGCACTTTAAATGTAATAGAAGAAAGAAGAAGCTTACCACAAAACACGATAGAAGATCAGAGAAAAATTGAATTAGCGAATAAGAATATTAAAAAAGCGATACGCAGAGATCTGAGAACCTACTCCACTAACATAATAATAGAAACAATAAAGAAGCATAGGGGACCTAAGGTATTTCAACGTAAATTAAATAATTATAAGCAGGAAATAATAAGACTTACAGATAAATCGGGAATTATTACAACAAATAGAAATAATTTGCTAAACATAGTAGAAGAATTTTACACCGAACTATATGCACAAAAATATCCAGATCCAGTTACGACAGACCCTACAAAGTTGCATGTCACTACAGAACTTATCCGAGAGGATAATCTGCCACCGATCCTACAAGATGAAGTTATTTTTGCACTAAAACTAATGAAGTAAGAAAAAGTATCTGGCGAAGATGGTATTACAATAGAAATGTTGCAAGCAGGTGGGGATGCCGTTATAGAAATTTTGACAAAATTATCAGGTTTTAATCAATGGCTTAGTACCTAGCAAATGGAAAAATGTAATAGTCACCTTACTTCACAAAAAGGGGGACAAAAGTAAACTTGAAAATTACAGACCAATCAGCCTTCTGTCACAAATATACAAAATGTTTGCTAAAATTATCTGTACGAGACTCACACGATTACTAGATGAATACCAGCCAGTAGAACAGGCTGGATTTCGAAGTGGATACTCTACGATAGACCACATACATACTATCAAGCAACTGATAGAGAGGTGTAGAGAGTACAACAAGCCCTTGTGTTTAGCGTTTGTCGATTACGAGAAAGCATTCGACAGCGTTGAACACTGGGCTGTATTTCGGTCTCTGATTCCGTTGCGGTGTCGATTACAGATATGTAGACATCCTTCGAAACATTTATGAGTCGGCTACGATGCAGGTACGCTTGCACAAACTAAGTGACTTCATCGCAGTAAAAAGAGGTGTACGTCAGGGAGACACAATATCACCAAAACTATTTACTAATGTCCTTGAAGACGTTATAAAGACACTGGATTGGGAAGAATCAGGTATTAAAATAGACGGTAGATACTTATCACACCTACGCTTTGCAGACGACCTTATTTTAATAGCTAATAATGTATCAAGTATCCAAACGATGCTAGAAAACTTACAGACTGCATCCTTGACGATCGGTCTAAGGATGAACATGACTAAGACTAGGATCATGGCGAGTCACCATTTAAATTTGCCCCATGTAACAGTGGGACGATGTACAGTAGATGTTGTGGATGACTACATATATCTTGGTCACTGTTTGTCCTTGAACCAGGATATCCAAAGGAAGGAAGTCTCCCGACGTATACAGTTGGGTTGGGCTGCCTTCAGAAAGCTTAGGGATGTCTTCCATTCGCGCAAAATACCCCAAAGTCTGAAGACTAAAGTTTTTAACCAATGTGTCCTGCCGACCCTCACTTATGCAGCCGAAACTTGGACGCTCACACAAGAACATGTGCACAACATAAAAGTAGCTCAACGTGCCATGGAGCGATCCATGTTAGGTATATCGCTCAGAGATAGAGTCCGCAATGAGAAGATCCGACGGCAAACAGGGGTGTTTGACGTCGGTCAACGCATTGCTGGACTCAAGTGGAGGTGGGCAGGCCACTTGGCCAGACGAAGCGATAGTCGGTGGACTAAGGCAGTTACGGAGTGGTGGCCTAGAGAGGCCAAGAGAAAGGTAGGCAGACCACCTGCCAGATGGATGGATGACATCGTTAGGTTTCAAGGGAAACGGTGGATAAGACAAGCACAGGACCGGGAGAAGTGGTATAATGAAGAAGAGGCCTATGTCCAGCAGTGGATTAATGTGGGCTGATATGATGATGATGATAATATGTCACATAAAAAAACTTATTTGTTTTTAAACTGCCAATTAACTGTATTTATTGATTAGGCTTGACACTCTACCTGCTAAAATATTAACAAAAGTCTTGTAACCTGCATTTTTTTCAATTCGAATGCTTGTAAGTATTTTTGTTTTTTTGCTAATGTGTGTTTCATTTTACTTTAGGTAATTGTATTACTTAATTTAAGAAATCTATTGAGTGATATTCGTACTAATTTTCCACCAATTTCGCCTAAATATTTATATTAAGTAACCATTTTTCACGTTCCAAGGTAATCGTATGGCTTGAACAGAAACCCTTCACAAGTAGTTTATAGGATGAAACAAGACACCGACTGAGGCCTAAGACTTAATATGGAACATGAGTACAAAAACATTTAAAACAAATCGCTTACCAGCGGGTATAGTGTTCCCCAATATCTTATCAGCTTTCCCGGCATAATATCTCAGGACGGTCGCTGAGAAGTAAACCTCCTCTTCAGATTGCTTCACAGGCTTTCCACAGTCCAGAGTCTCGAGCTCTGCCAAATACCTGGCCTGGGCTTCAAGGAGATCTGCCAGTTTGAGCAAGAGCAGTCCTCTTTGAGACGCGTCCATAGTACGCCATTTGGAGTAACGGTGGAATGCTTCCTTTGCCGCGGCGACAGCTAGGTCTATATCGGCCTATAATAAATATATAGACATACAAGGACTCTCAGAAACTAGAAAACTGGGTTGTCATATAGAAGAGTATTCAGACTGTGTTTTCTGCTATACATATATGAGAAACAAAGGGATTGTATGGAATCGGATTTCTAACAAAAAGGCAAGGAAAATGAATATAGCAATAAATACAATAAATAGACTAAAATGAATTATAACAGACATTTCAGTCTCACAAACATTTAACAAATACTTATGAATCGCACAAATATTTGTCTTGGTATGCTGTGCAGGGATTGAACCCGCTGCCTTTCTGGCCACAACCAGCGTCAAACCGACTGCGCCACGGGGGCTTTCAATATTGAAAATAATCATGACTGTACCTGTGTCAGAGTATATTAACTACTTGCTAAGCGCAGGACGTTAATCAAGTATATTTAGTGCTGAATACGATAAGTGGTTAGTCGTACTTCAGAGTCGTGTGTAGAAAATAATACTCCCGTAATTGATTTAAAAACTAACGATAAACGCTTATACATTACATTTGGAGTTGCAAAAAGATTATCGTGAAAATCGCGCTAAAATAAATATTAAATTTTAATAGAATTCGTCTAAACGGCGATAATAAATACTATCTTCATTTTTAATAAATTTTCTATCATAATACAAGCAAGCATTTCAAAACCGTTGCAAGCGACGACTAATTTCAGTATCGCTCCACTAGAGATGCACTGGAGCGCGCGCACCACTTACGTCGGAACACTATGCGCTTTCCGCTCTGTCCATATATGTCAATGACTTCAGTCCATATACCTACGCCCTATAGACGCTACAATTAAAAGGGGCCATAGTCCATAGGTGGGCTATAGTCAACCTACTGGACCATACTGGACTAGTGCGAGTTTACTTTTAAAACCATAAATGTGAAATAATTCGAGACTTTTGTTTCGGCATCTACACTCAAGTAAGATGGATCTGGCTTGCTTGGTAATTTTATGCTATTGACCTTACCTTGTCACCCTCAGCAACCTGTGCAATGACTGTTTCATCTTGAGGATTGATCGTCGGGAAGGTTTTCTTGCTCACCGCGTCCACCCAATCGTTGTTTATGAATAACTGCAAAAATAATAGTATATTACAACAGAACCAATGTCCCTACAATTATTGAGTTAACAATTTGTAATATATAACGAATCGATTATAAGAAAGCAAATATATTTAATTGTAAAATAAGATTTTAGTTTTCGGTCCATCAATAAGAGAGCTGGAACTACATAGTTTGACATTTGAATAATTTGAATTAATTCCATTCGGACAAACACGATAGGGTACTTTAATTATGTAAATGTGTGAGAATACCCTTATTAAACCAGCTTACTGAGTTTTTGAGAGCTTTCAAAAAGAGGGTAGACTTCAAAACAGGTTCGGTGTCACAAACCCGTGAATTGCTCGGGTCAAGAATTTGCGGCCGGCATGAATATGGACCCGCCCTTATTACATTTTAGGTCAGAAGCTAGTTTAACGAATTTTGGGTGGTACTAATAAACATTTTTCGGGGATACAGACCTAATTTTATGTGGGCAGAGGTATATTAACGTTGTAAGAGTGGCTATATGAGGGTCTCTTCCAATAGATCGCTGTAGAAATCATGAGGGCAGGCCTATAATCAGTAGTGGCTCTGAGGCTAAAGAAAATATAAATTCTGTGAGCCTACTTTTTTAAACAGTATATTGTGTTAATCCTAAATCCATACAGTTTCGAATCGCAATGACCTTAGGCCCAGGAGACCGTAGGTAGCCCACAATAATTGCGTTCGCTTATTCCGACAATTTTTAATAAGTATGTGTATGCGCAAATGAAATGAATGGTGAAATTTTAAAAATAAATTAGTAGCAATAACGCTAGAGACCGGATTACCTTTACAACATTGAAATATGCATGTAAACTAAGAATGTAAAAGGCTATTTTTTTTTTGCGTAATCAGCACAAAATTAGTGGATAGTTGCATAACATTTATTTTGATTAATTGTTTGCCGCAAACAAAAACAATAAGTTCTATGTAGATATTATTCGTTTTTCTTTTATGGAAAAAATGATAGTAGAAAGAGTGAATCGGTAGAAATTAATCTTTTACCACTAAAATACTTTTAAAAATAGTAAGATGCTGTATTAAGTGAATTCATATCTCGCATCTACAATACTTAGTCTGGGTAGTCTGTTATGTAGATATTAACATTTAAGGGTTATATAATCTTAATAACAATAAAATTAGTATTAACGTTATTAGAATAATTTCATTAAACCTAGATATTATGTTGGCTGTGAGCTTTGACCTGAATTCGCATCGCAGGTTAGACTATTCGGCGCTTTATGGCGAAGGTAGTCGCAAAAGTGTGTTATAGCAACGACTTTTGTTTATCCAGATACGATTTCGTATCGCTTTAATGCATGCCACTATCGCATTGATTTTTTTGTGTATTTTCATATGTGCCAATAAAGATTGTAATTCATAAAGTTATCAGAATTTAAATAAACAACATACAATAATAACAATGTTATGTAGCCTTTAAAAAGTAAAATGAATTCAAGCGAATTAAAAATGAATTATTCTAATTATTTCAGTCTGATATATGATAATTAAAATTTATATTTGTTTATACACACTGGCAATTCGAAACATCAAAGAACCGATGCAATTTTGAACAATGATTTTATTGTATACCGTTTTAATTAATAGTGAAATTATCCATACCTTTGTATATTTAACGTCCACTTTCACCATATTGTTCTAATTTCAAAATAATTCTGACGATATTTTCCCTCCGTGAGCACTATGTGCCGGCCACAAGCAAACTGAAATTATTGAACTTGAACTTCGAATGCTACTATAAATTATGAATATTTAACGAAATTAAACTTTATTACCAAGAATCAATGTTCATATTGGAATAGCCCTTGGATGACTGATGAGATACGCTGTTTTAGAATGAAATATAGTAAATTAGCACGTGTAACTGAGCAGTTATCATTCATATTTTGAACTTTATTGTCTAGTGATACAGTCTATTATGGAAGGTATTTTGTCCCCAATCGGGAAGCGTAGTGAAGCTGCTGATGTTCCTTCTATATTATTTTAGTTTTTACATTCCTATGATGCAATGTCAATGCTAATAAATAATAATATTTTTCACATTATTCAGTGCTTAATCAAAATTGTTATTAATTAATCAACTTTAAAAAAGGAGATTATGTATTCGATGTGTATGTATGTAATGTTGTCAGAATTGTACAGTTTTTTTTAGTTCGTAGCGTGATGTTATAAAGCTAGGTCTACCTACCACCGACCTTAAAAAAATGTTGGCCTATTTAGGTATTTTAGATCTATTAAAATACTAATTTTGATGTCGGATTAAATTTTTACATAAGTTTTTATTAATGTCATCAATTTTATGTCGCAGTTTATTAATAGTATCATAATTAGTTCGTCCATTTCTTGAGTATTGAGTACACATACCTACATCTTTATCATCAGTACTTATAGTTTTTAGCTATATCTCTATTGTTTGAAGTAAACACTTGTTATAATGAAAGATATACTCGTATATTACCTTGAGAAAAACTGCATTTGACTTTGAAGAGGTTATTAATAACACCCTTTTATTTATTGCTATAGTATTATTATGAAGCATCTATCTTCAGTGATTTAGTTTATGCAATTTGTCAAGCTTATTTTCCACCGAAAATGGCGAGGCTATCTCAATACTAGAGATATTGCAGTTCTATGCAATTCATATAAAAAAACCAAAATCAACACACAATTTGGCCCTGGGAATCGAATTCGGGAAGTCATGACTGACAACCCATAAATGATATACTTCCACTACAGCTTGCCAGATCGAAGATATTATGTGCTAAATATAATATAGCGTACGTTAGTGATTAGTGCATTATACATAAATGACATACGAGTAGGGATTACATGAAACAGATGTTATCATTTTGATTGTTTTATGATTATGTGTTCATTATCTTTATTTAAATCAAACTTAACAGGTGGTTAGGTCGGTCATATGTTTGACCCCGCCTGGGTAGGTACCACCCAAATGTCTATTTTTTCCCGCCAAGCAGTAGTGTAAAGTCACTGTTGTGATCCGGATGGAAGGACATTGTAGTCATTGTATTGGAAGGACAATCTACTCGCCATGAGATTTAACATCTTACATCTCAGGATGACGAGCGCAGTGGAATGCCAAACATTGCTTGGTAATTCATGGTGTTGTTTGGTTTTGCTACCGTCCATGAGCGGTCGTATTGCTTACCATCAGATGAGTGGCACGCTCTTCTTGCCATTCATTGCAATAAAAAATGTATTTACATTTTAAATTGGGATACTTTTCACTTAATTCGAATATTATTTTAATAGACATTGAAATAAAACGATTATTTGCGGATTTTATCGCGGATTTGGTTTAATTTTAATTATTTTAATAGTTTTATAAATCTACGTACCGACTACCGTATGTGTTTCAACATATTTTTTATAACGTATGTGAGTGAGAATTTATTACGCTTTCACTGTTCAATCGATCAATATCAAATTTTGCATACATTTTGTACAGTTTTCATTGGAACAACAAAGGACATCGGGTTCTTGTTTGTCATTCTTAACTTCTGGGACTTTAGCAGAGCTTAAAAAAACGAATAAATATGCCAGTATGAAAGTCTAGAAATACCAAATAAATGAATTCATTGCAATTGGACATTATATCTCGACGTCATAGTCTTTTCAATCAGCGCATTGTGGTTTCTTTGACTTATTCAATTTAAAATTAACTATAAATATAAGCTGTGTTCAGTCTACCCATGCTTAACGAGAACTATGTAAATCTGTCTATATCTAAAGACCACTTCCAATATGTTATGTCACTAGTAATGAGTGCAGACGGTTATCAAATCAATGAGAAACGACGTGTGCAAACATTCGGCATTACCATAAGCAAAATTGACTAGGCAGTAGCACTTTACACATGAATAGATAATCATAAATAAATATTCATGTTAGAGTATAATAAGTAGTGGCTTTAATTTAAAATGACGTCATCAGTTTGTAGTCTGAAATAAATGGTGTTATAAACAAGGACGCTGAAGTTCGAACGAAAAGATTACTGTATGGTCTTGAGATTGGTCGGAATAGTGAAAGGTAAAGAAAATATATGTAAAAAAACGATGAAAAATCGTACCTATTCAATTTAATTCCATTAGGAATCACCATCAAGTTTCGATACTAATTATACGATCATTACTAGGTAATATAAATGCAAATCTGAGTTGATTTGTATCGTTTTCATGTACTAACCACACAACTGAACATAGTTATATTTTGCATACATGTTATTTCCTTCCGGCCGTTCTCTACATCCTATCTATCTTGAACAAGAGGTTAAAATACCTACCATTACTATGCCGGCATTCTAGTTTCTACGCTTCATTATACAAAGATAGACATATATACTTATACTACCTGGCTATCTATAAATATATGCACCATATCAATCTATTCTAGCTTTGTTAACTGAAAAATTAAATGCACTGGAATATCTAATGAAATTTCTTGTTCTACTATCTTGTTCTATTAGTCTTTAATTATAACTACTTAGAATTAGTCTGTGAAATATAAGTACCTAATCAGAAATACCCGTTTTATACCCATTGCCACAAGGCCCCGCAGGCCACAATATAAAGATGGTAGCTGGTATTTATTGTACAGGACTATCCTAGTTTAAGCACCAGCTGTTTCTCATTATTGTTATATCATAGCCTAAGCACTTTTGAATAAAGTAATACATCTTTGTTTGTTACCTTCGCTAAGGAAAGATTATTTAGATATAAAAAAATAATAAAAAAATGATTGTTGAATATGGATAAATTATGGAGAACGGCTATTAATCTACCAACTGTCTGTATACATTGAAATCTACATTAACGCAACCGTAGCCGTGGGCAATATACTGTATGTGTTTTCAGAACTTTCTCTGTGTTCCTTTGATAACACAATGCAGTATCATGTTTGTATGAATTACACGGAAGCGCACTATTACTATTGTTCTCGGAACAACAGCTCGCTGAAGGACATATGAGACGGTGAAATGAACACCATGTGTGTACAATGAAATGGGGTGACCGAGGGACCGGATTCTATTTAGAAAACAACAATTTTTACAATGTGAAATTGAATCCGTTAAAAACAAAGCAATTGACAAATACATGGTAAGACAATTTTTTTGATTATAGAAGACTAAAGAAAATAACGTTTTGTGTTGAACAAATACATATATTATATTACAAGAAAATAGGGTTCTGAGATTGGTACCATCTGGAACTGCTATAAAAAATTAATTATGTAAAATAAAATAATACTACAAACCGAAACTTAGGTCAGCCTTTTATATTGCTGTATATCGAAGCACATTAGAAATAAATAACGTGAATAGAATGAAGTTTAGTAACAATAAATAATCCAATGTTAAACTTGTTGAAGCGTATTTACTTAATAAGGTATAAAAGAATGCTGGTAGTGTACGGTATGTAGGTAGGTTATTTTATACGTATATTTTTTGAGACACTAAAAGATCGTTATCATAGCGTGTTATACATTTTGTCTTCATATCGATTGAAATCGCAGACTGTTAGAAATTATTTTGAATTCTAACTAGCCTCTAGTAATGTATTTTTATATACTGGCTTTCCTTTCCTAAGGTAATGCTAAGGTTTTTTTAACCGAAACCTATTGTAGTAGTATATTGTTGGTTTATACAATAATTATTATTTTGCCGAGCTAGTTAGTGCTTGATTTTTTATGTTGATATCATCTTTTATTAGTTATTAAATGAAACATAACATTCATTTACAACATTTTATTATAAAATATTATATAATAACAACATATAGGTATACGAGTATAAGAATATAATAACGTCATTACAATGTATAGGTTTAGAGCAAAGGTTTCTTGGGAAGGCTGAATGAGACTGTCTTATTTTCCAAGTACTGTTGGATGCCATCTTCACCCCTGTAAAAAGGAAAAATAAATATTAGAAGACAAAATTAAAAAAAGAAATTGTCAGTTATATGATAAACAGCAAAGAAATGCACTTTACAACAGCGATAACAAAGACATTTGTAACGCGGAACAATATCAAAAAACTATGTTATAAGTTCAACTTGAGGACATTAGGAATAACCATTTTATTATTACATCTAACACTACAACACGCTAATTATATCTTGTAAATTCTGGTACACTGTATAAATATACGTACAATTCGCGACCGATGCCAGACTCCCTGAATCCTCCGAATGGTGTCTGAGGAGTCACGTGTTCGTATGTGTTCACCCTGAAATACAAATAAATTAAAGTAATGCACATTTTATTTCGTATACTTAGTACACAGATCTTGGTGCTAGTATTTTAAATTATTTTTGAAGTTACAGTACAGTGCTTGTTAAATAATAAATAAAAAAAACAAACAAACCACACATAGTTGGTTTAAAGAACATACGAGTATTATCCCGCCAACACATCGGCCATTACAACTTCTATACGTTAGACCTGAAGCTTGAATAGTGAAAGTAGAAGCGTGTATTACCACACGACCGCCTTTCACCCCTCGGTAGCAAAGTGAGAGAAATGTTTTTTTTTTCAAAAATCCTTCAAAACCCCTCTACTGATTTGTCTAGCACCAATAGACTTGCTATTTGGTCTGCAATATTTCCTTTAAATGGCGACTAGTTACTAACCACATGGATCCAGCGCGGACGTGTTTGACGAAGGCAAGGGCGATGTTGATGTCATTAGTGATGACGCCGGCGCCCAAACCGTAGTTTGAGTCGTTGGCGCGGTCCACCACCTCCTCGAATGTCTCGAACTTCAGAATGCTCTGGACTGGGCCGAAGATCTGTAATAATATTGTCCATGTAATGCTTGTAGCATTAAGTAGTATTCGCTGGATGGCGGTCGCTTCCAAAAGGCCGCTAAGGAAATCCTTGGGCCTAAGTTCTATAGTGAACTTCCTGAGGCTAAAGAGTCCATCTCTTGAGAGAGATAGAGAATTATACATATTGGTATCCACAACTACTTGTTAGTAGTATTCTACTGAGCTCTACACTTGAGAAAGGTTAAGTTTTACAATTCTTCTATCTATATTTATACCAAAATGACGCTATTTCATTGACGTGTTATCTGCTTATTGTCTTACCTCCTCTCGTGCGATTTTCATGTCATCTTTAACATCTGCGAAGACGGTAGGTTGGATGAAGTAACCGACTTTGCCTTGGCGGTCACCGCCTGCGACGCAGCGTGCTCCTCCCTGCTTACCAGCGTTGATGAAGCCCATAACTTTGTTGAACATCTCGTCGTCGATCTGTGGATTAAAATCACGTTGTATAATTGCTTAAATATTTTGCACATGGTTCCGTTAGTTATTAAAGTTGATTTTTTTTATCTTATAGGTGATATGGTATCTGGTACGGCGCGGCATTTCTAATATTTCATCATAGGCAACCATGATAAGATCTAATCATAGTGAAATAAGTATTTTGGTTTCAATTTGAAGTCATCATTTTGTATTTAAAAGCTTAAAAATGAAGAGTTACAACATTTTAATGTTTATTAAATATGTTTTTATAAAACGCGATTTTGGGTACAAGCAATACAATTTTTTTACAGTAAGATTTCAGATGCTTAAAATTAACCGTAGTATCAGACTATTATTACTGACCTGTGGGCCCTGTTGTACATCCTCATTGTAGGGGTTGCCAACTGTCCTCTTCTTTGCGATTTCAGCTGCTTTTTGGACAAACTTCTCGTAGATACCAGATTGGACGTAGGTCCTGGTACCAGCAACGCAGCATTGGCCAGCATTGGCGAAGGCAGCTCTGTGGGCAATTTCAGCCGCCTTTTCCACTGTAACAATTGTAATTTAGATTTAACTTAACAATATTAAGGGGCAGTACTTATTAAAGGTGTATTTGTTATTACTACTAGGATTATTCACTGCTTTGCCCGCATAAAAATAGGTTCTGGGATAAATATCCCACTACATACTTCTTTGATGTATAGTCTACCCAACAGTAAAATAATTTTTAATTCGAACCAATAAAGTCATTCAAACAAATAAAAATTCAAACAAAATCGTTATATGCAATTATAGATAAATTAGCAACGGACGGCTCTTCGCTACCGAATATTAATTCATGGGTAGTACTTTAACGTATGTGTTTTCCACCTTCTTGTACTATTATTGCCATCCGTGTAGCTGTAAATATTCCACCATCAGGAACTGCTTTGCTAGTACAAGCAAGTTTCTAATTTAAATATTATAATGATTGGTTTTAATTTACTATACGTGTTCAGAATCGAATAGTACTGACCATCAGCGTCGTTGAACACAACTAGAGGACTCTTGCCGCCAAGTTCCAAAGTGACACGCTTCAGATTGACTGCCGAGGCAGCGCTCATAATAATACGGCCGACCTGTTGAATATATCATTCATTATTAAATACACCATATATGTGACTGTTGGGTGTTAATTATAAAAAAAATACACCTGGGTATTTCGTACTACGTAAATTATCGAAACTGTTAATTCGCTATTTTAAACCAATAACATTTAAAGTAGCAAATTCGATCTTTTAATATGTTAATTATATTTTGCACTTTTAATTTTATTTTATTGATAAACAATTGAAGGAATAAAATTTGTATCTATACTAATATTATAAAGCTGCAGAGTTTGTTTGCTTGTTTGTTTGAGCGCGCTAATATCTGGAACTACTGGTCCGATTTGAATGATTCTTTCAGTGTTGGGTAGTCTATTTATCGAGGAAGGCTATAGGCTATATATCATCACGCTATGACCTATAGGAGGAAAGCAGTAGTAATATTTCTAGCAAATACGAGGAAATTTTGTTCGTTTTTCGTGGTCCGATTGGTCGATATTCTAAACTGATAGTCAGAATTAAACATTTTGACCGCCATTTTAAAACGTGTATGCACCCGGGCGGAGCCGGGACCGACCGCTAGTTTATAATAAATAAAGAATTGTAAATCTTATCTACGAGTATACTGGCAATTAGTGTGATAAAACAAAAATGCCATTTTACAGTTTCGATAGTTTATGTAGGGACCGTCGATTTGTGGGATTGTATTTTTCGCAAATATTTCGTAGGGTATATGATTATTTGCTACTAACGGTCACATTAAAATTAACTTAAAATATCACAAACTTGGATAAGAAACTGTTAAACTGGAATTTATAATGTACTCATACATTATAAGAAACTTTTGTAAATGTAAAGTTTTAATATTGATAATTATTGTGATTTCGGTGATTATTAAAATGAAAAAAAAAAAAAAATCACCTTACACTTACATAATTCATCCGTAATAGATTGAGTTTTTAGCTAGAGATCTAATTGCTGATCAACTATATTTTCTAATTCAGAATTATACGACCAAAATGCATGTCATTAATTTTAGAAAAACAATTAAGATTATCTTGAAATATGTAATTGATTAAGCGATAATATATCCGCGAAAAATATAATTGATATAAAATATATAATTTAATTGATAAAATAAAATAATTGATAATTGCCATGTACCGTCATGTTTTGCAAATGAATGACATTATCGCAACATTATCGAAAGAAAATCCATATTTCTGATCGTGATATTTGTACGATATTGTCTTGAATTGCGAGTTGCATATTATTATGCCACTTTTTCTATAAAGCTAATCTGCCACTGTTGACATTATGTTTAGCCTTTGATTCCTGAAGATCTGGACTCAATTTCTAGGTCAAGCAATTTAATTTTAATCTTATATTCGATTAAATTCTGATATTATTTATTGCACTTTCGTCTTACTTTTCTATCCGAAACTACGAGAAACGTTTTGGTCACTGAGTTAAACTAAATATTTGTGAACCACAATAACAATTGTCTTCGGGGATCGAACCCTTGTTTTTTGTGGGATAGAAGTTTACGGAACACATAAGGCGATTCGTGGGTGTCCTGGTAGCACTTCTACCCCTATCCCTTCTGGGAAAAAGGCCTGAATTTATGAATGAATGTATGTAATATACACATATATGTATATTTTCCCAGACCAATAGGTTGCTACATTTATAGCAGCGCCTACTACAGGCGATCGATTACTTATTTCCTTGGCCAGATAGTTAATTAGAGGTGATCTACCTCAGTGGATCCAGTGAAGGCGACTTTGTCGACATCAGGGTGGTGTGTGAGGGCAGCGCCTGCGGTGGGACCGTAGCCTGTGACAACGTTGACCACGCCGGGCGGGAAGCCTGCCTCCTTGATTAGCGCACACATGGCCAGCGCTGTGAGAGGGGTCTGCTCAGCTGGCTTCACTACAGTTGTGCAGCCTGCAACGTAATTTATAGTTATAAATAGTTGTAGTATTCCTCTTTCACATCGTGAGACGGAACGAGGCGAAACGTTGGTGTCCTGGTTACTCCTTCTGGGAAAAAGGCGTGAGTTTATGTATCTATATATATAGTTTTAGTCACTCCTGCAGTGTTATGACTCAAACTCAAACTGAAATCAAAATTCGTTTGAAAGGATCAAAACATTCTATAGCTAATATAGGTTTTAAAAATGCCTATTAAAAAAAGCGTTAGTTTATATATTCAACAGTTACAATATTGTAATATTGAATTGGTCGTGTTATTCAAGCCAACGCACTTACATAACATTGCAAACACTATATTTGCAGATACGATAAGGTATGTAAAATGCAATAAAACGCGATAGTGATAAATTCGGCTGTAACATTTTTGAACATGTGTAATAATATGATAACATAAGTGATGGGTGATCATTTCTCGTTGAGGTGTTGTTATCGATGCACTTTTTTACTGTTGAAAAGGTTATTGTACGTATTTATTTTTTATTTTGTTGCAATGATTGGCGAGACGCGCATTTCGTTCGCCTGATGGTAAGCGTAAGTGATGAACATTAGCAAAATCAAACAACGCCTTGAATTACAAAGCAATGCTTGGTATTCCACTGCGCTCGCCATCCTGAGACATATGATGTTAAGTATCAATATGTCCAGTAGTTACTCTGTCTACAATGTCCTTCGATCCGAAACACAACAGTGCATTTACACTGCTGTTTGTTGCGTGAAATAGACATTGCGGTGATACCCCAGGTGACCTCTCACATATGTGAGACCTACCACCAGTATGAATTGAATCTTTTATTATGTTTATAAACATTACAGAAGTACACGCTATTACGGTAAAATCCGTAAAAAATAGTTTTATCAAGACACAACAATTACCATCAGCTGGCAATTCGGTCACTTTGCTATGCCAATACTAAAAGAAATAAAAAAAAAAAAAACTCACCAGCGGCAAGAGCAGGAGCGATCTTCCACACAAACATGGGGATGGGGTAGTTCCATGGCAGAATCTGTCCACAAACACCGACAGGCTCCTTCAAAGTGAAGGTAAGGACCTCACCATCTGTAAGAAAAATGAAATGAAATTAATCTCAATTGTCCATCTTTTATTTTTTGGTTTCAAATGTTTTTCTCGACTTGAAAAACGTACCTAAAATCTAGACTTTGTTAAGGATAGGGAGCGGTGTAGATAAAGCTACTTATGGTTCGCCTAGCCTATTTACTAAGATGTAATAGTCGAATCAAATTCAAAGTCTCTCAAGATCATAGTTCGGCGAGTGAGATTGTCGGAATCTAATACCCCTTTCCTCTGCCCAACGTTTTCCTTCCCTCTCTCCTCTTGATTTGATAGGAGAGCAAAACATACACGACCCAAGCTTTGCGCATATGGATGGGCAGCAGTGATCACTTACCATCAAGTAACCTATTTTCTCTTTAGTCCAGCCAATGCAATAAAATAAATATTACCAATAAAAAATATTTAACTATGCAGTTACCTGCAGGAATAGTGTTTCCCAAGATCTTGTCGGCTTTTCCGGCGTAGTACCTGATGATGCTCGCAGACCATTGTACCTCGCCTTCAGCCTGTTTCAGTGGCTTGCCGTTGTCCAGGGTCTCCAGATCGGCCAGGTACTTATAGTCCCTGTCCATCAAGTCGGCCAGCTTGAGGAGCAGACGACCTCTTTGGGAGGCATCCATGAGCCTCCATTCCGAGTAGCGGTGGAAGGCTTTCTTGGCTGCAGCTACAGCTAAGTCCACATCGGCCTGTTGATATAAATACATAGTTGCACATAGTACTAATGCCACGAAAATGGTTTATGATGTGGATAATAGAAAGCAGGGGAGCCTTTTTGGTCTCACAACACCTAGACTCAAAACAAATATTTGTGGGCTTAACAAATATTGGTCTCGGTGTGGGGAAGCCGCCGCCTCTCGTTTTACAGCTGTGTCTCAACCAACTGAGCCATCGAGGAGAAGCGAGATAGACTAAAACATTAAACATTCCTTTTTACGGGCATGGCAAAATAACCACACAGACATTTGACGGTAAGTACAGTGCGGTCCAAGTGGACTATTTATGGGCGACGAGCCAAATACAACTATCTCTCACTGATCCACACAATCATACGGGCCTTTTTAAATACCTTGTTCCATTTTGGAAGTCGATAAGGATAAAAGTTGTATATCAATAAAATTGTATGTACATAACAAAAACATCGTATTGTTACCTTATCGCCCTCGGCGACCTGAACAATAACGCTCTCATCCTGCGGGTTGATTGTCGGGAAGGTCTTCTTGCTTACGGAGTCCACCCACTCATTGTTGATGAACAACTGGAAACAAATTCAGTTATAAACAACTATTTATATATGCTATATTGTTTTGAGACTGTCTGAGCTTCAATGTTCTGTGTCACCTAAACGCGTGCCGTTAGTCCTGGCTTACAGAAGTTGCGGTTGCGGGTATGAAGGCGGGACAATACACAGATAGTAATTTTTTATTTGAGGTTAATACCTTTTTAGGTCATAATTGTTGTGTTCCGCTTTTCTACGGAGGGCAGTGGATATAAAAATAAACAATTCGTATGGATTTTACAATGCATTGCGTCTCATTTAATCGCCAAATATTGAGCACATAACTCCTTTACAACCAAGAGTCCATTGAGAGGGCTTGGGACATATTGCTACGCTTGGCCCTAGTTTGGGTTGGCAGACTCGTATGAAGTCTATAGAAAATCTTGTTAAAGAATTATATTATATTATAGCTCTTTATGTCTCACTAGGCCTCCTTAACTTCCATTTGTGCCTTGTGGCGGTCAGATGTTAATTGCTGCCACTTTGGAACATACAAATAAAATTTGTTTAAGAATTATTGAAGTGAAATTATACAGTGACAATGAAATTGTTGATTTTTTCGGATGACGACAGTAACGACATTGGACATGTTATACTAATTATTATCCAAACTAAATTAATACAAGTCTGTTAATAAGTTTACATAGTAATTTCAGGGTCGCAAATAATTGTCTTGTTGGGGTAGTGACATGTGTGGCTAGTCAACATTGAGTCCTAATGTGTTTGAGTTAATTTTTTTCCGTAATAGTTATGGTTCCATCTTAGGTAATTGGTTGAAACATCCAATATTAATTTCTAGGTTAAAGAGTATAATTTTCAAATCTGAAACGCATCATAAATAAATTCACCCAACTATGTTTGTAACTGACATACATAGTTCGGAGTTCGGACCCCACATTCAAAGCAATTAAGAGCGTTTATACCTTCCGCGCGCTTTTTGGCTTAAAAACAGGACTTTTCAAACGAGTTAATATCCACCAATAAACAATTTAAAGGAAATATAACTAATACTAATTTTAGAAAATGTTGTCATCTAGGGATTTTGGTGGAGAACATTATATATTGATAGATAATTTGTGAATACTATAAGGATTACTGAACCCAGGTTTCGATATTTAGGCCTCGAATGGCAATTTAGAAGCTTAAGATATCCGAAATCACTAAATATAAGATGAAAATAAAAATATTGTTAGACTAATAGGACCCTTATGGAGGGATTTTGCTAAGAAAAATAATCTTTTTGTGTTTAGTTCCTGAAAAATAAAAATTTAAACAATGCAAAATTATTCAGAAACTCCCGTCAAGAACATATTTTTTTTCACCAACTTATCGTACATATTTTTTTATAGCAATTGCATATTATAATAGAAGAACATCTTATCAATAAATTAACATTTTTATATTACAGCCAAATTAGTTTTCATGTTTTCTACAAATATTTTAAAAACCACTATAAAACACGCTGTCCGATTTGCAACAAATCAGACCGCCGCAAGGCCCTCTAGAGGGAGGACGTATCGCTCGTCGCTCCGGCCTGGCTGCAGTTGATCGTTGTCGTGCGTAGTAAAAATAGCCACGCGTGTACTGCGAATGCCACACCTTGGTACTTTGGTAGTAAAATATTTTATTTTATTTTTATTACCTACAATGATTTTGTTGTTAGTATAAATTATGTTTCAGATAATATAATGAGAAATAAAACTAAGTCATTTCTAAGCAATAAAAGGAAACAACATATTGGAAAGTTGACTGGAACAATACTAATGTTATAGCGTGAAACTATAATTAAGTTTGTTGTTTTTTAGGCTGTTTGGAAAATATATAATTGCTTTTTTAGGATGCGCTTATCTTCTATACATATAAATAAAATTGAAGTGTCTGTATGTAAATTGAAAATTTAAAAAATGTCCTACTACATATCGTTATATACACGATACATATGCCGAAAATTATATTAAAAAATTTTTGTCCGTCTGTTTGTTCGGGCTAATCTCTGAAATGGCTGGACCGATTTTGACGGGACTTTTATTGTCAGGTAGCTGATATAATAAGGAGTAACTTAGGCTACATTTATGTTAGAAAAATTCTTTATTTTAGAAAAATAAAGTAAGCAATGTCCAGTACCGCGCGCAGCTCACGCGCATGCTACCGCTGGGCCCTCACGTCGGGCGCCCCCCACCACTTCTCCCACCAACAAATCAATATCACAATTACAAAATATTGTATATAAAGAAATTTAACAATAAATGATAATTAAAATTTCATCTTGGGACTGAATGAGACGGGACATAAACCGGATATAACGGGACGGGAAATATAGACGACGGTGCGCGGGAAAAATATAGTTAGTACGCGAAATAATATGTTGTTGCTAATTCAATACTGGACTCAAAAGCTATCCGCACCCGGGCGAAGCCGGGTCTGACCGCTAGTACACCTATAAAACCGACACGTGGAACATAGCTATTATCCTAAAGAAAATTTAACAGAGACATGCATCGAATCGATATTAAAGCTATAGTTTCTCAATAATATGTCATGCATTTGTGCCCTGTATATTTTAATTCACTAATGGACTATACTCATGATTCTGAACCTCCTCTTAAAATTTGAATACTCAGAACAAAATAACCTTGTTTAATAGCATCGTCATATCGATAATTATAAAAGTTGTTATATTTGTTCCTCTTCCCATTTAATAGAATAAAAAAAGCATACACAGTACTAGTGATTTGCGTTCCATTATCATGGCAACCATAGTTTCATAATGAGTTTAATAGTATTTTAGACTAACTTACTAAATTTTAGATTAGTATTAAATTTTAGTTTAGATTAGTATATTAATTTTAAAGAAATACAATTTATTATTGTTATTAGATATGCGTACTACGATATTTTAGATAGCAGCGCTGTATAGAAAAAAATGGTATTAGAATAATTATGACATCTTTTAACGTGGATTGAAAAGTATCGAAAACGACACAGCTCGTCACATAGCAACTGGGTTATACTTATGACATCGTTTCTTCTAGCATAGGTATTAGTAGATCATTGATTTAATACATTGCGACAAATGTAATTGCGAGGCTAAATTATGTTACGTACTGTAATTTGAAATTCAATATGTTTCGTAGTTGTAAGGGGTTGTATGGTCCCTAACTCTATTCCTGTGTTCGAACGAGTGCGTGTCGGTTTGAACACGAAATCATTGATAAAACGTCCGCAGTGTCTACTGATTGAACACTGATTTGAATTCAACTTAACAATGTATTAATAACGATAATATGATTAGTACCTAAATTTGTATTGTTAATTACTCGTAAAGTAATATTTGTCTACTTATAATGTAAATAAAATATTTTTATTACATTATATTACCAATGTATAAATCATACGTTGCATTTCAATTAAATATTTGAAGCGCACGGATCAAAGTTGGTTGATCTGATTTTACAGCGAGCCGACGCGGCAGCTCTACGCACACAGTTTTGGTCGCCTATGTGTGCGTGAAATTAAACGAAGAAATGCCTATAGTTGACTTTGCGCGCAAGGTGTAAACGCTCTTAAGTCTTGTGCCGTGGGTCAGAAACTTCGAGAGAATGTTTAGGTTCACAAAAAAATAAAACAGAATATCAAACAAAAGCACGGTCTAGGTGGTAAGATTGCAATTGGTCGGATAGACGGTAAATTATTCTTTCTACGAGTACAACATATAATTTAAAAACATATTGCGCTGATACGCTATTGCGAATAAGGGCACGTTCATTGAACCTATTTCTATTTTTATCTGGCCTTATAATACAGTTTCCTTATTTATTTGTACTTTACGAGGTTTATTTAATAACCTAGCATATTTTCTGCATTGAATGTATGTGATATAAGTAAATAAAAAACATCAAAGGTGATTGCGAATCTTTTATCGTAGCAATCAGAAATTACGAGACTTCAATCTGAATGCACAAATATGTACGTTGTTAACTTGAAAATATTCCGATTCCTTGAGACCGAAGTGCGTTGTGGCCTGTTGATAAACGGACCAGCACACCTCTGACTTTTCGGAGTCATGTGTGTATTGATAGTCAATCACCACGCACTAAAAACGGTGAAGGAAAACATCGTGAGGTAACCTGCATACCATAGCGATTTATAAGAATTTCTATGGTATGTGAGTCCGCCAACCCGCACTAGGCCTGCGTGACGGACTATATGGTTAGGCCATATAGTCCGTCAATCGTACTCTCGATTGTAGAGTAGGCCCGTGCCCTACAGTGGGACGTATATGGGCTGATACAGATACAGATACAGTTGAGACCGAGCGGTAGAATAATTAATTTTAATTTACAACCCCATGAGTTTCGAAGTGTGTTGATATTCGAGAGTTCCTCGCAAAACATTTGAAAACATAATATGTAAATACGGAAAGGATCAGACCATCATATCAAATAGCGAAGTATCGTCAGCATACTGCAATCCATATACATGTACATATACGCCATACATTCCTCAGTGACACACTCGAATCGAATACTTAGAAACTAAGAAAGAAAATAAACATTGAAGCAGAAATCGCCAACACGTTAGATTATAGAAGTGGTCAAAAGTTTAATCGTTCTCAAGTGTAGAAAACACCTCCTATTTCGTTTTTAATGTGAATTTCCTCCTTTATTTCAACGGGTCCTAAACGTAAATTGGATCTGAAATAATATAAGAAATTACTGCGACTACGAGACATACTCTTAATACATTGGGACATCCAATACATTATTTCTTGAAATAAAAGAATATGCACCAAAAATATTATATGTATTCTTGCATGCCGCATGCAGAAATAATAAACATTTCATCTTAGTGTATTGTTCAATAACGTTTTATTCTCGATTATCGCCAATTCATCCCATGACAACTGAACTAAATGACACAGTATTTCAGCACTATCGTTTAACACATTAATATAGAGTTACATGATGGCCTATTGTGCGAATTGTATGGTCAATTGTAAATTGAATCAAGTGACGAGTGTTAGTACTTCTGCATTGTGATTTGTATACCCGACACTGCGGTCAACATTTGATATTTTGTGGTTTTATAACTCAGCATTACGTTTGAGCTACTTTCATTGAATGTACTATGTTAGCTCATAAAATACTCGTACTACTGAAAATTCCGAGTCTCCTATACAATCCAGTGTTTGATTTTGAGGGATTTCATTGAAATTGGTTGAATTTTTATAATTCCTTAAATAAATGAGAGGTTTTATAAAAACGCTTATATGTGCAATCATTGCAGTACTCGTGATATATCGGTTTTCGTTTTTTTATTAGTAATTGTTTGCTTATTTTTTATTGATCGTAAAAAGTCCTAACAATCTAGGTAATTTCTTTCAGACAGTCATGGTTGCAGCATTCTGATTAAATTCAGAGAAATCGGTTAAAACAATTTTGTACAATATGTTTTGTTGATTAACAATTCATTGTATACTGAAAGTTAATGTAAAGTCAATTCGTCTCTGAAATTAAATAAATTGAAAAAAAAAACATAAATTATAATTTATATTGTCGTAATTAGAATTAAGGTGAAATATAAAACCTTAAGTTTTTATGAGAGTAATATTCTTTTCCATGATAATACAACCTCATTGACATTAAACTCCCGGTAATTGGAGTTAAGAATATTGGTGTTAAAATAGTTGTTAATACTTAACGATGTCATTGTTTTTACAGCTGGATTTATAATAATTACCAAGGTGTTTAAACAAACTTGTCAAAGAAAGGTGATATAACATTTATTTTCGTTTTATTTTTAAATATTTTGTCTGGACCCATGAGCCATGAGCTATTTAATTTACGATTTAAATTTCGAGCCAGTTTTGGTCTTTTGCTTCAAATGTTATCCAGAAGAAAATCTTTTTATCCATGTTGTAAAATATTTAAATTATTGTGTGTGGGCTAAAACCTGCCTAACATTAGTATATGCAAAAATATTCCCGGGCAAAATAATTTCCTAATCGATCTATAAGATGAATTTAATTATTACATTTCTATGAGATTTGAAATAAATGTAAGGTAATGTTAGTATAAAGATTCACAAGAGTCCCACCGGCAAACTGCAACAACAGTTTGTCAGGCAATGTCTTTATTAATATCATCTGTTTATGTAGGTAAATATTTATACATCATAAACAAAAAATGATATTCAAGCCATGACTACAGTTCATTCATACTATATATAGCACTAGGTCAATGTCGGAATAATATTGCATCAAAATACCCCCTAATGTTTAAACGGTAACTATTTGAATAGTTTTATATTATAAAGTTTCAGAACAATGTATTATTTAATAAAACATCGCCTCATTAAATTATGCCTATAATACGAAGCTGATAAGAACATATGGTGCAAATATCTTCGAGAACAGCTTGTAAAATAAATAGCCTTGAACTTCAATACAACGGGCGTTGTTGACTACTGAAACGTATGATGCGAATATATACATTCTTAAATACGTAACCGGCATACAGTACTCAACTCTTTTATTTAAATACATTTACATGCACACCGGCATTATTGTCAGAAAATTTTAAAACATATTTCAGCTATCGTATATTTTGTGTTTTTCGTTCAAATTTATTTCAAAAATCGTTCGAAAGACACAAAACATTTGCTAACTAAAATATGTTTTAAGACTGTTTATTATTAATGCCGTGAAAATACAATAACTATTTATTCACTTCAACATTTCCGGCATATGATACATCGTATTACATTACTAGACTGCCTAAGAAAGAAATGTATATATTTAAAACGGCTGATGAATGAGATTTTCGCACAAACATTATAGCGTAACTCCTGTTAGCCGGGATCGATATTCGCACGCAAACAACAGACATCGAGGACTGATACTCAGCGATTCTCTTAGGGATACTATAACACGAAGCGAAATTGATCAGAACACAAATAGAAGTCGGAAACAAATAATTGTCCATTTGCATCAGCGAAACGGGGAACAAAGTATTGAAATTATTGATCTCAGAAGTATTGATGTTAAGTACCTCGGGATTTAATTAATGGGTCATATTATAAAAAAATCTAACCTTAGTATATTTCACTTCGGCAACCATGTTCGCTGATAACACGTGTGTCTACTATCACAGTCCAACTCGCAGTGGAGACTGGAGGCCCAATGCGATATTTCTGTCCCGTCCGAGCGGTAAACATAACGTTATATAATATCTCAGTACGCGTATCTATGAAACGCCGTGATAAGGGACTCACAACACTGTTTTTCTTGTTTTGTATAAATACATATATATATACTACTGACGGGCAAGGGCCTTCTCTATAATCGAGAGTACGATTGAGAGTGTTTAAGCCATAGTCCACCGCTGGCCTATTGCGGGTTGGAGGATTTTACATACCATAGAAATTATTAGAAATCGCTATGGTATGCAAGGTTTCCTCACGATGTTTTCCTTCACCGTTCTAGTGTATGGTGATTGACCATAAATACTCTATAATTTACATAAATACTGGGATGCGAAATAGTATCTAGTCTTTTTCATAATTTTCTATATACGTTGGATTTACGTAGTTTAGTCGCTAAATTACTCGAATCGGGAAAACGAAAATAGGGAAATCGAAGCGTAAGCCTTTCTTAAAATTGATAATGTAATTTGATTGCGTACATAGATTATAACGCTACTTTCACTTAATTTTTTACAAAATTGGGGCTTGTTTGATTATGATGATAACGGGATTATATATTATTGGTGTATTTTTTATGATATTTAATGACGATAAAAATATTTAATTCGAGTTTCTTCTTTAAGAAAAGAGCATTTGGGCTAGTGATCGCATATAGGCTGTGAATGTTGAAATCCTGCCTTGGATTACCTAGTTTAGCATTATAATATTTGTGTTTTTAAATACAAAATACTATATGGTAGGAGGCTGTGAATTGTGGACTATTGTAAATATTGATGTTATAACCATCAACATATGCGAAAATTATAAACGTATTAGTTTAGTTCCTGGAGCGAAAATTACGGATAAATTACATACACACGTGCTATTCAAGATGATTTGGTTTTTTTTTTTTGTGGTATACAAATTATTTCGACATGAATAACTGCTTAACACGCGATTGCAATTGAAGGCCAATGTTAAATGATATGTAAACATCAGCTGATTACTTTGTGACACAAGTGATTGAGTTCACACATCAAAATAAGCATCATAAATGGGAAAAAGCGATGTACATATACAATATATACTTTCGCCTTTTCTTCCAAGAAGGGATTGGTAGAAGTATAACCTGGACACCCACCGCCGTTTCGCGGTGTTCCGTCACACAATAGGGGGCAAGCCTATCTCCATATCAGGCAAAATTTCCTGACTTGGGGCTGATAATGAATAGAAAAATCCTATGTCATTTTTCCCGACCCGGGACTCGAACCCGAGACCACGCCGTTGTAATCGTACCGTAGTGCAACTGCGCCACAGAGGCAGCAAAATAATGTAATATAGATAGAATATTATGGTGTTACATAAGTCTACCCCCAATCGATACTTTTTCTGGCTCCGTACTTAATTTGAGAGGTATTGCAGTAACTTTATATTTACGAATATATATATTTTTTAACTTTTGGTAAGAACGTTTAATATTGCTATTTATTGAACTTTATATACTAATTTTAAGCCTTAAGAAATTAATGTTAAAAGCCTATAGGTATTATTTTTATGTAATTCCAACTAAACGACCACCTAAGTTAAAACAAATCAGAATAATTTGGCAAGAAATTTCATTTTTGTGTTGTATTTGTCGTATGTAAAATTGTATGAAATATTGAATGAATTATATTAATTGCAGTAATATTTTTTTATAAGTGCCCGGTTAATTTCTTAATCCCAGAATCGAATCTACGACCTAAAAGGTCGGTCAATTTCTAAACCCTAAATTCAAACCTTGGACCTGCATATACTATACAGATAAACCTACCAGGTTATGAGGTATCAAAATATGCATATCCTGTTGATCAATTGCATTAATAGCCCATTTTCAGAAAGCCCACATGTTTACATATTTATTTATGTAATATCCTACATATTGCACAATATTGGATAATCTAATTTTATTATGTGTAATTTCTTATCTGTACATAAAATCAACTATAGGTATTCGTTATTGAGATAAATATATATGTGTAGAAGATTTTTATATTGAATTCTATGTATATTTTGTTTTCAAACTTAAGATATTCAAAATTTATTTATTTTTACTTTATTGCACAAAAAGAAAACAAATACAAAAAAAACCCACATATTTAAAAAGTAAAATTGGCGGTGTTATTGTCGCAAGACAATGTCTTACAGACAACAGGATGGATTTAATTTATAATATATATTTTGGTGATGTAAGATCGAAAAGATGATTATATTTTGTATCAATCACAATCATGTATTCCAATTGTGATTCCTATAGTACTCGTATTACATACATATGTGAATATTATTATTGTCAAATGAATTACGATAAGGATTATATTTAACTTAAATGTATATTTCGGGCGATATGCTGGTTTTTTTTTATTGCAATGAATGGCAAGACGAGTATGTCGTTCGCTTAATGGTAAGCGATACGTCCGCTCATGAACGATAGCAAAACCAAACAACACCTTGAATTACGAAGCAATTTGACATTCCACTGCGCTCGCCATCCTGAGACACAAGATGTTAATTCTCAATATACCAGTAGTTACTCTGATTATAGTGTCCTTCAAACCGAAACACAACGGTGCATATATACTGCTGTTTGGCGGGAGAAACATTGCGGTGGTACTCTCAAATATGGGAGACCTACCACCAATTTTTGTTTTTGTTTTGTGAATTTCGGATATATTATTTTATCGGTGCGCTTGTTAAGTGTCTTGTTAGAACGAAGACATATTATGTGGTAAAACACAGTTTATCAGATAAGAGTTGCTACCAACTTATCGATAAGTGTTATGATCAAATTGCATAATGCATCGTAACGAAGTCAATTTAGCTAAAAAGAACCCGCATGACCCACTTTTAGGCTAGTGAAATTTGAAAGAAAAGTGAAAATAAATTGTTGATATTTTATTTGTAGTTGATACTGTTTTCACGAAACAGCTGCAGCTTGCCAACAATTCAAAGTATTGTATTATCATCCTCTTATTCGAAGGTTAAAAGTTGAAGTATTCAAAGACGAATCGAGAGCAGCATTATCTTCGGTAAACAAATTAACGTTTAATTATTTTTTACTTTCATACGGTAATGAAGTAGGCGATAAGAATAGTTTATCGTTTTGAGACCCCACTAGCTGTATCGTAGTCTGTTGAATATTTTTATGTTCGTTATCAGCGCTGAGTTGAGATGGAATATAATTGTTGATTGTTGTGTTATAACTCTTTTATCAAGTAAAGCTTTTAATGTTTCTATAATCTTCAACATCTTCAATTGTTCAGCTCTTACTTCGAGAATTTTCTTATCAATAATAATTTCCTTTTACTTATATTAATGATTATTTTACCAAAACACGAAGCATAATCCAAAGAACGGAAGCTAAACATTGTTAATATTATAAAATTAATCAAATCCAGTGAAAGAACGATACATCGTAGATACTCCCGTATTCTGTAATATAATTACACATCTAAGCGCCGCATGTCCAATTAAAAAGACTAAGGTGGTTACAAAACTATATGTTTAAGTAGGTATTCGTTTTTGTCTTAACAAAATCACAGTATTTGTCAGCTTAAGATTTTAAATTCACCAATCCCTGTCAGTTTAATCTACATCACTGCACATCTTAACGCAAAACAGTGAATGAATGTTAGGCAATAGAATAGTTTACGATTCAAGGTAAAATGAATGAATTCTAGCAAAATGACGGATTAGACGGATAGCAAGCTAAACTATCGTAACTCCACATACAAAGGGGACAAACCACCTAGCTAGATTTTAGAATTTCACTGATCTCCGTAGGAATCTCTGGAATAATATTTTCAAAAGTCGATATCTGGTTGAAAAGAGAAAGCCTCTCGGCCTCTTATCAGCCGCTTAAATTGTATTATGTATTTATTACCCTACTGATATCCCAATCGCTGTTGTTTTTTGATAAAATATGTTTACAAAACGATATCATTACAAAATAAATACACTTATTTACATGATATTCGATCGCCTTTTCTTTGCGTTTATTATGTTATGATTAAATATGCAACATTTTTTAAAAGAAATAATTGGTATTTTATAAAAGCTTAGAATCTTCAGAGGTGACGGCGATTTTGTTGGATTTGTGTATTTTATAACAATATTAGGAAATTTATTTTTTATTTTTTAGTTTATATATATGTAATTGTTTAAGGATATAATTAATAATACTTGTTGAAAATACAATACTATCTAATCGTTATTGACGTCTTTCTAATCACCTTTGATAATAATGAGACGGAAGTAAAACTACAAGTACGTTACTCATAGCAACTAAATTCTGCTCTAAAGCTAGTTCCATTGTTTACGGCATACGATATAATGACTTGACTTTATTATGTTTATCATATACAATTTATCATTTCATTACAAGGCTCATAATGCCCACTCCATACTATTTCAGTACATTTAAACTCGATCGCATCCAATTCCTTTCAATTCGCTGTGTCGACCATAACATCCTATTTTTTATTTAAATGGGCAATAAAATGCAATGCTCTTAATTGCAAATCAAATACAAAAACAAACACAAAATCAGACAATTTAAATATAAGACCTATGGTATAACAATGAGCGGCCTTATCGCCTCAAGCGATCTCTTCCAGACAACCTGTATACTCACAGTTTCTACAGGCATGTGGCAAAATTATTTAATAAACTTTTTATTCCAGGTTTGGACCCAGCTCGTCCCTTGGTATCAGCTTACGGGTCAAGGCAGTTCCGTCTGAGTCGCGACGACGCCCACGTGGTACATGTACTACACACGAACGCAGGGTTCCTTGGGGAAGAAGGTCAAATCGGCCACGTGGACTTCTGCATCAATGGCGGAAGACGTCAGCCAGGTTGCAAAGGACATGTCATGAGTTAGTATCCAGTTTTCATCGGAGTTGGCTTTGGGATCGGTTTTAAAACGTAATTTATTATGTTTTGTAATTTATTTATATTCATGGAAATATAGGTTAGAGAGTACTCTATGATCGGATTTATAATCATGATAGCATTGTCTGTAATGAATATTATGATAGTTTCTCGTTGAAAATTGTTTTCGAAATTCATTGAAATATTTTTCAGTGTTTTAGATTTTGCACAAATATTATAAAAGTTTCCTATTCCTTTGCGTGTTTGCGAGTATTTTTTACCTAAATACGTTTGTAGACATCGTTGTCGTAAAGAACAAAAAGTACAAATGAAGTGTAAATAGCGTTTGAAGCTTTTTGTGTTCTGATAATAAGTTTTTCCATTATTAGGATTGTTTGTTACAATGTAAATCTATGTCGCGGATAATTTTACAATATTTTCTGCAACTCGTTATCAATAATTTTCTATTCCTTTTCATTTAATTATTATCTATTAATCAAACAGTATTGAATGTGAGGTCATAATTTATTATCTATTAATTACACCACCTGTCCCTTGAATTTGTCTTACAGTTTAAATATTTTATTTAATATCTTAGGCTTTTTATTTTATGTAAAGTGACTAAACGGCTCCAGAAGGTAAGTACAGTGCTGTCTTAATATGTTTGGCGATAAACGATACTCGATCACCATCAGAACAACAAGCTTATGCTTAGTCATTGTTCTGAGCAATCACCAGTCGACACATTATCGTCCAGTTCACCTGTCCTAAATGATGGACGTATTGAACTAAACGACAGTTCTTTAAATTCAGTATACTGATGTACATATATGTATATTTCCACCTAAAAGGTGGAATGACGACCTGGTTAAGGTCGCAGGCAGTCGCAGGATGCAGGCCATTTCCAACAGGTCAATGTGAAGGTCATTGGGGGAGGCCTATGTTCAGCTGTGGACTTCCTGTAGCTGAAGAGTGAAGACAGAGAATATAACTGGGAAGTTAAGCAATTAAGCCAGAATCGTGCCCACTTTAAAAATTAGGATTAGTACCGAAAACTAAATGTTAGTATTAATGAATAGCACAAGATCATAAGATTTTAGGCACTGATTTTTTCTTGTTTGTGAAGGATTGGTAATGAATAAAACTACTTTCACTGTATCCGTATCATCATCATGAGTAATCAATTTGGTAGTAGTCAAGTAGTTAATTTGTCGAGCCCGAATAATACCATATTAATAAAGTTTGTTCTTCATGTCGCCAGGAATCGCTCGATGTAGTCACTTCATGAGCTCATGTTACTTCGCTGCGAGCGTGCGTCGAAGTTTGAAGCTCATTGGCGTTCCCTGTGACGGCTCTTGCCCCAAAGACAGAGGAAGGTGGGGCATCAGGGACAACGGGAAATCCGTGCGTCTTGGTGACGATGTTCCTGACAGGTTTGTATTTTAATCCCTGGTTATAAAAGTAATTATAATTAAACAAATCTAACATCCTTCCTTCAATCTTCCTCAGTAGCATGCATCGTTCCTTTATTTTACTGTAAATGTTGTGCAATATGGAGAAAACATGGTTTGATTATATTTATCAGATATGTACTCGTATGATCCAGCATCATGTTAGAGGAAAAATTATCGACACCCAGAACAGATTTTGCTGATTACACAAATGTTATCTCGATATGGGATTTAACCTGAATGATTCCTTCGTAAGCTAAGCAGAAAATTTTGATTATACAATTCATTTGATTTAATGATCTATTGCAGTATATAGCTGAATGAGGGGTCTTTGTTGTCTGGCCATTTACATATAAACATGCTACTTAAGCCTTGTATATTTATATTATTGTTTTTGTTTTAATGTGTTGGACTTGCGACAGTAAATGATTTTTCTTCTTTCTTTTCTTCTAATTGTATCAAAGGTAAGTACTGCGTTGGTTCAATCGCGATTAATGTGAGAAGTTGATAGCAGGGGTAGTGAAAGTATCTGCTTTCAGGCCATTGTCATAAGATACCTGTGGAATCTTTAAGACAGGTATTAGTGAAGTTGATCAGGCTAAGGATAATGTTAACAATATGGAATATTTTAGCGTTCAGATGATACTAGTTGCATTTCTCCATTCCTTTGAAAGCCTCCGTGGCGCAGTTGGTTAGATGTTGGCTGTAAAATACGAGGCCGCAGGTTGGATCCCCGCACCGAGACAAATGTTTGTAAGGCCCACAAGTATTTGTCTTGGGTCTGGGTGTTTGTGAGACCAAAAAGTCTCTCGTAATTTCTGATACCTACGACACGAGACTTAATGTGGGATCAGGACTATGTATGTGACTATTGGGTATTTATACCTGGCAAACATACGAAGAAAATAGTGAACGTGAATGTTTCCTAATTTTCGCGATCACCCTGTGATAAGTCCCGAAAGTTCAGACCATATTTGCATTGTCATCCCGATATAAAGAAATTGCAAATTACGCGTTTTCTTCTGATTATAAAATCAGTAATTAATGACATCACCTTCTCACTGTATAATAGAGCAAATCATATAATCTTGGTGAATAGGCAATATTTTATCGGTGTTGGTGCATTTGGTGTGTTTGTACCGTCTGGTCTTGACTGTATGCTGAACGAAGAATTTTGTGACTCGATTTCAGATAAAATATATCTTTAAGATAACAAATTTTAACTTGTAGAAACATTCAATTTTGTGTGTTTTTTCCTGTTTTAATTTTATCAATGAAATGCAGTTTTGAATCTCATTTTAGAGGGCGTGTAACTTTTTGCTATCATTAATTACTCGTATTAATTAGCCAAAAAGTGCACGTCAGGCTGATAAGCAAACCTAAAATAAAGCTGAAAATGATATACTGATTACATGTAAACGAGAGTCTTGACAGCCTCCGTGGCGCAGTTGGTGAGACGCCGACTGTGAAACGAGAGGCGGCGGGTTCGATTCCTGCACCGAGACAAATGTTTGTAAGGCCCACAAATATTTGCCTTGGGTCTGAGTGTTTGTGAGACCGAAAAGTCTCTCGTTTTTCCTGATACCCACGACGCAAGACTCGATCTTAGTGTGGGGTCAGTACTATGTATGTGACTGTTGGGTGTATTTAGTCTTTAGATGAAGTTTGCTTAAGAGTTCCAGCAGTGTGGAAATTATTGCGGGAGGCCTATATTCAGCAGTGGACCTCTAGGGTTGACGATGATAATGAAAAATGGGCTTTAAAATATAAGTTTTATAAGAAAATAAAAATAAATCTATTGTTCCAGCACGCGGGGAATGTACTGCATAAAAATCGACCACCAAGAAGATTGCCCCTTCGATTAACATTAGCGAAACATTATTTTGTTAATATAGCTTGTAATATTTATTGTTTAGACTTAAAAATTTGTTGATTTTATGCGGTGTTTTATTTATTATAATATGTAAGTAAATATTTTTTATATTATTGTATTAAAATTTAAGTAAATATTGAAATTTGAATTTATTATGATTAAGCATCATAAATGCTGTTAACGTGCATTAATTTCTGGTACTGTAAAATACACATCTTTGTCTCTCCCTCTTCAGCCAAAGGAAGTCCATTGTTGATCATAGGCCTTCCCCATGGATCGCTACATGGACCTGTTGGAAGCGGCCTGCATCCAGCAACTTCCTGCAGCCTTAACCATATAAAAACATATATAAAGATATACAATAAGATGGTTATTTATTTTGGTACAAAAGTAAACAACAAAAATATCATGCGGATTTCGTCTTCGTCTTGGGAGACAATTCCACTTCTACCACAGAGCATGAGAAGTTGCATTCATCGCTGTAAAACACTGACTTGAACGTCCAGTTGCCAAATAGAAACATGCCATCATAATATGTCTGTGCTATTTCTTGTATATCGACTTTGAAGTTGTAATGACCCTGGTGAAAAAAAAAAACAATCTAAATTATTTAGCCCCAGTTCGAGATGCATGCTGTTTCTTATGGGACCAAAAGATCCATGTTAAACTTTTACGTGTGCCTAAAGAGACATTGAGAGAGCGAATGGGTTAGTAAAGGATTTGTCTACGAATGAGAAGATGTCACCGCAGTGTCTATTTCTCCCGTTAAACAGCAGTGTAAATGCACTGTTGTGTTTCGGATTGAAGGGCATTGTAGCCAGAGTAACTACTGGACATATTGAGACTTAACATCTTATGTCTCAGGATGGCAAGCGCAGTGGAATGCCAAGCATTGCTTTGTAATTCAAGGTGTTGTTTGGTTTTGCTACTGTTTATGAGCGGTCGTATCACTTACCATCAGGAGAACGGCATGCTCGTCTCGCTATTCATCGCAATAAAAAAAAAAAAAACGAGTATTCAGGCTTGTATATTCTCAGTTAGTCAACCACAGGGCATCTGCTGTAGCTAATTAAATACGTGAATCAATTGTGTTAAAACGAGTGGTCAGTTTGTTTGTATTTTTTTGTGAATCACAAGATCATTATTGGATCCATTGACGTATTATACAAGAGCGGACATCGGAACAAAATCTCCGTGTATTGTGCTGGTACAGAACAGAACAGTATAATGAGATTACAGAAGGAGTGGTACGTTACTGTTTAATTTTGTTACAACCATTTTGTTTGCAGATGTCTCTCTCGTATAATATGTTAATGATCGCAGTTCTTTTAATACTGAACAAACGTTTTATACAGGTCTGATACAATGTTTACGTAAACTCGTATGTAATTTATAGAAAACCAAAACCATCTCAACATAATATGGTTCTTCAAGGTACAATAACGCAAACAAATAACTCTATAAAATATATTCTATGCTATTTATAATTCTGCGCGCTTCTCAACAGCATCGTTGTCACAGCTTTAAATGGATAATCGCGCATACAACTACACTATTTATGGAGATCTCCCACGTACGGCGGTGTTCAGTCCAATTTTAGACCTAATGCGAAGACAGAATGTCTGAGAATATTTGTACATTCAAGAGATTAAATAACGTTTGATTTTATTTATCATTTATCAAATCTTAGGAACAATCTTATGATTCTGTAATAGATTGCCTATTGGACTTCAATTCTTGTAATTAAGAATTAGATAATATTTTTAGGATCGAAAAGATAATGTGCTCTACGTATTACGTAAGCATCTACAATATACATTACACATATTTATAATGAAGGGATCATTTACAAAAAAAATATTTAGTTAAATTAATATTAACCGTTTAAGACACTAAAAAGGGATCCTTCCATAATTATTTATACACTTCACTATTAGTATTTGTAGCCTTGTAACTGATCATCTATAATTACCTCTCTTTAAGTACACACTTCAGATACCACTACAGAAATATCTTGTAAATTATTCTAACTTCTGTAGTATCCATTTCAAACACAAGTAATTAAATTCTTGCATAACATATATGGCAAACTATCTCGTACTACGTACGTATAAACCTGATTCCCGAGTTCGATACTCTGTGAGATATCTGCCAGGCTTTTCTATTTATGAAAATGATTTACTAGAAATTTTCCTCACTGAGAAATTTCGCTCTCTCCTACCTTATAAATGGAAAGCCACCGAAGTCCTTGTATTCTGTGTCCTCGGATATTTTGTTTTCATTTACATCATAAAATGTTTATTGGGGGCATTAATAATTAATTCAACAATCCATGAATAAAATTCATATTCCGCGGATCTCTTGTAGTAAAAAGAAAATTGAAAAGAATCAGAACAACAACATCAAACTCATACCTTTAATATCACGCAGTTTTTTGTAACATTCATCATTGTATGAAACAACGGTCTTAGAAATAAATGGTCGCACGGTTTCTTCATCTGCAGTCTTACAAACTCTTTGCCTTTGGACAAAGCTACAATCTTACCCTGGAATAGATTGTAATAATTAATTTTCAGGTATGATAATCAGAGAAGATGGGACTACCGATGTGATGTCTGCATTATACCTAAGATTTATAAAAAATAAATTGTAAAGTAACCTTTGTATTCAGGTACAATAATCGCTCAGTTTGTTGATTTTTTTATTGCAATGAATGGTGAGACGAGCGTGTCATTTGCCTGATGGTAAGCGATACGACCGCTAGCAGTATAAACAGTAGCAAAATCAAACAACACCTTGAATTACAAAGCAATGCTTGGAAATAGCTACTGTTACTGATTAATCTGTCAATCGTATCAGATTAGTATGAAAGAACAAAAGACTGTTAGGTTAACCATATAGATTTGAAATGAATTTTAATTCGTTGTGATCATATTTATTAAGTTAAATCCATTCGCTGTTTATTTTAATTTCCATTAAATAGAAATATCTATTACGGAATAGAAATACTAGAGTCAATTAATTTACACTATTTTATCATGCCGACTGATTTTTTTGATATGAAAGCAATCGTAACTGTGATACAGAATTGTAATTAAACGGCAGCTATCTAATCATAATATGAAATACGCCTATAACATTCCGAAAACCTTAGTGAATCTGAAAAATCCCGATTACAATTTTGAATTTAGTATATGTTGTATTGTGTTATATTTCCCTCTCTCCCTCTCGCCCTGTCACATCGTGGGACGGAATACACAAGGCCAAACGTGGGTTGGTTGGTAGTGCTTGCTTACCTGGTTGCTATCAAGGGAGCCTCTGACTATTTCTTCTGGTAAAAGGCGTGAATTTATGTATGAATGTATGTTATAGTCAAATTATTACAATTTAAGTACTGGTGATTTTAAATTGACTACACATATTTTTTATCGAAGTCAAGAGAAGAATACTTATTAACGTATGGTAGAAAATATTAAAATTTACCCATAAATAAGCCATTTATTTACATTTAAATATCGCAACTAAAGTTCAAATTAGACTAGATTAGGTATAGTGATCTGTCATTTTTATACACAGATGCGCGTAATTGTGTCTGTAGTTTTTGAATTGAACTTCTTATGACCGTGCGTATTGTATTATTATTTGTTTTGTGAGGAAAAAAATCATGAAAGATTTTGAAAAAAAAAATAATAGTGATATTCATGATTTTGAACCTGCTATGGAAATTTGAATACTTAGTGAACGCTACCTCTATAATAAAGATTGTGCTACTAAAAGCAGCATTATATCAAAATAGTCGATTACTTCTATGCTATATAAATAAATAAATAAATAATATCCAACAGTCACATACATAGGTCCTGACCCCACACTAAGATCGAGTCTTGTGTCGTGGGTATCAGGAACTACGAGAGACTTTTCGGTCTCACAAACACCCAGACCCGGAAGAAATATTTGTGGGCCGCACAAACATTTCTCTCGGTGCGGGGATCGAACCCGCGGCCTCTCGTTTCACAGGCGGCGTCTAACCAACTGCGCCACGGAGGCTGTCAATAAATAATGATTATCAAAGAATATCAAATACATAAAATCTAATTACACATATTCTAATAAACTGACCTTGTTCGGCGTCGTATTTTCTTTCACTATTAAATCGTAGATTATCGCAGAACCATTGATTACATCAGCTGATGCGACGCAGCAGTCTCTACGTTTGGGCCCCTTGCATTTTTCGAATTTTCTTACTAAGAGATTGAATGGTCCCTACAAGTTGAAAACTCATAAATGTTACTGCACATTTTTACTATTTTAATATCAGAAAAGAAGCATTAGCTTTACTTACATAATTATCTGATTCATTTGAAGATACATAATAGAACACAAAAAATGATACCAAAATTGTATACCTTTTTAGCATTTTGATACTGTGTAACAACAAAACGTTTATAAAAATTACCTCTAAAAAGCGTTCTGTATCTGATGGTATGGTGTAGGTTATGGATAATAATTGGGTACTTATACAGTATTAGTTAAACGATCGTGTCCATTCATTTTATTTTAATAATAAACGTATTCATATTCATCTTTGGGATTCTGTACATAGCTTGCAAAATTTAATACGTATTAATCAACCTAGAAAAGTCCAGTATCAATAATAAAATAGGTAGAAGAGATTTGTTTGTCCATATTGTTTAATTATAGTTTTAAGAGCCAGATATAGCCACCCATTCTTTTAAAATTACGATACGGTGTTTAATTATTTTCTTTTCTTACTGTGGATTTTATGGGTTTAGTAAAATTGAATGTAGTTGATATACATGACTCTAAAGAAACTGATAATGTTGTAGTTAGAACTGATACTATAATCAACAAGGAAAATGACGTTGAACCCCTTGAACAAAAAAGACGCCAGAGGTTATAGACTTTCCCGCTAATAAACTAGTAGTGGGTACTATTGAAACTCCTGTCAGCCAGGATCAACAGTGGCATAGAAAAAACCCACACCGAGCACCCGAATTCAGCGAGTCTCTTGTGGATACTTACTCATTAATTAATCAGCAAGAAAAAACAATTCCTATTTAAAACAAAGAATTGAGATTAGTTATTTTAAACATGGAGTTTGTTTATTTGTTAAACCTTTTTAGGCATCATAACAACATTCATCATGGTACAAAAGAAGTTGCAGTCGTTTCCAGCGAAGACAGATCTAAATGTCCAATTGCCGAAGAAATACTGGCCGCCGTAATATTTGTCTGACACGTCCTGGACATTCGAAGTAAAGACGTAGTGACCCTGAAAAAAGGTTGATTGTTTTTTTATTATAGAAAACCAAACGTGGAGCATCAGCTCTTGGTCGTATTTACACAGTTCATCCAAAGAATGACGAATGTTTGTATTTGCGGTTGTCGCTGGTAAATGTTCTGCAGTGAATTCAATGTGGCTGAAGAAGAGGAATGTTTTTTGTTACTGAGAATGATGAGAGAATAGCTCGGCTGATGTAAACGTCATGTCTGCCCATTAACAAGAGCAACAATACTAAGCAAAGCACAGCACTTCACTATGCTCGTCACTCAGAGAGAGAGTAGATTATGTCTGAAATTCCAGTGATTTCAATAGCTACAAGGTCTTTTTAACTAGTAAAACATTGGCGGCAGAAATAGATTGAGCTATGGTAAGTACGTAGGTCTCTCGTTTACGAAGGACCTAGCATCAAAATTATTTACAGATACATTCCTCAGAATATTCCTCGTATAGGTATACCATAATATCCTGTGTTATGGTTCTTCGTCCACCAAAACAAGCAAGGGCGGATCCAGGGGGGAGGTCATGGGGGTTATGACCCCCCTCACCCGGCTATCTTTAGATTAATCACAATTAATTCTTTGTATGTCGATAAATAAACAAAAAAGGATGTGTATGTTCAAAAATAACGGCTGCAACAAACTTTAAAAATCATTATTACGAATTTGAGAACTGAAATCGTACTATATGACCCCCCCTCTGGCGTAAAAAACCTATATGACGTAAAAGCTGGATCCGCCCTTGAAAACAATGAGTGTTGAGAAGACATTCTTTTAGTGTGCATTAAACACAAAAAATAATGTGTTGCAATAAAAGTATTTCTTCGCAACACACCATTGCAACTTAAATAATAACAACTATTTCGAAGATTACTGAAGATAACAGATAAGTGCGAACAATGGCAAATGGCAGATACTAGCTGAAATAGTAGGCCATAAAGATTAGGTACATTAAAGAAGTTAAATGAACGGACGATTACGTGAAGTCTTATTGTAAAATAAAACTCGAATACTTACTTTGGCAACAGCACAATTTTCTGAAATATTCAAATAGATTTTAAACAATGATCTAATTAAAAAGTGGTCGCATGGTTTCTTCATTTGGAACTTTAAAACTTCCTTTCCTTTTGCGGTAGCAACGATTTTCCCCTGAAATTGATGCAAATGATTTGTTTAATAAATAATTTAAGATAAATCAATACTTATTATTTATTGTTTAAAATTAGCAAATGTAGTTGAAGCGCTGTGGCAATAGCGAATTAATATATAAGAATTTTATTTTACTCCAAATTATTATTATGTTTGAAGGACATGTAAATGTAATAAATAACATTATTTGCTGGTTACTTTTTTGGCCTGTGCTATAATGGCCTTATTATCGAATCAATATCTGTTGCAACTGTATCGGCCCAAGCCCACGGCGTCCGACATTTGGCTTGTTTGTATATGGCCTCCACTGGAAATACAGAGCATAGCCCTTTCTATGGCTCGTTGAGTGGCTTTAAGCCTTCTAATGAGGCCCACAATGAAAGGCCACGTCTCGGTGCCGTATATCATCACTGGTAACACACAACTATCGAAGACTTTCGATTTAAGGCACTGGGGTATTTTGGACGAGAAGACTTCGCGAAGTTTCCCGAACGCTACCCAACCGAGTTGGATTCGACGATTGACCTCTCTCTCGAAGTTGGACCTGCCTAACCGGACCACTTGTCCTAAATAGACATAATATTCGTCTACAACTTCGAGAGGCGAGTCCCCAACTCCCCAACAAATGTTTTTAAATTATTATTTTTTATTGTTATTAATAGTCTCTTTGTTTATTTTAAATCACAAAACAAACATCATCCGTACGAAAATGTAAAGATATATCTACTTAAAAAAATATTCAACGAATGATAATGACATTTTTAATAGTGTTGCCATAATTGTTTTTCTTATATGCCAATTGTCATCGCAACGTACTATTTTAAGTTACACTTTACCAATTTATTTGATATAGATATAAAAAGTAATAAAATCTAATCTTACAGTACTAAGAACGAAGTTTTCTTTCACATTCAAATCATAGGTTAAGAATACGCCTTTGCTGACTGATACAACTGGAGTGCAACAATCACGCCGTTTGGGGCCTCTGCATAGATCTATTCTCTCCACGTTCACTGTCATACGACCCTATAAATAAATATTGTAATGGTATCAGGACTGCGACCGAAAACGAAGCCAGTTTACAGTTCTTCAGACAATGCAAAAAAAATTTGCGAAAATAACAGCGACTATTTCTTTGATTTTTTTTCCTATTGTCGTAGTTGCATTTAGTCGCAATGTATAGTTTTTGTTCAAATAATAATGTACACCCTTTTATTTTTAAAGACGCTATGTACGCAAGGGTTAAAATAATTATTTTAGCAACAACTTTGGATTAACCACCCAAACACGATGATATATAAAGTATTTTTTTTTTTGCGATTTTTTAGTTGTTTTGTCTTATTGGTAACTAAAACTACTATTCGGCTTCGTTTTCGGTTACAGTCTTGATTTACTCTGTATTCATGTGGGATTCTTTGTGCTATAATTTAAAGTTAAGTTTGTCAAAGTGAGTTTACGCAACTGGACATAACGGCGGGTGTCTATAACCTGCCCATCTGTAACAAACAGTTAAAATGGCTATCTTTAGTGTATGTCGATGTATTTTATGGGTCAGAAAATAGTCGCATATCATGGTATGGTGTACTTATAAATGATAAGATGACATAAATTTATTCTATCTTTTTTTAATGTACCATGAAATTGCGATTTTAACGGTAGATGTTAAAGGTAGACAAGTTATGGATACCGGTCATCAAAGACTTGAAGTTAGGTTGGCAGCTAGTCGTAAAATGAAAAGCCAAATCCTTACATAATATATCTAAATATCATGCAGCATAATAACATCCATTTTAATTATAGTCACATTAAACATGCTTTTAGTTGCGAATCATCATAGATCTAGTTGTCTTGTAAACAACTCAAACGTAATAATAGGCGTACTTATGTGTCAAATGTTAGATATTTAATTGTACTACTTCGTAATTGTGTTGCAATTTGAAATATCTCACGTAGGTGAATGTAGTAAAAAAAAATGATATTCAAAAAAGGAGCAGGTCATATAAGATTCGATGGTTATGTTTTAATTTGATCTAAAACAATAATATAAAAAGGGAGACTCTATAATGAGAAATGAGAAACTTACATATTCCTTCGGATTTGCAGCATCTAAATAAGGTATTATACAATTAAGAATTAAAAGTAGTTGTTTCGCGTTCATGATGAAGTAGTTATGACAGAATTAAATAATAATAGTAATGTAACCAAACAAGGCGTAAATACTAATTGCTTTTTGAGTGAGTTGGGTTCTATTCATGCAATAGTTATCTATGCATCTTTTATTGTATATTTTTTCAAAATATTATACACATAATATGTGTATTTATATTACATATTATGTTATTTACTTTAGAAATCGATTTTGCCGATTTTGGGGGCAATTTTAATATCCTTATCGGCTATGGCCTTTTTTTATTAATTTCCTGATGTAGTCATATTCTTCTAGATCCATGGTTCCTAACCTTTTTAGGTCCTTTACCCCTATAATCTAAATAGTGTGACTGTTTTTACCCCTCCTCGAAACAATGATCTCAAACAACTCGTGTTAATACATAGACTTTATTAAACTTAAAACGATGAATAATAACTAAAAATAAAATAACTTAGTAGTTATTTTACAATAATCAGTTATATACATTGGTATTATGAATACTTGTGTTTACCTGTTATTTATATTGCTTGTATGTATTTATTTATAAATGTATGCTTATATACCATCTTTTTTTTTCAAGAGGAAAAGCTATTAAGCTCCCCTTTCGGTACCCCGGGGGAGGGACTCCGATGACCCCTTTAGCATTGCCTGCCACGACCTCCGACTATCGACTATGGAGGGAATCACAGCCGAGAGCGAGAGGTCTACTTCGACGGCTGCACGGAGTATTATGCGTTCATCATCTCACCCTGGACACTCCGAAATGCTTATATACCATCTGCCCGATACCCTTAACACAAGCTTTAACTGGTTTACATTGGCCAGATGGCAGCTTAGATGGCCGTGTGTGATATATCCCCCGCATTTATTATTATTATTTAATTTATTATGCTTTTGAAATTTTATAATTTTTAATGCCAAGGTTGGTGGTACTGCTTCGCATTTATAAGTTTGGTAATATTAGGTTTTGTTTCACTTAAGACAACAACTAGCTCATTGTTACCCCTGCAAAATACCAGTTTTACCCCCAGGTTAGGAACCACGGTTATAGATAGCTGTAATCGTACGTAATGATGAAAATCCAGTGATAAAGGCCCAAACAAACTTTGTCGCTTTTTGGGTTCAGCCAGTATGTACATTTATCTAGATTGGAGCTGCCTAACATAATTACCATGAGGTTCCAGAAGTAGTTCCAGGTGATCACGCGAATTTAGACTGGGACGCTACTTATTCTGGGACATCTGGTGTAACTCGTGTTACGCGAAACGACAACTGAGGGGCTTTAGTTAGTATACTGGTGTGTGTGGGTAGGATTACACTATCTGTAAGACTGCGGGGCAGGAAGGCTTGTACTGGTCCACGGCCGTCTCCATGATTTCCGAAGAACAAATTAACAGATTGCTTTCTGTTCACTAAAGTTCAGTAAGGTGCGTTGGGTTAACACAGTAATAGTAGTGCGTAAGAACGTAAATTCCTATTTTTTACATGAGTTCCTCCTCCTTCCTTGTATTACAGTATTACCCCAACGCAATTTAGTATTTTTTGAATGGCTAGACGAGCATGCTGTTCACTGATGGTAAGCAATACGACTGCTCATGGACAGTAGCAAAAACAAACAACATGTTGAATTACAAAACATTGCTTGGTATTCCACTGCGCTCGCCATCCTGAGACATGAGATGTCAAGTCTCAATATATATAGGTATATTTAAATGATTAATTTTATTTATAGTTACGTTTGTATATCCCTCAAGCACCTATTATTTTCCCCTACCTCCCATAATAAGCGGATAATGACGTATTTTAATAGGTCTAGTACTACTAATGATGAGACGGGTCGTTACACACGTAAATACAGGACAGGCAATATTTTTCAATGGAATTTTTTGAGTGTTCAAAACATTACATTTTATAACCACTATAGTGTACAAATAAGATTATATCTTTACTCGTAATATTGGATACATTCATGTATAAGATAAGGCAAAGCAACTTATTATACCTAATTTTTTTTTCATTATGTCCATATTGTTTTGTTTTCAATGTGAAGCAATCCTGAAAAAATAGTTTTATTTCTATAAAAAAAAAAATATATACTTAGTTTTAATTATGACCATTGCCAATAGGGAAATGGACATCATTGGTGCATTATGAATGATTGATGTTCAAGAGACAGTAGGAATGGAAGCATTGGATACACCCGAACACACGAAACACGAAAACCTGGGAAAACATCGTGAGGAAGCCTGCATACCATAGCGATTTACAAAAAAATATATGTAAAGTCCGCCAACCCACATTTGGCCAGCGTGGGGGACTAAACGGCCTAACCACATTCAATCGTAGTGTCGATTGTAGAGGAGGCCCGTACCCTGCAGTGGGAAGTATATGGGCTGATACAGATACAACCTACTATGTGTTTCAAGTATTCTGAAAAACGAACAAAAGTTATTCCAAAAGAAATGTAGTTTATTCAAAATTAATTTATGCGACTAAAACTTATATAAACTTTAAAAGCCATTGCTCCAGTTAATAAAAATCATATTGTTTATTAAAATTATTCATTTCTTAGGAGTGAAATTTAGCTGAATAATATTGCATATGAAATTACAATTGTTTCCATAGAGAACTGTCTTAAAAGTCCAGTTGCCGTATGTGTACATTCCGTTGTAATAAGTCTTGGAGATTTCTTGGATGTCGACGACGATTTCATATAAATGCTGGAAAAAAAAGAATTGATGCTTGTTGACAAATAAAACGCATTCTGGCGAGTCAATAGTTGCAGGCTCGAATCCCGGGTAATGCTTCAGACTTTTTTTAAATAGAAGATGGGTTCGCGTTTGACCGCGAACTGCCTGGTGTTAAGCAATTATGCGGTTTACGATGCAGCACGCTGACCCAAAAGGTACCGATTCACTCGCGATTTAATAATTCCCGAAAGTCCAAAAGTCCCTTTTGGGTGTCATATGTTTACATATAATATCAATAACTGCCTAGGTTGCGTAGTTGTACTTCGGTACGGTCACCAACTGTCTATCAATTAGGCCGTAAGAGTACAAGAAAAATTGAAATCAGGTAGCCAGATGGTAGTACAATAATAAGCCAAATTATACCTGAATATGGCGGAAAAGTTAGGTTATTTCGAATAGTGCAATTTAAAAAAAGTATTTAATAAATATAACAAAAATAACAAATATCATCCATCCATCCATCAGCCAAAGGAAGTCCACTGCTGAACATAGGCCTCTCCCAATGATCACAGTGACCTGTTGGGGGCAGCCTGTATCCAGCGACGTCTCGCGAACTTTACCGGGTCGTCTGACCACCTTGTGGGTGGACGTCCTATGCTGCGCTTTCCGTGGCCTCAATTCGAGATTTTTTAGCCCAGCTGATTATTAAGATAAAGTGTCAATGGGCGGGGCACATATCAAATATGCAAAACAATCTTAAATTATAGAATTTTACCTTTACAGCTGTACAGCTCTCCGACATATTAAAGTAAGTCTTCAACAATGATTTTATCAACATATGTTCGCAAGGTTTTCTCAACTGGTATCGCATCAAATCTTGTCCGTTTAGTTTCCCAATCAGTTTCCCCTGCGAACCAAATATTGTTATACCAACAATTAGCCCAGCATAATAAGGATGTTGACTCATATTACAAACACGGGTTTTTTCTTCTAAATAATTGTAATCTGATTAAGTATGTCTTTTCACAATGTTGTCGATGATCGTGATGTAGGGCAAAACTCAATCGAGTGTATGATTGCCTTAACTGGATATTTGTAATAATATGTTTGTATTAGTTATTAAATAAACGACTAAAGAAAATAAAATAAAATAATAACAAATTGAAGCATTTTCAAACAATTTTTTTTTTCATGTTATAGGGGGCAAACGAGCACGCGGTTCACCTGATGGTAAGTGAACACCGCTGCCCATGGACATCTGCAACACCAAAGGGAATAGAGATGCGTTGCCGGCCTTTAAGGTGGGAATACGCTCGTTTTTTGAAGGACGCCAGGTCGTATCTGTCCGGGAATGATGCCGCTGGCAACTGGTTCCACAGATTTGTTGTACGCGGGAGAAAGTGCCGGCAAAAACGTACTGTGGTGGATTTCCAACCTCCAAGGTGAAGTGGGTGGTATTTGGTATTTTACATAATCTAACGTTTTAAAAAATTAATTGTTCGTCACAAATTAAATTACGGCGTTATGCAGACTATATTTGTTTCCATATTTTATAGTGGTATTTGTCTTAATTTATCGCAAAATTATTAATTTCGTGTTTATTTAAAAGCAATTCCAAAAATTAGTCACCATCCCAGTTACGAAATGCCATTACTTTTGTATATTTAAATATATTACAATATACATTTTGCGACTTGTTTTAATAATGAATTTATTTTAACTTTGTTATTCACGGCAACTTCATTTAATTTTGATTTTCAAAGTATTTATTACATAAATAAATAGATACTGTTTCCTATACAACACCTTCAGCATAAATAAAATGCGTCTAATATTAGATTTACTTGAAATCTAAACACAGGGCGATACCCGATAGGATTTATATTTCACTTCTTTTAGATAAACATTGCTCATATAATTTATAAAATATAAAATGTGATATTTATGTTATGTTATACACAGGCTCACGTATCGCCTTATATTTTTGTATCAAATTATCATACTTGTAATCTAAGCTAATAATTTTGCCATCACTTATAATCCACTAGTGGCCTAGTCCAGCCCCCCCCCCCCCCGGTGCAGTTACAATTTTTTTTAAATATTCTATCGCTTTTTTTTATCAGGCAAAATGTAGAATTCTAATGGTGATAAAATTTTTCAATTCTAACAATATTTTTTCCTCTTTATAATATTAGTATAAGTTTTAAATCCAACATCTTACGGTAGTCACGTGTACGGTTTCTTTTAAATTCAGTTTGTAAAAGAAACTGTGTTCCGAAGTCTTTTCGAATTCTTCGACGCTGCAGTCTAGGCGTTTGGGGCCCTTGCACGATTCCACCTTGATGATTGATATGTCGAGGTTCCCCTATAATATACATAGGTGAATTGTATGTTAGTTAAACTAAAATCGAACAGAGTATGAACTTATTGATTAGGTTATAAAGTACGTGGTGGCCTGGGGGGTTAGTCTAAGCTCCGACATGAAGTTCAAATGTTCGACTTCGACGTATAAGATAACAAATTTAAAATTCTAAAAATCAATACTATCTCTATGAAACTTATTATTCACTCGAACTAAATCGATATCGACATCGTACGATAGAGGGTTCGAACGTTTTGTAAAGTATTTAGGCATATTCGTAAAGTTTTACGTACGACGTTCGAAAATTCGTCGTCGTGTCGGAGTATTGAGTAACCCCCTGTTGATAAGGGACCAAACGCCGCTGCCAACATGTTCACCGCGGTCGCGGGCTTAAATCCCAGAGAATAGCTCTGACTTTTCAGAGTTATAAGTAATTGATAGTCTATAGCCACGCATAATTTTAGTGTATCTCTTTGTGTTGTTATAATAAATCAATGTACAATAAAGATGGATAAATAATTAAATAAATAAGAGCGAAGAAAAACATCTTGAGGAAGCTTGTATACCATAGCGAAATAAAGAATTAATAGTTTAATTTAAGTTAAACGGCAATATCCATAGACAGTTAAAACGTATTTTAGTTATTAAATTTTTCGTCTTCTTCGCTCAAATTATTCAAAGAATTCAAAAGTCGTTCAAAAGAAATAAAACATTCGGTAACTAAACTAAGTTTTATATCTGTCTCTAAATAAGGCTTCTAGTATCGATTTTAAGAAAGAATAGTTAATTTTGTAAGAATGTATACTTAGTCCAATACTTACATAATAATTAACTCCCACGCAGAACAGTAGGTTAAAGTAAACGAAAAATAGATAAACAATATATTTTTTGAACATGATGATGGGTCGACTACGAATAGTTTTAATGAAATGTCCGATATAACGACTCAATCATAGAGATAGAAAATCTGATATCACTTGTTTGTTCCGGGAATTCAATAGTATACACTGGTAATGAAGTTTTGATGACTATTTATTTTTAAAATAATTTATTCAGATATTAAATGGCTATTAGGTAAATAATACATGTACTCCATAATCCATGTATGTAATCCATGTACGATCTCTTAGGTCTTCAGAAAATTTGATTTTAGAAATTCCCAAGCATTGCACATCATTCCTAGATAAATCTTTTACAGTCCATGCTGCTCGCTTATGGAATGAACTGCCCCTGACAATAAAACTCGCTAAATCACTCCCTATTTTTAAGAGACTAGTCAGATCGCACTATTTGTTACAGCAGTAATATGTATGTATCTATATTTTCTCTCTGCTGTAGTCTTTTTTTTTCTGACAGTTTTTGTTTTTGTTTCCCTAACCCTAAATTAACTAGTATTTTTCTTTTTCATATAGTCTTTATTATGTTTATTATATAACATATGTAGTAAATTCTATGTAGTTAATATGTAGTTATATATATATATATATAGCTTTTAGTTGTACATGCGTTTCTTCCTTTCCTTTTTAATGACTATCTTCGATTTTCCGTCTCCTATACATTCCAATCCATCCAAAGGTTGTCTGGAATAGATCGCCGTTAGCGATAAGGCCGCCGTTTGTACGTACTTATGTTATAAGTCCCTTAATTGTAAAATTATTTTAATATATGTTGTGTACAATAAAGAATTATAAATAAATAAATAAATGAATAAATAATATGTACACAGATGGGACGGCTCTATTTTAAAAGCATTCGGCTTTGTTTTTGGTAGCAGTCTTGATTGTGAACTTATAATCAAGACTGCTACCAAAAACAAAGCCGAGTGGTAGTTTTATTGACTATACAAACACAAATATTTAGGTACCACCCAAATACAACAATATGAAAAATTCACCGCTTTTATTTTTGCAAAATTTTTGGTTACATTCTATCTGAAGTCACTAAAACTACCACCCGGCTACGTTTTCGTTGGTTTATTCCCAGTAGTTCCATTCACAGTACCTTTAAGGAACTACTGGGACTTAAAATTCTTAGTAGTTCCTTCAAAGGAACTACCAAGACTACGCTGTTTTTTAGCCTTCCTACTTCGCTAAACGGGTATGTAGTCGTGACACTAGTGCTATCCACAGTTGGTCAAGCTTTTCTGTTGGTGTCAAAAGTGTATGAATATGAGAGGAGGTAAATTAAAACTCTTCACATTATATTACATATTATATTTGCCACTAAAGAATTTTTCAGCTCCAGCGGCCCTTGGTTCTACGTGCTATGTGTGGGCCGGGACCTAAGCCACTTCAGATTGCTAATCCTAAGGGCTATGTCGATAACTTTTGTACTTCTACGGATCTCCTCGTTTCTGATTTGATCTCGTAAGGAAATACTGAGCATAGCTCTCTGCAAAGCACATTGAGTGCCCCTGAGCTGTCTTATGAGGGCCATAGTGAGAGGCCAGGTTGCGGAGTCATAAGTCATCATTAAACAATTTAATACTCTCGTCTTTAGACATTGAAAAATTTTGGACGAAAAGACGTTAATTTGGTTTTCCGAATGCTGCCCATCCGAGTTGGATTCGACGATTGAACTCTCGAAGTTGGAGGCTGTCAAATACTAAAGACGTAAGAAATAGGAAGGCTAAAAAACAGCGTAGTCTTAGTAGTTCCTTTGAAGGAACTACTGGGAATTTTCAGTCCCATTAGTTCCATTAATTATTGTAATGGAACTATTGGGACTCAAAAGTCCCAGTAGTTCCTTAAAGGAACTGTAAATGGAACTACTGGGAATAAACCTTTTCATTAGCAGTCTTGATATATTCTATATTAAGGCGTTAGTAATGTTTTTTATAGGTCTGGATTCCTATTTACGATTAATTTATTCAGATTATACTTATCGGGCTCCACCCGGGTGCAGATACACTTTTAGAAAATATTTTAGAGTCTGTGTTCATCAAGGATAATGTAGGATTCTAATGGTCGAAGATTTTTTCAAATAATTTCAGTAGTTTCAGGGCCTATTCAATGCAAACAATCAATCTTTCCTCTTTATAATATTTGTATAGCAGTATAAAAAATATAGACATGTGGGATTACATTTCTAATTCTAGTTTATTTTAGGGACTGGTTGAATTATAAATAACAGTGCCATTTGTGTATGTTCATAATCAGCAACTGTGAGGTTGGGGCTATAGTAAAATTTGGAGATTGGTTACGGAGGCGTAGGTAATGAGCGTAGTTTGATTTATTTCATGCGAAAAACCACATGTCAATTAAATATTTATACACCACAAACATCATTGTCTTATCCGATTAGCGTTTCAATATAAAATCAAAGTAAATGATCGTAGCATTAAATGGCTTAAATATATTAAAATAAATATAAATGAGAAATCAATTAAAAGCATATTAAAAGACACCATAATACAGAACAATCAGTATAATATGATTTGTCTAAAACAATGTGGAATGTGGATGTAAAATCAGCGTTATATGCACGTATGGGCAATCATAAAAGTCATAAAAACTATATCATAGAAATCATTTATTTTGAGAAATTCTAGTATGTTACGTAGTTAGTTTCCTTTTTTCTTTGGATATATTTGTAAACCTATTATCAAACAATCGAAATTGCAGTCATCGTTGAAAAACACAGCTTTGAATGTCCAGTTGCCGTACATAAAACCTCCGTTGTAATACGACTGAACTAATTCTTGTATGTCAAGTGTATACACATATTCACCCTGAAATAATAAAAAATATTTTATTTTTTGTACGATACACAATTATTTATTTCGGGTCTTACGGCCGCGCTCAGACTCAATTAAATCGTCCCTTAGTAAAGATTTTGTTCCCAAAATCTACACTAAGTAATGATTTAATTGACATTAAATGTCTCTGAGTACGACAATTAGCGTTTGTATGAGACCGAGAGTAATAAAACATAAGAATCAAAGAGAAATTCGGGTTTGATACCAATATCTCTCTCTCTCTTCCCATCCCCCTTCCCTCTCTCTCTCTCTTTCTCTCTAGTGCTACAGGAACTCCACTGCTAAAAGTAGGTCTTCCCGAAGGATCATCATAGGACCTGAAGAAACGGGCCGTCATCCAGTGACAGACGACCTAGTTAAGAAACCCATATGCAACAATAAAATATAGCATGCCTTATATTTACCTTCTTAATAACACAGTCTTTGGAAACATTAAATATGCGTTCTATTACTGTCCTCATAAAAACATGGTCGCACAGCCCTTTGACATTTAAGTTTAATATTTCTTTTCCGTTGGATTTACCGCTTATTTTACCCTGAAATAAAATTACAGGTTAAAAATGACGAATTTATTGGAAGCTGTGGAGGGATTGAACTGATTATCTATGAAATCAGCTGCATCACTCTATTGCTGAGTATAGGACTCCTCATTTCACCTTTTTTCTGTAAAATGACAAAAAATAACGAAAAAAACAATCATCATCATCATCGTCTCAGCCACAGGAAGTCCACTGCTGAAAATAGGCCTCCCCCAAGGATCTCCACATCGAGCTATTGGAAGCAGCCTGCATCTAGCGACTGTCTACAACTTGAGCTAGGTAGAAAAAACATAATGCTTTGCAAAAACAGAAACTGCTATTATCATGTAAACGCCTGGCAGTTTTAACTTTGTAACGTTATCAAATGAAAACTAAGCAGTACAACTTTGACAGGCGTTGATTTGCATAATTTAAATGATAATTATGAATAATTGCCCACAATAGAGACAAAGGTTGACATGGCGTTGTACAAGAAAACGTTGCATTACAGGTTAAGCAAATAAATCCATAGCATGTCATGGTGGCAATTCACATGGCTGTTTGTATTTGCTATTGGATGTTTGTTGTATTTGGCGAAATAAATGACGTTAAAAGCAAACATGCAAATAGAGGCAAATATGACCATCTATACTTACGTATTTGTTATTGGCCTTGTTTGTCAAATAGGCAAATAAGGCCACACTTTCTCAATTAAACTGACCACACATGGTAATTGTTTGCCAAATATGCCAAATACACAAATACAAATAGCCATGTGAAGTGCCAGCATCATGTGACTGTGAGTGATGATGAGTACATCACTGCAATTACCAACAAGCGCTGTTATGTCTATAAATATTTTTATTTGCCGTTATTAAAACAAATAAGAGTTTAATTAGTTACTGACCTTATTTGGGCTCATATTTTCCTTTACTTTCATTTTGTATGTTATTTTTGGTCCATTTCTCATTTTCTCAGAAACAGTGCAGTTTCTTCGTTTTGGCCCTTTGCATGTTTCAATGCTTAGCAACGTTAAATTGAAAGGACCCTGAAGGACAAGTTTCAGAGAACTTCAGTTCATTTTATTATTGTATTTTTTCTATATTTTCAAAGCTAGGATAATGGGTATTTTTATCAACCAAAATATTTATATTGTTATATTATTTTATAGAATGCTCAGTTTACGCAATTATAAAATAATGTATAAATGTTTACAAAATTCAATTTAAAACAAAACATAATATATTGTTATATGAGAATGGCATGGCACAAATATTTCATGAAAAAATAGTAATAAAATACATAACCATCAAAATAAATATTTTAAAATACATAATGCAGCATAATTCACTTATTTTACAACATTTTCTACTTACACGTAATTGTCTTTGACACCCACATCTATCAACAAAAATCCAAAAAACAACTTACGTATTTTTGGGGTGATGCCGATGTGGCCCATAAGCAACATGCTAGCAAATATACAAGCCAGAAAAATATAATACATTTATACATTTTCAATATAGTTTTGTCGGTCTATTGTAACAAGAAAAGCTTAAATGCTCATATTGATAGATATCCGTGTAATGGTTCGTTGAATCTAAATAATGTAGTATAATATTAGACAGAAAGTGGAAACGGAAACCTATCTATTAAGTAAATCGGTTTAATTATTTTTCCTGCTGTAAATAAATGCGGGATAAATTATACAGAAGTAATTGTAAAACACGCATAGATCAATAACAAATAAATGAATAACAGTAAATAATAACATCCCACAGTCACATACATAGTCCTGACCACAGACTAAGATCGAGTCTTGTGTCGTGGGTTTTAGAAACTACAAGAGACTTTGCGGTCGCACAAAACACTTAGACCCGAAACAAACACGTGTGGATCAATTATCAAACAAATATTTGCCTCGGTGCGGGGATCAAACCCACGGCCTCATGTTTCACAACTGACGTCTAACCAACTGCGCCACGGGGGCTGTCGTAAATAGTTATAATGTTGTTTTATAAAATAAAACAAATACCGGATTTTTTGTTTGGGAAATTGCATAATAAAGTGAATTATTTGTTATAACTTATCCGTTTTTGAAAGTTTAAAAAAATATAATTTTAGTTATAAAATGATACGCCTAAAAGTTACAAGCATGGATTAGACTACATACTATCGAAAGCATAAACAATTTATAAGTCTATTTTACTTAAAAAGTTTTACTGGTAGTCTCTCATATGTGGGCGGCCGCCTGGGTAGGTACAACCTCAATGGCTACTTCACCCGCCAAACAGCAGTGTAAATGCACTGTTATGTTCCGGTGTGAAGGACATAATAGCCAGAGTAACTACTGGACACATTGAGACTTAACATCTTATTTAAGTCACAAGATGGCGAGCGCAGTGGAATACCATGCATTGCTTTGTAATTCAAGGTGTTGTTTTGTTTTGCGACTGTTCATGAGGGGTCGTATCGCTTACCTTCAGGTAAAGGCTTACCTTCAGGAAAGGCACGCTCGTCTCGCCATTCATAGAAATAAAAAAAAATTTTTTGTCCTTTTTCAACGACTAAATTTAGTTTGAGCGAAGAAGACAAAACATTCGGTAGCTAATATATATAAATTGTCTATGAATAAGGTTGTAAGACACAAGCCTTGTATCGCGGATATCAGATACCACGAGAGGCTTTCTGATCTCACAAACAAAAATGTATAATTCTGCATGTCAGCAACTTTTCAACTCATAATCTTATTAAGGTTCGATAGAATTGCCACTAGTGTTAGTCCCATCTTTGGGCAAGGTTTATGGCCCCTAGATCTACATCATATGCCATGGAAAGTACAAGTACAAGAAGTAAAAGTGTAAACTTTCAGCTATAGTTTTTCCCGTGTTGTAAGTACCTTACGGTTCTCTTCTATCTTGTCTTCAAACAATTAGAATGTACATCGCAAGTTGAGGCTTAAATGTTACTTCATTAAAAATAAAATAGCGTAATATAATATATTTATTCCACATATTTTCACAGAAGCAGTTTAAACAATCAGATGTCAATATACCGGGTATATCAAGACTGCTACCGAAAACCAAGCCGGGTGGTAGTTTAAGCGACTTCAGACATGAAATGAATGGAATGAGAGAAAATGTTGCAACAAAAAGCGATGATTTTCCTTTTATTTATAGACTCTAAGGTATAAAAGAGTTTAAAATATTATTTTAGCAAAAACTATGGAATTACCACCGAAAAATGACGATATTTAAAAAATAATTAAAAAAAATTGTCGCGTTACTTTGCGAATTTTTTTATTGCATTGTATTTGTAGTCACTAAAACTACCACTCGGCTTCGTTTTCGGTAGCAGTCTTGATATACCCTGTATGTATGTATACTAAAGGTTTCCACTGAAAATCAGTATTATGTTGTGGTTTGCACCACATCATAGCATGAGCTGAGTGGACACCTTTGTATATGCGTCTAATGCTTTATTTTTCTTGGGAATATTCTAAAGCTTGTAAGTAAGCATACGAAATTACACTCATCGTTATAAAATACGCTTTTAAAAGTCCAGTTTCCGTATATAAATGTACCGCTGTAGTAAGACTGTATTAATTCTTGCATGTCGACAGTATGGTCGTATACACCCTGGAATAAATAAATAAATTAATACATCATCATCATATCAGCCACAGGAAGTCCACTGCTGAACATAGGCCTCCCTCAAGGATCTCCACAATGACCTGTTGGAAGCGGCCTGCATCCAGCGACTTCCTGCAACCTTAGTCAGATCGTCCGTCCACCTTGTAGGCGGGCGTCCGACACTTCGCTTGCCTGTACGTGGCCTCCACTCAAGAACCTTTCGGCCCCAACGGCCATCGGTTCTACGAGCTATGTGCCCGGCCCAATGCTACTTCAACTTGCCAATTTAATTAAATTAATACAACGATATTAAAAATATTCTGCATTTAGAACTTGGGTCTGGGGGTCTACGATGCGAAATGAAGTTCGGATGTTCGGACATCGTACGTAAAAATGTACAAATGTGTCTAGATACTCCACAAAATGTTCGATTCCTCTATCGGTCGGCGTAGCTTTACACTAAGTTCGAAGAAAATGATAAGTATCATAGAAAATAATATTAATTTTTAGGAGCACTGTATCGGGCCATGTATGTCCAACTGCAGGGCATGGGCCTTATAGTGCTTTTTGAACCCGCGACCACCATCAACATGTTGGCAGCCGCGTCTGGTCCATTACCAACAGGCCATCACGCACTTTTTAGAAATCTTATATCTTACTTCGGACGTCGAACATTCGGACTTTCAGATCATAGACAAGCCCTCCTGGATACAGCGACTACTATCAGATAATGTTTTCTATAAATCATGTTTACCTTAACAATCGCACAGCTCTCAGTAGTATTGAACATAGCAATGACCAGTGGCCTTATAAACACATGGTCGCAAAAACTTTTGATTTGCAAAGTCAAAACTTGTTTGCCATTGGAAATTCCGGTTACTTTACCCTTAAAATGAAACTATTATAAAATTTGGGCACATAAAACAGGTATGTAATAGATAATAAGTTTTGTAATAATTGCCAGTAATAAAGAACTTACAGAATAAAGGTTTGTGGAAAGAAGAAGCGATGGTAAATAATTAATTATAATCCTCTATAAATTCATACTTTTTCCTTTCTTTGCAAAACATTTATAATCTAGGCGTAGTGGATGTTCATGGACGGTAACGTTCACTTACCATCTAGTGCCCTATACGCTGATTTGACAACCAATTATATATAATAAAATATATGCGCGTACCCTTTTTTTATATTCTGGCCCCGCATAGTGGCCACATTGCACCTGATGGTGAGCGCAAATGGCTGCCTAGGCAGAGTATCCATTGGCATCAGACGGCAGTCCCATGCCAATAGATACAATTATGCCGGCCTGCTAAGATGACTCTTCACACTACGGTGGAAGGACCAGGATTATAGGAAGGAGGGAACATGTGAGACGGCAAACAGTGTGATGGTGCGGCACAAAAAAGAATTTGAGAACCGTTTGGTTCGCGCCGGGATGGTGTGGACTGTCAAACTATGGCTTCGCAAGCCAGCATGCCACCAGCCACCTATTGCGTGATGGCTGTTTCATATACCTATGAATGTCTATTTCTCCCGCCAATAAGCTGTGTAAATGCACTGTTATGTTCCGGTTTGAAGGACATTGTGGCCAGAGTAACTACTAGACATATAAACTTAACATATTATGTCATAGGAAGGCAAGTGCAGTAGAATGCCAAGCATTAGTTTGTAATTAATCGGGTTGTTTGGTTTTGCTACTGTTCATGAGCGGTCGTATCGCTTACTATCAGACGAATGGCATGCTTGTTTCGCCATTCATTGCTATAAAAAACCCACAAAAATTCATGTAAATCTCCGTATTATTTTTCATCACAGTGTCTTTCCTCAACCGTAAAATAGAACAATACCGCTGAAGTAAGACATAAGTGTGCGCTGGGACCATTCCTGCGTTCACGGTCTGGTTGGCTGTATTCGGTCTCTTATACCGGGTCAATCTGATAACAGTTACTATTTACTAACCTTTTTTGGGGTCGTATTTTCCTTTACAATCACTCGGTATTGGATTTTTTGTCCAATGACTTTTGGTTTAACTTCAGCGCAGTCCTTGCGTTTCGGCCCTTTGCACGGTACCTCACTTATGACTGATACGTTGAATGGACCCTGCATACAGATAGATCAGTGTATTCAATTATGTCTTGCTTTAGTTTCTTTTGTAGAACCTTAGTATTTTTCTTGCACTTACTAAATTTTGGTGTAATAGAAATCACATACATTGTAAAAGTAAAATTTCTGGCGAAAATAGAACTAGTGTTGATGTCAAACATTATTATTGAAATATTTTACACTTAATTGAGTACTACTTATAGATTTATTTTTACCTCGTTTTATATATAAATACTTACAAATCCCTGTTGTGATGCAGAAATTGTACTTAGCATGAATACGAAGCATAGGCAATATAAAATAAACTTGTGCATTGTCCACTACATTGAATGACAATTGTGATAAAATAGTACTCGTATTAAATGCTATTATTAAATGATATCTTTATGGTTCGTTGAATCGAAATATCGCAACAATTATAGACAAACGAGGAAATAGAACAAGCCAACGATTGAATTAATTGCAAGGATTATTTTTCGATGTTATGGTTAAATTGCGAATAAATGATTCAAAATTGGTTTTCCCCAGCTTCTTATCTAGCGACCTTCTGAAAACTTAATTGGGTCGCCACACAATATTATAGAAATAAATAAATACAAAAAACAGTCACACACATTGTCGTAACTCCTCAATAAGTTGCTGAGTAATAGGTAATTAGAAAGTGGTAGAGCCACGCTGTTGTCATTCATGACTTAGCATGACTGGGCTGGCTCTTCCTGGGCGGTATAGCAATAGTGTTGCTGTCGCATTTAGTTTGGAGATTGAGAATGCCGCATGCCCAATATCGCTTTTCTCTTCCTATGTTTGTTCCTTCCCCCTCCCCTCTCGATTTGGTGGGCTTGGAACAAATCCATCATCCAAGCGTTGATGTTTTCACTCCCTTATTATCAAGGAACCTGTTTGCTCGTATGTTGGACTTGTGAAAAAAAAGTCTTGCGTCATATCAGAAACTACTGACTTATGATTAGTCTAACGATATCCAAAACTATTCTATTGACTATTTATATTCTGATACTCATGGCGTGTTCAATATACACAAGTTACTGGTGGCAGGTCTCTCCTATGTGAGAGGCCGCCAGGGTAGGTTGGAACCTACCCAGGTACTGTCTATTTCTCCCGCCAAACACCAATTTAAATGCACTGTTGTATTTCGTTTTACGTTTACATATTAACCCAATATCTTATGTCTCGGGATGGGGAGCGCAGTGGAATGCCTTGGCATTGGCTTGGCAAGGCTTGCATTGCTTTGTAATTCAAGTTGTTTGGTTTTGGCACTGTTCATGAGCGGTTGTATCGCTTCCCATCTGGTGAACGGCATCGCCATTCATTGCAATAAAAAAGAAAGTTTCCATTATATCTAGAATAACACTAACCTTTTTCTTTTTTTTCTCACGGGGAAAATCTCTTTACGGACCATCCCACCCCTGGAGGGGTAGGGGTGTGTCGGACTCACCGGTGCGCCTTCCGGCCCAGCGAGACGTGGAGCTGGGTCGGGTCCCTATCGTAGTCTGCGCACCGAAATGACTAAAAACCCCGCGTTGGTCACCATCGGTACACTTTGGAGACGGCCCCGGGATACCGCTCAACAGACGCACCAGGACCGCCTCCATGTGCACTGCCGCTTAGCGACGCAGCTTTGGACGCGTGTTGCGTCACGTCTCGGGGGCCGCCAAGATAGGGACGGCGACCCCATGTCGCCTCTGCGGCGCCGGGTTAGTTGGCGTCCCGGCGCCTCGTTCTTCGTCTGCGGTGCCGACAAGCGGGATCGTTCCGCTCCCGATCCCGCTCGGCGCTCTCCTTCTGCAACATGACTCGCTCGCAGAAGGAGAGCATGGCTCGCCACGACCTCGGGCTGCCGACCATGGTGGCGACCACGGCCGGCAGCGACAGGTCTCCACCCAAAACCGCAGTGAGAGCGCTGCGCTCCGCGTCCCAGGCTGGGCACTCCTCCAGTGGAATAACACTAACCTACTCTAACTAAAACATTTAATTATATTTAATTAAAATAAGGAAAAATAAAACTCGGATATATTGGAGTTGTTTATTATTAGTGTATTGGGAGAGTTATGTCTTTTTAATCTTCGGAAATACAGTCACGTCCATAATTTCGCAAATAAAGTTGCACGTGTTTCCGTAAAATACAGATTTGAAGGTCCAAGAGCCGTACAGAAAGGAGCCCCCGTAGTATCTATCGAAAATTTCTTGAAAGTTTAAGAAAAAGGTATAGTTGCCCTAAAAAAAAAATGACACACATTAGGAATCTTTACGTGGAATATTATGTTTACTAAACTGGTTGCTAGTCTAATGGCAAAATTATGCATGACATTATGACTGGTGGTAGGTCTCTCATATGTGAGAGGCCATCTGGGTGGGTACCACCGCAGTGTCTATTTCTCCTGTGAAACAGCAGTGTAAATGCACTGTTGTGTTTCGGGTTAAAGGGCATTATAGCCAGAGTAACTACTGGACATATTGAGACTTAACATCTTATGTCTCAGGATGGCGAGCGCAGTGGAATGCCAAGCATTGCTTTGTAATTCAAGGTGTTGTTTGGTTTTGCTACTGTTCATGAGCGGTGGTATCGCTAACCATCAGGCGAATGGCATGCTCGTTTCGCCATTCATAGCAATAGAAAAAAAAAATAGAAAAACATTAATAGGAGCTTCTAAGAGTGCTTCTAAGAATGGCTTTTGTCATCTTCAAAGGCGTAATGTGATCAGCAGGTCTATATTAGACATTCGCCGAGCACCGGGTAGTCTAATTTTCTTATGATAAAATCGATAATTACTTGTAATATGACGCAGTTTTTCGTAACATTTAGTATAGAATTCAACACTGGCCGTATGAATAGATGGTCACAAGGTTTGTTCATTTGGAACCTCATTGTTTCGTTGTTATTGGAAATAGAGAGGATTTTAGCCTGAAAAATTAATTGCATTAGTTAAATATCCGTAAAATGTCCGTAAGTGGTTGCTCACACTAACATATTCGGAAACTGAAAATGACATTAAAGTGACTCATTAAATGCCAGATAAGAATCCACCTTTCACTAATAAGAAGAGTGGATTACCAGTTATTCTATATACAAGTTCTACAGTCATCCAAACACACACTCTCTCTCACTTTTTCTCAGCTCTTATTAAATTTAATTTCTTCGATCTCAATGACTTTTTATAAAGTTGAGATATTTTATTTTGGTCTAAAAGTTGAACACACGTTATTTTTTCGTTTTATTTTTTCCTGTTGTTTTAATTTTGTTTTAATAGATCCGTAAATCTCATTATCACTATACCTATTATGATTTTTTTCTTATTATCTCTACAATGTTCTCGTTGGCCACAAGACAGGCATTGCTTAGTGTGGATATCACTGATATTTCTTATTGTAATTCTGACAAATTTAATAAAGATTATAAATGTTTATTTATTTTATTTTATACCCGTATCAAGATAATATGCTAGTGGGGTGAACTTATCGGCAGTCTTGGACAATTCATTGTAGTTTTTTAACAGTGTTTTGTCAGCGTCTCATCCCTCATCTCTCAGGTTTTACGTAGTGCTGACTACATAAGTGGCAATATTAAAAGGAAGTAGTGGTCTAATGGTTTGAATTGTTAGTCCAATAAAATTGTTCACGTACCTTCGTTGGCGCCATTTTTTCAACAACGTTCATATTGTACCAAACTTTAGTTCCATTTTCTATCCAGCCTTTGGTTATAACACAATCTTTGCTCTTAGGACCCTTGCAAATTTCAAATTTCGTTACGTTTACATTAAATGAACCCTGAAATTAAGATAAAAATATGTTGAATTATCAAGTTTACCTAATTTTATGTTTGCCACAACTCTTTCTATATGTGCCAGTTTTATTGTAGCTGGCCATGTTATGCTGCTGAAGTGCTTGTAGTTTTATTTATATAAAAAACTGAAATAGCTTGGAAGAATTGTTTGGTATTAAATTTTGTTTATGGAAATAAATACATTTTATACTGTACACAAATAATTACATAATTATTCTTAGCAATACTGTGAGATATTAATATAAATAAGGAGAATAGATGTAGTTTGCAATACATGATGAAGGTTCGTGTGTATTTTGCCTCAAATCTACGATGAAACTAGACAAAAATTAATTGGAGAGTAGCATCGGCAAAACTGACCATGCACTTCAAGTTATGCCATACCTGAGTTTTATAATAATTTCTCTATATAGAAGCCGCGGTATAGACATTCGCACGAGACCAATATTTGTGTGATCCACAGGTATTTGTTTCGGGTTTGGGTCTTTCTGAAAAAACTCTTGCACTTTCTAATATCCACGACACACGACTGACATTGATCTTACTGTGGGGTTACGCTATGTATGTGACTGTTAGGTGTATTTAAAAGAAGAATATCGTATTCTCGATCGTAGAGGAGTCCCATACTTCCGGGTGTTTAGAGACGATAAAAAACAACGGGAATGTCCACGAATTAATCTTGTTTAATACTAGCCAATAACAAAATATTTACAGATGGTTTTAATTGCACGGCATTTTGAAATACATAAAGTAAACAGTTTATAACGTAAATAGTGATAAATACACTTAAAATATGTTCGCATCGCAAATTGAGCTGGATTATATTTCGGATAATGTCAATATGGCAAACATATCCCCGGTCTGCTTAAATATAACAATTAATTTAATTTTTATTATAAGCGATACAATTTCACGCTTCGACTACCGCTGAATATAATATTAAACTATTTTGAACTATGTTTAACTAGGGCTACAATTTAATTTCGTGAAACGGGTAATTACGGCTTTTAATGCTTAGATGAAGTCTAATCAAAAAACTATTGAATGAGTAAACAATAGCGTATCCAATTCTTATTAGTAGTTTTATTTGCAGAGATCTTACCGATACCACTTTATTTCATAAGCCAATTACCTGTTTTGGTAAATGTGATTGAATACGTATCAAGTTTAAGAATTTTTATATCTTCAGGCATTTAGAATTCTTAATTTCTTTCATAATTAAGCTGCGTGGCAATTGACTATCAATCTATACTTAATATTATAAAGCTGCAGAGTTTGTTTGTTTGTATGTTTGTTTGAACGGGCTAATCTCTGGAACTACTGGTCCGATTTGAATGATTCTTTCAGTGTTGGGTAGTCCATTTATCGAGGAAGGCTATAGGCTATATATCATCACGCTATAACCTATAGGAGGAAAGCAGTAGTGATAATTCTAGCAAATACGAGGAAATTTTGTTCGTTTTTCGTGGTCCGATTGGTCGATATTCTAAACTGATAGTCAGAATTAAACATTTTTTCCGCCATTTTAAAACGTGTATGCACCCGGGTGGAGCCGGGCCCGACTGCTAGTAATCAATAAACAGAAACCATTCGAACCCACAAAACATTACCAACAGCATCGCACATAATAATTCGAATAAATATTATTATCTCAACATTCCTCTCATCTATCAAAGAGGTATTTTTTTTATTGCTATGAATGGCGAGACGAGCATGCCGTTCGCCTGATGGTTAGCGATATGACCGCTCATGAACAGTAGCAAAACCAAACAACACCTTGAATTACAAAGCAATGCTTGGAATTCCACTGCGCTCGCCATCCTGAGACATAAGGTGTTAAGTCTCAATATGTCCAGTAGTAACTCTGGCTACAATGCCCTTCAACCCGAAACACAACAGTGCGTTTACACTGCTGTTTGACAAAGAGCATTGTTTTTCATTTGTGTATCAAAGAGGTACCTATCTAGATTGTAATCACACCTTATTGTTGTGTTCACTTAACAGATGTCAGTATACCATCTGTCTAAACCATGCGGTAAACCCGAATCATCACCCAAATGCATGGAATTATTAATGTGACTTTATATTATATGGAATTATTACGTTCTGTCGAACGTAGTAATTCCATGCCCAAATGATTATAAGATACGTGTCAATAGTATTGAAATTATGTAGTCTTGGACTGGTTTTGGGGGCAGGAGGTTTATGGGCTAGTGCTCCTGTGGATACTCGGCCTAAATACAGGGACGAGCACACTCTTGTTGGAGGCACTTTGTGGAGTCAAACTGTGATACCCTTAGGGCTGATGATATCTACTATAGTGGACGATCACTTGGATAACTTTGTACATGGATACTTTCTGCTGTCTGGTGTTGTGCTTTTGATCTACACTGGCACTGTTCTGGTAAGTTGTTTCTCCAGTAATATATGTAAAAATATTTTAAGTGATTGAATTTTAGAGTGAAATATACCATTGAGAATCTGTCTTGTGTATTTAAACTATTTTCTCCTACCTTCATCCCATCGGAGTAGACAGAGAATATTCACTTCTACACATTTTCATCCTGATAAAAGCCTTTTATACATTCATACATCTTTTGTTATGAAAGTTAGTCATATTTTATTATAATATGTTTCAGTACAAATAAATTTAAAGGGATTCGAGTATGGAATCTACACTAAAATCTGTCTCGTTTTATTTTTGTTTTAATTTGCAATTCCATTTCCAGATTAGCGATGAGTATAAAACGATGCAAATGAGAGCCCAACTTCGTGAGGCCCCCATGACAGAGGCGAGATCGGCGGCCCAGTTATCACAAACTTACGACACATTGTACCTGGTTATAGGAGTCTTGGCTACTCTAGCAGGAGTGTTCAGTTTTAGTGAATTATTATTGTTACTGATCATGTAAATCAAAATTATATCATTTTTTTATACTTCGCTATTGTTTTTTTGTAACTGGTGTTGTCAGATTAGTTAGCGGTTCATCTGGTTGTAAGCACTACACTAGCACTATTAATGAAATTTGGCACTGTCCGGAGTTTAGACAAGCCCATGTATGGTAGCAGTCCTTTGGTTGGCAAAAGCTTCTTTGAATATACATTAAAGTAAAGACCTAGGGATCTGTGAAAACCGAGGCAGGCATATTACTTTCGATTTTACTCCTACGTGTCAGAAAAGACCGCAAGGAATCTGAGGAATCTGACCGAAGAATAGCAACAATCCCAGTATCTGTTTATGATTGTATCTTATCCTTTCATGTCGCGCTCTCCGCATGACTAATAATATAAAAATTTTACCTTCCATTAAAATTTGTATTATGTTTCCTAAGACGTCCGAAGTCCTTTAAGAGAGTACATCGTATTTCCGCACGCATCCGTCAGATGTCGCTAACAAAATCCGGTCAATCTGTCGCTTTTAATAATTTTATCTGAAAACAACTTGTATAAAACTGAGCAAGCCACCCGCTTTTAGTCATTGTTCTGCTCATAATATAATGATTTGATGCACCAGGAAGAAATTATTTGGACTTCGGACGTCTTAGGAAACATAATACAAATTTTAATGGAAGGTAAAATTTTTATATTATGTGTTCCGTTTGACGTCCGAAGTCCTTTATGAGAGATCTGTTTGTTATCTCCTGGTGGCTTGCAATTATACGCAACAATGTGAAATAATAATGGTAATACGAAGTGTAATTTGTACTGATATGTTGGAAATAAAGAAAACTCCAAAATACATATACACATATCAACGAATAATTTTAAATTTATTTGAAATGTACGATAAACTATTTTACAAAAGGTACTCAATTGAAGAAATGCTTTCAGTGATATATTTGGATAATATAATTTCTGTAATAATGTAAAATCGTCTAATCATTTGATGCCACAAAATACTGTGAAAGAGATTTCTCCAACAATAAATCATTATTATGATTTTTATCATCTATAGGTCTATGATAATATTTCCTGAACGTATTCTCATGACGCCAATTTGCTTTGGACAGAATATCATTAATTGGATATTTTTCTAAAAAATTTAACGAAGACACAGCTGATCTACAACTACCAGGAGAAGCCTCAATTCCCGCCTCAGAAAGAGTTCTCTTAATCCAACTACTTATAATTGTAGTAGTGGCCGGTCGTAAAGGTTCTCTTGTAGTTATAAATAAATTTGTCAGAGAACCCCTAATACCTTTTGACGCATCTATGAGAGTTCTAATCCAAAAAATAGGATCTGTATTCCTATCTGGTGAAGCCAGTAATATCCAGTTTGATTGTCGGAACGACGCCGAATCAGTTTTGGAACCAAATGCAGGATAAAAAGTGATTGACTCCCCTTTATCCACTAAATGTTTGGAATCGCAATGTAATAATGTCAGATCATGTACTCTACGACCTGAGGCTAGTAATAGAATTGTGGCTGTTCGTCTAGAAATATCATATAAGCTATGCAAATTTGGATTCGTATTTTTCATAAACTGAATTACTAATCTTACATCCCATACTGGCAATTTTGGTAAAATGGGTTTTGCCAAGGATATAGCTTTAAGCACGTGCCTAACTAAATTATTTGAAGAAACTTTTATGTCAGAAAGTGTTTCGCATACTGATGCTATAACAGATTTATGGACTAGAATGGTACGGTAAGATAATCGATCAGTAATAGATAGTTTGGCTAAGTATCTAGCTACAAAGCTAGGATCAGGATATCTAAAATCTAATTTGTTTTCACGACACCACTGCGACCATTTGTTCCAAATAGGTGCGTATGTTTTAATTGTAGATGCTCTCCAACATGTGGCCAATAACTGTTTCTCTTCGTTTGACCAAGCTTCCGTTAGTGTGTCCCAGCCGAAATAAGCCAAGCTTCCAACTTTAGGCGGTGAACTTGCGGTGGTGGACGGCCCGTCATTGTATCTATCAAGGATGTCTCTAGATTCCGTAATTCTATAGGAGGTGCTAGGGCGCGGCTCTTCAGATCTGGGCGCCAAAAAGGTTTCTTCCACTTGGGTGCCACTATGATGTATTTTCCTTTCGCTGTATTCAGATGGTGCAATACACGTGGCAGTAGAGCTGGTGGAGGGAACACCCATGCGAGATTGTAAGTCCAATATGCGCTGAATGCGTCGTGAAAGCCAGCCTTCGAGTCGGATAAGTCTAGCGTAGCATATGCCGACACGACATGAGCATTTTTTGAAGCGAACAAGTCGACTTCTGGAGTTCCCCACTGTTGGAAGATTTCTGTCGTTACTGTGTTCAGCAAATGCCATTCGGAACCGGCGCGATTGCGAGAGAGTTGGTCGGCGTCCGTGTTGTAAAGTCCCGGTAGGTAGTGAGGGATCAATACAATGTTTAGGCTGTCCGTCAGTGCAAGGAGTTGTTTCGCCATATTTAGAAGTTGTAGCGACTTTGTGCCGCCTTCGTTCTTTATGTATGACACTACAGTCCTGTTGTCGCTTTGCAGTACTACTTTTGAATTTTTTAGACGTCTTGCTTCCAATGAAATGACGGCAATTACTGCAAACATTTCCTTCATGTTGCAATGCCAATCTTGTTGATGATGACTCCAATAGCCTTTCAGACGTTGGTTGTTTATTAAGGCACCCCATTGGATGTCCGATGCATCTGTGATAACATAATTTACAGGTAACTTCTTGGGGTGAATTGGAGTCTCTTGGCATATGTTGTTTAGCCACCATTTTAAATCTTGCGTCACTTCGGTCGCAAACGGAATAGGTTTGTGAAAATTTCGTAATAGACGGCTGTGGCGCTGCAGCGTACGGCAATGCAACCTTCCCCGGAGGGTGACGAAGGTTGCAAAGTTGAGATACCCTAAGAGGCGCTGGGCTTGCTTGAGGGTCCAACTGCCGGCTGTCAAGCGAGAGGATACGCACTGACGGATCTTGGAAATTTTGTCTTGCGGAAGGTATTTGGAATTTAGTTTTGTGTCCCAAATAATTCCAAGGAAATCTATTAGCTTTGTCGGGGTAAGTACAGATTTCTCCATGTTGATATTCCACCCGAGGCTTGTCAAAAAATTCATTGCTATGTAAAGATGAGCCTCTAATGTCTTTCTGCATTGGTGGGCAATCAGAAAATCGTCCAAGTATACTACCAACCGTAGGCCTTTGCTGCGTAATACCTCGGCCAACCAGTTTGTGACGGACGCAAACATTCTCGGTGCTGCTGCTAGTCCGAATAGTAGACATGTCATTTGCAGTAAACGGCCCTCGTAACTGATCCGTAAAAAACAACGATGCTCTTTCGCTATAGGCAGGTGGTAATATGCTTGACTCAGATCCATTTTTACCATCCAATCGCCGGCTTGTAAAAAATTTGGTATTTGGTGGTGGTGAAACAGGTGAAAATGTTTTGGCTTCATGAACCCGTTTAATGCTTTCAGATTGAAAATAACCCGATGTTTGTCGTTTTTTGTGATAATGAAAAGCGGGCTTATGAAAGAAGGTGTTAAGGGCGCGGGCTCTAGGATTTGATTTTTTATCATCCATTTTATCTCTGAAGACATTATCGTTGAACTTGGTGTATGAAATTTCAACATTAAGTCCATAGTGGGAAGGACTAGAGGCGGTGTTCGATGGAAAGGAATGCGAGCTGATGAAATTAGTTTGAGAATTGCTTGCGGCGGTTCGTATTGCATCCACACTTCTCGATAATGCATTAGACAACCGCCTAAAATCCTTTTCGAGTCATTTTTGTCTATTTCGTTGTATCTGATCTTTCCGCCCCCCCTTTTTCTTTCTATTTTGTTCAATAAAATTTCGTTTTTTACTATTTTCTTGCTTCGACTTTTGTTGAAAACGAAATAAATTATCACGGGAAGTAGAAGCCTCCGGAGACTTGTTTCGCACGGGTGATCTCGATTTAACCGTAGATGTTTGTGGTTTAGAACTCTTTTCCAATTTATCGATACCTCCAATTTTACGTAAATAATCTGATAAGTCTTGTGGATTGAACATGTACTCTGTACTTGGGGGTATTTTACCAATATCTTCGCGTATAAATTTACTTTTTAATCCTTTGAGAAGCGCCTTACGTCTTAACTCTAGTACCTCCGCACGTTTTCCGCAAATAATTTGTAAAATATCATGAGAAACGGATTTGTAACTGGAATCGTCACCAAATAATTCTTTTAATTTTCCATATATCGACGATTGTGATAATATCGTACCAGGTTGTGCTGACCATTCTATAATGCTGCGTAAGGCTATATTGACAAATTCATTTTGTGCCAAAAACGCATTAGATAAGGCAGCAAAGCTACGTTCCATTTGAAACCAACGTAAGGAACCATAACGATCGTCAAAATGTCTTAATTCTTCATTTACTTGTAGCTCGGTAAATGCTGGAAATGCTCTATACTTTTTCTGTACGTCTGTGTATCTCACAGAGTTCCACTCGGGGGAATTGAATCTTTGCATGGAAGCTAATTTAGATACGCGATCAGAACATGCTTTGGGTACAGTGGGTTCTTTCACAGTTACATTTAAATCGGTAATATCATTCATAGATGACGGTACTTGAGAAAATGGATCGCCTGATCTAATTGAAAAATTTGATACAGGTATGGCAGAGGTATTCTGATAGCCAACAGCATAATTTGCAGATATAATATTATTCACATGACTCACCAGTTGTTGGGCAAGTAAGTCAAACCTGCGATCCAAATCCCGCGTTGAGTCGCGAGAACAGCTGCGAGGGCTCCGCTGCCGACTCCTTTTCCGCGGCGGTTCATCATCGCCGCAAATACTGGAACCCGAACTCGACGAACACTCTGACGAAACCGACCGCGTGGCAGCTTCTTGAACGCGATTCGATTCCGAAGGCGCGACAATTTTATCACTGTCCATTTTGACTTCGCCGGATTTTTAAAAACGTTATAATTTAAATTTACTAGTAAATAAAACACTTATGAACATTAAATTTAAATAAAAATTTAGCGACTTAGCGAACGGTTTGAAAAACGACGCAACAATGTCTAAAAGCGGGTGGCTTGCTCAGTTTTATACAAGTTGTTTTCAGATAAAATTATTAAAAGCGACAGATTGACCGGATTTTGTTAGCGACATCTGACGGATGCGTGCGGAAATACGATGTACTCTCTTAAAGGACTTCGGACGTCAAACGGAACACATAATACATAATTTGTGAGTCATTGACACGAACAAAAAGACTTTTTGTCGACTCTGATCAGTCAGTCCGTCAGATAGATACGAAATTGTTCAGCACTCCCAATTGCACTTTATTCGAGAATATGGGATCAACATGCGTCGATTCTAAAGGCTCTTTGCAAGGAGCTGAGTGGGATCAGTATGCAGAATGTGACACACGACAATTTACTAACAATTACTATTTTTTACTACAGCATTCATGTTTTCATAACATGCACTTTGAATAGTCAAATTGTGTGTAAAGTTGGCAACTACTGCAAGCTATGTTTTGGTGTAAGCTGTTTGAAAAATAAGATTTACTTGTCTGGGAAATGCTAGCTAGCTATATTATTAATGTATATTTTTTATGAGCTACTCATTTAGTTCCTATGTAGTAAACTCTAGTAAGTTTTATTTATATTAGTTTTTGACAAAATCTGAAATTATGCTGTTGGGTTAAATTCAATAAGTGAGATTTTCAGAGACCTCAAGCTTGTATTGGAATATTCATAGCTATTCAGATAGTGACTAAATTATTAAATGGTAAAATGTCTGACATACCTTGATCCACGCAAGCATATTTGGACAGGCCAGTGTCTCTGAATACTTTATTATGTACGTCACTGTTTCAGTATCGGAAAATATCTATATCTGAGTGCAATAGTCAGAGGATAGTTAGCCTTAGCTCTGTAAACTATATAAAGATTAGTCATTAGTTTCATTGTATTCTATTGCATTGTATCAATAGAAAGAGTGATATGTGTGAGCTGGCACGCGTTGCGTTGCGGTGATAATATATGAAAAAATGCCTCTTGGATTGTAAGTATAATTTTAATTTAATATTTTACATATTTAGCGTTTGAAATATCGACTCTTTCGTCACCTGGTTGTGTCAGTTTTATGAATAAAAGTGTTACAGAAAAATGAATAAGTCTGAGTTCGTAGTTATCATGTTAATGTTAGCATATTCTGTTATAAAAGTACTAAATCTGAAATTTATTTTCCTTCTTTGGTTGGGGACGGAATTTTATATCCGTGCGAATAGCACCCTCTGTACACCATGGTGCGAATCTCGACATATTGAGACTTAACATCTTATGTCTTAGGATGCCGAGTGCAGAGGAATGCCAAACATCGCTTTGTAATTCAAGGTGTTGTTTAGTTATATTATTGTTAATGAGTTGTCGTATTGCTTAGGATCAGGCTAACATTAGGCTAGTCTCGCCATTCATTGCAATAAAAAATTAAAAACAAACTTAACAATGTCATCCATTAATCCGGCGGGTGGTCCGCCTACTTTCCTCTTGGCCCCTTTAGGCCACCAAAGTAACTGCCTTAGTTCAATAAGTATCGCTTCGTCTGGCCAAGTGTCCTACCCTCCTCCACTTGAGTCCAATAATTCTATGACTGACGTCAGTCACGCCTGTTTGCCGTCAGACCTTTTCGTTGGGAACTCCTTCTCTGAGAGATATGCCTGGAGTGCTCCAGGGCACAAGTGTTCTTGTGTGAGCGTCTATGTTTCGGCTGCATGTGTGAGTTATTTGTATTGAAACTTATTTATTATCACACGTGCATTGTGGTTCACGTGTATGCTTGCGTAAGGGTCTTCAGAAACTTGATAAGAATTTTTCCTTCCTTTTTTAAATTATTACCTATAAGATTCTGGAATAAATTGATCCAAAATGTATTTAACAAAAGTAATAAATGGGATTCCTTGGGAGAAGATTAGGTTCAATAGTGGACTTGTGCTAGTTGTATACAGTAATATGAATTTTGTTACTTGTTTATATATTATTTGTCGTGTGAAGTGAAGTGAAGTGAAGTAGTGAAGATTTAAACAAATGTTTTACTATTTCAGCTTACTAATAACTGGATTGCTGGCGTTCGGCGCATATTGGACTACGAAATATCTGATGAACATGCCTGAAGCAGCACATTCGATACAACGCGTCGCAATGGACATCTCAACGACCACGACGCAATCTCCTCTATAGCAACTATTATACATAAGTTTAAGTGCTTTGATTCGTATTGTCGAGTTATTTAGTAATAGCATGTTTGATCATAGTTGTCGTGTGATTCAGGGTTAAAAAATAATGATTTTGTAGTGCAGGTGTTTTTTAAAAATGGAAAAAATTTCAATTTAGTGGGTATCTTATGAACCCAGCTCGGCTACAATATCTGCATTTGTACCGGGCTGGAAAGCCAGAGACACTGAGATACCCCTTACGGCCTCCTCCGGGGTATCGAAAGGGGAGCATAATAGCTTTCCTCTTGGAAAAAAAATGTATCTTATTTACACAGTAGCTACATTTTTACGTTGTATTCCATTACATTTTCAAATTATCTTTGGTGCTAGGGTCCAATTTATTATTATTTTTGTATTTAATCGGCAATTATTTTTGAGTTATATAAATGAGGTATATTTTGTGAATCACATTTTTTTTTGGAACATTGAGGGTGCGAAGAGTAATGTTATAAGAGTTAGTATGTATTTGTTGTTTACCTCAGTATATTTTAATTTACATTTGAATATATGAATGGTTTAATATGCCTTGGAATTTAAGAAACGATGTCTTTGACATATATACAAAATACATGCATGAAATTATACTTTGTCTGTGAAGATGTAAATATAGAAATCTGAATAATATTTGTTTCATTATTCAAAATATACCAAACAATCACAGACATTGACTTTCTGGCCTCATTTACACTCAGACTCGAAATACATAATTCTAGATCACACCAATAATTTTCTTAGTACCTGTATCAGCCCATATACGTCCCACTGCAGGGCACGGGCCTACTCCACAATCGAAAGTACGATTGAGAGTGGTTAGGCCATATAGTCCACCACGCTGGCCTAGTGCGGGTTGGCGGACTTACATACCATAGAAATTCTTATGAACCGCTATGGTATGCAGGTTTCCTCACGATGTTTTCCTTCACCGTTTTAGTGCGTGGTGATTGACTATCAATACACACATGACTCCGAAAAGAAATAATTTTCTTAGTGCAGGGATCAAACTGGCAACCTTTCGTTTCACAGCGGGATCGGTGTCTAACCAACTGCGCCGCAAAAGATGTATGAGATTTTTAAGGTGTATTTATTAACATAATATTAAGAAGAAATTCAAAAATAAATCTGTACTAGCTGAAACATAAGTTAATATTTGATGCAGTACCACTCCGTTCATTACAGGAAATTCATACAATGTTATAATATTCATAGATAGTTATGACTGATGGGAAATTCAAACAGTTTTTTAAATATTTAATGCAACCATGTCTATAGAAAACGGTTCAAAACCGTTTTAACATATAACGTATAGGGTATACGTACGTACTATATTTATATGATGTTTATGAGAAAGCAATCAAGCATAACACAATGGTGTAATTGGTCAACATCGAGAATTGTTATCGAGGTGTTGTAAAGGTCGTTACACATCACATAAATTACTTGTGCTGCCGAGTAGAATAAGTAATAAAAAGCAGAATAGAAACGATATAAATATAAAAAATATCCTAACTACTCTCAATCGTATCTCGCACCCTGCCGTGGGATATATATGGGCTGATACAGATAATTTTATGATCGACTGTCTGATATCAATCCTTTCGAATTTATCTTTATTCTACCACGCTGACCTAAGACGGTTGGTAGAGATCATATACCTTTCGAATTCAGCAAGCTTATTAGCATTCAAGACGTGAGAAGATGGCCCCATAGCTATACAGGGGCCCTACTATATTCATCCGAAACGAATTTCGAAACTTCGGATGATCGAAGTTTATATACGATACGAATGTACTAACATATACTTATGGTCGTTATTTACTTATGGTCGTAACCATAGACTTATGGTTACAATGTACGTTATACAAATTCGAACTTTTATAGAGTAGATACATTCGTATCGTATAAAAAAATTCATTCGTCCGAAGTTTCGAACTTCGTTTCGGATGAATATAGTAGGGACCCAGATCTCGATACTAGCAGGGAAAAGTCAACGTTTTTTTTAAACCGATACGTTGGAAAACAGAATCTCAAATTCTATCATATCACCACTGCTCTTAATACTGTACAAATTTACCTTTTTAGTATTATGCACTCGCCCTATGATTGGTATCGGGTAACCATTTCTTCAAAAGCCATAACAGTTCCGAAACAGTAAGCTGTAGCCTCATTCCATTCAGTTCATTAACGTCTCATGTAAGTGTTATCAATGATAAGGTTTAGATGCAGTGCGAATATACCATCTTGTTCCATAATGGTGCTCGGATTGTAAGTATTGGTGAATATTTTACTGATACCTTTAGGAAAGAACTTCATATTAGAATCGACATTACTTAAATGTTAATACTAAAAACACTTAAAACTTCCCTAACGTAGTAATAGAAGATGTTGGGAATAAAATTACAATTAATTTTAAATATCGTGGGGCCTTCGAGTATGCAAATATACATAGTTATATTGCGAAATAATAGAAGTAGGGTGTTAAATATAAAATTGAGTACCTGTATCATTTTCAATTTCTGGATATTCTAAATCACATGCTTGTATATTCACTGATATCGTTCCTTTCAGTTTGTTGATATCGGGAGTACTGGCTTTCGGCACCTACTGGATGACAAAATATATGATGTTACCATCGGCGACATCACCAATTCCTGTTACCACCACCACCACGGAAACAATTGAATGGACGACAACACCTTCGTTTCTTTATTGATTTATACAATTTTCTTCTGCAAACAAATTATATTCTTAATAGATTTTTAGATTTGCATTTATGTTACTGTTTCTATCGCAGGTTTCTAACGTATTCTCATATTGCATTGTTTTCGCATTCTTAATAACTGCAAAGTAAGTTAAGATTTTTGTTAGAATTACTTTCTGATCACATCTTCTTAGTGATATGAATCAATAGTTGTGTTCAGTAATGAAAATGTTTGTAACAGCTTGATTATGTAGCAGTGTGTATCATCAGATATGTATTTGTAAACAATAGTTGCCATTATATTTGTAAACATCCAAACTATATTATGTAGTTTGCATACTATCAGTTTCAGTGTAAATTCAGCAGCGTTGTAATGCATTGGAACTGAACTGATCCATAAATTAATTTATCAATAAATCAGTACAACAATGGCTGTAGCTGGACTGTGAGTATTCGGGCAAATTTTATTACATGTAGTGATATGAGAAAATGAATTTTTATGATATTGATTTCACTGAATTTGTGTCCATTTAGTTGAATAATTCATCAAAAGAGTTTGTAGACTTTAAAATAGTTTAAGTACTGTATTAAAACTAGGTGATCTCCTCTAAATGTTCAGTGATGTTAGGTGATTTATATATAACACGATCAATATCAGACTGCCTCGGTGGCGTAGTTGTACTACGGTACGCTTTCAAAGCTGAGGTCTCGGGTTCGAATCCCGGGTTGGGCAAAGTGATATTGGATTTTTCTATTCATTATCAGCCCAGAGTCAGGAATTTGTGCCCGATATGGCGATAGGCTCGCCACCTATCACATTGTGGGACGGAAAATACAAGGCGAAATGTGGGTGCCCCGGCACCTCTGCCTACCCCTTCTGGGAAAAAGGCGTGAATTTATGTATGTATGTAATATCAGACCAGTGTTTCTAAAACATCTTGTGTTAAATCTTATCTAATTAAGATGCTCTGAGTGGTCCTAATCAATTTAGATATATTGTATGTAAATTTTGGAAATATCTCTTTGGTAATTAACTAGGTAACTAGCGTTATTTTATTAACTAAAAAGTCGTATCTGCTTCTCTAAATGTTTCAGTGATTTATTATATATTGTTTGTACTTTGTTTTACCTTTTGTTTCAATACTTAACTATAAGAAGTGTATTTTATGTGAATGGTTACTTGAAATTAAGTGAATATTTTCTTATACAATTTTGTATTCAAATAAAATATTTTTGTAAAATAAATAGTTTTATTAGCGCAATGTTCAGACTGTTTTCTTATTTACAGAGTCCTGTTGGCTGGAGCTGTAATGGCCACAATATTTCTCGGCGGAAGATATATGTTAGATATGGATCGTATGAACAATGATGTGCCGATTACCAATCTCACTGGCTTAGGTTGAGTTGATGCGTTTCAAACAATTATGCTTCCTAATACTAGGTACGAATCTCATAGAATTTTCTTATTTTAGGAGAAGAAAGAATATTGAAATTGATGGTTGGGAAAATCTTCTAATTTGTTTAAGACTTGAATGCTTTTTATGAACTGACACTATTAGTACCATAAAATAGTTTATAATAAAATTAGAATTAAAGGCAAATTAATTACAAAATATTTTAATTATGTGATTTATATTTTAGTATTAATATTATAGTTCTGTTAAATTGCAAAAGATAATAATTGTGTTTTATTAAAATTATAAAAGTTAATTATTTTAAGGCATCAAAAAAGGTTTTATAAATGTATTAGAATTTTATCGATGCGTATTAAATAAATTCATATTTTATGTTCTCTTTTATTTTAAATTTTTCCGGACCTGATATTGTATCCTGAATGGCGATGGGTCTCTTGTCCTTAATACATTAAATTATAAAACTGGACCCAACTGTCGCTTATAGTCCTGAGCCCACACTAACATTGAGTCTTGTGTCAGATATTGCGAGATCTTTCGGTCTTACAAGCACCCAGGCCCCTAAATGAATTCCTGTGGATCACACAAATATTTACCTCGGTACAGGGATTGAACCCGCATCTATCGTTTTACTGCCGGCGTCTAACCAGCCGCGCCAACGAGGCTGTCTTGGGGAGGAACATTGGATGGCAATAAGCTTGTTGGGCTTTGGTTTTCGCGAATAGAATTTTCGCTTACATCTTTGGGGACATGGAAATGAGTATATGACTACTGTTTAGGTTAGGTTGCGCTGAAGCCCTTTAGGCAGCTGAGGGATCAATGCAGACATAAGGGGATAATAAAATAATTATCCGTCATCATTTTGCCGATCAAAATGTTAACAATCATTTGTTTTATTTTTTGTTCGGAAACATCTAAAGTATATATCGGGTACATCAAGACTGCTACCGAAAACGAAGCCGAGTGGTAGTTTTAGTGATTACAAACACAATGCAACAAAAATTTTGGCTAAGAAACGCGACAATTTTTTTTATGATTTTTTAAATATCGTTATTTATGGGTGGGAAATCAATAGTTTTTGCTAAAATAATAATTTTAACTTCTTTATACCTAAGAGTCTTTATAAAAGAAAGGGTATACACTATTATTTTAGGGAAAGCAATGTATTTACTAACCAAATATGACAATAAAAAAAAAATACAAAGAAAAACATTTTCTGTTGTATTGTGTCTGAAATCGCTTAAACTACCACCCGGCTTCGTTTTCGGTAGCAGTCTTGATGTACCCTGTATATAAATAAATAAATTAACCCAACAGTCACATACTTAGTTCTGACACCACACTAAGATCGACTCTTGTGTCGTCGGTATCAGGAACTACGAGAGACTTTTTGATCTCACAAACACCCAGACCCAAAACAAATACCTGTGATTCACCCAAATATTTGTTCCGGTGCGGGGATCGAACCCGTGGCCTCTAGTACATAGCCGGCGTTCAACCAGCTACGCCACCGAGGCTGTCTTTATAAATACACGATAAACACGATATGGTAAATATAAAGAGTTGTGGAAATATGCGGTACAAAAAGGGTCTACCATGAATTATCATACTCAGGAAATCCACTGCCAAACATAGGCTTTAATTATAATATCAATATAATATTTCATTAATAATAATTATAATAAGTGGCCACTCATAAAGTGGACAGGTTTGTAAAGGAAGAAAGCTATAGCCAGAAGGTGCAGGACGTCTCAGGGGATTTTGCAAAGATAGCCTTGTATGTATATATTTGAAATCAAAACTCGAACTCAGCTAAGTTTCGTTGAAAATAAATGACCAAATAATACTTTCAGACCATGCATAATGCAGGGCACAATTAATATACTAAAATATTTACTGTCGTACTCAGAGACATTTAAAGTCAATCAAATCGTTACTTGGTGTAGATTTTACGAACAAAATCGTTACTAAGGAACAATTTAATTGACATTTAACGTCTCTGAGTACGGCCGTTAATGTCAGTTATGATGCGATAGTCTTAGTGGCGAAGATCGTTAAAAATAAAGTCATTTACTATGAAACAAGTGACCTTAGATATCATCCCTGATATTGAAAATGGCCAGACGACCTGGTAAAGGTCACGGGACGTCGCTGGATGCCGGCTGCCTCCAACAGCTCACTGTGGGAAGGCTTGACTTGGCTGATGGATTGGATTGAAACAATAATGTGATCCACAAGTGTTTATTTTGCATCTGAGTGTTGTGAGACCAAAAAGTTGTTTTATTCTTATAGTTTCTGATACCCACGATGCAAGACTGAGGTGCGTTGGGGTAATACAATACTACAGGATGTAAATAGTGCGTAAGGGGTAAAAACGCAAACTCATAAAATTAAATAATATTTATCCCTTACGTACCACTTTTAGTGTTACCCTAACGCAACTTAGTAAGTTAAATAATGCGGGGTCAGGATTATTTGTGTGCCTGTCGGGTGTATTTAGTTATTATTTGTTACGTGAATAATATAAATAATGAAATAAAGATGATGACTTGTAGAAGAAAAATGTAAGTATCCAAGATGTAGGTCGACTGTTGTTGATATTACCCATCTATTAATAAGAACGCATAGAACAATAATAAATATTGAACAATACATGTTTATTTTCATTGTTGTGGTACGAATAATTATACGCATTATGGTTCATTATTGCTACAACTGCTGTGTATTGAACTAGATAATATTCTAACAGATAAAAGAATATTTAAATTATTCAATCATTAATTAAAATAAAAGTATTTATAGAAAAAAATATTAATTTATTATTTTGTTTATTGTAACTATGGCTGGGGGCGCTGGCATGTAAGTATTGGATTATTAAATAGTTCTAAGCCATTAGTTTTGAAATGGAGTAGGATTTGTATATACTAATGTATATGGTGGTTATATAGCAGCAATTATAATAAGAAAGCCATTCTAATCAATGGCCACACTGTAAGGAAGTATTGAGTAGACGGGCTCCTAAAATATGCACGCACATAGTCGAAATTTAAATTTATAGAATGTCCTCTTATATTTCCAACTGGTGCTAGAAAGATATTGAAAATTCAAAACATCAGGGCTGAACTTAATAAGTCAACCTATTCTCTGTTTATGATCCATCCTAGAAATTAACTTACCATGTTAAGTTGTTGGCGTCCCGATAAATCTTTGACACGATAGGTCTAATTTCAGGATAGATCCTTTGAAAGAGATAAAGATTGCTTATTAATTTCAACTGGAGCGAACCTGTAGCCTGTAGTCTATTTTTACTATCACGAGGTTCGTTCTTGTAAAATAATCCCAATCAAATTCCGTGAAAGTGACTCTTTTAATTTTCAGTGTAATATTACTCGGCGCATTTGCCTTCTCCGTTTTTTGGACGTCGAAATTCTTGTCTGAGATATACGGGACTATAACTGTTTCAACCACATCGCACAGCTTATTATCTAAAGAGCACAATGGAGTGACCGGGGACTTTGTGGAATATGTCGAATGATTTACTTTGATTTTAGGTATGGTTGCTTCGAAATATTTTTTTTAGATATAATCGCTGGTTCCTCTACTCCGTTTACGAAAATAACTGTTCTAAAACACGTACAAATGCTTATAATCCCTTCAGTAACTACTTATTATCCGTATTTTTCTCTGTCTCTGTCACCTACTGTTGATAACTCTATTCTGATTATTCAAATCTATTCCTCATCCTCATTCCGTTCCCATTACGCTATATTAATGTACATAATGTTATGTTTTTATTTATGTTACTTACTTACTTCGTATTCCTGGATCGGAATTCGTACCACGGGCTTGAGTTAGGGCGTAGACAGTAGAAGTAAGATCATAGTATTATTATTCACACTAACGATAGTAATAAGTATTAAATACATGCTATTACACAAGGTGGCTTATCGGTTTTAGTTGGCATTCTTTATTTGTAAATTATTATTTATTATACAATGTTGGTAGCATAGTTTACTGAAAATCGTATGTTGGTATATTGAAATTATCTCCAGAGCGATTGTTATTATAAAGGTGGACCAAAGTTTTAATGTATGTTCACAAATCACACAACTATATTTTTAGTACAGAGGATATAATTGTTAGAATGTCTATTGATGTTAAATTGTCACCATAAACACCCATAAAGTCAGACCCGTAGAAGTGTTGTCAATTATAGGAAATTAATCATATTTCTCCAAGTTGGTCGTGCTTGTTATGTTTTTTCAGATTTTCTATCAGCATACTGATACTACATTACGTCGATTTGAGTATGATGTGAAGGAAAATAATTATTTTTAAACTATAATATTAAATAATAAATTTATGTGTTCACAAACTAATTATCCCTTAAAATGTGTTTGTTGATAATGTTTCCTCTGGTTGGTCTTAATTTTTCTTTCGTTTTCTATAATATATATTTTTATTTTTACAGGTTCATATTGATGTCAGTGATCATGTTTGCTGTGTATTTAGTCGGGCAGGATGTTCGTAGGATGCTGAGGAATATGGACGGCGATGACTACGGGTATATGGAGTACGCAGGACAATTCGCCAATGCAAGTACAAACGACACGATTACGTAACGAAGCGGGATATATAGAATATTTGACTCAATTTATTATGGTTTTTAATAAAATATGCCCTATGTAAAAGTAATTTTGTAAATATATTCAGTAATAAAATTTTTAATGAACATTTTAAATCATGTGAATTGATAAAAAGGATAGTTATGAAGAACAATGACGTCACACATCAGTACACTATTCAAATGATATTTTGACTAAAACATTTTTGAATAATTTCTTATTTTTGGAAAATTAGACCTTTAGATACTCAACATTATGTGTTATATCTACAGTAATTATAAGGTATGTACAAGAGAAAAAAAACAGAGTAATATGTAGGCATTGATTTAATAGTATTATGTACAACGAACTTAAAGTATAATCAAATAATACTATAAGCAAACAATTTATATAACAAATAAATATTGATCCCTTAAGTACTTATTGAACACGACAATAATTCTCTAATACTAAAAAGTGATTTTATACAAGTTAATTTAAAGATCATATTTGCATGCGTTGCACTGATCTGATACGCCTCTTTAATAACAAATGTTTAGATTCTATCTTCACGAATCATTTGCATTGGTCGACAAGGCCTGCATGCGGGAGAATCTTTTATAATCATGCTGTATACCCCGCATGCAAGAGTCGTTTATATTGAAGGATGCAGGCATGTTCTGGGTTTGTATAGTTCGATCTCCCCGCATGCTGTATGTCGACCGACTTATCGATCAATGTAAATGAGACATTATGTATTAGGTACACGAACTTTGAAGGTGCCTAACTGGCAACACACAAAAACTCCCTTTTTTGGGAGTAATAGGCATATTAATTATATTATAGATAATTATATTTTAGTGTGACAATTTGCAGTTATGTTTTTTTCCATTTTTATTCGATTGTCCCATAACTAAACATAGTCAGCGAGTTATAGAACTTATTTCACCTTCAACTCCGTTAAATAGTCAATACATAAGTATAATCTGCAAATAACATTATAATCATATTTCATAGAATGTAAGTTTATTACCACTCTCAAATGTACTGTCGATTGTAGAGTAGGCCCGTGCCCTGCAGTGGGACGTATATGGGCTGATACAGAAGTTAATTACAAATCTATTAATGACTTGAATGATTTTACAGTCTATTGTTAGATTTACTTTTGAAATACTGTCCGAAGTTAACATCCAGGGGCAACCAAATAATTAATTTTAAAATCTTGAATGACTCGAAGTCTTGCTGTGATGTAGTTATTTATTAAGGTATATATATATTTATTTCAGGTAAATGTTAAGAAAAGTGATTTCAGTAATTTTTCTTGTAATCCAACTAATGATATATTTACGTATATGTCACATTTTTGGAACATGTTTAGTTGTATCCACTTTGTAGACATGTGATCAATGGAACATTTATATTATATTGATTGAATTTCGCCTTTGAGAACTTTATATACATAATATATTATATTTTAAGGTAAATTCAAGCATGCGAATATAATTGTATTCTACTGTTACTCAAACAAGACCCTTAATTGCATGAATTTTGGAAATAATATTTGCAATTAAATAAAAATTTTATATTCATCTAGTTAACAAATATTTGTATCTACATGCTATGTTGTGCGTTTATTCTATCACTACATTATAAATACATTTTAATTATGTTTTTTTTATCAATAGTAGCTTTTTAGATGGATAATTGCTGAATAAATGAATAAATATTTAATAAGTAGAAGAAGAACTGAATAATAATTTGTTTTCTTTTTTTCACCTCGAGAAATAAGACATTTATTTGTTGGTTTGCCGACCGTCGAAGTATAGAGAATATTTTTTCTTATTACAATATCGGTAGATTGGCCCAACCTATTCAACATAATTAATGATATTGCACTTCTTTCAACTTCTAACCCACACAACAAAGATTTGATACTAGATTCTTGCATTATGTTACATATACCTACTACAGTTAAACAGTTTGTGCAATTTAAGCATTTTGTGCGTTCGATTCTAAGGCACTAAGTAAAGAGAAACTAACTTTAATTATTTCTTACATGTTTTTTTTTGTTTCATTCGAACGAAAAGCAAGTCACGAAATTTCTACGCCGTATTTTTACATGGAAATCATAGATGGCGCTGATTGTATCAGTTTTTATTATATGATCATCTAACTTACCAATAAATATATCATAATATTATTTGGGACATATCAGGACAATTTATTTTCATTGAAATGCAATTCAGGTCTAATTTCGTGAATATCGAATCCGAAAATATAAAGCTACTTTCTACTTAATAATTTGTATTTGCCTCACTTGAGCCCCAGATTTTTACAGACGCTAAGTACAAACAAATCATAAAATTCTTTTACCCCACCAATCTATGATGAAAGATTAAAAATATTAACTATGGACATAATATTAACAACATTACATTATATGCAGATCACTAATTCTTTGTAACTACTAAGGGGCCGTTCAAGTATTACGTAAGCGCCATAGGGGGGCGGGGGGGTCTTTGCTTTGCTTATTTTGGATGACATGGGGGGTAGGGAGGTCTAGATGATGATTACGTCATCAAAACAATCTTAACAGGAAGATTCAAAATGCAGTTGCCCAGATAAACACAGGGATGTTATGAAAAGAAAGTTAGAAAATATAAGATATATGTTATATACAGGGTATATCAAGACTGCCACCGAAAACGAAGCCGGGTGGTAGTTTTGGTGAGTAGAAGAAACTATGCAACAAAAAAATTTTTTTTGTTATTTTATTTTTAAAATTATAACGTCTTCAGGAATCATTAAAAAATTAAAAGTACTATATATTAATTCAAAAATGTTTACGTAAGCACGGGGGAGGGGGTAAGAGCTTTGCTTACTTTTGCTTACAAGGGGGATGGGGGGGTATATAATTGTAATAAATCTGCTTACGTAATACTTGAATGGCCCCTAACTAAATATGTATATTTCAAAACTAATAAATATCCTGTGATTCTAAAATGCATCAGAATATAAATCTGGACAAAATTACGTTTAACAATATATATTTACGAGTATTTATTTAACATGATTTTATCAGATTTGTGATAAGTATATTAGAATTATTATTACAAGTAATTAGAATTACAAGTAGACAGATTTAATGATTTCTAATATCTTTTGTCTATCATTTGAAGAATCGATTACATCTAAAAATATTATTTTTACATTTTTAGTGTAATATTTAGGCCTTATTTTATGAGCTTCAAGCCATTATCCAACGTGAAATTAACAACGCATTGATTCCCTCAATTACAATCGGAATAACATTATTTTCTACACAAATTATACTATTTTGTGATATTTACTAAAAAATGGGTCAAGAAAATGGGAAACTATAGGTTTTATGGAATCTTTTTTTATGGAATAGTTGTTTTTGGGAGCAAAAAAATGTTTGCTCTATACAATTTCATTGTCATGGATAAGAGATTTGAACTTAAAGTTACTTAAGCCTTTTTCACACACTCCTTTTTGCGTTTTGGATATAAACCATCCATTCCTTTGCCGAAAGGTGGTGATGGGTTTGTTGTCAAATAATACGATCCTCGGGCACTGAAAAAACAGAAAAAAATATTATTATGGGCAACCTCTCTATAAAAATAGATTTTTTGGAGCGGCCTATGTTCTGCAGTGGACTTCCTGTTGCTGAATAGTGAAAGATAGAGAGAGAAGTTTAAGGCATTATTCTACTTTTGATTCACTTGGTATTATAGGTGTTTATAGACGGTAGTGATCACATGACATCGTTTGGTGTCTATCTTCTTTTTGTTTGAAGTTATCTTTCTTTTGGCGTGTTTGGAAATAAATATAAGGGTACAAGTTTTAGGATGCGAAAGATAGATCAGTTAAAATAAAACAATTTAAAACCTTTAGATCCAAGATTAAGTATTGTACAGCTATCGTACCTAAGATCGCACGCATAGCCCATGTAGACCATGCCTGTTTCTGGCGTGGGATTTGTCCTGAATTTGTGGTAGGACTCGGCGGGAGACGAGGGAAACGCTTCCGGGCTCCGAACCGATTCCGCGTAGAACCGCCATGATCTCCAATGGCTGCATAAGTCTGAAATATTGCGTTAAATATTTAATTTATTTCTTGTATAATTATACATTTTGCGTTTCAGTTTAATCAGTTTAGAGTCTATAATAATTGAAGGATTAGTTTCATTTCGAGTTTGGTGTCGACGTAACCTAATTTTTATGCAAGTCAGGTTGAGGGTTAGGCCATTTACGCCACAACGCTGGCCTCGTGCGGGTTGGCCCATAATACTGTCTGATATTATTTTACTTTCAGAAGCGCACACTCCCAGATAAATATTAATTTTCTTGGTACAGATTTATTTTGTATTTCATTAAATGAAAAAAAAAAAGGCTGGTCTTGTCACGCTACATTTCACAAGTACATTGGAGTATAAAGAAAATATCGTCTGGAAAGAAACACGAGTATCTTGACATATTTTTTCCATTTATTTTACTTAATGAGAGTGAAATTTTAATGAGGCTACGTCGCAAAAGAAATACGCTCCTTTACTTCAGTGACTGTGTTTGAAATAGGTCGTGAGACATAAAGTCTTGCATTTGATTCCTAGACCAAACAATTTGCTTTGTGCGAGCATTTGATTTCCAAAAACATGATTTGTTGGATATAATTTTTAAAAGCTTTACTTAAAAGAAATCTCTTATAAAGTTACTTTCGTGACAAACTGTCTTATTAGGATAGGTAAAAAAAACTAAATTGCACTTTTAAGGTAAAAGCTTTATTTTGGCTACAATAGGTACGAAACAATCATAATCATACATCATAACATGTGTGCGATGTTAGCAATATGCAATGCTCCAAGAACCAAACCGCTGGTAATTCTGCTGGTAATTTTGCAGAACATTATTACCATCTTGGTTTGGAGTCAACAGAAATAAATATTATAATGGTTCTTACTTTGATTTATATTATTGCTACAACAACCTATGATAACGAAAAGATAAGAGATGACACAGTCACATGCATTCGAGAGGTATTTGTTTACAAAAAATCTTGAGTATTTCTATTTTTTAGTAAATCTACTTTCATAGAAGGGCATTAGGAAGACATTAAGTTTTTTTTTAATAAAACAAACGTCACTACATTCTTTCCTGATGGTAAATGTCACAGAAATTCGGATCATTGACGAAAACGTGACTTAAAATACCTCTGTTTTCGAGCTATCTTAAGCACGCGAAGTTAGTTATTGATAATGCGTAATAGCTAGTTCAAAATGATCTTCAGCAATAATATTGAATTCATATTTTGTATATTATAAGTCGAAATTCTTAGAAGAGGTCTATGTTTATCAGTGGATTTATCATATCCTGTACTGAAATAGAAGATGTGATACTTAGGAGTTCATTAATATGTCGGTGATTTGATACTCACTATCATCAGATAAAGGTACGGGCGCAAATCTCGGGCATCCTGGCTGTATGCTCTTCCCCCCATTAGGCCAGAAGTCAGCTGTACCAGTTCTGACCGGCGCGCCATAGCCTCCAGCATCAGTGTGTATGACGTCGACGAACTCAGCATCCTTCTCATTCACATGCTGCATCATCACGCCATCTGGATAGAACGCTGGAAAAGCAGGGTCGAGGGCTGTTAATCTGAAATATATAATTGGTCATGATAGATTGGGTTGGTAGTACGAGTATTATTCAATAGTTAGTAGTCATGGGAACGTTATGTTAAGTAATGTTGTTGTGGTGGCTGAAGACGATAAATATACGATTTTGTCTTAGAAATAAATTTGGCAGCTTCAGTGGTGTATTTTCGGAGTCGGGAATTTGTGCTCGATATGGCAATAGGCTCGCCTTCTGTCACATCGTGGGACGGAACATAGAAGGCGAAATGTGGGTGTCCTTGTAGCCTCAGCCTACCCCTGAAGGAAAAAAGTGATGTGACTGGAGACTTTGTGAATAATGATAAACACAAGGATTTGATTGCAAAATGTTTGATGTTGTGGGTAACTTTCAAAAGTAAACTCGCTAGCAGCTATTGTGTAATTTAATTGCTTAACCGAGACTAAGAGTCTATCGAAATTTGAAAATTTATTAATATCTTTCGAAAGCCCGTAACTATGATTTTGAAGAATCATGCCATTGCATATTGCATTACTTGTGATGCTTATCTAAAGATGGGTATTAATCAAGAGCCTAGTCAAATATTATTTATATCCTTAGAATCAATATAACATTTACAACACGTTTGTCAATATATTACGTGGATGTTTACATAACCTCATGAATTTGACCTTCACATCTGCAATTAATAACGTCATGGCAGGTAATTATAGACAATTATATCTAGTATCGAGCTGGATGCTAATAATAAAATACTTGGTCATTATGTTTACTACAAGAATACCATTCTTATTGCCGTTTTTCTTTCTACCTGGTGTTATTTTAGCTATCACTACATAGTATAAAACAAAGTCACTTTCTCTGTCCATATGTTCTTTTGTATGCTTAATCTTTAAAAATACGCAACGGATTTTGATGCGGTTTTTTTTTAATAGATAGAGTGATTCAAGAGGAAGGTTTGTATGTATGATACGTAAATATTATTGTATAGAAATCTATTTGCACCCGGACGAAGCTGGGCCGGGCCGCTAGTTATTAATATACCTTAAATTACATATATCTTTCGGCTTCCATATCTTTTCAGACAAGAGCAGTGCAATGCTTCTTTGAGTAGCTTAGTGAGTATATTGATGGTCAGGCATATATGTATGTTTTTTATTACTATGAATGGTGAGACGAACATCTGATTCTCCTGATGGTAAGCGGTACGACTGCTCATGACAAGTACCAAAACCAAACAGCACCTTGCATTACAAAGCAATATTTGGCATTCCACTGCAGTAGTTACTCTGGCTACAATATCCTTCATACCGAAACATAACAGTTCATTTACACTGGTGTTTTAATGAGAAATAGTCATTGCCGTAGTACCTATCCAGACGGCCTCTCACATATGAGAGACCTACCACCAGTGAAAACCACCACCAGCATGTATTTAGTTAAGTATTCTTTAGGAATGATGCATATCTTTGACAAGAAATCATAGCAGTCTGTTTGAATGCTGCCTCCATAATATTTATTCTACAGTTTTAGATTGCGCAATTTACGTGAATTTTTATATATTTACGGCGAGCAATTCATGTTGAATTACGAAATTTCATAGAAGCTCGCACAAGTATTTTATCATCTTGGTGACGAATTTGGAGGTTTTCTTATTTGCTTAATTAAAGGTAAACTTATAATTTTAGACTGCAAAGACAGTAAGTTATTTTATAGATTTTATAGTTAATTATTTCCTTTTTTTGAAGTCGATTAAAAATAGGCTGTTGTTATAAATGAACCAAGGTCATCGATAGGGGAGATATAAATAGCTTACAACATGGAAACATTAGCTATGACGTCTATACTATACGTATAATCTCGACTATTTCGCAAATTAATATATTTTTATAAATATTATTTAAGGGGAAAGCAGAATAAGTGAATAATTATGTCATCATTTACTTCTTACGATATGAGTGGGTCTATAGTGATGACAAATTAATTCAATGACAAATTTCGTATATTGCATGATTTGTGAAATTCATATACATGTGAGCTTTCGTGTAATTTCCCGATCATTCAGTTTAATCCCGATAATCCGATATTGTAGTTTTTATAATTAGAATCTTGCTCTTCTCTTTATTTATCTTTTAACTTAGCTCCCGTTCTCCCCTTCTTCCTTTTCTTTTCTATACTCAAACACAATTCACAGTTCTAGATCAGGTGACCCATCATTATGTCATATATCTCATGGCAGTATACAGAAGTTTTCTATTTCCACTTTATTTTGAGATACCTAACATTATTGTTTCATCCTTTGCCATCAGTCTCGATTTACATTCGCGTCGTTTCAGGTACTTATTCTTACGTTCTCGCTGAACAGCAGTTTAAATGCACTATTATAAATGACACCCAACAGTCACATACATAGTCCTGACCCGACACTAAGATCGAATCTTATGTCGTGGGTATCAGGAACTACGAGAGACTTTACGGTCTCCCAAACACCCAGACACGGAAGAAATATTTGTGGGCCGCACAAACATTTCTCTCGGTGCGGGGATCGAACTCGCGACCTCTCGTTTCACAGGCGGCGTCTTACCAACTGCGCCACGGAGGCTGTCAAAACTATTAACTACTAACTATAGTGTTCCGGATTGGTTACAAAGCCAGATTAATTACTGGAAACATGGAGAACTGAACATCATATTTCTCAGGATGGCCAGTGTAGTGGAATGCCAAGCATTGATTTGCAATTCAAGGTGTATAGTTTTGCTACTGTTCATGAGCAGACGTGTCGCTTACCATCAGGCAAACGGCATGCTTGTCTCGCCAATGGAGGCCATAAAAAAAAGTTATGTGCCTCGTGATCTAATCATATATAAATATGCAATTAATTAATATATGTAATAAAATACCTTTTAACAGTCTTGTTGTATTTATTCTTGAGTTCCCTCGCTGTGTATCCAGCGACGTGGCTTCCAAGGGAATGTCCTATGACATGCAGCTTTTCAACCTGAACGCCCATTTCTATTAATTTGTTGAGGTAGTCTGCCGCTGCTGAGCCTACCTGAAAATGCAATTGATATTATGAATATTCATTAACTATGGCCTTATGTACATTTTTTTATTGCAATATATTGAATATTTTTAAAAGCGGTTTCAATGGATTTTACAAGTTGGTTTGTATTGTTTCTAACACCTGTTTAAAGGGCCACTAATGCAATAAATATTCATATGAATTAAAATACGTTAATGGCACATTTTTTTTTTTTAAATAAAGTAAATGTAAGTGTTTTTGTTTGAGATTTTTATTTGTATTCGTTTTATTTTCACCAAGGCTCGGAAACCGGTTAAATTTCTAAACCGGTTTCGGACATTGACCCTCAATAAAACTCAATTTCGGTTAAAGGTTAACATAATACCGGTTACTATGGAAAACCGGTTTTCACGAATTTAGGTTTTGGGAGCGATAATTAACCGGTTAAAACCAAGCTCAGTACCGAGTACCTTCCGTCGTTCCTTATTTTTGCGTTTGCTCAGCTGCGTTCTATTTTATTCAGAAAGTTTTTACTTTCATCGCGCACGCACGCGTTGCTTATAATTACGTTGCTCATTTTGTGTTATCTATTATCAGCGTTTGCATTTTGAATTCACTATTTATTTTCTTACTATTGTTTATCTTTGACAGGAAGGTACCGTTTGAGTTTAGTTATTTAATATCATGTGACTGATTGTTATCTTTTTTAACATTTTATGAATACTGTTGATTTGATTTTAAAATTTATAAGATTTAAAATTTTATTCAACTAAAAGTTTTGTCAACTTTTTGATCACTGACAACGTCCGAATCATGTTTTTTAATGGGTATCTTTATTCAATCCTAAGCCTGAAACTATCATAATCTAACTAGTCACTTTTATCTAAGTGGCAAAATACTTCAATATATATAGATATTGACAATATCTTATGTTATTATGATTAGTAGAAATAGGTGTAGATACCTATCTATACATATAATAAAATTGGAGTGTCTGTAATATTGAAATAACCGTTTGTACTACATGTATATGAATATACATTTTTTGACTGTCTGTTTGTTCCGGCTAATCTTTGAAATGGCTGGATCCATTTTGACGGGGCTTTTATTGTCAGGTAGCTGATATAATAAGTTGTAACTTAGGCCACATTTATTTAAAAAAATATATTTTATTTTAGAAATATAAAGTAATGTTGCAATGCCGAAGTACTGTCCAGTACCGTACGCAGTTCACGCGCATGCCACCACTTGGCCGTCACGTCGGGCGTCTCCCACCACTGGGCCGTCACGTCGGGCGCCTCCCACCACTACTCCTACCAACGAATCAATAAAATAAAGTTTATTTCTGAACCAACAAAGAATGTAATAATAAAAATGTTGCTATAATAGCTGAAGTAGTTGTAACTGTATCGCAGTTATCATATTAGCTTTCGTAGCTATCATAAAATCCATCAATCCATCCATCAGCCAAAGGAAGTCCACTGCTGAACATAGGTCTCCCCCAATAATTTCCACAGAGACCTGTTGGAGGCAGCCTGCATCCAGCGACGTCCCGCGACCTTTACCAGGTCGTCGGACCATCTTGTGGGTGGACGTCCTACGCTGCGCTTTCCGCTACGCGGCCTCCATTCGAGCACTTTCCGACCCCATCGGTCATCAGATCTCCGCGCTATGTGCCCTGCCCATTGCCACTTCAACTTGCTAATCCGGTGGGCTATGTCGGTTATTTTAGTTCTCCAACGGATCTCCTCATTTCTGATTCGATCTCGTAGGGAAACCCCGAGCATAGCCCTCTCCATAGCTCGTTGAGTGACTTTGAGCTTCCTAATAAGGCCCATAGTGAGAGGCCACGTCTCGGTGCCGTAAGTCATCACTGGCAACACACAACTATCGAAGACTTTCGATTTAAGGCACTGAGGTATTTTGGACGAGAAGACGTCGCGTAGTTTCCCGAACGCTGCCCAACCGAGTTGGATTCGACGATTGACCTCTCTATCGAAGTTGGACCTGCCTAACCGGACCACTTGTCCTAAATAGACACATTCGTCAACAACTTCAAGAGTCGAGCCCCCAACACCGATGGGGGTGGGCACAACATGGACATTCGACATGATCTTCGTTTTGTCCATGTTCATTTTAAGACCCACCTGTTGGGAGACTCGATTGAGGTATTCGAGCATAGTGCTAAGGTCTTCCAGCGATTCTGCCAAGACTACAATATCGTCGGCAAACCGAAGGTGAGTGATATACTCGCCGTTGATGTTGATGCCGAATCCTTTCCATTGCAAGAGCTTGAAGGCATTTTCCAGCGCGGCAGTGAACAGTTTCGGAGATATGACATCTCCCTGTCTCACGTCTCTCTGTAGTGGAATAGCTTTCGTACTCTGATCTTGTATTCGGACCGACATGGTGGCGTTGTTGTATATACACTTCAACACTTCGATGTACCGATAGTCGATATGGCACCGCTGGAGAGACTGTAGCACAGTCCAAGTCTCGATCGAATCAAAGGCTTTCTCATAGTCCACAAACGCTAAACAAAGCGGCAAGTTATATTCCTCGGTTTTTTGTATAACTTGCCGAAGCGTATGGATATGGTCTATGGTACTAAAGCCTTTTCGGAAACCGCCTTGTTCGGGAGGCTGGAAGTCATCAAACCTGCGTTCGAGACGATTTGTGATGACCCTCGAAAACAACTTATAGACATGGCTCAGGAGCGAGATGGGCCTGTAATTCTTCAGCAAAGTGTTATCACCTTTTTTGAAGAACAGTACCACCACGCTCCTACTCCATGCCTCTGGCGTTGAGCCCTCGAGGAGAACGGAATTGAAGAGCCTCTGAAGAACTTTCAGTATCGGCGTTCCGCCCGCTTTCAGAAGCTCTGAAGTTATTCCGTCCTCGCCCGGCGCCTTGTTGTTTTTAAGTTGCTTCAGGGCCATCTCAATCTCACACAGGCTAATGTCAGGGATATCATCGCTAAAGTGTCGGATCAACTCGGCTCTCGGGTCTTCGGCCGAGCTAACAGCAGGTTTGGCAACCGAGGTGTAAAGCTGTCCGTAGAACCTCTCGATCTCCCTTAATACCTCTGCCCTCGTCGATACCACGCGGCCGTCTTCCGTCTTCAGAATAGACAACTGGCTTTGCCCAATAGACAAGTCCCTTGCAAACACTTTGGAGCCTCCGTTCCGCTCAATTGTCTCCTTAATGCTCACACTATTGTGAGCATGGACATCGTGTCGCAAGGACTTCCAGATCTGTCTTTTGAGTCGCCGATATGCCTCGGCGTCAACGGAAGACTGCAGCGCTAAAGATCGACGTTCGGCCATGAGGTCAAGAGTGTGGATCGAGAGTTTTTGTGGTCTATCTTTACGGCGAGGTCTAAAATACTTAGATCCCACCGTATAGACAGCTTCTACCAAACCGCTGTTTAGCTCGTCCACTGCAAGGTTTTCTCCTAGACAATCAAAGCGATTTGTCAGATCGAGTTGAAAGCTCTTGGGGTTTTGGATATGGGCGCGAGTAGGTCGGAGCGTAGATTTCATCAAGCGACGCCTTTCCGATTGGACATTGATATTCAGTGTGCCCCTAACCATTCGGTGATCACTGCCGGTTTTCACCCTGTTGATCACAGAGATATCTCTGAATATCCGTCTATTCGTCGTCAAGATGAAATCTATCTCGTTTCTCGTAGAACCGTCAGGACTCAGCCCGGTCTATTTCCTGTGAGGTGGCTTCTGAAAAAAAGGGTTCATCGCAGAGTCCCTCTTTCTCCAGAAAGTCGTCCAGCCTCTGACCCCTGGGGTTCCGTTGCCCATGTCCAAATTGCCCCACTTTCAACTCTGCATCGCTTCCCTTGCCCAACTTTGCGTTGAAGTCTCCCATAACAACATTGAAGTAGGTTTTGGAAGTATGTATGGCCCGACTTATGTCCTCATACATTACCTCTACTTCTTCATCTGGGTGTGTCGAGGTCGGCGCGTATACCTGTATGACCTTCAACGAACATCTTTAAGATATTCTGAGTATAAGGTATACTACCCTGCTCGACACACTTTCGATGGATACGATGTTGTTGATGAGAGACTTGTGGACGAGAAATCCGTCATCGGGGCTGGTAGCCGGGGCCAACCCGGGGATTCTTAGCACCCCCTGCCCCACCGTAACCATGACCGCTACCATAGCCAGGAATAGTGGGGCTGCCGGGGACTGGGGGCCTGGTCTCAATTTGTGTCGTCATTATGGGGGTATTTGCCAATACTCGCCACGCTTGGCAGGCGAGTTGGCGAGCGCAGTAGGGGACCGGCGTTAATGACGCTGCTGCCAGTCATTAACCGGGGAAAGGAAATAGGATTTGTGGGAAGAGGATGTTATAGGAAAGGAGAGTATGGCCTGAGGGAGTGGATACTGCAGTCACGGACGGGAAGTTAAGGTGACTGCAGTAGCTCGGGGGCCGAGGTCGCGTACTCGTAGCACCTATACTAGGGCAGGCCATGACCACTAGATAGGAGCATCCCAACAGTTGTTTCAAAACTTGAGTTATGTCATTCGACGTGAATTTTTGAAATTTGAAATTTTCATGAATAAATATGAGTAAATTATATTTTTTTTTTCTCCCCATCACAACAGTTGAACAGTAACCGATCCACAACTTTACATTAAGTATTAAACAATTTTAATTCAAATTGTTTAGTCCTCAAAACGGAGTTGCGTTTTGCACGTCCAGTTCTATTGAATACTTCTAATACAATAAACGAGAAACGAGCCCGCACGCGGTATCTTGACATAAACACAAAACATGTCACAACACGAATCTACCCGAACCGCACACGGCACACGTTTGACCTTGCATCGTGCGTTGCGTATTACTTGTTTTGGAATTAACCGGTTAATACCGATACTAAACCGTTCATGCGGAAGTAACCGGTAACCTTTATCGTTTGGGTTAGTTTGAAACCGTTCATTATTTTAACCGGTAAACGTGGGAGCGATATAATTTACCGGTATTTTATCAGAATTAACCGCTCTCTTTAAACCGGTTCCGAGCCCTGATTTTCACATCTAAATTGAATCTGGAATATGTTATGCAAAAGTTTTGTTTTTACTTTTATAGGATTTGTACTATATTCGAACATAATTTTGTAATTACGGACAAGTTTACCAAATTTTCAAGCGACCGTGTTTGTACTACAAATCTTGAAAATAATCCTGTATACATAAATACAATTGATGTAATATTAGGCGAATGGAAGTCACTTTATCGATTTCATAATTATTTTAAAATACTTTAAATCGAAGTTCCAAACTCATTATTCATAGCCTAGAAGATACATAATTTATTTGACACAAATACTTTTTATCTGTATTGGTGTCAGCTCATATATGTACGTCCCACAGCAGGGCACAGTACTCATCTACAATCGAGAGTATAATTGAGAAAAAAAAAATACAATTCTTTTACATGTACGTAATTAAATGATTCCAATAAAAATGTTTGTATTTTAAATTCATACCAAGTCATGACTTTGTTGCTCTGTGAATGGAATGCTAAGAAATATTTAAGGTCGTCTACGTAAGCATCTGAGGAAATGGTAATCATAAACCAGATCAGAGTAAGTAATTTAATTATTATTTATTTGTTGTCAAACGAATTAATTAAATGTTGAATAATAATATTTAAGAATACGCGTAAAGCACGTTGTTGTATTTACGTTATATTATTATTAATTTGGTTCATATATTTTTATTTTTGTATTTAGATATGTTTAGCATGTATAATTATCATCAAAATCTTTGATAACCCGGGAAGTATCTTGAATAGCACTGCTAAGTGCAGTGCACAGGTATCCTTGAGATGTTTTCTATCTAAGAAAAGGAATAATATTGGCCACAAACATACACTTAACTAAATAAAAACCCTGACCTCTGAAGTGTGAAACCGGTTCTCTACTAACTCAGCTATCGCTCACTTACTCAATGAAAGTATAATATAAATCTTAATGTTATAATAATTCCCCGCTTCCGAACCGATAATGTATGCAAATTCATTTACATAACAATCTATAACTATTTGGTGTTATTGTACCGCCGAATTTTCTACACACTTTACCGAAGTTATGATAAAATGAAGGCCAACTAGTCAAACTGGATTCTACTATGACGCATTGCAATTGAAATACACACATACATACATAAACTCACGCCTTTTTCCTTATCCTGTTTAGAAAGGTTAGGCCATTTTACCAGGTCATCCACGTTTCGCCTTGTACTCCGTCCTATGATGTGATAGGGGGCGAGACTATCGCTATATCGGGCACAAATTCCTGACTGCGGTCTGATAATCAACAGAAAAATACAGTATCGCTAGTACACCCGGGATTCGAACTCAAGACCTCAGCTATGCAGTCAAACTGTAGTATTACTGCGCCACCGAGGCCGTCTGCATTGAAATCTTCATCTAATTAATAAATACACCCGACAGTCACACCCATGGTACTGACTCCACACAAAGCTGCAAGTCTTGTGTCTTGGGTATTAAGAACTACGACACATTTTGGTATCACAACATCCATACTTTACTATATCAGCCCATATACGTCCCACTGCAGGGCACGGGCCTACTCTACAATCGAGAGTACGATTGAGAGTGGTTAGGCCATATAGTCCACCATAGAAATTCTTATAAATTGCTAAGGTATGCAGCAACATCCAAATAAAATATAAATTTTTGGTAGTCACAAAAAATGCAATGCAGCTAAAATCATATCTTTGATTTATTTTTTGTATTAATTCTAAGTACCTTATTCATAAACAATTTTTAAAGTAATTTTAGTAATCAAATCTTTTGTCTCTTTCGTACGACTTTTACGGAGCCAAAGATAATCACTTATCACCACGAGAAATTCATTACTTCAATCTTATAATGAGGAGTTAAATCTGAATTTAAACTTTTATTCTTCTTGAATAAAAGTTAATATTAAGTATTTTACAACATTTAGACGAGGTTTTATTAAATATTAGTTTTAAACTTGGTCGACCCATAGCTATACACCGCAAGATGACTGAACACCGCCGTTGTTTGTTTTGCAATCACTGCGTTATTTTTTTTTGTTACGAAACCGACATGGAATTCTGCGCAAGTTTCCTTTGACTTGGTTATCTGCCATTTAGTTGTGGGCAAATCCAATCTTTTGCAACAGATGAATATCCGATATCGCATTCAAGGAAAACCTTTCTCTAGTTGTTTGCACATATTTCTGCAGGATGTTTGTGTTCAATACTTGTGAAGGTGTGAATAAGCCAAAGTGACAAACGCAAGTGCGTCGGATTTAGGTAATATATTATTAGGTATGTCTGGGTTTTACTCACAATTTATTCGACTTTTGAAATATGGAGTAAAGGATATAATATTTAACCATTTTTTATTGCATTTGTGCGGCAAATGATAGGTCACCTGATGGTAAATGATCACTGCTGCTCATGAACAGCTGGAAGCGGGTTGTGGCACTTTGTGCATTAAATCGGGAGGGAATCAGGAAGGAAAAACCACAGGAGAGAGAAGGGGTATCGAGCATCCAGCAATTCTACTCACCGAACAAACGCAACTGCGAAGCAGTTGCTTCACGTCGATCCCTTTTGAGACTTTGGTGCCGCTCTGACTGACAATAAACTACCTAATACCTAATAACCCGAATACCTAATATTTAAATACATCCTAATAATATTGTAAAGGTGAAAGTTTGTGTGTATGTTACTTTTTAGAAATGGCTGGACTTATTTCAATATTTGGTATGAAGGTAGCTAATACCTTGTATCAATGCATAGGATAGTTTTGTACCCAGAAAAAAAGATCTCGGAAATATAAGAAAATAGGATTGCATGCCTTGAGTCATGGAACATTGATTGCGACGGGACAGGATGGGATGTAACGGGACGAGGCGAAAAAAGCAGTATAAAAAAGGTAGGAGTAGTAATGGGGTAGTAGTAGTAAAAGAGTAAAATAATAATAATAATAATAATAAATAACACCCAACAGTCACATACATAGTCCTGACCCCACACTAAGATCGAGTCTTGTATCGCGGGTATCAGGAACTACGAGAGACTTTTCGGTCTCACAAACACCCAGACCCGGAAGAAATATTTGTGGGCCGCACAAACATTTCTCTCGGTGCGGGGATCGAACCCGCGGCCTCTCGTTTCACAGGCGGCGTCTAACCAACAGCGCCACGGAGGCTGTCAAAAGTAGTAAAGTAAGGAGCTTAAAAAACTATAAAACTGTTCAAACGTGAAATAATAGGTATGTGTCTGAAGTGGACTGGACTCAAGAAGAGTCAGCACCTGGACGAAGCCGGGCTAAGCCGCTAGTAATATAATAAAATTGAAACTTATCGATGTCTGTACATGTAGGTAGCATTATACCTGCCTCGGTGGCGTCGTTGCGCTATGGTACGCCTACAATGCTGGGATCTCGGGTTCGAATCTCGGGTCTGGCTAAGAGATATTGGATTTTTCTATTATTTATCAGTTTGTTGTCAGGAATTTATGCTCGATATGGCGATAGGCCCCTTTTCATATCACCGGACGGACGACACAAGGCGAAACGAGGGTATTCTGGTAACACCTTTGCCTACCCCGTTTGGGAAAAAGGCATGAGTTTATATTTGTATGTAAATATTACACCACATACTAGACTTTCATCAAATTAATTACTATGATCGTCGCAATCATCATTAGAACTGGATGATCAGAAATTACAGATTCTTTTTTCCATTCCTCTATTCGATCGTTAGCGATACAACTGCTCTCAATAGTATTCAAACATATATTTACAATCATATTAGACTGTCAATAAAAAAACCTGAAATAGAACTAGTTACCTACAACTTAATTATTACCTATAAAAATGTTCTAGATCAATTTCTTTAATTACCTTCTTGGTATTCCGAGCTGCGTTGACCAAGTATGAGCCGTGAGACATGTTAGACCAGTCCAGTAGTATGACGTTGGTCCCAGGTCTAGCTTCTAAGTATGCGTTGACTATAACCTGGAAGTAATTTTTGGTTGTGAAATCTAATTGGTGTTGCTGTTGTGCATATTAATTGAAATAGTAGTATCAGTTCGTTTTTATAATTTGGTATTCGATGGTTGTGGTTTATAGTTAAGTTACTGTTTAATGGTTTGTAATATAAATTATATAATACAATAAAGATTATTTACATTTCATATAAGTAATATTAGCTTTATTACAAGGTAAAACGAGAATAGCATTATTGCAATAATAATTTATGTTAGGTAATTCCGATTAAAGTAAATAAATAAATACATGTTGTGTCGTGGGTATCAGGAACTACGAGAGACGTTTAGGTCTCACAAACACCCAGACCCGAAACAAATATCAGTGATTCACACAAATATTTGTTTCGGTGCGGGATCGAACCAGCGACCTCACAAAGAACTTCAGATTATTTCCCAAATCAAAACTATTTAAGATTTAATCACATAAAAATAAAAACGACATTCAAATTTTTTATACCTGAATACTCTCCTGCTGCGCCACTTCTATGAAGCCGTGTATGTAAAAGACCACAGGCTTGTCTTTGTCGAAGCCTTTGGTGTCAATAAGACGCTCAGCTTGGCTGAGTGGTATGTCAACATAGTCTTCTGATGTGTGCCTGTCAACAAAAGTATTTATCGTTACGTTAATCATTGTCATTAAGATGCGTAACTTTTTGTTAGAAATATTCATATTTTTGCCAATTATCATCATGAAGATGGGTATCTTTGGTAGAGATTTCTGTAGCTGTATCATCATACTTGTATTTTACATAGTTTGTAACCTCAACGTTATTCTTTTCTTTATTAAAAAAAGGGTCAATAATAATACGAGTATGACGAAATATTATAAAAACTAATATGTTTTATTGATTTAAGTTGTATAATAATAATATAATAAATCATTTATTGTCTAATATTATCCAATTTGTTTGTAAGCAAATTTGTTAAGATCTGACAAAAATCAATGGAGATTTTAACAATTTTATGAAATTATCTGTCAGTGGACAATTCCCACTTTTAGCCATCATTCGTACAATAAATATATTTGCGTCTTGAATAAGTTTTTTAAATTTATAATGTTTCAGATTTAACAACCAACGTTTTAAAAATATCACATTGGAATTCGTACCCAAATAGAATTGAGGAAAGTTTCTAGTTCTATCAGAATGTAAAATTGAATGCCTTGTCAAGTCTGGCTATTTCCTCTTAAAATAGCAATAGACAAGTTAAAAGCATACAATAGCTCATTCGTAGTATTTTTATGAGAATTACAAATAAGAAAAGTTAAAAAATGAAAATTAATCAGCGAGTGAAAAATAAAAAATAGTGTAAAATATTATATATTTTACACTATTTTTTTTTAAATAGTGTAAAATATTATATATTCTACACTATTTTATATATATTTATTTTTTCGGAACCACAAGGAATTAAGCTACGTTAATGATCTTTTCTTGCTTTTGTAAATGTTTTTTTAGTACCTACAATGCTTCTCGAAGATTCTATCTTTCTATATTTACGATGACGCGTCACAGAAAAAGACTAACTCCAAAAAATTTAGTTTGTTCCAAAATTAAAATCTCCGAAACTAAATATTCAAATAATTTTGTTGGTTCTGAAAACTGGAATACCAATATCGAGCATTGCGTTATTGAATGCAATTCTGATAAGTTGGGAATATCCATTTTATCGAGCCAAAAAAGAGAGTGAGCTTTTTTGTGTCCGCTTCGTGGAAATTTAATAATCGCTACCATAGAATTCTCGGAAATTTAATAAATGCTGCACTCGCAAAAAGTCCATCACGTATATCGACTATAAATGTTTTGATTATTATGACGACTAGAACTCAAAGGAAATATGAATTTATACGTAGACAAGCAAGAATATCACTGATATGAGTCTCTAATAAAGAGTGCGTGATGGCCTGTTCGTAAACGGATCAGACGCGACTGCTAACTTGTTCACGGCAGTCGTGGATTCGAATCCCAGGGCATACTTCTGACTTTTCGGAGTCATGTGTGTATTGATAGTCAACCACAACGCACTTTAACGGTGAAGGAAAACATCGTGAGAAAACCTGCGTATAATAGGAGAATTTCTATGGTATATAATGTCCGCTAACTCGCACTAGGCCAGCGTGGTGGACTACATGGCCTAACCACTCTCAATCGTACTCTCGGTTGTAGAGGAGGCCCGTGTCGTGTAGTGGGACGTATATGAGCTGATACAGTACAGTAAGTCTCTAATATGTTGAGGCTCTCTGGGTAGGTACCACCGCAATCTGTATTTCTCCCGCCAAACGGCAATGTACAGGCACTGTAGTGTTCCGATTAGAAAGAAATTATAGGCAGAGTGACTACTGAACATATTAAGACTTAACACTTAATGTCACAGAATTGCGATGCCAAGCATTGGTTAGTATGTCAAAGTGTTATTTGGTTTTGCTACTGTCCATGAGCTGTAGTATCGTTTACCATCAGGCGAATGTTATACACGACTTGCCATTAATTACTTCACCCGGTCTGTTTAAAGTGTCAACGAAATATGTGAGACCTTACGCCTAGTCGTTCATTTCGGCTTCGCAATAAGTCATGGCGATTTCAGTTCCCAGTGTGCCTGGCGACCTAAATTACCTTTTGAAACAGACAGTGCCAAGGTGACAGAATTCTGTCGCCAACTAACTAACATTTACCTTCCCAAATAAACTCTGTATCAGCTCATATATGCCCCACTGCAGGGCACGGGTCTCCTCTACAATCGAGAGTTCGATTAAGAGTGGATAGGCCATAAAGTCAAATATACTCGATATCCTGCTATCGCTATTTTAGATTCTACTCTATTCTTCTCGCAATTTTTTTATGTGTGCATTAAACAACAGTTGTTGTGGTTTATAGAACAGTTGTAGTTCACCCCATTTGGTATTGCAATCGCGTATTGCACCGTTTATCTCGCGATCTAGGTCGGCGGGGTTGAAATGTATTGTAACTGTAACAAAGGGTACTGGAATGGTACGGATGAATGATAAAACCGTGTTGTTGAATTTTCCGCAATCTGTTATTGTGTGTTGAATAGGCTGTATGGTTAATATCGCGTATTTACTGATACTTACATAATAGACGGGTCTAAGTGCTAATAACAAATAATGACAGACATTGGCAGCCTCGGTGGCGCGTTGTACTACGGTATGATTACAAAGCTGAGGTCTCGGGTTCGAATCCTAGGTCGGGCGAAGTGATAGTGGATTTTTCAACTCATTATCACCCTGGAGTCAGCAATTTGTGCCCGATATGGCGATAGGCTCACTCCCTATCATATCATGGGACGGAACATACAAGGCGAAATGTGGGTATCTAGGTAGCGCCTCTGCCTACCCCTTCTGGGAAAAAGCCGTGAGTTTAATATGTATGTATGTTTTGGCGCAGTTGGTTAGTCTTTGGTTGTGAAACGAAAGGCCGCCGGTTTAGACTCCGCGCAGTAGGGTAGAGCTAGTTGAGCACAGGGGTAGGTTGGGCAATTAAAATATCTCCGAAACTATACATCAAACGCTAGCACGTCAAATGAGGGAAACGAGGGGGCACGGGAGGGGAAATGATAACGCCACCGCTAGTGGCGAATTGACGAACGAGTAAAGTACACGCGCGTTTTGTTTATTTTGCGACCAAAAAGTAAAAAAATCGTTGCTGTGTATATTTCGTCTGTACGACTCAAATGTTATCCATTTTAAATCAGGTAAGTGTTAAAAGTTCATCAATGTGATGTATTTTTGATATTTAATGAAGATTTTGTTTGATCTAATACAGTTTTTTTATAACCTCACTTTTAATTCAAATATTCGGGTTGGGGAATGTTGAGCAACTGTTGCTGAACCTAGTACAAGTAACAAAGAAAATGAACAGTTCGATTCATTACAGGCATTCTCCCCAGAAATTGTTCGGCCATACCCAAAGGCAGCTCCAAGAAACATAACTACAACTAACCGAAGAAAGAGAAAAGCTGCAATACTCACAGATACTCCTGAGAAAAACGCGTTGCATGAACAACAAAATAAATGTAATAAAAAAGTTAAGAAGCCAAAGAATAACATTGAAAAAAAAAAGAAAAAAGAGTGTTCGCAAGCAAATACTTCACTCAAGTGTTCCTAAAAAAAGTCGGATTTTAAGTGGAAAGGCTGAATCTAATCCAAAAATTAATCTAATAATATGTTGCAGTTTTGTTGATTCTATTTTTATGTTAAAAATACCTTCAAAAGAATTTTAAGTATTGTTTCACTAAGAGATTTAGTTTAGAGATTAATAAATAAACAGTTGATTATCAAATACAATTGTTATTTCTTTTTTAGAAACCTTGGTTAGACTAGAATTTCTAACTGCTCAATGTACCCCATACCCTTGCTCTACTTACCCCACCCATGGGGCACGTTGAGCATATCTGACTTTTTGCACTTAAACGGGAGTAACTTTTAAATGCTATATCTTGATAATAAATTACTATGAAGACTTTAAGAAGGAATAAATTACTTACCTATAAGTACAAATTACCAGCAATTTGGACCTATCTTTAAGGAGCAATGAACGATCAAGTAAAAAATTGCTCAACTAGCCCCGCCCTACCTTATCTATTGTGTGTCGTAGTTTCTTTAAGCTTTAAAAAATACTTCTATACAAATTACATGAATTCCAAGCAGAGAGTCATACAAGTGTAAGGAATATTTCCGACGCATAGATGTTAAATCAAGGACGGCACGTATTCCTATACGCCCGATATTGAGCTTGGGTCTTGAGGGTCCGATAATGGCTTGCGGAACCTCAAGGCTGAGAGGTTATTAACTCTCCGCACTAGTAAATGGATCCTGTGCTGATTTTGTTAGAGTTTGTTACAGTTCTCAGATGAGAAGTATAAATATTAGTTCGCTTTTGTACAAACCTAGCGGCCCGGCCTGTCTCTTCCCGGGTGCAAATACACTTTTTTGAATATATTTTATCATCCATGTTCAGGAGGAATAATGTGGGATTATAATGGTGAAATAATTTTCAAATCGGTCCAGTAGTTTCAGAGCCTATTCAATGTAAACATACAATCAAATCTGTTCTATTTATAGTTAATATTAGTTTAGATGTATAAAAAGTTTAATATAGGTATATGACTAAATGTTATACTAGAGGGGACAAAATGTTTAAAACAATAGTTTGATGCTGTACCGCAATTTATATTTCTTTCCCTTTTACTCCTAGGCGGTAATATTATCTACCTTCTCGTTTTTCTGATTTCCCGCGTGCCTGATACGCGCATATACACATATATTCGTTATTTCTGCTCCAATATAATAAGTCAATTGTAGGTCGTATGCATGAATAAAAATGCCAGTATTTTCCCTTCTATTATTCGAGAATTTATTTAGCCCCAATAAATAAACACATTGCGAGGTGGCCTGTTGGTGACCGGACCAACCGACAACATGCCAACATGTTCACGGTGGTCACCGGTTCGAATCCCATTGCACATCTCTGACTTTTCGGAGTCATGTGTGTGTTGATAGACAATCACCACTCACTATAGCGGTGTAACAAAACGTCGTGGACCTTCATACCATAGTAGTTTATAATTTTTATTGTGGCCGGTGAAGTCCACCAACCAGCACTTGGCCAGCATGGTGGATTATATGGTCTTTCCACTCCCAACTGTACACTTGATTGTAGAGGAGGCCCGGGCCCTGCAGTGGGACATTGATACGCTAATACAGAATAAGTAAACAACCCAAAGACAAACTAAAATAGACATAGACTTGAATTATGCGTTCAAGTTTCAAATCCTATGTGCTCTACTATCTTTAGAAATATCATAAGGTGATTGATAATCACGTATATAAAATAAAACATATCCGCAATAATTTCATGAGGTTCTTACATGACAGAATGTGCGTAATCAAAGCACAGATTAAAAATAATCTGAGCAAGACAGTGCATACCATCACGTAATGATATTCAACAGCGTAACACTAATGATGCATGTAATGCGTTGACATATCATTACCACTATGGAATTGTAATTAACAGCCAATAACTATGTAATTACTGAACATGACAGTATTGCGTTCTATCGGAATGGAACGTTGACAGGTCTCGGAAGGTTGTGCGCAGTGTCCTTGTTTAGCATTAGCGGCCGGTCTCTATATCCTAGCTGTCTTTAACCACAGATTAAAAAGCTACCATGACTAACTAACTTAAGCTATGTTGAGTGTATCTTCTATGCTTCAATAAACAATTATAGACGTTTTTTTTATATATTATGTATATTTTATTAATGTTGCCTAGGTATCTATATATAAATATTTGCACCATTACTATATACTCCGTATTTTTTAACTAAATCATAAAATGTATTGAAAAATGTGAGATAGGGAAGCCGCGGCATATTTGTATCGGCCCATATACGTCCCACTGCAGGGCACGGGCCTACTCTACAATCGACAGTACGATTGAGAGTGGTTAGGCCATATAGTCCACCACGCTGGCTGTTGTATATTGATGTACATGTGGGTAGCACAGATATACATAGATGTGGGAACCATCTTTCAATGTGACAGGTTACGATTACATCAGTGTGCTATTAACCGGCCTTTCATTCACACCTGTCCTATACGCAACAGTGGCGACGAGTACCCGCTAAGCAAAATAAAAAATGGATACAATGCATTACGGTGTTTTAACAAGTTACGACCATAATGTGCAGTCGTGGAAAAATTATAAAAGTCGACTCGGACAATGGTTTATTGCCAACAGTATCACATCTACATCGGATGTGCAGGGTGTGAAGAGAAGAGCGATATTACTGAGTGCACTCGCGGAGAACACTTTTCAACTGGTATCAGACTTAGCGCTACCAAAATATGTCCAAGATGTACCATATGAAGACATAATAAGGTTGCTGGATACCCATTTCACACCGAAGCGGTTAGGGTTCGGCGAGCGAAGTACCTTCTATAGTGCAACGCAGCACCCAGAAGAATCATTTTCACAATGGGCAGCAAGGCTTCGGGGTTTAACAGCTTATTGTAATTTTGCTAACGTAGAGGAGGCACTTCGCGACAGATTCGTGATGGGGATGCTGCCAGGATGCGAGCGTGAGAAGTTATTTGCCCAGGATTTGACAGACTTAACGCTGGCGAAAGCCGTTGAGTTAGCGGAGGCAATCCGATGTGCACGCACTACTGCAGCCGCATCGACATCGCAGGCGCCTGCGCATTCCGCGGGCAATCAGGAACAGCTGTTCAAGATCGACAGGGGTACTGCAAGCGCGAACCAAGTGATGAAAAAGTGTTTAGTGTGTGGTCGTTTCAATCACCCATCTTCAAAGTGTCGATTTGCAAAGTATACGTGTAGAAAGTGTAACAAAAAGGGTCATTTACAAAAAATGTGCGACAAAATAAATTATGTAGGAATTGAGAGTGTGGATGAGAGCGGTGACGACGGTAAGTTGTTTAATATTCAGTCTAAACACGGTGAACCTATGGTTGAGTTGGTGACGGTCAGTGGTATTCCGTTAAAATTTGAAATCGATAGTGGGTCGGCAGTTTCGGTAGTCTCACAGAATATGTATAATGCATATTTTAAAAATATCCCGCTTTTGCCTACTGAGAAAAAACTATGTACGTACGTAGGTAACAAAATTAACTGCGCGGGCTATATACCAGTACCGGTAACATACTTAGGGCAAACCCACATTCTTAATATTCATATCATACTAGGTGGCGGTCCGCCATTGCTCGGACGTGATTTCATATCGATTTTTAAATTACAGCTTTTCCAATGCAATTTTTTAAATAGTTCTGAAAAAATTATGACACGCCTACAGTCGCTTTATCCAGAGGTATTTTCTAATAAATTAGGAACATTTAACAAGTATAAAATTAAATTACAGTTAAAGCCTGGCTCTCATCCCATTTTTTTTAAGGCGAGGCCCGTTGCTTTCGCCCTCAGAGACAAAATCGACAAAGAAATCGATCGGTTGCTGGAATTAAAAATTTTGAAGCCAGTAGAACACTCCGATTACGCATCTCCTATCGTGCCCGTGTTAAAGCGAAACGGAGCAGTCAGAATATGTGCGGATTATTCAGTATCCATTAATAAACAGTTGATAATTGAACAATATCCGTTACCGTCGGTGCAAGAATTGTTTACAAAATTACATGGCGGCCAACATTTCTCGAAAATAGATCTGTCGATGGCTTATAACCAGTTCGTGTTGGATGAAAATTCCCAAAGTATCACTTGCATTAATACACATCGCGGCTTGTATAAATATACACGGATGGTATTTGGGATGTCAAGTGCACCTTCCATATTCCAGAAAGCAATGGATTGTTTACTGTCAGGAATGGAAGGCGTATTGTGCTTATTAGATGATATACTTATTACTGGGGCTAATCATAAGCAACATGTGGATAGACTACACGCAGTTTTTCGAAGGCTCAGTGATGCCGGTTTGGTAGTCCAGGAAGAAAAATGTGAATTTTTTAAGGAACAAATTAATTACTTAGGGTATACGATAGATAAGTGCGGCTTAAGGAAATCAGAGGAAAAAGTTAAAGCGATGTTACAAGCTCCCGTACCTACTAACGTCATGCAATTGCAGTCATTCTTAGGACTGGTGAATTACTATAGGAATTTTATACCAAATGCATCTAGCATACTTAGTCCTCTGTATGATTTGTTAAAGAAAGGGGTAAAGTGGACATGGTCACAAATTCACAGTAATTGTTTTAATACAATAAAGAAGTGTCTAGCATCTGAACAGGTTCTTGCGCATTTTAACCCTAAAAATAATGTAATATTAACGGTCGATGCCTCACCAAATGGATTGGGTGCTATATTATCACAATTAGATGCTAATGGACTCGAACGCCCAATCTCGTTTGCGTCTCGTACCCTAAACTCGGCTGAAAAAAAATACTCTCAAATCCAAAAAGAGGCAACCGCTATTATTTTTGGAGTTAGACGCTTTCACCAATATCTCTATGGTAGATGTGAACCCTTTATTTTACGGACTGATCATAAACCTTTGATTTCAATTTTCGGCCCATATAAGGGAATTCCTGAGGTTTCTGCGAATAGATTACAGCGATATGCTTTATTTTTGAGTGGATATAATTATCGAATTGAATATGTAAGTAGTAAAAATAATTCTGCAGATTATCTATCACGTGCTAGCCTGCCGGGCACCGCGGTCGAGGGGGGAGCGCCGTTCGAATCGAGACAAACAAACAGATGTTACCGGAGCGGCGACTCAGTCGCGCCACCGGCTGATCGGGGTTCGTACGTCAATTTTGTATTAGATGGAAGTATGCCTATAACCCGTAGCGAACTACGCAACGCAACGGATTGTGATGAAACGTTATCTCAAGTTACACAGTATATTCTAAAGGGTTGGCCTAAAAAAATATCACAAGGAAATTTGCGTCCATATTTTTTGTGTAGACAGCAATTAGCGCATGAAGATGGAATTTTAATGCGAGGCCATAAAATAGTTTTGCCGGAGAAATTGCGTTCTAAGATTTTATCCGAATTACATAAATCACACTTAGGGATAGTAAAGACAAAAGCAGAAGCTCGGTCTCGGTTTTGGTTCCCTGGCATAGACGCGTCCATAGAGGATATGGTTGGATCTTGCGCGGTGTGTACGCAGTTGCGACCTTCTCCACCTCGAGCACCCATGTCTCCATGGAAGTATCCCCCCGAACCATTTTATAGAATTCATATGGATTTTTTGGGGCCCCTACAAGGATCCATGTATTTAGTCATAGTAGACGCTTATACGAAATGGGTAGAAGTTTTTAACACAACGACAACATCTAAGGCTGTACTAGAAAAACTATACGAGTATATTTCTCGATTTGGCTTACCGCATACCATTGTCACTGATAACGCGACTAATTTTACTTCCGACGAATTTAAATTGTTTTGCATCCAAAATGGTATAGTACACTTGACATCACCTCCATACCACCCGGCGAGTAACGGACAGGCCGAGAGTTACATTAAAATAGTAAAAAAGGGTATAAAATCATGCATAATGTCCTGTAAAAACGCCACAGAGAGTAAAGTAAAATTGTTTCAATTTTTATACGATTACAGGAACTCAATTCACAGTACCACTACCTTGTCACCAGCTCAATTGGTTTATGGTCGCGCGTTAAGGTCACGATTAGATTTATTAAATAAGATGCCACTCTCATCCACAACCTTAAGCACAATTGTGCAAAATAAACAGTGTTCGCAGATTAAACAACATGGTGGTAAAAATAAACAAACGTTTAAAACCGGTGAACAAGTACTATATAAGACATTTTTAAATAATGCTAAATATTTTTGGAATCGCGGTACAGTAATAAAACGTATTGGTAAAGTGATGTACTTGCTAAAAGATGTATTAACTTTAAAAAGTGTAAAAAGACATAAAAACCAAATGTTAAAATATTCTAAGGGAAACCGCAACAACAACCAAGAGGACCGGTATTGTGACATTGACTTAAAGGATATCTTTAAAGAAACAGCCGTCTCGCCTAATATTACTTCCCAGGCTGATAGGGAGAAAAGCGAACCCGAGCGGATTGTTGATATCAACAATTCGCGAGGGGAAGAGGATTATCCGCCAGGATCGTCCCCACAGGATACCCCGGCAGCAGGGGCCTCATCTGTTCCACCATTAGTAGAACGAGGAAACCCTGCTTCAAGGTTATTGTTGCGTAATTTACCGAAAATTGATTATCGTAGTTTTTCTAAGTGATGTTTAAAGAGGTATTATTATGTAGTAATTTGTATTGTATTGTAGTCGTAATTACTTCACTGGGGGGAGGTGTTGTATATTGATGTACATGTGGGTAGCACAGATATACATAGATGTGGGAACCATCTTTCAATGTGACAGGTTACGATTACATCAGTGTGCTATTAACCGGCCTTTCATTCACACCTGTCCTATACGCAACACTGGCCTAATGCGGGTTGGCGGACTTACATACCATAGAAATTCTTATGAACCGCTATGATATGCAGGTTTCCTCACGATGTTTTCCTTCACCGTACGTGTACCGTGCGGCATATTTATTATTTAAAAATTACTAAGCACCCTGAGTGTTTTCTTTTTTAATAGAATGGGTACGACATACGAGTAAAGAGGTCACGTGATGGTAAGTGGTTACTGTCGCCCATGAACATCCATAACGCTTGGGCGATGGGTATGTTGACGGCCCATCAAATTTGAAAGAGAGCGGGAAGGAATAAGGATGGGAGCAGGAAAGAGGTATTGGGCATCCGGCAATCTCACTCAACGAATGAAACGCGACAGAAAAGTTGTCACTTCGTGTCGATTTCCTGTGAGACAGTGGTATCGTCCCGAACGAACCCGCCTATTTATGCTGAGTCATGACTGAAAATAGCGTGGCTTTACCACTTATTTCTGTTTTATAAATGATTTTTTTACACTGGTATGATGCTGCACCTGTCAGTAAGTTCAGTGTGGTGCAGATATAGTAACCAACTATCCACTAATGTGAGATAACAACTATAGATAACTCTTGCCAGTCGGCACAACTTTACTGTCCTAATTTAATCCGGATTATCGCAGGTGATCCCGAAACGCAACTCAAGCCTAATCTATACGAGGAGAGTTTCTCGTCTCGATGATACGATTATCGTATGATATAAAAAGTTGCATTGTGTAAACATTTTTCGGAACACGATAATCAATGGTGGTAATGTCATGCGAGAATGGTATACAATTCTCGCCGCGAGAAACTTTCTGCCTGTAATTGGACTATCACTTACATTGGTCGCTATGAGGGGGGTCTTAAAGTTTGTATACGATTGTAACCGTTCAGGCGGCATACCCTACCAATAGCAGTTACGTACGCTAGTCTTATGTTTATTAGTAGAGTTCATATATAAAATAATTTTTATGAAGATCGAAAGTAATAATTCCTTGTTCTTGTAATTCCGCTGGTCACGTACTAAGATTTCGGCTAAAGTGGCCTTTCTCACGTCCGCGCGATCTTATACCCAAGATGGCGGTCCTACGTGACTATTAGATGTAAAGCACATTTGCATTATGCATGCAAATAAGTGGCGCAGTAGGAGAACCAGCAGGCGTGAAACCCGTTGTACTGTCAATGTATCAACTCAGCAGACATGAATCTTAATATACGAGTATATGTAATACTTCATGCATAGATACGATACTAAAAGATCTCGCAATTCTCTCATGTTTGAAAATCAAGTCAGTTTTTTTGTTTTTTACTGTGGCTTCATAACAGTAGTCTAGTCATGAATTTTTTTGTTAGCGCGATTTAATGTTAAACTGTTTTGGAAAAACTAATAGGAATCTAAAAATATCTCACATGTTGCCTAACGTATGAAAATGCAAAAAAGCATGTCAGTTTTTCGCTATTTACTATGGCTTCAAAACAGTAGTTAATTCTCTGTTAGCGCGATTTATACTTAAACTGTTTTGATAAAACTAATTGTTGTATCGTGATTGAACAAATAAATTTAAACATAATATAGAGGAGGAATTCAATAGCGGTACGAGATTTAAAAAAATATTATTTTCGACATTTCAAGCTTCCGCAATTCATACTGTTTATCGGTAGCACCATTTATTTCCGTTTTTAAATTCCCGAGATTCCATCTGGACATTATGTAATCTCAGGCGGTTGAGCACTATGAACTACAGGTACCAACCCCGAATCAAAATCTATCAGGGCATCGGCCCTTTGAATTACGCCAAATAGCGTTAATCAAGATTTGCTCATACACAAATGCTGAGCAGACGGACTAATGGGCGCTGTACCGAAGCCCTCTCACTGGCGGTGTTGTCATTAGGCCCTTTTATCTATCGGTCTGATATACGTAGTTATTGGATATATTTATATCGGAACGGTCAATAGCTTGGTATTCCGCCTGATCTATATATTTGCGAATACTGTCCTCTTACCCTTCGGATAATATCAAGGGTCTGCGGGAAAAGTAGTAAAATAAAATTACTATAATAAAATCTATATATTCCGGTCCATCTTAAGGTTGTCTGGAAGAAATCGAGTAACAACTTGACATATTGAGATTTAACATCTAATGTCTCAGGATGGCGAGCACAGTGGATGAGGCTTTGTAATTCAACGTGTTGTTTGGTTTGATGATGCTCGTCATTGCAATAAAAAAAATTGCCGACAGCAAATAAAAATAAATATATGATTACGTCCTAATCCTTCCTCTCAATTATTCTCACGATTGTAGAAGGTGCCCATGCCCTGCAGCATGACGTCTTAGGGCTGATGCAAATATAGCTAAAGTTTAAGCCGGCATTGGCTCTACCATCTCAAAGAGGAGACAAAGATGTCTATGATCTAACAGAGAAATAGAATGTCACCATGGCGCATGCAAATCAAATCGCAGATTGAATTTCACGAATGAAAAACTCATTAAAGTTAATTTGTGAAGGAATCACAGTTCATTGCTTACGCTCAGTTTGTTGACATTAGACTCGACGGTAATAAATACCAAATTATGGTCTATTTCATTTGTAACTGATATTATTGGTAGTAATTATATCTCATGTTCTGTTGCATTGTGTCTGAAGTCGCTTAAACTACCACCCGGCTTTGTTTTCGGTAGCAGTCTTGATATGCCCTATATAAGTCGATGTTATAATTATAAACATAAGGCTTTTTAGGCTAAAATTAGTATTTAATTTTAGGCTAACAATTTAGATAAATAAAAGTCAAATGATACTTCCCTTCGGAACAGCTCTAACTATATACATTAGATTCTATCGACTAATAACAACTTAAAGAGACAATTCAATTACTAGTCCGTAATGAATTTGTCAGCGTTCCACTAATTAATTCGATGTTATCGAAGGTCTGAAGGTGACTAAGCTTTTACGTCATTTCTAAGTGCAAGATATAATTACTATGTTTCTTACTATATTACGTAAATCATACGATATGCTAATGTTAATGACATTGAGTTTCATGATGTTTATATACCATCATTTATAGAGAAACACATTTATTTTGCTGTGAACGTGAAACCTTTATCTAACCGTTTTAAAAAAATAGGTACTTACCCATTATAAAACCTTAAATAAATGTCTTCTATTCGATTTGTTCTGTCCGGCAATATTCCTGTAACAAAGAAAGTATTTTAATAAAGATGATGTCAAAGGCTTCCTACCAATTATTTTAATTTGTATGAAGTACCAGTTCTTATATATTCATCCGCGAAAGACCTTTCCCATTGTAAGCTCAATATGATTAAAAAACATAGAAAATATGCCACTACCATTGTTTCTTATCCGTTAAGATTTGACATTGGAATGGCTATACCTTTTTATGTGTCAACGTTGTTCTGTACGAGTAGCAAAACCAAGTACTCTGTGAGCAAAACTGCATAACCATGAATTTTATTATTGTAATGTAGTAGATGCTTTTTAATTCAAGTGGTTAAAAAAAAATTAACCGACTTCAAAATTGTAATTGTTAAAAATATCTAAATATGCCAACATTTTTTGAAATCATATTCACATTATTATCACATGAAAATTAGTTTTAATGAATATTTTTATGAGTCTTCAATACCAAAGCCAAAGATCAAAGCCCTCCGAATTTTCGCTTCAATTCTCTTTTTCTCAAGTGATCGAAAATAATTCTCTTTAAAGGTATCAGTCTTAACCCGTCAACGATTTATTGGTCTGCCTTATTTCATTTTCATAGGGGTTTATTTTGTGACTACCAAAAGCAAAAATTAGCTATGCGACGAACATAGGCAGCCTAGTCCCACTTTATTTTGCCGTCCATAGAGTGTCATCGGTCTTTGTGCTTCGAGACACAGGTCAGTGTTACGAACGCTATCGACTTAATACATTTACATTCTTTTGAAAAAATATTCTGAAACTGTATTTTTAACGTTTCGTCGAGGATTGAGTTTGAGGATCATAGATAACATAATATATTTAGTGATTTATTTTAGAAGCAATGAATTTAAGTTTCATTGCGTGCGTGGTTAGACCAGACCCGGATACCAATGTGTTCACGATGGTTATGGGGTCAAATCCCACGGCACACCTCTGACTTTTCGGAGTCATATGTGTATTAATAGTCAATTACATCCACTATAAGGATGAAGGAAAAATCATGAGGAAACGTGCATGCCATAGCGATTTGTGAGAATTTCTATGTAAAATTCGCCAATCCGCACTATTGAACTCTCTTTAGTTGATGTGGCTCATGCACCGCATTGAAACGTACATATATAGGCTGATATAGAAATTGAATTTTCATAATTAATAATTTCGAACACCCTGTATTAATCCACTCATGAACAGGTGCCTCTAATAGCACTCTACTCCGAACTATTTTCGGCTTAACTCAAACATTTGCCGCATCAATGCCACTGGTATTTGATTTAAACGTTAAATTAATATTGGAATTTCCTATCATTTTTCCATACGAAATACAAAATATAGAAAGAACTGGTGTTAAACAGGTGCATTTGAAGTGTAACCTAAGCCCACTTAAAGTTGACTGGCAAAGGTAGGGTCAATGAACTGCCGTCCTTGGATTTCTTGGAATGTGGGCTTACTTGTCTAAGGTATATTCATATAAGACAACACTCAAGTACATTTAAATCTAGGATTTTTAAGTGATAGTGTACAAGTGAGACTTATTATACTGTTTCCATTCGTTTATTTTATTTTTGACAGTTCACGCCTATAAAGTACGACATTACAGTAGAACAATATTTTGAAATAAAAGTAGATACTTTCTTGACGGGTAACGCCCACTTAGAGTTGTGCCATTCGTAACGAATGACCACAGATAACAAAAACGATTTTGAATAGAATCAATCAATCGGAATCATTTGAAATAAAATTACATTAAAATGCTAATGAAAACAGTTAAACGTAATATAGTACCCAATATTAGGATCGAATGTATTTGCTGCAAATTAATTAATATGAATAAAGGTATACGTATTGAAGTGACTTTTAATAAGAGTTTAATTTAAAATAATTACAATGATTACAACGAAAATAAATGTTTAGTACCTACTTGTAATAAACAGTTAAACCATGTTGGAATTCATAGTACTTTAAGGATTAAATAATTAAAACAACTAAAAGGTAATTTGTTAATATTTTTATTTATAAACAATCGTCTGTTTCGTCGGAATCGGCGTCGTCGTCACTCGTATCCCCAGTAACACTAATTATTAATGAGTGCATGGGTAAGTTGTCAAATGCGACATCGCGATCCCAATCAGACATTATTTCTTTCTTCGTCTTATCTACGACACTCGCCCAGTTATGAGGCGTCACATTTTCACACGCATTTTTAAGCAACTCCAGCATTTTGTTTGCGGTGAAAGGAGGAGTTGTATTTATTCTCGCAGCATATCCTTTCACTTGCGCCCATATTAGCTCTATGGCATTATACTGGCAATGATATGGAGGAATTCTAAGGACGGTGTGCCCATGTTCTGCAGCCATTTCATCTATAACGTATCGTTTAGGCTGCTTCCTCATTTTTAATATTTTAAGTAACTCTACTTTTAATAGGGACTCGTCCACCTCCTCGCCATTGTTACGGAGCCAGTTTATTATTTCATTTTTTTTACTGGCTTGCGTTGGCATTTTGTTAATTTGCCGAGAGTGATAGGACGCATTATCTATAAATATTGTTGATGGCTGTTCGAGTGACAATAACATTTCCCGAAACCATTTTTCATATACTTCGGAATTCATTTCTTCGTGGTAATCCCCTGTTTTCTTTGATTTAAAAGCTAACATAGCATCTTGCACAAATCCTTTTGCGGTTCCTGCATGACAAATTATAATTCTTTCACCTTTTCCCATTGGCACTGCGGTCGAGGAGCTAGCAGTGTTGTCAGTCCAAGTTTTTGATACCGTGTGATTCTCATTGAGCCAAGTTTCATCGGTGAAAACAACATTCGACCAGTCTTCTATTTTTTTAGCTTGTCTTAAAAATTCGCATCGATACAAAGCAACATCATTGCGTTCCATCAATATTTTTCTTTTGTCACATTTTTTGTATTGGAATCCAATCCTATTCAATACCTTCGCCAAAGAAGACTTTTGACCACGGAACAAGCCACTAGTTTTCAGAGATTGTACTAGGTTATGTAAAGTAGGAATCTCTTTTCTTTGGTAATAATCGTATATATGACGACGAATAGCATCACCATCAAAACTGTCAATTGCTGTCACTTTAAAGGGCTGACGTTTTTTCTTAGGTGTAGATGGCTTGTTTTGTTCCATGCCACTACTGCCGTAGCCTTCTTTAATTATTTTTGAAACTGTTGGAGCAGTAATACCTAATGCTGCTGAAACACGGTCTCTGATTTGAGTCACTGGTATAAGAGGTCCACCATTACGGCTTTCCCTTTCAAAGTACTCATGAAGTCGCAACACAAACTCCCTTGTTTGTCCTTTAAGCACCTTTCCTTTAGGCATTTTGAAAGTGATGAAGGCAGGTACGATGTTCTCAATTCAACCAAATGTAGGAATTCACGGGTAAAACAATACGGAGGAATATAAATACTCAACTCGACGTATGAAAAATGTGAATTAAAATTCAGCGAACGGAAAACACTAGCACGGGCGCGGGCGTCTCGTTGTGAGTGACCACAAAATGGCGGCGCGCGTCACCTGTCTGCCCAGTGTTGCCGTTTCACAATTTGTTTTTAACAACATTACTATTGCCGACGGAAGTGATAAGAATATTAACATGAGTAAATGGTTTATTTTAATATAATTATTAAATCAAGTAACTTAAATATCCCTGAAGTTTTATAAAACAATGCATGGAGCAAAAAATAAAATATGTATTAAATCGATTAAAACTTGTTCAAAAATAAAATCGTTTGTTATAAAAAATTGATTCGATAACGCATCAGGCCATCACTATTTGATTCAGTACTCGATGTGTCAAAAATAAAATAAACGAATGGAAACAGTATACAATAATTAATTGTTTGTGTTGTGATTTTATGTCTATTTATGTTAATATTATTTAGTATATACAATAATATTACAGTTTGGTATTATAACATAAATTACCTGTTTGGCGCAGATAGCTTATTATATATTTATGAAAATCGTGTTTTGTAGTCACGACGGGCCATAGCTTCTCCAAAATAAATTAAAAAAAAACATAAGTTGACACTTTAAGGCCTAATAGCATAAATTGTCTTTGCCAAAAATTTGGATTTTTAAATATTTATCCCATATTAGTAATGTCAAATCCGTCTCAAATGTATGGCGATGACAAATTCAAAGTCAAAGTTATAGGCAAATTGTTAATTTGTACAATTGGGCCTAAAGGTTTACATTTATGTTTTTTTTTTCAATTAATTTGGTTCTTCCTAGTTTAAACGCGATTATAAGATCAGGCACCCAAATTCAGCTGATCCAAAAGGATATCATTATAGAATCTACGAAAAATATTGTATTGTTCAACCAGAAAATCACACATTGTAGATTTTATAATATCGTGTAATAAAACAGCTTCTCAGAATACTGTTAATTGTTAAAAAAACAATCAAAGATTTTAGCAATTTTTAAAAATATAAAAGTTAGTGGCAGTAATTACAAAAATCAATACATGTACTATTTTGCGTCTTGGTGTTGGTTTCATTTGATGTCGCATGCAAGCTAAATTACCATAAGTATGGTAATTTTTCAAAACACAAGATCATTACAGGGAGTTTGAACGTAATTACCTATCATTGTGTACTGACATGGTTTTAAATGACATGGACTTGGGACCTTTATACTCGTAATTATACCTAAAAATAAACACATCAAATATAAAATGGGCTACAATACGTTGTGTAAGATATTTCGATAGATTTAGTTTGAAGGAAAAGGTGCCTACATAAAAAATAAGAAAGGACTATATAGTATAAATGCAACTCTTTTATTAGGGAAATACTTGTATGACCATAGTCGACTGGAATTATTTTAAAGCCTAATAAACAAATGAAAACATACTTATATTTTTATAGGTAACGATGGCATTGCTTTAAATGTAATGAATGGAAATTCCATACAAATATAGAAAATTAACTTAATTAATTATTTGATAGTCAATCCACCACACACTAAACGTTGAAGAAAAATATCGTGAGCAAACCTGTATACCATAGCGATTTACAAAAATATATATGGTATGTAAAGTCCGCAAACCCGTATTAGGCCAGCGTGATGGAGCCTAACCGCTCTCAATCCTACTTTCGATTGTAGAGGAGACCCGTGCCTTGTAGGGAGACGTATATGGGCTGATACAGTATAGATAATGAAAATATGAGTCTATTTCGAGAAACTAACAAAAAACGAAACTATAATCGGACATTCAAATCATTCAGCAGTAAAGAAAACGTCGAAGCATGAATTAAACCTCGCGATGACACACCGAAGCAATCACAGTTGACCTTTAGGAAGGACGCGTATTGAAAGGGGCTACTTAATTAAAAATTCATCGAGCAAGATTGCAGAGTGTCATTCTGAATTTACTGCATGCATTCATACTGATTATGGCAGATTTTTACTATTAAAACTGGCTTTAAGCACAGAGAGACTCAACTCTGTTACTTACTTAGATTTTTTTATATAGAGATAAAGGTAATCAGCAGATCACTTGTCTGGTATAAAATGTCAGAACTGCCCAGAAACACGAGTAACACCAGTACGAACTTATTAGGCACTGCTTGGTATCAAACGCTCATCAACCGCAGACATTAGGTGTCAACTCTGTCAATGCCTAGTGATTTCACTGTTTACAGTTCTTCAAACCGGAACGCATCTGTGACACTGCTGCTTAACGGCAGAAATAGACAAAGTGATAGTACCTATCGAGATAACCTGGTAGAATTCCACAATAGTATGAAGTTGAAATATTACTAAGATATTTGGCTATGAATCTGACTACGACACAAAGTTCGTTCTTATCGTCTTTATTTCAGCACTCAGAATACTGAAGTGTAATTCCAATGGAAATTATGGAACTATAATGAGTAAGTTGCCATCAACAACCCAAGTGGTATATAGAATAGAAAGGGGAGAAGACCTGTTTCTAGTAGTGGACTTCCTGAGCCTGAATCGTTTTATAGTATTGAATATTATCATCAGCATCATTATCTTTACATTACGGTCTTTAACACAGAACAGATGAATATGATGTCATTAACAAACTGTAATGATATGGTCATTATATATTTAGTAATAAAAAACTACAATAATTTGTAGTTATTATGAAATCAGGTGAAATGGATGTACTAGCTAAAGTCTGAAACACTAGGAAAATACCAAATAAGACGAATGAGAATGAGGTTTTCAATGCTATGTTTACTGTCTTCTCGCCCTTGTCCCACTTACTCGGGGTCAGCGCATGATTTCCATATCTGCAGATTTACTTATGATTTCACGAATGGTTGCCTTTGTAAGCCCTGGAAGATGTAACTTAATTGAGCGTAAATTATGTTTCCAAACTAGCATTTCTCAGTTACGATTTTACCCGTATAAATTCTCAGGATTTATGACTTTTGCAATACTTAGAAAGGTCTTCAGGGTGTATTTTTGTATTGCCATTAGGCCACTAAGATGATTGCACTTTTCTATATTGCAATGATAATCTGAATACGATGCACCTGATTGAATTGATTCGGTGAATTAACCTACGGGAAATGGTACTGAAGTGCGGGGCAGAGGAAGTGGGTATTAGGTATTCGGCTATCTCACTCATCAAACGACACACACTTCACTTCGATCTCCTGTGAGACGGTACCACTGTCGGACGAGCCTGTTAATTCATGCTGAATCATAACTCATAACAGCGTTATCATAGATTCTCAACTAATAGTTTATCAGGAAGCTCTTACCATAAGCTATCGAAGTATGAAACACTGTCAATTTTCTAGCTTAACGCAGTTATTGGCTTCCTCTTACTACATTAAACTAGCTTCTCTGGTGTTCTAAGGTAAAGTAATTACACGCATGATAGTTTCATAGAATATTAGTTTAACAATATTAGTTAATGATAACAGCAAATAATGATTGTCGAATAATTGTAATTGTGCCTTCATTTATTAGTTTAGCCATAATTGGTCCACTTTGTGGCACAAGTAACTACTAATTTGGGATTTAATGATACGTAATTTCAAGAAATACGTAATACGCTAGAGAGACCACTGATACTAAAACAAAGCGAACTATTTCTGGTGTAGGGTTTGCCCCTAGGCGAAACGTGGGTGTTCTGGTTGCACCTCTGCTTATCTCTCCTGGCAATAGACGTGAGTTTATTGTGTATGGATCTAAAAATTAAGTTGTTTTTACCTCATGTTATGTAACCATTCTGATAAAAGGCTAATTAGCATGCTAATACGATTTAATTTTTCATAAGATTTCATCACTATTATCTTCACTATTATAATTTGAATTATCGTGTGAAAAATATATAAAAAAACATAGCCAAAACTTCACCAGAATGGTCCAATACAATGGCATTTCGTGCAAGGAATTTCCTTCATATGTTAATAGTTTGTCGCGAATAGAAATGGCCTTTTAACTACGGGAATACGTGACCAGGTATCTTAATATGGAAGCATACGATCTCTTTCAGTTGAGTATGCAAAGTATTGGTTAATGGACACTTGAGTATGAATGGTGGAATTTAGTTAAACAACAAGAGTAAAATTTACAGAAAATTATTACCTATGTCAGTATTCTATCCAATGTTCTAAGAATAAATCGACATAATTATACAAAATAAACTGTTCTAATTGGAAAAGGAACTCAAGATCTAAAGGGTTGCATTTTTTAGTCAGATGAATTAAATTAATAAAACACTGAACTTATGACTCTCAACGAATTTAAAGACACTAACTAAGAAATAAGTCGATGTTAAATCTATTTTATCCATCAATAAATAAATGACTATAAAATATAATATAATGAACACATTAAGAGGTTTCAGAACGAATAAATTAGTTAGAATTTTGTTTAACCTTCAATTTTGTATGTGTTATTATAAGTGGGTTATGTGACCAAATGTACAATGCAATAACATTGAGCAAAAATACTGCATATCGAGATAGGATAATATTTTTAACATAAAATCAACAGAGCTGAAAATAACAAAATAAAAGTATTAACAAAGTTTATACATCTTGTTGGGTAAGTTATTCTTGCATTGTATGTAAAATAATTGAATAAATATAAATGAAAATATGTATTTATGTCGATTAAAATGTTCAACATATTTAAGATTCAATCGATCAGTTAGATTTAGATTCAGTCACTTTTTGTTCTACCACCCGGTTCAGATAGCGGGTTTTACTAGAAGAACGGGTTAGAATTAATATTATTGTATCAATTGTAAGTTTCTAAAACTTTGCATTTTTTACATGGTATTGTTTTTCTTACATACATAATACATACATATGCTCAAGCCTTTTACCCAGGAGGGGTAGGCAAAAGTGCCTGGACACCCAAATTTCGCCTGGTATGTTCCGTCCCACTATGTGACAGGGTGCGAGCCTATCGCCGTATTGGGCACAAATTCCTGACTCAGCTCCGGGCTGATAATGAATAGTAAAATCCAATATTACTTTTTGTTCTTTTTTTATTGCAATTAATGTCGAAACGCATGCCGTTCGCCTGATGGTAAGCGATAAGACCGAGCATGGATAGTAACGAAACCAAACAACATCATTAATAACAAAGCAATGCTTGGAATTACATTGCGCTCGCCATCCTGGGACAAACAAAGTTTAGTCTCAATAGGTCCAGTAGTTATTTTGGCTAATGTTCCTCAATCCGGAACACAACAGTGCATTTACACTGCTGTATGGTGGGAGAAATATACATTGCGGTTATATCTACATGAATTGCCTTAGATTCATATTTGAGTGAATTATTAATTATGGTAGCGTCATTGGCGCATTTTGACCGCAGAAGCAGCACTGTGAATTCAATATCTATCAAGAGACCATGTTTATATTATCTACAAGTATATGTTTTTGATCTCGATTTGTGACGGAAAAGTCGTAGTATCTGATATCCACGTCAGAAGACTTGGGGTCAAATGTATGTGACTGTTGTATAGTTTACTATTCTTGATTATGTTATCTATACCTACGTTATTCACTATTATCTATGTTTACAATATTATCACGCATCAAATCATTATTTAATAACACTTATCGAACATGTGAATCATTTTTATCTTCTACTGCACTAATCCTATCGTCACCTAGACTAATCTAGATTGTATGCGGAAAACATTTTTGTCACCAGAATAAGTTAGTATAATTATTGTTTAATATTTTTTAACTCTTTGTCATAGCTAAATATTTTCTTTAATGTATAATTGATATAAATACATGCATACATAACTTCACGCCTATTTCCCAGAAGAGGTAGGTAGAGGTGCAAGGGCATCCACGTTTTGGCATGTATGTTCTGTCCCACAATGTGATACGCGGCGAGCCTATCGTCATATCGGGCACAGATTCCTGACTTCGGGCTGAAAATGAATATAAAATCCAATATCACATTGCCCGACCCGGTATTGCAACCCGAGACCTAAGCTTTGTAACCGTACCATAGTACAACTACGCCACCGAGGCAGTCAGGCAATATTTATTATTTATTTCCAATGTAATGAGTGAAGTTCAATAACTTCGACACATTTATAAATAGCTACGTACGTGGTCAAGTGTCGTAAATTGGTTCTATTAACTGCGAAGGGTTTTTCAATCAATTCGATGATTGTTCTCTAGTTAGTGCGAGTGGTCCGCGTTACGCCAGACTTGTTCCGATCACAATAATTTATGCGTTTCAAATTGCCGTAATACGATGTAGTATGTGAAACTTCGATCAAATACATAGATACAGGGTCCGGAACAAAATCACATAAGTACTAAAGGTGGCCGAGGTTGCTTATACTTATACATTTGAATTATATTTGAACTTAGCAAAAAGTCTTAAATTATAATCAACTTCAGGTAATAGTAGATGTTATTCCTTTACATTAAGATTTATTATGTTTTGGACCATACTAAAATCAAATAAGAGCACATGCTTGTTTGTGTATTATTTCTCTTGCTGTTTTAAGGCCTTTACTTATAATCTAGTGTATATCTTTATATTTTATATTCGACAAATACTTGTAAGCCAGTAAAGTGCATTCTACATACAAATATACTTTTTACACCCTGGAACAGGTCATAAGATATGAAGGTATAAATACTGTGCAATATTTTTTTGCACTGCAAATAACACTGGTAATAAATGCATTGCTATATAAGTATCTAGCGCGAAATAATTCACTAACATCGATCGATTAAAATTAGTACAAATATAATTTTTAACCCATTTAATTATATAGATTTAAAAAAAACGCAAGAGTTTCTTGCCTATTCTTTTCTAGTGACAACCACGTTCCGAACCGGGTTGTACATTTAAAAATGGCTGAATATAAATGATGTTGAATATTTTAATCGATTCAATAAAATAATTTTATTTTGATTTACTTAGTGCATCTACACTGCTGTTTGACGGGAGAAATAGACACTGCGGTGGTACCCACCCAGATGGCCTCTCACATATGAGAGACCTACCACCAGTAAAAAATACTTTTGTTTGTAAGGATTTTATTCCATTGTTGATCTTTGGTTTAAATTAAGAGCTTATTATTTAAAAATTACGCGTTGTTGACAAATGTTAGTACCGTCGACCTTCAACAAAGATCAAGGTTATTCGGATATTAATAATTCTTTAATACAACATAAGTACGTGTAGTTATTTAAAAACAAAAAGCAGTACTTGCTTCCGCGTATAAATGTTTTCAATAATTTTATTTAAAATGTTGTGTATGCAGTTACCAAAGTACATAATATTACATGTATGAATTGGTTATGCTGAATTTGCATAATAATTGATTTTTTATTCCCATAATATCATCATATTTATCACCAGCCTTTATAAATAAAAAGCCTTATTCATAGAAAAATAAACGAATTTTAAATATGGAATTTATCGTCCTTTTCGAACGACTTTTTGATTCAGTTTGAGCGAAAAGACAAAACATTCAATAGTAAACCTATTTTGTTTATAAACTGTTTATGAATGAGGCTGTTAAAATTTAAATATCAATTAGTATTATATTTAATAGTGACATTGTGAGGAAACCTTCATATTATATGGACCTATACAAGAGTTTCTATGTTAAATCTAACCTGGGGGGTTACTCTATCATCCGACAGGAAGTTAGAATGTTCGACGTCCAAAGTAAGATATTATATAAGTTTTCCACTTGTAAATTCAATACTATTCTCCATGATACTTGTCATTTTCTCCTAACTCAGTCTATGGTTACGACGTACGGTAGAGGATTCCTACATTTTGTTTAGTATCTATAGGCCTACTATATTCATTCAAAACGAAAATCGAAACTTCGGATGATCGAAGTTTATATATACGATACGAATGTACCTACATATACTTATGGTCCTTGTTGACTTATGGTCGTAACCATAGACTTATGGTTACAATGTACGTTATACAAATTTGATCTTTTATAGAGTAGATACATTCGTATCGTATAAAAAACTTCGATCTTTCGAAGTTTCGATTTTCGTTTCGGATGAATATAGTAGAGCCCCTAGGCACATTAGTGAAGCATAACGTACGACGTCCGAACATTCGAACTTCGTATCGGATAAAGTAACACCTCTACGATAAGCCAGCGTGCAGATTAGTGTTGATTAATGGTTCCTAACGACTGTGTGCGGTGGTCCTTATCCGTATCATGTCTGTCTATGTATCTCTATCAGCCCATATAGCTCCTCTGATTGAGAGTACAATTGAGAAGGGTTAGGCCATATAGTGGATCGCCTAGTGCGGTTTAGCGGACTTGACATAACATAGATTTTTTTTCTCCATATATTGACGGTCACAAAATTCGTACAATGACAGTACAAATATTCCGGCAACAGACGAACAAAAGACAGTGTAACTAACAACAAAAACACAATACACAACATAATTAGATTTACCAACTGGAATGATGAAGTTGCGATCATATCTAATAAATGAATTCCGACCGAATGGAGCTCCAAAGGATCGCTTGTTTCGGTTGATTAATATTGTAATAATATTCTGTCCCTGAATTTCTTAGTATTGGAAATATTTCGGAACTTCTTGTTTGATTTGATAAAGCAACTGTAATTAGGTAGACACATTGGAAATTATTCGATATTAATACTTTTGTTTAAGTAAGATCATTAGATGTCTTAGATGACGAGCTAAACGGGGTGTTTTGTGAATGCAAATATCTGTTTGCTAGGGAAGTGTTTTGGTAATGAAGAAACCAATATCTTTGGGGTAAGAAAAGTCTACATATAGAGCGCTGTAGGCGTACTAACACGAATGTTACACATTGAATTAAACTGATTTGTACGGATTCGTAGTATATCTGTTAGGTATATATTTTTTTGTTTAATTTATAAAGTAGCACTTGTGAAGTCTCTTATTGACAGAGACGTCTTCATAAACTATAGTATATTCGCAATTACCTTCATCATCTATAATTAAACTTTTTGTTTCACTATTAGTTATTCATTATTACTTAATCATAATTATCAGAGGGTAATAGGTTAAGGGCATCAAGATACTTATTAAGTATGAGTGGTGCGTAATATTATTTGTATTAATTTATTTAGCTTGCAATTTTTTTCTAAGCTTGTCGTAATAAGACTCCACAGCATCTTATGGTAAGTGCAATCCGTCCTATTATCGACATATTATCGAATGACGGTCCCATGACATTCGATACAATTATGCCGGCTTGCGAAGTTGCTTCTTCATGCTACGAATAAAATAAATACATCCGCAAGTCACACATATAGGAATGAACCTTTATTAGTTAAATCTTGTGTCGTGGGTAATAGAAACTACCAGGGAATTTTCGCTTAGACCTGTGGTTAGACCCAGTCTCAAAACTAATACTTGTGTTTTATACCAACATTTTCTTCTGAGTGCGGTTCAACCCTCGGCTTCTCGCTTTACATTCATTCAACCAACTGCGCCACGGAGGCTGACAAAATACTTAATGGCTAGTAGTCATAACAGACATCACTATTTGATAAGTTTTGTGAAGTATTGGATGCAGAACTAGTTTGAAGCGAAAAGGCGCTCGCCTTAATTCCCGCACTGAGGCAATATTTGTGTTGTGGGGCAGGTCACTAGTTGTTTCTGATATTTACGACACAAGAAACTTACTGCGTAGTAGTAATAGTAGTGCTATAGATGTAATTTACGTACAAGTATGTTTATCAAAAATGGAATAAACAATCTTAACAGCAAAAAGACACTTCACATTCATGTCACATTAAGACAATCTATAGTTACTTAGATTTTATAAAAATGTAATAAAATTTTAATCGGATCGGTAAACATACATAAAAAAGATTCCGACGAATTGAGAACCTCCTTTATTTGAAGTCGGTTAAAACAAGCACACAACCCGTTAATTTATCATGTCATTCCAGAATTTCGTACTCTACTATAAACCATATATAGCTTGGCAGCAGTACATACTACATCCACTAGTGCTGCCAGCGTCCATTAATGAAACTTTTTGCGGATTCCCCGTAGCTCAGTTGCCAAGTTAGTAATCATTTGTTAGGCGATTGCGAGCGCAACCCGCTTGGCTATTGAACCGTTGAAGCCTGCTAAACGTTGGCTGTAATTTACTGTGCGATATATACGCCGTACAATATTATTGATGTAAGGTTTTTGTTACACAATTTTTATTCTAGTGAGAATTTTACTACCGTACTCAGATACGTTTAATATCAATTAAAAATCAAATGTACACTAAGTAATGATCTGGGGGCGCGGCCGAGCCCCCTCCAAGTCGAGCTATAGGCCGTAACATCCTTTTCTCGAAGCAATTCAGACCATTTTCAACCCCCTATAACTTCGTTGTGGCTAAAGCATGAAGCCTGAATTTTCAGTTACTAAGCAGGCATTGTGTAAACACGGTATATTTAAAATTTCATTCAATTTGAACCAGTAGTTCAAGAATTGTAACTAGTCAAACTTTCTTAATTTTGTCACTCACTGACTGACCGATCATCAAAAGTCTAAGGCACTTCTAGCAGACATAGAACCTTCAAATTTAGAATATAATTATTGTTTAGTGTCTAAAGTAAGGGAAAATTCAAACATTTCATAATTTGTGTCTAGTTTTCTAGATAGACCAACTGCGTGAATAACTTTGTAATCCCATATAAATGTATAGGATTACAAAGTTACATTTGCAGTTAATGAATCATTGTACCCGTATATAATGGAATAATAGTAGTAGATGTACCTAGATATATGAAGCATAACGGGAGGGAGGTATAGAGAGGAAAAGGGTGTATTCAGCCCATGAAATTGTACAACATACCTCTAAAAAAACTTGCAAATAAATAGTAAACTAAATAGCTCGAAAATATCAATTACCATGAAAGAAAGAACATTAATAATCAAATCCGCTATATTTGTGAAAAAATTGATACCTACAAAAATAAGAAAAAGCCATAAGGCAGAGGCTTTAAGAAAAATCGTTAGTGATATTCTAGAAGTAAAAAGTACCAAAAAGGAAAAAAGTAGGACTCTACAAAAAGACGTGAGATCCCATCAAAAACATCCTGTAAAAAAATTCCAAGTCTCGCAGCTCAGGTTTTCTACCGCAAAAAGTTGTGAGATGCATGTAATACCAAGTCGATTCATTTATTTAGTCCTTAAGGGACCTTCTATATAAAGTTATTACGTAAGTTATTACCATATCAATATTAAAAATTCTTTACGTTTTAAATAAATAGATCGACTTGGCCAGCAGCATTATGTATAAATTGTACGATACATTATGTTTTCATGCGATGGCCAAGTCGATCCATTTATTTAAAATGTAAAGAATTTTTAATTTAAATTACGAAAAAATACAAATACATTAAAGATTTCAGTTAATTCTCCGTCGAAAATGAATGAAAGCAGAGATTAGTTACTGAATTGTATGAATTAAACGAGTCGCAAAATATAATTACCTAAGTATCAAATTGAAGACTTTGTGATACAATCATTGCGAAACAGATGAAAGATAAAATATATTTTTAGTACTAAAAAATTTGTGGACTAAAAATAGTCTTCACAAAAATAAACAACCTCATCAAATTCGTTAGGAAATAACATTAAGGGAATGTTTTGTTTCACACACTTTTTATTTCAAACTAAACTTTATTTTATTTATAGCATCGAGAGCTTGTTTGAAACTGGTTCAACTGGTCTTATAATTTACCTCATATTTGTTTACCTCATTAACCCATTTATAAAGCGTATCTGTCAGTACTGAATTATAACATGATTTATTATGTTTGAAATTATTCTATTTTATATACCTATGATAAACATAGTCGAGTATAGAAATAAAAGTAAAATTTACTTTTAAAATGTTTAACTTCTCTTTTAAACTAAGAACTCAGTTCACCAGGTAACCACTAAAGATGTAAAATAATCGAAATGTCGGAAATTTAAAATTTCAACCAAATCCGCGATAAAATCCATCAAAAAGAGTCTTATTTCAATGTGTAAGATTCGCATAAATGCAAGAATCCTTCAGTCAAGGTTAGGCTTGAAGCGCAAGGAGAGAAATATTTCTCAAGAATTGAACATATTTTTAAAAATTGGAACACAAATTAAGAAAATACCATTAGGCATTAAGTCCACCTTTACTTTTTAAATTATACAAAGCGTAAAAAAATGTGTTAAAAGTGGCGGGTTCAATCTCTGCCGGCATAAATATTTCTCTTTTTTTTGTCTGGTTCTGAGAATTTGGTATTTAAATTGCTTTTTAAAAATTGTTCTCAGACTCAATTTTAATGTGGGGTCAGATGGATATGACTGTTGAGTGTATTAATTATTATTTTGGTGGTTGACGTCACAGGTTTACTGGTGGTAGGTCCTAACCATACGCCCCTCATATATGGGAATATATGAGGGGCGTATGGGTAGGTACCACCGCAACGTCTATTTCTCCCGCCAAACAGCAGTGTAAATGCACTGTTGTATTTCAGTTTGACGTACATTGTAGCCGGAGTAACTACCGGATATATTGAGACAACATCATAAGTCTCAGGGTGGCGAACGCAGTAGAAGCATTTCGTCGTAATTCAAGGTGTTATTTGCTTTTGCTTCTTTTTATAAGCGGTCATATCGCTTACTATCAGGCAAACGACATGTTAGTCTCGCTATTCATTGCAATTAAAAAAAAAGGTAACTGTATTTTGCCAGCCTGCTCGAATTCGGATGGACACAGCTGAACCAAAAATACGATGCCCTTGCATTAGTGTTTATGACAGGTTTTCCAATATCATGCCCAGGTACCTATCCTGCCGGGCATGAAGCTCCAACCACTTTAATTTTAATACCCTAGTTAAATAATTAATTAATTAAAATTAATTAATTGCTAATTACACACATAAATAAACACAGGACTTTTTCCCAGAAGGAGAGGCTACCGGGTGCAGGAGCTACCGTTACATTTCACCTTGAGTGTTCCGTCCCTAGATGTGATAGGAGGTGAACCTATCGCCATATCGGGCACAAATTCCGAACTCCGGGCTGAAAATGAATAAAAGAAACCAATATCACTTTGCCCGACCCGGGATTCGATCGCGTTGTAATCGTACCGTAGTACTACTACGACACCGATGCAGTCGTTGCTGATTGCTAAACAAATAAATTAATTAAATACTCATGGAAATGAAGTATGAATAGCCAGCGTTTTTTTCGATCATCTATTTGGCAACTGTCAATTACTTTTTCGCTATCTGTCGATGCCAAAATGATAATTTAAATAGGTATAATAAGATTTAGTAGTCAAGCGTATTTATTCGATAGCAGTTATGATGCATGTGTTTATAATTATCGATCTAATTTTGGCACACTCGGTGGGATTTCCTATACGTAACGTCTCACTGGGTATGAGACGGTAAACGCCAGAGACGTAAATTCCATTTACAATATTTATATTCAATAATGCATTTCCAATCAACATTTCTTCCATTATTAGGTTACTGTTTATCTATTTTATATTAAGAAGTCCAGTAACATTATATTCTCGATATCCCGGTTTGGGTATTTTCGTTAGCAACCAATTCTCAACATAGTCCGCTGATCATTATAATTATGTATATGGTGAAGGTACGAATTTCATTAGGTATTCTATATTTCAAATTGTATAAATTAAATATTACGGGGTTAGGCCTCTCATATGTGAGATGCCGCCTGGTATCACCGTAATGGCTATTTCTTTATTATGTTCCGGTTTAAAGACACATAGGAAGAAACATATTAAGACTTAACATATCGTGTCTCAGGACGGCGAGCGCAATGGAATGCCAAGCATTGCTTAATAATTCATTGTGTTGTTTGGTTTTGCACGTCACTGTTACAATTTTATCCTTACGACATATATTACAAACTATAGTATCTGATTTTAAATGAATGGACGGTTTAAAAAAACAAGGCCGCCGGAACTACACACACTTGAAATTAGATCGGAAATTGCACTGGAATAGTAGGCCTGTGGAGTGAAAAAAATAATAACCATTAATTAATATATACGTATAAGCAAATATTTTTTGGCAGTTTCATAGTTTATGGAATATAATTGTTTGATGGGCAGTAATAAATGGAATCTTAATTTGTACAATCACACATTGAATTGATATCCCTATTTATGTCTAACTGATCTAATAAATACACACATAAATAGCGTCTTGCCTTTTCCCAAGAAGGTGTAGGCAGAGGTGCTACCAGGACACCCACATTTCGCCTTGTATGTTCCGTCCCACAATGTGATAGGGGGCGATCCTATCGGACACAAATTCCAGACTCCAGGCTGGTAATGAATAGAAAAACTCAATATCACTTTCCCCGATTCGAGATTCGAATCCAAGACCTTACCGTCCCGTAGTAAAACTACGCCACCGAGGCAATAAATAAATAAACAAACGAATATTTAAAATCTTAATTTTAACGGTATATTACAGTTAAGGATTATGCATGATGGCAAGGATCATTGAATCTGCTATTTCAGTGTCAATGAACCCCAAATGCATTTCACTTAACGAGATCAATTATATCAAAGAAACCGCTGCGATGCGTCTTTCGACATCAAGCCCAGTACGGGGTCAAACCAACACACTTTTACGAGTCATTCATCAAATGATTCTAACTCATTATTGGTCAAACCAACTTTTAGTTTCGCTTACGTTTTATATCAATCAGTGACCAATATGATAAATAGAAGGTCATTGATATACGGGCTTATTCATAGACAGTATTAAAACCTATTTCGGTTATCGAATATTTTGTCTCCTTCTCTCAAATGTAATTCAAAAGTCGTTCGAAAGGAACAAAACATGAACACAAACAAACTGTCTATGAATAGGGCCGATAGAGTGTAAGGATATGAGCAACAGAGAAGCCAAAGATGAAGCAATACTAGCTATTAGTAGTTGGTGAAAATCGTTTTGTATAATATTATGTGTGTTTCCAAAATTTTTATTCTTCCAAACACTTGCAAACTCTGGAGTGAAAACAGCTAAGAAAAGTCAGTAGTGTGTGCTCTGTATAAAGGCTATACAGAAAACATCCACAGATATATTAAACTAAAGCATTGGTTTGTAATTCATGGTTTTGCTACTGACCATGAGTGGTTCTATCCCTCGCCATCAACCGAATGACATGATTGTCGCGCCATTCATTGAAAAAAGAAACTAAACAATGGTGCATTATTAATGATGATGACATCCATTGTCGTATCCGACAACAGCGACTCCCTTCAACAAATGCCTGTCTCTCTTCTTTGGTGGGAGCGGATATGGCTAGCAAATCCAAACTTGGACTTAAACATGCGATTGCACGAGGCACAGTAGAGCTGGCCGGTAGAATTATACGTATAAATATAGGAGGGCTTGGGCCTGGTTTTACGGAATTGGCGTTCTGTATCCAAGTCGTGAAGCCGCTTCTCCTCAAATAGATCAACGCCTTTATTTATAGTATTGCGCCACTCCGGTCGCTGCGAGGCCAGCCTTTCCCATTGGGCAGGTGCAATGCCGCATTGCTTTAAATTGCGTTTAAGCACATCCTTATATCGGAGATATTGCCCGCCACGTTTTCTTTTCCCGGCTGAAAGTTCCGAGTAGAAAACCGCCTTCGGCAGTCTCCCATCAGTCATACGCTCGACGTGCCCACTCCATCTCAGCTGTCTCTTCATAATAAGCGCTTCAATGCCCGGCACGCCAGTGCGACGCAGCACTTCAGTGTTCGGAACGCGGTCTTGCCATTTGATGCGAAGGATAGAACGTAGACAACGAAGATGAAAAATACCCTGTACTTTAATACGTGTTTATGCCTGACAGTAGTTAATATTTAAAGTGGTCATGTATTGTGGGTAATTATCGACTCTACTGAACAAAGCCAAGGTCGGTGTAATTGTTTAGTTTTTATCCTTCAAGCAATGACAGTACGAATTTATGTTTTCGTCTATTTTCCCGTTAGTTTATTAAAATTTGGTAAATGGATTAAAACCAAGCTGAAATTAACAATTTCTATTGTATACTCACCAAAGCGATCGAAATATCATATAAAGATTTTATACTAATGGGAGACTGGAATGCGAAAATTGGGATCCCAAAAAAAGAAGAATATCTAATCATGAAACCGAATGGCTATGGTGAAAGGAATGAGAGAGGTCAGAGATTGATAGAATTCGCTTCGGAAAACAGGTTGTCAATTTTAAACACATTTTATAAGAAAAAATCAAAAAACAAATGGACATGGATTTCTCCTGATAAAAAATACAAAAACGAAATAGATTTCTTTATATCAAATCGTCCCCAAATATTTCAAAACATAGAAGTACTAAATATAAACTACCCTTCGGACCACAGAGCAGTTAGAGCAACGATAATATATGAAAAACCAAAAAAAAGCCGAACAAAATACAACAACCGTAAAAAAATAATAATAACTAATGAAGACGATATTTCAAAATTCAACGAATATATAAATAAGACACTTAGGGCACCGTCAAATAAATCAGTTCAAAGATACTACAACAACATTGTCAAAGCTATAACCAGAAGCCTGCAAGCAATACAAAACAAAAATAAAGAACACAAAACCCATAAAATTTTGTCAGAGCGCACGTTACAGCTTATAAAGAGGCGGAAGGAACTTCAAAGGACAAACAACAAATCTAGAGCAATAAAAAATGAAATCTCTGCCCTTTACAAGCTGATAAGCAAGTATATTAAGAGGGATTACACAAACCACAGACACTACACTATAGAAAAACACATAACTCAAACGGGAGGGACAAGAAAAGCTTACAAAGAGCTGAGAACGAATAATAAGTGGATCGAAGGATTGAAACAGGGTGAAGAAATACACAACAACCGTAACGACATTATTACCATAGCAACAAACTTCTATAAAAATCTATACAGTGCTAGAGAAACGACATGTACGGAAAATAGAGATCAAAACCCAAGCCTCAATGACAGAAATTCACCTGTACGTCAAATCGAAATAAACGAAGTAATAAGAGCAATAAAAGCCCTTAAAACAGAAAAAAGCCCAGGTTCTGATGGCATAACAAATGAAATACTAAAAACCGGTTTAGCAACCCTTACCACCCACCTTACTGAACTGTTCAATCTTATTATTGAAACTGGAGAGACACCCAGCCAATGGTCTGAATCACACATTATTCTCATTTACAAAAAAGGCGACCCAAAAGATATAGGGAACTATAGACCAATAAGCCTGCTACCTACCATCTACAAGCTCTTCTCCTCAATTATAAATAAAAGAATAAAATCCACATTAGAATCACATCAACCTATTGAGCAAGCTGGATTCAGGAAAGGATACTCAACAATTGATCACATACATACAATAGAACTTCTTATAGAGAAATACCGAGAAAAAAATAGACCACTTTATATTGCATACATTGATTACCAAAAAGCATTTGATTGCGTATCACATAAAATCATATGGGAAACCCTAAAAACACAAGGGATAGAAGAAGAATACATTCGTGTGATCAAGAGTATATATAATAACAGCAAGAGTAGAGTAAAACTAGAGACCGCTGGACCTTGGTTTGCAGTCAATAGAGGAGTAAGACAAGGCGACCCTCTCTCCCCACTGCTGTTTATCGCAGTACTGGAGTCGACTATCAGTAAACTTGATTGGAAAAGCCGAGGTATTAAGATAAAAGAAGCCCACCTAAACCACCTAAGATTCGCAGACGATTTGGTCCTATTATCAGAAACTGTACACGATATTCAATATATGATAGAGTCACTCAACGCTGCCAGTAAAATAGTAGGCTTGGAAATGAACCTGTCCAAAACAATGTTGATGACCAATTACACAAAAAGAACAATATATGTCGGAAGCGAGCCTCTCACATATACAGACAAATATATATACCTGGGTAAACAAATTAGTTTCGACCAAAATAGTAACGAGCAAGAAGTAGAGCGAAGGACACAGTTAACGTGGAACAAATACTGGGCTCTGAAAGACATATTCAAAAGTAACATGCCAGTTAAACTAAAAACTAAGGTACTAAACTCATGCCTTATACCATGCTTAACGTATGCTTGCCAAACGTGGAAGTTTAATAAAAAAATTACAGAAAAAATAATTTCATGCCAACGAGGAGTAGAGCGCAGCATGATGAATATTAAAAAAATTCAAAAAATAAGGCACACAAAAATCAGACACATCACCAAGGCAAGGGACGTATTGGTCCATGCCAAAGCACTAAAATGGAAATGGGCTGGACATGTGGCGCGCTTGCGAGACAAGAGATGGACGAAAAGGGTGACTATTTGGCCAGGCCCACAGGGGAAAAGAAGAAGAGGCAGACCTTTAACAAAGTGGGAAGATGATACTATAAATATAGCCGGACCCGACTGGATTAAAGTAGCCCAGGATAGAGAACACTGGATGTCTTTGGAGGAGGCCTTCACCTACAGAGGGGTTCTTGCAGAATAGTAAACATAGATAAGTAAAAATATATTTAAAACTAACAAACCAGTGAACTAATACAGTAACAAAACTTGAAATATGTAATACTTTTAATATTAGAACCAAACTGTCATTTTATTTTTTTTATTTTTTCAATCTTGTAATCTGCATGAATAAAAGGCTTTTTTATTTTATTTTTTTATTTAAATGGATTAACGAGTTAGTAAATACATGTAACAAAGACATAAAACAATGCAAACTAAGATAAAAATCTTGTGTCGTAAATATCAGAAAATTTGAGAGACTTTCCGATCTCACAATATCCCAAAACAAGAAGCTTATACCCATCACAAAATAATAGTTTTACGGGTCGGATACACACTTTTCTTATCGTAGCTTAGATGCGAGCTTTAAAAACATGTGTATTTGAAAATATATAAATAAATACACCCAACAGTCACATTCATAGACCTGACCTTACAATAAGATCAAGTCTCGTGTCGTGGGTATCAGATATTACAAAAGACTTTTTGGTCTCACACACAACCGAAATAAATAGTTGTGGAGTACCCAATATTTGTCTCCAATGGGATGGAATCCATTGTCAGTTGTGTTACAGCCAGCTCCTAACCAGCTGCGCAATAGAAGCAGTTATGAATCGTTTGCTACATGCTAGTCCATACTTTTCTTTATTACCAAAATGAAGAAACGAGCAACCTGTGAGCTTAAAGCCTGCCGATAGACTGAAGAAATATCTCTCACAACTCAACAACAACAAATATATTAAAGTATGTATAGCTTGCATTGCACTGCGTTCGTCACTGAGTTAGGTGTTAAGTCTCTTGATACCCGGTAATCGCTAGTTGGTCGCAATGGAAAACCAAACACTTTAATGCTTTTACAGTGCTGACGGTAGGAACACGTTCAGATATACCTACACATACGTCTTCTTGCGTACAAGAGATCGAACGTTTAGTGATATATTATGCGAACTTCGTAAAGAACTTAGCAAAAAAAGTTTATGACGCAGATACATTTAATTCCTTATTTACGAGTAGCGGTTTGTATGACGTCAATATTTGTGGTGAACGATGCACCTTCAAGATAATGATATGTTCCTAACCGATAAATTGTGTGTAAATAAGTTTTTTGAACTGTGTATAAAATACAGGAGCCCTAGAAGAAGAATAAAAACAATAATAGGTAATTAAGGTAAATATATGATTTCTAATTGGTGTCAAAAATTCTCTTAGATTGTCTTGTATACTGACACGATTCTTACAGGAGATAGAACTTTGATTTGAAGAGTATAATATTAAAAATGAAAGAATCCTTAACAGGGTTAAGGACTTACTAAGCTATTAGAATATTCTGTTGCTTTGAAAGCTATTTCTTATTAATAGTGAAGGGTTAGCGCCCACCTTGACTTAAAACAGATTGGTAGAGTTCACACGCCTTTGAAATGTTTTATTTAAACTTTTGTATGTTTATTATTGTTATTCTCCCTTATCATCAATTTTATTCCGCTTTCTAAAATGTTTATACATCAATATATGTATGTAATAATCTATTTATTACTACAGAAAAAAAAATTGCACGTAAAATGATTTTCATAGCTTTTATAACATTAATCTTCAGAGTAAATGTGCCTTCAAAAGAATTGAAATTAATTAGGACGATAATTGGATTTTTTACTAGTATTTTACATACCTGTAGAAATAATTAATTTTGCATAATTATTCCTAATTATGCGGCATTTTAAAACTAATTATCCGATTAAATCAGCAGATTAGATAGCTATTACACTGATGACCGTTTCGCGAAGTTAAAATATTCAGTAACTTTTTTTTTATAACTGCGAATGTTTGTTATCACTCTACGCAAACGTAAGATTGTCGTTATCTCCGCGCTATCTGTCAAAGAGGACCCATTACCACGTGCTACGGAAATTGTCGAACGTTTCCGAAGATGAACGACCGCAGACGTAAATAGTCTTGAACTTTTGCAATACTGTACTTCGAACTGTATCGTAAGAGTAACGTAACGTATCATTACTGAACCATTCACTTCATAAACATAATCACATAAAATTCAAAATCGTCACATACACAACAATGGATAATAAGGTTTCACGCGAACGCAATACCGTGCGTGTATCCGTGCGTAAAGGTTAGTACGGTTTCTTTCGTTATAAATAAAACTATCACTCATACTGCGTGTAATAGCTGAAAATTGTAAATTGTCACATAGGGATAAACAATTCAGTTGATTATTGAGGATGTCTGTGATTGCCAGTTCCGTACCTGTTCCCCACCAATATCGCTTCCAAACGTCTGTCACAGCGCGGAACATGGCGGCACGTGCGTCGCCGAGAGCGCGTCGCGCCAGACTGACTCACAACACGAGCACTTCATAAGCAAGCCGTGAATTAATGTTTTTATTCCAATTTCAAAATTTTGAAAATAGAAAGCACCGACGTTTTGTTTGAAAATGGAATGATATTTTTGAGGTTAGAATTGGTTGAAAGCCTTTTATGGTGATGGCGGGAGACGGGAGTGCCTCCGTCTCGCCCTCATTCAATTAATCTCTAATTAGAGACAAGAGTGCTCTTAACGTTGAGTAGAGACGGATTTGACATCGCAGCCTGTCACTAAAGTAAATGGAAATCTGACATCACGATGGGCTTCGGGGCGTCGGTGTGGGAATTCAGGTCAAATGTATCGATACCTATAAAACCCTATTTTCCAGGTAAATCTTAATGTATGTTTTCTAAGCACGTTTGCAAAAAATATATTTTAAGCTAACGCATTTAATATAAGAATATAAATGTTATCTAATAACTATAATCCTTCATAATATTATACTTAATTCAAAACGAAAAACCAAAAACAAAGACCCACATAGAAAAACCTCTATAAAAAATCGGACTAGAAATCAGAACTCTACATTTTATACAAAGAGATACAGATTCCAGTGTGATACTTAAATAAAAATTTGGCAAACATTACGATTTGTTTTTGGCATTAAAATATTTTTTTATCGCTCTTATTATTTTAGTTACTCCATTTCAGTGATAATACTATCAGTTTTGACTTAAGAGAAAAGTAGAAGGAAAAAAATATTCAGTTTTACCTATCGTATTATATCGTGATACATAATTAAGTAGCAAGACTTTATTTATTATTATGGGATGAGGACTACATGTGTGAATGTGGGGTGTATTGATTTATATATGAATCATTAACCAGTCTGTATTTGTCCACTTAATGCGCACGGCTCTACAAATTGGAACCGAGTAAAAACCTTGGCTTTGAAATTACATTCATACATAAGCATCACGGCATTTCCCAGAAAAGGTAGGCAGAGGTGCTACCAGCACAACCATGTTTCGTCAATGTGCCGGTCCACGATGTGATAGACACGGGTACAAATTCTTGAGTTAGTTATACCTATTCAATTATAATTTAAAGTTTAATATATGTTTAGAAGCAGAATCTAGGCTTGCCGTCGATCAAATACGCAAATCTAGATTTTTTTATTTCTACGTTAATGTGTGTTTAATTATAAACAAGGAAAAATGACTAGAGACTATTTAGATTTTGGCCATACTTCTCATTTTACAAATCATATACCCTGTATGATTTGTATCAATACTGCTACCAAAAACGAAGCCGGGTGGAAATCTTGAAAAAAAAGCGACAATTTTTTTTTTGTTTTTTTTTTATATGGTCGTATTTGGGTGGTAAATATTTTTTTTCGTAATATAATAGCGTATAACCTTTTAGTTATAAAGACTCTAAGGTATAAAAGATTTTAAATTATTATTCTAGCAAAAACTATGGTTTACCACCCAAAAATGACGATATTTAAAAAATGACAAATAAAATTGACACGTTTCTTAGCAAAATTTTTAGTTGCATTGTGTTTGTAGTCACTAAAACTACCACCCGGCTTCGTTTTCGGTAGCGGTCTTGAGATACCCGGTATATTTAGGTCATATATTTAAAATAAATTGATTGTTACTACAAGACGAATATTTAATTGTTTCTTCACTAATACACTAAATCTAAATCTCGGACGTCAATGAAATAGAAATAACTATTATAAACAACATCCAAATTTTTAGCAGTCGGAAATATTGCGTTAACGTTAGTTCAGCGGTTTTCCCTAAATAACTATATTTATTTATAGAGCTATTAAAGTTCAAACACCAATAACAGAAGAAGTAGGTAAGATGCAGACACGTGATTTAACTGTTTTTATTCCTTAATTCTATCAACAAATAAAACTATAGGTTTTCTCATAAATTAATTATATATTATAATATTATTGATCTATCATGAATTTCTGCCGCAATGGTCTCCGAACTGTAATGTTAAAAATTTAATAAAATATAAACGTAATAATAATAACAAATAACAAATATGGTTGACATCGTGTTTTTTAGTATTCGTCTAATAACGACCAACCTTAAGAAAGTTTAATTTTTTTAGACTCTATGGCGTCTTTTATTTCTCTACCGAAAGTCACGACTTTCCATTAGTTACTTAAATCGCAAAAGTAATATCTGTAGCTGTATTCACCCACATACATCCCACTGTAGGGCACGGACCTTCTCTACAACCCAGAGTACAATTGGGAGTGGTCAGGCCATTTAGCCCACCACGCTGACCTAGTGCAGATTGGCGGACTTTACACTCTATAATTTTACAAATCGCTATAGTATACAGGTTTCCTCACGTTGTTTTACTTCACCGTTATAGAAAAGTAAGTACAAAAGCAGTATAAACTAACTAATGCACTTTTACGATATTTATCACCATCTACTTTAGTCACGAGATGTCTAATATAGAACAAAGACCTCCACAGAACTTCACCGCGACCTGTTTTTAATCGTCAGGTCGTTATTTTGTCCACCGCTCTTTCTCTCTACTTGGTAGAAAACAATATTAAAATACATTTAATAAATTGAATTCCCAAGGGCTGTAATATGAACTGTATTTTTTCCGAGTGGTATGCGATTATTACATTATTTCCCCAGGGCATGTACTTACAAACACGAAAAGCTATTATCCTGAGCGACCCGATGACTTGGTCGCTTATACTGAAAGTAAACAAAGGAATAGACACACCCTGTGTAATGTTACTACCGCGTGTATGTTGTTAAGGGCGGAATTGAAAAAGAAATCGTAGGATAAAAACATTGTTATTAAACCACATAGTAAAAATCTATTAATAAAATTGTCTCTGCATCATTTTTATGTTTAGTCAGGTTCCTGTTTTGTATTATATCAAAAATCAGGTCTAAGTGAGTAGTATTGATGTATATAATTACGTATGTATGTCTGAATATTTGATTTATATAGCGAATTAGGAAATACTGAACGTTTTGTATACTATTGGTATTCTTATAAATATATTATTAGGGTTCACATTTTTCTATAAATATTGTGTTACTTATGTTTGTAGTAAATTATAATTGATTAGCAGTGGAAGTCATATAAAATATAAAAAAAAACAATGCAATGTAAAACAAAATTAATTAAACCGCGCCGTGGAAACATGACCACATTAATTAAAACCACACACGGTGTATCGCTTTAGCAATTAAATTACATTCAAATATATAGCTGGTAGACATTTTTACTAATTTATTAATTGATAGATTATTTAATCATTTAGTTTTATAATTCGAAGTGCGTGGTGGCCTGTTGGTAAACGGATCAGACGCGGCTGCCAACATGTTCACGGTGGTCGCGGGTTCAAATCCCAGGGCACACCTCTGACTTTTCGGAGTCATGTGTGTATTGATAGTCAATCACCACGCACTAAAACGGTGAAGGAAAACATCGTGAGGAAACCTGCATACCATAGCGGTTCATAAGAATTTCTATGGTATGTAAGTCCGCCAACCCGCACTAGGCCAGCGTGGTGGACTATATGGCCTAACCACTCTCAATCGTACTTTCGATTGTAGAGTAGGCCCGTGCCCTGCAGTGGGACGTATATGGGCTGATACATACATACATACATTTATAATTCTGATTATGTTACATCGTCGAGATAGCAATTTAATGACTGCGGTACATAAACACAGTGCAAGTCCTTTTTATTCATAGATACGAAAATCCTGGCTGGTAATGTGCTATATTCAATCTTTTGTACGATGTTGGTAATTATACTTTACTAGCGGTCGGGCCCGGCTCCGCCCGGGTGCATACACGTTTTAAAATGGCAGTCAAAATGTTTAATTCTGACTATCAGTTTAGAATATCAACCAATCGGACCACGAAAAACGAACAAAATTTCCTCGTATTTGCTAGAAATATCACTACTGCTTTCCTCCTATAGGTCATAGCGTGATGATATATAACCTATAGCCTTCCTCGATAAATGGACTACCCAACACTGAAAGAATCATTCAAATCGAACCAGTAGTTCCAGTGATTAGCGCGTTCAAAGAAACAAACAAACAAACTCTGCAGCTTTATAATATTAGTATAGATGAATGGGAGCAAGCCAAATGTGTGTTTTGATTTACAATTTAATTTATGAAGTATCAATCTAAACTATAGTATAAAATTAATACATATTTTAAGCATTATTAATATAACGTTTTTCTCTCTCCTACTTTTAAATCCATCCCATGGTATTGTAAGATATTGCTGTAGAGCGATAAGACCGTCACTTGTAATTAAAACAAAAAGGTAAGTACAGAATATAGTGTTTAGTTCTAGTTTGTGTACAATAAAGATTTTGATAAATAAATACATCAATATTTATACGTATTCGCATTTATTCCATGTAAGCACCTCAGCATCATCTGTCGGAAACACGTCGCGTTCATTCGTTCTCGATACAACTCGTGACGAACGGAGCTTTTATTTGCAAACTCCACTTTTTTCTGACAGATGGCTTGCGAAGGCTCGTTTATGGGAAATTGAAACACACTTTTATAGCGTTTCGTTCAATATGACAAATGTGTTTTATTTTAATGAGTATGTAGGTATTATAGAATAGTATAACTTTCTTTTTACTGTGACTAAACAGTACTTAGGCAAAAAAACAAATATAAATATTATTATGTATTGCGTGCTATGAAGGCATTTGCCTAATAGAAGCGAGTATGTATCTCTGTGCACCGTAAAGCCCTGAGTTTGAATCTCAGTACATATACTTCACTTTGAGATTTTCTGATTTTTACATTTTTGAATATGTGTTGCCTTAGATTACATTTCACGAACGTGGCGTGATGGTAATAGATACGACCACTTATGGACAGTAGTAAAACTAAACTATGAATCACAAAGCAATGCTTGCCATTCTACTGCGCTCGCCATCCTGACACATACGATGTCAAGTCTCAATATGTCTAGTAATTACTCTAACTACAATATCCGTCAAACTGGAACACAACATTTTTATTTACACTGCCGTCTGGCGGGATACATTTTTTGCAGTGTTACCTACCCAGGCGGCCCCTCACATATATCTACTGTAACCACCAGAAAAATAATTAATTTACCCAAAAATAAATCGTGTCTCGGTTATAATAATCACTCCGCCAGTTTATGAAGGTACGAAGCAATACCCAGCTTAGTTACCGAACGTATAAAGTTCGTATATCGGGCTCAGATTTATCGAATTACCGGAGCGCAACGCGCACTAATTCACTAGATTATATTATCGCTCTCATGCAGGTGACGGGATAGAGCTTTCATCTCAGCAATAAAACGATATTTTATAATTTAACTACCGTATTATCCACATTTGAGGAGTAATACTTATAGTAATAATTGATGGTGATTTGATGAATTGTAAGATTGATGGTGAAGAGGGATCTTCGTAATAGTGGGGTAAAGAGAGAAAGTTGATAAAGAAATAAAGATAACATGAATGTATAGTAAGTTATCGTATTATTATTAAAGTAACATGTGCTCCCGTGAACAGTCTGTTATTTTATTCAAATTCGTTTTAACGATTCATCTTATAATTAATTGGATAATTATTTAAATCTTTTTAAATACATTTTAACTACGAGTACAATAGCCCTTTAAATCTTCCATTCTCATATACATTCCATGGTTGAATTTAAAAACTGCCTAATGTCGAATGTATGCGCCATGTGTAGGTACTTTATTTCTTTTGTTATTGCATACTCACTACTCAGTGTACACAAATATATAAAAATATTACAATACCATTTTCCATTACCTAAGCTCAAACATTTTGACTTCACTGGTGGTAGATCTTTGATATGTTAGAGCCGCCTGGATAGGTACTTCCGTAATATCTATTTCTATGTCCCGCCAAACATCAGTGCAAATGTATTCTTGTGTTACGGATTGAAGGGGTTTGTAGCCAGAGTAACCATTAGACATATTGAAAGTTTACATCTTATGTCTCAAGATTGTGAGTGCAGTGGAATACCAAGCATTGCTTTGTAATTCATGGTGTTGTTTAGTTTTGCTATTGTCTATGAGAGGTTGCCTCGCTTACCATCAGGCGAATGCCATGCTCGTCCCGCCATTCATTGCAATAAAAACATGCTATATAGGATATAGACGATATAAATATAGAAACCGTCACCAATCCCCAATGGCAGACGAATCTTATAGGAAATTCCATTCGCACAAATCCCCAATGGTAAATGAAGGAACGCTACATATACAAGGCCATGCACTGATTCAATTTCCCTATTCCAATGGGATGGTAAAATGATCAAAGGACTCTACTATCATCTGAGGTTGTATATCCCGCTTGGATAGCAATGGGTTATAAGTTAAAAACAAGTTACATGGATATGCTTCAGTGAGTCGCGTGAAGGGATTAGTTGAGGACCCAGCATAGCATGGTGAATTTTTATTTATTCTTCACGCTGGGAGTATGAGATGAGATTAAAAATACTTATTGTTGTAATGCATCAGCCCATGTACGTCCCAATGCAAGACACGGGCCTCCTCTACAATCGAGAGTACGATTGATAATACTTACAATTAAAATATTATAAACGCCTATCTCGTCGCTGTAGCGCGTTTGTACGGTATGAATGCAAATTTGTCTCGGGTTTGAGTCCTGGGTCGGGCAGAATGTTATTGTATTTTTATATTAATTATTATCAGTCCGGAATCGGGAATTTGTGAAGAAAAGGATTTTATCATTTAATATTTTTTGGCATATAGAGATTGCAAAACTGTCAACTTTAAAGTGGCATTGCCAGGAAAGGACCAGGTCGACAGAAAAACGTTTGAAGCTGATGAAATATTTATTCCAATTTGGATTTTCAGACTCTTGACCTTCGCTTCCTAACAGGATTTCTGTCGCAATAATTTATTCATTTATTTAAACTTTATATATTTGGTAGAGTCGGACTGAGTAGATCTACTGGAGTTGAATCTACGGGCTGTGTTTTACGTGACTTATAAATCTAAAGATGTATTATTTACGCATATAAAACGTAAATAAAATTGCTTGACGAAAAATAGCAATTTCATTAAAATTTGTGTGTTTATTAATCTAGAGTAAATGGATTAACTCTTTGAATTATCAAATTAAAGGTTAAAATCAAAAAAATGCCAAAAAATATCAGTCGAAGATCTTAGTAGGGAAAAGCTCAGACAGCCTCCGAGACGCAGTCGGTAGGACGGCTGTGAAACGATAGACCGTGGCTTCAATCCCCACACCGAGACAAATATTTTTGTGCACCACGGGTATTTATTTAGTGCCAAGGTATTTGTGAGACCGAAAAGTCTCTCGTAGTTCCTGATACCCACGACATAAGACTTAATGGATCCTAATGTAGGGTCAGGACTATGTATGTGACTGTTGTGTGTATTTATTAATTATTTATTATATTTATAGATCTTAAAATTTCGTTTTTAGTGATGACCCGTGCTCACCAGTGTACGATTTTAAATTGATACAGAGCAGACAATATATTTTTGAGCTAAACTATAATTCAAAGTATTTTCCTTAAGTAAACGTAAAAACCTTTTGCATAATGAAGTTGTTTTATCGCAACAAGTGAAAATATCTCAAGAAGGTTGTTGTTTTATTCATACTGCCTTGTTGACATGTGGTCTGGCCATAATGCGAAACATTATGGTCAAAATTTCCACCCACATAACACGAATTGTTTCGCCACCTGCATTGTCAACAACTAATGGTTTAATTCGGGTTTTGTTGCGTACCATTGTACTAGTATTAAAGATTATTTATCTCTCTTACTTCAGCCACAGGAAGTCCAAAGCAGAACATGGACGTCATCAAAATATTTGAATAGCGACCGATATTTATTTCAATAATATATAAAATTAAATTTAATAAATAAATGTATTTCAATATGCAATATATTTATCTGACCAATCCTTGATATACCTACATCGAAACATGTTACAACTCAAATTTATCAAATATCTAATAACCTCACTCCTAATGAACATAATACTTAATAATTCTAGATAATTAACATATATACATAAACTCACGCCTTTTTACCAGAAGGGTAGGCAGAGGTGCCATCAGGACACTCACGTTTCGCTATGTATTTTTTGTTCTATCCACGATTGTGATCATTAGGATCAGGCCTATCGTCATATCGGGCACAAACTTAAATTTAGGTGAATAAAGGATGCGTTAATCTAGGATATAAAAATCAATCTCAATTCCAGATTTCATTCAAATCGGTTCTAATATTACAATGTCAAAAACAAACAAACTTACACACTCACTCAGAAACATTATGCACAATATTAGTGCTATAAAAGTTGTGCTATTAAACCTGTAGCATAAAAATTTTCTCGAAATATTATAGTCATACTGGCCTCGTTGTGGAAAATGAGGCTTACAGTCGAGTACTGGTTTCGATTCATAAATATTGTAGTCTCTGTTTGTATAAAATTCGAAGCACGCACCGAAGATTCATTGTTTACGGTAAATAAAAAAAAAAACTGGTAGAGTGCGAGTTTTATTCACGCATCTAGGGTTCCGTAATATTTAATACCGCTGCATATTATAAAATTGCAAGTGTCTGGCATCAGATAAAGTAGGTTTGTCATAACAAAAAAATCGCATAAACTTTATTTGAATTTACTAAGTGCGTGGTCGCCTGTTGGTAAACGGGCAAGACACGGCTGCCATCATGTTCACTGTGGACGCGGGTTTGAATCCCAGGGCACACTTCTGACTTTTCGGAGTCATGTGTGTATTTAAAGTCAATCACCACGCACTATAACGGTGAAGGAAGACATATTGAGGAAACTTGCATACCATAGTGATTTTAAATAATTTCTAAGGTGTCTAAAGTCCGCAACGCGCACTAGGCCAGTGTGGTGGAGTATTTGGCCTAACTTCTCTCAATCGTACCCTCGATTGTAGAGGAGGCCCGTGCCCTGCAGTGGGACGTGTATGAGCTGATACACTACAGTACAGTTACTACATACATTCTTACACTATTTATGCAATATTATACTATGAGATCTTGTTTCTTACAAAAACTTTACAATTCTAGGTCAATTACTGTACTGGAAGTACTGTATTAGTACTGGCTAGGTATAGACGTAAGTTTGGTAGAGAAGTAAGTCCGTTTTTGGTACAGAACCCTAAAAATATTTTTTTACATAAAATACTATATTATAGTCGTTTATAAAACTCAATAATTACAGCGAACAGCGAGGAATCGGAAGTCGTGTCGTTTCATTCAGAAGATCCCTCTTCGTCATCGGAAGTGCTGACAATCATGGAAAGGCGAGAGACAAAAGTCGAAGGTATACAAAAATGACGCATATTCTTTTAAAAATGGTTCCAGTGATAGAGCATACATGACAGTAGTGACAGTAGTAGTAGTTTGAAAACTGATAGTAACACTTGAAATAAACCGATAATCTAGTTAGAAATAAAAAAGACTTGAAATAGAGGTCGGGTTTAAACACAAGTAACTATTGAACGGCGAAGGAAAGTATCGTAAGGAAAACTGCATGCTTGAACGTTCTCTATATTAGATTTAAAAATTCATTAAAATTCTACCAACAGATTAGGTTATCTCGTAAATAAGCTCACACTTACGATTTACATCCAATATTTGAAATATTTGATCTTCACTATCTAAACCACGTTCCCCATTTAAATTCATGAAAAACATGAACATGCTTGTATATTGTTATAGGAAATATGTGAATCATTTTTTATCGACTACATGAAAAACGGCTGTGTAAAATACACCGCCGTTCTCCAATGCAACTAAATACCTACGCACCGGCATAAATTGTGACAATAAATATCATTCCTACAAAACAGGCCATTTTTCACAAAATGTTTTATGTTGCAAGTTTATAAAGTTTTTATTACGCGCACAGACGTCCCAATCAACTTTGTTGTGAATAGAAACAGCTGCTGACGTTAAATTGTCCTTTTGGAAAGATTTTTGCAATTTTAATTTAATTAAGCCTACTGCCTCGGTGGCGTAGTTGTACTACGGAACGGCTAAAAAACTTAGGTATCGGGTTCGAATCCCAGGTCGGGCAAAGTGATATTGGATTATTCCATTCGTTATCAACGCGGAGTCAGGAATTTGTGTCCGATAGGCTCTCTCCCTATCACAGCGTGGGACAAAACATTCAAGGCGAAATGTGAATGTCCTGGCACCTCTACCTACACCTTCTGGGAAAAAGGCGTGAGTTTATGTATGTAATTTAATTAAGTTTGAGCATAGTTTGCGCACTCGGTGTTGTTAAAATTATAAATTTGAAATTAAATTTAATTAATTTAAATAGCCTGATTTTTTTTTCTTTCTTGATAGTGTGTTTTCGTTGCGGCAAATATATATATACTTATAAAATCAAGTAACCACTTCACACAACATAGAAAATAAGCCAAATCGTTTTGCAATTTTCCGAAGCTGTTATGAAGTGTCCCCGAGACCAAAAAATGTGAAATAAGGGCAGAAAACGACACCTGCGTCTTCTTGTGCACTTGTGTATGGTGCTCGTGCGTATCTATTGATTAATTTCATATGCCCATTTCTATGGCATATTTTTTTTAGGTTTTTCTTTATAATTTATAATTCTTCATTGTACAAAACATAATAAAATATTTTACAAGTAAGGGAATTATAGCTATATATAAGTAGGTCAAAAAGCGGTTTTATTGCTAACGGCAATCTCTCCCAGACGTCCTTTGGATGGATTGGAGTTAATAGGCGGAGGAAAATGGAAGATAGTCATTAAAAGGGAAACAAAGAAAATCATGTGCGACCAAACACTTTATACATATGTAGGTACTATAAATATACACTTAAATATACAACATATATTATACTATAACAAAATTAATAACAAACTTAACCTTAGTATTTTTGAACTGGCGATTGAAAGTGACTACAGTGCATATGATGCTAAACGTAGTGAAGTCCAGATAAGTATTCACCGGCAAAATATAGTTAGTAGAATCCCTGAAATATTTGTAATAATTAACGTTACACTGTTGTTTTCACAAAACCCAATTCATACAAGTATAAGTGTTATTCAAAATTATATTTGTTATATTTTCTCCTGTGAGCAGTTTTATAGCAATCAGAATACCAATAAAAGATTCGCTCAACATTGATTATGAAATTTAATAACCATGGTAAGTGTCATGGCAGATGAGATTGCATAGGATCCTTATCGTATCTATCCGGATAAGGACCATCGGACTCAAAGCTGGAAAACCTGTTATACTCATCCACGTGGTGTGCCGGGTTTTAAGATCAGACACTACGTTATTGCGGTATTATGCTAGAGCGGACATCAGAAACAAAATCTCAGCGCATTGTGCTGGTACGGGATTCCTGTGTGGAACCCAGTGAAGCGAGAGCAAAGATGATGTTACTGCTTAGGCGTGACAGGGACAGAAACAGAAGGTGGTACGGTACCGTTCATTTTTGTTACAAACATTTTGTTTGCAGTCCTCCTCCTAGGCCAGTATCCCAATGTAGTACTTTTGTTTCAAGTACTTTTTTGTCTATTGATAAGATAATGTATTTGAACTTAACGGTGCTTGCCGCTTAGTTTTTTCATTGTTGTGCTAACAAAATAGATTATTAAATAATCGGAAAAGGCAACGATTAAAATTGACTCAGTTTAATGGAATATCGAAGTTATCAATAGTTTATCATTTAGCCACTAGAGTGAATTTTAATGAATATCAAGAAGAATGCCCTGGAGGTAAAGTCTAATGGATCGCAAAGAGCAATTCAATTATGTCGTTGGATGAAAAAATTACAGGTGGCTAAGCAAAACCGGGCCCCTTACAATTTTCATCTCGTTCATCCTGTTTGTAGGAAATTGTTTTTTGTCAGGCAACACTGACGTAAAAAGTTTCAAATAAAACCTACGGCACTAAATGAAAGAGACAAAGTTGCCTTGTATTTATCCCGGGCTGAAAACCCCTTTTTTTTCTAAAATGAAAACTTTTAAAACAAAGCTTCCGCAGTGGTAGTATTTTAAATAGTGTGCGCAGATGTAATACTGCGTTTTAAAAAACTTTTTTGTTGTTGTTATTAAACCGGACCTTTGGATGGTTTTGTTTGGAGGAAAATACGGTTCGGCTTGAAAAGGTGTCGCTGCATGCTATATCATAGGTTTACTTGGTAATCATTAATATAAATATTGTTACTTATTTATATACCGGCTAAAGATCTGCTGAAAAATGGGAATCTACTAAAACATTCGTTTCCGTATACTGACATGGTAGTACGCACAGAACAGTTAAATATGGTGTAGTATGATTTGCTGACACTTCCTTCTGATTTAAATTTGGTTAATTATTTTTTTGTCGTAAGTTAAGGCTATGATTTTTAATAAAACTGACACAGTACAGTAAAGTTGCACTGTAAATGATTTTAAGTGCAATGTCATAGTTATGAGACAGTTAGTTGATTCCAACAAAAATATATCTACCCACTTGCTTCTAAGTAATTCTGTCAATAAATATTTTCAATCCAATTCTAGCAGTGAATATAGTATCAAATTAATTTCAATGTTATATTGAATGTAATATTAAAATAGTTGCACAGCCTGGTAGAGCTACGGTTAATACTTAGTGGCGCGCAGAGGATTCTCGGCTTTAATTATATCACATATTTATGAAGCCAAAACTTTCTTACAAAGCCGCGGAATACTCTTCCGGTCGCCGTAATCACTTCGTATGAAGTTGAGACGCTTAAGACATTCGAGTTTATTACATTTACAAATAATTACACGGATCAATGGTGGCTGTCTTGATAAATTGTGTAGATAACATTCAAAACATTACAGAAGCGAGAAAGTACCACAAAATATTTCATTTACGTGTATTTTTTTTTTCGAACATAGAAGCACAAAATAAAATAAAAAACAAAAAAAAACACAGAATACTACAAATTGAATCTAAAAAGGTTAAAAGAGAGATTTAAATGTTGTTTATTGTTATATTACATATTACATCGATCCAATTCCAAAGTGAATAAACCTTTTCCGTACACTAGTACTATTGAATCGAAACGACCCAGGTTTGCAAAAGAGCTATCGCACTAATGAAAAAATTCCCATTCACTTTGTTATCAAATCTTCTCTTTGAGCTCCCAAGTACCTACACATATCACTATTTTTTACATAAAATCATAGCTAGGTTTGAAATATCCTACAGTTTAATGAACGAAGTATTAAAATAGTCACCATGTGATGGACAATTCTTTGACAGTGTTTAACAAATAAATTTTTGAAAAGGCGACCAAACTGACTCGGCTCGGTAAACAAAGATAAAAAAGCGCCTGATTAAAATATAGCAGCAATAAACGCTCCGCATGGACTCGCGGTGTATGTAAATACCACGAACACAGGAATTCATTAACCGTCATGAGAAACCGTTGGGAGATATGCATTCTAGTAAAATAGACGATGTGGAATGAATATGGTTTAAAATTACAAGAAACCTTTAAAATAGGAGCATAGTTAATAAATTTTGGGGTGCAAAACGATTGACGTATTCGACAAATCGTCATTAAAGTATTATAGTTTTTGGTAAAATTGCATAAACCATAGATGTCTTAGAAATCAGGAGTAAAACGCTGATATATCTTGAAATTACTATATTTTTCCAAATACAATACAAAAGGATGAGCGCGTTTTATGTTACACGAAGTGAGTTTCTAAACGGCGGGCGTTTTGACATTTAGAGTTTTAATATTGAGGCTTTATGCAAAGGTGTTCCAGTCACAGGGCCTTGTGCAAACATGGTTATTAAATAGTATGACATTAATTAATAATTACAACATGAATTAAGCCACATCAGTCACTGATTGTGTCTAAATAATAATAATAAATATAACAAACGTAAAATTAAACATAGCGAACTTGACTTTGAACAATGCTTCATAAGTTGCCTCAAGCATGTTTCTCGCTGTTTTTCTAGCGTATTTAGCTGAAATAATTAAACAGCAGTGATTATTTTTATAACAAATCAGATCAGATTATTATCTTAGATACCAGAGATCCTCAATATTGTTATTCAAGTTTTAATTTGCAATTTATTCATATCAGTACACTGAGTTTTTATACCGGAATACCCATTTTTTAGGACGAACGTTTAATAGTTGTTTTTTATCGCTCGGAAACAGTACATGGTTTTTGCATGAAAAGTGTCTATGTCCTTTTCGACGCCCGTGACAAAGCGTATGCAAAATTTCGTTTCGATCGGTGGAATGGTTTAAACGTGAAAGCGTAACAAACAAACTTCACAGATCAATGTGCCCTGTAAATATATCTGTACTGTGTCAGATCTTACACGTCCCACTGTAGGGCATGGGCCTCCTCTACAACGGAGAGTACGATCGAGAGGGGGAATATAATGTAGTCTATTACACATCGCTGTGGCATACAAGTTACCTCTCGATGTTTTCCTTCACCGCTAAAATGCGTAGTAATTTACTATTAATATGCACGTGACTCCGAAAAGTCAGAGGTATGCTCTGGAATTTGAACCCGCGACCATCGTTAATATGTAAGCAGCCGCACCTGTTCCGTTACCTACAGGCCATCACGCACTATATGACTGCGTATATATATCTCTAAGTATTAAAACGAGGTGGATATATTAAGAGTTGGGGTGATAAAAGTTGCAGACTGGATTCAGGCTACTTCCAAATATCTGTGGAAATTCTTTAAGGCCGATATTCAGCTGTGGGTTTTCTGTAGATAAAATACAATAAATACACCCAAAAGTCAGATATTCCTGACCCCACACCGAAATCAAGTCTTGTGCCGTAGGTATCAAAAACTACGAGAGACATGGCGGTCTTACAAATACCCATACCCAAACCAAATACCTGTGGCTAACACAAACATTTGTTTCGCAGCGAGGATTAATCTTTCGTTTTACAGGGGGTGTCTAACCAACTGCACCACGGAGGTTGTCAATGATGAACACAATGGTCATGAAAATCATCACCAAAAACCTATTCGTCTCTTTGTTCCTACATCAAAGCGTGTTGTTGAATTGTTCATTCCCTATACACCAGTATTTGTACCAAGATCGTGCAATCATTCAAAAATAGAATTAGCTTCAACATCAAAGATATGATATCGGAATATCATTTATTAGCAATTCGGCATCTAATAAAGCTGTAGGACAGCAACACAGCCATTTGACCGCTGAATTCACATTTCACATTCATCTGCTACAAGCAAACCGTTTTAGATCAATGAAAAGAGCCTATTTAGATCACACCCAAAGCTTCGCGTACGTGAAACATGATATTTCTGTCGAAACAGGCGTCATATCGGGATAGCGTCTGGAGAACACATCTAATATTCATAGGAATTGCTCCTGTGAATATTGTTGGTATTTTTAAACAAACTGAAACTTCGAACCAATAGGCATTGTGTCAATTAGCATGAAACAACTATTTTTCGCATAGAATTGAAAGACTGCTTTTGATTTAATTGCGTGAACCTTTGCTGGTGACCTTAGACCTCCCCCAAATATTTCTGTGTTCTTATTTTCTGTAAGTACTACTTACTATTGTACTGTAAGAACAATTACATGGGACAGTCTTAAAGGCAGATGTATGAGAAGAAGAAGATAAAATAATAACTTAACCGTCAATGAAAGAACGTAAAGACATATTAATCTTCGCCCATACACGGCCCATACTTCGCCCATATATCGCCCGTAAACAAAGCTTTAACTTTCATTTTGAACATGTTAATTGAAAATAGTAGTAAGTAATTTATTCAGTCAGTATTTTTCTAACTTGAGTAAGTCATTGTTGTATAGGGTAGAGAGTAATTGTAATTTCTAAGAAAAATATTGTTAACTGTTCATTGGGGTTGTAATTCTGCATCTAGAACATTTGATTTTTTAAATTTGGAATGGAATAATCTGATTATACCAAAAAATATCCTTTATTTGAAATTAGGCCATTCAAGCGTATTTTAATCATGAATCAAATCTTCGACTATGACCTCACTTCGAGAATAGCAGAAGTTGTTTAATATAGTTTTTTTATTTTTAGTTTTTTTTTTCTGGTTCTTTAATTGTTGTGACTTGTATATTCAGTTTTTGAAAGCACAAATGCCTTTGTACCGTCCCTTGTGCTTCTGTGGTATATAAAAGAGAGTTATGTTTAGTTATTTCATTATATTTATTTACAACTGTTATTAATATTACTAATTGGCAGCAGGCAGGTTCAATTCAGAAATATCAAAGCTTTTAAACTGTCTCGTAATGAATTTCTCCACAAATATATTTCAATGCCTCTAGTATTACAGAATAGAAGCATAAAATATACATTACTATAAGAACCGTTGTCAACAAACTTCCTTTGCGCGCAGCTAGTTTCTGAAACAAAAGAAAAGTAGTACTGCGTTCCTGTTCTTTTCCATCAAGTGTTTGTGTCCAGACTTTGTATCTCCATTTCGCTTTTTACCTTCTGAAATTGCCTCATTTCGAGCGCGGACTAGTTTAAAGTTGCACATGTGTTTTTATATTTACACTTGTATTGTTTCAAGCACTTAGCATACATACATACATAAACTCACGCCTTTTTATCTCAGAAGGGGTAGGCTAATGTGTAAGGACAACTAAATTTCGCCTATGTATGTTCTGTCCCACGATGGGATAGGGGGCGTGCTTAACGCCACAAATCATACGGTACGTTAAGGATACAATTAATGTCTTCAGGCGGATAATTGAGGATCGATATAAGGAAATATCCTGACATTCAAAATAATAATTACGTCAGTGATTACATTTTAGCACTTTTAATAATTGCTAATTGTTGTTATTTTGGAGAGAATTTGTTGTCCTTACCCTTGAGAGGTTAAAATTAAATGTTTACATAAAAAATATTTCGTAAAAATTACATTTATGGGTGGGTATGTAAATAAAGTTATTTATCAATGCAATGTACATTGAATTTTGTTATGATGTATTTGTATTTTTAAATTACCTGTCTTTAAATTTATGATGGTAATACTGTTGCTGATTTCGAGAGGAAATAATAATTACATACACACGTAAACTCTTGTCCTTTCCTCAGAAGGAGTAGGCAGAGGTGCTACCAGGACACCCAAGTTTCGCCTTGTATATTCCGTCCTACGATGTGATAAGAAGCCAGCCTATCACCACACCGGGCACAAACTCCTAATTCCGGACTGTTATTGAATAGAGAAATCCAATATCACTTTGCCCGACTCGGAACCCAAACCCGAGAACTCATCGTTGTAATCGTACCGTAATACAATTACGCAACCGAGGTAATAATTATGAAACATCATAAAAGATTTTGGCCTGGTTCTTACAGTTAAATTTATAATTACGTGTACATCGTTTCCACCTTCTATAAAAGATAATATTTATACATAAATATAAGATGACAAAAAAAGCTAACTGAATACGTAAAGTATTGTTTCCATACCTTCTCGTGTCACTTCTAGTGATGACTGATTTACCAAACTACAACAAGCTATTCAAATTATATATAAAACTTAATTTTTGATCCGATTATGCTCAGTTGCTGGATACCGGCAGCTTCCAATAAGTCGCTATGGAACCCTTTGGAGGCCTTTGTTCAATAGCAGTCTACTATGAATGAAAAGTAAGAAAGATAAAATGTACTATACAAGCTACAATATTTAATGCTGAAGATGTTTCAATGCAATGTACCGCCAATGAATATGGACCGCAACCGTGGCTCAGTTTGTTAGACGGTTTCCATTTAATTTTTAATGAACTGAAGTTAGAGCTATTATTCACTAAATCGAAGAATAAGTAGATAAATAAGAAGATACCTAAAATTGAAATTGTATAACGATAATTCAAAGCTAGTATACTATTACAGCTCTAGTATGCTTTTAAGTACGTGGTGACCTGTTTGTTGCGAACCGGAAGTGGGTGCCAGCTCATTCACGGACCACGGTGGTTGCAAGTTCAATCCCCAGGGCACACTTCTGGATTTTCGGAGTCATGTGTGTATTGATAGTCAATCACCACGCTCTATGACAGTGAAGGAAAACATAGTGAGGAAACCTGCATGTTAGCAATTTGTAGGGATTTCTGTGGTCTGCAAAGTCTGCAAAATAAATGTAAACATATTTGCGACCCAGGTTCGGCATTCTTTGACCAATGACTTTGAAGTCTAATAAAAATATTGTGTAATCTATAAAATGTAAAAATGTGATGATAATTATTTTATATTATAAAAATCTTTCGCCCGGGATAACAGAAAAACGTTTAAGTACAAACCAAACAAAATGCTATAATGAATGTTTAGCAGTATGAATGATATTTTTACCGATACTATTGTGAGAAATCAGGAATCAAACGCCAGTTTATCTTGAAATGACCAAGAAATGACTTTATTAATTGTCCTATTCATTACTAAATTCCAAATACAATACAAAAGAACAAGCGCGTTAAAACTTATATCTTTGACGCGAAGTGAGTTTCTGAATGGCGGGCTTCTGACATTTTGGTTTTTAAATATTGAGGCTCTATGCAAAGTGTTCCGGTCTTACGGCCTTATGCAAACACGTTCATTAAATAGTATGGTATTAATTAATTATTATAAACAATATTTAGATAATAGATTATGAGATACAGTACAGTCACTTATTGTGTCGTAATAATAATAAATCATTGTTAACATTATGAATGGGCATTCTCCTTTGGTTCGTCAGTGAATTGTACGAAGAATATAATGATTGGTTTTCATTTTTAGTGAAGCATCTAAGAGTGTAAGATCATAGTTTTCCTTTGCTTAAAATTGTAACAATACCTAAACTGGTTTAGGCACGAGTTCACGTTATGGTGCATTTTATTCGATTTAGCCTTAATAAACTCATAATTATCCTCCTCCAGTTACCTCCAGTAAAGTCTGCAAAAATATGGATTGATAAACGTTTTGAACTTGTCCTTAATGAAATATTGCTGAAAATTGCTTTTAGTAATGTATTACTGCCATGGAAACGGAAAGTTTTCAAAATGAATCATGATATTTGCTATAATTAAAAAGAAGGTTTATTTTAATCGCGCGCAAATGATACGGTAAATCTCGCGACGGTCGACAAAATTAAATAAAATTAATAAAATATTTTAATTTTGTTTATACCGTATATCGTCCACAAACATGCTAGAGTTCTATCGCAAGAGAGAAATGAAAGCTAAACGTCATATCAAAGTAACACAAGGGTCAACCCTGATATCTTATTTTTACGCAAAAACTATTTTCCTGATTTTATCGAACAATAATATTTTATTTTATTTCATGTCGGGATATTTGAAAAAAATCACGATTAAATTAGAATAATATAACTAATATATAACTAATTGTACATATTTCAAATCCAACATTGAAGAATTGGTAACAGACGTACGATAATACCAAAAGATGAAAAAAAATAGTAATCTGAACTTAATTTGTTGATTGTACCATGAGTATAATTCATGGAAATTATTGTCTCTTGTCTCGTCACGTCGAAAACATATAAATACCCTTTCTCATGCACTCATTGATGTCCCCGTAATATAGTCATATATTACAAGCGTCTTCCACGACCTTTATCACGGTAACTCGTTTGAGTTATCTTGCAAATATCGGGGAAAAATTAAGCGAGTTCACTTCAGTCATGGAGAGTGCGCGGAGTCACGTTACCGCGGACGAATGCTGTAGAATTACGGACTTTTACAATGGAAAATCAGTTTTTGTGACCGGTGGTACGGGGTACTTGGGAAAGGTAGAAATAATACGATTAAAATTAAATATTTTATTGATAAGATTATTGAAATTTGCCGTTTTCAAGAGCAAAAATTGAGTTACAACAATCAATAATGTTTGTTTTTACATTATCCATAATTATTATTTATTTTGATTTAATTTTAAATACGTGTGTTGTTTTACGAGTTTGTATTTTAGTTTAATATTTGCATTTTTAATAAAATAAAATAATATCAAATCTCAAAGTAAACATATTGACTGTGGTTAAAAACAAATGCTTGTATTATTTCAGGCTTTAATTGAAAAGTTACTATACAGTTGTAGAAATATTGATAAAATCTACGTGTTGCTTCGGGATAAGAAAGGGGAACACGCCGGTGGTAGAATTAATCAAATAATAAATTCATCGGTAAGTATTTATTAATTTTTCATATTTAGTTTATTCAAAAACAAAGTAATAATAAAACGAATCAAATACTAGCACAACAGAGTGAGTGTCAGTGGCACAGTGTTCTACGGTACGATTACAAAGCTGAGATCTTGGGCTCCTTCTTGGGATCCCGGGTCGGGCAATGTAATATTGGATTTTTCTATTCATTATCACCAGTCAAGTATTAATGCTTGATATGACTATAGGCTCGCCCCCTATCACATCGTGGGACGGAACACAAGTGAAACGTACGTGGGCTGGTAGCACCTCTGTCTACCCTTTCTGGGAATAAGGTGTGAGTTTATAAAAAGTTTCTGCATTGCATTTAATGGTTAGAGCAGTATAGTTCAGACAGACGACTTAGTCTAGATTTGGACATGTCACGTCTACTTTAAAAAATATGTCAGTTTGCAAAAAACTTAATATTTATACGGCTGAACCGGAAACGATATAGTATTTATGTGGTTCATTTAACTGACATATCAGCGGTCCAAGGTTCAAGCTCAAGGTATGCACCCCTGACCTTTCAAAGTTTCGAATATATTCGTAGTTGGCATCGCTAACTTTTACGGTGAAAGTAAGGAAACTCAGATATTCCCAAAATATTTTTAGGTATGTTAATCCAACAGTTATGGTTAGCCTGATTGACTAGGAAATCCCTTTTAATTGTAGAGCAGGTTCGTGCTTAGTAGTGGGATGTATATAAGCTGATAATTATTTTTTATACAGAGTATAATCCAAACTGCGACCGAAAATGAAGCCAGGTGATCGTTTTAGTGACTTCAAATACAAGGTTACCAAATTGACGCAAAAGCGCGACGTTTTTTTCTTTCTTTTTTACCTTCTAAACGAAACTTCGAAACTTGATGTTTCGATAAACATAACGAGATTTTGTTAAAATAACATCCTTTGTGTGCGAATGCGTCATTTAAAATAAAGGATGTAGTAATTATTTTAGGCGAAAAAAATTATTCACTACCTTAACACAAAGATGGGTAAAAATAAGTCTGCCTCTATAGTGCAGTTGCATAACGCTAAGACGACAACGCTGATTTGTTGGGTTTGAATCCCCGGTCAAGGTGATATTCGATTTTTCTATTATTTATTGACCTGGAGTCGAGAATTTGTGTCTAAATTGGCAATTGGCTCGCCCCCTGTCACATCGTGTGGCAGGCCATACAAGACAAAACAGGGGTGTCCTGGTAACACTTATGCCTACCCCTTCTGGGAAAAATGTTTTTGTATATATTATACTGAATATTGTAGTTTCAATAATAAAATACACGCGGGTTAATGATCTGAGTCTAATAGTATACGTAATTATGTAAATATTCTTCCATATTAATCAATCTGTTTAACAGTCCTTGTAACGTAATTGGTAAAAACGTTGTACGAAACACTGCAGATTTGAAGTTTGAACCCTGTTGTGAGAAAAATATTTTTACAATACAATACAATACTCTTTATTGTTACCCAAACACAAAAATAAACAGAAAATCAGACAAATTAAATATAAGACTTATTGTATTACAATTACCACCCGTATTTCAATTATCTAATATTTACGTGCTCTATAACCATTTTATTTCGGGTATCGTGAGTCCAGAAAGCCTCTCGTAGATTCTGATATAGGTAGTCACTCAACTAATACTACACTTTTAAGGGAAAAGTGATTTAAAAGATTCTGGGAGCCTTTATCGTTCAAATAATATTTTTGAGTAATAATTTTAATTCGCACATACCGTTGATTTATTAGTGACTTGATTAAATGAAAATCAAAATTAAGCAATTATGAATAACCGTGTGAAAATTAGAATAATTTGAACAAAACAAATCAAAATTCATTGTTACCAAAATGAATGAATGCATCATTATTATATTTTGGAAACATCAAAAAACGATGTTAGTCCCGGTTTTCAATTATTTGCAATGTAAATGTATTACATTATTATTAACGTGTATAGTCTTTGCATCGTGAAGTGTTGGGTTCGATTTCCAGTTAAATCTACTTGTATGACATATTCCATAAGCAGTTCAGGGTTGGAATGTATGCTTGGCATTGCGACAAGCCCCGCGCCCTTTATGGGATCTAAGGAAATAACCCGAATGATCTGCGGATTGTACAAGTGGCTTTTTCCTCTAGGATATAGGCTTCAATTCCTGTGTACAAAGGTTATTAATCATAAACAAAATTTCCATTTCAAGAGTCCTTGAGGGTATTGAAACATAGAATAGAATTTTCATACGTTTGAAATAATTGATGTTTTCTTTCACTGTTAACCCTAGTAACGACTGATACTCGATACTAGGCAGAGTTGTGTACTTTAGGAGCAGTCCCGATATTTTTTAATACACGACAATGAGGAAATAATGTACCTGACTGTAACTGTAGTGCAATTTCAATAGGGACGTCAACATAATTATGCCAGGTCCATACCAGATATTGGCAGGCCGAATCAGAAACATCTCACTTGCGTCAGCCGCTATTAATGTTTCCATACTGTGTTATCTATTGGATGCATACATCCTACTATATTCCTTTGGGTCTCCGGAAATGCAACCAATCGAATGAAATTTGTTACATCGAAGTGTCGCAACAGCCGGCTCAGTATACGACACACAATATGAAATGCAATGAAATTGGTTTATTGGTCATATAGGCAATTAAATAGCTCTTATGACAAGTCAATACATAGTACTTATTCTATTTTTACAAAGTAATCGATAATGTTATTACATAAATTAAATTTATGTAGTTTTTAGTTTTTTGGCAGTCATCTTTTTAGTATTTATAACTTTTTATAACAAGTAATATGCTATTCAAGGAAATATATTACGTTAATCCATATTTTACCATTTGTAAATGAAATCTAATATATACAAAACATTAATTACACAATTGGCTATGTTATTATAATACTCACTAGTCACTGATTTTATGATTGCATCATGTAATAAACTGTGAATGTTTTTAACAAATATGATAAACAAAAACACAATAGCAGAGTGATGTCAGCTCGGTCGATTTCATTTCAATATAGCGTTAACAACAAACCATGGCCAGGCTTTACCATTCAGCAATTTTTTGTGCCTACATATAATATTATAATACGATATTAATAAAATATATAATTTTCAGGCTTTTGATCGCATAAGAAATCGTGACAGAAATGATTTGCAAAAAATAATACCCATGACGGGAAATATGGCTGATCAAAATCTTGGGCTATCGAGCGAGAATATAGACATTCTGAAACAAAATGTAAGTATTTTATTTCTTAATTATTAAAGGTTTATTCGTTATAGAAATCAATGGTTGTGATTGCTTATATATAATAGATAAGTGGGTATTTTCGTTTAAGAAATTGGTAACATATATTATTTAAATTTTAAAAAATGAGGAGTCATTTTCTTTGATGCAGCATGCTTGGTATAGTTGAAGTACATGTGCACGAAGAAAGTTTCTCGCCTAATGTCAGACGAGAATCGTATGCCGTTATCGGATATGATAATTTATAAAAATTATACGCATTCTAATGATTATGGCAAATGCTTACACGATGTAACTTTTTGATTTCCAAACCATTAATTTCCGTAATTTTGAGACGAGAAACTCTCGCCGTGTATATTAAGCTTTATGGTATCTGTGCATTCGATTTATCTATAAATCATCAAATCGAGAGCTAAAGACTTCAAACCACTCTGATATGAAAAATAAGCTATCAATCACTCAAGACTTTTTAAATATGTCTACATCATATATTATTAATTCAAGTGGCAATGATTATAATAAATAAAGAGCATGAATGCAATGCCTAAGACAAAAAAATAACTTCACCGTCAATTAATTATACTAAAGCAATTCATTTTTAATACGTCTGACTTTTTTATGTAGGCAAAAAAATTAATAAATTCATTTAATAAATAATTCTACGTAACAGTTTCCGCCGTTTTAGGTATGAAGTGTTGTAACATGTCGCTAATTAATTCTCGTACTTTTATTGTAAATGCCTAAAGTCTTATTGTATCTTAATTTAATTTAGTTATATTTTGAGGGAACGTTTCTTTTGAATAAGATCTTCTGTCTCTATTTTGAGTACTTTAAATATATAAGTAAATTCCACTCTGTATATACCACCATGTTATTTTTCAAGCTAACTATAATGTGTTTGTAGAGAAGTGAACACATGACTCATACATACAAAATATTTTAAAGTAGGTATAATATTTCGCCAAGAGAACACTGAACCGAAAATCTGTTTTTTTTTTAAAAGAGAAAATATTAGAGCAAGACCTATTCAACAATACCCGCAATGAGTGAAATGGCACGATTTAGGCGCCCGAACAGGCGGAAAGATACTTACAAGGCCTTTAAGACCTCAGCCAAAATGTAATAACGCGGTTATCCAAGAGGATCTACCCCAAAAAAAGAAGTGTTTTGCATTTTAATATTATGTATTTATATTCTAAAATTACTGTGTTATGTCTTAATCTTTTCTATAAATATATTAAGATGCTTTGTATTTTTTTAATATGATGAACTAAAAAGTTTATACACAATATTTTTATTTTAATATTTTTTTCACTCAATTTATTATTAATAAATTTATTTTATCTCATTATTTGTACTACATCATGCGGGTTGGCGCGAACCCACGTTAGGCCAGCGTTGTAGACTGTATGGCCTAACCACTCTGAATCGTACCCTCGATTGTAGAGGAGGTTCGTGCCCTGCAGTAGGACGTAAATGGGCCGATACAGAAAACTTACATCTTAGGGGTCAGGACTCAGTATGTGACTGTGGGGTGTGTTTATCATTTTATTAAATAATGCATTATTTTTAGGTTTCAATAGTATTTCACTTGGCCGCAACCGTCAATTTTAATGCGCCTTTGGAAGAGGCTCTGAAGATAAACGTAAACGGCACCCAAGAAGTACTGAAATTATGTCGTCAAATAAAAAATTTGAAGGTCAGTACCTACTTGCATATACATGTTATAATTACGTTATTTGAATATTCTTAGATGTGTACATATTTATTAGGATCTTTATATTCGCCCGTGAATATTTTATAAATAGTAGTTTAGCGATGACTGTGAATGATATTGGAAAATTCGCGTTTCGGATCAATCTGATATTGAATTCAAGAGAATAATATTAATTAACTGATGGTGGAAATTATTTAAATTCACACATTACGAGTATAGTCACATATTTTATCATTTTTATGCTTTTACTGCACACTGAAAGTTATTCTTATAATTCCTGTCCATCCAAAGGTTGCCTAGTAGAAATCACTATTCGTGATAAGGCCGCCTATTGTGGATAATTATGGGTGATTATCCTGTAAATTGTGTTATCTTGGTGAACAATAAAGCATATTTTAATTTTATTTTAATTATAAGTAATTTATTATTATTTCTAAATATCCTTATCAATGGCCAAGTTATCCTCAACAACAACTACATGTACTGACGTCGATTATTTTTATACACAGACGCGCGCGCATTTGTATGTTGCGTAGTTTATGAATGGGATTATTATGGTTTTGCGTATGGCCTAAGTGTTTTGTGTTGTAAGGATAAACTTATTGAATATTAAAAAAAAAATATTTATTTTGCTGATGGACTATATTCATGATATTTTTTTTAAATTGCTTTGAATGGCGAAACGAACTTGCCCTTTGCCTGATGGTAAGTGATACGACTGCTAATGAATAGTAGCAAAACCAGTCATCATCAGGCCTGGATAATTGTATAAATACGCATTGCAAGACATTGTTATGTCACGCCGTTAGTGCTCTATTTGGATTATATGGAAATTACGATCATGTGCATTTAAGTTACTTTGTCTTGATATGTCAATTTCCGTCATTATGTACAAAAATCGATATCTGATCAGACGAATATACCACTAGCAAACATTAATGTTGTACTTGAAAAGTAAAACATTAAAATATGGCTTGACACAGGTCAGGGTCAAATCATTGGTGGTAAAGAACCCTCAATGTAAGAATCCAGCTTGCACTTGTCATGTTTTTATGAGTTACAACCACGCCTTACAAAGTATCGTTTACTTAATAAGGTCTTCCACCTCATCAACAGATAGCTTAATAACTCAAAACTGCATTTTTTATTGGCATAAGTAATTGCATAGCTGCGCCCTTTATGCAGTCATCTTTACCATATTTTCATTTTCCAATTTTTTCCTCTGATTACATACTTGGTTACATAATTATGTTTTTTTATAAACAGGTACGGATAAGGCAATGTTGTCTCAGTAATTTGAGCGGTACAAATGATGATCGTTCTATAATACCAGTTTTTCGAATGATTCAGTAATGACTAGGCTTTCCTTTTGGCATTGATGTTTTCTTCGTGGACTTGCCAGTTCCAATATGGAGAATTAATTTTTGCGGAAGTATTACATTTTTTTTATCCGTAGTAGAACAAAGGTTACCGACATAGCCCATAAGATTAGCAAGTTGAAGTGGCAGTGTTCGGGCATATAGCTCGTAGAACCGATGGCCGTTGGGGCACATGCAAAGGAAATGTCGGATGCCCGCATAAAAGGTGGACAGACGACCTGGCTAAGGTTGCAGGAAGTCTCTGGATGCAGGCCGATTCCAACAGGTCGATGTGGAGATCCTTGGGGGAGGCCTTCATTCAGCAGTGGACTTCCTGTGGCTGAGATGATAATGATGATAATTGCATTTTTTATCAATATCATGAGCGTGCGAATTTAGTGATTATTACAAAAAGTAGGTATGGAATGACGTGAGAATTTAATTTGAGACATCCGATCCGATCAAGAATCTCCCTGCAGTGAGACATATATTTATGAGCTAATACTGATATGGATGTTCATACGACCGCCAACTACAGGCTTCCTATCACTGTTTAATTAAAACCCTCATTATTCCAGGCATTCATTCACGTATCGACAGCGTTCAGTAACTCTGATCTGAGAAAAATTGATGAAGTGGTATATCCAAATGTAGTAAGTTTGCATCAAGCTAAGAGCATCGCTGAGTTATTTTCTGATGATGAATACATTATTAATAAACTTCTGGGTAAGTATGGCAAAATTATAGGCAATATATTTAATTTTTGTGCTTGTAAATATATAAAATTATTTTATATGATCGTTGGTAGTTTTATGAACAAAAGAGTTAAACGAAATCGATGATTTTATTACCTAAGAAGCTCCGTACTCTTCCGAAGTATTCATAATTACCTAGAATATTATTTTAATTCCTGCAAATATTGGATATTTTGATATTTTAAAATACATTTAAGGTCCTATTTCTAAGGCAAATACCAAAATATTAATGATTTCAGGTAATAAGCCCAACACTTACACATTTACTAAGGCCCTAGCTGAAGAAGTTTTAATGAAAGAGCGTGGGGATTTGCCGATTGTGATTATAAGGCCGTCAATAGGTAAATAAATAAATTATTTTATTTACAAGACTAACGCTCCTTGGTCAGTACATTTAGGCGGAATTCGCGTAGTTAAGTATATCATAATATTTAAATGGCGTTTGACTATTCGGGCATATTTCCACTTGCGGAACATATAACATAGTTCTTTATCCATATAATATTGGAATTATGGTATGACATAGACTTATTGAATAATTGCGACAACTTGGCCTTCAAACATGCTGTACTTTTTTATAATTATGAATGGCAAGACGAGGATGTCATTTGTCTGATGGTAAGCGATACGACCGCTTAAGGACAGTGGCAAAATAAAATAAAAAAAAAACACCGTAAATATCAAAGCTGAGATATAAGATGTTAATTCTCAATATGCGCAATAGTTACAGCGGCTACAATGTCCTTCAAAGCGGAAGACAAAAGTGTATTCACACTGCTGTTTGGCGAGAGAAATAGACATTGCAGTGGTACCCAGGCGGTTATCCAGGCGGCTTCTGACAATATGAGAGACCCTACCACCAGTAAAACCTTTTTATATCCTTAAACTTCTTATGAAGAATTGATAGCGCAGGTTTCCTTAAGCTTATTCCTTCACCGTCTGAAGTCGTGACATCTAAAATCTTACATCTTCCATTACATAAAATTACCTATTTAAAAATATTTTTGTTTCAGTAATATCTCCACTCAAAGAGCCAAGTCCAGGATGGGTAGACAACTGGCTTGGGGCGACTGGCCTGTTCGCTGGCATGAGCAGTGGAGTAATGAAGGTCATGCTTGGTGTGGGTGATAACGTCACAGATCTTGTGCCTTTAGATATCGTCATTAATCTCACCGTTGTCGCTGCTACTCGTTGTAAAAGGTATTGTCTTAGGTATTATTATTGTCCTCTCCGGCGTTTTTGCCATACCTATTATTAGAATCTACTTTAACAGCTTACATAATAATTAATAATAGGTCTAATTAAATATACTAATGGTTTGATCCGTGGTGAATTAAATCTGGCTTCTCTGGCTATAAAAGTCTTTATCAGAGGTTTTTTACTTCTTTAGTAAATTTATTTGTTACTCGCTTTGCTACGGAGGAAAGTGGACAAAAATATTTCCTCCTCCTCATATTATTTACTTCATGATTAATTTCCTCGCGGGATAAAGAAATGTAAGATTGAAGGAGACATGTCGAGCTTCAATGCTCGGTGTCATTAAAATGCGTGCCACTGTTGATCCTGGCTTGCAGGAGTTGCAGTGGTGGTTGTGAGGACGGGACAGTCTCCAAGTATTATTATTCCTGTTTAGCAGAATTAGAGGAACACATACAAAATGACTTGTACTTTATTTTGTAGTGTGTTTCTACAAGTGTTGTTTTGTTTTCGTATGGCAACGTTTTAAAAAAAGTAGGGCATGGTGAATCGATATTTCATTAATTTTAACAATAATTATCAGTATTTTTCAACTGGTTGTTTGGCATTATGGGTAACTTTTTATATATAGAGTATATATTGGTAACGTTGGTGTTGGTTATTAATTGACTATTAGTCTAGTCGACAAGTTGGGAATGGTCTAAAATAGAGATACACTTAAAAGTATGTGCGATAGCTCATTGAATCTCGAATAACGCCTAGAAAAATGTGCATTAGCGCATAAACAATTGCAAAAGTTATAAACAATTAAAGGTGAAAAAGAAATGGTATTTCGTGTTTTGCCAATATTTCATAAACTATCAATATTTAAGAAATTTCAAGTATGAATATTTTTTTTAACTTTTATGGCGCGATCTTGTTATGTATATATAAGAAAGACTCTACGAAACGAATTTTTCAGACAGTTATTTAAACATTTTTTTTCACTTACAATTAAGACGGAAGTTCGAGAATATTTTGTTAGTTAACAATTGTTTAACTTATAGAAAAATTAACATTAAGTAAAATTACCAACGGGAATAAATTATTTATATAAGATCAAGAGTTATTTCTTCTCAAAGCATAACACAATGTGATTCATCTAAAACAGAGAGTCGACAATTAAATGTCCATGCTTTACTATTATTATTATACAAACTTAAATAATCTTTCGCATATTTAAATTAAAGGAAATTCACAAAAAAATACTTAAATTATTTCAATTTAAAATATTAATGTCAGTGTCAACGACAATACACAGCAAAAAGAATATAATATTACATAAGCAGGCCGAAGGTTACATCTCCCCCCTTCGAAATGCAAATTTTTTCAACACTAGTTGAGTAAAATTTTGCTGCGAAATCTAAAAATATAAATATAAATCTAACAAGCATAGGAATAAGCTTTGTAACATGATATAGTCCAATAGATCTTGTACCACGACCAGTATTAATTTTAAAAACTGAATCCGATATTTTTTCTTCAATTTCAAATTACCAATTCTAATTTCATCCATCTTTTTTTTGTTTAATTTGTTTCCATAATCAACATGTACCTTATCTCCTTTTTTAAATTCATGTTGTAATCTATTCTTGGCAAATAAAGCTTTATTGACCTTTGGAGTGCTATTTTCCTGTCTTCTTCCAAACTTTTTGTTAATATCTGTTTTTCTCTTAATTCCCGTGGTAACAAGTCTGTAGACTCACCAGATAGCAAATATTTAGGAGAAAATCCAGTTACAGAATGGTTTGTTTCATTATATCTATTTCTACATTCTTCTGCTATTTTTGACCAATTTGTTTTTCCTTTCGATTCATTCATTTTGCATCTTATTTTGTTTACAATAGTCTGGTTTAGCCTTTCGTTTAAACCATTTGAGAACGGTGCATCTACCGCTGTAAGTATTAATTGAATATTTCTGTCCTTAAGGTAATTTTTGAATTCATTCGAATTAAAAGCTGGATATTGATCAGAGAGTAAGATGTCTATTTTTTCTTCTTTAGGATTTTTTTCTATAAGTTTGATGAAGTCTCGAGCATGTTGATTCTTAGAACACAGGATGTATGCGTACCTAGTGAAGTGGTCTACTAGTAGATGTAAGTATCTTTTTGTTGATCTTTGACCCCCAAATCCTCCTATTGTGTCCAGTGACATTATTTGAAAGGGTTTGTTAGCTGGACCTAATTGCGACATAAAGCCATATTTTCTATTTAGTCTCGTTTTATTTTTCAGGCATATCTCGCAGTTCTTGCATATATTTTTAATATTTTCTGATAGATTCGGTGCAGTATAAAATGGTTTATTTTAGATTCTGTTTGATTTATTCCAGTATGACAATATTTTTCATGGGTCTTTTTTATTATAATTTTACTATAATCTTCACTTAGAATTATTTTTTTCTTATTTTTCCCACTTTTTTTATAATAAATTCCATCTAGTAATATAATGTTCTTTTTAAGTTCTTTTATTTGCAAATTTTGTGCTTGATCATATGTTATGTCATGAATATCAATAAAATTTACCGTCCTTAAGTTATCTTCATCATTTGCATCAATGCCCAATACTGGGTTTCTACTGAGACAATCTGCTTCTGTATTATTTTTTCCGGGAAAATATTTTATTTCACAATTATATTGTGACAGATAATGAGACATATCACCTAATTCATCGTCAGGTCTGTTTCTTATATTTAACTTCTCGAGAGGTTTGTGATCTGTATAGACAGTAAAATAGTTTCCAATCAACCAATGTTGCCAAAACTTAATGCTCTCGTTTATAGCTAAACATTCTAAAAATATTGCTTTTTTATTTTTCTGTGATTCATTTAATTTTTTAGAAAAATATGCCACCGGTTTTTCTTCGCCATTGTGCTGAATTTGTTTCAAAACTGCTCCTATACCTATGGTACTGGCATCTGTATAAATAAATGTTGGTGCTTGTGGATCATAAATGGCTAGTATTGGTTTGGAACATAGATACTTCTTAACTTTCCGGAATGCATCCTCACACTGTTCTGTCCAATTAAATCTTTGATCTTTTCTCAGCAATTTATGTAAAGGATCAAGAACTATTGAGACACTTTAAAAAAAGTAAGTATTCAGAAAAAACAATGACTTTTCAAATTAAAAAAAAAATGTATTCAATACCTTAAATAAATTAATTAATGTGCCGTACTCGCTTTTGAAGACGCGCGCGCAACCTAAAATTTCTCACGCGCAGATCTATTATCAGCATTGAATTAAAATTATAAATAATAGAAATAGAGTTCCGGGAGTAAAATTCCTTAAATATTAATAGTTTATGAAATATTGGCATAAAACGAAATGCCATTTTTTTCATCTTTGATTATTTATAACTTTTGCAATTTTTTATGTGCTAATGCATGCTTTTAGCACATTTTTTAGGCATCATTCCTGATCCAATGAGCTATCGCACATAATTTAACAGCAGTATCTCTATTTTAGACCATTTTCAACTTGTATATACCACATTATACATTAAAATAGCTGAGGTATTGCCATAATAGTTTCCTACGTTTATACGAATGTTACACATTGAAATACATACATACATACATAATCGTCACGCCTCTATTCCATAGGGGTAGGCAGAGACTATAGACCGCCACTTTGCTCGATCCTGACATACTACTTTCGCTTCATCCACTTTCATCAACGTCTTCATGCATTCTCGTCGGTTCAGGGTACTTTTGACCTGACCCTTGTTGAGGGTATCAATAAAATAAATAAATACATTGAAATAAAACTATTATATACGGTTTATTCACCGAGCGGACGACTGATGAGTCTATCTGCCCTGTAACCGCGAAAACTGTAAAGTAATAAAAATGTCGGGAAGTTAAAAATGTAAAAATGAAACCAAATTCGTAAATAATAGTTTTATTTCAATAATGTATCGTCAATTTCTTTGCATACTGAAGTTCTAAATATTGTATTATTATGTTTACCTTTTGAAGTACTAGAAATAAAGATCTTCGTTTTGTATTTGAATGGGGCAAATATACTTGTTTTTACTTTACAGTTTGATTATATCCATGGCATATTAAAATGTCACATACTCCTTTATTATATTGTAAATTATAACAGCTAAACATGTCAACCGCTCACCACTTTGAGAGCAGTTGTGTCCTACCGTTTCAAACTAAATGTAATGAATAATATTCTAAAGGTGTGGTTCGGGGACCCAACGGGTTCGTGATCAAATGATAATAATGCCAGTTAGTTCCTCGTTAGCTGTACATATTTTACGTCTATTTTCTTCTCTCGTCTTTTGTTTAAATTCCTTGTCTATCGTGATTAAATTAATTGTAGTATAAATTAATTATCTATTGGTTAACTTTTATGATTTGAATAAAAATAATTATTTATCTTCCGTAAATATCAATTAATTATGTCCAGGTCGAAATTAGATTTAAATAATCTAAATATTTATCTAATAAATATTCTGGAAAGTCATGTTGACTGCAAAGATTGTTGGAAGGTGTGAAAAGTGGAGTAACACAAAATCATTCTTCAGGTCGTCGCTTGAAGTATACAACTGTTGTACTGGGAGATCAAACCCAATAACTTGCAACCAAGCTGAGAGCATCGCGAGAAAAGTAACAAATAAACACGCTATTAGTAAGTAAAAAATACAGATGCATTTACACCTGTGTCTTATAATTTGATATTTATGGTCTTCGTGGCGAGTTTGGTAAAGACATCGTTCGAAATTAAACGAAATTCCTTGTTTTTAGCTATGATTGGTGAGATGACCATGCTATTCGCCTGATGGTAAGCTATATGATCGTTCATGGACAGAAAAACCAAACAACACTATGAATTACAAAGCTAAGCTTCACATTCCACTGCGCTCGCCACCCTTAGACATAAAATGTTAAGTCTCAATATGTCTGGTAGTTACACTGGCTACAATGTCGCTTAAACAGGGACACAACAGTGCATTTATACTGCTGTTTTTTGGGTGAAATAGACATTGCGGTGGTACCTAACTAGGCGTGCTCTCACATATCAGAGACCTATACTAAGTATTATCGTTTATTGGTCATGTAAGCAATTCGATTTCTACCACGAGATAAATATTTGTGTAGTTTACAAATTCATCTTTTCAGATTACAAGTTGTTTTTAGACGGTTGATAAAAAAATTACATTAAATAGACGGTTGGGGCAACTTTAAGTATCCGATAGAAATCACTAGAGATTATTAGATCTCATGACCAATACAACAGATAGTTTTAGACCACACAATTATTTATCTCAGGGTGGAATCGAATCGCAGCTATTCCTTTCTCTCTCTCTCTTCAACCACAGGAACTCCACTGCTGAACAAAGGCCTGTCCCAAGGATCTCCACATAGACCTATTAGAAGTAGACAGCATCCAACGACTTCCTGCAACCTCTTTTTTTAACAATTCCTTTCACAGCTTAAATATACAGTTTTTATTGTTCATTTTGCATTTCAGATTCTTTCCCCTTTCCTTTTATGGTGTTTGTAAGCAACACTTTAGTATACAGTCTGCTGAGATTCGTGCTACAGCTGGTTCCTTCGTATTTAACAGATTTGTGGTCACTGATCAACGGTAAACGTGCAATGTAAGTATTTATGAAATAACGCATTATTTATGTAAAAACCTGTCTTGATTGTGTAGTGGTAAGCAGAGGTAATGGGTTCGAATCCCGGATTAGTCAAAGTGATATTGGATTTTTCTATTCATATGTGTGCCTAACGTTTAGGCGATAGGGCGCTCAATCATATCATGGGACGGAAATCGTCGAAATGTGGTGTCCTGGTAGTATATCTGCCTACCCCTTCTGTGAAGGAAGCATGGTATTTATGTATATATGATTATAATACGCGTATTATCCTCTAGAGATGTGTAGTTGTAATGAATGTTGTATTTTAGCATCTCGATTTTGGATCGACAAAACTAGTACCAAGCAAATTATTATTCATGGACAAGTAAAAAACGAACAAAAAATAGATACCCTGAGCCGAATATCAAATTTAGGACATAGAATCACATTTTGTACAAGCTATGAATATAACTTTTTATTCGATGTGCCTGCAAAAAATCTAAGAGCAATGTTTCGTTTTACATCAATTTTTATTACGGTCATCTTCAAGAACAAAAACTGCTCTTAAAGTAAAATAAGTCAGATTTCCTTTTAGTAATAAAGGAAACGGTGGTGTAATTGGCTACTTTTTTCATAAATATATCCCTGATGATTACTACATAAACCCACATAGGCCCCACTGCAGGGAACGGACTCTACAATTGAGAGTACGAATGAAAGGAGTTAGGCCTTATAGTCCATGACGCTGGCCTATTGCGTGTTAGCGCTAGATGCCTCATGATTAACAAGATGTACTTACAAAACGTTTTTTTTTTTCAGGCAAATGAAAATACAACGAAGAATCAGCAAAACGGTAGACTTAATGAAGTTCTTTTTACTCAACGAATGGGATTTTGAAGACAGCAACGTACGGAGGCTGTTGAATAAGATTTCAAAAGAAGATAAAGAAACGTTTAACTTCGATGTGAAATCTATCAATTGGAATACATGTTTAGAGGAGTACATATTAGGTGTGAAAAGACATTTAGTTCGATCTCGACGAAATGAAAGAAGTTATTAAGTTATTATCTTCCTTACGTGTATTCGTATGTTATTTGATATAATAAATATGAACACAAGATTGAAGCTAATTAATTTTACATAAATTTAATATTGTTCATAAGACAATACTAGCAACATTAAACAGATGGCGTGCAAACCAACATTTTGTTGAAAATATAAGTTACGTATTGGCGGCGCATGGTCGATATGTAATCCTAACAAATGGGTCCGTTCTGAAAAACTCCCAACGCCTAAGGACACCTTTAAATTTGAGAGTTTTATACATAATAACTAATCTCTAAGTTATATGAGAATACTCAAACTAGCAATTAGCCGTTTGATGGATTAAATGTCATAGGTTAATATGTAAAAGACCTGTTTCTATAAGAGATGATATTATGAAGACTGTCGGTTGCAAAGTGATTAGCCAAATTGTTCTGCAACCTAGAAAAACGAACTTATATTCGATCTTGTGTAAGAAGAAGCAAAGTATTGTGAAAATAATGAATGTTTATCGTATATTATTTATTTAATTATCCTTATTTTAAATTATAATTTATTTTTATATTATATTAATAAATATAATAGTAATATATTAGTATGATCTTTTTTATTATTATTTACGCACCTATCTCTTTCTATCTCTGCATCACCTTAGGTTCGACATATGTAGGTTAAGACTATCTATACACAATTTGTATAAAGTGTGGAAATAAAATATGATTCACAAAATAAATCGATTATTTACGGATTTTGTCGCGGGTTTGGTTTAAAAAAAATCCAACTGCCAGACCTCAAGACACAGTGAGCTCCTTCTGCGTAGGTCGGAACATGGGGGTGAAACTCCCTTATAATTTATTCCTATGGTACTAGTAAGAGCCATCTTACGTTAGGCTTAAAAAAACAAGATGATTTATTTTTTAAAGTATTAATAGATGGCGCTTTGAGTGCCAAAAAAATAATAAAACTAAAAATAATAATAACTACTGTTGTTTAAAATAATTAATTGACTTATTATTAATATAACAATAATATTATTTTAAATTTATTAATATAAAAATAGTATTAGTTACTTCACATTTTTAAATTCATACCGCCTCTTTACAATTTATGTCATAAATTGACAGTTACACAATTTTTTCGAAAACTTTCGTGTGCGTGTTACTCCGATTCAATTATTATAATTTTACGATTTTGGCTTTTAACTGGACTGAAACAAGTTCTTCTGCGTTTGACCTCGGCTTCCTCTTGCTGGATTTTGATACATGCTTCTCGATTTAGTTTTATTTGACTTGGATATTTCTACAATAACAATGTCACCTAGGAGGTGTCTGGAAATGCTACTTTGGATGCATTATTTAATTTTTTTCCAATTGTGGGATTGGGATAGAATACGATAAACTGACGTCGCGGCGTGGTGGCGCCAAATTGCCATGACCCCTTCATTCTTTAGAAATTATTGGAAATTATAAAGGCACAATTGCACCATCTGGCGGGTTTTATTTAAAATAAAATATTTCCAGCGACATCTCGTACACAGCTGAGTAAATTTTTGTTCCTCAAATTTATTGAAGAGTTGCTCATCTATGTCCTATATAGTGTATTATCTATGGGTCGGAACGCAAACATAGACTATATTACTAACGCAAATATAGATATTTGAATTAAGTTTTTAATTTAATATTTTCAAAATAAGGGTAGTTTAATTGTAAAAATTAAACCAAATCTGCGATAAAATCCGTAAATAATCGTTTTATTTCAATGTGTAACATTCGCGTAAATCTAAGAAACCATTATGATTCACAAAAGTTAGTGTCGAACGGTATTGATAATTGTGATTCCTGCCAATTTCAGGAGCGAAACATGTCAGCAAAGATGTGAAATCACGTATATTTAGTTCTGTGCAGTACGTATATTTGTCCACCCAGTTATTTGTAGTGCACAAGCAAACGTGTATGCATTTCAATCAAGTATTAACTCACAAGTCGGAATACTGTATTCACGGAATAATTCTGCCCAAGTTTAAGAGGATTGCCAAATTAACATCGCCCGTCTAACTCTGTGTGTGTCGGAGATTATAATATTCTGAGTCTGATTTATTTGTAGCTTTAATAGTAAAGCTTGTGAAGCATTGGTAACGGGCCAGTTTTCCGCTCGTTTAGAGTCGAATGTACTTTTCTTTCGAGGATAATTTTTGACGATATTTGGCGGGGTTTGTCATGTCTAAAACATAATATACGATATTTTGTTGGAGAAGGAGTTATTTTATTGATGTTTATGTTGTACAAGTTTATATTTATGCTTCATTTTTTATCAATTTGCAATATTGTCTTTTATTAATGTATACTTTTGCCACTATATACGCTAGACTGCCTGCAAGAAATTGCCTTATGCAATAAGGCTGATTGTACTTATTTTTAAATTTAGCTATAATCTCTGTTTTTTTTTTCCGAAAATTTTTAGAAAACACGTGAGGCAGGTACTGGCTCAATTCGAATTGGTACTCAAAGATAGAATACATGTTTTATGTAATCCAGTGAGCGACAATTATATTATATTACTACATATGAAAATTTATTGCAGTATTACATTATCTTGATGCGTTTAAGTCATTTAGTAATATACATTTATATATTCATTTATTTAAGTTTTACTGCACCCAAAAGGAAAAAAAATCTTATAAGTTATTACAATTACATCTGTATGATGTTGCCTGACCTGAGGATGGCGACCGCAGTGGAATGCCAAGTTTTGCTTTGCTGTCGTATCGCTTATCATTAGGCGAACGGCATGCTCGTCTCGCCATTAAGGCTGATTTTAGAGTCACGCTGACCGCGCGCTGACAGTCGGCGCTGACAGCTCGGCGTAAATGCAATAAAAAAAAGGTCTTCGATGTTTCTGTTAATTTGTAATAATGCAATAAGTCACATTAAATTAAATTGGGTCAAGTACAAAAACATAAAATAAATATAATTGCAATTCTAAAAATTCGCACAGGTCAATCTTTAATACATTTAACTTCTAAATCAAGGCCTCTAATTAAAAAAACTATTTGTATTAAAGTCCTTATGGAAATTTCCAGTATTTTAACTATCCTCTTTAAAATAAATAATATAGTCATAAGCATGTTGTAGGCCATCAGACTTTTGGCGCTTTTGAACTGTTACTTGCAAATGCCATCATATTATCTTTGTTATTTTACAAAACTACATTATACCGGGTATATCAAGACTACCGAAAACGAAGCCGGGTGGTAGTTTTAGTGAATAGAGGCATTGTGTCACTTAAATATTCGCAATGAAACGCGACAATTTTGTTTAGTGATCTCTGATTTCATAATATATTATTAAGCACAGCACGGCACTGGACTACGCTAGTCATCCTGAATCTCCACCAGGGTCGCCGACCCGGAGCGTCATCCCGGCCTATGTCGGTAGCTTTTTGTTGGCGACTTCAGTCATTGCAAGTCAGAAAACTTTGTCGGCGACGTGTCAAAAGCTCTATTCGACACGTGGATATAGAACACTTTAATGACGTTGTACAATGTCGCCGGGTAATTGAGCAGAGCGCTTCCGTCGCCGATATGCCGACAACACGTGCGGGCGTTTGTTGCCGAAATGATTATTTTCTTAAAGGCCGGCACGGCGCGGCGGGCTGTATCACCCGCGGCTTGTGTGTGTAGTGCGTCTAACAGCCCTTCTCTATAATCTATCTATATTTAACAAGAGATTTCTTTAGATAGTTCGATATAATTTATTAAATTGTTATTAGATAAATATATGTCTATTTTTGTTTACTGAAGCGTAGAATTGTACCCACATAGTCATGGTAGCTATTTTAACCCATTGTTAAAGATATAGAAAACGGCCGTAAAACAAGTATTCCAATTACTGTTCGTTCGATATTCCATCATAACTTCATTGCACCTATCATTGTTGTCACTTTACGTGCCGAAATAAAAACTATACTTCAACAAAACCGGTCTTTTCATATAATATATGCGTCTATAAATTATTTATGGTTAATAACGGAATTTCGTTTGCGCCATTCATAATCGTACACTAATATTGAAATCAAGGTTTCAAAATGTTAATAGGCTAGTTTTAAAATTGGGAAATTTGATTTTGCAACTAATAGTAACTGAGAGCCTCCGGAGCGCTGGTGGTTAGACGTCGCCTGTGAAACGCGAAGACGCGGGTTCGATCAAAATTACTATTATTAATATACAAATATTTATTTCAGGTTTGGATGTTTGTGAGACCGAAAAGTATCTCGTAGTTTCTGATACACGGCAGAAGACTCGATCATAGTGTGGAGTCATGTGACTATTTTGACATTGACAGGCTCCGTGGCGCAGTTGTTTAGACGCTGCCTGTGAAACGAGAGGTCGCGGGTTCGATCCCCGCACCGAGATAAATGTTTGTGTGGCCCCACAAATATTTCTTCCGGGTCTGGGTGTTTGTTTGACCGAAAAGTCTCTCGTAGTTCCTGATACCCACGACACAAGACTCGATCTTAGTGTGGGGTCAGGACTATGTATGTGACTGTTGGGTGTTATTTATTATTTATTATTTATATGGTGTTGGGTGTTACTACTAGATGATTTGGTATTTTTATAAATGTATGCATAACATTGGTTTAATGTGATATTTGATGTGACCACATGACAAGGTTCCTTAAATTATTATTACACTGACAGCCTCCGTGGCGCACATGGCAAGACGCCAGCTGTGAAACGTGAGGCCGCGGGTTCTATCCCTGCATGGAGACAAATATTTGTGTGATCCACAGGCATATTTGATATAGATAAATCGAATATAGTGTTTCGTAGTAACCCTTTAGTATATGAATCTGCCCGTATAGGCCCCACTGCAAGGGCCTTCTCTGCAATCAAAAGTACGATTGAGAGGGGTTAGGCCATATGGTCCACCACAATGCCCTAGTGCTGGTTGGGGGATTTTCCATACCACAGATTCTTTCACATATTGATGTTGTATGCAGGTTTCCTTACGATGTTTTCCTTCACCGATATAGTGCGTGGTGATTGACTTTCAATACCCAGATGACTTTGCAAAAGTGTGCCCTGAAATTTGAACCCATGACCATACCGAACATTTAGGCAGCCGCGTCTGATCCGTTACCAAAAGGCCATCACGCACTTTAAGTAGCTCCTCGGTAAAAAATACAATTCTAAATAATATGCTCAACAGACAATAACTGCAGTTTATCATAAACATTAAAAGCCTTGGAACACGTTATAAGTAATGCCAGTTGCCCCATCATAATTACGATAAAGAAGGCTAGGTCGCAGGGTACAGTTTTAATTTACGAGGCTAAACATCGGCCGATGTAAGATGGTAATTTCTGTGTATTTCGCGATGTGACGCAAGGACCAACAGTACGTGACAGCGAAGTAGCTCAAGGCGGATACTGTCGCCACACTGCCTCACATTTTATAGATGAGATTTAAGATACGCCTTATTGGATTTATAGACTTTAAGATCTCAATCATGATATTTTGTTTACAATTCCGATGTCAGTCACTTCAAATTGTGTACGTTGTTTGAACAACGTTTAATGAGTTGCTTGCTGGATGGTGTTTGATTTTTTGGAAAGGTTTGTGTACGGCCTAAGTTCTAATTCTGTATTTTTAATTAAGTATACAGCTATGTTCAATCTCAACGTAATTGTTCTGTTTTTAAAAGTAATTTAATATAGTGACATCTAGCGGTACTTATATGAACTATTTGCTTAAACTTGATCAACCATAATCAACGGTTATCACTATTATTTTTTGATTTTGTTTTATACTATATTATTTAAGGCCCTATTATATATTTAAAAAAACATTAGAACAAAGCAAACTATGTCCAATAACAAACTAATTTGCAGTGAGCGCAGTATTTTGTTACTAATTTTCAAGGCTAGGAGAGTTTTGAGTGTTGCAAGGCATCGTTTAAGTTTTTTGTGCATACTGTACGCAATTATGTATCTCTTGCACAATAAAAACAACTGGTTGTGTTCACAACAATAAGTAGGCGGCGGTATATTTTATTGATACAGAGATTAAACGTGTTCTTGTTGTATTTTATCTTCTTTACTTACTTATTGGACGCAGGTTTTATTTATTAGTAGGTTTTATCATTATAAATAACTGGTTTTTAAGTTCATGTCATCTGAAAATTATACAAATCCGCCAATAAGTGGGGGAAAACGTAAAGTTGTAGAAGTCACTGGATACAGGTTGCTTCCGAGGTAATGACAGTCCAATACCAAGGAACCGTCGCAAGCAGTGGGTTTCTTGTGGCCGTAGATCATGATAATGAAAAACGTCATAGACATTACTTATAAATTAAAATTGGCAAGCGGAATTAGCGACCTCAGTGTGTCTCTAAACCTAATTATGTCTAGGTATAAAGACAATACCCGAAAACTTAAGTATGCAATGCCTCCCCAGAAATTATACTGCATGAACATATATAAATACAATATAAGAAAAAAGCTCAATGAAATGCTTGCTCCAAAAGCTTTAATAACGAACTTCATTAAAAAGATAAAAAGTTTTCTTATTACTTGATTTTCAAAAGTTGTTCTCCCATTATGTTTATACCCATTAAACCAATGAGCATGAGTGGTGAAACATCAATGCGAGAGATTTAATGATATTTTATAGTTTATTGATAACGAAAAATACTTAAAACTATACAATTATACTTATGCACTGCGAGGCCTCTTCAAATGCGGTGTTTACAAAGACCTCAATCTTCTTTTTATGAAATTATGGTATTATGTAACCTACGAGTAATTATTATTTCGAGCATTATTAATAAGGATTTTTTAAATTCGTTACTTAAAAAAAATATTTCCGCGCCTTCTTTTTTTATATTTTTGTACATCAGTGTTATTGCTATTAAAGGAATTGGGAAACAAACGGATAATAATACCTGCGCGATAGTAAGCGGTTATCGCCACCTATGGTCACTTGCAACACGAGGCATTGTAAACTCGTTTCCTGCTCAGTAAAGCCTTTAGAATGATTACATCTCTTCTTTTTGCTAGTTTGTTTTTTATGGGCACGACCAAACTACTACATTTCACATGATGGCAAATGCATGGCCTAAACTCTCTCAATAGTACTCTCGATTTTAGAAGTGGCCGGTGTCCTATATGGGATGTAAATATAGGCCGATACAGATACAGATACAAAAGTACAGTGGTAAGAAGATTTTAAAGAATTATAATGGTATGTAAAATTTCAGCAACCAGCACTAAGCCAACTTATAGTTTAAGTCCTCTGAATCGTATTCTCGTTTGAAGAGAAGGCCCATGCCCTGCAGTGGGACGTATACTCGTATAGGCTAATACAGATCACATGACAGACTTCACTGTGTCGTCATTAGTCAATACTTAATTAAACAATCATGTGGTCTTTGGAACTGTACGAGGTAAGAAGACAAAAATATGGAGAAGATTAAGAATTATTTGATCATCGACAATTGAATGGCAGATGGTTCATGAAAGCAAAATTATTTAAATTTGTCGCAATAATATGTCGCAATGTTAAATAAAACTATTATTTACGAATTTAATCTCAGATTTGCTTTCATTTTTACATTTAAAACTTCCCGACGTTTCGATTACTTTACAGCTTTCGTGGTCTCAGGGCGGACTGAGCTGTTAGTCACCCACTTAGTGACTGTTATAACTCTACCCTTATTATACGATTATTAAACTCACTCAAACGTCCGACCGACGACGTCATATACTCTTATATCTAAGCACATACATAATACTGCTAGAGACTCCGAATAGATTCACAATAGACAATATAAAACACAATCTATATTTATAATTCATAATTAGCTTTCCAGGTAAGACTTACACGAGGGAACGCTACACGCTTCTAAGAACTATTTATATTACTTACTATTATATCTAAAGTATAAGATCTCACCTTATCTTATTGAGTTAGCATGAAATAGTTGTAAAATAAAGTTTTATTGAAATAAAACTATTTGATACGGATTTGTTTCGGAAACGTGACACATATGTGTGGTCGAAATTGTTGGTTATATAGATATATAGGAATCACAATATCAAATAATAAAAGCATGTTAAAAATCAATTGTTAATACTGGATTTTTCCTTAAAACTAGGAAATATAAATGTCATCGTACAAAAACTCATAATGTAATGACAAGTAAATCGGCGACATCATGCGACAAATAATAGTGTTATTATTATTTTTTATATCTAATTGACCCATGGTTAGATCGTAGACAATATGCGATGATACTCTATTATTCTGCAATTACCTGTAATTGTTATGTACTGTTTAGAATCGCTGACAAAATTAACTCCAACAAAATGATTATTACTGCGTTACAAATTGTTTTATTTTACGTGCAAAGCATTAACTTCAAAAGAGGATGTTAACAATGACTATAGTCTCTTATACTAAACACATATTAAAAATCAATTCACATGGCGAAATGTAAATAGGTGTTTTATACTCAACTAGCACCACAGCTCGGCTCCGCACGGCTACAGGTACACTTTTTTACACGCTTTATATTAGCTTCACTTGTATGTTTGTTTGTATGTTTGTTTGTATATTATTTGAAAATATTCTAGGGGTGAAAGTTTTTTATTAAATCGGTCCAGTAGTTTCAGAGCCTATTCAATCCAAACAAACAGTCTAATCTTTCCTCTTTAGAATATTAGTTTAGATACATGGTCGCAAGAATACGCTCTATATATTTTTTTCTAAAATTACGCTCTAGAAATTGTTAAAGAAGGCAAATGTTCATCAGTAGACGCCAATAGCCAATCATGATGTATGTATATTAAAACAATAGGGTTTCAAGATTTCCTCATTGTATTATAAATAATAATATTTACATTATATTTATGTAAATACTTCCACTGATACAAATAGCACCTACAACTTCGAGTTTTATTTAATCCGACGATAGTGCAAACTTGTATCAGCCCATATAAGTCAAACTTGACAGTGCACGAACCTCCTCTAAAATAGAGAATACAATTGGGAGACATACAGTCATATAGTCCACAATAGTCATATCTAGAAAGCTGGCTTAGTTAGGGTTGACGGACTTTAAATACCAAAAAATGCTCAGAAATCGCTATGGTGTGCAGGTTTCCTCACTATGTTTTACAAGATTATATGTAATTAAAATATAATATTTTCCATGCGTTGCGTTGTGCTAGCAAGATTTCACATACATCATGGGACGGAAAATATAAGACAAAAGGGTGTCCTGGCACATCTAGTTTCCCCATCTGAGAAAAAAAAAGAGGTAAGTTTATGTATTTATACAGGGTGATATTGACACATGTTCCTTAATTTAACCCCCATGTTTCTCATTACTCCAGATGTAATTGTAGATAATTTAAAAAAATATGAGATGATTTTTTTTTCCAAATTCGTTATGTTAGTTTTCTCAGATTTTGGGTATCCCATATAGATACGAGTATTTTTATCCCTTAGGTGAACTTCAGTTTGCTTCGGGACTTACCAGAACCGACAAAAGCCTCGGTATCTGTAGATTTGACCTAAAGCCCTGAAACCTAAAATCGCGATATTGACAAAACTTTCAGGCAAACTTGGTACGACTTTACTTGGGTTGGTTTGGAACATGTGGTTTAAATTAAAGACCATATTAATATCACCATATATGTATGTATAACTTTAACATAAGCACACACTCTCGCGCATTCTGCAGTCAGCCGCCGGCGCATGCATCAAATAGGAAAGAGATGGAGTTTGCGCAGGAAAGAGTGTCGTTTTGAGATACCATCTCGTGGTAAGCTGTTTGTGCTTAAATACTTTATTTTATTCGACAACTTCCTGAACATGAAGACTTTAAAAATCAAATATTTAATACATTCTGCGGTTAACCTTACACCATGTATAAATAGTTATAATTAACACATTTTATTCCGAATGAAAAATAAAAGATCGTACTGTACAAAATTTATTTCATAATTAAGTAAAGTCAATCGATTCACATATCACAATGTTCTGCCTCGTGCAATCGGCGCGTCTTTATTATTCCACCGTATTTCATGGCGGATCTCTTCAATAAATAATACATTAATAATTTAAACATTATTATGTTATTAATCACCGTTCACCCATGATTCAATAATATCCTTAATAAATATGTGGTGTTTACACGACTTTTTTCATGTGGCCTGGGCCCCATACCATGTCTACTATTAACCATTGACTGAAGTAGTAGAAAAAGTTCTCTATAAACACAAACGCGACTAGAACAATAAATTTGTGACCTTCAAATAACTTAAGCCCTGGGTATATGTATTCGCCTTCCATGAAGCTCTTCGCGCATCTGAAATTTAAACAAATATATGTTTTATAAAACAATAAAAATACGTTTTAAAAACGGTAGGCAGAAGTATGTATTTTATAAAATGCAAAAAGCAACAAATTATTAAATTATAAAATAAACGCGATTCCAACAACAGAAGATGAAAAATGACAGAAGGACGTGAAATGTTTTGGAGGAAAAATTTGTTGTCGAGTTAATGTATCACTGAATAATATAGTTATTTAGTGATACATTCTTTAGTTTAATTCAGATCAGGATAGAATCAACTATAATCAAAACCTTTTTACAGCTTCATATACGCAAATATAGTTTTATTAGTGTAATATAGAATACTTTTTGTACTCTCTTGTATGTAACATTATTGAATATTTTAACGAGTGGTGAGAAATCTATTTTTATTTTTATGACTAGCGTCCCGGCCCAGCTTCGCTCGGGTATAAATAGATTTCTGTACAATAATATGTACGTATTATACATATAAACCTTCCTCTTGAATCACTCTATCTATTAAAAAAAATTGCATCAAAATCCGTTGCGTAGTTTTAAATATTTAAGCATACAAAGGGACATAGGGACAGAGAAAGCGACTTTGTTTTATATTATGTAGTGATAAGCTGTTTTGATATCTGGGGAGTCCATATGATCAATCTTCGCTATCTCTTTGCTCCAATCATTTCATATCTAACTAAATACTTCACATTAAATACAATTTATGATTCCGGGAAGGTTGTATTAACTGATACAAATTGGTTTGACTCACCTGAGGCCTAAACCAGAGGTACAAACCTGCCATCCCAAATTTGTTCGGTTACGGAATCAACCAGTGTAACTTTTAACTTATAGCTCTTTCCATCAGTTGTTTATACTTATATTGTAGAGTCAGTATAAAACAAACTACTTACTGAAAATATACTTTCTGGGATAAATAAGGACTAAGCCATATGCTTTTGTACATGCCTAATTTATTATTAATTTTACATAACTTTGCTGACTTCCTCGGTGATGCCCTTGTACTGTGATTGTATGTACAGTTACAACGCTGAAGCCTCGGGTTCGAATCCCAGGTCGGGATGAGTGATAATGGATTTTTCTATTCATTATCAGCCCGGTGTCAAAAATTTGTGCGCAATGTGGCGATACGCTCTTATTACGTCATGGGTCGGAACAGACAAGGCGAAGCGTGCTTATCCTGGTAGCCCCTCTACCTACCCCTTTTGAGATAAAGGCGTGAATTTATGTATTAGCTTTGAAAAACCGCAGTTGTAAATTTCTTAATTGAGAGTTGAATGCTTTGACTCACCAGCAAAAAATGTGCAATCACATCGAGCTCAAGCTATAACGATTACTGCTTTTGATATCTTGTTTAATCACAACAAATACCGGTTTGTAATGTTATGCAAAGATAACAAATACTTATGAAAACATTGCGTGGTTTTATTTTATTAATTAGCACGTTCATTCATAATTTGAGACTATCCTTATATTCCATTGACTTTTGTTAACCATAGATTTAGTAGATTTATTTATATTGCGAAATGTGAACCAGCATATTAAGTAATTTTATGTTACGTTACTGTCACAACAGAATTGGGGAAGTCATAATAATATGAAAGGGAAAAAGTCACGTAAAGACAAAAGTTTTGGGATGATTTACAACACTCGATCTAAGTGCAGGGTCAGGACTATGTGTGAGATACATTTCTTTCTAATACAATTGGCATATAAATATCCCTCAGAAAATAAAATAAAATGCCATTTTGGAAATATTTTTGTATCATGTAGGTACATAAGTTTTCGTAAATACTTCTATTATAAATAGTATAAAATATTCATTTCCCTTATTATGTTACTGTTTAGTAAATAATACTTACACAAAAGTATAAGACCCGAGGAAGGTACAAAGGATAGCGATGCCAGGAATAACACTTTTCGGTCTCTCCCGTGGGACCAACACCAGGTCCAACAGGACTACAATCAACGACACTGTATGCATACAGTGTTGGGTCCAAAACGGGACGATGTCGTCGATTTTCGGCGGTGCGATCAACTCCCGGTCTTTGTTCCACACTCGCCAAAACAGGATGTCACCGAACTGAAAATAGATGATATTTTTTGTCATTAAAATTCATGTTATTGCTAGACTTTGTGGACTTTTGAAAGTGTATTCCAGAATATATATATTTTAATTTGATGTTTCTTGGCATTAAATATATTGTGCTTTGAACCAGTTTTAAAGTATTTTGAGCAGTTCAAGTTCAAGTCAAAATATTTTATGCTTACATAAAATGCTTCAGTTATTATTTTTAAAGTTCAGAGGGTCATGTAATTTTTGTTCCTTGGTTCGAAATTGCTAGAGTTGCTAAATTCATGTGTCAGCCAATCTAAGGATTTTAAATTGTGGTTTTGTTAAGTTGTCTGATTGTTTTATGTTACCTACATTGTTTTACTTAATATTCTATTGCTGCTAATTACATTTTGGAGAATTACTATAATTTTTACCTTTCTGAGCGTTAATTTCTTACGTCTGGGTCTTTAATTTATAATTATGTTTGGAGGTTCTAAATATAATTTTTTTATTTCATAGGTCCGGCAAACGAGCAAACATCACCATCACCTAATGGTAATCACTGCCACCAATGAACGTCCACGACGCTCATGACGCTCACGATCATGGATGTGTTGCCGGCCCATTAAATCGGGAACAGAGCGGGATGGACAGAGGATGGGTGATACGGGTATGGAACTTTCGGAAATCTCACTCACAAAATCAAAGCGTTACGGCGAAGCTATCGCTTTAAGTTTAAAATCGAAATATCCAAAGAGACCGGAGAATTTGTGCCTCAAGTTACACTTATGAAATGTTGATCAATATTTTTTTTTATTTTTATCGAGTAATAATCGCCTGATTTACAATCGGAAATAAAATCAGTAGCTAAAATAAACGTATTATTTACGGATTTTATCGCGGATTTGGTTTAATTTGGGTAGTTAAATTGTAATAGTCACTGAGCCGATGACTAATACCTCAGTCCGCCCCGAGACCATGAAAACTGTAAAGTGATCGAAACGGGAAGATAAAAATACAAAAAATAAACCAAATCCGCGATAAAATCCGTAAATTATACTTTTATTTCAATGTGTAACATTCGCGTAAATCTAAGAGACCATTAAATCAGTAGTTTACGAGTACTGTAGTTGATATCCATTAACATTATCATAATACCATTATATTTTTAAAGAAGCTAGTTATTGTTGCCTGCAATCTTAAAGAAAACTATAGAACTTGTCTTTTTTGCTTGCTTTAATGAAGACAGACGGCAGCATTCTTTAATTAAGATACGAAAACATTTCAAAAATATCCTTTTTACCTTTGTTTATGAACACCATATATGGTTAATAAAATCATAATGTAAATACAGCAAAAACACGTACGTAACATTAGGTGTTAATGAAACGGAATAAATAAACATAATAATCAAAATATTTTTTTATTTTTTATTAGACTTATTGTGCAGAAATCAGCCACTCCGCAGAAATAAAATTTTAAGTTGTTTAATTTTCCTGTGATACTCGTAGTAAGGAGACAAAAATACTTTAAAAGTGTAAATATAAATTGTGATGGCATTTTTATCCCTGAGGACTGGATCGTTACTGCATAACAGTCCGATTTAATTACGATTTATTTAGCTTGTTAGCATAAAAATGTGCATAGAGTCGTTTAATATATGTACATTAACAGCCGCTGCCAATAAACAATCCCAATCCAAAATTTGGCCGTTTGAGATTGACAGCTCAATCTTTTTTCTGGTACTATATTGCCAATAATCAATCTCAGTAGTGAAAAAACTATGGCAACATGGTAGGAGACCAATCGAAAAATAGAAAACAATCCAGATTGACTTCAATTTTTTTTTTCGATTGATTATTGGCATCGGCCGTAAGTAAACTTGTAAGTCGGTGAACTTGAACCTTTAATATATTACCTTACCTTTGTTGACCTTTTATTGACTCACGAAAAAGAACCTCAATGATTATATTTAACAAACATATTGTCACAATACAATGAGGTTTTAAAGCAATTTTCCCCAAAAGGCACCGGATGTCGTATGATGTTTACAATACAATATTTAACATTACATTTGTTCGTAAGTGTAAACAATCTCAAGGCGAGACGTTATTACCTTGAAATGATTTCTTGCTAAATTTAATGAATGGGTTCAACTTTGCAAGAGTTTCTCAACTAATTTCACATTACTCGGGTGCACTGGCCGGAAATAAAATGAGTAATGTGGTTTTTAATAGATGGTAGGAACGAACAAGGGAGACCCAAAGAGTGGCCACCGTCGGTGTTAAACTCACAAAGGTTACCATCTTTTTAAGTATACTACTCATGGTATACGAAGAAATTGATTAAAGTAATTTGACAGCCTCCGTCTTCGATCATATATACACTAGATACAACATGAGCGCTTAGAAAATGGCACCAAAAAAGAGTGCTTAAGCACTCTTTCGCCTTCAGTCACGCACCGACCGTTGCATCTAAAACGTCGTAAAACTTTAGACAATATTATTTGAAAAGCTACTTTAAGCTCCAGGAATAAGGTGGAATTTGTGTTAATATATTTGGAATATGTGATCTTTTTGTTTACTTTTTTTAATGTCATGCATCGGTGCCACTTTTTAACAGAACTTTTACAGGGAACTGTGTATCTAGTGTATATTTGATCGAAGGCCTCCGTAGTGCAGTTAGACGCCGGCTGTGAACCGAGAGGCCACGGTTTCGATCTCCACACGTAGATAAACATTTGTGTGAGCCACGGGTATTTATTTCGAGTCTGGTGGTCTGGTGTTTGTGAGACCATGGCAAGTCATAAGAGCTATACATGACCAATAAATGAATGTCATTTCATTTCGAAGAAATCATTCTGGGTGTTTATGATGGTCAAAGTTAAAGGAAAGTGACTGGTCAGTACCAGGAAAATGTTTTCGTACCTTATTAAGGAGTCAGTATTTTCAGAATCAATTGATTTGCTATCGGAAATAAATAAAATATTCTGAAAAACCTTATTCGTAACTCAATACCCAAGAAGTTATAATTTGGACACAGAACGACAACTTTAAGTCTACAGAATTACATGTACATAACAAATAAGAGCAAAAGCTAAAAGATGTAAACGAAGAAATACTCTGAAAATCTCTCGTACGAATATAGCTCAAATTAATTGCTTGTCGCATACCTGTTCTATGTTTCAACGATGACGCTATGAGCTCATTTTTTATGTCTTCTTGCTTGAAGTATCGAGAATGACAGTTGCAGTTGTTTAAATATATTGACATCAACCACAATAGGCAATAAAAGTCTAAGTAATCGACCCTTATCACCCATAAACAAACTTATGAGTTTTTGAAAAACTCGTAAGAAGTGTGTACATTGTGAATAAGGGACCGCCCACTCACATATCATTGTATCTCCCGTCAGCCAGGATGAACAGAAGCACGCATTTTTTTTAAAACAAGGTCCGGAGACAGATCCACCGAGACACTAGCTTGTCTTTCAACCGCAACAAAAGAAATTAGAAAAAAATATGAAACAAAGAACGAAAATAGAAAATTGTCCGCTTCTGTCCATAACAGCAATATGGGAGAAAAAATGCTGACTGCTGGGCCCAGAGTTGCCCAGGTGCAGATAACTTTTAAAAAAAATTCTGTCGCCTTAGTATGTTCATCAGCGATAATGTAGAATTCTAACAATGAAAGAATTTTCAATCAGTCCAGTAGTTTCAGAGCCTATTCAATGCAAACAAATAATTAAATCTTTCCTCTTTATAGTATTGGTACAGTTGTTGTTTTAGTTAAATAAAGATGTATAAATGAGATGGCAATAAATTTATTTAAAAATGAATGATTTGGTTTTATCGCAGTGGGAGATTTATAAAAATATGAGGTTTTATGTAAATTAACACAATAGTCCTGACCCACATTTAGATACCTCAAACTCTTGTGTATTAGAACTACTTGAGTATTAGAAATTACAAGGGATTTTTGAGTCCATCACCGAGACCTGAAATCAATAAAAGTTGATCTCACAAAGATTTGTCTCTGTACGGAAATCGACCGCATGGCCTTACATATCACAGTATTAGTGGCGCTCGTTACTTAGACGCTGTGCCGGCTGTAAAACGGTAGGCCCCGGATTCGATTTCCCGCACCGAGACAAATGTTTGAGTGAACAAAAAATATTGTTTCGGGTCTGGGTGTGTGTGGCCGAAACGTTTGTCGTATTTTCTGATTTCCACCAAACAAGACTTGATCTTAATGTGGGGTCAGGACTATGTTGGGTGTATATAACCAACTATCCCGGGTAGGTTGATAGTCGTAGATACAACCATGTCTCAGCGGAGGATAACAAAATACAAACATTATCAACATTTTTCCTTTTAGTATTACTGTATTGTAGTATTGTATTTAGTAATAAAATAGGGACAATGTTTTTTCAGGCTTTAGAAGTTTCTTAATCTAATTATAATCTGTTTTGACGTCTCAAATACTCCCCTAGACAGATAGCCAGACAAATTCCCTATTTATATTCTAATGACATGCAAATCATGTTATGGATTTTAATATTTAATATTTAAAATAATGCATAAAGCTTAAATACGGTTAGATACGCTCGTACATTTAGTGCACTTCTCTTTATTTTAACGAATTAACAAGTTACACCTTGTTAGTAAATTGTAGTATTGGGATAAATAGCAATCGCAATCACAAATAGCAATTGAAGTCGGTAATAACATTTCACAAGTTGTATAAATAAACTAAATTATGCGAATTGCGATTGTGATTCACAAAGATCGGCTAATATTTGTATATGATCTCGTGTAATGTAATCTGTGAAGGAGGAAATTTTTATGAAAGAAGAAACTGAACAGTCAATTTTGTGTGTAATTTTAAATGTGAAAAATGGTTATGTGTTTTTTTGTTCACAAATTCTGTATGGGACATATAGCAATAGCAGAAATATAGAGCATGCTAAGGTTTCAATAATAACAAGGTGGTGATGTTCATTTGAAATAGCAATAATTCCCATCCCATTCCCAAGAAATAGTATTACTAACATTAATTAATTTGCTTTAAGTTTTTAATCCATTTTGTCACAATTATACTTGGATATACGAAAATCGCAATTAGCGTTCAAACCTTTAAAATATGTTTTTCTACAGATTTTATGGTAGTTCCCGAGTAATATGCGATGAATAAAAACAAGTGCTAAAAATATTTTTAATACCCAGACCCGAAACAAATTATAGGCCACAAAACATTTGTTCGTTGCGCGGATTAATCCGGCTTCTCGTTTTACAACCAGCGTATAAACAAGTGCGCAACCATTATATCTCAAGTAGACAAAGTGGTAGAAAATTAAAATGAGTTAATTGTACATCTCAAAAACGGACATCCCCCGTTTAATTCATTTTTTAAAAGATTCGTAAGTTTTTATCACTTTGCTTGAAATAGTGAACAAGGCATAATCATTATTGCGATTCTAATTAACCTCAGAAGTAGTTAGGAAGTTGTCATCAATATTTCGAAGAACTTGTATGTTCATAAAATATTATTTCTTGTTAAGCAGTAATAATAAACCTTGTCATTAACAATATTAATTGTTTATTGAATAGTCAGTTAGATGTCTTGAAAGTTTTGTGTTCTTTTGTGTCACACTCAACCGGATATACATGGCATATGAAGACTTCGACCGAAAGTGAAGCCTGGTGGTACTTATAGTGACTTCAACATAATACTACTAAAGCTTTTGCAAAAAATGCGACGATTTTTTGTATTTTTTTCCTATCGTTGTATTTGGGTGGTAAATACATATTTTTTCCTACAATAATAATGTACAGTCATTGTAAACACATTGTACAGTGTATTGTATTGTTTAAATTGTATTGTACAGACATGTAATTTTATTTTTAAAGACACTATAGTACGCAAGGGCATAAATTATTATTTTAACAAAAAAATATTGACTTTCCACCCAAACATAACGATATTAAAAACACCACAATAAATATATTTTTTAATTTGATAGGAATATATTATTTGTTAACAGTTTTAAACGATTTGGAATAAAATCTGAATATTGAAGTATTTTGATTTTCCAGGACTGATCTTAATGTAGTTTAATGAATTATTATTTCCACTAATCATATTCTGTTAGTTTATACAAGGAGAGCAAAAACTAAGTGTTTTTGTTTTTTTTTAGATACTAGTATAAAATTGCAACACAGTTCTGCTTATGCAGTTTGCAAGCTCAATATTCCTTAATAATGAAATGAAATGAATAACTTTATTGAATATTTTAAATATTACATTATTTACATTTTCTACCACTTGGTTCACCAGATTGTTTTCGCTTGAGAAAAACGGCCATTAGCTCTAACGTTTACACAAACAAGTTTGCAATGCAGTAATTATACAGGAGTCGCAGCTTAGTTTAATTCAGAGCAGTTCACAAATCATTTATAATATTCAATTGAATTTGTTAAGTCATTATGTACCGCTAAGTTAAAGTCGCCCAGAACGCATAACCGGTATACACTATTCCGCATACACAACTTTAGAATGAAAGTGACCTAATAAAAAATAGATTTTACTTTCAATCATATATTGGCTCAAAATGACTATATCCAACGGTCTGTTAAAGAAGGACGTATTGACGCGTGGAAGACAGAAATATGTATATTTTGGTCTTCTTCATGTATCTTCCATAAGTACAAAAGTTCTTACGCTATAAATCTTTAATGAATGTTTTCCAAAAAATGAGACTTAGTTAGGTCTCTATAGTTCTAAAGGTGCGATTACATAAATAAATATATAACTCACCGCTGTAGTAGGCAATAAGATGCTGCTGAAGCACAAGTCTCGGAGTTGATTTAATATTTTGACGTGTTGCCTCTGACCGTCGCCGCGCAACTCCCGCCAGTCACAGTAAAAGCATGTCGGGAAATACACCAAGCTAAAAAGCTGGAACAAAAAGACCCGTTACAGACCAGTACGTTGCGTCTATTTGCTCACCTTTTTCCTGCGTATTTGTTTTGGGGCAAACTATTGGTGTGAAGCTTTGATGCTTTTTTTATTTACACGCTTTGTAAAAGATCTAATAGTGTGGAATTTTTTGAACAATGGGTATAAATAAATTCATATAGAGAGAATAGAACGACTGGTCGCGGGTTTGATCCCCGAACCGAGACAAATATTTGGCGATTCACAGTTATTTTTTTCTGATCTGAAAGTATGTGAGACCGAAAAGTTTCTCGTATTTCCTGATACCCACTAAACAACATTCGATCTTAGTGTGGAATTTGCGACTGTTGGTTTTTTTTTTTATTTATATGGTTATGTTTAAATATCTGAAGGGTTCGGTAAAGGTGACAGTGATGCCATCCATAATAGGCCAAGTTTGTTTACATGTTATTTATGATAAAGACCCATACCGAGATGTGACGAGTGCTATGGTAGCCCACTTTTCTAAATTTCATATTCTAAATAGATGTTGGAGGAAGAAAGTAGAGATGGGTGTCCAAAAGATGCCATCAATTTGCAATTCAGTTTGCAATTTAGTCACGAAAATTATTCCTTCAATCTGCTTATTATAGATCTAATTGCCGAAGACACAAAAGTAGATAGTGGGATACCCTTACCTGCTTCCATAGCGAATTACGTATATGAAAAATACACAATCTAGTGGGATACAAGAATGTTCGGGTACCTGGTTCACCCTGTTTATATCCTGTTTCTACCAGGCCCTCATAATTGTGCCGACTGTCTTGATATAGACACCTAATATTGGCGAATTGTCTGTTTAGTCTGCATTGCACATAGGTGCATTTGAGTTCTGTTGGTAGGTCTCTCATAAGTCACAGCACGCCTGAGTAAATACCACCGCAACTTCTATTTCTCCAGCAAAACAGCAGTGTAAATGCACTGTTATGTTCTGGTTTTAACTACATTGTAGCCATAGTAAACTGGACATAATGCGTCTTAAGATCTTATGTCTCTGGATGGTGTACCCTCAGGCGAATCGTATGCTCGTCTCACCGTTCGTCGCAATAAAAAAAACACTCATATCATTATAAAAAAAAACTATATTATTGTAAAGATAAACTGTTATAACATAATTAGTGCGAGGATTTAGTGTAAAAAGCATATTTAAATTGTTTGTGTACTTATAATGTTACACCCGTAATACTAATTATCTTTGTAACCATGACGCATACATCGGTGCATGGTTTGTTTACTAATATGAAACGACTGGTGTATGAATGGTCGTATGTAACTAATACAAAAATGTTTTACAACTTTATGTGCATGGCTTAAAGTCTATTTTACTTTGGATGTGTTTGGGACAGTATTAAGCCAAATTGTAATACTGCGAGTTATGTCAAAATATATACTTAATTATAATAACATACACGTATTAAGATTTTTCTCTTATTTATACTATTCATATACAGCTATTAAACTGACAACATATAGGATTATATAATTTGAATTTCGTTGTTACGACACATTGGCGCAAGAAGTAAAAAAGCTCCTCTACTGTTAATTTTAACGTTTAATTCTAACAGTTGTATTGTCTATTTTAATATAATAATATATTGAACATAATAAAGGCGTTACAAAAAAGGTATAAAAGAAATTAATCTTATAAATGAGGTAAAATTTTGGTAGTTAAGACGGAAGAACCTTATTTAGTATGGTCCGGATGTGATCTACCGAGACCGTGATCGTGAGTTCAAATCGTAGGACACGTCTTTGACTTTTCGAAGTATTAGTATTGATAGTAAATCACTAGGACTGTAATAATGAAGGAAAGCATCATAAGGAAACTTCGTGCCATAGAGGCCGTTCTAAGAATTAGTAAGACATGCAATCCGCAGTAACCCAGCACCTTGCCAGCCAATCACATTGGGAGGAGAGCGGGAAGGACAAAAGAAGGCAAGAGCTGAACGAAACCTGTCAGCAAAACTGTCGGTTCACGTCGATTTCCTGGCAGACCATGGTACCGCCCCGAACAAGCCTGCCTATTCATGTTTATTCATCATTGATAACCTGGCTCTACCACTATTTCCTGATATCTAATTTATTAAAGATCCCCAGAATATATCGTTAACAATCTTGCATAAAGCCGTCCTAATCACATCAATCAAGTGATACACCTAGAGTGACACTGGTCAAGGCCCAGTTTTATATGCTAAACGCGGCTTAGGCCTAGAATTGTAGAATATTCATATTTTTCTAAATAGCGAAGTGAATTCAACTGATTGTGATACGGTGCCGGCCAGAAAGCGTGTCGAAATCCAACATAATTAGGCAAAACAAAGCGAGGTAACAATTTGAAGGAATATTGAGAATATTTTAGAACCATAATATGGAGCGTCTCTCAACATATGCTGATTTTACGCTGTATTCATTGATATATTTTTGGTTTTACTGGTGGTAGGTCTCTCATATGTGAGAGGCCATCTGGGTGGGTACCACCGCAGCGTCTATTTCTCCCGTCAAACAGCAGTGTAAACGCACTGTTGTGTTTCGGGTTGAAGGGCATTGTAGCCAGAGTAACTACTGGACATATTGAGACTTAACATCTTATGTCTCAGGATGGCGAGCGCAGTGGAATGCCAAGCACTGCTTTGTAATTCAAGGTATTGTTTGGTTTTGCTACTGTTCATGAGCGGTCGTATCGCTTACCATCAGGCGATCGGCATGCTCGTCTTGCCATTCATAGAAATAAAAAAAAATATTCTAGTTTGCACACAAAATCAGGTCCAACCATATATCAGAAATGAAAAAAAAGGAAAAGGTGAATTTAGAAAAGTTTAAAGAATATGTTGGTAGAAAGGAGCGCCAATATTTTTCTAGGATTAAGTTCCACAAAGCATTAATAGGTTATTATCGCAACGTATCGGAAACTTATATGTGGTATATATTTGATCGAAGAATGTATGCCTTTAACGTCAATGATGGCGGTTACAATTGCAGAGCTTCATTGAAGTAGTGTTGTCATGCATATTACTGAGAATACGTTTAGCCTACAAACCAGATAATATTAATTAGAGAGATTCTATTCAAAAACAAATGTCCCGCAGTTGTCTTATGGTACGATTGTAAAGTTTTCTCGGGTTCGAATCCCGGGTCGGGAAATGAGTCAGGAATTTGTGACCGATGTGGCGATAGGCTCACGCCTTATCACATCGTAGAACGGAACTCATAATGCTAAACGGGGATGTCCTGGTTGCTACCAGGGGAACCCCTGCCTACCCCTTCTGGAAGAGAGGCGTGAGTTTACGTATGTTTGTATATTTTTTCAAACCAGATGAGTTTTCTTTTTTCATATTCAACTGAAATATGCTATCGTCAATTTTCAATCCATCAGCTCTTATGCAATTTTTAAAGTCTTGAAGTTGGCATAGCTGTGTATCTCTAGTTATGTATCAGGCACAGTAGGCAGCGTACTTTAATGGCTTTCTTGATACGTAACCGAATGACCTTATACATTATGCCTACAATGTGCAGACAAAATATTTACGTGTAACTTGCATTATTCGTCTTTACAGAACTTTGAACAAACCTTACCTTGATATCAATTCTTTTGTTTTCGTGTCTAGGTTGCAGTTGCATCATCAGCAATCACGTAATATTTATCTCCGAGTAAATCATATTCTGAACTTGAGTTTGTTTAAGCGGTGACCTCTAAACCTTTCGTTCGTAAACGTGACGCAACTCGCGAATCGAAAACTGTCGCATGGCTCTTTAGTCATGGCTGCTCCGGCTTTATTACGATCCATTCATTTTGTGTGACTAGTGCTTTATTTATAGTCACATTTCAAATTGTTCTGACTTAGCTTTACGACTGCGGTCAGGGACTATTTTAAGGATGAAACGTGTATGTAAATATGATTAAATTTTTGAAATTCCTTTTACTATTAAAACCCAATTGCTTATAGAGTTGTAATTTTTTATTAGCCGTATGAGTAATTAATTCATCTTAAAATTGAAAATCTTAGTAACATGCGACAATACACTCAAATTCTATCAATGCCGTCAGAAAATATTAGGCAAAATCTAAAGACGTTGCGTAAATATTTATCCCATCAAAAACATCCTGTAAAAAAATACCAAGTTTTGCAGCTCAGTTTTTCTACCGAAAAAAGTTGTGAGCTCCATGTAATACCAATATTTAATTTATTTAGTCCTTGCTTAAGGCAGGCCTTCTGTATAAAATTATGACGTTAGTTATTATCATATCAATATTATATATTCTTTACGTTTTAAATAAATAGATGCATAGGGCAAAGGGCACGGCCGTGCCCCCAGATGAATTATATGAATACATACGAGTTAGGATGAATATCTATATTTTTAGGTCAGAAAAATGCTTCAATATTTACTAAACAGATGCAGATGCATCTGGATGAAGCCGGGCCGGTCCGCTAATTTATTAAATAATTTTACGCCTTACATTTTTAAATAACTTAAAAGAAATTCTCCCTCCTCAAAGGGGTAGGCAGTGTTGTTGCTGAAAACTCCTAAATAACGCTGCCGTCCTTTAAATACCAAGATGTGATGAGAAGCGAGCGTGTCGCCCTTTTGAGCGCATATATATTTCTCCCGCCAAACAGCAGTGTAAATGTACTGTTGTGTTTCGGATTGAAGGACATTGTAGCCAAAGTAGCTACTGAACATATAGAGACTTAACATCTTATGTCTCAGGATGGCGAGCGCAGAGGTATGCCAAGCATTGCTTTATAATTCAAGGCGTTGTTTGGTTTTATCGTTTACCATCAGGCGAACGGCATGCTCGTCTCGCCATTCATCGCAATAAAAAAACATATATACATTTTCAATAATTAAATGTGGAAATAACCAAACCTGTAACCGCATACGTAGGTATAAATTACACGACTTGGTGTAAATTTACGTTCTATCTGCGTACTAATTACTTATAACATCGGCTATTCTACTTAATAAAGTTAATCTGTGTTTTAATATCTTTATAATTGTATTTACCTTGACTGACTCGGTGGCGCTGTTGTAATACGTTATGGTTGCAATGCTGAGGTCTTGGGTTCAAATCCGGGGTCGTGCAAAGTGATATTTTTCTATTCAATATCAGCCCGGGGTCAGAAATTTGTGCCCTATATAGCCATAGGATCGCCCTCTATAATATCATAGGACGGAAAATTAAAGGCGAAAAATGGGTGTCCTGGTTGCAACCCTGCCTAACCCTTCTGAGAAAGAGGCGTGAGTATATGTATAATATGTATGTATGTATGTAAAAATAGTTGATTTATCAAGAGACTTATAACCAATATACGCATATGTGAGAACTCACAATATTTTTTTGCGGTGAGTATCGCAAATTAAGAGGGGCTTATCTGTATAATAAATATCAATATAAGCTTGCAAAATATGTTTCGAGTAAATCCACAAGCAAAAACATAACTGAAGTATTACCTTTTATACTTTGACAATCGATTCATTATTTCGTCAAGTAAACGAGCAGGTAGAAAATCCCTATGTTGTTTTTCCATGTCTAATATAAAGGAAATATAAATAATAAATTAAATCAGTTATCCTTAAACAAGTTTTGATCATGGGATTTGATGATTTAGTTATAAAACAGACGACAATTTTGGATAAAAAAAGGGTTCTTATTTTTTACTTTAATTATTATAACATACGTAGCGGAAAGCGCAGCGTGGGACGTCCACCCGCAAGATGGTCAGACGACCTGGTAAAGGTCGCGGGACCTCGCTGGATGCAGGCTGCCTCCAACAGGTCACTGTGGAAATTATTGGGGGAGGCCTATGTACAGCAGTGGACTTCCTTTGGCTGATGGATGGATGGACTATAACATAATATGTTGTATACCCCAACACAATATTTCTAATCCTATCCTAATAATAATATATATTATAAATGTGTAAATTTGTGTGTTTGTTATCTCTTCACACTCAAACTGCTATAGCAATATTGACGAAATTTGGTATGGAGTTAGCTGATTAATATAGGGATTAATCCATAGACTACTATTTATTCCGATAAAAGGTAGTGTTCCGGTGGGATATCTAAGGAATTGTAATATATTCGAAACTTTTTCCTAATCAAAGGAATGGGTTGGGAAGTTTAAAGTAAGGCAGTAACTTTGAGTTTAAATATTTATTAAAAACAGTTAACACGCGTTCTAGCTTCTAAAGAAGATCAAATGCATGAATCAAAAAGTATTTGTACCCGGGCGAAGCCGGACCGGGCCGCTAGTGTTTCTGTAATTTGATTGTCTACTACATAAGTAAAGTAATGATTTCTATTGTGGACACAAAAAAAAAAAATGTTTTGTTGCGTACGATGTTGTTTTTTTGTTGCCAGCATGAATTGCGTCTTTGACATAAATTGCATTTACGTCATTTAATTTCATATGAGATACCTTGCAGGACTAATGTTTTTTTAATTAATTTACTTATTTTTTACATACATACAGACATAAACGTCTTTTTCCTAGAGGTAAGCAGAGTACCAGGACACCCACGTTTCACTTTGTACTTTCTGTCACGAAGTGTGATATAAGGCAAGCCTATCGAGATTTTGGGGCACAAATTCCTAACTCCGGGCTGATAATGAATAGAAATCTCTCAAATATCACTTTGCTTCAATCGGGATTCGAACCCGAGACCTAAGCTATGCAATCACATCGTAAGACAACTGCGTCACTGAGGCAGTCTTAATTATGTTTTTTTATTCAAATAATAGAAAACTATAATAATACATTTGCACAAAAACATTCCTTGAGTACTAAGGAAATTATTCACCCAATTGTCATATAAATAACAGTAAGCCACCATAACAATTCTTGAGAATATTACCTAATAAATTACTAATGGTAGTAAATCAATTGATGAGTAAATAATTATTTATTTATTTCTTTATTTGTATTATTAAGTCCTACTGCAGGGCTTCCTATACAATCAAAAGTATGATTAAGAGGGGTTAAGTTATAATCCACTAAGCTGACCTAGTACGGGTTTCTAAACATTTACATATCATAGGAATTCTTTAGAGTCGCTATGGTATGCGGAATTTCGCACAATGTTTTTCTTCACCGTTATAATGCATGGTGGTTGACTATTAATACACACATGAGTCCGAAAATTCGAGATGTGCTCTAGGATTTGAACCCGTGCCACCGTTAACACGCGGGTAGCCGCGTTTGTTACCAACATGCCACCACGCAGATTGACATATGCTATCACAATCAAGATACATTGCCGCTTATTAAAGTAGAACCTTTAGGTAACTCGTCTCTGCTAATTTGACAGGCCTATTCCGGACCGCAGTCCGAGACAAAAAATATATAATGCTTACCATCCAGTGACAACTAGTACTGCCCTTAATGACCTCATAAGGGTTCCTGAGAGATTATTCATGCGTTATTCATGCGTTTGGGTTTTATTCGAGACCCAGACACGACTATTATATAATTAATCAGCGTCTGGAAGAATGCAAGTGGTATGGCATTCCTCTATTCTAACTTCCTCGTAAGATCAAAAGGGGTGCTTAATAGTTTCCTCTTGTAAAAGGGATACAGCATATTTTAAAGCTTGCGAGTGCCGACTGAATAAGATCCACAGTTAATACCAATTCTACATCCATGTTAATTTCATGAAATTCGGTAGTTTTTAGGATGTTCAAATATGACTTTAGACAATATGATGATATGACGTAAATGAATTGCGTAATAACATCATTGTTTATTCCTCGTGCTTATTCAAAAATACACAAAAAATTTAGAGACATCGGCATCAATGTATGACAAGCTAAAAACAAAGGTCAGATAATATTTATATACCGAATGCGGAGAGGAAGTTCACGAAAATTTTTAACCAACTTTGTATTCATTTACCAGCATTTGGATTAAATGAAGGACAAACAACAGGTCTTTATAAAGATTGTTGACTTATGAGTCAATTGACTGATTTGATTGTCTAGTTCATATGACAAAAGCCGTGATGCTTTCAAAACTGCCAATGCAACTTCTTCAAACAGGATTAGTAATAAATCACAATAATTTTATTAGCAATAAGTAATTAAGCTAGAGGAGTCTCTGTGAATGTCGCAAATCTACGATTACATTAATCTGACAGTAAAACGAATAGGAAAAGCTGGAAACAAATTGGTATCAACTTTCCTCCGCAGCGCAGCGAGAGACAAAATGTTGAACTGAAAAGGTAAAACCTTGGACAAAAAAAAAAACGTTTACGGGCTGGTCTATCCAGCTACATCTAACTGATCTAAATGAAACAAAATATTTGAAACGAATAAACTATTAATCTAAGAGCGTCATCACATAAGATCTTACGGAGCCAGTGCCTAGCTAACATTTTTTAGAAAATTATCGAATACGGATCCTGGAGCAAATCATAAGTATTTTGGTAAGCAATAGATGAAGAAAAGAATATGAGACCCAAAATACCTTGACAGCCTCCATGGCGCGGTTGGTTAGACGCCGGCTGTGAAACGAGTAGGTTCGATCCCCGCACCGAGACAAATATATATGTGTGATGCACAGGTATTTGTTTCGGTTCTGGGTGTTTGTGGGACCGAAAAGTCTGTCGTAGTTTTTGATACCCACGACGCAAAACTCGATCTTAGTGTGGGGTCAGGACTCAGGACTGTACATGTGACTTTTGGCTAAAAAATTTACAGTTTTCGTTGCACATTTGATTAGCTAGCTGTCCGTGGAAGGATCGCGGAAGAAAGAAACGCTGTGGGTTTGATTCCCGCACTGAGTGTTTGTGTGTTGCACAAGCATTTTATAAGGTCTGGTTGTTGTAGGGACAATAATCCCGGCTAGATTCTGAGCATCCCCAACAGCCACACACACATACACGAAATACGCATATATGCACACACACATCGGTCACACGGGTCACGTCACAAGACGGCACCTTTATTGTGGGGTCAAGACTAAATTTTCGAGTGGTGCAAAATTTAATTTTATTTATTAATGAGTTATTCGTTCCCTTCATTTGTAAATGCGCCAGGAAAGGGAGATATAAAGAAAAGACGTGTAAGAATTGTGATCGAGTGGCTATTGTCAGTTTTAGTTACAAAAAAATATAAGCACAATATAATCTCTCATTGGTAGGTACTGTCAACATGTTTTGTTCTGACTTCGAATCTAAGGTGGAGCAATCTACTTTATATGGGTTGACAAAGACCGAATTTGTCTCCGGCATAGCGACTGGGTTCTCCACAATACAAAGAGGGATATCAATAAAGCAGGCAATATATATATGGCAAGGGCCTTTGCGTATCACTTTGAGGATACGAGCGTAAACTTCCGGCCGGATACGCCTCTCTTTGGGGATATGAGCGTAAACTTCCGGCCGGATACGCATCTCCTACTATCATCATAATAATAGTGAATGATATTTACCAGTTTTGATTGCACCTTTGAAGAATGCTTTTTACAACGTAATTAAATAAATTCATTCAATTAAACGATAATTTGCACTGAAAATTAATGTGGTTTTCGCCATATGGTGATAGGGAATAATATATAAACATGTTTGATGTTCAAAGCGCGTTTGAATTTTGTAGAATTAAATGGAGGGATTAACTTAAACAAGATCTAACAATAACAATTATTGTGCCTACATTTCTTTGAGTATGAAATTTGACAATATATTTATATAAATCAACTTGAGAAATGTGTTATGAATAGCTTGGAAATAAAAAGCCGATGTTTTTAAAAATATAATTAAATCAGCTTTAAAACTATTATATTAGTATTAATTTTATTTATTCAACATACCTATACTATAAGTTAAAATACATTTATTATATATACAAATAATAATTAATGAATGCAAATGTTGACTTACGTTGAACCACGCTGTGATGAGTTTCCATCTCGTACTCTGGTACTGTCGTATGCTAGGGTCCTCTGATTTCGTAAAATCTATCGTCAATAGCAGTGTTGCTATCGATACTAAATGTACGTACGCGAAGACATAAAACCACAACCTCACTTTTAGCAACTTATTACTTCTCTTCAATATGGGATTCGTGAATGTGTCGAAGTTTAACATTTTTATTTTTTTATACGCCCCACAAGGAGCGTGTTGTGTATTCAACGGGCACTGATACACTGTAGTCTGTACAACACCTGAGTTTTAAGCCGCCGTGTTATGGATGTACGATAACAATAATTCAACACTTATATGGCCAAGGTGGTCGGCGCATACAATGACGACCAATAATGGCGATGGTCATAATTATCCTCAACTTAAGGGCTAATAACATTTGTTTTGTATTTTGTTTGAGATAGAAGGTCATGGGTAATTTAAGGATAGTTAATCCGGGAATAAATTTGATGATTAATTAATAAATTTTAATCCAATTATTTTTAATTTTATTACAAAATTATTGTAATTTTAGAATAATTTCAGAATAATGATTGTTAATGAATGACTTATGTAACTAATTAATTGTATTTATTTGTGAAAAAATATAACATATTTAATTTTAATAAATTTTAAATTTGGAAGGCAGAATTATTAAAAATGATTAATAAATATGCTATAATCCGTGTTATGTCCTTCGGTAAGATGGAGCAATGGCTTGTGAAAGGCGCTCGCTTGTTCGATTAAGACGAGCGAACGCGCGGGCTTTGTATATTGCAAACTTCAGAGATAATGATAACGGTGATTTATTGAATGAATCTACGAATTTATTTTATAGTTATAAATAAGTAGAACAGTATTTTAGGTGTTGGTAGTAGTAGTTTAGGTGGTGGTAGGACTCTCATATGTGAGTGGCCATCTGGGTGAGTACCACCACAATGTCTATTTCTCCCGTCAAACAGCAGTGTAAATGCACTGTTGTGTTTCGGATTGAAGGGCATTGTAACCAGAGTAACTACTGGACATATTGAGACTTAACATCTTATGTCTCAGGATGGCGAGCGGAGTAGAATGCCAAGCACTGCTTTGGTATTCAAGGTGTTGTTAGGTTTTGCTACTGTTTATGAGCGGTCGTATCGCTTACCATCAGGCGAACGGCTTGTTCGTCTAGCCATTCATTGAAATAAAAAAAAGTCACGTACATAGTTCTAGCCCTACAGTGATATAAAATGTCTTGTACTGTGTGTCAAAAACTACGAGATTTTTTGTCGCACTACACGTTATTTTTTTTTTTATTGCTGTGAATGGCGAGACGAGCATGCCGTTCGCCTGATGGTAAGCGATACGACCGCTCATGAACAGTAGCAAAACCAAACAACACCTTGAATTACAAAGCAATGCTTGGCATTCCACTGCGCTCGCCATCCTGAGACATAAGATGTTAAGTCTCAATATGTCCAGTAGTTACTCTGGCTACAATGCCCTTCAACCCGAAACACAACAGTGCGTTTACACTGCTGTTTGACGGGAGAAATAGACACTGCGGTGGTACCCACCCAGATGGCCTCTCACATATGAGAGACCTACCACCAGTATTACACCAGCAGTACACGTACATATGAAATAAATAATTATGGTGACACATACTTTTCTTGTTTGGGAAACTGAACCCGCAGCATTTAGTTCCTAGCCGGTTCTTAACCAACTGCGCTGCGGTGTTTGCCATTTTTATTTACTTATGAAAATAAATTTTACTAACAATTTGGAAGTCTCCTTAAATATGAATAAAAATGTAACAAAATCTTGAATAATTTTCCAAATGCACGTAAAGTTATATTCTTGCTCTCATATTTTTGTGTTAATCGGTAATATTTTTGATAGTGTAGACAATATGCTGTTGCATAGCTAACCACTTCGCCTTACTACTACTTACTAGTAGATACTTACTACTTCTAGTTACTTTATTTCTATCTCTCTCACTTTCTACCTTTCTCTTTTTCATCTGCCACAAGAAGTCCGATGAAATATAGGCCTCCTTCAAGAATCTTCACATTGACTTGTTGGAAGCCGCCTGCATCCAGCGACTTCCTACAATTTTAGTTAGTTTATCTGTCCTCCTTGTCCTAAATTACTACTTGTATCTATATACCAACAGCTGAGCTTCTGTATCGCGTGCTATAAAAAATAATACAGGTTATCGACCTGAATAATTTAAATACAAGTATGCATGTAATGATTTATTACGTTTAGATATCTTATTAATTGTGCCAGTCGTGACCTTGGTCATAATAAAAATATATTCATTCAGATAGTGTTTCATAAGATCTTTTGATTTGTTCATTAAAGTTTACTACGGAACGTGTTGTAGTGTGAAGAAGAAACGGCGAAAGAAATTATTTTAACAACAAGAAATATCTTTTTTATTGTCGTTTTAATAAATTACAAATTTTAAGTCGGGCCGTAATATATAATATCATAATAAGGTAAAATACCAAAGGCTGTAAAACACATAAAAATCAACTCTGCAAGATATATTGGCTACCGTATGAGGTGTGACACGTATAGCTTGGCAAAAAAGGGTTTTTAATGAGAGTGTTAAGACCGAATTTAATATTAATATGGCAACCCGATATACTATGACGGAAAATGTTTAGAAACTTGTTATTTTTATTTATACCTAGTTGTTCATAGTCTCTTTGTTTATTTTAAATCACAAAAAAAAAACTAAAACAGTTCGATAATGTATAGAACATTGTTGCCATAATAGTTTTTCTATAATGCCTTATGTACTCTTTTTTGCCAATTTATAGTACTGTATATCGCATAAGCCGACATAATTGTGTTAACCGTAAATATTAATACCTGCCCTCAGTGGGTACTCTATTTGAATTGCAATGGACTTACAACCCGTAGGTATTCTGAGACTTTGTTGTAAGCATTTATGCACAACTGTAGATTACCGGCTGTTTTAAATTTGCTTATAGCTAAAGTTTTTTAAGGACAATCATAGTGTTTCACCCGCTAGCCCGACACAAAGCAAGTGTTTCGCGTTTCAGGGTTTCCGTTGCACATAGGGATCAAAACAGACTGGTATTTATATCTGTCGACGAGATATAAATGGCACTACACACTAACGGTCGTTCTCTATATCATATCTATCTTTAACTGAGAAAAATGTTTGTGCAGCCCACAAAAAATTGTTTCGAGTCTGGGTGTTTGTGAGACCGAAAAGTCCCTCGTAGTTTCTGATACCCACGTCAAAAGACTGATTTTACTGACAATTGATTTTAATGCGGGGTAAGCATTGTTGGGTGGTTATTTTTTTATTATAGTATAATAAAAATATTTCCTTTCGGCATTTCTTTGCTTTATGAACTGATGATATCAGACTATGGTTAAACATACTTGTATTTGAGTGGTCTAAGGCATAAAGTATACGAATATTAAGAAGCAGATTACACATGAGTTGAAAGTGATGAATGTAATACCAATAAAAATCGATTGCTAAACTTTTATAAACAAATTTTCGTTGCAGTTAATAAATAGACGAAGCCTCAGAATATATGAGGAAAATCAATTTATGTTACAAAATTTAGAGAAGCACACTGCGTATTTTAGCGAACGTATTTTATAAGGTGCTCATACGGTGGCGAAACTGTACGCATTAACTACTGTATAGCAGGTTTGGCGAGGAGCCAAGAGGCCAGACTAAGCCCCTGTAGTTTACAATAGTCGCAGGACTAATCATTTACTAAGTAACACTTCAAACTAATATTCTGTCTGCATTAGTCCAGTGAAGTTGCAGTTTTGTTTTAGCGTTACGATTTTTTTAATTAATAAAATTAAAAATTCTTGATTAGGATACCTACCTTTAATGAAAACCAAGGAAATCTTAACAATTAAAATAAATCTATGAGAAACTGAGATATTAAAACTGAGGAATACTTTCACCGACTGAAAAAAATCAATTAATAATAATAATAATAAATCTTTACTAGACAGAAATCAGTTAACAATTTGGTAAAAGCATAATTAAACTAAAACAGGGAATTTCTTAAACTAAAATGCAACACTTTTTAAGTGTACCCAAACTATTCAAGCATGGTTCTTGGGAAACAAAAAAAAAAAACATTACTAAAAGACATTGCAATAAATATAAAAAAGAACACAAAAACAAAACGAACTTATTGCTTAAAATTAAAACGTTATATTGTTTTATTCATTATACAAGGTAACCACAGAGATTTAGAAGTACCTACACAAAAAGACTTATAAACTATAATAAATAAATTGTTGATATTATTTTCAATGTCTTTTTATGCACAAATGTTACTTAAATTGAAACGCCGCCAAAACTCGGATGATTTTGAATTATTATGGTATTTATGCGGCTGTAGTAGTCACATTATTTCATGAGCGTCTTCCTTCAAATAAGACTTAAAGAGAGAACTTTTCTTAAGGTAGGCAGCGCCTTTGTTGAGCTGGATACTGGATTATGTGTGCCTGGTATTACGAAGGTCTATGGGCAGCGCAGCGGTAGCCGCTTTTCATCAGTCGGGGCGCTAGCTCGTCGGGCAATAATAAATAAAACTTAGATACTATATTACTATAACGAGTGTCTTTTTCTGTCTCACAAATACCCAGACCCGAAAGGAATACCTGTGGATTACACAAATATTTGGCTCAGAGATTTCATAGACGCCTTCTAACCAACTGTCTGCTGCTTTTGCTGCGCCAACTGTCAACTGCGCCACAGAGACTGTCGAAATCGTAGTTATAATTGGGTGATGATACGCTCTACATTATATGTTATGAAACGCAAAACAATTGCGTGGATCAAGAGGAAGGATTATTCACCATTGTAAGTAAGGGGTAGGCAGAGGTACCTTGCCTTTTTCATCCACTATCGTTATATCGGACACAAATTACTGACTTCGGGCTGATAATGATAGAAAAGTTCAAAATTACTTAACCCGACCCGAAAGTCGAACCCGAGACCGGAGCTTTGCAACCATACCGTAGTACAATTGCGCCACCGAAACAGTAATACGATTATCATACCATCAATAAAGATTTATTATTATTTTTGTTGTAGTTGTTTTGTTATTTTAGGGTACTCACGGCGTCCAAACAGCTAACTGATTAAGATAAACTCGCCGTTGTTATTCAGAGCGGATACCTCGTTTACTATTTCGAAGCCGTCTTCAATGATACCTTCGCCTAGTTGAGGTCAACATACAATCACATTGTAAAGAATACAATTTAAAAAAAAATTAAAATAAAGTCAAGTTAATTGAGCATTTCTGCGATGTGTACTTTATTGCAATTATCAATCATATTATAGTCGCGTTGTACTTAAATAGAATACTAAAGAATGTAGGTAAGGAATTTTTAAGTGTTTACCAATAGATAAAACGGTTTTTTCTTTGGTGTTAGCTCATACTCTAGGGATTGAAATGAAAATGAAATGAAAAATGAAAATGTGATTCACAGAAATATTAGTTATCTTATGTGGTCAAGTAGTAGCATCAGGCGAAACAAGCAGTTTGTAATTCATGGTGTTGTTTGGTTTTGCTACTGTGCGAACTGTACTGTACTGTGCGAATGACATACTCGCCTCGCCATTCATTGAAAAAAAAAACCATTTTCACAATAACTTGCCCGTAAACAATGCTTAATGACATTATACTAATGCGGTCAAAGTGAGAAATAGAGCGATACACCGATAAAAAGTTTCTGAATTAGTGTTTGTTATATCAAAACATATTCCTTGCCAAGTGTGCCAAAATCCACAAACAAGTCATAAAAAATATACAAGATTCCTTTGCACTATATATTTTATATTACCTTGATTTTGTTATAGCTGAATCCTATCCTTCTCATTATCACTAATATTATTAAGACGAAATTTTGTGTGTTTGTTACTTCTTTACGGTTAAACGGCTGGACCAACTTGAATGTAATCCAAAAAAAGGTAGTGGTATAGAAGTAGCCTGAGCTTTGTTTTACCTCTGTTTTGTTTTAGGCTACTTTAAATCCAAAAAAGGTAGTGTTCCCGTGAGATGAGAAAGGAATCTTCCTGCTCAAACAGATGGACCAATTTTAATGAAGTTTGTCATAGAAATAGCTGTTACCCTGGATGTACGAATATTATGCTATTTAGTCTCGAAAAATATATTGTTTCCCTGGGACGAGCAAGAAATTCAATAGATACGCATGATTCCTTCTCTTTCAAATTCGGTGGGATAGGACGGGATATAGGGCGTATAAAATGGGATGTAAGAGGATAGTATTCCATGTCTTTCTGGTCTGATAATCGTAACAGTTTAAAAGTTAATAATTAAAATTAATTAGGAGATAATATATTGGTCCTGCCTTGTTATTTCGATTTTATAAAAATCTATTAGGCACATATCAATTAGTTTTCGGACAGGAAAAAGCGACTAAAAGAGGCCATAGTTTACTATAACGAACGTCGCTAGGAGACAAAACATAAAATAAAAATTTTGTTATTCCATTGTAATATTACTATTGTACTGTACTGTATTAACCCATATACGTCCCACTGCAGAGCACGGGCCTACACTACAATCGAAAATTCAATTGAGAGTTGTTAGGCCATATAGTCCCCCACGCGGGCCTATTGCGGGTTGGCGTACTTTACACACCAATTTTTTTACAAATCGCTATGGTATGTAGTTTCCTCACGATGTTTTCCTTCACCGTTATAGTGCGTGGTGATTGACTATCAATTCACATATGACTCCGAAATGTCAAAGGCTCCACAGGATTTGAACACGCGTCCACCGAGAACATGTTAGCAACCTTTAGTGTGTTACCAACAGACCACCACGCACTTCTTGCTGTTGATGATCAGTGTATGTCCTCAAAAAGGCTTTAGCGCTAGTATCTTTCGTATAAAATCAATTGAAGTATTCTTAAACAGAATTCAAGGTCTTACCAGACAGCCAGCTGGACAGTACAGCGACATTACGCTGACGGGTCACATTGAATTATAAAGCGCCATACACACCAAACTTGCCGGGCCGGTGACACAATCCGTCAAGATGCCGCAAAGAATCATGCAATAAGCACCCGCACACCGCCGACATGAGATTTGAATGACATCTGAGTTGCAGCCTCCGTGGTACAGGCGGTAAGGCGCCGCCTGTGAAACGAGTGGCCCGATCCCCGCACCGAGAAAAATGTTTGTGCGGACCACAAATATTTGTTTCCGGTCTAAGTGTTTGTGAGACCGAAAAATCTCATAGTCTCTGATACCCACAACAGAAGACTCGATCTGAGTCACTCAGATCGAGTCTTGTTTATTTATTTCTCCAATGGAAGCATTCTGTTTGGCATAACGTCAACAATGTCATAAAAAAGTTCCTCATGTTATGTTGATGCTGCGCTGCCATGTCACATGTGTGTCATGTCTGTTTTCCGACTTGCAATCAGTGAAGCTACCAGCCTATATCGCGAACAAAAAGTTGCAGACATAGCCCGGTCGGTGCCTTTGGTGTGTAATGCGCTTAATATATTCGTTAGTATGGATGGTGCTTAGACATAGAGCCGTCGCGTTTCCATCGCGCGACGATATGGTGCCGTATGACATGTCAACTAAAATTACAATTCATTACGACCCGATAGCATCGAGTTGTTGTTCCATTCCGCCCGTTGTGTGGCGAGACCATAACTTCCATTTTTTAAAATTCAATATGGAATGTTATATTTCAATGTCTATTCTTATAATTCAAACATTAATTTCTCCCACATTTACGATTTAGATAAAATCCTTGCAATCTTCGCGGATTACCTTTATAGCATGCATACAGAAAGAAATTGCAGAATATTTTCACATATTCACAGTTTAAATGCGAACCGCAAACCGACTCTCATATCTCACGCATAATGTTAGTTTTAAGATAGATTTTTCGTATGACTGAACTTAACATGACTAAAGTTCAGCTATTCAAAATTTTAATTTGTAGACTTAACTTTAAAGTAAAGGATTTATCAAGGTAAGCTTGGTTGGCTCTTCGTATTTATATCTGTAATATGGAAGTTGTGAAACCCATCGTTAAGTGAGTAGTTTACATTTTAACACAAAATATATTCAGTTATGTAAATATGCATTGTTTTTTGTGCGCATTAATAAATAGCATTTTTCACTACTCTATTTTCGTGAAAACCCCATCACACAATTTTATTTTTTTATTATTTTCTTTTTTTTTACCTCTCAGAAAACATAAAAAATATATTATATAATACAAAAATTGTAATTTATTTATCAATAAAAGTCATTGCCACTCAAACAAATACTCTTTTGCTCAAAACATTTTAACATTTCACTGATTATCCTTGCATTGAGCAGTACTTAATAATTCGATATTTTATTACCTACATAATACTTTCAGGCCGTATGCATCGACAAGGCTGCACGTGAGTTTAAACGAAATACTTCCATCCAACTCACCTAATTAGGGTCAAGGCACACATGTAACCTAAGAAAGGAAAAGAAAGACGGAAATAAAAGCTTATTAATGCTTTTTTAAATTTTATTTGTTTACTAGTTGTCAGGCAAGGTTACGACTGGATGGATTTTTTTTTATATTTGGCTTTACTACTCTAGTTGTTATTGAACTTAACATCAAACTGGCGGTATTATTATCGTTAGGCACAGACAGCGACCACTGTACACGATGGTGAAAACATAGACGATGGATGGATAAAAAGAAAAAGAGCTATGAACGGAGGCTCCGTGGCGCAGTTGGTTAGAAGCCGCGCCGGCTGTGAAACGAGAGGCCGCGGGTTCGATCCCCGCACCGAAACATATATAAATTGTGCTTGTGTTTGTGAGACCGAAAAGTCTCTAGTAGTTCCTGGTACCCATATACTCGATCTAAGTGTGGGGTCAGGACTATGTATGTGACTATCGGGTGTATTTACTATTACATAAAGAGCTATACATTGCTGGTTTTTTTTTACTGTCCCGCCCTCACACCCGTCTCTGCAACACCTGTAAGCCAGGATCAACAGTGGCACGCAATGTAATGACACCGAGCATTGAAGCTCGGCGAGTCTTCGGGAATGTTTAACTTGTCTTTAACCCGCAACAAAATTAATCAGAAAGTTAAATTAATAGGAGGAGTTGGAAATAAATTATTGTCCACTTCCCTCCGTGCAAAGCGGGTGACAAAACAATGGACTAAAGAGGCAAATAACCTCGCAAAAAGACTTTTACAGCCGGAGAAGCCAGCCGTAAAGCACCACGGATCAAATTATTATTACCTTAAAATGGGACCTATTTATGTGAGCTGTTATACTTGATTCCAGTAATATGTGTGGCAAAAACGCCGGAAAGCACGGAAGTTCTTCCTAGTCTCTACAAGGTCCATGTAGTATACAACTCCAGATGATATTTGCATACTATCCAGCCTGGTTTTACGCTCATTCTGCCAAAGACTACACTCCTAAAGTATATGATGCGCGGATTGTTCATATTCACAATTAGATGTTGAACACGGGCACGCAGGCGATTCGACAAGCTTAAAAGAATGTAGTTTAGATTGAAAGTTACCATGGCCCGTGAGGAACTGTGATATGCAATAATCGACATCTAGCCAAGTGTTTGTCAAACGATCACGCACGCAAGGAAAATATTGATATAAATGCCGTCCCTTCAAAGATATTTCCCATCTATTTTTCCATTCATCTAATAGTTCGCTATATACCACTGAAAGCGGTTTAAATAATCTGTCAACTTTTAAAAGTTCACGTGCGGTTAAAAATCTTTTATCCATATTCTCCCTAGTAGAGTAATACATGGCGGCGCGACGTTGCACCTCCAGGTCGACTGGAAGTACACCCGCCAGGACAGGCAAAGCTTCCGTACTAACAGTTCTATATGCCTTACACAAGAATATCAACGCCAAACGTTGGCTCTGGAGCAGTTTTCTTCCCACAGCACCGATAGTAGCCCTGTCAGCCCATACGGGAGATCCATAACAAATACATCCTAAATAAGTTGCTACATAGTTGATTTTTAGTCTATTGAAAAATAACCCCCACGTGGATTTCGTGTTAAAGCAAAGAAGTTCCTTTTTATACTTTTCCCCGACGCTCTTAATATGTTCAAGAAAGGAAAAATTCCTTTCCAAAATTAAACCATGTGCATTGCTGGTTACTTAATCATAGCTATCTCAGCGTAGCAGACATTTATAGCAATCGTTATCGTCATTTCCTTCTTTTCCTTCTACTTAGGCATTAGCCCAGCTAATGCTCGGCCTTAAAATCGAAAACATGACCTTGACTTTGTCAAGGCATGTATCGGAAAGTTATTAAAAATCGGCCAAAAAAGACCTTAAATGGCTCTAAAGGTGTTCAGGTTAATTTTACTTTATGGCGCTTTTCAATCAACTTAATGATTAATACTATAAAATATTATTCTTCCGTTTTTTAAACATCGGATGTTAATATCCGGAATGAGGACGAATTATTGGGTTGTCAAAAAGGAATAAACCAGATTATTTTCGGTGACATTATACTGACCGTGGCAAGTAGGTACTTTAACATTGATTACACGTTGTATTAAACGTTATACTTCCTTTACAGGGCATTTATTGTTTCACGATGACCACTTTCGTAAAGATAGTATTACTATATCATCATCATCATTTTATTGGTGGTAGGTCTGGATAGGTACCACCACAATGTCCATTTCTCGCGCCAAACAGCAGTGCTGTGTTTCGGTTTTAAGGATATTATAGCCAGAATAACTACTGGACATATTGAGACTTAACATCTTATGTCTCAGGATGGCGAGCGCAGTGGAGTGCCAAGAATTGCTTTGTAATTTAAGGCGTTGTTTGGTTTTGCTATTGTTCATGAGCAGCCGTATCGCTTACCTTCAGGCGAACGGCATGCTTGTCTCACCATTCAGTGAAAAAAAAAACATCAGCCTTTTGTTGTCTACTGCTGGACGTAGGCCACTTTTAAATTGCCACAAGTCTTCGGCTTGTCGCATCTAGCATCTGCCAGCGACCTTTTGCAAATCGCCATTCCACTCAGCTGGAGGTTGTCCTATATATACATACAAATATGTATGTGTAACAATATAGTGACTGCAATGCACATGAAAAGGACACAATCCTAATAGAGTATCTACTAGCACGAGCCTGCAATCGAAGGATGATTAAGAGGGGCAAAGCCATATGGTTATAAATAAATACACTCAACAGTCACATACATGGTCCTGACCCCACACTAAGAGCGATTCTTGTAGCGTGGGTATCAGGAACTACGAGAGACTTTCGGTCTCACAAACACCCAGACCCGAAACAAATACCTGTGGTCTACACAAATATTTATTTCAGTGCGAGTATCGAACCCACAGCTTGTCGATTCTAACCAACTGCGCCACGGAGGCTGTCAACCCAGTTGTCAATTCAGTTGTCTGGAAGAGATCGCCGTTAACGATAAGGCCGCCGTTTGTACCTACTAAAGTTATATAAGCCTCTTAGTTGTAAAATTATTTTAAAATATATTGTGTACAATAAAGAATTATAATGAATAAAATAAATAATATTCAGATAATTTTATAAATTAGCAAAGTTCTACTCAATATTTACAAGAGCAGATCAAAACAACGGTTGCTTAAAGCGGACGATTGTTTCGAAACTTTAGCGATTGCTAACAGAATGGATTAGAGGCAAACACAAATGATCAAAGATTGACGTCATCTCAGAACAAAGCAAACAACTTTGTTTATCATTTGTAACTGATGTAAATATACCGAGAATTTGATGATTTCCTTTGAATCAGGTGGGTTGTATGACGCATTTAAAATATATTTTCTAATGAAATATTATACGTCGATATCTATAAATAAATGACAATAAATTCGAGTGAAGTGATGTGTGAGCTGCCGGATATCCGGTTTGAAACATTACTTAGAAAACTCCGTCGACAAATAACAACTAGGTACATTTTTCTTCAGCCTAACCTCATCCCACACACGAATGAGATATTGCTGAATGCGTGGCTCTACAACTTTCACATCAGCGACTTGTATAACGGTAATCCTTTAGAACAAACCTATAATTTCCTACGTTTGTCATAGTCATATAATAAACTTCAAATCCTTACCTTCGAAAAATATGAATCCATAAAACATTTTGTCACTTTCTTGTTACCAAAAGAATATTAGTCAATAGTATTGCGCTATCTCTTACACCGGGGCTCTATCTGTATTACAAATTAATTTTGATTTATAAAACAATCGATTACTATTTATACACAGTTTAAAAATATAACTTCATTAATCACTTTGGGGTAAGCGATACGTACTCATACATACTACATAGTAAGGAAGATTGTATGGTTACGGATATAGAAGGCTGTCGCAGACATGTAGTGGGTAATCATATAAAGCATTTGGAACTAGAAAATCAATATAGCTGGTTCTGTAAACGAAGGATAATTTTCACAACCCTTGGTCATCTGAAATAACTCAACGGAAGTGCATTCAATCCTTATGATCTAAGACTTTGCGATCCCTGGTTCAAATCCAGATTTCGGTAATTACAGCATCTCTAAGTGTTTTTATTACTTCTATTACACAACGTTCTATTAAATTATATCGACATTAAAATAAATGTTCACAAATGTATACTTTTACTATCGTAAAAAATACAAAATATGAATATCATTTTCAATGTCCTTTTGATAAAATGTATTTTTATATCACCTCTTTTTTTTGTTTATTACGTTAGAATTCTTAAAAAGTTTTATTTGATGCAAATTTCAAACACGGCTTGAGATGATTGCAAACAGAATTATATGAAATTTAAGCAAACTTGGCTACTCTAGTCTCTACTACCCGCATTTAGTATTAAATTCTAACTCAAATTGCAATAATTACAAAGGAATCTAGATAACGTACCGTTGAATGTTATTTTCAATGGAACAGTCTTTAGCGTTCAGCCCGAGAGTCGAGCATTAATAATTTAATTAATCTGTTGGAGCAATAGCTTTGTGGCCGCGTTGCTCGGTGTTTATGGTAGGAGGGTGCAGCCATAGCTATTAAATTGTTCTAAATGTATATTTTAGGTACTTTAAGTAGATATTAGAAACAGTTAAAAAAATATTAAATGAGAGGGAACCCACTTTTAGGCCTATTTTTAACATTTTCATTTGTACTACAAAGTCAACTCCAACTTATTCAAAAATGTAAAAAAAAATCGATTTAACAGTTTTTCCTGTCAATGAGTAAGTTTCATAATAATTTTTGTGTTTTTTTTCCCTTGGGTCTTTGACACATTGAATTTGCCAGCAGATACCGTTTATCGTATTTTTAATGTATTTTAATGATTATGGGATTATTCTGATTGTCACGGGTGTGATTTAAGCACCAAATGACTACATATTAGCGTGAATAAGGAGCCATACACTCTTCTATAATGGAGAGTACCATTGAAGAAGCTAAATACTATATTCCATCGCGCCAGTATTTTGCGATTCATCGAACTTCACATATAAATAAATACACCCAACAGTCACATACATAGTCCTGATTCCAAACCAAGATCGAGTCTTATGTCGTGCCTGTGGATCACACAAATATTTGTTGCGATGCGGGGATCGAACCCGCGGCCTCTCCTTTCACAGTCGGCGTCTAACTAATTGCACTTCGGAGGCTGTTAAACACACCAAAGAATTAATCTTACAAATTAAACTTCAAACTAAGTAAAAATCGTTTTGGTATACGAGTAGTAAATATTTATGTTATACTCGTATTCCAATGGCTTTAAAATAATGTGAGAATATTGAACATAAATACACTAGCTATTTCTCTCGGCTTCTCTCTCGTCAATCCAGGTTTTGCAAATCAATCAAAGTTTTGTCTGACAGATGAAGCATTCACGTAATTTTCTATCCTTGGTAACATACATCACACCCTATCACATCGTGGGACGGAACATACAAAGGCGAAATGTGGGTTTCCTGGCAGCTCTGCCTACCCCACTGGGATAAAAAGGCGTGAGTTTATGTATGTATGTAAAAGTAAAAGTAATACTCGTACTTTTCCTACATGAAAAATATTTCATATCCTTTTCTATACTCATGACAACATATATGCAAAATGTCATGATGATCGATTGAGTAGTCCAGACTAGCGCCATAAATCGTTATTAATCGTAACAAACAAACTCAAATTTGCGTTTATTATTAAGTATTTGAAACAATTGTATATCTGAACACCTGCAAACCATTTAGCTTTTCACGGTATTTACAAAACCAACATTTTAACAGAATTTTATATTACGAAATAGCTTTGCCGACGTATTAAATTTATAGCCAGAACAAAATGTGGAAGAAAATTGTTGTGAATAATTTTTAAAATATTTTTATTTTAATTCCATTGGCGCTGGAACCGCGCGTTGTTGACAAAGTGGCATAAAGATAAATAGTCTTTCATTTTCAATTAAATACATATTTCATAGGTGTACCTATATTAGCTTTAAATATGAATACTTAATTATGTTTTCTTTTTTATTACAAGCATTGGTGAGACGATCACGTCATTCGCCTGACGGTAAGCGGTACGACCGCTCATGGACAGTAGCTAAACTAAACAACACTATTAATTACAAGCCAATGATTGGCATTCCACTGAGCTCGCCATTCTGAGATATATTATGATGTTAAGCCTCACTATGTCCAGTAGTTACTCTTGATGCAATTTTCTTCAAACTGGAATACAACAGTGCATTTACACCACTGTTTAGCGAGAGAAAAAATTATTGTAGTAGTTCGTACCAGTAAAGTTTAGATAAAACGGTTACATCGTGAAGCTTCCAGGTTAGATAGTTAAGGACAAGACATAAAAACATCAAGGTCCTCTTTGCCTAAGAAAATATGTTCATTTAACTGATTATAGCTAAAGTGACCAAAATTTGCGTAATAAATTCGCAATAGACGAACTTATAACTTAATAAGGTCCACTAATCGATGGCCAATATCTTAAGTCATCGAAATCTCCTTTAAAATATGGATTACACATGCACTGAGCTTTAGATCAATTAGAAGTAAACCAGCTTTAGATTGTACGTCTGGTCTTATGAACCGAGTTAAAGAGGCTTCAGGAATCAGGCAAAACATATTCTCAGCATAAATTACGATGGTGATAGGAAGGTCCTGTGGTCAGGGTTCCATAGTATTGTATTTTATATAGCTTAGAATATTTTTTTGTATGATAAGTGTAATTGGCAGTGAACTGGGCACGTAGAACTATTGACTGCTCGGGCTGAAAGGTTCCGGAGTGGAGGCCACGTACAAGCGAGTGATGTGTCGTAAACTCACTGACTAGGTGATCGCGCAATTTGATAAAGGTCTTAGGAAGTCGCTAGATGCACTTCGCTTCCAACAAGTCTATGTTGCGATCCTTGAGGCCTATGTTCAGTAGTGGTCTTCCTGTGGATGAAGAAAGATCTCTTTCTCTCTCTCTCTTCAGTATATTATAGAAATGATAGATGTGTTTATAGAAAGGGCATGATACACAAAGTTATAGACGGTGGAGATACATTTTGTTACTGATATGGTGTTGTTGAGGTCGTTATATGTATAGTATTAACAGTGGGGAGACTTTGCTCAAGAGGCTATTATTGCACCACAAAATAGACTTGCATAGGACAATAATACGTTTGCTGTATTTTTCTCCAATATTCTTTCTGTTTATTAATCTGAATCGTAGCGTAGACTCTATCTCTAAAAAACATTGAACAAAAATCATCCGCTATTCCCAAAACGATCATAATCAAAAGCGGGTGCGTTTCATATTCTCCTAGTGACTAGGCAGTCTGAATGGCACATATATAAGAGGATCTCAATTTCGCAGCGGCCTCAATATCATCACGGATAGCTAAAACGAACGCACTTGAACTAAATGTTCCACCGGCGTAATTGAACCGGATGGTCCTGCCAACTGCCGGGCATCCGAAAATTGCATCCGAGTACTTCGATGCTATGTTCCTTTATTACTTTTTGGTTTAGTAGTTTTTGGGCAGAATTGCATACGAGTCAGATACGCACTAACACTGTTAAGGTGAGGTGGGTTGTGTTCACAAAAATGAGTGTTTATGCTAATACTAACAGCTATGAAAAGGTTCAATGAAAATAATATTAAGGAGCATCTCTTATCCAGTATACAGTACAGAGATGTAGAAGTAAACTATAAATATACCTACAAATATCCGATTACAGCTATAATGGAATATAAAACACGTTAATAAATAGAGTCACCATATTTTAATTGATTTTAATCCAATGTGACAAAAATATATTTTACATCAAGAAAAGCGAACATTATAACAGGTGTTCAAATACACTACGTCACCTTAATTTAAAACGACTTTGTAGTTCATTTCGTATCTTAGCAGAAAAAAACTCTTTTGAGAGCTCTATTCATCCTCCTATTTCATGGAGCTGAAGTAGTTGTACTGCAAGCATCCATCGACTTGTATCAAGGCGCCACTCACGAGTCTGCTGTTGTCACTGGCAACATGAACCACCATGTTGGCGATGTCATCGACATGGCACACTTGACCCATTGGTATCATCTTCTCAGCACCTTGGCGCATTTCCTCACAAACTTCATCTGACCAACCCGTTGCCCGTTGCAGGAATGTTGTATCCTTAAATATTCATTGTTAGGATTAGCAAAACATGGTTTTTTTATTGCTATGAATGGCGAGACGAGCATGCCGACATACGACCGCTCATAAACAGTAGCAAAAACAAACAACACCTTGAATTACAAAGCAATACTTGACATTCCTCTGCGCAAGCCATCTAGACACATAAGATCTTAAGCCTTATTATGTCCAGGAGTTACTTTGGCTACAATGTTCTTCAACGAAACACAACAAATATTATGTTAAATGGTGTAATAGATGATGTATATTTTTTGGAGAGGTTGTTGATGATGATGATTCTGATGAATATCATAATATAAAATTAATAATCACCTGCAGCCACAACAAGTTTTAGCTGACCATAACAAGTAGGTCTCCTGAAGAATTCAATTACAAGATTGACACTGTATGCAATCAATACTAGTCAAGTTCAAGATGTAGCTTGACGAATGCTTCAAGCTACATCTTGAACTTGACTGACTTGACAAGCGTTAATGTTCAGCGTCATCCATTGATGACGCTGAACATTAACTGCTTTTATTCATAGATACGACGAGAACGACTTATGAATTCAGTTTGAAAGAAAAACACAAAATATTTTTAAACTGAAATAGGTTTTAAAAATGTCTATGAATAAGGCGATAAGTCTATGTCACAATGATATTCAGAATATGCGAAATATGAACAAATATATTATTTTCAAGAAGTACACAAAATAGCAACTTACTCCGTCAAGTTAAATGTCAAGATCTCTAATAAAGATGTTAGTCTAAATTTAGAAAATAAAATATTTGCCTTTCCCGAGTTAAACAATTTAGAAATATAATATTAAAATACCAACGGTTATTCCTGGGCTGACTGTATTAACTCTGACTCCTTTGGGAGCCAGTTCAAGGGCGATACAGCGGCTGAAATGATCCAAGGCTGCCTGTAATGAGAAAAGACGTCGTAGCTCTTAAGCGTTGTAGTAGCACATTACCTATTGTAATAGACACAGGCTTAAGAAACACAAGATTAAGAAATCCCAGGAGTTCTGACGTCGCTAAAATTTCGTACATTTTATTCTTTTCTTTTTGTTTATTCTATTATACTTATGAGGGAAAGTACATCTTTTTGGTCTTTGTAATTTGGCGCGAACCTAATTTTACTACAAAATTGCTTTACCAAATATTGTGAACATATTATCTGGAATCATATGTTCACAATATTTGGTAAAGCATTATTTGTTTTAATGATTGGTACTATTGAAAGCATAAACAAAGGTTATGCATATATTAAGGTATAACAAATAAACAATATGGTTTTACTTGCTTTAATTAATTTAATAAATTTTAAAAAGTCTTACCTTAGACATGCTGTACGGTAAACTACCAACAGTCACAGCAGTTCCGACGACACTGGAGATATTCACAATATTTCCTTTAGACTCAATAAGGGTGGGTACTAGAAGTCTGGTCAAATTGTAGATACCACGCACGTTTACTGAAAAGATTTTATCAAACATTTCCATGTCGGCATTTGTGAGAGTACTTGCCGCACCAATTCCTGCGTTGTTGACTAAGATATCTAACCTAAAAATTAAAGATTCACTGATGCAGATGTTTACTCTTTTTCCGGGTAATAAATATTTCATAATTATATGCTAGAATATATAAAGGAGATTTAATAAAGATGTGCCTATATACCTACAAATATTTTCATCCATGCAATTTGAAAAACGATTTACAAAATATTATTCTGAATTGTTAAAGACACCTTTCCTTACCATTGAACACTTGACTTACTTTTTTTATATAGTTTTAAATTCAAAACCTATAGACTGCTAGCTTCCAAATCAGTAAAATGCTCACCTTTTGAAATGCTCCAGTACTGTTTCAACTACCTTTTTGCATCCTTCATCAGTGCCCAGATCAGCAACAATTACTAGTGCTTTTATCCCTTTTGCTTCTTCACACTTTTTAGCTACATTTTGTAAATTAGCCTCGTTTCTTCCTACAACTGCTAATGTAGCACCATATTTAGCAAACGTTAAAGCAATTGCTTCGCCAATACCAGCGCTAGCACCTGTCACAAGAACTATTTTGTTTGAAAATTCATAATTCATTTTGAATGAATTATTTTAAAGATTTTTTTACACGAACTATATTACTTTAAAGTTGTACGTCAAATTGATTTGATAGTCGGTTCGATATTAAATATTAATTTATGAAATGATACTTTTAATGTACAATTCAGTATTACTAATTGCAGATGTTCTTTTGTCATAAAACTTTTAGGGCACAACACATTGTTTTACTGTTTATTCAGTTGACAAAATAATGAAATGTTTTTTCAGCTTTAATAATGAACCTGAAAATATAGCCTAATAAAAATGCACCTACGGTCTACTGAAGCTGTGAATTTCTATGAGTAAGTTTACTTACTTTAAGTAAGCCGTTTTATGGAGAACATGCTTTAAACAAGATAACTAGTTAATGCTCTTTTTTATAGCTTTGAATGACAAGACGAACATGCCGTTTGCCTGATGGTAAGCGATACGGCCACTCGTGAAGAGTGGCAAAACTAAACAATACCTTGAATTACAAAGTAATGCTTGGCATTCCACTGCGCTCGCCACCCTGAGACATAAGATTTTAAGTCTCAATATGTTCAGTAGTTACTCTGGCTACAACGTCCTTTACTCCGAAACACAACACTGCTTAAAACTTAAAACCATTGTCTTCCAAACATCATAAACTATACCAAAAACATTTAAATAGTAAAATAAATTGCACAAATATTAGATCACTATACCAAAAAGTTAATTATAACTACTCTCTCATACCAACAGGCACAAAAAATATTCCAACATGACTCTAAAATTGTGATGTTCACCTTGTCGCGTTCATTTTTGACTGTCACGTCAAAGTAAATGTTTGTGTGATCCACAAGTGTTTGTATGGGGCCTGTGCGTCCAACGTATTTCGGTCAAACTCGAGACTTCAAACTTATGTGCAGTCAGGACTGTGTGACCACTGTTGGAGGTATAAATAAGGGTTACTCTAAATAGATATAAAGTCCGCCAACCCGCGCTATGCCAGCGTGGTAGAATATATGGCTTAACCACTCTCAATCGTACTCTTGATTGTAGAGACGACCCGTGCCCTGCAGTGGGACGTATATGGACTGATACAGCACAAGTAAATAGTAGATAATATAATATTTATTTATGTTTTTTCGGATATGGTTATTGAGCAATAAATCATTATTAATATGACGGCGCATTTGACAAGAGGGGTAAACGTTGGGAGCTGTCACCGTCGTTTTACTCTCTGACGCGACACCCGGTGCTAGTGCGACAGGAACCATGATTACCAGCAAGAGCGGCGATCAGATCATATCGAACTAACGCGCTACGTGCTTGGTGGAGTGTTACGTGATTTAGTGTACTCAGTTCAATAGCTATGTTATTAATTCCAAATCACGTGTAGCGTTTTATTCTCCTCGCCCGAATACCCACGCCTACCTGCCTGATGAAACCTACTGATACTGAAGTACCCTCTGTCATCCCTACAAATATTTATTTCACTTTTTATATTCATAAACAACAAAAACATACACAACTATATTTTCTTTTTCTAATTCGTCACCTCAATACAGAATTACCCGACAGTTGTCGCTGGCGATAAATAATAATATTTTAGCGATATCATCACCGTTGCAGATTTCAATTTGTATTGGCCTATTAGCCTTGGACCCTATTCCTATGTTCTTCATTACGACGACCCTTAGAGAAAGTTAAAAGTATTTGCTACTTTATACAATAAATAACACAATATAGTCCACTGTTGTTTTATAGCAGTGAACTTTCTCAAAGAGAGAGAGAGAGTTATACATACTTTTACTGGACATACAAGACTGCTACCGAAAACGAAGCCGGGTGGTAGTTTTATTGACTACGAACACAATGCCACTAAAATTTTGTAAACAAATAGGACATTTTTTTTTACAATTTTTTAAATATCATCATTTTTGAGTGCTAAATCCATAGTTTTTGTTAAAATAATAATTTAAACTCTTTTATATTTTAGAGTCTTTATAAATGAAAGGGTATCCACTATTATTTCAGGAAAAAATGTATTTACCACTCAAATACGAACGGAAAAAAAAAAAGAAAAAATCGTCGCTTTTTTCTGCAACATTTTCTATTGCATTGTGTCTAAAGTCGCTTAAACTACCACCCGGCTTCGGTTCCGGTAGCAGTCTTGATATACCCTGTATTTGTAGATTTGATGTTTGTGAAAAGTGCTTCAATAAACTGTAAACTTAAGAGCTGCCTATTAATTATAGAGACACTTTGGATTAGCAGTCAGACGGTTAAAATATTGCATTTATCAAGATTGCACTTTGCTTGGATAGTATTTTTTTTAAATAAACACTTTCTAAATTAATCTACTATTCATTTGCCTGTGGTCTGATATCCTTTATCCTTCCACTGATCAGCAACAAAGGGCACAACTTACTGTCCTTTCTCCTGTTCGCCTCTTCGAGCAACATCTCTGTTGTGCAACATCTGGGCAACAAGTTAGCTGCATTTCTACTAAAATTGCCAGTCGTGCACCACATTTGGCAAATAATAGTGGAGTGCGTTTACCAATACCAGCACTCACTCCAGTAATTGATAGTCAATCACCATGATAGTCAATCACCATGCACTAAAAGCGGTGAAGGAAAACATTGTGAGGAAACCTGCATACCATAATGATTTATAATAATTTCTATGGTATGTATGTCCGCCAACCCGCACTAGACTGAGCGTGGGGACTATATGGGTTGATACAGATACAGATATAGTGAAATTGCTTCCTTTGTAAAAAGTCTATAAAAATCGTGAAACGTAAGTAATATGTCTACTATCCAGCTACTTATTGGTAGCAATTGCTGTTTTATGTTTTTAAGTATTACGTATATCAAATTATATTTCATGGCCTATTTATGTTTATTAGCAAAACATTGGATAATAGTGTCAATATTTTAATAATTTTGCAACTTCACATTGATAGGTAATATATAAATAACTAATTTGATAAGACATACACTTTTTTTTTATTACTATGAAAGGCGAGACGAGCATGCCATTCGCCTGATGGTAAGCGATACGACCGCTCATGAACAGTAGCAAAACCAAACAACACCTTGAATTACAAAGGAATGCTTGGCATTCCACTGCGCTCGCCATCCTGAGACATAAGATGTTAAGTCTCAATATGTCCAGTAGTTACTCTGGCTACAATGCCTTTCAACCCGAAACACAACAGTGCGTTTACACTGCTGTTTGACGGGAGAAATAGACACTGCGGTGGTACCCACCCAGATGGCCTCTCACATATGAGAGACCTACCACCAGTAAACACCTTGACGACGTAAGACACCTTGTCTTAGGTGTAACATTTTTTTAAAAGGTTTTATATTTTTGCTTAGATAAACTTCTATTTCTTTAGAAGATTTAGTCATTGTATAAATACCAATATTAGGCTACAACATAGTGACAAAGCCCATTCTAAACATACAGTTACATATTACATACGTTTACGTACTTTATTACGCGAAAAAATTAACTGGTTTGATTGTATTCGAGTTTAATTATTATCAATACTAAAAAGAGATTCGAATGTATTAATTGCAAACACATCGCATAAATTAGCCGACCTGTAACGATTTTTCTCGACAAAACCACATATAAATCGAGTGTCCCAACGGGATATTTTCTCGGCGTGCATTGAGAAAACTGTTCCACATACGCGAAAACAATGTATGTTTCAACCTAAAATTTTCTTGAAGTACAGAGAAAGCAGTTATTATATAGCCTAAAATATTTCAAGATAGCTAACGAGAGCTAGCTCTGCTATATTAAACTTGCAGAGTGCAGTTTTATTCCTTGTTGCATTGCTTTGAAAAATATGTTTGAATTTTTTTTGCCAGATACATGCTAGTCATTGATCTTGCGATGAGTGTGGCATGACAATTTTATACTTTTTGTTTTAAAATGAAATGAAATTGAATTTAATGAAATGATCATGTAACGTACATTTTTTTATAACTTTACATTACATGTATAAAAAATGTTCTAACTATTCTATAAATGTAGTGTCAGTGTCAAGATCGAACTATATATGGATTGTTCCAGTGTCTTGTAATAAACCGAGGTTCCTACCGGTTTGTTATTTCATTTTTTATGGTGAAATAGCATTGACGTTCTCAAGTATTGTTGAAAGTAAATATCAAACAAATTTTAGTAATATCATAAACATTTTGTACTTGATCGTTTATTATCTACACGATAATGTACATATATTATACGAGCCACAATTTTTACATTATATTTTGCGTAATATAATTGACTTAAAGTAATTTTACTTACCGTAACTCCAGGAGATACTCTATTAACTCTTACTCCTTTCGCCGCAAGTTCCAGGGTTGTTAATCGGGTGAAGTGGTCCACTGCAGCCTGTAAAAGTTTCGTAATATTTTCATGACGTACTCGTACTTGAGTAATATTTATTAAAAAATAGATAAAGTTATAGACTTATGATCGAGCCCAGTGGCGTGCCATAGGAGAGACCTATGTCCAGCAGTGGACGCGAATAGGCTGATGATGATGATGATGATAGACTTATCTTACTATTTTTCTAGAACATGCAAAATATGTCTTAGAAATTACTATATACTTGTATCATATTATATAATAAAAAGGCCTACATTAAAATAAAACTTAAAATATGTCCCAATGCATGACACATAATATTGTGTTTTTTTTTTTCTCAAACCTTGCTCCTTGCACCTTGCTCATAGCATATGGTAAATTCCCAACTGAGGTTGTAGTCCTAACAATGCCAGAAATATTTATGATGTTACCTATCGATTGGATCAGAGCTGGCACCAATAGTCTTGTCAAGTTGTAGACACCTCTCACGTTAAGGGCAAACATTCTATCATATATATTCATGTATGTTGTTTGTATAGTCGTTTTAGCTCCCATAGCCGCGTTGTTTACGAGGACATCTAGTCTGAAATACGATTGGATTATCTCATCTGTGTCAATGTCGTTCTGGAGAATTCAATGATGGTTGTATTTAAGCTATTTCTTCAATCATTATGCAGTGATAAACAAAAAAAAAAAAAAACAAACAAAAAAACAATATAACCAAACGTAAACGTATTTTATCAAACCCATAAAATACGATACGGTTACAAAGCTGAAGTCTCGGGTTCGAATCTCAGGTCGGGCAAAGTGATATTGGTTTTTTTTTTTATTCAATATCAGCTCTGAGTCAGGAATTTGTGCCCGATATGGTGATAGGCTCGCCCCCTATCACATCGTGGGACGGAACATGCATTATGAAGCGAGAGGCCGTGGGTTCGATCCCCGCACCGAGACAAATATTGGTGTGGTCCATAGATAAATAGAAATGGGCTGATAATGTTATCACTATGTGTTGATATTTGTTACATATTTGTGTGTGTGGGTGTGTGTCATTTTTAAATAAAATAATAGTTTGTGTTACTCTCTCAAAAATTTGCTATCTGTAAGTGAAAGTCCCGTCAAAATAAGTGCAGCTTGAGCATGGTGGCAATAATCCCAACGACAGATAGGTAAGCAAAAAATAAAAAAAAAGGATTTTTGGATAAATGCATACTAAATAGTAATGATCAATATGAATTAAAAAAAAAACCAAAAACCCAACTGGTATCTTCACTTTTCAAAAATACACTTCAATTTTATTTTAAACTAGAGATAATTCAAAAATATATACTGTTACACAAACAACACTTGAAAGACTTAATATTGATAAAATGAATAATATATAATAATAATATATTAAAATGAATAATATATTGACAGCCTTCGTGGCGCAGTTGGTTAGACGCCGCCTGTGAAACGAGAGGCCTCGGGTTTGATCCCCGCACCGGTCTGGGTGTTTGTGAGACCGAAAAGTCGTAGTTCCTGATACCCACGATACAAGACTCGATTTTAGTGTGGGGTCAGGACTATGTATGTGACTGTTGGGTGTTATTTATTATATTATTATTTATATATTAATATGTTCAATACTTATTTATTAAGAAATTTTCAATACACAAAAGAAAAACAATTGTACAAACACAAAGCAAAAAAAGGTAATGCTTAAACTTGTTCCTCTAATTCTGCCTTCCTGTGTGTGGTATAAACAAAGATAATAAAATCAATTGTAAACAACAATATTGGTTTATCACTATTTATCAATATTTTATTTTGATCGTTGATCTAACAGACAGGTGGCTTATCCAAGTTGTACACAAATATACATGATGCAGCATTTTTCATGTTTAGACCCTAATAAAGATAACTAACTGAACTATTGCGCAATATTGATTAATTTTAAGATAGCTACGATAATTGTATTCGGGTACAGGGTATCCATTTCTAAATATAGGAATATACAAGGATATTTACCACCATATCTAAGAGGCAATATAATATCTCTAGTTTAATTTTCTATCATTCTTCATTATAGCATGGCTTAACATAATTATCAATGTTTAAAAAAAAAACTTCGTAATAATTTTCTGGTTGTAGCGGCTCGGCAACTCCCGACCACAATGTGGATGGACGACCTTTCAACGTTTAAGGTTGCAGGAAGTCACTGGAATCAGGCCGCTTATAAAAGTTTGATTTGAAAATGCTTGGAAGCCTATGTTCAGTTACGGAGTTTCTGTGGCTGAAGAGAGAGAGAGAGAGGCTTGGTCCGCTTCACTCGACTGCTGATGCCCTTTACCTTCCTACCTGAGTAGCATCTGATTTTCCAACAAACTTTTGTATACCAATTAAATTCCCCACACCGAAAGTGTTTACATATTCGTGCCAATATGTAAAATATTCTAACATGACTCACAAATTGTGATGTTAACCTTGTCGAGTGCAATTTTGGCTGTCATGTTTACTTATCATCATTTAACATTGGCCGCGAAATTACTCTTCACACAAGAGCGCATAATACAACGTAAATTAGATTATGATATAACTTGAGTAATACATGCCTGTTTCAACAATGCTCTCAGGATATTAAGGAGCCGGGGAGATATATAATATGCCCGCATTTTTCTTTTACACATATCTCCATTTATCATGGCTGAGAAATTATTTGAGCCCCGTGTAAATTTTTAATCGCGTGTGAAGGTTATGTGGCAAATATGGTGAATATTCACCTCAAGATTAAACGAATGAAAGCTACAATATTATATTCAGAAAGCTCGTATTCTGCAATGGGATTGTTGTTATGTAGCTCAATGTTATGATGAAGATGTATTATACACTGTACAGTTGAATAGAATGCTGTCTGACTAACGACGCAAAGGATTATTTGTTATTCAAAAGATTTGTTTCGAGTCTGGAAGACACCGAAAAGTCTCTCGCTGTTTCTAATGCCCACGACACAAGGCTTATATTTAATTATATTTAAATGTAGAATTATGAGTATGTGTGTGACTGTTTTTAAAATACTTGTTGATTGAACAAACATTGATATTTTTGTTTTAAAAGATGAATTTATGTCTTTATTGTTTCTGAATTAAATAGATAACAATTTTGAAGTACGTGTTTTGCAACACCATCTTTATTTTTTACATGTAACTACGAGAATCTATAGGTCACGACTATCTTAGCTATAGCTTATGGCAAGTTGCCCAAGTTGCCAACAGTCACGGCGGATGCCACTATACGTTGATGATTCTCCTTTGATCCTATGGTTGTTGGCGGAAGCAACCCAGTGAGATTGTAGACGCCTCTTACATTGATGGAGATCAAATGTTTACATATTGAGTTATATAGACCACAGATAGAGTCATATAGATGAGATCAAATAGCAGTGTAAATGCACTGTTGTTTTCCAGTTTGGAGGACATTGTAGCCAGAGTTACTACTGGACAAATTGAGACAACGTCTTAGGATGACGAGCGCACTGCAATTCCAAGAATTGTTTTGTAATTCATGGTATTGTTCGGTTTTACTACTGTCCATGAGCGCTCGTATGGCTTACCATCAGGTGAATGGCACGTTTGTCTTGCCATTTATAGCAATAAATAATTGTGCGAGTCGTACCACTGAAAGCTACATACCTATTAGCCGTCTAATACTTCAGAATTTTAGAGAACCTTTTTTTCCCCTCGGATAGTTAAACAATTGCAATCTGACTGGACAGTTTTATTTTGTGTACAAATATTACGTTCTTACTGGCCAAAGAATTGTATTGTGTTATGTATGTTGTGATTTGATTTGTTCATATCCTTCGTCTGTTGCAAGACCAGCAACAATGGGCAAAAATCAAGCAATGCAATGTCAACCACTAATGGGCTACCTACTCGGTAGTAACTGTAAATTTATGAGCCATATAGATTTTATTTCGCCTGTCAAAATAATTTTATCGCTCTTGTCCTAGATAAGTTTATTATTTTGACAAAACTGCCAAACATTATACTATTTAACATAAAGTATATTTCTTATATCTGTAACAATTACACTACAAAAATATTATGTTAAAACTATTTTAATCCTATAGTTACATATACTCGTAGGTACGTACTTTATTATACGAAAAAAAGCTTTATTAACATACTATTATTACTTTGCTTGTATGCATGTGTATAATGTATATAGTATGATATATAATCTTTGAACTCGATTTTCGAGGACTTAGGAATAAATAATTTCAATTTCTATAACCACTAAAAATGTATTGTCTCCTACAATCTTACTCACGGCACGAAATTTAACAGCAAAGCTGTGTTTTAAGTTTGTTTTCTATGAGATGGTGATAGTGATATGATACTACCCATGGCCAGCTGACCCATTGGGTCGGTAGCTGCAACAAACCCCAGGTAGGTAGCATCACTTCTAATGGAATATATTAAAAAAGTGATGTCAGATTGAGATAGCACCATTTTTTTCCCGTACAGTTTTTTTTAACCAACAAATATTTTCACCGAATCTAGGTGCTTCTGCATGTTGGAATTGCGTTTTTTAAACCACGTCAACGTTATGGGATATACGAAAATTCCTAAAGTTTAATATTTCAAAAAACTTGGACTCATACATACAGTGGAAAAATACATAAAAATTACTGAAGTATTTGAAATTATTTTTATTGACTTTTGCTACTTGAGCAAAATGTCTAAAATTATTACAGAATGTTCAGATACAAACTAATGATTTATAATATACAAATTATTAAGATTTTTAATGTAAGCTAATATAAAAATTAACGCATTTAAATAAATAAAAAAACCATAACAATTTAATTAGCTTTTGCCAACAAAGAACGGTAGTTGTACTGTAAGCCTCCATCAATAGCCACGAGAGTTCCAGTAACTAGTCTGCTGTTGTCACTGGCCAGATGTACTACTGTTGCAGCGATGTCCTCAGGAATACATATCTCTCCCATAGGGATCATCTCACAAGCAGCTTGCATCACTTCTTGTTCTTTCTCATCCGTCGCTCCTGTGACGCGTTTGAAGAATTTTGATTTCTGGAATAGAAAAAAAAATAATGCTATACCTGGTATTTACATATAGTAATTTTGAAGTGGATTACCCGACCACTATTGTAGAAGTGATCGATAATAATGACTGATGATTTCTTGTTTGAAAATTCTCATATTCGTTGTAAATTATCTGAGGGCTGGAATTAGTATCCGACATAGAAATAGGCTCGCCTAAATCATATATTGTGGCTGAAATAAGTTCAGCGATATGTATAAGCCACTAGTGACAACTCTGTGTACGTTCTAGTGGATACAGGGATATATATTTAATTTACTGAAACAGTACATTTCAGTATATTGTTTATCGCTGACATAAGTCTCTATAATTCCAAATCGCTCCAATCAAATCTAATCACAAGGGATAAATAATTTTTACTAGTTTAGATTACTATAATGACCGTTATATCAACAGCGAGTTCCATCTTGGCTGTTCTTGTATCTCATAAATAATATCTACGATAGATAACAATACTGCTGTCTCATTTCTCTTGGACTTAGTACAGTGCTATCATCTTCATGTCTTGTACGTATTAATAAAGGATGACTTACTATCAGAATAGCCTCTGACTAATTTGTGCAATCTGTTTCAAATCACTCACAATAATCCCTGATTCTAAAAACGGAGTCAGTAATTGCAACATTGCTTGACGTAATACTGTTGATTTAAGTTAAAAAAATACTTACCGTAACTCCAGGAGACACTGTGTTGACTCTTACTCCTTTCGGTGCAAGTTCCAGGGCTATTAAACGGGTGAAGTGGTCTACCGCAGCCTGTCAATGTACAATATTTCAATGTTATATACGAAAAATATTTACAATAATATTTCTCTACATTGGAAGAACAGTGAAAATAAGTACCGAGGCCTGAAATAAAATATGTAGTACATTTTTACACAAATATATATTTATTTCACACAAAATTCTCACCTTGCTCATAGCATACGGTAAATTTCCTACTGAGGCTGTAGTCCCAACAATACTAGAAATATTGATGATGTTGCCTTTAGATTCGATCAGAGCTGGCACCAATAGTCTTGTCAAATTGTATACACCTCTCACGTTAAGAGCAAACACTCTGTCATATATATCCATATCTGTTGTTTGTATAGTGGTTTTGGCTCCCATTGCCGCGTTGTTGACGAGAACATCTAGCCTGAAATAGGATGGGATTATTTCATCAATTTCTTTTTCTTTATCTTTGTAATTAATAAGATAAGATAAATACACTAACAATCAATTACATAGTCCTGACCCAACACAAAGATCGACTCTTGTGTCAATCAAAAACTATGAGTTTTCGGTCTCACAAACATCCAAACCCGAAACAAATACCTGTGGATCACACAATAATTTGTCTCAGACTGGGGATTGAACCCATTCATGTTTCACAGCTAACGTACAACCAACTACGCCTTGGAGGCTGTCAAAATTTAAATTGCATGGATGTTTGTCATATTATGAGATAAGTGGTCGTCCAATTTTAGCCTAATATAATAAAATATACTTCGTTTGAAATTTAAAAACAAAACACGATCGTTATGCGTTACGCTTGAGCTGGTGATACTGCATGATGGTGATGGGGGATATTATAATTCATATTTAAAATGTATTTTGAAATTTGTGAGCGTAATATTACAAAGGAATTATAATGTGTGTATATTTTCAATAGTAATCCAACAATTTATTTGTGATATAAATAAAACTATTTTTAACTTCGCGAAGTTGGAGAAAGATCCGAAGAACCGAATCCGCCATAAATTCTTAAAAATATGATATAAAATATTTTCTTATAATGTGTTACATTCGCGTAAATCTTATATTTACGCTAACCAATTTATTTCCGAGATGTTTTACGTAATATGCATATTTTATGAAATATATTTAAATTATATGTGAACTCGAATCGTATTAAGTTCTTGAGTTTCTCCAGCAATATCAAAAACGGGGTAAATACTATAAAGTTATTCGTAACTAATAATTTACATCAAAGTATTGAAAAATAATATTAATATTCATATAAGTCTCACCTTCCAAAACATTTCAAAGTTTCGCTGACAGTCTTCTCTACTCCTTCGTCAGTGGCTAAATCGGCAACAATAGCCAATACTCTTTCACCTTGTTCCTTCTGGCATCTTCTAGCAACATCATTAAGACAGGCTTCATCTCTGCCAACAATTACTAATTGGGCACCACATTTAGCAAACAGAAGGGCTGTCGCTTCACCTATCCCCGCACTTCCACCGGTAACCATCACAACTTTGCCTTTAAAATTATGTTCCATTGTGTTAGAAATATAATTGTCAAAATTGATTATATTCGTGTTTTTCGCACGGTAGTCTATTGAGTATTGTCGAATAATGACACACTCCTTATGTTTATATAGCATGCGATTCTACTTATTATCACTTATCTTAATGCTATCGAGTATCGAGTGCAATATTTTGAAAGATACATGTTAACTATTGAATGATAAGTAAAAATCTTATAGCTTTATAAAAATATACTAACATTGCACAATTGGCGAAATGTAGATGAAATAATATATTTAGAAGCGGTAAAGCCATGCTGTTGTCAGTCATGACTCAGCATTTATGAGCAGACTCGTTGGGGGTGGTACCACTGTTCCACAGGAGATCGAAGTGAAATATTTGGTTTGCTCCCGCGTTTCATTCGGTGAGATGTGATTAAATGTGATCTCGAGATGCCCAATATCCCCATTCTTCTGTCATTCTTTTTCTTTGCCGTTCCCCGTTCCCGTTTTGATGGGCCGGCAACACTATTATCATCCAAGGGTTATGAGTGTTTATCGGCAGCAGTGATCACTTACCATCAGGTGACCTCTTTGCTTGTTTGTCAGACCTTTTGTATATTTAATAATAAAAACGAAACATTTTTGTTTTGCGTCACCTAAAATATCCTACATTACAATATAACCAAGCTAGACATAATCCTAAGCAATTCTTAAGATATTAAAAAAATGACAATCCTTATTTATATCGCTCTACCATTCTGGGAATAAAACTCACTATTTATTTATTTATACGCTTTACATCTCAAAATTGTAATAATAAAATATTTATAGGTACTAATCAAAATATGATACAAATGGTGGTCACATCGCATTGAGCGATTTCTTCCTGGTAACCTTTGGATAAACAGGTATTTAGGATTAGTAAAATAGCTTGACGCAACAAGAGTAGTTATTTTACAGTTTAAAACCCTACCCTACCTTAAATACCACCAGGAGTCAGAAGTTTTTCATTGGAAATGTCCTCCTCTTTCAGAATCTTCTTTTTTTTTTTAATTTGACACTTGACAAAAAACGAAATGCTGTTTTTCATCTTTATTTGTCTATAACTTTTGCAATTTTTAATGTGCTGATACACGCTTTTGGCACATTTTTCTAGACGTCATTCCGGATCCAATGAGCTAACGCACATAATTTTAAGATCATTTTCAATTTGTCAACTAGAATATTATGTGTGTTGTTTGATTTTGATACTGTCTATGAGCTGTTAAATTAATCGTACCCCTGAAGCTGCCCCAATTCTCGTTCGTTCTCGTTTATACATCCCATGGTTGTCTGGCAGAAATTGCTTTAAGCAATAAGACCTTGTGCATTTTTTGTTTTTGTTTTATGTAATTCCGTCTACTTTTATGTACATGGTGTACGATAAAGTGTTAAATAAATATTGCTTACCATCAGGAGAATGGCGAAGCTTGTTTCGCCATTAATTATTCATTGAAGTAAAACAAAGAACTGTGTAATTATTATGTATCGAAATATTGTTAAAAAATTATTAATTATACTCATTTTGCATTTTGTAATAATTATGTAGGAAAAGTAAGAATCGGGTGAGTTATAATATATGTACGAAAAATTTAACACAGTTTATTTTAGTTCAAAGAAGATATTTCCTTTTTTAATTGCAATGTTTTTATTGCATACGTACAAACGTCTTCCCTATGGTTAGTGGTTGTGCATCAACCGCTAAAATACTTAAATACTTGAATGGTCTTCGTTCCCTAACATAGGAGGTGAAAGGGGAGGAAATAGGCTACTAGAAAGATGGGCTTCCTAGATTCAATGGCAAAATCCAAAAACTTTTATTGCAATGTGTTAAGCGATACGACCGCTCATAAACAGTAGCAAAACCAAACAACACCTTGAATTACAAAGCAATGCATCCCACCGCGCTCGCCATCTTAAGACATAAGATGTTAAGTCTCAATATGTTCAGTAGTTACTCTGGCTGCAATGTCCTCCAATCCGAAACACAACAGTGTATTTAAACTGCTGTTTGACGGGAGAAATAAACATTGCGGTGGTACCTACTGAGATGGCCTTTCACATATGAGAGACTTACCACCAGTTAAAATATATTATACTTAAATGAAACAACAAGACTAAGCAATGAAATAATTTAATTAAGATTTCTGAAATAGACTAGTTTGGTAATTGTATTGCAAACCTCCGTCTACCACGACTAAAGATCCGGTCACCAGCCGACTGTGTTCACTTGCAATATGCACCACCATTCTAGCGATAACAATACCATCGCACACCGATCCCATGGGAACTACCTTGGACGATGTTCTCGCCATTACTTCATTGTATTTCTCATCTGAGACTCCTGTGACTCGTTGGTAGAATTTCGACCACTGTAATTAATGAAAAATAGTTTTTGATGAGCATGTTAGATTTTTTACATTTACATCCTTTATTGTACACTAAGTAAACGTAATAATAGAACATTATATTATATAGTAGTACAAAAGGCAGTCATATCGCTCGAGGCAATACCTCTTACCGACTTCCTTGGATAATAAGAGATGGAAAAAACAGATTTTAATGTGGTAAAGAATTCTTTGATTTCATTATAAATTTGTTCAAGACAAATTTTTTGATCGTTTTTAAGGCGGCTCCAAAACTATCAAAGGTTTGGTTTTGTAAGACCGGAAAGTCTCTCGTAGTTCCTGATACCCGCGAAACAAATCGATCTTAGTGTAGGCTCAGAACTATGAATGTGATTGCTGTGTGTATTGAGATGGCTGTATCTAATTGTACAATAAAATGTATTTTATGATGATATTGCAGGTCTAGAGACCGCCTAAGCGGATTTGCGCAATTTATGTTTTTTTTTTTAGTGCCACGGCATAACATGCACTGCGCCTGGTAAGCCCAATTACTTCAAAATTTAATTTTAAGTCATCATAATTAGTATCATATTTAATAATAAGACTTGTATTGCAAATATATCTTACCGTTGCACCAGGGCTGACTGTATTCAGATGTATTCTTTACTGGTGGTAGGTCTCTCATATGTGAGAGGCCATCTGGGTGGGTACCACCGCAGTGTCTATTTCTCCCGTCAAACAGCAGTGTAAACGCACTGTTGTGTTTCGGGTTGAAGGGCATTGTAGCCAGAGTAACTACTGGACATATTGAGACTTAACATTATCAGGATGGCGAGCGCAGTGGAATGCCAAACATTGCTTTGTAATTCAAGGTGTTGTTTGGTTTTGCTACTGTTCATGAGCGGTCGTATCGCTTACCATCAGGCGAACGGCATGCTCGTCTCGCCATTCATAGCAACAAAAAAAAAATCACTAACGCCTTGGGTACTAGTTCCAGGGCAATCAATCGTGTGAAGCGATCCAAGACAGCTTGTGGAGTTTGTTTTTATTAGTTGCCAATACCCTACGCTAGAACACTTTTAAATTATATTTACTTTGAAAACATTTATACATACATACATTAACTCACGCCTTTTTCCCAGGAGGGTTAGGCAGAGGTGCCAGGAGGCAGGACACCCACATTTCGCCTTGTATGTTCCGTCCCATGATGTGATAGAGGGCGAGCCTATCGCCATATCGGGCACAAATTCCTGACTCCGGTCTGATAATGAATAGAAAATTTCAATGTCACTTTGCACAACCCGGGATTCGAACCCGCTTTGTAAGCGTACCGTAGTACAACTACGCCACCGAGGCAGTCGACTCGAGATGAAAACATCTAACTACATTTTATCCCAAATTTTAGATTTGGTACTTCGTTATAACGGAATGTATATAATGTAATCATTATTACATGGTCAGCATTCGAATGAAATTGCATTATAAATCTCTAAGATACAATAGGTACGTTTGACAAATTTTAGATTTGGTACTTCGTTATAACGGAATGTATATAATGTAATCATTATTACATGGTCAGCATTCGAATGAAATTGCATTATAAATCTCTAAGATACAATAGGTACGTTTGACAGATACGGCAGATTGCCAACATTGGTTACAATCCCTGCAACGCTGGAGATGTTTACTATATTGCCTTTTGATGCAATGAGAGCCGGCACCAAAAGTCTGGTTAGGTTGTACATGCCTCTAACGTTGACTGTCAACACTTGATCAAATATTTCCATGTCGGTAGTCTGAATTGTCGTCTTTGCTCCAATAGCAGCATTATTAACTAACGGCCGATGCCAATAATTAATCGAAAAATTAGATTGAAGTCAATCTGGATTGTTTTCTACTTTTCGATTTGTCATTTACCATGTTGCCATAGTTTTTTCACTACTAAGATTTATTATTGGCAATATAGTATCAGAAAAATGATTGAGCTGTCAATCTTAAACGGCAAGTTTTGGATTGGGATTGTTTATTGGCAGCGGCTGTAAGACATCTAACCTGAAATTTAGTTTTTAAAGATTAAAATGTTAGATGACTACATAACATTACGCTTGTTACGCTTTTATAGAGTTGGATAAAGATTATGTGAGCCAATTTTACACGATTCTGACGCATCATTTCATGTTCATCGACATCTTAATAAATCGTCGATTTGAAGTACTTAGTTTGGTATGCAAAGATCAAGTGCTGTTAAATCCTATCTATTTTTCATTCATAAGTCCTTTCTTATTCCTTATGTGTTTGTTTAAGTCTCATATCGTCTATTTTCTCTCCGTACTCAATTTTAATTAATATTGTTCAAATATCATTGGATTATATTTCCTTTTTGTCTCATGAAATAATACTCTCCAAATGATTTAAGCAAAGTAGCTTTTTTCCAAATGACATATCATGTATTATATACATACTAATTATTAATACAATAAGCAGTAAAAACCGTTCGAAAATATTACACGTCTCGGTGCGAACGAACAAAACATTAAAATAGGAATTTCATCACAATAAAAAAATAAAGTTGCCTTATAATCATTAAAAAATTACCTTCCAAAGTAATTCAGTGTTTTGCAGCCATCATCAGTTCCTATATCAGCGACTATTGGTACTATTAATTTACTATTACTAACTATTTTTCTTGCATCTTAGAGCAATATTTTGTTAGGACACTTGGTCTCTTCCAACTATAACTAGCTTCGCACCACATTTAGCAAAAAGGAGGGCTATAGCTTCACCGATACCAGCACTACTGCCAGTCACCAGAACAACCTTATTATTGAAGTTATATTCCATGTTGGATTATTAGTTAAATTTAAGATGTTGTTACATCTCGTCTATTGATCAACCTTATCGTGGAGTGATTGTTAGATCATAGAGGCAAATACACTTCCTCGTTTCAATTAACGTTAATTTTCAGTTTATCGCCAAAACTGGTAATGTTCTGGATATTTTTGTCATAAATATCATTTTCATTGAAACACCAATAGTTTAGAATTTTTCTAAACCAGTGGTTCTCAGCCTTTTAGACACGAGGGATCGTTAAACAAAAACAAAACATGCCTTGACAACCTACTTGATTGACTGGTTTGTTTGTTTGTTTGTTAATACAGTAATGAAATGTGAATAAATAAAGGATATTTATTATTATTATTAAGGTAGCTTAGTCTGTTTATTGGCCTATTGTGGGATTACTAGTTTTCCGATAAATAGAAATTCTCTACCTCGCATTCATATACATAATTAAATAAACAAAAATACCATTATATCACAACATTATGTTTATGTGACAAGAAGCTCTATTTTAAAAGCACTTTTGTGAATAAAAATGAAGTTGTTGAAAAATGAAGGGGAAATAGTCTGTTCATTTGATATTTAAAATCTAGAACACTTCTTTATTTCAAAGAGAATATCATGCCGTCATTACTTGTTGCTCTCAAATGGCATTAGTCGTTAAGCTTAGTCAGTACCGTCGGGTTTAAATTTATTTTATACAGCTATCTACTATTATATTTTATGGCAGCTTAATAACAAATCTAATTCTATTTAAGTTTAACTAAACACCACTGACTTTTTGAAGTCATGTGTGTATTGATAGTCAGTCACCACGCACTAAAACAGTGAGGGAAAACATCGTTAGGAAACCTGCATGCCATAGCGATTATTATGAATTTCTATGGTATGTAAAGTCCGCCAACCCGCACTAGGCCTGCGCTGTGGACTATATGGCCTAAATGCTCTCAATCGCACTCACAATTGTAGAGGAGGCCCGTGGCCTGCAGTGGGACGTATATTATGGGCTGATGTAGAAGTATATCAAAAGTATTATTAATTATGCAAAACATCATTTTATAGCACATTGGAATGCATGGTTTTATTTATTTATTGGAAAACTAATAGCTTATATATATCACAATAGATAATAGAAAGTATAGTTATTACTATACTTTGCATCTATTGATGGCCAAGTTTTCACGAATATTTGAGAGAATATCAGTACGTTAGTGAAGTAATAAGATCCTTCATTATAATGCAAGAACTGGACTTGAAACGGAAAATAATAGGCTGTACCATTATGATTACGGGTGAATGGTATATATATAAATATTTCTGTATCTACCCATATACATCTCACTGTAAGGCACGAATCTCCTCAACGGTCAAGAGTACGATTTAGAGGGGTTAGCCCGTATAGTCCACCACGCTGTCCTAGTGCGAGTTGGCAGACTTAAGATATCCTAGAAATTACACTATAACTATTTTCTGTTCTGGTATATGGTCTGAATAATGATTCATTAATCTTAAAATGTCACTCATTTAAAATAACGAATTTGAGCATGTCATAACTCGGGGTGACAGTCGTAGTGTAGTATCATGAGGTGCTTAGTTACTACCATCGGTTAGTACGTACTGCGTGATTTTGCTCAAATAATTTCGACAGGCGTGACGCTTACCTATACTCGTAGTTGGCCAAGTATTTCTATTTATTTTCGCAAATAAAAATATATCTACCCTAAAACATGTTTTGTTAAAGCATTGATTGAACCCATTATATTTATACATACATACACAAACTCACGTATTTTCCCAAGAGTGCTGGTAGCAAATGGACACCCACAATTCGTCTTTGTGTGTTCCCGCCTACAATGTGGTAGGGGGCGATCACTTTATCACCATATCGGGCTCAAATTCATTATTCCATGCTCATAATGTATAGAAAAATCTATAATCACTATTCTAGGCACGGGACTCAAACCTGAGACCTTGGCTTTGTAATCGTACCGCAGTCAAACTACGCTACTGAGGCAGTGTCGAGCCAGATGAATGACGAGATATAATACAGGGTATAACAAGAATGCGACCGAAAACGAAGCCGGGCGGAAGATTAAGTAACTACAGATTCAATGCAACTTAAAATTTTGCAATGAACGGAACAAAATTTTATGTGAATTTTATGCAAAATTTTTAGTTGCATAGTGTCTGAAATCACTAAAACTACCACCCGGGTTCGTTTTCGATAGCAGTCTTGATATACATTGTATAGGGGCAATTACCACTCAGATCATCCCATACATGTCGATCACATACCTACGTAAAGAGAGTATGAGATTAATAATCGTGTAGATGTGCGATACGTCACGGAATCCATTTTCGCTCGCGTAGAAAAAGATTAACGTCATTCATACGTAATGTATTGGTTTTGCATTGGTGACGTGTTTAGACATATTTGCATAATACGGTCATCATTCATAGGGATATTATGGATAGCACTTGAGATGTAGCTCTTTTATCTGAAGATTGGACTGCCAAATTGGTGGTTTCTCGCCATCATCATCATCTTCCAGCCATTTTCCCCCATTCTAATCCTCCTTCTACAGAGATCACCATTCTGAGTCGTCGTTGGGCAGATATTTTCTTTAGCTACTTAAACGTCCACCTACCGACGGGCCCAAATATTAGTCATATTAATTTGACATTGCATTGACAAGCCTCTAAGACGACGGGTGGTTATAGTACTTAGTGATCGCTGACATTTTCCAACATAGTATATTATCTATGGCTAACATCCATGGGCTAAATTAATTGGGTTTATGAAGGAACATGTATAGTCTTAGTTCATTATCGATAACTTTATCGGTAAAGAAAAAAAAACATTGTGAAAAAGCTGCACGGTGCAGATTTCTCTATAATAGTTTCAACGGTATGGCAAGTTTGCCAGCTGAATTAGACATTAAATTAGGGTATGATATCGTATGTTGGGCATTCGGTCAAAAACTAAACTAAATCATTATGCAACACGGTTAAAAGTAAAGTGTAGACCTACGTAGGTAGACCTCAATAAGAGTGGTAGAATGGCAGGTGTTCTGAAAAGAAAATGAAAACTGTATATGTACACAAATGTCCAATATTAGTTATTAAAGAATTCATTTGGACAGAAACAGTTCCAATTCGTTTCGTTTTTCTTTTGCGATATTCATACTCGTCAGTTAAATATGAAATAACTTTTTATCGTACTAATTGATGATCGCGCAATCATTGCTCTTATTTCCTTCATTTCGCTGCCAATTATTTTCCATATTCAACTTTTTGTACAATAATATTGATATTATACTTTTGCAATTCACGAGTTTAATGTTTGATTTTACATCCTTTGTTTCTGTTTTCTTTTTCATTTATAAAGTTGTCATTGATAGTTGTTATTAGGGACCTAAAATTGTTATATTATTGTATGCCAATTTGGCGTGCCATAGTTGTACGGATAAACAAATTGTAACAGCTTATGTAAACCTATGTCCACAATAAAAATATTTGATTTGATTTGATTGATTATCCCATTATTAAGTGGCTCAACTGAATATGATAATGAGATGCGTTGTAAAATAATTCGGATGGCTGCACAAATGGGTTGAGTTGCAGGCATATATAAGAACTAAAGGGGTCATCGGAGTCACTGGGCACACGGCGGGGGCCGTGCGCCCTCGCGTATAACGACTCCGAGACGTGTGATGGAGCCTCGTCTTCGTCATGGATGCCCATAACAGCTTGGCGGGCGTCCGAAAAGGCCCGAAAAGGTCTAAGTGGAGGTAATCTGGGCCCTCATAATGCATAATATAAGGCCCGGCAATGGTTTTGCGGTTGGCGGTTGGCGGACGTAAAACGGGACGCTCTTCGCCCTGGGATGTCTGGTGCTGCCCACAATGTGTGTGACGGCTATCGAGAGGTTTTTAGTCCGTATGTTGGCGTAGGTATTACTAAGGACCCAGATTGGCCACAATATCCGCGTTTGTACCGGGTTGGAAGGCCAGAGACACTGACATACTCCTTTCGGCCTCCCTCGGGGTACCGAAAGGGGAGCTTAATAGCTTTTCCTCTTGAACAAAAAAAAAAGTATATATAAGAACTGAAGATATTAAATGATTAACTGTGATTATTGGCAACCTGTATTATTTTTTCAAATTCCAAGAAAATTGATTGTACGTTGCTAATATTTACCTAGGATAAGTAATTGAAAAGTAAAACAAAAGGAACTGACAACTATTGATTTCCAATGCACATTTGCGTTCCTAGCCCCTTGACGGTATAATTCACGATATGCTCCCTGAAATAGGGACTTCTCTTCAAAAATCTTGAAGAAACTTTCGACATTATAATTCCTAAATTTAATATAAAATTTAAAGAAGCAATTTGTGAATCGCAGTGGGTAGTTTCAGAATTAAAGCTAAAGATTTCCCCGCATGGTTCAGTGACCAGTAAAAGGCATTAAGTGGAGTAAGTAAGAAGCCTCGTTAAGTCAGTAAACTTATCCTGTCGGATTATCCTTAAGATGGGTATCTAAAGGCAATGTTGGTATCAACATATTTAAAGTAATACCCAGTTCAGTGACATTTGTTTTCTGTATTCAATTTGCCATTTGTATTCAATAAATTACGTAGGATATTTTTAAATTTAAATTTGGTAAGAAATCTGCTGTGGAAATTTAATTCTAAAATTAGATTCATTGGCCCATGAATAATCGTGGTTAGCATATATTTTTGTTGGCTATGTGCATTGATGATTGATATGTGCATGATAACTGAAAAGTTCCTTTTAAATGACAACATTTTCGACATATATATGTATCTGTATCAGCCCATATACGTCCCACTGCAGGGCACGAGCCTACTCTACAATCGAGAGTATGATTGAGAGTAGTTAGGCTATATAGTCCATATATATGCCATTGAGATACAATGCCACGGGCATGGCAATGGTTTAATTCTATCTATCTATCTATACATAGTGTTTAAGAGTCATTTGTGCATTGCTAGATTTTGACAATAGACAAATAATCATAATCAAATTAATATCATTTTCTAGCTTTATACTCGTAAGTGTGTTAGTAGCTTATTTAGTATGTTTTTTTTTTACCAGTCCGTCCCACTGCAGGGCACGGCTCTATGCTACAACTGAAAGTACGATTGAGAGGGGTAAGGGCATATTACATTAGTACTATGTTTATTAGTTCGTATCTTTAGTTGTTTAATTTGTTATGTAAGTTTCCTTATGCTTCGGAATATGGTATCGAATGTCTTCATTTAATTTGGTAAAAGGTTACATAGCTGCATATACATATATTCTTGCTATCGTCTATTTAGGGAGATTGGGGACTATTGTTTACAATTATTATAATATACACTACACAAGGTTATATAAAAAATAAAATTATTTTGATTTCAAAATGCTCACTATATTAATTACTGTTAAATTAATAATACTTTTATAATCTTATTTCAAGTCTTCGATGTAATTCTTCGTCTCAGTTCTTCACTTTGTTACTTAGACGTAAGGATAAGATCTGCCCGTGTTGATGCGGAATATTCCAGATCTGAAAAGAAAATTGATTTTAAATACTAAAGACTGTCTGTTATGTATTAATGTATTGAGCCATGGTACAATTATTACACTTTAGTACAATTATTATTCATTACAGATGGTCAGTTTACCATATATTCTAAAATTTACTTTAGAACTAAAAATACTATAAAAGAAAAGGACTGGCTCGACCAGGTACCAATGCCATATGTATACACCAATATCTGCATTGCTTAAATATTTTTAGATGAAGAAATAACAAATCTGCTCACCCGTCTTTTTCATACTCGTTTGTCCCCAACTCAAGAGTGTAGCCGCGGCACATATTCAAGTTGAGTTGGGCCTCACTGTTGCAGCGGTTGCCAACCAAACCTCCCGTGGTTAATGACGCAGCAAAGATCTCATACGCTCGGTTGTGGCTGCAGATGTGGAGGATGCAGCCGGGCTGGTTCTTGCCGCCGTTGACATAGAAGTCCACGTGCCCGATGGCGATGCCAATGCCATTCGACTTGGTGTCAGTGTGGATAATCTCTACGTAGGCGGCGTCCGTGCTCCTAAGTCTGTTTGGATTGTTTACCCATTGGCTTCCTGAGGGGTCTAGACCTGTAAAAAAGCAATACAGTTGATACATATAAAGACCATTAAATCACAATTAGATGAAACGTTTGAGAATACTCCTGATCTAATATACAAGTCTTGTTTCGTCAGTTACAACAATTACAAGAATTTTTGATCTCACGATGCTCAGACCTGTAATAAACGTTTCTGGATAACTCGATTGAAAAAAATTACTTTGATTTTATGTTTCGTTTTTTCATGACGTTATGGTTACCTTTAGTGAAGCTCTTAACTAAAAAAATACTTGAAGAATATCGCATATCATAACTTTTATAAGCAAACACAACTCCAGTACAAGAAATAATTGGAATAAATTGCCGACCGCACTTTCAGACTTTCTCGTCAAAACTTCCTAAGATAGACAGAATTATTTTATTCCTTTGAAACATGAGGCCCAAAATAAAAAGTGTTATTTATGTTTTTTTTTTTTATAGTATATGCATTTTATTTACCAAGTTAGTAGTAGTAGTAGTCTGTCTGTATCTATATCAGCCCATATACATCCCACTACTGGGCACCATAGAAATTTTACAAATCGCTATGGTATGCAGGCTTCCCCACGATGTTTTCCTTCACCGTTACTGTGCGTGGTGATATCAAGACTCACATGACTCCGAAAATTCAGAGGTGTGCCCTGGGATTTGAAGCCGCGACCACCGTGTAGTAGTATTATTATTTTAATAATAAGTGTTATGACATTAGGTACTATATGATGATATCATAGCATCATTGCTAGTGGACCGGTTCGTCTAAGAAGTAAGCTTCTTGGATCTGATAAAAGACTAGATTTGAACCCCAGTTACATACCTTTAACTTTTTGAATTCACTCCTTTATTAGTAGATAATTTAACAAACTTATTCTTTCTAAATATTATAAGGCCTCCTGACAACTACGTTACAACCTACGACGTAATTGCTTTCTTAGAGCAGATATATTAATTTTGTAATGGCGCCATCTGTTGGCTGTGGTAGGAAATCACGTAACTTCTCATTCCACACGACTTGATTTGATTGCCAATTTACTGAAATCGGAAATAAAATTGTCTCGTCTGGACAATAGTGTTGTTCCTAATCCTTTAAAAAGGGATAAAAAGTACCTTCCTTATTATATGACCTATCAACCAGAAAGTGCGTGGTGGCCTGTTAGTATAACGGACCAGACGCAGTTGCCAACATGTTCACGGTGGTCGCGGGTTCAAATCCCAGGGTACACCTCTGACTTGTCGAAATCATGTGTGTATTGATAGTCAATCACCACGAACTAAAACGGTGAAGGAAAACATCGTGAGGAAACCTGCATACCATAGCGATTTATATGAATTTCTAAGGTATGTAAATCCGCCAACCCGCACTAGGCCCTAGGCGTGGCACTAGGCGTGGTGGACTATATGGCCTAACCACTCTCAATCGTACTGTCAATTGTTGAGTAAGCCCATGCTCTGCAGTGGGACGTATATGGGCTGATACAGATACAGATACAGATCAACTAGTAGCTCTTGAGATTCCTAACTCTTGAGATGTACATATTAGAAATTATTGTGAAGATTATTTTTAATGGAATATATGGGACTTACCAGTTATCCTTGCAACGCGTTCACCCACACTTCGGCCAGCAAAGCCGGCAACATGAGCGCCAAGGTTGAAGCCGACAATGTGGAGTCTGGCAAACTCTATTAATTCATTGGGGGCGTTTGCCAGAGTATTAAGCATTTCGGCCAAAGCACCGCCGACGCTGGGTACCGCGACAACTGCATTTGAGTAGCTCAGGCTTGCATAGAGAGACCAATCCACCACTATCACGTTTAGACTGACGTTCCTTAAGAATGCTGAGAAAGATAACTTATATCATTATGCAGGAAGGTTTACAGGTGTCATTATGGTAAGAACTGGTGAAAAAGAACATATTTTTATAGAATAGGTCTAGTAAACGAGCGAACAAGACATCTGATGGTAAGTGATCACTGCCGACTATTAACATCAATAACACTTGGATCATGAATGTGTTGCCGATTCATCGTGCTGGGTCATGACTGACAACAGCGTGCCTCTTCCACTTTACAAATTGAATAAGAGTTGAACCACCGTTTTCTACTCCTTTGCTATAAAAAGTCCAAAGGAAACCTTAGAAAGGCTTTAATTATGCTCAGTTTTATGTAAATAGTAGAATATTTTATTATACAGGTATTCTGAAAGTATTCTTAGGAAGGTTCCGTTATTAAAGCACTAATAGGTTATCTATTTAAAATACCATTCATTACACACATTATTTTAACAAAATGTTTTGATATTATGTATTTCAATGTGTTTTTTTTTTTTAGTTTTCGTGTTGTACTCTAAAATAAAACACCTAAAATTTTAAATGCAGCATATAGTATGTCTTTTTCCTTATATAGAGTACTATCTCCCCACGCATTTGACTCTTACTTATCCAGCTTTTTTATTCTATAGTATAGGAGAGTAAATAAACAGGCGATAACTTTTTTGTATTAAAAACGAGCACTCACTGCGTCTAATACAAGGCTTTTTCTCAAACATCCCTAAGCCTATAATAATAAACCCACTTGTAATAATCTCGTGTTATTAATAACTGGTAATTAGTAATCATTAGTCCAATGACACCAGATTTAGGCAGTGCATCAAAATACATTCTCTATCTTTAAAAATCATAGTGAATTGATCGCTCGAAGATTTACTTTTAAAGAAGTTGCTGAGCTTAAATCAATTACTGACTGGTAACATGATCCTTAATAAACTGATTGCTATTGTAAATTGACATAAAATGTCTCAGCAAGCTACAGTAATTATGCAAGCATGGCAAACATCATTACTTATAATGACATGTTGTGTAACTTACGTATATCCGCATCTAAAGGTATAAGTAAGGTAAAAATGTATTTGAATTAAATTTTTAAAATATTTTTTCGAGATGCTATTAAATCATTATTTAGATAAATCAATGGAACGTACATAGTTTTTTTTTTATTGTAAGTTAGACCATATCTCCTTCCATCCACTGCAACGGCTCAAGTCAAGATGAAAATACCTATCACGCGTTCGCTAACTTACAAAGGAATAAATCAATCAATGAAATTAACTTGAGGAATTTGTTAATTGTGCAGTTCCCTCTACAGCAAAGGAGAAATTAGGACAGATGTTGTTTTCCAAGAGCGAGCAATAAAAATAAAAGATACGGCACCTTCCTGGACAGTTGGGTTAAGTGTAGAGAAGGCGGTGCCACCAAAGCCATGTATTACTACTACGGTATCATCGGAAACCTTAATCGGAGACTCGGCTATATTGGTTTCGTCCAATTCAAACGGATCCCGTCGATTATCCCTGTGAACAAATTTTCAATTAAGTATATAAATATAAAAACATTTTTAAAGTAACTGGTGGTACCTAGATCTCTCATATGTCTCGGAGACGAATGCGCCGAGGTGGTGCCAGACATCGCCTTGGATAGATAAATACTTATTTTGAATAGTGCTTCTACAAGCTTCACGCACGCACTGGAGGAACTTTGGCGTTTTCTTTGTGAGGTCCCGGAGTTTCTCCAAAGTGCCGATGGAGCAAGATGGGGTTTTTAGTCGGTAAAAATCCGGCATTCCTGTCTAGTGTGGGAATCCAAGAGGTTGTTCACATGTGAGAGGTTGTTTAGGAGATACCACCACAATGTATTTTTTCCGACAAGCAGCAGTGTAAATGCACTGTTGTATTCCTTTTAAAAGGACACTATAGCCAGAATAACTAACTACTGGACAGAATGAGACTTATCATAATATTATATCTCAGAATGGCGAGCGCACTGGAATACCAAGCATTGGTTTGTAATTCATGGTGTGGTTTGGTTTTGCTACTTTCTATGAGCGGTCGTATCGCTTAGTGATTTCACTGCGCTCGCCATCCTAAGACATACGATATTAAGTCTCATTATATCCAGTTGTTACTCTGGCTACAAAGTCCTTTAAACCGTAACAAAACAGTTCATTTACACTGCTGTTTGGTGGGAGAAATAGACATTGCAATGGCACCTACCCGAGCGGCCTCTCATATATGAGAGGTCTACTACCAGTAAATAAATACATTTATAAATAGTTTTCTTTTTACAAAATTGACTATACAAAAGAATATTTATTAAACACGATGTTGCCTAAAAAGGTCAATTTCCGAAAATATCGTGTTTGTAATCTAAATGTGAACACGCTGCTTTGATTTGTCTATAAGTTTCAAGGCAACAGCACATAGCAATACATAAGTTGTTTAACTTGTTGTTAAAAACTATCGGGTACCTGTAGGTACCTGCGGTAGGCGAGTATTAATAACTCTTTTGAATATCTATTAAATAACAAAATATAATTCGTACAACACAGCTTATATTCCATAATTTAATTTTATAGTAATATTACTAGCTCACCTGGTAAAAACGTAGTATTTATTAATCCCTACATTTCTTTGCGCCGGCTGTGCAAAATCCGCCTCACATGCTGTAAAAATAAACTCAATTATACATACTAAATTCACGCCTATACCTTGAGGGACATAGGATCAATTCAAGGACAATTCAGGCCAATAAAAATAAAATAAATGTTAAATTCCGCTGGGGTCACACCGTAATAGCAGTGTGTATGGGGTTAGAACGTAAACTCATATAAAATATACTCGCAGGAACTTATTTTCTTACCCGTTCCATCTTTTTATTACGGTGTTATCCCAACGCAGTTCATTTTTTTACCCATAAATATTAATTATTATAAATTTTGATTTGATATTTTAAACATTAGTCAATGAAGAAAAATAAAATTTGAGGTATTTAATGCTATAGGTAAATAATGCTTTATTTTATGATAACATTAAAGATTCAAATCCACTTTTACCACCGGAGTAAAAATGAAGTAAACCCCGAGATACATTTACGGAACGCCTAAGACGTCGGCTTTCTGGGCTGTATTTTATGAGTTCGATCCTCTCATGGCTATTGTTATCTGTCGCCTGTCGGCACAATAATTTCGGTCAGCTTGAATCAACATATAGATTAAACATAAAACATAACATAATAGGGTATTTGACTATATATTTTTTTGTATTTATCAAAAGGTATCCATAATATAACAAACAAAGGATTTTGTAAATTTGTTCAGAATTATACCAGTTAGAAACATTTTAAATCTTGTAGTGGGAGTAAAAGAAAAGGGATACAAAACAATACTAGTGACGTCACTAGTCTTAACATTCATTACAATGTGCGCGTGTGAAAGAGACGGCATAATGTCCCCACTACATTCCCAATCTTTAATTTAAAATTCTAATATTTGCCTCATGTTACAATCTACTTTAATACTGTTTTGACATAAATGTTTTATTTTAATTATTGTATTTGTGATTTACGTAAAATAAAACAAAAAACGATCATAGTCAAATACCCTATTGCGTAAATTACTATGATTCATTTTTTATCATGGCATACTATTAATTCCCTACAATTGTCTACGGTATTTTCGAACTGATACCAATACTTTACCACCAAATAACTATGAATTTATGATTATTAATGGTTGATTTACCTGCAAGAACAGCGGCTAAGCACAAGATTTTCACCCACATGTTGGTTCCTTGATTTCCAATATGATACAATTTCAAAGATGCCACAGGTTTATATACAACGTCAAATTGCAAATAGATTTGATGATAAAATTCACCAATCTTAGATTTATTAACGATAAAATGAATGTATCATCAAAAGAAAATATTACCGACAAAATTGCCATTGAACCTTCGAATATATGGGCTATCGATAAGTTATCGGCATGCGTTTAATAGCAAATTGTAGCATTTGCAATATTTGTGATGGGATCATAACAAAAACCATTTTTCTCAACTAATAAACCTTGAAGCCCTATTTTTTTAATTGGCCATTCAAAACTGCGATGAAATAATAATTTTCTAGTAAATTTACTCAAAAAATATATTATGTCGGTATTGGCATATCTATGATGGGTACGCAGGAGAGTAACGATTTCATTAAGTGTTCCTTTCTTGCGATATGGAGTCTGTATAAATAAAAATATATGTATTTTTTTAAATAAAGATACAAAGTCTTTTGTTGTACAGATCAAAAATACATAGTTTATTTCGGTCTCATAACCTCCAGATCTAAAACTAAACTTTCTCGATATGGTGTTCGAACCAACGCTCAGTGTAATAAGAGCGGGCTTCTACTTACTGCACCAAATAGACTAATTCACTATTAAGTTTATTATATTTTAGAAATTAACTTCGTGATAAATATTTTAATATCTATCTTTTACAATAACGTAGAAGAATTTAGGTTTGGAAGTGGTAGAGCCACGCTGTTGCCAGCCGACTCAATAGTAACTATGAATGGGCAGGCTCATCCGAGGCGGTACCACTGTCACAGAAAATCGACGTGAAACGACAGCTTTCGTTCGGTTTGTTTCGTTCGGTGAGTGAGATTGCCCCATGCCCAACACCCAAAAATAAAGTGCGTGGTGGCCTGTTGGCAAACGGACCGGATGCGGCTGCCAACATGATTACGGTGGTCGCGGGTTCAAATCCCAGGACACACCTCTGACTTTTCGGAGTCATGTGTGTATTGATATTCAATCACCACGCACTAAAAACGGTGAAGGAAAACATCGTGAGGAAACCTGCATACCATAGCGATTTATAAGAATTTCTATGGTATGTAAGTCCGCCAACCCGCACTAGGCCAGCGTGGTGGACTATATGGTCTCACCACTCTCAATCGTACTCTCGATTGTAGAGTAGGCCCGTGCCCTGCAGTGGAACGTATATGGGCTGATACAGACAACACCCCTTTCCTCGTCCCATCTTGTTTCCCGCTTTCCTCTCGATTTGATAGGTCGGCAGTGCATCCATGATTCAAGCTTGGTAGATTTTCAAGGGCAACAGAGCACACTTACCATCAGGTGACCTGTTTGCTAGAAATACGGAATAAAAAAAGCTGTATAAATAGTAGGGTGCAAAAATCCTTTTCTAAGAGTTCTTAGGAAAGAAAATTTGCAAAGGTCTATGTAAGACATAACAGTAAAACCTATCTGCAATATTTAAACGCGTAGGACATATGTATTGAATGAATAAGTATTTTAGAACAGAAGATATGTGGAGACAAACATATTCTGGTAGTAAAATTTAATAGACATAGCGAGTTCCTAAATATGTTCGTAGTTAATGTGAGATATAAAACAAAAAAATAACCCAGTAGTCGTGTGACTACCGGAGTATGTGTGTGTATACTTCTGACCCCATAGCAAGATACAAAGTCATGTGTCAGATGAGTATCAGATGCTGCAAGAAGCATTGCGGCATTCAGAGGCAGATTTTTGGGGATAAACGTAATTTTGACATATTGTCATTAAAAAATCTTTCAAGACGTCAAACTTATTCATCACACAAAATTATGAGGTAATAGAAAATCCCCGAAATACAAGAGTATTCTTCCTCTCGTTCTAATGTCGACACATTTTAAGAAAGTAAAGGCAATAATTTTTAAAAGCCCCTTTCCACGAGCAATTTTCTATAAGTAGCTTAGTAACTACAAACGAAAAAGTGTCTGGTCTAACTCAAGTAGTACATTGATTTTTGAATCCATAAACGCAGGATGTTGAATACCTGACTTTGGAATTGTACACAGGACCTAATGATTCATAGCGCTTACCCGTTACTACGAAATCAGCAAGGAGATACTGTTATGTAATCTCCTTCGACTTGCCAAATGCCTTTACTACTATTTCCACACGTTCCCAGACTTTATAAGGGACTAGAGATCAGGGGAATGAATGTATCATAATGGGACGTTTGATGGCAAGTATTGGATTTTCAGTAATATCTGTCACAAAACAAAACGCAATAACGGAACTTTTACTTGCCATAGTTGTCTGTAGGACTAGGGGCAAAGAAAGAAACCACATCGCATCACTACGATTTTTTTAAGTATTTGGGTCTTTGCATAATCCCAATTAATTAAATAACAGCCCTTAATAATGATATAACGAGAATGTTTAATATTTTTTCTACTTTATGTTCATAATTACACAAAGTAAACCATACTCATTTTGAATCATTGTATGCGAATTTTTATAGCATGGTGAGCGAGCAATGTACGGTGCTGCTTACTAGGTTAGTTGCGTCTGTCGTGACGCATGTACCAAGAAACTTGGCAGTAATACTGTACATAACGTCCAACTGCTATAAGTTATGAGGATCGCTCACTTACTGACCCAAAATTGCTTGGCAGTGTATGCCTGGGGATACAATTTTATAGCTTGCGCGGTCGCTCAGGACCTGTAAACTGTTTGTCAGACTAGACGTCTGGGTTAACACCCGGCCTTTAGGCAATTGATGCGTTTACGATTCTTAATTTGAATTTGAATGTAAATCGTACGCGTATTTTTTTTAATTGATTCGTAATATGAGAAAGGGTAATTTTAAATTGCGATGATTAATAGCGGGCCTTTTTTATTTCGCATCGATAGCCACTTATCTCTAATCCAAAATGTTGTCGCAAATTATATTTTCATTATTATGTTTCAAAATGGTGTCATTGCCTATCTTGATATTTAAAAAACTATGATGTAAAGATATAATTTACAAGGCCACACTTAATTTTTTTATATTATTATTAAAAATGTAGCTAGAACTGACCTTCCCCTACAATTCTGTCAAGGACATAATATAATAACCATTACACCTATAAAGTCGTAGGTGACTATCCTCTTCTAATATAGAAAAGCATTTTAATACGTATATAAGTTGCTGTCTTATTTGATTTGATATGTAACTTTATATCCTAGGTTTGTTAATGTTCATAGTCTTAAACAGTCACTTAGCAATAAGGATACTTGTATACCTTGCCGGAATCATTCAAAAGAATTACAATACTACATAGATTACTTAAGAAATACAGGATTACACTTGATAAGTACAGTAAAGATTATAAATAAAATAAATAAATGACTAAACCACCTTTTCATTTTATCTTTTTATTGCACTGAAGTAACCACAACTTTAAATAAAAAATATCTTCGTATTGCCAATAGTAATTCCCCGTAGCACACGGAAGTAAGGTACAATTCACGAAAAGAGTTAGTGCTGCAATAAAATGAATAATTAAGTGCATTGATAGTATCTATAACTGATTTCAATTATCTGCAATCAATGTTGATTAATTTTTATATCTTTATTTGGTCAATTTAAATGATAGCCGTTCTCTGTTAATTTCATTACGATTCAATTGAACTTGGTTTTCTGATTAGGGAATAGTGTAATAAATGCAGTTGTTATGATATGATACTTGTGAAAACGTCGATTGTTTTTTTAATGAAATGGTAAATTAAAACCGACTTAATAAAGAGGCAAATAAAGATTAAAGACACTCAATTGTGCGTGTTAAATTAAATAATACAACGACAAAAACTACAGTGCACCTTATGGTATGGATAGGCTGAATGAAGCCCAGATATTCAACAACCCGAGATGTGTATCTAGCCTAGTCGAAACAGCACACGCTGAACCAGAATTGCACAAAAACGAAGATAAAAACAGATGATAGAGGTCGGTATTGTTATTACGGGTTACCTTAAGATGTTTTCCTTCGTCGTTAAAGTGCTTGGTAATTACAAACATTACATAAATGAGCTAAAGTTTGAGGTGTACCCAGAGTCTGTACCTGCTGTAATTGATACACAAATACCCAAAACACCTTTTCTCTTTCCATCCTCTTTCCTTTCCATCCCTTCCCGATTTGATGGGTCTGCAACATATCTATGATCCAAGCGTTGTGGATGTTCGGCGGCGGCAGTGATCACTTACCATCAGGTGACCTGTGGCCTCGTTTGCCGAACCTGTTGTATAAAAAATACGTAGATGATAATAATTATGTAGTAATATCCAATACCAAAATGTGACAACGGTGACACTATTTCAAAGTCCTGACCTGAACATAGTACTTCTGGATAAGTTCAGTATTGATTCAATCATTACACATTTGCAAGCACAGCCATAAGTTGATTTATTTTACGACTAGCGGCCTGGCCCGGCTCAGCCCGGGTGCAGATACACTTGTTTGAAAATATTCCATCGCCTATGTTCATGAGGTATAATGTACAACTGTAATGGTGAAAGATTTTTTCAAATCGGTTCAGTGGTTTCAGAGCCTATTCAGTGCAAACAAACAATCATATCTTTCCTCTTTATAACATTAGTATAAAAATGTTGTGTATTCGTATGACTTAAGAAATAGGTATTGAGAACATGAAAAGTACTAGATTTTGAATGACTTAAGTGTCGATCAAGTTTTGGTATTTAAAAAGTTAATAGCGATCCGTCTCGTTTCACCCAGGAGAATTTTTATATAAATCATAGTTTACGTGTCATTTTTTGTATAAACTTATTTACTGTTTAGTTTTACCAAAATTTATTCAGTAGATACTTCAGTACCAAAAAAAAGTTAAACATTTACTATGCTAATATTCGTAGGATGAACAATTAAAATCGTTGTGCGGTGTCATTTGGTGCAGAATGATGTCACTGCCATTTGGCATTACCGTGGCAGTATTTTTTACCATAATATAATTATGAAAATTAATCATGGTAATTTTAAAAAGTATGTCACATCTTAGGACATCAATATCTTATGGGGATAAGACAAAGTTATTGATCCTCATCACGACCTAACTAGGTCGTAGACATGTTACATCAGTAACCTATTTCAGTCTGACACTAATACATAGAAATTACAAAGAAAATGCACAAAAAAATCAACCTATATACACGTCCTAAAAACTAAAACTCCGCACAAAAAATACAGCATGATACAAAAAACACAAATATGAAATAATCCAATTAGCCGTTATAAAGAATGTTAAAAGTTTTTTTTTATTGCCAAGAGGTGACAGTTGTGCGCATGCGTGTCAAAGGTTGCCACTTGTCCGTGGCCAATGATCAGAGTAGTTCCATTACGGAATTCACAGGCGCTCGTCGCTTCAAACAAGCCGGCTCCACAGCGCAGAGCCGCGTAAAAGTTTACAGTACTAAGTACTAGTACGGTACCCTCAACTCGTTATATGTCGTGTATTGTGTAATCGTGGGTTCCAAAATGCGGTGGTCTACAACGGCTGTACTTTTCTTCATCTCTGTTTGTTCAGGTAAGTGAATAAATATTGAAAACAATGAAATTCCTTTAAACTTTCGCCTACCGTCATATTTCATTGTTTGTAAAAAAACTTTTTGCGTAAAAGTATATTTTTTAAACACACTTTATTTTCTAAATCGTAGTTCTGTTTTCTTGACTTTTTGCGTCCTATTTACATAACTATATCCTGCAATATATTTCCACTTGACGGCTTATTACTCCCTCTTCACAATCCATATTTCAATATCGGCTTAAGTCGTCAGAAATCCTATCACGTAGGCGTCTTAATAAAAATCACTCCGCAGTAGATACCTTCACTTTTCAATATTTGCTAATCAGGGTTATTGTCTCGAAGCAAATGAATGTATAGGCTCCTTCAAACTATTCCTACTTTTAAGGTATGACGTCAGCAAAGGTCATTTTAAAAATCGAATTTGGAATGAAGATTCTATGATTTTCTGATTATGATTATGATTATGATTGAAATTCCTATTTTAGTTAATTAATACTTATTTAAGTAATTTGATTTGTTATTATTCTAAGGAAAGACTTCAAAGAATGTAGGTTACTTCAAATTAATATAATCTGTATTAATCAGGCGGGTATTACGGATAATCCGGGTTACATCAAATTAGTTTCGATGTTTTCAACGACTCGAGAATAATCTTTAATGAAAAATGATTATACCTTTGGATCAAAACTTCATCTCTGTTCAACACTATACAAGTATCCAAGTTATTTATAATTAACAATCGCTTGTCGTACATGATTTCATTAATAAAAAGTATAAATCAAGGAGCTTTCATGATTGAGGATCCCATAAGTTAAGGGACTCGATAAATTGAGGAAATCGCGTAATATTGGTGAAGTTGGAAGCCACTAAGCCACATTGGTGATCCTTCTAACTTTGAAGAATGATAATGACATAGGAAATCTACATAATAAAAATAAATATTTCGAGACTACGAGATATTTTTATTTAAGGGAATTATTATTCGGCTACAATATCATCCCATAAAATGATCACTTAGACCTATTCCAATCTTATACAAGTATAGACTGATAGGCGCACTGAGATACGTTTAATGTCAATTAAATTATTCGTTAGTATAGACTATAGATTCCTCTCGTAACATCTGTACTAAGCAATTATTTAATTGGCAATAAATGTCTCTGTGAACGGAAGCAAAAAAAAATATATTGCTTAAATACAGTTCATATTATCTGACGTAAGCCTGAATTTTTCGAAGAATACAAGATTGAAGATAGTATCTACTACAATCAGAGGAGTTTAAATGATACAATATCAACGAAAAAATGTCATTGTGATGCTCGTGCGCCAGTTTAATTGACAGGTCAGCCGGTGTGTCAATTATAGTTCGTTCAACTAATGAGGTTACGCACCAATAATTTTATGGTGCTCAACGCACCATGGCCCTGACGTGTGCACTAAAAATAATACAAATGTACGAATACAGTAGTAGAAATTAACGAAATTTTTAGATGAATAGGAAAACAGAATCCATTGTGGTAATGAGGATATATAGTGTACTTTAGACATTTCATATTCATCTAACGGAAGAAGCTGAATTTTTGTATATACTTTTTTAGCATTACGAATCTCTCAAATTTATAAATACTATTGTGAGATCATCCCTAAGGACCTAACAGATTTTTGCGAATGTTTAGATATTCAAGGACAAAAGTCGCAAAACTCTGTTTTCGAGAAAATCTTTTTTACTTCCAATCGTATTTTCATTCATTATGAAAGTTGTAGAAAATAAAATACTGTGTGAATTTCATATGAAACCTCTTTTATGTGTCGAGACGGTTTTGAGATAGATAGCGCAGAGTATGGAGCACTCAGCCAAACGTAAATCTTAAAGACCAAACTATTATACTGCTTTTTAATAAATAATTATTTTATAATATGATATAATATCAACTTAAATCTTTACCCGTTATAACTCTGAAGTGTTATATATCATAAAGTAACACGGACTTGACTCCCTTCTTTATCTTCTTCTTTATTTTTTATTTCCTTCTTAAAAAGTGAAATGCACAATGACCTTATTTTCTTCATTGAGTGAGTGAACATAGTTATTTTTTTTATTTTTATAAAACGTTACAGAGAATAAAATGTAGGGAACAAATGATTCATTAAACACACATAAGTAGATATTTTTTCCAAGGACGCAAAAAAAAATTTTTTCGTAGAATAAATACAATAAACGAAGTTACCTTTATTAAACAAATAGTGCAGAAGATATGATGGTTTAATAAATATTAAATTGTTTAATGGTTTCTTATTGTTAATAAATGAGTTTTCTTTCTTACTTTCTTTCTAGATTTACGCGAACGTTACACATTGAAATAAAACTATTATTTACAGATTTTATCGCGGATTTGGTTTAATTTTTGCATTGGCCGTCCCGTGACCATGACCGTTAAACCAAATCCGCGATAAAATCTATTACTAATTTTATTTCAATATCAAATTGTTACACAGGAAGCTATATAAGTCATTTATCAGGCACATTTAGTTTCCAAACCTACAGCGCTACAAATTATCTCCGTTTAGTTTTATGTTAACCAGTAATATGTTTTTGAAGTGTAATCCAATTATTTTCACAAGTCGCGGATGACGGATTATTACTTTTTATGCAATAAGTTGGTGTTATATCGAAAAATAGTGCGATAAATATAAATTACGTCACCTTTGTAAAATTTTGCTGATACATGGAATTTAAGTTTTCATACGTAACTTTTGAATGGAAATTCCGAGAATTATGTAATTGCATTAAAATGAAGCTTCGTTTGAATGTCAATATTTTAAATTTATCGCCACCGGGGAAAACATTGGGCCAATTAAGTCAACATATTATGTAATATAAAATTTTATACTAATTTTTTTTACAAGAGTATGTATTCTCAAAAGTCTTTTGTCTCTCAGTAAGCTCTAGTAATATTCAGTACTAGAAATGTCTCAGATCAAGATGTTACAACTGTAGTGAGCTAAGTAACTCTCTAAGCGACAAGATATTCATTTTATGATTATTTTATATGCTACAAAATATCAAAGTTAATTTTATACAAAACATTATTAATAATAAATCTCTCTTTTTATTTTTATTCTCATGATAGTTCCAGTGGCAATATTAGCTGTAAACTGCTTTATTCCGAGATCGATCCCAACACCAGGCAATATAGTATTAGTTTTACAGTTTGAAAACGCATATAAAAAGCCTAGCACTAGAATTCATGTCTGGAATGGTGATAGAATCATCCCCTTTCGCATCTTGGGACGGAAATACCCTCTTCGAACTGTAGATGGCACTAGTGGCTTCCGCCTACTCGAAATAATATCTCAAGTATTATCCGTTATTAATTAAATTGTAACAAGATAAGTTTTCTCATGAAAATTTATGGAATTTCTGTAATACACATTGTTTTAGAATAGTAAGACCAACGCAAATTCTTTGTGGCTTGGTTTATATAGAATTAATTCGTATGGAGAACCATGTATCTGCAAGTACAACTTATAGCGTAATCATAATGAATGTATGATCTGAATTTCCAAATTATAATAGCTCTCCCTTCTTTGTAACATGACCAATTATTAATTTCATTCGTAGTTTTATTTCTTCTTTATTACTTACTACTACTACTTACTTTATTCCTCAATACTACTTGGTGTAGAGGAAAATGAATAGATCACTTTCCAAATCGGACAACTCACAAATTGAAGTGCTCAAGATGGAAAGGAACATGTTACCAGTATCTCACTGAGTCAGCCCAATTGCGCATTAACAACGTATACAGGATATATCAAGACTGCTACAGAAAACGAATTCGGATGGTAGTTTCAGTGAATTTAGACACAATATTATATTTTGCTAAATATTTTGCCAAAAAAAGCGACGATTCTTGTTCCTATCGTCTCATTTGAGTGGTTTTTTCTACAATTTTTTAAATATTTTGTTAAGTATACGAGGGGCGATCAAAAAGTAATGATAATAAGTATAAAAAAACAACGATTGTAGTTTAAATTTAATTTATTTTTCTACATAGTCTCCTAACAAGTCGATACATTTAGTCCAACGTTTCTCCAAACCTAAAATACCCTTTAAAAAAAAATCTGTATCTTGACTATCCCAAAATGCCTCTACAGCATCCATCACCTCGCTATCATCCTCAAATTTCTTGCCCCTGAGGTGTTCCTTGAGCCTAGGAAATAAATGAAAATCGCTGGGGGCTAAATCTAGAGAATAGGGCGGGTGTTCGACCAGTTCGAAGCCTGCTTCTCGAATGGCAGCGATCGCAACTTCGGCTCTGTGTGCAGGAGCGTTGTCCTGATGAAACAGGACTTTCGCTCGGAGTTTGCCCCGTCTTTTTTCCTTTATGGCGTCTCGCAGTCGTCTTATTTGATCAGCGTAGTAGGAGCCCGTAATAGTAGCTCCCTTTTCTAGGTAATCAACCATTATGATTCCCTGAGCATCCCAGAAAACGGACGCCATAACCTTGCCCGCCGAGCTCGAGACTTTGAACTTCTTAGGAGTCGGTGAGGATGGCCTTTTCCAAGTCATCGATTGTTGTTTGGTCTCCGGATCAAAATGATGGATCCATGTTTCGTCCATGGTCACAAATCGTGACAAAAATAATTCTTGGTCAGCCTGGAACTTTGCAAGATTGGCTCTTGAAATGTCAACTCGCTTTTTCTTTTGTTCGTCCGTTAACATTCTCGGGACCCAACGCGCGGAGACCTTCTTCATATTCATTTTGCTGGTCAAAATGTTTTGGATGCTGCCATATGAGATCCTTGTGACCTCAGCTAAATGTCTGATGGTTACTCTTCGGTCTGCTAACACGATATCTTCGATTTTTTTCACGTTTTCCTCCGTGAGGGACGAGGTTGGGCGTCCCTCGCGATGTTCATCTTCTGTGGATGTTCTACCCAACTTAAACTCTTTGCACCACCGTGCCACCGTAGAATATGGAGGAGCAGAGTCCCCCAGTGTCTCCACCAAATCGGCGTGTACCTCTTTGGTAGACATTTTTTTCAAACAGAGGTACTTGATGACGCATCTCACTTCGTGTTTCTCCATTTTCGTGTTGTCGCTCCGACTGCTGGTATTCAAATGAATGTAGCTCCTCCAAATGACGTCCTATTTATACATTTTTTTAGCTGGGAAGTGGTGAAGGACTGAAGAAGCGAAATGTATTTTTTTTTAATTTTTATCTTTATTAGAATTACCCGTTTATCATTACTTTTTGATCACCCCTCGTACTATGGTACGCTAGGGTTAAATTATTATTTTAGCAAAAACTATGCATTTACCACCCAAAAACGAGGATATTTAAAACAATCACAAAAAATTGTCGCCTTACTTTGCGAAATTTTTAGTTGCATTGTGTCTGAAGTCAGTGAAACTACCAGCTGGCTTTGTTTTCGGTAGCAGTGTTTGATATACCCTGTAAACTACCTCACGCTAAAGAAAAACACAAGAATTATTAGTTCACAATATTCGACTATTTTTATTTTAGTCGAAAATGTCAGGCTTTTATGTGTTTTTTTTTTGTGTTTTTTTTACATTTCCGCCCCATAAACATTCCACGATTACATAAAAATATTGCATTAAATGAGGATTTATCACCGTTTTATATTACATGGATGAACAATTAAGCTGACCATCGTAATTATTACACGTCATCCATCAAAATGATACACGTATTCACTTCATTTAATATATTACGTAGGAAAAACATTTATCCGGAGAAGTTATAATATAAAATGCCGCGGTATGTCACATACTTTATTTGGTATATAACAATAAATAACAGATTTCCGTAAACCCGTTCATGTTGATCCAAATTACGTTTATACCTCAAAGAAGTTGGTTTTCCATCAAACTATATTAAATTGAAAATAAACTTAGCAAACCGGAAACTCAGGTGGATCCAAAAGCAATGAGCTCCCACTGTTCTACTTAATCTGATTTACACACAATCGGCCCAAACTTTACCGAACTTATTCAACGAATGCGTAATTCGGCGAAAGTATTAAGTTCCCGAATATTCTACTATAAAGTTATTTTTTGTTCTCCGAGGGGGAATTATACGAATAATTAATCTTAAACGTTTTATTAGTTTAAGGTTTGAGGAAAAAACTTACATTAAATGTCACTTACTAATATTTCTCAGTACATTATACATACATAAGGCCACGCCTTTTCCCCAGAAGAGGTAGGCAGAGGTGCCAGGACACCCACATTTCGCCCCGACCGGGGATTCGAACCTGAGACCTCAGCTTTGTAACTGCTGTGCTGTAGTAAAACTACGCCACCTAGAGAGACAGTGCATTTTAATTCTGTTTATTTTTCCTGTATAATGAAATAGATGGTGCTGTTTCCATATCGACTTACTAGTATGAGAGTTTACAGTAGAAGTATTTGTATGTGCTACCCTACAATTGATAAATTGGAGTTTAGGGGTAGCTACTCGGATGATTATTTTGAAACATGTCTAAATTAATATGTTTATTATTATATTGGAAATCTTTATTGCCAAATTCTAAAATATTAAGTAGAACCTCTTTATTTTTAAGACGAGACGATGAGGCCAATCTCTATATACCCCTGCTTTCCTATTGACTAAGTTTGCCGAACCTAATCTCTAGAGACAATTTATTTTACTGATCTTAATCTGATATTACCCTGAACATATTTATACCCATAAGCGCTATCATTGTTGTGTTATTTCATATAAGTGTATGCTGTCGGATATCAAAAGTCCCAATTTGATTATAGAAAATAATTGTAACCATTTATTTTGACATAATAGTACATATAACGACTACAAAAATGAAAGTTCTACGTTCGAGCTGTATGTATCACCACAACTTTCTGAAAAATTACTGGGTCGATTTTGAAGACGTTTTATTATAAGTTTTATGCTTTCAATTTGGCTTAGACTAATGTTTTGGTCCAAAAGGTGTTTATTTATTTATCAATCTTTATTGTACACTGATTAATTATTATAACAATACAAAGGGATACACTAAAATACAAAAGGCGGTCTTATCGCTCTGAGCGATCTCTGCCAGACAACCATTGGATGGATATGAGGGAAGGAGAAAGAGAGGGCAGTGTAAGAATAAATAATAAATGCTCAAAAAGAAAAAAGAAAAGAAAATAATAATAATAATAAACTAATTAATATACAAATAATACTATGAATACATATTCGTAACATGTTACACATAAGGTATTTACTATGCAATGAAGGTTGCAAGGATATTGCTAGAATGATAGACGACAGACCTTTGCGGTTATACCTCGGGGAAGCTCGTGTCCAGCTGTAGTAGACTAGGTACTTATGGCTGAGGCTGGTGCCGATAATTTTCAATGTAAAGTACATCACAAATAATAATATCTCTTAAATATTGTATTCTGGTTGGTACAAAATATTTTAGTAAATCTATTAATTTATTAGCAACAATATAAGGAAAGCAGTAGGCGCGAAATATAAAAAAACAACTGGTAAGTTATGCACTAATGGTCATTCATGATTCTAAAATTAACTTTAATTAGTATCAACTGGAGTATTATTAAGCTGTCGAGACAATTTAAATTGCAGACATCTCTTTTAACGGTTTGTATACGTTTTTATTTAACCATAATATATAACGATTATCTCTAATAATAAAAAAATTACCATTTTGACAATTTTGTGAAAACAAAAGTATTTTTTTAATTTAAAACCAATAAAAATATATATAGTTTTCTTATTTTATTGGAACTAAAATTTTAGTTTGCTTGTATTGTTTTGTATCAGCCCATACACGTCCCATTGCAGGGCATGGGCCTTCTCTACAACAGAATGTATGCTTGGTTGATAAATAATATATATCTTTTTTTTTTCAATCAGTAATTTAATTTTTTTAAGTTATATTTATTCCGGCGCGCTTGGAAAACATGAGAAAAAAAATTACAATGCACGCGCACACCGACAGCCGCAAAGCAACATGATTAAATTAGCTATACTCTGTCTGTCAAATTTCCGTGACAAGTCACAACACTTTCAAAGTGGTTTCATAAAAATTCGTAAATCTACAAAACGTGTCATTAAGTGTCGTGGAGATACAAATATATTTTAATGGAATTTTAAAGTTTAAAAGGCGGGAATGATAGGACGTTGTAAAAGTTCGAGATAAAATTGACTTTTATCTTAAAAATAAGTAAAACTTCTTTCGTGCGTACATAAGTACACATTCATATTTTTAAAAATAATATTCCATTAACTATTTTATTCACTTTAACATATTATATTTAGTAAAAGTGTAACATGTTTTGATGCATAATCCGTTCTTGACGAGAAGTTCAAATAAAAACAGAATTCTGATAAGTATCAAATTATTAATCGGTATCCCAGTGGGGAATACCGATTAATAATTTGATACGAACGATTAATAATAATTCATTTGAGATTTGAACCCAAGACCTCTAGTATCGCACGTTTATACTGCACGATAAATGTTAATTTGATAACCCAGTATTTGAAATTATTTTTCAATTGATTTTTAAACCACTTGTATCTTTTGTAATAATCAATAAATTGTAAACTGGTTATGAAAAGAGCAACACTAGAGACACTAGACACATTTTTCATTTTCATTTCATTTCAATGGACCTTGACATCTTTACATACAACTGATAACAGTGAAAATAGATAAGAAAAGAAAAAAAACTTGCAAAACTAAAAACAAAGTCATTGTTTTCATTGCTGATTGAGTTATAGATATACAGATAGATATACTGACTTATCTGTATACGATTATTTTTGTATGTGATAGCTGACATGTCAAATAATGTTATTTATTAGTATCATCGTAATATAGCGATGACTTTGCCATTATCAGAGTTGCATGATTGCTTTTTCTACTAAAAATTTCTTTACCCCTACCAATTATTGCACTCACGATTGTAGAGTAGGTCCGTACACTGCACTGAGAGGTCATTCGATTTCGCTTCCAAAAGTTCGGTGTTGAAATCCTTCAAGGTGGCATATATTCATCAGTATTTTACTTCCTATAGCTGCAAATTATGATCGTATTAAAATAAATTTAATTGAGAATAAAATATTATCGTTGTGCATACTTGCGTTGTTAAAGTAATAAATGTGAATGACTGTTCTCATTCATTCAAGGCTTATTCATTGAACCGATTTCGTTGTTTACCAGTTGCGTGAAATATTGTACAATTGGCTCAGCCGTGTGACCAATCAAGCGATTTTTATGATAAGACTTAAGTCATTTTTGCACAAAAAGTATAACCAAATCTGAATTGTGTAAAAAAAAATCGGATAAGGGTGGATTTTAAGCACGACCCACTTTCTTATTACGTATGTGTAGTGCCTTTGTATTTTATTTTTACGATATTCCAAAAATATCCGCTTTAATTAAATATATAGTTCATCAGATAATCTCAAAAAATAAACCCATAACATTCCAATTCAAAATACGCAAGCCACAATCAGAAACCCTTCACAAAAGCAGTGCATGGAACCAACAAAACTAAATATTTCTAATTAAAAAAAAAAAACTGTTACTCGGGCATTTATTTACAGCCTTAAATACCGCGTAAGGGAATTTAAACATGATATTTCGCCATCAGTCGTCACTGGGCGTGGCGGCCTAGCCCATAAGGATAATACTCTATTTCGGTAGGCGGGTCAACGGAACTTCGTGCGTACATTAGAACATTCCGAGTGTAATTGTCAATTTTGTGTCCATTCATTTACATAGTTTCGGGAACGGCTGATGAGAAATTTAATAAAATGTTTTAAGAAACATTAGCGTGATCGAATTCGGCTTAGTTTTGGTTAGTTTAAGTTGAACTAATATAAATATCATTGCTACTTATGGACTCTGTGTGAAAGTAAGATTGGACCTTTATTCTTACTCGTCTGCGTCGGTGATCTTTATATTATAGTATTGAAATTCTTGTATACGTTATTATTATAAATACAAACCAATTTATTACGGCTTTTATCACGGATTTGGTTTAATTTATTTTTCCTACGTAAAATGTTAAAAAAACAGTCGTATACTCTGGACTAAAGATTTGAATTTGGAATCTCAATCGAGCCTCTAATTGGCAATCGTTTTTAATTAATATTATACTGTAAGTTCTGATTGCTAATGACGGCTAGCGGAACAAAATTACTTATACATTAAGATCGCTCATTGTTAACGAACCAGCACTGAACGGGATGTCTCTACATATCCATCTTTCTTAACATATTTTTTTTTAATTATATTTTTGAATTTTTTGACCTTTCGTTGAAAATATCAACGATATTTCCGTATAATAACTTTTCTTTTTCTAAGAATAACTACGCAATCAACACAATAAATAAATAAAAAAAACTTTTATGTTAAAATATGTGTATGGTACAACTTAATTGATCTCTCTATAATATTATAAAAATTTTATAATTATTTAGTCACATCAAGTATTGATCCCACATCTAGATAATTTTGTGTTATATCAGCAACAAGAAAATATTGAATGTTACCTCCGAAAAAACATTTGTGGATCTTTCCTTTATTTCTTAACCAAATCTGACTCTCAAGAATGCGACATTTAAAATACTTAAGTAATCCTGCCAAAAAACAACGACACTGTTCATTACTTTGTTCACTTTGTAACGCGTGGCATTCAATTTTTGTTGCACTATATGTTGAATAATGCGCACGCGACCAACGAGGATCAAATTAAATTCATTTCAGCTGGACTCGCCTAATTGATGACGTCAATTGAATGGCACATAGTTCATTGTCCGTCTATTTCCTTTTGCTGTGGCGTTTGGTATTTTCAATTACTTTTAACTTTGACGTTTTCATTACTTATGGTACAATAATTATCAGTTGTAGACTGTCTCGTCCTCACACCCGCCACTGCTACTCCTGTAAACCAGGATAGACGCATTGTAATGACACCCAGAATTGAAGCTCGGCAAGTCTCCGGGAATGTCTAACTTGTCTTTAACCCGCAACGATTACGCATTAATGATGAAGCTAAATAATAGGAGTTGAAGATATTTTACAATTACAAGCTCGCACTATTTAACGCTTATAAATAAGTGATCTAATTTTTGCAGTAGGGGCGTTACAGGCTTTGATTTGCGACTTTCTTTGATATCCCAAGTAGGGTACTATATTTGGTTATCACTTTCTAGCAATAAAAATCATTTTCCTTTCCAGAGACTGGAATTTATGCCTGACATGGCAGTAGGTTCACCCTTAACCACATGCTGTGAGGGAAATCATCTTAAAGAACTGTGGGTGGTATTAGTACCATCACAGCCTGTCTCATTAGAACTACAGGCATACCTATACTGAATGTAGGGGAAAGATGAATGCCAGTAATGACATATCTTCACCTTCAGATAATATAGAAGTGAACTTATGAATTGTGAACTGATTGTGCCAATTGAGAGATAATTCGACACTCGATACTGTATCGGCTGTGTTTGGGCGAAAATTCTGCGGCACTTTCATAATTGGATTATTATTGGAAAAGACTTCCGTTGCTGTCCATAGTTTTAATGCCTCCGCTCTATATTTATACCGTAGTATTATTTTATCCACCCACCCTCCGCAAGGATCAGGTTAAAAATATCATGAACCAACGTGAATGCACGAAGAGATTAATGAAAGTGGTCGAAGCGAAAGTAGTATGTCAGGACCGAGCATAGTAGAGATCCATAGTCTACTTCTACCGCTATGGAATATAGGCGTTACGTTTATGTATGTATTATAGTATCATGTGTTATTTCCCTATGAAATAATACGTAGATTACGTGGGTAGCTTTTACAATCACATATATTATTAGGACTCTACAGTCGAATACCTTGTGTAGCATCATACTATTACAGTTTTTTTGGTTTCACAATACCCAGACCCGAAACCAATTAAAATTAATTTAACCAACCAAAAAAAAAAAAAACACAGATCCATCGCCCAACATTAGGATCGAAGCTCACATGTCTAGTTCACTACCAAAAACCTTATCTAGGCTAATAAAACCGATTTATGAGAACTTGTTTTGTATAGCGCACTGAATATAACATCAAGCATCAATCAGCACACTTCCTCTTTCACATTCGATATTCAGCCTTAGATTCGATTCAAGCTGCGCCAATATTGAATCAAACGCCGATAGATTGAAATGCTATCTCCCTCTCAATACTTGTTTGTCACGTACTCAGATTAGCGCATTCAAGAGCCATCAACACACAACGCAAGACCGTTCATTGAGTCGACTTAATAGCCTTAGATATGGAGCGCTAAAGGCTATATTGGCTAAACCATTCGGTCACAGGGACAATCACCCTTTACTAACAGATATACACCAATTTAGCGCCACAATATAGCTTTAATTAGACCCCTCTTAGGGCATAATGGGTCTAATTGCACCACGTCCTTATTGAAATAGCTCTTTACGACCCTACGTGTTTTCAATGCACTTGACTAAGAACAGGTAACAACTACTCGTACAATCAGATTAAATTGTGTTGTTTCCAATATCCTAATGATTCAATTAATTAAACTAATGGAGTAAGTAGAATTCCTGAATTCAACCGGTGTTACGTGGAATTAAAATATATCCTATTGTTCGAGAAAATAAAACTTGATTTTCTATACGAGTATTATAAAGAGAACAAATTTATTTGATTGCATTGAATAGGCTTTGAAACTACTCGACCAATAAACTATTTCACCTTTAGAATCCCACATTATCCATGATGAACATAGATAGAATCTTTTTAATAAAGTATATCGGCATCCGGGCGGAGCCGGGCAGCTAGTATACATTATAATTATTTATTATTAATATAATTTATACATCATTACTACTGGCAGTGGGATGTTCTTATCTGTTTAGAGAGCGACCACCATTCATGATGATGGATAACCCGTCATAATTCCATGCAGCTTTGTCGCATTTAGGGTTAAGCCTAGGTTAAACCTGTGTATCTGGTATCTATCAAACAGGCATAATTATGTCAACCAACGAGATATAACCTAAAGCTAGGTCAAAGTCCATGTGCACTGTGTGCCTGAGCCTCAATATTCCCGGACCTCCATCGAGGGGTAGACCAAAGAAGCCCTGGCTAGATATCGTCAAGGAAGATATGAGGGCCAATGGCTTTACTATTGAGGATGCCGAACATTGGGCGAAAAGGAAGATAATTAGCCGAAAGGCGAACCCTGACACCGGTCGGGATAACGTCAACGAAGAGAGCTAGGTCAAAAGCACCATAATCACTTTTTGTGAATACAAAAAATCCATTAGCGCTGTTTATCGCTGCAGTCAAAAAACACAAAAGCGCACTAAGAAAGCTGCAAATAAAAGTAAGCAAGACAAATAGCGTGCGAACTCGGTTTACGGCTGAGATTTCAGTTGGGTATTATTTTACAGTTTTTGGCACGTCGCACTGCACCGCGTGAGAATTAATAGCAAACTGCCTTTGACATTTCCCTAATAACTTTATCTGACCTGTACTCTGTGGCGTCGACGATATAAAATATGATAGAGGAATTAATATCGCGCTGTTTTGCTTTTGTTTTTGTTGATATCATTTGGTATTTTGTTTGTGGACTTAAATGAATTAAAATGGATAATAGGCGCACTTTAAACTATTGTCCACGAGTTATTCAATTAGCAAGCAAAAAATTACTTATATGAATCCGCCTTTTTAAAATCTTCACATACGGTAGATAAATAAATAAATAAATAACACCCAACAGTCACATACATAGGTCCTGACCCCACACTAAGATCGAGTCTTATGTCGTGGGTATCAAGAACTACGAGAGACTTTTCGGTCTCACATACACCCAGACCCGGAAGAAATATTTGTGGGCCGCACAAACATTTCTCTCGGTGCGGGGATCGAACCCGCGGCCTCTCGTTTCATAGGCGGCGTCTAACCAACTGCGCCACGGAGGCTGTCATATATTGAAGAAGACTTTTGTGTATTGTTTATTTTCTCCAAAATTTTAATAATCCCAACATATTATGTAACCACTTACCAATAGCTATTGACAAAACATTACGAACATCATAAACAAAAATAATGAGAATTGTTTATCACGTTGACAATATTTCACAATACATGACGCAATTAGGCGCTAACAAGACACTTACAGGCAGTAATCCGCAAAAAGGAAACTCCTTGAACAAAAACAATGTTTCTCAGTAATTATCCGCTGTCAACAAAAAATACGCAGGAAAAATAGCTTTGTCTAAGGAAAACAAGTTTGTAAACAAAGTAAACCTGCTTGAAGTCGATTTAGATAAAAAACCGTTTACACGTTATACGGGAGAAGGGTTAGACATTAAACTAATAAAGTTAAAGAGGTATCTACTGTATGAGCACTAAAATATGCTCTACATATTGTGGACGTAGGAAGCCAACCTGCTTATACAACCAAGTGTTGCTATAGACATACGTATTTTTATTGCAATTAATGCCGAGAAGAGTGTGCCATTCGCCTGACGTTAAGCTCCACGAAAGCTCATGGACAGTAGCAAAACCAAACAACATCATGAATTACAAAGCAATGCTTGGCATTCAACAAAGCTCGCTATCCTGAGACAAGATATTACGTTACTCTGGCTATGACGTCCCAAGTGCATTTACACTGCTGTTTGGCGGGAGAAATACACATTCATAGCAATTTAAAAAATAGACATTGCGGTGGTACCATTACCCAGACGGTCTCACACATATGTGAGACCTACCACCAGTAAAACGCAATGCGTATGATGAACCTTTTTCCAGCTAACGTATGCAATTTAGAGAAGAGACAGACTTGACTAAAAATAAAATTAAAATTACGTTAAAAGTAATTGCCAATTATTTACTACTTAGATTGCCCTCTCATTCTTCTATTTATTATATCTATCTCAAGATTACCTGGAAGAAATTGCCCCGTGCAATAAGGCCGCCTTTTGTACTTTTTTATAATGTTACTTCTTCAATGTAACCGGTTCTATGTATGGTGCAAATAATGATAAATAAATGAATAATCGCTATTTTTCAAAAGATGAACGCATTTTAAAAACTCTTCTGTTAAGTACTTAATGTAGGTTTCAGAGATTCATATCTACCGAACTCTAAATAGGTCTTCTAAGAATGTTGAAGGTTATCCAACGACCTCGGCGCCATTTTTGATAAGATTCTAATTAAGATAAGATTTAATCTAATTAGCAGATAGTCTACTGCACCTGAATTACAAAGTAATAGATCAATTGATTAGTAAGTTACTGTGGGCTAGACTTACTGAGATATAACACGATGTTAAAGTTAGATACCAAAACATTTTTGGTTTGATTACCAAACATCAGTTGGACTTGTATACTATAAGATTGTTTTCAAAAGTGGTACAAGATTGCAAACATTCTAAAGCAATATATGTGAATGTTTTGCAACAATGAAAATAGTTGGAGCTCTTTTTGTTCGGCTATAGAGGATTTCGTTAAGTGGCTTCTTTCTAGATCGGCACGTTTATGTAGATTGTGGATACGCTTAAATGTAAATCTCGTTTAAGGCGATGTATAATAGAGATGCAACTTAAGCCACTAACGATGTTTTGATAATTTTCCTAAATACGGTGTAGGGACGACTAAAGTTTCAGATATTATCTAAATGTTGTTAGAATTAAATCCTAATGTTACTACTTTGTTGAACGAATAATTTGTACTTTGCAATTTCACTCTTTCTCGATCTCTGTCTCTCTCTCTCTCTCTCTCTCTCTCTCTCTCTCTCTCTCTCTGTGTGTGTGTGTGTGTGTGTGTGTGTGTGTGTGTGTGTGTATGTGTGTCTGTGTGTGTGTGTCTCCCTATAGCCTTGTAACAATTGCTCTGTAAGCTTAAATTATGCTGCAATTGCTTTGGAAGGTTTTATTGCTTGTAAAGTTACGTTGGAAGAAACTTTTTTTTATTACATTAAATGGCGAGAAAAGCATGCCGTTTGGCTCATCGCAAGCGATATGACCGCTCATGAACAATGGCAAAACCCAACAACACCTTGAATAACAAAGCAATGCTTGACATTCCACCGCGCTGGCCATCCTGAGATACGTTAAGTCTCCATAGGTCCAGTAGCTACTCTGGCTACTGTGTTCTTCACACCGAAACATAGCAGTGTATTTAGACTGTTGTTTAGCGGTAGGAATAGACATGATGGTGGTACCTACCCAGGCGGCCTTTCACATATTAAAGACCTACCACTCGTAATCTCGGAACCGCATATTGTTTTGACAGCAACAAAAATTAAATTGACAAACGCACAAAATAATTCCTTGTTCTTTTTATTTTATTTCTACTAAATTAATACTCGATTAAGCTCTTAAATAATTTAGTTATACATATGAATTATCATTGCAGGTATTTTCGTCTCGAGAGGAATATAGTTATTGACTAGTTTTTACGTATACTTGGAGTCGGAGATTCATGAAGACAAGTGGGGCGTTTGCCAAATATTATTTTTTGCTGGCATGGCATTGTGTTTTCTTACAGACTTTTGGCAATGTGGAAAACCTTGGGATAGATATAATGTGGAAATTAAATAGTGTAGTGATTTTATCTTATTGTATAAGAAGACTTCTTGTGCAATAACAATTCTAGGTACACTCTTCTTCATAATGAATATTATTGAGAAATTTCTTTGATATACATATACATAAATATCATACACAATATGTTATTTTCACAATTAATCTCTTACTGTAGTCAGGACTAAATACGACAGATTTCAGTATTCCTACATTTTCATATTGAATAATGAATGTCTTGCTATAGTCAAGACCCTTGTTTGTTGTGATCTGAGGTCAAGACAATGTACGACATATAGCAGTACACCTAAAATATAGCCACCACAAAGCCTATGTTGTGTTATGTATTATTTTTCCAAAAAACAAACACAATATTTTATTGACTCTCTTTTCTGTTTAGTCAACAAGTAAACAATACGCGTAATCAATCACGATACAGACAGCTAATTGAGGTTTCGTAATTAAACTCCGATATTTATTGCCATTCGCTCGTTTTTTTGAAATCACTTGGCGTTTGAGTGCGAAACTTGCACGGGTCAGCTTGTTAGTAATGATACTTTAATGGGTTAAGTCATCGTGCCATCGGCGCTAGTTAATGGAATTCCCGTCTTGCTAACTTTATTACAATGGGTCAGGGGGTTAAATGGACGATCCTGGTTATGATGAGCCAGGACCGAAATGGCCTTACTGCGTCTTATAGGTACAATGTTATTCGTAATTTTGTAAACTGTTTGATGATTTGATAGGTTGAGCTTTTTGTTTTATTACGTTAAGTTTTAAATTGAAAAATTGATAAAACTTCAAATGCATTGCATAGTATATTACTTTAAAGTGCAGAGTAAAAGTTTAATATTTAAAAATATATATAGGATAAAAAGACGTAAAACTGCTCTTTATTATAGTAAAATAAATATAAGTTCTCTATCACGCACAGTTGCGTCATAAAATAATCAACGCTTCATACAGTTGTTCTAAACAAATGGAAATATATTTTATTAAGCAATTGTAATCAACACGAAATAAATACAATTCGTTTTTCGGAAAGCGTAAATATTTGCACTCAATTTCACAAAGTGAGGCATAAATTGGGCAGTACACTGCCGCTATCAATGAATTATTGCCGAGATACCTATTTTTGTGGGCAGTGTGTATAAGGGAGTGTACTATAATGTGGACTTGTGCCCATTACTTAGGCCAATATAATGTGTTATATGGCTATTGAGGTACATGTAATTTTCGGGAAGGTTTCTTGATTTTATATCAGTTTTTGGGACACAATATAACATAAAGAAGCACTTTTAAAGTATCACTATGTTATACGTCTGGCTGTTAGAAACTTTTTACAAATGCGTGGATCTGCGCTCTTTCGGAGCTGTGGAAATGATGCTTCTATGTGAACGCGGAAAAGGGTCATTCATGCCTTCGCTTGCTTGCTTCGTGCAAAAAAATGAAAACCTGTGCTTTACATCTTATTTTCAAAAATCAGCAATGGAATACTTCACAATTTATGTCGATATTTAATACTAGATCTAATAAGCCCCCAGCTAAACACAAGACTCCAAAATTTCTAAAGCGCTCTGTTGAAAGAGATATCCACTATTAATTACTAGCTTTCGCCCGCATCAAGTTTTATCCGTGATCCGTTTTATCCTATAGAGAGATTTATACCCTTTGTGTTATTTTGATGTATAAGCTATAATACTGGGGACTTTCATTAAAATCTATTCAATAGTTTGTGCATGAACAAGTGACAAACATCTATAGACTCATACTTTCATATTCAGAATATTGCTAGAGTATTACAATAATAATATAATACAACCAAGGGCTTTGACTCGCCTGAATAATCGATTTAGATGAAAATTATAACTCCTATTCCATTGGTAATACCCTATTAATTATTAAAGCGCGTGTAATTGTAAGCCACTAACGAGTTTCTTGATGATTATTTTATGAAATAACTCCCTATATGTATATGTATGGATGTATCAGCCCATATACGTCCCACTACAGGGGGCTAGTTTACAATAGAGAATGCAATTGAGAGTGGTTAGGTCACCACGCTGGCCTAATACGGGTTGGTGGACTTTACTACACCATAGAAATTTTACAAATAGCTATGGTATGCAGGTTTCCATGCATCCATGCGTCCATTACCAATTATAAGTTTATATAAATAATAAATCAATTAAATAATGATTTTTCGGAGTCATGTGTGTATTGATAATCAATCATCACGCACTAAAACGGTGAAGGAAAACATCGTGAGGAAACCTGCATACCATAGCGATTTCTATGGTATGTAAATCCGCCAACCCGCACTAGGCCAGCGTGGTGGACTATATGGCCTAACCACTCTCAATCTTACTCCCGTTTGTTGGTAAACATTCACTACATATATCGCCACTAGTATAATATCTGGGGTACGGTAACTAAACACGACGCTTGCATCTTTGCTACCCCTAAATACACAACGTATGTTCTGTACGTTATAAATTATATGGAATGAAGTGAACCGAGTTCGACTTTCAGATGCCAGGCGGCTACAAAGTTTATTGGCTCGAATCACAAATTGCTTGCATTGAGAGCAGCGAAGTTGCTTTATGTCCTGAATCTACGTTAGAATTATTATATTAATGAGTGAATTAGTAGAGTTGTAGAAAAGTGCATACAGCTATCCACACGATTGTGTATGCTTCGGGGTCAGCTCATATTTATTCGTTTTCGAATACACTATAATCGTATCGATCTTTTGAAGATACGATATTAGGTACCAGTGAACACTTTTCTGGGGGTTTATTCTGTGATCCGAAACGAAGTTAGAAAGTTCTAAAAATCAATACTATTCTCTATAATACTTATAATTTTCTCCGTACTAAGATTATGATTACGACGTACGATAGAGGATTCAAACATTTTGTGCAATATCTAGCCAAATTCGTACAGTTTTACGTACAACGTCCGAACATTCGGACTATCAGATCACAGAGTAACTCCCCTGGACTGCGCTGCACTTTTTATCAATTGTTTCATAGTCACTTGGCTACGCCATTATTATGAGCCCGTTGCAGTCCACTGCTGGACTTAGGCTTCTCCCAAGATATGCCATAGAGCTCAGTCTGATGTTTTATGCTACCGGCCCTCTTATGCAAGTTAGTCGCCATCTTCTCACAATGATAGGCGCTTTGCTGCGCTAGAGACAAATCTTTACATGTCTTGCTATTGATACCCTGCTACAGGAAAAATAAAGCAATTACAAAGGTCAATATCGTGTCAATTGGCGATTACTTATTATTATCTGCGACATTGATAATATTATCAGTTTGCCCTCTGGCATAGGCCTTCCCTAGGACTTTCCATTATTTTCTGTCAACATAAGCGGTTAGTAGTGTGTAAAATAATATTTTTCTGATGTGTTCTGGAGTCAAAAAGTATCTGCACCCGGGCGGGGCCGGGCCGGGCCGGTAGTAAAATATATAGTGACTACGAGTATGCAAATAAAATATTTATGAAGTGTTAAAACCTATGCAGAAAAGCCTATAATCTTTCCAGAGAATTACCATTTAATATCGCCGATTTCCACACGCGTTCAAACAAAAACTTACGTAATGAGGCAATATCTATTGCGATGATCACTCGCAGTTTTTGCGAAAAAAACCCACTGAATCGGTAAACAGCCATTCGCCGGGAAGTAAGCGAGAGTTGGCGTCGGCGGCACGTGGCCCGCTTCGTGACGCCAGATGTCGAGCCATCCATTATAATAAAAACATTGTTATACGCCGATTTACTATTGGAGTTCACGAGATATTGGATTCTCCACGTACATTAAACTCGAGACGTTCGGAGAATTAGATATTGTTTTAAAATTGATAACATTACCGGATTGTCGAAAGCCGACCTCGGAACATAACTCGATATTATTGACGCTATAAATTTTATGATATTCGTGGTATGTCTTTGCTATAAGGAATTTAATGGATGACGTCTATGATCTCTGATGAAAACAAGTAATTTGTGTTTTTAATGAGCAGGATAGGACTCATCTAACTGCAGTCAATCAATGTAGTTTTCTTGGAGTAAATATTTTATTACACCAATGCACAATATACATCGATCTACCTTTAAGCTTTTAAACAATTCATATAGTACAAAATCCGAGCTTGAACCCACGGTATTTTACCAAAATTGACAATTTGCGCATCAGTAATAGAAGGTATGGACACTTAAGAATTTAGAAGTGAAGCCCATATTCCTATTTCTGCTTATTATATGTATAGTAGCATCAAGGGTTGACAGTTTTATCTACTGTCCTAATAATACATGGTGGACTCTCTCTTAAAATTCACCAATATTAGATGCTAGAATTATTAATAAGTGAACAATATGTTCATGCGTATATTTATTTCAATAATACTCATACATAATTTACCTTAAATATTCGGCATTTCAGAACACACAAGACATTTAATGGAATGTTTAATTGTCAAATGATGAAAAATAATGGAAGAGTTTAGTGAAAAACGTAGCTTTGCTACAAAACTGCATTCAGTGAAACATGTACATGAAATTCATTCGTAAAATTAAGTGTCATTTGAAAAATATATTTCGCGATTCAGCCGGAATTCATGTAACTCGAACAAATAGTTGGAAATGCCTAACAAAGTGTCACCGCAGCATCTGCCGGCTCCGATATTAGTTTCGGTTAGGTTTACTTACCTACCCGTAGGACGAATCAAATTCTAATTCCGTCCAGATGAATTTGTTTTGTCTCGTATTGTCAATGTTTATTTACGCGCTAGCTATTTGTTAATGAATTCGAGGAATTTAGAATGTTTAAATTAGGCAATTTAGCTAAATGCGTAATGTATCGTCGGATTGTTGTCTGGTTTATCTTGTTATTGGTGGCAGAAAATATTTCTTACAACTGCTTTATAATATTAATTTGTTTAAAACAGTGTTGAATTTATTGTGGCGTTTACCGACCAAAAATGTAAAAAATCTGCATCAAGTGTTTATTACGACGAAAGTCTATTAGATAGTATATCATAATATGGTCTTTATCATAAATACATTAATTATTCCCACACTAGTGTGTAAGTTCTGAAATGATGCTTTTCTTTTTAATAATTTCATCATGCGGTTTTGTTAAACTATATGAAAAGGTATTCATAATATTTAAAATGTGGTTTGCTTCATTATTTTAAATAAAGCTTGTATGGTTTTTAATCAGAAATGTTGCATTGCGTATCGTACTGAATACCGACAAAATCTCCAATATTGCAATTTATAATACAAAAGAATATTTCGACTGTTAAAATTACTTGTTCACTCCCTGAGGAATACAATAAAAAATCCCATAAATAACATTGTAAAGGGTTACAAAACAATTTCGATATTGTTTCCTGCAATATTACAAAGTTTTGAAGTGAAACTAAAGTGAACGAAGTTAAGCATCATTTGTTTGAATTTCCAATTTGTTTCGAAAAGCTCCGGTTAATTATATCTGAATTTGTGCTTGTTTTGTAGTGTTTCGTTGTAGAGCCTTCCTTGCTAAACTGAATTATACTATTTTAGATTTAGTTGTTATTATTCAGCTGTTTCATTATACGAAATGTGTGCATATTGACGAGTTTCCGATACAAGAAGTTACACTGAATGCTCGAAGCATTGAATACGTGTTTGAACTATGGCGACGGATGCATTGTTCAGTTCGCTTTTCAATCTAGTATATGTACTAATATTAGTCCTTATATATTAATTATATGCGTTTCACTATAAAGCAAGGCCTTTATATATTGTAGTGGTGTACCCATCTATCCGTATACGTGTGTGTGTGTGTGTATGTCGTATTCAATCATATTGTTTCTAGCGCTAATTAGTCAGTAATAAATGTTTACTCAAGGAGAACAGATCTTTCCTTTACCTCCTAAACACCGAACCTTACATGGCGACCCTGCCACGTACGTCGGTCTGGCTCGGCTTCCGTCGTAATAATTTAAAATAATTGAAAAAAAGGGAAGAAAAAAAAAATGTGCCGATCAAACGTGGAAAAAGAGGACATCTTTATTAACCAGAATGCGCTGGGATCGAACACAGCTTCTGTCGAAGAAATAAAATACCATCTCTCAGCGATAAGCATTGTGCTCATTATTATATGCACAATATTAGGAGTTGCAATAATATACGCAGTCTATAGAATTTACAAAAAATGCCATATGGAGTGGATAAGAGAGGAAACAACTGTGCAGAATCTAAGGCGTTCCTTCAGGCGTGCAGAACCGAGAGTTCGAGTGTACTACGATGGACGGCGCGAAGAGTCAGCAGCCGATGGTCTAACAAAATAACGGAGTGACTTATAGTGCGAGTGAAGTGTGAGTGAAGTGTAATATGGACAATAAGGATTATGTGGACTTTAGAATCTACTAATAAGGCAATTGAGGTATGAAGGCTGAAGTAATCATATTGTAAAAAAAAAAAAAAAAACATATTATTTTATTATGAAAACATGCGTAAAGTTCTCAATTTTGTCTATAAATTGTAATGGCTAGTGAACTTAAAGAAATATATGAAAAAATTAAACAAATTCAGAAAAGTTTAGTTAAATTAAGCTACTCTAGAAGAACAAAGAACGTTCTACAGCAAAAATTAAACGAAGCGCATGAATTGCAACAAGCGTCTTATGTTTGTTCAAACCTTTTAAGTGGAAAAATTAAGGGTCAGGCATTATTAGACGTAAAATCATATTGCGATTCGATAAACGATATATACTTGCAAATCGAAACATTCTGTTCCAGGGATTACGACACTTATTCATGTTCTGAGGTTCTAGGTGCGGAAAGCGAAATCATGGAGAAATTTGATTTTAAAACAGCGGTGTCCATGCTTCCTGTGATGACGGGTGAGGAGCACGTTACCAGGAGCCTGATGGATGCAATTGAGTTATATGGTACCACGTTGGATGATCAAGGTAGGAGTATGCTCATAAAATTTGTATTAAAAACCCGTTTGACACAAAATGCGAAGTTGCGACTTTTACAATCTTATGATTCGTGCGAGGAACTCTTAAGTGATATGCGAGAACATTTATTAACCAAGAAATCAGATACTGCTATACATAATGAACTTGTTCGAATGAAACAAAACGGTTCCTCAATAGATGATTATGGTAGTAAATTAGAACAATTATTTGTAGATTTGACGATTTCACAAGCTGATGGCGATCAAAATGCTTACAAAATTTTGCGCCCACTGAATGAAAAAATTGCTGTAAAAAGCTTTGTCAGTGGCTTGAGAAATCGCCAAATAAGTACTATCTTAAAGGCGCGGAACTACACAGCGTTAAAAGATGCCATAAGGGGAGCAAAGGATGAAGAGGCGTCCTGCGACCCCCAGAGTAAGGATGAGTTTGTTTATTTTGGCAATCGGAGTAATATAAATGTAAACAGAAATGTTCGTGGTAGTAGTAGATATAGAGGTATTCGTACGAGACAATCGCAACCACATAGGCAGGTACACATTAATGATCGTTCAGGGGTGCCACGTTCTTCTTATGCACCAAGGAGACAAACACAATATACTCGGACATACAGTAGAGGATATAACAGCCGTCGCGGAGGTAATTTTCAAAACAAAAACCACCGAATTCAATTTATGAATTCGAACCCTTCCACGTCCAGTACAGTCCAGTCTAATGATGTCACGCAAAATTTGGAGAGTCCTTTGAAACATAACAATGCCACATCTTTAGAATTTTTTCGTGAATAATAATATTTTTAATTGTGAATTTAGTAATTCAATCGAGCTCGCAATAGGTAGCAACAAATATAGATGGCTAGTCGATACCGGAGCATCGCTGAGTGCTATAAAATATGAGATGCTGAGATATCTAAACATACCCATGACTAAGAATACACTTTACATAAAAGGCATTGGAGGTACATTACAAACCGAAGGCTATGTTTATATAACTATGTCCGTGAATGGAATGGAATTTAAGCATAGGTTTCATGTATTAAAACATTTACCGACTCCTACAGCCGGAATATTAGGCATAGATTTTTTGCGAAATTTTAATTGTAAAATAGATTTTGAAACTAATCATATAACTTTACGTAATGGAGAAAAGGACGTGACTTTACTTTTAAATATGGGAAAATTAGGCAATAGGTTTTTAAACATACCTCCCAGATGTGAGAAAATATTTTATGTACATACAGAGATGAGAGGTGAATGTGTGATTTTTCCGAGAGAATTATGTGAAGGTGTGTTTTTATCAGGTGGTATAGTATATGCCAGTAGCGGAAAAATACCTATACAACTTTTAAATACACGAGAGGAAGAGGTAAATCTAAGTTATTTTAGACCAGAATCAGATTATTTGTGCAATTATTCTATATGTTCTTTTGAGAAAAATATAATTAATCCGGACCGAATACATGAAATGTTTTCTCTATTAAATTTAAATCACTTGAATAAAGAGGAAAAAACCTCTATAATGCATATATGCGCGAAATTTTCAGATGTCTTTATGTTACCGGGTGATAAACTTTCGACGTGTAATATGTATGAGCAGAATATACTGTTAAAGCCTAATAGTGAACCAGTTTATGTCAAACAATACCGTTTACCGTATTCTCAAAAGGGGGAGCTGGAAAAGCAGGTCCAAAAATTATTAAACGATGGCATTATTGAACCTGCGTGTAGTGAGTGGTCCAGCCCAGTTCTTTTAGTCCCAAAAGGCTCAGAAAATAGCGAAAATAATACCTGGCGATTAGTGATTGATTTTAGGAAACTAAACGAACGTGTGGTAGACGATAAGTTCCCTTTACCAAGTATCACTGATGTTTTAGATTCTTTATCCGGAGCTATGTATTTTTCACATTTAGATTTGAACCAAGCATTTTTTCAATTACCATTAAATACCACTAGTCGAAAATATACAGCATTTACTACACCCTCAGGACAATACCAAATGACGAGGATGCCGATGGGCCTTAAGACAAGTCCCAGTTCTTTCAGTCGTGCTATAACAATAGCAATGGCGGGATTATCGTATGACAAAGTATTAACATACGCAGATGATTTAGTGTGTGTAGGACGAAACTTAGACTCGCATAATAAAAATCTAATAGATATTTTATCGCGGTTAAGAAAAGTGAATTTAAAGTTAAGTCCCGCTAAATGTCAGTTTCTTAAGAAGGAACTCCTGTTCCTTGGCCATGTTGTTTCAGCGGAGGGTATCAAACCCGACCCTCGAAAAGTTACTGTCTTACAAAATTATAGCATTCCTAAAAATATCGCGGAGGTCAAGAGGTTTGTGGCTTTTGCCAATTATTATAGAAAGTTCATACCACGTTTTTCTGAAATAACCTTACCATTGAACAATCTTTGCCGCAAAAACGTTTCTTTTCGGTGGGATGAAAACTGCGAAAAATCATTTTCAACTCTAAAACAGGCTTTAACCAGTCCACCTATATTACAATATCCAATCTTTGACGAAAATCATAAATTTATTTTGAAAACAGATGCATCAGGATATGCTATTGGATCTGTACTTTGTAATGAAAACAACTTACCGGTAGCGTATGCTAGTCGTCCACTAAATAAAGCCGAAAAGAATTATCCCACTATCGAAAAAGAACTTTTATCGATAGTGTGGTCCGTTGAATATTTTCGACCTTATTTATATGGACGTGAGTTCATAATTGAAACCGACCATAAACCTCTAATTTATTTGTTTGGTTTGAACAATCCTTCAAGTCGCTTAATGAAATTCCGACTTTTACTGGAGGAATACAATTTTCAGGTAAAATATATAAAAGGGAAAACCAACGTAGCAGATACTCTGTCGCGAATACAAATATCGAGTGACGATTTGAAAGAGATGAATGCAAGTGCTATTTCAATATTAACGAGAGCTCAGAGAAAGAAGATGAATGATAGAAGCATGTATGGGAATAAGGACAACCCTGTGGCCGATAAGGTTACCACTAACAATTGGACTGATCACCCAAAAGTTGTGGGAATTCTTAAAAAACCAGAGGATTGTACCGAATTATTGTTTGTTAATGAGTTTAATTGGAAGAATATAAATGAATCTGAAGAGGGAAAGTCTAAGTTATTTATATATAGCCCTTCGAAAATGACATTATACGTCAATCCAACATTCCGATCACTATGTGCACGAGATGCCTTTGTGAGGGAGTTGAATTGCTTATGTAAAAAGTCAAAAATATATAGTCTCTATATTATAAAAAATAAAAGTAATACACAAATTGTAGAAGACTTAACGCGTATTATAAACGAGACACCTAATTGGTCCGGACCACGATTGTTTATATTAAAGGGTGTCCATAAGATAAGTGATCACGATACTAAGCGCATTATAATGAACGATTATCACATTTTGCCTACAAGTGGCCATGCCGGCATTAGAAGAATGATTAATAATATAAAGAAAAAATATTTTTGGCCGGGATTATACAAAGATGTGACAAATTATGTTAATCGATGTGATAAATGCCTGCGATATAAACACTTAAATAAATATATAAAGGAACCAATGGTTATTACAGATACCGGTATATGTGCGTTTAATAGGATATATTTAGATTTAGTGGGGCCCGTATATAAGGATAGTTGTAATTTTAGTTATATTCTTACATTACAATGTGATTTAACTAAATTTGTAGAGGCTTATCCGCTGACTAATAAAGATACAGTGTCAGTTGCAAAAAATTTAATAGATAATTTTATTTTACGTTATGGGATTCCATCTCAAATAATATCAGACAGAGGTACGGAATTTGTGTCTAGTGTAATGAAACAAGTGTGTCATATTCTAGGTATCGAACAGGTAACATCAACAGCATATCACCACCAGTCTATTGGTTCAGTAGAAAATACACATAAAAATTTGATTTCATTTCTTCGCATTCAAACAGATGGTCAACCACACAATTGGAGCTCATGGTTACCATATTGGTGTTTTGCCTATAACACAACGGTACATACAGAAACTAAATATACACCTTACGAACTAGTGTTTGGAAAGCAATGTCGAATACCGAGTAATATAACATGTGACATAGACCCTTTGTACAATCATTACGATTATCCACAACAACTGCGGTATCGGTTACAACGAGCACATTCCGATGCAAGGAACAACTTAATTAATAGTAAACAAAGTAGAAAAGTGATGTACGATAAAAGTATGAACCCAATTAAGTATAAAATTGGTGATATGATTTTACTTAAAAATGAGCAAATTACGAATAAATTCGATCCTTTGTATATTGGTCCATTTAAGATAATCGAAATTTCAGAACCAAATATAAAAATAGAATATAAAAATAAACATATGACAGTTCACAAAAATCGGACTAGACCATATATAAAAGCGGAAAGTACTACATAGTACATATTGTTTTGTTTAGTATTTTTCAATAAGAATTAGTAGTTACAGAATGGATATTGTGCTAAAAAAAAAAAAAAAGAAATAGAAGAAAAATAAATAAGTTATGTATAAGTATTTTACCATGATATCCATATCAATTGTATACCATTAGTATGTAATAATATTATATACTTATAGTTAAGTTTAATATTGTATGTGAAAAAAAAAAAAAAAGTACTTCTTTATTTTTTTTATTTTGGTGGATGGGCGTGTAGTGGTGTACCCATCTATCCGTATACGTGTGTGTGTGTGTGTATGTCGTATTCAATCATATTGTTTCTAGCGCTAATTAGTCAGTAATAAATGTTTACTCAAGGAGAACAGATCTTTCCTTTACCTCCTAAACACCGAACCTTACAATATGATTTACAAAGGTTGAGGTCCTAGTCCATACGACTGCTCGGTGTTATTTGTATATATGTAATATGTTATAAAGAGAGTAAGTAAGAAAGAAAGAATGTATAAAACAGATAAGGTAAAAGAATAAAGATTAATATTCCGTCAACAAAGGTTTCTCACATTCAGTGGACATGCTGCAGCAAAACCTGGGCAGTACTAAAATGCTGATTTTCGATGAGAGACCTTCATGACGTGTGGACGTTCATTCGTTTATATTACAATTAATACCAAGATTTAACAGACAACACAATAACTTAACTAAGATGAAAAATTAATTAACTACTTTAAAATAGATCACATTAATACGCGAACAAATAATATTCGCATACTTTTGAAACTCTTGTGAAAAGGTTCTTTCGTTATGTTTTTCAGTTTGTGTCTATCGCGTAGGGTTCGTACCTTCGAACTTAGATTTATCAGTTTGATCCGCTCCCAAGAAGACTATCGATCACTCAGGATCACTTAGAATCTAGTACAAATCTCTCGTGTTACGGGCGTCTATTTCACATTTATACTAAATTCTTTTAACCTCAATAAATTCTTCGTATTGTCTTTGTTCCAACTCTAGTCGATTCTTTTATTTGTTTTGTAAACTTCCTTATTCATAATTATGTTTTTCTTTTCGCTTCTGGTTTTTCCTCTAAAATATTTACTGTACAAATATTATTCTTTATTTTTCTGAGCTTTATTTACTTCTGAGCTGTATTTGTCACATGTATCAACAAATATAATGTCGCATATATATTTGTTATAGATAATTTAGTTTCCGTGATGGAATGTATCAAAAGAAACCAATATCTTCCAGGAAGCTGTTTAATATACTCGTAAGATAGCGACATCTTACATGACCCGTCTGAACTTGGTTTTGCCCAGAGCAATATACCGAACTTTAAACTATAACAAGTAACACACGTTGAAGTCTTGAATATGAACTAATTAACTCTAACACTCTCATCAAACTTTGGTTTACAGAATCAGTATTATATATTTATATTGTGTATAACATTGCATTTATAACTGTCTACCACTATAAGTCGCGTTAAAAATATAAACAAATGTTGTTGTAAATGACAGAACGAGCAAGTCCCTTGCCTATTATCGCCTTTGACAGCCTCCGTGGCGCAGTTGGTTAGACGCCACCTGTGAAACGAGAGACCGCGGGTTCGATCCCCGCACCGAAATGGTTGTGCGGCCCACAAATATTTCTTCCGGGTCTGGGTGTTCTCTCGTAGTTCCTGATACCCACAACACAAGATTCGGTCTTAGTGTTGGGTCAGGACTACGTATGTGACTGTTGGGTGTCATTTATTTATTAGTAAATTTCAACCCTGTCTAACCAAGCAACACTATTCACATTATTAAGAACTGCGTGACACTGCACTGCACTAGTCACTCTAAAGCGTATTACGCACCAAAGCCGCCGACCTGCCGACCTTTGTAGGCAACTTTATGCCGGCGAACTAAAAATATTGTCGGTGACATGTCGGCGGGCAAAATATGCGGGTGCTTGTGCCGACATGATTCTTTCCTTACAGACCGACGGGATGTGTAGTCGGGCTGTATCGCAGGGCCGATGGCTTTGGTGTGTATTGCACCCAAGACATTAGATGTTACACAATACCCATTAATCTAAGCAGAGACACGAGTGCCCCTCCGCCATCTTTTACACAATTACAACTTATATCTATTTGCCCATGCAGATTATTATTAACTCACACTTTTTCAAAATTTCGGAAAATATTTAATCTCAATTTAAAAGATTAATACTTACATTCTAGTAGAAACAGTAGCAGTAGTTTATTTTTTAGTATATTCGTGCTTTATATATTATTCTGTGCGCTAATTTGTGGATAGTGGTGCGTGTTATATATGTGTGTAAACTCGTTTAGTTATATATTTTATTTTTATTGTTCCCATTTAAAAAATAACATAAATATAAAATAAAAAATATCTAAACACGCAATATCCAGTGATAATAAACCAACGATAAACCGTATGTTAGAATATAAATAACGACATTTAATCATCCTATCTCGGATGTTGGTTCATTAATTTTATATTGATAGCACTTGAATATAAAACCGTATTAAAGGCATCGTTATAGCGAAACAAACAACCCTGGTTAACTGACGCCCAGACGCATGACAAATGAGAGCCGCGACGCACGTTATTGCAGAAATTTTCGAGATGAACTTTTCATTACTCGTTCAGGCAGTTTATTAGTTTTATTTGACTTTATAACACTGAACTCTCAGCCGGAATACAAATATCAAAGTATGTAAGAGGCCGCCTGGGTACGTACCACTGCAATCTCCCGCCCAACACCAGTGTAAACGCACTGTTGTTTTCTGGTTTGAAGGACATTGTAGCCAGAGTAACTACTGGAATTATTGAGACTTAGCATCTTATGTCTCAGAATGGCGAGCGCGGGATGCCAAGCATTCCTTTGTAATGCTTTGCATTCTCGTCTCGCCATTCTGCGTAACACAAAATAATAATAAATAATACTTAATTTATGTTAAATGTGTGTAGACACGTTGTTCTTTAAATAGCTTTATTGAAGACCTAAATTTTATTAATAAGGAGCCATTTTATTTCAGTTACTTCGCAGAAATCGCAAGTATTGTGCAACTAAATATATTTATACAAGGCAAAATGTGGGTGTCCAGGCACCTCTGCCTACCCCTTCTGGGAAAAAGGCGTGAGTTTATGAATGTATGTAAATATATTTTTAAATATTCTGAGAATTTTCTCAGCTTATAGAGCAAAAAGAAAATCATAACGTATTTATAAGTTACCTCAGAGAGCTCAGAATTGATTTTAAATGTACAAAAGTTGTCTATAAAAGACTTGCATCAGTAAGATTTAATATTCTAGCAATGTCTTATGCTAAAAGGTAATATAAATGGCAGTGAATGGTGCAGAATGAAAATTCGTGAAGCCATCATCACAATATTTCTAAGACAATTTCCCCTCAATTTCGGTATCCGCAATCGTTATATATTAATAAGTATTTTTTTATTAACCTGCATACCATAGCGGTTTATAAGAATTTCTATGGTATGTAAGTCCGCAAACCCGCACTAGGCCAGCGTGGTGGACTATATGGCCTAACCACTCTTAATCGTACTGTCGATTGTAGAGTAGGCCCGTGCCCTGCAGTGGGACGTATATGTGCTGATACAGATACAGATTTTTTTTATTCCAACTATGATAAAGATCAAAGGAGGGTATAAATGATTTTAGCCGATATTCGTGTAAGTTCTATGTATCTTTCACGCTTCTAAGCTACTATTCAACATTGCATAAATGAGGTATAGTTAGAAGCCTCTTAAACGTGGGGTGGTATAGGTTATGTCAATTACACTTTTAACATAGATCCTTTAGGAAGCTAAAGGTAAAGGACAAAAAAGAAATCGACCGACACCATGTTGGATATCAAATGAAAAACTTTATTCATACATTCAGTACATTACGAATATTTATTTAAATCAGAATATGTTGGTCTTCGTTCGTGTAAATAGCAATGTAAATGCACTGTTGTGTTTTGGATTGAAGGACATTGTGGCCAGAGTAACTACTGGGCATATTAAGAATTAACCTCTTATGTCTCAGGGTGGAGAGCGCAGTGGAATGCCAAGCATTGCCTTGTAATTCAAGGTATTGTTTAGTTTTGCTACTGTTTATGAGCGGTCGTATCGCTTACTATCAGGCGAACGGCATGCTCGTCTCGCCATTCAGTGCATAAAAAAAACGTTTTTCAATTGTATAATACCTCAACCGTTGGCAACTCACATACATAACTTTTCTTATCGCGAAAGCTAACATCTCAACTGCACAAAAGCGATTAAATGATTTAAACAGATACTAATGCTTTATATTTTTAGTAACCACCAAGTGCTATTTTTTTAAAACTATTTTTCGACAAAAAAACGACTTAATGCAAACTTTGAGGCGGTGAGGAAAGCACTCTTACAACTCAAACTTTATATTACAACTTAACCATCCGACCTGTACAAAAGGTTGAAACTTATCCAATAAGACCCTACAGTTTGCAACCTTCCCCTTTTACTTAAGCAGCGACTAAAGAATCGGACGAGACGGTTAAAGCTATCACATTATATTTGGCAGCAAACTTTGCTTTCACAGCAATGGAGAAAGATTTTAAACTAGCCTCATATTTGTGTTTTTAAAAGATTGAAAGAGCTGATTTTACATCGTTTTATTCCTCATAAATTTAATTTGGCCAAGTTTCAAATCTTGGCAGCTTATTTTAATATTTTTATTCAATCAATCAATCAGCCGTTAGTGGACCACTGCTGGGCAAAGGCCTCCTCCCTTATTACCTAGTTTTAAAACTGTTCATTGATAATATTGTAGTTGCTAAAATAAAATTTTAATTTCGTTATTGCAAATCTCGAATTAAAGGATCTGTACAGAACATGATATTAATTAAGCGGTAATTTCATACAAAAAAGTCGTCCCTATTGTTGCTTGTAATTTTTTTCATATTCCATGGATAAAACTTCGCCTTTCAGATATTAGGTAAGAAAATGTGTACAATAACATCAAAGCTAACTTATTCATAGATTCCTGTATAAAGAATAAATTACAGAATTTTATATGTTTTTAAAACTACTTACCAAGTTTGTACTTAAAAATAAATGTGTCAATTAACGTACAAATTAATTAGAAATAAGAAATCAGCGATTGGTCTTTGAATAAAAGAAAAAGTTCCTTCTCAGCAACATATTGTGTAATAAAAAGAAAATAGTGTCCTGCGGCTCTCGGGTCTAATTTAATTAATTTTGCTACACGACCAGTATTGTACAAGTATATTCTCATTCTCTTCATAATTTAATCATTTTTTTCCAGATATAATTTTACAACATTAATAGACTAAATAATCGAATTTCTAGAGCAGCTTATATGTTCCTTAGTAAAATCAATATTGAATAAAAGTTTTAGACCAAGAGCTCGTGGCAGGTAATATTTTGCGTATTTCCATTTGGTTAGTATTCTTAAGATATTATTTTTTGGCATAAATACTTGCCAAAGAATTATCTATTTATTAAAGTCACATTCGCTCTTTTTTAACCGACTCTTAAAGAAGGAAGAGGTTCTCAATTCGTCTGAATCTTTTTTTACTCTAAGACGCTTGAACCGATTTGGAAAATTCATAAAGAAATTTTATGATAGAAATTTTAATTAATATAAGGCATAAGTCCTACCTGCTTGGAACTTGGCCGCCCTCTTTCAATATATTACGCATGTATTTTGACTAGTCTAAATCTAATAGCTAAGTCAATAAGCAAATTAATCAATGTGTAGAAGTACAATGAAGCAGATATTGTTACTTAGTAGTGATATTTTTATCTTTAGCTTGGTAGTTTTTTTTTTAAGTCCGTTTTTTCTCAAATGTATGTATGAGAGATTGAGAGAGGTGAGAAATTAATAATACCACCATTAAGCAACAAGCCAATTCAAGCCACACTTTCTTTGACATTTTAATTATGCCTGAAAACTGTCGCCAATTGCTAAAAATATGTTCGCAGTTTACAAACTCCTAAATCTTTCGTTTACTTTTATCATTATGCAAAAAGGATTTTCAGAGCTCCGAAAGTAATTTATCAAGGCAACTTTTTAAAGAGTTGCAGCAGAGTATCTTTGCTGTGGCAGTTTGTATTTTAAGCAAAGATTATAATCTATATTTATTTCTTTAAGGTTTATCATAATTTTTGACTAAGGTAAGACCCACGCTGTTGTCAATCATAAGTCATGGCTTGGCATGAATGGGCAAGCTCATCAGAGTTGGTACTACTGTCTCACAGAAGACTGTCGTGAACCGAACAGCTTTGTTGTTGCGTTTCGATAGGTGAGTGAGATTGCGGGATTCCCAATTATACTCCTTTCCTCTCCCCAATATTTTTTCTTTCCGCTCCCCATCCCATGTAATTGGTTAACAACACATCTATGATTTAAGCGTTGTGAATGTTTGAGCCCATGATTGCTATTAATATGCTTTCTCTTATAATATTGTGAGGAAGATTTGGGACTCAATCAATGTGTGTACGCGAATTCGAAAGATGATGCTGTCTTCTAATATCAGGCATGTGGTCAGAAATTCGCGCAGAATTAAAAAGAACCCATTCATATTTTATTAGACTGCTGACTAATCAACAACTGCTCATATTCGTTACCTTAGTTTGGTTTCTAAAACACGGTAAACCCGATTTTGGGCCCCATGCTGACGCATCTATCTTGTGCGAGAAATGTGGTTTTTCAAAAACATTTTCTACCAACGGCGCTACAAGACCTGCTAGGACACTGCCGATCAATTATGTTACAAAATACGCCAAATACATGAAATAAAATGATGAATTACTTCGCAATAAAACTAAGGTTCGCAAACTCCATGTAGGTAACAGAATTTAAGTTGATCGATCGTAATCACAGATTTGCTTTATTTTGAAAACATTGTCTTGTTTTTCTCTTTTTGTTTAGAAAATATTATTTGCGTGATAAATTTTAACATGTTCAATTTATAATTAAGGTCAGTACCTACTTGTTTTTACATTTTGTTATTCTTTTTTAATTGAAGTGTATTGGATTAATTTGTTTGATTAATTAGTATAGAGCGTTCTTGTATAAGCACATTTGCTGATATAAGATTACATTAGATAGATTTCGATTTGTACTACGAGTATAGCCCTCTCAAAACAAACGAAAATTAGGTAATATTAATCTTCTCTTCGATGCACAGAGAGCAACAATTGTATCTAGTGGTATAAAAATTTTAGTCATTTGGTCGAGCCAGTACGGTTATTCACATTCCAATAATTTGCAGAACGACAATATGGTTTAAAATCATAAATAAGCACGTAAATAATTAAAAAATCTGCAATAATAATATAAATTTTCACAAAACCAAATTAATGCATACAAAATTCTCGACCGAACACGACGTATGTAAATTAAAATCCAAGATATTACATTCATGTGCACCGGAATACTAATGAAGCGAGGATATTTCTACAAATACTTCACATTTTGAATTGTATTATGTAAAAACGGGGAACATTGCCAAATGTTTACTGTTATATACGTAGATGTGGGTATTGATCGCGCCTGTGACGTCACGGGCGCCAGGCCGTCGCGCCACACAGACGCCGACGCACCCGGGGATGAATCCTGCGACCTCAATACCACCCTAACGATATTCCATTTGATGCTTTTTCTTGGCTATGATTTTCATTTGGTAATGGGATTTATTGTCATTTACAAATTTATGATTAATTGATTTAAGTATAATATTCGGTATCCAAAAAGACCTCGGATTGTTAGTTTTTAATATTCGAGTTTCATGATTTTTTTTGATGTATGAGGTTCCATAAATATAAAATAATACACGTAATACCTAAGTAAAACTTAAAACATATATCTGTCAATACGAAGATTTACAAATCGTTATCGAAGTCTTATAAATTCAACAACATAATATTAATAAAAGTATATTACATCAAATATGATGAACACACATTTGGGAAGGTTTATGGGCATTGTCGTCTTTCCGGTTGGTGAAAGTAAGAAAGAATGGAAAAGATGGGAATAGTAGGTAATAAGAAGAGGGCTTTCGATATAAACTAACTTCACACTGCGCTAAAGCTAAAGCTCTTGACAGTTGATTTTTTGTAAGATACGCGTAGTAGGTCAACTTGAGCAGTCAAGGAGGTCGATTCAGCTGCAATCAAGATTGGCTACGGCGTAGCTCTATCAGTGTAGGAAAACTGTATAAGTTGTATTATCTGTTATAATCACCATTTAATTTAATTTAATAATTAAATAATGAAAAAAATATGACTCCAGTAGAAACAGTCATAGGCAAAATATCGCCCCTAAACTTCAGCTGCAATCAAGATTGGCTACGGCGTAGCTCTATCAGTGTAGGAAAAATGTACAAGTGCTATTCTCTGTAGCCACCACTTAATTTAATTAAATTATGAAATAAAATATAACTCCAGTAGAAACGGTAATAGGCAAAATATGTCCCCTAAACTTCACTATTTTCCCTTTAGTTTCCTATTGCAGGAACAACACTTCCCTTAAAATAAACTTTTAAGTTTCACATTTTTTCTACGTTTTTTTTGCTACGTTTTTAATAACAATTCTATGACGACCTCTACTCTATTTCCCATAGTTAAATAAACCATTACTAAGTAACTTTTATTCCCCATTAGCGAAATAAAATTAGGTCAGTTGTACGTATATAGGACGGATTAATTACACTAACCTTGACTATAAATCTACTTATCTCCTTCATGAGACCTTGAATGGAAACTGTTTTCCTACCACACTGACCCAGAAGAGACTTTCACTGTGACGTCACAGCGGCGTCGCTTTGTCGCGACGACCTGGCGCCTCACACCTTCAAAACATATTGAGTTTCACTGTCTCGTTACATCATGTTGAAATGATGTTAATGCTTTAGAAGTTATAGCGTTTTAGTACATTAAGCTAGAGGACGTATGACAATAATAATCTACAATAGTATCTACATCACCGGCTCTCATCTCTCTCATCGGTTTACCTATTATAATTCACTATGAACAACAAATAATTAGTCTTTATGTAGTTCATAATATAAATTATTATTTCTTTCGTTTTGAGCTTTAGCTTTCCTTTTAAATAATTTTACCCTTAGCAACGGAATAATCCTTGCATTCTGTATATATTAAATTTTATATATGTCCAGTTATATACTATAGAAAAAGCTCTCAACGTTCTACGCATTTTATAAAATTGTTCTACGACGTATGACTATAATATTTTTTTCCATTTGAAATCTTCGGTATGTTATGTTGTAGATAATGTTATTGTTTAAGATTTACTCCTAACTGGTCTATTATCTTGGTATAATATAATAGTTTTATTATCTACTAGGTTCTCTCTACCATTTAAACTTTGAATGATGTGGAGACAAAACAATAAACATGATTAATTAATGTTACAGTAAACAGAATTATAGACAAAATAATAAATACCAGTACGAAAGTGAAATCACAATATATTTTATTACTTCAACATTTGTGTCCTAGCTTCAATTACTAAATATTAAATCAACAATACGGCAATATAACAAAAGAATTCAATCATATTTATGTTAGAGGCAAAGAATTAGGCAGTGCGCCGCTTATTTCGCCAATGCCCCACTAAATGACATTATGATTACACGGCTACCGACAAAATCGACGTCAATTCAATTCCAATACGAAACAAATTATATTTCAAACACGAAAATATCTGGCACTTGTAAAGTAATTTATCCAGTTTAGATGTAGAATTACACGGTGATAGAAAATATGAAAAATCTTATATACAATGGATATTTTCAACAAGAATTTCTATATTATGTCACTGCCAACCCATGATAAGACAGAATCAAACTCTCATTTGTAGTTGGATTCCGTCCTCAGAAGTTGTCTTAATAATCTATAAATAAATAAATTCAAATAAGTACAACAGTCACTTAGATAGTCCTGATCCCTAACTAAGATCATGTCTTATTTCGTGGGTACCAGAAGCGACTACACTTTTCGATCTCACAAACACCCCGACCTGAAAAAATATATGTGGATCATATAATTAATAAAAGCCCCATTGCGGAGATCGAACCCACGCCCTCGCGTTTTACAGCTAACAGACTACGCCACAGAGCATATCATACCAGTCCTTTTCAGTCCTGAATCTCTTTGCGGAACCGATATCAGTAGAATATTTTTATACCAATGTTACTTAAAACTGAAAATAAATTTTAAATTTGAAAGCACTTTATTTTTTCATTCATGATTGTATTAAAAATACCGACGCTTTTAATGTAAACAGCAATGTGTCGGATTCATTGAATAGCGGGTTAAAATAAAAAAATATCGAGAATATTTAAGCTTTATATTATGTACTTTACTACCTACAAATAATCGACGAGTAACCTACAATGTAGAACTCAATAAAATATCATTCAATAAGCTTAAATACCAATCATCCCGATGCCAGCCGTCCAATCCTTTTTATCGTAATAGAAAAATGACAGCTAGCAACACATCAACGGTACAGCCTATTGTACGCAGTCAGGTAAGAAATGAATTCTCGCTGTGGGCAACACTCGCTTATTCCCGCCTCACAAAACAAGTTCCGAGTTTTACTTTTTTCTATCTGGCATTTTCACAAATATCGAGTGAGATTAGATGGCCAGAATTTTTCGTTTGGGGACTCAAAAATGGAACATATATATGTTTTATTCCAATTTCAAAAATGTTTACTTTTATTTGCTATTCCCTATAACAGTATAAATTTTTAAAGTAAATATTTTTATTGTGTCTGGCTAGAAAAAATAACACTAAAATGTCATAAAAATAAGGAGAAATAGCTTTGATGTTCGCGAATTAGACGGTTGAGACGAATCTACCTCATACTCTCCTGAATTTTCAAAGATAGTTGTGTCAACTTTATAATCGATGATGAAAAAATCGCATGTAAAGATTACCCACAATTGTCATAGAAATGTGGAAATCCCTTTCAATAAATCTACATGAAATCGATATCCATCAGTAATCATCTCGTATGTAAAAGAATTCATACGAATAACAATAGATATCACAATATTTTAATACCAGCCGTAATAACTGAACGTAAATTGCGGGCTAGTTTTTATTTTACGTACACAATAAATTGGAGGCGTGCTATTGTGTTTAATCTCTATAATTCGATGCGCGTTTTAATTACGTCATGTGTTTACAACAGCTCCCGTGCAGCGAAACGGCGCAGTAATATGGAAATTTATGCAAATATCACTAATGTGCATTCACTTAATGACGAACTTTTATACCCTACATTAAACAATATACTACGTTATTGTTTTGGCCGAATAGACACTAAATTGTGCACCGCTTTTGTTTTTAGAGTTGAATTAATTTGTGTAATCAACAATATTCAATTGGGTTTAGTGATTATTGAATTTTGTTAGTCATAGGATTACTATTTTTTACGCAATAGGTTCGCCGTCTAGTATATATTAGGTCATAAATAAGCTAAGATCACAATAGTACGCACTAATATCACCCCTGCTTAAGCCGTCTAGGTGAAAGGCGTGAAGTCATGCATGTCTTTCTATCCTATCCTACCCAGTGGTAGAGTCTGTTTTCGAGTCTGTTTCTCCGATTTGTCCGGGCAGTAGCATCTCTGTTCATATAACTAATGACTACCATACAATTTTCGATGACATTACACCAGCTATTTTTAGTTTAACTTCAAAATGTAAACCTAGCAACGTTAATAGACCCAGGGTGGGTATCAGCCCAGGCTCGGGCTGCCACTGTGTTCTTATAGTAATATGTACACGAAAATAAATATTCAAAATTCCTGGCAGGCTTTTTATTATACGTAGTCATCATAAATAAGCTTACTTGATAGATTAAATTTGTTCAATGCAAAATATTTTCATATCAACCATTTCGTGTTTAAATAAAATCCCAAAGGGTCTATATTCTTCAATTCATCAACTTTACCAGACTTTTTAAATTCATATTTATTATTCTATTTAGTCGGTTAAAATAATAAAGTTTATTAAAAATAATATTTAAGGGAAACACGTTTAAGGTATTTTAGATTAAAAGTTAAGTGACTCTAACTTCAATGAAACGTTTCTAGATGTCTGGAAACGCGCCAAGAATAGAAAAATGCGAAAATATCTTTCGCCTTATCAATAGTGATGAATTGAGAGTTGTTCTGTCGATCGTATACAAATTGCACCAATAGACTTGTCGGTAGTTTGATTGTAGGTTGTCGTAGATAAGTTATATTTGAATGTTGTTTTTAAGTTCACTAAAATAATTTCTCGAAATGTCTTATTTATAACCCTCTTTGTAAGAGAATTATATAAGGCTGATTTTAGAGTCATGCTGACTGCGCGCTGACTGTCCGTGTTGACAGCTCAGCGCGTAGCTTTAGGCTGATTTTAGAGCCACGCTGAATGCGCGCTGACTGTCGGCGCTGACAGCTCAGCGCGCAGCTTACGGGCGGGGGTCAGCGCTGACAACTATGCGTTGTTCTAAAACGCTTCTTAGAAGCTCATACATTTCAACTGTCAGCGCCGAAGGTCAGCATAACTCTAAAATCAGCCTTACGGACGGGGTCAGTGCTGACAACTACGCGTTTTTCTAAAACGCTCCTTAGAAGCTCATACATTCCAACTGTCAGAGCTGACCGTCAGCGCGCGGTCAGCGTGACTCTTAAATCAGCATAAAACTATTTGAATAGCAGACTATGCAATAAACGTATTGTAACAACACATAATAAGAAGAATAAACATGAATATTATAAAATATCTATTAGTTTCTACAAAATTTGAATCCTATATTTTTACAACATAACACTACGATGTAATAATAATTGAATTCTGTTTAGTTTCATATATTAATCGAATAAAAAAAATCGTTATAGTACTCGTATGATAAAATATTGGAAATTAGTGTCAATAAAATCAATCAGTAATATCAATCCAAGCAATAATTATGATGGAACAGATAGCAAACTATTATCATTGATACTACTAATAAAATTAATTTATTTTGATAGGACGAAATGTAAAAGAATGTATTATATGATAACGAAGGCCACCCACGTTCCGATAACAAAAAGTACCGGGAAAGGACACTCGAGACATTACCATGGTAATAAATCTCGTTAGGAGAGTTCCGATTACTTTTCGAATATGTTCTTTTGTACAGAATAAATTACTTTCTTAATCAACTGAACAATTGGTGATTGAAATCAAGTCATTGATAGGCGGTATTTATATATCATGATATGTTCTGTTATCTGTGTAATTTTGTTTCTCAATACTAAATGAGAGGAAGGAAAGAAAATTTTAATTTTATGCGAATTAACCATTTTAATCCGGCTTCTTCGATTACGTCAATTTAATTCGTGCTGCATAAAAAAGAATATAGTATTGTGATGGAATTCTATTAAATATATTCCAGATACCTAGTCGTTTTAGAATATTTTACGATAAATATTATTGCTGCATATGATATTCGTGATCGTCATTTTTTTTTAATAAATTGCAACGTACCTATGTGATATTAATTATTCTTTTCAGTATACAGTCACACATGAATATAAAATATGATAAACAAATCTTTCTATTTTGTATTAACAAAACTCATCAAAGCTCAATACCTTTTTAAGTCGCAGGTACTAGGATAGCAGAAAATCAAAGAGCGTAATCGGGATTATGAAACAGACGCGTTCCAATCGGCTCCGAATGCGGTGTAAAATTCCGGAATCGACGTCGATACGTCATAGGAGCGATCGTTAATATCGTGTTTACAGCACGGCTGCAACATTAGATTGTCGGCATCACGGAGACGTCAAAGCGTAACGTACGATGCACCACTAGATGCAAATGTTCCAAGTATGTGGATGGTTTGTTCGCTGTACGCAAATGCATTCATTTGTAATGATGAATGGACTTTTGGGAATAGTGTTGCGCTTGTGCTTAAATTCAACATTGCTGTTGGAGAATGCTAAAGATATAGGTTAATGTGCAATTGCAGTGATAGATTAGGGACAGGATTAAAAGTATTAATTTAAAAGTGTCATGTTCGTATTCATAAATCAGATTGTTGACCCAGTCGTGCTAATTGTAGTAATTGATGTTGGGATTTAAAGAAATTCGACTTATAATACAAAACATTCTTTGTTTTGTTTTATTTTATTGCAACTTCATACAATAGTCCCATATACATCAGTCCATTATCGAATATTAAACCCATTCCTCGTATCATTTACGGTAATTTGCTTCATTTTACATCCAGATTTTAAATCAAAATAATTTTTAACGGAACATTATATTAATATGAACGTAATTCAATTAGTCGTCTGTATCTATAATGGCATTTAATAAAATGATTTCCTCATCCTTGTATTCCATTGTAATGTTCAATAACTGTTATTGGAATAGCAATAATCCAATCGTCCAAGTGGTTTCCAACTGTCAATAATGTTGCAAAATTTATTTGCTCCAAACTATTCGTAGTGATGCTGAGACAAAATATCCATCACGACGCGCAATTTATAGCGCAATATTGTCAATTTAGTGGCAACTTCAGACGTCTCAAACACCGACACTCACATAAGAATCGTAGCGACAATTCTGTCATACTCAAAACTTCTGTAGCTTTGCTATATGTCTTGAAAATCGCAATAAACTATAAACTTAGTCGTTACATCTACTTTAGAATCATAGACAATATCCAATATAACAAAATCTAAGCGTTAAACGCAGAATATAGATGTCCCCTGCGTTTAATGCATGTAATTTCTTGGAAGTTTTTTCATTTGAATTTAGAATAAATTGTTATTGCAGTTTTAAATTGAGTACGAGATAATGACTGGTAACATTACTTAAATCTTAGGTAACGTACTTAATACCAGAATATTTTACTATACGTCACCATGTTGTAAATTCTATTAAGTTTAAATTCCTTATTAATCAGTAAACTACTATACAGATTTCATTTGTATTTTCAAATAATTCTTTATGGACTATGTGCTCTACGTGAAAAATAACATAATATCTTTGCACCACTTCAGTTACTTACACAAATTGTAATTTATAACGTTAGTTGTTATTCGGCATAGCACGCAGCGTGTACGAGCGAACGCATTGTAACCGCTTGGTTATTCTCGACGTGCAGCCATCGGCGTTATGTTTCTGAACGATATTCGACAGCATTACTGTCGAAACGTGCTGATGCATGTTGCTGGCGGTAATCGGGTATTCTGCTAAGGCACGGACTTGAACGCAGGCCATCATCCAGCCCATTGTGATTATTCGCTTCATAATGGCGGAGGATAATTTTGATAATTTTCTTTGTTGGGTTTTGTAACGTTTTGCATTAATGTGGCGATGGGCTTGTTAAGAAGGTAATGTGTTTTATTAAAATATAACTCGTGAAATGCTGTATAAAAATAACTAAAAATATATTGGTATTAAAGTCTAAATTTTCCATACTAAAAAGTAAAAGAAACAGAAAGAACATCGTTTAATCAATCAAGAATTAACTAATGATTAATTATTATTTATAAATTTATAATACGTGCAAAAATAAAATAATAACATCACGATTCAGCAATATTCAAAAGACTTTTAAACAGCTAATGTTGAAATCAGCCGACGAACTAAACACAAGTTGTTTCAGAACGTAAGGCCAATTAAATTATTACACATTGTGCGATAACACGTAGATCCTGCTTATGACAAGTCACAAGTCTCGTTACAGAACAAGAATGGCGATTATTTCTATTGTGAGGTCTCGCTATTGTCAGAACCGAATAATGTATCCAATTTCTGAGAAATAAAAATGCTCGTAGATTAACTTTATTTATATGAATTTATCTTTACAATCCACTCGGCAGGCAGTTGTTTAGCGACAATGCTAACCAACACGATAAACTAGAAAAACCAATTCCGTCGTACAAAAGCTGCCAATTTATGGGCCAATGCACACTCGCCACTCCTGTGGGACGTCGGACATACGGACGGGACTTAAATATCGAATTAATATCAGAATAGAGACCGATGAAAGGTGACTTATTATTTTCGCATAAATTGTGTACGATTGTGTGCGCGTCAAATAAATCGGGAGAAAATTATTTTCCGAAGTTGTATTGAATCCGATGTGCGTCGGCGGCAGGCTGATCTGGGCAGATTGAGTCGGGTCACGTCACGCCGCTGTGACTCATTTCAAATATTATTAAGAGTTTTATTAGCTTCATTTCGTATTTATTTTTATATAAAATGCGTACGAATGTGGTGCTTGCGTTAATCGAATTTTTTGTCGGTCGCTGACATAAGATTGATGTGGATTATGTAGGTTGATAGTTAATTTATAGTTCAGATATTAATATTATTTAGCAATGGATTAACATCATCATTATTACAACTGAGTGACTACATGTCGATTATTCTTGATAGCCTACATTAATTATTATCGTTGTAAGTCATATTATGTTTGTAATTACCTGATTGTTTTATTTCAAGTTTTATTCTTACGAGAACTGGCTGTCTGCAGATAATATAACGATTGCAATTATATGTTTTGTGATGGTAGAATGGTAAAAATGGTACCATTAAACTTTCTTCGCGAGACGAAACGATAGAATATCTAAAGTATATCCACAATCTAACTATCTAACTATTCCTATTTATTCTCAAAATTAGAAGCATCGACCTTTCGAAGACTAAGATTATGGGATGCCCAATACCCCTTCTCTCTTCCCATCCTTTTTCCTTCCCTCTCCTCTCCTGATTTGATGGGCCAACAACACTTCTATGATCCAATCGCTATGGCTGTTCACGGGTGGTAGTGATCACTTACCATCAGGTGAACTGTTGGCTCGTTTGCCGGAACTATGTAATAAAAGAAAACCTTATCTTTGCAAGTAGTATTTTTGGTATAACTGATAAATTCATAATTTTATACATAATATGATTTATCCAAAGCTTTGAGCGAGATAAAAAAATCTTAATAACCGCGTGTAACTTTATTAAATGTTTTTACCTCTAATATTCACAGAAAAAAAATATAATCCTTATATATCCTGGATATTAAGAGAAAATTCAATATTCTCATAAACCTAAGGGCGTATAGAGTTTATAATTTGTCTAAAATAACATAATGGTATATATATTGTTCGTGAAGTCTAAAGTTTGATTTCCATAATTATCTCGTATTAGAATGAATCTTTATTCGATTATTATAATTATTTAATTAAAGACTATCATTAAAATAAAATCTGTTTAACTATATCATCAAAACACATTGTAAAACAGGCATTCATTGTTATTTCAAAAATAACAATAATTTGAAATAGGAGCCTCGAGAGTAATAGCAGTTACATCATCACGTGCAGGACGCATCATTTTCTCTTATATGATAATTTCTCCCACTATCAATTAATGCTTCTAATATACTTCTGATATATGTCTTTTTTTTTCAACACAATTCTTTTTATTCCAATGAATGTCGAGACGAGCATGCCGTTCGCCTGATGCTTAGCGATGCCTGTCGTATCGCCGTCGCATAAACAGTAGCAAAACCAAACAACACCTTGAATTACAAAGCAATGTTTGGGCATTCCACTGCGCTCGTCATCCTGAGACATATGATGTTAAGTCTCAATAAATCCAGTAGTTACTCTGGCTACAATGTCCTTTAGACCGAAACACAACAGTGCATTTACACCGCTGTTTGGCGCGAGAAATAGAAATTGCGGTCGAACCTACCTAGGCAGCCCCTCTCATATGAGAAACCTACCACCAGTACATTTGATTTAGTTTTAATATTACGTAACAAAAATCTTCTGAACAAAATAACAAAAAACTGAATCAAATGCCATATTGACATTTAATATAATTTTTTATTCAATTAACTTGCTCACTGAAGTTATATTATTTCTTGTTTCTACTAGGGTGACATAAGGCAAGCGGTGGGTCATAAATTCATAAACCGCACACTATTTGCAACACGTGTATTAGAAACATATTGCGAGGGTGGAACACAAAGTAGCAGAAAAAGTAATCAGTTTATATTTTACATTGTCAAGTAAAGTGACTATTGAATCTTGAGATTGAATTAATTTATTATTATTCCTTAGTGTACAAACAATATATATATACACCAAAAGAAAATCAAAACAATAGGCGCGACGACAGTATCAAAAAATCAAAGATTTTATATATTTAGGGGGAAATACGCAACAGAAGGATTTAAAACGATGATTTAGTTTTAATCTAAAATTAGAGATTAATAAGATTTTCAATAAAATAAAAGTGCAAAATATAGTGCATCGGCCATTTTGACAAAAAAGTCACAACGCATGACGTCACGCCTATGTAAACCTAACGTAAACATTACTGGGATATGCTGTGTCATGTGTCATTCGTTGACTGTGTCGCTTACTCGCTTAAGCTTTGATTGCAGTAACGCTTTCAATTTTAATTTTACTAGAATGTTTTAGTTCAAGTATTAGTTCCCGGCTCTAATGATGGCACGATATTTTCCTAAGATAAGTTATTACACTCAATATATTATCATTTATTTTTCCAACAAAGAATATGTTTAAAAACCATCATTATACATTAACATACTCACATCAAAGTGATCTTCACAGAAATAGAGCGTCGAATTTATGAACACGTCGTTCGGGTTTTGCCGAGCGAGTTTTAACCACTTATCTCTTATTATTTTCTTGTTTGGAATATAAACAAACAATTTTTTGGGTGTTGATATTGATGTATTTTTACACAGAGGGAGGGCACACCACTTATGTACTTTCGAATTCATTTTTATCAAACGAAATATGTTTTGTTTCGTTTACTTTCTTCGCTGCGCAGATACAATGACATGTTTACCAAGTGGTGACGTCACACCGGACGCCATGACACTAGCTTTCCTTATGCATTCTTGAAAATTATTATTATAATAGAAAAAAGGTTTAAAACTGTGTTTAAGACTTTGTTAAATTCTTGAAATGTTGATTTTTCGTATATAATAAATGTGTACACATATTATAGAACATGATTTTAAAATAATTCGTCATGCCTATTGTAGCTATATTCAAAGAAAGTTTAATGGGCGGCCTAGGCACTAGGCAATCTCTTACAGGCAATTTTTGGATGGAGATAAGACAAAGGAAAGACAAAGAAAAAATCATTGAGTTCAACTTCTTTTTTTATATGGTGTGGTACAATGACTACACTGCACCTGTAGTAAAGCGCAAATGTCGTCCAGACAGGGTATCGAATGACATCAGACGGTGCTCCCATGCCATTTGATACAATTAAGCCGGCGCGGCATGGTAAACTACAATAGAGTGAGTGACCAAACACTTGAAAAATTACCTCACGTCGAAGCATCAACTTTGACATAAATTTTAATAAGTCCTGATATACTAATTCAGATATATATACGTAAACTCACACCTTTCTCCCAGAAGGGGTAGGCAGAGGTACCACCAGGACATTTCGCCTTGTGTGTTTCGTACTACGATATCATTGGGGCGAGCCTATCACCATAACATAACCAAATATTTATTATACAAAATAACAGGATGTTCATCCAATATAATTTCAAAGCCACACATTCATCGCCATTATTATTACTATTATTATCAAAATCATCAACCCTTATCAGGCTGCTGATAGATTAAGGCCTCTCCAATTTCACGCCATCAAACTCGATCCATGGCTTCCTTCCTTTCTCATAATTTTAACTGTATATAAATCAATATTAACTCCCGAAATGGTCATTAAAGGAGCAAATCCATTACCAATATTAATAAAAAAGCTCTTCCGGGAAATTAGATAGTTATAGATCAACAAATCACCCTATTTGAACATTAGGTTTTTACTGCGTAGGTGCAACTTTATAGTCTGTGGAAATAACCCCTAATAATGATTAAATACGACCGTATTTAGGTTTACGATACTTTAACAGCTTCATGTATTGGCTTACGAGGAAGAGCGGGCGCTTTGTACCCCGACAATGCACGCGAACTTACTTGATATTTTATAACAGTTATCTACTTAATGCCATATTATTGGTATTAATGCAGTGTATGGGCTAAACGTGAGATCTTTAATCCAATTTGTAGCAGAATTCTCCCAGGCTGGAAATATCGAGGTTTTTTATTAGAATAAACATTCTTGTAGCATAATAGGCTTTCACGTCATAAATGGTATATACGAACAAGTTTACTAAATTCACATATAGGTACGTTTAACCAATATGTATTGGTTGTGAAATATCAAGTATATCGCGAGCGTATTATGGTCCTACAAAAACCTTTCACCACGCTTTAGGTCGTGAATGTACCCCGGAATTGCAAAATCTTTGAACGGCCGTGACATCTCATCACCATTATAATATTATCCACATCTACCGCAAATTGCCAAAATACTACTGGTGGTAGGTCTCTCATAAGTGAGGCCGCCTGGGTAGGTACCACCGCAATGTCTACTGCTTCCGCCAAACACTAGTGTAAATGCACTGTTGTGTTTCGGTTTGAAGGATATTGTAGCCAGAATAACTACGGGACATATTGAGACTTATGTAACATCTTTTGTCTCAGGGTGGCGAGTGCAGTGAAATGCCAAGCATTGCTTCGTAATTCAAGGGGTTGCTTGGTTTAGCTAATTTTCATAAGCAGTCGTAACTCTTACATGAGACGAACGGCAAGGTCATCTCGCCATTCACTGCAAAAAATGATAATCATAAACGAATTTAGTCCATCTCAATCAAGAAGTCTTTACAGCTAACTTCATTGAAGCCGAAAAGACTAATATTTTCTTTACGCCCTTCATTGAGTTAGCTGTTAAAACTGAATAAAATAATTGCATTGTGCTTGGCTATGAGTGCTTTTGCAACGCTGTCAGTTTTCAATGGGTTCTTTTGTACAAGACTGTTCGGAAGAGTTGTTCAAACTTATCCCATTAAGTGTTTTACAACGGAACCAGTCGGTCGACGCGCTTCAATTTTGCTATAACTGACACCAGAAAGTTAAATATTTTAAAACATATTATACAAATTTAAAGGCGCGGCGCAATAGGTTAGACAATAGAAGCCAGCTGTGAAACGAGAGTCCGCGACTTTTATGCCAGCACCGAGACAAATGTTCGTGTGAACCATAATAACTATTTCGGGTCTGGGTATTGGAGATACAGAAAAGTATCTTGTAGGTCCAGATACCCACGACACAAGGCTCTATCTTAGTGTGGAACCAGTACTATGTATGTGACTGTTGGGTCTATTTAATAATTTAATTTTTTAATAGGAGATGTGACACAGCACAATGAATACAATGAATTGGTAAGTGCAGTGCTGTAGGTAGAACATCCACAGACATAAAATAATTATTATTTGTCAATGGTCGATAAAACTATGCCAGCCTTATTCAAACGAATAAACAAAAATTAGCAAATAGAATAAGGCCGCCACTTGTACTATTATTATTATGTCTTTCTTTGTTGTTTATCTGTACAGTGAAAAAAGAATTAAATAAATAAATTAAAAGCTGAACCTAAAAAGAAGCCACGTTCAACAAATAGTGGTGAGCTCTCCACTGTTGTGTACCTACCGTGGCAGCTATACAAGCGGACTAGAATATCGAACTACCAGGAAATCTAGGACTCGAATCTCATTCCAGCGTCCTATTACACGTATTTGATAAAGTTCACGTTTAAGTAAAACTATAATAATAATATATACTACAATTAATTACTATAATTATAATAATAATAATAGGCAAAATAAAGTAATACTAAAAATAATATATTTTTTAATTAGAGTTTCACCATTTAAATAAACCATAACATGAAAAAAAGGAATCATTTTTTTATTGCAATGAATGGCAAGACGAACATACGATTCACCTGATGATAAGCGAAAAAACCGTTCAACGACAATAGCAAAACCAAAATACGTTATGAATTACAAAACATTGCTTGGCATTCCACTGTGCTGGCCATCCTGAGACATAAGTTATTACGTCTCATTATCTCTAGTAATTACTCTGGCTACAATGTGCTTCAAACTGAAACATAACAGATTTTTTAATATATATGTATTGTGTTAATAGGCCATGGCCTAAATTCGTGCAATATTTATGAATATTGCACACAATTACATTTAGGAACAATATATCAACATAAAAAGTCATAGTCTTTCCAGCCTTATTTTGCGCCATCATTGAAATAGGTAATTGTATAAGTGAAAAATATACGATCGCCTGCATTCGACATGTTCGATGAGGCGTGCGCGTAACGTTTTACGTCGATTGCCTACTCTGCGTTTTATGTTACGTTATTACTAGTAACATTAGCAGACCGAATGCTCTTTTATTGCTTCGTTTAATACCATGAGTAGGCATTGTATCCTTGCCGGGGAAGTTTAAACAGACAGGTAATTAGCAAGCGTTGTTCAGCATTTGTAACGTTACCTCTGAAAGGGGAGCAACATTTTGATGCTTCTTTTTCAGTTATTTCTTTTTCCATATAGCAACAAGGCAACAGAGTTTGTGTGTAGGTTATTATTCTTAATGGCCGAGTGATTACCGTGAATAAAATCTCATATGTGATAATCATATTTGGATGTCAGCCTCCATGGCGTATTTGGTTAGACGCTGATTGTGAAACGTGAGGCTGTAGGTTCGATACCCGCAAGGAGATAAATGTTTGTGTGATCCACAAGTATTGATTTCGGGTCTGAGTGTTTATGAGATCGAACAGTTTCTGGTACTGCCTGATACCCACGACACAAGACTTAATTGATCTTAATGTGGGTTTAGGACTATGTTACTGTTGGGTGTATCTATTTATATTTATACTAGAGAATACTCTACAAGAAGCTACAGGTTATGTGAATTAATATAGCAAGCATGGCAGATTAATAAGCTTACTCTAATGGGTTATTGTTGAATAGGCAGTTGTCATGAATACTAGACAAATAATTATTAGATCTCCATTGGTGGCCTGTTGGTAAACGGACCGAATGCGGCTGCCACTGTTTACGGTGGTCGCGGGTTCAAATCCTAGAGCACACCTCTGACTTTTCGGAGTCATATGTGTATTGATAGTCAATCACGCACTAAAAACGGTGAAGGAAAATATCGTGAGGAAACCTGCATACCATAGCGATTTAAAAGAATTTCTATGGTAAGTAAGTCCGCCAACCTGCACTAGGCTAGCGTGGTGGACTATATGAACTCGATTGTAGAGCAGGCCCGTGCCCTGCGGTGGGACGTATATGGGCTGCTACATACATACATACATTTATACAATATTCTATATGGTATTAGGTAAGAGAATACAGAAAGTTATAATTTAAATACTTAACAATACGTTTGTAATAATTAAAACGCATCTAAGCGCAAGTAATTAAATTAATCGTGCAACAATTGAAACCATGTGTTACTAACACCAGTTGCTCTCCGCATTAATTTGCATGCCATTAACATCGGTATAAACTAATTCAATAAATATTTATAATGAAAATTCATACACAGTCGTTACCACGTATTAATTGTTATATAAGTACTTTAGCTTGATCATTTTGGAATTCTAATACCCCTCCAAAGTACGATATAGATGGATGAATAAATAAATAAATAATAAATACATACACTTCCCACTGCTTGGCACGAGCCTCCTGTACAATAGAGAGTACTACTGAGAGTAGTTAGGTCATATAGTTCACCACACTGACTTCATACGGGTTGACAGACAATTATCTATATTATTAGTTGAGGTTATTTGACAGAGTCGGGGATATATCATTTTATCAAGGGTACAAACCTTATTTTTCAACTCCCACTTCAAGTTCCTAAACCACCTACACTTCTCTGCGTTTTGTAATTCTTCGTAGGTGGGTGTGATTGAGTTCCATCAGATTAGATGAATTTTATATTTAATAAAATATTTATAAATATACATACCTATAAAATAATCATAAACCCATTCAAAATAAATTATTTATTACATTAGAAACATTTCAGTGAACTTAAATTATGATGTCACTGCTATTAAATTTCATGCATTTGAGAGAGATATCTATTTTACTATCTGCACTACGCGCCAGCCCTTCTTTATTAACTTTAATATAATAATTGACATATCTTCCTACCTAATTTAATGCTATTTATCAAAATACATTTATATGCCATACAATATTGCTATAAATAACATACAAAATCAAAATTAGGTAGCATATTGGGACTTCCCAAATCGTAATCAATCTGGAAACATATTATTCCTTATATTAGAATTAATCAATATTAAACGTTCGCAAGTCGAGTATGAGGAATATTCTCGTCGCCACGTAACGTATGGCTTACTATTTCCATTATGGTAATTGGATCTGACAACATCTGTCTTTGAAGGAAATCGATAAGGCACAACGGTATTTAATTAAGTGTTACCTTTAGAAACCTTACTTAGGTCCGCTTAGCTAGAATAGCTATTATGTTACTTAGCATATTAATTTAGTGCTGAATTGAACTCGCTCGCTGCATTAGGTTTGATTAAAAATGTATGATAGGTGAAACTCTAGGGAGTCTAAATATTATGCTAGTTGCCATGTTGGAATGTAAGGGATAGTGTGCGAATGAATGCGATGGTAAAAACTTTTTTAATGCCGCACCTCAATTTTTTCTATCACGTATAAGTTATTACTCTATTTACAAATGGTATTCTTAAAATTCTTACATAATTATACCAAAATATTAATATCAAGAATAATATAAATTGAAATTATATCTCATGTTCAATACTTCATATTTAGACTTGTTAGTTCTTTGTAGGTCAAATGTGGTGTCAAAATTTCATCTAAATCAGTTCAGTAACTTTCGAGAGAAAAAAATCGTGTTATAAAACAACAGAAATACTACATACATACATACACTCACGCATTTTCTTAGAAGGAGTAGGCAGAGGTTGCCAGGACACCCACATTTCAGCTTTTATGTGAAATACAAAATACCAAAATACTAGTAGATACTAATCTGAACCTTAATAAGTTTTAATACATAAATACCACCATAACAAACGTTATTGACCTGATCTATAGCAACCAATAACAGTCGCCATTATCTCAGTAATACTACATCGACTCAGGACGTGTCTCGCCATATCTTGCGGTAAGGAGCCGGCGCCATACGTCTGCAGCATAGAATGAATTCAACTGAATATATTCATATTGATTACTATAATGGTATTTATTCTCTGGTATCTGCTTTATGCTGGTTTCATTCAAATTCTAATATAATATACGTTTTATGTTACATTAATAGCTTAATAAACTGACTTGAAAATAAACTAAAACTAAATACTAAACATACAAATATAACATTTCAGCTTCACAAAGCTGTAACACAAAAACGGCTTGTAAATGAACGATTCAAACTAAAAATGCGCAAAATGGAAAACAAGTTTATACCATCATGATACTACAAAGTATAAAACAGGTATCTAAATATTATTTTACCGAAGCGATGCAGTTCATATTGTAAACCGTATAAAGTTATACTCCCAAAAGTATGAGAAGACTAAATGGAATAGAAATCTAATTACTTATGTAATATTTTGTGTTTCTATTTTTATATTTTACTCTTCGCTACTCTTTTTAAAAACACCTATATGTATAAACTACAATAATTATAATTAATATTATATCCTAAATAGAGACGTGTTGCCTATGTAGAATATTGTTTATCACATATGATATTCTACATCGGGAAGCCAAAATCCCGTATCGCTTTGTATTTCAAAGAGCTCGTTAAAACCTTCGATTGATGCATGCCATTCGTCATTCATCACTAAGCCGTTTGAGGACACTTTTCAATAGCATGAACTGATAATACTAGATATCTTAATAATGAGAAAGTTCGCTAAACTGGACCTGACAAGCATTATTAGATATGGCATTATCCATTATCTAAAATAAAAATACTATTATCAAACTGTTTTAAAATAACTAAGATAGACACCTCGCAAAACAAAAAGGCTGACAGTCAGTCATTGAAAGGATCTGACGACTATGACCAGAGTCAGAGGCAAGAATAAACTTTTCTGGCACACCTTTCGCCTTGTAGTAGGGGACATAAGCAATTGTACGATCATGGAGCGACCACAAAACTGAGTATATATTTCAAGTACTAAATGACTTATAGAGATTCAAATAAGCCTTCTATAACAAGTAATAGATGTAGCCGACGTGGCACATAGATCTGCGGTCACGCCAAGTCTGTTTCTAATGTTCCACGGCTATTTGTGCTCTAAATCAAGGAAAATCTATTTGCAATGGCATTTGGTATTAGTTCTGTTGCGTAATTGTTCTATATGGTATATATAACTGTATGGTCTGTATAACTGTATTGGTTAAGAAACCATATTTAGTCTTATAAACTTTTCACAGAATGAATAATTTTAGAAATAGTTATATAATGGAATGTTTATTTCGCGTTTAGTCTATTTAAATCACTTTTCGCGATACGAAGGTATTTTAATTAGGAAATCAAATAAAATATACAAATACAAAAAAGTGGGCTCAAAAAGTAAAGAAAATAATAATTTAGTTGTATGTACATTGTACATACAAAATCACAATAATATATATATAAGAAGTACTTTAGCATTACAAATAAAATAACAACATTACATAATTCTACGGCTGATGTATTGTATTGTCGATACATTACATGTAATAATTTAAATATAAAAAAGCATTTACCAATTTACACACCCATCAATTTCACAATGGAAAGTTAAAACAATTTCAATTACGCACAAAGCAAATGTACGAGCTATTTTTTAGGAAACGTTTGCAGACAAATATAAGCCAGGCCAATTGATTTCCAGAATACAAAATTCAACCAACGAATTCGAAATTTCTCAATTATTTGACACAAACTATGTGTGGTATTTTTTGATACTGATATATGACAAAATGCTGAAACTCAAAATTACAATGACGAATATTTAACCTTTTCACTCTTTGCAAGGGCGTAAAGAAGCAATTGTGTGGAGCAGCATAATAATGTCAAGGGTTGTGAGATAATTGTCTTTCGCCTCGGTACATTGTCTTTACTGGACTCGCCATCGTGTTATAATACCACCGATAGAATCGATGCATTAGATTAGTTTAAAGTAGACACAGTAAACACTACCACTTTTCTTCTTCTTCATTTATGCGTTCTTTCGTTTATGCTATCGTTATCCCGGCCGGTGGCTGGGTCCGCCTTCCAGCTAATTCTCCTCCATTTTTCCCAATCTTCGACAACCTCAATACTAAGGCTATTGACCCTCATATCTTCCTTTACGACATCTAAACCACTATCAAATAAAAACATATAAAAATGTGTAAATAATTCTTCAGTACAAAACACGACACCGTACAATAATTTTGTATTTAATAGACAGAATGGGAAAGTTATCTAATAAAACCGCGATGTGACGAGCTCAAAGTGATGTTGTTACGAGAAAGTGAGAAAATGCCCTCGAGGCCTGTAATATTCGGAAAATTTCACACATCAGTCTCCGTGGCGCAGTTATTTAGTCGCTGGCTATTGAACGAGAAGCCGCGAGCTCTGTATCCTACGAGGCAAATATTTGTATGAGCTACAAGTATTTTTTTCGTGTATGAGTGTTTGACCGAAAAATAATTCACAGTTTCTGATACCCAGGACACTAGAATTGTTTCTCAGTGTAGTTTAGGGCAGTCCAGAATTATGTGACTGTTGGGCGTATTTTTCATTTACTGGTGGTAGGTCTCTCATATGTGAGGGGCCGCCTGGGTATATACCACAGCAATTACTGTTCCTCTCCCCTAACAGCAGCTTGAATGTACTGTTTTGTACCGGTTTAAAGGATATTTTAGACAGAGTAAGTACTGGACATCATAAGAATTAACACCTTAAGTATTTATCAGGATGGCAAGCGCAAGTGGAATACCAAGCATTGGTTTGTAATTCATGGTGTTGTTTAGTTTTTTTACTGTCCGTGGCGGTCGTGTCGCTTACCATCAGACGGATGGCATAATCGTCTCACCATGCGTTGCTAAAAAAAATATTTTTTTTATTATGAAATCTTTGTACCCTGTCGCTGCTTTTAACCGTACATTAAAAGGCTCAGGTTGCTTTTCATTGTTTATCTACTAATTATCGTACGCTGGGAAATTAATAACTTTGTTGATGGTCAATTAAAGATCTTATTACGGTGTTAATAAAACAACGTAAATGAAATATTAAATATTTAAGCCAAAAGTAAATTAATTTAATAAAGTCTGTGTTGTTGTGGTTTTGCTCCTATCAAATAGGTTGGAAATATTCGGTTGACACTCACTGACACTAATGACACCTCTGCCTATATTTTCGGGGACACTGGCTTTGGATAATATAAATCTATTTTCAAGGACAACACTGGGAGTAAGATTTTCAATAATTAGGTGTGCGACTCAGGGGAAGGTCACTATGGCTTGTAAATAATTTTGTGTCGAGTACTAAGACTTTTACTTTGTAATGTACTTTTAAATATTTCATATTATAGTAGATAGCCAAATCCGAAACTATGAGCAATAGCGAAAAATACTGTAAAGAATCAAGAGCTCCATTTATATGAAAATTAAAAGCACATAGTACATACTAATATTTTAGAGAATTCCATTTGCCTGGAGAGAAATCAAACCCAATAGTTTTAAGAAAAAAAAAGCAGTTGAATCTTTGTACGGTGATATTTTTCTACATAAATATAAGCTTAATTGAAATTACAGAACTGACCAACTTGTTTACAAAAAAAAACATGTACATATTTACAATTATCTAGAAAATGGCTTTTACTAACAATGAATTTTAGTTTAAATACCAACAATTACCCATTTCCGACAATACGATGTATTTTTTTTATATTTATTATATTCACAGAAAGTTTTTTATTACATTACTGTTAATGACATTCAATTATATATTCCTTTATGCTTATTCCTTTTAAGTTCATTAACAGTACGATAAAGTGTAAAGGAAAATGAAGCTGGAATTATATTTCGCCCGTTTTTTCTTGTTTGGGGATATAGCGTTTACAAACAAGATTGCTTGGTACATCGTAGACTTGAGTAGCAACCGTACACTTCGTATAAGCCTAACTAACTATTTTGTGTTTAGTGCTATGATTATTTTTTTGTAATTCAATCTTCTTTATTAAAAACTTGTAAAACACCAAAAACTTTTTATTATTATTTAATTCCACAGATTTATTTTTTGTCCCGCTCTGGCACAAAAAATAAATGGTCACGTTACGTATACAGGCTTTACTGATTCCAGTTATTTTGTACGCTGCTAGAACAACTACAACATATAGACAATAGTAGAAGAATCGCCAGTGTGAAACCCGGAGTGTTGCGTTTTTATTCAGCCTGTATTGAGAATGGAGGATTAAATCTGTCGCCCAATAAGGGTTTAATATATTTTACCAGTGAATAATATTTATTGAATCGCAACACGATATTTTGTTTTAAAAATGGTTGTAAATAAGTATTTCAGAATGGGATTAATAACTGTGTTCCATAGGACAATTAATATAAGAATTCCGTGTAAAACTGTTAAAATATTATATATTAGTCAAAGATATTAGTATTTTAGATCTTATTTTGCCCTCGACTTCGTCAGGCTTGAGGTTCCGTCCAATTCAGGTATCAGACACTTTATATTTTTCAATTTGACATGTATCAATTCCCTTGAGTCTCGACTAGATATTTTTCAATATATTTCTTCAACATCCACGAAAACTATGTTACACCACTTTAAGTGACAAGTTAAAAATATCAACATATTCTGTCTGTCTGTCTGTATCAGCCCATGTACATCCCACTGCAGGGCACGGGCCTACTCTACAATCGGCAGTACGATTGAGAGTGGTTAGGCCATATAGTCCACCACGCATTATTAACATAATATGTTGATTATTTGAAGATTAACAAATTATTTATATTTGAAATACTATTCCGTGTTAGCTTTTATCTCGTACACTTTAAACTACCCTCTGTTAATCCGTTTCTAAAATCCATCCCATGGTTGTTTGTAAGACATTGCCTTTATGCGTAATGACCGCCAAATATACTTTTTATGTTTGGGAGTTTCGTTTTTATTTGTATTTTTGTATGTGCATTAAAGTGTGCATAAATAAATAAACATGGAAGTTAATATGACAAATGCAAAATACAATTTCTTCATCTTGTCAGAAGTGTAAAATTCAGACAAGATAAGTTGGCATAAGTCAGTGCTTTCTACGAGCCGAGTTGAAGTTCACGCCGCCTCGTGAATGAAAACAGCGCATTTACCGAGAAATATGCGCAATAAATAAACTCAATATGGAAAATAGGTGTATTTTTATGTTTCTGAATAAACCTTTTTTGTAGAGTTTCTCAGACACGGTAATCGTCTTCGCTATAGGATAATGACAAGCTATTATTAAAAGGAAAAAAGGGAGAAAAGGCGTGAGGATTTGTATGCATTTCATAAACTGAAAATGGTACTGTTGATGTCGTGTATCATAATGAGGATGAAACCAATCACGATATACGATACAAAATATGCGATAAATATCTCCTTATTTTTTATTATTGCAATGAATGGCAAGACGAGCATGCCATTCGACTAATGGTAAACGATATAACCTCATTAACAGTAGCAAAACCAAATAACACCTTGAATTACAAAGCAATGCTTGGCATTCCACTGTGCTCGCCATCCTGAGACATAAGATGTTAAGTCTCAATATGTCCAGTGATTACTCTGGCCACAATGTCCTTCAATCCGAAACACAACAGTGTACTTACACTGCTGTTTGATGGAAGAAATAGACACTGCGGTGATGCCTAAAAATGTATACTTTAACCAGAAACAAATAATGTAGAAGTCATAAAATGTCTAATCTTGTTTTAGTTCAAGGCGAAAGGACAGCTTAAAAACAAAACTATTCGAAATATGAAACAAGAAACGTTATTTACTTTCGTGTCACAATACAGAATGGACAATAAAAACGCTAGACAAACCGGCAAACTTTTATTACAGCTGATAGCACATAAAGAAGTTGTAAAAAGAAAATAAAATGCGAACTAAGGCATGAAATGAGTTGGTTTTGCAAAGATTAAGTAACCAGTAACAAAATTATACCATTTTAAATTTGGAATTATGACGTCATATTTTAGTAAAGCGGTAAGGTCATGACTTACTTAGATCTTGACTCACGACTGCCCAAATGCAAAAGGATGGCTACCGAGGGGTTGTACTCGCTATGTTAATGTAGAAAAATTATTAGGATATTTGTTTTAGCCTGGATAGCAAGCACCGTAAACTCCATCATAGTAACACACGTAACTATATCGTGTTTCGAGTAAAGCCTTTGTATATCCAGATTCGATCGCTCATAATGATGTCGACCGGTGATATCCATCTTCCGCTACAGCATGCTCCATCTAAACTGTAATGCACTTAACACCAGGTGTATTGCTGTAATTTTTTATGCCGCGAAATCTCAGTTGGTCCGAATGTTCTTCACAATCGCATTTAAAAGCGCGCGGTTCATTACAGCCACATATTACCACCAACCAAAGGCAGCTAATTTATAAATTTCACCAGGTTTCAATATTCTGAACATTGCCAGCGAGCACACAGAACATATTACTGTTTGCACTTAAGCTTCGTACGAGCGTAAACGCGAACTATTGCGGTCACAAAGTTTGTATCAACTTTATCTCAAATTATGCCACTCCTGTGTCCGGTTCGACGCTCAAATGCTGCGTTTTGTGGTCAACGTATGAACTTTACTGGCCAATTTTAACTTTAATTACTGCCTTATTCATAAACCTATTTTAACTATCCAATATTTGTTCCTTTCAAACGACTTTTGCATTCAGTTGAGCGAAGAAGACGAAAATTAATGGCTAAAATAGGTTTATAAACTGTCTGTGAATAAGGCCGAAGTCATTAATATACCGTCTTATAACTTAAAATACAAAAAAAAAAAACTTTAGCCCATATATATCCCACTGCAGAACAATCGAGAGGATTATTGAGAGAGGGACACTATAGGCTCTACAAGTATAAGTAATTATTTTTAATTTGTTTATTTGAATAGAACAAATACTAAAAATCAATATTCTATACAATTACTTATATACATAAAGAATAAAGCATAAAAACTTAATACATTTTAACATTAATTATAAACAAAAGATGAGATCATTAAAAGACATACAACTATTATACAAACACATTCCAAAAATAGCATGATATTAAGTATTAACAACATTTACTAAAATCTCTAATTTACCCCGTTTATCCCGTTTTACAAAAACAATTTCGTACTAATGCAAGTCTATAGACTGGCTCAATGTACGAACGGACTGTTGGGTTGCTTCGTTTGATTGCGTCTTCACGTTCCGCTTAAACTAGACCGTATTGCACGAAGCAAATACGTGGGACGGAAGATGTTTTTGTAACTTTAAAAATCGATTTACAGCACATGTGATGCTTACAAACTAAAATTAGGTGTTTCAAATGTAGTCCAAGAAAATCCCATGCTTTTTCAAAAATGTTTACCTACTTCTAAACGAATTTAATTGTTAATCTTATCTATTACTATAACAACACGCACAAAACAAACGCGTTACAAAATAATATATTCCCGACAAAATAAGGCGTTGAATAAACAATTTGTGTCAGCAAATAAAAATAAAAGGAAAAGAAAATAATAATTTGGCCGCAGAATATTATTCTGTTGACGTAGGTTTGACTAAACACAGTTTTAGTTGAAATCCGGATTAATAAACCCACATCAACGCGAAAGGTTCTCCCTAATAACTTCAACGTAGCTTTTATCGTAGCGTAATCTGTTTCTGCAAATATTTTCTAGCTTCTGTTTATTTTATGAATGAAACAGTATTATTATATCATCGTAGGTACTATGTTTATATTAATGTTGAAATGTAAAACTAGTCTTGGAAATTGAATAATGTTATCGATGTGACCTGTCTTGCTATTTCATTGAAATATTCTGATGACTAAAACAAATCTCTAATGACTATAAATGTATACCTATTTAGACGAGCTCACAACAACAAACATCTAGAAAAGATAAAAATAGTTAGTACGGGCTTGAGAAGAGTTTTTTTTTTATACTGGTACGGCAAAATGACCCCAATACATTTTCTTTCACAATGAATGGCGAAACGAGCATTCCATTCGCTTCATGGTAAACGATACGACCGCTCATGTACAATGAAGAACAATGAAGTCTAGAGAGAATATCCACCAACGCATGATAGCTATCTCTCGCCATTTGATACAGTTATACCGGCCTAATTGTACCCGAATATACTGGGTATATCCAAACTACGACCGAAAACGAAGCTGTGTGGTAGTTTAAGTGACTACAGATACAACGCAACTAAAAATATTGCAAAACAAGAGACAATTTTGTTTAATTTTCGACCTATCGTCCTATTTCAGTTGTAAATTCATAGTTTTTTCCAAAATTATAATTCAAACCCTTGCGTCAAAAATTAAAAGAGTGTACATTTTAATATTAATATCGTCGCTTTAGTTGCGAAATTTTTCGCTGCATTGTGTCTGAAGGCAATTAAACTACCACCTGGCTTCGTTTTTGGTCGCAGTATGGATTCACTCTGTATATGTATACAGATGAATTCACAACACGACACACTTACGGGAACGGGTACGGGTACGGCACGGTATGATGATAGCTATCATAAGGATACGAACATCGTACCACTAAATATATATGTGATAGCTGTACCTGCGACTTCGTCCCCGCGTGGAATTTAACAAAAACGTTAAGTTACTCCTTATTATATCAGCCACCTGACAGTAAAAGTCCCGTCAAAATCGGTCCAGCCATTTCAGAGATTAGCCGGAACAGACAGACAGACAAGAAATATCTATGGTCATTTTCGTTATAGGTATCGTATATATAACGATATGTAGTTGGTAATTTTTTTTTAATTTTCACTTTACAAACAGACACTTCAAATTCATTTATATATATATAGATTTAAAAAAATACACCGGTATCAAATCCTGTTTACTCTAAACTATTGCAGACCGTAATTTCTTGAGCGTGTCGATTCCGCGTTTGCAGAGTGCCATTCCGTTCTCAAGAAGCAATAAGCCGTGTAACTATGACACCAGGTGGCGCCACTGCCACGCTTCTGGTGCATAATGTGCTTTTTTGCCACCACACAGCTCTAGCCATTTCCAAGGCGATATTTCAAAGATTTATTCCGTTTACTTCTTGTTTTAAGATAGTTTAATTGCGCTAGTTTTAATGAATTTTTTTGTGTCATTATTGGAATTACATCTGAAAGTATTGATTCTTTAATTGTCTGATAGTAATGTACGGTTACCCTCATATTTTAAATGTTTACACTTTTATGATTTTCGAAATCAACCAGTGCAGTTTGCTTGGGGTTTTTGTTAGAAAATCCTGATAATATAAAGTAATTGTACTGAGTGCCTGCGTGATGATAGTCCCTCGCCCTCTCGTTCTCTGTCTACCTTTTTGTTTTTCTACACCCATCATTCAAATACATTATCCTGACCCGATATTAAGATTAAGTCTTGTGTCATGGGTACCAGTAACTACGAGAGACTTTGCGGTCTCACAATCTTAAATAATTGAGGGCCACACAAACATTTGTGTCGGTGTGGGGATCAGACCCGCGATGTCTCGTTTCATAGTCAGCGTCTAACCAACTGCGACACGAAGGCTGTCGAATAACGCATGAATGCTTAATATATTCTGTATATAAAGCAATGTATGATCTCTCATACCTTCTACAGTGAAATACATCCGATAAAACTGAAAAAAAGAAATTGACGTTTCTATTTTGTCAACATTCGTGTTAATCCTTTGAAAGCTGTTTACTCTATCAACGCGCCAAAACTGGCGAAAAAATATATTTTTTGTCGCAATTTCTATGAAACATACTTTAACTGTGGCGTGTTAATTAAACGGCCACCATAAGAGCCTTGCGTTCAGCCTGTGGGCTTGTAAAAACGTCGAAAAATTTCGAGCAGTGCGTAAATTAAGGATTACGGTGGCGAGTGAAATACTATTGAAAAATTGCACCGCTCAGCAAACTATATAAATCTGCTTGCAAACAGAATTCGAATCAAATATATTGCTTTTATTCACTTATCTTTCGTTTATTAAATATCGGACGCCATCGAAATAAAATGGTTTGGATGAAATATTCACAATATGAATATTTTAGCTATGTATTCCCAATTTACTCACCCGTTAGATTTGGATTTTATTTATATGATAAGTCCATTAGCAACATCATATTCATAAATACTATTCGGTAAAAACTGTATTCGATGGTGAAACGTAAGCTTTCTCTAACTATAATGCTGGTATATTGTCAATGTCTTGACAATGTCTATTTCTCCCGTCAAACAGCAATGTAAATGCACTGTTGTGTTTCGGATTGAAGGGCATTGTAGCCAGAGTAACTACTGGACATATTGAGACTTAATTTTATGTCTCAAGTGCTTCATGTGCTTTGTTATTCAAGGTGTTGTTTGGTTTTGCCACTGTTTATGAGCGGTCTTATCGCTTATATCATACCATCAGGTGAACGACATGTTCGTCCCGCCATTGAATGCAATAAAAAAAAAGGTTCAAAAATGTATTTATTGTCTTTTTTAGGATTCGTTTCTATTTTCGGAGATTTTTCGGTCTCACAAACACCCAGACCCGAAAAAAATACCTATGGATCACATAAATGTTGTTATCGATGCGGGAATCGAACCCAACAGTTACCAATTGTACAGCCGGCGTCTTACCAACTGCACCACGGAGGCAGTCAACATTTTCGAAATATTTTAGCAACATCTAGTTTTCAATTAAACGTTAAAATGAACTGCTTGCATTCATCGTATTATTTTACGCGCTAAAAGCTATTATACAACTCGAATGCGTATTTGAATAATACCCGCTGAAAAATAACGTGAAAATATTTCAGATGTCCTCTCTGAATATTTCATACGAAATTCGGAATTCCTTGTACAGAAAAATTTTGCATCCACCCAGAATGCATGTTGGTATCGTCGCGATCTTATTTTAACTCCTTGTGGAATGTGGAGCATCATTTCTTTGAACCTACGGCTTTGACAACACGAGATGAGTGGGAGTTTAAACTTTCTACAAAATTGCATATTTTTCTTCAGAAGTCAATTCATTTGGTGACATCTGTGGGTGGCATAAAAGTAAAAGATGTAGTTCATATTACAAAACGTTGAATAGTCTAGATCTTGTCATGTAATGATATGCCTTAAGAGCTGTGAGATTGAGGATAAAGTTTCAAATCAAGACGCGGAGTCTTTTTAAAATATCTGTATTTGTAATTTACTGTCACTCGACGCTTACTATAAAAATATTTGAAGAAACTTGCATATTGAAAATCCGCGAAATAAATTGAATGGTATGAAAACCACTAATCTGCACTGGTCTTTCAATCGTGGGGTGTATGGGTATAATGGGACTATGATCATCCCGTAACATTTTTTTATTGCGTCGAGTGGCGGTACGAGCACGCCATTTGCCTGATGGTAAACGATATGACCACTCATGGGCACTAGAAAAACCAAACAACACTATGATTTCCTAAAGAAATGCTTAGCATCCACTGCAATCGCCATCCTGACACAAGTTGTTAAGCCTCGATATTTCCAGTTGTTAATTTGCCTACAATGGCCTTCAAACCGGAACATAACAGTGCATTTACGCTGCTTTTTGGCGGGAGAAATAGACATTGCGGTGGTAGGTACCCAAGCGGTCTCACATGTATGAGGGGCCATATTATAGAATACATATTAATGACTTTATCTTGTTGACCACTCATCCATTCATATTAGTTTAGGCCACTGAAACCGGTCCGAAACATTACGATGATCGGTCACCTGCTTGTCACAGCCACGTGCTTCAGCATAAATCATTACATTATAACCAAGTTTCAGATTGTTTCATGTTCTTGTATAAATAGACATCACGTTTATATTGAAATATAACTGTTTTAAGCATTTGATCGCGATTTCGATGTTTCGAAAGCCTTACACATTTCAATGTAACGGACTGAGGGGCTAGTTGTCCGCAGAGACAGAGTTAAAAATGTCGTTCTGGATTATTAAAAATAATTTCAAATCTCAGTTTTCTCTTGAAGTACATTCGACTCCTAATGGCAATCGCAAACACATTACACTCTCATTTATAATGACTGGCACAATTCGAGTCAAGCTGTCTCACTTGGTGATATATTGCTAAGTTAAACGCAAATACATATTTTATGTAGCACATGTCTCATTTTACTGTAGGTAGAACATTTTTCTTTTTATTTAAAAACTTTATTTGTATCATTCCATATACGTCCCACTGCAGGGTACGGGTCTCCTCTAAAATCGAGGGTACGATGGAGAGTGGTTAAGTCATATAGTACATTCATTGTGTCTGTACGTTTAATAATAAACACACCTAACAGTCACAAACCGTGGGGTTCGCCAATGCATATTTGTCGGAACAATAAGCACTGAAACAGTTTGCCGGTCCACGTGTTTCCTCCTTTTTTTTTTATTGCAATGAATGGCGAGAGGAGCATTTCGTTCGCCTAATCCTAAATGCCTTATCATAGCTCAATAACGTTTCGTAATCAGATAATGTGTGAGAAACTCTTTACTTTAAGTTGCAGTTATCAGAAATTATATAAGAATTATGTAAGTAGCACTTTAATGCAAGTTGTGTTCACATTGAGAAGGATTGATATACATTTTTAATTATGTAGAAACAATATTTCATTGGGTGCCGATTTTTGTGTATATCGTGTTTCATGGACAAAATATAAAAGAGTAGAAGATTTTTTTTTTAAAATGACGGGAATTTCTAAGAAAAGTGTAACGTACTTAATATAAATGAATGAAACCTCTTAGAGTGGTTTACGACAAAAGAAAATGCCGAAAATTAGAATTTAAATTTTATTTCAAAATGAATCTTTGTCCCAAGATATAATAAAGCCGTTACACCTGCCATCTCTAGAGGCCAGGATCGGCATTAGTATGGCCTTTAATATCACCGAGCATTGAAGCTAAGCGTGTCTCTGATTATGTCAAACTTGTCTTTAATTTGCGTCGCAATCAATCAACTACTACATAATCATTGTGAGAAAAATACATGTATTTTTCTTTCTTTAACTATAATAGTATTACTTCCGAGGCTATTGTCAGGACACGACTTCCGAACACAAACCGATCATGGCGTGCCATGATCCAATAAACTCTATATTCTAGTAGTGGGTGTATCCGACGAATTAACTAATTACCGTTCGTTATGCTAATTGATTTCAACAAAAAGGTCACTACCCTGATAGCAGTAATTAATAGGATGTTAATACCCGTTTAATTCGCTACGTGTTTATCAAGAATTTATTTCGAATCTGATTATATTTTAATAATTAAATATCATTTGTTATTATACGTTTAACCAATGCCACTAAGCTAATAATTATGATCATTTATGAAAATGTTATGAATTAAGCGATTGTCATGTCAGCTCATTTTGCAAAATAAGGTGGTATTATATCTTAAACACATCAATGCATTTTTGAGGTCACAAGGCCTCACGCCGTGACGGAACCTACATGACTAAGGGTTTTCCATAAATCCTTCAGCATTTCTTGCCAATACATTTCAAAATGTGTATAAAGTTTCTCAAGAAGCCAATCAAAGTAATCCTTTAAAAAAGTTAAAAAACCTTCGCAATGAAATACTTGCAAAATCCCCGCCAAATTCACAAGTATCAAGAACTTTCCGATTCCAGGACAAACTTCAGCGGAACTTTTATTTAAATTTCCACGAAATCTTACCGTATTTATTTTTCTCCAAGCTTTTACGTGCGTTTGAAAAATAAAAAAAATAAATCCATAATTAACTATGGAGAGGATTGCAAAAAACAAGATTAACTTAATAAATTAAATCAAAAACTAAATGAATTATAATTCTATTAATTAGCAATGCATGCTCGGATTTACCAATCACATATGCGGGACGGTCATGGCTTGCGATCAAAACTACTTAAAAATGGCAGCAGTAGGCACTATATGTAATATTAATATTATGCTTGCTGGTGACTGGTCTGCTGCCTGTGATCCAAACAGAGGGATATTAATAAAATGAGAATTATACTTAAGTAAAACGGCGAAAAATTTGGATACTTGTTAATTCTATTATTGTTGTTAATAGGCTTTTTGTCATAAAATAAAAAACTGTTCGAAAATGTATAGAAATACCTACGTATAAAATTATTCCACGAACACAATGACATTTTTAATAGGGTTGCCATAATTGTTTTTTTTTATTGTCACCACATCGTACTTTTTTACCAAGATAATATACTTAATGTGCCTTTTGACCGTATGTTGTTAAAGCACGAATGAAATATCACACATATGTTTTCATTATAAATATGTGTGTGAATGGAGCAATTATCGCGAACATATTAACAGCGTATATTAGTAAGTTTAATTAATTGCAATAGTAAAACTGGCGGTTGGTCGACTTCAAATACCTTCTCAGTTATTATAGGGAACGCTCAGGTATTCTTTACTTGCAATGTTTCTATAACTGTTAAAGCAAGCAAAAAGTAACTATACTCACGCTACTTTAATAAGTCAGTGCCTCAACTGTAACTCAGTCTACAACTACATTGAAACTATAAATATTTATAGAATATTAAGCGTGTAGGTGTTACGTCGTCCCACATAAATTGAATAACCCATAGATCAAGTTGGAATCGCAGGAATTGTTTAGGGAGAAAACAATACGATTCTACGAATCTTTCACATGTAGATTCAATAGAATTGACTGAACAGGAATATTGATATAAATAGAAAATCGCTTAAACTCCGACGAACTGACGAATTAACATAGAAAGGGAGGCAGAGGCGCTACCAGGACGCCCACGTTTCGTCTTGTGTGTTTCGTCCCACGATATGAAAGGGGGAGAACCTATTGCCAAATTGGGCACATATTTCTGGACTTTTCTATACCTATAATGATTGGAAAAATCCAATATTACAATGGCCGACCCTGAATTCGAATCCAAGACCTCGGCGTTGTAATCGAATCATTGAACAGCGCCGACGCAGTAGCCTTTTTTTTTAAATTACTTTTTATTATAATGAGTCCCTAATTTCCCACTGCAGGGCAAAGGCCTCTCTTCCCGCTTTACATTATTTTCTATTAAGGGCTCTATAGGACCAATATTTTAAATAGGAGTCCAATCGTCACGCCTCCTGCGTCTCGGCCTTCCACATGCTCGATGTCCCGTCAGGACCCAGTCTGTGGTGGTCTTTGCCCAAATTTCATCTGGCATGCCACTCACAAGCCTAACCCAGTCCCCATTGAGATTGTCGGCTTTTTGGCAAACATTGGTTACTCTACTCCGGAGCCTTTTTTCTGTATGTTTGATTTAATTTGAGACATTGACATTTTATTTTTATTTTATTTTATATGTATTTGGGAAACATACAGAACAATAAAACATCCAACATACATCCAAAATACTGCATTCTATTGCTCCTTAGCAAACACCAAGGCTAAATTTTACAATATTAGTAAATGACCACGTCTGTGCGTGCACCGTATATGAGAATGGGAAGAATATACATGCCCATGAGTTTGCGCTTTAAGGGGACCGGCAACGGGCTTTTTATGAGGGCTTTCATGAACCAATAATAGCTTCTCCAGGCGTTTTCAATACGATGAGCGGTTTCTGTACCTTATCTCACCTTGAAAGAAACTAACTGACCCAAGTAAATATACGCATACCTTTAAATTATACTTTCTTCTCATTTCTAAAATAAATTCAAAATATCTTTCCTGCTGTATTATTAAGGATTTATTTAATTATAAGCAATATGTTATGAGTGACAAGAAATATAGTTTAGGCCATATGATCCTAATAGAAACGAGATTTGTTGTTGCTTTGACCGGCAAGGATTCGGCATTTATATGCAGCAATTTATTTCGTGAGTCTTATAAATTCACCTGAATTATAACTCAAGATAATTAATTACAATTCTTCTCGAATAAATATATTAAGTAGTCTACAAAATCGTGGGCAAAGAACATCTACTATAAAATACTTGCAGTTGGACATTTCCAACGAAGTTTATTTATGCAGTTTATTATCTAGATTTTTGCCTCCGGAGATAAGTAGCAAAAACAACAATTTGAACCAAGACGTCCCAGCTTTCGAGCAACCCTTTTTGCAGCAAGCTGTATTTTACAGCAACCTCGTTTACTCTTTTGAAAAAAGTATTATATTTATAAAGGTTAATAAAAGGTCTTTATGCTGAAATTTTAAGTCTGAAAGAAATAAAAGTGGAAACTAACCTTTCTGTTCCTACTCTTAGCTCCATCTCATGGTAGTTGGTAAGAGATTAACGGCCTTGACCGATACGACCGACATTTATACTCTGATGTAACATATTATTTCATTGTTAAGATTCATTGGTGTAAACAAAGAATAAATAAATAAATATAATGAAACACTAACATCCGAATGATTGCCTTGGTGGCGTATTTATACCACTGTATGATTATAAAACTGAGGTCTCGGTTTCGAATCCGGGTCGGGCGAAGTGGGCAGGAATGTGTGCCCTATCTGGCGATAGGCGCGCCCCCTATCACATCGTGAGGCGGAACATACAAGGTGAGACGCGGGTGTACTGGTTGCTACAAGCACCTCTGTCTACCCCTTCTGGAAAAAAGGCTTGTTGTATGTATGTATTTAAAAACTAACATGCATTTTTTTTATTTCAGGTAAGCGACACACGTGTATTTGAAGCGTGAATTATAACCGACTTAAACTGTGAGTATTATGTAATATGTAGCATATGTTCAATAAATCACGTCATGTAACTATTGTGAATAAAATTATTTTCTTAGTAAGTGAACTCCTTATTATGTTGAAGTTTATTTTCCCCGTCTAGCCTTAAATCATATGGACGCTCCAGAAAATATTGAATATCGAACCTTCAAGAATCAGATTATACTACGAATACTTATAATAGCTATTTATTTCATTAATTATTATGCCATGAGCTTGTATTATTTTATTGAAAGGCATTTGCCACGGGCTATATTCCTTTCAGAAAAAAAAACCCAATTGTTTATTTAGATACAAACATGAAACAGGCAACAAAATAAATACTGATCAGTAAATCAAAACACATATTTTATTTTCTTTTTGGCTCTTAAATAAATAATTATAATAATGTTTTATTGCAATGTATGGCGAGACGAGCATACCGTTCACCTGCTGGTAAGCGATATGACCGCTCATGAAAAATAGCAAAACCAAACAACACCTTGAATTACCAAGCAATGCTGGCATTCCACTGCGCTCGCCATCCTAAGACATTTTAATTCTCAATATGTCCAGTAGTTACTCTGGCTACAATATCCTTCAATCCGAAACATAATAGTGCGCCTACACTGCTGTTTGACCGGAGAAATAGACACCGCGGTGGTACCCACCCAGATGCCCTCTCACATATGAGAGACCTACCACCAGTATTTATTTCAACATACCTAATTTATTTTCTTTTTGGCTCTAAAATAAATAATTATAATACTTATTTAATCTATAATACATTTTGTAATCAGAATATAAAGTTCCACATTTCAATCATAACACTAAATAGATAAGTTAATTTATGGAATTGTACCACTAACTGTTGTTTTACGTCTTTCGCCGAAGTACTTTGATACTCCGCATTCATTTGCGCGGAATTGGGTATGCTCGGAATTTGGCGTCGAATTGTTCAAGCAATTAGAAATGTAATATAGCTGAGGTTAAGTTGAGATTTGAAATTGAATCACAAACAGTTATGTACTCGTAGAATAATTTTAATTAGCTACATTCAGTATTATAGTCGAGGAAGATATTTCTAGTCATTTGTGTACCAGTCTGCGTTTATAGTGCCTTTTAAAAATCTAGTAATTGTTGTAGAAATTCGTAAGACGCAGACTGCGGCCGTCATGTAATTATGAAAATCGTCAGGGAAGATCTAAGTTCGATAGTTGATTTCTTGTTGCTAAATTTAATATTAACTAACGCTAAGAAACTATTTATTTCTTTATTATAGTTTTATGCATATCCTTTATACAAATTGAGATGAATTAAGAGTATTTTATAATCATTTTACTTCGTCTCATTTAAAAAAAATATCCAATATTCAGTAAATTCTATATCCACAGTCGTAAAACACACATAAATGAAATTACTCGACCTGGCCATTACAAAAAACTCTCAATTTTAAACCCATTTACGCTTCCATTATACTAATCCTTCCATCAGCCTGTATTCGTCCGACGTAGTTAACATTTTCAAGTTTATGGCACAGAGCATTAATCAGGAAAGATTCGCCTTTTTACACTAGGAAAGTAAGATGATGAGCGCATTTCCGAAGCCCTATCACTACTGCTACGGCCAACACTAGGCCATTTAATAAACCCGTAAGGAGTACATCAAATACGGGGTATATCTAGACTGCAACCAAAAACGAAGTTGGGTGATGATTTTAGTAACTTCAGTGTCATACAAGAACAAAAAATTGCAAAAAAGCGACGATTTTTTTGTATTTTCTAACATCATATATGTATTTTTCGTACACCCTTTTATTATTCAAGACGCAATGGTACGTAATGGTTTAAATTATTATATTAAAATATATGTTTAAATGTACGTTAAAATTATTTTTGAAAATGTACCTATCTTTATGTAAATGTATACCTTGTTATTATTGTATTCTCCGTTTGATGGTCCTAAATAAATAAAATAAAATTATTGTAGCAAAACTATGGATTTACCGCACAAACACGATGTTTTTTTTAAATATTACAAAAAACATCACTTCTTTTGCGAAATTTCTAGTTGCATTGTTTCTGTAGTCATAAAACTACCACCCTGATTGTCTGAATATACCTGTATAAATAAAATATATTCTACATGACCCGAATATTTGTATGAGTAACATTAATAAGTCCATTCCTACACCCGATCCTAATGTATATTACTGTCCTCAATATTACTTATTCTAATAGCACACTCAAATACTAGTAATGTAGCATTAAATACAAGTTATATTTTATTTATGATAATAACTGAATATAAAATATTTTTACGTTATAGTAAAATTGAGCGGGAGTCGTGTTATTAAATCAAACGTGTATAGCAGGTGCGCTTCGAATATTTCCGTCCCTGTATTATTGTAGAATGTTTTAGTTCGGAAAGTCTCTGTGAATACAGCTTTGTCTACATCGTTCATGTCAAACCGGGCTGTTTTAAAACCAAATGTTTATTGAAAAATGTTTGTGTTGCATACTTGGGTTTGGTTTATTTGCGAAGTTGTATCAGTCGTTAGCGTATACAGCAGCAGTAGCAGTCTTGACTGCTACCGAAAACGAAGCCGGGTGGTAGTTTCAGTGACTACAAACACAATGCAACTAAAATTTTTGCAAAGAAAAGCGTCAATTTTTTTTATCATATTTTTAATATCGTTATTTTTTGGTGGTAAACCCATAGTTTTTGCTAAAATAGTAACTTAAAGTCTTTTATACCTTAGAGTCTTTATAAATAAAAGGATATATTATTTTAGAAATGTATTTACCACCTAAATTGGACCATATAAAAAAATAACAAAACCTTTTTCTATTGCATTGTGTCTAAAGTCGCTTAAACTACCACCCGGCTTCGTTTTCGGTAGCAGTCTTGATATACCCTGTATTTTTTTTCTATATGATTGAATACTTCAGTCTCATGCGGTGATTGAGTATTCGTATTTGTTTACGGTTTGATTGTTGAAATAATGAAAACATTTTTATAGTTTTTGATACCCACAATACAAATAGCACCAGGTGTGGAGTGCATACGTTGGGTGTGGTTGTTGGTGAATATATTATATTTCTTATTATGCAGTCCTAAAGTATAAACGCTATGATTTATTATTTATTTAATTTATTCAAAAAACAGTTTATATACCAGTAAACAAAAATAAAAATAAAAAAAAATATATAAAGAGTACAATGGCGGCCTTATGCCTCGAGGCAACCTACCATAGGATGGATAAGACAGAACGAAAATTTGCAACGCTCTTACTGTTTGAACTGACTATTCGATCTGTTTGTGGACATAGTTATTTGTGTAATAAGTAGTCCAAAGTTCTTAATTGGAATACAATTCAAAATGTGTGTATACTTGACGAGACAAACACATACAATGGTTTTATAAATGAAATTATACTACGCATAATTAACCAACAATATATTGTAATTTATTTGGAATACCGCTTCACGTCGATAATTATATTGAGAGCTTAAATAAATCACAGTTTAAACGTTTTTAACATAAATACGTTGCCGGACGATTGGTCAAATGACTTGTCCACAATAAATCACTACATAATATAAAACAAAGTCGATTTCTCTGTCCGTATGTCCCTTTATATACTTAAATTTTTAAAACTACGCAACGGATTTTGGTGCGGATTTTTTTAATAGATAGAGTGATTCAAGAGAAAGGTTTATATGTACAATACGTACATATTATTATACAGAAATCTATTTGTACCCGGGCGAAGCTGGGCCGGGCCGCTAGTAAAAAATATACTGCAGTGTTGTGCTCAGTTCTGCGGTCAAACCAGTCATATTGATTGATAAAGACAATATTTAAAAGAAAAAAATCGAATTAATAAACAAAACTTATATTTTCCACAGTCGAAACATAATATATTAGTGGACACCATAAAAAATGTGTGGCGGGGATCAAACCCGCAGTATTTTACAGTCGACTATTTCATCATCAACTACGGCTGACTAATTTACTGTGATATTTAAACTTGGTAAAAAGGATATAGTGTGTGGTGAATGGACTGTCTCTCTTTTCTATAGAAATGATGTCGTATTTTGTGATCTATTATAGTTCCAATAAATAATAATCTTGACTGGTTTAAATAAACAGAGGAAAGCAACCAATATCTACAAATTTCCCTTTTTTCTTGGACTTATTTTAAACTTGATAGTTATCGACACACATTATTACAGACATACATTTTTTTTTATTTAAAAGAATATTCCCACTAGTTATTTCTACTCCCAAATAATTTACCCCCAATAATAAATGAATATTAGACAAGGGCGACCTAAGGGCGACATTGATAAATTTCAAACATCTTAAAATAGTTCTCAGATTACTGAGCAGTAACGACGTCTAAAGAGAATGAAATGAAAAGGAATAAAATTGTCACGGTGAATATTGGATTCCTAGAATATTCTTAGGAGATAATAAATCACTTTTTATTCACACGAATTGAGTCTTCACGAGAGTGCCAATCAGTGTTCGGTTCAATTGTTTTAACTTTGCCTTTAGTACTTTGTTAGTATCTACCTTTATTTATGAGAATTTATTGTCGTGGCACTACTAGCTATAGGCTTCTATGATTGAAGTGAAAAAGTAATAAAAATAATAGCTCGTATTTCAAAACATCTACCCATTATCGTGTAATTAGATTTTGTTAAGGAGTAAACAGTGTGTGGAACTTCTTGTTATTATACTTATTGTTATATTTGCATACAACACAGAAGGCTTTTTATCAATATATATTTTTTATTTTTTTAACCTGACTAATCCCTGAAAGGTACGTTCTTGTATTGGGCCTCTTTTGTATTGTATTTCTATATAATACAAAACGGATCTATAAATAAGTATTAGATTTTACATGTGTATAGGTTTCTGCTCTCTATACCGATCTCCAAGAAAAATAAAAATTAACTAGTCTATAAAAATAAAACAATGAATATTTACAACCATCAAAGCAATTTCTCCTTTGTTTTTTTACAGGCGGCTATATAAAAGTGTTCAGTTTATGTGAAAGCGATGTATTTCCATTACATAGGTAATCCTCGATTTCCACGCTCTGTTGCACGCTTATTTGATTTTCATATTCATGCGAATCTCGACATAGACTTCGGAGCCAATACCAATACTTGTGAGTTTAAGGGCCAGTTTCACCAGTTCCTGACAAAGTCTCTGATAGCTATCTAGCACACATGTGTCAGATAAAATACAAAATTTGGTTGTAAACATTCTGAAAGTTGTGATGATCTGAAAGATGAGTGCCAGATAGCTATCAGGCACTTTATCAGAAACTGGTGAAACTAGCCCTAAATGTGACAACTAAAAGCACACAAACTCCATTATAGTCTTACTGCTACTCAAAGGCATTTAATGCCAATTCAATCATTGCTTAGTCTAGATTTTACGAAGATAATCTTTACTAAGGTACAATTTAATTGAAATTAAATCTTTGTGAGTGCGGCCTTAAGAAAGATTTACGAAGGCGTGTGACGTCTGGCGAAGTACACTGGACCACCGTGGTTTATTACGGCCTAAACCTTCTCAATAGAACTGTCGCTTGTAGGTGATTTCAGTGTTCAGCAGTGGCCGATTATCGGCTGATGCAGTACCGTGCAGTAAAAGCTGTTTAACCAAAACCAGGCTAACTTACCGGATCGTGCTGAGTGCTTCATAATTTAATATGGCGTGCTATAAAGACTTAGTTATTATGCATGTACTTACGATAACCGGCAAAGTTTGGCTTTACCCGGTCAAGGAGTAATGACGAGCAAATTAGTCAATCTCAATACCGCTACGTGCTTGCACGGAATCGCCTTGCAGTTTGTAGACATCTATGTCAGATATTTCATAGACAAAATAACATTTCGGAATCGTAAAATAAAATATTTATTTATTTATTCATAAACTACAAAGTATATTTATTCTACAGCCATGGGAAATACACTGAACTAAACTCTCCAAAGTATTTCAAATAATTATAAATTTTTATTCAGTTGCAAAGATTTAGTAACTTCCTCAATGGAATACAAGACAATACGCATGAAGGAACGAACCAATTGTTTACTATTTAACTTTCGAATGATTCGGCAGTTAAGGAAGAAGTAAAACTAATTACAACTTCCTCGCACAATTTCACTCAAATCAATTATACTAACGATTGTTTTGTAAGATGTCTTCCAATGACGAATATAATATTTATAAAAAATATATATTTTGGTCTGTACATGACAATAATAATATAATAAAACACAATTTTTCGTGGTAAAATATACCAAACAAAATATTTATCTGTTTTATTTAATAGATAGAATTTTATGAAATAAATATTTCTGTTGTTTTTTGAATGCCGATTTTTTGTTTTAATTTATCATGTTACATAGTTATGAATTATTTTGATTGACTCACAGCAATCGTGTTATCAAAGTTAAATCAGCAAGAAGATCAATCAAAAATGCATTTGATCAAAATTTCATGTTGCATAAAAAATATACCTACAAATATTTTAGTATGAATATAAACCGTTCCTTTAAAATAATCCCCAATGAAAAATCCTAGCGAATAGTGGGGAAATTCAGAAAACGGAGGTAAAACTATTTATAGCCGTTGAAGAAAAATATCTTCTGATAAAAGAAATCTGGTCTACATTCATTTAAAGTTACAAATCGAGTGAAATTATTTTAAAAACGCGCGGTGAATATTAATAAGTACTCCAGTGTCGTGTCAATACGTACACTGACAAATTATTACACAGTTTCTTTAATTGACATGAATGAAGCCATCATTTTATAGAAAATAATTTTTATTCTTTATTTAATTACATTATGACATGTATGATATTGTTATTTAAAATCCATAATATTGAAAACTTCATAAAAATAAATTCAGAGTTATTTCTGTAAAAGAAAAAAGCATGAACATATATCGACACAAAGTTCTTCATTTATATTTATAATATTTAAATAAGTAATTAATAGCAAACAAGTACATTAATCGTTTACAACTATGTACGCCGCTGTCCCGATGAAATGTAAACAATACACTTTGTTTTAATCCAATAGTAAAACCGCAAAATTTCATCAAACTCTGTTCAGCCGTCACGTTGTGGTCCGGTAACAAACAACTAAAGTTTTGCTTTTATACAATTAGCGGGTTATTTGTTCCGCAATCCATTCACAATATATTAAGCTATCTATCGAGATATTTCAGATGAGTTGTGCTCATACATACTACCCAATACTAAAGTTCAAACACATTTTTTGCGTCTTTGGTTGTCTTCATGGCCATATCCAACCTTAAGAAGTCTACTGCTAAAATGCAAAGACCTGCCCCTGCTCCAAGTGACATGTGAAAAACGACCCGCTTCCAACAACTTCCTGCGATTGTCATATGAGTTCCAAATCTACATTCTATTTAACACACTTAAGTTGCCTTATGTAGACGCTACGAAGTGTGCTCTTAGATTCTTGATTTGAGAACTTGTCGAAGGTGTTGGATATGATAAACCTATCATTGCATTGAAAAAGTCAAGGTAGGTCTAGTAAAAGATGTCAAAACAAGCTAGAATTGCATCGGTTTTAATGTCAAGTAAAACCAAGAACAAGGACAAGCCGAATACAGGTAGACAGGCCTTTGCCCCGTCGTGTATTAAATGAATAGTAAAAAATAATCAAGATTTTCTCCAAATTCATAAAACACTACTTAAATTAGTGCTTAATTTTTGGGTAGCATTTCAAAGACTATAGATATTTCTCTAAAAAAAATTCCAAGTGATCTAAAATACTTCGCCGGATTCCACACTGAAAATATTGATACTATACCAATCCATAACTTTAACAATCTCTTCTACACTAAACCTGTATAGTGCAAGCCTGTTAAAATACAATGCATAACCTCTAAAGGCTTTAGCCCATCCATCATTGAACACGTCATGTGGGTTGATCGTGTCGTGGACATGCGCAAATAGTATCACGCCTGTTTTCCAAAAGGCTAGGTAAAGTCCATATGATTTCATTATTTTTTTTTTCGATACATCACTTTCAATTGCCTCCGTGGCGCAGTTGGTAAGACGCCGCCTGTGAAACGAGAGGCCGCGGGTTCGATCCCCGCACCGAGTGAAATGTTTGTGTGGCCCACAAATATTTCTCTCGGGTCTGGGTGTTTGTGAGACCGAAAAGTCTCTCGTAGTTCCTGATACCCACGACACAAGACTCGATCTTAGTGTGGGGTCAGGACTATGTATGTGACTGTTGGGTGTTATTTATTTATTTTATTTATTATTTAATTAATTTCTTGTATCAATTACGTTACTTCATCGCTCTAAAAATCTCAAATTCGTATTTGTTTGGTTTTCGTCATCACATAGTCCTTCTAATAATATAATCTCGAAGAATACCGTATCATTATTTGTAAGAAAAGGAAATGCCCAAATATTATCCGCCGTTTGGGTCTATGATGACAAGTGTAACAGTACAAAATTATCCTCCTTTAAATAACATCAGCTTTATAATATTATGTTTAATTTGAAATAATTTTTTTTTTTTTTTAGTTACAATGTTTTTATTGTACAATACAATTTTACATATTATATTCCATACAATAACTTACAAATTTAAACAAAAGTCCATAACTAGACGAATATTATAATTTTAAACAAGCTATATTTTCAAATTTATTTTTAATAGCAGTCACCAAATTTGAAATAAATTGACAATTGTATTTTCAACTTCTGTATCTGCCCATATAGGTACGTCCCACTGCAGGGCATAAGCCTCATCTACAATCGGGAATACGATTGAGAGGGGTTAGGCCATATACTCCACCATGCTGGCCTAGTGCAGGTTGGCGGACTATTATCAGTCTAAATGGGCGTAAGGCAAACCGATTTACACATGATTTTTGTCATGATGTTAACTTGTGTTTTTGCCACATAAAGTGTACGGAATTTGCTATTGCAAATGTATGTCATACTTATGAAATATTTTTAAAGGAGTAAAAATATATAGTTGGTGTGTAGACCCAAAAACAGCATTTCCCTACAATGATACCGTAACTTGTATAAACCATCTCAAGTGAGACGGTGATAATAATGAATTACATCGCCCCGCCTCGCCTGCAGCTAACTGCACCCGCTGCATCGAATGTGAAACCGTACAAAAGGTAATGCATAGCCGTACAATCTATCATAGAATTACTGGATGTGAAACTATGGTTATACTGAGTTTATTTTCATGTCAATCAGAAATAATTTTAATGCTTAATAATTACCAATAATAAAGGTTGGAATTCCCTCAAAACAGTCCTCGTGACGCGACAGCCTGAGAAACTGGGTGTTTAACCAGAGGCTTCTAGAACGATCTGCGCATAAAAAAACTATTTCTGAGAACTACAAATATATTTTGATTCTGGGTGTTATACGGCTGAAAGTCTTATAATTCCTAATATTCTCAATGCCAAGCCAGTGAGAGTCAAGACTTTGTATGTCTATGCGTGTTGGTGATATTTTAATTTAATTATTGCACTTGTTATTTCTATGATTTTTACACCAACATTTTCACTATTAATCGTTTAACAAAATTACAAAGCTATATATACCTATCAATGTATAGTATTTACAGAATAAATTCTCGATATAAACGAAATTTCCTCAAGACCTTTCTTCGTTCCATTGTCGCTGTTATCTGATTGCGAAATAGGTGCTCAAGTTCTAAGGGATTCATCGGGACACCCTTGTCTTCTCGTTTCCGTTTAAGAAACAGGTCTTTTTGCAGATAGTTTTATTTATTACCCTATATATTTTCTTTCTTATCGATGTCCAAAGCATAGAAATAAAGTAATTACGAAACAAAGATTTAGTTAGGTTGCTCTTACATTATAAATACATTGCTTTATATAATTAGAGGTAAATGTAAACCAAAGAACCATTAGGCATATTGCTTTTAAAAGCAAAAATAATATATCTAAAACCAATAATATTCGCCTATTATTGGATTGTGGAAACTGATCATATAATATTGTGGAAATTGATAATATTGTAGCAGTTGATCGTAAAATTAGAATATTATCCTGATGCTTAAATAGTGAATTATTAAAGCGACCTCAATAAGCGTTTAAGAAGGTTGTTAAATAATTCCTTGTGTGGCTAAACGAGATCGTATTGGAAATTTCCAATAGAACCAGTAACTACTTTCAAGCAAAAATATAATAAGCAATGGATAATAACATCTAAATCCCAATTTGCATCACAATTTCGAATATACTACGTTGACAATTTATTTTCTAAGATAAAAATATTACCCGAGATTTTAGAGCCAAGCAAGTCTCGGTTATTTAGGATGTCAACTGTAGGAAATACAGAATTCATGAACATGAAATAAGGACACAAAACATCAGCAACTACGAACTTCGATGCATCATTATCAATAAATAACCCAGCAGTCACATACATAGTCCTGACCCTACACTTAGATTGATTCTTGTGTCGTGGGTATCAGGAATTACGAGAGACTTTTCGGTCTCAGAAACACCCAGAGTCAAATGAAATATTTGTGGGCCGCACAAACATTTATCTCGGTGCAGAGATCGAACCCGCGGCCTCTCGATTCACAGGTGGCGTCTAACCACCTTCACCACGGAAGCTGTCAAATGTCAAATTAAAAAAATAATTTAGCAAGACTGACTCTGGCTTACGATAAATTTCCGAAAGCCAGCAAAATAAGGAACATATTATTTCAAAGTGCAAGGCAATGGCCGAAAATGGCGTTCATATCTTGTAGATCCGTTGTTTATTGCAACTACATGTTTGCGCTCGGCCCGCTCAGCGAACTTGTTACAGTTGTGTAAGTGTAATTACTTCTAAAATTATTTTCTACACGTCCGACTTTACTTTGGCATCTGGAAGATACTTCCCCATTAATTTAATTTAACTTCGCAATTGGTTACGAACATTCAGTAAACAATCACTCCTTTTTTTGATAGAAGCACTAGTTACACCCGTGTTGTTTTAAATTTATTTATTTTATAAAATGATCCGACAAACTGATTTTTATAACCAACCGATTTGGCGGTAAGGCAACGATCTCCATAATATTATCAAGCTATAAAAAGTACCGATATTTATCCAATTATTTGAAATGTTCATGCACCCAGGATTTAAAAGTTATCTTATTTTGGCAACGATATAAAAAACCTCTACACTATTTTAAATGAATTTCTGTTCATTTGATAGATTCGGAATGATACAGTGAAAAAGACGATAAAATCGCACAACTGTGTATCTGTTTCAGCACCATTCGATTTATCATCAGCATTTAAAGTCCGGGGAATCAATGACGGGCTCTTTCAGAATCATTTATTCCGCGTCATTCTGTCCGCAGTATGCTGACATGATGTTCAATGTACACTGTTTGCGTTTACGTACAAAGTGAATAACCTCCGTGCAAACGAACCGGTAATGTATGCCGTAGTTGCGGCCAGTACGAGCACATTACGCATTTGATGGTTATCAAACAATGTGTACATTTAATTCAGTGATGGGCCATTTAGGGATTTATTACCGGTGTCGCGACCCTCTAATTGTTTCTGATTGGAGACAGTTGATATGTTGTTTATTGAGTTAGATACTACTATGCTTTCAACCAGGGCGGCATTATTTGTTTCGATTGCTTTGCAGTCACGTTGTACTCCCTCTCTCTCTCTCTATTTCTCTCTTCAGCTACAGGAAGTCCATTGCTGACCGAAGGCCTCCCCCCCAAGGATCTCCACATTGACCTGTTGGAAGTAGCCTGCACCCAGCGACTTCCTGCAACCTTAACCAGCCCGTCCACCTCGTTGGCGGGCGTACGACACTGCGCTTGCCTGTAATTTGTCACTTGTCCTACCAGTACAAAAAGCTAAGTATCGGAATAAAATTGATAGAAATTAGATATGTAGAAGTCAACGCAGAATCTCATTTTACTCTTATTAATTCGAAATACATGAATAAGAAAGGAAGAAAGAAAATAATATTGATTACTGGCACAATAAATTACAGAGTAGTATAGAACAGTTAAGGTGACAAAGTAAAGATAAGAATTGCGCCAGTAAAGGTATAGCTCCCATTCAGCTAATATGCTGGCGCACCACCTGAGCAATGCTGATTTTTTGATAAGAGACCTTCATAACATGCGGACATTCAGTCCTCCTTGTAGTTCGTACATCTTAACTTCAGTAGTTTCAGCTGTACATTGATGCGACAGTTCGGTTCTACAAAATTTCAACCCTTACCACTTTAGGGTTAATTTTAGAAAAATAAAGTATGCAGCTATGTTTGTTTTTGATAGATTTACAAAAGTGCAAAAGTTCGATTTCGATTTTCCATACAACCGTTTCTTCCCTTTTCACCCCCTTAGGGCAGGAATATCTTAAAATCCCTTCTTAGTGCTACCCTACGTCACAATAGGAATCTCTGTGTAAAATTTCACGTTTCTAGCTCCAGCAGTTTCGGCTGTGCGTTGATTAGACAGTTCGGTTCTACAAAATTTCAACACTTATTTTAACCACTTTAGGGTTAATTTAAAAAAATTAAGTATTCAGTTATTTTGGTTTTTGATTGATTAACGAAAGTGTCAAGTTTGACAATTGTAACTCTAACGGTTTCGATTTTCCATACAACCGTTATTTAACCTTTTCACCCCCTTAGGGGTCGAATTTCCAAAAACCCCTTCTTATTGCTACCCTAAGACACAATAGGAATCCCTGTCTAAAATTTCACGTTTCTAGCTCCAATAGTTTCGGCTGTGCGTTGATTAGATAGTCATTAAATCGCTCTATTCTCGCAACACTTCAACCCCTATTTTAACCCCTTTAGGGCTAATTTTAGAGAAACAAAGTATACAGTTAAATTCCTTTTTAAATGACTAACTAAAGTGCTAAGTTTGACAATTGTAACTCTAACGGTTTCGATTTTCCATACAACAGTTTTTTACCCTTTTCACCCCCTTAGGGGTTGAATTTCCAAAAATCCCTTATTAGTGCTCACCTACGTCATAATAGGAACTCCTGTGGGAAATTTCACGTTCCTAGCTCCAATAGTCAGTCACCTTCCTCTTTTATATATATAGATGAGTTAACGTTCTTACCCCTTACGCTTACGGTGTTGCCCCAACGCACCTTATTTATTTTTGCTCCAAGCAGTAAACAATGTTTTTTGCCCCTATCATTCATTTCGAACTTTATCCAAAGACACGTAATGACTACATCGCGGGGCTTAAATGAGAAAGTCTCTCAACAACACGCAAATCACAATTGAACATAAAACGGCAGAGAAACGTCTCCAATGTGCCAATAAATTTGGAATTGAGACGCGGTAACGCTCGCGACGGCCTATTTCCTCCAATATTTCATTCTAATTGCCTTGGAGGAAATCCATAGGTTTAATAAGCGAACGATCCTGTTGAATTAGCCCTGTGGTACATTTTTAAACGCAATAAGCCCGTAGATACCGCTGTCAGCTGTTACGCCTTATCTGCCCCAATAACGCCTTGAGAAAATAATTTCTCCAATAAACTGTAATTATCTATTCCTTATTGTAGTTATCTAACAGCCGGTCTCAATAAAATCTTTATTGAATGAAAATTGAAAATGAAAATGAAAATGCATAGAATTGGTAATGGTAGCCATTTTAACTTCCTGTTGATAATAGACAAATAATACACACCTGATTATTATCAGAAATCAGTGTAGTTTTGCTTTGCTTCTCGTATGGATGTTCATCATGGATTTTTTACAAGGGAGAGTTAATTGTGACTAATTTTATATGAAATATTAAAGCAATGTCGAAGAGTTTTTAGAATATTTGTATACGATAAAGTGACAACAGTGCAATCCAAATAGAGTGCCAGCGGTGGTAACAATTATATTGGCCTTCTCGAAACTAGATACACAGACTGACCCCGACACGCGACCCACCTTCATGACATACAGTATCGGGCTTTCCACCATTCACTATGGTCGCTATTAGAGTAGATATTAATATCCTTTTACATATTATATTTATCATATAGTATTTATCCATATTATATTCCATATTATATTTATCATATAGTATTTATCCACATGTTTCTCATCACCCCGAGTGTAATTATACAAAATTGGAAAAAAATCCGAGATGATATTTGATTTTAGTTTTCGGCATTTTTGCCACCCCGTATACATACGAATATTTTGAGCGCTTAAATGAACTTCAGGTTCCGGTTTTGGAACATTCCAGAGCAGTAAAAAGTTTGACAAAACTACTAGGCAGTTGTTTTTTTTAAACTTCAGAGAATTACCTGCGGCGATTAAAAACACGTGGTTTAAATTAAATACCATTTTATGTCATCCTGTATTTATTTGTCTATTGCAACTCGTACAATACCTTCAGTACGAGCTGACAGCCAAATCACTAAGTTTCTGATATAATCGCAACATCAAACATCCATTCGGAGTATTTCGTTTGTCGAAAACCATATTTCACGCGTCAAATGCTTCCGATGTTCTGTACACATCTGTACATGTTAAATTCAACACAGGAATAAACGAATAAAGTTTTCGTGCTGTTCTGTGAAAAACGAAACCAAAATTTTTCAGTTTCGCGACGGTTTTCATACAAACTTATTTGCACTGCAGTATAAATATTTTTGCGAACCAACATTAGTGTTTTGAATCTCCAAAAATTGCCAGTTAGCAGTTAGTTTGGGAAGGACAGTTATGAAACTGCAATTGTAAATATTTGAGATGGGATGTCGTATCCATTTCCTGCTTCCTTGTTTTATTTTCTACAGCAATTTAACAGATTATATGGACCACTAACGGCGTTGTGTTACATATGTACAACTTAGCTCACCATTAGTCTAAATACTAGTTGCATTTGTTAGTCTAACAGTGATTATAATTTTCGAGTTAGATTTTTTATTCCGAGGCAATCTTGATGTTAAAAAAGTAAATTGTAAAGGAATTTTTAATTCACGGCAAAAAGTTTTATATATAGCCACAATTATATAGCTAATAGTATAGGTAGGCAGTATGAATAAAATAGGAGAAACACCAATGTGGTGTCAAGCTATAAATGTTATTATTTTGGTGTATCTATTTGTTTCAGAGACTTTTCAGAACCCTTTTCGACGTTTTCACACTGCCAAATCGTCAGCATTTTGCTTTACATAACAAATTGAATGTAAAAGGGCTGGCAAATATTTTAATAAAAAGTCTCGTATCCAGTGAAGAGTGCACGTGCCTCGTAAATAACAGGACAAAGCCTCCCGTAATGAGCACAAGTGCGCTGAATGCTAAAATAGCCTTCTATTGTTTGAGTGTCCACGTACCGCTCCACTGAGGTCTGATTGTCATTCATATGTGATTTTAAAATGATCATTTTAAAGTAAATTCCATTTACTTTCATTGATGTTCAGTGGTTTGTTCGTTTTTCTATCTTTATCTGGATATATGTATTTCACTGCATTGGTGAAACAGAGTACCTATCTTGATTCTTCGTTCTGGGCGACTTATATAATGTAACATATTCGTATCCAAAATATTTATTGTACATTTACAACAATATTGTAATCTTTTTTTGAAAAGAGTGTTTGTTGCTCTTTTAGCAACACTAAAGTTTCTTGCCCGTTCTTCTATAATAAAAACCACTTTCCGAACCAGGGGGCAGATCAAAAAATGACTGAATCATAATGAAGTTGAACATTTTAATGGTTTCAATAAATTATTTTTATTTTCATTGCATCGACCTTCACAACAGAACATTGTTGAATGTTTTGTAACGTGTATGCATTCATCACACTGATTTTAATTTATTACATAAATAACTTATTAATTTTATTACATACAGTAATTACACTGATTACAATCTTTATGAACTATTCAATTAATTGAAACCAAATGAAACATGAGATAGATTTATTTACCTATATTCTTGTACATCTTAGCATAAAATTAAACGCTAGAACTGAATTCATTTATTTTATAAATTCATCAAGGAAACTTAACATTAGAGTATTTTTTTTTTAATTGCTATGAATGGCGAGACGAGCTTGCCGTTCGCCTGATGGTAAGCGATACGACCGCTCATGAACAGTATGAGTATATTAAAATTAAACTTGATCACTGCAAAAGTAAATATAGATTAGCTCAAAGGTACCACGATACAAAGACTAGTAAACTTTCATTACTGTTTCATATCATAATATTATCTTTTCTTAATGCTATTTTAACTCACGTGCAATTCAAATGACCATCTTTATAAAACATTGCTAAAATAATACATACATTTTCCTTCTAATTAGGAGTATTAAGCGCCCACAACGTACCAAGTTAAACCAAATAACAGTTAATATTTGCACTCTCCACCCTGCGATCTTGTATATGTTATGGGCCAAGTGATTAATGCAGGCAGTATTCACAATGCCCGGGCAGTATGAATATTGCCGAGCCATATCGGGCCAAGTGATTAATTACAATCTAAACTCACCTATTTATCACATTGCCAGGACATTATGAATATGGCTACATGATGATCGGGCAGTATGATTAATAGGTGATTTTTTACGTGGTGCGCTGCCGCATTGTCGCATCTGCGATGGACCCATGAATTAGAAAGGTTGAATTGATCTGCTCCGAAACATTATCTTCAGAAAAAAATTAGTGTACCCACTTTATGGATCAGTTAGGTCGACTGTGCCCCAAAACCGACTCGGAACACCCCGACTTCACGTAGTCTTTTGGCTACCGACCCTAGAGTGTATATAAATAGCGGAGGCGCGGAGGGAGAGCAGCCCCCGCCCGCTGTAACGAAGGATAAGCAACAGTGCGAGCCGTAGCGGCTGAGGCTGGTCGCCGGAGGCGACCAGCAAGCCGAAGATGCGGAGGTGAGCATGGTTGCCTATCTTTTGTTACGCAAGGGCGAAGGGGCTGAACTTCCCGTAGCGCCGGAGACGATGCAGAAGCTAATTTGTATTGACAACAAGTGTTTTAAGGGTTAGGTTGCTATAATAGATATGTATTTCTCAGGAATGGTGCGTTACCTTTTCATGGGAGTGGTACGAGGGGAGGTGCGACACTCCCTCCACTCCTCCCAACCCACCCCCTCGTGCTGCCCTATTCTAAATTCTACTACTTCGGCTCATTGTTTTGATTTTGATTCGCTTTACATCACTCTGCCCAATAGGCACTTGGCATTATTCATAATGCCTGGGCAATGTGATAAATTGATTGTTTATAATCACATTGCCCGCTCTTATTGGGCATTATTCATATTGCGGGCATGATGAATAATGCCCGATTAATTACTTGGCCCATAACATATACATTAATTTATTACTAATATTAACGAGTTATTGTAATAAACCGTTCAATATTCTGACGAAATTAATTACATTTATCTATAATTATATTGAGTATTGCTAAGTTATCCTTCAATTAGTTCGTCAGAACAACATACATACATAAACCCACGCCTTTTTCCTAGAAGGGGCGGGCAGAGGTACCACCAAAACATCCACATTTTGCCTTGTATGTTTCGTCCCACGATGTGATAGGGGGCGAGCCTATAACCGTATCAGGGACAAATTTCTGACTCCGGGCTGATAATTAATAAAAAAACCAAATTACTTGGTCCGACCCGGGATTCGAATCCGAGATCTTAGATTTACAATAGTACCTACCATAGAACTACTATGCTACCGAGGCAGTCGACAGAAAAAATATTTATAGAATAGGCTAAATGTTCATTGACTGCAGAGCAATATCCGTTTTGAATGCTAGCATGAATTCCCCAAAAACACTCCAATATTATACAGTAATGGCTCTTTAGTATTTACTGTAATTAATTCGCATGAACTTAGTATTAGCCATACCCTGAAATGTTATTGGAAAATGGAAAATCTGTTAACTTACAGTACTTACTTTTGTATGTTTCACAAAAGTTTTCATAATTGGATCATTTTTTATTACAATGAATGGCAAGACGAGCATGCCGTTCGCGTGATGGTAAGCGATACGACCGCTCATGAACAGTAGCAAAACCAAACAATACCTTGAATTACAAAGCAATGCTTGAGATTTCACCGCGCTCGCCATCCTGAGACAAAAAATGTTAAGTCTCAATATGTCCAGTAGTTACTCTGGCTACAATGTCCTTGAATCCGAAACACAACAGTGCATTTACACTGTTGCTTGACTGGAGAAACAGACATTGCGGTGGTACCTACCCAGTCATTTAATCTTGGCCTTGGTAATTTAATCTATATAAAAATGTGACAATCCTTTGGCTAAGGGGATGAAAATATTAGAGCCGAAGACTATGCCTGATAATTATACGTATATACAATAAAAACAAGAATCAACACCGGCTTTAATCATGCACCTTACTTAAAAATACTCAATCAAAATCCATTATGTGAATTATTAATTAACTCGGCGTAATTTGGAGTCGGATTTTAACGAAGGCACTACATTACCGCGCCCGCGTGATATCGCACACCCCGTGTTAACAAAATGACGCGAGTGATGAAATTTAAGTGGTCTGTTATGGTTGTTACATCTTCTACGTTGTAAGCTTGTAAGTTTTAATAATGTATGTACTAGGTCATAAAAACTAGTTATGGATATATCTCAGCACCATTATATTATGAGACTTATGCCTCAGACTACTACGAGTGAATTTGGTAATCTAATGTAGTTTTCAAGACTATGGCAATCTGGTCAATTTTTTACGAAAATTCGACACAAATTACTTTCTTATGAGTTATAAGGCTCATATGCTGCCATTAACGTAAATGTTGTCAACATAAAAGGAATTAATTCAATCTGTCTTTTATACAATCCAATTCTATCAGTTTATACCATCCAATTATCCAATTTATCTCTATATCGGTATAGGGGAATACCTCGCCACAGAATGTTTCTATCTATACCTCAAATCAAATATATACAACATGGAAAACATAGAAACGAAATCGAATTACATCAAAATAAAGCAATTTAGACCTTAATAAAATGATATTGAGATTATTTCTCCCTTTCGTTTCTAAATCAAAGCATTGATGTTATCTTCTATCTATTAAACCCGGTATTCCATAGAATACCTACAATTATTAGAGAATATGAAAATGTTAGTAATTTCCTAGTTTCGAAGTGACTGTGTCGCAGCAGCTCGTCAAAACTACCAACGAACCGACTATACTAGGTTGGAACTGTGTTATGTGAAACTAAAAAAAAGTTACTTTTTGCTGTTGCTTCTCGTTAGGTGAAAAATATTTATAATGGGAGCATGATTACAGTAACTAACGTTTCTGAGTCATGTGTCTATTGATAGTCAACACCAACCACTATAACGGTGAAGGAAAACATGATGAGGAAACCTGCAGTTAGACAAAATACTGTTTCTGTTTTATACTACGGTATTTTAAATCCACCAACCTTTACTAGGCCAGCATAGTAGACTATATAACCTAACCACTCTCATCATCGTAATCTCGATTGCAGAGGAGGCTTGCGCCTTGCAGTAGTGGGACGTATATGAGCTGATACATACATAGATATAATATTCAGCTGCGTTTTAAGCACTTCTTTATGTCAGCATGCAGGGCAATTTTACAAAGAATGCAATTTTTTTTATAAAACTCAAGGGAATAATACTGTTGAACGCATGATAAAAATATTCAAATTAATACATAATAAATCATTTATTTCCGTTTCAAAATATCTTAGTCAAAGTCCAAATGATTATACTAAATATTTAATTTTACTAATAAACCATAAAATATTTATGATTTTGAATGTCTTGTCAAAATTTGAATACTTAATAGAAAAATTTAATTCTTTCAACATAAAACCAACAGCCGCCGGTACCAGAAAGGTTAGCCTTTGCGTACATGCCATTAGGTCTGAATTTCATCACAAACTATCCCAATTATATACTAACCCACCGTCACTGTCACTCCCGTGGGATATGATCGACAGCGGCACATATTCTATTGACACTTCAAATGTATAAGTAATATTTAGTGGAAAATGTACCAGTGGTAATATAATAATTTTCATCCAAGTAACTGTCGCTTTAGATCTCCTATTATACAGAATGACTGGGTATTTTGTACAACGAGGGAATTATATACTTTACCGGTTACATAGGATCTCACATACCCATATATTAACATATTATGTCACGCTGTGGGAACCTTCAAAATCTACATGTAACAATTTGAGTATTTATTAGAATTTTTAGAACCTACTCAAGAAAATCCTCATGTTCTTTTAAAATCAGTTCAGTTTTTTCTAAATGGCAAACAGTGCTGATGACCACAATTCCGCCAATGTAAAATTTGCAATGAGTACTTGTGTGTTTTGTATCATTTTTGTACTTATTTAAATAATAAAACTACAAATAAATATAATCTCTAGTTTTATGACATTAAGATAATATCTCGCTTAACTTCCTGGATCAAGGGATAAATCCTAATAATCATGTAATCCACTAATACCGTTACATAAACACCAGTAATGTTGGGGAAAAAAATGAGGTGTCGTACCTCACTTTGTCTCACTTATACGGTGTCCGGGTAATCTCTTAATTTTATGTGGCAATCCCGGGGCCACTGAAAGCTCGTCCTACAAAATAGGTGCTAGTATTTCTCTGCAACCTTATTTCCTAGGATTAAGGTCATTAACAGTAGAATTAGCTTAAGGTATTAAGACTGGGAACGACATCAAAAAATTATAGTGGAAAAATATTGTTGAAGTTTCTTCCTCTCTTGTATGCTTTTTGAGAAAGGTTAGTGGAATAGTGTGATATAAAAACTTCAAATAGATGAATATTGTGTAGATTAATATAAATAATTTTCTTTTTATACGGACGGACGCCACAAACTAATTAAGAGCAGCTGATCGTAAGTATAGTGCAGTCAAGATTCATCGGCGAGAAATCATCTCTCCTCTCTTGACATAATTATAATTGTATGTTTAGAAATAGAGATTTGATGATGAAAAATGGGTATTCTCCTTGTAAAGACTACACTAATATAATTTGGAATATAACAAATTTGAGAGTGTCCCTGTGGTTGCTATAAGGGCAGGTACGAATATAACAAAACATCTGAAAAATATTTTGCATTAAAACACATTTACTAATTTCATACCACAAAAAGATGAAAACAGAAAACCCAATAAATATGTGGTCGTTATTTCCTCTAATTACTAGAGTAAGATTTTAATATTTTTATTAATGACTCGGCCGGGCGTAGTTTTTAAGGCGCAGCTGGCGTAGCGCCGATATATCTTCAGAAAATGGAATAACTAGTAGGGAATTCACTTCACTTTGTTTCGTTTTATTGCCCACTAAATTGGAGGTGAAACTCGTTCTGTATAAATTTTAACTGTCCATACATTTGCACGGAGCGACCATTTATCATCTGTTACAGGATTTGTGAAGAGAACGTATATAATGACGTTAACCATTTCAACATTTAGAATAGTGTTTTACGTTGCATTTTATTGCAGTGGATTATTTTAGATATGTTCCAATACTCACATTATACATATCGTAAGTAAAGTAAATATTACTTTCTTTTCTGCTTACTATTATTGTTTTATTTTTGTCTTTGTCGTGTGACCACCGTTTTCTTCCTAGCTTCTTTTCAACCCAGTCCATGTAATGGCTGTCTGGAATAAATCACGTTAAGCGATAAGACCGCCAATTGTCACCTTTATTTAAAAGTGTTGTCATATTTTTTGTCTTATTGTTGTATGTGATGATCAATAAATAATTTATGAATAAGTATAATAAATAAATACTTAAGCACAGAAAACCAGCACAGTGAAATATTGACAGTAATTATCAACATTTAGTAGAATCAGTTTTCTTCAGTAATTTTATAATTACAGAGCATATTACAAATTAGGAACTAAAGATAAAATAAAATGAATTTAGGATAATGCATTCTTTGCCATATGCTTTTGCGATATAAACAACAAGCATTTACACTCGTTATACAATAATAATAACATTTACCATATAAGTACTATGTAATATATCCGGCCGATTGCCCCGTGGTGGAGGGAAGGGTCTATAAAGCAAAATATTCTTATGCCCAGGGCAATAAGTCAATATTGGAGAGAGAAAAACTATTGTTATTACTTACACAACAGCGCTTTCAGGCGGCAGAATATCTTGGTAGATCTATAAGACTACTCAGATACTTAATAATAAATAAAAAAGGGTACGCATTCTTTAAGATACCAACTTACCCATGATGACTATTTTCTGTTTTTCTCTTAAGATCAATTATTGCGATGTTCAATGACATACAATTAAAATAATGTTAAGTTTTGAATATATGTTAATGCTAGATATAACGTTAGCAAGATTTATTTTGCCAAATGAACAATACCAGTTACTCCGAATAGTAGTATCAGCAGAATGGAGTTACAATTGAAGTTACCTACATATTATATTCGACATTTGTCACAGTAAACATGTGAAATGGGAATCTATCGAAATTAATTTCGAAACAAACAGTACTCAAACGTAGGCAGTAACGAGACAATATTTATGTTATCAAAGCAGAATATGGAATAGGAAATACGTAATTATGAACATCTGAGGGAAACACTACTCTCCTACTATTTGGTAAGCCAAATTTATATGTTAGTAATATCGTAATTAACGTCTGTGATGTTTTGAGTATGCTTTATATTCAAACTGAGATGTTTATTTAGTAAATTATATTTTGTATAGGAATATTTCCTATCAGCTTCTTTCCTTTCCTTCCTTGAAGATATAGACGTAAGCTTATGTCAATATTATACATAATATATTGTTATATAATATTGTTATATATAATTATACTTTTCTTATCTCATTATTTGGTAAGCCTTAGTACGTTGCAAGTTCAATATTATTGCTATTTGCAGATACTTAAAACAAAAAATGATGACATAATTCCATGGAAACGAACCAGTAAATAAACACCATAATATGATTCGCAACCATATCTAAACCAACAACAGAAATATAAAATTAGTACAAAACTGTTTGGGATTAATATGAAGAGCTTAAGCTCACGTTGAAACAGTATTGCTGTGTAACGTTTTACATAATATTACTTGCTACTCTTTTACATCATTCCAATCACATTGAATAGTGACTACCGGCATTTGGTAAACCATTTTTCTAGTTTAAGTGTCCTACTGATTCAATCACCCATTAATAAATTAAGACTTACATCACGCTCTACTACTTTCATATCCCTTTCGCGTATAAAACAATAACTACACAAGGAAGAACATTTTGGTTTTGGTCGCGGGTTCGATCCACGCACCGAGAGAAATGTTTGTGCTGCCCACAAATATTTTTTTCGGGTCTGTGTTTGTGAGACCGAAAAGTCTTTCGTAGTTTCTGATACCCCAAACACAAGACTTACTCGATCTTAATGTGGGGTCAGGACTATGTATGTGCCTATTAAATAAATAAAATACAAAACAAAAATATTCTTCAGATCAATTTCAAAAGTTCAAAATCATCTGGCAATTCAATATAACACTGTAGTTTTCCTTAAATTAATTAATTTTATACAAGAGAATATTAATTAATTAAATAAAACAACAGTATTATAACAGATCCATTGTTGATTAATTCCTTAAAAGAATTAAGAAATAAAGAATATTAAGAAAAAATATTTTCAATTCTGTGAAATTGATAATAATATTAATTATAAGAAACTTAGTTTAAGACCACTTTTCTTTAGCAATTCCATTTTTCGTTAGAGAAGAAATATGACGTAAAATTAGAGGCGAGCTTTGGTCGCCTTCCTAGAAAATGAAATAATAACTCACACTTCGTTATTGACTATTTCACTATAGCATGAACATTAAGACGGTGTTGTTTCCTGGGTAAAGTTACAAATCACATTAATCTTAGGCGAATGTACGTTAAAACAGCCACAAAACTGTTATTTAGTTAGCACCTGGGTTGAAATTCCCTGTTTTATTTTGGAGTTGATACAAAGGATGTACATGAGCCAAATTTAATTCATAGCATCGCTACATACTATCTAATGAACACTGAACTCTTGATATGCAAAAAGGGGCACTTCAAAAATTTTATCGTAATATTTAGTTTGTATGTTGCCATTGACTACAACATATAGGTTCAATGTGTCATAATCGTTTCCTAAAAGATGGAAACCAGTGTTTAGATCTCCATACAAGACTTCTCCATTTTAAAATTCAATGATTTCATTTCATTAAAATTAATGAACTCAAATTCGATTTTCTCCACAATACTGGTTAGTAAACATTAATTAAAAGGATTGGTTTTACTTTGTAATACTAAATACAGTAAAACGTATGCTGACAAAACATTTTGACAATCAGGTTCGTTGCGTGGTTGTCGAAAAGCCAATTATTTGTACGAAAAGCCTGATCTAATTTGCTTGTTCTCTGCATGTTCGGGAAGTTACTTATAAAGATTTTCCACGTTACTTTCGGGGTACAAACATGCCACGAGTACTTATTGTTACTTTTTATTAACGATAATGACGTAATGGACTCACGCTTATCTATTTACAAGAGCATAATTATGCACAACTTTTAATTACTCAGCAATATACTCGTCACGTCGAGACATTAGGTAATGAGTTTTTTACGACCAATAACCACTGGCTTCAAAGTCCTTCAAACCAGAACACTGCAATGCTTAAATACTGTCGTACTGTTGCTAATATTATAACTCTAACTCTAATAAAAAACACGTACACAAAGATTTTACATCGTCAAATGCATTTTCAACTGAAAATATAAATTATGTATTTTTTGAAAGGCAACTTCATGTTACTTACGTAAGCAAAAAAGAAAAGTAGCTCTTTGCGTCACGTTGTATGGGACGCTAACGAGATTAGATAAGCAAAGACGTTCTAGAATCTAGACTGTAGCACATAATTTAATATCCATTTGTGTATTAAATGATGGAGACTAGAATTTAATCTAGAATCAACGTACTTTTATAAACCCGGTTCAGAAATTTTTAATCTACATTTCAATTCGTTTTATTTTGAACAAATATATAATATTTTTTTCTATTTTATTGATTCTTTTCTTTATTATTTTAAATAATATTTTTATTCTAATAAGTTATTACAGACTACCTCCTGTAAAATACATACTGACTTCATTGTTTCAGACAGACAAAGTTGTTTCAATACTTAACGTTAAAAATATAAAGGGCACATATCCGCACACGTAAAAATAATAAAAAAAGAAATTCAAAAATAGAACGCCATGATACTTAACGTACTTTAGTGAACCTTCAAGCGCACACGTGAAGTCGTATTTCACAAACATTTGTATAGGGTGTGTTGGGTGACATTTCGTTGACCCCGTTCCGTCCACAGTACCTATTAAGGCAAGTTTTGTAGACCAGTGACATATGGGTGTGCAAACATGTCAATTTTATACCCTCGCAAAATGTAGTTAATTTGCATGGATAATTGTATCTACTAGTTATACACATCGTATATTATTGTGAGACATTAAATGACGGACTGCCTTGATGGCTCAGTTGTATCAGTATGAGGACTGCTACAAAGCTGAGGGCTCAGGCTAGAACCCTGGGTCAGACAAAGTAATATTAGATTTTTTTATTCCTTATCAGCCCGGTGTCAGGAATTTGTACCCGATATGGTGATCGGCTCGCCCCTTATAACATAGTGGGACGTAACACGCAAGGCGATGTCCTGGTTACTACCAAGAGAACCTCTGCTTACCCCGTCTGGAAAAAAAGCGTGAGTTTTGTATGTATTAAATGACGGAGTTATAGGTATATGTATGTTATACGAGTACTACTTATATTGAAATATAAATTAACTAGAATTTGATAGTACAACTGGAGCGCAATCGAAAAAAGTTTTACAATAAGTGAGCAAAATTCATTATTATATGTGTATAATAAAGCAGTATCAAAAGTCATTCACTGAATTAATAAAGAGTGGATATAATTCTCCTATAAAATTATCATTCGATAAGAATCGACGATGAGAAGTCACCAGTGCCAGGACATTATCAAATCGGACCTATGGTCTCAATTTAAGGTTCACGCACGCCACAAGTACAAAGAAACCCTACTTGTTACCTATTGAATAGAAACGGTTGCCACTATTCGAACTCATTCCATAATCCCTTTTCCTACATGACAGACCGCCTGTTGAATAGTATCTACATTCAATTGTCGTGTAGTTAACGCTTAACGCTAAAGCCCATTCATTCTAATTATCTTGATGTCGATAAACATCGGACGTTTTTAATATATAAAATGCTATGTTTGTTTCGGTTTGTCCATGAGAGCAAATAATTGATATTTTTTGTAATATCGTTCTTGCGCACTCTATAGTTATAGACTATTCATCGGTTAAACATATGTACATTCATGGATAACAAATATTATCAATAAATATTGTTAATATTCGAGTTGAAATTTGTATTTCCCCAACATCATTGTTTTTTCATTAGTCTAAGGAACTTTAAAAAAATATTTTAAAATATTATAATTACGTTCCTCAAATCATCACATTTCACTTATTCGTTATCATAAAATATTCTACAGTCACAACCTTCAAATAAAAATAGCATGGAGCTGAATATACAGGAAACTATGTAGCATGTAACCTAGGTAGATTACTCGAGCAAAACAGACTCAAAAGCAAAGCGAGGCTTAAAGTTCAGAACGCTAGTACTCGGAAGGGATTACCTTTTGATTACCACAGATTGATTCGGCATATCGTTCTTTGGTGTTTGTGTGCTTCTATAATCCTGGGTTCTTCCGCCGTAGTGTGAAGAAGCATTTTAGCAGGTCAGCATAAATGTATAGAATGGCATGGAACCGCCATTTGAGGCCATTCGATGCTCTATCTTGACGGCATTTACGCTTACCATGTCTCAACATAAAAAAATGACGTTTTATCATCACCTTCCATTAGCTTATTTTATCGAAAAGTGCTGATGGGTATTCGTATTTGCCCGTATAGTGACTATAGTTAAGATGATGTCAAAGTGACCCACAAGAATAGTGTGCTCTGTCATCATTATTTTTCCGATCTCCCCTTGTAGAGCTTCTTGAGTTTTGAGTTTTGAAATACCCTGGATCTCGACTGATTTTAATCTCTTTATAGATTTTATTAGTACTGTATTGTTGTATTTATATTTATGTACTGTTGTGTTCTGGAGTGGAGACCGCGTCTTGGCAAACATAGCGTGGTCGCCCTTTGGAGAAATGGCGGGACGACTTCCACAAGAGGACTGACAACAACTGGATGCATAAAACAGCAAGCCGAGTTCTATGGACACCTTGGGAAAGGTGTTTGTCCAGCAGTGGACTATTTTATTGCATTCGCACCAATTCGTTTTACGTTACACAATACTTAATAATCTACCTATTTTAAATGAATTGAAGGTCATTTAATTATTTTCTGTTAGATTTACGCGACTATTACACATTAAAATAAAACTATTATTTACGGATTTTATCGCGGATTTAATTTAATCTTTACATTTTTTTACTATCCGACGTTTTCATTGCATTGCAGCTTTCGGCAGACTGAGGTGTTAGTCATCCGCTCAATGAATGTTATATCTTCCTTCATTTTACCATTATTAACATTAAAAAGTTAATTGAAAATGGAGAATGCAGAAGGAGCTCACTATGTCATGTCGTGTCATTGAAGATAGTTGTAAAAGCATACTATTAATTATTTTATAACATAAATAACATTATAGCGCTGAATTCAAGAAGAAAAACACTTAGATAAAATCTTCTTCAACTAGAAAGAGCCAGTTGCTTTCTGTTCGAGTCTGACATATAATTTTTTCCCAGCATAAAAATATTCTTTTAAAAGATTCTCGACGACGTCAAAGTGAAACTATGTTTTATTTAATTCAGTTTAGCTGGAGACTGATTAGCTACACAAATTAGATCCTTTGCGCCTTTTAATGTGACAGCTGTTACAGTAATTAGATTCCTCTGTGCGACTTTCTCGACTTCTCTACGAACACTATTTTACTATCTCTTGATGTTTTTTATTGCACTGAATGGCGAGACGAGTATGCCGTTTGCCTGATGGTAAGCGACACGACCGCTCATAAACAGTGGCAAATCCAAACAACACCTTGAATTACAAAGCAATGCTTCGCATTCCACTGCGCTCGCCATCCCAATACATAAAATGTTAGTCTCAATATGTCCAGTAGTTACAGTAGTTTGACCGCGTTCCTCACGAAACGTCTTATTGACTTACACAAGTTTATGTTAGCTTCTTACTGTGACTATCAAATTTCGGCTAAGCCTATAATTATGTGACATGGGAGAGATGACTGTCCCCCGTCGTGGATACTCTAATTGAATTTACTATCAAAGGGGCCTAAAAGAATTCTACAAACAGTCGTTTTTGTATTAATTGTATCTATCTTAATTCTTCACAATAGCACAAAGCTACTTCTAAACTCATATATTCCTTCAGAAGACTTAAAATGAGACAGATTCTATTTTCAATTCCGCCTTTTTAAAATTTAAAAATATACGACATTTTTAATAAAATTTGTGATCGGGAAATTTTACGTGCCATACAAAGTTAAAGTTGATTAGTAATATGTATAGATTACAGAGCATAAAATGAGGAGTAATAAATATTTTAGTTGCTTAAATGAACTAAGTTAAGCATAAGGCATCCACTCTTGCAAGGTATGTGTTAAACCCTTCAACTATTAGCTGTGAATTGTCAACGCATATTGAACATTAATTAATATCTGAGCCGAACCGCCGTAATACTTGATTGTTGCGTCCAATTGAATTGACGCGAGACAATGATTCAAATTATAAAGCAATTGAGGATACAAAGCAACCGCACCTGCGTCGAGAGACCTTACACAGATCATCTAAAATCTATTTGCTTGTGGCGAAATTTGGAACTAGAAATAGAATTTAAAATATGTTTTCATAATTTAAACAAGAAGCATTTTACTAGTAATTTAATAGTATCAATATGTCCAATGTAATAAAATGTAAAGAGATAAAAACTCAGGAGAAAGACTATCCTTATTATTATGACAACAACGTGACAGAAGATCGTGGTCCTCTATCATAATACGATTATGTCAAATGGAACACGCAAAAATTAGTCTCTTATAGCCAAAATATAAAACACTTTTAAGAAAATATAACGAATTCTTCTAGAAAACATACATAATTAAATATATATTTTTTTCAAATATTTGTTCTGCGAATTGAGTTTTTTTTTTTTATTGCTAGTAAATACATCTATTTGAAGACCAACACTATAAGACGACCGTTTAACGGCATCTTTGAGACAAATTGCTACAATTGAAAGTTAAATCTCTGAGAAAATATATTCGTGTTACTGCAGAAACTTCTTGTGCCGGCAACAGCATTAGTCAGTCTTACACAGGGCTTAAGTCTTGCTTCAGAATAATAGATAGTTTTCTAAGATTTTAAATGTTTTATATAGTAATCAGGTCAACGTCGCATTTGTTTAATGGTAAAACAATATTCAGCTAGCCGCATCGATCATAAATAAATTAAATATTGCGATGTACTGAGTTTGATTCCTGTGTCGGGCAGTCCACTTTGTGTTCGTATTGAATTATGAAGAATCAGACGGGAATCAGTGGCCGGCTTGCCTCTTAAGAATTAAAATACTGAACACACCCTCAAAGACTTTCATAGTGACCTGTTTTAATCAGCCTGCATCCACCATCTTCCTTTAATCATTATTAAGTCATCTTTCAATCATAATTTACGTTCCTATTTATAATAACAAGCGTATATTACTGAGTATACTAAACGATTGGTTAGACAAGCGAAAACACCTCGTCGCCTTTAATTATTATTATAATTAAACTTATGAATCAGCTGTTACATTTAATAGAATATTCAATAGAAGCTTAATTATGTTATTGAATTTTGCCTCATTAGTTTGATAGCAACCTAATAAATGAGTTCGACAATTATTATCATCTAAACAGTATTAATAAATTAAGCAATATTTCACAGAAAACTGGTGAAAAATGGAAGCTGCTATATTTTTATTTCATAATTCTGGAATTCTATTAGGAAATTCTAAGAGTTCTAAATGGAATTTTGATTCAGTCATTAGGATTTCTTCGAACAGGAGCTTCTAATATAATAATGATAATTTGGCAACAAGAATAATAGTCAAACCGTCCTTAAGAATTCCTTTTTGTAGATTGACAATTACGGGTTCATGATAAAAACTTATTTGAATTGCTGTTCGAATCTTCTCAATAAATAGTCAATATTTATTTATTCATATATTTTTTTATTGAGCACCACCATTTATTGTATTTATATAAATAAAAACTATTACTTTCGTTCAGTTTCTGTAAGACGATGTTTATACCCCGTGGGGCAACGAATTATTAGTAAGAGCCTCCGTAGCGCAGTTGGTTAGACGCCGCCTGTGAAACGAGAGGCCGCGGGTTCGATCCCCGCACCGAGATAAATATTTTTGCTGCCCACAAATATTTCTTTCGGGTCTGGGTGTTTGTGAGACCGAAAAGTTCTCGATATCGAAAACTCTCGTAGTTCCTGATACCTACGACGCAAGACTCGATCTTAGTGTGGGGTCAAGACTATGTATGTGACTGTTGGGTGTATTTATTTACCACATAAAATAAGACAACACGTTTAAATCAAGAATGAAAATTGACGGTCTTATCGCTTCCCGCGAAATTATCATCGGTCCCTCCTTATAAGATTGATTTAATATTTATGACTCAAATAATTATGAAACAACGGTGTATTTAAATTTAAATTTAAATAACATTTTAATTTAAATTTAAATAACACCCAACAGTCACATACATAGTCCTGACCCCACACTAAGATCGAGTCTTGTGTCGTGGGTATCAGGAACTACGAGAGACTTTTCGGTCTCACAAACACCCAGACCCGGAAGAAATATTTGTGGGCCACACAAACATTTCTCTCGGTGCGGGGATCGAACCCGCGGCCTCTCGTTTCACAGGCGGCGTCTAACTAACTGCGCCACGGAGGCTGTCGAATGAATGATTATATTATATGATAAATGATTATATTATATGCCAATTAAAAACATGTTTCAGCGGAATCTTTTTAATATATTAATTTTAAATCTAGTTCGCGTGATAATATACGTTTTTTAATTGTAGCCCAGGCAAATATATTGCAGTTTAATAAATCCACCAAAATTCTAATACGTAACCCAAATGTTTACATCTATATACAATTGACGTTTTAGAAGCTCACACAACGCTTGTTAGCCAGAGACGGGCACTTCACATACCACAGTGTAGCTGACTATACTGTGTTTATGCAAAATACATGCATGTGAAAATAACAAGACACTCGGCCGCTCAAGACCCGTCTGGCTTGGAAAAAGATTCACAAACGTTGCATTGAGGTCATACGCGGATTTAAATACCTTCAGTTTGCGCGTTTTTGCTTTATATAAAAACGTGGATGACATATTTTAAAGTATGAAATCGTAAAATAAAAAAAATATTTGTTAGCAATTAATTTGAAAAAGTTTTTTAACTTTATTTGAAAACAGTCAATAAATAGTTGAGAGTAGTATATTAATTTGAGGCTGGTGGTTATTCAAACAGAAGGCGCAGGTCCGAGCCCACCACACAAGACTTTCTCATGAAAATCGCTTACTTGTAAAACAAATAAATAACATGCATTCGTTGTTAACAATAGTTTTATAGTGCTTTACAAATAAAAGTGTATTTTTATATGAAAATGCCACGAGGAAATACGCTTGTATGAGAATCCTCCAAAAGCACTTGCAATATAATATTATGTATTTGTTATTATACTTAGTTACATAATTATATCGATTATTGACTAATAAATATCGGCGTTATGAACTCAAAATAAATTACAACATTATTCAAAAATATTTTGTAGCGGGCAGAAAAAAGTTTTAGATTTAAAAATGGAACGCTCAATACAAAATCAGAATTAAGAACTGGAAATGTTACAAACAAAGGCCGCTGGCAATAAAAAGTAGTTTTCAAAAATGGAACATTATTAATAGCTATTTTCTATTGCATGTAGGTCGCGCATTCCTTTATTATATTCAACTTTATTGGAAACATTCTATGCAGAGAGACACGTAAAATACAACGTAAATTAGACTTACGTAGGTATATAAACACAAAAACATTTCTTATACCAAAAATATTGTCATAAACTTATCTGATTCCAATAAAGGAAAAGCGAATGAGACGAGGGTGACATTAATATCTTCATCAAAGCTCGTAAAACTAACTAAGTCGTGCGATCAATTTCTGTCCCCATTCAGAGAATACAATATTTCACTCCATTATTGATGTGATGGTAATAGTTGATCTATCGAAAAGGAAATACAGACAAAGGAATAAAAACGGACCGTTTAGAGCGCAGTAAAACCTTTATAAACATTGCAAGTCCCATTGAGAGCACTTCACTCGTAAGCTATTTTATTACGAACCCATTGTGTGCTGTAGCTGTATGCTGTCATAACTTTAGCGAACACCGCAAGCAATGAAGTAGGTAACTTTGAAGTTTGAACAATACTCTTCAAGATGCTGTTAGTGATTTGTAACAGGCACATTGACAAACATGACGATTTTATAGAGAATTGATTAGTATTTATGAATATTGAGGAAAACATTATGAGATGCAATAAATAAATAATAATGCAAATAAAATAAATAATGCACTGTTGTGTTTCGGATTGGAGGGCATTGTAGCCAGTTTAACTACTGGACATATTGAGATTTAACATCTTATGTCTCAGGATGGCGAGCGCAGTGGAATGCCAAGCGTTGCTTTGTTATTCAAGGTGTTGTTTGGTTTTGCTACTGTTCATGAGCGGTGGTATCGCTCACCATCAGGCGAACGACATGCTCGTCTCGCCATTCATTGCAATAAAAAAATATATAAAAAAATGGTGAAAAGAAAAATTAATTATCGCAAAATCTATCGCAAAATATTTCTATGAATCTAATACTTTTGTAGATCAGTGGCATTTAAAGAAACTACATCTAAAGACTTTATTTCGATATTTAGACGGCCATTTTCCTAATGAGATTTGATATTGTCATCAAAATGACAGTAACAAAAAACAGCAATACGCATACTATACCTAACATTATGAATGTGAAAATAATTATTTTTGTTAACTTTGTAATTTTCACGACTATTAACTACTAAACTGATCGTCTTTAAGACAGATAAAGCATTTAGAATCTGGGAAATATTGGTAGCATGTATAATGGTCATCTCTAAATTCATCCGAATAGGGGAAACGGGGGAATTTTTAGATAGTTATATTTCACATAGTGCAAGATTAGGTTAAGTCAATGAGAGTGGTATGAATTATTACACCTGAGCATATCCAAGCTGTAGTACCATTAGTAAAAAAATATACAAAACCTAGTTTATTTTTAATTCACAAACATCAATTTGCATTCTGTGTTCGGATGTTCTTTGTAGCAAAAAGCGGATGGAAATATCTCTAAGGGAAATTCATGTTCCGGTAAATATTTGATAACGCTATTATCTGTTTTACCAAACGCTGGATCCCTTAGGTATACAACTGTTTTAGCTTTTTAATCATTGAGTTAAAATACCTTTGTACTAAAGTTTTATAAATGGCACGTACTTCAACTTCATATTTGAGAAGCCTTGGCGAAATCGAACTTATATTTACTGTAAACATGTCTAAAAATTTGATTAATAATTTGAATCCAACACAAATAAATTGGAAACTATATCCAAGTAACGCAATGTTGGACATTCTACATGGTAGTGAAATCAACATATAGAGTTTGTAGAACTGTAGCAGCCCTGCCTACCTTCTAGGAAAAAGGCGTCATTTTATCTATATGTGAAGTCACTGGATGCAATCCGCTTCAAATAGGCCGCAGTATACATTCTTGTGTGAAGTGCGTGGTGGCTTGTTGGTAAACGGACCGAATGCGGCTGCCACTGCTCACGGTGGTCGCGGGTTCAAATCCCAGGGCACACCTCTGACTTTTCGAAGTCATGTGTATATTGATAGTTAATCACCACGCACTAAAAACGGTGAAGGAAAACATCGTGAGGAAACCTGCATACCATAGCGATTTATAAAGAATTTCTATGGTATGTAAGTCCGCCAACCCGCACTAGGCCAGCGTGGTGGACTATATGGCCTAACCACTCTCAATCTTACTCTCGATTGTAGAGTAGGCCCGTGCCCTGCAGTGGGACGTATATGGGCTGATACAGATACAGATACATTCTTGATAGAAGTTACTATGAGCAATGGTTTTTATAATTACAAAACAGAACATAAAATAACAATGGCCTTACTCTAAACATTTTTTTCACTGACTTAAATATTTCGCTACTTATTTTACCAACAAGATTCACAAAGACAGATAAATGATATCCATTGAGTTCTTTAATCATCCATATTGAAAGTTATATAAGGACAGAGAGATCGCGAGTGGAATAATAACGCCAAGACTTCGGTGTTATGTTAATCAATGTCGTAATACCTACACCCAGTATTGGCGCCACAAAAACTTCTCAAAGAAAAAGACGCCGAGAAATATTAAAATTTCGCTCAGTGTTCTCCAGTTGAAACTTACCTAAGTTATTTAAGTGAAGGAGTGTTTCCTTTCTCCGTTCGGCCGGAGAAGACGTGGACTAAAAACAGGAAGTTTAAAAACCAAAAGACGCCAAAGTTTTGCGAAAACCTTTTGTAGTGTCTTCTACTGGCGCTTTCACATCACACAGCAAATATTAGGCGAAATTTTTAACCGCTCTTGCCTTTTAGTTTTTGAGATTTTTAGTAGTGCAACTTTGAAATTTTTATTCTTAAACAAGTTGCTTTATATTGTGTTTGTTTTAGCAAATATTCTTCTTCAATTTTCAGCCGTAGAATAGTAAACGATTGTTCGACTGTATGAAAATTACGCAGCGTTTTCGCAAGTTTTCCTTAAGCGGCATAGAAGCCCTAGGATAAAAGCTTCACACAAAATATTGTGAAGTACATTTATCTCCATACTAATTTGTCTTTGTTTTCGAAAACAATTTAAATACCCTTTCAATTATATTATCCACAATGAGATCATATCACAATTTAAAATATACACAAACATCATTTTGTTTGAACTAATGACAAATGAACATTAAATATCACAATTGTATTAAAAAGCGTACGAAAATGATTTGTGATATGACAACACAAGCGCAAACGAGGGCTTAATACGGTTGTCATCTCCTATACAGAGGGCATTAACTTGTCATTTTGATTTATTTCAACATTAAGCTCCATTAGTGAGGCAATATTTCGCTGCATTTGGTTTTGCCAGTCACGAGAAGGAATACTTTAATAAATAGTAGCCTAAATGTTATTAATGCAACTACTATCATTTACAGCCATAATAAAATTATACTGCATTAATAAGACAGCCTCCGTGGCGCAGTCGGCTATAAAACGAGAGGCCAAGGGTTCAATCCCAGCAAAGGTAAAAAATCGGAAGAGCAAGTAAGTGACACGTATCTGTATCAACCTATATATTCGTCCCACTGCAGGGCACTGTCCTTCTCTACGCTACGCTACGGCTAGGCTGTATAGTCCACCATGCCGGCCAAGTGCGGGTTGGCGTACTTTACATATCAAAGAAATACTTGCATATCAATATGGTATGCAGGTTTCCTCATGGTGTTTTACTTCACCGTTTTAGTGCATGGTGATTAACTCTCAATACACACACGAATCAGAAAAGTCAGAGGTGTGCCTGGGATTTGAACCCGCGAACACCGTCAACATGTCGGCAGCCGCGTCTAAATCGTTAACAACAGGCCACCACCCCTTAATTGGCAAAACAAGTTTCAATTAATTTTATTGACGCTGTGGTTTACAGCTTTAATTTATTTCAACACATTTTTATACATTTTTTCTTTAAATAAATAACAAAATATATAAGTTTCAACACCTTTTTAGTTTTAGTTTATCCATAGAACTACCAGCTGTGAATCTATGAGCAGATTGATGAATACACATAAAACGAAAAAGGCGTATACGAAGAAAACTTCCTTTAGATACTACCTTAGAAACTTAAAGCGCTATAAAACGAGAGAAGTTTAAAAAGATGAAAATAAATAAAGCTGGAAAATAAACAACAAAGTTTTCTTTTCAAATTAATTACTTTAGGAACACAATTCGAGGCAAACTGAAAGAAACTAAACATTACTGGCGGTAGGTCTCTCATATGTGAGAGGCCGCCTGGGTAGGTACCACCACTGTGCCTATTTCTTCCGCCAAGCAGCAGTGTAAATGCACTGTTGTGTTTCGAATTGAAGGGCATTGTAGCCAGAGTACCTACTGGACATATTGAGACTTAACATCTTATGTCACCGGATGGCGAGCGCAGTGGAATGCATTGCTTTGTAATTCAAGGCATTTATTTAGTTTTGCTACTATTTATAGGCGGTCGTATCGCTTACCATCAGGCGAACGGCATGCTCGTATGGCCATTCAGGGCAAAAAAAAATATTTATTGTGGAGTTGTATTCTTTAATTAGGGATTTACAATTTTTATTTTAATTTCGTGTTGCTTTTGGGCGGTGCTGTCTTGAGCTATTTTTTTGTAGCCTAACCAAGTTGACGATCTTGCGGCCCACTTGATGGTAAGCGGTCACCACCGCTCACTGACCTTCGCAATGTCTACCAAATTATTTTTTAATGATATTATGTGACCAGTTACAATTTATATGTATGATGTCAGACTTTTTAAGTTGAGTTGCAAAAAAAAGAAACATGTATAGTCTTCTTAAAGTTAATATACAGCCGAAACTTATTTCATACATACAAAAACTTATCTTTTTCAAAGTCAGCTATACAAATATACATACACCCAACCAAACAATACCATTTGAGTCCATTAAAAGTCGATTTAAACTATGCATTAGTTCATTACAGTTCCGTACCTACTAATGGATACATTTAACATTTATTAACCTTCTCATATTCAAAATGATGTTATTAAAACATCGGTCCAACTCAAATGGTTTGCTCGGCAAACAATTTAATCTGACTGCAATTAGCCTCTGAGATTGAAATTTATGTTTGTCTCTCAACTATGCCGCTATTTTGTGGTAACGGCTTGATATTAAATCATAAGCCTTATGCTTCAATATTACACCAGGAAATAGCTGGAACACTGTTATTCGGTTGCCACTATTTAATTAACTGGCTTTGGAGATAATTAAATGTAATAGGATGAGACTCTTAAATATAGATAAAAGTTTTCATTAATTTTCTATTTCAACTTACATGAGTTGTCGGTATTTAGGTTAATTAAACAATTCCTTTGTGCCATACTTAAGGATATTGTGAAGCTTAATCCAGAAAAGATTTCCTTCAATATTTAACAAGGTGTAATCCGGCTAATACGAACATAAACCGCTTTATACATAAATACGCGTTGAACAACTAGTAATATAAATGTTAAACCTGGTTTATGAAGCCGATCTTTATTGTCATTTAGTTCATTTACATATTTTCAGTAATGTATGAAGTAACTGAAATAATGTTACTATTATTATTTTGTGACATATATTGGATATTAATATTAAATATGCATTATCAGCCTATACACATTCCACTTGAACGAAGTTAGGCCATATAGTCACTTTACATACCATAGCAATTCTTACAAATTGCTACGATATGCAGGTTTCCTTACAATGTTTTCCTTCACCGTTACTATGCGCGGATGACTATACATACACATAAATGCGTTATTTTAATAAAAACCCTCAATTCCGCGTTAGCTCTTCCTGGCAACACTGACCTACATACACTTTTCCAACCAGACAAAATTGCGACTTGACCTACCTCGCACCGAGAGCGTCAACAGCAAAAAAAGTCAAAGGCTCTAATCAATCAGTCTCGGTCACACGCTAACAAAATACTAAAGGCACCGCTGATTTCAGTACCCGATGCAAACGTGCGCCGCAGTGCAGAACTAAGCCACGCTTCGTGTGTATAAGCATTTGATGCGCAAACTTAGTTATGCCGGCACGTTACAAATGACCGCCGGCATGGCTCAAAATGTTTGAAATACTAGAGTAACTATTTTCCTCCTAATTATCAACAAATCTGGTTATTTTGCGTCGTGCATGTTGTTTATAATGCAAATGTGTAAACTACATGCTTGAAATAGCTTTTCCTTTTGAAATAGGAGTTTATTTATATAATGTTATGACAGAAATGCTCCTATGAAAAGGAGAATTATGTTTCTGTAGCCCCTATACGCCCCACTGCAGAGCTCGGGTCTCCTCTACAATACGAAAGAACGATTAAGAATGGTAAGACCATATAGTCCACCATGCTGGCCTAGTGCCGTTTGGCGGACTTATCATACTATAAAAATTTCTTACAAATCGCTATGGCAAGCAAGTTTCCTCACGTTATTTTCCTTCACCGATAGTGCGTGGTGACTATCTATACACCACAAATGACTCCGAGAAGTCATAGGTGTGCCCTAGAATTCGAACCCACGACCACCATGTACCTGTTGGGGACCCTATCTGGCTCGTTAACCAACAGGCCACCACGCACTTAATTTTGTTTATGGGAATCAAATTGTATATTGCCCACGTATATTACGCAGTATAAATGAAATACTCTCGAATGTTATTTATAGAAACGGATTTCCTTTTCATCATATTAAATATCAATTACTTAAAAGCTTTATGATATATTTCGAGGTATAAAATCACTGGGAATAAATGTACTAGTGTTTCATGTTTAGTACCATTTATTCTCTTCCAATGTACGAAATTTCATATTACTGTTAGAGTCCATGTTACTGTTATTAAAGAAAAGTTTATGTACTAAAACTAATTGTATATATAATAGACTTTTGAAAAGTATGTGTTTCTCTTTTTTCTAGAGTTTTATCTCTTTTCTTCAAGCTATTTATTTTATTATATGAGAGTGATTATTACCTCCACATAATTATTAGAAGTTGGGGACTGTTAAAATCAAACTATATACAGCTTTTTCTCTATTTACAAAGAGTTCCCGAACCCAACAGTGGAGGTATTATATATATTAAATACAACATTCGACAGCGTCCAGTTGGCGCATTTGATTTGACAACGGCTGTGAAACGAGAGGCCGCGGGTTCGATCCCTGCATCGAAACAAATATTTGTGTAAACCACATATATTTGTTTCGAGTCTGGGTGTTTAAGAGACCGAAAAGGTCTCTCGTATTTCCTGATACCCTCGACACAAGACTCCATCGTAGTGTGGGATCAGAACTATGTATGTGACTGTTGGGTGTATTTATCTATTATTTGTTACATAATATAGGGAAATATATACATTTAACGTACGGAAACATACGCATTTACACGAAGCGTTAGGAACAGTTTATCAAGATAGTACAGCTGTCACCGCGCCCACATAATTTACTGCGCTACGGTATTGTGACAATATGTGATATATGTCACGCGGCTTAAGAAATTTAGGTTAGGACCGTCAGGCCATATGTGAAGCATAACAAATGTAGTAATTATTTAAATTTATTGCTCTACCAAGTAGAATCTACTTGTTCTGAAAAAAATTTGACAAAATCTGTTGTAAATTATACGCTTATTGTATTACAGATTTTATGACACATCAATATAATAGTGAGCTTTTAACCACTAATCATATTAATATCTAAGAAATATTAATAAAATTTGGCTATATTCATTATAATAAGCCAATTACTAGCAGAATAACATTAATAAATAATAATAATAAATAAATAACACCCAACAGTCACATAAATAGTCCTGACCCCACATTAAGATCGGGTCTTGTGTCGTAGTATCAGAGACTTTGTGGTCTTACTAACACCCAGATCGGAGACAATTTTTTGTGGGCCTCACAATCTTTTTTCTCGGTGCGGGGATCAAACCCGCGGCCTCTCTTTTCACAACCGGCGTCTGACCAACTGCGCCACGGAGGCTGTCAAATCAATGCCCTTTAACACATTACATACTGAGAATATAACTCCTTAAAACCTTTCCTGTTAATCTCTTTATAAAACAAAAAAATAAAAAAAACAAATCAAAAAACAATTGACTGTCACAATACACAGCCTTTAAAAACAATAAGCTAAAATAAAACCATACACAAAGTTCCAACAAACGCAATAAGCGTAAAATTTAATTATTGAATGCATATCGATTCCATTTTTGAAATGCGTTTCAATTTCCCATCGCCCGCGCCATATCCAATCGAAGTTGTATGGAAGCACACTTTGTAGCTGGAAGTGTGTCAACGATCTCATTAAGTATTGCAACATGTAGGGTAATGGAATGGCAGATCCTACTACATCAATAGGAAACAAGATATATGGCCCCTTTAGATGTCATCTAGTACCGTCTTGAGTTACAGTGCTGAGTGAAGACGATCAATAGCTACTCCATCACTAAGGCTTACGGCTTAGACTTCCACTATCCTTCAATTTATTTATCTTAAAAGAATGTTAGTTTCCAGACTTTAACAAAAATTATTACATTTGAATATAAATCATACAAAAAAAAAAACTTTTCAAATTTGAACGTCTAATAAATTTAAAAGACTAACGTCGTAAAATAAAATAATATTTACGGATTAAAACAACTTTTCAACTATCCAAAAATAACTCAATCTTAATATACATGTAAAATAATTCTGGGGGTCTGTACGGTAAGACCGCATGGGATGAAATCAGTAAATATTTGAAGAACTTAACCGAGTTGTTACTTAAAGGTTTTAATTAAGAAACAGATGAAAATATAATTTTATAATTCACTTCGCGAAATTTACTGTTTCAATTGTATTGTGTGGAACTAAAGACCTTTGTCCCTTTGAATGAAGTATTTCCGCTTGTTTTGTTCAATTGAATGAGGTTTGTTTTATGCCTAATATTATTTTCTATTTCAAGCTTTTAAGAATATTTTTGGTTATCATAAATCATTAAATTAAAAATTAATGCACATTTAAGTAATAGATATTTTGGACATTAAGAGATCCCTGGCTTTCATAAAGCTGTAGGAAACAATTCCAAAGAATAATTGTTAAGTGATATCGGAGCATTTTTGACATGGGTGGCTATGATTTTCCGGTAGTATATTTATTAACTTGTATTTTTTTTTAAATTGCTATGAATGGCGAGACGAGCGTACCGTTCACCTGATGGTAAGCGATACGACCGCTCATGGACAGTGGCAAAACAAATGCATGACATTGAAAATGAAAATGAATGTTTTTATACGTAGCCTGAGTGCGATAGAAAAAATTTCCAGCCTCCGTACTATCCGGAATTATCCAGCGTTAGTTATTTACATAGAGTAATACTTAATAATAAGAATAAATATAATATATTAAAAACTATTTATTAAAATAAAAACTATCTATTTTAAATTCACTCAGACTGTTAAAGTAACTCGTGTTTATTGATCCCAACAGCTATTAGTGTCAGCTAAAGACAAATTGATGTACCCTTAACTATTACATGGCAACGGGAGTGTTCTCTATCGTACAATGCATATTAATTAACTCTGCTATGTAGAACGGCTGCTTCTTGCTTACAACCGCCAATCTAATTGCCTTATAAACTTACGACATTATTCAAAAACAGTTTTAAAACCTATTTTAGCTATTGAATGTTTTGTCTTCTTCGGCCAAACTGAACTCAAAAATCGATCGAAAGGGACAAAACATTATTTATTATTACGATATTTTTAAAACTTCCATAAACATTGAATATAAAATTCATAAACAATGAATGACGCCGTTAGTAATCTCCAGCGTATGGATTTTTGATTTATGTTTTCTGTGAAATATTTTTGAATATCATGTCGTCGTTGATATCAAAGATTGAGGTATTGTTTAATCGTACTTCAAAATGTTTCGATTGTACACTGCTTTTTGCAAATTAATATTCTTTTGTACGTCGTAAAACAAGAGATAGCTAACTTAGATGATTCCCGAACTAAATATTACTCAAGACACAGTTAGCTGCTTCTGCGTAGATCGGAACGCAAAAAACAATTAACTTTTAAAATTACGTTTTTAATTTACATTTTTAATGTAATAATCACGAATCAAATCCGCGATAAAATACTTAAATAATAGTTTCAATATTGTAAGGGTGGAAAAATAGTTTGAGAATAATTGTAAAAGCATTAATTTCGACTTAGATTTGAATAGTTCCTTAGACATGAATTCATACTTACATCCCATATGAGTATCCCATAGGAGTAGGCAGATACTATGGATCTCCACTATGCTCGATCCTATCATATTACTTTCGCTTCGTCTATTTCGCCAATCTCTTAATGCATTCTCGTTCCGTTCAGGCTACTTTTAATCTTTTTTATGAGATGTCAGCAATTCGTCCTTCCGAAGCCTCGGGAAGATCAAAAGAAGGTGTCAGGGTCACCGGTATTCCACTTTGGCACAGTCTCGCACTGCACTGCACTGCTCTTCGGGAATGTCAAACTTTTGCAGGCTAACTAAACATCTCGGTGGTCACTGGCCTTACGGGCTACAGGCGATGAAGACGGGTCAGTAGTGCCTAGTTACCACTTTGCCACCCGGCGCAAAGGTACTTTAAACCTGACCCTTAGCTAGGGTGCCATCGATCTGATTGAGGTAGGTCCGATGGGGTTGACCCAAACCGACTTTTCGTTCACACTGGTCTTATGTATATGTTTGGTTATTCGCAAACATTAATTCCTCTACATAACCAAAAAATTGTCAAACTACTTTCTTAATTTTCGTCACTATATCTTATTCAATCTAATTAAATCTAATTTGATAGGCAAAACAAGAGTAATTATGAGTAACTTATTCCAAGAAGCAAAATTTTATAAGCATCTGATCTGCGGTCTCAACTTTGTATCAGTATTATTAAATTGTTGAGATATTAAAAAGTTTCAGCGTTTACTTTTTCTCATAGTATCTTAGTTTAATTATATTATATTAATTTATTTCAATGCGGAACTCAAGTAAACTTTTCAGCCACTTTTGTAAGCACGTTGAATTTTTTTAAAGTTTAATTAATAAAAGTTATGATAAGAAATGTAAAAGTTATTGATGTCTTCTATGTAATTAACAATTTCAATCTGCAAACTGAACACCATAGATGAAAACAGTAATAATAAAGGTGAGAGAAGCGCCAGAGTCAAAGCAAATCATGTAACATATCATTGAATTCCGCCATTAGGCTTAGATGACACGCGCAAAATACAAGTTCGAAACTCATTAGGATATTGAAGTGTCGCTCTCAAAATGCAATTACATTAAGGAATTAATATGAAGTTTGGCACAAGGAATACTAACCTAAAATAGATAGCTGATGTGTAAATAACTGTTGCAGAATTGAATGGCTGGGATTTCATCACAAATGGGACACAGATAAGATTGTTTTGTTAATTATAATTCCTTCGATGGTAATGTTTCATACCTATGATCAACTATGGACTTCCTTTTGTTAAAGTAGAGGAAGGAGAATTATTCTTACGTCTAACTACAGTCTAATATGGGTATTTTATACTAATCGAAACATTTTTATATAACAGTTAAATATTTGATATTTTATTTATATGACCTATACAGAATTTAAATCAACTATCAAAATTATACTCGTAAGTGGTATAAACAAAAATAGTAAAAAAATAAATAAATACTAAACAGTTCTCGAAAACGTTCAATACGATCAATATAAAGAAGTTAATTTCGCGCTGTAACCGCCGGGAGAAGCTCTTTAAAATGAGCAAAACGTTCGTAAAACGTACTGAGAATAAAAACGACAAGTCTAGACAGGATCATTGAAAAACGGAGAGATAAACCAAAAGAAAGATGAGAGGACGTGGCAATTTCAACAATAGACTTAAATTGCTCAGTGCGACGACAAACGTTCCTTCCCATAGAGCTTCGCAGAATCGTAAATCTCAACTAGCTCATACATTTAATAAAATTGTAAGGTCACGACTCCGCTCCTATATTCAGTATTATTGAATGGATTGGGTATTGTGGATTTTATTTCATTCATTCTGAGTGGCCGGTCTAGTATTAGAATTTCTCGTTTCGGGATTTAGAACCATTATTGTCTGCTGTAGCATGGCAACCATTGAAACTGGTACGTAACTCTGAGATCTGTAGACTATGACTCAATGAATAGAACATGGCTCCGTTAGGCGCAAGCAATAGTTTTCTGGATTTTTTCATGTGTGTAAAGTTTCTGACGCATATTCTAGATTTTTCGATCAATTATAACATAGTTTATAGATATTTCACGGTGGGCGAATCCGACACAACACAATACCCTCTCACAGAGCGTACCTATTTAGCCGAGAGCCTCTTGTAATACAATAGCATCCATCTTCTTACTTATACATTCTTCCATCGACGTTTCCACAGCTCGTAAAGCATTATACAAATACCGGCGAATGTGCAATTCATCGTTTAGATATTTATCAACAGCGGCCTCGAACGCCTGAGCTCCAAAACCATTTAATTTATTAAATAACTATTATGATGGACTATCGGTTCTTGAGATTAATTATTAATATTTGTACAGAATTAATGTACTAGTATAAAGGTAACGCCAGACTAAACCGCAACAAACCTTGGTTTCTTTGACGCAATAATAAAAAGATTATTAAAAAAGTTTTGTACGTCGCTTTTACTTAAATTAAATATGAATTTAGGCTTATTTTTTATTTCAAATTTTTTTGTTAAAGTTGTCTGGACGAAACCGCTTTAGTAACTTAGTCCACAGTTCACATATTTTTGTTGTTAATTTTGTTTGGTATTGACTAATTATGTTAATTCATTTTTTAATAGTCGTTCCTTGTTACATTTGTTCATGGCTAGTTAGTAGCAAACCGGGTTGTCGAGACGGTGGCCAATATACATTATACAGCATACGGTGGGCGGGAAAAAACACAATTTTAATGGACCGGAACATTTCCGCGATGCGGGCCACATCGACTAGAAATCCTTTGCCTTATGCGGGCTGTATGGCATGCTTTAACATAAATATTCCGCACCTCATAGCGCTCAAAACGAACCACTTAGATCAAAATTCATTTTAACAATTTACAAGGATTCAGTTCACATTCAATATTCTATTAATAAAAGTTCTTTTTCCTGTCCCAATATCCTTCCGTTTCAAAGCTTTTAAGAGGCCTTTTTGTTGGCATGTGAACGTAGAATGCGTACACAGGATTTCGAGTTATTAGTACACTTTGGCTTAGGAATATGTGTGGGTCGAGATTTTTCGGTACACGGGAAACTTCTTGAACTTATCTCAATTATTGTCTACTTGAATATCTTCAGAGTTCCGAGCGTCCTCTTGTGTTGGAGAGCTAATAATAAATATAAAGAGATGAGGAAAGTAAGGGATCGTATATCAACGATCCCATATAATTAGGGTTTTTTTTATTTCTATGAATGGTAAGACGAACGCAACATTCGCCTGATGGTAAGCGATAAAACTGCTCATAGACAGTGGTAAAACTAAACAACACCTTGAATTACAAATCAATGCTTGGTATTCCACTGCGCTCGCCATCCTGAGACATAAAATATTAAGTCTCAATATATCTAGTAGTTATTCTGGCTACAATGTCCGTCACACCGAAACACAATAGTGCATGTACACTGCTGTTTGGCGGGAGAAAGGCACATTGCAGTGGTACCTACCGAGGTGGCCTCTCATATGTGACCTACCACCAGTAAACAGGGAAGGTAAGGGATATAACATTACTAATATTAACTATCGGAATTCTCGCAAGGACGTCATGTGAAAATTAATTAACTAGATAAAACAGCGTAAACTTATTTGGAATTTAAATAAAGTACCGTGTACTAGCGTTTACTCTCGCAAATTGTTTGGCTAAGCCGTTGCAGAATAAGTGAATTTGAATAAACCAACCAACAATTGCTGTTTGTTTGGTTCTGTATCAGTTGTTTGATTGTTCTTCGTATTTGATTGATTATTTAGTTAAATGCTTTGCATTTCCGCTTTGTGGATGTACCACAATTGCCCGAATAAAGATAATGATTTGTTTTCTCAACATTGCAACTAAGTTATACATACATACATACATCAGCCTGCGCTGTCCCACTGCAGGGCAAAGGCCTCTCTACCCTCCTTCCATTCATCCCGGTCCAGGGCTCGTTCCTGCCAGTCTCTGTACCACCTATCCAACTCGTCTCGCCATCTTTTTCTGGGCCTATCGCGACGTTTCAGAGTCATTGATGGTTTCCATAATGTTGTTGTTTTTGCCCACAGTTAGTTGGGCATGCGGCATATGTGACCAGCCCAGTTCCACTTGAGGCTAGCTGCTTTCTTCCCAACGTCTAGTATTTGAGTCTTAGAGCGCAATACACTGTTTTTAACGTGGTCCACCAACTTTAACCCCAGTATACTGCGCTCAATGGCTCGTTGACATACTCCGAAGGAGGACTTCTGAATTTTTGTCAAAGGCCAAGTCTGCGCACCGTATGTTAAGACCGGTAGGATGCATACATCCATAAGTTTTTTCTTTAGGGAGAGGGGAAGGTTTCCCTTCGTCAGGTCTTTGATGGACCAATAGCTCCTCCAGGCATTTTCGATGAGACGCACAATCTCCTTTTCCTGTTGCGCTTGGAAGGAAACCAATTAGCCCATATATATATGTATTCCTGGACGTATTCTAAATCCGTACCGTTTATGTCTAGTTTGTGCTGTTTAGTGTTGGTCATTAGTTTGGTCTTTGACATATTCATCTTCAGTCCGACCTCGACCTCAACTAAATTAGTGCATTTTAAAAGTATGTAGTTTTTTAGTCGATTAATGTACTAAATACTTGCAGGAAAATCATAATGAGATTGGATGAAATTGACACATACATACTAACATACATAAATTCACGCGTTTTCCCCCAAAGGGGTAGGCAGAAGTCCTACCAGGACACTCACTTTTCGTCTTGTGGTTTAATCAAAATGATTACATTATTATACTAATATTCTGCAACTGTATATATTTATAGATTACTTGTGGCAGGTCTCTCATATGTAAGAGGCCATCTGGGTGGGTACCACCGCAGTGTCTATTTCTCCCGTCAAACAGCAGTGTAAACGCACTGTTGTATTTCGGGTTGAAGGGCATTGTAGCCAGAGTAACTACTGGACATATTGAGACTTAACATCTTATGTCTCAGGATGGCGAGCGCAGTGGAATGCCAAGCATTGCTTTGTAATTCAAGGTGTTATTTGGTTTTCCTACTATTCATGAGCGGTCGTATCGCTTACCATCAGGCGAACGGCATGTTCGTCTCGCCATTAATAGCAATAAAAAAAAAAGATAAGAAAATTTATTTTCTTACTATAGATTATAATAAGTATATGCTTACACAATCTAGTTGTTTAATTTAATGTTTATGATAAAGCATCTTGGCATAGTAACAACTACTTGAAAATGTACTTGGCAAGGCATGAAGAGTATTAAAAATTATATCCATGTGGGTCAGCTAGAAGATAAATTTTAATAACACTTTTTAGAAAAAAACACTTTATATTTTTTTTTTTCGCGAATAAAGAAATTTAATTACCTATCTATTTTCGTTTGTTTAAAACATAAGTCATGGTACGTTAATTTGACGGAAATTTTATTTCACATTATTATCCATTTTTTCCATCCACTAACAGTTGATACAATACTTTTTCACGTTATTCTGGAATGAGATAATATTTCTCGTCTCAATGATAAAATGCATAACATTATGATGCTACATTCACGCTGTCTATCAGTTTCAAACTCAGAAACTATCTAAGTTCTTGACTTGGCTCCGCAGTCGGGCGCTATCAACTAAGCATGATCCGCCCCTTCACAAACATATTGATATATGAAAGAAGAAGAAAGAAGAAAGAAAATGATTTATTTGTAACAAGTAGCAGTAACAAAAACAAACAAAATAGTAGGTATAGTATAAGTAATGACAAAATAGTGCTCGTTACAAAAACGTACCACACTCAGCATGTGCTGGTGTTACCAGCGCTGGTCTTCCGTGTGGCCGTGATGTGATGTCACGGGCGTCAAACAAACAATATATGTAGGCGGCCTCATAATATTAAGCCGCATTTAGCAATATGCAGGATTCTTTGCTGATCGCTCAACTAGCTATGGAGCGGACTGTGCCTGGTGTAAAGAATAGAATCAGAAATGAGTTACTCGATAGAGAACCAAGGTAATCGACATAGCCCAACGGATCAGCAAGTTGAAAAAGCAGTGGGATCGTCACATTTGTCGGAGAACCGACAACCATTGGCAGACATGTTCTCGAGTGGAGACCTCGCGTCGGCAAGCGTAATGTAGGACGCCCTCCAATCAGGAGGAGTGATGATATTCGTAAGATGACTGGTAGTGGTTGGAGACGATGAGCTGAAGATCGAGCCCAATGGCGTGCCATAGGAGAGGCCTATGTCGACAGTGGACGCAGATGGGCTGATGAAGATGATAATGAGGATTCTTTGTGTTTAGTATGTATATAGTGTAAAGGGTATTCTATTTGAGGTGAAGATTTATTGAGATGCCACTGACTTGTCGACATTGTGACAAAGAATACTTAACATTTATTAGGTATACAGCATTCTTTATCCTTTTCGTTTAACTTTCTATACAGCATCACAAATTAATTTTATATTATTACAAGAAAATAGTAGGTTACATGAGTGTATATTTTTTCATTGGGAAGTCCATATGTATGTATAAATCTCGATTTACATTCTAATTTCTAAAAAGGAAATGAATGAATCCTTTGAAGATGTAATGTCTGAGTGACGGTCAGACATCCGTCGGGTACAGTATTACAAGAGTATGACTACAAAATGGATAAAACCTAGAATCTCAGAGTGTTGAAATGTATTTACTTGACCTCATCATAATCTCTCATCCATTATATCCAAGGATAATGTTTCTCTCTAACGCGTGAAGTAGCAAAACATTACTTGCAGACAAATGTTCTAGTTTGTTTATCTGATGTAACGATTCTGTGAGATATAGGCACTGGACTCCAGGGACACCAACTAAGGGGCTATCGCCTTATATTTAGGGCGTAAATAGGCGGATTGATATTTTTTGGGGTATTGTTATTTTTAAGGACTGCCACTTTCTGTGTAAAATGGTACGATTACAAAACTGAGGTTTCGGATTCAGGCAAAGTGATATTAGGTTTTTTCCATTACCAGCTCAGAGTCAGCAATTTGTGGTCGATTTAACAATAGGATTAGCAAGTTAAAGTGGTAGTGAGCTGGGCACGTAGCTCATAGAACCGACGGCCGTTGGGGCGGAAAGGTTCTAGAGTGGAGACCACGTACAGGTAAGCGAAATATCGAACACCCGCCTACAAGGTGGACAGACGACCTGGCTAAGGTTGCAGGAAGTCGCTGGATGCAGGCCGCTTCCAACAAGTCGATGTGGAGTTCCTTGCGGGAGGCCTATGTTCAGCAGTGGACTTCCTGTGGCTGAGATGATGATGGCAATAGGCTCGCCTCTCAGTATTTACGTATCTATGTATGTATGTTAAGTTAAAGGACTTTTAATCATTCATTTGTTAATTGATGAATGTAGAAATTTTAACTAGAAATAAGACTTCTGTAACCAAAAATCAGTTAAAAATATACTTAAAGTATTATTCTCTTTTGACTGTTTTTGGATGAAGAAATTATTTCTTAGCCTTAAAAGGTTACCAGGATTTACAAAATAATATTTTTGTCACACTACTAAAAGTATGAGTTACAAATTAAGTTTACAAAGATATCTTAAACATACATATCATATTTTTAATAATAATGAAATAAGGCAAATAATGTTTTAATAAATTATTTGAGTGTTTTCTAGTAATTACGGCGATTCCACGGGTATTTGTCGTAAGTTTCGGGGTAAATATTTTTATGAGTTCGCCACACCGTTGATCCGCCCCTAATGGGTCGTAAAGGTTGGCCAACTCCTCTCCGTCGCGAGGTCATTAGCCGTATAATTGGATTCGCTGTTACTAATTCTATTCGTATGAAAAATATTTCAGTCATGAATCACGACTGTCAAGCAGGAAATTAAATTTACAAAACTAATAACTTTGAAACGTGATGAAATCTTTTTTTTTTCTGTTATTGTATGGTAGCCTGTTGGTAACGGGCTGTGCATTAATTTCTGACTTGGGGGTTGGGAATTTGAATCCAGTATAGTTGCCTCACCACTCCGACTTTTCAGAGTCGTCGAAAACCGGTTGCCAGTTATGTTTACCTATGCAAGTGTGTCATGTGTCTAATTCACACTTTTTGTTTTAATTTTTTAACATCAGCACAATTATGTCAATTAGACACTAAAACAGAATTAATATATTATTGTATAATTCAATTTATTATTGATTTAATTATTGAATTAAAATTTTTACTCGTATAATCGGTTTATACGTTTAAAGCGAAACGTTCCTAAAATAATTCCAGTTTCTGTACTAACTTAAATCTACTTCATAATAAATTCTGCATAAGTAACCTGAGCTGCAGTAAGATTTTTAAATTCATGCTTTATTCATTTCAAAGAAAAATGTATTTTGAAATTGTGCTCGATCAGAAATTTAAATATTAATTTTATGGACACATTTCAAAGCAATGTGATTGATTGCGATTTTTATGAATGCTGAAGTTATAAACTAATAAACTAATAAAAATAATATATTTAAAAGAAAATTTGAGAGAATTTTATATATATTTTCAGTCATAAAACATAAAATCCCACATAAAACATTTAATCCTGGACTCTAACAAGTAAGGTTTTGTTTAATTTTGGGTATATTATATGTACATCTGATTGAAAGTGAAGTATATAAGTAAGAAGTGAAGCAAATCATAGATATTTTTTAAGAAATTTAATTGTTGATTTAATTGTGAATTGACCATTTGTCATGACTCTATAAATTTAAGAAAGTTAATTGACTAGACAGTAACATATACAATAAAAGATTAAATCTTGTCTTGAATAATTGTATTATCTTTAAGAGCTTTCTTTTCTGTCTTGGGATTTCGAAGTGAACAGTTAAACGATGAAAGTTTAATCAGAGAATCAGTGACTTTAGTTTTGGTTCCTTACTTCCAAATTTCCTTACACTTTTAATACGGTTTGTTAGTGCGCTGCCGTTTGTCTAAACAACGTCTAATAAAGCGCATTATTCCTGGAGCATATATTTACGTTTAAATACTAAATCGTTGCTGACGACAATCCCACGTTCTACTTGCACAAGTGGAGCTGACGTTTTAATTAAAATTACATGAAGTACGCATTAAATCTCGCCATGGCAAATGTGAAAAGTTGTTAAACGTATTGTAGCACGGAAGTAAAAATATCGCTTTTGAAGGCCGTATTCTGCTGGCTTAAAAAAACGTTTGTGTGATTCACACGTATTTTTTTCGGGTTTGGCTGTTTGTGAGACCGAAAAGTCTCTTAGTTCCTAGTACCCACGTCACAAGACTTGTATCTTTGTGTGGGGTTAGGACTATGTATATGACTGTTGGGTGTATTATTTACTTGTTTTCATTAAATGGCAATCGTGTGGTTGTTTTATATTATTTTCCGTAGGTACGTAAAGATATATTTCCGTAAATGATGCTGTACCATACCACCATCGTGCCACGGATGCAACCAGCTTCTAGCAATACAGATTTAATATTGTGATTGAAGACGCACCCACGGCGTAAACTCGAGCCAACTCAAAAAGCAATTGATCACGGCTTAAAGTGGGTAGGTTCGGCGGATCATCGGCGGTAATATTTGGCAAACCTCGAATTATGTATTTAGCGGTGTTGGTCACCAACAATGGCGCCATGTTTGTATAACTATGTGGATATATATTTTTCGAACATATAGATATACATAACACTATATCTTAAAAAGGTAGGCAGAAGTCAAAGCTATATCCTAAGCTTCCCACGCTTTTTACGGTGTCTAAAAACAAATATGAAAATTAATATAAAATCACACGAAGTGAATTTCCTAACCTGCGATCAATAGCTAGAACCTCATAGTACATATTCATACTAATCTATAAAAACTATACCGCATAATTTAGATGAGCTAACTACCCAGCATTGACAACTACAAAACCATTTAAGTAATTAAAGAACAAAAAAGTTAAGACTGGAGCAAAAATCGCAGCAATATTTTACACACCGACTGCGGCGTAATCTGCTTTATGGAGAAAATTGCTATAAAAGGTTTTATCTTTTTCAATATGACCTGTTAATGTATTCGCGCCACCATCGGTCTATCGTTACCGGGTAAACACTCTGTAAGTTCAACAAAATTATGCCGATGGAATAAATTAATAAAATGCTGCATGAGTGGTTAAAAGCATTGTCGACGTTGGGAACTCTTATAACATTATCACAGTTTTTCATAACATTAAAAGTGAAGTAAAGATAATGATGTACGACATTAACAATTGTTAGTCTCCGTGGCGCAGTTGGTTAGACGCTGGCTGTGAAACTAGAGGCCGCGGGTTTGATCACCACATCGTGACAAAATGTTTGCGCGGCCCGCAAGTATTTGTCTCGGGAATGGGTGTTTGAGACTGAAAAGTCTCTGGTAAGTTCTGATAGACAAGATTGAATTAATTTTTTGCGCACGATGTACAGAGAGATAACACATAACAAATAGATAATCTATCAATGAAAACAGTCTCGTGCTGTTTAACTATGATCGTTCAAGCGTTTCAGCCTTAGGAAGTCCAGTGCTGAACGTAGGCCTCCATGATCTCCATATCGATGTGTTGAAAGCGGCCTGCATACAGCGACTTCCTGCAACATTAACCAGGTCGTCTATCCATCTTGTAGGTGAGCGTCCGACGGTTGCCTATCATTCATACAGGTCCTTTGTCCCTTAGATGGGGTTTTCCTATGCCATTCTCCATCTCGCACGGTCTTAAGCTACAGCTTGATGTCGTTCCAAGACTGCAACACTTTTAGCTTCATCGATTACACTGCGTCGCCAGTTTTGTTTGGGACGGCCACGCTTACACTTTCCTAGAGATCCATCCATTGCCTGTCAGGTATATGGTTTGCAGTCTTCGAAGGAAGTGGCCAATCCATGCTGGCGCTTGCCTATACATAACTAAATATTATCTAAATAAATATTTAACTAAATATTAGTATGTTCTGACTATGTTATGCGGGCACAAATCACCCGGCAACGAATAATCATTAGACATCCATCAATATAACCAGCAACCACTTATTAGTTTGTTATAACGCCGACTAATCTTATAACTCATAATTGGCAGAGTTTCGTAAATCCTAAGGCAACTTATGCCTTCACAGAACGAAGTTTTAATAATAACCCAGCAGTCACAACCAAGGATACTTCTCATCCGAAAATTGTTTAATTAAATGTTTTATAAACAAATCGTTACGCATTATTTTTTATTAAGGATTTTTTGATCTTACTTTTTTACGAAATCAAAACGAAATAAATTACGGCAGAACAGAAAATCTCAGAAGTATCTAAATAAACAATAAATTGTCTTAAAATGTATTTATTTATTTTCTCAATCAACAATAACCTTAATCTATTTTGTCTACGACAATTTCAAATAATTTTTGCAACAATTCATTTTTAATTTCAATTAAGCAACTTTTTTAACTCTCCCAAAAGTTACAGTAACGTTAGAAGGTACAAGGACTCAAATAGCCAGGAAATATTAATTAAACTCACCTCGCAGTCCATCGTGTTACGGGTGCTACATTAATTAACTAAACCTGTACATGTATAAAATCAACGAAATTGTGTACAAAACCCATTACTTAGTATAGCCAACGGTCGCGCGCCACATATCAGACCGGTCGTAATTTATGTACGACATTCATTGCTGCGTCACAGCTATGTTTGATGTTACAAACGCTAGTCGAGCACCGATGTGACCGAAGCTAGATTTATACCTCTTTAAACTCGATATTCCGTGCTTTTACGCAGTCAAAGGGCTGAAAATGGAATTTTTCCGCTCTTGAAATTTTGGATTTTATCTTCGCCCTTTCTCTGCGGTTCAGCCACGTTCGTAACGTGATAGAGGTTCCGATGCGTTTTGACGGTTAATGGTTTTGAATTCTGGTTCGTTACCTAGGAGCTACAGGGAGGACTATATTCATAGTACTTTTTGAAAAATCTGAATAATAATAAATTTATTTTTTATTATCATCCATTGCTTTATTAGTTTAATTATAGCTAAGCAAATGGTAACAAATATCAAATGAAATTAAAGCATTTGACATTTTATTTAAAATCATAAAAAGCAATTACCGCTGAATGCCGCTCAGCATTTGAAATGCATCAAAACAAACACAAATCGGCAAATTTTAATTAACAATCCGTCTAGCGTATAATCCGATCCCACAAATCACCAGCAATTAATTATAAAATAATAAAAGATGATTAAGGCTGCTTTCAACAGCGTTGCAACTCAGAAATGGTATAACCAATAGTGACAAACGAAGATTATGCAAATTGTTTGATTAAGTATGCACGCCGCTCAGTTTCAAATACCCACTTGATTAAGAGCCGTATTCCGAAAGCGTATCGGATAGTTTACTTTACAACCAGAATGTTCTCATTATCCCGGACATACGACCTGGGCGTTTGTTTTCGTCCTTTATCCAGGGGTGTTGGTTTTGTGCATTGTAAACTCAAATTCTGAATATATTGTCATTAGTGATTAAGGTTGAAAAGGTACCTTAAATATTTACTGAAGAGAATAATAATTCCACGGATTATTTTACAGATTAGATACTTGAATAAGAACATTTAAAAAATGACGTGGGGTACTCAAGGATTATGTAATTATTTTGTCTCCACAAACATGGTATTTAATTTAAAAAAGGTAACATAAATATAAGAAATTTCATTTCCTATCAAAAATGCCACACACAATTCTGAAAATGTATCTCCAATACAATTGTCATTAGAATCAGTTTTCTCATGCGCTATTTCTAAACCGATACGACCCAGAAACCTTTAATAAAAAAAGTCTACACTTTCCGTAAAAGGCGACAAAGTACCGACGCTTCTTCTGGTGTTTGTAAAGTTTGCGCTGGTGAACAGCAACAATCAGTGGGTCATTTACCTCCTATCTGATTAAAAAAACCTTCAATTTTCCACTATTCGCTGAAGAATAACTGAAAATTCTAAATCCCAAATATCTTACTTTAATGTCTAAAACAGAAATCGCGCCGTTTACGAGCCATTAATGGATAAAAAGTTTGACAAATTCAAATTATTGTTTAAGACCTACGTAACTATACCAATCTAACCATGCCATATAAATTATTCTAGAAGTCTGTATGATATGTAGATTACCCTACGATTTATATAAATGACTTAATTTATTTATTACTTTATAATTTTGTAACAGATACAAATATACATATTCACATTACAAACCAACTTTTAAGTGTTCCGTAGAAAAGCTTAAAAAAAAGTTCGATGAGCTTTTGAAGTATTTCGAAACATCGGACCAACTCTACATGAAAATATCCGAAGAATATTGTAAAAAAAACATGGACACTTTAGTATATAACAACAAAATCTGATAAAAATTCGATGTCTGTGGAACTCTTTACTCTTCTAACAAAATTCAATCAAATATTTACTTAAAGGCTCAAAATAATATCAATCTTTGCTCGAAACCCTACGCGAACCAATTGTTTTATCTCGGCATTTTTGTCTCAGCTATCTTCGGACTTGTAGAATTTCCGCGTCTTGTGAATTGTCTTATCGGCGTAATGGCTTGTCAAGAATTTGATATAATTTATGGCTTGTAATTATTTTGATTATTTCTTTAATATTTAGCTTTTATACGCGATTTTTTGAGAAAAATAAATTGTATAATAGCAACCATTTCAAGGTTATATTAATTGGTACCAAAGCGTTTTAGTTTATTCCTCTTTTACCTTAAATAACAACATTTTTGGGAAGACTTCTTTGTCAATCCGTCTGTGTATTTCATCGCCCCATATAGTAGTAGAAAGTTTTTTTTATTGCTTTGAAAGGCGAGAGGAGCATGCCTTTCGCGTGATGGTAAGCGATACGATCGCTCATGAACAGTAGCAAAACCAAAGAGCACCTTGAATTTCAAAGCAATACTTGGCATTCCACTGCGCTCACCATCCTGTGACATAAGATGTTCAGTCTCAATATGTCCAGTAGTTACTCTGGCTACAATGTCCTTCAATCCGGAACACAACAGTACTTTTACACTACTGTTTGGCGGAAGAAACAGACATTGCGGTAATATCTACCCAGACGGCCTCTCACATATGAAAGACCTACTACCAGTAAAAAATATTATATTCATTTTAACAATTGTTTTAAATGTTTCAACCGTTGCTATATCTGTACCAGCCCATATACGTCCCACTGCAGGGCACGGGCCTACTCTACAATCGCCAGTACGAATGGGAGTGGTTAGGCCATATAATCCACCACGCTGGCCTAGTGCGGGTTGGCGGACTTACATACCATAGAAATTATAATAGAAAAAGCAAATATTTTGTTATAGGAGATCAAAATAGAAAAAGGTTTATTCTTATTACACGGCGGTTTATCCTTTGCATTTCCAGGAACTAAAGATAATATTAATATAAGGATATTGAATAACCTCTTGTCTGAGTAAGAATAAAGGTCAAATGCCCTGATAATATTTTATTGCTATTTTTAGAGCTACTGTCACATTATTACGTGTGTTATTAAATAATATGCCAAATATATAATCCTAAGTTTTAGTATATACGCGAACGTCAATAGAAAGGTCAATCTACGAAGACTAAACCTATCCTGCGGCGATACACCAAAAGGATAAAATGTGTGCGGCTATCTGTCAGAATGTAAGCCAAAATAAACCGCAAATTGTTAAAACCGATAAATCATTAAACCCATTTTTCCATCGGTCGTCGAAAATATAATTTTTGCGTTTTTCGCGAAATCACTTTGTAATAATTGATTTACAAATGGAACGAATCGTATGGCAATGACAGCGGAATATTAACGTTGATTTATAGCAAACAAACATAGCATTTTCTCTTTAATTGATGTATTGACCACGGCTGTTAATCCCGCAATACATTTGAGCGGATCAGACTTATATAGATGGAGGAGTTGACCTAAAAACTTATGGCCGTTTTAAGTTGTATAATAAAAACAGTACATTATTTGGAAAACTGAATGTGAGCCAAGTTTGTTCGGGTTAGGTCGGCGACAGCGCGTCTCGCCAAGGAACAAACAGCCCATGGGAATGTGTTATATAACTTATTTGTCTTTTAGTTTGACCTTTGCGGACATAAAATCAATGGTTACTTTTCGACAATCGTCGCGTCAGCGATTTTTTTGCGATATTTAAGAGTACTTTACTAAGAGTCAGTTATTTCAACATGCATGAGTTGACGCCTGTGTGTAACAAATAAAAAAATACATAATAAACGCAAACTGCAGTAATAAATACTAACAACTGCTTTTCTTTAAATATTTTCCTTAAAATGTGACTAGGTGTGGATACCCTAATACTTTGCCTTGCTTGAGATTTCTTATCTTATAGCGCGTTTTAATGAGTTTCACGTTTTCAATTGCTCGTCTTCTTTCACAGTCAGTGTCCATTACCAATATATTTTAATAGATAATAATTTAGAAAAAATAAGGTTATTGTTGTATAGATATTCGCGAGTAAAATTTAACACTTACTATATAACAATAAATATAAATGAAAAATGAAAGCGAGTCAAAAAGAGTAATATATTCAAGGTTATGAAATTATATAATGTCGTGACATTATATAACAATATTACAATTACAATATTATTTCTGTACGGTATAATTTTTAAACAGTAATTCACACACAACGCTAATCGTCAACCATCCGATGCATGTGAATTAAAATTTAAAAACTTGTATTTTCCTACAACTACATTAGCAATATGTGGTCACCTTTATTTGTATCGCCACTGCCCACTCCTCCGGGAATACATTATGTCATTAACGACTCAATCTAATATTAATTATGTGTTGTAAAAATTAATTACAAATTTAACCTCGTTGGAAAATTTAATTTTCAAATGTCTGCAAAAAATATCGCATTTATATTATATTTTGCATAATTATTATGTAATGCGTTAGTTGTATCATTAACTAGCAGCCCAGACCGGCTTCGCCTGGGTGCATATTCTTTTTGAGTGGAGTCCTCATCAGGCACATATTATTCCGCGTACTATGAGTAACTGTTTTTAATTGAAATCAACGAGACTGCTGAAATACTGTTTTTCCGCCCCTTTCCCTTACATCCAAGATTCGAGACATGTAGTCCTGTTCTCTTATATCTCATTACATCCACTCTGTATTCTATCCCATCCTATCCCTTTTCTGTTTAAAATAGAACTATGCTTAGTATACTTAGCATACTTTGTTAAGTATACACTTTCATATTTGGATCAGACTGCGTCGTTGGCGTAATTGTACTACAATACGGTTACAATGCTGAGGTCTCGGGTTCGAATCCCAGGTTAAGCAAAGTGATATTGGACTTTTCTATTCATTATTAGCCCGGAGTAAGAAATTTGTGCTCGATATGACGACAGGCTTGTGGAAACAACGTCACATTATAGAACGAAACACACAAGACGAAGCGTAGGATGGTAGCATTTCTGCCTACCTAATCTGGGAAAAGGCGTCAGTATATGTATGTATTTGAGTTCCCCGCTTATCCCACGGGACCATTACATTTTCTGGCATAAAAAGTTTCCTTCGCGTGTTTTTGTATTGTATCAGCTACCTCCATTCCCAATTTCATCATAATTGGCCCAGCAGTTTAAGCGTGAACAAATAACAAACACACAAATGTCCGCATTGATAATATTTGTAGGAATATTAATATTATACCATAACAGTGTTTTGATAATTATGTTTATTAATTTTGTTAATAATATATATATAGTAGATGTTACAAACTAAAAGATACAGTTCTTGTAACATAGTAGTGTAATTAATTGTCGAATTTATATTTCGGGTTCTATTATATAACTGCCACTCTTTATATTCATATTTTCGGATATAATAAAGTTTCAATGATAAAATATTCGTAACTGCCGGTATAACAACCATCATACACAACAAAAGAAAAATCGTCATAGTGATCTTTCATATCCCATTTCATGTTCAGCTTGTATGTTTATTGAGCCGGCGGACATAATTGAGTTGACCAGGAATAGCTATCTATAATTAGACAGCACCACGTGTAATATGAGAACAATTCTAACTATTTTATCGTATATAAAAAAAACAGTAACTACTGGAAACTCGTTATCGCATCAATAAAATAACTTAAATATCTCGTTTCGCCACCAATTTATCAACGAACTGCTTCAAGAAACTGTTCTAACGGAACCTTAATTAATCTGCTTTGAGTTTTACGACTAGTCTGAGCAAATTATACGTACTCGACGTATTTTATAGCTATTCGGATTAAGGGATTTTGAATATTTCCAACAATTCTCAGCGCGAGGCAAGATTCATTGGGGTTTTATCTAGTCGACGTTTTATCGTGGCTTTTTTAAAGTACATTTCCTCATTTTCATATATTCATCCGGGTTGATGACTTTCTAACCGATTTCAAATAGATTCTCAGTTCTACCTTCAACACGCTCTATTGGCTTTGTATCTATTAAATCTATGTTGATAATTCTTTTGACGTAGTTTTCAATAAAAGTTACATTTTGTACGCACCTTTACTTCTAATCGCAGCTGATGATGAACTATTTATTTCATGCATTATAATAGGAAAGAATGTAATACAATGGACTATATATTTGAGGTTAATTTCGCTTTCACAGTGTAGCTTTTCACTGCATTTTTATCAATATCTGGAACGCTCTCTGGGACCGATCGTTAGCACGACTTTCCATTCCATCCATTTTCTGTCAGGCTTCTTCCGCAAGTGGTCGCTTTATCGAATCGCCGGACATTTTATGCTCGTTTCCCTTTATAGAAATAGTTTTTATGGCAGCTATGATAAAATGAACCATAGCGTACTTGGGAAAGAACAGGACTAACAAAATGATCTGCCTTTTTTTTTAACATGTGCATATTTCTAAACTATAGATTTTTAAATGCAAGGGCAAAAATCGTAAAGGACTCTTCGTTCCAGAGAGTTGGACACAAGAATTATATAAAGGGCCACCTTCCAAAAGGCTTGATTTTTTTATAGCTATGTACTGCGAGACTAGCCTGCCATTCGCCTGATGGTAAGAAATACGACCTCTCTTGAACAGTAGCAAAACCAAACAACGCCATGAATTACGAAGCAACAAAGCAATTAAAAGAAAAACATTTTCACACCAACTTTAGTACTTACGAAAATATTTTCAAAAGTCAAACATAGCTATATTATATTACCCCATGGTATTACCCACGTCTTATTTGACACAGACGCATAACTTTATATTATCAATAACGTTTTTATCACCTATGACATCTGCTATTGTGTCAAAATGGCTTAAAAGCCGCTTTTCACGGACGTCGCAATATTCATTATGTCACGCGCTTGGCGGTTTTGTAGCGACCGAGGCCATGAATTAAGGTAGGAAGCCATTATGCTAGACAGGAAATTTGCACGCCCGCGTTTCGGCTGCGTGTTATAGCCCTATAGCACCTTTGTGGCTCAGTGGTTCAAAGTTTAAACCTCGGAAGTGCGTCTTATTCTTGCATATGAGCGAGGGAGGAACGGGTTATGAAATTTTCTCAGTACACTTTAAGGCCCCTTTAACACTTTTACACCTTAAGGCGCTGGAGACAGCTAATGAAAACAGTGACTTTGGATTTTTGGGCATTTGAAATACAATACCTACATTAATTTTCCCTTTTTAAATTTCAGGAAAAAAAACGTTTATAAAGGTAAATTCACGATGTTTTGAGTATCGATTTTGTCTCGCTATTGAATCTAGAATCCCGCCATCCCCTCTAACATATAATAATTAAAAGTTCCGCATATTTTTCTACTTACCAAGAACATAATTAATTTTGCAATTAACCCGTTTAAATTAAGTCTATTTGGAGATTATCAGAGCCTTAAGCGTTCATTGTGCACTTTCTGTCTCTGTCGGGTACTTTAATGTAAGTGTTTCGCAACTCTTAAAGGACATTATAGTTGGGACGGAAACCAGGCAAAAGATAACGAAACTTAGGATATATTCAAACCCTGCGTGGATAACTAATTATAATGAATTTAGTCTTAAGAATTAAATCCCACTGTAGATTAAATGATTTATTTATTTCAAGTAAAATGCAAGTTTACAGTCTGAACCAAAACACTTACACTCTAATCAATAAACAATGGCACATAAACAATATTTTTTTTTTAAATCTTAACAATAAATGACATTTATATACTTATCGGTAAAAATAAAAATGGAAATCTATTTAACAAATAAATAACAAAACAAAAGAAAACATAGTAACAAAAAAATAAAATTACACAATAATCAAAAACTTAATATCTATAATATACAAAATTCAGGTATTACATTTTTACAAATTATTTAGAAATCTAATCATAGAAGAGTACACATGATATGGTTTGTCATGGAAGAGGTCTAGATCTGTGTGGTAAGCGAGCATCGAGTTGAGTAGCACGACGGCGCGTGCAGTGGGCGCGACGGCAGCGCGACGCGTGTGTACCCCACGCGGTATCGCAAACACTCCTCTACGTCTACGCGGACCCTCACCTCCAGTCAGAAATCGAGCCGGGACGCAAGTCAGACCCACTTGCTCCAATGCATTCGGATTGTCCACCTTGTTGATTAGAAGATGGTAGTAATGAACTAAAAGTATTTGCTTGCGTCTATACTCCAGAGTGTTTAGCCCCACCATTCCAGTTATAAACAAAGATGGATATAAATATGGATAATACCCATACATTCTCTTGTATATGTATCTACAAAATTTCTTTTGAACACGTTTAACTGTAAGTGTATATGTACTTTGGTAAGGATCCCTGACTAAGGAATTATATTCAAGTCTGCTTCGCACATAAGCTTTGTAAAGTGTTAAAGCAACTCTACAGCCTTTAAACATAGAACATAGTACATACGATAGACAGATGATGCAAAATATCTTGATAAATCGTCTTTTTTATTTGTTTTTTTGGTACCCAATTACAACGATAATAAATAACAACAAAAAATTTAAATAAAATCAATCAAATTGTTTGCCTAAGAGCATAAAGCGATTACTTTGAAGAAACTTTTGTATGGACAGTGCCATTCTATTAAAAACGAAAATTATAATTAAGGTATTCTTAAAAGACTAGGTAATCGTAATTCAAGACTCAACGCTTAATGTCGGAGTGAAAGTGTCAGGGCATGTCGTTACTACACACACTGTTTATAGAGCAGTAACAACACAAGGTTGTACTAGATGCTACGAGAGTCAATGGAATCACATTTTTGATCATTTTAGTTTTTACTGTTTTGGTTCGAATCCCAGGGCACACCCCTGACTTTTCGGAGTCATGTGTGTATTGATAGTCAATCACCACGCACTAAAACGGTGAAGGAAAACATCGTGAGGAAACCTGCATACCATAGCGGTTTATAAGAATTTCTATGGTATGTAAGTCCGCCAACCCGCACTAGGCCAGCGTGGTGGACTATATGGCCTAACCACTCTCAATTGTACTGTCAATTGTAGAGTAGGCCCGTGCCCTGTAGTGGGACGTATATGGGCTGATACAGACTGTTTTAGATACGGCCTTAATCTTATTTATAACGGTCATAAGCTCTACGAATAGATGGTACCGGTGTTACCTTCATCTACCCCTTGGAGCTTTTAAGGTTGAAGTTATGTCTGCATGCGAAATAAATGTCACACCAAGATTTTAATAAAAATGAAAACAATATACAAAATATCTAAACCCAATAATAATTAATATCTAATTTCTGTCGATATGGCGATTGGCTCGCCCCCTATCGCATCGTGGGACTGGTACTGGTTGCTACTAGCACCTCTGCCTATCTGATCGGGAAAAAGGCGTGAGTTTATGTATGTATGTACCTGAAACTCTATGTAGTAAAAATATCGAAAATACCGTCGAGTATGTTTTTGGTACAACATTAGTGACGCAAAACCTTATGAGATTTCAATTAATGTTATCATGCCTCCACCACTCCGTATTCGACCATTTTTCCTTATTGTTCTTCATATCTTTGCAGAACACATTTATGTATGTTATGCCTCTAATAAACGTTAATATACATAAAATGTTGGTAAATATTCTTATAAAAAGCTATTTGCCTTTGTTATTTTATGTGGTAATTGTATAGATTGCTTTTTATGTTGCCAGTGTTCTATAAATACTTATATAAAGTCAAATATTTCAATATTTGTTTTTTTATTGCAATGAGTAGTGAGACGAGCAAGCCGTTCGCCTGATGGTAAGCGATACGACCGCTCATAAATAGTAGCAAAACTAAATTACAAAAGCAAAATTACAAAGTAATGATTGGCATTTCACTGCGCTTGCCATCCTGAGACAAGATGTTAAGTCTCAATATCTCCAGTAGTTACTCTGGCTACGATGTCCTTCAATCCGAAACACAACAGTGCATTTACACTGCTGTTTGACGGGAGTAACAGACATTGTTGTGGCACCTACCCAGATGGCCTCTCACGTATGAGAAGCCTGCCACAAGTGAATTAATTATTGAAAGCCGGATATGCATGTGCTGATCCCGCATCTTGAAATCCCGCCAAGACAGCATCCGTGGCGCAGTTGGTTAACGCTGACCGTGAAACGAGAGGCCTCGGGTTCAAACTCCGTATTGGAACAAATATTTGTGTGCTCCACAGGTACTTGCTTCGTGTCTGGGTTTTTGTGAGACCGAAAAGTCTTTGTAGTTTCTGATACACGACATAATACTCGATCGTAATGTGCGTTCAGGACTATGTATGTGACTGTTGGGTGTATTTATTTATTATCACTATGGTAGAATGTATATCCTGTGTACTATGGCCGCTGGCAGGACGAGTACGAATATACAAGTGTGTTGAGCCTCTAACAATCTCAATTACTAAACGCAGTAACATTGCTTCATGTCGGTTTTCTCTAAGATACCATCCAGGTTAGGTGCCCCTTTCACACCATAGTACATTTACAATATATATCAATTAATTCCTTTCAAATTGAATAATTTTGTTTCTTTCATATAAAGAAAAGAATATAACACAGAAAATCAGTGGTCGTATTTATGGATTTTTTCAGCTGCGAAGCCAATTTATTTTATTATTATTATATGCTAAATTAGTCACGCAAATACGATGTCATTTACTGGGTTAGACCAACAGCCTTGTTATGTTTATAGTTCATGTCACTAGGCGGGTTGGGCTTCGAACGTGACGTCACACGCGAATCAAATCATCCCTAATGGTTTTTGTTGAGTAGCAACAGTATGCCACTTCATCTCACTAAAAGCAAGCATTAAAGGAACAGTAAAGGCGTTGGATACAAATTGTCGTCACTGACTTGTCGCAGTCGTGGAATATTTAAGATTTTGAAGTTATACTATCTATTCCGATGTTAGGAAAATGAGTGAATTGTTTATTGGTCAATGATTGTCCTGGTTTCATTTGTTTGTTAGGTTGAAAATTATGCAATGTCTAATTTGATTTTCAATTAAATATAGGTCATACTCGTATAGGTATTTTTGGTCACTTTTTGTCGTTGATAGGAAATTCATTTTCCCATTCACAACAGTTCAATAGCCTACGCATAAATATCTATATTTATAAAAAAGCCTTACAAACTTCCTACCACTATGATCTTCATAAACTTAATTTTAAATAAAAATCTAAATTTGTTTCTACTGAGCATTGTCTGTTAATTCGTATACTATTTTATGAAATAGATTTATTTCCTAGAATGTCGATATAATTTAAATTCATTGAAATATCCGACGAAATCAGAATGTCTATACACAATACTTGTATTCATATTAGGCATACGCAAGTTCTGAGAATGGCTATAGTCGTTTCCAATACAGCTTAGTGCTTTCAATATTCCATATTGAAATATAAAAGCTTTGTATAAACAAAGTCCTTCAACGGAGCTTGTTACAATAGTCAGATGATGGTGAATTTGTTTTATCGATGGTGTGTTGTTTATTGGACTAGTTTAAACTTATTGAGGAATGAGGATTACAGAGTCTTAGATTCTACGCTAAAAAGGGAAGAGTGCTTTATAGAATCGGTCCGGCAAACGAGCAAATAGTTCACATGATAGTTAGTGATCATTGCCGTCCATGGTCATCCACAAAGCTTTGATCATAATATATATGGAGCTGGACCATCAAATCTGCAGGCTAGCGGGAAGGGTAAAGGATGGGAAGAGGGAAGGAGTATTGGGCACCTGGCTATCTCACTCACCAAAGGAAATGCGATAGATAAGCTTTCGCTTCACATCGATCTTGTATGAGACAGTGGTACCGCGCCGGACGAGCCTGCCCATTCACGCTGAATGATGACTTACAATAGCGTGGTTGGAAAAAACGTTGGAATTTAACGATTTCAGAATTGCAATCATATCGAAGCATGACGTCAAAATATTGTGATGAATGTCAACAGAGAATCGCTGCTCTATCTGATGATCTCTATCACTTACAAACAAGTGTTTGCAGATAAACCTTGGTCTATAATAAAAATAAACAAAACTCCAAACACCTAATCAAATGTTTCACGAAATAAAATACAAATTGGACATGTGACCGGCAATTTGCATTAAAGGGTTAAGCGTAATTTATAGTTCCACCTGTAGCGGACTCGTAAAATAATGCCCAGCTCTAATATCTAATCGCTTGTGAAATTAATACGAAAACTTTGATGAATACTCCAAACTTATTATACGTTTGGTGCTAAGTACTTGGGTCACAGGTGTGTACAGTTGGCGAGGCAAAGCCGCGTTCGGACGTCCGAACTTCACTAGTTTTGTGTACGTTGTTAAATATTAAATACGGCAAATACGCTGTCGTTAAACAGTGTTAATACCTTATCATTTGGTAGCGAGGTCCGTATTTATATTTCATTAGTGTTACATTTGAATTTGGAATTTTATTTGGTCATGTGTGTGAATGGGCAATGCTGCTTATATTTAAAAAATTACAGTCTGGGTTGAAACATTTTTTGTCCACGCCATTAATTAAACTCTGTTGTCTATTTGACATAGATATCCAACAATTACAATAAGTTCATAATAAATCTGCAGCACTCTCGTCACTGTTCCTTACCTAACTTTTGTGATTCAACGGTTTCATCTACTTCGATGACATTGAAGAAGATAGGCGTAAGATCGAGCCCAGTGACGTGCTATAGGAGAGGCCCATATCCAGCACTGGCCTCGGAAGAGCTAATGATGAATTAATGAATGAAAAGTCAACCACTTTATAGAAAAAAACTATTAAACTCAATTAATTAATGGAAAGGCGTTAACTATAATTTCATATAATTATGGACAAAAAGCACAATATGGCAGTGAAACTAAAAGGTATATTAGATATTCAAAACAATAAAAACTAACCCACAGTTACAAAAATATTTGAAAACTTCAAGCGTGAACCGCTTTAACCGGGAGATATTATATCTAACTCGTTCCAATTGTGGCAAGTCCTTGAACCGTAAGAAAGTGCTTAAAGGAGCCGTTTGAATTCATAGAAACGTTGAAAAGAAATGAAATGATGCAGTATTTTTGAGATTAAATTCCACTGCATTCACTTTCATACGAACTACGAGTGCTGGTTCCTCCAATTCACGTCACGGCTGGTCGGGCCCTATCTGCCATTCAATAGTGTATGTAGTTACACGCCGTTTTATTTCATTCCATCTCCAGAAAAAGAATATTTTACTCTTTGTCGCTGGTAATTGAATTTCGTTTGGAATAAGTGCGACAGATTCGCGGTAAAAAAAGAATTCATTCGCATTTAGCCTTTGGAATCCTATTCTCCACAGTAATCCCTCTCGATCCCAGATTGCTATCGTTACTTTTTAAACAAATCTTAATTAAGGCTATCGGTAAGCAATAACTTTTGTTCGCCATTATTTTTTGTATAACAGGATTGGGTTTGAAAGAAAATTGAATAAATTAGATTTATTCCGAATCGACTGAAATATGTAATTTATTTAAATTATCTAATCATTTTTCGTCACTGTCTCAGAACGATAAAAAATTCTGAATAAACGTATTCTCTAATTACGGCTTTAGCTCGAGCATCTATATTATCTTTCATGTGTATCCCTCAAATTCTTATTAGAAGTATGTAATACAACAATTGAAAATCTGTAGAAGGTTAAAACCAAACCATTTAAATAGGCATTAGGCATACCAACAACGACATAAATAGGTACAGAGAGTCTACCCCGTTACCACGAAAGCTATAAAGTAATCGAAACGGAGCGAAGTTAATAAATGTACAAAGAAACCAAATCCGTAATAAAAGCCAAAAAAGTATTTTATTTCAATACATATATAGTGTGAATACGTACATACAGGGTATATCCAAACTGCGACCGAAAACAAATACCAGGGGGTGGATTTAATAAATTCAAATACAAAGCAACAATTTTTTTGCAAAAAACTGCGACATTTTTAAATTTTTTTCTACCGTCGCGCCTCTTTTTTGGGTGGTATACACATGGTCTTACCTAAAATAATAATATACACCATAAAGACTATATACGTACACCCTTTTATTTTTAAAGACGCTTTGGTACGCAATGGTTAAAATTATTATTTTATCAAAAACTATCTATTTAATTAAAAACATCTGAAAAAAACTGACGCATTTTTCGTTTTTTTTACATTACATTGTATCCCTAAAACCACGGTATAAAACTACCAAACAACTTCGTTTTCGGTAGCAGTCTTTAGCCTGTATACGAATATAAGATACTAGTTCCCTATGCGTGTTTCATATCAAACTGGTCTGCGATACCTTCCCTTTATTATGCCCCTTCTTTTTTGCCGACCTAACAAGATTTTCACTTGAATCACAGACTTGTCCCGATAAACGAATATTTATGTAAATGCAGCGTTTTCCCGACGACCGCATAAAATGGTACGCTATTTCACACGATCTCTGAGCAATTTCGCATCGGTAAGTCGTTTACGTCTCCAACGGTTGTTGTGAGTTCGATCTCTGCGAAAAAAATGTTCGGTTCGGTTAACTTCACTCCCTTATAGAGGCAATTTTATTCTTCTCTTATTTTTAAGTATACACTTTGGTGACTAATAAAATAACAGCTCAACATTCGCTTGTCTGTACAGAAAGTAAGTTTTAGTAGTGTAAAGGTAAATATTGCTATGGGCAGTAGACATTTTTCCACGCGTAGACGTTTCTGTATGTGGAGGTATTTATGAACGCTCCCGGGGTACAAGAATTCCGGGTATGGAGCAATAAATAAATAAATAACACCCAACAGTCACATACATTGTTTTGATCGTACACCAAGATCGAGTCTTGTGTCGTGGTTATTACAAACACTCAGGCGGCGTCTAACCGATTGCGCTACGGATGCTCTCAAAAACTATGAGAAAACTAAAATAAAGATTAGTATTTTTGTACCTCTAATATTTTTTCAATTTCTAAATTTTTGATAATACTCTATTGTAACCTCCCTAGCTTTAGGGAGAAGACCTTCGATCAAATATACACTAGATACACAGTTCCCTGTAAAAGTTCTGTTAAAAAGTGGCACCGATGCATGACATGAAAAAAAATATTACCAAAAAGATCACATATTCCAAATATATTAACACAAATTCCACCTTATTCCTGGAGCTTAAGGTAGCTTTTCACGTAATATTGTCTAAAGTTATGCGACGTTTTAGAAGCAACGGTCGGTGCGTGACTGAAGGCGAAAAAGTGCTTAAAGCACTCTTTTTTGGCGCCATTTTCTAAGCGCTCATGTTGTATCTAGTGTATATTTGACCGAAGGAGAAGATACGCATTTCAAGACACATTACAAAATGTTCCTAAGGGTATACTAATATGAAACCTCATAAATGCAAACCTAATAAGCTTTTGTTATATGTTCCCCGCAGTACCTTCGTACATACGAGCATCCCAGCATAATCTGTGATCATACATTTTATATAATATCACTCTATCCTAATTATATTGCTTTACCTTAAGGATTTAACGTTCTTAGAGATTTCGCCTTATTTTTTGGCTTCAAGGACTTTTCTGGTTCTGCTCAAAATTTTATGGTTCGATTTACAGGTACAATAACAGTTAAATTCGCTCTCAAAATGTGTTAGGATAGTAATTATGTTTCGAACTAATTCGTGTTTTCCAAATTGTGCAGAATACATAACTTGTGTATTATTGTTGATTTAAAGTATAATAAAAAGCATTTACAACTATAAAACTTGTTAATGCAATTTTTTCCCAATAAAACTTGCTAAAACATCTTCTTAGAAACGTTTACAATCTATTGACCTATAGCCTTGACGTAAGCACACTCCCTGGCTATCTAGATTTTATGTTTACTTAGTTAACGTGACTCGCCTCTACAGATTAGTTAGGAGGCACGAGCCGTAATTCCACTTCCTAGACGCTCGTCAAATAATTAAATAAGACTGTTACTGTAATAATAAGTTACTAGAATAATAAAGTAAAGAGAATATTGTTGATGTGAAGGCATTGCGCTTGTATCTTGACAGGTTTCGGCATAAGTATCCACATTTAATCATACTCTGCTGTGATGTGTACAAGGGCATATCTTCTACTGATTAAATATAAATTGATAGCTTTTCAAATTTCAAACATTCGATCTAACGGCTTGTAACCACCATTTGTAGCTATTACGTTAAACTAAATTTTCTTTTTTGGTCTTGTATAAATCAGATTACTATCAAAATAATACATAATTAATTACCAATTGTATTTTTATATCTTTTCACGCAATCTTATATACATGTAAGTTTAATTTAATAAGGTAATGCATCATTTTTTTTTTACTTTAGTAAAACTACAAAACTAAACCTCATTTGACAACCAATGCAACAACATATAAATTGCATTCTAGAAAGTACTATTCACGCGGTTTATACAAATTAGGTCTAAAAGAACGAAACATAATTTCATTCTTTGTTACTGTACATAGAAACAGTTTCCGAGAATACTAGCCTTTAAAGCAGTGGTGAGAAAAAAATCTGATTACGGCGCTTAGCTACAAAAAGGAATTGCAAAGCGCTGTACACTAAGTCAATTATATAGACAACGACTGCATTCATTGAAACTGTATAAAGTCCATTATTTTTATAGTTAATTTCTTTGTAGGGTGGGTTTGTACAGAAAAAAGTTTATCAACGGTAATGAAAATATGTCCATATCTGTTTCTGCGACAGTTAATTACACAAAAGGTATTGGGTTGAGGGTATACGGAAATGTTAACTTTTTGATGAAAAAAGGCGAAATTTATGATTATTTAATTAAATGTAATGGAGAGTTTGTCAAAAAATACACTAACGAAAAGATATTTACAAAAAGGCAGTTTTTATAAGCTTCAACTTAACATAAGTAATACTATTTTTTCTGTTTTTGTATCCAGAAAAGCCAAGACGCTATCTTAAATGATCATTGTAGTAATAAAACGAAGACAGTTCTATTTTTAATATGATTCTATTCCTTATTCTACATGTCAAGAAGATGACATGTACTTGCTGGCCCATACTCTTTATAATACAAAAAAGTTTTTTAATAATTATTGTCATTTAACGAGTGTGTTATTCCGTTGACCGACTTTTGAATACAGTTGAAGCGAAAACAAAATATGCGATAGCTAAAATTAGTTTTAAACCTGTTTATGAATAAGGACTTAAATGACAAGGATAGTTGCAAAAAAGAAACGATAGTATATGATAGACAGTTATATGGTGACTACATTCGAAACAATCATATTTTTGAAAAGCAATCGGTCATGTTCTACCCAAACATCAGATGCTGAACCGCCGGCGTGTCAGTTTAGTCATGTCCATGGAATTGGTTGATGAAATTGATGGGTGCCACTTGCGTCATACGTGATAGGATGGTCGCCTAGACTACTCGTGCTATTGGATCGTTTTTATAACTGATATATTGAACTGAACTTCAATATCGTATGCACTAAATAAAACTATTTCAATTCAATTGATTTTTTTGTATTCCTAGGGTTCTAAAGGTACGATGCTACTTGACAACTATTAAGCAGATCACAATTAACTTAAAAGTATTCTAAAATATACTTGATACATATGACTTTATATTACCTATAGTCATAGTCATGACTTAATTCAACTTTGTGCCAAAAATTAAGAAAAAAATATTAAAAGTATATAAGTAAATGAGAACGACTGAACCAAACATATTTTTACGCCATATAGGTTTACATTATTTAATCAACATCATACAATTTTCTATGGACTTGATATTATAACATAACACATATTTCTATTCAAATACAAACGGTAATATAAAATGAGGTACTTTTGTTCGCTCCACATCAAATATATCATAGTAATGTAATTGCCTACACAGACGCTTAGCTAAACGTACTCACTAACAAGATTATTTTTTCAGCTGTGAGCTGTAGCAATATATCTATTTACGTGACCTGTCATTACCAAGCTACCTTGGATGTAACGTAATAAATACAAAGATAAACAATACGCAGGTCACAGGATAAACCTTAATACATTACACGATTAAATGTATTCATTTATTCTAGCCTGTTGGCTAGTGTCCTCAGTTTTTATTATTGCTTATATCGGGAGATTAGGAATCCAAAAACAATCCTTTTCCTAAAGCAATTTTTCCTAAATAATTCAGCATTGGACGCCAGCAACTATCATAGCTCCGATTTTTTAATAAGTTGTTTCTCCTCATATTACCTCTAACAAAAAATTTACCCAAGCCTATTAAAAACATACAACAAATGCCTGAAGCATTTGTACATGTGTACACAGTTTTAATATTGCCATACTTCACTACTTCGCAAAATATTTTTTGTATCTTACAAAGCAAATACGTTGGTTTTCCTCACGTACGAGCACAAAATGTTACAGACATGATTCTTATTCGCTTACATCCATAAAGTTTACATTCCACGCTCGGGTTTCTGACTAGCTACATGATTTGAGTAACTCATCATAAATTTAGAGGAGAATATTCAATTCTACAGCAAATCTTAATTTAGAATCAAGATTATAAATATTCACAACAAACCAAAAAGCTTTCAGCAATAATACGAAGAAAAATCACCGACGCTCCGCAAATGTCCGTCCTAATCTTTTTATAAAATGCTGATATTTGAAATGCAAACTCGACACGATTCAAATGCATGCATATAGAATGGGACTAACGACAGATATCAGGCTTAATGTGAGTATAAAAGTCTTTGATGTAAATCCAACTTCACTTATTATTAGATCGAGTTCCACTTGTAAACTAAACACTTAAACTAACTTGTAATTTAACACCAGGAGGTATGAAGCGTCTAACATTTATTAGTTTAAAGAAAAACTAAATTTAAAGTTATTTCTTCATACTAAAGTGAAAATGACAAATTGCTAGACTTGTTTTTTTATTTTTTTATATTTCATAAATTACTTTTTTTATAATACACCCAAATTCTATACAAGTATATAATAAATAACATTCGCGATATTTCATTGGCTTGAAACCTGTCACAAACATGACATAAGTATTGTTCATATTACAATAGCTACATTTTCGAAATAAATTCTAGGGTACCGGCATAATGTAGATATACTTCAAACGTAATGGAAAAAGGAATCTAGTCTTTACAGCCCTAACAATGGACTATTCAGTACAATGCCATCAATTTACTCACGATGATCGGTGTCGTCTATTATGCGAGTTGGTTGGGCCAACGAGAAACTGTTCCTTATCTGGGCTGCACTTCACTCATTATCGATGGCATTACTGCCAGAAAAAATAGACATCGCCTTAATAAATTAATTAAAAAATAGATACCTATTTCAACTGGTGGTAGGTCTGTCATATTATGTGAGAGGCCGCCTGGGTTGGTACTACCGCAGTGTCTATTTCTCCCCCTAAACAGCTGTGTAAATGCATTATTGTATTCCGGTTCGAAGGAAATTGTAGCCAGAGTGACTACTGGACATATTGGGACTTAACATCTTATGTCTCAGGGAGATGTATGTATATGATGATGTATGAGCGCAGTGGAAAACCATGTTTTGCTTTGTAATTTATGGTGTTGTTTGGTTTTACTACTGTCCATGAACGATCCTATCGTCCACCATCAGGCGGATGCCATGCTCGTTTTGCTATTTATCGCAACATTCTTTTTTATGATTAGCAATCCTCAAACAATCCTTTTCCTATAGCAATAAATCAACTATCCGCCGGATAGATTTTCCTCTCACATTTCTATTTTATGTCTCTTGTGTCAATCTTCCGATGACGTTCATGTGGCTTGCATGTTCCCATGAATTTTCCCTTTGTTTATCGTACCAGAGCGGCTTATTCAATTTTTATTACGGGATACACGGTATTACTTTGACAGGGTAGATATTCCTAGAATTGGAATAGAAGCGGAAATATTTGCCAGGCAAACTTTTATTCAGGCAATTCTAAAAAAAAGTGAGGTGAAATTTAAAATGAAGCCATTTTTACAGTGCTGGGATAGTTCTACTATTGAATATATTACCCACTGTCCTAACCTAGTGTGAATTTCTGGATATGAAATAACTAGTTCACAATGTTCAGAGTGACTCTTAGATGTTAGTCTACCACCATCAAAGTTAACGAGAGATCAAAAGCCCAGGAAACGTACGAAAAACCTTGGGTTCCACCAATTGAAATATAATATTCGCTATATGCGCTGCTCGCCCATTGGAATATAATAAAGCTTTAAAAACATAAGATTATGACATTAGTAGTAAAAAAGTAAGAGGCTTGGTGGCGGAATTAACAGATGAAAGGTAAGATGAATCTCTAAGAGAATGAACTACCTTATGAAAGTATGTCAAGTTGCGCCGGATGCGACCATCTTCAAGGGATGCCGCGTGGAAATTAGTTGCCATGTATAATAGTAAAATGTAACAGTATAATAACTACGCAGAATTTTCTATACCTACTGGGACGAAGTAATGACTATAATGCACTTCGCGGTAATATCAGTGCACACCAAATAAAGTCTCTGGCTGTTGAATGGTCATTCTAGTCGACACAGTTAAATATCTTTACTTAAAATCGGATATACATAAATATATGTATAATGAATTTGAATCGTGAAACACTTTCGCGGTTACTGTGACGAGCTGTCCATAGTTGTCCAGTAGCAGCAAATTATTAGGTTAATTTTAAACATTATAAAATTTAACTCGCCATATAATATGAAGCCACTTACCCTAAAGCATAACCATCAAACATCATTACACTTAAGCACCTTTAAAGCGTATAACTTTCCGTCCCTAAAAATTATAATTACACGTAGAAAAATATGAGCCGGTGGGAATAAGGCACATCCTTACTGTCCGCAATTTGCATATTAAATTATTTAGCCGGTTAGTTACCCCGGCTTCATAGGCCTGATGACCGGGATTATGTAAATCATAAGCCCGAGATACCCTCAATACAAGTCGTACGTGCGTCACAAATACACACGTGAAGCCGAAATATTGCATTCGTGGCGAAGTGAGATGCGGTTCTGGCAAATTGTGCACGCCGACGATTGGAAACCGTGTCGGTTTATATAAGATTTTGTAAAAGCAACAGTCAAACTTTGCTGCGTTGAAATGAGTGTTTGGTATGTTCCGTTTTGGTGACGTATGCAGTACTTTGACATTTGTCACGACTTAATGACCTTTTGAGTCGGGTTTTTCATTACTTGTGAGAATTCAGTACTAAGCATGCTGTGATTTTGGTTCAGTATTGTGATTGGTAAGCTGTATGGTAAAAGACTTACCTATTATCACATCTTGGAACGGAAATATATAAATATACGATGATTTCGCAAAATAATTCTTCATCATTCATTTCATTCATTTTGAACTTCCTGTTTGAAAACATTTGTAATATTTTCAGCTATCCATCAAAAATATTCGACGAAATACATTTTTATAATCCTCACTTTACTTAAACAGAATATATAATAATACAAATAACATTTAACCCTATTTTTTCCACACAATACCATATACCTTCCGAGATTCGACAGACGGGTTAACGCGTCGTGAACTATTTTCGCATGAAATGAAATTGTACTCGACAGAACATTATTCAACGTTGAATAAAGAAGGTTTTGTGGGAAGTCGATATGAGATGAAAAAATACGGAAATAGATATGGTTGATTGAGTGAAATGTATAGTTCATATTAAACTAGAGTACCAATAAAATAATATTCCCAGTAACCACATCTAATCTTGAATCCCACAGTAAGGAGCTAACTATAGTACAGCGGGAGTCAGAAAATGCGAGAACTCTTCTTTAAGACACAAAACTTATTATACTTGTTGAACATAGGTACAACTTTTGTTTCGGTACAGCGCAGAAACAAGTATCATATTATAATTTTCATCCATCCTTTTTAGTATCCTATAATAAACGATTTTTAATATTGAGTGAAATTGATAACATTACAAATAATGTAGGCAGGCTCCAAAAACAAAAAAATATAACAAGGTAAAAACAAAAGGTGCTATATCTCCGTCTAAATTTAAAAAAACTCAGCCTTATAATATTAGTTCTGTAACTTTACCTAATTAAATAATAACATTATTCCTGCTTGTTTGTTTTTTCCAAATTATAAAAGACACAGGCGTCTCATATAATGATTATATTACAATTAGTAGGAACGAAAAACTTTGATGTCTAAAATATTATCAAGCAGCAGTGTAAAATCACCGCTATGTCTTGTTTTGAATGACATTGTAGCCGGTATAAACTAAGCAGGGAAAGCTTCGATCAAATATACACTAGATACAACATGAGCGCTTAGAAAATGGCACCAAAAAAGAGTGCTTAAGCACTCTTTCGCCTTCAGTCACGCACCGACCGTTGCATCTAAAACGTCGTAAAACTTTAGACAATATTATTTGAAAAGCTACTTTAAGATCCAGGAATAAGGTGGAATTTGTGTTGATATATTTGGAATATGTGATCTTTTTGTTTACTTTTTTTAATGTCATGCATCGGTGCCACTTTTTAACAGAACTTTTACAGGGAACTGTGTATCTAGTGTATATTTGATCGAAGAGGGAAAGTAACCAAAAAGTTATAAAGCTGCAATTAAAAGACGTCAATTCTAATACTTTGATAATGAGGAGCCCAATTCAGTTCCATGCTGTGCTTAGGAATGCTCTTTCTTTTTATCAGCAGATGTGACGCCCACCCATGCTCGTCTCATAATAGTTATAAAAAAGGTGTAGAATGGGGGCAGTGGTCTTAATTCTTGCCATTCAAAAACTATAGTTACAACAGTGCACCAACTATTACATGAACTGTTCTTTCTCGTATCTACAAATACTAAATAAAATAAATAAATAACACCCAACAGTCACATACATAGTCCTGACCCCACACTAAGATCGAGTCTCGTGTCGTGGGTATCAGGAACTACGAAGAGACTTTTCGGTCTCACAAACACCCAGACCCGGAAGAAATATTTGTGGGCCGCACAAACATTTCTCTCGGTGCGGGGATCGAACCCGCGGCCTCTCGTTTCACAGGCGGCGTCTAACCAACTGCGCTACGGAGGCTGTCAATACTCAAAGAAAAAGATACTTATATTCTGAATATGTACAAAAGACATTGAAATTATTCTCGCCAACTTGAAGATATGTCACAAACTATCGCCTTACATAACTTTTGTAGCGTATCGAGATCGACGTAATCGCTCGTAGCTCCATAAATTATTTAGTCAGCGACAAAATAAAGTAGGGTCAGGGTTGAATTTCTCAGATATAATCTCTTTATTCCCACGCCTATGGAGGGCGCACAAAATGCTGGGAAAACTAATAAACACGTAACATACGCGCTTAATATGATTGTGTTATGTGAGAGTCTTAAGGAAAAGACACACGCTTTGTTGGTCTCGGACACGTGGAATGCATGAATAAAGAGAAAGACATAACATAAAATAATAATAAATATGACGAAGAAAGTTAAAAGAATACTTAAGGACCATCTTTCCGTACATTCCATACGATAGGTACACTTAGACTTAAGTATTTCTTCATCATGAAAAGGTTTTGGCTCTTATCCACAACCCTGCCCCAAATTGGATTTACGGTTAAATTTATTAGACCAATGGCCAGTCTAATGTCCCAATTTTCAAGACCTCCTTTACACTTATGTGACCTTTATTGCTAAAGCCTTAAAACATAGTATAGGATAAAACCTAACACACGTTTTATGAGGTAATAACTGAAAACGCTAGAAGTAAAAAGTAATCATTCATTTGAATACATGCGAGTAATGGATCTGTCACACTGATGGAACAATATTTGGCATGGATCAATCACATCAGGTTAAATAGTGCACTATGAAAATGCAAATTTTCATTTTGACTGTCAAGTAACTTTCTGACGGGGTAATGTTATTAATAAAACAAATAAAAAGTATAATGGTAAAAGGCTTATGCTAGCATAATATATTTGCATACATAATGTCAAATCCAATCCAATTTAAAGCAAGACTCAAGTAATAGTTTAACATCCTAACAATTTAATAAACTGAAAAGTTTATTCAAATGTACAACCTAAAAATTGAAACTAACAGTTGGATAATAAATAACATTTTTATATTTGAGAGCACATTTATTGGGGAATATTATACTTATTATATTTCACAGCAACTTCCAACTCAAGGAAGCTACGTAAAAATGAAAATAGTTCAATATTAGAATTAATGTGTTAAAGCCAGATTGATTTTATGACTGATATTGATGTACGCAAATTATGTCCAATTCACACGGGGAGAGTTTGTCATAAGCATAAGATAACAGAATTAACAAAAGTTGCATCGTGTTAACATTTGCCGTAACGTGATTAACTATGGCGGTTATGTCATGCAACAATGGTATACGATTGTCGCTGCAGGAAACTTAATTAATTTAATAACCCAGACAATATCCAAAGTATAAATGTCCATCAGTACACCGCATTAACAATTAGCCAGCATGACGTACACAAACTTTGCCGCAACAAAATTGTTCCAACTCGCAATTCACGTCAGACTCCAAATTAACCAAGTGTTAACCTGTCACACTGACAGAAGCAACGTAAATTACTTAACTAGTTTGCGAAGAGTACCTGAGATGTCGTGTTACCGAACCGGATCAATTCGTCTCGCAACTTCGTAAAGCATCGGTGAAATAAGCGGATCTCGTTTCTTGTAGACAAAGTTATTCTGGCGAGCTTAACCGCATGTACCGATCTAGATCTGTCTGTTACACTATTAGTTCCTAGTTTACCAGCGTGTCTTGGTAGTTCCGTTTATAAATGTTAAAATATTTCTACGACTTAGCAATGTTTTATGGTAAAATAACTGCAGGGGCAGGAAATGATCAGAGGTTTTTGTTCAAAATGATGATGAGGTTATGCTAAAATAATTTCTAAAAACGCATCGATACTTCATCAATAATAATCCTTCAGATTCACGTGCGATTATTCTTTATGTTTCAAGCGCTAATCCTAATAGGCTTAGATGAAACATAGAACATACAGGATATAATTTGTAAGCATTGACCCAGGCATGAGGCAACGCACATCAAGCCGCTAGTATCTCAAAATTTAATTCTAAATTAATAACACTAATCCATAATCCTATTTTTCATTTCCTGCTGCCTCCTCTTCAGTTTTTGTAAAGGCTGTTCTTTATATCTTAACAAGGGGTTAAAATAGCTACCATGACTATGTCGGTACAATTCGTAACTTTATTAAACAAAAATAAGATATATATTTTTATCTAATCTAGCTATCTATAAATATAATATGCACCTTATTGAAACATAAATTGCACCGAAATATCCAATGATGTCTCTTGTTAAAGAAATTTAAATTAAGGAGAACGGCTGATAAACGCTATTACAAATAAGTCCGTATACCTGTTTCCACCGTATATCCATCATAAGTAATGTTTTAGGCGGGAGTTCTTAATATTCTTGTGCCAACGACTGCGACGCTTGCCGTTTCGAGACACCAATAGAGTCTGAAAATAAATCATCCTGACAGGTATTACTTACATGCCGTAATTATGTAACGTGGTATCCAATACAAATATATTTCATGAAGACTTGACTTTTACAGCTCGTTATAGAAAATGTATGTTATTTGAACATTGAATAGGCTTGATTGGTGTGTTTTGATGAAATTAGAATAGTGTCTGAGGATATTCCCATTCCATTTCCATTACTATGGTGATTCCATAATAAATTGAATATTTTTTAGGTTCGCAAATCATCTTCGGCCCACTCTTATCCTACAACTCCCTGGAAATGACATGGATATTCAGTCTGCCTACTTGCCTGCCTGAAATCAAGGCCCTCTATAGTTTCTTCTGAACTCTGAAAAATGACATGAAATTTTGTACAACATTTCGCCCTAAAACTCATGCTAAAACAGAATACTGTCAATTCCAATACAATTCCAAAACACATTAAGCAATTTACCATTTCCGGCCAAAATTGTCTGCGTCCGGTCGACCTAATATTATTGTGTTTCCTTCGGGAGCATTTCGTAAATGTTTACACATCTAATCTTTGTACAACAAAGTAAACACCGCAAATTGCTACAGTTGATTCCAAGTTGACTTACTCATTATTTATTCACTATCCCGCTTTACAATTCTATGGCCAGCAACCGACTTAAATATTAGCTATTGTGGTTGCTTCAAAGTATATTAAAACGAGTAAAGTACAACTAAAATAGCCAATGTACAAACTAAGCCAGAAAGAGCATTTAAAATGCGTCCCGGCATTTTAAAATTCTGCTGAGACTTAAAAAATCTACAAAAAACTACGGCTGCCGAATACTTAAGTAGTGTTAAAAATGTAGGGAAGCTAAAAAGAAGTTTTAAAACAGTAGAAGCGAAATAGATAAATAATAGACAACTGATAATACCAATTAAAAGTACCCGCCGGGATCCTGATTAAACTCTAGAACATCGAGCTCAAGTGAAAGTAATCAAGAGATATCGCTTGGAGCACGATATCCTCGCAATTGTTGCTAGAAAACTATATACACTTTTTATTCTAGGTGCAGTACATTTTGAAATTTCATTTTGCTTAAATACTTCCGCACAAAATCAACCTAAACTGCATTCGGTGTCATGAAAATGTCCCTCTCCAAATCCGAAGTGATATCGGAGACGCAAATATCAGTTCTAGAAGCTTGCACACTCAATTTGAAAGGTTTTCTCGGATGAGACGTCACTTTGCTCTTTAGATAATCTTGGCATGCCTTCCTGTTCGTGCAAAAATGAGTTTCCAGTGTAATAAAGAAATTCTATCGCATCGATATGAACTCCGCCAGTCTGCCGGACTCTTTATAACTTTTGTTTATCTGTCTTTTCTATCTCATGGACATAATAACGTTTGATAAAAAATTACGACGATTTTGTCCCAAAACCAAAAACAAAGGATACAAGCGCAAAACACAGCCGGATTTTCTCAATTTCATTTAAAAGAACCACAGTAATTTGTTTGCTCCACTCCGCGAAACGAGTTAAAACGAATTTCAGTACGTTACCAAGCGCTTAACATTCTTCATGGAACCTAATTTTGTTACTGATGAATACAAAACGAATTTATCTTTTTTCGTATTGAATGATTATTTTTTTTCCAATTTGGGGAGACGTGGATATGGTCTGACAATGTCGGTGGGGGAAATAACGTATAAAATTCTATGCATTTAGTGCTACGTAGGTTTTAGATTGTAATATGTTTCTAGAGGAATATAGTAGCGTGTAAAGAGATACCATTTGAATATTTATTCATTATTGTAATACCATTATTAATGTTTTTGGCTGATTGGTGTGAGAAAGATCTACTTTATAGAGAATATTTTTTCCGGCTCCTTGTGACAAAATTACTAATTAGTAATTACGTTTTGTGCTACATTTATTTTCAAAAAAGTAAAGGTTCTCGATGCATCGGTATCTTTTTTGAGTGCATCGTTGATGCCTTCGCCCTTCAGTATTCCCAACATTAAAAAACACCTATAGTGAATAGTCATTCCCAACAACATGGTTTATTTAGAAAGGCCATCTATCAGCTTAGTTTCTACATCAATCGATTGCCCATGTGACTTGATTGTCACGTGTTGGAAACAATCTTGACTAAACTTTTCTCAAAGTATTATGCGCGAACATAAAAAAAAACAAACGAAAATTGGAACAATTGAGTAGTCTCCTATATATAAGTATTTTAATAGTCAACAAACGTATAACGAACTCTGCTTAACATTCGCACAATCTTGCAATTGTAACAAGATAAGAAGGTGAATCAGTAGTTGTCAAGCGAAGTTTAATGTTTGTAGGAAAACATTAAGGACACGAGAAGTGGTCAAAGTTGGTCGCGGCTCAGGCATAAAGTCCACAACTTCATCTTAATTCTGAGTGGCGTCCATTAGCCAGTAAACTTTGCAAATGCGACGTAACGATGCGCGCTCTCGAATGCGCGCCTGCCATGTTTTTCATAGCATTATCGTTTATCACCTCCGAGTCTTGCTATTTCAATAACTAAATAAAATGTCTGGTTGTTTGATATACAAAATTGAGTACTCTATAAAACTAATCTTTATTTGGATATCTTTTGCCTATATTATTAGTGTTTGCTAAATGAATTTAGAAAATGTTTATATGGCAGACTATATCAAACACCGCATAGACGTTCAAATAGTTTACAAGACTATTTATTTAAACTCTATACCAGAAATTTGTACATTAAGTATTTTGTTAACAAAACAATTAATTTTCATTGGTTTGATGACATCGCCCCATAAGTCGACGACTTGAAGGCTTTGTCAAAAAATGACTGAATACAAATTAAATATTAGAATATGTTGACAAAATAAATCAGTACACCTGAAATGCTTGAAAATAGAAATGATTGAAAATAATATCATAATAATTAAGGAATCTATCATTCCTCAAACAATTATGATAAACATTAATTATATTTTACTCTTTTATTTAGTTTCACGCAATCGGTATCTGCAACAATGCTCGACTTTTATTAAAGCAATGACTCCCAAGGCTAATTACCTTCATGTTTTGTATTTGCTAAAAAAAACTGAAGTAACAGTCGGTCGTTAGTCATCTCTGTAATAAGCGTCAAAATGATTTATTCCTTCCTCACTTATTGGAGTGAGCAGCGTTTTACCATTTCATTTCTCTGGTACATCGTTGTTTTGTTTAGGGTTCGATAAACGTACAAAATGTTAAAAGTTTTTGATCAACCTGTATACTGGCATGGATACAGGGTGGTTGATCCGATACATTTTGAAATTTTTACATCAAATGTCGTACGTAAAACTTCACTAATGTGCCTAGCTACTCCACGAAATGTAGGAATCCTCAATCGTACGTCGTAACCATAGATTAAGTTCCGAGCAAATGATAAGTATAATATAGCAAATATAGCATAAAGAATAATATTGATTTTTAGAAGCGGAAAACTTATATCTTCCTTCGGACTTCGAACATCCGAATATTCGAACTTCGTATCGGATCATAGAGTAACACCGCAGGCTAAATAAAATATCGATGGAAGATATCAGATGATTTTTCAACGCATAGACAAACATGACTAATAGGCCAAGAGCCCGTTAACATCAGGCCTGATTAATTATACCGGGCATGTCAAGAAAGTGACCGAAAACGAAGTGGAGTGATAGTTTTAGTGACTAGAAACACAACGCAACTTTTTAGGTAATGTCGTGTTTGGGTGATAAATTCATAATTTTCGCTAAAATATTAATATAAATCCTTGCATAACATAGCGTCGATTAACATAAAAGGGCCTAGATTATTATTTTAGGAAAACCTATGTACTGAACACCCAAATACGACGACAGAAAAAAAACAATTTTTTGAGTAATATTGCAACCGAAACCATTCTACCAACTTTATAGTATAAATGTTGCATTTATGTAAATATTTCTTAGGCTACTATAAAAACGTGTTTCCTTGGTAGCCAGACACTTTTGCTAGTTCTTTCAACTTTTCAGACACATTAAAGTTGATCTGTACCAAAGCCACAACGATTTAAGCTTCATATGCCTACGTTATATGCATACGCAAATAAACTTGCGGCTTTTATAAATGACGAAGGTTTGACGAACACGAAATCTACGTTTTAATAATGTCACACCACTGCTTCTTTGTTTTCGGAAACTTCTAGCTGGCCGAATTGATGACAATTACCCAATAATGGCCTTTATATTCTTTTTCATATTTATTTGACATTCTTATTTTGGTACGATTATAAAATTATAATTAATTCATCATATCTTATATTATTATTTTGAATTAATTCTTTAATTTATAAGCTATTAAGCAGTTAAATTACATCAAAATTTATTTAGTAGTCCATCCTCACACCATTTTATACTTAAAATATTAGTAGGATATTAAATAAGCTACTTATTGCCAGCCTTTATAAACTTGTCGTCTCGTTGCCTCATTATATTTTTATATAAAGTAGTAGCTTATTTTAACTTGACTAAGAGAAAATTGCAACCGGAAACCTGTAAAAACTTCTATAGTAAAACTTACGGCTTCTTTTATAGAAAAGCTTATACTAGTTAATAGCGTTAAAAGGCTTAAAATCCAAAAAGGTAATGACGATGCTAATTCCACCCGTGGTGGCAAAAATGTTGAGCCTCTAACAACTTTATAATATGTAAAAAGTGGTCAGAAACCGATTATTGGCGAAATTATATGAAATCATATGTAAAATATTTCCACAAAATTACGCCTTATTCTGAACCGGTCATATACGATGGATCAAAATTCAAAAGCAATGGAAATGGCCCGCTGCGCTGTAAATTTAACAGTCTTGGCCTCCAGCCTGTGAGCATCCGAAAAAGCTGGCCTAACATAACATTGTTGTGTTTCGGATTGAAGGACATTATAGCTAGAGTAATTACTGGACATATTGAGACATATCTCGTGTCTCAGGATGGCGAGCGCAGTGGAAAGTCATGCATTGCTTTGTAATTCAAGGTGTCGTTTGGTTTTGCGACTGTTCATGAGCGGTCGTATCGCTTACCATCAGACGAACGGCATGCTTGTCTCGCCATAAATTGCAATAAAAAAATAAATAAAATACAGTAAACAAACATGATGAATATGACTTGATGAACGAATTTATATTAGTTTAATATCATGCAACTATTCCTTGGGTTCCTTGCATAAAATATGGTATTCAATTTATATTTTTCGGTTGTTGCAGTTTTATCGACAGAAGTCGATGATGGTGAACCCTACCTTCACATCATGGCGAGGTCCACGGTCTACAACACCGGCGAAAGGAAAGCTATATACTGCAAAGGACGTAATTTAGCAGAGGTAAGAGAAAACCTTTCAGAAGAGATTTGTATGGATCCGTTATTTACTTCAAACAAATATGTTTTGTAAAAATTTGCCCGATACGCAGGCATACAGTTATCCACATATATTTATTTAAACTCCAATTGTAGTGAAACCGCAAAGTCTCGAATAATGCTTAAAACCACAACACGAGACTTGAATCTCAGTGTAAGTACTAATGTGACTGGTCTATTTAACCATCTATTTGTTACAGGATATAAAATGGTACACCCCCTCGAACAAGGTTGTCGAGGCGCGTTCTACCAAGAACCCCAGGGTGTATGTGGAGAAGACCAACGATCACGGCATGGTGGCGCTCATGATCCAGTACATCAAAATCCAGGATAGCGGCAACTGGACTTGCAAGTCCGGCAACCTCAGCGAGACCATTGAATTTTTCGTCGGAGGTCTGTATTTGTGAAGCAAAACTTCTTTCTTTTGCCTTTATGGCCTAGTGGTGGATTAGAAAGATCAGGTCTATAATATGTATATATATCTTATACTGGTAGGTCTCTCATATTTGAGAAGCCGCCTGGGCTGGTACCACCGCAATGTCTGTGCGTCTGTCACAATCAAACAAGATTGGTGAACTATTGGTGGCACTATTAAAACCTTCGCCTACCACTTCGAGAATGATGTCGTTAGTTCGTGTATGTGTGTAGAATTTTGTTTATATATGTATATATTCATTTATTATTTTAAGATTAGCTGAGCGTTCACAGCTCCAAAATCAATATTCAAGTAGCTCCAAAGTTTCCGCCACTATCATATTACCTATTAGTCCGGGATAAGAGATGCTATCAAACTTCCGTAATCGGTTTACTTTGTAAAACCTTTTACCTCACTTTAACATAATATTAGATAGTCATACAATAAAAAATATATAAATAATCCTAAAAAAACAATATAAAAATGTATAAAAGCGAGCACGAGGAAACATCTTAATAGTGAACAAAAACACCCAACGGAAATAATTTTCAATGAAGCATCTTGAGAGTGTAATATTTCAGTCAATTTCAAGTCAAATTAACATTATGTTGAATATTTACACTGCGGAAGACGAGATTAAAAATAATAATTCTCGAGAGACCGTCGGGAATTACTACGACGCAGGACCGTAGGTAATAGGATAATATTAGTATAATTATAATTTCAACCTATCAAACTTTTCTTGTAACTAAAAATTGGATCTTGTTACTTCTATCGCGAAATTGAATATGTTAATCAAGATAAACCTTCCCGATCCCAGGTTTACACCTATGTACCCATATATTTATATTATTTATTTATTTATTAATTAAAGTAAAGGAAACAAACAGTAAAAAGTATAAAATTAAAATTAAGAGAGATGATATAGAAAAACTTAAATCAACAAAGTTTCCACTATCTATATTTATTTATCAATCTTTGTTCTACACTAATTTATTATAATAACACAAAGAGATAAACTAAAATACAACTATACTATATTATAACTGATTAACTTGATGGCAGCAATCTATATTCTTTCATATTCATCACAATCATCTTTAGCGCCGCGCCGGGAAATTCACAGATGTACTCCCTAAAACAATTTTCTTAGCAAGTTATCAGAAACAGCCTGCATCCAAAAACTTCTGGTAACGTTTATTAGGTCTGCCCACCCTAATTTTGATCAGATATTGATCCTCAACGGCATTTAAATAATGTGTACTATAATTTCATTACAACATTGACAAGTTTTTTAATTTGATTTCAGAAAAAGCCAATATCGCTGAGAGAAACGTAGACCTTTTAGGTGATGAAGGCAAATCAATTAAACTTACTTGTGAAGCCAAAGGATATCCAACTCCAGTCGTGGTTTGGTACAAAGCTGATACTTCACCCCCCACCCCTATCCATGGTAAATATCATGTAATAATATTTAAAAAAATATATTATTTAATAAATATCGGACTTCGAAAAAGGTTGCGGTTTACGTCCGGCTGTATGTATTTTTGAAATTTTTGTTTCAATATTTAATATTTTAGCAATATGGGTGGTAAACCACTCGTATGCTACGGAAAGAAACTGCTGATTTGTTTATTTCTGCCGCAAAGAAACATTGCACAAATAAAAACGGTCTTGAAACCTACCATCAAGTCTGTAATATGCTTGTTCAAATATTCAAAAACCCACTACATATTTTAAAACTGATATTATATACCCTCCAATCGATGCTGGACATGAAAATGCATATAAACGTGTAATTTCCAGAGGACCCAACGAAGTACATCATTAGGGCTGACAACTCGCTAGAAATTAAAAATCTGAACCACGCTGACGTCGCTCCGTACGTATGCAAAGTGAGACAAAAGGCTTTGTCTCATTACACCGACAAGACGGTACATCTCGCCGTACAACGTAAGTATCGGGATAAAAAACGTCCATAGAACTCCGCTAAGAGATGAACATCAAGGGTATTTAGTTTCACCATTATTGCTTCAAATGAAAATAGTATAGATAGAAGATGCTTCGGAAGTGCTTAAGAAAAACGAAGCAAGAAAGGAATCGGTTTTAAAATAGGAATTGTTTCATTCAATGTTAAGGATAAAAAGACGATTATTTAATGGAAGTCCGATATGTATATCTAACCATTGTGGGTAAAAGATTATTAATAAATAAAGATATTATTGTACTTTAAATTTTTTAACGGTATCTAGTAACATTAATAGTTTGTTTTGTTTTCGTTACCATTTCAGTGATCGCCCGCATACAATTTAGATTATCCTCTTAAGATAATCTTTGATCTACATATAGTAATTGGTTTATAATAAAATAGTGGAATTAGCTTCGGTGAAGTGAATAGTAGAATCCTGATAATATATGTCTGTAAATGATATCTACGTTAATTTTAACATGCACCCTAGACACTGTAATCCCACTATATCCCTAATATAGAACCGGCAATGGAAAATCAGTAATTTCACATAATTTAGGTCGCGTTTATAATGTGACCGAGATAATTATCCAATCGTTGCTGTCGACAGTAAATTTTGTGCATTGTTCATACAACGTTGAGTTAATTTAATAGAAGATTTATTAGATTGGTTTTGAAACTAATCCAATAATATAATTAGTAGGAAATTATTATCATTGTTTGTTTACAGATAAACCTATCATGTACAACCAACTCACAAAAGCCACAATGTACAAGACTGAAGAAGTTTACGCTATTGTTAATGAAACGTGAGTAATATTATTGTTTGTGTCTATTATTGTATTATATTATGACTGCCTTGGTGACGCAGTTGTTGTAGGAACGACTACGAAGCTGAGGTCTCGTGTTTGAATCCTGGGTCGTATAAACTGATATTGGATTTCTCTATTCATTATCAACCCGAAGTCAGGCTTTTGTGTCCAATATGGCGATAGACTCGCAAGCTTTCACATTGTGGAACGGAACAAACAAGGCAAACTGGTAGCACTTATGCCTACTCCTTTTAGGAAGACAACTATTTCTGCGGTCAGGGAGTAAAACAAGCTTGATTGGTTTTTGAACTTCATACACTTAGAAGGAAAGGTTTTATAATGAATGTCGGAGTTCATTTGCTTCATCACATTCATTATTTGTTCTGTTAGTAGTACATTAGAATCCAATTTGTGATAACGTTTTTATTGTTGTCGTAACTTATTAAAAGATTATTACATTAATTTATTAGATGGATATGTTTTCCTGTAATTCACTGGTGGTAGGTCTCTCATATGTGAGAAGCCGCCTGGGTGGGTACCACCGCAATGTCTATTTCTCCCGCCAAACAACAGTTTAAATGCACTGTTGTGTTTTGGATTGAATGATATTATAGCCAGAGTAACTACTGGACATATCGAGACTTAACATCTTGACTCAGGATGGCGAGCACTGTAGAATGCCAAGCATTGCTTTGTAATTCAAGATTTTGTTTGGTTTTGCTACTGTTCATGAGCGGTTGTATCGCTTACCATCAGGCGAACGGCATGCTCGTCTCGCCATTAATTACAATTAAAAAAATCGAATATTAAGCATAGTCTTCTTATTTACTTCCTGCAATCAATAAAATTCGCTTGTGTCATTTGTAATTAAAATGTTCGTGTTGTATTTCAGTAAGAACATCACGTGCAGTGCCATCGCCAACCCTCAGGCAGCATACTACTGGTTCCGGCGGCCAAAGAATGGCGAAGATATACCCATCACGGACCCAGACATGGTTAGTAAGAAAAAAAATATTATTTCTTCCAGGATTCAGGATAAGCAGTGTACCTAAGAGTGTGGTAGATCTATGATTTAATCTCAGTGGGCAGTTCTTTTTTTTCCTATTACTAGACTGAATTATTTTCTCAGTTGTCAGATCTTTTTTATTCGCTTCACATTTATTGTTTGTAGAAAATATTTTTTTGTCACACAGCGATTTTTTGACAAAAATATAGTTGTAATTTACGTCTCATCACTATCATCATCTGCTAAAATCAGACTTTCAAATATTGCTATATCTATATGTTCGAACTTCCACTCCGTAATAAATAAATTAATATTATTTTTCAGTTCTACACCTCCGAAGATGGTTCATTCTCCATTCTCAAACTCATGATCCATGACGATTCTGATATTGGCCAGTACATGTGTTTAGCGAACAACACTAAGGGCCAAGAATCCATTATCTTCGACGTTGGACTCGGCGATAAACCTAATCCACCAGACTACGTAAGTATACATTTTCTCTTAATGTAAAATAAACTTCGTTCTATCATTGTTAGTTTGTTGATCAGATTTATATAATAATAATAATAAACTCTTTATTATCACACCACAAAACATAAAATAAAAATAAGATGTACTGTACATTAGGTGGAACAATTGGCGGCCTTATCGCTAAAAGCGATCTCTTCCAGGCAACCATTCATTATATTACATTGCTTTAGTATAATATTCCACGATCCAACGTATTTGACAGCTTTTATAGCGCAGTTGGTTGAGGACTGACCAAGAGAGGCTGCGGGTTTGATCCCCACAACAGAACCAATAATTTTATAGCCCCAAGTACTTCTTTTGGTCTGGTGATTGTGAAAAGTTATCTCGTAGGTTTTAATATCCTATACAGTAGGTTATGTTATCTCAATATCAGTACAACGTGTACGACTGTTGGAGGTATTTAGTATAACATAACAAGTCAAGTCAAGGTCAAAGATTACTAAGCCGAGGTCTCGAGTTTGAATCCCAAGTTGGACAAAGTGATATTAGATTTTTCTGTTCATCATCAGCCCTTAGTCAAGAATTTGTGCACTATATTATGACTATAGGGTTGCCCTCTATCATATCCTGGGACGGAACACAAAGTCAAACCGAGGGTGACCTAGTAGCCCCCTGTCTACCCCTTCTGGGAAAAGGCGTGAGTTTATGTATGTATAAAAGGTCAAGAAGATACACGGGGTGAATCTCAATATACAAGAAATTAATCTTTCAATATTTCTAAATATAAATATTTTATTTTTAGGTGACCTTGTACAGCGCCAACGCGTCTTCGCTGACATTTAATGTAACGTGCTACTCTTGTCCAACGGAACTGAGTGAATTCGTGGTTGAGAATCCAATGAACCTTACCATTAAAGGTACCAGTATCTAATCCAATATATTACTTATTCTTTGTCAACAACTTTATCCGAAAGTCTTGCTCAATGTTTATTAAAAAGTATAAATTATTTTTGAAGTTTATTTTTAGTAAGTAGACATATTGCTGTAACAATTAAATAAATCATGACTTTTTAGTTCATATTTACCATATGCATACAATGACCCATGTATTTTTACAAATCATGACTTGCGTATATACTTTTCGCGAACTTCTTTATCATTAATGCCTTATTTTCTACGCTGTTTACAAATGCTGCGCGTACAATTTTTTTAAGTGGTCCACCTATATTTCCTTTTGATTCAACATTAAAGAAGCCGGTTTCACATTACAATCCAAAGTTCGTTTGTAAAAATTCCTTTCCTTTGTTATCACTAATTAATTAATTATTACAGGATATTGAAAATTACTCTCGTGTTCCAGGTTTCGCATTTCAACTCGTGCCTGTAGAGGCCGAATTCGATGCAGATTGGGAGAAAGCTACAACATTCAGTGTGAACATTGATACGCCTAACAGTAAGTTTCATTTATATTCTTTTCCTTTTTTTTATTGCTATGAATGACGAGACGAGCATGCCATTCACATGATGGTAAGGGTTACAAAGCTCATGGACAGTAGAAAAACCAAAAAAGACCATGAATTACAAAGCAATGCTTGACACTCCACTGAGACAAGCTGTTAAGTCTCAATATGTCCAGTAGTTTCAGGCTACAATGTCTTTCGAACCGGAAAACTACAGAGCATTTACACTGCTGCTTGGTGGGAGAAATAGACATTTCGGAAGTACCTACCCAGGCGATCTCTCACATATAAGAGACCTACCACCAGTGAAGTTTTGTCCTATCTGGAATAAATAGCCAATACCAGTTCCCCTTTTCTAGTTAGAAAAGTTACAATTTTGTAAAATACTTCATTATGTCACAACAGTAAATACTGATAAGTTAATGGAAGTACAATAAGATAATACAGTGGTTCATAACCGGTGGTCCGCGGACCACTGGTGGTACCTGGAAGCATAGATTAGTATTATATACAGAGACCTGGAAGGTTCCCAAGTGGTCCGTGAAGCCATCCTATGGTCAAACTTGAAATAATAATTTTGTGAATGTTATATTAATGGATATTTAGAAAAACCCTTTATTAATTCACATTTCGGTGATGTTTTAACATCTGTATGTTAATAAAGTACCAACATTTTAATGCATTGGTGTGATTGTTCAAACCAGTCAACCAACTGAGTGATCAATGGCTAGACAAAAATTTGTCAAATGGCCTCTCATGAGTAAAAGGTTATGAACCCCTAAGATAATACGACTATTGCTTTTGTTTTTTTCCTGATGGAAGTACGACATATTTGTATTTATGTAACAGGCAATCAAATCAGGATAATATATAGCTTATATAAACCTATGTCCTCAATAAAAATATTTCATGATTATGGACCTATAGAATCACAGCCTTAACAACAACAAAGCCGATATTTCTAACAACAATATTGTTATTTCCAGATACATTATACACAGTGGGGCCGCTCGCCAACACCACAAAGTACCACGCCAGGGTTGCCAGCATCAACGCCGCCGGCCTCTCCGAGTGGCTTCTCATCACGCCAAACCCTGAGACCACCAGCGTCGCCTCTTCCATCATCAGCTCACTGATCCTTCTCATAGCCGCTTGCATCCACGCTTGTTACTAAACCGCTTCCTCAGGATAATTGGTGTCTACCGTCATTTGTGATATTTAACACTCCATCAGTTAATACTGTAATTATATCCTTAGTTATCAGACTATCTATTTATTTAACAGTAGAAACAGTTGTTAATATTTTTTAGTTATTAGCGTCTCGTGTTAGCAAATGATGCCAAATATCGTTCAGACTTAAGATACATTATCCCCAACATTCCAAGAATGTAGATAGATTTAATTTGAATTAAAGTAATTGTCTATTATTGAAGTTTTAAATAATTGTTAAGTGTTCAATTCTATGATATATTTAACAACGGCCTGAAAAACTTTAACTTGGAAGTGTTTATATAATAGCGTGTTGTAGTAGACTGGGAATGCGTTGTCATTGTGTTGTAATACGCACCATATTTGCAGCTTTTTAAACGTGTATCTTAAAAACTATAGAATATACTGAAGATTATGATAAAATTACTGTAATGGTGGATATAACTTTTTTGGATTTCGGGGTACAATAACTTTAATATAAAAATTGTTTTAAAACAAATTCCTAAAGTATATGAACTAAATCGTTGTTGCCATGAAATTGTATTGACATCTAAGCGATTTTAGAATATTTATTGAAAATTATTATCACAGTTAAAGGTTCTGATCATTGTAGCAGCAAATGCAATAAACTGCTTTTGTTTGCAAAATGTTCTATTTGTAAATATAATGTATGCTTGCAATTATTTAATGTATTCTACATTATCATAATTTAGTTTTAAGTTATACAGTCAGAATGAAATTGTAATTAATAAGAATATAAATGAGGAAAAATAACATGTACTAAATCATATACGCAAGGGCTTTTTATGTCGACGTGCGAGATTGCAAAGGATAGTAAGAAAAACGATTTGTGTAAGTATAGCAAGAACTGATATAATTATGCACTTAACGTATGTGTAGGTAATCATTAGAGTACATATTTTAAGTTTCTTATTAGTTCTAGAATAAGTGATTACTTATAAATGTTGATGATACTGAATTTTTGAACTTTGACAATATAAGTGCAGGTATAATTAATTCATTTCGAACAAATTAATTCATTTGTGATGTCCCTTAATAGATCTTTATGTTTATTTGTATGAGTTGTGTATACTGTATTCCTTGATTTGTGCACTCTATGGCGACCATCGCCGTATGAAATAAACGTCCGTCAATTTTATTGAACCGTAAAGAGTAAGTCCTCAACAACCGAGTTCTCTCAGGAAGACTGATATACTATTGTATAATTTTCTTCATACTGCTTCTTTACATTGTTTATATTGAAAAAGATTTAACAAAATAAAAATACCAAAGAACTTTACTCGCAAATTAGCTTAAACAAGCTTCGTATCATTAACAAAGAGCTTGAAAGGCTCTGATAAATTTGAAAATATGATATGCGGTTCACGTGTATATTTATATATTATGTAGCAAATGTATAAGTAACAAGTTAAAGTGATAATTTGTTTTATAAGATGTTTATTATCGTTCAACAACACAGAGTGTTCGTGGTTTACCTAATTTTTATCGGATGTATACATAGCATTGTGTCGACTGCTAATTTCCAAATATACATAAATTGTTACATCACTTTCACTGGTGTTTCTGCCTCTAATAAAACAATTTCTAAATATATTGATTTTTTATATACATTCACCCAAATCATTTGAATCAAAACAAAGCCTTCTAGCAAAGTCAATTCATTTCTACTTAGATTATTGTAAAATTACGAAATAACAAATAATTTAATAACCAACGTTTATTTACTCATCCATAATAGTTACAAAATCAACAATAACACTATACATGAACAAAACTCTAGAACATTACCTTCCTCACACTACTCGCATCGCGAACATACACACGACAGCAATAATGACTATGCCGCCAGCAAAGAATATTCCGTAGAAGGTACCATCAGAAGTTAGTTGCGCTTTCTCTGTCACTTCCTCTGTAGGCGTTTCAGTAACTTCGGGTACCTCTGATGTTTCTTCAGTTTTACTTGTAGTAGAAGCAAGAATTATGTCGGACCAAGAAGACTCGCCGGCGTCGTTGAAGACACGCAATCTGATCCAGTATTTCGTCTCCTCTTCTAAACCAGGTATTGATATCAAGAAACCTGAAAAGTTTAAATGAATTATTTAACTATTCTACCAGTAGGTCACTTTATTACATTGCAACATGTTTGGACTATTTATCGCCTATTTGCAATCCTATTGCAGTTATAGTATTATTTTTTTTTTGTTTTTATTGATTAACTTTGAATCTTTTACATTGTACCAAGAATGACCAGCAGATTTTACTGATTAATAACATATTAGTCATAGTTCATTAAGAAAAAGGGTTTTTAGATTTTCTTTCGTTCTTTGTTGTTACCATTTGTTTCTGGTTCTGCCTCGCGAGCTTCCTCGGCATCAAGTATAAGTCGTTTCGATTTCTTCCAATCAGCAGTGTTTGGAACAGAATCGGGATTCTTCAAACTATCTTTATTCACATATTGAATTTCGAAACCTTTAAAATACAAAATCAATTGTTGCAATTCAGGTTCATGCGTATTATTAACTAAAATGGTGTCTAGGATGTGACATTAAATACCAACGTCACTTATAAATAATCCTTACTAATAGTATAAAGGTAAAAGTTTATGAGTATGGATGGATGTGTGGATGTTTGTAACTCTTTCACGCAAAAATAGCTCAAACGATTTTGAAGAAATTTGTTATAGGGGTTGCTGACATCCTGGATTAATACATAGGCTACTTTTTATCCCGAAAAATGGAGTGTTCCCACGGGATAACTCAGCAAATCAAATATACATATTTGCTACTCTTTCAAATTCGAATGGCTGGCATGGGATACGAGAGGACAGGATTGAATGCTTTTTGTCATTAGACTGAATGAGACGGGATATAACGGAACGGAAAATATATTCGACGGCGCGCGGAAAATACGCGAAAATACGCGGAAAGTACGCGAAATAATATGTTGTTGATGTGGACTGGATTCAAAAACTATCTGCACCCGGGCGAAGCCGGGCCCGACCGCTGGTAATTTAAATATCACGTTTTTTATTGCATATAATTACATGTCGACAATCTGTTTCTGTTTTTAGACTTAAATTTAAATTATAATAAATAAATTATCGAAGTACCAAAAGCTATTTTTTAATAATTTACATGGAATTACTATATTAAATAATTTTGCATTTATAACAATTCCACTCGTTCTTTTAATAATGTTTTGTCTCCGTATTAGTTTTCTAACGTACCGTCTATTGGGAATAATATATCTTCGGACCAGGAAAGGCTTAATTCGATTTCCTTATCAGTGGACTGGTGGAAGTTTACCTGAAAAATACAATATGTTTATATAATATATACTTATTAAGGAATATTAAATGAAATTTGGTAGTTTAGTGTCCCAAGTATCTGTTAAAGTTTTCATATAACATGACGAGACTACTTCCAAGAATCTTTAATCTCATTTAGGCGAGGAGGTGAAAATAGCAGTTTTGTATCCACACTAATAACCAGCGTATAGTTAGGAGTAAAATAAACTTAATAATCCTTAGAGATGCAATACTTAGAAAGTGGGATAACTTTAGTAATATATTACGCGCTACGTCCCCGGTATGACAGTCCTCGAAACTTGTTACAAGCACGCTAGTTTATTATATTATGATAATCTAGTATAAAACATATACTATATTTTGTATTTCATTATGGTTTTAATTAAATTTTTATTAAAGGTAATTTAGACAAGATTCTTTTTGTGGCTCATTACGACAGAATAGTTCAAAAGATGTATAAAAACATGTTAGAATAGTTTTTATAAGATGCACTGTAATGCTATGCAAGAAACGGTGCCGTGTATTTGTAAGTTTTAAACTATGTTGCTTTTGTATATACCCAGGCGTGACTCTGAAAATCTTAATAAATAAAACGTAATGTAAATAGAAAATTTACAGGCGAAAGAACATGATCAAGACGATTGAATTATTCCAGTTAGCAAAATACTAGAATATCATAGACTGGAAAAATCCACATTTGAAAGTGTAAAAGACGATAGGATTTTTTTCGAAGAAATCTTTAATACGTACATCGCTCGGTCCCTGAGGCTTCTCCATTTTCAAAATAGTAAAGTATTTTTCTGCAACACCGTATTTATTGGATGCTTGACATTTGTATCTCTGTCCGAAAGTATTAGGTCCCGCGACAATCGTGAGTATAGCTTGGTTCTCTTCATTATATACTATATCTTTGTCGTCAAACTTATTTAGGATGTTGGCTCCAACATCTTTGTACCATTTGTATGTGGGCGCTGGGTGTCCATTTGCCGCACATATTAGGTCAACACTAAAAATATCAATCAATTTTACAGTTACAATTATGGGCCATTTGTACGTCAAAAATTATGATATTCCTTTTTTTGGGTTTGATGAATCTCGACTGCAAACTATAAAATGATACTGCTGATGAAAAATACATAGAGATGGATATATGGCTGCAAAATATTTACGTTTACATAAACACACATAATATTATTAACCCGTAATCGAGTATTGCTTGAGAGTTTACTAGGGCTTAGGCCACAGTCCACCACACCGGCCTATTGCTGGTCTGCGGACATCACATATGATGATATGTGATGTGATTATTGCTGAGATTTCAATGAATGAACCCTCGCGTTATTTTCCTCCATTTTTTATCTGCGTGGTAATTAAAAATGTTCCTATACAATTATGAGCAATTATAACAACTGACCTTTGGTTATTTTTACCATAAACCAATTTAGTGTCGTTGCCGTCCTCAAACACGGGATCATCTGAAACATAATTACATGAAGGCCGTTTCATTTATAAAGTTAATTATATCTTCCATAGTCAGAAAAAAACATTAGCGTAAAATTAGGATACCTATCCTAAAACCAAAAGCAACAAAAGTATTCAAATTATCCTTTTTGGTTATTTTATTTATTCGGAATATGAATGTTTTTTTAATAACGATTTTGGCAAATATTTGAGTCACCGGTACAAAGCTAACATTGTAATAAATAATATTTATTAAGGTAAACAAACGGCCTTGATAAGGTCGCTGCACGATAAAGACGCCTTACAAAACATCAGAAATCTTATCACAATCAAGTGTAAAAAACAATTATTTGGTATTACGCTAATTTTGTGTATTTGTATTTAAAAGCGTAGTCATAATTTAGAAATCAATAGCCCTTTTCCACAGAATTCTATAGGTACCTGTTGAGATTAAAAATAAAATGTTAATTACCTTATGTTTATAAAAATATTCTGAAAACAATCTTGCTCATTAAATGTCAAGGACTCATTACAGTGACCGATTAAGTATGTCGCGTTTGATTTATCTGTGTATATTTGAATATAATCAGGCGTGTCGAATGATGAAAGATATCCATCAATCAATAAATATTTTATCTGCACTGCATTCAACATCAGGATCACTTCATCGCGCCAGTAAATAAAGGTATGTTTAATATTATATTATAAGATACTCACAATTAACATGTAAAGTCATATTAAGGGTTTCGGAATGTGCACAATCCGCGGCCCGCGAATTCTCCTGTATCGCAACACAATAATACAGCCCACTGTCATCTGGTGTTAGTGACGTCACAGTCAGTAGTCCTTCAAACCCTTCGCTGTTGTACTTTGTCATCACCTTGTATTTGGAGTCCTCGTTTTCATCTAAGCCAATTAATATTATAAAATAAATAAACAAATATGCCTACCGCAGAGTAAAGGATTTCTCTACAATCGGAAGTTCGATTGACAAGGTTTATGCTATATTAATAGTTCACCAGTTTAGTATTGCATTTCCTCACGATGATTGGTTATTTTTTAATAACCACATTAAAGTAATATTTAAAGATGATCACATTATTTTTCAACATTATCTCCCAATTCCTTTACCTCCAAACAATTTACTAATTATATCTGTATTAAACAGTATTAAATAAAATATTACCATCAATATCTTTGCCATTTCTTCTCCACACAATCCTAGGCTCAGGGTCACCTTTAGCTTGGCATGTGAGAGTTATAGATCGACCGATATCCGCACTTATTTCCGTTGGAGTATCCACGAATTCTAATGGATCTGTGTGAAAAGAAAATTAATGTACTAACACTAGAATCACAAGCGAAGTAATATCGCATCGTAAAAATCTACGAGCTCCTATGACACATCGCTAGATCGCATGTTTTTATTGGCATTAAGCGTCACCCAAATCGTGTAAGGGAGGCGCCTTGCCGCGCGATATCGCATCGCAGCAAATCGTGATTCAGTTTTCTGCGTCGCGTATTTGCATTCGCATTACACTTCTGTATATGAACCCTAAACCCGGATTCAAGTACTACGGTATAATTGTGTAAACATAATATGGTTATCTCTTGCCGATGTATATTTCCGCACAGTGGCCATCAGCTGCATTATCATCATGCTAGTATAAAAATATCTAATAAAAGGTCATCATCAATCATAAGAAGCGCTGTTAAACACAAGGTTAATTTTTATACTCAATGTTTCCTATTTATAGTATAAAAAATATAATTATAAAGCCCTTTAACTAACACTTCGTGTTTCAAAAACCTTGAATAAATATTGTTGACCTTTATTCATTAGGTACTTCCACGACAGTTTCCATTATGCATTTTATGATAATGACGCCATGTTGATTAAATTAACGCAATGCGAAAGAAATGTTGTGAAATAATGGAAATACATCATTGTAAAAGGATAATAATATTTTTTTATTGAGTTGTATATTGTTTCTTGTTAATTTATCTGTTTAATTTCTGTGAACTAACTTCATAATTCATTTCCTACGGCTCCTGGATGGGGCAAAGGACATCTTGAGTGGATCTCCATCTCTGCCTTAAGCTGCTAGCTTGATATCTCTCTAAAGTTTCCCAACACTTTATTTTAAATTGTAATGAATGGCGAGACGAGCATGCCGTTCGCGTGATGGTAAGCAATACAGCTCATGAACAGTAGCAAAACCAAACAACACCTTGAATTAAGAGCAATGTTTGGCTTTCCACTGCGCTCGCCATCCTGAGACATAAGATTTTAAATCTCAATATGTCCAGTAGTTACTCTGGCTACAATGCCCTTCAAACCGGAATACAGCAGTGCATTTAGACTACTGTAAACTACTTACTAACTAAGTACTGTGTACTGTACTGTACTTTTCACTCCGTCGATCACAGTGCTTCGCCAAAATTGTTTGGTTCGGCTACACTTACGCTTTTCTTGGGGATTCAACTCAACTACCTATTTAGGCACCTATATGGTCCGCTCCTCTTCAGAAGGTGTTTCACTTGCGGTGCCATATTTGTAGGGTGATCAAAGTTTTATGGGAGAATTGTCGTAGTGGGACATTTGAGATTTTCTGAGACCAGTGAATACTGAGGTTTTGCGAAGGCAACGATTTACAGATACCTAGAGCTGATGGGTATGAACTAACGTACCATAAATTATAATAAGTATTATACAGAATAAATCAATAAAATAATATAAATGAAAGAAAATAAATGAAGATTTTTCGGATGACGTCGAAGACTAAGTGGAATGAAGGAAAGGGACAAGAACCCTGACCACACTAATAACATATGTGTATATATATATATATATTATTTCTCTATTCTTATATTGTTATATCTAATATTATATCTATATTCTTATATTATTTCTCTCTATCGAGAGAGAGAGAGAGAGAGAGAGAGAGAGAGAGAAGAAGAAGAAGAGAAAGAAATACATAACTCACCTATAACACAAACGTTAACAAAATCGCTCAGAGTGCCTGCACGACACTGATAAATCCCTGCATCCTTCGGGAGGAGGCTCTTAAATGTCAACACTAGACCAGGAGAGCGACCTCCCTTCGGCATCTGTACAAAGTGCTCCTGAGAGAATACTCGGTTGGTAGGCACTCGGCCAATCACCATGCCGTGCGTGTCCACCCATTCAACGTCCTAAAACATAAAAAAATACAGTAATATATTGGTAGTACTTTTCATGCCTGTTCTTATCATGTCCTTAAAGGAAATCGAAGGCAAAAAAGGTAGTTTTAGTGAATAAAGACACTAAGCTAGTATTTTTGGAAATAAAGCAACGATATTTTTATACATTTTTTTAACGATCATCGTGCTTGGTTAGTAAATACGTAAGCTTCCTGTAAAGTTGTAAAGTTCACCTATTCATATTTAGATTCGCGATGGTATGCAAGGCTTGAATAATTATTTTTGAAAAAAATATCACCCAAAACAATGATCCATAAAAATATCGAAAAAAGTGGTTACTAAAACTACACCTCGTCTCAATCTAGATATACCCTGTATAATTGCATGGTAACCATCACAGAAGCTTTCACGCTAGTTGACAGACTGAAAACGGGTAGCATTCCCATCAGATTCAGAGCTCTACATACTTGGGAAAAACCTATTTTTGGTCATGGATCTGTCACTCTTTAGAAATCGGTTGGTCAAGTTGATAGATAATTAAAATGGATATATTGATACCCAGTTTCAAGAGGGACATTACTGTTTCATTATAAAAGACCGTTATGTTATTAGCCTTACCTTTTTGTTTTTTAATGGCGCCTTACAATTGACTGTCAGATAACTACCAGCCGTCAAAAAACTCCGCGTCCCATAGTCTATTTCTTCTATTGTAACGGCATGTGACACTAATTTACCTGCGTATGCTAAAACAGGACATAATTGGGATTTAAAGACCACATGAAATAACATACAGAACCGATATTCACATAAACATTTTAGATAAGTATCATTTTGAACATATGCAACAGTACACACATTTAAAAACACGAATTTCCTCATACTAAAATCCTTTAATACCTCTTAAGATCTTTTTTATTTAAAATTTCGATGCGAATCATTTGCGGTTAGCATGACCACTTCAGCAAGTAACATTGAAATGACTTTATCAAAAAGATAAAAAATCTCCTCACTAATCATCACTATGCCGTCAACAAATAATTTACCACAAAATATGTGTATTGCAAATTAACTCTTACTCTGTGCTCTTACCTTGTCTAAAATACAAATAAACTAACACAACGACATAAAATATCCACTTCATTTTATCAACACTTATCACGACAGATGATGGTGGGACTAGCAGGTGGCGTGAAATGGAAATGCGTTCACGTTGCCCGTAGGATCCCACAACACGTATTATTTAATTGGGGCGCCGAATTAACATTAATTTAGATATTTGCTACAGTGTCAGTGAGGAAATGACACTTATCATAGTTACGCATTATTGAAAAGGTCATAGCTACATCCACGTATATGTGTATTTATAGTTGCTTTATCCCTTATTGCATAGACTTAATTTTTTGTGAAGGCAATTGTCTAATTCTCCCGTCAAACAGCAGTGCAAATACACAGTTGTGTTTCGGTTTAAAGGATATTGAAGTAAGATTACCTAACTACTGGATATATTAAGACTTAACATCTTAGATCGTAAGATGGCAAGTGCAGTACAATGCCAAGGTTTGCTTCGTAATTCAATTATCTAAATAAACATCGTATTTTACTAGATGATATAATAAATACAAATCAATAATCAATACACTTGAATTTTTTATTTAATATTTCCTCACGTCGTTAAGATTTTTTACTCCGCAAGCATAATCAAGAGTTCATAGAATATTCGCAGTCACGTGTATATAAGTAACAATCTCTGTTAGGTTTGATAAAACGATCCAACAATGGGTTTTTCTATTTGAATAGCTCAATTTATAGTTTTTATGCGTAAAAAACCTAATAGTCTAAGATCCCGCCATACATGACCTTCACCGAGATGTTTATTTGATGAAACGTATATTATATTCAATTTAATATGTCAATAAATATATTGTATATGGGTTGCCTAGCAAATTTCAGTCCAGAATACGATTAATTAATTATTTAAAAAAAAATTTTTTTACACATTTCACCTGTTTGATTATTAAACAAATTCTATACCAATCGAAAGTATGAAGCCCATAGAATATGCATACGTTAGGTTGCCTATTTTTTTCCGGTCACAACCCTCAGGTTGCCAGGTATAAACAGGTAAATCGCTTTTAGCATTTTGCACCGGTCTGATTATTGAATAAAAAATTTAATGAAAATAAAGATCATTTTATTACGAACACGGTGGTATAGGGCTGCCTGCGAAAAATCAGTCCCAAATTGGGGTTGTCGAATTTAGAAAAGTGAAATATTGCTCAGAGTGAATATGGGCGAGTGAGAGGTCCCAACCAACCATCCCATGCGATAGAAGAGGACACAGCATAGCAGCTGTTCGAAGTCCGCCCATTTAAAGAAAGGGTGCGCATGCTATTTATTCTTGAGAATGAAAAGGACAGCGATAGACTCGTATATGCTGTGTATCCTTTTGGAGTAGTTTATTAGTAAAATAGAGAAAAAGTTATTTAATTTTGTTTAATCAATTAATTATTTATGTATGTATATATTTTAAGTGACACTAAAGTATATATACATTTTTAGCAAAAAAAAGGTTATATTATTACATATATAATACTAATCTTGCAAATTTAATATTTATTATTAGAAGACAAAATTAAAAAAAAAACAATTAAAAAATACTTCTGTTTATTGTAACAAATTGTAAACACAAAAAAATTAAAATATAAAATGCTGCCGTGTAATCGGAACCTGTAAACGCATGGAAGGCTGGAAGACTTTGACATAATTTGATTCCTTACTTCACCGTTAAATCAGTGCAATTAATGTAATCAACAGTTTGATTATTAGTCTTTCTAAGTGCAGAAGTGGCAAGCCAAAATTCTGATTCGATAAGTTTGTGCATATTTCCTAACAAAATAATCAAAACGTCAGTATCAGAGGCTTTAATTACAATTCTTGAGCCTGGTTCCGCTTTAGAAGCATGCTAAATAATCCTTGTATCTGCCTCTTCGTGATGACATTCATAATCAGTTTCTTCAGTTTTTTTTACGGAATTTCCCTGAACATTATAATGCTGTGTCCTCTTCTATCGCATGGCATGGTTGGTTGGGACCTCTCACTCGCCCATATTCACTCTGAGCAATATTTCACCTTCAAATTCGACAACCGCAATTCGGGACTGATTTTTCGCAGGCAACCCTATACCACCGTGTTCGTAATAAAATGATCTTTATTTTCATTTAATTTTCATTCAATAATCAGACCGGTGCAACATGCTAGAAGCAATTTACCTGTTTATACCTGGCAACCTGAGGGTTGTTATCGGAAAAAAATAGGCAACCTAACGTATGCATATTCTATGGGCTTCATACTTTCGATTGGTATAGAATTTGTTTAATAATCAAACAGGTGAAATGTGTGAACATTTTTTTTTTATTACATAATTAATTAATCGTATTCTGGACTGAAATTTGCTAGGCAACCCATATACAATATATTTATTGACATATTAAATTGCATATAAAATACGTTTCGTCAAATAAACATCTCGGTGAAGGTCGATGTATGGCGGGATCCTATCCTATAATTGTATAACTTCCTGATTATATGTTGATGGTATAAAGAACCGATATTTCAACTAGAATCGCTGTTATACTGTGAATAACATTTTCACACATCACACTCACACCCGGACAAATAGATTTGTAGGGCATAAAATTAGTACTATAGTTAGTTTGATTTTAGTATAGGTTATTTGTAGTTATCAAACTTAGCAACTCTACCCCCAAACCCATAGAGTGCGTTAATCGTTCGTCAAATGCTCGAAATTATATGTACTTCAATATATACTTTTTATACATCGTATATCCGTGTGCAACCGTGAAAGTTTTGACGACCGCAATATTGAAAGGCTTTACAAATTATTTGTTGTATGAATATAAGACCGCGGTATTGAGAGGCTCTTTACATGAATATTTGTGGTTTGTGCAGTCCGTTAACCCACAATATACATTGGTATACATAAACTCACATTTTTTACCGAGAAAAGTTAGATGCTACCAAGACTTTTGCCTTGTGTGTTCTATCCCACGGTGTGACGAATGTATCGCCATATCAGGCACAAATTCCTGACTAGAAAAATTCACTTTGCCCGACCGTGGATTTGAACCAGAAGCACCTGAACCAAATTCTATATTGTAGAGAAATCTTGTGTTCAGACGCGAGTGAATATGGGCTGATATCTGTATCTGTATCAGCCCATATACGTCCCACTGCAGGGCACGAGCCTACTCTACAATCGAAAGTACGATTGAGAGTGGTTAGGCCATATAGTCCACCACGCTGGCCTAGTGCGGGTTGGCGGACTTACATACCATATAAATTCTTATGAACCGCTATGGTATGCAGGTTTCCTCACGATGTTTTCCTTCACCGATTTAGTGCGTGGTGATTGACTATCAATACACACATGACTCCGAAAAGTCAGAGGTGTGCCCTGGGATTTGAACCCGCGACCACCGTGAACATGTTGGCAGCCACGCCTGGTCCGTTTACCAACAAGCCACCACGCACTTGCACTCGCAAACTAAAAATATTTCAACGTGTATTGATGTTTTAATCGATACGGTCAGAACTAATTGCTCGCTTGCTTAGGAATGTAAGCCTCATCCACTTCAACATTAGTGACGCAACGCTGTAAAAAGCCATCATAAGACGTACGCACGTCTATTCAAGTACTAAAACCAATATTTGTTTTAGGTATACACATGTATACGTGTACATGTTATGTGGCCTACAATTACCTTCCGTTGTACTGTATTTTAGCAATAATAAGCTGCAAATGTGAAAAAATACACCAGATGACCAGTAAAGTACTTACAAATGGGATCTGATAGATGTAAATCTTTTGCTACTTATTCAATCCGCTTGCTCTAATGATCATAGAAAAACACCAGGTTCGAAACAACATCAGGATCGAAACGCCGGAAAGTTAAAAAAATAAAAATTAAACCATATCCGCGATAAAATTCGTAAATAATAGCTTTATTTCAACACCAGCCTTCCAACTTAAACTTAATTATTAGAGACCAACCATAGCCCTAAAAACCTTCCTTTAAACTCGTCTTAAGTAACATTTACCTTTATTTAAAGAATATAAAAAAGATAATCATGACCTAGTTTTAAAAATATTAAGCATTGCGTGAGATAAACAAGAATACATACCTACGAGTACATAAACTCACGCTTTAATTAAAAATAGAACAAAATAAATAAACACTCATTGAGCTACGCTTAAGTACGTCAATTTGCACCAAAATAATCCGTGACATACAAAAACCCAGCAAAATACACGTATCTACAAAGAATTCTCAACACCTAACACTACCTTATCTAATTCCCTAACTTAAGGGACTGACAGTCTATGCAGCACCTGGCTAGTATCCCGACTAGTTTAACAAGAAGGCTAGAATAACAAAACCGAGGTTGAAACTTCGAGCCCTATGTTCACACCTGACTATGGAAGTCACGTGTTATGGTGCATTTACACGCTTGGCCAACCTCGGCCAGCCTCCACCAACGCAAGCGTATAAACGGTGTGTTTGGCTCGGCTGGCCTTGGCTGTTCTTCGTTGAGCTTGGAGTTAGTAGACGTTGGCCTACCCTCAGCAAAGTCCATACATTTAAGTAAATATCTAATAAGATTTTAATTTTACGTGAACTTAGTTACTATAGTCCATACAGTTTTACTTCTGCATTGTTTTTGTTTATAAATATTGTGTTTATTTTGTTGATTTGTCTAGATTTTTATATTAGACAATATAAAAGATAATTGGTATATGCCATTTTATTTAACATTCCACGTAAAAACCGCTTTACTTCAATAAAAAAGACAATGCCTAGGTTACCTAGCAATTAAATTTACATTTGTCGTTTAGGTATACAAGATCTAGGAAATACACACCCGAGCGTAACAATATAAATCAAATACTAGAGTCTAAACGATATAAATGCAGATAAGTTGATAAGTAATTATTGTTGTAAGTGGAATTGAATATTAAAATTCTAATTAATCATATGGATAAATTGAACGTTATAACATAGATAGGTATTTCATTAATTTAATCTTGCGATTTACTTAACTACGTACACAGGCCTCCTGCTAAAAGAAATTAAAGAAAAGCACAAATTCTTATATCGTATCTATGAGTAAATGAACCCTTAATAGTTTTTAGGAACAAAAAATGTTAGGGAGTAATTTAGGTAATGCGATTATTACATTAGTGCCTCAAAATAAATTTGCCTTTACGAATAAACCCAAAAAAAGGCTCTTTATGTTATTATACTTTATGTAGGTACAAAGTATTTTACTTACATCTTTGTACTAATAATAATCCCCTAAAAGGTGAAGGTTATAAAGGACTTGAACATTTAACGATCGTAAAAAATATTATCAGTAGAAATGTTTATCATTAAGGACATGTACGAACCAAAGTTAAGGGCCTATTGAAACTTTGTTTTTCAACTGTGTTTATCTACAAACTAATCATAAAATTCTATACACATAACGTTTACGGGTATGTTTTGAAAACATGATTCATAATCTTAAAGGATGAAGGATTAAATCGTGAAGAAACCTGCGTAACATAAAGATCTGCACCCTAAGATATCCAGTGTCGCCTGAAATGCGCGTGACAGCCACCAAAGGACTTAGTTGGTATGTTGTTATGGAATTTGTTAGGGACCCGAGGGTTACCTTGTATTCCAACGACCGACACGACTACGGTCATCACACGTATAATTGTACGAATATGCCTAAATACATAACAAACTGTTCGAACCCTATATCGTACGGCGTAATCTCAGATTAAGTTCGAAGTTAATGTTTCATTGAGACTAGTATTGATTTTTAGAAGTGGATAACTTTTATCTAATATGTTGACATTCAATGTCCGACCATTAATCTCCCTGGCTCGGCCACGTTATCCGTACCATGCCGTCACAATAACATATCCCTTTTGGCCTCTTCCGCAGTACCGAAACCGGGAGCTTGACAGCTTTCCTCTTGCAACAAAAAATAAAGATTTTAACAAAAGGTTCACCCATGCCGAACCTCAACTCAATCGAAATCTCCGTTGTAGAAAAGTCCCGTGTTCCGTGGTGGATTAGTATTAGCTGATATAGTAGTAATATACTGTAACTGTACAAGTATAATTTTATTTTAAAAAGTTCCCAATTTGGGAATCGAACACAGCCAATACATGTAGTCTGAGGACTTACGTAATAAAATACATTAAAATGAAAGTGTCTCTTTTGTGTTTAAGTCAGAAGTCGTGAGTGTTTGTCGTAATATGAAATGACTTTTTAACAGAAACATATTGTATACAATAAATCTTGCCTTTTTTTCCAGTTAATTATTTAATTATTTTGTTTTTATTTAGTTAATTATTCATTTAACTGCCTCGGTGGCGCAATTGTACTACGGTATAGTTGCAAAGCTGCGGTCTCGGGTTCGTATCCCGGGTCGGAGAAAGTGATATTAGATTTTTCTATTCATTATAAACCTAGAGTCATAATTTTGTGTCCGATATGGCAATAAGCTTGTCTCCTATCACATCTAGGGCCGGAGAATACATGGCGAAACGTGGGTGTCATGGTAGCACATGTACATGACGCTTCTGAAAAAAAAAAACGCGAGTTTATGTATTTATGTATAAAGTTACTTTTAAGTATAGGCTAGAGGACTCAAAGTTACCTGACTATTGTCAATCAAATATATTTTGGTTATACAAGACCATAAAGAAAAACTGATGACCAACGTCATTGGTAAATACATGGCGCCATCAGCTAACATGTATTTGTCACGTCAAAACGTGTACAAGTAAAATCCGAAGATAGAGCTGTTTCTTGTGACACACGTCAATAATTTCGTTGCCGCTTAAATCTATTTTTAACATTGATGTAACATAAAAAATCACGCAAAAAAGACATAAATAATTATTTTAATTTTTTTGATTGCCTTGTGTCAATTATTTAATTTAATGACATGAGCTCACCAAATTATAGTCAGCTAAATATAGTAATATCCAAAATTAACTTAAGCCTAAATATATTAAAATAGTGCAATACAATTCATCAACCACATAACTGAGAATACAAGTATGTAAATACTAAATACATGACCGTGATGTATTTTAGGACTTGAAAGTAACTTTAAATTAAATGGAAATAATTTTAAACAAAGTCCTTGAAAGCCTTGTAACGCGTTTTGTGTGAATTTATACAATTTTAATTACCAGGAAAATTTAGTTCATCTTACTTTCACTTGCCGCATGGTAAATGCATCACTCCTGCATTTAAAAAAATTAAACATTTTGGCCGATAAAGTCAACTTATTTACCACTAGCATTATTTAATACAAAAATAAATATTTATTTATTTTACCTTTGCATTCTGGGTCAGAAAAGCTGCTGTTCTATATTTAATGTAAAAAGTATCACAAGTTGTTGATGCTGGTCCGTAATTTTATACAAAAACGGAATGTTATTGTTCAAGTGTACACAAAGAGGTTTCCAAAATAAAAAATATACAGACTTGTTGCACCTGGTTTTTGTAAGTGCTGGCTTTTAATTTACAACATTATCTTTTCATCTAATAGCTTCAAATGAATTTAAAAAATATTAATTTAAATCTGCAACATTGTACTCGTAGGTCCTAAATGTTTGATATTATTAATTGTACGTTTTACAAGATTTTCAACATACGATTAATTTATTTTAACAGTGCAACAGGCAATAATGTCGGAATTCACACAATTTATTATCCTAAAATATAATAAATATATATGTTATAGAGAACGCAGGTTGCATGTGTTAATGAAATTAGTAGAATATTGCTTGTCTTCTATTGCGGATCCGGCTAGGTTATTGCCATCATAAAATAGCCAATTTGAAGATGAAATATTTGTATATAGTTGTGCAATTCTACCGCATTATATAACCACGAACACCGTACATTTTTCTATTACATCAGTAGTCAGCACTCCCTTTGGTTGCCTATTATTGTTACCCAAGCCTATCATATTCAAATGCACGCCATTGAAAAGGATGATCGTCGTCTCTCATCTATTCCTACTAGTGGCTTTGATAAGAATGTTACTACTCCCTTACGCTTTGTATAATGAGCAAATAGACCATTGTGAGATTTTGTGAGAACGAAAAGTCTCTCACAGTTTACTTCACTACTTGTATAGACTTGTGTGGCTTAATCTTAGTGTGGGTTCAGAGGTATGTATATTGGGTGTATTTATTTATGTTAAACGTACTAGTATTTCACTGATATCTCTAGTTATTGTATAAACTGCGTAACTTCAAACGCAACTATTACGTATTCAATGACGGATGCACGTCCCTCTACATTTCATCATGTTCGATTGTTTCCTCGCAGTTAGTATTTATTGCAAGATCCGCCAATTGTAAAGCATATATTAACGGTTAATTGCACCCTGCTTCACGGTTGATAAGTCTTCGTTTATACATACTGTGTTTGTATGTTTATGGTAACAAAATGTTGTACCAGCATATGCTAGATCGAATTTGCATGTTTACAAATGGTAGAGCAACGCTGTTGTCCGGCATGATTCTGCAGATCCCGGCAGCAGCATGTTTGAGGAAGTACCACTATCTCACATGAGATCGATGTGAAGCGAAAGTTTTACTGTCGCATTTCGTTCAGTGAGTGATATTGCCGGATGTCCGATACTGCTTCCATTTTCCCCCTTTTTCTTCCTTGATTCTCTCCCAATATGATGGACACATCCATGACCCAAGCGTTATAGGTGTTCATGGGCGGCATTGATTACTTGCCATCAGATGACCTATATATACGCTCGTTTGCCGGACCTAGGCAATAAATGTTCTAATATAATAATATTTACTGCATTTTTTTATAATGGTTTTATCCTCCTAATATTATAAATGCGAAATTTCGTGTGTGTGTTACGTCTTCACGCTCAAACCACTCGACCAATTTTAATGAAATTTGGGATGGAGATAGACGACAACTTGGATTAACAGATAGGCATACCTTTATTCCAACAAAATGTAGATTTCCCGTGGGATGTGCACGAAATTGAAATATTTTTGATACTCTTTCAAATTCAAAGGAATGGGATGGGAAGTTTAAAGTATGACAATATAGTTGAGCTTAAATATTTATATATATCAAAGAAGTGACGTTACTGAGGTTATGTGTGGATGCACTGCGGACGGGTAAGTGCACTAACATTGCGCGTCATTTGCCTTTCACGTGGTATCTATAGGTATTGGGATTGATCTGTGGTTCACGACGTATTGAAAAAAAAGTAAACATCTATATAAATATTTCCGTTCAGTTCACTATATAAGATGAATCATTATTGTAAACTACCAAAATATGAATCATTAATTTTAAAGTTACTCTTAGTAAAGTATGTCACTTACTTCACAATCGGTAAAGAATGTCTATTGTTTACTAAGTAAACTGACAAGGCATTATATTTTACTGAATTTACATTTACATATTATGTAGGCAACCAACTGTTGTGTTCAGAAAACAATGCAAATGTCAAATCTAAAGACCTACTTGCCGGTGTAGATATGCATATAGTACCATGCACTGACTGAGAGACATGGGTTTAATGACTCAGTACTCTCTAAGAGTCAAAATGTGAGTAAACAGGTATAGGTTATCACAAACTATGCATGACTAATTTTATTACAAATATTGTTGACAAATATTGTTTGATTGATTTGTGGGTAAATTTCTATTACTTTCCATAGTAAGGTATAGTGTTATACAATATTCTAAATGCATACTAATATACATATAGAATATTATATACACGTAGTGGAATCCCGTACAGTATAGAACTGTACGGGATTCCACTACGAGTTACGAATCAGATTTCAATTGAAAGATCTTAGGCCATACCCTGACTTTCTATACTAGTAAGGGTTGGTACTTCACATACCATTAAAAAATTTGTTAAGATATCCATGGCATGCAACTTTCCTCACAATGTTTTCCTTTATCATAAAAGCTCTTAGTTATTGACTATCGATACACGCATTACTCATGAAAATTTTTAGAATTCCCTGGGATTTGAACTTGTGACCATTGTCTGAAAACTTTCCGTCTAATCTGTTACTAATACTTATAGATAGCTAGGCCAATAAGTTATCTGTAATTTACTCAAGCGCGTCAAATGAATATAGTGGATGATCCTTGCATCCTATATGAACCACCATATATGAACGTAACATAAAGGAAACGTGCGTTCAAGATAGCCTATCAGATTCAATGACGTTTTACAAATAGACACGTCATACACTAATAAAATGGCACAAAAAAATGGCGCGATGCGTATTGTAATTTCAAATTGGTTCGAAGAAAGAGTCAAAAAGCAAGATGCATATTAAGTTAGAAGAAGATGAATAGACATCGCTAGTTACGTAACAATAAGTGCCGCACGGTTATTGGTCAAAGCGCGTGTGACGTAGCACCAAGCATGAACTACGGGATGACGTGGCGAGAGCTGTCAAACGTCGCCATGAGAGCGAATTTAATAATTTTATTTAATAAAAAATTAAATTAGTGTGTACTTGCGCACTAAATAAAATATTTTTTTGTTTCACAGTTTCAGAATAATTTGTACATTATTTTAAATCACTCTAGTCTATTTTTCCGTATTTGGTTTTGAGAATACAAATAGTCAGATAAACGTGTATCCGCGACACTGGTTGAAGCGTGACTGATTGCAAGTGAGGCAATTACCTTCCAAACGTCTTGCCATTATAAAGCTCAGACAACGCATCTATGCTTTATAAACATCTTAGATCAGATTATTAAAAAAATCAATCATTGGAAATATAGAAGCGCGTCAGATTAAGATACGATGGGTTAACTACTAGCTAAAATTGTACTCGTACACTTACGCACGAATTACGAATAAACATAATGTGACGATTTACACAAACTGAAATAATTTAACATTAGTTTAGATATGGATGGATATTGGTGTTAACAATTCACGCCCCTATATACTCGTATACAAATCGGCTCAATATGCTAAGATCGGTCGAATAATTTTACAAGTGCTACTAGCTCTCCATGTGCTCATAGGATGCAACAGCAAATTATAATCCAGACCATGCAGGATGCAGGAATAGTAAAATATTTTTCTGACCTCAAATGCTTAACTTAACACTTAACGGGAACTTACCAGTCAGTAGATCTTATTATAAAAAACTCTTTTCAGATGTTATCTTTTATCTACTTGAATGACTAGAACAAATTAGTTAGCTAAGCAAGAATTGAAATCTTCAGTAAGATCTACAAAGTGTTAAAACGTCGCAGCCATTCTCATTGAACGTGCGTTATCATAATTCTTGTTGCTTGCCACCTTGCCAATATGAGATACTACTCTTAGTATTTAGATAATTTCACGTGCTATTTAACCGTCAAATTGTATGTTTACAAAAAATATCTGTAGACGCTTTTCCCGCCAGAGCATAGAGAAACTTCTTAAAACCTTTATTATCATCTAAACTGCAAAAAAAACCTGATCCCGATTACGCTCGAGTAACTCCAAACTTTGCCTCGTGGCCTTCCTTACTGAAATAGGCCATGAACTTCACTTGATAAAAATTATTTTAATTATAAGTTTAAATACTACATTATTCAGCATTTTGCTTTGTTAACTGTTATCTCGTGAGAATATCATTAAGTTATACTTAATTTATTAAAATAATTCATTTATAATTTACTAATTAATTTATTCTCGGCATCCTAATATTGAACAAAGTCGATTTTAGGAGTCATTTGGGAGATAAAACTGAACTGGTGAGCAAGAAGTTGAGTATCCTGAACAGAGCCAAGCGGTACTTCATGTAGGGTCATAGATTGACGCTCTACAAAGTGCAAATCCGTCCCCACGAGGAGTACTGCTTTCGACTCTGGGCAGGCCCCTAAATACCCGCTCCATTAATTTGACTCCTTACGACAATTAGCTTGTCGAGTTGTCGATGATTCCTATCTCACGGACAAACTAGAACCGTTAGAACTGCGGAGATACTTCGGGACACTCTGAGTATTCTATCGTCTGTTCCACGGGGAGTGCTCCGAAGCATTGTTTAAAATGGTACCATCCATATTTTCACCTGGAAACTATTGACTCCCGAACGGCGAACAGTACTTTTACAACTCTCTTCTTACCACGGAACACTGAACTGACTTGTCTTTCATTAAGCAATGCTTAAAGAAAGTTCTCTCCTTACGCTAGGCATTGACCTGGTTGTACTATACCCCTGACTCCGCGAAGGTCCATGAGCAGCGGCGATCGCTTACTCTCAGGCCCGCCACATGCTCGCCTGCCTGCGAAGGTGATAGAAACAATTCAATAACATCACAGCAATAATATCTGAAGCAGTTTTATTAAGTATAGTATAATTTATAAATACCATTAAATATGGCACAGTGCAGAGCACAGACATAAATCTAAATAGATGCCGCAAGTGCCTTTAATTGTATAAAACTAATCGTGTAATTTATTGCTATGTCCTGTGGCATTACAATTACAGTTATTTAGAAATGAAATTCTCTAGTGCGCAAAACCAATTCAATTTACTGCTTTGAAAAACATGATAGACATCGCAATCGAATCACAAAAAAAAACAGGAAACAAAAAAGCTGGAGAAAATTTTCGGCAACATCGGTCATCTTTTTTTCGCGCTATGTGCACGGCCCATTGTCACTTCAACTTGTTAATCCTTTAGGTTATGTCTTAACATTTGAATCTCTTCATTCCTGATTTCAAATATCTCTCATTGATTGGCTTTGAACTTTCTTATAAGGTCCATAGCTCATAATATATATGTCCGAATAGGCTCATCTCTCTTTGATGTCAAATTGTGAAGAGAAGTAGGTAAATTAAGGGTAGGTACTTGAAAACAAATTAGCGACATCTATTTATACTTACGTCTGTGGTGCAGTTTGCCTGCCACACTCGAACTCGTTCTGAATCAATGTTCTGTGTACCGGACGCGATAATATTCTCGCATGATAGCAATACAATATCTGAAATATGCATTTACTTCCATCAATACTAATATTGTACCGAGAATGCATTCAAATCGTAACTAGAAATTGAATGTAGCATCTATGTATTACCTTGATGACTAAAAACCTTAAGTATATTAATATTTTTAAATATAATTACTTGCCTTTTTTTCGTAATCAACTAAGAACATTAAATAGCAGATATAGATATTTAATTGAAATCGATTGTGCAAGGAATCATTTTCAGTTTAGGGAATCCAATAGCAAGGAATAAGGATTATCATCGCCGCATCTGCCATTAATTTATGTGATTTGTTCGTTTCATTTCAAATATATTATTTCAAAGTAATATTACTGGCATTCATAGATTAAACCCCAAACGCACTCACGAATGGTTGTACTCAGTTCACCAGAATATGCGGTGGTCCCCAAGTGAGTATACACACACACGTCATACCACCCGCTTCGGTTTACCGGGATTATGAATTTAAACTACATATCATAATGACCACGCACCATAGAAATTCACTATCAAAAAGAACTATACTCCATCGGTTTAGGTACTTAACTAAATGTAAACAAACCATAAATAAGGTTATTTAACATTGCCATTTCTCATTTCTAAATTAATTGAAGACAAAAAAATGTTTACGTAAATGTAAAACTACATTGCATGTTAAAATTTATTATAACGATTATAATTACGAATGTGTGAGCTTGGAAACAATGAAATTATGTAAGATCATAATTAAATTATCTAAATTAAATTATCTAATTTTACATAATGCAATCTGTCTATAAAAAAGACCCAAACAGTCAGGCATCCAAAACATTTTCATAAAAATTACAAGAAATATTATGCTACAAAATCTAGAAGTACGACTTTATATTAATGCGACCTTTTAAATGAAAGATAATGCGTTAGGTCGGATAACTAAGCATCATCATATGTTTCTATGGCAGGCAATTATTATTCATTGCGTTAATGTACTTACTACTGTTTTCGTGAAGTGGTGAAGTGTTTGGAAGTGTTCATCGTTCTTTACTCTGTTTTAGTTAATATTTGTTATAAGCTGCTGTTAATTGTTGTTAATACTTGTTACTTGGTTGACTAAGAAAATATTCGTAAATTGGACATTGCAATAAAATGTTGAACAACCATGCGTCACGTGTTCTGGTTTGTTTACATTTAGTTAAGTATCTAAACCGATGGAGTATAGTAGAGAAATTAAGTCGGTTATGAAAGAAGTGTGCCCATTACATCTCAAGTGGTACAAGTAATATAGACAATAAAAAATCCATTAACTAATCATAGAGTATTTCTAGTGGTATTAAAAGACATTTAGATAAATAAACTATTAAAAACGATGATTATTCCAAGTATCAAATCATATATCTAATCCTGTATAAAATATTAATTAATAATTACTGTATGCCCACGTTTTCCTCTACGTGATTTACTTTATTAACTATATTTTATTTAAACGTGTAATAACACAGGAAAATGTTAGTTAATTAAAAAGGAAAATTATTTCAAGCCGTGATCGTAGTAAAAATTCACTTAAATACCAACGGCCTTATTCATTAACATTATTTTAGCGCTATTGAATATTTTGTCATCTTCCGTCTAATTAAATTCAAAAGTCGTGGCGAAAAATATTCACAATTTTTTCCTTCTGTTTTTGGTTTCGCATTTCTCTTAAATTTAGCCAACGTGAATAATACTCGTTATTCACAATATGGATATAAGTAACATTATGAAATAAAATCAGTATACCAATTATTCAAGTATAGTTAGATGCTCCCAGATAAGATTAAAAAACGGAGCACTGAAAAAATCATATTTTCAAAATACACATAAGCTTATATCTTAAAATAAAAAGTAATGGAACAGGCCGAAAAAAAACTTATCCGATTTGACCCTTTTAAAATCAATACACAAACAAAAAATAATATCATAAATATAAGCACTCTTTAAATATTTCTTCATGTTTACATTTTACTTGAATATTAAGAAATAAGAAGTACGGATTCGGAGCTAGTTAACCTTTTGATAACTCGCACCCACGAAAAAGGTTTTAGAAAACATACCAACCGGTTTACAAAAAATATTTAACCCTTCTCGAAACGCGGTAGGCGTCCCAACGATTTTTTGTTTTGAATGCCTGAGTGCTATTCAAAACCCATGCGCTCGGTATTGAAATCCCGTTAGTTTAAAAATACTTCAATTTAGGGTTAGGATTAGAGTAAACTTTTTTTTTCTATATCTTGATGATATCACGTATGATATTTAGAAATTTATGTCAGTCGGTATAATGTCTTCAAGTATGTTGACATATGGCATACCTAATATGAGAAGCCTATAGGTACCCTACAGGCTATGGATGATGATGTTGACACATTTATTCTGCCCCTTTGTGTATTTCGGCCTAAACCCAAAACCTAGCCGAACACGAGTTAATTGATTGGCGGATTTCCCGTAACATAATATTTTCAAACCATTATAAAATAGCTGACGACTTACGACTGTAACTTAACGATTTACAACTTGTTAGAATTTCAGCTATAAAATTACAGCCAAAAGCAAGGTTAAATGCTGTTTACGAAACTCATCGGCAATTCTAATTCCCGACCATCGAAGAATTACAAATAATTAAAATGTATAATTATGCCAGGTATCGGAACGCCGACATCCCAACAAAAGCAAAAACAAGTATGTTAACTAATAGGCCTAAACGCAATAGCACAGAAGATAATTACAGTGAAACTAAATGGAATAAGGTGAGATTTCTTTACATAAATTATTGTGTACTAGGGACCTTTCGGACCACCTTACTGCAATGCAACCCAAGCAGGGTTACTCAACCAAACAAGTAAAATAACCAACTTTTTAATTTCTCAAGCTACTTTAGTCCCATATCAATACAAACTCATACTTTCACGGATGCACTTTCACGCTTGTGCATTAATACAATATGTAAAATCCATACGGTACAATTTACGCATCCACGATTCCTACTTGCATAAAAACTTTTTACCAAAGAAAAGTCCTGGTTCCTTATTTAAAATCAGTACTGAGTTTATCTAAACCTTAAAAAAAAAAGTCATTTTTTGTTACTGGCATAACGGAATCTACGCGTGGAATCTGATAAGTAAAAGCAGAAGGCAGCCGTCCAGTAGTGATTGAGACAGCGTGGGGGTACGGCGTGTCGCTCTCCGAATCGTACCGCACGAAACGCGCGTGTTAAATTTCGCGACTGTTGTATTCAAAATAATACTTACGTGTGCCGTGTATTACAGTTTATGTAAGGAAATATCCATTTACATTATTTTTATGAATTTCCTTTGGTAAAAAATATGTCTTGTTCGATTACGCCAATTATTAATTTAATTAACAATTCATTGGGCATGGGGTATCTATTAGAATAATTGTTTGAATTTATTAATTCAACGTTATCTAATTCTTTTTAATATAATTTACATGTGTAAGTGACAATATTTTTTTTAATTACCCGCAAACGTAAGTAAGTTGTCGATAATAATATGTAAATTCGATTCTGTTCATGTACTCCTTTTCTCTCTATAATATCCTTAAAAATGTTGAATAATGTAAACAGGGTTCATTGAGTTCGAACTTATCATCATAGTTAAATCAAAATACTGAGCAAAAATGTATCAGAGTCCCCATAAAAATGTATTAGAGTATTCGTCCCCATGAAACTATCATTTCGAAATAAAAAAATAACAGCGTCAAAATGATTTGTAAAAAACAACATTAATGCCATTTTTCTACTCGTATTGTTTGTATATTTGGCCGATAAGTTAAAAGTAAAAGCATATCGACTGGACTATAACTAATTCATCATTTATATGCTTTAACATACACATTAATTAATCTGTTAACGTTTATTTGTTAGCTGATAACTAATAAAATGATAACAATTATTCGAGGCCGCGATCACTGCCATTTGTAATTCAAATCATTGCTAAATATTCAGATATAATCTAATTATCCTTAGTAATACTGTATATACGAAAGTTTGTTTGTTTGTTACCCTTTCATGGCAAATAACGAATCAAAATGAAATGTTGCAGGTACTTTTCCTTCAGAAAACAAATACTATCCACAAAGGAAAATTAACTATTACGCAGATGTGCGAAAGTAAAACTGCAGCCTGGCAAAATACCGCGGCCTACCTACATTAATATAATATTGATATCATCTCAATGATTGAACGCCAGATGTCGGGATATTGGTATTTTCGACACAAATCTATAAACTAAACATGCGAGCAAAATCTAGCATTATTCGTTTACTGTTATTCTAAATCTGATGTTTCATAACACGATCTTAACCTTCACAACAGCTGTATAGGGCCGCACATAAATCAATACACGATAAGCTATGACGAGTCGGACGCTTGAATAATATCGGCATTGGATATGGTTTGTTTTGTATTTATTTCCGATTCAATTTCGTTTTCATATCCAGCCATAGACGTGACGCAGATGGTTAGACACCGGTTGTGAAAATGAAGCCGCGGGTTCAATCCCGGCCACGAGACAAATATTTGTGTGATCCACAGATATTTGTTTCGGGTCTGGGTGTTCGTGAGACTGAGTCTCTCGTAGTTCCTGATACACAAGACTCAATCTTGGTGTGGGGTCAGCACTATGTATTTATTATTATTATATGTATACTTCTTTATTATATCACCCAAAAATAGGGTAACTTACCAAAATACCCGGCTTTCGGCCAAAAGTATTTGGTGATTAGTCCATGAATAAAAACTTTCGAACTATTCTGCAGGTATTGAGGATTACTGGTTTTTGTAATAATATGTATGTGAGTAGGTGCAAGTTAAGAGTTTTGAGGTTTGTGTGTAATGTTTATTATTATTATCTTATCGCTAAAAGCAACGTCTTACAGATAACCATGGGTGAATTTAAAAGAAGGTGAAAGAGAGGGCAGTGTAAAACAAGGAAATAAAGAACGGAAACCAAATAATACTAACAGTAACATACAATGTATGTGACTGTCGAGTGTATTTCCTTATATATTTCTTTATCAGTATAGTACTTCTACTGAGCACGGCATCCCTCTACAATTGAAAGTTTAACCTATTACGCTAATTATTTGCGGGTTGGTTGATATTAAGGTTCCCTCGCGATGTTTTCCTTCTTTGTAAAAATCCGTGAACTGAAACTTCAGTTCCTTTCTTAAAAGTATTGCACATGCGCAATGTCATTTACCATAATATGGAAAAGAGGTGCAGAAAGCTAATATGTAAATATAGTGTGTGTTACAAACACAGAAAACCAAACATTCATTGTTAACGTTCACGCTGCCAATGGTAAACATATAACAATCTGTCGGTTGGTGCAAGAGATACCTATTACCGTAGTAGAAATTCAAAAGAAATTATGTTGAAATAAGTTGAAATAACGCGTACACTTAAAAATTGAACTGTGTTCGACATTTTCAATACTGCGCTGTTTTATACTGAACTATAAATGATGTATTTAAATTAAATTCTAGAAGGTTTCTGAGATTTACGCGAATATGACACATTGAAATATAAAAAAAGGATTTTGTCGCAAACGCTGTAAAGTAATCGACACGTCCATAAAAATAGTTTTAACTTTATAGATTTTGAATGCAATTTGAATGCAAAACGCTAAATTAATTGACGTCAGCTCAAGTGCTTATCAGCAAAGATATTTGCTAGAAAGATTTTTATGTCACTACGTAAATACTCAATTCATCGTCTGCTAAATTAATGCACAGAATTATAGTCATTTGTACCAAAGTTAATAATACAAAACAATTATCTAGTCCCGTCAGAGACCAGTCATCACTTATGTATGCAAAAAGAACATTTTGTTGTTAAGTGTTATGACAGTTTATTTTAACAATTTATCTAATGCCAAGACATACATACACATACTTAACCCTTTTTCCCAGAAAGGGTAGGCAAAGGTGCAACCAGGACACCCACGTTGCCTAACATTTTCGCCTGTGGGCCTATCGCCATATAGGAACCAAATTGCAGACTTCAGGCTTATAATGATTACAAAAATCCAATATCACTTTGCCCGACCTGGGATTCGATCCCGAGACCTCAGCGTTGTAACCCTACCATAGTACAACTACGCAGGCAGTCGAATACTAAGGACTGATAAAAAAATATATCCCTCTACATACTTCCCACAGTCGAAAACAGGTCTGCTCTAAAATTTCGAGAGAGTCTAGCTGACTGACAAAACTAGAAAATGAATAGTTTTTTTTTTCTTTAATCCTTCTAGATACGATAAAAAACACAGTATATTAAATATTATTGCAATGAATGGCGAGACAAGCATGCCGTTCGCCTGATTGTAAACGATACGACCGCTAATGAACAGTAGCAAAACCAAACAACACCTTGAATTACAAAGCAATGCTTGGCATTCCACTGCGCTCGCCTTCCTGAAACAAGATGTTAAGTCTCTATATATACAGTACTTACTCTGGCTGCAATGTCCTTCAAACCGAAACACAACAGTGCATTTACACTTCAAATTTTCTGAATAAAACATATAATTCAAAATATTACTATTGAACAATAATACAACTCCAGAACAAATTTATTACGCGCGGAACATCGATACAATAACTGTTTTTCTTATTCCACCGTTGTACACGGAAAAAGTTATTGGAGAACTCAAGACCAATCAATTGTCCGTTACATTTTCTCAATAAAACAGCTATTGATGTAGCTGTAACATTTTTTTCTTTACTTCGATTCGCTTTACTTCGATTTGTATGAAACCAAGAGCGGATCCAGCTTTAAAGCCAGGGGGGTCATATACTTCTTGTCAGAACACTGGGTCCGATTTCAATACTCCAATTCGTAATAATGATTTTTTAAAGTTTTTTACATCCGTGATTTTTGAACACAGTACACACTCACACTTTTTTACTTTATTTATCGACATACAATCATCATCCCATGGGGGATCATGCCACCCATGATATCCCCCCCTGGATCCGCCCTTATATGAAACGTTCTCCACCATCATGCAGAGGGCTAAAATATCTAAAGACCAAAGCCATCTCAGACGCTATAGGGATATCTATGCCCTAGGTATTTACTATATAGTATTTAGTATATATATATCAGTATGTGTATCACCCCTATTAGTCCCACTGGGCACGGGCCTCGTCAACAATCGAGAGTACAATTGAGAGAGGTTAGGCCGTATAGTCCACCACGCTAGTCCAGTGCGAGTTGGCGGATTGGTAGGTAGGTACTTATATGTATTATGAATAAAATTATTTACAGACAATTACTCACATTGAATATAGGTATTAAGAGTACCATAACGATGATAAAAATAATAACATAATACATGAGTTCGTAGTCAGTTTAACAGACAATAAATTATCCTTAATAAATCGTATAACCTCTATAATTTAATAATTATTTAAAGGGAATACCAGATTGTATTCGCCGATGTCTATTATGTATAAATTCAATGTAAATAATTACCTAGAAAATTCAAGCTATGGAAGTATGGACTAATCTATACATATAATATATTTGTAATTATTTGATCTCTGTACGTGGAAGATAAATGAAAAAACTAATGTGGAGGATTTAATTAACGTAATTGAACCCAAAACAATGATTTTTAAAATGTATCTCTGTTTGTGTGTTCGGTTATTCGGTGAAATTATGTATGGAGGTTAAAAAGGCTATAAAACTACTGCACCGATTTAAAAAATATTTCACCGTGATGAACATAGGCGATGTAATATTTTCTAAAAGTGTATCTGCACCCGGACGAACCGGGGCGGACCGCTAACGCCATATAATTTATAAGTTTTGCCAAATATACGTGACTTAAAACGCCTTGCTACCTCTTACCTCCGTCGTTTTAAAGATTGCGAAATAATTTTAATCATTAATAGTACATGTTAAAACGCGAGCAGAAGCCATATAATGCAAAGCGGACACATATACTCTGTAATCATCTTGAATTACCCGAGTTAGCGATAAATTGACACACATGCAAAACCATTGTAGGCTAAATCAATATTTGTTGCATACCGACATGTCAGTACTTATTAGTCTTATTACTAATGTGCTATTTTATTCTTAGCTATACATAACAGGTATTGCATAATGAATACACATTACATTTAAATATATTTTATATATTTGATTATTAATTCTACAAATAGCATTTGTTATCATAAAAAGCTTCTTATAAATAATTTGGTTATTAATTTTTACCATCTATAAATTGTATTAATAATTGGTTAATAATAACTTTTGCTGTTCCAATTTTTCCATGCCACAATAATTTGACGCAATTGTTAACATATCTACACAAAACCAAGAAATGATGTAGGTACCTAATAGTTCCCATTATTATCATTAGTGTGGGCATTATTCTTAATCATTGGTGTATATTCCAATTTTGCAAGACCACGCAAAAAATAACAATTTACCCATAATTGCAGTTTTTACTTGACGTTCTTACAAATTGTGTCTTTAGGTGCGTCACCGGAGAATTAAAGTATTTCTAAGAGCTATACGAATAATAGGTTAAAATAAATAGAACTTTATAGAATCTAGGTATTCTTCAAAATACCAAAAGATTCACAGTTTATTATAAATGGTGGTAGGATTTTCGGGTCCGCCCAGATAGCCTTAGGTGTGGTCACTAAACCTCACACATACATAGATACATAAACACACGCCTTTTTCCAGAATTAGTAGGCAGAGGTGCCAGAACGCCCACGTTTCGCCTTGTATGTCCCGTCCCACGATGTGATAGAGGACACCTATCACCATCCCTATATCAGCCCATATATGTCGCACTGCAGGGCACGGGCCTCCTCGACAATCGAGTATACGTTTGAGAGTGGTTAGGCCGTATAGTCCACTACGCTGGCCTAGTGCGGGTTAGCGGACTTACATACCATAGAAATTCTTATAAACAGCTATGGTATGCAGATTTCCTCACGATGTTTTTCTTCACCGTTTAAGTGTGTGCTGATTGACTATCAATACACACATGACTCCACAAAGTAAGAATTGTGCTCTGGGGTTCGAATTCGCGACCACCGTGAACATGTTGGCAGCCGCGTCTAGTCCGTTTACCAACAGGCCACCGCGCACTTAACCTATATCCTATTTTTATTATAACCTATCGCCATATCGAGTACAAATTCTCGACTCCGGGAGAAATAGAAAAATCCAATACCACTTTCCCCGACCCGGGATTCAAACCCGGAACTCAGCTTTGTAACCCTATCGTAATACAAGTACGCCACCGAGGCAGACTTCACACGATTGTGGAAAAATAAATAAAACGACCCACCCTAGGTAGTCGCCTTGTTATCAACCTGTGTGTATCCGCTTTTGATCCGGCCGGCATTATCATATCCACCAGCGATCTATTTCTCTCCAGTACATTCCATTGCGAATGTTCTACTGTTGCCAGCAGTTGCTAATGCAACTATAGGTAGTTGTCGGGCAAGTTTATTAAAATAGTTATTATGCAAAATATGTGTCTAGCCAAAAACTAACATATAACATTATCGTCTTCCACTGTCTGTCTGCCACCTATTAGCAACTTACCATACAATTTACAAAGCAATAAAATATATTGAGGAAAATGTAGTAATTAAGAGTGAGATATTTTTGAACATCACTCATTGTGATCAACTTTTGATGGTTCTGTCATACCTTGGTGCCCTAGTGTCAAGGATCTCGGACTACACATAGACGCCACCCTGAGCTGGCGACCCCAGGTGACTTCCGTCAGTCACAGAGTGATCGGTACTCTTCGTTCTCTGTATCGCCTGAAGAATTTCCTACCATTTAAAACCAAGGCTATGCTAGTGCAAACCTTAATCCTTCCGGTTATCGACTATGGTGATGTGTGCTATTTTGATCTGAATGCAGATTTACTCAACAAACTCGACCGTCTTCTAAATTACTGCATTCGATTTGTTTTTAATCTTCGCAAGTTTGACCATATCTCTTCCTACCGATCGCAGTTAAAATGGCTTCCCATCCGCCAACGCCGTTCGTTGCGTGCCCTCACTACCCTTTTCTCTATTCTTAAGTCTCCTTCCCCTCCTTCTTATCTGTCTCCTGACTTCATTTACCTCAGTGATACTCATTCAAGAAATCTGCGATCGTCTAGCAATCTCCTCCTAAAATGTCCTCCTCATAGTTCTGACTTCCTTCACTCTTCCTTTGCTATCCAATCCATTCTTCTCTGGAATGCACTCCCACTCGAAATCAGGTCGTGCACAACACGGCAGGCTTTCAAGATGAAGGTTCGGCAATTACTCCTCGCCGAAGTAGCAGATTCTCACCACTAATGTAGGTATTTATTTATTTAGTTGTTTATGTATATATTTTAAAGTATTGATATATATGTATATATAATTATATTGGTAAATATTAATAATTAAATTGATATATATTCGTATAAATATTATTATTTATATTTTATATATATTTTCTTTTCATTTATTTCCTTTTAAATTAATAAGCACCTGCTTCCGTCTCTCTGCACTACCTTAAGGTTGACTGGCAGAAAATGCCCTTAGGCATTAAGTCCGCCTGTACTATTAATTTGTACAAAGTGTTTAAATAAATAAATAAATAAATTAATTGTGCAACGCGTGGGGATTTATCACACCAAGGAAATTATTCACTCACATTCATTGATTTAAAAACTAAAGATATGCCCTTAAGAACAGTTGGACTTTTGAAAAAGGTGGCCGTCAACATCGCGCTAAAATAAATATTAAAATAACTTAATTTAATAGATTTCGTCTAAACGGTGATAAGGGTGAATCATTGTCTTCATTTTTATTAAAAATTCTGTCATAATACAAGCAAGAATTTTCAAAATAGTTGCGAGCGACGACTTATTTCAGTAACCCTCCCCTAGAGATGCACTGGAGCGCGCGCACCACTTACGTCGGAACACTTACGCGCTTTCCGCCGTATTTTTATATTTATGAAAATGCTCACATTATTATCTTACACCCTCTTGGACGCAACTAAAATCCGGCCGTGAAACGAGAAACCACAGCATCGGTCTTGTAATAAAAAAAATTAACAAATGTTCTTATAAAATTAAAATTACGAGTACACAAAGTTGCCATTTCGCCATCACCGTTGATTGCGTGCAATTACTCTTCTGCATTCTATTCTTGTCTCTCCTTTACTGCCATCGTAATTTAAGTTCCTATTTCCAGTTCCTTGGTAGCAACCATCCATCCATCCATCCATCAGCCAAAGGAAGTCCACTGCTGAACATAGGCCTCCCCCAATGATTTCCACAGAGACCTGTTGGAGGCAGCCTGCATCCAGCGACGTCCCGCGACCTTTACCAGGTCGTCGGACCATCTTGTGGGTGGACGTCCCACGCTGCGTTTTCCGCTATGCGGCCTCCATTCGAGCACTTTCCGACCCCATCGGTCATCAGATCTCCGCGCTATGTGCCCTGCCCATTGCCACTTCAACTTGCTAATCCGGTGGGCTATGTCGGTTATTTTAGTTCTCCTACGGATCTCCTCATTTCTGATTCGATCTCGTAGGGAAACCCCGAGCATTACCCCTTTCCATAGCTCGTTGAGTGACTTTGAGCTTCCTAATAAGGCCCATAGTGAGAAGCCACGTCTCGGTGCCGTAAGTCATCACTGGCAACACACAACTATCGAAGATTTTCGATTTAAGGCACTGAAGTATTTTGGACGAGAAGACGTCGCGTAGTTTCCCGAACGCTGCCCAACCGAGTTGGATTCGACGATAGCATATGGTAGCAACCACGACAGAAATATTCATTCATTAAATATTTCATTCAGTCATTCCCATAGCTCTCATTTTCTATATTCTTATTTTCATTTCCAGTCCATACTTATTTGGAACGGGCTCTCTACGGAAACTAGAACATGCAGGAATCGTTTTTTGTTTAAAGTGAAGGTTCGAGAATCGCTACAACGAAAATCAGAAGTGTCAACTTTAAGTACTATATTTTATACAATATCTATTTTATAATTATATACATTCATATATATTTAATGCGTGTACATATTTATATTGTTAATAGTTTGTTTATATTTAATTTTACATTTTACATATCTTAGATACACCCTTCGGTCCCATCTCTGCACCTCCCCATGGTTGGAGTACATTGAGCAAAATTTAAATAAATTAGTTATTATTGCTATTGTTTTGTCATACATACATTCTAATAACATTGTATTGGACTTTGATTTATATTACCGCGTGTTTTGACGATATCAATTAGATTCCGTTCACTTTACAATTAAATCCTCTCTTATCTACTAACTTCTAAGTACATGTTTTCAAGTTTATTATCAGCGTTTTGTATCCTATACTAATTTATAGAGGAAATATATGTTTCTTTTGTTTGTATTGAATAGACTAACACTACTGAAACTACTGGACCGATTTGAAAATGTTTTTCACAATTAGAATCCATTATGCCTGGTAACATAGGCGATAGAATATTTTCAAAAAAAAATATCTGCACCCGGGCGGATACGGGGCGGGCCAGTAGTAGGCTATAATCTAAGTTGCAAACTAGGTGACATTATGTTCCGAGTTCATTCTCTATTAGTCGACCTATTAAGCAATTAACAAAAGAGTAAACTAATTCTTAAACACTTAAATGACGTCATTACTACTCAAAACTCGTTTTACGTAACGAAATCTCAAAATTGTTGTCAAGTAGAAATATCATTAAGAAAATGTCGATAATATTTATTTTAAAATTCCAACAAAATTATCATATTAAAAATAGTCTGCCAATAATAATACGAGTTCAATTAATTTTCGACAAAATATTCACGTCGCACATTTTACGAATTGCAAATATAATATTTCACTCTCGTTTTTATAATCGATATATTTAAACTATTTTTATCTGATCACTTTTTTACACGTGCAAATGGCTAGGATCCATTGATTTGTGGACATATTGCAAAAAATATGTATTTATATGTAATTTAATCATACATTTTATCTTTTTGCAATACTGGATTTAGTTTCCTTATTTACATATTGATTCGTGTTTAGAAATAGCATCAATAAAAAGTAAATAAAATATATATAAATATATATATATATATATATATATATATATGTATAAAGCATATTTTCGAGATAAAATTGGGATGTGCTGATGCTATTATAAAAACCCATAAAAACCGATACTCATTAACCCTATAAGAAAGTAAGTGAAATGTCTTATGGCTTTAGAATCTGTACCAAATAAAGAAAAGTCTATCCATTCTGTAGACTACCTAAAAGCTCATTTATACTGAGAGAGAGACTGAGAGAGTACGCCAGTTTCGGGCGAGAATCGTATGCCATTAACGCATACGTAAATCTCTATAATATTGGCGTACTATAATGCTTAGTGAAAATGTTTCACGGTACAACTTTTTATATGAGTACAATATTCGTATGTTCGAAAGGAGCCCGATGTAAATGTGGCTTAAGAATCGAGAATTTACGATCTAAATGTTATAAGTTCAACAAGCAAGTACACAAATCTAAATTGAAGTAAATTGACCGAGTTCATGATATCTAATAATTCAAATTGTTTTCTATTCATTACTGATGAACAACAATTATGTTAAAGAGACCAAGCCAAGATAACTACTAATTAAAAGGCAAACATTTTTATTTAAAACCTGACAATTTAGTGGTGTAGTTTCTAGAACATTCTTTGATGCAAATTGATTAAGGTTGGATATCAAATAAAGTAACAAATTGAGTTCAGTTAAACTGTGTATTTCAATTTTTAAAGAGATCGACATCAAAAAGTTGTGTCCAAGGTTTGATTTTGAGCAGTGACTCCTGAAAAATAACGTTTTTAAATTATTTATTAACTATTTATTTTAACGGCATTGTGGTCAATTTCTTATGGCAGTAAAGAATTATAAAATCTAAATTTAAAGAATTGTGGTAATTCAGTTAATAGATAAATACATTCGAACAGCCACATAGATAGTTCTGGCCCCACAATTAGAACAATTTAGTCTTGGATATCAGAAACTGCAAGAGACTTTTCGATCGCACAAACAGCCAGACCCAAGACAAATATTTGTGGGCCTTAAAAATATTTGTCTCGGTGCGGAAATCGAACCCGCGGCCTCTCGTTTCACAGCCGGTATCTAAGGTACTGCGCCACGGAGGCTATAAAGTGTAAATACTTAAAAAAACACAGCTATATAAGACATAATAACCCAGACATGACACATAACCTTATCTTTAAAATACGCCTTGTACAATATTTTTCCACGAACATAAGCTAATTAACTCAATTATTGACATTAGATAATTTCTTTGCTTACAGATACGAGGCAAATGGATTATTGCATTGAACTCAAACTTGGACTCGGCGTATCGACGTAACCTAGAGTCACTTCCCGAAACATCGACAGATAAACTATTTGTGTGACAATGACTCCGGGTGTGGTTGAGAATATTTCGTTGGAGCGCAGCAATAATAATGTCGTGCCTCTACTACCCAGGACTACAGTGCAACTTGAATTTAAAAATATCACGTGTACAGTGAACAGTTTTACGCTGAGCAAGCTGCGGCTAGGTGAGTTTCATATTTATAAACTATCCAGTCGTTTAGGATATATTCTTTACTGGTTTATTGGAGTAATACTGGCGGTAGGTCTCATATGTGAAAGGCCATCTGGGTACTAACTATCGCAATGTCTATTTCTCCCGCCGAAAAGCAGTGTAAATGCAATGTTGTGTTCCGCTTTGAAGGACATTGTCGCCAGAGTAATTACTGGACATATTGAGCCTTAACAACTTTGCCTCAGGATGATGAGCGCAATGGAATGCCAAACATTGCTTTGTAATTTATGGTGTTTGGTTCTGTTACTGTCCATGAGCCGTCGTATCGCTTACCATCTAGCGAATGGCATATTAGTCTTGCCATTCGGTGCAATAAAAATGTGTTAAGTGCACGTGTCATCGAACGTGTCATTCCTTAACAGAGTCTTGCGTGATATCCTCGAAAAAAGCTTTTGTGAATTCAAATTTTATCACATGTCTGCCAAACGATGCTGAATTAGAATAGAAGTATTTTATTTATTTTATATATAGAAGTATATATATAAATATGTCACATTATATAAATTAATTAAGTTGAAAATTGGTGCCGAATTAGAATAAAATATATTTATTTATTAATTTTGTATTACAAGTATAAAAATATGTATCTTAAACAAAATTTAATTAAGTTGATATTTCGAGCATTTTAAGATATTATATTATGAATTTATTTTAAATGTCAATTTGCGTAAATATTTTACTGCAGTAATGTAAGATAACGAAACGGGTTGGCACGCATTATTCTTTAGTAAATTACACAAAAAGAATATTTCCTGATATTTTGAATCATTGTATACTAAGATATAGTAGGTACACGCTTTCAAATGTATTTTCATGCCAAGATAGGATTTAACTAAACATAAACTTGTTAAAATGATTTATATTAACACAATGTGTTTCCTAAATATATTTTTTGTTATATACACTCAGTTATTAAACCAAACGCAAGCAGATTAAATAATTATATTGTGTTCTATTATTTCTGGTTATTTTTGACGATATTACGTACTAGAACTATACATAACGCGAAACATTTTAGATTTTTTTTATTCCATAAGTCCGGTACACGAACACACAGGTCACCTGATGGTAAGTTATCACTGCTGCCCATGAACACCCTCGACGCTTGGATCATGGATGAGTTGACGGGCCGTCTAGGGAAGGGGCATTTCGTCAATCTCACTCACCAAACGAAATCCGACAGCTAAGCTGTCTGAATACCTACATATTATTATTTTTCTACACAATAGTACTTAAAATGGCCGCCATGGATTTGACCCAATTTAATTGTATTATTTCGACCGTCTTTGTTAATTGATCGAAACTCTAAATAATGAGTCATTTTGAGTGTTTATCTATAAATTCAAAATTAATAAATAACTCTCAGAATAACTCTTATAAGAAACCTTTATCGTGGTGTTAATGACCTCCAAAGCCTTGTAATTTGTAATTGCCAAACCCTTAAAATGACACCATACAACCTTATTAATAAATTCCATCTATAACTGTTGAGGTTATCGCGCCTAAGCCCTATCATTTAAATAATTTTCCCATAATTACTATAAATCATCAGATTAATTTACATATTAGATATGAATGCCAAGTTAATATCTCACTTCGTTTAGAAGGTACAAGGCTGGACTGCTACAAAGTACAGCTGGGTTCTATTTAAAGGTCGCTTGGGCCCTTAAGCTCGCTTATTTCACAATTATTCCACAAAATATGCAAACATTGAAGGTTCCGTACAGCATCTTAAATTATGATGTATGGATATGAAGCAATAATTTCGAAATATTTGGAGTGGTAGAGTTATGTTGTAGGTATTTGAAGCTACTGTACAGATGAAACGACTTAGTACCAGTGTTTTATTACAAAACCAACGTGAAGAGAAAGCTTTGCTAATGCGTTTCGTTCCATTAGTAAATGGATACCCTATAGCTGTTAGGAGGATATACATACTCCCATAGCGTCTATCATGCACAATGGGGGAAAGCGCCATAGTCGCCCAAGCAAGTGCGTCAAATTTCGAGTTCAGTCTGGGGGGGTTACTCCATGATCCAAAGCGAAGTTCGAATGTTGGAACGTCGTACGTAAAACTATACGAATGTGCTTAGGTACTTCACAAAATTTTCGAATCCTTTATCGTACGTCGTAATAGTAGGTAGACTAAGTTAGGAGTGAATAAGTGCCATAGATACGAGTAGTAGAATTAATTTTTAGAAGTGGAAAACTTATAACGGTTAATTTTGTGAACGTTGTATTTTTATTAATCTCTGATAAAGAATAATTATCTACATGACGTCTGTTCTACTCCCACAGAAGCCAAATTACGTGATCAGTAACAAAAAACGGTTATAAAAATAAATAATACAATACAAAAAAAAAACATTATTACACAATTCAAAAAGGTTTTATTACAATCAATTGTATTAAGATGGCTAGCAACACAATGTCCTTGATTGAAAAACTTTGTAAAGGTCTCATTATGAATACCTTCGATCGAATTCGATGGTATCTATGTCAAAGTTGTTAGAACATTAACCGATATATCTATTATTTCAAATACGCTACTGCGCATTTTCTATTAATTCTATGCAAAAATGAATATTGAAAAGGCTTATGCTGTCAGCACTGTGCAATTATCAAGTAACAAAATTGACATTACTATTATAACCGACGATCCAAAGACGTAACAATCTGCATTAGCTTATGAAATAAATGATTGTCCACTTCCCTGCGGGAGACAAGATATTGTACTAAGAGGTATTCTACAAGCTATATTGTATTTAAAGTAATAAAATATGCAAATACATATATAGCCCTAACTCCATGACAAGACAAAAGATTAGTGCCATGGCTATAAGAAACTTTTAGATGTTACAACGCCCAGATTGGACACAAATCCTTATAATTTACACCTGCAGTTATTTCAGTGCGGTGATCAAAGAAGCGAATTCTTATTTTAAATCCGACATCCGTGCCAAATACCCCACGTGGTGTAGCTATAAATATGTCTACACTAACCTCCAATCAGTTTCCAAAGGCAACATTCTACTACGATATCTAGATATGGACTAATCCAATTCAAATGCATTGAGGGAGCTGAATGCATATTCCATATTAATGTGTTGACTGGTAATTATTCTGTAATATTAATGTCCTACCTAAAAACATTTATATGTAAAATGTTACCAAGACCATATAACTCGCGCTGTCAAAAAGTTATCAAATCTCATGTAGAGCCACAAGCTTCTAAGTGTCCACGGCCTAACTCTACAAGGCCTAACTTCACTTACTCTATACCTTAGTCAAAATATGTAGCTTGTTGCGTATTTTTTAAGCTATTATTTATTTATTTTACAATACATCTATCTACGGTTATCAAAGGAAGGCAGCAAAGTAGGAATGATTTAGCAAAACTATCTATTAATGGTAAAAGTTATAATCAGGTCGCTTTTGATTACAAATCTACAAATAACTAGACTTCTTGTGTTAAAAGATGGGGATAATGCAAAAGACGCAATTCAAGACAATAAGTTTAAAAACGATACTGAAAAACCACAATGTCAAACAAAGTCAAATGAGCCAATAATTTAAATAATTAGGTGGAAAACGTCATTGTCCATTGTCCATTATTGTGTATTGTAAAACATTGCGTTGACTGGCCATGTTTTGATAACTCCGGAGCTCGTCAGCCTCATTTCTCAGTCTTACTATAGGTCTTTACTTAAAAACTTTATCAGGACAATACCGAAGAAGTAAATACCATGCTACTAATAAATGCAACAGGGTACAAATACGGAAAGATACATGGCACGTTTAGTTTTAAAATTATCATAATAAAAATAGGACGACGCAGTAATTATTTTATAATTTGATTTTGGTTTTTTTCACTATTGTTTTCATTGCATTACATTCATCCTCAACTTCAAAGAGTATTCTGCTAGGTATAAACCTCTCCCAAATATTGCCATAGTGACCTGTTGATAGCCTACATTCATCGACTTTCGAGAGCCATTGTACTGTTCTTTTGCACACAACATCACAAAATAATTGCGATTTTTGTTTCCTTTCAAAACAATGACGCTAGAATAATGTCATAATACGATTAAAAGTACATGTTTGAATTCTAACTGAATTTAAACCGCATTTAGAATTTGATCACTAAGCATTTGGCACTCATTATTATATTCAACTGCGAATATTGATATTGAAGTTCTTTTTACTACTACTTCAACTATTTATTTCTTCATTTCTAGAGCTTCAGTATATTATGTATACTACACTATACATACATATCTATGTATGCGCAATATATTTGATTGAAGTGATTGATAGTCCAAAGGCAACCTACATGACTATACTACCAGATCCACTTAGCCACTTAACTAGAACTGCCTACTAAAATAATAGAATAGAAAAGCAAAAAAATATTTAGAGATTATTGGTAAAACGTTATACATACATACATAAACTCACGCCTTTTCCCAGAAGAGGTGGGCAGAGATGCCAAGGACACCAACATATCGCCTTGTATGGGGCGAGCTTATCGCCATATCGGGTACAAATTCCCGACTCCGTGCTGATAATGAATAGAAAAACCCAATATCGCTTTCGCTTTTCGCCCAATATCGCAGCAAAACTAAGCCATCGATACGTTATATAACCTGTATTTAATCTTATTTTTTTTTGATGTAGTTATATAACCTGTATTTAATAATTTATTTCAAAATATAAAGAATGCTCATAAAATTTTGACGTCAATGAATAGTTTTGAGCAAATAAAGAGGATGGATGGTAAATTTATGAAATTAATGCTTAAAGATATAAAAAAAGAAGACGGTCGACCCCATTAAATCCATTCCAAATATGTTATCAATAGTACGCAATCTGAACCGACTGGTTTGAAGAAATGATTTATGAAAATGTATGTAAGCTTGAATCTTTTTTATATATTTTTTTAATTTTAAGTAACAATTATGGGAAAACTGAAAGGTAAAAAGAATTAGTGAAAGTCGGACTTGGTTGAAATAAGGTAAGAAAGAGCCAGTAATTAAAAGACTTAAAAACGAGTGTATGTAAATAAGTGCTATAATTTAATTTAGTAAAGAAATATTATATCGCAAAAAAATATTTTACCAAAGCCCCCCTATAGGTGAGAAGCGAAAATCCTGTATTAAGATCTAATTTAATGGCGATTATTGTCAATAGCCATGTTTGTTAGCTATACAACTATTGTATTATTTGTGTAAGTATATATTAATAATATGCAATTGTCTTTTTACGCATTACCTGTTATTGATATTTATTATTACTCCAGCTATCTAATATATCACTTAGACGTATGACGGTCGTAAAATAAATATATCGTGTATATGCAAATTAAATATATAAATACATTGGTATGTGCTGTAAAATTAGAATTTCTTATAATTGCCTCAACATTGAACTATGATGACATTAAACATTCAAGGCCTTATTCATAATTTCAAAAATTATTTTAGCTATCAAATGTTTTGTCTTCTTCGCTCAGGCTGAATTCAAAAGTCATGAGAAAGGGACAAACATTCGGTACCTAAAATAGGTATTACAATTGTCTATGAATAAGACCGTCAGAATAAATGTGATTCATCTAAACGGGAATGTATCCAAGATATTAGTTAACATTTTTTTTTATTGCTATGAATGACGAGACGAGCATGCCGTTCGCCTGATGGTAAGCGATACGACCGCTCATGAACAGTAGCAAAACCAAACAACACTTTGAGTTACAAAGCAATGCTTGGCATTCCACTGCGCTCGCCATCCTGAGACATAAGATGTTAAGTCTCAATATGTCCAGTAGTTACTCTGGCTACAATGCCCTTCAACCCGAAACACAACAGTGCGTTTACACTGCTGTTTGACGGGAGAAATAGACACTGCGGTGGTACCCACCCAGATGGCCTCTCACATATGAGAGACCTACCACCAGTAAAACTTAATTATTAGTAACTTAATTATTTCTATGTTTACTTTTATCAAATAAACATACGTTTAAGGACATGCATGAATTTTCAAAAGGTAGGCAAATTTGCCACTGGTGTCAGTGATCATAGTTTACCAAACCTAAATGAGGTCCCAAGTTAAGATAGAAAATGAGTCAATATAGCCATAAAGTCATACAGAGCACAGAATTCAAATCAACTTCATGATATTGTAAATCGAAAAATAAAATCGACTAGCTGGCCAGGTATATATCAGGATCCAAATATGTACCAAATGACCAATGAGACGAGAATAATATGTTTTATATAAATCTTTATTGAACACAAAAAGTAACAGTAGGCATACAAAAAATAAAAATAAATAACAATAAATAAAAATCGACTTTAAAAAAGCCCTAAAAAGAAACAAAAAATATTTATTTCATTGTAAGTACTTGTAAACGTTGATATTTTTATTATTTTAAATGAAATCATACTTTAGCGTATACATTGAATGCAGGCCGCAAAGTGCCAAACATATAATACATAATATGCCTAGTTTCGGAATTGAGAACCTCCTTTTAAGAAAGTCGGTCAAAAAGAACAAATGGCTTTCTTATCGCTTAAAACAATGTCATACAGACCGCCATGGGATGGATTTAAAAGAAGGAAAGAAAGTCTATAATATAGTTGATATGGTCTAGTTATCTTTATTTTACGATAGAAATTGCAGCTTTCGGTACCCGTGTTCAATAACACTACTATAAGTTTTTGCATTTTACCAATGTATGTTATTTGTAAATGTATGTAAAACATTTTTGGTGAATAAATAAATTAAATTATTATTAGCTATTGCGCCAATATTTACATAAATTGCGTTAAAATAAACACATTCGCAGACACACTCTCAAGCCGACGTACATACATACGTATATACGTCTGTCTACAAGGTAGACGAACGACCTAATAAGGGTTGCAGGAATTCGCTTGAAGCAAGCCGCTTCTAACAGGTCCTATGGAAATTCTTGTTGGAGGCCTAAGTTGAAGTTTAGAAACGAAATAAGACTTATACTTAATACATATTATTGTGTATTCGTTAAAAATTTGAGCTTGAATTGGGCATAGACTTTCTAATTTATTTAAAAACAATGACTCAACTATTCCATTTTGTATAGAAACGCTTTAGTCATTTGTGTGTGACTAGGACAGTGACAAATAAACCACATAATAATCGTCCCACAAACTCCTTTGATAAATTTCTCCTTACATATTGATACACGATGATAAACGCTTTACATCACTGTTTTCCTTCGTAGAGTGATAATGAAAGTGTATTCAATAGAGCAATGGATGTATCACAATTTTCTTGTGTCATTCTGCTGTGAGGTTAGATAAAGTGGTGATGGCATGTTGCGTAAATATTGACAGAGAGCCGGTCTACATCTACTTTCTGTTTAAAATGACGTAATAGGAAATAGGAAAGTTAAAACTTGCTATTTCTTCCTGACCTCGTAGTTTATGTCTAAAATAGCGATTACAATATTTTTTATCACCATTTTACGTACAAGTATTTTCACCACTCGACTAAGATTCTAAACTGAACCAAAGTTAAGATGAGGGCTAAAAATAGGCGTATCTATAAGGATCAATAATCATACAATAAATAAAACAAACAAAAAGTCGTCTTGAGAAAATTTTCCGTAACTCCATTTACACGGTGAGAGTTTCTCGCCTCCAAGATACGATTATCGTAAGGGTATAAAAATGTTATGTCAAACTATAATAAATAAATAATTGAGTCTTGTATCGTGGTTATCAGGAACTACGAGAAACTTTTCGGTCTCACAAACACCCAGACCCGAAACAAATACACACAAATATTGCAGGCTGTCAAAAAAATAGCATACGATACTTACCACGAGAAAGTCTCTCCGTGTAATTGTGCTATTCATGTTGACACGAAAAAAAAACATTGACTACATTGGTACTTGTAGCGTTCAACAAGTTTTTTTTTATCGTAGTATCGTAACTTTAGAATAATATTGTTTTTTAATTACAAAGTGCACAATAAAATTATTTTAATTTATAAATTGCGCGCAAATGCGAAATCGGAAATGGCAATCAAGTGTTACTGTCCTTGTAGTGTGATGACAATGACAAATTATGACGTTCTTTTGTTATGCATGTAATATTACAAAAAAATTATAATGTAATTCTATTCGTTTGACAATGTCTCTTGACTGTTGAGCCCGATGTATTATTTTCTATGAATCATTGAGCTGTATTATCTATGAATGCTGCTTTAAAACTTATTTAATGGAACATATTTTGATTTTTTATACAATATTTTTTTCACCGTAGTAGTTTTTTTTTTATGTTGTAGGTTTTGTACATTGTCAAAAACCAAACAAAATTACGCTGAAAAATACTCAAGCCATTTTATTTATTCAACAATGTACGGAACTGGATAACGAGTTTGGGCGTTCCATATCAGTCAATCAACAGAACCGCGGTTTAGTACGAAAACAAAACAATATGATACTAGGGTATCGCGCGTTCACAAGGGCAGATACCATCCATATTATTGTTTATAACTGTACAACCGAATAATACATGTAAAGTGACTTCCGAGTGCGCAAATTGATAAGAAATGGAAAAAAACAATTGCTTTGTATGACATTTGATATAGCACTATAATCTCATAAAGAATCTAATATTAAAGATAATTTTATCATAGTATACATTATTAGCGTCTTTTTTTAGTATTGCAAATAGAGATAAATACCTTGAAAAGACATGTGGCATTGTTGTAACAGGTGAATATTTTTTTTAATAGTCGCTTCCAACATCTTAATTTCACTGGGCATTTTCATCATTCTATAGATTATGTTATAAAACGGAAACCGGAAACTGCTAGGAGCTGTGAAAATCGATTAAATATCTTAGTATTAAAAACATTCTAGTATATCGATTCATTTATTTCGGGAGACCTGTATTACATGAAATGAGGACATGTTGACATTGAACCGCACGACCGAGATATTCCTTATATATTCCGGCACAAGACACAATTATACGGCTTCAAAACAATTAAAATCAATGTAGAATCAATTGTCAGAAATTGATGCGAATCATTGCGCAATTCGTCTGACCAAAATAACACTAAATTAGGTCAAGATTTTCAAGCTACAAAAAATCTAAAGAAAAAGAAGAATGAATGATTCACTACATATTTTTTAATTAAGAGAAGCATTTACACGTACAAGACGGAATGTCTGACCTACAAACTAAAACCCAGGACCTCGCGAATGCGATAGCTTATCCCTCAAACAATATTATCAATCTGCAAACAAAAGAATAACTATTGTAGACAATAATTGTTAAGACATTAGTCACATAGCACCGATCACCTTGGAAAGAGCTAAGATTATGAAGGTTACAACAAATATTGTTGTCGGTGTGTATTGTAAGGGCATGGCGTTCTTACTTCCCATCAAAGGTTCTTCCGCGTGTTCTTCGAAACTGATTTTGATTTTTATCATCCTGAAAAAAAATGCTTGTATGGTGAGACGAGTATGCCGTTCGCCTAATGGTAAGCCAAAGAAACCAAACAACACATTGAATTACAAAGCAATTCTTGGCATTCAACCGCACGCACCATTCTGAGACATAAGATGATAAGTCTATATGTCCAGTAGTTACTCTGGCTACAAAGTCCTTCAAAACGGAACACATCAGTGCATTTACACTGCTTGTTGTTGTGCTGCTTGTTTGGTGGAAGTAATAGACATCACAGTGGTACCTATCCAGGTGGTTTCTCACATAATTATGAGACCTACCACTAGTAAATATACGCTTTTCCATCCTTTACACTGCTGTTAAAATGTTTTGCTGTTTTTTTGTCAAAAAAAAAACAAATAAATTATATAAAAATATGGCATTCAATAATGACGTGATAATGATAATCACATAATAGTAAATAATAATTACTATATCAATTGTATGTGTAAATTAAAAGTTAAACAATTTCATAATCCGACAAGTACTGTTAAGAGAGTAAAGGTCATCGTATTTTTGCACAATAAGTACCAAACTGTTAACTGACGATTACAAGCATCGAAATCTGGTTACAGATTCAGTTTTCAACGGTTGCGTCAATTTCGATTACACATTGAGCCACCAGTTTGCATAAAATATCTATACTTACTTATTTATACCGGCTTCACGAATCCGCCTCATGTAAACATATACAAATATATTCAGGGATGCAGTACTAGTATAGACGATAGAGCCTTCCGATTTCGATAGATTATTAAACAATAGTCTGTAATCTAAAATAAACATTTTACATGCCTTTTTAATAATCGTAATGTTAAGGTGAAGCTAAGATGTAATTGATGTACTTACTTGCGCTCGACTTTTGATGTGTTTTAAATAAACCATACATTATTTAGTATATGGGGGGCTAAAAATACAACTCAATTCCAAAATACTAAGCGAGTATCTAGAAAATAAACTGTATTATAATTCATATCGATACTTGCGTATAATTATATAATAACAAACCATGACGTGACACGCAAGGATCTACCTGATTAGATCATATTACGATTATGTTTGATATCGTTTCCTCATTCATATGAGTTCCCATAAACCTATGCGATCAACTGCACGTAGGCTTCTTCATACGCACAGACTTTAGTACAAAGACTATACACTATACAGGGTGGAGGCATAACATTCTCATGAACTAAGTTGAAACAACACACAGTTAGTGCAATACAGTCTAGATAGAGTGACGGTACTTAACTATTCTATACATTCGTCGCTATCTGTACCCCAAGCAGGAACATTTGGCTCTATAGTATAGTAATGGTAATAGTAAAATTTTGTATGGGAATTTGAACAGCGCCATTGTGAGCGTATTTGGAACTAAATTATGGCAGCGGGAAACGTTTACGATACTATAGTATGGTAATTGTATAGTTTAACGATATTTTTACTTTACAAATGTATGAAAAGTGGTAGCAGGAATATTTTTTGACGTATAGTATCGCCAATTTACTATCGAGAAACACGATTGTATTGTCACCTATATTTTGACAGGGAGATAACTATCGTTAACTTTATTTTTGCGATTAATTTTATTGAAATTGGCGAAATATGTCTTTATTACGCGAATACGAAGTGCCCTCGACGTTTTATTTTTATTTTGCGTGGCGTTTAGCCAGAGAAACAAGACAACGACGAGAGTTACGGTTTGTATAATTATTCCGTATTTCACTTTGCGATATGAACTTACTGTGTCATTCAAATAATTATAAATCTTACTAACAGCGGAATCACCAAAAGAAGAATACTTCGCAAAGCCGAAGATCCAATGGACATATCGGAATCCGAGTTCAAAAATAGGTACCGGCTCAATAAGCTAGCTTTTAAATATTTGTGCCAGGAATTACGCACAAAAACAAATTTGGCAGCAAGTAAAAGGATAAGTCTGGAGCTTAAGGTAATTTTGAATATGCATTCCTAACTAAAATACCTTATAACTAGAAAATTATTATAAGCCTTTCATAATAAATTCAAGTTGTATGCACCTTTGTTTTAGGTTTTATGCGCGTTATCTTTTTACGCAACAGGCTCATACCAACGAATAGTAGGTATGAGCAAGCACTTAGGGCAGACCAGTGTGAGCCTTTTTGTTAGTCAAGTGACCGATGCGCTTAACTATCCTACTATAGCTGAAAAATTTATCAAGTTCCCAACCTCCAGACTAGAAAGGGATCTTATAAAACAAAAGTTTGTATCTTTGACTACCATGTATATGAGTTATTTCTTTTGCACGAAGTCTGTTAATAGTCGATGAGTGAGAAACCTTCAATGATTAAATTGAATTTTAAATATTGGTTACAGATTTTACAGAAAGTTTAATATACCCGGTGTTTGCGGTTGTATAGACGCATCACAATTTCATATACACACACCAAAAAAAGAGATCGAACATTTATTTTACTGCCGGAAACATTTTCATTCCATAAATGTACAAATTGTAAGTTTTACAATCCCAGCATATACCTAATATAAAATCTGGGAATAAATATATAAGGCCAACATCACAAAACTAAATACTAACATATTTTATGATTTTTGTAGGTTTGTGATAGCGATTGCCGCATCTTAAATGTGAATGCGAAGTATGGAGGAGCCACCCATGACGCTTTTATATGGGAGAATAGTAGGGTTAACCATTACATGCAACTATTGTATCGCAATAATGAGCAAGGATGGTTATTAGGTATGTATTATTAAAAGGCAATAAAACAAAGTTAATGTACAATACAAAATATTTATAAAATAACAATATTTTAACAGGAGATTCTGGATATCCTCAAAGACCCTGGTTAATGACACCCATACTAAGTGCACCTGAGGGAAGCGCTGAAGCACACTACACGGTTGTCCACGCAAAGGCTAGAGTGGCGATCGAAAACACGTTTGGGCGATTGAAAAACAGGTGGAGATGTTTAAGCAAAGATCGCACTCTTCACTATGAACCGGACAAATGTGCTAAAATCATCATAGCTTGTTGTGTACTTCACAATTTAGCCCTTCAGTTCGGCGTAGTTGATCCAGAAGGCCTACCCGAAGAAATAGTCGAACATGATCCTCCATTAATAGAGGAAAATGAATCTTTTGAGGGCGATCTCTTACGTGGCCGTGCTTTGCGAGCACTACTTGTAAATCGATTTGCTACTTAATTACAATATAATTAATTATAAATACATTGGTTCCAATTATTTTTTGATACAATCCTTCTCCTCAGCAATTACGAACTCATACAAATCTAAAAAATTTGAACACGTGGTATATAATATAATAGTTTTCAATAGACTTTTTTTATTAATAAGTATAGAAATATGGTAGAGAGAAACGAAACAAAAATGTATAAAATTAGTCTTTATTAAATTTTGTGTTACCTCCAACACTGGTCATTCTCACAATAAACAATGCCTAACTCCTGGCTCTCTAGATTATGAAGTCGTAATGTTTATGCATAAACAATACGAAAATGGCAATTTAATATATTATTAATTAAACTTATATAAACAGATTATCTAGATTATCAGTCTCTCATATGTGAAAGTGCAGTCAAAACAATGTATGTGACTGAAGGTCTATAAATAAATAACAAATAATAATAATCTTTATTATACTTTACCAGAATTACAATAAGAAATATCAGTGATGTCTACACTAGGCAATGCCTGTCTTGTGGCCATCGTGAACAAGTAGTTACATGATATAGAATATAATGGACTATTGTAAACTTCAGTAATTAAAGTGTAAAACAATCTTAAAATTAAGTTATAACTAATACAAGGTATCACAAGCATTGTGGAAACAAAAAATAACAAAAATACAAAACAGCGAGTCATATAAATGTAGTGATAGTGAGATCCGTAAGCATAAAACCTAAGGGGAAAAATACTAATAAAAAAAAAACATATTATGTTTAACTTACATATCTAGATAAAATATTAAAACTTAATAAAAATCATTGAGATCAAAGAAATTAAATTTATAAAAGCTAAAAAAAAACTCTGTGTGTGATCCGTAAGCATAAACCTAAAGGAAAAAAATACTAAATAAAACATATCATATTATGTTTAACTTACATACCTAGATAAAATATTTAAACTTAATAAAAGTCATTGAGATCAAAGAAATTAAATGTGTGTGTATGTGTATGTGTGTGTGTGTGTGTATGTGTGTGTGTATGTGTGTGTGTATGTGTGTGTGTGTGTGAATGATGTCTGGCTCTATTTATTTATTTCTAAATGTTTCTATTAAATCTAAGGCTTTTTTCATTATCTCTTGCCACTGTGCTTGCAGTTGCAACTCTGTATCTCTTTGGCGCAGTTCTATATCCCTTATGCGTATCTTCTCCTTTTCTAGTTCGAATATCATCTTTTCTCGTTCTCTTGCGTCTTTTCTGGCATTTTCCTCACACGCCATGAAATAATCCTCGATTTTTTTCCCATATTTCTGGTTTCTTTTTCTTTTTTATTTTTGAGGTGTCGTGTGGGGCTGTAGAAGTTGAGGGGGTGGGTGATTTCTGAGGTGCGGCCATAGGGATGGAGGTGATCGTTGGTTCACAATTACTTGTGCTTGGGGTATTATATTCTTCACCTGTAAGAATATATGTAAAATGAAATAAAATAAATATCTTGAAAGTACCTAACCAAAACCTACCACATCATTTGCCAATGCTTGCTATCTCCTTTTGTTTACATCAAATGTCCTAGGTGAAAGAAACACAAATATTTGTCAATTATTTAAAACAATTGTATAAAAAATAATTTGGAGTTTAAAAATATTTATTGTGAGTTAACTTTTAGACATTGGCAGTTGATGTTGATGTGTTGGATAATTTCTTGGACTCTTACAAAAACAGTACATCTAAACCAGTAACTTTTGAAACTGCATATTATACCAGAAAAAATCTTAACACACAGCGTTTCCCAAGTTATATGACATAAATTTACACACATAACTCTGAAAAGTCAGAGATGTGCCATGGGACTCCAACCCACAACCACTGTTAACATCTTGGCAGTCAAGTCTAGTTTGTTTACAAACAGGCCAGTACAGACCAGGATAATCAAAACACATACACTATAACAGTGAAAGAAAACATAGTGAAAACAACAACAAACACACAACACAACAACCACCATATCATAGCAATTTCTATGGTGTGTAGAGTCTGCCAACCCACACAAAGCCAGCATAGTGGACTATATGGTCTAACCAGTCTCAATCTTATTCTCAATTGTAGAGGAAGCCTTTGCCCTGCAGTGGGATGTATATGGTCTGATGATATAGTATTATGTTTATCTTTAATGATATACCTTTCATATGATAAAAGTTTTTTTTTTTCAAATCATTACTGACTTTCAATTTATACCAATTGATAAAGATTATCTTTTTATATTATTAAACAGATTTGAAATTAAGTAACATTCAAATTACTTACACACATTTTCGGACATAGATTCAATTGTTTCATTCGTTGGCACTTCTATTAATTGTTCCACCTGAACAAAAATTGAATTATTTAACTAAGATTAACGGTAACCTACTAAAACTCAGTGAATAGAAATATTATGTAAATATTTATAAGGTTGGGGGAACAAATTAGGTAATCTATATCCATATTTCAAATATTATATGCAGTAACAACAAAGAATGTAAACTAAAATTCTGTATAAATTATATATTTTTTTGATGATTTAAAAGAGCATAATTCACAATTATAGGATGCTTGCAGCATATTACTGTAGAAATAACTTTAGGGATGTCTTTGTTCTATAATTGACTTTATATGGCATTTGATGATGGTTCAGATTATTTCAAATTACAATTTATATAAAGATACAAACCGTGCCAAAACCAACTTCTGTCACACTCATCCCAACAGCAGCCTGTACACCTATGACCCCAAGCACTCTATTCTCAATGTCTGTGAGGCACATTTTAAGAGGTGGGCCACCTCCTGTTCCCTGGAGAGACCTGTGCAGTTTTGCCCACTTTCTTTTGGTATTATTTTTTAAATCTGTCCATACCTGGCACAAAAAGTAAAAAAGTAATTAAATAATGTTAAAGTTAATGATTTCTTAGGTTTACGCGAATGTTACTCATTGAAATAAAACTATTATTTGCGCGGACAATCCGCCCCACCACGGAAGCTATAAAGTAATCAAAACGTTGCGTCGGGAAGACTAAAATGTAAAAATTAAACCAAATCCGCGATAAAATCCGTATATAATAGTTTTATTTCAATGTTAAAGTTACTGTTAAAAACTTCCTGAATTTAATTATAAAAGCATAAACAGAATACATTAGCAAACTTCACTCACTTTCCTCCACTTTTCTTCACTTCTTATCTCCCAACACCTTGGCTATTCAGAATTTCTGTAAGTTTTTTCCACATTTTTAAAGCCCACTGGCGCCCATTGGGTAGATTAGTCGGCTTTGATAAATCTCCATGCCTTGGCAAAACAAACACCCAGAATAATAAATTATAAAGTAAATAGAACTAATTGACGAGTATAAAAAATCAAAAGCAAATAGTATAATATGTTTCGTTCGCCTAAACCGACATTAATGTAGACCGTAAACAATTCAACATTGTGGATCATGTAGGTATTATAAAGTTACGGCTTCCTCAATCGTAATTATTGTTTTGAGTACTTACTTTTCCATAAAGTCAACCATCAAAGAAAAATTGTAAAAGTTGTTCTTGTGGTCATGTTATAAAAATTACTACAACTTCGAGCAACAATTCAAACAACGCGCGGCGCGAAAGTAAAAAGTCCAAAGTGATGGCGATTTTCAAACAAAAAATGGCTACGTTCGGAAATCTAAAAATATAACTGCTTCGATAATTGTATTGTAATTAAAATACAAATAATAAATATATTTTTTACTTTATAATTAATTGTCAAAACTTTTTACACCAATTTAATGCATGATAATATTTTTTGTTATTTTAAAATAATTATTGATTGTTTAACAAATACGATGAATGACAATTCCGCACGAATCATTCAATTGCATTCATTCCTATGGATTGTAAAATATAGCTTGATAATTTTGACAGATCGCAGAAGGGATGAGGGTAGTGTATAAACGTTAATGAATCTATTCGATTATTATTTTTCTATCTTGTTATCGATAATTGCGTGATTAATGTATGGATTTTATAAAACAGTTTTTTATTATTTTTTATTTATTATTATTACTTTAAAAATAAGTTATTACTAATACTACTAGAAGTAACATATCTTCCCTCTCGCTTCAATGTGTACCCGTGTGCACGCACCATACGCAGAGATTTTGTTCCCGATGTCCGCTCTAGTTTAATACCTCAATGGGTGATGACAATATTTTTTCCGACTCTTCGTCTGTACCTTGCGTTGATGATGGCTCGTCATACTTTTCCTGCATTATTCGAAACACAGTCGCTCGGCCAATGCCAAGTGCGTCCGCAACTCTGTTACCAACTTGGGTAGGGTAACAAGGTAACAATGGTCCGCCAGTTTGACACTCACGTTCAAAATATTCTTGCAAGCGAACCACAAACTCGTGACATTCGCTATTCAAAACAGTCTTTTTCGTTCTTTAGGCCGCGTCAATTTCTGGATACTTCTGGTTGCCGTGCGCCGCTTGCCCTCGATGACTCATACGTCGACACCTTGCCATTTCACAACAACCGTCCGGTACCGGACGGACCGGACCGGAAATATTTTTGTTACAATCGTGCAGTCATTAGATACTATTTTTTATATCCATTCTTTAGAATAACATCTGAAAATATACTAACTATATTATCGGTAACTTTTATTCAATGCACATTTGTTTAATGTAATCAGTAAATGGAACATATTTCGCCAATTAAGAAACAAGTTACTTTTATATTTACATTTTTGTTATGTGTTGTTTTTATTTCAAATCCGATTATTGATAGTCTGTGGTTAATCGTTATGCGTGGCACATCTCTAAGGGGGCGGTACCTGTCCATGAAGTACAGTTTTTATTTGTATGACATTTTAACAAAAAAAATACGTAACTTTATAGGCGTGAGCTGTCATAATTATCAAGCTATATTTTACAATCCATAGCCTACAGTTATCTATATTTTTGTGTTACTATAGTATCGTATTAGTATCGAGTTCACGAGAGTATGGTTAAATGATTCATGCTACCGATATTGAGTAGTAATAGTATAGTAATAGTTGTCACCATACTATTACTATACGATACTTCAAAATGTTCCTGCTTGGGGTACTGAGCGTATAAGATTATCCTAGTCTCAGAATATTTCTAAAGAAAATGCTATTTAGTTTAGAAGAAACTATTGATTATGTTTTTTTTTCGATTGACTCGGTAAGTGTGTTGTTGAAGTTTGAAAATGTTTTCACCATCCTGTATACTGATTGCGTGGTACAAATATGATCACAATAGAAATATGCTTCCTGCTGTATCGAATACAATGTCTCTGAGCTCCCATTATAAGATATTTCTTACTGAAACCAGTGAATTTATCGATTTTCCCCCTCTTTGTTACCAGTGTCGATAATTAAATCTATTTACTTATTAAAATTATTTTCCGGTTATGAAAGAACAGGTGTTTAAAATAAAATAAAATTGTAAATTAATAAAATACTTGGAATTCATTGAAGTTGTATTTTTCGTATATAAATATAGACAGTAATTACAAATAGGTATATTTTAAGAATAAATTATTGCATATATACATACATAATTTATTATTAAAGAAAACAATATTAAAATACTACCAATTTATATGAGTTACATAGCGCGTATGTTTCTGAGATAAATTTTTACAACGAACAAAGAGTCAAATTATTCATTTAAAATTATAAACTTTCCTTAGTCAACGTATGTACACAATTTAATCTATTGTTATTGGGAAAACACGCAAATGAATACATAGCTAAACAGTATAAAATATAATTGTTGTGGTTAGTACTTCACGATTCCAATAATCTTGGAAGTATTATAATTTATTAGGTATAAGCCTGATACGTACATTTGTTTTTGTAATTAATAAAATCGACGAAAATACATACGTACTTCTAACGTGAAAAGTGAAATTGATACCTATTTTTTTTAAAGTTTATGCACTAGCCACTGCTAGTGCACCGATTTGATGACCACCTCTTGCAAAATCACATATATAAACTAAAACGGCACCTTGGAGTGGCTAATTAAAAAACAAGAGGTGCTAATTTAAGAGTATACCATTACAGTTTCTTGCATAATCATGTCACACGTCGCAAATAACTCGGTAGCCAAGTGAACGGTCGAGGCACAAATTAAAGACTTCAATTGTTCCGTGACAATGATTTATAATTACATGCACGTGTTGATGAATCGCTGGTACTCGCCTCGCATTGTAATGTTGCACGTCATTATGCATACATTTGCATTGTAATATGTGTTATTAATGTCACCTAAATCGATTTGAATGTTGCAATAAACAAAATATTGTTTGTGCTTTTTATTGTGACCTGCGTGGCGCATTTGGTTAGACACCAACGCGGGCAAAACGAGAGGCAACGGGTTCGATCCCCGCAACGAGAACCACAGGTATTTGTTTCAGGTCTAGGTGTTTGTGAGACCAAAAATTGACTCGTAGTTCCTGATACCCACGACACAGGACTCGATCTTAGTGTAGGGTCAGGAAGAGAGACTTTTTGATCTCATAACCACCAGAAACAACTATCTGACTAGGTGCGGGAATCGAACTCGCGACCTTTCGTTTCATAGCCGGCGTAGAAATAATTGCGCCACGGAGATTGTCAACAAAAACATTTAACAAGATACAAGTAAATGCAAGATGTAATGATGGAAATTTTTTTCGATTAAATAAGTATTTTTATCTGTATCAGCCCATATACGTCCTACTACAAGCAAGGGCCACCTCTATAATCGAGAGTACGATTGAGAGTGGTTTATTGAGAGGTATTTATTATTACATAAGTATTTAATTATGTTTATCGTATAATGTTTATGAAATATTTACATTCATTTAGTAATCAATCGTATTAAATAAATAAAGCCAATTAATTCTCAAGTCGCAGTGATAAAACATTACTCATTAAATTTAATTAATTCGACATAAGCATTAGGTTATTCTATGATGTATGAAATAAATATTAGGTTTCTGAAAAAGAATGTACTGCGTATGTTTAAATAACCAACTTTTTTAAACAAATAATATATTCATAATGTAACACAATTCTTGTAAGTTGTATGTAGGTATAATATGTAATAGCCTGTGTCGACACGTCTACTGTTAATACATTTTTTCACCTATAAAATCAATTTCCTAATTTTGACTTATATACTTTTTTACAACCTTAGCCAGGTCGCCCGTCCACCATGTAGGCGGACTTCCGACATTTCGCTTGCCTGTACGTTGCCTCCGCAAAAAAAAAGAAAACAGACATAGACAAATAACCTAACAGAAAAGCTTTTGCATAAAAAAATCAAAGCTACTATTAAGCAAAAACAATGTAATAAAGCTTGGAAATAAAATAAATATATAGTATTCTGAACGGAGATGTTAGTGTGCTCTGTAACATATTAATTATGTTATGGAAATTAACTCATTTAATTTTGCTATGTCAGTGATGGGAAATGTCATGCTCGCTTAAAAGTCTGTGCTTGCGGCGGCGTGTGGGCCGGGTTGGTCACTTCCATGTAAAATAGTTGAGGAGGCCAATGGAGGGCACATGCGTCATACTCGTGAACGGGTGCTACTTACTTGGACTGTTCTGTCCGATTTGCTTACATACTAAATTGAAGTGAAAATTTTAACCTTTCACAATTATTCATTGCGTTGGCAAAGCAGAGGATACTGATTCATCGTTCGTTCGACTTCTATTCACTCAGCCATATTAAATACTAGCTGTACCCGCGACTTCGTCCGCGTGGAATTTAACAAAAACATTATTTTTCTAAAATAAATGTAGCGTAAGTTACTCCTTATTATATCAGCTACCTGACAATAAAAGTCCCGTCAAAATCGGTCCAGCTATTTTAGAGATTAGCCGGAACAAGCAGACAGACAGACAGACAAAAAAAATTGCAAGGTCATTTTCGTTATAGGTATCGTGTATATAACGATATGTAGTTGGTCTTTTTTTTTTTATTTTCACTTTACAAAGAGACACTTCAATTTTATTTATATGTATAGATAACGTAAACATGTTCGTATTTAAAATGTTATAAAAAAAATATATTATTTATTATTTAACTGCTCTTATTTAAACCAGTTGTAATTTTTATAATAATCACTAAATTGTAAACTGGTTATGAAAAGAGCAACACTAGAGTTTCTTTCACGTTCTTCTCTAATGAAAACCGCATTCCGAACCGGGTGGTGTATAAAAAAATGATGTCGAACATCTTAATGGATTCAATAAATTATTTTAATTTCATTTTCATTCAGATGATTATTACCTAATGTTTAGAGATGATTTGGGGAGTGCAGTACCAAGCGATTAATTCTTCGCGGTATTGCTTCTGTATATGAGCATGCTTGAGGGATACTATAAGGTGATCGACCTCGTATTTTGTATTAAATTATTAACAATAACATGTACCTTTCGGGTTTAGTAAATCTGCTTTTGTCATAAACAATTTTAAAATATATTTTACTTATAGTGTTTTATTTTCTTTGCTCAAACTGAGTTCAAAAGTTGTTCGAAAGGAACAAAATATTCGATAACTAAAATAGGATTTAAAACTATCTATGAATAAAGCCCTTAGGGTATCCGCTTTTTATAGGCGGAATTATCATGTTGACCAATGAGGATAAACATCTGACGTTTTTGGACGGTCTATTTGGATCGCCCTGCATCAACATCGTTCATAACGGGTTCGGTAGTATAAGTGTTTAGTACCCTTATTTTGAGTAAAGCGGAACATCGTACATTCGTTACTGAGGTTTTAACTTCCATCTCACGATAAGTATTTAATAATACTGTTCCAACCAACCATACAAGGGGAATATAATTTATTCGTATCAATAACGAATTCTATGTATATCAATCACATCACGTTTATAGAATAAAAATCTAACTCAAATTATTGTCTCTTAAACCACTATGACGTACGAATTATTCATAGTGTTGAATTCCTCAGAACTTATTAGCAAAACATACGGCAAATATATTTGAAAATCGAATCACTGGCTGCCAATACCTGCCGGTTGTCACGTGGTACAATACGTCATCACTGACGTTGCACCGTCCATGAAAGCGAAAATGAAACTAACACATTCGCCATGAAGATCAAACACCGATAATGGCAATTTTATATTCGTCACACTTAGGTGTTACGTGATCAACATATAAAGAAGGTTTTTAATGAATAGATTCTCTTAGTCTAAGGAAATTTACTGTTTTACCAAGAAGTATTATGCAGTGGTGTGAATAACCCACGGCAGTGATTTTGTGAATACACTGTTTTGTATTCAGCGCATATGCATTCATTCAAAGAATTTGTATGGATTCGTGTAATATCAGTTCATATACCTTACCTTATTTAAAATATACATTTTACTCATTGCTTATTGCTCCACTACATAGATTTATTGTTATTGGATTTTTTCTCTCTTATAGTAAAATACCCCATTGTACGAATTGAGCAATTACGAAGTTTAAATGGAATATGAGGTGATGGCCGCACGTTACTTAAACATTTCAATCATATTACGTCAACTAAATTAATATAATAATGTATTTTATCATCAATCGATATAAAACCTGATACCCATTATTAGTATAAAAAACCATCAAAACCTATAATATCAAAATTAACTTTAACATAATAACAATAAAGGAAGGAAAATAAGGTTATTTTTCTATAGAAACGATACCTTCACAGAAGGCGTTATCGTGATTGGGTGGTAAATCCATATTTTTTGCTATAATTATAATTTAAACCCTTGGTACCTTAGCACCTTTAAAAATAAAAGACTATATTATAATAAAGAAACGCGATTTTTTTTTTCAGATTTTTTAAATATTGTATATTTTGGGTGGTCAATCCATAGTTTTTGCTAAAATGATATGAATGCTTTATTTGCATTTTTGTTGAAATCACTAAAACTACCATCTGACTTCGTTATCGGAAGCATTCTTGACCAGCAACTCAGTAACCATGATATGATAGTAAGTCAAGAAAGAGATACCATGTACGCCTGATACCTATCCCTCGCCGGTCGACAGTCGACACAATTATGTCGGCCAAATTGTATACGGATAAGCCTGACCAGTCCGGTACCACTGTATAGGGTTTACGATGGTCGATCTGGTTACTTAAATCCTTCAACCAGTTATGAGATAACAAGTTTTACGAATTTTAATAAACTCAAAAATAAATTGTATTTTTATCCATAGAATGCTGACCTCTTCTTTCGTATGTCGCATATAAATGATAAAAAGTTCAAAGCCGCTGAACTCCAATTTAATATCCAACAATTCTAATTTAATCAAAGCGCAAATAAAATGATATAAATAACTACGAGTAATAATATACATTTATGTCCGGCTTAATTTAATCCCGAGATATTTATTTCACTCCGGTGGGTACCTACTCCGTTTGGATTTTACTTATCACATTTAATGTTTCTATGTTGTTGTAATGATAAGAAGAAAAAATCTAAGCGCCTTATCTGGGCTTGTAGCAGCGTGCCTAAGCATACAGCGATGAAGTCCAATATTCGTAATCTAATTATATCTAAGTATATCAGCTTAAAACTATGAACGCTATCTTCTGCCACTATACACTATGAAATGCTTAAGGAAAATTCTTGCAAATACTCGTATGTTGTTTACAATTTTCAGTCCGTGCTGATCTGCATAATGGTTTACCACAAAAGCTGTAAAGTATTCGAAATGTCAGGAACTTAAAAAATGTAAAAATGAAACCAAATCTGCAATAAAATAGTTTTATTTCAATTAATTAATAATTCATATCAATAATTACATTTAATTAAATATTTTGTTTATTTACGTATTCATGTCTTGCCTTGGATAAGTTATAACAAACTAGTCGGAATTGATCCTTCCGTATGATTGCTTCTCTTCCGAATCCGCCTGAACTCATTTTGCGTCATTGATAAATAATATCAACTTTTCAAGTGTTACTATCAAAGGTTGTTAAAGATCACTTCAATGTGATCAGATTACCACGTGGCCAGATTCTTTAAGTATAAGGCGTATTCCATGATTTAAAAAATATGGAAATTAGCTCATCATTTAAGATACAAGTTTTCATAAATAATTAATAGCACATTACTATATTTAATAGTCAATGCAAATCGATTGATCGAAAACATAGCAGTTAGTATCATAACGAACCTACCTTTAAATTTTACGTGAATTATCCATACATAAAATACATTAATTCACGCCTTTTTCCCAGAAGGGGTAGTCAGAGGTGCCAGGTCACTCACATTTCGCCTTGTATGTTACGTCCCACGATGTGATAGCGGGCGAGCCTATTGCCATATCGGACACAAATTCCTGACTCGGGGTTGATAGCGAATAGGAAAATCTAATATCACTTTGCCCGACCCGGGATTTGAACCCTAGATCTCAACTTTATAACCGCACTATAGTACAAATATGCCACTAATGCAGTCACGTGAATAATCCCACTGAGTTTATTAACATTTTTCCTTTGTTTACTCGAATTAGTAAACAAATATTAAATGTACACAAAAATGGACGTACTAAAATACCTAAAAACCGCAATGAGCGCCACGACGCGACGTGTAGTTTAGTGGAAAAATCTTTGTATCACTTTTAAGGTATGCAATTAGAAAATCCTTTGTTCAAAGTTGTTTTAAGGTTATGACAAGGACTTTCTTCGTTAAGAAGTACTTAATATGAAGACAAAACAAACGTCGAATACATAGTATGGTATCGCAAAAAAAATCTTCAGTTTTATCGACAGGAATTTTTTGTGTAGTATTTCTAATTTTCAATGATATCTAAATTACAAATAAGTAAGTACAGTAACCATATTTATATTCAGTAAACATAGAGATACATTTGATAGTTTCCAAATGATAGCAGTTATGAAGCAAATTATACGTAGATTGAGTCATGTGCCTGCGTATTATTTGGTGTTTGTCCAATATGACTCACATCCACCCATTGTTCTGCGATTCAGTTCCACTGTTTTTCCAATGAACATACGCATGAGTATCTAAATTAACATACAGTTTTCTTGGTACACAATCTAGGAATAATTGAGTTATTTTGAGTAACAAACTCATATTCCAAATATACATACATGTTTTATGTCCCATGAAATCCACCGCAATAAAATAAATTGGAGTGAAATAAAATATATATTTTTTCTTATTGCAATGAATGACGAGACGAGCATGCCATGCACCTGATGGTAAGCAATACAACCGCTCATGAACAATAGCAAAACCAAACAACACCTTTAATTACAAAACAATGCTTGGCATTCCACTGCGCTCGCCACCCTGAGACATAAAATATTAAGTCTTAATATATCCCGCAGTTGCTCTGGCTACAATGTCCTTCAATCCGTAACACAACATTGCATTTACACTGCTGTTTGGCGGGAGTAACACACATTGCGTTGGTACGTACCCAGGCCGCCTCACACACATTAGAGACCAGTAATTATGATCAATTATCATTAATGTGCAAAATTATATCCATCAATCCGATCTGCATATCAAGAGTACACTCGCAAATGTCGGGAATTGCTGTTACTGCATTTTTGTTTTTTGTAATCAATTTAGGCCAAATTTAGACGAGCGGTTTGACTTAAAGTGTTATCATGTGTTTTTATGATGATACATCGACTACGGCGCCGATGTGGTGAATCACAGAATGTATAGTTTAGAGATCTTCAATATTTTCAATAACAGCTTAAGGGAACGCATCAAAATAATCTTATCTTATTTCATTATGATTTATTATTTTATTTTTTATATTATTTCTAAACTATTTAAATTCCAGCGAGTTTGCAATAAATGTCGAGTATTTTGGTGTACAATATCTAAAACGTAAATATCTAAAACACAACTCATGTGTAATTAAAACATTTGTCCAAAAGTAAGTCTAAAACGATATAAACTGGCCAATTCCCTTTATCTCAGAAGATACGTAACTTAAAACAAATGTATTACAATAATATATGTTTGCTTGCAGAACAACGACAAATACTGAAAGGCGTGTCAGGATGTTTCAAGCCCGGACAGCTGACGGCCATCATGGGCCCTTCCGGGGCTGGGAAGACTACACTCCTCAACGTACTAGCAGGATACTCGTGAGTTTTCTAATTTAATTATATTTACTATTTTATACAATAGTTCCGTCTAACGAATAAACTGGTCACCTGGTGCTAAGTGATCACTGCCGTCCATGAAAATCCACTACGCTTGGATCATGGATGTGTTGCTGGACCATTTAACAGGTTGGGGAGCAGGAAGATAAGAAAAGATGGGAAGAGGAATGGGGTATAAGGAATCCGGCAATTTAACTTATCGAACGAAACACCTCAGCAAAGCTGTTACTGCACGTCGATCTCCTGTGAGACAGTGGTACCACCCCGGACGAGCCTGCCCATTCATGCTGAGTCATGACCAAAGAATAGACCACTAGGCCATGACTGACAATAGCGTGGCCTTACACTTTCAAAAAATTGCTTTATTAATTAAATCTGTGCTATTTACTACGAGCACACAGGAGCAATATTTTTGATATTTGACTATTGACTTTATTCCTAACAATATTTTTCAATATAATAGAAATACATAGTATTACCGTCTTATATATTCAATTTTCAACCAATACCATACTATTGTCAAATTAGATTATTTGTTAATAATAAAAAATATGTATTAAGAAAGCCTCTGTGGTGCAGTTGGTTAGACACCGACTGTGAAACGTGAGGCCGCGGGTTCGATGCCCGCGTCGAGACAAATATTTGTGTGATCCACAGCCCACAGGTATTTATTTCGGGTCTGGGCATTTGTGAGACTAAAGTCTCTCGTAGTTCCTGATACACACGACACACGACTCGATCTTAGTGTGGGGCCAGGACTATGAGTGTGACTGTTGAGTGTATTTATTTATTTAAGACAACAAAAGTCAAAGCATGAGTAAGTACTTACAAATAATAATTTATAATATAGTTAAATATTAGTAGAAGACATTCACAATTACACGACGTTTTATTCATTAAATTTTTTTTTATAGACATCCATTGGTTATATTGCTACTTATTACTAATACGAATTAACAAATTGTTAACATGCTAAACACGCTAATTTCAGGCGTCACACCAGACACATAATAAAAAATAGCTGCTAATAATTATTATTTAATTATATAATTTTATGAACATAAAACTATGGATGACGTAAAGTAATAAAACCAAAGCACATTAGACTATTAATTGGCCGCGTGCTGTTATGAAAAATGTAAAGTTCACACATTTATTAACCTTAAGATTTCTAGAAAATCGTGTTATCAATAAATGTGGTAGAGCCACGCTGTTGTCAGTCATGACTTAGCAGGAATGGGTAGGCTTGTTCGGGGCGGTACCACGGTCTAATAGAAGATCACTTACTAAAAGTAACGCGACAGGTTTGTTGTCGCGTTTCTTTTGACGAGTGAAATTACCGGATGCCCAATTCTCCTTGTCTCTTCCCATAATGTTGCCTTCCCGCTCCCATTCCGAGGGTCGGCAACACTTTTATGATCCAAGCGCTATGGATGTTCATGCCCATGACGGGATGATCACTTACCATCAGATGACCTGTTTCCTTGTTTGCCTATGCAATAAAATATCACAAAAAATGAATAAAGTGTACTAATAAAATAAAATTATTTAAGTGTATTGTATATTACCAACAAACCAGCGCAGCTTCGCCCGCGTACAATTGCACAACTCTTTCACACTTGATACATCTCACCAGAAACGTATCCCATTATATCTTTTTGCTCAGCTTCTAAGGTTTTTAGTTTAATATAGCCTACAACTGCGTAAGCCCATATCCGTCTCACTGACGGGCACGGGCCTCTACAATCGAGAGTACGATTGAGAGTGGTTAGGTCATATAGTCTACCACGCTGGCCTAGTGCGGGTTGGTAATGTATAGCCTACACCTTCAATACAATGAGCCCATCAATGTAATAGATTTTTCCAATCCGAATAATAGTTATAAGAGTTGAGAAGTTCTCTTATTTCCTAAGAAAATTTTATATAATGTTTTATAAAAACATAAAATTTTTGTGCTTAAAACGTATTCTCGAGTTGATTTTTCTATAGTTTTTCAGAATAACAATGACTGACTTTTGTATATCGGCTGACCTACATAAACAAATATTGTTGAACCTAATACCAACCTCGATATGTATAAGCTGTCCCTAAAAGGTATATTTGCTTGTGCTAATAAACACACAGGCCACGTCATGAATATGCTTGTACATAATTTAGTCATTAATATCAAAGTTCTGGAATAATTTTGTCTCTAATCAGGACCGGTTTCATATTAAATATCTATTAAATTTTATCGTGTCTGGAATTCGGTGTATTAACACGTTTTTCATATTAAAAATTATTGATAAATTTTCATAAAACTATACAAGCTTAATGGGCAGTCGTTTAAAAAACGTCATCTAAAGCACCAATTAATTTGAACAAAGAAGCTTTAGCATAGGAAATCGCATCTTGGCTAACGTCGTATAGATTCAAAATGACTATCAACAAAAGAATGAGAATCAACTTAATCCTTGAGCTTGTAAGTACATGAATTTGAATCCATTGATTGATACGCATTTCTAACTCATACACGTCTTTATCCGTTTTTAAACGGTTTGATTTGGCTTCCTCTGTTTGTTTTAACCTAGCTTCGTCCCAGCCAATGCCAATGCCCAATTGACAATTAACTGAATCAACTCATACGAAATTCCTGGAGTTTATCCGCCACGTCAAGGAAATTTTTTCGTGGATGCACTGTGCATACATGCAATCTTGATTCCAAGCGCGTAACATCTTATAAACGAGTCTATTTCAGCTATATTTCTATCGCCTTGTTTACTATGTTTTGTTTGTACATTTGATCTCTCCGCAGGTGTTCACGCCAACAAAATAGTGACATTTACCTTGGGGCCCTGGTCCGATTCTTGGCGGCTTGAATCACTATATTACATTAATTATATTTATTAAACAGAACCCGCGGTGCTAAAGGCGAGATTGCGGTGAATGGAAACTGCACCTGCGCCTCTCAGTCGACGGGGCGCGGCGGAGTGCGCTTCATCCGCCAGCAAGATGACTTGCGAGCGCACCTCACTGTCTATGAAGCTATGTCGCTCGCCGCCGCGCTCAAACTCGCTGACTTCAAGACGCAAGAGAAGAAAGAGAAGGTAATTACGGCTATTTGACGCATATGTTAATTAATACATCCAACAGTCACATACATAGTTCTGACTCCACGGTAATATTGATAGTTGTGTCGTGGGTATCAGGAACTACAAGAGACTTTTCCGTATCACAAAAATCCAAACAAATAGTAGTCTCGTCTCATTGCTGGGAACCACAGCTTTACGCTATATTCAATGAACAACTGTTATCTGACGATTGGAAAATCAGTTCTAATTAGAAGATTTCTGAATGCTATACTTAACATTATCCTATCTAAAATCTCTATATCTCTAGTGTTTGATGCGTTCACAAGTATGGTTTTCTCAAGCACAAAAACCCAGACTAGGAAACAAATATTTGTAAGCCATAAAAATATTTGTACATGCGCACATCGAACTCGCAACCTTTACAAAAACTAACTTGTAAGCAACTGTAACAAGCTTTCATATTATCACATAAAATATTTCCTATTCGCTTTAGAATTAGTTCTCAACTACTAATAGCTTTGAACAGTGTAATTTACTCCAAACCGCAGTACTATGATCATGTTGTCTGACTTCGACGCTGACAATAAAAGAAAAAGTACGAATATGACCATCATAGTACCATAATAGACCACAAAGTATGTCAATAGAAACTAGAAAGTCCGCACAGTTCAATTGAACTTGTAAATACAATAGTCTAGGTCATACTTTAACTGTTATTTTGTAAGCGATGTCAACAAAGGAAGCGCAAATCAAGGTTACTTTACTTAGAAAAAAGAAGAAGTGCAAATCAAGGTTACTTTACTTAAAAAATTTAAGTATAGATGATTTATCAAACGCAGTTATAAGACTGGTCTGCAAAACTTCTAGTTTATTTTGGAATGGGTTGTAAATGTTACATACATGATACACATACTCTATAATATAATATTGTTATAACAAATCAAAATATCGTAAGAACAAATCAACTTATAATTATCATATAATATTAATGTTTATATCAACCAGACATCGTGCTAAAAGCGTTTATACAATAACTATTCCTTATTTGGTATTTATTATACCTCTAGTATATTTATGAATACTGCAGCGAATTTGGAGGAAATTGTTTAAGGACTTTAATTAAATAAAATTGCATTATTTTTAAATTATAATTCATGAAATATGAAACAAGACTCTATTTAAAATTAAAAGACTAATATATTTAAATTATTTTTGGAAATTCAATTTAATATATATACATGTTCTTCACTTACACATGCCTTTAATAAAATCCTATAAAAATTCAATTAAACGCGTTACTATGATTTGAATTTTGAATGTTTACTTATTTTACAAGTTATAATTTGACCAAATACTCGTAAATAAGTAAACATTTCCAATACCAATGAATTCACATTAGAATATAGGATAAGAAGACTATTGTAAAGTCCCAAACGTTATATTAATAAATATACTACTAATCTACTTTTTATATTGAGTTCATAAAACGTACACTAACAAATCATGGTACGTAAACAATAAACTAGCTTACAAATGAATTTCCAATTACTTTTATTGTTTAAACAACTCGTTATGAAATTATAAACAAGTTGATAAAATGTTTTCTCGACAAAACATAGCTCATTTAATACTAAAACTGGTGTAAACATAAACAAATATACATAGAGTCACTCACCTAGTTCTGACGTAAGATTCAAAGTCTTGTGGATATCAGAAACAACAAGAGACTTTACGGTCTCGCAACATCCAGCCCTGAAACAAAAACGTATCGGCTACAAAAACCTTTTTCTGCCTCGTATTTAAGCCATTTTTAGCCTACTTTATTTTCTGTACTCATATGCGTGTAATTATAAATGTAAAATTCTTAGGATTTGTAATTTAATTTGCATGTTGTCACAATAGTCAGGGGGGTTACTCTATGATCCGAAACGAAGATGGAATGTTCGGATGTCGTACGTAAAACTGTACGAATATAAGTTCCAAGTGAATAAAAGTCAAAAAGAATAGTATTAATTTTTAGAAGTGGAATATTCGAAACTTCTTTGGATGTCGAACATTGGAACTTCGTTTCGAATCTCAGAGTAACTTCGCTGTTTCTATGATTCTTAAGATATTTCTCGTAAAGAAAATAACATAATTCTTTTTACTTCTCTAGGTGTATGAAGTTCTGGCCTTGCTAGGCCTTACAGAAGCTGCAAGAACACTATGTAGAGATCTCTCGGGAGGACAACGACGAAGATTAGCTGTGGCCCTGGAGTTGCTCTCTGACCCGTCAATTATGTTCCTAGATGAACCTACCACGTAAGTTATTGTAATAGTGGAAATATTAATCATTTTGTCGACCACATACACAATGACATGAGATAAACTTTTAAACTACGTCATCGCTACGAGTGAATAAAAGTCAGTTGGAAAATTTATTACAATAATTGTATTCTTATTTTTTTCTTATTAGTCGAACCGATTCATATTTTTTTGTTATTGTTTACGAAATTTGCTGTTATAAATCATTTTTTTATCGTGTATTTGTATACATATTATTTATTTTGCCACAAAATATACTTTACGTGCAGTGTAAATGAAATGATCAACGCGTGGGCATTCCCTATTCCACCTGTTTGCAATACTTGTCCAATCTTGTCTCCACAACTTTCTCAACAATGCGGTATAACAAGTCGGAATAATTCATGAAATTACCTACAATAGCGACTAAATAGAGATTTCTAAGTCCGGACGCATCGCGTGACTTTCATTTGCTATTTCCATTGCAATGTTACTGAAGACAACACGCAAACAACCAATTGACAGTTATTCAACATTTTACTTTAAGTCGTTTACACTAAAGTGACAAAAGTGTCTGTTTATGATCTGTTGAAACGTGATGGAATTAATTAACACAGACATGCCAAGCACGTGTTAAAGTTTAGAGTTTATTACATAATTAATGAGTTTTTTACTAAAAATGCATCGATTTCCTTTTACGGCTTAAATTGCCAAAAACCCAATAATAGTTCCTTTATGATGACACAAAATTAACAAAAAAGCACCTTAAATGCCTGGTGGTTAGCGCAATACACTTGAGTATTTGGTCAGCAGAACCATATCAACCTGCTCATTGACATACACAGATGAAAGTTGAAACGCAAGACATTGGCTACCTCAATATGACAGGTCAAATTTCATTTATCCTCCCATTCTCTTTTTTATTGTCCAACCTATTCACTGAATGCAATTCTTTTGTGACAATTCAACGGTGGCAGTAACTCATCCTTACTCTTTTTTTTATTCCCCCAGTGGCTTAGATTCTTCAGCATCAATGTCGCTGATCTCCTTGCTGAACAGTCTGGCCCGTGGTGGAAGAACTATCGCAGCCACGATCCACCAGCCATCGGCTCTCATCTTCGAGAAGATTGACGTCGTGTACTGTCTCGAGAATGGACGTACATTATACAATGGACCTGTGAAGGCACTCATACCAGCTTTGAAGAGCGCGGGGCTGCAGTGTCCGCCGTACCATAACCCAGCTGATTTCTGTAAGTAAATTTTGTAATTGTCCTATGGTTGAAATATTGGCTTTCAATCTTACGTTGGAAGTAATCGCTGCATCGTGTCAAGAGGTATCTTAGCAGGCCGGCATAATTGTATTGAATGTCTTAGGACTGTCGTCTGATGCCATTCGGTATTCTGCCTGGACGACATTTGCGCTTACCGTAAGGCGCAGTGTAGCATTATGCCGGGCCAGTGTAAAAAAAATAGTGTGTTTTGTGTAATTTCCTAATATTATTAAATTAGAGTAACTTGGATTGTAAATCTACTATGATAAAAGCCTCTTGTGACTAGTGGTAAAAATCTAGAAAACCCATGTGTATCAGATAATAATCTGTACATTATGTAAGATCGTTCATTTACCTCCACAAATTGGGCAAACGAATGAAATAATTTATCTAGACCTGTATATAAAAAGTGAAAGAAAAATGACAATAGAATAATTTAGATAACGATCTTATATTAATTAACGACTGACGTCTTCGCGTTTAATATTATTTATCTCCACGTTATAAGAAGAGGGTAAAAGATTCAGCAAATAAAACTATGTGTCAGATATATTAACAGATAATCACCTCTATATATATGTATATTAAAATTATTTTAATTCTATGCTAGTTTCTTGTTTGTTTCAATGACTAGCGAGACGAGCATGCCATTCGCCTGGTGGTAAGCGATATGACTGCTCATAGACAGTCGCCAAGCCAAACAACACCATGAATTACAAATCAATTCTTGGCATTTCACTGTGCTCACCGCTCGCCTTCCTACAACATAAGATGTTAAGTCTCAGTATGTCCAGTAGTTATTCTGGCTACAATGTTATTTAAACCGGCAAACGACAGTGCATCTCAATGCTTATTGGCGGGAGAAATAGACTTTGCGGTGGTACCTACCCAGGCAGCCCGTATATATGAGAGACCTAACACCAGTAATTAAATCCTCACTTATACTTGAAATCGCTATCTTCAACGAGTGCAAATATTCACTTATCTTTAAGAAAACAATGCGCCATACATCATTAGGGCGTCATTGTCTGACGTCGACATTGATCAAACGAAACACGTTGTTATGTGGTCAAACAAATTGATTCGCATAAACACTTTACAAAGTTACGTAGAATTAAACAATGCAAGCCCGCAATCTATAGAAGGCAAAATAACCGCACTCCACATGGTTGTAGTGTAATGTCGTTTAGGAGTGATGTATTGACTGCCGCCAAACAGTTACTTCTCACTGTTACAATTATGCCAGCCTCGCCAATTTATTATGGTAAGCTTCTTTCTCTTGCATTGCAGTGATATATTTTCGTAGAGTAGATATTTAGCAAACCTGTTAACTGTCGATTTAGTAGTAACCATAAAAATATGGATAAAAAGTGCCGGTGTCCTGTAGGTAAACGAACCAGACGCGGCTGCCAACGTGTTAATGGTGATCGCGAGTTCTAATCCCAGGGCAAACTTCTAACTTTTCGGAGTCATGTGTGTATTGATAGTCAATCACCACGCACTATAACGGTGAAGTTGAACGTAAATGGGCTGATATAATACAATACAAAAAAGTAACAAAAATAAATATAATAAGAAATAAAAGAAAGGGATAAAATGTATAAAGCCAACAACATTCGCAGCACTGCAGACAAATCTCGATAATATAAGCATAACACACAAAAAAAGATTGCAGAGTTATATAAACGTCATTACGTCATAGATAAAACAAATAACAGAGTTGTGCCACTTTTGTTATTATATACATGGCGTATATAATAAAAAAATTGATTGTATTGGAACCCAGATTGCTTTGAAAATATACAAAAAACATAAGTGTATTCGTTGTTAATTTTGTTACATAATATCGGTTGTAACAACTAACTTTGGTAATTACTTTAACTTTAACCATAATATGAACGTCAAACATTTGAAATATAGCTTGGCAAAAAATGGTATGATGCGGTGACAATGGGCAATAAAGAAAAAACAATTATGACGACACTATTATAAATATCATTGTGTTCGTTGAAAAATTATTTATATACTCGTAGGTATTTAATATTTATATACATTTTTGTACGGTTTTTGTTTGTTTTGTGAATATAAATAAACCAAGTGCCTATTCACAATAATAAATAAAAATAACATGTGTCTAAACATTTTTCATCGTAGTATATCTGGTTGCCATATTAATATTAAATTCGATCTTAGCGCCTTCATACAAACAGACTCTTTTTGCGAATATTTGACATAGACGAAGTTAAAATTGTCAGTTATTCGATGCAGCTAGGCTTGAGTGAAGTTAACCGGTACCTCTAAAGGAATGTAGCTCCCATTTTCACTCGTTTGTACGCACATCGATATACCTTTCACCAACTTCCTATCCAAACAATAGACCGACATACAAACGTTAAGAATTTGATGCACTATCGACATGCCAGTTATTCTTTGGTAGAAATATAAAATTCATCTAAGGTCATATACTCGTATAATCAATTGTATTCAATTTAGTAAATAAATGCGTAGTATCTCGGAGCGGAAGTTTTAGTGTGCTCTGTATAATATCATCTTAATGAAGTAACTTATCACATTTGCTATTGTTTTGCTTTGTAAGTGATTGGGTATGTCATGCTCGCTAAAAAGTCTGTGCTTGCGATGGCGTCATGTGCCGGGTCGGTCACTTCCCTGTAGTATGGTTGAGGAGGCCGATGGCTGGCACATGCGTCATACTCGTGAACGGGTGCTGCTTGCGTAGACTGGTCTATCCAATCTGCTTACATTGTAACGGATTGATTGATCGAGTATATAACGCAATTATTCACTGCTTTAGCGAAAAAGAGTATACTGATCCTTCGTTTTGGGCGACTTCGCTTCACTCAGCCATATTTATTATAACATAAACATATTCGTGTTAAAAATATTTATTGTAAATTTACAACAAATTATTAATAAACTGCTCTGATTTAAATGTATATTATGTAATAATCACTACATTGTAAACTGGTTTTGAAAAGAGCAACACTAGAGTTTCTTGCCCGTTCTTCTCTAGTGAAAACCGCTTTCCGAACCGGGTGGTAGATAAAAAAAATGACTGAATCTAAACGATGTTGAACATTTTAATGGATTCAATAAATTATTTTCATTTTCATTTTCATTTTCATTATTAATTTTACATCTCATCGTCTCGATCATATTGTGTGTGTTAATAAATCTTCCTATTTAATCGACCACTACCGATAGCCCCATCTTGCATCAGTCCATTGCTGGACATAGGCCTCTCCAATTGCCCGCCATGAAGATAAAAAAAGGAAATGAGAAATGAAAGTATAATTGTTAATGTACATGTATTAAAAAACAAATCATTTGAGTCTATTTGTTGCGATAAAAGAACTTTCACTCGATGACTGGTATTATTTGCTTGGGATCTGGGTGTTGTTAGACCAAAGAATCTCTCGTATATACAATAACGGATACCCACAATACAAAACCAAATATCTCAGGCAGGATATCAGAGTATGTTCTGCTTGGTGTGATTATTAACATTGTACACTACAATTTATTCACATCACCTACCATATACAAAATAACCAGACTTTATGTATTCTAGATTGCTGCCGAGTCAATGAATCAAAAAATGACCTAGTTATCGTACAGTATAATTATAAGCGGCTACCAAAAAATAGACGGGACGTGCTCGCCCGCCTATTATCTTCAGTACACAATTTTGCAGAGAATGGGTGCATTTTTGATACGTACCTTAAATAGTCATAATCTTGTCTCTCATTTTGTAACCACTCGTATCACGCCACCGTGCGATCGGAAACACGCGATGTTGCATAACCTAACCTGGTAAAAGCATTAGGTCGTGATCACGGAAGCGTGACGTAGTCAAGACGAACTCGTGCCTACTCATTTTTTTTATTTATTTTCATTCATAATCCAATATTTTGATGCTTAATACTTGTCGAGACGTTTTATGTATTGTAGGTTGATAAAAGGAAATAGTTTATGTCTACAGTAACAAAACAATTGAGGGACGGCCTATTTAAGGTTGCAAGGAGTCGTCGTTGTATGCAGGCCTCTTCCAACAGTTCTATGAAATCCTTGTGGGAGTCCTATGTGCAGCAGTGAACTTTCTGTGTATGAACAGAGAAAGGATAGGGGCAAAACCAATTGATTCTAAAAATCTATATAATGGTGTCAAAATTTTTGCCTATACTTTACTAATTATTATCAATGCCTTTTTCCATACTTTTTCCTTCCCGATATCCTCCCGATTTTATGGGCCGCAATGGTCACAGACCTTTGGTGATTACTGGTGACCTTTTTGCTGGTTTCCTGAACCTTTGCAATAAAAAACAACTTAGGTTGAATTATCAACCTTTTAAAAGTAATAAAATTTCGGTAAAACTCCAGTTGAATCTCTTTAGATGCCTCAATCGTAAAATGATCCCAATATTTATAGCCCAGCGTGGATATCGAACGCAGGTCCTCTCCAACCAAACTATTACACTTGTATCCAATTACTAATCCAACAATTTATTTTCAGTAATGGAAGTGGCTTCAGGCGAGTACGCAGCAGATCTGAGTAAAGTATCGAAGATAATGGCGCAGTACAAGTACGAACCCGCAGCCAACGGAAGCTGGGGCGATGTTCCTACGTTACCGGCTCTGCCAGGGCCCTTAGGTAAGAGTCTTAAAGATACCTGTACCAATATCAAAGACTGCTTTGGCCTTCCTTGCTGGGTTGACAACTAGTATCATTGCCTCTTGGTAGTGGACAAGGCGCGAATGCTCACATATTCACGGTGGTTGCAGGATTAAATCACCACCCACTATAACGGTGAAAGAAAACCGGAATTTATGAGAATGTCAATGTAAAGTCCGACAACCCCACTAGGCTAGCGTGATGGGCTAGATGTCCCAATGCTTCTCAATCGTACTCTCGATTGTACAATTACCATGCCAAAGCCCATGCCCTGCAATTTCGAATTGTATTTAGTTGTTCTTGCGTTTGATAGTCATAACGCCTCCTAAGACTACATGCATTTAAAATATAAATGTTTGTTTGTAGATTAATAAAATATGATATTTTCAAAAATAATCAAGGCTGTTTACATTCAATTAAATAAGAAAGTTTACCACAAATAGATTGTTTAATATCTATACGAGTAGAATACATATGCGTGTGGTGCAAAATTGTAGATATACTCGTAGTTATATACAGGAGTCAGGAATTTGAGCTCTATATGGCGATAGGCTCGACCCTTATCACATATGAGTAGTAGGACGAAAGATACAAGTCGAAATGTGGACGTCCTGGTAGCATCTCTGCCTACCCTTTCTGGGCAAAAGGCGAGAGTTTACGTATTATTTATATAGTTGCATATAACAATGAAACACCATGATTTCTGAATTTCATTAGGAATTGTATTGTAATCAAGTTTTATAAGTACAATGAGCGGAAAATTACTTTCCTGTGTAATAAGATAATCAATCATTTATTAATTTACACTACAAGTACATTGAGACAACTTTGCTTCAGTAATAATGATGTTTAGTCGAAATCTGATTAACACGATGTTAATTTAACTGTATCTTCTTCAAAAACTTTTTTTCACAGATATAAGCACAGAATGGAAATCAAAACACCTGCTGGGCAGTCCGAAGCGGCAACAGAAATACTCAAAGCACGTGTACCGGCCGGCCGGGCTTCTGATGCAAACCTGGATATTATTATATAGAAACTATTTAATGACTACTCGGAATTACGTAAGTATTACAATTATTTTGTCATAAGTAAAAAAAATGCGGCTTCGGAAATATTCGTTGAAATGCGTTTAAGAGTTGCGAGACAGTTTGTAGTTACTGGTGGTAGGTCTCCCATATGTGAGAGGCCGCCTGGCTAGGTACCACCGCAATGTCTATTTCTCCCGTCAACCAGCAGTGTAAATTCACTGTTGTGTTCCGATTTGAACGATACTGTAGCCACAGTAACTACTAGACATATTGACATTTAACATCTTATGCCTCAGGATAGTGAGCGCAGTGGAATACCAAACACTGTTTTGTAATTCATGGTGTTATTTGGTTTTGCTACTGTCCATGAGCGGTCGTATCGCTTACCAGCAGGCGAATGCCATAGTGGTATCACAATTTATCGCATTAAAAAAAGGCATTGTCAAGTACAATGCCTTAAAAAAACGGTTAATGTAAAGTGCATACACACCAAAGCCGCCGATTCGCCGACACAACCCGGGGTAGTGTTGCCAGGTTTAGTTTTTGAAAATTCGGGACAGGGCATAAAAATAAGCGGGATTATAGAGACACAACAGATATAAAAAAGGTATAAATATTATTCCTCCCAATAAAATATAATATGTACAACACCGGTAATCTTTTACGCCAATCAATTTAACACACAATTTCAATTCAATGTCAACCATTTTTTTTTTGCGTTCTGCATCATCCATCCATCCATCAGTCAGAGGAAGTCCACTGCTGAACATAGGCCTATTCTGCATACATCACTTTTATCATTATTTTATGCAACAGTTGCGTAGCGCTGTTCTTCATTAGTTATCTCACTGCATTTGCAATAGCTTGAGAAAAAAAGACATTAGTCTTACGGACATCGCAATATGTATTAAACCCACCTTTCACTACAGTATTTCTTAATAATTCATTTTCCTTAAGAATAACCTGATTATATAAATAAATTGGTAAAAGCATGATCTCAATCCACTCATCCATGTATCATACTATGTAGTTTTAATTAATTTCGCAAGTTCACCATTAGCTTTGTAGTAAATTAGTTTGTGTAAATTCTGTAAACTTACATTTAAAAATAAATAAATGTATACTAATGCAGATACTATTATTTATTTATTTAATTAATTAATACGGTTAACACCATTTACATTAATTACTTAAAATTGAAGTCCTCAATCAAGCATCTTGCTCGCAGAGCTTCAAGCACTTAATTAATATCTTCGCCCATTCATCAGCAAACAAATCACATGTAGAATGGGATATTCCACCCTTTTTGGAAAAGTGTTTTGAGTTGTTCCTAAAGTAACAGAAAACTATTAAAAAAATTATCAATTTTTTATTCGATCGGCAAGACCCATAAAAATCCATTTGAAATTTATATTTTAAATTTATGCGCGCAAATGTATGAAAATGCTAGTCGCCATGTTCCATAAAATGATACGTCACTCCACGAGTAAAAAAACCTTTCTTTATTTTCAATAGACATGAGTTAGTCTAATTGAACTCTCCTTTAACGAAACCGTTAATATAAATGTTAAAAATGTTAGAAAAAAGTATCGTAGGCAAGAATACTGTTACAACTTCTCTGTTTACATAATAGGTTAATATGACTCTACCCGCGGAGTAACGTAATGACTCCATCATGGCGGCTGCCGTTTCGCATCTTTTTGGGACAGATAAAAAAAATGCAATATTCAAAACGGATTATAAAAGAACAATGGCAACTGTCCAAACATTATTTTTATTGAACATAAAATTAAATGTCTTGAGATGAAAAAAATCTCGTTAGCCTGAGGATTAATTTCTAATTCAATATGTGTAATAATTGTTGTTAAAGAAACAGGGGAAAAATTGATATTCACATCAGAGTTTTTGTGTTTATATACCAACGTCACACTACGAGTAAAATGGCTGACCGGTGCTATGAAGTGTTGTATTGTCAGGAATATCATTTTATAGTAAATTAAAAACGTAATAATACACCCGTTCTATTAGTGCCTTGTGTTTTTATTTATATTGGCATAAAAACATATTTACACTTATCATTAAATAGAGTTGATCTGCCGCAGTCTCAGTTGACAGTTACCTTCAAGTCTCAACATATTTATTATAAATAAATCTAAGCATTAAAACAAGATCGGTGATCGTAACAAACACACTATCATACACAGAAAATATAAGAGTCCGTAAGAATGCATGGATCATAAAATGCAATATCAGGCTCCTTATTCCTCAATTATTTTTGACTTCATCCGATTTTAATATTAACAACAGTTCACGGAACAGAAACGTCAAGTCTATCTTTTTTTTTACTGGGTTGTCTATGTCAATCGACTATTTGCTTTGATTATGAATCTTCTAGCCAGACTCATTTCATATTCTGAATTTACTTCTATTTAGTAAAGATAAAATATTATGTTTAGTAATAGTTACTATTAAAGCAAATAAAATATCAATTCAGCATAATTATTTACAAAATTAAAATAACTGGCGAATTGCGCGAGTTTACGAATATTGTATTGACGGAAAAAGTTATTTCGAATAGCAGTACTTTACTAGATGGCTAACTATTTTAGTCGATTAAATATAAAATGACAACACTAAGCCAATAATAGTTTATAAATCCGGAATTACTCAAATGGCTTTCCATTTTAAAGGTTTTTTTTTCGCCCGCTTTGTAAAATTCATATAATTATTTGAAAAAATGTACAATAATATTGGAAATCGTTTTGTATATATGCTACTTAAAGACGCTCAAATTAAGATCAATCAAAAAATCGCCATTGTTCTTTGTTCTTTAGAGTTATAAACTGAAATTAACTTAAACTCATTTCTTGGATTTATTGTTTTTAGATTTTTCTCTCTTATAGTAAAATACCCCATTATGTCTAGGAGAGCACTATAACTATTAAAACGTATACAATATCGATAATTAGTGACCGCGTAACCTGTTTTTCTTGAACTAAATGCACTATTAGAGCTTTATAAAGAATTAATAAATGTAATAAGAAAAGTCAATGACCCTCGTGACCTCACCATTTATTTCAAATTCAACAAAAAATAATGATAAAAAATACACCTTATTTATTATTTTTATGAAAGACAGGGCATCAAAAATTTAATTATTCATATATTATAATATGCACATATTTGCTGTAATCTGATAAAATATTAATTAAACACAAAGCAACTTTACTTAAGTATGCATTGAATAAACACAATATAAAAATTCTCTTCTTGACCGATATTTAATGTTTTCAATAGAAAAAATATTTTGGTTTTATAGTCTCAATTTAAAATACATAAAATTCTAGACCAACAACAAGTCTATGAACTTTATTTCACGTATACAACTAATGAAACCTTAGGTATGGTCACTTCGCGTTATATCGAATTTAAACAGGTCTTTCTTGTAAGGATTGAGGTTATACAAATGCTAGTAGGAATAGACGCCCGCCCACACGGTGGACCGACGACCTTGTTAAGTTTGTAGGAAGTCACACACATGCAGACCCCATCCAATAGATTGATATGAAGATCCATGGGAAAGGCCTATGTTCAGCAGTGGATTTCCTGTGGTTAAAGAGAAAGATAGTAGGAATAATGTTTCTTAAATAAATAAATACACCCAACAGTACATACATAGACCTGACACCATACTAAGATCGAGTCTTGTATCTTTAGTCTTGTATCTATGGGATAATCTGGGAACTATGAGACACTTTTCGGACTCACAAACACCCAGACTCGAAACAAATACCTGTGGTTCATACAAATATTTGTTTCGATGCAGGGATCGAACCCGCGACCTCTTGTTTCACTGCCGGCGTCTAATCAACTGCGCCTCGGAGGCTGTAAATCTATGGGTTACTCAACCTACATAATTTTTTTAACCGACTTTAAAAAAGGACGAGGTTCTCAATTCTATTTTTGATATAGTTGATTTAAAATCAATATAAGGCATAGGTCGGACATGTGGTACTTGGCGGCCCGCCTTCAATATGTTGCGCATACTCGTATATTTTGAGTTTAGCCAACAAAGTGAAGTCAATAGCACATTAATCAACATGTACAAGTACAATGAAATAAATATTTTTGCCTTTGCATTAATGTTTTTATTATTATTTTTTACTTTATAATGTTTTTTTTTTGTTTTGTAGTCGGTTTTTATTTTCGAGAGTTCGACTGAATGAATGATGATCGTAAAAAATGTCTTGGTGTATGTGAGAACAAAAAGGTTCTCGTAGTTTCTGATTGAAACAGGACTATGTAAATATATGCATAATATGTGTCAATTAAATGTATATTTTTAATTAAAAATCGTTGGTTTTATGATGTTTTGAAAATGTTGAAAAGAAACCAACATATGATAGAGAATTTCAAGAATTCCTGTGACTTGACTTGAGCGTCATGATATATCCTAAATACGCTTAATAAATCTATTGTCTGAAAGCCCTGGAGTGGGACCTATATCTGTATCAGCCCATTTACGTCCCACTGCAGGGCACGGGCCTCCTCTATAATCGACAGTACGATTGCGAGTAGTTAGGCCATATAGTCCACCACGCTGGCCTAGTGCGGGTTAGCGGACTTAACATACCATAAAAAATTGTGTCGTTTTAGTGCGTGGTGATTAACAATCAATGCAAACATGATTGAAAAGTCACAACTGCCCTGGGATTCGAACCCGCGACCACCGTGAACATGGCAGCCGCGTCTGCTCCGTTTACCAACAGGCCACCACGCACTTTTATACCCATATGGGCTTGATAATCCTTATAATATTTGTTTCAGTCGCTGTTCATGTACCGTGTTGCGGCGCACGTGGTGATCGCTCTTATCTTCGGCTACCTGTACTCCGGCGTTGGGAGTGAAGCGAGCACTGTGCTTGGCAACTACGTGTACTTGTATGGCTCCATGCTCCTCGTCGTATATACCGGGAAAATGTCCGTCACTTTGTCGTGTGAGTACTCAGTCTTATTTTTTATGACAGGTAATATCAATTTCTCCGGCCAAACAGCAGTGTAAATGCACTGTTGTGTTCCGGTATGAAGGACATTATAGCCAGAGTAACTACTGCCCCCCCCCCCCCCCCCCCTATGTAAGTAATGTATGTAAGCCTAGCTCAACAGTGATACGTATTTTGATGTTGCCGAACATTAAAGCTCAGCAAGACTTCGAGCCTGTTTAATTTGTCGTAAACCCAAAAAGGAAAGAGATTACTTAATTAACATCTGTATTAAACTAATTTCCTTCTATTTTATCAGGTTATGATATAATAAGCGATAAATATGTGATATCCAAGAAATCAGTAATTAATATTTGTAATGTTTTGCTCAAAGTTTTAATACTGTATAGTCCACGTGTATAATAAATGCGTCTCGAGATTATCAGCAAACAACATTGTATAAAAAATATTTACGTTCCATTTAATACATTGTGTAGGGGCTATTTCTTAATAACTAACATTAAAAAGAAATACGTACCTATGTGTGGAATTATAAAGGCCATGTTGTCTAGTGACCCCAATTTTCTCTGCTTAATACTCGTAGCGTAGGGCAAAAGTGAAAAATAATTATAATATATGCATTTATATTTACTTAATTATTTATTTTTAATAATTATAAATATTACTTAAATATGTCTGTTTTCTTAAACGCTATACTAAATTATACATTTTTAAGTGTTAAAAAAATGGTATCCTTTATTCAAATAGTTCAAATACTTTTTAAAATTATATTTATTTCGACTTATAAATTTCGATTAAATCGAGAAAGCCATAATTATTTCTAAGCAAGCAATTTAGCTGATTGGCATAATTATGTCGTTGGTTGGGAATTGCTCACGCCTCTCTCTAATATTATTTTCCTCTGAACTGAAGACCATAATCCGTTGTGATCAAGTCCATGCAATTTCCTTAATAGAAAAAAAAACACAGGATACCATATCGTAGATGAAAATAATTAATTGATAATCACCACCAGTAAGTACTTTGTTTATACCTCTTTTAATATTTTTACCCTATATTATCCGTAAAAGAAAGCGTATGAAATTTCATTGTATTCATAAAATTATATTACAAAATGTGTTGTACTCTTTCTATAAACAATCGAATATCACAACCAATTGTTATGATTTGCATTTACGGCGGAACTTACAGTGGAATGCCAAGCATTGCTTTGTAATTCAAGGTGTTGTTTGGTTTTGCTTCTGTTCATGAGTGGTCGTATCGCTTACCATCAGGCGAACGGCATGCTCGTCTCGCCGTTGCAATAAAAAAAAAACGGCGAAATAATACTGTGAATTAATTCTAGATTGAACATAACAAATATTATTTGACGTAGATATTTAATTGACTATTTCAAAAGGTGTTATAATATCATTAGCAACACCCTTAGTGTAGTATAGTAAAGTATAGTTTGACTATGTTATCAACTGGTTTAGAGCTATTGAAATATTATTTATTGCGACGAACTAACGTAAGCACCATTAAGAATCGTTAATTTTTTTATTCTTAAAAAAGATAACGGCTTATTTAAACAGCGCGTAAGTAATGAAATCCCATAGTTAAAATTCTACAATGAAATTTCCACGCACAAATATTTATTCCACTATTTATCAAAATCATTTAGAAACGATTTAATTATGCAGATGACATACAACTAATAGGTTCACACGTTTAGAAATTATGTAAACCACACATGTAACGTTTGTTATGTCTATTGTATATTATATAACAAATTAATATAACCTCTTATCTCACGAGATATTGCGTTTTCTCACTTTCATACATAAACAAGACAACCTTATGTAAAAAAAGGTTTTTCTAGAAAGCCACGAATACAATTTTAAACATGTCAAATTATTCGCTACTAGAAACTTCTCGTCACGTTTGTGATCATTCTTGCTAAATCCTTTTATTTATTTATCAGTGTTTTTTGCTATCAATAATTAATTCCGTCTTGACCTTTAAGCGCCAATTATACGGAGAGAGTATCTAGCGGTGAGAATCGTATGCAAATATCGCGTGACATTACCTCCATAGACTGTCGTATTCTGACAAATAATTACTCGATGCAACATTTTTATGTCCTTACGATAATCGTATCTTCGAGGCGAGAAACTCTCCCCGTGTATATTGGGCTTTAGCGTAATTAAATAAGTAATTGCTAAGTACGTTAAATAACTTACACATGTATACAATAAAAGATTATCTACAAGAATCTTTGCAGATCATATCATTTATAATTCCTAATGTCTTGGCTATAAATTACACTCAGCTAGATAACCGAAGCGGGTCAAAGCGCGGTATTACTCACTTACTAATGTCTTAATACCGCAGTAGTGTTTTAAATTACACCATTTAATAAGTCAAACGTTCAAGTTTATTATTAGAACAATTAGTTACGGGCAATTCTGACACGAGTTGAAACGCTATTTTTAGTTTAAGGTTTTATAAAAACTGCCCGTGGCACGTAATATGGTCGTAATAGATATGTATTGGCATGCCATTCATGAATTTAATAATGAAAAATCGAGCATTAGATATAGTTTCTGTCTTAATCATTGCGGCAATATATTATGCAAATAAATGTTATAAAGGTTAGAATATTAATTAAAATAATAAGATTTTCCATTAGAAATTTACTGGTGGTAGGTCTCTCATATGTGAGGGGCCATCTGGGTAGTACCACCGCAATGTCTATTTCTCCCGTCAAACAGTAGTGTAAATGCACTATTGTGTTTCGGATTAAAGGACATTGTAGCCAGAGTAACTACTGGACATATTGAAACTTTACATCTTATGTCTCAGAATGGCGAGCGCAGTGGAATGCCAAGCTTTGCTTTGTAATTCAAGGTGTTGTTTGGTTTTGCTACTGTTTATCAGCAGTCGTATAGCTTACTATCAGACGAACGGCATACTCGTCTCGCCATTCATTGCAATAAAAATAAAGAATGATTATTAGGTAATTTTTATATAATACTATAACGTGCTAAGTTTCCCACCTTTTTTATACTTGTGTCTTTTAAAGATCTTTTTTTTTGTTATTTTTCAGTTCCATTGGAAATGGAAATATTACGAGGAGAATACTTTAATCGCTGGTACAACTTGGGTCCGTACGTCTTCTCAATCCTTGCCGTGGAGTTGCCATTTCAGGTGAGCGTTTATTTGTGATTTTGTACTAAAAATAATTCTATAGTACTATTTTCATCATTATACTTTCTTCGTCCATCCATCTATAATCCTTATGGCGATCAAAATTGAAATATTAGAATACTGCCACGTTTCGTTTAATGGCTGAGATCATCACTATCTATTATGCACTGCTCTATTCGACTTTACCTTTCAATAGCTTTTTACTCTCTCTATCTTCCTAGTCTCTCTTCACTCTCGTTCTCCCTTTGTTTAGTAATTAATAACAAACGATAACTACCTACTATCTTGGGAACTGATTATAATTATTTAGTTTAAGTTGTGGGTGCTACGAAAGGAGACTTTTTATTGATCAGGAGACCTTTAAGTATGACGTAATGGGCGTAATGAAAAATGAAAATGAAAATGAAAAATCTTTATTAAAAATAATAATTTTACATAACAAGAATATTGCAGGGGTTCTCAAATTAGGCTTTGCCTGTGTCTTGAGAAACCAGTTAAATAAATAATTTATTTAATTATTGAGTGTGTGAGTGTGAGAAAAGTTTGTATCAATGTGTGTGTGTGTTTGTATGTGTGTGCGTTCGAGTGAGCATTAATAGGTACCTAGTGTGTAATGTATGTATAAGTACCTAGTGTATAATATATTTATCGTTATTTACCGGTACAGCATAATATGTGTAAATGTGGTGGAATACTTAGGACGTAGATAGATATTTATTCGATGTGAAAGGTTTAATTTAGGTGAGTATTAGTAATGACTGGTAGTTCATGAGGATTTATGTAAGAGGAGAGAATATTTTCAGTTTCGTCGTAGTCCAGATGGAGTAATAGTCTGTTAATTGTTTGTTTAGCTTTTTTGATTGTGCATTTTTTTATATCACAGCGTGCATTGACCGAGTTATATACTACAGGATGAGATATGTATGGGAATCTTTTGGCGAAGTTTGTTTTGGCGGGATGGGAGGGCAAACGAAAGACACGTTTGTTACGTAGGTTTGTGAAGGAATCAGATTGTAAAACGGTTTTGTGAGTTTGGTGATGGTAAGTAGTCACCGCTGCCCATGAACACCTACAACACTACTGATATCGTTTACACAATGCCATCTTTTAAGGAAAATTAATTCCGTCGCAGTGGAAACCCCTTGCGGTCTGTTTCACTTAAGCCGCGATCAGATACAATTGTTTATGTTAAGTCGATGCCACAATAGAATATAAATAATCGGTCGATACAAAGAATTAACACTGCTTTAATTATTCCACTCTAATTAAATACCCGCGTCACAAGCCTTGAATATAAAACGTATCCTTCCGATAAATAAATAAACATGAATGGATTTAAAACCAGATCAATTTGTTCCTCATTTATGTTAATAGAGTCGTAACTCGTAAGTGATTATAGGACTTTATGTCTTTGTTTATACAACCCATTTTTTATTGTGGCAAATTGTAAGAGTATAGATCTTTTTTTTTTTAGAATCTTCTCGTTTACTTAAGTTATGAGTATGATGTAACACAAATAAGAATACTTTTACAGACCCTATTAATAATTATTATCACCGAAAATATAGTGCCATATGCATTATTTTTATAATCTTAAATTAAAAGAATGTTAGACGGAGGCCTGTGCACAGCAAGACAAGGATACGAGCTGCAAAATTATAAAATTGTATTGAAAACTGCTATTGATACATTTATCACACAAATTGCTGCTATTGTTCGTTCTATTAATTTATTAATCATAAAATTGTTATACACTTTTACCGGGTGTAAACCACATTTAATTGCTCATTTGCAACGATAGTAAAGCGGAATATAAGTACATACATAATAGTTAATGAGTGGTTTATGAATGTAACTTACTTTTTCATTTTGTTGCCAGCGTAAAATTTTATTATTAGTACTTAGTGTATTTTAATGATTATTATAGTAATAAAGCTCAACTTTTTATAATCTATATTTTGTATATAATGCTGGTGATTACCATATGTTATGATGGACTACCCGTCGGTGACCCACGCGATCGTCGTGTCGCGTCGTGGTTCAAGTTCATCTATTTTTTTATTTAATCCTTCTTTACACTGTACAGGGAAACAATAAAAAAATTACATAATAATAATAATAGTGCAGGTGACGGCTATATCACACTAGGTAATTTCTTACAGGCAACCATGGGATGGATATTTAAGCAGGAGAAAGAAAGGGCAGTCTAGGGCATAAATGAAAAAATGTATATGGTATACCATCAGACTGGTATAATTATGACGGCCGACGAGATTCATTATCCATCTAACGTCATAAGATACTCTTCACTACACCTTCCTTCCTTCCACCTACGGGTGCATTCTAGTCACTCCATCATGTCAGGATTGCTTCTGCCGATATTACAACAGCCCTACATTTTCAGATGATATCGTGCGTGTCCTACGTGGTGCTATCGTACTGGCTGACGGACAACCCGCTAGAGCCGACGAGAGCCACGCTGTTCCTAGCGACGGTGGTGGCGACATCTCTGTGCGCGCAAGCGTGGGGCTACTTCATCGGGTCTACAACGCCCACTAAGGTAGTGTTGGAATAAATAGCAATAGCAATCACAAATAGCAAGTGGAGTCGATAATAGCATTTAACAAGTTATATAAGCTAAATTTTGTGATTCGCTATTGTGATACGCAAAGCCGGTCGGTTAATATTTTTATACGATCTAGTGTAATAGATTACACATTGAAGTATTGAGTTTTTTTTATGAACCCATTTAAAGAAGAAACTGAACAGTCAATTTCATGTGTGTAATTTTAGATTGAAAAATGGTTATTTGTTTAGTTTTTTGGTTACAAATTTTATGGCGGGCAATTAACAATAGCAGATATATACTAAGACTTTAAAAATGTTGTCATTTTTATCTTTTACCACCTTATGTATGTTAATTTGAAATAGCAATAACTCCCATTACTACACTAAGGTAATATCGCACGACTTTCATTTGTACGCTTTCACTTTTGTTCCGTTCTGTTAACACTCTGTGGGTAAATAAAAGTACGAGCATAATTATTGGTGATTTCAACGAGTCTGAGGCCCAGTTGCACAAACTTTAGCAATATCAACACCATATATTTAAGAAGCGGAAGAATGTATGGGATTTACATTTTCATAGTTAAAGCTATAATATTGGTTAATGCAACTGGGCCTTTTGGAACAAATTCAATTAATGCTTTGGGCTGGAATAAATATAAGTTGAAATGAAATATATTTTTCGATATCTCTTACATTATATTTTTTTATATAGCTTACAGGTCTAAATCTAGGCACATACTTTTGAGATGCTAATAAAATTGTATTCTGACCCAGACTTAGTTTAAAACCTTAGCGATCTTTTATTTAAAACTTTAATTTCCAAATATACATATTTAAAATCGAAATCCGTAAATAAATGTTTTATTTCAACGATCTTTTATTTCTTTTCAGATTGCTGTATTCATCGGACCAGTACTAGCCTGCCTGTTCTCGGTGTTCGGTTTCTGCCTGGCTTTGTCCGACACGCCGTACTTCTTCCGCTGGCTTCATCACATCTCGTACTTCAGAGCTGGCTTCCACGTCGCAGTGCATTCTGTCTATGGCTTTAATAGGACTAGGATCCATTGCTCTAAGAGTAAGTATTTGAGAGGGTTGATTTTCAATCGTCAGATAAAAGTTGTCCGTCAAATTTAAACCGTCAAATAATCGGATTAAACATTAAATACGCTTTCTTAAAATATGAATAATTTTATTTGATGGTTAGTGCTTTACTGTATTTCTTTTTTCTTGGACTACTCAGGACAAGGCAAGATCTCGCTAAAAATTTACATCTAACAAAGGCTTTGCCATCGTTTTCATTGTAAGAAAATTTATTAAAAGCCCATTGACCTCTTTTCTCGTCCTTTCTTTTTGCCTCTTCCCATTTTGGGAGGCCGATAAGGCGATTACTTACCTTAGATTCCGGTATTGTCGCTAATAGTGGCTATGAAAAAGAGTATTTCCTTACCTTGACCTATTCCAACACTAGATTTAAAACAACTAATGTTGACGATCCAGCCTTTGCGGATTTCAAGAAATGACTAGTCGTTGACCCAGTTAATTCCGAATAGGATTGCCTTCAAAACCAGTTAGAGTTATATAATTTTATCATATTACGCCATATTATACTATCTATTAGTAAACAGTTACCTATCTATGCATGAAGTAAGGATAAGTTGTGCGTTTAGCGGCACTATTTAAGTCGATCTAATAATTATATTATATACATCCCACTACAAAGGATCGGTCTCCTTTACGATTAAGAGGAGTGCAGGCCTTATTCCACCAGCTTTAGCCCAATGTAAATTAGTGGACCTCGCATTTTTTTGAATTTTTTGTGGAAAACTCTCGCTTATGCAAGTTTCATCACAACTCCCTTTACTTTAAAAAAAATAGACGCCCTTATTTATTATAGTGAAAAAAATCTTGTAATCCACAAAGACATTTTATTATATTTATATAATTGAGTATCAGACCTAATTAGGTAATTGCTAAATAAATACTTCTTTGTTTCAGTATACTGCCACTACATCACACCAAAGACATTTCTCATTGAAATGGACATGGAGAATATTGACGTGGGCGGCAACATGGCGCTTGTACTCTCCACCACAGTGCTCATGCACCTTCTCACTTGCACCGCCTTGTGGTACCGCCTCAATAAAAGATGAACATTATTTTCACACCCATGTCCCTATAATTGACACCGGCGCTTCTAACGCCTGATAAAATATTGGACTCAAATATTATTTGACATAATTGCTATTATTTTTCTGACAGGCGCTTATAGTGTTTGACATGTAACAGTCGTTTAGTCCTGGCATGTTTTTAAGAGTTAACAAGAGATGGCGCTGTAAAACCAAAATTGTTACAACTTTTAAAGTATTTGACTGATTTAAATTGTTTATCGCAATTGAAAACATTTCGAAAGAAAATCAAAGTCCCAACGCTTTAAACTATATTATACTAGTAGATTCTTTGATCACTAATTCTGTTTTTACACGCTTTATATTTTTAATTCCATGTTTATTACTTTTCAACTTTACGTTCATTAATCGAAAATCTTAATAATATTATCTTTCGACTAATTTAAAACCTTATTCAAAGCTTATTTTAAATGTTTCTAAAGGTCAAATACTCTAAAATAGCCCCAATAATTTAAATTGCCAAATTTTGTTACATTGTTTCCACTTAAAATAATTATCGAAATATTGAATAACTTAAATAGATCTGACTATAGACATGACTGACTAATTTGTTACACAAGTAGATATTAGTTACGGGTACCCCAAACTGGACTCATTTTTTATTTCATACAATATATAAAAGATTTTTTACATATAACAATAATATTTTCAAGTATAAAAATAAAAGTTAAGGCAATTAAATCGTTTAAAACTCAACTTCTAAAAATTATGTCATAAGTAAGTTTTTTCAGGGTATGTAGTTTATTATTTATCTAAAAGGCCAATAGTCTTGTTAGAAAAGATGTCAAACACAGTTTTTTTAAATATCCTAGATATTAAGCAAATGCTTAAATTATGGTAAAATAAAATACAATTTATGTCATTTCCTAGAAATACATCTGAAAAATTTAGCTCATAAATGCACATAATGACATTGTGTTGAATGATAAAATAATTACGCCGCACTTGCCCATTTGTATAGTAACTACAAATTACTGAATAATGACACTTCTATAACCGAGAGTTTAGTTAGATTATAATCATACAAGTATTATTCGTGTTTTATACTTTATTGCTTAATGTAAGTTTAAATAAATAAACGTATTTTAATGGGTCGTTTTGGTTAATGAGGCATAGCATAAAAATGGATTTGTGGGAAAATGGTATGAAAGGAAATTTGCATTTAGACATATTAAGTAAAATAATATTTAAGCTCAAAGAATCCAAAGGCATGAAACAAATATATTTTTTTCTTTTTGTTTTTATAAATACCTGCATTATATAGAATGCTAGGGAAACCTAGTTTATATTTCGTGTGTAAGAACATTATAGCAAAATAATTATATGTTTAATTTTAAGGCATAAATAAAAATCTCAATGATAAAATTATTAACTCTCCAGTGATAATAACTCAGTTCATTATTTGTTTTTAAATATTATTTTAAATGTAAGTACGCGATAAACTATAATATATTTGATGTCCTTCAAGAAAATACTCGTCATGACATGAAAATATATAAAATCTAATAATCTTGACCATTTACTTCAATTGTGATCTTTTATTTAGTATTAGTTATTAGTTGTATGAAATAAATTATTTGACAAAGCTCTGTTGTTTTATTTCCGTGTTTTATTTCTGTACCTTATGTAATTATATGAAATCTTCCTAGATGTCGCTATACAAATTATTACCATGCGATTGGATGTACTATTGGCTTCTAGCCGTGGATTATATGAATAGGATATATTTATTTTTACTAAATTGAATCAGTACCTGTTGGTGACAAATGGATGTAAATTGCACCTTTCGGGGTCTAAACTAACTTCACTTGTTCATGGTAGACCTAGCTATAATATCTATCTATATATTGAATATAGCAAATAATATTGTATATCGAATAAGGTTCAGTCTATCAACAAATAACAGGCATATTAGTTCTATTATTGTATTGACGTGGCCAAATGGTGGGCTGATGACGGGCAGCAGACTAATCAGGCGAGAATAGCCTGTATTGCCCAGCCCAGGGCAATTTTTTTCAACTATATTACTCAATACGATATCTAACATCCGGAGGAGGTCTGTACTCAACAATGTTATTCCCTTAGCTCAAGATGGGTGATAATAATGATTATGATAAAACTAATCATTATCCAGTGATATTAAAATCATGGCATGATACCTCTGATAACTGTATTAGATTAGCAATTGATATAAAAAGAGACCAACATTTTATTTTTTGACTGTGGTTCTCGATGTACGGAGAAAAGATTCATGGCTGGTTATAATAGTCTATCTATCTAACTGCAACTAAAGAGTTCATTAGATATTTCGATGCATGTTATGTTTCACTTATCAAAGATAAAGAATCACTTATAAAGAGAGATATAGAAACGGTGCATATATTTATTGATAGCTAGGCTACATAAATATATATGTCTGTTTATTGAAGCATAGAATTGTATTCACATAGTAATGGTAGCTATTCTAATCTAACCTCTTGTTAAGGATAGATAAGATATAGAGACCGGCTGTTAATTACCATCACGATCACTCGACTACTTCAATCCGAAGCCACATCTAACTAAGTAGGGGTTGAAAAATAAAAACGGAATGTCGTGTCACCTAAGCAACCAAATGTACAATCAATAGATATCAATTAATATCGAACAAGGACAAAATTGAAGAAAGTTCAAGTAAAGGTCGTGTACGATCTTCAGTCGCCGAAAGCGCTTGTCAAAATATCTATAATAGTTTTTCTCACTTCACCTATTATCACATTGTTTATAATACTATTAGATTACGACTATATTTATGGTTGTTGATTATATTATGAAAAAAAATATCTTAAACAAAATATTAATCATCATTTTAAGACTGCCTCGGTGGCTTTGTTGTACTAGGTTATGATTGTAAAGCTGAGGTCTCTGATGAGATATTGGATTTTTCTATTCATTATCAGCTCGGAGTCAGGAATTTGTGACCGATATGGCAACAGGCTTGCCCCCCTATCACATCGTGAGACGGAATACACAAAACCAAACGTAGGTGTCCTGATTGCTACCATAACACCTCTGCCCATCCCTTCTGGGAAAAAGCATTAGTTAATATATGTAAATTTCGATTTGAGATGATTAAATACATCCTCAATGTCATATTTTTATACAGGGTATAACAAGAATGCTACCGAAAACGAAAATGGATGGTGGTTTACAAACACAACGCAAATAAAAATTTCGCTCAAAAACGCGATATTTTTTGTGATGTTCTAAATATCGTCGTGATTGGGTGGTAAATCGATAGATTTTGATAAAATAATAAGTTTATCCCTTGCGTACCATAGCGTCTTTAAAAATAAAAGTGTGCACATTATTTCTTCAAGAAAAACTTTATACTACCCAAATAAGGCGATAGGAAAAAAAAACACAAAAATATATGTCTCTTTTTTGCAAAAATTTTACGTTGCATTGTGTCTGAAGTCACTACCACCTGGCTTCATTTTCGGTCGGCAATCTTGATATACTCTGTCGGTATCGTCATCACACATCCGAAACAATCCGAGGTTCACAAAAATCCAGGGCGACCTATTAGTAGCAGTATATCCAATAACCTCCGTCAACCTGTCAAGCTATTGTTGTAAGTAGCTATATTTTAATAGCTTTTATAAAATCAATTTACTGCATTTGATAATATGTAACGAATTGTTATTACAATAGCAACGTCGACGAGATAATGACATCATAAACCGACACATCAGATAACTGGCATTAACAATACTGTGTACAATGTAAAAAGATGTTTTACTGGTAGTAGGTCTCTTATATGTGAGAGGCCATCTGGGTGGGTACCACCGCAGTGTCTATTTCTCCCGTAAAACAGCAGTGTAAACGCACTGTTGGGTTTCGGGTTGAAGGGCATTGTAGCCAGAGTAACTACTGGACATATTGAGACTTAACATCTTATGTCTCAGGATGGCGAGCGCAGTGGAATGCCAAGCATTGCTTTGTAATTCAAGGTACTGTTTAGTTTTGCTACTGTTCATGAGCGGTCGTATCGCTTACCATCAGGCGAACGGCATGCTCGTATCGCCATTCATAGCAATAAAAAAAAAAAAGAATATAAACCAGCGAAAACTAATAATTAGCACTTGATACAATAAAATATAGACGCAGCATGACATAATATATCTTTGGGTCAGACCAAGGTCAGATACTACAACGACTGTTGCTATGCGGGCAGATAAGTTTATAGCATTCTGTCAATCTTCTTTCACACAAGTATAACAAGTTCTGTCTATCATCATAATCTACAATTGACATACGATGATGTAGCATTTGTTGGAGATGTTAGCTTGGAAAGGTGCACCTGCGCTGGAGACAAATTAGACTAATTCGTACGCGATAAATACTGTCAGTTGTCAAATTACGGATAAGTAAATCTTGTGCCAATATTGAAGTTTAAAGATAATATACAATAATCTGTAATTTAGCCACCGTAATAGGATAACCGCTGAATTTTATGTAAGAAATGTAAGAAATCTTAGGTAAAGATTAAAATGTGTTTGTTTAGCAGTCAAACAATTTTGATGGTTCTCTCAACTTTTCAGACACATTATATCTCCCAAAGCCACATACACATACATCTATGTTAGAGTCATGCGCAGACAAACCTGCAGATTAAAAAAATACAAACATATGGCGCTCACGAATTCTAGGTCTAAAAGGTTTCTTCAATAAGAAGTATCAAAATAGATAGACTAGTCAATAAATTAGTCTTGTTGAGATTTCGCTCAGAATACCGTGGCCCACCTCAGCTTTTGGTAGAACTAAAACCGCCACAACTAGCAAATTGATAACATTTCCAGTAGATACCATAAAGATTGGCACCTCTATACCTTTAAACCATAGAGTACCACTTAATTAAATATTCCGACAGAGCACTTCATTGCGTCCTCGGCGTGATCACTTTATAAAAATATCTTCCTTCCCCATTTAAAAGGTTTTGTTGTATAGGACTTGTTCTCAGTTCTAGCTTCGTCGTGTTTGTATCAATGACCAGTGGTTTATTTATATACAGAAAAGATAAACTGTTAAGTACAACGAAGCTGCAATGAGACATTAGGTAGTTATTGGAGAACTTGATAATGGACATAAAATTGATATGAATGAAAAACATACCATACATTGCATTATAACTTGACGACTGGCTACCTTTTTTTTTTTTTTTTTTTTATAATGGCCCGGCATAGTGGCGGCATTGCACCTGATGGTAAGCGCAAATGCCGCCCAGGCAGAGTATCCATTGGCATCGGACGGCAGTCCCATGCCAATGGAAACAATTATGCCGGCCTGCTAAGGTGCCTCTTCACACCACGGCGGAAGGACCCAGGATTGTAGGAAGGAGGGAACACGTGAGATGGCAAACAATTCCACAGCCTGACGGTGCGGCACAAAAAAGAATTATAGAACCGTTTGGTTCGCGCCGGGATGGTTTGGACCGACAAGCTATGGCTTCGCAAGCCAGCCCGCGTGGTTCTGGTAAGGAATGGAGAGGAGGGGATCAAGTTATACAATTCCTCAGAGCATTCCCCGTGATACAGGCGGTAGAACACGCTTAGAGAGGCGACATCCCTCCGGAGTTGTAGCGACTCTAAGTTGCTCGTAACGTCTGCATCATTGACAATGCGGATGGCCCGCCGCTGCAATCCATCCAAGGCATCGAGCAGGTACTGGGCGGATCCATCCCAGAGGTGCGAGCAGTACTCCATACCCGGCCGGACCTACGCTTTATATAAGCGACAAAGCTGACCGGGCGTGAAAAACCGACGCACCCTGTTCAGGACTCCAACCCTGCGTGATGTGGCAGTTATTACGCCCTCGATGTGGTCCCCTGGATTGAGATCACAGCGGATATCCACACCAAGGATACTTAGGTCATTCCGCATTGAGAGGGGAGCACCCTGAAGAATGGGGAGGGGAGAGAACGGGGATTTTTTGCACGTGAACGCACACACCTGGGTTTTCTTGGCATTGAACTCAACCATATTCCTAGAACCCCATGTAGAAATGAGATCCAAGGTCCGGTTGAGCTCAATGACAAGATCTTCGCGTCCCTTCACAGTTTCGACTCGGCAACCTGGAGGCCCGCAGTGGTATCGCCCATGAACCGTGCTGTCATCTGCATAGCAATGAATGTTGCCAAGCGACAACATGTCATTGATATGCAGAATAAACAAGGTGGGCGACAGCACCGAGCCCTGAGGAACTCCGGCATTTACCGACATGAGCGCCGAAGCGTGTCCGTCAACGACTACACGCATTCTACGCCCATGCAGAAAGCCGGAAATCCACGAACACAGGTTGCCGGGCAGACCGTATGCCGGAAGCTTGGACAGAAGACCTCGGTGCCAGACCCTATCAAACGCCTTGGCAATGTCGAGGCTCACAGCAAGAGCCTCGCCACGCCGGTCAATCGCCTCACCCCAGCGATGCAGGACAAACGCTAGAAGATCACCCGTTGATCGATTTTGACGGAATCCGTATTGTCGGTCACTGATCAACGAGTGATCCTCCAGGTAGCGGACCAATTGAGCGTTTATGATCCGCTCCATGACCTTACACATCACTGAGGTGATAGCGATAGGGCGGTAATTGGTAGGGTCCGACCGATCACCCTTTTTAGGGATTGGTTGCACATTGGCCTCCCTCCAAGATTCCGGCACAGCACCTGTGCGGTAGGACGCTCGGTAGAGGCGAGTCAGTACAGGAGACAACTCGGCTGCACATGCCCTTAAAACCACCGCTGGTATCCCATCCGGGCCACTGGCTTTCCGCACATCGAGAGACCGTAACTCACGCCGCACATCACACTGCCTGATGCGAATATCCGCCATTGAGAAACCGCAATCAGGCAGTGTGGGCAGCGTCTGGGAACCACGGTCTTCGAGGCGGGAATTAGCCGCAAAGAGATTTGCCAGTAAGGCAGCCTTCTCCTGCGGCTTGTGGGCCAGCGACCCTTCTGGGTACCTCAGCGGTGGCAACGCTGGGCGGCAGAAGTTAGATTGGACGGACCTGGCCAACCTCCAATAAGCACGGCTGCTAGTTGGGTGATCGGCCAACGCACGCCCAATCCTGCTAACGCGCTGGGCATCCGCCCTAACGTACGCCTTCTTGCAGGCCTTGGTGGCACGGTTGTAGGCTTTTTTGAGGGAACTGACATTCGGATCCTTCATGGCGCGACCCCTGATCCAAGCGCGATACGCCGCCTGTTTGTCACCGACAGCATCGGCGCAAGCACGGTTGAACCAGGAGCGTCCACGGCCCTTACTGGCGATCTCAGAGGATGGAATGTAATATTCCATTCCAAGTCTGATCTCGTCAGCAATAGCGTTGGCACTCGCTGAGGGATCTTTACCCTCAAAGCAGCGCTGCCCCCAAGAGATGGATGCGAAATATTCCCGCATACCATCCCTATCTGACGACGAGTAATGCCAGACCTTCCGCCTAACCTGCACGGGACGTGGAGGAGATGCGAACGGTACTGACGACCCAACCAGGCAGTGATCGGAAGTGCCCAGAGGCGCACTAACGGTCACATGATACCCGGCTGGGTGACTCGCCAGCAGAAGGTCCAGCAGAGAAGGCGCATGACTCGCCACATCTGGGATCCTGGTGGGCTGGTTCACCAGTTGTGTCAAGTCATGAGTCAGAGCGAATGCATGGGCAGCTCTGCCAGCATGATCAGTCTTGGAGGAGCCCAGCCACAGTTCGTGATGAGCATTGAAATCCCCCAAGACCACCATTTCGGCCGACGGGAACTGCGCCTGCGCGTCATCAGCCGCCTGGCTAAGATACCTGAACAGCCGAGTCGCCTCATCATCCCCGTTGTGAGACCTGTAAAGGCACACGTAGATGCGGCTCAGGGAACCTAGATCCACGTGCACCCACAGAGCGGAGAAGGAGGGGTCCTCCATGCAGTGCAAACGGCGACAGCAGATGTCCGACCGAACATACAAGCATACCCCGGCTTTAGGCTTGAAGTTTGCTTCAAGCGAATAACCGGGATACAACAGGTAAGAATTATCGGCCGGACAACGTATCTGCGTCTCCGTTAGGAAGAGCAAAGCAGGCCGGGCCGTCTCGAGATGGTGGTGGACAGCATTGAGGTTCGTATGGAGTCCACGGATGTTAGTGAACGACGGATGTTAGTGGACGGAAGGGCCCCCGTACCCTCCCGGGATGGGCCGCCGGGACCCCACTTCCGGTCACCAACCGGCACGACGGACCCACCCAAGATTATGCGCGGCATGGTGAGGCAGCCTCTCGAGGTGGTTAGCCCCGATTGGGCCCCTGTACTATACCGCGGGCGGCCAGCGGACAACCGTTTCTACGGGTCTCCCTGGCCGGCGGATCAACATTCTTCCCTTCGACAAACGACCGAAAATACCCACACGGTACAACCTCATGCCCGGACTCAAGATCCTCGAAGAAACCGGAAAAACCATAGGCTGATCCCGGAACGCGATCCCCGTACGGAGATCACTATGGCGGTCTTTACGCCTCGTGGACGGTGGTCGCTACCCGGGCGGACACATAAGTCCTACCACCACTAACTGTGTCACTCATTTGGCACTACCCAGGGGTCACGTGTAGGGAATCTAGAGTCAAAGCCTACGGACGCGAGTGACGTTAACCCCCAACCCCTACCTGCCAGAATTCCACATTTTGGGGTTTAAACGTATTGATTTACCACAATATCATAACAATCTGTATCAGCTTTTATACGTCCTATTCAAGGGCACAAGCCTCCTCTACAATCGAGGATACAGTTGAGATGGCTTAGGTTAGGCCACCACGCGGGTGTGGGCGGGTTGGTGGATCACCTCGTGCGGGCTGACGGAATTTACATACCATTTTTCTTTTTTATAAATCGCTGTGGTACGTAGATTTCGTCATCTTGCTATTCTTCGCCGTTAGTGAGTGGTGATTGATCATATATGTAACTTTGATAAATTATTAAATACATTTTGAATATTTGTTATTGCTTATACACATATATTTAGTAATATAGGATAAAATCCTCTTCTCTAAGACTCTTGTGCTACGCTTTTTTTGGCAAGGTAAAATATAGTTGGTTGGCAGAATGCGAGCATTACTCGTCACGAACATTGGTTTCTGACCATTAAAGAGTTGTGGATGCCCTACCCTTGTTGAGTCTGCAGACTTTAAGCCAGTCTGTGCCAACCCATGTACTATATCTTTTTTATTTCATATATTTAATCACTGTAACTTCAGATGAACAATAAAGAGCACGGTAAAGAGTATATATAAATAATCAATGACCAAAAATTGGACGCATGTAGTATCTGACCTGATACAAAAGGTTTTAATGTTACACCTGGCGCTCCCTTTATTATCGACTAAAATCTAAATATGTTCATCGTATACACTTCACAATGACATTGCCTGCATACCTAATAACATATTAATAATCATTGCTTTAATTATGCATTAATTTTTGTAGTATAATTTAGCAGTGTATTAATTTACACATCTGATAATCATGGAAGTGCGTGGTGGCCTGTTGGTAAACGGACCGGACACGGTTGCCAACGTGTTCACGGTGGTCGCGGGTTCAAATACTAGAGCACACCTCTGACTTTTCGGAGTCACATGTGTATTGATAGTCAATCACCACGCACTAAAACGGTGAAGGAAAACATCGTGAAGAAACCTGCATACCATAGCGATTTATAAGATTTTATATGGTATGTAAGTCCACCAACACGCACTAGGCCAGCGTGGTGGACTATATGGCCTAACCACTCTCAATCGTACTCCCGATTGTAGAGTAGGCCCGTGCCCTGCAGTGGGACGTATATGAGCTGATACAGATACAGATAATCATGGAAGACCTGTTGTACTTCAATCATAATGAATGATATTTTAGAAGTAATCAATATCATTAGCCCGTTGCAATCCACTGCTGGCCATAGGCCTCTCCCAGCAGCTTGAAGGACAATAGTGACTGGATGCATAAAGCAGTAGACCGGGCTCTGTGGTGTAATTTAGGAGAAGCCTATTTTTAATGTGATCAGGAAAAAAATACAGTCTTCCATTAGGAAATTAGATTAAGATCCAGACAAAACCTTTCGTTAATCACAACCAACAACAAGATCGTAGCGAAAAGTATTGAAATACCGAGACCAATGAACCGTTAGTTTGGAGTACAATGCCTATTCAATTTAAAATTAAAGATGTTGCAATGCATGCTAATCAGTAATGTTTACTGTTGTTACGTAACCGAAACAGCAGTTTTGGTGTGTCTGTCACTAAAACATTTATTACATAAATATTAGGCACATAGGAATGAGATATTATGTGTCTGCACGAAACACCACCAGCTAATGACCTATAATGTAAACAGAAGCGATGATGACTTTATAATTTTAATACTACAAAAACTTAACCCACCTTATTATTTGTTTTTGTTTACAGTACTATTATCCAAAATGGTAATAGTGGGTTTTTACTAAACAACAGAAAATTATATTCACTGTCCATGATATCAATAAAAAAATATAATATTCGTTCTTTGTTTTTCATTGTTCGTAGTTTGTATTCACTAAAATGAATAGGCTGGCCAAGTGGTCGCTGTGCATGCAAGTTAGAAGTATGGCAGCTACCCTCGTCGGTACCCAGTCTATCTGTCTTGCGATAAGCGCAATCAGCTGCAAGCTGCTCGCCAGCACAGTTGACTATCACGTGGGGAGTGGGGGAGAACGACCGATAATCGGAATTCGCGGCGACTGCGACGGCTGCAGCGCACAAGCAGTTCGACGAGTATAGCCAGCGCGGTCGGGCGTTCGCTACTGGCCCTCGCAGTCGTGTTTACACCCGTTCCTTTGTGATCCGCGATGGAAAGACACGTATTTATTTAAGTGAGTGATACAAACATGGCAAGCGAACAGTCAGACTCTCAGTCCGCCTCCACTTCTATAACAGAAGACTCCCTCAACATCTCATTTGAGGATATCAACTACACGGTGCGAAATGGAATACTGGCGGGAGGTAACATCGACATCCATTGTTTACTAATGTTTTATTGTTTACTATGCAGCGTTTATAACGCGTGTGTACACTCGCTGATAATAAATTAATTAGTTGATAGTTCTAATGTCTCTTATGTTTATCGCTTAGTATGAAATCGATATTACACGTATATTAAGTATTAACATCTTTATCATCCAATAACAAAGAGGTGTTGAATGCAAGAATGCATTCCTGACTCGTATATTATGAAAGAAAATTCCCGCCAAAATCTGGCACGTTCATTATGAAATAGAATGTCTGTTTTTGCGGACTATTAACATTGTTAACAAAGATTTGCACCAAAATTAGTCATTTTTATTGGCTACGACCTTGTCGCTACCTGCAACAAATAGTTTAAATCGTAATAAATTACTTCCTTTGTATCAATTACATTACATGATTGAAACAGTAAGGTAATACAGAGTTTAGGTCCATATTATTCTACATAAATAGAACTACCGAACTCGATATAAACATGTGACACAAATTAGATCAAGCGAAAACATGTGTTCAATTAAATGTTCTAAAAATGCGATAGAAACAAGAGGGTAATAGCATGAGAAATGAGGATTAATCGATTATGTAAATAATCCCAATATCAATGGTACGAAAGCCACTGAAAGAATGTTATCATATTAAATGATAATATATCTAATTAAGTCTACAAATATAATATCGTTTTAAGGATTCATATTACAATGTAATCGGGGTGTAATTTAATGTTGGAATTGACGTACTCACAGGATATGATTTTGACTCGTTTTTTTTTATTAGAAATGACCTATTTTATACCTATTTCATTTACTAGCGGTGTCTAGATTTTAAAAAATGTTAAGTGATTTACTTGAGACCGGAACATGAGCAGATCTTTGGACACAAATAAGCTTAGCGAACTTCTTGGCAATAATACCACCTCTATCAACCTCTTCGGAAACAAGATTGTAAGCATATAGGTACTCTACGACCCAAAAACACTACACAAAGCAATCTTAACGTTTCATTGCATAGAGACATGCGAGAGAAATAAAAAACAACGAACATGTGTATTATATTAACAACCTTATTGTGGTTTAAAGTTTTGCAAATGACCCAAAAATATGGCACTTGGGTTATACTAGTACTAGTATAAATAACAAACATGAGGAAATAACTCACATATCATTCATGGCTTGTAGGAAGTTCGTATCCACCCGGATAACCATCTTACGCAAGGAAGGAAAACCTGTTATGGTAGCCCAACAATTATGTCGCATTTCGGGTTCGAGCTAAATAAATCAGGTTTGAACTAAACCGACGTAATTGTGATTGCAGAATAAAATAAACCACAATAGTATAGACATTTCCGTGTTTTCCGGCGCTTTTGCCAAACCTATTATTGGACCAAATTTAGTAGCTCACACTGTAGGACCCATGGGATTGTTTATCCCTTGTTGCTTAACATCTGGATTCTCCAGTTGTATATTTTGTATATCGGTGGAAGCGTGGGCGGGAAAGTCTTAATAAAAAATAAACAACCAAGGCCTAACCAAGACCCTTAGCTATAACAGCTTATGGCCCACGATAGAACATCATCTTGTATCTGTATCAGCCCATATACGTCCCACTGCAGGGCACGGGCCTACTCTACAATCGCCAGTACGAATGAGAGTGGTTAGGCCATATAGTCCACCACGCTGGCCTAGTGCGGGTTGGCGGACTTACATACCATAGATTTTTTTTTATAAAAAAATACACACATGACTCCGAAAAGTCAGAGGTGTGCCCTGGGATTCGAACCCGCGACCACCGTGAACATATTGGCAGCCGCATCCGGTCCATTTACCAACAGGCCACCACGCACGTTAACATCATCAGAACATCAGAACATCATCTTAAGTTAGAGAAACCCCACTACTTTACATAGGCCTCTTCTAAGGATTTCCAAAGAATTCTAAAATCACAATTATTAAGCTTCAAGATGGACAGACGATCTTATAAACAGTCCGGTTTATTTGAATTCAAGCACAAAGTCACTTCTAATAAACACCACAGTTGTAATTCATAAGGTTATAGAAAAATGCTTATACGAAATAATGCACTCTCTATGTTTTGGACAAATTGCAAAATACGCAAATGCTGATTACATATCCGAGTGTGTCATCCAATTCCTGTACCATAGGATAAAAGGGCAAGTTAATAAGTAATATTAAACTGAGGTTTTAAAACAATAAAGAGCTTAGAAGTAAATTGACTTATACTGGTTTGAAAATGTAGCAACAATGCATCTTATGGTCGATACACTTCCATCCAAAAGTATCCTCCGACGAAAGATAAATTATTGTCTCACACAATTTCACCTGCAACTCATTATCTTATAAGTACTGCGAATTCGATAGGGATCATCGATTTTTAATCGCGCTAAGTATTCCGATATTAGTGATTTACATTTTTTATTGCTATGAATGGCGAGACGAACAAGCCGTTTCCCTGATGGTAATCGATACGATCGGCTCATGAACAGTAGTAAAACCAAGCAACTCCATGTATAACAAAGCAATGCTTGGCATTTTATTTAATTATTTATTTATTCTTAACTGCACATAAAGAGGATAAATACTTAAATATATAACAAATGAACAATAAGTACAGATTGCGGTCTTATCGCTCTTGGCGATTTCTTACAGACAACATTTGGATGGATAAAAGAAAAGGAAAAGAAGAGAGGGCAGTCTCGAAAATAAAGAATACAAGCTCCAATAAAATAATAATAGATAGACAAATTATTTATAATTCATATGTACACAATAAATGATACATAATTAATTATATAGGTACATACACCAAATATAATTACAAATATAAATATAATTTTATTGCGCTCGCCATCCTGAGACATAAGATGATAAGTCTCAATATGTCCAATACGAGTAGTTACTTTGGTTACAATGTCCTTTGAACCGGAACCCAACAGTGCATTAACGCTGCTGTTTGGCGGGAGAAATAGACATTGCGGTGGTACCTACCCAGGTGGCTTCTCACATATGAAATACCTACCACCAGTAAATGTGTATAAGATAGTATGGATATAGTATGGAAACCTGTGTTAGATTTTCATAGACCACGATAACACTCTTGCTACTTTCAACTATCATATATGGTCATTTATATTCTGGTGGATACAAAACTATCGCCACCTGTTGAGTCTCCGGCGATCTCACCAAACAGAACGCGACATTAAAGCTGTTACTTTACATCGGTTTGTGAGACAGTCCACCCTGGTAAAACCGGTAGAGCCGACCTAAATATTTTAACTGTAACAATCCACCGCAAGGCTCTAGCACTTTTTTCCTTTCTTCACGACCAAATGAATACCAAATTAATGTATCATTAAAATAATCATCTCGTGTCAAAAGACGTGAGTTTATGTATGTATTAATTTAGTTAAAATTGATGTTGTAATCGTATAAAATTATTTGAATGTAGTGCGCCGTGCTTTATATGCGTCCCTTTATTTAAAACAAGCTCTGCTTTGCTTATAATTTTTTAATTACATACGAAAGTCCTACGAATAAGTAACATATATCCATATATTCACTATAGAAATTGGACTATAGGCATTATGTAAATAAAATGACGATGTCATTAACACATAACGAACATAAATTTTGAAATAGAGAGTTTTATAAGTAAATTTGCGCTCATAGGCTTTTGAGCCATGACATCAATATAAACTTAACAAAATCAAACCCATTTTACAGTTGAAAGTTTGACGGTGAAAAGTTAATTTATTCGAGTTTTAATGTTATGTTATACACCCTGTTTCTTATAAATACCGTATTTTTTTTCGGTATTATTTAATATTTCGATGCAACGAAGTGGCATAAATTACTACTTTTGCATACTCGTGTCTACATAAGCTTCTAACCCTGAAGGAGTACGCAAAGATGCATCAAATATAATCCACAGTTCACCCCACTTATTTTCTTTCCAAGATAAACATATCTGCTATCAAAGAACCAAGATTTATCAATATCGTGCCGAGCACTAATTCCCAACAAAGACAACTCAGCTTTCATCAAACCTTAAAACTCACCCACAGTGGATTATAAATTATTCCCAAGAACCTATTTTGCACAATCAACTCTTGACTAATTTACCGTTTTACATTGAGTAGGGCAAGAAAGGGAAATAAGCTATGCTTTCAAAGTTAAAAGGAGAATGCCCATTGTAGAAGAAGATTTTTGTCCCTCGATGGAACCTTCCTTTTTTGTTTAGGGAAAAATATATAATATGTTCAATAAATATAAACATAAAACTCAGAATCAGACCCGGAGTTCTTGAAAAAATCAACTTCAAGTCTGTCGCCCGGGATAAAACAGGAAAATGTTTAAGGAGAAACCATAAAATATGGTCTAATTAATTATAAGAAGTATCGGTATCAGGATCAATTATATTTTTACCGATACTATTAATGGGCATTCTTCTTTGTCCAAGTTTAGTTTGATATTCTAATTTACCAGACTAAATCTGCCTGTATTAACTAGACACAGACTGGCCTAAACATAAACAGTTAAACCTATTTCAAGTATCGAATGTTCTGTCTTCTTCGCTCAAACTGAGTTCAAGTCAGTCGAAAATGGAAAAAATATTCGATAACTAAAATAGGGTTAAAAACTGTCCATGTACGATGGACATACGTCTATGTACTGTTACGAAACGTCCGGAAATTAAAACAAGTAAACGTTGTCTTGCCGAATAACTTTGACGATATCAACCATACAATTGGCACTTTAAATTGACATATGTAATATTAAGGATGCAGGAAGTCGTGGGATGCAGGCCGCTTCCAACATGTCAAGGTGGAGTTCCCTAAGGAATATTTAGGCCTATGTTCAGCAGTGGACTTTTTGTGTCTGAATGTGTTAAAGTTTTGTTAAAAATTTCATTTGAAATATTTTTGTGCAACTGGCCCTAAAATCCATTACTTATTTGGCTTATTTTTGAAACTGCCCGAAAATTCCGGCAGTATAATAAGCACAGAGGTAATGTTATTTTACGTATCGTGTAACCTCATTTGTAGCGATAAGTGACATATGTACAAGAGATAAATAGGCAACTGAGCGAAGGTCACGCTGGTTTAAATTATTTTTTTAATTACTAACAAATTCCTAATATTTGTATTCTAATAAATGCATATTTTTTCTTAGAATTTTATGATTTGCAATGTAAAAAAAGTTTTATTATATTCTAATTATGACTTCAACAGAATTAATTACAATTTAAGTTAAATTGTTAATAATTCTGTGACTTTATCTGAATACGAGTTGTTTCATTTTATTTTTTGTGGCGTGTGCCTGCCGACGAGGCTTACACTCCACGTGTTGTTTCAAGGATTTAATTTGAAATTAAAATACTTAGTGTAGAATAAAAATTGAAAAATATTTACAAACATTAACAGATATAGCCAAGACCAAGGAAAGACAATGAATAAAAAAAATTACAGGAAAAAATTTGAATACAGTAATCTAGAAAAGAATCAAATATCGAATAACTTAAATTAAAACAGAAAACAGAAAAAGGTTTAATTCCCCACATTCTTTTCCAAATCACATTCTGGTTAAATTGCTCTTTCGCAGCTACATTTTAACTAAGCTTATAGTAAATCTAAACCTAGAATTTAATCAAACTTTAATTTATATATTTTTATCTATATTTATATAATTCCATATTATAAATAATAAATAGTGTAGTAAATAGTTATTGATGACCACACAGTCGATGTACAACAAAAATAATAATAGGATAAACACACATTCAGATATGTACCATAGTATAGATGCTGCTAAGCTAGCGAAAGAGATGTATGATGCCAAAACAGCCTCGCCAGCCAAAACAGGCTATGAAACGAGAGGCCGCGGGTTCGATTCCCGCACTGAAACACATGTTTGTGAGGCCCAGAAATATTTGTCTCGGATCTGGGTATTTGTGAGACCGAAACGTCTGTCGTAGTTTCTAATACCCACGTCACAAGATTTAATTAATCTTAATGTGGGGTCAGGATTATGCCACTGATGGGTATATTTATTTATAAAAAATGAGTCCTAGGCTCATAGGTATACAAACAATATATAGTAATTGCTTAAAACGGGTAAAATAATAATTTAAAGTAATGATCGGCTAGCGTGTATAAAGAAAAATACTTAGTGACCATGTAAATAGTAAATTCATAAACACAGCACTTCTATTAATATTATCTCGGAAAATTTTGTAGTTCAAGGGTTTACCCAAAACGTGCCGACAAAACTGTTATATTCGCATTAAGCAAATAAGTCAAAGTATTATGCACCAGCTTGATTCTAAAATAGGCGGAAACCATTAACATTAAAACATTATAGTCGTGATAAATGTAAAAACAGGTTGTTTCACATAAATAAACATTGAACTCTGTACGCAGGAAGGAAAAAACTACTTAAAAATATATTTTAAGAATATCTTGTACGTAGTAAAAGCCTTCAGTTATAACTGTCCAGTGCGTATTTTGAAATAACAGCTCATTTGCAATACTTTGTCATTTTCAAGATCTATGTACATTATAACTGTAATAGTCACCATTTATGGTTAATATGCGTAATATAATAGTAGAATACAATTATTAATAATTATTGGCTCGTTTGCTATACACCACGTCTTCACACCGTCCCGTCCACAGACTATATAACTACTAACTGTTCTCATTAACCTCTGGTTCGCGTTGTGTATAGTTCGAGACGACAGATGCAAAGAGTATGAATATCTCAATACACTACAATAACCAATACATATTTTGAAAGAAAGAAAGAAAAATCATTTATTATCGCATGGCTACCATAACAGCAAAAGAATAATATGAATATACGAGGTAATAATGTAATGCTAATATGTACATGGCCAGACAAAAATGATCCCCCATTCAGCTGTATGCTGGAATACAACGCAGCTCTACTGCAGCATTGATTTTCAATGGGGGGTCCGTATGAAATCTGGACGCTATGTCCATCACAACACATTTGTGGAAGTTCGAATACACACAATTAATTTCCAATGAGACCATTCGTGAAATTCGTGATCGCAAATTCGTAATTCGTACACGAAGTATTTAATTTATAATTACGGTTGTTGACGATAAACTCCAATTATGACGCAAAGCTTTCTAAATAGTTTAAGCATTGTCAGTTTTGAAAATTGACATTTATATTTAAAAAAACAAAACAATGTTGATTTTTTTATATTTTTGTTTGGTTTGTTTTTAATATTATATAGGTGTAAATTTTAGTAAATATTCTATAATTTCGCATAAATATATGAGACTTATATGCTAATGCTGTATGTCAATTTCAGGCGGAAAATATAGCGCTTATTGTTATCATTGTTATGCCAACTATGTGGCACCTATGTATCACAAGTAATAAATGATTATGATTATAATAACAAAACGTTTTCAAAAGTTCACACGTGTATAAAATCAATAAAACATGAAATAAGTGGCTGGTAGAAAAGATCTTAAGAATCTTAGAATAGAGATATATACTATAAACTTATTTATTCCTGCCAAAATGTTATTGGATAGAGATTCTCGATGATCCCTTATCTAGAAGACACTGTACCTACTTACTACCAAATACAGCGTCGTCGTCGTTTCTTTTTTGAGCCGGAATTAGAAAATTGATAGAAATTGACATAGAAATAATCCTTATATTTTTTTGGCATAAATATTCATTATTTTTAAGAACATAAACCGTGCTATCAACGCAAACAATATTATCACATTCGTATAAGCATAAGTTAATAAATCACGGAACAAAGCAAACAAATAGAAATCACTAACAAGAAGCATGATTGTTATTATGAAAGAATACCGACACAAACGACGGTCTATTTATTTTCGTATTTAACGCCTAATGCCATATAATCATTTCTGTATCAGCCCATATACATCCCACTGGAGGGCATGGGCCTACTCTACAATCGAGAGTACGATTGAGAGTGGTTAGGCCATATAGTCCACCACGCTGGCCTAGTGCGGATTGACGGACTTACATACCATAGTCTTTTTTTATATATATCTCTAGAATATGTAGGTTTCCTCACGATGTTTTTCTTCACCGTTTTTAGTGCGTGGTAATTGACTATCAATACACACATGACTCCGAAAAGTCAGAGGTGTGCCCTGGGATTTGAACCCGCGACCACCGTGGACATGTTGGCAGCCGCATCTGGTCCGTTTACCAACAGGCCACCACGCACTTACAAATATTATTATTCTATATAAGCATTTAATGCAGCATTACACCAAGCAGAAGACCGAAGCCGGTGGAGAGAGGTCATCAAGTCAATTGAGAGTCACGATCCTCAATAATGACGGACCGACTGAAGAGAGATAAGCATTTACCAATGTAAAGCCTTAACTTACATTTTCTTTATTAATTCATAATGCAAAAAATTGTATCTTTGTATTCTTATTGTATCAACAGCCTGTAGAGCCTACTGCTGGGTTTAGGCCCATCTCATATTATGCCACTTTCCTCTGGTTTTTGTCAGTCACGTTCAGTTTTCGCCGACTACTTTGGCAATGTCATTGATCCATCTTGCCGTCGGTCGGTGGATGCGCTTACCCATTTTGGCCACATATTTTTTGAACATTAATATCAGTTTACATATTATATTTTGTTCCTGTGGTGGAATACGCAGGGTTTCAATCTGTCCGAATTATGCCATGTATATCTCTACTTTCAATTTGACTCGTCAGTCGGCCATCGAACTTATTGTACCGAGAAGTTTAATGAAAGCTAGAGCAATAATCGTTGAGAAATTGGATACTTCACAGTTTTATTATATATTTTTTATCATTTACTCATGAAATCGGAACTCTTTCGTCTCCAAGGACCGACAGGCTTTCCCAATTTGTTAAGCAAATAGTAGCGTCAGCCCTGCTCATATACTCTTCGTACATCTGTAATCATCTACACATATATACAACATATTACATTATCTATGCAATCTCCGGTCTTTATCAATCGTTAATATTCATGATGGATTCTTCTTTCTGACATATTTAAATTATGCTAATATTTTGCTGCCTATTTGGTTATATTAAATGCAGCCAACACACCCATACGCAAATATGTATATTAATGTAATGTCTCTTCTAAAATCAAAACTGTTCTTATATTATGCTACTTCCACAATGTTATAACATTGTAGTTCATCATATTAAATTACATTTTCATCCATATTTATCCACTAATGCGTATAAAAATCTTATGTATTTATTAACAACACATTTAATCAGGTACAATTTTTACAAGTAACAACACCAGTCATTAAACTGGGAATTACCCGACATAATTACGAAAAAGAAAGCCCTCTCACAGCGGTACTGTAGCCTTTGCCGTTTCGATTATAATTCGATGAATCGATTAAAATAAATTAATGTACGCCTATTACTAGTACTTTAGGTACATTAGTTATGCCGGAAGTTGCAGCTATAATAGACAATAAATTGCTTTGCAATATAAATTTCAATAAACACCTCAGGTTTTCTCACAATAGTTCCTTTGATATGATTCATAAAAAATCTTAAACAATCATATGGCTACATTGTAGCCTGCCTTATCTCGATCATTGCTTACCATTGTGGCATCTAGTCATTCGCTTACCAATTATCAATCCTTGCTCGATTACCAACCCTTTGTCATAAAATCAGTATGCTAGTTCGTCTATTAATGTAATTGAATGTGAGGCGCAATTTAATGAATATGACTCTAATATCGATTACTAACGTTCCCCTAGTATAATAATTATGGTTCGATCGATTTAGAATTGTAAGATTTTCCTCGCTACGAACGCGGAGCGTGGCGGCCGTAAGGTATTTCCGCATCCGCATTTTCACGCCTTGAAGTTTTTCAATTGACAATCACATTTGTCGAATGATTCAAATAAATGACTTGTAATATAACTCGTACATCATTCTTGAATCTAAATTCTTCGTATTTCTAAAGACTGAAGACGGAACTATGTTGTAACCATTTGAGAAATATGCAGTCATTGTTTTTTTTTATAGCAATGAATGGCGAGACTAGCATACCGTTCTCCTGATGGTGAGCGATACGACTGCTCATGGACAGTATCTAAACCAAACAACACTAAGAATTACAAAGCAATGCTTGGCATTCCACAGCGCTCGCCATCCTTAGACATAAGAGGTCTCAATATGTCCAATACTCTGACTACAATGTCCTTCAAACCGGAATACAACAGTGCATTGTATATTAGATGACCCAAGTAATTAAAAAAAAATTGTCTATTAGATTTATTACTATTGTTATCTGTTAGATATACATATAAAATGAACATTATCATTATTATTTTAGTATGAGTTTGTTTTGTTTTCCTTTTTATTGTGCCGTTAATTGTAAGTTTAGTTTTGTATCTTTTAATGATCCCATCTTTTGTTTGTAATTATGTTAAAAAAATAAGTTTTATCTTTTATTCTTTATATTACGAATATAATAGGTAATTAAATAGTGTTATTGATGTTTAATAATCGTACTGTGCAAATAAACAAATAAATTTAAAATAAAAAAGACTTCTGTAAAACAAGATGCCCGATCGAACACCACAATAAAGGCTATCGAAAAATGCCTTTCGATGTCACGGCATCATTCCGACCAGATAAGTTTGGATATCATGTGGTAAAAAAAATAATCCCTTGCCATACCGTCCCGGTCTTTATTGGCCCTAAATCTAATATTTGAACCATAAATATTAAAAACTTTTAAAAATTAAAACCGAAATTCTCGCGTATTTCGTTTCTGACAACCACTACTTAAGAATTGTATCGTTACTATGAGGTCAGGGCTACGAATACTTGGACTGTTGAATTTATTTGTTATTGAGACGTGTCACAATCTTCCACTAGACTGGCTATTAGACTATTAAATTCCTTTCGTGCACCTTCATGGAATAATAGGCGGGGAGGCCCGCGCTCAGCAGATCCGCTGTGAATCGAAATTCAATCATAATACACTTGCATTTTAGTAATATATGTATATCTATATGTACAACGTAGCACTATATCATACCACTAATATAATAATAGTTGTGTGTTTTTACTTCTTTGTACTCAAAGGGCTAAATCAATTTTGATGTATAAAAGTAGCTGACACCTTGATTGGTACATAGGCTACTGTTTATCCCGAAAATATGTAGTGCTCCTGTGGGAATATCAAGGACCTCCATTATACAAAGTATATCAAGACTGCTACCAAAAACGAAGCCGGTTCGTAGTTTTAGTGTCTACAAACAATTAGGTAAAAATTTCTCAAAAGTCGTTTTTTTGAGGTGTTTTCATTATCATCATCGTGTTTGGGTGGTAAATACATAGTTTTGGCTAAAATAATTATTTTAACACTTGCGATATCGTCTTCAAAAATAAAAGGGTGCACAATAATATTTAAGGAAAACTATGTATTTACCAAGTAAATACGACATAGGAAAAAACTACAAAACAAATTGTTGCGTTTTGTCTAAAGTCAATAAAACTACCTGGCTTAATTTATCCATCCATTATGTCTACTCTTTCAAACGGATCAAGGGATTGGCAAAAGGCGGATAAAATGGAAGAAGAGACGACAGGATTGCGCGCCTGGAGCCATAAGACAGAATGAGATGGGATAGGACGGGATGTACCAGGACGGGACGGAAGAACAGCACTCACGTTGAATTTCGATGTAATACGCGATATAATTCGAGATAGTACGCGAAGTAATATGTTTATGATATGGACTGGAGTCAAAAAATATCTGCATGACGGCGACTTGATCCGGCTTAGTCCGGGACGAAGCCGGATCATCACATATGTGTTAATTATTTTTATAGGTATTACACACAAATAATAAAATTTGCTTCTTTAAATTTACGACCTAGGGTCACATAATTACTACATTCGAAATTCGTTAATTTTTTTGTCAACCATTATCGGATTTATCACCTTTATTTCTTTAAAGTTATATATTTTTTATCGTTTTATACTAACAAAGACGTATTTTTAAGTAGCAAACAAAAAATATGCTATAAAACATTTAGTGATGTCCTATTTTTTGCAGATATTTAACTACGATAACATTGTTGATATAACTACTGCTAATGACTGTAAAATATACGTGCAGTTAAATTTTATCATAAAGTTTATGGTTCCCTAGTTGAAAAACTAAATATACAATGATGTAAAATTATTGTAAAGGATATTGGATATGACATATGTAAAGTAAAAAAATCAAGTTATTAATAATCATTAATGTAATGATGATGATGCATTAAATTGTTATAGATATATTATTGACGACAATTATTACGATAATTGAGTACCGAAGGTCCAATCTCCACCAGTTATTTTATTTTATTTGCCTATAATTTGGCTTTAAGCTTAACTACTTTTAAATCTCCATTCTCCTTTGTCAGACTGATAGGTCCCTCATATGCAATGGGCTATCTGGATAGATTTGTCTATTTTTGCCGCCAAGTAGAGCACTGAGTTTCAATTTGAAGGACATTTTATTCAATTATTAATACATTAAGAGACTCAACACGTAATTTATAAAAGTGACTAACGCAAGACACGTGCAGTCACATGTAGTACACAATAATAAGAACCAAGACATGATGCTCGTGTTTATGGGGAGGTGTGACACCACCCGTTTGGTGAATGACCTGTTCGTCACTCTGATTAAGAAATAAAATAATGCTAAGAATGTTGTAAACTTTACCGCCCTTCATACCAGCCCCTGAGAATCAATAGTGGCAAGCATTGCAATGACAACGAGCATTGAAACTCAGCGAGTCTCCGGGAATTTCTGACTTGCACTTAACCCGCAACTATTTGAATCACATAGTAAAATAATTGATAGGATTGGAAAATGTTTGTTTTTTCCCTCCGTAGCAAAGCGAGTGACAAAACAATGCAAGGAATTAAAACCCTTTGGACTATCATAACTTATATATACCTAAGCTAAACTAATATCAAAGTTCAAAAGTCTAAATTAGTCATATACTTTGTCATTCGACCGGCATTCAATAAAACATCGCTTGTATCTTAGTTCCTTTCTTTCATACAAAGGAAGATTTTTATTTAATATAGCTTCAGTACCTCCCACGCTCAACAAAGCGCTCGTTTAAATTCTACGCTGAATCACATCCTGGGTATACTTGTACATGCTCAGATTACAATTTAGACTAAATATAACCTCTAAAATAAAGTTATAAGTACCAGTTACTTGATCAAATCATCTAAGAAATGGCAGAGTCATCCTTTTTTGGATTACTGTAGAAATTAACCAGCTTGAGTAGGGTGATAAGTGTGAAAAAAAAAACAGTCGTGAAACGCCGACTATGTTGTCTTTTTTGTCCTTTGAGTCAGACTACTGGAGGCCCTATACCCTTTTCCTCTATCTGTCGCTTTTGCTTCATTCTCCTACTATTTCAAATCAATTATGATCCAAGATGTTCTTAGGCAGCGGTTATAATCAGTGATCATCTTTTGAGCCTTTCACTTGTTTATCAGACCTATGCATTAAAAATATCGTCAATAGTTTACATTCAAAACGCGCAATAATTATCTATGTCTACATGTGTAATCTTCGTTATATTCGTCAAGTAACTCCCAGTCACGAAATAAATATTTTGGATCACACAAACGTTTGGCTCGGCACGAAGGTAAAACTCGAGACCTTTTATTTCACAAACCTTACCAAGCCTTAACCAACTGTGCCAGGCTATCACAGATAAAAGCGACATAAAAATCAAGTATAAGACGTAAATAAAGGAAAAATACGGAGTCCTCGAAACCGACGAGTGTGTATGATGAGAATATTAGTGATGAGATTGTTGATGAAGCGAAATAGGTATATTTGGAACGTAGCATTTGACGCTCCAATGTCTCTGCCTATCCCAATGACGTGTGTTAGCGTGTATTTATGAATGTACGTATACAATTTTATTGAGAACTAGCTGTACCCGCGACTTCGTCCGCGTGGAATTTAACAAAAACTTTAATTTTCTAAAAGTAAAGAATTTTTCTAAAATAAATGTAGCCTAAGTTACTTCTTATTATATCAGCTACCTGACAATAAAAGTCCCTTCAAAATCGGTCCAGCCATTTCAAAGATTAGCCGGATCAAACAGACAGACAAACAGACAAAAAAAATTATATGGTCATTTTCGTTATAGGTATCGTGTATATGACGACAAGTAGTTGGACATTTTTTTATTTCCACTTTACAAACAGACACTTCAATTTTATTTATATGTATAGATAACAAAATATTTATGTACACTTTTAATGCAAGCTGGATTTATCGAACTTCTCAGATATAGTTGGTTTGTGATAGCCAAAATCGCGTATTTATTCTAGTACCAATTCAGTTAGTGGACATGTTGTGGCCTTGTTACCAAATGCGAATAAATATTATGATAAACAACTCGCACTAATTAAAGTTGTTTTTATCCTCAATTGTTTAAAAGTAATGGTTTGTTTGCTAGATGTGAGATATGTCTACCTTTGGATAAATACAATAAAAAATCAGTAAAAAAAAACTTATTTTAAACATTAGTTTTATTGGTAAAAATCATCATACCTGACCTGACCCTGACCAGACCTGACCTGACCTGGCGTCCTTCAAAAAACGAGCGTATTCCCACCTTAAAGGCCGGCAACGCATCTCCATGCCCTTTGGTGTTGCAGATGTCCATGGGCAGCGGTGTTCACTTACCATCAGGTGAACCGCGTGCTCGTTTGCCCCCTATAACATAAAAAAAAAATATATATCAAAATTATAATACAAGTACGTCGGAACACTTGTGCGCTTTCCGCCCTGTCCATATTATTATGTCAATGGCTAAACAATTTTTCTTTCGGATGTAAGTGTTTTGAGACCGCCTGTTATAGTTTGTTATACTCACAACACAACAATATTCCATTTTTGTGTTTGACTAACTATTGGGTGTATTTGTTTATGATCGTAACTAGATACATTGCGACAACCGAAAATAAATATTGTTTGTCTGTGGCCATGACATGCGATGTGCCTACACAAATGTTTCAGGAAGTAGGCGTCTTGTCGGTGCTAACTGCTTATGACTATATTATAATAAAAATTGGCGACATCCTTGCCGCTATTTAGTCTCTTCCTTTATCGTAATAAGGATAAACGAGTCACTTATGCATTGCGTACGAGATGAAATATAACAGTGCCGCAGATAATGTACACTAGATTAGATTTCCCTGCATCGTTTGATGTTTGATTTGAATTTTTTTTGATGATTTTGATAAATAAGCGATTTATGTATTCCCTCAAGCTTAATAATTTAGTGAATAAGAATAAATATCTGTTTTTTTAATTTACAGTGATAATTTGAAATTTATATGGATTCGAGCTATTTTCATTTATAAGTTATTTTATATACTTATTAGTTGTAATCAGGCAATGAATAGAGAAATTATGGAAGCAGGCTTCAATGGTAAAATGCAAAATATCAACTAATTACACAAATGTTTTAATAAAAAATTCAAAAAAGCAACATACAGTCGAATTGAGAACCTCCCCTTTTTTTAAGTCGGTTAAAAATGGCTGTAGTCCGATGATTTTGATTTTAGACAATGTGCTATTACAAAACAATACATATGTTATGTCAGAATCTTTGCCAGTAGGTACTGATTCAGAAACGGCATTAACTGCTTATTACCGCCATTAGGACATTACGTACTACCCTGGTGCAAAGGACACTGTCCACATTGTATGAAGGTTTTGGCTTAAAGTGAATAGTCACCGAGGACAATGACGATTTATGGAATAATTAATAGCTTCATACATTAGAAACTAGAAAAATAATAAAGTTATGTGTCTAGGTTATTCAATTGTTTTTGTAGCTATGAGGGTATGCTATGCTATGCTACTGAGGGTTTTGAAACAAAACACTTTGTTTTCATATTTATTTTTCTTATTCGGATTCATAACAAAGCAAAATAATATCTAAGAACTGGGCAGGAGGGTTTAAATTAGCTTGATACCTTACCCAGCTCTTACCACCAGAACACTCTTGCATTACAGACATCAACCCCACTAAGCTCAGGCTATCTCTTCTCCTTTGAACGACGTCAGTGCCACAGTTGACGCACCTCAGATCCAAGACAGCAGACGTGCCTGCCATTAGTATAATTTATGTACCGGGATAAACGGGATTGTCAATGAATTCGGGGTTGAATTCAAGCCAATGCCAATATTAACTTTGAGCAGTACCAGTAGAAATGCCAAGGTCGTCGTATATAGCATGATCCGTGTCCATTACTATTAGCAAAGGTCAATATATAATACACAAACAGGAATATTCACAATACACACACGATTACCACTCTCAATCGTACTTTCGATTGTAGAGTAGGCCCGTGCCCTGCAGTGGGACGTATATGGGCTGATACAGATACAGATACAGACACACGATTACGCGAATAAAGCGAATGATGTTTGTCTAACAAAAAAAAACAGTTTAGCGAAAAAATATTATCGAATCTAGTACTCATTGAGTAATATCTCGATAATATTTTTTTTATGGGAATTGATATAATAATTATATAAGTTTATGTAAGAATAATTTCATAATTATTTACTTAAATGCCTTAAAGAAAGTAATACTTTTACTAAAATATTTATAAATAAGTATGGAACTTCCTTTAGTGTAATAGACTTTTTGACAACCCAGTGCATTCAAAATGGGGCATTTGGGGCATTGTTTATTAATGTTTTTAATACTTAAAATAATTATAATTATAAATAACTCGATACAACCACAGCTATGATTTTTTTATTGCAGGATATTTTTCAGTGTGATTATTTTTTCCTAAAAATGTTCTTCAAGAGAGGACAAAAATTTACAATGCCCTTTCAGACTCCAAATTAAGACGAAATTCAAGAGTCAATTTTGCACTACGTTCATTGTAAATTTAAAAAAGAAACGTTTGCCCATTGTCATTCCACCTTTATACATTCTGTCTGTAAAGAGATTAACACATCAATGTTTAAAAAAAATACTAGTTATATTACCTCATCATAAAAACATAAAAGGTGACAAAAAATACATTTTCACTTCGCTTTTTGTCCGTGTTTGAACAACTAATTTATTGCAAGACATATAGCCAATAATACAATAATTTAAAGGATAATATACTTAATTGCGCACAAAAAATTAAATACAATATGATTATTATATAAATTACTGTGTGTCGCGTTTTTATTTCTCATCGGTCATAAAAAGTCGCCAAAGCTGCCAATCCTCCTAGACCTAGATGGGTTTAACATATTTCAATTGTCTAGACTAGACTAGGCGTGTGCCCTGCTTTAGGGCGTGAATGGGCTGGTCTATTTTTATTTCAAAATCTTATAATAAATTATACTGCCTCGGTGGCGTAGTTGTACTTCGGTACGGTCACAAAGCTGAGCTCTCGGGTTCGAATCCTGGGTTGGGCAAAGTGATATTGGATTTTTCTATTCATTATCAGTCCAGAGTCAGTAATTTGTGCCCGATATGGCGATAGGCTCCCCACCTATCACATTGTGAGACGGAACATTCAAGGCGAAATGTGGGTGTCTTGGCACCTCTGCCTACCCCTTCTGGGAAAAAGGCATGAGTTTATATATGTATGTATAATAAATTGTATTTTGCCGCAGGCCGCAAGCCCATATTGCAAAATGTATGCGGCCAATTCAACGCTGGCGAGTTGACCGTTATCATGGGACAATCTGGAGCGGGAAAGAGCACACTTATGGACATCTTGGCTGGATACACGTGAGTACTAACTTTATATTTATTTATTCATAAATACAAGTAAATTTTAAAATACTTATATCGCTTGCGAAATTATGATTGTTACATTAAATGTGACCATGGCATCCAATACTAAGGTAACCAAACAATCAAAAAATAATTATTATAGAGTAAGTACATTGTGAACAAAATCGGCGCGACTACTAAAGTCATGGAGTGAGAGGGAAGATAGAGTAGCTGGGTAAACCTGACAGAGATAGTAAATGCGGTATGAAAGCACATTTTTTATACATTTGATGTATATTCTGATGTAATAATTAGGTTCTTGATGTGATCTCGTCCATGAGACGTCCATACTAAGGTTGTAATACGTATCAACAATCTTTGTTATTCCTAGCGCCTTATTTGTGACTTTATACGTCTATTTTCCATATTTATTTACTTACGAGAAATAAATGACGTATGCGAATCGTTATAATGTCTTTCCTCTATTACGTACATTGAAACAGTCTATAAATGTACTTGATGTTTATGACATCCACATATAAATATTATCAACCCATTCATAATACGCAACAATTTATATGACTACAACGTTTGAAATGCATAGCTGTTTTTGCAGTTCATACTCTAGGTACCGATGTTTTGCATGATCCCATAACCCAAGTTATAATATAAATATAAAGGTGACTTAACAATTCTAAATCTTATTTTAACACATTTGTAACATTGTGTAGGACAAATGTAGCATTCAACCTTTGTGAGTCCTTTTTTTTTTTCAAAAACTTCTTACGTAGTTTCTTGTAATTAAAAGAATGATTTTTTTTTGCAAATAAATAATTAACTAAACAAAACGAACAAAAACATGAAAACAAATAAAAAATGTACAAATGATGTTTATACTAATTAATTATAATGAATAGGGTAATGAACTAAACGAGTTAATTTGGATATAATATTACTTTTTTTTTATTAGATGACAATGAGACATTACATTAAATTGAAAAAATAACGATTATTTTAGTTTTCAACACTCATACTTATAAATACGAGTATTTTAACCGCTTATGTGAACCTCGATTCGATTCGGTACCTAAGCGATAAAAAGGCCTGTACGGGGTGATTTTGGGCAAAAACCCACTCGGATGTTTTTCAAATTTTATATAATTTTACCTGGGATGATAATAAACAAGGCTAAAATGTCAAATATAAATTATCACCTAGTATATATCTTATAAACCTAAGCGGTCGCCTTTTCTCATAAAACTCCACGTAATATATATAAATAAGTAGAATGATAATCGTTTTGCCAACAGTTATATCAACCACGTAAGACAAACTTTGGTGACGTCTTCGGAAGTCACTTTTGACCTCTGATAATGTATGTAGACAATTCAAGGCGATTAAAATGTACCCAAAGTTGGATGAACCAATATATTTTTAAAACCGAGACTAAAACATATTATATGCGTGATTCCTAAATTTATGGATATGTACTATTGCCTCAAAAGAAATTATAATAGGGAATAGGAGTTCGAATTTTCGAACGTCATACGTAAAACCGTTTTCCGCTGTAGTGTGAAGAGGCACCTTAGCAGGCCGGCATAATCTTCCGCCGTAGTATGAATAGGCACCTTAGCAGGCCGGCATAATTGTTTCCATTGGCATGGGACTGCCGTCCGATGCCAATGGTTACTCTGCCTGGGCGGCATTTGCGCTTACCATCAGGTGCAATGCCGCCATTATGCCGGGCCATTATAAAAAAAAAAACTGTACGAATTTGCTTGACAAAATGTTCGAATACTATATCGTACTTCGCGTCGTAACCATAGCCTAAATTCGGAGTTAATGATAAGCATCATAGAGAATAGTATTGATTTTTAGGAGTGATAAACCTATAAATCAGTTCGGACGACGAACGTTCGAACTACACATTGAATTAAAACTATTATTTACCGATTTTATCGCTGATTTTTTTAAAATTTTTACGTGCTGTCTACATCCTTCTACGTAGATCGTTTTTTAAATTTAGTAACTGTTAAATAAGGTCAATTATATTGTAACAGTTACTCAGCGGATGACTAATACCTCAACTCGTCTTGTGACCACGAAAGCTGTAAAGCGATAGAAGCGTCGGGAAGTCAAGAAATGTAAAAATTAAACCAAATCCGTGATAAAATCCGTAAATAACAGTTTTAGTTCGTACTTCGTATCGGCTCATAGAAGATCCTCTCTAAACCCATCTGAATCAAACACTCGACTATAAAGGCGGCTGATACCCTGCAATAACATGTGTGTGTTACTTTATTAATTTTAGAATCTAAGTTTCATCGAATCAATGGAAAGCAATCTGATTTAAATCAGTGTAAATTTTGGCCTAGGATACCAAAATGAATGGTCTTATGAATGTGAAATACCTAAGTACAGTGACGGAAACCAGGTTTTTTTTTATTGCTATGAATGGCGAGACGAGCATGCCGTTCGCCTGATGGTAAGCGATACGACCGCTCATGAACAGTAGCAAAACCAAACAACACCTTGAATTACAAAACAATGCTTGGCTTTCCACTGCGCTCGCCATCCTGAGACATAACATGTTAAGTCTCAATATGTCCAGTAGTTACTCTGGCTACCTTCCTTCCTTTTCCTTCAATCCAAAACACAACAGGGCATTGACACTGCTGTTTGACGGGAGAAATAGACATTGCGGTGGTACCTACCCAGATGGCCTCTCACATATGAGAGACCTACCACCAGTAAATTTACTTAAGAATCTAAGTTTCACCTAAACAATGAAAGGCAATCTGCTTTTAGTCATAGTAAATATTGGCCTAGGATAATAAAACGAATGGTCTTATGAATGTGAAATGTTGGTTGCCTAAGTATACCGATTTCAGTGACGGATACCAGGTTTTTTTGAAATTGCAAACAGAGTATAGAAATACGATTCACAAATCTATAACCTATCATACTTAGCACTAATTGGGTAACAGTCTTCTTCTTCTTGTACCTGGCGTTATCCCGGCCGGTGCCTGGGTCCGCCTTCCGGCATTCTCCTCCATTTCGCCCGATCTTCGGCATCAGCAATAAGTAAGGCCATTGACCCTCATATTTTCGTTGACTACACCTAGCTAGCGCTTTTTTAGTCTACCCCTGATTCGTCCGGGAATATTGAGGTACAAGCACACATTGCCGATGTACTGCTGTGGTTTTCTTTATTTGGTAATAGTATTACGCATAAAATCTTTGTCAAATAGTATCTAATTGAGTGTAGATACTCAGTTAGATACGATTTGACAAAGTATACACCTTAAAAGTATTTAAATAACCTTTTAATACATTTAATGAATAAAATATCATTTATAAATGTTGACAAACTGACAAGCAGTGCATTATTTATTTAACGCGGATTAAGTACGAATTAAGTGCAATTGTACTGACGTAAACTTGTTATACTGGGGATATATAAGTTTTTACTGAGCTCGCGTCAAGGTTACCAATAAAAACTCAAAACACTACTTTTAAACCTAACCAGTTTGTTTATAGACGCATAAGGACGTTTTTAATACCTAATCTTTTTTTCTCACATCTTAATTATGTTTTATATTCATAGTCCCTTATTATATTTCAGATATAAACTATAGTTATACATTTTATGAAATATGACAGGACAAAAAACAATCCTGAACCAAATGCTTTTTGGATTCCCAAAAGTATTCCTTTGTTTACCTTCCATAATATTTCTCAATGGACACAAGCTAGTGTTTTGAAAATTATTTACTTATTCATCTACTCACACCTTATAATCATTGAATACCCTAAAATTTCAAAGGTAGGAAGCGCATGGTGGCCTGTTGGTAACAGACCAGACGTAGCTGCCAACATACTCACGATAGTCGCAGGTTGAAATCCCAGGGTACACTTCTGACTTGACGGAGTCACGTGCGTATTCACAGTCAATTATCACGCACTATAATGGTGCAGGCAAACACCACGAGGAAACCTGCATACTATAGCGGTTTGTAAGCGTTTATATGACATTTAAAGTTCGCCAACCCACACTTAGGCAGCGTGGTGGATTATATGGCCTAACCCCTCTCAGAAGTCTTCTCGTTTGTAGAGGCGGCCCGGGACTTGCCACTTATCCACCACGCTAGGTGGACTATTTGGCCTAACCACTCTCAATCATACTCCCCATTGTAGAGGAGGCCCGTGCTCTGCAGTGGTATATGGTCTGATACATACATTTCCAAGGTATGTAAACTCCTCAATAACGCAATAAGATTTAAACTCAAAGTTCCTGTAGAGAAGGACAACGTAGAGAAGGCTGAGTGGGTGGCGGGTGGTAACTTTAGTGACTTCAGCCACAATGCAACTAAAACCTTTTCTATCTCCGTCTTTGAATGGTTATAATATATGTATAGTTTCTTCTATAATAATAGTGTACACCCTTTTATTTTTAAAGACGCTATGGTAAACAAGGCTTTAAATTATTATTTTAGCCGAAATTATGAATTTACCATCCAAACAATGACATTAAAAAAGAAAAAACAAAAAAAAGTGACGCGCTTCTTTGCGAAAGTTTTATTTGCATTGTGTTTGTAGTAACTAAAACTATCACCCAGCTTCAAGCAGTGTTGATATAACCCGTATACATACACATTATTATCGTTAAATAAGGCCATTGTCGAGGAACTATATCGTAATGTTGGTATTGAATAATAAAGTACTTATGCGTTTTATAATCCCGCTACTTATCAAATTGCACCAACAAGTAATGAGAATGCCATGCTTATCTGTTTAATAGGTCTATTACTTACAAATAGTTATTTTATATTCAAATTAATTATACTAAAAGCTAGCCGATACGGAAATTACACGTTAAGCCTATAAGTTGACTTAACATTATATTTTGATGTTAATTTAAAGGTATAATTAAGGGCCTAATGATTACAGGATATCGTTCCAAAATATACTAATTTCATTCAATCTCAACACATTCACAGAGAGCAAGTACTCATAATTAACACAAAATACGACTCATGAGTCCGTGCCACTTAGATATCCACTATTGTATATAGCAATAATTTTCTAAAACCACTAATTTGAAATTTCCAATCGAATAAAATAACCAATATAATAGACATGATAGTTTCCTAGTTTTCCATTATAATAAATAATAAACAACACGTCATAATGATAATTTAATTGTGACGGTTATTTTCTAATGCCTACCATGATTAAGAGAAAGATATTCAATTATATTATGTTTTATATGTTAATACGACATATTTAAAATGTTCATTACCCAACTTCGTTCTTTCGATTTCAAGTTAAATCTATGCTAAATGCTTTATTAACATCTTAAATATCTAGCAAATCTTATTAAATAATGAATATATTAATTTCAGTTAAGGCTGCAATCATTTATCTATAAAGATAAATGTAAATTAAATACTTATATTAAAATTTTAAATATTAGTTGAGGAATGCATGCTTAATCGTCGGTAGTAAATTTTGTACTTAAAGCCAGTTTACACGACATGCCAGTTTAATAATATTACTGTTATGGTCGTTTCAAAGCTTGTGTCACACCATTCCTAAAACTCAGGATCTGGCGTAGAATTCATAGTAATCAACCCATTATTAACTGTGTAGGTGGCCAGGCATGTTTCTAATGTAAACGCACATGCGCATATATTAATATGAGTCATAAACGGTATTACACGCTTTATTGCATCAAGGGTTTTATCAGTTGTCTGGGTTTTATATGAGAGACAATACTATTGGCAGAAATCTTAAATTAACAAATATTTATGTAGGCTGTATTAGCCCATATACGTCCCACTACGGAGCACGGGCTTGCTCTACAATCTAGAGTATAATGAGAGGGGTTAGGCCGTATATTTCACCACCCTGACCTAGTGCGGGTTGGCGGACTTTAGATAACATATAAATTCTTCGGAATTACTAAATACGCCCACTGCTGACTCGTCTATAATAGAGAGTGTAATTAATAGAGGTTAAACCATAATCCTCTATTCTGGCCTATTCCATGTTGGAAGACTTCGCATGCCAAATAAATTCTTACTAATTGTCAGGTTTCTTCACTGTTGATTCGTATTGCGGTGAAATTGAATTAGAATAAATATGACTCATGAAGTTAAAGGAACCTGACATTGTAATCAACGACTACCGTCTTGGCACAATCAAAATCTGGAAGCTTAGAGAGTAACTTTACTACAAATTCTATGATAACTAGACTAAATACACCACACAATAAACTAAATAAACTAAATACAATCTTTATATTGTTGTTACTAGACTCTTTGGTTATTTTAAATCAAACAAAATAAACTAAAACCAACGTTGTAATACCTACATAAACTTATTAAACGAACACAATAACGTTTTTAATAGTGTTGCCATAAGTGTTTTCTTTAATACCAATTATTGTCACAGCATCGTACCCTTTTTTTCCAAGTTATGGTGGTAGGTCTCTCATATATGAGAGGCCATCTGGGTGGGTACCACCGCAGTGTCTTTTTCTCCCGTCAAACAGCAGCGTAAACGCACTGTTGTGTTTCAGGTTAAAGGGCATTATCTGGCATAGCCAGAGTAACTACTGGACATATTGAGACTTAACATCTTATGTCTCAGGATGGCGAGCGCAGTGGAATGCCAAGCATTGCTTTGTAATTCAAGGTGTTGTTTGGTTTTGCTTCTGTTCATGAGCGGTCGTATATACTTATATACGGCAACGACAGACTAAAATGCACCTTTGGACTGCATTAAATATCCGCCGGCAAGATATGGTTAATAAGGGAATGAAATGAGACATAATATTTTAGCTGCCACAGATGTTAATCATTCTATTTACAAAATCGTAAAGATACAATGGAATTTTATGTCGCTATCATTATACAGGTAGATATTATCACATTTTTTGTTACATGCAGTTTATTGATTCATTATCTTTTCATTGATACCACAGACAACATTGCTTAAGTAATCGTAACAGACGTTTGAATACGATATAAGTTTAAAATTGATCTAAAATATTTTAGAGAAATTCCGACTTAATGCCAATAAATAATGAATTAATTTAATATAATGAGTAGAAATTACAAATACTGATAAATTATCATCTGGATAAATAAAAATATTTACCGTAATATTTGATATTGTAGTGGAAAGCATATGAATGCAGTGGCTCTTTACTCTTGTCATGACCAAACCTCATTATTTCATATTAACGTACGTTTAAACGTACTTAAAATTTGAGGGATAGTAAAAGAACAGAAATATAGTTTTGACTATCCAATGATGTTTTATTTCTTTTTATTTTAACTGTGTTATATTATACAATTCAATATATAATTGGCAATGGTTCAGGACCATCGCTATATTTTCGTCACGTGTATAGTGCCATCAGTGATGAATCGTGAATTGACTTTAATTTGTTTATAAATGAAGCCAAAAAAAGTCACATGCAAATTAATTGCTAATATAGGTAACTTGTATAGAAAAATAAACTTTATAATTTTTTTAATTAAATAATTCATAATTGTATTTATACAATTTTCCTTGTTAGCTTCTTTCCTTTACGCTTTAGACTGTCTTCTGTTCATCCATTTCTTAAACCCTTCCACGGTTGTATGTAAGACATTGCCTTAAAGCGATAAGACCGTCAAATTTAAATTAATTTTTAATTAATTCTGATTGTATTTATTTCATATTTTTGGGCGCAATTAAGTGTATTTAAATAAATAAATATTATTTTATTTTCAAAGATCAAAAACCTCTAGTATTTCAATTAACAAAAATGTTTTATTACATAAGTTTGATTTAATTGCATCGCTTTGTTATTACTGTTATCTGTGTGGTATTGTTCGACGTCAAGGAACGAAGTACAAAGGCGATCGAGCATGAATCATATATTTACAAACACTGACCCAGTTACTCGGCCTGTACTTAGTTACCACCGAAATGTTAACCAATACAAATGAGCTAATAGCCGATAATCATTTGTATTTATACGCACATGTTCGCCTTTTCTAAGTTTTATTGTACTGTATAAGCCCATATACGCCCCATTGTAGGGCACGGGGCTCCTCTACAATCGAGAGCGGTTAGGCTATATGACGGGTTAGCTGTCTTTACATACCATAGAAATTCTTACAAATCGCTATGATATGCAGGTTTTCCTTCACCGTTATAGTGCGTGGTGATCGACTATCAATACACACATGACTCGTGATGAACACATGATGAAAAGTCAGAGGTGTGCCCTGGGATTCGAACCCATGAGCACCGTGAACATGTTGGCAACGGCGTCCGGTCCGTTTGCCAACAGGCCACAACACTTAGTTGTATTATTTCATTAAAAAATACTTAAAAACGACCCTTTTTTTCCTTCCCGATTTGGTAGACCAGCAAAACATACATTATTCATGTGTTGTGGATGTTCAAAGGCACTAATGATCACTTACCATCAGATGAACTGTTTGCTCGTTTGCCGGAACTGCACAATAAAACACGTTTAATTAATGAAACAAATAAATTAATACAGTCAACAGTCTCTTTACATATACATACATAGTCCTGACTCCTGACCGCGCCTGTTACAAGTCTTGTATCGCGAGTATCAAAAACTACGAGAGACATTTCGGCCTCACAAATCCCACTTGTTAAGCAAAGTTTTATTAAGGTACGAAAATCTAAGTCATAGAATAGACTAGGCTAGGCTCTCATAAAATTATCTAATTGTATAAAATTAGCCTACATGGTGGTTATCATCTTCAGTATAACTTTAACGTATAACTTTAACCATGTATTAAACGCAAACTAATTGAGATGCCAAATGTATGGAAATTACTTTGGTCAAATTGTAGTGAAAGTTGGTGCTAATGGAACTGAGCCTCTAATAAATAACATGATTTATTGTTTCACATACTGAAGACGTAAATTTAACATATCTATATAAAATAAGCCGTAAAGAAAATTAATATATACAGTGGAAGTTACAACTTGTACGCACCATCACTATTTTGCTCGTCGCGTAGGGTATTTTTGGTTCTGAATTTTGATTGCTTAGTTTGAATTTAAATACATGCGAGAGGATAGCGGTGCTAAATTTACTAAATTTGACATACATAATGAAATATGATTTGTACTTCAGAGTACATATATATAATACATATAAACATTGGATCTGTAATTTGTCGGATTACAAGGTACTCTTTTGTAAAAAAACTATATGGGGGTCTAGGCAGTACTCTCTAATCCGACAAATTCGATAGGTCGACACTGCCTTTGCCTTTGCAAAATGATTGTCGGACTACCGGGGGTCCACTGTAATTTGAATATATTCACTGGTGGGATCAATGATTCTCCCGTCAAACAGCAGTGTAAACGCACTGTTGTGTTTCGGGTTGAAGGGCATTGTAGCCAGAGTAACTACTGGACATATTGAGACTTATCATCTTATGTCTCAGGATGGCGAGCGCAGTGGAATGCCAAGCATTGCTTTGTAATTCAAGGTGTTGTTTGGTTTTGCTACTGTTCATGAGCGGTCGTATCGCTTACCATCAGGCGAACGGCATGCTCGTCTCGCCATTCAAGGCAATAAAAAAAAAAAATATATTAAACTTTTACAATCCAACTATATTCTTTGACTAAAACGTTCATAGCACTGTTATAATAGGAAAAACATTTTTTCAAGAGCTTATACTTCATTTCCAAATACAATGGCATTCGCGACATAATAGAAGATATAATATGTAGCGCAATGGGAAGTGATAATGATTTGTTGTCATATAAACACAGTTAAGTAATTGAAATGGTCCGATAGTTATACATCATTACGTTTATATTCACAAGTCGCGATATACATTGTAATTGTTATAATCAGAAAACATAGATAGCGAATGTTTTCTTTTCTTCTCTCAAACTGAATACAAAAAGCCTTCGAAAGGTAGGAAACATTTTATAACTAAAATAGATTTTTAAACTGTCTATGAATAAGGAAGTTGAATGAGACTATCGGCTTTTGTCTATACCCAATCTATCTTTAAGAGGTTAAAATATTACCACTACTATATCGGTACAATTGTACGCATCATTAAACAACGATATACATATATTTATCTTACTTAGCTATTTATAAATATATGCAACATATTTATACCTCTCTATTTTCGTTAACTGAAACGCAAAATGCATCGAAATATCCTAAGAAATATCTTGTTAAAGATAGATTATAGAGAACGGCTGTAAATCACACTAAACGATGGTGAGATAATGATTTGTATTTTAGTAATTTTTAATTGATCTGAGTCTAACGGCGGGCCTGACGCATTCCACCAGGCGAACCACCTGCTCGTCTCTGCATTGTCATATAAAGTTATTTTAGCTGGTAAACTATGGATGTGCATGGCCGAAGTACTTGTGACACTCAGTTGTGACTACATTTTTATAGTGCTACTGTTAGTGTGATGGTGTTACCCAAGCAGTTAAAAATGTAAGTTAGTTTCGATGAATTCGACGATTTGATGTAAAATGTTTTCGATGGAACAAAATAAAATTTATTTGTAAGAGTTTTCTAATTACAGAAATAATTAGTAAAGATTTTACGTGTAATTAATCTCGTACGATTTGACGTCAAGATTGACATTCACGAGATATCAATGTTATCTGATTAATTTACCTGCTCGCTAATACTTTTTCTTCTTCTTCAAAAAGATAACAATTAGTTTAGACTGCAAATAGAATTTGAAATATTTTTGAAGTGATCACTTCTAATGGGAGAGTAAAGGTCATTCCACCACTCATTAAACCCACCCGGCACCGCCTCGGCTCGCACAGTTAATATTCTTTATATGAACTTGTATGGACATACTCCTCACCTCACCGGATCGCCGCCGTCCACGCTTGGGCCCCTCGGTGACAACTCGTTGCTCGCACGCTTGTCTTGCGTTGTTGCCCATTGACAATTTACACGCGCGGCCCACGAGTGATTCACGCGAAGACAATGCATCGGCACTGTAACCAACAGTTGTTCATTGAAAAAAATGACATAACGAAACATACGTGTAGACACGCTAATAGACGATTCGGATATTCGTAGTTCCCGCGAATTCCACTCGTTGACAACGCGAGGTCCACCCGTGTTCCACCCGCGACAACGAGTGACCGCGAGCGACGAGGCGGTGCCTAGTGGGTCTAATGAGCGGTAGCCTTATGCAACCTCGCCCACTTTTAGCATGTGATTTTATTCCGGACCCTGTATCTAGTATATATTTTTATTATTTTGATATTTATTATTTAGAAGCTACAACAATTCATGGAACTATACTTAATGCAGTCTGCAAGATTTTAAGATGACTACAAGTTAATTATTACTTTTATAGGAATAAACAATGATACTAATAATATAAATACACAAAATTCTAATGTACATATTCAAGAACTGTAACTAAGAATAAATTATATTTTATTATCAATAAAAGATTTAATTATAAATAACCTTTCCTTGCATTATCATATTAATATACACAACATTTAAGTTATAACCTAAGCTTCCTCAAGGTGAACCATTTCAATATTAAATAGTTCAACTTTGAAGTTTAAGTTATCACTTCTGACGAGCGTCCCGAGACATACAGGTTTTTTTTTTATTTGCACAAATATTATATTGCCATTTACGAGTAATATTTATAAGACTTGCATTTTCCAATGGGCGCATTAATATCTGGATAATCTTCTTATCTTGAATATCGAGTCGACCGATTACAGACATTGTATACCCACACGTGCATTATAATAATTGATGATTAAAATATCTGATAGCGAATTCAGCGGCGAGAGGCCCTTTTCTTATGAAATTCATATATATTTCAATCATTATTTATTTTCTAATGACTTTTTTCAAATTTAATTCCTTAAATAATTTGTACAATAACAAAGGCTTTTGTCCCCTGACACTCAAACAAGACTTACTGCCGTTCTCAGAGATATTTAATGTGAGTGTTTTGCGAAGAGAATGCATTTGCTAAGGAACGATTTTATCGACATTAAACGTCTATGAGTGCGGACGCCACTGTATTTTAGCGACAGTGTTCCTCCACTTAGTTCCTTAAATAATATTTAGTATCATATTTTAGAATATAACATGTTTTAGTTGCTCTATAAGTAAGTTAATTGCATACAGGCTTTTAAATGATATATTACCTATTATATAAATATGTTTTAGTAATTGCTCAAGAAAACGAGACATTTATATTCAATTATAAGTTCCTTTTTTTACCATTGTAGTAATAGCTAGTAGTACTCGTAAGGTAATTATTTACAAGTTAACTGGTAGACGTATCAGATATTTATTATAGGAAATGAAAGCAACGAGCCAAGAGTTCGTTGATATTTCCGTGATACATGTTTACTCTTTTATTTAGTATTAACATAGATATATATATAGGTAGTATTTAATATTTTGGTCCAAAGACTGTTTGTTTTTGTTATGAGACAAAGATTAAAGGGCATGATATTTTTTCTTTATTTCCCTAGAATGAGAAGTTGGTGGATAATAAGAATAAATGAACTCTTGGATAAATTATGATACGTATTTAAAAACAGCGTCTTACTTTTTTTGAATGGCATATACAACAGCTCATAAACGGGAGCAAACCAAACAACACCTTGAATTACAAAGCAAGCTTGGCATTCCACTGCGCTCACCATCCTGAGACATAAGATGTTAAGTCTCAATATGTCCAGTAGTTACTCTGGCTATAATGTCCTTCAATCCGAAACACAACAGTGCATTTACACTGCTGTTTGACAGGAGAAATAGACTTTGCGGTGGTACCTACCCAAATGGCCCCTCACATAATTATGAGAGACCTACCACCAGTACTTACATACTTACTTTATTTCTCTCTCTCTCTCTTTCACACAGCTAGTCCACTGCTGAATATAAGCCTCCCCTAAGTATCTCAAACGATAGGCATACTATGCTAAATGCAGACCGCTTCTAACAAGTCACCTTAATTCATCGAATAGTACTTAAAACAACAATAATTAACAAATTTAAAAAAACCGCCTCGAAAATCGACTTAAGTTATTATTAACTGGGCCGATCTAATTTGTTAGAAAAATGTGTGTTTTATTCACAGAAAATGACAAAACCAGATTTTAATTTAATGTCGTTTTATAAGTAAGCCGGATTTTTTAACGAGCAATCCGTTTTCAATGTACTATGAGATTTTTTGACAAATTGAAGCTCAGGCTTACATTGGCTTATGTCGCAACAAATTATTACTCCAGCTAAAATGACTTCGTTGTTATTATTCTCTAAATACATTTTTAAATCGTACACCATATTGTACATTATATTGTAAGTAAAATATCAATGACTAGAATGATGACAAGTCATAAAATTGTTCTTATATCGGGCGACCACTCACAACATGAACACAGGAAGGAAGGTGAAGGTCGATGTCCGGCAGTGGACTTTCTCTACCTAACGAAATGTTCACCTAGAGGTCAAAAAGTTAAGAGTCTGGCGAAATATTATCAGATATCCAATATTCAACGTGCTAATCCTATGGGCTATGTCGGTAACCTTTGTTCTCCTAGGGATCTCCTCATTTCTGATTCAATCTCGTAGGGAAATACCGAGCATAGCCCGTTCCATAGCGCGTTGAGTGACCTTGAGCCGTCTCATGAGGCCCACAGTGAGAGGCCACATCTCGGTGCCGTATATCATCACTGGTAACACACAACTATCGAAGACTTTCGATTTAAGGCACTGAGTTATTTTGGACGAAAAAACGTCGCGTAGTTTCCCGAACGCTGCCCAACCGAGTTGGATTCGACGATTGACCTCTCTCTCGAAGTTGGACCTGCCTAACCGGACCACTTGTCCTAAATAGACATATTCGTCTACAACTTCAAGAGTCGAGCCCCCAACTCCGATGGGGGTGGGCACATGCAATCGACATGATCTTCGTTTTGTCCATGTTCATTTTTATACCCACCTGTTGGGAGACTTGGACCTCGGTTGAGGTCTTTGAGTATGGTGCTAAGGTCTTCCAGCGATTCTGCCAAGATTACAATATCGTCGGCTAATCGAAGGTGAGTGATATACTCGCCGTTGATGTTGATACCGAATCCATTCCACTGCAAGAGCTTGAAAGCGTTTTCCAGCGCGATGGAGAACAATTTCGGAAATCACGACAGATAGGATGAACGTTGAAGTGGCAGTGGGCCCAACACATGGCGCGTAGATCCGGTGGCCGTTGGAGCCGAAAGGTTCTAGAGTAGAGGCCACGTACAGGCAAGCGAAATGTCGTACGCCCGCTTACTAGGTGGACGGGCGACCTGGCTAAAGTTGCAGGAAATCGCTGGATGCAGGCTGCTTGACCTGCTTACAACAAGTCGATGTGATGTGATGATGATGATGATCCAATATTCATGCAGACTAAAATTATGCGGAAGTGGTGGGTCATCTGGGCCCCCATAATAATGGTAGGACCCGCAATGGTTTTGCGCGGGGCGATTACGTGGACGTAAATCGGGGTGCTCTTCGTCCTGGAATTTTCGATGCCGCCCAAAATGCGTGTGACTGCCATCGAGGGGTTTAAGTCAGCTGGCGTAGGTATTGCTAGGGACCCAGCTCGACCACAATATCCGCGTTCGTTCCAGGCTCGAAGGCCAGAGACGCTGACATACCTCTTTCGGCCGGGGTAGGCCTAGGTATCGAAGGAGGAGCTTAATAGCTTATCCTCTTGAATAAAAAAAGACTCATACATAAGCTGATAGAGGTAGATATATCAGTGTCTCATTCTACAAATCACAAACAAAGTAGTTTTCACACGCGCAATCCACAATTATCAACACTTGGCAACTTTGTTTCATCGGTAATCAGGTATTATCACACATTCAATTGTTGGCGACGAATGTAATTTAATGATTTGGCTAAAAATTGCAGTACATTTGTATACTATTAATATTATCAGTAGAATGATAAACGACTAACCGGACGAGTTGGACCTGATTAAATTCGTCTATACATGTTTTTACGCAATAGAACCACTATGAACAAAACCATAAAGATTTACATAAAATTGATTTTTTAAGAGAGCAAAAATGTTAATTTCTTCAGAATTCTGGTGGTAGGTACATATCTCAGACATGAGAGGCCGCCTGGGTAGGTACCATCGCAATGTCTTTTTCTTCCGCTAAACATTGGTTGTGCACTGTTGTGTTTAGGTTTGGAGGACATTGTAGCCAAAGTAATTCCTGGACAAATTGAGACTTAACATCTTATGTGTCAGAATGGCGAGCGCAGTAAAATGATAAGCATCGCTTTGTAATTCTAAGTGTTGTTTGATTTTGCTAGTATCGCTAACCATCAGGCGAACGGCATGCTCTTCTTACCATTCATTACAATAAATAAAATAAAAAAGTTCCTCTTCGGTTACCCCAAGGGAAGACCGAAAGAGATACGCTGATGCTACCATTTTCCAATTGGGTTCGCTTGCAGATAATGTGACTGTATAGGGCCTCAGCCCGGAAGCAATATCGTTAATAGATATTCATACGCTAACGCTCTGGCAAATACTCTTTGGAAGGCGTCAACTGTGTCGAAGGCATCTTAGGAGAAGCGCATTGACCTGTCTACATGACATCTGAGATTTGATGATCTAAAATAACCCCTGAATTGATGATACCCCGTCACTTCATCGTAGTAGTACCTACTATATTTATCCGACTAGCGATTGACATACAAGGTTATTTGCCATTGTGGATATTTAAATGTCCTCAGATCATTAACTTTTGAGAATGCCCACGCTGATATCTCGTTCCAAAACATGACATTCAGGCTCAAATATTTCCAAGTAAACTTGCCCTATAAAAATAAACTCGTAAAATGCACTTCACACGATACACCTCTACATATACGAGTATATTATAAATCGTTTAACTATATAATCCAGCCAAGGTAAAGTAAAATAATAAACATGATAATGACTGTTCGCCTATTTTACAAGCTCATGTTAACGTGCTGAGTTATTGCTAGTTCAATAAATCAGACATTACATTAGATAATAATGAAATTTGCATCGCAGTTTTTATACTAATACAATGAACTGACTACGATATACTGGGAAGTGCGTGCGGTCTGTTAATAATGGACCAGACGCGGCTACCAGCAAGTTTACAAGTACACTTATTTTCGGAGTCATGGGTATGAATATTGATAGTCAATCATCACGCACTAGAACGGTGAATGAAAAAATCGTTTTATAAAAAAATGGTATGTAAAAGTCCGCCAACCCGCACTTAGCCAGCGCGGTGGATTATATGGCCTAACCCCTCTCAATCGTACTCTCGATTGTAAAGGAGGCTCGTGCCCTGCCACCGAGCGTATATGGGCTGGCTTCCCAATGGGACATATATAGGCTGGTACAATGCATCTGATTATAAATACAGTGTTGTCTAAATATCCTTCTGGATACTTTTATTCACCGCTACGAGATAATTGCCTATCTTTGGTTGACATAATTATCTCGTGTACTTTTGAACGAATATACACCAGTAGCGTAGTTTTACTGCGGTATGATTACAAAGCAAAGGTGTCGGGTTAGAATACCAGGTCGGGCAAAGTGATAGTGGATTTTTCAATACAATATCAGCCCGGAGTCAGGAATTTGTGCCCGATTTGGCCATAGGCTCGCCCCCTGTCATATCGTGGGAATTGGGATGGAACACACAAGGCGAAAAGTGGTTGTACTGGTTGCTACCAGCACCTATGCCTAACCGTTCTGAGAAAAAGGGGTATGTATGTATGTATGTACATAGGTTGAACTCGAATACAACACACTTTAGTGGATTACTTCAACAATTAATCAACAAATCTGTTCGATTTAAAACTCAAAAATAAATAACGGAGGTTATAGTAAAAATATGAGGACGATGGCATGTCGATCAGTCAGAAGTGCGAATGCGTGGTCATAGTAGGTGGTTGTAAATATTTGTTTAAAAATTTAGCACGCAATTATTACCTGTCTGGACTAGTGGTATTTCATACTAGAAATGTATGGAATAAAAGGTTAAAGATCTTATATGATCTGAAATTTCGAATTGATACCAAGTAATATTATGTTTGCATGTGAAAATCTAATATTAGTCATCTATATTCTATTGACGTGTGGCGAATTTGAGAACTACAAATAAATTCCAATAAATATATGTTTTACGCATTGTTTGAGATATGTTTTCATTATATTATAAACAAAAATAATACACTCATACTAATATAATAGTACGAACTAGTAAAGGAAATTATTGCTATTTCAAATTAACATCACCACCTTGTTATTTTGAAGCCTTAGCATGCTCTATATTTCTGCTATTGCTAACTGCCCCACACAGAATATGTAAACAATAAAGCTGATCATATATTAAGAGAGAACTGTTCCCAATATTTTGACAACAGCGCATGCATACGCCAGAAGATAGTAGACGATCATTATTATTAATTATGTCATATCATCGTTTATCCTGAATTGTATTACAAACCAGAATGACTCATGCATTATGCCGACTCACCATATCATTCATATAATAGTACTATTTTATCTAAACATTGTCTGCTGAGTTGATTGCTATGGCAATATTTTTATCTGATTGATTCCCAATTGTTTTATCACATGATTCACCTGCATCAGAAAATAAAAATGCCCTTTAGTGAACATGAGTTGCGTGAATCATAGATAATGGAGCGTATATGGGTTTGCTGACATGAATTCGACAATACTGTTTAAGTGAATCACAAATGCAGATTTATTTTTGATTTATTTATTAACTTTATTGTACACCAGAAAAATAAAATAACAGAAATTAAAACAATATTTAAAATAAAAAAAAAGTGACGGATTGTTTACATGCCAACGATGACTTGCACCAACAGTATCTAGCCGGTGCCATCATCATTTGCTTGCGGTGCGCAGTGGCCTTTCAGTAAACGGACCAGACACGGCTGTCAATGTGTTCACGGTAGTTGCGGTTTCGAATCCCAGTGCACACCTCTGACTTTTCGAAGTCATGTGTATATTGATAGTCAATCACCATCCACTATAACGTTGATGGATAACATCGTGAGGAAACCTGCATAGTGCATACCATAGCGATTTCTAAGAACTTCTATGGTATGTAAAGTCCGCCAAACCGTACTAGGCGAACGTGGAAGACTATATGGCCTATCCACTCTCAATTGTAGAGGAAGCCTGTACTGCCGCTGCACTCTGCTGACTTCTACTGCAGCTTCCTTGACATGATATACGGCGATCTATCCTCACTAACCCTCTACCAAATCAGAAAAAAAAATCCATAGAAAGTCCTATTCAAAAATGGAATTCCTATGGATGAAATAACTATGGCAATATTGTGTTAATCATACAAAATATTGTAAAAGCTAAGCATGATCTGCGCCTTGTAAAGAATGAGGTTAAGTGATCCTTCCACAATAACGCGTTCCTACTTAGTTGCATAACATCAAGGTCTTGGCTTAGTACTTGCACTTACTACTCCGATAGACACTACATTATTAACTTTGACAGCCTCCGTGGCACAGTTGGTTAGACGCCGCCGGTGAAACGAGGGGCCGCGGGTTCGATCCCCGCACCGAGAGAAATGTTTGTGCGGCCCACAAATATTTCTTCCGGGTCTGGGTGTTTGTGAGACCGAAAAGTCTCTCGTAGTTCCTGATACCCACGACACAAGACTCGATCTTAGTGTGGGGTCAGGACTATGTATGTGACTGTTGGGTGTTATTTATTTATTTATTATTAGCCTACGAAATGCTAAAATCAACCAACATTTTGAAGAGAACTTGATGCGATCAGTTTGCATTCTTCATATTAGACAGGTCGAGTCAATGACCCAAACAGGTAACATATAAAATATCAACCTGCGACGTATATTAGGTCAATGGTCCAATTTTAATATTGCGTACTGTGAATGCATCGTGTATGACTTAGCAATTATCGAAATTAGAACGGTTCTACCGTTATTGGAATTACGAGTACAATGCTCGTAAAATTGGTGGCTAGATCAAGGTTGCTACAGTTTAAAATACTTTACTAAATTGAATTACTTTACTTTACTAATTGTCTATCCAATTGAATAAACTAAATATTTAAGTAGCTTAAATTGTGTAAATAAAAGTAAGGAATAAATACGATTTAATCGTATAGGTAAAGGTAAAAAGATGGCGTATTTAAACTCCATCACGATTGCTACGAGTGAATAAAAATAGTTTGTTTCACTCGTTTCTGGAAGTACTGTATACATTTAAAAATTGATACCGTTCAGCTACATAATAAAGCCAATTTTTATCCCATTTAGATGTTACAATTCGCAATATATAATAAATGAATAATTATAGTATATTGAACAACCATACCAGCAATTATTATTAATTACATCATTTATTTCAAATATCAATCAGATAAAATATTATAATTACACAGACTACCTGATTATTTATAACCACTGTACCTATCTGATTTACAAATTTAATTTAATCTTTAATTAATTTACAGAAATATCTAATGTTTAACTTAGCAACACCAATAAAATAAATATTGGATAATATTACGGATACATAAACGATCTGTTTGTCGTTGACTTTGTCGCCATCCAGCTACAAATTTTCCTATCTCTATCAAAATTATTGTAATGACCACAAACTAGCTTTAGGATTTTGGTTTTTAATACAAGGTCATAAGGTTTTAATTTATTATAGTTGTTTAATACAAGGTCAACAGGATTCGTACATTATTTATTCCTCTTCCTTAAAATACCATGTAGATTAATTAATTATCCATAATAGTCTACTGGCTACCAAGAATAATAATTTCTTATCAATAAATATCTTTTCACTTTTATCTTTAAAATCTTTTTACGCACTTTTATACACCATAGGCAATTCTTGCCATTTTCTGCTTAAGTAGAAATTACATTACACCGAGAATTTATTCGAATATCGATCACTATCATCAATTTGCATAATTAAATTTCATTATAGATTCTGAGCAAGTACTACTACTACCGGTTCCATTTTAGGTAACTAAAACGTGTTCGTATCCTTTTTATAATTCATGTAGACAGAATCCCCATGTCAGTGCCATTGCTAGAACTCCAGTGGTTTGTGGATCTATGAATTAATTAAACTTTCATGCATACATAAACTCATGCCTATTTTCCCAGAAGTAACAGACAGAGGTGCTACTAGGACACCCACTTTTCGCCTTGTATGTTCTGTCCCATAATGTCATAGGGGGCGCATATCGTCATACCGTGCACTAATTTTTGATTCCTGGCTGATAATAAATAGAAAGAATCACATTACCTGACCCAGGATTCGAACTCGAGGGCCGATACCGATTAAGCTTCTAATCTTATACTTCGAAGATTGTTTAGCGGCTGTGAAGATACTGGAGAATATATGTATGTATTGGTCCTGATGGTAACCACCTCTTATGATGGAGAAAGCCATTTAACGTCCCATGCAAGTTTGTCACATTGTACTGTACTGTATCAGCCCATACATCTCAGTGGGCAAAGCTCCAGCGTCCTTAACAATCGAGAGTACGATTGAGAATAGTTAGGCCATATAATCCATCACGCTGGCCCAGTGCGGGTTAGCGGACTATACATACCATATTTTTTTTTACAAATCGCTATGTTATACAGGTTTCTCCACGATGTTGTCCATCACCGTTATAATTCATGGTGACTCAATGCTCATATGGTCATCAAAGGTGTGTTCTGGAATTTGAACCAACGGCCACCATTAACATATTGGCAGCCGCTTCGTGGTTCGTTTGGTTGTTCGTTGGTTGCTGTGGTGGTTCGTTTGTCAACAGGCCACTACGCGCTTCCAATAGACCACCACGTACTGTAATTACCATTTAATCGTAGCTTTTCTATAGCGCCAGTTTAATATAAAGGTAACTGACTTTTTTCTCGTATTATAAACATAAGGATATCAAGGCCACATTACGTGAATACTTACTTGAACCTTATTTTTATTACTTACATAACAACAATGGCAAATAAAATATCATACTGTTGTGATACCTACTGAAATGCCAAAGTCTATTAGCGATAACTAACTATTAAGTAGCAGATGAGGCATTTCAAACTAGCTGTACCCGCGACTTAGTCCACGTGGAATTTAACAAAAGCATTATTTTTCTAAAAAAAAAGATTTTTTCTAAAATAAATGTAGCCTAAGTTACTCCTTATTATATCAGCTACCTGACAATAAAAGTCCCGTCAAAATCGGTCCAGCCATTTCAGAGATTAGCCGGAACAAACAGGCAGACAGACAGACAAAAAATCTAAGGTCATTTTCGTTATAGGTATCGTGTATATAACGATATGTAGTTGGTTTTTTTTTTTATTTTCACTTTACAAACAGACCCATCAATTTTATTTATATGTATAGATGTACTCGACTTAATTATTACGATTAACAAAAACCCTAGACCTACAAATTCACGACTCAGTTGTAAAAACGTCTGCTTTCTAGTTTCTACGCACATTCACAGTAATGGCTATTTGATGCATATTATCGAGTTTTCTATTTACGCTCATAACAACAGCTATCTTATCGAGTGATAGGTATTGTCCACTCATTGTAAAGAGCTTACGCCGAAGTGATTATGTCTGTTGGAAGGCGCAACGTTTCATCTTGGCATCCGGACAGCTTACCGCCGCGAATTAAGAACACAAGGAAACATTCATTTATCATTTATTGACCTCACTCACTTCCTTTCATCTCATCTTTCATCAAAGTGGATTCATATATGCAAGATAGTAGAGCCGGCATAGTCATAAAATGACTAAGGCCCACACAAATATAAATAATAAAAAAATATGTGCAAGATCTATGGACTCTGGTAGCTAAGACTCTCAATTTCATTTGTTTAGGATTGGGATGGGAAAGTAATTTTCGTGCGATTGAACGCTTTAGTTACTCAGAATTTTATCCTTTTCTTAAATCCATCCCATGATTGTCTGTAAGACATTTGCTTTTGAGTGATAAGACCGCCAATTGTATTATTTAATTATACGAATTCTCATAGTATTTGTTTTTTTTCTTGTGTGTGCAATAATTTGTAAATGAATAAATAGGTTTTACTTATTTTTTCTTAATCGTGGTAACTACAAATGAACTAACTGAAATCGAGTGTGAAAAGGCCAGTAGGTGGCAAAATATAGGTATCCATTAAGATAGCGGCCACTGACCACCATACCCGATGGTGGAAAACCAGTCAAAGTGACCCAAGAAAGTATGCTACGTTTCGAATTAAATCTATGAATATGCGGTTCAGAAAAGCCTGGCATTATTGTTTCTACCGGCAATAGATACTTTTGATGCTCAAATTGAATTGCGTTCATTCCAAAAATATTTGTATAAAAAGCACCATATTAATAGGAAGTACTGTTATTTGGCAACGGTTATAAATAGGCTTCCGTAAACTGTGTTTTTTTTATTCGGTACTTATCTACTTCTAAAATATGTTTTAAAGCAGTCACTCAATCTTAAGAATCCGAAACCAGTTAACCAATCCTGTACATTGTTCAACTGGTTTCTTACATATGTCAATAACCAGAAGAACCTCAGTGTAAAGGTACGTGTAGAATATATAATATTAAATTAATACTAGTAACCTTTGCCTCAAATATTTTACATTGAAAGCCTTTACTGCAAACATAATTTGGTTTTCATCTTTAGCTGCAATCTTCTTTTGCACATATGCCTTAGAATCTCTATGGCCTGTAACTATTGATTTTAAACAACCTTCGACTGGACGTTCGACATTACACCCGCATATAGTCTGCTGAATAATATTAAAAGATAATAAGTTACTAGACACAATTCTTTATAACGGAAATTATATAAATTGTTAAAGGTAATAGACATAAAAAAAATCATTGATAACCTATACAAGGCAGTTTAAAATATACATACCTATTGATACAACTCTCTTTCTAACGGATACGCTCACATTTTAATTATCTTGCGTGTTATATTGGAATAAAAAAATATAAGAATTAACAATGTACAGTGACACAGGGACAAAATATCGAATCTATAAGTCATATATTGGCGTGTGGCGAAATTTCGACCTACAAATAAAATTAATAATTATCTTTTTAACGCATTATTTGAGATGTGTCCTCATAGTATAAATAACAAGCATTTATATTCGTAATTCAATAGTATTAATATCCTATGTCATAAAATGTAAAGGGAGAAAAACAATTCTTAATATTATGGCAACAGCGCTTTTGGCGACAGAAGATAAAACCGTCTTTTGTACTGTACTGTATCAGCCCATATACGTCCCACTGCAGGGCACGGGCCTACTCTACAATCGACAGTACGATTGAGAGTGGTTAGGCCATATAGTCCACCACGCTGGCCTAGTGCGGGTTGGCGGACTTACATACCATAGAAATTCTTCTAAACCACTATGGTATGCAGGTTTCCTCACGATGTTTTCCTTCACCGTTTTAGTGCGTGGTGATTGACTTTCAATACACACATGACTCCGAAAAGTCAGAGGTGTGCCCTGGGATTTGAACCCGCGACCACCGTGAACATGTTGGCAGCCGCGTCTGGTCCATTTACCAACAGGCCACCACGCACTGGTCCATTTACCAACAGGCCACCACGCACGTCTTTTGTACTTTTGTATTATTTTATCTCTTTGTGTTGCTAAGTTATATAAGGGAACAATAAAGAATCATAAATAAATTAAAATACCAAGTTTCACTTCGATAAATCAAATGGACACTCTCAACTAATGCTTTTTAGGGTTCTGTAGCCAAATAGCAAAAACCGGAGCCCTTATGGATTCGTCACGTCTGTCTGTCTGTCTGTCCGTCCGTATGTTACAGGCACTTTTTTCTTTTAACTATAAAAAATTGTTGAAACTTGGTAAGTTGATGTATTCTGTGAACCGCATTAAGATTTTCACACAAAATAGGAAAAAAATAAATAAACTCTGGGTATTCCCCATACTTAGAACTGAAACTCAAAAAAAATTTCATCAAACCTATGCGTGTGGGGTATCTATGGATAGGTCTTCAAAAATGATATGAGGTTTCTAATATAAAAAAAAACCTAAAATAAATAGTTTGCGCGGGAGACACTTCCAAAGTGGTAACCCCCCCCCCCCCCTCTCTATAACTGCTAAAATAAGAAAATAATAAAACTAAATAAAAACATATATGATGTAAATTACCATGCTAACTGCCACCGAAAATTGGTTTGCACCAGATCTAGAAAATAGTTTTAAAAAACTATGCTTCGATTGTCGTGATGGGTGAACTTTTACTTGTATACCTACAGGTTTGTACGGAACCCTCGGTGCGCGAGTCGAATTCGCACTTGGCCGGTTTTTTATGTATTTAAATGAAGCGATAATCAGGCCTAGTAAACCTGTATTAGCAAAAAACTGGTTATTGTTTTCTTTAACTTGCGTAACGAACATGCGTATATTCACAGATATAAGTGGCAAGAAGAGAAATATTTCAAATCTACTATTAAAAAGGGGGGTGAATAGGTACAAGTCATGGTATTAAAATAATAAAAAATGTTTTCAAAACACAATGAGTCGTCCTGGTAAAAATATCCAGAAACTATAAACTACAGAATAATTATACCCGTCACGGTGGTCGCGGGATCGAATCTCAGGGCACACCTCTGATTTTTCGGAGTTTTCTGTATTGACAATCACTACGCATTACATCGGTGAAGGAAACATCCTGAGGAAACCTGAATACCATAGTGATTTATAAGATTTTAGATGGATAAAGTCCGCCAACCCGCACTAGGCCAGCGTGGTGGATTATATGGCCAAATTACTCCTCGATTGTAGAGGAGGCCCGTGCCTTGCAGTAGGACGTACATATGTATATGGGTTGATACAGAACAGAGTGAATGCAGACAGTACGAGCTTTTAAAGGGATAGTTTGCATGTGGTTTCAATTAATGTTATTAAGTATGAGTCTGCTTCTCTGTTTACGCAAAAAGTCTCCCGTAGCTTATAATATCCACGACCCAAGAATATCTTAGTATAGACTTATAGAGTCAGAACACGTGGGTGATTGTTGGGTGTATTTAGAAACTTTCTTACTACCCTTGAACCTAACTTCGAAATCATCATCCAAAAAACATAATACGGGACATGTTTATATTCTTATTATGTTTCTATTACATAGCCCTGATAAACTTACATTTATTTATGACGAAAACATACAACGTATAAATATTAAAATGGAAAAATTACATAAAACGATATCATTAGGATCTCTGTATTGAAAGCTTTTATGGCGCAGGTTAAACACTGGTTAAACAAGAAACCGCGGGTTTGATCCTCGCACCAAGATAAATGTTTGTGAGGCCCAAAAGTATTTGTCTCCGAGACCGAAAAGTCTCTCACAGTTTCTGATACCCACGACACATGACTTAAACGATATTAGCGGGAATCAGGACTATGTATGTATGTGACTGTTGGGTGTATTTATTTATTATTTCCAGGTGTAAACAAACTAGGTAAAAACTGTATGTTGTGACACCGTTAAATGTCTTACTTACAGCCCTACTAGTTAATATGTTTATCGGTCCGGCGTATTGGATGAATATTCTGCCACCGGATCGTTCCTAAGCTTGTTCTACCTGGCCAATGTACTTTATGAATATTTGTCAACGAAATACGAAAGAAAATTGAAAATATATAAATATAACTACTTTTTATGGTACTTGGCTTACTATAGAATACTGATGATAGGTTTCTCAAATGTGAGAGGCCGCCTTGATAAGATGTGTTGATAGGTACCCCCGCAATGTCTATTTCTCCCGCCAAACAGTGTAAATGCATTGTTGTGTTACGGCTTGAAGAACATTGTAGCCAGAGTAGGCCAAGCATTGTTTTGAAATTCATGGTGTTATTTGGTTTTGCTTCTATCCATAAGCAGTCGTATATGATCGTCTCATCATTAAACGATATAAAAAAATAAAAAACGAACTATACACAAGATTAAAAGTTACTAGATGAAATACTGATAAACAGTTTTTAACAATGTCAATATTTTTAAAGTATCCGTGTTATTTTATTCAATTGAATATACAATCTAACCTTCACCTAATTTCACTTATCGTTGTTTATTGTATGAACATAAACCAAATGTCGAAATTAACTATTTAAATATTTGTTTCGGGTCTGGATGTTTGTAACCCGAAAAGTCTCTCATAGTTTCTGATGCCTACGAAACAAGAGTCGATCTTTGTGTGGGGTCAGGAATATGTATGTGACAGTTGAGTGTATTTATTTTATTTTAAACTCAATTATGTGACAAACTCCATGCTATTTTTCGTAAGGTTTATAATTAAAACCCATCAAAAGGTGTAAATCTTAGCACTTCTATGGCGGTTAAAATGTTCGGTTAAATTGGTCAAGGTAATATAAAAAAATCATTGATAACGTATAAGTCAGGTTACAAACTTTTTAGTATAATTTTTTTCTCTTTCTAAGCGATTCTCACATTATATATTACACATATGTACATACTAATCTGTAATCAATGTTATACTTGCAGCTTGTTGCTTGAATCTCTTACTAATAATAATTCATTGGCTATTTAAAAAAAAACATGTTTTCTCTAGGATATAATTTTGGTACATTTGCCTGATAATTTATATTGCTTAGACTTTATTGCTTCTCGGTTATCATCATCATCATCATTTCATATTTTAAAGAAAATATTGCACTGAATGGCGAGACGAGCATGCTATTCACCACGTATATATACATATACACATATGAGAAACCTACCAGCAGTAAAAATGTCATCATATCCTAAAACCCACATATTTTCTTCGACTGTTTGCTGGTAAAATTAATTATGTGCTAACGGTCTGAATGCATCAGAAGCACATAATATAATATGTCCCTCGCCTGTGATTCGAGTTTTAATTTTACTCGTATTTATTTTATTTCCAAATGCGTAGTATTCATAATTCAAAATCATAATTATTTCACAAAAAGTCATATTCAAGATGAAAAGTTCCTTGAAATAATGTTTTGTTTTTAAAATACGAAGGATTAGAATGTTCTTAACAGAGCTAAATCAACCGATAACAAAAATATTGTACTATGTTGTAATTTTACCGTATCATATTTGTACCCCACCCAAATTACGAAATATATTCTGATAACGCTGTATTAAGACCTATGTTACTATAGTGGTTATTATACTTAGAAATACTGTAAAAAATATGATAAAATAGAAAACAAATATATTTACAATATAATCAATACATAAAAATATTTCTGTTGTTCTGGTCTAATTTATTTATTATTCTCTGACTATTTGTATTCTCAATATCAAATGCGGAAAAATGTCTTCGAGTGATTTAAAACAATACACAAATTATTCTGCAACTGTGAAACAAAAAAGCCATTTCATTTAGTGCGCTAAAACACACTAATTTAATTACGCCTGAAAACAACCTCTTATAACATGATTTCAAAAAAACTTACCACTAAACCAAAAAAATTTCGTTGTCCACCAAATCTCCGTAGTAAACCCAACCTTCCAGAATAAATCCTACGAACAACTATATTTGATATTAAATTGTACCTATTGACCTAAGAGTTCTTCGTTATCTGTAAAAAATGATTAACACGTGAAATTTACCTAAAACTTTGGCTATGAGCCAATTTGCAATCTCAATACTTTAAAATTAATAAATGTCTTACTATACTGTTCAAAGAACATAACTATTTATTTTCATTGCAATAAATGGTTATGGTAAGCGATACGACCGCTCATGGACAGTAGCAAAACCAAACAACACCATGAATTCATGGTCAATCACAAAGCAATGTTCGGCATTCCACTGCGGTCGCCATCCTGAGACATCATATGTTAAGTCTCAGTTTATCTACTAGTTACTCTGGCTACAATGCCATAAATATCTGGTGGTTAAAGCGATAAATAAAGTATAATTATATTTTTGGTTTATGAACTGCTGACGCGATACCCCATTTGTGGGTTCAATTAAGTCTGCCACGGCTCTTCTATCCGTAAATAAAATTATAACTAGCACTTATTACAATAACACGCAAATGTTGGTAGAGGGATTACATTAATTTTTATTTGCATATTATATATTTCACGCTATTAATATTCGGTATTACTGCACTGTATCAGCCCAGATACGTCCCACTGCAGGGCACGGGCCACCTCTACAATTGAGGTACGATTATAGTCTACTACGTTAGTCTAGTGCGGGTTGGCGGACTTTACATACCATAGAAATTCTTACAAATCGCTATGGTATACAGTTTTCTTCACGACCTTTTCATTCAAGTGGACATATTCTAATTTTAGTAACCCTCATAAATGTATCGTTGAAAGTCGTGGGCATCAAATTTGTTCCAAATATATACCTGACCATAAATTAACTTCTTATTTTTATTTACAGAAAACCAACGAGCGGTAACTTATTCGTGAACGGACGTGTGAGGAACGAGAAGATATTCCGGCGCAGGTCGTGTTATATCTTACAAGATGATATGGTCCAAGACATGTTGACGATCCAAGAGTCACTTAACTTCGCGGCAGAACTCAAACTCGGCAATCATATTAGCAGCGAGCAAAAACGGAAACGGGTATGTGCTAACTATCTTATTACTGTTCAGCCTTAGCAGCATTACTGCTAAACACAAGCTAGTTCTTAAGATTTCAACTAGAAACATTAAGAGGCCATCCGCCTTACACCATTTTATTCCCAGTAGATACGAATAGCCGCTCTGATATTTTTTAAATAACACATTTTCTCTTGTCGTCTTTTTATCTACTGTAGGTACTACGAGTATATCTAGAGCGGTTCAATATATTTATAAGATAATTATTAAATAAACAAAAATATCATTATCATGAGTCACAATGCTGAACCTTGTTAAACCCTGTTGCATAATTTAAATTGTCGAAATCAATTAAATAATGTCAGAAGTACATATATCACTGTGTGTTTAGTTTCAATAATTGGTTTCAGGTTAATGAAATAATAGTAGCACTTGGTTTAAACAGTTCACGCACAACAAGAGCCGGCAATCTGTCGGGAGGGCAGAAGAAGCGGCTTGCGATAGGCTTAGAGCTGGTTTCAGACCCTCCTGTCATATTCCTCGATGAACCAACAAGGTAATTATAACATTACTTGATTTCGCTCCAGGTAATATAGGTTTTGGGTATCTTTTTAGAAGTGGTCGAGCCAAGTTATTGTCATGTTCATGACCCAACATGAATGGGCAAGGTAATCCGAGGTGGTACCACTGTCTTACAGAAAATAGACGTCATGACACAGCTTTGGTGTCGCGTTTCGTTCGGTGAGTGATATTGCCAGATACCTAATACCCCTTTCCTCTTCCCATCCTTTGTCCTTCACGCTCCCCTTACGATTTGACGGCCCGGCAACACATCTATGATCCAATCGTTATGGATGTTCATAGGCGGCGTTTATCACTTACTATCGAGTAACCTGTTTGCTCATTTACCGAAAATATGCTATAAAAGTTGCCGATATTATTCAAAACGCTTCAGGCGACCCAGGAAGCAATAATGTAAAAACAAAAAAATATATATATTTCTTGAATACTTTTTTCTGGTCGTCGTTTGAAGGTCGCATTGTCCTTTTGTTTACCTACCACATATATCTCAAATTTTGCAATGATCGATTGAGTAGTTAAGGCGTGTAGGCAGACATACAAACTCTCACATTCACACTCTCACAATATTTATAACATTATCAAGAACTATTATATACTCACACGTGTGATGTAATCGACGACTATTTTGGCTCTAACAGATAGTCAATTCAAAAAAATATGTTTGCATTTTTAAATGTAGCCATAAAGAGGTCAGTTCCCTCGCGATTCATCAGTATCATAGATGAATAAGACATTATTTACGTTCCATTATTATCGCATCACATTTATCTTTGTGTTATATGCGTTATAGCAACAAAAATATAAAGTAAATCGTAATAGTTAACCATTCGTTTTAATTATTTGGCCAAATGATAATAGACTTTTTATTCTTTGTGCCAATGCCAACATAACAGTTACTTTGCCACACTTGAGAATCGGGTAGCCACTACTATTAATTTATAGGTGTACCATTTACATAAGTTACATGGATATTCTTCACACCCACAGAAACGAGTAACCTACCGCTAAATAAAAATAAAATAAAAGTCAATGCAATCTAGACCATACTGCCTTTTTGTTTAGATTTAAAGCGGGCACTTATTCGCATCGTATGTATAGGACAAATCGCATCAAACGGATATTACTTCTACAATGCGTCCTCAGTATCAACAGCAAAGCTGCCGGTTCACGTCGATTTCCTGTGAGGCAGTGGTACCGCCTCAGACACGGAATACTAATCTCAGACATACCTGCCCATTCATGCTGAGTCATAACTGACAACAGCGTGGCTCTACCACTTCCAAATAATATCCAAGTTTACCACCTCCAAATGATTCATATAGTATTTATTTTCTTTAATTCCTGTGTTTTATATTCATGGTAAAATGTATCACTGTACGGTGTTGTATGTGATCACGTGGGATGATAACCAACATGGGGAGGGTTTCACGATTTGATACGATAACCCGCCCTTTGCCAGTTTTTTATAGATGAAGAGGGACCTTCCGAAGGGAGATTCATATAGTATTAAGTCTCGTAATATACACCTTATAACAATCATCTATGTGTTCTTTCCAGCGGCCTGGATAGTTCAATATCGAAGCAACTAGTATTATTACTTCACCTTTTAGCGCGGCAAGGGAGGACGTTGGTGGTGACCATGCACCAACCGGCAGCAGGCGTGCTACAGATGGTGGACCGACTGTACGCGATGGTAGCTGGCCGGTGCGCCTATACTGGATCAGTGCCACAGCTATTGCCTTATTTAGAAAGAAATCATTTATTGTGCCCACCGTACCACAATCCTGTGGATTTTCGTAAGTTTAGATTTTTATATTTTAAACTACAGGTATTATTAGTGTCTAAGCTGGCCATATTTATATTTCCGAATCTAATTGTTGTCTTTATAAATGTTTGACTATTGTATCACTAATAAATAAAACATGATTTCGTATATTTTTAAATTATATTTTCGTCGGAATACAACTTAAAATAATGATAATGATATAATAAATCGCCACATATTACTACTGTATACGAGTAGGTATTTCGGTGCTTGTATGTAATCACTGTCACATAGGAACGTAAACTCATATAATATCACCAGTGGAGGAATGACCGCCTACATTTTACAAGTACTGACCATGACATGCAATTAAAACGTACCAAATGTTGACATAATTACCTTATCGAACAAAAAAATCTAGAAACAAAATATGCTTTGATATAACTTTTAACTCATGATACCCGGTGTCAAGGTCAAGGAGGTAAAATACGACTACAAATTATGATATTAAATAACATAATATACTATGGCTTTCTTTTTTTAATATTTCAGTAATCGAAATATCTGTGGAAAATGTACATACGCTAGTGAGATGTTCGGAAAATGGAAGAAGCACTGAATGGATCACAAACATTTCTCATGAGACTGATAGTAATTTAATAAGTAAGTATAACGATTTAATCACTATCAAAGTTTGAAAGGGAGCAGCTATTTAGCAACACTTACCATCGCGATTCGATACTAATATCGATGGTGAAACTCGCAAAAACGTTAAAAAGTGCTTAAATTAATAAAATATGAAAAATTGGACACAAATTCTACTGGAGGTAGGTATCTTATATGTGAGAGGCTGCCTGGGTGGGTACCATTGTAATGTCTATTTCTCCCGCCAAACAGCAGTGTAAATGCACTGCTGTTTTTCGGTTTGAGGGACAAAGTAACCAGAGTAACTACTGGATATATAGAGACCTTAACTGCTTATGCCTACCACTTGCCTCTATATAGAAAATCAGATACATTAAGATAGGCAAATGGACAATAGGTATGAACAAACTGAAGACACCATGAGCCCCTTCAGCGTAGACTAGATTATCAACAATACAGTGTTTTGAATTTTTTTTAAATTTTACGTAGTAATAAAATGGAGGCAATGGCGAAATTGTAACACTATGCACATAATTAACATATTACATTCTATACATTCTTGGTAACGTAGCGCATAACCACGATAATGTCTAAATTGGTAGAGCACCACTGTCTCACAAAAAACATAGTGAAACAACTGTATTGATTTATTGTTCTTCTTTTGTTGAATGAGATTAGCGGAGGCTTAATTTGCTGGTAATGGGATATTCATTTTACCAATGTATCCGCCCGAGTAACGACCAGCGCCCATAATGAGAGAGAGATGAACACATCACGGTGTTTACCATCAGTCGCATTTTAAAAATTAAAGCTATAACTTGTTTTGTTTTCTTTTCAGGTATATCTAATCATAGTACGTATGAAGAGGTGTCGTTAACTTTATTACCAACTCCCAAAGACGACCCAACCAGTAAGATCCTTCTAAAATTGAAAAGTTCATACTCAACGTCGTTTTGGAAGCAGTTCGTCACGTTAACTCAAAGGTCTCTCTTGGTAAATAAAAATTATTATTAAGATTACTTAGGATTAACTGTATTTGCCTTCATAAAGTGAAAGTGCGCGGTGGTTGTAATTTTTAGCAAATTTTTGTTAAAGGCATTAAAATTCTTTATGTTTCCATAATGGCCCAGTGGAACACGTGGCCTAAATCATTAGGCCTTGGTTCAATTTTCTAGTGTAGCAATCCAAATTGCATGAGTACTAGAACTCGAAAAAAATATTTCTGTATCCGATTATATTTTGTTGAAAGAGTTGACGTCATGCAAGCAGCTGTTCGTAAAATTTATTTCCAATCATTCTTCGATAAAAAATAATCGAAATAAGCAATTACGTTTTAAAACAATCTGAAATTAAGTAAAAGCATGTTTTCAACCCATAGACCACACCATGCACATGCCTAGCAGTTAAATTTTGATTCAGTTAATCCATTAATCATTAAGGAACCGCTGCTGAGCATGAGAGGTCTGAAGTATTTCCACAGCGACTTATTTCATCGCTTATATAGTCATCCGACGCTGCCTTGTTACCTTTAACTAAATGGTTATTAGCAAAACTACAATCAATGCTTATTTCTATTTCAGTCAGTATGGCGTAATCCTTCGTACACGTTGATGATCTCCGGAATCCATTGTTCCATGGCGCTGTTCGTCGGCATTTTGTTGTACAACATCGGCCACGATGGTCATTACGTCAGAGAGAACTACAGCTTTCTTTACTTTAGCCTCATGTTTCTTATGTTCACCGCTTTCAGTGCCGTTTCTATTAATTGTAAGTTCTTCACTTTTATTTGTTTTGTTAAGAGTAGTATACATGATGACGACAAAAACCAATGATAGATGCAAAAACTACATAAAAAAATAAAACATATAGGAGAATCAAACTTAAGATAGTTGGAATCATAAATCATAAATTTCCAGTGATATTTTTGCAATTGTAAATAAAATGCTTTTTCACAACAGTTTCGGTTTCCATCCATAATATTATTCATTGCTTAGAAACTCACTTAAAAAGACAATGAAACGCAATGACGTTGAAAAAAGATATATATTTTAATCTAAAGCTACGTCAGCGTGTGTAATTGTGATCGATTGTGAAGAAATATTTCAAATGCACGCATAGTAACAAGGGGATACTCGTATCTTGTTAATAATATTCTTAACTCCCTAATTTAATCATGAGCTTATTAATAATTTAATATCGCAACATTGTAGAAATTTAAAATACTGATTTGGTCAATAACACAAGGACATAAATGTTATTCACTCCTCATATCGAGTGATATTCAAAGTAAATCATATCTAGTGTTTGGGTGGTAATCCATAGCACAGAGTACATTTTGCACACTGTGATAGAAACTGATACTGGTGTTAAGTAAGAAAAACGATCCAAAAATAAAACTATACTTACGTTTATCTACGAAAAGATTGAGGGAGGCTTGGACCTGATCTAATTCAGGTCAGTGTCTGGATATATCCTGTATGACTATAGCCAAGCATCTAAACAATTGTTTAATGTTGCCAACAGGCTCTACTTACTCTCTGGTCGGTTCCTCATATCCGAGGATTATGATCAGCATCAGGGTTGCATCCTGAGTAGATGATCTGCCTCCACCAGTTTCTGCCAAGCGTGTTTCTCACGAATGTGTAAAACTTTGCGGACTATGAGGCTTTCATTTGGTCAGTCCATTTGATGATGTACGCCCATCAATTTTTATCGCCTCAGCGCATTGTGTAACCGAAATACGAAAGTATGCGTTGTTTGCATATGGTGGACAAGCGACTTTTAACTTATACTTGTAGTAGACATAAGATTGATGCATTGAGGCGTTTTACAGTCCAAGGAATTCTTAGCATTCGTCTCTAGTAGCACATTGCGAATGCGTCAATTCGCTCAATAAGCTGTAGAGCACAATATAATAAATATCAATTTAAACAAAGTTTTCACTCTCGTCGTCACTAAACCGATGAAGTATGAGTAAATTTGGAACAAATGTATTTATTGTTTTGTAATTAAGACTGTGTATATCTAGGATATTAATAGCAATGCAATCTTTATTATTTCAGTTCCACAACAAATTCCCGTAGTCCGACGAGAACACTTCAATCGATGGTACACTACGGGCGCGTATTATGCTTCTACATTGATCTCCACACTACCAACGCAGACAGTGTGTACTCTAACATACGCCTGTGTTGCATACTGGTTGACAGGACAACCGTATGAAGCATCCAGATTTATCACATTCTGCATAACACTGCTACTAGTCTCGTATGTCGCTCTCTGCATGGGTTTACTCAACGGGTCCATGTTTAATGTTAAAGTGAGTATCAATAATTTCTATTTCCTTAAATTTGATATTAATACTTCTTTTACTAGCGGCTTTAGTCCGTTTTTTCTCGGATAAGAATTACTATGTCAATATCTAATCCATAAGCTACCTTTATGTAAATAAATCATTTTCAATCAGCGAATTTTGATCATAAAATGGATATTATGGATAGTCTTTGTTTTATTTCGTTTTCTGCATATTATTATTGTCTATGATTAATATTTTATCATATTATTAATAATGTACATTAATATCTTAATAATTGCTTGGTTATTCATAGACAAAGCTCTCAAAGGATTTCGGTCGAAACCTACTGATTATAGACTGTACCACTTTAGCCTAAACAGATCAGATTATTTGGAAGCCTTCGACATACACTAATCATAACTCTTTATCATTTTCAGAATGGAGTGGTGTTTGGGCCGTTATTTATTATGCCATTTACAATATTCTCTGGGTTCTTCCTTAAATATTGCGATGCACCGACAATTTTCCAGTCTTTGTTCCACATCTCGTTTCTGAAGCACGGATTAGTTGGACTCATGCTTGCAATATATGAAGACCGTTCCAAACTCGAATGTTCAGCTGATTATTGCCACTACAGAATCCCTAGACAGTTTTTAATAGACAATGGGATGTCGGATGAAAAATATATGATAGTTCTTATTGCTTTATTTGGTATCAGTGTGGTAGTGATCACTTTGTCGTTTATTATATTAAAAATTAGACTAAAAAACAAATGGTGATTGTGTTAGCTTTAAATGGACTTGTGATATTGTGACAATGACAAATGCTGTAGACAATTATGGAGAGAATTTTAATTACAGGGTATAAGTGAATTCGCATTTTTTAGTAAATGAATGGCTTAGTTAATAAAATGTGCCAGTAAATAAACACGATACATACGTATCCTTCAGTGTATGTGGAATTATCAGTGCGTTATAAATTGGTTATAATTAACTTCCTTCTTCTGTCTGCCAAAATCTCATTCCTATTTCACGTCTACCACGCCTTCTCATATGTTTTTATCTGAAATGTCTTCTCCTTTCTATCAATCTCCCTCTTTTAGAATCCTAAGCACCTAAATGAATTTACTATGTACTCAACATCGTATATATGTATACTGTATAGGGATATTAATTCAGCTGTTTAAATCTAATTTCGTTTCGATATTTGTCTTGTCGTACATTAGCCTATCAGCATTCTGCATTTACAAGTATTGTTTTGTCTTAAAGACTATATATACGCTATCATATAGACTCATAATCCAAGTTTGATTTGATGATCTCTAATAGATAGATATGAGCACTGTTCCAGTTCTCGCCTAAAATACGTACGAACAAAAGAAAAGACAAACGAATAAATATAAAACTATTGTAATCATTGTGTTGTAATATAATGAAGCAGTGTGAAGAAAATCTTTGCGGATGAATCAGGCTTGCGAGATATCAGTAAATGGAAGGGGAAATAATGTGACTGTATTACAAGCACTTAATCTGGTATATATGGTATAAATAACAAATAACACCCAACAGTCACATACATAGTCCTGACCCCACACTAAGATCAAGTCTTGTGTCGTGGGTATCAGGAACTACGAGAGACTTTTCGGTCTTACAAACACCCAGACCCGGAAGAAATATTTGTGGGCCGCACAAACATTTCTCTCGGTGCAGGGATCGAACCCGCGGCCTCTCGTTTCACCGGCGGCGTCTAACTAACTGCGCCACGGAGGCTGTCATATATCTTCATATATGAAAGTATATGAATATATTTCTTAACAGTGTTTGTACACGAATACCTCGTGATATATACGTTTTAGTGTAAATGTTTTATGGCCATAAATAGCAAAACAAAACTAGAGTTGTCTTCATGTAATATAATAATTGAGAGTATTTGTATCAGCCCATATACGTCCCGCTGCAAGGCACGAGCCTCCTCTGCAATCTGCTATCTAGAGTACTATTGAGAGAGTTTAGGCCATATAGCCAATCATTATAGCCTAGTGCGGATTGACGAACTTTACGTTACATTGAGAGTTTTTTGATATATACTGAGTATATCCAAACTGCGACCGAAAACGAAGCCAATAGTAAGTTTAAGTGAAAAAAGAATATCAGTTTTTTGAAATATTTTTAATATCATCGTGTTTAGGTGTTAAATATATAATTTATACTAAAGAAATAATTTTAACCTTACCTACAATTGCGTCTTAAAAAATAAAAGGGCGTAGGTATGTACGTTGTTATTTCAGAAAGAACTATGTATTTACCTCCAAAACACGATGACACTTAAAAAAACATTTTTTTGCCATATTTTTACATTTTATATTCAATAAGTATCTGAAGTGACTAAAACTAAGAACTAGCTTTGTTTTTGGTCGTAGTCTGAATGTACACGGTATAATGATTGTCACGTGTGATTTTGCAGTGATGATAGTTATATATTGGCTGTAATATTTGTATATAAGATACTTATGTATATGCAAAAACATTGTCGATAATATAATTAATTGCTTTCTGTGATTACCTCTACGTGAAATGTGAAAGATAAAATGACCTGTATAAGTGACTTCGTGTGTCGTATAAATCAATTTTAACAGTTATTCTATGTAATATGTATAATGATTTATAAATAGCAAAACATAAAGCTTGTTATGTATATATTTAATTTGTTAGATACAGTGACTCTTGGTATCTATGGTAATCGGTGAATTTTACTTTAAAGGAAAGATCACACATATAATTTAGGCTCGTGGTTCATGGCCACTATTATCATATATATTTGTATATTATATACTTTTAGCAGTTATGTTACAACACCAATTGCCCGAGTTAATGTAAATAGAGGCATTTAGTTTTCTAATGTTAACTCAATTTATAGACAATGTTTAACTATCAAAACGTTAATATACAGACTTCGATTACAGTACAGATAACTGGGTGTAATTGTGTTTGCACAAAATATACTATATTTTCTGTGTATTAAAGTGTAATAATTTGAATGCAATTGCATAAAAAAAGTTTTGAAACTCTCTATCAATAGGGTCATTATACGATATAAGATACAATTGAGGTATTAAAACAAAGCTGCCATCACGATCAAAATCGGTTCGTGGTAGTTACGCGTGAATGTAATGAAGCAAGAGGCAAGATTTGTAACTCCCTAGGAGTGATAGAGACAGAAAGAGAATTTGTGTTTCTGTCACGCAGTTTTCTTTTGCCAACATTTTGTTCGCCTTGTTAACTTTAGTAAAATATCTCAATGTAAAAGACCAAAATAATCCAAATATAGAATAACAATGCCCGCTGTTAACATACAATTCCACTATATTGTATGATTTTGTTTAGGAGTTGTATTACATTTTTAAATATATTAATTTAAATGAACTTATTCGGTACTGAACATGCGTGGAACTCTAGCGTAATTATTGCAAAGTCTGAGAATCTTATAACAATATAATACTATGCACGAACCAATTTAAATATATAGAAATGAATAATTCATGTTTATAAATTCACCAAATTATCAAGTTGAAAATACAATACACTCCATTAATCATTATAAAAACTGTTAAATTTTATGAATTACTCACTTATATAATAAGTAATTAAATATTAAGGCCGTTTATAGTATATTTTTGTAATTATTTTTTTGTTTATCGGTCCTAAAAAATATTGATATATTTTTAAAGGCCTGTCCCAGAGATTAGTGCTTACATATTTATGCCAATGTGTCATTACTATTGTGTAATAGATTATATTATGTAAATAAATTATAGTCATCTAAATTTTGTATTGAAAAACGGAAGAGGGAAAATGGAAAGAAATAAATAACTTTGTAAATATTACGAAATGTTTCATTTATGCGCCTCAGTATTTTTTAATCATGACTAATTGACACTGTTACGAATATTGCTAGTTCGAGTGCAATCCAAATATTCTCTGGCATAGTGAATTTGCTGTTGTTTGGGTAGTAAATACCTACATAGTTTTAGCTATATTAATAATTTTAACACTTGCTTACAATTGTGTCTTTTAAAATAAAGGGTGTTCGGTGTATATTAATTATTTAGCAAAAACTGTGAATTTATCACCCAAACATGATGATAGGTAAACAATTACAAAAATATCTTCGCTTTTTGGGAACATTTACATTGTCTTTTATGTCACTGAAACTACCACCTGGCTTCGTTTCAGTCGCAGTCAGGGTACAACGTATATATTGGAACTACTTGATACTTTACCACAATAAAATCCGACATTTTGAATTTGAGATAAAAAAAAACATACAAAGCCTCCACTATTGCTAGGGCCTACCTATCTTGGGTACTTTGGAGACCCCTTTAAGTTATCTATTAAAATTATATTTTAAACATGAGATTTTTTATGTAATTTTTTAATGTGTATACGCTTTATTGAACACAAAAAATGAAATAAATACAATCGGAGATCATGTAATCATTTATAGTGTCTCCTTCCAATAAAATACTTCATACAATACGAGGGGTCTCATAAGGATATGCACGTATTGTGCGAGCGTGGATTTTATACATTCAAAACACCCTAACATGATCCGCCACACCATGAATAATTAATGGATAATAATAAATAATTATACGCAATTATTGGAGGTATGTTCCTGCTCCGACCGCAACCTTCGATATTTGCATCGAATCAAAGATTTGCGTACAAAGGACAAGGCTAATCATTATTAATACACGTTAAACGTTCAAGCATACATACATGAACTTACGCCTTTTTCCCAGAATGAGTAGGCAGAGGTTCTAAGACATCCACGTTTCACCCTGTTTATTCCACCCCAAGATGTGATAGGAGGTAAGCCTATCGACCACAAAGTCCTAACTCAAAGCTGATAATGAATAAAAAAATCCAATATCACCTTGCCCGACCCGAGATTCGAACCCGAGACCTCAACATTGTAATCGCACCGTATAATAACTACGCCACCGAGGCAGTCAAGCATTATCTAGATATACGTAAATATATTTCGCTGTTCAGATGGTATTCGTAGTTTTACCATACGATCTTGAGTATGGGTATTTGGTAAACACAAGTGAATGAACTCGAAAAATCGACCTTAAAAGTCCTTTTCCACAGTTTTATTCTTAAGCACAGATCTGTCCGCCCGTCGTCCATGCTCGTGAAGTCCATGCCCATGCAGTTTTATTTTTAACCACAACTTATTCGGTCCTGCCTTCATTTTTTATGGAAAGTAATATATCATGTCCTTCTTGCGCGAGTCGCTGTCATGAGCGCATGTGTCACATTATAAATAATCGTATTTAATTTCTCAAATTGCATTTTAATGAGTGACATTGGTAATAATGTGCTCTTTGATGACTCCAGTGGAAGTGATATTATGGAAGAAGAGAGATTATTGGATTGCGAGCAACAAATTTATTATGAAGGCAGAGTAAAGAGAGATGGTGACAATAATAGTGATGCCATGGAGATCCAGAGAACGCCAGAGAAGAGAGTCCGGGAGGACAGTGAGGACACAATAGGTGATGATGATGGTTTTACAACGATCAGTAGGAAAAATAAACGATTTGCTAGAATTTTGTCTAAGAAAAATCATAATTCGGAAAATTATATGTCAAATGTCAATCATAACTCGTCAATAGTACAATTTGATGATCAAATAATAGTAAGCATTACGGCAAAGGAGGTTCTATTGAAACAGTTTGGTATGGCAAAGTTGTTGAAAAAGGAGGATGTTAACAAAATATTAAAGATTAATTATAAAAGTCCGTACAGGGTTCTTGTGTACTTTGAAGACAAAATAAATGCGGAAAAACTCATTAATTTAAGCATATTTAAAACCATGGGCTATAGATGTCAGTATGCGAATGAAGTTTATTTTTCATATGGAGTAATAAAACAAATTGATTTGGAGACGAATGATGAGGAAATTTTAAGTAGTTTGGAGTGTGAAAAAGAAGTAATTACACTAAGGAGATTGAAACGGCTAACTAATAATGGAGAATGGGTAAACAGTGAGAGTGTACGCCTTTGTTTTAAAAGTCCGACCTTACCTCCGTATGTTTATATACATGGCTGTAGGATAAAAGTTGAACCATACACTTTTCCTGTTACCCAATGTTCTGGGTGTTGGAGGTATGGGCATCTATTGAGATCATGTCCAACAAAAAAGATTTTATGCCCAAAATGTGGCGAAGGTCATAGTAACTGTGACACCACTAATTTTAAATGTTTAAATTGTAAAGGTGCGCACATGGCCCTGAATAAATCGTGCCCTATGTTTTTAAAAGAAAAGGCTATAAGAAAGATTATGAGTGTAGAAAACTGCCCTTATAGAAAAGCTTTGTCGATGTTTCTGAATAAAAAGGCCATATGTGAAAGACTCGACAATCTGGAAAGTCAAAGCGCGCAGCTAGCTAATAAACCTCAGGATGATAAGGAAACATCATACAAGAATGTGTTGGTGGGAGGTGCTCGTGTTAAGAATAATATATCATGCAATATGAGCAAAAATAAAGAATGTGTGAAGGAACAGTATATCAGGAATTCGCCAATTTTAGGTGAAAAATCATTTACACGTGCGGAAAATAGAAATCCAAAAAAACAGTCAGTTTATATAGACAAGCAGGAGTCAATCGCTTATACGTCTGAAGAGACAAGAAGGAACACGGAAGATACTGGAAAAAGGAATAAATTTAGTCGTTTGAAAATCATTATGGATAGATTTAAGGAAATTTGTACATCGAATTCGGAGTTGGATGTTAAGATTAAGTTGATATGTAGTTTTATATTTGAAGAGTGTATTCGTTTTGTTGTAACATATTTTAAAGAGGGTGATGTTATTAATAGTCTTTTTGCCTGTTTATATAATGGATAGTGGTCAGGAAAAATAATATTGAATCTTTTGTAGTGGAATGCACTGAAACATGGTTTGCACCAGAGTTGAGATTTAAGGTTAATGATTAAAATATATTTCGTAAAGATAGGGATGATTCATATGGAGGAATAGCTAAGTTACAATGTTACAATTCTAATTTTTTCGATATTATCTTTTTGTTTTCTTTAGTATTTTAGTTTGTTTTAGTATAATTGGTTGTTGAACAATGTAGATTTATGTTTTGCTTGTTTTAATTTTAATTCTCTTAATTTGTTGTGTAGATATTTATTTATAAGGTACGATGGGACTGTCATGTACCGTATGTTAGTATAAAAGTCCCTAAATATTATAGAATAAAAAAAAAAAAAAAAATATATCATGTATATATTTTTTTGTTTTGGCACTGAGTGCCTAGTTCACTTACAAACGTCACCAGAAATTTAAAAACGAATAAATAGTGGCTGAAGGTCTTTTAGCAAGAGGCATAAAAACATAATAAATTAATAAATTACACCCAACACTCACATACATGGTCCCGACCCCACATTAAGATCGAATCTTGTGTCAGAAACTACGAGAGACTTTTCGGCCTCACGAACACCCAAACCCGAAACAAATATCTGCGGATCACACAAACATTTGTTTCGGTGCGGGGATCGAACCCGCGGCCTCTTGTTTCACAGCCGGCGTCTTACTAACTGCGCCACGGAGGCAGTCAATAATAATAAAACATTCATGCATAAAATTATATCTACTGATCACAACTTTTACATTTACACATATTTTTTTATCTCCCGTATTCGAACACGTAGGCTTCGCGTAACCAATTATAACTTTACTACTGAAAATATAGTTAAAGGGACTATTCTAGAACTATGCCCCACCGCTTGACGACCCATATTAGAAAAAACAAATAGATAATTTAGTTCAAAGAACTAATTAACAACAACTTCAATCGATCTGTCCACATAATCATTGTAATGAATGCTGCCGATCACTGATAGTCATCATCCTCGTCACCTGTTACAACGTTATAAGGAACAGAAATATAGCCGACTGTCTTACTACACTACATGCCGCAATCACGAACACATAAGTAAGTACGATGTACAAAAAATACTAAATATAAAAACTTAGAAAAAATGAAGTTACAGTTTAGGTTATTAATTCAACCACAATACAAAACAACTACTGAGAAAAAAGAAACAGCATATTATTCTACCCACTAAACATGTAGCCTTATTAAACCTTAAAACTCCTCGTAAAATATATACTATATAAATATAAACTAAATGTTACGTCAAGCATAGTTAAATTAATCGTAATTAAATTGCCTTGACTTATTTACAATATTGCACGAGGCAGTCAATAAACTGCTTTCCAATGCTCATTAAACACATCGCCTCAGCGTGTTGCATATTTATCTTATTTATCTACTATTTAATTTATTATCAGACATATCCGCTTAAATAATTGGATACTAAATTATTTCTATATATCAACGATAAAGTACCTACAGAATGCGTATGACCAATGGTCGCTCGGGAATTTCATTATTAGCAGTGACAGTCGTAACTCGTCTGGCTGCGGAGTTTATCCAAGACGAATTCAATTTACTCATCCGCATATTAAATGTAACAATTGCATCTAAGAAGTTAGTCGGTGAGATTGTATTGTGCTAACATGGATTTGGAAGTAGGAAAAGACGATTCCAGCATCGAGGAAGGGAAACTCGTAGTGTTTACTGATTTGGAATACAAAATTACAAGTAAGTGTTTGTGTCTTTTAATGTTTATTATAAATTATCTTTGAAATAGTTCAATATGTAAGTAATTTCCTAGTATATATTTCTTTTCCAAATATCAAGATCAGTTAAATTATTCCCCTTGGCGTACGTAGAACCTCTACCTTTAATGTCCAGAACGATCTATAAATATTTCTTTCGGGTCTGGGTGTTCGTGTGACTGAAAAGTCTCTCGTATTTCCTGATACCGTCTACATAAGATTCGATCTTAGTGTGGGGTCAGAACTATGGATGTGACTGTTGGGTGTTATTTACTATTTATCTTTTGGAAGAAGAAAAGCAACCAGTGTTCTGCGACGTTCTAGCTCTTATATTTGTTTTGAAAGCAGCATAGGAAATGTCATTTGAATACAACGCAATCCAGCCTTATTTAGGAGTGCCACTCTTTAGTTAATGCTCCAAAGGATTATTAACACCTTATGTGTGAATTTGTGTGACATTTTTAACAAAAATAAGGTCGTCGAACTGTTGCAGTCATATACCTCTGCATATTCTTTTAAAGATACAAATACAAACTTACTGTGTGTTGTTTGTGTTGCACTTATTCTACTACAAGATAAATTTTCAAAATAAAAATTGTAACTATCTATAACGCCTCTAAACAGATGGTAAAATCAATTTAACGAACAAAATCAACAAAGAACTTCATCTATCGAATATCTATCTACATCTACAAAATCTATAAATACATATAATAAAAAAGTAATAAATGTATTAGGCGACTTTATAGCGTAAAAAAAACCTATAACAATGATTGTTAGAATGTTTATCTGTTTGTATGTACATACTAAACGAACGTTAAACGGCTTTGCGGATTTCGATCGGTAACTGACACCCTTGATTGACACAAAGGCTACTTATTATCCCGAAAAATGAAGTATTCCTGTAGGATAAGTAAGGTATTAATATTTATGACTCTTGCAAACTTAGAAGGTTGGGATAGAGTATAGCGTAGATGAAATAGGACAAAATGAGGAATATAACGGGACGAGACATAAAAAGCAGTATAGATAATGACAGTTATGTCGAGTATAAATATAAAATAGGTAGTATCAAAATAAAATGTTTCTGATGTGGACTGGACTCAATAAGTATCTGCACCAGGAGGAAGCCGATAGTTGAATAATTAATAAATGAAAACATTAACAAAAAAAAATAAACGTTTTTAAAAGTGATTTTAAAAAGAAAAAGGAAGTAAACACTCACAAATGTTCACCTTCATATAATATTACTAGGAGACTTTCTTACGCAGTACACTCTGCATTTTTTTAATAAAGTTTGAAATATACCTGTAAGGTTACTTATTACTCCCCATAGAATTATTTATTAAATTACATAACAAATAATTATCTTATATTCTTCATTAATCAATGTTCCTAAGATTGTGCCGCTTTATCAGGAAAGCTATTCATTAAACCTATTGCACAAACTAATTCACTTTGACCTATGATATCTTGGTATGTATCATTTTATAGCATAGCACATATGTTGACTCATTGCAAAATGCAATTATCACATTTGTTTAATAAAAGGAAACAAACAATGTATTTTTATGTCTATTAAAATAACATTATTGCAATTCCGACAGAGTATAGTATAAGCGAAATAATAATCAAGGTCGTTCCATCTGTTTTAGGCATAAGTATTTAAATAAAGTAATAAAAATTAAAAGCGAATAATTACTTATTCCGCATGTGAACGTGCAGCCAAATACACTAAGACTACCTAATTTGCTTTACTAATTACATGGATTATAAAAGTTAGCAAAAAATAATAGTTTAAAAACTGATTCAAAATTTTCCCACAATATCCATGGTTTTAAATTTATTGCTTCATATTTAATGCCCTCAGATAAAAAAAAAATATTAATAAAAATACAACTTATTTGGTACATGAGACACGTGCAAACATGTTAAAATTACTGTAATTAATATTTTGTGATAAGAGTTTATAACCATATATAATATTGTATTGAAGCACTTAAAATATCTTGTTTAACTAGAAACATTCAGGCTATACTGTACTTTACTGTATCAGCACATATATGAACATATATATGTACGTGCAACTGCAGGACACAAGCGTCCTCTACAATCGAGAATACGATTGAGAGAAGTATGGCCATATGAATATATTATGGCCATTGTGGAATCACAACGCTGGCCTAGTGCGGGTTGGCGGATATTACATACCATGTACTAGGACTGACAATAAATAATTTTCTTTGGGACTAGTTAGGGCAAAAAACGAAGTTGCTACACATTTCAAATGGTGACCGCAATCCACGAACATGCAATATTCCATAGGAATTATCATTTATTCGGTAGAGGAAAACATAGGTTTTTCCTTGAAATCCTCTAGGTCGTATATGTCGAACATTCAAGCAACTCTATGGTTTTTTTTTATCTGGCACGGCATAGTTATTTCATTGCACTTTTTGGTAAGTGCAAATGCCGTACAGATAGATATATATTATAATAGTATGGGACAGGCGGAGGTCTCATGCCGTTCGATACAATCATACCGGCCCGTTATGATGCATCTTCACGCTACGGCAGAAGGACCCAGGATAATAGGAAGGACGAAAATATGTGATGGCAATCCAAAACATGACGGTGCAGCAAACAAAAGAATTGTTGAACCCTTTGGTTCGTGCCGGGATGGTTTGAACCGTCAAGCTGTGGCTTTACAAGCCAGCACGCGTGGTTCTGTTAAGAAAAGATAGGAGGGGATAAAATAAAATAATTAATCAAAGCATTCGCCATAATACAGACAGTAGAACACGCTTAGGGAGGCGACGTTCCTCCGTAGCTGTAGCGACTCTAAATTTCCCGTAACGTCTGTATCATTTACAATGTGGATGGTCCACCGCTGCTGCAGTCCATTCAAAGCATCGAGCATGTACTTTGCGGATCCATCCCTGATCACAGAGTTTGTACGCTTTGTACAAGCGGTAAAGTTGACCGGCCGTGAAAAACCCACGCTCCTTGTTGAGGACACAAACCCTGCGTGAAATGGCAGATATGGCCCTCGATGTGATACTTGGATTAAGATCACCGCGGATATCCACGCCAAGGATAAGTCATTCCGCATTGAGAGTGAAATACCCTGAAGATTGGGGAGCCGAGAGAACGGGGATTTTTTTATTCTGTATTATAAATATATCGGAGGAGGATTATTCTAGTTTGGTAAAACACAACACACAGAAAATATTACAATCACTCTCTTTATTTTTAATAAACCTCATCTCAGGTTAATAACAAACAATTAAACACTAAGGTAGTAGGACAGTCCCAAGACGTCTTCACTTTTCAGTTATCATCAACTGTATGATCCTTCCAGCGATGACATTCTGATTCTGTCGAAGCACACTCAATTTCACCCATAGGCCATACCTCATCGAAGTGAATTTGTCAATCATGATGGGCGCTTTCTATTTCACACATGGACGTAATATTTCACATCTGTACTCATGTACTTACTATTGTCATGAGACAATACTAAATTAATCCGTACTCATGACCATCCTGCGCCAAATATAACACCTATCTATCTATTTCAACTAAGCTGGTTTAGAGCTTCAAATTAATTGACATATTGAATTATATTATGTTAAAAAACATATTTAATTAAGTACTTAAGAGTGTAAACAAATTAGTACAATCTCTACTTAAAGTTATTTCTGGGACACATCCTTAAAATAAAACCTCTTTAATTTATATGCTGATGTCATCCACCTCTGATACATGTTCAGTATTCATAAGACCTTGAGTTTTATTATATGAAATTGGAATAACTTAAGTACATTAAATTTAAAAAAATGTAAAAGTTTGTTATAAAGATTGTACCTATAACATTGTTGTGGTTTTTTGAATAGTTTTTATTTGTATCTCTTTATCTACATAATATAACTCTCATCAGAAAAATATCATCATAAAACAATCTGTCTGTCCTAATTTAACAAAAAAAGAATTTTCATTCCATAAAAAAAAACACATTATAGCTGACAGTTCGGCCACTAAACTGGTAAGCGAAAACTCAAAATTAGAATTTAATCTGTTTATCCTATGAAATTAATCAAATGATTCACTATTTTTAGACAAATGTGTGTTTAAAGTTAGAGTACATTTCACCTTTGAAAACTACAAATTAGCGCTTATCTAAAAAAAATTTTGTTCTTTATTAATACCTATATTGAGACTTTGGGATGTCTGATTTTTTTTTTCTAAAACGGTGGCATTGCTGGATTCTTGACTTAGTGAGTTCATAGAGTCTACAAACGCTATAGGGAGACTGGTTTGTTTACGCGCCCTTCAAGATCTGGCAGAAATCGGAACCACAACTTCTTTACGAAAGCGCCTTAACGCTTTTCAACTGCAGTAGCAGCTTCATGTTGTACGTAGGGTGGCTGTAAGTGACTCTACAATTAAAAGAAGGTTGAAGGAACGTGGATTGGTACCGCACAAACCAGCAAATGGACCGAAATGAACTGCAGACCATTGAAGAGCACGCCTTACGTGAGCACCTAAATTGATCATACATCCAATGGAACAAAGTCCTCTTTTGTGTAAAGTTATGCTGTATGGTAACGATAGAAGGAACAAAGTTTATGGAAGAGATAGAAAACGCTGTGCACAATGCTGCATGAACGAAAGGTTAGCTATGGTGGCGGTTTGAAGACGGTTTGGGGAGGAATCAGCGCCGATGATAAGAAAGAACTTGTCTTCGTGTCTGGGCCACGTCTGCCTGCGTTAACCAGTTATCAGTATATCGAAGAGAGCCTCGCGTGATGTTCTATGCATATTTTATTGGCAACGGCTTCATATTCATGCATGACAATGCTAGGGGCTCACACGGCGAGAGTCGTACGAGATAATGTTACCGAAGTCGGTATCTCCAATAAGGAATGACCAGCAAGAAGCCCGGACATAAATCCGATTCGGATCCGATCTATGGGATGAATTAAAGAAATAATTCGTGCAAGAGAACCTGCCCTAGAAATACTTAGCCAGTTGCAAAATGCAATGCAAAACGAATGGAATGGAATGCCACAACATTTGATCATGACTGGCTCTCATCCGATCGATGAATAACCGTATGCAATCAGTAATAAGAGCCCAGGGAGGGAATACAAGTTAAATAAACGTATCTTAACTTGTTTTTCATTTACGTGTGTTGTTTTATCGATTTCCTTCTTTCTCCATACAGGATAAAAATGTGCGTTAAACAAAATACAAAACCTATGAAAATTTCATTTGAATTTAGAATATCAACATTAGGATTTGAAAACCTCATATTATTCACTATTAAACATTTGACATATATTCTTAAATATAAATATTTTTCTGATTAATCCTTACAAAACAAACAAATTGCAATACCTCTGAAAATATGTCAATGAACTCGTGGCAAAAAAAACTAATTACACGTTATTCATGAAGGAACTGCAGGCGTTGCATTGATTTAATATAATGAGATTACTGATCATCAGCATTTATTCAAACCTAAAAAAAACGATACATTTCTATTTATTTTGTTTTTTTTGCTGCTGGCTGGAAAAAATAATTAAGTACATAATCCACAATCAAAGGGGCTTTTATTTTTTACCAAAAGTCCCGGTAAACAGGAACTATCTAACTGGCGTATTTAGAGACAATTAATGTCAATTAAGTCATTAGTGAAGATTTTACGAAGATAATTTATACTAACGAACAATTAAATTGATACTAGCAGCCCGGCCCAGCTTCGTGCAGGTGCAGACACTATTTGAGTCCAGCGAATATAAGATATATATTATTTCGCGTATTAACTGTTTGACATTTAAACTCAACGTGACTCTTCCTCTATACTGCTTTTCTCGTCCTGTCCTGATACATCCCATCCTATCCTATCTCAATCTATTTCATGACCGTCAAGGCATGGAATCCTATGCTCTTATATCCCGTTTCATTCTCCGAATATGATACCAAACAAGAATATTTCAAACAATATAAATTCAAACTCATAGTTTGTAAGAGTAGCAAATATACTTAATTGAATTCCTTAATAAACCTGGATCAGCGTCCTTTGTACCAAATTTGATCGAAATTGGTCCAGCAGTTTAAGCTTCAAGAAGGAAGAAAGAAAGGCGAAAAGAAAGAAGAAGAAAGGCGAAAGTTTGTGTATTTGTTACACAAAGGTTCGCCTATCAAACGTCTCTAAGTGCGGCGGTTACACCATTTTGTATTTAGTATAAGTAAAAAATATTATGTTATTTTACACTGTATAGAAACACCAGATAAGACGTTGAGAATTCATCGCTATCTCTGTGAAGTGAAATGGATACATAACGGGTTTAAAAGTGTTCTGGTACGTTAATAAAGAATTATGACGTGAGTGAAGGTACTGCAATCGCGGCCCTCGCCACCTAAATTGCACGATTACTGGCTGCGTCCTTCGCTCAAGTACGCGAACAGGTCATCCAATACACGAATATGACGAAATAATATCCTATTTGGGAATATTTCTCCCAGATTACTACTATTTTTGTAAAATTAAGTGTTATAAAAATAGGTTTAGAAGTAAGGTCACTTAGTCTGTACCGATAATATCAATAACAAAGTTATATACCAATATGACAAGGTACAAGGTATTCACAATAAATACCAGTTATTATAAATTCATGTACCTATAAAGGTACAGTTCGTATAAACGAACTAATTAAGCTTTGAATTCTAAACTAACGAAACATAAATTCTTTTACCTAATTGGATTAAAATTATTAACCCCACGACCTGACCTGAATAAGGTGCCATCTTCAAAGTATAAGCCTAAAACCGTTTTCTCCGCCTATCCTTTTCCGTTCCTTTTACTTTCTCTTTTGAAATTCTACGGACCTACGATCTAAGAATTGTAAATGCCAAAACAAGAGTAGTCCCTTACCAAGGTGACAATTTACATGTTTACCGGAAAAAAATTGATAATGTTGACTCGAAAATTGCTCAGTCTCAGCGATTCTGTTGTAACCCGAATGTGGCAGTAGCTTGTAAGTCAGCGACCATCTTGCCAGTCACAAAGATACTTTAGTGCGGCGCAGACGCGTGCGCCTTGACCAGCGCATCCGTACCGTAAAATTAATCGATAAATCTATGATGGAACACGAATCTACCGTCGTGATTGAAGAGAAAGAGAGATGTGACATCACGGTCTTCCTGAAGATTGGATGCAAAATCCCCAACCGTCCTGGTAATTTTAAACTTTCTAAATGAAAGTAGTGAGAGTGTATAGTTTCTTTAGTGATGTGCGTAATTAGATATAATTTTTGGTTAAATAACTTAACGATTATCGTGCCTATTTATTGAATATTAAAGACCTTCAATTTTATAAGGATACAGCATTCCATTGTCAGAAGTAACTGTAATTAGCGTTGCGTAAAAATATTCCAAAAAAAACACTATGTGTAATAAGTGTATTTAATATTTTTTATTAATTTGAAATATGAATAAAATCATAATTAATTGTGAACAACTGTCGGAACAATTAAATAGGTATTATAAAAAAACAATTATTTTAAATATCGTATACAATAATTATGTACATTAGTAAAACAGCACGTGTAAATATTCTTCGACATAAACAAAACCTAATTTTGGAAATTGAACACTGATAACATTATCACCTCTATTGTTATTGTTTCCGTTAAGGAAATAATCATAAAATTACCAATTTAAGCCTTAGGAACGTGATTATTACTCATTAAGTAGCGCAATTAGAAGGACTTGAATTTAATTACTAAACTTGTAATTTAAAACCTAGTTTTATACACTATTTTATTATATATTGCAAGTTTTACAATCTACTAGTTAACAAGAAAATATACAGTAAACAGGTAAAGATATGGTTACCATTTTTTTTACGACCATAACCAACAATAAACATAATATGTTACCGGAAAAGTGTGAAAACTAGGAATTACTCTACCTTGTAATGTATACAATTCCGAGCATGTTTAGAAAATGTGTAAAATAATGATTTGAAGACTCTGTAATACCTACAAAGTACTTGAAACCTTTTCAGGGAAATGTATATATTTCCTACGAATTATATGCAATTCCGAAATGATGCTAGAAAATAATATATTTGAAGAAAGTAAATAAAACGCACTAGTAAACTGATAATCAAAATATCCGGCCGCTACTAAACAATCGTCAGGTTAGTTTATTACCATTTATTAATAAACGTTTAAATATGTTTTGTAGGAATTTTATACAATGACCAATTGCATAATTTTCCCTTAACACATACATATACAGCCTTATTCATTTTTTTAATAACCTTTTCTGTCCCACTGCTGGGCAAAGGTCTCCCTCAACTCCTTCCACTTATATCTATCACTTGCTGATAGAGATAGACAGTTTTTATTAAACCTATTATAGTCAATATTTTAGAGTGTTTTGTCCCTTTCGAATGACTTGAATTCAGTTTGAGCGAAGAAGAGAAAATAAATAACTAAACTTGGTTTGAAAACTTTCTATGAATAAGGTTGATAATATACAGGGCATATCAAGACTGCTACCGAAAATGAAGCCGGGTGGTAGTTTTAGTGACTTTATATACATATATTCGGTCAGTATTCGGTCTTTGCGACTGTTTGTTATCTTTTTTACTGTTGAGAGTCATGCCTCTGATGCGCTCTCAGGTAACTGACATAACCAATCTGCCTTGAAGGTTCGTTTACAAAGACTACACGTCAGCACCCCTCCGACGTAATTATATGTTGACCTCAGGTAGTCGAGCTCTGCTATACGCTTCTCTTCAAAACTGCTAACTTTAGCGTTCACGATGTTTCTCCACTGAGACCAGTCCTTAGACAGTGTCTCCCAATCTGTCATGTCCGTTCATCACACCGTTTCATGTGCCGCTTCAGCACATCCTTGTACCGGAGGAGTTGACCGCCTTGTTTCCGTTCGCCCTCCTCCAGTTCAGAGTAGAAACCACTTTGTCATCAGACATTCGGGAAACATGCCCGCACTAACGCAGTTGTCGCCTCATAAAGTAGGCCTCATTTCAGCAACAGTATAACAGTGGCTATAGGCACAACGCAAATAAAAGTTTCACAAAATAACGCATCGATTTTTCTTGTGATGTTTTAAATATCAACGTATTTGGGTGATAAATCCATAGTTTTTGCTTAAATAATAATTTAAACCCTTACGTACTACTACTTACCCATACCGCCTTTAATTAAAGGCTATATGTGTACCTTATCATTTTAGGAAAACTACGTATTTATCACCCAAATACGACGAAAGGAAATAAATTTGATGTACCAGTGTCACTCTCACGACTAAAACGAATATATTGACACCACTCACATAAAAATACAACAAGCCGCTTAGGCTCTATGGCGTGCCAAGGAAATATGCATAAAAACATATATACACTCGAAAAAAAATAACCCTCGTTTTTTTGCAGTCGGGTAAAAACAAGAACATAACGGACTTGAAACAATTATTTATCCTATAATTTACTCGTAAATTGATTTTTGTGGCCGATTAGATGAAAAACAAATATTAGAATAAATATAAAATAATTAATAAATACACCCAATAGTCGCATACATATAGTTCTGACCCTACACTAAGATCGACTCTTATATTGTGGGTATCAGGAACTACGAAAGACTTTTCGGTCTCACAAACACCTAGACCCGAAATAAACACCTGTGATTCACACAAATATTTGTCTCGGCGCGGGGATCGAATCCGCGGCCTCTCGTTTTACAGCCGACGCCTAACCAACTGCGCCACGGAGGTTGTCTAATACTCTACAAAATGAACAAGTCAATAAATATTGAAATACATTTCAATGGATACAAAATAAAATGAGTCTCAATTATAATATGAAGATAGATAAAAACATCAGCTCTAGTTTGTATAATTCGTAAAACATTTGTGATAATCATAGCTTCCTGTTCGGGTAGGTTCAAAGTTTATGTATACAATTACACATACTTTGATAATATTACATGTTTATGACCGAAATGAAAAAAATATTCCATGAAAATGAACTTGTAATTACAACTGATTTAACGAATCACTTGGTCGTATAATTTACATAATTACTAATTTGACATTGGAATTATGATAATAAGGAATACTGTTAAATAAATTAACCGCGAATTCTAATGAATTACTTTTTAGAAATAGCGATAGTTCCTTACATAATTATTATTTCGTAAATGACAAATCAGGAGCCAAAATATTATCATTTAAGATTACAGTTTAACTAAAGGTTATTTAAAACCTTTATACAAGGTTACAAGGACAATAAAAAAGTTCAGTTAGGTATACAAGGTCAGTCATAAGCGTAAAGCCGAAAGAGGAATGATACACTCCCATAAAGAAATATTTTTGCTATGGGGCCACTGACCCATACTTTATTTTTATCAAATCAAATATAGACAAAATATATTTCTATTGTGAACATAGGTTTACATAAGCTGTTACAATTTGTTTATCCGTATAACTACGGCCTGCCAATTGGCATACAATAATATAACAATTTTAGGTATCTATAATAATAACTACAAAACAGGTTAACATTGAGAAAAAAATATTATTGTTTAACAAATTGAAACGATTATTTTTTTATGGAACAACTGATATTTTATCGCCATTTCAGGGTCGGCCCCATAGTAAAAGTTGTTCATTATGATGATTGTAGCATCCCCCTATAGGCTTTTATATACCCTGTATGACCTTGTTTACTTAACAGCACTCTTTTTTTTTGTCCGATATAAATAGACCATTTTTATGTGGTTCGATTGAAAACAACCAAGATGAAAAATAATTCTAAAAATACCAATATGTAGGTACTTATTAAAAACCAGAACTCGTGAAGGTTTGTTGACTTAAATTAAAATGAAGGTCCCTTATGATTGGCAATAATTAAACTTTTATAGCTTTACTGCGTAAAATTCCAAAATTAGTAATTCGTTCCTTTAAAACTTTACTGGTTTGTTTGAGCTATAACATTTTTTCTCTTATTTTTAAATGTATACTTTTGTACTATTCTTTTACTTCAATAAATAAGCTTAAAATCACGCTCGTTCGTGCTTCTTTTGACGTCAACCTTGTTTACGATTTCATTAATTAGGTTTTTGTTAATTCCGATAATTTAAAAAAGTTGTACCTCTTATATTGTTAAGAAAATATTATAAAAACTGAATAATTAACAAAAGAGGAATCAACAACGTTTTGCTAAAATATGTGCAGCCAAATGAAACCGCTTTTCCTTCGTTGAGAAGTATTACTTACATAAACATACAAAAGATTCTTAATGTATTATTTTACGTCTAATGTGATTAATTATGTTTTGTATAATGTCTTTGTACACGAGCTTGTAATAAAAACTTTTAGCATGTTATTGCAAAAAATGTGTGGCTGAAGTCCAAAATAAATCGGATTTAACACTTTGTGTAGCCGATGTATGTTACCAGTTTTACTACATCATTACAACTATTGTCCAACTTTAAGGATAACTTTGACTTTAACAGGAAGCTTAGTTGCTAAGTGCGTGGTGGCCTGTTGGTAATGGACCGAATGTAGCTGCCAACATGTTCACGATGATCGTGGGATCAAATCCCAGGGCACACCTCTGACTTTTCAAAGTTATGTGTGTATTGATAGCCAATCACCATATACTATAACCGTGAAGGAAAACATCGTGAGGCAACCTGCATACCATAGCGATTTATAAAAATTATGGTGTGTAATTGTAAAGTCCACCAACGGACACTAGGCCAGCGTGATGGACTATGTGGCCAAGCCACTCTCAATCGAACCCTCAATTATAGATTAGGCCCGTGCCCATACAGTACAGTAAAGTTAGTTGGCAAACACAAACTTTTTATCACTATCATAAGACTCGTTTGAACACCATGATACAATAGAGATGAGTCCAATGTTTAATTTCGAACACTTTAATAATCACCACAAAATATCTTTTATAACTAACATTAAGTTAAATTAGCAACAACATTGGTTCTTTGTACGGTGGGGATATTCACTTTCTCTTTTGCACCTATGCACGTTATGAAATATGGCGTCAGAGCTCAATAATTGCATCTTTTTATGTTTCCCCTACCATCAAATTTGTAATTATTGTAACTTATTTATTAGTGAACGGAATTTAAAAAAAACTTACTTTTTGCGATTTAGCAAAATGTTTGCTTGCGATATAAATAATAATAAAAATGATGTCAAAATCCCTACTATATGACGATTTTCTACACGTGTTCAAAAGCATTTATGATAGATATGAAGGTTGAATCACGTTATTTATTAATAACATATATACATACATACATACATACACACATACATACATACATACATACATAAACCCACACCTTTTTCCCTGAAGGAGTAGCAGTCTACTACCCCTCCATAGTTTTTGATAAAAATAATACTATAAATTCTTGCGTGCCATAGCTTAAAAAATAAAAGGATGTACACTATTATTTTAGAAAAAAATGTGTATTTACCACCCAAATACGACGACAGGAATACATAACAAAAAAAAATATTTTTTGCAATCATTTTAATTGCATTGTATCGTACGTCACTAAAATTCCCATCCGGCTTCGTTTTCGGTAGCAGTCTTGGTATACCCTGTATTTTATTTTTGGTAATACTTACCCTAAGAATACTGTAAATATTAGTGTAAAATCACTGTTGTGTTTCGGTTTGAAGGACATCGTTGCCAAAGTAATAGCCGGATATATTGACTTTTAACATCTTATGGTTCAGGATGGCGAGCGCCGTGAAATGCCAAGCATTGCTTTGTAATTCAAGACGTTTTTTGGTTTTGCTACTATTAATGAGTGGTCATATCGCCTACCATCAGGCGAACGGCACGCTCGTCTCGCCATTTATTTCAATAAAAAAATCCTTGCTTACCGTATTTTACACAGACACTAAAATATTCATTAAATTTGTATATTTATTAACATACTAAAATCTTTTATAATAATCGCAGTAAAATAAAAAATATATTTACCAAATCGGTTTCCTTTCAATGCCAACATCAATGTTCATTGAATCTAGACGTCGCGTGGCATATATGTCGTTCTTTACTTTTTCTTAATATGTTAATCAAATTATCGTTGAATTGTATTCTATGGTATACACATTTCTACGTTAACTCTTCATAAATAATTAATTTCAAAATATCTTATACTAGTGTGTATCAGCCTTCTTGGCATAGTTGGTTAAGACTAAAAGGGACCACGCGTTCGTTCCATCACCTAGATAATGTTTGAGTGATACACAGATTTTAAGTTCTTGGTTTTATAACGCCAAAGTGACTCATATTTTCTCATACACATCACACAAGACTTGGCATCTTAATCTCGGGTTAGGATTATGTTTGCGACTTTTAGTGTGTAGTGTGTTTTAGTGTATTACATCCACCGTTTCCAAACAACGTAGGTAAATAAATGGAAACTAAAATACATACATACGTGAGAATACATCTATGTGTTAAGCTTTCGTCTTAAAGTATTAATAGCCCCATTAAGTACATGGTGAGAATCGAAGGCCGCCGCGAGAATTGTATGCCATTATCGCATGACACATCCGCCATAGATTTTCATGTTCTGACAAAACTTTAAACGTTGCAACTTTTTTATATCATTACGATAGTCGAATCTTCGAAGCGAGAAACTCTCCCGTCGGAATGGGGCCGAACTATTGTTTACCTAATTATGATCATATAGATACCATAATACAGAAATGGACGTCGAAAAATTTGTTCTAAGAAATATTTCTCATTGATGATTACGTCAACCATCGAGACTTATATCTATTTAAAACCAAAATACCAAATTTCCTGATTCAAAGTATTTGACCTTTTATTTTCATAAACTAAACCATATTTAAATATTTATCAGGTGGAACACTCTTCAAAAGGAAGAAACCTACAAATACTTCGCTCAATATTCTAAACGGCGCTTCGGGAGCTATAAGACCTGGACGACTCACCTTCATCCTTGGACCTTCGGGAGCAGGAAAGACTACACTACTCAATATATTAGCTGGAAGAAAGTGAGTTTTCCTCTTTGGTTAATTATAAGCTAGTCATTACTACTACAATGAAATTACCGTGGATTCATCAGATGCAGTAGCTACTTTTGGGTGTTGTTTGTCACTGCTTCTCCTGGACATAAATATTAAATATTTGTGTGACAAATGTAGATATTTATTTATTCTTTTTTGTAAACCAATTAAATGTTAACAACTAAACGAATATTTAACATAGGAGTACAAATAGCGGTCACATCGCTAGAGGCAATCTCTTACCGACTACCATGGTGTGGAAATAAGAGAAAGAAAAAAAAGAGGGCAGTAAATTTACTTTAAGGATAAAGCTTGAATGATTAAAATAGTTAATAATGGAAATGTATAGCTAAAAATGTATAAAAATGAATGAAATGAATATATCACTACATAGTATAAAACAAAGTCGCTTTCTCTGTCCCTATGTCCCTTTGTATGCTTAAATCTTTAAAACTACGCAACGGATTTTGATGCGGTTCTTTTCAATAGATAGAGGAATTCAAGAGGAAGGTTTATATGTATAATAAGTATATATTATTGCACAGAAATCTATTTGTACCCGGGCGAAGCTGGGCCGGGCCACTAGTGGAAATATATATCTCTTCCCCAAGACTAATTAACCTACAGCATTGTTATATCAAAATTCTGATACCATATCACTAATTAAAATTGTGTTATCGATTACAATATACATACGTAGTTTTACTGGTTAGCTGTTACCAACATCTAAAACAATCAAATGTGTTGGACATGGAATAACATTTTTTTGTTATTATACATAATTGTTCTCGAATTTTGTAGATGCTTATAATCTCAAATAACATCATTAATTGTTGTTAAACTAATTAAAGATATAATTATTAATCGCTCAGCTGGTTTTTTATCGTCGTCCTAATTACACAAATGTAATCTTCAATCAATAACTATGAGATAAGTATGTCAATAGAAGTCGGAATAGATTATAGTAAAAAATCGCAATTTGTAGTTTAAATTTTTAGTAATTTATGATTTTAAGTAATTATAAATAATGGCCATTGTCATAGGTCAGTTTGTAATAAATTAAACTTAAGCAAATATCTTATGCTACTTACATCTAAGAATCTTATAAATAATAACAAATCTGGCAAAGTATTATTTATCTGTTTTCCATATTACTGTTTAACAACATGTATATATAAAATTATCAGGAGACTTAAAGGTAAAAACAATCTGTGTAAACAATTAACAAAAACTATAATTTGACATCATAACAGTACTGAGTCAAGTGTTCACAATCAATAAATTAAACTTTATTATTCTGTTATCACTCAGTAAAAAACTATATTTACAATATATTTTGCAAATGGATAAATTAATATACATACTAGTGTTATAGTGTATATGAGCTGTGAGGCATAACGTGTTATATTCCATTCCGAGGTCAGCTTTTTGTCCTAGTTCATCCATTCAGAAACAAGATTAACTAGAAAAGTTGATAATTGCCCATAAATAATATTTTCATCTTTATCGCTGATTCTGAATCGTTCGTAAATATCATGTTGTTTTCCTTTAACAGTCAAAAACTAAAATAAATAGGGAATGAAAAAAATTCAAGATGTTTTTTTTTTGCCATTTAACCGGCAAACGAGTATATGCTTCTTCTGATACTAACGATCTTATTCATAGACAATTTTAAACCTATTTTAGTTATCGAATGTTTTGTCCCTTACGAACGAATTTTAATTCAGTTTGAGCGAAGAAAACAAAATATTTGTTAACTAAAATAGGTTTCAAAACTTCTATGAACAAATCCATCAGTGATTATAATACACTGCCCATGAACACCTTCTACAATTGTATTGCAGTGCGTACCCATATCTCGAAAGAGGCCGAAAAATTTCGGGAGGAAAGATATTTAGCACCTACGGTTATCTCACTGAATGTGACACGACATTAAAGCCGTCGTTTCATATGAGATTTCCATGCGACAGTGGCAATCCAATGTGGCTCTACCACTAACAATTATTTTATGTAGATGCTTACGTAAGACAATTTGTTTTAGAAAGACTGATGTGACAGGATGTCTGTACGGAGCTGGTAGGAACGTGGTATTGGTGCCCCAACACGCAACACTCATAGAAAATTTGACAGCGGGAGAAATATTACATTTCGCAGCGAGTCTCAATCTGCCTCGTGCTACTCGGCGCGAACGGTATCATGCGGTGAGTGATTTTTTATGCAAGGTGTATAGGTTAAAAGAGAAACTTTTGTTTAACAAGATACAAATGTACAACTGTATTCATCGTATACAATATCAAATCCAACTCACCATTGAATGGGATCGCCATGGAGTCTTGACGTTCGAATTCTCATTCTCTCAAAATAGATAGGATATATATATGCATATCCTCAAAGTAAACAGGGTAATCACCTTGGATGATTATCCCTGTATAAAGAAACACTAATCCTTATTATTTAACATGCCTATTTCGCCTGCTAGTAATAAAATTATCATTGAACACTTTAAATACCGTATAAAGGCTATTGATAAAAATTGCACATTAGTTTATTATCATAACGGAATAACTGGACTTCCCAGATTGAAGTGGTCTCAAAGCAAATAGGAATATACGATGTACTCAATACGAGGACTGAACGATTATCGGGAGGAGAGAGGAAACGAGTGACCATAGCGTGTGAACTGCTGACAGATCCTCAAGTTATGTTGCTTGATGAGCCTACCAGGTAATTAAATAACATTATTAATACATACATATTAAAATTAATATATACACATTAATATTTATATTAATAAATTTTATAAAGATTTATATGCTTTGATATCTGTATTCCCGAAGGGGTAAATAGAAGGGTCACTTGTGGCAAACATCTAATTTACAGCATATAAGAGGACGGGCTTATTCCCTTACCAGATACTTAATCTAATTATAGTAATTTCAAATGTAAAAAACACTGCCGGCAACGTTTTAGTCAATTTACATAAATAATTAATTCATTCATTTCTTTAAAATCCATCTATTACATATTTTAAATAAGCTACTTACGTAACGTAGTGGATATCTATCACATATACCTATGCAGGTATACGTAACAATATTTCCGAGAATCTGTGAAATTTCGTTTTCATTCATTCGTATCTACCAGCTCACTACACCTCTATATAAACGGTACTAACTCTGTATGCACTACATAAACGTTAGAGCCAACCGCTACTTTCTTATTGATACTTCCTGTCATGCGTTCCAGCAGAGCGGAGTCTGGGTCATTGGTACTGACGCATAGGAGCATTTATAACAAGCATTATAACTGGTGAAAATTACTTTGTCAAATGTAAAGAGTTTTTAACGAATACTTAAAAAATACACAATGGTATATTTAGTTTAAACTTTAAAATATTACTTTGTCGTATAAATAATGTGTCGGAATGCATATCAATTAGCTTTGATGACACATACTGTTTGTGCCACGAGGATCAACAATCCATGAATTTACTCTATCTGTGTAGTAATATTATCGTAAATCTGTGCAATTAGTCACAAGTGTGGTTGCATGTTTCAGACCTAACACTTAAAATAAACGCTTTTTAATCATTTCACGTAGATGTCAATTGCCGATGATCATAGTAATTATGCCCTTAAACAAACCCGTAAAATATCCAATTTATTAATTTAACAAAAGTCATAAAAACTGGTACACGTAGGGGAAGGCCGGGCAAAGTGGATACCTTAAGGTATTTAAGGTTATAGCAGGAAAGGTATATAATACAAAATCAAAATAATTATCAGAAACCAGTCTTTATTTATTGCTCCTACAAATACGGACATCAGTTACCTTTAATATTTAAGCAATAATCAACTACAATTTAAATTTAAAAAAGTACGAAAGTATTCACTTTGCCCGGTACCCCGGGTAAAGCGGATACAGTACTTGGGCAAAGTGAATACCCATATTCAATCTCTAACAACATAAAAATAACTTTGATAAACTGAAAAAGAAAATACTTTACCTATACAAGGTTTGCCTATACAAGGTCGCATAAGCCAAACCATACTTTTTAGCTGTGCTTTTTATTGATTCTCCAACTCTGCACAAATCAATAGCCGTTTGCATAGCATTTTCATCCCACATCCCTTGCTTAGATTTTTTTAATATTTATTCACCATCTGAAACAAATAAAATACATGTTTAGATAATAAGTCACCAATGAGAAATGGCAGTCAAAGTAAATAGAGCAAAGTGGACCATATCCACTTTGCCCTATTCATTTTGCCCGACTAGGTATGTTTTGAGGTTAACACTATTTATACAGAAACTGATAATTCTGCCTTTCTGTTAAATATACCATAAAAAACTACTTTGATATGCTACCAAATTAAGACATTCCTATAAATCAAAAACTAGTAATACAGGAGAATTGATCAGTGTACTTACCGCGTAAAATCAATCTTTTATTTACGAAAACACAAATCTCCACTCCGCGGATGGGACACGACGCGGACCCTCGCTTCTATGTTTGCCGCGTATTCAACCAAGATGGCCAAACGTAACAGTGGTGGCGTGTTGAACGAAAAAATAATAATTTAGGAATAGTGGGGAGTATTCGCTTTGCCTGGGGTATTCACTTTACCCGGCCTTCCCCTACATACTCATACTTGATAGTAGCTTCTAGTCATTCACAAATATGCGTACTTAAATGGACTAAAAACAATGCCAATGTCATTGAGGTGCCCATTATTTATGTGTGTGACATCAAACGCTATTATTATTCTCAAATCGTTGTAAAGTTGTAGGTATGTGGCGTGTATATTTACTACCGGGTGATATATCCCTCGCATGCGAAAGGCCGTATGGGTTCAACTGCTATTCATGATGTGGTCCCGCTTCAATTATATTATAATAAGTGTAACTACCAGCCATTAGGAGATTTAACACCACATATTACGTAGTTTCCACATTTGAACTAGGGTGATGAGGGCAGTGTTTGGAGTACTTAAGTTCTGACTTTTTTGAATCTGTTTTTGTACAGATCTGTAAGTAAGCGCCAGGCAAGCGATCAGTTTGCCTTTTCTTATAATACTTCTCTAATAAGAAATAATATTCCCAGCGGACTGGACACAGTGTCATCACTGTCCGTGGCTCGTGCTCTTCTAGTGATGGCCAGAACGGGACGCACAATAGCCTGTGTGGTACATCAGCCATCGTCACAACTATTCAACTCAGCTGATGATGCTATCCTGCTCGCGAACGGAAGGACATTATACGCGGGAGCCATCGCAGATATCCCCAGTACATTAGGAAAAGCTGGATTCATATGTCCACAATACTACAACATGGCTGATTACTGTGAGTTTTCAAATGACACATGAAGCACGTACACCGATCGTAGTAGCGCAAATCTTACTAATTTTAAATCCTAATGTCAATACCGATGATTACTAAATTCTCCTAAATACGTAAGTCTGTTTTGCTCCAACAACATTAGTCTAGTCAGCATGTTAATTCGCTCGCCCTGTTCAGTTGACTCAGATTCCTTTAAAGGGAATTTAAATAACTTTAATGGCTATAAGAATATAGTGATTGTCAGAAAGTGTATTAAAGTATTGTAAGTCTCAATCTGAATTGTAAACTCAATGGTAGAGGAAGCCCGTGCCCTGCAGCGGGTTGGGTTCGTTTATGACCTGATACAGATTATCAGAATTTTCTGACTTACGGATTTAGACAGACAATACATATAATGTTATATACAAGTAAATAATTATACAAGGACATGATTTCTGAAATGGTGTTTCCGTATGGTGTAACCGGTATGTACAATTCGAAATAAAACTTCGTTTAAGTGGGCCATTAAATTTGCGAATCAGTTTTGAATCTACATATTTGGTAGAAGAGCGAAATACTAATCGTCGGAAAGGTCATATTCAAATATTTAAAATATCTTGCGGTCAGTGGGTAATGGGTCAAACTAAGTGATTATGTGCATTATTATTTTACAACATCTGTAAAAAAATGAATATAGTACTCCTTACCCAAAAAGTGCTACCACAACCCATGAACACCAATAAACATTGAGATAGTACAACATAAGTATCTGGGTAGCCTTTAATAAGAGAGAAAATGAATTAAAAGATAGAGATAGCTGGCGTATTCTTGCCATGGGTACGACAGTTGCAACTCTACCAAGTAGTAGAGCCAACCATCTACGTATATAAATCAAAATTGTATTTATATTTCGTTGAAGATTCAAGCCAATTATGATGTATTTCTAATATGAACATTATTAATTTTTACTAAACAATAATGTCAATTTCGTACAGATGATAACAATTGTCGTCACATTAATTACATGTCGCAATATAAGTGACAAAGATCAATGTAAAATTGGTCGTAGGTCAAGTTAATACCCATTAAAATATTCTTAAATATAAACATATTCTTTTGTTTTTTAGTATTGGAAATAGCAAGTAGTGAACGTTCACCAAATAAAACTATATTAGAAAGGGAAGCAATCAGTTATTCAGAAGAAATGAGAAGGATTGCAAAGAACGATCACCACATCCGCGGCGGCAAAGGTAAGACATTACATATTGAAAATTTTGGAAAAGTTAAATAACGGGTATAACTTCCGGAGCAAACCAACAAATTTTCAACCTCTGAGTGAACCTGTCGTCTCGCAATGTATTGATTATAAACATACAAAATTTGATAAACTAAAAAAATCTTCTTTACATTCGAAAATAATAAACTAATATATGTTATGGACTGATTATGGAAAGTTAAAAACAAAGTAATTAATTAGGTACCTAAAATACACATTTAGGATTAGATAATATTCATTATCAATGAAGTTCAATGTCTTTGAAACGCAAACAAATAATATCACGCCTGATTAATAAACGTAAGGTAAGTTCTAAAAAATCCATCAATTCTGAGTGTTAGTTCGTCAGTGCATTATGGCACACATTTTACTTGGGTAGATCAGGTTTGGCTACAAATGCATTCAACTCGTCTTATCACCGCATCTTCGGTCTTCCGCCTTTTCTCCGGTCATTCGTGGGAATCCAGCCAACGATTTGGATGCATTCGAGTCACATGTACTGCCCAGTTCCATTTTAATGAGGCCGCTTTGCCCCCACATCCACAATGCGAGTTGTAGCACGCAGTTGAGTGTTTCGAATGCGGTCAGTCAGCCTACCTAGCCTAGGACCAGTAGCAGTTCCGAGAATTCTCGACTCTTCTGGAAATTTCCTAGTCTTGTCTATTTCTGAAAGAGACTATCTGGCCCATTCGTCGAAGTATTGTACCGTTTGCCCTGTAAGTGTCATGCTGTTGGTCATTAACTTTGTCTTTGTTCTAAATGTATATTTAAATAAACATATATCACATTGTCCTTCAAATGAATATAAAATAAAATAGTTGTCTTGTTAACCTCCACTTGTTAATTATAATACCCAAAACAGCGATTACAATCGTTTCCCGATAATTGTGTGCATTATCTACGAGTAAAAAAAATAAACAGACACTAAACATTTCTGGAGTGTACGGAATCTTTACCCATTATTCATATTTTTACTGGTAGAAGATTTCTCATATATGTGAGAGGCCGCCTGGTCCACGTCAATGTCTATTTGTCCCGCCAAACAACAAAGATTACAAATATTTATCCGGAACAACGCAGATGCCTTGACCGGCACAATCTTATATAGGTACTTGTTCAGATATCCGGTGTGGCACATAATGTACATGACGTTTCCCAAGAAGCTAAACAGCAGTGTAAATGCACTGTTATGCTTCAATATGAAGGAAATTGTAGCCAGACTAACTACAGCACATATTGAGACTTAACATCTTATGTCTCAGGATGGCGATCGCAGTGGTATGCTAAGCATTGCTTTGTAATTCATTCTGTTTGGTTTTGCTTCTGTTCATGAGCGTATCGCTTACCATCAAGCGAATGGCATGCTCGTCTCGCCGTTCTAATTACAAATTCCTAAAATTGATTCCAAAATATATGTTGTTCCAATAAACAATTACAAGACCATGTCAAAATTTTCACACATCACTATAGACTTTATTTGTATGTATAAATATGTTTTGATTCCAGTCTCATCGCCAGAATCAGAGGCTTTATTAAATTCATACACAGCGCGAAGTCAAGGCTGCCGGGCGAGCGTGTGTCAACAGCTGAGAGCGTTGCTGTGGCGATGCATCATTTGCTCCTTCAGAGATGTTCATTTGACTCAGGTGATTACTACGAACATTTTCGTTAGAACTAATTTTAAAAAAATATTGGTAAGACGCCGGTTGTGAAACAAGAGGCCGCGGGTTCGATCCACGTACCGAGATAAATGTTTGTGTATTTGTTACGGGTCTGGGTGTTTGTGAGACGGAAAAGTCTTCCGTAATTTCTGATATCCTCGACACAAAATTCAAGTGATCTTATCTGAACCTAGTATGTGACTGTCGGGTGTACCTACCTATTTATTAATTATCAAATATTTTCATGCTCGCTCAAGGAAAATAGGGGTAAGTATCTTAATAAACCTTGCACATAGTTTATTATGTTTGTAGATATTTTTACTTTATGGAAGCTCTTAAAATACACATATGGTTTATAAACTTGCATAAATACGGGTGTTAAATCATAACATCTAAACCAACCTTCTGCAATTACTGAGTAGGAAAATGCAAAACGATCAGCCTTGAGTACTAAGTAAGCAAAACGTCTGTTAGATCACTATTGCAATAGAATACTATCTAGACATAGTATGTGATTCGCACAGAAACCTACAAGCATTAATATTTCACGATAAAAAATAACAAATACCATCAAATTTTAAATGTAAAAAGGCCTCCTCAAACTTCTTTAGTATTCAATAAAATAAATTAAAATATAATCACCTAGCCCGCCCTGTGACCGTAAAGCAATCAAAACTACGGGAAATTAAAAAGTGTAAAAATTTAAACCAAATCCACGGTAAAAACCTTAAAAATTTTGTGCAGCTATGTGCAACATTCGCGTAAAACTACAAATCTACGCAAACATTAATAAAAAATACATTATATTCCATTTGTATCATTAAAAATTTCATATTACATAGCCTCCGTTGTACAGTTAGTTTAATACCACCTTCTAACAAGAATTATAAACTATATGTATACCTACATATATAACTATAGGGTATTTTTGAACAAGAACTCTTTTAGTTTGTACCTATAACATGTCTCAGTTCATCCATCACCCATCTTGAGAACAACTCTATCCATTATTTTTACAATCAATTCTTAATTTATAAATACAGTAGGTAGTTAATACAACTCAAATCAATATCCTGTTTCTCTGCTTTGTATTACGTCGATAAGAATGCAGCTACAAATATCACAAAGTTTACTTCCCACTCGTCGTTAGCGAAACTGTTATGCAAAACAACTCGGTTAAGAAAACCGATAACCAAATTAATACCAAATTAAAATATTTACGTGTATTTTGAAATTTATGCGAACGAGATACGAAGTTACATCATAATTCTCGTATACATAAACTGTGAATCGCGAACAGAATGCGATATCTAGGAAAACTGAATGTGTTTTTTTTTTGGTCTCACCCAGACCCGAAATGTTTGTGTGACTCCAAAGTATTGGAGCAAGTGTTTGGACTTTTGGCCAAACATTTGCGCTGTTGCGGGTATTGAACCCGCATTCACTGGTCTCAGCCGGTCCCCTAACTACCTTACTTACAGAGGCTCTTACGTATATTTGAGACAGAGAGAAAATATTGCACGCATTATATTTTGTTTTTATCTTATTGCAGATTCGATTGGTGGCACATTTGGTAGTAGCTTTGCTATTAGGTGCTCTCTACAGTGGCGCCGGCGACGACGCCGCTAGAATCATTACTAATACAAGCTGCCTCTTCTTCTTTCTGTTATTTATATTTTTCTCCAATGCCATGCCTACAATTCACACATGTGAGTATATTATTGGTGTTCCATTAATGACATTGTGCTGTTTTTAATCCGCATCAGCCCATATACATACATCCCATTGCAAGGAATAGGCCTCATATGCAATCAAAAATACGAATAAGAGGACTCGACAATATAAACCACCACTCTGTCCTAGTGAGGGTTGGCGAACTTTACGTCCGATAGATATTTTTACAAATCACTATAATATGAAGATTCCTCAGGATCATCGTTATAGTGCATTGTGATTGACTAAAAATACACATATGACTCCGAGAGTCAGAGGTGGAACTCGGTGATTTGAACCCACGACCACTGCACTATAAGCGTTTTGTCAGCTGTGTGTGGCCCGTTAACAACATGCCATCACGCACTTTTACACTGATGTTAATGGCTGTAATTAAAAAAGAGATTAGTAGTGATGTTTTTTTTAATCTGGCACGAAAATTTTACGACAATACATCTGATGTAAATGCAATGCAATCCAATTACAGTATTTGCCGAAGCAAATTCGTTATCACTCGCTGGGATAAACAGTCATGATGGCCAACTTGACACCGGATAGGGGAGACCAGGGATGAACGTAAAGATTTTCGATTTTCTCACACAACCAGCTTTAGGAACTCCATCAATACGAACCACCCGAATTGCCATAGCAAAACTATTTCTTCATGGCCTTTTTCTATTCTATACTGACACTAACTAGTTCAAACTGGGCCCTTTGTAACGTAACGTAATGACCCACAATCAAGCTTTAAAAAATGGTAGAGTCAAGTATAATTTAGTCAAATCAAATGTATTTTTAATGCGTAATATTATTGTTTTTAGTTCCATCGGAGGCTACAGTTGTACTTCAAGAACACTTGAACAGATGGTATTCTTTGCCGGTATACTGCTTCTCCAAGATAATTGTCGATATTCCTATACAGGTAGGTAATTTATTAGATGGTTACAACTTACATAACTCTCCCTACTATTATATTATCACATCATCCAACAGGAATTATATTTGAAAACTTTTATGTAGAGTTACGCAGTCCGATGCAAAATAGATCTTCACACAAATAAATTCAAACTTATAGATACTACTTTGAGTTGGCCTGGCAATTGAACCAAAACATATATAATCAATTATTAAAGTACTTAGCTAAATATTTTACCTTCACTCTTTTTTTCAGTTGCTGTGCGCGACAGTATTTTTATTTCCAGCTTGGTACTTAACTTCACAACCTTTGGAGTTCCATAGAATGGGCTTAGCGTGGCTAATATGTGCTCTCGTTACTGTTTTGGCACAGACTTTTGGTTTGGTCGTAGGAGCTGCTTGTGGAATGAAGGTGGGTAACTTCTTTTGTCAATTCAAAAGTATACATAGAAATAACCAATTGGTGTAATAATGCCAAGTGGTAGAGCTGTGGATTTTCTACTTTAAGCTATGGTAACTACGAAATCTGCGATTGGGCCGGCTCTACCAGGATGGCTAAAATATCTTGAAGCAACAACAATATTGTCGAGTCAGTGAAATTGCTCTATAACCACTGGGAGAGCAAACACTTCGTTTATTTTCAAACGATTTTATGAATTTCTAAAAATAACAAATTTACAATATAATCGCTACATAGTATAAAACAAAGTCGCTTTCTCTGTTCCTATGTCCCTTTGTATGCTTAAATCTTTAAAACTACGCAACGGATTTTGATGCGGTTTTTTTAATAGTTTTTTAATAGTGATTTAAGAAGAAGGTTTATATGTATAATACATACATATTATTGTATATGTACAGAAATATATTTGTACCCGGGCGAAGCTGGGCCGGGCCGCAAGTAATGAATAAAAAACAAAAATTCTTTTACACAATGTTTATAAACTTTTGTCCTAATATTTTTTTGTTTATTTTCAGCTCGGATTATTCGTGATCCCGGCAGCAAACATACCAATGCTGATGTTCTCAGACTTTTTTATCCCATACAACGAGATACCAGTATACCTTCGGCCATTTGCAACAATTTCATACTTCCGATACGCTTTTAACGCCTTCTTACAAACCGTGTATGGATTTGATCGACCAAAATTAACATGCCACAAAGAATTTTGTATGTTTAGAAATCCTAATGCTTACCTTAAATACGTAGGTCTGACTCCAAACATTAGTTACGATATTACTGCTTTAGTTTTGTGGATTGTTATTTTACAAGTGTCTTTGTTGTGTGTTCTGGCGTTTAGGGTGTATAAAGCGTGTAGATAGAAAATACATCACTACAATTTGAAATAAATTAAAATGTTTACTACATTCATTCACACAGCAAAGGTTCACGCGATTTGGGAACCCATAAATACTTTATCAAGATAAATAAGAATTTTTAGAATGGAGTTAACAAAAAGGGTTAGAAAAAAAAAGTGTATATCAGGTTTGAAACAGCCGAAGAATTACCAAAACTAATTCTCTTTTTCAATCTCATAGTTAAGAATTTTGTATATTTCGTGAAGCATGATTAAGTATATTGAAACAGGTCCGATCTTTAGAATGAATTGCAATGACATTCTCGGTATTTTTTATTTTTTGTATAGTGTAAAAGGACATTGATTATTTTTTTGATATCTTTGTAAGGAAATAAAATAGTGAAAACAATGTTGTGTTGGATAACTGATTTATTTTGTGATTCCCAATGACGATACAGACAAGGTATAATGTGTTGTAATCTTTAGATACCAAATATCTGTGATAAATAGTGCAAAGATATTAATATGATACGATTAATTAAATAAATAGTTATTTAGAATGGAAAACATTATGTTTTTTTTAATTATTTTTTTATTTAAATACACATTCATAAAACAAAATCTATATTTTACTAAGGTTTCGATACATTATGTGGGTACCTACTACATTTTAAAACTGTTTCTACATTACAAATATATATTATTGAAACAATATTTCTGATTAAGATTAAGACTGGATACATTATGATATATGCAATTTTCATGTACTTTTAATTTGCAACAGGTTTTGTAAACATGATAAAAAGCTGTAGTTATTACCTATTATTTGAAATATTGAATCAGACAATGTTTTCCAATGTAACCGACACTATCACGAATATTTATTCATACATGTTTATATTATCTCACGCGATACACCATAACAAAGCTCACACAATATAATGGTCAATAAAATTCACTGTATTTACATTCAATTAGAAATAATAGAATACAATAAACTAAGCTATAAAGTAAAATATACATTTTGATAATACTATGAATAGACTAGACATAAATAACAATGAGTCTTGACTAAAATATTATTTTATTTATAAAGAGTACTATGTATTCCGTTCGATACGTGTCACAAGGTTATACAAGCGCCTAACGCTTTATATTTAGTCAACAGGCACATTATATAGACCGGTGTCCCACGGCGATGGCAAATGGAGGGGAATTATTTCAAATACTGTAGATAGACAATTTTGCTGAAAGAAGTTAGAAGACATCATTTTTATTTTGAAAACAATTTAAACTACACTCAAATTGCTTATAGAACCAAAATGATGTCTTCTTGCGGTGTAATTGTCTATCTACAATATTAAGGTACTTCACCTCCTTATGATATCCTTGTACCTGCTACGCGGATGCGTATACTGTATATAATATATATTGATGATCACACAATTTTTTAAAATAGAGCCGTTATTGTCACAGACATTGCGATTACATGAACTAAAAATTTAGCCTCATAAGATAATGGGACGAAATAATATAAATGTTATCGCAGCAGCGCGAATGCTTGTGTTTTGATATTAAAATATAAATTATCTACCCGTCCAACAACTATCTCTATGTCGTCATAAATCTAACATTTATAGCATAATTACTAAGCTCATAAAGTGCCACTAATCATTTTGAATCTAAAAATAATACTGTAAGTTTAATATTTATTACTGTTAAATATTCAATCGATTATACATAATTGTTTCTTATTAGTTTATGTATATTTTTGTACCTATGTTTGACTTGTTTTCTTTTACTAATAAGTCACAAAAAATGTGCAGTGCCATAATTGACATTATGTTCACATTCGTGTAGTTTTCGTCAGGACCGTGTTTGCAAGCATCAATTATTGCTCTTCTAAACAGTTCAAAAAATATTATGTGTAAGCACGGAACTCTCTTTCTTATTCTCACAGCCTTTCCAATGAAGGAATATCACATAAAATATAATATGCATCCATCCAATTAAGTACCTGGTTAGCAGGTTCTAAAATATCCATGAGATATAAAATATCAATGAGCACCAAAATGAAAAAAATCACGAAATTTTCTGGCTGTTTTATTGGTGTATATTGAAGTTTTCGAAAACAATGTTAGCATAGAAATTATAACATCTACGAACCTGTTACCTTCGCAGACAAGTATGGTCTATCATACTTTCGTAACAGGATTTTTGCTAAGCGAATATATACTCTAACAACATAGCCAACTCACTTCGACCGACACTTTGTAAACGCACAATATATTATCCTATTTAACAATAGCTGATTTAGATGCAGTTTATCTGATGTAGTACGTATAATACTCCGAGGAATACGAAAAATTAAAAGTACGATAAGTCTTTTTCTTAGGAATGGGTATAAATCGTAAGAATACCTACTTCATTTTATTTTTGTTTCATAATACAGCATCAGTTGCTAAGAACATCTCTGTGTTCTACACATTTTATCTTTGGCGCGAAGGAAATACTTATATGGTAGAGAACATTTACAATAATTTGTAAAATTATAATAATCCATTTAAATCTAGTGCATCCATCATTTCAATCTTGCATCTCTTTTTGTAATATGCAAAAAGCTTAAATCACTGGGAATATTTAAAATTATTCTAAATGCCTTAGTGGTGCATCTTCATTACAATCACATTTGTTCAGCAGCATTTTATGCACACATGTCTTTATTTACTATGATGGTAGTTCATTCAACTTTATCAGTTTCCTGCAACAAGAAGTGCATGATCAAGCTAAAACCGTACCAATACCTACTTGTCATTGATAAGATTACATGTTATAAGTATGAATAATACCTGCAGTAGTCTGGTGGCAATGTCATTGTTTTGTACCATAGCAACACAGTCAGAACAATACTCCATGTTCTGAGAGGACCAAATAATAAAGCCATCGTCCCATATTCCAGCCAGAAGAAATATGCTAAGAGCAGCTGAATTGACAATAAGAATATGAATGGAAAATGTCTTACTAATAGCTTAAAGCCTCTCACATAGTAGGCAAATAGACGATTTTCTAGACAATATGCCAATACAAAGACCAAGGGTATATGAACAAACATGAGTTGTACACTGCCATACATATATGTGAATGGCTCTGGTAATAAAGTGCCTTTGATAACAATACCCCATGCAAATACGACACCTAAGTAACCATCTATTAGTTCACCAATTGCCCAAGGCCCAAACGGAATATAAATTGCATAGAGAACAATGGGATAAAATATCCTATCAATCTTGCTTAAGAGCCATACTCTTCTCAAAATATGTTGGCCTAATCTTCTGCGATACTTGGGTGGTTGCTTTTGAAGCCTCAACATCACTAACGGTAAAACATTTATCAGAAGCAATGTAGCAAATATTGCCTGAAACTGAAAAGAATATTATCAATTATTTAATTCAAATTTTGAAATATTTTTGACATAAACAGATACATACCACAGCTCCTGCATTCACCATAAGCAAAATTCTTGGAGTCATTTCGAAATTCATCAGGGAACCATCTAAGGAAAATGGATGCTCCACAATCATCTCTTTATCTAATTCATCAATAGCTTTTACATACAGATAATGCAATCCAGTTTTGAATAAATGAGGCAACCATTGACAGACATATAATGGACCCTCAGTATGTCTACATTTCATCCAACTCTCTTTATCAAAAGAAATTTGGACGCTAGTAACACTGACATCACTGAATGCCAATATTCTTATGTGAGTTGATTCTGGAATAAGGTGTAGGGGCTCACGTCCTGGCATCAAATATCTTGCATGTTTAGGATTTGTAACTAAAACAAGAGGCCAAGTATTGTGTTTTTGATCAACAAAAGAGAAATGTCCATGATCTATTGCTGCAAGGCGGAACATTCTGTTATCTTTCCAGTCTCCCAACTCAAGTTCCAGATAACCCCTCCTCTGTTTTGTATACATTCTTGGCACAAGCCCTCCCATGGAATGTAAATGACCGCACACATACACTTGTGACCCGTAGCTACTCCCCATTAGTTGACGTAAGTCTAATCTCTGTGAATTCTTCTCCAATGATAATATGCAGGATGTAGGGTAATGTCCAAACCATACAATGTGATCTGCTTTTGTATCAGCTTCATTTTTTAGTTTTTGAACTGTTTTTTGTTCTTGCTCATCTAGAAGTCCTATGAAATTAAACGGCCTCCTTATACCTGGATCCGGACATGCATCAACACCCAAAAATGCAACACTGACTCCATTTTTATTTAGAAAATAAATATAGGACTTTGAATGCTTCTGTCCCTGAACTGAATAGTTTCGGAAATAATTTTCTTGGGAATTCAATGTACGGACGTTGAAGTTGTCTGCAATTATAAATAAAAGGAATAATTAAAATCTATATTATTAAAAAAACTTAATTCAGGCAGCAAAGTCATACCATGATTCCCTCTTATATCTAACCATACAGTTTCGTCCGTAACACCAGATTCTCTAATAATGTTATGGTAATACACCCATTCTGTTTTAACTTGTGAGCTGCCCAAATTATCCTTAGCCTTCGCATCTGTGAGATCACCAGTGGCTAACACAATAGCCGGCTTTATCCTCCTTACAGTGTTATCACAAAATTGTTGAAACTGTGATATCCTTCCAGGATCACGAAATATGCTAATATGAATATCAGAAATCTGAAAAATAATTCATTTTATACCTATATTTTTTCCTTTCTTAGAATAAAGATAGCATGTAGTGTTATAAGCACTTTTCTTTGTTTCAATAAATGCGTCATATATCTTTGTATTAAGTAGGTGACAATAAGTATCAGTTTGTTTTCTTTTATTAGAACAACTATTATAATAACTACATAAAAATTTAAACTTACTTGCAAAAACCACACAATGTTCTCAGTAGAATCTGTGATTTGACCATATTTAGTACCTAAATATTTTGTAAAGTTTATTCCTTCGTTTTTATTTTCAGTATAAAAATTATGGTCCGTCGCTATTATATTTAGTAAGTTTGCCATGAAAATTGATAATAATAGTAGCAAACAAAGAACCCAAATTGCAGCTTTTGAAAATATCATTGTTCTTATATTTTTACGTTATCATGTGATGCAATTTAATTTTAAAAATTATCACCGAGTCCAATACACTCTCGCTTTTAAATTGTCTTTTTGACAATTTAATTGTAATGTTACCAGGTTACCAGTAACATGAATTGTTGCCAACAAAGTCACAGACTAAGAAGTAAAAAGTAAAAACATAGTGAATTCTCCACAAAATCTGGTATAGGTCTACCAGAATCTCATGGCATTTTGGGAAATTTGAATTTACGCATTGCAACACTGGGGTAATTGGATGAACAGATTTTGATACTTTCAATAATTGTAATTATTTATTATTTCAAATTTACATTATTTTTTTAGTACAACTTTTTAAATAAATTACATAATGTTTTAAGTAAAAATATAAAGGTTATTTAAACATTAAAATTACTTCAAAATTGTACTTTTAGATTAATAGCCAATTAAAATAGGCAAATAAGATTTTTTTCAGTTTTAAATTATAACATACATACGAGTCTTACGAGTATTTATTATATAGATGGAGCGCTGGTACTTTCAAAACGTAGATAAAAATAGTGGTACTAAGCCACCAGTTTCGTTTTAATTCTCTCTTCTTGTTAGTTCTCACTTAATCAAACAACTTTCAATTTCCAAATTGTAAGTAGTTTGATTATGAGTCGGTTTTATTTAAATAATTACTAGATTCGATAAATGTAATACGAAAGATGCAAGATTGTATAATAAAAACGTATAATTTTATTTCCAGTCTACTTTATTTCATTAACACTTTAGTCAGAGCTTACTTCTAAATACTCTTCCTGTAAATCTTCTGATGAAGACAAAGGAATAATAATAAACCGTTCCTTATCTAATATCTCTGGAAACTCCTGTAAATAGGTATTTAATGCATTACTGTTTAGTTTCAAAAAATGATATCAAAATATATACGATAAAACACATACACATATCTAACACTAACAAAAAAAATGAAGTATCAAAACTATTCACTCCGACTTACTTGTTAAAACGATGTCGATTTTAAAATCGACGATTTTGTTTAAATTTGACTAAATTATTCACGGATCTGGTGATAAACCTTGTAAACAATGTTTCGCACTTGTGATTGTAGAACTAATTTGTACATTTTCTCTAAGAAAGGATAGAAATCTTAAAATATTCACATTGAATGACATAACTCAAGTTTTGAATCAGCTGTTCATCGATGGTATTGCCACATAAAAATCATTGTTTTTTTTTTAAATTTTATGCCATGAGATTCTGGTAGACCTATATGTAGTTTGGACCCTGGGCAAAAATACCATCTAATGGTTAGCGGATTTTCTAGTGGTTTAGAAGTTTCCAAAAATTAATATATTTTAATGTCTTCTCTATTAATTCCGATACAAAGAGGCATGCCCACTCCCCATATAGATATCAGCCACAGCTGCCCACATTTCAAAATACACTAATTGAAAAGGATTGGGTGCAATAAAACTTGGGGATTGGAAGGACGAAACACTTTTTATCTTCTCTTTACTCTAGTTTTATCGGTTTGAGGTCAAGACTATAATGTGCGACTGATGGGAGCATTTATTTATTTCAGTGAAGTTTAAATGATTTCGTACTAGGTGTCTTTTTTTTTCTATTTATTATATATGAGGGTTTGATCACATAGATAATACCACCCTCGAAGATACACTTAAAATGACAAAAAGACAATATGATTAATACATACATACATGCTACACTTAACAATTATTATGGTAATATAAACCTGCTTATTTTCTACGTCTCATAGCCGTAATTACAAATTTGGTCAACAATTTTGCTTCTTCCCATAGTGAGAAAGCCAAAATATAGTTACACCTCCCAGTCATTAACAGATCATTGCCAAATTTTTCAATAAACTCTGTCCTTTCCTTTTCAATTCGAACACATTCCATTAAAATATGGTAGACATCTTCTACTACATTACACTCTGCACAGTATAGAGAATTAGTTTTACCCATGAGGTGAGCAAAGCTATTTAATGGAATATGTCCTGCTCGTAATCTCATTAAGGTTATTACATCAGTTCTTGATAGATCGGATCTGTCAAACCATGGAATTTTAGGAAGTTGAGGCTGTATTGTCTTGTACCAAATTCCCTTGGTCAATGATCTTTCATCGAAGTATTGCATCCACATATTTCTACATTTTTCTTTTAATAAGGGCAAGTAATCGTTGTGGTAGGGTAGCCAGTTCATATGGATACCATCTTCAAGGGCTTGTTTGGCTAATCGATCCGCTACTTCGTTGCCCGGCAAACCAATATGCGACGGTATCCACTGATACTAGGTGTCTTTTAGGACAGGATTCTCTCATCTATATCTGGAAACCATTATTTTGTTGGTTGAAATGCTTATTATAGAGACATCACGCAAAATCATCAGCTTTTAAAGAATTTCATAAACATTACGAACTTAAATAATATAGATCTATCACAACTACACCTTAATCCACAATTCATAAGAGAATTTGAAAATTGGTAACACTTTCATATCGTTTTATATCAAAACACAGACCAACAAAAACAATGAAAATAGTCATGTAACTGTTATTCCAGTGGCTACTTTTTACTATGAAAATTATATTCCTGGAGTATTTCAATAAACGAGTAATACAATCATTGTGGATAAATTGAGATATGATTTTGTAGTAAAAGAGTAAAGTGGGCAGTTTAGGGCCAATTTTGGTCATTTTTCTTTGTTATTTTTACTTAAAAAATGTTTCACACTTTTTATTTAATTTGATTAAAGGCAATAATGAATCAATCAAAACACATCTTTTAAAGCGTAGACCGATTCCTATCTTAAAAAAGCCAAAACAAACAATCACTAAAAACACTATTATTCTGGGACGTTTCTTAACTTCACGGTTATAGTGAAACTATAACGATATAGATTCTAATTCATATACATTGTATGGTATGCACGTTTCCTCACGATGTTAAGGATAACATGATCGTCATCAGCAACGCTGTTATCTTTCCGCGGGTTCGATCCCCGCACCGAGAGAAATGGTTGTGCGGCCCACAAATATTTCTTCCGGGTCTGGGTGTTTGTGAGACCGAAAAGTCTCTCGTAGTTCCAGATACCCGCGACACAAGACTCGATCTTAGTGTGGGGTCAGAACTATGTATATGACTGTTGGGTGTTATTTATTACTAACCGAAAGTATATTTAGCTATTTTCCTTTTAAAACGAGTTTGACTGGTATTAAATAGTTCTAAACAATTTATTTTTATTTTTCTTATAAATAATTCCTGCATGTTGGACACCCTGTCAAATGTCAGCCAAAAGGAGAGTAGAAAAAGTTGGCCTTTTCTGAGCCTATGATTTTTATTTACGTTTTTGAAGTACCAGCGCTCCGTCTATATTATATTCTCGTAGATTTTTCCATATGAAATACGGAACCTGAGATTTTACAGTGAAACGGGGTGAATCGAAACTTAGGGACAAACAGAAATACACTGAACATTTTACATACTCCGTCCTGGTGGAACATTTTACATACTTTTTAAAATAGCGGCCATAATATTCTATTCCCACTATTAATGTAGAATATCAGACCAAAGGATCCCTCAGATATCGATTGGAGACCAATCGGACCACGAAAAACGAATAAAATTTGCTCGTATTTGCTAGATTTTTCTCTACTGTTTCCCTTCTATACGTCATAGCGTGATGATATATAGCCAGTGGCGGCGTAAAGGGGGGGCGGAGGGGGCGGTCCGCCCCGGGTACCAAGCACCAAGGGGTGACAAAGACAAGTCACTCGAACACCCACAGAAAGCACACAAAATCTACCTTTATCCAGAAATAACTACCAACCTTTGTATCCTAGCTACTTGTATACTAATAGCATATTTTGAAGTTTATTGCAACTGTAATTATTTTTTTTAATATAATGTCTCTAAAAGAACGAATTCATGTTGCACTTAGTCTGATCTCATAGGCAAGTTAGGAAAATTCGGTAGCTGTGCCTCGTAATGGATAAATTTGAGACTATCAGCTTGCACGAGTCTCGGAGAGGGCAGGTGGAGGTCTCTATCAGCTCCTGATGAAGTATGTTAGAGTTGTCTTGTCTAGTCGGTGGAATGTTCATGTCCATGTCAAAAGCCTGAGACCGAAATTAGTCAAGGCAGCAGACGCATTGTCTAGCTTAGGGCTTCCCAAACTGAGCGTCACGAAGCCCTGGGGTGTTGCAGCATTGTCCCGGGGGCGACCGAGTTGAGTGAGCCAAACTGGAGCCCTGTTTTGGGAAGCTATGCTCTGAAAAGCAAGCACATTCTTCCCATTATATTATCAGTTAACCAAAAGTAAAAGGGATATATCTGTTTTTTTTCTGGCTCCGGCTGTACGTGGGAGATGTGCGATCGATGGCCTTTTACAGTTTTTTGTATATATCATAGATAGCAGACGACCATACGATTCACGTTATGGTAAGTGATCACCGCCGACCATAAACATCTGTAACACTTTAGGGCATAGAGATGCGTTGTGACTTTTAAGGGAATACGCTCTTTTCTTGAAGGTGGCCGGATATTTATCCAGAAATGCTGCTTGTTTGCAATTGGTTCTCGGTATTTGTTGTACGTAGAAGAAAATGTCAGGAGAAGGTGGTAGGTCTCTCATATGTGAGAGGCCATCTGGGTGGGTACCACCGCAGTGTCTATTTATCCCGTCAAATAGCAGTGTAAACGCACTGTTGTGTTTCGGGTTGAAGGGCACTGTAGCCAGAGTAACTACTGGACATATTGAGACTTAACATCTTATGTCTCAGGATGGCGAGCGCAGTGGAATGCCAAGCATTGCTTTGTAATTCAAGGTGTTGTTTGGTTTTGCTACTGTTCATGAGCGGTCGTATCGCTTACCACAAGGTGAACGGCATGCTCGTCTCGCCATTCATAGCAATAAAAAAAAAAAAAAAAGAAGGTACTATAGTGGTATTTGGAGGTTTGGCGTGTTGTACGTTGGCGGAACTCAGCTGCAGGGAAAATTCCGAACATCGAAAAGAACTCGGTCGTCGATGAATGATGATTTGACCTGCCCGACGTTGAAATCAGTCGAAAGGGAAAAGTTAGTACTGGGGTGCCCCTGCCCAAAGAGGGGTGCAATGTTCCACGTGGAGCCGAACCGGCGCCTTAGAACGTTGCAGACCCGACGTGATATATCGCCTCGATCTGTTGAGCATACCAAGTTTCTTTGAGGCCAATTCGAACAAATCCCGTTTCGGTTGAATGAATGAAGCAGACTGTGCTGTTCACAGACTGTGAGACTGGCCGTCTTGAAGGAGTGGTACCCTAAGATGGACAATCATCCCAGTGCTGGTGATTGGACCAATCTGGCATCCTGTGCGTCCTTTTTTTACCAGTGGCCGAACAGGCGCCACGGCATGTTGCGGTCCATCTGACACCGGTCCTATCGGAGCACGGCTGCTTCGTCAGATATCTGTGGCGGGTGGCGAGAATGGATGAAACCGCTGTGTGTCATCATTGTGAAAAGTACCAGGCTCTTTCGGAGTGCCCAGCTCCTACTCCATGCAACCATCAGAGTAGACCACTCGTTCTCGGCCCTGATTCCCTCCATGGTCGAGATTCGGAGGTCTTCGCAAGCGATGTTCTCGTTGCGAGATTGTGATCTCTACGCATGGGATCGCGAGGTGAACGATCCCGCTTGAAAGGCTTGCCGGGCAATAAACGGCTGAACCTCTGCGGCACCTCTACCCTATCGTAGGGTGTAGGAATTTCGCTACGGTATTTCTTGCCCGTCATAAGAGACGACATAATAGGGTTAACGGGGACGCTGGGCGTACTGTCTAGGGGGCGGTGCGCCCTTACCTAGTACCCAAAGCAACTTGTTGATATGAGCGGCAGGGTGCATGGCTTCATCTCTGACGTAGACGACCATTTAAAACCAAACCAGCAATGATTTTCTGTAGGGCGCTGATATAGATCACGCGCTTCTCGCCTTGTGATGTCTGGGGCCGCCCATAATGCGTGTGACGGTCATCTAAGGATTTTTAGTCGGTATGCTGGCGTAGGTTTTGTGAGGAACCCGGCTTGGCCACAACATCCGTAACGTGCCAGGCTGGAAGGCCAGTGACACTAACATACAATTCCAGCCGCCTCCAGGGCAGCAAAAGGGGAGCATAACAGCTTCCTTTCAATAAAAGTCAGATTTTATACGTGCACGATACATCCGGTGTAGGTGTGTAAACACAAACTCTTCAGTTTTAAGTATATAATATTACCTTTGGTCGAAATACAAGCCATTGCATATGATCACTACCGTCAATTTGGAGTTTACAGTACGGAATTTTACATAATAAAGTAAACTAATCAAAAATACAAATTAATCAAAAATCATCATAGCGGTTATAATAAAAATTAAAATGTTATCATTTTAATATAACGCATGTTTATCGCAATTAAACGAATTATTTGTATTAAATTTCTTCATTACAATTACACAATTACAAATATAATACAATTATTAAACCAATATCCAGACGCAGAGACTCAAGCAGCTCGTAAGTTTAATTTAAATCGATTTCTTGTAAAGGTTTTACAGGCGAGAAGAGCATACGGCCCGACTGATGATAAGAGGTCCCACATCAGCATACCGATTATAATATACCTTCGGTGGCCGTCGCGCACTCTTTTAGGTGAAACGTCATCACGCCATGGCACCCATACAGCCACTGGTAAAGGACTGTGCGTACTGCCGCAAATGGTCTAATGAAAAGCACTTGGATAATCCAGTCTGGAGCGCCACTAGGTACCACTCTGGGGACTGGTAGATCTCCTCAAAACGGTGAAGGAAAACTTCGTAAGGAAACCCGCATACGATAGCGGTTTATAAGAATTTCTATGGTATATAAGTCCGCCAATCTGCACTAGGCCAGCGTCGTGAACAATATGGTCTAACCACTCTTAATCGTACTGTCGATTGTAGAGTAGGCCCGTGCCCTGCAGTGGGACGTATATGAGGATGATACAGAGATCTCCTCAATGGGACATTACCTCCCGCCAGTATTTACAATACGGGAGGGCTTTGACATCTATTTCTCAAAAGAATAAACCAGTCAAGACGGAGACCACCTCATGATAAATTGCTATGTTATACGGATCAATTTTAATTTGAGACTTTAAAATGGTCGTTGAAGTTCCATCAACTATCCAAAAAAATACCAAGACACTATTAAAGCACGGAGAGTAACCTTCACACGCTCCACCATTACGTGGGACCCTGTAGGTGGCCCTCTCCAACTTCCTAGGTCCATGTTAACAAACGGCCTCAAATAAGTAAATAGCCCATACGCAACATTTTTTTTTTATTTGCTATGAATGGCGAGACGAACATGCCGTTCGCCTGATGGTAAGCGATACGACCGCTCATGAACAGTAGGAAAAGCAAACAACACCTTGAATTACAAAGCAATGCTTGGCATTCCACTGCGCTCGCCATCCTGAGACATAAGATGTTAAGTCTCAATATGTCCAGTAGTTACTCTGGCTACAATGCCCTTCAACCCGAAACACAACAGTGCGTTTACACTGCTGTTTGCCGGGAGAAATAGACACTGCGGTGGTACCCACCCAGATGGCCTCTCACATATGAGAGACCTACCACCAGTAAAACATGAGTGATAGGACCCCTTAATGTAAAAAGCGTAATGTTACTGTTTCATTTATTAATATCCCGAAAACCTTAGTATATTTATCTCAAACACTTAATCAAAAAATACCAAAGTGCAGCAAAATAAGAAAATCTCTACATATAAAGTCTCGCTAAAACTTTTGGTGTTCAAATATTCGTGGAAATCCAAGGAAGGTCTAAACGGTGAGAAAAAATGGTTGCCTGTAAAGTCGGTTTTACGGGCGAAGATTTTACGTGACAACGTCTTTTTCTCGGTAGAATATTTATTGATATGAATATAATTAAATTAATCACTCAACTATAATTAGATCATAGTTGAGTGGGAGAGAGACGCAAGGCATTCGGCGGGCCTCTCTCTCGTTCGGTGACTCATCGTAACGTTACCGGGCGTTACACTTTTTCATAAGTGACTCCCAGCCGCAACCTAATTTAAGACGTTGTCACGTCAAAAATAGAATAATTGCGAGGAAAATGCTAAAAACGCCAATTTTTTTATTGTTCAAGCGTGATAAGTCCAGCCAATAACAGATGATCTTTGTTTGGATGACGGTAAAAGATGGTCAAGCTTAATCTACCTACCAACGTAAAATGATCTTTTATTTTTCCTTTTCGGCTCTGTACTTTATGTAAAATGCATGGACGGTAAAATTATCTATCTTGTTTATATATTACGTCCATGATCGTTCCATTGTATTTCATTGACGGCTGACGAAATAGAACAAAATTCAAAAATGGTGTATATAATATCTATATACAGCTTCATTTGCGTAATTTTATTAAATGTATAATAAAACGATGTCCATATCGACAAAAATAGCCCATAGTTTTTTGAGATTATTGCAACAGTTTTAAAGAAGGTATACTCTATCGAAGCGTTTTGCCGGAGTACATCAAAATATATCGAATTATAATCATTTGTTTCCATAAAGGACATTGCTTTTTGAATTAATACTTTTAGGTGCGCCGGGGGACAAATTTAAATTCCGCATCAGTATTGTTTTCAGACACCAGATTAAAAAAATATTGGTAGGTTGATGCCGTATTTAGACATTATAATGAAACGATATGCATATTTTTATTTTAACTACGTCACCTGGAAAGGCAGTATGAAGGTTTTATTTATTTATTCGTATTTGTACTCGTATATATACTCTTCTCAAATAAATAAAAGTAATTCACAGAAGCGCGTGGTTGTCCGTTGGTAACGTACCAGATGCCAGACTGCCAACAAGTTTACGATGGTCACGGGTTCAAATCCCAGATCACAATAAAATCCGCCAACCCGCACTAAGCCAGCAGGTTGAATTATATGATCTAATATAATAACAGCACTATTTGTTTTCTCTCCGCAAGGAAAAACTAAACATGTTGTTCATTACAATGCAATGAAATAAATAGGTATTAAAATCTTAGACTTTAGGCAGTATTGATGGCAAAAAATATGGCGATACAAAGTTAGCCGGGTCAGCTATCATATACACATTATATTAATCGATTTCAATAAATGTCCTCGGAGTAGTAACAGTGTTATAATATCTCCGTAGCAAAATAATGATTTAAATCTGGAGAGATGGGATGGAATAGAATATAAGGTGGATAAAATGGGACAGAAGAATAGGTATACTATAGGATTGGATAAGCAGTTTAGAGAACGGCAGTCATATTGATTTTAAATAAAATATGGACTGGAATCTGTATTTGCACCCGGGCGAAACCGGGCTGGGCCACTAGTTATTTATATTATTAATTTTGTTATATTAAATGTTTGCTTCTTTCTTTGCTTACGGCCCCTCGGTCCGAAGCTAGAGCCCCCTAAGTTCAGAGACCCGTGGCACTTTGCCACCCTGTTAGTTACGCCATTGTAGGAACGCTAAAATCTAAATTTACTTACTCACAATCTCACTGTGTGTCAAATATATCTACCAAGTCGATAAAAGTTACAGTTGCCGATTGGATCAAAGTATCCAAATGTTCTCTAATTATAGAATATAAATAAACCAGGATCGAATTTAGAATTTAACAATTTTATGTAATTATAAACTACTCGCATTTAGTTTATTTTAACAAAAGAATTGCTTGCATTTGTATGTATGTAATTAGAAGGCACTATAGGACTCTCAACTAGAACCTTCTAAAAACTTTACCAGTGTGCAATAGCAATGTCACCATAGGGGGAGTTACTTCCCAGAATTTGATCCTGATTAGCAATCTTGTCGAATTGTGTATTACATGTTATTCTAAAATTCATCTGCTTTGAAATACGCAGTCTCAGTTTTCATCAAAGGCGGGCTTGTGACTCCTTTCAGCATTTTTATTCTATATCGTATAGTTTCGGATTTGGCCATCTAAGCTCGCCATCCTGAAGTCTGAATATGTCCAGTAGTGACTCTACAGTGTCCTTCAAACCGAAGCACTACAGTGCATTTACACTGCTGTTTAGTTTCTTGGGAAACGTGACGCACAGTATGGGTTACACCGGATATCTGTACGAGTATACACGATTGTGCCGTTCAGGGCATCCACGTTGTTCTGGATAGATATCTGTAATCTATCCATTTTGTTTTCGTGCTTATACTCACAATTTAAATGCAGATACTAACTAGGTAGGTATTTACTATGTGATTTAAAACAAAAATAAAAAAGATCAGGCCTAAAGCCCCTTCATTCCTGGCGTCCTCCTGTAACTGCGCCCTACTGCACTGCAGGCTGCAGCATATACATTTTACTACAATTTCACCTTATAGAGGAAAACAGTATGAGCACTTGTGTAAAATTGTGATATTGAAAGGATCCAGAAGTTAATGCCCCAGAATCACGATGTCCCTGATAGCATCCGATCCTTTTTCTAATAGGAATACCAAAGTAGAACTCTTTAAAATGTGCTAATTTTATCGATAGTTTCCCTTTGACACATTATGAGAAAGAAACAATTGTGCCTCATCATGTGCCTGTTTTCCACTGATCCATAGCGCTAAATGCTAACAGAAATCTGATGTCCATACAAATATCATAAAAATCTACACTTATTCAATAGTCTCCTACAATGTACCTAAGTAAATGTTATCCTCATCAAAGTGTAATGACCACCATTATGCCTTAGGCCATAAAAAGAGATTAGGTACTCTTCTGTAATCATTTAGGGGCCATCCATAAATTATGTCACACGAATTTCAGGAGTTTTTGGCCCCTCCCCCCTCCTTGTTACAGCTGGTCACATTTGTGGACCCCCCTACCTTGTTATAATACTAAGATACAAATAATATATTTTCAAAAAATGTGAAGTCTGAAAATTTTGGACCTCTCCCGTCCCTTGTCACACTTTGTCACACTTGGTTGACCCCTCCCTCCCCCTTAACGTGTGACGTAATTTATGGATGGCCCCTTAGTTGTGAACTTAGTTTACAACGAATATGCAAAACTACTGATAAAAAGACAGGTAAGTATGTATGCATAATGCACTGGGTGGCTAGTCTATCAAACGTGAAACATTCAAGATGATTCAAGAGTATCGAATTATTGTATTTGGAAAATATCTATAATATAATTAAACATAGCTTCGCTTCGTCGTTATTATTCCTATTTCCTACGCTTTGACTTTTCTGCCAGGAACTGGTTTGATTGAATTGTCATATAAAATATAATATTTTATAAGGTATTCGTTTGCCAAGAAACGGGGTCTCATCCGTAGTTTTCTGCGGTCCTGCTAATGCTTTGAGTCCCTCATGCCCACAGACTCATGCCTTACATAGCCGTAACAGTTCAGACAAAGCTATACCTATTACCTACATATTATGTATTACAAGTACTAATCATGTGAAGATCGTTTTTTTTTTGTTTACCTATTGAGATGTTATAAGTTGTGAGATCTAACAAGTTAGAAAATGTAATATGAAGTTTTAACGTGGTAAGATTATCCGTGTGCATTTTGTACGCAGAATGACGTTCGTACGCGAACCGTACAGTGTACACTACGCGGAGGCTCGAGCCTACACCGGGCCTCGGCCGGTACCCGCGCGCCACTATCTTGCCGCATTCCACCGAGTCGAAACGGCGGCGCGCCCCACGCGCGTGCCTTTGCCGACCCACGCGCCCGCTTCGCTTCACTCAGTCGTTCTAGCGCGCCCATGGACTTCGTGCGCCTCGACGTCAACCTTCGCGCCGTTCACTCGTGAGATCGCGCGACACAGTGAAGTGAAGTGCCAATGGATGCGGTTTACGGAGTATAGTGTACGTGTGTTCAGCGGCATTGTATTTGTCTATTCATGGTGAGTGGTGTGGACGTCGACGGCGCCGTGAATTGCCGCAGTAGATGCGCGCGCTTTCACGTTGCGACCACTTTCATATCATACGCATAGCTCGAATTCCGCGCGCCCGCACCGACCGCGCAGCGGCCGCTGACCCTGCGCCCGCGCGCTCTTCCTCTACACCACCACCGTAGTCAATGTCGACCGCGGTCGCCTCTGACCGAACTAACATAAATGTCACCAACAACGCCTACACCCGCCTCATGTCATCTACGAGAGCCCATCTGAAAAACTAAATAAAAACACACGCACACACAAGGAAAACATATGTTTTATAGCTAAATTATAGACAAGTGTTCCGCTTGATTACGCTTCCACAATCCGCAGGTTTACTATATAGGTAATAAGAAACTATTGCTTTTAACCGAAACCGATTTCAATTAACAGTAAAGCAAAGATCCATGCTAGATCATCAACTATAAATCGGTCTCGTTCGCGACTATTTAAACATAGTCTACTATCTATAACATGTTCAGTAAATGGTACGTACTACGCATGGAACCTTCATGCTGCTGTGTACACAGTACACACGTCATGACAAATAAAGTATTCATTAGCGTATGCAAAATGAATCAGACTAGTGCATTATAAGAGTTGCAAACATGAAGAACATTTAAAGGTTGTTTAATATAATACTAGAACCCTTAGATTCCGAAGATATCTAAATAAAACCTATTGGCCAACTAAACCTTTCTATCTCGATTTTCGACAACAATAATACCATAATGATTACACAAGCCAAAATGCCATGTAACAATTATTTTTGTCAGCTCATTATTGTTGTTTTGCAAAACTGGTGAAACTAATTGAAAATGGTAGTAGGTGATTACATTCATGCACTAATATCATTTCATTAGGAAAAGTCGCAATTAAACCTGCTTTGCAGCATTTCACTACAAATAACATCTTAAGATAATGCACCTGCAAATAATTAAAATAACTATATCAATCATGTTGTTTACCTACATGTTATTAATAATCATTTAGCGCATACATACATTTTCCTGAATTAAGATGATATCTGTAACAATTATACTATGTATCATAATTCATAACAACAATATACGTAGTTTGCACATAAACCAGTAATACAAAGTATAGACATATTTTTCTATAATTATAAAATTATCTACTATTTTCATATCGGTAATCAAAGTTTCCGCATATTTACTACGAGCACATTTAGGTTAATATTTCGTTTTTGAACAACTTCTTCATGAGTCATTACGCTATCATGTTAACCTGTATATAGCGGAACGTACTCAGGACTAGCTCATTAATCTATCAGCACAGTATGATTGATAAAGCAAATGATTCATTAGCTCGTAATAAACAGCTACGACCGCGACCGCATTCCTTCGATAGCACAATGAGTAGGAAAATAAACGTATATATATTCATTATTCAACAAACGCTGAAATCTGTTTAAATACTTCATATGTTTAAGCTTCTTTTGCGAAATATTATTTAGATAATTAGGGTCGACTTCTTATACTTTATAAACATTAGAAAATAAATATACTTCATTCCATGTATAGTATTATAAAACGTACTATACTAGATAAACCAAACTAGACTACGTTTAATATCAATTAGGGTAATACAACACAAAACTCGAATTACGATATCGTAGGCGTGGTGCGTATGATATACTGATTAAAGCTTAAATTTATTGGACACTTACAATCTATTAAAGACTAAATAAATATAAGTAAACAAAAAGACAGGACATTGCACCATAGCGACACGGTACATGAAATATAACAATACAAATTGTATGAACCAGCAGGAAGGGGAAGTTGTAAAATTACAATGTCATTTGAATTCTTTAAATGCAACTAACATCTCACAAGAATGAAGAAGTAACGAAAAATTTAAAAGGAATACAATGGAATACGGATATAGGATTTAGACTGCCAATCGGATTACATCGTCAATAAATGTATACTGAATAAAATATCACTACAAATCTACGTACATAGATTGATGTTAGTATCCTATTTAAGTTATTACAGTATTCGAACATTGAAGTGGCTATACGGTATTTATCTATTTCTACCTGTCCTTCCACCCTTACATGAGACCCGTGAAGTTTTCTTTTTCAGAAATGGTTTAGACTAATTTGACCTATTTATAATTTCACAATCTTCTGCCTGCCTAATATCATCTCATTTGTAATAGGTCTGTCAATTTTAATCTAAAATACAATCATACTACCGTTTGTAGATTTTTGTAGAGGATTCTCATCATTCAGCCTTTCTCGCGGTCTTTTTCGTCATCAAACGATCATTACCTGAGAATTTGCTGTTCGTTTTTTATCAAAACAATCTTAAAGGGTAGTAAGCTAGGGAAGTATTTCTTAATAAGATTTGAAAAGTATTATTTTTGCTTTAATTAGACTTTCCCTTTTCTATATGGTATTGTCTTAACAAGCGCAAGGATCAGCTTACTTTGTCAATATCTTAGATCTTCAGCATCCTCAATTACTACAAGAACATTGATTTATATGAGAATTTCAAACAACACGAAATCATTCTTCCCTGACCGTATCGACCAAGTGCTTTTTGGACCTAACTCTTTCTACCTTACGTTGTGAAAATAAGGTTTAGTACAATGCTTGATTAAAATAACTATTATTTGAATTGAATCTATTTTATTAATAAATTGAATTGAATCGTAAAACAATGTTGTAAATTAGATGTATAATAACGATAACATAAATAAATATAATGTCATGTAAAGGAACCGATATTTACAAAGAAAGAAGACCATCTGGTTACGCTAGTTACTGGCGCTGTCTATCCCTGGGAAAAGATTAAGAGGCAGACCATGGATAAAAAACCAAATGTGCTGCAACGAACCATAATACCATAGAATGTTTATGATAACGATTTCATGAATAGGGCGAAGTGAAAGAAGAATGTGAAGAAGGCTGACCCCACCACCATGTGGGGTTAATAGTCGGGAAGAGAGAGAGAGCGATAAAGGAACCGATATTTAGACAATAATACACACACATAATCGAAAAGCTACAGTTAGCAATTGTACATTATGATAGTATTGGGAACCTACGTTTCGACTCTTGGTAGTATTTTGCTTTTTACTTCGAAAGAGTATTCGCTTAATGATGCCGATATACGTATCGGGTTAGCTTATGTATTACTTACTCTACATCTCTACAAAGGGCGTGCAGACCACGTATTTCAATATATTTTCTATCTATTGTGAGATAAGTTTCAGTCCTCTTCTAAATACATCAAACTACTCTGAGTTTCCCTTACAGTCTTATTATTTTTAACTCACAACTTATATTTTATGGATATGAAAAAATACTCATGCGAACCTATGCTTTAGGTATCAATTGATAAGTAACTTTAACCAGTTCTGAATAATAACAATACATGACAATCAGAACGACTGTTTGCTTGTCTTATATTCCAAAAACGAAGACTGCAAATTGTTTCTTGATAAAAGACATGTTCTCGCTAAAATGTAAACATGCATGCCATAAGGCGAGTTTTGATTCAGATTAAATAAATATTCATAATTTAAATGACGTAATATTTAATTTTAATGTAAAATGTGCCTTATAAATAGTCGACCTGTCCGATTTCAACTGACCTGTTTCATTAGCCATGCGTGGTAATCAAATTGGGAATTTTTATGCGTATTTTGTAATTATTAACATGCATTTCCTTTTGAGAATTCGTACCAATTATAATGGTTATTTGCGGTAATAGTATGGGTTGTAGTAAATATTTATGACCAAAAATTCCTGTAGCAGTAATCCACAATATTCGTAAGTGTCAAAATTGGAGGCGAGATGTCGAAAATTGGAGGCAACCGGCAACGACGGCCTTAGGTATGCGAGGACGCAAGATGCGGCTGGAGTAGGGGGAGGGGCGCTCGGCATCTGAAGGTCGTCCGCATTCCTCGCGTCGCCGTCCGCTGCTACCGCGCTTACGTAGCGCCTGCCCCCCGCCTCGGCTGTTCGCGGCGCTCGCGGCTCGCGGCTCGCTGCTGCCTCCCGCAACGACCGGTCTGCCCTCTCCCCGCTGCGCCTGACCGCCATCACAAACTATCGCGCATTTACTAAAACAAAAAACATGTTCTTATGGCTATCAACTGAAGAACCGCAGAGGTACCGGATGGGATGAAATTTATTCGCGTCTAGTTTTTTTTAACGTGAGCTTGTATTTCTACATTCCAATAAACGTTTATAATAGACTAGAAGCCTGTTCGCGGTTTCACCTGTATTTAATTTTACCAAAACGCTTATCAGGAATGTTAATAGCGAATTTTATCATGCGCCCAAACACGTGCATATTTGTTTTTTGACAAGACAATGTTTACTGAGCATTACTAAGTGAACGAATACTAAAGGCAACTATACTATAATTTGATATGAAGTTTTAAAGTTGCAAAGAGCTTAAATTACTTTTCTAACTCATGAATTGTATCGTCATGCCCTTCCAAGTAATTCCTAATTTTTGTATTAGTCATAGATTGTAGTTAACTACTACTTATGTAAAGGAACCAGAAACATTGCAACGTGTTTTGGATGGCATATAGAATAGTTTTTTTTTTTCATTTTGAGTTGTTATTTACCATCCTAACATTTTATGACTATTTGCCCAACATATCAATAATTGCCCAACATATCATATCAATAATGACGAAGAGGATTCTAATGGCAATTTAATATTCAATGGTCAAAAATCTCACTACAGATTTCCAAAGAAATTATTCCTGACCCTCGCGTTTATAGGTCATCAATGCTCTTGGTAGACCAATGAGCACTTTCTAAATCACAAACTTTATTTCAATCATGTCTATTTAGTTCAGTAGTCAAATTACGTCATCATAAAATATCCGCTATTTATATGCGTAGTAGATTCGTCATTAGCATTTCCTATTTCAACATTATCTATGCAATGCTAACAAAATATAAAAAACAAACATTTATATGTACGCTACTTTGTTAGATAAAATATATAAATTATGAACTAGTAAAAAAAGAATCATACGAATAGCTACAATAAATAAAATATAACGTAAGTAAACCGAACAATGTGCGCGTCAAAAGCAAGAGGGTGAGCAGGTAGCAAAAAGGAGATCTTTTACGAAAAAAAAACTAATGGAATGCACAGATGGCGCAGATCCGACATTCCGGTGCCATGCTGTATAATATTATGTATGTAGGAAGATATTACACCGAACGGATATGACTTACGCACCAAAATTTAATATTTTTATACCTGTCGGTATATCATACAACAAACATGCAGACCACATAACTTCTAGCTAAGTCATAAGAAAATGAGTGTGTGTTTGCGGTACTGTTTTGCGTAAGTATTAATTTATTATCTTAGAAACAAGGACTGGTGTGCTTTTAAAACGATAACACGTGTTAAAAATATCTACGTCTTTAGTAATGTTAAAAATTAAAGGTAACGTTCTTACGTATTTAATGTTTAAAGTTGCTGAGTAAACATAACTTATGCCTATAAATATTTTGCGATAATTTTAACGTGTTCATTTCCAACTTAGGCCTTTTTAATGGCATTGCAAATAGTAACCTCTAATTGTTCCCTAATTAGTGACGTCACGAAACTATATTGTTTGTGGAATAATCATTTATTTTATAAATATTTACGATCATTAAGGTAGTTTACTTAAATGCTTTATATTTTCCACATGTACCTATATGCACAGACAGGCCAGCCTTTTGTAAAATAAATAGTGATTACATTATATTATTCCTACGAAATTAGGGATGACATTAACCTAAATTAACTGGTACCAGATTTTCGAACAATCAATTAATACCACGCCGATTAGACTTAATTTTCTATACTTGAATAGTGATTTTTTTATTAATAAAAAAATTAAACTTACCTTATTGATAAAATATTTTATCTATTAAGTTAATAATTTTGGATGGGATTATGTTTATGTCCCCTGCGACCCCTCTTTTTGGATCGCTCTGTAATACCGAAATAGGTAATTCCCAAATTAAACTTCTGTTATTTTTTTCAACTTGGCTCTTCATCATCCTCCACCAACTAAGATCCACTTCTGAATATAATTATGCGTTGCCCTATGTTTTTCCAGATAATAAATACTATATAAAACATGATTTCCCATCTCATTTGTGGCTGCTAAGGTCTCAGCTGCCTCCACTTCATACAAATCCTTTATTAGACTTTAATATACGTAATTAGCTACCCAGTTCTTATTTTCTCCATAAACCATTGCCACATAATATCACTGTTTTGACGAAACTAAAATATTACGTACCTCTAAACGATGCGAACCATAATCAGGATCTATGACCCCGTTTTACTCCGTATGCTTAAATGTATGATGCTCAGCATTTAGAGTAACACAAAAATAGAGATTTATTACGTTAAGATGCATTTAGTGATATTCTGTAAACAACGTAAAAGTTATTAAGTAGGGAATAAATACAAAATTCTACCGTGTATTTATAAGCGCCGTATAAGTCTCGCCCAGGGCGTGCGTCGTTAATCCTACATCCGCTACTGACTATCTATGTATGTACATAGTGACTCTTGGGTGTATTTATTATTTACACCTTATTTTACAGAATTTCCCAAAATAGACCTTCTATTACTATAAGTTTAGCGGTTAGAAATCTTTTTGTAGACTCTACACAATATTAATTGCTCTGCATAATATGAGTTGCTCTATGACATGGGTCATTTGAGTTATAAGGAACAAAAACAAAACATTTTTTTACTTGAAATTCGTATTCAGACGCTGGTATAGACTAACATATCCAAAAACTGTACAATTCTGTCAAAATAACATACATACACATCGAATATGTTATTTACATCCTTCTTTTGTAGTCGATTAAAAAACACAAATCCCAGTAAATTTCACATATTGATGGGTAGTATAAAAACGAAATTAAAAATGAAATGAGCATTAATTTTGTAACTGAATACTACAACAAATTATTTTGTAAAATTAAATGAAAGTGCAGTTTTAACTATTACAACGACTCGGAAATAGGCACAGACGACGGTCCCTGCCACAGGTCCCTGCTGTACCTATGCGTTGACAGCCACTTATAATATTATATACACGTATCAGTACTGCTCACACTACTTTTGGAACCAAATTACGTATAATGACGATTCACTGACTTAAAGAACATCGTCAAAGAATACATTACCAAGTGCATATTATGTAATCGCGTTAACTAGTCTCTCCTACAAAAATACCAAACAGTCATTCTGAAAAAACTGCATCAATATGCTTGATCACATTATTGTTTAGTTTACATACAGCGACGTTATCTATTTATCTACATATATGTATACGTATAATGTAGTAAATGATCTATATCTGCGTACATATGCAAGGAATTCAAATACTTATATTTTTACTATTTTCAACTCAAAGGGATAGAGAGAACAGGATTAAATGCATTCATTCATGGCATAGAATGAGATGGGACAAGGCGGGATATAACGGCACAGAATAGGAAAAGCAGTAGATATAGAGAGGACGACAATAACATTAAATTTATTAAGTAATTAGGTTTAAATATAAATACTTAGGTAAAACAGTTAGTACCCGAAATAATATGTTGCTGATGTGGATTAAACTTAAAAAGTATCTGCACTCAGGGAAAAACGGACCGGGCGTTAGTACCATAATATAATAATTATGACTGAAGTCATAGAGAGAACATGATATTGAATTCATGATTCGAATCATCCTTCAGCGATCCAATCATTAAAAATGATTATACTGTACTGAATGTTAAATGACAGTAGCATGTAAGGAATATTAAAGTATTGTATACCGTAAAAATAGTAATTTCCTGTAGTTATCATAGGTCTATGTCTTGTAATCTTCGATCAACAATACCAATTGCTGAAGCTTATACAAGTACAAGTACAGGTACAAACAGATGGTGTAGTTTTAAGTTTGACACCCTGTACGGACAACACTTTATTGCATTTACCATGAGGTTGCATTGTATGCGTTTAAGATGAAGGAACCTTATATTACGACAATATATTACCATCACCCAGATATTTTCGGATGTGTAATTTTGTTTATGTAGTGTAAAAATATGCAAACCGCTGCCACTACTTATAGCGACTAAAGGCTTCATGTGCTTTACATTATTTATATGTTTTTACAGAGAGCGTAACAGTGGTATCGAGATGCGACATGCGTGCTCTGTGTTCGGTTCGCGGGCCGTTGGGCGGGGACACTCGCGCACTCGGCGCTGGCGCTCGGATTCTCTCCCTTCGCATGCCTGGCCAAACGCAGCCACTTCACTTCGTAGTCGAAGCCAAATCAAGGGTCAAAGAGCTCAAGACATTGGCCAATGCCCATGCCCAGTTACAAGGCATGACCGACACCGATCTCTTCGGATTAGCTATTTTGCAAAGTAAGCATGTCTATGTTTATTTCATTACATTACGCGTAGGTACGTTCTGCATATTCACACACCAGTGGTTTCACAAAGCTAATATTATGTATTCATAACATCACACATTCATCGCAAGCATTCTGCTTATCTATGCAAACAAAAGCTGTTGGGTAATCAATGTTCTATATTTGTACTCGCATCACAATGTCACATCGGTTGTAGCATAGCCGGCGTGCTATGTGAATTGTGTTCATAATCAACACTATATTTACGTGCTTATCATCACTCTTTCTTCATTTACGCTGGTTAAAATATAACAGAGCGCTGTTTCCAATATTCCTCATTATTTCTATAGTTGAAAATAATACCTGGCTAGATTTAATATAAAATAACTAACTCAATGTTTTTTGTTTCAGATGGAGAATATTTGTTTGTTGATTTAGAAAGCAAATTATCAAAATATGCACCAAAGAGTTGGAGATCATCACACACCCATGTAAGTGAAATTATTACTTGTGCACTATTTATTGAAAATAGAGTCAGAAAACATTGTATAATATTCTCTTCTATTATATATTGAATACCTAGGAAAAAAATCAATAGAAGTACTTAACAAATGTTCTATATTTTTACAGGGCTTGGATGCGAATGGGAAACCACTTCTTGAATTACACCTAGTCGTACAATTCCATGTAGAAAGTCCACTACTCCTTCACGATGAAGTTGGACGCAGACTGTACTTTCTTCAACTACGTCACAATGTACGAACTAGAGACGTATTACCTCCTGAAGTAGTACTTTTACTCACGGGACTCGCTTTACAAGCTGAATACGGTGATGCTGATGCGTATGAAGACCGTGATTATTTCAAAGTTGAAGAATATGCACCGACATCACTTACAGGCGATTGGGTAGCAACAGCAATGCGTGCATGTCATAGAGAACATCGTGGCCTCTCAAGATCTGATGCAGAAACTAGATACATTCGTGAAGTTTGTTTATTGCCTGATACTATTAATTCTCATAGGTATCAGCTAAAACAGTCAAAATCTGAACCGGAGCCAGGGACTGTTTGGTTACTGGTTACTGCTAAAGGAATAAAGATTCTCCCAGACAATGGACGTTTATCAAATTTTATCTGGAGCGCAATAGGAAAATTGAGTTTCGACAGAAAAAAGTTTGAGATTAGAACGGAAGATGGCAAAATCACACTGTTTTCGTCAAGTGAGGAAAAATGTAAATATCTATTTGCATTGTGTAAAGAAACTCATCAATTTTCTATGAAAATTGCGCCGAAACTCAATGAAATTTTAAGGAAAGAAGAAGATGAGCGTAAAGTTTGCTTCGGGTATTCCAAATCATTTAACCTTCAGTGTAATCAAAATAAAAGCGAACAAAGAATATCAGTGATTTCTTCTACCAGCTCCAACACGACGTCTGGTATTGTGAGCGACAGAGTACAATCTGAAGATGAGCTAGAAATAATGATTGATTCCCCACCAGCGCCATCTACTGAAAGTTTAGCATTCGCACACTTGTTAGATAGTTCAAACTCATATTTTATTAGACATATAGCTCATGATAATCAGCCATTAAGCAAATCATCATCATTGCAACTTCAAAAATCAAAGATCAAAGTGAAAAAAAATAAAGAAGATTCGGAAAAGACTACAAGAAATGACATTCCAATTACAGAAAACAACCAACATTCCACAATACAAATAGAAGATACTATATCTTTACCTGACAAAAGCGGCATTGAAACACTAACAGATAGTCCGAATTCGAGTAAACTTAAGTGTACAGGATCACAATGTTCCTCGTCGTGCAGTACGGTAATAATGGCGAGAGCTGGTCTGAGCGCACTTAGCCGAGCGTCTAACGCCAGTAGTTTGGAACTCGGATATAGCCATACTGCACAAAATTCAATGATCAGCGACAACAGTACTGTAGGGATTGACGTGGAATATACACAAGATACAGCGTCTGCTTTGTATGACGGCTTGGGACAACCCGTCACCGTAGCGGCGTCAAGTGAAACAAGTGGTGTTTACACAATGAGCAGTTCTGAATTAACATCGAGGTCAAAAATAGATGTACTGTCAGAAGATAGTAGGACAGAATACCAGAGTTCTCATTATGACTGTTACAAGTCACCTAAGGAAAATGATCTTGCTGATTTTGATAGCGTGTCATCTATATTGAAAAACAAATTAGAGAGAACTAGTCATTCAACGGCCAGATTACAGATACCTTTAACAAGTTCAGATTGTGTAGACGGTGTAAATAATTATTCCAGCCAAGAGCGTGATAATAAAGAAAACCTTTTGTTCAGAGAAAGAACGAATTCTAATGTAAGTGCAGCTTCATTCCATGGCGACGGCAGTGATCCAACAGATAATAAACACAATTTATTAACTGCAAGTGAATTAAGCGATTTGATAGTTGGAAGAGGCGTATATCCCAAAAGTCAGTCAGTGAGCGACACTTTAGATTCAGTTTCTGACTATGTTAGATTACCTCTGCAATTTTCGGGTGATAGTTACCTACCAGGCCATGAAGACACCGCACCTTCGGATGATCACTATCCCAATAATCCATTTTTTGATCGTCCGCCTACACCACCAACAAGGATCGACAGCAGGAAGCTTTTGAATTTATCGTTACCCAATATTTTAGATATAGATGTTGCCACAGTCGTAAGGCCTCCATTTCCGAGCAAACCTCCGCCTCCTTACGAGTATAATCATAAAACTATCTCATCGCATGCAAGTAGTCCATTGAAAGCTCCACCAGCTTATCCTGGCCCATCTTCAAGCATGTCTCTAAAACGAAGTGATAAAGAAGAAGTGGCAGCAAGAATGGTAACATCTAAACCAATGATTACCATATTGAAAGCTGAGGCAGGGGATGTGAACGCGTCTAGCGAAAGAACATTCGCCAGTCCAATGGTTTTAGAACATCGGTTCCAAAAATCAAAAAGGCATCAAGCGTCAAGTAGACGGGCAGAACGGTCTAAACTAGCTCAAGGGATAAGCCATAATTTGTCACCCTCTAGAGAAATGCCATCACACAGTATAGATTCAAATGTATTGGTGGCAATGATGAAGTTGCCTCCGCCGCCACCGCCACCGAGACGGACGCGTCTACCGCCACCACCGCCAGTTACCCGCATGCCGCCTCCGCCGCCTCCCCACAACCCAATGTTTCACCAACAGTTATACAGTGATGTTGACTACGTTTATTATCCTATACAAGACCCTTCTATATCTCAACAAAATTATCTAGATCATAAGCTGACGGAGACAAGAATATCAAACATGCACAAAACTGGTTTCCAATACAGAAGCACGCCATATTTGTCGACATCCATGTCTGCATCGTCTGTTTACGGATCAATACAGAATCTTTCAGATTCGTATATCCAGCTCCCTGGAACTCGCGCTAGCTGGTATTCGTTGACGAGTAGGACGTCTCTAAGTAATCATTCCATTAATCTCGACCGCCCCCCGATGCCGTCACGGATACCTGAAATACCTCACTTTTCCAAAACAAAATCGGATCAGAACATTTTGAACTGTAAAGATCCTCCGCCTATCAAAATGCGAAGAATGCCTCCGCCTCCACCACCGCCGTATGAACACAAGAAGAAACTTCCGTCTCCGTTAAAAGACATGAAACTATCACATAGCAGTACAAATATTAACAGTGAAGTGAATGTTAGTAGGGCCAAAGGGTCTAATTGTGATTTAGACATTAAAACACTGAGGGAAAAAAGCAAAAATTTAGATTTACCCCTTATAGCGGCCCTGTGTAACGACCGCTCATTATTAAAACAGACTAAAGCATTTGGCACTCCAAAGTTGTTTAAACAGACAAGTAGTGACTGTGAAAATGAACGAAAGTGTGCAAAGTCTGTTCTAAACACCACCGAACTTGTAGATGTTAAGAATAAACAAGAAAATAATGTTAGGAGGACAACGACAGGGTCTCAAAAGAAAATATTAATTCGAAATCCTACAGACAAGCTACCAGCTTTGCCTGTTTCTGAATCACATACACCACGAGCCTTGTCTAACACATACGTCACTCATCCTGCAGTAGTTAAAAGTAAAAAAACACAACCTAGCTCATGACGTCATGATAATTGAATCTTTTTTACTACTTGTGAATCCTTCCAGTGCTATGATCTTTCATCCACCGATTTGTGTTGTAAAAAGACTGATATTAATTTTCATCAGAAAATATTACTTGGGTCTACATTTATTTATTTATCATATCAAATGTATGTATAAAAAGTAATTTAAATTGACTGCACAATCATCAAGCAATTTTCTTGTTCTATTATAATAATGATTGTTTTTAAATTATATTTGTATGTCTGTTAACTGCGTAATATGTGTGCATTGTAAGTTTAGGTTGTAAGATAAAAAGGCATCACAGATGCATAAATATGTATTTTTAATTTTTTTAAATGTCATAGCAAATGTGGACCCAAGTAGTTTCGTACAGACTTAAAAGTTATATTGTAGTTATAATTCCTTATTACTATTACTACCAAACTTGTAAAAATAGGAGTTTACTGTTAGACAGTCGTAAATGCTATGAGTTCTTTTGTACTTATAGGATATCCTTACACATTATTTATATGTTCCATTGTTATTAATACTCGTCATTTTCTTTGTTAAACATAATTAATAATTATCCCTTAAAAGAACAAAAACACCAAAGTAAACTTCAGATAAATTTAAATTTTATTTGACGATCTATTGCCACTGTTTGACTACAAGTTATAAAGCATCACAGTTTAATTACTTGAGATTTCTTAATGTAATCACCTATTTCATTTTCACCAATTTCTGGAAAATGTAAGACTGTAAGGTACATACTTGTTTAGTTCAAGTATTTATCATACAAATATTTTTGATAACTACATAATTCACAAACATAATTAGATTTTATACCTTTTAAAATTCACTATATAATAGTGAATTATTTGTAGCAAACAATAAATGTAAATTGAAATACTCGCTCGATTTTAATATTACCTGAGGTATAGCTAGCTATATTATCGACATATACCTGAGCATCATTGTCTAAGAAATGATAGAAGTGTAATAATGTCGTCATTTATTTATTTTTCTTACAACCATAATGTGTACATAATAATATCAGATATACTAAGTACATAATATTTGGATTGCAATATGTACAAATGTATATTAAACTTTTTATAACTACATTGTTTTTTATTACCTTTATAAGTACAATAAAAAATCTTTGGTACTCAAGGAACAATAACATTCTCAATTTAGGATAATAATTATGAATTGTTCTTTAAATAAATTGTCAATACTACTTATTTGAAATAAAAAATCAGAATAGAACAGAAAGCAGCAACATGAATCTAAAGATATGTGCAGCAATTAATCACACATACCTACCTGGATTTCAATTTAAATAATAGGCTTTATGAATTATTATTCCAAGCTAGCAGGAACATGTATAAAACAAATTATTCCTCAATATAAAAAAAACAGCAATAGGAACACATAAATATTAATTTGGTTACATTTTGTAGCTGTTCCATAAAATAATAAAAGGTCTTGTTTCAAATGGACAGCTAACATTGAAGAAGAATATTAATAAAAAAAACTTAGAGTATGTATTTATAATATAGAGGGAGTGCTGTCATACATTTGCATCTTCAAAAATGTAGATATTTTCTTGTTCATAATGTTGGTAGCACTCTTGTAATAGTCAAAATTGAACTTATTATTTAACAACAAATTGTAATAAATTCCTTTCAAACGGAAAGTATATTTAGCTATTATCCTTTTAAAATGTGTTTGAGTAGTATTAAATAGTTCTAAACAATTTTATTTTATTTTTCTATTCCAAATAATTCTTGCATGTTGGACAACCTGTCAAATGTCAGCCAATAGGAGAGAAAAAGGTGGCCCGGCACCACCATTTATATATATGTTTTTGCAGTACCAGCTCTCCCTCTATATTATTAAAACGTCTTAGAAAAAAAAAACAGTACTTATAAACTACAATACATGTTTCTTCAATCAACCCTTAAACTATTTCTAACCCAAAAAATATTCAAAAATACTGCTTTTATTGCATTTAACATAAACTACATACTATCAAAAAGAAATAATACTGCACTACAGACAAAATAACAACATGGATTACCAATAAATGTGTTTCAAAATAACATTTTGCAAAACTCAACAGTAAACCTATCAATAAACAATTATTCTTCAAATAAAATAACTTAACTTTATATAAAATAAGAGATTCACAATTAATGCTGAGATTTCATTCGGGATTATAAGTACAAAAAATCCAAAACAAAAACAAACAAAGACAATACAAAAATGGTCATTGAATATGTCTATCCTTTTTTTATAGATACTGTTACTTTTCTAATTTCAATATAATTGCAGAGTGAGGTGGAAATGTCACTTTATCAAAATAGATTACCTGGTCAATTAGTGAAGTATTTGTCCCAGCAACTACTGTACCTCCGTAAAACATGGAAGACAAATCTGTTGTGATAGGTTCATTACCCATATTACCCACAAAAACACAGGTATTTCTGCGAGGAAACCATCGCTCAATAACAATTAGATTCTCTTCTGTTTTACGAATTTCCATATTTTTCAATATATTGCCTTCTTTATAAGTAGCTTTTAAATAAATAGTAGGTGTTTCTAGTCTAATTTTAATTAAATTTTTAACAACATCTAAGAAGTAGTATTTTGGCTCCAAACCAGACTTTGAATTCCACGGCAATATACTATTACTGTGTTTTTCGTTATTGGAAAATGTCATTGGAACTAAGTTATGAATATCTTTATGTTCGGGAAAATCTCCTTCAATTTGTGTCTCAGATAGCCCACTTAATCCTATTTCATCACCATAAAATATGCTAACTGTGCCAGGTAGTATAAATTCTAAAACCATCAAAGCCAAAGTGTTGTTTCCATGTTTTGTTGATATTCTTTCACTGTTCACATTTCCAATGTTCCAGTGCACCCAAGGATAATAAGGTTTGTTCCAAAGTGTGCCTTCTATAACTTTGTCAATCCTTTTTTTCAAGCCTGATGCACCTTCATGAAGATCTAAATGAATGTCAATTAGATCAATTCTAGACAATAACACATTCAAAGCATCTCCTTTAGCTTCATTATATGCTTCCTCACTTGCAATTAATATTTTCCCATTGCCTATAATTTGCTTCCAAATTTGAAGAGTTCTACAAAAGTTTGTGTGGTCAACAAAATTTTCCAAGTTTTTAAGGTAAAACCCATCAACATTGTGTTTTTGGGCCCAATAAGTTATGGCCATCGAAGTTTGATCTGAGTATTTATCTTGTGTGTCTTTTGGCACAATTACTGCTTGAGTGGAATTGGTAGATGAAAGTATTGTGACCATAGATGTTACTGGGATATCAAGGATTAAAGACATGTTTCTGTTATGTACCTCCATGATCAAATCCTCCAAATCTTTCAGAATCCCTATACTTCTGTCAATGTTTATTAAAGATGTTATGTTGTTGTAATTTTCAGGATAATGATCAGCTTCAAAAATAGAATTGAGACGAATTGCACTTACCCCCAAATCTTGTATATAATCAAGTTTTTTAAGAAGTCCTTTCAGATCACCGGTTCCATCATTATTTGAGTCTTTAAAACTAGCTGGGAATACTTCATAAAATACTTTTCCTTGGTACCATGGTAGGTCTGGGTTGCAGTGTTTAGGTATAGTGACAACCATGGCTATGATGGCACCTATGCAAGCTACAAGTCCAGACAGAACAATCCATAGCAGAATCTTCCTAATAACACCCCAATTCCAATTTACAAAACCGGGCAATTTTCTATTTTTTATTTTCAAGTTTCCATTAAGTTTTCCATCTTCAGCCTGAAATTAAAATTACAGCTAGTTACTATATCTTTTTTTTATGTATATAAAACTGGAATATCGTAAAAATAAGAAACAATATAACTTACTTGGCCTATAATAAGATCTCCATTCTTGCTGAGGGTCTGATAATCCAACATACTGATGTTGTTAATTAACTGGGCACTCACAGGATCTTGAACCACTGAGTTGGAATCTCCAGAAGAACTTGAGTCTCCGGCTGAGGCATCTGTAATTTGGATTAGCTATGTTATATAAGATTCAAAATGAAAAATAATAAGTATAATTAATAAGGTAGTAAAAAACCTATCACTGTAACACCGAGCAGTCTAGCATAACCATCTTGATCGAAAAGACATGGCCATCTCTGATTGGTTTACATATTCTATTGAGGAATTGCACTGCATTTACAATCTGATATAAGTTTGTCAGGCCAAAATGAAAAAAAATCTTATCTACTCACCGGCTTGTTCAGCAACCGCAAGGGAGTCAGTGTTTAGAGTCAAAAATGGTTGCTCACTCATTTCTTCAGACAACGGATGTTTAAAGTCATGCGGCGTGGGGCTTGGAGTTGTAGACAACAGCAAGCACGTTGAAGACTTCACGCCGCGTAAATAGTCCAAGGTCTCCATGTCAGTGACGCCCAAAGCAGTACTATTTTCAGGCGATTCGTTCATTTTAATAGTTTCTATTAACAGCACTGGGAAGAACGGAAAACAGATCTATATCACAACTTTAAAACAAACACATCGGTTTGTTACTGAACTATAAAACAACGTATACAAACCAACAGAATTCCACTTTATTATTTTATTACAGCATAGCAAAGAATAGACCACTAGCAGTTTATCACATCTTTTTCAGGAGATCATTGACAACTTTGACAATAACATCTTTGAGTTTTTTTTTTTTTTTTTTTTTTTTTTTTTTTTTTTTTTTTTTTATTTAATATTTTACGGCCATGGAAACAAGTCCTTTTAGCCAATTCTTAACTATTACAAATCGTCTGTTCGAATTATATACAATCATAAATCTATATACATTTACAACATCAACAACCTTTACAATTTTTCTACTGTACTACATATATATTTATATAACGGTTTATACATTAATGGATTCTTTAACATTTCTTTAACTGACGAAGGCTTATATGTTGATATTTCTAATAAATCCGAAATTAAAAATAAACGTAATAAATAAAATTTAGGACAAGTTAAAACAATATGATCTAAGTCTGCTGTTTGTACGCCACAATATTGGCAATGATCAGATGCTAATATTTTCATCCTAAACAGATGTGCTGGAGTCTGACAATGTCCAAATCTTAATCTATTTATTATAGTTATACATTTCCTTTCTTCAAATTGCATTTTATTATTATTAAACCATGGGCGGGCGGGTAGGTTCTCTTGTATTGATGCATACCATTTTCCTTTACTTTTATTTTTTTCCTTCCAGTAGCACTCCCATCTTAATCTAGATTTTTCTTTTAATGTCAGAAAATAATCTGTGTAGGGTATTTTCAGTGCATCATTATGGTCTTCATCCCAATGAGAATTAGCTGCTTTATCAGCTAATTCATTACCCTGGTTTCCCGAATGTCCGGGTACCCATTCAATCCTAACCACCTTGCTCTTGTTCAAATTATACAACAATTCTTTTATATTATAAATTATATAGTTGGTTTTATAAGCCAAAGTTGAACCATATATTGTTTTAATAACACTTTGAGCGTCTGATAGAATAAGTATTCTGTCAACGTTACCTAAATCTTTCGTGTACATTAAGGCTCTATAAATTGCGTATGCTTCTGCTGTGAAAATACTACTCTCGTTATTAATTCTATAATTTTTACTTATTTTCTTATACGAGTCATAGAAAGCAGCACATACACGATCTAGGGTCTTTGAGCCATCAGTGTATATTTTATACCAGAGCACATTATTTATGTCATCTACGCTATCCCTTCCTTGAGTTGAATCTAACAGAGCATCGTATTTACAATAAATATGGGTCGTTCGCGATTGAACGGGTCAAATGAACCAGCTCGCAAGAACCACGCGATCGATTCGATCTTTACGTACAATAAAACTCGTTCATTCGATCGATCGCGATTGAAGAATTGCGTCGGTTCAAGTGAACCGAGACCCGAGAACCATAACCCGCGAACAACGGTTCGCGAGCCGTAAATGTCCTGTGAACTGCGACCCGACCCGAGTCGAGCCGAATGAAGTCAAACAAACGTTCGGATATCATCGGTTTTAGAGATGAATACAGACACTAAATAGTTCGAATTTAAATGACAAAGTTAATATATACTTTAAGTGGTAGGTTTTAAAGTTTATTTTGCGTTACAATTTTATAGTTTTGACTTTTTGCGGAAAATAAACAAATTATTGTCATTTAGTAATACATAACTCGTTTTTGTTCGTATTTCGTAATCAATATCCCATTGTCTTAAGATGTTGCCTATTACGTTTGTTGTAAAATTGTTTATCGCGTGTTTCAGTTGTAAAAGTGGTATTTTTGTGTAAAATAAAAGGTAATATGAACTTTAAAACGTGTTTACCTACGTATACTTCTGCTAAGGGTCTATTCATTCATATCATTATATTAAACGGAACCAATCGTTCGATTGATCGAATCATTTGAACCGGTTCATTTTAAAGTTCGATCAGTATTGATCCGGGTCTTAAAATTTGATCGAATTGCACATTGCTAATTTACAATTATATACAGGGTAAATACTAAATTTATTCATATTTACACTAAGCTCATTCATATGAGCCATTATAGTACACAATTCAGGAATTTTGTTATACATTATATCAGAAGGACGAATGTAATCGTCTAATGAGGCATCGCATAAATTTTCAGGCAATTTAACAGTATCTAATAATATTGAGCTGGTTTTGCATAAAGCTTTTAAACAAAACTTTTCCGCAAAGTGTAACCTTCTAATAGCCAGAGGAGGTACGCAGACCTCAGCCTCAAGTGCATGTATCGGCGTAGTTCTCATTGCACCACTTATTATTCTCAATGCAATATTTTGAATAACATCTATTTTTTTTAACAATGAAGAGCCGGCATACATATAAGCTAAATAACTATAATCAAAATGACTCCTAATGATACTTTTATAGAGCATTAATAAGGTTTTAGGGTCTGAACCCCAGAATGTTCCTGCCAAACTTCTCAAGATATTTAAATTTCTTGTTGCATTTTCACATATGTAATTTATATGACTTTGAAATTTAAGCTTATTATCTATTATTACTCCTAAAAATTTCTTTTCTTTCACTTGAGGAATGGATAAATTATTATATTGAATATTGATCAAATCATCAGTACCAAATACAACAAGAGAACTTTTTTCCGTATTAATATTTAATTTTAACTTATTACTGTAATATGAATTTAACTGACATAAAGCTAGATTTAAATTTTGTTGAGCAACCGAAATATTTCTGTCAATTGAGTAAACAACAATGTCATCTGCGAATTGTAACACTTTAACGTTTTTTGTAAGATATTGTGAAATCTGAGAAGTATACAGGTTGTACAAGATAGGTGACAGAGATGCTCCTTGCATTAGACCTTTACAAACAGAATGTGGGCCGTGTAATATCCCATTAAATTTAACATGAAACGACCGATCGTTAAGGAAATTATGTATCCATTTTAACAATTTTCCGGGTAAACCTAATTCATATAATACCAGTATCAGTTGATTAATATCTACATTATCATATGCACCCTGAACATCAAGGAAGGCACAAACTGCAACAGATTTTGAAAGTAGACATTTTTTCATGTCTGTGATAAAAGTGACAAAGCTTTCTGGAGCACTTTTACCTTTTCTGAAACCAAATTGGATATCTGGTAAAATATTGTAATGCTCTACATAATAATCAAGTCTTAATTTGATAATTTGTTCTGTTACTTTACCTATGCAAGAGGTTAGTGATATGGGTCTATATGAATTGTAATCTTTAGGAGGTTTCTCAGGTTTCAGAATTGGAATAATGCACTGAGTTTTCCAAGATTCAGGAATAATTTGATTAAGCCATAGTGAATTTAAGACTATTAATAATTTCTTTTTACAGTTGATAGGAAGTTTTCGTAAAAGGATATAAGGAATATTGTCTAGTCCAGGAGCCGAATCCTTTCTTGAATCTAAAGCTATACAAAGTTCCTTATATGTAAATTCTCTTAACAAAAAAGTATTAATTTCATTGTCATTATTTTTATCGAAAAATATATCATTACCCACTAAACTACTGTTTGATCCATTACTAATTTTATTAATAAAATCAGGTAACCATTCGTCTTGTTTAGGTTTAGTCATAACATTAATCCTTTTAAATCTACGGATGTAATTCCAAATTTTTGAAACAGGAGTGTATCTATCTAAGGATGAACATAGGGTTTTCCAACTATTACGTTTTTGCTCACTGATAATTTTTTTCTTTTTTGCATCCAGTTTTTTATATTCAATAAACAGTTCCATTGTCATTGATGATCTATATGCTAACAAAGCCATTTTTGATTTTAGTACAGCTTCTGCACATTCATCGTTCCACCATGGTGCTGGGATTTTCCTATGATTTGATGATATATTACATTTGAAGATAGGTGTACATTGGTCCCTTAAATTGTATAATAATTCACAAAATTTATTATATTGTGAAAGAGGGTCAGAGTCTGAAGGAATAAATTCACCAAATAATTTCTCAGCCTCAATCTCAAATTTAATCCAGTCAGTTTTATGAAATAGATATTTTTGTATGTTATAATTTATTTGGTATTTACAGGGGGAGATCAGGATGTCAGTAAAGATCGGGAGGTGGTAACTTCCTAATGGATCTTCACCAACACTCCATTCACATAGTGGAGCTATGTCTGGGCTAACACAGGTGAGATCTATTGCTGATGGATTTCTGTTTGGGGCCTGGACTGTTGTGGCCTTGCCATCATTTAACAAGCACAGATCAGTTTCATCCAGTAGGTTAAATAGTTGAGTACCCCTTGACTTTGTTGTTGCACACCCAAAAGCTATGTGGTGCGCATTAAAATCTCCTGATATTAAGCAGGGTCTAGGTAAGGAATTAAATATATTTCTTAATTTATTTATTTTAAATCTACTACTTTTAGGTGGACAATACACAGTCAAAATGGATAAAGGACCAGTGTGAGTTTGAACTGAAATTGCAACTGATTGAATATCCTGGTAGAATGGGAGCTGTATGTTTTCATATTTAATATTATTTCTAATCAAAATACCAACACCACCATGATCATTTTTAGCATTTTTATAGATTAAATTATACCCTGGAAATTTCAGATTATGACAATTGTTAGTTTTTAACCAAGTTTCATTAAGCAGCAAAATATCAATGTTAAATTCTGTTAATAAAGACATTACAAGTGGCCGTTTGTTATTAATACTCTGAATATTATGATGTACTATTCTTATAAATCTATCCATTATGTAAGTGTTTCAATAAAATCTCTTTAATTTTAATTGTAGTCTTAGGAGCGTCTTTATTGTTTCCTAATGAAATTAGAGTTTTTACTAATGCATTTATTATCCTATCATTATTAATTATGTCATTGGTTTCTTTAATGGAAGAAATATGTTTAAATTTGTTCAGTCCTGAATTTTGGAATTTTAATGTATCATGTTTAGGTAAGGGAAGTGGAGGGAAATTCCTATTACTACTTGTATTATTAACAGAAGTGGCCGTTGTAGCAGCATAGGAAAGTTTTTTCTGTTTCAATTTGGCTTCCTTCATTGGGCATGTTCTGGCAATAGCTAGGTGAGGACCCCCACAGTTAACACATTTAATTTCCTCCTCATTAATGCATTCTTTGTAGGAATGCTCACCAGCACAGATCGAGCATACTTGTTTATTTTTACAAATTCTGGCTGAATGATTGAATTTTAAACATTTAAAACATTGTAATAAGGGTTTAATATATGATTTAACTTTGAAGCGCCAGTGATCTAAGAAAACAAATTCAGGCAAGGTGTTACTAACAAATGTTATAGCTACCGTCTTCAAAGCTTGTCTAACTCCATTACTGTCCTTTTTGGTGAACCTTCTCACCGCCACCATTTCATTTTCACATGTGAGTTTTCTGTAGAGTTCTTCATTGGAGATGTCGAAGGGAACAAACTGGATTACACCGATGACTTCCACTGAAGATGCTGGAATGTATGCTTTTATATTATGAGCTTCTAATTTGGAATTGTTGTTCAGAAAATCATTGGCTGAACTGGCTTGCTTAAAAACAATTTGAATTTTATGAGCATTTACTCTACTAATTTCATACTGTCCTTTAATGAATTCTCCTAAAATATTTAATATAAATATCGGATCTTTGTTTCCAATAAATTCATTTTCAGTACTTTCAATAAATACTGGGAAGTTGTTATTGTTACAGTTATCGGTATATTGCCTCTTGTAGCCAGGTTTGTAGAATGTTTTTGGCGCCAAAATCTCTTCTGCTGGATTACTAGTAGAAGTAGTAGCAATCCGATCATACTTTCTCTTCTTATTATCTTTTATTGGGTCTCCATCGCTATGGGTCCCCATTACTCCGGATAATTAAAGTATATAAAATATTTTATAAAATTAAAAATTTTAAATAGTCCGCCTTGTTTGACTTCCCGCCAAAAAGTCCTAACATCTTTGAGGTGACATCAGTGTTACCATACCAGACGACAACTGTTCTCCTTAAATCTATCTAAAATAAAAAAAAAATGTATTATGACTACTCATGTCATGAGGTCATGAGACTTTCCGAAAAATTTAAAAAAAAATACTAATATTTATTCATTTAAATTCGAAACTTGAAATTTTACTGAAATACGAGTTGAAACGAAACTCCGGGACAAATAGAAACAAACTGGATGTGTTGTTTAAAAATTAACGATAAATAACCACTAAAACGTCCCGACCCCCAACTATGACATAAGACTGACATAAGATCATAATTTGTATAGGAAAATTAATTAATTTTAAAAAACGTTCTAAACTCAAAATATAATTAAAAAAGCGTTATGAAAAAAATATATGCGATGCTTAAATAAAGGCCCTTTAATGTAACATTAGCCAAATAATCATTAGCAGTAGGAATATTAAAAAAAAAAAACGGTAAATTAGTATGTTGTCTACGGGCAACGGCGAGTTGTGCGCAGGAGTTTTTAAAAATGTAACTATTGTTTTTTAACTCCCTTATTGTTCTTATACAGTTTATTAAATGAAAGTTTTACATTAATAATTATCAATTACCTAAAAATAAGCCATATTCGACGCGTGATTCGAAGTTTTATAGACATGAAAGTAAATCACGATCGTTGTTCGTCGGTTTTCATTAAATATTCCTGTACTAATTCTATGAAAAAATGATAAATAATGTGTTAGAGAGAGAATACATATCATAAATATTAATTAGATGCCATTCGATCATTGAGAATATATCAAAATAATTCAATATTTTAATAGATTTCCAATATTCCGCTGAAATTTTTTAGCGGTCGCGGGCCATATTTTTTGAGATTAGGGTTTGCGTTACAAAGTTTTTGTTCAAACTAGAATGCGTGGTATGTTTGATGTTGGGTGTGATTGTGATATAATATGTGTGATAGAGCCAATAATATTTTGATTTCAATTTACAATATCAAAGAATTAATTCATTAATTCATTTTAAATATTTCAATTATTCTTTGTGTTCTCTAAATATACGGAATGAATGGCGCCATCAGGGACCGCAAACCGTTATGTACATTACGATAACGTATCGCCTGCGAATGATCCGAACATTCAAATGATCTACTATTAAGCCATAAACAAATTATAAGATACGGCTGCCGGACGCGGCTGAAGAGTGGTACAACATTCAAGGACGCCCGTCAGCCGCATCTTATAAGTTTCATTTGGTTTTACTAACGTAGTTATTCTAATGTAAAGCTGGTAATATAATTGGATACCTGTATCAGCCCATATACGTCCCACTGCAGGGCACGGGCCTGCTCTACAATCGACAATACGATTGAGAGTGGTTAGGCCATATAGTCCACCACGCTGGCCTAGTGCGGGTTGGCGGACTTACATACCATAGAAATTCTTATAAACCGCTATGGTATGCAGGTTTCCTTACGATGTTTTCCTTCACCGTTTTAGTGCGTGGTGATTGACTATCAATACACACATGACTCCGAAAAGTCAGAGGTGTGCCCTGGGATTTGAACCCGCGACCACCGTGAACATGTTGGCAGCCGCGTCTGGTCTGTTTACCAACAGGCCACCACGCAATAATTGGATACATTTATTGAAATAAAAAGAAGACTATTAATAAAATACATTTTCAATTTTAATTCATCAATCGAAAACCAACAATGCTCGTGAGTGTTTTATTTTTTTGATTTCAGTGATAGAGTGCCTGCGTAGTTTGTGTCAATTAAGCTAATAAAAAACCGTCAGTAGTGCTAACACTTAACTTGCACTTTAGATTGAGCGGCCAGGGTGCAAATAGGGGACACCGAGGCCCAGGCAGAAGCAGAGGCCGAAATGTGATTAAACGAAATGTGATTGTGATAAATATCGTTACCTTCTAAGACTAAGTAAACTGTTATTGTTATTATTCAAGAAGTATTTTGTTTTTGTGTTTGTTGGTACCTAAAAGGTGCAAGCATTACTATATTATATATAGATTAATAAATAAGTTAACTGTTATTGAAATGGACCAAAAATATTTTTCTTTTTATGTTTGTAATTATTTGACTGATTTTATTGAAATAAGTGTAAAACGAAATGTGATTGTGATAAATATCGTCACCTTCTAAGACTATACGTAAACTGTTATTGTTATTATCCAAGAAATATTTTGTTTTTGTATTTGTTGGTGCAAAAGGTGCAAGTATATCATATCTATATATTAATACGTGATGCAAAAACTTTGGACTCCTTTTTACGAAAATTGCACGGATGCAGGAACATAAAAATTGGCACACTTATAGTTTATGTGTAGGAGAAGTGCAGAACGCTAATATTTTTCAATAATAATGCTTATAAAGTACATTAAATCAATAAATAAAACATTACACATACTATCATGCATTTCACACACACATACATACACAAGTATTTGTACACGCATAGGTCAAATTGTTTCTTTTGTTTTTCATTTGGCCGTAGACATAGAGTACTGACATAGATATATATACATATATATAAAGATTTTAATAATAATGCATAAAAAGTACAATAAATCAATAAATAAAACATTATACAAACCCATGCACAAACCAGCATGCATTTGACACACGCATACACAAGTATTTGTACACGTATACATACTCTGTAGTCAAATTGTTTCTTTTGTTTATTATAGACATAGTTGAATGTCAAACAGAAAAGTTTTATTTGATGAATACTACGTGAAATACTGAGCGCTTACACAAATTGTATAGCAGTAAGATACATTTAAATGTACACGGATTATCATTATATGCATAAAGAAAGCTCTGTAGCAGCAATCTGCAATAACATCAATCATGTACAAAAAAAAAAAATTTGCTATTGCTAGTTCAAAGCAATGATTGTAGTTTTCGATTTCAGTAATTGCATATACTTCAGGATAAATAAGTGATTTTAAGAGATACGTACATTTAAATGTGCATGAATTATCAGAATTAACAACATCATCACACAGGTATTTCATATAATTTGTTCAAAAAACAAATTGGCAAATAACAGTCTTGGTCAAATCGGTGGTTATAGTAGTTTAGTTTTCGACAGTAGAAACTTAATAATGTATTAAGTAAACTATTACTGATATGGCCCAAGAATGTTTTTATGTTTTTTTTTTCTGAATGGTGCAATTATTACTAGATAGAACTTAGTCGAAAACAAGTAATAAGATTCGACTAAGGGAAGCGGCTGAAGAGAGGTAAAATATTTATCCCGACGTGATCAAGGTCACGTCACGTTATACCGCTTGTCAGCTGCGTCCCTTAGCCGCGTCTTACAATATATTTTCGGTTTTATTACCTGTTTTACTTACTAAATCGTACAAATCTTTAATTATTAACATATAGATTTGAGTTTTTCAGTATTTACTCTTAAATATGTATTAATTGATTGTATTAATAATATTTTTTTATTTTGTTTTTAATGTTAACCACAACATACCTACCCTACCCTTATCCATAATGTTTAAATACTATTAAAATTTTTGGTTCTAATGCATTAAGCTATTAGTACCTTTACTTAAATAAATCTCGTCGTAATAAAATATATTTACTTATAAATCTATCATAAATTACAATTTGGTTTCTAAACAAAACACTAGAAATAAAAGAATCATAGCTGTGCATGCTTGATCGCTAAAATTTCAACAACGCAAAATCAATAAATACATTAAAAAATTAGGTATAAAAATGTTAACATTTGATAGAAATATCTCATTTAAATTCCATTTACGTTATTACACTTAGTAGCTTGTATTTATTGGCCGCCGTATTTAATCGGCTAACACCTGTATCAGATATCGACTGAACAAGAACTTACATGGGCGGCCATCTTTCAGGCGTTTTTCACCAGTGTTGCCAACTTAGTGGATTTTCCACTTAATCTGGTGGTTTGGACCCCGTCTTGTTGTGGAAAATTGTTTTTAATGGTTAGTAGATTTTTAATAGTTTGGAAGTTGCCAAAAATTATTGAAAAGCTGATGAATTTAATATTTATTCCGATACATACTTGTTTTTTTTATATTATGTCATATATGGCCTTAAAATATTCAAATATACTCGTTCAAATATACTCTCGAGTCTTATGTCGTGGATATCAGAAACTACGACAGACTTTTCGGTCCCACAAACACCCAGACTCGAAACAAATACCTGCGGTTCCTGTGGTTTACACAAAATATTTGTTTCTGTGCGGGGATCGAACCCGAACAATATTATGCTAATATATTAAGAATACGCTGTGGCCTAAAATTAGCAGAAAAACGTTGCCACACTTTTTAATTTCCATCAAATGTCATAAATCAAATTGGTAGGTACCAAAAGGGCCCTATAAATGGACAAAATAGTTGTCAAATTTTACGCGTTTATCAAATTATTTTATATATTGTTATAGTATGTGGCTTTGTTTGACGCGTTTTTCAAACAGTCTACGTTACGTTTGATGCAAATCTGGCGTAGTTGACAAACATGTTTGAACGTGCACGGCAGTGGTTGTCAAACAAAATCACAGTCATTGTTTTGTTTGGCATCATGGCAGACGCTACACCCAGTGATAGCACCATTGAGAATAATACATTAAGTGTATTGTGGTATTATTACGGAAAAGGAAAATGACATTGTAATCATATCTATTTATCGGGTCATGTCCATGTTATGGAAAATAAAATTAGAAAGAATATATGGAAATATAAATGTACTAGCGGCTCAGCCCGGCTTCGCCTTGAAGTTAGAATTAATCAAAATCCTTTCTTAGCGAATGCCTACGACATAACATCTGCCTGCATGCCAAATTTCAGCTCGATCCGTCCGGTGATTTGGGCTGTGCGTTGACAGATCACTATATCAGTCGGTGACCTTTGAATTATATATATTTTGATAAATGAATATAAATGCACTACCTTTATTTATTTCTCGTGATATGCGGTCGCGACTCAGTACGACGTCACATCACGGTGTGCATCACGGCAAAGACTAAATCGAATTGACGAGCAAAATGTTTGATCCCTTGTTTAATCGTCTCAGGTCATGTTTGATGAAAACGTGAAGTTTGATAAACAGCCAAACAATTTTTATCGTTAACCTCAGGCCTGTCGATCACGTCACGGTGAAGATCTGTCAATTTCAAACGTCCCGCCATTTTTATGCGCGAATCAGCACATCGGCTCGCGTACGGCTCGTGGTTACATAAAGTTATATTTCTCGAGATTTTTGTATCAGTAGTGCGATTCACGTATTTTAACAAGTTCAGCTGAAGTGCAGTTGCGGTTAAGTTTCGATCAAAACAGTCCTTTTCGTATTCTCGTAATTTTGACAACCGATGTCAAATACGCTCGCGTCAAGTTCGCGTCACGCAAACGTTTTAGCGTATTCTACTGCTGCGCGCAAGTTGCGCGTATATGTCAATTTCAAACAAATTTGACAAGTCTGACGTACAGTTGACGCGCAGCTCACGCGCAGTTCACGCGTAGCTAAACACTTACAAGAATACCATTTTGTACCAAAGCGTAAACTTAATTGTAACCGCACCGCAACTTGATCGGCGCGTCAAAAAGTTACGTGAATCGCACTACAGAGGTTTATATTGTTGATTATTTTCGGTATAACAATAAGATTTACTAATTCATGGATTATATTAATCATCAATCATTACAACCAGTTTTTTTTATGGGATGGTAAATTCGAGAAAAGTGATTATTATTTTGCAATAAATAAGTGAAAACCGCTAATGTGTGACAACTAATAAAAAAATTGCTACTTCGGAAATCTAAACACATAATTAATTGGAGTCATTTTTGTATATTGCGGAATAAAAGCAATAAATATGTATTTGCTAATTAATTTATTCCCATAACCTTTCTACGCGACATTAATGCATGTTTTATATTTGTTTGTTATTTTATAATGATAATAAATTAATTTACCCACGTAGTGAATGGCAATTCCGTACGAATCATTCAGTAACATTCGTTCATTACCCTAGGTTATCTGCCACTATGTACTAAAACGTCCTGACCCTCAATTTTGACAGATGACGTTTGTCAAAGTCAATTTGACAGCCTAACTGTCAGCGAACCGCATTGCGGGTCGTCGAAAAAACATAAGAGGTACCGCGAACCGTCGCGAACCGCAATGCGGTTCCTGTGTCTATCGTAACGTAATAGTATCGAGTTCACGAGAGTATGGTTAAACGATTCATGCTACCGATATGGAGTAGTAATCGTTGTCACGATACTATTACTATACGATACTTTAAAATCATATAAAAAATGAACATGTCGATTTTCGATCCTTCTTAATAAATTAATAATTATTATTTTTAAATTTAGACCTAAAATTTAATGGTTAAAGTCCCTGCACATTTTTAGTGGATTTCTAGTGGTTTTGTATGTTGGATCTCAAGGGAATCCAGATTAACTGTTGGTAACACCAAACGGGTCTGGAAGTCACTAACGCAATATATGCAAAACGCAAACGTAACAGAAATTGGTTGTGATTAAGAGTGGTTTGTTTTGGTTTTTTACAAGATAAACAGCATTGTAGGTAGTTAAATATGAATATCGAAAGAAAGCTTATAGTCTAAACTTTATTTATAAATGGATTTATTTGGTATGTAATACGATTTAATGGGTAAAAACATGATTTGAAAATGAAAAACCTTTGAAATTCGATCTGTATAAAGCGTTTATTATTTGTTTACAATACATTTGAATTATATTTGTACAATAATTACCACATGTAATAATTCTGCATAGTTTTAGCTACTTACAGATATTTTTTATTTCCCTGTAACTAAAATAGGAACTCGGACATAATGCTTTATGTTGATGACTAAATAAACGCGGGAATGTATCGGGAATCGGAAGATATCTGTCAAACTAAGTGACAGTGACGTGGACGTGTGAGTGGATAATGATTTAAGACGCTCTTTGTTCAAAAAGCAGCCATCAGAATTTTTGAATTTGAATTTACAGTACGGATGTTTACTTTATTAGCAATTTAACCAAGAACATAAAAGGATAAAATAAATTGAACACTTTACAAGATCCAATACAATTCAGAAATTGAATAAAAATTTCCATTTTTTTTCCATTTTGCAATTTTTCTGAGAAGAATCCTGAAATTTAAAAACAAAGACACCAAATGCTGTAATGAAGAATGTTCACAATTTTTCTTTTTTAGCTTTCCGCTGCAATAATAGCGCAAGCAAGATTCTTATGCCCCATCCAGACTCTCCACGAGGCTACACGAGGAAACGCGAGCACATGAGGGAGGACGGTTCACTCGCCTCACCTCGTCTTCCCTAGCCTCGCCTCGCAGTCACTCCGCTTTGTGTCGGTTTTTCGGGTGTGAGTCAAAGAACGCGAGTGGGTGAGGCGAGAGAATCTACCACACTCTAGCGCTCGCTCACTTTGTTATTAACGACTTCTAACTAAGAACGCGTATAATTATTATGACGGAGTGGAGGAATGATATGTGCACTACTTTTATGGAGTTGTACCAAATGGAACCAATAATCTGGGATCCAAAAGTTCCTTATCACAATGGCAAAAACAAACTAAACGACGCATGGGATCGAAAAAGTAAAGCGTTAAGTTAAGTATCCCGAAACAAGAATTAAAAGTAATAAAAAAAACATTATTGATGACATTTAGAGGGCACCTTGGAAAGAAAAAATCGTCATTTAAATTCGATGTAGATGTAAATGACATTTATAAACCCATGTAGTTTTTGTACGAAATGATGGAAGCCTTTTTGGGGGATATCATATATATTTTATTTATGTGATATTAACGCAGCATTTTATAATATTGGTAGGCACATAATGTAGCTAACGCAGTCACTTCGACCACGTCAATCTTGTAGTAGACGTAGCGTAATCCTGAGAGTTCTACGGTAGAACTCTCAGGATTCAGGCGTAGAAGTTCTACGCCTGAAAGAAAGTTATTTGTAGTCTTCGTCGTATAAGGAACCGGAAAACAGTAGTGCCTGGCTCTATCTCGATCGAGGCGTAGAAGTCGCTGAAGCTTCATGGTGTTGAACTTGTTGCGGCGTTATTAATTAACCACATCCTGGAAACTAAGCGACACCAAAATGCTGCATGGGTACCTTGAAATCCACCTACCAACGGGCCAATTGTTAATTTTATAAAATATACCCTATTTTTTTTTACATTAAGGCTGTCATTACATTACATTGACAGTTAAAATATACCTTATTGAACCGTCCATGTACTGAACTGACATTAAGTTGACATAACATTAACGAGCGTCTAAAGTCCTAGTCTGTCTAAGCTACGCACAGCGTTGCGTTGCGCGGAATGCGGTGTCAAACTCGGTTTTGTATGAAAAATATTGACATTGGTATGACATTCCACCGCGGTATGCGTCAGCCAGCGTCTGCGGTGAGAGGTCAACCGGGTGACGAGTAGGCTGGTGTTTTGTGCTGTCGCAGTATGTGTCATTGTAGAGGGGCAAGTGCGGTGAAGCGCGGGGCGGATACACCGCACAATGTGCCGTCATTCTCGTCATTTCTTCGCGGTAAGCGTATTTACGCAATAGATTTATTTGACGATAGTATAAGTGCAATAGTTTTATCAGTTTTCGTTTCGTTTAAACTTTGGTTTACGCTGTGGCACTTATATCGACTATATGCTGCCGCTTATAGTTCACGTACGTTCGCAATGGCAACGGCGCAATATAACACCACGTAGGGATAAAAAATCGTTTAAACTTTGCTTTGGTAAAATATACAATGAAAAATTAAAAACAAACAGTATTTCAAACAATTTAGTACAAGATTATAAAATTGAGTCAATTACATTAATTTTACTGTCATAAAAATAGCGAACGCTGTTTGTTAATTGTTCTAAGTACCTCATGTTTTTTAACAAAATATAGCAACGGAATTAGTTCCCACCCGATCAGGGTACAATTGGAGACGATTTATTGGTAGGTATCTATATACATTCAGTCTTTATTCCTATCTGCAGGGCATTGTATCAGCCCTTATATGTTGGGACATATATGCAGTGGGCTGCAGGGCATGGGCCTTCTTTACAATCGAGAATACGATTGAGAATGGTTAGGTCATACTATACCAGGATGGCTGGCCTTATTCTTATATTCGTATAGAAAGAAATACAAACAAAAAACCCAAAAAACATCAATCGTTTAATTGTATCAGCCCATGTACATACATACTTAGTATATTATCGTCGTAGCTAATTATAAAATCCACTTGCAATTCCATTTGCATTTCCATTGCCATTCGACACACTTAGCACCATTCTCCTAGCACCTGGAGAGCATCGTGCGATGACTAAGATCTAGTTCTGTGTTTTTCGCTTTTTTCATATCCATTCTATTAGTACCCCCTTATCTATACAATGTACTATGTGCTACTTACACCTACGTATATAATTTGATCTCTGGGTTATGAATTCTGTTAAATACTAAAATAAAATTATGATTGTAAAAAATGTCCATCAGTATTGTTCCAGGTTTTGCTTGTGACGATTTTACAAGAAAATATTTTAATCGTTATGGAATTTATTTTTACCCAATTACGGTACGATCGATAACGATCATTTAAGAAAGGATATCTACATAAGTCCAGTAAAATATAATTTGAATTAACAATATGTTGAGTAGCCAAAAAAAAAATGTATTCAGCACACGTGTATTTCATTACAATTATATAAACCACTTTTATCACGTATCAATATTGCGATAATGGTCTCGTAAACATATATACCCAGTTTAATTAAAATGACGCGCAAACATTTTTTTAAGAAATTATATATATTTTCGAACTCAAATAATCGTTATTTGTTGTCATGGAAATTCAAGAAAACTTCAATGCGAAACTGTCATAATAACGTTTGTTGTCAACGATTGGTTCTCCCATTGGTCAACGGTTTTACGCACAGAGTAAAACCTATATGTGAACCACCTTTTTTGTTGATATATGAACTGCGTTTCATGACATCATTACGTTGCCGCTTACCGCAGTGCCGCGCGTATCCTTCGACAGACCAGTAGGGCGATTCACGTATTAAAATAAGTTCAGCTGCAGTGCAGTTGCGGTTAAGTTTCGATCAAAACAGCCCTTTTCGTATTCACGTAATTTTGACAACCGCTGTCAAATACGCTCGCGTCAAGTTCGCGTCACGCAAACGTTTTAGCGTATTCTACTGCTGCGCGTATATGTCAATCTCAAACAAATTTCATACATCTGACGTACAGTTGACGCGCAGCTCACGCGCAGTTCACGCGCAGCTAAACACTTACAAGAATACCATTTTGTACCAAAGCGTAAACTTAATTGTAACCGTACCGCAACTTGATCGGCGCGTCAAAAAGTTACGTGAATCGCACTACAGGCCTTAAAGAAGCCAGGACGTTAGAGTACGTACTCTTGAATTAGTATTGGTGTCATCATAATTTTCTTCATTTTTTATTACTTATTTAAGTTTCTTATGTACCAATTTCATATATGACATTTGATGGTAAGAAGGTGTTGCAACATTATATAATGAATTTTAGTCCATAGCGTATAGGATAGCTTAACATATCCATAACATAATACTATATATATATATATATATATATATATATATATATATATAAATTGCCTGTATTATAATGAAATAAAATGTATGACGTAATTCCTGAATAAAAAACAACAAATATGTATCGGAATTAATAGTAGATAGATCATCTTTGTAGTAATTTTCGCCAACTTCCAAACGACTAACCACTAAAAGCCATTTTCACACTTACTCACCATATTTAGTGGAAAATTCACTAAGCTGGCATCACTGTCACTGAGTGACGTTCTGTGGTGACGTTTATTCGAAATAAAAAAAGAGATGGGTAAATTATCTGTTTACAATATTTTTTTCTTAATCGATTTACATTACATACTAATATTTATCGATTGAAATTTTAGGTTAGTCGTCATAAATTTATCTAAAATTCGTTTTACTAAGTATTTAATCAGCGTGAATTGCACTTAGACACTAATCGGAATTGCGAAAGATGACATGACACTCTAAAAGTTATTACGTATTATTGCTGTCGAATATTATTAGGAATTTGAACTTTAAGCAATAAAATCGATTCTATGACCACGTTGTCTCGGTTATAGAATTTTATTGTGATTTTGTTATACGATACTTCAATTATTGTAACTAACTGGAAATCTATACAAATACAACACTAATAATTTGCGTTCCTTTCTCATAGCAACCATAGTTTTAAAATATGTATAAAAATATATTTTTAACCATATTAGATCAAGTTTAATCTTATAATTTCAATGAAATAGAATTGTCGTTATTAGAAATACGTACTACCAGGGACAAATAATATGGAGAATGAGAAAAGTATGAATTGTAGTTAAAGTCAAGAGCACATGAAGCTTTTCACTTGTAGTACGAGCCTTACATCTACGGCGATATGCAAAAAAATTAACGTATAATAGGCAAGTCAAGTCAAAGATTTTGGTTGCTTTACATTTGGCAATGTTTTTAATCTCTTGGAGGGGGGCAGCTTCCCCTGCCTGCTCCCCCCCTGGCGACGCCCTTGCGTACTACGATATTTTCCAAGTTTAAAGCGCTGAAGCTTGAAATCGTTTATGTGGAATGAAAAGTGACGAAAACGTCACAGCTTTTCTTTATATCATTATACTCTTTGATCACAGCTCTTAATATAGCAACTGATTACTGAAATATAATTGTAGTTGGGATGAAAACACCATGGGAGTGAAATTAGTTTAATTAATTTTAAAATAATTATAGAATTCATTTAAGTAATTGTGTTATTATATCATATGTAATTTTATGGACAATCAAGGAAAACTGCTTTAAATATATCTGGGTCAATGGACATAAACTTAAAATCAATGACTGCATGGTCAATCATATTATTTATTGAAGAGAAACTTTAACTTCAAAATATATACTTAAATATGTTTGTAGCATTAAATTAAAAACAACTAATAAGCCCGTCAGTACATTTGGAGTTTAAAAAAAATGACAATGAAAATTTTGCTAAAATAAATATAAAATTAACTTAATTGCTTTCGTCTAAATCAGAGATAATCAAACTTATTTCTTTTACCGCCCCCTTTGAAAGTCTATTATTTTTCAGCGCCCCCAATTGATACACTCCTAACAAAAAAATCATGTCTTTAATTTATTCAGTTATAATGTGATATATTAATCGGCTCTGGTGTTTAAACTTACAATGAGCCGATTCTTACCCAAAAAATATATTTACAACTTGATTGTACTTGAGTATTTTTAGTGATTAAACCATCTTATAGGACAGAAACATAAACTAATTATTCGATATTGAGTAGTAGGTAGGTTATAATTTTAGTGAATTTTAAAATATAAAGTAATTAAAATTACAAATCAACCATCGCCCCCCTTTTTTTCTGGAATCCTTAACGCCCCCCTCTAAGTCTCCAATGCCCACAAGGGGGCGATGTCGCCCACTTTGGGAAACTATGGTCTAAATGGTGATAAAAATGACTATCTTATTTTTTTTTAAACTTTCTGTAATAAAACAAGCAAGCATTTTCAAAATCTCAGTAACGCTCCATGGTGATCTATTCTTTGCTCCATAGAGCGCACAGAGTACATTTTATAAACTGAAAATAGAGCGTTTCTTATTGGTCTGTGGAGCGCCCGCACCAGTTGCCTACGTCGGAATCACAGACTTAAAAGCAAAGAATATACCACTAGTTTAAAATAAAAAATCGAAGCGATTTCTGCCCAACAGACTAAGAAGTAAATTCCGCTCTTCGAGTAATTACCCATAGAGATATATATAATAATTTTATACGTATGTATTTCTATACATTTTCGTACGGTTTATATTGTTATTAATATTACATTCATTCTCAGCGCCCTCATTAAAAACAGACTCTTGCGCCATATTCATTTATTTATATCAATGATTTGTAGAGGAAGTTTTCACTGTGATTTACATACTTCTTAACACAGGGATTTTAGTCGCTATTTACCATATTAATACGTTATTCAATTTAAATATAGGTTTACATGAAATATTCATCAAGTGGAAATAATTCAAACGGACTTTGACCAACTTTTGTTCAAGTTTACTGACATACAGGCTTTGAGCAGGGTTGTACATCGATAAAAGTTCCGTAAATCAATTACCACTGAATACTTAATTTTCAACATTCATCAATCAAACGTAGAACGACATGCTATTTATGTCTACATGTTTTCTATACCTAGCTATATAATAACTGCTAAGTAAGTGATAGCGCAATTTGAGATGGAATTTGAAAAGTTAATAACAAATTAAAGGCACACATCTTCGACTTAAAGACATATATATATCTATCGGATACTTTGATATAATAATGCTTCTATGTACTTACATCATCGATCAACCATACAACACAATGTATGGTTGTCTGTTGACCGAAAACGTACATACTGCATACAGTTATTTACCATAACAGAATCCATTTGGATATCGATTCTTAACATTAAATGTATGGTTTACAATTGCCAACCCTGGCGTTGTCACTTGTCAGTTGTCAGTTGTCACTTGTCACTAAATTCGTAGGTGCCTGTAGTGGAATTTTTAGTTTTTAAGTTTTTATATTTTTTATGTATATATTTTAATTTATTAAGTCAAAAAAAAACTTACGAATAGATTGAGATAAAAGTGTTATTCGCCATTCAAAACATGATCAGTGCAAGCAAAACGATTTGTAGTGGGAATATAACATTACATTTTATACGAAGAAAGTTCGCCACGAAACATAAACATATTCGCGATGTTGAGTACCAGTATTTGCAACGTAGTAAAGTTCCAACAATGCACTTCCAGAAATCTTTACCGCGCTTACCAGTGCCTGAATTGGGTAAAACTAGCGAGCGATATTTAAACGCTTTAAGGCCTTTGCTCAGTGCCGACCAATTTATGAAAGCCCAACAGCGTACGAGCAATTTCGTAACCAACGAGGGGAAAATACTTCAGGAGAAACTAATTACTAAGGATAAAGCTAATAAACATACAAGCTACATTACTGATTATTGGTTTGACCTATATTTAAAAGATCGGTCAGCTCTGCCAATTAATTTTAACCCTTTGATAGTGTTTCAAAATGATTCGAGGCCGGAATATAATAATCAGTTGGTGAGGGCAACCAACATGTTGACTAGTGCTGTGAGATTTATGTTGTCATTGAGAGAGAAAATTCTGGAGCCTGAAGTTTTTCATTTAAACCCTAAAAAAAGTAATACACCGCTATTTAGAACTGTTACAGGATTACTACCAGAGACATTGTCATGGTGTGTGAATTTTATTTGGATATCACAAGTTTACTAAGTATTTAAGTATCCTACTTTTTTCCGTACATATTTAATTTTTTTTATCAAACATTTATTTAATAACACATTTTCTGTTATAATTTTTATAATATATCAGTCATTATTATTGCAGTAGGAAGTATTACAAATCCTAAAATCTTGTTCCAGTTAACCTTAAGTATTAACGCAGTTATCTTATCTTGGTTTCGATAATTACATAGTATTTGAAGCAACATAATCATTTTTAGATTATAATGAATACAAAAACAATTAATACCTTTTGATATAGCACCTGAGAAAATGTTATTGCATTTTTATGTATCAACATGAAAATTTGTTTATATTTATAATATTTAAACACTGTTATTAACTTACATTTTGTTATGTCTTACTATTAATTTTTATTAACTTATTATTTAACTAATTTTAAGTCATCATCATCATCATCATCAGACTAAAAAAATTTTTAATTTTAAGTAATGGCAGGGAATTATTTCAGTCATTTTAAACATAATTTGCATTTTACATTAGCCAGTGGAGAAATATTTTTGTAATATTCAATTATTATTTTTTCCCAGGTATGGTGCCTTTTTATTTAAAGCTTACCCATTGGATATGAGTCAGTTTGATGGTCTATTTGGAAGTACAAGAATCCCTCAATTAAACAAGGATAAAATAGTGAGAGATTTAAAGAGCAAACATGTTGTTGTGCAAAGAAAAGGGAACTTCTATATATTTGATGTTTTAGATTCTGATGGTAAGGATATTGTTCAATGTTTCTGAAATAAATTTGAGCTGTAATAAGCACCATACTTTGTTAACATTTAAAATTGGATTACAAAAAATTATGCAACATTATTGTTTTATATATGCTGAATTGTAATTTATTATGAATATTTACACAAGGATTCTATTAACCTTCAGTGAATGTTCCATGTTATTTAATTTAGTTTATACATAGGTACGTACTGTATCAGCCCATATATGTCGTATTGTAGGGCATGAGCCTCCTTTACTATTGAGAGTATGATTGAGAGTGGTTAGGCCATATAGTCTACCACGCTGACCTAGTGCAGATTGGCATCTTAACAAACCATAGAAATATCTACAATTTGGTATGGCACGTGGGATTTCTCACAATGTTTTCCTTCGCCGATATAGTGCACGGTGATGACTCCAAAAAGTCAAAGGTGTGCCCTGGGTTTCAAACCCTCAACCACTGTGAATAATTATATGTATGTGTTAACAGTTGTTTTAATTTTTTCAGGCAACTTGTTGCAACCTTCGGAATTGTTGGGCAACTTGAGTAAAATAATCAATGATGAAACATCATACTCAGATTCACCAGTTGGCATTTTAACATCTCAAAACAGAGATGTATGGGCGAAACAACGATCGCATTTAGAAGAAACAGGAAATAGAGATGTACTCAGTAAGATTGATTCAGCTATATTTAACTTAGTACTAGACGACGAAATATTAGCTGATGATAAACATAAACTCTTAAAACACTACCTACATGCAGACGGCTTAAACAGGCTAGTATTTTGTAGAAAATTATTGATAACAAATTATAATTATAATACCAATTTAATATTTTTGGTCATTGTTTTATATTGATTTATTTCAGAAATATTTTTGTTTCCTACCATGTGTCCCAAGAAACTAGCTCATCAGTAACATTTACTAGCTTGGCTTGCTCATTTTGCACTTCTTCACTTACTTCAATTATGGTTTATAAAATTTTAATAGACAAACAGCATATCCCTGAAAGGGTCCATCTTTCAAATAGCATAAAATAAAGAAATATTTTAGTTATGATTTGACATTTTCTCACTACCAAACTAAACAAAATAACACATAACATATTATTATGTTTAGTATTAGATATATAAAATCAAATTAAATAAAAATATATATATACAGGGTATATCAAGACTGCTACCGAAAACGAAGCCGAGTGGTAGTTTAACCGATTTCATTCACAATGCAACAGAAAATCTTGGAAAAAAAGCGACAATTTTGTTTTTTTTTTATATGGTCGTATTTGGTAGGTAAATAATTTTTTTCGTAAAATAATAGTGTATACCCTTTTATTTATAAAGACTCTAAGGTATAAAAGAGCTTGAATTATTATTTTAGCACAAACTATGGATTTACCACCCAAAAATGACAATATTAAAAAAATTGATTTAAAAAAGTTTCTTAGTTAAATTTTTTGTTGCATTGTGTTTGTAGTCACTAAAACTACCACCCGGCTTCGTTTTCGGTAGCAGTCTTGCGATACCCGGTATAAAGCGATGGTAATTAAGATTAATGTTTTACAATCTACATCTAACCAGCTTTACCATGGAGGCTCTCATTTGACAGAAAAAAATCTACTCTTAAAAATATGCTGAAATTAAAAAATGTTTATTTCAGGTGGTTTGACAAATCATTTAGTTTAATCATAACAAGAGACGGAGTATCCGGCATTAACTTCGAACATTCCTGGGGAGATGGAGTGGCTGTTTTAAGATTTTTCCAAGATATTTACAATGAAACAACTACAAAGCCTTTTGTTCATCCAGATAGTAAGCCGGCTAGCAGCAACATTAGTGTTCAAAAATTAGGTAAGTATTTATAATATAAGATAATTTAAGTTTTATATCGACACAAAAAAGCTATTATAATGCATTCGATAATAACTGGTATCCAAATAAGGGTATCCGATAAAAAAGACAGTCATCATTATGCGGCCGACACTACACTAAGCATCGAACACTTTCTTAGTTAGGTCTTATGGGTTTTTCATGACCATTTATCATGGTTGCTATCAGGTCGGATACGGATATACCGCCTTTATACTGCCACAGAGTGTCTGAAAAATTCACTTACCGAAAATAATGCAATGGAAAACATTTATGCCGTGGTATGATCAATCAGCGATTAAGTTTTAAATAAAAATATGTATGTAAAACGTTTAAGTAAAGTCAACCTCCGTGGCGCAGTTGATTAGATGCCGGGTATGGAACGAGAGGCCATCGTTTTAAAAATATGACCGTGAAAATCACGCTAAAACAAATATTAAATTAACTTAATTTAGTAGATTTCGTCTAAACGGGATAAAAAACTATTATCTTCATCTTTATTAAACTTTCTGTCATAATACAAGCAAGCATTTCTAAAATCGTTGCGAGCAACGACTAATTTCAGTAACGCTCCACTAGAGATATACAGGAGCGCGCGCACCACTTACGTCGGAACACTACGCGCTTTCCGCCCTGTCCATATATTTATGTCAATATCCACGACACAGGATTTGTAAGTTATATCTTAGCGCAGGACTAGAAAAATCTACGTGATTGTTGAGTGTATTTATTTATTATATCAATTATTTTCAGATTTCACTCTGGATGACAAATCGAAGCAATTTATTGAAAATGCTAAAAGAGATTATAAGAATTGGTGTGATTCTTTGAGTATAGACTATATTTTATATGAAGGACTTAATAAGGGAGCTTGCAAAAAGTTTAAAGTCAGTCCAGATTGTATTATGCAGTTATCTTTTCAGGTAATAATGTTTTTAATTTGTAAATAAACTATTAAATTATAGGTAATATTTTCTCAAAAATTATTATTAACCGATAGAATATAGAACTAAATTAACACCTTAATGTTTGCAGGCGGCGCACCATCTTCTAAAAGGTTCTTTTGTAGGCACATACGAATCTTGTAGCACATCCGCATTTAAACACGGAAGAACAGAAACTATGCGACCTTGTACTATGAAAACTAAGGTAAGACCATAATAATATACTATTTAACAAATTTACAATGACTCAAATAGTCAAATGTTATTAATACACTATAATACTCAATTAGTATTAGTCAAATTGTTTTTTAATTCTATCAATAAGAAGCTATAATTAAGACAGCATCCGTGGCGCAGTTGGTTAAACGCTGGCTGTGAAACAAAATGCCGTGGGTTCGATCCCCGCACCGAAACAAATATTTGTATGACCCACAAGTATTGGTTGCAGATCTGGGTGTTAGTGAGACCGAAAATCTCTCGTAGTTTCTGATACTCACGACACAAGACTCGATCTTAGTGTGGGTTCAAAACTATATACATATGTGACTGCTGGGTGTAGGTTTTCATTATTAAAATATATTAAATATACTCCATTTAGACTGAGTAACTACTGGACATATCTAGACTTAACATCTTATGTCTCGTTATGGTGAGTGCAGTGGAATGCCAAGCATTACTTTGTAATTCAAGTCGTAGTTTGGTCTTGCTACTGTTCATGAGCGGTCGCATCGCTATTATCCGGCGAAACGGCATGCTCGTCTCGCCGTTCATTGCAACAAAAAAAAAATAGACTTATTCTCTATTTCAGACAATAAAGCTCAAATGTGTGTCACAGTGTATCGATTGTAGGTAGCTAATTAAAAAATATATACGATTAAAATGTTTATGGTTTCAGGAATTCTGTGAAGATCTTAATTTAAAAAAGAAAAGCAAAGAGGAATTACGTGTTGCGATGGGGGAATGTTCCACTTATCATTCCCAATTGATTAAAGAAGCCGCAATTGGCCAAGGCTTCGATCGTCATATGTTTGCTTTGATGAAAATGGCCGAGGAAAATAACATGCCACGTCCAGAAATATTCGACTCCTATGAGTACAAATATTTGAATAAATCAATATTGAGTACGAGTACATTATCGGCTCCAAGCGTTATGGCTGGTGGTTTTGGTCCAGTTGTAAAGGAAGGCTTCGGTATTGGGTGAGTAGAGAAAATATTGATAGTCCTCTCCCCTTGTAGTTACTACACATACAGTTGAAGAAAAGGGTTGAAAATGCCGTCATTTGTATTGACCTCTGAATCGTACACTATCGCTATAGATATACACACACCCGCCGCTATAGTCTAGTCCAGGGGTCAGCAAACTGCAGCTCTTTGGATGTGAAGCTGCGGCTCTTTAAATCCATACGCCGATACAGTTTATTTAAAAAAATATTAATAAAATATCATTTTGATTAATGAGAATTAGGCACCATTTTTATCTCAGCCATTTGTCCTTGCTTTTTACCGCACCCCTCCCACGTGACAGGTGTCGTAGTAGTCAGAAAAAACCGTGGCATTGTAATTTTTGGTTCTTCCGACTCAAAAGGTGGCCGACCCCTGGGCTAGTCAGATACAGTTAATATGTATCTTCATTTCACATTTTTTTTGTTCGAAAATAATATTAACTTTTTTCATAGGTCTACAAAATATTTTATGATTATTGCTTTTATACACATAAATAATCATAATGATTCATTGTGCTTATCATTGAGGCGTAGTGGGTCCCAGACACACGGGAAGTCAGTAATCAGTAGATTGCGAGGGGAATAGATAATGAAAGGCACTGTGAAAATCGTTGGCTGTCAATACGGATGCATCGAGTTTTTGTTAACTTTGCAAAATTATCCCTAATTTGCTCATGAATGGGCATGTCATGTTTTTTCATTGCTGTTGCTATACTATGGAATGTTTTGTCCTTAATTTATTTCACAAAACGATATATAAACTGTCAGGACAGTCTGATTTAACGGACGGAAAAAATCGAGCATAAATACATTATTATAGTCAAACTAACAAATTCATTAAAGTACTAAGGATGTGGTGATTTTGAATAGAAAGAAAAGAATATTTAAATTTATTTTCCTTTGCAGATATTCGGCCTTCGCGGACAAACTAGGCGCAGCAGTCTCCAGTTATAAGCTTCACAACAATAGCTCTGAATTTGTAGAGGCTCTTCACAAATCATTCTTAGATATCACTAAAATATTATCAGGCTAAATTATAATATTCACAATAATATATTTAAAGGATGATTATATTTAAAATTCCTAAATGAAATATAAGCTCGAGACATTTTAATCGAGATCAGATACAAGCCTTATATTATATAACGTTATGTTAATTTATCCACTACAAATTGCGATAATGTCGTCTATTATATTATTTACTTATATTTTTCTTGTTTCGTATTTATGTATTGAGTTGGGGTGCAAAAGATCATAGTTTGTTATAAGCCAAATGAAAATAAAAAATATATTTATAGGAATGTTATTAAGTAATGTTTTAAGAGGTCTTAATATAATATGGATGAAATGAAATAGTTGCAGGGTGCATGTTAAATTAAAAATAATACGTAATATTGTCGTGTACCGAGAGTGATTGTATTTATTGAAGTAAAAAGCGTAACAAAAAAACCGGAACTTGTGTGAAGTACAATGTGTACAGAGTTATATTAATTATTCGAGTCATTCCAAGTTATTCTACGAACACTCAATTATGGATATCTAAATTAATTGGGATATATAACCGATTATTTCAGACATAACGTTGTAAAATATTTATTCTCAGTGCTCTCTAACTAGGTGCCTTATAGACTATAGTCCATTTCACTAATAGCATTTTTTTTTGCACAGTACGTAATTAGTCATCCCTATCGCCTCATCCGGAGGAAAGCAGTCTTAGTTGGTGTTAGTTTTGAAATCCAGGGATATGCCGCGCCACTCTGAAGAAATATCAGACGATTGTGAGGTCTACAACCAAAAGCATACCAACCAAATAATCCGCGTTAGCTCTATAACAGTGCTTTTGGAGGGGGTCCGGGATGTCGAGGCGAATGGCACCCTAGTCTTGCCGGTGCTGTTTTCACAACCATCTTTGCACATGTAGGGGCTCTTACTCCCTAATCAATTCTCAGTGCTGCCCATTGTGAAATTTCATAATTGTTTATACAATAACAGCCGCTGCCAATAAACAATCCCAATCCAAAATTTGCCGTTTGAGATTGACAGCAAAGAGAATTTAAAACACTATTTAAAGCTCAGTCTTTTTTATGATACTATATTGCCAATAATCAAACTCAGTAGGTAGTGAAAAAACTATAGCAACATGGTAAGGGACCAATCGAAAAGTAGAAAACAATCCAGATTGACTTCAATCTAATTTTTTCGATTGATTATTGGCATCGGCCGTAAGTGGGCAAGATTGCGAGGACCCCTTCTATTGCAAGATATTTTTTAGTATGGTATGTGAGCACAATTGCTCTTATAATGCTGCCTCTGGCTATCAAGTTACGGCCTCTTGTGGCCACAGACCCCATCAGTCGCTTCTTACGATAGACAAGGAACATCTTGATGGGATTTAGAACGCGTGCATATGACCTACCCACTAGCCCTAGGTTTTTAACGGTAACCACACGAACTAAATAATAATGTTATCTACTGAGGGTAAAATAACAGATAGACTAAAAAATGAAATGTAACATCAACTTCACAATATTTTTGATACATTTATAAAATATGTTTAAATATCTACATTTAATAATTCTAAGCTTTTGAAAATCTATGTACCTATTCTACAAGGTTTTATATTTTTTCACGTGTTAAATAAAATATAAATTGCCTACTAAGACTTTTTTTTACATCCAACCTATACTTTGTAAACAATTGAATTGAAAAATGACCTAGTTCAGAGCTCCATTAGTAGATTACTAGAATCACAAACGAGAATCGACGAAGTTAATGGAATGAAACATTGCTCTAACAGCGGATGAACAGAATGAAACATATTTTGTCGAACGGGTAACGTTTGAGTGAATTGAGGCTGTACTACGACCCAATGAATAATAATCTAGCTAAACGAACACCTATAAATACAATGGGTGGCGCTTTAATTTAGCTACAACTGTTATCGATTTTCCCATGTCCATCTAGTAAAGAGCAGCGTATTCATAGTCCAACCAGAATTAATATGACAGTGATAATATGGTGTCTATGTGTTAACTAATATATAGGGTATTGTGACCAGACTGCGACCAAATATGAAGCCAGATGGTAATTTGATGACTACAGAAATAAAGCAATGTTTTTATTTGCTATTTTAGATATTTCTAAGGGATATAAAGCAGCCGATACAATAATCCACGTTGTAGGCTGCTTCTATACTAAATTTCATTAAAACTGGCTCAACCGTTAAAACGGGAAGAGTTCTTAAACATCCCACAGGAACCTTACATTTTCGGTAACCTATGTGTTAATCAATGGTATCAGCTACCTTCATACCAAATTTCATCGAAATTGGAGGCGCCCACAAATTATTTAGATCATATCCAGTCGTTTGAGTGTGAAGAAGTAACAAACACAGACACTTTCGCGTTTAGGTAGGTATATATCTTCAAGTAGGATAAAACTTTCCTCTGTTTCCCCTGTCAAGACTTCTCCGTAAACAAAGCATACCTACTTACACTTATTTTCTTTTGGAATAACAAACCAAGATGTCAGTCACAATATTCAATTTCGACTATGAATTTAGTTTACCTCATGTATTGATTTTGAGACCAATATGATCAATAACAAAAAAAGTTTAAAATGGCGGGCACAATGTTAAATTTTAACTTTAAATTTCGTTTATCATACCGGAGAATTTCTCAGATATCAATTTTATGACCAATCGAACCAATATCAATAAGCAAATTAATCAACAAAAAGTCCTTAATTTTTTGGTAAAAATAAATGCATGTCATGCTGTGAAAACATCGAAAGGCAGTTAAATTGTTAATTTATACTCAAATAAAATAAATAGAAAAGGTTTCAATAACTTAATAACGAAGCCGAATTATATTTTATTTTTTTGCCCGGAATTTCAAGTTAATTGCAGGAATGACTATGAATAAGTCACCGTACCTACGCAGAATCTACAGCGTTCCAATCTACGATCTATATATGTAGGTATAGTAGCTTGTAGTATGTACAAAGTATATTTATTTACTTTATTCGTAGAATGGTGGTTGGGTGGATTGGTGCATTTTCATAGTAAGACAGACCAGTGTAGAGTGAAAGCTATGTGCTTTATACATCAGAACGTTTTCCAAATTTAGATTGTGTATAATGCTTTGACGTATTTGGTATTTCATATAAAATGGAACGGGTTGATAAGCCATTTTGACATTAGGAACCCGAATACGAAAATGTCAAAGTTCATCCGTGGTGATGGTGGATTGTGGTTTGTGATTAAATATATATAAATGAATTAAAACTGTGTTCTGAAATGGACTTTATGTGAAAATCGTCATCTCTGCAATATTGGTGATGCGTTCATGGTAAATATTCAATAGCATTTCGTTTGATGTTTAAAAATAAAATTAACTCTGTTCGTGTGAATGAATCAATTCACTTATTATTGCGAATATAGATTGAATGTTTTTTCATGTCCATATTTTCGTCTTTTGATTCAATACTATGACATAATTATATGCATGTTATCAATTTATTGAGTAATTTGTTTCTTTTTTCATAAAAATATCAATCATTTTCTTGGTGAATAAGTTTTTACTTAAATAATACTAAATCAAAAAATTATATTAAATTATAGATTATTTGGTTGAAAATTTCACAATTGCAAATAAAATAAAAACTATATATCGACTCAAAACACATAACATTAATTAATAGATCAATAAAAAAAATAGTTATTTATGTTTTCCAGATGTACCATTAACCAAAACAATTGTGTTCTATAGAGCAAATTACTACCATTAATAAATAATAAATAAAATAATAAAAAAAAAAACTATGCATATATTTTGTCATAGAGATAAAGAGAAACTTTATTTCTGAAATTTTCAGTGTCAATACTATTGGATTTAGATTTTCATATTTTCTTGTCTCGCCTTTTTAATCCTAAACATTATTTGTTACAGAACACAAACAACTTTAATTTTCTGTGGATTATGGAAAATTGATCAATATGTTAATAAAGGAGTACAGAATACCATTGCCTCTAACGGTAGAGGAATACAGGATTGCCCAGCTTTACATGATTGCTAAGAAAAGCAGAGAAGAGAGTTCTGGGGAAGGTAGTGGAGTGGAAATCCTAATAAACGAACCATATGAAGATGGCCCTGGAGGCAAAGGTCAGTACACTCAGAAAATATACCATGTTGGCAGTCACTTACCCGGCTGGTTCAAAAGCCTTTTACCTAAATCAGCACTTACTGTATCAGAAGAAGCTTGGAATGCTTATCCCTATACAAAGACACGATACACATGTCCTTTTGTTGAAAAATTTTCATTAGAAATAGAAACTTATTATTTCGCTGATAATGGCCACCAAGATAATGTCTTCAAATTAACTGGAAGTGATTTAAAAAATAGAATAGTGGATGTTATTGATGTTGTTAAAGATCAACTTTATGGTACAGACTATGTGAAAGAGGAAGACCCAAAGTTATTTGTGTCACAAAAATGCAATAGGGGTCCGTTAAATGATAATTGGCTAGAAGAGTATTGGACGGAAGTGCAGGGAAAACCACAGCCACTGCCCAATGGAAAATCTTTAATGTGTGCCTATAAACTATGTAGGGTAGAATTCAGATATTGGGGTATGCAGACAAAGCTAGAGAAATTTATACATGATGTTGCACTAAGAAAAACTATGCTGAGAGCTCACAGACAAGCATGGGCATGGCAAGATGAATGGCATGGTTTAACAATGGATGATATACGAGAAATAGAACGGCAAACACAACTTGCATTGCAGAAAAAAATGGGAGGTGAGTCTTACGAAGACCAAGATCTCTCTGAAGAAAATTCCAAAACACTTGCTGCTACAATGAGCAGCTTGGAAAAGAATGAAGACATAAATACTCCATTGGCTACAAAAAAGAATAATACAGAGAAGAGGGCTCCAAAACATCTGACTCCTGAAAGTACTCCACCATCAGAGCGTAACACAATTTCCAAAACCAATCTGAGATCATCATCTTCTGGTTCTATCAAAAGTTTACAGGCTCAAGCAGCAAATTGGCGAATGGAAACTCTTGTTAGAGAATCTGAAACAGAAACCGGCTCTGAGGATGAATTTTATGATTGTGAATCTTCTTTCAACAAGTGGTCGTCAATGTGTTCTTTGGATGAAGCTGACATTGATATATCTCCAACACAAGCAGACCAGGGTCAAGAAGACAGCATATTTAATCCAACATTCTTAAAACGAGTCACATCAGAGAGAGGTTCTCGAAGAATGCCAACTTTGCAAAGCCACCATAGCATAGATGGTTGTCCGGAGACCCCTGTGCACAGTTCCTGCCAAACCACTGTATTGATACTAGTTTTTCATGCTGGCAGTGTATTAGATGCTAATGTCGATATGACAGCCAAAAAGTCTGATGTCACCACTTTTAAGGGCGCTTTTGAATCTGTGATGCGTCAACATTATCCAACTCTTGTTGGACATGTGTCAATAAAATTAGTTTCATGTCCTTCCATATGTACAGAAGCACTTGGAATTTTATCGACCTTGAGCCCTTATAGCTTCGATTGTTCACCTTCAGCAATGGAAACACCATCACTTACAAATGATCTCATACCTATTGGAGCTATACCTCTAATAGCAACAACTTCCCTTGATTATACGGAATCTGTCACCAAAACAATTAATGCTGCTAATACTGCTTACAGTGATTTTCTAAAATCTGAAGATGGAAAAGGATTTAATGGGCAGGTTTGTTTTGTTGGCGACAGCATGGGATCAGTGCTAGCATACGACGCGCTAATAAGAAGTTTACAGTATCAATCGCGACATGATAGCGAAAATAGTATACTAGATACAGAAATCACTATACCAAATGATCCTTCTGAGCCGCACTATTTGAATAAATCACATTTGCAAGCTCCAACACCCAGAAGGCGTTCTTCCTCTACGAGTGATAATCATATAAAATTCGAATTTGAGGTCAATGATTTTTTCACATTTGGCAGCCCATTGTCTTTAATTTTAGCATCTAGAAAGATGTCTGACGACAAAAGTCGTGATATCACGAAGCCACCTGTACAGCAAATATACAATTTATTTCATCCCACAGATCCGGTTGCCGCACGATTAGAGCCATTGTTGTCTGCTAGATTTACAAATTTACCTCCGATAAATGTAGCAAGATATACGAAATATCCATTAGGTAATGGTCAACCATATCATTTGATGGAATTGATTCAAAGTCATCCTCAACTCTTCGGTGACCATTTACAAATGCCGCCGACACCAATTTTAAGAAGGCTATCGGAAGCATCTGTTCAAAGTACCGTTAGTGGATTAGTTGATAACATTCCCTTGATAACCATGAATGCTTTGCAACAGAAGTGGTGGGGAACTAAGCGATTAGATTACGCCCTATATTGCCCAGAGGGACTCGCTAATTTTCCTACTAATGCTTTGCCACATTTGTTTCATGCTAGTTATTGGGAAAGTTCCGATGTTATAGCATTCATATTGCGTCAAATTGGTCATTTCGATTTGGCACTGTACGGTCATGCTGAAGACAAAGAATGTACTATGTTCAAACCCGGTCAAGAACGTGAAAAATGGATGCGAAAGAGAACTTCCGTTAAACTGAAAAATGTTGCCGCAAACCATAGAGCTAACGATGTAATAGTAAAAGAAGGCTCCCCACAGACTTTCACGGCGCGTTTCATGTACGGGCCTTTAGATATGATCACTTTAACCGGTGAAAAAGTCGATATATACATGATGAAGGATCCTCCGGCAGGGGAATGGACTCTGTTATCGACTGTAGTAACAGATAAAACAGGGAGGATTTCTTATACGCTTTCGGAGAGACAAAGCGTGAGTTGTGGTATTTATCCCGTAAGAGCTGTTGTGAGAGGTGATCACACCTGTTGCAATTTTCATTTATCTGTTGTACCACCACAAACTGAATGCATTGTTTTCAGTATTGATGGCTCCTTCACCGCCAGTGTTTCAGTTACGGGGCGCGATCCTAAAGTTAGAGCTGGTGCAGTTGATGTTGTCCGTTTTTGGCAAGATTTGGGATATCTCATCCTGTACATTACTGGTCGGCCTGACATGCAGCAAAGAAAAGTAATTTCTTGGCTTGCTGAACATAACTTTCCTCATGGTTTGGTGTTCTTTTCTGACGGATTTTCTACAGACCCACTAGGGCATAAAGCGGCACACCTAAACAGTTTAGTCAACGAACACGGAATACTGTTACATGCCGCGTACGGTTCTGGAAAGGATATAACAGTCTACCATAGCTGTGGTCTTAATCCAAGACAGATATACGCTATTGGACGTATTAGCAAAAAGTACAGTAATATGGCGACAACTCTAAGTGATGGTTATGCGTCTCATTTGGCGGATTTGAAGCAGCCGGGAGTAGTTAGAGCTGCTAGAGGCAACGCCCGTCTATTAGTGCCACGACGACTGTTGGCTCCGGTGAGTAGCACTTCAGCCCCGCGGGGTCGTCGTTAATTTAACAAAACCATTTGCTACTTGTTAGTATTTCTTAAAACGCTTACTTCTCGGTGGGATAGGCTGTATTTGTGATAGGGTAGTGCTTATTAAAGGATTATAAAATCCTTCTTTTGAAAAATCTTTATTGTTTTATTGTATAAGCTACAGTTACTAAGAATATATGTATATTAATTATGCATATTTCCCCATTAAGACATATTTGTTGTATTCAGATTTATTTATTTTAGATGGATAAACAAATTATTTATTGTAAAGAAAGATATTAAGAAATATCCATCTTCTTATAGTCACAGCGTACCTTATTGGATAATCGTAATAAATATTTCAATATTATAAGTATAATAAATTGAGTATATTAATGGAGGATACAAGACAAATGTTTATCGTTGAAAAATGAATAAGGTTAATTGTTTTCAAGGGTTACGTTTAAAGAAATAGCAATAATGTGCTACATACATATATCCATTATATGCTAAACTCCCTTAAATCCTATATACAGGAGTTAATTTCTCACAAATCCTTGAAATAGAATTAGCTTTGTTCTTTAGACTTAAATACCTACCTGTACAGTGTTATTGACTGTGTATTAGAGGTATCAGAATCTCAGTAGATGGAACATAAATTAGGCATTGTTCTATTCTAGTCTATTCAGTGATTGTACTAAATCGTTTATGAGGATACTATTTCGATTTATTTATTGCCCGTTTTAAAATAAATATTGAGAAATTAAAGCACGAACAAGTCGTTTTGTGATCTTCAAGGACGTGTATATGTTTGTTTGTACAATGATAAATGTGGCCGTAAAGAGTCCATCTTAATTGACTGATCCATCATTACGTAATATATATATCTAAAGTTTCTAGCGTATAGTTATTTAAAAATGACTCATAAAAATGCTTAAAGACTCGTTGCTAGTTCAATTTGTAAACAAATGTTGTCTGTTAACGAATAATATCTTCGACATTAAAAAGAGAATGCTTTAAATCTTTAAAATAGAACATGAGCTAGCAACTTATTTAATAAAGGGAATTTCCTATATCCAGAAACAAAAGCGTACATTTTAAAGTCGCTACTTAACTGTTGAGTTACATACCTTTTATTTTATTGTTGCCAACCAGCACTTGTTCTAAAAAAACATGTGAAAACGAGTGAAATGTTAATTTGTGCTAATTAATTAATATGAGAGTTTAAGCGTATAATAACATTAGGAACAAAAAATACGCTTATTAAAAATAAACAGTTATTGCTGACGAAAAATATCCAACTCGGTACAACATGCACGTATTTTAGGTCGTAACATTTTCACGCGGGCTTTCTATTAAATTATTTTATTATAAGAAAATATTAAATGTTAATTGATCTGTAAAATAAGTGATATTACTTGTTATTATATTTATTTTTGGATACAGTAACGTGATACATTGTCATTGGAGCTTCTGAATTTTGCAATGTGGAATGGAAGCAACAAATATTCTTTTATTATCATTCATTTATTACATTTTTATGTCACTTTGGTGAAGGCTTTTCATTTTTTTTATTAGTATTGGTGTCTAGCATAAGAACATTAAGTGATTAGTATGTACGTAGTTCTCTTTGGAAAAATGGTATGTAGTAATATTACGATGATATTTAGGTATGTTAAACCTACATTATACATGCCAATATCTACTATTGTTTCCCTGCAATATAATACTACATAATATTAACTTAACTATTTATGTATTAATTCTTTTAAACTATAAATTCCACAAAATATTAACTTTATTCTACCTGATATATAATTCTAAAATATTGAATGTTAAAACTATTATATTCTGTTATTATAATTATGTAAAATTTCTTATTAATATTTATAGAGTTATAAGTATGAGTATATGTGTAACTTTTATTACTATAAACAAAACAAAATGGCAATACTAGCGTTCAATTTTATATAAAATTGAAGTATTGAAATATTGTATAAATATTATCGTTATAAATATTTTATGAAATATTTTTTCTGTAAAATGTATAATGCAAACACTTTTATTATAATTCAAAATATACTTACATTCCTATTTAAAACATAAAGTATCTAAATTCTAAATACACATAATATCTTATCATTACCAATTTCTCCAATTGAAATTAACTTAAAAATCTAATTTTTACACGAAATAATAATATGGACATTGTTGCTATTGCCGATCAATGCACAGTGTATTAAGTATCTATAAATAGCAATATGACATATTTGTTAATTAAATATTATCTCCTGAAATCCTTGAAAATAAATTTTTCTCATATCTTTTGCTACTTGTGCTATCTTATTTTATAACATAGGCAAACTCAAAAATGTATTGTGAATTAAATTATTGTGATTTATGCTTAGTCATTACAAAATTAGATAAGTATTTGTGTAATTTTACCTATAGTCATTGATTTAAAAACTAAGGATAGGCTCTTCAGTACATTTGGACTGTCAACATACATACATAAATATACTACATAATTAAATATATTTTATCTTAGCGGCGACAAATACAACGTCGATCAAAATAGTTGCGACCGACTTATATTTCACCAACGCTCCATTGGACATATTGTATTGGAGTGCCGCACCACTTTATGTGCTCTTCGCCCTGTCCATACATTTATGTCAATGCCTATAGTATAATATTATGTGTGTACTAATATAATCTAAATTCATTGAATATATAACTTTACAGGTTTAGTGTAATCTCAGTCACAAATAATTTATTGTATTTTCTATTTGGTGGCAAAAATGTCTCAATAATATTTATGTTTATGTTTCAATTTCGGGAAATGAAACTTTTTGATTTCTAGAGAACAGTATTTATTAAACTGATATACAAAACGTTCAGTTTAATTTGTAGGAAGCAGTTGTATTACCTAATCCGTTACGTGATGTTCGGTGTACTTCGTTTATATTGGATATAGTTGCAACCTTTAAGTATATACGCTGTTATGCGGCTTCACACTAGGTCGGCCTGTTCTTTGCTCATCTAAATTTAGCTGAAGCCATGGGCCGTCTGATGTGATGAGCACAGTGTGTTTCATGTTTATAATCAAAATGAGCTATTAATTCCATACGTAAAATCTACTGACGCAAGTTGCTTCGTTCTAGGTAATCCATGGCATACTACGCTTATAGCTAATTTATACAGATATTAAGTTCAGTAATATAATGTTATATCTTACCAACCGTGATTTTGGTTTGAAGATAAAAGATGCCAAGCTGGTATATTAAACTTTTTATCAATATTAATGCGATAACGTGAATTAATTAAATATAATATTATTTTTATTTGACTTGTTATGTCTTCCGTTTGTGTCGATGTAATAACAATGGACTTGGCGTCTTTTCCTTTCAAGCATTGCTATTCCGATATTCACCTGTGGTACAGTTTACAGGTAATAATAGCGGGTATTGTTTATCTTTTTATGGTAACGTTAATCCTGAGTCTCTTAATGAATTTAAGATGTATATTTAATTATTTTATTCGACCTTCCTTTTATTGTATCATTGAGTACCTAATCGGTTTTTATAAATGATGTACTTAACTGCTGGCGGCTTTGTTCGCATGTAAATATTCGTATTTAAAGATATTCTAAATTTTTTCCAATAACAATCTAATGTATTCAGTCAGAGGAATTTTAAGCATTTAAGCAAGCTATTGTCTACCTGCGATTAAAATATTTGTTTAGCAAGTAATTGCTCCGTTATTTAATGTATTTCGTGAAATCAGATTAAAATAAACTATTTACTTGCTATATAATAGATACGCTATTTTTCGCCCGATAACGATTACACAGCACTAGCATCTTATATGCTTCTCTCAATAATTATACATATTGATTGTGTCAAATGTGATGAATAATTTAGTTAGGAATATAAAGTTAAATTCTATTTAAATAAACCAAATAAGTTTTTTTTAAATATGTTATCTTCCTTGCATTTTATCAACGTAATAAAGTTGTTTCTACCATGAACGTATTCCAAAACAATTGCGTGGTAAAATATGTACCTACGTACATATAAAAATAATTTATTTTTATTATTTTTTCAGTTTTCAGACAATATCCTCACTTTTGTAAAAGCTATGCTGCTGCTAAATCGAAGTGTATTACAATTATGCTTTTCGTGTTATATCGTTTACGGTAAAAATATTTTGTCACAGTAATGAACATTCCCGTAATTCCACAATTTTTCAAAAAGTATAATTTTTGTCAGTTTACTGAGTATATTTTTTGAAAACTTTTTAAATCTAAATTAATTAGTTTGTAATATGAATTTATCGTCGTTCTATCTCTGGTATTATTTGGTAAATTGTAATGTTATATTGTTATATATAACTTTGTTAATAATGCAGTAAAGGCTCCGCTAGCTTCGAAATCCTTTTGTATTTATCTAATGTATATGTACGTACCTATGTGTGTCGGAAAATAAATTATTGTTGTTGGCGAATATTAGATTTTCATTTCTAGAAGTATCTAAACATCTACCGTGCTATGCTAATATTTATAGATGATGGAATAATAATGAATATACTTACCAATCACACACAATTATTCGAATCCATTTTTTAGATTCAACCCTTAGACGTCCCACTGCATTGACCACTGTATCGAGAATACGATTGAGAGTGGTGTTATCCCTTACTAGTCGATAATTAAAACGAGAATAAAAGTCTTGGGTTGCGAGTATTTAAAACTATTAGACTTCGGCCTCATATAATCGAAAAACCCACACAAAATAAATAAAATATGGATCTAACAAAAATAATATTATGTCTTGTTGCTGCGATAGAAACCGCGGCCTTTCGATTTATAGTCGTATCATAACAACTAGGCCACGAGGGCTGTGTGGCCTATGGGATATATGGATATTGAGCATCATGAGGAAGCCCCTGCATATTAAAGGTGTAAAAATATATGTTTTATGTAAGACTGCCATTTTATTGTACAGATGGGTTGCACCCTACGGTGGGATGTATATCGCCTGGATTATTTTTTACTTCTTTATTATGTAAAAAACGTTTGAAACACATATTAATAATTAATATGTATATAATATAATAATTTATTAATTCAAGGGGAATCTTCAATGAATTTATGGTTAAATAAAAAGTCATCATTAAATAATAGGAAAAGTATATTTACAATAATTGTAGTTTACAATAATTCACGACAACTACATAATTAAAATCAGACATAAAAAATACACAGAACACATTTAAATACACAGCAATTTAATTTAAATAGTTTCATAATAACACTGAATACTGCTAAGTAACACATAGGTGTGTGATTAAAATATCTACATGGTTACAATTAAATGATGTCCACGTATAAACGAAAGTTCATAGCTAGGAATTCGTTAGTAATGAATTTTCAATTATTAAATTTTCTTACTTTCCTAATTTGTTACAAATCATATTCGAACGTAGGGCTCATAATTATAAAATTCTGTTATTAAATTCCGAGTGTCGAATAGATACTTAAATGACGTAGAATAAAAGTAGTAAAAAATAAATTTACTATTTATAAATCCTAAAAAAGCGCACATATTAGAGAGACTTCTGAATAAACCGAAGTATTAAAAATAAACAAATACATTTGTGTGGTGTTAATAAAAAATAACAAAGATCTTGTTTGACGTCATTCATATAAAAAATTCTCTGCTATGTGTACTATTGACAATGTATAAAAGCTAATATAAACATACCAGTCGTGTCCACACATTGTTATCTATTATCCGCACATACATTTGTATCGCTCTTATGACAACGAAGCGCCAGCTATTTGTTTTTTTTTTTCACTTACACTAAATTGACATGACAAAATATTTCTTCTACATGGATCGAAAACAATACGTGGTTTGAACTACAATCAATGGTATTTACATCGACGGGACTACTAACTAAATACGCGGAGTGGAGCACTTAAGCATTTGAATGTAAGTACAATGTATAAATGTGTGATTATAATATATTGTAGAACTCTTTTTGTGGTATTTTCGAGACTTAATTCCGGTTTCGGACCCCACTCTACAGAAATTGAACTACAAAATTAACGACAATTATGTTTGAAATGTATATAAAAATAATAATTTAGCCCAAAATAAAGAAATATATGAATGACGGATACAACCTGTAATCCAAACTTCAGCCTGAGATCTAATTGTACTTTTATGTTATTTAAAATCAGTGCGTAATCACTAACATTATTTAATATATCATATCTCTTTGTATCGTTTGTATAAAAAATCCTTCATCGCCCATTCGATACCACTTAAAATTTTCAACAGCATTTCATTCATAATAATGACTAAATTCCGTATAATTGATATTAGACAGTCGATCGATATATACCAAATAATAAAACTATAGATTATACAATAATTCGAGAAGTTTAAAAAGGTTCGAAAAAAGGAATGAGACACAGAGCGAAGCTTAACTTCATTGATTAAAGTATTTAAAAACATTGTGCTTAGTAGGTACCATTTAAATAAATTACAATTATATTTATGCAAAGATGGCGAATTTTAGATACACGCTAGCATTTTCTATCACATTACCATACGAGTATAAATGTACGTGCCAAGTTTTCCATTTGCTATTGTTTATTTTGTACACGCTATTATGATAGTGTCGACACTTTTGCAGGAGTTCTATGACCTGAAACATCATAGAATTTTTACTATCATCGAAATAGCATAAATACAAAGTTGCTATATATTTTTCAATTCTAAATATAGGTGAATACGGCCCAGATTTCATTGGCTTTTTGACAACCATTTTTAGTCTAAGGTAGGAAACTCATTCAGCGTGTGCGAAGATTGCCGAATTTTATTTAAATGGTCCTTACTATACATATAAAGTTGAAAAATATGATACTTGAACATTACGCTGACCACCTTATTGAAAGAAAGTATGCATACGCAATTTTCTGCTAGTTATATTCTCGGGTACAGTAAGTATATAACAAGCTGATTATCTGCTTTACCATGCCAGTACTGACGTATCGTTCACTGATGAATAGGTATTAACTTGTCAAAGAATGATTTATACAATTTAGGGAATTATTTTGTGCTATCGTACAACTATGCTGAGAGCTGCTGAAAAACGGTATCGAAAGAGAAGATTGGGCGGAACAATTTCCTATATTATTTAAATTAATGGTTAAAAATGACATTGACAGTAACATTGGTCATTTTTAAGAGGATATCTTACGCCACGCAAATATGTATTGTTCGAGACCGTTTTTAGTTTAAGTCAACAAGTGATGCAAAATGAACTTTACGTGCACATGTTTAGGTTTATTTTTATATCTTTTTGAAATAGAATATTTCGTTGTTATATTTAGTTGTACGATACAACAAAGTACATAATTCCATGCGAAAATTCTACTAATAAAAAACTTATGAAGTAGGTATAAGAACACTCTCAAATAGCCATAGTGCTTCTTATTAAGGCGTGTTACACTGATAAGTCTTACCTTATAAGTTCCGCTATAACTTTATTGAGTATGTAGATTTTTCATACGCATTAAGTTCTCAATCGGTGATACTCTGTGATCAATCCGCGCCACTCGAAACATATCGATATTATCTATACTTAACCTCAATAGAAATAATTGCATAAAGTTTTCATACAATTTACCAGTATAATTTTCGTAGTACGTCTCTTTAGTTTAACTGTAACACATTATATTTGATAATTGGCACATTTTCGTAAGTCCGTTGAATAAACTAAATATTTTGTTTGCAAATCTAGTTTTTTTTTTAATTCAAGAGACGTAGACATTGTGTACGTATCACATGCAGATACATAAAATTTTGTGCATTTTACATCCACATAGAATCTATTTATTCCGTGAATTGTACTACATTTCCGTATAGACAAATTCTCTACTAATTACAATTAATATTCCAATTAAACGACTAGGATTAGGAATGATCAAGATTTTATGGAATAAAACACTGCGCTTTATTCGATACTAAATTTGTTACTTCTGTATGCAGAACGTAGCAGATATTAAACAGCCATATACCCTTTAACTTTTAACCTCACCAATCACAACATGTCTGAACCTCAACATCTCGCAATATACTTTAAATATATGTATTTGTTCAAAACCGCAGACTTCCTAACTTGTCCTGAAAAGTCAACATTCCCAGCAACCATCAAAGTTTCAATATTGTGGAACATTGTATAAGCCTGAACCATACAAGGTAAGTTGATATATGCTTCTGTATGTGTGATCGTTGCTATGAGATTTCCCATCAATCATCGAGGTATGAATATTATGGGAGATTTTTCGAGTTTCTCTGACCCCTGGAGGGTTGGAGCTATCTATCATGCCTCTGTGTGTGGTCGTTGCTATGAGAAGGCGGTGCCGTTCTTGTGCGAGGCTCGCGTGAATATAACCTCCTCGTCGTCGGCGTTGATTGTCTCTGCTGTGGTGAGGGCTACAGTGTCGCTGTGAACCACGTGCGGGGACTCGTTGAATTCGTCAAGCTCCTCTATACCCGCTGTAGAAAACAAACAAGATTTTCAAATATCTATAAAGATGAGGAATTTGTTTGTTTGAACGCGCTTAACTCCGAAACTACTCCATCAAATTGAAATTTTATTTTGGCTTTAATCGAGGAAAGGCAATATAACACGCTATGACCAATAGGAGCAGAGGTTAAATGAAAAAAAGTCAAAAAGTATTTTCACCCGAGTAAAGCTGGGTCGGACCGTTAATTAAACTATTAGATGTAATGTTCAATAGATGGTATATGTAATACTTGAGAAATATTTATACCGCCACAAGAAGTAGATGGTACATCCAGGGCGGAATTTACTAATTAAGAAATATTTGTACTGTTATATAAAGGTCACCACTACACATAAGCCTCTTAAAGAATTACAAATCGAGCATTTAGAAATTGCTTATACATTCTCAAATTCTTAAAATATCTTTTTAATGATTAATCGGCTATTCGATGTCGATAGGTTTTATACTGCCTCGAATATCTTCACTAATCGTAAGAATATTTAACACAACCTCTACATAGCTTTTTGTAGGCATTATACCTTTTGACGCCCATGATACCAGGTTAAGTCAGGCTACGTAAAAGTAAAAATTGATATCCATACATACATAAACGTCATGCCTATGGACATCCACTTTGCATGTTCCTTTTTTTTAGTTTCATCATTAAATACACAAAGATACAAAACTAAATATATATTTTGGTCCCACGAAACCGGGCTTCGATTAGACCGTGGAGATGGTGAGTCTCATTTACACATAAATGTACTACTTTCTGACACACTTCTTTCGTTTCATTACATTCATACTTCAAACCCCTCATGCATTTACATCTGTTCAGGTTACTTTCAGAGAGGATTCTCACTACACGGTTTTCACCCGCGGCCGGCGCGGTTGCGGGCCGGTAGTACGCAGATATATGTATATGACAAACAGTGCGGGCATATATAGCTTCGTGAAATGTGCTTTTTTTGGGCCGTGAGTGCAAACCACGTCGTGAGAATCCCCCCTTAAGGGTTAGGCCCTTGCTGGGGTTACCATCGATCTGGTTGATATAGGTCCGATAGGGTCGACCTCTACCAACTCTAGCATTCAATTGAAATCCATCGAGTATATCTGCGTGATTCATGTAGAATATTGGACCTAGCTTTATATAGATAAAATTATTTACCTGCGTAATTGTTCGTGGGTGCCAGCAGTAAGTATTGTTCAGAACGTGTTGGCCATAATAGATGTGCCATCACACAAAACGCCAGACAGTCTGCTGAATATGTTATACCTAGAAACATCAATAATTACCATTATAATACGTCGTTAATCCTTTTTATGAAGGTGTTTACTTGAAGGCACTGTTCACAAGTATACTCAATGTGAAATTAAAATATATTATCTACAACTGTAGTTAGACTGTAATTATTTATGTAAAAGTTATTAATAATATTGAAGGCTGAGTGAACAATGCACGGTAATCAGTTAAAACATAGTACTAACTAATAACATATCAATTAACTGCAATCAATCAATTAAATTATAAAAACATTAAAAAAATCGTTTAATTTTTTAAAAATAGATTGTTATTATGAACTGTATGGAATTAACTGTAGGTCAAGACCAGCAGTACTCTACTATAAATAATGTATAGTTACAAATAGCATTTCTAATGTAACATACCAAACGGTATCAAAATAAATAATAAAAATAATAACAACGTTATCAACAAATAATACTTTAAATCAGGATTCACAATATTTTGTAATCCGCGGCACACATACAAGTTTACTATGTTGTCTCGGCGCCCTAACCCATCTAGCTGGTTAATATAGATATTGCACAATAATAATAATGGTTACGTAGATAGGGAAAATATAAAAAAGGTGAGAAAATTTTTTCGGGGCGCCCTCCCTCAGGCCCATCACTTTCAGGCTTCAATCAAAATACATATATGTACTAGATATAGCCCATAGGGGAAGTGCGTGGTGGCCTGTTGGTAAACGGACCAGACTTGACTGCCAACATGTTCACGGTGGTCGCGGGTTCAAATCCCAGGGCACACCTCTGACTTTTCGGAGTCATGTGTGTATTGATAGTCAATCACCACGCACTAAAACGGTGAAGGAAAACATCGTGAGGAAACCTGCATACCATAGTGATTTATAAGAATTTCTATGGTATGTAAGTCCGCCAACCCGCACTAGGCCAGCGTGGTGGACTATATGGCCTAACCACTCTCAATCGTACTGTCGATTGTAGAGTAGGCTCGTGCCCTGCAGTGGGACGTATATGGGCTGATACAGATAGCCCATAGGGAACATAATCACAGCCAAAAGTGGCCGCGGTTGCTTATACTTATATACTTGAATTTCGAACCGCGAGATGTAGCAAAGAATATAAAATTATAATCAACTTCAGGTAAAAAAAAAATCTTATTCCTTTAAATTTGGACCATACTAAAATGAAATGAAAGCGTGTGGTCTGCTTATTTGACTTCTTATTTCTCTTGCCTATATTTGATCGAAACTCTCAGAGAATACTTTTACGACACATCACCTCCTTCTCTAAACAACGTCGTAAAAAAAGTAAATCTTACCGAGCAGAAACTTGAACCTCCACAGCGGGCTAATCTGCAACGCAATCAGCGCTATGATCGGCAAGTAAACGAACCACACGAGACTTGAAGCGCCAAAATGTAATAGAAAGTTTAGTTTCGGCATATTGTGCTCATACATCATCGTGTTGCGCAGTTCTAAAACGAACCATGTCATTATAGCCACGCGCAGGGATAATATTAGCCACCCCGGCCACGTCTGATATTCATCTATTTCTTCTATTATGTCCACTTCCGTCTGAAAAAAAATGCTACATTTATATACACATTGATATATTTTTTTATTTTCTTATTAGGATGTCCAAGATGTAATGCACAATACAAACTTCACTATACAGTTTCATTTCAAACGTAGCACTAATTCAATTATAGCTCAAAACAAACAATGGCAGGCAATAATTGCGACAAAAAGAAACAGTAATATTAAGTAACTTATTAAATTATCGAAATAAAATTTAAATTACCATCAGAATAAACATAAATCTTGAAATACAAACCAAAATGATATGAAACAAGTGATGTAACGAATATGAATAACAGGCTATACAAACATATTATTGTCATATTCAATTTTATTCGACAATTAACTATGCTGGCAATGAATAGAAATTACGTGGATGGGGTTGTGTTCAAGATTTGATTTTGAGCAGTATGTAACGGTTCATAAAGTATCGCTCATAAAAAGGAGAATTTGCAATCAGCATCAAAATAGAAACAGGCAACCAAAAATGCCCATTCATGGCATCGGTCAAAAATATTGTTGCTCCTGATACCAATACTACTTAAAATTAATTAAAGCATTTTTTATAATTTGTCCTTAAACTTTGTCCTGTTTTATCTCGGGCAACAGAATTTATAAAATAAAGTAGTTTTTGTTCACAGAGCCGAAGACAAAAAAAAAACATTATTATTGAGCCTGGGTTGCAATTATTTTTATAATTATTGCAAATATATATTTTTCATTTCACAATAAAGTAGGTTTCATCGAGGCACAAAAATCTTCGCACCGATACTAAGTTTCATAGTAAAATGGAAATTCTCCTTTTTGTTTAAAATTAGATATAAAATGTCCTCGTATTTGCTAGATTTTTCACTACTGTTTCCCTCATCATAGCATGATGATATATAGCCTAGATAGCATTTCTCGATAAATTACGTATCCAACACAACAATATTTCAATTCGAACCAGTAGTTCCTGAGATTAGAGGTAACAAACAAACAAATTCTTCAGCTTTATATATTAGTATAGATTGAGTCTGGAGGTTTTATTGTTAATATCAAGTTAAATAATGTAAACATTCACATCTGTTCAAACTATATCATTTTATATTATTTTATCAGGTGAACGCATTAACACAGCAGAATGACATTAATAGAAGTGCTTGTACAGGGCAAACATACTTAAATTTGCATTCGATGTTAAAATAATGACGGCACTGCATTTATGTACACCGTGACATTGATAAATATGAGTTTGACGTGTTAATATAGGCACTGATAAGTGCTGAAGTGCTGAAGTGCTGATAGGCGGCTAAGACCATTTTGATCTATACATAATGGAATAATCCATTTGTGATATAGAAACACAGCTGGTTAGATGAACTAGATAAGTTAATTGTATTAATTTCCCCCAACAATAAGATTTCATGTAAATTTGATATTATATATACAAGATCATAAGACTTTCACAAAATTTCCTAAGCTCCTAAAAAGTAACCCGTAAACACTTTACCAATACAAGAAAGCTTTGTTGTTTGTTTGTGTTTTAGAAAACCCGCTGTTATGTGAAGTGCAGTACAGTAACCTACTGGCGAGAGGCAACCGTCTCTTATCTCAATTATGCGAGTCTGCTAACCTTAATATCCTAGTGTTATCATTTATCGACATGCGTGGCATTGGGCATATTTATATAATTTTCTTGCGCGTGCCAATGACTTTAAAGTTTTATTGCGGTAAGTTTAGTGCTCGTTAAAAATTTAGATTATAATAAAGAAAAAAATATTCCATGTCCTTTAATTAATCTTTTATTTGTCCTTGTAGCGTGCATGTTTAATCGAGAAACATTCTATGTTTATTTCAACAAGTAATTTCCGACTGCCGGCGCAGCGCCGCGCCTTGATGAACGTTACTTTTACAAAAACAACGCACAAATCACGATTGAAGAACTCATATTATACACCTTACGACTTATACGTTTAGGAACTAAAATATAGAAAACCTGTTGAATTCTACATACAATACTATAGACGCGTTTTTAGTACTCACTGTGTTCCAGACGTAGAGTAAAATATGGACAACTCCATAAACTATCCATACTCCAAACACGAGCGGTTTGTAGGTAAGTTCCAATCTAGTAACTGCCCATCCTTTTGCTAGTAAAAGCAAGAGCAGCATAAATAGTGTCTGAAACAACATTTATTACAATAAATCTTCTATCATGTATATTTGATCGAAGTTGTAAATATTCAAAAAACTAAATATGAAGTGGACATACAAAAATATTAATAGAAAGAATGAAAACAGATGAAGCGAAAGAGGTATATATTTTGTCCCTAATCCCTATATATAGATCGTAGCATTACGCTATATACGTCTTCGCCAATGGAATATAGGCGTGAGTTTATGTACATATACGTAATATACATGCAGTTACTTAATGGATATAATATTCATATATGCATGTATGTAATATTGTAGATAATAACTAAGTTTAAAGAAGCATTATTCTAGCTTTCATAGTAGGTAATATACATATTTTCCTGAAAGTTATTTAAATCATAATGTAACTAAAAAATAACAATAACATAACATGACTATATTATGAACGAAATACATTTAAAAGTGCGTGATGGCCTCTTGGTAACGGACTGGACGCGGCTGCGGACATGTTTACGATGGTCGCGGGTTCAAATCGCACATTTGACGGTGAAGGAAAACATCGTTAGGAAACCTGCATACGATTGCGATTTAGAAGAATTTCTATGGTATGAAAAAGGTCGCCAACCCACACTAGGCCAGCGCAATGGACTATACGGCCTAACCCTTTTCAACTGTACTCACGATTTCAGAGGAGACCCATTTCCTGCAGTAGGACATATACAGATAAATCTTAAAAGTTCTCACTTCTCATACATTTTTTAAATACGAATTTATCATAAATGGTTTTACAGCTTTAAAAAATGCTAACAGTAACAGATAAAGAGTTTATCAACAATTAAATAGACTCTTAAACTATTACTCTTAAAGTGTTCATATCAATTATCAAGTTCATTTTTATAGCAGTGTTAATATACACACATACACTTTTTATAATGCACAATCACATTCATATATTTATTTTTCTCTTGTAAACAATGGAAAGTAATTTTACACATTGTTGTGAGCAGAGTTTAATAAGTTGTAATTTTTAGTTCCCAGTGAAAAAGAAAATGAAGTTAATTTGCCTGTAATAAATATAGTTGAAAACTTATTACTATTTATCAGCCCATAAACATCCCACGGCAGGACACAGGCCTTCTCTATGATTGAGGGAATAATTGAGTGGTTAGGCCATATAGTCCACCACACTGGCCTAGTGCAGGTTATATTACTTTTTAACAATGAGTATGTATTTGTATTGTACTTACTCTACTCATAATGTCAAGTATGTCACCAGCAACTGCAAGCCCAGCAAATCCCACTCCATCTGCAGCAAACTTCACTGTGTGCAACACATTGAAGCAAAGAGCTATGAACTCCAAAACAAGACTGAATGTAAACAGTTTAGTAACTGGATGTTTTTGAATTCTGAAATAAACACATTGATTGAAAATTTTATCAATTAAATGGAAATATAATTTATTTTATTTTTATTTGTGAACCAGCAAAGCTATACTCCTGTATTAAAAAATATTTAAAAAATCGTTAATAAGGCAAGAAAAAATGCCAGATCTTAGTCTTTTAGTAGTGTAAAAATCTAAGTGCAAAATTGTAAGTCAATACAGATACTGTAGAATGTGTGGATTTATTAAATGTGTAAAGGTATTGTTCATTAACAAATCTATTTAATATAAACTCCCTCCATCACAACTATATGTGGATAATTCAAATTAATTTTCATTTGTCTTGGCTTACCTTGCGGCATATATCTGCACTGGTAGCAAAATAATATAACACAACCAGAACACAAGATATAATTCAAGTGTGTTTTGTCTATCAAAAGAAAATTGATAAAGAAGTGTATTGTAAAAAGATAAGTTTGGGCTTCCATTGACTAGCCAGAAGTCATATTGAATGGTCTGTGGCATATCCGTCAGGGTCTTGTTGTCTTTTGAAGGGGCACCAGTGTAATGGTGCCATGTGCACGTCTCCTCATCAAGGTAGCATGCCACCATCGACACATACCAGAACCTGTGGAAGATTAATTAAATTATAATTAATTATTTTGGGTCCTCTTAATGAGGTTGAATAAGCTATACTGGATATATTAGTAGCACACACCTGGAATGTTATTACAGTGTGGTGTACTTGTACTATTCATTATCAACCAATAGTCAGGAATTTGTGCTTAATAGGCTTGCCCCTGTCACATTACAGGATGGCACGCACAAAGCGGAACCCTGAGTAGCTTAGTTGCTACAAGGAGAACCTCTGCCTACACCTTTTGGCTAATGTATGTATCATCCCTGCCTTGTAGTGACTCACACAAATAAATACTTCACAATTTTGGTGCAACAGTCAATGTATAATGCGAATAAAGTGCCAACTTAGTATAAAGATCTTAATAAACATACATAGTTAGCAGCTAGTATAAATAACATAAACGAATAGTCTTCATTCAACACACAATACATTATTGCAATAAAATAGTAATTCCATTTAGACAGAAATACACCCCACATAGATTTTTATTTAGATGAGAATTTGGCACTTCTAACATATTCCTTCATAAATGCTATATTTGCGTAAATATGAAGCAAATTGTATATCTTATGCTGGCTATTGAACGTATTCTATGTTTACAGGCCTGTGTTCATATGCAGGTGCATATTTTTTTAAATCTTACATATACATACCTTGGCTGTCCACTGTTTTGTATAACATATGTGAATTGGTTCTTCTTTATTACATTCCATGGCGTATCCTCATCAATACACAGTTCACCTTTAGGACACGGTATTCGTCTAAAAAGATCCTGCCCATATGCATTGCATTTAGGATGATAGGCAGATTCATTTAGATTTTGAAACATCACCTGACATGCTAATTCTTTATCAGCTATATCACGGCTCTTATAATAGTGTAAAAAGTGTCCTCTGTCTAACACGGCGAATGTCATTGGATATTTGAAAACATCTTTAGACGTGATGTTTCCGAATATATAGCCATATGTTTCCTTCTGGAAATGAATATCCGTTTTCTGGAAACCGAACTTCACTAAAAACTTGAAGAATTCATCAGTGGAAAATTCTCCTTTTATGTGCGTTGACGATACGACGATGAAAAAACAACAAAATACTATTAAAACTTTTCCACACATTTTGAAGATGACACTTGATTACACAAAAATAGCATATCTTTATGAAACAAATCACTTATTCTCAGCCGTTTTCATGTTTTCTATGATTTTATCATTTATTATGGTTTTATTCAGGGATAAGACGGTGTAAAAACCATTTTACCTCGTACCAGAGTACTTATTTATTTTATCTACAACGCGACGAAATATTCCATTTTTTTGACACATGTCTCATAGAAGTAGAGAGTAGAGACCACAGACTAAGAAGTGAAAGTAGAGACGTAACCAAGCAAAGTAACCAAGACTTGTTTATTGGTCTGTGACCCTGGTTCCTGGGGTAACTGGTAATGGTACATTTACACTCTTGGCTAACCTCGGCTAGCATCCACCAACGCCAGCGTGTAAATGAAAAACTTAAGGCCAGCCGGGGCAAACACACCGTTTACACGCTGGCGTTGGTGGAGGCTGGCTGAGGTTGGCCAAGCGTGTAAATGCAGCTTGGAGTTGATAAACGTTGGCCCAGCCTCAGCCAACGTGTAAATGCAGCATAAAACTCAATCGGTGCTTTAAATTTGAGGCATTTGCTTACTTGGTAGATAAAAGTAAAAGAACGGATCTTTTTTTTTTAAATACTGGCCCGGCATGATAGCTACACTGCATCTGATTGTACTATCCAACTAAACTAACAGGTACCGTTTGACGTTTCATACTTTTCAACTTTGCACAGGCGTAACTTATACAATTTCAATAGCATTTCGCCTAAAACCATGGAATTGTGGCTTTACGGCAAGCGAAATTAAAATTGTGTGAGTTACGCTTGTCTAAATATGTTAAAAATTGAAAAATATGAAACGTCAAACGGTACCTGTTAGTTTAGTTGGATAGTAAGCGCATAATGACATAAGACAGCGCCCAATCCTATACCATTAGATACATGATACATCATGCCAGTCTGCTAAGATGCCTCTTCACACTACCACAGAAGGACCCGGTATCATAGGAAAGATAATATTTTTTTTAATTCAAGGTGCTGTTTGGTTTTGCTACTGTTCATGAGCGGTCGTATCGCTTACCATTAGGCGAACGGCATGCTCGTCTCGCCATTCATAGCAATAAAAAAAAAAAAAAAAAGAAGGAACACGCATGACGGCAAACATTTCCACAGCTTTACGGTGCGGCACAAAAAAGAATTTGCGAACCTTTTGGTTCATGCCCAGATGGTTTGGACCGTCAAGCTATGCCTTCGCGAGTCAGCGAAAGGCAGCTAAAAAGCTGAGTGCTGCAGTTTAGAAGATAGTAAGGCTTGGGAATAAAACATAATATAAATCCCTTAACTGAATTACCTACTCTATTTAATATATGTAAATGAAATAATTAATCCCACTTGTTTCATCATAGTTGTAGGCAATTTGAGTACGTCATGATCGCTTAAATGTCTGTGCTTGCGGTCGCGCGTGTCGTGTGCTAGGTCGTTTACTTACCTGTAACACGGTTGAGGAGGCCGGTGGTTGGCATATGCGTCATACTCGTGAACGGGTGCTGCTTGTGTAAACTGGTCTGCTCAATTAGCTTATAATGATAATATTTAATTACTCTTTTTTCTTTTTTTGCCTTTCATTGCTTTTGCTGAACAATGTAAAACTAGAAGCCTGAGTTTTTAGTACCTAAGGAGGCATGGTATAAACATGGTATATTTCAAATTCCACTCAATTTGAATCAGTCAGTTATAATAAGTCAAAGATTCAAAATTTTGTCATTCACTAACAGACCGATCATCAAAACTCTAAGGCACTTCTAGCAGACATAGAAGCTTAAAATTTAGAACACCACTAGTGTTTAGTGTATAAACCAAGGCTAAACTAAAATATTTTGCTTGCACCAACTTCATAAATAACTTGGTTATCTTATATACATAAATATATTGCATTAGAAAGTTACAGACTGCCTCGGTGGCGTAGTTGTACTATGGTGCGGTCACAAAGCTGAGGTCTCGGGTTCGAATCCCGGGTTGAGCAAAGTGATATTGGATTTTTCTATTCATTATCAGCCCAGAGTCAGGAATTTGTGCCCGATATGTCGATAGGCTCGCCACCTATCACATTGTGGGACGGAACATACACCCCTGCCTACCCCTTCTGGGAAAAAGGCGTGAGTTTATGTATGTACGTATGTATATAGAAAGTTAAATTTGCAGTTAGCGAATCATTGTTCCTATATATCACAGACCAACAAGAACTATATAACGTATAATCTACAAAAATAAATGAGATCCCATCAAAAAAATAATTGTAAAAAAGACCAGTTTCAGTTCTTCTACCGTAAAAAGTTGTGAAGTCCATGTCGGTTAATTAATTCAGTCTACCAAAGAATAGAACACAAGGTCCCTACTTTCTTATTGGTCGGTGGTCTCTACTAAAGAATATACCACTAGCTTGTTACTGAGAAACGTACCGTACGAAAGTGGAGTCAATGCAAGTTCTCGTCTGTTCTCAGTTCTATTATTAGAGAACAAGGCGAGAACATGTGAAGAACATGTAAATCGGTTCCACATTCACGTTTCTCGTGTTTTTCTCGCGTTCTCGCGGGATTTTCGCGTGAGTGTAGAGCGCCCTTAATGATTTGTGATTGATTGCGAATGTCACCTTTATTTTACAATATAATGCTAGCAACACAAAAAAAAATACTTTAGTCGATTTATATGTGATTATATGCGAAATGAAACAAGTATAATCGACTCAAAATTCTAATTCTATTTCTACTCGTACCTCAACTTTTTTTATTCATGGCGGATGGTTGATAAGTTTCTGGATTCTGGCATAGTATTTCTATTTTATTTTGTAAATTTGGTGTAATTATTGATATGGGATTTTTTTATTGTGCATCGGTCTTAATTTGATAGGGTTTTTAGTATTCTAAGCTGTAATTTAATTTATATATTCGTATGGTAACGCTGAGGTAGTTTGCTTCAGGTACCAATCACGCTCCTGCCCATTTCCTTTGTGATCTAGATATCCATTAATTCACAGTGCTTGTCAATTTTGTGTAAATTTTGACTTACAGTGTTTCAGTAAAGTGGTATCGCTAATGTTAATTGCAGTTATCAGTATACATAAAGTGAAATAAACGTTTAATTCTGTGTAACCTCGAACGCGGAAGTCGGGCACAGCCGCTCTGAATTGTTACACCTCGTTTGCAAGTTTTACAAGCAGTGTTATTTGTAATTTGAGTGTGTTCGCACTTTGCAAAGAAATACATGTGATTATGCAGAAATCCTAAGATATTATAATGAATAATGGTTGAAATAGGGGCGCCACAACAAGCGGCAGATGATAGTTTAGAAAACGCCGAATGGTATTGGGGTGATATCACTCGGTAAGTACAATGTTCTTATAACTTGCTTAAACATTTCTTCAGAAAGAATACTTTATCTAGGTAATTAACATTAGTAGTCTGCAGATATTCACAAATATAAGTAAACCATTCATATGGTATACTTTACGTTCTGTTAGACGATTTAAGTTAGTAGCAACTATTTTAGTTGTTTATCCCCTATAACTATCATATCCCATTTCAATATCTTGTATTTCAAATAACATGTACAAGTAGATTTGACTGTTGTTGCAAAGTTTCATGTACACCAAACTTTTATACCATTGCAAAGGGTTGTAGAAGGACACTACATTTAATATGGAGGGTGCCAAGTATTTACTTTTGGATGTAATTAAAGAATATTAATATGAATGTTATCCTAAGTTAATATAATCAATCACCTTGTAGATTACACTGATTAGCATATGCAGGCTTTCTGTAACTTACTTCATTTTACATTTACTGGTTAATTTTATTTTGCAATTCATACTTAAAATATAAATCTTTAATTAACTTCTACAAGATAAATGTTTATTTTCACCTACAAGTAAGGTAAAAGCACCAATAGTAGACAATTTAAGGATAAATCAAACTGAATTCTCAAAATTCAAAAATGTTTTTCAAAAAATTAAAGTTACATTTTCTTTTACTGTTAGAGCAACATTTGGAATGTAACTATTTCATAATAATAAAATTAAGATTGCTTTATTTTATATAAAAAAAATATATTTTCTTAGGATTGCCGTAGTCACTAATAGATGACAGTATAAAAAAATCAGATGCCCCAATAATAGACATCAATTGGCACCAATAATAGACATGACTACAACATCATTTTAATATTATGTGTTATCAAAAAATTATAATTTAAAATCAAACTGAGCACAGATTGTGCTTTAGAATTAATTAAGTAACAAAATATATATAATATCTTCTTCTTTCTTTCAAGGACTTAAAAATTACATTATCATCAGGTGTGATCTTATTTTCTTCGTGGTAATTTTCTTCACCTGTATATAAATTTATTATTATTAGTCCTATATCAATTTCTAATTAATTATCTTTCTTATTGATTTTCTTTTTCCCATCTCATCATTCTTAGTTGATCTTAATTCATCTCATCATTTTTAATTGCTCGAACCGTAATCTGAAATTAATGTATACTAGTAGTGGACATCTAGTAGACTCTAATAGTTGACACTGTCTTCTTTTAATTAGCCTAGTGTACAACAAACGAAACTCAGATATGAATGTTGTGTTCACAACATAAATAAATAAAATAAACTACCAAGTTCACACATGTCATCTTTTAGATTTTGATCAATTTCTGGAACTAATAGTAGACACCACTAAAAATTTATACAAAAACAAGCCAAAATAACAAGGAAATGGTCCAAATAAATCAATAATGTAATATCCATATAATACCGAAACCCGATATAGCCAAAAGTCATATAATATAAGACAAAACCATACCGTTTGAAAATCAGTTCCTTAAGAAAAACGCTAAGAATTACGCGCATAATGGCGCGAAATCACACTGTTTGTGGTCAATTAACAAAAAAATTGAAATTTACTTCTGACAATGCAAACAAGCTTTTGGGCATGTCTCATAAATGGTACGAGGTGGCTTTAAAATTAGGAGCAATGTCATTAAAATATTTAGTTTTCTTATTAGAAAATATTTTTTCGAAAGTGTCATCTATTGGTTCAGTGTCGGGCATTGGTGCTTTTACCTTATTTCATTTCATTTGCACTGAGAATAAAAAGCAAATTTTTAATATCCACAACAATGTATTTTAATCAGAATTTGTGAGTATGTATGCCATAGTTATAATCCAATTCTGAGTATTCATTTATTAGGTATGTATTAATTTTCGACATTTTGTCTACTTTAAATAGGTAAAGTGAATTAATAATTTATGTTCACTTTATTAAAATTATTTTCTATCTTGCTTATTCATACATCTGCCCAAATAAGATAAATTAAAAAAACACATTGATTGGGCCTTGTGACAAACTCATGCCAATGTGTAAATGCATTACAAACACTTGCCAAATCTTCTTTGAGTCGTGTTCAAAAACTGTCACTCTCCCGATCGACGACAAGCTCATGCAACCCAAAGAGAATGGAGCTGTATGGACAGTTTACTCACTTGTGTTTGTGCAGGTTTGGCGAAGATTGCCAAGTGTGTAGATGTAACATAATTGATGCTCCATTTTTTGGCGGGCCTATATATGAGTTGATTGTTTTAAGTCCATAAATACCTACATGCAATCAAATATACATATAATTACATTTCTTAGGGTATTTAATATTTAGATAGAGACGGCTGTAATACTTTTGTATCTTCAAAAATGTTATTTTTTTATTATAATATTGGTAGTATACCCTATGTTTTACCCTATATATTAGTGCAATAATAAATAGTCAAATTCCAGTGGTAACCTAAAGTATATTTAGTTTTTACCAGTTCATTATGGTATTAAATGAAATTGGATAGCATTCCAATATATTTTTGTTTTCAAATGTGAGCCAACATGGGAGCAGAATATTGCACTGGCACCACCATTTTTATCTACTTTTTTATATATGAGCACTCGAGATATTTAAATAGATTCGCTCTAGATAGATTATATACCTACTCTAAGATATATTAATACTATAGACAGCATTATTAACCATTTACACAAAGTATAGATAAGGCAAAATGCAGTAATTACTGATTATTAAGATCATGTCTAATGGTATAAGCACCTTGGGGTAGAATATAATTAATCTAGCACATTTTGGATTTTTTACAATTTATTACTTCTTTGAAAAACTTTTCTTTTTGGCAATATATATACAACTGCGAAAAAATGAAACCAGCTGGTACTTCATCTAGTAATGTACTCTGTGTGGTACTTTTAGTGAGTACAGACAATATGTAACAAAAATTCGAAAACTGACCATTTTCTCTCTCTCTCTTTATCCCTTTCTCCCTACCCTCCCTCTCTTTTTTTTGTCACCCACAGGAAAACTATTGCTCAAGTCTGAACATAGGTCTTCCCTAAGGATCCAATCCAGGGAGACCTAAGGCTCTCCACATCGACAGATTGGTGTGGAGATTTAGATTTTTCATTTTTTTAAATATTGCGGTGTTTGAGTACGTACATAATTTTTACTAATATAATTATTTAAAACCTTGTGTACCATTGAGTCTTTGAGTGTGGGTGTTCTTTATTATATAAGAAAAAATAACGTTTTTAACACCCAAACACGCCGAGAGCTAAAAAAATCGTCGCTTTGTTTTAAGAAAATTTTAGTTGCATAGTGGATGTAGTCACCAAAACCACCTGGCTTCGTTTTCAGTCACAGTCTAGATATATCCAGTATGTGTATGTAAGAGTATACCATTGTCGAAATATTCTAAAATTAAACATTAAAGAATTAAAATAGAATGAAGTGATAAGTAAGTGCTAACTGCAACATACCTCAGTATGATCAATGAATGTAATTTGCATAAATAAATTTTGTTGACATTGGAACAATGACTCATTTGTATTTAATTGGAATTTTTCCATCTATTGTATAATCATTACTCAATTCTGATGATCTGCATTTACATGAATATGCTTTCTTGCTTATAATAATTATTTTATTTAGTTTAATAGATTAACTGAGTACAATTGCACTGCAATATAAATTTTATTGTTTATATTCTATGACAATAGTTAATACCTATATCATTTTGAAAGCTTACATCAGTTCTGTTTGTTCACAAATATAATTTGACATTGGCAAATACCTGTATTCCCAACAATTATCAGTGTAACATGGTATTTGATTGTAATATTAATTCAAGTGAGTTTGACATTTCTACTTTATAAAATGACTGTCCATTTGAAATTTGTAGTTTTCAAGTATAATAATAAATATCATAGTCATATGATTTATTGGTCATAATGATGGTACAAAAGAACACCTTGTAGTTTACCTTCTATTGTTTTGAATTGATTTTCTTTATTGTCTTACAGGGATGAAGCCGCAGAGAAACTTCAAGATACCTGTGATGGCACTTTCCTGGTTCGCAATGCTTCAAACAAGGATAGTGGATATACACTGACACTAAGAAAAGGTGGTACTAACAAATTGATAAAAATATACAATCATGAAGGACGCTACGGATTTTGTGAACCATTTCAGTTCAGATCAGTGGTTGATCTTGTACGTTTCTATACTGAGTACTCCCTGGCACATTGTAACAGCAGCTTGGATATCAGGCTTTTGTTCCCACTGTCACGACACCAAGAAAATGAAGGCGGCGAAAACATTAGCGATGAGACACTCGAAACCAGATACAAAGAAATCCATAAGAAATTTTTACTAAAAGCAAGGGATTACAATTCACGGTTTTATAAGTACACACGCCTCAGAGAAGAAGTTAATTTGAAGCGGCAAGCCCTTGACGCCTTTAGGGAAGCGGTGAAAATGTGCGAAGATCATCTTAAACTACAGGAAAAAATGCAAGCCGAAGCTCAACCGCATGAGAAGAACATTGTTATTGAAAATAACAGACAACTGGTGTCGAAACTTCAAAGTTTGAAGCAAGCCAAATCGGAATTAAATGATATCTTAAGGACTACATTGGAATCGAATCTTGTGCTCGAAAGAGATTTAACGCAGTTAAAGTCTGATGTCCTTGAACTGTATAATGTAAAGGACCGCTACAAAGTGTAAGTATTTTAATATTCAAAACTTCCAGATCATAAAACCTTTTTAATACACATTTTTACTGATAATCAATTATTTTATAGGTAAAGTTATTTAAGCATGGTCTCGCTTTGTTATTACACTTAATATAAATATGTCTTTAATAAACCTGGTTCCAAAGTCCATGATAGACCGGTGGGATCGGACCGGACGAGGCTGCCGGGGTGTTGGTCGTGGGTTCGAATCTCACGGCATACCTCTGACTTCCGAGTCTTGCATACTACAGAGAATATAAGAAGATTTTCTATGATATGTGAAGTCCACTAGCCTACACTAGGCCAAAGTGGTACCCTTTGGGCTATGGCCTAAGCTCTTATGCCTGTCAGCCAAAGTCCGATCTCTCGGTCGGAGATGACTTCTGTGCTCAGCAGGGCGCGGTTATGGGTTGATAGTACAGATTCAAATTCAAGATTGTGATATACAATATTTTTGCACTTTACAGATGGTTACAAGGTCGTGGAAAATCCGACGAATATCTAGAAGCTTTGGAAGATGATAACATTCATAAATTGGAGGAGCTATATGCACATCGTGAAATGATTACATGGAAAGTGAACTGTACTCGAGAGAAAGCAGAAAAGCTTTTAGCTGGAAAACCGCAGGGTACATTTTTGATACGGCCTAATTCTACAGGACAGTTGGCCTTATCCATATGCTGCAATAACATGGTCTACCATTGCATTATATTCAAGAGTGAAAGAGGTTATGGTTTCGCAGAGCCATATAATGTATATGAGTAAGTTTTTGTATGATTGTTCTGCATTTGGTTATGCTTTATTGGACAAATTAAAAAAGGACACCATACTGTAAACAGTGTAACAGCTGTATACCAGTGAAATACAAATACCAATAAAAATTGTACCTATAATAATATTCAAATTCATATATCAAGTTCTGCCGGCCGGCCGAACCGCTAGACCGCACAAAATTATACATACGTACTATGCGATTCAACTATGAATAGGACTGACCCTGCGCCATATTGGTTCGTAGTAGCTGTCAAATCGTACAATTTAGGTAGGGTGAGCAAAACAAGATTTCTTAAAATAATATTTTTGTTGAATAAAAATAATATTTTTAATATTTAATAATTCGTAAAAAAAATAATGAATGAATAATGTCATGTTATAGTTACTTTCTGGCGAATAATTGCATATGAAGTAAATAAGAAATTAAAAAAATATACTTTTTTAAGCTATTTATGACTTAACATTCTCGTTTGTGTCCATATAACATTTTGCAATTGTTTTAATTTATTTAGTTAATTTATGTTCAAGAATTTGACTATGTGAAAAAAAATATAATTGATGCGTAAATATTTTTTTGTTGCTAACCATACTTTTCGTGTGATATTTGACAACTAAAGGTCATTGACGTTCCTATTCTTATTTGAAACGCATAGTAGATCAAAATGGTGGCCAGAATGTCCAATAACAACTATCAATTTAGAATATCACCAAAAACGAATAAAAAATCTTCATATTTGCTAGTTTTTTCACTGCTCCTTCCTATAGCGTGATGATATGTATGCCTATAGCATTCATCGATAAATGACCTAAAAATAACATTTTTTTTTTACTTGAACATTTAGTTCCTATTTATAGACTAGTTTAAAAATATTTTTGTTGTAATATAATGTCAAAATATTTTTCTTTTCAAAAATTAATGTAAAAATATTTTTCTTTTCAGGACTTTAAATGAGCTTGTGCTACATTATGCTGTGAATTCATTGGAGGAGCATAATGAGCAGCTGAGGACTGAACTAAAATACCCGATCAATGCACACTTGGTAAAGAAACCTGAGAAGAATAATTAAGGCGATGAAACCCCAAAGATATTTTAGACCAGTGATTGTTGATTGTTTTGTTATGTGGAAGCAATGAGTGTAAGTCTTATCGGCATTCCACAATTAATGTCTGCTATTTTGAGAATAGCATGGCTGGTACATTACTGACAGATTATCAATTTAGATCTACTCAGATGGTACTAAATGGAGATGTCATGTGATAATAATAAAGTGAGTTTAAGCATATGTTTTATCAGACATATAACATTGAATAATATATAATTAAAGACCTGAGTCAATAGTTTTGTTTATGTAATAACAGTACCTTTTATTTATGACTGTTATAACAAGGATTTTTTTAGGTTATTATCAATTATCAATATTTAAAAGATTTTGAGGAAGGATATTCATGAATCAAACTTGTTAGAAGTATACATTTTGGAATAACATTATTTCCTGGCTATGTTTTGGTATATCAGAATTGAAGTTTAAGTAACTCCCATTATTACAACTTTACATTTATTTTTAATCTCTCATAAGTTTATAATAAAATAATTCGACTAAAAGGGAACTTAGAATATCTTAAAAATGAGGATAGTTACTTTTACAGAATTCATATTCATAATTTCCATAATATTCAAAAACGTTGTGAACATGAAAATAAGTAGTATATTATAATTCTTTAAAGGATTGTTGGTATTTTGAAAGGGTGTGCCTATAAGTAAAGAACTATCAAATAAAGTGTTTGCTTACGGATGAAAATCCACACATATTTCTGAAGATCTGGCTCTACAAAAACAATGTATGTACTGTGCAAGCAAACATACATGTATGTATAGTATTAGCTCCAAGTGAGGATAACTACATAGTACTTAAATATTTACAATACAAACTATATAATTTGTATAAGTCTTGAATACACTAAATGTATGAAGATAGTACATGAAAAATCAAAAGAATTGCATGTGTGGATTTAAATATTTTGAATTTACTTATTTGATGTACAAATATGCTCTTAAATAAAAGCTACTCTTCCTATTGCAAATTGTAATATTATCCATCATTTGAAATTGGAGTAAGGAAATGAGCTTATGATAAATGTAGTATATAAAATCCACTTGAGTAAAACAAAGGCGCTGAGTAAGTATTGATTCGGGATCTTTGAGCATCAATTGATGCGAGGAGATAAGTGATACTATTGGGAGACTGTTAAGACCGCCATTATTTTGTTATTAAATATTGTAACATGTAGATACTATGTTAAGCTCCCATTTTCGTAGTTTAGAGTGTCTGCATGTATTATCTGATAAGATTTAATTCACTAAATTACTATAATTCATTTATAGTATTCATTTCAAGGATAACTTGAAAGTTCCTTGTCCTAAGGACAGAATGCGTTGTCAATGTTTGTAATAAATAATTGGTGTTAGAATTTGTGATAGTGTCTGGTGTAGGAATTTCTAAAATATAAAAGGAATTAAATCTTTGGCTTGTCGTTTAACGTTGTGCAACAATCTGGCATGTATTTTTTAAATAAACATGTGGATCTAACAAATTGCCGAGTGTATACTATGTTGTGAGCTGTGACGTGAATTATGTTCGCGGCACATGTATGTATGTTGCTCATCTAGACTCCGATTCTTCGGACGGAGTAATGAATGAAAATTTGTAATTTGTGGCATGAGATTTAATACTTTTAGAATAGTGAACAAACGGCGGATGACAACATTTTTGTCAGCAAACAATTTTTCAGACCTTCATTGTATAAATTTGGATTGGATACTGAGACATTAGGTGTGATATTCATTGCAATAAGTAAATGTCCCTCATTTTAGATTTTATAAAAAAGTCAGCATTTATTTCAATTAATTATACATATCTACTAATTTAAACTGTACCATTAACGGTTCTATAATTATGCATTAGAATAATTGGTTGTCCGATTGGCTTCTGTCTATAATATGTATATGAGTGTTTATATATCATAAACAATCGAGAGCTCTCATTTTATGTAAATATTTTCATTTTAAATTCAGCTACCTACACGTTGTATTAATATATTGGATATTAGTTGAGCATAAAATCTGATATTGTTCGAAAACTTCTACTCTATGTACTCAGCTATAGAAAGTATATTAGCAACACTATTGAACACCATAAAAAAATGTTGGTACATTAAATTCACTACTTTGTGGCATTGACAATTTGCTTGTTTAGCCATTTCAAATATGACTTTTTAGTATTTACAAAACAAAAAAACATTTACGTTTTTCTTTCTTAATAAAGGTAAAAAATACTTGAAATGAAAAGCCTCTTGGACCATTATTAAATAAAACATACTAATGATTTAATTTTACAAATGATTGGATAGTGGACTTAATTTATTTGCATCAAATCAATGAGTTAATATTTATCAACGAATTTCATTTATTAAAAGTTAGTCACATTATTACATTATATTCTGTACGACATTTATCTTCACATTATTTTCTGTATTCCAACTACAAAACGTGTAGGTAGTGGAGTATTATTTAAATGAGTTACTGTAAATGTAGATGACAAAGATATAATGATACTCGTGAATATATTTTAGCGATGTTTTTCATCTCCTATTGGTTATGTAAAGCGAACGTTGCAATTTTGTAAAGATTACTATTAAACTACTTACTTTTCTTGAAATCTAAACTGCTGACGATAAGGCCATTATAAGAATCTTTTTAATTTGCGGTAAATTACTTGTGTTTGCGCGCACAAACTATCTTGATTGTCGATGTAACTTATTTAAATGGTACACCTATGCAAATTGTGATAACTGAAGATGAATTTAGTTGCAGGTAGTTCCAAGTTAGTATTGCCAAAAACGATAATTGTATTTGAAAAAACTTTATTTTAGGTTGACGATTTGCAGTAGGACAAACTAGAAAGATTATCCGAATGTCCCATCAATGTGTTGATATAGGTACTTATACAAGTGCCACACCCTTAGCTACCACCATTCTTGAAAATATTGATATAATCTCTAGTTCTACATATGATTCATAATCTGTATCAGCCCTTATCCGTCTCACTTCTGGGCAAGAGCCTCCTCTACAATCCAAAAGATGATTGAGAGGAGTTAGGCCATATAGCAAACCACGCTGGCGAAGTGCAAGTGGGGAAGATTTATAATAAATGAACGGTATTTGTCTCGATGAGACTTAGGGCCTGTAAACGAGAAAAATAGTTTTCATTTTCTAGTTAGCATGTTAATTTTTCTTTATTTTGAATACGCTTATTTTATTTAAGTTCAAATCAGTGTACAAAGATGTAAGTTATTTGCAATGCGATTGAATTAGCGATATTGTAAGCTATAATGACATTTACCTAAAGTCTGAATTTAATTAGCCTTGGTTCTGTAATGATATGTTTATTGTTCTATGTGAATTTTGTTAAAGCTACAAAACATGGAAGTATTCGCTAAAATTAAACTTAACTAAAGGACCGTTTTAGACGATACGAAAGTACGTATAAAGATCCATTTATACCGTATCAGTGTCTTGCCTGCTACATGCAAAGAAGTTACAGCAATAACCGACGTGCTATCATGCTTCGGAAGGGCAAATTACATTTCAATTGCTGTTCCAATACAATATTGTTGCGCAATGTTTACATTTTCAATGTTTTTATATGTTACAGGCGAGTAACTTGCATGGTGTAAATGTATTTTAAATTCTTAATAGAAGTAGGTACAATATTGGCCCTAATACAACTCAATTTGAGATTTGTAATATGGCACATACATAATACTTTGTAAAATGCATGTACATGATTTTTTATTCTAGGGATCACGTCATTGATTTACCGCATTATGATCTACGCCTACAATGTAAATTTACACTTGTCTGTATATTATCTAAGATGTATACTTTCAATTATTTTTAAAGGGTGTATTTTGCGCAATTGATATTATTTTTCCTTCACATAAAGGATTTTTAACTAGTCTCAGTGAAAGGAACATGTTAAAAGATTACTTAGATGAGTAATGCGATCAAAATAAATAATGTGCAAGTTGGATAATTAGTAAGAAATGTTTTCTTAGATTAAGGTACATGATAATATATATGATATATTTATGCCTAAGTTTAAAGATTTATTATAAGTGAGATTATTGGAGTCAAGTTATTTTTTTAATCATATTATGTCGTTAAGACATAATTTACGCAATATACAGAATATTGGTTTATTATATTATGTTCAACGTAAATTGTAAAATGATCTCAAAGGTGGATTATGAAGTAAGCTTATGCAAATACATGTGGTTATTCCAAATACCATCAGTACCATACTGGAGTCGTAAAAATAAATATTTGGAGGGTATACACATTATGGCTTTATATCATGTTGTAAATTATATTTAAGTTTATTTGTGTAACAAAATTTTAAAATACGAATGGTATAATATCTATATTACTGTAGACTAAAATTATGATGTATGTTTTTTCGACAAAAGTGTTAAGTCAACTGAACGCATAAATAGTTTACAAACCAATCGCCATTTTTTAACATTAATAATTGTAGAATATTTTAATAAGAGTTATTAAACAAGTACCTATAAAATCTCTTTTATATTTATTTTCTTACCATTGAAGGGAGGGTAATAAATAAAAGGGGGAAATATGGGCATGGATGGACAAATCCTACACTATGAGGCATAGGAAACATACTGAAAGGAGTCAAAGTGCCCGATTTTGATTAGGTAAAACTATAACTAGGTACATAATTAGATTTAAATAAAATAATTATATATGGATACGGCTTTGGATTCGCCGATTTGATTTAATTTTTACATTTAACTTCTCGACGTTCCGAAATCCGCAAATAATAGTTTTATTTCAATGTGTAACATTCGCGGAAATCTCAGAAACCATTATGCATGCTTAGAATTATGATAAACGACCCGGCTCCGAGTGAAGATACTTTTGTTGATTACATTTCACACCAGAAACATAATTATTATTTGGGTGCAGATCAACTTAAAACAAGTACCTAAGGACAACTTTATCCAACATTAAATACTTGTAATAATTAAAGTATGTAGATAAGGGTATTTGTCAAATAGATAAAAAGCATGCGTAAGTATAATAAGTACGCACATAGGTAAGAAGCTATACTTCTTTTTATGATAAAAGTATCTTTTATGACAAATTTTAATTAATTTATTTATTTTAAATTAATTTTATTTTTATTAATAATTAGTTTTATTTATTTATTTAGTTTTTATTAATATATTATTTAAAGTATTAGTTATTACTTTATGATAATGTATTTTTCAAAAAAATACATTACGTTAGTCAAATTAAATTAAATTATTAGTGGACCATGAATATTATTACAACGGTGCGTAGCGGTTTATTGTTACCACCGGATCCAACGCGGCCCTTCCTGAGATGACCCGGCGAAACAAACTCAGTGGGCTTACACTACCACTGGAACTACGCGACGCGACCCAGTCCTGAGTATATCCAGCGAATAAGACTCAGTGGGCTTGTTTTGGGTCCAAGTTCAGACAGAACAATCAGACCATTCACTAAAAAGTTCAAAATGGTGGCCAAAATGTTCAATTCTGACAATCAATTTAGAATATCAGAGGAAAAGGTTCATCACATATCGATTTTGACACCAATGAGAACTGTAACATAAAAGCTCAACATGGCGCCTAGGATTTTCAATTCTTACTTTGGAAATAGATTATTGGAGAAAATGGTTCCTCGGATATCGATTTTGAGACCAATCAGATCAATAACAAAAAAGTTTAGAATGTAAGTAAGTAGAATGCCCATTCATGGGCTCTTAATGATGTCAACCAATTTACTACTATTATAAAGCGCGTAAAGGATCAAACCAAGGGCGAAGACAGCTTTTACGCCAGGGGATCATATAGTACGATTTCAATATTCGAATTCATGATAATTATTTTTTAATGTTTGGTACAGCCGTTATTTGTGAACACACACACGAACACACTTTTTTACTTTATTTACCGACATACAAAGAATTAATTGTGATTATAAATTTTATCAACAATATAATAAATACATAATGTCAATCTGGAGCCAGTCTAGGGGGGGTCATGACCCCCATGACCTCCACTCTGGATCCGCCCTTGGAAGAAATCAACTCTTATTGTCCCCTTTAGCGCCAAAAACAAACTACCCGTGGCATTGTATTTTATAAGTGGTAATTAGCTAAATCAGATTCATTGATTTTGTATTTCCATACAAAATGTCATCCCCTTGCTGCTATTTATCCAAAAATCTAATCTGATTTTTACCCCTTTCGGGTCACTAATAAGAAAAGAGATTACGCAGTTATTCTTGTTTTTAGATTAATAACTATGAATTAAATGCCTCTGTCCCTTAGGAGTTGAATTTCCGAAAATCCTTCCATACGTTACAATAGGAACCAATGTGTAAAACACGTTTCTTGCTCCAGTAGTTTTGGCTGATCGTTGATTGAGCAGTCATTAAATCACCATAGTCTCACAACACTTTAACCCTTATTTAAAAGGTCTAATTTTAGACAAAGTATGTTACTTTTCTTTATAAATGATTAACTAAAGGCCCAATTTTGACAATAATTGAAACTTTAACGGTTTCGATATTCCATACAACAGCTTTTTACCCTTTTGACCCCCTTAAGGGTTGAAATTCCAAAAACCCTTCCTTAGTCCTATACCCTTCGTCAGTATAGAAACCCCTGAGCAAAATCTCACGTTACTATAAAAATAGTTTTGGGTGTGCGTTGACGTCAGTCAGGTTCCTCTTTTTTAATAAGTCTATACTAATATAAAAAGGGGTGGGTACCACCGCAGTGTCTATTTCTCCCGTCAAACAACAGTGTAAATACCCTGTTGTGTTTCGGATTGAAGGGCATTGTAGCCAGAGTAACTACTGGACATATTGAGACTTAACATCTTATGTCTCAGGATGGCAAGCGCAGTGGAATGCCAAGCATTGCTTTGTAATTATAGGTGTTGTTTGGTTTTGCTACTGTTTATGAGCGGTCGTATCGCTTACCATCAGGCGAACGGCAGGCTCGTCTCGCTATTCATCGCAATAAAAACAAAATGATAGAATTGAACATTTTGGCCACCGCGCCGTATTGAAGTGTATCTGCACGGACGGTTCGCTAGTATAACGTAGTAATATTAACTCAATGATTAAAATATGAAATAGGAAGGACCGGGAAAAAATATCATCTTGCCTAAAATTACTGCTTTCCTTCAGTTTGCCGTGTGATTACTTCCCAGAGTTTGAACCTTATTAAGTACATTATCGAAAAGTGCAATACAGCTGTTTTTTTTTTTTTTTCATAATCATTCGGTTCGTTTCCTAGCTAGGCATATTAATTTATCAAAAAATTAAATATGCAGTTTTAGTTTTAATCAAAATCGAGCTCGTGACTCCTTTCACTATTTTTTGTTATTGCTCATAGTGTCGAATTCGGCTATACACTTAAAAAATTTAACTTGTATACTGGGATTGACTAACAAATAAAAAGCGATTTTTCCGAAAACTAAATTTATTGATTGTAAATCAACGTGTTGGATATCTTATAAAATCAATATTCGTAGGAATGATACTTTAAAAATGGAAACCCGGTGGATTCATAGTTTATTGCTTCAAACATTTTTTATAGGCTCACATAAATTGCAAGTCAATTATTATTCTTTAATGTTCACACAGTAATTCTAATGGTGTTGAATACAATCTAGTTTGACTTCTTGGAATCTTTGGATGCAGACCGTGACCTCGAACGTGACATAGAACGAGCCTTAGAGCGAGAGCGGGAACGGGAGCGGCTGCGGGAGCGCGAGCCCGACCTCGGAGAACGAGAGCGCGTGCGCCGGCGGGACCTCGAGCGGCTGCAAACACAACACTATAGTCAGCACGGGCCCTGCAGGGAGCTGCGCTGTGTCTAATCCAAATACTCAACTACTTAATGAACTTCATTCTACATATACAAGCCAAGTAAATAAATTACTATTTTATATCAATATTTTCTTATCCCAATGACCATATTGAATTTAAGTTTTAAGAAAAAAAAAAAATAATTCAGAAGAATTAGACTAATAAATTTAAGACAAATAGCAAAACTTGTTAGACACAGCACAAAAAAATATGTAGTAGTTTCAATAATAAACATAAACATCAAATGTTGAAGTTGGGTAATTTTGGATATCAAATTAAAGACATCAAACATTCCAAAAATTGCCAATTTTGTCACATTCATGCTTTATAAATTTTGTTTCATAAATAAATTTAAAACCCAATGTCACTTTAAATAAATGTACTACCTCGAAACTAAAAAAAATAAATAAACTGGTTTTACAGCTTACAGGCCTTCTTTGAACACAAAAATGTGATAATTTTTTGTAACTCACTGAGTGCACGCAGTGATTACAATAGGAGTGTGACGCGATGCGCAGTACAAATAATTACTCTCAATGAAGGTCTCGACTAGTGAAGTGTGCACGTAGCCTGTAGCTATGAAGTTCGCGAAGCGAAGTTACCGACGCGGGGAGACATTTGGAGTTCTCGTCGCGGAGTGAAAACTACGTAGCGTAGATTAAAAGTGCCGGAACAGAAGTGTTCAGTCTCGGCGCACAGGCCAATGATAACCTATAACATAGTTATCATTGGTTTAAGTGAATCCATGACCATGGTATGGAATCTTTTAATGGTGCCAGTTACATCTTAATATGATCATGTCAAATTAATGAGTAAGCTTTAGGTTTTCATTATGAAGATTCCATGCCAAAAAATACTGCCGTGCCAGTTATACGTTCGGTGGTAATGGTCACCTGCGACGGCGGCGGCGCGTGCAATCGCGAGCATAGTGTCCCCGGTCACCGCAATCGTAGCACCTGTCATCATATGGACGAGGAGGCAGCCGTGATCTCGGAGGAGGTCCACGCCCGCCATAACCGCGACCGCCGTTCGACATTTCCACGCGCGCGCGCCGACCGCATATTGTGCGCCCGTCCAGTCCTCGAATCTACAAAAACACATTGAATTACTAATTGCGCCTTAAAAATAAATTATAGGTTATTTCACATTACTAATTATGAACGTAAGCCGTATTATTTCATACAGGACTGTTTATTGCATTTATCAGTACATCAAAATTGAAACTTACTGCGTCCTCTGCGTCACGGGGGTCTTCGAACTCTACAAAAGCGAAGCCGGGTGGATTTCTGGCTACCCAAACATTTCTCAATGGTCCGTAGTATGAAAAAGCGTCTTCCAGTTCTGGTTTGCTGGCGTTGTTACCCAAATCTCCAACATAGACTTTACAGTCCCCGTACCGTGACATGTTTCCTGTAATAACACACAAAATTACCACGCATTAAAAGGAGCGTCATGCTTGCAAACGCCGATTTGCTGTTTCTTGCGTTCCAGTTGAAGTCCTACAACTTGTAAATTATATGAATATTATTCTAAACCGCTTCATACCTTTCAGTGTTTGTTATTTTATTTATTAAGTCAATGAATTAATGCAATGTATCCATAAAATACGCTAGTCAATCGGTATTCACTAATAAATTAACAAAATGGCCGACGAAACGCTCGCTGCTGTCGTTTACGCTTTGGTTTACGAAAATAGTGCTGTCAAAAGCTTTTTTGAATCTAACGATCAAACGATAATGAAAAAGTCGATTCTCGATTACTACCACTATAATAATTTTAATATCATAATAATTCAAAATCGTATTGATATATCTAATTACAATCATATAATATAAAAAGAGATCATGTGAACTTTATTTAGAATAAAACTAATATTCCAGTGCCAATTACGAACATATTTTTCAAAATGTTTTAACAGAATTATTATATTATCGAAAACTCCTGTCTTTAGTCGAAGAGTACCTACTGTAAAAAAATCTTGGCAAAAAAGAGTAAATAAATAAATAACACCCAACAGTCACATACATAGTCCTGACTCCACACTAAGATCGGTCTTGTGTCGTGGGTATTAGGAACTACGAGAGACTTTTCGGTCTCACAAATACCCAGACCCGGAAGAAATATTTGTGGGCCGTACAAACATTTCTCTTGGTGTGGGGATCGAACCCACAGCCTCTCGTTTCACAGGCGGCGTCTAACCAATTGCGCCACGGAGGCTGTCAGAGTCTGTTTTTAATGAGAGCGCTAATTATTTTAAATCACAAACCGGACACCGTACGAAAATGTATAGAAATACCTTCACAAAATTAATCAACGAACGCTCCTAGATACGCATTTATACGCATTTATAATCGTTATATTGTACATTTCGGTAATCGTCATAATCAATTAGGAAACTATAATATTTTTATTATTATTGTTTGGTTTGATTCACGTAAAATCGTTTAATGAAAATTCTGCTTTCCGTGTTCTGTTGACCGTCGTATGAAATAAACAATACGTGGCATCAGAAGATTCTTATTTCTGTTATTTTTTTAGTCTCTCATTAGTCGATTAATTTCGGATTCATTTAGCATTAAGAATGCTTTGAAAAAGGAATTAATATTATGACTATAATTATTATAAACTTATTAAACATCACCGTCTCGTCACCAGAATAAATATTTATTAAATCAACATTCTATTCATCTTGATCATAATCAAATGTTGTCGGGATTAGATAGTTAAAACGTTTCCAAAGTGGTAACATTGGCAAAAAAAAAGAAAAAGCGATGTAGCGGACGGACGTCGTTGCGACTTTTCTTTCCGTCATGCAATAATTTTTGTCATTCATGAAATCGTCGATAAAAATTATTTTTAATGGTGTCGTTTATGTGAACGTTAGTTGAAATATAGGTTTAATAATGTGTTAGTATTTCATTTCGCATAGTTCATTACCGTAGTTCTTTATGATAGGTGTGTGACAAGTTAAGTTCGGTAATGGTGGCCATGTCATGAAAATCCCCACAGCCATGGATGATAACTCCGTATCTCATCACAACGGAGGCCAAGTAGGATCTCAAATTGGAGTTAGTGTAAATAACAAACAAAATGAGGAACCCAGTCAGACGGTCCAGTATTCAATACCGGGCATTTTGCATTTTATTCAACACGAATGGGCGAGATTCGAACTGGAGAGATCACAATGGGAGGTGGACAGAGCTGAGTTTGAGGTGATTTTTCTATTTTTCTTTATTTGTGACAGTTGTATAAGAGGTAGCAATGATTTTGTATCCAGTTGGTGTTAATTTGCTGTTACCTACATTGCGTGCTTCAGTAATGATGTCTGCATATACCTGCTGTCTAAAACATGCAAATTTAGAAATAGGATTTGTTTCTATTTCTTATTTAGTGTCTTGTTTTATTAATTTTGTTACAAAATGTAGCTTAAAAAGTTAATTTAGTGATATTGAGTTAATAAGAGGTGCATGTAGTTTATTCAAAAATAAGTAATACTTTAATTTTGTAATACTGCTTTACAAATATGAATAATAATAAATCAAGCCCCAAGTTCCGAAATATATTGGTTGGCTATTCCACATGTAGATTAGAGTATTATTGATTTGATGTGTGTAACTGTTACTACTTTACAATATCTAGGTAAATGTATATATTTTGTTTTTACTATTATATGAAACTGAATTAAATTGAAATAAATTATATTTTTGTACTATTTGACATTAACATTCCTAATAGTATTTTGCATGTGGTTTCAAAAAATGATTCATTTAAATTGTTTCATTTACAAACCATATATATTTAGTTTTACATATCTATATTTCTGTCAATCATTGTCTGTATACGAATTTACCTTTTATGCACAAATCATTGAAGAAATAATAACATTTACTTGTTATTGGCCTTAGGGTAATTGCTAAATACAAATAAAGTAAATTTCTATTTTGTCTATATGTTTATCTATTTAATTGCGATTTATTATTGTAGTAAACAGCTTAAACATTTCATTTTAAAAATGAAGTAATCAACCAAACAAAAAAACAACAGTTTTATTTTCAAGTTAGAGATATTTTTTTAATTAACATTCAAAATTACTAAAGTAAATTGTAGTGTGTATAATTTCTAAATAAATGGCAAATGGAAATTAAACACTATTTCTACACATGCATAAATAATGTGAGATTGCTAAGAAAGCTACTGATTTAATTTTTGGCCAGCATGACCACAATGACATCAAACAATGTACTTATTGTTTACAGTATACCATAATATTGCAAAATTGAAATACCATCTATTATGAAAGTATTAAAAATAAATAATCTCAAGATGAAAATTATAGATTGTTTCTGCTCTGTGATCATATTTTCTGATAGAGACTTCACTTGGAGCGGTATTCTGTAGGAGGAAAATAACATAAAAATAATTAGAATGTCAATATTTAGGGAATTGGGTCTTTTCAATTGTTTCTTTGATTACTATCATACAGTAGACCAATATTGCTACTATTATTACTTTTCTTTAGTTTTAGAAAACTTTGAATTCTGTTGTCTTTTTTGTTGTTGTTGGTAGGGTTAGTTGTGATACTATATTTAATGTTGTATTTTATGAAGATTTTAATTTTATTTCAAATTCTTTTTCATTATTGTGTGTATCCCAGTCATTTTAAAATCAATAGGTGATATCTTTACATATAATATTTTTTTAACTCATTGATATCTGTACACATAATATATTTGAGAAAATCTATTATCGAGAGACTGTATGATGTATGATGACTGTATGAGAACTTCATAGAATCCAAAACAATATTTTTTCTACTACAATATTTGTGTGTTTGTTGGTGCGCAAACAATTATTAGCTTAACATGCACAGTCGCAACTGTGCATGTTAAGCTCATAAACTCATAATTTTGTATGGATGTAGCTGTCAGCCTGGGTGAACACCTAATTTTTATACTGAATAATGCAGTGTTCCCATGGGATGAGCACACAATTCAAATATATTTGTTACTTTTTAAATTCAAATGGGATGGGATGGGACAAAAGGACAAGTTTACATGCGTTGATTCTTGGGACAGAATGAGACGGGAGAGGGTGGGATATAATCGGATGGGATGGTAATATCAGTGCAGAGAATGGCAGACATATTAAGTTTAAATATAAATATAGCAGTTTGGACTGTATATGTAGACTGGACTCAAAAAGTGTCTGCATCAGGGCAGAGGCAGGCTGGCACCTAGTTCAAAAATAATTTTGGTTCAATACCATTACTTAATGAAAATTCACAGAGAAATTTTTCTATTTATGTTACTAAGTGTGAATGCATCAGATAGAAAGTTGAAACTATAGAAAGATATTGAAATGAGTGGCTAACTACTACATATTTGCATGCAAGATATATTCAATAGGCAGATCAAGGAAAATAGAGTTGAATTGCTCCATTAGTTGTATCTTACTATCATGTTTATTTCCATTTGATTATTCATGCTAATTAGTATGTACTGAATTAAAAGCCTTGATTTGAAAATAGGTTATTAAATAAGATAATATTTGCTGTAATGTTACAAGAATATTTTTTCTATCCATCCATATTCTATGTGTGACACATTTCTAAACACTATGTATTTCATTGTTATTTATTCATATGACCATATTGAAAACCAACAATACTTCACCTACCCAGTTTTTGTATAGCCATAATTAAATTTCAGATGTTCTCAAAAGACTGAATATTTAATTTATTTTTAATAATCAGGCGCGGATCGCCTTCCTCCAAGGTGAGAGGAAGGGTCAAGAGAATCTAAAGAATGACCTCGTAAGACGGATCAAAATGTTGGAGTATGCATTGAAACAGGAAAGAGCTAAGTTTCACAAATTGAAGTATGGTGTGGAGCTACAGCAGGGCGATGTTCGCCCTCCACCAGAGGAGCCCCCAGCAGAGCCGGAGCCAGCTGAACGAGCGCAATGGAAGCAGGGTCGACAACTTATAAAACAATATTTGCAGGTTTGTCAATGGAGAGTGTGTTGTGAACTGTACTGCCATGGTTTGATTGTATTAAGTAAGTTTGGTGATAACATTAATCAGTCATCAAATGAATGTGTTTCAATTTGTCAAAGTAAAAAGTATCATTCAAGTTACTTGATGCAATCCAGCATAAATGATGGTTAGCCATTGGCTATTAAATGTATTTTGGTTATTATAGTTTTTGCCAACCCGCACTAGGCCAGCGTAGTGGACCATATGGCCTAACCACTCTCAATCATACTGTCGATTGTAGAGTAGGCCCGTGCCCTGCAGTGGGACGTATATGGGCTGATACAGATACAGATTATAGTTTATGCATTATTTAATTATAACATCAATAATTTCCGTTGAATTATCCTTAATTCAAAGAGTGAATGTAATAAAAAGCATCTAAGATCAATTGTATGTAATGTAAGTCATGATTCTTATTAAATATGAAATGAAATGAATAAAATAGATTTATGATAGATGATTAGATTTGACTCACTATATTGGCCTAGAAATTAATTATTATAAACAATTAATTTCAATTCAAAAAATATTTTAGACTCATTTATTTGCATCTCAGAAAAACAGACTAAGCATTATTCACATAGTGTATGCAATGTGCAGGAGTTCTTACAAACAAAATCTATTTATATGTGTGACCAGGTACATTATTGATTAACAGGAAATTGGCTACACAGACACAATCTTAGACGTGCGCTCGAATCGAGTGCGCGCCCTGCTCGGTCTGAACAATGAGGAGGCCGAGAATCCCAACTATAGAAACTATGATAAGCAACAACATGACAGATGTGACTACTCGATGAACCATATGGTCCGAAAATATGACTATGGTGAGTTATTTTTCCTTAACTGAGTTGAAAACATCAACTGTATTTTAAGATAAATTAAATACTATTGGTCTTTAAAACCTATTTTATTTATCGAATATTTTGTCCTTTTCGAATGACTTTTGAATTGAGTTTGAGTGAAGAAGACAAAACATTTGATAAATAAAATAGGTTTAAAATTAAGTAAGTATAGAAGAGTATAGTTAAGGTTTTCTGAAATGTTATGAACATACCATACGACAAAGTGAGTATGAGTTTGTTGGCATGTACAATAATTCAAATAGAGTTTCTACCGATAATATATAGCAAGTTCTTGATGACCGACATTGAACTATGCCCGCCTACTCTAAACTGAGGATATACTGAGAATGAACTCGAAATGCAATACAATTGCGTGCCTTACTATAATAGGTTTGCCATAATGTGCAAACAAATCTTATGGTGGATATATTATCACAACCAGGAATATGTTTATTTATTATACTGTTCTTCAATATCCAAAAATTTTTTTGTTACAGTTAACTAAATCTTAACTGATTTATATAAATTTATTTCCGTGTACTTTTGTTCCCCCCACAGGGCTTGAGCCTTATCAATGCGACTACATTCACTATGGTCCTGTATTAGTTCTGGGAAAGTTTTTCTAAATATATACGAGGTTAATTTATGCCCAGTATGGCGATAGGCCCGCTACTTATGACATGGTGAGACGGAAATAAGCTCAGCGAATTATGTGACCACAAATTCTGCTTACCTTTTCAAGAATATATCCGTGACCTTATAGATTAATTTGTTTATGTAATTTGGTCGTCTAGCAGGCGGTCGACTATCTTGGTGAGACGTGCCCACTGTTCCGTCAAGGACTTGTCCATATTACGTCAGCATTAGTTTGATTAGTAGTCGAAATGTGTAATAGAGCATGCTCCCGAAATTCCCAGTTCTAAGCAGCCAAGTTCCGGCGTTTTCGACGCTGAAATTAGCATTTGATTATTTTGTACTATAATCATTCATGCCTGCAACCTAGTACTCTGATACTGTTTTGCTCCAGTTTGTTTGGATTAACCAAAATGTTTTCATTCATGATTCTTATTAGTGTATCGTATTTTCTTCTATTTAGTTTTCGACTAACGCGAATTAACCAACTTTACCAAACGTGAAATAAACAACTACTGCAAATGCGCCAGAATGTATTTTTTACCGCTTTTTTTTGTTACGGTAAAAGATGGAATTTTGTCGCTTTCAGTGTTTTGTCAGCTTTCCTTCAACGTGCTTCCTAGTTCCTTATTAAATCAAGGTAGTTTGAGTTAGGGAATACGTTACGAATTGCCCGAATGGAATTCCAGAAGCTAATTCAGATTATATAATTGGTAGTAAAGCTCGGATGCCATCTGACTCAACTAATGCATTTACTATTATATAAACAGAATACTAATAAGACCTGAAAGGTATCCTTATGCATTATAGCCAACCATAAATATGGATTTATATAAAAGGGGATAATAAACATTTTTTATTTGAATTAAATTGATATATTATATAAAAATGTTTGTTCCCCATCTTGGTGTCATTAAGGACATACAAAATCTCATTCGTGACTCCTGAGATTGATTCTTAAATTGAGTAGTTTATTTTACACTCATGATATATTAAATTATTGACTGCATTAATTTAGTCTTTTTGCCTCAGAACTCGTAGCTCCCACCTCCACCAGGTTAAATATTTCGTGGCCTGAACACATTTGTTCTAGTATGGGAGTTGTGCGTGACACGACACGACCACACTAAAGGGCAACGTTAAAAAAGGAACAAAAATATATCGCTTCTTTAAATTTTAGAGCACACATCTGACTTTTCGGGAGTTATGTGTATTAAATCAATTACAGCGTAAATAAACCTGCACACCATAGCGATTTGTAGTAATGTCTATATGTAGGTATGTAAACTCCGCTAACCCGCACAAGGCTAGAATGGATTATATAGCCCAAGTTCTCTTAATCGAACTCTTGGCTTTAGAGGAGTCCTGTGCTCAGCAGTGGGCGAAAATTACTGGTACTTACATACATATGCAAACACACATTTCATATGATTCACGATGATGACGAAACGAAGTTTAAAAGTCTCTTTCTCCGTTGCATTTACTGGGCTCCATCTCCGTGAATTTTTATTTTCAAAATAATTTAAATTTAATATATTAAGAAAAAGAGACAAAAATTGTTATTCAAACGACGCAGACGTTACTATTCCAGGCAAGGAGCCTCGCAAGAGCGGCGTGTCTGCCAGCGGCGGGTTCAACGAAGAAGGTCTGTCGGTACAGGAGACGGCCGCGGTGTTCGCCAACTTTGAGTTCCTCACCAATCAGGAGATGGACATGGACGAAATCGATGATCTTGACGCCAAACAATCGCACCATGCTACTGGTAAACAAGGTATCTATAGCTAATACAGGCGTGCTGATGGCGCAGATGTTGCAACTTTTTTAGAATCAATGGCACTGATGGTAGGTCTCTCATATGTGAGAGGCCGCTTGGGTGGGTACCACCGCAATGTCTGTTTCTCCCGCCAAACAGCAGTGTTTTACTGTTGTGTTTCAGATTGAAGGGCAGTGTAGCCAGAGTAACTAATGGACATATTGAGACTTAACATCTTATGTCTCAGGATGGCGAGCGTAGTGGAATACCAAGCATTGCTTTGTAATTCAAGGTGTTTGGTTTTGCTACTGTTCATGAGCGGTCGTATCGCTTACTATCAGTTAAACGGCATGCTGGTCTCGCCATTCACAGCAATAAAAAAAGATTTTTTCTTTGTTATAAAATCCAATGTTTAGATTCCAGTAATTTATTGTTTATTTATTTATTTATGATCAGGAGAAGAGGTGGACCACGAGGCCGAGGAAGTATTAAACGAGCTGAATTTACTGACCGAGAGTGAGGCCGTGGGCGGTGGCCAGGGCGATGAGTATCCAGGCGGTGAGTTGTTATGCTATGGAAACAATATTAAGTGAATTATTTTATAGTGCTGGAGACATGATAACATAAATTGTAACCACACGGTCTCGCCTCAGTAGTTCAAACTCCAATTTTTTTTTATCGGATATTTTATCCTGTATAGATAGACTTACGTTTTGATTATTAGACACCAGTGTGTGAGCGCACACCGTAGATTTGAAATCATTATACAGTTACTCGGAGTAAGGAGTCTTGGCCTTATTCTTAGGTTTTTTCGCAGGGGGGACAAAACATTCAGTAATTCAAATTGTTTATTATTTTAATAGTTTAATCCATGGTGATTTACAGCTGGCTTCTCTGGCTGTAAAAGTCTTTATCAGAGTTTATTTACCTCTTCAGTCCATTGATTTGTCACCCGTTTTGCTACAGAGGGAAGTGGACAAAAATATTACCAACTTCTCCTATTATTTAATTCATGATTAATTTCGTTGCAGGTTAAAGACAAGTTAGACATTCCCGGAGACACGCCGAGCTTCAATGCTCGGTGTCATTAAAATGTGTGCCACTGTTGATCCTGGCTTACAGGAGTTGCAGTGGCGAGTGTGAGGGCGAGACAGTCTCCAAATTAAAATTGTTTTTAAAATCTATGAATAAGGCCGTTATTTTTTTTTAATGACAGGGGCAGTGCAGAGCCATAGTGCCTAATAATAAATATGTAGACAGACAACACTTTATAGTGCATCATATAATACTAAATGAATACAGATAAAAATTGTAAGTAATGAGTGTAACAAATTGCGGTATTATCGCTAGATACCTGTTCGAGGCGACCCATAAGTTGCACAAGTTGCATATACATATATAGTTTTGTGTCAGTATAAGAGAGTGCGTTCCCGCAGGCGGCAGCGCTGCGGCGGCGGCGGCGGCGGGTGCGGCGGGCGCGGGGGGCGCGGGCGCGGGCGAGGCGGACGAGGAGCCGCTCGCGCTGGGGGAACTGGCGCAGCTCACCGTCAGCAACGAGCCCGAGGCGTATGACGTCACCAGCACCAACAAGGAGTCCTTCCGCAAGACTTGGAACGCCAAGTACACGCTGCGGTCGCACTTCGACGGAGTCAGTGATTTTTTGCACTCATTTCAATTTATTTTAGTTATGTTTTTGAGATCATTATTATTAGTTAACAAAAATGTGCTGATCGGTATATTAACTTTTCCCATTGTCCTTAAGTTATATTTAAGGCATGAAGGTAAATAATTATGTTGGTGTATTAACTTCATATATGTTTTGAAGTGTTTTTTTTTTTAAATTGTACTTCATATTATTATAGACTGCTCAATTTATAATAGTGGCATGGATTTACAACGATATGCCGAAAATGCCCTATATTCCATCACTGACTACGTTATGCTTCAAGATACTTTTTAAATATAGATATTATTGTTTAAAAATGAGCCATCACATTTCAGGTGCGCGCTCTCGCGTTTCACCCGACGGAGGCGGCGCTGGTGACGGCATCGGAGGACCACACGCTGAAGCTGTGGAACCTGCAGCGCACGGTGCCCGCCAAGAAGTCGGCCGGCCTCGACGTGGAGCCGCTCTACACGTTCCGCGCGCACTCGGCGCCCGTGCTGTGCCTCGCCATGGGCGCGCCGCGCTCCGAGGAGTGCTTCTCCGGCGGCCTCGACGGCACCATCCGCGTCTGGAACCTGCCGCCACCCACTGCAGACCCCTACGACCCTTACGATCCCGCTGTTCAGGTATTGCTTTATATATCTATATACTATCTCCTGCTGCTAGTAAATCGTTCATATTACATTTACTAATGTGCAATGGTTCTGTAGTACCTCCATGGAAGCATAGCATTGTCAGTGGAAGAGTTTTGGGTGTGGGTGAGATAGGTTTAGCGAATGGCCCCTAGCGATGGTAGAACAACCCTTTTTTAGTCTCGAAGGTTTGAATGCTAAGTGACTCGTTCAATGCATAAAGAGTGGTGTGTGTTTGTGCGTGCAGGGCGCGGTGCTGCGCGAGCACACGGACGCGGTGTGGTCGCTGTCGAGCGCGGGCGGGCGGCTGCTGTCGGCGTCGGCGGACGGCACGGTGCGGCTGTGGGCGCCCCGCGGCGCGCGCCCGCTGCTGGCCACGCTGCGCGCCGACGAGTCGCCGCTCGCGCCGCCCCCGGCCGCCGCTGACTTCGCCGACGCCGCCTCGCGCGCCGCCGTCGTCTACGGCGACGGAACGCTCTTACTCTATGATCTTGAGACGGGACAGGTAATTGATTCTCTTGTGTGATGGTATACTTGTGTTTGTGTATGTGTACTGAGCCGTGTGTCCGTTGCGTGCAGCCGGTGCTGCGCGTGCCGTGCGACAGTCCGGCCAACCGCGTGCGCTCGCACCCGACGCTGCCGCTGCTGGTGACGGCGCACGAGGACCGGCACATCCGCTTCTGGGACGCGGTGTCGGGGCGCTGCGCGCACGCGATGGTGGCGCACCTGGACGCGGTGACGGGGCTGGCGCTGGACCCCAACGGGTTGTTCCTGCTGTCGGGCTCGCACGACTGCTCGGTGCGGCTGTGGAACCTGGACACCAAGACGTGCGTGCAGGAGATCACGGCGCACCGCAAGAAGTTCGACGAGAGCATCCTGGACGTGGCGTTCCACCCGCTGCGGCCCTACATCGCGAGCGCGGGCGCCGACGGCCTCGCCAAGGTCTTCGTGTGAAGCGCGGCGGCCGATCTATATATACTATATATATTACGTAATTTACTTTCGATACGAACTTTATGTAAGGCGAAAGCGTGTGGCGCGATCGCTCGTAGACGGGCGGCCGTGCGCCTGAGCGCCGGTACTCTCGGATTCTGTGTCTAGTCCCCTCGGTACGGTAACGAGTAGCGACGTATCTGCGTATTTGCGATTCGACGACTGCCGTGTGTGTACGGACGGAGCCGCCGGTTCGTTTTATCGTATTTAAATATTGTAACGTATTGGACGCGCGCTTGACGCTCATTGTGGGCGCGTAGTGAACACTCATCTATGTATAGACATTTGAAATCTATTATAATATATTTTTAGACTTTCAGTATGTGGATTTTAGGTTTTTATCGCGACTTTTTCACCGATTTTACGATACGCAGTGAGAATATTGTTCGTTTCTATGAATCTTTAAGCGAGAACTTTAAATATCATAATATGGACACCGACAATGTTTCCTCGATAAGTTTTTGATTTACATGTCTGTACAGTTAGTATGTTACACAGTATTTGCTGATATTTTGCAAAGAACGAATGGTGTTTCTTTAGCTAGGATATTTTATTTAAAACGATTGGGTTTCTATAGAAAATATTTTTGTTTTATTCAAACAAGTAATGTGTTGTCATGCTCTCATGAAATCTTATGAAAATGGCGAGCGATGGAACAAAAATATGATTGAGTAGAAGTACTATATCGAAAATAACATAAGTAATGTTTGTTCGTAACGAGTACTGCGTTGTAGAGTTATATATTATAAAACATTACATATACCTTTATTTTCCTCGAATTCATACTTGTACACATACATCCCAAAATTGATAGTAAAAAGCAACATAACCGAATAGCATGTTGTTTTTTTTACTGTTTGTACTCTCCCCTATGCCCTTATCCTTATTTTAATTTAATCGGCACGCAACATGTTAATTTATATTCATAATGTTAAGGATAGTATGACAGTCTCCACTAGGACTATAAATTAATTTTCTTAAGATTAGGCACATTAGTGTTAATTTGTATTAAGAGGGCAAAAGTTTCAATTGTAACTATTTCATGCAAATTCATAACTTAAGGTTGACAAAAAATGAATGCTGAGAGATAGTAAGTGGATTTGACGCAATGTTGGACGTGGCGGTAAGCGCGAATTTATGAATGAATATTTTAAAAATTATAACACTTGGCTCTCATTAATATCCACAAAAGTTTACTATGAGTATATTTCTGTCATGTTCCTTAATGAGTCAGTATATGTTCGTAACATTTAAGATTACAGACATATTCAGTTGCGTAGTATGTGAGAGGCCGACTGAAACGAGAGGCGGCTTCGTTCCCCGGACTATAAAATATTTTTGCTTGGGGTCTGTCCGTCGTGAGCCCCCAAATTTTCTCGTAGTTTCTGACACCCACGACACGACACCTATCTTGCTGTGAGGTCAGGACTATGCGTGTGATTTTTGTATATTTTTAATTATTGATAATTAATTCAGATACCCAGACAACCCAAAGAGAACCTCTTTTACCCTGATCATCTACTGGCGTTCATATAAAGTACACTCATTAGTCATCACGAATTACTGTATAAATATTTGTGTGTTTACTACGTCTAGGATGTTGTTATGGCTATTGTTTGCAACTAATGTCACTATTGTGGTCTTTAGATTCGTAACGTTTATTATACAATGTGCCAGCAAACTTCCTTGAAGTTAGTTATTACAATTGTAGCCGTAGTTAAATATTTATAGGATGTAATAACTTAAATAAATGTAAGATTGAAAACTGTTGTTTTTGGTCGTGCTACAATTCAACCCTGACATAAAAAAGTAATAAAAAATTACATTAATTTATATTACTATGTTCATATTATGTACTTTCTGACAGTGGAGTTTAAGCCACCCTTACCTGTCTTAAAGAAATTATGAATCATTACAATATAATGTTCATCGCTATGTGGTACTTTTGGAATCTATGCTATGCTTTCTTAAATAGGAACACGTACATATTACACTTGAATACAGTTTCAGATGGCTGTGTTACGTCAACAAGCCCTCTTTCACACTTATAATTTAACTTGCCTGAACTTTCAGAACGCCTTTTAGATTTGTATTCGCAATCAGTAGGTTAGATGTGATCTAGCAACGAAGATATTTGCTAAAACTTAGCAGGATTAAATTTGATGGTACCTAAGTGCAACTAGTAATAATGGATATCAAGGATCATAATAATACCGAGTGCGATAGAAGTAGGAAGTTTTAACGCCGAGAAAAGTATTATCGATCCGATTGGTTTTTTCACGTACTTGCTTGTCACTGTATGACGCTAAAAACGCAACCTATTTTAAAGTAAGTATTATTTCGGCCTTTTTTAGACACGAATGTTTTGTCCCTTTCGGATGTCTTTTGAATTCACTTTGAGCGAAGAAGACAAAACGATCGATAACTAAAATAGATTTTAAAACTATCTATGAATTAGATCGTTTGTATTTATTTATTTTATTATATAATATGAATAACACCATTTACATTTATTCCTCGAAATCTAATCTAATCTCGAAAGATACTCAGTCAAACACTCGTTCGAATAACCTCAAGCAGTCGGTTAAATAAGCGCTCTGTTCGCAAATACATCATATAAAAAAAATAAATAACAATAATAGAAAGATCCCCAACAACAATAATAAATGATCCCCAGAACAATAATAAATAATAAGAAGATAAAAAGATCACCTATCACATCGTGGGACGGAACAAACAAGGCGAAATGTGGCTGTCCAGGCCTACCCTTGTGCCTACCCTTCTGGGAAAAAGGCGTGAGTTTATGTATGTAGTTATAAAAAGATAGTAGGAAATAACGCTAAACTCGCCCCCTGCTACAATATCTTTATTGGGACTGATATAAGTTCCGCAACTACCGTCGATGATGGCTGCCTACCTACCCCTTCGGAGATACTCATAGGCATGAATGAGTAACCTGGAATGTACTCACTTCCGCCAAAGACTGTCCCAGTAGGTACGCTACTCTGATGAAATGAACTTATGGTATGTATAATGTAGTATATAGTTACAACATGCTTACAACAAACTATCATGTTTAATAATATCATAATAATTTTCGTGGGTGGATTCGTTTATTACCATAACAGCATATACATAGTAGGTAAACTCTTGTATTACATACATCAATAGGAGTTCTATATAATACTCTGATTTAGTAATTACAAATATCGGTGCGTATGCGTTGCGAGCGCGGCGAGGAAGCTATCCGGAAGGAACTAGAAAGAGGTGGGGCGAGGTGCGGGAGCGGGACGGGAGCGCACACGGCTGCGTTCATTATGTGGCGTGTGATGTGGCGTATCGCCTTGGCAGCCGTCCCCGGGTAATGTGAACGCGGTTTGCTACATAATTAAATTATATTTCGCACAAAATTACATCAGCTACCATTTCTTATATGGTAGAAAATACTAAAATAAAAGGCTTAAATCCTTAACAGTACCCGGAGAAGAATATCATATTCTAAACTAGCGGTCCCGCCCAGCTTCGCCAAGGCACAAATAGATTTCTGTACAATAATATGTACGTATTATACATATAAACCTTCCTCTTGAATCATTCTATCTATTAAAAAACCCGCATCAAGATCCGTTGCGTAGTTTTAAAGATTTGAGCATACAAAGGGACATAGGGACAGAGAAAGCGATTTTGTTTTATACTATGTAGTGTAGACCAAGAGCTCGTGCGCCAGACCTTCAACTTTTTATAAAATTGAATATTTATCTGCGCATCTCTCTAACCTGAGCAACACACGATCAGCAATTATGAAGTTTGCATCCTGGTGGCTTTGGTAAATATCAACTTTAATGCTTGACAAGTTGAAAGACCACCCAAAGTGTTCTGATCCCAAGGAAATATATTTTTGTTCCTGAGGACGTAGGAAACTGACATATTACATCTTCAAACTTTAATATACTTATGCTGGTTAGTGGTTACCATTTAGGTATTTTATTATTTCTTAGTTATTTTTTTAGAATTTTAGTGTTGAAGAAAACATGAAAAATACTGCTTAGGTACCTAATAGCTTCCTATAGCTATTATTCTATTACCTATCTATTCTCAATAGGATCAAGTAGATATTATATGATGCCGATGAGGTAGATATGATGTCGATAAAATAAAAATCAAGTCATTCTGCAATAATCCTCATAGAGTACCTAAATGTGGGATAAGGGTAGGCAGACCGCAGAAGACTCAGCCCTCTTTTGTGGTCTGCCTACCTAATACACCTCCATACATATCACAGTCATAGTTAGTTGACAGTTTATTTCTTTTAATCACAACAAATATTTAAACTATACTTCCACTAAAAGATGCGTTAGGATTCTATATTCTTGATTTGTTAAGTATATGGCCCAACCCTCCTTAATCGTACTTTCGATTGTAGAAAGGGTCTATGACCTGTAGTGGGACCTATATGGTCTGATATCTAAAAAAAACGCGGATATCTTCTATACTATAAAAACAGATGTGTATTATGAACTTTCTCATGAACTGTAAAACACCGGACAAGATGGGAAAGGAAGTACAAAAAGGCGGTATCGTACTTAGATTGAGTTAAATTATACAACAGCTAACACGAGATGTTTCTGGTATCAAGATGATTCAAGAAAGTCACCTGAGAGAAGCCGGGCGGGATCGCTAGTAGCTCATAGAAGATCACCTGGCACCGACTTAAAAAAATGTTGGCATATTTAGGTATTTCAGATTTATTAAAAGATAGTTATATTTAACCGCACCCTTAAATTTTAAAGTGTAGCTATCGTTCTGTGCTTGTTGTGTAGTACTGGAATTATTTCGCGTGGAAGTCAGTGATGTACACAGTACCATCCGCTGTAAATTCCATTTCGTATCGACATAGCTTGTTGGTGATACACTTGAAGTCGTGAATTATTTTTTTATAAAATACGATGAAATATTGAATTTGATTCATGTCAATACATCTCATTGTTGAAATAAAAACAACCATGGTATATGCGTTGTAAGTATTATATTATTTCTAACAATAGTTTTTTATGTATTTTCTACCTGTATCAGCACATATACCCACTGCAGGACACGGGCCTCCTCTACAATCGAGAATACGATTGAGAGTGGTTAGGCCATATAATCCACGACGCTGGCCTAGTGCAGGTTGGCGGACGTTACATATCATAAAAATCGCTATGGTATGCAGGTTTCCTCACGATGTTTTCCTTCACCGTATTTCCTATAATAATATGTATTATAATAATGCAACCGGCTTTCCTAATCTGGGAATCGAGACTGGAAGCAACGATAATCCAACAAACCTACTTCAAGACCAATAGGACCGTACAAATAATGGAAATAGATTTTGGAAAACCAATGGAGTAGGTCTTTGCAGAATTTATCATTATTGCATTTCGGGTTTAGTCAGTCAGTTTGAGATGACCGAAATAGTTGTCCACGAATTGTGGTGATGAGAGATATGAGTGTCTCACCAGTAGATTATTAATTTCGATTACAGTCCTGGATTACAGTGCATTTACCATTGGTGCCATTTCGTCACTTTGTCGTGTCAGCATATAAACAATCGACAATCAAAACAAGATAAAGATTAGGCAGCAGTAGCTTAGTACCCGTCTTCAAACTTCGTCTTCTATTTTTAATATTATGAGTAAATATTGTAATGATTTGTTTTTTTTTCGTAGCCTTTCAGGCATGGGGATGTTTATATACTTCCTGGTGTGGCTTACGCAAAAGTTATATGACCTGCCGAGTCCTCCGCCTGACCCTCCTACCACTACACCATTTGATCGGCATCAACCGCCACCGCCGCCAGTTCAGGGATGAATATGCTTTTATCTTAGGCTTTTACAAAACTATGGAAGTCTTAAAACAATATATACTAAGAAACTTTTTTGTGCGCATAATATAAAATAATGTATGTATGTATTTATTACCTTTACTTACACATTCTAAATTCGTTTTTTCATGCAAATAACATTTCAATCATATCATGATAAATTACATTCAATAAATGAAATAAATAATGGAGTTAGTTATTTTCATAATAACTTCGTTTTAATGTTTTCTTTTTACCTTATTTCATTCATCTGCAATTGATGGTTCATGGTAGTTTAAAGATGAAAGTGGTCCACATATTAAGAAATGTAACTTATAAACTCCTGAAATCAAAACCATTTTTTCTCATTGCCTCGACACCATGGCTAAGGTACCTTTAAGGATCTCCACATCGACCAGTTGGAAACGGCCTAAAATGATAGGAAAAATAAATTATTTCTTATACGTGCGACACCCAGTCTCCTTTTGGAGACCTTAGCTTATCTTAAGTAGACGTTGTTAACTGGCAAATTAGATTCTGAGGAACCGTCGACTAGCATTTAAATGTAGATTGGTTAAGATCCCAATTCCACAACAAAAGAAGTTAGTTAAAAACTAAAAATCTACACTCATCTGACGACATACTGCGGCCTCCGTCACACATATCCATGAAAAATACTTACCAGTAAATCCAAGTGGATCTAAGAATTCTGTTCTCGTTGTGTGCTTAGACATTAGGAAAATCTAGACCACGTTAAACTTTTATTAAGTTCTTTATTTTAAAAAATGCTTCAAGATTGCGAAATACGAGAGATTTTTTGATGTTTTTGACAGATAATTTTGTGTGTTGTTTATTAATTAACGTAGACCACCGTGTGCACTGTATTCTATTTTAAAACAGTAAGTGGCTATTCTTAAGGCTATGGTTCGAAATAAAAAAACCTATTATCATTTGTAAACCAATTGGAGCTCTATATTATTATAATACCTTTCTCTGAACCATCTATTGTTCGCGATTGTTTACCTTAAGCTACGGTCAGAGTTAATAGAAAAAATCGATCTAAAGATTTTTGTTTACGTTATACCAATGCATGTTTATTGTTTATCAACATACACTTGAATCCAATATAATCGTTTTTAAGTATCGTAATCCAATTATTTTTTTTATTAATGCTTGTGCAATCTTAGAGATACCTTCGGCTGTGTCACGGATTTTCTATTCAATTTTCAGGATATTTTTTTTGTTTGTAATGGTTTACTCGTAAGTATTTTATTATCTTGGAATAGGTAGTTGAATTGTTTGCAATTATTGAAGGAATGAGTTAATTAGTTCCATGGCGGTGGTAGCAGAAAAGGACGATTCAAAAGATCTTGTGAAAGACTATTTGAATAAAGAATATTTTGATTTTGATTTTGATTTTGACATGAAAGTTTTAAACAACAGACTTAATTAATACTAATTTAGTGTGGGGTCAGGAGTTATGACTGTTGTATGTGCCTATTTATTATTGCAGCTACATTGCCTACTTCAATCCGGAGCAGAAAAAACCTTTTAGCTTTTACGTGTTTTTAAAATTACTTAATTATTTGATTTCAGAGCATTTACGAGTACTGTGGGTGTATTAGTATTGGTGTACACTGTAGCTTTTGGATTTAAAATGATTTTCAATATTATCCCCGGAGCGAATACCCCTACATTGATACCACCGTTTGAAACAGATCCACCAGTAATAATTCCTCGTATTAGTGGATGAATATTTAACGAAGCAAAAATAAATTTAAATTGTAAAATGTAAAGTCTCTTTTTTTCAAAGATTGATACATATTGAATTACAAAGATGTGTTAGAATGTTTTTACAATAAAACAATATTTTGTAATAAAGAAAAGAAATATGTTGCTTTTGAATTAGTGTTTTTTTACAATTTTACCCTAAAATACTTTACTATCTGTATTTTATTTTGTTTACATTAAAACTTTGCACAAAATAGCAAAGTTTCAAATTAGTGAAATATAATATGTAAAATATAAACGGACGGCACTTACCATCAGGTGCAGTGTGGTCACTATGCCGGGCCAGAATTAAAAAAAAAAAACAAATTTTCCTCCTATTTCTGAACAAGACTAAATATACAATATTAAATTCAGGTTCACGAGATTGATTTTCTAGGTATCCAACCTTGTAATATGTGTTGTTAGCGACACACAGGGTGTCACAGGTCACCGAGTAATTAATATATTATTAGAGCGCGTTCTAAAAGTATTAGTCTTAAAATATTACCCGTTATGTGTGGAAATTCATTTTTGTGTCAGATTTACACATGTCCATAAAAACAGGATGGGCTAAGAGACTTATCAAACTTTATTTTGATTTGGTTTAGTGTATTTCCTATCAATCAATCTGTCTTGTTTACAGAGGAGTTTCATGTTTTGCACTAAGGCCTAGTAACTAGGCGATAATGGGGAGCTATAGTTAGACTCACGTTAGATTCTTATGTACTGTTTAAAATTTGATCACGGATTTGCACCGAGTATCAATTGCCAAGGAAGTATTGCGGAATTAGAGGAATTTATATGTAATTGATTTCTTTTAGGATATGATGCAAGCCTTTGCATAATTGTTTTAGTGACGGTAATAAAAAATCTGTATGGCAGCCTGTTGGTAATGGACCAGACGCGGCTGTCGACATGTTCGTGGTGGTCGCAGGTTCAAAGCCCAGGGCACACCTCTGACTATCGTTTTTGGAGTCATATGTGTATTGATAGTCAATCACCACGCACTATGACGGTGAAGGAAAACATCGTAAGAAAACCTGTACCTATGCTATAGCGATTTGTAAGATTTTTTACGGTATATAAAGTCCGCAAACACGCACTAGGCCAGCGTAGTGGATTATAATATGGTCTAATTACTCTCAATCGATCTTGAAGAATCTCTCGATTATAGAGGAGGCCCGTACCCTGCAGTGGGACGTATATATGGGCTGATACAGTACAGTACAATGCTAAAAACTTTAGAGGGCATAGGGTTCATTGAAAAAATTAAGCAGTCATATGAGCGAAGTATATTTAATAGTTTTTTTTTATTAAATGGCGAGACGATCATACCTGATGGTAAACGATACGACCGCTCATGAACAGTAGCAAAACTATCAGCAATCTGAATTACAAAGCAATGCTTGGCATTCCACTGCGCTCGCCATTCTGAGACATAAGATGCTAAGTCTCAATTTATCCAGTAGTCTGCCTACAATGTCCTGCAAATCGAAACACAACAGTGCATTTACAATGCTGTTTGGGGGAAGAAATAAACATTGTGTTGGTACCCACACAGGCGGCCTCTCAGATTTGAGAAAGCTACCACCAGTAATTTTATATACGATATAACGACGTGATTGTCGAAAATCAGGGGGGCTACTCTATACTCCGACACGAAGTTCGAATGTTCGGAAATTGAACGTCAACATATAAGATAAAAGTTTTCCACTTCTAAAAATCAATACTATTCGCTATGGAACTTATCATTCACTTCGAAGTTAGTCTAAGATTCGTCGTCCTGTCGGAGTACAGTCTACAGAGTAACCCAGTGGTGGCCGGCAAACCCCTCAGTCTACCCAACAGTAAATATTCGTCTGTAATTGTTATACGCAATGCTTGCTTTATGTTCTAGCTAGACAAAACGTATAGTGTGGCGTAGAGTGCATGTGATGGTAGGTGCAGTGCACTCCAAGTAACGAAAGGGGAGAGATAATTGTCAATTACGAGTGGTTTGAACCGTATATAATATATAGTCTTCATCCTAAATGGTTGATTATATTATATATACGCTGTGATACTGCTTGCGCTGTACTGCTGCAAAAAGGTGAATGACGAATTTATCCCAGCATTTATGGCAGAGGTGCTAGAACACCCAGGGTTCACCTTGTATCATTGTTCACCCACGATGTGATAGGAAGCGAGCCGATATCGGGCACAATTTCCTGACTCCGAGCTGATAATGAATAGAAAAATACAATATCACTGCCCGATCTGGGATTCGAACTTGTGACCGAGGCAGTCAAAATAGCATATTATGCATAATCAAAATGTCCTTAGGCAGTGGCGTAACTATCCCATCGGGGGCCCGTCGCAAATTTCATCTAAGGGGCCCTTCGTAAATGCAAAAAAAACTTAACGTTGTAATTTTGTTTTTATGAATAACTAAGTGCAGTACGCAAGTACACGTAGCAATACTATTATAATAATTGTAATTTTTTTGTATTATTATTATATTGTTTATTTCGGGCTTTTTGTTCAGCAAAAGTGTCAATGACGTTGTGATGTGAGCCAATATTTTTCTAGGGATAAATAAAATAAATAAATAATTTTCTGGCGGATATCACTTCTTTCTAGATTTTGACTTTCACATAGACTCCGCTATAGCATAGCTGATGCCATAGAACGTCCAGGGACTTTAACCTTAATTAGTCCCAATGTCAGTGGCCACGTCTCGGTTCCGTACGTAATTACAAGGAAGACGCATTGGTTGAACATATTCGTCTTCACGCTGTGTGGTATATTAAACGAAAATGTGTGGTACCTATAACGTCTTAAAAGCTGTCCAGCCCAACTAAATCCTCCTGGGGGCTTCCTTTTAGAAGTTGTATCTACCCAATCGCATTAATTTCCCGAGGTAGACGTATTCCTTGACAACTTCAAGAGGCATTTCATCGATGATAGCTGGTCCCGGAGCGACGAGTTCATTAGGAACGACTTTCATTATTTCAGGTTAGGTCAGGTTTACCATTTCCAGTTCAAATTCCAAGAAGACCAATTCGTTTGAATTTCCTTGGAAAGAAAATGAGATATAGTAGTTTTTCCTTTAGCCTAATATTTTATGTAAAACAGTCATTAATATTATTATATTAATATAATTATTATTGTTTATATTATTTAAATTTTGCAATAATCCTGGCATATGTATGCTTTACCAGAGCAATCTAGAAACTGAGAATAACTTGTTTATAGCACAAATCGTAAACATCCATTGTTACGGTTATGGATGTAGGAACGACATCCAGTTGTTACGATAATACTTATATCATGTAAAGATATATTTATTTTTATTTTAATCGTAGATGAAATATGCATACGAAAACGATGTATAAGCTTGCGGTTGCATGTTATTTTTCACCGACTTGAAAAAAAGAAGGTTCTCAATTCGTTGGAATCTTTTTTTAATGTTTTTTTTTTATTTTCACCGATTACTCAAAGACGTAAAAATCGATTTTCTTTTTTGTTATTGCAATGAATGGCGAGACGAGTATATTAGTTTCCTCATCATGTTTTTCTTCACTGTTGTAGTGCATGGTGATTGATAGTCAATCAATACACATATGATTGAAAAGTCAGATGTGTGCCTTGGGATTTGAACCTTCGACCACCGTGAACATATTGGCAGTCGCAACTGGTCCGTTACTAACAGACCACCACGCACTTTTGAATTTAAAATATAGCTTTATATAGCTAACATCTTAAAGTGGAATTTTACGACCTGTCATTGAAATAAGAATAAACTATTGAATTCTGTACCATAAAATCTGTAATATTGCATAACTCATGAGTTGGAGCCAGCGGTAACAGTGCGAATTGAGTAAAGAGAATAATATTTATGCTAGATAATATCTATCGAATTCCTCAATTGACTATAGTATAAGGGTAAAGGAAAAACATGTTACGCATGTAAGTATGGTGTTAGTAATTATTACAGAGTATACAGACCCGTAAAAAACGTCCGCCTACAATGTGGAAAGTGGAAGGATGAACTAGTTAAAGCCGCAAAAAGTGTACATCTAGGACGCTTTCAACAGGTCGATGATTGTAAAGGAGGTACTTGGGGAGGCCTAAATTCAGCAATTAACTTCCAGTGGCTAAAGAGAAATAGACGAACTTCGTAGAACCAATTTTTGTAGGTTGTTTAATTGTATGTGTGTATACTACGATTTACATACCTTAGGTTCAAATTGAGAACAGAAATTAATAGTGGTAATCGAGTATGTTTCGTATTACTCATTTGAGTCTTTCTATGCTTCTAAGGACCAATGTTGTTAGCATTAGAACTGGTAATGTTTGACCCACAGTTTGAGCCTCGAGACGTTGGTCGCCATCTCCTCAGCAGCCTAGCCCGGTGCATTAACAACAGGCCACCACGCATTTCATAGGTCACCAAGTATTTTGTATTATTGTTATAATGAACTGTTTTTCTAGGTTAACGGTTTACTTTCTCATATGGCTGCATCGGAAGTTGTTGCAGCTACCAAGTCCTCCCGAAGAAGTCACGACCACGCCTGCGCCTGATCGACATTATGTGCCACCGCCGCCGTTGCAGGGCTAAATAATAATAAGAATAACACGAAATATAACCCTGACATGTATAATAAACATTCAATTTACATTCAATAAAGTCATATAAAATGTGTGTAATGTAATAAAAATGTAGTTGGTCAAAATTAAAACAAAAATAAACTATCAAAGTTATTTGAAAGAATACCTATATATTTTATTATATACCGGTAGTGTAGGTCCAGCATACGAGCAAACAGGTAACCTGATGGTAAGTGATCACTGCCGTCCATAAACACCATTAGCGCTTGGATAATGTATGTGTTGCCGACCCATCAAATCAAACCAGCGCGCAGCGTCTAATAAAATAATGTGTCGTAAAATTTTTGTAGATATAGTCTAGCCATTTTTGGTTTTATCTGCGGAAAAAATCCTAGTGAGCCGAATTTTTGTATACACCTTTAATGTTTGCGTTGTAATGAAGATGACATCGCCATTGATATCGTGCTGGCTAAAAAAGTGATAAAGGTCAAAACGTCATGAAAATCCGTTTTTGCAAATATCTCGTGACCTCTAAGGTCTAAGGTCAACAGAGTTTAGTATAAAAATTGTTTGCATTTTGTGCATTTATCTATAAAATTAACCGTTTTCGATGTAGAGCGCTGGGAGAGCGATTAGAGTGCACTCACATACGGTATTATATCCCTTACTCCAAGGCGTAAAATCATAAAAAATATTAGAAGGCCATGACACTTCTATGTTCATATGAGGTGGTTAAGAGGACTGAAGGAAAAATAACAAACAAATAGTATTTTATAGTATTTATAGTTGGTTTGATGTTGCTGTATGCCATTACTTCAATGATTAATGGATCATGAAGTACTTACGGAAGCGAGCAGTTATGATGTTGATGGGAATAATCGATTTTTTCATCGGTTAAACGTTACATTTGAACCTTTTCTTTATGTTAATCACACGAACCAGTTGTACGAATTTCACAAATGTTATGGAAATATTTATTTATATTCGAGACATATTTATTAGCTTTGTTATTCTCTGTATATTGTTTAACGCGACAGTCGATGTCTATGGACTCAGAAAATTATGTAAGTTTGGATTAATTACATATTTAGTTCATAAATCCATATCCACTTGAAATAAGTACCTACATGGAAAACTAAATCGTAATTTTGATCATGTACATGTGGATATTCTATCGGATTTGTGTGTGTTGACTTTATTTGGTGGGTAATAGTCGTAGGGCTTGTAAGCACGTTCAGCGGTTACCATCAGGCAAATGGCATGCTCGTCTCGCCATTCATAGCAAAAATAAAAAAGAAGTTTACTCGAATGTAAATTGGGGCGCTTTTCACCCTGGGATGTTCGGTGCCGCCGATTACTCGTGTGACGGTCACCGGGGGGTTTATAGTCAGCAAGCTGGCGTAGGTATTGTCAGAGACCCAGCTCGGCCACAACATCTGCAATCCTAATTCGTCATGCCTATTATTATGCAAGCGGCAAAATATATTGCGTCGCCACTACGAAGTCATTATTACTGTACAAGCTCTTTAACTCATTGAATAAATGATTTTGTGATGAAATATCTCAAAAATCCTTTTATTCATCTGACATTGCTGTGAGAATTTTCATTTTTTCTCATCGTCTTATTTTTACACAGGGCCCTTACATCATGGAATGGGAATCAGCAGCACTTTGTAAAGGACCTAAATCGTCTGACGTAGCGCATGAAACATTTGATTTTAATAAAGTAACTGGCGTATGCATATTCAATTTTACAATTATAAAAGAAGCTCAAATCGATGAGGTAATATAAAAATAAATAAAAACACCCAACAGTCACATACATAGTCCTGACCCCACACTAAGATCGAGTCTTGTGTCATGGGTATCAGGAACTACGAGAGACTTTTTGGTCTCACAAACACCCAGACCCGAAATAAATACCTGTGGTTCACACAAATATTTGTTTCGGTGCGGAGATCTAACCCGCGGCGTCTCGTTTCACAGCCGGCGTCTAACTAACTGCGCCACGGAGGCTGTGTATATAAATAAAATGATATCAAAATAATTATATTAAAAATAATATTCTCAAAAAGAATAGACAACGTAGTAAACGTTGCAAGAAGTTATTGGATGCAGGCCATTTCCAACAGTTTGTTGTAAAATGCCTTGCCCTATCTTTAGCTACATTCTTCTATTTTCTATCACAGGAGACGATGATTATGAACATAATATTTTAATATTATAATCATTAATATAATTAATATAGTTTAAATAATATTTAACTATGTTGTAGGTGAAAGTAGTGGTGTACTCAGAAAGCAATGGAGCTAAGAATATATTATGGAATTATCGAATAAAGAATCCTTGCCAACATATAATGGTGGCCAGTGTAATAAAAAAGCTCAGCACGGAGACTTGTGCTGTGAAAAAGGTTAGTAAGAAATCATCATCATTTCATTCATCATCATCATTTGGCATAAATTTTATGGTATTCAGTCCGCCAAACAGCATTTAGTTTGTGTGGTGAACTTAGAGGTAAGCCGTTCCAATCGAAATCTCGATTTTATATTGGCTTGGCGAGTACTGGCCACAGTCCCCGCAGCAAAAAATAGAAGAGACCTATGCTTAGCAGTGGACTTTCCGTGCCTAATTATAATGACTAAAATATCTACTTATCTTACTTTTCAGGGTTCCTATTCATGTAAGGTGAATTTCCACGATTCAAGCAATTTATTTTTGGGCGCGTCGTTTTTCTATGGTAAATTCATGTTCAAAACTGTTGTTACGTCAAAAAAAGGCAATGTTCATTGTTTTGTAACTAAGGTATCGTTCACTAAACGACCTTAATTTATATTTTTTAATAAACATATTCAAAATGCCATATGTTTTTTTTAAATTGGATTTTATAATTATTGCCCTGATGCTGAAATACACGTCAGAACTACTGTCGGTTACCATGTGGTAAACATTTCAAGCTATTGTAAGAAAAAAGGTTGAGTTCCGGACGCGGAGAATGTGGTAGGCTACAATTTGAGGAAAATATTGCTGTGGAATTAATTTACATGATAGAGGAAATGTGTGTTAAACTCGCACATCAAAACGACTACAGCACACCTGATGGATAGTGTAATACAATATGATTATTATAATCGTTTGATAATTATCAAACTTAACGTATGGTGGTCTCGATTCGAATTTATACAAAAATTCTATATACATACATAAACTCACGCCTTTTCCAAGAAGATGTAGTGCAACCAGGATACTCTCGTTACGCCGTATATTTGCCGTTCGACGATGATAGGGGGTGAACCTATCGCCATATGGGGCACAAATATCGAGGCATAGGCATAGGATCTCCGGCAATATCACGCATCGAATGTCGAATGTTAAGTCATGTCGGTTTTCTATGAAACAGTTGAATTCCTTGGTCAAGCCCATCATTAGCACTGATTTTTTATTGCATAGGTTCAGCAAACGAACACACAGGTCACGTGATGGTAAGTGATCACTGCCGCCCAAGAACATCCACAACAGGAAGAAAAACAGGTGGGAAATGGGGTATTGGGCATCTATCATTCTCAATGAATGAAATGCGACTTTTACGAAAACTTAAAATCTGCCGCTTCACATCGATTTCCTGTAAGATTGTGGTACAGCCTTGGACGTGCCTGCCCATTCATGCTGAGTCATAACTGTCAACAGGGTGGCCCTACCACTTCTATCGTTGTTTTAAACAACTTAAAAAATTTACCAGTTCAAAAATAAAGTTTGCTGGAAACTTTGTTTACAAGTACCTAATCGTTTTTGGCGTGTAACATAAACCGTTTTACGTATATTTTTGTTGATTCCTATCCGTGATGATCTATATTATTCTATAGTATCTTGTTATTGTTCCTGCATTATCTCTGTAAGCCATCATAATGATCTGCGGAAGTCAGGTCTCATTATAAAATAAAGAGACTACGACCAACTCTATCACGTTATTGGGCAAATGTTAATGTGAATTACCAACATTTGAAACACATTAGCCACTTGTTTTGGTTATTGTCATGGTGCAATTTTATTGCAAACTAACTGTATTTATTTTGTTTAGTTTTTTAGTTTCCAGTCTTTGTGGTAAACAAAATATTGTACAAACTGCTGACAACTATGTGAGTATGCGATTCATTTTCCACAAATTGAATTCTTGATCGCTTTCAATATATATTATTTTCATTATTAATATATAATAATATATAACACATACAATTTAGTAAAGTAGTATTTCGTTAAAAATACTGTGAAAATTATTAGTGTTACTTTTGCAAAATACTGTGTAGATACTAAAACATAAATTGTTATCATTTTGGTGTAAGAGGTTCTACTGTCGTTAGGTCCTTTATACTTCATAGGCAGTAAATAAAATGATTTTATTATAGGGCCCGTATAAAACGGTTTGGGAGTCGTTCGTGCTGTGCAAAGGACCTAAATCTGTCGACGCGGCTAAAGAAACATTTCATGTAGATAAAGAAACAAGTGCATGCGAGCTGAATCTAACATTCACAAACGAAGTTCGATTTGATGAGGTGATTTATCTATTTAAAGAGCATATTACGTTCCCCACAAAAATTGAATCTTTTTACCCAATGTCGAAGAATGTCGCTGAATGCAAGCTGCTTCAATTGGTTGATTTATGAAATCTTAGGTAGCCTTTTTCAGCAGTGGATTTTTCATAGCTGAGGCTAATGGTGATGATAAATGTAATGAATGTATTATACTGGTGGCAGGTCTCTCATATGTGAGAGGCTGCCTGGGTAGATACCATCACAATGACTGTTTCTCCTGCCAAACAGCAGTGTAAATGCACTGTCGTGTTTCGGATTGAAGGATTTTGTAGCCAGAGTAACTACTGGACATATTGAGACTTAACATCTTATGTCTCAGAATGGCGAGCGCAGTGGAATGCCAAGTATTGCTTTGTAATTCAAGGTGTTGTATGATTTTGTTGCTATTCATGAGCAGTCGTATCGCTTACCATCAGGCGCACGGCATGCTCGTCTCGCTATTCAAAACACAAAAAAATAATTAAATGATGATCCCTAATATTTGTATAATGAATACTATACACGACTATGTATATGTATGTATATATATATGTGTATGTATGTGACTGTTGGGCGTTATTTATTATTTTATTATTTCTGCTTTTGTAGGTTAGGATTATGGTTTTTACTGAAACCAAAGGCGCAAGGAATATGTTATGGAATTACCGTATAAAAGATCCTTGTAATCATTACGTGACGGCACTTCTTATAAAGCAACAGTTGGGGACTGACAACTGCGTTTTGAAAAAGGTTTGGAAAATATTATTAACTGGCGGCCCGGTCCAGCTTCGCTCCGGTGTGGATACTTTTTGAGTCCATCCACATCAATTACATATTATTTCGCGTACTGGTTTTTTTTATTTACATTTGAACTTGATTATTAAACGTAGTGCCTCGGTGGCGTAGTTATACTAGGGTAAGGTTACAAAGCTACGGTCTCGGGTTCGAATCCCGGGTTCGGCGAAGTAATATTGGATTTTTCTATTCATTATCAGCCCAGAGTCAGGAATTTGTGCCCGATGTAGCGATATGCTCGCCGCCTATCACATCGTGGCACGGAACATACAAGGCAAAATGTGGGTGACCTGGCACTTCTGCCTACCCCTTCTGGGAAAAAGGCGTGAGTTTATGTATGTAATTAAACTCAATGTGCCTACCATCCTCTTATTTTAATAAATAATTCTTAATTAATAATGATTTATATAAAATCATTCATTCATCATCATTGAGATATTATCGTTTCTTTGCATTTTCTGAGAATATTTTCCTTAGTAATGTACATATTATTTTTACCATACACCACAAACATATTATACACCAAATTTCGTGAAAAAATATTTTTTTGTAGAAGATAAAAATCAAGAAATTGGTTACTTGAATGATTCACGTAAACTATGAGATTATGTGAAATATGTGTAAATACAAAAGTTGTAGATCTTTTTATTACCCACAACTATGCCATTCAACTTTTTTCCATAGGACTTGTAGTTTTGCCGAAAAAAGAGATCAACCGTTTTTTACTATTCAAAACTCACCCCATTCCACTTCCTGACCTCAGATGGCGCGTAAATTCTTTTGTCATCAATTTTTTTTTATTTCCTTTTCTCCCAATGGGCTTCATACTACTTTTATTTTAGTGAGATTGCCGAATAAGGGACATTCGGCAATCCTTTTTCCTTCCCATCCCCCACACGATTTTATGGGCTGGCAATACGACTATGATCCAAGCGTTATGGATGTTCATGGACCAATGTTCAAACATGTCCACTATAATCATCCGATTCATAACACGCACGTACATCTAAAGTATATTATTATATTAATTGATTCTTCCATTAAAAAAAAATCATCTATTTTTTTCAGGGAGTCTATTCGTCCCGGATAAACTTTAACGACGCATTTAAAATGTTTCTCGGCCCTTCGTTTTTCTATGGTACATTCATATTCAAATCAATGGTCACTTCAAAAAAAGGCAATATCCACTGTTTAGAAACTAAAGCATCCATAGTGAAGAAATCTTAATTTCCATTTTATTAAATATCTTATTAACAAACTTGTTTTTATTTTTCACCCCAAATCTATTTTTTTGGTTTATGTATAATGTTTGACGAGAATTAATTTTTGACGAGAAAATGATCAAACTAAGTATACCAATTTTTAAGCCGGTTACTCACTAGCGAACTGTAACTTGCATGACAGCAATGAGGTTCTAATGTGCACGCGTGTTTCAATTTAGGCTCGCGAACTACGTACATATTGGGAGAGCACCGGAATAACTTTAGCCCAAGGCTTTAGAATTGGACCCGATTATTTTGAATCACAATTCTGTAATGGCAACCTAGTGACTTTAAATGTAAAAAGAAAATAATTCGCTTTTCTGTGTTTATTAATAAGTATGTTTTTGGTATCAGTAACGTTCACATTTTACGTACAACGTTACAGTAACTGAATGAGTACCTTAGAATCGGCTCGCTGTGTATCGCACGCGTACTGCTAGCAGCAGGCGAACCACGTACACGGTACACACTATATTTTTGGATTACAAACATAGCAATGATTACGGTTACGGCACGGTAGTGAGTACCCGGTTTAACGGAAGTACAAGTGACTACAATACAACAGATGGTAGAAGTACTGTAATCTAAATACATGGGGTAATTAGATGTGATGATTGCAAGCAAGTAACAATTGGGTCAATAGTCGCTGCCGTTGTAAAAGAGCAAGGCTACTTAAGTTCCCTTGTTGCATTTCCCGGGTAGTTGCCAGGAAGATTAGGCCATGTTGCGAGCCCAAATAACTTTGGACACTGGGTCTGGGCGCTCGTACCGGTCACGTATGACGTCACGGGTGACGTAGTCTCTTTCCGGATTGTTTTTGCTTATTTTTTCGCTTTTCACTTTTCGCTATCGCTCATGGCCTGTGAAGCGCGCCCAGTGACTAAAACAGCCCCTTCTAGTCTCATTTCATGACACGCAGGGGATATTGTCATAAAATTGAACAACAAGAATTATTCTATACATGGCTGTGTGATTGACTGAAAATTTGTGCCTAATCATATAAATTTCCGCAATCTACCTGCCTACCTATGATATTAAATGTAAGAGAAAATTAGTACACGTATGTATAATGCGAACAAATTATGGACAATTTACAAATAGCTTTTATGAAAAATATTGGTAATTATATTAGATAATACAACTATTATTGTTGATAGCAAACAGTAATGATCTGCACCTTGTTACTGTCACTGTTATCTTTTCCCATCGCACTAATGATTTGCGGAAGTCAGGTCATATTATGTCAAGAGAGCATGACCAAACATAGGTATTGGTTTCATGTTATTTTAACTTTAAATTGTAATTATGTTTGTGAATTGGTTAACATTGGATATTTTCATGGGGAGATTTAATTGCATAGGAGCGTTCATTTTATTTGGATTATTAATGTGCAATCATTGCTTAAATACAAAGGATTCATACAGCTCTGATAACTATGTAAGTATGCAATTGATAAGGTATTACAATTTCAATTTCGTATGATGCAGCATTTCTAGCTGTTGTTAAAATGTGATACATGGATTAAAATTGTGATAGGCTTCTTTATTTTTCTTTATTTTTTTATTAGCTGACAATCCTAAAACAGTCATGTAAGAACTTCAATAAAAATGTATTTTTAATTTAATTGAACGATTAAATTTAAAATGAATTGTTTTATAAGAGAAAAATAACATTTATAAATTATTTCATTTATAAACTTAGTCCATTAACTTGTTGAATGAAGTTGTTTTGTCTCCAAATACTCATTTTTTTGTATTTGTATAATACAGTTTTTTCAAATAATTCTAAAGTATTTTACGCAGGGGCCTTATATAGTTGATTGGGATAACTACGGAATATGTAAGGGACCTAAATATGCGAACCTTACACAAGTGTCTTTCGGTCTCAATAAAGAAAATGGCGTAGGAACAATTAATTTAACATTTCCGAATGCTACTTTTATGGACGAGGTAAGTTATTTTTATGGAATAAGGGGAATGTATCACACTAGAATTACTTTAGTCTTTCCAATTGTTTTTAGCACACTTTTATAACGCATGATACCTTTTCAGAGTTTTCAGAATGGAACTATTGGTTTCAGAACTTATTCAATCCAAACCCAATTTTATCCTTCTTCTTTATAATATATAAGTATAGATTGGTTTTAATAACAATAAATAATAATAATAAAGCTTTAGTCACATAGACAATTACAGTCCATTTGTTAGTAGTATTAGTTTATTTAACTTACGAGCTATATGTTATTACTTTATTTTTAATTTTTAACATTCATTATCCTATATATAAATCCACATATATAACATACATATAACATATCTATATCATGATGGTGTAACAACGGATAATCAAACTCCGTAAACATTTGTACAATGCTATTTGGACTCCCGCGCATACCAAGTATCAGTGACACTGTCTTTTTTCTAATAATCGCGTAAAAATCATCGTCAGCCCACTACAAACATGCAAGATGCTTTACAAAAACTCGGAAGTCCCAAGAGCATCCTGAAAATGTTGTTGTATTGTACACGAAATTTATTCAGAGTCTTTTTGGTGTAGTTGATCCACAGACCCGCAGTGCTAGCTAGCTTTGACAATGTATTTTTTAAAGTGTAATATGATATATATAGTAATATGAATATTTTTAGGTAAAGGTGTTGGTTTTCAAAGAGAAAAAGAACACAAGGAGTGTGCTTTGGAACTACAAAATAAAAGATCCATGTAGAAATATGTTGGTGGCGACTTTGATACAACGGGAGTTTAAGCCTGAAAATTGTGTTATCAAAAAGGTTCAAATCCTAATTTATTTTTCTACGAAATACGATACATTTAAATGATTTTAAATATGAACTCACATTAAAATTGCATTCTTTCAGGGATTTTATTCGATTCGATTAAACTTTCACGATACAACTACATTATTTTTGGGCAAGTCGTTTTTCTACGGGAGATTTATTTTTAAAAGTCTCATCTTGGGTAAAACGGGTAACATTTTTTGTTTTATAATCACGGCAGTGTTTACCAAAAAAACTTAGTTGGAACATTGTAATAACAGCAATAAATGTATTTATATGGTTCACTGTTTTGAATTAAGTTATTTCGTTGTAATTCACTTCTTCTATTATCCAACTAAACTAATAGATATCGTTTGATGTTTCATACTTTTCCAGTTTAACCAATTTTACAGGCGTAACATTTAATTAATATTTCATACACTTTCAATAACATTTCCGTAAAATCACAATTCCATGGTTTTGTGGATAATGTTGAAGAAGTTGTCGGAGTTATTTTGTGCACTGTTGTGTTTCGGATTGAAGGATTTTGTAGTCAGAGTAACTACTGAACATATTAAGACTTTACATCTTATATCTCAGGATGGCGAGCGTAGTGGAATGCCAAGAATTGCTTTGCAATCCAAGGTGTTGTTTGGTTTTGCTACTGTCATGAGCTTTCGTATCGCTTACCATCAGGCGAAAGGCAAGCCCGTCTAGGCATTCGTTGCAAAAAAATTATAATGCCTGTACAAAGTTGGAAAGTATGAAACGTCAAACGACACCAATTAATTTAGCTGGATTAAAGAAAAGAAAGAAGAACGAATAAATACGGCTTTCATGTTTCAGAACCTATATTTTATTGACAGTTTTAACAAACATGAACAATCATTACATACCACTGCATTATCAGAGTTGCAAGTTATGGCACCACTTACAATGACATTCCCTGAGCGCGCTGCCAAGTCGGTGGCAATATGACTGCTGAGATGGCGAACGAGTTGCTTCTATATCTTCTGACATATTGTAACCACACTGAAAGAGATATTCATGACAATACTGATATACTTACATAGAGTAATGTTTCTTAATTATTGTATACTTTAATAGCGATGTAAGACATGAGGTAACAATTTCGAATGTGAAATCTACGAATTTTATTAAGCAAGCATTATGGACTAAAATATCGATTCCTAAAAGTGAATACCGAGCAAATAGTCAATCTAAACATTATAAGCAAATAATTTTCTACGTGGCTGAAAGTTATTGCTTTGTGATGACTTTGTGACGTAACGGAAGATTGTATTAGGTATAATTGGTCAAAAAATAATGATAATAAAAAGTGATTAATCTTCTGGATCTAAATGCCCAAAAATAGAGTAAAGAAGAAGTTAATTAGAAAGGCGTAAGAGATTCTCCTGCCCTCACAGTGTTTTTAATCCTACACACAAGGAAGCTCCGCATTGAAGCTCCGCGAGTGTTTGGGACTCTTAAACTGACTTCAACTCGTAACAACCTAACCAAAATACAATCAGTGTGGAAATAACTTATTATATTCTTTTCTAATTTGAAGAAAGGCCTAAATAGAATGGAACAACTCACAGCAACAGCCATATTAACGCAGTGCAGTCGCCTGGCGCTGGGCTTGACTAGTGTCGCGAGCAGGGCCCACGCTCGCCCCGCTTTCCTGTCCCACTTCAACGCTTGCACCGCGCACGCCACTGCGTAGTGCTTAGCTGCTGACTGCTCGTCCGTGTCTCCGGCGTCACCACCCTCACCTACTGCTGCTTTCTGATGACATTTAAATCATTTATTATGGAATCGTATCGTTGTTGCTATGCGTTGCACATGCGCAGCAATAAGTGATTATGGCATGATGTAATCCTGGATCATAGTCGTTCATCTTGTTTAAAAAAGTTACAGTTTTGTAATAAAGATCCCGTTTAGTTTTGCAAGATTATATTAATTTCGTCTGCAGCTCATCTAATTAGTTTCACGTAACTACAGTTTAATTTTATACAATGAACAGAAATAAAATACATGATACCACCACGCAACATAACAGTAAAGCATAAAATTAGACGAAAACCTGCATACCATGTTGATTTGTAAGAGTTGCTATGGTATGTGAGGCGTACCAACCTGCAGTAGGCCAGCGTGGTGGACAACATGACCTTACCCCTCTCAATCCTACTCTCGATTGTAATGGAGACCCGTGCCCTGCAGTGGGACGTGTATAGGCTGACACATATACAGATACAATACATGTAGTAGAACTCACCGTGATCCAATCATCAGCGAGTGCGAGCCATGAGTATGCGCTGGGTTGTCGCCGCACCAAATCAACGAGAACTGATCGAGTGCGCACTGCGTCTCGGGTCGGCATCGAAAGCAGTATGCTTACAGCAAGAAAATCGATCAATAAGATTATCTGTATATATATTTCTTTCGAATTCAATATTAATATTCAAATGCATAATTGAAAAAACACCCAATAGTCACATACATAGTCCTCACCCCACACTAAAATTGAATATTGTTTCGTGGGTATCAGGAACTACGGGCCACTTTCGGTCTCATAAACAACTACCTCGAAACAAATGCTTTTAGTTCACACAAACATATTTTGTCTCGATGCGCTTCTAACTAATTGCACCACGGAGACGGTCAGGCATAATTTGGATGAGTTACTAAAATTAAATATTTACAAGTTTTTATTAAGCTATATAACTGACATATAAATAACTGGTTGAAAAAAACTACAAAAGAGATAGATAGTTTCTGGTCGTGAAATGTCCGGTTTGGTTTGTTTATTAGATTGTATTAAAAGGAATATACACCTGTAAGCTCCGATGCATCCTCCTGCTTTTCCGAACGATTCTACTGCTGCAGCCGTATTGCCTTCCTTGCTGTAACATTCCGCCTCAAGACTTCTCAAATAACTAATCTTATAAGAAGTTAAATATTCAAATTAGAGACTAAATTTAAAAAAATGATTGATTGATGATATGATTGGCGAATGATAACCATCTCACCCTGATGGATGATCTGTTTCGATAGCACTGCACTTATAAGTACCACTGCAGTTAAAACATTTCTAGTTGCATGAAAGCATGCTATTTTAATGATACTTACCTCTCCGTATTTCTCAAGTCCTAATTTGATGTGGCACAGAGCGTCAGATATATTTCCTTTTAAGCGGCAACATAATGCTACCAGATGAAAGTATGCTGCTGATTCCCCTGCTTCGGTTAGTGCCCGAGCCACACAAACCTCCGCTAACTGTAAATGGCGAATTAAGGGGTTAATATCGAATTAATATATTGATACAAAACAGTTTAGGACGCAGGTAATTAGAGATCTGGTTTCACTACGTATATATATGTAATAAACTATCGTTATGTAACATGTACATCATTTTCTGAAACTCAATGGGATGTAATTAATTATTATGTAACCAGTTTATTATGCTCAGTCACTCATTATTATTATTACCGACTGCGAATATTAGTAATTATAGACAGAGACAAATGTGTTGCGGTCCATTAAATAATGCCAAGCTTCAATTGAATCTCAGTTGGCTATTCTAGCCAGCTCATTCCTGAATTAGTAAAGATTATCAGCACTTAAATATATCTTCTAATTACAAATAATATAAAACTAGCGTACATCAATAGCTCTAAGCCTCAACAGGAGATCAGCAGCGTCATAGAAGCGACTCATTCCTGGCAGCAGTGGGGTCTGATCCCACCAATCTCCTAGCTCTCGGTCCCAGACTCTTGGAAATCCAGGTTCATCTATAAATGCTTCTGAAAATCTGCAAATTAGTTCCACGCATAAAAACACTTTAATAGCTGATTAGAAGTATTGACAAGGTCAATTGCCACGAAACGATAAAAAGTCTAATTCAAAGAAAAATATCGTGAGGAAATCTGCGTAATATAGATAAGATTTACATTATAAGATTTATTATCATCTGTGAGTTCTACTAAACAACACTTGGCCAAAATGGTAGACTATTGTCTAACTCCTTTCAATTGCAGGAGAGGGTTGTGACCTGCAGTGGAAGTTATATGGATGGATAATTTAATAAGTAATCATATGCATGGGATATCAGGGTATCAATGTTTTGTGTAAATTGCCGCCAAGCAGCCATATTGGGTCCTTCTCTGTTCTGCAGTGCTGTGAAATGTGACAGTGGTTAATATTAAGGTCTAACTAGTGCTCCTGTTTATAATCAACTAAAATCCTGTATATGAAAAAATGAAGCATGATATTTACCATGACGCAAACGACCTGTAGATTCCGTCATTCTGGGTAATAAAACCATGATCGTTGATCATTTAATAATTACCGTTTTGTGTATTCCAAAATCTTGTCTGATAGATTATAAAGCTCTATTTCCGAGAAGTAAGCACTGGCCGCTACCCACGCCGTAGACCAGAATGGATGTAAAGCCAATAGGGCTAAAAAAAATGGTTCTGCTGCGATAGGGTCTTCTCCATACAACCTTCCTGCTTTGCATAGAAGTCTAGAAATAAATTATAGCTTAATAAGAAATGACCCGAACTGATAGTTAGCTGAAGATTGGGTTGAAGATGCAAGCCCAAGGCACTGCTGACTTTTTGAGGTTACATATGTGTTCGTTATAATAATCGTTTATTTGAATGATGCATGAAAACATACTAATTACTTCCGTGGTGAGTACAATGACAGTCAGTCAGTCCGTTCTAAGCCAATGTGGTGGACTAAAATGTTATATTCTCATAAGGGTTGATGTCAGCAGTATTATAAGACACATATTTTTGAATAATAGGGTCAGTTCGCTTTTATACCGAAACTGTTCAGTCCTTTTGAATACACTTACGTCAGAGGATTCCTCGGATCAAGAACACAAGATTTGTTGATACACACTTCGGCCCAATCCTTATCTACGTCATTCAGACAAGTTGATAATTCTCTCCAGGCATTGGCGTCCCGCGGTTTCTGTACTACCAGCTAAAATAAAAAAAATAGAAATTTATTATAATTGCATTACACTGTATATTTTTTTCTATTTTGTGCAATAAAGGATTAAATAAGTAAATAAATACAATGCAATTCATTCACTAGAAAACAGTTTACCTTGATTGATTGTCCTTGTTTATACGCTAGATGGGTAATAAAATAGAGAAGTGGATACCTGCAGATAAAGTTCTACGGCGTGTGCCGTGTCTTGCATTTGGCGAGCGTGTCTCGCCGCCCTGAGAATTGGATCCATGTTCTGCCAGTTCTCAGCACCGACGAGAGTATCACACGCGACGCGCATTAAACAGGCATGAGCTATCGTTAGCATTTCCTGTTGATGAAAACACATACATATACATCTGTACTGTACTGAACATATATAAAAGTCACGCCTGCAAAGACTTTGGATCTCCACTTTGCTCGATCCTCACGTACAACTTTCGCATCGCCTACTTTCATCTATCTCTTCATGCATTCTAGTTGGCTCAGGATACATTTGACCAAACCATTGTCTACGTGCTATGTTATTGGAATTAGAAGCATATAATAAAGAAATCAATAGAATTACATGGGCTCTTTTTTGCATATTACATAATATAATAATACCTATTATGATTCATTAACACCATAAACTACAACGACATACCAGTTTAAAATTCTTGGGTTTATTATAATAAATGGACGATAATAGTTAGTTGTTATTAAAAGTTATAGATGTGACAATTACGTTAAACGCTTCATCAGAAGCCAGGTAATCTTGCACAACGAAGTTATTGTTGACGTAAATTGCAGCGTCTTGCCAACAAGATGTAGATATCTCTACATGAGTCCTAGTCTCACTCAACTGCCGATTGAATGTGCAGAATTCTGTTGTACCTGAAATGCCAATTGTAATCATAAATAGCTTATTCGACTATTTTTTTGTATTGTATTGATCAAAAGGTGTGTATATCCAAAATCTAGCTTACAAAGAAATTTGTAAATATAATTTTCAAAATTCAAACAGGTGACTTCACGTTTTCAAAAATTCTGGACGTTTAGTTATTATAATAATTAAAAAAAACCTAATACTTATTGGGCTTTGTTCTCGAAGTTTATTGTCAATGTATCTTTTGCCACGAATTGTTATTGCAAATGAAAATTTTTGTATGAAATAGTATTTTTATTCAATATGAATAAAATTCCTTAGGATTTATACCAAAAAATAGAATATTCCTGTTACTATCCGATTATTACTAATCCAACATTCAATATTTGATTACCATAGTATGGTACTCTTCGCAGTGAATTAGCGGCACATCTAATAGTAGATTGCCAGTCTCTGTCTAGTTGGCCTCGGCCCGTGCATTCACGTTTGTTAGGACCCTGGTCTGTTTCTTTCAGCATATCATCAATTTCTCTTCTGTAAGTATCAAAACAGCAATAATTTGATTACAGATTCCTGCCAGAGGGAATTGATCTACACCCTTTAAATGTAGTCAATTCACGCAAACTTTGCTGTAAATATACATATACCAGCACAACAATTTTGATGTAAAATGTTGCCAAGACGGGACCAAATTTCTAGCACTGGCAGATTTCATGTATAAAAAATGAAATAAAAACAATTTATTGAATCCATTAAAATATTTTACATCATTTAGATTCAGTCATTTTTTATCTACCACCCGGTTCGGAAAGCGAATGTAGACCCAAACTTTTAACTCTTCATACCCTAATTCTATGAGGGCTAACTTTATGGTGGCCTGCTGGTAACGGTCCAGACGCGACTGCCGACATGTTCACCGTGGATTGCGACTGCAAATCCCAGGGCACATCTCTGACTTTTAGGGGTCATGTGTGTATTGATTGTCAATCACCACGCAATATAACGGTGAATGAGAACATCATGAGGAAATCTGCATACCATACTGATTCGTAATAGTTTCTATGGTATGTAAAGTCCGTCGACTCGCACTAGGCCAGTGTGGTGGAATATTTGCCTTACCCTTCTTAATCGTACTCTCGATTGTAGAGAAAGCCCGCGACCTGCAGTGGGACGTACGAATATATGGACTGATACGGTGTTATAGTAGTTACTGAATATATGTCATTGGTGAATTAACAGTTATTTTTAAATTTGAACTAGAATTATATAACAGAAATACCTGTTTATGTGCGGAGGTATAACAATTTTCTTTAAAGGACGTGCTAATTTGACTTCGACTACAACAAACGCATTACTCTCATCAGAGCCCGTGATTTTCATTGCACTCACATCGTTGCTTGGGCTAGGAGGTAGAGAATCTGTAGTCATTCTGTAATATACCAATTAATATTTTAGAAGGCACTTGATGTACTTTCAACTCAAGACAACTAGATTAGATGTGAACTTTGAACAGGTTGCTGAACTATGAATAAAATTTGATGTTTGCGCAGCCTCTCTTCATTCGCAACTCGCAAGTCAACTTTAGATCGGACTAGTTGTTTTGCGATTGCTCTACAGTTTGCATTATCTTATTTTTTAAGATGTTCATACTTATTGCTATATTTTACCTGCTAGGTTTTTGAGTGGCAGCCGGTGTAGACGGTGCTTTTTCATTGACGCTGAGCATTTCACAACCGCACTTCGCCATCATTTGTTCAGGATTCGCCCATTGTAAAGGAACTGCCAACTTCAATACATTTTCTGTTGAAAACAAATGTTCTATTAATACAATTTCTATTTTGGTGAAATTACAATTATTTGAAAATTTTAGTACCTCCAGGATACAATAAGTGAGTTAGATTAAGAAATGCCATTAAATTATGGCTAGCACGATCTCCAGCCATAATATTTAATTCGAGTGGCCACTGATATCGGCAGAGATGTTCCCACAACTGATGATGGGTGTTACCAAGAAACAGCACACGATGAAACGACCTCCAAAGAGTAGTATCTGCGAATGAAGTCTCATATTTAAAAGCTTTGCATTTTGTTAATAGCAAAAAATGCGAAGTAATTTACTCATTGATGGTTCCTTTTGAAAGTAATATTTCAAATCCAGATTATCATCGTTTTGTATGTCATCAACGACACATAGGTACTTTTCGTCCGCTTTGGAGTAAGTTTCTTCTCTTTGCCTAATGCTTTCCCATTCGGGTTGGAAATCGGTGCAATTAAACCTTTTAGATGTATGCTGACCGTGATTGAATACAACACTATGAGTATTCTGAAAGTTCATATAATCATTAAGATAAGTTCAGGTTAACTGATAAAATAGATTAGATTTAATGTTACCAACAATGTCATCATTGCAAGGAATTCTCGTAGTGACTGTATAGTTGTTTTCATTATCATGAGGAACAATCATGTTGTATGCAGCAACAACGGTTAGTTTGAAATAATTTGCTTCCTTCAGCAATCTATGATGGACGGCATTAGCTTTGTTTCTCATAATTGACAACTCCATTGTAAGAAGAGGAAGATTATCCCAACTCTTGCGTTGTAGAAATGGTATAGGAAATGCTGGTTGCAGCCTTTTCTTCACACATATTTTGTTTTTATCTAAAAATGAAAATATACGAAGGTTGGAGTTATTTAATACAAGAACTCAAAAGCATTTTAAAAGTATACAATATTTAATAAATACATATAAAAATATTCAATTATTTAAACAAATGAATGAATAGAAGTATTGCTTAATTTACTGTGCTATAAGCTTTCAACTCAAAGGCCCTGGATTCAATTTGTATTGGAGCGTGCAATTCACTCCGTGTAAAATTTACCTTTGATGAGATAGAGACTTCCTAGATTGATGGAACGAAATCATTTGGCTTTCTGCGTAACTAATGCGGTCATTTCACATTTATATGGTTTTGTCTCCTTATTGTTGCATGTTAAATCTACGCCACTGGAGAAATCCTAGTAACTTACAATGTTTTGTAAACAACAAACAAATAAATAAAATCGGGAATCGTAATCACTCGGAATTGAATCTATACCTGTGGCGCTAGATCGTAACGCTATTTTAAATTATAATAAGACTGGAAAATATTCTAGGTATTTAGTTTACACTAGTAACTATCTACTCCACAAGACAGGCATATTTACTTACCTAAGAACAAAGACAGTATGTCAATGTTGCAGCAACTTATATCACCTGCGTATTTATGAGAATCCGATTGGTTTGAGAGTGAACCATTGGTGCTTGTACGAAGTGAACTACCATGGGACAAATTAGACTCTACACTTCTCAATGGTTGAACATTTACTGAAACACGTAGCACATAATTATTCGTACGAAAGAAGGAATGAATAAAATAATTAGTTTAACTAATAGATTGTATTTATTATTTAATATCATGCCTCAGTGGACAGCTGTACTACGGTACGATTATAGCGCTGAGGTCTCGGGTTTGAATCGGGTAAAGTTATATTGCATTTTACTATTAATTATTGAATATGATGATAGATTTTCTCCGTAGTAGATCTTGGGATGGATAAAACAAGTTGAAACGTTGGTAGTCCTAATAGCACCTCTGCTTAGGCCTTCTAGGAAAAAGGCTTGTGAGTAACATCTTCTTCAGCCACATTAAGTTTACTGCTGGTCACAGGCTTTCCTCGATGATTTTCATAGTGACCTCTTGTAACTGGCCTACGTCCATCGACTTCCTATTATTACCTATAGCCAATTTGAATAAATAAATAAATAAAAATAATTATATACGTATTTGCAACCTAACAACAGTTGGTATAGTATATTGCGTCTAAGGAAAAGAACTAGGTTAATATCAAGGTAAACAATTAAAAACATAATATATTTCCAATGTACAATTTATATAATTAGGTATACAGCTTAGATAGTGAGCGATATTTACCTATCAAGGGATAATCCGCGAATTGGCACATTCTTTCATAGTCCGAGGGGTCGTAGGACATTTTGCCTCTAACTACTGTTCTTTCTTTGATAACCTCTCTAGCTCCTATAGACTTGATGATGCCATTCAGTATAATTTCATCGAAAAAAGTAATCTTTATGGCAAAGTGCTTCATTTCATCTTCAGTTATTCTTAGATTTTGTACTTTGACAATAAAAGTGTCGAGGGGTTGGCTTTCGTCCTTTAATAAAGCTGATGACTGTATTGAGGGGAGCGAAACTTGGGATCGGTTCTGGGAAAATTATAATAATAATAAATACGTGCGTGGTCGCCTGTTGGTAAACGGACCAGACGCGGCTGCCAACATGTTCACGGTGGTCGCGGGTTTAAATCCCAGGGCACACCTCTGACTTTTCGGAGTCATGTGTGTATTGATAGTCAATCACCACGCACTAAAACGGTGAAGGAAAACATTGTGAGGAAACCTGCATACCATAGCAGTTTATATGAATTTCTATGGCATGTAAGTCCGCCAACCCGCACTAGGCCAGCGTGGTGGACTATATGGCCTAACCACTCTCAATCGTACTGTCGATTGTAGAGTAGGCCCGTGCCCTGCAGTGGGACGTATATGGGCTGATACAGAATAAATACACTAGAAATCATAAAACAAACAGTTGTCACAGAGCCGGGATCAAACCCTGCATTTAATTCAAAGAATTTTCATTGCAACTGAACTATGAAAAAATAATTATTCATTTATGATGGAAAATTCATCCTTATGTATATCCTTAAACCACAATAAGTACTACTAATTAATATTGTATTATTTTAACAAGCAAGGGATTTCAAAATTGTTTTTATTAAGTCCCCTAACAGCCAATTCTATAAAAACATGTTTGCCAGCAGTACGTTACCAGCCACTTGTATTGACAGATGTAATCACAAATATTTTTACATCAAAAATATCCTGCGTATTAAATTAACTCGTTAAGAACTGGTTACATACCTTGCCTCGCCTCATTTTCTATTTCTATTACAATTTCAATATAAATAAAGTGTTTTTGGTATATGTATGGTATAATTAATAATTATGGTATAGCTCGTTGTCCACATTCTCAACATTCCCAAATTGATAAGTTTAAACGTCATATTTCATGTTATTTTTATTTCCATACATCAAAAAGTTTTTACGTATTTTCCAAGTTTGGAATTATTGCGTAACGAACAATTGGAATTACTAGGTATAAAAAAACTTTAACACTTAAAAATAAAGTTCATTTTTCCTATACATATAATTACTATAACATTATTTAAACAAATTTATTAAAAATACTAAAAATGATTTATTTTTATTTAATTATAAACTAAAATGATTATTCGCTTAAAAATAATCGGATCCATTGTAAAGGAAACACAGAAAATTATTAAGCCTCCTACACACTATGCCGACGCAACAGCCGTCGCGGCGGCAACACCAGGGGGGTTACCCTATAAAAACGATACGAACTTCATGCTTGGCCAGCCTCCACCAACGCCAGCTTGTAAACGGGGTGTTTGGCCCGGCTAGCATTGGCTTTTCATTGTTGATAGCTTGGAGTTAGAAGACGTTTGCCCAGCCTCAGCCAACGTGTAAATGCACCATAATGTTGCCAACGAGTAACCAATACATTTAAAGCACCGAGCAACTGCCAATTTCAAACATATACCTGAGAATTCCAATAGAGAGAAGCTAATGCACCGAAGTCATGCATCCATTCAGCCCACTTCAGTGATTTAGATAATCCGTACAAAAAACTGAAGATGTGCGAGTCTGCTAAAATTAATATGAAGTATTCCCCACCGTCTGAACAGGTTGTGGACATTTGTACACGCGTTCTTGCAATATTATTATTAATCATTTATATTTTTATTGCTAATAGTGAGTTCGTTAAATCATACACTAACACTTGATTTTAGAGGTATTAATATGTAAAGAATGAGAAAAAATATCAAAGGTGTTTCTCAAGTTCTCAAAACTGGTGGTACTACCAAACAGCAGTGTAAATGCACTGTTGTGTTTTGTATTGATGGACATTGTATCCAGAGTAACTACTAGACAGATATTGTTTGGTTTTGCTACTGTTCATGAGCGGTCGTATCACCAGGCGAGCGGCAAGCTCCTCTCGACATTCATGGCAATAAAAAAAAGTAATTTCGCACATCACCCACTACATTTATCAAGTTGATTAAATGTCATCCGTTCGTGACCGTAATTTTGTTGGTGAATTTGACAGATTTTTCATTAATATCGGAGCTGACGATAATTTTGTATTTTATTTATTTTATTTTATTTGGGTGGCTCACAGCTATCAATAGCAAACAAACATATACTCGTATTATCCGAATTGTATACAAAAGATAGCCAATTACGAGGTACCGCAGATATGTTGCAAAAGTTATCAAGTCTAAATTATCTTACTACTTGTATCATTAGAGTTAGTTATTTGTAGTCTGTAGGCAAGTAGCTTGGCATTACCTTGCCGTCTGCGCTACCACTCTAGATCCCCTTGTCTAGAGTTCTACCCTTAGAAGCATTTGAAATTAATATAGAGAAAAAAATGAAGGACGAATCCTATTGGAAAAGAAAGAGAATATAATAAAAATAGAAGAAAAATAATTTACGGGCCATTTGAGGTCGGGAAGTGGGAGGGGCTAAGTTTTTAAGCCCTTGATTTTCGGCAAAACTATGGAAAAAGTTAATTAAATGGCAAAGATGTAGGTAACAAATACACACGGGAGCAAAAAAATCGACTCAGAGCGCACCTTTGCACTAAAATGTCTCTAAGACGAAAACTTTAACATAAAATAAATATTTGCGTTCAAAACCTTAAAGTTCTGAGTCTTACCTAAAAGGTCATACCAAAATTTTGCAGTCTCACCTTTTCGGCTACTCAATAGGCCGCTGTGATAGGTCAAGAGAAGATATTACACTCATTTGCCCTGCATTCATTGTGAGTTTATGAGTCCTATAAAAGCCCATCTGTTAGCCTAGTTCCTATCAAGTGCCCTTTAAACGTCACCCGGTACACATCTGCTTAATTACGAATAAACAATATTACCTGGAAATGGACACAACAAGTGAAATTGCGGCCCAAGTGGTTGCATTATTGGAAGAAGGAAAGACACAACGCAAGGTTGCTCGAGTGCTGCACATAAGTCTGTCTGCCGTTTCAAGAGTATACAGAAGATACCAGGACACTAGAAGCTTTAGTAAGAGAAGAGATTCTGGCAGACAGCGGTCCACATCAGAGAGAGATGGCCGATTCATTGTCAGCACTTTACTGAGAAATCGGGCTCTATCAGGCGTCCAAGTTCAACAACAACTCAGAGAAACGCGGGGTTCGTCTGTCAGTAGGTGGACAGTAAGAAGACGACTCAAGGTAGCCAACCTTACCCCAAAACGACCAGTGAGAGGCCCCAAACTAACCACAGCCCACCGTGCAGCTCGTCTTCGTTTTGCTAGAGAACACGTTGATTGGACATACGATCAATGGCGCTCCGTATTATACTCTGATGAGAGTAGAGTCTGTCTGCATGGCAGCGATAGAAGAGGACGAGTGTATAGAAGGCCAGGAGAGGCATTTGCACAATGCTGCATAGCTAAAAATGTGGCTTTTGGGGGAGGGTTTTGTATGGTGTGGGGTGGCATTTCAATCGAAGCGAAAACCGAGTTGGTTTTTGTAGAAACTGGAGGACGGCAAAGAGGTCTGACTGCAGAACGATATATTGAAGAAATTTTGGGAGAGCATGTTATTCCTTACGCAGGATTTATAGGCGAAATCTTTATTCTGATGCACGACAATGCCCGCCATCACACACCAACCTGCGGACAACAATACTTGCAAGAAGTGCAAATTAAAATTATGGACTGGGCAGCGCGTAGCCCAGGCTTAAATCCTATTGAACATTTGTGGGATCAACTCAAAAGGAAAGTTCGAGCTAGAAATCCTATCCCAGCAACCAAAGACGAGCTTAAAGCTGCACTTTCGGAGGACTGGGACGCTATACCGTAGAATAACGTTGTCAAGCTAATTAAAACAATGAAAAGCCAATTGTAAACTGTAATTAGAGCAAGGGGAGGTAACACAAAATATTGATAATGTTTCGTTTGTAATTAATAAAAAATAACTGATACAAACTTGTTTTCTTTTTTATTTTTCGCTTGTCATTTTAGTATTTTTCCGATACTTAAAACTAAAGCTGATGTTTGAAAGTGAAACAAACTATTAATTTTATTAAACCTAGGCTTATTTAAAAGCTAAGACCTAGAATTTAAAGAATTTAGGTTAAACAATTGTATTTAGGTTTTAGTTTTTTTGCCAAAGACGTTACAACGACAGTTTAAAGTTTGAGTCGATTTTTTTGCTCCCGTGTGTAGATCTACAACTTTTTTTTTCGCTCGCGTTGTGCAACTGCGCCAGCGAGGCAGTCAATAATAATTCAATCTATTTTTATACTTTTAGACAGACACGTGTTTTTTTGTTGCATAGAATTTTATTATATTTTAATATGATCTCAAGACTTCTGCGATACAATTTATTAAAATTTTATCACGTGCATATAATCAAGCACTTTGGATGTATAATAAGATTGAGATGACAAAAAACTAATTAATATTTAATTCATTTTTGAAAATAATATATCTACTGCAGATATAAATAAAAATTCTACAAAATAGTATAAAATCCGACTACATCCAATTTAAACTACTAATAGCCTATCTCATAGACCTAATACATATTTAAGTTATCGAATCTTCGCTCTAACTGAATTCAAAAGTCATTCGAAACCATTGAGTTATAATGTACTACGTTCGAAACGGACACAACATTTGATAACTGAAATGAGTTTTAAAACTGTCTGAATAAGGCCGTAAGAATTTAAAAAAGAAACAGTATGGCATCTGAGATGGCATATATTACATGTATCTATGTGAATTATTTTTCTCTGCACAATGCTTATCAAGTTGGGTATTCATGTAAAATAGATTTAACATACTGGTTATTTCAACCGATCGCGCCGAAAAGTCTCTCGTAGTTTCTGATACCAACGACAGAAGACTTAATTGATTTTGGTGTGGGGTCGAGACTATGTATATGCACCCAACAGTCACACTGTATGGTGCATATATTTATTTTATATTAATCATTTTAGATTTTAGAGATCGCTTGGTTCTTTCTTTACGTTCCATAATCACCCAACATCGTTAAGACGTTGAATTTCTTTTTATTTATAAAATTTTACTAGATTATGATGGTCGGTCTCTCACATGTGTAGGTATCACTTTAGTGTTTATTTCTTGCAAAACACAGCAGTGCCATTGGATTGTTATGTTCCGATTTGAAGGACATTGTAGTCAGAGAAACTACTGGTCACAATGAGGCTTGGCAACTTATGTTGCAGGATGGCAACCGCAGCGAAATGCTAAGCAATGCTTTGTAATTGATGACGTTGTTTGGTCTTGCTACTATGCATGATCCGTCGCTTACCATCAGGCAAATGACATGCTGCATGTATTCTCACCATTTCTCGACATAAAAAAGAAAAAGGTGGAGGGACGATCTAATAAAAAAGGAAGAAATCATAGGCTGAAGTTCGCTCCCAAAGGTCTCTGTGGCCATCATTGGATGTGGCCAATGGTTTGCAGTGGACTTTTCATGGCTGTCGCGATGACATACACAATATTTATGGTAATTTTGTGTAAAGTCTTTTATTATTTCAATGAGATGCATAAATTAATAAATATTTCTTTCTTTTTTCTTTCTCTTTCTAGATGGTGAATTTTCAAAGTCCAAGGTTACCTTACAATTACTGTGATAAGACAATAACTTTAATCTACACTGAATCACATTTTTTGCAACAAACAAAAATCATCCAACTGATGTGTAGAAATCCATAAAAAAATATACCTAGACGAAGTGATTATATTCATCTTTTTATTAGTAATTATGAATATATTATAAAAACCTATTATAAAAATCCGCAAAAAGAATTAAACCAATTTAATGCATTATTGTGAAGCCGAGCGTGGTCTAACAAAAACAACATGCAGACTAACAAATACATAATTGAGTAAAAACAATATTTTATACTGGCACTTTAACTGGCACGAAACTAACATGCATTGGGTAGTTAATCATTGCAATTCGATAGTCACTTATTGTTCCTTTGCAATTGAGAGTACGATTGAGAGTGTTTAGGCTATAATATAGTCCACCATGCTTGCCTTGTGCATAACTTTTACAAATCACAGAAACTCTTAAGTTCTTATGGTATGCAGGTTTACTCATTCACTCACGATGTTTTCCTTCACATCATCATAGTGCGTCGTGATTGACTATCAACACATTGAGTAAGGTGCCTTGGGGTACACCGTAATACAAGAATTTAAAATATTGACCAAACGGACCACGAAAAATGAATTTTCTAGATTTTTAACTACTGTTTTCCTCCTATAGGTCTTAGCGTGATGTCATGATATATAGACTATAGCATTCCTCGATAAATGACCAATCTAACACTAAAATATTTTTTTTAATTCGAACTAGTATTTCCTGAGATTAGAGAAAACAAACTCTTCAGCTTTATGTATTAGTATTGATGTGTTTACGTCTTACCCCTTACGCGCTACTATTTTGGGGCTACCCCAACGCACCTTATGCCCATATACTACATGAGATTTATAGATCAATCTTGCACTGTTCAAGCTGTCTGTTTGAGGAACGGACTTTTATTTACGATGACATCCTTTTTCTGTGTCCGATAGTCCGGATAGCACTGTTGAATAAGACGCCGGCTGTAGAACGAGAAGCTATAGGTCGAATTCTCCACAATCTACCGATTGATACACAAATATATGTCTCGGGTCTGGGTGTAAGACCAAAATCTCTCGTAGTTTCTGATATAGACAATTTAAGCCTTTTCCTAATATGGGGTCAGAACTGTATGTGAAATATGGATTGTTGGGTGGTTTAAGATATAAATTATCCCATAACCCTGCGGATGTGATCTTGATCTGTATAGGCCAGGGTCGACGACACTACGCGTTATGGCACCTAGCAATAAGTCTCAGTGAGTCTAGGTCTAACTTGTTTAACCTGTAATGTAATTAATTCAACAGTACTGGTGGTAGGTCTCTGAAATGTGAGAGGCCGCCTGGGTGGGTACCACCGCAATGTCTATTTTTTCCTCTAAAAAGCAGCGTAAATGGACTGTTATGTTCCAGTTATAATGACATCGAAGCCAGAGTAGCTACTGGCCATGTTGAGACATAACATCTCTCAGGATGACGAGCACAGTGGAATGCCAAGCATTGGGTTCTTATTCATTGTGTTGTTTTGTTGTGTTACTGTCCAAGAGCGGTCATATAGCTTACCATCAGGCATGCATAGGAATGACATGATCTTCTCGCCAAGCAATGCAATAAAAAAGAATGAATGCGAGGAGTTATAAATAAACTTTTGGATGTATTATATGCATATGATAAATACCTACTAATAGAAGGAGTGTTAAGATAATAATATTAGAAAAGCTAAATATGCGATAGAACTGGTCGGTTTTATTAAGTTTATTCAAGGAGGAAACTAAACAAGTTTATTTTAGTTGTAGTTTGGAGCTCGATGAATGTCGTGTTTTGTTTATTTTCAATTTTTGTAGGTATTATTTGTTGTAGACAATGTGCACATAATAACAATATTAATGTGAACTATGTATGTATATATTTTTAAATATGCACAACAAAATTAATACTATGCACTTGACGTTAAGTGCAATGTCGTTCAGAAAGGGTGTTTACCAAAGCGACATACATGGCTTTGTCTCGTCGATCGACACAATTATGGTGGCCTGATTGTATCGAAACACATACATACATAATCTAACGCTTTTTTTCCACAAGGTTAGCAAGAGGTGCAGTGCACCCACTATTCGCCTCGTGTGTTTCGTCCCACGGTATGATAGGGGGCGAGCCTATCGTCATATCGGGCACAAATTCCTGACTCCGAGCTGATATAATTAATAGAATATCCAATATCACTTTGTCTATACTTTTTAATCGTATCCTAGTACTAACTGGGGCACCGAGACAGTCATATACAATACTATGAATTGAAATATATACAAACAAATAATAAACTTGTAAAGCACTATGGCTGGTCCTTAGCCGCTATGTAGGGTAGTCATTATCCTGATGGACACCAATATCATCATTCAGGTCCTATGTCCCTGGATAGGGCAGAGGGCATCCAATTGACTCTCCATCTCGCACGGTCTTCCTATTTGATATCGCTGCAAAACTTCCTTTTTAAAAATTTGCGTTTCATCGATCACGGTGGGTCGCCAGGTTTTGGTATGGATAGCCTTTGCGCTTTTCTAGGGGATTTCAACTCACTGCCTGTGTAGGAAAAAATGTGCGCACCTTTTCGGAAGGAATGGCTCTACTCCATTTCCACTTGCGGGGCTTGATTTGAATATCCTACCAATAACAAATCCTCGTGATGTTATATGTAGAGTAAGTAGCGGCAAGATTGAAAATGGGGTAACACAAAAATTGGTCCATAACACCAGTCTTAGTGCATATTTTAAATGGCTGATAACATTGTTAAGACCGCAATTCTGTTGCAAATTCAATTCTGCAAGGTCCCACACCTTAATCAACTTTGGGCGCTTAAACTATATGGTTATATAAGCAAATTACGAGGTAGTGGTGTTTTTGCACGCTGCTTCAAGTGTTTTTATCTTACCCCGTGGTCTGTAACATTAACTTCAAGGTAGGTACAAGTTTTTTTATCGGAATATTTTCTTAATATTTTTAAGTCTTAGATTTGTCATTACATCGATATATGAGTATTATTAGAATTTAAAGTATTATCACAACTTTTTATCTTCCCGCAAACCGATTTTACGGGGTAAGAAAAACATATAAAAATTTCAACCTTACCCCATTGCCAAGACTCATACTAAAAGCCAGATGTTCGCAAACTTCGTCTATTATGTAGGTATGAAAAACAAATTTAAATGAACTTTCTGTGAGTTTATTTGTGAAATTAACGTTTAATAATTAAGGAGGAAAGTTTGACATTACAGTCGGTTCTGTATACTCTAGATATTAAAAGTAATTGACTAATGGCCAATGACATAAAAATTACGGACATATAACACTCATTAGTCATTTAAACGATTTCAAAAATTGGTTCAGTCTTTCCCCGTCACCCTTTTATCTGTCCCATCTGTCCCTTGTTGCGTTTTTTAAATAGCAATTTTTTCTGTTTCAGTTCATATATTTCATGATGTTATTGATATGATTGAACAATGTACCCTTTCCTTTAATTATGAAAATATATATTTTTAGTATAGTTATAAGTATTGTTCTACAGGGCTTACAAATCAAATACTATTCATCTCATCAAAAAACCGTTCAATCTTGCCCCCACACACTCTATGCAAAAAATGTATAACAAACATTTTATGATATCTCGTATAGCGGTGTTGGATATAAGACGTAATTAAACAAGAACAAAATCGCTTGGTGCTGGGGCGACGAAATAATCAAATTCGTTAAAATTGACTAATTGCGTGTTGGTGAATTATATATTTTTTATACAAGTTGTATAAAGATGGACTTTATGCTCTAGGCAGTCTCTCTATTTCTCTTCATATTTGTGTGTTACTTACATTTGAGCTAAATGGGAGAAATTATATCCTACAACTAGTAAATTAAAAAGCAGGAAGCTCTACCGTTGTATTTTTTTGGTTTAATAGAAATGACATAATTCGTGTGGTTTTTATTAATGTTTGTGTACTCCATTGTATATATGCTTGAATTCCAACTGGTTTAATAATTAAAAACTGAGAAATAATAACTTACAATTAACATAATAACCATAAAGCTTTAGTCATGTGACTATATTAAATTGCCTATCAATTATTATTCCGGAAACTGTGGCATTCTTACATAATATTATTGATTGTTGGAACTAGGACAACTATGTAGTTATTGTTAATTCATTTGATACCTATTCCATATAGGTATTATGTGATCGAAAATTATTATAAAGTTTACGGTTTGAAAGATATTTTCCCATCGTCTGTTATTTCCCTTAGTTCCGTTTGCACAAACTTCATGCTCCTGAATAAAATGTGGAAGAAGGTCTGCGTCAAGAGTGAGACATATTTTATATACTCGTACCGACCAGGCTCTGCCCGAGAGCTGATTTTTACTTCAGTCCACATCAGAAATATTACTTCCAGTACTGACTGTTTAATATTATATGACTCAAGGCCTGAAGCCCTGTCTTATTATATTCCATTTCATCCCCTCTTTTTTCTATTAATCTATCAGATCCCATCCCTTTGAGTTTGGAAGAGTGGCAAAAATACATATTTGATTTTTTATTACCCCACGGTAACATATTTCTTTTTTGGATAAATGGTTAACTGTTAATCCATGGCTACCTCCATTCCAAATTTCATAAAAGTTGGTCTAGCCGTTTGAGCGTGAAGAAGTAACAAACACATAATCTTTATAATATCCGTAGGATAGTAGGATGTTATTTTTAAATAATCCATAATCGTGAGAAATAATATTATTTAAATCCACGTGTTAATCAAATAGTCAGTTTCAGATCGCGGCTCAAAATATTAACAAACCGTTTATAAACTATATCTAACAATATTTTTATGTTATATTATTTAATAGCACCATGACTACTAAATGAAAACACTTCGAAAGGAGAATGTCCATTTTATTATGAAACTTAGTACCGGTGCGAAGATTTTTGTGCCTCGATGAAACCTACTTTTTTATTTAGAGAAAAATAAGTAGATTCTTTCAATAAATATGAACATAATTGCGACACAGGTCCGGAGTTATTGGAGAAATTATATATTTTTTTTCTCGTCGGCTCTGTGAACAAAACGTTAAATATGATGATAATTACTTTTTTCTATAAAAATTTTTTGCACAGGATAAAACAGGAAAACGTTTAAGGACAAACCATAAAAAAACGCTATAATGAATTTTAAGAAGTTTCGGTATCGGGATTAACGATATTTTTTTACCGATACTATGAATGGGCATTCTCCTTTGACAACGTTGAGGGAGCCTACTGAAATTTTTTACCATCTCCGTGGCGCAATTGGTTAGACGCCAGCTGTAAAACGAGAGGTCGCGGGTTCGATTTCCCTTACAAACCTTTGTGCTGGCAAATTTTTGTATGATCCACAAGTATTGGTTAAATTTTAGTTGTTTGTGCCACCCAGAAAAGGCATTCGTAGTTATTGATATCCACTACAAAAGATTCAAGATTTTCGTGTGGGGTCAGAGCTACATAATATGTGAGCCCAGAACATATGAATACGGTTATGTGACTAATGAGTGTATTTATATATTTATTAATTTTACGAAATAAACTACCAAAAACACCGTTGTTATGTATAATGCTGATTAGATGCGCCAGTAATTATTATGGGAACTATATTTATACAATATATTCATCATTGTGTATGGGTATGTGCTTATTGTTCGTTTTAAATACCACGCAAATTAAAATCACTAGATTACAATTGGTATATTTTTTAAAATAATAATTTTAAAATAATTAATCGATTGACGTCAGAATTCAAAAAAAATAAGTGTTTTTTCATTTTTATAGGTTTCTTTATCGCCGCACTAAAAACGAGTTGTGGCTATTGTTTGGCTAGCGACCCCAGAGGTCATAGCTGCTATTTTAGGATTACTAGATTTTTAACAAAATCTTGAGTGATTATTTTTATTGTTATTATGATTATTTTTTAGCGATTAATACTTAATTCAGGTTGCACTGCACTTATTTTTTAAAATCTACAATTAGACATAAAAGATAGTTTGGTACTCAGTTAATGTTACTTCTTTTTCTTTATTGTTATTGGAATAAAAAAACAAGTATATAATTCATTTTAATAGTATATTTAGAACAATATAAAACAATCTGCTTTAAAGTATTTAATAACCCAACACAAAAATCGATTTTGATCATATTTTATTATTTAAATAAACGTTGTATACAATTTGTTTTAAATCCTATTAATTACTATTTGCTTTGTGTAACAATTAATAAACACATAAAACATTTTTTCAAGAATCATATTTACTTCTTTCTCGGTAAGTTGTTTACTTTGAGGAATATGTGGTCAAGACTTCGCTCGAATTACAGCAAAAAAAATGGCAAAACCAGACCTAGTTTCTTCTGCATAAAAATTTGCCTTATTTCATATACAAGGTCTTAAGTCTTACAATTTAGAAAATGTCTCAATTGTTACTGTACCGTATTGATATATTCATACTCTTTGCATCTGTCGTCTCGAAATATACACTACGTGAACCAGGAGTGAATAAGAACAGCCTGAATGTAGGATTGAAACGGTGTGAAGACGTGGTGTATAGCAAACGAGCCGATAAGTATTAATAATTGTATTCTAATATAATATTACACATATTTACCATAAATAGTGATTATTACAGTTACATTTACAATTAATAATTAACAAAAAAAAATGTTGAACAAAAAATGTTGGTATAGATTTACCGCAAATAAGACTAATTTAATTAAACGTAATATCTGGTACAAAAAACATAACTCAAAAGGATAAGATAAAAAAAAAAATTGTTTTCGATATTTAGTATGATTGACAGGTATACATACATTTAATTAAAAACTAATTTCCATAACACATGTTGATTATACGAAATGTCATTAAATTTAGTTATAACAGACGTGACCTAGGTTGAACCAAGACCGATGTTTATTTTCATACATTTCTTTATTGTTTTCATTTAAGGTTAATAAAAACATGACATGTAAGACTTGCTTGTATTTATTCAATTTGCGTTTTCTGTTGTGTCCAAATTTAAATTTTTATTTCCGTTTTGCTGTGTCACTTTAAACAATGTACAACAAGGAGGTTATAGTTTATTTTTACTGTGCCTGTTTCGTCATCAATGAGTTGCATTGCGTTGACCACATTCATGAAATCATCGAGGAATTCAGGCCACTTGTCTTTTGGAATATCAAATGGATTTATTGCAGTGACTAGACCTGGAAAAGGAGAAATATTTAAGTACATCGCCCTATTAGTAGACATGTGTTGAATTGTCACGTTTTAGGAAAGGCAAATGTAGTGAGCCTAAAAGGTATTCTACGTCATACATCAGTTTTTCATACTTTAGTTATGTGAATCGCAATATTCAAAAAGGTGCATGGCACTTATCTCACTTAATACCTCACCTTGAAAAGTTTCAATGCTTTTGTAATTGTAAACCATTTGTTTACATTTGACACTGATATCGTTAAATCCTATTCTTTCCAGTATGTCTGTGATGCGTGGTTCGGGATCCTGTACAAATTAACATTAATATACCAAGAATATTTAGTATAAAAAATAATAGTAAAGGTATTTATTCGCGAACAGTTATACCTGATAATTCCAATAGGGGGAAGCAAATAAGTCGAAATCGTTTAGGTATTTAGACCACTTGGGTGATTTAGATAATGCGTAGAACAGACTGTAAATGTGGGAGTATCCTAGGAACATCACAAAGCATTCTCCTTCGTCTGACAACAGGTTGTAAACATTGGTAAAAGCTTTCCTGAAAATGAAAGTCAGTAAAGTGCCTTATTGGTATTGATTTAATTTAGTATGGTTAAATCTTATACTTACTCCTGATCTCTGACCCATTGGAAGGTGTAGAGTGAGAAGAAATTATCAAAACTATTTATTAAGTTATTGGGTATGTCTCCTTCTATATTGATAGGAATAAACGTCATCCGTTCGCTTCCGTATGTGTTGTTGGCGAATTTCACAGATTTTTCATTGATGTCGGAGCCGACGAGTATTTTGTAGTCTTTAGGCAGGTAACTAGATAGGATTTTAGTGACGCTGCCGTCTGCGCTGCCCACGTCCATCACCCGCGGATTGCTGATTCTCCATTTAAATTTTGATGAATATTCATTTAGCAGTTGAATTGCGTCTCTTCTGGTAACATCGTTTGATTTGTTGTAAAGTTCTGCATCATCGTTCATGTGAATACTAAAGGCAAAATATTTTAAATGAGCTTTTTTGTAATATTAATTTTATCCACCAGTTATTTTTATTTTCAGGTTAAACAATGTAAAATACATTGTGCTAAATGTATTCATAATTAACAATGTATAATAATTAGTATATAAATACACAAAATGTTTTTGTAATTTATTTTTTCGCATTTTTAAATAAAATTATTGGTACAATAATAAAGGAAAACGATTTACCTGTGAGAATTATTTTTCTCTACGTAACACTTATCTAAATGGATGCTCATCCTAACAGGTTCCAAGTAGACTACTGCTGTGCGATCTGCGTATGTTTTATTTATTCACCGCTTTAGAGATCGCTTGGTCAATATTCGTATTGGAATATTTTAATTTCCCGCTCACCGTCTATGCGAATTATTTTCGTTAAATCATTAATTATCCGAACCTGGGGGGGTTACTCTATACTCTGACACGAAGTTAGAATGTTCGGACGTTGAACGTCAACATATAATATAAAAGTTTTCCACTTCTAAACATCGATATTTTTCTCTATGAACTTATCATTCACTTCGAACTTAGTCTAAGATTACGAAGCACGATACAGGATTCAAACATTTTTTAAAGTATTTAGGTATATTTGTACAGTTTTACGTGCGATGATCGAACATTATCGTAGTTTCGGCGTACAGAGTAACCCCCCTGAATTAATCCTTTCTAGTACACAATACATTATGTTGATAAACTGTTCTGAGTATATTTATTATCCTGTGTACTGGGAAAAATATAAATTACTGGACACTGTTAAAAATATCAAAAGCTCGAACTGGCATTTTATGCGAGGAACGTGAAATTTTATTACTTACATGTGATTTAATGTAGGTATGGAAATACGCTGGAAAATATCAAATTTTTAAGTCCAGTTTGTTGACTTCACATGTAATTAGTACTATATGTATAGATGAACTTATTCCATCAATCGGACTCCTTGAACATAACGCAACAGCGAACTTGTTACATTTCGTCGGTATTATATGAGACCGTGGTACCGCCACTATTTTTCTTCTTCGTTCGTAGTTATGGATTCCAAACTTAATAAATATATACTATTATTATACATTTATATTGTACTGCCGCGCTGGAAAACGCCTTCAAGCTCTTGCAGTGGAAAGGATTCGGCATCAACATCAACGGCGAGTATATTACTCACCTTCGATTTGCCAACGATATTGTAGTCTTGGCAGAATCGCTGGAAGACCTTAGCACTATGCTCGAAGACCTTAATCGAGTCTCCCAACAGGTGGGTCTTAAAATAAGCATGGATAAAACGAAGATCATGTCGAATATCCATGTTGTGCCCACCCCCATTGGAGTTGGGGGCTTGATTCTCGAAGTTGTAGACGAATATGTCTATTTAGGACAAGTGGTCCGGTTAGGCAGGTCCAACTTCGAGAGAGTGGTCAATCGTCGAATCCAACTCGGTTGGGCAGCGTTCGAGAAACTTCGCGACGTCTTCTCGTCCAAAATACCTCAGTGCCTAAAATCGAAAGTCTTCAATATTCTAGTACCCGGGACACATGTTTTGTAGTGCAGTGTCAGGACTATACTACTAAATACGTCTATACTATATATATATGCTATCTGTAACTGTCGGGTGTTTTTATTAACGTAGACAGTTTATAAACCTTAAACTATAAACTATTAAAACTTATCAAATGTTTTGTTTTCTTTATTCAAACTGAATTCAAAAATCCAAAGAAAATTTAAAACATTACGTTATAAAAGTCGTTCAAAAGCGAATAGTCTATATTTATTAAAAAGTTTTATAAACTGTCTATAAACAAGGTTGTAAGTATTTATTTGTTCCATGACCACTAGTCAATGGTTACTATCAAGCACTATCATTGTAATATCAAATGTTAAACAATATTATATAGAACGTAATTTTAAAGGAGATAAACTTAGTATCGGTGTGAAGATTATTGTGCCTCGATGAAACCTTTTTTGTGTAGGGAGAAATATGTATGTATATATTCTTTCAATAAATAAAAACATAATTGCGACCCCAGCCCAGAGTTCTTGGAGACTTAAAGTCCAATAAAAAATATTGTTTTGACTTCGGCTCTGTGAACAAAATGTAAAATTATGATATACTTTGTTTTATAAAAATCTGACTTCCGGGATAAAACTGGAAAACTTTCAAGGACAAACCATAAAAAATGCTATAATTAATTTTAAGCAGTATCTTAATATTGATTACTGCGCCCTATATTCAACTACGACATACGAGTCAGAATGGCCGCGCGGTCTTAGGGAGTTCAGGTCGCAATCCACTTCTGTGGGTGTGGGTTCAAATCACACTTCTGAAAAAATTCACCTTTTACTTTCTCAAACTCGTTCAGGTTTTCAATTCCCGTTTTAATTAACTTAATTAAGAAAAGGCGAGATTGTTGTCACATTCCCTTAATTTAATTAATTTATCTTTAGTTTACTCGCATCTGTCAAGCCGATCTATTGGTTCTTCTTTGTTCTGGGCGAGTATTTAATTATTTATTTGTTCCTAACTGCACATAAAGAGGATAATCTCTTAAATTATATATTAAATATGGACAAAAAAGTACAGATGGTGGTCTTCGTCGTTCGGTCGGTCGTTCTATGCGATTTCTTACAGACAACCTTTGGATTTGCACTGATTTACAAAAATATATATAAACAAATACATGATTGCTTATTACGGCCAACTATTATTGACCTGTTCTGATTTGTAGATAATAATAATTGTATTGTAAACTGGTTATGAAACGAGCAACACTAGAATTTCTTGACCGTTTTTCTCAAGTGAAAACCACTTTCCTCTTACCTCCTTATTCATAACAAACAGCTAATATATTATACAAAAATAAGTCGGGTTTTCCTTCCTGTAGCTATAACTCCAGAACGCACGAACCAATTTGGCTAATTTTGGTCTTGAAATATTCGTGGAAATCCTGGGAAGGTTTAAGGAGTGAGAAAAATTGGAAAATTTCTAGGGAATATACTAAAAACCTTTTTTTGGGTATAGTTCAAGCGTGATGCGTCCTGCCAATATAGGATGGTCTTTGTTTATTTGACGGGTGACGTAAAAGACGGTCAAGCTTCAACTACGATCCAACGTAAAATGATCTATCTTTCCATTGTCTTTCATTGAAGGCTGACGAAATAGAACAAAATTCAAAAAAATTGTACATCGTGTATATAATATTTTCTAGATACGGCGTCTTGCGCGTAAATTTGTTAAGTGTAAAATAAAACGATGTCCATATCGACGAAAATAGCCCATTGCTTTTTGAGATTATTGCAACAGTTTTAAACAAGGTATACTCTATCGAAGCGTTTTGCCGGAGTACACCAAAATATATCTAATTATAATTTTTCGTTTTCATAAAGGACATTGTTTTTTGTATTGTAGTCGCTGGGAGACCTTAGCACTATGCTCGAAGACCTTAATCGAGTCTTCCAACAGGTGGGTCTTAAAATGAACATTGAACATGGATACAACGAAGATCATGTCGAATATCCATGTTGTGCCCACCCCCATTGGAGTTGGGGGCTTGATTCTCGAAGTTGCAGATGAATATGTCTATTTAGGATAAGTGGTCCGATTAGGCAGGTCCAATTTTGAGAGAGAGGTCAATCGTCGAATCCAACTCGGTTGGGCAGCGTTCGGGAAACTTCGCGACGTCTTCTCGTCCAAAATACCTCAGTGCCTAAAATCGAAAGTCTTCGATAGTTGTGTGTTACCAGTGATGACATACGGCACCGAGACGTGGCCTCTCACCGCGGGCGTCATTAAAAGGCTCAAAGTCACTCAGCATGCCATGGAGCGGACTATGCTCGGTGTTTCTCTACGAGATCGAATCAGAAATGAGCTGATCCGTAGGAGAACCAAGGTTACCGACATAGCCCATAGGATTGGCAAGTTGAAGTGGCAGTGGGCCGGGCACATAGTTCGTAGAGCCGATGGCCGTTGGGGCCGAAAGGTTCTTGAGTGTAGGCCACGTATAGGCAAGCGAAATGTCGGACGCCCGCCTACAAGGTGGACGGACGATCTGGCTAAGGTTGCAGGAAGTCGCTGGATGCAGGCCGCTTCCAACAGGTCATTGTGGAGATCCTTGGGGGAGGCCTATGTTCAGCAGTGGACTTCCTGTGGCTGATATGATGATGATTGTTTTTTGAATTGATACTTTTAGTTGCGCTGGAGGACAAATTTAAATTCCGAATTAGTATTGCTTTCAGACTCAAGAATAAAAAAAATGTTGGTACGTTGATGCCGTATCTAGACATTATAATGAAACGATATGCAGTTTTATATTTTTAAATATTTGTTCTAATACTTACGTCACCTGATAAGGCAGTATGAAGGTTTTATTAATTTGTATATGGTAACGTACTAGACGCGACTGCCAACAAGGTAACGATGGTCACGGGTTCAAATCCTAGGGCACACCTCTGACTTTTCGGATTAATTTCTATATGAAATAAAATCCGGCAACCCGCACTAAGCCAGCGGGGTGGAATATATCTTCTTCTATAATATAAAAATGAATCGCAAAATGTGTTGGTAAGCGTATAGCTCAACAACGCCTGGACCAATTTGGCCAATTCTTTTTTAAAATTTTTATTATTACTTTATTATTAACAAAAAGTAATGGCGTGCAATATTATTTGGAAAAACAGCATTTTGGTGCTGAAATAAAGGAAGGAATATTGGATCGACGATAAAAAACGCTAAAGTTTTTAATGTCAAAATTTCAAAAGGCAATCTTTATATGTACATCATGTATATGGAGAGACGGGATATAATAGAGTGGAAGGTACGGGAGAGGGCTGGGATAGCTGACAGATTTGATAGGACGAAATGTAAATGCACGTTATAAGACGGTATGGATAATAAAGAGAAAGGAGGGGACGGATCGGGCAGAGACTGAACAGACGGATGAGACGGGATTGAGTATGACGGGACAGTAGGATAGCTACGTCAAGTTTAGGTATACAAGAGTTTATACGAAAAATAACATGCATTTGGTGTGGAGGGGAATCAAAAAATATATGCATCCAGGCGAAGCTGGGTCGGGCCGCTAGTCAACGATATAAACGTAAATTAGTTAAAAAAATTGAGAGGAGATAAAACGTTCATTAAATTTTGGTATTTATAATGATTTTTTTTCTACATATATAAACTAATATTGCCACTTCACAGAAAAAAGTGATATCATTTACTTGCCAGTAAAATCAAACGTCCTTTGCGTGCACCTGACAGACTTCTGTTATTTTTCTGCTTAAAGTTTACTGTTGGTAGGTCTCTCATATGTGAGAGGCCATCTGGGTGGGTACCACCGCATTGTCTATTTCTCCCGTCAAACAGCAGTGTAAATGCACTTTTATGTTTCGGATTGAAGGGCATTGTAGCTACTGGACATATTGAGACTTAACATCTTATGTCTCAGGATAGTGAGCGCAGTGGAATGCCAAGCATTGCTTTGTTATTCAAGGTGTTGTTTGATTTTGCTACTGTTTATGAGCGGTCGTATCGCTTACCATCAGGCGAACGGCATGTTCGTCTCGCTATTCATTGCAATAAAAAAAAATAGACAAGTATCTCAATTTTTATTTCATGTTCAATAGTTAATTACGATAAATATGTCAACCGGTTTTGCGACAATGTTGATCTAAGAAAGTATTTAATTATTTTTAGTTTAGAAAATGGTCTTTCGCTATTTGCTACAGTGACTGGCAATGTAAGATAAATCCTAAGTGCTGTAGATAGATTTGGGAAAACAAAAATTAATTTATTTGAAAACAAATAATTTCAAATATCCAGCAGGGTAGTCGAATCATCAATGAACATTGGTAATAGTTCGATTTCATTGAAGAGCTTTAACTTCTCAACATCTGAAGAGCCGGCATGACAAGAAAATAAACTGTTCTAAATTAGAACAATGTGTTTTTTTGTGTCTTTTTTATCCTGCCACTGTTTTAAATATTGAAGAAATGAAAAATGACATTACTTTGGTAGATAAAATGCGCGCGGGTTTAAATTCAAAATGTGTTTTTGTAGACCTATATTTCTCCCTTTCCTGTTTGCACCGTTATCGTTCGTTTGAGTTTAAAAAATCTAACAATAAATGAGTTAAGTCTTGACCAGTAATTATTACATTTGTATATAAAACTTCAGATTATAATACTTGAATATAAATTTCTTAAAAAAAAAACCACAATATTATACAAAAACGATAAAAAAATTCTTAGATTATCACAAACACATTCTCAACGACTATATAAATAAAGTTACAATTTATTCATTTTGTTATTTTATTTTATTTATTTTAACAATCAATCAAACGATACGAATGTTTTTGCATAAGCCAGAGTTAACAGCCCTAGCGCGAATGCCGAGCGTAGTGTGAGTGTAGCAACAAAAGTGAAGTACATACACAGCTTGACTTCTGTTAGTATTCTGTGCCAGTCAATGATTAAATAATAAAGAATAAAATAAAAATAGAGAATTTTATTCTTTAATCATTGGTGCCAGTAGTGTCTCTTAGAGAAAAAAAAAAGGAAATGCTCCTTTATTTCATAATGCCTTGTTATTGCTTATATTTAAAAGAACGTATCGTACGACAACCGATATTTGTTCTTCATGTGCAATATTTGGAGTATTATCTAAAATAATTGAAAAATATTTGGATTGTTTCAGTTCTAAAACAATAGCTCTTTTATTCTTTCTCATATTAATTGAATTATTTCATTCTGAGTATTATGGCCCAGATCATGAGTTAGGCGTGACTCCGATTTTTGAATAAGGGCAATGTATTCTGAAAGTACATTATCAAAATTGGAGGTATATTGATAAAATTGGTTGATAAAATCACACCTTCTAATAGTAAATATAAATTGAATAGGTTCTTTATTAACAGTCAATAACTTTTTTTGTTTAATGTATCTACAGTGTCTACTGAATTCGGAATGACCTACCACGTATTTATGAAATGATAGTAGATATTATAAAGTACATTTTTCTGTCGTATTGTAGCTGTTGTAAACTCGCGTTAGCTCTGATATCAACCTCTGTGCTTTGTTAGCAGCTATATTGTAAATTATGTATTTCTGTTTAAAATAATAATTATTATAATACTCGAATTCGTAATATTTATTTTTTAAAGTTTGTTACAGCCGTGATTAGTGAACACACACACACTTTCTACTTTATTTATCGACATTTATCTGTACTTAATAAATGTTATCAACAAGATAAGTAACAAATTCTGTCAATCTGGAGCCAGCCCAGGGGGGGTTAATGACCCCCATGACCCTGGATCCCTGGATCCGCCGTTGCGTGTAAGGCGGCTAACCTGACCTTGAATGGGTAAATTAGTTAGTTTCGCACATTTTTTTAAAATGTTATGTGAAACGGATCTTTAAAACAGAACATATAACACAGGCGCTGGTTAATTTGAAAATGCACGCCCAGCGTGGGAGTGGAGCTCGGCCGGCGCGGGGGAGGCCGGGGTATTTGTATGGTACACCAACACTGTATGGTATTTGTATTGGTATGGTATTCTAGGGGTAGAACGCTGCGCCCGTACACTCTGCACACCCGGTAAAGACGTATCTGCACAGTTCTTCTTCTGCGCTGGTTAAGGCTTAAAGGAAAATGTGTAGGTCATAAAGGATTAAAACTTACACGATTACTGGCTTAATAGGGGACGGATTTGCTTTTAAAATTTAAAAGGTAAAGAATAAAATGCAGCTGCTTTAAAGATTATTTCAACATCTAAACTATATAACAAACTGAGCTTTCGAATAATATCAGTGTAGTGGTAAAGGTATAATGCCATCAACATAAAAATCCGATTGGTAAAAGATAAAATCTCTTGGTTTTAAAAGGGCAAGAACAAGAATGATATGAGAAAATGTATATTAAGCTTTTCACGAATTCGCTCACTGAAGGAAGTATTATAGCAAACTATTGCCTCGCGTCGGTTTGCTATGAGACATTGGTGCTTACCAACCCTGCCCATATCTACAGTTGTCCAACTAAATAGCTACGGTCTAGCTCCATGGCTAAAATTTAATTAAATTAGGCCTCTTATACGTGAGAGGTCTCTTGGATTGGTACCGCCGCAATGTCTTTGTCTTCCACCAAATAGCAGTGTAAATGCACTGTTGTGTTCCAGTTTGAAGGAAATTGTAACTAGAGGATCTATTGGACATATTGAGACTTAATGCCAAGCATTCCTTAGGAATTCATGGTGTTGTTAGGTTTTGCTACTGTCCATGGGTGGTCGTATAGCTTACCATCAAGCGAATGGCATCTCGTTATGCCATTCATTGCAGTAAAAAAGTATTTTCTATTTATTCTTTAGGTCCGGTAAACGAGAAACAGATCACCTGATGACAAGTGATCAGAAAACCTATTAGGTACTTCTCGTCGATCTTCTATGAGACAGTGATACCGCTTCGGTCGAGCCTGCCTATCCAGGCTGAGTCATGAATGACATCAGCGTGGCTCTATCACTTCGTAAATTTGTTTTTTAATATACGTAGTTCAGAAACTAGTGTATTAAAGTTATATTTACATTTAAATCGACACGCGTGCTTGCACGTGATGTGTTAAAAAAGCATCAAAGCCAAGTTATCATTTATGTTATCTTAAATGGATTAATCATAACAAACTAGTAGGTATTTATTTTGCCCCTAGGGAAGAATTCCGGCACCACGCGTTTTACTTTTTCTTGTACAGTCTAGTATTATAGACTACTATGCAAGTAAACTAAAGGTATCTACCGTTTGACGTTTCATACTTTGCAATGTTTAAACAACTTTGTGAAGGCGTAACTCACTCAATTTCAATAAGATTTTCCATAAAACCACAATTCTGTGATACAGACTTATAAAAGAGTTCATCAAAGATAATGCTATTTTATTCGTAATCTTGTCTTGAGTGGAGTAAAAAATTATCGCTCATTGGTGAAGGAGGGCCGATAAACACATATTTGAAATAGCGAGTTTTCCTACTAATATTATAAAGGCGAATGTTTGTGTGTTTGTTACTTTTTTACACTCAAATGGCTGGAACAATTTATATAAAATTTGGTATGGGAGTAACGGATATCCGGGATAAAATACATAGCCTACTTTATATCCCGGAAAATGTAGTGTTACCTAGGATGGAGCAGGGATCTTTACACTCAAACAGCTAAAGAAATCTTGATGTATGGAGGTATGGATGGATGGTATGGAGGTAGGTGATATCCTGGATTAAACATAAGCTACTTTTTATCCAGAAAAATGTAGTGTTCACATGGATCGAGCGAGAGATTCAAATGCGTATATTTTCTACTCTAAAAAAAGGATTTTTTTTGATAATTTTTGTCAGTATGTATCTTGGAGGAATTCGATCGTTAACTTATTATGTGGAAAAATAAATTCGACGCTTGATTTGGAGATTTCCTGGCTGAGCATAAGTCGTTATGTGTTATTTGCTAGGGTGTCCCATAAATACCTTCTGCCCCTCGCTATCAAATACTGCAACTGGATATGTTTCTAATGACCCGTAGCTTAGGGCATATTTTTTTCGATTGACGGCTTTTAAGAGCGTGATGTTTAGATGCCAAGAAGTTTTAACTGTGTATCCTACTAATATTATAAATTCGAAAGTTTGTGTGTTTGTTACCTCTTCACGCTCCAACTGCTAGACCATATTTTATGAAATTTACTATGGAGGTAGCTGGGTTAACCCATATGCTACTTTTTATCGCGACAAAATGTAACGTTCCCTTGAGTTGTGCACGGAATTGAAATATATTCGATACTCTTTTAAACCCAAAGTAATGGGATAAGAAGTTTAAAGTACGGCAGTAATGTTGAGTTTAAGAATTTAAATTAGTTATCACGCGAAATAGTTCCTATGTGAAAAAAGTAACTGCACCCGGCCGAAGGTGGATCGGACCGCTAGGATATCTCTAAATATCAATATATTTTTTATTTATTTTTCCATATAATGTAAACGATACTGTCGATAAAGTTTGTAACGTTTAGGACGGTAGGTAGTACGTTCTCCTCCACCTGTTAAGTAGTAAAAGAAAATGCTTCACGATTTTTGGTTGATAAATGATGTCATTATCAAAGATAGAGTAGCTAAATTTAGCTTATTTTAGATAGCAAAAAACGCATCGTTGTTTAAACAATGCATTATACAGAGAATGTTAATTCAATTGAAGCCAATTATTATAGCCTGGCTAAAGTTTCAAGTTTGCAATGATATTGTGAACTTTTTTGGATAAAAATAATTACCTCCTTTGTTTTTTACCGGTCTCTCATATGTGAGATTTTTCCCGCCAAACAGCAGTGTAAATGCACTATTGTGTTTCGGTTTGAAGGACATTGTAGCCAGAGTAGTTACTGGACATATATAGGATTACTGGACATATACTTAACATCTTATGTCTCAGGATGGCGAGCGCAGTGGAATGCCAAGCATTGCTTTGTAATTCATCGTGTTGTTTGGTTTTGCTACTGTCCAGAGCGCTCGTATCGCTTACCATCAGGCGAATGGCATGCTCGTCTCGCCAATCATTGACATAATAAAAAAAAACGCAGAACAAACAGATTCGCATTAAGGTAGACTTTATTTGATGCTCATTTTGTGACTAACCGATATCAGAGTACGGCGTACGAGAAGCGCGGGGCTTACGTACCGCCATTTGTTTATTTATAGTGTGACCCCGAGATGTTTGGCGATAGAGGTAGTAACATGTGTTACAACTGTCTGATACCGTGGATGCTTAGGGTGTCATTAGAAATGAGGGGGCTACTTACTCTGCAACAGAAGATGTGGGCCCCAAATTATAGGGCAATGTGCAAATATAGTTCCGGTAAAAGCTAGGGCTATTCTTGCTTCCGGTTTCCAGGGTCGTTTCAAACGCGCCGTAGAGCGCCTATCATAGTTTTGGTAAGAACGCCAGGGTAAGATTTTGGTTAGGCTTTCAAGCCAATGGTTGCTTTCAGGCCAACATCATTCTTGGGTGACTTAACGTTGAATTGTCAAACTGGTGAACCCAACATAGTCGCTTCACTTTCTCCCGGGTGGCGCCGCAGTGGCAGCTGGTTTCCCCGCGCCAAAAAATCCACTCTCGTACCCGGCCCAAACACGTACGTACACAGAAATTCCAAAGATTATAGGAATAACTAAATAAATAGGAATTACGTTGCATCCTATGAAATCAGATTTTTGCAACCTTTATTACTATCTGCCAACAACGACCATGAACCGTGTTAAAAAAAAAACGAAAAATAAGTTAATCATATTATTATACTTTTATTTATTCAGGTATTAAGAAGAAACACGACACGACAGACTTTACTTTAAAATATATTTTAGCAAGCAACGAAATTGCCAAAACATTATTTGGTACAGTGGATAACAAGAAGGTTGTAGTGTGTTTTAACGGTGCCTTTAGTGTCGTCGATTAGTTTCATAGTACGCTGCATTTCTATGAAATCATCGAGGAATTCCGCCCATCGGTCTTTTGGAATATCGAAAGAATTTATTGCAGTCAGTATTCCTGGAACAAACATTGCACAAAAAATTAAATTACAACTTTATTTAATATATTTTCTGTTAATTGTATGGGAATAGTTTTACAGAATTTCAATATTTTAGCATTTTTTAAATAAGCATGCCTGATGGTTATTGATACGAAGACTCATGAATAGTAGAACCATGAATTACAAAGCGATTCTTGGCATTCCACTGCGCTCGCCATCCTAACACATAAGATGTTAAGTCTCAATATAATCAGTATTAACTCTGGGTACAATGCGTTCAAAGCGCAACACAACACTGCATATACACTGCTGTTTAACGGGAGAAATAGACATTGCGGTGGTACCTAAAAAGGCGGCCTCTCACATACGAGAGACCTACCAAAACCTACCGGGTCTGAGTGTTTGTGAGACCGAAAAGTCTCTCGTAGTTCCTGATACCCACGACACAAGACTCGATCTTAGTGTGGGGTCAGGACTATGTATGTGACTGTTGGGTGTATTTATTTATTTTGTTTTATAAAAGTAAAATAATATATATTTACGTACCTTTCATTATGTCAATGCTCTCGTAGGTGAACACTCTTTGTTTACACCTCACATCGAGGACATTGAACCCAATTTTATTTAACAATTTGGATACATGAACATCTGGATCCTGGCGAAATAAATGGTTGATATTGATTTAAATAATAACATTACATTTTATTTTTAGTAATAAATATTTGTTCAACAAAGTACCTCGAAATCATAATACTGCGAGGGAAATTTATGAAAATCTTTCATCCATGGTGCCCACTTTTCCGATTTAGATAGTATTTCAAACACGAAGTATACGTCTGTGAATGTTAAGAATATCGAAAAGAACTCTCCGTTCTTTTCTAATATGTTGTAGATATTCGTGAACGCTCTCCTGTAAAATAAGTGATAATTAATAAAAAGTTTAAAAAATATGTCACGTGGTGTAAAAAATAGCAAAAATGTAATAATTGTTAGTATTATAAATGTTACTAACTCGTGATTATCGACCCAGTGGAAGGTGTAGAATGAGAACACGTGGTCGAAGCTATTCTTCATATCATCTGGTATGTCTCCCTCAATATTAAGTGGGACTGGTGGAAATTTAATCTTATCGGTGCCATACAATTTAGTTGCAAATTCAAGGGCTTTTAGGTTGATATCGACTCCAATGAGTACTTCGTAGTCGGCGGGTAGGAATTTAGATAATATTTTAGTGACACTGCCGTCTCCACTGCCAATGTCTAGGATTCTAGCCTTTTTTTTCCACCAGTTGAATTTAGGGCCATATTCTTGAAGGCACAGTTCTGCGTCTTTTCTAGTTATGACGTTCGAATTGTGATAAAATTCGTATTCGTCACTCATATTCCAGCTAGAACAAACAGAAAGTATTTTGTGGTTTACTAAAAGATAAACATGTAATGAATTATTCAATAGCAGCGTATAAAATCATACACGCAACAGTCATATACACAGTCCTGACCCCAAATTATGATCGAGTCTTTGTCATGGGTATCAGAAATTATATGAGATTTTTCGGTGTCAAAAATACTCGGATCCGAAACAGGTACCCGTGGATCACATAAACACTGTCCTAGTTCGAGGACCGAATTCGCGTCGTTTCGTTTCACAGCCTGCGTCTAACCAAATGAGCCATGGAGACTGACAGACCTTAGATTTACGAGCCCTTGATAAAGAAAGTCTGAAATAATGTATGAAAATCGTTGTTTTTGAAACTTTTCGTACATCCATATTATCATGCAGTACGTTAATGTGCGGCTTGTGTTGGATTATCCAGATTCAAGAATAAAAACTAAGAAATTCAATATTTTGAAATAAATGTGGTGGTGCTGTGGCGGTGGGGCACTGGTGGCAGGTGTCTCATATGTGAGACGCCGCTTGGGTAGGTACCACTACAAGGTCTATTTCTCCCGCCAAATAGTAGTGTAAATGCACTGTTGTTTCGGTTTGAAGGACATTATAGCCAGAGTATCTAATGGATACATTGAGATTTACCGTCTATGTCTCATCAGGGCGAGCGCAGTGGAAAGCCAAGCATTGCTACTGTCCATGAGCGGTCGTATGGCTTACCATCAGGCAAATGACATTCTCGTCTCACCATTCATTGCAATAAAAATGCACAAACTTGGATGTCTTAGTATACAAAAGTTAATTGATTTCAAAATTTACAGCTCTGTACAGTGAGACAAGTTTATTTAGGCGAGTTAATTCAAGTAGATTCATAGTTTGAGTTTTTTTATAAGCACACGTGACTTAACATAACAAAAGGTAATTATTGTTATTGGGAAGGCAATCTACAACAATATAATTAGCTTTAATTGACGGTAAAAAACATTTTATGTATGTAAAAATTGAATTAACTTTTGTATACTGTTAAGTGCGTGGTGGCCTGTTGGTAAACGGACCAGACGCGGCTGCCAACTTGTTCACTGTGGTCGCGGGTTCGAATCCCAGGGCATACCTCTGACTTTTCGGAGTCATGTGTGCATTGATAGTCAATCACCACGCACTAAAACGGTGAAGGAAAACATCGTGAGGAAACCTGCATACCGTAGCGATTTATACGAATTTCTATGGTATGTAAGTCCGCCAACCCGCACTAGGCGAGCGTGGTGGACTATATGGCCTAACCACTATCAATCGTACTCTCGATTGTAGAGTAGGCCCGTGCCCTGCAGTGGGACGTATATGGGCTCATACAGATTACAGATTTTGACATCAAAGTGACTGTAGCGAATCTAAGGATTAAGCCAGAGCAATATATGTAGGATGTTTATTGTTTACTAGCAGGGCGAGAGATAACCATCTATCACGCATTAAAATTATTATACTTTCCCGCTCAGAACCGGATATGCGACACATTATGTATTACGCAGATATCCTATCGACAGCTACATTTAGAGCATTCGGCAATAAATACACATTATACATTCATACACCGAACTAAATTAAACATCAAAGCTGTTCTCTGTGAAATAGGTTGGACTGTCCTATTTGTACGGTAGCTTTAATTACGAGCAATAAATAATTCTTTGATTTGAATTTGATTTTCAGATAAAATAATCCAATTTAGTTAATGAGCAACTTAAGAAGTATTTTAGTTTAAGAAAAAAAAATGGAGATGTTAACAATTTTATAAAATTACTATCCGGCTCGTCTTCGCCTGGATGCAGATACTTTTTAAAGACAGGAGTTATTTCGCGTGATAACTATTTTACATATTTAAACTCAACGTTACTGCCGTACTTTAAATTTCCCATCCCATTCCTTTGTGCGTGTTAGAGTATCAAATATATTTCAATTCCTTGCACATCCCACGGGAACACTACATTTTGTCGGGATGAAAATTAGCTTATGTGTTAATCTAGATTGTCAACAACCACCATACCAAATTTCGTCAAAATTGGTTTAGCGGTTTGGGCGTGAAGAGGTAACAAATAAATAAACTTTCGCATTTAAAATGTTAAGTTTGCAGGAAGTCGCTGGATGCAGGCCGCTTCCACCAGGTCGATGTGGAGACCGTTGGGGGAGGCCTATGTTCAGCAGTGGACTTCTTAAGGCTGAGATGATGATGATGATGATTTAAAATGTTAGTAGGATCGATTAGTGGACAATTCCCACTTTAAGCCACTGCTCGCGCAATGCTGTTGGAGCTTGATGTATGACTTTATTTAATGACCTTTATCAAGGCTTTACTACTTGAGCTTTACTTTAAAAAATAAATAAAAGTAATAATAAAAATAAAAATATTTACGGGTTTTTTTCTTCATTACTTCCACTGGTATCCACTTCTTTCCGAGCACTCATTTTCAATAGTTAAACTGTGCGTAATACAATCAGCGCTATCGTTTATATATGTATGTATTCCAAGGTTTAGGGATCCTTTGTTAGTCCTCAAATATTACAAATTAAACATGTAACTGGTGATTTTTTTGAGCGATGAGTAAAACAACCTATTCTAGTATAGAATAAGAATAGAATAACGGTTTAAACACAATGGTTGATGTGAAGGATTGCCGAGTCTGAAGAGGATTACGCTGTGATTGTTCAAGAGTAAACATTGTAGGCATATAAATATGAGAGTTGTATGTTGTAGAGAGTCTTTTGTTAATATACATAATATTGGGAACGAATAGATGAATATGATCACGTAACCGTCGTATTATTTGGAATTTTATACACTGTTTGACTTGATTTAGGAAATAACTAGATAAGACGTTTCCGTTGTGTTGATGAGTCAAAAAGAGTGTCAACAGGTGATTGCTAAGTTGAATTTGATCGCTAGTTTGTTTGTCTACCTGGCATCTTCTGGATGGGGTCACTTCGCTTGATCTTCAGCACACACAGCGACAACTTACACTTGCAATATTTAATTTATAATTTGGATTAGAATCAAAAACTTGAAATTAAATATTTGGGCATGTTTTTATAATTGCTCGCCATGTCACTCTATAGTCTATAGGACAAATTAAATCAAGTGGCAAAAATAGGCTAGCTTACTTCTTGCGATATATTGCATAAAATACTGAACCCAATCGGTTTATTCAAATTGTCTACAAATTTCGGAAATCTTTATACGATTTGCATTAATTTGTATGGATTGTTGTGTATATGTTTTCTTGGAATTTGATAATATTTTAAGCACATATCTGCTGCTCACAATATCCTCATAAAAACGAATTTGGTTACTTTGTTTTTGTAGTTATGTATCTTACAATACAATGTTGATAAAATTTAATTATAATTGCTATTATGAGTCTTTGTGTTATTATTATGTTCAATTAAATTAATTGTTCTGTAGTATGATTAAAGATAATATTTTGGGGCATATCTTTGCTAGCCATCGCGCAGAGTTCTAGCGATCGGCTAATGGCGAATAATCGCCGACGACGTGGCTTAACGTCAGTTTGTAGCATTTTCTTTGCTGTTGCCTGTCTGAAAACTAACGATGCTGTCTTCGTAAGCGCGAGAAGCTACGCTGCCAATCATGCTGAGTATTAGTAACATTTTACATTCTCCTAAACTAGTTTCCGGGATAGCTTTTGTTCAGCTCTAGACTTTACCTGAATGTACATGAACCTTTTTAGGTGTTAATTATATATTGGGGTGTTCTATAAATATTTGACCAGGTTTGGCAGACGAAGATTTAGTAGGCGACGGCCCCGCGATAAAATTTAGACGGACGTCAACAAGAATATTGTGTGAAGGAGCATACATATAAGGCGAAACGTGCCTAGTCCTTCTGGGAAAAAGGCGTGAGTTTATGTTTGTATGTATGTTAATAAGGTCACAAAAGCTAAAAGTCCGCGATAAGGTGTACGCGAGACAACGGATGCTAATACATACTTCAAGGCTATTGGCCTTGGCACTTATAGTAATAGTATGAATTTAATTTAAATAGTATGTGCGTATATAACTGAACTTAAGGTTTTACCGTGTTGCTGTAGGTCGGCTGTAAACATGTTCCTGCGTGCGATTTGATTCTTTCTTAAGGTAAAATAATTCAGAAAACCTTGATTTTAGGAGTTCAACATTTTGGACAAAAGACAGTGAAGTTTACCTGAGAGACAAAAGGTACTAAAAAAAACAACTACAACAGAACGGTTCCAATAAACTACAAAAATCTGCTTTAAATAACATTAATATACATAGAATGACATTTACCAAGTAGTCATGTGTGTATTGACAGTCAATCACCACGTACTACGAGTATACATGCGAACGAAAACATATATGGGCTAATACAATATTAAAAGTAAGAAAGAAAGAAATTAGTCACAGACACATGATAAAAGTATAATATAATATAGTATAAGTATTGTAGTAGTTGGGACCAATATTATTAAATTAGTGACAAAGAAGTGAGAACCCTAACCTAACTTTTCCTTTCTAGACCAATACACTACGGAAAATAGGCATTCCCTTTCCCTTCCTTCCCTTTTAAAAATCTGCTATTTATGGAATGAGTTTTGTCTGAAATAATTGGGAATGTTCCGCAATTGAAGCGTATTTAAATGCCAAAGATAAATCGTTGCTGACAAAGAAAAAGCTGACGTAAACATTGGAATCATTGTATCGCTATCGCTATGGAACTATCTTGATTAATAAAATAAAATAGTATTTTGCAAAAAAAAATGTAATAGTTTTTTCTTGAGACTTAATGACCCGCGTGACATGATAAACGCATGAAGCATGAATATTGCCATAAAAATATTATAATTATTGTTTTTTAGGCTTGAAGGTTAAAGTAAGGTTAATACAATTAATTATATTATTCATTGATGAAAATGCGAAAAATAAAAATTATTAAGGAAAATATACACAAGTACATAAGAGTGATTTTACGTTAGAATAAATATTGTTTATAAGTTTTTTTTCATGTTTACATAGAAATGTATGATCGTCATTATTTAGGGAAGAAATAAATTAATCACTTTTTATTAACTTTGTGGTGTAATTACGCTTTTTATAGTATAGTTCTCACAATTATATAATAATGCATGCCCTGTGTATAACATTGTTGTCTATATCATTACGTAAATGGCAATGGATCAAATGCTACTTCCTTGTTGTTATTGAAATCTTTGCAGACATTAAAACTACGTGAAAATAATTTACCCATGACTACACTTTTATTTTTAAAACTCCATATTATGTATGAGCGTCTAAAACAGATGAGACCAAGCGATCTATCGCCCACGTGAACGCCTATCGGCCACCACCTAGGCTGAGCGTCCAACACCCACGTTTACTCCTTTGGAATTCAGACTGCTTCTTAGCAAAGGGGGCAACACTCTTCTCAAAATTGATTTTTTTTATTGCATTGAACGGCCAGACGAGCATGCCGTTCACCTGATGGTAAGCGATACGACCGCTCATAAACAGTAGCAAAACCAAACAACACTTTGAATTACATAGAAATGCTTGGCATTCCACTGGGCTCGCCATCCTGAGACATAAGATGTTAAGTCTCAATATGTCCAGTAGTTACTCTGGCTACAATGCCCTTCAATCCGAAACACAACAATGCATTTACACTGCTGTTTGAAGGGAGAAATCTCACATATGAGAGACCAATAAAAAACAAAGTAGGTAATTATTTTTATGCAAAAAAAGTTCACAATGTCACAATTAGTCACACAATTGCGGTGGTACCTACCCAGATGGCCTCTCACATATGAGATACCTACTACCAGTAAAATCTGAGGAAAAAGGTCACAAATATGTAACAACAGACCACAACATTTATTTATTTGTAAGAAATATACCATGTATCTGGTATGAACTAGATTCAGAATGTCTGCTCCCAGGCGACGCTTGGACGGACGGGACGCTAGTGTAGAAGAAACAAAAAAATAATCCATAAAAATGAATAAAACAAAACAATTATGACTAATAACAAGAATTTTTCAATAGACACTATTAGAAAATACCCATGAAATTCTAATTTGCTACGCGTTTCAATCAGAGGAATAAATATTTTTTATATTACTATTCTTGCTTTGTTATGCAATGTTAGTTAATGGACGGGGATAAACCTTATTTGTTAGATTCTTTGGTAAATTATCATCCTATTGAAACTGCTGGTCAATTACGTTTATACATTGTAAATATTATTTTCTTGTTGATTATCCTCGAGGTGCAAGTTTGGTTGTTTTTGTATGAATTGTTGTCAAACCAGTAATTTTGCTTGACCTCTCGATCACTCATCACAAGTCATGTAGCTTTGATTAATAATTTATTGAACTTGGTATTATTACAAATACATTTTATTAATTTAAAAGTCATTAACATTCTCAGCCACGGTAACTGCCATTTCTGAATATAAAAATAACATTTATGTTATTTTTGGATTAATTATCAATCTTTAAATTTCAAACACTGATTCGTTGCTATTGTACTCAACCAACTCAAGATCACTACTAGGCTTTCTACCATCTACCTCAAACGAGTTCTTGAGTATTTCGGAAACATTGTCAGGAAGATAATCCATAACTTAGATAAACTGATGGTCACTGGCAAAGTGGAGGGTAAAAGAGCACGTGGACGCAACCCAATACGGTGGTCCGATGAGATACGTATCACACTTGACACTACTGTATACGAAGCCATACAGATTGCCAACAGCCGAGATCGATGACGCGACATAATACGACGGAAGCTGGTGAGAGGAGGTCACGACCCTCAGAATTGAAGAGAACGACGCAAGATGGGAGTTGCTATTGTCCCATAGCTATAGACTTCTTTGACTAAGTAAAGAAAATTTCTGCCAATGTTTTTATATGAAGGCTTAGGTTCCGATTGAGTTTTAGAGGTAAAGGTAAAACTAGGAGACAAACGATCAGACCGATCACCAGAGGTTATGTAGGTAATTTATAAAAACAATCTAGCTCCTGGGTATAGCTCGGTTGGAGATTAAGAATTCATCGATAGCTAATTTGATCGTGTCATGCTTTCATAATGGGCCATGCACGCAACTCTCATCAACGCAGTTCTCCATATGCCAGAAAAAAAAATATATCATCTACTTTGATAGTAAGAGGTTCGCGGTTGACGGAATCTAAGCTAAGTACATTACGCGTACATTGTTACGAAGGCCAACGGTGTGAAAAAGGTATATTGATTATTTTTAATAACCACTATATGAAGAGTGTGAAGCGGGCGTCTAAAATAATATCATTGCTTGGAAAAGGTTTTCACCTGTGTACAGACACAGGCAAAAACCTTTTCCAACCAATGATGATGAATGATGCCGTAACAGTATGGCACACGAAAATTCTTCAAATATGAAAACTCATATTTCCCTATACTTTTCAATACCTTCGTCTTTCGTTGAGTCTGCCCTGGCTGTTCGTATGATTGTCCTATATTATTATATTTATTATAATTGAAATGTATGGTTGATAGAGGAAGTTACAACGTAGATAATAATAAGTAAAAGCCAGAGACCTTTTTGGATTAAGCATCCTTTGATCGGTTGATAGGTGTGACAACACACCGGATATAAAATATGAACATTTTTAAACTGTAGATAAAATACAATATATTCGTATACATTGTATATAGTATTACAAAACATATTCATATGGCGATCGAGTGAAAAATTATAGTTATTAAAAATATTAGTATATGACTATAACATACAGTGTGATATTGACATGTGGCCATTAATAATTTTTACTAACATAGTATTATTTACATATTTGTTAAAAAATACACATTTTATTACATTTCATAATTCAATCAACTCAGTGAGTTTAAATTCAATATTACACATCATACTTATTATAAAGATTAAACTCTCCGAAAGCTAGGATATAATCAAATGTACATTCAGACACTCACGGCTATTTCCCAGAAGGGATTGCCTTGTGTGTTTCGTCCCAAAATTATGATAGAAATTTCTATCGTCTAATCGGACACGAATTGACAAATTTTTAAACTTTTCGTTTTTTCAATCTGATTACTAAACTACATAAGAGAAGAATATACATAAGGGAGAATAGTTGTTTCTTTTTTATTATAAATAAATTGTGAATAATTTCACGTAATTCTTTACTTAAAGTGGATAATTATGCTATAATACCGGCTTTGAACCGCGCTCGTAGTAATCTCAATGATTTTCAATCGTATAATGAACATAATTTGGAACTGGCCACTACAATGAAAATAAAAATTATTTTAAAAGTAATAATAAATAAAAATATTTACACGACTTCTGAAGCATCGTTTCCAGCAGATTTCACTTTTGTATTACCAGACATAGTGTTAAAGTTAATGTTAACTGCGCAATATGTTTCATTCGATGCAGTATATATAGTCAGAGGCTTAGAGATCCTCCGATATAACTTTCATACGTCACAATATTGTAAGTGATGATCAATTATTTTTAGTGGGCTTTTTATTAGGGAGTTTAGTCACTAGATAAAACCTATTGAATAGTAATAAAAGTGTAATTTTAAGGAATAATAAAATGGTCATGCATAAATAAATTTATTTTGGCCCTCAGCGTACCGTTGCCCACTACTTTTGGTCGCCCTATAATTTTATCTACTTATGTACATTGCAGAATAATGTTAACTATATTTTACAGCCGCAGAGTCCATCACAGTGGCCTAATAGATAGGCAGACTTCACATACCTTTGAAATTCTTTTGCAAAACTCCTAGTATGTTTCGTCAAGATATTTTCCTTTACATCATCGAAAATTACAAGACTATTAACACCTTCGCAAAGTAATATTTTCATCATAGGCCTTAGACTCAAATCTGCAACGTTCGTCATAAAATATAAAAATATATACCTGGTGATATTTAGATACGGTATTTAACTTAACTCACATGTTTATCATCAAGGTAACATTGTAACTGATTTGAAAAATCTGAGATTATTTTTTGTCACATCGTGATTATAGTTTTACATCGCGATTAAAGTTGTTAAGTACTCTGGACACCCTGTATAGAAAGGAATATTTTTACCACTTAGCTGAACTTAGGTTCAGTTCTGGAACTTACCTGAGACGTAAAAAGACTCGCAAGAATTTTCAAATCAGTTTAGTCACTAGTGGTTTCAGAGCCTATTTAATGCGAACAAACGATCAAATCTTTATAATATTCGTTTACGTTTCGTTTATACATTTCGCAAAACTTATCTAGCGGTGGGTAGTTTTTACTTTTTGTACGTCAGGTTGATGGATTATTAAGAAGTGCCGTGATTTCTAGCACGAGTATCGTTGCTTTGCTGGATTTCGGTTTAATTTCAAGTGTTTTGAGACAATCTAGTGATCATCGTGGTTGGTGATACATTTGTTATGTGTGTGAACCGGGTTTGGGAGCAGCGCTCCGGTAAGTAGGCTTCATATAATTTTTGTTGATCGTTGAATGAATGATATTGTTCCTGTTTTATTTAATTAGGTGCATTATTGTGATGTACTACGCAGCAAAAAGTAAATAGAAATAATACCACTATTTGAATATGTTTTATAGCTGTGCCTGTAAATGCACTTGAAAATTTTTTAGCGATACCAAATCTCATATTTTTTTCGTACCTTCGATTTCCTTGAGTCCGGTCGTCTTTTATAATCTTCACTACACGTTAAAGGAAAAGGAAAAGGAAAACAGCCTTAAAAATGAAAAAACAAAATAAAACAAATAAAAACTGGAAACCTTCCTGATAAAAACTTACTTTAATCGGTTTATAAGAATAACAACGCACTAGAAATAAAATAAAACGATTTAAATAGTATAATTATTTTAAAAGTACACAAAAACAACTTAAAAATTATAAAACACAATTATAATACCATTATATTACTTAGATTAGGAAACAGAAATCTTGAAAGCAGGAACCATATCCGTTAATGTGGTATAGATGCCGATAGTCATGCCAAGTCAAGTATATTATTAATCTAGGCGTTTCTAATTATTAAGTTATATTTCAAGTATTCTGACAGTTTCACATCACAAAATAAATGAAATGAAACTAAATTTAAAATCTTGCAATTTTAGAAATACAGGGCATATCGGCACTGCTACCGAAAATTAAGCTGGGTGGTAGTTTAAGCGACTTCAGACACAATGCGACAGAAAATGTTGAAAAAAACCGTCGTTTTTTTTCCTATGGTCGTATTTGGATGATAAATATTTTTTTTCCTAAAATAATAGTGTATACCCTTTTATTTATAAAGACTCTAAGGTATAAAATAGTTAACATTATTATTTCAGCAAAAACTATGGTTTTACCATTAAAAAATAATGATATTTAAAAATTCATAAAAAATATTCTTTTTTGCGTTTCTTTGCGAATTTTTTGTTGCACTGTGTTTGTAGTCACTAAAACTACCACCCGGCTTCGTTTTCGCTAGCAGTCTTTGATATACCCGGTATATTCGATGCTGGATGCAAAATAAAAATGTCTGCAATAAACACACTAAAGTAAAATAATAATGTAAAACAGAACATTGCTGTGGGATTGTAATAATCATATAATTCCCACATTTTTAAATAGTCTTCATTTTCAACTTTTTTTTTAAGCGAAAAAATATTTATTATATTATGAACCAGTCGCTGCACATTTATAAGCTAATTTTTTACATTAATTAGATGTAAATGCGCCTTTACCGTTTATAACTAAAAAAACCATTAATAATTAAAGACATGTTGAAAAAAATATTTATTTAATTAATTAATTGTTCTATTTTAGTAAATTGCGAATTTTCGTAATTCTTTACTTAGTACAGTGGATTAGTATGAGAGTGTACCGGCTTTGAACTTCACCCGTAGTATCGTCAATGATGTCCATATAACGCTGTACTTCTATGAAGTCATTGAGGAAATCTGGCCACATGTCTTTCGGGATATTGAAAGGATTTATTGCAGTCACCAGTTCTGAAAAAAAATGGACATGAAATTATTCTTATTATTGGCGTAGAACTGATTTTTCTCAAGGATGATATTATGTTTTGTACTAAACTGAAAACTATACATTATAATGTAACATAAAAAATATTTAATTTATTCACAGATGTAAGGGATGGTTAAATCGGGTATGCCGAATAAATAATTGGTCTTAGAAATACCAACTTAAAGAATTAAATCTGACTTGTAGGTGTAGAATGAATGTTATATGGACTTATCTACTTGTTTATTTGAATATGTTACATACCTTTGATTATTTCAATACTCTCGTAATTGTGCAATCTTTGTTTGCATCTCACATCGAGAACCTTATATCCAATTTTATTTAACATTTTGGATACATAAACGTCAGGATCCTGCCGAAAGAATTTAGTTAAATATTAACATAGTCATTTAAAAATATACAACTTGTTACATTCCATTATACTCGTACAACCTCAACATTATAATACGGTGATGGAAACTTGTAAAAATCTTTCATCCATGTTGCCCATTTATTTCTTTTTGATAGCATTTCAAATATGAAGTACAGGTCTGAGAATGTTAAAAATATCGAAAAGAACTCTCCGTTCTTTTCTAATATGTTATAAATATTTGTGAACGCTTTCCTGTAAAAAAGATTACAATAAATATAATAACGGAATAAAATATGTAAGCAGATCGTATTATGATAGGTACTGACTCGTGGTCATCGACCCAATGGAAGGTAAAGAATGAAAACACGTGGTCGAAACTATTCTTCATATCATCAGGTATTTCTCCCTCTATATTGAGGACACGAAATTTAATCTTGTCGGTGCCATATTTGTTGGTTGCAAATTTAATGGCTTTTGGGTTGATGTCGGCTCCAACAAGTACTTCGTAGTCCGCGGGAAGGAATTTAGATAATATTTTGGTGACACTGCCGTCGCCACTACCAACGTCTAGGATTCTAGCCTTGTTTTTCCACCACTTGAATTTAGGTGCATATTCTTGAAGACACAGTTCTGCGTCTTTTCTTGTTACGCTATTCCCTTTGTGAAAGTGTTCAATTTCGTCGTTCATACGTAACCTAGAACAAACAATAAATTAATCATATCGATTAATTAATTTCCTAAATCATTTCAATAAGCTATTATCGACAGATGATTTACAGAACCAGTATGATTACAACGCTGAGGTCTCGAGTTCTGAGTTTGACAAAGTGATATTAATTTTTCTATTCATTATCGGATTTGACTATAGGCTCGCCCCGTATCACATCGTGGGACGGAACTCACAAGTTAAAACGCGGCTGTCCTAATAGCACGTCTGCCTATCCCTTCTAGGAAGAAGGTGTGAGTTTATGTGTAAAAAATAATTAAAATACTTACACGACTTTCGACGCATCGTTTCCAGCGGATTTCACTGCTTTACTACCAACCATTGTGAAAAACTTATATTAAATGCAAAATGTGCTTCATTAGATGCAGTTTATATACTTAAAGGCTTAGAGATCCTCCGATGTAACCTCAGCAAGCCAATATTATTTTTTATAAATGTATTTTTAACCAATTACTTTAATAGGTATTTTCATGAGAGTCAAGTCATAGAAAACTTTATTATTTATTTACTGCTTCATAATACAAAAAAATAAATATCAGTTCAACCCATCTAGTCTCATTGCAGGGAACATAACTCTTCTACATTAACAGAAAAATTGATTGTCTCTCAATTTGGATCGGCTTTCACACATATAAATTCTGGATAATCTATATGATGTACAGGTTATCTCTCGATATTTTCCTTCATTATTGAAATGTTTGGTAAAAGTTAATTGAAGTCTGAGGTGTGCTCTAGAATTTGAATCCACGAACAGTGTGTCGACAGCTAGCTTCGGTTTATTATCAAGAGGCCGCTGCGTATTTTTAATAGCTATTTATTCTATTAAACAGTGTGGTCAATCCAGATAAAATATATCAAATGAAAGTAATGCAATATCGAGTCTTCAGAATCCAATGATCCTTTTTTTGTATAAAGTTCTAATTTGATCATTAAGGTTCACCAAAACCTGGGGGCTAAAAAGGGGACGGGTGTAAGGGGGGTTAGAGAAAAATAGGAACGCGACTTCAAAAAATATTACTGAAAACAAACAAAAATAATTATAATATGTCATTCCATTTGTAAACTTTGATTAATGGCACTTGGCGGCCGTCCAATTCTTACCTACCTTCAATATTTTATGCATATCTTTTGATTTGTTGGCAAGTCAAATCAATAAGCACATCAATCAACGTTAACAAACGCAATGACTTAGATCATTATTATTGGTTATTGTTGCATAGATCCAGCTAACACGCAAACAGGTCATCTTATGGTAAGTGATCACGCGACGAGCAAAGCTGTTGCTTTACGTCCATTTCCTGTGAGGCACTGGTACTGTCCCGAACGAGCCTGCCCATTCATTATGAATCAGGACTTCTGTGGTCATGACTGACAACAGCGTGGCACTACCACATCCAATTTTTTTTGTTTATTGCACAAATGACGAGACGGGCATGCCATTCGGCTGATGGTAAGCGATACGATTTCTCATGGACAGTAACTAAACCAAACAGTACCACTGAGCAATGAACAAATGACTAGCCTTAATACGAGGGCCAACCTGAAAGTTTTATAATTGGCCACTTAAACATTATATAAAAAAAATTGTTTAAATTTTGAAAATAGATCTCTTTACAAATATTATTGAGTATATATTTCATTCATTTGTCATTTGCTTTACGATTTGGCGGCAAATTGAAAATTGTCTGTGCACGTCAGCATGAATTTATGCCGAGAAATTTTTCGTGCAATGATTTTTAAGGTTCTGTAGCCAAATGGCAAAAAACCGAACCCTTATGGATTATGGATTCGTCATGTCTGTCTGTCGGTCCGTTCGATGTCACAGCCACTGTTTTCCGAAACTATAATAACTATACTGTTGAAACTTGGTAAGTAGATGTATTTTGTGAACCGCATTAAGATTTTCACATAAAGATAGAAAAAAAAAACTATAAATTTTGGGGGTTGCCCATACTTAGAACTGAAACTTAAAAAAATGTTTTTCATCAATCTTATTCGTGTGTGGTATTTTTTTTTCAACTTTTGTAGGTTAGGCGTTTGACTATAATCTCACCTGATGGAAAGTGTCGATATAGCCTACGTTGTTACACGCCTACCTAGAAGGTATCTATTCACTCTAGCCTTAAAGATACCCAAGTCATAATTTTCTGAAAACACTGTTTGTGGTAAGGCATTCCATTTCTCTGCCGTACACATGGTGAAGGAGGACATAAATCGTTCCGTGCGAATCGATGGTAAATTAACGACATAAGGATGGTAGCCAGCTGTTCTTCTTGTTGTTCTGGAGAGGAATGGTGAAGGTGGAATTAAATCATGCAATTCCTCTGCACAATCACCGAAATGTATCCGATAAAATATGGTTAGGCTAGCAACTTTCCGCCGGTGTTCGACTTAGAAGTTTTGCTTCCACCAGGGAGTCGTTATGAGCCTTTTTCCGTATCGTTCCACATAGTCCAATGCTGCCAGTTGGTAGTTAGCTGAACCATCCCAAAGATGACAGCAGTATTCAAGGCCAGAGCGAATCTGAGCTTTTTATAAAGACTTCGTAATGTTGGTAGCACTCCTATATTAGTGGAAATTGAATTAATTACTTAGCAATAAATTGCTGTAAATTCCTTTGATAGCCGAAATAATATTTAGTTATTATCCTTTTAAAACGAGTTTAAGTGGAATTAAATAGCCCTAAACTATTTAATTTTACTTTTCTTTTCCAAGTAATTTATGCATGTTAGACAACCTGTCAAATATCAGCCAATAGGAGGGTAGAAAAAGGTGACCCGGCACCACCATTTTTATCAACGTTTTTGAAGTACCAGCACTCCCTTTATATTACAGATAGTACATTACGTATTGGGTGTAATTAATTTATTATTTATGTAAACTTCCACCGAAAATTGGTTTGAACGAGATCTAGTAAGTAGTTGTTTTAAGTATAAAAAATCAAAATCGAACTTTTACTTATATATCTACAGGTTTGTACGGAACCCTCAATGCGTGAGTCCAACTCATAGTTGGCTGGTTTCTTATGGCTTTCGATGTCATTTAAGTCAACAAGAAAGTTATGATAGAATTCGATTAGCCTTTCACGATGCAGCCCCATCTCGTGCCACAGTTTACAACTGGTTTAATATTCATAAATTAACGTGGTCGCACTAATTTCACCGATGACCTGCGTGAGAGACGGCCTTCTACAGTGACGACTGAAGAAAACATCAATGTTGTGCGGCGTATGATAGAGACTGACAAAAGAGAGACATATCAGCAGATTGACTGAAGTGCTGTATTCAACATACTAGCGGGTGACGAAAGCTGGTTTACTGTTATGATCCGGAGACCAAAAGACAGTCTGCTTAGTGGGTGTTTCCTTCCGAGGAGTTGCCAACTAAAGTAAAGAGAGGTCGATGTGTTGAAAAAAAGGTGGTGGCTTCGTTCTTCGGAAGGACAGGTCACTACGCGACAGTTGTCTTACAGGATCATAAAACGGTTAATGCAGAGAGGTACACTGATCACACTAAACTCCTTAATCACGACAATGCGTCGTCGCGCACTTTCAGGCAAACGATCGACTATTTGGCGACTTCAGAAATGGAATTGCTGGGTCGCGCGCCTTATAGCTCCGACCTGGCCTCCTGCAATTTTTATTTATTCCCGAAAATAAAAGAAAACCTTCGAGGAAACGTTTTATGGACGCCGACGAAGCAGTGGCTGCGTTTCAAAAGGCTGTCGAAGAGACCCCTAAGGCCGAGTGGGCAAAGTACTTTCCTCAGTGGCTCCATCGAATGCAGCGATGTATTGATGTGAATAAACGTTACTTTGAAACGTTATAATAAAACGAATAGGTTGCTAGTTTGCTTAGTTTTAACTTACAGTTTGACCCTCATATACATATCATGTACTCTGGCTACTGGTATCTCAAACCCTAGCACAACAGTGCATTTATACTGCTCTATGGTGGGAAAAATATGAGAGCTACAACTACCAAAGGGCGTATCGCGAACCAGCTTTCCTCTCGATAAAAAAATAAGTTTGGTATATCTTTAGTTAATTCATATATTCTGATGTCCTGATTTGCCTTACGTTTGATGAATTAAATGATTCATCAATTTATTCAGCAGGGTTCGCCGCTGATTGGATGACTTCATCTACCTTTGAAATTCTTGTGCAGAACTCTTAGGCACGCATGTTTCCTCAAGATGTTTTCCTTAATGGTTTAGTAAACGTCAAAAATTAATTATATACCCATTGAATCTATCGAGAAGTGAAAAGTTGCTTCATAGGCATTGGGCTCGAAACTTGGAACTTTTGATATAAAATATATATGACAGCGTCCATTGCAGTTGGTTAGACGTCGCCCATGAAACGTGGAGCCGCGGGTTTGAGACCGAAAAGTCTCTCGTAGTGTCTGGTACCCACGACACAATACTCGATCTGAGTGTGGGGTTAGGACTGTGTATGTGACAGTTAAGCGTATTTACGTACTTAGTAATTAGGTATTTTGTTAAAGAAATATCTGCAATATCATGATATATCAGCTTTTTAAGAAGTGGTTAGTTTTTTAAAAAATTTAAGGCTATGGGTCAATATACAAAAAGCGATTTATATGATGTGAGGTGATGTGTAGATGGTTGTACAGTATTTTTTTAAATTATTTATCACAAACTTAGTCTGGTCTTTTTTGTAAAGTATAAATATAATATCTTTGAATGAGATAGGTACACAACTATCCTCTTCGCTTTATTCTACCCACGTTCTTCTCATTACACTTCCAATGTAAAAAAAAACAGCAGGAATCAGATTGTTATATGATGTGTGCACGTTTTTTAAAGAATAGACGAAAATCAAGAAAAAACCAAGATCTAATCAGAAATGGGGATCTGTCGCCGCTTGGTTGTCAGAATATTTAAATGGCAGAAATGGTGAATAACTTGATATGATACGTCTGGTATTTGACACGGCACTTTCGCGAGCTAGCGCGTCGACCCGCGATTAGCATTATAATGTTGTTGGTATTCGTTGTGAGTGTGAAATGTACTAACCCTAGAACAACATTGATGACAGTTGTTAAACACCTTTTGTTAATAAAATTTATTACTTATTTTTCCAAAGAAATATTTTTCACTTATTTAAATAGACATAAATATTCGTGCAGCATTTTCCGTTTATTCGATAGACAATAAGATAAGAAACAAAGTAGAAGAAACGAATACATGATTCACATCAAGTAATTTTGTACAAATGCTTGAAGTGAGCCATTAAAAACGATTGCGTAATCTGTAAACAAAGGCACTTACATTGTTGAAATATTACAATGGGTTATTGTGAAGATTAAGTTTCGACTTTAAATTAAATATATTAAATAAATTACGGCATTATCATGAACAGTTTTAAACCCAATTTTAGTACATACATACATAAATTCACGCCTTTTTCCCAGAAGGGGTAGGCAGAGGTGCCAGGACACCCACATTTCGCCTTGTATGTTCCGTCCCACAATGTGATAGGTGGCGAGCCTATCGCCATATCGGGCACAAATTCCTGACTCTGGGCTGATAATGAATTAAAAAATCCAATATCACTTTGCCCAACCCGGGATTCGAACCCGAGACCTCAGCTTTGTGATCGTACCGTAGTACAACTACGCCACCGAGGCAGTCCAACCCAATTTTAGTTATCGTTAAAAATGTGAAATTTAAAACAAACCGTTATAAAATCCGTAAATAATAGTTTTATTCTAATAATTAATGATAACGTGTAGTTATTCGTGTAACAAATGATACTACCTATTATAGATGAGGTACTAGACAAAAGCTACATATTAAATGAACATGATATGAATGATAACGCAACACAAACATATTAAGGTTTACATAGAAAAAACACATACAACGCACACAACAACAAACATAGAAAAAATCCTACTTCGAAGTTTTTCCTTTGGAACTGTTAGGTAAACTTAACCGCAAAACTAAGCGCTATTTATCCAGTTTGTGCTAAAGTATTTAGTTTTGTTCATTTCTTGAACTTGACTTTACATCCGTTTAGCGTCTGTAATAAATATAAACAAACTTTGAAACATAAATGTTGTAATGTTATAAAATGCAAAGAAAATGTTCCCCAACCTAGTGTATTAACGGGTTCTACGTCATTTTGAATCTATCTTGTTTTATCAAGTACGTGACGCGCGCCGTCATAATGTATTGACCGATGACATTTTCGCAAATTGGTCACCAAGATTTATCCTTAGATGCCACGTGATATGTTATTTAATGTCTATTATCATTGATGTAATTTGTTCCCCGTATAAGTCACGAATTGTTATTAAAAACAATTGAATTAGTACCTACTAGTCTGATGTGCCTGGTTATTAAATGTTATGTATATTGCCTCTTTGCTATCTGCAGTTTGGTATAGGTTCAAAATTAGTATATTATACATACAGACATAAACTCCCGCTTTTTTCCCAGAAGGAGAAGGCAGAAGCCCAGGACATCTACATTTCGCCTTGTATGTTCCGTCCCACAATATGATATGGGGCAAGCCTATCGCCATATCGAGAACAAATTCCTGATTCCCGGCTGATAATGAATATAAAAATCCAATAACATTGCCCGACCCGCGATTTGAACCCCAGACCTCAGCTTTTTAACCGTAATATAACTACGCCACAACGTCAGTATTGCCGATGCCCACGCTCTGAGGGGCAATCCAAGCAATAGGCTATTTGACAATATTGAAAAAATACTACGAATTGTGGTGATCCGGCAAGATAATAGCATAGAAAAGCATATTTCACGATAATTTGAACTAAATTAAGTTTATTTTTTGTAAAATACACGAAATAAAATTGATTAAAAAAAGACATTTTCTCCGTGACCGGAACGCTCTGTGATTGGTTGCAGCTCTCGTGACGCCATCGCGCAGTAAAAAGCTTTGTTAATTCATTGTAGGAAGTAGTTGGGGCTTGTGATTATAGATTTTAATCAAATGTGGTTGAAGTTCGCGATTTTTCTGAAATAGTTTTCAGACCTTATCTAAGAAATCTTTAGACTTATTAAGCCATTTCGTGGGCGAGTCTCAGAATGGAGTAAAATTTTGTACCAGTTGATAGCAGCAAGCTACTTAAGAGAGATGCGTTGATGGTTGCACATTTCTTTAAAAATAACGCTGATTGATATGCTGCGGAATTTAAAAATTTAAAAATAGCACTATAAGTAACATTATTTATTTATAAAATAATCTTATTTTATATTATGTTGGAAAACACTCAGAAATATATTTTTGTTTCACATATCTGCAAGGGAATCCTATGGAGACGATGCGATTATTTTAATGAAAACAAATAATTTTAGTTACATTGAGAATAATGTCTTCGTTAATTAATATTTACATCGAAATGATCTTCACACATAAAAACGTGCCCATGGGATGAAATGCTTTTTGGGTCTCCCCGAGCTAGGTCTAACCGCAGTTACATTATTTTTTCACGTTAACTTAACCGTCTTATTTATGAAACCTATGAAAGCTAATGTTATAAGGAGGGCCTAATAACTGCGACACAGTTATAACTACTGCAGTTATTATGACAACATTTTTATTGTTCCATTGCTTGTTGGTTCAGAAATAAACTTTATTTTATTTACAGTTTACGTCTTTTCGGATTCGTTGGAATTGAAACAAAGAGTTTTTGTACCTTTTATACTCGTATTTGTGCATTGTGACACCACACACCATTTATACACCACTATATTTAATAATAATGAAGAAAACTAATAAAAGATGATTCGTCGCTATAGTATTAGTAAACAGTTCACTGCGCTGTGACGTCATATCTCAAACAACCAGCGCCATAATTAAAAACAGCGTTTTTGGCGCACTTTTGGAAATTTAAATTTTATCATTGTTTTTTTTCATAATGCAGTAAAATATTCCGGAAATATCAATGTAGTGAGCTTAATATGCGATACAGGATAGTTTAAAACCATTATTGAAAATTAGTCAAATACCCTATTCCGATCACTGCTGATACTGTGGTACCCAGAGTATTGTATTGTATAAAAATAATCCGTTTGATGCCATGCGTCCGATAGTTACTTTATTATTTTTGTTCTGTGCTCTTTGCTCACGATGCGGAAATGTGGAGGCATGTTTTAAATAGTTTTACTCCTTTAAAATTACACGATGATTTTGTTTAAAGTCGTAAGGGATTTCATATATTTAATCTCATTTATCATTTTCATAGATTTCATTTTTTTGATAGTGAATTTAGTTTTTTTTTTACTAAGGTTATCACAGTTTCACAGTCAGAAAATTATCTCCATCAGCCATAATTTTCTGCGTATTGAGTCTTTCGCGCTGTTATTTCTACTTGCTAATCTACGAATCTATGGCATTGATATAGTACGAAATGGGAAAAAAATGTGCGTAATATATTCCCTTGTTTTATATTGACCATAGGAATATATTGGTGGAAAAATAGGAAAATTGAAAAATAAAACATCAAAACTTAAATAACGTTATATCTTTTAATCTTAATATATAAGCACTTTCGGCGTTATTCATAGACAGTTTAAAAACCTGTTTTAGGTATCGAATGTTTAGCCCTCTTTGCTCAAACTGATTTCAAAAGTAGTTCGTAAGGGACAAAAATAAAAATAAAATAGGTTTATAAACTGTCTAGAATATTGCCATTTATTTTTACATTTAATATGTTGTAAGATATCACTATTTTATAGCCAAGAGCCTATCATTTTATTAACACACGTAGAGCAAACAAAATTTTAGTAACAAAAAGATAATATTTACAATTCATCTTAACAATATTTTAATGAACTATAGATTTAGACTAAAGACAAATTCGACATACGCCGAATACTGAAATATTTGATTCAACTAATATTCATAAAATACTTATACGACACACATAGCCGTCCCCAATAAAGAAAAAAACACATAAATAATAGTATATTCTTACATATAGTCTTCATCATATACAGTTATCAATTTTAGTAAATATAATTTTAGATCTGAAAAGAAAATATTTTTCATTGTATTAATTTTACAGTTAGGTGGGTAAACAATTTTTATCGGATTGATAAACGAATTGATAAACAACATGTTGAGTTGAATCCTTTAATTTCCATTAAGACCTATGGGGGTACAGTCGTGCCCCCGCCGAGACGAACAAGCGAAGCGCGAGGGCAGTAACTGCCTTGCCTCGATGCGCTTTGTCGTTTATTTGAACCCTCATAACTTTTGGCCAAGCCTATATTTTGACTAAGCTGTATAGTTTGTAAAGTTACGCCTTGTGGAGTTAGGGCGTGAAGAGTAAGAAGCATGGCTCTACATAACTTCTGACAGTGTGAGCCATTCGGTCTTGTCTCGCCAAAATGTAATATGAAAATATTTCGATGGGATTATTTAAGTCGTGATTTGTAAATATTCCTACGCCTGACACCCGAGTCGTTTTTAACGTAGATATTAAAGTGACATATTTTGTAATACACAGGAGGTAAAGCGGTTTTGAGTGAAAATGAATGCAAGAATAGGACATACTTAATATTAAACCTATTTTTTGGCTGTCGAAAGTTTTGAACTACTTTTGCGACTTAGAGTATCTTGAATAGTTTCTCTCTTATACTGTATGAATAATAAAAATCCACTATTGGGCCAGAATATATTAACGTTGGACAACACAAAATTAGTGTATTGTTACGTTAATAATATCAGTTTTCACCATGTCTAATTCTAAATTAATTGAGATTTGCGTTTTTCAGACATGCGGACATGTCGGTCTAATTCGTTAGCCTCTTTTTACTAAACGTCAACTAGGTTTTTTGCCACTTAACATGTTCAGCACTTGCTGTTGCAACATGAATTTGTATATCGATGTTTTTATTTCGCAATAAATAATATATTTCAGCAGTAAGTGACCGCGTGGACCTAAAATTCGTTATTCCTTTGAAACTAATTCATATGAACTGCAGAAAACGTCATTTTATTAGCCTGGGCATTAACTACGCTCTGAACAATTACTACAGCGCCATCTGAGCTAGTTTAACAATTAACCTTATAATCATATGATCATATTCGCGGGTTTCCGAGCTCTCGCTTCGATGATACTATAGTTGTGTCGTACAGTGACCGTTTCTGTAATATTATTGTTTGCTTTGTCCATGAGCCTCATGTCCCACACCACACGCATGTAATCCTCCATGAAATCCTCCAAAAGCTCCTTTGATATGTCGAAAGGGTTTATTGCTGCTACTGATTCTGAAATAGAGACGAGGAAAATTATAGATAATAATTATATAGCTGTTGTTTAAGATTATATTCTACTGGTGGTAGGTCTCCCATATGTTAGAGGCCGCCTGGGTGGGTACCACTGCAATGTCTATTTCACCCGCCAAACAACAGTTTAAATGCACTGTTGTGTTGCGGATTGAAGGATAATTCAGCCAGAGTAACTACTGGACATATCAAAACTTTACATCTTATGTCGCAGGATGGCGAGCGCAGTGGAAAATCCAAGCATTGCTTTGTAATTCAAGGTGTTGTTTGATTTGCTACTGTTCATGAGCGGTAGTATCGCTTACTATCAGACGAACGGCATGTTCGTCTCGCCATTCATTGCAATAAAAAATAAATCGATTTCCATTGTGTGTAGTAGCGATTTTAGTGTTACAGGTGCGCAAGGTAAAATTAATACGGCATCCCAGGCGACCTCTATATATCATCCTGGGTACTACTGTCAAATCTTAGGCGATCCTTGCTCTAACTTTGATATTAATACCCAGAATATACATCAGTCATCTACATAACATTTATATTAATTAAATGTAAATTTCGTGGGATATTAAATTTAGAGAATCAAAACAAATGATAAACGCCATCTAAGGAAATAAGAGGAAAAGCAGCAATTTAAGTTCTTCAAAGGTATAACAGATGGCACGGCAAACTCACACTGCAAAATGCAAATTGACACAAATTCAATTATTTGTTATATAACATTCGGTTTACATTTGTGCTCATTAATTGTTGTAATTTGCTTTTAAAATAATACTTATTTAATAAGAAAATGTCGTGGAATTCTGAAGCATATAATATTATAGCGCCATCTATAAATAAATAACACCCAACAGTCACATACATAGTCCTGACCCCTCACTAAGATCGAGTCTTGTGTCGTGGGTATCAGGAACTACGAGAGACTTTTCGGTCTCACAAACACCCAGACCCGAAAGAAATATTTGTGGTCCACACAAACATTTCGCTCGGTGCGGGGATCGAACCCGCGGCCTCTCGTTTCACAGGCGGCGTCTAACCAACTGAGCCACGGAGGCTGGCTATATTCTATGCTGACTCAGATTTTTCGTGGCTTTAATATCGGGAGGGCTTGGGTGGCGTAGTTGTACTACGGTACGGTCACAACACTGAGGTCTTGGGATCCATTCTCAGGTCGGGCAAAGGGATATTGGATTTTTTTATTCATTATCAGCTCAGAGTCGGGAATTGCCCGATAGGGTCGCCCCCTATCACATCGTGAGACAGAACACACAAGGCGAAACTAGGTATAATGGTAACACCTCTGCCTACCCCTTCTAGGAAATAGTTGTGAATTTACGTATGTATGTACTATCGGGACTTTTTTCAGGTACAAAGTGTATAATTCGTCGAAGGTTTTGTATGATTAATATTTAACAGGTATCATTACTCATCAATAGAGTGTTTTATGTTGGTTTCAAAAATAAATATTATTTGCGTCCCAGCTTCGTTTGGGATGCAAATATTTTTTGATTCTACTCTACACCAGATAGATGTTATTTTTCGTACCAACTCTTGTATACCTAAACTCGACTTAGCTATCCTCCTGTCTCTATTTCTTCCCACTATGAACTGTCCTGTTCAATTTTGTCCCGTGTCGACTATCCAGTCACTTCCCGATACATCCCGTCCTTTCTCTGCATTATTCATTTCATCCCGTCTCATCCTGTGACTTTACATTTCGTCCTATCCCGGCAATGAATTTTGGATACTGATACTAAGGCTAACTTAGATTATATCGATTTGGGAGACAAATCGGATCTATTACAAAAAAGTTCTGAATGGCGACACTCGAAATGTATCGATTATGACATTAAATTTCGATTTTAAAATCAGAGAATTTCTCAGATATCTATTTTATGACCAATCGGACCGATATCTAAAAAGTTGAAATTGGCAGTTTAAATTTTAAATTCCGTCTATGAATTTAATTTAAGAGCCCATTCGATATGGATTTTGAAATCAACCGGATCAATAACAATTTCCCATCATAATATCCACACATACCTGAAACGGAGTTAAGATACTTTGTCGAAAAAAAAACAACCCCTGTCGCCCCTTCAAGGCCAATAATGAAACTATGACGGTATTTTTATCATTTTCATTAGTGATAAATAACCAAATTATGTTTTTAGTTGGTTTCGATTTTACATTTAATTTCAACCCTTATTTCAACCTCTTTATGCAAAAATATTGACTATCTTACTCCGAGATAAAGTACCATTTTTTTTTAAATCGTACACAAGGGGTACGATTTTTAAAGGGGTTTGTATTTATTCGATAGAAACAAAAATACAAAAATAAAAAATATTAGTGTAGATGTGTATAGATTATGATAAACTATGCTAAAAGCAGTGCATAAATGAATATTTACATAACTGATAAGCGATATCTGATGAACAAAATATAGCAATAACTTTAAAGTAATATGGACTCACTTTTTAAAATATCGACGTCATCATAAACATACACCTTGTGCTCACATTGAACTTCGATGTCTGTGAATCCAACTTTTTCCATTAATTTCTTTACTTCTTTCTCTGGTTCCTGAAAACAAAAACATTAAATTATGTACATATAGTGTTTTTTTTTACTAGCACTCCAATATCACATCTGACAGTAAGTAAAATCTGAAACGAGTATCTACTAACTATCGATAGAATAATGTCGGGCTGTTCGAAATCCGATATACATAGGATGATCCCAAAATGGCATCCGCAGCGTGTATTCAGATAGTTTTCCACTATTGTATGGCGTGATTGCGGTACTGGGTAATTCAATATTCTTCCACCAGTATTTAAAACTAAACAGGTAACCATATTTACAAATGCATTATCTATGCAACTGATGACCTACAGCCGTTCTCTATAATCTATGTCTTTAACTGGAGATATCATTCGAAATTTCGATGCATTTTACGTTTCAGTTAACAAAGATACAGAGAGATATACATGGTGCATATATTTATAAACAGCTATGTAAGATAAATATATATGTCTATGTTTGTTTAAGGAAGCGTAGAATTGTACAGGGATAGTCATGGTAACTATTTTAACCTGTTGTTAAAGATAGATAGGATATAGAGAACGGCCATTACAGGAGTAGTTCTTAACCTTTTACGATCGTTCTTTATATCCTCTCCATCTTTAACAAGGGGTTGAAATAGCTATACCATGACTATGACGGTACAATTCTATGCTTCATTAAACAAAAATAGATGTATGCACCATATCTGTACCTCTCTATCTTAGTTTACTGAAACATAAATAGCATCTAAATATCTAATGAAATCTCAGGATGCTTCAGCGGACTACTTGAGATGCTTTCAGGGAACACCGGTTAAGAACCACTGACCTACAGCATAAATATCTCAAAGACATTATTTTATTGGGAAAGTAGGATGAAGTCGAAAATACTAAATATAATTAATTATTGCTTTCACAAAACAAAAAATTAAGGAAAAGAGGTAAACGGGGCTTGTTTAATTGATTTGTTTACATTAAAAGTCCAGGCATGAGCCATTCCAAGTTTATAGCTTGAATATTTTTATATAATAGACCTATAACGGTTTGTTCGATCACCAATTTAGGTGTCTAAAAAGAATTACAAAATTCCGTGATTCAAAAATAATTTCTTAGGACTTCTAATTTTGTTAATATTTCACTTTGTTTAATTTTAATTTTATGTTTGTAGATTTTCTTATGTTTTTTATTTTAATTTGATTCCAGTATTACTTAGCAATTATATGTTATTCAATGCATGTTGTGACGCCTGCAGGTAGTGCATTTATAATAACATGTCACCAAATTGTAAGTGTATTAGATATAAGAAACAATGTAATTACCATTGAATGTCCTTAAATAAACAAATAAATATTTCAGACATCATTCATATTACAATCATTGTCTTCATAGGAAGTCCACTGCAAACCATTGGCCTACCCTAAGGATTTTCAATGCAACTATTTATACCTATGTCCGTGTTTAATGACTTCCTATACCTTAATAAGGTCGCCTGACATTGCATTTATCGATACGTGGCTTCCACTCTATAAACACCGTGTGGTCTGTTAGTTCTGCATTTGTTAGCTATGTGCGCTGCTATCGTCGTGTTCATTTATAACTTTCTACGTTTTTGGACTAATCCAGTCCACTTTAAATCTATTTTAGTTATTCATTATTGGTTCAGTTTACATTTAAATTCTCACGGATTATTAAATAATCAAATATTATGTGCGGTATTGCGTGGTTAATAATATTTCTAAACAAGGAAGGTACGAGTAGTCAACTATGTGCAAGAATGCACTACATTCAGCTGGGACTACTTATTCTAGCGGTCCGGCCCGGCTTCGCCCGGATGCAGATTTACGAAACGGGAACTATTTCATGTGATAATTATTTTAAATATTTAAACTCGTTACTGCCGTACTTTAAAATTCCCATCCCATACCTTTGGGTGTGAATCGAACATATTTCAATTCTTTGCACATCCTATGGGAACACTACATTTTGTCGGATTAAAAAATACTCTATGTGTTAATTCAGGGTGTCACCTAGGTCTAGTGGTTTTGAATATTTGCTTATAAAATCTAACGTCACGAAATGCAGAGAGATTGACGTGTGAAGTTAAAATTTAAATAAGTTAAAATTTTCGCAGTATCGCGTCAGTAGAAAATATGCGATATATTTTTTTATACAGGTACGATAAAATGACTGCAGTGTCCTATAATAAGTTTAATACGAAATGGAATATTCACGTGTCATAAACGTCAGTCGAAACAATTATGCCGCCCTGGTTAAATTCGATACATTGGCTGAAGCCAAAACGCAACACATTTGTTTACTACTTAGACAGTGATCTTGGCATTACTCGGGCAGAAGGTTTTTTGTTTATTGCAATGAATAGCGAGACGAGCATGCTGTTTGCCTGATGGTAAGCGATACGACCACTCATGAACAGTAGCAAAACCAAACAACACCTTGAATTATTACAAAGCAATACTTGGAATTCCACTGGCTCGCCATCCTGAGACATATCTTATGCTAAGTCTCAATATGTCCCGTAGTTGATCTAGCTATTATGTCAAATGTCCTTCAATCCGAAACATAACAGTGCATTTGCACTGCTGTTTGGTGAGAGAAAAATACGAAACCCAATGATGTTTTTGGCATCGATTTCTGTCTTTTTCTCTCTCTATTTAGCCACAGGAAGTCCACCGCTGAACAAAAGCGTCCCCCAAGTATCCTTGGGAATTATTCATTTAATAATTTAAGAGTCGTTTCTCCGAATCCATACTTTCTTCAAATAGCGCTGCTCTTATTATCATTCAATGTAATTACTTTGAAAGTACGAAAAATATATTAAATCTTAATTAACCATTTCCTTTATGCGAGTCGGAAATCAGTTACAATCAATCACCTTAATGATGTGAAAATACCACCTATTTAAATAGCATAAATTTACAACTCTCGCGTGTCGATTTTAGGCTACATTTCCTAGATTAAGTATCATACATAAACATCACGCCTTTTTCCTAGAAGGGGTAAGCAGAGTTGCTTTATGAACACGCACGTTTGGTCTTATTTGTTCCGTCCCACGATGTGATAGGGACGAGCCTACCGCCATATGGGGCACCAAATCCTGACTCGGGGATGATAATTAATAGAAAAATCCAATACCACTTTTCTAATGCGGGATTCGAACCCGAGACCTCAGCGTTGTAATCACACCGTAGCACAACCATGCCACCGAGTCAGTCAGTATAAAATATGTGTATATAAATTTTATAGATCTAGCTGATTTTATCTAGACATCCATACATATTAATGAAATTGAAGTGTCTGTTTGTAAATTGAAAACATTTTTTATGGTTCCGTAGGTACAAAAAATCCTTTAAATATTGAGCTTGGTGGTAAAATTTAAGTGTCAAACTGGGCAGTTGGGAGTTTAAGAATTTCACATTTACGGGAGGGCTCTGGGAAAAAAGGGAAGGGGACGAAAGTATGTGTTGAAATTAGTAATTTTTAAAATATGATCTTCACCATTAGAATTGTATCTACTTATACAGACTATATCAAGACTGCTACCGAAAACGAAGACGGGTGGTAGTTTAAGCGACTTCAGACACAATGCAACAGAAAATGTTGCAACAAAAAGCGACGATTTTTTTTCATATAATCGTATTTGGGTGGTAATTTTTTTTTCCTAAAATAACAGTGTGAAATGAAATGTATTTCTTGGTCACATCGGCAATTTAAGAGCTCTTATGACAAGTCAATACACATAGAACTTAATCTCTATATACAATATACTTAGTATTACTTATTTTAATTTCTTGCTTTCATTAATTAATTTAATTTTAAATTAATTTTATTTTTATTTATAATTAGTTTTATTTATTTATTTAGTTTGTGTATACCCTTTTATTTATAAACACTTCCAAGGTATAAAAGAGTTTAAATTATTATTTTAGCAAAATCTATGGATTTAGGATCCAGAACTGATGATATTTTAAAAAATGATAAAAAAAAAATTACCGCGTTTCTTTACGAAATTTTTAGGTTGCATTGTGTAGTCACTGAAACTACCACCCGGCTTCGTTTTCGGTAGCAGTCTTGATATACCCGGTAAAGCTAATTTTACGAGGAAAAGTACACCAGGCTGAACTCAAATTGCGACTCATTTACATTTGCCAATAAGTATTATGGATTTTCCATTATTGTGTACGGTGCTTATTATCACCAGTTTTAGGACCTTCGAAAGTCATTTCTCGATCGTAACGTTAAAAAGTATTTAGTTGCTTTTCGTTCAGGTTTATGTGAGACGGTGTTTTTTTATTTTTATTGCAATGAATGGCGAGACGAGCATGCCGGTCGCCTGATGGTAAGCGATACGACCGCTGATAAACAGTAGCAAAACCAAACAACACCTTGACAACAGGTTACAAAGCAATGCTTGGCATTCTATTGCGCTCGCTATCCTGAGACAGAAGATGTAAGATACCCGTCGGTAGAACCGAAACATTTATACCAACAGAGTACAGCAAAGCTCTATGTCATAAATTTCACGTATTGCTGATATAAAATTATGAAAATGATCAAAATATGTAAATATTGGTAGTGGTAGGATAATAATATATGGCAAGCGATTAATGTTAATTTAATTTTAATAAAATATAGAATTATGGCTATTGACCCAATTGATTGTAATCAGAAAAACTGTAATGATATGTCATCGAGATTCAAAGCAATAATATTATATATGCGTCATTAGGATTTTTGTCGTTTCTTTTTAACATATTGTGCCACCTGAAGGTTGACGAAATTCAAAATATTTTTGAACCCAATATTCATACAATCATTTTGATTCTTGGGACGTATACCACAGGAACCTTCTTTATATTGGCGCATAGTACAAAGTGTCTTCAATGCACCACGTGGTCAATGTACGAAATAGAGCAACGGTCGATGCAATTATGCCGGCATTTTCCAAACTGCGTAAACACCTGCTGAACCCAAAACGTGACACACTTTTAAAAGCGCTTTCGCGTGTTGCTGATTGCTATGCTTATACGGTTATCTAACTAACATTTTTTAAATTACTATGAATGGCGATACGAGCTTGCCATTCACCTGATGGTAATTCTTCTTCTGGGAAAAAGGCATGAGTTTAAGTATGTATGTTTATCGCATTTTGTTCTATTTCTTCATCCGTCAACAATAGACAGAACTTTTATATGTTGGTTGGCTTTTTCATGTTTGAACGATTTAACTAACTTCATGAATTTCCAGCGCCCATTTCAAAGAAATATTAGGTTTCTGCCCTTCTTCAATTCTGCTAAATTTTCGTCTTCCGACCGCGCCATTTTCGTAATAATATGTAAAAAAAATTTCAAGTGATAATGTATAGAGATGAAATTAATTATGGATTACCGTGCTATCGTGGTATGGCGAGACGAATCGATCGACGTTTTGAATCAGCGAGCTCCATTTGTTGCTCTGTGCTAGTATTCTGTAAACATCAAATATCGGAGTGTGTCCCACGAACAACAGTAGACAGTCTCCGTCATCAGCCAATAAATCGTATATGTTCTTGAATGCCTTCCTGGAAAAATATTCAGTAAATGAAAATATTAAATACAAGAACGAACATTACACTTAATTGCAAAAAGTAATTTAAACAGCCAAAAGTCTAAATATTTATGATGTTGTTTTCGATTTTAAGCTTATGTAATATTGTACTCTGTATCATTTTATAGGTTAAACCAGAACAAAGCTTATATAAAATGTATATTACGGGGTAATAATAATAACTCTAAAGTAATGATCTACTTCTGGCCTTGTTTCAGTATTTAAGTAAGTACCTAATAGAGTAACACTTAGTTTTCGTCTTTTTATGAGTATAATAAGCAGTTCAAAATCAATATGAAAAACAATAACAACATGGCCATAATTTATTTTACAACTGCATTTCAGTACATTATGTAGCATAAATATGAAAGAAATTTAAAACAGGCTAGAAATTTAGATGCAATGTGACGCCTGGGCACCGTCGGCAAAATTATGTTTAGGCGCCGCGCGCTTCCAACTGCACAACAATAATGAAATAAAAACTTTAGGACTCACTCCTGATTTATGATCCAGTGAAGCGTGTAAAAGGAGAACACGTGATCGAAGCCTTCTCTCAGATCGTCGGGCAAATCACCCTCTATATTGAGCACCCTAAACGACGTCCGACCGTACCCGTGGTGCTCGTTGGCGTATCTCACCATTTTCTCACTTATATCGCAACCGACCAGCTTTTTGTAATTATCTGGCATGTAGCTTTTCAATATAGTCGTCCCACTGCCGTCAGCACATCCTATATCTAACACTCTGTCGCCGTATTTTTTCCATTTCATATTTTTCGCGTGTTTTTCCAAACATTCCGCGGTGTCTCTCTTTTGCAACGAATTGCTCGTTCTGTACAGTTCTGCATTGTTCATTTTCACTTTTTTGGGGGGTTTAGAATTATATTTGATTTATTTAAGGTAAAATTTGTGGAGCGGGTGCGCGCGCGCTAGGTCGCCGTACACAGCGCGGTTTCGTCGGGCAGTACCACAGGAGCGGGGTGCGTAAGTATTTATACGTATGTGCCACCGCACCACAATATTGTCGGTTATGGCAAAATCGACAAACGACACCCTGTTAGTACTCTTTAATCATGAACTCAGACCTTATCTTCAAATTGATATTAACTGATATCATCTATATAACAATTAAGATGCAAAATTATTTTAGAATATTTGTTTAAAAATTTGTCATCACGATTTTGTAACAATTTAAAAATGTACATATAGATTTTGATTGGAAGCTGATAACGAGTACGACTTTTTAATGATTATAAATTACCAGGTTTTACATTGATTTTTGGACTTTCAAACCGTTCATTTTATTCAGCTATTGGGTAAGTAGGTGCCTATATATAGCCTATGAATAGACTATTGTATTTTTTCCGGGCAGTATCAGCTGAAACGTATGCGAATCTGAATTCAAAAATGTTACAAAAATAAAAATGTATACATTTGTGTTTGAATAATGTTAGCTGTAATTGAGGTGTTCATGAATCAAGATTTCCATGTGTTTGAGCGAGGCACGTGTATTAAAGGGACCGTTCATTTTGAATTATAAATAAAACATTGTCAAGGTCATTTATTTCTATTTCAATTAATATATACTGGTGGTAGGTCTCTCATATGTGAGAGGCCGCCTGGGTGGCTACTACCGCAATGTCTGTTTGTTCCGCCAAACAGCAGTGTGAATGCACAGTTGTGTTTCGGTTTGAATGACATTGTAGCCAGAGTAACTACTGGAAAATTGAAAATTAACATCTTATGTCTCAGTATAGCGAGCGCAGTGGAATGTCAAGCATTGCTTTGTAATTCAAGGTGTTGTTTGGTTTTGATATTTTTCAGAAGTGGTCGTGTCGCTTACCATCAGACGATCATGAATGGCAAGACGAGCATGCCGTATATATAGACACATATATAATATAAAGACATAAATAATGTAATCTTAAAATACTTTTGCAAATATATGTAACAATATTGAATATAAGGTAAACATTACTATACTGTATCAGGGCATGGTAAACGCCCACTGGCGAGAAGGATCTTCTCTACATCAGAAATAGATTGACCAATGAACGAAAGAAATATATTATATACCAAATTGAAAACATATTTCGTAACGGTAATAAATATTTTATATAACATCTTAAACAACTATCAAAAGCATTATTTTCATAATCGTCTGTATAAAACATTTCAAACGCTAAATATCAGATTTACTCGCATATACAACGATTAAATTATAATGCACTGTAATGGTATCGGAATTATTATTAGTGCGATGTGTTAGTTTCATGTCTCGAACTATTTCCAAATAGTCTTCAAAGAAGTCATCGAAAATCTCCTTTGGCATTTTAAATGGATTCACGGCTGTGATTGCGTCTGAAATATAAAAATAATTATAAGAAAAATATTTAAGATATTTAATCTGATTAGGTATAACATTTTTCTAGTAAACAAGTTTATGTTAATGAAATAAATTATAATAATTTGAAAATATTATGAGAAAAAGTATGTTTAGCGTAGGATATCAAGTGGTTGACGATGATGACTGCACAAATCCACAAAATTACTGGTTTTACAACTACTTAAATCATTTTCTATGCATAAAATGAGTATGTTTTTGCACAGCTTCCGCTAGCCAATGTTCATATTATTTAAAAGAGCTATTTCTTAATAAATTCAAGTATAATATTAGAATTCATAATATTATGTTTCATCCTCATTCGTTTTGGATAGCATGATAAACTTTATTGGAATTATCAATTTGATTTTTATCTTTTAAATATATATTATATTTGGAATAATCAGTTAGATCTTTATCTTAAAAATATATATTTTGTTGGCGCAAAGGAGATAATTTTAATGCTAAAAAAGTGATTGATAGTCTAGTTGATAGTGGGCCGGAAAGGAGAAATGATGAATATGAATTAGTCCCACTTTCATGGTGAAGCAATGAATACACGCCGTGATAAGAGGTGTATAGAAACATACACTAAAATAATGATTCTTTTCAAACCAGTATGAGATCAGCGCATTTAAGGAAACAAATTCATCAGCACTCTTGGTCGATAGTTTTATGTTGTTTTAATGTTCTTGCAAATGCTTACCCTTGAGCTCTTGTATGCTATGATATTTATATATTTTCTGTTTACACCTCACGTCATATTGTTTGAAACCAATTTTCTTTAGCATCTGCATAAGATGCTTGTCAGGTTCCTAAAAAATAAAAAAAATAACTAAAAGAAATAAAAAGCTAAAAATGGTTTTATGGCTGGTAATATGGTTTAAAATAGTTTATTTCTCAAAAGTTGTCAAAGTCATTTACATAGGAAATTCCATTTGTATGTAAAGCTAAAATATGTGGACTAAAAATAGATAGTAAAAATATTTTTATAAACAAAAAAATAAAAATAAATAAATAAATGACCAAAGAAATGTACATAATTAAATTGTCATTTATAACTGATATATTGATTTTGAGTTAAAGTATTTTACTTTAGATTTAAATTTATTTTAATCTGCCGATTTTAAATTTCTATAATTTATTTTAAAACTTGTTAAAACTACAGACTCAAATATAATTTAGATGTTAATATATAACGCAGGTATAAATATTTATATATATATATATATATATATATATATATATTTGTCTAATTCGTTTTAAAGGTCAGTCCGTTAATTACCGCTTGAAAACTATCGTCATACTATGTACAAGTAATCTATATCTATATCAGCCCATATACGTCCTACTGCAGGGCACGGGCCTACTCTACAATCGAGAGTACGATTGAGAGTGGTTAGGCCATATAGTGTACCACGCTGGCCTAGTGCGCGTTAGCGGACTTACAAACCATATAAATTGTTATAAATCGCTATGGTATGTAGGGTTCCTTACGATGTTTTCCTTCACCGTTTTAGTGCGTGGTGATTGACTATTGAGTACAAGTAATAATATTTGCAAATACATGCATTACTTACTTCAAAGTCATGGTAAGGTGAAACAAATGATTGCAAATTCCTCAGCCATTTGCTCCATTTTTCGGTTTCTGATAGTAATGTGAATACTGAGTATAATGGCATGTGACCTAAAAACGACAGGAGACAATCCCCATCTTCGGAAAGAAGGTCGTGTATATTGCTGAATGCTTTTCTGCAAAATCAAAATTGGTAAAGGTTACATAATGTATACATTTTATTTTGGTAGTTATTTAAATAAAAATAAATGAATGAAAAACAATGTTCATCATTTGAAAATAAAATATTTATCAGGAAACCTATTCGCCTCTCGATCGACAGGGGTTTAGTTTAATTTCCTAGTCAAGCAGGCCTTTTTTACAATGTTTTCCTTCTGTATGTAATAATAATTGTGTGTGCCTTGGGGTCAAACTTCCTTCTCTTGATTTCTCTTGATCCCCAGATGGATCTTTTAGAAGTGGTCGAGCCAAGCTGTTGGCAGTCATGACTCTGCATGAATGGACAGGCCCGTCCGAGGCGGGACCATTGTCTCCCAGGAGATCGAAATGAAGTGACAGTGTTGCTGTCGCGTTCCATTCGGTGAGTGAGATTGCAGGATGCTTAACATCCCTTACCTCTTCCCTCCATGTTCCTTCCCATTTCCTTCTCGATTTGATGGGCCGGAAATCAATCTATGATCAAAGCGTTATGGGTATTCATGGGCGGCAGTGATCACTTACCATATGGTGACCTTTTTGCTCGATTGCCGGTCCTATGCAATAAAAATATAGGCTATCGCTCAATTAAAGTACCTACATAGGTAATGAATATTAAACATAACCTACTCTTGATTTTGTATCCAATGGAGAGCAGAAAATGAGAATACGTGATCAAAACCTTGTTTCATTTCTTCAGGCAGATCGGCTTCAATGTCAAGCTGTGTGAAGCTGGTCCGGTCATTTCCGAAGTGTTCGTTCGCAAACTTCACCATACCTTTATTAATATCACAACCAACTAGTTTCGCAAAGTTCTTGGGCATAAATTCTTTGATCGCATTAGTGACGGATCCATCTCCGCTTCCGATGTCAATAACTCTATCTCCAGATTCTCTCCATTTTATCTTTGGACTGTACTCTTGCAAGCATTTAACTGCAGCCATTTTCTGCAAGTTGTTGCTCTTGTGGTACAACTCGGCGTCATCGTTCATTATGATTCTGAAATTTGGTTCAATATTAACTTCTTAATATAAAATCGAAAGTGCTAATTCAGGTTTTATTAAATTATGGACTGTTTATTCTTAACGATAATTATGTTAATTTACAACGCTGAAGGATAAAAATAAAAATAATGTATATGTCGGAGATAGATGGCACTGCTGTGGCGGATTCAATGGCGAGTGACGTCATTTACTCAAAATTTAATTTCAATTATTATTTTGTTTGTAATTGTTTTCAATTGATTTAATTTGTAAATATTTAATGCTTTGTGTTTCAATTATTGTTTATTTTTACTAAGTAGTCTGTACGTAATTTCGATGTTAAAATAGAATTTATTAAAAAGGAGGCGGTAACGCAGGTGACATTGATTGGTTAATTCAATAAGAATTAAAAAATGAATGTGCCTGGACATAACCTCGAGGAAGTTCGTAAAAATTGTTGGTGGTGGATTTTCTAAAGTTGATTGTGATCGGGCGTTCTTCGAGTATTTGTCTGTAACCGCTTTATTATTGTGAAAGTGTGTTTTATTTCCAACCAAATTCTAAAAAAGGATTAACAACTATGAGCGCCGAAGAAGAAAATCAAGATATGTTGCGTTCGGCTACCTGTGACGCGACATCAGAATTGGGATTACCGCAGGCTACGCCCCAGGAGCAATCAAGGCTAGATGAAACTTTTCTCCATTCTTTGTTGGAATCGCAAAATCGTAATTTTTTATGCCTTATCGATGCATTGAAAGCACCGGCTAGCAACGAAAAGATTTGCCTTCCTGAATTTGATCCGGACAAGTCTGACAACGATCCACGTGCTTGGTGTGATACGGTTGATCTTTGCATATCGGAACGCAACCTCAGCGGCAGTAGATTAATAATGGTAATCAGTGAAGCATTGAAGGGAAGCGCGTCACGTTGGCTATCGCAAATATCGTATGGAGGGATTACGTGGCCAGCACTGAAGCTTCTTTTTAAAGCGCGGTATGATTGTGTGGAAACTCCAGCAGCTACGTTACTTAATTTTGGCAATGGCCGTCCAAAGGAAGGTGAATGTTTAGCGGCTTATGCGTCTCGCTTGATGACCATGCTAACCTCGCGCTGGCAAAAATTGACTACGGAGCAGATTGCCATAGCTATGGTGCTTTCTCACGTGGCACAGTTCGATGGTAGACTGCAACGCCTGGCTTTCACAACGGACATTTCGACGCGTGACCAAATGCAACGTGAACTGCAAGCATTTTCATATTTAAAGAGGAAAGCAAATACTCCAGCTTTTGTTGAACCGAGTGACAGCAAGCGACTCAAGCCACATGTGCCACATATGTTGTCTTGTCACAACTGCGGCAGGATTGGACATCTATCCGTCAACTGTCGCAAATATCGTGCGCTGACTTGGACATCGAGTAACTCTCAGAAACCAACTACAGCTGCTGAACAGATTCAGCGAGAAAAGAACATCAATGTGACCTGCTTTAAGTGCGGGGTCAAAGGCCACTACGCTATGAAGTGTCCACGCAACGCGGTGACCAGCAACGAGCCGAGCATTTCCGGCGGTGAGAGTGCAGCACCAACAATCATAGGCAGTGAGAAGCGAGTCAATGTCTGCTCTGTTGGCAATCCTCAAGGACAATTGTTACATGATGGTGAGTCGTTTCCTTTTTCTTACGATTCCGGAGCCGAATGTTCTCTCTTGAAGGATGGTTTTGCCTCTAAGTTTTCTGGAAAAGTCTATCATAATACAGTTACTTTAAATGGTATAGGATCGGGATCAGCTTATAGTACGAAGCAAATTTTATGTAAAGTAACAATTAACGGCTTACTATTAGAAGTTCTTTTTCATGTTCTTCAAAACAATCAATTGCAACATAATATCATGATTGGTAGAGAAGTTTTACAGCACGATTTAATTGTGACCATGTCTGCTTCGGAAATAATGTTCTCTCGTAAACATAAAGTTGATTTATGTGGGGTAGATCATGTTTGCAATGAATTTTATGATTTTAGTGATATTAAAACTAACATACCAAATGAATTTCTTCCAAAGCTGATTGAAGTCTTGAGTGAGTTTTCATATTCTTTTCCTAAAAACATATCTAAGACAAGGGTGTCAACTGGCCAGTTAGAAATACGTCTAATGGATCCGAATCGGAGAGTTCAACGCCGCCCCTACAGGATGAGTGCGGAAGAGAAGGAGATCATAAGACAAAAGGTAAGGGAACTAGAAAGTGCAGGTGTGATCCGGCCGAGTTGTTCTCCATTCGCAAGTCCGGTGCTCTTAGTTAAGAAGAAGAATGGTTCAGACCGGATGTGCGTGGACTTCAGAGAGCTGAATGCTAACACCATAGCAGACAGGTATCCACTTCCATTAATATCGGATCAAATTGACCGTCTAAGTGGCGCTAAATGGTTTACGTGCTTAGATATGTTAAGTGGCTATCATCAAATACCTGTTCACGAAGACTCGATTGAGAAGACAGCTTTTGTGACACCTGATGGACAATGGGAATACCTCGCAATGCCATTTGGTCTTAAAAATGCAAGTTCTGTATACCAGCGAGCTATAATTAAGGCACTGGGTGAGCTGGCACATGATTATGTGGTATCCTATGTCGATGACGTTTTGATACGCTCCTCAACAGTTGAGCAAGGTCTGGAAAGGCTACGTCATGTTCTGACCGTATTGACTCGGGCAGGATTCTCCCTGAACCTTTCCAAATGTTCATTCCTTATGAACCGCATCGAGTTTCTGGGGTTCATAGTGGAAAATAGTCAGATTAAGCCCAATCCAGGTAAGATAGAGTCACTTACAAAACTACCTCCACCACAGACAATTACTCAGCTTAGGCAGTTTATTGGTTTAGCATCCTACTTCCGGCAGTTTGTTCCCCAGTTCTCTCAAATAATGGCTCCACTCTTCAGACTTACATCCAGTAAAGGTAAGTACCTTGATTGGCAACCAGAGCACGAAAAAATTCGACGTGAGATCATATTGAAGTTGACGAGTGAACCAATACTGAGGATTTTTGATCCAACCCATCCCGTGGAGCTCCATACGGACGCTAGTTCAGAAGGTTATGGTGCCATGCTTATACAGAAAGTGGACGGTAAGCAGCATGTAATTGCATATTTCAGTCGACGTACCTCGGGTCCAGAATCCAGATACCACTCTTTTGAACTGGAGACATTGGCTATCGTCAATGCAGTGAAGCATTTTCGCCAATATTTGCATGGACGAGAGTTTACCGTTGTAACCGATTGTGCAGCGGTGAAGGCCTCAAAGGATAAACCTGATTTGTCACCACGAGTGCATAGATGGTGGGCTTACCTGCAGTCTTCAATAGTCCTGCAGACTTTAATATTATTCACAGACCAGGTGCGCGTATGAATCATGTGGACTTCTTATCAAGAAACCATGTACCAGGTAACTCAAATATTAACTTAGCTCCTGTCGTTGAAAAACGGGTAGACATTGCTGAACTCTCTGATAATTGGCTGAAGGCTGAACAGGAAAGAGATGAAGAGATTTCCAAGATCGTGTGTGACTTCCGTAATGAGGTAATGTCTGAAGACCTTAGAAAGACCTATGAAATCCGCAAGGATGTGCTACATCGCGTGATCCAGCGAAATGGACGAACAAGATGTTTGCCCATAGTTCCGCGGGCGTTAAGATGGTCAGTAATTAATAATATTCATGAGTCTGTCATGCATTTAGGTTGGGAGAAGACGTTGGGGAAAGTCTACGAATACTACTGGTTTCCAAATATGGTTAAGTACGTAAGAAAATTTATTGACAATTGTATCACATGTAGGATCGCTAAACCCAGTACGGGACGTATACAGGCGGAACTTCATCCCATTCCAAAAAGCACAATCCCGTGGCATACCATCCATATTGATGCGTCAGGTAAATTAAGTGGCAAGAATGATATGAAAGAGTATGTGTTTGTTTTAATAGACTCTTTTACTAAATACGTCATACTAGTACACTCCAAGAACATTGATAGCAACAGCAGCATACGAGCACTTAAGCATAGCATATCCTTGTTCGGGAATCCGGTTCGCGTTATTGCAGATCAAGGGCGATGTTTTGCAAGTAAGGATTTTTCTAGTTTTTGTACCAGCCAAAACATAAACTTACACTTGATTGCTACCGGTGGATGTCGAGCCAACGGGCAAGTTGAGCGCGTTATGAGCACAATTAAAACAATGCTCACATCTGTTGAGGTCAGTAAAAATCGTTCCTGGCAAGACGCACTCTTAGATATTCAGTTGGCATTGAATTCGACTCTAAATCGCGTGACAAAGGCTAGTCCTTTGGAATTAATGATTGGTAGAGTAGCGCGCCCATATGGCTTAATGGCGGTTAGTGATGAGGCTGAAATCGACTTATCCTTTTTGCGCGAGCAGGCGACCCGTGGAATTGAGGCAAACGCAGCTTATGAAAAGAAACGATTCGATTCTAATAAGGCTAAACTAAATAAATTCACTGTAGGAGACTTTGTATTAATTGAAAATGAGGAAAGAAACCAAACTAAATTAGATGCTAAATTTCGAGGCCCCTTTAAAGTAATTGAAGTTTTAGAGGGTGACAGGTATCTCTTAAAGGCTTTGAACTCGAAAAGAACGTACAAATACCCTCATGATCGTGTAAGAAGTGTCCCCGATCATCAAGTTCCCAAAGAGTTAGATATTGATTGTTTGCAATCTGATGATGCTAATGATGACGATGATGATGATGACAGTGATACCAACAACAAGCATGACGATTAGAAGTACTTCCGACAGACCAAGTTGTACTAATGGCCGAAGGACTGTGCCATATAGTGTCTGATGGACTAGATACTGTGTGATAGTAATCAATGGCCGATGGACTGTGCCATAAAGTATCTGATGGACTAGATACTGTGTTCGATGGACTGAACAATTGTGATCGTTGGCTAAGTCTTGATTGTTGTGGCTATGTAATAGTATCCTGTAAGTCATTCAATACAATTTGTTAAATTATTCTCTGGGAACTTGAAGGTTGTATTTTTTTTAAATAGTAAGTCTATGAAAAATTGTTATAATTAATAATTCGTTTGATGGCATTCGTCTTTTAATTCGCTCGGCAGGATTGCCGAACAGTTAACTTTCCTTTTTTTTTGTTTACTTTATTCATAGACTCCACACCCGAGGACGTGTGAACATCAGAATGGCCGTGTCGGAGATAGATGGCACTGCTGTGGCGGATTCAATGGCGAGTGACGTCATTTACTCAAAATTTAATTTCAATTATTATTTTGTTTGTAATTGTTTTCAATTGATTTAATTTGTAAAGATTTAATGCTTTGTGTTTCAATTATTGTTTATTTTTACTAAGTAGTCTGTACGTAATTTCGATGTTAAAATAGAATTTATTAAAAAGGAGGCGGTAACGCAGGTGACATTGATTGGTTAATTCAATAAGAATTAAAAAATGAATGTGCCTGGACATAACCTCGAGGAAGTTCGTAAAAATTGTTGGTGGTGGATTTTCTAAAGTTGATTGTGATCGGGCGTTCTTCGAGTATTTGTCTGTAACCGCTTTATTATTGTGAAAGTGTGTTTTATTTCCAACCAAATTCTAAAAAAGGATTAACAACTATGAGCGCCGAAGAAGAAAATCAAGATATGTTGCGTTCGGCTACCTGTGACGCGACATATATATTTAGATTATGGGTGAAATCCAAACAACCTACTTAATAATGTAACTGTACATTTACTAAAGTTAACAATAATGGAATATATGTTTGGATCTTGTTAAAATTTTAGACATTTTCTCTCTCTCTTCAACCGCAGGAAGTCCACTACTGAACATAAGCCTTTATTACATAAAAATATAAATTTACGCTTTTTTCCCAGAAGGCGTAGGCAGAATTGCTACCTTCACACCCACATTGGCCTTTTTTATTGCTGTTAAAACAAACAACACCACAAATAGAAAGCAATGCTTGGCATTCCACTGCGCTCGCCATACTGGGATATTATATTTTAAGTCCCAATATGTCCAGTAGTTATTCTGGCTTTAATGTCCTTCAAGCTGAAACACACCAGTGCATTTACACTGTTGTTTGTTGGGAGAAATAAATATAACGGTGGTAGGCAGCTTCTCATATATGAGATAGTTGACATCAGTAAAAACCCTGGTGATCTCAATTTTTCTATGTATGTAAGACTAATTAAATTTGAATTATAATTTAATTTTAATTACTAATTTAATTTTCAGGTCATTATGTATATGAAAAGTTGAATATAATTATTGCATTTACGTTGCTTTTAGTTTCAGTTTATATTTAAAGTCCTTTCAATGATGGCACATTGTAATTTTGGCAATATTTTATATGTGATATTCTGTATAATAATATTTGATTATTTACTGTATATTATTAATTCCTCGGAGTCCGTAGATTAGTAGGCAGCACGCAAGGTGTGCAACTATTGTTTATCTTTGTCGAGGGTACAAGCAACCATATCTGGAGATCATTGGTCAAGGTGGATGTAAAATGACAGAGTTAATTACATCGCGCATTTTTATAGAGAGGTTACATTACAGTTATTATTCAATCATTAGTTTTATAAGTACCGATTTATGAGATTCATGAAACGAATTGCGCATAATAAACCTTACACCAAAGTATGTTATTACTTTATTACATTGTGGTTTTGTAATGTAAAGTCCTATTTTTGTATTAGTATGATTAAAATCTTGATTAGAAATATAGATTATATGGATTCTTAAACAACCATGTCACAACAATTACTTCCGGCGAGGCCATACTCGTGTACCAATACTACAATGTATGCGACAAGGCGATTTCATACCCCACTACAAAAATAGACGCGAACTATCTCAGAGTCGTATCTACATCTGCCTTTCCATCAATACTCTTTTGTAAAGTAATTTATTAAATCATTGGCCTTCATCTAAGCAGTATTTATTCAATTCTTTTTCTGTCCTTTATTTGTAGAGCAATAGGTATATCTATACGTTGGCAATGGCTCAAGTAATATGTATTTTCTGAAAGCTATTGATTTATTTTAATTTTCCTGATTGTTTGGATAGAGTTTTTGTTACGCTAACGTTGCCAGTACTTCAACAATTTTGTATGCAAATGACTTGACAGTTGCAAATAGAGGAGATGTAGGAAATACTCGTGTACCAATAGATACGCTGACAAAGGAGTTAACATTACGAATGCCAACAAGGTCAGGGATCTTTAACAATTCGGCGACGGCAATAGAACAGTAGTTTTCCTCGTACTTTGTAGAGGTATATTTGCAAAGGTAATGTACATTACAATGCAATAAAAATCCTGTCTGAATAATTTAAGTATTCACTTATATTCCATACGTTTATTACGGGGGAATATTGCGCGACATGGGTTTAGGAGAAAGTGTCTTTTGTCGACATTATAAGATTTATTTTTGTTTGTAATGACTGTTCTTATTGCCATTCAGCTCGCACAAGTTAGGAATTAGCGCATTCGACGGTCTGCCTTGACCGTGCACGAAAAAGTGCATTGCCCCGCAGTTCTCGTTTTGGCAGGTCCTGTATGATTGTGCGCGGTAACTACTGTGCGGTGTGTTGGGTTAGGCGACTTGACCTAGCCTAATGCGATTTATATTGATGACGCACCGTTTTGCCTCCGATTGTGTACCGTTAGGTAAATACGTATGGTATTACGTAAATACATCAATTTACTGTGCATTCATACTTTTATTTATTTTAGTTGTCACCGATGCATCAGTACAACTATAAACGAAGTTGACAACTATTAAAGAACTTTATAAAGTGAATATAACTTTATAAACAATGTTGTATACATTAATAACAGTGACGATTACGAAATATGTTTTTAAATGTATCTAATCATATTAGATAAATAAAGAAAATTCGTTGTAAAATTAACCTTTGGTGCGTCGCATAAGGCATTGGTGAGCCCATTTGTAACTTATTTCAAGGCAAAAGAAACGGCAATTTTATATAAACATAGTAAAATATACACAAAACATTTTATAAGTATACTTCAATACATTGCCAATTCAATTCTTTTATGTTCTTTATTTGTATTATAAGTACTTTAAATCTGTTTTTAAACACAATATTACTTAAGCAATGCCATAATTTTCCTTATCTCATTAATTACATATTGGGCTAAAAGCAAAGTTATTTAATGCAAGCCTCGCAGGGCATATGGTACAAGAGCGGGTATTATTACAAGAAACCTTATCCCTTATTTGAACATTTCGGTGGCACGTACGCCATAATCTAAACTTGAAATTCAAGGTCAGAGTCAAAAACCGTCAAAAAAGTTCAAGTCAGTGCATCCGTACGTTGTAATGCAAGTGCAGTGAACATTTAGCCAATAGCGCGACAGGCAAGTCGTGATACTTGCCAGAATTACATTTTGTTAGTAGGAATTTTAATGCTACAGATGTGATTTTTCGGTTCAAAATCAATTTTTTAATTATTTGTGGAGGCAACTGTGCTAGCGACTTATCTGATGTTAAGCGGCCACCGCTGTTTATGGACTTCGGAAGAACAATTAGGGGCACAAGATATTAACCACTGGACATATTGAAACGTTACATCTCATGTTTTAGGAGTGCGAGCGCAGTGGAATGCCATAAACCATTGCTTTGTAATTCATGGTGTTGTTTGATTTTCTCCTGTCTATGAGCGATCGTATCTCTTAATCTCAGGCGAATGGCTTGCAAGTCTCGCCATTCATTGCAATAAAAAAAAAAACACTGTCTTTTTTAAAGAACAGGTCATAGCGTTCAGAGCACTTCCAGGTAGAGGAGTCTTTCCAGACCTGGCATGTGTTTACTACTCGTATCGATAATAAGTTTCTAGCACGACGATAGACTGGTATTCTACCTCATTTTGGGCAGAAAATAAATGCGGCGCATTACAGGTCGCGCCAGTATGTCTTTTTCTACCCCTTTTATCTCCAAAGGAAGACTTTGGCGAATGTGTTTCGAATTTTAAAAGTGAATCGTTTACCCTGCCCATTCGGAATAAGCCAGGGGAGAGGGCTTAGACCAAATATCTTTCACGAGGATACAGTAGTTGATACCCAGAGTGGGGTATTTAATATTGAATTTTCTATGCTGATTTTCTTGTTAATTTATTATTATCAATAATTTAAAGGTTAACATAAAACGGAAATAAACTAGTTTATAATTATAAACACGAATTTAACATAGCTTTTGTCACTGTTAATCAAAGAATATTATGACATATACGACAGTCTCCGTTGCGCAGTTGGTTAGAAGCCAGCTGTGAAACAGGAGGCCGCGATCCCCGCACCGAAACAAATATTTCTGTGAACCACAGGTATTTGTTACGGGTCTGGGTGTTGGAGAGACTGAAAAGTCTCTCGTAATACCTTTTACCCACGACGCAAGACTCGATCTTAGTGTGGGGTTAGGACTTTGTATGTGATTGTTGGGTGTATTCATTTTTTATATTATATCCTATTATCCCTGTTCACTTTTAGTCCGGTTGACTACATCATTTAATTAAACATACCCAACAGTTACACACATACTATACACCCATGCTAAGATACCAAATCCTTTGATGATTTGAATATTTGACAGACGAACATATTTTGTTTCTATTCAGAGATCAATGCTGCGGGTACTCGCTTCCTATCCAGCTTTTTGCCAAATGCCCCATAGAGTATGTCATACAGATTGAATAATTTGTATCTGTAGCAGCTCATATACGACCCACTGCAGAGCACGGACCTCCTCTATAATCGAGAGTATTATTGAGGCAGTTTAAGCCATTTAGTCCACCACGGTGGCCTAGTGTGGGTTGACAAACTTTACATACCGCAGTAATTCGTACAAATCGCTACGGTATGTGGGTTTCCTCACGATGTTTTCCTGTACCGTGAAAGTGCGTGGTGACTCACATGATTCCGAAAAGTCACAAGTGCGCCCTGGGATTGAATCTAACCGTAAACATGTTAGCAGTCGCGTCTATTCCGTTACCAACAATCTACCACGTATTTAATTTCAGTAGTTACGACAATATTTTTTAAAGCTACACCATATAAAAGTATCAAGAGTGTTCAATAAAGGAAACGCAATGGTAGCACTCATCCGCAATGTCACCCCGGCCGGGTTCAACCGCCGAACGCGCACCCGGAGAAAGGGCTCGCGAGTGAATTTTATTGTACATGCTGCTTGCGTATAGCCACGGATGTGCGACCATTACAGCATAAATTATTACGAGGACCATTAATACTATCAAATATTTTTTGTAGTTAATTTTTATTATTTTCTTATATGGATATTGTAAATGTTTGGATTTGTGTAGAATAAAATATTGATAGGAGTTTCATTCAAGGATTGTTTGGGAACGAAAAAATTAAAAGATTTCGATATTATTGATCCCATAAACATCTACTTGTTGGGCGCCAATTAACCATATTAGTTAAAAACTTCCGCAATTCACTTCATTAACACTTTAACATCAATAACAAAATCGTGATTCATATAATATTTAGATTAGTTTAACGGTATTTTGAGCAATTTATTTTTTTACTTTTTTATAAGCTTGCGGCTCGGCATGGCTGCGCCTGGATGCAGATATTTGGAAACATTCTATAACCTATTTTCATCAGGGATAACGTAGAATTCTAATGGTGAAATAATTTTACAAATCGGTCCAGTAGTTTCAAAGTCTATTCAAAACAAACAATCGGATTTTTTCTCTTAGTAATATTAGTTTAGACTTAAGATACGTAAGTGATATTTTTTGCCAGTCGTACCTTTTTTAAATCTATGATATGTAGTGGCAAATATTCATAAAGATTGTTTTTGGATATCTCACGAGTATAATTTAAGACATCTATTCGATGTTGCTAATGACTTTAAATTCTATCATAGCAACTTTCATTTTTATATACTTACACTTAAATTTTTTACGTCGTTTTGATATATGTTATACGGATGCTTAACATTAATTTGACCGTAGGTTTTAAAGTCATTAAATATAATATTAGATACAGTAAAAATATTTTTTTTGAGATTTTTTGTCATGAGTCACGGTGTAAATTAACGAAATTACCAATTTCCTTATTACCATTTTTTATATACAATTTTCGTTAAATTTATGATACTGTACTTATTTTCGGCTGTGTCTACGCACGACATCCGAAAATTAAATCAAAATTGGTTACTCTTTAATTGCCTAACAGCTTCGTATTTATATGTATGGCAATCATAGATGTAAGCAAAAAATGAATGTATTTTTAATGAATTATAAAAATTAATTATCATATTGCGTCCGATCAAAAATATCAAATTAAATGATTAAAGAATATCATTTTAAATGTATAATATATTATCGTGGAGCACAGGTAATAAAAATACTTTCTAACAGGATAGAACGTAGTATTATATACTATTTAGTCATTTATAGACACAGCTATTGCCTTAGGCTAAATGTAAGGCTTTATATAAATAGCGGTTAAGCCTTGGAATATTTATTGCGAGATCTAATAATATACGATGTTTATATACTACTAGCTGATCCGGCCATGCTTCGCTGTTCCTTGGTTATCATAGGATTAATATTATATTCAATTATTTAGCATAATAACTTAACAACTTGTATGCCTGCGCTTGACGTAACTCTCCTACTGTCCTGCTCAATCCCGTCTTAACCCGTCTGTTCCCATCCCGTCCTTTTTCTTCATTATCCATCTCGTCTTATATCGTGCATTTACACTTCGTCCTATCAAATCTGTCAGCTATCCCAGTTCTCTCCCGTACCTCCCACGCTATTGTATCCCATCTCTCCATATCCAAATAGTGTGCCTTATGAATTTGTAACATTAAAAACTTTGATGAACAACTGATTTTGATTATCCATTCAATATTCCATCCCTTATTTCACACCACAATGCTGTTTTTCCAAAAATATTGCAACCGTTACATTTTGTTAGTAATAAAGAGTTGAAATATATTTTTTCATAGAAATAACTTCAGTGGTATTGATTTTCTACAACATAAAATTTCAACCCTTTTTCACCCTCTTTAGGTAAAATATAACCTATGTCACTCAAAGACGATATATTACATTTCTATCAGTGAATTATAGCGAAAGAAAAGCCACTGTAAAAATTTGTGATAAAAGGGACATTCGATCTTGAAAAGAAGTAAGTACTCGTATAACTTCGTACGTGTGAAAATTATGTATTTAATTGTCCTATATTTATGTAGCATATATTCTCCTTAGTTAAAATAATAATTTTCGGTACGCATTATTTGACAACTAATTTAAATGTCAATCCCTTTTCAATAATGTCATTAATTTACATCTTTAAAATCTAAAATACGCCATTAATCGAATATTGTGGATATATGTTGTCGATTCGAAACCTTTATTTAAATACGTTCTTTAATTTGAGGGAAGAGTTTACCGTATCGACGGGGTGAACATTAAATGTTTGACAGTTGCAATCCCATGAACATTTTGTATGAGAAAATGTGAATAAGCTAATAGAAATTCGGAAAACTGGGAACGTGATAAAAAGTATCCTATGTCCTTTTCCTGGTTCTAAGCTACTTCCCCACCAATTTTCAGCCAAATTAGTTTAGCCGTTCTTGAGTTGTAAATAGTGTGACTAACACGACTTTCTTTTATATATATAGATTTGTGTTATTCAAATTAACCATCACTAATGTCAGGAATTCTGCTATTTTTAATGGTCACTATAAACTGTCGTCATTTTCGCAATTTATGAGTTATATTTGATTACTTTATTTTACCTAAGCATTATCGTTAAGCACTTATTGATATCGTTTTAAAATATATTTTTGTGTTAAGAATGACGTCATAAATTAAAGTGTATTACAATATGAAATGATTTTAAACGCAAAAACGTTCTACAGGTTGAACACTTAAGCACCCTGTTAAATAATCTTTCTCTTATTATTGGTAAAAAATTCGTACTTTCGACCTCTCCCAACCAGTTAGTGAGTGCATTGCCCCACAAATATTGCTGCTCAAATTTTAAATTGATTTGTTTTCTCTTTCACCCGGGTGGTTAACGAGCGTGTGTAAGAGCGAGAGAGAAGGTTGCTTAGTCACCAGCGGTTGAATTTGTTTCTTATTGAGGTCCTAATGTGGCAGGCCTTAGGGCAGGTTATGATAAAGGTTACAGAAGATAGGTTGTCGTAGGCTTAGATATAATGACGCGGTGTTCGAAGCATCGTTTATCAATGTGATATGTTTATGTCGTTTGAACGACCCGTTATGTAAATCCAATGGAGAAGTAATTTTAATTTCGTACTCATTTCTTGTTTACTCAAGGTTGTGGTAGACAGGCACCAAATATATTGAAATGAATCCATTAGAAAGCCTTTTGGAAAATTGTAAATAAGTTGTATGGGCAGAAATTTTATTTTGACTTGATCAAATTACTAATTTATTTAAGTATCAAGATGAATATTATTAGGTATATTGAATTAAAACTAGTTTTTAAAAAATTGGTGTAGCCTAGTTTGACTGCCATCTAGCTTGTTAGTGATGTAATGTAATGTAATCTAGCTACACCCATCTAAAATAAAAATCAGACACAATGCACGTTTGTGAAGCGAGAATCCTTGTAGTTCTGGAAAAATCTACTAGAGGGCAGTGTTCTCAAATATTTAAATGTATTGTAAAGTGCAAATTAAAGCTCGCATTTATGTAATGTTGAATGGGCTGCGTTTTGCAACAATTTATATTGTATAGTTTTAATTCAATATTACCATTAAACTGAGCGCAAGTATTATACTTTTTTACTTGTAAGTATTATGCTTATACAAATTTAACATTTTTTTGTCAAGATACAAAATGTCTCTATTTAAATTCTTATTCATAAAATTTGATTTGCTGTTTTTGTCTGTTTACAATTAGTATGTAAGGTTTTATTTTCATTATTGGTAATTCTGTAGGCCTACGCCTTTTCATTCTAGCTCACGGTTATAGATGAGTCCCACGATAAACAGTTGGTGATTTTGAGCTGATACAGTACAGTTCTTTTATTTCCGGGGTAATTGAAATAAATAGATGAATTATATTGCCCGGATTTTTCAAACTACGAATGTGTTTGAAGGAGGTAGAGTTCCTATTCTAGATTTAAAACCCATGCGGCATTCGCAAATCTTTTTCACCGAATAGAATATAGCAGTAATGCTGTTAATCCATGCTAGTTTTGCGTTTTTTTCATGCGGTTACCTCGCTTTTTTATGCCGTAGTCAATATTGGCTACTGGACGACTCTACCACTTGGGAAATTCATAATCATTACATTCTGCCATATAAAGTTCAATGCTAATGATATGTTTTTTAAATAATGGCACGGTTTAATGCAATGCCCTACAAGCCATCTGATGGTATGTGCATTGCTGCATTGCAATGCAAATATAGAATGCAACGGCAAGAGCTACTTATTTTTACAATTTAACGTGAAATACTCTGGCGTTTTTGTGGTTCTGAGATCGCGAAGTTGAATAGGAGAATTTTGATATCTAATGACAAGAGTATCGTACTGGTGTTAGGAATTTCAATTCGAGAGGTCTGGTATACATAGGTATAAGTCCTGTTACTCTGTACATTCTTATGAGAGTTTTGAAGTTCATATATATTCTATTTTGTATTAGCTTAGAAGATGGATATTTAAATTAAAGACGTACATACATAAACATCCTGCCTTTTTTTCCAGAAGGAGGTAGACAGAGGTGCAACTAGGACATCCACATTTCACCCTATGTGTTCCGTCACACGATGTGATAGAGGGCGAGCTTATCGCCATATTGGGCAAAAATTCCTGACTCCAGGTGATAATGAATAGAATAATCCAATATGACTTTGTCTGACCCACGATTCGAACTTGAGACTTCAGCTTTGTAATCGTATCGTGTTTTAACTGCGCCAAGGTATTCAAATACAATAAAAACTATTGAAAAGTAAACAGCTATATTCGTCAATACTAATACAGGAAAACGAGATATTTTGTCGAGAGAATTATATACGAGGCGAAGATTTTACGATCTTCACCAGCTACGAAACAAATACTTGATACTCAGAGTAAAGTTCACTCAGGGCAAGAAGCAAATTCATGGCCTCTGTTTTCAAAGTCAGCTTCTAAATGTCTCCACAAAGATTTTCAAATAACAGTAATCACACCTAGCAATTTTGGTTTTCCAAAGGATAGGTTGTTAAGAGATTTTAAAAGCCAAAATGTTTACATCAACAATATATTTACATCCCAAATTATGGTGCTTCTAAAAATCTGGTTTTTCAAGTTGGATGTCCTAACAACATGATCCCGGCTCATCTTTTTCAGTAACTGTTTTTATAGAGTCCATACTCTTCACTCTGTCTCTACAATCTCATAACTCTGTACTAGAAATTAATATCACAATCTCGTCTGGTATAATAGTGTCATTGAAATCGGGATGGTTCCATGTGTGATTTGACCTTTATATCCTTTATTCTCGTAGCTTTTGTGACCTTTATGCTTCGTCGGTTTATATTAATAAAGTAATAATAACCCCTTGTTAAGAGTGACATTTGGGAAGACATTGCGTCATGATTTACTCATCTTATTTGTTTACTATTTAATTAGATTTCTCAAGAAATTACGCGAACTACTACACTCTAAAAGCACGTATTTATACAAAGAATCTCACAGACGAACACTCAACCGAACGTATACAGTATTTACAAACACACACAGCCAGAAGGAATACGTAAAAAATATACAAGAAACCTTTTTCTAAGAATAAGCGGGACGGAGTGCGGATCTTATTTTTCTCGCGGACGTTTCAGTCGCTCTTGGTGGGGAGGGGGGGATGAGGCGCTGGAGCCAGGAGTGTGGGACCTCCATCCCCCCTGCAATAATACTGCGTCACTATTTTGCGCCATTACCTACACTCGCTTCCTCTTCTATAAGTAGCATGGCCTTTAGCACGTAACTGTGCGAAACTTACGAGTTGTCGATTGTGTGGCGCACGGTTTGACGTTGCGTGGCATCGATTACATTAATGGCTTTTATTGATTACCGAGTTATTTGACCTCGATTATCGATTACGTGACGTGTTTGTTTCGGTTTTATTGTTTTGAGGCTTAGACGTGTTTGGTAATAAACAAATAAGGTTTTTGTTTAATGTTATAAGTGCCGAATAAAAAAAACATTTTTTATTTTGATTTTTGCCAAATTATAAGAATGGAGAATAATGATTACGAATAATTTATCAGGTTGAGGCAAGTTCTTAAACAGAACCAGGTATGTTAAACGCGATACTAAGACATACGAAATGAAAGACGAGATAAAAAGACAGAGGGAAGGAAACGAATTTATATAAACGTGTTGCATTGATATTAAGCAGAGATTCATATTATAGTCCAGGCCTATTAAAGATAGAAGCACTTTAATCAATTATTCATACTTGTATTATTAGCTTACGCAATCATTTAATGTATTTGATCATATTTATTTCCATATATTAATATCTGTTTTATGAACAAACTGCTACGTACGCATAAATACTAATATTTTATGAAGATCACCTAAGGTAAACAAAGGAGCAAAATTTTTTCCTATTTCTAAATAACTAAAAAAAAAAACGAAAATGCAACATGAAATCGTATTTTTATATACATGAAAGCTTGGCGATATAGTATACTAGAGTAAAAAATCTAATAACATGAATTGGAACATAAAATTATGAATATAAAGTCTTTGAAAGCTAAGGTGTTATTAATTTGGATATAAATATTCAGCATAGTAATATTTATAATTATAACAAATTCGATTCCTGTATATAATAAATGAAACGAACTAAATCTGTATAAATAAATGAAGTATAATATAAGGTGCGAGCCCTGCATGGTTACGTGCTAAGTCCCCAGGATTTCGAGTACCAGCGCTCGGTGGAGCCGCTTTATATGTGTTGAACTGTACCAACTCGTTGCTTGTTCAGTTTTAATACATATCTATCACGTACACGTATTAGAACCAGGAACAACTATTTTATGTGCATAATTATTTGAAATTGGAACTCTATTTTTTTTTGTTTGCTGCCAGTTTGTTTTTTAATGTATATTTTGAATTATTTAAAATAAGTGTTGTATTTTTTGTTACCAGTAATTTTTTTATCAAATAATGCATATTTCGAATGAGTTTAAGGTGTTCTATTTTTCCACCAGCCAGTTTTTTTAATACATGTTCTTATCTTATTTCGTATGTAATCGAAATTTATGTTACTCTACCTATCAGTAATAAATAGCTGTCTAAGTTTGTATATATGTTAAGTACTTTACGTTACTAGAATGAAAAGAGGAATTAAAATTATTAAGATTTATTCGTTGTCCAGCAAATGACTAATCAGGTCACCTGATGGTAAAAGATCACTGCCATGCATGAAGTCCACAATGCTTGGATCATGGATGTGTTACCTGACCATCAAATTGAGAGGGGAGCGGGAAGGATAAAGTATGGGAAAAGGACCGCGACAGCAATGCAACTGCTAAAAATTCGTTTTCCTGTGAGATAGTAGTATGGCCCAGACAAGCTTGCCCATTCATACTGAGTCATGACTGAGAACAGCGTGGCTCTACCACTTTCAAAATTTCGTTCAAGAGTTTCGTTTCTCAGTTGTTAATAATTAGATAGGTCACTATTTAAACATCCCTTTTAAGTACAAATTAATAATTTTTGTAATAATATTTATTTTATTTAAATCAACATCAGTACTTTGTACAGACTTTGAAACTCTAAAATGGGTAAGATTTCATTAAACGTACGCGTTATCTCGCAAGAGAGACTATTAATTCCGTCTACTCACAAATTCAGCGGATACCTAGTCGGCAAACATTGTTAAGCTTTAATAAAACTCCCGGAATAGTTATGTATAGCAGACTGGAAATGCAACTATCTGCTCTGGGGACATCTAAACATACCTCCACAGATATAGGCTTGGAGACAAAGTGGGTACCATTTGACAAGTCGCTCGCAACTTTCACCTGTGCCACAATGTCCATTTCTGTCTCGTAGGGCGCGCCCCGTCCACGGTCGTTATAGAACAAGAGTAATGTACGTAGTACCGCGTGAGAAATACGAAGCGGTGGCAGCAGAAAAGGGATTCAGTTACTGGGGCGGGTGTGAGGCGACGGTCCTTTGATTCTGGCGAGATTAAACGTGCGGCAGACGGTGGCGCCTCTATCGATTGTTGTTGTAATTACAACGCTATCCTCGCCCAGTCGCAAATGAAATTGTTCCGGACAGAGCTAGCTGTGGATGCCAACGTGTTGTTACACTCGGCCGGGCCGGCACCGCGCGCATTTTGAACTCTATGCCGGTCGGTAAAGTGTCACCCAGCGGCACTTGCCCACTCGCCACGTGTACACATACACTTGCGGGTGCATTATTGCATACGACGTAGTATACAACGTTTTGATGAAATTCTAACGAAATGCTTTTAGTGGCTTCATGTGATTTAAAACCTTCCGTGCTTATACAGTTTTTAATATTGTATTTTTATTCATTAACAACAATACTTCACCTGTTTCTACCATTATAGACGTAAACATCAAACAGTATCGTTTGATATCAAACATACAAGATGATACGCAAAAACATTAATAGTAATAGTCGTATCAAAAATATTTATTGCAAATGTACAATAATTTATTATTAAACTGCTCTGATTTAAACCAACTTGTAAATTTTGTAATAATTCACTACATTGTAAACTGGTTTTGAAAAGAGCAACACTAGAGTTTCTTGCCCGTTCTTCTCTAGTGAAAACCGCTTTCCGAACCGGGTGGTAGATAAAAAAAAATGACTGAATCTAAATGATGTTGAACATTTTAATGGATTCAATAAATTATTTTCATTTTCATTTTCATTTTCATTACTCAACAAAGAATAAAAGAACAGTGTCATATACTGAAACTGAAATAGCATTGAAATGAGAGCGACACGACTGCGCACTAACGACAATACGACCGCAAATCCACATCTGATTTCAGAATACGAATGGGAACGAAGGGAGGAATCCAATAAACATTGGAAACGTAAACGTACGTATCTACGTGAACGTGACGTAGACGCCTACATCGCACGCATGCGTAGTACATTCGGACAGAACAAACAGACAGTACCAATTTCAATTGTAGAAAAAAAATAACCAATTCCAAATGGAGAAGGCTTCGCGGCGACCAATGGGAGCGCGCACAGTCGTAATGCCAACTGTGTGGGCGGAGCGAGTGATATCTAGCATTGGAATGTTCGTTGTATTTGTTTTGCTGGATCCGAAGGCTTTATTGCTTTGAGTTTGAGCCTCTTTCCCCTTGAGGGTGGCGGCGGCGGAAAGCTCGCTACGGTTTTGGGATGAGACGATTCACATTATGTACGGACCTTCGCACGAATACAACCGACATTTGAATGCGATAGGTACGAATGTTTCAGCATTCGAGATCGCTGAACGCTTACATAGAGTTTCGATTACATAGCCACCAAAGAGAAAATTGACAAAGCTTTTAAGCCGGAAAAACCTGTTTAAGAATTGACATAATAATGAAATTAAGGAGTGTCGCGGCGCGGACTTTATGAAACTGTGAGTATTGATTTTTCGATAGGGAAAAAACGAAGGCAACGATCTATGCAGATCTGGAGTGCTCTCGGCACATCAGATGGCACCGTCGGGCAGCCTCGGCAGACAATCGAACGGTGGGGGGCGCCCCCACCGGAGGTCGGGGAACTTGCAAAGATTATGCGCTCTCGCCGCGAAGAACCATAAGTAGGCTTCAACACGCTTCCACAAACCGATGCCGAATATTCATCCGATACTATTTACTGCTCAAACTGTTTGTGAAACTTTTTTGTGTGCTTTGCCTTGTTTGTTTTTAATACTTAAATTCATTTTTAGAGCAAAATCAATCATTATTATTGTTTAAATCTGTCCGTATTGAGTAGAGTCTTTAAAATTTGCTTGAAAATCTGGAGCAAATACGTATAAGGATGGCTTTCAATATTTTGTGCAATATTCAGGGAATTTAGGCATTATAAGCATAATTTTATCTTAGTTATAAATGCAGAATAAACTTGAACCTGCAAAGTTTTAATTCCTTAATACTCAAAAATATTTAATTCTGCAATAATTAAGTATGATTTTACGGCTATTTATATACAATCAGAGTTTTCATTGTGTACGTTCCAGTTAATAGTATGAATTATACACATCAATTAGTAAATCAACACGCATTAATTTAACATAATGAAATTAATTTGATATCGGTTACTAGGAATTGCTCATCTATATCTATCAATATTTCCCACTACTCCAATATTGACACAAATCGTTAAAATTTCTCCACTATTCCCCACTATTAAATTAACAATTCAACGTCATGATTAATTAATGTGCCGTCTAATCGGATTAATTAATTGGCGACATTAAGACAGCACGCGGACCGAGCGTTTCTTCAATACGTTATCTATGTTGCTATCGATCCGGCGGCGTCGACTTCCCATTCTCGAAGTAAAACACGGCGGGAAGGAAACCGCGGGATAAACCTCCCCCTACCGCACCATCCCCCACCCGATCTTTACGTTTCAGGAATAAATATTTCAGAGCGTGTGCTTCGGAAGTTAGAGTTATGTATCGCCCACCCCAGCGGTAACAATCTGAGAATGAGAAAAGCTTGCTTTACTTTTACACAAGTTCGCTTTTATGTGTTTCTCTTCTATAATGTATACTGGATTACTTTGCGTTTCTACGTTTGCTTATGAGTTAAGTTATTGAGCACTTTTCTGACTTTTCGGTGTTATATTCGGAATTTATTATTTTTCACTTTAACGGTGAAACGAAATATAGTGAGAATTCTAAACTTAAAATATTTGCGATGTCCTCCAATTGGGACTATTCTATCATGGTGGACTGCAGTCTAAACTCTTCTTAATCGAAGAGACGATTTGTGTTTTTTTTTATTACAGTGAATGGCGAGACGAGCACGCCGTTCGCCTGATGGTAATAGATACAACTGCTCATAAACAGTACCAAACAACACCTTGAATTATAAAGCATTGCTTGGCATTCTACTGCGCTCGCCATCCTCAGACATAAAATGTTAGTCTTAATATGTACAGTAGTTACTCTGGCTACAATATCCTTCAATACGAAACACAACAGAGCATTCAAACTGCTGCTTGGCGGGAGAAATAAACATTGCGGTGGTACCTACCCAGGCGGCCTCTCACATGTGAGACCTACCACCAGTAAACATTATTTAACAATCAGTTTACGGGAATTGAAAAAGTCATGAATATTTTTATAGATAGGCAAACAGCGCGAGGAAAGAATTTTTCCTGAAAGTTTGAAAATAAAAACAAATGAAGGCTCCTGATTTGCACTGGGTAAGCTTGGTGGACTAAGTTTTAATTGTTTTTAGTCATAAGGGAGTACTATGCATATCAGTTGGTAAATTTAAATGCATTTCTATTTTATATGGAACACCTGTGTTTATTACCTTTACTTATATTTTTCAGATGTACACTATTAGCATATATTTATTGTAATAATGTTTTTTTACCCCAATTAAAGAAAATAAAATAAAAATAAAACATCTATATGTTGTACATGTTTATTGTTTGGAGCACAGAAACCTTACCTTATGAGATCATGGTAAGAGTACTCTTCAAAGATAAAAACGATTAATTACGGAAGTTTCCCTATCGTACGATTGATACATTTGTAATTTGGGTCAATTTAATAACGCAGGAAGTGGGATGTGCACATCGTGAACTTGAATTCAGAACTTTAAGACATTTTTTTTCTTAACTGTTTCTAAACGTGAAATATAGGTCAAATAGGCTGAAATTATTTGTGACTGCCTCGGCGGCGTAGTTGTACTACGGTAGGGTTCCAAACTGATGTCTCGGGTTCGAATCCCAGGTCGAGCAAAGTGACATTGGATTTTTCTATTCATTATTAGCCCGGATTCAGGAATTTGTGCCCGATATGGCGATAGATTGGCACCCTATCACATCGTGGGACGGAACATACCAGTTAAAATGTGGGTGTCCTGGCACCTCTACTTACCCCTTCTGGGAAAAAAACCGTGAGTTTATGTATGTATTTGTATTTACGTCGATGTTGAGGACAGGTTTCATTACTGATATTGTAAGCAAATCGAATTAAAATAATGGCAAGAGCTATTTACAATTTAATTTTTTTCTTAGTATTGTGTTTCTGTACTTTCCGAGAATCGCTTAGATTCTTCCTGTTTGTTACTACATAGTTTTATAAGTGACACTTGATTAATGAAGCAATTATTATCATTTAACAACTTTATATATAAGACCTGTTGGGGTCGACTTATAAGCGATAGAAGCGTCAACTAACAGCCATAGCAAATTCATCCGTATCTCCACAACTGAATGCGCATATCTCTATCTTACAAAATGACTTGCGAATTCGCGCGCATTCTGCGTTATACGCGCGTCTACGGGCGACTGGCTATTTGCATTATTGCTACATCTCTAAAATCCCAAGTTCGATACCAATGAAATTAAAATGTGAACATCTAGATCAGTGGTTCTTTACCTTTTAGTCGTGAGGGACTATTTGACAAAATTTCTGTTTAACCATTGATCTCTCGGTTTCTTGACTGTTAATAAAGTGCAGAAAAATAAATTAATAAAGGATTTTTCCATCTATCCATAAATCAAATGTTGGGATGTCTCCAGGAACCACCAGTGGTCCGCAGACCACCGGTTAAGAACCAACGATCTAGCTGCTATACTGAACTATCCGCGTACTTATAATATAGAAAGTAGTTTTCCAATGCATTGGAAAACCTCTTTTTTTAAGTACCTTTTAAGTACGAGATAATAGAAAAATATTGTTGAAACATTATAATATTTTTTCTACTTAAAATATTATCGAAATTTGAATGAAAATAAAAAAATAATAATTTAACAATTTGTAACTGAATACCTGATACTATTTTTGTTTTATATAGGTATGTTGCTAGCGGACGTGCGATATTAAACATAAGTTATATCTGATATGCAATAAATGCGTAGTATTAAAAATACACTAGAGAATAGATTATCCAAGTACATATTAACATTCACACACTTGTGCGTAAATTTCATTGTTATAGTTTAATGTTAGCGATAAGAGCACAGATAAGGGTTCACCTTGTGCCGTGGAAAACTTACGCAACGGAAACTTGAACGCAAGATATGGGCAAATTATAATCAATATGCAGAAATGAGCTAGCTCGTACCGTCTCACTCATTGCTATATCGAACGCACTTATGTATATTTTATTGTTATTTCAAGTGATTCATTGACGTAGGTCCGGTATTTGAATAAATATTATCAATTATGTATTATGATGACAAAAGATGGACATTAAGAAGAGGCCTACTGACCAATGCACTGGTATTTCGTCGATTCTTGTCTATTCGCAAATTTTTAAAATTCGTACAAACAGCCCCATTATTGGTCTTGCTGTACCGTCGATTTATTTACATTTTTTAAAAATGAAATTCTAGTTGTATGCAGAGATAATATGATTTAGCGGGTTTAAGCACCGAGTCCATTATCACGCAAGGATTATTGAAATAGAAAAATATATAAACACAATTTATAGATATAGTGTTACAGAAAACTCATTCATTGTTTCCTATGACTCCCATGTTCAAAAATAGGAATAATTTTAATAAAAGTACGTTAGTTCAATGAAGGCTGAGGTTGACTTCTTATTGTAGGTTCACTGATGCTCCTGAGTAATATAAAAAAGAGCTATTCTAGAATAAATATTTTCCCAAATGTGCTTGTTTACTTTGACTGGACTATGACTCAAGATACAGATCAAGAGAACTTAGTAAATAGAATATCATACATCTAATTAATTTATGTAAGACGATGAGTGAAGAATGGTTAGTATCCAAGGTTTTTGGTGCTGCAAATATCAATATGCATGCATAAAGACAACATCATATTATAGAAAATGATAAATTCTTAATTGTGTTTTTCTCAACGAAAAACTAAAGTCTGGGAAGGGTATATGACTTGATGACATCCATTGTCGTATCCGACAACAGCGACTCCCTTTAACAAATGCCTGTCTCTCTTCTTTGGTGGTAGCAGATATGGCTAGCAAACCAAACTTAGGTTTAAATAGGTGATTGTGACGAGGTACAGTTGATGAATTTATGTTTAAGTGAATATATAATATGAGCAAATTAAATTGTACAGAAATCAGATTTTAAAACTGATGTTAGTTCTTATCTTAATACTAATGTATGAAATTTGGAGCAATGCTTGCGTTTGCGACCCTTAGTTATTATTATATGGGCTTGAAATGTCAACATAATTGTATATTTGTTTATTATAGATAATAACTAAGATACTAAGCATTCACCGGTGTTTAAGTTTGAATATGCGAATTTAATGAATTTAAAGTAATAATAGTTACAAGTATTATTAAACTTAATTTCAATTCTCAATGATTATATCAATTTAAATATTCCTCATTAATACATGCAAAATGATTTTATTGGAAAAAACATATCAATTTAGTATGTCACTTTACGTTCATGACGTCTATTAACTAATGTAAATTTAATGAAAAGCTACATAAGTACTTACTCAATTAAAAACCAGTTTCCAACAATTGCACAAGTGATTATCCGCAACAATGAACTAAATAAATAAAGTTCGAATACGTATTTATACCAGTAACAAATGGACGCAATAGAACGTTTGATTTCGTATGCAATTCCTAATCTACTACGCACTAGGCGTCACCTCAGTGCACATTACACTGGCCGCAAGAAGCTGCGAATACCTGTCGAAGGAAAATTCTATACCGATGCCTTTAGAATACAAATATATACGCTTCCTTTACATATTTCATTTAATTACGATGTACTGTCAATTGAGAGTTCTCGTCGATATCACTACTATTGTAATTTGTATGATGTCATTCAATAGACTAGCAAATATTATATGATTTCTCGCGATTGATTACGACTTGGGGTTCTTTATTAATCCACTCGATGCACGGTGGTATGATTATGATTTAAGACTTTAATTTTCAAATGTTCTTTTAACGTAACATGAGTCACACGTATTCCCGAAAGGTTAGGAAAAGGCAGATTCTGAAACATTATGAAAAACATTATAACATTATTAACATGATTTAATACTTAAAAATTGTCAATATTCATATCCAGGTCGAAAGTCTTGTTCTTCTAGCTTCCTTTATCACACAGTTACCTAAGTTCGGTTCTACGAGACTTTTCACCCATGTTGCAGGATTGTTTGGGTTTCAATTTTTCGACTGGTTTCTGATTCGCAAATTCTGTTCTGAGCCGTCAAGCTATGGAATTGTTTATCGCATTTGCGTTTCACGCATGTTCCTTCTTTAGGATTATAGATCCTAAGTGCTTCCGCCGTAGTGTGAAGAAACATCTTAGCAGGCCGGCATGGGACTGCCGTCTGATGCCATTCGATACTCTGCCTGGACAGCATTTGCCCTTACCATCAGGTGCAGTGCAGTCATTATGCCGTGCCAGTATAAAAAGACCCTTTAAAGTATCTCAGGCGGTTGGTAGGCTTTACATTGTTCAAAATTCTTGTGAAACTTCACAGATATGCAGTTTTAAATCCAGTTTGAAAGTATCAGAACATTTTATCAGAGAGTATTCGTAGTATTTTTGCGTAACTAAATTCTACTATAGCCACTATAATTTACTATTTGTATGGTTTAACAGTAGTTGCATATACAGCACGTGCGTATAGCGTGTTTACTATCGAGTCGTAATCGTAACATTGACTCACTACTACAGACTTGCTCTCAAGACATATCGTGGGACCCTGATCACCCAATATTTTATTTTTTGAATAAAGTAATAACTAAAATTATTTTGTAGAACAACGGAAATCTAGTTTGCATAGATCAAGAAATAAGGATATTATGTCGAGAAGATTTTGAATTTTTATCTATTTTTTGTGTCTCAATATTCCAATAATGGATAATGATGAATGATGACTTGAGATGAGGCTTAGTTGAGATCAAGTATAATGACCATAATTTACCATACAATATAAATTTTAAAAATTAAATTATTGTATTATATTATTTTTATTTTATCTATACCTTAAGTTTAGGATATGCTTTCATACTTTCTAATGCTTTGTTATACTTGGTTGTAATATCATATCATATTGTTTTTTTTGTACCTATAAATAAATAAATAATAAATAAATAACACCCAACAGTCACATACATAGTCCTGACCCTACACTAAGATCGAGTCTTGTGTCGTGGGTATCAGGAACTACGAGAGACTTATAAGACCTATATAAGTGTTAGTTGTTTTTTGATGTTTGAATGACATTATGTGAGTGTGTGCATGTGTGTGTATGTGTGTGTAAGTAAGAATGTGAGTAATACTTGACCTGGTACTACGCTTAATTGAGATTGTCTCGTCATTCACAGTAATGTTTATAAAACGGCACACGGTACTTTAAATAAATTATATACAAATAAGGATGCATGTCTGTTCATATTTTACATTGTGTTTGGCGTAAAATAAAGTGCGCATTTAATATATTATGTACACACCATATTCATCTGTTTTGTGATTGACACCATAAGCCATGTCCTTCTTGATTGTCCGTTGCCTTGAAGACGCCCAATTTTCAGCAATGGAACTAATTAAATACATGAAGAACACCCAACAGTCACATACATAGTACTTATCCCACAATAAGATCAAGTATCAGGTATCAGGAACTACGAGAGACTTTTCGGTCTCACAAACACCCAGAACCGAAAGAAATATTTGTTGGCCTTACAAACATTTCTCTCGGTGCGGGGATCGAACCCGCGACGTCTCGTTTCACAGGCGGCGCCCAACCACCTGCGCCCCGGAAGTTGTCAAAACTCCTGAAATGAAGACGATAATTCCACATTTTTAAATGGAATTTCATTTAACGTTACCTTTCTGTCTTAAATCTGAAAGGCTGAGAGAAAGGTAATCTATTTACCGTTTTGAGGTTTTGTAAAATAAGTACCTAAAGCGAGTGTGATATAATTATTTCAGCTATTTATTAATAATTTTTGTAATAATGTATATAATACAGAAATCCAAATGGTGTATTAAATCTGTGACGTCATACTTTTTGCACACTTCAATCCATTAAGATATGGTATACGAGTATACGTAATAAATTTAAATAACATTAAGTTATGACGTTTGTCGTAGATTTATTTTAACTATTGAAGTTGTACAATAAAATTTATTACTGTCGTTAATTATAATTAGTCACACATTAATCATATTCTATGATTGTAAATGACGTATTGGCGATAAAAAAATATTAGTACGTTTTTATTATTATTTAGTATTGGCTATAATCAACATTGAGTAGATAATGCATGACCAGGGGTTTAGTACTTATATTACTATAAATGTAAATGTTAGTTTGTATGTCATCTTTTCTCACTTGTGGTCGGTCTCTTATATGTGAGAGACCGCCTGCGAAGGTTACGCTGCAATGTCTATTTCTGCTGCCAAAGAACAGTGTAAATGCACTCTTGTGTTTCGATTTGAGGGACTCGGATTTTTTTCAAATTTTGTACAGTGTCATCTAGGGTAATCATAAATGTGTGGGTAAAATGAAATACCATGTCGATATCGCCCTGTATATTAAATAAAAATGTACAAAAAATGTAATTTGTCTACTTCCTAGATTTAGATGTTAAGTATTGAACAGTTTAAAGATATGAATGCAGACAAAAATATTTTTTTGTTTCACACTTATCAGAGAGCGATTTTTTGTCAATTGGTTTATTTTGTGTCGGACACATTGAGATGCAGTTTATTGAGAGCCGGCTATAAAACAAGCGGTAGTGAATTCGGTTTCCGCGTCGAGATAAATGTTTGTGCGACTCACAAACATTTCTTTCGGGTCTGAGTATTTGTGAGACTGAAAAGTCTCTTATTTTCTGATATTTACTATCATTGACAAATATATATATATGGACAGGAAATAATTCCAAAATAATCCGTAAATTGTTCAAACGTAAGTGATGCGATGCTCCAGTGTTTCTCTAGTGGAGCGCTACGGAAATTAGTCGTCCCTCGCAACCATTTTGGAAATACTTGCTTGTACTATGATAGAAAGCTTAATAAAAATAAAGATAAAAAATTCTTATCACCTTTTAGACGAAATTTATTACATGAAGTTAATTTAATATTTATTTTAGCGTGATATTCACGGTCATCTTTTTGAAACTTTGGTACTGAAGAGCCTATCCTTAGTTTTTAACCAATGACCAAAACATAAGACTTATACCATAGAGTGGCATCATGACAAGGCGACTCTTGGTTATATTGATCTATGTTAAATATATAATTGAACAAGCGGAAGGGAAATTACGTCATATGTCGTGAGCCTCACAAATAATTATGTTTATCGATAGTTGTTATGATCGAGACGTCTACAATAATTTATTAATACAATTGTATTCCAATGCAAATTGTGTTTTTGCATAGATTTATTGCATTTTTATGTCCATTTTTATTAAGTCTAAGTAAAAGATTTGAAATACTTAAAACGCGGCTGTGTGCTGATATGAAATATACAAAAAGCCCAAATAAAATATTGCATATAGATCGAAAATTTCTTTTAATGCTTTGCTCACTTTAGGATTCAGACCAAGAGTATCACGGTTATTAATCGATAGATAACAAAATGCGTTTAAGTCATTTATTAAATCAAATTTATTTTATATCTTTTACTTTCTGATGTTATATTTTAAGAGGAGAAAAAAGAACTACGTATGTAATAGTAAATATGGTTGTGTTATTTTATTATTCATACAAAATATTTTATTTCAGTATTGTCTATTAGCAAAATACTTATTATTTGAAAATAATATTTAACATAATATTCTAAATAGTACGCAAAGTCCATTAATCATGATTGAAGTATACATATTAAAATATTTTGATCTTAAGAAAAATGCAAATAATATCAAATCCGTCTTTAGATGCAAAAACGAAACAGATAAGCCTCAATCAGCCGGATTAAATTGTAAGCGTAAAATATTTTTAAAGGCAAACATTAGACGATTAATAAAACCGTTTCTCGAGCATCCAGCCTTGAAATAGATAGAAAATGTAACACAGATAGAGGAAAAGTAAAGAATGATCGCAACATGAGCCAGCACGTGGAAGAAAAATAACGCTCATTCCCCCACTACGGCCGAACGTACGGAATAACTTTAGCAATTTGGGCTTGAATTGCTTTCGGGAACAGATTGTGTCTGCGTCTACATTGTTATTGGTGACCGTGCTATGTCCGTAATGGGCGAATCAGTCGCCTTTGAATACTGGAATTTTAATAGTCTCGAAAATATTGGAAATCAGGAGGAGTTATGTCATCATTGTGTACGCCACATTGCTTGGAAATTGTATGGTCTTCCTTTGATTATTGAATGATTATTGATACTTATGTTTTTTGTCGTAAGCGACAGCGTTTTAAATGTTAGCATATTCTTCGCTTAAATATTGTGTTGTATCATGATATGAGTTATTTTATATTTGTAACAAAATCAATACCCTAGTCGGTACTTTACGATGTATATTTTCTATTCTATAATTAGAACAACGAAATATTAGTTGTCTAATTATGTAATGTTGGGATCTATAAAGTTTCCAATCTTGAAATATATTTCAGGTTTCTAGTATGGTAAAATTTGTTAGCTTGTTTATTTTTAGAACCAGATAAGAAAGGAATTCATGAAATTTACCAATAGGGTTGTGAGGTCTTTAAGATGTGAATGGGGATTTAATACAAATAAATAGATTTAGATATTTGTCTAAGCGGTAACTAATCGCCATATGTTATTATTACTATGAATTAATATTATATCAAAATTGGAGTAGTTCATAAATATACAAATATACATACATATACACCCAGAAAATTTGGTTCGAGTATTTGGGTATGCACTTACATTTCAACAAGACAACGGGACTCCTTCGGTAACGTATCGTGTTTATGCCCGAAGGATGGCCAACATAGCGCTGTATTGATGTCTCAGGGGAAGATACGAAAGTTGGTAGTCTCACAACATTAAACGAGCCTAAATAAATTAGGTGTAAGTGAGCAGATTGAGCAGTAAAGAAATCCTAATATCGACCGGGATTACCATTCAATATATCTAATATCTCTCGTATATTGTTAAAACCTGACTTCAGCAAGAGTTGAAAAGCTCGTAAATAAACTCTTAGCCAATTCAAAGTCATAAAAACTAACCCCAATCTATATCCAAACACGACCATGACGCGGCATTAGATATTTATGTCAAAAGGTTTTGTAAGACAGAAAAATCAGCGGCGATGACTGGACGATTCCAGTCGGGTTGCGTTCCTAATCCCGAACCCTTCCCAGCAATATGATTTGCGTCAGTGGAGATGCGTTCAGAACAGATCACCGGTAGGTAACCGAGTGGAAAAAACGCTACTCATCTCGACCGTTACCCAACTCTCATTTGGATTCGAGTGGCGTCGGCACGAGATGTCTCTGCTTCAATAAAACTGAAACAATGGCTGATAGTAATCCGTTTTTAGAGGCACACTTTATTGATGACGTAAAAATGTACTAAAGGTTACTGATAATAACAATAATAAGTAATATCAGATGCTACGGTTTATATTTTCGTTTCCCGTTTGATCTAGCGTATCTCATCATTTTAACAAATATATGCGAAATATATACTAAATATGTTAAAGTGGAAATTTTTGATTGCATGTTTGCATTGAATAGGCTTGAAAACTGCTGAACCGAATAGGAAAATTCTTTCACTATTAGAATGTTTTCGTAAAAGTGGATCTGCACCCGGGCGTAGACTGGCCGGGCCGCTAGTTATAAAAATAAAGTAGCTGATTGTACAAGTCTAGTACATTACTAGGACAATAAAACGCAGGCACCTGCGTTAATGTTATTCGAAGGCGTCCGACCACGAGGTAGGTAATGTTATCATTCCATTAATTACAACAACCCCCCTTGCTTTTTAAAAGTAAATTAATCCGATTAAGGGGGAATCGAAGAACCCGCTCCGTCCGAGTTTATTCAGCGAAGTTTCTTTGGAATAATTATTTTTTGTAATTAAATCCATCAACACGATTTTTTCCTAATGATTCTCCCGTGGGAGGGAGTTGGCTTACCGCTGTGGAGGCGTCTTTATTTTTTTCTATTATTCGAAGTACATTGTCTGTATTTTGACACCAGTATGAATGTAGGCTTATAAATATTGTGGAGTTAATTAAAACTTTTTATGCGTATTAAAAATAGCTTACGTTTAATTACTTGGTTTATTGTGTTGCCAGTTTAATTTTAACTGTCGTCAATAAAATATATTAGTGAGTAGATTTTAGACAAGTTAAAATGCATCTTGAGTTATGTAACGTGTTTAAACTTAAAAGTATACATATTTTTTAAATTTAACGTAACTAAGAACAGTTGCAAAACTAGCTTCATTAGTTCTCTTAAAATAATTTGAAACAGTGCAGATATATTCTACATGCCAACGATATCATAAAATATTAAAGTTTAATGTATTCATAAAATATTTTCACAACTTTTTTTACTGGTGGATAAGTTAATATTTATTTTGGTTAAGTTTGTAAAGAGTGAAATGGAATAATTAATAGAGGAATATACTGTTAATTATAGACACTGCTTGACTGATTAGAAATAAATTATTGAACACCACAAAAAATGGTACCACTGACGTCATAAGCATTGAGTCTTAATATTTGTATAATTTCTTTTAATAACAAAACGGCTTCCCTCCCCGGTGTTAATGATATCTCGCTTTTAAAGGCACATCATTTACTTACTGTTGCGAAAATTAATTGAAATGAGTTTTGGCGATGAAAAGATGCCGGCATAAAAGAACGGTGGCCGCTAGGTGTCGCGTAGAGATAACTTGTACATTTTAATTAATTATTTTGTGGCCAGGAATTTGTTTGCTTTCACATCTAAAGCAGTATTGAAATGTTTTTTGAATTAATATTTTGATGGATGTTCTGAATAATTATTATTTTTTATGGGAAGTAAATTATCGTTTTATACAAAACCTTTTCAGTCTTAATTGCGGTTCTTAACTTTTGTAATTATTTACGTTCGTGTATCGATGTCATAAGAACGAAATATGTTTCTCGTCAATATCACTCTTTTATAGACAAACCAAATACACAATAGAATTTGGATTTTCAACATGCAGAAAATGTCAAAATCGTGAGTCGAAGTAAAACAAAAATGCCAAAATTATTGAATAGGGCTCCCGACAAACCTAAGCTGATAATGAATATAGTATTTTAAAATATGTCAAGATAGATACATTTGCGTGTATAAATGATACGTTTACGTCAGGAAGAGCGTCGTGTGGGCTTATCTCGCTGATACAAGAATTAGCTGTCATAAGATCCGCTTAGAGCGTTTAACGGGTGCTGGCTGCGACTTACAGCACACTTACGCGCCTAAGGACTAACAGTTTACTGTGAAGTGTGATGACTGAGGAAAATGTACTTTAGAAAAATGTACTGTCGCGTGTTATGACCTGATTAGTATGCAGATGTTCAGGGTTTCATTTTCCAGATTTATATAAGCATTTACCAAAGTATTTAAGGTTTTGATCGTGGTTTTTTATGAGAATGTGTTAGCATTTCTTTGATTCGAATTATTGGTTCATTCTTTGAGGTTTTTGTTGCCATTTGACAGTTTTTATTATTAGTAAGTGTAAATAAAGGGTAGGGGAGGGTATACGAGTCATAAGGAAGCTATGTTTGCAATTAATACTTTTGGTCTGTAAGATATCTATCCTGGATCTTAACCCCTTTATATTTTGTTAGTAAAACCCGAAAATGTGCTCTGTCAGCTAAAAGTATTTTATTTTTTCAGATATGGCTTGTTTCCTGGGAGTTCTGTGTCAGAAGCTTTGAAGCCGAAGGTCAGTCAGTGTTCTGTAATTAATTTTCAACTTAGGTAATTAAATCTTTTATATTACGTATTGACATTGATTTCGCGAAGAAGACGTCGACAGAACTTTTTGTATCATAGCGGATTTAGTACAAGTTTGAAATAAAAAGAATTAAAGGATAAAAATATATATTTGTGATAATCGACGTAAACACACTGAATCGGATAGTTTATTTTCTTGATATGAAATTACTTTACGGATTTTATTGCGGTTTTACCTCATTTACCGATATTTCAAAACTTTACAGCCTTCATGTTCACCGTCATATCCGTTTTTTCATCATTCGCATAAAGATATGAAACTATACCAAGATATTCCCATACAGCATCCATAAGCATTCTGCAGTCGTTACAGTGAGTTTTAAGTATACAAGTCAATACAACGCTGAGTACGGCGCCTTGGGGAAGGCATTTGGTAGAAATGTATCGCGCCCGCGGTGACCCCCGACCGAGCGCCGCTTTCTCAAATGATCCCATCTTTGCCATACATTCTTGATTCTTTGGAAATAAAACGCATCTTTTGTTTCGTAAAACATCGCTTGTTATGAGTGGAGGTTTGATGTATTATTTAGAACGATAGGCGAAATATACTCTTGATTTCCTTTTGTTTTGTTTTAAGTTGTGTTAGTTGTTAGTAGCGTAGATTGTTTAAGTCACATTTCAGTTTCGGACGTTCCACAAAGAAAGAATCCTTAAAAAAATTTGAGTACCTAATTTTTACTAGCCAATTCACAAAAAATATTGAAAATATTAGATCATATGTGATTGTATCAATTAAAAGTTCCAAAGTTTTGAAAACATTCACAGCTCGAAGACATGATATTTTAAATTATTAATTCGCCGTGATCAAGCGGGGTAGAAATGATCCCGATGTCACGTGATCTGTGCCGGAGGGTCGTGGTTAGCGAACTTTTCACTGGATGCAATTATTATGCAAAATCATTAACATCTTAACGAGTGGCACTACTCGAACGCTTCGATGCCGATCGATACTGAATAGCACCCCTGTTGCCGCGCTATAAGAGTCAAACTAACTCCACTTGTTCCATTGCTTTGTCATATTTTGCCATTTTTGATTGGAAATTCTCTCATGCATAATCCAAGGACTTTATCGAACAATTAAAACTTGGACGAGGTTTTTGCAGTATATTATGATATATTTTATTTTGTGTAAATGTCTGTTTGGTAAGAGTAAGTAATCATCTAAAACTTATTAATTACACGAATTCCATTGTTTAGTAATAACATGATCTTTGCACTGTGCTAATTGTTTTGCTCAAATTAAAAATGCAGATGCAGATTTGTGTACGAGTACATAAAGTATTAAAATAACAAATGAGAGTGCACGAAGCCTTTAAAGATCTGAGATACCGTACATAACACGTGATATCAATAACAAGCGGTTCGATCGATGAGCCTCTACTCGGGGCCTATTTTAATCTGCCATGGTGATCTATTCCATTATGTAGGTGAGTGTACCTCATACCAACGGTCTGTGTGTGAGTACGGTCGTTAATCATAATTTCACATGTTTGTTCGTGTGTATGTTGGTCCATATTATTATGTTTCGGGGATAAGAAATTAGTTAGTGGACATTAAACTTGGATGTACGCGGATGGAACAGTTTTGATCCGTGAATGTTTAGGTATCTGGAGATTGCATAATATGAATTGCAGGATGAATAGGAGACTTACATATCGGTCAGGTTTTGACAGCAAAAAACATTAATTCAATATTTTTACATATTTGTGGCCACTGAAATTACGCTCTAAAACGTTATTTTACTTTAATAAAATTTATAACTGTACTTATTACCTAATGTAGAGAACGATAGTTAACATGACTGTCTTTTGTTTATCTATATAAAACCGAAATCACTATGAGTTTCGTCAAATTAGCAAACAGGACACCTGATGGTAAGTGATCACTGCTGCCCATGAACATTCACAACGGTTGGACCAAAATGTGTTGCAAATTAGGAGGGGAGTAGGAAAGAGAAAGGATGAAAAGCGGAAAGGGGTATTGGGCAATCTCACTCATCTCACGAACCGACACGCTTCACGTTAGTTTTCTGCGAGACAGTGGTACCACTCCTGTGGTGTTTGGTGGTTATTACTGGCAACAGCATTGCTCTACCACATTGAAGTTGTAAAAGTGTTGAATTATTTAATATTAAATAGACAAGTATTGTCTATTTCCTTGAAAGTATCAACTACTCTTGGTCGTAGTACAAGAAACTTGGCAAGAAGCATTAAGGGATCGTACATCGCTGGGACTGACCCGTCATGAAATTTAAATCTAGATCAATAACCGCACTTATATCATTGTCTTCATTAGAGATAATTGGGTTCGCTCCCCGTCGGGCCTCAACTTTGTTTGCCGATAACTTGCGTTTACTTATTACATATGTACCAGGTGCTGGGGTTTCGAAAAGCTTTGCGACATCGTTAAGGCCGTATTGGCTTAACTGGTAAAAAGTATGATTTACTTTGTCCGTTATATTTTTCATGTGTGGGCTGTGGCCTACTTTCATGTTTTCTTAGATGTTTTATTTGGTCATTCTAACAATTAGTTATTTACTTTAATAGTGAGGGTAATATCATAAGGGGAAAAATTAGAATATAAGAGAAATATTTTTAAGAACTTCAGAGGTATATTGAATCCACCAACCCGGACTGGGCCAGGTAGGCGTAGACAGCGTAGACATGGACTAAGGCTTAAGTCCCAACCTTAGAGGAGGGCTGTACTTAAGAGTGGCGCGTAAATGAGCTTATATTACCACAAAATTATATTTAAATATATCATTGTCAATTACCTGAAAGTCTGACAAATTTATTATAATTTTCCCAAAACACACCATAGCTTCCATTTTAATCTATATCTATTAGAAAAATCTGGAAAAGTAATTTCCAAATTAACCTCATAACATATTAAGAGCGTTTGTTGAGCAGGTAGGTAAATGCCGTCATTTGCACCGGGACGTGTTTACATGCGAGGAGTAAACACGATTAGCTGAAATTAGGTTACTACGTTTTATGTTATTTACACTATGAGCACTTAGCGACTCTCTTTCGGTTAGTGGAACGCTTAAAAATTTTATATGGCGCACTTAAAATGACGCTGGGGGTTTGCATTCATTTGTTTATTTTATTTATGTTACATCAAGTTACATGTGATCCTGGCTAGGTGTAACAACATATTTTTCAGTTATAAATTGTGGTTCTTAGTGTAATTTATATTCTGTAGGATAATAATGTGTATATATCTGCCTATTGTACGTGATGCTTTATAGATTGTAAAGTCACGGAGAGTTAATAGGAAATATGTGAATCTCTGATTGAAATGCGAAAAAAATATATTATAAGATATATAATCTAAAAAATGATGTTAAAAACCATGTTCGCTTTCAATTTTCGATTTGATTTGCGATTTTTAGGGGGTCATTGCACATATTTATGTCACACTTCAGTATTATTATTTACAAGACAGCAAACAGGTACATTGTAGTTGGTTTTCTATTCTGTACATTCCTGTGTAGTGGCTTGTGACACCACGCACAAAATAACCTTCAGTCAAAAAGATTCCCAGTTATGTTTCGTTGGAAGCGCGCCTTATCCTCCGCTCCGTTGTTCCCGCGAAGGTCGTGTTTTTCACTTTCATATTTTAAAAGTAAAATGTATCCAATGTTTGCACACTCCCGCATCGATTTCGACTCGATCGCTTTCTAATCCCCATTTTCGTGATGCCATTACGATTTTTCGAGCGCTCACCTCACTCCATATTTCCGCGCATATCTCGACGATTCGCAGATCCATTATTTTTTATGGCTTGAATACACGATGCTTAGTGGAAGTATCGCCCTCTGCCTAGCGAATGTTAACGCCTTGTACACAGCTAGGGGGGCGACAGTACTATTAGAAACCACGTGTTTTATAAACTTTTATGGAGTGGATTTATTTCGCAGTGTGGTACATTAAAACTTGTGCGCTGGCTTTAAATTATTTATTAGGGATGTAGAAAGCGATATGAGAAAATTGGGTAGTGAGCTGTATTACTTGGCCTCAGATGGTGTTAAATGATATTTTTTTAAATGATTTGGATAGAGAAGCTGTATTTTTTATTACTTATTTAATTTTCTAATACTGTATATGCTAACTGTAGGCCTCAGTAGGTCGAAGTATCATTGGTATTAACTAATGAGTAATGACACTTCTGCCGACCATCTCAGATGTACATCTAAACATAAATCTAATTTAAACTTATAAAACTAAGTATAAGTTACATACTGGCTAATTTATACACGTTAAACCTTTACAAAACGACGTGGATATTATCACAATTTAAATCGACAATTCGAATTATCTAAGAAAAAAGTACATCACTGTTGTCACCCCAAAACAGTACCGTTTCCACTCAATACATTTTATCGACAAACGTCAGTGACGCGGCGTGACACTTATGTAAATATTTAAATACGATCCAGTACAAGCTATGAATATTTTAAACTCTAAGTAAACCACTCAGCCGTGCTCTCACAAAGGTATTCAAATACATCAATGACAGAAAACATTTTATTATTCCCCATACAATAAGGTTCAAAATGCTACTCGGCTTTTCATAATCATATTTCGGTGTTTCATTCGATATCTATGCATAGAGTTGATAAGTGTTGGCAAATTGGGGATCGATATTAAAGTGACGAGTTATGCTGATTGGATTTTTTCAAGTGGTTTCGGGGGCACGGTGAATAATTGAGTGCGATTTAGTTTTTGAAGTTGTAAATGGTTTTTAAATTTCTTGTTTGCATAGCAACTGGTAGACAGGCAGTTAATATAGGGGACTTTTCTTAGAAGTAATACACAATTTGTACGTTTTGATGTGCTAAAGTAATGCTTTTTGAAAGCCGTATGAAGATCAATTATTTACGACTTAATAGATTTTTGATTCAATAGTTTATATTGTATTAATAAAAAAGTTTATATATCTAAAATTTGGCAAACAAAGAATTTTGTAAATCCATTCACAATCAAACAATTTAGAAACGTTTTAAATATTATAGAGGAAGAGGGATGCAAAACAAAACTAGTGACATCACTGCATACATTGAAGTGCGGGTGTTAAAGAGACGGTAAGGCGTGTCAACTACGGCTAAACTCTTTTATTTTAAAAAACTAATATGATCCTCATGTTACTAGCCATTTTAATACTGTTTTGACAGAAATCTTTTATTATAATAGTATTTATGTTTGTAAGCATCATAATATTATCGACAAATATCATATTCCTGCATATTTCCGTAGTACGGAATCGATTTGTCGACTTGCCGAATTCTTGTAAAAAAAACTGCAGTAATCTATAACTTTACTTGACTGGCTAGTACTCGTACTGTAGGCTACTTCCAACTGGGCTGCTGGCTAAAGATAAGTGCGCGCCTCCGTAAGTTCACCGAGTTTCGATGTTCGGTGCTATTCTCAAAGTGCGCTGTTGATATTGAACTTACATTAGCAATGTATTGAGTTTCTAGTAACTTTGCGTCCGAAGACAAACATGTGGGATATACTCTGACAATTGCTTCTCAGTTAATTGTTATTTAAAATATTATATTTAGGCCATTTCGGATACTATTTGAATTGTTAATATCAAAGATATTTCAAAACAACAGAAAGATGAAAATCATAAAAAATATTTGTTTATCACTACTTCTTTTCCGATAAAACACAAAACGTTTGTAATAATTGTATCAAACATTTCAAGCATTCATGAAATAACGCCCAATTTAATATACGAACAATTATCACCAACGTCAATATTGCTATTAAAATATTGTCAGGAGAATATGCAACATTAACATTTCTCGCTGTTGGCGAGTCAAACAATTTATTTTCTGTTAGATTCACGTATACTTTAGTTAGTTTTTCTTGTGTATTTTAAGATTTTTATAACAAAAGAAATTACCTAATTACAATCCGATTCCTTAGTAATAAGCAATATCGGTACAGCTTATTTGTGGATCAATTAATCACGCAGATTTCGTTTCTAGTGCCTGCTTCGAGATCCGATTCGATTTGATTGGAGTCCATGCAACGCAATAGCCATTTTTTAAATTCCTTTATAATATAATATAATAGTTTGAGTTTCCCAGAGTTTTTTGTACTTTTTGTTTTACAATTATTCAATATATTTCACAATAAAAATCTTAAAAGAACAAAAGGTTTGCGTTCATTTGAAGCAAACATCAAAGTGCCATTGAAAATCTCGCTTACAAACAGTAATGGCGCTCTGATTCCTTAGTAATAAGCAATATCAGCAGAGCTCGTTTGTGGATCAATTGATCACGCAGATTTCGAGTCTAGTGGCCGCTCCGGAGTCCATTCATCGCAATCTGCGAGGGATCTCTTACATTCGAGTAGCACTCACCTATCTTTCCGGTTTTCATTCTTTTGTTACGTGCACTCTTTAGGTGTCGACACTCGATATCGGAGAATGTCTTTGTTACATTGTCGCTTTGATAAGAAAAAAATACAAGTGCTGTGAAAAGATAGGAAAGGTGGCTTTTTAATTTTTCATCTCACTGTTATTTGCAATTTGTTTTTATCGATATCTTTTATTAATTACTCATATATAGGTCCGCCAACCCGTACTAGGCTAGCGTGGTGGACTATATGGCCTAACCACTCTCAATCGAACTCTCGTTTGTAGAATAGGCTCGTGCCCTGCAGTGGGACGTATATGGGCTCATAAAATATTGATTTTATTAAATTCATTTAAAAATTAATTTGGGAATGATTTTGTTTGCTTTGAAATTTTTAAGGAGCTCGTGAGATTAGTTTCATTACCAACAAACCTCTGACAACTAAAAAATCAAAGATGGCTCAGGTCGCCACTTTAAATACGTTATTCAAAACAACAAAACGTGGAATACGATACGTACCAAAGTATTTACAAAGTAGGTAAATACCTAATCCAACAATGTTACAATACTCGGCGAAGTGAAAGAATTTTTAAAAAGCCACTACCCCCAGGTGGCGACTGAGGGAATACAAAGTGTGCTAGGCGGCTGAAACGCCTTCCGACCTATTTAGTGTCGCGATTACTATCTCCATACTTCTCTATATAAATTGTTTATTTAAATATGTAAGAAAATGTATTTTATTAGTTGTATACGTAAGAGATCTTGAGGTTTTCATTGCAATAATGTGTACTTTGTTTTTTGACATGTCTTTTAGCAACATACTACGCATAAATGAGTTAATGTTATTTTTGTATAGAGTTTTCATGCTGGGAAATTACTTAAAACATATAGTGTTTGCCTTGTTAGTTAATGTAACAGCAACAAATAGTGTCCACAAAACATACTCTTGTACCTTACGTAGAGCGTCTCTAACCCAAAAAGATGGCCATCAGTCCGCTACCCCCTCTGCTTATGATTAGCATAGTAAACGTTGGAAAGAGTTTAATTTCCATAGTGATACGGAATAAGGACGGCAGGCGGGCGAATGGCATTGATCATAATATCGACGGAGGCTTACGAGAGTGATAAATGGACGACCGCAGCGTCAGTGGCGGGATGACGCCCGGCGCCATATTTAAATCGGGACGTCACATCCACGCCAATACATACGGCCTTTCCTTTTAAGTAATATTGGAAATAAATTGTGCTAATGATAGGAAGTGGTTAGATGAAAAGAGGTTCTATGCGTATCTAATTTTAGTTACTTAGGTATGACTACAATAGCATGGCGATAGATTCTTGCTGTACTATTTTGGGGGTAGTTACAGATGTAACTTTATGTTTGAACCATTTGTCCTGTAGATACAATACCTATCTGTCGATTGCTTGTAGCTAACATAAGAAAGATAAGAGCTTTTTTAAAGAGAGAAAGCATAAGGAGAACAATTTCTGCCAATGTTTCACATACTTATAGGAAAGTTTTTTTGCAAAAAGCAGAAATATTTACCTTCTTTAGTAAAACTCTTTGCGTTAATGATTAAATTTCATATCATCTACTTCAAACTAATAAAATAAAATAATTTTCAATCATGAATAAAATAACTATGTATAACAAAAAAATATATGACTGTAACTATCGATATTGGAATGTATTCATTATTATTTACAGTAATACGCCTAAAGCGACACGTGTAATGCCGAAATAAATAATGATACCATTTTTATCCGTTCCAAAAATCATCCAACCAAATAGGAAATTAAAATCATCAATCAAAGTAAAAAACACAAAAGCGCTGTTTCCTATTGTCGCGATATGTTTGCGCAAAAACGACTTTGTCGCATCACAGTCCAAGTAATAAAAAATCTATACACAGATTTATGGATACTAGAAACGGCATCAAAAATTAGTACGCTCTATACTGTCCTCTTACTAAATGGTTTTAGGATTTAATGAGGTTGCAGTTGCTGTGTGCAGGCCACATGTAATAATCATGAATGTGGTTGTAAAAAATATTTGGTAAAGCCACGGACTGAGGATTTTCTGTGGCTAAAAATGATACAGATGTATTATACAGAAACCATTAAAAAACATATTCGCAAATATATTTTTAAAGTTCAAAAAAGAATTGTGTTACATTGCAAAAGGTCATTTTGTATTCGCTTATTAGATATTAATTATTTTAAACAAAATAAATACATAATTAATTAATTAATAGCGTAAATTTTCTTGAATCCAAGAACTACACATTTTCTTGACAAGCGTTTTTACAAATTGCCAATAATACTAGTAGATTATTACAAAATCTTCGGAAGTGGCAGAGCCACGCTGTATGACGTAGCAAGAATGAGCAGGCTCGTCCGGGGCGGTAGTAACCACAGTAAATCGACATAAAGCAACAGATTTTCTGTCGCGTTTCATTCTTCGAGTGAGTCCTCTTTCCATCCTTTTTGTTTTCCGCTCTCTTCTTGATTTGATGGGTCGGCTACACATCCATGATCCAAGCATTGTGGATGTTCATGGGCGGCAGTGATCAAATAAATAAATCAGGCTGCAATAAAAAAGATACTAAGGAAATCTAGAGATTTCTATTATGAAATTAGATGAAGATATTGATCTTTTATTGTATATACAAATTACCCTTATAACAAGCTTACGTTCAATATTCCATACCACTTTACCACATCTAGAGTCTATGTGTATTTGCTAAAAGAGCTCGAGGCTTTGTGATACGACACGTAATACGCTCACAATTGGTTATTGCGATGCAATGACTATGCGGTTTGAGCACCTCGGATGACGGCTTCCAAGGAAAATGGAAAAGGATCGCCAACTTTTTATACAGGTTTTTGGAAAGAGATGTCCTGTCATCACTTTCATTTTAGACAGATGAGCCTAGTATATTTTGTGGTATTTTTATACCTTAACTATTATTTTATATTTATTTAATATGAATACCGACTACATTCTGCAAACAAAAACTTAGACTAAGAGTAATTATAAAATTATGGCATGCATAACATTATAATGTATTGATTAGACGAATAGAACAGTAGAAGAGACATAAAAACAGATACAAATTAACTACAGACAACAACGTAAATTTAATTAATACTTTCTTTAATATCAGTCCATATATTGAGAGGGCTTATATCATAGTCCACCACGCTAGAACATTTCAGGATGGCTTTTTTACACAGTATTATAAAAATTGTAGTTAAGGTATCTTTAGTATCCAGGTTTTATTTTAAGCGGGTAACAGATCTAATTTATCTATTTTGTTCCGTTGATTTAAATTTTGCTTCATGCCCGCTAAATTATTAATACCAAAAAAATATAATATTAGAACGGTAACTCTTAACATATTAAATAAAAATTAATAAAAATAATTAAATTCTGATTAACAGCAGTGTGCACTATTTGTAGAAAAAAATTGCATCAGGCTTTTATCGAATGCAGGTTTAAAAATTTAAATGTGATGCTTGAAGATTGAAAGTCAAATCATCGTCGAAATAAGATTAAACCGTTGTTGGTTGTTACAGTAGAAATCTCTTGTGAGCAAAAAAATCTCTACAATATTAGAAAAAGCTTTCACAATTTGACCATTTTGTGTAATCAATTTAAATATTTAAATCAGTATTTCTTCACTGAATCACATTTTAAAAGCCAAGCTGCAGTAGGCCTGCGTGGTGGACTTATGGCCTAAGCCTTACCAATCAAACTCTACATTGTAGAGAAGTCTGATTCTTAGAATTAAGTGATGTTATATATTCATTTTTAAAAAAGGTACGAAGTAAAATAGTTTTAGAAAAATTGCACAGTTTAACTGTGGTATCAATTATTACGGTCAGATTGTATTAATTGACTGTATGGCACAAAGAAAATATGTTGTGGCTTATGTTAAATTTCTCCAACATTTAACATTAATAAGAGGATATCTAAACGTTGTAATAAAATAAAGCGGTACACCCATCCTGTTCGAAACAAGCCGGAGTTCTTTCAGCAGGCAAGGGTTCGCAATCCTCAATGATTCAACACTTTCCATTGAAAACTTTATTCGAAGATTACTCCGTTGTATAAATGTAATAAGCTTTGCAGTGACGAGATTAGACCCCGAATTTCACTCAGACATTAATGACATTTTCAGTAGGAACGCGGGGGGCGGCCGTTGTTTATGTTGAAACAATCATTTTGAAAGTCATATTGTTGTGCAAAAAATAAAGTGGCTTCGAACGGGGATTTTCGCGGATCTTTATTTGGGTTAGCATTTAAATTCTTGTTATGTCATCGGTGTATCATCTATATTTGCTTAGAGGAAATCTTTAGGATTTTTGTCGTGAAATTATCCATTACAATCACTTGGATAATAAGGTCTTGAATTCATAATATTATTTGAAATACTCATTATCTGTTACCAATAGTAATAATGTAGTTACTCATTGCGAATTAAATTACCTTAAATCTTAATACAGTGTTATACGCCATCGATATTTATTACTATACAGACTACCCAGGTGTATTAGAAGGGCCTCGACGAAATCGAGTTCACAAATCACTCAGACCTAATTGCACTTTTGACGTTATTAAAAAGCAGTCATAAAAAAACATGGAAAAGTAAAAAATGACGATTTGTGCGATATATCGAAACTCATTCGCGTCGTATATCGAGCTTGCATGAAATTTACATGGAATTTTGTGCTTGTAATAAAGAATGATGAATTGGGCCCGCATTGGTAATTATGGGCAACAGTGAGCGAGCGCGCCAATATTAAATTGCAAAATTCAATAATTTTATTATATGACTGTAGTTTTTGGGACATGGCATTCATTTTGTTTTATCGCTGTCGCCAATGTCCTTTATTTGAGTGTATATTGTAATCGATTTCCAACTAAATTAATAATACTGTGCGGTTTTAAAATATTATGCGTTGTCGTTAGGGTTTCATTGCTGCTGTCGATATTTGTTTTTAAATATCCGATGGGCCTAAGAGCACTTGCATAATGTGTGAAGTAGACTTATTGGAACCAGTGTGAACCGATCATAGATAAAGATTATCATGTTACGTGACTTCAGCTAATCAAAAAGGCTATTTTGCTGCCCCGACAAAGTGACTAGAGCACAGTAGACTAAATGTTCCTTTCCACCTCTTCGTAGGGGGGATGCATCATTGGCCCATGGCGCAAGGGAGAAAGCCGATCTCCTAGGCTCTCTTTTTGCGTCTAACTCTTTTTTGGATGACGGGGGAAGCGAACCGCCTACTATCCCGCGGTGCAACACTAATATGCCGGAAATTCGGTTTTCGCAACGGCTAGTGCGTAAAGCGCTGTTCTCTCTCGACATCCATAAATCGAGTGGACCCGATGGTATCCCTCCTATTGTATTAAAGAAGTGTGCTCCTGAGTTGGCTCCAGTTTTAACGCGTCTTTTTCGGCACTCCTATTTCTTAGGCGTAGTCCCGGCTTCGTGGAAGACAGCTTTAGTGCACCCGATACCTAAAAAAGGCGAGCGCTCAAATCCTTCCAACTACAGGCCCATAGCCATTACCTCTTTGCTCTCGAAGACAATGGAATCCATTGTCAACAGTCAACTCCTTGGGTACCTTGAAGATCATCAGCTATTAAGTGACCGTCAATACGGTTTCCGTAGGGGCCGCTCGGCTGGTGATCTTCTCGTGTACCTAACGCATAGATGGTCAAAGGCGATCGAGAGTAAGGGGGAGGCGCTGGCCGTTAGTCTGGATGTAGCGAAGGCCTTTGATAGGGTCTGGCACAGAGCGCTTCTGTCGAAACTTCCTTCCTACGGGCTTCCCGAGAAATTGTGCAAATGGCTAGCCAGCTTTCTAGCGGACCGGAGCATCAAGGTCGCTGTCGACGGTGCATGCTCGGATCTCAAGTCCGTGAACGCTGGTGTCCCGCAAGGCTGTGTGCTATCTCCCACGCTATTTCTTCTGCATATTAATGATATGCTGCAAATTAGCGGCATACATTGCTATGCGGATGACAGCACGGGTGATGCCTTATATACCGGCCGAGCCAATATTTCTCGGGAAAACGTCTACGAGTGTCGTAACAAACTTGTGTCTGAAGTCGAGTCCTTTCTATCCAAAGTCTCGGATTGGGGCCGACACAACTTGGTCGAATTTAACGCCTCAAAAACACAAGTTTGCGCGTTTACCGCAAAAAAAACGCCTTTCGTCGTATCACCTCAGTTCCAGGGCACTCCCCTAATTGCCACAGCCAGTATCGGAATTCTTGGTGTCGAGATATCGAGTGACGTTCAATTCCGCGGTCACCTGGAAAGTAAGGCCAAATTGGCCTCAAAGAAGCTAGGTGTGCTCAACAGATCGAGGCGATATTTCACGTCGGGTCAACGTATGCAACTGTATAAGGCGCAAGTCCGGCCCCACGTGGAATATTGCTCCCATCTTTGGGCTGGGGCACCCCAGTACCAGCTTCTTCCTTTCGACCGCATTCAACGTCGGGCTGCTCGAATCATTGACGACCAGGTTCTCTCCGACCGGCTCGATCCTTTGGCTTTGCGTAGAGATGTAGCTTCGCTCTGCATTCTCTATCGCATTTACCACGGGGAGTGTTCTCGTGAATTGTTCGGACTTGTCCCTGCTGCTGAGTTCCGCTACCGTACTACACGTCAAACCTCCAAATACCACCCACATCACCTTGGAGGTTGGAAATCCACCACAGTACGTTTTTCCCGGCACTTTCTCCCACGTACTACAAATCTGTGGAACCAGTTGCCAGCGGGATCATTCCCGGACAGATACGACTTGGCGACCTTCAAAAAACGAGCGTATTCCCACCTCAAAGGCCGGCAACGCATCTCCATGCCCTTTGGTGTTGCAGATGTCCATGGGCAGCGGTATTCACTTACCATCAGGTGAACCGCGTGCTCGTTTGCCCCCTATAACATAAAAAAAAAAAAAAAAATGTATTGTCGACCAAAGAGAATAATGAGATGTTTAATCTCGATTAGAATAATAGAGATTATTTTTTTGTCAAAAACCATAAATATAGGAATATACAACAGCATATTTTATATTGCCATCTATATGAAACAGAATGCCAAGTATAAACTCCAAACCCAATCCATAAAGTAAATTTTATTGTTCTATCATTAACTAGCATTCACGCATACAATATTTCAAATAGCAAACAGAAACAAACCGTGTAAGTATGTTATAAATAACTGTCCGATACCAGGTGTACGGAGAGCTAATTTTTTGTTGTTGTGTTGGTAATTGGTTTTTATTCGCGCGCTGATTTACAGAGGTCGCTTGAAGCATGGATGTTTGTCACGATACCATTTCCTTGCGTACATTTGTCCACACCTCACACGGCTTACAGCTTTTGTTTACTCCGGTACATTTTTCACGTAAATTATTGGATTTTATTCAGGGAAAATAGGTTATTTATATTAAAATGTTTGTAGTGTTGATACTTGCAGTATTTTTGTATTTTAACTTATTTGTATTCGTTAATAGAAAAAGTAAAAGTAGTTTTTGCTGGACAATGTACTTTCTTACAGTTATGTGCCATTTATTTATTTTTATTGATTTCACAATAAATTAACTTTTATACCTACATGTAATTAAATTATTGAAGTAAACATGGGCATCTAGCTGACAACCAATGACAGTAATCAAGAATGCTAATCAACTAATGCTAGAAATACAAACAACCACCCCAATTGACAATACGATTTGGACATCGAAAGTAATATAAAAATATATACAAAATGACCTGTTTTTCCCTCATATTTGCGGCTAAAATATAAGTAAGTAATAAGGGAGGCAAAAATATCTCGTGGTAAAACATCGGCGGGTGGCGGGCCGGTTAGGAAACCTCGTTAGAAAGGGTATCCCGATGCATGTTTTAAAATAGTCAGCTTCCGTGTTAATTCTTAATTTACTGCTTGGATGGTGGCAGCAAAATAATTCGATTGGGAGGCGATACCGCGCCGGGGGCAAAAACTGGACGGCATACTTTATTACAAGCAGCTGTATGATCTATCAAATGCACGTATGTATGAATCTACGAGAAAATTGAATATTAGCTTGGCCTACCGTTTAGGGTTAAGTATTTTGACGGCGCGCGCCGCGGACATGGCTTTTGCGGAGTGGTTATCGCCTTATAAGCTATTCCTGAGCGCGTATTACTTTTCAGTTGTAGACAGGGATGAGTTGGATCTTGAGTTTTTCAGAATTAACTTGGAAAGGGTCTTCGAATAATGTGACGCATTGATGATAATAAAAGGTATTGCATTTATACGATTTCGATTTTAATGTACATTTTGGTAACTTGTTTTAAATTTGCAGTAATGAATTTTAATAACAAATATTTGCCTCCATGGTTTTTATAATCGAGATTGGTATAAATCAATGAAATTAAGATATTTATGAGGAACGCAAAGCCTGAAACCAAGTCGGATAGCAAAAGGTGAACTGAATGAAATTGTTTTCATATATAGCAAAAATAGTTGTTACTATAGTACGATAGATATAATAATAGTAATGTATATCACTGTAGGGAAGTTTATCCGTATGTTAGAAATACCACAATATCTATCTTTCTGATTAACTTGATTGTGGGTATAGACGAGATAGTATTCCCTATAGATCAGTCGCACTTCGGTGTATTTGGTCAATTTGTGCCATAGTTGATCCTGGCCCACAAAACTTGCAGTAACAACTGTATGTTTATTTTGAATGATGACATTCAAATTTTATTCTTATAGTTATTAATCGAGATAAATCTTAGAATTCTACCCCAATTCTAGTAGCTACCTACTATTCTTTTTTGAATAAGATTTTTATACGTTCTTATACTCGTATATCATCGTAAAAAATACCAACGTCGAGGAAAGTATTCAATGCATTAGCAACAATAACTGACTTGCACATTCTTTCCGTTTTATTCGAAATTTAAAATCTAATTGCCATATAACAAAATTTTTATTAAACACGGAAGCAAAGGCAAATTTCATATAATGCCATGCCAGAATGCCATAAAGAAAATTAAATAGACGAAACTACGCTGTGACGGCCTATCCAAAGCGTTTAATGAAAACGAAGCGAATCTAATAAAGCACCTTCCTGCGATACTGATCTTTAATATCGTATGAGTGGGCGAAACACTAAATTGAAAAGAGTACGGAAGCCAACGCCCGCCAAAGGGTTCACATTTGAAATTTTTACTCATCTTATTGGCTTTTTATACTTTCAACCAGTCTGAAACTGTCTTTGTATTTTGCTGTAAATATTTTGGCATTGCTCTCGACTTTTGCTTTTATGATGCATGAAATAAATTCCTACATTCTTTTTTACGTCCTACACATTCAGTATTTCTATGATTATATCTTTTATTGATTTTAAGATATCATGAATATAATTTAAGACAAAAATCTGATTACTCCATTGGTTAAAGCCATTGTTACTGATATTAAGTAAAGATCTAATTTTTTATATGCCATAATTTTCGTAGAATAAAATAAATTATTATTTTATTTCATAAAGTAGAGATAAAAATAGCGCGAAAAGTAGTTACAACCTGCTCTTAAGAATTGATACGTACTGGTAGTTATAAATATGTAGACACGCCGGGTCCCTCGGGATTTCGGACCGGAACCCCGCTCCCTAATCCCTTACAACTGAAACTTGCTTCCCATTTGATAAGTCAAATCTTAGTTAATAATTCTAGAAACATCTTTACACAGGATGTGGTCGGAGATCTGACAGGTTCTGTTAACGTTGTATAAATACGCGAGCATTTATCGGAAACTAAATTGGTCAATAGTATAGTTGGAATATTCGTTATTTATTCTGTAGAAATAAAGCAATATCAGATTAAAATAAAACATTAAAAAGTATATAAATTATTTTTTAGTAACAGTGATGAGTGAATAAAATTGAGCATCTGTAATTTATTTCTAATTCCTGAAATGAAAATGTTGTTTTTTACTTACTCAAGCGAAACGTGATTGGAAAGTAAAAACAAATTCACATTAATATCTGATTTTCCTTAAAGTTTGTAACATTGAATTGTCAGAAACATAATTTTTCAGTTTTTCTATTATTTTTTGCGTTAATATTGCATGCATTGAATCTGTTTTTATTATTATTTATTTTACGGTGTGTTTCAAAATTATTAACTAAACAATTGTAGGAATTACGCATTGTTAAAAAACTCCGTGCATATGATACAGTGCCAACAAACTAGTGTATATTTTTTCTTCTTGCTGATTACTATTATGAAAAAAAAACCAGTTGAATTGAGAATCTCCTCCTTTTTTGAAGTCAGTTATAAACAATCTACGTAACAATCACTATATTGTAAACAGGTAATGAAAAGAGCAACACTAGAATATTTCTTTCCCGTTCTTCTCTAGTGAAAACTGATTTCCGAACCAATAATAAATTATTTTTTCATTTTTATTTTCATTTTTGGTCTTAGTCGCTCCTCTAAACAGCGTCATGATGAAATGTAACCTTCAATGTTGTACAACTGCTTTAGAAATGTTGACCTTATTCATAGGCAATTCATAAACCTATTTTAGCTATCGAATGTTTTGTCTCTTTAGAACGATTTTTGAATTCAGTTTGATCGAAGAAGACAAAACATTCGATAGCTAAAATAGGTTTATAAACTACCTATGAATAAGGTCGTTGATGTTGGAATGCCGCATGCCCACACACGTGCACACGTTTTCAATATCTAATTGCTATTAATAATACGTGTTTGTTGAACTTTCTTTAAAAATGTCGACTGCCTATGATATAAGATAAGATAACAAAACATTTGTATTAATTTAATATTAAGGGCTGTGAATTTTAACTAAAGAAACAAATAAAATATGCTCATGATAAAATGAAACGTTTTGAGATATCGCATACGGCACAATCTACATATTTTATTTCCGCCCACGGATATGTAATGTAGAATTTCGAATAGCAGATAACTTTTTTCATAAAAGTTAAATTGGACGTGACGTGTTGGTGCATCGGTTTAATGGAACTACTGCACACTGCCGCCGCTATACCTTCAAAATTGTAATTTAAAACTGCGCGAATAAAAAAACAGACTTATATTGGGTATATGTTGCGCTTACAACAAATGTATTTGTATGTCGTATATGTACGACTTGTATAACGATATCGTGGAGAGCTAAGTATAGTCTATATTATGATGTTATTTTATAATTTCATGAACGAATATTGTAAATCGGCTGTTCAGTCTCTGTAATTATTACAACTACGGATTACAGGCTTTACTCTTACCATGTTGACATTTATAAGGGACAACTATGAGGTAGTGTTGTTTGCTGATGATACTTCATTAATATTTTAAGTAAATGGACATAATCCTGATATTGACGACGTAAACCACACCCTCTTAAAATAGTACTTTGTTTTAGCGTTAACAACTTGTTATTAAATAGCACATAAACGAAATGTATAAAGTTTGTGACACGTAATGTCAAAAAAGTTAATGCTAACATTATTTTGAATGGGGATGAGTTGAGACTTGTGGATACAAATAAGTTCTTGGGTATTACATTAGGTCCAAAACTTCAATGGGGTTCTCATATAGTCGCTTTAGCTAAAAAGCTGAGCGCCGCGCCGCAGTCGTTGCGGTGGGTAAGATTCGCACACTGACTGATATTGATACGACTCGATTGGTATATTTTGCCCACTTTCATAGTCAGATGAGTCATGGAATTTTTGGGGTGGTGCTGCTGACATTAATACCATTTTTGTGCTCCAAAAGCGTGCTATAAGATCAATTTATTCGCAAGGGTCCAGATATTCTCTTTAAATTAAAGAAATAAATATAAAGACAGTAGCATCACAATACATTTTTGAAAATTTATGTATGTCCATAAAAATAAAAATAAAGAAAGTTTTCGAATGGTAAGCGATATTCACAATAAAAATACTAGGAATAAGAATAATCTATCTACTCACAAGACCAGACTCCACAGGATCAGCAAATCTTTTAAGAGTTACTGTATACAGTTTTTAACAAAGTTTCTACTCATATTAAAGCCTTAACTATTAAATAAAAAATTCAAAGCTACTATAAAGCATAAATTATACAATAAAGCATAATATAAAATTTCAGAGTATTTAGGTAATAACAAGTCTTGGGAATAAAATGAAATAAATGTGTAGTATCTCGAAGCAGAGGTCTTGGTGTGTCTCTGTATAATATCTTTTGTATTAAGTAACTTATCACATAAGGTTTTGCTTTGTAAGTGATTGGGTATGTCATACTAGCTAAAAATCTGTGCTTGCGGTGGCGTAGTGTGCAGGTCGGTCACTTCCCTATAGCATGGTTGAGGGGGCCGATGGCTGGCACATGCGGCATACTCGTGAACGGGTGCTGCTTGCGTAGACTGGTCTGTCCGATTTGCTTACATTGTGACTGATTGATTGATGGATTACTTAAGGCTTTCGCAATTAATTTCGCATTGGCGAAAAAGAGTATACTGATTCTTAATTCTGGGTGACTTCGCTTCACTCAGCCATATTAATTATAACGTAAACAGATTCGTATCAAAAAGATTTATTGTAAATGAAAAAGAAATTATATAAAACTGCTCTGATTTAAATCAACTTGTAAATTTGTAATAGTTACTACATTGTAAAATGGTTTCGAAAAGAGCAACACTAGAGTTTCTTGCCCGTTCTCTAGTGAAAATCACTTTCCGAACCGGGTGGTAGATCAAAAGAATGACTGAATTTAAATGATGTTGAACATTTTAATGCATTCAATAAATTATTTTCATTTTCATACATGGCTCAGCAGATGTTGCCCCAGGTTTGATTTTATGCATTTATTTTTATTTTTGTATTTTAATATAAACTTATACTCAATCTTTCATTATGTTAATTGTAGGCAAAAATCTTTCAAAGCAGGAGTAGAATTTGCAATCTACCGCACTGCCTAAGCGCGGTGTGATTTGTGCCTTTAGTCTGGCCGCGCCGCTCCGTTGACGCGCTTTGTGACATGCCTTTACCAACCCTTTGCCTCACTACAAATCATGTTTTTCTCCAGTTTTGCCTAAATATCGAATATATAACTCCGTCGTGTATGAAAATACTTGAGATGTTTTAGGTCACAACGTAATTATACGAAAATAATAATGTCCACTCAGGGAAAATTGAATATAAAAATAATTTAAGTAATTTCATTGGCTATAATGTTCTTCAAATGGGAACATCTCCTTCCGTCTTAACACTGCTACATAGACAAAGAGACAAAGCAATGGTACCTGCCTAGACATCCTCTCGCAAATGACGTTACCGCCTAGAAATCATAACGCAAACATGTAATAAATACAGAATGAGGCAACAAACGTTACCCGTCGGAAGCGTCAAAGGTGCAATGAAAGTTTATTAATATAGGTGTAATTTTAAGGTGATTACTGCGCAAGTTAGATACATAATGCTGTGCGATGCGCAAGTTGTGATTGCATCCTCTACAACTTTGAGCCACGCTCGCACTCCATACCTTTTGTGTGTTGTGGAAGTGGCTTTGTGTGGGCCGACGACGGGTGCGTTTACCTTACACTCTACAGTCTGGCGCCCGGCCGCCCGCCCGTTGGCGTTTTAATGAAATTGACAATAAATGCGTCTTTCGTACACATTTTGGCAATTTAATTTTATGAAAAAATAAATTGTTTGTGAAATAGAGATATGGGAGTGTTTGTTTTTTGTTTGGTTAAAGTCCTTGTTGTGGAATTTGAATGATAGAAAAAAATGATATCAATGTTTATAATATTTGGAATTGTTATGATAAAAGTGTACCTAAACGGTATGAAATAATGTCATCAAATTATCATGTAAAGAAAATACGCATACACTAACAGCTTTTCAGGAGTTAATAATTCAAACAAATAAATTTATTCCGTTTATAAAGTAAACGATATTTTTCGTCGTCGTCGAGACAAAAAGTCTCTTTTCTACAATTCATACAAAAAAAATGTTTGCTTCGAATAAATTTTTCTATATTTACATAAAGAATGCAATAAAATCGCCACTTATCCTACAAAGAAATCATAATCGCAGATCTGTACCGTGGGTAATCTTGGGCTGTTAGGTTTATTTTTATGATTGCTAATTAACATCTGCTCTAAGATACAGGTGCTGCTATTTATTTCAAGGGAGATAGCGTGTAATTTCATAGTAGCTGATAATGACATAATATGAGGCCTATGATCTCTGGAGTAACGAGAAGGCATTGGTACTGTACTAAATAGTTCTAGATTGGGATTCCACTTGACACTACTATCGATATTATATGTTTATTTTTTATTGCATAGCACCGGCAAAAGAGCAAACAGGTCACCTGATGGTAAGTGCTCTCTGCCGTCCATGAACATTGTGGATCATGGATGTGTTGCCGGCTCATCAATTCGGGAGCAGATCGGGAAGGCAAAAGAATGGAAAGAGGAAAGGCATATTGGGAACTCGAAATTTCACTCATCGCAAGAAACACGACAGCATAGCTGTTGTTCCACGTCGATTTCCTGTGATACAGCGGTTCCAACCCGGACGATCCTGCCCAAATTTACTGAATCATGACTGGAAATAACATGGCTATGATCACCACTATGACCACTATGATCATCATGTCATTTTTAAAGATTAAAGATGAGTAATATTTTTTTTTGCATGTTTTTGTTGCCTTATTGTATTGTTGTTCTATTATCATTTATACTGTGTTGTATGTGCCTAATTTGCGCGATAATAAAATCATTTTCCTTTCTTTAATAAATAATAATTAAAAACCAACGTAGTGGATTATAAGGCCTAACCCCTCTAATCATATTATGAATTCTAGAGGAGGCTCGTGCCTTGCAGTAGGAAGTATAAGGATGATACGGTAATAAATAAAAATAAATATTTGTATATTAAATATAGAAATATATCAGTTGTTGAAAAAAAATGTCATAAGAGCTTTCCGATATTCCAAACTTGACATTTTGATATAGATTCTTTTATATTTGTAAGGAAGAGCATACCTGATAGTTCTGCCCAAGAATTTCAAAGCAAAAATATTTCAAGTGTACATCCAGTCAAAAAAGTTTTTATACTTTATTGTTGTTATATTGGCATAACTATTTCCCATTTTAGCGTGTAGTTTAAGTTGCATTATAATTACCTTAAATACAGTGATGTTTTTAATTAGACTACGAGTATATTTAGCGTGTATTGCGAATTTCATAATGGACAAAAATATCAAACAAAGAGTTTGTCTTGAATTTTTGACCAATAACTGATTTTTTTCTATTTCCTCATTCAAATTACCACTTCGTGGCAGACGTTTTCATTCGGTAGAAGACATAAAGAAAAAATCGCGGCGAGAACTGAACACAATTTCGGAAAAAGTTTTTGTTTGATTGGAATATTCGTAGGCTATGAATACTTTCTGAAGGAGCATACTTGAAGGTGATAAATTAAATTTGGTTAAATAACTAAAGTTATTTATTAATTATTGGTAAAAATGTTGTGTCTTATTAATATTTTCCCGGTACTTTCTTGACAGAGTAGTATGTAGGAGTATACTAAGTATAGTGAAATCATATTTTTTTATTTTCTTTAAGAAATGGTTACAATATTATCTGCGGTTGTAAAAAGACCAACCTAACTTTTCACTGATATTAAAGTTTAAACTATGTAGCTAGTCTAAAGCTGACTAAACTATCACATACTTCATAGTTTTGTTTATATTAGCAAGACATAGCTACTACACTGCATTTTTCCAGTTGGAGTTGGAATATTTTTTTTTTATTTTCTTACCATTCAAAATATTTGTACTGTCTTTTTGCTCTATAACGTTGTACAACCGTAAGAGAATACAATAGTTGTGATTGAACATACATAGAAACTATGTAAAATACTTTGATTAATAATTATGCACTTTGTTATTCCTGGCTCACTTCGTCAAATTGTATCATAAACCATCTTTATTATAATTATAAATGTATAACAAAGATTAAAATTAGAAGCCATTATGTTATTTCCTATCTATTCTCGAATGACGCGTGTGTCGCAAGCATGCAGATACTTGAGATATTCTAAACTGACGACAAAATGCGTCGCTAAAGGCAAAAGCGATAATCTCTCGTCTCAGACCTGAGTTAGACACCTTCGTGAGACTAACGAAGTTCTTATAATCCCCCCTCCCCGCGCCTCTCCCCGGCTCCTCACACCCCGACACCCCCGGAACCTCTTGTAATCGAGTTATTGCCTTGCATCTCACACGCGTCCCCTGTTTAATGATATCTGCCGATGTATTTGGTTATTATTTTTGTATTACAGCTTGTTTTGATTTCATACATTTTGCGACTTTAAGGGAAATAGAGTTTTAGACTTTTAGCTTAATATATTAAAGCCTTTTGAGCATTATAATCCCTGTGGTGCAGTTGGTTAGAGCTGGATGTGAAACGAGAGGCTGCGGGTTTGATCCCCACACCGAGACAAATGTTTGTGTGGACCAGTGGTTTCGGGTCTCAGTGTTTGTGATACTGAAAAATCTCTCTTATTTTCTTATTCTTACGACACAAGATTCAGTCTTAGTCTGGGGTCCCAACTATGTTTGTGACTGTTGGATTGATTTATTAAAATATATAGATTTTTAGGGAACCAAATTGACATTATTAAGGAATAAAATTTTTCGATTTGTGAGGAACTGACTTATCTATTACATAATATGCGGCTTATTTTTTAACTATTACAACTTTAGCACGACCAAAATATTGATATAAAAAATGTATTTAATCAATAAATATATCCATATTCCTGAAAGGATAGGCAGATGCTCCACTAGTGCCACCCACGGTTCGCCACACTTGTTATCCATCCCAAGATACGATAATATTTTAACATACCAAATTATAATACTATCAGTTTTACTGTAATAAAAAGGGTTATTGTTTCCATATTATTTAACAGTTGATTCATGGGAACAATTTCAAAAATGTCAAGCCTCGAAAATGGTAAATTCGTTCAAATTGATACGAGTAAAAATGCGTTAAATATTAACGGTTGGTTATTTATGTTTTATTTATGCGTATGTACCGGGAACTCGGCGGTGGCTGGCCAAACATAATCGTCCACAAATTGCTCCAATCGACAGTCCACGGTATAATACTCATGCATTTCATTCATAGTGTGGGCGACGGAATTCCGAAAACAATCAATTTAACGAACTACCTAGGAATTTCGATAGAAGGAATGTTTATGCACATTGCAATTATTGGAAAAAGGTAGTATTGTAATGTTATTATTGATTATAGTAATGTTAATTCAATTTCCCAGCGTGGTCTAGGGCCTAGACTGTAGGCTCTGTCGAATAAACAATGAATTGTAGAGAAGTTCAGTGCACCACTTTGGGAAATTATGGGCTGATACAGTTTGCAATATATCGGTCCGTCATATATCATGATTAATAACTTGCATACAATAATGCTACTATTATTGTATAAAACTGTGCTTTTTATTTGTTTGCCTCTCCGTTGAGGGTCATGTTACTGAACACGGAATACTTAAATAAATGATAAGTTCTACCCGCAAACATTTTTAGAAGCCTATGTGCTTCTTGCTTTATTATTGGAACTTAGAAACATATTTAGGAATCACCGTAAATCCCTCAAGCTTAGGCATTGGCACCGCGGCTTCTTATTTCGGTAGAGTCTGATTGTGTGCATCAAATAATTTAGATTAGTTTGTTTTTATTAATTATTTAATTTAATTATAATGTACATGATTTACGTACGCCAGAAGCGAGACCGCAATAATAAAAATCATTAGACATAATAAATAGGTTCGTAGATAAGACTACGTGTCGCCACTCCGCATTGGCCGTTACCGACTTCAGTTACATGTCATGTTTTATTACAAAGGCAATTGCGATTGCTATTCTAACAATTACTATAAAGTTTAAAATTCATCATTAGTTTGTCTATACTCTTGGAAGAAATAGACATGACTTCAGGGAAAAATATAAAAGAAATGATTATTTATTTTCAAAAATGCACATGGTATTGGTGTAAGGTAGATGATTTAATTATTATAAACGGTTTTTGTTACTTTGCACACATTAAAAATATTTAGAAGTAGCTAATCAGCTAATGTCTCACTTTATAATCCTAGAACTATATCACTTAGAATTCCGAGTAGCATGACGAAGGCGATGGTTCCGGGCGTTTTCCATGGGAACACGGAATGAGTTTCCCTGGCAAGCAGCCCAGAAGGGCGGCCTAATGGTACGGAGCACGCAAGTCGCACCACCTCGCCGCAAAATGCAATTGGCTATCGAGTGCTACACTTGTTTTTGTCATATTTTATTTTTTCACTTAAATGTCATGGCGGCCATTAGATTTTTTCCCCGTCCACTTTGTTTATGCGAGATAGGGCTACTTAAAAATAACATAAAAATAACAACAAACATTGTTACCGACATATTTTACGATATATAAATTATATTTAAGAACCAATTTCAGTTTTTGTCGAGTTGTCGGCCACGTAAATTGTTCACATCAACAGTTGAGTTTGCTAATGTAAATGTATGGTAATTGATTGGCATGCGGCAATCTCACGTTATCCTAATTAAAAAATGACTGCTGTACATATATTTATAGAGAGAAGTAAAAAAAAAATTGCATTTTAAAATAACACGCTTTACAATGTTTCTACTTGACATTATATTGCAATTCAGTCCAGTTTTAATTCTCTCCATTATGAGAGGAAATTGCTATAATCATCTCATTTGGAATGCAGAGAGGCATCGGGCGCAGCCAGCATACGGCATCAAACTCCAAGGTCGCTTAAGACTTAGAGAAAAACTTATTTACATTAAAGAAAATATATTTTTATATCAAGAAAGTAAAGAAATGGAAAAAAATGCTTGAGATAATTAATAAAGACATCCCATGGTTGCCTGTAAGAGATTACCTAGTGTGATAAGGCCGCCACTTGTACTATTATTCTTATTGTATAATATCTTCACAGTATTTCTGTACAGTGCAAAAAAGAATTAAATAAATAATAATAAATAAAGACAACTTAAGACAACCAAAAAAGCGTTAGTTAGAGATAAAGGAAGATATTATAGGAGTCTATCTTACAACTGGTCGCTGGAGAAAGAGCGCTGTGACGAACTTCCAAAAGGTAGATCTTGTATTAGCCGAGATAACGCCAGTTATTACAAACAAACGAAATAAATATCGAAATTAAATTGAGCTCTAACCAAGAATAACTCAACTGTGGAAACGAAATGTTTCTCGTAGTTCCTGATACAAAGTACCCACGACACAGGACTCGATCTTAGTGTAGGGTTAGGACTATGTCTGTGACTTTTGGGTGTATTTATTTATTTTTCATAAATACATAAACTTTTTTGCCAGAAGGGGTAGACATCTGCTGCCTGGATATCCACGTTTCGCCTAGTATGTTCCGTCCCACGATATGACAGGGGGCAAGTCTGTCGCCATATCGCGCACAAATTCTTGTCTCTGAGAAGATAGTGAAAGAAAAATTTAATATCATTTTGCCCAATCCGGGATTTGAGTTCCAGACCTCAGCTTTGTAATCGTATTGTAGTACAACAGCGCCACCGAGGCAGTCCTTTATTTATTTTACTCTTATTTAACTTTCTGTCTGAATAATAATAAGATGACCTGCGTTGTTGATTTGCTCTTCAGTACGACATTGGTACTGAACAATATCAACCCATAGTCGTTGACTGCTGAATTCGAGACCCCTGTTCAACTGACAGTTCGATTCAGGTCGTACTTACTTAATTAATACTGGAGGAGCCTCTACTTAATACTTAATAGACAAAATCAACTTTATACATGTCTTATAAAGCTAGTATACTCATAGTGTTTGACGATTTTAATAGCAAAGTATTCACGACCTCCTAAAAAGAGGTGCACTATCGGCCACTGCGTTGTTTTTGCTCTTGAGTATCAAAATTATATTATCTCGATCATTAATATCAAATATGATCGATGAATATCAACGGTTGAATACGACCTGCAAGGTAAGAGTAGTTTAGAAAGTTTGGAGGATTTTTTGTTATGCAACGAGAAATTAGTCCATTTTGTTTATTGCAATGAATATTACGTATATATGTTAAAAAATACCATGATATCATAAACTCCATCTCTACATGCAAAGTATTTGAAATAACATTGATTTTAGTAACTACGTTAAATTTCATTGAAAGAAGTTTGTGCATTAAAATATTAAACAACTAATAATAATAAACCAGCATTTGAGCAAATTTTTGTTAATTTGCCAAAACAATGACTGTATAATAAATACTCTGAAGACATAGTTATAGTAAATAAATATCATGAAAGTCATTATCATTAAAATAATATGAACAGACAGGTAAGGTGAAATGTAAATATTCACTAAATTCATAATCTCAATATAATTAAATTTTTAGATAAATTTCAAATTGTATTGTATTCGCATTTTTGTCTATTAATACGCTTTTATTAGCTTCAGATGTATGTTAGTAGACTACGGAATCTTTGTACATGATTTTGACCCCCTTCAAAACGTCGGATTGACTCGAAATTTTGCATACTTATCCAGGAATTATGACGATCTGTCTGTATCTGTATCAGCCCATATATGTCCCACTGCAGGGCACGGGCCTACTCTACAATCGAGAGTACGATTGAGAGCGGTTAGGCCACATAGTCCACAACGCTGGCCTAGTGCGGGTTGGCGGACTTACATACCGTAGAAATTCTTATGAATCGCTATGGTATGCAGGTTTCCTCACGATGTTTTCCTTCACCGTTTTAGTGCGTGGTGATTGACTATCAATACACACATGACTCCGAAAAGACAGAGGTGTGCCCTGGGATTTGAACCCGCGACCACCGTGAACAGTGGCAGCCACATCCGGTCCGTTTACCAACAGGCCACCACGCACTTACCAACACTTACTTATTGTATGACGATACAATAATAAAAAAATGTGACTATATCTGAACCAGAATATTCAGAAATTTAAATTTCTTGAAAAAAATCATTTAATGTAATTTGCACGCAGCTGTATTACTTTGATGATACAGCCGTACATCGTTTTTAGTGCAATCAATTAAATTATAATTAAAAAAAAAACTAGAAAAACACGCTTTTATAAACGATCCATCTCAAAAGCAAAAAATAATTGATAATGAGTTTAAGATTAGAAAATGGAGTAAAATACATACATTTTATTATTAAAAAGCGTGGGGTGCTTACAACCTTTACATATTCTCCAGCACCCCACGATTTGTAACAAATAACAATACAATGAAACGCATGCCTTTATTGTTATTGGTTCTTAACTGCTTGCTTGTAATTACTAAAAAGTCAATAAGATGTAACAGTGACCGTCGAGTCCTTTAATATTACATCATTGTCATTTTTCGATAATTTCTGAATAATGCTATGTTATTCTACTCCTATAAGCCAGGATGGACAGCATCACTAACTATAAAAGACATAGAGCATCAAACCTCGGCGACTCCTTGTTGAAGTAACTTATTTAAAATTAAAATTAGTCTAAATAGCTTAGGTTTGCGAGATTATACCTACAGAACGAGGTTCTCCTTCATTTTTCATATACAAAATAGCGTTTGCGCTACTTTTCGTTATTGCAATATATTATGATACGAGGTCGAAATACGTTATTGAAACTAAATCCCAGATTCATCGGCGGTGTGCACTTTCCGGAAGTTTATTCCATGCCATGTATTTCGTAATGAATAAGAGACAAAAAATATCGATGATATCCTGGGATAAAATAACATTATACAATAATCGAAAATGCTAAATATAAAGCACCTAAAATATTACTAAGATAAAAAGTGACAATAATTGAGCGATTCTTTTGTCTTGGATTAATAATTTTAGTTTACATCTTATTCCAGAAATAATTAAAATAAGTGTGCTCCAAAACCGTGGGCGACATTATTAGAAATCCATCAATTACAATAATTTTAATGATAAAAGTTATAACATTTTACAACAATACTTTCTATCATAAAATGCTCACGAAATGAGCACTGGAAAAATATTTTTAATACGATGAATCAAAAACGAATCGACCATTCACCCAGAAAATATTTCTTTTCAGCCGTCTGCAATTACAGTGTGCTGACTGCCAGTCGAGCGTCTGAAGAATTTTTATAAAATTAACAGTCGTTTTGTTCGATTCGAAACACATTTTTGATATGGTCGTTTGATCGTTTCTGCGCTCTTTTATTTTGGGTTCAAAATTTTGACGTTTACGACGGCAATCAATCATTTATTTTTGGCGCTAAATTATCGTTATAAAAGCGGATAGGTGGGCAAGGTTGTTGACTTAAACACAGGTTTTTTGTCGGCACGCTATTTTCTAGATTTGGCGCCTTTACGCGCCTTTTACGGATTAGACAAATAATAGTTATAAAATATAAGTAGCTTCAACTATTTATAATACAAAAAATATGAATAACTAATTCGGTTGTTACCAAAAAATATTCATAGTTTTAATAATAATGACCATATTTAAGTTCAGAACTAAAATTAGTTTTTATCTAAATTTATAGTATTTTTATTTATTTAAAAAAGTATTGCGTGTCATTTTGTTAGGTAGAGTTTTTGCGTAACGTAATTATTATTAAAAATGGTTAAAATATATTTTATTGGGACATTATATTTTATTGTTTTTCTAAACAAAAATAATTATGATTCCAACTCAACCCATAAATTATTCGGTACTATAATTATCAAATCATTTAAAAGCATTGAAATTGGAATAAAATGTGTTGTGAAAACTGTTTAAATTAGTAATTAATTCCATTGAATCGCATAGCAGCGTTTATGGTAAATCGTTTACGGGCATAATAATCATTAAAATGAATTTCCATTTTATTCAAACCCAAACTCGGACCTCTGAGATTATGATCTCTATCCTTTTATTAGGGTACCGCAAGTGGAATACATCGTTTAAAAATATAAAAATAAATATATAATAAGAAAAATAGTAAAATATTCATATAAAATTGTATTTTTATTTATATTTATAAAAAATATCAAAATACAATATTTATCAACTATTTTAAATTTTCCATAATTTTCGATTTAATGACAGTAACAAAAAAACTTACATTAAAATAAATTCCGATGACTAAACTTAAGATTTAAAAAAATAATGGTATGTGAAGATAATTTTTTCATCCGACAAAAGTCTGAAATATTAAGAATTGAGCGATTTTACATAATAGTATTTCAGCATTAATAAAGGTGAATTGGAAATAATAACATTATAATTAAACGCATGGAGATGATCGACATTTTAATAACAATTCCTACATAAAGAAAGATTAATGTATTTACACAATTAAATTATATTGTTATTACAAAATATTATAAAAGAGCTTTTTCGTTTGTCTGGCACGATTAATTGCACAGATTAATAAAAGCTTTAATTTGATGTTTTCATCATAGAATATTATAATTTCCAAGAAATGTATCGTATAATTCGTCACTTTTCTATTTTTTTAATTTTCCTGGAGTAGAGTTTTATAGTATTCTACAGAACTCTCAAGCCTAAGCAATTCCTTCATATGTAACTTCTTAATTGCCTTTTTATAACAAAAATAATACACGAATATGAGGGAATGGAAAATAAAGCAAGTGAATGTGTTCGTAACGTGTAATTTTGTTAAATAGCTATTCGATACGTATCGAATGATTTTGGGAACAAAAGACGATTAGCCGTTTAGATGTTGCCCAATATGTATCTATTTTGTTGGGCGGTAAACATACGTATTTAGCTATACGTGTTATTTTCACGATTAGCTGGAATTAAAAGCGTTGAATTATGGTCACTTTTAATTTCGTTTGTCACATAGTGATACATTAAACTTGATATATATGATTTTTTCTATATAATTTAAATTCTAGTTCTTCTTATTTTAATAATGTCCAGTTTTATAACGCTTCTTACTATGAAATTTTTTCCACGTTTAAAATATACCTTACAATGCAATAAAAATAAAATAATTACTACAGCTTAACACATGATTATTATAAAGTAGATAAAACATTATGTAATAACGGTCCAATAATTATAGTAGATGAGTAAATTAAAGGTAAGCCCAGAGGGATAGAGGGGCGCAATAAGTTCATTTGAGTCTTGTATGTATTTACTGTTCGATGACCTAGATAGGGGACAAACATAGCGTCATATAGGGCGGAAAACTCGCACAAAAGCGTGCTCAACCCGGGAATTAAACATAAAACCTCACGGTTCAGATCACGCGCAGTCTACCGCGCAGACCAGTACGGTTGGATAAATTACGAATTCAATACATTCATGTTAAATATTCCTATCAAGTTATAGGTTTTTCTACATTATTGGTTTTGCTTTGAATAAATTGGGTCAATGACGCCGAAGTTTGTCCTGGTATTAACCAAAGAGTCCCAAAAAGCAACAGTCTAAGTCATTTAAAAAGAAATCCACCTATTTCTACCCCACATACAACAGCCGAGCACCTTCATAATCCCCAAAAATATTTACACAAAAAGTTTTTTGCGCACACATTTCCCGAATTAGGAGTTTTCTTTTTGCATCGCGTCACATCCACGGAGACCATTGGCTGCCGGCACACACATACATTATTAATAATTACCTGCAATACAAAAACTCCACACATGTGAGGTGGAGGTGGCATGCGGTAGGGGGCAGGAGGCCACTCCCACAGCAACGCCTGCTCATTTTAAATTGTAATTACAATTTATTATTGTCTCTGTGCCGCCTTCACCGCGCCAGACGCCATTTTATCGATTAATACAGACATTTTGAGCCTTTCAGTACATCCAAAAGGATAATGCATTTCGTGATCTTTTGATTAGTTTTTCGAGTGGTTTCAGTGGGTCGTGTCTTGAAAATGTTGGCAGACGGAACATGGTTACGGGTACGTTAGTTATCCTTTTCGGTAAGATTTTTTTTTCTAGATAGACAAGTCTGTTATTCCAATATAAAATAATAAAATTGAAGTATTCTAAAAGTATTAAACGTTTCAAATAGTGTGAATACCTCAGTTGGTTACACTGTCTTCATAGATAAATGAATAGAGAGGTACTTTCTGGACAAATAGTTTCCATCATACCGATAGTTTAGTCAGTCAGATTTCTAATAGCGATTGTTAATAGCAATGTTTTTCATGTGATTACTATCGCAAGGCCAGAAGGCGTGACGTACGAAAGCCAACACATTGCATCCAGCTTAATAATAGGAATAACATTTTCAACTAATTCTTATAAGTATGTATTAACTTATCTTCACGCTATGCCCGTTTGTTATCCGCGCATATCAATGTAATTTATTAATATAGATTGCCCGTTGCAAATTGATTGCTTTGAAAGCATGCACGTAATTATTGCATGACAGAAAGATGTATTCCTCACCTGGCTGTGGAATTAAAATAAAGAAATACTGCATAATTTTGATTAAGGTGTACTAATGTGAAGTTAGAGGCTTTCGTATCATATTTAGTGATTGGCTTAATATGTGTTCAATAATAGGAAAAAAATTGTGCACATTCAGAGTGATCGAAGTGAAAATGTCTAGAAATTAAAAAAATAAAAATATGTTTTACATTCCTGCGTTGTGAAATATAAATGAAATGTAAAAAAAAATATTCAGAAAAACAACCTTGCCTTGTTGCATTACGACTTCTCTAATCAAAGGTCCTGACTAATCAGCAAAGCAATAAAATCTTTTGCGTAAAGTGAAGTCAAAAGTATAGTATAATTCTAGATTAGATTCAGTAAACTTTTCCTAAGCTCAAGCATTTCTAAAGAAAACAAAACTGGAAAATAAGGGAGGATTTCGGCTGCTGTTTAGAGGTCACTGAATCCCTGAAATATACCATTGCATCGTAGGATGTTTAAAACCTAGAGAAATGTAGACTTGATGCCAGCCGATAGAATGGTGATTTTGTGATTTTTATTAATTACTGGTGGCATGTCTCTCATATCCGAGAGGCCGCCTGAGTTGGTGCCGCGATGTCCATTTCTCCCGCCAATCAGTAGTGTAAACGCACTGTTGTGTTTCAATTTGGAGCACATTCTAGCCAGAGTAACTACTGGACATATTGAGACTTAACATCTTATGTCTTAAGATGGTGAGTGAAGTGGCATGCCAAGCATTGCTACTGTCCATGAGCGGTCATATCGCTTACCATCAGGCTAATGGTATGATTGTCTCGCCATATATAGCAATAAAAAAAATCTCACTGATAAACCGAAAGTTCAAGAAAAATTACCTACATTTACTTTGTTTTTGCGAAGCAGTGTTACCACCCTGGTTAAACTAAAACCAGTAAGATTAGGTTCAACGATGCTTGACCACTTAAAATCACCCAAGTACCGTTTACTTAATTTATTATTAATAACCTCATTGTTATTCAATAGAAATTATGTGTCTAAGTATCACCTGCCTGTCGATAGATGCAATGCGTTCAAAGAATATTGTTATATGATAAAATCGTATTAGGTTCTGTGTTAAAAGGCTAGGGGATATAATTGTATAATTGATGGACCATTCCATTTTCTATTGAGACATTTGCGGTACTTAGCTTAGAATTTTAATCGTTATATTATTATAGAATGAGTTAAATATAACAGAGGGTTAGTTATTCCATAGTGAAGTATTATGCCTATCTAATTCAGACACAAGACGATCATTTATCTATAGCTTTCGTGGAAAAGTTGCTTAAACGACGATTGTGATACGAGAACCTGCGTTCGATTGAGAAGACATAAATGATTATTTTTAATTATTTCTTTACTGCAATGAATGGCGAAACGATTATTCCTTTCCCCTGATGGTAGGTGACGGTAATTGTGTGATTCATAATTATTTTCTTTAGATGTTTTGGGAGCGAAAAGGCTCTTGAATATTTTTAAACCAAAAATCAAAAATTGGCATCATAATATAGTGTCTACAATATATGTGACTGATCACACATATTCTTATTGATGCATATTATTTCAAAATTGATTGTATTTATTATTCTTGTTACTTTTGTATATTCTAAATATTACTGAAATATCTAATACAATGTTCTAAGATATTGTTTTAACGTTGTGAATGTATTATTCCTTTGGAGTTTTTGGCAAGTTCATGTAGCATTAAGGCTAAGTGCCGCGAATTATTAAGTCTCGTCTGATGTTTATTGGTTTAACAATCCAGCATCAAATAGCATCAGGCCCTCTGCTCAGTCGCTCTGAGATAAACTCCTTATGCCAGACAATTATCCGAACTAAAGACGGTGTTATACCGAGATATTTTGTTTATTTATTCGTTAAAGATACTTTGATTACGGTGACAGTATTTTATATCTAAGTTTTTATAATTTTATAGATAATTTCATAATTAAATATACAATTAGCTATATTAAATGATTCTTAGTAATTTTCTATCTAGTAAAATGTGTCATAAACCTGTTATGTTATCAAATGTTATTTATAGTGTCCTTTTAGTAATTATACGTCATTCGATTAATTAAAGCTGAAAAACACAATTATACTGTTTTAACAATATTTTTAAGAAAAATTGATATCAAATGTTGTAAATAAGATTACGTACCGAATCCTATTGGTTAATTTAACAGTTCCTAGTATTTGTTGCTGTGTATGCATTTTCTATATTAAAAATAATTTATTTCGGGTTACTATCTTGCTAAGACATGTCTCGGTGTATCTAGCGTCTAAATCCAATTGGATTTATAACAAACAAGAGGTCCTCAGCTTAAAAGCGGAGTAAGTTTATCTGCGTGCCTTTCTTAATGCGAATTTGTGAAAGTTGACCGTCGTCGACGTCACCACTTGTTACTGTTTCAAAATATATTCTAACTACGCTTTGTGTATTTATATGTATTCCTTTCTGTACTATTTTTAGGGCTATGTTTGGTATTAGTATCCTTAAAATATTTTGATTAAATTAAATATTGTGATTTTGGTTTATTGTATACACACATCCACATTTTTTGCATGCATATAGTGAGTTGTGACTGACTTCAAGAAAATAAATTAATGCTTCATCTTCAACTCAACACCCTGGAAAAAAAACAATGTCATATTTATATTATTTAAGCCTAACTTGGTACCTTGTTACAGGTCATAAAAACCCCTTTTCCTTTTAATTAAAGAGGATTTGAAATACGAATTCAATGAAATGACTACCTTAGATGTTAACCTTATTGATGTTATACATTTCGCAAATTCAAAAAAACAATAAGACGAAAGTACTTCTTACAGCAATTACCACTAAAACGAATGTTTCCAAATCTGAATGTAATGCAAATTGGCCGGGCCCCTCGAAGGGTTAAGATGTTTTCATAACTGAGTGTCGCCCTAACAATGTTAAGCAATCGCCTTTCTGTTTCCATTTTAATTGAAATGAATAAAGATTACACGTACCCTTTAACTCACAATTCCACTTGACCCGCGAACAAATTGCAATCGCTTTGACAAATGTCTTACACGCCTCGTTTTGTATTACTTTTAAATGGTAATTGTTTGCTAATATGATGGAACAAGTGCGTGGTTGCCTCGGTTGCGCGACTGCCAACATGCTCACGTAGGTCGCGAGTTCAAATCCCAGGGCTTACCTCTAAATTTTCGGAGGCATGTATGAATTGAAAGTCAATCACGACGCACTATAACGGTGAAATAAATCATCCTATATTAAAGAAATTATTATTTGGAAGAAACCTGCATACTATGGCGATTTGTACGAATTTCTATGGTATGTAAAGTCTGCCAACCCGCACTAGTGGTAGATTATATGGCCTAACCAATCTTAATCGTATTTTTAATTGTAGAGGAGACCCGTGCTCTGCTGAGGGATATAGAGTTTGGTGGTAATAGTATTCTGTGAATACAATATCGTTAGTAATGTGTGTCGACTAGCAGCAGAATTTGAGTTAACATTTTCTCTCCAACGCATAACGATATATTCATAGCTTTTTAAGATCTGGAACGGAAGCACCGCGAAGTGAGGTATGATTTAAATATATTGGTATATTATTAATTCAATTTAACCGTATTAAATTAGCCAGAGCAAATGATTTGGTTTTGTCCAATATTTTTGTTGTTAATCCATTATCACCAATGGTTACCACTCGTAATAACAAAAAGAAAAAATATGATTGTGGCTAATTGAATAATTATTTATGACTTTCAAATTATACATATACAACTAAAAGACGTAAAATAATTTTGTAACAACCAAAGGACATTAAAACGATCTCCCCCAACGGATGGCAAGCCGGGACAAGACAATAAACACGGGCATACATCACGCAACAACATAGCTCAAAGTTATTTAATTATCGTAAGGAAAAACTAATCCGTTGAGAGCAGAGAGCGAAAATTGCGCCGGCTCCTGTCGGCAGGTGCGTGTGTTGTGTGTTACCTGCGTGTATATACAGGGTGATGTGTTTTATCAACAGAAATATGATGGTAAAATATAATTTTCATTAGAAAAATCGGAACACCCTGCAAGTTTATGTGCTGTAAGGATTATCAGAAAAATGTGTATATTTAGGAATACATGTCATATATCGAATAGTGAATAATATGAGGTTTTTAAATCATAATGTGAATGTTCTAAATTCAAATTAAATTTATACACATTTTTCTGATACTCCTTACAAAACATATAAAACTTGTAAGGTGTGTCGATTTTTCTGATGAAAATTATATTTTACCACCACATTACTGCTCATAAATTAACAAACGTGTGATTCACAGAAATCACATGACTACTCATTTTACAATCTGCTTATTTACCACATCTGAACCGGAGGATATCAGATCATCGATTATAATTTATATATTATTTTTCTTTCCATAACGCTGCCGAAACTAGCCGGTACCACTTTTTATATTTTTTTTTATGATTCCTAATATATTTTTTTAGCAAGAGTAAAAATAAAACAGCCTGTGTACAAGTGCTATACTTCAATAGAGACTACAAGCGGCGAGGAGCTGTCGTGTGCGACAATATTTATGCGCGCAATATTAACTCCGCGACGAGTATTAACTCCAAACGTTTGTGAACTTACAACCAGCCCTATATTACGCAATTATTTTATTACATAGATTTATTGCCTATCGTGTGGCGAAAGATAAGTTGCGGTGCCACAAGTGGTACTGGTTAATCAATAAAAATATTTTAATTTGCCTTTTTAATTTAATCAGCTGTTTGTGTTACAATATTATGTTAGAGCTTCGACGGTAGAGTTAATCTATTCCCGGCTGGCTCTTATGCCATTATTTTATTCAATCTTATAATACTCTTTAATCTAGTACCATGTATTGACTTGTCATAAGAGCTATTTAATTGCCTACGTGATCAATAAACGAATTTCATTTCATTTCATTTCTTTAGTTGCGGAAAATTCACTGCTGCAGCATTCAAAATTTCTACACCGATCTGTCGCAAGTGGCTTGCATCTAACAACTTGTATTAATTATATTTTTAAAATATAAACAGATTTGTTTGCTGTCTGAGTGCATAACGGCAGAAACAGGGCTTTAATTTACCAAATTAATTACAAATCAAACCTTTTAATTGGATGGCGCGAAGAAAATTAATAACTGGATATACCAATTGCCAAAAATATGTATGTTACTATAATTATAGTGAAAATCATGCTGGTGGGTGTAATAAAACTCAACAAATAACTGAACATTATTCGTTTAATGGAAAATTAAAACACATGGAAAGCCATTTGCAATTTATAATTACTTATTGCGGAGGCTGCGCCAACATCGCCCGTGAAGTACGTACATAATTTATATTACGTTGTTATCCTAACTAATGTTATTAATGCGAATGTTTAAATGTTTGTTATACTTTCACGCCTACCTGTTTAATGAGCAGTTACATTTACACGTTATCCAGGGTCCAAAAAAAGGTAATAGGGTATATACCTTTAATCCCAAAACAACTACAGTTCTCGAAGAATAGAAAATAACTGCAAAAAGCATTTATATTATTCTTAGTGGTGAGCGGCCACCTGGGTAGGTACTGCCGCATGGTCGATATCTCCTGCCAAATAGCAGTGTAAATGCACTGTTCCGGTTTGAAGGACATCGTACTCAGAGTACACATCACATCTTATGTCTCAGGATGGCGAGTGCAGTGGAATGCCAAGCAATGCTTTGATATTTGTGTTATTTGATTTTGCTACTATCCATGAGCGGATTTATCGCTTATTATTAGGCGAATGGCATGATCGCCATTCATTGCAACAGAAAAAAAATCTGAATCATCTGATAGCCAAAATTGATTACCAAAATCATAATTATAGCGAAGAGCAAAGCCTCAAGCAAAGCTAGTAGAAATTGTATATTTATTCTAATCGAGAACATAGTACAAAAGTTATTTGTAGACCAGACTAAACAATATCGTTGCAAGTCAAAAATCAATCCAAACATGCACAAACAACATTAATGATGACTGACTTATTCCGGAGTTTTATTATTTGAATGATTAAGTAGCTGCTATGAAATTAAAAATACAGTTTATTATTGTTAAGAATTACCGAGCTGAGCCGAGATTAAGTGCAGAAAACCAACTGTAACGTTTTAAAACAAACATCACGTGTTTTCGTGCTCATGTATGTAATATAGTTCGAATTAATCAATTACTATCCCGTTTTGTAAGCTACGTGTTAAGAAGAGCGATATAGTATTTATATTCTTGGCTGATATTTGGTTGAAATATCGTTTTGTAATAATAAACATTAGGGAAATTATAAATCAAATATGTGTTTTTTATCTACAGGAATTCAATTGCTCAATTAAAAACAAAACACAATTACTTTCCCTTTATGTTTTAAATAGGGTAACGACTGTGGTAGTTGGGAAGTATAATAATTGATTTTATAATTTCGATAATAACTGTGATGTATCCAATAAAAATATATTTTTGACATCACGTCTATAGGTTGTTTTTGTATGTGATTTTTAAGAAGCTGCAATATTTTCTACTTATAAAACCATTCTAGATGTTAATAAGTACTACAATATCCTCTATAGACATAATTCTGAGTTAGCACTGATTTTAGCAGTCCAATTAAGATACAGATTTAAATGAACTGCTCTGAATTCAACTAATCTACGAATGCTGTAAAATCACTGTTTTTTAAACTTGTTTTGAAAAGAGAGGGAAAATTTCTTACCCATTCTTCTCTGGCGAAAACCGGCTTAATAACCAGGTGGTAGTGAAAAACGGAAAAAAGTGACTGAATCTAACAATGTCTCACATTTAAAAGGTTCAAAAATATTTTTATTTCAATGGCAACGGCGTGAGTCCCATTGGCATTGGACTTGTGAATTCATAATTACAGGATTCGTTCCGTATCTCCATAGTCCAGAGATTTTTCAGTAAAATTAAAGGTTTTTTTCTTTACACTAAGCATTCCCAATTTACCTTAACACGGTACATGCTTAGATACTTGTGTTCTGCGAGAGTTCGTAGTTTGATTTTATATGTTTTAGGACTATATTTATGCAAGCTCCCATTAACATAGTGTTATGTGTAACATTGTACAACGCCTCGCGCCGGCACAGTGTCAGTGCCAGCCTTATTAGAGTAATTACAAGCAATTCTGTTTTATACGACTCGACGCGAACATTCTCCTACACCGGTCAGGTCATAGTTACTGAAAACGGAATGGAACGGTAAATGGTCAAGTGCTTCTGAGATTAAATATTATTTTGTATCAATAAAATTTTATTTATTAAGGTTTTAAATTATTCTATAAAAAGCTAACGAATAAATGTTGAAAAATGTCTAAGAATTATGTGTTCAAAGTGTATGGTTACACCAATTTAAGAAGGATATAAAGGACTGCAACAGTTTCACCTACGATTGTGCTACTCAAATCGTGGAGAAACTTAACATTCGTAGTTTTCGATTACAATTATTGTAAATATTTTTTTTGTTGATAATATATTGGGTTTATTCAGACTGCGACCATTAATACCCGAGCCTTGTGTCAGTTTTATAGACTACACAAAGACTTTATTTTTAAATGTTTTAAGTATCGTGTTTGAAATGAAATGAAATTATTTTGGGTTTGAGTAGAGAATAAAGGGCAAGAAACTTAAGTGTTGCTTTTTTTTAAATCAGTTTACAATGTAGTGATTATTACAAAATTTACGAGTTGGCTTAAATCAGAGCAGTTCATTAATAATTTGTTGTAAATTTACAATAAATATTTTTGATACGAATATGTTTACGGAATAATTAATATGGCTGAGTGAAGCGAAGTCGCCCAGAACGAAGAATCAGTGTAGTCTTTTGCGCCAATCATGAATTATCATCAGCATCTACGTATTTATCACCCAAACAAAACGATAGTTAAAACCGTTAAAACAATACAAAAAAAAAACATTTGCAAATTATTGAGAAGTTTTTAATTGCATTGTGTTTGGAGTCCAAAAAACTATCACCTGGCTTTCTTTTCGCTCGCCGTTTGGATATACCTTGTACAAAGCCTATTTTTTAAGAATTTTTATATTTTATGTAAGTTAATTTTGTTATATAGTCAAGGTGCATGAACAATCTTATGAAGGTAGAAGGATGTCGCTGAATACAGTCTGTTTCCAAAAGGTCGCTGTGAAAATCCGTAGGGGCGGATTAGGCTTGACAGTGGATTTGGTTTTATTGTTCAGTAATTGGCATTCAGCGACTAACGGTTAAAAATTGACCATGTTGAGAAAAACACATTTAATCATTACTAACAACTAATAAGTAGAGTAGAAATATTTTTAAAAATGTCTTAAAAACTTTTAACAAGTGGCAAACCGAGTGTCCGATTAATAATTGTCAACATAAATTTGATTTTAGAAATTCCCAAGCATTGCACATCATTCCTAGATAAATCTTTTACAGTCCAAGCTGCTCGCTTATGGAATGAACTGCCCCTGACAATAAAACTCGCTAAATCACTCCCTATTTTTAAGAGACTAGTCAGATCGCACTATTTGTCTCAGCAGTAATATATGTATGTATCTATATTTTCTCTCTCCTGTGGTGATTTTTCTTTTTTTCCCCTAACCCTAGATGAACTAGTATTTTTTTTTTCTTCATATATTCTTTATTATGTTTATTATATAACATATGTAGTAAATTCACATTTTACTTTGTGTAGTATATTTGCATACTTGTATATATAAATATATATATATATATATAGTGTCTATTTATATAGCTTTTAGTTGTACATGAGTTTCTTCCTTTCCTTTTTAATGACTATCTTCGATTTTCCTTCTCCTATTCATTCCAATCCATCCAAAGGTTGTCTGGAAGAGATCGCCGTTAGCGATAAGGCCGCCGTTTGTACGTACTTATGTTATAAGTCCCTTAATTGTAAAATTATTTTAATATATCTTGTGTACAATAAAGAATTATAAATAAAATAAATAAATAAATTTTGATATTACTTGTGAAACTTGTCGCAGTCGCTCATATAGCAGAAGATAGTATAAAGTAATTTATTCAGCAGTAGCGTAGTTGGTTGAAGACTGGATTATCAAACCAGTGGTCGCGGTTTCAAACCTAGGACAAACACTATTAACTTTAGGAAGTAATGTTTATATGCTTAATTAATTACAGCTTACTAAGAAAATATTAATATAATAATAGTAGACAGGCTATCGGTCGTAATATTAAAAGCCAAATGACTCTATAGGCCATAACATGGCTGAAAAGTCATTCGAAGGCAACCCAATTTACATACATACATAAACTCACGTTTTTTCACAGAAGTGGTAGACAGAGGTGCCTGGACACCCGCATTTCGCCTTGTATATTCCGTCCCACGATGTGATAGTATCCTATCGCTTATCGGGCACAAATTCCTGACTCCGGGCTGATAATGAACAACCCAGTGTGGGATAATGGCATGCAGAAGGATCTCATTAAATAAATTCATACTTAAAATATTTATATGTTTGTTTTATCTTTCCCATATTCATATGTGGCAATTAGAATTATCGACAATTATAAAGTTATAATGCTAACAAAAAGGGTGTATAAACATTTAAAGTTAAAAAGCGTGCGATTGCCTATTGATGAAACTATTTCATAGATGGAATAGGTTTCCAAATGTATTTCCCCAAACATATTTAGGGGGTCAATGCCAGCGATGTCCGAAATTGTGTAGGGTGGGTACAGAGTCGGCACTGCGATCCCGCCCTGGGGGCAAATATAAAAATCATTCATATGGACAAAATAAAATTGCATCCCAAATAACCCGGTGTTCATCGGCCGAAAATCTATTAGCAATAAATATGAAGTTTTCCGATTTCACAGGATTTAAAACGGCTATCGCGCCCTCCACTCAGTTTTCATATAAAATCGAACTCTTATGACTTTTCTGCTTTACGATGCCGTAGTTTTATTGCTTTTTAAAATTAATTACTTTAAAATATTACTCTGATAAATAATATTTTGAGGATCGTTTTATCTTTTCTTATCAAATGTGCGCCTTATAAGGTTTCCATTAGAAAATTATTATTCGTAAAAGAAGTTAGTCAGCGTAGTGCTGTTTATGGTCATGAAGGAAATTTATTTTGGCAACAATTCGCTCTTAGAAATTAGTGGGAACTCTTCGTGATTTCTTATTTCTAGAACAGAATTATACATACCTTCAATTTAGTACTTAAAGATATTAGTATATGTAAAAAGAAAATTTCGTAATATGATACAATTGTCGATAAAATTAATATTAAAATGGAAGTAAATTTTATTACTGTGTTAAGTGTAATGAGGACTAAACGTCGCAGTATCAGTTAAGTTCGATTTTTGCGAAGTTAGTGGTTTTATTACCACAGATTTCGAGCAAATATTGTAAATTTGATCGAAGTGTACAGATATTTATTTGTTTGGGTAATGCAAGTATTCTTCTAGCTTCGGTTTTTATGTATATGTTATTACCGTTTATTTACTCATACAATAGTACTTTAGTATTTTCGTAATAAGAAATGTTCAAACATAAAATTTTGAAGAGTCAAAAAAGGATTCAAGGGTTATCGCTTGATGATGTTCATCAACGGTTCATGATTGATTGTTATCTTCGTATAATATATATTTTCAGGTAGTAGGAAATTATTATCCATTCAGCTTGCATAGCGATTCTTGCCCTGTCTATGCAACCTCTGTAGACGAAGGAAACCGTATCATAGTGACCAACACTAATATGCGATTTTGAAGTTACGTCTGTGTGTTCGGTTTCCAGTAGGCCGGCATAATTTGTACGACTGACGAGTGACAACCGTCTCTTCAGCACCTACCATCAGGTGCTTTTAGTCACTTTGTCGCGACAATTAAAAAAAACTAAAATAAAAATTGACAAAAACTAGTCCGTAAAAAGACGTGATTCGAAATGATTAGAATCAAGTTGTCATCAGAACAATGCAAGTGGTTTTGTCAATCGTGAGTTGAATACAATAGATCTCAATATACTTTTATTGTATTTCTTGGATTTCACGAGCAACAGAAAAACTATGAAGGTAAAAGACTTTGTAAGTGATATCAATCTTACTTTAAACTGTTATTTCCTAGACAATTTTTTGAATCAGAAAGTACCTAGGATATCGTGAATTTAGGCTCCATTTTAGCCACCATTTTGGTAAATGTGGGAATTGTAGCCTCAATAGCATATTTATATATTGACAGAGAATATATCTTCATTATTGTCGGCTACAGGAAGTCCTCTGTTGAAGATAGATTTTACACAGTGACTTGTTGAAGCGGCCTGCATCCAGCTACATCTTCATGTGAGTTCGTGCACCTACCAGAGTACGTGTTATTCCAGTAGATATTTGTGTTGTTTGCAATATACTCTTTTTTTAATGTTCTTGATCATTTCTGCATACATACATACATAAACTCACACCCACTTCACAGACGGGATAGGGAGAGATTTCCCTGGTTGCAATCAGGATACTTACGCTTCGCCTTGTATGGTCCATCCCACGATGTGATGGGGGGTGGGCCTATCGTCATATCAGGCATAAATTCCTGACTCCGGGCTGATAATGTATAGGAAAATCTAATATCACTTTGCCCGAACCGGAATTCGAACCCGAGACCTGAGCTTTGCAGTCATACCGTAGTATAAATGCGGACCGAGGCAGTCATCGCTGATTATAATAGAATATAACCAGTATTTGACCTCACAGATTGCTAGACATATAACCTCCTGGAATTTAGTACACGATACTTGCAACATACTCAGTTCGTTATTAGCAGAACTTTATCCATAATTAACGTATTTTATTACTACTCGTAATTGGTCAAGTGTGAGAACAGGGTTGTAAAACAAAACACAAAGTGATAATTTTCCTTTTTAATCTTGATATTTTCATCTACGATACAAGGCACACACACAATTTTAAGTAAATCAATAATAATAATCATAATAGAAATAATAAATAATAAAGTATGTTTGAATCGTACTATTACTCAAACAGAAATAATAGGTACATCGATTGAGAAGCCTCGACATCTATAAAGAAAATATATATGCTATGAACGCTAAGAGAACTATCAGACAATACTGCGCTTGTGTGCCGCGGGGCTACTTACAACTGTTACCTACTTACTCAGTATTGTCAATTTACATTGTGATCAAACAATAATGAAATGATACAAAAGTACCACATTCACGCTCTTTACACAGTCACTCGTGATCAGCTAAACATTTATTATAACAACTAATTTTATTCATTACATCGCATTATCCGTTACAGATAATTACCAAATTAATTGTACGAAGCCGTCGTTTGTATCGGCGCTTGACTATTATAACTGTTGAAATAAAAACACCAAGGTATACTCGTCCGTCTGTGCACGAGAGACGCGATACAACGTGCCGGCACTCGCAAGGTATCCGGGCCAGTCTGCTCTGAGCTCTCTAAACGTAATAATATTGAGTAATAGCCAAGCGCCAATTCTACGCTTCATACCGTCTAAATCTTATTGAAACTATTTAAGACATCCAAAGTCTCGTAAACTAAGCATCAATATAAATAACGCTATCATTTCATACTTTATATATAATTTTAAAACTACTGAACTTATGTTAGGACTGCTACTCATATACATCGATTCTGCGTTACTGATACGAGACACAGCGAATATAATTATTTATACAGCGTCTACATTACCAAAGTTAAAACGAGACACTTAGGTTACATTGTACGCGAGAACCGTCGGCTCTCTTCCTTGTGTTCTCTGTTACTGTTCAGTCAATAAATTTGAATTGTAAAAATGTACCTTTCAAAACCACTAACTTAACGTATCAACTATCGTACATTTTATGATTAAAAAGATATACTAGTTCCAGTTACAACTAATCATTGCACTAAAATTGAATAAATTACATGATAGTGAAGATCACATAATATTATTTACTGATATTGAACGTTTCATCTTGGGCGACACGTGTACCTACTGTCACTCAGTTTTACTGACGATATGGTGGTCTTTTGCAAATGTAAAACAAATATTTATAGGAACTTAAACACCTCCTTCTCAGAACCTCGGCGAGACTAGTGTAGCCAACTTTAGAAAAAAAACAAAATTCGAAAAACAGTCTTTGATCAATTCCAACCATTGTGCCAATCGATCAGTGACCTTGATCGACCTGAAATTCGTCCAAGCTTATGATATGTATGTAGTAGGTACGGAATTAGTGTTGTAAGAAATTGTTCCAATGTGCAAATCACAAGATACAAAAAACGGAAAATACTTATTACATAAATATGGCATTTAACGATAAGTGTAAAGGTACTACATCATGATTTAAATATTGAAGAATAAAATAAATTATATATTTGAATCGTCGATAAAACCGTAATGTCTTACTCCTAATAATAATATATAAAGGGATATTTACAAATTTTACTATGGAAGAAAATTTGATGAGACTCCGTTTAACGTCACGAAATCTACCTCCTTATATCGAATTCAATAACAATATTTACAAATTAGTCTCAATAATACGAAGTACCTACAACTCCATTGAGATCTCCACGCCGAAAACTTAGAATAGAATAAACAATAAGATGAACATTCGAATCTCGAGAAGTATCCAACACTTGTCCATGCAGTAGGCGTTGCGTAAGGTCGAGTAGCGGTGTACCATGGCCAATCTAAATCTTTGGATTTTATTTTTCCCTAAATTCAGGTTTGACGCTGATCATTGGTTTCCTTGATTCGTTGACTTCTTTATCGTACTCTTGGTTGTCGGGGAAGTCCATGGCCCCGGGGTGCGGCAGCTAAGTGGCCGAGCTGAACAGTACTGAGTTCTTGTAGTAGCCGGCGCGGTCGGACAGCGGACTCTTCACGTCGCGCTCCATCGCCTGCTGCCGCGACTTGCGCTCCATCTCCAACTCTTGGGCCAAGGACTCTGTTGACAATACAAATACTCTTATATTTTGGCATTCTTAATTTAAAATTACTCATAGTAACACTAAAATCTAATCTAAGTAGTAATGTATTTAAATTCAGCATAGATTGATAACCATTATTTTACAATCCATATTATGTGTATTGTTTATATTCCGATAATAATAACATAGTTCGTTTAAATTGTGAACCTAAAATACTACTTTTACAACACGATTAAAAATCAATTGTGGATAAATTGAACAACAATATAACACAACACGCATACATTCACAAAAGTGGGAGCGAGTCGTAGACGATGTTAAAACGCAAGTGTGTCACCCCGGAAAATGTCATTAGTGTTTAGGGGAAAGCCATTTCACATCAAACGGACTTCACATCCGTACGGCGTATTCTAATTTAATATTCGATGTGCTCGGTAAAAACGTATCACTCGCAATATTGTGTTATTAAATTGCGTCTAGAAGGGTTGTTCCTTTACAGTCGACACTCGGCGCTCACTAATCACTGTATCAGTGTGTGTTCATTAATTGTTAATGTCACGTCTTCAAGGAATAAGCTACGAACCAAATCTCATATAAAATGTTCCCCCAGACTCGTCTTAAATAATATGAATCGATCAATGTTGACAACGTTTCGGTACAGATGAAATCAAAATGAAATACTTTAATATTTCACAACACGTCTGAAGGATAGGAGGATTCTCTAATAAGATTTTAGGAAAATTGACAAAGTTCGTGAAGAGGCAAGAGTAGGTGAGGTAAGGCAATTGTCTCTGAAAACGTCGACTTTTACGAAATATGCTTATTCAATTTCATGCAACGCTTGCCGCCTCCTGCAATTTACGAGATATAAAAGATATAAACGGAATCGCGTTTTTTGCTTACTTTGTTGGAACATTTTCTCAACAGGGAATTCAATTTCTGATCCTGACATTTGTACACAATTTATGCTCTGAATGCGTTAATTTATAGCTTATCTACACGACAAGAATTATACATTCGTATGTACATATATTTTAATGCTATACTGTTTTGTTTCTGTGAGCAAAGCCGTTTAAAGTGACAATTTGTTTAAAAAAACATTCGTCAGTTAGAAAAACTCAATTATAATCCGATTTGTTTCAGTGGAGACTTGCTCCAGGGCGCCACACTCGCAAGTGTCGCGTGGAGGGTTGTCCCGAAACAGAACCTATTATCTCGGGCGAGATTATACGCCTAGGGCGTCACAATTAAATATTATACACTTAAAAGCTTCGGCCTTTGCCGTTTCACTCGGCTGCCACCCCTAAATGTCCCATTAGGTCTGTTTGAATACGTAATATTTTTGCATTTGCCGCTTCTAAAACAGAATTGCCGGTTCCTTTGAGAGGTATAATCTATTTGTTCTTTGAAACAACTGTAATGGTTGAGTGCTCAGCTTAATAAAAAGTTATCTTATAATGTTTGCCCTCGTCTTTCTCAACAGTCTGTATAAAAGACATTTGTCAGTTCAGAATGATTTCTGAGTCGAATATTCTTACATTCAACAATGACACTTACTTTCACAATGTCGTAAAGACACAAAAACATTTAAAAGAACTATTTCGATTTCGTTTCGATCAGATGGTTAGGGAACGACAAAAAAGGACTTTACAAGGTGGACGTGATTCCATTTATTTGTAATGTTAGTAGAAATAAAACGATACAGTTCTTAAGTGACAGTGAGAACGAATGGGTTTTTTATATCAATAAGTAAATAGGAACACTCTATTTAGAGCAGTTTCACTGATCGTATCGTGCTCGAGGAAAGAGACAAATTAAGCTAAAATAAAAATAAGAAAAAGGTTTTGTATTGAGAGTAATAAATATTATGAGTACATAGATATTCATATTGATAAAACTTTTATAAGAGAGCAAAATATCATACGATTTCTGAAGATTTGGCTAATAGCTTATAGGAGGTTGGGTTTATGACAATAATGTATTTCTAGAGTGGCGTTTTTAATGCAATATTAAACTAGAACCAGGCTCTAAAACTAGGCCGGTGATCTCTTAAGTTCATAATTATAACCAAGTATCGTATAACATCCGTATTATTATTTATTGTTCATTAATTTGTGAAAATAAAAAAGTATAATTTTTCCGTAAAAATTCAGTGTCACCCAACACCTCTGTAAGAATAGTAAAAAGTCCATCTGCTCATTATTTTTTAACGCAATCGACACCTTTGTCGGTTGTTAAAGCGAAATTAATTACTGCCGTAAAATACATGAAGAAAAAAAAGTTGATTAATACTTTGGCTGGAAATTTGAGATGGTTGGGAACAAAGGGTTGGTTTAAACGGACGATTGTAAGGGGAACTATACCGTTGGTCACGAAATGAGTTGCTCATAATGTAATTTGACTGAGCTGGTCGCGGGAGACGCGCGAGGTGTCCGCTGCCGACTCTGCCCGACCATGCCTAATTCCAATGATTGGATTGATTTTCCATTAGGGACATATTTTTTCCTCAATATCACTTTTTGTTTACTTTCTTTACCTTAAAATTCGAGGTGACTCTTCTAAATTAAAAATAATTAAATTTTTATGCGGAGAAGTCGAGTGTCTGCGTAAATATTGTGCATTCTATTTTGAAATTATATATATTATACCGGAAAAAATAGTATTTGTAGATTTCTGCGATGAACACGGTAGTGTAAGAAAATTTTTAAGAAAATTTTTAATTTTTACAGTCTTATGTCTCAGGATGGCGAGCGCAGTTGAATGTCAAGCATTGCTTTGTAATTCGAAGTGTTGTTTGGTTTTGCTTCTATTCATGAGCGGTCATATCGCTTACCATCAGGCGAACGATGTGCTCGTCTTACCAATCCAGGAAAAAATAATAATAATACAGAGATTAGAATTAAAGATTATTATTATTTTGATGTTGACGACTACCTAATAACAATAATTATTATCTTTTTAATACTACTAAAAACGAATATAAGACATTCGTAATGCCTTAAGGAATTTAATTAAAAATACTTTTACTACTTTTATCCCGAGCAATTTTGATGATAAATAATTTACAACAAAGTCGTGATAACATCGAATACCAAAATCTTAAAAGCTACGAATACGAATTTCGTTAGAAACGGAACCCTAAAGTACATTGGACAAATTGATGAAAACTCTGTGTTCAATACTGCGGCTGTATTACCAGAGCATAAACAAAAAAGTTAATATCGTCAAAGGTTTTTGAGCGCACCTGTGCGGTACAATTTTTATTCCATTCATTTTACAAGCTCACCTAAAAAGTAACATGGAGGAGTTTCCTCTTTATTAATTTTTCAACTTTATATTACTTATATAATATCGGCCGGTTTATTCGTTTCGCTTCAGACGGAACATTCGACATGTTTTATGAAAATTTTCATATATTATTTCGATAAAAATATGTAGTAGTATGCACTCTAAGTTAAGAAGAAGGCTGATTTTTGAATCAACCAATAAAGAATATTTGTATGATAATCAACATTGATCAAATAAAACAGTAATAATATTATTCTTCAGTTCGATTGTAATTTATTGAAGTAAATCCAAGAGGCCAGATTCTACATAAACTATTTTATAATTTATGCAAGTTATATATGAAATAATGATGCAGCTGACATTATACTGAAGGCCATTAACTGCAATTGTACTGAGCTTTATTGAGATCCAAGCTAATTAGCCTTGCATACGATCTCATATCATGTAATCATGTAAACTAATACAGCTGTGTGGGCCAAGGCTACGCAAACATCGGGAACAATTGTGTTAAAAAGCGTTATTAATTCGATAAATACATTTTCTTGTGAATAATGATTATTGATTAGTTTGCCGAGTTTGTACCAATCGTTATAATGATTACTGCCACTAATTATGATTGATTGCTCATACCTGCGTAAATATGTTAGCTTCCTAGTCACTTGAGTTAGGCTATTAGGTGCTAGTATATCTTCACGACTCGTACTTTGATAGGGCCAATACGGTTTGGTCTATCAAGGTCCACAATTTTAATTACCAGTCGGCGTACGAGTGTATTGCGTTAATGATAAATAAAAATCGCGAATACTTGATAATTTTACAAACTACTTTAATTTTTTTTTGTTATCATGAAAAATATTAACTAAGCAATTAAGAAAAATATTAACTAAGCAATTAAAAATAAGAAACTGTTGTAGTTAAATATTATTTTATATGACGCAATGAGTTTAATGTGCTGAATATATTGTAACAAAACAAAATATAATCACATACCATTATTACCTATAGCCTATGCTGTTTCTTCACATTGATAGATTACCAACACTTTAGATTGGATACTTCATTTAAATATTTCTGAGTTGTTTGCAATACTTTTGACCCATCTCGTTTCTTATGAAAAGCACGTAGAAAAAAGTTTTCTAATTTAGGAATAATAAAATATGTTTTTTTCTTTTACCGACGGCACCGAGGAAAGTTGATGAAAGGCTCCAAGTTTTAATTTTTGTTTTTCTGTTACCAACCTTTTTATATTTACAACCCGCTTGTATTTTTGTGTTTTAGCTTTATGGCTGTCTTATATTTTTATATTCTTATTTTTTACATCACTTGCAGTACCAGGGATAAGAAATTACTGAAGTACACATGAATGGAATATACTTTACAAAGTCAATCAGATCAATTATTATTTGTTGCTCGATACCATTCGTAAAGGTATTTCATTAAAATAGTACAAAATGTAAAGTTTTATATTTTATCCAAGACGGTAACCATAAATAAAATTAAGATTCAGATTTCTATTTATTACAACGTAAGAAATAATGACTGTACTATATAATTAGATTGCTCACTAGAACGTTCCGTCACTGACCGTTCATGGTTCATAGTAATTCTTAATCAAACCTTTTTACCTGATACGTTCCTAGCACGTTCATAATATTCTACGTTGTAATAAGCAGATATCTTAACTGCAAAAATCGGTATAAATAATTTTATTATTTCCTTTAATTTTGGCCTTATTATTGCAGGTTATTGCAACTATTACTTCGGTACCACGTGTAGCATATTCTATTTGTATTGGGTCGTTGCGTGCTCGCGTGCGATTCGACACTCGGGAAGGGTAACAGTTCAAATTAGTTGCAATTTCTACTTGAAAAGCAGACCCAACAAAAGGCACTTGGCAAAACGCAGGAAATGATTAAATGCATATCAATGTTACGTTGCTTGCTTGAGCCTTATGCCACCCTTTCATGCCGACATATCAAATAAAAGCACCAATTATTGTGCAATGCAATGGTTTTGATTAAACTTCCGTTGTTCTGTATGTCTGGCATTATTTTGTAGGTTTTAGGAATTAAGAATAAAAAGAGAATTTGTTGTAGGATCATTTATGGACTGTTGGTCTGTCTGTAGATTTGAGCGTTGCATAGGCTGTGGAAGTTATGAAGTACAGAAACCTAGATACACGAAACTGACTTATAATTAATTATTAGTCTGTATTTTTATTCATACGACATCATGACTACGCTACCGCTAATCATATTATATTCACTGTTTTCTCGATTAATCTCGACAGACTATAAAAGACCATCGCTCGCCAATCAAGTCAAATATCGGGTCGGGACACACAAAATTTATTTAATCAAATCGAAAATTAATCATTAATCAAACCCACCTCGAAAACCAGTTAAAAAGTTCTGAAACCAAGCAGTTTGGTACAAAGTGTAAATTTCAATATATCCGCAATGGTTGACGTTGCGTCGTGAGGCCACACTGCGAGGGCGCACTCGGGCTCGGTGCATTTTTAATGAAATTTCTGGGCTCTCCACAAAGCGGATATAAATGAAAAAAACTACGGTTTGATTCACCGATACGTGCATCACATTTTTGCTTCTCGTTGGCTAAAAGTTGAGTGCATTGCATTTTTTGATATCAAATAAAACGCTATTCATTTTTGAGTTCACAAAGGGCGGCGCTGTTATCCCGGCGTTTGATATCAAACGAATGTTAGACGTTACTCGCAAGAGCTGCATTTATCAATATACACTCGTTTCTATGCTATTTCTATAATTTATATGACGTATGTATGAGAGTCAGTTCATTGTCATATTTCCATGATAATGCCAAGCCAGAGTAACGTGCTAATGTGTCAATTTTAATACAATGCACCTACGATATGTGGATTGCAATTCGAACAAAAATCCCAAAACGTGACATCTTTATATGGGATTTCAATTTCGTCATGGCTCCCAGTTGTTGCTCATTATAACATTTTATGCGTTCTAACTTTAAAAAACTTTCCTAACTTTAATTGTAATGACTGTACACAGGCAGGCAATATTATAAAATTGTAGAGAAATATTCATTTTAAAATCAAATGAAAAAGTAATAACACAAACTCATTGCTGTGTGTGCATGCCTCACATTCTCAATCGTATGGTATGCAATATGATGAGTATATTTCATTGCGTTGAATTTTTACCGTTTTTCCGCGAGGGCTTTTTTCATTGAATCAAAATTATACATACATGGGACTGCCGAATATCCGCCAACAAGAATTCAATAACGTGAATTTATGAATGTTGGATCAAATTATATTTCTTTGAACATTGTATCAGAATAAGTAGATATTTTTAATACTAAATAAACGTATTTGTGCGAATGCATTCATTGTAGACGGATAGTAGTCTATGATAATATTATAAAGAGAAAATATTTGATTGTTTGTTTGTATAAGGACATTGTAAGTATAATTTAATAATATACTGCCTTTTGTTTAAAATTATATGTATTATATAATGATAGTTAATTAGTTGCACATGAGAATGATTTTAAATTCCATTTAAAAAATTTACATTTTAAACTAGGTACATGTAATTCGGTAATCAACATCATACTTTAAATTGTTTAACATGTAAGCCTAATGTCTATAACTTTTCTATATTTCATTTGGTCTGTTCTCTGTCCTAATGTCTTCCTATCTTAAGATATTTTCTAGCTCTGTCGGGATCAGATTCGATTTTAACTTTATTATTATAACAGCCTCTTAGACTAGTAATCTAAGATAGCTAAGTTTGACTAATATACTACAACTGCTACGTACGAAGATCGTGACACTCGACTGAAGTTGGACAGTTCCATAGCGATTTCTAAGAACTTCGTATGTAAAGTCCAACAACCCGCATTAGGCCAGCGTGGTGGACTATACAATAGTAGTCAGTAGACTACAAGTATCATAGTAGTCAGCAGTAGACTACAACTACAGAGTACGATGAAAGCTGGACTCACCTGAGTAGTTCTGCCAGAAGGCGGCGCCGCCGCTCATGATGTCGACCGGCGGCGGGGGGTAGTTCCACTGCGGCTTGTCGGGGGTGCGGGGGGGCTCGCGCTGGAAGGGGGGCGACGCGGCGGGGGGCTCCGCGCTCGGCGGCTTGCTCTCAGAGCCGTTCTCGCGCTCGTGCCGGGCTTGCTCTTGCGCTGCCGGTGTCAGATTCTCTGCGTAAGACATTATTTATTCCAATTTTTGATGGCAATTGAAAGGTCATTTTTTAAACTTTCTTTTAGACGATTGATTTTTAAATGAATAATCACATGAATTTATGATGAATAGCAATTCGGTCAGTCGATCTATCAATTGATTCCCCTCTCAATCGTACTCTCGATTGTAAAGGAGGCGCGCGCCTGCAGTAGGACGTATATGGGCTGATACAGATTTCAATTAGTGAACACGGTAAAAAATGTAGACTTTATTCTTATAATAGCGGCATTAACCAAACAAACATCGAATAGACGTAGCAAACAGCGATTATGCAAGAGAATCAAGTCAAATGCGTGTTAGTTCAGCAATGAACCCTCGTTTCAAATGGTCTGCGAAACGATTTCCTGACACGGAGATTAGTACAAGCCTTCACCGTTCGCCCACCCCACTTACGTCACGCACTCCATATGAACTTAACTAGCGATAAAATTACAAATGTACTATCGAGAAGCGACCCTAAACACAATCATTAGAGTATAACTTTCTGGATGAGGTGAAACGCGTGGAGTTTTCGCGTAATAGTTTGACAGACGGCAAGTTAACATGTCAAGAGCATATACACTTCACGTTCAAACTTGTTGAATGGTCGGGATGCTATTGACAATTTGACATGTTCAAGACGTTCTGTGCTCAGGATAGAATTAATTACCGGTTTAACCTATTTTGATTGCCGCTATCATAACTTTATTGAGCGTTTTTAGACGAATACGGGACTGCTATTTCGTTAAATTATCTTATTTTTTATAGTTTTATTATATCAAACGACATATTTTCTTCACAAACACTTAGTTATGAAATACATACCAGTAACAATTCTGAGTATTTCTGCGGGTGCGCCAGACTGCTTGAGAGCCTCTTCTATCTTCTGTCGTCTTTTCAGTTCCATGTCGAGTTGCTCCTGAATCATTTGTCTTTGTTTTCTCTCTTTCTTTAGCCGCTTTTGGTACATCACTGCGAAAAACAACCATATATTAAACATGTAAATACTCGTCAAGAACACTAAAATATAGAAAGATATGCAAAAATTATAACTCCGAACCATAAGAAAGAATCTGGGTATTATAAACATTTACTGAAGAACGTACAGGATGTATAACACGTGTTCTAATATAATTGAACATTAATATTAATAGAAGAAGGCGAAACACAGCTCAGTCGTACCGTATCGAAGCAACAATTACTCGGCATACCGCACGCGGAACAAAACAAAACTTCGACTAAATCAATGGTTTTGCTCTTGCCTCGAACGCCATACTTCTACACCTGCATAATAACCCGCAGACGTGTGCACACATGGAGGAACGCTTATCGCACTATCTCTCTCCGTCTCGTCACATATTCCGTATTATCGACAATATGTCAAAATCTTCGACTCAGTCGCGTTGCGTTTTTCGTTTTAGTATTTCTTCCTCAATAAATCGCCCGATGCATCGATAAAAGTAATTTCTCTTTCTTGCATGCGGTACGGTACTATTCCTATCTTTTTCTCTCCGAAGTTCGATTGACGAATGATTGAGTCCGCATACGTGTTGATAAACGCAGTATAGAGGCCCTGCCTTCGATACCGATGGGGGCGGTGTGACCAAAGATGAAGAAAAAGACATATCTGATATTTCCTCTGAATCAACACATTACGAATACAGCTTTACGGTAAACAGTACCCATAAATTTGAACAAACTATAGTAACAAATTAGTCCAAACAGTGTAAAAGATTTATATAAACTACTTTACTATCTTTTACTTTACCTTTACTACTCTCAGTGTTGGCAAAATAGCCGTCATAAAAAATATAAAATAGTTGGCGTACCTCAGCGAAAAGTAAAAAAGTTTGATAGTTTCAAAAAGTTAGGCGATCGCGAGTTATTTCGTTAACGAACAAGATTATAATTTTGAAGGTAGATATTGAAATCAGAGGCCTCATATTTCACATGAGAATGTTTTTGAAAATTTCGTTTCCACTCGCGACTTTGTTCGCATTATTCCGTACGTTCAAATGATTTCCTATAACAATTGTATATTTTCGGCATAAACTACGAGTACATAAAATACTAACATACGAATAATATTAATATTTAGATCTGCTGCTGTATACATTTGGTATATAAATTTTCATTGTGAATTAGTATTGATGTTCTTGGCTTAACTCTATGCCAGTAATTTATTAGAAAACTACGACTGAAGAGCAAATTGTCTAGTCACGTTCATGTGTCATCCTCATTGTGACTCACTTTATTTATCAGTATGCCGTATCATTCTGATTTCGTTATTTATTTTTGGAATTAGATAGTTTTTCAAACTTTAAACAAACTAAAGTCACAGTTTATTAACGTTTCAACCCGTAGACTAATTCGAAGTTAACAAGTTCAAGAGAAATGCTGTATAAAAACAAAAGGAATGCATGTTTTCTCATTAAAGATTTGCTAGTTGGTAATTAATGTTGTTGTTAATGAAACGGGCGAGGTTCACTAGCGATCGACTCCTACGCATCATTTGTCATCGTACGACCTTCGACATAGCGCACTAATAATGTACGGATACCAACATTGCACTCTTGTTTCAATTTATTAATGTTTCTGCATTGAACTTGCTGCGGTTTGTTTTAGACCATGTTCCTAGCTTATTCCACGACTATACCTTATGTGCACATTAATCTTTGTTAAAGTCTATGCTCATACTTCGTGACATATAAGTTCTTAGCTCAGGTCAAAAAAAGTAAGTTATTCATTTAATTGAGGTAAATTTACAGAAACACATTAATGAATAATGTTTCCATGGGTACAAGTAAAAATACTTATTTCAAATCTGCACCAAATTGCAATTTTTATTCATATCTGTTTATATTTAACTAAAGAAAAGTAAGTTGAAATATGTTTTTTAAGTTAGTTGACTAGAATGGACAATATCTTGATATTTCATTTTATAGTTAATTAAATAATTTCGTGACCTAAGTTTATTTTTGAAAAATAAAATAAATCCTGTCAATCAAACGTCAATTAGATCTCGAATAAAAAGTCTGTTACAATAAAAGTGAAAGTCTCTTTTGCTGTAATTAAATTGAAGCTCATGTTATACATAAAGATATATACTTTCATTATCTATACTTCTCTACCAAATCACGTTATATTTAATGAGCGTACATAATGGGCTTGCTTACAAAATTAGGATGGAAAGGTCCTTTTTCAGTCAATTTCTCGTCAATACAAAGGTCTGCTGTCCATAGATCCGTTCAGTGGAAAATTAGTCGGACCATCGAGTCCGAGTATTGATTCAGTTTAACACCTCTGAAAAACAGTTTTGCACTCGGCTGGAAATTATTTTTAGACCTTTTCATCTCACTTTTCCTGTTAATTAACGCGTGAACATTAATTAACTTAACTTTAGTTATTAAACGTTCGTAGAAACCTCAAAGGTTGGCTTTGCTTTTAACACAGTCTGATTTCCAATGCCAAATTGTATTAGAAGCCACCGAAGCTAAAATGTCAATCAATGTCTTCCCACGCACAATCCAGCAGCAGTACCGAAGTCGGCTTCATTGTTTCTACGAGTCAATATTTGTCTGTAGACGGCCGCTCCGCTTTTTGCTTCATAATCCGTCCTATTGCTTCCTCATTCATAAGTTCATAGCGATGAATCGTAATAATTCTTCAATCGGTTATTTCATTTAAGGCCGACTTTAGAAAAAGTTTTGATCTTTTGTTACCGCCTTTGTGAGCGATGATATTTCTAATTCTAAGAGCTCCAATAGATATGTTAATCGTTCTTTTGTATTCCACTTATATTACTATGCTCTTTGGACATATAAAATAGTTAAAATGGCGCCAGACTTTATTGTTTTATGCTTTGTAGTAAAGTAATTTATCACTAAATGCAACGTCTACAAAACTACCTCATAGTTTATTTCAACACAAGTAATATAAATTCAACAGCACATACAGTATAATTTCAGATCGTTTGTTCAAAATAGATCGACAATGAAATGAGGATTAAGAGAAGGAAACAAAACGTGTGATATGAAACGAAACAATTTGATGACCGAGCGTATGAATAAAAACGAACCACCAAAATATTGAAGGAATTCGTTCAAAGGGGAAAAAATGCAATAAAAAGTCCGGCTCGATACAGAATGAGAGTGTGGTTAAAAAGCAACGAACGAATATGGTTGCGAACATCCGCTGCAGACAAAACTTCGGCTACTTGGCTATGCAAATTATATTTGCGGACCGCCGCGGCTGAGACCCGATCTCCGACATTTCGTTTCACTTTTACGTATATAACGTGTATTCTTTTCATATTTTCATCCGATTTCCCTCCCCTCGTTCATTTTGTTCCGTTTTAAAAAGTCGCGGAACAATGGTGCTTTCCGCGGGGTTTACTTGCCGCGAGCCGTTTTCTTGCACGCGGCTTCCTTTTCTTGTTATTATACGTATCTCTTTATATCTATCGAGTTTTCTTTTCTTTAATACTTTTAACTCATAAATGGTTGATACGGTCCCCTAGGGTTTGTTACTCGAATAACATGTAAATGAGTCGCTGTGTACAAATTCAAATTGCAATCTTTGTTGCTTACAAATTATATTGGATGTAATATTGTGTTTTATTCCTATAGATTATTTAGAGATTATGAATAAATAATAAAACAATCATTTTTAGAATTACCAGTTTAAAATCAGGTATAAATTTTCTAAGTTTTATCACGTTATGTATGTCTAAATCGACAACAGGAAGGTAAATGTTTATAAATGCAATAACTTTATACTTCGTCTAACCAATTAGATATAACTTGTCACAAGTATACAAATAACTTGTATTATGTATTCAAATAGTGGTTCATGTTTAGGCAAAATATGAGGCAATAGGTATTGAGAGTTATCTAAGGTGTTTTCAATGGGTTCGTACGGTAACGTTTTCGGATGCGGATGTGCTCATGCTTTATGGTTCCCTATTGTTAGGATTTTAATATACTTTAGAAATATCGCAATGTGTACTTACATACATTATTATTATTAAATACTTTGTTTGTATTCTCATAAAATTATATCTAAGCAACAAGAGATACTGTAAAATATATAAAAATTTGGAAGCCTTAATTACAAGAGATTGAGGCAATAGTTGTCCCAACAGTGCAATACGACGTAAATAAGAATCGACGTTTATGACGGAGTGGCACCCTCGCACTCGCGCCCGAACCATTTAGATAAGTCTTTTTATAGTTCTTTATTGAAAATAAATTGCCCAGAATAAAATCAGACACAGTCGGAATGGCTTTCCGATAGATGTGTATGAAATAATGTCTTGCAGATAAGATTCGGCAGCTATCACGAAACTTATGCTTTCTTCACACTGTGACGTTCGAATGGGGGTAATCTTTCAAAGTTATACTGTAAGATAAATATAATGATCTCTTAGAAAGAAAGATAATCTAATAGATATTTCTTTTATTAAATCCTTTTGTTTATTACAACATAATGTAATAGTAAATCTCGATAAAGCGACCTGTTAGTCATTTATCATGCCTATAGGAATTGCACTGATATCTGTTGTTGCTACTCTAACATAGATGGCGCTTATAGTCATATACTCAAACGTGTTCTTTAACTGTCCTTTTGTTTCGCGAAATGTAAATATTATTTTTTTCCGAAAGCTTTAATATTCATTGGTTTTTATCAAATGTGTTATTCATATTTTTTATTCTTTGTAATAACCAACAATTCGAAGAAATTACTGTTGTTAATAAATACACTAACCATTGCACCGCTTGGTACGTTACTAAATTATTTTATTTCGTAGTATCACATTGATGTTGTGGGTGTGGTCCGCGATAAAAAATCCTCGAAACTGTGCGGATTACTGCATTTGTCAGACGAGCGGGGGACTTAACTTATGGGCTGCGAATGACCTTTTCAAATAAACAACGCTCATCCAACACGACCGCTACTTTTCCTAAAAATAATTTTTCACGACATTCCTTCCTTTATTTTGAAGTTACAAAATATCAATAAAGGTGCACGGAGAACGTTTTTTTATGATAAAAAGAAAAAAGATCGCAAGCACTTTTATCAAACCGATCAAAGGGCCGGTCGGACATTCCGACTTCTTACGACGTTAGTAAAAAAATACAATCTCTCTTTATAGTTACCATTCCACTGGTTATTATATCCGTATCGATACGGCTGAACTTACGGACCGTGAAATGTTCCATTCTTGATATTTCCAGCCCCCGGCACTGTTCCAACAATTTGGATATTTTAAACCTTCGTAATTCCAAATGTAACATCCAATTGATGTAATGATTATTTAATATTTTTAATTCGTTCATAAATAATCTGATGCAATATGCAATATCATTTATACCATAAAATTATATTATAGGAGAGCTATAATACTTTTAAAAAATATTGAAGTAAACTGACAAATACGCATAAAATGTGTTATGGGTGAGATGTCACGCGTTAGCGTCTAACATGGGATTAATGTAAGTCGTGACCATAAAATATTTGGAACAGTCGCAGTCGTGGCGAGTAACGATGATTGTGTCCGGAAAATTGACGCCTCGATGTCACACGAACTCCATGGCATGTCATTACCACATACAATATTGATTGATCAATGTCGAGTTGTTTTTGTATTGCTTGATAGCCTCTATGGACTATGGCCCGGTTCACCGAGAGACTATGAAATGAGAGTTTGCTAGTTCGATTCCCATGCTAAGCATTTTTAATACTACCATTTTTTGAGTCCAAAAGTCTTGTAGTCTCAAATATTCGCTTACTTGATAACTTAATGTGGGGTCAGCATTATGACTGTTTGGTGTATACATTAATTATTTATTGTATCTATCGAGACTGGGTCACAACATCGAGACGAAACACGATACATATCGAGCGAACCTAACCCGCTCGGACAGATGAAATAAAAAGGAATCGATTCTTAGTAAAAAATCGACCGAATGCTGTATTATTTTCGTTGAAATGGCTCACCGGGCCATGCTTCCTGCGACATCAGTGTGGTCGTAACGTGACACCACATATTAATATGGCTGAATTAATAATATTGTAGATATCCGCTGGCGGGGCTCAAAATCGCGTGCAAACACGCCTCGTGAGGTTTCACTGGGTCTCTTGAAAAAATTAATATGGACCTACAATGTTCATTTGGTGTAAACTTATCTACATTTTGAGTTTTGTTTGATTGTAGCAAGTCCTTAATGATACGGCATTATTAACATGTGCTTAGTAGGGATTAGTAGAGTTTATGTATTAGAGCAATTTGGGAAGAAAAATTTAATCAGTAACTTTAGTCCCTTTACGATAGTTTTAAAAGAGATTGAACCAAAGTATATCGTCTTGGCAGTATCTTGTGCTCCTAAGTAGTCCGTCATGGAATTATAAAGATATGAAAATGGCACATTAATTTTTATTCCTGTTTTTTCGAAATAATTATCTCATTAATAAAAATACATTTATTTTATTTTCAAATCAAATAAGTAAATGTCTATTATAGTTAAATTATACTATCTATGCATTTTGTTCTAATATGTTTCTACTGTTCATAATATACGAGTGTTATATTTCCACTAAAATGTTTGGTTTATTATTTTACACGTACATTCCGCTACGGCCAACTGTCAAAACATTACTGTAATGATATACAAACAGGCTATTAATGTGTCCAATAACTATGTGACTATCAATATTTATGTCATTTAATTATTGCATCGAGTGACGTCTCAGATTGGGGCATATAAACGCTATAAACTGAATTTACGACTCAGGCGAATAAATTTGTGATGAATCAGCAATAAATCAATTCCATTAATTACTCGTTAATAGAAAGAGTGACAAATAACTGTGTATAAAACGTAAAAACCCGATAGCAAACAGCAATGTTCGCTCTATGCAATATAAAACACGAGCGCAGGTAGACAAAACACAACAAATATTGACAATAGATGATTGCAGTCCGTCCAGCGAAAGATCCCCTTAGCAAACTGCGAATTAAAATGGGGACGAGAAAAATTAATCCTAATGCGATTTTAATGAAGCCGAAATGAACGAATGCAATAATGAATTGTTAAGCCGCAGGGTTATTCATTTCGTAACAAAAATAGAAAGAACAAGACTCTCATAATGAGAGAAATTTCTACAAGAATGTGTATTAAAAGTTAATATTTGCGGTGCATAGTTAAGAGCACTAATTATTTGCTCAGGAGACGGAACATGATATTGCCGGCGTGGAGCGACGAAAATGTATTGAAGTGTAGGGAAGATAAAATGCAATAATAATTAAGGCTCAGCTTTGTACAAAGACGCACGCCTTAACATTGAGTATAAAGCACACCAGCGCTGAAAATGTACACCTGAAGTCTGTGCTCGCTTTTGCATTAACGAATGCGGAAGCGGCGTTGTGCATACAGACCGCGCTGCACCCCCGCCCCCTCCCACAGGATAGTCCCACCCTGTCGCACCCCCCACTTGGGAGAGCGTGCCTCTCGCTCCGACCAAACGCCTCCAGCTGCAAAGCATGTCCCACCCGTGCGTTCATTACCTCCACGCGGCGGCGGCGACCAACAATTCAAGTTTGCTTTCCGCCACACAATCTACGCTACCAGACTGACTACACTGCACACTGCACGCTGCACCCACACGCTCGCACTCCCATACACCCATACACCGGCCACTCGAATAATAAAGATGCAGAAATTAACCCGTCCGCACTGAAAAAGAGGAAACTAAGTGAAGCTATCTCGACTTGAATGGAGGTAATGTAACGCGAACACTCGTACGGGGAATGAAAGAAACTCATACGAATAACGCTGAGCATGTTGAAACAGAGGGTAAATGTCAACCGCGGAATAAAAACAGTCAACAGATAAATGCAAACGATAAACACACGCGCAAACTGAAAAGGCAACACGTGAAAGCGAATGTTTGCTCTCCAAACAGAGACAATACATATTTTTAAAAGCTGCATTAAATGTGAGTACACGCGCCCTCGGGAAGATTCCGCAGTTTGTACTCTGTACGCACGAGGAATCGATAAAGTTTCTGCACTAAATTTAGTTGAGCCCATAAAATATTCAATTACGCATAAGTACACATTTACTAAGGCTAACAACGACCACACGGCACCCCCATTAAAGACGCCTAAGGGCCATTTAATCGGTCAGTGGATGTAAATTCGCCAGCCCCAAAACAAATATCCCAAAACTAATAAGGAAACGAAATATGTAAATCGTCTGGCATATTGTTTCACAAGTGAAATCTTCCTTTAATCTTATAACAAATCCGCGTCCAAATGGCCGGTCCGGAGTGAATTTGAATATAAGAGGGTTGAGTGGAGGGTTGAGGGTCAGGCAGGTTGTTCCGCAGCCTTGTTGCGGTGAGCTAGGAGCAAATGTATGCAAGACACGCACGGACGAGATAGCGCCCGTAATGTTGTCCTATGCACATATTGCATCAAATTAGTTGTCGACTTGTAAACAACGAGGAGGAAAGTAAGGCCGCTAAGACGTCGGCGGTGGGTAGTTTGCATGGATATGAGACCGGCAATATGGGGGTCCACAGCTGCTGGCTGTACTCATTAAGATGTTTTATGATCGGCCCGCCGGACCGTGTTGCCAATTTAAGATATTTCTATGCGGGACGACGCCACGTTAGTTTGGCTTCCGATTAGGGGATTAAAGTGGTCCTTTAAGGTATTAGCGTAATAATTGCGGTGCCCATTATGCGGTGAGCATTGTCCAAATGTTCCCTTTGCGACGCGCTCGGGTACGGCCAATTGTTACTTAATGCGCGTCGGAATTTACCCACCACATATGTATACTACGTACACACGAGTGGCAACAAAAGAGTTAGGCAATAAAATCCGGTAGCAGTGGAAAAAGACAAAGTTCAAACAAATTTGGTTCGATCCGTCGCGCACCTATTCCCCGCCAGCAAGTAAATCAAAGGGTGTTGAAACTTTACACCCACTTAAAGCCGGACACAGTAATAAAGCGTTCGAACTTCACCGACTCTGGACATCAAATGGGTTGCCCCTTCTCGAATTTTGTTCAGGTGAAAATTAAAAGTTTAAAATTGTTAGTGTACGTACGTAGCCATTGTGGTTAGTGGTTTAATCAGAACACACATTTTTATAGTGACTTTTATTTTACGAAAAATATTTTACTTTGGTGTTGTAATAAAAATTGGTTATTATTTCCCTAACCAATTTTTATTAGTTTAATAGAAGAAGTGTCTTATCCTGTCTGTTATCACCTAACAATAGAGTACCTAATGGATCGTCATGACTTTCACACAGAATTATTGCAAAGAAAAGAGTTGAATTCCAAAAAATAGTTTCTGAGGGAGATTCCCGCAGTAATACTGCGTGAGCAACGACGCGGCTAAAAGCTAGTGTAAACTATCAGAAAATCTGCGAAATTTATATGGTTTTTAATATAATTAGTTACACGTAGTCATGCATGAATGAAGAGACTGCAGAAGTCGTACAAACTGCACGTAACTTGAACAAGAGCCTCGCCCAGACAACTTGCTTAAAGTACTGGGGCTCGTAATTAAGTATGACTTGACTTGACTATCATCTTTCCTATCCCTTAATTGCATTTATGAACAACTAGTGGTACAGTCCGGCTTCGCCCGAGTGCAGATACTTTTTGAGTCCGATGCGCATCAAATACATAGATATTATTTTGGATTCTGTTTTATATTAAGGCTGCACATGACAGCCGTGCTATATAACGTCTTACCCGTCCCGTCTTGTTTCGTCTCATTGTGTCCCATTAACGACCATAAACATATACAATTTTAACTGTCGAATATTTTGTCTCTTTCAACGACTTTAGAATAATTCAATTTGAGATAAAGCTGGCAATCGATAAATGATATATATATAACAGACGCTGAAATACATAGCAACGTAATAAAAATGCCTCAAATAAAGGTAAGGGGTACAGGGGTAAGGCAACAATGAGTCTCAATACCACGGGTCGAGAACATATACGAGTGGTTGGTACAAGTTTGTGCGGACTAGTAAACTATTTAACAAGAACTTGATACCGGTCAGTTGACTCGTTTGTCGTTCGGTCACTCGGGATGAATAATTACAGAGCTCTCAATACACTTTGAAACACAAAACCTTAGCCCAATTATACGCCGGGTTCTTTGGTTATTGATATTTCAAGAAGTTGGTAGACGTTCATTTGTTTTTGTTTATTTATTTGAATTTTTATAACTAAAGTAAAAAGTATTTAAGTTACATATTCCATATGCTTTACTATTTATATAATAGACTAAAATAATAAAACCTCACATTGCTTGAATGAATATGTGGCGAAGTTATTTCATAACCAAAGAAAACAAAAATTAATGCAGAACAATTGTGAAAGAATGTAAAATAAAAAATGTAATTATATAGATCGAAGAAAATGAAAACAGCGTCGTCTGGCGGGTTTAATAAATAATTTATTGTGTACAAACTATTCAAGAGGGGAACTGTTCAAATGGCCCGCTAAGATACTGAGAACTCTGCTATGGAATATTGCTAACGTAAACTTTGTCCATGAAACTTAAATGGATTCGCACAGCTATATTGCGAACGTGAACAGATTTAAACTATCTCTCAAATTTATTTTCTGTTTTACACGCGAATGCAAATATTGCACTTGCTCTCTTCAGATTAAACGGCAGTGAATAATTTTCATTTATTTTCATGTAGAAGTGCTCGTAATATGCTTAGGATTATTATATTATGTATACTTAATTTGGTCAAGGTTTTAAATATAGAATTAGTCAAAAATACATAATTATATATTGATTTCTACATTTATTGATTAAAATTAGAACATATTTGAACTGCATTAATCCCGGCAAAATTTAAGCTTAAATTATTGTCCTTCCAACACAAACACAATATCATTTGAACAGTAAAAGAACAACGCAAAGTGCTCCTTACACAATACACAGTCCAGCCATAACATAAACCAATTTCATTTACACTTCATCAAAACAATAAAATAGCAACACCGTCCTGATTGAGTTTGCTCCGAACCTTTTATAGCTTTCAATGCACATTTCGTGCTGTCAGTTGCAAATTACACAGGCTGCCCATTCACGCTCAAAAATCACTCTCAATTGAGTCAAGTGGGACAAAATAAAAGGTGAATTCATCATAGGGGTGCGAACCGGCACCCCCTATCGGGAAACCAGGGCGGAAAACGTATGTCCGCTCCATTTGTAAACACTAACAGGTGCTGCCCGCTTTTGACAGTTTATTAAATTAAGTGCCCGTAGTATTGTTACCGTTGGGAGATCAAAAGGATTTCATTACAATGATTTCGTTATAATATAGCACCTTATTGTTATATTGAAGATATTGTAAAATATGACAATAATTGATTAATTACTTTGATAATAATTACGAAATAAATATGAAAAAAGCTTCTCGAGATATTTTTCATAAAAGCTAAAGTGTTTGCTGTAGTTGCATGATATTCCCCGCTAAATCCGTTTTATCCTATGGTTTGATATCAACACTTGATGAATAAAAGTCCACTAGCCACGTTCCATACAGCCTCGCCGATGCAATTATAACTGTCCGACAATGGTTTTCAATTTCAGATGGCGTCATTTGATTACATCGGCCAATGTAAACGCGAAGTCGCAAGGGCAGGACATAATTCGTTTTGGTTGAAATATTGTCTGCGCGGAAAAAACAATATTACACGCTCGTATCATTTTTCATTTTGCACATATAAATAAAGACTAAATAGAATGTAATAAACGTTTAAGTGCCGCTATTTAACGTCTGCAATATTACCGCTCATTGATGGGCTCCGAGCATTTCAAATAAACAGTTAACGTTAGTAATAGAATCTTAGCAATAACAAGTCGAACAAGATAAACAAGCAAATGAATTCACTATAAAAACCAATAAGTCGATAAACCGAGAGGAAATTACGGCGTACACCGTCTGCTCGCTACCGAATGAGAGAATAAACGGAAGCATCTTTCACGCTCTGACGAACTAGCACTCGAAACTGAATTTATTTTATTGTCCAACAATCAGATCGAATTAGCTTCACCGTAATTTGTTTTTATACGAACAGAGATGAAACTAACAAGCTGTCTAGTTATTTATGTTGAGTAGAAATACTGTTAAAAATGTTTAAATGCAAAGTTTTACCAAAAATAAGGCATATAAATGTCTTATACTAACACGGGATGTCTATTTTTGTGGCATAATGAAGTGAATATAAGCAGCGGCATTAATACGATATCCTGCAATCAAGCAATGTAGGGCTTCATCGACATCTGTTACTCGTGTGTGGTCGCGCAGTAAAACAAAGATCTTAATGATCGTACGCTGGCAACGTAAACAATTTATTAATCCGCAATCGACATCGTTACAATCGACTTGCACATTCGATTCATCGGTACATCGAAACCACTAGCGTCTGTTTGCACGGGTCAATTTATAATTGCCGTTTCTCTTTACACATTCGCTACACATTACTAGCGATTCAATCAATTGGGCACATCTCGAATAACGTGACATAAATATATATCAATAACTCAATTATTGAAGCTACCACACAAAATGTGGAAATAAACTGGACGAAATTGGTTTAAAATTCACTACGGCCTAGGCTAGTGAGTAAAATTTTAGATCAATAAGCGATTTCCCCGAGACACCGGATGCGGTCTGTTGGGCACAAGTTCAATTATTATTGAATTTCCTATGTCCCGGGTGAGAGCTACACCATCGATATTGAGAAAACCGTGGGGGTGTGGAAATACCTTTTAACTACACACTGAATTTTCGCTCTTAAAACGTTGCTTCATTTTATTAACTTATCTTTACATAGTTACAGGCATGCTCCAATCGCAGTAGGTGCTTTTTAGACTGTGAATAAAATTACATTACGTTTTAAATCAATACGAAATTATTTATATAAACTCCGAGACACTTCATCCTCATCGAAGTAAATCTATCGAAACGTTTCTACTCTTTTGTAACTTCTTGTTAGTTTCGATAATTACGAAAGCATTTTATCAGGTCCGCTTAGTAATTTACTGGCATTAGCTTATTTGTAGAATGTGTAGGTACAGTGTTGTTACACGTAATTATGTTTGGTTGTATTTAGTGTACGAGTAGTGTGTAATTGCCCATTGATACGACAGTTTGCCATCAGTTAGCATTTGGTCAGGGCTGGTGCACACTGTAGGAGGCACACGGGTGGGCACATTACCTTCGCCCGGTGGCCGGCTGACTCATTCTAGTGTCGCCAGTCGCCAATCGCCAGTTTTGAACGGAGTTCTAACTCCCAACGGTCTGGCGCTAACACGCAACTCCGGCTCAGTAGTTCATACGCTCCGCTGGGCAATTTGTAAATTGTGGCTTAAATTTTATTAAGTATGTTCGTTTGTTATCCCCTTTCATGATTTACAAACATAACACAACGAAACTTACAGTGAATAAATCACTAAAGATAATTTATTATCAGAAAGGTGTTTTTCTTGCCGCATATATGTCAAAGAAACAATCGTAAATAGCTGTAATTACTCTAATTACAGCACATCGGGTTCAGTTCGTGATTACAGTTATTAAATCGATTGACACTTGATGCGTGAAGTCGATTGTATCGAAATTGATATTGTGATCGTGGCAAATTTAACACGATTGCGTCGCCGCACTTCTTGCTTGTTTTAAGGTGTCGCATTGTCACGACCCGTCTAGATAATAACCACACGCTAAGTAAAATATAATATAAAAATATTATGCTATACACGGATAATATTGTTCTAAATCTTTCAACAAAAACGTAATGAAACGATATCGCGATGCGTGTTGCTACAATAATACAAGTCACGACTAATTACAAAGTTGATTCATTAAACATGAATTTTCCATAAATCCTTTGGAAGTTCATTCCAACTCCTTAATATAAGGCGGAAACATTATAACATTCATTAGAGGTCGTTGTAACATTTTCACATACAATCATAAATTCTAATTTGTAGCGCTCGCGGATCCAGTTACCACCTCGCCTTCGGTTCTCCGACTCATTGTATGTTACTCCCAAGACATCGCAGCCCCAAAGTGTACATACAAAATTAATTAGACAAAATCTCGGGCTCTTGTAATATTTTATTATTATTTCCTCGGCGAGAGATTTTATTAGCGCGTTACATTCATTACTGTTCCCTTAGATGTAATGAATCTGAATAGGATCTTGATGGGCGATGCTCCTTACGTGTGTGTTTTCTTCGAGTACAAGTTTATAATTATAGTAGTGGTAATTACAAGGTTGCTCACATTGTGAAACCTCGGGTTTCCATTTCGTTATCTGGCTACGAATGTTGACGGTTTGTTAAATTAAACGTCGAGTACTGAACTGCTATTTTCTTAATTATAAAACGCCTCTCTGTACTTAGTCTGCGCTATTTTAGTACACATTTACCCTTTCGCATTTGTTTAGAATATCGCGTACTAAATTAATGGGCCGTTTGAGCAATCCTTGCTAATGTTACAGAGGAAATTAAAGATCGAAAAGGCAATGATATGCTCAAAGCATTTCTATTCTCAGTAAGGTGTAAATGAACACTTGGCAAATACCAAATCAAAGACACTTGAGATGTTAGGGTAATATAAGAGTCTATAGTATCCCCGATAAGGTAAAACTCAACACAGGAATTAGCTTTCTTAAATGGTGGTCAATCTGTGTGACTACCCGCGCGGCGGCACGAGCCAACACCGGATTCTACTTAGCGCTGATGTGTAGTGTGATACGAGCTTCATTTCACCCTTTGCATTGCCGCTGTTTATGTTTTTAATGCGACTGCGAAAGGAATTTTACGGAAGACATTGTTGTCCTAGACAGGTTGGAGTGAATTTGTACGGGAGTTGCATCTGATTGTAATTGCGTTCCAAAGATAACTGAAGAAATAATTACTTGGTATTCTATTTATACGGGTCGTTAAAGTCAAGAGCGTCAAACGTAGATATCAAATATTTTCTTTTTAAATAGCAAAACAACTATTTCTCAAGTGGTTATCCTTGACCCAACCTTAGCTTATTGTGTAAACCACTGTAACGATTAAAAAAAACATTACGTGAATTTTCACAATTCTTGACTGTAAAATGAATTATACCAGCCCTCTATAATTTCCCGGAGTCAAACAATTGATATGCAATGCATATTTGTAGGATGCGGTTGATTCTGTCCAGTCGGCAAAATCTAATCATCTGCATTACTTACGCACTCGCGGATCTCATACTGCGCTTCATTTCATCACAATATCCCGCCCTAAACGGGTTTAGAGTTAGATTTGTTGTTTTCATTGGTTTTTTGATTGCATATCTACGTATAAAATTGATTCATGTAGAACATTTGCGTTGGTATTTTGGCCTACCAATTTCTGTTTCAGTAATTGATTCGATGGTACTTCAGTAGGCAGATACCTAGTGATAAGAAACATATAGGAACTTTTTTCGATTTGATGGCTGTGAATCGTTATTCGGCCTATGAAATCCCTGTAAAAGTGCTTCTGCACTTGTAGATGAAAATAGTTAAAATCTTGTATAGGATTAGAAAATATTAAATCTGTAATCAGTTTGTCGTCATCATTTAAAGCATGACAAACAAATGATAGCCATATTAAATAAAAGTAATCTTATTGAAAGTCCGTAAGAACAAGGTAATAAATGTGCCTGGAGATTAATAGTGTCTACAGAATTAATAAAATTCCTTCGTCCACACAGATAACGTGTCGTGCATTCAGCGCTTCTATTAAATCAGTTAATTGTTCACGTACAGGATTCCATTGATTTTGCGCTGTGAATTCAGTTGTATTAATACCGTAAATTACATAATACATATAACGAAAATAATCCCCATAAGTTAGATCAGTACTAAAGCGATGAACCCGTTAAAAAAGCTGGACTATTAATGTCGGAGCAAATAACTCGTAGCAGCCTTAAAAAGACGTATTAACGAACACGAAAACCTGAACAGATTAAAACAATTTTTCCTGGCCACAGCCGAACCTCAAACGAAAAAAAGCGAACAAAACCGCCGAAGCAACGTTTCAGTGTAAATATTTGCACGGCGTCGCCCACGAAAACTTCATAGCATCCGTAACTTCGGCCGAGACCTTACACTTGCAACAACGGATAAATATTAATCGCCATGCAACTTCCACGCAACATTTGCAAAATACTTTTCACACGTTCTTTTCATACAATGTGCTGACTTGCTCTTGATACGGATTTTATTTAATTCAATCAAATGCTCTGATTTAAAGTTGAATAAATTAAAAATCGTGTATCCGGTAGTGCCAAAATTACAAGTTTTGGATTCTAAGCCTTAACAAATAAAAGCGTGGCGAGCTTAACCCAATAATGTCGAGAGAATATTATGAAGCTACGCGGTCAAATATTGGATATCGACAGGTAAGATACAAACTTCTATAGAACGAGGAACCCTAAAAGTCATTATAACTGATGTCGGTAATTGAATTCCGTACACAAGGTGCACAGGCCAGGTATTCGTACTGCGTGGTTCCACGTACTGTCGCGGTCAGGATTTCGCGTGTTTTTCGAATATTTTTCGTCTGGCCGCATCGGAGTGTTCGATAAATGATTCGATGGTATTTTGATTACGGTTCGACTTTTATTCGCTGTACGTATTATTGTTTTCTAGAAAGGATATGTAGTTCAGTTATTTCATTTCATTTGCATTGGTTTTCTCGTGGATTTTATAGACCAATATGATAAGATTTTTGCAAGAGTTTTCTTTGCATATTCTCATCTGTCATCCATCAATATCAATGAAACAAAACATGTAATAACAATAACAGTGGAGTACAGGTACTGCAATAGGTTTATCAAGTTAAACAAACAGATAGTATTCTCCCCAAATAGGAGGCTTCCGTCAAACGTACACACAATAGCATGTTAGTCGTCAGATGCGCATTCGACGGTGCAGATTGTGTCTATTAATGCCGGCATACGTAGCTGCACAATCGAATTGCAGGGCACCTAGCGTTTGGCAGTGGCCTCTATTCAAATAGAAATATTACACGAGGGATTTGACGTTGTTTGAGCTTTAGAATATAATGCTATTACTGTAAAAAGACATTGAAGCTGAAATGTATTTCATTTAGACGTTTTAAGTTGTAAAAAAAATGGCATATAGTCGAGAAAAAAATAAAGTTTCAAACCAAAATAATGCAAGAAAAACCACATGTTTAAATGGCTACATATATTTCCACACGCCTATACGAGTACGAATTGGCAGCTACTCCAATAGTTTAACAAATAAATATACACATACAAATATTCCTATTAACTTTGCAGTATTTTTAAGTCATTGTATTTTTATATTAGTCAACCTCACAAATAAAATCGCTCGTCGCATCGCAACAGCAACATTATTGCATTCTAACATTAGTGGCCGCTTCAAATTGATTGATTGCCTTTTGTAGCATTAATTCAATTACGACAGGGGCGACATTTGCAGTGAACGGAATGTATTGACTACTGACGTATGTTGATACGATTGTCCGGCTGTTAAACGATTTCATTTGAATTTGATCACTGGACTGTCCGCCTGTGATAGTGTTTGCTATTTAGGGGACTCCCGTTCGTGTCCGTAAGCTAATATTGTTAGTATCGACATTGAGTACAATGATTTCGTCATCAATGTATTATTAGAGGTGTGTTTTAGCATAGATTTTTGCGAATATTCATTGTATTATATTCAGTGTTAAGGTAGAGAAATGACACAATACGCTAATATAGGTATAAACAGTACTGTTTCGATCTAAATAAAAACATTGAATTAAAATAAACAATCTACCGTATTATTTCTTAAGCTCTGTCTAAGTGTAATTCCTTTTTAAAGTAGGGAGCTTCACTAAGATCATTCCCGTACAAAACACGATACTATAAAATAGTGTCAAATTATGACATCGATATTTCAGCACACAAGTTCCGCGTGTACGAGGCATCGATAACCCTTCATTCCAAACATAATGTACGCATAATTGGCGTAACATTTCCATTGCGAACCCTTTCAAGACACCGTTACGTTACGGCCTACATGTTATTTAATTACGCAATCTCGAGAACAATGAGAATTATACCGACTCCTTTACTTGTCTCAAATGCAAAGGGTTGCGGCGGGGCAGAGCCGAATCTAGTGACATTCAACTACGTGCTTCAAATTGGGTAGGGAATATTTTATAGAAAAAAAACATTTATTAGTACTCTAGTGTGTAATATCAATTGATTGTAAACTATAAGTTCTTTAATTGAATTCCGGCATTCAAATTGTGTGGGGTTTTGGATTGAGTAATCCATATGACATATTTATGACTATCATTTGTGCCCAGAAGGGGATTGGTTCAGCTTAGGTCAGAAAATAAGCTCGGCGAACGATGAATAATAGCGCAACACCTTTACTATTATACAAGATAACTTTTCAAATCACAGGCTAGAAGCTATAGCTTTATGAATTTACATATTACTGTAAGACTTTATTTATTTACGCTCAGTTCATCCCTGTATTAATTGTCCAGAAGATAGGAGCGGAACGCCTCAGATGAAAAGGCGAGAACTGCCGAATAGTGCCGATCTCCCTTCAAACTAACATAAAATCCTTCGGTAATGAAGGAAGCGAGCCCTTCCACTGTCCCAAGGCGGGAGAATGTAGTCCGACTCAATTATAAACGAATATATCAAAATGATTGAGTGAGATTTCACATAATTTTCTTGGAATATATTGTATAGTGAAGATCTTTCTATCATTAGACATTTTATTGATGTTATGAATTTGGATATTATAGAAAATTCCGCGAATAGTAAATTCAAGTAATAACATCCATAGAAATTGAATTGAAGTCGATACAAATTTACAAGTAAATTACTAAGCGTAACCCTGAGATGCTCTCAAAGAAACGATTGTAGGTTACTTGGTAATTAGGCATATTTAAGCATGTCTTAATTAAATGGTTTTGATTGGAAAAAGCCGTTACTAACAAATAAAAAAGTCACCGATACAAATTGTTGCGGAACGCTGGAATGAGACAAAGTAATCAACATGGATATTACAGTTACTGACTTGGGTGTCGATTGGGAAATGAAGTATTATTCTAATCTCTATTGGGATATTCAAACGATTATAAACGTAATGCCAATCGACATAAAGATGAAAACTTTTAGCAGCTTTATCCTCTGGAATGCCTGAGATAAAAGTTCTCTTGACAATAAAATAAATAATAAATAAATAACACCCAACAGTCACATACATAGTCCAGACCCCACACTAAGATCGAGTCTTGTGTCGTGGGTATCAGGAACTACGAGAGACTTTTCGGTCTCACAAACACCCAGACCCGGAAGAAATATTTGTGGGCCGCACAAACATTTCTCTCGGTGCGGGGATCGAACCCGCGGCCTGCCGTTTCACAGGCGGCGTCTAACCAACTGCGCCACGGAGGCTGTCGGATACTAAGTCTAATACCGCGGGTGACGTCATAAATGTAAATATTTGTAGGATAATTATTAATATTAGAGAGCAGGTGGATTAATATAGGTATCATCTCTTTATAAATGAAGCCCGGTGGGTGCATTACTAAAGCGGCAGATTCCGATACGATAGCGCATTCAATACAATATCTATTATGAATGGACGGACGTTCCGCGCCCGTTGATTAGCTTCGCCGGGCTCTATTCCAATTTTCATGGCGGACTATCCACCGGCCTGATTAATTATTATTGGAACTCGTCACTCAATGGACATTGAAACTTATAAATCACGACAAAAATCATATCCACAACATTATTCTTATCAAGGTGGTAAAACAATGCCCTATGTCATTGAATGTATAAAAATCAACATTATGATAATGTTTTCATCATAACATATCTTATAAACTCACACTTTTTTCCCAGAAGGGGTAGGCAGAGATACAAGGGCACCAAAATGTTGCCTTTTATGTTTCGTCCCAGAATGTTATAGGGGACGAGCCTATCCGAAATTTCGAAACCGGAGATCTCATCTTTGTGACAGTGCCGTAGTACAACTACGCAAACGATGCAGTCATGTTGATGATGTTTTCATATTTCTATATTTGAAACGCGTCATAATTATAAGTGAAAATGTTATTGTATTTGTAACAAAAATAACCAGCGTTATTGATACTTTATAGTGAATTTGCAATAGCTTTTAGTGAGTGCTTCTGATCTTGTTTATATCGAGACACCGTTAACACATATTCCGAATAACACGTTTCATTGTAATAGGAGTGTAATAATATAATCGCGAATTCTGGCTAGAATATTAATATATTTATGAAAAGAGATGTCTAAATAGCCGGGCATGTATGCTGATTATCTGTAATTATAATATTCCTAATAATAGGCTGGCATTTGAACAGGCGGCAGTTTACTTGACTGACTACTCGACAAACTATAGGGGACGAGATCACGAGATGAAATAATAATTGAATAATAATATATTTTTAAACAGGAACATGCGTAGCGTAGGCATCGCGACAGAAATAAACTACCTCGTTTATAATTTGTAAATTTTGAAATTTCGCATTTGTCAGTTTTAATTTTATACTCCATTAATACTAAAACCTACTTGTTGGTGAATGAAGTCGCACATCGAAGATCAATGCCTAATATGACACTGATGTCTAAACACAACTTTTTTTGTGTTCGCTTTTCATGTAGTAGTGTATGTAGAGCGAAGAAGTTGTTATTTAACCATGAATAGTATTCGCAATGATCAAAATTATTGAATAAGTTTCATTCATTATTGAATGGCATTTCATTAGCTATTATAAATGTCATATCAAAATTCGATAATTGATAGAAACTGACAACGGTCATAAAAATTAAATGAATCAATACAGAATATAGCTATAAAAATATATCTATTTAATATAATTAACTTTAGTTATACCAATGACTTTAATTAAATATTTTGTTATTTACGAACTTTTGCCACCAAATCTATGGGGTTTCAATTATTGTTATCATTTCGCGACCTATAAAAACTATACTATATTTCGGAACCACAAAGCTTATAAATAAAAGACGATGTGTATGCGACCTCAGGACCGTACTGTATAACCGTTGGTGACTAAAGTTGTATTTCATAGCGCGGACGCTCGCAGCGCTATCTGATGATTGGTTTTTGGCAATTAACAGTATTGCCCACATCCCAATCGAGTTCATTCACCATGTGAATTATGTATTGAGCCCCGATTCGCTCTTTGTTATGTCAGTGTATTTACATCTACGTCAATTAATACGGTACATTATCTTGATGTAAATACACAATGACTATTGTTATGCAATCAAATTTTGACATTGTTAGACAAATACTTAATATTCGATGCGGAAATCGTTATATTTATGTTAAATTCTTATTAATTTACTTAATATGGCATCATCAATAAATACATATCGATCAATGTACCTATGTCACCATTTGCTATATTAAACACGCGATACAATTCCTAGCTAATGTTACTAGAAGTCCAATAAACATGAAGTTACCCCGACGCTTGATAGTCATATTTATTTTAAAGAATTCCATTCAAACTTAAAAATCAAAGTTTCAAATATTTAGCTTCACCGATAAATTCCAGTAATCGCATTAGAAACGCGAAAGATTAAAAAGTCGGTAGCGTAAAAAATCAATTTGTCCACTCTATTTCCTGAAAAATCAACAGATTGGACATACCAACAACAAAGGTGCTAACCTAGCTGCGAATAAGTTGTCAAAATGCTTTTAAACTAGATCGAAGATTGGCCTGTGGTCTAGTGACTAGTCCATTAACAAAACGTCTCACGGATGTTACAAGGTGAACATTCCGTTGAATTTACTTTACTAATTGCTTTTATTTCTTATAAGCACCATGTTTAGTTTCTAATACCTCAATGTAGTTAGCTGTTACGTAATTATAACACATGTTTCAGGGGCAGTAATTATTTCCATTATAGGCAACGACAAGCTCACTGCGAGCTGTCGGCCCTTTATTAACATTTAAATTTATATTACATTAACACAAGAGAAATGTCTACCTCGATAAAGTATCTACATCACCTTTATGTCCTCTGTTACATGTAAAATTGCTCTCTGCGTTGAAGTTATCTGAAATGTCGCGCATTAATTTGTGTGTAAAGTTGAGTTTGGCTTATCGCCTAGTAACATCAATAGAATTAAACCCTTTGTCTCAAGGCGTCAGAACTCCACGGCCGTACGCTTGACATTTCTACAAAGGTTACCTCCATTCTATTGGTTTTCTTTTCGCTTGCTGACACAATGTAGTTTTGCTAAAGAAAGGGTGGTATCGTATAAGCCGCATAACCTTTGCGTTTGTTTGGGGACGGTATTGATTTAGTCGACGTTGCATTGAATGCGGTATATTTGTGAGTATTTCTGTATTCTAATCAACGCTCAATATTGTTCATATCGTGCATTGGTGTCAATTTATGCCGACCTACACACATAAATTTATTTTCCAATTACTTTAGCGTTGACCTACAGCACGTAGTAATGGGTTGGGTATGCGACTACTCGTGTGTACAACAAACAAAAGCTAACCATAATTAATGAAAAGGAAAATTATCTTCCCTAATAAATAGCGTCATTATGGTGAATATATTAAAGCCAATCATAACGATACCAACGAAAACTAAATGTAACATAAACTGGATATTGTACCTAATACACAATCTTTCCAACTTATCAAAACAATAGCAAATGAAAGCTTGTTACTATGAGTTTTAATTTCATTTGAATTTTACTAACCAAACTAAAATAAAGGAGATAATACACCCCACCTAAACGTGTATTATCAGACGAAAGACGTTGACGTTGCAAAGGTATGAAAAATAGGGACCATAAAGCATCGGCGAAAATAATATAAGAAAATAATAGTTTTAATGTTGGAAATAAATAACGCGTTGAGGAAGAAGACAATGGTCCTGTAACGAGATCTCCTGTTAATTGTAGCGAATGCGGACCGAGCCACTGATCGGAGATTTATGAAGGCATTGAAATTACACCCTATTTGTTCTTTTGAAAGAGAGCGCTTTGGTGTTTATGGGAAACAATATGCGAGCTAACTATACTTTTATTTCCTATACACAAATATGCCATTATCATTTTAGTTGTATCATTGTCGTGACTTCCATCTAATACTAAAAAACTGGATAAAGTATCAGTGTACTTATATTGCTGGGTACATACCTCTCATTTTCTGCTCGTCCACAAGTTGTCGCTCTAAATTGTCTTTCACCTCTCGTTCTCTCAGCACATCCATCTTTAGTTCAGCTATAACAAAACAAAACACACATTAAAAAGTATGTTCCTTAAAACTATATCTGTCTTTAGATATTTGGCAACGCGAAATAAGATCGATATCGCATAAAATTTGAATTGAATAGAAATGATATTGATAAAAGTAAACGTTATCATAAACAACATTTTAAGTTAAATAAATGGTTCATTGTATACAAAAGGCATTGTATAAATTTAACAGTGAGCTAAACCGGTAACAAGGCCTTCAGCAAGGGGCCGATTAGAAGCATAAACACGGATTAACTCATTCGGAATCCCAGTACTATTGTGAAGGAGTCGAAATGGGAGATTTGCATAACTTTCAATTAAACTAACCTGGCGGAAATTATTAGGGGCAAATGTTTCCGATTTTGGTACGTTGAGATGTTTATGCTGCAGAATTCATTTGTAATTGTTTTGATTGCGATAAACAAACAATAGATGAATAGAGAAGGCCTTTAAATATATTTTTATCGTAGTCGTATTTTTATTTATTTTCATCTTAAATATTTTGTTGAGATTCCAAAATGCACTGACGTCACTTTGTCGTACCAGTGTAAAAAAGGAAAATACGATGCTACCAACAATCAGAAAGTATCCCAAAAGCAATTTCTTAATTCATTTAGAATCCAGTTTATGCAAAGCGGTAATCCTCGTAGATCCAATCAAACTGTAATCTTGCCAATCGATGGGCCTAATATCAAGCCATGAGTATGGGTGAAGGCATTATAGAGGAGTCAAATTTGAATAGAAAGAGGTCATGCCCGCTCATAGTTTAATTTGGTCCCTTATTCAATTAGGTACCTTAGCTGCGTCTATCTAATGGAGGTCGTAAGGGGATCAAGCTGATTAACTTGCGATGTTAGCACTTACTATTGCAATGCATTTGCACGGATTAATTTGGGGATCAAACTGTTTTGCCAAAATGGTAATACAGAGAATATATTGTGTTTTAGTTACTCATTCTCGAACAAAGATCCTCTATAATGAATGTGAAGACATTATATACTTATTAATTGTCCAGAATATTATAATAATGGTATAATTATTGTAGGTAAAGGAAAACATTGCGTGCTTATTTTCAACTAATATGATAAACAAATGCAGGTAGCAAATTAAATTTAAAATGAATAGACCGAGTTAAATAATCAGTAACATTAATCCCATCCGCCATGTTGTACGCTTAGATCAGCAAAACATTGTCGGTCCCGCAACTATCTTGTTCGATACAACGAGAACTGTTTCACTTAATAATTCCGTTAGTGTTTTAATTATTCCACTTGCATAGATATAAGGCAATATTTCATTTAAATTGAACATTGCTATGTGTTGAGTGTATCGTGTAATTAAAGAAGATAATAGATATTGAACGAGCTAAAATTCTCATTTACGTTCTAATAATTGACTGCGATGTCCGTCTTTAAAATTACAAATTGCGTAAACGGACATAATATGTAATCTATACAAATAAATGTTTCCAAGGAAGATCACTAATTAAAACAACAGAAACACAAATAAGTTGCCAATTAAAAGCAACTCAGAGATACAAAACAAAATGCAGCTACCGATATAAATCTACAATGATGTGAACATACGAGCAAAGAGTTGGAAGAAGGTAGTTGGTCAGCCGATCAGGCACCGTATCGACGTATAAAAATCTTCGCGATAAAGCAGAGACAAGTTAACTTGTGGTTGCGCATGGTTATAACAAGGCCCTGGATAAAGGTATGAGTATCGCACAAAAGCTATCTCGTATTGGGATCTTGTAAATTGAAACGTTGTCTGCTCGCTGTTTGTGATTACCGATCTTATTGTATACTGAATGGTAAGTAGGCTGTGCTGTGGGAGTATCTTCAATACACTTCTTTATCGACTATATCACTTTTGCAAATTGGCAGAAACGAATACATTTAATGGATATTTACAACAAACTAACTTAGTTAACAATGCATTATTGATTCTGTTTCTTAAAACATTTAAGGTTCGTAATGTTAACATCCACGGCACCTGATAATAGATCTTCAATAATTAAAATAATTGGTATTTACAAAGATCTGTGTTTAATTACAAAGAGAACAAAAGCTGTTCAATAATTCCTCACCTCAGCAATTCAGACTCCATATAATCATTCATTTATTTTGATTAAAAAATGCATCAATCTTAAAACTTCATTGATCGAGAGATTAATTTTGAATCAATCCCGGTGTAAACTATAATTTAGAGGGCTTTTAGTTAAGGATGGTTTTGCACATGAGACGTAAATTACCTTTACCGAGGGACGGCCATTAAGTCCCGCGTCGGCATGCGACGTATCTCAACATCTTACGATTTGCGAGTAGAAGCGCCTTAACAAAAGGCACCTCAGTGTGGTCTGTGTGTACTGTGTACTGTGTACTGGGTAGTGTGCGCTCGGTAGCGTTCTTACCGCTGTATTGTTTCAATTTAAACTAATTGTCCATTCTGCATCATTGTTTTAAACACAATATTCTTTAAAATACTTTATCACCATAAAATGTTATCTCAACTTATCCAATGCAATTAGTTTAGAAATAAAACGTTATAAATATGTCTACTAGAAAATTATCAGACAATAAATCATCAAAACTCAGACACTAAGAAGAATCGAAATTAAATTGATCCTTTGAAACGTTTATCGACAAAAACAAGCGAAATCCAAAAATATTAAAGCGGAACACACGATTATTAAATCGATCTTTATATCGGATCAATCAAATTTAAAACCTGATCGAGTTGCGTCCGATCAAAAAATTATTACTTTATAAATAAAATAACAATAAAAACGATGCGCGCGCTTCAAGGGAATATATAATTATGGACAATTATTGTGATATCGAAACTCAATGGTCGTTAGATGATTGAAAGGATCAAGCCCCATAAACAAAAGGCACCATTTTTGATTGCGCAACTTAATAACACTATGGGTATAAGTAATTAGCTGATAATCGTAATCGACACATAAACACTTACGTATTATATAGCAAACGGGCGGAACGAAAGTCAATTTTGTTTTTTTGTTGGGAGCCAAATGTGATTCTCGGTTCTGGAAGGGTCGCGGGAGAAAATTCTATTTCTCTTCAATTTCATGCACTCAGCAAAAATAACAATAATATTTAAATTTTGAATGTGACGCCCTTTTGAGACTTGTCCAATGAGATCGAGAGAGCTTGATCCTGTTGTCATTTAATCTTACAATAACGAGTCGTTATCAAGAAAAAATAAATAATAAAAATTGAATGCAAATCCGCGGACGACTTGCCGGCAGTAATAAAATGCCTTCTACTAATTGTTCAACATAAAAAGGTGTTAGCCAACGAGAATAATTTATTTGGCAAGTTCGTTGCGGGCGCACGACAAACGAAACAGTTTAATTTCACTGAAACATAAGTCATAGGGTAACCGAATTAAGACATATTTTCACAGCCCTCGCCATCGCGAAGACGAAGTTGAGCTTGCAGTTAAAATAACAATTAAAGTCTACCTAAAATTTACGACTCAAAACTGGCAAAATAATTTAAACGAGCGCTCTACCGCGAGCGACCGAAACGAGCCTTTACAACTAGAAACAAAAGTATGCATTCAGAATTTCCCTATGTGCTCAGTTCAGTCTTTTTAATAGAAACCGAGTAGGGGAAGATTCCTTTGCTTGTAAGGTGAAATTTTAATGGTAATAGCGAAAGTTGGGAAATATTACTAAGGAATATTGTTGATTTAAACACTCGCAGGTTTTACAATGAGACAAAATGATTTAGCGTTCTTCTCGCGGCTTAATATCCAACAAAAACAATAAACAACATTGGAATTAGATATAAATACATTAACAGAATTGACGATCCTTTTAAAAGGTAAATTCAGAATAACGGTAATGGTTGTCATGGTGCGGAAAACGAATTTTCTTCCCTAGGCCTTTTTTAAATTTACAAACCAGCGGCAATTTTATTTTATTGTTATTAGATTTTTCCGGCTTATGTCACACGCCGACGTCACAGCGGAGGATTATTCCCGCAGTCTCCACGCTAATAATCATAAGAATTGCTTCCCTTTATTATGTGTGAAATTCAGAACATAAAAATTTTGCAGCACACTCTTTACTGCCACAGATTATCGTACTTGCCGTGTTGGAACAAGAGCACTTTTAGGGCGGCAAAATTTGATTGTCTGTCGCAAAAAGGACAATTTCTAGTACTGCTTTATTTGACAACAAGATTTTTTCATTCATGTGTAACGCATGACGTTATGAATACATTATAAGGGCTTTATATTCCGCAAGCACGGGCGCCCGCAGTTATTATGGCAAAAATCTTATATTAGCTTACACTGTCTGCTCTTATTGGTGTAGTGGAGCAACAAATAATGAAGATGTCGTCGCAAAATGGATTAAAAAGTAGTAGCGTATCGAACGTGCACCGTCTGAATAACTCGTAGTGTTATCGGTGCACGCGCGCCCAATCTGCGATCAAAATACACCGGATAAGATTATCCAGTAGCCTGTATTATTTTAATGAGACTACACGGCTCTTCGAGATTCGATGCGATACGAAAAAGCTTAGGTAACGAAGCAAATAAAAATATGCAGGTCAAAAGAGATATCAACCGGCCGGGGCGAAATGACGTTTGGTGCGCGAGCCGCATACTGCGCAGCGACACTCTTTAAATTAGCCGCATAGCACGACAACTCCACTACATCTACATACCAGCTGACGGCAGATCGCCTGATACCAGATTGTCTCCAGTAAAGCACCGATTGAAAAATATACACATTTATAAGAGGACAACATCTGGTGGTATTTAAATAAGATATAAACGCCAGTTTTTTACTACAAGTTTCGGTTCCCCGCGGGAATCTCCCCTCCTCAAATATATTGGTATTAAAAATGCAAGGGAGATTTATACGAATGGCTCTAAGCTTTCATTAGATGTTTCTTATGCGGGTGTTTTTGCGGTCGCCGCTCCCTGACCGGTAATTTTTCATTTTTCTATAAAAATGCCCGTTGTTTCGGGACGTTGCGAGATTTAACTGCATATAAAGAATATTAATGCCACTCCGGAGTCGCGGGCAGGTGTACGATATGACTTATTTTATTTCAATTCCCCTCCCAGGGGAATAGAAATTACAAGAAATGTTTTAATGAAAAGTAATGGAGCAGAGTGTTTTTATGAGCGAGAACGAAATAATTGATATTTATTTTTTTGAATTTTTGGCATGCTGCGTCGATACTAAAATTGATATTTATATAAAGAAGTTTGTAATGTTTATTTCATACTCTTTTTTACTCTACCAGACATTTACAGGAAATCGGTGCATTAGTTTTAGGCGATAAACTGACACCAAACCCTTTCGTCTTCATATTCCTCAACAAAATAGACTTCAGGTAACCACTGAAAGACGCGGCAATGAAATATAATGTACATAGCACAGAAATACTACAAATTAGTATGACCAAAAAATACATTAATCTAAAATGAAATTTATGTAACCGGTTGTTACGTCACAACCCTACACGCGTATCGACCATATTATTCCACCTCATAATTCTGTATGTAAATTACAACTAGAACAGTGTTCATATCACCCCATAGAGACTTCGATGGCTGTCACTACAAGACCTCTCACTAGGAGCAACATCTATGTCACCGAAGCTCTACTTGTGATGGACAGTAAAAACGCCTCTTGATCCTCGCTCTACGTAAGTTGTTAATATTAAGAACTGCTGTATGAGTGTGAGGTGTTTTGATAACTGTCTGTGCTTAAATTTGAATGTTTAGTTGCTGAAATTCATTTTATTTATCAATGAATTGTACTTTCAGTTTACTAATATTAAAGATTTTTCAATATTGTGTCCTTCATACTTAAAATAAAATAAAATAAACTAATCTTTGCGCTATAAAATATTATGAATGTAATATTAAGTACAATTTTCGCGAAATGTTTTCAAGAGCTAGGATTTAAATTAATATTCTATAATATTTAAAATGGATAAGCAAAACAGTTTAACAACCATAATTAAATTATGACGATTAATTGCTGTCGAAGTCATTAAAACTTGCAAAAAGTAAATTACTTTTTTTGTCGCCTAATGCAAATAACATCTCATTTTTACAGATCTCTTTGTATTGTATTGCATACACGCGGCAGTAAGAGGATACACAGACGTCCATAATTCGGCGTGCGTCACATTAAATTATTTCAGCTAAGTAATTCCGAGCGGTTAATTATTGCGCACAACCTGGGAGGAGAGTTGAGAATGTAATTATTATTAAACTTTACGATTGTCTCACTTTACCCCTTTACTTAACTCGGCCGGGACGTAACGTTCTATCTCGCATCAGCAAACAAACAAAATTAGACATATCTACCCAGATATGAGGTTCAATTTCGAATGTACTTAGTGAGGCACGTACGCAAGATATGTGATACGACACGCCGGAATCCTGAGGGAGTTTCTTAGCTTGTTGCGGAACGGGATTCATATTTGAGCCACTGTATATTTATATGTATGGATAAATTGGACTTGTACGAGCTTAATTGATAAACAATGGAACTATATCATAGTTAAATGTGAGAGATATGATTCTGTTAATCTAATTGGAAATATACCTGCGTTACATTGGATTGCGCAACTGTATTGCTATTACATGTATACATCACATATATTTTCTTATAAGTACCTTATGAATAAGTAACTATAAGTACTAACCGAGTACCAACTTATACGTTATCAAAAAATTAATTTCAATTTTAATACCTTTTATTTGAATTCTTGTAAACAAATGACATATTTCATTAAATGTGACATAACAAAGAGAAAAAATATAATAAAATACTTAAGTCGTGTGCAGTGAGCACATTTAAAACCCCCATTGGAATGGTTTGTTGATTTCAATAGTTGTGTTGCCCCGAGCGTTGTTGCAACTGCGCTGCCCTCAAACTCAGCACAAACAAGATTAATACTACGTTTAACTGATCCGAATAACTGTTCTATAATAATAATTTTCAACATACAATAAATACAGAGTTCAATTGTAATTGGCCGATATCTGTAACTTGGTGGTTTTGAGACAACATAATTTAAGAGGCTTCTATAACAGCAATATAAGCCGTAAAAAATGCAAAGAATTTTTGGTTACTTGTCTGTGCAGTATGGCATGTTTTTATCCGCACCACGCTAAACTACAGCAAAATAATTTGACGCTGTTTTCACATATCTCATCTTGATATGTATACAGAGAATTTTTAACTGCAAAAAGAAATAAAAATCCACAGCAGACACTATAGAACTGTTTTTGGATTCTTGCGAGTTCTTGATAACCGTAGACATAAACCCAGGACAAAAGGAAATAGATAATTATTAATAGAATAGGTACTTGAGTATCAAACACTATATAAAAATGAATGCACACATTGTATTTGTTAGTGTTGAAGAGAAATATAATATTTTCATTGTTCGACGTAACGCCGCGGGAGTAACACGCGCAAAAAGTTTTCCCCTAACAATATCAGGATAATTATTTATTTTATACAAACACGAAAGAAGCATTTTCCGCTTTAATAACAATGAGTTATATTTTCTATCGAAAAAATATGTATTATGGCCACGGCGATGTATTTGAAGTTAAAACAATATCAATTTTGTGAAAGGATTCATGAAGTGTTTTTCCTTTCTTTTCTCTCGCAGTTCTTTGCGTCCTTAATATGATAATGTCGTCTTGTGATCAATTCAAAGTCAATTTTCCCAGAAACTTTTATGTTACTAACTAGCGTTAGATAAATATCTTGAGTGGATAGATGAGTTTGATTGCCATTAAAAAACGACTTTCAGTGATAGATAAAAATCATTAGAAAATACGAACAAGTTTGTAGGAATCTGGCCGCACATGGGTGTATGTATGGTAGATCTGATAGGTAAATGAACATGATATTACATGATGTAAGTTTGTGGACATTAGTGACCAGATGGATGGTTGTGTGCGCGGGCCGCTAGATGTCGCGGCGCGCGCGTGTGGTCGAGTCGCGTGCGCGTGCGCACTGTAACCGGAGCGACACGCGCATGTAATCCAATATGGCCGACCGATGTCTTTCGCGTATCGGTACATAGCTGGAATGGCATTTTAATATCCCGCCGTTAATGTCACTTATTGTTTACTTAGTGCCGAGCTATTGGTATGAAAACCACAGAGTGTGAAACCATGCTAATCTATAGACCGTACAGTTTATGCTCTGGATGCATGAACATTAGCTGTTGAGAATGCTGTTAGAGCCGTCTGTGGATAATGTACGTTTCACGTTTCTCGTGCATTTAACGCAGATGTACAACATTTTAAAATTTTGCAATGAAAACTTATCCTAACGTGTGATAGAGTCGGTTTTACTTCTTAATGAAGGACAAAATACAATAGAACATATTATGTAAAGAACACAAATTAAAACTGCGAATTCTAACAACAAAATTTACTCCCAACACTGGTCAAGATAACGCTAGCTAAAACGAACTAACCCTACAAGATTTCCTAAAGTAATACGTGCAAGAAAGTCACAGACAGCTCAACACCAACAGCTCAGCAACCCGCATCCCATGAAGTAAACAAACATAGATCGCAGTGTTCGATTTTTGAAGCACCTCGGCACAATGATGCGAAAGCTAGCGCGGCGGGCAACAATGGCTCGTTTGTCGGTATCTGCGCATCTGCAGTGGCTCCACCGCTGCGGGGCAGACCTGGGAGCCAACCAACTCGTGATGGACAGCTTTACTGACAAATACCACAGTGTACATTGAAATGCGCGGATACACGCGCGAGCCTGTGTTAATAATTTGTACTTACATTTTAGATAATTTTCTTGAGCTGTTTTATGTTTATAAATCGTTTTGTTTGATTTATTCTGCATTAAAATTAGGAATACACTGACTTGCTTTGTTTTAACGATTATGCACCTTATTCATTAAAAAACCGATACTCAACCACATAAACGTAAATGAGTTAAATCATGTTAAGAGGATATATAATGTTCATTAAGTTATGCTATTCATAATGGTTTTTATACATATTTTGAATCATAAGTCCACAGATTAAAAAAGGTCTCCAATGTTGCTACTTCAGAGAAAAAAGTGATTTGATTCACTTGACAGTAATATCGAACGTCGAGCTGACAGACATCCGACATTTTTCTGCTTAAAATTTGCATAAATCTCAGCCATTTTAAAGTTAATGAGTTGTTAAATAGCAGATAAGTGACTTTTGACGTCTATGAATAACGTATTTCTATCGGCTCTTACGTTTTCAACGGCATTTGAAAACTGCGTTAAATCCTGATGAATAAGGGGTTAGTGATTTAAGGGATAAAAAATCTATAACTTTATCATATTCATGCTCTCACCAACTTACATATTTTTTTATCTATCTATTCTATCGATTGGATGTAAGTTTATTAGATGTTGTTCTATAAGTAATCACTTTGACGGCAAAGAAAACAACGTGGGAATACCTGCATAGTAAAATTCCTGTGCGATTATTTAAAAGCTAATATAACTGAAGTTCTCTCACTAAATTAAGAGTAGCGTAGCTAATTACGACATAAACTCTCTCTCAACATAAAGGAGATGAGTACCCAGCATTGACAGTGAGTATTTGGTAATAAAAGTAAAAAATATTTGATTAGTTCATCTAACACATTACAGATATACATTTATGTATTTAGGCAGTTTAATTTAAACAGCTCGTAAATATGACCATGCTTTTAATTTCAGCTTCCATGGGCAGTACTTGTACTATATTTCAGTTGACAAAATCGTTGTCAATGAAATCCATTAGCATAAAGGAATTACACGGTATCATTGTTATTTACAGTGGTAAAATCGCACATACGCCGGCAAATTAGTATCGCGGCGATAACAACGCGACGCCGTCGTCAGCATTGTAAAAGCTTTCATATCAATTGAATCCATTAGCTGAGTACACATTCCTGTCTGTCTATTTGCTCATCAGTTTTTATCATTGGCCAGTTCAGTTTGTTTGATCGGTCACTTCCACGTTATTGATGGCCTGTTTCCCTCCTACTGCTTATGATTGCTCGTTTTCAATGGAAATCATTACTCATACCGGCCGACATTTTTTTCCATTTTCAATTACAGAACACACACGTTACATAAATGGAATAGATTGTCATTGAATTAGGTAACTTATAGGTACTTAATTGCAATTTGTTGCATTTAATACGAACTTTTATCCACAGATGGCTCTGTGTGTTGGAAAGGGAATATTCACCAATCCGCAAAACGCATTAAAATCCCATTACGATTAAAACACGAAATAAACAAATTGAAAAGTTTGCAGCAGGGCCCAATAAAGTACCCTATCAGACTGTTCGTTGAACAGCACTTAGCTTAACAAAAACTGATAGTTGTTAAACAAAAGAGGCGAAACAAAACCGGTAACAAGAACGGACCATTTCGTTCAGAAATAAACTAAGCGGTAAGAATTAACAGGGATAAAGGCTTAAAAGAGTAGCCGAAGCAGATTTATGTCGCGATGATCGCAATCGAACCGATTTAGCGTGTTACAGTTGCTTTATTTTTTCCAAAGGACAATGTGTGCGTGAACAAACGTTTTAGAACAAAACTTTAAGCGGTTGGATATGGTTTAATATAAAATGCAATGATTTATCTGCAAAGGTAATTCATACAAATACCACGTCCATCATAACCACTTCCTGTTAGGGATATAAACTAAAAAGTATCTATCATGCAGATAATCTATTTCGCTTTTACTCGTGTGTATGTACAACGCCATTCGTGCGTCCAAACTGCGGTTTGAAGTGTAAAAGTCGTGAAAACCCTCAGTTGAAAAGCCACAATATGACACCTATTTCCCATTCATTCCAAGTGTATTTACACGAACGAATCGACAGCGTTTTATCATAAAGTTCTTTCACATAACCCTTCCAACGTTTATCTGATAACGTGGTGAATGCGGTACACATTTGTCCACACGTCACCCGCTGTGCAGTAGTGTAAAAATTGTCAGCGAATACGCCTAGATAGCGATCTGCTATTTGTGAACGAAGGGGTGCGCGGATACCGTGTTTGTCTAGTGCCGTACTGCCAACATTTTAGAATACGCATTTTGCAGACGAACCAAGCTTTATTTTGAATTTTTAGATTGATTAAAAAATAATTGTTTGTTTTAAATTAGTAGATCTACTCAACAAATTTAAAAATATACATTGGTATTGTTCCACTGAACCGAAGTCATGTATTATCCCTTAAGCAGGTGGTTAAACTAAAGGATACAAAAGAATCCTTTCAACCAACTAAAACGCGAGGCATCGCCAATCGCCAGTAACACCTATCAATTGAGACGATGCGAGCCAAGCGAACGATTGCTGTAATTTCTATAAAAAAATTCAACGGTAAAGTTCGCCAGACACATCGATTCGAAAAAATGTTTCATCAACAATAATTTTATTATCGTAATAACAAAATTACTGGTTGTGTCTGTATGCGATTCTGACTCTTAGCGACGTCGCCATAAGGAGTTATTTTCGGACCGTTCACCCACATTTATATCAAGGGGAGAAATGGTGCCTTTTGTTAGCCTATAGCATTATTATTTCTCATTTTGTTTTGTTTATTAATACAATTGGCTGGAGGCGCAATATTGATATTCAAGTTTGATGACTCGCCCCGCCAGTTTTCTCCATCACTGTATTTTTAAGGGCTTTTTATTATAAATACTACATGGTTTTAATTTTTTCAAATACCATGTTTATACCTGACATTTTCAAACGGCAATATTTCGCGATATTATAGGAACTTTAAATACGTAAACGCATGAAGGTTATCCATAGCGCACAGATAATATTTCTCATGGAGTAAAATGGAATGACGTGAATAAATAACTGGCAGAAATATCAATTAAACAATTATGCTGTCCGAATGGAATCGTGTGTAATGATAGCGGGCCCGGCTATAACTCAGACGCATCTGTACTAAGGCTATTTGCAAAAGGCACGACAGCCGCCCCCCGGCCCGCCGCGCTGTGGCGAGAGCTCAGCCGTGCCCGAGTGCGCTACCAACGTATGTCTGCGCTCACTTGCTTTGTAATCTGCTGCGTATTGTATTCTTCACTAGCTCACATATTTTATTTCAATTTTATTTGCGTTTAGGTCTTTTTATGCTGTTATGTGAAAGTGTCTATAATGCACCTGATGGCAACCGTCAAGGCAATTGAAACGGCCTGGTCGAAACCGGATACCTAACTTAAAATTAAACTGCGACATATTATAAGAGTGATGCACTATAACAGAATTACCAGCATTGGACACGGTGGTGGCTCTTCAGGCCATTATTCTATCTTTAATAACTTTTTCATACTTTTTTGTAATGACTAATTGTAAACAGTGGCTGTTGAGATAATACGTCGGACGGTTTTACCCTCTTTTAGATGAGTGTATGAAAGACATTATTTAGACATGTGACTGCCGGTATACATAAATATGGATTAAAGATATAAATAGGCATATCGTGCAGTGTGCACTGGGAACCGATCTATGTGACCTTTACGGATTACAATCTTTTGTTTGAAATATCTTTACTAAAATTGTATAAAGTCTAAAATGTAACTCAAATACAACCAAAATAAATCAGTTGATGTGAAATAATATTCACAGCATATTATCATCAACGTAATTAAAAGCCCAAATATCCAAAAAAACTCACCTTTCTCATAACTAATCTGCCGCTCCTGCTGCCGTGCGTTATCCGCCGCGACCTTGAGCAGGCCCTGTATGTTCCTGAGCAAGGTCTCGGTGGAGGAGACGAGGGTGTCGGCACTAGGGTCGACGGGCACCGAGGGCGGGGTCACCGCGGGCTGCGCGTAGCTCACAGCCGCCGGCGACGACGCTGCTGGCAACTCTCGCTCGCCGTCACTCAGCTCTGCTCCTGGTGGGTACCACCACGTCATTATTTCAACTGCAAAGTGTATTTTTGACACGGTGATTGCAGTTTGTGGGTCGTATATATTATTATTTATATGGTGAGCTGCACCACAGGTTAAAAACCATAGAAGACACCAGCTTCTCACAAAATATGCATGCAGTTTTAAGGCAACTTATGTTCCTATGATTTTTGTGAGGAGAAATAAAGTTTATTATTATTATTAATCTAGAGTATAGTAACAAGGGTACTGATTTTTGCTATTTGGAGCAGGGAGTGATAAGAGTTGAATCAGAAGAGAGTGACTCTTTTGATGTTAATACAGTAGGAGGAAGTTGTTTTCGTTTGTTAAGCACCATGGAATAAGAGCAGCAACATCACTTAAAAATTGTCTATATTTTTGTGCACTGCGTGTTAATTCGCTAACGCTGGTTTCCCTAAGATGATAAAATCTTTCAATGCCAAGTGATGTCGTGGCTACAACAACTACAGGAACTACATCAATGTCTTTCAAATCGGAATACAATGCTGCTTACACTGATGCATGACGGCAATAAGACAAAGCGGCGACACCTGCTCAATCGGTGTCGTATACGAAGGCGCTACAACCTACCTACCAAATAACCTGTTAAATACAAGAATATTATAATATACTTGAGTAGTCATGGCATCGTTCAGAATGTCCGTTTGAATTCAATCATTATTATTTCGAAATTTGTCTATTTCAATGAGCACAACACGGGCCAAGGTTGGGTCGTTTAAAAAGTAGAAATAATATTCATACATATTTTATACTATTCACATACCGCATCCAAGAAACAATTTCACAACTATCTTACACAAGATATACGACTTAATTAAAATTATTTTCATTTAAGCATCGGTAATGAATTAACACATATTTATAATCACAGCTTCATAAGAAGCAGTTAAAAAGACTTTTAAAAGTGGACAGCAGTAAAAAGACTTTTAAAAGTGAACAGCAAGAACAAACATGGATATTGGTGAATCGCGTGCGTGTATCATTCGCGTTGCAATTATTGCTGCGATGAACATCGATATCGCGTGGTGATCATCGGCACTCGGCTTTGATGGGCCCCGGCGCGTATGCCGCCTGCCTATTCGCTGTAATGGCGAATATCAATGGAATTTGTTTAGAAAAACCGATTTACTTACATTTACATAAATCCGTCTACGTATAACCTATAAATAGTTTGACGCAGGTATCGTTTCAGAATATAAATATTTATATTGGAAAAAATATTACTAAATTACGAATTTAGTTCACTTATCGCTGTTAATTAATTTTAAGTAAAAAATTACCAAATTTAATTTATACTTGTCATTTTTTGACCTATCACAGAATACGGATAATGCATGACATCGAATGGGCTGTCTCTATCCGATTTATAAGCCGCTGCACCACGCCGCAAGTTATGACTTTTGCGAGATTACTAACTACACCGACATATCTTACGTTCATTTATACGATGAATATACATGCACGAATAAAAATAATGAGCAATAATACGAGTACAATTAGCCTTTCACAAACAATCGTTAAAAATATTAATTCAAAAAACAATCTGGATCGCAGTGACGAGCATGACGAAACACGCTGCATTTATAATTTTAAAATTGACGAGGTAATTACAATAGTGTACGTACCTCTTATAGTAACGGACCGCACACATAAAAAAGAAAGTGTTTCGATTGGCGTCTCTCACGGTCCGAAATAATCTATCGATACATTTAAATTAACTGACAAGATAGTGACCGCTCATCAAATAATGAAGACAACATCGTTTCGTCATTGTTGATGCGCACGATAACACTCTCGAGTTGTCACAACACAATCTCCCTAATAAGGCCAATTAACAGGATCCTACGAAATTTAACGAACGAACTTAAACCCTATATGTTTCACTAAGGACACACATTATGTATGGCCAGGAAACGAGTCCACGAATATCAAACAAAATTAGACTTCACATGAGAGTGTTGATTGAAAGAGGTAATTCCAAACGAAGATCAAAGTTCAATGACATGATCTTTAATTAAAAGCATTTTTATAACGAGTCGGGATCGATCGTGACGCGCTTAAATTAATGCATCAATGGGACTTATTGTAAACGTACACGAGGACGAATAATTACAAAATGGATGTTATTACAAAGCTTATATTTAACTTACAAATGCTTAAGTAATTGATGTATCTCCCGTAAACCCTCAGTGACTGTTTCTTGTACATCAACGATGGTTACCCGTTCCCACGCTCTCCGAACATTTTGTATGCAGCCTGTAATAGCTACAATACACAATCCTTATTGTTTCACTTAATTTAGCTATTGTGTTCTTCAAGTATTTACACTTGTCGATCAGTGTTTTGCATTTGCGCAGTTCCATTAAGCATCTATTGCACACGAGCGCAATGAATTCATTTTAATGACTCTTGAATTTATAAGTGATGTCGAATAACGTATTGATTGGAATTAAATTGAAAATTTCCCTCATTTGGAGTGATTCTCATAATGATTTAAAATACTAAATGCATTTATAATACAGTGACGGTGTACAAGCGACCAGTTTCCTTTTGATTGATGATACAAACGAAGATAATGTACTAAATTGATTAAAATATTGAGTAAGGCAATAGAATCATTCATAAAAAGTTGAGTATAAAACGAATGTTGCTATGTCGACGGAGAAATGTGGCGTCATCCATCACACACTTAAATGACCTTAACAGCTCATGATCCATGATAATATCCAAATCATGTAGGCCATATTTATAATTGCTGACTAAATGAGCGGAATGATTTGAGATACATTATAATTCACTCAGAGTTGGAGTGCTTTTTATATGTATTAAAAACTTATTCACTTTGGAATTATGATATTTAAGATTTCGAAAAACACAAGCCATAAGTAACAGTGATTATAAATGTATGGTCTCCCACTCACGTGTAAAATTGAATTGGGTCCTTTTAAGCGCTATTCATACATCATTGGGGGCAATTGCGGCCGATACTCGTAATAAGATTTTATTATATAGGATCATTACAGGCAAACGTGCGGTGTCTAGGGATCAAGATGAGAATACGTACGGGAACGCAAGCTATGATCTTTTACTAATCGACCGCAGGGATGCGCAACGTGCAAAACTGTTGTTTAATTTCCAGATAAACCGCATTAGGAAAATAACAATTTGCTAATTAACTTATGCCTTCGAAATACGCTCAATAACCTGCGAGTTTGTATTATAAAATAATTAGCATCGAATGGTCTTTACAATGTACGCTCGGGTAGCCGTTTTACATGTAAGCATTTCCAGTTTCTAGAATAAAAGGAACCGTGGTTTTATGGCTGATAATTTCCGAACTATGAATGTTGAAGGTTCCAGAGCTATTACAGGGTAATTTCGTTTTGCATTACATGCCAAGTATATTGAACGGTGATACCACCTTGTGTTAATGCTACAGACACTTTCTTGTCATACCCGGGCGTGATTACATCGCAAAGAGAGCGGTTCATTTATCGATACATCTAATTTATATGAAACTATGAGATTAATGCCGATAGATTAATAATTGGATTCGGTGGATGCAGTACTTGATAAGCAATTTAGAGCTCCGTACACATACGCGCGCCTGCCCGTAAGTGGGACCAAAACACGCGCTCCTTGTATCACTTGCGTATTTTCTTGCACATTTTATATCGGATGTTCGGTTTCTTTTATTAATTTATTTTAATAGTATTATTTAAAACAATAGACTACTTTCGTTAGTAGTTTCTACCTAGAATAATAGTTTATCAATCAGTGAATGTTACTCTAAGCTCTATCAAACTAAAATTCCATTGTTATAGTATTTTTTGCCTCTGTTCAGATTACGGTTTTTTTAAGTTTACACAAAATAGTGTGCTGCAAGAAAAATCTAATTCGTCCCTCAAAAGTCGACAGTGCATTGATTCTTGTTGTGTTCTAAGCACTAATGGTACTGATTACTTATCATCGTTTTCGTTCAACTCCATTGCCATAAAATCATTTTACCGCCATACTTAGAGTGGTCAGCGAGTAAATTTTCTTCTACAAACCTTTTTCTTTCCATTTTGAGATACCAAAATCTACGACCGTTTATATATAGATGGTCAGCCACATTGATATAATACTCCCATACTCCCATAGCTATACTCACAAAATGCATCTACATATACTCGTATATTCATGTAGATATTCATAGGCAGCCACATCAGCCAATACTCCCATATAAACACGAGAAAAAGAAACAAACCTTCATCCTCATCCTTGACGTTGTGGTCCTCCTGGTCGGATAGGGCTGCGTCGCTGTCGTCGGAGTGCGAGCGCGGCGAGGCGGCGGCGGTGGCGGCGGAGGGCAGGCGCGGCGGCTGCGGCGTGCGGCGCGACGCGGCCGAGCTGCGACCGCTGGCGGAGCCTTCGCCCCGCTCGCGCTCGCTCCGCTCCGACCTGTCACGGTCGCCGCCGGAGCCCGACTTGGACAGGTTGAGCACAGGACTGTGGCCCGGGGAGGAACCTGCGGTGAAATATACTTTGGAAATATTTTACATATTCAAACATCATGATGATAATTTTGGCTAAATATGGCCTGCGCATAATGATAATAATTTAAGTTTTCAACCTATCGATATTAAAGCTTTTTATCTTAACAGAACATTTATTACTGAATCATAGTTAGTTTATCACGTGTAATAGGTTAGAAGGATTTTACTTAAAAAATAATGCACCGTAATTAAAGTAATGAATGCTATTTAATTCAGCACGAACATTTGTACATTTGCACGCGGATTGGAAAAAAATTCCAACAGGAAATAAAATCGCGGCCATAATTTAAAATATGAAATTAATAGTCACCATTGTGTGAACCGTCGCGAGCTTTATCCATCGCCATGACTCGCTCCATATCGCCCCTTTCGTCACGCAATCTGCAACAAAAATAAAACACACTATAACTAGGCAATATAAAATGCATCGTTGAACAGTAACATCTCGTTATAATGTGTAACTGTCAGAAATCGGTCACGCTACATCGCAAAATGAATCCCAACAAAGCTACTGACAAACATTCTTATCATTTGAAACCATAAAGCATGCTTCCCACTGAGTTGTGGAGCTACCACAAAGGCAAAAGTATAATATTATAGAACCCCGCTGAGTTCCTTTGTGAGCGGATGAAGACGGTGTATGTAATCATTTTGTATGCCGATCTCTCGTGCCGCTACCCTAATTCCTTAGGTCCTTTTTGATTGTGAATTATTAGACTCCCGATGCTTCCGTTCCGATTCAATTTTATTAATATTTACTCGTCAACTTTTTGCTCTGAGCCGTCTGTGCACGGGTTTAGTTAACTTCCATTTATTTACGCACTTTCATTACATTTAAAGTACCTACGCGTTCAATATTGCCTAAAAAATTGAGATAAGTAAGCATAAAATAAATTGCCTGAGCCAGTTGAAAGGCGAAAACTCTATTCATAAATATGTAAATAAAAAGAACAGAGATATTGAAAAATGAATTCGTTGTGGAAACCAATTTCGCTCATTTCAAAGGGGTTAATGCTACAATTTTTGCCCAGTAATGCCTTTCGAGCATTTGAATATAAATGACGTCTGAAAGTGAAATGTAACATACATAATAAGTGGCTGTTTTAAGCCTTCGCTGAACCCTTTCGTGGCTTGCAGAGTAATACTCATTTCAAGAGAGACTCGCAAACTTGTACTAATGATTTAAATACTTCAAACTTACACTGATAACATTACAAACGTTGGCAGCGTTAAAACTTTTATTAATAGATATAAGTATGTAACTAAAGATTATTTAGTAACGTAGTAGTATATACCTACGTCTTCTAGACATTTAAACTATTTCCTTATCATACATACAAAAGTCCTTGCTCCGAATTCCATGAATGAAGGTGTAAGCAGAAGCTATGAATTCCTATTCCGCATCGTCGCAGCATGCTGCTTTCAATAATCTCTATAGACATTTAAATAATAGTAATAATCTTTATTGTTTATTTTTTTTATTATACAGCTGACGTCAATTACACATTTAGTAATTAGAATTTAATTATACATAGTGTATCTAATCTATTTTTCGTACTGGGTATTCTATGACGATATTTGTGATATTACATATATTGCTACTAGTTACTATTTTATTTAACATATTATATCGCTTTATAAGAAAAGGTTAAATTAAATACTAGAAACGTGTTTTCTCTGTGCGTTCATACTCTGTGCGCGAACCCCCGCAATCTACTTCACTCGTTCGGCACTTTCCTGACGAGTCACGAAGCAACGGTTGAATTTAATATATTTTTCATTTCCGACATAATTAACACATTCATAATTTCATTTGAATATATTACTGGGATGTTCATTAAACTTATTTGTAATTTGACAAAGTTACTGTCCAAAAATCTACAACTGCTGGAATAGCGAAGGACGCAGACTATGCGGCACACTCGTCATAGTGCGCCACGCAACTTATGTGACTCGTTTATTGAATAGCAAATTATAATTTAACAACATTTTGATTTAGCCTGAATCCGTCTGATCACAAGTGATTTCCCATATATGTATATCTGTATGTTTTATATGATCCCGATAAACTGTAACGCAAATATTATTACTGGCGATAGGCTTGTCCCCCATCACATCGTGGGACGGTATATATTCGTACAAGGCGAAATGTGGGTATCCTGATAGCACCTCTGCCTACCCTTTCTGGGGAACAGGCGTGAGTTTATTTAAGTATGGAAAACCACCCCAACAAGCATATGGCCTTACAAAGATGAATGAACGTATTTTTTTAAACTTGTTAACAAGGAGTCTCATATCCGTGAGTGGATCCCAAAAGAAACAATCGCATCATCACACGATCGGACAAAAGATAACTTTCAAATCAATAAAATAATAAATTATTTTCACTTCCCCTTTTTTATCTTCGTAAATGTGTAACTTTGATTGATGACGAGGCCCTTACAAATTTGTTACATGAGATAATTAATTTATAGTTTAAATAAGATATCTTTGAGTAAGTATATAGCTTTAATTGGATGATTTTATAATCAATTAATTACAGATAAAACTTGTGGTTGAGAAAAAATATTTTTTATTACCTTTGTCGCTGAAAATCCAAGGTTTATTAGGTGGGCTAAATATTCAGAACTTCGTTACACGTGACTTTGTGTATTTGTTTGTTAAAAAGAGATCCTAAACCAACAATAAGTTGAAAGACAAACATACTAACATGGTAATGAAGTGTGTGTTTATAATCATTATGATCGAGTCAATAGACACAGTAATTCTAAAACTGTATCTATATTGAAGGTTAACGTAGTTAGTTAACGCTAACCATTGCCATTACAAAATGGGTAGTGGCCTAAACAGATATTCCGGGGCCACGAGCGCGGACAATGCGTTGCAATCTACCCACCAAAGCCAACGTACGTTGATTAGTTAATACTGAACCGTTCACATAACCTAATACCCAACAACTACCGAGCGTTCCGTTCCGAACCGTTCTTGTATGCATAATCTGATTACGGTAAGTATTAACAAAGCTTTTGGTAATAGTGTCCTCGATTTACATAACTACGTGCCGTGTTGATTGAAGCCACTCAAATGCACAATTAAAACGTATAATTAGATACGCGACATTTGCATTCTCAAGTCGTTTACGAAAATCAAAATCTGTCACAGCGTCATTCCGTAAAACATTTGCTTGACACCCAAATCAAAAATCGTTTTAACTCACCCCAGCGAGGGAGATTGGGGAAGCGTCGACGCCTCAACATTTATTATTTTAGACATATCGCTCACATGCAAAACAAACTCGGTCCGATCCATCAAAAAGTTTTGTCTCCCCTCGCGCCACCGCAACACAAATCGACTGTGTAAGCGTCGCGGCTTCAGGAAATACTTCTCTAAATAACTACTAACATACCAATCTAAATATATGTTATGTAATTATAGTAGACGATTGTCATTTATTAAGATAATTTGAAAGCTAAACTTTTAATTTGACAATAGTTTTAATGCCCAAAAATAACGTCAATAACAAACAACAACTACTGCAAATAAATATAAAGTCTTAAATGTATTTTCAAAACATAATACCAAGACAGAAAACGATTTCTATGAAATAAATAAGCTTGTTCATTCAGAAGAAATGAGCATTGTAACCCCCCTGAACAGTCAACAAAGCTTTGAAGAAAATCGAGCGAAAAAAGGCTAAAAACACCTTAGGGGTTTACTAATCGAATAAAAAATATCAACGACCGATGCCAATGTGTGGGGGAGAGATGGAATAAATTATAAAGAAAATATAAGTAGCAAAGGGGCCGTTGTTATGAGTAAAAGTTCAAAACATATGCAGATAACAGAACATTTTGATTTCGAGATGTTCAGTACACGCAATATTGCAGTGTAATAAAGCGTGCACAATTTACATAAGCTTTATGATTTGCTAAGAATTTTTGTACAAACAGCAGCGTAGCGTTTCTCATTTCCTTTTTATGGAGGAGGCTTTGTATTATTTGAGTCGTGGGCCGTGGCTACATAAACGGACTATGCAGTGATTCTATTCTATTCCAGGGTAGAAATCATTTAAGAAAGTGTAGACCTATTAAGCTCGAGGTCATCTATTACATTATAATTATTTATTATTATTTATTTTTATTTATTTATTTATTAAAATACAAAGTTAGAAACAAAAAGTAAATATTATTTCCACGAAACCGGGCTTCGGTTTGACCGTGGAGTTGGAGAGTCAACATTTTGTATTACATAGAGCTATGATAAAGAAGAAAATATTGATAGATATCGTATCTCTCTAATAGTATTCGACGTATATGTATATAAAAAAATAACTCTAATTATTACCAAAATAAATAAATCAGGAAAGAACCAATAGAAAGCAAAATATGGAAATAATAGGAAAACAGTAACACGATGACTTGTCGTCGGACGCACCCTTCGCATAAACGTCACGATGTCATTTGTAAAAATTGCGGCCTACCAAGTTCTCCAATTTTAAAACTAGGGAGTGCGTAGAGTAGCCACGATACTATAATATTGTAGAGCTGCATTGTTATATTTTTAATGCAAGATCCAAATTTCGAATTTAAAGAGACATCATTTAAAAACGGCAATTTTAAGAACAGGAGATAATTTATATACCTATTTATAAGACATCAGTATTAATATAAAGAATGTTTTCTTTTAGATATAAGGCTTTGATTCTAAATCCAAGCATTAGATTCCATAATTACGTGCAGTAAAGTTAATACACATTCAAAAATAAAAAGCTTAAAATAAATACTCTATGCATTTGTTATTCGATAACGTCTAACCAAAGTAACCAAATTGGAGGGCGACGAAAAGAAATGGTAAAGACAGTGGAACCTCGCGGGGGAAACCGGAGACAGTTATTTAAATTTGAATAATATGATATGAAAAAAATTACATCACTTAATACCGTAATAAAAGTACACTAAGCGACCGGAGCATTACGTTTGGCAAATGCAAAGCGGAACATGCAAATTTCGCTTATGAAACGTGGAATGAAATATAAAATGTGTTTGGTGGAAAATAAAATATGTCTCTCGGGGCTCAAGTGCTTATTATTACATTGCGTGTACGTGAGGCGATTTAACTCGGCTTTTAGTGAGGTGTGATGACAAATGATGTTTTATACTTGCACAACTCCACTCATATTGATTATGGAAAAACTACATTAAAATCTATGCTCATAAATGAGGGAATAATAAATAAAATGGCGTTCATTCGTAGTGGATTATGTATTGTGGCGTAACGAGATTCCGATCGGGTGAGGTTATTAGGATTTAACGGCCAGCGCGTCGCTTGTCTTCCGGACTCCCGGGCGCAATGTTGAGATAATTATGCAAAATTGCTTCTACGATTCGTACGGCCCCACTTTTTAGGAGCATTACCATTATCCGTAATGGGAGTGCGTTTTGATAATGTACAATTTTATTGCATGCTTATTAAGGGAATTCAAATCGGGTTTGAGTCTGTTTATTGTCATTTAGGCAATAGATTTTTGGATATTATCTTAAACCGTTTACTTCTGTTGTGATAGGATCGTATTAATATTGTATTGAAAAAGTTTGATTCAAATAAAATAAGGCGATGTTGCGTTACATTGTCGTTTTACTTTGAGGTCGTGATAAACTATTTCTCGCCGTATACCCATATAAAAATATTATGTTGTAATACAAGTCGAACAATTCACTAACCGCCGATTGCATAAATATGGCTTCAATGCACATGCGTATGGCGAGACCACAGAAAATTCACATCCATCGGCACACTTCCAGTTCAATTCCTCGCATAATGTAAAGCGACAAACTCCTTCCTGATCTTCTAGCCGCTTGAATCTAAGTCATCGATTCGCATGACATATCATGAGTAGACGGTTTAAATTCTGCATCGGCCAAAGCCGCTGAACGGCCGAGGCGCAGACGTATGGGTAATGATTGTGATCGAAGTGATCGCTCGCACTGACCGCAACATGTTCCGAACGAGACGATAATGGCGTATCCACGTACACCTTTTATTTTCTGTGGTGATAATAAAGGATCTTATGAATTCAAACGTGGTTACATAACTTATCTTTATTTAATCGTAGTTGGTGAAATGATGTACGCTTTTTACTTTGAAATGTGTATCATACATAGATGAATTATTAGAGTTAACATTTTTCTCATAACTTATAACCTATAGTTAGATTAAAGTACCTACTATAACATCACAGAGAATCTAATAAATAATTCGTGGGCAACGGGGTTAGTTGCGCTTAAATTTATTTTAAAAGAATTCATTATTTAAGTATGGTTAATAGAGAAAATATGATTGACTGTTGCTCCTTAATAAAATATATATGAGCTTATGTACGTCTCACTGCTAAGCGCGTGGCTGCTCTATAACACAGACGGGTATATGCCTTAATTCACAACTATGACCTTTGCGTACTTTAACCTTAGTGGACTTCACACTTCAGATATTATTATATCTCATACGGATAATTATATGAATGTAGTATTGATTAATTAAACTTATTAGCAAAGATAGTCTTCTTTGTCAATTGTCACACAGATAAAGAAATAAAATAAATTGGACGGGAAGTGGTAATTAATACTAGTCCCAAGATAAACCGATATCTCCAGATATAAACTCCTGTCTCTTTACAGATATAATCTTACAGACAAAAGCTGTATCTGTGTCGATTAATCTTAAACCAGAATTGGACTATGTGACACATCGATCATAGTTTTGTTCACTTTATTGATAAGAATAACAACTTTCGTGGATAATTCGAACTTAACAAGTCAAACTTAACAAGTTTATTTCACTTTTTAACAGGATTACCTGAATTTGTCGTCCTAGAACTAATTAGTGATTACAATCTTTTAGCTAAATATGGTTAAGTTACTTGTTTAAAAATAAATATTTAAAAAATACCGATACTAATATAAATTGCCGATTATAATGATGACGAAGCTTTTTAGAAATAATATTTCTACATTAAGATAAGGCTACTTGCTTACAGCGCCATCTCTGTTCGGTGTGACACATTACACATTTAAAAAAATGTCAATTAGTTTGCGATATGTTTAATTACATTGAGTCTAAAGTCACTTAAACTACCACCTGGCTTAGTTTTCGGTCGCAGCCTGGAAATACCCTATATAAGTTTTACCTAACTGTATATACTTACGATACTTTATTTCTCGATTATTAATTAGTCTATTTTAATTAATTTATTGTATAGTGACATAATATCATTACAATTAATTTTGTACGCTACAATTTACAACGACAAAAATATCGATTTAAACTCAAAGTGTATACGCTGAAAACATGAGAAGAGACGAAAACCCGAGTATAGAAACTTTGAATGTACTTGAACTTTGAATGAACCACAAAAATATAGAGAAAAATAAAATTTTATTTATGCAAATAACAATATTAATTAACAATAGGAGCTATTACTCGTATAATTCTAAACAAAATGTTTTCGATCATCTCCAGTGGCAGATACTTTAAAAAAATTAAAACATATTTAACGAGCGCGTTGGCGAAACCTAATGAGTATGACATTATGATTTAATGATAACGGCTACCTATTGAAACAGGTTGTGTAAACTAAACTGTACTTTGTATCTAATTAACTGTGTGTGCTTACCAACAATATGGACTTAATTAGTTTAGCGTTAGAAAATAGGAAATATGCGCGGGAAATAATGTATTTTACAATTTTTTTTTTGTTAATTGAAATGTGGAATGTAAACTTGGGTCGAGTAGATTAACAGCTGGCGCGTAATATATAATGAGATAATATTCCAAATTATAAAAATATTATTAACCTTATTTCAGCAGGACTTCGAACAAGATATCCCAAATTATAAAAAAACATAGGAACGGTTTAAAATTAATTATGAGTTATAACAATACTACATAAATGCGTTTGCCTCATAATTACGCAGAAAACTAATAAATTATGTTAAGTATGACTAACAAAAGACAGGATATATAAAATATATATAGACATACAACACATAACAAACACGTGGAAATATTATAAATAAAAAAAAAACATAAAATCGCGCAACGATAAAATATACATTGTGAAATCCAGAACAACTGTATTTTTATATCTCCGATGAAAATGTATTCATCGAACATTCAAAAAACGAGTAAACAAATTTGATAATTAACGCAACAGAAACAAACAGGCGTGTGCATGCACACATACGTCACATATTGAAGCGGCCAGTTTGGCAGAAAGTAAACAGAAAATATAATTTAGAAGCAATTTGCCGCGGATATGTCCGCAATCAAATTGTCTCGTTAATACCGTGGTGCTATCAAAACATTTGATTTGTGGCCAGCAGTGTAGGGTTGAACGCGATTATTTAACCGTCCGATGGTTAACTTCGTTTCATGACCCCCGATTGTAATCTAATGTTATTATTTGCGAAAAATATTGTTCATTGTTTCTATCGATAATTTGCAACCAAGTCTGATATTGTTATTTATTTGCATTACCCGTACTACTAAGGGTACATTAACAACCCTTTATATTTTCAGAAAACAATAATATGTTATCAAAATCGACTGTCTAATGAAAGCACAAAAATTGCAACTTTTAAGAAAAAGTGAGATTCTTTTAATCCCTATTATTTATATGAACTGTTACCTCAATTTTTTCTTGTTGATAATTAAAAACCACATTTTTCCCGGGAAATAACGCGAATCGAGTGGATTTATGCGCACTCACACTCGACTCAATGCGGAGTCAGCGTGTAAACAGTAAAATACTTTTTATTCGCGTTGTACAATTCCCCTGGGTTCGGGATTTGCATAACAAAACGGGAAAAGGTCAGGAAGCGAACGGAATGGCAAGTGTCCGGTTTGAAGCCCAGTCAGCGGCGCTCTATCACCACGCGTGCGTTTGCACTCGCTACTACACTTGAAATGTATTCCAGAAATATTGGCGTCATTAATTTAATTGATAATGTCGGTTTTTATTTTAAAAATGGAATTATTTATGTTCGCTTTTTGAAATGAAACATTCAATTAAATCATTTAAATTAATAATAATTTGATTGTTAAGTAACTTTTTATTTAAGTGTTGTTAGACAAAAAGTCTCTCGTTATTTTGTGTTACTCATAACACCCTTGGTAACTCAGTGTGGTGTCAGGACTATGTATTTATTTATTTTTATTTTATTAATATTTAAAATTCTAAAAATACAATTTCCTTGATTATTAAGTGATTTACAAAATGTGTGAGCGATTTGATGAGATATCAAACGCAGCATCGGATGTTCAAACTCAGCCGTCCCGGATGCATATTCATGGTTGCTCTACGCCACATGCAAATTGTGATTTACACATTGTAATGAATTCTTTTGATCTGTGGATTCACATATTTGATTTACCCCATCAGTGTTGCCATGACACCTTCATTTTATATTCATAGTTTCTGCCGCCAGAGCAATTCATTTATTAAAAACCTTATTAGTCGGCACAAAAAAATGTCCTGAGATTCACCAACGCACTAAGCTCTATTATTATGATAACAACTTTCATCACTATGAAAACCTGACGTGAAACCGTGACGTGAGATCACAATATCATTATTAGGTGCACTATAATGTTCGCGATACCTTCACTCGGCAAATTGAGTATCAGTAAAAATGAAAGAAGCACGAGACTGTTTATTTCAAATAGAAAAAAAACAACTAAAAACTTACATAATTACCTTAGAGATCCAACTGCTTGAAAGAAACGCAGAAATGACAAGACGATGACAAATGAGCATCGTTCGCATCCACACAGTCGGGTGGCGGACCTCATCAAATTATTCCCCACTTAAAAAATCTCCGTAAACAAAAACACGCCAGGGAAAAAAAACACTCGCAGAGTAAAAAATAGGTATTGGCAACATTGATTGATGTGTACTAATAGGGCGCGAAGAATGAGGCCGCCGCGTAATTAAAGGAAAAGTGACATCTTCTGTCAATGACAGTGTGGCCAACTTTGTGTAGAAACAGAGCGGTCACGCCTTTTAGTGAGGAAGTGATTAGTGTTACAAACTTATTAAAACTATTATTGAGTGAAGTGTACGTAATTGATTGCCGAGTGCGGGTAGGGCGGCGCATTCTCGACAGATTCCACGTTGACGTTTTATTTCGTGCTTCATGCTAATTTGATTTATCTATTTTTAACTTTTATCTTTTGTTTTTCATTAGGTAACTCTACGTAACGAAATTTATGCTCGCAGCTTAGTTTCTACCACGTTCTGTCTTCTATGATAGCCATTAAGTAGGATTTAAGTCCTAAAGACAACACTTCAGTCTCATGACCTATCGAGACTAGAAAAAATCCACATTATTTTAGATATATTGAACAATAACATATGAAGTCAAAATATATTTCATACTGTGCTGTGCAGACTATTTTAACGTTTTGATTAATTACCTAATTTAATCCTTATTGTTTTTGGCAATACGATTCATAATTTTTCATAGAATATTCATCAAATCGATCTATTGGATTTATATTGGAGTACCAATATCAAATACATTTAAAACCGGAAACATCTAATAAGAAACAACTAATCTTATTGGAAAGCATGAGTTTACTATGACCAATGAAACGAGTGTTTAATGTTTGTTTACTACAGAAAAAAACCATGTAAGTATTTGTAAGGTTGTGCGTATTTTCAGACGCCCTCTACGGCCGTCGCGAGTGACACACGAATGAAGGATGGTATAATGAATGTTTTCCACCACGCCCGGCACGCCTCGCCGCATAAAATAACATTTCCAATTAGCATAATCAGCTGTTTGTGAAACACAACACTGAGATAACTTTTCGATTGCTAATTAATGCGTTCTCGTATTTATATTACTTGTGAAGTATTTTAATTTTATCGGAGGTACTTAGTTAAAGTGGATATGTCTTATTAGAACTGTAGTTGCTCTAATAAGGAATTATTTTTAAATTATCGATAGTATACGTAATTAACTATATGACCTTTCCAGTGTAAAGGTATTTGAATTATTAACTTATGTAAATAACTAATTTTCCACTCGTACAAAAAGAGAGTGTATAATCTCTTACAGCTGTAAGCCTCTGACGTAGTATATCAGATGTCAAATCCGGCATAATACGAGCGTCGTAAAGGGAGGTGACACGGTAGATTTTTTCTCCAACAGATTCCCTTATCGCTGTGTACATATCATTAGTAATGCAAAATAATGGGATACAGACACCTCGTGCCGTTTGCCGGCTAATGATTAATGCTTTTCGCCATTAATTCTTATTTTTGATGAGAAATTTGACTTGTGCTGTCAGGCGCCGGATCCAGATTAATATAGGCTGACGGTGCAACTTACATTATGACTGAGCCACCGCGCGAGCGATATTCGAAATTTGTAACTCTGCGTCTATTTTTACTACTATGAATGATATAAAATATTAAACTCATGTTGTAAGAACTTCTCAATTTGTATGATATTGTTCGTCACGAATTTCACAAAGAACATTATGTATTTCATTTTTATTACCAAATCAACATTAAATTCTCAAATAGAAACACAAAAAATTCCGAAGTACAATTGCAAATGACAACAGTGAACTTTATAAATTTTACAAGCCATAACCGCAACTTGATATTTCTCAACAACGGTATTCTGAAATAATTTAAAATTAGGCATAGTTAACGCTAATATGAATACCTAAAAATTACACTAATTTAATACTGTTAACGTGTCATTATTTTAGCCCCAACAATGTTGGTAAATTGGACATTCCTCTTTGTAATGTCAAAACGGACACAACGTATACATTATATTAAAAACACGTTGTAAAACAAATTTTGACATCAAAGCTCACGAAACAAATAGTTCGGTTGGCCGACAGAACTAAAGACGAATAGTTTTCGCTATAAAATCACAAAGTACAAAGAGCTAGATAAAATTCCAGTACGACCGCATCAGTGACAAACTCGGAAGGTATTTAGAGGGCCGCCGACTGCCGTGACTCGGCACCCTTTACGCAACCCCCACTGCATATTAGCACACTGAAAATCAAAAGTCGTATTATTAATGATTGCGCGCCATGACAAACTAAATATCTCCCCGCGCCCACTGAAACTTCCGCCCTGATCGCTCAAAATTACCGGCCAAATCTCAAACGGCTATGTAACAACAGTCACCAGATGCGATAGCCCGCTATCATCTTTCAAAATAGAAGAAGAAAAATCACTTAAGATTCCGAGCATTCAGTATCTTTATCTTTAGGATACAAGAGTTCATTTTATGACCATTAATTTCGCCTTTTCGTCGGGTGTTTTATCACAACGGCTGCGGAGCTCTGTCGCGCGTCTCATTAATCAAAAGCATTTGTTTACAACGAAGGGAATTTGATTTGATTAAAATAATTCGCAATATCCTTGATAAATATCACCCTCGGTCTCCGTTTGATCTTCACTGAAATTAATGGTGGAGGATTCAATCACGCAAATGTTGCCGCCGCGATTCTTGACGTTTCGCGTGATGACACCGAGACATGACTGACGAAATGCGAAACTCAATATCGCTTCGGTTATGAATGTTTGAAATTGGAACAAATTGTGATTAGGCCAGTATTTTATTCGCCGCGGTTGCGTGCCAGATGCATGTATATTTTTGTAGAGTTGAATGTGGAATTGTTTGAAGTGAATTTAAGGATGAGCAAACAGAGCTATCTTCTGGTAGCAAGGGGTACGGGGATGAATAACGATCGACGTCACAGCGATGTGTGCCGATCCGCGTGGCGTGTGCCCTGGGCGCGGCGCGGCCGGCTTAACCCGCCGCTCGCCGATTAATCGCAGCTAATTCGAACTGAAACGGAATTAAACCGGACGAATGCATTGATCCACACCATTTGTCGACTGTTCACTTCGCGAGAGGTTAATGTGTTAGCTAACAGGGATATGCGAGCATATTATTATTTAACAGTGACTTTCTTTTATTTATTCGTCATTCCCAAATCATAAATTACGGAGAAAAAATATATGAAAATTGTGTTTTTTGTTTCATAGCAATTTTCAGTATTTGAGCTGACAGAATACAGCTGTACACGTCTTCGTAAGCTCTTATAACGAAGTAGGCTTACGATGGTGCAACCAGTCAGCTACAAAACATTCGGGAAATTGTCCAATCTTAAGCAGATCATGTTTTTGAAGCAAAAAACTAGCACTAAATATACCTGTCGGTTTTCTAGCTCGCGCGGATTACAACCAAATACTTATGCTAAAGACTAGATCAATGACAGAATCAATATTGAAAGCTTGTAATTTAACAGTGTGTAGTGCAATTCGTATTAAGTATTTTATACTGTATTTTAAGGTTCATTTTTAATATAAATATTTTTTAAATAGACGCAAAAACGCAACAAACTTTCAAAATAACTTTATTTATAATAAAACATACACATAATCAAAAAGTTCACATAGTGACTCAATAATCAATTCTGTAAGACCACTGGCTCTATGGTCAGCTTTTGCTAATGTGCTTATTAAAACGGAGTCACGAAACCCGATATCCGTATATTTCCACTTTATCAGAAATTGAATAATTGCTCTGGACGGTTAAATAAAGCGTTATTAAATAAATGATGTGATTCGCAAAACGCGAACATGAAGCGTCTTCAATGAGAGCAAAACAAACAACACGTAAAATTATATTAAATCTCAGATAATCCTGTCAATTAATTGGACTTAGCATTGAGAACCGGTCGGCCGCGCGGGCGCATGCGCAAATTAAACGAACCAAGATAACACGAGAGCGAAGAAGCCTGACACTTGGACAAGGACATTTGTATAAATTACTATTTACCTGCTTATTACGCCTCACAATAAAATCATTGTAAATTGAAATGATGTTACGCAACTTGCCGCGTATTTTTTTAATACAATTATTACGGCGCTAATATGATTAATCAGTTTTCGATTGTGGTATGAAATTGCTGGCAGAACGTTGTATTAATTCTGGTATATATATAAACTTTGCATATTCACTCTCAATCATCACAACTACATTAAATATCAAATATACTATTTTATTTTATTTTATCCTATTTTAAAATAAGGTACAAGAATTTCACCCAATTCACCTAAAACGTAAATTATAAAATTAAGCAAAACCAAATCATTAACACATTTTTTTCCAAGTATAATTTCAGAACAATTTCAAATAGGAATTGTTAGGCGTTTCTTAAAAAAACCGCTGTAATCCCTCTCTCGTAGCTGTACCGCGCGGGTCGCAGTGACAGTGACACATCGGTACACGGCCCTGTCTCTCTGTAATTCTACCCCGGACCTCGCAGCGCCGATTGCATTCTGCCTCACCATTTAAAATATTATAATTAAAACATATGTATTTTTGTATGAGAAATTTATCTCTCGATATAGAATGGAAAATCGACGTGACGTGTTTAAGATTTTTTTCGCTGTGTGTGGCATTCGAAAAGTCTGAAATTAAAATCTGTTGCGAAATTTGTATTTAACATCTTATATTTTAAATCGTCCTATAGAATATATACACAGGTTAAGATCAATGGATATCCATTGAAAATCAGTTCCTTCCGATACTTCAAACATCAATCTAGCGCGGAACAGAAATATTGAAGCGTGCTCACTTCAAAACGAAGTCAAAACCGCGAGTATCAAAGCGATCCGCCGATCAATCACCATCCATTAAACAAGAGAAGAAAAGTGCTTTCCCCCAACGATTGGCCCTCGAATCGGCCCAATTTACATGAGAGCCGCTTTTTCCTCGCATCGAGATTAGCCCCTGAATGAGTTTGATGAATCGTTCGCACCCCGCAAGCGGCCGGCTCTGCGAGCGGTCATTTGTTAAAAATACACCCGATCCACGGATCTAATTGTCTCCTCTAATTTCACACCCTCCTGTGATATCTGGGACCCGCTTAAATTAACACAGATTCGTTTGTTTTAAATTGGTTTCAGTTCTCGCGCAGTGTTTTGTATTTATTTTAAGCTTTATAGATAAACTTAATAAAACAAGGGATCTTTATAATAATGGTAAAAAAGAACAATGATACAAAATAATATAATAAAATATAAATGAAATAAATAATAAAAACAACTAATGGCAGGCAAGTGTTCTTACCTTTCGAGATGTTTAACGATGTCCTCATATGCCGCTCTACAATTCTCCCAAATACCAGATCTGCAGACAAATAAATACAAAATAAGAAAAATCAAGAAACGACACAGAAAGTAGGATGCCAAATAAATAGAAAAATTAATGATTCATTTATGTAATTAAAACGTTATTTTTGCTGCAACATTCGCAAACATTTTAACAATCTCTATAAATGTACAAGCAAAGAGCTTGTTCACAAAAAGAAAGTTTTTAAATGAAAGGGTTGAAGTGTAAAAGAAATAATTATGAGCACTCAAAATTAAATGTTCCGTTAGGTGGATCGAGGGGTCGAAGAAATTAATTATGTTTTAAAAACAATCGTTTATATTTGTGCCGTAACAACTCATGCGTGATCGTTCAAATTGTTTCTAGATTACTTTACTTCTTTGTTTTCCATTAAACTTTTCTTCGACATTTACAATCAATGGGACGTCTATTATTGTGAGCAGAACTTAGAAGGGGTTTCTGAGTTTATAAATGAGTTTAGATATATTATATACAGTGTGATGCTACTTCAGATCAAATCACCCTATATTTATTATATTTTTTATTGCAATGAATGGCAAAACGAGCTTGCCGTCCACCTGATAGTAAGATATACGATCGTTCATGAACAGTATGAAAACCAAACACCACCTTGAATATTAAAGCAATGCTTGGCATTCTACGGTGCTCGCTATCCGGAGGCATAAGATTTTATGTCTCAATATGTCCAGCAGTAACTCTGGCTACAATGTCATTCAAACCGAAATGCAAAAGTGCATTTACACTGATGTTTGGCGGGAGAAATAGTCATTGCGGTGGTATCTACCCAGGCGGTCTCTCACATGTAAGAGACGTACCGCCAGTAAAAAGTGTTATGCTACTTTACATCAAATGACACCATATGACTCCGTTTGTATTTCATTGATATTGATCAACAAAATCACTTGTAATACAGGGGTTCCTACAGAATTCATAAGAGGACACGGGCTTGAATCTACCACCCTAAGCCCAATAGAGACTGATGAATTATTAGATTAGAAATTAGTCTTGGTCAATCTATTGTCCTTGTATTCAAAGCATTCAAAGGCATCTCAAGCGGCTTACCAACTGCTTCCATTGTCAAATAACAACAATCGATGAAAGATAGGAATCTAGATTATAGCCACATGTGTCTTAGATACAAACTAATGCTAGTCTTAGCAATAATAAAGGCTCCTGAGCCAAATAACAACTTGTAAAATTTAGAAAGCAATAGAGACTAAATAACTCTTTATCAACTTTTTTGTATTGTGAATATTATCATATAAGAGAAAATTAAGAGATTTGAAAAACATAAAATTTAAAGATAAAAAAGTGTCATCTTCTTGCCCTTTTAAAAAACAATACCTAAAATAAAGTTAATTTTGAATTCCCTTCCACGATTAAAACGTATTTTTTGTATTAGGGAAACATATTATATACACATACATACATATAAAATAAATATTAGTTTCAAAAAAGCTCGTGTTAAGTATCTAAACAGTAGGTATATTCGTAACAGTACCTACAGACGTAACCCAAGGGTGTAACATGACAATGTGGCAGTAAGACAGTGGGGTAATTGATGTGAACGCGTGGGTCTTCTGAGCGGAAGTGAGGGCATTCAGTGTTTGTACTTTTCTAACTGGATTAACTTCCCTTTAGACATTTAACCTGCACCACTTGTCGCCTGACCTGCTTAGAGGTTTCTTTTCGTTCGCATGTTCATTGCTAATCCTTTTACGTTACGCGTTTTAATTATTTCGGGGAGTTTTTGTCGTGTGTTGTTGGGTAGAGTTGGGACTTTTGGGTTACATGTTTTTAATTATTATAAGACAAAGTCACAATATTATCTTGTAAACTGTTTGTAGTAATTGGGATATCACAATTATACTCGCCAATAACAATTATTAAAACGATAATATATGAACCTTTTGGGTGATCATTTTTAACCTTTTTACTTTGTATCATAATTTTACTGGTTGCTAGTTTGATAGTTGCACTGTTAAACTCAAAGATGGCGCTATAAACATAACAAGTATAATATGCCTACCCTTAAAATATGAGTAGGTGAATTAAAAGAAAATTATCAAACATTCAATATAAAGGTAATTATAAATTCATGATAAAAACATTAGCTATCGAACGTAGACCATCAGTAAGAGACCAGCGTGAAAAAACAGTGGTTGCACAATGTAACCCGCAGAACTAATTGGACCAGACATATCCTGCAGTAGAGACCATTCTTGGTCGAATACCCTCAAGCTAGTTGAACCTAGGAGCATCGCAGTGATAAATAGTGTAAAAGATAGATGATGAGTATTATAAGCCTAAATTAACTAAGAAAGTAATATCAAATACCTCATACATTTCAAATAAAATACGCGCAAGGTAACATAGTGTAAAATGTAAATATAACAAAAATATAATTTTAACCTACCAGTTAGAATTATTCTAGATTTGTTTATGCATTTACAATTATTTGAGAAAATATCGGTTAGAAGGTTACACGTGCCTTTAATATGATGTACTGATTTAATTGATCCTATAAAGTTTATATTGTTGTTCTGATCGTTTACCAATGTATGTGTACCTTAGTTAATGTTTTTTGTCGACGTTCACCAACTCGTGTTATTTTAGTATAATAATCGACTAGTTAGACTCTTTTCGTAAACAAACCCCTTTCATAAATTATGGTAAAGTTTATCTTTCAATCAATAAAACCAAAATAGTCTCGCATCCGGTATTACGATTTATGACATCCAAATATGTAGTAACCGAGCCATATAGGTGTCCAAGGCATAAAACTGTTCGAAACATTTCGGCTAGTGTGTCCATTAAATAACCCCCTAAAGACCCATCAAGCTATTCGAATATTTTTAAATGGTCTTAAAAATGTTTAAACGTTTTTAGTTTGTTTACTTTAGGACGTTATCACTCTTTGTCATAACAAAAGCGTTATACAGTGATCTTTTGTGTTATTTTTGTACGTGTTTCAAGTCATATAATGCGTTTAAAATATTGATGCTAGAATTTCAAGTGGAACAGTTTTTAACAAAAAAAAACGACTATTTTTGTCGAGTAATACAACTATTTAGCAAAATCCCATATAAAAGAGTAGTTTTCTTATTGTATTTGGTTTGGTCAGCGACATTTTTTGTTTAAATACTAACGCTGCAAAATGTCAGAAAGTTCCTTATAGTAGACTGCAATGATCTTCAGTTGGAATATCGAGAAGCAGGCAAAAGGTTATCGTCTCCACTCTCCCGCTCTCTTTCAAATATCCGGCCTGCTCGAAGCTTGTGTGGATTACTCTCACAAATTATGCATTCTTTGTTAATTGATTGAATTGATCGGTATTGGGGCGGATAGAAATATCCTTTCACGATATACTTCGAAATAGCAATGTAAATACCTCGGACAAAAAGAGTACTCAATTAAATAAATAAATACACCCAACAGTCACATACATAGCCCTGTATATATAGATCGAGTCTTTGTGGGTATCAGGAACTACGAGAGGCCTTTCGGTCTCAAACACACAGACGTGAAACAACTGCTTATGGTTCACACAAACATTGTCTCGGTGTGGGGATTGAACCCGCGGCCAATCGTTTCACACCAGGCCTCTGACCAACTGCGCCAACCCAATTAAATAAGCCAATTCTAAAGCACCTCGAAAAAATATCCTGAAGTATAATCTTACCTCGCGAGCGCCTCCATGTTATGCATGGGCTGTCCCTTGATGATGGAGCCGTCGGGTCTGGGCACGCCGTGGTGCGGCATGCCCGGAGACATGAGCGCGTGCTGGTGCATGAATCCCATGGGGCCCAGGTGGGTGGGGGGCGCGTTGTATCCGTTCGCGAGGAGGGGGGACTTCTCAAGCCGAGCCATCTCTGCAACAAAACCTTTTCCTATGTAAAATGGCGCTTTAGTCTGCTAAGATTCGATTGAATAGCAACTTGGGGAATTGAAATGATAGTTGTATCACAACATGATCTGATTGGGTCAGTTTAGTTACGTTTGCTTCTTACCTATTTTATCTATAATTTTATGTGACGATTGAAAATACAAGTGTTTAAAAGAAGATTAAACATTTATAATACCGTTTACAACATTTCACTGTGTTTATGCAATAGGTATGAAGTGGAATCAGACGGAAAAGACCATAGGGTAACCATTTTTGCTTGCTTGCAAATATTTAATTCTCAACAAAGCTTGACCTCCAATATTTTGATATTAATGAATATTTAAGAAGGTTTATCTATTTTCAAATATCTCTATTAAATGATGGTCAGATATCGCATGCGCATTTTTAGTATTCAAATTTAAGGAGACAGGTCAGGATAGTATGTTACGGTATGGGATTGAAAATCTAGTCTAGATAGCGGACACATCCGGGTTTCAATATAAAATCATTCGTACGCAAAATAATAATTTCAAATGTGTGGACTACAGTCAAAAAGTATCTGCAACTGAACGGAATATATAATAAAGCAGATTAAAAGCATAAATAATAAAAGTAGCTGTTGTTAATTTCTAAGTGGTTGTGAATGAAATTTTGTCGGAAATATTGGGAGGTGGGGAGGACACCAAGTACCGATTAAATTATTGATCACTTTTTATCCTTCTCACCATTTAGAGGTAGAACTCAGGTAAAATCCAATTAATGCCCAGTATTATCATTTAATTACTGGCTCCAATAATCGAATCGCCCGTAAAACGGTGTATCAACAATAATAAAATGAGCAATGAATTTCGAGACTATTGTTTTCTGGGCACCACAAACAACCCGAGTAAACATAGAGGGGTGTTGCGCAAATATTCTTAAAATGACCCCCCAGAGGTGGATTTCGGAGGTGCCGGGTGGTCTTCAGCTGCCCATGACCCCCCCGAGGTCATCAAACCGACTGGGGCGTCGGAAACAATTAACAAGGTGTCGAATTAAACATGAATTAACGGTTGGACGTAAAGGAAAATACCCTTTTCCATTGTGGCAGTGTTTTACAAAGGATTTTGGGATTGTTTAATATTAAATATTGTGTGTCGCTTTGTTCGGCGCTGACGCGTTCAGTGCTGTGACACTGTTTTAATTATTACAATAACGTGTTAACACATACCTGGAAATTTTATTCGTACAAATTACACTGAACTGTTGTGGAATAATTTAGGTATTTAATTTAACTCAATTCCTTTCCATTTTTTTGTGTAAATAATGTAAATTTTCTGCGTATCAGCGTCTTCAGTCTTAAATAATTCATTTTGTCTAGTATAACAAAAAATCAATAACTTTTTCTTTCGTTCTTTTTCTCAGGTAATTGGATTTACTCAGCTATCTGGTACTTATACCTATAAAACCTATTACAAGATTGAAGACACCTAAACCCTTAAAAACTATATTTTATATTTTTTAAAACATTATCAATTGTGAAACCTCTTTCAAATTGTGATGACCAATATATTACCTTGTTCAAATGTGAACTGATTTCCCAAGCTCCGGGCACTAAGTTACACAAACATAATGTCCAATGGTCCCTGAATTAATTGCTCGGGTCTATTTACTTGGCTAACCGAAGCGTTATCTTTTGAACCATGCTCCATTGTAAATGTATTTATTGTTATTAATTATGAGTCACAAACTTTCAGTTGGCATTAGTAATCGAAAACTTAGGAAGGGAATAAGTTATGTTTTACGGCATAAGTCTCATATAATACAACAGATTTAATTTCACTAGTCTAATTGTGTGATTCAATTATACATTACTAATATTGTTACGAATGAAACGAATTTTAAATTTTAATGGGTTCTCTGACCTTGGCAACTAAAATATGAACTCTACATTCGTGACATATATATGGCATATTTATTTTTTTTGTTGTAGAACATAATATAATTTTACTTGTGTATTTTATTCTAATAACATACCACAAATAACTGGCACGAAAAAAAACACTATCTACAGGATACATTCGCAACGACATCTTTAATACAAACGTCAATACGCACAGACGTGATAAATGTCCTTCTAGTAAGAAAAAAAACGTATAAAATAAAATCTTATAAACATAAATAAATTACTTGCGCTCTCAAATGGTTTCGCATAAATAAACCACTATAATATTAACTGCGAACATTCAAACAAATACATCGTTGCTGTAAAAATCTGTTTTACTAACGCAACTCCGGCAACTATCTGTTCTTTCCACCAATTAGCATTAATCAACGTACAATTTACGGATGATTTAATCCAACCACCAAGAGCAAATGTTTATAATAATTTATATTTCAAGAAAAACATTTGAATAAGTATTTTCGGTAATGGTTAAATATCAGCGCCGACGGAATCCAATATTTTAAGGTTGCAACGCACCTTCCTCAACCGCAATTAGGTCACAAAACCAAAAATCATATAGACAAATCCCCAACACAAAGTAGGGTCGGGAAACCGCATCGGTTGACCACACTTACTAATTAACTAAATACGTGTTAAATCTCGTAATAACCTGCGGTTGAAATAACCCTCCCCGCCGTCTCTGTCTTACAGGTGGCGCACGCAGCGCGCCGTCTCTGTCTAATTAGAATAACAACCTACGATTAACTGCATTTAAAAATACGCACGCTGTATTTTCGGATTTCGTATCGAACGAGTAAATCATAATAACTACAAATGATCGATAAACTTTTGATGGAAAACACGTATTCTTGTTGATACAAATGACTGCTTATTTAAAAAAAACTTGCGTTCCAATAAAATGTACCTCTGTAATCGACAAAAATGTTCATCGTTTATGATTATGACTATTATTAAGCGAATTCACTGATCAGGGCATTTAAAGAAATGAAACGTCGATTCCGAACCGCTATTATAACGATTTTCATCGATTTATTGATCGAATATCGACTGTCCTCGACAAATGGTGGTACAAAATTACCGGCCATTATTTCGAATTAGAAACGATAGAATCGGGACCCCAATTATATCACTTATGCGTTTAAAGGAGGTTGGGATAATCATAACCGCAAAACTTTTGGGATAAATATAGTGAGGTGTTCATAAAAAACGTTTAGATCCGATGTAGCTGTTTGTTTATGTTTGACAACTCTGACGTTAATTCTATCATTTAGCATACTTAAAACCATCACTTTATAGCTCAGCTTTATTAGACTAGTGGCAGCATGTATGATTTGTGAATCGGGAAGCCCTGGGTTTTAATCCCAGGTTGGGTTGTCCACGTTTTGCAAATGTTTAATTTTGATGATATTTCGTCCGGAGGTGGAATTTATACACGGTGTAATTATAGATACAGATATGCCCTGTTATATTTTGTGATGGAAATATACTCGGCGAGTAGTGATTGACAGCAATGTCACATCTGCCCACCCATTCAGGATATAGTCGTGTGCGTAATTAAATATAAACATAAATGTCTTAATTTTTACGATTAAAATAATATCATAATTTGCGATTGCCACAATATCACGAATCAACTGCAGTTAAATCAATCATTGTCTGCAGTATAAATGAATGAAAATTATAATTGTTGTAATGAATTAAACCTCTTTACGTTAACGATGTACTTTCTCATTGGCATGTCCATACATAGTAAAGCAGGCATAATAATAATTCAGTTTTATTGGGCACTGATTGCAAAATGACCAAACAAGCCAGCTATAAAGGTATCTCCATAAAGCTAAATGGATGAATGCTTTCTCGGACAATGTATATTCCTTCGATATTTTTATACTGCATTTTGTTTTAACGTCGTATATTTCACAGACATATATGTTCTAATAAGAATACTGATAAAAATGTTTTTACTAGTTATACTGGTTTTTAATGAATTAAGTATTTGTCACAATAGTTCCTTTTTTATTTTACTATTCTCTTAATTTTATGACTGTATTTTGGGACTGAAAGAAGCTCTAATTAATTGGTACTAATAGCGTTTCTTTCAACCTGTATTTACCCTTTTGGGCAAATAAGTGCTATTATTATTAGATTAAGCTTATGTATGTGAATATTTCAGCTTTTTATACTATTTCTACCTCTCCATACTCTACCACGAGCTTTACTTTGCCTTTTTCACCCTGAATACGATCTTTAGCAGAGTTTCTGACTAGATAAATATTTGAAGCCAAGAATTAAAAACGTATTGGATGAAAACCTTAGGATTCTTTTTGAAATATTTTGAAATTGGAAGCAAAATTCCGATGCATTGCAGATTTGCCTCACTACTCTATCCTCATATTGTTTTACTTGAGGTACATAAAGTAGTTAATTGATCCGCTAATACTCGAAAGGACGCAGCAAGTACTTCGTAGGTACATTTATAAATAAAATGCAAGTTTTATTAAAGTTTTGTTATGTCGTAAAATAGGAACTATCTATCGTAAATGTAGCCTCCTAGATTTAACAACACAGTGGTTTTTACTGGGAACCTTACCAGACCGTAATGGCCAGTAAATCATGAGAAAGGAATAAATTATCAGATGCATTAAGAGCTAAGAAATAAATAATGATAATAAATATATTACAATGTTGTATTGATTATGCAAAAATAACAAGACCTCAACGTAAGTTTAACTTTTTAACATTGTAATCAAATACGCGGTGCTGGAAAATTCGTCATAGACATTCACGCTACCGTGAAGCCTTCAAATTTAACTCTTTATTAATTCAAATTTGTGCAATAAATACGATATTCAAACATACTGTGTTTTCGTAGAGACATAAATTAACTTAGCAAAAGCGAAAAAACCTATTCGTAACTTTACACGAGTGCAAGATCTTAAAAACTATTGCAAAACGAAAAAACTCGAAAATGATACGAAACAAGGCGAATTAAAAGCAAATTACAGTCAGTCGGCAATCGTAGCGTTTACAATAAATACATAATTGTACGGGCCAGGATGCCAATGGCATATACGATTGGGCAAAATAACGGGCCGACGCGACCCGCGGAGAGCGACAAATCTTTAAAACACGACTCTTAAACAAAAACACATTCGCGGCAACACTAAATTACACAAGCCGGTAAAATACATTGGCACGTTAAATGTTGTTATGTTAGCGAAATTTACCTTTAAATCTGTGAAAAATATTACCAATTAGGATTATATTAGCCAATTTTACTTGAATTGTTAAAGATGGAGTGCGTGCGCTGTTATATTTATTTTTACTTTCTTTTTTAATTTTAAAGTAGGGCAGATTCTAATGTATTATAATCCTATTTAATTACTGTAATGGGTGTTTGCGGTGAACATTAAACATTGTCAGACTTAGGATTCGAAATTAATAATAATAGTAGTACATTCCGTATTTGGTAGAAGACTTATGCATCACAATATCAGTGCCATAATAAGATCAGTATTGTTATAAATCTCCTTTATGGGCTGCATTATTCCGGTAGTGCACAATGTGTCTTCTATGATTGAAAACTCTTCAGCTCTTAAACAATAGGTTAATACGGACTTGCCAGCTTCACATATTCCTGTAGAGAACTTTAAGATATGTAAAAATGGGATAAGGGGCGAATTTATCGTCATACTAAGGACGAAAGAATAGACGCAAAGAAGGTGATTTTCTGACTGGAGAAATAAGCCACCTTGTTTCACTACACTATAGAATTGGTTCAAAGTTTTACTATCAAGTACATACTGATTCTAAACTTGCGATCATATTACTCTATCAATAAAATAAACACTTAACTTTTACTACAGCGGTCATAAAACATTGTCCCCAAAGCATTGTATGGCTTACGCAGTTTTCTAGTAAGTATATAAAGTTGTTATAGTCCGGTGGATATACCACCGTCTTCAAATGTAATAATAGGATTCCCTACTTGTGCAAATTGTTGGAAACGACATAATACGATTATGTTAGCACTGAGGACAACACGAGAAAACATGCATGCTATTTGCATTTATTTCCTTAGCAATAAAATTTGTTTATAACATATACTAATGTGTAATTTAAAACCAATTATAAATATGGTGATTCAATATTATCCAGCTGGTAATGCAGCAATTAAACAGGATTCTAGAAATTTATTCATTTCATTCATGTCATTTTTGTATTATAGAATAATAATAATTATAGCGAATTGACAAATATAGAAATTATGTCATTTAATATATTGCCTTCAAGCAACGTAACTGGTTTAAATACAGTTTAATTCTTGTAAGAATCATTTATCGCTGGAAAAATGATTACTCGTACAATAAGGCATGTATGCTATAACGTTGCTCATAAAATCGCTTTCAACACACGTAAAATATTTGTCCATTTGCGAGCGACAGTCGTCGACACAAGTCACGCGCCGAGTACAATCAATAACAGTAATACACAATCGACGACAAAAGTCGTAGAGCCAATATCGTGTGTTAACAAGCCGGCCGATTGACTGTCGTGTGTTACCACACGTAAAAATAGAACGGAGATATTTTTATTATGACGTCCGGATTGATGAAGCGAAATATTTTTTATTACCAATTTTAATTACTCATTTAACGCTCCGGCCTTGGACACGCAAATAATATCTCAATATTCATACGATAGACTCGTCATTCTTTAAAATTGATTTTCACTGTGAGGCAAAGATTTTGTGACCTAATTTAACTACACGTATAATATTACTTATGTATTTCTTAAAGATTAAACAACCATTTCAAAAGTAAATCGCAAAAGATATTTTTAATTTCAACCTCAGGGTCCCTAAAAAAGTTTTGCACAAAACGGGATTAGCGTTCCTTTTAGTGGCAACACCGACAGACTTACGTCTTCGCCATAAACTCTTTCATTTGGCTCGGACGAGCCTTATGAACAATAAAACGTTGAGGGCTGGAGATTTGGACTGTAATAAAATATTTGCCCTAGCACACGCTAATCCAAGTCCCTTACTTACAAACGCAATTTGAGAAGTTATAGTCTGACGGTGAGGACGGCACGTTTATCTTCGGACAACATTCTATATTGTGTATGTTTAGGTAGGTACGAAATTATTTAACTTGAATCGTATGAGAATACAAAGTTTACCGTTACAATGATTCTAAAATAAGGGATAACAAAAACGAAATAGTACTTTTACTCGTTAGTGATGGTTTACGAAGTGTAAACACAATGGTTTTTAGTTTTTGCACAATTATCTCGTATAAGTGTCATTACGGATGATATTATTATCCTCACTTCGAATTGAATCAATTACCAGTTATTACATTCTTGAATTTAGTTCTATTGCACGAAATTTAACTTCATTGATACAAAATAAAATTCACAGATTGTTGAGAACTGCAAGATGCAGGCACTAAAGAGACTTCAAATTATTCTGGATTTTATGAAATATGAAACATTCAAAAGGGTTGCAGTGACAAAAAATCATAGAAAAAAGGCGTCCAAGAAAACTAAAGTGAAATAAAAACCAATAATATAATCATATTACACCAATTAACAACAAAAACGGCAATAAAACTAAAACTAAACACATTAATAAACTGGCAGAAGTAGAGACGGATTCGCCACACATTAATCAGGATCGCACGGTGCCGGATATCTTTACGCGACTCAAGCCAATAGTATGGCGGTTTAGGAGCCATTTCGGCAATTTCCACGACAGATAAAACTTCTCCCTCAATGCGAAAGAGGGTCAAACTTAATTACTCGTAAATTGACCGGGATGTAGTTTGCGCTGGATGTGTGAATATTACGACGGTTTGCTTGAAATTAATGTTGTATGTATAATTGACACAAGTATTAGAATCAGCTCATATATTTTATTTTTATTTACTATATATGTAGGAATATTTACTGGCCAGCACGAGACTTTTCTATAATCGAGAGTTCGATGGAGAGGGCTTAGGCTAAGTAATTTAACACGTTTTTCTATTGATTCTTGTACAATTTTTTATTGCAAGTTCTAGTACAGACGGTTAAAACTACAGAAACCTTATAAAAGTACATTGGTATTTACAATAATATTCGCTGAATCTAATCGCAGACAACGAACAACATAATAGTAGACCATACAAGTACAAAAATCCTCTCAAAAAGTAACAATTTAAAGGAAATCATCCATGAATATCCACAAAGAAATGCTGCCATTGTTACATAATAACTAGCGAAGATATCGAGCCATATTTTTATTAATAACGTTTCACAATAGAGAGATTATCTGCCGACGGTTTCTGACGGCAGCTGTTACTACCGATGGATATACAGGAATGGATTTAAAAACTGTATCTATACTCCCATTCTTTTAATACTTAATGTAAACAAAGAGAATGGAAATGTAATAAAATTGTACCATACAACCTTTTTCTTCAAATTGAAATCGCTTTGTGGAGTGAGTGTAAAAAATATGACTAGCTAGAATATTTACCAGCATTAAAATGCAAACGAATTAAATTTTGTCCGCGAACAAACAATAAATAACGTTTTAATTCGTTACATTGTAAATTGGTGTCGTATAAGGAGGGCGAGTCCGTTGCTTTGTCAAACTAATAGGCAGTTATTATGTGTCGTCAATTTAATAACAAACGAACTGAGTTACGGAAGAAAGCAACCTGTAATTTGGCTCCAAGTCAGTCGATCGTCAATATGTACGTGCCGCCGCGGGCGGAATCGAATCTAAACGTTGATAAATGGTTAATAAATCAGTTGAATTAGCGTGCCCATCATTATCAACAACAATTTGACATACAATTACAGGCGGTGACGCCTCAACGACGATCGCATTCAAACCAATAAACAGACCCACATTTATTTTAATTAAACGGCAAAAAATGAAGAACATATTTCAAATACGTTATCTCTAAATTAGCCGGTGAGCGGCGAGCGAAGCGCGGCGGCCAGCAAGCGCCAGCGTCCATACGAAACACCGGTATGGCTAATTAAAAGAAATTCCATCGCTATGCTTTTTCCCGGACAAAAAAAGAACAAATGAATCCACTGTGATGAGTCCAAGGTGTGAGCAATGTCATAAGTGGGTTGAAAAACAACATTTTAATTGTGAAACGTCGCTCCACACGACATACAAAACGATGGGAATTAAACACTTCAAAGCTAATGTGTGTATGGAAATTGTCTTGCGATGTTAATGTTTGTTACGTGGCACAAGAAACGTTTATTACTACGATGGTTCGAGAAAAAACTAACACGTTACTTAATGTTATTACCGCTTTGTATAACAAAGTTGACTGGAAACGTTCAAGAATATAATCAGCACTCGGAGTTAAGTACCGGTGTTACTGTTACTATCAAACAACACACCCTTTCCTCCTACTCCAAAATTGAAAACTATTTATTTTAATAAAAAATCTACTAAGTAATATTTATTTTAATGTTTCCTTTCTAAGTACTGTTAAAACACCTTATTTGTATTTGAGGAAGTATTATCACTTTGTATTGATAAATATCCTTCGTTTGTAAGTCTAAATATAAATCCATGGATAGGAAAAGGGAACAATATAACCGTAATAAGAGTGAGGCAGATGACTCACATAATTCCGAGCTCGATTCGAATGTTTGGAATTCGAAATATCGGGGCGACACACAGTACAAATACTCGCGTATGTCTATTGCGAATTTTAGCCGGTTAAATATTCGCTTTAACCCACTTTGAACAGCCTTTATTTACCACAATATTCAAGTTGTGTTTGTAAGGCGAAAAACACAATGTCTAGGTATTTTTCTGAAAACTAAGTGATCTTAATGAGCTATCGTAACGTGATTGCATAATATTATTCCAGGAATTAATAAAATAAGTATTATTGTAAACATATTTCTTCACGCTAATACTAGTAGCCTTGTGCTCGTTGAAGAATATTAGAATAACCCACTTCTTATACCTATAGAGTTATTGCTAATTTGACAAAAGAATAGCGAAGAAACATATCTAGTAGGTTTTTCGCTAGGATCTGTAATTCTAGTGCACACTTTACACAATTCACAAAAACGTGCTTTTTACCGCAGTGGCACAGTAATTTTGCAATACAAGACGGATAGTCTCGTGTTTTTTTGTATCTTTATTTTTATGGTGAGTGACTGCACATATGTTCAACTGACGTTTCATTGCCAAGTACTATTTAACATTTTACAAGTAGTGGTTAAATGAAAATCGATAATTGCTTTTATGGTACGATAATAATTGCAGACGTCAATAAGTGTATCAACAATATAGTAAATATTTTATTTATTCATTCAACTTTACCATTCTAATTCATGGTTGTAATCCATTATTTAAACGGTAAACAGCCCCAACATTGGCATAGTTAGCTAGTTATTTTTTTTCTTATGGTGTATTAATTGTTTACCTCTATATTTATGAATATAAGTCCAATATTAAAGCCAGCTCAATTAATGAAAAAGTTAAATTGAAATACCTATACCAGTCCCAAAATCATATTTTAGACTTACATGCAATAAGCCTCATAAAATCAATTAAATGGCCCAACCTCTCTCAATCGTACTCTCGATTGCAGAAGAGGCCTACAGTGAGAGGTTTATGGGCTCTTACTGAAAAAAAAAAAAAGAAATTGTGTTTTAGATACCGTTTAAACTTTTGTTTATTTGATTACTCTGCGTTGTTTCAACCAGTGCTACCCTTGTTCCTTACCCGTGCACCCTTACTGCACAAGATCTCCAGTAAAAGTGTCACAGTGACAGAAGTGTTTATGTCAACATTCCATTTTTATATCAAGTATACACAGAGACAGAGGGCATGAACGAGGTTAAAGAATTATGAAGCGGTCATTGTTTTTACTCTTTACTCTAACAATGGTTGAATAGTTCAAAAAGGTAACAATTCTAAAGTTGCGCATCGCTTGGGCGTTTAATTATTGCTGCCACCGCATTTATTATTACGATTTCCTTATAAGGCGAAACGGCAATTTGTTTGATTGCCTGCAATTGCAAGTCGATGTTTAAACCATTAAAATTGTAAACGCCGTTGTGGATAGCAAGAAATTGCTATGATTGCCGACTGCTAGGCTGTTTATCGAACGTTTTTTGCGTATGTAGAACGAGGAAATAAAAAATAAACAGCTCGATTCACTGATTGTTATGAATAGAGAAATCGCTTTTTGCAATACTATAAATGAGTAACAACACCGGGGAAAAAATGGGATATTGAAAATAGCCGTTTGTTGTGAGTCACTTTTTGTTTAATATGTGTCTAATCACTATAGGGTAGAGGTGTAAGCGCTTCAAGCTATAACTAGCGACTAGGACAGCTTAATTGAATATATATATACATTTTTTCACATTTCTATTGCAACTTACATTCATGCAATAAAAAATAAATGCTGGTTTAAACGCCGAGAGCGAAGTGAGTGAAGTGAGTCGACAACAGAATCACAAATTGACTGATCCATCACATCCCCCGCCCTTAACATAAACAGGCAAATCCTTATTTAATTTCAGTCGCAGAATTCAATCAGAATGTAAAGCTTTATACCCCTGCGAGTAATGTTATAATGCCTTACATTATCCCCCCGTTGTAGCATCGCAGTCGCGGCGGCACCGTACCAAACCTTTAATTATTATCAACACATCATTTTCATGCCAGTTTCCGAATCAGGGTTGTCACACTACTGAGTTCCATAAATAAGTCTGATCATAATAACAGTTTATCAATAAAGAAAAGTCTTACAGCACAACGTGTTGTAGCACAAAGAATTTTATTTCGTAACAACAAACAGAATTCTTGCGATTGGCATGATATTTTACAGAAATAAGTGGAACGGATTGGTCATACATTAATAGCGCAAAAGAGTGTTGCCGCAGGCGACAGCGATTGCGTTAAAACCTAGCGTATTGCGGAATCTTATCATGAATAATATATCGCAGTGTGAAACTTAAATCGATTTAGATTTATCGCCTTAAGATAAACATCACTGGCTAACCCTTCAAGGAGCACGTGGCCGACACATCCCTTTCACGCATTTCATATTCCTATTTCCATTCCGTTCAACCTTCGCAGGAGGATTATATTCTGCCTCCAATGTTTTCGTATCCTATTATTTCACAGGGTGAAAATAGGCCACCCGCCTCCTCGCTCACTCATACAGTGACACCCAAGTGTGTATAGAGTATTGTACACGTGTCGGTACGAGACGTGGTATGTGGGTGCACCTTCTCGGGTCTCGTTAATGTGTGCGTTTGTTTCATCAACTGTAAACCACTGTCAACGACTCGTCAAAATAATATTGGCTTAACGCCGGGGCCCGCACGGATATGGAAAACAGGAACAAGATACGTGCACGGATTTAATTACGTGTTATGGTTTAAATTATAACAATGCTATAAATATAACACAACCAATGTGAAGACGAAACATTTTTTTGAATTGCCAAGTTTTATCCGCAAGAATCTTAACGATCTAAGGCGAAGGAACAAATATCGAAAAAACAACGGAATGCAGATCGTCTCAACGCCACACAAATGCACGCTGCGGATTGAATGCATCACAAAAAAATATTAATTAGGTTCGATACAATTACTTCTCGGCCACCGCGTACTACTCGTACTAAGGGCATTCAACATATTTATATTTGCAATTAGACATTATTTAGTATTGAAAAAATCGTAACGACAAAACAAAACACTCGTTACACTTGTAAGAGCTTTTCATTGCATTGCAAATTTTGGGGAAAAAAGCGAACAACCTACACTCAAAGTCAAATGCGGCAAGGCGCGATAAGCAAGTGCCGCTTATGCAAGATCACGAATGTAATTGCTCCCTTGTCTGGCATGACACTTCAAGCCCGAAAGAGACAGAAAATGTGAAAAACACGCGAGCAAACGGGACAGAGTGCAGCAGAATCAACAAAGCCGTAAGCGACAAAAATGATTGATTGCTAGCCGTCTTGCGCTGAGCTCTATTTAATCACTTTATTCCCTTTTCTCCGTTTGTGTTGGGATAATTTTGTATTTGTGTAATTTGTATACGAAATGAGGAGGCATACCTCCCGAGACGCGGAGTTTCATATCCGGCGCCTATCCGGAGCTTACACAAACCCGATTTTGATGTTATCACATGTCATGGTGACGGTTGTTTTGATTTATATTACAAAGGCTGCTTTAGTTAAGATTAATTATTCATATTTGTTTTATCAACAAGAGATTTTAGAATTATTGACTTCTGAAAATGAAACGAGTAATGTCAATATTTCTAGCAATGTAATATAACTCGGATTTTACCAATTTTGATTCTCCATAACTAATGATTGATGTTTGCCATTTATGCAAGGTTTCTTTTATGAAACAAACGAGCAAACAGATCACCTGATGGAAAGTGATTACTGCCACTCATGAAAATCCTTTACGTTTGGGTCATAGATGTGTTACGGGCCTATCAAATGGAGAGGGAAGCGGGAAGAAAAAAGGATGGGAAGAGGAAAGGAGTATTGGGCATCGGGCAATCTCTGAATAGCTTAGCTAAATCCATAACAAATAGCCAATCAATGGAACCAATGGCCTTACAACTGAAGATACCAAAGACTTCGGTAGAAGTTGATCTGGTCGGGTAAGATTATGCAGGAAGAATAAAGAAAGTTGCTCTATTGAATCTCATAGCTATTTTTCGTAGACTATCAAATGACAGAGGACAAGCGAGGTCACTCCACGCGACAACAACCAAAGGAGTTAATTAATCTGTCTCCCCTTCGGTTACACTTCGCGCGTAAGCAAATTTAAATATGTGAGAATCCGAACAACAAAAGATGCTTCGATCCAGCATCACAACACGATAGGCATTAGTCATATAGCAATTATATACTTCATCCATCTTCGCTGACACCATATTTTTATTTTTAATATGAAATTAACATAGTTTGTTCTTTGAACCATATTTAATGTAATAATTTCTACGGTGATCGTAATGAGATCCTCACAATTGAGTCTCTGCATAATTAAACTAGTGATACGTCAAATCTGTTTGTTATAATTTATACCATTTTGGTGCCAAGATAAGGTAAGCTTTGCCAGATTCTCATTCTTTATTTACATTTTAAAATGATTGAGCAAGGATGATACTAATACCAGATTCTTACGTACCAGTAGGGCTTGTCTTTCAAAACAACAATAAGTAAATAAGTTTCATGAATTTAAAAACTTATTTAAAACTTTTAGTTACGATGCTATCTGCCATTACAGTTATCAAGGGACCCAGAGTACATTCACCACGATATGAAGACATCGTCAATATATAATCTCTTCATCTATTCCTACCTAAACCTTATTAATGCCTAACAAACTGCCTATACCTTATAAACGGTGTCAAACTACAAATAACAAAAATCAACTCACCACTCATATGTCCGTTTTCATAGGGCGAGTACTCTCCATTCTCGAGGCGGTGTTTTTTGAAGGGATGTCCCGGGAACTGCGTGGCGGCCAGCGAGAGACCCACCCCGGTGGCGCGCTTCGGAGGTCGGCCCGGTCTGGAGCTGCGGACATAGTAGCACGTTACTGCCGTTAAGGATATTTCACTTAGCCTACTGGATATCGGGGATTTACATACAGACATGGCTCTAAATGTAAGGTAGGTTCCATCAGACAGAATAATGATAACTATTTAGATTCACGTCTGTGATTTAACACTATAATCATATGATGTCGACCGGTCCCAGGAATAAAGTAGTATGATTTTTTAAATATCGTCTCATTATAGTTACAAGTTAGGTCATAGAACTCGGCGATTTGTAATCTTTAAGCTACAAATGTATCAGAATACAGATAGCCTCCGCAGCGTAATTGATCAAGGCAAATATTCATACTATGTATGATATTTCATTCGTTCTTATTTCTCTCTGGTATGGATATTGTGAGAACAAAAAATCTCTCGTAGTTTCTTGTATCCAAGACTCGTATCTGGGTGTAGAGTTATAATGATACGTGTCTATGTTGACTCTATTTAATTATTGGTAAACGATAATCTTTTTTTCGCGACAGCCTTCTTCTTCGATCACCGCAACGAGACAAATGTTTTTGAGATTCTCTATGAGTGAGTAATGAGTTTGATATTTGCAAAGCCAATTATATAAGCTCCGATTAAGCACTACTGCACTACATAGATATATGAAAGCTTTAGGACTTTAAAAATTAAATATAAAGAAAATATTTTAATTCATTTCGTATTTACTGCTACAGCGTTTTAGTTGCTATAAAAGTCATCGGAAGTCAATAATTATAAATTAAGATTCAACCGTAGAATTTCATTGTCTGTTTATAAATTATAATTTATTTTTATATCTTTATTTTATCGTTTGCCTTGTATAATTATTTAATTGTTTTTTCATTGCTAGTCAACCTTAAGCAGAGCCATAAAAAACTGCATTATACATTGATACAATGTACTTCTTATATCTACAATTTTCAATGTTTAATTCCTTGAAGTAACAACAATATATTCATCAGTACGAAAGTCGTAAAAAACCTATTTAAAAAATTAATGAACGTATTAAAGTGAAGAAAAAGTTTGTGTTGCGTATCTCACAATTCCCAATATAAATCAAGCTCGCGTGAGGGTGGGTACAGATTTATTTTTATTTATTTCACTCCCCTAAGATTTAATACCGCAAGACGTCGGCCGCAGTTTCCACAATTTCACGCTTATTGTTTTCCCATCCGTGATTTATGGTCATGTAATAGACAACAGTATTTCTCGGACGCAATAAAGTTTGTCACCTAAATCTTCGCCGTTAAGCCTATTGCGCGTTTTCGGATCTAAATTCCGACCTTGCACGTCTGTTCTCGTTTTAATTAGATTAACCCTTACTGAAGTTAATAGTTTCAAAACAAAAGACGACGCACAATAAAATCAATATTTTTCAACACAACCAGACTCCAATGCGTAAAAGAAACATAACTCAACAGTCGACTGTTGACATAAAAAAATACTAATGGAAATAATTAAAGCTAATTAAATACATTACTTTGGTGTGAAAAGTGCGCAATTCGAATTATTTACTCAAGCTGCAAATTACAGAAACACACTACTAGCTACCAGTATTGGAATGAAAAATATATATTAGTGCATTTTATACCAATGAAGTGTTGAATTTAATTGAGATGTGTATTTATTGACATTAGTATAAACCTTAGCTTTGTTTTAAATTTTATTTTAGCTCAACAAAGTCAATGGCAAATACCGTAATAGTAAATATAGAGTCGTCCAGAGAGTTCCCAAACGACAAAAATATTCCTTGAATGTTGCACAATATGATAAGCATGTACATTACAGTACAGTAGATGCCAAACATTTGCCACAAATCAAGTACTAAGAGGTATAATCACATTTGAGAGGGCATAATCTCGCAGTGGTACAAATTGGTGTTTCAAAGCAAGATCAATTACATCAGCAGTAATCCGCACTACATCACAACTAGGTGCGTCGCCAAGTTCGGCAATTATCGGGGGAGCGATGCTGTTATCATAGTATCGGCTTACTCAGAAACTGACTCTCGCCTATTTATTTTTATGTCAGCAACCGTCATTATGAGACACTCCATTAGCTTGGATTGCGGTGAGACTCGTTTTCGGTTACGCTTTGGGGTGCGATTGTGTGACTTTTTTTTCTTATTTGACTTATGTCGTACAAAGGGTTTTGTTGCGAATAATGCTGGTATTAAAAAATATTTTTATTGGAACGGTTGTTGCACCTAAACAGCATTTTTTATTGCTAGATAAAAATATTAGGATTCTTTCGATTTTAGTAGTACTAGAACTGATTTATAGGAGGAATCTTAAAGTGACTACAAAAACAACATAAATATAAGTGGGTAAATAGTTTTGTATCATTCAAGTCATGTATTCATTCAATAAACTTATTTTTAATGCGTGGTTGTTTCCCATTTTTTCTATAAAGTGTTATAAATTTTCAACTTGATATATGTATGTGGTAAAACGAATATCATTTAATATGTCAAGGCACACATAAAATAATATGTCACATATTTAATTACACGTTCAAGCAAATCATGCAAAACATGCGAGGGAAAATAGCAGGTGTTTGTTTTATATTAACGCCAATATTTAAATAGGTAGACTCATTTATGTCATTGATGGTTATAAATTAATACAACCATAATTCATACTAAAATATGTTAAATTAAAAGTTTAAATATAACGAATTTTGAAATCAATAAATGATAATTGTCTCAGGTCTTCTCAATGACCCCAAAATGACCTGTTGGAAGGTGCATGGATCGAGGTAACTTCCTACTATGTTAAAATAATGTTATTTTATTTCATATAAAAAAGTCGAAACATATTCGTGTTAGTCTATAGTACAATTTACTTATAGTTCTACAATAAGTATACTCATTAATGTGCCTTAATATCCACAATTACATAAAGCACGTATCTCTGACACCGATACAGCTATAAAAAAGCAAAACCGCGGCCGCCACGAAATCGAATATTGAAAGTGTCGAGAGACACAGATAAGAGAGCACGTGCCGTTCCCTCGCCGCCACTTAGCCCATAGCCGTAATCTGAATACCGCAAAGCTCACTGCGATAAACTGCCATTAAAAAGCGTTCGATTTATTACCAAACGATTTCCGAACGATTTATACGGGTGTGCGGAATCCAGAGTATCTACACGCAGAGGGTATCGCCGGTAGAATGTGTGGTGCAGTTGGTGATTGCGGACTTGAGGACTTGTACACGCATTTTAAGATTACCGCTGTTATTCCAATAAATCACATTACGTATGTTATTTTGTCATGTACGAAAAAATATAAATCATGTATTTGAAATATCTAATATTCCATTAAATTATAAATGATTAAATATTTAAAAACACAGCTACAAAAACACGTAACTTTTTTTGTCATAGCACACGTGACATGAAAAAACATTCCGTTCTACGCAGTGCTCTGTGCCAACCAACCCTAGTGAAACTAACACCACGTATAGTTTTGCTTTTTGTATATTTGCGTGGCAATATTCATCACTCACCGCCCGTGTCACTGATCAAATAGCAACCACAAAGGAGTCCCCAGATATTTCTGACAGACATATCAGTGATAGATAGTTTTGCAAACATAAAATAAATCTTTATCGACGCCGGAGATGGAAAAAATAAGCCTAGTTTAATCCGAGAAATGCAAGTGAACGAAATATATCACGTATATACTCGTATTGAAGTAGACGAAGTGGCCAAATAATCGACTTCTCGTGTTGCATAAATATCATTAATCGTTGTTTAATAGCATGCTTAACATTTCAGAAATTTAAACAAATTCTGTTTCAAACTGCAGACCACAAACAAAATTTTCGTGGAATAAAAATAGTAATATATAATATTCCAACCTAAAAGTATAAACACCGTATATCTACTATAAAACTATGCAGATAAAACAAGGACACCAATTAGACATTTTAATATCAAACGCCATAAATATGTAGTGGTGGGTGTAATTCTTCAAAGTTGTGTTGTATACACGCGCGCAGTAGGTAAATTATTTCATGTAAACTATTCAAAACAGAGCATTCCTCAGAAGTTATGGCGACGTTAATCTACTAAGCACAGAATGAACATCACAAACGACGAACACAGCCGAACGTTTGTTATTATATTTATATTAGTATTGTAAACTCTTAGTGGACGTGTTCACACTCACTAATAATTACTGACACTAAATCATCGCTTCACGTGGCGTAAACATCCTCCATACAAAACTGTTTTATAAAACTAAAAGACCAAATACAACTCACCGACAGCCTATTGCGAGCTAATAGTCATAATATGTATATTTTTTTGTTTTTGTTTCACGTACGTCCGATTATTTACGCTTTACGGCACTACACTACCCGTATGGGAATGTTTACGTATTAAATTAAAACTCTTTTAAGATGGTCCAAAAATATACTTTTTATAATACAGTGTGTCTTGAAAGAAATTGAATCGTGTAACTTGCGCGGAGATCACATTTTTGTATGGTGTACATGTATACCTGAATCTACTTAACGCATAGTATTAGATGCCACCGGTACTAGCTCCATTTTCTATTAGGTTAATGGATTAGGTACGAGATTATAAGATTTATTTGTATAAGAATACTTAATCTGACTAGCGTACATTTAACTTGTAAAAGTTAACATTTATAAGTAGAGATGGAATTAATTCGTTATATAACTAGAGATCTGGGGTGGCGAAAAACGAAATAATTACAGCCTCATGATATACTGTATTTAAATAAAATTAATTTATATAATATAAGCAATTATATACGAGTAGTAACAAATATTTTAAACTGTAGAATATAACAAAAAACTGCTCTATCAATTATTAAAATGCTGATGTATAATCGTTGTATTGATATTTTATGAAATAATTAATTAAAACAAGACATGTCCTTGTTGTAATATGCATTTATCAACATTAATTAACAATCCGAATAATCATAATAAAAGAACTGGATCTAAAATCTATGAATACGTAGCGAATTTTGTATTTTTATATACACATAAATGTCAAGTATTGAATTTTACTGCATCAATTTAATTCATCGCTACTTCCCACACGGCGTCTTAATCAAATTGAACGCATTTTCACGCCGTTCAATGTGATGGCTATGAATATATATTTTATTTTATAAGCCGTTACTGTTGCAGACATACAATGGATTAGTTGCACCAACATTAATTCACTATTATCAAAGTGGTGGACTATATGGCCTAACCCCTCTCAAACGTACTCTCGATCTGTGCCTTTGTATTCAATACATAAACAGATAGAATATCTACTCAGTCTGAGTATGAGTCTACATCCTTTTCAAAATTTCTAGATCCAACGGAAATCGTGTCTTGATATTACGCTCGACAATGAAGCTCTTTATGAAAACGGCCCAGGAATTGGTTGACAAGGTAAAACAAACGCACGTAATCTTATCTACGGTAAACTAAAACGCAGTAGCAGTTTGTCTTGGGTTCTGTACAAACACGATAAATGATTTCGGTTGAAAAAAGTGTTGGTCTATTTTTTACTAAACGGGTTCCGGTCGATGCGTAATTCATTAATTTCTTATACTCATATAATACCTATTCACCTTGAGAAGTACCTGAGGAAGAACAGAGAACCACATTATTCACTTGTTTCGAGTAGGAAAATAAAATAATTTCATTTAACTAACTACATAGCTAATTACTAAGCATTGATATTGTTTCAATGTATTGATTTATTTTATTTGACCACATATCTCAAATATTTTTAAATGTACCGAAATGTTGTATTATAATGTATTGACATAAGCAAAAACAAACATTACATAAGACACAGCACTAAACTCAAGCTATCTAAACACGAACGAAGCATTTAAGCAAGTATTATTTTTTCATGCCAAAAAGTTTTCGTCATTAAAAACAATGTCATAATAAAACAGCAGAGGGAAAATGTAATTGAAGCCAAAAATTAGAGGGCAACTAAGACGGTAACAATAAAAAGTGAAAGCAAAGCCACGTTTAATTGTGTCGTAAAAATAAAAATTAAATATAAATGGGGAACATGAAAAAATTGCGACCGTGATTCTATTTTAAATTATATTACGTTCGCTTTGATACGTATTATCCCTTCTTGGTCTCTAACTATTTATATAAATATCATTATAAATTCCTCCGATATTCTAAAACATGTCTTAAATGAAAAATCCTTTATCTCAATTTACCCAACTCAATTTTCCTATCACATGTGCCTACATTACTTCATTTATGTTTTTACTACCACCTCAAAACATTTTGCCACGACAATGTATGCTCAACAATGCCTTACATCATGGTGGAACTTAAGTCTATTTGAATATAAAAAACGATTTTAAATATGTAATAACACCAGTATTATGTTTTTGTACAAGTGCAAAATGTTGAACATCGAAATAATGTCTTCATAAACTCAACGATGGAGAACAGTACATACCTAACGATATTATCTCGCTTTGTAAGACAAAAGAATAAAAACTATAGTTAGAAATTTAAATAAAAGTAAAACAGATACGAATCTTAAATGAACACAAATACAGTCGTCGACAACATACGTATGCACACACATATATTTACTACGATTGTTTACATCAAAATATACGAAGTACGATATATATTTTAAAGAAGTAAAATTTTGATAAATTACTAATTTGTGTCGTATTTATTATGTTTCGCGGCTACAAATACATACATCAACCGAAATATAGTAGTTGCAAGTTCATTTAATAAGTCGGCAAGGAATATAAATAAAGGAAACAACAAAATATGGATGATGTTTTAACGTAGCCCTCATAAAAGACGCGGGAGCACCGTTTCGTCCGACGGTACGGAGGTAAGTTAATGTAGCAAGTCACCGCAACAGTCAGGTAGCTGCTACGTTTCAATTTCTCCGAGGCATTTTATTTACAAAACTAATTACGTTTGTCTGATAGGGTATTAAACAGCTCCCAGTGCCTCACTTGATTCCATGACAGTTAATAAAGACATTCCGGCCGTATTTAAGATCAACCTATTACATTTGAGATGTGATCGCTTCTTGATGAAGTTATTATAGTCGGTATATTGAAATGCTTTTTTTTCGCATGCGACTGTACTTTTGTTCTGTTAATCATCTTCAATATAAAATGTCTTATTAGCGATAGAATGAGATACATAAAAATATTAACCGGGTTGAACGCGTTTTTTATTGTCTTTTTTTATATTTTTATTACTGTTGGCACGAACATCATTGTCGGCACGCCACGTGGTCCGGATAATTGAAATGTCCAAACACTAAATTTATAGTTTCTACAACAACACTATTTCTTTTTTATTACTCCTATCGATCTTGTTACTAGTAATCTAACATTGTTATATTAGACACTAACATTCTCCCGTTCCTGCTCCGCGAGATATATGAATTTTATAATTTAATTATATGTGCAGTATTTTGTAGTGCTAAATTGTATCGTATTTTTAAAGCTTTTTATTTACGAGCCGCTATATTTTATACCTTTAAATGAGGCTAATCGAAAATCAAACAGTAGTTGTTGATGTGTGTATAATAGATTAAAAAGGAATAAAAGCCTAATGTAATATGCCGATATCAATAAGTGAAAATACTTTTGAAAGTGGATATTCCAAATGCGGCGAGCACATTAAAATCTGAAATATTAATTGTAACGAGAGAGTGTTGCCGCCATCCCTTTCTGCGAATGCTGGGGCAACATAATCAGCCCCCAAGGGACAACCTCTTGTAATTAGCGGCTGTTCATTTCTTAATTTCAATATTTAATTACAAAGGAAACTCGATGACTGCCTCGAATAGAAAGAGACGTCATCTTCAGAAAGACTTGAATCCGTTTTTGTTTCAAATTCACTGAGAATATCGTTTGATACAAGCCTCTTTGTTTCTTTGTGTGCCATCAAAGGATACTTTAATTTAATCATTGGTATTTTGAGTAATTCTTTTACAGAATTTAAATTTATACACATTTTAAACAGGCAAATTCTTTGATTGCCATATTGTGTATAATATGAAAAGCATAGATAAATAATTATAATGAAAAGCTTTTGATGTCTGACTATAAAAGTTGAATTATTGAACTAAAAAGATACTTTTTCATGTTAAATGTTTAGTCTAGACAAAACATTATTAAAAGTATGGGTTGGACGACGGGGATTCATCTAACAACTTCCTTTTGTAGAAGCCCCATTGTGAAATGTAATAGGTACCGACTTGATATTTTATTTCACTTTTAAGCCACAAAGATTCCCCTTTAATATGACATGTCTTGAGTGGAGGTAGCGCGCCCATTTGTGAGAGGCCACCTGGGTGGGTCCCATCACAATGTCTATTTCTCCTGCCAAACAGCAGTGTAAATGCACTATTGTGTATTGAATTTAATATCTTATGTCTTAGGATGGCGAGCACAGTGAAATGCCTGGTATTGCTTTGTAATTCAAGGTGTTGTTTTGTTTTGCTACTGTTCATGAGCAGTTGTATAGGTCTACCAGAATCTCATGGCATTTTGGGAAATTTGAATTTACGCATTGCAACACTGGGGTAATTGGATGAACATATTTTGATACTTTTAATAATTGTAATTATTTTTTATTTAAAATTGATATTATTTTTTTAGAACAACTTTTTAAATAAATTACATAATGTTTTAAGTAAAAATATAAAGGTTATTTAAACATTATAATTACTTCAAAATTGTACTTTTAGATTAATAGCCAATTAAAATAGGCAAATAAAATTTTTTTCAGTTTAAAATTATAACATACATACGAGTCTTACGAGTATTTATAATGTAGATTGAGCGCTGGTATTTTCAAAACGTAGATAAAAATAGTGGTACCGAGCCACCAGTTTCGTTTTAATTCTCTCTTCTTGTTAGTTCTCACTTAATCAAACAACTTTCAATTTCCAAATTGTATGTAGTTTGATTATGAGTCGGTTTTATTTAAATAATTATTAGATTCGATAAATGTAATACGAAAGATGCAAGATTGTATAATAAAAACGTATAATTTTATTTCCAGTCTTCTTTATTTCATTAATACTTTAGTCAGAGCTTACTTATAAATACTTTTCCTGTAAATCTTCTGATGAAGACGATGAAGATAAAGGAATAATAATAAACCGGTCCTTATCTAATATCTCTGGAAACTCCTGTAAATAGGTATTTAATGCATTACTGTTTAGTTTCAAAAAATGATATCAATATACGATAAAACACATACACATATCTAACACTAACCAAAAAAAAATGAAGTATCAAAACTATTCACTCCGACTTACTTGTTAAAACGACGTCGATTTTAAAATCGACGATTTTGTTTAAATTTGACCAAATTATTCACGGATCTAGCGATAAACCTTGTAAACAATGTGTCGCACTTGTGATTGTAGAACTAATTTGTACCTTTTCGCTAAGAAAGGATAGAAATCTTAAAATATTCACATCGAATGACATAACTCAAGTTTTGAATCAGCTGTTCGTCGATGGTATTGCCACATAAAAATCATTGTTTTTTTTTTAAATTTTATGCCATGAGATTCTGGTAGACCTATATCACTTACCATCAGGTTGCTCGTCTCACCATTCATTGAATTAAAAAAATGTTTATAATTTAATACCTCGCATTATATAATATAAATTGTATGACGCAAATAAAACCAAAGTCCTTTACCACACTTTTGTTCCAACAAAATAATTTACTGAATTCGTAGCTTTTTATAAAATTGCTTTTAAGCACAATAAGTCAGCTAGCCGTTGCGTTTGTCACTTCACCACAGTATTTTGCAAAATTGAAATAATAAATGATTGCCTCTTTGAATGAGTTTTTCATTTGGCACTTTTCAATTGGTCGGGCAGCAGTCGCGTTGCGTGCGTTTGGCACGTTTTGTTCTGAATGGTCGACAGGCGTTGGACGTGGCCATTCACGTGGACCTGCGTATTGAATTGTTTTGTTGTGTAAAATTATACAATTTCTGGACGGTTGACCACTGCATTCTGTGTACTGTCACGCCCCTGCCATTGGTGATGTATGAAAAATCTATTTCTCGTGGTGTATGTATTTTTACGTATTACGTCATTTTGTATGAATCTCGGTCGGGTTTTTGTCCTGTTTTATTATCAATCTCACAATGATTAGATTTTTCGGTAGATCAGGTTAAGAAATTCTTTTCTACTAATGGATTGGCTAATTTTTTGCCACCGGCGCCAAACTCATCACTTTGCTCTAAAATATCTTAGACAAATTAAAAGTTCGGGCCGATGTCGGATGCAATGGTATATTGTTCTGTTTTTTTGGTATTTAATAGTTTTCTATTTATATTGATACGCTTCATCAAGAATAATCGAAAAGTTTTGCTACCGTTCCCGTCGATTGTATACTTTTTACGTTCAAACGCTCTTTTGTGGTGGTAAAAAAATACTCGCTACCTGGCCGGTAACAGGCACAGTTAGTTCTTAAATTAATTTCTTCTAATTCTGGCGAGCGATATTGTCGAGTCATATACAGCGTGTGCGTACCGTCCCTCCAGTCACCACTGCGGTGGCGGCTTTCAGCTGCACAAAGATAGATGTGAAAGTAAAAAACTGGAGCTTGTTTTTCATCAGCCGCCATTAAAGGGACACTTGAAAGATAGATGCAGTTGTATGTATTATTTGAAAACGCATAAACGGATCATCTAAAAATAATGGTGTGGAAGCAAAGCGGCACGTTCTTGTATAATGGACGCACCGACATTGTTTAATTACACTTTTTTATATTTCCTTTTCAAAGTTGATTACGACAATTTTATATTCACTAAATAATTTGAACAACATGCGTTTACGTCATGGATTATTGTGGCGTTCTTCCTCTGTGATTTACGTTTATGTCCGCCGCTCTCGTTTTAACTTCAATATCATGAATATGTTCAATGAAAAATTAAAATAATCAAAACATACGGGCTAGAGATTTGAAACAGAATAGAGTCCCGGACGTGTGATCGTTCAGTGTCGAACAAAAATAAACGTTATGATTTGTTAAACAGGTTATTAGAAAAACATTGGAGCTGTCGACAGCGAGTTTGGAAATAAACTATTAAAAACTAGCCAGGCGTGCCGCACTGGCCCTCGCGTGGTTCCGTCACATGCTTAATGTGGGCTCAAGTACACGTCACTTGTGATATCGATACACCGCTCACACAACGAGAATATCACGTTTTATTTCATTAATCCTTACATCGCAACTAATTACCTTTACTAATGAGAAAAAACATCCACTACAGTGCCCTTAACAATGTTAACGATGAAATTAAATGCATGTTTAGCATACAAGCCCTCATAAACACAACTCAGCTTTTAATTAATTTCAATTAAATAGTTTTAGAAAATGTGTAACATTGCAATATGAAATAAAAATAACGATCACAAAATATGTAAGCGATGAATCATCTATTTGTGAAAAACTGTGTGACTTAAAATAGCAGCGAGAATATGCTTATTATAGTTTTTTATTCTCTTTGTAATCTAAGATATCGAATACTTTTATTTTTGGGGATAAAACATTTTAAATATAAAAAACACAAGTGGGATTTTTAACATAAACAGAAATCACTCATAAATCATGAACGTAATAGTTACATTCTGACGGTACGTAAGTACATCTGAAAAATCTTTTGTTTGATCAGACTCAAACATCTGGATGTTGAACAGAAGTTCATAATAAAATATGATGAAAAAATATGTTAAGTCCTTTTGTATAGACCGCTTCTGACTGTTGTCTACTGCGGCCCAACCACATTGATACTTACTGTTATCAATTTCAAATTCAATATAATTTGTAGATTTTTTTGTAACTTGATATGTTATATATTGAAGAGCCTTCTTACACAGGTGCTTCCATACATAAAAGGAGTCTTCCAGTAATGTAATTATATGTATAAATAATTTGTACATATAATTAGATTGAGTTAAAAATGCAAAAAAGGTTTTTATGAATTGTCTAACATGAAAATAGCTATAGGTAATTACTACGTCCCGCATTCTTAATAAAAAATATTGTGAATGTCGTAGCGATTAAATATAAAAATAAAATGCTATTGACGATTAATCTTTATCGTCCAATCTGTGCTTATCGTCGATGGATAACGTAAATGAGGCATAACATAAAAATATAGTGGACTCCCTAAGGGCATGATCATAATACACTAATTGCACTTGTTGTATTCAGCATAAAGAAATACAATTAGCTGACATGAATAATGTTGTGGTGGCGTCTGAGCCACATTTCACTAAATGCCAAACGTCTACGCCGTCCATACCGGTTTGAATGTTGTGCTAGGCATTTTCTACACTACACATTTTTATTTCTGAATCCTATGTATAATGCATTGTTTGCTACTTTAAAACTTCGTATTAACAAGATTTATACCCACTCGCTGCTAGTTAGTCGTCACTTTCAACACTATTGCCTTGTAATTTTATCAGATAGTTTATCTTATTTTAATTGGGTTTGTATATTTTCTTCAACTTGCTTTTTAGTGGAAATTGTATTCGATATTAGTTTTGAAATGCATTGTTATTCAATGAGTTTATTTGTAACACGACCGAAGTTCAATTAAATTATCGTAACTAATTCATATTGGCCAATATTATCATATAAGTGCATACATAGACGAAGACGAAACCCAATTACAGTCGAACTCACGAGCAATAACCATACACTATTATGTCAATTAACTACTGCAATGTATTACCTGTACCACGCAATTTGTGGTTGCGCATGTACGATGGCCAAAATAATTTTACTATCGACGTAAATTCCTTATGAGTTGTAATAAGAATACATAAGTAAATATTTTTAATAGTTTATTTTTTTTGTAAGATACATAGTGCGGAATGACAGCTAGCGATATCTAGCAGTCGTTCCAAATTTGAAACACGAAGACAAAACAAGAAAACAATTTAATTTTCAAATATCAAAATCATTAAGCAGTATATTACAGCTGAAACGAATAGCAGTTCATAGTAACTCGGTAAGATTTGTTTTGATAATACATCATAAAACTATTAAATATTGGATCGCTGAGTGAGACTATCCGCGCTACTGTTTTCACGTTCGGTGTCAAGTGTTGTACTGATAGCGTGTGATGTGTTCCAAATACGACGATATACGTTTTCAACAGCTTACGATATTTATTTATAAATATAATGCAAACAAATCCGTGAAATAATTTAATGTTTGCCGAGTATTGGAAAACCATAGAAAATCATAGAAAAATGTGATTTAACAGTAAAATTATAAATGTGTACTTAAATTAATAATATTTAAAAAAACATGTATTTTTTTGAAAAATTCAACATTAAATTGAAACCAGGAAGTGTGTGTCTATTTCTCAGTTATATTTCAATACCTATGCAAATATGAAAATAATTTATTACCACTACAAATCTGCACTTTAGTAAATACGTATATTTCCCACTGTGTCTGTCGCATCTCTAATCTATCGCTACATCGGCATGTTCAACACTCTATCGCTACGAAGCGGTGCGCTCATCGCTTGCACCACTTCTGAACACTGATCACGGCGTAATCGGTTTGTTATTTCAGCGTTTAGACGATGTTTAAACCTTGTTTTGTTTTGTCAGAGGCATGTGGGAATCATTCTATTGTGTTCCACATCCGGGTTATGATTGGTTATTTCGATTTCAATTTTAGACTGATCGTTCTTGTAATACTCCACTAACGCTGAAAGGATTGAAAAACTGTGTGTGAACATTAGCTACCGGCCGTACGTTACGTCGTAATACTTGTTAATTATAACAACGTGTTCTGCGTTGTAAACTAATTACACACTTGTTAAGTCGGAGAGATTGTTTCGATCTATGTTACTCAATCACTCTTGTAATCAATTCCAAAGATATAAATCCACAATAGTACAAAACACTTCTGCTTTGAATGCGAAAAATAAATTATAATTTGATTACTGTTTAGTTTTAAAATACACAATTAAAATTAGGTTAATAAATAGGTTGTTAAAATGTGGGCACGTTGTTCTGAATGGGCCCGGTGCATTATCTCCGCGGGCTGACGTGTGTGACATCCATCTAGAACTTCCGTTCCCAGCGAAGGCTTATCTAACGCAAATATAACAAATTAAACGTAACATCTCAACACAAAAAATATGTCTCACTTAACGCATACAATAGAATACTCAAACAATGAACGGGAGCTGTTAAATTACTTTATCTGACAGCCAAATGTTCCGCTCTCACTTGATACTCGTATGAGTACAAATGTCTGCCTCATGTTACTATAACTTCTTACAGTTATTTTACCTTTAAAATAAACTTTAAATATTTCAGTTTTATAGTATATTTCACATTCAACATACAGCTCGTTACTTAGTAATAATTTTGTGCACGTATGATATATGTTCGAAGAAAATTAACATAACGCATAATTTCTCATGTGAACATAATTCTAGTAAATAGTCATTAATAATGTAATTAATAGCAACAGAGTAACAAAAAAACATTAATATATTATAAAGAGCATCTTTACAACATAATTAATAATTTATATCGTTATCTATGAAGTTAAAATTGAAACGCCACGCCGCGGTCATCCCTAATAGTCAGCGCTGTCACTCTGTTGAAATAAGTTAATAGACGTAATCAATTTGCCCGAAACTGTATGAGTATAAAAAACATATTAAAGTGAGGCGGTCACGCGAAGAGAGCTGTCGAGTCAAGCCGCTTCTTTGGGGTTTGAATTGCTACATTTTTAATTTCCTTGTGGATATGATGTTTCCTTTTGTACGACTGAGAATTTGTATACTTATGATGTAAAACAAAAAATATTCTTCATTTATTAAGTACCAAATTAAAGTTCCTTGAGTACATTCGTACATTATAATTAATTTTACAAAAATGTTCAGTGTCCCCTCTATAATATATATCTATAATATAATATCCGAATGATGATCGACCGGGTGCGCGGCGCGTGCTGCGGTCTGCGGTCGCCACACTTACTATCTCTTTAAGTATCTTATTTATTGGTTTTCACTTTTACCACGAAGCATCTGTATATGTATATAGGTGACTACTGAAACACTGAGCATCAAGTTTATTGTTTCCGCATTCTGGCGACCTCAGGAAGTAATCTGTAGTACTAGGGGGCGTAAAAAATGATTCAAAAATGCAATAGCAAAAAAATTACCAAAAATATTGATAAGATCCTCTACTTGATTGTAGGGTCAAACAATCCATATTTGTTGACAAGATCGTGAGATACAAAAAAAACTTTATTGTAATTGTATTCCTCTGCCTACTCCTACGCTGTTTATTCAATATTTAAATGAGGACAAATAAAGTGTAATTTTGGCATCAATCAAAATAAGTTAGATATAACTATTATTAAAAAGGCGTTGTACAATCACGTTCCATAACAAAGTGTTTCATATTGGCGGCGACAAATCAAAACGCACCCTTTTAATTAAACTGCCGGCACTAAGTCAACTAAAGGCGAAACTAGCGTAGCTGTTAGTGTACCGAATAAAGGCACGTATAATTTACTTATATGATTGTCCTAGTGTTTATGAGTGGGGTTGAGCTTGCGGCTAAACCTACGTGCACATACACTGCAGTGGCGGATTTTACATACATTAAAATGGCAAAAATAAATTAATAATATAAAATATTTGAGTAGTTTGGTTCACTTCCCAGTAATATACAGGATTTCGTTGCCGAATACTAGAACACAACAGTTTTGTTCTAATTATCTAACAATTAATGGAAGATGTAGAGTCTTAAAACTGTGTGAATATTTACAAATGTGGTTGCATTTTATTATTTTAGTTTATTTATTTATTTATTTATTTATTCTTAACTGCACAAGAAAGGATAAACAATTAAATATATTACAAATGAAAAAAAGTACAGATGGCGGTCTTATCGCTCTAGGCGATTTCGTACAGACAACCTTTGGATGGATAGAAAAAAAAAGGATAAGATGAGAGGGCAGTCTAGAAAATATATAAGTAATACAAGCTCCAAAAAAATAATAATAATAGACGTATTATTTATAATAATTAGTATGTACAAACCCCAAATATAAATATAAATATAAATATATATATATATATATATATATAATATATATATGTATATACTTCTATAGATAAATATACATACATATATAAATATACTATAAATTACCTTTAGGTTCAAATGCAGGGAATTATACTTTTCATTTTGGCTGTTCAGAGAGAAAGGTAGTGATCTTTGACCATTTTTTTGAATGCAGTTAGTGTTTGAGCCTGTCTCACTTTAACAGGTAGTGCATTCCACAGTCGAACAGCTTGGACTGTAAACGACTGATCCATGAACTTCGTGGTATGCACTGGCATTCTCAACTTTAGATTCTCCGACGATCTCAAGGACTTCAAATGTGTCTCATGGAGAAATAGAAAGTTGTATCTTAAAACCCAATTTGGTTTGCAAGCACCGCTTTGACTTGCACAATGGCATCGCCCGTAGTTGCGGTATCGAATGAAATAATAATCAAAGCAGGACGTCCATTCAATTATCCCTGAAAATTGAGACTCATTAAAATAATAAAACAACCGGCGGCGGAATCAAATTGAATAATAACACATTGCGGCAACCAGCTTGCATCGCGGCTCATAGTTGCAGATAGCATAATTAGTGACAACATACGGAAATTTGACACTCTTTACCTACATCTAAAATACATACGGTTGTATTTAGAAATGGAAGATATGTGGGACAGGAATAAACAGCAAGATCTGACAACTAAACACAGGAATAAGTAACCACTAGCATACCCTAAGATTTATAGGTGCTTAGGCGTTGGCCAACAAACTAATTTAGTTGAATTTCACAGGCCTTTGATACTCTTGTAGAGTAATGTGTGGTATATGGATTATTCACGATGTTTTTTCTAAAACTTTAAATACACAGGTTACTAAAACGCTGAATTTTATTCCTTGAGCAAGGATTTCAGCCCTGAGCAAATATTAGCAAAATAAATGTATAATTATTATATTATATGATTAATTATCCGAACCTCATTATAATAAATTAGTATACGTGTCCTGAGTCCTCATAGCTAAAATTCAGTAGCTTTCACGACAAGAGTAAAATAAAACATCGATGTTTCCAAGTTAATTTGTGTCGTTAATGCGAATTTAAAATTCATAATTAACGTCAACATTTGATGGGACGTTTCAATAAATGGCAGACCACGGACGGAACCCCTGTTTGCACAATAATAGCGTGGCAGCTCTTCACTGCAACCCCAAATGCAATTGAGTACATCCGAGCGAGGATTGAGTTACACGTAGCTAGTGACACCGGCTAGCGATGTCGATGCATTATTCCAAAATGAACCAATTACTAATACTATTAATTTGTAAATATTTAAAATATGTTATTTCGATAACTAATTGGATGGAAGTTGTGGATGAAAAATCTCGGACGAAAATCTAAATAATATAGCTAATTTTTAATTTCAAGTATGTCTCTCTAAATATTTATGCAATCATACATCTCCACATTCAAGGTCTGTGGTAACAATTAGCTAAAATATATAGAAAACACAACACGTCAAACTTAGTATCGAAAATGATAATACAACAAAAACAATAGAGCACACCACCATGTTGTAACATTTAATATCGCATGATTTATCAAAGTGATTGCCAGCACTATCGACATTACTAAATAAGCCCATAAATGACAATTGCTATCAGCCAATGGGCACACTAACCGTTCCCCTATTTGGTTACCACTTGGCGTCACTCGGCGGTCATCCCGCAAATTGCGCTTTCCCAACAAAATTGTCAATAAAACTCATATGATTCGCAGTTAAACAAGCGAGCGACATTATTAATTTATGCGTTGTAATATGGCGCAAACGTTGCGTTATCCCGTGTAAATTATTAATAGTGCTGGGGTAAAAATTAAGCTTAAACCGAATGGGTAGTTTGGCAGTAACGTCCGTTTTACGATTCCGTGTACGAGTTAATTCATTACGATGCGTGCTGTGACTATTACCGACGACACTTTTATAGCCAATCTAAATTGCGCAATGGCTTTTTTTGCTTTCGACAAACGTCACATAGACGCTTTACGGTATTATTTTTTACAAGCCAACAAGCGATCGATTGATGGTCAACGGTACTATTAATGAATGGCTACCTACAAAACTAAGGGAATCAGTACTATACCGAACTTTAAGGAATAAGTAGGCTATTTTAGAAAATATTATTGACCAAAGATAAAACACACAAGCAGAAATGCATATTCTACTGTGCACTGTGCACTGTGTATTGTGTAGTGTGTGCCGGTAACACTGTGACCCATTTAGAAACAAACAGTAACATCAAACAGATAATAGCTCCCTCGCGACTCACCTCCGCTGTTGTCTTAAGAGAAAGCGATTACACAAATCTGAAGAAGCTATTAATCCGGCTCGCTGCTCCCGAATGGCATCACGGTTTGTTTAATAAAATCGCGAATTTACATATCAAAACCTACAAAGGGGCATAATTGGACCCGATGACTTAGAAAACGTAGTGGGTGAGGAGGGCTCGCCACCCCCTATAACAAACAAAGGAATTATACCCGCCTCAAGAAACTTTTAGCAATGGAAAGCTCCTTAACAAACAGACGCGTGTGTATCTAATGAAATTCCTATGGTTGCATAACATACCCGTATGAGAGCTAAGCGTTATTAGCGGAATTATTTCTCGGGGCAAATCTTTGAAGGCGGTCGCTCTTTCGGAAAAGTTGTTAAGAAAATGGGTTGAGATCTTTTCGGGATTTCATTAGTTTGTAACTATGCGGTGTGCTACGCGAGGCATCTAATTTATTGAGTAGGCGTAGTCGAGGGAACGAATGGGCAGCGAGCATTTGAAAATGGAACGGAATTGCCGAATCACGCCGCTTTGAGTCGAAGCCGCCGCGACACGATTCGTTAAGAGACAAATGTTTGAATTCAATTCCAACATTTTTTCTGTTGTAATTAGTGACGGTATATTTACTCCGCATTGGGTCTGTGACTGAACGGTAGCAACGTTTTTTTTTCTGTAATTAAGTTTTGTTATACATTTTGATGGTGTTTAGGTTGACCGATTACCTCGGGTGCTAAATTCGCCACGAAGACTGGTATAATTTCATAGGAGCTTTCGTTAATAACGTAATGAAGAGGGTAGATTTGTTCGAGCGATACATGCGCATTAGGCAGAGAGTATTCCCACACAGCAAGTAAAGTGCCATTGTGTGGTATGAATGAAGTGCAAGCCGCCAACATACGGGCATCTTATGCAGCTCTTGCTGCATCGAGGATATTGACACTTGTGGAGCTGTCATCAGCTTTTGTTCTATCACGTGTTGGGTTACGCGCGAACACAGCCGCGCCGCGCACCACGCACGTGTTCCAATCGACACGTACATCTGCATTCATTCACTTTCTCATACATTTATTTGGATCAATATTATATTCACAATTTTAAAAAAATAAACTTCAGAAATCAAGACAGATATAAGTACTCCCAAATATAAATGATTAAATTAAACAAATGATTAGTAAAAATATACATAAGTTTTGATTAGTAATATTATATTGGGTGTCAAGATGTAGTGTTAGCAGGTAATTATAATTTAGCACGTGGCTGCGGCTGCGGGTCCAAGTGCGGTTTGCGGAGAGTGGCGCGTCGTCGTCGCATTGGAAAGCTAATCGTGTCGCGCGTCGTTCGCGCGTTATAATTAGTACAAATCGTCTGTTCATGCCGACGCGCGCAGACCTAGCAACACACAGACACGCCTCGCGAACAAATTCATTTTATAACAAGTATTTTCCAATAATGCTAACATTAAATAGAAAATTAATGTGTACGTAAATATGCAACGTGAAGAAAAATTCAAATTAAAATTTTATTTTAACATACGGCGCCAAGATTATAAATGATAATACCCATTTTTTTGATATGTTGCCAATAATCAATAATCTGACACAAAACAGAAGTTTGTACGTTTTAAATATTAATTTTAAATAACCGCAATGTTAGCACGGCAAAATTTAAAAACAAAAAACAGAGCGCAAGTTAATAATGCTTGAGCAGTCTAAACATTTTTATGGTTGAGCCGTGGATGGAATCCGGTAATCTCGCGAGTTAATAGATTCGATAATTCATCTGGACGCGCGTCTGAATCGATACGAGTACGATTGATGGCGCTTGTCTTGCTTGCTCCGAGCATACGCGGCTCAGTGAAACGCCTCTCATCACCGACTCATGCGACACATTTACTGTTTTCTCTCCTACATTTCCAATGCATGATCATATAAGTACGGTCAACGCAAAACTTCTTGTCCGATGTGTACTTTTGAATTGCAGCATTAGGAACAAATAACGAAGTCAGCTGGGCCTCTACAACCGTGTGTAAACTCCAGAAGCAGTTATTTTGCGATTAGCTTTTTTTTGTAGTAATTTTTTTTTATGTCATTACAAAATCTGAGAATTAAAAATACTTTAAAAAGTCAATACTGGCAATACCTACCAATAGCAATGACTGTATCAATTATTTTACAGATAAAATTTGAACCTTCAAAACAAAATTACATTAAATTACAAATGACGAATTAAACCGGTAAGCGTGTTTTTTTGGTATTTTGGTGATTAGATGGACCGTTTTGTTACATTTTCCAGAGCGTTCCCATCGCAGTAGATTCTACGAGTGATTTGAGCTGTGTCACCAAACGATTTGTCGCGCCTCCGAATTGTACTTAGATACGAAAATTTATAAGTCACATTCCAATGCTGTCACTAATCGCTTCAGCGACGCTCCGCTCGAAACGATTGATTTTTTTACCCAAACATTGCTAAACAGGCGTAATTATTTTTGTTTTATGCTAACGTGCAATTTAGGTATTTTGGTTAGCCAAAGTCAGTCAGTTTTTGTAGGTTAATTTAAATATAACTACATTAAGGTGCAATTTTACGCCTCAATGTTCAGTACAAGTGTACTTTGGTTGTAGATCAGAGATGTTTGGATCTTATTTATATTCAGTTAAGGAAGGTATTCAATTAGAAATTCACTATATTTTTAGAAATGTTGCAATTGGGTAGGTCTCATAATCATAGAATGTATTTGCAATTTACATCAAGGCAGGTAAAGTAAGAACAGCGTGGTGGATTATGACCTGGTGCCTAGCCCTTTGAATCGAACTGTAGAGAAGTCTTAGGTGTATTATTATTATTATATTATTCTTGTAGTAATAGGTGGTTATAGAATATTAAAATTATTTTATTACGGATACGAAAAATTCTACATTTATCCATAACAAACATTTAATATTAATAACGTTGAACGATTCCGCGGAAACATACATTTAACTAAAACTACCACTGAAGCTAAAAGTTATTGCAACCCAACGCTTAATATTCCAGGATTTCCGGAACACGTGCTAATTCTCGGTAATCGCACCAACCAAATTATAACGTAATTTACATTTATATTATCGCTTTGTGGTGTTTCCAAAGCATTTAAACCCCAAAAATCGATTAATACAGAGGTATTTGTAGTACTGAGCAAAATGAATGTTTTAAATAAAACACGCGATTGCATTGCCTAACAAAAATGATGAAAAACGCAACTGCTGTGAGAAGTTATAAGAACCAAGTCGTAATAAAACTTTCAGCATACGCAAACGAAACAATATGAAAATCGATGGTCTGGTTTGCGTCGAAAGTGAAGACGAACATAAATAAAATCGGGTTACAAATTAACGATTCAATCAGAACTTGAAAGTCCTCAGACACGTCCAAAGTTGTAAAATGATCTTAAAAGGCAACGGAGACATGCAAACACATTAATTTATAGGCACCAAAACAAACTTTTAAGTCTGTTACAGTCTTTGGCAACTTTTACATTAAGGCTGGGGTCGGTAAAGCAATTATGGTTACATTTATCAGTCAGTAATGTTTGTGCGATTAATTTCTTTTCAATTCCTCCACGTTCAGCGTTGAGTAAACGGTGCTATATTTCAATTACTAAATTTATTTCTCGAAACTATCTATAATTGAAATTATTAACGACCACGTCATATAACGTAACTATACAATATAATTACAAATGTGTTTAATTCCAGCAACAATGTAATTATGGGATCCAATAAACATTTCAACAAAACAAGCACGCTGTCGAATAAATCCAACAAATATTTAATGGCTGCATGCACCGCGGCACTGGCCCTTTTTATTGGCATTATAAAATGCGAAGCAACCCTTGCAGGACAAAGTCTCTAGGTGAACTATAAAATAAATCTAGCAAGTTATCGTCCACAATAAACAGTCGCCGCGGAAGGCTATCGCCAATTCCCACGCAAACTTGCTGTTAATAAAAGCAACAAAATTATATATTCAAGAGTTAGAAGGTGGTGGTATGGTAGTTAGGGCCTTCTACGTGGTCCGAGTTACAATGCAAATTGCCGTGGAGGGGTGCGTCGATGCCCTCTAACTGTGCGACTCGCAAAGATGGCCGCCATAATGGCGAAATGAAATTATTAAGCATTGTCTTGTGAAATCGGCCGCAGTCGACACCTGAGTCTCCAACTCCGAACACTTAGGGTGGATCTTCCTGTTGCCGCACAACTTACATCATCACACTATGCTTGCCTTAATCGTGTTTATTGTGCATTGTAGACCGTTTTTTTTAATGTATGTGTAAATAATTTGATTATTGGAATAATTGAGACTTATTAAAAAATAATTATGTCTCGATAAATAAAAAAATATTATTATCAAAATTTTTTTGCAAACAATGTTTATTTTAAGTTTTCTCAGGATGTGTAATTTAAGAGTTTTTATATTATTGCAATATAACAAGAGAATAAGAACAGAAAATAGCTGTGAGGAGAGCCCCTCCATACATTTCCAACGGCAAGACATTACTTACGACCCTCGACTGAAAGCTTCGTATTAAAATTTAAATCTACTTTGCAAAGTGTATTTTATACGCGTGCTCTTGCAATTTTGATCGTTCATAAACCTCCAAATAGCTCTTATTATTACGCTTTACCTTTTGTGGTATTGGGTGTTACACATCTCCCTAACCATTCCTCTTAACATTTCGACTAAGTCTCCCATGAATTTGGCATGCATAATGTTAATATATTATAGATGCTTTAATTACTCGTTTGCGGTGGGTTTGCGGTCTCTCTGTTGATGTTCATTTCAGTTCTAAATATACGTAGCTATATCTAATGCGTGCACCTGCTAATACTGACGAGAAAGGGAGGTCTATTTGCTTTAATAATTCAAATACGCTAAGCACGGTTGGCACAGCAATAATAGTAATCTATCGATAACAGAAAAAAGCCATCTATTATGGTCGTAATGCAAAACCGATGTCTTGCAAAAATAAATTAATTTCAAAATTTGTTTCCGACAACAAAGGCACGGGTCCCTCTACTTATTGGCCGGATGAAATTCCTCTTTAATCCAACGCATGCCCAGTTCGTGTTTTTAATTTCACACAAAAAACGGCTCCGAGTCGGTGATCAATCAAAACTCCCGCTCGTTTCTTTTTTCTATACTTCATTGCAATACACTTTCGCCTCTCTGTAACCGCTATAAATGTGGCTTTATTATTTTGTTTGTACAAAGGAAATGTATGTTTTTTGGTATATATTAAGTTTGATGGATTTTTATCCGTGCGTAATTTCATGGGCGCATTAAACGAACAACAATAATAGCTAAAAGTTGGCAAAAAACTTAACAAACAGTATTTTGTTTCCAACTTATCAATATTATTAACCGTTTGCCATTGACTTAAATAACAATTTATATAACTACGGCTTCAATATTAACTGTCATATAGATGGTTTGTTAACGATGCACAAATTAAGAGGTAATTTTATGCGTCACGATCAATCGATGACGACTTAAGATTGGGTAGTCGCATGTTGTGCCAATCGTAGCTCAAACGCGAATCTCGTGACACAGAACTATTGTTGTTTTAGACTTGACTCAAGCCCAAAAATAAATCTCATAGCAGCATATAAAATGATATCATCATTGCGCTTTACAATATGAATAACATTTTAGAAAGTGGCAAGTGTTTAATGTAAATGTTTCTTAATATACATGATGACATAATTAAATCTATTAAATCATTGTACTAGACGGCACTTCATTTCTTGTTAATAAGAACATCGATCATCATCTGAAACAGCGACAGGTATAATATCGTTACCCTCCTTTTGTGGATTAGAGACGTGAATGTACCAAATGCGGATTTGCAATGATAATGTCACCAAAGAAACTACGATTTGCACGAAGGTAATTAATTATATACAGAGACAACTAGTTAACGAATTGGCCTTATGCCAATTTATAAATATCATTTTTCAGACGTGGATAATGAAATAAAAAAATCAGTCCGTATAAATTATTATATTTTGTTTCACGTATTCTTTCCTTGCGGTTGCGCATCGTTTGTCTTATTGAGTTGACATTTGTACAGTTGTTAAAACTCCGCTAAGTATTATAACTTTTATTTAAAACAGTACTGTTTTTAACATAGAATAGTAAAGTTTATGAAGAAATATTATTTCGATAAAATACCCTAATCTTTGATCATAAAATATTGCATATGGCAATAATTTACCTTATTTGTGTTTCTATAAGATTGGAAAGATACTAAACAATTTATGAAAAAATGTTGGCCGCATCATAGATTGCTAGCTCTACATTCAATCTCATGAACTCAGTAGCAGAGCCCGCGAAGTATCGTGTAAATAAACAGTCGTATTCCTTTCTCATAAGCAATCGGCCTCGTTCGACAAGAATTCTGATTACACAATACACTACAAAACATTTAACTTCAAAACTTAAACTATAATTCTAATGTATTGTTAAATTAAGAACAGTCCTAAATTAAGTAATTTTAAGATTTCCAAGTATATTGATTCGTAATACATAAAATAATATTTCTGTATCTGTATCAGCCCATATACGTCCCACTGCAGGGCACGGGCCTACTCTACAATCGACAGTACGATTGAGAGTGGTTAGGCCATATAGTCCACCACGCTGGCCTAGTGCGGGTTGGCAAAATATTGTTTAATTAAAGTAAATTAGATTGTAATTTAATTTACATGTGAATAAAGTATTATCTCCGCTACGTGCGTCTGTGGTCGGTGCGTCTGTAGCAAATTGTCATAACCTACATGATTTGCACAAAGGTTTTCACTACCGACCGGTTTTCAATGACGCCGCTGAAATGAATACATTGGCCAGATAAAAACTGAACATGGCTTTTGTAATACGCGACATCGTAAATTCTTTGTCGTCACATGGCAATGCAATATCATTTGAAAGATCGGCGACAAACCTTTTAAGAGATAAGATTACGCAATCCATACTCGACAGCGGCAATCTGCACTAAATCCTATTTTAAAAACACGCAACAGTGGTTTTTAAAGAGAACTCTCGAAACTTTTGAGACACTCCCACACTTAACAAAAGTTTTTCTGCTCGTTGATACTACGCCTTTTAAGTTTTTTATGCGGTTCCACCTAATGTGTTATCCTTTAATTCGCTTATAATTGAATTCAGCGACCTGGTCTTTTGTATTCAGAATAAAACGAAAATGCATAATCCGCTTTACAACTTTTTTTTCTTTTATTGTCATACCACAGATCTTTTAAAAACTATAATTTTATTTCGATGCCAAAAGCAATGCCTAGATTAATAAAAAAACGTTAATGTCGAGTTTTGTTCAAAGTTCGGAAGCGACTGTAACACATTTTGAACAAACAAAGAAACACGTTACAAAGCCATAAACCTAGCAACAAAGGCACCGACGAATACGTGTTGAAACTGATCCATCATGTCTCCTTTTAAAATAACAAAAAAACTCATATCATACAAACAACAGATGTTTTAGTAAAAAACCGACCCCAATCGACCCTAAAATGTAAAACGACCACTATAATTTCTATTAAAATAACTGTAATTTCGTTAATCATTTTTCTATCGTGAATGTTTAATGCAAATTTGGCATCCTGATATATTAATGCAGTTTTGACAAATTTGAAAATATCAATTTTATTCGGGTCGACATTCGCTGGCAGGTGTTTGAAACATTTTAATTACTGTATTGACGTAAATAATATCCATCCTAAATATAATTTAAAGTTTTTTTTTATCCCTATGAATGGCGAGACAAGATTGCCATTCGCCTGATGGTAAGCGACACTACCGCTCATGGACATTAACAAAACGAAACAACACCATGAATTACAATTCAATGCTTGGCATTCCACTGCGCTCGCCATCCTGAGACGTAATATGTTAAATCTCATTATGTCCAGTAGTAAATTTAGTTACAATATCCTTCAAACCGGAACACAAAATCGTGTTAACTCATTTAACTTAGTAATAATTTAAAATATTTTAAGTAGAGCTTAGATGCTCTATGAAAATATGGTGGTCACTGATTACAATACCAACAACAGCCGAACCGTAAAAACATTGTATCCCCACTTTAATAAAAGATATTTGCATGCGATACAGCAGATATTACATTTTCATATACATGCGTTATTACAATGATTGCAATGATAAAAAAAGGTGTGGTATATCATAAAAAATATGTAATGTTTTTTACATTTCCGCTAATGTCAGTAAAGCCATTGAAAGCGTTGTATAAATACACACGTTATCATTGATGAAACCGATATATGAAATACAATCATTAATATCTGAAAGCAAACATAATATCGACCAATAAAGAGTTCACCATATCAACATGCAAAATTCCAATTAGATTCGAAACATTATGATTGTGATAAAACAACCTTTATTGAAGTCCCTTATCTACGTAATTAGAAAAGAACTAAGCTGTAACCATTTGTGTTTATGGGAATGTACAAGTAGCGCGGCCGTGTTTGCTGACACCTATCGCTTTATCTGTTATATTTAAAATCTCTTTCATTATCACTATTTGCCGTGATCCTCTATTGAGCATCGCTTTATGCAAATAAATAGATACGTCATCTTTAATAGAAGTGGATAGAAATATAAATACAATTAATTATTTTATTTTTATAATATTCCCACTGAACTTAAAATTATACTTTATTCACGACATTGTGGTTTATAAACGTTTTAAACTAGTAAGGTGGCCCAATTAAGTATTTGCTATCAAAATTTGCTATCAAGTAATTTGTCGCGATCGAAATTCATTAGCATATTATCGTTTGTATAGCCTATATAATAACATTGAATTATATTTCCTAACAAATATTAAGAATATTCTAGCAATAATAATATAATCACACAAATGAACACAGAATTACATACGTGAGAAAAAGTAATTTAAAATAGTAAGAATAAAATCCATCAACAATATTAAATCGCATAATGTGTACACAATTGCGTCTCCCTCGTAAGCCACGAACAAAACATAAACGAATATAAGCAAGTGATACACGGGATAAGGGTAATGCACGCGGTCGTTAACAAAGACATTCAAAAAATAATCCACCGCGGAATCCGGCACTTACCACCCGCCGCAGAATCGTCGGCAAGGAACACAACATCAAATATTCAATTTTAAAACAGCCGCTAAAAGCGAAACGTCATCGCCCACGCACAACGCAGCTGGGACTTCGCGATTTAGAAATTTCGCCACAGATGGGACACGCACTCCAGGAAGGAGATAAGTAAAAAATTGCATTAACAAGGGGAAAAGTATAAATGAAGATGACTAAAATAATGTGGCTCATGTCTCCAAATTGGTCCCTTAAATGTTTAGGGGCATGTTTGTGACGCAATAGAACTCAACTCGCCGAGAAATTACACTGTCAAGAACAAGAAAATAGCACACCGAGTAGGAAAAATTTCATTAGCACCAATCAAAATGACGAGGTCCAAAATGAAGCTCGCAAAGAGAGTCGTAATCACGGAGTTCAGCAGGCACCCCCTCGACATGAGGTCTTATTAAAGGAATAATATTTACAAAACGAGACGCCTCAGAAATCCCCAAATTAAGATCTCGCCGAAACCCGCCCAACTTCCACAAAGTGGAATCATTAAATTAAAAATGTAAACTTTTCTCTTAGCAAGGTAATGGGCATCCCGATGTAGATAAATAGATGGAATAGCTGCAAAAAGGAGCATTTTCCTGTTCATTAAATTTTTTCCTTCGCTTTTTTTTATTTCGACCCCTGGTGCTAATTTTGTTGGAATTCACGCCCCTCGGCCCCACCCGCTGGGACTCAATCACAGAAATTTTATATCCGGAATTAAATAAGTACCCGACAGTATTACGAACACAATTTAATATGAGCTTATTTTTGACGGGGTATTTTTCTTAATTAGTTAGATATACTTAGCTGTACTTATTAGATTTACGAAGCATTTCAAATTGAATTCAACGTGGTGCTTTCGTTTATCAGTGTTCGTATTGTACCGTTCTTGTATATCTATACATTAAAGTAATACTAGCAGACGAGCGAATTGGTTTATAACTCGTCTCGAAACCATCTCGAAGCGAAATATTTCCATTAGTGGGAACTTATTTTGAGGGGCGGTCTGTGATAATAACTCAATTGTCTGTAAGATCCAACAGTAGATACATTGTAGGAAACGTCAGCGAGGTCGGCAGCAAATGCAATTATACCCACTAATATGCCGTCTGCAACCGACGCTCATCTCCACGCCGGTGCTTCGAGCTATGCCACCCTTTAAGTGTTCAGGAGATCACTTCAAATTCACTTAAACTTGTTTTGCACCTGATTTACTTTAATTATGTCCTTGGCTTTCTTACCTGCTATCGATTTTCATATAAGTTAAATGCTAAAACAAATGTATTTGTGATTGCATTTTATTACTAAAATAAGCGTTGTCTATGTTAATTAAATGGCTTTACAACTTTTCATAACAGAGAAGAAAGCGCATAACAACATCTGGAATATCAGTAAGGCATTTTGTTTTTGGTCTTACAATGTACACTGTCAATAGCTGAAATATCATTGTGTGTAGCTCGCTATCGAATTTCCTCATAAGGTATCGATCGGTACAAATAAGGAAATCGAATTATTCAACGTCCGCCCCTCATTTGTTTCCCGCTCCCCCACCGCCAGAGATGAAGAAATTCTTTCTGAATTTCCGATTACTTGTCCAATTAATTTTATAGATTCATTTGTCTTTGGCGCTTTGAAATATGCACTGCTAATATTAAGAGTTTGTTTTTGTGTTTCGTTTGAATACTAAACTTCTGGTGTCAGTGATTGAAACTTATTTTGATATAAGATGATTGAAAGTAAAAATACAATAGTATAGAGGTATGGTTTGGTTGGTTTGCTGATTACGCGTGACCACAGGCCGCGATGGGCGAGGGCCAGCGAGCGGGACCGGGACAGGGACGTAGTGTTACGTAACACGAGCAGTTAGGGTATTGTGATGAGAGGGAAAGTTCACGTTCCGTTTCTCATCACGCCTCCGCGCGCAAGTGGGTGAGTGCGGTTAGTGGCCAGAGCAACGCACCGGCCATTCATGACATAATTGGCAATCGGGCTCATTAAACATAAGATTTTCGCATTGTGAACATGTTAACACCTTTGTCGGCCGGTGTTTACATGACTCATGGGGATTGCTACTTCATATGGGATTTAAATAGTATTACTGTTTTTATACTAATATTATAAACTATTAAATTTGATACTTTTATTATAAATCAATTAAACTCCGTAAAAATAACAATTTTAATTCGTAATAATTGTTTGAGTAATAATATAAAATAGCCACACCTGCATCTATCTCACGTTTGTCTTGCAAAAAATGCCTCAGAGCGATAAGACCGCCATTTGAAGTTTATTGTTTTTATTTTTATTTTCTCTGTATTACTGTTGAATGTATTGTGTACAATAAATAAATCAAATATCTATTAAAACGTGGATGCAGCTTAAGTTATTGTTGAGTTACGAGTGGGGGGGCAAGACGGCGACGCAGCGGCAGCATCAAAGCGATTGATTTTGAGATTTGACCACACCTTAAGAGTGCGTTGCAATGGATTATAGAACGAAGATTAGAATATCACCCATTGTATAATAATTTAAAGAGATTTGATAATATTATGGGCTGAGGAATTGTTTGTTTCTTATAATATTATTGTATTTAAAACCAAGATTAAAGCTAATATCAAGAGCAAAGTGCACATATCATTAAATGAAATATAAAGAGTCTCTTGATGTTGTTTTTGTTAGCAAAATCATGAGCCACAGGACGCCTATTGCTACACATTTATATCTCCCAAATATATCCATAGCGACCTATCGGACACGAAAAGCCTGTACTGATTGTAATAATTTTACAAAATCAATTTATCTTGAAAGCGAATGTCCATCACAGTCTTATTTTGACAACACTCACGATATTCCTATAAACTGACATGTTCATATAGTTAGTTAGTCATACTTTCATTGGAAAATGCCACCGAAAAATAATGATAAGACATATTACGTATTATTTATTCTGACCTTGAATTTACTCTGACTGACGGTGTATTTAAGTCTCAATGAAGAATGAGCCTATCTCATTCTAAATATTCATACTCTAAGGTCATTTTATTTATTGCTTTAAATATCACACATTTAGATCCCATTGACGGAAGATATAGACAAAATTGAAAAATGTTGTATGTTAAAAATTTGAAATGATGACCATGTTGGTTATGAAATAGCGTCGAGTACAGATAGGCTTCTGAATTAAAATGCTCTAGTCATATAGTATTATGAATTTAAATCAATTCAGAAATATGTGGTCAATGGGGCAACATGCTCTCCCCTGCCACATCAGGGTGCGAAACGACCGGAAACGAAGTGTGGCTGCACAAGTTACATCCCTTCTGACTTGCAAGTATTACTATATCAAGTTATCTATTAACATGTAAATAAAACAATGATTCTTGACATAACTGACATACTATTAAATGTTTTCCAAAGAGAGAATAGGCTATTTCTATGCTATTGATACCGAATAATTCAATAATACAAATGTTAAATAACAATGTCAAATTGAATATTTAAAGGCATTCCTTTGAAACAATTCAAAGGTGTGTGTGAAAGCATTCGAACACGCGTCAAAGTGTGGGCCCGGCACCCTCAGGAAAATCATTTCCATTCCGTTTTCCGAAGTGAAAATTACCCACGGACGGTCAAAGGGTTAACGATTTAGTGTTTATTTGAATCCCGCCTTTGTTAGTTTAAAAGGCGTTACAATGTAAACGGATCCTTTGTTGTGATTGTTGTGTGTTTTGCTCAAAACAATTCCCGTTTACGTTCCCTTTGTGACACCTAATGCAGCATCGGCTTTACCCTTATGATCCTACAACCAATTGAGGATTTTGCTCGCTAGTACTTTTGGTCACTCGTACTTGAATTTTTAATTTTCACGACAACGTGCTACTGGTTTTATAAACATAACTTTAATAATAAACAGATTAATTTTGATTTTTAAATTGTACAGACTTTGAATTTTTGTGCAAATTTGTATGCAAAAATATATAATATCTTCAACAAATAGCATTACAAAAAGTATTTATAAAAATATGACGTCATGTTTATTTCTAGAAGCGGTTATTATAAAATACCAACTGCCATTAGCGATTTAACAATAAATGAATTAATGCCATCGAGAGAATAAAAGAACCGTGATGGAATACGATAAAAAACTTAAAAGCAAAACTATAGACATTCCTCATATTATCTTAATACTCACTGGGACAGGATTATTTTTGTATCTGTGCCGACACGGATATTTATTCGAATTTCATTAGATGCAGTAGATATGGATGAATAAAAATTGTATTTAGAATTACTCCTATTATTGAACTAACTAGATGTATTTAGTAAAAAATAAAGCCTTATTACTCTCAAATTGCTCTTATTTTTATAATAAAACCCGCAGGCATTATATTGAAAAAGATGCTATCTCCTAATGCTAGTTTAATTATTTCTGCAGATATAACAAGTTTTTTTAAATAAATTCAAATTCATTTGAAATGTTAAGATCGGCAACAGTACGTTAACAAGGCGAGCGGTGGCACAATGGTCGAGCAGTAGTGTAGAGCGGAACATTGAGCGTTGTATAGTCATTGTACGTATCCACAGCATGGTATCATTCCTCATTGGGATCACGCAGTGGGGAGTCTACGGTAGCCCGGCAGTCTCTTTTTGTACAACCAACGTTTTATCAAACATGTTAATGGCCGGCTTTATGGCGCCAACAAAAGGAGCGTGCCAACAGAGGCGTTAAATCCTTTACGATTTGATGATGATGATCACGCGTTTGTCATTGGATTGGTTTGGGTCTCGTTATCGGTCATGCGTGAATCGACGCCCAACTATACAGGATTTACTACAGATGGCGTGTGTTCCCGTGCTGGGAACTCATGCCTCGTTCACCGGGGACCACATGTTTAAAACATCAGTAGAAACAATAGAAGTATTACTTACCCGACAGTCAGCATGGCTTTTGCTTACAAACTTATAAACTTAAAAGGTCACATACACAATCATGCTTATAAAACTAGACATAGACAACTAACGCATTCAATAAGTACTACACGAGTAATTACTTTGTAAATTTATCTGTGATATAGTGGATTTGTTTTTATTTTGTAATAGCTAGGGTGTAACCTGGAACCAAAACAACGACAACTAACATTTCACCCACAATAAAGTCAATTACACTTAAATACAGTAAAATAATCACACCATTAATACATTATGCAATCGAGTATTTTAAGTCTGATTTACGGACCAATCAAGCATTTGTGAAAAAAAATTGCTCATATTTAAATTTCAATTCAATGACATGAAATGAGACCTACCTGCTGAGAAATGGAAATTGCGGAACACAACATAATAAATATCAAAAACAATGAAAATAAAAAACACCAATAAGCAATTTTGTTTAAACATATACTGTGTGTAAATATCCTGCGTTGCGGGTGTAACGTGTGGTCTTCCAGGCTACCCCCTTGGCGTGCGAGCAACCGCTGAGCGGCCGAGCCCGCTCGAACGTATCCGAACGCAACCGAACCCGGCCGAACGATACCGAAAGCGCGGCGCGAGCGAGTTAGAGACATACCTGTCTGGCGCTTTCATTGACAGGCACCTGAAATGAAGAAAAAAAACGATCCAATTCGTTGAAAATTTTAAATTTTTAAAAATGTCCAGATTCGATATAAACACAGATAAATTTACATGCAAACAGTTCAAATACACGGAGACCTGACAGTACGTCAATACGGTGTATTCGACATCGCTTCAAAAAACCAACCAATCATACATAATACAAACAGATGTATCTACACATCGGATACAAAATAAAACATAAAAACTAAACACAGAAAGAATAAACTATAATATAATATGGCAAAACAGCTAAAAATAACATTGCAAGATGTATTAGGACAGTTGTTAAAATATAGGGTAGCTCCGAACGCGAGCGGCTTGACTCCGCTAGTGAGCGCTTACACGCGATATCTCTCCGTGTTTACAATCGCACGGGCAGAGGCGCAATAGGCGCCGCGCCACTCAACGGTTCTTTCTATTTACATTTCTCCATCGCAAATCAATATAAACGCACCATTTGTTACGATCTAATCCTTCTATAATTTTATTGACTATGTGATATTAAAAACTACAGTAAGCCTTTGTAACCGCATGACTCACAACTCAATACACGACCCAATCAATTATATTAACTACGACCAGAATTATAAGAACTGACCAATAAAACAATTTAATATGGACCCATTTTAATACAGACAAACCCCCTCCCAATGGACAAATTTATTAGATTATTACCGGACGAGATCACGCAAACGAAATCGTAAAATTAAAGGAAATCAATTCCGTCAAATTGAATCCAATTCACTTAACATCATTTTATTATAACAAGGGATACATAACATGCACGTTACACTTACATTTAATTAAATAATACGCTTTGTTTACTCTACATTTATAGTTAATCCAATATTCCTCATTAAGTGTAGATTGTTGCCCGATGATAATGGAAACATCAATGTGCTAAATAATTCATCTTGTATAAAAATAGCAAACAATAAAAAGTGGCGCGCTTTGATAAGTGTTGTAAAGTAAAGTAGCGGTCCTGTCGATACAATACATTTCACTTCGCGTGTGAACATCGAACAACCATCGGATGACTGTCGTTTTATGCTATTTTGACACAAGTATATTCACGAAGATATTATAATCGCTGGCACTTGGAGCGTACCGACGCATATGCACAACAAAATGGCCACTTGAAAAAACCAATCTATCAATATTAGAACACAAAAAATGTGCAAGTCAGTTAATAATCCCGAATCGGCAATCGACAATGGAAATAAAGTCACAGTCACTTTTTTAATAATAGCAACACAGTTTTCTTTTTTTTATTGCCACCCTAGGTTCGTTTGACATTTGAACCGACTGATGACTTGGCCGTAATGATTGATCGTCGCGACCCGGTAAATGAGTGCAATTTAGCGCGTTTATTTTCCCTTCTATTCAATGTTTGTTATTATTAACTGCATTAAATTATGGCCTTTAAAAGGATATTTTCATATTATTTTTAAAAACGTTTCTGATCATAGGCCATTTATAACACAAGACGAGAAACTTGTTATGAACGCCTATTAAAACCAAATGAATTTAAAAGGCAAATAAATAAAATCATATTTACATACAAATTAACTGTTGAACTGTGACTAGCAATCATTTGTCAGTCTGTTTTGTCATTCGAAATCCCACAAACAGATTATGAATCCTGTTTATTGCAAAATATATGTTCGTGTCTTTCACTTAGAGTTCAAAACTTGTATTTTCGTGTTGGAACACTGCGTAACATTCCTTGAGAGCATATTCTCAATTTAGATTCTTAAGAGCAGCATCATATAGTCTTAAATGTAGTGACCGCAACAATGGATCGCAATGAAAATGAGCGACTGTGTACAATTTATCATCGGCCCAAGTATCCGCCCAAACCGTAACGAATTACTAGTAAATAAATTGACCACAAACATTTCGGAGCATTTCTTTTGATGCGGCGTCCACAGCTTCAATATTAATTTATGTTTGCTGCAAGTATCCGCAAGATTTGTGGCTTTGTTGATTTGCAATATTTGTTGTTATAAATCAACTTTCACGACGTACAAAGTATGTTTTAATGATCTCTGGTTGTTCATCTCTTTATTTTATCGTCTTTGAAGATTCCAATTGTGTAATATTCGTGTAGATATTTTGTCCTGCACATAGGGTACAGTTTAGGAGCAAATCGTCGTTTCCTCCCGCATGTAAACTGTTCGTACAATAAGCGATAATGAGTCACATCATATAAATTACATTTGACAGGTTCTAGAATTAGATTGATATGTTCTAGGCTAACCATTCAATTGGCAGTGACGTGTCGGGATGTAGGGGTCTACCAGCCTAGTTGATGTCATGATACTCTTCATTCGCATGGTAAATGTCTGGGATATGACCTATAAATCAAATTATACGACAAATTACATATACGGACATTATTTAAAAGGTTACTGAACTCGTATGAAACCTCAGATATATCGATATTAATTCTAATTTAAATTAGTAAATCCTACAAGTTTATGCAATTCTACGCTTGAGGGTATAAGTAGACAATGTTGGAAATTCACAACTGTTTAATAGCATTATTAGCACTGAAATTAACAATCGGTAATTTGAAATTACTAAAACTAGAATGTGATTGAAAAAATTGGCAAGCACGAGTTTAAATTGTGCACCGAGGGCTCCGTACCAATCATACTATGTCGCTAACTCGATTTCTACGAGACATATTTAACTATTTGCTATTTGACATAAGCTCTTTATAATTAGCCCTAATTTGAAACCAGTATAAAATACATCGCATCCTTTATACGAAAGAAAAATCAAAAATGTTTCTTGTACGTATGAGTTTACCTGTTGCCCTTTGTAAGAATTATCCGCAGTTACAACACAAGTGAATTTTTTTGTCAGCTATCTATTAAGGTGCAAAAGATTGACGGACAGGCAGACAGTGATAGGCACCCGGCGTTGGCTGAGTAACAGGGTTCTGTTGGCACGAGTACAAAATACGAGGAATGTTAATACTACGTACCTACTTGCACTCAAGCAATGATCTCCTCAAGGGGCTACAAATTTCATAGCTCTCAATTAAAACGCAGAAATAATTATTCGGAAACATCCACCCCACTTGTAAATCAATTAATAAAGTAAATACGAGTGCTTGTCCCTCTCGCGAGAGGCACTCATCCGACATTTTAAGATATTAATAATTTTATTTGATAATAATCAAATTATTAAGAACATAGTCATTAAAAACTTGAACATAAATTATTAAATTTTCATGTTTATTACTCGGCTAGCCGCAGCGATGAGTCCGGTCGCGTGTACTTTTAATAAAAAGCCAATTAAGTAGACAGTTGACTATGAATGAAATACGAGTGTTTCGATTGTTCAATGATATATGTGCAATGTGCGCAGGTCAGTATAAGCAGACCGCATTTGCATCACTGCTCACTACACTTTACGTTACGGCCATACTCGATAATTATGCGAACACTGATGTCCACGACACTTAGAAATGTACGTTACTCATATACATTATTAATATAATTTTATACACAATAGTGACTATACCTAAAATGCAATTTCAAACGAACAATGTATAAGCAAAATAAAAATACCAACAATTTTGTCCCAATAAAACTGATTTACGTATACTTAAAAGACTAATTAAAAATAATATGAATTTTAATGCCTTTTAATCATTCTAAAATAATAAACATTGAAAACTAAATCCAATAAAACTCAGAGGCATCTAACTCTTCCGGCACACCTGCCCTTACAAACTTTTGACATAACGGTTAACATTATTTCAGGAAAAATAAATGGGCATTTTTCCTCTTGGGCGCATTAATTTCCCTTCACTTGGTATTCGGCTAAGAAAACAACCCAATTAGTGCATTACTCCCTAATAAAAAAGATCCGATTTCCGGTTAAGTTATCTTTACATTGAAAGCTTCGCTACAACTGCAACTATAAAACTCAATTGATTAATTTATACTTTAACATCATTAATTTCTTAACTAGTTAATGTTGGCATAGAGACCATTAAGACAATAATTAAATGTTGCATAAAATTTATATTATCAAACGTAACAACATTTGCTATCTGCAGGGAAATTGCAATGAAAGATACAATTAGCTAAGTCATTAATAATGTATAAAGTTAAATACAACACGTACGTTAAGTGGCGGCAAATTAAGATAGCAAAAAAATATTTAACCATCCCAAAGCACTATGCAGATAATTATAGCATTTATTATGTAAATGTGACGGCGGATCCCTCAGAAGTGAGCAATATTAGTTTTTTTACAGAAGATTAACAGTGCACTATATCAAATTAAAATCATCGGCAAAATATATTCCGTTATCACTTGAATTTTTACGACATCGCATAGCTAAATGAATATCGCGTGTCGTGCACTGCAGTCCCGCGTTAAATCCTTTCCCGTTCCCCGGAACTGGGTACAACAAGCTCCTTTATTTTTCTTATTTGTAACACCGAGAAGAATTATTACTTCTGAATCGTTTAAGTCCTTGCTCAGGCTGTAATCCAGCGAGGCGAGATTAAAATGCTCGCCCGCCGCTAATTGAAAGGGTAACTTTTTTACTTAAATGATTAATCGAAACAGTTGCGCTGTTACTGTAAAACGATGTGACTATAAATCCTTACAATATTTGGTAAACTTACTGTAAACATGAAAATTGGCAGTGCTGTCTTTTGTATGAGTACTGTAACTTTTTAACTACATATTGCATAAACAAATTATAATATAAGATTTTTAGCATGTATCGTTTTATTTTTATTTGAGTATTATTTTTATTATAATAAAAAAGTATTGGTTCATATACTAGGCAAGATATAATCGAGTATATCATGATTTACAAGTATATTCTCACCTTTAAATACATCTTGCGAATTTTATATTCAACAACAATTTTAATTTTGAACAAAAAAATTGTTGTAATCAATGATGTCATCCAAAATTTTAAAGTTTTAATTCATAACGTCATAATCCATTCAAGTGGCAACCATAATTTCGAGATACCTTTCGTCAGTCGCGGACTAGGTTTTTTATCATTCATCATATTTTGTATCATTCATCATAATAAGGCACCCAAATAAGATAATGAAAAAAACAATTCCGTTTTGGATTAAGAATGATGGCTACATTTTTCATTTTATCGGCTCTTTATTTTATCCATCTCTATCTAACATCTTAACATCGCGCAAAAATATTATTGAATTGTAACATTTTTTTTCCAAACCGACATTGTTGTTTAATTGTATGTTGTTCTCAATATAACTGCGGCTCAAATTGTCTTCAGCAGTGGTGACCGTTCACTAGGTAATGAACGATCCACTTGTCCACCTGCCGTACTTGAAGGTTGGTGACATTTGCTAACACTATGCTCATTTATTAAACAGTTCGATAATTAAGTGACGACCCTACGGCGCCGCACGTTTTTTTGCACCATCTAACGCGGTAGTAATTATTTAATTGCTTTCAGAACTTGGTATTTCCTTTAGCGTTGCGAGTCCGCAATCATCAAATAATATTTTTATTCGATATGTTTATTAATTTATCAGTTGGTTCGCTGCAAAAGACTTATCTAAATAAGTTTTAAAGAATTTTTACGTTCTATTTTATTGGAAATGTGTCTAAAATTTTAATTATTACACGCAAATACCATGTTGGCTTACAGTCCTTATTACATGTCGGTGGTCTCTTAGATCTAATCACGATGTGTTAATTTGCCTTTTAAGCTTCCTTACTCCACAATTTGCAGTAAAAAATAAAATAAAACTAGCTATAATCTTATAAATGATCGCAATGTTTTTTCTTTAATCTAAACACTGTTAAGCTTAACTTCGGATAAGCATTTTAATCTTGTTAATAAATTTTGTTGCGAATATTAAGTTGCATTTGTGTCAGTAGGCGTGTACATTTTCTAATCTGGTGACAACGCTTAGGTGGTCGCCGTGCTCACAAGTGTACATTTGTTAAGCTAATTGTTAAATTAATTAAATTATGCGCGGTGTAGTGGTGCTTTTCGCATGGTTGACCGTGCCCTTTGCTACCCCGACTTGAACTCCTAGACTTCTAAGAATTCTATTTATCCATTCCACAATAATTGGAGGCGTTAGTTTTTATCACATGGATAAATTGCTGTTAATCTACGTTTTGTTATTTCCACGTTGATATACTTGTCATTGGCACTGTGTTGTAATTAAAGGTATTTTGTTAAACTTTTTATAATGGCATGACAGAGACTACAATGCAGGTAATGGTTGGTGTAATATAATCGAAATAGAATCTATCGGGGAGAGACGGTTGTATCTTACCTGTCAACACAATAATGTCGGCCTATATTAGTATATTACCCAGGTTTGTGACGTGGCTCGGTATGACGGATTTAAGTTTTGTGTACGGTGGTTGCTATCAGGGCGGATAACATCCCATCACTAGCAAAAAGCAACAGTTTCTGAATAATTTAGATCGAGTAAAAGTGTGTATAAAAAAGTTTAATCCAATGACTATAAATTATTATCGGACGTTAAGCATTTTTTAATTAGCAAGTTTGTTAGAAACATTAATTATGTTTAACGTTCACACTTAACTTAATCCACAAATCTGCATATTGTAATATAGTAACCGCAATTCCTCTACTTTTCATGGTACATTAATTCCTACCCAACTGCGACAACAGTCCAATCAATGTATTATGTATTTTTTATCTTTCAATGATAATTACTGTTAAATTGCAAAAAGTTCGTAATTAACATTCAGTCAGTCGTCAGGTTTGCAAATAATTTCTGTACAAGACAGCAAAAATTGTGCAATCCGTACAAGGGGAATGGAAACAAGCTTGAAGCGTTCTCAAAGGTAGAATAAAAGTCAACAGGAGCGATTAGCTCCGGGCGTCTAATGCATGCTCACGATTTATCTCGCAATAATACATTAATTCTGCACTATAGAAATTCACATGATACCGGCTCTTCAATTCTGTGCGTAATCTTACAAAACCTGCCTCGGAATTGACAGTTGCCCTTTTAAATCGGATCTGAGTACCTAATTCTATTCATAATAATGCTAATATTATTAACGAAATAATATAAACAGCTTTAAGGTAGGTGGTACACGAGATACATAAAAGTAAAAAAACTGGATATAAATTCTACTCCCAACTTGATATAAGTGAGTCATATGATTAAATAATAATTCTCTGTTTGGATATCGAAATATTGCAAGAATTTAAGGTATTTCAAAAATATATAATGGTCTTGGCATTGTAATATTTACATAATAGCAAGCACTTTCTGTAAATTATTTTATGTATGAAACAGATTGATACCACCCAATACAAACGTCACTCAGAAGACAGTACTTGCCCAATCTGAGTTTTGGTCTTCAAGTACTTGACGTCTAACTACCCGGGCTAATTTACAAGCTAGATATATGAAGACAGGGTAAATTTTTCAACCGTCACACATAAGCTGATAGCGAACATCATAAAGCGAATAACGTTGTAACAACTGGCAACAATTTTTCCTCATTATTAAGTTTGTTGTATCACGCGAACCACGCCAGTTTAACATCTGATATTTTTGTGGTACACTCAAATTGCTATCGATAAATAAATGCTTAATCTTTAGGCTATTTTCGTATCAACAATTACCTAAATATATAAAGAATTATCAGATTCATGGATCGTGGAAGATAGTCGAAAATTAAGTTCCTGATTTTTTACTGACGCTTCAATAATCCAATAACAGCATAAATGGGCTCTGAACCTAGAAGCCCAGAGTTTGAAGTGGTCGTATCATAAACTTTCTGTATGTTATTGGTTTGATATATTTTATTTAGGTAGCCAAGAGTAGAATTTGTACCCAATGATACCGCCCATAATAATTATATTTGGCATGGAAATATGTCATCGTGTCCTCCATTTTCAGGCTTATAGGAGTAATTTTCTTCATAATTATTGTTTTAATAGGACCTTTAATAAAACCTCAATAATTAGTTTTTAGTTTACCTCAAATTGTTATGTTAATCAGATGGTTTATCACACAATAATTATATGTGTAATTGCCGATATAACTTAAAAAAAAAAACTTAGTAATAAATTAGCATTTGCGGAACTATTGTTATCATAACTCTTAAATAAAGTAAATTATGGAACTTGTGAACGTAAGTAAAAGCAATTTTCTTCATCGCCGCACTAAAATAAACATATCAAAATATAAACGTTGAATTTATTGTTCTCAGTAGGAACTGTTACTTCCGACGTGCATACATCATGCGTCTACATTAAGACATCAAAATATCGCGAGGGGAAACACACCTCATTTTATACCAAATGCAGGAAATCGTAAGTTGTGATTTTCGTAAAAGCTTTTGTACATAAAAACGAAGCAAATTGTACATTTGTATTAACTCCCTAATGTCTATTTTGTCCCGAATAGTTAATTTCAAGGTAATTGATAAAACGTGCTTGGAAAATTTTATTTTAGGGTTAGCCACCGAAGAATTCCACCTACGTGCTACTTTGAGAACATGCTTTTAAATTTTTAAATTTCCAATTTGAATATATGCGATAATAACTTAAAGTGTATGTAGAGACCAGTTGTTGAGACAATGGTATGTTACAAGCTAAAAAATTACTCTCTTATCTTGTCTCGTTCATATTGGTATAAAATATACATGTTTAATTACATGAGTATAATTGTCATCAATACGATGTGACAGTGAATGAGACACATGATTTAATTAGCGAAAATAACTAATTAGAAAATACGGAACGTACAAGACATTCCGATCGAATCGAACCACTGACTACTGTCTACATGCAAAAAATAAAACGACGTAATTTTATACACACCGCTGTGAAGAATGATCAACAACACTGTAATCGTATTTAAAAATACATTATAAACTAAGAAAAAACGGCGAGATGGTGTGAATTAAAGTAATGATGATTGCTAACGCGTGCAATTAATATGTCTTACAAATAATCACACAATTGGATAAAAATGTAAGCATTTAATAATTAACATACCACTTATTTATTCTTATGCGTGGTTAGTGTGATCTTAATTGTATTGTTCTAACTAGAACTAATAATTTATGTAAAACAAAATAATTTTATTTGAACTTCTTATAGTAATATGTCGTCATAACAATTTCTTCAAACCAACTCCTAAAAATGATGTAAAATTAAATTTGAAACAAAAAAGAAAATAGATGGGCAGTAATGACATGAATTATGCACTATACGGTCGCAACTCAATTGACACGAAGAACCACTAGTTAGTTACGAAACTGTACAATAATTAGATGTGTTCGCGAATGAAAAAATACCTGAGAATCCGATTGGCAGATAAAGCAGCACGATTGTCTGTGGATTGCATATTGAAAAAACATGCAACAGAGATAAGGAGTTACATGCTTGAGTGAATTAAAGGCATCGCGGGTGCACAACAGCTAATTACATTTCCTACCGAGTTACTACACTCGGTGCATAACGAGTGCGCTATTGCTGTTATTTAGCTTGTTACATTTTTGATGCTTTAATATATTGCACCATCATATTTAAGTACTAAGTGTGCAGTGTGCAAGTCTATGCCGAAACGTAGATAACATTTAAGACAACACTATACCACTTTTGAAAATACCAGGCTAATGAAGAGCTTTAATGTTTAAGAAATCGTTTCCAATTTTTAAAAACCAATTTCATGCACAAATGCAAATAAATATATACATATTTCTCTTCAGATAAAATCCGATACCGGCAAAACAAAGTAAACCCGATTTAACGGTGCACCTGAACATGATTGCTGCAAGAAAATTACTGTAAATTAATTATGGAAAATAATAGAGCATTTGAATAATAGCATCCACCGTAGACAACGAGACTCCCTCGCTATCGCTGCGGAAGTTGTATTACCGTATCAAACTATTTCTTGTACAAACAGCTTATCCGTGTGACTACATCCTAAGGACGTTGTCACATTCACGTTAAGTATACTTCACTCTCCCATCCCCACATCGGTTGCTCTGAAACGGTCCTACGTGAGACAATCGTGCAACGCTCGCTTGCAGAATCATGAATGAAGCCATTTGAATAATTATCATTTATACTATTGTGTGGTGAGTGAATCAGATAAGCAATGAAAGCGAACCGTAATTATTTAAATAGATTCAATTTTCCGCGATAAATATGCGATGGCTTTTAATGTGCCTTTTATGCCGTTACATCGTAACGTGGCTATCTGTAAAAGTACTGGAACAGTTATGTTTGCGTAATTAAAATTTTGCGAAACAATAGAAAAATATTGATAATTTATTTGATCAAAGAGCAAATGGAATGATGGTGAGTAAGAGGTCATCGACCTCTGATTTCTGATTTAGGAAGTTTTATCAAACTTTCAGAATTATTTTCTGGTTCCCATTGAGTTGACATCTTTCATACATGGAGATACTCATATAAAAAGCAATAAACCCACTTAGACATACTACCTGTACTAACACAGTAGGAACATTAAATGCCCACCCACATAACGTAATGTATAATTTATAATAATTGTCATAGAACATAGCGGCACCTTTGTTTCGACAAACACGATTACTGTAACAGTGCGTCTATTCATAAATTTTTCCCTATTAGTGATAAGGTGAACACACGGATTAGGCCACCGGGAACGCAGGATGTATCAGTAATCTTGTTTGCTGATAACCTGATGTGTTTGCCTCATTACTGTATATTAAACTCACGTGGATGTGCCAACATCTTTTACATTTACACTATCCAAAGTTATTTAAAATTATTAACACGAAAGTAAGAGCATCGCGCTGTTGTAATAGAAAATAACTTCACATTTTTCATATGAAAATAATTGTAATATGATCTTCAACTTTTACCTGTCCATATACTACACTTAGATGACTTCAGACGTTTGGTATTATAGAATTATGTAATTCATATTTTACTAGTGTGTCTGCTGCTTGACATCTAACCTTCTGAGAGTAGATATTTTAAGTTATTGAAGAATAACACAAAATATAAATCGTGATTGAGGGTCACACACCTGTCCGCAAATTACTACAATTACATAAGCCAACCACAGAAGTATGACAAACGCAATAGATCTGTTTACACGAAATATGAACGATCATTAGCTAGAACAGCATAATGCATTCATCCGAGTAGCTGTGTGTGTGATAGAACAAAACTGTTCAGTGGACAATAGAGATATCTGATTCGTAACAATGCATATGTATAGGAATTTTAATTAGAAATATGAGAAGTGAATGTTACGTTGTTTTGATTTAGCGCAGTTTCTATCCTGTGTACGTTAGATTGTTCGCGAGATACGACTGTATTCTTTATGGCCATTGATTACCATATGTAACGAAGCGTAATTAAGTAAAAAACCAGTGAGAATTGTATTGCCTAGTTATTTACGTACACTGAGATGTTGCCGCGATAGCCTGACAACCTGGTTAGCTTCATTACTTGTGTTTTCACTTGTGCACACTGCACAATGTCTGCATTTCTTTTCTTTGAAACTCATTCGGACCAAAACTTGATGAACACAAACTAAACTAAGTTGTAATTATTGGATTATAATGAAATATCTAAAAGTTCACAAAGTATTTAGTCATTAAACAAAAAGGGTGTTCGATTTAATAGATGTTTCCCCGTTTGAAAATCAGAGAAAAATTCCTTTCAGCGGAAAATTTAAATAAAATTAACAACGAGTCAATTACGCCCCCCAATGCGAAATGAGGTATGTCTGTTGCAAAAAACCGGGGGCCAAGGGTTGGCAAATTTCTTTCCGGGTCTATACATTTATTTAATTAATCACATTCTTACGAATGGGGGCCGTCCATCCGAATGTCCGAATGTTTGGAGCTCTTTTAGCGGAATACATATCTTTGAGTATACATTTTTTGACATTAAAAAATAATAATTCATATTACGCTGCGAAATTTAATTATTTTATTATTTATAGCACGCGTTTTATTAGTCAGAATGGATAAGTAGAAATATTGTGATGATACATGTGTAAATACATACTAAGTTAAATACATCTATGCAACTAAAAATATCAAAATGAAATTCTATCGCTACATTTACACAGTGTAAATAGTAAATTGTTAGTTTTTGTAATAATAAAGCATAATTTTAAAGTCATGCATTAGACTGCTACAATAATTGATGCACAACACATAAATTTGTTTCATCTTATGCGTTTTAGGCGTATAATTATTATCAAAGTATAGTAACGGAGGGGACGCCTAATAAGTCACTCCACTACAATCCGGCTTGTAATTACGTCAGCTGAACATAAACAGGGAAAAATCTGATGCATTTTGTACAATTTTCTGTTAGAATTACTTTAAATAATTAAATGTATTTTTCAAAATAAACCCAATTTATTTGAAATGAGCAGAAAAACCTAGTACATGATAATCGAAATCATTATACAAAAAGTGATAAATATCAGACTCTGTTTAAAAATAAGCGACAAGTTAAAATTGCAAACGTTTTTGCATCACAGACAGCCACTCGACTAGTGTGATAGAAGGCAAATCAAATATTAACACAAACTCATGTCGGGTGTATCGCATAACTGTAGCGCGTCGAATCGATTCGCAACTCTGCAAAGCTGTGTTAAAAACACGCACGAAAACAGAAAAAAAAAATAAAAAAGTGCAAAATCATATCGCTGTTACATCTCGAATGGTTCTTTTTTATTACAATTTTCGAGGGTTCGCTAAACGTTTGGAGCGAACTCTATTATTCCGTCCCGTTTCGTTGTGACGTAAGCACATTCGGCACTCAACAGCCGTTTGTTATTAAATGTAATAATGTATATCATAACGTATTCATATCTATGATCTCAATGGATATGCCAATTTCATTATTTTGGATTGTGCAAGATTAATAGGTACCGTATTTTTTATTCCTTTTGTGATATGGCTTTTTATATGTACAACATGGCGGAATAATTTGTAGCCAATGTAACAAATCTAGTTTTCCTAAAACTGGTAGGTCTATAACAAGAACTATTTTAACACGACAAATCATAAGATTTACAGATTAGCTAAGTCAAACGAAACCTAACTTTTACATTTATCATGTAATTTTGACAAGAAAGAACAAAAGTAAGTACAATTTTCAAAGCTAATTGAAGAAAATATCTCGAAAATCATGTCACGCACCACAGGTTCGTAGTGAACTAAGAAATAATTCAATAAAGGCCTAACAAAAACGATTTATTATGGCTTTCTTAACATCGCGTTACGTCAGTTTGTATTTACATCAAAATGTTTCATTTGCATAATAGGTTTTTTACCGCCATTACTATTTACGTTAATATTCTGATTCGTCGGCGGTGGGGTCGCACGCACAGAAAACATAAAGACGATTTGTACGCGGTGGCCATTTATGTAAATAAATCTACGATACCGTACCATTACGGAAATATGTACACAACGGGTGTGACCTGTGCGTATTTGCATACTTCGGGTGTGGTTCCTGCGCCAGTCGGCACTCGCCACTCACACACTGTGTTTAATTAAATTGTATCCCACCTATGCGAGCGGTCTACAAAATTACCTCCTAATGTCCATTCCCAACAAGGTAATATTAAATCAGTATGTGGATGTATAAAATTGCATCTCGCAAACAAAATAAAGGACGTTGCAAAACTTAATAACAAATTTGTGTTCGTTTAATCAACAAAACATCAGAAAGCAATAAGCTCTATTAGGCGCCCGATAGAATTTCTCATTTCATTCGTCTTAAGTCGTCAGAAACAAAGTGCGGCCGTCGTCGGTGGTGTTATTAACGCGTCTAAATAATTACAGGGCACATCAATCAGCGGCCATATGCAGATAGAGCATTTTGTGCGAGTCAGCGCGCAGTCGGCCCACTGTGCAACCCTTTCTTTGATATCTGTATGATATTACCAATGGAATTATTAAAATACGTTCCACGACCAACTGCGTAGGGATGGGAACACAACATTTAATTAAATAACTTTGAAATATATTTTATCAATGTTGTACAACCTGTTAGTACAAGATTCTATTGTAAAGGGGCTCATCTTTTCAATCCCAACAGAAAAATAATAATTCAAACTATAGTGTTTAATTATAGTATATTACTTATCTATTAATTAGTCTCTCAATAATAGTTAATATAATACTTGAAATAGAAGCCACCGAAACTTTAGAATTAGGGTCTCACCTCGACACACGATGATCGGCATATTTCATGTAGAACGCCACAAAGTGACCGCAATTAAAACAACAATGACTAGTTTCAATTCCCCAAACTCAATTTCCTTCGGCGCAACGTGTAACTAACCGATAAACGCATTAATAAATACGAGTAAATTAATAAACTTCGCTCCAATACACCGGCATTTGTTAAAAGTTATGCCCAACTTTTAATTCGTACATGTAAGCGTTTCTTCAGAAACAACACGGATTCATCTCATTGGCGCAGCAATGAAAATTATAATTAGTATTTTTACTGTGACTCAGCAATGTCGACACTGAGATATTGGGCACGCGTCAATATTTGACTGACATCTTCACCTATCGTCACCATCACGTCATATCCATACAACCAACTTTTGTTTGCGGTTGAGTAAGCAACGAGACTATTGTATTTTGAACTTTATGTCTATAGAAAGTGTATTGGAAATTGGAAACCCACGAATATCTGTGGTTTCAATTACTCATTGATTATTAATGTTGCTGTGTCTTTGAAAGCCTAATTAAGTTTTTTTATTGAAATTTATTGATTGACAGATGGCGCTAGCGGCTATTATAAATGGATACGTTAGTTTAGATGCACGATTAGGGTCCCACGAATAATATACCGATATGTAACTGTTCATATTTTCCTAATATTTTACTAAAATAATTCAGCTTCATCATTTTTTCATGTTTTGTTAATTCAAGAATGAAAATATTACGGTGAATTTTTTCTTTTTCTTTTTATAACATTCATATATTTTATTTGACAGCCTCCGTAGCGCAGTTGGTTAGACGCTAGCTGTGAAACGAGAGGCCACGGGTTCAATTCCTGCACCGAGAGAAATGTTTTACCTACAAGTATTTCTTTCGGGTGGGTTGGTGCTTCCTTCTCGGTGTTTATGAGACCGAAAAGCCTCTCGTAGTTCCTGATACCCACGACACAAGACTCGATCTTAGTGTGGGGTCAGGACTATGTATGTGACTGTTGGGTTTTATTTTTTTGTTTATTTATATATAGTCTCTGAACATTTTGAAAATATATTTTTAAAGGACCCCGTTTATGGATATTCTCTTGAATAACTAATGGAAATAGACAGATTCCACTTCTAAAGTACTTCATTATTTCTCAATAACACAATTCTTCGTTTTATTTTATTCTGTTAATATTGAATCAGTAATTACAGATAAGCGTATGTCTCAGTGTGCACGAAGCATTTTGAGGATGCCGTTACAATAAAGTGATGGGATTCTAGTTCGATTTAAGAAACTGACTCTTTGTGGCAAAAGCTGAAGGCCCTACGTTAGGCGTAGAGCACATTTGTCAAACAGTTTCTTAACTGCTTCAATAACCCTTTAGAGATATCTTGATAATTCTACGTATACCCGCTTATCTATCAATAATCTTTTATTTTATGGCAAATTTGACAAAAGTAAGTATAGCTAGGATAAGGTGCATACAAATTAATAAATATGGAAACAGAATTTAATAGATAAGTCTGTTCTCACTTGCTGGCTCCTTAAATGTTTGTGAGTTGAACGAACATTGTTTAGGAATTTAGACATCCCAGGAAAGTAATAGTACAAGTGATCCCTAAGATCACAAAATCAACCCGGCTTATATAAACAAATAACAATTACTTATAACAGACGCTCTCAAATTTAAGTTCGTAGATAATTAAATTACTATAATTACAAAATCAATAAAAAGTAGCAAGAAATTATGAAATACTAATCATCAACGAAATTGCAACCACGACCTACTGCGAAAGCAATTGGCATCAACGGGGAATCATAAAGAATCCATCAACATCAGCGCAACACCGATCACGAAATCCGCCATCAATCATAAACATCAGAAAGGATTAAAATCCACGTTGCACCTTCCGAAGCACGAGTACCCTTGTTTTTCTCTAACCCGTAAATACTGAGGGGCGTAAGTATGGCCGGGGGGCGGTAAATATTATCGAGGGGGGCAGGGGGACTACCCCTGCGCCTGGAGGGGGACACTATCCCTTATCGCGAGCGTTACCCTCGCCGCCGGCGTCCGCTAGACCGCCAAAATGTGGGGCAAATCGATTTCTCTGCCCTATTTTTGTATGAATCTGGACCGCTATCGATTTTTCACCAGTACGTACGGCGAATCGATATTTATGCGACCTACCCCCATGCACAGATTTTTATACTATTTGGAGTAAAGAAGGCCTTGCCATGCTTAAACATTATTGACGCTGATAGTACTAATTATAGGCACATATAGCTCTAAAACAAATTTACTTTAAGTGCAGCTGAGATAATTATAATAAATATGGCCACGGGAGGAATTAAAATAATTTTATATCGGCTGTAAATTACGTTAATCGAAGTGAGATGCGGTTGTAGCGTAGAGTTCGTACTAACGATTGTGGCAATTTTACAACACTTCTCATTACTATGTTGTCGCTATAAACGCTTAAAATAAATTGCCACCACTTAAGATTCAGACATTATTTGACAATATAAATGAATAGTGTGCCTATTAGAATCACTTTTTATTCCCAATTATTAATTTTTATCATAAGGAGCAGAGTAATATTGTGAAATGAATGTTTCTTCGTGTGTGCATGATTAGTTTTATTGCATGTTTTGCACAAGTCAGGTAGTTGAGCTAAAGCAGCAGTTTTACAACGAGTGGTATAAATAAATTTATGAAACGCCAGTCGCGCTTCCTTAAGCTTTAAACTATAGTGATTGCAGGTAATATAATTACCGAGACTTAGTCTGTTACAGTTTCGTCGAGATTACCGAGTGTGCGAATGGTACAATAAACAAGGCAAAATGTTTTATAGGCGCCGTGTAACTTTGTTGACTTTATAAACGAGTGATTTGATTAAAAATAAAACAAACATCCAAGTTGTAAAATGCATTTTACCATCTTTTAACCGGCAACCTCCGCAACGCATTTGATATTCGCCTGCGAACTTTTTATCGATTCCCTTTTTAAATTGTTGCGAATGTTTTATTACGTTTTATTATAAATCGTATATCAGGATTTAACGAGGGCTTCAGACGGTCTTAAGTAGCCTTTATCTTATTTTGTTGCTATGTCGTAAAATTTTCTTTCCAGTGCCTACAATTTATTGAAAATAGATAACCGTGTTCTTTTTCTATCTGCGTTTCGCGTTTACTTGCATTAAATTAAGAATACTTTGATTATAGAGTAAAATCAATTTGAAACATAAAGTTTTTTTTTCCTTCTTGGTCATTACTCTACATGTAATGGACGATTTGTTAATGTATTTCACAGTTTAAACATCAATAGTTCGCATACGTATATCTACAATAGGTACGTACCTAGGTAAACGCTCAGATGAAAGCACAAAGTATACCTATCTTAGATATTTATAGTTGACAGAACAATAATACTGTGTATTGTCGATAATATGACTGTATTTGTCGCCATACAAAATCGGAAAGTGGCACATTAACTGCGTAATTTACATATGGTCAGGCTATCACATGAATATGTGCATATAATTTATTACATATTTCCATAGATCAACACAATATATTGATCAACACAAGGCAAAGAGCCTAAAATTATTTAGGACTTGCCTAATTAGTGTTCAGATTAAAGCTAATGTAGGTAATATTCAAATTTTCCTCAATGAAAAATTCCTATAAAACAAAATGTTACAATGCATTAATTAAGGAAATGGAAACATCTTAGAAACAAAGTAAAGGCAATAATGCGCGGTAGTTTTCTACAATCTACAACACTGTTACAATTGCTACTTGTATCCGGCATTATACAATATTTTTCTACCCAAATGAATTTATATGGTACTTCAATAGTTGATTTTATATTTTCAGTGCATATATATTTTAGGGTAAAAAATAATAATATAATTCTGTAACTGTATCAACGGTCCTTCTTTACAATCGAGAGTACGATTGAGAGTGGTTAGGCCATATATCAAATATGATTAATTATACATGACAAGAAGAATATTACTCAAATGTGCCGTACATCGTCAGTTTTATAAAAATAACATAAATATACTTTAAATTTGTGTACCATGTATAGCTTTGGACTCTAATAGAAAAGCACTAAAACATGACGCGTTCTATAAACGTAATACCTCTTAAAAACATGTTTCCTGTGTATTGATTTCTCTGGCACATATTATGTCTTAGCACTCTGAATAGCATAAATCTTTATATGAGAATGGTGCAAAACAATCGGTTTAACATATAATTTATCTACAATTAATAACTGTGTCTCAATCACACAATAGTGAGATGGAGCGAACGGTGCAAAAACTTATCTTCTTTCATTTCCACCTCCCATTGTTTGTGGTGTTTGTATAATTACTATATGAGCAAGTGTGTATTTTACTATAGAATCAATAAATACATAACGTATGCATATTGACTCAAATGATTCATGAAAGCACAAAATCAGTTTGCCTATCTAGGCGTTTGTTTCCGGCCTACTTTTAATTTCGTGTAACTTGCACCCAAAATTATATTATTCCACATCTGATCTAATAATATTAGCGTAAAACTTCACCTATTGTTATGCTATTCTCGTTGTTTCCTGTACAAACTCATAAGCAACGTACACTTCGTAATATTTTACAGGATCTGACAGCGGTTTATTAATCGTGCTAATTTTAAATGGCTTAGCGTCGAAATAAAAACAACGGCGGCTCATAAGTGGGCCGCCGTGTAATCCGTCATATTCTCGCGCTGTTTGTACATTTGTAACAGTTCATCTCATGATAACCGGCAATGACTCCTTCTCGTCTATAATTAAACATGATTAGAGCTCAACACATGGTGAGCCGCAATTATAAGACGTTACAACGGCTACCGGCGCAGCGCACTCCGCGCACCGCGGTACACGCCATGCGATAGTTTGTATCAACCATTCAATAACTACTTAACACGGAAGTGCACATTAATTAATACTCTTTGCTCTGTCGCTATGGGTTCCGATGAGCTTTCTATGCGGCGCGACGCCCGCCCGGTCGTCGGCGGGTCGCGGCGACTTGTGGATTGTGGGAAGAAACGCACCAAATCCATTCAAATCCACAATCATGAATGAACCGAATGCGAAAGAGAGAGGCATAGGTTGCGAATCGGCGTGCGAGTGGGACGCAATTTGAATAGTACGCGAAACGGAAATAGAACTGGAGATAATTCCGTCTAGCCGGGAGGGATTCCCTCGTGTCATTTGTGTGAGAGTTACGAATGTCGGTGTGCGTGGCGGAGGGTTCGTTTCTGTAGTCGGCAGCGGCACCCGGCACTCGCATTCTTGCGTTTCCGTCTGTTCCCCGGCTACTTGTTGAATCAGTCGTAATAAATTGCCTCCATAATATTCCCATTGTGGAACAGTTTGTCGCTTTACTGCCTCCGAGGAAATTGTGTTTCCTTCAGCCACTTCGCTTTATTTGACACTTGAATGCTTTCAAGACGAATGTGTTTGTGTGCTTGTTTACACATGTTTCAAGATTAGGTTATTTATGTCGTAAGAAGTTAATTTCGGAAACTTTTGGGATTTTTTTGCAGTTTGACTGATACAAATTGTAATATTCTTTATTGACTTAACATAAAAAAGTTTCATATTAGGTAGCAACTTAGAACTTTTAATATATTTCCAAGTACTAGAACTGTTCGTCCCCGGGGTAAGATTAAGATGAAGACCAAAAAACACATGGGCAAATTTGTGGCAACGAGATATGATAGAATACAATGTTTCTGATCACGACGTTATAAATCGGGCGAAATGGAAGAAGAATGTGAAGAAGGTTGACCCCGCCACCATGTGAGATTAGCAGTCGCGAAGAAAGAGAGATATTAGATTCCAATACTTGTGCTATACACCTATTTCAAAGATTCAAATTCTGCGGTTATGCTTTATCAACATTCAAAAAATACATCAAATATCAAAGCACAAGTCGCATTTTAAATCTATTACATCTATTATTTTAATTACGAAATATACGTCGAATCCATCCATCCATAAACTATGGTGACCGCAAGACAGTTTGTGATAAGTAAAAAAACAATCCGTCGTGGAACGCAACATAAAAGGCTATCAGACTGATTTCCTAAATAAAAATCCCCAAAGTATTTTAAAACTAAACATTAATAATGCAAATTAAATCTAATAATAAGGCTACTCTCCGACACTAAAACACTAAAAACTATCTTAAAAATAACAGTTTTTAAATAAAATTATATACAGTTCATTAAAATATTACAGGACTAGATTTGTTAAGCCTCGAGACACCGGCGAAAAAAGAGAGTCCATGGGTTCAATTGCCACACCGAAAGAAATGTTTATCCCGCATGCAAATATGTACTTCTTTCACGTCTGTTTTGTGAGGCCAAAAAGTCTCTCGCAGTATCTTGTGTCTTCGCCCGGGGTCTGGACTATGTCTCACCGTATTTATTATTTTACCGAGCGTCTAAACCTCCCTACATCTGTGGGTACGGTCAAGCTCAGCCTCCTAAATAATACGTACGCACGTTTAATTAATTTGGCAGCGCGCGTGTCTCAGACGCCGCATTGCAGTGTCTTGGTTTAATATTTCAATGAGAATCACTGCTTGGACCAGCGCCAGTCGGAGTGCGGAACACATTCTCGTTATTATTATTATTCCACGGATAGTAACTAGCAAATGAATTATGAATGGCCGGATGTAATGCCTGCTTACAAGCAATGACCTTAGGCTTATGCACAACTTCCAATGTTTTGGACTACATTGATCGCTTGAGTGTAAAATCTTATGACAACTGTTTACATTATTATAATGGGATAAAAATATAGGTGTTAAGAAAACTTGGATAAGTAATTTAATAATTGCAGTTTAACTTAAATTCCTGTATCCTATAAAGTTATTTTACAAATTGCAATTGGACAAATTCATCTTAATCGTATTGTATAGGCCTATGTGCAGCAATGGACGCTAATTATTGTTATCCACATAGGAGTATAGATATTTGTGAGACAAATTAATATTGTATTGACCACTGTATAACATTATTTTTACAAAATTAAGGGCTAAATCCGAATTTATATAAATCGAAACTATATAAAGAATACTCAAACATAACCGAAAAAATTAGATCAACTGTAATAAAATATTAAGCATGCAGGTTAGTGAAAACATAACATCACTGCATTATTAAAATACAACAAAATCATTAAATAAATTAAACTTGTTTAATTATGTGCCAGATGAAAACTCAATAAGTAATATGTCCTGACAAACTGATCTGGTCTTAAAGGTGGTAGGTCTCTCATATAGGTATGTGAGAGGACGCCTGGATAAGTACCACCACAATATCTATTTCGCCCGCCAAACAGTAATGTAAATGCACTGCTGTATTTCAGTTTGAAAGACTGGACATATTTAGACCTAATATGTTATGTCTCAGGATCGTTAGCGCGGGGGAGTGCCAAGATTTGCTTTGCAACTCATGGTGTTGTTTGGTTTTGCTATTGTCCATGAGCAGTCGTATGCCATGAGGTGAATAGCATGCTCGTCTCGCCATTCAATACAAGTAAAATAACTAAACTGGACTACAAAACATCCTATATATTATTCGCTAAAAATATATCCAGTTCATGCCTCGTTGCAAATAACTTGAAAAAAAATAATGTACGCACTGCTGTCGGAAAACCCTGTAGTGGTACCAATTAATATTTTCACGTCTCCACGAATTTGTTTACAACGAATGAAAACGGAAATGTTTTTCATAAGCTGTATGACACGCGAGCATTGGTTGTTAGTTGTTGCCGTCAAGTCCCTACTAGCGTTCCACGGCACTACCGGCTCTACAAAGGTAATGAGCCAGTTATTTCAGTCTTTTGTTTATTTACAAAATATCACTCCGTTTGAAGGCGGACCATCAAAATGAGTCGTAAAGCTGAAAATTCCATAAAAAGTCGTGTTGATGACCTCCGTAATTGAACCTCGCTCTTTGTAGCAGAGACAATGGACGGAACCCTGCGCTTTGATTCTATTGATTAGAAAAAATAAGTCAGTGAGACAAACGACTCTCAATGAACGCGCTAGTCGCTGTGTGTTCCGTTTTGTTCTTTTAGACTATAAATCGACTATTATCTAAGATTAACCGATGTAGGCACTCATTTGTATCAATCAATTGGAATGGAAAAGTAATCTGGGTCTAAGGATTTATGTGCAAAATGACCATCCGACTATAGAGCACGACTTTCGCCTCTGACTCTGCATTGCTTTGAGATTTGCGCCTAAAGTCGCAAATAAAGTATAGTGTTATTTATCACATCATAGGTTTGTATGACCAAATGCTAAAATGCTTTGAATTTTTTTTTTGTGTTATTTGGGAACTCTTTGTTTAGATTCGGTTATTTCAGTTGCACGAAATACTACTATTTATAAGATTATCATATAGCGAGCAACGTCACAACGCTGACCTAAATTCCACAAAACGAAGTTTAAGTAACTTCGTTCATACCATTAAACATTATCAGACGAAAGAAAGTACATAATAAGCAAACCGGTGTATCACCCCACCTCGAAATAATTGTAAAATTGAACGACAAAGAAGTTCCCATTGGGAGAAACTATTAAGCATGGTGTAGACAAGAAACAAATCTCGACAAAAGAGTTAGAGCGAATACTGAGCAGCGAACACCCCTCGCGCCGAATGTAACCCGAGACGCACTCGCACTCGTTTATCTGCTGTCGAACAATTATTGAAGCGTGAAAAGCACCGTCCTCCTATTATTTACACAGCGTTTTGTAATGCGGGCGTACCGTTTTTGAAAAATATCGCGTTTCCATGCACACTGCATAGTGACACGCCGTGTGCGCCATGCTTTATAGCCGTTGTAGTGCATTTAATGTCGTTTACTCTAATTACGAATTATTAGCGGATCAAATGTTTAATTATATTAATTAAACAGAAAAGGACGCTTGGTTATTACATTTGCGCGCACCTATTTATAAGTATTTTACTTCTTTTCTAAATTTAAAACATAGTTAATAAATTATTTTGTCAATAAAGTTATATTATTTTCAAGTTATCTAAAAGAAAAATTATAGGTCATCAAGAAAAATTTTTTTTATAACTTCCGCTAAGATAATATCGCATTATAATTATTACGATAACGGTCTAGAAATGTCGCAAAAGGAATTATAGAATTGGGAAATGTTTTTAATTACTTCAATTAGAACTTAATAAAGTTGTAATTTTGGATAAAATATAAATTACTTTAAGTATACAAAAATATTTGAAAAGCATTGTAAGCTAACTGCACTTGTGTATCTAATTGACACCGTCTGAATTAATCGTACCTATAGCCTTTATAATCAAACCATATCATCAAAACAAGCCTAAAAAATATAAAACTTCTCAAAATACCAAATTAATACTACTAATTACAGTCAAAAAGGGCAAACATAAAAAAATGTTAGTTTTAAAAATGTTTTTGTCGATACAATCAGTGGAATCGTAATGGTGGAAACATGTCAATACACATTAGAAGGAACGAAGGCCGCCCCGGAGCAACGCCGGCTCCGCGTTCCACATTCAAAACTTATTCTATTACATGTATTTTATTTTTAAAAATGTTGCTGGCCGGCAAATAACATGTGGCCAATTATTATTTAAATTTAGAATTAGATTAACTTAGCTCTTTTATTTTATTTTAAAGAACATTTTACGTCGTGGCATTGAACGCATTACATTCGAATATAGCTTTCTCATTTTTGTTTAATAAAATAAAAACAATATTACTGTATAATACGTGGTTAGATACCTATGTTTTATTTAGGTATGTCAGAATTAATTAGCAATTAAACTTTTAAAAGTTCAGTTGTAATCGATATAAATATGTATGAATGGTTATTTGAATTCGATGGACTGCAAATATATAGGAATTACAATGAGAGCATTGTCTACTTATTTCCTATTACGGTTATATTTAATGAGTTAAATACGTTAAATAACATAATGAAGTAAATTAAAAATTTATGCAACAGTCACAATTATAAGTAAAATAATCATAAATGGAGTAGGCTAAAATATTAACTAATCGAAGCAAATTTTTGGATTAAACATAAACTATAACTTTCAACATCAGATTCAACGTTTCCTATTAAACTCAAATGTGTTAAATGTAGCGAAATCCGTCCATCATCGTCTATTAAGGTATATATTTTTTGATATGACAAAAATAAAAAAACCACAAACAGGTAATGACATCATCAGCGAAGTGGCGAGCTAACGTGATTTAAGTTCAAACAAAAATATGAGTCAGTCGGGGCCGGCCGTTTCCGCTGCCAATAAACAAACGGCGAATATCCTCCGCGCGGCAATATAGCACCAAAACTCAAGTTTACGCCTCCCAAGCGCGCACTTGAGCGCATTACATTTTTAAATCGCACTGTGTGTAAATGCATTAATGAAGCCGATATAGGCCTACCGCCCGCCGCCGCGCGCCTTCGACCGCCACGTTTTTTAATCTAACTTTACCGTTTGTAAAAATTAGTATTTAAAAATTCACACCGGAGCCGCTAATTAACGGCCACGTAACCCTTCCGTCGCGGGAGCGCCGCTTTAAAATTTAACCCCGAGGAAATATTTGGTGCGTATTAAAACGTTAAATATTAATGCAACGCGGCCGGTGCCACCGCTCAGTGCTCACAACCCGCGGCCTCCTCAACATCACTTTAGATTTGGGCATCGCATCCACAATAAAAGTGCAATTGCATCGCACTGACACCGGCGATGCCAGGAATGCAGGTAACCCGACACAACGCGTAGGCCTACATATTGTACTTTTCACCACTTTAATGCTCTACGGCATACAATGAGATCCAGTTATAAAATAATTTATGTGCAAATTAAATAAGAACTTTTATGGGATTCACATAATTATTCCAGTATTACTTGAAAAAAATAAAGAGCACTAAAAATCGCGTAACTACTAGTCAATTACGAAAGGGGAATAAATAGAAATGCAACATAAATTAAGAAACAAAATATTTATAGGCAATAAAAGAAACTCAATATTCCAAATGCAGTTTGACAAGATCCAACGGGAGGGCAACATAGGTGAGGAGGTGGTAGATACGGGGCACAGAGTGTGTCGCGTGCGGTGTGGGCCGATGTGGCGAGTGGCGGAGTGGTTGTTGTTGACAACACGTACCTTGCGGTGGTGCAGTCCTTGTAGAGCACGTCGAAGTCCTTGCAGGAGAGCAGCTTGCAGCGGTTGACGCCCGGCTGGATGGCGCCCAGGCCGCGTAGGATGCGCACCTGCTCCACATTGCACACGAGCGGCACTATGTCCAGTCTTTTGAGCTTGGTGTACACCGTGTGCAACCCGCCCACCAGATGTTTGAGGAACAGCTCGAAGGCCTGCGGCAGGCACAGCATGGTGTCGCCTTGGATGATGAAGGCGGCCACCTTCTGTCCGCGGTAGTCGACCAACTTGCACTCGTTGGCGGACGGGTCGGAGGTGGAGATGGGCGGCGGGCTGCCGTAGCGCGGCGGGCCGTGGTGGTGCGCCGCCGCCATGAGCTCGAGCGGCGAGTGGTGCATCATCTGCAAGGAGCCCAGCAGGCCCAGGCCCGGCGGCGGCAGCGGCAGGCGCGGCGCCAGCAGCTGCGGCGGGCTCAGCGCGCGCGCCGGCGACGCCGCCTTCACCCTCGGCGAGCCCCCGGAGGAGCCGCTCACCTCGCTCGCGGTCGACGCTGAGTCCACGGCGGACTCCATGCTCGAGAACTGACTACGCGCGCATCACACGCCCGTCGTGCGCGCCGTGCCGCGCAACAATAAATAAAAAGCCCCGGCGGAACGAGGGCGCGGCCGGCCGCCCCGCCGCTCCCGCGCCATTGGCGGGCGGCCGGCGAGCGCGCGCTGCCATTGGGCGTCCGCAGCGCGCCGGAGTCTCCGCCTCTTTTTTCGTGGCGTTGCGTGGCGAACTCGCGAAGAAACGTTCCTGTTTCTTTTGAATGTGGCGCGGCGTGGCGGCGTGGCGGCGCGGCGAGCGGCGTGGCGCGGCTCCGAGCTGTGTCGCCGCCGGCAGCGCCGCGACACCCGCGCAATCGATATACATGTAGCGATGTATCACCACCGCCACCGACTCCACCATCCAATACACATTTTTATGAGTTCACTAATATTACCTGCATACCAATAATTCTATATGCAAGAAGTTACTGGAAGTCTGATTCAAGGCAACAATAACATAGTTAACGTACACACTTTCAATTAAACTTGTGATGGATGCGAAAAACTTGTTCGTGAATTATTATTACCCTGTATAGCTGACATAACGAGTACTAGTAATTACTTGAATGCTCTTAGCAATACAATGTTGCTTCCTTTAGAAAACAATATTTAAATTCAATGTTTCTTTTCTAGAATTAAAGTAATTTTTATTATTAAGAATAGTTAAATGACATCAGTTACATAAAATTTCACCGCAAAATACGTATTTAAAAATCTTTGGTAGAGTCGAATAAAACAGACGACGTTCTCAATTCATAAGGTTTTGCTATACTAAAGAAATTAATTAACTTTCTTCAACTTTTAAGCCTCATTAGCTACCATAATGGAAGTAATGAGGAAATGTTGTTACATTTTTTATGGGCCGCGAAATATGAAAAATTATTGCTCTATCAATTCCTTAAAGTGACATGAAATTCGATGTAGGTACTTAATACATTTTTTCAAACGGTTTCGATTGTTAGTATCCATTTCCAAAAGATTTTTATTGTTCTATGTTTTTTGTGGTATTGATAATAGCTATTATCTACTTACTTAGATAATAATCGCAGACAATAATAACTTTGTAAACTAAGGATTTAACTTCCCAAAACATACGCTCACGCCCCTATCTCCAAAGGGATAGGCAGATATGTCACTTGTGGCACCCACATTTCTCTTAGTTATTAACGTGTCGAAATGAAGAATAAGCCTGTCGCCATGCTTTGCTCTACGTCTATAGATACAAAACTATCGAATAGCAGAATTCTAATAAGACGGTAATTCCGGTATGTATGTAGTGGTTATGTAACTTTAATATAAATAAGGCTTTCTTAACTAAACAATAAAAACTAAGTAACGCAATGATTTTTATTATGTCAATGTTGTGATGGTCTTAAATCTAAATGACTATAATTAATATAACATTAATCGTATAGTTTTTGGTCTTAGTAAATTGTAGGTTACCATTGCAAATTGCTTTTTCGAATACAAACATAGATATAAATAAAAATATTTTACTTTACTCAATGCTCTTAAAAAAATTGTCGCGAATTACTAACTTAGACAAACTCACCACGTTTAACGCAGGAAATAAAGTGTTTACTGACATAATAAACCACTATTATCATTATTAATAATATAGACAGGAATGCAAGCAGATTGGAATAAGTATAATTACATTTTAGATTCGCATAATTAATTAAACAATAATCTCTTCTATTTAAACTCTATGAAAATATATGTGATCAAATATTTCACATGTGAATGAATTATCTTTCCATTAGAACGTAATTTATTAACTTTTCATAAATTCAAAATAATAAATAGTAAAGAGAAACAAAATCATACAGCCTTAGCCGTGGTATAAATTAATTTAAAATTACTTCTTATTTTGTTTCCATCCAGTTTTTGGCTTTATAAATACTGTCTTGTACCTATTTAACGAAAGGAGGTTCTACAGTATTTCTTTAATTGAATACTTATCTTGTAGTTAATATCTAATATTGTTGTTGAAACTAATTACGTTATATATTTGTGGAACGAAATCAATATTTTTGTATAGTTTCACGTAAAATAAACTATAAACATTTATAAAAAGATCCATTGATTTAAACCGCGATTCATTCAAGATTTTTTGTAGGTTGCGTCGCTCTTGTTTGGAGGCACTACGAATGTTGACGCCGCGGTGACAGGTTTTCAGTTACATCATAACAAGTATACGAGGTTGAGCAGTTATCGGTCAAACTCTGAACCTACTTTTAATACCAACACTATTTTTATTTATTTAATATGTGAGTATTGAATAAAGAATTCAGAATTCGACTTCCTTAGTTGTATTATGTAAAAGTAATCCTTTTTAGCAATAAACAAAGACACTAATGATACTTCTGCTTACCCCGTCGGGTTTTTTTGATTTTGGATTTGATTTAAAACCTAATTTAGTTTTGTCTTCTTCGCTCGAGCTGAATCCAAAAGTCGTTCGAAAGGGACAAAACATTCGATAACTAAAATAGGTTTTAAAACAGTTTATTAAGAAGGCATATATTTATTTGTATTTTATAAGAATCTGTACATAAGTGGTAGAATGTTCATGTCCTCCCGTATATTGAGCTCCTAAAGGTTGGTAGAATACCTGTCATAAAAACACATGGAAGTAAGCAAGTTCAGTTTCGGGTCCGACTATGTATATCCGATTCGAAAAAAGGCGATATAGTTGTAATGACTATATTCGGACAGCACTGTACGCAATACCAGGTGTATTTTAGTCGTTTAAGTAGTTTAAAATTATATCTTCGTGAATTAAACGATTTATACTGATATTTTTACATGTGTATTTGAATAGTTTAAAAATGTATATAAGTTCGTGAATTAAAGGATTTGTAATTTGTACTGATATTTTTACATCTGTACCGGTTTATCGGCTCGTATACGTCCGACTGTAGGACACGGGCCTCCTCTACAATCGAGAGTACGGTAGAGGGTGGTTAGGCCATATATTTTTTATATTTTTACATACCGGGGGGCTTTTGAACTAAAACATCTTAAAAATATTAAAATATCGGTATTCATTGGGTTTTAAATTAGGTCGTATATTGAAAATTTTTCACATACACAATTATTTCTATAGGTTAGTGTTGCGGTTGCAATAAAAAGGGGGTCCAAAGTGTTGAAACAATAGAGATCTCGACAACGACGTTCAAAACTTGGCGATACCACCGAAAGCCACTCGAACGGGTCCCGACTGGACAACCAACTTACACTTCACCTTCAACCACAAATGCCACACAAATGTAGACTCTACTGCAACAAACTAAAATTCAGTGATTCTTACGCGAGTATCAAGTTATAATTGCCATTCCCATACCCTTTGTTCAAGATGTTTTTCAATGATTATTCTTTATAAAAATAATTCTCTTTACACAGAGTTCCAATGTTTAATGGACACTTGGATCGTTTTCTTAGTGCAAGCGAACTCAGTAAGTGCGTTTGTTTAAGTTTTTAATATTACAATACAGTAGCTACTACACATAAAACGTTTTTGTTCACTGTTCAGACGATATACGCTTGTTTTTGTAAATTTGTTTCTTTTTTGCCTCAATGGTTCCATGGCAGCGTACTGGTTATAATATGTGAGGTTGTGGGTTCAATTCCGGAGCGGGCATTCCATTTTGTGTAATTATATCCCACAAGACAAGACAGTAATTGTATAGACAACCTAATAAAGATTTGGATGGTAGAAGGAAGCGCTTTGGCAAAGGACACCGTGATTGCGAATACCTATCTCTCCTCGCTGGGTTTGATTCCCAAATAATTTAAAAGGCACATCCTTCGGCGTTCTAAACTACTTAAATGTAATATGAATATTGGCCATTTACAATTGAAATATTATCTACAAAAGTGTTTTTTAATTACTGTTGCCTTAAGTTACTTATTTACTCTGTCACTATAAATTTGTAAAAAAAACTGGAAAAGTAGCATAAAATCTAAACTAAACTGCGCAGTATTTTTGAAATCGCAGTTTAACTAAAGTACATATGTACAAACGAGAAGATTTGTGCAGGATTATCAATCATATTTCAAAGATAATGACGGTGACACAACGCAATGATTAAGAAATCAAGAACAAAGAACATTGTTATCTATATTTACGTACTGAAACGGCGCACATAGCTGGAATGGTCGCCATTAAATATGTTTTATGTGTCAGCTTAAGGTGAATACGGAGATGTTTTATCTAGCTTTTTGCATTATTACACTACAGTGTTCTCTTTAGAAATTCATAGTTTTCGTACAAAATGTGTTTCTCGGTAGTAAAAACACTTAAGTTATTTTTAGATATACTTAATTGATTGCCGCGCTATAAATTTTTAAGGCCGTTTTGTGTGGCAAAACAAATTGTTTCTTTTTTAATTGACTCGAACGTAAGTACATAGTACTAACAACAGCAGTGTAAATACTCCGTTTCGGTTTGAAGAATATTGTAGCCAGAATAGCTACTGGACATATTAAGGCTTAATATCATATGTGTCAGAATTACGAACGCAGTGAAATGCCAAGCATTGCTGGCAATTCATGGTGTTGTTTTGTTTTGCTACTTTCCGTGAGTGGTTGTGTCGCTTACCAGGCAAATGACTCGCTCTTCTCACTATTAAAAAAAGTTACAGAAAAAAATATGGCATTCGTTTTCATAGTTAAAAACACTTTCACACGAATTAATTGAAAAAGTCACGAGAAAACCAAGAAAAAATATAAAATACTAAAAGAAATATCCATAAACAAATTATCATTAATTATTCTTGCGGTAATACAAACAAAGCTTCATTAGCTAGAGTGATTGTTAAGAGTTTCACCTTTACAGCGCGAGTGTTATCTGCATACAGAGCGCGGAATATTTCCACCCACCAGATAATCTCCACTTCTCATTATCGGACAAACAAATTAACGGTATATAACCACTTGTTATCGCATCTGCAATCCTTCGCCGACGTTATATGAATTTACAGAAAAAATTATATACTTGTAATATTGTGTTATGTGTGTATACTTATACAATGTATGGGATGTTGTGTTGGAGTTGGGCGTCTTTCTTAGCCTTAGGGAATAGAGGCACAGAGTAATATATCTTTACATTTCAAGAGTTGTTAGGGGGTAATATAACCGACGTATAAGAAACCTGCATATCAAAGCGATACAGAAGAATTTCTATAGTATGTAAAAGTCCGCCAATATGCACCACGCCAGCGTGGTGGACCATACGGCCTAACTCCTCTGAATCCTACGCTCAATTGTAGAGGCCCGTGCCATACAGCGGGCCGTATATGAGCTGATACAGGATATTACCAACCAGTTAACAAAGTAGAGTCACATATACTAATTGGAATTGACAAAAAAAAATTGAGTGATATCATTCACAAGAGTTATTCTAAACAAGCCTAAAAGTTTTGGTTTAGAAAATCTCTCTTTTACATATAATTCCGCTTATATAGTAATTTGACCAAGAATGATGTGTATAACATATAAATAGCGGACTGTAGAGCGAGTAATGAAGAGCAAAAACTCTACTTTATTCTGTTTATTGTTTTTGTTCATATTTGTGTCAAATAAAGATTTAAATACGAAATAACAACAATTTAATTTATTAGTCGCCTTTTGTCCATCCTCTCCACTTTTTATATGAAGTCTATGTAACGAAAAGAGCAGAGATGAAGTGAGGAGAGTTGGTATAAATGATAAACTATTTTGGGTTAAACTTGAATTTCTTTTAACATCTATTAAAATAATGAAACAAAAATTGCTAAATAAATATCCAAGTATTTTACACATTTCATTTATAAAAATGAACCAACCCGCACTAGGCCAGCGTGGTGGACTATATGGCCTAACCACTCTCAATCATATTCTCGATTGTAGAGTAGGCCCGTGCCCTGCAGTGGGACGTAAATGGGCTGATACAGAATTTATAAAAATAATAGCACCATTATAAAGAGGTTGTTAAAATGGTTGTAATAACCAAAATGAAAAATAAACAGGATATTCAACACAAAATATTTTAATCGCCTACAACTTGGTTATTAGCATAATATTCATAGAATTAGTGCAGTACTTATAAAATACGTAGACACTGCTCTTTATTAACAACTTACTTTAGTCGCGTTGTTTCAGGGAATTCCTTAGCCCAAGTGTTTTACAGTCGAAAAGCTTTTTAACATTAATGGGTATTGCACCCTTAGTAGACAATAATAACTAAAGTGATATTAAAAACACTTGGTTCGTAGCATTGGTGGTAGGTCTCTCATAGATGAGTAGCCGACTGAGCTGGTTTTTTTTTTTTTTTATTTATTTAACATGATTACAATAAATAAAGTTACTGTTTAAGTAGATATTTTAGCATTTATCACACAATGGTTTATGCATAATACTATCTATCTACAACAAGTCAACAAGTATCCCGTCCAACAGCAATATAAATGCACTGTTGTGTTCTGGATTCAAGAACATTGTAGGTAGAGTAAATACTGGACTTATTGAGACTTAACATCTTATGTCTCAGGATGCGAGCGCAGTGGAATACTAAGCATTGATATGTAATTCATCCCACTTAACTGCTAAGGCACCGTCGTATCCAAAAACCCTCCGGAGCTATCCAAAAGAGAATTAAAGGACAGTAGTCACAGGGTACAAACTAGGCAGAGCATCAAGTGTGGATCCAACCAGATGGATACGAATATTACCTCCAACTTTAGAGTTTTCACCAATCTCACTGACCAAATTAAACACACCTGGAAAGCTTTTACTTCAAGTCGGTTCCTTGTGAGACAGTGATACCGACCTGGACGAGCCGATACATTCTTACACCAACTTAAAAGAACTACAAGGCTCTCTCTATACTTGGGTACCTACTTTAAGTATATTAAAATAGTCTAATGATTCTAAGAAATTGCAAACTTATAAGAAATTAAATTCTCATAAGACGAAAAGGTTCTTATAAGATAGCAAAAATATTATTCAAAGACATGGGATAAGTCAGTGTCTATGTCTTGCTACTTCATCTTAATTGAGGTGATGAATCTCTGTAAGACTCAACAAGAACCAAGTAAATCTCATCAATACCTACATATTGATTGTACGGTTAATTTTAGGATTAGCCCGCAAAAACTATGAGTAATAAATTGTCTTCGGCGAGCAATAAATCGGGCTCAACATTGCGAAGCTGCAACAGACTGCGCATACTCGTTAAACTTTATTTTTATATTAAAGCCGTAACTTTAGGACGCGGCGCCCAACAACTGTAATCCCCGGTGCGAAACTGTACGTTTCGCCTATATTTATGCGTATCGACCAGATGTAATGACATTTATAACATACACATTTGGATTGGATGGAGTACAGGTTATAGTTTATTTTTTCCGATAAGTCTGATAGGCAAATGCTATTGGCATATCGGCCTCCCTTAGACTTACGAGTAGGATGAATTTCTAATAGCTTAGCGTCGATGCTCAAGAATAAGATAGATCTAAACTGTATCATGTTAAATAATATTTAAATTAAAAAATTGATTTCCGATTTCCACTTTCTATTCTGCAATTTATCATCTAGACAATATTTATTAAAATAGCAAAAAAGCTCAATATACACTTCATAACAAGGTAAGCTCATACCTTACTATAGGAAAAATACAAAACAACATTTAAGTTGTAAAACAAAATTTTTGCGTACACTAAAATAATGGAATAGTACAACAGCAATACCACAGGCTATAACCCAATTAATTACGTTGCTTTTCAGTGCACCAAAGTGCAGTAAATAATGCAACCAATAGTACGTGCGCGGAGTCGCAGGGCTCGCCGATCGGGCCGTTTCATGCATTTAGTGGTTGTTCCAACTAGGAAATTAAATTTGTTCACAATGCAAGGCACCGCGCAGCTCTTTCAATAATTTATGTTTTCGATAATTTGCTCTCGTTGTTTTGGTCCCGCTAGCGCTAACCAAGAAGGTTTGTGTGTGCTGTTTAGTATTTATGACTGCAATTTACCTTCTTTTTGTATGTCTTATTTCGAGTTATTTATGGTACACGTATTAATTGCACTCACATCACTTATAAACACCATTAATATTTTCCTAATCGTATTCAATTTAAGAAATGGCCAATCAATTAAATGGTTGGAATATTGCTTTACCTACGCTCATATTCGAAATTCGAAAGTACTTAGCTCTACCTCTCCGAATGTTTGATAAACTAATCGGGATGAAACTTTGATTCAGGTAACCTAGAATCTCGAGATGAATACCTATAAAATGTAACCTTTCCGTGACTTAGTTTTACGCCCACATTAGTTTGAACTCTGTCATCAAAGTTCTTTATATACAGAAATAAAATCTTAACATCAAGATTAATCTATAAAGATAAAGGACAACGAGCAACGTTGAAAGAAACCGTGTTTTTAACTTTTTTATTTTGACATACTCAATTTAAAATATCAATTGATACGTACGTCATGCAGTTAAAATTGAAACGTTTTCACTCGAACTAGTCGACGCCATAGCACCATCAACTTAATGGGCCCTGCAAACTATGGTTTAGCATTGCAACTGATTCCATTTTTCTCTATCGGAACCATGCTAAATTGTTATTGTTAAACATTTATTTTAAGCGACTTATTTGTTCAAACTAAATTGTTGTATATTTGCTTGACATAGATTAGTTAGTACATAAAATTGAAACTGAATGGAAGTAGAAGATATTACATTAATGGTGGACTCACGTTATAATCGGAATGTTGCAACCTACAAATTGAAAAAACAAAAAATATTTAGTTTCTCAAATCTGCAACGAGTCGACATGATACGTAGGAACTCAATGTCTCCCATAACTACGACTTATCATTTCAAGATCTACAATTACTTGTTCAATATTTTTAGAATTGCAAGAACAAAAACACAGATTGCTGAAAGGCCATGTAATTTCATTCAAAGAGAATAAAACTCCCTGAGGGCTGCAAACCAACTGCAATCAGCAAGGACATTTCACACTAGTGGCTGGTGGGATAAAAAAACGCAAGTGTCATCAGTTTACCGCGTGTTTAGAAGGTGTGATTGAAGTTCCACTTTCCACTTCGCTTTGAAGTGTCCCGCGTTGCTTTTGATGTATAAAACATACGTCTCTCAGTATGAAACTGTCTGCCAATATTTACACAGCTCTACACCGGTTCCCACATGTGAAACTAACCTGGCTGCCGTTACGTACTGCTTGCCTAAGAATTCTGAATCCTGGCAAAAATATTTTTAATTCATGAAAATATTTTTAGTAAATGTCTTGAGTGATAATGATGATCTAAATATAAACTATACATGGAAATCTTATATTTATACTAAAACCTTATACATAATTTATATCCAAGAAAATTTAAAATACTTTAAAATTATGTTTGACAATTCAACAAAAATCAAATTATCTTTGAACTGGCCATTCTGATGATCTGAATGAATACTTTATTTATTACACTTATACCTTTTTTTTTCAAGCAGATCCTAGAATACTTGTCATTTGTACATTTACGAACAATATTTTTGGTAATGCGTATAAATATAGAGTTCTTAAGATTTAACAACAAACTGATTATTATCGCAAAAGTGTCTCTGGTGCCGAAATGCAATGAGCTTTACCAATGAGGCAATTTATTTATGTAAATAAATTAACACAATGTAACATATTTATTAATAAAGCGGAGTAAATGCACAAAGGGGAGTGTTTATTAAATGTGTATTTATCCCCTTACCGTGGCAACACTTCAGCCTACTTTAAGATCCCAGAATAGGCATCCCTTATGGCTCCGAGGGGGTACATGTAACATTTTTTTCCCAGTTTTCAACACTTCACGCTCGGTCTGTCTTTTGATTCAATGGCTGTGTAATGTGGTGTTGCTGCATTTATTTTGCACTCTCGCCTTAGTGATGCCAGTTTATTTTGCATTCTCTTGGTGTTGCCAGTTATTTCCCAACGCTTTGAAGTCAAAGCCCTTTTGACTTTGCAAGGCTTAGTCGGCGCTGACCGCAGTGCAGAATGAATGATACTTTTTACGCTGAATAGTCTTGTGTGGAGTTTTTTTCGTTGGCCACTACTTTTTTTAGCTTTGTGTACGCTGGTTCACACATATTTTCTAAGACTGGCTATGAAACTGTTAGAACATTTTGCTTGTTTATGGTTATAGTTTATAGGAAATGTGCAATGATAAGTAGCCGCTGGCGATACAAACCGATGCATGTAATTAGGTCAACGATAACATTTCCATATTGTAGCCGATGTTTATTTGCATCAAACGAGTGGTTTTAAAAGCCTAATTCGCTCTGTAGTGTATCATAGCTTGGTTTGCGGAGTTAAATATTCACACTTCCTAGAATTTACTTTGTTATAATTGCCGATCATAGTATTCGCACTTAGCATTTCGTACCGATGGCAAATATTCATTGAAAATGGAGCATAGAACTTCGTAATGAACGCAATAGTTATAACAAAAAGTTGTTTCTGTTTACGTTATCGCTAATAGATATAATCCACTGGGCTGAATATGGTAACTCAAAAAAAAATATTATAAGGTCTGGTGCAATTCCTAGGTTTAACTACATTCGCAAGAATTAATTGTATCTGTAGGTAGGTAAAACCATAGATAATACACTATATAGGACATAGATGAGCAACTCTTCAATATATTTGAGGAACAAAAATTTACTCAGCTGTGTACGAGATGTCGCTGGAAATATTTTATTTTAAATAAAATCCGCCAGATGGTGCAATTGTGCCTTTATAATTTCCAATAATTTATAAAGAATGATGGGGTCATGGCAATTTGGCGCCACCACGCCGCGACGTCAGTTTATCGTATTCTGTCCCAATCTCACAATTGGAAAAAAATTAAATAATGCATCCAAAGTAGCATTTCCAGACACCTCCTAGGTGACATTGTTATTGTAGAAATATGCAAGTCAAATAAAACTAAATCGAGAAGCAAGTATCAAAATCCAGCAATAGGAAGCCGAGGTCAAACGCAGAAGATATGAAACAAGTCCAGTTAAAAGCCAAAATCGTAAAATTATAATAATTGAATCCGAGTAACACGCACACGAAAGTTTTCGAGAAAATTGTGTAGCTGTCAATTTATGACACAAATTGTAAAGAGGCGGTATGAATTTAAAAATGTAAAGTAACTAATACTATTTTTACATTAATAAATTAAAAAGAATAATATTGTTATATTAATAATAAGTCAATTAATTATTTTAAACTAACAGTAGTTATTATTATTTTTAGTTTTATTATTTTTTTGGCACTCAAAGCGCCATCTATTAATACTTTAAATAAATAAATCATCTTGTTTTTTAAGCCTAACGTAAGATGGCTCTAACTAGTACCATAGGAATAAATTATAAGGGAGTTTCACCCCCATGGGTAAAACCGTCAATAGGTAGAAATAGATAGCTCCATACATCTATACCCTAAATAAAAACAAATGTTCCTACTAGTTTAATGTTAAAGTGAATTCTGTCATGACATATGTCACGTAAGATATTTGGCAGTGTCATAGTGTTGCGGTTGATAGTGAAGTAGCGATACATAATGGGAATAGATGAAAAATTATTCACACTCCCGCGTATTGACTGTACGCATTGACAGGGGCGGGTGAAAGCGTGATCTCTGCTGCCACACAGGGCTGCCGCTACATTATTTTAATTCAAATTAAAAAACTAAATAAAAAAAGTTTCGTCATATGATATAATTTCATTGTTATATCTTTAAAGTACCGTCGCTGTAAGACGTTTTTGTGAGTTGAATTAGATGAATAATTAAATTTACTTATTAGATTTTGTTTGGTTCAGACAATTTCATAGAAATCCAGAATTATTTTAGTACAATCGTGATTTGAATATTTGTATTAATTAAATAATCACTGTTTTTTTACACAATATCGACGATTATTTACCATGTAACGAATCTTTTAAAGGGTTTATTTTGATTCAAATCTTCATTAGTTCACTATCGACAGTAATATTCTCGGAAATTCTGCTAAATGCACTGAAGGAGAGTCAGCTAAAAACCTCTCAACTATATTTAATCTTTTCCAAGATTCCCTAGATTACGTTTTACTTAGAAAACTAAAGGTTTTTACTGTATATTTACTAGTAGATATTTAGCATATATCATGTTTAAACATACAATAACTGGGGACAGTCTTCCATGTACACATTGTGCAAAGACTTTTCAAAAAAAAACAATGCTTGTTTATTGAAACTCATATCCTTGTTTAGAATGTAACTTTTCTCGTGCATTATGCTAAATTTATTGTCACAGAAAAAAAAACATTATTTTAAGACTTAACCGTTCAACCCTAAATAAGCGATGTTTCGGAACGTACCGAAGTAGATGTCAACGCGTGACGCGTTTTAAATGTACCTCCGTGGCTTCATATAATAAATAGAATATTTTTATCGGGAACCCACACCCGCCGCCGGCAAATATTGTATTGTCGATATCTGACTTTGTACTTACCGCACACCTTCTTAGCTGCCTAAATGTGTCAACACTGCCTCTTTAATCTAAAAGGAGTTCATTTGAACCGGGTGTATTCACATATCATAACATTTTATGTAAAGACAAAAGAGTTTAACTAAATTAACTTTCTATTGAAGGCCGGCCGTTGAGAACAAAGAAGTGTGCATAGGGGCGTTATAATAGAACAAGACACGAAAGACAATTCAGATTATCGTTATTTTAAATTTATAGACTTTAAATATTTTACAACAATAAACTGCATAAAAGAACTGTAATTTAAAAGTGTTAGAGCTACTATTGTATAATGTCAATGGTAGCTTCACTTTTAAATCTAATGATTACAGTAAAATTCGGCTGGGTTGATATTTACCCCACAGAAAGATGTGACGCGACGGTTTTGCTGTTGTGCTTAGACCATAAGAGGTTAAAAGTTCAATACTTATTTCCGCTTGCGATCCCTTTTCTTTCCTTTCCCAAATTGACAGTCCAACAAATCGCCTAAGATCCAATTGTTATAGATGTGCAAGTTCATGGATATTATCATTTTGCAATAAGTGAACCGATTACCTGCTTTCCCGACTCGTACAATAAAATAAATGTTTCAAGTTTTGACTTTTCCATAGCACTAGCCAATCTGAATATACATAGTAGAACACAATGTATTCAGAAAGTCAGTCTATTTGGATTTATAACGTACCGCCACCCTCCAACTAAGATCGATTTATTTAGACGCATATATGCGTAAAGCGTTTTATTACAACCCACTATCCATCAATCCGTCAGCTTTCATACCCTTGCCATAAGCCTCATCGAACAAAACAAATACGTTCCTTCAATACAATCAGGTAGTCAAATAAGACGGGAGATAATCTGTCTCTACCGTAAATCGACACGATTTATTTAATTAAAGCGCAGTAATCTGTTAGAAGTCATGAGCACTAGGTGCTGGCGAGACAAATTAGTTCACAACTAGTATTAAATAAGCATTTAATGTGAATTATTTTCTGTTTATTAACCGATCGATTTTTTCACTGGGTTCCAGGTTCTTGATATAGAGACTTTGCTTCCATTCCACTAACCAGGATTGGTATGGAATTTATAATTATTAGGTAAATAATTCAAAAGACTATTAATGATAGATAAAATCGAATCACTACATATTTTCTTTTGACTAAAATGCAGGTTTATAATTAAACATTATGATAATTATAATGCAATATAATTTTAGGGCATATTACCATTATACTTTTAATATATTGTTACTCGCAGATTCAAAGAGCTTGTGAAATTAGTAAAATTTAGAATACTGGCCTATCATTAGTAGTGAAAGTATAGGAATGATGATGGAATTCCTTATAATTATTTCTACAATCACTCATATGCGTATATTTCGGAAAATTAAATTTCAGACAGCAAACCTATAAAAATAAATAAGTATACTTCGAAAGAAATCATTTCACGCAAGCTATTATACAATATTGGAAAGTAAACACATATCACAGTTCAACGTTTTGTTATTTTAAGGATATTCGCACTGGTTCTTATAATGCCGCTGATTCAAAGATAAACACGTCTCCAACAGATTTCATTTGAATAATTGCAATACCGTATCTACAGTGTGATTGAAGGGTGGCTTAAAGCTTTGATTGATCGGCTGCTATGTCGACTAAAGCGCCGCTTTCTTTTAAGTTTCGCACATGCAAAAAATATAGTTGGACTTTTAACAATATCCTTTTGGTTTGGCAGACGAAAAAAACTGACAACTTTATATAAATATATTTAGGTTAAATGCAGTTAAGGTGCATCGACACCACAAGTACATATTTTAAAGCAACGTTTCCTAGTGTTACTCAGCAAAATGTTATTTATTATTAGTACATATTGACGTGTTAGTATTCGGGGTTCACTGTCTGTAGTCGCAGTCTGGATATACCCTGTATGTAAGTAATATTACTTCACTTTTGAAAAACATTTAGTATGTAGTAACAATCGATAACATTGTAAGATAAAGTTACTACCTCTTTGTTAAACTTAGTTAATTTCTATTATTGGTAGTATGGAAGCGATGAGTAATATTCAAGAAATAGTAACCAGTATGTTACCGTGTTGCAATATGTTGTAGTCGCGGTTTGGATGTAGGTACTGTTATAGTACCAACTACATCTAAATGTTTTATATGGTTTGATACGCTCAGAATATATTCTGCTATGAGCGTTTCAGTATATGATATTTAGTTTAAACTCCAATTTCTATATGCAATTTTACAATAGATTAAGATTACAAATAATTTAACTTAATTATGACGAGCCTTTACTAAATAGCAAATCGTTATGTTAACCGGAAAAAGGTCCAGTCGATAAATTCACAGTTTTTATCCCGATCAAAATCGTATCACTGTAATCTTGTGACTTTTGCATTTTATAAAACATCTGAAGTCCTAATTTCAAAAACATTTTCCGGCGAACCAATTTTTTTTTTGTTTTCAGTTTTTGAATACATAGCGGTAATGTTCATATGAGACAACACATTAAAGTTTGAGACCTCGTCCATACTAATCTGGTGTTATTTAGAGACTAAGCCTGCATTTTAGTGAATTTCAGTGCTCCGTAGCGGTATTTTGCATCATACACGGGTAATCTCATTAGTGCAACAATGGTAGCGCCTAATCTGATACGATAGCACAATGCACCAGTTTTAGGACTTAGGACTCGTATTAATTATACTGTAGGATTTTAGTTGTCTATTTCGGCACTTCCATAACAGGGTAATGATAGTGTCATGATACGAGTGCGAATCCAGAGTTTAGGTAGATTATCGAAATTGTGTGTCTAATGTATTTTCAAGTACCGATTAGTAGCCTAAAAATGTAGGTATTCTCATTCAAACATACGTTTATTTTATTGTGAACTTAATAATAATTAGTAAAAATATATGAATACTGAACAAAAGAAACCATTATCGTCTCACCAAGAGTAATTCGCTTCTGTGCGCGGGAAAATGGATCTCAATATTTCAACGATTACAAATAACACCGAACATGGCCGAGAGCAACAAAAACCGAAATGTTGCCACACAAAAAATATTTAAAATTCCCCGAGGAAATGGCTACTCGAAATGCGTAATTCGACATAGCGATCCCCGGTCACCGGCTAAAATGTAAAATGGCTCCCTTGCATTTTTTCCTAAGTGCCATAAAATATGACATTTATTACGGTCAGATCTGCCTCAACCACTATTGATAGGCAAATGAGAGAGTTTTTTAAAAGAAAAACGATGTCTGCTTTTTATGTGTTCGCTGGATAAGGATGTTTCAAGTTGCGACTCGCGTCGCGACTTGCTCATAATGGCCGCTCTTTTTGTCTTACAAACTGTTGCCAGCTGTTTGTGTTCATAACACTGGAATTCAAAGCAAATTATTGCATAAATTCATCTTATGTCCTTTATATTCCGTTAACTGAGATAGGAGACAAATTACTTTGACCTTCGTTTCCAACAATGCCATGACAACTTCATTGTTTCCACTTTCCATGATCTAAAAAGCTGTAGTTGCGTCTTGATTTTTATGTTTATGAGTCATAAACTTACTTAAAATAATTGAATAAATATATTCAATTATAATTTGTAGGTCCAATTTATAAAACTTGCAAATGTAATATTTCTTAAATACAATTATTTAGAGCTTAATGTCACCTCTCTGTATTCCATAAAATACGAAAGAATCTCAAAATTAAGCTATCATTGAAGATAAGAGTAATAACTCAAGGAATAGGTCAAGCACAATAGTGAGTGCCACCGATAATCGTATATTAAGGCCCTTATCCCTATGAGAACCTTTGCGACAATGGAAAGGAATATAACGTCGAAAAGTGGCCACATAAAAATGACATACGGTTCAAACGACGCTGGTTTAGATAGGAAAAAATTGCGGCAGTTACCGACAAAGGATTGTAGCACTATTTTAAAATGTTTCTAGTCACTTTTAAACTTCGATAACGGCGTCGTATTTTTCAGTTCTATTGACTGTAACGTACTGTCAAAATTGTGTTTTTAAATGTTGTTATTTTTTTACTTATAAAAAAGAAAATGTATACTGATAGTAGCTTTTATAAATATATACGCCTTTAAAACCTTCATCCAATCAAAAGTTGTTTTTGAAATGAAAAGCTGCTAAATATTTATCTTTATACCTAGTATTTATTGGTTAAAATAAGAACCCCTCGTAAATATATTTCTATTGCATCAGGCATCCAGATTTTTATTACTACTGTGCAAAGAATTTTATAACATTGAAATACGAGTGAGTGTAGCATTTTTTCGGCCCCATGTTAAAAATCACATCTCACATCAGGTGGCAAATGCGAAATCGTAATAAAACTATTCGCATGATATGTAAAGTAGCCATAATATTGAAAACTCCCAAAGTCCATCAATAAATGTGACGCTGTGTGGGGAACACTCGCCTTATGTTATGATATTTCGTGACGTGCCCTAACTTGTATCGATAGTGGAAAATTGGCATAACTACATTCACTGTGCACTGTTTGAATTGATTTATGTTTTGACAAACTGAATAGTTCAAAAATGTGTTTGGAATTTGTTTTATATACTGATATTATATATTATTTCGTGTTTGATTTAAGTTAAAGAGCTTTAGAATTTTGACTGATGATTATCGATATAATTTTTATCAGTTAATTTTTAAAAGAGAAAATACTATGTGCACCGAATTAAGTAATTCAGTAAGAGAAGTTGATGGCAATATTATTCTTTTGCGATTAGGTATTACCTTTCCTCGTAGTATGTGAATATATGTATTAAAGCTGATAACATTTCACTAGTAGCACCTGTATATCCTTGAATACCCAAATCATTTAATGCAATAAACAATTCATCCATATAATATTATTATATATATAAGTATTAAAATAAGATAGATAAATATAAACCACCTAACTCAATGATCCAATTAACACTCAACAATTAAGAAATACCTTCGTGTAAATAACTACTGAATAATGCATCTGCTACATGAATTGTGAAAATTATTTATTGTCTCTATTTTATCGACAACAAGATCATAAATATTGTCGCATCACTGAAGCAAGACGACATGCGTCAAAACGCACCGGCCGCAACTATCAAAGAGAAATCTTTTCCGTGTATCAATAACGCCGATCGTGGCGTCGACTAGACACATTGCGCTCTTTTGTGTCCGTACTCCGTCACGTGACGTAATGTTGTGCCATGTCGATAATATATCTATACTACACTACATAGGGCATTGACAACGGTGTTGTATTTTTATTGCTTATTATTATTATTTTGATAGAATTAACGGTTACTAAAATGTATATAATTTACAATTAGACGAAGTCTATAGAACAACTCTACCTTTTTAATGGTAAAAAGGTCGTGAAAACTACCAATAAATTGACCTTCTATAGCGTGTGTGGGATTACACCAAATCTATTTGGTCTGACGTGCGTAATAATGCTAATTGCTTACGTCTTGTTAGGAACTTATTGTTTAGATAATTATTTGATCAAATTATAAACAAATTAATATTTTAATTTTAGAAAATTTGTAGTACCTACCTAAGAAAATCCCGTAGAAACTACGAGTCAGAATTTCTGAGAAAACCTTAAGAGAGTCTTAACCTTCATCATCATCTCAGCCACAGGAAGTCTACTGCTGAACATATGCCTCCCCCAAGGATCTCCTCATCAACCTGTTGGAAGCGACCTGTATCCAACAACATCCTGCAACCTTAGCCAGGTCGTCCGTCCACCTTTTAGGCGGGCATCCAACATTTTGCTTGCCTGTACGTCTTAACAACCTTGGTTGAAAAAAATAAATATTAATAGGAATATTAGGTACAAACTTCCGAAAAAAGCTTCTATAAATGCGATTAATTTAAAGATCAATCGCATGGAAATGGAAGAAAATCTATACATATTGATTAACACGAAATAACGGACACTTAACACAGGCATAAAAAAACACTTTAATATAAAACGAAAAATTGTGCCACATACGAAATTTTATTTGTAAATTCACAACAAAGACGGCTCATCTCAATGTGGCTTGGGCGTGAAATTATTTTCCTTGGCGTATGCAGATTAGGGGAGAGCGACTGGCGGGGCTCGGGGATTAGTTCCGGTTTACTTTTTATAGGATTCCGATGATAAATGTTACCATTGGATAGGTTAACGGGTGGTGCGTGTAACGTATCTAAATAAGGTTTATAAAAACCGTTGTTGTTATTTCGAAGATTGCGTGGCTTATGGCTAAAGTGGTTATCGATTTTGCAGTTCATGCTTGGTGATTTAGTGTATTAAATATTTTTAACATTTAATAGCTATTAATGAGTGAATGTTATTTCAAGAAATGCATGTCAAAGATTTATCGCTTCTATTAATTCTTGAACTCATGTTTTTAATTAAGATCGTCATCGTAATCAGAAACTAGAAATCCACTAATGAACTTTGGCCTTCCCAAGGGTTTCGCAGCGCCTTACAAAGTACAAGCAGTCTCGGACTTCTTGCAACTTTCATTAATCGGTTGTAACCAATAACTAAAACATACTAAACATGTCTCTTCTTCCGTAGAACGCCAATTTGTGCCAGAACATTTAGTTGTACTTACAATCGTGATGAAATTAACAATTGATTTAAACGCAATTGGCGGCAATATGTCGCCACCCTTGTATCTCTCGCTAACTGTTTAGGAGTCAGACAAAAAACGAGGAAACCCGAGCAGACGGCCGAACGACTATCCCCAAATATGATTTATAGATCGGACGTCATAAGCAATGCGCTTTTTATACATCACAGCCTCGTAGGACGTATCACCGTCTCACCAACCCTGTTTTGGGGAAAATAAACACGCAAAAGTTTCGATATTAAGAAACATTTGCAATACAAATAAGATTCTCACAAAAAGAAGTGAGCGACAAATTGATCATATAATTCAAGCGTCTAGATGATTCAAGGCAACTTGAGCACTTCCAAAACTAGTAGATGACAGTCGTAATTACCAAATAAAAAATAACAGAACCAATCTGTATATAAATGCAGTTTTTGTCTCCAAATAATTTGATTCAGAGTGGCACACTTAGAGAAACTTAGGTATGTAATCTAAGCAATAAACGTTTATAGACTATTGGTGAGAATTCTTGAATCAAATCTACACAATTTCAATGCAAGATCCAAAAGTGCTTTAGACATGAGCATGTGAATCCTCAATAACCATATTACTACATCATAGTGAATAAATTAGTGTATTGGCAGTATCTATGGATTGTGAACCGTAAGGTCCTAGGTTCGATTCCTAGAAGCTATTGTATGTCTGTAAATAAATAACCCCATCGAACTGTCGATTGTAAAGCCCAATGCGTTTTAATAAGACGTACTTATATGAGCTGATATAATTCAATAAAATTAATAATATGTAAGTAAAATAAAATTAACATAAACCACACAACATTTACTTACGTTATTATAATGTATAGTTGTGACATCTATCTCTTATTCTATTCGTCCGCTTAATTTGTTTCCGCCGTATAAATAACGCTCGAGGAGCCGAGGGACATCAGTACAGCGTTTTCAAAACACAGTTGACTGAAACATTTGTATCAAATCGAAAAATAATCACTCATATTGTCAGTAACAATACAATTTGTTTGGAAACTCGACGCGTGAGTGAAATAATAACAAATGATTCGCGCCCTAACACCGCCTGGCGTTGAAAGATCACGCCTATTGCTCTTCTGTTGATGAAAAAAATAACATCTATAGATATTATTAGGTACGTAAAACAACAAGAGGACAAACAAAAAATCTTGTGTAACATATGGTTAATCTAATCACCAAGAATGTTTTTCCCATATATTTTTTTTCGAATAAAAAGAGAGAATCATCGTGACGTGTACTATGAAGAAGTACGCAAAGCTGTAATTGTTTGAATTATATTTTCTTTCTCGTGTTAGTAGCCCAAAATTCGAATTTTATATTTTCCTAATAGATACCCTATTCGATTTTTTTAATAACAAGTGCTGCATGCTTTTGTTTTGGACCTTGGAGCACAATATTAATAATTGAGCTTTTAGGAAAGCTTTCATTAATTGAGATAATAATATCAATAAAGCAACACGTAGGTAATGTCGGCACGGTACGGAGTAGAGTTACTTCATCCGACTCAAGTTGGTTTTAAAAAATCCATACCAGTACGAGAACAATTCAGTTTTTTCCAAATCAACGGCACTTCTTTGCCAAGGCGCAAATAAAATTTTGTATGAAGCAGGTTCAGACTTTCAGGTGTTTTAAAGAAGCCATTCGTTTTAAGGCTTTTGCAAATGTTCAATGGCGTTTGCAATTTTTTCAATTTCTATTGCAACCAAAATTATGAAAAACTCATCTTGACCCAAGCCAGAAGTATAACATTTCATATTCATCCTATTTACATTCATCTATTACTTCTATTAGAAGACCGGCATATTAAATATGTCGATCGACAAAAGATAATCATGTTTCACAAGTCGCAGGTGGATGCCTATATCTAAACTGCACAGTGCACACGGCACTCCAACAGGTGCATTGTAGTTACTTTAATAATTGTGCCAGTATATTATTTAAAAAAAATGGCTGTATGCTATTCTTACCTATGCGTAAAACATATGAAAAATCTAAACCATTATCTTTCTGTCAGTGTCAAACAAACGTCACGTTCATCAGTGTTCTGTGTAGCTTGGATTTTATACCGATTTAGATTTGAAGTCTATTTTTATTAATTAAACTTAGCATAGTATAATATTGATACAATTTTGTAAACCATGAAATGGACTGTGCATATCGAAGGGGGACCCATGCGAGTAAATCATGCGGCAGTATGCATTGGTGATCATATTTTTTCATTCGGTGGATACTGCTCTACTGAGGAATACAAAGATTGGGAGCCAATACCTGTCCATGTTCTTAATACAGTAACCCTAAGGTGGGCACAAGTGAATTACAAGAAGAACGACGTCGTTCCATTTCAGAGATATGGCCACACAACAGTTGCTTACGGCGATAAGGTAAATAAATATATTTAACATTACTCGTCATAAAGAAATATATATTTCCCGGAAAAGTAAGTTAGCTTATGACTATCCAAGATGTTTAAAATACCTTTAATACATTCATATTCAAAATGACTGCATTATATTAAACTATATAAAACTTGTTTTATTAATATTATGTATGAACACAATTCCACAACAATTTAATTTTAATTTCTGAGTTAACATTTTCTATTTCTTTTACTACTTTATAGGTTTGTCATTGGAAAATGTTTTGTTCAAAAATAGAAAAAGTTTATTTATAAAATTAATATAGTTTAATATGTGATCTGGCACTCATACATAGACATTGTTTGTATGGCTATTATATATACGACTGTTGTGTTATTTTAATAAATAATACTCCTAAGATTCATTGCTGGATAGTTGAATGATTTGGTACTGCAAACAATATATTAAAAACCAATAAAGACAAAAAACTGCTATAACATTATTAATGTGAAACACTACAAAATATACATTCTCACATAGCAATGCTTATAAAAAATACTGGAATTGTTTAACAGATCAAAAAGCAGTATACATTCAGTTTTCAAGTTCAAGTTGCCATTTGTACATTTTATTTTGAAGCTTGATATTTTACTTATTTTAAAAACTACATTGTTTTGTAGGTATTTATGTGGGGAGGCCGAAATAATGCAGTGGCATGTGACACTCTATCTTGTTTTGACACAAAGACTTTAGAATGGACTACACCAGCTGTGACAGGAATGGTTCCATTCGCAAAAGACGGCCATTCTGCATGTGTTATAGGAAACAAAATGTATGTTTTCGGAGGATTTGAATATCTAACAGATCAGTATTCACAAGAAGTGCATTGTCTAGATCTAGACACAATGAGATGGAGTTTTGTTAGTGCCCGAGGCACACCTCCATCTCATAGAGATTTCCACACTGCTGTTGCGGTTGGTGAGAGAATGTATGTGTTTGGTGGACGGGGAGATCTAAACAGCCCGTATAATTCTCAAGAGGAGATATATTGCCCGCAAGTGTATTATTTAGACACTGTTGAAGAGAAATGGGTTGCTGTCAATGCAAGTGGAATATGGCCGGAAGGCAGACGCAGCCACTCAGCATGTTAGTATCACATTACATTTTATTATTGAATATCATAAACTACTACTTCAAGACTAGTTTATATTTAAATGATGCTGTTGTACAGGTATCACAGTTTTTAATTTATCTTGTTACAGGGCTTTATAATGACCACATGTACATTTTCGGAGGATTTAATGGGAATTCAAAAACCCATTTCAATGATCTCTACTGTTATTCTATAAAACATAATTTTTGGCAGTACATAAAAGTCAATGGAAATGTTCCATGTAAAAGAAGACGCCAAGCTTGCTTATGTCATAAAGGCAAAGTGTATTTGTTTGGTGGCACAAGGTAATTCATTTTTATTATCTGTATGTATAAGAAAATATGATGCATAAGAAACCTTTTCAAATTATAATAATATATAAATATGACAAGAATAGTAGTGTTGAGCCAAGAACTTGTGGTTTTAGGAAACATGGAAATTTCTTAGAAAGCTTTTTGAAGTTGATTCAAATACTAAGTGGATAATGAATTGAATTAAATAAATGAAAGTACTTATACATATTGCATGCAATTAATAAGTATTTCTGCCAAATCAATTCACAAGCGATACACTAATTACAATACAAAACTGTACTTCCAATTATGTATTAAAAAATAATTCTAGTATAGTTTTATTTCTAAATAGCTACTTATAAGTAAATTTCTCATTTTTATTCAAAGTAATGCATTTATTTACATTTAAATGAGTCAATGTTTAATTAATGTTGCATTCATTTAATACAATGCTTGCTTATGTTGTTCCTTATATCTGGTGTTATGCAAACTTTTTGCATAGGTATACTCATGGGGGTGAAACTCTCTTATAATTTATTCCTATATGTACTGGTTAAAGCCATCTTACGTTAGGCTGACACAAACTAGATGATTTATTTATCTTTAAGTATTAATAGATGGCGCGGCGCTTTGAGTGCCAAAAAAATAATAAAACTAATACCTAAAAATAATAATAACTACTGTTAGTTTAAAATCATTCATTGACTTATTAATATAACAATATTATTATTTTTAATTTATTAATATAAAAATAGTATTAGTTTACATTTTTAAATTCATACCGCCGCCTCTTTACAATTTGTGTCATAAATTAACAGTTACACAATTTTTTCGAAAACTTTTACGATTTTTGCTTTTAACTGGACTTGTTTCATATCTTCTGCGTTTCACCTCGGCTTCCTATTGCTGGATTTTGATACTTGCTTCCCGATTTAGTTTTATTTGACTTGGATATTTCTACAATAACATGCCACCTAGGAGGTGTCTGGAAATGCTACTTTGGATGCATTATTTTCATTTTTTCCAATTCTGGGATTGGGACAGAATACGATGAACTGACGTCGCGGCGTGGTGGCGCCAAATTGCCATGACCCCTTCATTCTTTAGAAATTATTGGAAATTATAAAGGCACAATTGCACCATCTGGCGGATTTTATTTAAAATAAAATATTTCCAGCGACATCTCATACACAGCAGAGTACATTTTTGTTCCTCAAATATATTGAAGAGTTGCTCATCTATGTCCTATATAGTGTATTATCTATGGGTATACTGGTGGTAGTTCTCTAATAATTATGTTAGAGGCCGCTTGGGTTGGTACCACCACAATGTCTACTTCTCCCGGCAAACAGCAATGTAAATGCACTGTTGTGTTTCGGTTTGAAGGACATTGTAGCCAGAGTAACTCCTGGACAAAATTAGACTTAAGATTCTTATGTCTCAGGATGGCGAGCGCAGTGGAATGCTAAGTATGGCTTTGTAATTCAATTTCTTTGATTTTGCTACTATTCATATCATCGGGCGAATGACATGCTCGCCTCGTCAAAACAAAGCAATTTAAAAAAAATTGGAAGCCTGAGAGGGGGCACCCCAGAAGTCTCGGCCAGAGCACCTTAGCAGACTAAAGCGCCAGCAATACTATAACTGATATTTGGTGACTGATCCTATCCAAATTATTGTTTCTATTAAAATGAACAATAAATAATAATACTAATAGTTATTATCTTTATATTTCCACAGCCCCTGTCCACACGGCACTCGGCCCGTTATAGAAACACCCGAAAACCTAGAGAGATTAATTGACAATAGCGATTTGCATATATTAGACTACAGTCCGACCCTGAAAACATTATGCATACATGTGGTTCTAGAGCACAACCTTGACCAGAGCTCGCTTCCGCGTGACGTCATGTAAGTATTACACGACTTGTTACTAATAATGAAAACAGAAGCTAAAATCGAATTAGATTAATAATAAAATGATATTCCTAGTGCGTCACTACATTTTGACGCATTTATTTGCATATACTATCCATTTACTGTATTCCGATAATGACAATGATGAATAAATGATAGCAATCTTATATTAAGTACTAGCTGTACCCGCGACTTGGTCCGCGTGGAATTTAACAAAAACTTTATTTTTCTAAAATAAAATATTTTTTTCTAAAATAAATGTAGCCTAAGTTACTCCTTATTATATCAGCTACCTGACAATAAAAGTCCCGTCAAAATCGGTCCAGCCATCTCAGAGATTAGCCGGAACAAACAGACAGACAGACAGAAATATCTAAGATCATTTTCGTTATAGGTATCGTGTATATAACGATATGTAGTCGAACATTTTCTTTAATTTTCATTTTACAAACAGACACTACAATTTTATTTATATGTATAGGAGATATAAAAAAAAAAAACTCAAAGACAGTGACATACTTTCCTGGCGAATTTTGAGTTTCAGCTCTAATTAATAAAGTTTGTTTCCCAGCTATAAATAAAGTTGTATATTTGTAAAAATACACAACTTAATTTATAAATCATCATATCACACAGAGTTTAGGTAGAAGGTGTCCAACGGCGATACTCAATGGAAGGAAAGTATCTGAAATATTGTAGACAGATAATTTTATTGAAAGAGTCATTTTCACCATAAAATGAATTCGCCGTGTCCTTTCCTGTCTAAAAAACAAAGACTCATAATTTTACGATAATTTCAAAGGACTCGACCATAGGGCTAAAAAATCCTGGTCTTTGTTTTATTTTAAATGCTTGGAGAAAAATAATCCATATAACTAAGCCTTTTGATAGCTATGGTAAAATTTTGCATTTTCTTTTTACCACTTAATGGGTTCGATTCCCGCTCCTGCCAGGTGATTTTTCAAAAATCTTTGAATATATTAAAATATTTCAAAATCAAAATTGTCTTTCAGTAAAATAGTCTATCTACAATATTTAGATACTTTCCATCCATGTGTCATCGCCGTGGGACGACCTGTATATCATCCCAAACTGTTAATATGTGACACGGATCACACAAGCATTTATCTTGTATTTTGTGAGACAGAAAAGTCTCTCGTAGTTTTTGTTTATACCCGTGACAAAAGACTCGTATCCTAACCTAACGTAAGGGTAGGACTATGTATGTGACTGATGGGTGTATTTATTTAATGTTTCACAAAAGTAACTTACTAAATACCAACCACTGTCTCGTTACTTGTATTAAAATAAAATCATACATAAGTAATTACCGGTTAAATTGATACACCAGGTGACTTTGGACATACTTCTAATTTATGTTTTTATTTTTATTTTACAGCTTAGACATTCGGACCATGACAGTTCCCAATCGCATTAGCAGGCCGATCAATCAAGCGGGCTAATCATTTTGCACACTGGTTGAGCCTTATTTGCACTGCCAACTTACAATAACAATTGGACTATGCACCTTAAACCGGCATCCCCTTAACCTTATTGGCCAGCGTAATATTCCTCAAGTACTGGCAATTTTTTCGCTAAGTGGGAAATACCATACAGATTATCTATAACTCATTCAAGATACAAAAAAATGTATACAAAGAAAATCCTCATTTTAAACAGATATTTTGTTCTATATTTTGTCTAATGAAAGCTGAGAGTGCAAAATAGCGGGAAATTTAAAAAATCTAGCGCTTACAACCCTGAGTGTACTAAGAAATATCTAATCGATACTTGATGATTTAATTTTTTAATTGACGTATTTTTTCATTCTTAATCTTCGAGTTTTTCGTTTCGCTGATAATCCCTAAAAGTAAAACTTGCATTTTTCAATTTATCTAGATAAGGTATATACTTGAAACTAAAAACCCACTAAGTGTATACAAAAAATCAGGAAGGTATTATAATTGCCATCATTTGGATTTTTGGATTTTTATATAAACATGTACTATGAAACCACCCTACGATGCTAGGTCAACGGAAAACACCTTATAGGATGTCTACAGACAGATCATGGCCAACAAAGTTGTCAGATATAAGGGTATTTTTTTTTCCATATTTGCTACGAAATCCTAATAGTTGATACATAAACTGCTTATTAATACATTTGTTTAAAATAAATCAATCATCGTAAATAAAACCGAGCTACTCCACACCATCAGTCCAACAGTCTCCAACTAAATCTGTAGTCTTCATTATTAGATTAATTGATAATTAATTAATAACTAGCATGATACATTACACATGATACCTCTCTCGATAGTCGCAAAAATATGATATATAATATTATCGCAGTCAAATAATTTTATTTGATGAATGCAGTAAAAAGTATCAACACTTCTAGAACCACCTACATGCAATTTCGGAAATAGTTAACAACAATCGCGATTTTTCTTTGAAAACGGTATTTCTTTCAGGTTTCACTGCTTCGTAATCATTAATCATGTCTTAAAGCACCTTTTTCACATCCTTTTTTATTCCTTTAGGCATTGTTTAATACTGAAAACTACAAAACTGTTCACAAATTGCTATTGAAGAGGTTATGTAAACAATAACTAATCATATTTGTTGCCATTATAAGAAAAAAAATATTCACTCTCAGCTTTCATTAGACAGAATATAAGATGTCAATTACACCTTACAATAGATTAAAATGTGGGTAGATATTTATATATAAAAAAATCGTATCTTGGATATGGTATAATTGCATGTATCTTTGAAATGTAGTAATCTAATGACTCATTAGTATAATTCAAGACATTATCTTGCTCACTGACAACTGACTGATTGGTGACCAATTACAAGCATGACAAGTATGTGTATAGTTTTTAAATTTCAAGTGGGATCTAGAATCTGGAAAATAGTCCGTTAAGAAACAAAAACTACAAACCCAAATTGTGTTCAGTGATATACATTATAGTAATCTAATTGAACCAGATAGGTCCCAGTGCCTAAATTGCGAAATGAGGATTTTTACAACTCAATATAAAATAGAAATATCATTAAGGAAATATTGTAAATGGCTGGTTATTGTTACAATATTTTATATTTATTTGCAGTAGTTTTTATAATTCTTAGGACTCCACTAATATAGCATACAATTGATTAATGATATCCCAACTAACTAAATGATATATAGCAATAAATAGCTGGTAATAAATTGTGGTGGTTTTGAGGCCTTAGTTTACAATAGTGATAAAAATAGATCTAACAAATAAGTGGAGACTTTATATCAACGCTCCAAATAGTGCTTCTACTGCTTGGTATGCCCATGCTGTAGAGCTTGGTCTACAGTCTACCACACTACTTCGATTTAACTTACTCAGATATAGTGCAAAAACGCTTACTAACATTTACAGTGAATGCTTTCGACTTGCATCCAACGCGTATCTACATTTTTCTTTCGTGTCACTTATACATCTTTTCATCTCATGCATGATAATGTTTTATTACTAAACCATAGAAGATTCAAAAGTTCCAAACCATATCAGAAAAATCTTCATAAAAAGTGTAGGTACTTATATTAAATATTTAATACTTTTAATATTTTGTAAATATGTAGTTACTCTGTAGGGCAGCTCTTAACTAGCTGAAAAGTTTTTACTTGCTAAGCCATGGAATTTTACAGTACATTGGTGTATTAATGTTTGTAATGTAACTTACCATGGCGTCGAGTCATAAATAAACGAAATTGTTTTTATTGTAAAATAAAATTATTACTTTCATTTTATTAAACTCTGCCGTCAAACATAATATGGAACTAGGTCGGCCCGACTCCACCCGAGTGCAGATACTTTTTGAGTCTAGTCTTACGTCAGCAATATGTTATTTCCCGTACTGTTTTATTTATATTCCAAACTCAATACCGTCCTCTGTACTGCTTCTTCTGTCCCGCCCCATCCCGTCTCATTCTCATTCAGGGCATGTAATCCTGTCCCAACCTATCCCATTCTATTTTAAAAGAATAACACATTTATTTGAATTCGTTGCTTATCACACGGGAACACTACATTTTACAAGTAACCTATGTGTAAATGTTAATTCAAGGTGCCAGCTGCCTTCACATCAATTTTCATCGGAATCCATTAAGCTGTTTTTCATATCACCGTCCAAACCGCACAGACAAATACACAAAAATTCTAAAAATCGTAACAGTTATTCAAAAATATTTTCCGATTACAGACATAAAATATTTGTAATTTATTACATTATGTATGTATATAATATAATTTGTATATAGATTGGTCCAGTGAATTATTTTATTTTAATGTGATAAAATTTAACATTGTGTAGATTGCGTTAAATAAAATGCTTCTAGCCAAATCCTTGACATCTTATGTACGTACTAATATTAGACATTAACTTTTAATTAATATTAAACTTATATTAACTGTTTATATTGTAGAAAAATGTTTTATTAACTGGAAAGAACTTGTTTAATTTTTGTTATTTAAATAATTTATATGTAACAATAAAATGTATACAAACAGGCAATAACTGGAAATATTTTGTTCAGTATTTTTTGAGTTTAGTACGTAGGATTAAATTAGATATATGTTTTTTTATTGAATTACAAACACTTATTACACAAATATGATTTATTATATCACACATCCTCCTTAACAATATGTTTTTCGCGTTCTGAAACACGTGGAATAGTTCCTGGTTTGCTGTGTGCTCGTCGGTTAGCGTCCTTCCTCTTACTCTTTTCTCGTATTGTCCTAAGTTCTTTCTGAGCATTCAATACATGTTTAGGAACATGTCTGTGACGAGCGATGCGCTTAACTTGAGGATGTGATGCAAACTTCTCCTTGAGAGCTTCGGAGTAATTGAGTGCAGTCCGTTCTCTTGGTTTGAGCTATAAGACAAAAAGTAATAAATTTAGTCTTCCATATAAAGTTATACTTTTTTCTCTTGTTCTCCTGATGGTAGTGGTAGCTTCCGGCAATAACCAAAACAATACCATGTGGTATACAATTTCTCTTTACAATTTCCAACTGTCTCTCATACCACGCAAGCTGTTAAGGCGGAAACATACTATTCAAATGCCACGCAATGTAGCATCGCGTGTTCGATGGTCATATAAAATAGTACAATTTGATTTGTCTTAACACGCGTGTTTCAGTTAAGTTTCAGTAGTAGATACGTTTTCGGTCTTATAGGATCACCTTACGCTGCCTCGTAGGATGGAAGACATTAAGATCAATTATAGGTGGCCACATACTGTTGTAACACGAAGGGACCGTTCTATGACCAGAACAACACTTCTTTAATGAAACACCGCGTCACCAAGCGTTTCAACAATACTATACTATTAGATCTAATAAATTATTTGTCTCGGTGCGGGGATCGAACCCGCGGTCTTTAGTTACACAGCTAGCGCCACCACTAACCATCTGCGCCATGGACGCAGACATACGGCAGTGTCACTAGTCTTCCAGTCTAACGAGCTTTGCGGATATTGCGGTAAAACTGATCCCGGCAAATCGACTAAAACTCCTCGATGATTTTCACATTTAACACAAAAGCATCCAATATTACAGCCCCCGTGGTGCTGTTGGTTGGACGCTGACTGTGAAGCTAGAGGCCGATCTCCTAACGAAACAAATATTTGTGTGAATGGATACGCTGAGAAATAAAATAAATATAACTGCAGGTATTTGTTTCGGGCCTCGGTAGTTCCTGTTACCCATGACACAAGACTAGATCTTGTTGTGGGGTCAGGACTATGTATGTGACTGTTGGGTGTATTGATTTTTTTTATTTTATGTAATCTAAGGTAATTAGCACTCCGGCCCTGATCGATAGGCCCGCGTGGCGCGGTACCATTACATTTTTTCTAATCAGGAGTATGGATGTCCTCAATTACTATGCTGTTATAGGTACTAAATACTAATAAAAGGCGACATATCTAACACTCACATTGGTATTCCTATTGTTGAGGTTATACTATCCCAGCAAGCCCACTATTCAGCAACTCTGATGATATCTCGAGGTGTCAAGTTTTACAATAGTCAATAAATACCATAGTGGATTTTTAAGCCTTTATGTTTCGACAACAAAACGGAGGGTATCATAGACCTACCATTATCTAGCATAACAAAATTGTAATTGTAATTTTTTTACTTAAATTGGCCTTATACTTACAATTCCAAGTTTTTCTGATGCTTTTGCTTTCCACATTCTGATATTCATCTCGTCAGATCCAGTCAATATGTACTTGTTATCTAAAGACCACTTGACACAAGTCAGCCTCTGCATTCTTTTTGTGTGATATACATCTCTAGAATGACCTCTTTCACTTTGGAATATTCTCACAGTTTTGTCATAACTACCCGCTACAAACTCACGACCAGTGGGTGCATAGTCAATATCAATAACAGCTGATGTGTGGTCCATGTGTACATGAACAGGTTCTTGCAGTCTTCGAATGTCAAATGTGTATAAGCTGAAATTTAAAATGATGAGCTTATTTAAGCATGAATATAAATATTTAATACAAAAATGAAGAAATATTATTGTTGTGATGCAAATTAATTTATGGGAAAGGATTAGAAACAATCAAGTATTTAATAGAACTGTGTTATTTCTAGGTAACAATTAAGTATAAAAAACTAAGTGAATGAACTTAAAAATTGTTATCTTCTACCAGCATTTACATGATGTGATGATAAGTCACATATGCTGCTGTTACAACTTTATTAGATAAGGTATTTTAATACATAAACACAATAAACTAGAGTATACTAACTTGTAATCTTCATTTGCTACAGTAAATATAAAGGCTTCCATTGGATTCCATGCTAAGGCATTTGACCTCAACTCCAAAACAACCTTCCTCAACGGTCCTGACTCACGTGAATCATAAAGAATTATGCTCCTGTCACTTGCACATGCAGCTAATAAATTATTTTCTACCTGTAACATTAAAAAGGATAATAATAATTATTAAAACATTATCATAATGACTCCAGCATGCCTGTCAACTAAGGTGATATGTGTATAACTATAAAATTTAGTGTTCTAGCACCATAGTGAACATGTTTCTTAAAATAAGCCAATAGTTTACCTGATTAAAAGCTACATGGTGTAAACTGTCTACACCCCATTTAAACACTTTGATTGGTTCATTTCTAGTGTTCTCCCAAAGCTGGCAATGTTCTCCACATGTTGCAAATATTGGCTTCTCTCTATGATGTGTAATACCAGTCACTACAGAGGAGCTCAGCAATGTATTGACTGGGTCTTCATCCTCTTCAGTTAGGACTTGTGACTTCCATGTCTTGATGGTCTTATCATCGCCAACACTCGTAAACTGCTCGCCACTCGGCAGGTAGCATAATGCTCTAACACAACCCTCATGTGCCACATAATTTCTAGTGCATTTACGTACAGCCAAGTCCCACAAGCGTATTTCACCGTCAAAAGCGCCACTTGCTAAGACTGCGAGCCTGCTCGGGTGTTTCGCCATACACGACACACCATCTCTGTGACCGTCTAGGCTTCCGATAAAAGGCTTTGCAAATACTCTTTCCAATTTCACAGCATTTAACGCTCTAACATATTCACGCGGTGCTTCCAATGGGTGTAGGCTCGGGTCATAGTTTCTGGGAACTAAAAACAACACAAAAATACAAGCAATGTTCACAATGTGATATTTACTTAAAACTGTAGGTAATACATACTTTTATGGATATCTCTTTTTGTAGCACGTAAATAGTCATCCGGGTTGCGGCTTATAACTTTTATTTTGACATTGGACATGGTTTTTATTATTTAAAGCGTATTAAAAGAAAAAAACTATTTAACCTTATATCAAAACAAGACCATTCAGCACTGAAAACATAACCTCAAAGATTTATGACAAATGACAATACGTCAAAATATAAGAGGACTACAGTTGTCTTGGTATATCGATTTGGCGATTATTTTTGATTGACATCGATTTAATGTTCAAACTTCAAACGTACTGTAAGAAATAATAATAATATTTTTATTGTAAAAAGAAATAATTACAGCGCCTTAAATATACTTAAAATTAAATAAATATAAGGAGATCTTAAATTCTAGCTGGCCCCTAGGTAGTCGTGTCAAGTCCAGGCTGTTCAAACTTAGAACATTTTACCATGGAATGGTGGGGGTAATAATGATACCAAATTAAAAGCCCATTGTAATATAGAAACAGTTCCGTCTTATAATGTCTTTTTAATTTAGGCGTATTTTACGTGCTTCTAGCATAAAAACATAGATGTCGCCTGATGGCGTATACGAAATATGGGAATCTTTTCTTATTGGTCTGTGAAGTTATCAAACAGTCAATGGCGGCGCGGCGTCATGGTGTCATTTTTGCCGGTTGTTCTTGTTAGTTAATTCATATTCAGCCTATTTCTAGTTCTGGTTATTCATTCAATGCGCTGTGTGTGAAGTGCTCTATATATTGTGTTTGTAACTGTGTAAATATGTGATTGGTGTTCTGTTTTTGTTCTGTATTGTATTTTGTAACTCTGTACTTAAAATAAATGGTCATGATTAGAATATTGTGGTTTTAATTCCTTAATTAATGCATTTACGTTTAGTACCTACTATTAATTAGTACTAAGTGTATTAAAAAAGGAACCTTATAGTAGAAATTGTAGGTAATGTAAGTGTATACATCTAATTATATACATAACAGAATAGTTGCATGTTTAAAAAACCAGACGGTGCCACTAAGTGCTTTCCCCCCGAACCCCTCGAGTTAAGCCTCTATTCCTATATAACAAAGTACTCTGTGGTCAAGTCTGTGACGGGATGCGAAGATCATATCCATAGATAATACACTATATAGGACATAGATGAGCAACTCTTCAATATATTTGAGGAACAAAAATTTACTCAGCTGTGTACGAGATGTCGCTGGACATATTTTATTTTAAATAAAACCCGCCAGATGGTGCAATTGTGCCTTTATAATTTCCAATAATTTCTAAAGAATGAAGGGGTCATGGCAATTTGGCGCCACCACGCCGCGACGTCAGTTCATCGTATTCTGTCCCAATCCCACAATTGGAAAAAATTTAAATAATGCATCCAAAATAGCATTTCCAGACACCTCCTAGGTGACATTGTTATTGTAGAAATATCCAAGTCAAATAAAACTAAATCGAGAAGCAAGTATCAAAATCCAGCAAGAGGAAGCCGAGGTCAAACGCAGAAGATATGAAACAAGTCCAGTTAAAAGCCAAAATCGTAAAATTATAATAATTGAATCGGAGTAACACGCACACGAAAGTTTTCGAAAAAATTGTGTAACTGTCAATTTATGACACAAATTGTAAAGAGGCGGTATGAATTTAAAAATGTAAAGTAACTAATACTATTTTTATATTAATAAATTAAAAATAATAATTTTGTTATATTAATAATAAGTCAATTAATTATTTTAAACAACAGTAGTTATTATTATTTTTGGTTTTATTATTTTTTTGGCACTCAAAGCGCCATCTATTAATACTTTAAAAAAATAAATCATCTTGTTTTTTTAAGCCTAACGTAAGATGGCTCTTACTAGTACCATAGGAATAAATTATAAGGGAGTTTCACCCCCATGATCATATCATTGAATCCCATTCCTAGACTCGACGCCACCAAAGAAGTCCCGTAGACGCGGCGCTGATATCGTTAAGACACAATGTTGCCAGTAATCATTTCTATTTTTTCCCGTAATTATATGGTAATTGATATTTCCGTGCCCTCTAAGTAAAATGATTTATGTTCTTTGTTCAGCGAGTAATAAATAGGTGTCAACCAACCCTATTTGATCCAACCTATCAAATCAATAGGCTTGCTATGTATTACATTGGTGATGGATCCTAACATAGAAAAATTGGGCGTGATCTAAATAGGAACCCTTTAAAAGGGACGAAGATATAATATTTCTCAACATATTTTAGTTAATGCAAATATATGAAAAAAATATTCGATATATGATAAGTAATAAATGAATGAAAACCAATATTTGTAATATTTATTTTTGGAGACTGAAAAAAAAAAACAAAGTAGTCATAAATATATTTTATTTAATTTTTTTTAGCATAACTGTGGTCATCAATTGGGGTAATGCCACTTATGGAACAATCACTGTCACTATCTTCGGTAATATTGTGGTTATCGGAGTCAGTATCACTGTCACTTCCAACACTTATTATGAAGCGTTCCATCTCCATGTCCATTAATCCATCATTTTTTATGTATTCGGCTTCAATGTGCTCCACGTGCTTACATTGAATTTGCCAGTCTTCTGGAGTGATGCTTTCAAAAGCTGCTTCGGTTAGTTGAACTATATTTTTAGCATCTTGGGCTACATTTTTTTCCGCAACTCTTCTCTTTACGAGGCTCCAAATTTTTTCAATAGGGTTAAGGTCACAATGGTAAGGAGGTAACCTTAAAACCTCATGATTGTGATTTTTCAGTAATTCTTCAACCGCATATTTGGGTGGATCTTTGTTTGCTTTTATAATATTATAAAGAACAGGCTTGATCCAGTTTTCCTCGAAATATATGTTTTTATTTCTGAGCCAATTTTGCATCTCACTCTTTAGAGTAGACATGGTTGGCCCCTTGTTCACTTGTGTACAGTGGTATGGAGCATTATCCATTACAACAAGACAGTTGTTTGGCAAGTTGGGCACAACTTTTTCTGTCATCCACTTTAAAAAGTTGTTGGCATTCATATCGTCATGATAATCAGAGGACTTCGATTGAGATTTGAAAATTAGCAAGGCATTTTCAAGAAAACCATTTTTGGAACCGGCATGCGCAATGATCCAGCGACTTCCAACCGAGTCAGAACTCCTTGTTCTTCATTGCTTTGCCAACATTTTTTCATGTGATAGGTTGCATGTATATATGTTTCATCTAAGTATACAACTGGTCGCTTATCTACCAACCTATTTTTTCTCATTCTTACCAAATATCTAGCACGCCAAGCAGTAATATCGTACCTTTCTATGAGAACCTTTCGTTTTGTCTGACATCTCCTAAACTGGAATCCAATGGACTTCAATATTCTTCGTAATGTAGTGTTGCTTCCTTGGAAATTTATATCTTCTTTCAGTTCAAGTCTCAATTTATTCACAGTTGGCAATTCTTTCTTCACTAAATGGAAGTGATGAATTTTTTGACGTATTACCGACAGATCAAAGTCATCCAAATCAATTTTCTTTGAATGTGGCCGACTTTTTCCTGGTGTCACAATCTTTGTAGATGTACTTGCTGCAACTTTTCCTTCTTTTGTGATCCTTGACACCGTTTTCTCAGATACACCTGAAATGGAAACAAAAAAGTTTAAATTTTCCAAAATTACTCACTCTGAGTTATGAGAGCTAAAAGTATTCAAAACTAGTTGTATACAAATTTTCAGCATTGGATTAGATCTATTCTAACCTTTAAATTCCAATAGAAAACATGGATTTACCCTAGTAAGTAAAAAGAAATAAATCTCAATACTAGTTATTTTATAATTTTGAATTAACTGAATAGGCTTGGTATGATCGGTCAACAAAGATTTGCGCAGACAACAAGTACAAACTAAAATTAATGTTTTACATTCTGAAATATGTTAAGTAATCCCTGCGTGTTTTTTTTTTGCCTAAATATTTTTACAATCCCAAGAGATCTACAATGATGTAATATATATAAAACAGAAGGAACTCTCCATACCTAGGACCGTAAATCATAATAAGAATATAATTAAACCACTTGTTGATTCCTGAGGTAAATTATTAATTTGTTGTAACACCAAAACTTACCGGTCATGGCGGCGACTCGTGCACGAACATTATTTAATGGGATCAACACGTCTTTATTTTTCATCTCTGCTTCACAAAACTCCTTCACCTTGAGAATCATTTCCCGGTCTTCACTCTTGACTACTTTTGGCATCGTAAACGAAAATTATAAATGAACAAATCACGAAATACTTGGGAGCGTAACGACGGCACCGAACAAGCAAACGAACAACATGGCCAGGCTGTTCAAACTTAGAACATTTTACCATGGAATGGTGGGGATAATAATGATACCAAATTAAAAGCCCATTGTAATATAGAAACAGTTCCGTCTTATAATGTTTTTTTAATTTAGGCGTATTTTACGTGCTTCTAGCATAAAAACATAGATGTCGCCTGATGGCGTATACGAAATATGCGAATCTTTTCTTATTGGTCTGTGAAGTTATCAAACAGTCAATGGCGGCGCGGTGTCATGGTGTCATTTTTGCCGGTTGTTCTTGTTAATTAATTCATATTCAGCCTATTTCTAGTTCTGGTAATTCATTCAATGTGCTGTGTGTGAAGTACTCTATATATTGTGTTTGTAACTGTGTAAACATGTGATTGGTGTTCTGATTTTGTTCTGTATTGTATTAACACTGTACTTAAAATAAATGGTCATGATTAGAATATTGTGAGTTTTATTGTGGTTTCAATTCCTTAATTAATGCATTTACGTTCAGTACCTACTATTAATTAGTACTAAGTGTATTAAAAAAGGAACCTTATAGTAGAAATTGTAGGTAATACAAGTGCATACATCTTATTATATACATAACAGAATAGTTGCATGTTTAAAAAACCAGACGGTGCCACTAAGCGCTTTCCCCCCGAACCCCTCGAGTTAAGCCTCTATTCCTATATAACAAAGTACTCTGTGAACATGGCGGAGCTGTCAATTTTAGTTCCTATTTTTTCCGCGGGACTTCTTTGGTGGCGTCGAGTTTATATAGGGTTCACAGACCAAATGGGGTTCCAGGAATATGATTGAGTTCACTCCCAATAAAACTCAGATGCGTTCACGTGCCAAAAATCCTCGATCTCTCCGTTCGCCAATATTTAGGGTGTTCCCCTCTTAATGTGGAATGAACCGAGTGTAATGATTGTGAATTGTGAATGATGATGATCGTTAATTTGTTGTGAATATTGTAGGATTGTATTTGAGTCTTGAACATTTTATTTACTAAGTTGTTATATTTATACCAATAATATTAAATACACTTTCAAACTGAATGTAACGATTGATGAACTGAACTTTTGATTAATGTCTTGTTGGTGTGTGGTTTGACCGCATAATGTAGGAAAATTGATGTAAAACAACCAGAGGATAATACTGTTATTGAACGAGATGGAGTTTCATTCGTAGCCAGAGAAACCCTTCTTAAAATTATAACTATCCTGATACAAAAAAGGACGACCGTACGACAATCTGAAGACCATTCATAACATGAGTAGGTATCCTTAATGTGGATATCCACTGTGATCTTAATCCAAGGAATCATATTGAGAGCGTAATATCTGCCACATTACGCATAGTTGGTGTCCTGTAGGGCGATTCAGGTATTTTTTTTTTCATTGCGATGAATAGCGAGACGAACATGCCGTTCGCCTGATGGTAAGCGATACGACCGCTCATAAACAGTAGCAAAACCAAACAACACCTTGAATTACAAAGCAATGCTTGGCATTCCACTGCGCTCGCCATCCTGAGATGTTAAGTCTCAATATAAAGTTGACGCGCCGATCAAGTTGCGGTGCGGTTGCGATTAAGTTTACGTTTTGGTGCAAAATGGTATTCTCGTAATTGTTTAGCTGCGCGTGAGCTGCGCGTCAACTGTACGTCATACGTATTTAATACTTTTGACATTAATATATATTGATACGATTTTTAGGATGTTTCCTTACTATTAAAATCGAAACTGCACATATGCTGCATGTTTTTAATCGGACTAAACCGTTATTTAAGAGGTCAAATGAATAAGTAAATACCTACCGATCAAGTTACGATCTGTATCAACGCGCAGCAGTAAAATACGTTAAAGCGCTCGCGTGACGCGAGCGTATTTGAAAGCGGTTACGAAAATACGAAAAGAGCCGTTTTGATCGAAACTTAACCCTAACTGCACTGCAACTGAACTTATTTTAATACGTGAATCGCCCTATTGAACAAAACGCATCGGCCTTTTACAGCGCAGGTCCGACTGGGTATGAAGTACTATTTGCACCTCTGGGATGGACCCACCCAGTACATACCATCGAGAAGGTATTGAGTAAGTATACCTTGGATGAATTGTAAATGATGTGGTCGTTACGAGCAACTTGGAGTCGCTATAGTTGATTTCCACAACTAATTTCACCTCTCTAAGCGTATTCTGCCATCTGCATTATGGGGAATCCTCTAAAGTCTAAAAAATTCAATCCCCTACTATCCTTTCCTATAAAGAACCTCGCGTCTAAACTATAAGGTTTGCCAGATTATTTTCGTGGTGCGCCGTCAAGCTGTGAAATAGTCCATCGTGATCCTTCCTTCCTATAATATTGGGTCGTTCTAGAGAGAGAGAGAGTAGGAGACTTAACTTCTGTAAGCGAGGGTCAACAGTGGCACCCATTATAATGACACCGAGCATTGAAGTTCGGTGCGTCACCGGGAATGTCTAACTTGTATTTAACCCACAACGAAATTAATCAGAAAGTTAAATTAATAGGAGGAGTTGGATGGAAATGATTGTCCATTTCCCTCCGTGCCAAGCGGGTGACAAAACAATGAACTAAAGAGGTAAATAACCTCTCAAAAAGACTTTTACAGCTGGAGAAGTCCTTCCAGAGTAGTGTGAGAAAACATTTTACCAGGCTGCCATAAATTTATCTTATAGCATAGGACCGGCGTCTGAACCCATTTGATATTCTGTTTGGACGGATTTGAGTTTACCATCAGGTGCAGGACAATCAGTATAGTCCATTCCCAAATTGCAACAATCCTAACATCTACATTATTACGCATATCGATTCTATGACAATTTCGATATTACTTATATATCGATAAAGTAAATATTACCAAAAGTTCCGTGATGCAGTTCTAGTATGAGTTTACGCAAGGAATGTGGGCACGTTCCGTTTGGCGTTCACGGCGCCCAAAACACTCATTTCGCTGTTCCACTACGTAGTTCCACTTATAATTATTGATCTGTGCTGTTACATTTGACGATCACGGTCGTTTCACGATTACGGGGAAAACGTCATTAATCACATCAAGACATACGCTCACGACGACCCATGTCAAGAGGTGGTTAGTGGTGCGCGTTGAGAAAATTAGCGGGATTTTAAAATGTCAAAACAACAAAAATTTCAACCGAGAAAATTACTTTAATACGACACGGAGAGGAACGTTTCTGCGACAGGTAAATATAATATTATAAAAAGTAACTGCAGTTTATGAAAAAAAATAGGCAATTATCCATTTTTAATCAGTTAATTATAACGTGTCGTGTTAGCAGTAATTAATAAATAAATGAATACACACCGGTGACGTTATCACCGGTCTGGTTAATTAACACAAGGTTTTATTACCGACCATCCGACAGATACAACATTTGCGTCAGACCTAAATAGAGCTATTAGCTTAGAACAACCGCAACCATCGACGTCCGCTGGTCTGGCTGGGGAGAATAATATAACAGCTAACAATCACTGTGACAATTTTGTTGAGGAACAACTCCATCATTCAGGGGATAATGGTGTACATAAAAAGCAATTCTATAATTATGCCGATTTGTAGATAGGTACATATAATATGTGATGGTATCATTTACATGTGGGCGTGCTTTAGTTCCTTTTTACAGATGGAGTGCACCATGCTTTTTCTATTGGAAACTTACAGAGCAATAGCAAAAGATTTAATAAATGGAAAATTATCCCACAAAAATCTTCTGCATCTCCATTATGAAAACAAATTCAACAAAAGGAGGATCAGGAGGGGAATAAAAATAAAATACATAAAGAGAGAATGAAGATGGATAAAACATTCTAGAAGTTTTGGAAAAAATGCAAATATATAAATAAAAACAGTAAATTATATTTTATTGTTTTTTCTTACAAAATACCGACACAAAACAAAATATTGGGAAAAACCACTTTACACCACTTTGATCGCTATAAATAACCAAATACACCCAATAGTCATATCATAGTCCTAATCCCACACTAAGATCGAGTTTTGTGTCGTGAGTATTGAAAATTACAAGAGACTTTTCAGTCTCACAGTCACCCAAACTCGAGACAAATACTTGTGAGCCTTTGAATATTTGGCTATATTACTGTTTATCACATAGAACAAGACGAAAAAAATTTAATGTTTATTGTCAAGATTTACAAACATAACCCATAATGCAACCTAACTTTTTACAGCTTCTTTAAAATATATAATTAATGCATAAACGCCCAAAACGCGATCGCAACGCTCACGAGCAAGTGGAATGGTAACTAGCGCGGTCGTGAGCGTGGTCGTTGCGATCGTCAAGTGGAACGCACTGAAGGAAAGGAACGTCAAACAACACTAGTAAACCGAGTTTGGAATTTATCAAGTTGAAAGCTGTGGTTGAAAGCAGTTCAACGCTTAACGAAAGCTTACAAGACTCAATAAATATCTGTGCATGAGCAAATTACCATATTTATTTGTATTATGCGGGATTTCTGAACATTATCTTTAAAGGTAAGAATACAAGACTGTTAATAATTCTAAATCCAGCATATTTATAATGCTTATTCTTTCATAATATTCATTCCACAAAAGCTGTAGCTATAATTTCATTTAATTATATTTCATTAAATTTTACATTTAAATAATATTGTGTAACCGGTTTAAAAAAAATCTTGGTATATTTAGAGAACAATAATTGTTTTTTTTAGCTTAATCTAGATAGGTCAGAGATATTTTTCCTTTATTTGGAACGCGAGCGGTTTCACCTCTAAACCACACAGCCCAATTATTTGTGTAGATCTTAAATAATTTGTAGAGAGAGCTTCTTTGTAACACTCAGGTAATTGCAAGAAATAATTTTAATTGATACCTTTGTTCAATTAATTATTCCCTTATGCCAGGGGCCAACAAGGAGCAGCCGGACTTACCTGGATAATTTATAAAATTTGAATTTAAACTAAATACCACCTTGAATGAAATAGACCATAGACAAATAAAGCCCATTTCCATATCATAGCAACTTTATGTAACAAAAACCACTTTTCAACATCATGATAAATAAATAATTACATCAGAATCATGATAAAATACTTTCTCCTATATAGTAAAAACAAAAACTGGTTCCAATGGTATTAATAATTAATTATATTGAGGTGAACTTTTAGATTTATTGTCTTTTTTTATAAAAGTGGTAACCAGTTATTATTAGAATAGATACCTTGAAGTATTAAAGAAAGCCATTTGAATATCTTGGTGTCTCGGGTGTTTGTGCTTTTTTGTGTAATTTGTAGAATGAGAATTGAGCTAGCATATATATTTTTTTTTATTGCTATGAATGGCGAGACCAGCAGTTCGCCTGATGGTAAGCGATACGACCGCTCATGAACAGTAGCAAAACCAAACAACACCTTGAATTACAAAGCAATGCTTGGCATTCCACTGCGCTCGCCATCCTGAGACATAAGATGTTAAGGCTCAATATGTCCAGTAGTTACTCTGGCTACACATTAACTCTTTTAAAACACAATGATATGGTGTACTTAATTTATTTAATTTTTGAGTCAAATATTATTACTCTTCTTTTATTGAGACATGTTAAACAGGAAACAATGGCACATTGTTCTAAATTTAAAATGTTAATGTAATTTGTAATATCCATTCCAGATATATATTTCTTTAATAATGATTTTAAATTGTGTATGGTTCTTTTTCTTACCATTTACCATATCAATCAGAATTTACCATGTATTCCTTTAGATTGCCTAATCTGCATACAAGGTATGATAAAAAACAGTTAGCAGGAATCCTGCATCACCTATTAATAATATCATAAATAACGCATGCTGAAACTGCTGATTGTAGTCTACAATTTATTGGTCTCTATGATTATCGTTCCTGTCACATTCTGCTGATTTAATGATTCCTTGCGCGCCTCGCACATTCACCCGTATTTTTCTTTCAATATCATTTCTAGTATAAGATCTCAAAGCCTGTAAAAATTATTTTGTTTTGAAAATTATTTCTTTCCAATTTCCTATATTTATAAAAACTAGAGGTATTTGTCTAATAAACTTTCGATATTTTACCATTGCATTGACAGTCAACGCCACTAGCGCTTCGGTAATCGGAAGCAATTGGCAGAAAATGCTAACACGAGCTTCGAATATTTAAAACGTTGCGCACAAATACGTCGTAATGAGAAACTCTAGCTAAATGAACGCTACGTAATACTACGCCAGTTCCAATTCAATGAGCTAACGCTTATTTAAGCCGTAAGCGTTCTGTAAATCTAACACCAACTAAAGATTTCATACATAGAACATTAATGTGTTCTTAGTCATTATTAGTCAAAATATCCTAGCCGATTAAGCCAAAAGCTATAGCCATAATAAGCATAGAAAACGTTGTCAATATAAAGAATAAAATAGTAGCATTAAACAATAGAACTTATAATAGAAGAAATATCGCAAACAATATCTATGCGCACGTATCAGACACTTAAATCGTTGCAGCAAGATGGAAGATAATGTAACTACGTAACATTGAAGAGATAGAAACAGTACCGCTTTTTTCACGTCATCTTGTTCTCAGTAACGCCTCCATTATAATACATACATATTATATCAATGTTAAAAACTATCGTATTGCAAGGAAGCATTTACCATATAGCTGTAAGCATACCACATGCGTAATTCGATCTTCATTATTCTATTGTTGACAATTGTTTGGGCCGTTAGCTTATTTGCCAGCAGTGATATAAAAAAACACAATCATGAAGTCGTATATCGAATAATAAAATGATTCCCATTCACTGACTAAATCGTAATGATTTGTGTTGTCGACTTTATCATTAAAACATTCAAAATGCTAAATGCAACTGATTTCCCATAAGCATTGCTTCGGAATGTAAACAATGTCCCTTAAAATGTCGAAGTCGTGCGAATTATTTAAACAAGACAGGTACATACGATATTTGCAGTCGGCATTTGAGGATGGTACCGCTCACCGAATTCTCTTGTGGGAAACGGGAAACCCGCAGTATTTGTAATTGTTTTATCGTTTTACCCATCTAATACTGCTGTAATTATTTTGGACATGATGATAAATTTCTTTGTCGCATTTATTGACATTGTTATTAGGTATTTTTAAAGAATGATTATCCGCCCGATACGAATGTTAAATTCAACAAGGCAATGAGTACGGCCTTAGCTGTGAAGTCAAATCAAATTGAACATTGATTAATAAATTTTCTTTAATTAACGTTTCAGAAACCCAAATTGATTTGACGTCGCTGTTAAGTTAACAGACGTGTTAGTTGATTTTGATCCGCCTTTCAGAAACTGGGGGTGATAGAGGTAAATATTGCACAATCCTGTTCAATTGGCGAAGCGTATACCTGGCAGTGTACTTCTATACTTATAATGAGGATGTTCAAACTCTTTACAAATAATCAACAGCAGCAATGCATTTCTTTGTAAGACATTTAAAGTCATTAGATTCCGCCTCATAGATTGTTAGGATGTTTTTTTCCATGTGACAAACATTAAAGTTTTTTTCTAGCCCCAGTTTTCGAGTTCTTTACTGTAGCCAGAACTCCAAAAATGAAGCTAATTAAAACCGACAATTGTATGTTATTGTAACGGCTTTCTCAAATTGAGCACAATTCAATAACTCGCCCACGACTCCACGGCACCATGACCATTACTACTTTATAGTGCCTTGCATCGATGTTTCTATAATATTTTTGATTACCATACCGACCGATGTCAGTAATATCAAGTTTCTAACACGAGTTACAGAACTAATGCTTCTGGCTTTGTGGCAAGTTCGAACTCATAAATTGTGTTCGAAACACTATTTTGTATGTATTGAATTCTAATAGGTCTGTAGGTGAGTAAGATATTTGCGGATTTCAGGTTCAATGATGTTGTAGTTAGCAGTGAAAAGAGCTTCCGTAGTGTATCCGCACTTAATTATATTTTATTATACGTTTAGCACGTCATCTCCCCAGTTGCTTATTTAGATAAGGTCACCGGTTTGTTGCTAGCTTCTGAATGGCAGTATTTTGTTCGTTGACCCGCGGCCGGCTGCGCTGGCGCACGCCGCACGCATACAAAAAATCATTATACTTCTGCTATTAACCCCTGTATCGATTTTTCGGTTCTTTTATAGTAATTTATTGATTAATTTTCGTATGTGGACTTAGCAATCCTGTAAAAAAATTGAATTTTTTGATGTCAGTGATCTTACCTAGTTGGACCGACTGCTCTACTTTTCGATCGGAGATTTTTATGTAAGTATAATATTATTTCAAATATAAAATAAAGTATACAAATAAATAGGTAAACACGTATTTCATCATTAAATTTGATTTCCTGTTATATTTCATTTTAATTGAATATGAAGTTTTTACCATAAATATTATTCCTTTAAACAATCTAGAATTTTCCCGTGATATGTGGCCCCAGTCCTATTTTTTTATAATACAAGATTAGTAAAATGACAAAATATGTTTAATTTATTTGAATTGGTATTGTATGTTACTATTTAATTCTATAATAAATCAGAATTTGTGAATTTGACCCAATTCTTGTGTGTTTTGATGACGTATCATCAGTGATCGCTTATCGCTAGTGTGTTGTATGGGAGCAATCATGCAATCCCGGCGAGTCACGTTGTACAGCTGCCTACTCCATTGGCCGGATAAATTACTCTCGTTCTGGAAGTTACATGAATAGATTTATTTTAATCGCCTTTTCATATCAACTGTCGTCACTATAATTGTGATATTTTTAAACGTATGCATTAACGCTCATATTGAACAAAGACATAAAACAGTGTATCGGAAAATCATTACAGCGTTTTTAACTATTCCCGATGTAACTAATTCAGTATCCTTACATTCAATGCAGGGATTTATATTTATTTGCCGCATACTGAATTGTATTTCCATTAGAGCAGTGGTTCTTAACCGGTGATCAGAGGACCACTGGTGGTCCCTGGAAACATCCCCAGTAGTCAGTCAGTCCCCAGTCCGCGAATCCATCCTAAGGCCACCATTAAAATAATATCAGCATGTTTTATTTATATAAAGATATTAGTACTCATTATTTATTTACATTTTGTTACTGTATTAACAAACAACCAATCCAGTCAATCAGCCGGGTAGTCAAACGGTAAACAAAAATTTGATCAAATGTTCCTCGTGACTAAAAGGTTAAGAATCACTGCATTAAAGACTCTCCATTTTGGTCCAGACTTTCACCAAAACATACCTCGGGCTGTAAACGTAGGAAACAATGTATTCTCAAACAATCGAATGATTTTATCGTTAGAAACTTCGATGCTTATCTGGAATCTTCGAGAAGTATTCCAATTGCTGACCCATGATGTAAATTAAGATATATTTTATCACAATTAAGCGGGCCGCTGCCCATTCTGCAATAAAGTTTTATTACTTACCCAAAAACGAGGTGATACATCCAAATAGTGCATATTTCGATGGAGTGATGACATCATTCTCAATATGACATGTGGTCCTTTACTTTAGATGCTAAGAACGTCTATCTTTAGCTTAATATGATTAGCCAGATTTTTACTAACAATATTTACTGAAATATCTTATTCGTTTAAGTACAAAAATCAAAGACTAATAATCTCGTCATAAAATCATTAATTAAACTTTCTAACTTTAATTAACAGAAATTAAAACCAATTTATTTAATCCCTTTTTTATTGTAGGGAATTTATAACTTTTTGCATTCAGTCCGCGGCGTAATAATTATGAGTGCTGTTAAAGCAAATGTTCTAATCACGGTTTTTAAATTCGAAGCGTACTAATTTGCTGTCTTTACTTCGACGTAATACCAAAGCTGGGGGTTACGCTATAAAAACAATACGAACATCGAATATTCGGATGCCGTATGTAAAATTTCACTAATGCGCCTGTCACTTATACTCCACAAATGCTGGAATCCTCAATCATACGTCGGAACCATAGATTAAGTTCGCAGAAAATGATAAGTATAATAGAAAAGAATATTGATTTTTAGAAGTGGAAATCTTATATCTTACTTCGGACGTCGAACATCCGAACATTCGAAGTTCGTATCGTTTTTATAGAGTAACCCTCCTGAGAGTAAATTGTGCGAGCATTACAGCTGATTGGAACTCTTTCTGCTAATAATGTAGCGTCAGTCACGTAGTCGTGGGAGCGCCGGGTCACAAGCCACGCCGGGGCACATCATTAGCAAAGATTCCGCGGTGTTGTGTATACTTTAATGTGGGAATAATTATCTTTGTGGCAGCTTTGAGATTATTTCTCACAAATAATGTCGCGATTATTTCGCCATCCGTATATCTTTATGCCGTAATAATATTCAGGCTTATGATGTTTTGGCAAATTTTACCAATTTACTATGTTTTTAAATAGTAAATGTTATGTGAAATTTAAAACGCATACATTCACAAAATAACTACGTCTGAACCAGGATTTTTTATCAAAATAAATTCTTTGGCTTTGAAAAACCCAAAGCATCCTCACATTCCTATAATTTTGAAATAAAAAACTGTCTAGATATTTTATTCAAGACCATGTAAAATTCACTTCACGTATTGCGGTTTTGTCTTTGTTACGTGAAAGGATTTAACCTGCTTTCCGCGGGCCTGTGAATTGTAATGTCGTAGGTATCAATCCTTTTATGATGTTCCGAACACCCAAACAATAAAGCGGTTTGGCAGGATGGCCATGTCAATAAAAATGTGACGAATCCAGTCTCATTCACTTAACTCTTTATGGGTAGTAGGTACATTGTCAAATTATACCGCAAGAGTCATTGCCCCTCCTAACATCGGTCACACCGTAGAATACGCTATTACCGTATACGAGATAATCGTCGGATTTTGGCATAATTAACCCTATATAACTATTTACCGTACATTTCATCTTATTCGTTTAATGTATGCAAAAATATAAAAAACTTATTCGTTTAATACAAAGATTCAAAGGATCCGCTTTGTTATTTAACCAAGGTAAATATTCATTTCCTTGCTGTAATATGAGTTGAGTAATTCATTATGTTGAGAGGAAAAATGAGGTAATGATAATATTTCAATGATTCATTATGATTTGAAAACTGGGATGGTACTGATATTATCTCAACCGGGATGCTACTTTTATTTAATGTAATGTAGCTATGTATTTATCAGTTTGAGAAAATGGCGATACATTCCGACTCAAATGGTTCAATGTTCGAAGTTAATGTATGTTATGTGTTTGGTATGTAAATACGCTTTAAAATGTTGTTTTTGAAAATCATGCCGTAGCGCGTTTAAAAGGGGACTCTGTAAGCTTCGTTTTAAATACTTATTTCGAAACCTTTTTTTACTATTGCTTTTCTTTATTGCTAAGTTCTAAAATATGTAATAGATTAATAATAAAATACATGCAAATGTCCGCGAAAATAAAATTAAAAATACTGTAATGCTTTTATATCCATATAATTTTTATCTAAATGGCCATATTATATGTATATTTCAAATCGATCATAAAATATATCGAAATTTTTACGTGCTATTCGTGGCTGCAAAATAAAAAAGTACATATAAATTCTGCGTAAATAATATATAATCAAGTGTGATGTAATTGAGCGTGAGACACGAGCATGCATATTCTACTGTATGCATATTAACATAAAATGGTGAAATTTTTACTCAAAAATATTTTTCCTTTTCTTTATAGCGTGGCCAAATAAAAATGGTTCCTAATATGAAGATATTATATATATTTTGCTTTGCGCTGTTCCTGGACTTGGGTCTATGGACGCGCGCTGAACTCTTCACTGCGATATCGGATGTAGAGCCGCTTCTGGAAACCCACAAGAGGATAATAGACGATTTAGATTTCTACATTCAAAAAGAAGAAAAGAGACTTATGATTTTGAAACAGTAAGTGCTACAACTTATTAACATTCTAAATAAAGTTAACTATGTGCAAAAAAGGTAGTATTAATTTTATATAATCTTTATTCATTTGAAAATTTATTTTATTTTATTTTGCATTATGTATCCGAATTGTTATCGTTGAACAAATATAATAAACATGGAAAATATTTCAGACATTTAGATCTCTACAAAGAAGAACACGACAGAGCTATGGAAGACATACCCAATTATTTGGGAAATCCAATAAATGCTTTCACGCTTATAAAAAGACTGACAATGGATCTGGACTTCATAGAAGATAGTATTAAAATTGGAACTGGTAAGTTCAATTCGATTTTTAAAATTTTATTACGTAGGTGTTTTCTATGTAGTCATTTACAAGGTTTTCTTAGAGAGAAGTTACAAATACATCGACTGCCTTTAATATAATATACCAATCTTAGCATTAAATTTAATTTGCTGCATCATAAGAACTGTGATAATGAAGTAATAGTGATCGATGAAAAGAAATACCAGCTTTGTGTTTTTGTATCAATAAGGACATTTCAATTTCTAAAAAAATATGTTTATTTATTTTAGTCTTATTCAAGATTATGTCGAATAATATAGAATTAACTACAAATCGTAGAGTCAAGTCCGGTATAAATGACAATTTATTAACATAAGTATAGTAATAAATCTTATCGGTCCTCGTGTATGGTTATAATGATGTGTCATACAGCGAGCTTTTATGTTACATGCACGCTCATCAGCCACTTAATATAAAAAATAACTTAAGGAAATAATTAATTGCTATTTATTTTATGTGTATTCTTTTTAAATTTATTGCTTTATCAGTATGTAAATGAATGTTTAATGGTTCTGCTTCTGTGTACTCTTGATATACTCGTATGTAGAATGTTAGCTGCATTTTATTGCATGTGATTTCATAACCCTTTTTTATTAAAACAAAGGACGCTTATTATTTTGTTGAGGTAATTTTATATGACTAACTTTACATTATATCAAATGCTGTAAGTAATTTTAATTAAAGGAGAATGCCCATTTTACGATGAAACTTAGTATCGGTGCGAAGATTGTTGTCCCTCGGTGAAACCTCCTTTTTGTGTAGGAAAAAATATATTTTCAATAAATATAATTGCTATCCAGGCCCGGAGTTCTTGGAGAAATGAACTTGAAGTCCAATAAAAATAATACTTTCGTCTTCGTCTCTATGAACAAAATGTAAATTGTTACGATAATAACTTTATTTTTTATAAAAATCTGTCGCCGGGATGCAACAGGAATACGTTTTAAGGGACAAACCGGTCCGTATCCGGATCTACGATATTTTTTACTGATACTATGAATGGGCATACTCCTTTCCCCAAACATCATCTCTGTTAGAAATTACTTTCTAATTGCTTATCAACATTTTAGAGTACATAAAGAATATAACAATGAACCACGACGACGTAAAGTATCCCACGCTGGAAGACTTGACTGGCGCCGCGCAGGCGCTAACTAGGCTTCAAGCTACCTACCATCTGGATGTGAAAGATCTATCAGAGGGAATGTTAAATGGTGTCGCTTACAGGTAAATTATATTGATATACGATGTTATAGCTCGGAGATTAATTCTCTCATCGAACAATATCGTAAGTGATATAAAGTAAAAAGAGAGACTATGAAGTAATAAAAACATTCAAATTTTACCGAATAAGCATTACTTAATGTAATAGATCTTGTAATATTTACGAATATTAAGTGATTTGAATTACAATTTATAAATCCTTGATTCTTATTTGTAATGTAGATCTTTTGTACAGCTATCTTGAAAAGAATTAAAAGTTTATATTATTGCAAAATAAATCCTCATTTCATACAAAATTATAAATTTATTTGCCATCGAGGAGTTGCGTGCAACAATTTTCCAAAACCAATTACACAACGTAATAGAAATAATCAATATCCGTGATGAGAATTGAAAATATCTTGCGTATCATATTCAATTTAGTTCCTTGGTGTACATTACGTATCTATTTTTCTATAATTGACTGTTTAGATCAGTTAACATACAAAGAAAAAAGCACGCTGAATTCATCTAGATAGTACTAATAAAGTTGGATCTTATTACTGTAAATCCGCATAGCCTTTACCATAACAGAATTATTGAGTAAATATGCACGATTTCGTGACATAATTTGCACGCAATTATCATATCACGACATGTTAGTGATGCCATAATATTTTTATTAGCACTTACCAACATGCGCTAACCTATAACGGCTTTTATACTTTGCATAAGTTATTAGCGATAGTTTTGATACCAAGTACTAAATAAAATCACTTCTGTTTTTTATAGCAAAGTGTAAGTAAACTTTTGTCTTATATCTATAGTGCTTAAGGTTAAAGAAACAAACATGTTTTTTATATAAATATAGGATATATGTAAGATGATAACATGGAGTTATGTGTGTCAATTGTTAAAGCTGGGATTGCATTGGACATAACTTTTGTTACGATGAAATAATTCACAGAAGCGTTTAATTAAAGCTTTGTAAATGTGCATATGTATGTGCTTTGAATATTCCTATGATACAAGGTCGAAGTTGGTTCCTTTAAATACCAACTAAAGTTACTTGCAACACACAAATATTACGATTTTCAATCGAACCATTAGAATTTTGTGTAGATTTAAGATTACTTTTGCCATTGTTTAGTTAATACTAAATCACAAAATCATAAGCAAGTGTAATCTAAATCATAAATTATACTTGTTAATCATGGTAATCAAGATTTCATTCTGATACAAATTTTTTCAATTCCCTAGTACTCCTATGACAGCGAGCGATTGTTACGAGCTCGGCCGAGCGCTATACAACGAAAAAGACTTCAAAAATTCCTTGAATTGGATGAAAGAGGCTTTGCGCAAATACAAGGCGGAAAACGCACCCTACCCTTTCACCGAAGCTGACATACTTGAGTACATCGGATTCGCTTACTATCTGATGGGTTTGTATGCCTATATAATGCGAATTAGCCTTTATAAGCAATGATAATGTGAACTTGCATGCGTAACTGATTTTCTTTCACGGCTTTTAACTTACGCAACGAAAACAAAATGTACTTTCACTTGCAATATATTTTTTTTAAATATTTTTTCTCGATTTTCGGTTTAAACTTTTTCGTGTTAAATCAGTAAATGTTTTTTTTAGGTGATGTGAAGACTGCAATAGAGTGGACCCAGAAACTTTTGGCTGTTGATCCTAAACACCCCCGCGCTCGTGGCAACATCCCACACTATCAGAAGACTATCGCAGAACAAGAGGCTAAGCTCAAGAAGCAGCTTCGTGGAGTAAGAATATCTGATTTACCTATTTGTTACTCTATACAACACCTAGATAATGTATAGAATACCTAAAATCTTTTATGCTTGCTTAGTTATTCTATGCAATACCGAATGCGCAGCTGGTAATGTATGTAAAAAACGAGAACATTAGGCATTTCTGGAAATACTAGATTTTTGGGGTATAAAAAACGATGACATTATCGCAACAACTTTGGCTACATTTGCCAATTCAACAAGATACATTAATAAAATGATGCTAAATTTATTTTTTTCCGATTAAGTTTAATAAATTGAATCGTAAATGGTAATTTATGAATATAATAACTCCGCAGGAGACCGGTGAGGAGCCTCAAGATGAACCGTACGTCGAATCGGATTACGCGAAAGAGAGAAAAGTATACGAATCCCTGTGTCGAGGTGAAATGGCGATACCGCAAGAAATCGCTAAGAAGTTAGTATAAATCTTTTTAAATATATTTTATCACTTCGTTCGCTTATGGTGACAGGTATAACTTACATTGCATCAAATGATTTATGCATTTAATCCATCACGGCCAATTTGATTTGGTAGGTGTTATAAGTAAGCGAATTATATAAAAAACAGGCATCGAATGTTTAAAATACTTTCACGGAATGCTATTTTCATCAGTTACTGTAGCTGAAGATCGTAGTGATAATGATTACTATATTATTATAAAATCGTCGTAGATATATAAATTGAATGGATCCAATTATTTCGCCTATATCTCAACAAAGTAATATAAATACTATTACCTGGGGTTTTCCATTGATTTCATTGTGGTCATTTGACAATGAATGAATATTTTGTTATGCTCTATGAAGCTCAACTTAGATGTATGATAATTGTGGTTGAGAACTAAAAATACCGTGTGACAAGATGCCGTCACGCGGATGTTTTGTAACCGATTTCTGCGAAAATAACGGTTTGTGTTAATATACTCGAACCATATCAAACACATGTTTCTAACTCCCATACGAACAAGTCCCTTCTTTTAAATCTTTATACTTATCAATAGTCTTCGAAAATGTATTTTCATTTGAAACGGTCAAATAAAAAATTGCTTTTCTTTAAAAAATATATAATTCGGTGTATAATTGGTATTAAATATACAATATATTATAATATGCTTATCAAGATATTGAATAGTTTATGAAGCTTTCTCTGCTAAAGGTTCCAGAATCAATTGTTGGATGAATAAATACTTCTATGGCTTATTCATATTTTCAGGAGTCCCACGAACAAAAACGTATCCGAAATAAAAGAAGATACTTCGCTAAAATATTATTTAAGTGGGACCATTGATTTGTTATTTCGTAAACTATTTAAAACAAAAACATAATATTACCATTTGGTTTTTTTGCATGCAAAATACAAAGAAAGAAACTGAATTCCATTTTTTTTAATAGAACTTTAATTGTTGATAAGTTAGTGGATTTCGTTTACTGGATTTGGATTTTAATTCGGGAAAAATCCTAAGGCGGGGTAGTTCGAACAGTAACAATATATTGCATTCTAATTCTGCATTTTCCAATTCATGTAATTTTTATGGTTACTTGTAGTATGATATTTGTGTCAAGGAAATTTCGATTTCGACCCACGGTTTTTTAACGTACTCGTAAGGTTAAGAAAATATTTGCGTACGTGACAATGCCCATGTCATATCAAGCGTAGGCGGCGCGTGTTCTGACGCTATATCTACATTTTATTTACGATACATCCCAACGCAAATCATTTGCATAACTAATGAATATATTAGCCAAACTGCCAATAAATAAATTATTATAAATTCCAAACTTCCGAATTTAACACGTTTATTTTCTATCCTTCCAACGGACATTTCTTTACAGTAATGTGTTTGTATTTTTTTAAATGTCTAATAAGGATGATAAATTAATTTATATAGGTGCAATGTGTATGGTCGTATGTACATATATCCAGACTTGTTATTTATCATAATAAAAAACGAGAAGTTACTTTAATCATGACGTTAAAAAATCAGTAAAACAATATTGTAAAAAAAATCGATATTACTTATGATAAGTTAAATACCTACTTATAATATGAGTTTTAGGTCAAATAACGTCTTGATTTTGTTATCACGCGTGATAACACGACTTGTATACTCATAACAGTGCCAAATTGTTTTCCATTAATGAATAATTACGACCTCAGACTTAGTGTAAATAATAATCATATTGTTAGCATTATCAATGGTTTGTGATTTCAGGTTGAAATGCTGGTACATGACGGAAAACCACCCGTTCCTGAAAATAGCGCCGGTGAAGGTGGAACAGAATTACATTCAACCCGATGTCTTTATGTTCCACGAAGTACTGAGTGACAACGAAATAGAACATATCAAGGAGATGGCTAAACCAAGGGTAAGTGTCAATGTATTTATTTATTTTATTCTTTTTGCACTATATAAAAACAATTACAATGAATATGACATAATAATAATAGTACAAAAGGCGACACTAGGTCATTTTTTCCATGCAACCTTTGGATGGATGTATATATAGAATAAAGAGAGGGGTATCTACGGTGTATAATTTAAGTTAGTAAAAAAGAATAAAACGTGTAAATATAATAGGAGAAAAAAACAATTTGGGAATTTTTAAGAAATAGTTTAATTAGATAATATTTAATATAAATTTAGTATTTAGTGTAATCTTTGAAGTTTAGCTTAATATAATAATAATTTTATCAAAAGTAGAAAGCAATTTATAATTAAGTTCTATACTTACATAAATTGTACATTGAATTCTTTAAAAATGTCCACTAACCTACTACTAACCTAGTATTTATTTATTTTATTCTTTACTGCACACAAAAAAGAACAAAAAGCATACAATATTTTACAAATAAAATTAAAGAGTACAATTAGTGGTATTATTGCTCTAGGCAATTTCTTACAGTCAACCTAGTAATTCGGAATGGTTAACTAACACCTGAATCAATCAAACTAACGTACGTTTGATTACATTACTGCGAACATTATTGTATTGCCATTGATATCGATAAGCACGACACAGGCTGAGCCTAATGTGGCTACCACAGTTAATTATAAGCTTTGTATTTTGAAATAATAAAGTTCAAAGTACTAAAGACGTACTAAAGACTTCGGTGGCGTAGTTGTACTACGGTACCGTCACAAAGCTGAGGTCTCGGGTTCGAATCCCGGGTTGGGCAGTGATATTGGATTTTTCTATTCATTATCAGCCCAGAGTCAGGAAATTGTGCCCGATATGGCGATAGGCTCGCTCCCTATCACATCATGGGACGGAACCATACAAGGCGAAATGTGGGTGTCTTGGCACCTCTGTCTACCCCTTCTGGGGAAAAGGCGTGAGTTTATGTATATATGTATCTTCTACAAAATTAAATACTACAATGCTACAATTTTAAATACATACAGTATCACCAAAAAGTTTTTATCCTTTACTATACAGCCGGTTGTGCTTGCCCAAGGCCCATACTACAGGTTTAATTATCCTTATTTATTTTATTTACAAATACTTTATTGTACACCACACAACTTAAAAAATATTTTAAAACAAAGTGCTTGAATATGTGTAACAAGCGGTGGTCTTATCGCTATCAGCGATTTCTTCCAGACAACCTTAAGATGGACTGGAATGAATGGAAGCACGGAAGAAATGGGTGTACCACCAATAAATGGAGTTAAAAAGTCATGGAAATAATAATAATAATACGTAACACAACGTTGATCCGCAGTTCAAGCGCGCAGTAGTGCACGACCCAAAGACGGGCGAGTTAGTCCCCGCGCACTACCGCATAAGCAAGTCGGCGTGGCTGCGCGACGAGGAGTCGCGCGTGGTGGCGCGCGTGTCGCAGCGCGTGGCCGACATCACCGGCCTCAGCATGGACTCCGCCGAGGAGCTGCAGGTCGTCAACTACGGCATCGGTGGACATTACGAGCCGCACTATGACTTCGCCAGGGTTAGTTACAAATACAAATTAATTTACTAATGGTAGGTCTCTCATATGTCAGAGGCCGCCTGCGTGGGTACCATCGCAATGTCTATTTCTGATTGCCATATGCTTTTTATAGTGAAACTGAAAATTTGTGAGACTGAAAATAGAAGCATACATTGTATCCAATTTTATGCTTGCTACAGATTTTAAAACATAAATATAAACATTTGCTTTATTCAGCTATCATTCCCCTTTTCTTTTTCACTTTCTTTTATATCCCTTAAATGAATTTCTTCAGATGCTGCATTTGCCTCTTTGTTCCTTCTATTTATCCTAGAAACAAAAAATCCAATTAATTGTCATTTACACTCAGATATCTTTCACGGTTTCACAATTGTATTTGTAAATTTTATTATCAAAATATGATAATTCATGGTCATATGTTCATTGTTTCAGAAAAGAGAAAATGCGTTCACGAAGTTTGGAGGTAACAGAATAGCGACAGTGCTGTTTTATGTAAGTGAACCTTGTCATATGACACTGTATTGTTTAATTTTTACTATATTTTGTAACGTTTTGAAAACGCCATTGTATTAGTGTAACTACCACAAAAAACACGTGTTATGCACTTTCAATACAATACCTGTATTCATTAAAATTACCTAATTGACATTAGCGCATGTGACAAAGGAAATCCGGTGCCAATGTTACCTGTATTAATGTCGACCTTCAGATAAATAATGATCTGGAAACAGACGTTGAAAATAATACGATTATGTCACATTTGTGGGAAAAATTCTAGACTATAACAATGGAATGAAATTTGACGTTTCAATTTCTATATAATTAACAGACTTTAATATGAAATCTTTCTCCGCTTATATAGTTTCGTAATAAATTTGGTATGTAACTTTGTTCAATCATTTTCAATTCTTTGACTTTGTTATAAATATAAATGGGGTACTGGTGGTAGGTCTTTGATATGTAATAGGCCGCCTACGTAGGTACCAATGGTGCAATGTCGATTTCTCCTGACAAACAGCAGTGTAAACGCACTCTTGTGTTCCGGTTTGAAGGACACAGTAATTACTGCACATATTTAGACGTAACATCTTATGTCTCAGGATGGTGAGCGCATTATTCGTCATTCATAGCAATAAAAAATATTAATTTAAATTAGTAAAATTTTTGGTTTCGTTATAAAAACATTTTGTAATTGCACGATTTATACTAGAAAAAATAGTTCCTGGGCCTTTAGCATGGAGTCTGATTGGTAACATCAGTCACAGTCATCATAGTCGTATTGTCTTCCCTAGCCCCACTTAGTATAATAATCAGTATGCTAATACCAGTCTGTCCATTCCAGATGTCGGACGTGGCGCAGGGCGGCGCGACGGTGTTCACGGAGCTGGGGCTGAGCGTGTTCCCGGAGCGGCGCGCGGCCGCCTTCTGGCTCAACCTGCACCCCTCCGGCGAGGGCGACCTCGCCACGCGCCACGCCGCCTGCCCCGTGCTGCGCGGCTCCAAGTGGGGTATGTACCCAGTGCTTTATAACAATAATATATCATTTAATACAGATTATTACATCCATATCATATGTTAGTATACATTTATCTTACATTTTTTAACTTCAAACAAACGACGGCGAATCGTAATCATCGGTTTCATTAACTAGACCAAAAACTTTTATTGTTTTTATGTTGCATACGCATGCGGAAATGAGATTTGTTATGTTCGTATTATATAGAATATTTTTTAACTTGATAAATATATCAAATAGACAAAATCCAAATCGATGCTGTTAGATCTAATTTAGGTCTAAGTCTCCATCGATATTTTCGTAGATAAACGTTAGTTTTATGTATTTTTAATTTCCTTCAAAGAAGAGGAAAACCTTCACTGAAATCCTGATATTACAATTGTTAAGAAGCGTGAGGTGCTTACAACAATTACTTATCATATATCAATAACTCTATAGTTTTAAGCGTGTTATTTAGTTTTTTTAAGTCTCATTTATTAGTGTAGATATTTATATAACTAGATATTGTGATATGATTCGTATATGTTTAAATGTTGAATTTATCATTAACTTACCTTTACTTATTAGTGTCCAACAAATGGATCCATCAAGGAGGACAAGAACTCTTGAAGCCTTGCAACCTGGAGTACCAAGAAGAGGGCATCGTCCGCAAGATTCCCCGCCCAATCCCGATGACGTCTAGGTAGAGCCACGAGTCGCTGTTTATGTTTTTATTGAGAAAACAGAACTGATTTACAGTGAAAACATACATTGTGACCAAGGCGGTTGTCATATTCTATACCTTAGGCTTAAATACCAAATGAAAATATCAAAATGACTGTAAACGACGGCGAAAATTAATACACTATCATATTTATATGGATCTATTTAAAAAAATATTAAAGTTGTTTTTTGAGATCGTGCCAAGATCGTTTATTAATTTCCGCCTGCGAAGGTGTATAAAACACCACCTAGATCTGTTAATTAATAACAAATTAATTCTAAAATTAAAGCATTTAAATTAATTATTGATACAATAAGTAAATATAAAATAATAACGTGATAATTAGTGTTGAGTAGGACATACAAGAAGTAGTATATTTGTCCCGTACATGACGTCAAATTGTAAGAGCGGCTCAACTTTTTAAAGTGCACTACTTCAAATTCGGTGTCCCGGTACTCGTTACTTTACGTAATTAACTATAGGAGAGAGCGAGAGGGAGTGACGCACTTGCGAACAATACTATCTTACGTATGGCCAAGCGTCAGTACGCCTCACTTCAATTGAAGTGGGACATTGTACTGGCTTGGTACAAAAATGGATCTACTCTTACAAACTCTTTTTCAAGTCATGTCCTACTCAACACTAGTGATAATACCCAGTGACTATGATATTCCAAACAAACAATAATATAAAAAAATATAATATCGTAAAATACTAATAAAAGTGAGACATAGCAGTACAAAAATGTCTACAAATTAATTATTAATTATGAATACATACATGCTAATTATTATAATTTATATTATGTGCAATTTGTAGCTTTTATAGAATATGTTACTAGCCTTAACATTTTGTTTCATAGCCATCAATATTAAGAAAGATAATAGAGCTTATCTTGCCACAGATAATGACTTGATAGCACAATTTCGTCAACAGATCCCAAGAAGAAAGTCTCAAACAAAATTAAATTATTGTAGTTCATTTTTCGTTTTTATCTGACTTGCAAAAACTACAAGACAGGTACTACTATTCTTTGGTTTTTCTTTCAAAAGAATATAAATAAAATTTTAGATACGATTTTGTTCTTGGGTGACGTGATTATAACATACGTCATTATACTATAGAAATAATATATTAATATAGAAAAAAATCTGATAGAGGCTACACTGTTACCGAGCAAGTGTTAGTCAATTGTAGTAACTTTATATTTACATTCAGTGTATTGTATCCTGCGTTAGCGCCTTAGTGATTAAGTATAATTGCATTTTAACATTGAGTACATACAGTTCAATGCATTTCAATATGTTTATGTGAAACTTATGTGTTTATAATAAAATAATCTAATTGATTAGTGTCATAATGTGTATCTGTTTCATGTCTTTATATGGGCACAAAATAATTACATTGTAACATTCATTAGCTGGACTAACTAGCATTATATTTATATGTTTAACAAAATTGTTATACTGATACATTTATATGTATTAATATTTACAATTATTGCATCATACTAATTATGAATTACCTTCAGCATTTATTGTTAAAGTGATATTTACAATTAAGTTTTTGAGTCCTACATACTTTATAAATGACTATTATAAAAACATACGATTATATTTTTTATTTTATGGTTTAAAAATAGTATGCTTGAATGTACAAATATATTTCAATTTTATTTGTGTAAGATAGTAAAATATGTTTTTTTTAATTTTGTTTTATTTTATATCGGGAATAATATATTTTAATTTATTTTTGTAACACACTAAATCTATAAGAGAAAACAAAAACTATGTCTAAATGCACATTATAACTAGCGGTCTCATTGTTGTCGGAGACATAATTTTTATTCATTGATGCTATATCAAAACGAAATATAACCATTAAAACATATGGATGTTTAATAAACTTCCATAGGTCCGAAGCGTTTTCTCTGGAAAAAAATAAGAAACTTTTGAGTCAAAAGTTTCTTTTTTTTTTGACTCCTTTCTGCACCATCAGTAAAGACTAAAGAGATCGTATAATAAACTACATGTACGTTTCTAATAAACAGCATAGTTCCAAGTAATTGAGGGGGAGGCCAATGAGTTTTCTGGGGTTCATTCGAGTGCATCAGATGAATATAGGAAGGGATTCCTGCATGCTATTCTACATCCTAGGCACGTGCATGCAGAACCGCTCATCAGATACGTAAAAAAATCTGACAATACTCTGGCAAAAAAAAACTTGATGTATTCGAGCGTGGTTGTTATCTTTTTAGTTTGAACGAGATAATTCAAGAATAAACTATAATCTTACTATTACCACAAACCCGCGTAATATAAATCGACTTTGGACATCATATCGTGCAGTTGGAGTAAAACACGCATTACCCACTCCGCGCCTCTTTTTCCCTTTCGCACCACTGCCAAAACTACTTGTCGCGTTTTTTAAGTCGTACAATTTCAAAGCCAATTTATGGGGAAGTATGGGACTTTCTACTATATGCTAGAAAGCCAGAGAACAAAATGGCATATAGGTAGGTACATCATGAATATAAATCTTGAAGAAAAAAAAATCTTGAGTTTTTCATTATAATATAACAAAAAAACTGACAAACTCGAGTATTTCAAATGGCGATTTGGTTTACAATTTCAAACATTCGCTATGAGCTTGCAATACTCCTGTAACGTCGGTCTTTGGAATGAGAGCATTTCAGTGTACATTTTACAATCAGTTATCTGATGCCTTCTAACATAAATATTTTCTATATTCTAGTATAGCAGATTAACATATACACCTCAAGAACACCTACATACCTACTTTCGGAATCAGACACACGCTGAACTACGAAAATATTGTGTAAATGTTTCCCTTTTTTGTAGGATTTGTAAAATCTGTAGATGCTTTCCTTGCCACTAAATGGAAAACATCGTAGAACCTTTTTTTATTATTTATAACGTATGAAATAACATGGTCCCGACGACTCTCGAATTACCCCCCTCTTAACATCGTAGCCTCTCCGGACCCCTACTAAAGCGAACAGTTCTATGCGAACAACACAATTCAAATAAATAAACAACCAAAAATCCCTTAATAAGCTCAATAATCATATTTGTGTAAACATGCATAGAATTAATTAAAGACCCGCAATCCCTTTGAGCCACCGATATGGGTCACTGCAAGGTAGCGTTTTAGGTCAAAGGTCACAACCGCAGTGGTATTGATCGGCTATCAGGCATATTATTAGAACTACTGGTCAGTTGGACACAATATAATCTGTTTCGCAACAGGCGCATATCGTGATAAGTTATATTACCTTCTAACATGCAACTGTTTCAGTTTTATGACAAGTATAGGTACTTGACAATGGTTAGATATCCATTATAATGAAATGCCAGTTGCAATGTCGCTGTGCAATCGAAATTCAAAATCAATGCTTATTCTCATATTTTTTAAAGTAAAACTAGTTACAGGATAACATAAATAAATATGTATTTGAAAACTTACTAAAGTGTGACAAGTTTTTCGAATTATTTGGACAAGGGTAGAGTTTACCTAAATCAGACAATTTTTGAGTGTTGATAGGTGGGTATTGTAGTAAGGTATATAGATAAATAGTAAAAAGGATACTCGTATAATTCCTAAAAATCTAGATAATATTTTAACTATCTGACGACTCCAAATAATTTCATAACCGGAACCGAAAACGGTGTAGGTAATTTATAATTATTCATTTATTATCTATTTGTATTATAATAATCATGTTCACCAGATTCGAAATTCCATTTATTTAATACCTCAACTTTGGAGTACATATGTCCAACCCATGTTATTAATTATTTCTAGAATCAAGACCACGTTTTGTTTTACTTTCTACATTAATAATAAAACATGCAATCGTAACACACGAAAGGTAGTTAATGATCACCCATAACTTAGGATTTATTACGTATCATTTCTACGCTTTATTGACAAGAACAAACTCAAACAATTGACAATAAAAAGCAGCCTTCAAATATTAAACTGTTCACAAGTAAAATCAATCACTTAGAGTAGTTTTCTCAGACGAAGATAAACGAGCGCTAGAGTAAAAAGCCTTGTTGTCTGCGATTTCGCCGCGAAGTCCATTTTCATTACAGTTGCAGAAACGTTGTGCGGAGAGCAATTTAAGACAACAAAAACGTTACATATAGAATTATACGTATACTGTACATAACATTCCTGTTGTTTATACATTACCCTAAAGCTTCTCTCTTGATAGCGCAGCACTCACTCAGCACGAGGACGCTCGTTAGAACATTTCAGAACAAACAAAGTAAGTACATGCATGTTCGAACTTTAGCATTGCACACTACTGTGTTTGCTGTGAAACACTCAATCGATCTTCATCTAATTTGGTGTAGCGCTGTAATACTGAAAAGGGGTAGTGTTAAGATGCTTTTACATGATATGTTAAGTTTTTACCTAACGATGACAATGTAATATGGTAATTTGTAGTGAGATCGTAACCTAATTAGTCTAGGGGCAATGCCGGGTCCAGCTTTCAAGCCAGGGGGGGGGGGGGGTCATATAGTTCTTGTCAGAACACTGATAATGATTTTTTAAGTTTTTTTATACCCGTGATTTGTGAATTGTGTTTACGATAATAAATAAATTCTGTCCATCTGGAGCCAACCGCGGAGGGGGTCACGACCCCTATGACCTCCCCCCTGGATCCGGCATTGTCTAGGGGGAGCGTGAGTATGCTTAAACGGTTAAGTCTTGAATACGAAATACAAGGCAATTTAATTCGTGGAAGTCATCGTTTGGAATATCTGTTATGCCCGGAACTAGATTGTCTGTTTGCCTGGACGATAGGTTCACTACATCATATCAAACATAATCTTGACGAACGCACCTTTAGAGATATGGGCATGAACTTATGAAAGTACGGAATAATTTGATTATTTGCAATTATTTGTTATCTTGATTTTTACAAGGATGAACTTAGAACATGTTAATTATAAGGAATAACAATATTTCCATTGAGCTAATATTACTTCTACAGAGAAGCTATCGCATGCAAACGGCATGTTCGATTTTGGTAAATGTTGAAATTAAAGTTCGCTGCGGCGTGGAAACAATCACTATTCGTCTAACGGCTAACCAAACAATATAAACGTGCAGCGCTAGACAACTTTCAAAATATATGTAGTTCATCTATAATTTTCGTAAGTTCGTAAGGTTGTGCGACATACGAATTATACGTACTTATAGCTTAATTATTATACATAACACGGAAATAGTCGATCGTAATAGTATTATTATTCTTAACTCGTTGACAATATTTTCCGGTCGTAATATGAGTGTAACATATCAAGATGGAACTAATGACCGTTCATAACGAGGTTTGCGTCGGTCATTGTTACGAGTTTGTACTGTATACAATTCACACAGTTTGTTTGAGCTATAAATAACTCTTTATACTTAGCTATTACGTATTATAACATCCAAACGAAAGCACCTAATCACAAACTTAAGATATTTTTAATTTTACGTTTAAAGGCACCAAGTTAAAATCATCATTCTGTTTGAATGATGATTTTCTATCTTGTGAAATTATTGAAATTTAATTGATTTATGTTTCGAAAGGAATAATAATATCTAATACTTATTAAATTGTATTCAGTATTCTATTCTTCATGGACTAAACACTAATCACAGCGTATTTAATGAATAATTATAAATATACCCAACAGCATCAATTATAGTCCAGACCCCCACTCAAGGTGGGTAATATCATTTATTAAAGTTGTTTGTCATGGGTGTGAGAAACTACCTACGAAAAAATATCAGGTATCATTCACAACATCTAATAGAAAGGCTGTGCGCCAGATAAGTGTGCATGCTACGGAGAGCGCTTTTTACGGTCTAATGTTGCAAACTATGTCAAAATCAAGAAGTCTATAAAAATTTGCAATAATATTAAATTAGTAGACGTTACGTGCAAAATATAAAATATTTACTTAAATATATAACCTGTCAATATATCAGAGTGAAACAGTAAACTGAAAATTGAAAAATTATGCCCCATTTACAGGGGTAGGTAGAGTTTAATACGATTATCGTAAGAATATAGAAAACTGCATAGTGTAAACATTTGCCATAAACATTAGTATGGGATAGTTTTGTAAAGTTTATCGTATGAATTAAATGAATAAAACCGAATTTAATCAAAAGAATCAACTTTATTTTTAACAGAGTTACGGCATTAACCTTAATCAATAATTTAATTTAGTTTAACCCTTATATATTAATGATAACTATGCACTATTGCACAATGCTGCAGTGTTTATCTACAGCTGATGTGCTGAGAAATGACATTTGGGAGTGGTGGAAACCCTTAACTTATGCGATAATAGCACTCTGCGTAGTCCGTGTGAATGGCTTCCTCCGTCTTAATAATAGTAAATTCATGGATAAATATAATATGTACTAAGTAGGCAACATACCATTAATTCAAGTGTCAACATTAGTTCCAATTTAGTCCACGCGCAAGCATACCGAGCGGGTGGTTTAACTTGTGATTCACATCGATGCGGGGTTCGAAACTACGTTCTCTCGTTTCATAAAAGGCGTCATAACCAACTGCGCCACGGAGGCTGTCGTATTAAAAGTGTGTGGCGTCGCGTTTGGGAATTACGCATCAAGATTAGTTGTTGATATGTATTATACTTGTTATGCGTAGTAGCGTCAGTCACTTTTAGTCGGTTCTATCATGTTCATAGCACGATGATAATATGACATGATGGTGCTCAGAAACAGAGGTTCTTACACAATGATTTCCTACAACATAGCCCGTGGTGTGATGCCCATGTAAGTTGGTACACGGTTGTTTAAAAATGTCTGAACTTATTTTTGTACCTCAGCATCACGCTTTCCTCATTCAAAAACATAAGTAGTTCATAACCAAACAAAAAAAAATTGAAAATATTTAACACTCTGAAATGTTTCCCGTTTCATAATTAACTAAATATATCAATTTGAGAATTCAGCAATAACATTTAAATCTTTAATTCATTTCTTGTAAAATAAATAAAATAGCAATAAGTAGACATAATATATTATATATAAGTTTGATAATCAAAATGTTTCTTGAAATACTGTCGTAGTGTAACTAATGTTTCAATACAATGCTCTAAATCTTTGAAATGTTTCCTCATACACGGAATCAGCCTTCATTTCCTATCATTTGCGTAATGGCTCTTTGTTATAAGGTCAATAGTGTGGCGACTGGAAAACTGTTCTCGGATTGCTTCGTCAGTAATCCACACACGAAGTCAGGTTTCCAAGCTTTCAATGAACCTTTTAGATATTGAGTACAATGGTAAAACGCTAAATGTCTGCTCAAGCCTCGAGACCGGTCGAGTTTTGATATTCAACCAAAGTACGTTAGATAAAAAAATGTTCACCTTGTATGACATTTCGCACTACTTTTCTATTTACAGGCACTATACAGGTTTCATTATATTTTAAATTCTAATGAACTATCCTGAAGTCAAGTGTCCTCAGTTGAACTAGACTACCTAATAATTAGCATAACATAGGTAGGTTCTATCTACGACTTTTTATCGAGGATTTTAAATTAAGACCAAAAAAATATGTTGATCCATCAGTAGATCTTAAGCGGATAGGTTCGAATCTTTTATGAATATCAAATTAATGTTTGTTTTTATCCCCAAGTATATTTGAAAAGGACAAAGGTAATTAATTCTAGGGAGTAGAGATGTCATTTGTCCAGGAAATAATCCTATTGAAACTTAAGTATATTCATAAGATATGCAACAGAGGTTATCGGTATATGAATATTAAATATAGATAAAAGGATACAGTGAAAAGAAACCAGGGCCGCAACTCGTACAATTCATTCCTATAATTTTAATAAGTAATCTGAGATGGCAAATGAGACATATCGATCTTGGCTCTGGCAATGTATTATTTATTTTCAATAACCGGCTGACAGCAACAACTAACTTATAGCTGTATTTATCAGATATGTCCGGCCAGCCACTAGTTGGCAGTGACGGCAACAACTTCGTTATGCATTGAACTATTATGAATGGAGAAGACATCAAGAACAGAATTTGTGTTGAGCGAGTTGCAGCCCAGTACCAACAACTTATTATTGATCCCGCTTGTTCAATAAGAAAACAAGTTATTGAGAAATGCCATACTAGAAAAATATACCGAGGTATCGGATAAAAATAATTCAGAAAACAATCATAGGTTTATGATCTTCATATTTCATTGGTACGTACATAAATGGAAGGCAAGCATTGAAGGTAAGTAAATAATATTTTACTAATCTATCAGTAATTACTCATTATAAACAATTAGAAATATAAGACATTTATGAACAGAGCTGGCGCTAAATATGGTGTCTGTCGACCATCCAAAATGAATTTCGTAGATACATTTGTGGTTTCAGGTACGTCTCACAAAATACATTTTGTCCACATTCTTTGATTTTACACCGCTACTAATTGACTACAAAGAATCTTCGATAAGATGTGGGCAGCTAAGTACAAATAAACGTATAAAAACTACATCATAGCAATAAAAAACATATTTACGAAGTTTAATGTGTAAACCTAACAACTTCTTGTGTCCTTGATAACTTTATTCATAAATTACATCCCCAGGGAATTGATTTGGAAAGTTTTGTCGCTGTCGGATGTAACTAGGCCGCTATGACGGATTTATAGACGCCGCAGTACCATGTGGACTTAATGATTTAATGTCAATTTTATTACTTGGGTTTATTATCCACGTTATAATGGTAGAGATAAGATATATAGCCTTCATATAATTCATTTATGGACATTAAATTTACAGGATCTGGCGTTCATACATTTATTAACTCTTTCTCCATATTAAGGAGTGTCACGTCTATTTTTCCAATTCTATTAGATTTTATTCATTATCACATCATTTACAAAAAGCAAAATAACATAACTATATTAAATAACAACATCACATTAATGATCCTAATAGTAAAACTGAAACTCACCCTTAACATTGACCCAAAGGATTCCTCACTGAAACCAATTACAGCCAAGCACATGGCAAAGGGTGGTCCACGGTACTTGACACTAGTATCGAGTCAGCCAACTGCTGGCGACAAACTGATGGTGAATCGGAGTCGACGACGATGGCTAACGATGAAACCGGAGCTGCATACTGTAAACATCCAGTGAATGGAATCTTCGAGCCGATTGTTACTGTGTCGCGCGGTGAGGCTCGCGCCGGCTCGTCACATTTATATCTATATGGGATATTATGATAATGAAAAATTACTACTATAGTGAATTTCCTCAAGCAGGCTTTTGACCTGCAATGACATCGCAAATCTGCATTCTGCACTGAAGGTGTCATAGGACGGTTTACAGTAATGAAAATAGATTTTGAATCGGATTTTCATTATTATCTCTCCCGTTCCGTCAGCTACTAAAACGTAAAACGTGAAAGTAAACCGACGGCTTTGCTATCCTATTTCCTCTGACGAGTGAGATTGCCGAAAGCCCAATATTTAATTATAATTTATTTCCACCCCACGTCCTTTTTCCTTTCTTACCCTTTCCAATTTAAGACTCCGATAACCCATTTACGGACTATGATCCCAGTGTCATAGAGGTTCAAGGGGGTAGTAATGTACTACCATCAGGTGAGTCATTTGCTTGTTTACCGGACTTAGGTGTGCAATAGTAGAAAAAGCCCTCAAACTCCTCACGGCTTTCTCCTCACTTTACGAGTGCAGAATACTCAGTGCAGCCGTCAATGTAGACCTCTCGCTTTGGACCCTGTTCCCCCATGGTCAAGGGTCTGATGTTATGACAAGCAATGCTGTCGTTCTCGAGATCGTGATCTCGCTGAAGGAGAGCGTAGACCAGGATCGTAGGGAATAGGCGGGCAGAGATCACGTGCTTCTTGCCATGGGTACGGTACCCATAATACGTGTGACGGTAATCGAGAGGTTTTAGTCAGTATCCAGGCGAAGGTTTTGTTAGGGTCCGCCGCTTTTTTTAAGTGTGCTCAATACAAAACCGCCCAGGATGCCACCCTTCCTTATACCGCCAGTTGGTGGACTATTCCTTAAGTTTTATAAATTGAATTTTGGGTTACAGAGACACTAAAAGTTCGCATTTGCAGCATTGATATACCTACCTTGTATAATTGAATATGAAATATGCTCTTTGATTATTTGCAATAACATGGAAAGTGGATAGGAATTGGATATTACACCTAAATACCTAAGTATTATAACCCATGTTATCACATGGGTCGGAGGCTGTCGCCTCCGTGGCGCAGTTGGTTCGATCCCCGCACCGAAACAAATATAATATGTTTATGTGAACCGCAGGTATTTGTTTTGAGGTCTGGGTGTTTGTGAGACGGAAAAGTCTCTCGTAGTTTCTGATACTCACGACACAAGACTCGATCTTAGTGTGGGGTCAGAACTATGTATGTGACTATTGGGTGTATTTATTTACGCAGGCTTCAGCCTACTTACTCTATTGACGATTGTCATTCTGTAGATACATAGAAGATACATGGATTACATAAAATTATAGCTCACAGGTAACTAAAATTCCAAAAAGAAAAGTTAATTATGTACTCTATTTGTGAAAGTTATACGCAATTTATTAATTGCAAATTGCAATATTGGTGTAGTTACTAGGGGCACCTGTGACAGTAGGTATGTAGGAGCTGTTATCTACTCCTGTGAACCTAGATTTTATTCTCAGATTAGGCAATCCTCCGTGCTAGTTTGTTGATTAGAAAATATCGCATGATTTCCCTGAGAAAGTAATTTGTGATTATCATGGTGTTTGGCTCGTCCCCTGTGATATTTTAATGTGAATATCACTGGTGGTACCTCTACTTTGTCGTTTATATGGGCTAGAGCGGGTAGCGTATAGGTATGTATTACGTTTATAAGCAGGTGCTCTATGTATTCGTTACTGAACTGTACAGATTTAAGTACTTACATATACATAGGTATTTCTACATATACACATACATATTTCTGGCTGCCTCGGTGGTGTAGTTGTTCTACGCTATGATTACAAAGCTGAGATCTCGGGTTCGAATCCCAGTTCAGGAAAAGTGATATTGGATTTTTCTATTGATTATGTCGGGAGTCAGGAATTAGTTACAGATATGGCGATAGGCTCGTCCCTGTTACATCGTGGGACGAAACATATAAGGCGAAATGCGGGTGTCCTGACAACACCTCTACCTACTAATTCAGGGAAAAAGGCGTAAGTTTATGTATGCATGTACATACTTCTACAAGCGTCATTACGCAGGTATTTGATTGCGGGTGTTGGAAACATACTTGCGTGGCGTTATTATACAAACACTGCGTAGCACGTGCTTGTGTTGTTTGCCAATCATGGAATCCTCGGAATTATCAAACAGGACGGTGTCTGTGTGGTAAATTGTTTCATTTTTACACATTGTGTTTTGTTTGTTGGCGTTGGTTTGGAACAGAAGGCTCTGTCAACACAAAATATTCCATGAAATATTTCTTACATTAAATCTCAGAAACTGCATGTTTTTCTGTATCTATACACACATTTATAAACTTCGAAGTCTTTAAAACTAAGCCTTAGCGAAATTATTTTAGATTTAGTCTCGAAAGTCAAGCAAATGACGGTTAGTCTTACCTATCCATAACTAAACTAACGGCCGATGCCAATAATCAATCGAAAAAATTAGATTGAAGTCAATCAGGATCGTTTTCTACTTTTCGATTTGTCTCTTACCATGTTGCCATGGATTTTTCACTACTGAGTTTGATTATTGGCAATATAGTATCAGAAAAAATATTGAGCTGTCAATCTTAAACGGCAAATTTTGGCTTGGGATTGTTTATTGGCAGCGCCTGTAAAAAATAATCATACAAATCCATCTTTTAATAATTATGTTATATTTTGGTAGTTAGAGAGCAACGCTATTGTCAGTCATGACTCTGCATGAATGTCAGGCTCGTCCACAGCAGCACCAATGTCTCACAAGAAATCGACATGGAGCCACAGCTCTACATTTCTTTCCGAGTGAGAGATTGGCTGAATACGCAATACCCTTTTCTTCTTCCTATCGTTTTTTCTTCCCGCTCGCCTCCTAATTTGATGGGCCAGCAACATATCTATGATCCAAGCATTGTAGATGTTCATCACTTACCATCAGATGACCTGTTTGCTCGGTTGCCGCACCCATGCTATTAAAAAAATGTCAATGCATACCTACTGTGTGTACTGTGAGAATATTTCCTACTCCACACGACCCTGTTAACTGTGTAGTCATCTCACTTGATATTAATATTATATAGCTTGGTTCCCAAGATACAGATACGCCTAATTTGGGACCAATAGAAATAAGACATAATGTATATAATTCATATTTTGGATACAAATAAATTATTCTAATTCTAAAAATTATTCCCTCTACGCAATAAATTCATAAAATTATATACCAGAGCCACCTAAACAAACCCAAACAAATTCGGAAGTAATCATGATTACGTTTCTATATTTGCATTGAAAAATAACACAAAAGAACCCACTAGACGCCGTCTTGCCTGCGCAGAATCCTATCGATCATTTGAACTGGTGACTAGTGTTCTATATACATAACTACAAACAAACAGTTACATCTATCTATTGAATAGAATGAACGTAGCATTACTGACCGCTTAATGAATTTTCTTGTTTCAGCAATAGTCTTAGAATTTCCATGAAAAGATTTAGGTAGTATAATAACGTCTAATATATTTCGACAATCATTCTGCTCTGTCGAGCACAAATACTCGTAATTGCGGAGGAATTTTCTCATAATGAAAATTGTATTCCACGTAAATAATTCTATTGAATATTCACGATTATGTGGGTTCACAAATAAGTTTCGTAGTAATTTTCGGGATTTGACGCCGCGCTGTATAAACTTGACATAAGCATTTCAAGTGCCTATTCAGGAAATTTGAATTTTGTAGTCATCATCGTCCACGGAAATTCCACTACTGGACAACCTCCCTCTAGGATCATATAGTTTACCCATACTCTCCGGGCTTGTTGAACGAGGGACGTAGTTTCTGACGCGACGGACTAAGTCATATCTGCAATGATTATACTGTCTTCTGGCAGTCGTCACCTTTGTCTCTTGATAACCATTAATCAGATTGTATTGCAAGTAGCTGAAATTGGGATGGGCCCTGAAATGGGTTGACTGGAGACTGGAAACCCATAGATCCTAAATGATTGTGTTCTCATTGTAACGGTGTTTGATTATTTTCCATTTTTTAACATTTGTGTACCTACATATTTAGAATTCATTTTATTCGAAGCTTAATTATAAAAATGCTGTAAAGTGTGTCATAAAATAAATTATAATTATGTCTTGCAGAACGGCAGTAGGGCACAGTAAGGCGACCTCTCAGGCCGCCAGATTTGAGTGGTGCTGCGGGTCTGTGAATATCTAATTCTCACGTGGGTTTGTATGTAGGACCATGGGCATCACAGAAATCTAACCTGACCGCAAACAATTCTTTAACTCTCTCCCTCTTCTGTCACAGGAAGTCCACTGCTGAACATATGCCTTTCTGGGATTGATCTATGGCCTTCCCTGAGGATTTCTAGATCAACCTGTTTAAAGCGGCCAGCTTAGTGGTAAGTAAGAGGTATAATACGTAAACTGTTTTTATCGTAATATTATAATACGACTTTATATTAGAAATTAGCTGTGATACAACTCACAACGTCCGACTTCGGAACGAACAGACTATTGATTGTGGATCTCTCAAACTCAAATTAGTGTCTCAAGTCTGCGCGGGAATTAAACCCGCGACCTCTTTTCACAGCTTGCCCTTTAACCTGCACCACAAAGATTAGTGATGTGGAATTGAATTTAATCAAGCAGTGTTCTTAGCCTTGGTTTGTGCTCCAAAACTGATTTAAACTTATGTATTAAATAGATAGTTTTTTTGTTGTTTCGAAAATGATGATAACAATCGTAATCATTTTTTTGCACTAATTTCTATGGGTTCTATCTTCGATCAAATATACACTAGATACAACATGAGCGCTTAGAAAATGGCACCAAAAAAGAGTGCTTAAGCACTCTTTCGCCTTCAGCCACGCACCGACCGTTGCTTCCAAAACGTCGCAGAACTTTAGACAGTATTATGTGAAAAGCTACTTTATGCTCCAGGAATAAGGTGGAATTTGTGTTAATATATTTGGTATATGTGATCTTTTTGTTTACTTTTTTTAATGTCATGCATCGGTGCCACTTTTTAACAGAACTTTTATAGGGAACTGTGTATCTAGTGTATATTTGATCGAAGGGTTCTATAGGCATTAGACATTATGTACGGATATATTAGTTTCTTGTCTGTTCCGAATCCAATCGCACAGAACCACTTATGCTAAGCTCCATTGCTCTATAATAATGAAACTTATTAGACACGCAGTTATGATTTATATTTTTAAATACGATATCTCGCCATGAGTTGCCTCAATTTGAGTGTCCTATACACTCAGAAATAAAATATTATATTCTTATGTATCAAAATTTGTCCTCACAGGTAGACGCTGCCTTGTTTTAAGGCATTAAAATGGTTTAATTATTTTTATTAATAAAAATATCAGATAGAAGCTAATAAAACAAATCATTCTTGTGGTATAACCTTTATTGTTTTAAAGATGTATCACATCAAAAATAAAAATATCCATACACTTGTCAAGACAATTGTTATATTTTAATAAGTTAAAACATCGAAATTTAAAATTCACTACGCCATTTAATAACACTGATACGTAATATTGATAATGCTTATTCAAACATCAAAGTAAATACTGATTAAACATTTAACACATATAATAACATCTACATACATTCTATGTAACATCAACGGGAAACACAACATCTATGGAACAAATTTCACTACAGAGAGGTAAAATTTCAAGGCATAAATAGACAAAACGTAAACCGAAACAACCTTTTCTCACATTACCCTGTAAATATCTCACAACGACTTCCACTACATTCTCCATCATGTAAAAAATAATATCGCACTTATCAATAATATAGAGGATCAAAAATATAAATATTCAAAATATAGAGATTCATTAGAGGCTTAAGTATTGTTCTACAGAAATGTCAATAAATCAGACTCACAAGTTTTGTCAGGAATGTGCAAAGCTTACAGCTAAGGAGTGTATAGCTAATCATGAGTGTCGTACTCTATATCCACGTGGGGTCGGGACTCACATCCATTACTACTTCTTAAAACGCAATACAGACACATATAGTACATCGAACATGGAACATACAATAACTAGAAAACGAGCCGCATTCGAGAACATTTCCTTTTCTTGAGCTGACCTGATGAATATTGTGCCTTTATTAACTAATTATGTCTAATATTAAAAATCTAAATTTATTTCACATAATTATCACTATTATAACACTAATAAGTGTACATCGAAATGGCAAGTATCGATAAACAGCCTGATTGTTGGGTCTTTTAAAATATTAATTTAAGTACATCTCGATTTCAAAGTAATAAATAGAGGTCAGGGCACAAACAACCTCTTAAAACAATGTAACAAAACATTCAACATAACAGAACAGAACTTTCGTGCATGAAAGTTGTAAATTAAATTTCATAGTTACGAAATTTGGAGATGACCTCCGAGGGTGGTTCCTGGTTGCCGGCGCCCCAGCGGCCCCACAGCGCGGCGCCGCCCTCGGACGCCCGGCGCGCGCCCGGGTTGCTGGGCCCCAGGCTGGAGGGCCCGGAAGGTTTGCCAGGCTCGCCCTCCAACATGCGGTCTTTTGTGTTGGGCTTGCTCCAGTGCATGGACTGCTGCACGTGGTCCTTCATGCCCAGCCACTGCTTGTAACCCATGGCTATGCCGCTCTGGCGCCACTTATCGTACAGAGCACGCTTAGAGGGATCGCACAGAGTCTCTTTGGCTTCCTGTGTTTGAACAACCAGCATGAGAAAACATTTTATTAGAAAACTACAGCAAGAGTCATGACAACGATTTTTAACATTGATAGGTTAACACTAACTGATTGATAACAACAAAACAATAAATGGTAACCTTTAGTTGCTGAAATTTAGCTTCAGCTTCTTTGTCTCCATCATTCTTGTCGGGATGGTACTGCAGAGCAAGCACCTTGTACTCGGCAGTTATTTGCTCAACCTGTAACATATTCAATGAGGTAAGAACATTGCTATTCATGGTACAAACAGAATATATATTATGAAAACTCTTTTCGAAGTACTGTATTAGGCACCAGTATCGCCCACTACTGTGTTTGGGAATTCTCTGCAACCGAAAATTCAATGTATAGAGCTTAAGGCATAGTCCACCACCCTAGCTTAGTGCGGATTGGCCGTATGCACATACTTTACTAAATGATGTTAAGATCAGCCTCCGTGGCGCAGTTAGTGAGATGCCGGCTGTAAAACGTGATGCCGCGGGTTCGATCCCCGCACCGAGACAAATATTTGTGTGATCTACAGGTATTTGTTTCGGGTCTGGATGTTTGTGAGAAAGAAAGTCTTGTGGTTCCTAATACCGACGACACAAGGATCGATCTTAATGTGGGGTCTGGACTATATATATGCCTGTTGGGTGTATGTGTTTGTTTATTTATTTATCTCTATGGTACAGAATTCCTTACTAAGTTTTTCTTCACTTTAAATGTTTGTAGCAATTGATTATAATCGATATAATTACGTAACAAATACGAGTAAAAATTCAGAGATGTGGATTTGAACTTGCGATTATCGTTCGATTATCGTCTGTTAACAATAGGCATCTCGTACTCACTACGCGCCAAAAACTTTACAAGCAGTACTTTAAGTACTTTTTAAGTCGATGGGTCCTGTAATTATGTTTGGATTTGGGCAAAACTTTTTAAAACCAATTTAATTGTTTTGAGTTCTTGTTTTATAGTCTAATGAAGTATAAATCTACTGGAGATGTGGAATTTGGAAGAAATTAATTTTCAAATTGAAAGGAAAATTGAATTGAAAGAAAAAAAAGAACCAGTGTAAATCATACCTCTACAAGAAGAACAAATAAATATAATTGATGAGTATAAAAAATGTGTGTAACCAGTTAAATACTTGCGTGTAGGGGTAGCCATCTTCTTTTACACAAGTATCTATTCTATGACTAGCAGTATGACTGTAAACTCTGATGTCCTAAATTGGATTGCCGGTTCAGGGAATCCAGTTATAAAAATTTCATTTCAGTTGCCCAGGCAATGGCAATTGGTGTTTAGATGAGAAGCTAGCCCGTTATGACTTATTGAGTTGGAAATAAACTCAGCAAGCTGTAAGTGTCCATAGATAGAGTCATAATTTGAAATATATTTAATTTTTTGTTATGCCAGTAAAAAGAAGGATATAAGTATATAATATATAATTAAGTGAACTTGAGGTTTAATTCATGTGATGGCAACCACATACCAATCTATTAGAAAACAAAATAATATTTTAATAAATTGGTTAACAATCTTAGGTTCCCAATAATTAAGTGTTTATAAAAATAATAAAATGGAATATACTCTTTTGGTTTTTTTTTAATACCTTGCATATCTCTTAATGATAGATAGAGTCACTATGGATGCCTTTTGCCTCATCTTGGGGACGTAATAACTGAATGTATGTATAGTACATAAAATTACTTGAAGTAAGTTATTGTATCCCATTACTTAGGTACCAAATACAGAAAATATTGATAAACATGAATATTCTAGGGTCAGTTATCATTGAGTACCTCAAAAAAAATTCTTAAATTTGTTATATATCATGTTTAATCATTGATTTTAATTCAACTGTATAGTAGTTATATATATGAGTAAATGCAATGTATTTGGCATTGTAACTTTTACTTTCAATTTACAACAAAGTAGCCTTAATGTCACAAACATCAATTGCGTTTAATAAGATAATAAAATATTTTTAATTTATCATACTACTTAATTTAACCTTATTAAAAAACTTTTATCTCTATGTATGATAGTTGATATCAAAAGTTCTAGCATATTCAACTACTATTAAGAATTTAAAAGTACAACTATTTTACTAACATAGTCATGTACAATATAAAGGTCATCTATCCATTTTTTATTTATATTTTCCTTGGTAGTCAAATGCTCTACAACCTTCAACATTTTTCCTTATATCTGTGAGATTATAGAGAAAAAGAACAGCCTTAATTTAAATAAATCACTTTTCCACTACATTATATGGTTCACAATCAGTGTTTTGTTTTCTTTTGTAATTAAATACATGGTAATAAAGTAAAACAGACCTTAAATCATCAGCATACAGTACAATTTTAATGAGAAAAAGTTCGGCGGGGAACTGGAAATCCCAAGTCACTGACGCAATAAAATCTGCTTCACGTTAGTCACTATACTTACATGTAAAAACACGAATAAATCGTTTTAGAATCAATAAAAACTAGAGACAATTTATCTCAGGATGTAGGTCAACTCTCTGGGGCTGGGGGCCTCGACAAAATAAGGTCATTGAGCAGAACAGTGGAATCAATACACAGAATAAAGGAAATAAGGCAATGTATATGATCCGTTCTAAGTAAATAAATATTAAAGGAATACTCACAGATGAATTCTCGTCGCAACCCAACAATGCATAGAAATCGTCGTCGGGATTTCTTTTATAATTTAATATTTCATCCACGCCCGTCATTTTCAACACCCTCCCTTTCGAAACCCAAAGAGCAACTAAGTTAGAGTTGCCAACGTGAGCTAAGCTCCGAAGGTCACACAGTGTTACCAGTTCACAATTATCAGATGTTGTTCAACGCGCAGTGTTAAAATTCACGATTTAAATAATGGTAGGTCTACATAGTCGCCTAATCTTCCAACATAAATATTGTGAAATATGAAGACAATTTTTATTTATTATTAACGAGATTCGAACATATTTTTTGTCATTCTGAAAGAATATATTGCTATAAATATTAATGCACAATGATATAAACGTGCGATTTAACTTCGTAACTGTATAGTCAATTAAATAAATCTGAACAGTTTGTTTATTACGCAATTCTCAGGAACGACTGTTACAAATTAGAAAATTATTTTAATTGTTTAGCTTATTTATCTAGAAATTCTATAGGCTATATATTATCACACAATAACTTATAGGTGGCAAACGGTAGTGAAAAACAAGCAAAAATGGGGAAATGTTATTTGTTGTTGTGTAACATTATGGATATGATTTTAAAATTTTTAGTTATTGGTCCGATTGATCTCAACATCGATATCTAATGCGTCTTTTGCTCCGATATTCTAAATTGACCGTCGGAATAGAAAATGATGATTGCTTTTTTTTTTTTTTGAATTTGTACTTATTACGGTGTGTATGGTAAAAAATAGTACTTAAAAGTAGAATGAGCACTCACAACAACAATCAAAAAGCAATACGATGAAGTAAGTTGATATTTAATTACTTACTAAATAATATGTTTTTACACGCTTTATATTAGCTTCACTTGTATGTTTGTTCGTATGTTAGTTTGTATGTTTGTTTGTATGTTTGTAACCGAGTCCTTAAGACGCGATTTTGACCCACTTTAAACGGACAGATTTCATTCAAATTTTGCACATCTGTCAAAGACCGATGACAATACAATAATTCGATTAAAATATATGATTATCCTGATTAGATTCGCCAGGATTAATTATTTTTATAATTGATGACCATTGCCACTGACCACTAGATGGCGTGATAACGTCAATAATGAATGTTTGCACTATTCATCGCTAGAAGGCGTTAACATTGTATTCTTCAAGTGTCAAATGTTACTACTGACCAACAGATGGCGTTGTGTTACTAAAAAGTAGAAAATAAATAATAGTTTAAAAAAACTAAAAAACACGCTTTATATAGAAAACCCAACTAAAAAATAGAAAATAAATTTTTAAAAATTTGAATTAAGAATATTGTATACAAGAAAAAAATATTTTTTATTGTAAAAAAAGCGTGGGGTGCTTTTTAAGATATTTTCAAAATGATAATCCTTCTACTTCTATCTGTCGATAAAATAATTAAACATGCACCATAAAGCAAATACATTTCCTCTGAAATTCCCAGTGTATTTATATAATCAATACTGTATTGGACTTATAAGTAGCTTATCTACTGTACCTTCCTATAAACATATTTATTCTAAAACTCAATTTTATGGTTTGCAATAAAAGGAAAAATGGGTTATAATACGTGTGATGTTTTGTGGAACGTATTTTGTCCGTAATTAGACCACAATTTGCGAAACTTTTTCCTGTTCCATGTTTGAATTTCAATTTACTTAGCTTTCGTGTTTTTTATATAGTCAAATTAATTACAATAACTCTAAAATTATGAATACCAAAGTAGCTTAAGGAAATATGGATACATTTATGATAATTGTAAATAAATAACTTTTTAATCTTATATTATTGAGCTTATTACACAGAGAGATTATTACACAGGTGATACCTAAGTGTTATAAAATATTTATGTTACAAAAAGTTGTGTTATTTACTGTTTTTAAAAGGAGCTATGGTACATCTAATGCATATAGAAATAAAAGGTCAGTATATATAAAAGGAATATTACAAATTTAAAAAAATATTTTTTATTGTAAAAAAAGCGTGGGGTGCTTTTTAAGATATTTTCAAAATGATAATCCTTCTACTTCTATCTGTCGATAAAATAATTAAACATGCACCCCACGCTTTTTTTACAATAAAAAATATTTTTTTCTTATATACAATATTCTTAATTCAAATTTTTAAAAAAATATTTTCTATTTTTTATTTAGGTTTTCTATATAAAGCGTGTTTTTTAGTTTTTTTAAACTATTATTTTTGATGTTGTAACAAACAAGCCGGTATAATTGAATCGAACAGGGAAATGTGAACATCTCATTCACTATCTTAAAGCTTTTGTCATGGTGAAGTTCCCAAACTCTATAAAAATACTGCAATTGTGAGTCGCTGATTGCACCCATAAGAATGCTTACACCAAATTTTATTTTTCCTTTGTTTTTCTTTGATATTAATTGTACAGATATTCACTGTTGTACGTGCGAGCTTCGTAGTATCGTACCATGAAATAAATACAAAGAGGAGGTGCCCTAACGCCGAAACTCTAAGCAGGCATGAGTCACCAGATTGCGGGGCTAAGAGGGGGATTACGCATGCGCAGTAACGCTGATACAACCAATGTCACCTAGAGGCGAGTTGCTGAACTAAAAAGACAAGCGTGATATTTCAAAAAGTCATTAAAAGTTCTGCTATTCATCAATAGATGGCAAAACTAAATATAGAAAGAGGTTAGATTACAATTAATCACGCAATAGCTTTGCAATTCGCGTTTAAAAGTACTGGCACATAATTGAATCAAAATTAAAATATTAAATTTAAATTTCGGTCGGACTTAGGTTATTTTCGTTACGGAATTTCTGGATTCGGTCTCCACGCTCAAGGCCCGCGATAGAAGCTATGCAATAGCGTAAAAAGTTCAGAAAATATTGAATGTGAAATTGCCACGGCCGATAAAATATGTGGAAGAATAGTGAAGATTTGGCTCTAAAGAATGAATCACTGCAATATAATGTGAACAAGATTCAATGGGGGCTCGCATGAGAATTTGCCATTAGAGGCGCTTGTGCCGCCTAAGGTAAAAAAAAATGAATTTTCACTCGTTTTAGCGGGCTTCGTAACATAAATAGTGATTTCTCTAACTTACCTGTTTAAAAGTGATCTCCTTAGTAAAATTATCTACTATTTGGCGATGAATATGAATGCTTAGAAAGCGAAATTAAGAAAAAGAGGCGCAAAAATAAGGGGCCTCAAGAAGCAACTAATTCAGAGGTTTTGTTTCCTGTTTACAAACTTATTTTTTGCCAAAAGTATGCTTGTGTGCCGAGGTAACAGCTATTTATTTTTAGGACTTAAAGACTATGACCGAAATAATAACATTTGCATTAAAAAACATAGTAGTGAGACAGACATCTATATTTTTAATTTCAATTTCTACTTCTTTATAAGTTTTTTCTAAAGTCTGCAAATGTTTTGCTCCAATTATAATGCAGTTTATTGTCACTATGGTGCAGTTTATGTTTTGAAGCTTGCATTTACCAACATTTCTTCATGTTGAGTTTCCTCTGTCTGAATAAAGTGTGTCAGTTTCCAGTTTCTTTTTTTTACGTTGTATTATCTCTTTATACGCGTTTTTTTTATTTCTTTTCTCTCTTCGCTGCCTTGGTTTCAAGAAAGTAGACTAGGTACAACTTTTGGCTTTAATGTAGGAGTAGCTGAAAATTTGTGAATAGAAGATTACAAGAGATGAAAGTAACGTAAAGGTTACTCAAATTAGGATGTACAAGAATGATAATTACTTACGATTTTCTGTATTTGATTCTTAGGGTTACACATAATCCTCGGGGTTTAAATGTTTTTTACAAACACGAAAATGTTTTGTCTGAGTATAGTCATTCCTGCGAACCGCTACAAGCCACTGGTGTAGAACAGTGTTATCTTTTGGAAACATGTGTCCTATTTTTCTTATTTTTATATAATAAATAAATCTATAATTCATTAATGAGATTCGAAATTCAAACTTTGTTTTGGCACCGATCTTATAAAGTCGCCTTTGACAGCTATACTTCTAGACCTTAGTCAATAGTGGCGCCAACTGGTGAGCAAAAAAACGATGGTCCCCATTCCGCAGTTAAATGTATCATGTACCCTATAAAACATCTTAAATAAATTTCATTGGACAGTATCTAAAGTATTCTCTGTTTTATATAAACACAACATTGCTATTTTTTGATTACAAACTTCGATGTTAAATTTGTTTTTGACAACTTACAATTAGTATAAATCAAATGAGACACTAAGAGTCTCAATTTGGATAAATTGCCAACGAAATGTTGTCGTGTGGATTCTGGATTCATTGGAACATAGACTTAATAACCTCAGTAAATGAGACTCGCTCCATAAATGAATAGTTCGCGATTGTGTAGTCAATAACTCAATACCGCGATAAGGGCCATAATTTTATTTTGTTTTCCGAGCATCAACGTGACATTTTCGCGCCATTATTTTCAATTCACACCAACCTACCTATAGCAGTTTTAGCTGGAAATGTAAGAGTAAAATCAGTATTTTCATAAAATATGTTATTGTAATAATTGTTTAATGTTATTGCATATTTTTTACTACTTGCGTTTTAAATGCATTCTAGCAAGAAGTGCGAAGCCAAAAACAGTAAAAAATTGCATTCTAAATGTGATCGATTTACGTATATTAATTTCTTTTTTTTAATTTAATTTATTGGCAATTGGACAGCTTGTTAATGATGATAGATTTTTTTTTTATGAAATTCCTCGGTTTAGTTTATTGTTTTATATAATAGTAAATCCATTGTTCATAAAAAATATTATTATTTTCTTAAGTATGCTTCAATAAGTTTATATTGTTTAGGTATGTAGGTACCTGTTTATATACCTGATTAGCTATTGAAATTAATTCCTGTATCAGCCCATATACATCCCACTGCAGGGCACGGGCCTCTTCAAAATCGAGAGTACGATTGAGAGCTGTTAGGCCATATAGTCCACCACACTGGCCGAATGCGGGTTGGCGGACTTTACATACCTACCATGGAAATTTTTGTAAATCGCCATGCTATGTACATACTATGTAGTATTCCTCAATATATTTTCATTCACCGTTTTAGTGCGTGGTGATTGACTATCAATAAACAAATGCCTCCTAAAAGTCGGAGGTGTGCCCTAGGATTCGAACCCGCGACCACTGTACACATTTTGGTAGCCACGTCTGGTCCGTTTACCAACATGCCTCAACGCACTTCCTGAAATTAATTGCGGGTGTCAAAATTGTAATAAAACTGATTGTTAATTGTCACATCAATTTTATTTTATATCTAGCCTATACTGTCCCACTGTAGGGCAAAGGCCTCCCTTTGCTTTTCCCACCTTTCCCTCTTTGTGAAAAAAGAAAAATTATGTTGTTACATGTAATAAATAAATAACTTAGGTATAATATAAAATAACTCGGACCTCCTCTACAATCGACAGTGCGACTAATAGGCGTTAAGCCATAGTATTGTGCGGGTGTAGGCCACGCTGGCCTAGTGCAGGTTGGCGGATATAATAGGGTGTTTGTGAGACCGAAAAATCTCTCTTAATGTCTGATACCCACGACACAAGACTCGATCTTAGTGTGGGTTCAGGACTATATATGTGACTGTTGGTTGTTATTTATTTATTGTTATTTATCTTTTCTTTTTGGAGACAAATATATAACAACCCGGACTTTTTTATAGATCTTTTTAACATATAAAAATCCATAGTACATTAATTTGATCTATCTCGTTAGGTTTAGCCAGGCGTTTGCGATTAAAGCGCACTAAAATATATTTTATTGGAGTTTTTCAGTTTTTCTATACTATAATATTATATGTATTATACATATAAACTTTCCACTTGAATCACTCTATCTATTAAAAATCCGTTGCGTAGTTTTTAATATCTAATCATGTATAGGGAGAGGCAGCGGAAAGCGACTTTGTTTTATACTACGAGTATGTAGTGATAACTTTTTAAATAGTAGCTAGTTTTTTTATATTTTTCGAAACATAATAAATGTCTTGTTCCTTTTTTTTTTCTTGTTTGACTACTCTAAAATCGACAGTACGATTGAGAGTGGTTAGGCCATATAGTCCACCACGCTGGCCTAGTGCGGGTTGGCTACATCGTCCACTGAATTAAAAAAATCGTCGCTTTTTTGTGATATTTTTAGTTGCCTTGTATCTGTAGGCATCAAAACGACCACCTCCCTTCGTATTCGTGCAGACCGCTGTCTAGATACACCCAGTATACGATTAGATTATAATATCTTATGTAGAGCCAAGCTTCTTACTCCTCACACCCTAACTCTATAAGGCCTAACGTCACATATTCTATACCTTAGTCAAAATATGGTGAGTTTACTGGTGGCAGATCTCCCATATGTGAGTGATGTGTATTTTTCCCGCTAAACAGCAGTGTAAATGCACTTTTTTGTTCCGGTTCGAAGGACATTGTAGGCAGGTTGAGACTTAACATCTTATGTTTCAGGATGGCGAGCGCAATGGAATGCCAAGCATTGCTCTGTAATTCATGGTGTTGTTTGGTTTCACTACTGTTCATGAAGCGTCGTATTGCTTACCATCAGGCGAATGGCATGCTCGTCTCGCTATTCATAGCAATAAAAAAAATGTGCCTTGGCCCGTTTTATAAGTTACTTTATGGCTTGGGCGTTTCGTTACTATCATCAATATACTTCTTCCTAAAATATTTCATAGCAGCCTATTGAAAACGGCCTGTATTCAACGACTTAGTATAAACCTTTTAAGAGTCTTTTATCAAACAAGGGCCCTCCCTCTGAGGAAGGAGGCCTGTTCAATTTTTTTGCTCTCCATCCTGAGACATTAGATGTTAAGTCCCAACATGTTTAGTGGTTACTCTGGTTACAGTGTTCTTCAAACCGGAACACAACAGCGCATTTACACTGCTGTTTGGCGGGAGAAATAGACATTGCGGTGGCACCTACCCACCCAGATGGAAATTTGTTAATCCGCTATGCTATGTCGGTAAATGCTGTCTAGTGGTTACTCTGGTTACAGGGTCCTTTAAACCGGAACACAACAGTGCATTTACACTGCTGTTTGCGGGGTATATAAACATTGCGGTGGCACCTACCCAGATGGAAATTTGTTAATCCGTTATGCTGTCGGTAAGTGTAGTTCTCAAACGATGTAACTCATACCTGATTCTATCAACATAGCCCTTCCCATAGCTTGTCAAGTGACTTTAAATGTCCTTTTGATGACCCTAGTTAAGTATAGATTTTATGAAAACATTAATATGTTCGGTAATTTTCCTTGCGTGATCTTATTTCTTAACATATTTCATGATTCTAGGTCAATGAGAAGTAAGCGTTTAATTGTTAGTACTGAAATATACAGGTTGATAAATGACTCTACGTACAACAATCTACTCTTATTTTTATTTACCTACAAATTGGTTGTTTCAATCGTTTTATTTTATTTTATTACCTCATAATTCTTGATGAAATTGCCTGTGAATTTCATTACGACCCTCATCATCTACCTTTTTACCAAATTGTATTGCCTACGCTGGTTTCACGTTGAAAAAGTAATAATAAATGACAAACAATCAGATAATACAGACACTAGGTATTTATTCCCAGTCATCTTTTTAATATTATTGGGAATGTACCAAACTTCAAACGGCTAACAAGTGACTCTACATTTAATTTACGTACTTTGAAATTAAACAGTTTGGTACCGTTTAGATATTCCATGTTGATGTTCATTCGATTAATTATACATTTATACGAGCTATAGTATTTGTAATTAAAGCTCTTTTAATTGCATGTGTTACAAAATTGTACAAAATGTTATCAAATTAAACTCTACCTTGGCGGTAATTAATAGTAAAATTGTTGAATATTTTGAACGTTTCCGAAAAATTAAATTTTTGTCTATCTAATGTGATTTTGTCATTATTAAAGAGGGTATTTTATATGTGTTTTTTTTAATATTACTTTTAAAGTGTCTCTTAACTACATATTTCAAGAAGTAAACCGACAAGGAGTTAAATAATCTCGGTAGGCACCGACAATTATCTAAGGTGAAAATCAGAACGATCGCACAAACACGAAGGCTGACGACATTGCATATTCTGTGCATGCTCTAGACATTGGCGTCCCAACGCGCTTTTGCATCAAAAATAGCCACTGAAGACGCGCTAAAACGAAGTTTACGCGCCGCTCACCGACCGCCACGGCCGTGCGCGCCGCGCGCCGCTCCGCTCATACGCGATCCACGCACGTCCATACTTACCAGTGTATAGTTATCGTCACAGTGATATCGAATTTGAAACAAGCCCTGTTATGTTTTGTCGACGGTAGTCGCTGTCAACGAACGAGGTGTACGAAGATCTCCCATCTTTGGCAGCGGAAGTAGCGGCGGATGTCCCGGCAATGGGTGAGCCGTAGCATATGAATGCTTAACAACAATGCTCACAGCTTCGTTCCCACAATTTCTATTCGAGCCGTGTCTCTGCCGAAAGTTTGTCAACCTTTAATTTTTTGTTTAGATTCATTTGTAATTCCCTAGGCAGATTTTGTTTGTCGCCTATGTTACGTAGGTAAATATATTTAATGTGTTATATCGAGACAGAATATCATATGAGATCAAACACAAAGCCATCGTATCTGTCGCGTTTAATAGAATAAAGAGCGATTGATGTATGAGCTGTCTGTGAGTGAGTGAGGAACCTAGCGCTTCCTGAATACAGTAATTAATGATTTAACTAGTTACCAAGCCTGGCATAGCAATATTCTTGGTTGAAACTCATTATGTAGTTATTTCACATACTTACTTATACAATGGCTGTGTTATATTATCGTTATTATTACAACATTATAGAATAGAGCTCAAGATTTACTTATACTGGAATAAATAGTATTTTTCATATGTGATTCTGATTGCTCATATCATGTATTTTATATAAAAAAATATTTTTTATGTAAAAGATTAATTCTGGCTATAAAGTACTTAGTAGGGGTTTAGATAAATTTATTTTAGAAAAGTCAATACGACCTCCTCTATTGCTTATTTCGTTCATTAGGTACAGTATAGAATACAAAATAAATATTTACTCTACTAATTAAAAACACACAAAGTATTTTATGGTAAACAAATGTTTGTTTATTTATTATGTCCATATAAAGCTCGCAGTTATCACGGCGTGTCATCGTAATATGTAAAATATCATATCGATTTAATTAATAAGCCTAGCGTAGTGGATATGTGTGACATTGACAGTACCAAGTACTGTTAGACGTGCCAAATGCTCCTACCTATAGTCTACAGATACGGACCTATGAGCCGTACTTATTCAAACAAGGCACCAATTATTTTTTTATTATTCATTGTGCGTACCGGCAGGGCTAAATTGAGTTCAGGTAACGACTTAATGACTAACTTTGAAAAACAAGTTAATTTATTACAATCGACACGTGCGTCGTGTTTACCCACTTACAACTCTCGGTATCCACGCATTTTTATTGCTCATTATTGTGATTGCACAGATCACAGATAACGTCTATTTATAAACTCGATTCAAAACAATTATAAAACGTTGAGGTACAAAGAATAAAGATTACTTACATAACGAATGTTTATTACATGTAGTTTTTGTGAAAATATTGATATTTAATCCAACCATAAATTAAATTTAAAAGTATATAGGTACAATATTACATTCACCCCCATGGCTACACTCTTTAAAACATAACTGGAATTAGAGTAACAGTCTAATAGCGCCAGGGATTTAAATTAATCACGTGTAAACTGGACGAGTTTTATAAATGGTGCTCCTAACGATGCCATTTCTTGTTACATCACAACCTTCTATTCGTTTAAATATATTCATGTTTATAAATATGTCTTGCTAGTAACTGACTGGAAAAATTCATATGAAAAATCAATGGCTTACATTAATTTTGAAACCCTTGTCTAGTCATATCAACTAAGATAATATTATATTTCTCTGATTACAATTAGATACTTTATAGAAAATCTTTAAATTAATGATAGCCTAATGTAGATATATTTAATTTTCTTAGAAGTAACAAATGAATCCTGTAAGTTATTCATTTACGTAAACAGTAATTTAGTTGTTTTTTCTACCAGTGCCCGACTCTGGAGCTAAAGATAAATAAAAAAGCAAAATAGCTTTAATGTGGTGCCATTAAGAGTGATAAAAACAGTTTTCGTTCAAAGAATTACACTTTAAAAACTGTTTGTTGTAACATATATAAAATTAACCTTTTAAATTGTAGAAAATCGAATTAAGACAAAGATCAGAACAAATAATCGGGTTGATTATTTCGGTCACCTATATTCGTGCAGGATGCCCAGAATTTCTTACAAATTATACGATAGCAAAGTCTATATAGTTAAGTTTATTATACGATTCGTAAGCAGATGATCCACCGACATCATATTAAGTGCATCTGGATATTGTTTCTTTTGACCTGTTAATCGGCCAACGAACTACGAATTGGGGTTTATTACGAGTGCCGCATAAAATAAAATCTATCAAACTTATACCTGGTTTGTATCAGAACATACAAATTATAACAAAAGCTGCACCGTTACAAGATTGAACTAACCTAGATTCACCAAAAGAGCGTGTTTATTTTCTCTTGGCCAGTTGTGTTCTTGCAATGTCTTCGTATTTCCTATAAACTTCTCAGAAATGTGATTTCGCAATCTTGCTTTAGATGTTGGTTTCGTAATTCCAAATGTTCATTATCAGTCTTTGTTTAGGAAAGACTGGTGATTAGTTTCCTGACGTTTGTTGTTAATTAATACCTTAAGCATCAGGCTCGTGATTAATTTCCTATTGTTGTGGTTGACGCAACTTTGAACACCTTTGAACAACGATTTTGTTTATATATGTTGGCATACGCACCTTGTTCTTATTAGAACATTTTACTTTGATGAATAATTCATAAATTAATGATGTATTCGAGTCTGTACTTAACGGGGGACTCAAAAGGCTAAAAAAGCTAAAGAGCAAAGTAAAGTACAATTGTCAACTATCGACTTAATATTACAGTGTCTCCCATCCTCTAATTGATTAAACACAAACGGAAGCATTCAATTGTAATCTTTAGACGTGGCTACATCGCATTTGATACAAAGCCGATTTCGATGAGTAGGAGCTATATTCCTAGAACTATTAATTATCTTTGCCTATTGTGTACCTATCTAAAGATGTTTACGATGACTAAGCCATAATATTAGAAATTAAATCCTAAATGTTGCGCTTAGCGTATTTTCCATTCTACAGGAAAACTGCCAAATAAGCATGAGGAAAAGGGTGACTTTGTAATGTTTAGTGCAATCTCGTTATGTGGATATCAATTATTACCAATCAAAATTATTAAATAAATTATATTATACATTATACTCTGGATCTAAATTGTGATGAAAATTCACAGAAAACTCAACTGAGTCGGGGAGTAGTTGTAGTCGTAAATATAAATTAGTAAGTTATGATTACTCAATCACTTTTTCGTCTTCTCGGGATGGAGTCCAAATTAGATACCTCTCAGGTTACGTACTTATGTGATTAATTGCAGCCAAATATATATTTTTCACTTAAGCCGTGAAGGCAAACGTCGTAGGGAAATTTGTTGGAATGAAAACCGAAATTTTAAACGAATGGCAAACGCAGAAGACGTAATTATGTCATCGCGGTAAACTAAGGCAATTACTCACAGCCGTTCTCTATAATCTATCTATCTTTAACAAGAGATTTTATTAGATATTAACATGCATTTTACGTTTCAGTTAACAAAGATATGGTGCAAATATTTATAGATAGCTAAATAAGACAAATATATATGTCCATCTCTGTTTAATGAAGCGTAAAATTAATAGCGTAAAAAGGCCGTTACATGGTAGTAAATTATTTGTAACTGTACCCGCTCTATTGCCCAATGGCCCATTGGTAGTACTGATCCTAACTAAAATACTGAATTTCAAGGAAAAAACATTCGATTTTGAGTAGACGAGTATAATTTTATGGACTATTCTTGTTATATCGGTGTTGCATTCACTATCAAGTAAATGCATTGTAGTCTGTAGACACTACGACAAGCCAATATGATAAAAATAACATTCTCTAGCAACTAATACAGCTACTATAATATACGCTACACGTGCATAAAACTAAACTTTCAAAGCGGCAATCATCCCTAAAATAATAACTATCATTTTCATTCAAACTTTATCTGTAAACCCAGTGGCCACCGATGTTCCCTGAATATTAATTTTAAAACGATCCACAGTTGAACCTTGATAATTTAATTTAACTTAGTGAGTTGTTGGATGGGGTTGGAGCAAATTAACATTTTGATCCGTGGATTTGTGTTTAAGATGTACCGCGATGACTAATGAGGGATTTTAATCACGCGATCCCCAGTGGCAGAGTAAGCATGCGCATTTCAAAAATAAACCTGAAGCATTCCGCGAATATATCGCGGTTTTTGAACCCAAATTTACTTATTTTGCACTGCTGACTAATGCCTATTATAATCGATCTTGTATGATCCGTATTTAATCATTAATTTTTATTAAGTCATTAGGCCTCGAAATTTTTAAATCGTACGGTAATCTTTCGCCACGTGTGTCCAGTTTTCGGTGATCTTATGATCATATGGTTATCATAAGCATAATAAATTGTTTCTTTAAAATTGATTAAATTCGGCTTTATCAGATTTTAAACATCTTATTCGAGTTAAAGTTCAAAGTGGTAGTGCTCGGCTATACATATTGATTGACTAATTATGAAAGGGAATACAATATATTTTATTCACTAATTTTTTTTTGTAATTTTTATTTTCACAATCAGTTTTTTAGGTATTGAGACAGCATTTCAGAATTCATATTTATACCAAATATAAATTAATATTTGAAATCACTACCTCATATAAAAAGGTTTATTATTAGTATTACTCTAAATATACACAGACATAAAAGTCATTACCAAATTAAATTAAAATAACTGAGCAATTAAAGTGCGGCTGTGTGATGTCCGTGGCTTGTGCCTCCCTTGATCCGAGCTCCGTACGGTACAAAAGTGAGCTTTGTTTTACAGCAGATGCAAGTAAACACAGTCGGCCCGACATCTGGTATTTTTTTTGCTTCCACAACTGAGGGGCCAATTCTTGAAACCTAAGTCGAACGTCGAAATTGAATACCCAACATCCAAAAAAAGAATATAACTACTACTCTTTGTAAATTAGTCATGTATATCAGAAATTATGAGAGATTTTTGATTTCACAATATCCAGACTCGAAACGCGGGTCTCAGAATAAGCCCTGTGAAAAATAATTAATATGAGTGTGGAAACCTAATGTAAACACATGAAAAACGAATGGAAACTATGGAGTTTCCATTTTAATTTATGTAGCACATTGTAATGTCTTGGTGTATGAAGGCAATTAAAACATATTTATTCTGTAGCTCCGGCAAACCAGCAAACAGGTCACCTCATGGTAAGTTATCACAGCCGCTCATGAACATCCACAATACTTCGATCATAGATGTATTGCCGGCCCATTAATCGTCCCCATTAATCCATCGGGATGGGAGCGGATAGGAAGAAGGAAACTCGACAACAAAGCTGTCGCTTTACGTCGATCTTCTGTGAGACAGACGAGCCTACCCAACCATGCTGAGTCCTGACTGAAAACAGTGTGGCTCTATCACAATAACCTTATACATTACTCTATTGGCCAACCCGCATTAGGCCACCGTAGTGGACTATAATGGGTTTCTCAAGACTGCTACCGAAAACGAAGCCGAGTGGTAGTTTAAGTGACTACAAACACAATGCAACTAAAAATTATGCTAAGAAACGCGACAAATTTTTTTAATCATTTTTTTAATGTCGTCATTTTTGGGTGGTAAATCCGTAGTTTTTCCTAAAAAATAAAATTTAAACTCTTTTATACATTAGAGTCTTTATAAATAAAAGGGTATACACAATTATTTTACAAAAATGTATTTACCACCCAAATAAAACCATATAAAAAAAATAACAACAAAAAATTTTCATTTTTTCCAACATTTTCTGTTGCATTGTGCCTGAAGTCGCTTTAACTACAACCCGGCTTCGTTTTCGGCAGCAGTCTTGATATACCCTGTATATGCCCTATCCACTCTCAATCGTAGTCTCGATTGTAGAGGAGGCCCGTACCCTGCAGTGGGACGTATATGGGCTGATACATACATACAGATTACTGTATTAGAAGTAGACATTTATACAAAAATATTTCATTATACGACAGTCCAAAGCAGACATCAAAACCAGGAAAGCATAATGTCGCACATGTTTCGACATAAAACACGAACGCTTTAATAATAGTGTAGCACGACACAGTTCTCATTTTTCGTATGGCCCGGGTGAGTATGGAGCCTGGAGATTGTAATTGTATTACCGAGTGTCACGCGCCGCCGCCTCACCACTCCATATGAACTTCACCCCGTATGTTCTAAATTGATACGAAAACACGTAAACTTCGGTTTCATTGCCAACGAGTTTATAGACTTCAGCGGAATTGTTGTATGTAATTTCAGTTTATGTTGATATTTAAGAAATACCACCTTACGACCTATTCAAAATACATAACATACATTGGAAACATTAGTTTACGAATTATTCATTCTTCTACGAAATTTTATTTGAAAAGTCATAAATTTACTGAAAATATTATTAAAAAGAATAAAACCACGCGAAGTTTTGATATATATACGATTTTGTCATTCCATCGTAGAACAATAACGGATTTCAAATTGTATAAACTGTGCATTAGATCAATCTAATAGTCCTTTTTATAAACAAAGAAAAAAGGTATCTGAAAAATCAATATATATATTTAGTATTTACGTTGAAAAGGAGAAAATGTTGATAATGGCTCTACCGTAAAGTTTATCGCCAGTGTACTAAGACTGAAAAACTTCGAAAACTAAATAGAAATATTGGTTTCTACTAGGTATGATTAAAACTTCAGATATCGTATTTCGCTGATTTGTCTGGGAAGATAATTTTAATTAATAATTCGATAGAGGTATTAATTATCCTTTTGAACATATTTGTAATTATGTAGAGATCAATTTTTATGATATTTTTTTGCTTAAACAATAAGACTCGAATATACCATTACATACTTATATTATTGCTCGTATGGTTACACTTATTTACTTTTTATCTAAGAAATATTATGTACCCATACGGTAGAAAGTAAGAGGTAGAGTTAGAGAAGCACCAATTATATACTTATATAATTATTATAAACAACATTAAGACTATATTACGAGTCACAATAATTTAAAAGGTAAGCACGCTGCCTCCACTTGTAGAGCTAACAATTACTTCAAGTACGTATTCAACAGAGCTCAGTTAAATTTATAATTACCGTTGGAGATTAGTGCGCATGTACTGTGTGTGTAGTTATAATTAGAAAATTCCATTCATTGGTTGATGTCTACAAGCGTGAGATGACTTCCGCAGAGTATCCTGGCTAGCTCCGCGGTGCTGTGAGCAGGACGTACCAATATGAAGGAACGTCAACATTCTGTCGGATTTATTTACAAACATTGACGCCTAGCGTGTGTCGCGGCTGCCGACGTACCCAAAAACGTAAACACTTAAAATTAAACCTGGCACCAACACCCGGGCCCTCATTCATGGGGCCGTTTTTGTTTTATGGGGTAGCTGGCACCGGCGCGTATATACCATATATAGTACGGTCTTTGTTTGCTTTATTTTTTCTATAATATTCATGTCCGCAATTTACGAGCGGATGTTTTCACTAGAAAGCATCTTATCCGGGTTATAAAGTGTGTCTAATTTGTGATAAAATTAGTTCAACCTGTTTACACTTGATATGAATCATATAATAATTAATATTTCGGAAATCGAATCTAGAACACTAGCCGCGTGCGATAGTCTAGGAGCGGCAGATAGCTGAACCTGCCGGTAGAATAAATAAACAAACGCTGCGGATGTTTGTTGATTGGTGTAGTTGTAGTGCAGAGCGTTTCATGAAGTAGTGGCGCGGGCTTCCTGCGCGCGTGCTGAGAAAGCTTGGTGTCGTGAAAGGCGCGCACGTGTGTGTCGCTCGGTGGAGCGCTTGTGTCGGGGCGCCTGGCCGCTCGGTCCCACCTGCGCCGCGTCGCGCCACATACAGCCACATACAGCGTCGCAGGCGCAGAGACCGCCGCGCATCCGACCCGATGTGTTGTGTGTAGTGCACATGTTTGGATGATCGAAAATCATGGGACCCCAATTCGATTACTGCCTCCGTGCCACTAGTGAGTTGATAATACTTATACATTGTTTATCGTGTCAAGCTATTATAAAAGTTCGCAATATTCGGGTCGCCCGCCCTCGTAACTCGTAACGCGTCGTGTAAAAAACTTTTGTAATTTCCCTCCCGGATTTCAGTTGAAGTTGTTTGATTTTCTTCATAACTAATTTGGACCGGGTATATTGAAAAGGTATTTACGACAAGTACCCACACAGCAGAATGTCGGGAAAAACATTGGGTACGTAACTTTAATTCCATTTCGTAAGAAAAAACAACTTTTTATCGACATTTCCGATAATTTGCTCAAGTTGATATGAAGTTGGAATAATTTTATGAATGTAGGAGATTTATACTTGTACAAATTTAACAATGTCGTATTCATATTTTTATCTAATACAAATATTGTGTTAGAGAATATACAGCGAAGTTTTTTTTAAATTTGTCACTTTAGGATAAATAAGATTAGAGCAAACCATTATCGCTATTTGTATCGAATGCAAACTCTCCATTTATCTCACGTTTGTTTGATTTTGTCGTGTGGTATAAAAATTACAATGTGCCAAAGTAAATAAGTTTTATTGGTATTTCAAAATTCAAATTGTACTCCAATATGAATATGAATACTAAGAAAATGAACGATATCCATCTCTACAGTAAAATAAATTATATATTATGTTATGTCTCTTATTAATTATTAATTACGCAAAATGTTTATCAGTGACTATTGGAAAATTTATTAATAATATAAATACACATAGTTATGATGAAGCGTTAAATTATATTTATATTTTTTCAGATCTCTTTTTGTGTTTGATTCATAGTTTCAATGGTGACCGGTCTGATTACAATATCGTTTTTTCTATAACATTATCCATAAGCGATGGCACCGAAGAGTTAAATCATAACTCTAGTAACTTAGGTATATGTAGGTACATACTAATCAAAGAATAGAATAAACACGTCCGTGATACTAATAATGCGTTGCTTTTGGTTTCCTAGTTTCTTTATAATTAGAAATATCTAATTGGGTATGAATTAAATAGAATTAACTTTAGATATGTAGTCACTGGAATTAAACTGAATTAATGTAGATGTCGTAATCTCCGGGAATCTCTGCTACTAAATGTAACATAATTTTTAAATGCAACATTGTGTATGCATAAAACATCTCAGCTAATGATATCTTTCCGCATAATTTGTAGAAACGCTTCCAACGACCACAACGTCTTTATTATTTCCCCGAACATTTCCCAGTTGGTCGTATGTTTGTATTGATGTGTGAATCTAATGTCGTATACAAATACTATGTACCAAGAACAAAAATTAGTCATTCGTTCGAATTCTAAAAACGAAACGAAGAGAATCTTTTACATGCTTTCCAAGAATTGCGATTGAATCATTTATCAAGCCATAATGTTTATCACTGTTAAGAGTTCATCCAGTTTGACGATCTGAGCACAAATAACGTGGCCTTTGTGTCTTTATTACTAATTAATTTAATTAAAAACGATTATTGCACGATGAAAAAATTTAAGATTTTATCGTGAATGATGGTCGTAAAATCCGCTTAAGTGACTGTATTAGTAAATTAGTGGTCAATAACGTCCGGTAATAATATAATTGTGCATAAAAATGAGTGGGCCACAAGTGGGTCTGTATTGTTATTTTTGTCCCTGCCACATGTTCCCAGGACAGCACCATTATCCGCCCCAAAACTCTGGAATGACCCGAATATAATGTGGCACATGCGGGCAGGCTGCACGACTCACAAAAAATACCACGCACCACTTTGTTCGCATACTGCAAGAGATAAATCTCTCAACTTTTGAGCTTTCGCTAATACAATTCACTTGTATTAGCTTGATAATAATACGGTTCCCTTGACATGTCAATGCTCCCTTTCCACATTGTTTTCTCTCTTTTGAGTACCATTCCGTGCGAGACAAGACTTTATCCAAAATAGTATCTAGACTTGATAGAATGGGAGAAACAGGCCAATTAGTATTCCGAGTGTGCTAAATATCAGCAACGTTTTGTATTGATTAGCGCGCTTTGTACGTACATTTGAAAAATATTTGGCTGATTGATCATAGTTGTGAAATGTTTATTACATTGCATATTATAAACAATACATATTGTCTGTAAACATAAAATATTATAAACAATCACTCAAATATTACGCGTTAGTAAATATTTACTACATTTACGGCTGCATACGATATTACATTACGTATGTATACTACTCACACGTCGCTATGTAGGCGTGTTATATATTGAACTGGCCTAATTCTTTAATACAAATGTTCGTAATTTTTCGTCTTTATATCGACTAGAGACTAGACAAACAGTTTATCTTACCCTAAGTAGTATATGTATGTGGGGTAGACAATGGGCGAAGATTGCTTTCAATTCGCATTTTCCGGCTTTCAAAAGTAGGTTGGTCCACTCGGTCCACAGTTGTAATGGAGAGCCGTTCATTGGCGTTATTGAATAATACCCGTGTAGCGTGCGACTTGAGTAGACCTATGAGCCTCGGTACGTTTAGTTTCGCGATATAAATTTGTCTTAGAAATAATTGAGAAAATCTAAAAAAATGTTTCTATTTCAGATAACCCGTCCTACTTCGCGTTTCCGAACAAAGACGTTCCAGATGGCGCAAAGTCTCACAGCTCCACGTCAGAACCTTGTTCGAGATCAGCGCCTAGTCGTGTGTGGACAGAGAACATCCGGCCTCTGGGCTCACCTCGACGCAGAGAGCCAGAGAGTCCAAGGCGGAAGGAGTTCAGAGCTTTACTACGTTCTTTATCAGCGCGAGAACCTGAAAAGGCTGAGGCGTTTCTAAAAGGACAACCGAGGCCTGGCGATTGCGCTCCAGGAGACATGAGACACACTTTCACTGCCCCACGAGTAAAGTAAGTGAAACGATATCTAGATAAAATCTATTTCGATGCCAATAATTACGTAGAGTTCTTGATAGATAAAGTTTTAAATAAAGAAAGATGTGTCATGCAAAGTAAAACTGTTTTTAGTAGTCACGGCGCCCACGCTATTCGCGTTACTAACGTGTAACATGTGCGTTAATATAGGAAGGGCAAGATAAACACCGCAATGGCCTCGCCGGAGGGCATGCAGGAGCGAGAGGAAGTGTTCTACACGATCCCGCTGCAGGGTCGCCGGAGACACTCGGTGGGAGGGTACCTGGCCACCGGCGGTGCGGGGACGGGAGAAGTCACGTCTGTGCCAAGTGAGGTGCCCAGGATGCCGCCACCGCGGTTCAACCACAGCGAAGACGAAGGAGTCAAACGAAGACGGCCGAGAAATTTCTCTTTCAAAGGTAAGCTCTTTTAGTGTGTGATTATTTCACTGGTTTTTGGGTCGATGGTTCACATTGCAAAGTAAACAATCTGCAATGGTAATGTAATTAGGATGCATAAATATAATTGTATCGTGTTATCAACTGCCTCTGTCGTTAATAAAATAATTAATAATTAATCAAACTTAGCAAACGATTCTCAAAATTAATTCTCTAAATCAAAGTCTGTTCACAATAATTGTTGGCGAGCTCCACATATATTGAGTTATCTTGGAGGAAACATACGTAGTAAAATCTAATAATAGGTAATCATCGTATACATGGAAATGAAGACTATGATAAACGACCGTAAACAAGTCAACAGAGACGTAGGACAGATAGCCGAGAACGTTGCACCCGAGACGCCCTTAGACCCTATCAGATAATGAAAACGGCGTAATGCATTGTCCGAAATGTCTTGTAAATGTTCGTCAAGCGGCACTTTGATACTAATTGCAAGTATCTTACGTAACCTTTGCTCTCTATTATCTAACAACATGTTACAAAACTTATTATTTTTCTTACAATAGTACAAACCAAGGTTTCCGGTCGTAATGAATAACACAATGCGCCCGGTCCATTACTGCAATTAACGAGATTGACAAAGCTTATCGATTCAGGAACCGTAATGATTCGCCGATTAGGCGTATCTAGGGAACGCGTAAAGAATACAATCGGTACGTGATTAGTGTTTACAGACTCGTATTTGGTGTCCGATAACGTCTGCGGCATATTGACAATGCGGCCCAAATTTGTTTGTTGAGATTAGGCGCGGGGCGAGGGTTGACCGAGTGGCGCTATGGAGTGGCGAGTGTGGCAGTGCGGCACTCGGGTGTCGTGGGCTACGTTGCGATTATGATAGTCGCGAGGGGGGTTTTAGTATGCGAAGTGCGTGCGCGTGCGTCGCCGCCTGTCGCCAGTGCGAACAGTCGCCTGGCGCGCCGTGTGCCGCCGCCGGTCGCCGCCCGCCGCCCGCCGGCCGCTTGCACATCATCGCGAACCGACATTACTCCCTGCCGCACTTCTCAGGGCTCTCGTATCATTTCGTGCGCTTTCTAGTGCTCGCCTGCAGTTTAGTGCAATGACAAGCGTTTAGTTCGAAAACGTGTTAACGGACGACTTCCTTCTCCGTTACTCCTTACTTTGTCGCCGAGGATATAGGAATCGAAGTAATGGCTGATACTAGTGAGTTATTACTTTTTGTTTTTGCTTTTCTTTTGGTATAAGTAATTAAATGAGTAGTGTCAAAATTATTTTACCTTGTGTGTTTGACATAACTGGGAGTGTTATAATAAAGTTATATGTTAATTAAATACTATTTAGTCACAATTGGTAAGTTTAATACTTAATATTTATATTGCTTATTATTTTCGAATATATAACAATATAAGCAACCCCAAATGGGGTATTTGTTAATAGAAAAATAAAATAATTTCGCAATGAAATCCTTACTCTACCAAAATTTTACTAAATAATAAAACACTACCTAATAATAGGTAAATACTGCACTTAATTATTATTAAGAATTTTTTTAGTCAATTGTCCTTATTTTGGAATCCTTTCTGAATCTATGTCTATCTATGTCTAATTTAAAAAGTAAGTGTATTTCCGTGCCCTTTGTAGCCTAGGTCTCATTTAAATTTTACCAGCATTATAACAAAGAAATTATAACTAATATTATAATAATGCATTGTGATAATGCATTGTCCCTTTCCAAGTTTAACGTCCTTTTGCGTCCATGTAATACACCATTGTCTTGGCAGTCAACGTCTTAAGTGGCCTTCACGAAGTTAAACCCTTCAAGAACCTACGTCAAAATTTGTCATTCAACGATGTCCGAGCCAAGCCAAAATCAATGTCAAAGGCAAACCATACACCACTGCCAAAATAGATTTACCGTTGCCAAACAACATTTGAAAGATATTAGACGTTAATGCTAATATAATTAAGGTTGAATTTCATAAGCTACTTGCCGTTTAGTTTCCATGGTGACCGGGCTTCGCATTACCTATGCAGGGTAGCATGTATGACTGAATAAACATATTATAATTTACATGCATCGAAGCGACTGCCGTAATGTACTCGCGTTGGGAATGTAAATGCGCAAACGCTTTGTAAAACTTGAATTCTATATTCTTTGTACGGAATCGCTCTCACAGATTGTTTTTATCAGCAATGTGTGGTCTAAATCGGCGACTTCTATCAAAAGGTCATAAAATAAATATGTATGGAACCAGTAACTAGGTTCGCGGTATGTGTTAACAATTTTAATGAACAGAATTAATGGGCTAGGTGTGATCTATTGATCACGTCTTTTGTAGACCTTTTATTAATTAGAATATTCCAGATACAAGCACAAGGAGCAAAGCATATATGACTCTCGGCGCCGCTTATGATAAAAGATGTTTAGCTATAATTTATAGTTATTTTTGTTTAAACCACTAAGTTGTCAAATTATCACTTATGCTTTGAATTTATAACTTTGTTTATGATGGTATTGTTTGCGTTATCAGCGCATGTCTTCAGACATGTGAGAAAAGGGACGATGACTCTTTATCAGCGGTGGCCGCATTCAAGGCTAATATTTATAGGTTTATTATCGGATTTCTTTTTATTTTCGGTATTAGTGTCAATTTCATAATATTATTAAGTACATTATTTTATAAAAACCAAAAACGATTTGCTAACGACTCTAGCTCTGTATTAGAGCTAATCATAATTGATTCATGTGCGACATAACTTCAAGCTTCGTCTTAAAATAGCTTTAATTTTAAATTGTGGTAATAAATGAGTCATAGAGCGCCTACAGAATCCTTTATTAAACCGATGTTTGTAGGTATGGTCACTTAAGTACGCTCGTCTTAACGAACGCGCTTTAACGAAGAGCTAAATTAAAACAGATTCCTTAATTTGCATGACCGTGCTGTCAGTTGAAACTGACGTTGGGCTGTAAGCTCGACGTTATTAATGATGTGGTTGACTCAACAAAATAAAGAAATATTACGTTAAAATTAGTTAAAAAAGTGTGATTTAACATCCACCAGATGACAAAACTCGGAGAAAAATGTGTTTATTTTAACGTCGTGAATCACGTACACTCGGTGCTGTCAGGATCCACGCAGTTTGCTAACACTTTATTGCGTGGTAATATTATAAATCCGAAATATACTTTTTATATTGCCGTTTTAGTATTCTGCGTGTACGAGTATAAGGGGCCGTGGGCTGTGAGATTCACAGATGAGATAACTAGGTGTGAATTTTTCTGTTTGAAAGCCGCGAATTGCTACCGATTGGGCTGGTTATATCAGACAAAAAACATATTCAATTGAAATCAAGTCCTCTTTACTGGAACAACGTGTTTTTAGACAATCATAACACAAATTATTCCAATTTTCTAAAAATATATTGTCTCACATTTTGAATGAGACACTGCTATAAATAAAGCCAAATGTTCGTTTCTTATACAATAATTCTTAGAAACTTATTTATATTTGACAATACCCGTTCTATCTTGGATTCTGTGTTCTTATTCACGATTGTTTGATACCTGACTACCGGCCATTCATTGTTAATTCTATTTCCTATCAATTCGTGGAATCATTGGCTTATGAGATTGCATACATGATCGATGACATGCCGCGCCTTTTTTATACCGGCTCGACAAAGATGCTGCAATGATCAATGGACTTGTTAAGTATGTAAAAAATAATGTGAATCCTTCAAAAAGAGTCCGTTATGCTGACACAACCATGTCTTCCTAGTTGAAATACTCGCGGGGGTCATTTTGATGGGCTTGCCATCATCCAACCTCCCTGCCTATCTTGGGGGCTATGGGCAAACTATTTTACCAACAGTTTGAGACTTCACAAATCTCGCTATTTTTATATCGGAAAATCTGTTAGTACACGTTAGTTTGTGAGATAGTGGTACTATTCCAGTAGAGTCGAATCATTGCTTCTTTAGCTTTAATTTCTGATTAGTAGCAAGGCTCTACCGCTTCATAAGAAGCCTTTAAGAATAATTAAGTGAAGAGATTTTGAAACAGTATATTGTCAGTAATAAAGCATCTGATAATGATTAATGTTTTTGGAACAGTATGTCCGTTTACATAATTCTACCAAAACTAAATTAACTAAACAATTTTATCCTATTTAAAAAGACTGATATTAAGGTTAATTAAATAAATTAAAAATATTTTTTTATCTAATCCAATCAAAATATCTAATACATTTATTCTTCATTAATTAATAATTGATCTTTAAGTTTGTTTTAGCAGACCTAATTTGTTAAATAGTGTTTGTTGAAATGGAGTAGTTTCCTAACTCTTAGCAACAAAGTTTGGAAACATACCTGCCGCGTTTATTGCTACTATAGGTACAATTTATCACTCGGCACATCAAAGACAAGCCATTCAACTGAAAACCAAGAGTGCAGTGAACATTGCTGGTTCCCGACAGTGGATGCCGCGGCTATGTTCTAAGCTTTACGTAACGAACATCTTCTCTTGAAACTTTAAAAATAGAATTTCTTATATGGCACTTGTAATTGTAGTGGTTAGTATGAACTATGAAGAATACCTATTTTGTATCATGTTATGTCTAGCAGAGGTGTCACTAATACAAATCCTAGGTTATCGTAATGGTCGGAAATTCAAATTCCGAGCAACTAGTATGACATTACTTAAAGTAAAAAATACACGTAAAATGGATTTCCCGTCCCGACATCTAATCCAGGAGCTCTTATTTTATAGCCTGCACACGCTGTTATTAGGCGTGGCGACTTAATATATCTTTTATATTTTGTTAATCAATCGTGACCGTAAATTCTAACGTTCTTTACTTCAAATTATAATGTACATGACGACCTATCGTTAACCCCAATGTCGTCTACATAATTCTTGAAAAAGGCACACAAAAACAAATTCCAGATAAGTCGCTTCTAAGAATTTTTCACAAGAACAAAAAGCGCTCTGTGCACATAGCAACTGAAAGTATGATATTGTGCCCCTTGTTTAACTGCTGCATTTAATCGGCCATAGTTATTCCGGGCGACGCTGATAGACGTTTGTCTATTTAGGAAACGGATATTACATTTAGTCGAGTCTTCATTTGGCGGCAGAGGTGGATAAGTATAAACCGTATAGTTTCCGGCGCGCGCGCGGTGCATAGCATATTTTGTAAGCAGCCGATGCGTATGCGTGGCGATGACTGCTATAAAATTTTTAACAACCGACGTATGTTTTCATTCATGTGTTAGAAAATGAATAAATAAGTGTGTTTTTAGGACAACGTTTTACTTTTTTATCTGTTTTCACTAACGTCAATTATTATTGAGCGGTTTTATTTTAATTTAGGAATATTGTGATGTATCTACATGACGCAAATAGATTCACTTGAATTTCGAGTGCGTACAATGTAAATGCATTTCGTAGCTAAGTTTAAATGCATTAAGCACATTAATCAATTGACGAAGTTAATTGATTTCAAGTGTCCATTTTGTTGAGTATTGGAAAGATTATCTGCCTTCACAGGCATTGTCGCTCATGTTGCGCTATTTGAAATTCATTAAAGCGAGTCTCAATCTGTCTTTTGCAAACACGAATGTCACTAGATAAAATGTCTAATGCATAACTTATTGCTTTCTTGAAACCAGAGGAATATTCCATTGCTCAATAATTTAAATTAACTTGTAGCAGAAATTAATTTTCAACGAGTAAATAGCAGAATACATTCACAGCGCAATAAGCTCCTCTTTAATATTTATAACACAAGAACTGCTTTAAGTTAGTGTTCATTAATTTCTAGCCCAAAATAGACAACCTGATAAGAAAAAATTGAATAAATTATGAACTGTCTAGCTTGTTGGGGATTACATTGAAAAGATGAGCGTACGATGTTTACATGAATCCGGCGGCAAACGCGTGTAAGCTTTACGATGCGCCTCCGTGAACTTCGCTCCAGCCAATGACCCCCATCCAATATCAAGTGAACGACATCGTTCATGCCTTGATTATCCCTTGACAACACTTCCTTTCAACGTTAGGTATTTTATTTGAGCTTGTGATGTACTAAATGATATGACAGATGATCCCATCGTTTATGAGTTATCGTGTGAACAGAGGAGGTTATCTTCAGCTTAAATCCGCTTGTAGTTTTATTTTTAATTCGATACAGAGCACTTCGTCTACTGTTTCATATTATATACTAAGCATCTAATGTATTTAATTCAAAAATAAAATATAGGTAATCAATTGTATTCTGTATCAGCCCATATACGTCCCACTGCAGGGCACGGGCCTACTCTACAATCGACAGTACGATTGAGAGTGGTTAGGCCATATAGTCCACCACGCTGGCCTAGTGCGGGTTGGCGGACTTACATACCATAGAAATTTTTATAAATCGCTATGGTATGCAGGTTTCCTCACGATGTTTACCTTCACCGTTTTAGTGCGTGGTGATTGACTATCAATACACACATGACTCCGAAAAGTCAGAGGTGTGCCCTAGGATTTGAACCCATAGGTAATCAATTATATATTATATTTTATAAAATAAATTTTTTGTTGCAGAAATGGAAGATATTGCCATTCTATGGAGCTCCGGTTCCCCGGAGAGCGCCCTGTGGTCGGACTACCTCGTGGCAAGTTTCGATAAAATTATGTCACAGAGAGCCAGACACCATTACAGGTAATGCATAAATAATAATAATCTGCATTTGTGACATCTTCACGATTAACACGAGTCTCTTTATGTTTGTATTTTTATAGATATTGCATCTCATTTGCAACTTAAACAACTTTAAGAATTTATTTTAGTCTTTATTCTTTCGACGTTTAATGATTTTAGATGTTCAATAAAAGGATAATAATTTATCGGCTACATATAAAAAAGGAATCTAATGGTCACTTTTCTTTTCAGAGTCACACCAGTTACAGCAGAGGAGCTATTATCATCCGATGCACAAGATAAAATAGATAAACTAACTAAAGCTCAGTTACAAATAGTGATTCTGTGTCCGAACCTCGCGACCAAAATGTCCGACTTAAAGAGAGATATCAACTGCGAAAATCTTTTTAAAACAGACAAAATTTTGGTCATGTTACTTGGTGTAGAAAAGAATCAAGTAATTACAAATAATTGTGAAGGTATTTATTACAACGCCGCTTTATATGAAATGTAGATGATTTAAATTGGAATTTCATTTATTAATATCTTGTTTTGCTTTTAGATTTTCCAACCATAGACCAATGGCAAATGATGTCCGTCCGTGAGAAGGACACTTCATTCGTAGACACATTCCTGACAGCCGCTGTCGGTATTTTAAGGACTAAAGACTGCAAAGACACTGCTACGGACAGAACTAGTTTTTCCATTGTTCCAAAGAAGGTTAAAATCGTAAGTAATACTTTTATTTGGGATCTATTGAAGCTTAAATACATAAGCTAATTACATTTTATTTGCACTCAGGGACAAAGCAGAGTGATAGCGCTTCTTAATGACCCTATTAGAGATGAAGATAGCATTAAGATAATGGTAGACAAGAAAGGCGAAGTCATACATATACCGACGTTCAAGAAGAGGAATCCGTACACGCTGCAATTTGATATACCAGGCAAGTCATTAGCTGTGGTATTTTTAACACAAATATTTAGTTTATTAACGAATATTCTTAAAGTTATCTTAAAGAGATGAAACGAAATCAAGTTCATATCTTTTGTTTTCCCGCAACTCAATATTATCATTGCCATACTAATAGGATTACTAATATTTAGGTCGTCTGCCGTTGCCTTAATGGTTTAAAAGCAGCAAGGCGCAAGATCTTGATTTCATTAATCTAAATAAAATATATTTAGATTATTAAAAAAATCATTTTACAGAAATTCACCTTTTTTCCTTAACCGTCCTAAAATAACTATAATAATAGATAAAGTATTTAATCATATAAAAAATCATGTTCTAAAGTAGATTTTGTATTAATTTATCTATTTAATTGCAAAATAGAAACGTGCCTGGAAGTATCAATGTTGGTGTGGGTACGCGTAAGCAAGAACGGACAGTCACTGGGACGACGACAGATTAAATGCGAGAGTCGACTTCGAGAACTAGACCAATTGCTGAGGGCTTCCGATCATCCATTAGAGTTCATGTGTCAAGTAATCACAATTTATCATCCTATATTACCTTCGTACAGAAGTACTTAACAGATTTCACCTTCGGTAGCACTTGGGTTAAAATTTATAGACCAATTACTTTGTTCTAGACGCTCGGGTTCAAAACTACTAACAAGGAACAGCTCGATAGCTGGATGCTGAATGCATTTCAGAAGAATATTCCACCACATTTCAATTTGCTATCTTCTACAGAACAGTTCAACCCGAAAGCAGATGTATCAAGTAAGTTTTTTTCTGAATTTATACTCACTAACGGAATAATTTAGAAATGATGAATGAATTGATACAATGATAAAAATTGAAGGTGGTGAAGAATACCCAACTCTGCTGCACTGGGCGGCTCGCTTCGGCCTTGAGCGCGTGTGTTGGCAACTACTGGAGTGTCCGGGTGGCGGGGCAGCTGTGGCTATGAGAAATGTACGTCATCGAACACCCGCCGACTTGGCACGTGACCACAAACACTATCGCCTCGCTGACATGCTTTCAGACCATCTGGTGAGTAAATTAAACAAACATGTTACATCGAATAATCAATAAAGTATTGTTTTGTAAGCAAATTAATATAAAAAGTATCGGTGAATGCGTACTTACATTATCTTACTTGTTCCAGAAAATAAATGAGTTCTCGAATATGTATTACTACTTGAAAAATATGTCTGATAATGACAAAGACGACAATAAGGATGAAAGTAAAAGGGAAAAATCTCACAATGTAGACACATGTGACACGGTCGATGCTCCTACAAGAGCAGTATCCCTAGAAAATGGTGAAGAATCTATACCTGACCCCTTCAGTGAGGCTTGTACGCAGAACTTAGAAGAAACGCCGGAAAGCGCTGATGAGGCTGAAAAGAAAATACGGCCCACTTTGAATCTCCCGAAAGTTAAAGAACAGTTCTACCAGAATGAACTGCCTCACCACGTTGAAACACCTGACAGGATTCAGCAAGCACTCGAGCATGACTACTTAGTTCAACCCTCTAATATAAAAGTAGAAAGTCCTAAGTTTAGACCAAACAATCTATATGCAAACAGTTCTCGTTTAATGCCACAACAGCCTGAAATTTTCTTGTATTCACCCACCGAAGAAGCTAAAACCTTCAACATTGATACTCCTACTAGTGATATTAGTCAGATTAATCTAAGTACCAAAGATATACGTAATAGCGGTAGCATGAAATCCGGTAAAGAGACCTGCCCGCTAACAGGACAAGAGGAACTAGCTGAAATAATTAATGATTTCAAAAATAACGTGTTTACCATCTCCGAAGTTGAAAAACTAGTAATGGAATGGAAAAACAGGAATGAAACTCAACAATCACTGAAAGAAAAACAAGAGCAACTGAATAAAATGCGCGAGGAATACGACAAAATTCAACAGAAAATTAAGGATAATATGAAGAGGCCCACGCCGTTCGAAAGGGTCAAGAAGATGTTTTCGAAAAGCAAAAACAAACGTAAGTTTCAGAAATATTTGTTAATTATACTTATTATTCCTTTTTTATCGTAATGATAATCTTAAACATATTTTACAACATTTTAGATCATAACAACGAGAATACAGGCACAATAGAAAAGAGGAATGGAAACACTCGACCGAATAGTAGCTTGAGTGACAGTGAGTAACTTTTACCTTGTTAAATTTACATATGTAATTATTAACAATCATGAAGAATACTAACCGTTGTTTTTAAACCAGGTTCTTCCTCTTCGGGCCGTTTGAGCACAGTTAGCGGTGGTAGCGTTGCCGAGACTAACAGTGTCCAATCTGAAAACGATGATAAGGCCAGATCAATCGTAAGTTAACTATATTATTTAATTTGTTAGAAACATATATTATTATTAGAAACATATATTTTTTAATTTGTAAGAAACTTTCTAGTTAAAACCATAAACGAAATTCATATAAGTATATTATTGAGAAATAATTATAGTATAACTAAATCATTTCAATCAATAAACATACGAGATGTTTTAATATTAATTCCTTTATTTTATTAATTCATACATCGATACGTCATAGTTAAAACAGTAAATATGGAGCCCTAATCTGATTATTTTACGTTTTGTTTAGATATCTGCAAGTACGCTGACAATGCACTCGTGTGATGGAGACAACAAAATGGATGACTATTTAATTCCACCTCCACCTCGACCCCTCAATGGCTGTCCGCAGTTTACAACCTTTGGACATCCTAAACATGATGTCAGGTAAATAAAATAATTTATTATTTTGGGAACTGAACATGAACTACGTACTTTGGTTAAGATATCCCTTAATATTTTTTGTTCGATTTAAACAATACCCCGTAGACATGATTTCAAAAATGGAAAAGGTACGAAACCAGTAAAAAAAAAAAACTGGGGAGAAAAGATATATTTCGGCAACCGAAGTCGCTATACTAAAAAAGATGAAAAGCCCCCTTTTTCATAAGTTAGGGTTACCGTCCCGACAACTAATATCTACTTAATCCCTATTACACTTTATCACTACAGTGTCGCTTTTCTACTATAACTTACAAATAAATATTAGCAACGTAAATACACGGCGAAAGTTTCTCGCCTCGAAGATGCGATTATCGTAAAAATATAAAAAAGTTGCATCGTGTATACGATAGTCAAACACTATAATCTCATGCGATAGTGGCATACGATTCTTGCCGCGAGAAACTCTTCTCGTGCAAATGGCGCTTAAGCGATGAGGGAGAACCGTGTCATATTTGATACCTAGAATAAGGAATACAAGTCTAAATACACTTACATTAATTACAGGGGTCACCATATGGCAACAATCGTGGAAAGAGAAGCTTCAGCATCCCGTGAAACATTAGACAGCGACATGGACGCCCACAACAGCACGCACCTTCGACTGAACTTCGGGTCTCGAGAGCGCGCCGCCGTCAGCCGCTGTGACGACCGCGACGGCGTACACTTGTACATGAACGTGTCCGCTACGCACTAATATTATCTAATTGGGCAATTTGTCCGCTACGCACTAATAGTAATACGGCAATATGAGCCAGTTTAGGACATTTATACACAGGGGACTTACTCTCCGAATCAAGAAATACTTCTTATATCATGTAATAGACATACAATACATAATAGTATACGACTGAGCACGAGAGACTACGAAAGAATTTTCGATTGAGAAGATAGGCCATAGTCAACCACCGTGGTGATTAGAAAAACGATATTCGAAAATAATCAATTTTTATGGTTTAATGTTTTAGCAAGCTTTGCTTAAAGGAATGAGTTTTGATATAAAGTTTATAATTGTGGTGCATGCTGATGTAATGTAATAGACATATTACTCACGCATTTTGATGGTAACGGCTGTTTGGTTAATTTGAATCATCATCGTAAACCGATGCCTTCATTAGTCATAGCCGTATAAAGACATCTAGGTGCATTTATTTCTTCGCTCTGATGTGAATATTTATAGAATGCCTAAATAGCACAATTTGTAACTGGGATATTTAAAAAATTAGCATATTTCCATACACAATTTTTAACAATTCCCTAATGTTTTGTTTGAACGTTTCCATCAAAAAAGAATGAAGACTGAAAGCTATTATTGTAAATATTTTGTAAATTGTATAGTCCTGTAGTCATTTTGTAATGTATCTTTATTTATTATTGTATTCTTATTAATGTTTAATGAACATACGTAATTTTTATATAGTACAAAATAAAATCATTTACTTTTATTTAGTGAAATTTGATTAAGCATTATGTTATTTAAGACTTGATTAAGTATAATATTTAGAACAAGAGTAAATCTTCGAAAGATCTGAGTCAAGGATATTTATGTAAACCCTTATTTTGTAATCTTTTGTACTGAGAAATCTCTGCTGCATTTATTCTACGTACACTATATGTATTTATAGTTAAAATAAACATTTTCATTTAACACATGTATTTATATGATGTCCATCCCTCATTCTTTCGTTCAATATACTTACAGTCCAATAGCTGAACACAAAACTTGTCTACCATCGAGTTTAAATAGTAGAACTTAAACCATATTCCGCCTCACGGCCTACAGTGGGTTGGCGAAAAGTTTAAAAACCAATTAAACATTGGAAAAGCCGAATCTGAGTATTCATAGATAAAACTTATGATTTGTTATCACTTATCATTCTTGTGTTGAATTTTTGATTTTTGAAAACGGAATCGAAAGAAAATAGCACGGTAATCGGGTATCTTTGAAACCACGTGCTGCGTGAACGTAATGTTCGATGCTTGGGGATGCATCGATATGGATATTAAAAGATTTACTAAAACTGGTTTGAAATTTATACTGAGGTCTGTGACGCTTTTCTGCTTACTTCATCTGATTGCTTGGCAAATTATAGTCCATTTACACGGAGTGTTTCTTGCCTGATTTTGGGCGAGAATCGTATGCCATCGATAATCGCATGTGATAATCTCTATATTATCGAAAACGGGGATATAATCGAAAAATTATATCCAATAGTCCAATATCACGATTGCTGCTTCACTTAACTCAAGACCATAATTCTGAGTTGACTCGATTAATTGTTTTAATACTACAAAATTTGCCATTCATTCCATCTTACCTCTCAGAATTTTAAGAGATGTTGCAAAAAAAAAGTAAATAGCCGTTTTCAAAGCTATCATTCTACAAGCGGTGTGATCATGTTTATGCATCTGGAACTCTACGAATAGCACCTGTTCTACTTTGGCCTCTTGTAAAGCATAACAAATGAAACAGCCCAATAAAAATTGTATGTGTATTTGGCATCCATTCGTTTAATGGCTAGTAAAATAAACAATGATTTGAAACATATTAAATCATTAGTCACATTTTACAAATAAATAACTTACGTAACATTCCATGACAAGGTCTTATAATATTGAATATTGTTAAAATACATTAGCATAATTCACTAACAATTTAAATAAAAAATAAAACGTAATGAATACTTAGTTGCCATTTCATTGGTATAACAATTTAGTGTCTAATTACAAAATAAATGCGATATAGCGTAAAAATCACATTTTCATCATCAACATTGAAATATCACAATATTAGTAAAATACTTACATGTTAGACTTGTGACAAAAATTACAAAATTATTGCATCTATATTGTCGGATTTAAAAATCCGAAATCGATTTACGTTTCTCACGCTGCGATAAAGTTACAACAATCCATCATGATTGTACTTTACAGCGACTTGTACTCAATATCCTACGAGGCATTTTATCATATAAAATGTAACATTTGATTCCATGAAATAATTTATAATTTATCTATAATTTTGAATGGTAACTCGTTAACAATGAGTAGCACGTTGATGTCACAACACAGTGCAACATTTGACACACACGTCCTTGAGTGGCGAGGGCGAGCCAGGCTGTATATCATCTGCATGGTTTGTGTGTGACGTCACGCAGGCTGGAGAGCGCGCACTATAATGCGGGCTTGTGGTTGTGCAGGAGCGGCTGTCCGTTAGCGCGGGGGGCGTGCGCGTCGAGGGGCGCGGGGGGCGTGGGGGGCGGGTGTGCGAGTATCGCCTGGTACATGCCCCACACCGCCAGGGGGCGCATGTACGCGATTGAACGGTGGTTACCGTTCTCGTACAACGCTTCGGGCGTCTCGAACGCTAGCCCCATTTGCATCAGCGTGTTGTACATGCCGCCTGCAGTCGCGAACGCCTCCTCGTGCATGCCTAAAACAGCGCAATCTTTATTTATATACGGTGTTGAGTTAAATGAAGGACTTATTGTAGAAGAAAATTGTGTATTGCATTTGATTTCATTATGTCAATAAGGCGTCATTATCATCGTTAACACCATCAGTCTTTAGTAGTCCGTTGTTGGATATTATTTGGATTTTTTTGTTTCATGTAATTCTGTCTACTTTTATGTAGGTACATGGTGTACAATAAAGTGATCAATAAATAAATATTATTGTCCTCCAATAAGTGCATGCCTTAATTATTAATATAGCCTTGCCTTTGGCTTGCCGCATCGAGAATTAGTACAACTTCGATATAGACGTGATTTATCGACCCACCTTCAAATATCATAAGCGAGGCCAGTCCGTATGTAACACCGGTCCACATCTCCTCGCTCTGCAGCGCGGTGGTGTCTAGATGGGGGCGCGCGCCGCCCACGTAGCCGTTGACTGCGCCTGCGCGGCCGCCGCGGAAGCGCGCCACGTTGTGCTCGTACACGCAGCGCAGCGCCGCGCGCACCTGCGCCGCGGGGAACACCGCCTCCGACACGCCCGACGCACGCAGGAACCTGACACAAATGCATTGTTATATATCTGTCTCTTTCACTCATACGTAGTTAGTGTCTTCTGTCTCGCTCTACTGTGTGTGGCGTGTTTAGGCCCCATTCGCACGGGCGCTTAAAAAGCGTTAACTTTGTCGGGTATTTTACCGTTCCCAATATTTATGTTCAGATGACATGATAATTTTACCTCCAAAGAAAGCCTCGCGTTTTAAAATCGCCTTCGTGTGAACAAACTAATGGATTTACATTTGTTTAATTGCAAATTTTTTTAACGAACGTTGTAACAGCCCATGCCTGTATAACCTCTATATTAAATATTTTTCCGTTACATAATCTGTGGCACAATTTGATCGCCAACCAAAGCTGACAGTTGCATCCAGCTTGCACCCCTCGCGCAAACCCTGCATGCCCCTCGGTCGCCTATCGCTCTTTCGGCGTCTGCGCCGCCATTTTGGCCGCCATTACAAGTTGTCAAGTTGTTTACGTTTGTTGTTTACTGTGTTACTGGGATTTCAAGTACTGCGTATAGTTCTAATCTTTGTTAAATACAAAGATTGTATTCAAGGATTTGTGAAGGTGCTGGAAAAAATGTGAATATTCATGTTGAGAGAAGCTGTTCATAAAGTGGCAGCAGAAAATATGATTTTACTTTTCCCAAGAGGCTACATCTGTACCAGAAATAAAAGCTATATCAAGACAGCCTTACGGCATTAATATGCGACCAAGACACATAATTCCGATAAGCTTTTAAAAATTTGGAATTAGAGACAACAAATAATTATATTTTGCGAAATCAAAACCCAGGTTGGTTACTCAAACAAAGTACTTTATACGCTTATGTTGTCATATTGGATGATAATGGTAACTAAGTATACTGTTTCTTTTTTTGCAGATGGAACCGATAATATTGGTGGGGCGAATTTAAATATATAGCCAAAAATATAGTCTTGTATAGACACATACCTCATTAGCAAGATATAATTGATGTCTATGAAACTGACTGGTGACTGACTGCCTGCGTACCAAAATGAGTTACATAAATTAAATGACCAATATGTCATACTTGAAACAGTAACAAAGATTAAGGTATTTGATAATTGAATATTCATCAAAGTATTATAATAATTTATTTTAAAATGAAAATGGAATCTAAGGAAATTAACTAATTAATGTCCTTTTAATCATCAGTTTTGTGAAAATTGTATCTGTAACAGCCCATCCCACTGTAGGGCACGGGCCTACTCTATAATTGAGAGTGTGATTGAGAGTGGTTAGGCTATATAGTCCACCATGCTGGCCTAGTGCGGGTTGGCGGACTTACATACCATAGAAATTCTTACAAATCGCTATGGTATACAGGTTTCCTCACGATGTTTTCATTCACCGTTTTTAGTGTGTGATGATTGCCTATCAATACACACATGACTCCGAAAAGTCAGAGGTGTGCCCTGGGATATGGACTCGTGACCACCGTCAACATGTTGGCAGCCACATTTGGTCCATTTACTAACAGGCCACCACGCACTTCATGAAAATTATTTTATAAAATATTATAGTAAATAGTAATCATTTTAAACTCAAAGCAAGAACATTTTAAAGTGATGTGTATGTTTTAGTTCTAATTGTATCTGCAAGTCACGATTGTCAATATCTCAATTTATTTTCAGGTCAAAAGCTGTGTCAGAGTTTTCAGCAGAACTATATCTGCTGCTCTCCTTTACACAACAAATTTTTGTAAGTATTGAAAAATCATACAATCAGTCTGTTTTAATTGATAGTTCATGTTAACTTAATGCACCCTGCATTAAAAGACTTGGTTTCTGTTCATGAATTTGATGAAGATTACTTTGAGCTTTTGTTTTGTATCATATAAAGCAGATATAAAAATTGTAGGAATTAAAACAAATTTTTGATTTCTCATGTTTATGATTATGCATTTTGCAACTTATTACCAAATGATATAGAATCAACTACCCTATTAGTAAGTCAAACTCAAACTATATCTTTTTGTAATTATTGATATTTTTCATTCCAGCAACATGTACCGATGAAAGCTCAGTCAGCTCGATGACAAATAAGACTACTGCAATAGTGGCCTTTTTTTTAATAAAAACTACTAACAAGGCAGTAACAGAAAATCCTGAGAATCACACATTTTGGCCAGAAGCAATAAAAACAAGAGAAAAGTCAGTACCCTCTATAAAAAACAACTATTACTCGGTTAAAATGGTTTATGAGGGTGTGGAAGTGTTTAAAATCAAATCAAATTAATATAATGAGACACAATATTTTAATTCAGACCCTATTGAAAAGAAAATCAGACAAGTTAGTATAATTATAGATACAATGATCCTAACTGCCACACCCCCAGTTGAACCTTCAAATCTTTATTAGTTACAAGATTAATCAAAATTCATAATAATAGTTTCAATTGGTAAGATGATTAGACAAACCCAGACATAATTTTAACTAATTATTCGAAAATGGAATTGTTGGATAGTCAAATCATCAAAAGAAAATATGTGATATTGGGAATATACTAGAGCAGGCCCATTGAGAAGGTACGAAAACTTGCGGGCCTATGCTGCTGGATGGGTAGTAAAGAAAGTAACTAGTTACATAAATGGTTGTGAATGCCAAGACAAGTTAACGAGAGATGGAAGTCTTGGCATTCACAATTGGATCAGTATTTGAGAATTTGAGATTGTTCATAAAATTAGGCACAAGTACCTATCTGAAGGAGCAGTGATGCTGTTTAACAGCTAATGCTGATAACAGTGAAATCTGGAATAATATGTAAAAATATATTTTCTTTAATTATTCGTTGTAAAGAGTACTGACATTTCTAGAGTAATGAAAATTACGATGTTATCAAAATTTCAGCAAAAATATTTATTATTTAAGTATAAAAAAAACCATTAAAAAATAAATCGTTTAATAAATATTTTTAAGTGTTTTATTCACAATTTATCCATCTTTCATCTAAAAGTTACATTTACTTTATTATTTTGCTAAGTTTCTTTGGATCACTTTAATGTGATTTATAGAGACTTGGCGAAATAATAAAAACGATGAAAAAAAATACCCTGTGCAGCCGCGCGCAGCGCTCGCAACAAGGCTGAATACAATCTACCTTTGCCTGTATTACATATCATATTTAAAAATAATAATCTTGATAATCTGTCAACCGACTTTCGTGATCAAATGACTGAGCGGCTATGGCTAAAGAATCTATAGGCGAGTTAACCGTCTGTTTCTAGTTGGTCTGTGTAACAGCCCGTGCGAATGGGACCTTAGTAGTTGCAAATGCAGTACGTGATTTTCAGTACATCTCAATGTGCAAATATGCAGCAAAATTACATTATGTATAGAGTGCAAAATAAAAACTATATTTTTACCTTGTATGTCCAGATAGGCTAATATGAATATCTGTTATTACGAAATAATATTCACAATTTAAGAGTTAAATATACGCACCACTGGCCAGCCAGTTGGTCCGCCATAATGACTTTCTCATTGGCGGGTTGCGTGTCGAAGCGGTAGTAGGAGCCGGTCCAGAGCTTCTCGTCGTAGGAGGCGCGCGCTTGGTCCAGCAGCTTGCTGAACTCCTTCTCGTCGTCCTCGTGGCCCAGCAGCCGCGCCATCGAGCGCACCGCGTACACCGCCGCCACCCACAACCCGCCGCAGTACGCGCTGCAAACAGATGTAGAACATTTATTGCTGTCGGTGTTCACAAATTCGTCTGTTTTTTGCCAAATTGATAGTTTTTTTTTTGGATATCTATACTATACTAATGTAAATCCACAGTTGAAGAGTTTGTTTGTATGTTTGAACGCGCTAAACTCAAGCAGTAATTTAAACTCTAATTTAAACGAAAATGATTAAATAGTCTATTTATCGAAAAAGGCAAAACAATTCACGCCGTCGAATCCATGAGAATACTAGTAAGGTTACAAAGCTGATGAACCAACCTCGGTCCGTTCATGACCCAGGCGTCAAACGTCTGGTCAGGGAAGCCGTCGTTCTCGATGAGTCCGTCTCCGTCGCGGTCCCAGGCGCGCGCGCGCCGCAGCAGCGCCACGGCGGGCGCGTACATGTCGGCCACGTACCGCGCCGCGTCCCACACGCGCGCCGGCGCCGCGCGCGCCTCCGCCGGCGCCGCGGGCTGCTCCGCCTCCGCCTCCGCGCGCCTGTACAGCAGGCCCAGAATGTCGCCCACCACCGGCGCGGGCGCGGCGGGCGCGGCGGGCTCGGCGGGTGCGGCGAGCTCGGCGGGCTCGGCGCACTCGGCGGGCGGGCGGGCGTGGTCCTGCTCGGTGGCGCGCGCGTACAGGTCGTCCTCGGTGCCGTCGCGCACGTCGTCGATGTAGGGCATGGCGCGGTACCTGTCGGTGTCGTGGCTGAAGGGCGCGGCGTGCGCGCGCAGCACGCGGTGGTCGCGCAGCACCTGCAGGATGAACTTCACGTTCAGGTCCTTCCAGTCGCTCACGTCGTGGATGTTGTACGCGTTGATGTGCTCGAACGGCAGGTCCTCTGCGGAACAAACACCAATTAATTAAAACCTACAGTACCTTAATACGATCATTTAGAGACTTATAGCACTTTTGTACCGATATACCTGGATCTCCAAGGTCGTGCGGTATTGTATCTTTAACTTTATACTTGACAGATTTTCCGTCGTACAAAGACTGCCTACATTTTTCGGTCTCCAAAGTGATGGTATCGCGGAACATATATTGTATAACCACCTGGAGAAAAAAAATATTGTTATTGCTAATTACATTTGTTGTAATGCTATTAGTCAGTCAGCTTTGTCTTCATGAAGTATATTGTGCAATTTATAAAAATTAAGATAAATATATGTGCGTAAATAAAATATTTTTGTGCCTATTTTAATGACTACCATGCAAGATTGGCCAACAGAAACAACCCGGCGGCTGAGTGTTTGGCCACTCTGCGCATTTTTTATTTAAGCCTGTAAATGATTAACTGAACACGTAACAGAATGTATGCACCCACTATCCAGTGATTATATCTACAGAGTGATATTGACACATGGTACTTAATTTAACCCACATGTTTCTCATTAACCCAGATGACATTGTACATAATTTGAAGAAAATATCAAAAGACTTTTCGCTGCTTAAATTTGATAACGACATATGGCAAAAATGCTTTTTTCAGGGGAGCAGTTTAAATAAAGCAAAAGAAGTAATTATTTATATATTTTATTTTAATATTGACAACTCTTTGAAAGGTGCTTAAATCAACGTATTAATCAATCAAAAATATCAGTTTTATTCACATGATATTTTAGATTAATTTGTGTTAAATGGTAACATTATCATAAAAATTACATTTAGTTATGTGCCACTATCAAATTAAAGCAGCGTTTTGTCAAATATAAAAAAAAACTTGGTACAATGTTACCCGGGGTGGTTAGAAATATGTGGTTTAAATTAAATAACATATTATATCAATATCAACCTGTATATTGGTAACCTTCTTCAAGTTGTTTGTCCATCCAAAACTTCAGTTGCCAGTGCGTGGCCTCAAAAATAACCTTTCGGGCCCACCCTACAACTTGCCGACCAGCTGGGCTATGTTAGTTACTTTCTTCCCAATTTAAAAATATATAATTATGGGAATAATTATAACAACTTACTTGCAAATTAGGCCACAACTGTGCCAAAGCAAAGGAAGCATAAAAATGGACGTCGTATGTGTTGTACATTCTGTACTCATGGCCTTCCAGGTACCCAAACAAACCAAATTCATGCCTAGAACAAAAAAAATTGTATAAACATTAATTGTATGGCATGGTATCTCTATTTTAAAGCGCATAGCATTCAGTTAATTTGAAATGCACCAGTACGAAATAACTTGACTGATTGGATCACAATTTTCAAATTAAGGTGCGGGTTTAACAAAAAAATACCTATACTTTAGTTTTTAACGTGTATAAATTGTTTTTGTAGCGACTTGCTTGACCTATCTTATTACACGTGCCAATGTGCATAGTGCATTGTCAACATACAGTCCGAGAAAAACCTTTCAATCAATTCATTCGTCAAAAAAGTTAATATGATCATCAATTTAAAAAATCTTATCGTATTATTTATTCATACTAATAAAAATAGATAATCACCTGGGATCTGTTTCTGGGTACTCTTCGTGCACGTCAAACCATATCGACCCGCCATCGGCTATATAGTAAAGCTCGTTACATAAGGCACTTTTTAACCAGTCTGGTATGTTGCTGCAAAAATAATATGTGTATCTTTAAATATAGCACATCGTGTAAAACACACACATGATACAAAAAAAATATACTTTACTGAATTCATACACACATTTTAATTTGCCTGTGATAAAAAAATGCGTATAAAATTTAAATAACAAAATGTAATAAATGAGGTAACAGTTTTTAATAAGCGTTTCGAATAACTAGTTGTTATATGATATTACATTTTTGAGTGACTTATAATAAATTAACAAATTAAACATGATTGTAGAGGAAAACTTACTTATTATTTAGGATGGGATCCTGCCATTCGGCAATGAGTTTCTCCCAATTTCTATAATTTCTAAGCGCGTAGGCGGCTATACTGGCACCGGCTATTCCGTCACTACCAAAATATTTCGTATAAAATCTGAAATGCAAAGAAAAATATAAAATACATATATATTAAAATATTGATGTACTTTTTTATAAGTTACATCAGAAACTCCGTATGTGTATAAATATAGAAAAGAAAAATTTAATTTTAAAATCCAATGAAATATCGATCTTACTGCTTGAGTCTTAGATTTGAAATTAGATCAACACCCTGGTTACAATACATATGGTACATCGTTGTGGCTTATTTAAATACCACATAATAATAATTGTAATAAAATGTGTAAAATAGCGTTACCTTCTGTGTATTTTTTTATCCTTTTTATATTTTATAATAGGCATGTCCCAAGCGAGACACAATTCAGTCGATCTTGTTCCCCCAGGGTCCAGTGATAAAACACTTGTGAGAGCTATTGAATCACCTGAAACGAATTGTTATAATTATATAATGCTGGGGTATTTTTTTAATTTATTGGTTTGTCCTTCCGAATACAGTCTTAAACACGGAAATAGGGTGAAAGTGAGCGTGATTAGGGTTATATCCGCATGTGATAAGTATTATGATACTTCATACATATCGTCTTTGCAAGAATCATAAGAGAAAAAAAATATAAATATGTATATTATGTTAATTAAGGACAATTACGAGTACATCATATTTGTGGGATACCAATGCAACACGGAACTTGCAAAATGGTAAATAGAATGTATATATTTAACTGTAAACTTACATTTATAAAGTTTCTTTTGTTTCTCCTTATCTTTTTCCTTCTCTTCTTTCTGCTTATTATCTTTATCCGGTACTTTTGGTGGGGGTGGCGTCAAGCTGGGGTCAGGCGACAATTTCCCATGTTTCTTCAAACACTCCCATACATAGTTGGAAGTTTTCGTCGAATTCCATAAACAATATCCCTCGTGGATAGTTTCATCCGGCTGTTTCGTTTTCGCAATAGTAAAAGAACATGGCGTTTCGGCTATCTTCTGTTCTAACGTGACACCGCATGTGAAATCTTCTGCATATCTTTCTAGGTCTAATTTAGCTGGAACAAATATAAACTAATTACGTTCCCATCTTTCGTTCTTATATGACAATAATAATATAAAATTTGTTTATATTGCCCATTGTTTATCAATACTTTGATGCATTTAAGGTCCAAATTCATGTCATTATTACTAAATGAATAATTTTTATCTTTTTAGGAGTAGGCCTTTTGTGTCGCGAATTTATAACATTAATAAGCTATCCAAAGTATGTTTAAGTAAAATAATTTATCTCGAACATTCGTAGATATCGATAGTAGACTTTTTTTAGTATCAAAACTATACTGGAAGTTGGAACTAACATTATAAGCTTAATATGAACATTAATATTTGGTTTGTGTGTAATATAGCGATAGGATGTAATTATTAAATAAAAACTTGAAAAATATTGATAAAGAGCTATGTCTCGAAATGACGATAATATAGACCGACAGATTAAGATTTTATACGTGTTACAGCGTAATTATTTATTCATCATAAGTTATTTGTATTTCATAAAGCTATATTAATTGCTGTTAATTTTTCAGAAACCGACTCTTTTACCATAGAATCGTATTCAGTGTACACGATATCGTTAGAAAAATAAACAGAGAAAAACAATGATCAGGAAACATTTTGATGAATGAGAGGGCCACGAGGCGTGAAGCCACTGCTGAGCTAATCCGATTACATCGCGTACGTCAACTATTCTATTAAATAGTTCAAGTGTACTAGTGCTTCGGGTTAATTCGAACTTGTACCGCGAGCTATCAATATCAACAGATTAAGATAACGCAATCATTACACTTTACATTATATAAAAAATCCTATATAATAGAAGTTGATGTGATTAGTAAATATCTTATGTTATTGACATTGTAATGTTATCTTATTGGCTAAAAAAATGTGTGGCATAAGTTATCGCAATTTCACAACATATTATATCAACTGGTTAATGTAATGCGGGCTCTTCGTTTTTTTTTTTCACCATCAGAATATTACATTTATGTCAGAAGCACTAAAGTAGCCTGCAACATGAGACAAATTTAACTATTTTAAAAGAAGGTGTGGGAGCATAGTGGGGACATCACACCGTCCCCCTACACCTGCAAACTGCAACTCATGACAAGTGACGTCAATTTTATGCATTTTACATTGCGGTTCTATGATTATGAATCACAACGATAATTGATGAATATTATAAATTAATATTTTTGATTTCTAACATTACTCTCATTATTTAGGCTCTATCCTTAAACGATATACAACAACTAAAAGGTTGTCCTTTTGTTTAAATATTATTTCTATTAATATTACGAATAAGAGCAAAATGTTTATCATTTATCGTAGGTATGACTAAAGTTCCGCTATTGGATACCAGGATGTTCATTTATCAACGACATTTAGCATTAATTCATAGAAAATATTTACGCTCTACGCAAATAATTTGTAATCCGATTAGAGTAACAAATCTCAACGCTAATGAAGCGACGATAATAATATTACGATGTCATGTTTTCTTTTTCTACTTAGATAAAACTTGTCAAGGCTGTACGTTGCAATTTTAAACGCTTAAATTCGTAAAACTATAAACCAGTTTTTTAAACGAATTTGTCTTTTACCAATGAAAATATCAATTCGAATGTTAATCTATACTAATATTATAAAGCTGCAGAGTTTGTTTGTTTGTTTGAACGCGCTAATCTCTGGAACTACTAGTCCGATTTGAATGATTCTTTCAGTGTTGGGTAGTCCATTTATCGAGAAAGGCTATAGGCTATATATCATCACGCTATGACCTATAAGAGAAAAGCAGTAGTGATATTTCTAGCAAATACGAGGAAATTTTGTTCGTTTTTCGTGGTCCGATTGGTCGATATTCTAAGCTGATAGTCAGAATTAAACATTTTGACCTCCATTTTAAAACGCGTATGCACCCGAGCGGAGCCGGGCCCGACCGCTAGTAACAAATAATTTTGACGTCCCAAATCAGCCTTGCCGATAGCGATTTGACGCTTGAGAGGTCTGAGAACATTACACAAAGGCTATCGTGAAGTAGTTGGTTCGATGCCTTCTTTGAGTGATCCGCCTTACATATTTGTTTCATTTGTCGAAATTATGAATTAAACTAAAACTATAACGGCCTTATTCATAGATAGTTTAAAAATCTATTTTAGCTATCGAATGTTTTGTTTTCTTCACTCAAACTGAATTCAAAACTCGTTCGAAAAGGACAAAACATTCGATAGTTTCGAGCTAAAATACTTTTATTAACTGTCTTTTCATTAATGACAAAAGAAAGAATGATCAAAATCATTTCACCCAGTACAGAGATATGAGGTAACAAACATAAAAAAGAACCTACAACCGCATTGAGAACCTTCTCCTTTTTTCGAAGTCGGTTAAAAAGCGTCTGGATTATAAGTAATGTGTACCTCACCTATAGATTTCTTTTTGTTTGACCCTCCCAGCACCTCTGTCCAAGTCAAAGTAATGCTCACATCTCTGTGTTCGTTGCATACATTTTTAGCGGTAAATACAAATACAGCACACGGCAAACTGCTGTCCTGCAACACATTTTAATTTAATGAATATATAATAAATAAATGCCTCAGGCATTAAGTCCGCCTTTATACTTTGTATATAAAGCATTTAAATAAATAAATAAATAAATAATAACACCCAACAGTCACATACATAGTCCTGACCCCACACTAAGATCGAGTCTTGTGTCGTGGGTATCAGAATCTACGAGAGACTTTTCGGTCTCACAAACACCCAGACCCGAAAGAAATATTTGTGGGCCGCACAAACATTTCTCTCGGTGCGGGGATCGAACCCGCGGCCTCTCGTTTCACGAGCGGCGTCTAACCGACTGTGCCACGGAGGCTGTCAAACTATAATTATTTAATTTCTTTATTGTTTCTCACTTCTCTTTTCTATACAGCGCAAAAGAGGACTGAATAAATAAATAAGAACAAAGTAATTGTGCAGTATTGTGAAGACAATATTGTTTAATAAGTAATTGTGTATTATATGATAATGCATTTAAAAGGTAACAGTTACTAGATCAACAAAATCGTTAAACTGTATACAATTGCAATATTGTTATTCATGTCGCCATAAATGGTTTATTGTTATTAAAGAAAATTTCGAAAACCTTATTTTAATTTTACGAAATAATGCACTTCGAGGAATTTGATCCTTTTTATAAAATATGGGCTAAAATACCTCATAAAATAATATTAGTCAGGTTTTTGTTTGTTTTGTCTTTAGATAAAATTATAACTCCAAAGATCCTTCCAGAACTTTCTCAATGGATCCATATTAGTTTCAACCACATAGGACAATTTATATTTAGGACATAATTTACTATGGTCAAAATAAATTATATTTATAGTTGGAATTACCTTATAATTATGAGGTATGACGGGTGAGATTTGTCTACAGACTAGCTTAACACCGTATTTGGACAAGTCATAGGTTGTCCACGCTCTGGGATACAAGGCAGTGTATTCACAATCAGCACCATTTAAGTTCCACTCCCATGTCGGAGGTGCTTTCTTCGGTTTGCTAAAAATAGTTACATATTTAAAAAAATACCTGTTTATGCAAGTAAAATGAGCAATAGACATAATCGAATTATTAAAAATCTATATTAATTCTGGTAACAAATAAATACTACAATCATTTATACATAATCTTGACCTCAAAGTAAAATACCAAGTCTTGTGTTGAGGATATCAAAAAATTTTAGAACCCACATCATTATCAACCAATGTTAATACGGCATAAACTATAATGGGCTGGTCTACACTCACTTTTCTAAATAAATTTTTGATTAAGTGTTCTTATAATATTAAGTATTTAATGTATAATAAGTAATAACTTTAGACTGGATTATTTGCAACTTAAAATATGCGTGCAAATATGCATGTATAAAAAATGTTTCAAATATGCATGATAATCACAATACATCTCTGCCTATCCTTGTGGGGAAAAGGCATGAGCTTATGTGTGTTGTAGCAATTATTTTATAGCATTTTTAAATTGTATGTAAAGTCTTAGTAATCAAGTAGTCTCAATAAATTATGAACTATTTCATTAAATTGTCTCCCTGTTGTGCTACATTTTTCCCTCAATTATTTATTAATCACAAGGGGCTTATCACATTATAGCAGTTAATTACATGAGTCATGGCTTCTATATAATTCAAGGTTAGCAGTTGTTAATTATTTTTTAATTAACCATGACCTATAGTAATATAATTTACTGAATAACATTCTAAGAAATAATAGATAATAAACAGCTTAAATAATAGTACTGTATTAAACTGACAACTTAGAGGTCACAAGAAAAAACGTGTTATTCGAAATTGTGATCATAAACATTGATTGTACTATTGTATCGAGTTTAATAGACATTGATTATACACAATGGTCACTTGAACAGTAGCGAAACTCAGCAGAAAACATGATATGTGAATACCTCTTTAGAATTTCTAAATTTAATTATGTTGACCTATTTGCTTTAGATCAGCAGAGTACAGAAAGGTCTGTATCATTGAGCCTTGAGCTTTACAGTGGGCCATTATTGGGCTAGTATCATTATTAAAAGGGTAGAACAGTAAATGAAAATTTACGATTTTTTAAGTAAGTTATAAATGGTATATTTTATAAGGGTTGTAAAGGGTTGCTATGAATACAATAAGGAATATATGTCATTATTCCTATTTAAAAGACATTTAATATCAACACATTGATAAGCACTCATTATATAAATTAGTTTGATTGAGTGCCAAATAATATAGATATTTTTAATATACACAAGTAGGAACCCAGGTGTACAATCATGAGTTGATAAGATAAAAATAAGTATTAGCTCAATTTTATAAACATGAATACTGCCAAATTGGCAACAGACAATGTTGTTGAATGAATAAGCTTTTTCTCGTAATTATGTGTGGACATTACACCTTTGGTGAAACTGTAATTTCCACTTTTTCTTTTTATAGGACTTACAGAAGTCAACTCACTGTATTAATAATAGTCTAGCCTCTAGATGGACCATGAATCATGAAATTCCAGGATTTTATTCCTAGATCTAAGTCACTTAAGGCAATTATCTAATAAAGGATGATGTCAGACAAGACAGTCACTAACTAAATTCTTTTGCAACATATTCAGTAAACATTTTTACCATACACAGTGAATGTGTAGGCAAAGAGAAGATATTATATATTTGTGGCACTTAAAAGTATTGATTTCTGGCTTTAAACAATAACTCACTATAAGATAATTAATATTATTTAAGGAATTAAAATAGGTAATCTGTGTAAGAAAACATCATTTAATGAATTTGATGGATAAATTCCTTATATGATACCCTTCAGTTATATTCCAATATATGTTCTGTCTCTATCAGCCAATATACATACATAGTGAAAAAAACTTTAACATACATAATATTACATGCAAGTATTGGAATAGTAATTTTTAAAAACAATACTAATTTAGCATTTTGGGCTCAGCTATAGAAATATTTGATACTTACTTATAAGTAGATAAGACAGATTGAAATATTGTTTCTTTTTTCTCATTCCTAATGTTTACAATGAATTGACACTCAGGTACAGTAACATACTCATATACACCCGGGTACAGCTGTAGACGACAAAACTCTCCTTTAAAGCCTCTACCAATAGTGCCTCCTCCTATGCCACCTATGGGGCAACCTGTGAAAAACATGAACCAAGTGAGACATCTTTACTTGCTCCTATATTAATACAGTATCCTTAAAAATTACGAATATTCTATTAAAATGTTAAGAAAATGTAATTCATATTTTCAGAGTTTTTTCCAATAAGATTATCTGTAAATATAATCCGTTCATACTTACCATACATTCGTTGTGCTGAAACCATATGGACATAGTCCATAATTGGACGTTTTTTATTGAATCTTTTACCCAGATAGTACTTGAAGTATCTGTGACAAAATGAACATACATATATTTGAAATATATTTGAAAAAAAAATTTTTAAAACCACTTCTAACGAAATTAAAACCTTGTATTTATCATATAATTTTATTTTTTATTAATTACCTCGCGGTCAAAGGCATCATGTCAAATATCTGTTTAGGTCTCGGTATTATGACTTGTTTACTTCGTAGTGGGAATTCATGATTTAATGCTAGTTTTAATCCATATTTCGGCGGTTCATCAAGCTCTACCAGAGAACCATGATCCCCAATCGCCTCCATCTCCATTACGTAAATAAATTGCTTTGTTTACGAATTCAGCAAACACGTTTAATTGATAGAAAAACTATTTAACACTAATTTATCACAATTATTTTAATTCAGATTAATCATGACTGCGACCAAAATTTTATTTTTATGAACTGCACGAGCCGGAATTAAATATAATTACTGATAATGACATTTAATACCTGTCATGAGTTGAACGCAGCTAGTTTGCCGGCAATCGATTCTTCAATCGTGACTACATCGATTCTTTATTATAAAAGCTGTCATCATAAAATATAATTAACAATATTATAAGTGGCTCAATTAAATTAGCAAATATTATAACAATACAATGGTCTGCAGTTTCACTCGTATTTTAAGAATAAAGTTAAAACAAATAATCAAACGTATCTTCGGATGGTGCTGACGGATGCGGCTAAAGACTGATGGACGGAGACCACAAGTCATCATAATATACGAATTATGGACTGTACCTATGCACAGACGAGTACCTATACAATATCAATAATTTCCGTGCAAGTCATACTTAGATATTTTGCCACTTTGCAACCCCATCTTTAAGTAAACTTTTCTGCAATATTTTAATAGTTTTATATTGTTATTATCCAAATAACAAAATAGTGTTTAAGCATTCTCCATACTGCTGGAGATGCTTTGGAAACTCCTATGATAAAAACAGTCATATCGGACACATGCTTTGCATACAAATTTTTCCCAAAGAAATTCGTCATTTTTCTTCAAAAAATTGTGTCGAAATGACAGATTGTTTTACCTAAGATATGTTCGTATGAAATTATTGTACGACAATAAATATTTTAACAATAGAGGTAAAAGTGAGTTAATAAATGATAAGACAAAAAAGTTCAAATTAGCTTTTTAATTACGTATCGTGCAAGATGCGGTATCAGATGCGCCCTTTATCCGCATAAAAATCACATAAATATTGGGTTATCATAGTACTATTTGCAGCTATTGACTCAATGAGCTACAAGTTTTTTTCGCCTGCTAGTTTGGCTTAGAAGACTATTAGCCAGCTTATTTTTGAATAATCAGTCTACGTAGTATTATTTTTTCCCTCAACACATTTTTACATTGTTCATGTTATTACTTCTATATATTACGATTTTAAATAGTTGTTGTTTAAATTAAGTACGCATATTGTGTCAAACAATATACAGATATTTTTTACTTTTATTTGTGGTCCCTGATTCTACCATACGACAGCTTATGGTAGATGCGCTGTATGTTTCAGACGTCATAACGTCCTACGTCAGGTCCACGATTTATGACTGATAGTGTGCACATAAAAAAATAATCACCCAGTACCCAAAACGGCGTAACTGCATCCGAAAGCTATTTCGATAGTTTGTGAATATAAAATAAATTATATGATATTTTTTATATTCGATTTTTGTTTAATAAGCCACAAACCTTAATTTTTTCATACATATATTCAATAATATTTTTGTGTGGGTAAAACTAGGTCGTGAATTTGTGTTAGACCGCCTTGTTTTCGGAGGTCTTTTTATTATATAATATTTTATCTCCTCTGAAGAAAAAATATCTTATGTATTTCTTTGTGCATCTGACAATGTTAATGCTAGTTTTGATATTATGGATAGTATTATTATTAAAAAGTCATATTATAATTTACCTATCATGAGATTTGATATGAATTAGATCTCATCGTACATAGACGGAGAAACAGGCATTTCAATTTTATCAGTATCGAATGATGGTTACAATCGATTTTAAAATCGTTTATAATGAAGTATCTCACTTTAAGGATTCATAGTCTAGACTCCAGTTAACTTTGCATTGTTTTATTTAAACGAGTACAGTGACATCTTTTATTTGTGAAAATGACAAAACTTTTAGGCTTTCGGTACAAATTGTAATTAAAAACCCAGGACATAAGTGCAAAATTGGATTATAACTATAAATACTAACCTACAGAAAATCCTACAGGGTTTCAATACTTCTGTGCTGTCATCTTTTTTATACCAACAACGAGGATGAAATATGCATGATGCAGTCAATTTAATTTTAGACATATTTTTTATTAAGTAAAAAGTATGTATATAAGTATGGTCATGTAGAATTTATATCCAAAGTCATCCAAGATTTATTTAAAATTATAAAATATGATTTAAGAATCGTGATTTATTATAGCTATCAGTAAATTATAAAAGATGGCGCTGCATAAATATTTTCTCATATCACAATATCAGTCTGTGCAAATCACAAATAAATAAATGACAAGTGACAGAATAGTGAATACAATTGCTAATTGCTATTTCTCAAATCCAGAAATACTTTTCTGAAATAAGCAAATGGTTTTTTCGTTATAATTGAATAAGATATAATAGAAGCATTTTCAAAATGATATTTAATAAATTGCTTCGCATGGAACTGCGCTGTCAAAGGGTATTGATAAGAGGCATGTATTTTTTGGTTATGTTTTTATATTGCATTGAATTAGCTAAATTTATATAAAACAAATTAATTTTAATTATATTTCATTGTAGGAATAAGCGCTAAACCGTCCTGGGATATTGTTACCGGTGTATGTGTAGAACGCCTGCCCGTCGTAACTCCACCCTTAAATGAAATACAGAAAAAATATAAAGATATGTTATACAAAATCGAAATTGAGAAAAGCTTAAAATCAGACCATGAGCTCAGACACGAAAATGACAAGTAAGTACTGTAAATAATATCATATTCAATAATTATATTGAGAAAACAAACAAAAAAATCCCAGTTTCTTTCTCAGGCTTAACATTGTGATGGTAGCACATTCATATAAGAACCCATTTGGATCACAAGATAAGCAATTTTACACTGACATCCTCTTATGTCCCGTTATTTTGTATACACAGAATAATAGTGTAATTTAATGTAATATGTAGCTAGTGATATGGGTGGATAGTTATTTTGGTGTTTATGTTTTTGCCCAATCCATAACTTTTATAACAGAGTACATGTAATCATATCTAGATGTATTTGTATTTTGATTTTGTTTTTCATAAAATGACCTTTTTATGAATATTTTCAGGATCCAAGCAGAACTTCTCAAAAATGAATCAGCTGATGTGGACATGGACGCTGTGAGCAAAATAACAGCACAAGATTTTGAAGATGCTTCTAACGAAGAATATTCACAATTTAAATTTGCTAGTATTGAGACTGGTCAGTATTTCCCTGCATTTATGATTTGTAAAATTCAATTACCCTTGGGAATATTTATAAGTTGTACCATTAAATTGAAAATACTTCTTTTTTAAAATGCTTTAGTAAATAGTCTTCGCTGTAAGTGTGTGTGTAATATGTAGTAGTTATTTGTTTTAACAGTTTTGCTTAAAATAATTTAACCACAATTTCAGAAGCCGACAAGAAAGGTGATAAAACATCTATTGAAAGGTGTTTACAAAGGCATCTGGTACTTGTGACGCAACTCAAACTAGGAAATGATTTGAAAGAGTTGTTGCCTCAGGGATTGTGGAAAGAGGGAGAAACTTTGCGACAAGTAATTATGTATCTTTTAAAGGGGACTGCCCATTTTACTATTAAACTTAGTATCTATCTCAAAACCTACTTTTTTGTGTAGGGAAGAATATATATTTTCAATAAATATTAACAAAAATTCATTTTATAAAAAAATATTTCCAGCATAAAACAGGAAACCGTGTAAGGACAATTTTTTTAACAGTATTGGTATCGGGATCTAAGATGTTTTTATTGATACTATGAATGGGCATTCTCCTTTGTAATATCATCAATACATATTGACATATGATGATGACCAATTTATTATTAATTCACAGACAGCTGAGAGAATAGTAAAAGAGCAGTGTGGGCCGGAGCTTGAAGTACAGTTTTTGTCAAATGCACCCAGTGGATTTTACAAATATAAATATCCTTCTGAAATCAATGGAAAAGTTGGAGCCAAAGTGAGTCTGTTTTTTTTTGTATTATACAGGATATTTTGTATTATCAGAAAATTGCACTGTTTTGTGGTTGAATTTTATTATTGCCAGTTTATTTTTATCAAATCCAAGTTAGTAAAAATATTTTATAATTTCTTAAGAAAGCGTTGTTTCTTTTTTTCAGGTATTTTTTTATTACGCAAATTATAAGGCCGGTAGTCCCAGCAAGACCAAAGCAAAATGGTTGACTCGCAAGGAATTGGAGGCTACATTACCTGAAAGATATCGAAAGTCTGTACAAGATTTTTTGATTGAAGAAACATATTAATTATTGATGTAGTAACTATCTGTAGATAATAAATTTATAACATTAATGATTCTCTTATTCATTTATATCATCAGGAGATCAACTTAATAATTATGAAAGTAGACATAAGACGCCATCTGCAGCAACTTCGTAGTAAAATATCTTCCGATTTTCAATATGGACTAATAGATGGCGTCTCTATCAACTTTTGTATCTATTTAAATTAACTTATATTTTGGAACAAAAATTAGAATAATCTGGAAATCTTCACATATTTTCGAATATCTTTTGAATATCCAGCGTGCAATTATTGTGAAGCTCCGATAAGGCAGGCAGCGTGTTTTTATACAGGACGTGAATTATAAAGCCTATAACCCACAATGGTTCATTCTAGCATATAGCTACTAAAATATATGCATATAAAATCTGAAAAATTAAAATCAATGATATTTAAAGATCGTCTACGATCTGTAGGCGTCCGAATGAGTTGTCATGCTGCTATCAAAATATTAGAGCAGATTTTCTATTTTCACATTTTATTTTATTGAACACGTAAATACGGTTAAGAGTATAAATGCTTGTTGTTTTTAAATTAAATAAAACATTTCGGCACACGCGTATAGAAAATAGATGACGCATTTTTTTTTCGGAATTCTCTCTACTTGTGGGATAACATTATGCCAGCAAAGTACTTGACGTATTAATTTAACGTTATTGCGCATATATGTTTGTTCTCAAAGTCCATTACTTTTTTGGTGAGTGTAGAACTTGGTAAAAACATGGGTAAAAAAGAGTACAATGCGGTGACAACTGGCATTAAATAAAAACAATTACCTACCGCAACACTATTAAAAATGTCATAGTGTTCTTTGAATAATAAATAACACCCAACAGTTACATACATAGTCCTGACACCACATCAGGGGTATCAGGAATTACGAGAGACTTTTCGGTCTCACAAACACCCAGACCCGGAAGAAATATTTGTGGGTCGCACAAACATTTCTCTCGGTGCAGGGATCGAACCCGCGACCTTTCGTTTCACAGGCGTCTAACCAACTGCGCCACGGAGCCTGTCATAATAATTCTTTACGTTCGTATTTCTATACATTTTCGTTCGGTTTTTGCTTGTTTTCTGATTTAACATTAACAACGAGACTATTAACAACAATAAATAAAAATAGCAAGTACCTATCTAAACATTTTCCGTCGTAGTATATCGGTTGCCATATTAATATTAAATTTGATATTAATGCCCTCATTAAAAACATACTCTTTTTTTGTCAAGCTTGGTGGTAAAAATTAGTTTGTTATAAAATATTTTAGTTGGCTATCGAATTAAATAATTATTACCTATATTTATTTACAGATGGTATCTCTCGCTGATGAATTATCTATTCGAATTACACTGCACTTACCATTAGGTGAACTGCAGTCATGCTGTCGTGGCATTATAAAATAATATAATACTTGTTGCTTCTTCTGCCCGCCTCTATCCTATCGGCTTCCTACACACTTCCTGCATGCTTGATATCAACCTTTTCGGGAATAGGATTTTTGCTATACTATGCTATTTTTATTGCGGTTAGCAGTATTTCTAGATCTTCGCAAAATGTTCAATTCTCCCCTTCCTCCAAAAACCTGCAATCTTGCTTTTCATATAAACCTAACAATCATATTATGTTACGTAATGGTTGCCAAGAGGATGTGTTACTTCGAATACCTAGTCGGTTAAAAATTATATTTTTACCGTTTTCAGGAGTCATACCTAGAAAATTACCGTTATCTAATGATGATGAATGCGGATCAAGGAAATACCTATCTAATATGTTTCTTTTTAAATCTCTTTTTTCATGGGAGAAGTCTTCAGAATATATGAATCAAGAGCATGCTCTTGAGAAATACGATCACCAATAAAAACATGATTGATTTCAATGAAAAACATAATACAATCGTTCAGTTGATATCAAAATTGCGCATTTGGCAGATTTTCTTTTACGCTGGTACGGTGAAAAGATTGTTTAGCGCGAATATCGGTTTGCTTCAGAGTAAACCGTTGAAATAGAAGTTTACTTAAACAATGAGCGTGATTTACGAGTAAACATTTTCGGCCGTTCTGCTCTTGCTGTTTTAAAATCATTTCGTTATAAATTGCACCTTATATATTTTTTGGAATTATTTAATTCGTGGAGATCTTTGTGAGCTTTTAATACTTTTATGTTTGTTTGTCGAAACGTTTTTGTTGTCGATAGGGTTCAAATTCCCCTGTACAATTTTGGCTGTCGGCTGAAGATGGAACGTGTTAGCTCCACTTCCCAAGGCTCCCGGCCGTCTTTCTGTGTTCGTTTACAAACAACAGTGCGCTGTTTTTCGTTCGCGCGATGGAATATAAAATAAATTTCCTTGAAAACTGTATAAATTCAACCGTGTTAGTTCGTTAGTTTCATATGTTTTAATGTAGTTCAGTGGATTGTTTTGATACGTGCAATTTAGTTCGATATATTTAGTTTCTTCTGCGAATTTTGTAATATAAGCGATTATAGAATTACATTGTTGGCCTGCGTGCTCATAACTTTCATAATAGGGCATAAACCTGTTAAAAGTTCATCTAAGAGTCAACGTAAGACGATTTTTTATAATTTTATGTTTACCTTGGATTACTGTAGAAATCAATCCGCTTGATCTGGGCGGTACTATTGTTTTGCAGAAACCCGATTCGAAGAGACGGATTTATTGTCGAGAATCATTCGTTGACTGTGATTGGCATGCAGTACCTATGCGGCTTTATTAAAAAAAAGTTTTAAAACCTATATTAGCTGTCGAATATTTTGTCTTCTTCACTCCAACTGAATTCAAAAGTCGTACGAAAGGAACGAAACCATCGATAACCAAAATAGGGTTGAAAACAGTCTATGAGTAAAGCCAGTAAAGTAATAAAAGAAATATTCTTATGGTTTCGTTCTAAAGGTGTACTGAGACCAACTAGTACTTATATTTCGATGCGTAAGATGACCAATATTTCGCATACACATTATATCCAAACTAAAAGAGTAAACATTTTATTACATTTGAATTCAGAAACTGTGTAATATAATATTCGGAGCTGGTTTCTATAGCAATTTTGATTGTTTTTTATGGAGTATATATGAGTAGATATCTTTATTTATAGGGAATATTCTATATTGTATAAAGTGTTTTTCCGGTAGGTAATCGTTATTTGAAAATTCTAAAATTAACCCTTAATTAGAAAATCGTCAACTTAATTTTTTCCACTGGTCACTGGAGAAGTAGAGTCTGGTGACCTGCTATACCGTTTGCGTTCTAGTTTATACTTAATATTCTCATAATTCCCCTCGCGTCTTTTTTTTAATCATTAATATTTAAGTAATTTATTATTATTTATTCAGAAAAACGCTATACTCTGTTATGCATTTCGCCAAAGTAAAATACTTATCCTCCAGCACCACACGCTTTATAGCAAGAAAATGTATGTATTTTACTCCATTTTCTAATCTTAAACAAATTATCAATTATTTTTCACTTTTTAGTTGGAACGTTTATGAAAGCGTGTTTTTTTAGTTTTTTATACTATAATTTATTCATTGCAAAGGTCCGACAAATGGGCAAATAGGTGACATAATGGTAAGTAAGTAGTAACTGCCTCCCATGAACATTCACAACGCTTGGATAAGGGATGAGTTGCCGCCTGCTGGTGCATCAAATCGGGAGGTGAGCTGAAAGGGGAAATGGGTATTGGGCATCCAGCAATCTCAGTCACCAAACAAAAGGCGACAGCACAGCTGTCACGTCACGTTGATTTCCTGTGAGATAGTGGTATCGCCTGGATGAGCCCCTAGCCTTTGATTTTGAGTCATTAATGAAATATTATTATGGTATAATAGTGTCATTATATATAATCTTATATAATTACCACTTCCAGAAAACTATCGTAAACTACGAGTCACTTTTTTTTTTTGGTTTCACAACACGCAGACCCTAAACAATAGTGAAACTGTGGTCTCCTATTTTTCAGCCAGCTCCAGCCCATATCTGCCACGAAGGATAATTTATATGTGGTATAGTATTTACGAGAAAAAAATAACACTTTACATAAAGTTCATGATGCTAAAATATAAAATGTTGTTAAAATCATGTTTACATCAACACGCGGATGACAGTACAAATCTTAAACACATTATGTGCTGCAGGACTCCATTTATTTCAGATATGTGAAAGAATGTTAAGAGTCCAGAACCCACGCGATGTTTTGATTCTCTGGATGTTTTCTATAATGCGAGCGAGGGCGGCGTGGGCTTTCGCATTTTGTTTGGAAGCGTCATTGATTGCTGTAATGTAAACTAAGACTGACGAAATGCTGCATACTCCATTTTCAATTAAATGTATTGATTTAGACTGAATAAATTTGTGTTTCAATATTTCGACTCTATTAAAACCAATAGTGTGATTTTTGGCATGCACCTGATAGTTGATACCACAGAACAGATGTATATGGTGTTGATACCTATAAACATTAAATCATATTTTTTGATATTTTTCGGATATGTGTGTATATTATCAATTTCAAATATATCAGGCGTTTCATAGAACCAAATATGAAACCAGGCCTTTGCGTGTATGAAGTTCATTGGATTTCTTGATAATAATAACCTAAAATTATTAATTAGTAACATTCTAACTGGACTTTTTAACCAAAATGGCAAAAGTCGAGTTTGTTTTAAAAAAATCGTGATATATCAGTAATCGAGCAATTCAACTCTGAAGAGAGCCTCGCCTATTGGTTTTATTTAATAACTCAATAAATCTAACTTGTTGCTCGTATTAATTAAGTTAGGTTACCTAATTTAAATAAATAGATATAAATTCAAAATAGGATTTATAATAAAACACATTCGAAATAGGGTAATTATTATAATAAAGGTAAGTTAATAAGAACAAAGCCTTTTCCATACTATTGTATTATTATCTGGTCCCGACGGGTGGTTCGCCGCGGTCCTGTACTATCTATAATTGATAAAATTCTCAACACACCACCAAATTTCTTCCCAACATTCCCTTGTTTTAAACCATGAGAAAAAACAATATATACGTCAACTTTACATTAATAAAAATTACGCATTCCTTATAGTTCTCACATTATTTACGCTTGGTGAAGTCATAGGTTTGAACCGTATTAACTATTTGTTTAGAAACGTCACAAATTATTTTGTGAACACATTATACCTCGATCTAAGTAGACTCTTCTAAGATTAGTAAAGTATTGTATTGTCCATAATAGTGGTATTTATTATTGTTAATTACCTAGTTGTCCGAACACATATCAACAGACGAATGGTTAAAAATTAAAATACTGAAATCCAACTGATGACGATATAGATACATGCTGTTAGGGAACAACAGTCAATGATTTGATATCTTATATAAAAAGTATGTACCATGTATGAGCCGATTGGTTTATGATGTGTAACGTTCAGAAAATTGACTTTCGTAACATTATTTTATTGGAATTAATTTAATTTATTGGTATGTACATATGCATTGGCATAAAGGAGTCCAATTGATATACATTCTTTAATTACGTGATTCTTATATTATGTATAGTTTACCTAAATAATTTCAATATTATTTAAAAACCTTTAAATCTATTGAGATGACTCATTCCTGTAACCGGCAATATCCACAGCACATGTAAAAATAAGTGTTTTTATATGTTTTCCTATTACTCTGTGTAAATTAGCAACAAGAATGTCACCATTTCTAATCTATTAGTAATTAAACACTTCGCCACTACTTAAGTTCCGTAGAAGATCGCGACCAACATTAATATAAGCCGAGCTAGTTAGATAAAACGGTTAATAGGAACTAAGTGGGCCATTGTTCACATTTTAATGGACCACCGACCGATACGCGGCGTTCGCAAAAACCCATTGGCATGAAAAAAGACGCTAAAAACACAACATTTCGCCATTGAGATAGGCAGCCGAGGAATTCGTCAAAGCGCTTTATCTCCGCCTTTCACAGTCCGATGGCGGTCCGTGTGTTAAATTATTGCCCAGACAAACTTATCGATTTCGTTAAGTGAGACCCTTCGGGCTTAAAACAAAAATACAAACGCATAACGAGTCTATTTGTATATATTTCCTAGCAAAGATTAACTCGGTACAATACACAAAAGATATTTCCTACTAAAACACAGGTTTATCCAAAAATATACCGTAAATGGCTCTTACATGAGCAGATAAAGGCGGCAGAACACTCCAGTTCTCGAAATAAGACAATACCGTATGAGATAAAGAAACTCTTATCAATAATGTACCGTTGGAGATTTTCAAAGTGAAATAATCGTATATTACACGGATCCTGGGAATATAGTCCTACTGTTCGCCGACACAGGACAATATGTTACAAACAATAGCTAAATTTAATCTCTATTGTTGTACTCCACCAAATTTCTTATCTGTATCATTTCTCACGTAATACGTAACTGCAAAAGTTTTATGTGTGCTCAAGTCCTAATTCGTTTCTATATTTGGAAAACAATGTTTCAATTATTCCGAAATACACTTGCAAATGAGCCTTGCTTATAAAAGGCTATGGAGAATTTGCTTTACGACTACGAGTCTACGAAATAAGTCTACGGCGTAGCATAACCACGTATCTACTTAGTATAATATGCAGTGCAGTTATTTATTGCTCACAACCTGCGTGGTTCAAATACAGTTCAGTATAAGACAGTGTTTACATTTTCACATACAGGTAAAGTTCCAAAAATTTTGTCCATGGAACATCCATATATACACAAATTGGAGGCTCGCACGCAAGTACCTCACATATTTAAGAACGGTTATACAGGTATATCCAGCTAAAGACCGGACTTATTACCAATCGCAATCAAAAACCAATCATGTCTTTATTACTTACACGGGGAACACGAGTTCGTTCGACTCTCGGCATCGTGCATCGTGTATCGTGTGGTGTGGTGTCGGGTGCGCAGTGCGCATGGAATGTGTGGGTAGTTGCGCAGGTACGCTGCGAGGGCGGAGGGAGCACTCGCGCTGCCAGGTGGGCCCCCATTAGCAGCGGCGAGCCTCGAGCGGCCGCTCTTCATCTTTATGATAATTATTTTCTGTTTGTTTTCGTCGAAGAATCGGCCCGCCTCGTCGGCGAACGCTTCTCAGAACCGACTTCCATTGTGGTAAATTAAAGCCGCCCGGACCCCTGCCACGACGAGAGATAATTCGACAGGATGCCGCATATTATTAATTGCACTATGACTTGTGGAAATGGAGCTCCGAGTTTAGTGAGTCATTCATCTGCGGCATCGACTGCCTCTCGCGTGGGAACGCATAAAGTACACGATTTACACCATGCCAGCTTTTAAACTCAACTCAAAAACGAACAACACGCATATACAGACTTTAAGTACGCTCTGCAGCTGAAATGGTGCGGGAGAGAATCTACAGTTAAGTATGTACATGAAACAAGAATCAATTAGAGTGTGCAGAGTTGGAGTAAAGTGATAAATTTCCAATTAAGTACATGGCAAGTACTGGTGGGTACTGAGGGATCGGTTCGTTAACTAGAGTTTAACAAGGTAATAAATAGAGGGTTCCGAACGGACACCGGTGACCAATAAAAACACAACCGTAAATAAGCCGAATGCCTGCAATAAAAAAAGGGAACATCGTAATGTTTACAATCTTGTGGCTTTATTCACTTTGTGTTCCAATTTCATGCTAAATCGAGCGGATAAAATTCTCCTTTATCAGGCAGACTGTCCGTCGCGGGCGCGGCGCGGTGCGGTGGCGCTGGCGCGGACCGCGCAGCCCCGCGCCTCGCCCTCCGCCTCCCGCGCCCTCCCGCGCCGCCCCGCACACCACCCGCACCTCCTGTCCGCAGTCCCACTGTCTGTTTGTACGCCGAGCCGCCTTAAGCCGCTATTAAATACAAATCTAACATCCAGCCGGAATAAACTCAAACATGATGAAAGGATTAATTTGTAACACTTTGATCCCTTTACACACGAAAAATAAACTTCATTTTTTTACCACAATTTTTGAATGAACCACAATAAAGTTGTGTGTGTAGTTCTAAGCAGCTTATAAAACTTTGAATACAGTTGCGCGGTCGCAATCCACATCGATCGAACCAGTATATATGATTAAAACACTAAAGAAATGTCATGATACCCATTTGGTATTTGTGAAAGAGATTCCAGCAAAAACAAAGATTATACGGTCCGAGACATAGCTCCGAGAAATTCCTCCCAATGCAATGCGATAGTGCTAAAGGATCCTTCACACAAGAAAATTATTTTCCATCTCCATAGTTTTAACTGTGTCCTCTAGGCAGGAATTTTAATTTTATATCCAAGATAGTGGAATTAAAGTGGCAAGTACTCGTTACTGTAATGTCAGTTAAATGAAACTCAGTAGGTAATGTAAAGCAGATGTATAATATTGTATTGATAATGTAAATAAAATGTATTATCGTAATATATTTTTGTGGACATACTGATGTACGTGTGTAAAGGGAATACAACAGATTTACATAAGGTGACGCAGGCGAATGTTTATAAAGTGAAAATATATATTTTCCGTATGCGGAGCAGTGTGAGTGGTACGTGAAGTGCGCATGATGGCCAACAGTGCATTGGTTAGGAGGCTCGACGGGTTATTAATTTTATGGTGTCGATGGCCGCACGCACCTGGCTGCAGCGGTCACTGCCGCTGCGCCCAGCGCATTCCCCACTCCCCATGCCGGGATCAATCACGTAACTACCCATCATAATTATACACTAATGTTTATCACCGTTGTCTTTATTACTTACAACGTTCCTTCAACATTTCTACACAATGCAACACATTTCATTGTCATTAAACATATAAAAATATCATTACTTTCCTCAAAACCATGTTTGATGTACGGGTAAATTATATGCCTAAGTCACAACAAAAGATATGTAAATAAAAACACTCAAACAATGGTTTATCACGAGTCGCTTTAGTATGGACAGCATTCCCCTCCTAATCGAACTGGTTGGAAGCAGTGCGCGGGCATTACAATGTAAATGGCACATTCGTCTACAGGTGCCGTACAGAACCTGAATTTTGTGTTCCACCACGTAAATTTTTAATTTTGATTACACATTTTATGTGTCCCCTGTCCATCGCTGTATCGGTAGGTGAACAAACTGAACATGCGCCAACAAAAACGGCAATACGTAATGAACAAGGCGAGGAAAGTGGCGTCGTGCGTAAGATTAGGCTGTGTTTTAGTGAGGGTCACAGGTGTAAGCGGTACGAGACACGCGGGCGACAGCGTTGCTCAAATAATGTGGAAATGCAACTGATACTGCATAGCTATTTACGTACAAGCCTCGGTTATTTTAAGAACGGTGATCGTAAAATCCGACTCGTATCTAAGGATAGAGTACTTTGAGGTAATTATTCGTAATTAGTATGCACTAGCCACCTGCGCCCGGGTTTGTTCAAGTGCATTTTAGAGTGTAGAAAGTGAATAACTCAGATATTTTATTACGATTTAACTAGTTGGTTTATATTATCTCTCGTGCATTTATTAGTGCCGGCCTCGGTGGCATATTTGTACTACGGTAGGATTACGACGCTGAGGTCTCGGGTTCGAGTCCCGAGTCAGGCAAAGTAATATTGTTTTTTTCATTATCAACGCAAATTCAGTAATTTGTGCATGATATCGCGATACAAAAGGCGAAACCTGGGTGACCTGGTGGCATCACTGCCTATCCCGTCTGGGAAAATGGCATGAGTTTATATACATTAACTCATGCCGTTTCACATACATACGTATGTATGTATGCATTCATTAGTTTCTTTAATAATAGTACTAAGATACTTTAGGTCGTTTTTACATAAAGATTAAATATAACGAACCGCACTCAATTGTAATATTTCAAGTATTAGCAGAAACAGAACTATTCACGAGCTAATTATTTAGTATCTATGATATTATAGTAGATGACACATAAAGCTATGTTAAAGGGTTTTTATATGTAAATAAGTTTTGAGGTTAAAAAGAGATAGTACTTAATTGAAGGCGAAATAATAATAAATCGATATAGGTATATTAAGTTTAGTTTCGTATGAGAATATGATATGACCATGTAAAATGATCTATACTTTTATTTAAATTAGAATATACCTATTAAATTTCTAATAAAAATGTGTAACATTAATCACCAATCAATCTTAAGAGCATAAAAAATACATACAATTAAATAAAAAAAAAAACGACGTTAATCATCGGACCTTGAACACTGGCCGTAGCATCCAACGGCTTAGGCCATTAAGTCTCCTCAACTCATAGTTTAGTGCTTTCAAAATTGTGCCAGGCGGTCGCGGTATTCATTTGACGGATGTAATAGGTGCTCAAGGACGGTGATCGTACACCAAATAGACATCAAAACTGGTACATCGCTTTATAATGAGATTTATGACTGCAATAAACTCGTGAATATTTTTAGACATTCAATTATAAACTGGGCCGGAACATGTCTAATTGAAACCTCGTTTTGTAAGGTTTATATCGGATCTTTGCATACCAGCACAAATATAATATTAAGCAAATATTAATCCAGATGTTCAGTGGTCGTTGTTTACACACCAATCATTGGAATGACGATTGTCAACAAATAAGTGCATTTAACTCCGTGTAGGTATACTTTGGTAATTAAATATTATGTTGTATGGATTATTCAAATACATAGTAATTTTATCTTGATTTTAATGGAAAAAAGCCATTTTGTACTGTAATCCATTTGATATTCAACTTTGTTGCAACAATGTCGACAATGTTTGGCAAACAATAGAAATGATAATACGTTAGAGTAGGTCTTGGATTTATTTCGTATACATTACACATATTCTGGGATTGTCGTCACGTGATATGACTTAATAAACGGGTGCACAGAGAAAACTCGAAATTCCCGAACCGTTTTTCTATATTATTCATTATTTTGATGCAACGTCTTTTATTTACGTGTTGAGTAATGCAGATGATAATTTATTATTGCATAAAAACGAGGACTCTTAAAACAAAAGAAGAATGACGAACGTTTTAGCACCTCCATAAAAAGCGAAGCGAAACTACGGCCAATAAATTAATAAGTCTCCGTCAAATGCCTCCAATTACCGAAAACTATAAAGTTGAGTCAAGCAGGTAAACAAAATAGAGCTGTTATAAATTTTACAAGAGCTGTTGAGCGCCCGCAATGTCTCTGCGCCGCATTATGCTGTTTTTTGTATAGTTTTTGCCTCATGGTATTCGCTTTGTGAGTTTACTTCCGTCGATGCGTTTTTTTTGGTGGCGCTAAGAGTAACAAAAGGGCCAGCGTGCGAGGTAAAATAGAGTGTTGTTTGCACCACTGGCAGCCTGGCAGCCTACCTCGCGCCACCCGACTCTCGCTGCGCTGTCACCGACGTTAAAACGTCCGTGTCGTCATTGGATCGGCATGCCAAATGTGTTTACTAATACTCAGACATGAAAACGGTAAATAGAAGGAATGTTTAATCATCAATACAAACATATTATTCTTAATTTACTTTTATTTCCACATACTTAACACGGGAAAATTAATTATGTCATTGTGTACGTCGGACAAATTGATTTGTTAAAATGTTTGCACACTTTTAATATTCCCCGCAAACTATTTTTAAAAGGTTGTGTTTTATTTCGGCTCGTCTGAGCTCGCCTGACCGCGTGTCATTAGTCCATGATTTATTGCAATATACCTACTGACTATATTAAAGGTTTCGAACCTACACGACTTGTAACTTTTTAATTTATTGGTTAGGAGTAACCATTGTTTTTCTATCACTATTTATTTTGGGTTTCAATTACCTTTATTTGCACATGGATTTATCTTGATAGAGGTGACATTACGTTTGCTGTGTAGGTTAATCATAAAACTATAAGTGACTGTAAGTCTCGACAGCATACACTATACATTAAAAAAATATGAGTTTGGAGTTTTTTTAGGATTTCTCATGGAACCTGGAAACAAACCTGTAGACTTATTGTGGAATGAAAAAGAGAAAGATTTTAGTACAAGCTGTATTATGAAAAGTTATTTTCGGCCTGAGGAAGATAACAGAAGAAAGAAAAAATATTAATTTTAATTCCCATTTCACTATGATTTTTTTTTATTGCAGTGAATGGCGAGGACCAATCTTGACGTTCGCCTGATGATGAACGTTGCGACAGCTCATGAACAGTAGTAAAACCAAACAACACCTTGAATTACAAAGCAACTCATTGCGCTTGCCATCCCGGACATAAGATGTTAGGTCTCAATATATCCAGTAGTTACTCCAGCTACAATGTCCTTCAAACCGAAACACAGCATTGCATTTATACATTTACATATATTCTGCAGGAAATACATACCACTTACCTAATATAGATATTAGCATTGTTAGGTCGAAATTTCATTTACTAACTTGGCTTTAAGCTTCTCTACCTCTGGCGACCATCCAAATGTTATCACATTTTGAAAAAGGGACAATGTACGTTTTTTAAGTTTACTGGTAGGTCTCTCAGATGTGAGAAGCCACCTGGGTAGGTACCACCGCAATGTCTTTTTCTCCAGCCAAGCAGCAGTTTAAAGCACTGTTGTGTTCCGGTTTGAAGTACATTATATCTAGAGTAATTACTGGACATAAAGAGACTCAACATCTTATGTACGAGGAGGGCGAGCGCAGTGGAATGCCAAGCATGGCTTTTTAATTCATAGTGTTGTTAGGTTTTGCTTCTGTCCATGAGCGGTCGTATCGCTTACCATCAGGTGAATGGCATGATAGTCTCACCAGGCATTGCAATAAAAAAAAAATAGTGTTGATTGAACAGTTAAAAAGTTATGTTGTACAGACAGTTTTGTTTGATCTCATTAAAATGGTCAGTTACAAATCTTTTGGACGTTTTACAAGTCGGATAGATCACTTCGTAAGTAACAAGATTAAGATCCCTTTTAATAGTTTAATGCGAAAGCGGTCATTGTCTTTATTGAAGGCTTATATTAATATCCAGTATTTGAAGATTAATGCTTAGTCTATTACTTTCTTATATCAGAAGCTAATTAGTCTAATTAAGGTGAATAACCTTTTGGAAAACAGCTGGATGCTTAAACTCGAAGTACTCTCCGCGACGTGGACACCTGGAATTTACTTATCATAATTACACATACTAAATGCGGGTACTAAAACCACTTGAACCAAAGCATGCTCTTTGAATAAATTATCCGTATTACAAGTTAAATCACTGTAAATTTAGATTATTTAATTTGTAAGAGATTTTGATTTTAAAATCCAACCGCTCTCTGCTCCTATCACACCATGTATATGTACAAATAAACTTGTAAAATGTACACTATCGAAAGTTAGGAAGTTCTCAAGGTTGAGCCGTCACCACTTTGAGAAAAGAATTTTAGTTGTGAATATGTGGAAACAAATCAACTTTACTACAAAATCCAAAATTACATATCAGCTATTAAAAAAACGTAGTCAACATTTATTTAATCCTTTTTTGCACTTTACAGAGATACTATTAGAAATTACACAATAGAAATAATAGTACAAGTGGCGACTTTATCACTGTAGATAATTTCTTACAGGCAACCATAGGATTGATACCTATATAAATGGGAGAAAAAGGGCAGTCTAAGCCTTAAATAATAAAAGATAAATTAACAACTATATATAAAACTAATATAAACACAATCACACGTTTAAAAACTAAGGATTTTGAGTAACCTAACCGGTAATTTTTTTAAAGCAATTTTTGTATTAGCTCATCACTACGAGGCTGTCAAAGCGTATTATATAAATTATGACGCCATCCCACAAAATGTAACAGCGCACAATAGCCGCGCACTGCGCACAATGTTGGTGCGACAAAAAGGTACCGGTGGGTCGCATATTATTCAAACTGCGTGCTTTCATTATCTCGAACCTCGGTGCCAGGTTTTGTACCTGTTAACTTTCCCTTAGCGCCGCCGTGATTTTTTCTGCCGCCGGTGTAATGTCGAGATGGGCTGTTTGTGTTCGGTGCGCGTTAGATAATCGCCATTGTCTCGCAGGCCTCCGACACGCCGCTCCCGTACTTGGAACTATCTTTTATTTGCGTTTTATCAATCCAATTCTGTAGCTTTCTTCACCACTTAAAGCCGTCCGCTAGTTCTGTTAGGGTTGGGGTATTACGGTCCCTTTGTTTCGCACAATCGTGCTCGTCCCGAGGCGTCGTGTTATCAGTGAAACGTTAGAACGTAGCGGTTAACGTAACATGATTCATCCTTTGTGACTCACTATTCCTTTTAAAAGATTAAATAGTGCATTTAAGTAGGGGCGCCTGTGTGATTGTGCCAACGATTTCATTGTTTTAAGATTAGCGATGTTTCCTGAAATTGATTTTCTTAATGTCGGTTCGGGTGTTATATATCCAGCAATATCACATTCTTAAAGTAATTCTTAGGAATATAAATCTATACACCATGATATCAATATCCTCGTACTTGCAATAGTAAAAACTAATTGCAAGTGCGTGCTTCGAGCAAAATAGGTCCTATTATTACGAGAGGTGCTAGTGCGCGTTGAAGTCTTTTCTATTAGCAGAGTAAGTTTCATGTTTTCATGTAAATATGCAGACAAGCGGCTATTACTTGAATAGGAAATATTTAAATACAATTGCCCTAACCAAGCGTCAGACAAGTAGACGCTGGGATAAAAGACACGACTATCCGTGTAATGGGATTGATGTACATATCGGTAAGAGAGCGCCGGAGCCGGGCACCTACCAATTAGGCACAATGTGGGTAGATTGGTGGTCGTTAGTTGGAAAGCGGATAATTTCTTTATCGGCGGGTGAGAGGGCGTCGGGTGGGGGGCGGGGGGTTGTGGAGCGAGGGCGCGCGTGAGGTCCGCTCGCTTTGCTGCGCGCCGCCAGCCCCCTAAACACCTACCTAAACGTGAGTGCCTTTCCAATTAAGATAAATGGAAGTGTTAGCCAAGTTTACACTGATGTTTATAAATCTAGAAATACCACACGCCGTTTGAACTCGCGTGTTTGCTCCGCTGATTGTTATAGACATTGTAGTTTAGCGTACAGATCTGTACACAGTGTTTGTAGGTTTCACCTGCCTCGAGTGTGAAATGTACCATGTAATTTTGTTACAAATATAGTTGCTTGTGATTTACTGTTTCTTAACACCAACTAATTTCAATGCTCCTTCTATATAAACACACTAAACATCTCCTATTCAAGTAGTAAATCGTATTCGTTTACAACCGAACAATGGTGGCACATAAACTGTATCTAAATGTAATAAAGTAACCAGTCATCATCTTTACTGACGGCGGTATGAAAACAAGATTTTGAAAATCGTGAGTAAATATTTGCCCGCCTGACCATTCTATAAGGTGAGCTGAGAAGAACAAAAAACACGTTAACAAGAAAGGTCCTGTGGGAGCGGCCGCGGTTGAGACAGAAATATACACAGCACGCGAATCGGTAAGGGATAGCATGCGCCCCGCCCACAACCACCCACGAAGTCGTAAAGAGTCCAAATCCTTTGCACGCTTTCATGTATCCCAAATCGAAATCGCTCCGAGCGTCCAACGCGCCGTCCATATGGGACACCAACCCCTAATACAAACATGGTAAGGGTCAGATTTGGATGCGGTAGTTAAATAAGTTATTCGGTGTTGTTGTCCTTTTGTGATCGAGATCATAATGATAAATAACTCAGAGCATAGGTCCAGGAATAATAATTGATTCTGATGTCTTAAACATAAAATATCCTCACATGAATATTTTAAACGTGTTCTTATGAGAAATATATTTTTTTGGACATATACATCTGTGTTTCATTTTATTATTACAATAATTATGAATACTTATCATAAACGTTAGTTGAGAGCGGTTTGTGAATAAATTATGATGTTTATTTATAAAAAAACACAATAAATTAATAGCGATAAGCGTTAATATGCTATCAGTAATTTAATCAATAATATATGTGTTATTATAATTAGATTATTAATAAATCTAATATTGTAATTTCGAAGTTGTAACTGGTTTGAGATTTTGTGGAAGATACCTAACTGTTGCTATTAAAACATAATAATTACTACTCTTCACTTGGATATTTTTCCGCGACATTATTATTTATTGATTTATATTATTATATTAGTCAGACATTCATCTAAAGTATTGTTGATTAAAACCTTATAGTTTCTGTTCTGCGAAAGCAATAATGCTGGTAGGGGTGGGAAAATAAAGGATAATTCTTTCTGTCAATTAAACAGAAATCATTCGGACAGGTTAAAGGACAAAAAGAAAATTGTTATGACTACTATCTTATTTAATGTTCCTAATTTGATTCAGAGTTTTCAGTTTGTATAATGTGTATAATGGCATTATGGTTCTTATTATCTTCATTATAAAAATCTACATGTTGGAAGTGGTTTATACATAAAAATATGATATAGTTTAAAAAATGACTACTTTTTGAAATATTGCAGATATATATAATAATGCAATTAAATAAATAACTTTGCAATCCAAAACTAATGCTCATCCCGATGAGTGGTGACTCATTTTTTGTATACCTAGTTGATCGTAAATTAAATGATTAGGCCAAAAAGGTATTAAAAACATTCCGATAGAATCGGGCGGCCCTTGTTGCTCGGTCCGCCGTCGGCAGCCTATAATTTGTGCATCCACATCGACACATAATTAGAGGGAGCGTGACGCAATCACTTGCGCATTCCCACATCCAAACGACAAGGACATGCTGGATCATTTGGACCCATTATGTTGACCGCAGATTGATTATCACACTGTCTTTGGGTCCGGTGCATCAGAAATCGCATTAAAAACTAAGTATACTTTAGAGGGTTAATGGAAATGATTTGCAATATACAAATGTTAATTATATTTATACTTCGTATTAGAGCAATAAAATATCGGCACAATTTACATGTCAGATAATTATATCAGGTCTGACAACTTTAAAAAAATGTAATTTATTTTTCACTTTGTCCAATTCATAAAAATTAAAACTTTTAAGATAGGCTTATCTTATTAGGATATTTTAATAGTTTAATTTAAATCTGCAATTACAATTTATAGCTGTAATTAATACATTTAAGTTTGATTTGTGTACCTTCTACATTTTATTACACATTATTTAGAAACTTGATCAAAAGCCCACCTAACATTATTAGCAGTTAATTACAGCATTAAAATTTAATTGTAATGATGTATTTAAAGTTTTTAAAGTAAAAAATGTAAAAGTGGTCAAGTTATCGTAAACTGAATAAATACGAGGGAAAATTATTTGTATTTACTACACTAGCAAGAAAACCAGGTAACTAATAAGTTGTTAATTGAAAAATGAACCCAAGCAGTCAACTTACTTTAAATTAAAGCAATATAATACGTGTTAAAAATCAGACGCATATTTTTTGCATAACGGCGGTCCGATTGATTTCCCAAATTGACTTTAATATATCATATGGTATTGTGTTCTTGTAACGTATAGCCTGTAATTATGGGTATCCGGTGCCATTGGGGTGACTGTAATGGCAATTTCATTGGGTTAAAGTAATAGATAACAAGCGGGTCCTTCCACCGGAGCAAACCGCAAGCGTTCACATGTGAAAAAAATTATCAAGAATGTTACACGGAGTTATATTTTTATAACCGGCATTAGACACTACCTGTTAAACAAAATTACGACAAAAACAACTTAAACAAGAGGCCGACGTTCCGTCTGCCTGGCACGCTCAAAACAAATAAATGTAAAAAGGTGAGCGATGCATTAAGTGCATATAAACATGTTGCCGTAGTGTCAATATTTGCGGGAGCTTTCCCATGGGAACCTGCGCCCGTCTGCCACTATGCGCTAAATCACTTCGCCTCCACGCTCTCACTTTTCTTTTTTGCTATTGAAATGTCAATTTCTTATACTACGGCCGGCTCGCTTGCCTAAAATCAATTAAAAGAACCCCTTTTATTTTAAGCCACCGATGTCCGTATTGCCTTTCGTACAGTTAATAAGATTTTTTCGTTCCTTTTAGTCGGGATATTTATTCAAAATATAAAAGTGGGTTGTTTTGTGTTAACTCCAGCTAAGTGGATGTATAAAATTGTTTATCTAAGGAGAAGAGTTAACGTGTGGGAGCGTTCACGTCCAGGCTTTATCGGCGGGTTTTACGAGCTTGAGAACATGCTTGCGTGTTCTAATATTCAAAGAAAACGCTGAGACTCAGCGGCAGTCTTGGAAAAAAAGAAAATTTCAATCAAGTATTAAAATAAAATCACTAGACACATGATGTGTTTCACAAACAATATACATATGTATATCTTGATTCAAGTGTACAGAATATCGAGATTAAATAAGAGAAAACGAATAGTATCACAAGTTAATTGCACTTTGCAGTTAAACTACCGCCAAAGTTATATTGATTTATCGAGATGAACATAACTTTCAAAAAATCTGACGTTTTTTGTAATCTTTATCCTTAACTTATGGCTTTAAATAAGGGGTAACTTTATGATCTAGGACATAAGGAAAACCGCAGTACGACAGAGCTTTTTAACTGTCAATTTATTGTAATGACTCGCAGAATATGAAGAAAATGATATAGAACCATACATTTAGGTATTTAATTATAGAGCACTAATTTCCTCCAAAGTATGAATATTTTCAGTGAAGTGTATGGGTATATGAATTGGTCGGTGATCACGAATATTTGTCGCATGATGTCAGGAGCCGACTTGAACCGAGATAAGGTAATTGTGAATGCGTGTAGCTGTCCCTGCGATATATTGCCGCGGGGTGCCGCATATTGACACAACATTACTAAATTGTAGAGAAGGTTCGCAAGGGACACCAACAACATTCTCATTTTTATTGGCAACCATCTCGATTCACGTCTTGTTTACGACTATCAATGAGACAGACTTTACTTGAATACTATATTTGTTATGTATGAATTAAGTACTAAATACGGAGTTTTGATGCTACATTTTATAAGTATATCTATAATATGAAATAATTAACCTATAATCGTGAGCTGGGTTTCTTATTTAGAATTACTTCAATATATAACCAGGTACTACAAGTCTTTATTAAAAATTAAGGTCCAATTTTATGAATTGATTAACCTGTACTATAATGCAAAAGATCCGAGCCTTAATCCATCGAACTAAATTAAATTAGGCTCATCAGGAGATATTTTTCAAACTAGTGTCAAGTCTAAAGGTATGGTGTATATATGAGCTTTGTAACAGTTTAATAACTACTACTAATCTTGAATGAGCAACCAGCAAGCTTGTCAAGGTTTTTGCAAGGAGATTCTCTCGATTTTACCACGAAACATGAGCACCGCTACCAAAATGAGCCTTATATTTTTTATTTTAATATCTAAAACAGAAATACATAATCACTACATAGTATAAAACAAAGTCGCTTTCTCTGTCCCTATGTCCCTTTGTATGCTTAAATCTTTAAAATTACGCAACGGATTTTGATGCGGTTATCTTTAATAGATAGAGTTATTCAAGAGGAAGGTTTATATGTATAATACGTACATGTTATTGTACAGAAATCTATTTGTACCCGGGCGAAGCTGGGCCGGGCCGCTAGTTTACTACATAGCTGCTAACAAACCACAAAGGTTTATACGAGAGCTAATCAAACAATACTTTTATAACGAATATATTAATTAAGGACAGAACGAAGCTGAACTAATCTATGAATATGTTATGGAACTTTGAAAGTATACGGGAGATTAACAAAACATTAAGTAAGTACTCTGTCGTTACCTGTATTGTGATAGTACTTTAACTATTTTACAACATTGTGTCGCGAACAGTAATACCAAGTGCGTGAAAAAAAATATAACCAGTTGCTATATATTTTTTTCATTCTGTATCAGCCCATATACGTCCCACTGCAGGGCACGGGCCTACTATACAATCGAAAGTACGATTGAGAGTGGTTAGGCCATATAGTCCACCACGCTGACCTAGTGCGGGGTGGCGGACTTACATACCATAGAAATTCTTATGAACCGCTATGGTATGCAGGTTTCCTCACGATGTTTTCCTTCACCGTTTTAGTGCGTGGTGATTGATTATCAATACACACATGACTCCGAAAAGTCAGAGGTGTGCCCTGGGATTTGAACCCGCGACCACCGTGAAATGTTGGCAGCCGCGTCTGGTCCGTTTACCAACAGGCCACCACGCACTTTTTTTCATTACTAAATGAATAATAGGTGGTGGAATTGGACAAAATGCAATATGTTTATTTTAGTATATTTCTATACTGGATATAGGATAGCAAAGGGCGAAATAATATGTTGTAATTTGTTATTAATTAAAATGCTTCTTATTACTCAAACACAGTCACTTAAGATTCAAGTTTGTAACAGGTGAACATAGCATGGTTATCTCCAGAAGTTCACTACACAAATGTACATGCTATTAGTCACGTGCACCCCATCAAAGAGCCGCATTGAATTATTAGTACCTGCAAAAAATCCTTTGATAAACCCTACATCTCAATCATTTTTAATAACTTTGTATACTACGAGTATAACACTAATTTCTAATAAATATAAAAAGACATAAATATAGTTATTTAATGAAATAAAAAACATATCTGCCTTCAAGTATTGTGTTACCTCATATTTTCAATAGAAATACTGCTTTTCTTGGACTCCTTGGATGAGCTCATGCTTTATTTTAGGAGTATTAAAATTAATAGTCTAGACATTAACGTGTTAATTTAATTTGTTATTAATATTTAATTCAATAGTCTCCAGCAGCGTCACCGAATATTGTGTATCAAAAAGCGTTTGAATAATAAAAAGTAATTCGATCCGCCGCCGAGCACATCTGGGCGTTAATAAAATTTAATGTAAAACTTATAAACTATAATCGTATAAGTTCCCGTGAGATAATATTCTAATTATATTATTGGTACATTAAGACTTGTACTCAACGAAACGAAAGCGTCCTCCGTGTAACTATGCGGCTTGAGGGCAGATGCGTTTAAAATATGCAGTTGACACTGAATATTTAATTGGACGCCGTAAAAATAATCTGAGGGAGATGACAATTATCGAGGCATGTATCTGGATTTTGTAGTGTCGGCGACATGTGTTGTGTTGCGCGGCTGGACGTGCTCGCAGGTACCCGTGATGGAATGCCCGATACGCTCCTATAATGATGTTAAAACAAACTGTTAGCCTGTCATTAACGCGACTCAGCATCCAAATGGGGGAGGCCCATTATAAAAATTTGTCCCATCCGTTTCGGCTCAAATTTATGTTTATCGAGGTGCTCCGTTTTTCTTAGTCCATCCGAATTTTATTGCCCCGAGATTAGAGTGGGAACAGTGATAACGTTGTTTTAGGGTTGGATTCGTGTCGTTTACGATTATGCGCCCCATGAATGAGAATGTCGGGAAGATTATTTTGCTATTGTGGCCTGTGTTAGAAGATGTATTCACCTGTCGCATAACATTCGTAGATTAAGCTCAAAGTATTGCTCTTTGCAAACCATCAATGTTAATTTGAATGTTCTAGACAAATTGTACTTTTAACTGGGCTTTATCTTACAACATAAAATGCGGTGTCGTTTACGAAGGTTATACATACAATGTTCTTTATCAGTCTATATGTAGTCTTCAGGCGGTACACAGTGTGCTCACGCGAACTCATCTCTATACTAAAATGTAATAGAAGAAGAGCCTACTGCAATACCAAGAAAGTCATACAAAGTACGAAAGGTCGAAGCGAAGGAATCTAAGCTGAATAAAAAATTAGGGCATTGCTGAAATAGATTCTTCGTTCATTCTTTTTTCATAGATATGGTAAAGGAACGCGGTTTACCTTATGATAAGCGTTAAGTTGTGGTTAGTGGTTAACATAGTATGCTATTTTTATCGAAAACTTGAGTCTTGGATGAAGGGAAAGGGTGGAACCAAATACGCAAGGAGAAAAAGACTAATAGACTCCTGGCAATCGCACTCTCCGAATGAAGACCGACAGTCATAGTCGCTTTATGTCGTTTTTTTTGGAAAACAATGGAATCTTTGGACCGTTTTCTGCAGTTGTCCTAGGTATGTAAAAATGCACTTAAATCTATCTATGTCGTACTGCTAAATTAATTAGCACATCACAACACATCTCATACACAATAACACATCTCGTACTGAATATCTTATTGAATATATAATATACTAGAATTACATAATAAAAATACATAATCTCAAATTTTTACAATTATTTATTACTATTAACAGAATAGCTAATAAAACAAACGCAATATGTTTACGAGATCCAGAAAATGAAAATCCATATTACTTGAAACGCAAATCTGTTTGACACTATAAGGTTTTCTCTGTTACTGGACTAACATTTATTTTTGAAAACGTTATACAAATATTTTGATATCGGTACGTGAGAAATTCTGTTCTATATTTATAACTGTTTTATGACTGAAATTCTGTTTGTTGGTATTTTGTTTCTGTTATGAAGGCTACTGCCAGGGTCCGCCTTTCCGTAAAGTTTTTGCGACATGGCTTGATCTTCAGCCTGCTCAGTTGTAATACTATTTAGTCTGATATCTTCCGTGACGTCATCCGGATACCCTGAAATTAGTACATCTTAGCATACATAATAATAACTACATATATAAGTATCTGATGCAATCATTTCGTAAATGGGTCACGCAGTCAAGAACAGAAAACAGTTGCTCCTACAGATTAAAAAATATCTGACATAAAAAACGAAAATTCGAAACGGTTGCTTAATTAATAAGAAAGTGTATGTTATTGATATTCGTTGACATTCTTTAAAAGCGCTGTATCACGTAACGCAGGAGCCACTGGTTTGCTCGTAATGTATTGTATTTTATGATCGTGGCCTGCGGTATGCAAAGTCGCCTCCGATAATCTTACGTACGCAATAACAAGTTTAATTTTACCGTTTTTGAAACGCATCGAGTGCGAATTTCACCTCTATTAACTAATTATAAAGACCAATCGGACGCCTTAGTTCACGCATCGACTCTTCGACATGTATTTATATAGTAAAACAGTACATACTGGTCCTCAACGAGTTCGCGTCAATAAGTTATTATTTCTACAAATATTCCAACGTGACATACAAATGTACTTTGATATTGATTGTAACACGATCTACGATTGCACAAAGAACAATAAACTTATATAAAAACAATGCGCACTGGTTAAGCACAAATTAGTTCGTACTCTTTACAACAATCGTGTCTGATTTATTCCCAGCGTATTATTCCATTAGGAAACACGATTATTATTTTTCTAATTATGTCACTGTTATTAAACACGTATCTGGGATAATTGCATGGTTTATTCATATTTTATGAATTCTTAATTTTACTATTTATTCAAGGTAAGTTTTAGAACATCTCTCTCAGCTTTAAAGAGATCTGTGATATATTATTCTTCGTGGTTAAAGTAATAAAGATACCGCAGACATTTAAGCCTTGTTTGTAATTCTCTGGCGCCAACAAACGAGCAAGTGAAATTGACTCATAGCCAATTGAATCATAGTGGTCAAGTGGTATTACTTACCAATACCGAGTAAATGTATATTATAATACTAGCGATGAGAAGGATTCTTATATTTAGCAGGCATTAAATACAGATCACTACGAAGTAATGGATCCTACGTAATTTTATAGTTATCTAATGAGGGTTAGTGAAGACTTATGTAGACTATAGAGGTTCGGAGATTTCATACTATATTTAGGATACAACGTTAATTTACGCGATAACTTGATCAGAGCACCTTAAAATACCTTAGGATCGAACTCGTTAATTCGTTCCATTTTCAATTATAATAAGTAATCAATAATATAATTGTTTAATAATTCATAAATAACCTACCTTTCATAATTTTATCCCAGTTACATTCCTAATATAATCAAAACAAACGGTGTCGAGAATCAGTATACATTAGTATAAAGACATATCTGATAGTAGACACAAACCATAAATCAACACTCCTTTAAAGCCGTCGCTAATTGCGTGTTGATTTTGGTGTCCTCATGGCATTATGTTATGAATACATTAGGTGCAGCTCGCTGACTAAGATTAATATGTTGGCTCGCCACTTAGCAGCAGGAAAGGTCTCACAGAGCTTGGAAAAATCAAGTACGTAAACTTATCAGCCATCACCGTTATCGAGCGGTGACTTTGATTATTTCGTCGAGCCCTGTCTTAGTGACAGCATGACGAATGGCCCGATGCAACACGTAGATAATGACAAACGCGTCCACTACTAACTCGGACGGTGTCCTGTCACCGTCAAAAAACAAATAAGTTCTAATGATCGATCGGTAGACCTCTGTTTTAGACCCTTTAAAACACGTATTATCTCTGACGGCTCGGCCCGCGTATACCTGTTAAAAGGTGGCTGAATTTGTCAGTTTTTACATGGCAGATTCCACCGAGTATTACGTGTTTCGTAGGTAATATTTTTTTTTCTATAGTTTTTAAATTAGGAGCGTAGCGTAACGTATTAGCATTAGAATGTAATTAAGAAATATATATATATATATATATCATTAAAATATTAGATAATGTTATTTAATCCTTGCTGTTTAAGTATGTATGTATCTGCCCATACACGTCCCATTGCAGGGCACGGGCTTCCTCTACAATCGAGAGTACGATTGAGAGTGGTAAGGCCATATAGTCCACCACGCTGGCCTAGTGCGGGTTGGGTTTAAGTATAGGCATGGAAAACTCTAGTAGGTACCTGTATATATGTATATATGTTAAGTACGTATTATGTTACTCTAATAATAACAGTCATCTATAAACCTTATTACGTAAAGACAATACGAGGAAGTGTTTTTAATGTACTCACTACATAAACAATGACAACGGCTAAAATACATTACTTATTCTAAGTAAATACGTTTACCTACCGTGTTCAATTACTAGCAATCTATCTAAATGAAGTACATTTAAAAGTATTTGTATTAGCGCACCGTATCGTGTTTGTACAACAAACTGCACCAAGACTAACTTAATAGAGCGGCCATTATTATGCATCGAATCAAGTCACTATGTCAATACGAAAAGCTCTGTTTGAATTATTTATAGCCGTGGCTACGAGACAGTACTACAATCCCGGCTAAAAATAGATGCAAACGCTAAGGTATCTAGCTTAGTCAACATACATTTTATGTAAAACAGTCGATGAACTTACAAGGTGTGCTGAATTGTCTATTAGTTTTTTATTGTTTCTAAAAGTGTTTGGTTATGTGTTTGGTAATGGTTGCGCGAAGACAAAGCTGATTTAATGTTTAATGAGGTTTGTTTTCTAGTAGAATGTAGGTTATTAAGCGATTTTATTTAATGTGACACGAAGTGAAATCTTAAAAACAATTCTTTTTGCATATAGAAAAGTCAATGTTCTAGCTTGTAAAAGAGCATTGAAGCTGTAAATCTAATATAGGAATTAAAAGTAATTGGCTGGTGAAGGCATGTGGCGTGTGGCACGTGGCCAGCAGAACAAATAAGGGATCGCATCACAGATGTGCTGGGGCTACAGATAATGCACATTTACCTTACGTGTACGAAATACAATAAGATATTCATGCACATTGATAAGAACAATATGTTCTCAGTAAGATGCGGGGAATTTATATTCTACTTCTCTGGTAAAGTTGCTAAATTACCATTTAATAGAAGACTTACTTAATTATATGATTTAATATTGAATAAATAAAGAAAATAAAATAAAATAAAATATTGCGACCATATTTTTGAAGTCTGACAACTTTAAGGGCTGATGTTATAATTAATTTATAGATAAAAGTATTATAATTGTAATTTAAATAGTTATTATTTCTAGCCATTTTATATTTTTAATGTAAAAAATCCTTGCTTGTTATTGTATTACATTTTATTTTGTCTGAGGTGTGATTAATGCATCACATACAAACTACTATAGGTTTAAGTGATGTTTTATTGTTTATTTATGTGTAAATTCTTATACAATAAAATAAAAAAATAATAATTAAGAAATCCCGTTACAGTTGGTAAACTCAAAGCTATCAAATAGGACAAATCCCAATAGATTATAGTAAAATAATAGAGAAAATATTATAGCGCAAATCACTGATGTCAAAATGCACTCTTTTTTCAATACTTACATATTTAGTGGTAGGGGGTTATATGCATTCGAGCTGTTTGTATAATAAAACGCCCTTGTCAGGTGATGAGAATTCCCTCAATAGATCATATAATTATTTGTTGATCTTGTAACAACGACAGTGAAAAATATTAACTCAATTTTTTTTAATGCCTTTATAGGCAGACGAGCTAGCGGCCCGCCTGATGGTAAGTAGCTACCGCTGCTCATGTACCTCTGCAGTACCAGGGGGCCAGCACAACAAAGTCGCTGCCTACCTCAAGGAGAGTACTCTTTAAGCCTCGTTTGAAGAAGGACAGGTCATAGCGCTCAGGAAACATAATATATTTATATCGTATTATGAATATTTTTACAACTTATCCCGTAAGAAATATTAAAAGCTGAAATAAAACAAAGTGAGCTGCAAGGTACAAGATTAAAGGGGATGTGCAATATCTAAGATGATAGAGTTAATGCTGGTCTATCTTAGAGCTACTTTATTATTGCTATTACTTACTTTAATTGAAACGTAGTTACGGTGGAATTTCTTTGAGGACGTGGGAACAGCGGTGAATTTCTTGTGCCTAAAGAAAATAATTGTTGATTTGTTTTATTATAATTATAATGTTTTACGAGTATTGCCTTGATCCGGCATACGAGCAAAAAGGTTGCCTGATGATAAGCGATCACTGCCACTTATGAACATTCATAAGGGTAGGATCATTGACGTGTTGCTGGCCCATCCCATCGGGAGCAGAACGAAAAGGAAAAAGTATAGGAAGAGGAAAGGGATAATGGGATATATTTAGTTCGCTGGATTAGTTTTCATTTCATTTCACTTTAACAAAACCTGAAACATACTTTAAAAGTAATCATAATTTCCCTCTTTCTATGTTCATTTAACTTCCTGAATAATTCTACTAAGTATTATTATAAAGTTATTTATTTACGATTTTACATCCGTGTTATAAATGCGTTTAAAAAAAACTTAATAATAATATTGAAATTCAATATATTACATTTTAATAAGCACCCTGTAAATGCAATTAATAGTAGAGGTTTAGCTTTATTAAATTGTACACAGAATTTGCGCGGGTTGTTGCTTAGCATGTCAATTATTAGGTATTTGTCTAATTATAGTGATACCTGGTTAAACAGCAATAGAATATTCAGTGCTCTAATAAAGCTTTAGACATACCGGCGACTAAATGGCGTACAATATAATATGTTTTATTATTCTGTAATAGCGCTTGCTTTAACTGTTGGAGTAAATGTCTTCTTGGGTGGAGACCGCGTCTTGGCAAACGTAGTGTAGGACGGCCTAAGCTAGGTGGATTGATGATTTGTAAACGGTCGTTGGCAGATGTTGGATGCGAACAGCAACAGAGTGAAATGGCGCTATTTGGAGGAGGCCTATATCCAGTAGCGGATAACAAAAGGCTGATGATGATAAATCTCGCTTTGCGTTTTTCTTAAGTGGTAGAGCCAAGCAGTTGTCAGTTATAACTCAGCATGAACGGCGGTAGCACTGTTTCACAGGAGATCGTCGTGAAGTGACAGTTTTGCTGTCTGGTTTCGTTCGGTATGCGAGTGATTCCGAATGGAAAATACCCCTTCCCTCTTCCCATTCTTAATCCTTCCCTTAATACACATCCATGATCCAAGCGTTATGGATGTTCATTAGCGGCAGTGATCACTTACCATCAGGTTACCTGTTTTCTCGTTTGCCGGAACTATGACAATTAGTTGATGTGAATTCGATATGTGACTCAATTCATTTTTCTCTATGATATTTATACAGTAGTTTCATGGCAAAAAATATGAGCCTGTAGCGTCCCACGGCAGGGAAGAAAGCTCTCTTTCCGCATTCCATAAATCCCGGTCAAGGTCTTTATATGACTAATCCTTCCAATAGGTATCCAATTCGTTTCGCCACCTGCGTTTAGGTCTTCCAGGTGGCCAAATATTATAATCCTACGAATTTAAAGGTAATTAAAACTATTATTTAAGTTTTAAAGCTATAATCTTTGTGATGATTCCATAAATTCGTACTAGCAGAACGTTTTTTCACTATTACTGTATGTATAGTAGGAAGAAGTTGACGGCAAGTTGGAGTCATGTAGATTATATGTGCAAGCTTTAAACAGGCGTAAATGATATTGAAATAAAACTATTATTTACGGATTTTATCGCGAATTTAGTTCAATTTTTTACATTTTTAACATAATAGTTTTATTTCAATGTGTAACATTCGCGTAAATCTAAGAAACCATTATGCAGGCGTAAATGATGTTGCACCAAGCTGGCTAATTACCTCGACGCGATTGTAAAGATGAGTAAAAGTACAATTACAAATCTTAGGTCTCCGGTTTGGGGAAAATTGATATTGGAATTTTCTCATTTTTATCAGCCCGGAGTCAGGAATTTGGACCCCATATGGCGATTTATCATATCGTGGGATGGAAACACAAGTCGAAACGTATGTGTCCTGGTAAAATCTCTGCCTACCCCTTCTGGGAAAAAGGCGTGAGTTTATGTATGTATGCACCAACCAACCAAACCAAACCGAAAGCCCTGGAGGTAGATGATGAAATATAAACAATGTCATTCATTATTATTTATTTACAAGAGTTTGTGATTGATGTCACGATAAAAGAGCAACTGAGCTTTAGCACATAAATTGTTATAATTACAATTGTCAGTAATAGATGGATGACATTTGCTCTCATGTGTGCGTTCCACTATCGGTCTTGTATACAACGAATAATTGTAAATATAGTAATATAACTTATTGTTTAACATTTTGGATTACGACAATGTTGTCTGCGTGTATTCTCAGAAAGTTTATTGCGACGAGGAAAATATTTACACTACAATCTATTATTTGTTTTAAACAAATTCTGCATTTCTTTAGGTAAATAATATAAGGTATGTATCACAATCGAAGATACTTAAATGACATGCTGTAGTTTTACCAAGATTTAAGACTGTAGTCCTAATTTTAATGCCATTTACATAATTATGCCATCAGTGTTTTTATATTTAAGACAGTTTAATAACAGCCTAAGTGCAAATTTTATTTCTGCCACTTTCATGCTTAACTTATTTTACACTTAGGATCAAACCAATGGTATACTCATATTACAAGAGTGGTAATTCTTGTATTTTTTTTAAATCGAGAAGTGCAGACAGTGGTTTGCCGAGCAGTTACATTGAGTGCATCGACGGCATGTCAGAAATGTTGTCGAGAGTATATCAAATGTTAATCCAAGCTATCAGATGATGGGGACATTCCGTCGCGGGTGTGAACCGCACGCGCGGCGAGCGGCAGAAATGTGGCCGCAACGTGATCCACTCGCAAGGTCGGCTACTGCACTGCGCATGCGTGACCTAGCCGTACCTGCCGCACACTGCACATTGCACACAGCACACTGCACGCAGCACGCTGCACACGCTGCAACCGCACCGCAGATTAAAGCTTCGTTGAACACGGGAGCAGTTGATGTTGCTTTTTGTCTTGTGCTCTTTTTACGAGGTGTCGTGCGGTTAATGCTTGTCAGCGTACTATTACTTTAATTGAACATTATTTTGCAAGAGGGTTGCAAAATTAAATTTCAATGTATTTAGAAATCACGGTGAAACCTTATATTCAAATCTTCTATTTATTTCACAGCTTACCATTAAGTAGAGTATAGCTTAAAAATCTTACAGATCCTGGCTCCACTCAAAATATTTATTGTAGCTGAATTCTTCTTGCTCGTTGTAAATTACAATATCATAAATTTATATGTAAAGTATGTGTTCTTTGAACTTTTAGTAAGAGGATCCTAAGGGCACCTACATTTAAAGGGCATACAACACTTATATTTGATGGTATGAACACGATAGCTTATACATAATTTAAACACTGCGGTTTAAGCTACTTAAAATAGAATTTATTCTATATTAATGCATGTAACTTGAGGGTAAACTTAAAGATAACTTGATGGTGGAATAGTTAAAACCCTCTTTGTGATGGTACTGTTAGCCCTTTACTATTTAAAATGTATAATATAATAACAAAATCATTAAAATCTGATCTTTATGCTATCCAAAAACTCAAACGTCGAAGCCTCTAATATGATTTTCTAAAATAAATTGAAAGTTAACAAGGTGTGATTTATTTTTACAGAAACATTTACCATTTATTTAGATTGAACATGACACTTAATTAGTACATGATAGAGCCTTATATTTATTCGTAATATACCTAGTCAGGTCATAAATTCTGTCAAATGTTTAATATAAAATAATTGAAATAAGTTTATTTATTATGTAACCATTTATATACCAAAATGAACTTAACAAAACATAGATTCTTATGACACTAAAGTTTATTCAAAATGACCTCCGTGATTTTGAATACAGGCCTTCAATCTGCACAACCAGTTGTCTATCGCAGCACGAACGAGGTCCATGTCAATATCGGCGGCTGCCTTAATCAAGGATGTCTTGAGTGACTCCAAATTGGGATGAGGCTTTGAGCACGCCTTTTCCTCCAAGTGTTGCCATATCTTGTAATCTAACGGATTCAAATCTGGACTGGAGGAGGGCCAGTCTTCGTGCCGGATGAAGTCGATTTCATGCGCCGCCAGCCAGTCTTGTATGCTCTTCGCTCTATGAGCTAGCGCCGAATCTTGTTGGAATACCCAGTGCCTGTTATTGAACATGGTATGAGAAACAGGTTCCACAAGGTTCGTCAGGACTGTATTTTGATACACAACTGCATTCGTTTTTACACCTTTCTCACAAAAATGTACCTCTGTTGAGACCCAATAAGAAACTCCCAATTATACCATGAACGAGGATGGAAAATGACCTCGTTGGACACGCGGAATACGGTTGCTCGCTTCTTCACTACTGTGTGCGTATACCTTATCATTTTGTTTGTTGTAGCTCTCTTCTACGGTAAAAAATTTTTCACCTGAGAAAAGAATTTCCCGATATTTTTTTCCCGCGTACCGCTTCAACAAAGCGCGGCATCTCTTCAGTCTCATGTCCATTAGACGAGCACTCAAACGATGTCCTGTTTTTCTTCGATATGCCCGAAGCCCTAAGTCTTCATTTAACACCCTTTTCACCGTGGTTCTGCTTAACCCCATCTGAAGGGCCAAGAGTTTCTGCTTACGTTTGGGATTTCTTTGAATTCGCGCCTTCACAGCTTTTATCACTGCTGGAGTCCTAACAGACCGAGGGCGACCACTTCTTGACCTGTCATCTACACTAGAGTCTTCATTGTATCGTTTGATGGTACGATAAACGAATCTTTTGGTCATATTCAATTTTTTCAGTATGTCAAAAATTTGAATTGGTGCGTAACCGCAACGATGCAACGCAATAACTGCAACACGGTCTTCTTTAAGCGTCCACTCCATATTTAAAAATGAGTAAAATTCTACAAAGTATACATTTTTATTTTCATGAACAATTCGAAATTCGAATTCAATAAACTTTTTTGTGGCCAGCATTCGAAAAGAAAAGTTTTTACTGTGTGACAATACTTATGACCTGACTGTGTATATTGTTAACAAAAATTACAAAAAAAAAAATGCGATGATTTGAGAACCTCCTTCTTTTTTAAGTTGGTTGAAAAGAGCTTGAGCTCCAGTGATGCAATACAAATGCAGTTTATTTCATAATCGTTGTTACAACTAATAACATAATATGTCTACAATTAAATTAATACATTGTATAAAGCTGTAGCCAGGCAATAAATTAAGCGAGTAATTTATAAAATTTGCCGTAGTATGATCATAATACTTGTTGTAATTAATCATGTTTGTCCTTTGGAACTCATCGTCCGATTAACATACTAGTACTTGGTGTATTCCAAACGTACAGGAAACTAATTATTCCGCCAGGTGTACGACTAATGATGTAATATTTTAATATTGATTAATTTAATCAGATGCTTAGTATAAAATACAAAGCTGAGTTTAGCTGCATTTAAGAGAACTGTAACACAACTTAATGAGTTACTTGTTAGTTGTTTGTATGTTATGTCTGTTGTCACAACACAGAATTGCTCACTATTGGTTCATAAATAGATCATATCAGATTCTTCTTTCATTGGACTATACGGCTTAACCAACTCAATCGTATTCTGTAAAGGATTGTAAAGGAGCTTTGCGCCTGCAATAGGATGTATATGAGCTCATACAGATGCTTCTTTAATCGAGCTTGTGCTTTAAAGTAATGAAGACAAGCCAGCAGTACGCCTGACGCAAAACGCCATGGCTGCTCGTAAGAAGGGGCAATACTAAATACATAATTACAAAGCACTGCACTACACTGCACTCCACCCCTCGACACATTAGAAAGAAAGATAATTATTTATTTGCAAAAAGTGGGAATAACTGAACTAAAATATTATAGACTGTTATAATACTAGTACTTGCTACAAAAACGCTGGGCGTGTGAAGGTTTTACCAGCGCTGGTCTTCCGTTTTCTTTCTTTGTCGCTTGTTTTCTTTCTTGGTGATCTTTATTGTTAGGTCTTAAAAAAATATATTGATCTACACTATATTGAGCATGTGACCTTCTTTTTAAAATTCTTATAAACTGTATATTAAAAGTACTTGAAATAAATTAGCAAAGTGGCCTCTATTTTCGACTATAAAAATCTGTGCACCGTAGATAAACTTTCTATCACTAGACAATCCACGTAGTAAACACCGTCAATCCTGCTTCGCTGGATCAAAGTCATTAGATATTTCTCAATGCGGGTTGAAAGCTTGTTCTATTAGCACCCAGTATATACACTAGTTTTATGAAATACGATGTGTAAATACTTACCTATAAACATATAAAACAGTAGTCTGTCATACCGTCTATGAAAAAATAGTGTTGATTGGAACGAATTTGATGAGGAGCTACAATCAATTCCTTACTAGGCCCAAGCCAACTGCACCCGTTAGCCAACGACGTAATTCTAGCGATCGATCAAAGGTAGAATAACACCCGAGAACTTGAGGTATTCGAATGATAGACTGATGACAGTCAAAATATGCCAACATGCAACAATAATAAGCAACGCTTATAAGCAAATCACATGTGAAGCCTGAAAAAATCTTACAACCGCTTGTACTGGAATGTTAAAGCGATTGACTACCACACGAGCAGCACTGCAGGCAAAAGCAAGTCTTACATAAAATGTGTAGATTTACACAGTCGTAAATACTTATGATAATAAGGTGTGGCGGGTACTAGCGTATCATAGCGTTGTTTGTATTGCAAAATGGAAACGAACCAAGGAGTCCGGGTTTGCCCGCGCCTCGTACCTTGCAATATTTCCTTCGCTTATGCAAATGTGTCGTATTAACAAACAATATACATTGAAATATATGAAGTCGACGCGTAAAAGTGACGGCGGTAAGGTGCGCTCCATCGTGGGCTCAGCAAAGATTCGATTACATCAAGCGGGTTTTACTTGTCAACAGCGACAAAATGCCTATTTTCTTCGAGTTTCATAATCTTTACAAGAGCATCCACCATAAGGTATTTTAATAACAAGTTCAAAACAAATTTGCCGTTGTAGTCAATAAATAAGACATAAATAAACTCAGCAGATAACCACCACTCTACGAGGAATCGAGAAATGGGCCTATAATATAAGTGTACTATAAAACCAGAAGTAATAAAGGAGATCAAATAAAATGGAAACATTAAGGACAATAAGGTTTTACCACATAATTTGTTTATGAATAGTAAATGTAAGCAATGCGTTGGAGAGATGCAGAGTAGTGTGTGCAGTGTAGTGAGTAGTGAGCAGTGCGTTGTAGACGGCGAATGTGATGCGGCAGACGCGATGTCAGTGTTGGTTTATCTGCGCGCGAGACCTTTGGCTCGCGGCGGCACCTGCGAGCTACGATAATGGCACTCGTAATGTTCGAGATTTATGTCGATGAATTAAAATGAAATGTCACTTAATTTAATCAACACTCCCCGCGGCGCGCCGCGAGCGCACATCTGCTCGGCCGCGGCGAAATAATCGCGAGTGATTCACCTTGTTTTGCAGTAGTTTCTTGGAACCGATTAATAATTACAATAATTTATCTCGTCAATAAAACAATAATTAACAGTCAGTAGTCATATGAGCCGTCGTATAAATTTCCTAATGTGAAACCTAGCGTAACATGATACTCAGATCGAACAGGTTGCCGATACACCTGGCGACGCTCACGTCAACTTCGCTAATACACCATTCAAATTTACAAACTATTACCTATATTCCATACATATCGATAACCTATTCGCGACTATTCTAGATTCGTCTTTTGCATATTCAACTGGAATCAAAAGAGATTATTATTTACTTCCTCATAATATAAAAGTCACATTGTTTCTTAATTTCCATGTCATTATCTCCTTCTAAATATGACTGAAGGCTTTTTCTGCGCTCGCTATCCCTGGAATGTGGAAATTGGCAGTGCATATACGCACATGATGTCGCCTTGCTGGTTTACCCAAATAAGGGCAGGTCGTTGATCCGACATTGTCGTCTTCTTTGTTTAAAAAAATAACATCCATGTCTCGCGTATGTACGTGTGTGGAAAACCAACACGATGAATAATGTGAAAATATTTCTTTGATCGTCTTCACATTCATAATTTCTCATTTTTTTAAACAATCCTTGTCAGTGTTTCGTTCTTGCGCGGATCTTTGTTTAATTTTGCTCTGTCGAGACGTGTTTTTTCCTCCGTACAAACATGGTTAGCTGTCAGCATACATTTTCTTGGCTCCTGTTTAATGTAACAGCTGGATCGCAGTATAGAATGTTCAGCGCGATGCGTCCCCCAAAACTTGTGTATTGCGGTTGACATTTGATTCGGGGTTAACCAAACAATACCGATCGACACATATGGAGTGTTTGTATGTCAGCGTTTATGAAACGAGTTAGTGTTAATGTCAGTGCGATATGAATATGGAATGTATTTTTTGAAGACATTAAAAGCTTCGTATTACACGGGGTATCGGGTGTCGAGCCAGCACGGGGTCGCGGGTCGCGGGTCGCGCTGCCAGGTGCGCCGCCGGGGACATTAATCGTCGCTCCAACTCCGTATAGATCACAATCGGAACCAGTTTTATTATTTTAAAGTTGTAAATGACGCAAGTGTTGGTGCGCAGGTGGGTGCGTGTACGGTAACATGAGAACATGCCACATTGCTGCAACGAATCGACAGCCTCACTACGGCTTCCATCAATCCATGATCACACTTTCTCCCATTTAAAACTTTTGTAATTGTACAGGACTTTTTCAGTAATATTATATCAAATAAATAATTATATTAATTATGTAACGTAATATTGCGAAAGCTTAAAAACTATATTTATACGATTTTTCAGCTTACATTTTGAAAAAATACAATTATAGTTATACAATGACTGAAATTTACAAACAGAATAACTCACGTTTTCAATCACTTAACTGCGTTCTCCATTTTATATTTTCCGGAAGTTGCGAATAGTTTCAGCGACGGTGTGGTGAGTGTACGGGTGCAAGTGCGCGTGTTGTCGGGCAGGTGCGGCGGTGTGTCGCGCGGTGCAGTGCAGTGCAGCGCGCGCGCGGCCGACACGCTCAGGCGGCGCGGCGTCACCGCGCGGCGCCCTATCGTCTACCGAACGCTTATCATTATTCCCATCCAAACGTTATTTACCACACAAACTTATGTCCTCAACATTTTTATCATACAATCTCGATTTATTTTTATTATTCGCCTTTTAATTAATTAACTAAGCTAACAGCTTTAATGCATCTAGTTGTCTGAAATTTCTATTCGGATCTAACTGAAGGTTATTTACGATTATTTATAGATTTTAATTTCAATTCAAGCGGAAATAAAAACATGCATTTTTATTCAATAAGAAAATTTCACCTTGCTTTGATCGACAAAAACCTTGTTCTTGAACGCCCACAGTGAATACCAAATTTGTTTGAAAGTATTATATGTGGTATCGATGGAGATCGGGATTCCATTTATATCTGTACCTGTTTTCCTGTTCACAGTGCAGTAGCGTAACCGGAGAGATGCATTGCGCCAGCGCGGCGCGGCGCTTGCTCGCGGCTCTCGTCCCTTCAACGCATTCACAATCATCACACACGCATTTACCTCGTGATACTCGTCTGATAACACCACATGCAATCCTCTTGCACATTTAAAAATAGACACTCAACATGTTTATATCTATTTTCAAACGTCACATATTGTACTTATCGCTTAATAATGCGATCTGCCTTCCAAGTTTCATTTATTGTCTTTAATTCAAATTCTTATGTCCTTTTCCTTGAATCAAAGATTTTTTGCTTTTCTATATTACGGATTTCAATGCTTTTACGTAAGAGACACGTAGTAAATTTGTAATATGCTCATCGTTCCGCTAAATTAAACATTTCATGGATAAATAGTCAAGCTTTAACGAACTTACTGATTGGTATCAACCATTTAAACACGTAACTACTTTAGGAATGAAGTAATCGGGATCTTTTGAATCCATTTGCTAAGCATTATTTTAACATTCTAACGTTATAATATTCTAAGAAACAGAGAACAAATAAACATCATTTACTACAATGCGATTCTTTTGATTAAAGGTTGTGGAAAAACATCATACAAGACATAACAATGTAAGCTTAATAACAGCTCTTTTTCCATAAAAGTTGAAACAAAAAAAAATCTTTTCTTGAAATACGATATAGCCAAATTGGTTAGAGCTAACGAACTAATGCTATATTCGAGTTTGTGAGGCTATGCGAGATCAGTCACACAACATGGAAATATTTACAAACGTATGAACTTACTTACAAGTATGTAAGAAATATGGTCACAATTTTCCTTATGAAATTATAGGTGATTTTCTGTGGAAAATATTGAGTAAAGTTTCCCTGCAGTACTTTACTCAGAAATTATGTCATAAATGTGCTGCGCAGTTAAAAGCTTACATACTCTTAATACTCAACCGATCGTTTAGATTAAATATATATTTATATGACGGGATTATGACTATATACAATTGTCCAATAAACGATATCCAGCAGCCCCATACATATTTCTAACCCCAGAGTAAGACCCAAATCTTGTGTCGTAGGTATCAGGAACTATAACCTCAAAACAAAGATATGTGTACCCGGGGCTTTTAATTTCCCAGCCCACTTAAAAATGCTCTACCAAGGCTGCTCAAAAATAAATTACTTTTAATATTACGTAAGTATCAGAAACTATAAACCTTTTTTATAACCAGACCTAATGCCAATGTTTGTTGATCAATTAAACAAGTAAACCCAGGACTTTTCATTTCCCAGCCAACTTAACAACGCTCTAATTTAGCTATATCAAAAACCACTTTACTATTAATCTAATCCTAACTTGAATTACTAATAAATTTATTAGATTTGAGGTTCGTCGCAAGGCTTAAACGTATCAAAATATATACATAATCGAGTGGATGGATGTATCGGAGATTCGCGGAAGCTCGGCGTCCGCGCGTCTGCCCGCACGCGGCCGCCCCCCCTTCCCCCTTCCCACCTCCCCCGGGCTATTTATAAACCCACCGTACCTTCACATAGAACAACCACATGTACTTCGCCTTTAATGCGTTTTTTTTTTTATTTATTCACGTGATATTTATATATCGTTTAACGTATGTATGTATGTATGTGCTTTAGAAAATGTCAAAGTTTCTGCAATCCAGTATTGTGTAGTCTGTTTCGGATTGAAATATTGATGACATCAATTGACTGTTTGTCCATAATCGATCCATAAAACTTTTACGCAGATAAAATAAAAATGTAATCTTATATCGGTAGTTTTACTACGAGTAAAGTTTCTAGGCGTATTATATTACTGTCAATTTGTATTTAAATATGTTATAAGATACAAGTATGTTTTTATTTCTGAATGTGTTGGAAATGTCATAAAAATATAAATACATAATTTTCATTAAAATTAAAATTTATTGGTTTCAAGATTAATGCAAGAATCAGTAAGAGATTCAAATCAAAATCATTTTTTTCATAATTATTATATTAACCCCTTTATATGATTACAGAGCTAAAACTACTTATATAAGTGGGCCCACTTACAAATATTATAAGTGGGTACACACAAAGTATTGCTTGACTAACGTTTACCTACATTGTAATATGTATTCCTTTTATATCTTATAGTACATCATCAACGGTTTCATAACTATGTATAGATATACAGGAACCCTTTTATTTCTTTTCATAAATAATAAAGTAGTAAATAGACTTATTCATAAAGGTAATTAATATTGTTAATTGCTATTTTCCATAAGTTTAAGGAATGTCGTGTCTACATAGGTATAGTCTATGCTTCGAAGAAGTGGGCTGTACATTACTCTCTAACTACGAGTCCATAGACGGCATATCTATTCAAGACATGCTGCGTCAGATAGACATACGGTAACTCAGTAGGTACACCTAATAAAATATTGTTTACAAGCTTTTTGCGCAGCATTTGCAATAATAATTTTCCATGATCTTTATCTAACGGCATGTACACAATGCGATGAATAATTTGAATGTAATTATTGTCCGCTGGTGTGTCTAAACGTTTCGAGTTCTCTGCGTTTGACAGTTATCGATGAACGTACTATGAAGTAGCCTGGCAGTAGTTGAATAAATATTGTTTTTAACGATCAGTGCAGCCGGTGTTTGTGCACTATGTGTCTAACATGTTTACGTAACAGTGTTCAGATGTAGAGCCGTTTGCGTACGCGGAGCGGTGCGCCTGCGCCGGGCGGCGGCGGCGGCGGCTGCGCGGCGGCGCGGTGGCTCTCGGTGGCCGGCGCGCACACTGTAAACACATGAATCGGTCACTTCCAAACACGCATCAATATTTGCTTTCAGACCAGTTCGTGTGTAACACCGCTCCACACATATGTTCCAACGCCTAATGTTTTCTAACGTGTGGACACAGATAACCAACAAAACGACAACTACTTTATCTTTTTCATTTTAGAATTGCCTACAATGTTCCGTTTCGACTACTATTGTAATATTTACATCATGTGGAATAGAACAACATTATGACATAATAACATCCGTGACATTCAGTCGTGACATGCAAATGTAAAGTATTTGCAAACATTACGGTGCTGGGCGCGACACTACGGTGTACTGGTACAGTCATAATGAAATAGCATCAAGCGCATCGTAATTTCCTAGAGGTCGAGAATGCGAATAGGACTCGTTAAAGCCGGCAAGGTGAACTGTTAGACAAAGGCTCATCGCGCGCTGGTCTAATTAGGCTGAACGTTCAGAGGAATGCCCCCCGGGCCACCGTGGTAATTGCAGAGCGCGCACGCTGCTCCGCGCCCGAGGCGCACCGATCATTGCGAACGAAGCTTTTGCTTCGAGATTTATTTACATCCGGATTCTCTAACTAATAACTAAAGCGTAACTTCGGATTTAATAATTTTGAACCAATTACGGAACAGAACAGTGTGCAATAGGTACGAGTAATGATATTTGCTATAAATAAACATGAATAATTTGTCAACACATTTGTATAAATAAATCTACTGGCTTAATTAAGGCAAATGTAGCAGTACATGACACCGTCAAATTAATTTATTGTTTCTTTGATAACGGTAGAGTGTAAGAAAAAAATATAGTGTTGAGGAACAGCACGGCGGTGGCTGGCAGAATGTCGGTCGCGGCTCGACGGCGCGGCGACGCGCGGTGCTGCGCAAGGTTACCGCGATTGTGTTATGTTGAGGCTTTTCGTTTTTCACTGCCGACCGTTAAAACTAATAACCAATAAATAGTTTTTATATGTTTCATACCAATTATTACGTTTCACAGAACTGACATCATCAATCAACGATTTATTTCTGTTGTATTTATCGACGATACACAATTCGTTTTAGTATAAATTTCGCCACGCTATCTTAAAACAATCAAAACAGTCATTATGGGATCCGATAAGATCGGTTTGTTCGCGGTTCATCAGTTGATGTTGGGAATGGCCAACAAATGCGGTTGCGGAATGGAATTAGTCTCTATTGAGACGTCATTGGACGGACACCAAATTTATATAATTAGCCACGACCTACGCCCGTTGCACAAAATAAGGATGTAAGTGCGACATAAATTAATTACTTCTAATTAGTGTAATGGCGAGCGGTATCAGTTACCCGCAGTGGGACTGTTAGTGAAGTTAGTGCAAGCATTTTTGTGTTGATATTATTTACGTGGTGGCCGCGCGGTCGGCTTGTGGTCGGCCTTCGCTCGCCCAGAGACAACATGCTTGCTGCCACTTTCACTCAGTCACCGCGACGCGCACTCGAGAAACACTCATTCTAATTTGGATGTGGTAGGTGTATCATTGCACGCAGCTGGGTAGTTTCCGACGTTTGCAATTTTTTGGAGAATACCTGTGCTATTTTCGGTATTTAAGACATGTATGTCAACGGAAATGCCTATTATGAAGAAAAGTTAAAAAAGCTTAATAAATTAATTGAAATTTAATCTAGAAGTAAGTTCATAGGCGATAAAATTATGGTTTTTAACAGATAGACTTAATTTTTTTACTATTCAATTTAATTTATGACTGGTTTGAAAATTATTACAACATCTGATCTTGTGGTCTTAGCTGAAGACAGCTTAATAAAATTACTTTCTCATATAGCATTTTATCATTTATAGCTACAAATAACAAAATCGATCTTTATGTAGTGAACAATAATAAAACTCTTTTAGTAAATATAGGCGTCAAAAATTTGCTAATGCGAATATGTAAACCGAACAAAAAGAAGCGACTAGCACTCTAACAAGACAAATTGAGATTTTTAATGGATGTTACTAATACACCGGAACGTGAAATTACGTAGTGAATGTTAAAAATATATCTAATGTCACCTCCATTCGATTCTAAGGCAACAGCTTCCATGTTCCTATTTCTCTACTTACCCAAAAATGTAATTTAAAAACAATACATACAAAACGTCAAGAAGAACTTTCACACTTTTACGTTACATTGCGCACGTTTCAGCGTAATATGTCACATATATTTGTTTTAATACTCTTTGGCTCTACATAGATCTATGTATGTATACCAGTAACTTCAAAGGAAGAATACAAAGACGTGAGGTCATATTTTTTGTGCCGATATCAATTTTCTAGCAATTTTGTATTTGGAATTTAAAATGAAAAAATACTGTTTTTTTTTGTCTTTTTAACTATATAATGATTTGATATGAGAATTCTTCCTACTCACAGTAAAGAAGACGATTAGTAAGTTAGTGTAGATGTGCACTGTGTCCTGTGTAGTGGCGGAAGAACTTGATATTCCAGACAAGTCCAGTATTGTATTTCTAATCTAAGCTGTTGCATACATAGGTATCATCTCATGTAAGCACATACATAGAGCGTGCGTGTGCGCATTTCGAAACCGGTGTTGCGCAATAAGGTCGGCGCCAAGGACGCGGGTTCGTTGCCAGAAATAAATTGCTGTTTATGTCTGTCTAGCGTATTGTATATACTGTACTGTGCACACATCCACGGCACATACGCCGCTCATTAACCACCTTACAATGTCTGTTTTCACCTCACTTAACAAACAGATAAACTCCACGAAAAAATATGCGCAGTTACACCATTTTCAATATCGCTTAATGTAACGGAAATGTCCTCTGTCCAGAAAAACAAGGAAGTGTGTTTTTTTTAATTAAATAATTATTCTATGGAATGCGGTCAATGATAGAATGTGTCATCAGAAAATGTGAATCAAATTGTAAATAACTCAAATTTCACAAAATCATATATTTGGACAAAATAAAATCATAATCGTCGAGCTATGATACAAAATTGCGTTTGCATAACCATATCTAAAAGGCGTTATTGAACTAAAATTTATGAATGTTGGGGAGATACGCGTTCATCTTGTTTAGTTTAGTTTTTAGTATTAGTGATGTAAAAATGCATGAAATCCTGGGTCTCAGTTGCCTTTCTCCATTTCCCATCTAACATTTGTAAAGAAAGAAAAATTATGTTGTGTAAAATAATACTGTCAAAATGTTGACAAGTTTGGTTGAATTAAGAGCGATATTGGTAGTTAATTTTTAAATTATTTACACGGTAAGTGTGAGTTTGAGTCGAGAAATCTCGTGATGCGCAAGGCGTGCATCCGAGCCGGTAGCAAGTGGCCGGTTAAATATGTCATCACCGTTATATGGCCACGTGACAAAACGCGAACGGCGGACGATTATTAATTTTTGCTTTAGCTCTATCCAACATCGTTCTTAGCCTGATACTACAAACTGACACTTTATACATGTCTTCATTAGTATGTTTTACGTAAATAACATATCCGTAAATAACCGTAAAATTTGACTTGCAATACATATCAAAATTAAACACTAAAATGCTTATGCAAAATGTGCTTAAAACTAACAAACTCGTTTACAATTTTATAAACAAAGCACGTTTACAAATCAAAACATAATTCGTGCAAATAATAATAAATATGTTTATCGCACAGATAATAAATAGACGGCAATAACACGCGTGGATTATACGAAATGTAGCCATGTGACGGCGCCCTTACGGTGAAAGTCGATTGTGATTGAGGTGCGTACTCGTACGGGACAAACAAAACGCGAGCCGCGCGAGCTCCGCGGTTCCTCGGCACGCGACTGCGTTATTTTTCCATAAAAAAGAATAATAATTACTCACATACCTTTTTCGACCGTCACCGCTGCGTGGGAAGGTCGATAATGTTTTGTACGGCCGGCAGATTGCGTTCGGTCACTCAAATTTGAAACGCAAACAACGCACCTGCACCCTGATAAATATTTCACACCGTGTTATTCTACGTGTTGGATAAGTAAAAATAACCCTGAATTAGAAAGAACAGCGGAGTGTAAACATCGTGAACGCTTGTTTAAGTCATTTGTTTTACGGAATGAGCAACACGGTTTCAATGCTGAGATTTATATCTGAGTATTTGTTTTGGAAAGAGAACACTCACCTGATATATTACTTTTAACGTTGTGTTCTAGAATTGATAGTGCTTTTGGGATTCCAAATATGATTGCAGTGTGGAAAAAGAAACCAGAGAAAATAGAAAGATCAGAAAAGGGGAAATATTGATAAAGTGGATATCGTGCACCTGTATAATCACTGTATTGTTAAGTTGTTTTGAAAAGAGAACCGCTAGAGTTTGTTGCCCGTTCTTCTCTGGCGAAAACAGCCTTGTGAACTGGGTGGTAGAGAAAGAAGGTGTGACTGAATCTAAATAATATATAACATTTTAATGATTGTATAAAGTGATTTCACTTTATTTTGAATTACTCGTGGAAAACGACTAACAGAAAAGTCACGGTATTTTTACACCTTTTTATTGACTTTATTTTATAAGCTGCTGGCCACTATGCTGCGGAACCTCACAGGAACTTATATTTATGTGTCTTCATGAATATTTCTGAGAAAAGGTGTCATTAACAAATATGTTCATGTAGACTTAATGGCGTGTACGCTGTCAGTCGTAAGGTGAATAAGCTGATGCTGCAACAAGGATATAGTTTGTGACGATCACATCAAGAAAAACGGTTATAAGGAGATAGACTAATCCAAAAAAACATATCTATATTAACTCGCTTTAGGTACTTTTATTGTTACTCGTAATACCACATGCTGTTTGGGGTCAATACTCTTATTTAACTAATAATACAATTTTAACTCAAATTATCAAATAAAATTTCATGAAATTGTTGCAATTAAGAATATCTTGTATGATTAATAAAATATCTCAGCGTTAATTTGCCATGACGGCGCTTGGATGACCTCAGTAATTAGTTTATAGTATGGCTATACTACATTTTTGCACGAATAATTGAAATATTTGTTTCTTGAACAAAAAATAAGAATAGAGTTTGTTTTTCTGAGTTTTGTGATTGTATGAAAATTCATAATTATTAAATTAATTATGATAATCAAATTAGTTATTATTGAGAGCTATTTTTATGATGAATTCAGTGATTGTATTATTCTTAATTTTACATAAAAAGTTAATTAAAATTTAAGAGCGGTTCACGTGCAACTATCCTAGGAGCGTCGAATGCCTCGTTTGTTCCTTAGTATTGAAAAGTCAGGGTACGTGTGGCTTAGTGCCAAGAATTTTGCATTCCCACCTGCAAGCGCGATAACTATGCAATTAAACTTTCATTGATAGAATAAATTATTTTCTCCGTGTTCGAATCAGTACAAGTTGAACATTCCTTAGTGAGTCATTCCATTGATTTTAAAAGGTGTTACCCCAAATGATGTTTGGACAAGTAAAAAGGATTTTTTTCCAATGTTACTTTTCACTTGTTTATCCGAATTTCGAATATGGAAAATAAAATGTTTTTTTAGCGCTCATTGTTTTTGTGTTAGGTCCCTAAATAGGTAATCTGCACGTAAGTAAATGTAGTGCAATGGTAGTGTTGACATGGATGATGGAGTATAGTGTATAGAGTGCAGTGTGTGTCGCGCGCGCACGGGAGCGGGCAGGGCGTGCGCGCGCAGCAGATGGCCGCGGCGACGCGCACCGCGCGCACCGCCACTCCGCACGCCGGCCATCGACCGCACGCCTCCTCACAAATATTCCAAGCATGCACAAATTAAACTGGTTTTTTTCTTCATATTACTTTATTACTTTTGCACAAAAACATTGTAAACTAAACAATTTTGCGCTACTCGCCACTACCCATTAATTACCTCCATAGACGTAAGTTACGATGGGAGATTTTATTGTAGACTTAACGGCATCGTTTATTTTAAGTTTTACTACAAGAACGTCATAAAATTTAAGTTCTATAGAGTCACTCTATCACAAATGATCAACAATGTCATTATAATTGAAAACAATAGAAAAATGTATCACTAACCATAGAATACAAAAACGCTACGTAATAAAACAATGACACCGGAGCTCTATACCAAGAACATTTACTAAATATTGTCTTAGGTAATGGTTCACACACGCTCGTCTCGGATGATAAACTGCAAGAAAGAATAATGTCTTTCTACTAGGATATATTATAATTTCCACCATTGAATAGTCGAAACCATCTAAAGGATTCAAGCAAATCGACTAAAACGACATCAGAAATTTACAAGCAGCCGAGTGAAATTAATAAACGTTCCCTTTTAAAGGAGAGACGAAAGTTCGCTCCAATTCATTGGTAACTTTTTGTCTCACGGGGAATGTGAATCGTCAGACTTTAGTCTGGTCCATAAGGCCGACAGTGCGGGGGGCCTGTACGTACCTCGCTCTTTTGTTTTTATACCCGTGCAAGAATGCAAAACAATTATAATTCCCTCAGGGATAAGTCGCCGCGCTCCTTGCGAACCGAGCGTGCGTAATCACACGATTCTCGTGTCTTGTATTCCATTCGGTTTGCGGTTAAAAATCCTGGCCTTAATTGGATTAAGGTGGATAACGTCGGCGAGGTAGAGTGCGGATTCGCCGCTAGACCGGGAGCTGTGTCAAGCGAACAGGGAGTGGTCGGCGTGACGAGCCCGCGCGAGGACGCCAAGCGGGCGGTCACATACAGGCACCTACTTCGACCAATCCATTTACGTTAATTACGCCGAGATGGGGATAAATCGGCGTCCAGCCGTCCACCGCCGAGTTACGAGCGGTCCGACTATAAAATAAATTATACCCACTTCGTTCACCTCTACTCAGTTTTTTGTTGCCGTCTACGGCGAACGAAAAAAAACAAAGGCAAAATCTCAAGAGGACGAAATACGAGTCAAAGACAAAGCTTGAATTTATCTACTGATAATATAGACGTAGGGCGGCGGGCGCGGCAGACGCGCAGTTGCCGGGTGGCCGGGCAAATTATACGGTCGGGCATTCCTGCGTCTGGGCAAAAACATGATATATAGCCGCCTTGTGACGAAATATTTGAAATTTGGAGACCTGCCAGCCACGCTCTAAATGGAATTCACATCCAATATTATCTTTGACATTCTTCAGCAACGACTTTATAAAGTTTTAACAAATTCTCTTTTTAATTTAGTATCAATGTCACAACTTCTACAATTTACTTTCCTAAAAAACATCAATTTAATTACCATTTTATGTTATTGTTTCCAAAATTATTTTTGTCAATGTACTTTAATGGTCTATGATGTTCAGCAGGTATTTACTGTATTTATTTAAATATAAAACTAGAAAATATGTGCCATTTAAAAACCTTACTTTACTTATCGTTATTAATAATAGCAACGCATAAAAAGATGAAGAATTCTGACCTTGATCCATCAAACGGCTGTAACACGTAGTACTAAGCATCGGGTACATGACACATTCATTGAGTAAGTTCATTTACCGTTGACCTTGTGCTGAGCTGGCACCTGACACAGTAAACGACCTCATATCGGTCTAAAAACGTTATTTTGACTACGAGTTGAAAGCGATCTCAGTCGCCGTCAGTCACGGCACTACTCCGCAATGCCACACTAAATAAGACCTTGCAGTGAATTTCCGAACGTATGACACCAATGAGAATTTTATTTTTGTGTTAGAATTAAATGTTCATATGCCTAACTTTTTTACTGCAATGCTATTTAATTTTTTGATTCTTTTTTCTTCCTGTACGTAGGAAATTTATACTAATATGTAATAATTTTAAGCACTTTTCATTTTTTATGGTTTTATGTTTATGGTGAACAATAAAGAATTGCTAAATAAATTAATTTTAGTTAGGTTTGTAATTTTTGATTTCAAGACAAATCTATTATTGTGGTGGATATGCGTGCGCACTGCTTATGTAATGTTTGTGAATAAAAATAGTACTTGAGTGATTATAAAATACAATATATTCATTTTTTCTATTATACTAATGATGCAAGGTACTATTACATGAACTTTTCTGACTATATTCACATATCAGTATTTTATTATATTCAACTTAATTCATACTTATATTTACAATGCAGTCTATTGTATGCACATTTCTCATAGCTTTGAGAAACATCGACTAAATATTAACATAAATTTATCTCTGAATATTGACCGACACCCATTTGTAAATTCATATTTTTATGTCGGTTTTTAATTTGTATCATTAAGCATTAAGATTAACACTAATATTATTTATACGGTTGACTAATATATGTACATACGAGTTAAATACTGATTTAGTTACATAAGTTATGAGAGTAAAATATATGAATATGAATCAAATCGATTAATAAAAGATAAGGTACGGTACACACCACCTACTCTGTACATCATTGATCGATCACACAATATCTTAACGAGATGGAAATACACGGGTTTAATAATATAAATAAGCGGTTAATTTTAAAATTAAGTGATTTATTATATCTCCATTTCAATAAAATAATAATTACACGAATATATACACAGTTAGATATTTACAATTGCCGAGGCCTCACTATATTTACACTGGGTCCACGATACACAGTCACTAGGTCCGCACTGGGCGAGGGGTGCGCCTTCGTCATCGGCACCCGCACCCCATCACCATCATGTCCTGATAGTTTTTGAGCACCACTTGGTTCTGTTCGTCCATGTACAACATGGATATGGGGGAGAGCTGCGTGGGCACACAGCACGCCTTGGGCACCGCGGCCGGGTTCACGGAGTTCACCAGCGTCTGCACGATCGCGTGGTTGGTGCCGTTCAGGTGGTCCGCCAGCGGGAACGGACAGTCGCCCTGGCAGTAGTAGGCGTCGTAGCCGTGCGGCGCCACGATCCAGTCGCTCCAGCCCACCTCGGCGAAGTCCACGTACAGCGGCCGGCGCTGGCAGATCTCGCGCGCCTCCTTGCGGCGGTGGTGCGCGCGGTGGCGGCGCGGCGCGGCTCGCTTGCTGCGCGACAGCCGCGACTGCCCGCTCTCCCGCGCCACGCGCGCGCGCTCGTCCTCCGTGTACAACAGCAGCAGCGGCTGCTTGGAGCGCCACTCGCTCTCCTCCTCGCTCGCTCGTCTCCGCACTCTCACGTGTGGCGTTTTAGCGTCCACATTTTTTTCACCTTCTTCCACTATACGCACTAACAGTCCGTGATTGTCTTCGGGCTCGAGGAGCCAACGTCGCGCGGCGTCTATCGCGTCGGCGGTGACGGTGCCCTCGCCGGGCGTGAGCGGCACGGAGTCGAGCAGGCGCAGAATGGGCTGCGAGTGTCCGCGGCGGCCGGGGCGCACCACATCGTACAGCAGCAGCCTCTGCGCGGCGGCGGGCGAGGGCGCGCGCTGGAAGGTGAGGTGCGCGCCGCGCGGCACCTCGTCGGCGGGCACGCCGCTCAGGTTGAAGTAGAGGCGGAAGCGGTGCTCGGCGGGGAAGCGGCGGTCGAGGTCGGTGGGAGTGTGATGGTAGGAGCGCGCCGTGTTGGCGGCGGCGGCGGGCAGCGCGCCGCTGGCCTCGTAGAGCAGGCGCATGGCGCGCGGCACGGGCGGCGGGGCGGCGGCGGCGCGCGCGGGCCGGCGCGGCAGGCCCAGCAGCGCCAGCAGCTGCCGCTCGGCGGCGGCGCGCGTCGTCTCGTCGAGGCCCGCGGCCGCGCACAGCGCCACCAACGCGCACACCACCGCGCATGCGCACGCCCCACGCATAATTCTCCTCGACCCACCTGTAACCGTACAAAACAATATGTTAGTCCGATTTGAATAGGAAATATACAACCCGTATAAATAAAAACGCTATCTTGATTTTACAGACACGTACTAAATTGTCGTAATAAATCTTTAAAGTCCTAATTCTATAGCATGAATGGGACTTGAATTCAAGATTACATCTAATTATCCAAACCGAGTGCATCTAAATGCAAGAGTATGAAGGATATCTGCTTATTGAGTTTAACGCGAAGTAAGTATTTCCGAGAGAATCGCTTACATTGATGCACTTTACTGGTTAGAGCGGGGCCAACAAAGAGTGACATTGTGTACAACCGGTAGTCAGTTTATCTCTAGGTGTATTTCTAATGAATGCACTGACATGAGTACAATGTAATGTAGTTATGCATATCAATGATTACGTTTAAGTAGATTTCATATGACACTGGCGATCGGGATCAGAGCGAGCGACACAATGCACATTATCTGACGTGTAATCAGGCCCACGTACTACGGCTTCACAATTAAAATGCACGCATACTTGTATACACCACCATGCGATACAACAATATGCATTGGAAACATAAAAAACACACAACTCCCTATCTGTTACAGTAGTTGATTTTGAAACAACTTATCAAAAAAAAATCCTAATTTTACACACAAATGCAAACATATTCACATGATAAAATAGAGCTGTTTGAAAAATCGTTTATATCACTATATTAGGTCTGAGAGGTCACACAATTTCCAAATGAAAATTGATAATATTTATCACCCAAGATGACCTCGATAATGATAGCTGAATGTTACTTGTTATTCGCACAATATCCACTAAATAATACAAATGTATTACATTGAGTGACACTGATTCAAACCAAACTATACAATTTTGCACCAAAAGCTATATACATATACTTGCGTTACATTTTACCTAAAATTTATTATATAGATAAGTTTTAGATGTTATTAGAATAATATGTGAATTCCTCATAAATTGTATTGTTGCAAACTATATATTTGTTAGCCTATAATATTATTTCTCCATCGATGTATATCCACTAGTGAAAATTAAAGAGTATAGCGGAGGCTTATAGGCTAGAGATAACTTTACAATTGCACAACTGATAAGGAAGTGTCCACTATCTCGAGATAAATCCTCGCGCACTGATAACATTCGGATCGCTATTTAATAAGCATTTGGAATCTCCATTAAAGTAAATTAATTTTATATCACACGACACCAAAATGCAACTAAAGCACATAAAATTTAACACCGTTAATGTTCATATAGCACGAAAGCTTTGCGATCCTTGTAACTTTAATTATTTTTTTATCTCTGGTTAATATTTGATGAAAATCATAAAGATCTTTAAGTTTATAGTATTTTAATTAAAGTTTATATTCACGATCATTAAAAGCGCATTAAAATAAAGAGAAACGGAAAAAACGAGATATTTATTCACAAACATCCAATATAAACAAGGTTTTATCTTTCAATCACTTTCCAAAAGCGTTCTGTAAAAGACATCAACGGGATGCGTAACACGACTTGCAATGCGTTTGTATACCGATACATGCTCTCCAATTTTAAACTCTTCCGACTTAATTACGAAAAAATATTAATTTAATTAAAGCAAAATGCTAAGTACCTATTCGGTTTTAAAAGATGATATGTTTGAGTTATTGTTATGTTGTGGATGTGTCCGCTCGTGACCAAAATATTGTATGATCTGGAAAAGTATATGAGCATCACCAAATTTATATGTTGTTGTTATAATGTTTTGATCGTTCTAGCGCGGTCGACCGGATTGCGGCGTACGTATTTCGAAAATAATGCGGTCAAACCGGCCGCGGGCGCACGACTGCTCGCCTCTCTCACTCACCCGAAATTTTAACGCATCCAACGTCGACGGGTACGCAAAATCCGCGATATCCTCGCGAACGATCCGATCGCACGGTCAGCGCTTCGGGAACAGATGGAGTCGCACTCGTTCACGAACGAACCGACGGCACATAACAACAGAGTGTGGTAACATCACTGGCGCGGTGATGAGCGCGGGAGCGGGCGCGCGCGCGTGGTCGCGGGGCCGGTGCGGGGGTGCGGCGGGTGCGGCGGGGGCGGGGCGCGGGGCGCATGGCGTGCTCGCGGCGCGGCGCTCGCGGGCGGAGTGAGCCGCGCGCAGAGCCGCCGCCGAGCCGCCAGCCGGGCCGACACCAGCCGCGCGCGCGCCAGACGCGCCGGCGTCGCCGTCCCCGCCGTCCCCGCCGCCCTCGCCGCCCCCGCCGCCGCACCGCCCGCGGGCGTGCCGCCCCGCCGGCCCGCCCCGCACCCGCCTTCTCCACGCACACACACACACACACTCCCACCCCTCACCCCTCAAAACTTCTAACACGACAAAGAAACCCCTTCATATAGCTCAACACATTACAACTATCCCAAGAGATCAAATAGTCCAATCAATACTAAGGATGGAAAACCAATGTTATTTACGATAACCTCTGCAATATGTGTTCAGCACCTTTTTTTCAAAATACTATTATTATTTAATAAGGTGTTATATATAAATGATTAAAAAAATCTAAATCTTTCAAAAACCTTCTACAAATGAAAATTGTTATAGCTTTTACTCTACGGTTCAGCTACGGCGCTACGAACGCTACGACGAAATTTTAAGAAAATGTAGATGCAATTATAAATTATTCTTGCCGTATATGAAGAAAATGCTCAAGTTTCAAACTCTAAGCTGAAAGTATTATTAATTTATAGTTAACCTACAATAATCCGTAAATGAATATAGATTTCAATGTAAACTTCTCACACCTATAAATGTGACGACACTGAGTAACGCTGTTAACTTTGACGGACGTAATAACAAAGTACGTAAAATGTCTAGTTTTGCCGCCCTATACTTGATATTGCACACCAACGACAAAAGCATTAGTCACAGAGGAATTCCGTCAAAAACGCCAGCAACTCGCAATCGGTGCAGATAAGTAAACAATAGAGCTAATACATTCCGAGTTATTTTTTTCACGTAAGTTAGATAAAGCAGAGGCGGCGTGGAGTTGTTATTAGTGCGGGCTCGGAGCGCACCTGCCGAGATAACAATGAGATGTTGAGATAAATACGCACAGATAAACGTTACGTGCGCCGCGTGCGTGCGCGGTGACTGTGCGCGAACAATGACTGAAACTTTCGTACAGGTGCCGCCTTCCAAACGTCAACACTCGCACTTTACTTACACCGTACACATACATTTTTTATATTGATACGACACAGTATTTGTACATGTGTATATTGAGTATCCAGGGATTGATATAAATGTACAAGCTAGGTCGAGACCGAAAAATATCATCTGTATAAGTCACTTTCAATTTTCCAACATCGTAAAAAGTAGTCGATGTACGGAAGTAAGGGAAAATGCTATCGCGATCTGTCGAGTTTCTGACAGCAACATTCAACGAACGAAACACAACAATCAGACTAATCATCATCATCAACTTTTATATGTCCACTGCTGGCCATAGACCTTCGCAAAATTGCGCTATTTTATCCTTATTCTCAATGTACTAATATCGGATTTTACACATAATTATGTTGATGGTTTTATATGGATAATGAGAGACTGTTGGTTCTCATATATTTCCTATGAGACATTCATGCTACCCCAACTGAACGGATCTATTGGTACCGACAGTAGCTTTAGAAGATATGGCAACACTCTATCACTTTGGATTAAGTACAACTTGATACTCAAACTCATTGCAGTTCTCGTTATAGAACTTGTATAGCGAATTAGGCGAAAACGGTGCGATTACCATTTTGACGACTCTATATGACTTACTAGTTTCATTATATGCCTGATAGAGATACATTTTCTGGTGTCAAGTAACAAGAGGTTCACAAGAACGCAGTTTACTAGAGTAAACAACAATGACGTATATTATACAAAACTTCATGTAAGACTTTGCCCCTACAATCTACAATACAGTGCAATCTACGAATAGTTAATTCGGACCCACAATTTGAAGCTCTCTGTAGTACTACATAATTAGCAATTGAGCCGTGATAAATATTTCACATATGCGAATCAACCTAATATCCGGTTTATCATTAGAATACCGTTTCTGCGGAATGTACGTGTTGCCAACTGAACTGCGGATTTCATGAAAATAACTGCGAGAACACGACACTAAACTCAATTGTGGTTTTCCTATTTCATTATAATTGATTCCATTCAATTATAACAGCTATGTTGGTATACATTGTAATAAATTATAATGCACGCAACAGTAAATTATATTACAAAGTCCTTGGAATAAAATTATACAAAATAGATTTCAATGCACTGTGAAGTTTTTTCCTTAATAATACTGCAAACAAGTAAAACATCTGCCCTGATTTAATTAATAAACAATAACTTAGGTATTCATCACCTCAACGACACATCTATAAATTGCCTTTCATGTTGATATTCACGAATAACATAGTATCTACTAATTCCAACCAAAACTTGGTATGTTAACAATGCCGAAAAAACATGAATGGAAAATAGTCCTAATTAAACTGAACCTAGATATACCTAAAAGAAACTTGTTCCTACGGTTAGTACGCAATCTACATTATATAATCGGAAGTTTATATGAATATTATAAATATAACATTGTTGAATTACGTTGATAAAACTTTAATAATAATCAGTGGTAATTTATTGCTAAGACTACACCACGTGCAGAAAGCTTGCTCTACATACATAACATCACAAAAAGTGTCTTGAAAACATGTAGTATTTTAAATAAACTATGTTTTCACACTTACCTTACACGACAACACTTAAAGTAATCTTAACGTGTTCGTAAGTTCCTTCAGATGACACGTATTATACTTTGTCACGGTAATTGCACGGAGCGTCACGTCTTCATAACTCAGCCGTGTGAACTGAACCACAAATACTCCAAAATGTTGTTAAATATAAACCGAAATAACTCAACAAGTTTAAACATGCCGTCATTAGTCAAAACTTTAAACTGACCATACTCTTTAACACTGCAGTCTTTTTATTTTACGTTTGTATCCTTTTAGTAAAGAAATGTTAATGAATTCCCGTAAGAGAGTTGTTAAATCCCATACTAGTTATTGAGACAGTATTTTATGCAACTGACAAAAGTGGAAAGAATATACTTACTAATCACATTATTTCAAATACTTTGGTGGTTAAACAAAGAAATTACGCCTGAGAATGGAAGCCGAATACTTAATCCGCAACTACACTAATGAGTTGCTAGAATTTCCGTTTAAGGGGAAAACCTTTGAAGAAAGTGTACGATGTCTTATTACAAAAATATATAACGGTAAAAGATTAACCGTTTCAAAATCATTGAACGACTGCCTATAGTTTATCTATTACTTTTACCTGGTATACTATACTCGTATTTATGGGGCACAAATTTTTGGGCTCGGATTCACCCGGGTGCTGATCGTTTTTGAGTCTAGTCGACATTAACAACATATTTTATCGCGTACTGTGTTATATTGAAACTAAATGTGACCGCCGTCGGCTATATTGGTTTTACAACCGTTAAATCCCGTTCTGTCTCGTCTCGTTCCGTCCCGTGACGAAAAGCATGCAATCCCTATCCTGTGCCATCCATTCGAGTTTGATACAGCAGCAAATATGTATATATTAAATTCCTTACTCAACCCACGGAACTACGTTTTTTCGGCATAATAAGTATCCTACGGGTTTACGTGTGTTAATCCAGGGTCAGCTATCCCTATATCGAATTTCATAAAAAAATGTCTAGCCGCTTTGGGTGAAATCTGTCGCCATATTGGGCACAAATTCCTGATTCTGGACTGAAAATGAACAAAAACTGCAGGAATTGAACCCGAGACCTCAGCTTTGCAATCATGGTTTCTGGTGTACGAATGCTTAGGACAGTACATATTTATTTCCGATAATACAAATAACATATGGAAGCACAATATGGCGTCAATATACACAACATTTTTGTATGTGGTAGAGCCACGCTGATGCCAGTCATGAATAGGCAGGCTCGTCCGTGGCGGTACCACTGTCTCACAGGAAATTGACAAAGGTTCGGTGAAGATTGCTGGATGCCTAATAACCTTTTCCTCTTCCCATCCTTTTTCCCGCTCTCCTCCCGATTAAATGGACCGGTAACAAATCCACGAAGCGTTGTGGATGTTCATGGGTGGCAGTGATCACTTACCATCAGGTGACCTGTTTGCACGTTTGCCGGACCTATGGTATAAAAAATAATGTCATCACATCCCCACAAAGTGACAGTTATGACTATCCAATGTGTAGCATAATTAATGCACAAACTGATAGTAGTTGCAGAATAAACCACTGGATCAAACTAAATACTTTTTTCAGCGCCAGGTTTCTTTAGGATTTAAAAATCCTTTTTATTTTATTATTGCTGTATTGATTAAAACTTTATCGACTTAACTTGTTCTTTAATTTTATTCCATTTTGATGTTAAATTTCAAGGATGTCAACTATTCCGCTGATCCTGATTTTTTTGGAAAAAAATAATACCAATAAAAAAATTAAAATCGTTTTAGTGGTTTATTCTGCATGTATTATTATTACTAGATATTGGAATGTACTAATAATTATGTTACAGTTTGTATATGTGTTTTTGTCAAACCGTGAAGCTCCGGGGCTCCTACGTTTGACTAGTCAATCTTCAGGTCTGACTTGAAGCCTTAGTTAAAGCCCAAAGAAAAAAAAATATTCGGCCTCTGACAAAAGAATTTTCGTCAAATCTGGGGGAAACTAATTTGGTCAGGTAAACGTGAATTTTGTATTTGTACTGGTATAATAGATACAGAGGAAACAAAAGCTCGTAATAATGGGCTTTATATTTGATACGTAATAATGGTATGATTATTATTTAAGAAAGAACGCAATCGAGGAATGTAGGAAAAATAAACTGGAAATCCCGATCTGTAACGTACTATTTAAATGCCACGCGACGCGACGTGTCGAGACACTCACATTACCAACACGCGATGCCACACTTCACACTAGCAATTATGATCACTGTGCTGACAGCAAAGGGAGTGCAATTAATTTAATAAATAATGAGTCAAGTAATGCAGGAGGTCCTGGGTTCAAATTTCGGCGGGTCTTAAAGTAAATAAATGCATTAGACTCAACAGTCACATACATATTTCTGACTCAAGGCTAAGGTACACGTCTTGTGCCAGGGGTATCAAAAACATTGTCAACAAAGTCTTCAGTTTCACATATACCCAAATCATAAACCAGTGCTTCTTAACCTTTTACTAATGAGGGGCCATTTAACAATTTATGTCTAGCCATTGACCACCCAGTTGATTCACGTATGTTAATACAGTACCGAAATGTTAATAAATTAAGGGTTTTTATATATATACAATAAACATGTATAAAATTATCTAAAATATGGCCTTAGCATGGCTTCACGGACCACTTGGGATGCTTCCAGGGACCACCGGTTAAAAACAACTACCCTAAACAAATGCTTGTGGTATATAAAAACATTTGTCTTAGTGCAGGGATCGAACTTGCGGTCTTTCATTCCATAATCTGCGCCTAATCAGTTGATTAGACGCGTGCCACGGAGGTTGTCAATTATCGAATGTCTCTCTCTCTCTCATGGTATCGAATGTTATCTATGAAGGCTTAGATTACTCTAAGTATGAAGGCGACTATAAGGAAGGCAATACGGATGTCTTGTTTTTCCCAACCATTGGCAACATATCTTTCTGAAACGTTGGAATCGAGTGGTGTGTGCTTGCGTCGTGTAGTGTCGGGTGTTCGAAATGTGGTTCAGGACATTGAAAATAGTACAATTTGATTTCACTCGTGTTATCGCGTCGTGTTTCAATATTATGTTTCCTTCTTATGTCAATATTGATGTCCCAAAACATATGTACATAAAGTTCAAACTGTGTGTGGAAAGAAATGGAAAAATCTCTGCAGTTAATTACTTTCTTTATGTTCGAATGCGACTTATTTTCGAATAATTAAAATATTATCCAAGAACCTCCCAACATTTGATCGCTTATTGGAACTATAGGTACGCACATGACGTAGTTATTAGTAAATAGAATGCGTTATGAAGTATCTTCTTAAAGTTCGTATTGTCGTAGGTACATGACTTAGCTAAAAACGCGCTACAAACTAGTTCATCATTAATAGTCCTAAAAAAACAAGAACGAATCATTGTGTTATGTGATTAATATCTGACATACAAATAATAATAATAAACTTACAGGTGCCTTTTCAAAGCGATCGCCACTATAGATAATAGACTTCAAATTTAAATTTAAATGAGATCTTATCGTAAATATCGTGAGCATTAAATCATTTCGCAAATCACGGTGATTGCTACTGGCTACTGGACACCCGGCTACCGGAGCCGTTACGCACGTATAGCCCGACTAATATCGGAAGGCTTACAATTATGCTGGCCTCTTATGGTGCCGGGGGTCTGACTAAACTGAGCGATGTATAGAGTTGTTTTTGGCGCGTGTATCTCACGAGCCGTTATTCCGATCGCAGCGAAAGTTAGAATAGTTACATACCAGTTTTTTTGGAGAATACCTCTAGAATTCTTTATATAAATGATATTGCAAAATATGGCTGTATGTGTGTCTTTTTATAATGGTTTATTTTTATTTTTGGTTGTACGATCTTTTCAAACACATCTTTAATGTGTTTATATACACAATAGATAATACTTTATCAAAGTTATAATTTTCAAAGTATTACATTAACATAAAAATATTTTAATAATTTGAAAACTTTATCCAAATACGATTGTTATACCCTAATAAGTAAAAAAACACTCATAGCCAATTCGTTTTCCAGTACTATCTTACATTGCAATTTGAAAGCGTCTTGGGTGCATTATAAGCAATAGGCATGACGAATTATTTTAAAATCATGTTCTATAATATGGAACCCATTTATTATATACAAAATAATCTATATTACAAGAATTAACAAAAGTTTAACACAGTTTTAAGCTATTTTTCTAATCATCTTTCAATAGTACACAGAAAAAGCTAGTAGGTGTCATGTTATAACGTCACCACTAGGTAAACATGTAATTGTGTCTATGCGCAGCGAAGAAAGTTAACGAAACAAAACATATTTCGTTTGATTAAAATGAATGTATAGAGTGTAAAAATACTTTTTTATTTATAATTACGAATTACGCGGTTATGCTTGCAGATATCTTCCAAAAACATATTTTTACAAAATTATTTATTTACTAAATTGTACCCACAGAAGGGCAAAAGACTCATCTCGCGTTAACATCTTGTGACGAAAATAGCTAAAGTTGGCACTAATGGCACCTATGCTTAAACTCTCAAAGATACAAAACCATAAATATAAGTTTTATTGTAACTATGTTTATTGTATACTCATACATCGGTTATAGTAATAATACGCACAAAATCAAAATAACCCGCAATAAGTGTACGAACAAATATAAACTGCAATAATAATTTCTCATTATATTCAATTGTTGATAAATGAATTCCTTTGAATTCTATTTATAACACAAAGTTTATTGTAACAGTAGTATTTCCTAACTGCATGACGTAAATAAACTGATATTGAATTTGTTCATATGTGCAGTTTCATAGTTCAAATAAAGACAATGTGAACCGGCTTTGTAATAATTTTATGAACCAATTTAAGATTATTAATTTATATTGGAGACATTTTTCTAGGCTCTAATCTTTAATGCAAGCAACTAGATTTTGGGATTATTTAAAAAATATACAATCTCGGTTTCCAACACAAGCTTAAATGGAATTTAACATCTAATAGTAACATTGCAGGGCCGGTAGCTCTAAACCAAATCGATAACTTGTGAAGATTAAACCTACTCAGGAAGATTCTCTTGCGTACCTAATGTTGTATAAGATAATTCCGTGACCCGATGCACGTCGGCATACGCTACTTTGTATATATTTTTCTGGTTTGAAGGTCATCTTTGAAATCAAGTACTACTGCGGCTGAGTGCCGAGCTAGAAGCTAAGTCATGTCCATTCGTATTCAGTGAATATTAAAAATCGTACGGATAAATGATGATAACAAACTATGTCACAGCAGTGAGCGGAGCCACGCCGTCTACCACCCACGGACGTCGGCCGCGTCCTGCCGTGTTGACTCACCAATTCACGGCTCTCATGAACGTAATTAGTCCATTAGCACGCACGCACCGCACAAATGCTCAATTAGATCAACGACTGTCGGGAATAGCTCCGTATATTACGTTCCTCTTGTTGGTTTCATTGAAACCCAGGATAAAATGTTCGCTCTAAGTGACAGTTCACATGTCTAGTCACATTGAACACTGGGAAAAAGATTAAAAAAGCACGCTTAATCACTGTTAACGAATTCTTTCCACACGCGCGCCTTCGGGAATACTGGGGATATCCATTAGGACATAAATATTTTAGTCCATTTATAAAGTTTTACACTGCGGATGTTAGAGATCAAAGTTTATTTAACAAAACTTACCATTTACTACCATTACGTATAAGAAAGAAGAAGTAAATAGTTTTCTTATAAGGCACTATTAAATCTTCTGTTCCGTATTCTCCGGTAAATTCTCTATTTAGATTGCATTGCATTGGATTGCGGTGTGTCCTGTGAGTCCTAGGTATGTTTTTGTGAAAAATACATATATTGTGTTCTTGTTTAATTAATTTCTTCCAAGTCTTGTTGATACCAAAAATTACGTAGTAATAAACCGTAAGAACGGAAAATATTCGTTAACTAAATTTCATAAATGTTGACGCATGTGTTTACATACAAAAGGGATAAAGTGTTGCTAGTACCTCTTCAATGAAATATATTTCATTAATTACTCACTGAAAGACGCAGAATTATTATTTTATAAATTGGCTTTGTTCCCCCAACTTCAAGGTACATGTTACAATTTTCGAAATCAATTAATTATGCCTTCTCTTTCTCCATCTCCAACAAAATAGCATTATATAAATTTTAAAATAACATTCTCCATTAATGGATGAGAAGGTTCTTATAGTAACATTATTAGTGATCTTTGGTGGACATTTAACCAAATCCACATATTAATATTAACATAAAAAAGTTATTTTAATATGCTACATATTGATTATCTCTTTCATTTTAGCGAGCGACAGTCACTTTGTATTCACGTGAATGTTATTTATATTACCGACAATAAAATGGAAATATTAGTTATCAACTTAAAATATAATATATTAAATCAGTTTTTATTCGATTTGATGTATCTAAAACGATTTTACATTTACATGTGTGTGAACCAGTTTCGACTTATCTCGAATTATGTTTGTAAATTACTTTTGCACTTGCCAATTACTCCAATTAACATTTCATAGAAACTGTCGCGCTCGGTAATTAAGTGGATGAAATAACAGGGCAATGTCTCACGTTTAATTGTGAATACTTCACGCCTAGTGTGACTACCTGGTTTGTTATGTGATAAGATTTACGCACATACAAATGCCAACATACATTTCTATCAAAAATATATTGATATTTGTTTTAAAAATGCAATTTGTCATAAACCCTTTTGTAAAAACAACGACTATTTTCAATTTTTGTAAGAAAATCTGTAAATCTTACAAGGTAAGCATTTTATTAAATTTTGAAGAATGCTGGCATGATTCCTTACGTTTCAAATATATAATTGTAAAAATTACGGAAAAATATATGATTATTTTAAAATGTCTTCATTAACGGTACGAATTGTTCTAACTGTTTATACTCATTACTATTTTTTTTAAACTTTATGGATATTTTCTACAAATTAGATAATTGTTTTTTTTTTTCATTGAAAACCACTTGCTGACATGGCTTATAAAGCGATAAGTACCGATGGAGCTCTACTTGAAGATTGTTGTTCGCAAGGTTATGTGCCTCAGCAGCATAATGTGAGTCTTTCAACAGTCCACAGAACTTGACAATAGTGCTAAAAGACCAGTTCGGACAAAAGAATACCATATAGATGAATGAAGAAGATGAAGAATCGTAAGGCGCCAAGCTTGGACCTAAAGAAGAATATTGAAAAAGTAAAAAAAACAATTTAGCTTTTAATTTAGCTGCCAATATATTCAGTGACCACATGGCCCGTGGCCCAAAATTATTCCGTGAGCACCGTGTAACTTAACTTCAGCTTGCGCGAAACTGTACTTCATGGATTTTAGAGGACTGGGAAACGCATTTTTTTCTGATGAAGCTTGAATCTCTTTTTGTGGAGAAGACCGATGCCAGCGAGTGCTGTGACGACAGATAAAAAATAACTCCTTATGGCAGAGGCTACGTTATGTTTTGGGCAGTAGTTGCTTCGACGATACTATTTTTCATAAAAAAATGAAAATTTAATGCACATCGGTACATAACGGAGTCCTAACTTCACACATACAACCCACATTGACTGCACTTGGGGAAGATTTCATTTTTATAGACGGAAATGCTCACGTTCACCGTTCAGGCGACGTTTAAGCGTACATGTAAGAAGTTGCCCAGGATCCATCGATTACATTTCCCAGATCGAAGTCCTGATCCAATCCAATTGAGCATGTCTAGGATGTTCTAAAGAGACGGGTAAGATCAATACAACCTCCATAAAACATCAGTAAGCCATCCACAAAAAATCAGGCAGGAAAACGAGTCAGTGCATAATGTAAGTGGAAACGTATTCTTAAAATCAATAAGAAAAGGATTTCAAAGTATAAACTTTCTTAAATTTTTTGCTTTTTAAAATTTTTAGTAAATAATGTTGACAATAAAATACCAATGCGCTCGATTTTTATGGACATTATAGACTTTGACTTTTTTAACTATCAGATTCTTCTCTATATCCAACGATTTTTAAATACACATCAGCCTAGAGTCAAAAGCACCCCCACAAACTTAAACTTTAAACATAAAAAATATAATTGCGTCCTCTGAACACCACAACCCTGAATGTAACTTTTCAATGGATTAATCCATTTATGAAACATATTGCTGGAACTCACTTTCAGTCAAATGATTAAATACGATTTAATCGAATGAAATTAACTTTAGAATTTAAATTTTCTTAGGTGCTCGTTGTTTTCTAAGCAGTATTACATATTGCCGGCACAGAATATTTAACAGAAATAGCATTTTTTCTCACAAACCATGTATTTAAAAAGAGTATACAAGTAAAAAGATCTACGTATAGAATGAACCCGAGTACATACGTAGCTAATATTCCGCAGCAAATATGTAGACACGTTACATGCCCTTGTGCGTGGCATAATTAACTGAACTGTGCAAGACTCAAAGTAACCTTACGTGTTGAAATTACATCCCATTCCATTTAACGATATTCCAAATTGTCGAAATTATAATGACGACATAAATACAAAAAATACCAAACACTACAATTTTGTTGCATATAAAAATGTTAGTTACACACCTGTATAAAACATAAAAGCAGATCATGTCTGAATGACAGGAGGACATCCATATAGTACATAAGATAATACGTCTTGTCCATCACAACCTTGAGAAACATGTTATGCTAAAACACAATATCACGACCGAAAATAAAACGTATTCCATTGCAATATACATATACCAGAGTGAAATTTAAAATATATTATCAACAATTCAAAATGAATCAAAAACGATCTATGAATACACGACATTAGGTGGTTAATCTTTAGTTTATGCTAAATAGCAATATATAAGATTCAAATGTTAATTCTTACATAATTGTTTAAGTGGATAATTTATACACCGTAGAGTATGTAATGATTTTAGATACGAGTCTATTTTACCTAATATTTCTTATTCACTACATGTTCTTTATTTGTTATTCACCATGGCAATCTAATGTCTCATCAGTCCGTCCTTATGTGCAACTTAAATTAGTTATTGATTTCATTGTTGAAAACGCTAGGAAACTAACAGCTAAACTTGGCACAAACTGAACATGAATTAGAAATAAATAACATGTTTAGAATACGTCATTTCATATTGTTTCCTTGTTTATTTGTACACGTGACTGAATACTTAAAGCAAATTAAAATTCTATACAACACTTAATTCTTTCGGAGTATAAGGCACATAAATAATGTGTTATTTATTTACGCATCTCCTTTATTTACAATTGTAGGGATAAACGTAAACTCTGACGTTATATTTAGCCATATGTTACATGGTCAAATTAAACGGTTGGAATTACCGATAAGGGTGATGTAAAATAGATAGCAGTTATTAATGACAGGTCATAAAACACACTAATCAGCATACTGCATGGCTGAATATCATGTTGCGCCAATTTCATACAAGTTTGGGATAAGTTAATATAAAAAAGAAATAGATGCTAAATAATATGTTAGCTAAGTTGACGAGCACGAGCCACGTAGAAAATACTAGATGGATTTTTGTAAACTAATTTATTCCTTCTATTCCTATGATAAACAGATATGTTATAATATAATTGATAAATTAACTACTATCCGCTATAATTTTTTTTAAAAACGATTAGATGTGTAGACATATATTTTAATGTTTTTATATTGTAGCATAATAAGTCAACGGAACAAAAAATATTTAAATCCTAATAGGTGTATTTTACGTTGTTTACAAACAACGGCGGAAATTAATGTATTTATTTATCAAATACGCTACTCCAGTAAACATGCTTTCCATATTAAATGACAATAAGAAAACATATATATTATTTATATATTTATTAAAATATACAACTCAATAGTAATGTCACAGTTCGTATAATATAATCCCATTAATTCAATATAGCTTTATATTTTGTGCCTAAAAATGCTTTTAAAAATTAAACGCACAATTTTCATTCTCATGCTCATTCTCTATTAATCGTCTATCTATTCAAATAAACTATGATTAATCATTTTAAAATATAAAGCAAATAATAATTATTTACTCCTGTATTACACTTATAGATGGGTTAGGTAAATACATGGGGTAAATATAGACCGACATAATGGGAACAACAATGTATTATTCGAAGAAGCTGGAATGGTTACTGATCCGTCTTCGTCGGAATGTCTACATCCGTTTTTAGTTTTTGCGCTAAGCTATTCTCGATGTTGGCGTTCCTCTAAGGACGCTTAGGCACTGCACCAGAGGTACTCTATGGTTCGAAACGAAGTTCGAATGATCGAACACTCGACGTCTGAAGTAAATATAAATATTTCCACTTTTAAAAATACTATTCTCAATGACACTTATCATTCATTTAGAACTTAATCTATGGTTACGATGTACTATAGAGGATTCTAAAATGTTGTACAGTACTTAGGCAAATTTTTACAGTTTTGCGTTCGGCGTACGAACATTCGATTTCGGATCATAGAACTACCCAGATGTGAATCTATTAAAATAGGGATGCAGAAAATTCGTCTACGTTCAGATGCTACTTACGTACTTTGTCCTATCCCTGATCCTAATTTGAATGCAAAATATTAACTTTTATTTATATCTGTGCTCTCATAAAATATTAATAAAAAAAACTAATATGTACTTCAATCCATTAGTTTCTCCTATTGAATCAATAACACTCGTAACAAATGTCAATAACAGGTGCCAATGTATTTCCAATGTTAAATCAGAAGTTCTGAGTTCTGTAGGGCGATTCACGTATTAAAACAAGTTCAGTTGCAGTGCAGTTGCGGTAAAGTTTCGATCAAAACGGCCTTTTTTCTATTCTCGTAACCGCTGTCAAATACGCTCGCGTCACGCGAGCGCTTTAACCTATTTTACTGCTGCGCATTGATACAGATCGCAACTTGATCGGTAGATATTTACTTATTCATTTGAACTCTCAAATGACGGTTAAGTCCGATTAAAAACGTGCAGCACATGTGCAGTTTCGATTTTAATAGTAAGGAAACATCCTACAAATCGTTTCAAAATATATTCATGACAAAAGTATTAAATACGTATGACGTACAGTTGACGCGCAGCTCACGCGCAGCTAAACAATTACGAGAATACCATTTTGCACCAAAACGTAAACTTAATCGCAACCGCACCGCACCTTGATCGGCGCGTCAACAAATTACGTGAATCGCCCTACTGATTCAGAACTCAACTCATACGGATAACGAAAGGAAATCGAAGGACGGAACTGGTATCTAATTTTATAATTACCACTGTAGTTCAGGCCATAGTTTCTTACTTAATACCCAAAACACCCTTTCATCCTTTTTGCTACTAACTTCTAACCATAATGACCAGCCATTTCATTGAGACAGACAGAACGTATTTCTTCAGTATCCATCAATTGGATGATCTTCCGTAAGTTCAGTCTTACTTGAGGGAATCAATTGACAGCCAAATCAAGACTCTAGCTATGAGCCTCGATATAACCATGGTATTGGTAACCTCTGCATAATGTCTGCCCAGCAAAATGTTCACAGGATTTTCTGATTTTCTACATAAACATAGAATTCGTGTTCTTATCGATGGATGCGATTTTCGATGTGTGTCGTAAAATACCAGAGTACCTACCAAAAGGTTCTGAGCGATCTCCACTTTATTTCTCAGCAAATCAATCATGGTAGTCTTGTTTTTTTTTTTGTTCGTGTCAATGGCTCAAATAATATAGATATACTGTTATTTTTAAACTTTTAATATATCCCGGCCCAGTAGGTCGCTACGTTAAGCCATAGCACAAATGGGTAAATTCAAAGTGACGGTACCACTATCATCTGTCGCACAATTAAACTGTCGTGAAAGTCATCTTTACGTTTCGTAAGGTAAATGAGATTGCCGGACACATAAATATTGACGCATAAACTTACGCCTTTTTCCCAGTTGGGGTAGGCAGAGGTGCCAAGGCACCCATATTTCGCTTTGCACCCATATTCCTGACTCTGGGTTGATAATGAAAAGTAAAAATCCAATATCACTGAACTGAACTGAACTGAAATGATAGGTATTGGTGGTAGGAATAAAATATTCATATAAGCCCAGATAGATACCATCGTACAAACTAGTATAATGCGCGCCACGCTAGGGTGTCGACCATGACGGCATAATTGTGTCTGTTTTATACCCTATTAAGATTGCACTCCAAATATCAACATGTGCATTGTAAAATTTGAAATGTGTATTGTATCAGTACTATAAAAAAGTAATCGCTTCAGACAATTCTTTACTATGCAGTAAAATTATCAGCAAACACTTTCGTGACCGTAAAAAATGTTTTACCTACCCTATCTCTACTTCAAGTTTATATAACAGGGACAACAGTCCTGCGGCTCACACTTATAGATTATGAATGAACTGGGTCCGTAACAATTACCGACAGTACATATTGCGGCTAAAACCTTCCGGTCATCGTCACGCGCATTATTTACTGCGCATGATAACCTACGGCGAGCAGCGCCCTGATTTCCTTCCACGTAGCCGACGCAGTATCTTAACTGGCCACGTCTCGGATGCCTCGTACTTAAACTTTTGTTTGGTCACTTTTTTATAGGTTTTCAATTGAAGATCTAACATAGATAACTGCACTCTGTCATCTAGGTTTATTAAGTGCCACTGCAGTGTGTAGAACCCAACATTTCTCTTCAGTTATCTTTTAAGTCGGGCAGATGATACTGCGGCTGAAAACTGACCTTCCATAATTATAAAGAGGGTAGTAGAAAAGAGCTGTCAATTTAATATAATTTTGCAATCTGTTTATACACTCACTCACTCTATCTCTATATTATGTCCAAGAAGTAGATGGTATAAGATACAATAAAGGTAACGAGAAATAGACCTATCTATGATGAAATAGCAGCAACAAATTTATAGTCCTATCCCAAAGAGATTTCAAGTAACAGCCATTCTTGAAAATATATTAAAAACAATATTTTGACAAACATTTTGTAGTATTGTGATCAGTGGTTTCAATCATATTTACAAATTTAAGTGGCGTTTTGCAATGTTAAATAGACAAGCTTAAGAACTCCATACAAAGTGTATTTTTCATAAAATTCCTCAAACAAGATTTTTTTATTATTCATTGATCACGTTTACTTTACGTTTAAGTTTACGTACTGAAAATATATGTTATACAATTTCCGTTGTAAGTTTTACCTAAATATTTTTCAATGCTTCATCGAATGGATTTTTTTCACAAATATTGTTTTTGTAAAGTTTTAGTTACGAATTCTCTACTTTTTAGACAAATATTATAAAGACTTGGTGAAAATTAATTGTATGAGGAAATTGAGCACATTTCTTGAAAATTACACTTGTTTTGGTTTAATTTGGTTTATCGTCTAGTTTTGGGACACACAGGTTTTGTTACATACAGGATATCCCAGAACTTCACTGTTTGTATACTTTATGGGTATGAATTCAAGTTTCTTACAGCACCGGCAGATCTCTACTTACAGTGTAGTAAACGCTCTTCGTAAGCATCGTAGCTCTTTCCAGCTCTTTTTACCTCGTTCTATGCTCTATTTTTTTCGTACACTGGGTAACCAAAGTAAATCTTCTGAAAGAACGAATATATAACAAGGTGATTGTTTTTTGCGTACACTACCGACTGTCCAGCTTTATATATTGATATTCTCGTGCGTATGTCACTTGTCGCTTTCTAATTATTTAACGGGCAAAATCGTAGCGTACCAACTTAACAGTTTTAATTGTGAAACGCAGCATGAGACTTTATCATTTATTTAAATTATGCGGTTGTATCGAACGGTGGCTCGAGTCTATCGGACCGGTTCGCGGGCGTAGTGAGTGTCAGCGCACACATACGAGGAGTATCGCTTGTTGCCACACGGCCGGGAACCAAACCTGCCTATGGACCTGCGTGCATCACTTGCTCAGACAAAACTCTACACTGAAGGGCTTCTATTAGCAAACATCACATCGAACACGTACAAATAACACCAACGAGTATTTTGTCGCGCAGATAGACCTGTTGTGGCGTAAACACTCACTGATATTAGTTATTTATATAACAGATAAAGAAACACGTGCTACAACATAAACGATGGCCTCAACGATTTAACAAAACGAAAAAAACCTGTGTTATTGTGCTCTGATGGACTTTGAATATTGGACAAGCTATTTTATGGTTGCTACTCAAACATATACCTATATATTAGGAACTTACTGGTGGTAGATCTCTCATATGTGAGAGGCCACCTGGGTAGGTACCACAGCAATGTCTATTTCTCCGATCAAACAGCAGTGTAAATGCACTGATGTGTTTCGCATTGAACATTGACATTGTAGCCAGAGTAACTACAAGACATATTGAGACTTAACATTTTATGTCTCGTAATTCAAGGTGTTGTTTGGTTTTGCTACTATTTTTGAGCGGTCGTATCGCTTACCATCAGGCGAACGGCATGCTCGTCTCGCCAATCATTGCAAAAAAAGAAAAAAGTATCACAGCACTCTACATTAGTAGAAGTATATTCAAATGATCATGAACGTAAACAATATTGAATGTAAATTCATTGTATCGATCGCTACCTACGCATTAGATTGTAAAATATGGAAACTAAAACAATATCGAAATATTTTGTTGAATTATTACATATTACATAATTATGATGTATTTAGTTCAAAAACGAAATAGTCATAAAAACTCCTTATTTACAATGCAATAAGACAAAAAAATATATCGATATTCACTTTAAATTTAAAAATTAATGACGGGTGCAATATGACTACCAGATAAAGTATTGCAAAATACATAAATCGATAGATATTACGCACATAAGATTAAGCAAATAAGTAAACAAAAATTAAACACATTTTTAAAACGTATATCCCAAGGTCCAGATTAGAAAGCTCAGTTAATGTAATCTAGTTGTAACTGTATATAACTGGTGGAAATGTAGGTAGTGTGCAATAATTGGCTGCGTAAAACAGGAGGCGTCAGTAAAGCCACCAGACCGTGGACACCGACGGCCTTCTGGCTGTGAATGCTTCACTGATCACCAATCCAGCTTTGCCGCTTTACTATCTATTTATAGACGTAACAGTATTTATATCCAACATATCTAGATTTAGATACTCGCTCTAATGCTCGCCGATAGTTCAAAGTGAAACAATAATATGTTCTAGCGGAGTAATTAAAGTGATAATTGTGTTTACATTTACAATTGCTCGCTGTTTTGTATAGATTTCCTTTATTGTCCAATGACGATAACTTTAGCTTACGTCGCTCGACAGTGACACGCTCAATCAGTTAACAAACAAAATTAGTCCCGTTTCCACTCTAATAGTTAAACAGATGTATCAGGATTCTGGAATCTGTATTCGACACAATTACAGTAATTAGCTCCGAACAGTATTTGGAATATAGGACCAATTAATAATACATGTTTAAATTTAGATTGCGACGTTTGATATGAGAATTCTTGTGCTATCGTTTGAAATTAGTTCTCCGAGTAAACTTTGTTAATTGTAGATACAAGTATTTATAAAAGCATTATATTTTGTCGGTATTTGTTCCTAATGTTCATAAAAGATTATGCCAGAAGTAACGAACACAACAGTGCTCAAACAATCTGACCTTTTCATTGTGTGTAAAGATATTCAAGCGACCACAACAACGCAACAAGTGCACGTGAGGTTTCCCAGATGACCACGTGGTTCCAGCGATCTTTAAATAAATCATTAAACTTGACGCAAAACAGTATCAAATCCATGCCTAGGTTATATGGAGCACGTCGTTTTATTCATTATAATTGTTTTTCCTGTTGTGTACGCAGTCTCTGTTTGCATACCGATTTTAAATATTTATATAAAATGTATAAAAGGCAAAGTCCTCTGTGGCGCTATCCGCTGTCGGTCCACATTCGGCTAACACAAACCGCTACAACTAGTCACATATGATTTGGACAGCTTAGTTACGAAAGCCAGCAGGTGTTATTTTTATGAAACACCGTACATTGATTGAAGTAATGGGTTCGGGTGGTTTCAGCATGTGTTAAATTGATTATTATTGAGTAACAGCTATACGTCATAATTTTTAGCATTATATTTTAAAGTAAAATTGTAGTAATACGGTGTGATAAATATATCAAAATTAAAATAGATGAAAAAGAAGCTACGATTTTAAAAGTAAATCGTGTAGTAAAGAGTTAATTGGAGTTAATCAGAGGTGTTGTTGGTACTAGTATTTCTTAAGACAGTCACGGTCAAATACTTGAGGTACTTTCATTTGAAAACCCATAAAATACAATGTTAACTAGCCCTCTCACTCACTCCCTGGTCCTTATCTTATGTGCTCATAAACGATTCATAAACATCTATGATAGAATGTTACTTGGTTTTATCATATATTGTAACTACTGTTCATCCTTTCTAAACATTCACTTGAAATCTTGATGATTATATAGTTATTCTCTAGAATGGACGATAAGCTCATGTATATTTTTTTTTTATATTTTTCAAATATAAACAAAACATTAATTCCGTATGATTAGACTTATCTTGTTTATGTTAATTGTCATAAAATGGTATTGATAATATAGTATTACACATACGTTGTACTCGAGTTTCCCGTGTTCTGTTTTGTTTTTTTACAAAACAGCCGCACAATTCATCAATTCGTTCTGATTCTTTTTAAGCTTAGTTATTTAGTCACTATTGTTGTTTACCACGAACCTCTTCACCACTCATCACTAGAGGCAGCGTATTATGAATTCATTACATATACAATACCTGAATATCATCAAATATATATCTAATTTTGTCTTTAAATAACAACACCAAAAAAATATACTCAACAGCACGAACGATGAATACATCAACTTATACAGAGGTATTCACAAAAACGAGTTACTTAAAATTCTAAGCAGGTGAAATCTCGAGCGAAGTACTAGTTGTAAACATTTAACTAACAAAACTTAACTATATTTCATAGGTTTATTATGCAGTAGTAATGCACGAGAATTGTTACTTGAATCACGTCATCTCAGTAAGTCCGATATCAACTTTACCGAAAAACGTCACTGGTTTATCAACGACCAGCGATTTAATTGGAACAAGGTAATAATTTACATACTTGTATCTATCAACTTGCATATTATCATTTCAAATATTAGATCTTCTCAGAAACTGTTTGCATATGTACCTATTAATCTTCTCGACTCGATATATAACTGTGCTAAATACAAGAACAGCTACATTGATAGAATTGTGCTACATGAGGTTACACGTAGGATTAGATTGATGGATATTCACATTGTTAGGCTTCGTGCCGCGTGTTACTTAACCCTCTAATGTCCGCTTAATGAGATACGCACTGTCCAACAGTTTCTCTTCAATTTGTTCTTATTCAAAGCTATGTTGTATATGTGTTTATTATATTTTTCCTTATCAAATAATGAGTTTTTAAAATGCCCGTGAATTAGGTGCGGGTAAAGGCGGGTTGTGTAATATGCACAAGGCACAAATTGTAAAAAACAAATGCTAATATTTCTCTGGCAAAATAAATGTGTGGATTTATACACCAGGATAGGGTGACAGAGTTTTATACAAGACAATATTCAGAAGTGCTCAGCTCTTGATAGTCGCAAAATATAAACGTAAACAATAAACAAAAGGAAATCTTTATGTAAAATAATTATTAGGGTAACAAACGTTGCATAGAAATATAAATGCGGCAAGAGCGGGTATCAGGGAAGGATAACATACGTAGCTCATTGCACGTCGTGTTGGAGGAGAAGGCGCTGGGGCGGCGGCGTGTGCGGCGGCGGTGCTGCGGAGGCGCCGGCGGCGGGCTGCTCACGGGGCACTCTACTCAGCCGCCAGCCACGGGCGCAGATCGAAAGTTCGACGCGAGATCGAGCGCGCATATGTAAATATCGGCACATTTACAAGCGAAAGGGTTCACCAGAGCGGCGCACTAACGCAGCGTTGCGCGGGAACCAGTCCGGTGAGATTCCTACGGCGTCCGATAGAAAAATGTCGAACGAGCCTCGGGTCCATCACTCGGCACGGGTGTGTGATACGCGACGCGGTCGCCGCTCGACTGCCGCCCTCCTCTCACTGCCGCACTGCTGGTATATTTATCGCTTAATTATTAAACTCGTCTGTGTAACAATTATGAGGCAGCTCGACGAGGCGCAGGCGCTGGCGGTTAGCGCGCGGCGCTACCGCGTCTGCATTCGCATGTTACGTCACATGTCGCGAGCGCCGCCGCCGCTCCGGCGACACCCGCACGACACCCACCGACACTGCGGTCACAACGACGACACTGTGGCGACACTGTCTCCACGACACTCTACGCACGCGCAGCCTTCACAGATATTATCTCTGACCGCGGCCAATGCGATGCTCACCTGGTATTCGTTAAAACATTAACCTCCAACTTACATCATTTGGCAATATCTTCCTGTCTTCGTTTCCGCGATCCGACAACTTTATGAGAATATATTTTATCAACCTCACTATATTTATACGGCGACAAAGGTTAACTTTGATAATGTTGATTCCATATTAAGTACTCAGGTATTTATAGTGTCGCATTAGTTTAATATTTTAAACCACTCCCAAAAAAGTGAAAACATGCTGCGTGCTGGCTTGCGAAGCCATAGCTTGATGGTTCAAACCATCTGGGGACGAACCAAAAGGTTCCGTCCAGCTGTGGAAATGTTTGCCGGGACGTGTGTTCCCTCCTTCCTATAATCCTGGCTCCTTCTGCTGTAGTGTGAAGAGGCATCTTAGTAGGCCGGCATAGTTGTATCGAAAGGCATGGGCCTGCCGTCTGATGCCATTCGATACTCTGCCTGGACGGCATTTGTGCTAACCATCAGGCGCAGTGAAGTCATCATGCCAGGCCAGTAAAAAAATAAAACATAAAACTAAACCACAGAAAAAATTCTTAACAGGCAATACTTAGCCAAATATCGCACATTAACGCTGGAGGAATGAAATAAAAAATTGCTGCTTACTAGATAGGGATTTATTATTTTAACTTAGCGCTCAACAGACCTATAATTTTCCGACTCATTATCCGTGTAAAAATAGCAACAACACAGGAACAGGTGGCCCCCGGGGCGCCCACAGGCAAATGCAGCACTGCAAACTTGCGTGTTCTTAGATTTTTAACAGTTTTTACTAAAAGAGTGTTAGTAAGTGATGTTAAAGAGGCAATGTTACGTCTTGGCTTATTATACACTTGCCTTTTGTATTTATGATTTTGTACATACTATTTTGTATATAATTATACAATCAATTATTTTATTTATTTACATTATTAAATAATTTACCTAAATATATGTATCTCGCCAAATAAATTTGCTAAATAATCAAATAACTTAAACTTATATCCAACTATAAACTAGAAAATTAAAATCCTTACGACCTTATTTATAGACAGTTTTAAAACCTATTTTTGCTATCGAACATTTTGTCTTCTTCGCTCAAACTGAATTCAAAACTTGTTCGAAAGGGACAAAAAATCATTAAATAAAATAGGTTTTAAAACTGTCTTTGAATAACTTTATTTTTTGCCATGAACAGTTTTTGAGAGAGAGCACGGAAATACATAGCACAATTATACAAGAGCAACGGTGCGTCTCAGTAAGAAACACTATGTAAATTACTACAAAAATATTATATATAGTTTGCATCATTTATTAGTTGCTAAACTTAATACACCAATAAAATAATATTTTTTGGTATCATATGTATAAACAAATGTTTAATAATATTAAGGTGTACAATTTTCTTCTCCTTTAAAAACATGCCCCTAGTTTATAAAAAACAAGTGTGTGTGTGTGTGTGTGTGCGTATGTGTGTGTATGTAATCTTTACGCGCCATTGAAGAAAAAAGTTTACATTTGCTTGAAATAAACATCATATTATAATTTAATCATATTCATTATTCATATACATTACAAAGAATTAAATAATGTTATACTGGGAGTGCAGGAAAATGGAGCACATATTAAGTTGGATAAAAGGGCATAATATTAAAATAATATCTGGAAAATATCAATCCGTTTTGGAGAACAAGATTTTAACAAATGCGTATTTTTTCATTTAGTCGTTAATTAAATAAGTAACGGAATATATCATGGAAACCATTTTTATCAGCAACAAAACTTTCATAGACTTCTTTCATAGCCTTAACATTTTTACAAATAGGCGAGGTCAAATCTCAGTTTGGTATAAATGTTAAAGGGAAGTACGTGTAACATAATTTCTTGATTTCTCGGCATCTTTATTATTATCAGAGTATGCTACGAAAATTCATCCTAATCTAGATGCAATCACGATTTCCTAAAATGTATATTAGCCGGTGCGCCATGGTGGTTTTGTCACTACTTATAAATTTTGCTAATTATTATAAACTCTCGCGCTCTCTTTTAAAAACGGTTAAATGCACAAAAAATATTTTAAACAAAATTTGTACAGAATTTAATATTCTATAATTTTTTAATGCATGCAAATAGCATAAGGAAGCGAGATACTTGCAAAAATCTGATTTTAGGACTTTTGACCTTTGATATATCGCGTCGCAGCCATGAGATTTTATGAGATTTTTGAGACACTGTATTGATTACCTAATTAAAGGTTTATACGAATTTCCAGCTTATTTATCTTGCATTTCGCAGTTGAGACCCTTCTTTGCCTTATTTGACTGGGCAAAGATAGTTTTTGACTCCATTAGAAAAATATTATTGCGCGTACCTACTGTTTTATATTTAAGCTCAACTTGACTGTCCTCCTCTAAGCTGCTTTTCTTAGCCTATTCCATTACATCCTGTCTCGCTCTGTCCCGTAGCTCAAGACATATAATCCTGTCCTCTTTAGTATTCTACTCCATGAACCACCTCATCATTTTGAGTTTAAAATAGTAACAAATATATTTGAAATCCTTGCTCTTCCCACAGAAACACCACATATTTTGGTATAAAAAGTAGTCTATGCGTTAATTCAGGAGATTAGCTACCTCCATACACAAATTTATGCGAATTAGTTTAGTCTTTTCCGCGATTAGCACGCACAAAGGCGAAGAAAAACAGACAAAAAAATCCAACAATCATTATTTTGGGTTCCATTACGTTAATGCTGTTTCTTCATATTGTTTTTCTCATATATGTAACTGACATAGTATAATTATGTATCTATAGATGTTTTATCTCCTAAAATATTCATTCATATATATTTTTTTCAAAACTAAATATTTGTAATTACTTACGTTTTCATTCGGTTAAGGATTAATACTAAGTAAATGGATAAAACCCAAACAAAAATAATGCATTATTTTAGAACCAATCTAATCCATCAAAACTTATAGTGAACCAATCTAGAGAAATAGATATATGCTATCACGGACTTTTTAGACTTATATAAGAGGAACAATCCCATCATACATTTGCGTAACTACAACCATTTACACACCGCACGCAACGGAATCTTTCAAAAGTAATAAAATTTACCCGTTTTTGCAACATTTTTCACTACTGCTCCGCTCCTGTTGGTACTAGCCTGATATTATGTAGCCTATAAACCTTCTTGGATAAATGGCCTATCCAGCAAAAGAGTTTATCAATTCAAATCAGTGACACAAGAGATCACCGCTGCACAATGCACAACGCTGTTGATGTAATGCCAGCCCATTAAATCGGGAGGAGAGCAGGAAGGAAAAAGGCTGGGAAAAGGAAAGGGGTACTGGGCAAACGGCAAACTCACTCACCAAGCATAACGCGACTAAAAAGCTGTGGCTTCACGTCGATTCCCTGTACGACAGTGGTCCACCCCGGACGAGCCTACCATTCATGCTGTATCATGTATCATGACTGACAACAGCCTGACTCTACCACTTCCAAAGTATAGGTATTTTTCAATTACATACATACATACATACATAAACTCACGCCTTTTTCCCAGAAGGGGTAGGCAGAGGTGCCAAGACACCCACATTTCGCCTTGTATGTTCTGTCCCACAATGTGATAGGTGGCGAGCCTATTGCCACCTTGGTGATAGGCTTGCCACCTATCAATTACAAACCTAGTTTTGCTGGTATTTGAAAGTGACGTGCTCACATCGACGTGTGGACGAGCATTTATTCGACGACAAAATTTAAATTTTAAAGAAAACAGCATTATACCTATGTATAACAAAATTCGACAAACGTAGGTACTACAAAAGAAAGGCAGGTGCCTTAAGATATTTTTTGTGTGTCGACGTCGATATATTTACAGGGGTTGTAGTTGTCTTTATATAAGTTGTGTAGTATCATAAAGTATTCATAAAAATTTAATAGTGATTTTCCAATTAAATTAAATTACTCTGTATCTGTCTATTTTCTGACTATTTGTTACGTTTATGATCTATATTAATATTATAAAGAGGAAAGATTTGATCGTTTGGATTGGACAGGATCTGAAACTAAAAGTAATATTATATAATGGAAAATTTAAATTTCTGAGCTTTGTTGGAATTAGTAAATTGTTTCAATCCTTTTATATTATTAAATAATTTGATAATAAAGTAAAATTTCGTACTGTAGAGTCCAAATTCACGATAGGGATCACATTTGATGGCTGCTTTTTGAACAAAAAGAGTCTAAACTCAATTAAATATTTATCCTTAAAAATAATAAAAGTGAATGAAATTGATTTTTAAACAAGTTGCCTAGTGTCTATTAGTCCCTAAGTTTCGATTCACGCCGTGTAATACTGACACACGGGGTGAAATTGCAAATTCTGCTCTATCATTTTTTCAAAAAAAAATATTATGGAAAGTATATAATTTATTTTTTCAGAAAATTTTCACGACCCGACAGTATGCATAAATGAAGTTGAGATTAAGCAGAAGTACTGTTGGGTCATAAAAAATATCCGACAAATGAAATGATATGCTCCCACTTATCGGTTAAAAAGCTTTTTTACACTGTTCAGTTATCGAACTACGACTTTTTATCGGTTCGCCAGGTAGGTATTGTCAGTCGTTTTTAAACTGAGCGTATCCGATGATAAAAATATATTTTAGAGTTTGGTCACTTTGAAGTTACTTACATTTGTCGGGTCAAACGGTCTGAGAACCCTCACCTAGTGGTCTATTCTTTGACCCTCACTTTGCTATTATGTGTTCACCTGCTCTCTTCGACTTATAGTAGACCTATACAAATCGCGACTGCTCGAGCGCGGCTTGTTGTGGATAGCGTGTATTTTTATACGGCAAACGTTTTTAATTTTATAATCCTTGATGAGGAAAATGATAAATTCTGAAAATTTAACGCCTCGAATCCTAATTGCCATATCGATCTACACCAACTAGATAACTAGCCCGAACAGAAGCGGCCGCATTCGATTAAAACCTAGATCAGACATCCGAAAAATAGAAACAACAGTGTCTGTGAACTTCTGAAGTTTTAAGTTTGTAGTACGCATTGTTTGTGTTTATTTATAAGTTATTGTTTGTTTTCCATAGATTTTTGAAGAAAGATAATTGAGTCGTTAAATTTCAAATTTGGCTAAATCCATCAAAACACAAAAATCAGAAAAAGAGAATTTCAATTATTAAGAAATCAATGGCTAGTTATAAATTATTATCCGCCCTGTGACAAGGGGGCGAAAAGAATTCCACCACGGTATTCCCTGCCTGTCGTAGAAGGCGACTAAATGGGACCACTGGGATTATTGGGTGCTTTTGGGGGGCACCCTCCTTAAAGTAATCCCGAGGCGAACGCCCGAATAGGGCTAAAGGGGACACGTACGTGTCGCTCTGTTATGGACGAAGAGGGGGCTAGAGGTCTCCGAACTGCATAGGTTGACTGCGGAATAGTACCAGGCGAATCACGCTAGCAGAGACCGCAGTCATCCTTATATGCGCGAAGAGGGCCATCGAGGGGTTTTGGTCGGTATGCCGGCGTAGGATATAAGCGTTAGGAACCCAGCTCGGCATTAACATCTCAAAGCCCGGTTGGAAGGCCGGTGACCCCGACACATCCTTCCTACATCCCTCCCCCAGGGCTGTAGGAAGAGGACTATAAACAGTTTTTGCCCTCGTTAAAAAAAAAGTTATAAATTATTATAATATTTTCGTTATGAAATTTGTATGAATAATGTTTATTACCAAACCCCATACTTATAAATGCGCTAGTTATTTTGCAATAATTAAATTAATTTGGGACATAACCTGGTTTGATTTGAACCGACGTGACAGGGGATTTGATAGTTTTGATTTGGTTGATGCTGGATTTGGATGAATTTGATTTGTTCATGTTGGATTTGGATGAATTTGATTTGACTAAAACTTGAATACTGCGTTGTGATTGGTTGCTATGGTGCGTTTTTTTTAAGACGAGTTCGGATTTGGCCAAGTTTGAATTAACTTATGAAATAACGGTCGAATTTGTACCATATAAGAGTGTATTTGGATTAATTCGAATAAAGACTTTTTAAACGAATGTTCCTCTATTCAATTTACGTTAAATCAAAAAAATTGTGCTAAGTGGAGATGGCCATATTTGAAACTTAACTAATCAATTCTGGACATGTTATCAAATATTGCGGTATCTTTTAACTTTAATTAAATGAAATTTTGCCAGCGTCGTAGTATACTTATAAAATCGGAATTTTATTCTATGTTGTAAACCAACTATCAAAAGGTTTCCTCGGTAGTCAGACACTTTTGATGGTTCTTTCATCTTGCCAGAGATGTTGAAGCTGATAACTCTTAAAGCCACCACGATCAGAATTTCATATTATCTGAACGTGTCATGGCTAAATGGCATGTTAAAGGGCAAAGGCATACGCAGACAAACTTTCAGCTTGTACAAAATGATGAATGTCTGGCGCCCACGGACTCATGTTCTGTAAGGAGAATACAGCGGCTGGACTTCGCAGTGGCACTTCATAAATCTGAGGTTATCGATGGCTTGGAGGTCTCCGTCGGCTCAATGAAGTATCTTGGAGTTGTTCTAGATAGTCGATGGAATATCCATGGGCGTTTTAAAAGACTTAAACCAAAACTAGTCGAGGCAGCAGGCGGATTGTTTAGCCTGCTTCCCAACTTTGAAGTTTCCGGCATTCCTAGACGGAGATAAAAAAATACTATATCGTTAAAATCTATCTTATTAGAAACAAGCAATGTCAATTAAGTGCGTGGCCTGTTGGCAAACGGACCAGACGCGACTGCCAACATATTCACGGTGGCCGCGGGTTCAAATCCCAGGGCACCCCTCTGACTTTTTGGAGTCATGTGTGTATTGATAGTAAATCACCACGCCCTAAAACGGTGAAGGAAAATATCGTGAGGAAACCTGCATACCATAGCGGTTTATAAGAATTTCTATGGTATGTAAGTCCGCCATACAAATACAATTTTATGGTGCATTTACACGTTGGCTGAGGCTGGGCCAATGTCTACCAACTCCAAGCTATCAACAATGAAAATATTAGAGCCAGCGAGGCCAAACATGCCGTTTACACGCTGGCGTTGGTGGAGGCTGGCCGAAGTTGGCCAAGCGTATAAATGCAGCATAAAACTATGTTTATATCAGTAATTAGAAGACAGGCCGCTATAAAAATCTACTAAATACTCATTGAATTATTAATATAATTTTCCCGTTGTAAAACATCTTATTATGTTTCGAAGAGAAACAAAAAAAGTTAAAAAAATTATTAGTGAATCTTTCATAAGTGTACAATCAGGCATGGATCGAGCCCAATTTCGCCCGTCTCCTTTAACCAAATGAATAAATGAGGTTTTTTAAACTAGAACTTCTAGCATGTATTTTCTAAGGCCTGGGGTCTTCGATCAAATATACACTAGATACACAGTTCCCTGTAAAAGTTCTGTTAAAAAGTGGCACCGATGCATGACATTAAAAAAAGTAAACAAAAAGATCACATATTCCAAATATATTAACACAAATTCCACCTTATTCCTGGAGCTTAAAGTAGCTTTTCAAATAATATTGTCTAAAGTTTTACGACGTTTTAGATGCAACGGTCGGTGCGTGACTGAAGGCAAAAGAGTGCTTAAGCACTCTTTTTTGGTGCCATTTTCTAAGCGCTCATGTTGTATCTAGTGTATATTTGATCGAAGCCTGGGGTACTAAATTCTTAATTCTTTTGAGAAGTCGAGAATGTCATTTAAAAAAATATAATATAAAGATTTTTTAACGAAATACTATATTATCTGTATTTTGTTTTACTGTCAGAAATGTCAGAACGACAGTGATAGATTTTGATTCGAAAGTTGTCAATTGGGGGGTTCAAGGCCATAAAGATGTAGTTAGGTGTTATGAATATTTTTTTCCATTTTTAGTGCGCAAATAACAAATTTCTTTTGTCAGTAACAAATAGATAAAATCATGTACTCCAGAATAAAAATAAGGTAAGCACTTAAACCTTTTTATTATAATTTTAATTAAATTATAAATTACATTCCAATAAGAATTTGTTTGATTTTTGTTCAAAATTACAGATGTGGCTGCGCAAGTGGAATAATATGTAGGTTCTTGAGTTCAGCGGAAATATCTACTGCACTCCGACCTTTTTATTTCAGCGTACATCCTGATCTATTTGGAAAATATCCAGAACAAAGAGTGAGTGTATAGAATTTATTTTTATACCATACTAGGTATTTATCGTATCTTACAAATATATACAAATATTTTTTAATAAATTCAACTTGTATCCACTGCATGTAATATTGTTTCCCTTGTTGTGTTAGAGTTTTTAGTGATGACATATATAGTTTTTAATTTAACCTCCAGTAGTCATTACCTTTTTATCATCATCACAATTATCATTTCAGCCACAGGATGCCCACTGCTGAGCATAGGCCTCTTCCAGGGTTCTCCCTATCTATTTTTTTTCATTTGCCTTTTTATGATTCTTCTTAAACCTTACCAAAGATTTTAGTTTGACTACATATTTCATATACAATATGTTCATACAGCAGCTTTTTTGTTTAAACTTTATTTTGGTTGATAATGTATTATTATTTATTATTCTGTTTTGCTTAATTATATGTCCTTTAACCTAAACAGAACATTTAAAAATATTTAAATATCTTTTTCAGAGCACCAATGAAAATTCTCTGCAACAATTAAGCGCATTCATAGAAGCACAGCAATCTAGGAGAAGAATATCCATACCACCACTCTCATTTTACATCAGAGAAAGAGACAAGCCAGATGGTACCAACAATAATTAACTTATATTGGGCTATTTCAATCACAAAGTTTTGTATACTTTACTTTAAAATAACAGCTTGTGCAACATTTGCTTAAATATCGTCAGCTTATCATCTACAATGTACAAATATGTTGCTTTTTAGAGTAAATATTGTGTGTGGTTATTGTGTACCATTCAAATTATTTGCTTGCCTCAATAGTGTATGAACTATGGGTGTGAATCTCAGTATCAGCAGCAGCTTCTGTTGATTACCTGAGCTGATTGAAATCATATTCACATTTTCTAATAATTATACAAGCAAACCTGTATTGTTAAGTAATTTAGTAACAACCCTTGTATGAAGGTATAAGCTAAGATGGGCAAATGGATGATTGTCCTTTATTTTGGTGTCTTGGTGAATATGAAATATTAATATTAATATGTGTAAACTAAATATCATTTTATAGGTAACTTCAAATTAATCAAAATTCACTTAAAAGGAAATGATGTAAGAGAAACAGTGATAAAAGTTCTAAATGCCTGTGATATATCAACAAAATACATAGATAAAATACCTCACACCCCACCCAAAACAGAATTTAGGTAAGTGTCTCCAATCTTTTATGAACATAAGCATTTTTCATGGACTAAGTTCTTCCATGTATTTTTTCTATATCTACTACAAACACAAGAATATTCATAATACTAGAAATATTTCACTAGTTCAGCTCCATACAACCAACTCATTTATTGACTATCTTCCTAGTGGTCTATTCTTTGCATTGTTCTGTCTTAAATGTTTATAGTTATCCTATGGGGATAGTACTTGAATTAATTGGGGTTCCTATAAATATTACTGTAAATGAAAAGGTTTATTCATATATTTTATTTTGTATTTCAGCAAAACTGATTTCGCCAAAGCTTACCATCAGTATACTGATGAGTTTGAGAAAGCAACTCGAATGAAGAGAGATGTAGAAGAAAAGAAAGCTATTGACAATATTATGTATGTATATATGTTTTCTTTAACATACATAAATGTTTTACATATATAGAAAAACATAATGGTTATTTATTTTTTATTTGTATCTGCTAGGTTAAAATTCCTTTTAAACTTTAATGGATAAATAATAAACCTAATGGATGTCTTGAATTAATAAGTTAAGGTTAGTTATTTCATTTTCCTTTGAGTATACAATTTTGTAATATTTTATTTATTATGTTAATTAGAACTTTGTTTTATTCAATAGATTTATAATTATTATTTTTGATTGACACTATGACTGTGGCGCACACTAATCTGATTACTTAACACACGTGCGGCAATCACACACAAGGTGTGTTATTTGGCGACATAATTCACGCGAGGCACAAGAGCCGATAGTCCATTATTTGGGCGCCATAGTCAAATTTATATTAATTAATTGATCATACTTTTATCTCATTTTATATTAATTACAGTGACTGGGTGTATCAACATAGCGCCTCCGCGAGGGACAAATATGAAGCCACTCATGCTACAAGAGATCAAGTCCAAAGTTTGATAGACCATTTACGAAATACATATGGTATAAAAGAAGTTGGTAAAAACTAAGTAATTAATATGTTTTAGAACGTTATTCTTAGAATAACATTACATTACTCTTTTTCTAGTCTTTAACAAGAGGTTAAATAGTTACCATAACTATGTCGATACAATTCTACACTTCAATAAACAAAGATAGGCATATATATCTATCTTACCTAGCTATCTAAAGACATATACACCATATCTTTAACTCTGTATTTTTGTTAACTGAAACGTAAAATGCATCGAAATATTTAATGAAATCTCTAGTTAAAGACAGATAGATTATAGAAAACGGCTGTTAGTCATCAAATGTTTTATCTTCTTCACTCAAACTAAATTTAAAAGTCGTTTGAAAGGGTTACATTCGATCATTAAACTAGGTTTATAAACTGTTTATAAAAAAGGCTATAAAATATACGTTTTTACCTTCGAATTGTAACTTTATCGGCTACTGAACTTTACTAATCATTTGCCTTAGGTGAAATATGATAGTGGATGGAACATCAGTCACATTCGCGGAGCACTACAGAGCCTAGTTTCTTTAGCTACACAACATTCAAAGGTTATGGCTAATTTAGAAGGTTGGTTGATCAAAGTATTATCGTCTATGTAATAGTGACTATATTATATAGTACGGAAGATAGCTGTTAAATACGAATAGAAAAAAACGATATTATTTTATTATATAAAGCCCTCCTCCGTTTTCTATCAATAAGAGTCATTTTTATATAATATATATTATAAGATTAAACATTTATAAAATATTGTTATTGAAGGATAGGAAAATGCATGGAAAATTGACCTATTAAAATCCTTGATAGCAAAAATGAAAAAAGATCTAGATTCAGCACGTCGAATTCTATATACTAACAATATTTTATAAAATTAAATATTTATAAATTTATGTATTAATGCAAAACAGTTGCCCACTCGTATATAAAAATGAGTACATACTCCCTTAAAAATTCCCTTTAACAATAGTATTTTTTATGTTCCAGGTAGAACTATAGCCCTAGGACAATTTACAGGTGTTAGCTTAGATGGCGACGTATTTCTTAACATTATAGATGTCAGAAACGAATGGCTTTCGGTAAGCATTTTAGTCATTCACTACATACAAATCGCGATTTCCACGAAGAGCTCATGTAGAGGTGCTAATATTGCCTCCTACATTTGAATATGTTTATTACCTTCCCAAGACGTAAATACGACTAACATAAATTCTATTCATTATTATTTCATTAATTATATTATTTTCAGTTAATCAAAAAAGTAAGTCAAGAGGATAGTGCTTTAACCATGATACCCAATTACGAGAAAGCGTTGTCGAGTATTTTACGAGATATACATATTTGCAGAAGGTAATGTCAAGGTACTATGCATCATTATTTATTATTTAATCAAGCTTAATTAACATGAAATTTATTTTGTATGTATATGTTATTATTTCAGGAAATTCATGCCGAAAGTATCTGCAACTCAATATTGCAACCATCTTAGGCAATTGATAACTTCAATAGGTGATTTTTATGGGCGAGGTAATAAATTCCCATCTTCCGTGCCTGAATCTCTTAGCAAATATGAAATTGTTGTGGAACCGTAAGTGTTTAACATTTATCACAATCGAGATTGCAAATAAATCATAAAAAACTACAATATATCAACGACAAAATCGCGGAACTTTGAAATTCGCAATTTTTAAAATATGTAGTAGATTTTTTCAATCAGTGATATTTCTATTCTACAGTTTTCACTTCGTTTAATCTCTAAAAATAATCCTTTTACACAAAAGCAGTTGGCGGGTTATCGTATCAAATCGCGAGACCCTCCCCTTGCTGGTTATCACCCCACATGATCACACATAACAGCGACCAGTGATAAAGTCTGAACTCTACATAAAACTTAGAAAAAAAAAATCTTTTATAATTAAGTAAAGTAACAATAATTTAAATATTTTAGGGAAGCTGGGCCATTGATGGTGTCACCTACGGGGCAGTTCATTACCCCTTCGTCATGTCCTGCGGACGAGCTCATAGCATTTATAACCAACAACCTTGACGAAGCAACGTTACTCCTGACGGAATACAGCATGTAAGTGAATTATACTTTTGTTATAGAAGGTTGAGAACAATGAGGTACTTATTAAATTAGTCAACATGAGACATCTTGAAGAAAATCACTTATCACGCAATCAGGAGCCTAGTGAAGCAAGAGAATTAAAATAAATAAATAATAAATAATTACTTTTATGCCAAAGTAAGTAAGATTATACTTTATACCTGTATTTGAAGATATTATTCGAAAAAAATAGAATTCATTAAAATTCAAGTGATGTTGGATGGGAGATTTAAGACTCCCCGTCTTAAATCTCCCCACATATCACCAAAGGGGAGGAGGGGTTAAAAAAATGCGAAATCAAAGATCATGTAATTAATGGACGGTCCCCAGGGTACGTACGGTATCACTATATTTGCAGTGATGCGAAAATAACTAGATGCCAAAGCATCGGCAGTGCATGCTAAGAAATAAGAACGAGACTTTTTTATGAACATTACAATGTGATTACATACATACATAAACTCACGCCTTTTTCTCAGAAGGGGTAGGCAGAGGTGCCAGGGCACCCACATTTTGCCAGTATGTTCCGTCCCACAATGTGATAGGTGGCGAGCCTATCGCCATATCGGGCACAAATTCCTGACTCTGGGCTGATAATGAATAGAAAATTCCAATATCACTTTGCCCAACCCGGGATTCGAACCCGAGACCTCAGCTTTGTAAGCGTACCATAGTACAACTACGCCACCGAGGCAGTCAATACAATACAATACAATACAATAATACAATGTGATTTTAACTTAGATTTTAAGATTGGACTCTTCCTATTGGAAATGGTGAACCAAAAGTCTGATTATAATTTCGGAAGTCAAAAGGTAGAGAAAGCGATCAAGGCCAATCGCTCATCTTTCATTGCCCATTAATTTGGAAAGTTAATATTAGGTACTTTATTTCCAGAAATAAGCACATCGAAAAAGCTTTATGGAAGGAAGTTAAGGAGAGGTTTCAACTGCTAGATCTTCATAAGGATGACAGCATTACACCAGGCCTAATGATTTCGTGCTGTGAAAGATTGCTTACAAGAAGTGATAAACTGAATGTGGTAAGTTATATTTCAACCCTTCAAAATATACTTCTTAGGGTTCCATATTGATTTTTTATCACCTATAAAAAAATATGTTTTACAGGGTCATTCTCCCTATGACTGTAAACGTTTTGCAGACATAAACTCGAACATTCCACTATGAATTTGGTTTTCTTTAATGGCATTTTCACTTTAAATATTGCCATTAATTTAGTCTTCGTTATTCTTTGATTCCTTCGAAAAACTTGTTATAATTTTACAAACTGTGATTGCATAGTGTCTATTCAAACTAAACTGGAGTTTTGTGTTGAAAAATGCATTTGAAGCAAAGATAGGTATTATAATTTTATTTCATTTTTAATTGTTACAGAAATTGCGAGGGAACATTCTATACATTACACATTACTACTCAGTGCTGACTGAAGGCATATTGTGTATACCATGGAATTTTAAATAAATATAGTGTATTAGAGAAGATCATTACTAATAGAATTATGTAGTAAAATATATGTACATATTTTTGGCGCAGTCTGGCAGTTTAATTTTTGAACATACCAATTTTAGTCAAAGCTGGTAGATATTTTAAAACTGGCACTGTACTGTAAATGTTAAAATTTAAAATTATACACAGTAATGTAGACCATGCTGAGAGGAAATGTTTCTCTACCAACCATATTGATTTTCGGCCTTAAAGAGTCTGATAATTTTGAAGGGACATAAATGTTGTAATTTACTACTTGAAAAATAAAAAGGCAAGATCATTTTAGCGAGCTTAATATTTAGGCAGTTGTTAGGAAAAATACAAGTCCTCTCAACTAGATTTGTGTATTCAAAAAGCAATGCATATGTATAAGTATATTATCGTCCTTGTTCAGAAGCAGTCTGAAAACCTATTTTAGTTTTCGAATGTTTTGTATTCTTCGCTCAAACTGAATTTAAAGAACTTTAGAATGGAATAAAATATTCCATAGATAAATGAGGTTTCAAAATTGTCTTTGAATAAGACCTTTTGTATTCAAGTGGCTCAAATGCCTACTTCAAAATATCTACTAGCATTTACAACTATATAACCGCCTGTTCATTTTTTTAAAGATCTTCCCAATATTTTATGTAAATGCCCTAAAAACTAGAATAAAGATTGCAACATACAGAAACACGATACAGCCTCTTATAAAAGGTTTTAACAACATTTTATACTAAGAATTTTAACCAGTGCAATCGAAGTACCGAAAATGGAAAAAAGTAGTAATATGGCATATTGCATTAGAACTTACATTTAAGTGTATTTACATATTTTAACAGTCTTGTAAAAAAAATATATACAAACCTTATAAACTAGACTAGCAATATATTTACATTACATACTTATTTGTTGTGATGTAATAAAACTAGACTATCCAATGGATTGGATGAATTGAATGGATATCAGATCATTGACACATAAAACATGTTTTTACAATAAATAGTGAATTAACCAACTCCTTGAAATAACAGTGGTATAATTATTTTCAAGCTGAACAAATAGCATATAAAAATGGATATAGAAAATAAAGTCAATAAAAAAGAAAAAAAGTTCGCCAAATATCAGTGCTTTTTGTTCTGTTGTATTATAACAAGCTTGTTCTTTTCTTTTGTGACCTTAGCAACGGGCATGTTTGTAGCAGGCATTAGTTGTCTCAGATTCTGACTGGGTATCACAGGTGGCTGAAAGAAAGAATTTGCTGTCTAAATACAAATTATTCGTGAATTATGAATGTACACACAATATGTTTAATGTATTTAAATTAAACTACTTATACACATTTTAACGTGGTTATGGTACGAAAGCTGTAATGTAATCGAAACATTGGGAAGAAAGAAAGTAAAAATTAAATGAAATCGCGATAAAATCCGCAAAAATAGATCTCTTTAAAATTTGCGCAAATCTAAGAAACCATTTTATATTTAATGTATTCAGAAAAATGCAATATTCCAAGAAATCTTATGCGACAACCCTGTAATAATACATGGAAAAAGTGCAATTATACTTATATAGAATTAATATATACTTTATACAAGCTTAGAATCATATAATCAAGTATGTAATTACTCACCGCGGGATATCTTGCGAGCTGCTTCATGCGGTCCACTAATCTCATAGCATCATCTGAAGTCTCCGAGTCTGACGTCATGCCCAGCGACAAAGCTCTCTCCGCATTGCCGCCGTCAAGGCATCTGTGTATTGATTGAAACTGTCTGTAATAAAAAAGAAGGTAATATAATTTTAATTTAGATTGGTTATTTGAATTAAAACATGTTGACGGTTTGGCACAAACACGGTTTTGTGTGCACAACATTTGTGCGGATATCACACACCAGGTGTGTTATTTACCTTCATAGAAAGCCTGAAACTCACGGATGATGAATATTGTTTTTTATGCCCTACTAATTGACGCAAAATAATACGTAAGCATATATACTGGGTGGAATCGCTTATCGTAACGAAAAAAATTGTGCATGGCAAGTACATGATTTAGAACACTTTGGCATACTTATTTTAATTTTTTTATGTTTTTGTTTATGTAGTGTAAAATTAATTTACCACTATTAGTTACTAATTTAGAATAAGTTATTTATAAAACAACGTTGTTTAGAGAAAGATTACATAAATGAAAAAAATCTTCATAAATACACATTATTGTTACCCTACTTTATACAATATTAATTCGAGTAGAAACTTCTAAATCTAAGTAATAAAATCCTTTGATCGCGCCGCCCTCACCGCTGCGCCGCCGCAAGCGCAAGTACAAAGCGTGCCGCCGCGCCGCGCCGCCCGCTCCCGCACCGCCGACACCTTCAAGCACTTCCTCAGTCGTGCGAAATTCGGTACCGAGTGACGTTGTATGAAATTATTTTGGTCATTGGTTAGTTTCTTGCGGTCAAAATGAGTGATTACACGAACAGTGAGTATATGACAATAATGACATGCTATGTTCGATCCAATGAAAACTTGGGTCATGCAAGAAGGATGTATGCAGATCCAGAACATCTGCAGTCTTTGCGTAGGAATGGTATCATGAATGATGAATCCACGAGTTCCCAGCATAAGAACTATTTTAACGACTTATCCGGGGCTACTCGATAAGGTAAGTTCAGACTTCCTAATCATGCAAGAATCCGTGACCTTCGACAGCGAAGTCGTCCATTCTCGACTTTATTAAAACGTTTAAATAAAAACATATGCAGCTTTTTCTAAGGTAGTAGGTACGTTATGAAAATAATAATGTAAATCTTAACAACTTAGCAACAACTACATTTACTTAAATGATCCTAACACACTAAAATTCTAAATAAATCAAAATGTTATATGGTAATATTTAGAGTAATAATACCGATAAATAGGCACAAAGTAAGTTCAAGGCCGATGCGCGACAGTCAGCTGTTGTGTGGCGTGACCCATACACTCGCGCGCCTGAGTATTGACATGTCGTTGCACTTTTAAGAGTAGGGTGATTTAGATAATATGTGTTTTGGGGACATCTTGTACTGATGTTGTTTATGGGGTAGTTTGTAGTTTTTAATGATAAATCTCGTATATAACGTTAATGTCACATACACAATACACTATTAAATTTTCCGGACGATAAGCGATTGCACCCAGTATAGAAAACAAAAATATTTTAATTGACCTGGTATGAGCATGGGACTTGAGCCGCTGCGCATGACGCCAGGCGGCGGCAGCCCGGGCTCTCCACACGGCTGCCTCTTCGCTAGCTGAAGCTACTCCGGCCTCTAGTGCTGCGCATGCGCCGCGCAAATCCACTACCTAAAAATATACAGTAAGTATGATTCTTGTTTTATTCTAAGTAAAGTCGCATTACACATACATACTCATAGGTCAGGCCCCACGATGGTGGATGGATGGAGATGGTTTCGGTCTCTCATCACTCAAACACCGCGACTCGAAACAAGTACATGTGAATCACACAATTATTCTGATTTCACAGGCGATGTTTAACAAACTACGCTACAGAGGAATACGAGAAGTCTACAAATTGTATAAGGTCAGCTTGATGCAACAAAAGGCTTTGTCCTTAAAGGATTGATCATTATTAGATTATAAACCAAATCATTAATTAATATGGATAGAAAATTGCGTGGTGCCGACCCAAGTAGGAGTTAAGGTTGAGTAGAATTCTTATTTTATCAATACTGTATTAAAGTTTCAATATTTACCTTCTGGAAATATCTGTATAGTAATGTTTTCATTTCATCATGTGATAGTTTATCTAATCTGGCCATTAACATTTGCTCTCCCCTGCTTCTTGAATCTTTATTATCTTGAGAATCTGACAGGGAAGCTGAAGGGGATTTACCACAAATCAAATTATTTTTATACTCTATTGCAGTGTCTATTGCTTCTATGGCTTCTTCGCATTCAAGTAACTTGCGTTCCTGAAATCAATACATTATGGAGTCTTATTACCTTGACCAATACAGTGTAATGAAACAAAATTATTTAACAATAGATAATTTGTAATGAATGAAATGAAAATGAATGAATTTAGAGACCATTTTTAGAAATATTGACTGGAGGGATAAAGGTATATGGATTTTAAACAAAAAGCTTACACACTTAAGGTTTGCGGATGACATCGTCCTTTTTGGAATATCAGCCGCTGAATTAGAAAACATGATACAGAAACTAGACTCAGAAAGCCAAAAAAGAGGTCTACACATGAATGCAAGCAAAACAAAAATAATGACAAACAGCCACAAAAAGCCTATCCAAATTGGAGGAAATATAGTAGAATATGTAGATGAATATATATATTTAGGCAAACTGGTTTCTTTCCATACAAATAATAAAGAAAATGATGTTGACAGAAGAAGAAATATAACTTGGAAAAAATACTGGGCACAAAAAGAAATCTTAAAAGGAAACTATGACCTAAAAACAAAAAAACTAGTAATGGACTCATGCATACTCCCATCTTTAACTTATGCAAGCCAGACGTGGGTATACACTGAAAGAATAAAGAACAAAATAATATCTTGCCAACATGCAATGGAAAGAAGCATCTTAAAACTAAGAAGAATACAAAAAACAAGGAACACAGAAATTCGAAAGAAAACAAAAATAATAGATGCCCTCGAATACAGCCTACGCCAAAAATGGAGATGGGCAGGACACATAGCAAGATACCAAGACAACAGGTGGACCTACCTAGTAACAAAGTGGACAGGCCCAACAGGCAAAAGACGCGTGGGGAGACAAAAGAAGAGATGGATAGACGATATTGTAGAAGTAGCAGGAAAAAATTGGATGACGATAGCTACTAACAAAGACAAATGGAAAAAGATGGAGGAGGCTTTTACCCAAAAGGGGACCACACATCAGAGAATAGAAAATAACTAAATACTAAATAGATTTAAATATATAAATATGTATATATTAGTGTCACATGTGTAGGAAATTAAAGCTAAATAAAAAAAATAAATAAATAAAAAAATTTGTAATGAAAATAATATAGAATGGTAGTCAACGGTATATTTACCTCAGAATCAGACAGTGATTTATACACTTTTCTCTTATGACCTAAACTACACCTTTGATCATGCAAACATTCTCTTGTCTTCCTCAAGTTTTTAATTTCTTTCCTCAACATCAATTCCTTTTCTTTTGATAAATCTGTGCTCTCTAAATCATTTGTCTTTTCTTTTAAAATACTATCTAGTTGAGTAATTCTATTTGTAAAGTGTTTCAATGAATTAACTTTTTTATCTTTTACATCTATGGATGTATCTGACAATTCATCCAGCTTCAATTTATCCTTAACAAGTTCTACATCTAATGTGTTCTTCCGTTTTTCATCCTTCTTGATTTGTTTTTTTATTTGTTCAATTTGTTTTTTGTAAGTTTTGAGATTAGTTTCATGCCTCTTTATTTCTTTGACAGTGTCTTGATTAATAAGACTACACTCTATTCCTTTGTCAGATTGTTTGTTTTCATTGTTAAGAAATAAAGCTCTTGTGAGTTCATCAATTAATCTCTCCTTAGCTATACAAAGATTAATTAGTTCTTTGAGTTGTGACTGTGTACTATTAATCTCTTTGGAAAGCTTTCTAGACAAAATTTGTTTCTGTGTGTATTTTTCCTTAGTCAATTTATATTTCTTACAAATTTCATCAGTCTTTGGTGAGTCAATCATTTTTAGTAGTTCCCTTTCTATCAACTTGGGCTCTGGATCAACATCTTTTTTGTGAGATTCTATGAGAATTTTTTGAGATTCAGGAGATATTGCTTTAGCTGCTACTTTTCTTAATAATTCTAATTCAGCTCCAGATAAACTTTCCCCAGGTTGTATAGTTCTTCTTCTTCCAGAGTTTGATTGGGATGTCATGACAGGTAATGATTGTGATCCACTAGTTTCTGAGATTGTGATGTCATCAGAATCCACATGATTCATATACTCTTCACATCTATCAGCAAACAACTGATCATTTTTTTCTCTAAAATATTGCATAAGTTTCTCAAGTTTGTCTTGAAATACAGTATCAGAGTGTGTATCTTCTTCTGAATCAGAATCAACATCAGATTCACTAAGTTCACTTGGTTCTGTATCTTCTGCAATTCTTGGTAATCCTTGTTTGGTGTTAACATCTTTATTGTCTACACTTGCTTCACCATTTAAACACTCGTCACATTCAGCTTTCAAAAACAGCCACTCACTGACTTGATTAATATCAGCCTCAGTTAATGATTTAGACTGAAGGATTTTATTAAAAAGTCCTTCCGCATTGGAAACAAGTTTTATCCATTGTGCTGTAGCAAATTGTAAATTAAAATTATTGTCTGCATTTGGCATCATTGCCTTGTCTGTGTACATAGGAGTGTTATTATCAGCAAATAAATTGACTGTCACAAAGTTCTTAATTCCCCTACAACAGAGGCATAAATTGAGTATTTTTAATGTGTCTTGATAATCTTCAGGTTCCGTGCTTATACAACCAATAACCCAAGTAAACGCTCTTCCACCAAATGAATCTCTCAACATTGCAGTGAGAATACACCGGTCATAGTTTATTTGTTTTGGTGGATTTCCTGCCAGTAATTCTTTAAGTATATTTTCCAATGCATATAAACCTGGATCTGGGTAAGCAGCAAGATCACAAAAGCTTGCAGTAGACATGCGGTGGTTTAGAACTCCATTGGTGCCCACCCACTTTTGTTCAACACTAACAGTAAACACAGTGTGGTTGTTCCCTTGACACCTCTGTCTCCATCCCATCTGTAAGTACTGAAATGCCTCTTCCACATTATTGCATCGTACTAGACCAGCTCCAAGGACGTCAAATATATTATTATTTACTACTTGCATCCAAGTTATGTGTAAAACAAATTCTCTCTCTGGCATCTGATTAAGTTTGTGAAATATTTCTGTGAGGAATCTTGGAACAATGCCTTGATCGCATTCACTGTGTATACATTCGAAACCTAAAACAATAATATTTATGAATTCATTAGAAAATTATTAATTATAAGTAGTGTCCAAACTCATAATTACTATTTACCTGGTCCAAATAAAGTGTAAGTTTTTCCTGTCTTCGCTTGTCCAAAAATCACAACAGAAGTGTCGCATCCATCCAGAAAACAATTAATTTGCGGTATCATAAATGAGTTAAATAGATGAGCTTGAGTACAGTCCACTGGCAACGCTCTGTTTACATGAAACGTTTGCCCACTTTCAGTAATTACAATCTGGGTAACAGGATTGCTAAATATACACTGCGTGGAGTCAGCCAGACTAGGCGGTTTTAGCCGTATAGCAATTTGAACTGGTATATCCATGTTTTATTTATACAGTTTTTCTTTTTAATATTTATGTGCGACTTTTTAACACGGAGATTTTCCGGAGATAATTGTTTACACTGCAAATTAAACTGCACACAACATACATAAATTACACATTTTTATACAATTTGATTACTAACACCACATTCGTTACTAATTATGAAAACAAAGAAAACTACACAGTTTTATAGAAATTATAATATTATTTATCATATGCCAACAGCCAACGCCATTTTTTTACAAAGGTATTTTTTTAATTTATTCACAGATTAAATATAAAACGTCGTACATTTCAGAACTGGCACAGATGAAAAAATCAATAGGAACCTGTGATAGGAACTAGCTTTTATGCCTGGTTTACACGTTGCCTGCGGTTGGGCCAACATCTGATAACTTCCAGCTACCACCAACCCTTGGTAGGTAGGTAACTCAAATTGCACTTGAGTTACACTTTCTGTTGTGTAGTAAAGTGAGTGTATAATTGTTATAAATTCCTTTTTACATTATTGTTTCTCTTCTAATTTTCTGTTAGAGCAATTACCATTGCTAAACTTCGTAGGTAAACGCAAGCAAAAACTTCCATGTCACAAACATCATCATTGCTGAAGAAGGGATACCTATGTTAGAGACATGCGAAAGTCTGGCGGCCACGGGCTTTTGTTCTAAAAGCGATAAGAAAGCTGTATGTACTTTTTTACTGTTTCTGTATATTGTTATTTTTTTGTGTACAATGAAGGCTTCAAAATAACTACATTGTTATAGTTTTTATTTTTTTAACATGATTCAAAGGAGGTTTGGCAGGCGTTTACGATGTATTTACACGTTGGCACGATTTTGTCAGAAGCTTAGGCCCGACGGGTGTGTTCATTTATTTATGTCATTTATTTATTAGGATAATCAGTTCACAAAAACAACAATATTTTATACAATAATGAATGGTTAGTAAATAGTTGGCGACGCCGTGCTCGAGGCACATCATAGTAAACCGTGTAGCTGATAAAACATCAACGTCGAAATCTGCCTCGTTTGCCTCTCCGGAACATACTAATGAGTAACATAATCGCAAGCGTGTTAATGGTGATGTACATGGTAATCATAGATACACTTCGCCATAATAGTATAACCCACACCTCTAATTTCTTTCTATTTACTTTAAAACTAAATATAAATAAATATATTAATAACGCGCCAGCATTGTTCATTCGATTCTAATACTATGGTATATATATAGTTACGTTCCGATGCTGCTTTGTTACGCAGCGGCGAGATTGTTGGTTTGTTAGCGGGACAAAAGTATAACCCATTACTCTCATTGGCTCAAACAACTCGGTGCACTGAACATGTCATACACACATACATAAACTCACACCTTTTTCCCAGAAGAGGTAGGCAGAGGTGCCTGGACACCCACATTTCGCCATTATGTTACGTCCCACTATGTGATAGGTGGTGAGCCTATCGCCATATCGGGCACAAATTCCTGACTCGGGATTCGAACCTGAGACCTCAGCTTTGCAAGCGTACCTTAGTACAACTATGCCACCGAGGCAGTCAATTCATGAACATGTCAATTCATGTTTATACTTTTTTTGTGTAACTCGTAAGTTCTTACGGATAAATAAATTGTTTTAGTTAATATTTGTCTATTTTTTTATTTAAAATGCCACGGGGATAACGCTTGAACGAAACTGAAATTGATATAATTAAGAAATTGCATTCTGAAAATTATTCTAAGGCCAAGATTGCAAAAATCATTAACAGAAGTCATTGTGTTGTGCGAATTTTTTTAAAAGATCCTAATAAAAAAACGGACAGGTCGACCGAGAACAACTACACCACATGAAAGAAGGTCAATTCTACGAGTTGTGTCCAATTCTACGCTTACTGCAGGACAAATCGCAACGGAGGCAGGTGTTAGTACTAATTTAAGAAATGTTCAACGTATTATACGTGAGGGTGCACTTTTAAAACGTAAGAAATTACTGAAAAAACCGTCGTTGTCCGATAAACATAAATTCTTTGATTACAATTTGCAAAAGATGATGTTCAATGGCGAAAAAGGCGGCGTAATTTTTTTTCTAATAAAAAGAAGTTTAATTTAGATGGACCTGATGGTTTTAATTACTATTTTAAGAAAAGATAATTTTATATTGAGCCTTCGGCAAGCCGGAGGTAGTAGTGTAATGATATGGCCAGACCATATCATATTGGATACTCAGGTAAAATGGATATTAAGTTCTGTTTTGGAAAAATAAATAGTAAACAATATATAGAAGTAATAGACGAACAAATTAACTCTCATGCAAGGCGGATTGCTGGTTCTAATTTTATTTTGACGTGACAACGTCTTAAATTAGGTTGCGGCTGGGAGTCACTTATGAAAAAGTGTAACGCCCGGTAACGTTACGATGAGTCACCGAACGAGAGAGAGGCCCGCCGAATGCCTTGCGTCTCTCTCCCACTCAACTATGATCTAATTATAGTTGAGTGATTAATTTAATTATATTCATATCAATAAATATTCTACCGAGAAAAAGACGTTGTCACGTAAAATCTTCGCCCGTAAAACCGACTTTACAGGCAACCATTTTTTTCGACAAGATAATGCCAGTATTCATCGAGCAAAGGCAGTTAAAGACTATTTTACTGAAAAAAAATATTCAAGTTCTTGAATGGCCAGCGTATTCCCCTGACTTAAACATAATTGAAAATTATTGGGGAAATTTATCACAAGCTGTCTTATCGTGGATCAAGACAATTTACTTCTATTGAAGAGATCAAGAAGGTGATAGTTGACGAATGACAAAATATATATCAAGACATAATTAAAAAGCTATATGACAGTTCACCGGACCGAATGATTGAGGTGATAAGTAAAAATGGTGGATCTACTAAATATTAAATTATATGGATCATTATTGTTTATTACATTTTACTTGAATTTTTATTTAAATTTCATTACCGGGGTTATACTTTTACTATTATACTTTTGTCGCACTGCAAAACCCAATATCATTTGTATTTTGTTCATTATGCATTTAATAAATAATGTATTGATAGCATGATAAACTTACTAATACCCAAATTTTGTGTATTTAGTAATATATCAATAAATCTATAATTCTCTATCAGATATGAAAAAACTAGGGGGCGGGTTATACTTTTGTCGCGGAGTGTAATAGATAATACACTATATAAGGCAACCAAGCGTTTGAAATAGCTCGGAGCTTGTAGCCATGCATCGGCCGAACATCAGCCAGCGTGTAAACCAGGCATAGATAGTGTGGATCAAAGTTACCTCTTGACTACACATACATAATTTTACGCTGGTAATACTTTCAACTCAAATGTCAATTCTCTCTTTTCCGGCTGTTGTGTCAAACAAAGTAGGTGAATTTAGATTTTTATATAGAAATCCACAAAAATCTTTTATTGAAAGCAAGTTTTTGATAAAAAAGTGATTGTATGAGTTTTGTTAATTCATTATAAATTGATTACAACAAATATTTCAGTGATATATACAAGAAACTTCTATGTTGTCAAAAACCCACTAGGTTATGTCTCATCGGTTTATTTATTTTTAGGCCTCAATATGAAGCAAATAGTGGCTAACCAAAAAGTGAAGATCCCTGAGGGACTCACAGTCCATGTGAAATCTCGCTTGGTGACAGTGAAGGGACCGCGAGGTATTCTCAAGAGGAACTTCAAACACTTGGCGGTTGATATTCGCATGGTTAACCCCCGCCTGTTAAAGGTTGAGAAATGGTTTGGCTCTAAGAAGGAGCTTGCTGCAGTGAGGACAGTGTGTTCACATGTAGAAAACATGATCAAGGGTGAGTTGTTTACTTTTTACATTATCTCACATAACTATAAAATTTTAAGTGTAAATCTTAGAAGTTTCTTAAACACATTATTTTATTGTGATTACAAGACACTCAAACATTATTATATTCAAACAAATTAATTCAGCGAGATTTTACTATAGCATTTTATTATTCTAAGTAGACTATGCTGCACTGTACTGGAAATACACAACAGTAGATTAACTCCACAGTCAAATTGTACTTGCTACCTTTTAATTTTAAACATGCATATGTCGTTCATATCGGATAAATATCCTTCAAATAATAAACATTGCACTATTTTCTTAAGAGAAAATGAATGTACATACTGTGGTGAAAGTAATAAATATTAAGATTTTTATCTACCTTTATAAAAATATATAATTGACTTCTAGTTAACCAAAACATATACTTGATAATAAGTCTCTAACTATGTTTATTAGGATTATGCCTATTTTACTAGGAAACTTAGTATTGGTGCAAAGATTGTTGTGCCGTGATATGATAAATATATATTTTCAGTAAATATAAACATGATTGAGACCTGGGCCTGGAGTTTATTTATTTTATTTTATTTGTTCTTGGAGAAATAGACTTGAAGTCCAATAAACGTTCTTTTTGGGGCTCTGTGAACAAAATGTTAAATTTGATGATAATTACTTTATTTATATAAATCTGTCACCTGGGATATAGCAGAAAATCTTTTAAGGTCAAATCATAAAAATGCTATCATGAATTTTACTCTGAATAGCTATCAGGATTAACAATTTTTTTCACCAATACTATGAATGGGCATTCTCCTTTCCATGTTGTTTTATACATATATGTAAAAGATGACATTGACATTGTTGAAAATGTTATGAGATGTAGATTTAATGAAATATGAATGTATTGATATAGAAAAATTTGATATGAAAAAAGTAGATGTTTCACTCATTGATTTGGTGTTAAAGTCAGCTTGTAAGAAATACTATTAATATAGCATATTGGCATAGCACATTGTAATATTTAAGAAATATATAATGTAAGTGTATTAGTGGTGTATGTATCATATGATAAATACTGTGATTGCTGTAATTTAGTAATACAGCCAATAATAAGTCACAGCTATGCTTGCATTAATTTTCAAATTCAAAAATGTAACTAAACATGTATGTGATTAAAACTATATTAACTTGAAATTCTCTAGCATAAAAATAGTGCACATTTAAAAGTACAATGCTGGCCATGGTGCAATATTTACACAACTATTTTTCAAAAAGGTTCATTGTAATAGATAACATAATTATGTTGTATGACCAAATCCCATAATGCAACATTATGGGATTTGGTCATCAAACCACTTACTATCAAGGGCAGTGTATATTTATTTTGTTCTCAACATATACAAGTGTAAAAGTTTATTTTTGTGTTATCTCTATTATCAAATGTCCCTGGGGCAATTTCAGTATTTTGTGCAGTACCTATACTTATCAGTTACCACCAAACATAAGTTTCTTTCACCTATGGTCAAACATGTTTTGTATTTAATGCATTCTACTTAAATATATATTTATTATTTGTATTCCAGGTGTCACCAAGGGATTCCAGTACAAGATGCGTGCAGTATACGCTCACTTCCCCATCAACTGTGTCACCACAGAAGGAAACTCCGTCATTGAGATCCGTAACTTCCTTGGTGAGAAATACATCAGGAGGGTAAAAATGGCCCCAGGTGTCACTGTTGTCAACTCTCCTAAGCAGAAGGATGAACTTATTATTGAGGGCAATTCCCTTGAGGATGTCTCCAGCTCTGCTGCCCTTATTCAGCAATCAACAACAGTCAAAAACAAGGATATCCGAAAGTTCTTGGATGGTCTCTATGTGTCTGAGAAGACCACTGTAGTGCTGGACGAGATATAAGATCATTAAATAAGGATTTGACAAGATTTTGTTTCATTTTCAACAAACTATACATTGATATACATACTATGTACATTACAACAATCACTGTAATACAAACAGTTTGTTCTTTGGTCTGCACTCACCCAATACTTTTCCATGGGTAGGCACGACTGGGCACAACCTATCTGTGTTGGCTTATATAATTTACGGCCAGTCATTTGCCCAGCTCCAACCTATTCAAAATTAGGTGTGTGTTACACCATAGGACATTGCTGGTTTGTAGACTTCACCCATTAGTCTGATGGCAGCATTTTGAGTTGTACCGTGAACCGGAGTTTGAATCTGGTTGGGCAATTCAATTTCAAATTCATCTCGTGTTATTTCCACCGTGACATTATATGAATCTGCTATCACATTTGGACATAGTCTGCGACCTGTGGTTAGCAGATGGTACCTAGCGTCCCAGCTGTCGGGGATGTTGATATGGGCTTTAGATAGGTATTTAGTATTTTCCTAGGCTTCACATATCTTTTGAATTCAGAGTAAGCAAATTTTAAATTAAACGTATATTTAATAGTATGTGCTCGGAATTACAATCAATAGCGGGGGATTTATTAGGACTACGGACAGTTGACCGCCCCAGGACTAGGAAATTATAGAGACGCCGCCGCCGCTAGCTTCATTTCTTTCGTGGGTTTGGACAGAGGTGGCGTTACTTTAGGTGTATTGTTAGCGACCGCCAACCGCTTCGTGATCAATGGACCTAGTCCTCTTGTGTTATCCATTAAAGCCACACAAGATGTTGCAAACTGGCTACATACAAGTTTCAAGTCTTGATTGTTGAAATTTACAAGGGGCGCCGTAGTTTCCAGTCTTACAAGGCCCGCAGCGATAGCGCCGGCAGTCCTACTATCCGTATTTATTTAAATCTAATACCAAAGAGAATAATATAATTTACTATGTTAGACATGCCGCAAATCTCGATGGGTAATAGAAGCCTCCGTGGCGCAGTTGGTTAAACGCCGACTGTGAAATGAAGAGGGTGCGGATTCGACCCCGCATCGATAAATGTTTGTGTGAAGCACATATTTTAGCCTGTAGGGCGATTCACGTATTAAAATAAGTTCAGCTGCAGTGCAGTTGCGGTTAAGTTTCGATCAAAACAGCCCTTTTCGTATTCACGTAATTTTGACAACCGCTGTCAAATACGCTCGCGTCAAGTTCGCGTCACGCAAACCTTTTAGCGTATTCTACTGCTGCGCGTATATGTCAATCTCAAACAAATTTCATACATCTGACGTACAGTTGACGCGCAGCTCACGCGCAGTTCACGCGCAGCTAAACACTTACAAGAATACAATTTTGTACCAAAGCGTAAACTTAATTGTAACCGCACCGCAACTTGATCGGCGCGTCAAAAAGTTACGTGAATCGCACTACTGGTCTGTTAATGAAATCGAAATGTCTGTCATAGTTCCTGTTTACCACGATACTAAATTTTAGTGTGGGGTCAGGACTATGTATGTAAGTGAAAGGTGTATTTATTTATGTGATGCAGAAAGAGATATGTCAACAGTTTATCGGGTTCTAAAGTTAATTACTTTTAAAAGCGGTTGTGGGTGCTCAGAAAAACATTAATAGAATTTTCAACGTAAATAATTTTATTCAAACTATTCTATTGAACATCACTAACTCATAAACATTGTACATCTGCAAATATGGGTGTTTGAAACGTTAAAAGTTACATAAATGTTTAAAACATTAATTACACTTAATTTACACAGATTAACACACTCATCAATCATTTAAATAAAATTCCTACAAGACAAGATGAAATAAATATTCATAAAAATAAAATATGTCTAATATTGTTAATATTCATACAGAAACTTAAGATTATAGATTTTAATAATTATTATTTACAAAACAAAACATTTATCAAGGAATCAGGACAAACGGCAATATTTTTTTAACATTAAAACGATCTGTGAAGACTATATCCGCTACTACACACTTAATTTGCACTTATCTTTGGTCACAATATCAGGGATAGGTTTGTCATAATTCCTTTAGATACTATTAAAATCGGTATTTGTCATGTGTTCAAACGTTAATACTCATAGTAGTTTGTGTAATCCTAATAATAACGCACTATCAACTATTAAGTACCACACGGATTATAAAATCAACGTATTTATATGTTACAGTGTGTGTATGTAATTCAAATTAAAATCTGCATCCGTAATACCGCGTATACATCGAAACTTAATGTTACATGCTCGCGTTTAGCCATATTTGCAGATGGGCATTCAGTTATTCCGTAAGAAAATAAAATTCTCAATAAATAAATGTCAAACACTATTTAATTGGTGAGACATTCACACCATATAACATAATTGCTTACTATAAAAATGATCAACAAACAACTTTGCACCTCGCCTAACATGTCAAGGAGGTTGTCGGTGTGCAGTATATGTAATGAGATTCAATGGTTGCTATATAGGTTGCCGCTTGAGCAAATAATCCAGATTATGTAGTTCTTAGCCTAGCCATGCGTGAGGTGGGTCCGACTACTCAGCGTCATAGTACACTATATAGTATATAGACTATTCAGTAAATAAGTATACATCATCATATTGAGATTTCAATCACAGGTGCACGTGATTCAATTTATATGACAACTTCACTTTTATACTTTAATTATAGTAAACTCTTAACACTGACGAAAATTTAAAAGTATCTAGCAACCTGAGTAAATTAACATGTATAATACCATTTAAAAATTTATCAATATACAATTTACACAATTAATTAGTTGAAGCACTATTAGTGGGCTTTGTCAAATAATATAAAATCATAATTTGCTACATACATTGCATTTGATGAAACATTATATTTATAGCTATTATAAAAGATTTGCACAATAAACACAAGCGTACATTAATTTTATTCTGTGAACGCTAGTCAATAACACATTCTTGGTCAACAATAGTATGCAAAGTGAACAATTTCATCGAAACGAATACATCGCTACACAAACCGGGATAGGTTTCAACTATCAAGCCGTGAGTCAATAATCTGGTTGTACATCTACGGACACTCGAAATCACACGACTGTGCGCGTCGTACTCGGGCAGATCCATTCGCTCAACTACGTTATTGCTTATCAGTATGGAGTCCGGAGCTCGCTGCGTGCGTGCGGACCGCGCGGCCGCGGCGCTCACAGCGGCTCGCGGCGCGGCACCCACACGCTGGGCCCGCTCTCCGCCGTGATCACCGCCTTCACCTTCGCGTAGATCTCCTCCGGCGTGTCGCCCGTCACCACGGCTGCACAAGTACAAATACAAATACAAATACACATACTCACTACATTCATGCATCGGCAATTGACATCTACGTGAGGTGATTAAATAGCGCCTAATGGAGATGTTACGATTGGAAAGTACACCTACGCTGGTGATGGATTAGACCGATTCGTGCGCGGTAAATACGGCCAATTTTGGATAGTTAAACCCTATACCTATGTGTGATAATGAAGGAGGGATAGTAGCTCGATAATGCCGAATTTCATGCTTGCTCAAACCAGGCCTTGTCGTGAGCAGAAACACCGTCAGCTACGAATTTGCACCATTCGGCACGCTCGGCTACCTTTTCCTCATACTGACTACACATATAATATATTCAATCTATTAATTTCGTCCAATCAGATGTGGCTTTAGGAGAGAAGAGGGAGGAAAGCCGTGAACTGGCTGCCTGGGGGACATACGATGGATAAGCTTGCACGCTTAAGGTTTCGACGACAATTGTCAAATAGAGGGCGCCGGAGCCATCTCACCTAGGAAATTCCAGCAATCTCAGTCATCGTGACCTAATAAAATCTTGCCCCAGGGCGCCTTTAGTAATGAAATCGGCATTGGCTCCACCAAACAATCGATGACTTTGTTTTTTGAATAAAACTATTTTTTACAGAATTTAGCGCGAATTTGGTTACAATTTGTTTTTTTTTTAAATTCCCGACTACTTTACAGTTTTCTTAGTTACGGGGCGGACCGGCCTGTACAGCGTCATGGTTATAGTCCAAATAAATTTCCGGTTGCAATTAAGTACTGTCTATGTATATGTACATATGAAGGTAGTTAAAAATACAGATCTTGCTCAATCGCTAACTAAATCAGTGGAGTTGACAGAAATAATAATAAATACAGACTAAATCAGTTGACATTACTTTATAACCAATTAATTTGCGTCAAGAGAAAGAGAAATTACACAAATCTATATTTTGTACTGACCGGTAAAGTATTCGGCAAATTCTTGTTCCATTTTCAAGGCGCGTTCATAAGTTTTCTTCGCTTGTTCTTCAGTCATTCGTTTATTCATTTCCCTGCAACATAAACCGACGATGATTTTATGGCGTTTTGTTTGTTTTATTGTAGCAATTAACTATGTTATATGGGCAATATTTGTACGCGCATAAACTTTTCACCAACCGCCGAAATCAAAATGATTGTAACAGCCAAAAAAGACCTTATTGCCTTGGGCATAAATTTGAAAACAAAAAAGCAATTGCTATTGACGTTGTTTCCAAGTTAACAAACAGCTGATGCCACACCACGTGTTTGGGTGACGTTTGCGCGTAGTGACGAGCATGGTGATTGGCAAAAATAAATTTCTGCTATTTGAAACACCGTCTGCGCAAATTAATGTTACAAATTATTTTAATAGTACTAGAATATTTCACGTACACAGTACGATACTTATTGTCTGAAAAATGATACTTACATTATCGATTCTACACTCTTTGGTTTGATAAATATGGCAATTGGATAAAGTTGCGCCACTTGTAATCTCTTTATTGCGTTTCCACTGACGTCCAAAATGCAGTGTTTTCCCTGTAAGCAAAAGCATGAGAATGACCAAAAAATATTTAAAGGTTTTCATAATTTTAACCTTGTCTAAAGTATTAAAATATAATATAGCTACAAATTGAGTAGCAACTTCTAGAAACTTTGAAACGTAATTGTCTGCAAAGTGTAAGTTTGTACCATTGTTTTAAAAACTAAGTATAGTCGCTACAGTACATTTGGCGTATCAATAAAATCGCGCCACCTATCACATTTTTCATAAGTATGTCGATATAAAAATACTAAAATAAATATTAAATGAACATAATGCAATAGATTTTTCTTTTAACGGTGATAAGTATCTCTTCTTTATATCGTTTTTTTACTACTTTTTGTCATAGTAGACATTTTCAATAAAGTTGCGAGTGACGACTAACTTCAGTAACGCTCCACTGGAGTTAAACTGGAGCGCCGCACCACTTACGTCGCAACACTACGCGCTCTTCGGCCTGTCTATATAATATTAAAGTTACCTTCTCAGCGACCTCCCGCACGGACGCGACGGAGGTGCCGTACAGGTTGTCGTTGTACTGGCCCGCCTCGATGAACAGGTGGTTCTGTATGTCGCGCTCCATCTGCTCGCGGCTCGCCACGAAGTGATAGTCCCGCCCGTCCACCTCGTAGTCGCGGCGGGGACGCGTCGTGTCTGGAAAATATCGTGTCTTGTTATACTGGTGGTAGGTCGCCAAACAGCAGTGTAAATGCACTCTTGTGTTCCGGTTTGAAGAACATTGGAACCAGAACATATTAAAAATGACATCTTAAAGAGAATTGAACTTACAGTGTACGCGACATGTAGACATGGCCATTTTCTAGTGAAGTAGTATCACGTTAAAAGTAGTTTAAATCGATATTTTTTGCAACGCAATTATACAAAAGAGTATAGTATGTTATATGCAATATGACAAAACATTTTATCTACAATTTGTACCTGATCGATGTCTTCACATGGAAGACATGAGAGAAACTATAATGGAGGAGACTGCATGAACTTAATAGCTTTGTTATTTCTAGTGTTGTATGGTTTTGCTTTCGTATCGCTTACCAGCAGGTCAATGGCATGCTCGTCTCATCATTCATCGCAATAAATAAAAATAAAGCTTATTCTACACCACTAAATCTATGGGGATGGCAATCTTAATTGATAAGAGTGATCGGGGATTCTTTCAATTATGTCTAGTCTAGTCTAGAGTAAAATCGATACTTACGAGGCACACAGCTTCCAAACTTGTCGGGGAATTCCGATATAAGGTCGTCATTTATTCTATCCTTGAGAGGACCAAGTATTATAACGGGTCGCGTGTAATTGATCGTTAACTGCTGCACCGTTTCATAAGATAGCACAGTTTCGTCTTGACCTGAAAACCAGTACAAATAAATTGTTATACCGATTTTATTGTTACGCGTCCTATGAAAAATGAGCTCTAAAACTATTACAATCTAGAAGTAGTCGGCTATACCAGACTTCTGTAGTTTATTACAGTATACGGTACAGCGACTAGAAACATATTCCTTAAATAACTCATAGTCATTACTCCTATTTTTGCTTATTTAAAACAAAGCTTGCACTGTTCTTGCTAAACAATCAAGATCTATAGAAATTAAGATTTTTATAATAATTTTGCATAAACTGTAGTTTTGTATTGACAAATTATAAACTTTTACGTGCTACCCGTGCCGATAATTTTTACGTGCAGTGTAGGTGTTGCAAATTATACTAATTGAATTTAGAGCACAAATAAAATTTCATTATGCAAAATCATGTACAGGCTAGTCGCAAAATGCATCTCACAAATATACGAATGACATTTGCCACTAACAAAGTTCACCTTAAATGAATATATTATCAATATATTAAAATAACCTATGTATACCTACGATGCAAGATCTAGTTTCTTCGATATTTTTCTACGCCATATGCTATGTAGAGAGCTACCTAAAAATGTATTTATCCAAGCTCATATTTATGAAAAAATATCGTATAAATGCTACATAACAGTCTACGCAATGTCGATAGTAAAAAGTTGACTAGTCAATAACATCAGCTAAAAGTAATTTTATTTGAAACATTTTTGTATAATGAGTCACAGCACGACATAAGATACAAGTACCTACGTGTCGAATGTCTTAATTACAATGAGAAGAGGTTCCTAACATCTGAGCAAAACACGCAAACAAAACATGAGCCATATCTACCAGTATAAATGAATGGCAAACTTTTATCTTACGTCATACTGTCCATGCTTGCTTTTCCACGTACAGGTATTGTAATCAAATATCGAATCCATAATCAAATTACCACTCTTTTAAGCATTTCTTATTAACGAGACAAACTTATGATTATGGCTTCAATATTGTTGCTAACTAAAACGTGTCAAATATAACAAATAAGCGGATTTATACATTTCAATACAAACAATATCAGCGTCTTCTAGGCTTATTCAATATTTTACAGCATCCCGACATTTCAGAAGCTAAAAAAAACTAAATCTAAAATAAACCAGCACAGCGTAATAAAACTTAAAACAAGCTCTTATGAGGATGTCGTGTGGTCGAGTTGTAGTTCAGATTCATGCTCGTGACGTGGTGACGTGGCGCGGTGTCGCGGTGACGCGTGCCGCGGTGGCTCAGTGTCGGGTGTACGAGTACAAACTAAAGGCAAAGCGCGAGCGGCGACATGCGCGGCGCCCGAAGCGGCAGCTAGTGTCTGCGTGACAGAGGCGGCACTTGTGTCCTCGTGTGCTTCCAGTGGCCCCATACTCCCATACTCCCACCGCAACTGATCGACTGATCGTCTAACGGGACGGCGACGGTGCTCGGCCTCCGTCGCCGACGCTCGCGAATTATCAACTCAACCTTACCACTCAAAAATGATTCAAAAACTTTCGTGACCACGATGGTAATATTTAACGAGTGCGGAGAGGCTATTAGAATAATCGCGTTGTATGAATTAAAAACAACTGAACGAAAGAAATAATGACAAATAATAAAAAAAAAACTGGAGTGTTATTGAAATGAAAACTACATCTCTAATTGATGATCATAACCAGAATGCGGGAGGTAAGGTATCGGCTACGGCACTCGCAAGCTACGCCTCACTCCCAAAACTTACTCTCGTCCTCGAGATAAATGAGCGTTATCTCCTCCATCATGGGAAGTTCCACTCGGTACAAGATTTCCCCTACACGTAGAAAAATTAACGTTACATACAATTAAATATATTTTCTGAAGTATGTGTACAGTCCGGGGACGGACAAGGAACTGCAATGTGATATTTTACTGAAATTTTGACATTATCATTCGTCATCATATTGGTAGCCTTCGTTGGAGTTGGCTTTTTACATAATCGTTAATAGCGATCAGAGAAAAGAAACAACAAATAAAAAATCGTATCATCTGTAAGATGTATGTATCACGTCGGTATGTTGTCAGGTTAGGCAACTAGAAGCACGGGACTGCGGACGGACGTGTCTCAAGACTCAAACCAACCCGCGTGCTCGCTGCGACCCATTCTCGGTTCGACATTAACTACATGTGGAACATCCATTTGTATTCTAAGCTCTGTCCACACAAACGTGTTCACGTTAAAATGTCCACTCCCTTTTATATATTCACTGTAAAAATGTTATGTAACAATATTATAAAATTAAACGAGGGACTTATTTTAACGCGCCGTATTGCAGTCTTTCATGTTGCTAATAAGAATATACGCAAAAACAATTACCGATACTAAAGCACATTAAAATATCAAAATTCTCATAATGTATGGATGCGTTTTTGCCAGTGCGGCGGCTAGCTTGACCTATCTTATATTGCACCAGCCAATTACTTTTACATTTGCATGTTGCGGTGCTTTCTCATTCAGTGTGAACAAATTTTATTTTCTAAAATTAAGTTTAAACGTTTTATAGATATTAAGGTCGAAAATCGAATACTCAATACCCTCATTCAATAAGTCCTTCATTTAACCTTACACCTGTATATTGAATCGTTTGAAGTAAACAAACACGTTTATGTGGATAACGAGTTATTTATAAAAAAATGAAACTATCTAAACACAGAGTTAATGAGTACATAGCTTGTCACATAATTGTTTATAACATCTTAATTATTATTCGACAAGCGACAAATGTTACGGCGGTACTGAGAAAATATCACTAAACCTATATTATTGTAATAGTTATAATATATAAGGCTTCACCATGCTCCTCCATACACACTAAAAGCTATAATTTACTCACAAAAATCCCGCATAATTTAACAACTCATATTTGTATAAAATACTTTTTACTCTACTTATTATTTTTTTCCATATTTTCGGGGCAAGTACTATAACATTTTTTATTATTTTTTTCTGGTTTCCACATTAGTGAGTAGTGTAACAAATATAATATAAATATATGTGGAAACATTAAATTTACTTCATAGTGTGTATCCCTATCCAGCCTAAATTTCATGTACATTATTAATCACAATAAGCGTTTAAACCATCCGTGATACTTACTTTGCACAAACTTTTCACAGTATTATAGATAATATTTATTTCTTTACTTTAAAGTAAAGCCCATCGGCCATGTATACAAAGAGCAACGGACCAGTATAGTTTGGACTATATCACATTGATGATATGTTGTTAAAATTGCTTAGTGAAATGGCGTGGTTCAATGTTATTCGTTACAGATTCCTTAACCAAAATGATCCTTGATCTTATGTGAAGGTTAAAATAACACAGGTCCGTTGGCAAGATACATGGTCGACGAGTCTCACCATACTGTGGTTAGACAAAGCGTACACAGCTTCAATGTAAAACAACCTAACTTTTAACAGTGGTTGTTAGCAGCCGCATGAAATAAAAACTGCATAATGACCTAAATACAATTAACAGCAAAATAGCGAATGTAAATATGTACGTATGGATAAATTATGCACTTACCGTCCGCGTTAGCATCCTCCTGAGTGTAACAAAGCATGAAAGCTGTAAACAAATTATTATATTAGTCCGACAACTTTATGCACACGTGTTGAATGTATGGTGCGTTTGAGTTTGACACTCAACACATACAAATATAAAATCCCCAAGAGACGGCACGATAGAATAGTGACAATCTTTATAACAGTGGTTTTTGAGTGCAATAACCATTTGTGCCAATGATTGCTTCGATGAGAAGACCCAAAGCGAGTGTTTCGAAATGTGATATTAGTAGTGCTCCCGAACCTTATACCCAATATTTATATTTTTATAATTTTGTTGAGGATAATTTGGTTTTTATATATGTACAGTTTGTGTGTGTTTCTACTCACGTTCTTGATCCGAACCATCTTCAGATTTGCCATCTTCTCTGCTCTTCATGAACGGGAACTTTCTGCTGAACGATAATGTTTTCTTTTTCCTCTCAAGTGTAGATTGACTCTGTTGGAATATATAAGGTAATTTGAATTGCAAATCCCTTATCAATGTTAATGTTTTATAAAGAAGGAGACAGGAGAAACAGAAAAGAAAGAGAGAGTAAAGTTAGGGTCAACTTTACAAATGAAGTTTCTGGGTTTTAAATAAGCTCTAAAGAGTACACTTATACATCAAAGATCAATGTCGAAATGAGTTGGAAAAAAGTTCGATTACTGTTTAAAATTTTATAATTTAAATAAAAAATAATAAAAATGCTACATTTTGTGTGAAATTTAAGACTAGAGCCTTGTGCGTCGGAATCAGAAACTACGAGAGGCTTTCCGGCCTCACGAACACCCAGACCCAAAACAAATATCTTTACAAATATTTATTTCGGTGCGGGGATCGAACCCGCGGCCTCTCGTTTCACAGTCGGAATCTAACCAACTGCGTCATTGTCATTATAAATAATTTTATGCTACGTAGCATAAAATGACACACACACACACACATTGACATTTTTAATAGTTTCGTCATAATTGTTTTACTTTAATGCCAATTGTCACCGTATCGTACTGTTTTTTTTTGCCAAGTTATATATGGGCTGATAGATACAGAGCATGTAGTGTGTCTCACCGCGGAGACGGGCGTGGCTTGTCCCTGGAACTTGACCTGTCGGTCTCGCGCGCGCTGCTTGCGCTCCCAGCGCCGCTTCGACGGAATGATGCCGATCGCGTCAGAGTCCGCCTTGTCTAATCTTCTGCCCACAGTTATCATTATAGTCAAAACAGTTTGTATTCAATAATTAAATATACTCGTATACACCCAACAGTCATATATATAGGTCCTGATCTAAGATCGGGTCTTGTGTCGTGGGTATCAGAGACTTTCGGTCTCATAAGCACCCAGACCTAAGAATATTTGTGATAATTATAATATTACAAATATTTCTTTCGGTGCTGGGATCGAACCCGCGTCCTCTAGTGAAACAGGGGGCCTCTATCCACCTGCGCCACGGAGGCTGTCAAAATAATTGTTGTATGTGTGCAAATCTTGGCCTGTGTACATATCAGTTTTATAGGATTTCAAGAAAGACCATTTAGGTTTGCATCCAGACTGCGATGGGAATCGAAGCCAGGCGGTAGTTTTAGTGACTTCAATCTGGATATACTTGCTATATAAGTCAGTGACTAATTTTAGTATCTCAGGTGTTAATTAAATTAAATTACATGACATTGACTATAACATTTCGAAAATCCGACTCAGCAGTATGAAAAATAACACTTAGTCTTGCTTCTTGGCTTCGCGTAGATGACACCGTATGTCCAAATATAACATAGTAAATGACTTACCTAGCCTGCCACCATTCGTCGTCGGAGGCATTGGTCACGTGTAAAATATCACCGTAGCGGAAAGGCAGTCCTCTTGAGGGTAAACCGTCATCTCTTACAGGGTCATAGTCGAACAGTGCTCTGGAAACATTATATTTCATTGATTTAAAAACTGTAATTAATCGAATTGCCATTTTTGTTTGGCAATTCGTTTTGATTTTCCGTTCCAATTTCTCGACTCTCAAGATAAATTGTTTTGCACATAACATCAATTTGGCAGCGAAGTTCGTTAACAGTATGTTTCTCTTTAATCGAGTCGTCAGTGCTGGAGTTTGTTCTGTATATATTTATAACAATGCATAAAAAAGTGTATAATACTTGCCTAACATATAAGGAGCGTTTTTGAGACGTTCTTAGTAGTGTGTGATGCTTAAGTTCATTAATTCGAGCCTCAAACTTGTTGTATTCCTGCGGCCGATATACGACTGTTAACTTCACATTCTGTCCAGTGCTCTGAAACCAATATAAATAGTATTGATGAACATTTTGATGTTTTAAGGAATTCTGAGGTTGGAATTACAAAATCTATTGTCTGATGTTTCTATTACATTATTGCAAAAAATAGTCTGCTCTGAAGTTGAAACTCGTGGGCCTCCGCTTATAGTTGAATTTAGTGATCCTAATAAATCGCGGGTTCGATCCCCGTACAGAAACAAATATTTGTGTGACCCACAGGTATTTATTCGGGTCTGAGTGTTTGTGAGATCGAAAAAGTCTTGTAGTTCCTGATACCCACGACACAAAACTCGATCTTAATGTGGGGTCAGGACTATGTATGTGACTGTTAGGTGTTATTATTATTATTATTTTTATACTATGTTTCTACATTATTCTCCCAAAGTTTGGGGAGTACAGTTTATTATTATTGGCCGCCAGGCTGTGTCGGCGGGCCGGCGGCTTTGGTATGTAGTAGGCCTAATAAATCTCTAGTTATCTACACTAACACCATAGTAAACAACAACCCGATAGTAATTGTATACCTTGAGCGCCTTAGCAGCCTGTTCATGCGTGGCGTGCGATATATCGAGATCGTTGACGGCGAGCAGCCTGTCTCCTCGGCGTAGGGCTCCGGACCTCTCCGCGGGTCCTCCGGCCAGCAGGAACGACACGTAGATACCGTGACCGTCCTCACCGCCCACTATGTTGAACCCGAGCCCCGCCTGCCCCTTCTCCAGTTCCACCACGCGGACCTCCTCGCCGTCCGTCGCGTCCACCTCCTCGCGCCGCAGGGAGTTTGCTGTGCTCGATGCTGGACAAATAATTATGTGTTAGAAACTTTGGGTACATTACTTATGCTGCATGTGTCTTTAAAGCTCCTGAATTTATGAATTTAATATAACTGAAATATATATATCAATAAAATTAAGATTGCTGCTCTGGGTAGGTACCACCGCAAATTTTATTTCTCCGCCAAACAGCAGTGTAAATGCATGTATTTCACATGAAAGGAAATTGTAGCCAGAGTAACTATTGGACATATTGAGATCTAACATGTTATGTCTCAGCATGGGGAGCGCAGTGGACTGCCAGGCATTGCTTTGGTTTTGCTACTGTTCATGAGCGGTCGTATGGCTTACCATCAGGCGAACGGCAAGTTCATCTCGCCATTCAGTGCAATAAAAAATATATTATAAAAACCCTATTGGCACACTATGAGTTGAATGGATATAAGATTGTTATAAGTATGTATTACGTGTGTTGGCGCGCGAGACCCTGGGCGAGGGTTGTCCGTGGCGCGGGCCGGGCACCAGCACGAGCTGCACGCGCTCGCCCGTGGCCTTGAGCGCCGCTACCGCGTCCTCGTGCGTCACGTTGTCCAGGCTCACGTCGCCGTGCTGACAATGTCACTTTATAAATATTCTACACCACACTAATACCATATTTAACAGAGCGTTTATACAGGGTATATTAAGACTGCTACCGAAAACGAAAAGGATGGTAGTTTTAGTGACTACTAACAAAATGCAATTGAAAATTTCGCATAGAAACGCGACAATATTTTTTATGATTTTTTAGATATCGACATTTTTGGGTGGTTAATCCATAGTTTATGCTAAAATAGTAATATAAACCCTGATGTGTGCCATAGCGTCCGTAAAAATAAAACGGTGTTCACTATTATTTAAAAAAAAACTAGGTATTTACCACCCAAATAAGACGATAAAAAAAAAACGAATCATTTTTTTTGCAAAATAATTAGTTACATGGTGTCTGAAGTCACTAAAACTACCACTCGGCTTCATTTTCGGTAGCAGTTTTGATATACCCTGTATGTGTAACGGCAGTCTTATCGCTGTCGGCGATTTCTTCCAGACAACCTTAAGATGGACTGGAATGTATGGAAGCACGGAAAAAATGAGTGGCTTTATTTTCATTCCACATTCATTGTTGTCCAAAAATATTAAATCATTTTACCAGTATAAAATATTCAACAATTCTTTGAACACATTAGTAACTATCACAGGGAATTTAATGTCATTAATTATGCATATTTTGTTCTTGAAAATTAAAATAAAGAACGATTTATTTAATTGACCATTATATGCGTGTGAACGAGGCTGTATATTTTTTTGGTAATTAGATATCAAACCAACTTACAGAAGTATTCTTCACCATTAAAAGTTTGTCGCCAACCCTCAAACGTCCATCTCGATGTGCAGCCCCGCCGGCCATAATTTTTGTGACGTAAATACCATTGTCTCCAGGGATATGTTGATTGCCAAGGCCACCCGCTATACTGAACCCTAGTCCAGAACCTCCTTTCGCTAGTTCGATCTCGACCGACTCTTCTTTAGCAGATAATGTGGATACATTTAATGTGTCTTCTGCGGCGCGACGACGAACTTTCTGCGAATAAGACGATGTTGTATTTATAGTTATAAATTAGACAAGTAAAAAATAAAAGGGATATGTTAAAAATGTTTACCATTTTCACAGTATTGCCAGCCTTTTTCAGTGCGTCAACTGCTTCCGCGTGCGTTACATTTTCTACGTTTGTATCGTTTACCTGTAAGCAAAAAGATATAATAACATAGTGGCTTGACTTCGGTAAATATTTTTTCCTCATATTTATCCGATACTTATAATGATTGTGGTCACATTAAAATTAATGTTTATGATAACTAGTCAAGCGTTTATAGACTTCTTTGATTAACCCACTAACCTTTCACATTTCCCGCAACTTCTGACATACAATATAAAAAATATTAATAAAATTATAAATATAACACTTTTTACCGGCGCATTACTTCATAGAAGAAAAAACAAAACAGTTTCACTTTATCACAGATTTTCACCAGTCAAGGTTCATTTGTTACGTTTAATAGAAAATATAATATAAACTACGCTTATCTTACTGCGAAGATTTTTTAATTATACGTGTCTACACTACGATAGCGGCTTCAAGGTTCGGACTTAGTGAGTTGAGTAACCAACAGGTATATGCAATTTACATATTGACATTAGATTTTTTCGAACGTGTCTTACGACACCGAACGTTATGTAATGGACCTTTACGAGACAAACATTTTTTATGTCTCATAGATGTATTTGGACTCGCAATTAACTTGTAAATTTATTTAAACTTCGGAACGCTTACCTACTTGAATGAATGAGATATTCACGCAACGTTTTTTTAAACGTTATTCTAGTATCGTGGGTGTGTTTACAAACATGAATTACAGATACGGAAACGTCTACGCAAAAACGTAAATTATCCACGGGTTATGCAAATATTTATGAGTGCAAGTATCGAACCCGCAACCACCGGCGCTGAAAATCAACTATGTAGTTACCTACCAACCATGTATGTGTCACCCTTTTTTTCAAGCGGGAGGCCGAATGGAGTTTGTCTGTGCCATTGGCCTTCCAGCTGGGTCCCTAACAATACCTACGCCAGTATACTGACTAAAAACCTCGACGACCGTCACAAGCATGGTGAGTGGCATATGACATCCCAGGGCGAAAAGCGCGCCAATTTACGTCCCCATAAACGTCCCGCGCTAAACCATTGCTGGTCCTACCATTATAGGGAGCACAGATGAACCCAAGTTACGACTATATTTGGACGCTCCTATAGGTGTTATGGGTGCCCATATCTCTTACAGCGAGCAGGGAATACCGTAGCGGAATTCTTGCACCCTGGGACCACAGGGCAAATGTATCACTCATTGAGTTTATTATTTTAAGCTTCAACTATTTTTTTTTTATTTTAGCACGTATATTAATATTGGTTTACTTTACTTTTAAATCCGTCTCTGAATAGAAAACTATAGGGAGGCTCTAAAAATGCAAAATGGATGAATGAATGCACTTTCCATAAGATTTAAGAATTATTTCGGATACATGATGCCATCCACGATTAGGTTTCAATGCGATATGACGATAACCTCGTCCCTTATCTTTTCATGAGTCGGTAATATTGACGGCTAAGTATGTGTTTATTTTGCTCACCTTTTGTAAATACATACTCGATAAAATACTTTTCTTTAACAAAATTAAAGAGCTAAGTATGTTATGTTTAGAGATAAAATTACATGAATTATCATGTTCGCTACTCCTATGTGGATTACTACAATTATATTTATATACATAAATAGCTTAGTAAGAATGGTAGACCTCCATATAAATACACACGGTCACGCCTGTATCCCCGAGGGGGTAGACTGAGTTGACAGAATAGAACAAAAGAATTATTGAAATGCACGTATTCTTTGTTTACATTTTTAACGTATTTTGTATGAGGTATAGATTAACTCATTCACAGTCCAATGACGTGCAAAAGAATCACATTTTGCGTTAAACCCATGATTCCTATGTGGAGTTATGTTCATAGAACTCATTTTGTGTTATTTTCTTAAATGCATAGATCAGATTAGACATAATATAATAGACGTAGAAATACATCAATAGACAATAGGATCTTATTTGGAAAATTAATGAATCATTATAAAAAAAAATAACTGGATGTTAGGGTAAAATTAATGAATCATTATAAAAAAAAATAACTGGATGTTAGGGTAAACCTTGTATGCTGGGAACCACCAACTTAATCTAAGCTTGTGTGACAGTGAAGACATAACAGAACATATATGCGAGTGTGGAGCACTTGGTTCACAGCGAGTACCTGTAATATGGCATCATTGATTTGCATCTGGCTGGCGGCGGCGGCACCCCCGGGTATGAGCTTGGTGACGTAGATGCGCGGGTCGTCGGGCACGTGCGGGTTGTCGGAGCCGCCCGCGATGCTGAACCCGAGCCCCGCGCCGCCCGCGCGCGACAGCACCACGCTCAGGTACACGTACCCGTCCTCCGCAGGGCGCTCCGCCCCACCGCCCTCGATGCCGTTTACCTGCAACTTTACCCGTCTTAAACATTCAGGTAACACTCGAGCGGACATGGAAAACAAATTCTGCTAGAACTATACATATACATTAACAATAACATTCCTGTAAGGCGACCTCTAGACAGACAAAATTGTATAAGATTGAAAGCCGTTAGAATTCAGACGATTCTTATATATTCTATAGCGCATTCTTTAATATTAACCCTACACTGCCAATATATAATATTCGTGTAGGGGCCGCCTTACTCAGGCGGTAACGCGGGAACTCGGGAACATACCGAGTGATTATCATCAGAACTGCACTGCACTTATCATCAGGTGCAATGTAATTAGTGTCTCACCAGTTTATCGAAATAGTCAATTTCTTCAATTTTAGGGGTTAAGAGTGCACTTACAATCCCAGAATTATAAATGCTCATGGGCAGCAGTCATTACTAGCCATTAGGTAAGTCATTGCTAAACCTATATAATGAAGAAAAATAATTTAATAATCGTTTTAACTCTAGTTCTTTTTGGATACCTACTAGATTGTTTCTGAGAACACAATTGTTTATATAAAAATAGAACATTTTTCATGTTTAAGTATTTGTTTTTGGGCTTTGTACTCTTGAAATAAAAACTATTTGAAACCATGTATCAATCTATAGTGCAAACCATTGGTGCATACAAAAATAACAATAGTTATTCTTGTATAATACTGTATAAAAACAAGTATAATTCCTGTCTGAGAATGAGACATTTCTGTAGTTTAAATTGAATGCATTTAATATTTCTTTTCCTGTTTGCACCAGTACTAAAAACAGATTGAATTATTGAATTTACCTGCTTCATTTCTGGTGTCGTAATGTGAGCCTGAAAACAATAAATAATTTGGAAAATAAAGTCATAAAAAGTGTGCAAGAAACATTTAACAATTTCCATTCAAATATTTAGTTCAAACTTTATAACACATATTGCAAGATTAATATTCAATGTTTGATTGATTTGACCCAGAAGGGAAATTGGTTATTTATATGGTCATTGAAAATGATTCATACATATTTGTTACATTTTAATATGAGTCATAGGATATGAACTTGGAATATTAAAAAATGACAATATATTTTAGTTATTATTATTATCTCAATTAGTCTTTTGGTGACCATAGGATTTCAATTTATACTATTATTTAAACTTACATACACAATGCTTATTGGATTATTAATAAAATTGCATAGAACATTTTTGTTTTAAATCAATTATGGAAATGATGTATTACTTAAAATAATATGATAAAAAATTACATGTATAACTTGCTTGTATTTGTTATTTTTAATTTGCATACAAAAACTATATTTTATACATCAAAAAGTGGACTTGTTTTCTATAAATATGCATTTGTGATTGCCAAAGGTACATATTATTACACCTGATAAGATAAAAATTACATAATATTAGTAATAAGTAGGTACTGTTTACTATTGTACATTATACCATACATACATATGTTAATGAGTAAATATACATATAATTTTCATAAGCAACCTGCCTAAAAAGTACTAATGTATAGAAACAATAAGTACTATAATTATTAGATCACTAAATGAATTCATTATTTATCTAAGTAATATGGTTTATGGGAAGAACCATTAACAGCACTTTATAGTCCAAATTGTCACCTACTCACCGTGTCGAGATTAAACAAGGAGGACACTTTCCGAAGGAATCCATTATGTGACTTTTTCTTCCGTCTTTCAGTCATTTTCAATATCAAGTTTGCATAGCCTTTCAGTAATATAGACTGTGGTCCGTACTACACTATGTACACTGCATGCATTGTTAGTTACACACTTGGTCCACTTTCAGCACCATACTTGACGACGTTCAGCATGCACCATTCTCTACCTAGAACCTACAACTAACTTGCACCAAACATTTCAAAGGTGTGTGACCTTTTTATAAGTAAGTAAGTGTGTCACCTCCTGTCTGTGTTGACAGGCCCATGTTTTAAGCCCATTATCATGTTAGCTTGGCTTTAAATTGCAGCAAACCTTATCTAATGATTGTAAAAAATTGAACCGAGCCCTTTTCTGATAGCGAGTTTAGTAGATATGTAATGTATGGATAGGCAATTATTAGGCGTGTTACCAATCGTCTTCGATGATAGGATGGTATGAATGTCAAAGCGATGAACCTTAATTAGAATGTCCGTGTTACGTTATTAGTGTGCAATTTAGGAGCACTCAATAGTAATATCATAGGTGTAGCTGTACGACTGTGTAGCACCATCGAGTAACACCGATTTGTGGCAAGCAAATTTGTCTCGGAACTCGTATAGTTTCACCCAAGAATTGAAAATGTTCCCACAGAGCAAAAGAATTACTAAACGTTTATAAATAGATTAGTGTTTATTAAATGGCCTTACTTGCGACGGATACGAAATATCAGCAGTGTGAATGTCAAAATTTTGTATGCTATATCATTTCACTGATAATCGTTTACGAGCAATATACTTTCAGTTGATGTAGTGTTCGTACGTCATTGGCACAATTGTGAAATTTAACGGCACCAATCCACAGAACGAAGAAACGTTAGCGCACATATCGCCGAAAACTTGTACTATATTTTAGGTTATAAATAGTACTACTACGAGACGCGAAACACCAACCATCCGCCATTACTGGCTACTTGTTGTGTGTACGTACTCGCATCGTTCAGCCACCTTCGTCACGTCATCAAAATTAAAAAAAAAAACAAAACTCGGAATCGTCGATCGTCCAAACGATCTACCAATGAAGAAATTTCCTAGTCTTTCAATAGATGGCGCTGGTGGTTCATTACAACTCGCGCACTTCATTCATTTCAATAATTCCATTAATTTAACTTTAATAATTAATAATATTCTTTTTGAAACCTTTTATATATCCAAAACAAGTGAAACTTGTATCAATATACATACTGATATATGTACAACTGTTTATCATGGCTATACTTGTTAAAAGTATTAGTTTGTGCGTTTATTATTATTTTTAACCGACTTCAAAAAAGGAGGAGGTTCTCAATTCGATTGTACGTTGTTTTTTTTATTAGTACATTGAGGTGTTTCAATATCTCAATGTACATATTATAATTGCCAGTTTAATATAAAAGTGATCCGTCCCGTATAGGTACCTAGATATTTTCCCTTGTTGTTCAGTAGTAACGTGGTACGCTCGACAATAAACTGATTCATAAAGGTTCAAATACTCTCTCTATTTTTTGGCAAGGTAGATTTTGGTACAAACAGTTAGTTGTAGGTGAACCCCCAAATACTTACCTATACCTATACATTTTAACAAATTTTACAAAAATCACGCAAGCTAGAATAGAAACATAATATACCTAGATACTAATAAAAAGACCAAGTTCAAAATAAATTCAAATAACACGAACTAAATTATGCCACACCAAGAAATAACTCCAAGAACATACCTTTTTCTCTTCGAAGTCATCAGTCTGTTGTATAACAGAATGTATCTGAATATTTTAAACAATTACAATTTTAGCTATATTAAAACCTGCTCTATTTTAAAACACTTACGTAATGTTAATTTAATGTTCTATTATTTACCTTTGCTGAATCCGGAGTTTCATTTCGCGATTCTGATTTTTTGTTATCTTGAAAGAAGGCATTAGACACCGACCTGTAGTCACCCTCTTCTGATGGTATCTATAAAGAAAAAAACAATTATTATATTTCACACAGTTGTAGAGGCTCCACGCTGTTGACTGTACTGCACTACACTGTACTGCACATGACTCGGAATTACTGGTCCGGCTCGTCTGGGGCGGTACTTCATCGGTCTCGCAGAAGAGGAGTTGTCGGGTTTCGTTTGGTGAATGAAATTGCCGGACGCCCTATACTCCTTTCCTCTTCCTGTCGGCTTTTCTTCCAGGTCCTATCTCGAATTTTTGGGCCGCAATACATCTATGATGCAAGCGTTCTGGGGCGGCAGTGACTACTTACTATTATGAGACCTATTTGCTGTATGCATAGGCCAATGTAATAATAAAAAAGTTATTTTATGCACTTTATCAAATCGGTAGACGAGCGGGAAGGAAAAAGGATGGGCAAAAGGAGTATTGGGGAGTATTGGGCATAGTAAGAGCAAATAAATATTACTTGTCTCTTATTTACGTCTTTCCAAGCGCACTATGATTTTGTGATGGATTAAGTCCTCCTAAACAAGTGCGATCGTAGGGGAGAAATAAATACACCCAACAGTCACATACAGTTCTGACCCCACATTAAGATGGAGTGTTGTGTCGTGGGTATCAGGAAATACGAGACTGTTTAGTCTTACAATATCTAATGAAATATAAGTGGATACGACAATTACATAATTACCATATATACATCTTTATATGTATACGTAAATGTGTTATTAAATATTTAAAGCATGTACACAAACAGTATGTACGATTACCTATTAATAAAAATGAGTTATACATGCACAAATATGCCTATCGCCACATTGCATTGGTTTGAGTGCGCACATGTGCTATTAACGCATACCCCAGATCCGCCTTCCAATTCGGGTAATTTGTTTTGGGTAAATATAATATTTCTATGTAGTTCATGTTTTTCCGAAACTAATAAATATTATGTATTCTTTAGTCGATTTATAAAGGAGGTTTAAAAAGAGTAAATTAAGGGGTTAGGGGTAGTCAGAATTTTCAAAAAATCTATTTTTTTTTTGCATTTTCGTTAAGTGTAATATCTTAAAAATATTCTCTGAAAATTTGAAGTTGATCCGATAATTACTTTTCGAGTTAAATAAACAAACTACATTGGCGATGGTGATTTGAAAACCTATTCTGGAATTATAAAAGCAGATCCTTATAAAAATACAACTATAAATAAAAAGAAATGTATAGGCCATGTTCAAAAGTGGATGGGGACTCGACTGCGTACTCTGAAAACTGAACAAAAAGGTCTTGGTGGTAGTAAGCTTACAGGAAAAGTAATAGACAAATTAACTGTGTAGTGTGAAACTTTAAATGCGTTTTTCTCAAAACTATGTTTTTTGAACTGGTGACAACTGTAACTCGAAAACCGCTCAGTAGATTTTAATGAAATTTATACAGCTTTTAAAATACATAATAAACTCGGGCCTGATCGAAGGTTTTTTGTTTTTTTTTTTCAAAATTTCAATTTTTTAAGACCAATCAACTCTTGATATTTTCCCGAAAACATAGAAAAAAAAATCCTGAGGCCGCCACATTGTTAATTTTTGAAAAAAAAAAAAACTTCGATCAGTCCCAGGATTACCTATTTATAAAACTATTTTTTCTTATCCGATTGAATTTTAGATGAATCTCTAAGGACTTATGATAGTCACCGCAAGGACCTTTTTTTGAACTGGGTCAACATAAACAGCTATAAATTTGGAAATTATTTTTTTTTTCAAGTTCTCTTGACTTCAAGTCAAAACATTGTGTAATAATGCCATATTATTACTTTTGCACAATAACATGATATAATAGCAAAAAAAAAATATACTGAAAATTCTCATTTTTTCGTGTCTCTGCCTACCCCTAACCCCTTAAGGAAGATCCATAACATTGACAGGATACACTTTCCTTATAAATACTGAAAGGAAAGCTGATTCCATAAGAGAGTTTGTGTAAGGAGATATCTACATTAATGTATTCGACTTCGATCGATGTGTGTAATGTTTTGTTTTATTTCAACTCTATACTTTCATACAGCCGGTATGAATTGCCAGTCTTCATCGCATATATTGAATCAAATATTCGAAACTAATTGCGTTTATCAGAATGCCAGTGTGAAGTCCATTGGAAGAAAATTATCAACGAATCTAGTACATTGCGATGCGATCTACAGAAACCTGTGACATTGAGGTGCTCTGCTGAAGGCGGCAATAATATTGCAATGCACGTAAACGGTTTCGCTTTGCTGAATAGGTACGCCAAGCTTTTGGCATCAGTATGGCTTTATTTTTCCGATAATCATGAAACTAAAAGTACTCGCTATTACAAAGCTGGGAACTGCAAATATTGATATGGCTTCTAGGAAGGTGTATTCGATTCAATTCAAATTTCATTTTATTTTTCAGTTTTAACACACAAAAAACTAATAACACACTAACTACATGTATAGCTATTTGCTGGATTAAATTCGAATAGAGTTAGGTAGCTTCAATTCAAACTTTGCACCAGTAGGTAAAATTTCAATTTCAAAGACAAGCTTGCTTCTACATGTAGGTACCCGTTGGCGTTTTGCAGAGAATTAATATTTGCACGGCTGATGCATGATGCACAGACACTAACCTTTTCCAAAACAATCAGAGTAAGGATAGTACAAATATTTATAGCGTCTAAGATAATTCTCATTGAGGATTAAGCCCATGTTATAATCACTTAAAACATCGTGAACTAAAATATTCTACAATATTAGAATAACACTAAGAATGATCTCTGGTAACAGCTGCATAGACTTGTTGAAATATATGAAACCGGTAACTTGCATATTATCTCAGTTTTTAACACTCCAATGCAATTTAAATTATTGTATCCCCAACTTATAAATATCTACAGTTCTAACGACCCAAATATTGTCCAAAGAGGTCAAATGGCCAAGTTGCTGGCATCAACTAGCAGCCTAGTTTAGATAACAAAGCTTAAGTAAAAGCTACATACCGACTGCCCAGCTATATCTATTTCCAATGATGAATTAATTTAACATGATGGATGCATATACAACATTGACATTTAAATCACAATTATTTACCTGTAAGGGAGGAAATAACCGAGCCGGAAATGTTCGTATTAATCGTTACCGAACAGGAAAGACTCAGGGCAAACTCGTTTTCCAATAGCACAATAAAGTTCCTGAGATTATTGTTTTTGCAGGTTTAAATTAACATCTGAGCAAAAATTTTTTATTTTGCGAGGTCCACAAATACCTATGAATGTGGGTCACGCTTCAGGTTCACTTTCACTTCAGTGAATCTTCTCTGGTATAACGGGCTCTCTCTGGACTTTATTTATTATACATTGTATGAAATGAATATGCCATGGCTGGTTCAATAAATTAAGGTATTTAAAGCTTTACAAACTTTGTAAAGCCCCATTATGGCGGCTTTGTATTAACGATACCGATTTTTAAAACAACGTACCAAGTACCAACCATTTGAAATGAACAGATCTGTGAGAAATGTTCTAAAATTAACCTGTAAAATGGGTCAGAGATTGTTGCAAACATTTCTGTGGAACTTTAATTGCAATAGCAAAACGAACAATCGTTAATTACCAATCGCAAACGAACCGTTTATTCAACGTAGAGCGCACGTTAAGAGTTAAACTATTTATTAATCCCCTACAGCTTTTGCTTTACGTATCGAATACAAATGAGCCCTATGTACCTAAATATATTTATTTACATCATTAGCAAGTATTAGAATATGTCTTAATATCCGTAGCATGCGACAATAGTGAATAACATAAATGTAATGTTACTTTATACGGACATGCATAATATAATGTCGTGCCGTCTCTACATCTTATTCCTTTTTAATTCATGACCGTTATCGCATATTAGTTAATTTCAGTAATATACGCTGAATTTGCTTTTCATCCGTCAGTGCAGCAGGTTGGCATAATTGTATCGAATGGCATGGGACCGCCATGGCATTCCATACTCTACCTGGACGATATTTGACGATATTTATCTGGAGAAATATACACGCAAATGCCAGAAAGTTTAAAGTAAAGTATGCAAAGTAAACACGTAGAGATGGAGAATTCTTTTTGCTGGCATAATTTTGTCAAGAGATAATTTGTTGCCGATCGACAGCGATACTTATCTGTATGGCATTACGCTTACCTACATATGCAGGGTAAATACTTTGCAGATGCAGAATAAAAAAATACTGCTAAACCAAAGAGACCGCATTCTACCGCAGCACTGTTTACGTGAAATACGTGGAGAGTCGACACAATTATAATTATTGTACTAACCAATGTTTTGACTGATCTAGATATCCGAAATAATTGCGTGTCTCGCTTTGGAGGACTTTTCAAGCGAAATCGTGTATACTAACAGAAAAAGTGAATTTATTTAATATTTCTTAATGTTAGGTCGTTTTTATCGTGATATTTTGTTTGTAGAGTTAATGTAATTTCTTTGAAACCGGAAGTTTTAAGTACTTAGTCATATTATTACGACATAAAATACTTACCACAATATAGCACCTCTAAAAACTTTTTTTTAATGTAAAAAAAAATAAGTTTTTCAGACTGACGTATTAAAAGAACGGCAAAATTTTATTACGTAAGTATTGTATAATATTAGCTCTGTATCTTAGTCCAATTTCGCTGGCCTATTTTCTCTCATGTGCTTACGCCTAAGTGGATAAGAGCTTTCCTCTCTACCTATGAGGCAGCGAGGGTGCTTGCAATAGCTTGAAATAAAGAATTTATATTATTTATATACAAATAACATTTCATTGAATCTGGAAGATATCGCAGCTCAGTATTGTTTTATCAGTTACAGAAGTTGTATGGACGTACCTCGCGGCGGGTGCCATCCGCTTCCCACTTATTCGCGATGCGGATTGTTTCAGCTGTCTTCTGTTGAATCGATTTATTGTCATCGAGTAGCGTGAGTTCGTAGAATTCTTGGATATCTGTAATTTAAAACATTTGATACTCGATATAAAAGACATTTCAAAAGGTATAACATTTAAATGAATTAGAAATAAGCACTTGTAATAAATAAAAATTAAATGGTATTCATACATTATTATATTGTTATCAAATTTAAAATTAATCTATAAATCCTTTAAATTAGAAACGTAATTGTGACAGCTTAAAATTGTTTTTTACAAGAGCTGGAGTAAGAATACAAACCACTTTTTCCTTAGATCGCTAATAATTTTGAACTATAAATAGACGGTTCTTACCAAATAGAATTGATTCAGGTCTAAACATAGAAAAAGTCGTAAATATAAACGAATATAAATAATAAGTTTAGGGAAATTGTACTAAATCCTGATATGGTTTATAACAATGGAAACACTTTATCAGTTACAGTTAATCTGTAACATTTGTAGTGCTAGTGGAAAGTATAAGTTGCGTGAGTCGTGTCATGTCGGAGATCGATATACAGCGAACGGGCGGCGACCCCGTTTCTCTTTCACATAAAGGAACAAATATGTTAATACCATGTAATGGATTGTAACATTACAGAAATAATCAATTCTTAAGTAAAAACAAAAAAACCGATAATATCAAATTTTTGCTCATCCATCTAAATTTTCAAATTAATATTGCTCGCATTGCGCCTTTTTATTAAGGTAGAATTAATATAATTTCCTGAACTGGTACCTTACTGAAAACTGTTATTTTTTAAATTAGTATTCTCAATAGTATTATGTCTTCTAAAGAGCAAATAATTTGCATTGTAACGATTCAAAAAGTTAAGACTTATTGAAGTTATCTATGTATTCATTTCATCTATTTCTTGTTTTATAAAGCTTATTAGTGCTTTGTATAAATGAGCCAGTCCATCAGAGGTTTTCTCCAGGTACGTATAAAACAATCAGCTGTCAGTCTTTCGTGCCGATACGTTTTTCAGGCCAGAGGTGGACAAATCTTTACTTACGTGAAGGCAACACGTTGTGGCTGGAAATAAAAATACCAGCCGGATTTCGGGGTAAGACTGAATTCAGTTTCGCATTACTTTTATCTGACTTAAATAAGTAGTTTACTCATTTTGTCTGTCTATTTTATCGTTTGTCCGAACATAACATCTTTATTCGTGCATCTTTCATGATTATATTTCTTATGTGTAGTTTAATATAGTTCTAAGGTGGTCCCATTTACATTTAATATACGTAAAAGCAGCAGGAAATTCCTCAGAGTTAAATAGGACTTCGATTAATTATTACATTTTTGGATTCGGTTCAGTATGATAGCTACAAGTACATTCAGTTTTGATATCTTTGCTAACGAACGCTGGACTTCAGGGAAATCTTCAAAATCGATAAGTATTCGCGCTGGGCTAAATATGTATAGAGAGCCCGCACCAACTAAAGACCTCGCGTGACTTTAAATATTATTTATCAAACCCGTCATAATCTTCAGCCCTTGTACATTGTTAAACATAGGTTTACCTCAAAATTTTATTCGTTTGGTGTTTTCTTATACATATGTATTTTTTCTTTTAAATCTTAAATGAAATGACGAATATTATTTCTTAGCATGATATGTTTGCAAATGTACCAGTAAATATTTGTTTTCGATAATGGATACTAAATGATAATGGATAATGTTATGTGAATGTTGTTGTAAAGAATATTCTACGAAATGCCGAACATAAGTTTTTTTTAATTGCGATGAATTGCTAGACGGGCATGCCGTTCGCCAGATGGCATGCGATATGACCGCCCATTGTACAGTAGCAAATCAAATAACACCATGAATTACAAAGTAATGCTTGGCATTCCACTCCACTCGCCATCCTGAGACATAATATGTTAAATCTCAATATGTCCAGTAGTTACTATAGCTACAATGTCCTTCAAATCAGAACACGACAGCTGTTCGGCGAGAGTAATAGACATTGCGATGGCACTACCAGTAAATAACATAGGAAGTAGATATTTTAGAGATTTTATTCATTTTTTTCTCTTCATTGACTTAATGTTAAGTAAGGTAAATCACCACTGAAGCATATTAGAGTTGCTATTTTGCTACGTTGGCTAATTCTTGATGTAAACATTTTCAATTCACTCAAGCAACAATATTTGCCCAGTAATAATTTAATACATATAATATGTCGTATATTTGTGTCCGGTATAACTATATACTCCGGTATAAAACTCGCTAATAGCATCATGACACGGAACTGTGATATTTGGCGATACGTGCAAAAACATATGCTATTAGTTATTCTAGCATTTGGTTTTTATTCACAACGAGACCATTATATCGCAAAATGAACACGTCGATAAGCGATATCTTTACGCCTAATAACAATGTGCTGACGCAAGAGCGTAGATTTATCACGGGTTAAGTACATCGTGGGTGCATGAAACTATTCAATATATACATATCATTATAAATATAAATGTGATGTTAGTTGTTACATGTGTATTAAATTCACAAAATTAATGATTTGATCATAAACTGAATACTATTTAAAATTATTGGTAATCTGCACTAACGCATCATAACCATTATAAATCTAAATTCTAAATAGACTAAAACTATAAACACATTATTTATTTGTAAGTTACTATTATAACTAACTATAATCCGATTTGAAATAAAAACGAAATTCACTTTTAAGCAAATGAATTAATTTATATATTTGCAAGGCAAGTTATTGTTTTGTAGCTTCACAACTGCCAGTTTTGAAGCAGGGTATTTTAAATTTCAATGTAAACAGTAGAGAGGCGGATCTTGTCATCGACGTCAAGTCCAGTGTACTCGTTGACCCGTATCTTCCGATCTGGGTCAAACGGACCATCGCACAGAGCATGGAGTTTGCGGACGCACATGTCCATTAATTTGCAAGTAAACAAAATGGGAAGCACATCAATAACAAATCACGTAACGCAAATGTGTCATTAGATAGCTAATGATGGAATATTTTTCTTATTAAATAGGACTAGTAATAACCTACTATAATGTTTATTTTTATACCATGAAAAAGTTATTTCGACTTATAGGTCTAGAGTGTAGTGTCCAGGTAGGGGTGTAACCTGTGACGCCTTAAGGTCGATTCTCAGTTCCCTACTTTATCAATTTCTTCGGCACAAGAAATCTTATTTAAGTTGCTCGAGACTGGCAAGGTGTTAGGTATAAGTAACGTGACCATACGTCCCGATTTAGGCGGGACAGTCCCGCTTTCAGGAAGTCTGTCCCGGTTTCCCCAGCATGGCCTACATAGTCCCGCTTTTGCAAACAGACCAAACGATGATTAAAAAGTATTTCCCGCTCGAAATGCTTTATGGAACTATAAGTGAAAACGGTTGGGTCAAATTTTCCAGCACTTTCGTAAAAAACAATCTTGATTTAAAAAACTTTTCCGCAATTATTGAGTACGTTATGTGTCTGCCTGGAAGTCACGCCACTACGGGGGCTTGTAAATCGTGCCTAACTAACTATTTTGTGTTTAGTGCTGGAATTATTTTTTGTAATTCAATCTTCTTTATTAAAAACTTGTAAAACATCAAAAACTTTTTATTATTATTTAATTTCACGGATGTCCCGCTCTGGCACAAAAAATAAATGGTCACGTTAGGTATAAGCCGTTGTCATGTTAGGACCAACACAAGCTCTACGAATAGCGGATAACACTAGTGGCACTCAGCTTTTCCCTTGATGTTACAGGTGTTTTTATTTACAATTTCCTTAATTACAATAATTGATATCACCGAAATTATATTGATTTATATCACGCACGACCTTATATCTCTCTTCCCATTCGAAATGACACTGAATATTTTATTTACAGAAAATCAATGTCCATGTGGCAACAGTCTACGGTCGACACATACGATACCTCAATTCATTTATGAGAACGCTTTTGTGGGAATATGAATGAAATTCATATACCGCCGTAGTTCGCATATTATTCAAATGTGTTATCCAATTTAGCGGAACATTTCATCTCGGTTCTAGGTCAGCGTGCTAGGGGTGCGATTAGACGTTTCGTACACAATATGAAAACCCTGTTCAATTTAATGAATGTAAATATGTCCAACGTTTATTTAAATGTAATAAATAGTACAGATATATAAAAACGCTCTTTCTGTACCTATACCATTGCCAGTTTTTAAATCAATCACCTATACTTATTAATTCAAATACACGTATGTATATGTTGTGCTTAGCATATTAATATTACATTTATTGTAATAAAGTAATGAATTTAATCTGCTTTTGAATTTGATATGATTAACGTCATGCAGTGCATGTCCAACTATGATTTAAAGTACCTAGCACAGTACCTATTTGTATAAATTACATACCTATTCAAATTCTTGAACAACATTGCCAGATGCATGACAAATTACCTAGAGAGTACAAATATCTATAATTTATTAATCACATTGATAAAACGAGGCTCATAGATGATACATAGCTTCAAATGAGAGAATGAACAAATCTCTATAATTCTTGATTTTACTGTTGACGTCACCAGATGGGAAAATTTAGTATCAAATTATAATTTAAAAAAAGATTCCGACGAATTGAGAAACTCTTCCTTTTTTGAAGTCGGTAAAAAGACATGACTATGCTTTCAATTTTAATAAACAAAAAATATACATTTATAATACTTGTACCTAAACGTGAAAGACATTGCATGTGTTTACTATGTGTCCTAGCAATGAATATACGTTCAATATGAACGAGTGAAGCCCATGTATGACGGTTAATGCATAACTACGGTCAGCTGCAATCAAGTACACATTGACAGCAGGCCAGGGTTAAACCCACGTAGATCTTTTTTGTCGCATACATGGATATCAAAGATCAATATTAGAATTTAACTAACAGATATTCGATCTTCAATCGCGCATTTAATTATGCGGTATCTTATATACACGTTATACCTTTGTTCATAAAATAAATCAATATTTTCTATTCCTTCAATGATAAGAAACGATTTACTTAAAAACGAAGTTGTCGATGAAAATATTGACTTAAGTGTAGGTACGTACAGTGCATGATATAAGTTTAAAGTTAACTACAACGAATAGGTAATATTTTGTAACGCGGTATTTACCAGCACAGTAACAAGGATACTCGTAGCGTTGTCTATCTTGTCTGATGAAATAGTTAACCTAGAAATATTTGCACAATATTAAGAAATTTAATGAGAATTGAGAATTTTAATAGGATGAACGAAATGTATGCATAATGTTCGATCCTTCGTTTTAATTAAATTGGCACATAATATAAATGATTACTATTATTTCGGCTCATTATATTGAAGCATTAAAAAATACAAGGTGGACAGACGACCTGGCTAAGATTGTAGGAAGTCGCTGGATGCGGAGCTGGGAGGCCTCAGGCCTATGTTCAGCAGTGGACTTCCTGTGGCTGAGATGATAATGAATGAAAATCGCGAATCACCGAAAAAAAAAACTATTGAAAACTTCATGGCTTCTATACCAGTGTGAAATTGTGTTTAAACAACATCAGACTTATTTGAATCTATTGAGTATTGACTATCTAGAAAAAAATATATTTAAAGGTGGTCATTCTCGATATATTTCTGGGGTGACCATCTTTACACAATTGCCAAAAATTATTTGTAACATGCTTACTTAAATTATAAACGCGAAAGTTTGTAACTATGGATGCATGGATGGATGTATGTATGGATCAAGAAATAATTACTGTGTGGATTTTAATGAAATTTAGTATAAAGGTAGCTGACTGGATTAAAAAAGAATAACGCAATAAAGAAAACAAAATATTTGTTATCGTGTCAGACAGAGAATATAATTTACAACACATTTAAATTTTCTAAATACAGAAGAAAAATAACATGAATAATCAAAGGGGCACAATAACAAAAAGAAATAAAAAGGAAATAAATGTATATATTTAAGAACATTATTTCGCAAACGAGCTAAAAGGATGACATCTCAGCATTGCTGCTGAATTGTCATCACATAGGCCTAAATCCCGAAAAATGTAGCCTTCGTTCGGTATAACGAAAACGGCATTATTAAAAGTATTTTACTGGTATAATAAACCAATAATGGAAATCAGTGGTTCGAAGACGAATAAATATCTCCTAAGAAATTATTCTTCATTCACTATGCACAAATGGTTCAAGACATTATAATATTTGATATGACTCCAGCACATTTACAATTAGTAGGTACCTGTCTGCCTACACTGTTTTTCGTATCTAAATGTTTGGATGGAGCATGTTGCTCTTGCAGCCAGCTAAATATAATGCGGATCACAATAGCAGTGTCGTGGTCAAGGAAGGCTCAAGAGCGCTAGTGACGCGCGGTACGGTCACGCGCGACTGTTGTATGATTATTTATAGAATAGAAGCGCGCTGATCGAACTGAATCACTGCTTCAGCGGAGTCCCTTCGATCAGTGAACTTCTAAAATAAACCGGACGTGAGATACAACAATTAAACTACGAGTATATTATATACAATATAGAGTTTATCGACAATTTGTCGTCCTTTCAAACAAAACACTTTTTTGAAACAAATTGGATTAATTATTAGAACTTAAATAAACATGAGTTTAATCACAACAGAATATTTACTGGGTCAGATCATTCAAGTAATGCATATATTTGGCTTGAAGCCAACGTCACCTGAAGTCAGTTTACCGTGTTAAGTAAATCAGCGGAGTTTAGGTCAAACTTTACTATTAGGAAATTGGGCATCGTATGTACAAAGTATCTTATAATGGAAGACAAAAAAAAAACAAATTCCACGCTGGGGATCTAAAATTCATCTGACTGAAAGGTTTTTTTATGAATTTAAATACTGTAAGAATGAAAATAGCTTTCGGGGAATTATTATTTAATTATATCTCGAGCATAGAAAAAATATGTGTTCGAACAGATTTTGGAATGTACCATATTTTTTTTTTTTATGGTTTTTAGTCCTATAGCTATCGCCACTGTTAGAAAAGGTCTCGCCACTAGTTCAGTAATACGGTCCAATAATTAATTATTCAACAATGTTTTGCCTGAACTGTTAAGTTAGCGTCTGGATATAACAATTGAATCAAATACATTATTTGACGTATTTAGCAAGAGTTAAAAGATTTGACTAAATACCAAACGAAATTTAAATAGCGCATAATTTATAAGACAAATGATCTGTAAAAAACTTGATGCGAAATATACGTCTTCCTCATTGATCAAAGCTGTGAACCGAGTGGTGCTGGAGCGGCGAGTGATAAGGGAAACTAGTTGGAGTTGAAGAAAATACATAATATTCTAAAGTTCTTTACAGAAAATGAAAATGCGTATTTTTTAATTATTTATATGCATTACAGGCTGTGCAGTGTGTCATATTTGGAAAAAAATGCTGCAAATACAAATTACACTATAGCTTAGTTATCTTAAAAACGTATTTAGTCTTCACTAATGTGGCTTTTCTCATTTAGTTCAAGATTGGGGCTCACACCAAACCGAATGACGAAAGTATTGTAGCCATACAGATATTTCTACCATAAATATTATTTTAAGCGCATATATTATTGATAGCGCAAAGCATGTAGTGTTCACTATTTTTTTTAAACGATTGTATGCAGTTTTTGGAATTGCTAGAACATTTCGATCAAAGAAAATGTAGGGTTTTTACACAGGTAGGGTTTAATATACAATCGAAAAAAAATGCTTTTATAAAGGAACATCGACACTCACCTAGGAGAGCTTGAAAAAGGCGTGATTTAAATATCCTGATGACTCTTTCAATGGCAAGCTTCAGTTGACGATCTTGTGGTTTAACTAATTTGCTGTGATAATCTTCCAGCAGTTCTAAAGCTCGATGGGCCTCTGTAAAAAATAAAACAGAAGTGTTTAAAGTTGACTCTCTAAAGCAATTTTAAATGTGGACTGTCTGAATCTAAGTTATTTGTGATTTGGATATATTAACGATTTAGTAAGCTGCCTACTTTTTGGTACGCACGAATGTGTTCTATTCAATTGGATTCATTTTCAGTCATTCAATTAATTCTGTCTATGTTAAAGCCATTTTCTGTAGTGTTTTTTCTAGTCCCCTTTTATAGGTCACGCGAACGTGGGTTTACAACCAACTGTTTGTATATACATACTCTACGTTATACGTAACATTGTTTTGTTGATTATAATATTATGTTACATGTAAATGCGTTTTTATTACTTTGTAATTAAAACTCTAATATTTTATCTAGTAAATATCTTTCCGAAGATAGTGAATGAATTTAATTAAGCAGAGAGCGTGCTTAATGTGGTGCATTTATATCAGACGGCTGGTAACCCCCTCATATCGATACCAATAACGTGAGGGGTGCTATTGTAGTTCAAATACGCCCCCTGTCACTAAGCAAAACATAGTCGAATCAAATTATTTTTGAAAATCATGTAAATTAATAAAAATAAAATATATGATAAAATACCTTGCTTACGAACTGGCATCACGGCACCACCCCCTAACGTAATTTTAGAAACCTAACGCACTTGAGATAAAAATAAAGTGAAAACAATATTTTACAACAACGATACAGTAACACTGTTCATGTTAAATAATTTTATTCACATGTGGAATCATATTCTGAGCCACACATATTGTCGCACAATGAAAACATTTAGAAGATAAGGTATGAAACTGTGCGCGGCAGTGAAACCGCTTATGAGGGCCATCGAACACTGCGTCCAATAGGATTGGTCGATTTTCACAGTGACGTCAGGGGGTGGAAGCATAGACAAGAGGAATTATAAACAGGGGTTGCAGTTGAAAACGCTATCTAGGAAACAATAGATCGTGGATTATGTTATATTGTTCATAAATAAAATAAGCATATATGGTATAAGATCATATAACGTTAATATTAATGATAAAGAATGTCAATTATTTTAATTTCCTATAATTATTGGTAATCGCGAAGCATAATTAGAAATGTTTGGTTTACTCATAATCGGTATTCAAAATAAATTAAACCAACTGCTTAGGAAGTACCTATGCTCTGCTGCTGTTTGTGTTAGTACTAAGGGAGAATTCAATGATTTTAAACTTTGGTATAGACAGAATTAGATTTATAATTAGATATTACTCGTATAACGGCGCTACGAATTAGATATATTTCAGTGTCAACTGTGATAATTAAACCTATTAAATTGTAATTAAGATTAGGTTGATGGGAAAACTTGTACTATAAATCAACGCCTTACACAACTCACTTTTAATTCTGACTGTACTTATTTATCATAAATTCTTATCAGACTTTATTGCTTCAAATGACAAAAAATACTTCAATACAGGCCTCAGTTCAAATTGAGCGTCAATACTTCAATCTATGTTTTACGACCATCTGCAATCTTCTGTTGTCTTCACTCTAGTTGTACGTTGTATTTATCTATCTCACTTTGTTTTTGACAGCTTGAGACGGTATTGAAGACGCTTGTCAATTTGTTTTCCGTTTAGTTGCAAATGGTTTAAGTGTAGAAAATATTTCAATTTTCTCATAAATAACTGAAATTAAAGAGCAATAGGAGTTTAGATTTGTTCAAACTACCTTAAAACTATTAATTTATGAAAGTTCATTAAAGCAAATGTTGGACGAAACATCATAAATTTTTGACAAATGCCTGACCTTGCTGGGCGTCCTGCGCAACGCTATATTCGTGAAGCCAGCCGAGCATTCCGAGCGAGATTATTGTTCTCTCCTCCCTAGCCAGTCGCGATATATAATTTACTGTGTACGTAGGATTTTATGATAAGAATATTATAGTTGAAAATATTTGTAATCGGGGCGTGAAAATGCCTCTGTTCGGTAAAAAGGATTTTGGGAGAAAATCCAAAAAGGATGGCAAAGAATCTGAAAAGCAACCATCCATTGAAGACAAGTATATTGTAAAAGATCTTTTGGGCACGGGAGCCTTTTCGGAGGTACGTCTGATAGAGAGTAAAGAAAACGGCCAGCTCTATGCGTGCAAAATAATCGACAAAAAAGCCTTAAAAGGCAAGGAAGACTCTCTAGAAAATGAAATAAGAGTTTTAAAACGATTCAGCGAGCAAGCTAAGGGCGAGGGTGCCGAGAAGAAAATGTTTTCACACCCGAATATCGTCCAGCTGTTGGAAACATATGAGGACAAAAATAAAGTGTATCTCGTCATGGAGCTGGTTACGGGTGGCGAATTGTTCGATAGAATCGTTGAGAAAGGTTCGTACACCGAAAAAGATGCGTCTAACTTAATACGACAGGTGTTGGAGGCTGTAGATTATATGCACTCGCAAGGAGTGGTCCATAGAGATTTAAAGCCTGAGAATCTCCTGTACTATAGTGCTGATGAGGATAGCAAAATTATGATCAGCGATTTTGGATTGTCAAAAATTGAAGACTCTGGGATCATGGCCACTGCATGTGGGACACCGGGCTATGTGGCACCTGAAGTGTTAGCACAGAAACCATATGGTAAAGCTGTGGATGTGTGGAGTATAGGAGTCATTTCATACATCTTGTTGTGTGGATATCCTCCATTTTATGATGAGAATGATGCAAACTTATTTGCTCAAATCTTAAAGGGTGACTTTGAATTTGATTCTCCTTACTGGGATGACATCAGTGACTCAGCAAAGGATTTCATTCGCCATCTGATGTGTGTAGATGTTGAGAAGAGATACACCTGCAAGTAAGTCATCAATTCATACATAATATTATATGCATAAACATTTGACTTGTGTGGTCACTGTTTTAAAACTTTCCATTTGGTATTTATTACTGTGACCCACATTAACTAGTTTTTGTGCATAAATTAATAATAAATATAATGTTTTTCCTGGGAGAAAAGTCAATGTAAGGATGGTGGTAATGGAATATTTACCGGTGGCGTATGGAGTATTACTGGTGGTAAGTCTCTCGTATGTGAGGCCACCTGGGTAGGTACTTACACAATGTCTGTTTCTACTGCCAAACAGTAGTGTAAATACACACATCAGTTTGAAGGACATTGTAGCCAGAGTAACTATGGACATGATGAGATATGGGTCCGGAAAAGGATGGTGAACGCAGGAGAATGCCAAGCATTGCTTTGTAATTCGTGTTTCTGTTTGGTTTGGCTACTGTCCAAGATTGGTTGTAGTACTTACCACCAGGTGAATGGCATGCACGTCTCTCTATTCATTGCAAGTAAAAAAAATCGACGGATATTTTCTATATTTTTTAATTTACATTTTACAATTTATCTTATGCTGTGCTTGTCCAATGAGTTCCATATTTTTCACAATGATGATATGAAATGTGTATGGATCTAAAGTAATTGTACACCAAATCAATGGATAATTCATTAATTATGTATAATATAGAATTTGGGTGTAACATATATTCTTCTAACACTCTCTTCTGTTATTCAGTAATTGCTTACTTGATGCTGTTAGATGATTCATGAGTTTATTGTTCTTTTATTTATACTATTAATGTTTGTATTACATCACATAATTTTCAACAAAATAAGAGCAACAAAATGTATGTTTTATTCATGTGGATAATTCATATGAATATAATTTCCATGACAAGATCAAATTATTGTTTTGCAGATATTTTTATATTGGTTCTTAGTAATTCCATTTATTGCATAATATACTAAATATTGTGATGCATACAGAAAAGGATTCCAAACTTGCCTAATATGAAGTGATAGTTTGATAGCACAATTTGATGCTGTACTATTATAAATTGTATTTTCTTTTGATAAATATCCTTGCAAATTTCATTGTTATAGAATGTCTTTTGTTTGTAGGCAAGCTTTAGCACACCCATGGATCTCAGGAAACGCTGCCAGCAATAAGAACATTCATGGCACTGTTTCTGAGCAGCTCAAGAAGAACTTTGCGAAGTCCCGCTGGAAACAGGCATATCATGCTACCACTGTTATCCGGCAAATGCAGAAGATGATATTAAACAGCAGCAGTTCAAGTCGCAGCGCCAATCAGAGTCAGCCTAAGCAATAGCTGTGTTCCACCACTTGCCCACCTTCATATTGCCATTGTTATACTTGCGTAACAAGGTACTTAAAGATAAATTATAATACGCTTGAATGAGCTCGTATAGTCTTAATGTGATTGGTACTGAGCACTATGTGTGCCACACTTGTTAAATTGGTACTTGTGTCATTTTAATTGAAATTCATTGTCAAAACAGTTACTGGGAATCACGTCTGCGATTTGTTTCATTGCTATATATAGGTACCATGTATCAGTGCTTGAAACTTTAATATATTGTACTTGGAGCAGTGCTTATAGACATATAAATATGCAGTATGCAAATTAAGTAGAAATTTGAATAATCAACGAAATGTTCATATGACATCATGTCTAGTCATATTTTCACCATGCTTGCATGAAGATAAATTCATTACAACATTGAATGATACACTTTAAAACTTATTGTAGTGGGTTACAAAACCATTTGTATGTATTTATCACATTTTACCTGCACCATATTTGGAATCTCATGCTTATAGTCTGAGTGACAACTTGTCACTGATCTGTAATAACTACATGACAAACATATTTACCTATTGTTATTGAATATCTCTTAATGGTAAAACTTTGCAACCACCATTAAAAGGAAGATTTATTTGTACCTTCTAACATTTTCTAGTATACAAATCAAAATAATTAGATAGATTAAGAAAGTTCTCTTTGATGATACTGACTAATAATTATATTAATTAGGTACTGTGATTATAATCACTTATTAATAATAAGTCTGTTGCAAACTTCTTTAGAATGATACAAAATTGATGATAAAGTGACGAATATTTACAACTTGATAAAGTTTGATATAAACAAACACTTTTTAGGGCACCGCGCCGTAACAATGAACTTTGCCCGCGACGAGTATTATAATCAGAGATCTGAATGTGAAATTATCGGGCCACTGAGATGGCCACGTTTATGTACCTATCTAATTGCGATTATAACGAAATCACAATATAATATGTAATCCTTTTAAAGTAGTTGTTTGAAAATTTGTTGAATAATCACCTCTATGTTATACCTAGAGTAAGTTTCGTGATTTAAAGCTAAGTCCTATTTATCCATTATAACATTCAATATCTTAATATGTAGTTCTTGGTATTACCATACCTATAGTGCACTGTCAAATCCAAAGTTTTTAAAAATCTCTTATATGTGCATTTTAACGAGTTTTAAACACATCTGTCTTAAATATTACACCGAGTAGATAAATATAATAATTACTTAAACCTTTTTTTGAGAGTAACACTGTTTTGTTTTTATTTTAATATATTTTTGTGGTGTGAATATGATAATACTGTTTTTAAGATCTGCATAATATGCAAGACTGAGATTGTTACAAGATGACGACCTTTTTGAAATTGTTAACATTAGGTATAGGAAAGGAAACTTGAGATAAAATATTTGATTCAACATTTTTAAATTGTCATATATTTTCTATTTATATAGTTCATTTTTCAGAATTTTCTACTTCTACCACTATCATACTTTTAATCTCTGCTGTTTGCAAAAAAAATCCATGACTGCCTATCGGCCATTAGACTGTCACTTTTAATATAGATACATATTATGTTGATTGAAGTTAATGTTGTGTAGGTGTGTGTGTACTGGTCGCGCTTAGTCTAACAAAGAGGAGGGATCTGGTTCGGACCACAAAAGACGATGCAAAAATGTATACTTTGAAAACCATATTAATTTGAACACATTTTCATAATTTTCGAAATGATCAAAGACTTGCTATCTTTCTTAACTTACTATAGGAAAGTTTCTTTAGAGCCCATGTCAAACCGTGGGATTGTTATATCTTGTAACAATGCCCACCGATAGTACTTCTCATATGCCTATAAAATTAAACCTGATCTTCGGCCCACGGTATATCCGATAGAAATTTGTAAGCGATTTTCCTAAACATATTACCAGGTCTAGTCTTTCCCTTAATTAATTAATCTTTTTGGTCGATATGCACTACACAGCATGAAGAACATTAACATTTTTGTCAATTGCATTTTCTTTTTGGCTTAAACATTCCCGATGCATGCATATAGACTTTTATGCACTATTTCTTTGCTAAACTTTTTACATTCCATTGAAAAGTGGACTCTTTTAGGGATAGAAGTCAAGCTGTAGGTACTTCTTCTTAGAAATGAAAGCTTATTTTTCATGTATTTTTTTTAACTTTACCTTTTTTTCTGTTATGGATAAAATCTATTTATACATTAACAATGATAAAATTCCACCATTAATTTAAAAATTAACATTCCACTTAATTTAGAACTAAAATCATAGAATTATTATGATTTTAAGCGATCCGTATGTTTCAAGGATAAAGTGTTAAGACGAATTATTGGCAACTTGTATACATTGTAATGGATAAGTTTCCGTCCATACCTTCGATTGAGTGAATACTTGTAAAGTTTTCTAATATTTTTATCACACTCTGTTTACTCCATGACAGTTTCGCATAAATTTATTCACCCTAAATTATACTGTATTGAAAATACGATGTCTTGACACAACTTGATCAGTTTGTAGAATCAACAACATGAACAAAATGCACGAACATTTCTATTGCTATACTAATACGATCCTTTATCATTGGATTTCGATAAAAAATGATTCCTAAAGCAAATATTCTTCCGTGTTCTGTACATACAGTTGTGCCTTAGGGTGGACAAATTTTACCGAAATGCCGTAATATAAATGGTATATAATTTATTATGTTTAATGCATAGATAAATGTTGGAAACCAAAAAGTATAAGCTTCTCACTTCTAGATCAATTAGTTGCCACATATTTCGTATTTTAGTGTCATTTACGAAAATGTATATAGTGTTCAACCACTATTGCTTTTTGTTTCGAATTTAAAACAGGTGAGTCGTTTTTCAATACTGTTTTTAGTTGTGGAATGTAAATGGTCGAAAGAGGGTGAAAGGCGTAATTTCGCTCACGTGTTTGAATTTATTTTCTTTAGATTTTATTTTAATCGATATATTTTATTTACGTTTTGTTTTAATTGTACTCTCAATAAATCCATGTCATCAAAGATAAATGCCCGAAATGGGCGATAAATATATACAATATTTGTTAAATTATTATAAAGCTACGTTATTAAATAAATATTGCTTCCTTGTTAAGCGTTGCACTGCTTAAATCTTTAATATTTTAAGTAAAAATGTTTGATAATTAATCGCCTGCCTTAAAGATCTGTGTAAATTTAGTAGTTCTGTCTGTGCTCCGTGTAGTATTTACTGTAGTGGTTGTAATGTTAAGATCAATATTATAGCTTTTGTCACTATATAAGATAAAAGCTTAGTAACGTATTATCTCGTGTAATCTGTTTGTTATCTACATACTATGAAGAAAGGTTATAAGGTCAACAGTCGTATTGTGATTTATTTCACTTAATGACAAGGCTATACTACATTAACATCGTTTAGCGTCAACATTTTTTGCGTATACTACTTAATTCAACTTTTTTTAACAGGAGATCTCTAAATTTTGGCATGCTATATATCTACTATAAATACCGGATGGACTTATTATTTTGAGAATGTTCACTATCGGTACTTTGAAATGTCCATATCTAATATGTCAGGGTGATTAATCTGTGAATACGGCCTAAAGATAAATTTGTGTTTAACTAATTGGGCCGTTTTAACTTGTTTTGTTCATACTTTTATAATAGATTGTACTTTATTTATTGTAACTAAAAAATATAATAAAAAGTGCCATCTGTAATTATTACTTTCAGTTTATTTAAAAATATTTGAAATTGTAATAACTTAAGGAATTATATATTCATTATATTTCTACAAACGGTTCCTGTTTTACCGAACTGCGCACAATTTAAACAATATTCAAAAGTGTCGCTTATACAGCTAAATGTATATTGCAAATAATTTACGCTTATATTATAATATACATTGAACATCAAAATATTCTATAATTTTAAACAAGAGTTTTGTTTCATGCACAAACTTGAAAGAAATAAAATATAATTAATATATTATTGTATGAAGAGTGACGACCTTCCCTGTTGCCATCTTAAAATGCGTTTTTTTTCGTAATCTACGTTATTTTTTCAAGTTTGTTCTCTAAATACTTGTGTTTTCACTGTGCCAAAACCATATCATGATCAGTGATAAATGTTGTAATTGATGTATAAGAATTTTGCTTTGTTAGATTGTCTTAAATATATGAAGTCTATCTTTTTCAAATCTTAGAGAGGTGGTTTCTGCAGTGCTGAGGAAGATGTTGAAGTTCCTTATCATTGAAGTCTACAAACCTATTTCTTTAACATTAATGTATGTTTAGTGTGTAAAGTAGTCCAAACGCATATTTGCTATTTTTCGAGGGCTATTGACTATCTTTTTAATGAGAATACACATTTTATTTTCTATATTAATTAAGCACAATAGAATAAGGGCTGGGATGACAATTCAACAAGTTTGTCCTTTTTAATATCCCCCAACAAGATCTGTATCTATTTTTGGTTGTGAAACTGTTTTATTTTAATTTTTCCGACTAACTGAAAGTTTCATGTAAAAATTAATATTGTTGAATTAACTAATCTTGTGATTTAGATTTTATACTTCTTGTTTAAAACAATCAAAATTTATAGTAGATTACTAGATGTTAGCTATATTTTCAATGTCATTGTAAATAAAATGCCAACTTGTTGAGACACATGTTTCATTGGCTATTCAACAACCCAGTAGATATCTTCACTTCAAGTAGAACCTTATATCACAAATATTATTTTACATACAATTGTGAGAATATACTATAGGAATGTTTATTGAATTTCTTCCCCAAGAAGCGATAACTGCTTCAGAAACTGCGATGCATTCGGTAGGGTGGTGGCGCCGTAGATTATTTTCCTCACAGAGCCGCCCGTCGCTTGTTGCTGTAGAAAAAATATGTTTATGCTTAAAATTCATACGAAAACAGTCGTGGATAATAAAATACATAAAAACAATGTTAACCAAAGTCTTAAATATCATTTATACTCTATGATAAAAATATTTTGCGAGACATTTTATACAATTTTGCGTGTCTAATTAATCGTTAATTGATCTTATTACGTATTCCAATTAAAACCATGTTTACTTGAACAAGATATTGTTGTAATACCTAGATTTAAATGTCAAGAGTAATCAGGTTGGCTGTTTAACTGTTAAACGTGTGTAACATAAGACCGTGTTTTTAAAGAGGTGAATTTTACATTTTACTATGAACCAAATGTACAATTTGATGATAATTATTTTATAAAAAATTGTCGCCTTGGATTAAATAAGAAAACATTGAAAGATAAACCATAAAAACGGTATAGTTAAATTTAAGCAGTATAGTTATCGGGTTTATTGATATTTTTTACCAATACTATGAATGGGAATTTCCTTTAAACCTTAGAGTCAATTAAACGAGTATGGATTTAGTGCATAATAGTGGGTAAATAACAAAACGTTTTTTATTAATTTTATCTAAATTATATCTGAAATGTAAAACACAAAGAAATTTATAAATCCGTTCAAAAATAACCAAATTCTAAATTATACAAATCTTATTGTAGAGTAATGGAAAATGGAAGCATTATGGTCTCGCCAGAGAGGGATAGGCCGGAAACATACTACTGAAACGCCACGCAATCCGGTCCGATGTGACACGTGTTGATTCAAATCAAAACGTACAATTTTCTATGACCAGAACCACACTACAAACATGCTATGCAGCGTAGCATCGCGTGGCATTTCAGTATTATGTTCTCTATACTCCGACACGACGACAAATGTTCGAATTGTATCAAACTATACGAATAGGTATGCCTAAATACTTTCTATACAAAAAATTCGAATCCTCTATCGTACGTCGTCTCTATCGACAAGTTCTGAGGGAATAAAAAGTTTCACAGAGAACAGTATTGATTTTTAGAAGTTTAAAACTTTCATACGTGAACGTTGAACGTTCGAATATTCGAACTTCATGTCTGACCACAGAGTAACGCGAGAAAGATAGCGATCTCCCACTGGGTCTTTTATTTTTCTTTAAAATATTGTTTTTTCAACTAATATTGTGGAATAGACGTTTTGCTGTAATTGACTTTTTCTTGTGAGCACTGAATAATTTACAAAATTAGATATATAGGGAGCGGCGCGGAATCTGCCTTATTTAAATTGCACACCACATAGCAACGAGTTCTCCTAAGATGGGGATAGTCTTAGTACTTTAACAATTATTCATTGGACGAGAGAGGAGCACACATCGGCAGCGGCGACGTATTTTCCTATTTTCAGTTCATTTATTGGAACTCGTACGAAACAAATAACTCATTCGTATGGATTTTGCTCCTGATGGTAAATCGATTGGTTAAGGGTCGGACCTCCAAAATAACAAGAAGATTAGAAAAGGTAGTGCTGAAGGCGATTTTAAAATCCGATACATGTGATCTATGCGTAAACACTAAACATGACGCTACTCATCCACTTTTTGACGATACAGTGAGATTAATTAACCCATTCAATGCGGCAACAAATTTTGCTCTCGCTACCCAGATGCGGCATTCTCCGTAACGTAAACGCCGATCGGCGTGCGCCGCCCCTGACGGATCAAAAATAAAACGCCGATCGGCGTTTTCAGCACTTCGTTATGAATTTCAATTTATTCATTTCGAATTCATGAGATTTCTCCAGTAGTGTGCTATAGTTGTTGCAATAACGACTGTTTTTAGCAAGTAGCAGAATTAATTTAATTACTTAAGCCAGTTTAAATATGATTCGTGAAGATTTGTTGATAGAAATTTGAGAAAAGGAATTGTACGGGCTGAGACGATACCCGTACAGCTTGGATTGATAGTAAAAGTCCGGCGTGGAAATAAATGTTTATTTGATAGATTAATTATAAATGATAAAATGATAGAATGATATGAGCACGCGCTACCGATTGCTATGTACTGTATTTGCGTACTGTCGACTGTTATAAAATTATGCATGGTAGCGTAAACTGCTGACAAAACAATATTGTACGTGCTAGCCCGTACATGCTCCCGGGCGGAAAGATGAAGATGAGATGAGTTAAAACTATTAACAAGGTGATTGACAATATTGCATAAAGAATATTATGACATAAGGAAAAAATAAAAACATAAATTTAATGTTTAAAATAAAATTAGATTCACGAATCGGTGATAGTAAACACCGACTGAAGCACTGGTGAAGTACTTCGGCTTTGTCTTCGTTTCGCATAATGGTCCGACAATTCACTCTGAATGTTAACACCATTACACTGATTTACAACTGTCTCTTGCAACTCAACATCTACACATTGCACATCACTATTACACTTATCTTCCCTGCGACTGCCCTCTGCACGGCCACGCGCACCTCGCGCGCGTCTGCATACGTAGATTCCGCCGAATATTCCGGCCGCTGCGACCACCAGATATATCAAGACATAATGGTGAATGTCATGGTAGGATATATCGTCTGCTAACGGATCAACCCGTTTCATATTATCCAACTGTTCTTGAATGGCAAAGATCTGTTGTTGATTATTATTATCAGTGGTACTGACATTAAGATCAGGCAATGAAATGTTTACAAGATGATTTATCGGAGAAATGTTCGGTAGACCAATATCAGGTTTCCAGTTGGTATTACTGACGTCTTGTTTATGAGAATAAATATAGAAATCAGCTGATTTTATAAGACAACCTTGACCCAGTGTAAGCAGTCCTGTGTTACTTAGCGGAATTGTAGTAACTTGATCATCGCATAGCAACTTGAAGTAACATTTGCTACAGCAGAAATAAAAATAGGTGTTCATTTGGTTTGTTGATATACAATTATTTTTGCATGTATTTATGATAACTTTGCAATTTTCGTGATCTTCTCTCTTCTCACATAAATTCTGATCACTGTTCATATGATAAATAGGCTTTCTGAATCGACACAACACAGTATCAAAATCTCGTTCCAGGCATTCGTGTAAATCCCCTAGCGATAAAGACAGAAATGAATCCTTTTTTATGTTCAACGCCAGGTACTCGCTTATAGGCGCCGTGTAGCTCATGGACTTTCCTAATGGTCTAGGTATAGGAATTACTTTCAGTATATCGTAAATATCGCGTGAAATTAGCGGGATTCGGATTTCGAATATGCCATAATTCTCGGAAAAGCGTGCTTTAATGTTAATAAGTTTATACAATTTAGATAGATTGGCGTGGTCGGTCGGTAAAGACAGGTCTTTAGGTATATGAGATGCGATGACATTCAGTTCATGTTGCAATTGCTCCGGAGCTAATAGGTGAAGGTTAAACTTCCCGTGGAAAACGTCGGTAAGAGCATCTAAAAGATAATCTTGTATATACCTCAATTTGTTTATAATATTGTTGGTTATCATTGCAGTTAATGTAAATTCGCTAATGTAGGAACTATTTCGCAGCTCCGCTTGTACTACATTCAATGATTTTTCAAATGCAATTATCTTCTGATTCGCTGATTTATGGTGTTGTTCCATGAGAGATTCTACTCTCTTGATAACATTGAATTCTGCTTCAACTAAAGATGTTTGATTTCTCCATAATTTTGCTAGATGTCTCTGATTTGTTCTGATAAGCTCAATATCTTGTTCATATTTTTCTGCAAAATCACTATCCAATATCCCAAATAATTTATTAGCCACATTTCCAATTCCATTGATCAATCCCCGACGGATGCGCCAGCGCCCTTTAACTTGTTGCTCTAATAAAATATCATTATAATGTTGTAGCTCTGAGTATTCATGTCTTAATTGATACATGACACCGTCGCAATGTGATAGGTTTCTTATCTTTGAACATATGTTTTCTAGGTATTCGGTGTACTTGATAGTAGCTGCGGTGCCTTCCCAGTACGGGTTCATATCATAATACACAACTAACCGCCAGTCATCTCTTATCTCATGCATGTTAGTAATCTTGTCGAAATAGAAAGCGCTGTTATTTTGCAATGGAGTGATAGTAAATGTTCCGTAGGTGTTAACAATTAGAGTCATGAAAAATAGTAATACGGCTGAAGCGACTGTTGCGAAATTATATTTTCTCTTAACGCCTCTGTTTGTTTGTGTTTTTTCTTGCTTTGTTGGGACTTCTTCTTCTTGCGACTTTTCTGGGTGTATGGGAAGAATGGATAATTTTACAATTGGCCTCTTCAGATAACCATTTTTTGTTTTTAGTGTTACAACTCGCACGAATCCGTCCTGACCGGGGTGCAATTCAACCACACGACCTAAGGCCCACTTGCCGGCAGGAAGGTTACTGTCATTGATGATTACGATATCGTCTAACTTGATATTATTTTGCGGTTGTCGCCATTTGCTCCTCGCCGATAGACTTGTTAAATATTCATGTTGCCATCTTTTCCAAATATCTTGGCATATTTTCTGGGTTAGGTGCCATCTTGTTCTAAGATCCCGTTCTGTTTCATATATGGTTAAGATCGGGCCACTTGATAAAAAGTGCGAAGGTGTCAAATAATTTAAATCTTCTGGATCTTCATTTAATGGACACAAAGGCCTCGAATTTAAACAGGCTTCAAGCTGAGTTAGCAACGTCGTAAACTCTTCATATGTGAGCTTCTGCTCACCGACAACCCTCTTGAGGTGAAATTTGAGGCTTTTTACTGCTGCCTCACAAAGACCGCTTGCTGATGGCCAAGATGGTGCATTAAAGTGCCAAGTTATTCCCATGTCTGCCACATTGGAGTAAAACTCACTATCGAAAGTCTTTAGCATCTCTTCGTACTCCTGCTGTAAAATCTTATTTGCTCCTACAAAGTTGGTTCCATTATCACTAAAGATATGCCGCGGTTTCCCTCGACGAGCTGCCATCCTGCGTAACGCTGCTAAGAATGCCGAACTCGTCAGGCTAGACACCAACTCTAAGTGCACCGCCTTGGTGGCCATACACGTAAACACCGCGACATAACCTTTAGTGGTTTTAATGCCTCGACCTGAACTTGCCTTAAGAAAAACATGACCTGTATAGTCGACTCCTACGTTATAGAAAGGCCTGGTAGGATTAACCCTCGCTGATGGAAGGTCCCCCATAAGTTGATGATGTTTAGTGGGTTCGTGTCTTCTGCATTGAATGCACAGACGTAATCTCTTTTTTATAGCCCGATAGCCCCCCACGATCCAATATTTTTGCCTCAAGCATGATAATGTTAGCTTTGGACCTCCATGATAGGTCAATTGATGCGCTTGATCAATAAGTAATTCCGAAATTCGGCTGTTGGGTGGGATGATGATAGGATTTTTCACATCAGGATCGAGGTTGGCATGACGCAATCTCCCTCCGACTCTTAATACATCATCCTGGTCGAGGTACGGACTTAACTCGCAAATCTGACTTTTTCTGTGTAATTTGGGTCCACGTTGCAAATCTGATATTTCCTTTTCAAATGATAATTGTTGTACATTTTTGATAATTAATAAAGTTGCTTGTTTTAACTCCTCTACTGATAGATACTTGTTGTATTGGTTTTTGTAATTAATAAATCTCCGAACCCACGCCACTATTCTCACCGTCTTGTTGAATGTACTATGTTTTGATAAAAGGTCTTGAACGATGTTTTCTGTTTTTTGCTGTGTCACTATGTTAACATGTTTTGATAGTTTCATTTCTTCATCGGTTGAATAAGGTGTTTTAATTTGTTGGTCGTTAAAAGTTGATAACCATTTCGGGCCTTGCCACCACAAACTGAGCTCCTTTAATTGTGAGGCAGTCATTCCGCGACTAGCACTGTCCGCAGGATTCTCCTCTGATCTTACGTACCGCCAACATCCCGGCGGCATGCTTTCTGTGATTTTTCTCACTCGGTTGGCTACGAATGTTTTCCATCTAGTGGGGTCACCATTAAGCCAACCTAATACGACCATAGAATCAATCCAACCATATATCTTTATATTTTGAAAGTTAAGGCATTTTTTGACCTTATCCATCAATTTTGATAGAAGTAGCGCGCCGCACAATTCTAATCTCGGAAGTGAGACGGCCTTCCTGACTAGGTACTAGCCTTGTTTTACCAACCAATAGAACTACCGATGATTCGTTGCCTTGACTGACCCGGCAGTAAATCACGCATGCGTAGGCCTTTAATGAGGAATCACTAAACCCATGTAGTTCTATGGATTCGTGATTACGAGTCTGAATCCATCTAGGCAATTTAATGTTCTGAATGTTATGAATATCTGCCCTAACTTTAAGCCACTCTTCATAGATCTGACTTGGCACAGGGTCATCCCACCTTATATCCGCCGCCCAAACTTGTTGAAAAATCATTTTTAATTTAATTGATAGTGGTGAGAGCCAGCCGAGTGGGTCAAACAGCTTGGATACATCGGAGAGTAGAGTTCTCTTAGTGACGTTAATTGATGCTTTAATCGGTTCCAAGTTGAGTTGAAAGGTGAAAACATCCTCCTTTGAATCCCAGCCTAACCCAAGGGTCTTGGATTGTTCGAATTGTTTAAAATTGAAGTCGTCATCACCATCTGCTGCGACACCCTGCAACAACTCTTTCGCGTTAGATTTCCACTTCCTCAAGTGAAACCCTCCCGCTTGCAATAAAGTGATGAGATCACGTTGTAATATCTTGGCTTCTTCAATGTTGTGACAACCGTGGACAAGGTCGTCCATGTAAAATGAATTCTCTAAAACATCAATTGCGTTGGTGTTTAGATAGTTATTCCTTTCATCGTGCGCGAGTTGCTTTAGGGTCATCATCGCAAGAAACGGGGCTGCTGTTGTCCCGTAAGTGACCGTGGTAAGTTGGTATTCTTTAATAGCGTCTAGTGGTGAATCGCGCCAGACTATTTTCAAAAGCTGCTGGTCGTCCGGATGTATCCAAATCTGCCGAAACATTTTCTCAATGTCCGCCGTAAAAGCAAACTGGTATTGCCTCCACTTGATAATTAGCGATTGTAAGTCCTGTTGAAGATTCGGACCACATTCCATCACATCATTAAGACTTTTCCCTGTAGATGTTTTACACGATGCATTAAAAACAACTCTAAATTTAGAATTTGTATTGTCATTAGATTGCACACAATGATGCGTTAATACACATTGCGCACATTCCGGTTTCATATTCTTCAAAGCGGGAATCATATGACCGAGTGAGCGGTATTCATTGATAAATAATTTATATTTTTCCTCTATGTTTGGTTGTTTGTTGAATTTATTTTCCAAGGTTCGAAATTGCGCTATAGCTTTGGATTTTGACTCTCCTAATTTTTCCGAAAAATCTGACTTTAACGGTAACCGGACTTGATATCGTCCATCTTCAAGCCTAGTTGTAGTGGATTTGTAATATTCTATGCACTTGTCATTTTCTATTGATAGATGTTCACTAATATCCTCAATTTCCCAGAATTTCTGGATTTCCTCCAAATTATTGACAACAACGTTACATTGTAGTGTTTTGACACCTCCTGTTAAAATCCAGCCTAGGCGAGTGTTTTGGGCCAAAGGAACGTTATCACCTGCTCTGCAAACTCCTTCCAACAAAATTAGAGAATATATGTCGGCCCCTAACAAAAGATCAACAGGGCGACTAATATAAAACTCCGGATCGGCCAATGTTATATGATCCAAATAAGTCCACGACGGTTTGGAAAAACTGTAATTAGGTAATCGCTTAACGATGTTTCTCATTATATATACTTCAGTGTCAAATTCAAAATTGCTACTTGTGGCCGCACACTTGATTGACATCGCGCCCTTGCAATTGCTTTCCTTCGCACCTATTCCTGATATTACCCCACGACATCGAAGTCGGGGCATGCCCAGCAACTGGGCTGCGTGTTCCGTTATGAGAGAAGTTTGTGACCCCTGATCTATTAGGGCCCGCATGTTAACGAAAGTCCCATCATAAGTTTGCACCTTTAGAATGGCTGTTGCCAACAGCACTTCGGGCACATCGCGTTGCAATGACACGTGCGAATTGCTACGTACTTGGGCAGTTTCAAATTTCTGGCTGTTTCCGCCGGTTACCATGGTCGATGTATTATGATTATTAGTATTATCTGATTGAAACGCTTCGTGCAAAATCGTATTATGCATTCCATTACATTTGGTACACCTTTTATCGGAAATACATCGCTTACCGTTATGTGAATAGAGACAGTTTTCGCAAACACTCAACTTTGAAACAGTTTGCCGCTTTAGGTATGGTGTCATATTTAAAAACTGCCTGCAATAATAAAGGCAATGTTCGTTTGTTTTGCAAATTCCACACTTGAAAATTTTCCATGAATTAGTTGTCTTGTTTTGTTGTTGCGAAATAATGTTACCATGTGCCGGAAATGATTGTTTGTTAAAATTTCTATGATACTTGCTGAAATTTTGCTGGGAATAATTATTCTTGTTTTGTTGAATTTTTGTAGGATTTTCAAATTTTTTACGTGATGACTCTAAACATGTAAACTTGCCTTCCAAAAATGATAAAAATTCTTGCAAATTAGGTAATTCTCGCGGTTGCTTGACCGACGCTATGTAATCATTATGTGTCTCCGTATCCAATTTTTGGGATAAAAGATGGACAAGTAGCGGATCCCAAGATTCAATGGCAACGCCTAGATTTTTAATAGCGTTAAGTGTTTCCAATGTCGTATCGTGAATACGCTTTATATGATTCAATGAAGTTTGCTGTACTGCCGGGATATTTAATAAAATGTCGATGTGCGAGCGAAAGATTAAACACTTGTTATTATATCGGTGATTTAAAATATCCCAACAGATCGAGTAATTATCAGATGTTATAGGTAAATGATGAATAAGCCTCTCCGCTTCACCTTTCACTTTAGTTTTTAAGAATTGCATCTTTTGCGCATTTGATAATGTAGGGTTTCCATGTATAGTCTCCGTAAAGAGGTCTTTAAAAGAAGTCCATTGATGGTAACTGCCACCAAAGGAAGGTATTTCGACATGAGGTGTCGATTGCTCTCGGTGTGATACGGACCACATTTTTCGGTTGATTGATTTGATGATATCATTGTATTTCATTTCATACGAAAAAAATGTTGACTCATAATCGGGACTCCTACCCCCGAGTTCCGAATCTAACTCCCAATGCATGGTGTCAATGATGGACCACCGCGACTGTATAGCACGCAGTAAATGATCGAACTCCCACTTTTCCGATATTAAATCTAAATTGATATTTGATACTGTGTGTTCGAATGCCTTAAAGTTACTAGTTTGCTTACGTAACATTTCATCGGTTTTGCTACTCGTCCCCTGAGATAAAGGAATCTGAGGTGACGGCTGACGAGATGGGCCAGGTATACCCAACGGGGTGGCGGGTTTTAAAACTGGGGTCAAGGGCCTATCCTCCTTACATTGATAGTTGGCGATTGCAGCTCTAACATTTTCATATCTTTCTTTCACAAATTCAAACTGATTACCCGTAAAATAAGTGTGAGACTTCGCATATTCTTTTCCGCATAGTATCACATGATTAGATTGGAATTCCTGCCAGTACTTATCTAGGGTATCTACTCTTCGCCTGATATAATCAGAAGTCTTACGATCACTACCATCTTTCTTAAAATTCGTGTATACTTGCTCAATTGCATTAAGAAGTTGCTGCTGATTAGTCAAGATGTCTTCCATGTTCGACATGATGATATAGGTAAAAATGGAAAGATCTTACTTGTACAGATCCGGATAACTGTTTGCTGCTTGCGGGATAGCTAGCGTCCCTGCTTACCGCCTTCAGATGATATTGTCGCAAATAAAGTGATAAATGTCCAATGATAGCTCACGTCTCCTTTGGTTCAGTCCTCACTAGTTTCACACAATGATAGTCACTCAGTTCTGTGCACACTCGCGAGGTTCACAAATGCTCGAAGGACCACAAAGATGTACGGGCTGAGACGATACCCGTACAGCTTGGATTGATAGTAAAAGTCCGGCGTGGAAATAAATGTTTATTTGATAGATTAATTATAAATGATAAAATGATAGAATGATATGAGTACGCGCTACCGATTGCTATGTACTGTATTTGCGTACTGTCGACTGTTATAAAATTATGCATGGTAGCGTAAACTGCTGACAAAACAATATTGTACGTGCTAGCCCGTACAGGAATATCTGCAGTTTTTTTATCGATTATGTATTTAAATGGTAAGTAATTCCTCTTTATTTGATAAGTATTTCTATTGTGCTCTCCCGTCTTACAAACATCCTCTTTAAAGCATAAAAAAGTACATTACTGATAACTTCGAATATTATCAGGGATTGCAAACCATTTTCTTTTAATTTCATAATAATTAAATCTCAATACATAGTTAATGGATAGGTACTTATTATTATCAAAATTATCAAATTTATTCAAAGAAAATGATTATTTTATACCTTCAAATTATTGTTAATTGTTGGTCTTTCTCAATCTTATTTAAATATTTTCTCTCGTTCTTCTTGATTGAAAAAATAAACACAACTCGATGTCGTTAAATAGATATTAATATGAATAGATTTCAGAGTAATAGACATAACTAATTTTTTTAACAAATATATTAAACCGACTTCTCAACAAAAAAAAAAACACTAAAAAGTAAAAAAATAATAATATAAAGACCACTGCAAATTATTCTTATTTCATTGTTCTTGTCTAGTCAACAAATCAAAATATATGCATAACATATTGAAGGCGGGTCGCCAAAAACGAAACATAATTATAGATATTTAAATTAATATAAGGCATGGGTCCTATACGTTTGGTACTTGGCAACCCGCCTTCAATATGTTACGTTCAAAATCGGTTCACCCAGCACAGAGATATGAGGTAAAAAACATAAAAAAGAACATACAGTCGAATTGAGAACCTCCTCCTTTTTTGAAGTTGGTTAAAAATTTGATTCTTATTTTGAAGTTTACTATTTTTTGCACATACGTGGGAATATAAATAATTAAAATACGCGACAATACCCGTAAAATATAGTTATATTACGTTGCTTTTTTATTAAAATTATGCAGTTCTTGTTTTTCAAAGAGAACACGTTCCTGGGGCCCTACTATATTCATCCGAACGAACGAACGAACGAAGTTGGGCCCTACTATATTCATCCGAACGAATGAAGTTCGAAACTTCGGACGATCGACGTTTATATACGATACGAATGTATCTACTCTGTAAAAGTTCGAAGTTGTATAACGTACATCGTAACCATAAAGCTGAAAACACATTGTAGGTTTTTGTCTTACGCATAGAGTAAAGAGTACAAAACTATGGTAAAGAGCACATCTTACATGGTTCGTACGGGTCGTCAGAGGGCCCACGTACGTTTTTATTTTTTTTTATTTCATTGACAAAGGACGGTTTTCTCGTCTGCCAATGACTAAGCTTTTAGGGATGGAAGAGTCGATTTTTATGTACTCTTTATCTCATCTCTTTATATAAACAAATAAATAATATATTTTATTAAATGAAATCAATCCTAGTTGGCGCTTATTATAAACAGTTCTTATCTGTGATAACCTGTGGTACTATCACATTCGTAATCACATTCGAGTTTGCAACTGTTTTATTGTCAAAATCAATGATTCAATTAACATTAAATCACACATCAATCCTACTAATATTATAAAGGTGAAAGTTTGTATGTATGTTTGTTACTCTTTCATGAAAAAACGGCTCAACAGATTTTGATGAAATTTGGTATAGTGATAGCTGACACCCTGGATTAACACATAGGCTACTTTTTATCCCGAAAAATGTAGTGTTCCCGTGGGATGAGTCAGGAAATAGAAGACGGGACGAACCTGAAGTCCACGCGAACGAAGTCGCGGGCAAAAGCTAGTCAATTATATAATACTGTGATTGATTAAATTCTGTACACAAACATAGATTACATATTGAGAATAAATTTACTGTGGAAAAATGTTAAGCAACAATGCCGTGTACACATATTAGGAATACTTATGTATAAAATGTGTGAATTCCAAAGTAGGTAAGATCGTGTTTCGAGCACACGTCTTGTTCTTGTTGTCTTTTTTTTTATATATTTCTTCTACCAGTGTCATTTTAAAAGAAAACAAAAAAGAGACTACCTGAAGACAAATAACAAGGTTAACTTTTTCCTATTATAATTCCTAAAACAGCGCGTGTATTTTGAAATTTTAACATCAATAACTTAATATTTGATTGTATAAAAAATTACTCCGTTATTCTTAGTATGATACTTTATTATCTTTAGTACAAATAGGTACTGACTATTTGTTCCCATACTTCTTACTTTAAGTGAGCATATTTGTATTCTTTACATTTAACATTATAAATAATTTCTCTATTACGCACATACTCTAATCGTTTTTCTTCCATTTTTTTAAATGAACGCACAGACGAACTTTTGGCTAATTACTGATAATTAAATAAATAAATACACTCAACCACACATTAAGATCAATTAAGTGTTGTGTCGTGGGTATCGGGAACTACGAGAGACTTTTCGGTCTCTCAAACATCCAGACCCGAGACCAATACTTACTGGGTCTCACAAACATTTGTCTAGGTGCGGGGTCGAACCCGTGGCCTCTCGTTTCACAGGCGGCGTCTAACCAACTGCGCCACGGAGGCTGTCAATTACGTCCAGTCTAGTGTTTACAAACAACTGGTCAAAAAACTGCGGTGTTTATTTCTATTAAGTCAAGTTAGATTCCCAGCAACACCTCATGTAAATAATTAGAAATGTCAAAATTGTATTCAACAATTTTAATTTGTATGCAGATTGAATGAAGAAAATTATACCTTGTATATATTATAAATTCTAATTTAATTGTAAGTTTTAAGAAATGTTATATTAGTTTGGCTTAAAAAGTTGGTAGCCATATTTACCAAACCCATTTTTGTGTAAACTCAAGTTTGTCCACAATCGCAAATCACCCAAAAGCGCTGTGGTGCAGGGAGAATTTTTTTTTTTTCTCTCTTCAAATTTAATTACATTGGACATTATTATCATTACTACTATTGGACTACTAGTATAAATGTACATTGTATAAATTGTGAAAGAATATTTTAATGAAAGCGTTGAAGATATTTTTTACTTTCATTTCTAGTTCCTAATTTCACCACTTGTCAATTTATGTTAGTTGCGCTGTATGTCTCAGACGTTTTTTGTTTTTGAAGGTCATGCCCTCGAATTTCGACGGACAGTGTGCACACAACAAAAGAATCTATTGTTCAGATCGCTGTAAGACGCGTTGCTCTAGTATTTATGGCCGCTTCTTTACTCTATGCGTAAGACAAAAACCTACAATGTGTTTTCAGCTTAAGTCAATTACGACCATAAGTATATGTAGGTACATTCGTATCGTATATAAACTGCGATTATCCGAATCCGTTCGGAATCCGTTCCGATGAATATAGTAGGACCCCATGTCTTCGCACTCGCACATATGACAAGATATAAAAAAAAGATAAATGATGCAAAAGGTTCTCACACGCACGAAATAAAATAAGATCACAAATTGAATAATAAATTATTATTTATTCTGAAGATGGCTAACATACTTGAACAACATACTTTTAAGATCAGCGTGATAATAAAAAATCTGCTTTTATTGATTATAGTTTGGTTTTAGCAAGTTTTAATAAATAAACGACTGAATTTTTATATCTCTCTGCGTCTTACCAAATAAAACATGGGACTGATGCAAAAACTGATAAATAAAATATCACCGGTGAATCACTAATTAATAAATAATTTGAAAGGCTAGTTTCTCATTCATTATTTTTTATAAAAATCAACTACTTATAATATACGTAAGTATATTTTTATGGTAAAATTACAAATTATAATTGTATATGAAAAAAAATTGTTTCTTTACAGTAATATCAGCATTATAATATACTAGCTGTACCCGCGACTTCGCCCGCGTGGAATTTAACAAAAACCTTATTTTCTAAAATAAGATTTTTTATAAAATAAATGTAGCCTAAGTTACTCCTTATCATATCAGCTACCTGACAATAAAAGTCCCGTCAAAATCGGTTCAGCCATTTCAGAGATTAGCCGGAACAAACAGACAGACAGACAGACGGACAAAAAAATTCTAAGGTCATTTTCGTTATAGGTATCGTTTATATAACGATATGTAGTTGGTCATTTTTTTATTTTCACTTTACAAACAGACACTTCAATTTTATTTATATGTATAGATATAAGTTTGTTTAGTAGATTTTAAGTAAAACATAAATAACATGATGTTTTAGTTGTTTGTAAATAATAATATGAATAAATAAATATTTATGATTTTAGAACCAATAGTTGTTAATCCCTGGAAAACGCCGATTGGCGTTTGCCGCACCTGAGTAAGAAAACTCAACTTTTCTAAAACTGAAATATCCAGAAACTACTTGTGCCAGGCTTTTCACTTATAAATTACAAGCACATTGGTCTATATTTTATTATTAAATCTTCAAATTTGGGCAAAATATAATACAACTCTACATTACGCCGATCGGCTTGATCAGCATCTGAGTAAGAAAAAATAATACGCCGATCGGCGTGCGCCGCACTGAATGGGTTAATTATGAAGAACTGAAATTTCCACCCTTCCATGTGTTTCTTACACAAACACTTCCTCAAACGTATGATCTCTTTAATGGGTGATTTAGAATATCCAGTTCTCTTACCAGTTTACACTCTTTGATCTTATAAATGAGGATGTTTTAAATCTCTGAAGAAGAAGATTATGATGTTATCATTATTATAAACACGGTAATGCTAGACGGAAACTTCAGGTTTCAACTTTAATTTTTTTTAGTAATGGAAAAAACAACTGTAAGCCTAGCGCAATGTAAGAAAAAAAAGGTATCTCTAATACTTTTTATTTTGCTATTACTTAAAATAAGGAAGTTACCGCGTCGCACCTTGTACATATACAACTACTATTTGCACCTTTCTGAACAACGTCTCGGAATTTACATCTTTTCATTGATAGTTTATTATTAATTGTAATTTGCATTACAATATTTGAACGAGACTCAGCCACGGGCATTTTGAAGAGTATATAATTTCCGTCCACACAACCATAACTGCAACAGTTGTTACTTTAGATGAAACTGTCGCACTCTGTTGTTCAACAAGGGCACGTAAAGAATTGACTTCGACTGCTTTTGTACGGCGAGACACTAAGCAACACTATCACATCGATTTTTTAAGGTTCCGTACCTAAAAGGTAAAAACGGGACCCAATTACTAAGCCTCCGCTGTGTGTTAATGAAAATATTAAGGGGTCTCCATACAATAAACGTGTTTTTTCGTATTTTTTTGCTCAATATTAATAACGGTAACATGTAGACGCTTAAAATTTTCACAGAATATTTAGTTGTATATTACTTTTCAAAATAAATAATTAAATGAAAATAAATTAAATATTAAAGGGTGGCTCTCATAAAACAAACGTAAATTTTAAGCATTTTTTAACTCGGTATTAATAAACAAACGTGATTTTTTGGGTTTCTTTTCTAGATTCTAGACGGAACCTTCATGCGCGAGTCCGACTCACACTTAGCAAATTCTTTTAAAAATAAAACTCACCAAAATTAAACAAAACAAACAGGTGTTTACCTTAGCGAAGTCAATAAGGTTATGATACTCGATGTAGTTCCCGCCGCCGACGATGAACACGACTGCGTCGGTGGGCGGCGGGTGTCGCGCGGCGCGCGCGCGGGCCGCCGCGTCCGTGCGCGCCGCGCGCGGGTCCAGCCACGTGAGCTCCGCGCCCGCCTCGCCGCCGCCCCACAGCGCGCCCTCCACTGCCACGCTCACCGGCAGCTTCTGCGCTCGTATAAATACATTAATTAGGTCTTGGACGACTAAAACCTTAACAGCCGCTGCCAATAAACAATCCCAATCCAAAATTTGCCGTTTAAGATTCACAGCTCAATTTTTTTTCTGATACTATATTGCCAATAATCAATCTCAGTAGTGAAATACTATAGCAACACGGTAAATGACAAATCGAAAAGTAGAAAACAATCTAGATTGACTTCAATCTATTTTTTTCGATTGATTATTGGCATTGACCGTAACTGCAGCTCACGGTCGCCCGGATGGTAATATCTTTCACAGGTGGCTCAGCGTTGAGTCGTAAGACCAGTGAAACCAACATCACCGCTCTGCCTGTCCCCCAGGCAGCGGTAGCAGTAAATCTGCGAAAACACTAAAAAACACTGCGGTGGTACCCACCCAGATGGCCTCTCACATATAAGAGACCTACCACCAGTTATAGAATGTTTTACTCCTTTTGAATGACGTTTAAATTCAGCTTGAGCGAAGACAACAATATGAAAATAGATTTTAAAACTGACTATGAATAAGACTGTAACAATAAAAATATAGTTGTTCAACATTATTCAACTCCCTTTCAACAAAACGCAAAGTACTCAAATTGTTTTGCATAAACTCCTCTTACAAACTTATGTAATTCCTTTAAGCTACATTCTGCTCTTTGGATCACAATTATTAATGTATCGATAATATTTTTTTTTTTTTACAAATTACGACACAGGAAACGGAATTCAAATACTCACATGTTTCTTTACAACTAAATTTTTGACGCCTTCCATAACGAACGACGAGCCCTGGGACACTAGTTTGGAGAACATAGATACTGTCTTGGTACCACCACCCTCGTATTGATTCGACATCTTAGTAAAACCTCTGTAAACAAAATAATTTTGGCGGTCATTATTCTCGTTTATATACACGATTGAAAGCATCTGATCATTCTTAACATGGAATTCTGTAATAATAACTTTGAAATAAGCAAAATATTTAATGTTCAAAATGATATTCTACCAATAGAACACAGTTGAAACGAGGTAAAAAGCATATCGATAATACAAAAAAAAAGTGCAATATAAGATAACTTACTTCCATCGTTTCATATAGGACATGGGTTTGATATCGCATTCCGCTGCCGACAACGCCGTTTCGAATTTCTTATATTCTTCTTCAGGTATCTGACTAGTGCACAGATAATATATGATGAACAGTCGCATCTTGTCTTCCGCAGTACCAGCGGTGGGGTCAGTAATAAGGTCCATTACAGCTTTGCTCTCAACACTGCTGCTTTTGCTCATAATCTTCTCTTCCAATTCAAAAAATGAATCCAATCTTCTCGACTTAATTGCGTTCAGTATTGCTAAAAAAATTATGTATCTGATAAAATGGGCTACCATTAGAATTCTGAGGCATCAAACGCATAGATTACTTATAGGTGCTTTAACAATGTAAGTTTCAAATAATCACTTTGAAAATATTATTTTATAATAATTGACAAAACTAGCTTAAAATCCTTAAAACTATCTTTCGATTTGTTTACCACTTTACTTATTTTTTAATTATTAATTTGGTGATATTATATTGCATTATCAGGGTTCAGTTTAATTTATCATCTCAATAATAATATATTTCATAATAGTTCTCATACCAGTGGCAATGGTAGTGTGCATGTCGATAAGTCGTTTTTTCTCCATGAGTTGTGGCAAGGAGTTGACGGCGTTGGTAAGTCTCTGTGTGTTATCGCTCACCATGCTTAGAGCCAGGTCACTATCGGCGTCTAGCCCCATAGAACTCTTTAATTTCTTCACTTCTGCCTCGGAACTCCTATAATTATGACGATGATGATGATTATTATGCTAACAAAGTAAAAAAATACAACCCTTATGGCCATGGCACAGGAGGTGATGAAATGAGAGGTTGAAACTTTGATGGAGCTTTGTAATTAATAAATATAATACATAATAATAACAACAAAAGACAAAACAAGGGTTAGAAACCTTCGCACATTTTCTGACCTTCACAATGTCAGATGTGAAGTTTATTTATGATTTTGGGCTGTAAATGGATTACTCAATGAAAATCATACCTGTATTTATCAAGATCTTCTTGAATAGCCTCAGCCACAGTCGGAAACGGACTGCTCTTGTGTTCCAACCAAAGTGGGTCTTTGGAGTCCAAATCACATATCCTTGTTTTCGTTTTTTGGCCTGGAACTACTACTCCTGTGCTTTCAGGCACCACCGCTCTGAAGATTTAATTTTAATAAATTTATAGTTCTATGAATATTATGTTTTAAATATTTAATCAAGAGTACTAAATATAATTATTCCGTGGTTTTGGAAATTATAATGTGATTCCAATACAATTATATTATTCTTTTTATAGCAGCATTTTATGATTGAAAATACCTTCGTTTATAGTAGGTTTAATCCCTATTTAAACAAGGTTAAATAAGGTTTATTCACACTTCTATAGTCATATTTAATGAAAATTGAAAAAATACAAACCTATTTAAGGATAGATCCAGTACATCATGTGCCAAGGCTTGATATGTCCAGGTATGATGTAAAGGAGTCGCCATATCAATATTTCGGTCCAACAATATCAGCATAGGCCTGGTAAAACTAAAAGATGCAGTTTGTCCAGTATTCCCATGGAAAAGATTATTCCTCGCATCCCAAAGATTCTCTCGCAATTTCTTGTCTAATTTTTTTGCTACCATTTCTGCCGCATTGCCTTTACTGCTTCTTATTATAGGTACATTTCCTAGAAAATAATATAAAAATACACATTATAATATTCCTGTATTTTTAAGTGACAGAGTGGATATAATAAATAACTGTTTTAGTGGAATATACAATTATTCCTAATACTATCCCAGTTATATTTTTCATTAGACAAAACAAAAAATAGATAATGGGCATTGAAAAAAAAAGAGCTGGAGAACTCTTGTTTCAGAGGCCAAGACCCACTTTGAGTTGCCAAGCCAGTGGAGTTAGTTTGATATATTGAAAAAAATAATATATTGCAATATAAATAATTGTATCATGTTACCTACCTAATGTAACAAATACAGAAAATAAGCTCTCAACAATATTGTCCATTATTGCTTCCATTTCTGTATCCTTTGTGTCACCTTTGTTTATGGCTGAAAAAATAATCAGGATATTAATTTATCTCATTTCTAAATATATTTTTTTATAGATTCAATATGAAGGTTGATTATCTTAAGCTATAGCTCATTTATTAGTATTTAAATACCACTAACCATAGTAAGATAAGGAATCAGACTGCTGATGTTTCATAATAAACAAATCATCTTCCAAGCAAATAAAGTTCAAGTACTGATCATAAACTTTGTGAATGTTCACAGCTGCATTTGATTGTATAGCCGAGGCTGCCAGATCCTCAAGTTTTTGCCTTGTGATTGGGGATATAAAGTTGAGATGATATTGATCATACACTCCATTGTCAAGGTCCTGGCATATGCGGCCAAGGTTCTCTTCAGTTGGAGCACAGAAGTAAACAGCTGGTACTTCTGGAATTGGATCTCGGTCAGAGTGGAGTTGCCTGGAATTATTAACACAGCCTTATACAATCAAATCTACAACTCTTTTTTTTATTTTACTTATTGTTTGGTAACCATAAAAATACACAAATTCAAAATGATTTGATATACTGTAATCCTTATTAACTTATAGTTTTAGCATAAAGAATATAAAATATTGGATTAAAACCTTTGAGTATAAATAAACAACCAAACACTAAATTATTGTGACACCTTTTATATGTATGTATATATACATAATATTTTAGTATTAAATATTTCTGATACTTACACATGAAGTGTCACGCCTAGCTCACGAAGTTCTTTGATTGATACAAGTGGAGAAATAATATCTTGTCCCACTCTGTCATATATTAACACTTTCCATACCGGCTCGTTTGCAGTATTCTTAGTTAGCGGTTGGTTTAGGTTGAGCATTTGCTTTAAAGCATCTGTAATTACGAAAACATAATTTCAGTATGATGATTTGTCTATCGGTCAATGTATAAGTCTCGATACTTACTTAGCTGTCGTTCTCGCAAGGTCGTCATTTTAGGTTACGAATTGCTTCTCATTCATTAAAGTAGAATATGTTGCACTTATTTAAACAATTTATGATTTAAAATGTATTTTTCATAAAAATATTTGATTTTGCATATTAGCGTAATGTCAAAATGACATTTTACGAATAACACGTAGCTCCGACGTTCCGTTAATGCAAATAGTTATGAAATAACACGTTAGATTAATTTAATAAAATGCTGTTGTAATATAAAGACGCATGACTACAAAAATATTATAAATATTGAGAAAATCAACCATTAACAATATTTTTATTTTCACATTAAAAATTTAATTTTAAAGCATAGTTTACATAGCGATTCTTACATTGTACATGGAGTGTATACCACTGTTGTAGGTACTGTTGGCAAATGAGAATCACGGCCGTAGCTAGAGGAGGGCATTGTGGGGCAATGCTCTATCTTGAAATCACAATGCCCTATCTTAAGAATACCGAAAACTAAAATACATTATTATAATTAACCCAACCAACCACCCAACAATTAATTATTACCTAATTCTCACTCATTCATGGATCTCTAAATCCAAATCCGGAAGTTCAACCATCTATTTCAGTACACGTGGTGATTGATTTAGAAGCCCTTGCTTCGAGGCCAGATCTATTCTTTTACTTCCGCCCTACTTGTAACCAATGCTGCGCTACGTCAAAATCGACTAGTTACGGCTCTGATGAGAATTTTCCGAAAAATTACAATTTTAGTTTGAAAATTTTCATTTTAAAATTCCGTTATATAAGTTTTTCGGAAAATTACACATCGCTACCAGGGAACTTTGATAAATATTGTCTAATTATCTATAAAATGTCTAGACACAGTACACGGGTGTCTCTAATAGTGATGTCGTTTTAGAAAAGACAACTTACTAGTAATTTTTAAGAAGGATTCTTTTAGTGTGATAGTTTCATGAATGAGAAGAGAGGAGAATTGCGTGGTGGACTGATGGTGGACAAGACGCGATTGCCAACATGTTCATGGTGATCACGGGTTGAAATTTCAAGGCACAACTCTGAGTTTTCGGTGTCATGTCCTAGCTCTAAAACTAAAACGGTGCAGTGGAAGGAGGTGGAGGAAACCTGCATACCATAGCGATTTATATGAATTTCTATGGTAAGTATGTAAAGTCCGCCAACCCGCACTAGTCCAGTGTCACCACGCTATAATCCACCTATTATATGGCCTAAACACTCAATCGTACTTTTGATTGTTAGAGGCCCATGCCCTGCAGTGGGATGTATATGGGATGTATATTTAGTTTAAGCTTAACTTTTGTAATAATCACTATGGTATAAACTGTAAACCATGTGGGTGTCATGACCCTCATGACCTTCCCCCTGGATCTGCCCTTGCTGTAAACTAATTTTGAAAAAAGCAACACTAGAATTTATTGCCCATTCCTTTCTACTGAAAACCGCTTTCTGAACCGGGTGGTAGACAGAGTTAAAGAATTTTATTCTATAATCGTTGGTGGTAGATAAAAAAATAACTGAATCTAAATGAACAATTTTATTGGATTCAATAAATATTTTTCCTTAGAGTATTAATAATATAGAGGGAGCGCTGGTACTTCAAAGATGTAGATAAAAATGGTGGTGCCGGGCTACCTTTTCTGCCCTTCTATTGGCTGATATTTGACAGCATTTATTTGGAAAAGAAAAATAAATTGTTTAGGACTATACCGGGTATCTCAAGACTGCTACCGAAAACGAAGCCGGGTGGTAGTTTTAGTGAATACAAACACAATGCAACTAAAATTTTAGCTAAGAATCGCGACAATTTTTAAATATCGTCATTCTTGGGTGGTAAATCCATAATTTTTGCTAAAATAATAATTTAAACTCTTTTATACTTTAGAGTCTTTATAAATAAAAGGGTTTACACTTTTATTTTACTAAAAATGTATTTACCACCCAAATACGACCATATAAAAAAAAAATTGACGCTTTTTCCAACATTTTCTGTTGCATTGTGTCTGAAGTCGCTTAAACTACCACCCGGCTTCGTTTTCGGTAGCAGTCTTGATATACCCTGTATAATACCGCTCAAACTCGTTTTAAAAGGATAATAACTAAATAATATCTTTCAAAGTTTCAAAGTTTTTCAAGACGCAAATGTATGACAGCGCTCCCTCTATATTACGAATGCTCTAAGTATTTTTCCTTTCGCCATCACAAAACTTAGAATATGACGTCATCAAAATATTACTTATAATATGAGGTTTAAAAATACGTATTGTCCTAATTCTTAAGAAATAACTACACGTTTGGTAAAATGAGTCAATGTCTTGTTATACTCGTAATTAAATAATTACCTATTTATTAATACCTATATAATATTATACGTAATTATAGTACTTTATATGTAGTACTTTTTGCAAGTGAAATCAGCCTAATGAGAATGCCTATGAACTCAAAAATACGTTGATCGCTTCATTAAAGAAATGAAAATTATAATTTACATGTTTGGCACAGATGTAGAAGATGTGCGCTCGTATTTGCATAAATTAAATGAATTGAAGGCACTTACAAACTCGTAAAGCTTATTAACCAAAGTTTCAAAATGAGCAATAGCATCATGATTAATACGATTGTTTAAAACAGTTGGGTGAATTGAATTCACTATACGCAGTTTGGATACCTACATACACATATTTTGATACAGATCAGTACATTTTAGTCGGCTAATGATACTAGTAGGGATTTTTTCCTTGCTTAGTGATTGGTATTAAATAAAATATAGGTACCGAGACCAACAGCTGAACATACATACATACATAAACTCACGCCTTTTTCCCATAAGGGGTAAGCAGAGGCGCCAGGGCACCCACATTTCGCCTTGTATGTTTCGTCCCACAATGTGATAGGTGGCGAGCCTATCGCCATATCGGGCACAAATTCCTGACTCTGGGCTGATAATAAATTGAAAAATCCAATATCACTTTGCCCAATCCGGGATTCAAACCAGAGACCTCAGCTTTGTAAGCGTACCGTAGTACAACTAGGCCACCAAGGCAGTCAGAACAGCTGAACAGTGTATAAAATAACGTACTTTTCTACATGCATTGCCGATAAATATATAAACTTATCTTCTTTTACTTAAATTCATTGATATAGTAAATAGATCGCTATTTTGCTCATTGATTTAGGCCAGAAACAGCTTGCTCGGTGTGACAGTGAGTTATGTTCTATAATTGTTTTCCTATGTGAGTATCTAAACAATTCAAAATAAAATACTTTTCGGTAGTCGATGTCTACCGGATAGCTTACTACTGTGGTTTCGCCTATTTCATGAACTGTACACGTAATAAACCTGGTGACAGAGGTACCTCCTCAGTCAAGCTGATCTCTACCGTCTACGGTACGCAATTACGTACGTCTACGTATTTTATTTGTTCATAATTTCCACTAGTGTAGCGGTAGAGTAATATAATTATTTCGTTTTTAAAGTGGTTGGAATATTCAAATCCACAAAGTGGGTGAAGTAGAATACTACTGTAAGAGGCCTTATAACTCTGTTTGTAGTTTAGTATGACAGGAAGCTATTTAAAAAACATCGCAGTTTAATTTAAGTTTGCATGAGTTGACTCTGACTGCATGTATAGGTCCTCAGTTATGATTGAAGTCAGAAGTTGTATTGAAGAATATTTCTACGTATTTAACTTAATTTGTTTGCATTTTTAGATAGTAAAAAGGTTATCTTTTAAACACTAAACGATAATGAGGAAATAATCGCAAACGATTGTAAAATACATAAGTGCAAGTCTAGAACTATTAGTGTTTTTCGTAATCGGCAGTATGCATCAGCCACAAGTGATTTCACTGAAAATTGGAATGCAGGAAACACGCAAACCTGTTTCAATGTAGTGAAGGGATTTTAATTCAGTCAAAATTCCGACTAACACTATATATTTTGTAAGACGGTTAAATTTATTAGGCGAAGTAATAGTAATGAACGTAATGGAAAGTCCTATGTTGCCTAATATGACCATCTATGCACTAACCACTATTGATTAGAATGTCCAATGAACATTTATATTCAATTACATATGAATAATTCTACGTGCATCTTCAATAACAGGAGAGGACAGCTTTTCTTAACGACAACAATATTAGTAAAATGACCAAAAACGGATCAACTTAAGGCGAAGCTTATGAATGATATTACACATGCCATGTTTTTTTTAATAATACCTATAATTGTAACATTGAATATTTTTTAGGATCTAAGTAGTACAAGAAATAACTCATGCAATCTAACATTAACAACATGTATTAATAGCTTTTTGTTGTATCAGTACTAAGTTCAAAGTATGTGGTTGTCTGTTGGTAACGGACCAGATGCGGCTGCTAATATATTCACGGTAGTCACGGGTTTTAATTCCGGGGCACAGCTCTGAATTTTCGGAGTGATTTGTGTATTAATGGTGAATCATCACGCTATATAAAGGCGAAGAAAAAAATACCGGGGAAACCTGCACACCATACCGGTTTGTAAGATGTCTTATGACTTCTAAAAGTCCACCAAACCTCATTAGACCCGCGTGGTGCACTATCTGACCTAACCCTCCTCTCAATCGTACTTTGGATTTTAGAGGTTCCTCGTGCCCTGCAGTGGGCTGATACAATATCAGTACCGACTTTAAATCAAACAATATCCTATAATTTGATTAAAATATGATCTAATTCTAGAAATGTAAAACTTTAGTATGTAATATAAAGGCTATATGAACAAAATAATTGTCCCAAAAACTGTTTCAATCTAAAGCTATATATTTTTTATAGCTTCTTTATTAAGGTACTCCTAAGGGAGACAATACTCAAAAGAGCTATAACTCTTACTTCGTTGACTTTAGAGGACAGAATGATATTTTTCTGCAGATTAGGTGAGAATAAAACGCGACTGCCAAAATATCGTGTAATCGCTAGCTTACTCGCTGATCTGTCGAGTTGACTGATTTTAATGCATTCTTAGAATCAAATATGCAGTATTTCTAGTTAAGTCATTAGATTGCTATAAAATTATCATAGATGGGTCGTATATGCCAGGTATTATTGCATTGGCGTCGTGAGCCGTCAATAACGTCGCAGACGCGGTAGTAGGTACATTTGTTGAGTGACGAGTGTCAGGGATCTGAGGAGAAAGCCGTCTGCGGAGGTCGGCTGGTGGCGGAGGTGGCGGCGGCGCGGCGGTGGCGACGACGGCGCTAGCGCACGCACCACCTCGCCTGGCGCAGTGTGCGCGCGTCGGTGAAAGGCACCATGTCGACACGCAGTGAGAACGTCGCGCGGACCGTCAGCATGGTCGGCTTGCGAATATTCCTTATTTGTGCGCTTTTGATCAACGGTTAGTTTTCTACACTCATTTTTTAAGTGAACACGCCGCATTCCCGTGTCCGAGTTGCGTGCCGATTTCTACATGGATTTAGAAAATTCACTTCGTAATCTTATGCAAGCGATCCACGGATCAATTCGTTAACTTGCTAACGTAACTGTTACGGCAAAATGATACGGTGAAAGCTATTTGCATTTGGTGGTATTTTGTTCTAAGTTTGTGTGGTACCTAAGTATTGTGTAACTTTGAATTTCCTGTAAAGACGATTCGCATGTAAGCCGTTTACACGAGTTATATCCGCGTTTGATATTGTAACGTTAAGTCGTGTTTGAAGAAAGCTCTAAGTGTTACTTCTTCATACGTGTACATAATTAATTACTCATTCGTCGAACACGTCCTTTCTTTCACTTGACATTGAGGCCTGTGACCGGTTGTATGTGATTCAGGATATTGACACTCACGTATATGATAAACGTAATGATGCAGCTCATGAATATATCTACATCTTTGTGTATACATGTAGTTAAAAATGTAACAAAATATTTATAGTAAACACGGTACAGTTTCCAAACAGAGTTTCTAGGAAAACTTCATGAATAAATAAACCAGTGTCATAATAATTAATTAAACTTTTACGCGAATATGCTGTTTATTATATAGAGTTGTCGCATACAGCTTTAAGCTTATGTTCGTGTAGCGAAAATTCGCTCAAACATTGCACTGGCAAAATACGTGGAATTAATACTTTTCGAACTTTCGAGCAATTTCCTCATTTCAGCTCTGAAGTTCTAGATGTTTTTGTAAACATTAATTATGAATTTGCAAACAAGGTGGCGTTCTGAAACGTGTAGGAACGTTTGGTCACACGGCCGATAGCTAAAAGTAATTAAAGTCTGTCAGACTGGTCAAAGAACTGGCTCGAACTGGTATCGGACCAAAATAAATATAAAATAAGTAGCAACTAATCGTTTAGACTTTTTATACACGAGGCCGAATAGTCAAGCACAGTTACGTACATAAAAGGCTGCCTATGTTCCGATATATTGACCTACTACATGCAAGTACTTTTTATCCTTATCCTTTTTGTCACATATTGTATATTACACCGCAGGTTTTTATAATATTCATTTGTTTAATCGTTGATACGGTAACTCGTTGTTATTGATGCTCAATGCAACAGTACGACCGTGGTAAACCGTCTTTATAAAAAATATCTATTCTTCTAACGTTACCTTCATGCTTAACATTTGAATGCGCGACAGGTTTTGGCTGGCTTTGTGTGTTAAATTTTAAATACACTTTGTTTTTGATATCAAGGAACACCTAATGTTTTTAACTAAGGTTTCCTTATGCATAGGTGCTAAAAATAACTCTCGAACGTTGTTTATATTTGGTATCAAGTATATAAAATTTTACGTAATACACTTTCTCTTTTTTGTTAGACAATAGGCACCGAATGCTAATTGATACCTAATATATGTGAAAGTATCTGTTAATGATATTTGGCAAGAATGATATTATGAGAATTCATAACCAAGTTAGTTTCTTTATAAATAGTTAGTTGTATTTTATAGAAATGTTTTACGTACAAACTAATGGCCTGAAGAGCCAATTATTAATTTAGCTAATGTGCTATTAGGTAATAAAATATAAATGGACGTACGTGAGTAACAGGGTATAACGACATTGATTACGCATTTTCGCTAAGTTATTCTCGAAACATCATTTAAATACGTTTAGTTTATGTTCGAGGAGTCCATTTTACATTAAATTTCCCCTCGCAGATAATACGTGACTTATTTATTCATCTCGCTGATCTCTTATTCGATTTTCAGGTAGCTACCAACAGAAAGATAAGGAAGAACAAGAATTTGTTTGTCCCGAAGGCACGCAAGGTAATGGGAATTTTGCTGATCCAGCCACTTGCAGACGTTTTTATCAAGTAAGATTTGCAATTTAGATACTCCCTTAAACGATGAATTTGTTGATCGTATTTTACAAATTCTTATTAACACAAACACCGGTATAGTTCATTGAGAGCATTTTTCCATTACTACTACTACTACTACTATACTACTACTAAATGTATTACGTAAAATAATAATGGGGTTATGCTTTTATAGTGCTTTTTATTGAAAATGAAAATGAAAATAATTTATTGAATCCATTAAAATGTTCAACATCGTTTAGATTCAGTCATTTTTTTTTATCTACCACCCGGTTCGGAAAGGGGTTTTCACTAGAGAAGAACGGGCAAGAAACTCTAGTGTTGCTCTTTTCAAAACCAGTTTACAATGTAGTGATTATTACATAATTTACAAGTTGGTTTAAATCAGAACATTTTATTAATAATTTGTTGTAAATTTACAATAAATATTTTTAATACGAATATGTTTACGTTATAAATATATTTACGTTATATTGTATTTGAGAATAACGTTATTAATTTGTGTATCACAAGTCCCATTAATGACTAAATTTGCTATAACTCCGTAGGTATTATATAAAAACCAGTTATGTCTGCTAGTATTATATAGCAAAAAAAGTGATAAAAAACGAATCATTAGATAAAAATTCGGATGACTATTAATCGGTCAGTAGGTGGCTATGTTAGTTGTGTAAGCTATTGAGGAAGTTTTTTGGCATTTAAATTGCCATTTTAGTATGGACTGATTAGTTGGACCAACCAGTCTCTAGTACCACAGTGCTAGAGAACCGGTAGTTTCTAAAACTGGAGTGAATCTTTGAGACAATAAGGTTGAACTGCCTAATCCAGTTTTATTTTCGTTTAATTCTTAGGTGTGCATTTTATAAAAAATACTTTAATCTTATCCCTTAGATATATATCCCAATATTATATTAGACAAGTTTTTAAGATGAACCCATTAAATACCGTGGCAAAAGATCGTCCAGTTAGATATATCAAATAAATTGAACTCATACTTTGGTATGCTGAGTAAATATTATTGAGAATATTGGTATTTTGTCTCCAGCGGTCTTCGGATTTCTACGGCTTTTTTGTTATTCATATAAACGTGTCTTTATTACTTATGCCGGCTGAATGCTAATACGCACCAGAATGCGCTGCAAAAATGTGCCGATTGTAAAATATAACACAGCGGCGTACCTATGTGTATTAATGACGTTTTGATATTGCTATAACATGAAACTAATACGTGTTATTACAACAATCGAAGGGATTTTTAATATCTAGATCAATTAAATTAGTTGATTGAAACCAGTTCTTATTAGCTCGCCCTTCACAAAACCTGAGTAAAAATTATCAAGATGGCGACATTAGCCGCGTTAGTGTGACTTAGGTGGTCTGGGTAAAATTATAAATTTCTAATTTCCTTAAAAGCTATCCTACAACTGTATGTATTCCGAGAGCTGGATTTAGAGGTTTTTATGTATGTAAATAAGTTAGTGGGGTGGTCTGCTGGTAACGGACCAGATGCGGCTGCAAACATATTCACGGAGGTCGCAGGTTCAAATCCAAGGGCACATCAATGGGCACACCTCTGACTTTTTGGAGTCATAGGTATATTAAGACCACCATGCACTACAACGGTGAAAGAATACATTGAGAGGGAACCTGCGTATCATAGCGATTTCTAAGAATTGTTATGCAGCATGTTGGATTATATGGCCTCACCCCTCTCAGTCATACTATCGATTATAGAGGAGACTCGCACTATGTAGTGGGACGTGTATGGGCTGATAGAGAATCAGTTGATGTGAGGCATGTCGACAGTACTGAACTTTATGAATCTAACTCAATCTGTCATACATGAATTGAAATGTTATGTTTTCTTACTCATTTTAAGGAAGGTTTGGGATATCTGCATGATAATATCCATAGGGATGAAATAAGCGTATCATCACAAGGTTTCTAATGTTATGCGTGAATAATATTATTTCTAGTAGTTTAAATTTTATTAAACCTGTTGACCTAATATAATTGATGAGTTATCGTGGTATATAGATGCGCCCGTGTTTCTCGCTAGTTATATGCTTATTGTTGATAGTAAGTAATTACATGTTGATTACGGGCGTGAGCTAATAAGTTAATAAATTGCTAATTAATTGCCAGTTTCATATTTATAGTATTTACAGCCCATATACGTCCCAATGCAGGGCACGGGACTTCTCTAACATCGAGAACACGATTGAGAGTCATGCCATATAGTCCATGCTGACTTAGTGTGGTTTGATGAACTTTACATACCATAGAAATTCTTATGGAATGCAGGTTTCCTCAGGATGTTTTCTTTCATCGCAATAGAGCGTGGTGATAGGCTGTCAATACACACCTGACTTTGAAAATCAGAGGTGAACATGTTGGCAGTCGCGTATGATTCTACCACTAAGCCACCACGCACTCCCGTAATACATGCATTATCCATTTTAAAATGTCATCCGGTACATATAAGGTATATTCAGACCAGACTAGACAAAGATAGATTTAATAAAAAAGAGAGAGAGGGTGCAGAGATGTTGGACGTAAAGGAAAACAAGAACGACTAAAAATTATAATTGGTGCTAAGACTAGAGAGATGATGTAGATAAAGAAGTTGTACAAAAAATTATGATTTTAGCAAGCTTTCACAGAATAGTAACTGTTTTTTTACAATGACAGTGCACAGGGCATATTCCCACATGGAACTTAGAAAAATGTAACCTTTATAAAAATATTCATAATATATAAACAAGCAGCGTATATTTCGCGCATAAAAACGTAAGTTTCCTTTTTTTCGTATGTAATAATGTAGCCCCGCGTGACTGCCTCTCGTGGGATTACCGTGGAGTTTATGTTACGTCGGAGAAATTGGGCGGATTCAAAAATAAAAATGGCCGACCGTAGTCGTTACTAATATGAACCTGTATGGCTAAACAGCCTACACACAGAATGTTTGAAAATATCATATAAGAAATATCCCTTTTCTTTATATGTTTGTTCATTATTTATTTAAATTGAAGAGCTATATAATAACGTTGTAATGTCGTTTTCCGTTCCTCTCTCATTTTGTTATTAAAAAGCCGTAATAAAATAAATATAGTAAATAGGGGGATTGCATCTTATATAGAGTATAAATTAATAATATTTCTAGTTTGATTCTTCTGCAGCTTTCATTGTACTGACCGTTCTAAAATTATTGTGTAATCTAAGTTGTCTAAGTTACTAATTTATTTTATGTTTCTCTCGTGGTGATATTGATATGTTTTACTTAATGTTTAAACTGTTAAAATTATTATTTTTTATTATAAGAACAATTATAACTATTCGACATTTGTAGTAACTAAACATAAATAACATAAAAAATGCATGTCTTGCATTTTGACTCTTGATCTAAAGTTTGTACTTTTAACCAAACTCATTCATATTAATGATAGCTATTAAATGGGCGGAGTTTACTCGTTTTATTGCGAAATTGTATCTTACTTCAGTATAGGGTCTGTGTAACAAGGTCGCTCGGACGATTTAATGACATTACTTTGATCACGTTTTTAGTGCGTCGATGGATACCCGTACTTGAACAGATGTCCCTCTGGATTGTATTTTGATGATATTAGCAAGTACTGTACATTCAAAGCTGAAGCCAGATGCGGCCCCATTTCCACAAGTGAGTATAATTATAATGTATAAAATATTTTAATGCCTTCTTAAACAAAATAAGAAAGTTCATATTTTCTTACGAAACGGGCAAGTTTTACTTTTATATTTGATGCGTAATTTTGTTGCGTGTAACAATAAAGTTGTTATTTATTAACCTTTAATGCCTTAAAAACACGTTGAATCAATGGAAGTTCTTGGATTTTTTTATTAACGCTAAGCAAAGTGATTGCATTGCATCTGATGATACGTGAAGCCCTGTCAAAAGAGAGCATCAACTCGTGACGAAGGATTATATCACGCTAGTCGCTGTAATTATATTGGCCTGACAAATGCAACAGTCGTTAAGCCGTCTCTCTAGAAACTAGGGCGGTCTTAAAATTCTGACACCAGACTGACCAATGGTCATACGACATGAATGAATAGCAATTTGTTTTGAAGGTTTAAACATTTCGTCACACGTAAAACATAGTCGCTAGCCACTGGCAGAATCTAATCCGTTGGACATTAGCCGTGGTTTATACAGTTGTTTAGGTGCTCGTTTCAAGTCTCAGCTTAAAATTTGTCCGCGAAAGTTGCGTAACACAATGCCAAAACATTGTGTTTTCATTGTATTAAGAAATTTGTAATTTCATTTATAACTTCAGAATTTTATTCTACATTACAACAATAAACGCGCCGTCGATGGCTTAATACAAACTTTTAGCATTTTAATAATTTGTTCATATTTTTTTATAATATTATTTGGTAGTCGAAGTACATCTCGCTTTACCAAAGAATACTTTTTAAAAATAATGTTTTTATTTAAAAATAACGAATATGTTTTTTATTAATTAGCGCCAGCGCCAGTGACGGAAGCACCTACAGATTTGGCCACAAAATGCGAGCCTGCGGATTGTCAACTGCCATATTGTTTCTGCTCGAAAGATGGCACGCTCATCCCAGGGGGCCTCGACCCAGAGGAGGTAAGACTTATTTATTTTGTTACATTTGCCTTCTTCTTTAAGGAAAAATTGTTTGACATACCAATTTAAATAAAAGTGTTGTTAAATTGTAGATTCTTTGTCTGTACCATCGAACGGTCGAGACGTCATGGCTTTTTCAGATTTACATTTTGGAAGTGAATCTTCTTTATCGACGTATAAGAGAAATTTTATAGCAATGTAAAAAAATGTACACATTTTTCCATTAGGCGCCATATTCATTTGTATCCATGTCTATGAAAATAAAAGCCTTTTGCTAAATAAATTAATGCAAACTTTATTTAACCAATTTCTGTATAGTTGTAAAGAGTAGATCATTTAAAAAAAAAGATGTCATAAAGAAGTTTCACTTCTTATGTGTGTACGCTATTATACGTAAACACACATTTTATTGTTTTTTTTTATTATGAAGAAGTTCTAAAATAGACCAATAAGCATTGTTCGCTTGGTTTCCTTTTTTATTGAACACATTTCGGTACATCGCTCCTTGTCGATTTGAACTCCGGTACCTGTTGGCCGTGAACCAGTCGACGTGTTATGTGTGATCCTCGTTTTTCATTTAACTGGTGATTTGTTAGGCTAAGCCATTAGGTTTGACATCGGAATTTGCATTTTCATATAGAATTATGTTCATATTCATGTTTGCTTCGTTTTAAGACTTGAATTGCTCAACAACCTAATACATAATTAGGACGACAGTAACCATGAATATTTGCCTTTTAAAATAAAACACTATAAAAAAAGGAAATAAGTATTTTACAGGCGTTTTGTCTGATCGATGTTTTCCGCGAATTCTCAGTATGTTATTTCTTGTTAGTTGTGCGTTTTGCAGTTATTTGTAAGAGTGAAGGCGGAACTTATTGGATAATTACCTTGGCCCGTGTATTATGAAATGTTTGTCTCAAAGACGTGTTTAAGCTCCGTCGTAAAATCAATTTATGTAATATACTTCAATATGGTTTTAAGTGTTTGCTTTACGCGAATCCTAAATTTTGAAGCCTGTTTAGCCTTCGGCCGTAAATACCTTTTTATAACGAGCTCATAATACTACAAAAATGTAGAGTAGGTATATTATACTCCCAAGTAGAGCAATAGAATGTATTTGTTTGCCTCCAAAAAGTCAATGTGGCTTGATACAATTACATAAAATTTTATGCATTTTTACGGTCATTTAAGAGGACCAAAACGAAATGCCGCCAGAGCAGTTTTGTCGTAATGATGTTTTATAGACAATTGTATTTTAAATTGGTGATATATTATATTTAGTACACGATATATCCATCTGTTTCAGTAATATTATAAAAATAGAAGAACAAAGATTCGTGTTATGAAGTAACAGCAAAGTAAACATAATTCAAAGAAAGAGTGAATTGAACATATTACGTAAAACAACGCATTTTTATTTGTTTTAACAAATGGAGGAGGTGCGCTGGTGTGCCGCTTACTTGTAATTGCAACAGCTGCTTCCTGTATATTATTACAAATATTTATTTAACCTACAATCATTTGTCTCTTGTGTTCAATGATTACACGTCGCAGTATGACCTTTAGTAAATTCCTCCAAAGGTCTCTCAATGGATCTAAATTCACAAATAAAAATTAGTTAGGCTGAGTTGTATTAAGTAACTTTGCTCTTAACTTTAACTTCGAGGACGGGAACCCCATACATTTGGCACCTAAAATGTATGCCGGTAACATGGTTTAAGTTAAAGTTATGGTCAAAGTTACGGGGGTTAAGCAGGCCTATATTTTGGATAACTTATAGACAATTAATGATTTGTTTGCAGACGCCACAGATGATATTATTGACTTTCGATGGCGCCGTCAATTTGAACAACTACGAGTTATATAAGAAAGTGTTCAACGGTAAAATCAAGAACCCCAATGGCTGCGCGATACGCGGCACGTTCTTCTTGTCGCACGAATACAGGTGAGATTAATTACTCATAAATGTCATATTTATCGACTTCAAAACGCAGAGTCAATTATAAAGTCTAACTAAGGACAATCTTTGTTATAACAATCTTCAGCTAGAAGAAGTTTACTGCAGAACAATAACCTCAAACTATATTAAGCTTAAACTTCTTTAATTGTATTTTTAATGGTCGTTTTATTAATTAATTTAAGTGTAATAATAAAAAATAAAGCATAAATATTATGTTCTAATTACGCGTTTGGATTATTTCTATATCAGTCGCCAAAGGCACATTTTAAAATAACTAGAAAGTTATATAGAAATAGTATAAACTGTTTAGTTTATATAGTGGTTCGTGCTCACGTTCCAGCTTTTAATAAATGGACGGCTGTCTGTTATTACGTCCACGATCATTTTGGGGACGCGAACAAAAGCATAAAAGTAACAATGCTCGACGAGGCCCATGTCATTAAAAGTTTTCAGTACAACGGAATATAATTGGATTAATCAACACGCTTCGTTTGTTACAAGAATAAAAATAATAAATATATTAAACAGTTGCGACGCTGCCATTCGTCGTTTGCTCATTAAAATAATGATACCAACATAGTGTTCATAAAATGACATTTTGGAGAGTGAAACTGTATAAGTTGTACGTAAGTTATCCTTGAAACTTGAGAGCCGATGTATATTCCTATCGCACGTGTTGAAAATGATAAAATTGGTCGTATTGTAAATATAACTAGCTATCAACGTCTGCTTATTAGCTTTGAACATGCATTTATTAATATAAAGCACGGATTTAATAAATGGTATGTTACCGGCGCTATTTTAATTTGTGGGCTTAGTATTTTGAATATGAAACGAGGATCTCGTTAAAGTGCTATTAATAACCTAATTTAATAAATAAATGACGCGTTATTACTTATTCGTAATTTTGTTTCGCAATAGAAAATTAATTGGCTTGTAGTAATAATTTTACTAAACACGATACATTACATTTTCGTGGAAAAGTAAAAAGCATTATTCAGTAGATTTTATGATTTGCTTGTAGGCAAATTTCAGTTAGTATTTCTGTTCTAAATTCAAAATATCTTCAGGTTAAGCAGGCCCACAGCTGAACATAGGCTTTTTCGAAAGATTTCCACAGGGTCTTAATTTTTTTATTCTTTCAGCAACTACGTCATGGTTCAAACTCTGGCACACGGTGGTCACGAAGTAAGTGATTTATACAATATTACCGTTATAATAAGACTCGCTTCGTAAGCGGTAAACTTTTTATCTCCTTCGAATTGCGTGTTGTTTTATTGTATATGGGATTATCTTACGAATTTATGTCCGTTTCGTATATTGCTCGATACACATAAACAGTAAAGTTTATCATCCTTTTCTACCATTGTGACATATTAAGCTTTATTTTATATCGTGGCACATATTATTGAGTTATTTGTATTTTCTTTCCTGTTTATTTAATTTTGCTAAATTTAATATGTAATAATTCCTTCAAGAAATACAATTTTAGATAAACTTAATAATCGTCCAATCATTTATTTATTTCGTGTTTTCGAATGAGTAGAGTTCACTAAAACATAATTATTATACAGTGCTATTACAATAAGCAGCATAACTCTATAAAAATATTTCACCATTAGATCGCGACTGGCACCGTGTCCCAGCAACAAGGACTGCAAGATAAGGGTTATGAAGAATGGGCGGGAGAGATGATCGGCATGCGTGAGATCCTCAAGAAGTTCGCTAACATCTCTCGGTCGGAGATCGTCGGCGCTCGCGCACCTTTCTTAAAGCCTGGCAGAAATACTCAATTTAAGGTAATTTACATTTACTTGTTACTACATTTAGTATATGATGTCTCAAAATGTTAAATAATGTTCCATACACATGAAAAGGGGAAGCTGGTAGGAATCGAGTTGTATGATGGTTCGCCAATGCCAATTCGTTCTTTTCTTTTCGGAATAATGAATAAATTGAATCAGGGAATCAGATGTATACATGATTATTGTTGCTTGATAGTAAGAATATAACCTTATTTTAATGTTAACTATGTAATATGCAAATATTAATGACCTTTATTTTTGACCCAATAAGTTCTGAAAGCTTAATTCTGTAAGCTTGCTGCCGATTTCTATGCTCGCAAGTATACGTTTTGCTTATTCCCTAAGATTCCATGCTTTTATAATATTAAATAATTTATTAATATAATAGCGTTCGTTGTACGACCATGAATACAGGTATTGGTTTACATTCTGATATGTTAGTTTCGTGAAAATTTTAAAATGTAATACTAGTTTTTTAATCTCGTGTGTGTTATGTGACGCGTCGCGTGCGGTTCGAAATTTAATAAAAACACATGTAGTGCTTCTTGGTATCCACGCTCATAGAAAAATATCCGTTAAAGTTATACATTTTTCAATTTTCTTATAAATTGTACAACCAAAAATAATAAACGTGGGGTTTTAATTAAAAATGTTATTTCAAAATAATTGAAACTATATTTAAAATAGATTCAACATCATAATTAATTTCTTTATAAGCTTGACGCCGCGCCGTTAGATTTTGCTACCGTTCACACATTTTCATCGATATTCGAACTTGACTTTAAAAATGTAAATCATTGTAACGTTATGTATGAATTTTCGATACTTATCAGTTACCACACGTCCCAACTACGCGAAGATATTTCAAGCTCATTGATTCGCGCATATTACTAGCACATTTTATGTGCTTTGCAATATGTATTGAAACAATTTTACTATCCAAAACACTTAAAGATTTCGGAGTAGTGATAAGAAGTTAAAACGATTCTGAAGATATATCCATTATTCAAATAACTTGAAACAAATCAGTAAGTTCGGATTTATGACATGTCGCTATATAATAGTACTACAGAGGAGACTTCAAACAAAATATTTAATTAGTGAAAATAACTTCCTTGCTCTACCGCAATTTCAGTTTTATCTCTATCACTTGCACACAGTTACACTATCTTCTCTCTCACTTTACTGATATCCCGCGTACCTCACATGCGCCCAAATTTTGTTTGGGAAGTCCATTCTAGTTTAATATCTCAATGTTGACAATTTACCTGCTTCCATAGGCCGTCTCCATGGTGAACAAATCTCGACATATTCTCACACGTCCCGTATTTTCTCATTTTAAGACTCGCTTGACAGACGTAATTGTCAGGTAACGTGTAATATATTAAAATAAAAATTGACGGGTGTCAGTGAAATGTTAGCTCGTCGGAGCAAAAGTGAAGATTCTCGTTTGTTATCTAACGAATGTAACACGCAATCAGTTAATACTGACAGTTAGTTCACACGGTTAGAAATTGTACTTTCCATGATCGTATTTCTTGCAAAAAGTATGAAGTATTTTATTGTTACATAACTTAAAATCTTATAAAATGGCAAAGTTCAATATTTTGCACTCTCTTGATTATTTTATTGGACTGTATGCAGACTGTATTGTGTAAAACTTTATTTAAAATTCATCATTAGGTAACTCGCGGATATTAAAATATTTTTGTCAGTTGTACTGTCGATTATTTTCTTTATTTATTTTAGAAATTGGCCTTATTAATATTTGATACAGAATATAATATAATATAAGAATTTTATATTTAGATTACGTTCATTCAAAATTCATGTATCTATGCATACTGACATTATTATAAATGATTTATCAAATTATTTATTGCGTATTGTGCAAACATTTAGAGACTACATACATATATCAAATATATACCGTATTTGAACGATATAAACAACATTTCATGTCTAGGTGTTGTAACTGAGCATTGCTTGTATTTTGCAACAAAACTTGGTGCGTTACCTTAACCTTCAAAGCTATTTCTGTGCGTTATTTAGTAATTCGTTCTATACATTATTATTGCTCATGTCGTACCTTTGATTCCATCATTTAGAGCATGGACGGACCCTTGGGACTACCAATACATATAAAATCGAAGCCCCTTTCATTCGGCCGGACTGTCCCTTTGACATTCATGTTAAGGGTTAACGATTAGGGGTCAAGGCACTTACGCTATGCGTTGATGTGAGAATACACGGGCACAGTGAATGCGAATCAGTTTTGCAATATAAGCAGCGTCCGAAAAATTAAGTAGCCGAACATTCTTGATACTGTTTGGCCAATTTATGTATCTTATATTGAGATCTAGGCATTAAAATAATTTGATTTTATTTCTTGCTTGTGTATGCTCTGATCAAGAGTCTGTATCAGTCAATATACTGCAGAGCCCGGTCCTCCTCTAACGAAAGTACGATCAAGATAATTATTCTTAATTTTTAATGACCTACTAAACATTATAATTTGATTTTGACACAATATTTCGAAGGTTTACATACTTTAATAATGCTCTCGACGTGTCCGATCATTTGGAAAGAGAAATCTCTGTATACACGTGTTGTTATGTAAACCTGTGTTTTAAAGGATTACTTCCCTTTCAAGGCGGCTTTACATTACAGTAAACAGGGTGTTCCAGCTGTCCGTGTCACGTGTAATAGCTCTCTAAGCCTGTGACGTAGTTGAGTGCTAATGGTTTGGGTGTGACGTGTACAGGTATTGGAGGACTTCGGGTACATTTACGACAGTTCCGTGGGCGTACCGCCGTTGCCGATACCCGTGTGGCCCTACACGCTCGACTACAAGATCGCACACGAGTGTAAATCTGGCACCTGTCCCACTAAATCTTTCCCAGGTGAGTGACTTGAAAAATATTTTTATGAAAATCCGGTAACTTACTGATTCTATTCCCATACCGAAACAAATATTTGTACAACCTAAAAATATTTATTTCGGGCGTGGGTGTTGTGACACCAGAAAGTTTCATAGTTTCTGATACCAACGTTATAAAACTGAGTCAGTGTTAGTGTGATTATACGTGTGTTTGTTGGGTGTATTTTTTGATCACAGTAAATAATGCGTTATGTTAATAAACATGCCTTGTATATGTAAATATACAAGCCTTATTACATGCCATCTACGAATGCTATCAACAGGAAATGATACACCTTGTACCTATTTAACTAGTTGCTAGAGTAACTGCTGCATTCAAGCAACCTTCCATCCAAGCAACATTAGATCGAAGTTATTTATCGAGGCAAGAAACGACCTTAAAGTAAATAAGCTATTTCATACTGTTAAAGATAATTGCTTAAAAATTCCGCGTACAACAATTATGTTCCCACGTACAACCTGTGAATGGATTAGACACTAAAACTCACGACAAAATCGCGTTAACAAAACAATGCGGCATGAGTAAATCGTTTTAAGCTAATTATACAACCGTATTATTAAAACAAACTTGACTTTTACCTGTTTTTAAGCAGTTAACACACAATACGTGGTAGGTTGCTGGTATGCAAGCTGCCTTATGGTATTACTGCTTTGCTATTCTGCCACCAAGCACCAGTGTAAGCACTTTTGTGTTCCGATTTGAAAGAAATTGTGGCTAGAAACTAAGCGTTAAGTAACATCTAAAATCTCTGGGTGAAATTTGCAGTGGAATGGCAATGTTTAAGTATAAGGACTGATTAATGTTGATTCTGAAAATGGGCAGGCGTGAAGCTTGCCATCAAACGAGCGTTTTGTTAGTCACTGCCTACCACTTTTGATTTCGACACAGGAATTTCGCTATTGTCACAAACTTCCTTCAAGAATTTTCACGTCAAGTTGGAGGCGGCCTGCACTCAAATTAAAAATAATAATAAATGTCTGTTTTCGCAGGATTATGGGAAGTTCCGTTCAACGCGCATTACGTGGAGTCGTTCGAAGGTGGTCACTGCCCCTACCTCGACCAGTGCGTGTTGCATAATCATGATGCCGATGAGGTGAGAATATTTTATTATTTAACCGTAGCACAAGGTCAAGTGTTTGGTGAGTGCGTCTGTAAATATGAAAAATCGTAGAGTACAACTGTACTGTACTGCAACTGCCGTAGACAGCCGTAGTTGTATAGGTTATTGTTCGCAATTGTTTCTATTGAATGAAATAGAATATGTCGAAACATTGATCTAGTAGTAGAATGTATAACGAACGGAACGCAGGCTGTAAATCAAGAATTTCAACATACCAACTCTAGGATTTTTGTTCGGAACTCGGTTGTTTTGTCACGGTAATGACAGACAGGGGGGCAAATAGTTTAGCAAAATCCATCAAAATAATTTTGGTTGGTAATGGTGCGTGCTGTGGGATATAAACTCGAGGAAAAAAATATAAATAGTAAAATATAGTTTGATGCTATTTCGCAAACATACATATTATGTACATATATACCAGCCTCCCTGGATGGTCGCAATAATTATGCCGGTCAGTAAAGCCAGTAAGGTATAGTTGTTTTAAGGTCATCGTGTTGTTGTTCCAAACATTTTCATAGCGTTTTACTGCTTTTGGGACTTTGTGTTGTTTTAAACTTTGGACGTTAGGTGCGGTTTATGTTTTATTATGTGTGAACTATATCGAACTTTCTGAATGCATAATATATTTTTAATTATATTGTCTGCCTCTGTAGCGTTGTTGGTTAGAAGTCGGCTGAGAAATGAGAGGCCGCGGGTTCGATTCTCGGACCGAAACAAACATTTGTGTGGACCACATCTATTTGTTTTGGATGTGGATGTTTGTGAGACCGAAATGTTTCTCGTAGTTCCTGATACCAACGACACAAGACTCGATCTTATTGTGGGGGTAAGACTATGTGACTGTTGGGTGTCTTTATTTATATAATACAATTTCGACTGTGATATATTAACAAATATAGATGGCATGCATAACCGTTAGCAGAGTCATAAATGGGACTAGATATTGCTTATTTGTATATTTATATGATAAAAATTTTTTTAGTTAAGAAATACAAACACATGTTATTTGCCAACATGCCATATCAGTCTTCTAATCTTACTTTCATTGGTAAGCAAGGTGCAAGTTGACTTTCTAAATAGAAATTAAATAGCCTTTAACCTGTTAAGCATATTTGTGGATAAATCAAACGTGGTCAAAGAGTAGGCACTAACTTAGTACCTACTCTTTGAATAGAAAGTATTCGAAACGTATGTTATAAGTTCGCACATAAAATTGAGAGTACAAAATGAATGTAATTATGAAGTAAAAAACCTGGGGAAGTGCGAGTCGGACGTATTTATATTTCCTTCGCATGCACCGTTCCATACCAGTGCACTAAACAGCTTTCGTGTTAACTACCATTTTTCGAATATTATTCGGATTTATACTTGTAAGTATTCTATGAGATTTTGTTTCTTGTTAAATTTCATGATTCGAGGCAAATATTAGGTATAAGTTTTTTTGAAAGCCATATGGACAATAAAATCATTTGACATTTAATAAGAGGTAAATTTTTCCTTTTTTTGTAAACGGAGCCCTAAAGAGTGATAAAATGTTATCCAGTATCAAATCTAGCAATAATATTCGAATTCAGTAAAATGTAAGAGTCTGAAGGTTTACTGGAAATTATTTTATAACTGTACGTACTTATTTAAACTATTGTGTGTTGACCTACTGATATTATTCTATCTCCCGTTTCAACTAAATTAATAAAGCTTATATTGTAAACTTTCTAGAATATGTCTTTGAATTGTCTCAAGCGCAATGTCAATCATGACATTTTCATATATGAAAATCGTAGATGAAAATACATTTTTTAAGTCAAGTTAGCAATGATATAGAATACAAAAATTACTCTTTCAAATTAAATATCATTTTCAATGTCTTATAAAAGAAAACATGTTCTAGCTTTATTTTTAAGTATTTATTTAAAAGTTATCTCCAATTACATATGTTTACTCAGGGAATTTCAAAAATAATTGGAATTTGTGTGTATAAAAAAATATTAAACCAGCAATATGTGAAGTGATTTCATGATTTTTCTGAATATCCCACTAATTAACTAAACCTCTATGAAAACCAATGGGGATACTCGTATTTCGCTTAGTTTAAGAACGAACGAATGAAAATACGAACGCGTTCAGGAGTGAATGACCTTTGATTGCGATGTTCGGTTTGATTAAAATTTTGTTGATGGTTCTTTTTTGCACGCCACTTATTTGAAGCCCGTGCATTGAGTATTGGGAGTTAAATTTGAGTTAATGATCCGTTTTCGCAGGTATTTGAGTGGCTGCAGGAGGATTTCAGCCGGTACTACGAGCAGAACAGGGCTCCTTATATGATGCCCTTCCACACCAACTGGTTCCAGATCAAAGAACTTGAACTCGGTCTTCACAAGTTCTTGAGATGGGCGGCGGACCTGTAAGTATATACGCTTGTTGTATAGGCTATATTTTTCACTAGCTCTTGGTAATACAAACACTGACAATAACGTTAGTTTTTGTCGAAAACTAGCATCCCTCAGTAATTTATAATTAAGTTATCACCTCTTTATTAAACTATTATCCAATATTACAAAAATGTCCAACACAAATAGCGTTATATGAAAATCTTCCCCATATCTCGATTAAGTTAATCTCTGGCAAATGTCGCATTTCCTGCTCCACGGTCCATGCTTTATGAATTTCCTGTTGGTCCGTCACATCCCGGCGAGCGGGGAGAAAACTAATAATGCCCATATTAGTCTGACGTTGCGTTGTGTTGACGGAACGCTCCACGCCGCGCCGCTTATTGTTGCCTTTCGCTGACTCTCACGCACTGTGTATTTTCTCCAGTTGCGATAGTTTTATTAAAATATTATATTTAGTCACGTGAGACTTGTTTTACTAAGAATAATTTCATAATAGGGTGAGAGTAATCTTAGATAAGCTTAGAACAGTTATTAAAGTTTCAATAACTTATTTTCTAAGGAATTTGTAGCAAAGTTGCTATTTAAAAATATGTTTGTTAATAAAGATAGAACACCACATAAATCTACATATCACTTATTATACGTGCTTAAAATATTTCATGACCTTGTAGAACTAGCATAAAAATCTTCGTTTTCCTTTACAGCAAAGACGTATGGTTCGTAACAATGACGCAAGCGCTGACCTGGATGACGGACCCTCGTTCAGTGAAGTCCCTGAACAACTACGAGGCATGGCGCTGCGACAACAAGGATCTACCGCCCGCGCCCTGCAACCTGCCCAACAAATGCGCGCTCTCCTTCAAACTACCTGAGAGCAACTTCACAGACACCAGATATATGGAGACCTGCAGCGAGTGTCCTAACCAGTGAGTAATTATACCAAATAATGTAGATATTGGCCAAATATCTATATATCATATAGCCTATATTCATAGGTGACAATGCCTAATGAGGACTCAAGTGTCGATAAATAACTATATAAGACCACAACAGATTTAAAACACCACTGTGGTGCTTCATGTATGTCTTGTCCAATAGCTTAGAACGGAGGATAATACCTTACAGCTCTATATTTTGTCACTCACTTTGTTGCTAAAAGAAGTATAGTTATTTTTTATTTTTAATTAATATCGATGTTGATTGAAGACAAGATACCTAGTGTCTTTTAAAGGCTCGTCGACCCCCGCTCAGTTTCAATTCTTTGCGCGCCGCTGTTGATTCTGGCTGACGGGAGTTGAAGTGGTGGGTCTCTTAAAAACGCCACCAGAAGACAAGAGATCAGGGATGCCCATAAAAAATTACAATGTTTAACGGCTCACTTACATTACTTTAGCGTTGATTTCGGTGACAAAAAAAGCGGGAAAATTACCACTGAACGTATTCACAAAAAATACCTGTCAAGTACAAAACGCCTTACAATAGTAAATACAACGTCTATTCGTAGCATATTACGTGTAAAAGACTCTTTATTTTTTTCTGTACCTACTTTCGTATTATGTTCCCTTCATTTCATTTCGAATTATTCTAGTTGCGTTTATTCTTTATAAAAATAATATCGGTAAGGTTTGAATGGAGCGGTTGGCGAAAAAAAAATTGCCGATGCCGAACGTACAATACTTTTCTGATCCAAAATACTTTTTTTTAGTTTTACGTGAACTGGGTCGCTTTCAAAACTTACCTTATCGACCCTCTTCGAAATACACACAAAATACACGTTGATGGGTCAAACTTAGACTTCCTTTTTACTTTGTTAAAACAAACTCGTTGTATGAAATTACTGAGTATTATAATATATTGTAAAATATAAAGTAAAAAAAAAAACTTCACTACTTCGATATTAAACACGTAACAAATATTTTTCTAGAACTAACTTTGATCCCTTTATCTATTATAATATACAATTTCAATGTGTATTGTGAATTTTCAACCAATATTCGAACCTTTGAATAGCGAATAATATATAAAAACCAATAAGTGTGTTCAACAAAGTCAATTTAGTATAGAAAATTACTAGTAAAGTAGAAAAGTAATAAGGTGTTCTTTCTGTATAATACCTATTCAATAATAAACACTTTTTGTACCCGAAAATGTCAGACTGTAAACATTTGTAGAAAGTTGCCTCGGTAGGGAATTGAATCCGCTATCTATAGTTTCTCAGCAGCGAGTAGCATCCTGCGCGCAGCAGATAGCTGGATTCGGACTCCGGCTCAACTAAACAAAGTCGTGGTTTATTTTTTCACCGAGTTAAAATGAGTTTTCTAAATAACAAGTTGATATTGCGACGCAAAAGTTAATTTAAATTTCACGCCGCTGTAATAAATGTTTTCCTTCCTGTGCAATTACTTAGCACTATTTTTATTTGTGACGGATATTTGCAGGTGATTCACGTGTCGTTTCGGATTTATTTGTTTATAATAATTTATAGACTGCCTCGGTGGCGTAGTTGTACTATGGTACGGTAACAAAGCTGAGGTCTCGGGTTCGACTCCCGGGTCGGTCAAAGTGATATTGGATTTATTTATTCATTTTCAGCCTGGAGTCAGGATTTTGTGCCCGATATGGCAAAAGGTTCGCTTCTTATCACATCATGGGACGGAACATACAAGGCAAAATGTGGCTGTCCTGGTGCCTCTGATTACCCCTTCTGGGAAAAAGACACTAATTTATAGAGAAAAATATCTCCTATATAAAATAAAATAAATCTCCTGTAATTACCTTTTTTTTGTAATTTACGACCGAGTTATAGAGCTCTTGAGAACAAGTTCAGTGCAATCAAAATAGAGTATATAGAGTTGAAAAATCTATGGAAGCGTGGTAGAAAATGAATATACATCAATTCAGATGACACAAAACAAAACATAATATGATTAATCGCCAGATTAATAATATCAGTATAAACATATATCTATTGTTATTATTTTTTTACCTGTATATGGAAGTTATTTTCGTATAAAATTATTAACAACATCTTTCAACTTTCAGGTTCCCCTGGCTCGGAGACTCCGGCGGGACTGGCATACCGGGCAAAGACAACTATATACCCGACAACCTTAAAAGAAAATAGTTTACGTAACATAAATAGTCCCATATAAATACACCAACTATAATCTATTCGGCATATTTCATCCCACATTCGGAACGCCGCGCCGAATGCTTACGTAGGGGGATGTTGGTTTTGAAACGTTTGCGCTACACACTTACATTGACGCTGTAGTGGTTTTTGATGCCTCGGTTAGGGCGGAATACATTCGCTTCTTACACATTACCATGTAAAAGCAAGTTGCCATTACGTATACGCGATCTGTCGGCTAACGATTTGTGAACGTGATAAGAAACAAGTATAAGATTGATTCTGTATTTGAATGTCGAACATCGCTTGTATCACTCGCTCTTGACATATTGTTAATGGAATTTAATTAAAATTCAAATTCGGAACGGTCCTTATTATTAATTTAATGAAGTATGAGGTATTTGAGTGATGTTCTTAGAACGATATTCTGAATAGATTATACTGTCAATTTGTATATAAGTTTATATCCGTAAGTTAAAATAACGGTGACTAGTCGTCGCAATTTATATTCATATAGAAATATTAAGCTGGCTCATATTCCCAAATCAATAACTGTTGGAATGATACTCTCAGTCCACTGTTACCTCAAGAATGCCCTTATTAAATAGATATTGAACCAAATCTTGAACTATACCTTTATAATCCTAAGTTTGAAATATCATCTGATGCCTTGAACATTTTAAGAATTTACCAAAGCATCTGCCATCAAAACTGATATTAAAAATCTTCGCAACTTTTAGCATTTAATACAAATATCATTTTTTATTTTTTTAATACTGTATGTTGTGCCTGCCTTAACGATAATACTTGCATTTTTGGTAATAAAATATTAGATCCCTTTATTCTAACCGATTTCAAAGTAACATTGTTAGAATAAATTTCAATAAAAATTGAATTCAAAACGGCACGACATTATGAACGAGATAAAAATTGTAAACTTCTTTCGAATACTAAATATTCCTTTAGGTGCTCTTTTGCGTGGAAACGAAGGTATCAATTTTTGTTAAAATAAAAACTATTTTTAAAATAAATTGTTTTCTACAGACTTGTTCTTTTATTTTTGTCCCTTTATTACATCTTATAAGTATTTTTACTGGGATTTAACACAAGTTATATTGTGGTGAAAATGCAGCTTGAGAATTCATTCTCAAGTTTTTTCATTAAAAATAAAACATTTTTTGTCATTTAAACTTTGTAATTGAAGTTGTTGAGATTTTAACAATTACATTGTACGTGCTTTGAAACTATAGCGCTTAATTAGTTATTAATTGTCTAATTTTACTATTTTATTGTACAAATCTTCATGACTGATATTATAGTGCTATTAACCCCGTTAAGCGCCTTCTTTTCGCGTTCATAAACTACTGGGGAATGGAACTTGAAATGGGATTCTACAAAGAAAATCCCAATGAAAATAAACACGTAATTGAAAAACGTCTTTTTGTGGAAGTGAGAGCTGTAGTGGCCTGCAGTGTATTTTTACTTTAAATGAATTATCAGAGTGGAGTTAAACAGGAGTCACACTACGGCATGTAATGAAACTCTAGTCATTGAACCGACGCCGATGAAGAACAATTGTGACTGCATAAAGGAGGTAGAGCAGAGTTCACATTTACCGCTCGCACTAAATAACGAACTAAGCTCAATCGAGCAAAATAAACTAACGCCCACAGTAGTTTTCCTTTGAGGAAGCGGTTCAGTGGTCGATGTGTTACCTCATAAAAGTACCGAAAAAATACCATTGTGCACATATTTATATTATCGAGGACGGCTCGCAGTTCGCGTCTCAGCCTCGGCGGAGATTTAATTTGAGATTGCGCTGAGAATGGCTCCTCGGAAACTTTCTCCATATTCACATGCATTAGTTGCTATTACAGAGTTTTTGTTATACGTACACATATTTGGAATTGCCTCCACCCCATTTTGAATCCTCGTTCAAGAATCAATAATGTTATTCGTAAAGTTTGTGACATCGTGCGTTGGCAACCTCGCTTTATACACTTTTCACTTACCATAAGTTTTCTTAACATTTCGAGTGCGCGTACGATGTGGAAGTTTCAATGTAAGAGTCGGAGCATACATTTTGTACATACACTTATTAATATATCTACGAGTGTACAAACGAGTTTATTGCATCGTAAGGAGTATGTAGCCGCGATAGGGTGCTGGGTCTGCATAAAGACTAACAATAGTGAACAGCGCAGGAAGGTGGTAATAAGAGCCCGGGGCATTTCCACCGAGTGGTGAACATTGCTGGTCCCCTCAAGCATGCAAGAGGGTTCATAAAATATAATAAGACTACCCTATTACCCGTATGATGAAAACAGGTCAGCGCTCTGAGTGTTACAAAGCACATCAACTAGCGAGCTACCGCTTTTGTCGCAATATTGTGAGCCTATTTAGTTTTACGTCAGTGATGTGTTTTCATAACAATATTATATTAAAAACTGACCACATGCGAGTACAACATTACTTACGAGGGTTCTATTTTATAGCGATTTTATATAATTGTATTCTTGCATATTAAATTGATTTCAGTATTAATAGACTATTATATCATTTTGTATAATAAAACATTTTTTGTGCTAAATTTTTTTTTAATTACTGGAGCTTTTGTAGGACAGGAAATGGAATTATTTATTCACGTTTTCTTTTTGCAGCACAGGCTACTTTAAAAATGATACCGTTTATTTTTACTTGCTAGCGTATCGTCAATACCTGTTAAATTATCGGTAAATAACTGAAGTCATATCATAAGAAAACATGCAAGCGTTTCTGTGACACACACATGTAAAACCACTCAGGAGTAAACTCTCGCCCCCACATTTTACGCGAGTACCTAACTCTAAAAAGACATCCACAAAATTTTTACCTACAAAGTTGTGCGCACAATATTAAAAATGGTCCATACTTTGTTTATACTGCATTATTAAAAGAAACAGTACAAACATTTGAATGGACTAAAAACGTAAAGAATAATTCTCGGAGGGTAGCAAGCTTTGTAAATTCGAACATACATTTGAACAAACGATGCCGTCTTTTTTCAGAGCCATAAAAGCTTTGCATAACATATGTGTGTTCGCAGATAATTCCCTATCTGTATAAATCTTTCGTCGGTGCAAAAGATTTATGTCATGCTAAAATTATCCTGAATCTCATCTGTCGACTATAAATTCGACAGTAAGACTTCACGAATATGTAAATGGAAACATTGGAAACAGAAGGAGACGAGGTTTACGACATGTGATACGTCACGTATTCCACAAAATTACTCACACCCAACCACTGTACCTATAGAAAGTGCTAAATTGGTAAAATATTACGTCGCTTGATACCAGTTGCGGTTGATTTTGTAACTTTCACATTTCGAGGATACGATCTCGATTTTAAAATTTTAGAATAGAAGGTATATCGTTGTAAAACAACCAACCAATATGTTGAGTAGGTTTGAAATACTTTGCTTACTGTTTAATGTTTACACAGCTTTTTATGAAATTAGTAAATATTTAGTTATAGCCTAACCGATGTTAAGAGTAATATACTATAAGAATATTATGTGCCATATTTTTATACAGTACAGATACAGACACATACAGAACGGCTGTTCAAGTAACCAATTTTAGTTTATCAGTAATACCCCATAATTGGGAATAATAAAAACGTTACTTGACAGTATGATAGAGGGAATGTGTGTCATCAGTTTGGAGATATCTGTTCCCGTATTCCGCTCACAAATCGTTTCGCGTTGTCACATTCGGTTTTATTAACTTGACCACGACAACAAGTTAATAGCGATCGACGCGTAGTCTTCTCATTATTTTCCCTTATCAACGTACGTACAGAGATAAAAGCTCGGAGTTATTCTTATGGATGACATTTTTATGTTGTCAGAATAGGGAAATAACGAAGTCATAAATGGGAGTTGGACGATAAACAAGCCGTAGCCCCAGAGATAAGAGTCTCTCTTCTCTCCGAAGTAATGTGACTGCGAAACGCGGATAATAGGTAACTACGGCTAGGTAGGGCTCGGCTTACACAGGAAAAGCACGTCGACAAGGAACTTTGTAAGCCTTTGAAACCAACGGAGATATTATAATTGGCGGATACATTCATATTTAATTGGGACGCAATATCAATATTTATGTTTTCACTTTAAATAGCCCGCAATTGACAAAGGTTTGACAAATGTTAATGTAAATGTAAATCTTTTTTAATTTTATTTATGGCAAACGCATAGGATGAAACTTACGGGATTGACATAGAAACTTTTTAAATTTAAATGTAACGGTTTTCCTGTATTTTTAATTATTGACGGGTTTCACTTCGTTCATGGGCAGCGAAGCGTACGTTCTTACTGGTCTGTTTAAAATAAACATAAAAATTATAATGACAGAAATATGCTATTCAGATGCAGTGCTCTTCTGTGCAAGCTATAAATCCTGTAGCTTTATTAGATAACTTTTAATATTATTATCTAAATATTGTCACCTTATTTCCATATATTATAATAATCAACTCCAATCCATAAGAGTGTTACGTGACTTAAGTTCGCCACGGTGTATGATGTCTTAGTTACCAAATTCTCCAATTTGTCTTTGAATAAATATCTTCATACCTGCTCGTATTTTTTCAAATTAGTTGATGTAATAAAAGTGACTTATCAATAAATTTAATCCTGTGGATGCACTCAATAAACTGCAGACCAGAACGATAAATTCTAAACGGTCCGCACAGAGCAAAGGCGAATTTTGAAACATGTTTTCGGGACCCTATTACGTAAAATGGCCGAAAAGATTTCGTACCTAAGCTTATGTGTAATACATAAGTAGTTTCCTCTATGCGAACTCTTGTTTATATTTTCGACATGGTTTGCGTTTTAGTAGCCTTCGGCGTGCATTTTGTTAGATCCGTGAAGACATCTTGTATTCGTAAACGGTTTGCCAGCTTTGAGCTGTCCAAGCCGAGGCATTTGGCTGACTTTTGTATTTTCCCCGAGACAAATAACATGTTTCATCTGATAAGAGGCTGTCGTCGGCTCGTCTGTCTGCACAACCAATCGTTTTGCGGACATTCCATGTTATTTCATTCTGTGTTTTTATTGCGAGCGACTTGAACGCTTGTTTTTGCTAAAAGCCTATTAATGTTCGTATCTTTAGATACGAAAATGTTGTTTAACATCCACTTCTGTTTAATAGGAAAGTCAAAGAAACTGGATTGGGATGTGGCATGGCTTTTACCGTTATATTGTGATATAACTAATGGTTACATGAAATTGAAGTGAATGAACATACGTACTTTTGGAAAAATATATGTAATGCCGAAAATGGTTTTTAATGCAATTAGTGTAGTTTTCACAGTTATCTTGCATATTTAGAGGGTGCAATATTTCACAAATTTTATGCAATAGCTGCAACTTAAGTAAATCAATAGCATTATTGTATGATATACCAACATGAGTAACGGTTTGAAATCGTTTTGCGTGGAAAATAATGAATTTTGGGTAAAAATCAAAACAGTATGATTCACGAAATTCTTTTGGTGTTTTTCCTTATATGTCCAGAGCAGTACAGTGGGAGAACTCAGCACGCAATCGTCTCGCACCGGCTGCGGCTGCATTATGAATTTGTACTCTTTTGTCCGCAGTTTTTAATTCTACCGGTAAAATGTATTGTTCATGGAACAAAAGTCTCTAGTGTCATTGTTGTTGGCCAAAGTTCATTTAAATTCCATGCCCGTGAGAGCGAACAGTAGCAAATATGAATTCCTTTACTCCTATTGTCAGAATGCTTTTGCTCGCTTTGGTTTAATACTTTTCATAGTCATGTTGTCTATTACGAGTTTGCGTACGTTTAAATCTGCGTTTTGTTTGCGAAGTGATTAAGGCAAGTAAAGTGTTTGTAATACAGTGTGCTCTTTATCTCTTGTTCATCGAATGTTATGTCTTTTTCACTCAAACTGAATTCAAAAGTCGTTCGAAAGGGACAAAACATTCGGTAACTAAAATAGGTTTTTAAACTATCTATGAATAAGGCCGTTATAAACAGAGAATTTGCAATTGCATACCATGACCTGTGCATCAAAACGGGACAAATTATGTTTTGTGTATTCGATTTTTTTTATTCAAACCCCGTGCCGTAACTTGAAGTGTAACCTGTCTAGATATATGACGTAGAAGCGTTAATGTAAAATTTAATGAAAAATATTCTTTTTGGGTAAAAACTGTTTTATTACATTTGTATAAATCAGGATTTTCAAACAAGATGTAACTAATGTCGATAAGTATATAATAGTATACGATAGGTACTATTTGAATCTAGGAAAGGCCAAGGCTACGGTTCTGAAAACAGGTAAATTATGATAATTTAAATGAAATACTGTGCTCTGCATTTAAATCACTACTATATTTAAAGAATTTTGGACATTAAAAAACTTAATGAAATCCGATCGATTCTTAATGTTTTTTGTAGCCAGAGTAACTACTGGACATATTGAGACTTAACATCTTATGTCTCAGGATGGCGAGCGCAGTGGAATGCCAAGCATTGCTTTGTAATTCAAGGTGTTGTTTGGTTTTGCTACTGTTCATGAGCGGTCGTATCGCTTACCACCAGGCGAACGGCATGCTCGTCTCGCCATTCATAGCAATAAAAAAAAAAAATGTAATATAAATGTAGTTTTCAAGATTTAGTAGGGTAGACTGGGTACAGTTGTGACAATTTTGGCTTGTTCTCTAATAATTTTGTTAATTTATCCGATAGCTGGGAAAAAAGTAACACAAATCATAATTTATATACTTGTCTACGTAAAATTACTAATATATTGTCTTTAAATACAATGTATTAGCCATAGGATCAAATTAGATAAAAAAAGGAAAGTGTCACAACCGACCACACCCCAAGGACGGTTGTGACAGTGGTTGGGGTCGGTTGTGACAGGCATAAAAATACACGAAAATGGTTTATAATGACTTTTATTATGACAAATATGCACCATAGCAAAATATAATCTTCTTCTAAACAACATTTATATTCATATAGCAAGTAAACTAAAATCTGAGATCACTTATGTTCTTATAATTAATAAGGCACTTTAACAACTAATATTATAACAGTCTTATTAGAATCAGTCAAAATGTTAACGAAACATAAATTTACTGTACTTAGGTAACTGGAAAAAGTTTTACTATTCCCTATACAATTTGACAAATTTAACAATAAAAAAAAGTTTCTAAACTGAAATTATGTGATCTAGTCAGATTCACTCTCCGTAAAGAAGTCCCTCATTTAACCTCTGCTTAAGCACCTTCATATGTGCTTATATTAGCCTGGGCACAATCGGTCTTCCACAAGCGTTTTCTAGGCATCTGAAAGCAAAAAAGCGAATAAGCATATGATACAACCGTACCCATAAAATTTGTCACAACCGTACCCAAAGCACAATTTCCAAAACAAAAAATCGCCATAAATTTGCCTAACAATTTATGTAAAAAGTATTTACTAGTAGTTAACCACTAACTTATAACTTTTAGCAAGAAAAAATACGATACAATCTATCTTTATCCAAAAAAAAGTAATTATTAAAATAAATCAAACAAAAAAACTTACTTTTGACTGTTGAAAAGCAATGTAGGCACCTGCTTATGTCAACGTCGTGCTGTGGCCGACGCAATACTAGGAAACATGTTCAGAGTGGCATGCCGCGTCTTTCTCTCCTTGCACTCTTCCTCGCATTGAGTATAGTTTCGCTGTTATGACGACTGTCACTACCGTACCCTGGCACAACCGTACCCAGTCTACCCTAAGTAAAATTTTCGCATACTGTAACTTGTTTCTAATTTTTATTGGAATTACGTTATAAATTTTGGGTTAGGACCTTCACCGTTTTACGAACTTTGTAACTCAATTAATTCTTGATTAAGTACTTCCTTTTAGATATTTTGATCGGTAAGTGATTTTTAACTTTATTTTGTGAATAAATTTTATATTATAGCATAAACTTCCAATGACGAAATTTGTTTTATTGGAAATTGTAGGAATTACGGCGATATATTCATATTCTATTTTTTTATCAGTAACACAAAAGTTACCATAAGTTACCAAGTCTGGTGTCGTGGATGGATGGATCGTGTTATGTTGAATCAAAAATTACAAGAGTGGGTCACATGAAAATTTTTATTTCCTATATAACAAAGTATCCTGTGATTTGTGTTGATGTAGAGATCGGACGCATTACCTGTCGCAGTAACATTCTAAACCAACTTCACCATGGAGGTCATTGAAGTTCGACAACCACAAAACTTTTGTCCCAATTTGGTTTTATTGTGCCATCAATAAATAATTCGCGAGATAAGTGTGTGGGTTTGAACTGTATCTTCGCGACTATTAAACCATGTAAAAGTTCCGATGTTTGCCAAAGAAAAAGGAGTGACCGCTACGCGTTGGCCGCACGCCAAAAACGCCGGTTTTCATCACGTTTTACAGGCGTCGCAACAAGTTATGGGCCTCTTTTTGGAAACGCTTTCCTATTCGTGCCAGTCGAATTGGAGTGTTATTATATGGAGTTTGTGAAGTAGTTTATTGTGTAGTTTGTATGAAATGCTGGGGAGTGAAAAAAAACTTGAATCAGTTACTGAGTTATGGCTGCTGTATTCTTAGCGACTTTTGGGCGTGAAATTGTTGTGATTTCTTCATGGTTACTTTGCGTTATGATTTGTCTAATTATGACTTAGTCTCGGTTTATATTTCGATTTCTTGCTTAAACTGCGACTTATTTCGATTGTATATTTAAAAAAATCTTGTGTGTAATGTAATGTATGTAGAAAGTTACATATTGAAGTCACCTAAAATCTTCAAAGTTGTAAAACAATTTACTTTTCAGTAATTCAAGAAGCAAATTATTTAATTAAACATAATGTAAATGGAGATTCCGTTATTTATTTGCCGAGTTTGTAGATGGGGTAGGTAGGTAGGTCAGTACAATTTCAAAGGAATAACTTGATTCACGTAATTATTGTTAGAGTCAATTTTCATCATTCCTGCCTTTAAATGGCGGGTTGCGAGGGCGAAGTAATTTTGTTCGGGTCCAACAGAAACTTGAAAAAGGAAAATTACACAATTTGGTAATGGCCACGGCACGGATAATAATTTGTTACCCGGCTTTTATTACTACGAAAAGATATTCATTAGAATATCGGAATTTTTCTTACGACTGTGATATTTTATGTCTTAGATGACTAGAAATTCTTTATTAATATTTAAGTGACGGCGCCTCATTTATCTTAATTTTATTTAATGGTATTCTACTTGTACCTATATTGCACTTCTGCACGAGAACACATTAATAAATCATTTTACACGTACAATAACTGTTCCCTTCATTAAACTGCTTTTATAACTTTACGGAGCGCTTAAACTCAATGTATAAGTAGACATGTATGTTTATAGGCACGGTGTGTACATTACGCAAATTAAACGTGCAATAACGTTCGCAATAAGCAAACGGAATATTGCGGTGATATAGACATTGCGTGGCATATCGGGCCGGCGATGTGACTTTATTAAACACTGACCGTCGTCGGTTCATAAGCAGGTGGGTTCAATTTGAACGGAGCTCGTGGCACGCAGTGCGGTAACAGCGCTTGAGGTCAGCTGGGCTGTATAAACGCGCGATTTGGCGTCAAATTTACAACTTTTTCTCAGTTGGCCGTTCTCGAGAGGGAGGCAGTAAACTGCGAAGCAATCTCGCCGCACCAGCCAGCGAGTTATTTCGCAGAATATTGCGAGCCGCGCGACTAACAAAATGACAAATAGCTGACGCTCCGCTACGTGGACATACGGCTGCGAGACGGGACAAACAACGAATTGTACAAAAACAAGTGGTGCTCGGATTACTCTAATGGTCGCCCACTTTTTATACTTTCCACTAACAGCAAAACTAATAAACGAAGCGGCAGCCGCGTACTATTTTATGGCAAGGTAATTCAGAGGAAATACAAGTTTATTGAAAAAAATATCTGCAACTGAACAATCTCCGGGCGCATTGACGGCAATCCTTTGATACTGCTTATTTGCCGATTTATGTTGCGCTCTGTTTGTCGTGAGTAAAACACATTGCCAACATTAAAGCTGTTACGCCGATTAGCTGAACATTGTAAATACTAAATACAATTTCATATTACTAAGTTGTATTAAATTATACATGCATAAAATAATATAACAAAGAAAGTAAACTGTTATTTATAATAGTACAGTAGATCAGCTCATATATGAGCATGGGACTTCTGTACATACCAAAAGTTCGTTTGAGTGGGCCTAGGAAACAATCCACCACGCAACCGCATAACCATTAACCAATAATAAAAAACATGGTAACTCCAACATTAGGCCATATTACACACAAGTCGATCGTTTATGACGTAAAGCCTGTTTCAAACGATGTAATCCGATTAACAGCTTTCCATGTTTTACTCTCCACATACTGTAAGTAAAAGTAAATGTGCTTACCAATAAAACGAAACAACAAGCCCATCAGAAACAGACGCAGGCGTCACTGCCTGCCCTGACATTGACAAATAAGCCATTCTGAAAAAGATTCCATTCTCCTGAAACCCCTACCACGTAAATCTATTAATATCAATTAATACACATTATGGTGGGAAATGGAAACTCATGTTAGAAACGTGTGGCGCGTTTGGGTCCCTATATCTGGTTTTGATGAAGACTGCATAATTGTGGTATCGAAGTTAACGGATATTCTATTTGGATTGCATTGCTATTAGAATGAGATGCAGTAAAGTCTGTTTGTTATGCCAGTACGAAAAAAAATATTAAAATTGTAAATCGCGCTCAATTGTTAAAAACTGCAATGATATTTTTAGCATAATATTAGGACTTATCTGTTTATTTTATTTATTTGTATAAACACTCCGATAATCTCATAACGAAAAATATTGGTTTCAGCTTTATAAGGATACAGGTAAACTTCGTTACAATATTTCTCAGAACTGATGAAATAACGATATGCAAAATTCACGTAATAAAACAATATGTGATTTCTGCATAGTTCCGTAACCAATATTAATTCAATTTACAACTCTTCATTCATTTTATTTATTGCATAATTACATATCATAAAAGTCCCTGAAAAGCCAAGGAAATATAAAATTAAAAGTGAATGTGATTAAAAAATATTTGAGCGCAGACACAATTTTAATAATCCATTGTAATAGAACAATGGGTATTACGCGAGCTCTTTAGCATGGCTCTCAACAGCGCTTACCCTTACTATACTCGTAGTAGGCGCAGTGAATACGGAACCAGAGCCAAACGGAAGCCGTATTACGAATTTAATCTCGCAGAAATGTGGTATCGTGGAAATTGCATCAACAAAGCCTCTGTTTACGACGAACGTCTAGCGGCGATATTACACACGGGAAAAATTACAACAACGGTATAATAATATTTTTCTACACGTTGTCTATACCTCGTTACTATACCAATACAGAATACGTTACATTGCTCGCCCAACACATTTGAACTTAAGCGCCTGTTTACTTGGAAAAGTACTAACACCTCGTTTGAATATGTTTAACGCTACTCAACGTGTATTTTCACGAATATATTAGACTTATAATCCAACTAAACTAATAGGTACTGTTTGGCGTTTCATACTTTGCAACTTTGTACAGGCGCAAGTCACCCAATTACAATAACATTAAAACCATGGAATTGTGGTTGTACGTAGTGTTAGTGAAATTGTGTGAGTTATGCTTATACAAAGTTGTTTAAACTTGAAAAGTATGAAACGTCAAACGGTACGTATTATGTTAGTTGTATAGTGGTGTTAAATTATACTTGAAGGCGAAGTAGTAGTTGAATGCGTGTTTATACAAACAATAATATGAGCATTCGTGTACAGCGACGGAGCAACAGCACGTTGCAGAATGAGAAGTTTTCCAATCTAACTTCATGGTACATCAGGAATTGCTTGCTTCTTACGTGCGCCTCTAAATGTAATTCAGTGTTTATGTCTACTTACTGCGCCGCAATCGGCATACGTGCTTCGAGAATACTGAATAATTTCGCTAATGAACACCGTGCGAAGCTTTTAGCGTAAAATCTTTTAGCGAACCTCGAAAATGGAACTATGTTTTTTTCCTTCACACGCAAATGAAAGAGCTGATCTGGTCCGCAAGGTGACTACCGACTATTCTAACGTGGAAAGATTAAAGGATGGCGTTATTCAGTGTGTCAGCCGGCGAGCGAAATGTTCTGTATAAATAATCCGGAATAAAGCCTTCACACAAAATGGGCGACACAAGTGGGAGGAAGGAGAGATTTATCCTCTTGAATCTAATCTTGCGGATGGCGAAAAGAGCAGTTTCTGCAAAAAATTTGTCTCAATTGTCGCGTCTCAACTCGCTACTGTATACATTGAGATAATTCCCCAGTGACTGCTGGAAACTCATTTGGCTGGAATGAATATCTAGACACTTAAAAAGGGTGTATCGACCGACCTACACCAATTGTATTAAATATTCACAGACGCCGATGTTTTCTTATTTTACAAAGAGGAGAATGAAATACTTCTTACAATGATATCAGTAATTTGATATGCACACATATTGAGGTAGAATACACAAATGTCGAATGTAGAATTTTTCAGTGACCATCATATGTGGAAAATTTTCTAACCACGAAATAAGAGCTGCGGTGACATTAGCAGATGGGAAAAGGCGCCGCGACCTGGAGCTAGGAAATTTTAAAATAAATCATGGCAACATACAGAGGTATTTTGTATTGGAAATACTATTAGTACCTGCCCGTTACTGTGGGTTGCATAATGCATCAGAAAAGGAATACTACAAAAACTTTAAATAAGCATTTGAACATTTTAATATTTTAAATGGAATGTATGGAAAACAATTGCTTTCCCTCTTAAGTGCTTTGTTTAAATTAAAAAATACTTGGAAGGCAGACATCAATCAAGTGCCTGATTACAATGGCGTGATCATTCACTGAGCGAGTTTAGAAATAAAAAACAAATTGAATTTTGTAAATTGTAATAAATCATGTAATAGGTCTATCTAAATAAGTATATCTCAGGTCATTACTCTACTATGGGACTGAAGGAAACAATAAATAAAATGAATAAAAATAGATATAGTATAATAATATTGACTCCTTATATTAGGAAAGTAAGTTTGTCTATGAAAAATCATTTTTAGCATCGTGTCGACTATACCAAGATTTTACATAATTATAGTAGTAATGAATACTAACAATTCCTGAAATATCAAAATACATTCACCTCACGATATTCAAACGTCATTCTCATACAGAATATTCTCGAACGCAACATTAATATCATTCAACGCAATTTCAGTGTTCGATATATACGAGTAAAATAATGACGTGAATATTACACGAGTCTCACGTATTAGCGTAGAAACATTTGTAGTCGTCGGAGCAAAATACTCGATTATCTGGCAACATGTTCCCGCCTCCTTGCGAGTCGACAACGGTGGATATTGAATTAAAATTTGATGAGCGCCAATCAATTCAGGTATCTTGATTCCGACGAAACAATGAATCACTTATGTTTTTATGAATGTTACTCCATTTGTTTGCGTGCTGTACATATTCTTTGATCCTTAGTATAAGCTTATAAGAGTGTTTTTCTGCTTATTCCTGTTTTATTAAGCAGCTCCATAGCTAGTACAATACAAAAAGTAATTTCAGATAATATCTCGATTTTATTCCTTTAATGTGTGACATTGAATATATTTTGTAAAATATATAGACGCCGCAATGTCTGCATATTTTCACAAGTTTTATAAGTGAATTTACTTTAGCATTGTTATTGAAAACTAAATATAAAATTGCAATAGCGGTACGATTACTATCTTCATTAGCTGGTTTTATCTGTTATTTACACAAAAGTTAAAACAAGTTGGTAGAACTGCTGAACAAACCTGACGTGAGCTGGTTAACCTCAGCATTATTTTCAAGATTCACAAATATACCCGTTCGTACCGCAAGATTCTATGCTATCCGCTGGTTAATGGTTTGATTTATTTCCTTCTCAAACTTGAGTAGATAAGTACTTCACAATACTTCAGGCGAGTTGAAGTCAAGAGCCAGATTTATTTAGTCACGTAAGCCACAAACCGAACTCGGTTCTTACCCGTAGTTTCTAATCTGCTATCAAACTTTTTTTATTACTTAGTAACTAGTCAACAACGCAGCAGGAAAATTAGTTCATCCTACACGGTCAGAATGTGTTTTGGGAGTGGGTTGTTTCGAATTTCCTTGTTTAGAATACATTGTACTGTTGCATTGGACTAAATTTACCACTTTATTTGTTGTTTTAATTAGAATTTATATTTTTTATGTGTGATTGCATATCGTTTAAAATGGTTGAATTATTGGAGAATCTATTAGGAATTTTAACGACCTTGTAGCCTGAGAAGTCTTTGATCTAGTAGCCTTTGTTTAGAAGTGGACTTGATGTGGCAAAGGATAACGATAATGAAAATGTATATCATATAATTTCAATTATATAGATTGCGTATATTTGACGTTTAATCTAAACCGCTCAAGGGGTTACGTTCGCCTTCATCTTTGTCTTGTGTTTTAATATTAATGACGATGTCATAGCGAACAACTAGATATAGGGGAGTAATGTGTGCGGTCTTGACTATTTAGTGACGTTGTGTATAAATCGAGGCTGATGCCACTCAGTTAATTACTTTTGTTTATGATATCTATACATTATATACATACACATACACAATGTGATAAAAGAAATGATTTTAATGCAAAGTTAGTAAGACGTAGTTATTTTATTTTAGCACGGATTTGTATACACATAACTTTTAAATCGATATCAATTCATTATACAATATAGGTTAATCTTCTTCTTAATAAAAAGTATGAATTTATTCTTATACAGTAATGTTGCTAAATCGTCTAAGTCGAATATGAAGCAAAAAATAGCAAACACTATATTATTATTCCTGCATTTTATTGTATAGGTTTATGATAGATCATGCTTAAAATATTTATTACTATAAGAAATATAATATACTCGTATTAAATGTGATACATTTTACTTGATTAAACTAAAACGTAAGTTTGAGTTCGCATCGGATTAATTAATATTGACGTTGATGGACCTTCCAAACTTAACTACTTAACAAAACTTAATTCGACGGCCTAATTCATCCTCTTTGTTAAATAAGTAAATAGATAGGCCACAAAAGTTTTTTAATCTGTAAATTGAAAATGGCGGTCGCAAGAAGACACATGATTGAAAATAATAACGTTTTCCATCTGAAGGGGAGCGATGAGAAATTGTGGAAACGAATCACGATTACGGACGTGAGAAAGTAATCAAAATTTATTATTCTCCTCTTCAATTCCAGTGTCAGACATTGTGTGAAGAGTTATTTTATTAATAAAAATACTTAAATAAATCAAAACAGATTCGCAGTGAAAGATTCGTTTAGCACGTAAATGATTGCCAGTTATCAAGTTTCTAAATAAAAATAATAAAAATAAATCTTTATGGTTCAGGTGTTTTAAACCTGTACAAAATAAAGGATTACTACAAAGTGGAACTAAGTGTTGCATATCGGGGATCTTATCGTTAATAGCCATCTCTTCCATACAACCGTGATACTTTTAATATATTATATCATATTTTCAATATTTATAAACAGCTTGATTTTATTGCTGCTTGCTTAGGTGGACACTTGACCTGACATACCGAATAGTCAACCGGAACAAGGAGTATTTTGTTATCTAACCATATACTCACGTATAGTTATTTACACGGCTTCAACGAAACAAGACTATATGCACGTCATAGCAATACATATTTAGTTTTATAAGTTACTAGCGGCCCGGCCCAGCTTCGTCTGGGCGCATATATTTTTTGATTCCACTCCACACCAAATACATGTTATTTTTTGTACATATAAACTCTTGTATACCTAAACTTGACGTAGCTGTCCTACTGTCCGGCTCAATCCCGTCTCATCCGTCTGTTCAGTCTCTTCCCAATCCATCCCGTCCTTTCTCTTTATTATCCATCCCGTCTTATAACGTGCAATTTATATTTCGTCCTATCAAATCTGTCAGCTATCCCAGCCTTCTCCCGTACCTTCCACTCTATTATATCCCGTCTCTCCATATACATGTACATATAAAGATTGCCTTATGAAATTTTTGTGCAGCAGAAATCGTAATATTTTAATTTCACCACAACTTCAAAACCAAACGTCCAATTTTAATCATTCAAAGACCAAATATTATCAACATAAACTGTACTTATTGATGAAATAATTTATTTTGATACGGATTAATAGCATGAGTAAAATAAACGCGTTTAAATGTAGTCCAAAAAAAAATTCAAGATTTTTAAATAAAAATGTGGTTGTTGTGCCTCACTCGACATAGATATTTATAAGATCTACAATTAATTATAACATTTTATGGTTCTATCTTTTGTAGTTTAGGCAGCGTACGCAAAATAAGTAACTTCTTTGGTTGATTTTTTTCAGTTTGTGTCCGAAAAATCCAAATATCTTACGGAACCCTATTTTTTTCCAAAATAAAATATAGTCTATGTTACTCGTGGATAATGTAGCTTTCGAATGGTGAAATAATTTTTAAAATCGGTCCAGTAGTTATTGAGCCTATTCATTACAACCAAACAAACAAACAAAGTTTTCCTCTTTATAATATTAGTGTAGATTCTATAACACAACTGATAAGTATTACTAAAAATGACACCAGGTTAATCTGGTATTTTATTTTTGTAAGGAAAAATACAGCAAATATATTTATCGTTCTTTATTTATTAACGCATGTATTTATCTCCTAGTATGTCAAGTTGTCGCACAAAATAAGATGTTTAATCTCAAATAGATGTTCATAACTTAGCCAGTATAATAAGACGAAGACAAATATCATGTTGTTGCTTCACAAGGCATAAAATATATCCAAGATTTATTATAAGAACTCTCCGATCTCAACACATTTTATCCTCTCGGTGAGTCTTAAGAGGTTACACTTCAAATTTTGGAATAATATTATTCCTGAGGTAGACATTATTTGGAAAATGTCCATAATAGAACTAGTTTCTGCGAATTTCTTTCTAGGCTTAGTTTTAAAACAGCTATTAACAGTTGGGGTTACTTATAAGCTATATAGCTGATAAATATTAAATGTCTGAATTACATTATTTTCTGATGCCAGAGATGCACAGTGTGATGTCAAAGATTTTGGAAAGAATAACTTGAAAACTGGTACATAGGTTTTCAACTGATTAATGTTTAAAGTCATTTTTACATGCAGAATAGATGTGGGTATATTTTTGAGGCAAATAAAGCCATTAGTTAGCAAACGCGATCTTGGAATTAATCTTTATATCTGGTAGAATGTTTCTATCAAGTCGGATATCAAACAACGTATATAATGGTGGAAAACCCATAGCAATACCTCGCGCAAGAGGTTTAATTCAGTGTACAGTTATCCGGTTTAAGGTAAAAGTGTTATTTGTGTCAACTTTTGCATTTGCAGGTAGACACACTCTTGAGATTGCACTCATTTCTATCTGGTCAGGAATTTAAGTTTATTTAGTATCGCCAGTAAACAAACACATACCACATTCAAGCCATGAAAATGCTTCTGAACAACACTTCTTTTATAACATTCACAATTTTTTACGTATCTTTTATTACCATTGGCGAAACAGAACGCGCCACGCCACACGTTTGCACAGTTAAAGTTGTGAATTCATGTTTTGATCCCACATAACATTCACATGACGTGCTGTTTTTATCTAATTGCAAGCCATACATTCGTCAGCAGACGAGATGCGAGGATTCGAGTTTTTAAAACCATTGAATGGAGATTTCAAAAACCCATCCTACGGCACCACTTTTATATACGCGTCAAACAGTCACATGCACTATTAAAATCGACACACGACCGTGCGCTTTCGACGGGCGATGTATTTTGCAGTTTTATTCTAGTCTGAAAAGATGACTGTTATGCTATGTTAATCCTTCATATTTTTCGATAGTTTTCGATATTTACAATATTTAATGTTGGCCTTTAAATGTATAAAATATTAGCATAAGGACTGTGTTATTCTCGAATTACAAATTTCATTTGAATATCCTGCAAGTAAATAATTAAGAATTTGATTATTTTTTTTTAGTAATATTCGCGTAAGCAAAGTTAAAAACCGTGCGAATACGAGTAGTATTTAATTTTCTGTGTATTTTAATGTTACTAAAATTGAATTTGAATTTGGGAGTACATAAGTGTGTGCTTAATAGCAATCAGTTTATATTTTGCGCACGGACTCGAAACAAGGTTGCAGATTATGAACTATTGTTGTATATGATGAACAGTACCATGACATTTATCAGACGCACGTTTCACAAGCCGATGCCTTATTCGGAATACATTGACGAAACAATTGAATGTGTGAATGAGTATAGAGAAAGTTTGATCATCACCTATTGTGTTATTGTTATGAAATGATACGAAATCAGGCGTATCGGTCTCATGAATAAAATTATGGTAGAAATATTCAGCATTATCCGTCGTCGGTGTAAGGGTCCGCTATTGCTCTACAGGGTGTAGTTACTTTCATTTTAACTTTCACAACGATGTGAAAATATTTCTCGGGGCGTTTATTGCTAGCGGGAGAGTTTCTGTGGTAGCAACTGGAAGCCTGGATATAGTTATTCAGTTGAGTTATTATAACTACTGTTATATTTTGAGAATCTGGAAGTACGCCGCGGTTCTTGTTATCTGGAAATGGGAGATTTCGCTTTACTCTCTGAATGTGAGTAGATATCGCTTTTGTTATGTTTATCTTTGTTTAGAAAAGTTTTCAGAATCAGTAGTGTAGTAGCTTTGTTTATATAAAGTAGCGTCTTTAGTCGGATTACATACACTGTATTATATACTTAAATTTGTATTTTCGTGGAATTAGTAACGAGAAGATCGATGAGGGAACAAAAATAACCGACATAGCTCAGCGGATTAGCGACTTGCAGAGTTGCAGTGGGCATTGGCCACAACTGATGGTATATGGGGCCGACAGGTTCTCAACAACTTATATCTCGCAGTTCCATAGTGCTTCGAAACTGGATTTTTTTTGAAGTTGATAAGCGGGTTTAGGGCTCATTGACATTGAAATTTGTTTACAGCGCAGCAATATTTCAAAAGTTCACATCGGACGTGTTGTTTTGCGTGCATTTACAGTGTACATTTTATCTCTTACTTTGTTTTGTTTATAGTTCCAGCAAACAAGCAACCGTCTACCCTGGTGGTAATTGACGCTGTCCAAGGACATCTACGAAATTTGGACAGTAGATACGCGTCAATGGCTATGGCCATTGATTATATGTTATATGTAACTGCCTCTTAAAATGGACAGGGAAGGAAAAGAGATGGAAAAAGGAATGGTAAATTGGGTCTCCGGCAATCTCTCTCACCTACGAAACATGATAGCAAAGTCGTCGGTTCACATCGATTGTCTGTTAGAACGAGTCCATTTCTAGTGCAATCCAAGATAATTAATTAATTGTGGCTTTATAACTTCATAAAAGGTTTGATATCTAAATATATACGATATAAAGCACCAAAGGAACAGTTTGTCAATACTTGCATATCAATAAAAAAGTACGAATGTACCTACTACCTATCTTTACTTGTGTACGAATATATAGTATAATTAAAGCTTTGGCAAAACCTCTGTTTATGCAAATAAGAACGAAGCAACAATAACGAATCAAGTTTCAAAACCATATTTTCATAAATTGAAGCTGAAAGAGTCATCAAAGTGCGATCCGAACGAATACCGTGAATTTTAAGGTTTTATGATTTACAGTAGAATGTTTTTTCGTTTTTTATACTCGGCGGTCCTTTTCGCTCCATGCGCCGCTGCCACAACGGGCAGACATATTTCTTTTTTACCTTTCGGTGTCTTGAAATTTAAATTTTAAAACTCACTCCAAAATGCAGTTTGCACGCAAATTACTGACGGCTTCCATAGCCGGTTGCCATTCAGAATGTTCGCGGGACAAGAACAGAAACATCATAAATATACTTTGAAGATCATGCAAATATCTCGTTAATGTTCCGGTCTAATTTATATTACTGAGTTTGTGACTAGAATAAAACGGAAAATTACGAGCAGAATATTGTGCGCGGGTTCCGTGACGATTTATTCATTAATATAATATCTTATTTCTGTGATTAGGGATCCGATATTTTTATTCGTAATTTATTTGAGTTTCTTATTTAATTATTATCTTGACAAGAGGCAATGATTTCCATGAAATCTACTGTTTAATATTTTACACTATAAAATTCAATTTTCATAGAAGTTATGACTACCACGAATGTTTGTTACTCCTAAAGTGGTTACTAGGTACGAGATTCGACACAAAGATAATTATGTATACAGAGATATTATGGAAATATCGTAATAGAGTTTCTAACTTCCATGGTAACCCTGGTACCCTAAAATGTGATGAATAAGCCATTGTAATGCGTTGGCGGAGGACCACAGTGCTGTTTAATTAATTATGTCCTTAAAGTTCATTTGTGTGTATCGCATATTGAGAAGTAAGCACTGAGTATTTTGTAATTAAATTGGCTGTGATTTATGGTAAATTGAATAAATTCTAACAATTGGGATTGAAATCTTCCTTTTTTTAAATGCAATGTATGGCGCGACGAGCATTCCCTTCGCCTGATAGTAAGCGATACGAGCTTTCATGGACAGAAGCAAAAACAAACATCATCTTAAATAACAAAGCAATGCTTGGCATTCCACTGCACTCACCATCATCATCGACATAAGATGTTAAGTTTCATTATGTCCAGTAGTTACATCATATGGAAACAGCCCAATAGCAGTGTAAATGCACTGCTTTTGGGCTGTTTCCATATGATTATTACACATAATATTTTGTGGTCGAAATAGTAACTTGTTCAAAATAAAGTTCAGTATCAGAAGTTTCGCACTATGAAATGGCATATGAAATAGCACTATGAATAAACATTGGAATCTAAAAATATCTTCAACAATAGATAATTCCGTCTTTATATCAAACATATTTCTACATCATTTTATACCTTGTACTAACCATTGAACTAAAACCCACACGATACAAAGATTAAGGTAATTCAGTATTATAAATCCTTCCAGTGAAATCCGCTATCGAATGCAAATCCTTCAAAGACTTTCTGAGAAAATTGCTTGCATACAAGCGCTCAAACCAAACAATCTTGTTTCTTTCTGACGTAGATTGAAAAACATGATTAAAAACTCACATAAATTCTATAAAATGTATAAGAACGCTAAATTTATGAAATAATTTCGTTGGGAGAAAGGAATATGTATTTTATGGGCTTAAAAGCTTTTAACGCCCCGCTCCGATGTATCGAAAAAGTCATAAAAACATTTTTAGGTACCAACAGTTAATGGCGCCTATCTTTAAGTGTTCGGGAAAATATTAAATTTCCCACGCCTATAATTTCCATTAATGTATTGCTTTATGCAATGTTTTTGAAACACAGGATAGATGTAATTATAACTGTAGCGTTTGCAGTAATGTCTACTGTAATCTTTACTATCTTTAAACATATTTTTATAATAATACTTGCCAGATCACTATAATATCAAACAGAGAAATAACCATATTTAAATTAAGCTTAATAACAATATTTTATTTTAAGCTAAAACTTCTTATTTCGAATTTTTATAACAAGCATCCGAAAATATTTATGTCGTGCATATTTATTTGTTTTTTGGTCGTATTGTTGCCCGGGGTTTTGTGCCCCAGGGGTAGACAGGAAACGCTATTGTTGTGACCGTCTGGCTGCCGAATTTCAGAGGCTTGAAAACATGAATAAAGATAGGGGAACTCAAAAAGTTAAGGTATAGTTTTAAGCTACAAATTATCGACACAAAAAGACAATACAAAATATCAAGAAAAGACAATTTTTCCCCTTTTTGAATTTACTATTTTGGAAGTAGTATAATTATGTTATCACTGTAAAAGTCTCCATGAAAAATTCTAAACTCAGATGGTACCTCGCTAAACGGATTTTATTTCCCACAAACTCGAAAAAATTTATGGCAAAAGATTTTTCACGTGCCATTTATTCAAAAAAGGGATATTTACGAATAAAGAAAGAAATACTAACACTAGTTGGATATAAACAATCAAAAAGAAAACACGAGCCAAGCTTTTTATAGCGGTGGGCCAAAAAATTCAAGCGGCTATTCGCAAGCCTTTGGTGACAATTGCTTGTCCGATTGCTGGTTTAAGCCTAACAAAGAAATTAAATTTATTGAACACGTATCAATGGTTCTCTTCTTATTGATAAATGTGAGAACAATGAGTAAAATAAGTTATACTATCTATATCAAATATAAATAATTTCATGAGATCAACAAATAAGAAGTTTTAAATGGTGAGTTTAGTATAAAGGTAAGAAGACTAATTAGTAATATAGAAATAAACTTATTCTATTTATAAATACATTGAATTCTACACCAAAGGTTAGTTAGTAGTCATAAATACATTAAAAGATTCTAGGCGTGAAAGTCGGTGAAGCATTGAGTGTTGATTAGTAGATTAAGTAGCAGGTGGTCAGGACTCGAGAAACGAATAAAAAATGAAAATGCTATCTGTATTTCCAGCCACGTTCGTTTGCTCACATTTTCACAGTTTGTCTACGCCGTGGGTGGTTTTAAGTAGACACTAATTTCCCGCTAAATGTGTTTTCTTAAGTGTTTGCCCTCATGTGATTGTCAGAATTTAATCTTTTTTTTACTTAGTGACTCTTTCTTATTGGTATTAAGTGGTCATGAAATCGGCTCATGATGATAATAACACGTAGCCACAAGCCATTAAAAGAAGCGTGTAGGTGTAATTTCGTAATTAAGAATTTCAGCATAAGTACTACATCTCTAATACAGAATAACATAGAAACAGCTAATGCTGAAACTATAGCATTTTTCCATTTATACTATACTGTAGCCGGATGCTTCGTTATTATACCGCTTCACTGAGCTTTGAGTGCTGAGCACAGTTCTGAAGCAAGAACTAGATTCTCGGCAAAAAATAAAAATGTTCAAAGCTTTCATTTGATTGTTGGGATCTTCTTCTTAAGAAAAAATATTGAGAAAACGTAACAAACGGTGTTATTGTATACTGTGGAAGCTAAATACAATACCATTGCCTGTTGGAGAAATAAACACCAGAATAAATCGCTAACGATGGGTGTGGCAGCAATACGAAGTTCTGATTGCAGGTCGACAAACCGCAGTTAACTCCGAAATACGAGGAGATTTTGCAGGACATGCAATCGATTGACTTATTCATGTTCCCGAAATTTATATTCCGATAATGAATATTAAAAGCACGATACGTTTTTCAAATAATACATATTTCAGAACCTATAAAAGAAGAAAAATCCAACTTTGAGTAATTATACCGTAGAAATACTTTTCGTCGCATATAGTTGATTTATGTAAATAGAGTTAAAAGCCCGTAAGCTATTTTTTGCTTTCTTGACCTAGTCGTTTAAGTATTACATCTCTTGGAATAAAAGCGGAAAATTATGAACTATTCTCATAAAATTAAAACTTGCGTCGGAAGTTAAATGGTAAAATAGATTTGCAGCAACTTCTCCTTAATTTTCTTCGCGTGCAGAGTTGCCTACGTCCTAATTTATTGGGACAGCGGAACAGGGAAGAGTTCGATCGGTACAATAAATTTCAAATTTCATTATTTGAAGAGGAAGTCGCGAGTTGCCAATTGCAATTTGGTTTTCCGATCACGTCTCCATACTATTGGCGAGGATATTCGAGCCACCTGTGCCCGTACTCTATGAGGCTTTAAACGCGCCTCTGCTCTTTCGATAAACCGACTGTAAAATATTCGCGATGTACGCCCCGAGCCACATTTCCTTATGAATGATACATGCCACAACGATCGCGCCGTCGTTTTCTATCTCTGACTCTGCGTGTCAAATTACTGCCTGCCAGCTACTACATAATTTCTAAATGCTGCAACAAAATCTCATATGGCTGAGTGTGTATGTAACTCACGGGAATATTGGCTAACTTGCCCCGCTTTCAAATTACCAAGCCTGATGAACTGTAATTGTTGGAGTTGCATTGTTTGTGCACGTGTCGCTGTGGTGGAATTTAACTGTGAATTCGACAAACTATGTGTGAAATTAAAGGTGCAATATGACACAATTTTCCCAGTAGGGCTAACTAATACACCAAGAAATTAATAGAGCTTGTGTACATTCTAAAGTCAAATTAATGAGGAAACAAACTTCACACACAATTAACAGAAATATTTTACTGGTGGTGGGTCTCTCATATGTGAGAGGTCGCCTGGGTATAACCGCAATGTTTATTTCTCCCACCAAACAGCTGTAAATACACTGTTATGTTCCGGGTTGAAGGAAATTATAGCCAAAGGAACTATTGAACATATTGGGATTGTAATCTTATGTCTCAGGATGGCGAGTCCAGTGGAATGCCAAGCATTGCTTTGTAATTCATGACGTTGTTTGGTTTTGCCACTGCTCATGAGCGGTCGTATCGCTTACCATCAGGCGAATGGCATACTCGTGTCGCCATTCATACCAATAAAACTTATAAGTGCAGAGTTAGTTAAATGGTCAATCTACTTTCTTAACTCATTGCGAGTTTAAGATAGTTGTTAAATAACAATAAACAATAAAAATATAATATAAACCGAGTGTTCGCATGCCAATTCGGGATTTTTTTAAACAAACTTTTCGAATTGCAAGTGAAATATATTTAAACTTTTAATTGGAGAGCATTACATTTATATCAATTTAGATATATGTATTTTTGTATATACCCGTAAGAATGCAAAAATACGTTACTAAAAATGTTAAATAAACTAGTAGAAACAAAATCAATTAGACCATTGGAAAAAGAACCGTCTGACGATATTACGTTTGTATTAAAACAGTACAATAGCAGCTAATTTAGAGTATGGTTACGTAAAAAATTGGCGACGGCGGAGCGTGGTCCTGACCGTATCTCAAATTAAATCTCACCAACAAATCTTTGCGGGGGGATGAACCGTCGCGGCCGCTACCATTGACTTTTCAATTCAAATTGTAACAGTATTTTTAAATGATTATTTTCTATTCAGAATCACATTTATTTTTCCTTATTTCCTCCGGCCGGATTTTCAATTCGGAGAAATATTGCGTCAACGTGATTTTCATGAAGGTGAGTGTACAAAAATGTTGTTAAATGAAATTATTGAATTTATTTTTAGCGGTAAAGTATTTTTTTATGCTTGCTACTACTTGAAAGGTCGAGTGCGGTTTTATGTTTTCAAGCATTGCGCCATATTACTTTTGATGTTTGTGTGCAAAACTTAAATAGCATTGGTGATATTAGAAGAAATAATATATATTTAGAATAAAAATCGACCTGTAGATCTTAATTACAAATGATGCATTTTTATAGCTCACAAAATGTGGAAAACACGAAAGTAGTATGAAAATCTCAATAATCCACCCTATAAAAAATAAGAACCTATTTATATGTGTAGGTTTATTTGAATTAAGCTAAAAACCTAGGTTTTCCTTATTACATATGAGTTTGCGGATAGGTAATGTTTTATTGGGGTCGGTGTATACAGAGTTAGTTCCGTATTTGCGAATAAATCTCGTGGTATGGGAGTGAGCTCATCTCGTGCCTGCAAACGGTACCAGCCGCAATTTGTTCCCGTGCAGCCTTAAAAACTCGTATTTTATTGTTCCGCTCTCATTTCATTTCGAACTACGCTCCTGTAGGTCGCGATGAGCTCATTGATGCAAAAATTTGTTATTGCTACCACTCAACCTACACGTTGCTGGCTTTGCGTAGTTGCTTTTATTTTATAACAAGTGAATGTTTTAATTGCTGTACGTATTCATGTTTTATAGTACAAGTATGGTGAAGTGCCACTACGACTTTATGCGCATGTGAAATGTGCTCGGAGACATTCAATTTATTTATTACTTAATTTGTACGTTAATTACCAAAGGCTCGGCTATTGCCGATGAGAGTTTACACAAAATTTAGAAATGTGATAGTTCATTGTAATAATAATACCTATTCAATGTAATATTCGTAAATGTTATAATAAACAATGTCACAAACAGTTCACCAGAACATCTCAGACTTCGACGTCCCCTGAGAAAAATAGGGTAATGCTTGTTAAAATATTTTTTTGTTGCTTTCTTCTTTAAGTAAGTAGGTATATTATTTCATTTTCATATGTGCTCTAGGGGAATACACTGATTATATAATTTCTGGACACCATTTATGTACTTATGACATCTGTGAAATCAACTTTTGTTTGCATGTGGATAGTTGAAATTTCTAAGAGAAAAAAATAAAAAGAGATTTAGGTATAAAAGAAGTTTGTAATTGAGCTGCTTAATTCTTTTATTTGTAATTGAATATTAATTTCCCATATTTGTTTTCTCATATTTAATTTATTAGCCGACTGAAATACAAGGTAAATAATATTTGAATTTAGCTTTTTAAAATATAAATTATTTGCGTTTTACATCGACGCGTTTATACCGTATAGCAGCAACCAAAAGGTGAGTTTAAGAGACTGTCTCGCCCTCATACCCACCACTGTAACTCCTGTAAGCCAGGATCAACAGTGGCACGCATTGTAATAACACCGAGCATGTCTTTCACCCACAACGAAATCAATCAGAAAGTTAAATTAACAGGCGGAGTTGGAAATAAATTATTGTCCACTTCTCCCCGTGACAAAGTTAGTGACAAAACAATGAACTAAAGAGGTAAATAACCTCGCAAAAATACTTTTACTGGAGAAGCCACCTGTAAAGCCCCACAGATCAATTCATTATTACTTTTAAATGAGACCTATGCTGTTATTAACTTGAGATCAATCAAAAGTAATTATAATCAACTAATGGGATAGAATCGGTATATATTTACCGATGCCGGTCATTTCAAAATTGGAACAAACGTTTGTAGGTTAACCAAAAACCACTAAACAGGTTTTATACCTTTGTGTGTTAGATGAAAACACACAAAACGATGAAAAATTGCGGTTTGAAACACAAAGTGATATAAATTGTCGAAACCCGGCGTTGCGTGTGACCGGCCGGCTGGAAGGTGCAGCTGTCAATTCGTTCCCTTACTTTTATTTTTCTCCATGTTGAATTCGAGCCAAGCCGCTATCGCTAGAGTTAATAGTTTGAAGACTAAGCTGTATCGATTTGACGATTTGAGCCAAAGATTTGTTATGTGTAGATTATAAGAACGCTGGTGTGGCTGTATATTACTTTTGCCTTAGTGTTTTTTGCTTTTTTTCTGTTCCAATTTTAAACCAATTCTTTTGTCGTCATTTCCTGTTTAATAATTTGAATTTATGGATTAAAACATTTTGTTTCGTTCCAATATATTTTCCCTACTGAACAAGTTAAGAGTTTTAACAAATATTGTAAATAATGAAGTAATAATAAAACGGTAGAAATATCTTTAATAATCTTCGTTCGTTTAATATAAAGCATATTACAATAACATAAGTATGTATTAGTAAGTACAGCTTTTTAACTTACTAAGTAGGCAAATTTTAATGTGTACAGTAGAGGTATTAGCTTTGTATTTTCAGTATGTCTAGTTAATATAAATATGGAATATTATAATTTAACGATGATGTTAACAAAATTAATATGCACAGAATGTGTTAAAATATACAACTATTTTTTATATCCAGTATGTAGTCCTGACAAAGTCATTACAATTTGCAGTCCAGACCAGATAGAGCTCTCCTCGATTAATTATGCCGGCCCATGCGAAGCGAGATATATATTGGAACTGAATGTTAAACTCAAGATGAGTATTTTACCATTATATTATAAAATGGATGCTGTCCACGGGCGGACGTGAATATCCTACAACTAATAATTTGGCAGAGTAGATTTCTAGTGGGATAAATTATATAAATACACTCATCACCTAATAGCCGCATACATAGTTTTGACTCCACACTAAGATCTGAAACTCCGACAGACACAAACATCCAGACCCGAAACAAATACCCGTGGATCACACAAACGTTTGTTTAGATGCGGGGATCGAACCCGCGGCCTTAAATTTTACTGGTGGCGTGTAACCAACTGCGCTACGAGGGCTGTCAATAAGTTGAAAATTTGAAAATGTAGCGAAATAGATTCAATTTATTGTCAAAAAATAGCGCGAGGTGCTGGGTGGGTTGATAATTGTTCTATGCACCATAACGGTTATCACATCCAAGGAAGGCATCTGCGCGCCAAGTACTAGTACTTTAAAGTACTTTAACAATATATGCAAGTCTGGAATGCTCTGATAAAGATGATGCCAAACACTTTTAAATTATTGTATTGTCATCGGTCCATGATAAGTGCGCAAAATTTTAAACCAATCCGACGTTTTGAAGTAAATTGACTTCAATTACATACATACATATAGGCGAAGCTAATAAATGCGTGGAAAAATATAGTTCCTGGATCACAACTACTGTTTTGCTCAATTCAGTGAAACAAACTGAATTGAAATAGATTGTAGAAATGTTGTCGAACTCAAAAGAAAATTTAATCACACTTATTTCAATGTTGGAAATATTAAACGGCGCGGCGTATGGAACTGTATAGCCAATGTTTTCTTTGCATACGCCTTTCAAAGGAAATTGGCGGGATTTGTGCCGATGCAGTTGGTTACAATAGATTTTTCCTAAAGTATTTTGAAATCAAATAAACTGCATGCATATTTCATTCCTTTCTGAAGTAATTGGGTACTGTAGCTAGTATTTTATAACGTCAATTGTAAAAAAAATGTTTTCTCTGGAGTTACGGGAATCTATATATAACTAGCGGCCCGGTCCGGCTTCGTCCGGTTGCAGTTACTTTTTGACTCCAGTCTCCATCAGAAGCATATTATTTTACGTATTAAGTTAACTTTACTGCCTTCCCCTATACTGGTATTTTCTTTCTGTCCTGGTGCATACACCATCAAAGTCCAACCGACTGGTCTTATGCAAATAGGCGAAATACACATACCATAAAAATCCTTTAAAACATCGAATTGGCAAGAATACTAAGTTTTTCCGCAACTTTTTTTGCCGTTGAATGGTGCGTCTGAGGAGTGCGAGGTGTGGCCAGTGATTCAAACCTACAACTGCCGTCTGTGCAGTTCCCGCCCGGTTTGTTGTCAACAGGCCACCACACACTTAGATATTAATAGAAATATGTTTTGTTTAAAGCTTTAAGAATTGTTAGAGCTACGCTGTTGTCAGACATGACTCAGAATGAATGGGAAGACACACTGGGTCGGCACCATTGTTTCGCAGGAGAACGACGTGAAGCGTTTCGTTCCGTGAGTAAGATTTCCGGATGCCCGATACCCCTTTTCTCTTTTTTTTTTTGTTTCCTGTTCTCCTCCCTATTTGATAAACGGGCAATACATCCATGATCCAAGCATTGTGAATGTTGATGGGCGGCATTTACCACTTAATTGAAGATGACCTGTTTGCCGGATTTATGAAATAAAAAAAAAAAGATTGAAATGGTAGTGAGATTCTCGCAGCTGGGACAGTTTTAATTATTTCCGTATCGGATTAGCGTTAAATATAGTTGGTTTCATTATTATAACGGATTCAATTTATCTGGGCAAAATCAGCTTTATTTTAATGATTCTTACGTGACCTCACTGATTCATTGGTATCGTGTATGAGCAAAGAATAGTGAGGTCCGTATTTTGATGTTCAGGTTGGGAAATATACTCAATAAGGTTTTTTAAAAGAAAACGTACGAATATCCCGGCACTAGACCTTGTACGAGGCCTGGAATTAGGTTTTGATTCGTATCACAACATGGGATGGAAATAAAGTCGGCAAAGCAAGGCTTCACCATGGCTATGGTGTCACAATATCTTCATCATTATTTAACATTGCGGACTGAATAATAGTATGGTATCGAATAGTTTAGTAAAGATTGCATCCATTTTTTGTATCCATTTTTATATCATCTGATCAGTCCACACAACTTTTAATACGTGTCTGTTTCGTTATTTGATATTCCCCTTTTTCTCATTTATATTCAATTTTATTTATTACTCTCCCTACAAAAAAGGTTCAATAGCTCGACGTTTAAAGTAAACACATTTTCTTAATAAGGATGCGACGTAACGGATGTGCGCAGGATGGGCATAATTGGGCTCAAAATATGCTTCAACGGTGGCTCTTACCGCCGCTTGTATCTTTGACTAGCCGCGCAGCTTCCGGTGAGCTGCGTTTCAAAGAGACAGCGGAAATTAGACATTGAGTAGGTCACAGGAATTATACAGGCTCCTCTGGGGTGAAAAATGACTTTATTCTACATATTTTTTTCCATTCGTGTCCATAATTATTATGTTAATGTTGTATAAAAGGTTTCTGTATTGGTAAAGTATTTGTGGGATACTCAGGGAGAAGTTACACGTGTTCTTCGGATGAAAAAATATCAAATGTGTGTATGTACACAGTACGTTCGGTGCTGAAGATCAGTGTCCATATGTTGGAATCGCTTTATATTCACCCACCTTATGTAAGCTTTGCGAAGTTATCTTTTGTGAAGTTATCAAGTTTATTTGGTAGAAATTTAAAGACCGCTCCCGAAGCCAAACTAGCCAAGCCAAATTTTGGTCGTGAGTTCTGCGCAAAGCCCAAGTTCAAAAACTACAGCAAAAATTAATCAGTATTCCAGCGAAAGTGTCATATATGCCTTTTGCTTTTACTTTACTCGAGAATTTAAATATTAAACAAAATGAAGAAATTACTTAATTAGTTGAACATAAAGTGCCACTTAAAGCGAAAAAGAAAATAAAGGAGCGTATTTATATAGTCTGCTAGTTAAAAAAGTGGCGAGTTGTTTATAAGATGGCCATCGGTTGGATTCCTTTCAGCCCGGTCTCGTCGACTACATTAAACTGATTGCAGCAATTAGCGAATGGTGTAATTCTCGTTTTTCAACCGTCTCCCGTCAGGCTCCCCCAACCTCCCTATCCCTTCAGGAAATTACTTGAGCCCCGCAGGTCGTGGCGACTTTCCTGGGATTAAATAAAATTGAAGAACTCGAATGAAATTGTTTCGGATTTCTCTTGATCGGTTAAGACTGCGGCCTTAATTATAGTAAGTGGAGTGTCAACGGCATTTATATAGAGATGGCTTCGAGATTGCTGGAATACGAGATTGATAATTTTTTAGCTGAATTATTTAAAAAAACTCATCATTGTTAAATAAATCCTTTGAGATCAAAATTTTATTTTTTTAAGAAATAAGTGAAGTAATTAAAAGAAAGTGCTTTACCTACAGCTCAATCTCCACATTGTAAGAGTCAAATATGGATAACACAATTTATCAAAGCAAAATAACAATATTGCTAGCATTTCATAACTGCTTTAATTATCATACTCATATAAACATTCAGAACAGGCTAAAAGCCAAATCATATACCTAATAGAAACCACAGTAAATTAAGGCAAACGGAAGCCAAGCCAAGCAGTATTTCTAACAAGATGCAACCCCGGCCAACGAAATTGTGCCGAAATGAGGCAATATGTGAATCCGAAGGCGGTAGTAAAGTGGTGAAATGATATATGCCAGCATGTACCGCCAGAACAATACGATGGTATATGGCACTGTTTCATACTAGTTTGTTATATGGAAGAGGGAGGCAATAAACAGGGCGTTTGCTCGACCGGCCCTTGGTCCTGCTATGTTTTATGAATAGCTAGTTTGTTACGACGTTGATTATATTTTGGTACTTGTTACAATTGAGTTTATATATCGCACTGATTTGTCATGGGAGTCGGAAGAGAAATAAATACCTATGATATTGAAAAATATGTTTCTTGATTAATCTTCTTACATTAAATAATAATTAGGTATTTTATAAAACTGTAGGTACCCTAGGTTTGGTATAGTTAATAATATGCAATCAAAGAATACATTTTATTTTAAAACTAGCTGTGCCCGCGACTTCGTCCGCGTGGAATTTTAACAAAAACTTTATTTTTTTAAATAAAATGATTTTTTTCTAAATTAAGTGTAGCCTAAGTTACTCCTTATTATATCAGCTACCTGACATTTTTAGACCAAATAAATCAAAGAAACATAATGAGCTCATCCACCCGCGTGTCATAATACCATATTTAAAAAAACAACCTCAAAATTTAAGGGTTTATTTTTTTCTGCGGAACCCTAATTTGTTTTTCACAATTAAAGTAGCCTATGTTACTCCCGCAAAAAATAGCTATCTTTCAGTGAAAGTCCCGTCAAAATCGGTCCAGCCATTTCAGAGATTAGCCGGAACAAACAGACAGACAGACAGACAGACAGACAAAAAAAATTCTAAGGTCATTTTCGTTATATGTATCGTGTATATAACGATATGTAGTTAATCATTTTTTTTTATTTTCACTTTACAAACAGACACTTCAATTTTATTTATATGTATAGAAGATGTATAGATGAAAATTATTAACTGCGTAACTTCTGAAATATTATGTTATCAGCGGTATTGTAATTAGTCATTCATGTAGTTAAAATAAAATTACTCAGCACGATGACGTAATTGACTTAACGGTTTTATACATCAAAGTCTTCGTATTCATATTTTATATTACTTGGTCCTATTTTAGTAAATTTCGCACGTGTATTCGCTCGCCTCGCTAAACATCTAAATATACAGGGTATATTAAGACTGCTACCGAAAACGAAGCCAGTGGTAGTTTTAGTGTCTACAAACACAATGCAACTAAGAATTTCGCTAAAATCGGCGACAATATTTTTTTATATATTATCGTGCTTGGGTGGTAAATCCATAGTTTCTGCTTAAATAATAATATAAATCCTTGCGTAACATAGCGTCTTTAAAAATAAAAGGGTGTACACTAGTATTTGAGAAAACGCGATTTATGTACCACCCAAATAGGACGACAGGAAAAATACACAAAAAAATTTTTTTGTTGCTGTGTATCTGAAGTCACTAAAACTACCACCCATCTTTGTTTTAGGAGCATTCTTGATAAATTCTGTAGATTTCAATATGTAATATGGTTATGTTAAGAATTCATGATTAGAAATCTTTACAAATCGCAATTTTTTGTTATTGCACTGAATGGTGAGACGAACATGCCGTTCGCTGGATGGTAAGCGATATGACCGCTCATGAACAATAGCAAAACCAAACAACCCCTTGAATTAAAAGCAATGCTTGGTATTCCACTGCGCTCGCTATCCTGAGATATAAGATGTTAAGTCTCAATATGTTCAGTCAACAATATCCTTCAAACCGAAACACAACAGTGCATCCACACTGCTGTTTGGCGGGAGAAATAGACATTGCGGTGGTACCCACCCAGGTGGACTCTCACATATCAGAGACCTACCATCAGTAAATATAAAACATAAATAAATCATCTTTTCAATATTATACTGTTGAACGTAGGGTTATTATTTCCATAATAATCAGTCGGAAGCGGCCTGCATTCAGCGACTTCCTGTAACCTTTATTAGGTCGCCTGCCTGCTTCGTGGACCTTTGACTCTGCGCTTGTTGGTGCCTCATATACGAGTAAATACATTACTACGATATTTTTTAAAATAAATTGCTGAACACAGATGTCTAAGAACCGAACGGCACTGTAGGATCGTAAGCTTAGCAAATATGGTAAAGATGAAGTTTAACATACAAACATACATAAACCCACGCCTTTTTCCAGAAGGGGTAGGCAGAGGTGCCAGGACACCGACATTTCGCCTTGTATGTTCCGTCCCACGATGTGATATGTGGCGAGCCTATCGCCATATCGGGCACAAATTCCTGACTGTGGGCTGATAATGAATAGAAAAGTCCAATATCACTTTGCCCAACCCGGGATTAGAACCCGAGACCACAGCTTTGTAACCGCAACCTAGTACATCTACGCCACCGAGGCAGTCATTCAGAGAAGTTTAACAAAGGTTTAAAATTCGAATGTTTATGTTTAGTAAAATAACTTGATTTATTGCGTGTTCGTTAGTAGTTGTTAAATACACTGATTGTATCCAAGTTTACATTCACACAGATTCAGAAGTACTTTTACCCTTGAGGCTTGTAAACCGTACTACAGCCATAATAAAATGTACTCTCTGAAAACAACTGGTTTATTAAAATGGACGTTATATTACGTTCCTTAATTCTTGCATGTTTTTTACACCTAAACTTTTGTTTTTATACCATAATATTTTCTGTGAAATACTAATATAAAATATAATTAAAAATCTGAAACGAGTGGTTTCCAAGAATTTTTAATATAGTAGATATACCGTATAAATTATTTACTAACCTCAGTTTTTAATGAAATTTTAGATTGCGTCTAGTTCTAAGTTGGCTGTAAACAAAGCAGGTAGTTAAATGTTCACACTTTTCACCTTCAGTTTATGTTCACCCTCGCATTGAATTTTCTCTGAGATTACACTAAACTGGGATAGACGTGATAAAATAAACATTTTTACGACATAGCAAGGGTAAATTGCTTCATAAAACGCAATTATCTCAAAAATAGGACCATCGTTTCACCGTTATAGGACACACTGTATTCCGTTGCACGAAAAAATGATTTATTCACGTCTAAAATATATTGGAGTACGTGTGGGCTTTCTAGTTTTTAGATACTTTGAAGTTATTGATAATTTTTAATTCCATCGTTGCGTTTAGGCAAATATGAAATTCATATAAATATTAAATATAAATGTAATTAAATTCACTCAAAATAAAAGACAAAGGATTAAATACTTTAATCTATATTTTTAAACAGACAATGTCTATCTAGAAAAACAAATTTATATTGTCTCTGAAACTTAATTGAAATGAATAGGAAAAACCCAACGTCTTGGAACAATCGGTAGATTTTAATAATTGGAAAATACGTATTCAGGGTTTGCCTTGAAAAGCGTATCAGTATCTCCAGCCTTTGTTAATCGCAACAATAGGTAGCTGTACCAGTTGGATGTTGAAAAAGAAACAATGGGATACAAATTTATAATGCAGTCTGGAAATGAATCACGTCATGGGCCGGTCCTACGGGAGTCACACTGAATGAAAATGAACAATGCTGACTCCACGCAGACGCCAGTATAAAATATTTTCAAATTCATTTTTTTTCCGTCTTCCAGTCAACACAGCTCTACGCGTATACTTTTGAAATACTTTTGAATTGAAGTAATAAAGTAAATTCTAGTTCCTGGTTATTAAAAGACACGTTATGCGCTCCGCGGTAGAGGTTTTTCTGTGATCATTAATGTCATTACCGCATAGCTTTATCATCATATTACGCGGCTATTCAACTAATTAGAGGTTCAAAGTGGCCCTCTACCTGTAAAGAAAAAATATCACACTTTTAGTACTTTTACAGTACATCGATGGAGCTCCGCGATATATACAAATTTTCTGTGTATTGAGAAAAATGTAGGGTGAAAGCCTCCCACATTCAATCAAGTGGGAAATGGCTGTACAGAGCCGGTAAAAATATTCATTAATTTTCCATGCACGCTCCACCAACATTTTTTATTAGTGCACATGCCTCGGTGCTATCTATCGATTGATCCTCCATACATTTTTACAATCTAAGTTTTTTAAATACCAAAGTCTTCTGTAATATTTTATAGATTATAATTTAAGATTTCTTCTATACATTTTTCGATAAAGTTGATATTCAAAGTGGTATTTTTACAATAGATCAATTTATTCAATAACGCACATAGTTAAAAATTGCTAAAGCGTTTCGTAGACATAGGTTACGTATAATCTTTATAGTGTACGGCAATTGTCTAGACTGTTTTATAAGTGTTTATTTAGCCGAAAATCATAATTTCATCTATTTGTATGTTAGTCTTTATTTATTCATCAAGAGAAATATTAAATATCCAGTTCAAATATGTAGAAGACGTTGAAAACAGTATCACATTGTAATAAAAGATACAAACGAGGATTGTTGGCACGTTAATTTCAGAATGTAACAGGACTCTGCGCGATATTAATGTTCCAGCCATGAATAATATCAAATACACAACATGTAGGGGTTCACGCGATTGTGTCGGCAAATGGCCCATACGTCTGGCTTAGCGGTGTGAACACGCCACATAATAACACGGTTATGTTGCTGCGAAACAAAATTAAATGACACTCTATGCGCTTTATATTTTACTAATATATTATTGCAGTGAATTATACTTATTCTAGTTATCGATACTTTTTGGCAGTCGCTGGACACAGGCCGCGTCTGAAAGATCACTGTGAAAATTCTTGAAGGAGGCCATAGTTTAGCAGTGGGGTTCTAGCGGCTGACGATGATGATAGGTTAACGGGGTACTCTGTGTTTATTTATTCTTTTTGGTCAGCCAATAGTAAGCTCTTTTTAATAATGTGAAAAAGTGAGCCTTATTATATCAAGAGTTTTCGGTTATCACAGAGATATTGGTAGCTCTGCGGTTAGCTACTTGCCATGTCTCAGAAGTCAAACAAGTCAAAACAGAATTATGGGTGCTGTCGGGGAGAAATGTTATATTGCATAATCATTCGTTGCCTGAAAGGTCAAAATACTAAAATAAAAAACTAAAATAGCGTTAAATGATGACTACAGAGAGTAAACATAAAAACAGTTAATCAGCTTTATTTAAAATGCGGTAATTTTATGAATTTGTGGCAGTTTTACAGTCTGCCAATTAGCAGTGTGTTTATAAATGGCTTGTAAATGAAGTCTGGTGTTAAATAAAAGTTCGAAGTCAACTTAGAAAGTAGTGAATCAGATTCATTAGTGCCGATTGGTTGTACTGCTGCGAGCAGTGAAGAAAATTAGTTTCGAACGCAAACTTAGAGCAACATCATTAACATGAGACACTATAATCCTGCACTTTTTGATTAGTGCACAGTGTAAAATTTAATAAATATAAAATATATGTAACAGTAATTAACATTTTAGTTTAAAAAATGATTGGTTTAAGGCTGTATTTAATTAGTAATTGGCCTTCAAATTAAAAAATAGCTTTATTCGACTGTAATTAAATAAATCTGCGTTTTAGTATCTTCGTTCATGTTATTTATTATATTTGTTGAATTTTCAATTATACTCTGCACTTGACATAAAAATTTGTTTTATTTATTCGACTGTAATTAAATAAATCTGCGTTTTAGTATCTTCGTTCATGTTATTTATTATATTTGTTGAATTTTCAATTATACTCTGCACCTGACATAAAACATTGTTTTATGTTATTTTTATGTGGAAGAAATACATATTTTTCAAGTATCATCCGTCCTTAAATATGATAAATGTAAAATGATTTACACATTAAGCGTGGCTGGGTACAAACATGTCGTTATATCGCGTGGAGTGGTATCCACCGCCCGCGTCCGGAACTAACAGGCTCGGAGGCTGTAAACGTCTCCACCGGCTGACTTTCGGTGATTTACTCCAATTTTATGTGTCGCCTCTCCACTTGGATTTATATTAAATTTATTTTATGGTACACTTTTACAGCCACGGAACATGTTACGGTGCCCGCTCGTCGTGTCACTTATGATTGCGTGGTTAACTGCTGTACAAATCGCTTTAGAATTTTTTTACAAGTTCGTAAAACTAGAAATATAATGCGAGAATCGTAAATATACCTTTATTATTGGTTATACAATCTTCAAAATAAATTTCGTGATTGTAATCCTTTAAAAATGTTATAATGGTAACAAGTTTATAAAGACATTTAAAATATTATGTTAAAGTTTTGAGTTATGTGTAGGAATAAATACGTATAAACATGAAATACTGCATGTATTTCAGACCATGTATACAATAGGACTATTCAAGAGCATGGGGTGAATCAGGGAACGTATTGCCATTAGCTCAGCACAATACGAGGTTTGCCAATAATAACAGCTGTCAAACGTTGTAACATGTTTCTAAAATGGTATTTTAAAGTTGAAAATCTTTACTCATATTCGTTGTTGATATAACATAACAGTTCTCATAAAATAACGCTTTTAGTTGATAGTTAAATACGTAGCACTTTCTATTGTACTGCATGAAATAGGAAAACATGTCCACTATTGCACCGCCTTATCCTAATGATAACATGAATGGTTTATTCAATTTATGAATCATTGTAAATATTTGCTTAATGGAGAAAATAGTTGTGCAAGTGATTACGAAAGTAACAAGTGTGTAAATGACAGTGGAACAGAAATGACTTGGCTGCAATTATAGCACGATCGTTTTATTATTGTTTTTTCGTACTATTATGAGAAAGTAATCAAGTGGAAAGGCAAGGAGTTGTATTGCCCTGCCCCTGACACAGTAAAGCATTTATCTATGACAATAATAATGATTAATCTCGGTTTCCTTACGGGAAAACGATTAATGGAGTGTTTCTTACGGTAGCTTAATCATGCAATTGCAATGCTCTGATGATTTGGCTTAGTATTTACTAAACACTTCTGGGAATTACAGAGCCAAAGGAAGGATTTTGTGAAATTTCTGTTCGTAGAATTCAACAGTTATTTATGTGACCCTCCCCTCTCGATTTTCAGTTTTGTCGTTATTCTACATCGTATTACATTGTAACTGTTGTTAGTGAGAATATTTTACAGACAATTCTCGAATATTTTATGCTTAGCCGTATGTCTTTTTGTAAATGCTTTATTAGGTTTGTAGAATAAATTCTAGTAAGCAATAAAATTTCTTATTTCATGCGTGTGAAAATCTCTGAGGAATTGGAACTTGTTAAGTTTATAAAGTATGCTGAAGTATTACAGAAAATTTGAACGGTTATACTTTTAAACAGAAATGTCCAAATTAAAACGCAATCCCTGAGGATTTGTTCCAAGTCTTGATTACTAAGTCGAGACAAATTTACCAACATAGGCATTGGCGAAACCAATATAGAAGAAATTCGCAGCAAGTCGGCTTAGCGCCGATTAACTTTGGCAGAAAATTAAAAGCGACTAGACTGAGAGATAATAAAAGCAGTCGGTGGAAATACGTGACCAATATGTCCTGCGAGGGTTCGGGAACGTTGATCTACAAGTTTATGTACCTCACGTACCGCGAGTTTGCTTTGCCAACGTGCAATGTCTACCGTACTGCATGCACGGTTCACTTCGCACGGATATCGAATCAAACTTTGATAGCAAGGAACATATTTACTGTCATCGACGTTTAAGAAAATAACCATCTCCACCGCTTGTGTACACTACTCCCGACGCCCACTCATGCAAACATAATATTTCTAGTCAAACTCAGTTCAAACATTAGTTGCAATTTTCAATTTACATAACCCTTAAATACTTTGTATTTAATTAAGGATCATGTCGAACATGTACGCATTGTATCGTACTTTAGAAACTATGTAAAGTTTTAATTAAGGTCTTTCACCGAATATGAAGGCAACAGTGTACGCTCGGGTGCGGGACGCGTGGGTCAGTCCTGAATGAAAGGGTGCGATGACTATCGGATGGCCACCAGTTTCAATCACGGTGGAACTTGGCTCGTTAAACCGAACACGTGTCAACAGATGCCCTTTCAGAATATTCTATGACACGGCTCTTTCATGTCGTGCTGACGGACAGCTCCTTATCGCCGAGCGTGCCACTGAACACCCGTGTATTTCGATATATTTGAAAATGTATCCGACGCCGACCGTTTTGAGTACTCCAAACTAGATTATACTTGTTTATCGGCTTTACGATAATGTTGTTGTAAAACTATTAGGGATTTAACTTTTGATGAGCTTAGTTCTGAAATTCAAGTTGAGGGCTTTGTTTTATATCTGCAAAAGATTTACGCTCTTTGTGGTCAGTATAGATAAGAGTGTTTTTGTATGTGAGAAATAGATCTTTTAGGAGACGAATGTGGGTTTCAACGCAAACGAGTTAATGGCCATATTTAAGGCTGGCCTCTTGATCCGCTTACAAAACGAATTGGTCGCGAAATTGCTTTCCAAATTGGACTAGTTCGGCAGTAGACAATTTGGCAAGACATTTGTATTCTTGCGGAGAAAAATAGCATATACCTCGAACATCTGATAGCGAGCAGCGCAGGACTGTCGGCATCCGTCGCGTCACACAGTTGGGCTCGAGCCAATCATTCGATCGAAATGAAATATTTCGTAGCAATTTAGGGCCATAATGAAAAAAGCTTCTCCTTTTTCTCATTTAGTATGTTCATGAACTCATATATCTTTCGCGTACATCTATTAAATTTATTATGGTGCGCTTTGTCGCTGATATATTATAGCTTAGCAATAGTGTTCGCAGAATTTGTATAGTGTTTGAATAAAGAGTACCATGTCATTGTACCACATTTTTATTGACATGCGCCTTTATTTTCAAAAATTGCGGTTATTCATTTCGAATTTTAAAGTATATTATAAGTATGAAAAATCTTTTCACCATTAGAATTCTACATTATCCCTGATGACTATTTAGATATAGGACTATTTAGAAAACGTTAAAATATATATTGCTGGTATCGGATACATCAGATTCACGCGGGTGCAAAGTTCGTATTTTTGTTCTGTCGACAGCGAATGTTGTCACATGCCACTTTGTGTATTAATGCATTTATAAATAATTTCGTACAAATCTATTGTAAGTCGTTGAAACGATTGATGTAAAAAAACATAATTTGCGTTGTCTGTAAAGGTTGTCTGTAAGAAATCGCCTAGGGCGATAAGACCACCAACTGTACTCTTCAATGTTATTTGTAAAATATTGTATGTCTTATGTTTTTTTGTGTGTGCAGTAAAGAATAAAATAATTTGGTTATTTACCCATTTTAAATATGTATATTGTCATGCATAGTTTTCTTTCTTGGCTCAGTACTTCAGTAGCGAAATCATTTAAATGGTTATGGAAAACCTACTTATATGTGTAAAATAGTATAAAAATAAAAATTATTTTTCAATATTAGATATAGTAGTTTTATTTATTTTCCGCTATCGACATCATAATATTGTAATAACTGTATGAGCCAAAATCATTAAGCATAACGATAAAATAAATTTTATTCCTATAAAAGAGACATATTTTCAGAATTGTATCTATACTTTCAATCTAATATTGCAAGCTTTACTATTTTAATTTTGTGGATTGAATGGGGATTCGAATGACGACACTGGTTTCGCTACAATTATTACATTTCTAACAATATTCAACTGTGCTGCGGTATTAATAGACATTGTAAATTATAGTACATACGTATAGGTGTGTTTGAATATAGATAATTAATTTATCAATGCATTACCTGTGCTCATAAGCGGAATAGATGTAGCGAACTCAGCGCGCAGTGTATGTATTGTATGAATGAAGATGCGTTTTGCTTCCCTCATTGTTTGGGAACAGCAATGTAAACAGTTCTCAGTCATTGTCTATAAATTGGATGCCTCGGCAATTTGCTCATCGTACTGTTTTTAAAATGGGTATTTTATTGTTCTCTCTTTTATTTAAACTGAAATTACTCCCCATTCATTAGGACGAGAGGACGCAGCGCACTCCAGTCCATTTTTATTTTCCATTGTTGGTTTTCAAAATTAAGCCTCAGTAACAATTGCTTTGTTAATAAGGGTCTCGCTATTAATCTGCTTTATTTTTTATTTTCGAAGAAACAAGAAAGTCTTCGGAGGACATTAGCATTTTTCGTTGTTTTGTTATAAATTAATCAGACTGAAACATGTATTTTTGTGTTTTACCGTCTATCTTGCGGGAAAAACGGCATCACAACTTTCTCTCCAAATCTTTGTTTGGCAGCCGCCGTAATGAAATTGAAGCCGCCAACGTAGGCATACTTCATTTTTTTCCTTCTGATGAGTTCTGGTCGGTGCGCAGGGAGTAATTTTTTAATGATACATCTATCTGTAGTTCTGTTGGCGAGATTAAACGGTATTATTTGTGAAGTGTACTTTGAAAAAACTTTTATACATGCAATACGCAAGATTCGCGTAAATCTAAGAGAGCATTATGAAAACTGTTACAATTTTTATCTTTTTCATGTGTTTCTCAAAATGTTTTAGTTTAGATTACGTCTACATTATATTCTTAATAAGGTTTAATTGAGAAAAGTGGTGCGATAGAAAAGAGGCCTATGTCCAGCAGAGGATAAATTCGGGCTGATATGATGATGATGATGATGAAGGATAAATATTATTACTATTCCTCTTTTAAATAAATATTGAGACTGAATATATGGCAGCTTATTCACGAGTCATTCGTCGTTCAAACCGATTATATTAAAATGTTTCGATCCGGATTACGGAGGCTTCATTTCCTTAAGCGGAATCGAGATTAAATACGCAAAGGTAAGCTTAAGGACGAGCCTCGTAGTGATAATTAACGAAGATTTGCCGTCTGCGCCATAACAGAATTGTTTTATATGTGGCCATTGTTTATTCCTACATGCAGACATTGTGGTAATTTGTTAAAGGATAATATTTGAGCTCGTTTATGAGAGCGTGATGTGGCCATATTTGTTTGTTGCTCCGCACCAACAATACGACGCCGGTGTCATCTGTCAAGCTCAACTAGCGACAATATGTACAAACGGACTACGAATAAATTGCCCATCATTTATATTGACGAGTGACGCGGGCGTTATTTTAATATGTATAAACACGAACGCGCGCATATTTTTTTCACTGCGATGATTTACACTGTGCACACGAACAGCATAAATCTGTGCGAACTTGTTTGGTAGTATTCAAATTTATTTAAATATATTTTACAATAAATATTACCATTGATTGTCAGGGATTAAAGGAACCCAGGATCCGATGGAATGACGCAAACTGCATCGAGGATTTTTTGCATTTTTTGTCGTACAAAATAATGTGTCGAAACATCTTCAATCTTTGGACGGGGAAGGTGCATTTCGATAAGACATATATGTATTAGAATAGGCAAGTAGTTATTGTCTAAAATTGTACAATTTAGATACGACCAATTTGGAAATGGGCTCTTATAGAGTGTCGTTTGCGGTTGAGACTGTCTGAGCACGATGGCTTTACCGTATATATTTCTATTGCAAGGTGGGTTCAATGTAAATAAAAATACCTCGAACCACAATACAATCATAAATACTACAGGGAACCATTTTAAAAGAATTAGAAGATAAGTGCAGCCGAGCCACTACTTACTTATTACTAAAAATGTTAATTGAAAGCATTTTTTTACTTCTACTCTTTAATTTATACTTCCATTAGTTTCTAATGGGTAAACTCGGGGTTAAAAGTAGTTTTATTCACGACTCAGTTTTAATTACAACTTAGATTGCATTGGTTAGGTATTATTTCTTGTTGTATTTATGTTAAAGGGTGCTTTTTATCAATAAAGGCTTTTTTACTTGTGGAAGCTAATTGAAGTTTCCGCTGAGAAGGCGTGGAATGAGCTCATGTAGGGTTGTGCTTTGTCTGATGCTAGATAGAAAGTCGACTACGACCCTATGTTACTTACTATTACCTTACTTTACCCTTGTTTTGTTGGATAAATACTAATTATTTTTATCGGGTCTTCATCTGTCCTTAATTTTAGTATTTAAACGAATAAGATTTTATTTTTTTAGTGCTCTTAAATCACTGTAAGCGCAATGTTTTTGCAGACGTTAATTTTACTCTTAATAGCCATTGCTGCGATCTCTTGATACTATTATTATAAGACATTTTTATACTTCAAAATTATTTTATATACATCCAAAATATAATATGGGCATTACATGTTACCGTCATGATGTCATTGAGGTATCCCGTCTCGTGTTCGGCTTTGGACAGTTGATTAATTATTCAATTGAGATATAGTATATCGGAATTAGGGTAGTGCAAATGTAAACATGTTGATTGTTATTATCATCTCCATTACATTCGTATGTAAATTTAATCAATGTCTATATAAAGGGCGATGGCAAACTGCTGATTGCATTGCTCCGCACGCAATTCGGCAATAAACTTGCAATACGGAACTGAAATTTCAACGCAACTTTATTTTTATCAAAGGAAGTCGTTAGACGGTATCTGAACCACCTCGCACGTATTAACATACATAATTATAGGTAGTTTAGCAATTGGAATAGTGCCAACTCGATCCAACTTAAATTATATGACTACTACAGTTTTTTGGTTTCCGCTGGTAGGGGAAACAATATGTTTTCACCAAATTTTCTTGATTTCGAGGCTCTAGGCTTTTTGTAAGACAAATTTATTGGGTGGATTTATTACTTTTATCAGAATTGTGAAACTTGTTTAATTATCTGCGAGCCCTACTCTAAGGCTCTTTTTTAGATCTTATCGTGAAAGTAATGAAGGTATACATATATTTTAACTTTTCCTTTGTATTAAGTCTATTTGGGGTCCCAGTTATCATACATTTTTTTTTTTTTTTTTTTTTTTTTTTTTATTGCTATGAATGGCGAGACGAGCATGCCGTTCGCCTGATGGTAAGCGATACGACCGCTCATGAACAGTAGCAAAACCAAACAACACCTTGAATTACAAAGCAATGCTTGGCATTTCACTGCGCTCGCCATCCTGAGACATAAGATGTTAAGTCTCAATATGTCCAGTATTTACTCTGGCTACAATGCCCTTCAACCCGAAACACAACAGTGCGTTTACGCTGCTGTTTGACAGGAGAAATAGACACTGCGGTGGTACCCACCCAGATGGCCTCTCACATATGAGAGACCTACCACCAGTAATACATAAGATTTGTGATTAGATACTCATATTTTGTATAATATCTTTTATTATCCCTTATATTTAGTTTAGGTATCATACATTTCCTCTAGTTTTACTACTTACTTATTGCGATAGGTGGCGCTTTGAATTAGGTTGCTCATTGTTTTTTACACTGGCATGGTATAATTACTGCGTTGCACCCGATGGCAAGCGCAAATGCCGTTCAGGCAGACTATCGAATGTCATCAGACGGCAATCCCATGCCATCCGATACAATTATGCCGGCCTGCTAAGATGATTCTTCACACTACGGCTGTGGGACCCAGGATTATAACGTTACTGTGAGTTTTTAAAGTTATTGTAAAAGTTAACAAGTGACGTTTTTTCTTTAAACTATTGTTATCCGGATCATGTCCAATTACTGGCGGTAACCTGTTCAATAAATGTGTTAAGTCATATTGTATTCTGAAAAATATCTATAAAAGATGAACTTATAGCTCGCTCTATATTTTGAGACTTATTGATATTAGAATAAACTGTTAAACATAATAAAATGTATTCCCTAAGAGCTCTTTGTCACTCGTCATCTATAATTTCAATTCCTTTTCAGAAGGGAATAATAACTCAAGTCAAAAATAATTGCTAGCCGGAGACTGGAGAGTTCCATAAAGTAAATTTGTTTACTTTGAAGACAATGCTTAATAAACATTAGCAGCTCATATCATCAGAATTCGTGTCGGCCAGAACAAAGACGCTGTATATTTTCCCTTTTATTGTCAAGTACAACGGCTCTGTCGTTGACACTTCGATTTAATGCCGGCCCTTGCTCTGATATAAAAGACCTTTCACCGGTCCACCCATTATTTAAGCACCTACCTATCCATCCACTATATGCTTTAATATGTTATAGACATATCGTTGCCGCCAATATTTCATGCACGAATAGAAATATAATTATTGATTTATGGTAATAATTATTTTAAAACATGTTTTGATTGTAAATGCGTTCCGTTGGTTAAAATACATATTTACGGTGAATGAATCATTGAGCCTCATAACAGAACAGAAATATTGTAGAATACAATTTTGTGTTTATATTAAGTAGCTACGAAAACAACGAGGTAATTTATTATATAAATAAAATAAATTTAATACATGTGTCCTTTGAATATGATCACACTTTAAAATTTAAATTAATGTGATAAAATATACATAATAAACATAATGTGATAAATGTGATAGAATATTCATAATGTGATAAATGTTTCTTAATGTTATTAAACACAGATAAATACAATTAAACTGTGAAAATTTAATAAATAATATGTAATTAGTGATTTTTCATAACATGCATGTAAGTTGCCCAACATCTTTTGTATTTAATTTTTGCGTTCCTATAAAGTTGATTCCGAGAAAACAAAATTGATGTTAAACGTCCCTTTTTGTAATGTAACAAAGAGCTTGAAAAATAGCACGTCTGAGGAAACGGAGAGAAAGTAAATTCAGCAATTTATTGCTTAGGCTCGAGCGCTATATTTGTTGCAAATGAAGACGGTAGCGAGGTGACAATTTTCAGATGCTGGGGCGAAATGACCGCCTAGGGACGATCCTTCGCACTGCCATCGCGGCTCTCCGCTTTTATTCTTACAACTATTTTCACAGTTTTTTAGGAAACCATTCGTCCGCAAAGTACAGCGTTGTTATCCACGTCTTGAGAATATTCATTTTTAACGAGAACTCATTGTTTCTAAGGGCGGGGTAAATTATAAGCTTCACAGAAAATAATATCTTTTGAAGCTCCTTTGCAAAAATATAATCCCCGGCGTCCCTGGTCCTCTATGTAAAGTATATATTTAAAATTGGTTTTGTTTATAGGCCGACTTTTACTTTGGCTTTAATCGCGTTTTCATAAAAATACGGCAACTTCTAAACCTCGATAGAGATTTACAATTCCTTTGTAGTTCTAGGTGCGCCAATTAATTTTATTTATTACCTAATTACATAGTAGTTGCGCAATGTGCAGGTATATAAATATTAAAGTTTTTTCTCCAGTACAATTTAAAGATGTTTTAGGCAAATGACAGGCCAAAAAATAAGCAAGATATAAAATATTTTTTAAACTCGTACTTAGTTAATTTGTCATTAAATACTTTCTATAATCCTGTAGCAATATATCAGTATTGCATATAGCTATTGAAACACAAAACCAGGACTATAAATTAATGGAAAAGCAGCATACTGTTAAGCTTCTAAGGTAATTAAAGCGGTGTTTAATTAATTTATTAGACTAACGATTTTTTTTATATTTAGGTCCGGCAAACGAGCAAGAAGGTCACCTGATGGAATGTGATCATTGCTCTCATGAATAACCACGACACTTGGATCATGGATGTATTACATGACCATGGATGGGAAGAGGGGTATTAGGCATCTGGCAATCTCACTCGCCGAACGGAACACAATAGCTAAGCTATTGCTTCACGTCAATTTTCTGTGAGACACTGGTACCGACCCGGTATTCCTGCTGGGGTATGACTAACAACAGCGTTACCACTTCCAAAAAGCACTAAAAAGCAATAAATAAAATAAGTACAATGAAGCGACTTTATTTCTTATCAAACTTTGTCAGGGATATGTTTTTACTTTCTAGGAAAGCCTACCGTAGAGTAAATCAGTCGAAGCAACGGCAAGGAACGATTGCCTAAGAATGACGGAGACAAAGTGAAATTACAGATTAGTACAGCACTTTTTAAACATATTTTTTCGTTGGTTCGGAAACAAATCCTTAGGCGGACAAAGTGATATTGAATTGTTCCATTCATTCTTAGCCCGGAATCAGGAATTTGAGCTTGATGTGGCAATAGGCTCGCCCCCTTTCACATCGCGGGACGGGACTTCTAGGAAAATGGCGTGAGTTTAAGTAAGTAATTTTTCACGGTTGCCTCCGTACAACATCTCATTTTTTCTTTCCCTAAGTAAAAGTCATGTTTAATAATGCCTTAGAAATTAGAAAAATGTTTCAACAGTGACACGTTATCAGGGACGACTTGTAGGTAGTTGTGAAAGCCTTGCTATGATATTGCCTTGCCTAATTTTTGGCAGTGATGTTTTTGCTTCACTTACGTAAGAAATTGATTTGCTTAATTAATAAGATTTTCACAGAATGTGACAGAATTTGCCTTAAGCCAAAAATATAATTTTGTTTCTCGAATAAGTACTAAAATTGAAAAGTATTTTTATACGTTCCTTCTTTTAATAAGGAGAATTCTGATAATCTCTTTTTCCGATACTTCGAGAGAGGCTAATAGTATGCCGGTATTGCTGGACTTCCATGCCGGCACGCTTGCCGATGTTAAATTTTTCGGATCCCTAGCAAATTCTGAGCCGACATACCGGCTAAAACTCCTTGCCTATCGTCACATGCAATGTTAACTGCCCTGGATGTGGCAATGCGAGAATTATTTTTTGAATTTTTCCCTGGGTTTGTTCGACGCACTAGAATTAGGAATTAGGTTTGTTAATATAGGAGACTCAGATCAGTCAGACTCAGACAGTTTAAGGTGTTGTGGGTGTTTTTTTGCCACCCACTTTGCCATTTGTGTTATTTGGGAGACATATAAATTAAAAAAAAAAAACTTGTATTCATGAGACATTTTATTCCCCACGAAGCTTTAAATATTCGATAATGCTATTGGGTCGTACTATTCCTTATCCGGTGTTTAATTATTTAGCTACTATACTAGTTTTTACTTAGAGTTGTCCAAGCTTTCAGCTTGGCAGTTCAGTGGCAGTTTCATTTAGTATGCAACACACATTCTATTTGCGAGACATCCTGTTAGGTTTCCAATACATCTGGCCGGGCGGGCGAGCGGACCGACGACTCGCTACGTGTCCGTGTTCACAATGCACGTTCCTAAGTGCCTGATTCCAACCTTATTTCTACCAATATCATCACACTGTTAGTCATCTCTCTCTTTCACTCAGAGATAATCTAAAAGAGATAGATATGCTTATGTGAACCGATCGAAGAAGCGAAATGAAGGAATAGGTCCGCGGTGTCGATAAAAACCTTTCGTGTCGCATCTGTGTACACACCTACTCAACGAAGTATCGCTTACAGTGAGGAAACGATTTGAAAATATATTTTTCGTTCGGTTTCGTTCGGTTCATTAAATTAAATTGTGTGTGAGAAAGGAGGATCTGGTGTGACTTTCATTATTAAAATCGATATAAGAGTTTATGGGGACACGTCTGTGTGTCTCTAGGTTTGTTATTTAAATATGATAATGTAAACACAAAAACGCTTTTAAAATACCTTTAATATCAAACCATAACATGTAGCAAGAGACTGAAAAAATATATTTTCCAACGTATTCAAATAGTCTCGCAGCGAAGTCCTAATACGGGTTTAAACTATTTTAGACCGAGTACAGCTACATAAACGCTGTGGTGATTCAACTTGTCCTCATGTAATATGTTTGCGACAGTAGTTACTTGTGTTATTAGTCCTAAATATGTCATGTTTTTGCGTACAAGCCAGGATATAGTTGTAACCCTCTGTTACATTATGCGGACTGCTCGTTGTTTTTGTCTTGAGGGAACATTGTTCTCGCATTCTAGACATGTTCAATTTTCACGTTTTGTTTTATGGCCGTTTTTTAGATTTAAACATATTTGTAAGATTTTGAAATTACAGAGATTTTTTATTCCTTTTGTAGGCAAACGAGTAAGCGGTTTGCCTTATGGAAAGCGGTGAACGCTTCTCGTGGACCTTCGTGGTGCCAGGGGTATAGCACAACCAGTTCGCTACCATAAGGAGAGTACTCTCTTTAAGTCTCGCAGAAGGACACGTCATAGCGCTCAGGGAACACCAAAGCAAGGATTTAATTCCATAGTTTGTTTATTTTTGGGGCAATATTTGAGGATATTTTATTGGTTTATATTTTTTTAAATGTCTGCACAATAATGGCACATACAAGAAAACACTACACGAATATAATTTAGTAAATTGTATAATGATTATATACATCATATATTAATGCGTTTGTGTAGTCCAAGCAACAAATCAATATCGAACTATGTATTAGTACATAAATAATGTAAATAAGTTCATTAGCGAGACACATTATTTGCGATTAATACAATCATAGTATAAAGTAGTGCATCAACATTATAAGTTAATGTGTGCTGTTATGCTGTATAACAGCCGCGCCGAACCAAATAGTTTGGATGTGGTCTATTCCGCAACATTCCGTGTACTCTGATTTATTTTCCTATTTGGGCTATTTGCCTATTTCAAACCGAATGTCCTCTCCCGGCGGAACACACTGCGTTCTATGCAAATGGAAAATCAATGAACGGCACAAGTTTATATTTTTATTTTATATATGGCGTGGTTTTTATAATCGACGTTTTTATAGAGGTTAGTATTATCCTGCATATATTGATGTTTACTGAATATAACTTTATAAAAAGAAATATGTGATAACAAGCAAACGTATCGTAATTATTATAGTCTTGTCGTTGAGAGCAGTCCTTTTCAAACAACCCAGATGAAAGAATATGATGTACAGATTGAAATTTAAGGCTGATGTTAATGAATTTTACTTTGTGAAAAATTAGACATACATTAACTTAAAACTTACGTATAAATATAAATGAAATTAAAACACCCTAGATCCATTGTCTTTAGTAATAATTCATAATACTGTACTATATATTAGTGTTACCAAGACACGAGACAAAAATTTAATCAACTACGTCTAAATGCACTCTTTTACATTTCTATAAAATTGCAGAACAAGTACCGAACGTGGCTTGGCTCCAATTCCAAAAACGTAGTCACATTAAATAAATTTCAAATTACTCAGCGCTCTTTTACAATTGTTTTAATTTCTTCTTAAATTCAATTTATATTGGCATTTCGTTCTAATAGAAAATAACAACATTTATGGTCCTTTATAAATACGTTAAATTTTATATATAAGCGTTGAAGGTGTCATAAAATGTGCACCTTTTACTATAGTTGCTCTTTTTTCAATTCAGTTTTTGAAAAATCCGAAAGATTTTTCTGTTTTTTGGTTCCGCCATGGCTGTCTCAGTACCAGTAAACATATTAAGAGACATAGCACCAGTGTACTAAATTTTCGAATAGTAATCAAAAAATCAAATGTGGATAATATTAGAGGCACCGATACCTACTTTTTCGAAGATGCAGTCATATCGCAATACTATTCTCTATCCACCTCTCGAACTGACATTCATCACATAGTTACAACAATGACTATATATACCTGACCAGCCATGTAAGACCAAAAGTACGCCTCTGCGGGAGTTGAAACAAAATGTTTACCAGGATGGAGTAACTGACTCACTTCTCAACTTCTCCGGGGAATCTTTTGTATACATACAAGCTAATATCACAAATAATAATATAAATACATGCTCTCTCTACATAATCGCACTCTTTAGGGAGAACGTTAGTGATATCCTAATGATGGTGTTAAATTGGCTATGTCTTCATAATCAAGGAAACTGGTGTTACATCATCATAAAAATATTTTTCGCCTTTTAGTTTCGTTTCATCACGGGAGCAATTGGCTACATAGCTACTATGAATAAAGGTTCAATATAAAACCACTTTCAACTCTCCAAATGATATATAGTATATGAGGCTCCAGCCAAAAAGCTTCCAGAGTAAACAAGGACATTTTACGACGAGTCGCGAACGCATTGATCCGATATTGTCTACTTAATTAAATGTCATATTATTCCGTCAGGCGGGAGGCCCGCTCTTCAGTCCTGTCACGCCCGCTTGATACTCAAGGCATGAACAGTGAGGCAATTAGACGCCTATAATTACTATGTTAATTACAGACACTGTTCTTGTTTCTCATCTTGCTATTCCCGACCGTTGCGCTGTTATATAAACATAAATTTGTTCGCTCCTGAGTAAGTTCTAATTAACGAGTGCGAGAATGATTACAGGGGAAACTATTTACTTTGAAATAATTGCTACTTTATCCATTTCGAGTTAATTTGCATGCGTTTCGGGTTACTTTGGCCGAGGTTGATTTAGTTTTATTGAGTTTGGATTGATGGTTATTGTTACGTGAATTCATTGCGGTTTTGAGTTATTTTAAGTATGTAATGCATTTATAAATTATAAAGACGTAGGTATTACAAAGAGATAAGTAATAGCACTTAAAGTATTGCGCTGCTTTTGAAAAGTTTGCGGTGCACTTACCATCAGGTGTACTGCAGTCTATTCTTCATGCTAGTAAAAAAGAGTACTCGCCGGAATAAAGCGACATAAAATATATAAAATAAATAAATAAATACACCCACCAGTCACAATACATAGTCCTTAGGATCGAGCCTTGTGTCGTGGGTATTAGAAACGTCGAGAGACAATAGACAAATGTCACCCGATGCAAGTATTTTTACTAATTTTGTAATCTATTATTATTCATCCGATAACCCATTATATCCGTTTCACTCTTGTATACCAGCGGCAATTCATAGACAGTTTATAAACCTATTTTAAATATCGAATGTTTTGTCTCTTTTGAGCGACTTTTGTTGTTATTTTAAGTTATAGGAGGAAAATGAGCATGCGGTTCATCTGATGGTAAGTGATCACCGCCGCCAATGAACATCTGCAAAGCCGTAGGGTATGGAGATGCGTTGCCGGCCTTTAAGGTGGGAATACGCTCGTTTTTTGAAAGTCGCTAGGTTGTATTTGTCCGGAAATGATGCTGCTGGCAACTGGTTCCATAGATTTTGGTTTCAGTTTAATACAAAACATTCGATAGCTAAAATAGCTTATAAAACAATGAATAAGACCGCAGTCAGCCTGGATACAGGCTAAATTTACTTCTACCTAATTAAACCTGCATTTTTCATTACCCAAAAACCGTTTTACAACTGAAAAACGTATTTCAACACGACTTCTCGGTATTCCGCTTAAAATACGGCGAAAGTTGAGAAATACGAAACGTTGAGTTTTTAACTTGAGAGTGGGCTCTTATCGGCTACTCTTATAACAGCACACCTTATTTCTACCGAAGTGTACGTGAAAAAAGTAGAAAGTTCCTTAATGGATGTTGGTATGCCGGTGACACGTATGTGCTCGGGTCAAGGTGAAGTATCGGATAACGTAAGTAATCAATAGTTCGGGACACAATATTCCAGTTACATTTACAGAAATACTGGAAAATTGTTTGAAAAATAACAGGCCATTTATTTTGTGCCCAGCTATTAATATTACTACATTTAAGTGAAGTAAGGGTTCCCCTCCGATCGAAATTCGACCGAAATACTTCTCAATAATATTATTACTTATTTAAGAAAAATATCTGTATACCAATAAACAGAATGTTCATCGTTTACGTGTTTATGTATAGACGAACTAAGCAATATAACTTTACAGCCCAGTTGCATAAATCAACTTCTACGATAACTTTAATTTTGACAACGTCATCGTCATACATTAGAAATTGCAAATGTATGAGATTGAAATTTTCAAACTCAAAGCTATTGTCAAAGTTTCTCCATAAAACCGAGCTCGAGAATATATAATTGCAAATACTTTCATTATATAATGTCTAGATATGGTAACAAAGTATTAAAAATTATGATTTATTTATATTTTTGGTTTCATATTAAGCACGAATATGGTTTTTCATACCTAATTTGATTTTGTCCTTTAGGTATCTTAAAGTATCAGTGCAAATAGCAATGTATTATATATAATAAGAAAACTATAAAAGTGACAAATATCTACATTTTGATATGGTCCGGCAAAAAGCTTCGATTGAGTACACCCCCATTTGAAAGTGAAGCCACCATTTTATAAAGCAACAGGCTATTTTCTATGACAACATAAATAACTAAATTAAGTCAATGTGCCGTATCTTGATATAGTATGATAAATGTTAATTTTAAAAAATCATCGATCAATGAAAGACAGATCATTTTACGTTGGTTTAAATTCAAGCTTGAAGTTATTTCACTGAGTTTTTTATGACTTCTATCGACCAATGACAGACAATTCTATACTGGTTGGTGGCATTATGCTTAAACGACAAACCTGATTAATTTATTTTAACGAAATTGCAGCACACATTTTAACTAAATATTACTGCTAGATATGTTTCTGCACTTATCTATACTAATATTATAAAGCTGCAGAGTTTGTTTGTTTGTTTGTTTGAACGCGCTAATCTCTGGAACTACTGGTTCGATTTGAATGATTCTTTCAGTGTTGGGTAGTCCATTTATCGAAAAAGGTTATAGGCTATAAATCATCACGCTATGACCTATAGGAGGAAAGCAGTAGTGATATTTCTAGCAAATACGAGGAAATTTTGTTCGTTTTCGTGGTCCGATTGGTCGATATTCTAAACTGATAGTCAGAATTAAACATTTTGACCGCCATTTTAAAACGTGTATGCACCCGGGCGGGGCCGGGCCCGACCGCTAGTTTTCCATATAAACTTAACTATGCCAAATTTCATACGCTTTCGTAGCCAAAATTTTCCTAAGAAAGGGTATAAAGTTTTTCCTTTACGTATGATTATATACATATATCTTCTCCATATTCATTATTGAAACAAACTCATTTTTTTTATTTCAATGAACGGCGAGTCGAACATGCCGTTCGCCTGATGGTAAACGATATGACCGTTTATGGACAGTAGCAAACGAAACAACACCATGAACTACGAAGCAATGCTTGGCATTCTACTGCGCTCGCCATCCTGAGACATAAGATGTTAAGTTTTAATATGTCCAGTAGTTACTCTAGCTACAATTTCCTTCTAACCTAAACACAACTGTGTATTTACACTGCTGTTTGGAGGGAGAAATAGACATTGTGGTGGTGCCTACCCAGGCGGCCTCTCGCATAGGAGACACTTACCAACAGTAACCACACATAGCCAAAAGCAGACAAAGATGAAACATCATCATTAAAGAAAAAGTTGTACTTAATGGGGCTCAAGACCCGCAGCAGTCAGAGTCACTCAAAGACAGAGAGATCGATAAATACGATGATATAAAATACATTTTTGAAACTTCTTCAAAAGCTCTTTGTTTTTGAAGATAGAGGTGTTAAAATCGGTATGAAATAGATAAGATTTAGTAAGAATAAGTAAATAATATAACATACGATTCTCATATTATTATTTCACGTTTTGCTGCAAAATTCTCGCTGAACTTAAACTTTTCGTGTACGGATCTAAATAGACGAAAATTTCGCAACACGCATGAAAAGTACATTATGCTACGCTTTGTTGAGGACGATAAAATGATAAAGCGAAAAAAATACTCATATAATACTCGTAAATCCGTAAAGTTTGTTTGATCATGCTAATATATTCTGAAACTAACATTTGGATTTAGATGCCTAATTTATGAAGAATGCTAAAGGCTATTTAACATCACGTTACGGCTCTTAGGAGCGTAGCAAAAATAACAATTAGGTTTATATGGATAATGTGTTTGTGGTCTCATTTACATAATATAGTATTTTTTTTATAGCGTTGAATGGCGAGACAAGCATGAATTCGCTTGATGGTAAGAGATATGACTCATGGAGAGTAACAAAACCAAAAATCACCATGAATTACAAAGCAATAGTTGGCATTCCAATGCATTCGCCGTCCTGAGACATAACATGTCATTATGTCCAGTAATTACTCTGGCTACTATGTCCTTCAAACCGGAATACAACAGTTTATACATACATATAAACTGCTGTTTGACGGGAGAAATAGACATTGTGAAGGTACCTTATATATCGTTATGATGAGTGTCAAACTAAGTAAGATACCTGCTGCAACAATTGCACCCGGGCAAAACCAAGCCCGGGCGTTAGTTTACTAAAAAAATGACATTCTCCGTGGTTGTCAACGACCATGCGATTCAAGTAGAATATTTCAAATCTCAGGGGAAGTAAAAGTTGTTGAAGACAAGCAGAGACACGTACGAGTTGTGTACGAGTCATAATGAAGTTGTTGGTGGGCGAGGGAGGGGGGTGGTGCATAGTATAAATCAAGAGACGGGATTGTATACCGCACACCGCCTTAATCTCACCTGCAGTGTTGCTAGCACACCGTTAATACATCATGATATATTATGTCATTTATTAGCCTCTACACGGGGCTCTGTATTAATTTCAGATGATTTATTTACTTGTATATTCGTCGTACAAATTGTTGTGATGAAGCCACGTTTGACAAATTGTATTGAATTTAATTTTAATATATCGTGACGTGTCGATTGTTACGTGGATTGAAATTTCAGTGGAATAATTTGTCACGCGTGCTGTTAGTGATAGATGTATTTAGGTTTTATAATAATAATAATACCGTATTTAATAACTGGAGCAATAGACCGGTAAGTGGACAACATTGACACATGAGAGGTCTATGGCTCAAGACAAGACCCATATGAATATAAACCATATGGAAAATAACTTGAGAAAAGAAGCTAAAATATTTAATATGTCCACCAAATTGCAATCTACTAGATCTCAGCGTGATGTCAGTTGATTTAAGACCTAAATCTTTTCGATGGTTTAAGAGCTCTTTTTCGAAGTATAGTGTCTGAGTGCTGGAAAACTTGCGAAATTTGTGTACATATGGGTGTGTATTTTTTCATTACTTGATTAGTAGTGATAATTACCCACAAAACACCTTCATGGTTTTTTTGGGCATCGCTAGAGTTAGAGAACTGTGTTTTGGGCCTTTATTGTGTAGGGAAGGGAAAATTATCTGACTAAATGAATTTTATTAATCTTCGTTAGTTTTCTCGGAGATAATAACAGTAATTAGGTCGGGATTGTTACACTGCAACGTAAATTGGCTACTACATGCATTTACTAGCAAATAATACTAGGGTTGGTTTCCAGCTCAGAATAAGATAGGTTATTATACTGTTTATGAATACACAGGACATGGGTTCAGTATGAGCAAAGTGCGGGTTCACAAACTTTAAAAACTTTTTGTTTTGTTACAAGTAATAAAATGAGAGTCCAATTTTTTTTCATCATCGATTATCGGTCCTACCCGACTCCGCCCTGGTGCAGATACACTTTCAAAATGGCGGCCAAAATGTTGAATTCCTACTATCAATTTAGAATATCGCCCAATCGGACCACAAAAATATAATAAAATTTCCTCGTATTTGCTAGATTTTTCACTACTGCTTCCCTATCATAGCCATTTCCCCGATCATAACGTGATGATATATATAGGTATATATAGCATTAGCTTATAGCATTCCTCGATAAATGACCTATCCTAAACAAATAAAAAAATCGAGCCAGTAGTTCCTGAGATTAGGGGTAACAAACAAACAAATTCTTCAGCTTTATATATTAGTATGGGCGCTAATATTGATGGCAGTATAACACTGGCTCATCACTACATCAACCTCAAGTGGGCGCACGTCCGACTTGCTCCGTTTTCTATACCAGTGTCGTCAATGTCCAAGTTACTGACAATTGTTCGCACTAGTGGTCATGTACAAATGGATGAACATGAGATGATGTATTTTTTTATATTTTACAGGTACAAACACTACAGTTAGTAAGCTCTAAAAAAACCTTAAAGCTAATTTAATATGTAACCTACATACTGGGATCATCACGTGCAAATATTATATCAAATACTATATATAATTTCTAATTTATCCACACATGCACTGGATTCCTTTGACACATAGGTTGTGGTTTAATCAAAGGAATGGGATTCACTATTTCAAAATTGAATTATAGTGCTTTATGCTTTAAAGGATTTCAGTATCTAACTATGGAAATAATATTATGAATATTGTACCTGATATAATATAATATTGAAAATAAAATTAAGTGCCGCCGTTATAATTAAAATAAGACTGTGTTTAAAACGCAATCAAGACAATACAAACCTACTCTTAATATTATTAATTTATTGTGGTATTCCACATATATCTATATATCTGCACCCGGGTGGAGCCGAGCTGAACCGCAGTTTAAAATAAAATAATAATATAATTACAGATCGATAAAAAAGTGAGTCGTCGCGAGACGTCTGAATAATGCGAAACATCGAAATTATTTTGTGCTGGTAATACTTATAAACGGATAATTTATGACAGAAAACAAATATGTCATACTGAAATATAAAATATTATGATATTTTCAAGACAAATATGACAATACAAAAAATTAATATGCGCACTACTCCGTACATAAAATCATATAGTGTGCGACGCATGCCGTGCACGCCAAAAACCTACAACTGTTTATCAATTACGGCTTTCTTACATAGATCCTGCAAGTGGACAAACAGCTTACTTGTTTTTAAATAAGACATGTCAACCCAAATAATATTTTTGCAGAGATACCTACTTGGGAAGGACATAAAAGGTGACCGGGGTATGTCTAGCGACCTGCTTAGCTTGATCTAGGGTGCTTGTACAATGTACGCGATATGCATACGAAAAAATCCAGGGATTATTATTTTTAAATAATATTTTGAAATATGTTTTTCTCTCATAGCTTCGTTGGGAGAGGTTTTTGTGATAGTTCCTTGCAGAGTGATTGAGAAACATAGAACATACACATCAACATATATCATTTTTGGTAATGTTTAATAGAAGGCGTAGTCAAAATTGTTTATATTTGGGATGAATCTCGCACGGAAAAGAAGCCATAAGACAAATTGATTGTCTCTATCGCCGGCGTCATTGCACCAGCACAAAACGCCTGATTTTCTTACTAATAGTAATGTCGTGAACCATCCCATATACATATTTTTAGTAGCAGGAAGTCCGGTGTTGAAAATATTGGATTCGGCTTTCATGCAACGACTTCCTGCAGCTTTATTAGGACGCTTGTCCCCTTGTGGGTTAATCTCTGATATTTGTGGATTAATAGTTCCGTCTCGTGTCAAATAAAAGGGAAATCGATTATAATATCTTCAATCTATAATGATATTCTTTATTGCCGTCCAGTTTCCATCGTCTTTCATGCAGTGTTCTGCTATTCCGTCCTTCCGGACTAGCACGTACTAGACACATATTAACCAAAAGTCCTCAAACTCTTTCCATATTAAATAATTTCAATCGTCATCATAATATTTAAATACTTCATACTAAAATAAATAATAAAGAAATAACCTGGGACATAACTTCATATGTACAATATCTGAAAGTAAAAAAAATCTTCACCCTAGTAATTAATCTGTATTGCTACGCTCAAAAGCATATCGTTGAATAGGCAATATTAACTACCATAGAAATGTTCTGTTATTCCGTCATTCTTGGAAAAAAGCAATTGAACCGATATTGGTTCTGTGACACAGTGTAATATCAATCGTATCTTTTTAAATTTAATACATTCTACAAACTCTCATACCAATTTTCATAATATTTCCATACCTTTAATACAAACAATATATGTGTTATGAAATATGTATTATGTATATAAATTTGCTCCAACTATCGGGCTACTATATTTCTGTTTATCCTACGTTACTTCGAAATGAGAAATTAGATATTACTTAGATTTTACTTTATTAATATTAGAAATTTAACACTCCGCTGCGTAGAATTTGACGCTACAGCTTCGCAGTACAAGCCAGTTTATTGGAGAGGTACATTTTGAAACAGTCTGTTTGTTATATAGCGTTTTATTATATGTTTAATCCTCTTACCTAAACTGGCCTTTCCTGGATACAGAATAAAAGCCACGTAGGAATATAAATAGTAAAACGTTCATAGAACTTATAACAACTTTTGGAAAGCCTTCTGCAAATATCAAATTAACAACTATATTGTTGCACTATTATACTAGATTAAACAATGCGAACAAAGTTTGTGTGCGCGTATAAGGCAGGCGAGAAATCAGTAGAGTGTGAGGGAAGATAGATAACAGCGTAGGAGTGATAGAGACAGCAACAGAAATTGCGTTGTCGCATTTTTTGATACAAACATTTTCTTTGCGATGTCCATTCTACGCAGTAAATTTTACTAAAGTTATTCTAGCTTTTATGCGAGAATTACCAAATTTTCGTGTAAAATAGTGTAGTATAGGGGATTGAAATAAGTATTAACGCAGTGGATAAGCGCGTTGATGAGTTTAATTAAATAATAAGGTGTTACGTACATTTTAGCATAATATTTGATTGCAGCGTCTCGTCGCAGTAGAAGAGAGTAACGATATTACGTAGTGTTATTATGGAAGCGAGCGTGTATATGATTATCTTGGTGTTGGTAATCCCCGCTCGGATTACTGCCGGCTGCGGTGTCTCACGATATTTATATTTTTAATTTCATGCTACTCTGAACATCGTAAGAGTTGTACTAAATTTCTGTTAATATTTTTGGTACGCAGCCAAACTTTTGATTGCGCTATCCTAGCATTTTGTTATATAGCGTGTGACTTAATTAAGTGTTCATATTCAAATGGTTTTTATAGATTAATTTTGTAAAATTTATTTCAAACCCGCTTGTATTGATTAGTAATGGAAGTAAAACCTTTTTTTTAAACCTGTTTAACCATTTAAAAATATTTTCTGTATCAGCCCATATACGTCCCACTGCAGGGCACGGGCCTCCTCTACAATCGAGAATACGATTGAGAGTGGTTGGTGGTCGTTTTCGGTAGCAGTCTTGATATACCCTGTATAACTAATAACCTTTAATTATAACTTGAATAACTTATAACTTGTGCGTGGACGTCGAACATGCGAACGTCGTGGCGTAGCATCGGATAACCCTTCTTGTGTTGGTTGCCACTGTTTCAATAACACTACCAAAGATTGGTTAAATATTAATGTTTTATTATGAAATTTTAAACATTAAGCTGTTTTAGCAAAGTTTTAAATGCTCAATTTGTATACCTTATATAGTAGAGTTAATCATACAATTTTATGCCTTATGACCTGATTAAAATATGATTTCGGGAAGACTTCAATATTATTTTTTTTTGGATAAATCCTAAACACCACGGTTTGTTAGCATTTCCATGTGAAATGTATTGCGCATTAGTGGTAATCCATTAAATATTAATCATGAATTGCAAACGTACATATTAATATTTTGGTGCTTTTTCAATTACTGAAAATTAATGTGCCTAATAATAATTCATAATATTTAATGTAAAATATGCATTTGCCAGTGGTTTGCACATCATTAATGTATTGATTATTCATTTTATTGGTTAATCCACAACCCTAGACCTAAAATCTTAGTTAAAGAGGAGTCCTGTACTTAGCACCGTTGTAACTAAAATTTTATACTGCACAGCAGATATGTAAATGGACAGTTTTGCTGTCTCACAGGATATTGACCTAAAATGACGGCTTTGCTGTTGCGTTTCGTTTCGTGATTGGGATTGTGGGATTCCTAATACCCCTTTCCCCTTAGCAGAAGGATGGGCCTTTTTCCTTCCTACTTTCCTCCGGATTTTATGAATCGCAACATCTATGACCCATGCGTTGTGGATGTTCAAGGAGGGCGGTGATCACTTACCATCAGGTAACATGTATGCTTGTATGACGGATCTATTGAACAAATATAGTATAGTTATATCAACTGATTACCCCCACTTGAATTAGTAGTAGGGTAGAGCGGGGCTAGTTGAGCATAGGGGTAAGTTGGGCAATTAAAATATCTCCGAAACTATACATCAAACGCTAGCACGTCAAATGAGGGAAACGAGGGGGCGCGGGAGGGGAAATGATCACGCCACCGCTAGTGGCGAATTGACGAACGAGTAAAGTACACGAGCGTTTTGTTTATTTTGCGACCAAAAAGTAAAAAAATCGTTGCTGTGTATATTTCGTCTGTACGACTCAAATGTTATCCATTTTAAATCAGGTAAGTGTTAAAAGTTCATCAATTTGATGCATTTTTGATATCTAATGAGGATTTTGTTTGATCTAATACAGTTTTTTTATAACCTCACTTTTAATTCAAATATTCGGGTTGGGGAATGTTGAGCAACTGTTGCTCAACTTACACCGCGATTTGATACGATAATGACGTAAGTTTTTTTTTCATTTTAGAATGCGAACTTATAAAAGGAAAACTGCAAGAGGTTATGACTCTACTCAACAGTTAATTGAAGCGAAGAATGTAAAGAATGGGCACATAATAAATGTGTCCAAGTTACTGGCCTTCATTTCATTTGCATCAATTGCAATTCCGATGACGATGATGATTAGTTTTAGTCACTATTAATAATAATTCCTGTCAAAAGTTCCTAAAAAAAGTCTGATTTTAAGTGAAAAGGCTGAATCTAATCCAAAAATTAATCTAATAATATGTTGCGGTTTTGTTGATTCTATTTTTATGTTAAAAATACCTTCAAAAGAATTTTAAGTTTTGTTTCACTAAGAGATTTAGTTTATAGATTAATAAATAAACAGTTGATTATCAAATGCAATTGTTATTTCTTTTTTAGAAACCCTGGTTAGACTAGAATTTCTAACTGCTCAATGTACCCCATACCCTTGCTCTACTTACCCCACCCATGGGGCACGTTGAGCATATCTGACTTTTTGCACTTAAACGGGAGTAACTTTTAAATGCTATATCTTGATAATAAATTATTATGACGATTTTAAGAAGGAATAAATTACTTACGTATAAGTACAAATTACCAGCAATTTGGACCTATCTTTAAGGAGCAATGAACGATCAAGTAAAAAATTGCTCAACTAGCCCCGCCCTACCCTACAACGGGTGTATTGCTGGTCTTAGTGTGAAGGGCAGATTATTTTCTCACAGGTCCTTTAAATAATAAAAAATAGCTTTCAAACGTAGCATATTAAAATGTCCTAAAGGCAAAAAATGCCGTAACGGCACGTCCCATAGACAGTTTTATAACCAATTTGTGTAACCGAATGTTTTGTCCCTTTCGAACAAGTTTTGAATCTAGTTTGAGTGAAGAAGACAAAAAATTTGATAACTATAATAGGTTTTAAAACTGTCTATGAATAAGTTTCTTACTCTCTGACATTCGTTTTGAATTATCGTGATATATTTTTATAAATAATTTATGGCCACATGTCAGGCTATGAATTACATTTTTCCAATACAATATGTAGGAGCAGAAGTACTGTATTGAACGTTAGGTTATTTTATAAAACAAATACTCGTATATCTTGCGGTACTCGTTCGTCCATTGAGCAAAGTAATTCTTATTGATTTCTTCTGTTTCAATAACTCTACTCTTATCAGTTGGTTTTCCTTTATTTTATTTATTCTAACTAATATTGATTTACTTATACATAGGCATTTGTAGTATACTAATTTACCCAAACTTTGGCAGATATATTTTTATTTGTCCCAAACAGGTGTGTTTTGCCAACTAATTTACATTTAGAAATGAACTATGAAAGTTTTGACTACGCACAGAAATTTAATACAGTTGCTTTATTTAGCAATTTAGATAAGTTTCCAAGTCTGAGATGAAATGTTAACAATAACCGAGAGTTGATAAGTTTTATTATAATCAGTCTTCTAATTATTTCTAGTAGTAGTTACTGACGTGTCTGCCAATGTGTTTTACATATATTTATAGATATACGATATCTACGGTCTTTTGGCGTGCGAATGCGTTATCATGTTGTCAAAATATTAAGAGCAGTTTATATCTATTTAACGCATTGTTGGATGTTTTCTCAATGCAAACAACAAGCATTTCTGCTCCTTATCTAATATTATTATTAAGTCCCATATAGTAAAATGTGAAAAATGAAAAAAATGTACCTAATATTTTGACAACAACATGAAAACAACGCATTCGGATGCTCAAAGACAGTTGACGATCTATAAATATAATTTACGTCATGTTCCGGTGAGTTAACAAAACCGCAAACGTTTTCAGCGCTCTCTCTGACCACAGTGTATTAATGTACCAAACGAACCTAATTGCTTCATGAGAACCCCTCCTTTATTTGAAACTGTCTTTTGCCGGTCATAAATAATAAACTTTCCAAATTCAGTACGTCTGTTTACCAGCTTACCAATTCATTACTTTATTTTGTTTAATAAAGCACGAACGGCGCCGGCTGTATACATTGGGATATAAATTACCTTTAATTTAGGTGAACGATCCAGAAAATATGATGATGTAAAGTTTTCATCAAGCGTTAATAAAACACCGCCCCTGTTGGCAGGAGGTGGGGGAGGGGGGTAACTACGTAACAACCGCACAACACCTATTTGTTGTTTAACTTACTTTCGCCTGCAATTTCGTGTCGGGTGATTTTATCTCCTTTAACTTGGCCTTGTTCCTAAATCATATAGAGCATAAGTAATTATACTGCATTAAACTTGCTTTAAAACTTGTCTGTGAACTAATATGTTGCTAAAAGGAGGAAAATTGGTGAAGAAGTAATTTATTATTCCGTAAATATCCATTTTATTGAGTGAAGCTGAGTACGCGGCACGTCATGTTAATAATTAAATTAGGTTCATATAATAATTAATTAACAATAGTTTTCATAATCATATTAAAATAAATATTGATAAACCATTATGAAACATTTACCATATTTTATATTGAATTTAATACATTGAACAATGTGTGTAACAACATGCGAATGTAAATTTTGTTGTTGATATCGTCATCAATTGTGCAGAAGGTAATAAAAGAATGGAATGATACGTTGAGTTTTATATCGCACTGGCTTTAAAGAATTATATTGCCGCTAAAACGTGGATAATAAAATTTTGTAACGCGTAAGTAGCAATTGCAGAAATCCGCCGAGATCGTCAGGTCGGTACTTTATTTAAAATCATATCGTGAGGCGTCGCGCATGGCACGGTCGCTACAAACATAATGATTCGAATGTATCTCTGTCCTGAAACTGTACCTCTGGGAGCCGAGGGTAATAAAAATTCCGGCACGCGCGTTACAAGTGTGCTTTCGAGAAAGTAATCCGCGAAGAAATACAACCACCTACTGCTTCCACATTTGTAACTGGGAAATCTCCATTTCTCTTTGACTACCAGTCGTTTCAAAAGCCACCGGCTCCCCCGTGTGTCGTCTGGAGGCGACACTCATAAAAATTCGCAATGCCGAAGTTTCTCTAACGTGTCACGGGCTTATGGCGCGCTCAAAGCGGGCGCGCTGGATTTTGTTGTATTATAATTTCATAAGCTGCTTATAGGAGTGTGCGGGTAATTTCGCTCCGTTGATGTGAACTGTTAAACTTGCCTGTTTGTAATCTTCACACATTGTCGGCGCGGATCTAGATAAAATTCTATGTACGCTCGTAAATGCGGTTTTTTATGGCCCTATTTGTTGGACGTGGCTTTGTTCTTCCGATGAATTTTATAGGTGTTCATTTTACAAATGTTCACCTCAGGTGGATAAAGTATTCTGGGTTAATTAGCCATAAACACAAGTATCAGGACACACATATAAGGCTTTATGAACACGTTGAAGCGGAGTGTTCATGTTTATTGCAAAGATATGAGCTCCACCTGGGTAGTCATTTGTAGATGTAGGCACATTACTAACGCGTATATACATACATATGCAAGCTCATACTAGTATCCCTTTTAATTATTCCACCCAGTACCCATAGTTTTTCGAGTTTATGTCCGTCCCAATAAATGATTGAGGGCAAATCTCAGGCCATGCTGGGCACAAATTCCAGTCCGGAGAAGCTCCTTTAAGGTTTTTTGAACCATAAAAACCTGCCGAAAATCCGTATTTCATATGGACCAATGAGGCGAATTAAGAAGAGTATAATATGTAGTTTAATCCAATAACAAGCAATTCAATTACTTAGTTTGATCATCAATTAATTTATTTAAGCTTCTGGAGTTGTTGGATCAAAAAAATAGAATATACATTGAAAGAACGAGAGAGGAAGTTAGATCATTTATTTCTATGAAACATCAGTTGTATTATAAGTCAAAGTCTAAAGAAAATAATATTTGAGTATAGACCTTACAGCCAAATTTTTCCGAATGACATCGTTCACAAAATATATGATTAAGCACCATCCAACCGTATCCTCATCACAAAGAAATTAATTAACACAGACTGGAGAACATGATATAAAAATGAAAATAATTATCACCATACATTAAGTCGGCGGTGATTGCTTAGCTCGTTAGCAATAACTCACAGTATCAATATCGTTTCAATTAACAATCTTTATTTATGAGTATAATGCGGTGCTAAATCTTTGATGGTGTCTCCGAGGTTTGGATCCTTCATTAATAAACAATTCGGGGACGTTGGGGAGAATGGCCGAGTTACTACCTGTGTTCCCTAATAACTTTGAGGGCTCATAACACCTTTATAAACATGTTTCATTAAAACTTTAATTATGTTTTATAATTGATTGCAAGGTGTTTTGTCAATCATTTACGCTTATTGTGTGAAATTTAAAGTATATTTCTGAATTGTTTGGTGTTCTTTATAGGTTTGTATATTTCGGTTCCAAGGACAATAAACCGGATAATTAATAGTAGGAATATGTATGTATAATCGGTATTGCTTGATAGAACGAATCTTTAGTTTATTGTCTTTCGCATAACTGTATTTTTTTCTATTATTTGTTTAATCGTGTTATATTGCATCGGGTGACATTATTCTGTAATATGGATTATTTTCTATGCATGCAAGCACTTCATTTGTAAGAAATATTTTCTGAATCTCCTGTTAGTTCTAATAGGGAAAATAAATGAATCAATTTTTTCTCGTTTGTGCGTACCTTTTCAAATATTCAAGTTGTTTATGTCGGCATAAGGTTACCTCACTTTATTTCATCCCATGTACAGTCAAGAATATGCATGCGTTTTGAATAATAATCACCCGATTCGTAACATTATATAAATGTTTTTAAACTTCCTTTAGTATTTCTTGTTCTATCTTACACAGTGAAAATTCGGAAGTGATTGTTGTAATATAAAATAATGTTGTCATACTCTATTTTTCCCAGTTAGTGGGTTATTTCCTTGCAGCTCAACGACTCTGAAAGATCATAATTTGAACTGTGATTCTTAATATTGAAAACATTTTTTTGTATTAAAGTCTTTCTTGTTATTACGTATAGCCTTCGATTTATCTCAGGGGGATTACTCTATGAAACGATACGAACTTCGAATGTTCGGATGTCTGATGTCCGCAGTAAGATATAAGTTTTCCACTTTTAAAAATCAATACTGTTTTCTATTATACTTTACGACGTACGATAGAGGATTTTAATATTTTGTGGAGTAGGCACATAAGTGAAGTTTTACATACGGCGTTCGAACTATCGAAGTTCGTATCGTTTCATAGAGTAACCCACCAGAATTGTTGATTATTGCTAACATTTCAGGTAAATAGACTGAAAGGACACTTTCTAAGGATGCTTGGTTAAATTTATTTATTAAATGTTACAATTTGTACCTAGTAAATCGTTTAAATAAGTTTTGGAAAATATTTTCGTGGTCATACTAGAACAACGACAGATTATTTTGTTGTACAAAATTAGGGAAAATGTATTCTTTCCCTACTCTTAAGTTATGGACCCGATTGCTGTCAAAATAATATTGCAGTTTCCCTCCAAATACCCCGATAATCAGAATTCACGGTCAGGCTTCAAAATTGCTATCCCAATTTTGGACTTTTTCGTTATGGCTTGCTTTGAAATGTTGCTTGAAAAAAGTTATTATTAGGAATATTTCTTTGAAATGAATTACGTTCCTTAAGCGATTAGTAGTGAATATAAATATTTCGATACTCAGGACTTATGAACATATTGTGATATTTTATGTGTCTAAGCATTTAATGCTGAATTTGCATTATGGATTTAGTGATGTGTGAATTTGTTAATCTAGATTGGCTGTAGCATGCCGCATCACAGCTGATAGCTGCCATCATGTCGCCGGATGTGCGTAGATTGTAACTGATCTATTGTCAGATTAGCTTCCTATCACTTCATGTACCAACAGCTTATGAACTACGGCTGTGTATATTATAATTAAATTTTCATGATAATTCCACCTCTCGGTCCGGTGTATGCAAATTGGGTTGCACTAAGGCTTTAGGAGCCCCATATAGGTTGTACCCAATTTTGGGATTTGTATGGGTGTATTAATAAATATTTGTATTAAATTGGAAACTGAATAAGACTTTCGCTGGTAGAGATTTTTCATTTCTTAGTCTGCAATTCAGTGTATTGACAGGTATTCGGAACTGATGTTCCATTTGCTCCCATCCATCACGCAGTCGTAAGGTATGACAGGCACCATGTGTTCATTTTAGCATTGCAGTCTAGTCTTTGTCTATACAATTTGCCATGCACGTGAAATTAAACCTTATTTCTTTATGAAAAGGAGCAATTTTATTGAGGTAAAGTGAGAAGGTTTTCACGGCCGGAACTGTAATAATGCTTTTCCTGAATGAAATGCGGTGAAGGCGGTTAGTCAACTAATTATGGCGCCTTTTTTATTTTGGTATATATTAGTACGCGATAATGTGTAAGAACATGGAACTTCACTTTTTTATTATATTGAATTGCGAGACGAACATGCTGTTCGCCTGATGGTAAGCGATACGACCGCTCATGAATAGTAGCAGAACAAAACAACACCTTGAATTACAAAGCAATGCTTGGCATTCCACTGCCCTTGCCATCCTGAGACATAAGATGTTAAGTCTCAATATGTCCAGTAGTTACTTTGGCTACAATGTCTTTCAACCCGAACACAATAGTGCATTTAAACTGATGTTTGGCGGGATAAATAGACATTGTGGTGGTACCTTTCCAGGCGGCCTCTCACACCTACCACCAGTAAAATTAAACATGTAACAACTTGTACATTGATGAGCACTTATATGAAGATGTATTTTATATGGTAGTGTCTAACTGCCGTATTCAATCATTTAATGTTAATTAAATAATGTACATTTTACGAAAAGAATCAATACTTAGCAACAATTTGAATGACTCTGAGCGCTGCCGTTACATACAGTAATTCTAATCACCGGTTTAGAAACTTGTTAGGCACTAAATGGCATGAGTCACTGTGACGGGTTTTCCACATCGGGAATTACCACTAGAGGGCTGTTTGGAGATTTTCATTATTTATTTTTACTTTTATATATAAGTAATAGATTCCTCATCATCATCAGCCCGTTGCAGTCCACAGCTGGACATAGGTCTCTCCTATGGTACGAAGACAGTAATTCTTCAATGTCCATTTATTTGTTAAATTCAGTAAGTATTAATACCTGTTTAAATTAGCCGCTTTATTAAGAATGCCATTCCGAAACAGTGTTTCGAATGGTTCGCGATAGTTATATCTGAAGAGTCAATATTCTCTTTAGTCGGCATTGCAATTTTTTTATTGCATAAGTCCGGCAAAAGAATAATCGGCCCCTCATGAACGTCCAACACGTTTAGATAATTGAAGTTTTGCCAGCGCATCAAATCGGGAGGGGAGCGCAAAGCAAAAAGGATGGGAAAAAGAATGGGGTATTGGATATCCGAAAATCCCACTCACCGAACAAAACGCGACAGCTCCGCTGTCGCTTCACATCAATCTGCTGTGAGGCACTGGTACCCCGGATGAGCCTGCCCATTCATGTTGGGTCATGTCTGATAACAGCGTAGCTTTTTCAGTTTTAAATTAGATGTAGGCACTTTTTTATCACAATGACGAGACGATGTGAGTTTACGTTTTTACTCCTGACGGACTACTATTAAGGTGTTACCCCAATGTACCTTGTGCGTTTGTGCGTGCGTGCGTGTGTGTGTGTATGTAGTTCATGAATGGGCTTAATAATAATAATACTTATGTCTAACCTTCCTTCCTTGATTATTTATAAGGAATTAACGCAGTTTTAATATGCCGTTAATATGAGCTGACTCAGAAACGTTATTCATAGACGTCAAAAATCACTAATCAGGTATTTAACAGCTTGTTAACTTTAAAAAGGCCGAGATGTTTAAACAAATTTTAAGCAGAAAAATGGCAGATGTATGTTAGGTGGACGTTTAATATTACTGATAAGTGAATGAAATCACTTTTTTGCTGTGAAGTGGCAATATTAATAAAAATATGTAAAAAAAAAAACTATTTTGAATAGCAAACATAATGAACGTTTTTTAATGATTTAACTAATTTTATGTTTATGTGGTTTATATGCATTTTTTATGAATACCCATTACTCATAAAGTAAGTATTTTGTTTTACGAATATATAAATACTTGAATATGTCGAGAAAAAAAACAACTAAACTACAATCATGATTCTGAACCTCTTGTTAACATTTGTGCACTCAAATGAAAATAACCCTGCATAATGATTTTCGTATCGAAACACAACAATGTTTCCACACTGATGTCAAATGCCGACAAAACGACTTAAAAATAGAATGTATTATATTGTTCCCTTGAAATCTTTATTGTTGTGCGCAAAAACTCTACCAAAAGAATTTTTCAATTTTAAAGTAACGTCGAACAAGGTGGGGAACTATGCAGACAGTCTGAAGATTGTTCGTACCAGCGTTAGAACACTGTACGAAGGTACATATATATTATAGACGACAGGTGTATGTCGATTGTCTTTATTTAATTCTTTATTTTTCAGATAAAATCATTTTTAGGTTTAGTAACATCTGACAAATTCTTAAGATCTAATGTTAGTAGTAAAGTACATATTAATGTTGTAATGTTAGCAATAATGTACATGTTATACCTTATACTACTTCGATATGAAATGTGCGAGATTCTATGACAGATTTTCAGATTAGATTATGTGTAATTGGGTCGCACTGAGCTTAGGGTATAAGGATTACAAATACAATTATAGTATTTTTAAGTCGCTTTAAGTGATTTTACGGATAATATACTGGGAGTCAGAACAAGAGTGATACATCAATGAAAGCTAAGAAGAATACCTATTCATAATATTGGTAAAAAATATCGTTGATACCGATACTGTTTGAAATTCATTATAGAATTTTATGGTTTGTCCTTAAACTTTTCCTGTTTTACCCTGAGGGACAGATATTTATAAAATAAAATAATTATCATCATATTTTACATTTTGTTCAAAGAGCCGAAGACAAAAATATATTTTTATTGGACTTCAAGTTTATTTCTTCAAGAACTCCGGGTCTGGGTCACAATTTTGTTTATATTTATTGAAAATATATAGGTATATTTTTTGCCCTACACAAAAAAAAGATTTCATCGAGGCACAAAAAACTTCGTGTAGATACCAAGTTCATATTAAAAGGGGCATTTCAACCCTATTGAAGTAACAGAAGCACCTAACAAGGTGAATTATTACTAGACAAAACATTTTTAGTTCCTGGAATGAATTTACACAGGTAGTCCTCATTTTTCAATTGGTTCCACATAGACGTTACCACTACTCAATGATTCAAAACATTGTATATTTTATTAGGAAATGTTCGTCATATCGAACTGGCGACATGTCAAAAACAAAGTTTCTTGACTTGCAATGAGTGACGCCGCCGACTACCCGTCAATAAAAAGTTGCCGACGTGTGTCGGCGCGTCAGCGGCTTCGGTGTGCAAACGCTTTCGATATACTGTAGCAACAAATCAGTTCATACAAGAGCACCAGTGGAAAATGTAGAATATATGTGCGCGGCTGCGTCGCGGGCGCTGGCGCAATATGCCTATTGCAGCAGTAATGCCCTGCGGTTTGGAATCGCTCCACGTACATAGGTCAACATAAAAGTGGTCCAGCCTTGGCGGTGTTCAAATTGTTTTCGTCCCACAAACTCACACGGCGTAGTTAACCCTACTAACTAAACAGAACTTAATTTATTCTAAAGTTAGATTAGGTAATGTATTACGCATGTGCCTACTTGTTTGGGAAAGATAGCCACGAAAGGGTTGGGTCCGGTCAACTGTACAGTTCACTAATTAAATTCATAGAAGTGTTAACAGGAAAATAAATGAAAAAATAAATCATTCTACTTCGCTTGACATATAAATGATGGAATCCATTTTTGTTTATTTGCATACGAGAAAATTAAATAAATGTTATGTGGCACAATAAAATTATAAATTTTGTTTCCTTTTTAACGAACTAAATGCTGTTAAAAATTCATTTAAAGGGTTCCTCATTGGGGGTCGGTGACGTAATGACATTTTCATATGGGTTTTGCCCCAGACAAAAAATGGGAATTCATATTTTTATTTCAGCGGTTCAGCGTTGATGTTTAAATATTCAAATATTCTGACGGAACACTTGAGCTCCTTGCTTCGGGCCGACATTTCAAAATGGAAATAGAGCCGCTCCACTCTACAAGGGAAATCGTATTCGACATTTGACGCGGAATGATGTAAATTTAAACGAAATACCTAAATATTACTTTTTTGTATTGTCGCGGCTCTCACTCACTGTACGCGCTGGCAACACTCAAGTGAATCGATACAGGTGTTGTCCTTATCTTCTTAGGTGTGCTGTATTTACAGTTTCTAAAAAAATACATAGTGATAGTGCAGCTAGTGTATAATGCAGCCTTTACCGTACAAATAGTAGATGACAACAAAGAAAATTATTTAGTGAATATTCCAATAGATCGCTTCTGAAATCTTTGAAGGACACATTTTTATGTCTGAAGCTATGCTCCCCTACACAAGAAAATATTTATAAAGATTGGCATTTCAATACGCAAATTAAGTTTACTTACGAAAGTTTTACCAATGTGATTCAACGTTATCACTGTAAAATCCTTAAAATGTATATCTAAAAAATGCCCGAAAAGTTAATCTGAACATTATTAAAATAATTCATGTCCTGTATATATTTTATAATACATTAGAGCCTCGTCAAATTATGAGCGTGCCAAAACCGACATGTAACATCGCAGTGACAGTTCGAAATTCAAAATTATCCTTAAACTAACTCCATGCCGAAATGTGAAATTCAAATTCCCAAGAGATGCACCTCAAGTAGAGAAGTCGTTACAAACTCGTTCAGTAACACAGTTTCTCAGGTTGCTATATTTATTTTGAAGCTTTGCCAGCTAACCGTATATTTAGTTGTGCGGTGGGCGGCTGCGGTCATTATGTTCGCTATGCACAGCATTATTACTGCGCCCAAAATAATTATGTACTCTTAGCCATTTTACAGGCCTCACGCTTGAATCTAGCTGAAATAGGTTTTTAGGCCAACAGAATGTGGTATATAAAGAAATATAATTTAAACTTACTTGTGTGGAGATTAATAAGAAACTAAAAGAATATATAGAAATATCACCTTTTGATGTTGTCATGTTTTATTGGGATGTATTCTAGGCATTGTTTCTAGGTTAGTATTTAGGTGTAAAATAAATTACATTGTGTCGCCCTGTAAGATGTAGGTCTACGGACGAAAATAAGTTCGGCAAACTTCGCAGCCTGTAAACGCGGTCACTTGAAATCTAAGACAAATTTATATTTTTATTTTCATTTATTTCTACTTGACGTATTAAAAAAAATATTAGGTATTAGTAAAGTAAGCCTGAAATAGTCATCTGAAGGGTTATTTCTTAGATTCGTTCGAATCCCAAGGCAAAGGGACAAACAGCATGTTTTGGACGCATATTTCCTTTACAATAGATTATGTTTTTATAGTTCTTTGTGGTATTTTAATATGCAATGAAGGATGAAATAGAAATATTGATAAATCAGCCTTTGTCAAGAGGCAAAGCTTGCGTCGCGTCGCGGCGATGTTTCTGTCAAGGCTTACAAGTTTTTAATAATACACGGAATTACTACTACGGTCTTACATTTTATTTGCCAATAGCTCAGCAAAGTGAATGATAGAATATTAACTGTCAACGATATTCGATACAATTAACTACCTTTGTTACGTAATATTGTAACTATCTTTACATATTTTAATAGTGATTTTGGGGCGTATGAAGTATAGTATACATACGTATTATTTTAACTTTGTTAATTATAAAACTTCTTAGCCATCTATTAAAAAACCCTAGTCCATTAGTATTAATGTTTGAATAAATTCATGATTTTATCTCAAATGTCGTCCATTCATGTATTATCTTGCCAATTAACCCGATCTTGTCATGTACAACTTGAACGTTTAATCGCTACATGGCAAATCCCGATTTAGATATAACATATCTTGTCTAATTTCGGTTAACTGTGTTGCATTGTATGCAGTGAACATGTATCGAAATTCCAGCGATAAGCGATAGTGACGTCACGACGTCTCGCAACAATGGCCGCTTCACAAAACCGATCTCACACCCCCAACATATGTTATACACGTTCTATTATCCCAAGTTATGGTTTCTCAGTCTCTAGTCGAAACTTTGTGTGAATTGTTAAATTCCATTTCTGAAAAGCTACTCTGCGCCACGCCAGCCCTACTTCCTAACTAGAATTTAATTATGGATATCTAGAGACTGTGAGCCGCCCAGTTTGTTATAAAGCATTAATTTGCCTATGTCTGCCAGCACACTGAATAGCTTAGTGATTTGATTATTGGACGGCCGCTAGCGAAGGCATTCGCCGACCGATTTGAATTAAAATTGATAATTGCGCTTCAGAAACTTTTCCAGTTTCTTAGACTGGAAAATGTAAGTACAACAATAAATTGTTTCTTTGATTTATTGAATTACAAAATTGTTTTGAACATTTCCGTCCGGCGTGGCTGCGAAGAATGTTTTTGAATGGCGCTACATTAAAAAGATAAGAGGAATTTGTATGAGCTTAGAAGGCGGCCGGGGGTGGCTAGTCATCTTTTTCTCACGGGTATTAATAGCGATTTGAAACAGAGTTGGGTGATTTTGCATAATTTAACCAATGATTTATCTGTTTGCCTAATGGAATCAAATAGAACCCATCGCGGCGCGTTCATTCCGCATTTCGATTTAAAACGAAAATGCATGTAAACCAGCAGATATTCCGTTTTTTAATTATCATCATTCCATAATTGCTATTTACTCGGTGCTTCAATCAGTTTAATTTTCCACTCACTCATAACTTAAATGATATTAGGTAATAGATCAAATTGAGTCTGGAATACGTGACTTTGGCGGGTAAATAAATTGGTATATGGTTGAATATTTTATTATATTCTATATTTATTTATTTGCTCAAAAAGTAAATGTGTTTAAATGGAATTTGTTTAATAATATTGTCACCATTTAAATATATAATTCGCTGTGCGGTAATGTAATATATAAAACTGTATTTTTATTGATTGCGGAGTTCATTTACTCCTTCTAGAAAAGTAGTAATGATAATTAGACCTTATGGGGCAGACTCTTGACCAGCCGTGGTGACAAAAAATGTTCATGTATCAGTAATTCATTTTATATTTTAGATGCATTTTCGACCATTATTCTCAATAAATGCATATAGTTTTTAGGCTAGAATGTGTTAAAATTTCCGATTTACGTAACGCACAAAGTGCCATTTCAATGTTCAGTATATATTACAAGAAACGAACTGAAACGAATGCGGACATTCCAAGTCGAAGATAACATAAGGGTAAACGGCACATTTCACCAATCCGATCTCAACTCACTTTAAAAGGGTATGTAACACATGAGGAAACACAAAAGTGTGCGTGGACCTTTACACATTGGTCCGACTGATCGAAATAAAAGGAAAAGGACATAAAAATATCACCTTATGTTGTTTGCTGTATTTTATACTGCATATTAAGTTAAGTTAGTATGACACATTCGCAATCTTCAACCATTACCTGGGTGGATGGGCATACCTATCACAGGGTTGTTTTTGGGACACACATATAATATTTAATTTATATAGTGGATGATATTAAAATACGATATTCAATTTAACACATATAATATTTCTCATTACCCCAGGTGACATTGTGTAATATTTTTTATAAAGCCGAGAGGATTTTTGTAAAAATCGTGGTTTACTTTTCACAATTTTTAGTCAGCCCGTATAGATGAGGGTATTATTACCGCCCAGCTGAACTTCGGTTCGGTTCGAGAACTTACCTGAATGGTAAAAAGACTCGTGCTTACAGGTTGTTTAAAAGCCTTGAAGACTAAAATCGCGATTTTTAACAAAACTAACAGGCAGTTTTTTCCAATCTTGATACAATGTTATCTGGAGTGGTTATGAATATGTGGATTATATTAAATTTCATATATCAATATCACCCAGTCTTTAGGAAAACCTATGATTACCAAGGAGTTAATACTTAAATTTAGAATAATTGAAAACTATTGTACCAACAACCTCTGTGTTTTAGTCTTCATCATGGTAATAACAAACTGTTTATTTAAAACTATTTTTAAATGTAATTTTAATGCATTTTTCAATCTAGAGATCAGAGCCAGAGTAACTACTGGACATATTGAGACTTAACATCTTATGTCTTAGGATGGCTAGCGTACTTGTACTCCAAAAAAAATGTTTTTTTGTCTTGGGTTCTGAACAAGATTTTTCAGGCAAAAAAGTCGGTTTTTGACAAACGAATATATTGTAAAAAATATGTTATACTAGTAAATAAAAAATTAAATTCCGTAATATGAGCCTCGAAATCAGCATTCACTGAACTAGACTAGCTTCGAGAAAGCTTTAGGTAATGCAAAATTGGATTTCACGGTCCATTAATTTTCAATTTGCGTGATTGCAATTTTGGGGGTTTTGCTGGATTGAGGACAGAAAATAACAAGAAGGCTTTAGGAAGAGATTGGAATGAATACATTATCATCCTCGCTCTGTATTTATTATTTCAGACGACGAAATTTGACATGGAAAAAAAATGAAACGCTTTTTAATTGTTCTTTTTAATCTGTGCGCTCGTTGAAAATTTTTGATTCCGGTTAATAAAAGTTTTACATAGATTTAATAGCTATATTTGTAGTTTCTGAAATTGAACTGCGGGCCCTGTACTATTTTTTATTATCACAGTACCTTTATTTATATATCACATTGACTTTAGGTGTGTGCTTATCTTATTAACTTTATAGTGCAAATAATGTGACTTGCTAAATATATTGTATATTTATAGTTGCATATTGGTAATATTTAAGCACATAACCGTAGTAGGCCTGCCTGGTTGACTATCGGCCGTTCTCTATATATTAACAAGAGGTTGCCAACCCGCACTAGGCCAGCGTGGTGGACTATATGGCCTAACCACTCTCAGTCGTACTCTCGATTGTAGTGGAGGCCCGCGCCCTGCAGTGGGACGTATATGGGCTGATGCAGAGAGTATAATAGCCACTATTACTATGTCAGTACGATCCTATGCTTCTTTAAATAAGATAGACCTTTATATTGATCTTACCTAGCTATCTATAAATATATACATCATATCTATATAGAAGATAGAGATATCTCTATCTTTGTTAATTGAAACATAAAATGCATCGAAATATCTAACAAAATCTGTAGTTAAAGACACATAAATTATAGAGTACTTCCGATTGTATAGAAGGACCGTGCCCTGCAGTGGAACGTATATGGGCTGGTACATCTCACATACAAATTCTTACTACACTTGCTGTGTCTATTACATAACGAATATAAATAGAGATATGGCTGTATCTATATGTCAACATTGAAATGTAAGATATAATTCTATGCGCAAACGTTTTATTAGATGTAACTTTGTGCCGATGTAGTTATGTTTCAGGCCATTTGTTGGGCGTACGTTTAAACGGCGAAAAAACGTGACAAGAAAACTGAACCGTCACATTAAGCTTTCTTTATTGTGCGCTAACTTTCCATTTGTTGTGTATGTATTGAGACAATGTACTTCATGACAAAAGACGCAATCTTTATGCATATTACAGTTTTAATTCTCTTGGATATTATGAATTCTCATTTATCATTTGCACTTCAATCGTAACAATTTAGACGATGTAAAATTTATATTATGGGATCCAGATTTATGGTACGAGGTATGGCTCAGTTGCATCAATTAACTTTGGCCATAATTTTGGCTTTGACAACGCCATACGATAAAATTTACAAATGTGTAACTTTGATAACATAATTTGGTTGATGCAACTATGTCTTAATTAAAAGCCAAAATAAATTTAAGTAAACAAGCAATTTGTTTAATGTGTTTTCTTTGCAGTAGGATATACATACACTTCAACCGTCTACAATAAGTGGCACATGCTATAGTGACTCAAGAAATAAAGAAGAAGATATCCATTATCACTTATAGATCGGATAGAAAAATAGTGGCAGTTGTTCTGAATGAGGTCGCGGAAAAACGCGCATGAGCAAGCGGTTTTATGCTTGGATTTGCTCTCTTGCCTCAATCAAACTTTTGAAACAAAGCGCACTTAACACAAACAAATTTAAATATCAGTACTTATATTTCATTACATATCCTACGCAACGTATCAGTGGGTAAAGGTTTAATATTTTCTAAAAGGGAAGCCGAAGTCTCAAGCGAAAATATGATCTAAATAAAACTATGTTTGGTCCACGCATAGGAAAACCGATAGGAGTCGAGTTAAAAGGAAACTAGGGCTCTGCAATCATCGGTAAGCTACAAAATAGCATAGCTGCTTCCATGGGCCTGACGAAGGTACCGGTATCACAAAGGAAAGCATTGGCTTTCGGGTTGTGTATAGTTTGGCGAGTAAAATTACTAGAGACCAAAGACAACGTTTGTTCTCCGGTGTTTATGCTATATTATTTGTTTTTATTAGGAGGCCATAAATGGTCGTATCGCTTACCATCATCGTCTCGCCATTCATAGCAATAAAAAGAAATAAAAAAATAAGACTGGCAACGCACCTACCAGGCGAGATGATGAATAGATGACGATATTCATGGACAGTGGTAATCACTTATCTCAAGGTGAATCTTGTGTTCGTCTGTCGTAACTATACAATAAAACACAACCATTCTATTAAAATAATATTTTTGTAACATTAATGTTTCTGGTTATACTGATATATAACAATTTATAATCGCCATTTCTTAATTTTGTTCTTGGAAGAAGACGAAGGACTTTTATTAAATGATTTCATTTTTCTGCTTTACTTGGAAAAGCAGCTCAAATGTGCAGAAATATCAAATTTATTTACGAGTATAATGAGACAGAGTTATGAAGTGTAAAAATGCTAAGATAAGTTCACTTATAGGTATCTCAGATTCGCCTTTAGTAGCCTTGTAGAGCCTTACTCTAGAAATAATGAGATCTTTGTTTACTTGTTTAAACCTTACTCAGGTTGTTTAAAAGCTTTTAAAAATTAGTATGTAAAATAAAATTTAATAAATACAGACTATATCAAGACTGCGATAGAAATCGAAGGCGGGTGGTAGTTTTTGCTATAACAAACACAATGCTACTAATAAAATTCGCATAAAACGTTTTTTTTGCGATGCTTTAAATATCATAGTTTTTGGGTAGTAAATCTATCGTTTCTGCTAAAATATTATTTTTAATCCGTGCTTACCATAGCGTCTTTTAAAAAAAGGGTGTTTACATTATTATTTTAGGAAAAAACTATGCATTAACCAACCAAATACGACGATAAGAAATAAATTACAAAAATAACGTTGCATTTTTTTTGGAAAATTTTTAGTGGCACTATGTTTATAGTATCTAATACTACCACTTGGCCTCATTTTCGGTCGCAATATTGATATACCCTGTAATTTATGTGATATTATTGGAAAAAATCTGGTATCATTAATATCATGAGACGAAATTGAGGTCAGCAACAAGTAAACACATTCATTACACTTTATTCAGCCAGAGACATATTTGTAAAGCTTTGATTTATTTTAAATTTGCTTTATTTTATTACTGATATACGGCGAAGGTTACTTATTTATCTTTATCGTTTGGTTATATTTTGTTTGTAACAGAGAGTATGTATTGATTAATACGATGTATATGTTATGGGCCAAGTGATTAATGCGGGCAGTATTCATAATGCCCGGGCATTATGAATATGGCTACATGATGATCGGGCAATGTGATTAATAGGTGATTTTTTACGTGGTGCACTGCCGCATTGTCGCATCTGCGATAGATCTATAAATTAGAAAGGTTGATCTGCTTAGGTTTAGTTGTTTTTTAACGTCCGAAACATTATCTTCAGAAGAAAATTAGTGTACCCACTTTATGGATCAGTTAGGTCGACTGTGCCCCAAAACCGACTCGGAACACCCCGACTTCACGTAGTCTTTTGGTTACCGACCCTAGAGTGTATATAAAATGCCGGAGGCGCGGAGGGAGAGCAGCCCCCGCCCGCTGTAACGAAGGATAGGCAACCGTGTGAGCCGTAGCGGCTGAGGCTGGTCGCCGGAGGCGACCAGCGAGCCGAAGCTGCGGAGGTGAGCATGGGTGCCTATCTTTTGTTACGCAAGGGCGAAGGGGCTGAACTTCCCGTAGCGCCGGAGACGATGCATAAGCTAATTTGTATTGCTATAATAGATATTTCTCAGGAATGGTGCGTTACCTTTTCATGGGAGTGTTACCAGGGGAGGCGCGACACTCCCTCTCCCCCTCCACTCCTCCCAACCCACCCCCTCGTGCTGCTCTATTCTAAATTCTACCACTTCGGCTCATTGTTTTGATTTTAATTTGCTTTACATCACTCTGCCCAATAGGCACTTTGCATTATTCATAATGCCCGGGCATTATGAATAATGCTCGATTAATCACTTGGCCCATAACATATATACTATATATGCGATTGCTCATTAATGAAAGTTCTATTAAATGTATTCGCAAATTTAATGAAATCTTGAATTTTATTCAGTTTATAGAAGGACTCAATACTTAGGACCATATCAGGCACCCTTTTGATGCTCTTTCTTCTACTAGCACGAAAACCTCAAAGGTAATTTTCAATGCTTCATATATTGACATAAATATATGGACAGGACGGAAATCGGGTAAAGTGTTCCGACGTAAGTGGTGCGCCCGCTCCAGTACATATCTAGTGGAGCGTAACTAAAATTAGTCGTCGCTCTCAAAGATTTTCAAAATGCTCTCTTGTATTATGACAGAAAGTTTAATAAAAATGAAGACAATATTTTGTATCACCGTTTAGACATCTATTAAATGAAGTTAATTTATTTTTGCGCGATTTTCACGGTCATCTTTTTGTAACCCCAAATGTACTGAAGGGCTTCTTATCCTTAGTTTTTAAATAGGAGCAGGTGATTTTTTGAACTAGGTACTTACAATTATTTGTCAGGTACAAAGGAGCGGTTAGAAAGAAATCTACGCATAAAAAACTTAGCGCTAATATTTTTTACATTATTAATTTGTACTTGTTTACAATACTAGAGTAATATTTCCTTCGTACCAGTGGCGTAACTACACCAGCCGGGGCCCGTGGCAAAATTATCGGATGGGGCCCCCCTTTTTTTGAGTCGAGACGTATATTGTTAAATTTATTGGAAGTGGTAGAGTCACGCTATTATTAGCCATGACTCAAGATTAATGAGTAGGTTCGTCAAGGGGGGTACCACTGGCTCACAGAAGATCGACGTGAAATGACAGCATTGCGATCGCGTTTCATTCGGTGAGTAAGATTACCGGATGCTCCTTGCCTCTTTCCATACTTTTTCCTTCTTGTTCTCTTCCCAATTAGATAGGCCCGCAAAACATCCATGAAGCGAGCGTTATGGATGTTCATGGGCAGCAGTGATCACTTACCATGAGGTGACCTGCGTGCTCGCTTACCGGATCTCAGAAATAAAAGAGGCTTATTCTCCGTTATCGTGGAGGAAGCCGGAAGGGGTATGGCAGTGTCACTGGCCTTCTAGCCTAGTTTGCTTGCAGATATTATGGCCGAGCCGGGTACCTCACAACTCCTACACTATCATACCGATTAAATACCCCTTGGAGAACGCAACGCTAGAGTTTCTTGCCCGTTTTTCTCCAGGGAAACCTTGTGAACCGGGTGGTATAGTAAGAAAAGTTACTGAATCCAAATAATATATAACATTTTAAAAATTCAATAACGTAATTTCACTTTCATGTGATTGCCCGGCGCAGGCTCATTACGAGTACTAGTCCTTCTAATTGCGGTACAAAGTTGTATCTTTCTCATAAACTTAGGACGCCAGTTTGTTTTTGTCGTCCACAGCAGATACGAGGACAAGTTCTGACGTTCATGTCGGAATTGCAGCTGGTGAGGGAGCACCGCCCCCGGAGTGTGTAACTCCCTCGACCCCTGTGGTCGCCACCTAATATGTGCAGGGGATCTATACCTGTAGCTGCCCATATAAATTCCACGGCAAGCCATGGGACTCCTTTACAATCTAGAGTACGATTGAGAAGGGTTAGGCCGTATAGTCACTACGTTGGCCTCGTGTAGGTTGGCGGACTTTTACATACTATAGCAATCCTTCCAAATTGTTATAGTATGCAGGTTTCCTCGCGATGTTTCCATTCACCGTTATAGTGCGTATTGATTGACTATCATTTACATACATGACTCCAAAAAGTCAGAGGTGTGCCCTGGGATTTGAAACCGTGACTACCGTAAAAATGTTGACACCCGCGTCCGTTTCGTTGTACCGTGCTGGAATTCATCGTTTCAGCCCTTCATAACCTGACGCTTACTTCTATGGAGGTGGCGACGAGTGGGAATGTTCCGCTCACAATCGCGTGTTGCGCTCGTTTACTGCGACATCACGTTCTCAGAAAACGTTAGCATTGCCTGCCATGACCCCTAACTCTTGGTGGTGGAAGGATTCACGGCCGAGAGCGAGAGGTTTATTTTGAGGGATGCTCATAGTTTTGTGCGTTCGACACCTCGAGCTGGACACTCTGAGAAATTGTGCTGGGTTGTGTCTTCCGGATAGTTGTTACTTGTTGTCACAGTGGTGACATATGACGGGCTCTTAACATTAATCTCTTCACTCCTCTTCTTTTCTAACCCTCTTACACAGGTATCTACCGAAGCAGTGCGATAGGACCTGTGTCAGGCGGAACGCCATGTCGTCGCGCCGCGCCTGGCGCCTGTTCAATCACTGATAGAAGCTGGGATGCACTGGCACAAAAGGTCATGCACCAGCACTGGAATTATGCAGTCTCAAGCGGCACTTCTCCACGGAGATTATCAGTGGCGTAACTACCCCATCGGGGGCCCGTGGCAAAAATCATCAAACGGGGCCCTTCGTAAATGTAAAAAATAACATTGTAGTTTCATTTTTATAAATATTTTTAAGGTGCTTGGTGGCCTGTTGGTAAACGGATCAGACGCGGCCGCCAACTTATTCATGGTGGTCGCGGGTTTGAAATGAATTTATAAGCCATCTCCGGGCGCATCAGCGCCAAGCCCTATAAGGGGTCGAAGTGGTCGACATGGCCGAAATCGGTTGGATTACATCATCATCATCATAATTTCGTTATTAATATTACATTCTTCTCTGTTTACACCCTGTCAGACTTTAACCCAAGGCCCTATCGAGCCAGGGCCCTGTTGAGCTTGAGACCCTGTCGGACCAGGGCCCTACTGGGCCGGGTCCCCTTAGGCCGGGGGCCCCTTAGGCCGGGGGCCCGTGGCATTTTGCGCACTCTGCCACCCTATTGTTACGCCACTGGAGATTATGCACAGGGAGTCTGGCACATCTCTAGGGGCTCTTTGGCGTCGATGGCGCCAGAGACCGATCCTGCTAAGACGTAGGCCATCTCAGAGAAATTGTGCGATAGCCCTGATCATCCACTGCACCATTAGTGTTTGCAGTTTACACAAGACCATAGCACAGCGTCTGCTCAGAGGCTCAGCTCATATGGGACACTTGTAAAGGGTCATCGATCGTACAACTCCGGCATACAATCTACGGCGAGGTATGCTGGCACCCTCGAGGTTGGGCCCCATTCCACTCAACGTGCCTTCACTAATTTAGGCTTGAGGCTTTTGAAGTACCTATGCGTGGTACTTCCATCAAATAACTTCAAAACTTCAAGCTATCAAATAAAATACCGAGATACTTCATCGATAGCAACGCACTATTACATGGGCCTCTGTAGGGGGCCCTTTCCGAGAGTCATGAAAAATAATGGCCTTAGATTTGGGAAAGCCCACTACAAGTTTATTCTCCGTAATAAGTGGCAAAAATGCAGCAAAGATGATGGGGGCCCCCTTACTGTGAAAATCTCAATCGCCACATATGATAAAACTAGTCCAACAAATAATAAGAAAAATGTTTTTGGTTATGGTTATTAACTTTGTTGGTAATAAATGTAATGTTCTTTCCCTGCTTAAGGCTTTTCAGGTCCAGGCCGGGGCCCCTAGGGTCGGGGGCCCGTGGCATTTTGCGCACTCTGCCACCCTATTGTTACGCCACTGCTTCGTACTATTACCAATTTATAATATAGTGCCTAATTTAAGAAGCGCCGACACAGTCATTTCTGAGAAATATTAAATTTAATATATTTCTTAATAATAAGCCATTTATTGTGCCTTTTAAAATGACAAACGAATTGTAGCACTTTGATTTTTACATAAAATCTGAGAGGCAATTTGTATGGGTAATTTTGATTTGAATTTAAAATGAACCACTAAGGTTGGGGCTGAACTACAATTATTCAACGGTCTGATAAACCGATACCCAGCATTTAAAATATCATTGCATTAGAAAGTATGATTAGAACGATTGAACTATGTAAATAACTGAATTAATTCGCCACCGCGAGTAACATTGAATGCTACAACAATGTAATCACAGAAAATGTTACACGTTATGCAAGCCACAGTTAGGATATTAAATAATTAAATAATATTAATACAAATACCAATTAATCATAAACGAAATATAATATTTCTGAATTGTCTATTAAGCGCAAAGTATTATTGTAGGGAAAGGTCCATTTAGTTTCAATTTCAGGGACGGCATTCACAAAACGTTTTGTTTTTAGATTGTCACTTTGTATTTGTACCTTGTAATAGGGAAGGCACGTGACCCGAAACTCTAATTTACTATTAGCAGCGTTGCGTTAAACAAAGATACTTTTGAATTAAAGCAGCGATTGCTTACACTATTTTTAAGATTGGATTTTTAAATTATTTCATTCAAAATTATTTATAATTGCCTCTCATCTATTAAACAATAATACATTTAAGTAGTTTAAATAAAATTGTGTAATAAATATTAGCTATTTAATAAATATAAGCAGACTTTTTCAAATAGGAGAGACTTGTTTTGGTTTGTTTTACTACATCGCTAATGGGTCGTATGATCGAGGAGGTAATGTTTTAAAGAAAATCAAAGTGAAGTAATGGTTTTGCTATAGCATTTCATCAATGTTTTAAGCGACAGGAGAATCTATAGCTGGTGGTAGGATGATTTTTTCCCCAAATAGATACCATCATATACTATGGTCACCTTCCAGTTATGTGGGTTAGAGATAAACATCTCTATTTCCATTCGACAGCTTCTACGGCGCAGTTGGTTAGAAACCGGCTGTGAAACGAGAGGTTGCGGATTCGATCCATGAACACAGACATGACGATATATTTAGATATGTTAGATATGTTTTTGAAACCCGCACGTATTTGTCTCGGTCTGGGTGTTTGTGAGACCGACAAGTCTCTCTTAGTTGATGAAGCCAACGACACAAGACCTTAATGTGGAGTCAGGACTATTTAAGTGACGGTTGAGTGTATTTATTTATTATTTAATTATGCCTTATTTATTATCAGGCACTTTCACTTTTGCCAGCATAAAAAAGAAATTGATAATGGACTCTAGTATAATTTAACATCTTTTAAAATTCGTGACATGATAGGAAACGAGTCTATTGCTACATTGCACATAATATCATAAAATTAAAATAACCTGTAATGTATATATAGTACACAATTTGGACACAAACACATATTACCGCCATAATATGAAAATGCCAATTTCAATTATTTAATTATACGAGTATATGAAGTGAACCTACACTTATTTATACTCTTTACTGATATACAAAGCTGAAGTGTTTGTTTGTTGGAACGCGGTAATCTCAGGAACTATTGATTTGATTTGAAAAAAATGTTATTGGTGTTCAATTGCCTTTTTATCGAGGAAGGCCTCTGGCATATATAAAATATTATAAGCTCAGTTTTAAGTGCTGCGGTAACGTTGAGTTTAAATATATTATTTAATTAGTACGCGAAATTGTTTCTATGTTTCCAAAGTAGACTCAAAAGGTATCTACATTCGGGCGAAGTCGGGCCAGACTAATATAAATTCAACAAACTGCCATTGAGTAATATTTGTACCTATAATTCCACGTTTACAAAAATATTGAACTAAAATTATTTATTTACTTAAATTGAGCACGATTTTGCTACAGTAAATATTGAATACTGGGTAATTATATCGTAGTAATCAAATTAAGCTTATAATTTTTAAGGTTCCGTAAATAGTCAAGTTAGTATTAATTGGTAGATTAAATCAACGAATATTCTCAGTGGGTGCTTTTTTTCGTGTTTATTAGTTTTATCGTGGATTAGTACCTATAGGAGAAATATATATTTGAGGAAAAATGCATTAAATTTTTCCTTATTTCCTACCAAGCGTAAGAGACACTCAGGTCGCAATTTCATATGAGATTTCTTGCGAAATTTGTAGTCCTTGATATTTCTTGCCTTATTCCTCAGGTGGATGAACACAAGTGGGCGCTGAATGCGACCATCAACTTGCTTTTCCTTTAGTTTGTATTCTAAGAAAATGGAGTTGTTAGTTATAGTGGTAAAATAAAAGTAGCTGTACGTCACAAATAATAGTTTTATTAAAAATGCAATACAATACAAAACACTTTGTTGAATACCAAGGAAGAACACAACACAAAGAAATACATTTTAACAACTATTACATTGTTTGGTCTTATCGTTGAAAGTGATTAAAAATAATGGTCGTATTAAATACTGTACTATTTCTTTGAAAAAATGTAAACTGTCTGATTAATTATTATTTGTTCTGATTTACATAAAGATCTTGCCATTCTATTATACCATACTAAAAACTTTAAATAGTATGAATTTAAAACTGAATTTAATTTAAATGAAATCAAATGTAAGGAGAATTAATAATTAATTATTAATTGAGTACATTTTTAATTATCTTAATCGTGTATAACTACGTAAATATACACGTTAACCGCTGAACTGATATTTTAAGTATGTATTTAAAATCCTGCCTAATTTGGTATCATTAAACATAATCTGTTATTAATTCCTTTATGTGTTAAACAAGCAGTTTTTATTTTAATTGGGGCCACATTCATTCATGGAGGCTTATTTGCTTTACAGCCGAATCCGTCGATAACTCAGCTGCGTAATTAATTCCGCCGGCAAACGATTTGCAATCAACTTATATTTACGACTGTCATTTTCAATGATAATATAGGAGTGTGCAGATAAATATTTCATTTAGCATTTGTAGGATATTGTTAAGAACTTAATGCTATTGTAGTCGTTTCTTTTATCCGCTAGAAAATCGTAATAATAACAAACCTTAGTCGGCGTCAATTGTTGTCAACAGCAACATCGGTAATATAATAATTATATTTTATTGCGATGAATGGCGAGGTGACCTCTCCATTCTCATGATTGTAAGCGCTATGTCCATTCATGGACAGCTTAAGCAAAATTGTTGTAATAATATAATTATTATGTTAAATAAAATATTAAAATGGTTTGTAGATAAAGATTGAAAATAAAAAAGATGTTGACTGACACGAGTGTATAACCATAGATAATACACTATATATATAGGAAATGTAATATAGGAAAAATAACGAAGGCTAGAAAACAAAAATATTATATCAAAATTAGAACTCAAATATTTTTCTGCTCTCCAGTATTATTTAAAAACAGCCACAACGGAGATTACATTTGTCCAACAAAAACAAAAAACACCATGAATTACAAAGCGATGCTTGGCATTCCTCTGTGCTCGCCATCATGAGATATACTCGTAAGACGTTAAGTCTCAATATGTCCAGTAGTTACTCTGGCTACATTGTACAATAATAATCAGGAAAGTTTTTAATGTAAAGAGGGGAAAATTGGAGGGATTCAAGCAATAACTAAAGATTCTGCGACCCCAAGATCTCGGCGGCAATAAAGTTACCAAGACAGATTAGAAAGTAAAAGATTTCAGCCCAAGTGAATTGTTTAGTCTTAGATTATGGCCTAGCATATTCGATAACAGTTAAATTACATTAGATGTGTAGCCAGTCTATAGGGACTCGGCATAGTCTAGAGGTTTTGGTAATATAAAGGTTGACCGACAGCATTATATAGGAGAAGTATAAATAGATAGAGTATGTTTATCGTTTTTCAAGGATGTTTAGTGTGAACGTTCGCCCATTATCTTTGTTAGTACTTATAGGGAGAAGCAAAATGTTAATAGAACAATATGACAACACTATTGCCCTGTAAGTCTCGTAGTAAACTGTAATGCATATGAGCCGTGTAATGTTACTTAATCTTAATAAATTGTATTATAAGCAATCGACCTAGAAATCGGATAGTATTGGACTTAATAATTTGAAAAAATGTACGCTGGTAAATGCTCAAGCAATACAGCATTAATAACAGCAATCAAACTATATTTTATGAATTTAGTTATATATTTTCATGAGCTATTTTATTTTATTATAAATATCACCAATTTTGCTATTTCCCTGATAGCTTATTCTTTCATATATTGGACACACAAGAGATAGACGTTAGTGATAGTAGTAATCCTACAGATTCTTTTTCAGTCCTGTATTACTTTGCAATATTAACGAATAAGGGACAATACGAAGGTATGTCAAAAACAATATTGAATACGAGAGGTAATTATGAATGACAACAATACAATTTTGATGTATGTGAAAAACAACAAAGTGCGAAACCACATTTGACCAAACAATGGACACGCGGTGTAAGGGCGTTATTACATCAGGGTCTGAACGTAGCGGGGTTGCCTGGCAAAGTGCACAGTCATGTATCGGTTGCCAAATCCTCGGGGGACGGCCGATATATGGACCTCCATGATTCAGTACATACAGCACAGTTTTAATTTTATTTTGCGCTCCGCTCTACTTCAATTTATAGCCTTTATCGGGTTTTTATTGTATACAGAGTGATTTTTATAACAAATATACGCACTTTTTATGTGGTGGTCCGTAAATGTTTAGGTTAATTTTATATTGTAATTGATATCGATACATAAACATCACGCCTTTTTCCCAGAAAGGGTAGCCAGAGGTGCTATCAGGATCGCCACGTTTCGCATTATGTATTCCGTTTGTTATGATAGGCAGCGAGTCTACTGGCATATTGGGCACAAATTCCTGACTGGTAATTACTGACAATTAATAATTAATAGAAAAATCCAATATCACTTTGCCGGACTCGGGATTCGAACCCGAGATGGCCTCCCTATGCGTTGTAATCTTACCGTAGTAGAACTATGTTACCGAGGCAGTCTAATCGATGTAGCATTGGTTAATTGTATACGGTATATGTGACAAAAATATTGTTATATTGTAGATCTCATGTTATGTACCTGTACGGGTAATGCACGTGTGCTTAGTAGCCACACGCTAGCTTCAAACCCGAGTTTCTGCAATGCATAATGGTTATTGCTTTTCAAACTGATACATTATTCTGTCACAGCTGTGGCGGTTTGAATTTATCAATAACTTATATAAAATTAAATGCATTATGATTTAAAGTAACGTGTTTTGGTTGCTTTTTCTTTTTCTTCTTTCGAGTCAATAGCTCAATTATGGTATGCAGGGTATATCAAGACTGCTACCGAAAACGAAGCCGGGTCGTAGTTTTAGTGAGCACAAACACAATTCGATTCGATTCAATTTTCACAAAGAAACGCGATAATTGTTTTTTGTGTTTTTTCAATATTATCCGCTTTGTGTGCCGTAATTTTTGCTAAAATAATAATTGAAACCCTCTTACACAAGTGTCTTGAAAAATATCAGGAAGTACACTATGATTTTAGAAAAACTATGTATTTACCACCCAAATACGACGATTAGAAAAAAAATACAAAAGAAACTTGTCGCTTTTTTCTTCCAAAATTTTTAGTTGCCTTATATCTGAAGTCTCTAAAACTACCACTGGGCTTGGTTTTCGTTACCAGTCTTGATATATCCTGTATATGAAATATCTTTACACTACCGGCCCAGTAGATCGCTGCGCTTATAGCGGCGTCTGTAGCTTCGATGATGTCCCTTCTTGTGGAAGTTGTAGGGCACAGTGCGCATATTAGTAGGTGTTATGTCACACCTACTGATGTGCTCACTGTCCTGCTCTGGTAGCTTGCATTAAAAACGAGGCTTTATTTAAAAATGTTGTGCTATAAAGAGAATGTGAGATTCCTGCAGAAGAGAGCCAGTGAAAATAATTGATGTTGTCTGATGTGTTACGTAACGATATTACTTTCGTTCATTGCTTTAATTTTGTAGAGTTAACTGCTATGTAATTTGGTCTTGTAACTGCGGAGTTAATTACTGTATTTAGTTAACTAACGTCGGTTAGTTTTCTAAACTGAAAATAGTATGTATTGGTGTACTTAAATAACATTTTGTACTGTTACGGCAAAATCAATAGTCTTATTAAAATTTACATTACGGTGGTACTTACCCAGGCGGCTTCTCATATATAAGTCATGCCAGTATCTGCAAAAATAATAATTTAAAACTATTCCTGCCATTTGTCTTTTAAAATAGAGGGTTTACATTATTATTATAGCAAAAACTATGTATGTACGAATTTTCAGTTTGGTCTCTGAAATCACCTGGCTTCGTTTTCGGTCTTAGTCTGGATAGACCCGATATCTATAAATATTATCCGTTTCTCTTCACTTATTGCAAAGTGCACAGATTCATTTCTATATTTTTTATAAAAGTCAAGAGTTAATTTATGTTCGTCAATTAGTATCTCATATATAGCAAGCATATTATAATTAACAATAAAATCTAAAAATCGTAGACTATTCGAACAATTCCCGCAACTAAAATGTAGTAGATAGTAGTAGTTGAAAGTTGAAATATAGTTTCACACAACTGTGAAACGTCCATTAAACGTTTTGAAAACTGCTATAGACTTTTATGATATCCCCAGTACGTCATTGTTGGGGATGGCCGTATATTTAACAACTTTGCGATGTTATTGCGGTCTCGAACAGCATTCTCTGCGTGTACAAAGTTTTTGAGCAATCAATGGCGTACTACTTTTGAAATCTATTCTACACATTGGAGAAGTTACGATAAAAGGTCTTTGTTAAGGCTTTGGGTAACCGATCCTTGGTTATGTTATTTCTCGGTTTATACTGTTATAGGTACGTCGAGCACATTGTGTCATTTACTTCACGAAAGTGCATTCAAAAAATACATTAGTTGGCTATAGTCGAATAGCTCGAATTACCTAGATTTTAAAATGTATTTATCTAATTAAGTGATCCGAATATACCCGGAGGACAAAGACAAACCATATAGATTACCAATAAATTAGACTAGTTACTATATGTCACGTTAAGAGGAAAGGGATAGACAAAGAAAGGGACTAAATGGATCAACTTTTTAAAATGCTATCTTATTTAAGTATTAATAATATACCCAACCGTCACAACGCCTCTTGATTTCATATAAGATACGTATTTTGTATCCAATTGATAAATATGTATGGAAGACATTACGGTCCCACAATAGCATGGTACACCAGAAATCTTTATCACACGACATCATAGAATATATTCCATTAAGTTACCAACATATTGTATGCCTTTAAAAAGCAAACCGCTGTCCGTCACAGCACAATGCCATAATAACAAAAAGGAGGTTATCTCGATATAGATTGTTTATCAGTTGCCGTATTCTGTATGCTTTTTTGTAATTCTAACACGTCGGGGGCGCAGCGTGTTTCTGCTTTGTACAGCTCCCGTTATTTGAATATGTATGAGGCGGTCGCGTACAGTTCGTGCCCGCCTGTATGAAAATGTGATGTCCCGATAAATTGTCAAAAGGGTTGATCGGCAATGGAAAATGGTCGCCGAAAATATGTCCACAGAATAAAATGACATGGCTGGAGGCCACGACTCCGTCAACTAATATTGTTTATTTATGAGAAAGTAATTGTGTAGGCGCATGGTTGGCGTAGTAAATCACGGCAAAACAGCGAAACGTACGTTGACATGTTTATGTATATTAATCATGTGTTATTTACTTATTCGAATCAGTGTGAGTTGAATTACAAAACTACAATTGAATTGAATTTTGTTACGGCTGTAGCTATGACAAGGATGTCCAATTAATTCAAAAAGTTACAGAGCACAAACCTATAATCTGAAAACATGAAATATTCCGAACAGTAATTACTTGAAGTGGCACAAGGTGAAGAGTAATAAAAAGTTTATAACGTCCCTGAAGACAGTGTTTACGTTGGGGCACAGTTCATTTTCCTTTGAATTAGACACCTGCGCGCCTCAACCCAGCGAGAACTCAGAATTGGATAAGTCTGAGCACTTTAAAGCAAAGATAGGTCACAAAGTTAAAAGTCATGTTACTTAAAAGGGGTTTCTTGAGGTCGAAAAGCTTGGAGGAGGGTGAAAGAGGATTGCTTGCGCACACCTGTCGCCGCCGAGATATACTTTCTTGTAATACAATTTATATATTCTAACGTAGTGCAAGTCCGTGGAATACTTTAAGACGACACTGTATTGGAAAAAATATTTCTTCGACATCTGTTGGTTGCATGCGGGACACATTAAGAATATTTATAAAATCAATAAAATTCAATTATAAACCCCTTTTCTTTTGAACATGTTGTATTTGTTTTTTTTTTTAATTTATGAAAGAATTTTGTAAAAGTGTAAATATTGATAGATGCAGGAATATATTGGATTTGATGTGCCGGAAATGTTATGTGACTTTTGATTTAAATTGTAGAAATATTTTCTGTTAATGATCGGTCGGCGTGGAAATTCTTGTATATGATTGTTGTTTAGAATTTGATATCTTGTTATTTAACACCATAAAAATATTCTACTAAAGTATGATCGTGTTTGTGGCGCATTTCACTAAACATGGGGTTGGCGGTCCGATTTCCGTACCAAGACATCCTCGTATATATTATATTTCTGAGATCCTTAAATAAGTACTTGTTTCATGAATTCTTGTGGGTTGATATACTGTTCGCCTGCTATTACAAATTAGTTGATTTTATTGATGTTGATTTTATTTTTTGTATTATATATGTCGCTGAAATCACGCGTTTTGAATAATACAAAAAAAAACATTTTTTATAAATAAATAAATATATCCAACAGTCACATACATAGTCTTGACTCCACATTAAGACCGAGTCATGTGCGTCGAGAACTACGAGACTTTTCGGTCTCACAAAAACCAAGACGCGAGACAAATACCTGTGAATCACACAAATATTTGTCTCGGTGCGAGGATCGAACCCGCAAGCTCACGTTTCACAGCCAGCGTCTAACCAACTGCGCCACGGATGCTGTCTAAGTTGCATGTCCTGAATAAAAAAATACTACAGTTCTCGATACTCTAGAGGAAAATACGTGATTGTCCCAAATATGACAGCAATCGACGTATGTGACCCAGTAATTAATCCGAGGATAAATATAACAGCAATATAATTTGGGAGATATTTCTGTTCCCGTTGAAATGCGTCCGAAACAGATATCGAAGTTAAAAAGTAAAACATGTAGGTCGAGTAGGACATCATGAACATTAAGTATGTACCTGCACGTCACGATTTTTGTGTATTTCGGATTATTTTACAATATTAATACCATTGTTTTATCAAAAGACATGTACAGATATTTTTAGAAGGTAATTATTTACATTTATAAAGTAAAGATAGGTATGCGTTTTGTTTTGTTTTTAACTAAAACTTTTCAATTTTTATACAAATTGTGTTTTAGTGGACTTAATAGAGGCATTCTCTACCAGTCGAACCAAGGGCGAGGCAGAGACGAAAAGAGGTAGCGTAAATAATAAAAAAACATCATAATATATATAGGTATAAGTATAAATATAACATAAAACTTGTGATGTAAATATTTTTTGAGATGGAAAGACAAAACTTCCAAAAATACTCGTGACTTGTCTCGTATTTGGGCAGTTTCATTTTTAGACACAATCTGCGAAGTTATTATTAGCTAGAGCTACTGTTAGTTGTCTCCTATATTCGGTCAAAGAGTCCTTTAATTTTATTCTAGAAATGTTTTAGGTTAAGAAAACGTATTTTACCTTAGTGTCCCCAAATTATATATAAAGAGATAAAAACGCCTAACTTCCTCTCTGTTGTGTAGGTTGTTAGTACAAATGTTTTAATTATGGATCTATAGCTAAATACAGTGCTGTCTCTACATATGTATATAGTCTTCCGGAGGATAAGAAATCACAAGAGACTTTTAAATCTTATATCTTTTTGACCAGAAACATATTTATAGACGAAACTTTAGTCTCGGTGCAAGAACCAAACCCGTGGCGTCTCGTTGCAATTAACTAACTACTGTTTTGCTCTATCACACAACTAGAACCGTAAATATTGTATGAAAGATGGTTATTAATTGTTAATGGTTCGTTTTAGAACAGACAAAGGAACATTAGCCAAGCTCGCGATAGGTACGCATCCATAAATATTTGCGCGCAACATTGATTTCAAACGGCAGTAGATTTGTCCACCGGTCTTTAATGTGGGCCAGGACGTTGATTTATTGATTTACCACTGCGTTTGACTCACCATACAAGCTGCTGTGGCACCCAGTTTATGATTTGTTTTACACCGCCCCTCCCCAATAACATCGCGATCGAACGCAGCGAACTCAAACTGAAAAAACAAAGGGACTTAGTTGTTTAAACACATCAATTATTACTTTTATCTACGTACTTTGTATTATAAATGAGGATGTGAGTTTGTTCGGTACGCTTTTACTCCTTAACTGTTTAACCGATCAACACTAAATCATGTATCACAGAAAAGGTCATAAGGCAGCTTTCATCCAGAAAGAAAGACTGTAGCCGACATTTAGAAATATAATTTTTGTGTGGACCGACAACGTAAATTAACTGACAAAATTTACACTAACATAATGGGCGAAGCCGCGAGCGAAACATAGTATTTCGTTAAAAATTAGAAGTTATAATTATTTGAACTAAAAGAATTTGATATTTTATTTATAGTTCTTACCGTGTTTACAAATAAATTTTAGCTAAAGAGCAATTTTTACAACTAATTACGCCGGTAAACTCAATTAAAGGTTATCACACTTTGGCAAATAATGTACTGTTTAATATACGAAATGAATAAATAATGACTCTTTTTAATTCCGTTCAAGAATATTTTCGATATACTGTCAGAAAGAAAAACACAAGGTTTCGGTCTAATTTGTACTTTGTATTTCAGCAACGCGACGTAAAAAGGAATTTGTAATGTTTAACACGCTTATGTTAGCTTTGCCTATATGTACATATGTACACACGTGTGTAACGGAATCTTTGAAGTCGATTTCAAGCACTTCCAAACGTCGAATTAATTGGATATTATGACAATTATCAAAGATTAATTGACTTGACTATACAATAATTTAGAAAGCCCGTTTCATTATCATTACCACGAGTCGCATTTTTAGATGTCTTTTATTGGGAAATTTGCCTAAGTTATGATAGCCGTTTTTACTAAAAAAATAAATGACAGATTAAAAACTAAAAAAACATAAATATTGTTAAAAAGCGTGGGTTGCTTGCAACAATTACTTATCATCAAGCACCCTAGATTTTTAACCTTAAAGTTAATGTATTTTACTCCATTTTCTAATCTTAACAATTATTTATTTTCACTTTCTAGTAGAGCTTTTTCCTTAAGGGTTATTTTAGTTTTTTTAAACTATTATTTATTATGATTAGTTCTGATTTATTAATTGCAGTATCCGTAAATAATATCTGGATGTTTACCACCATACGTGATCATAGAAAACTTGTTATAGTGTTCGGTCTCAGTCTCTATTTATTCGTAATTGGCCAGGCAACAATACTGTTGCAGCCGGGGAGAGATTATTTCCCGGCGGATACACAATTCGAATAACTCAATTCCATTTTTTGAGGTCTATTGTAGTCATTTACTATGCAAGTACATATAACTATAAAAAATCGTAAAGGCGATGGAAACCAAGGACGTCAAATGTATGTGTATAATTTAAGAAGCAATTTAATAACATTTGCTCACATACACCTTCCCAAAGTCACACGACGATATCTGAGTTCAAGATATTGTTTAATGTTCTCTTTAATCAATGCAATATTCAATTTATCTTCTAGTTTATCCATGTTAGTTTCTACTATATTTCCAACCTGAATATATTTCAAATGTCATACAGCCCCTACAGAATTTATCACCGAAAATATTTTACAACTTTTTTACAGTTTGCCATTTTTAGGTTCGATAAATCGCTTTTTCCGTCGCGATTGTTTATTTTTTTGTTTAATTTATTAACCAATTGCACGTTTCATTTTTCAAACTGCCGTAGAGTGGCAGATAGTAAAACGTTTTGCAGTGTAATGTAAACAGTAAGTTTCATTCGCTCTGCCAGCGACGGTTTATAAATCTCTAATGTTGAAGGATAATAAGATTTTCGCGGTGAATTGGACGCTGCTTGAGGTATTTTACTTTTAATGAGATTGTAAAGAACAAAAGAGTCCCGGAGTGGCGGAAATTTAATTCTGCTCCACGTCCACTCCTAGACACGAGGGAGGAATCAATCATTATTCTGTTCAAAATTCCTTTTCATTAAATAATGAATGCTCCAAATTTGTGCTGACTTATTTTCCTTAAATGTACATTCACCCGTGAGGGATATTTTAGTGAAAATTACAGTCGAAGCTACGCTTTATCTGGCTTTTTACCTTATTTAGCGTTTCATATCCCTTCAGCGCTTAAGGCCCGTATTATGGCTTGGGTCGACCGCGGGATTCACTATTGGAACATGTGAGTTAAGGAATTTGTTTTCTCAATAACCCTAAGGTTTCCCAGCGACGCGGTCGTTACCTCGGATGACTTTCCTATTGTCCGTAACATCTCGTACATTTGCCAACAATCGCTTTCATTTACGTAGTACTTAGGATGTAATAAGATTTTATAGACAGACAGACACGCGCGTAAGTCCAACAAAGCCCTTTGGCTAGGGCCGGCCGCGCTAAGCCTTCGGTCGCCTCTCACGCATCCACCCGCATTACTTCTAATTGTGATTTAATGGCCCTCCGCGGCGGATCTACTTGACCTTAAAAATAAAATATTTCGCCATTCTCTCGTGAAACTGAAATTCTCTCTGAGACGTTACGGATGAATGTAGACGTCTTCAATAATGAGTGTTTCGTGAAAAAATATTCCAAAGTAGCTTCGTTGATAAAAATTGTTTTTTTTTACGTCCAAGATTTTTTCAGATTTACGTCGGTAATAAATAGGTCGTGATTTTTATAACTCAAGAAAATATTTCAATAAACCTGCGATTCTTTCGAGAACATTTTGTGTAATTTATCTTTGAAGATTTTCCTGGGTAAAACGAAATGTCTTTTGATAGAGACGACATTTCGCATCAACTACGGTGAATGACTATGCAATTGGATGAGAAATTATCTATATCTACTCTTACGAGTGTTTATTTTATATACACAATATTTTTATTACAATATAAGTAATGAAAATGCACTGAAATAATTCTTGGTAATAATAGCATAGTTACGTTAAAAATTTCACTGCTCGTTAAACATAGAATGTTGGTTTTTTACAAAGATATAAAACAATTATCATCATATTGTAATTAAATTTCTCGTTAAACAAATGAGAAATTACAAATCAATTTGCAAAAACCAATTTGGTTTGCAAATACAAAAAAAAGAAAAATGTACTGTAATAATTCTGTGGAAATAAGCGTTGCGAGAAAAACGCGATAATTACCTCCGAGCCAAGCGAAATAATTGTGATTTACCTAATGACAGATCCGACGGCTGACGAGATTTATTTACGTTGAATTTTAAACGAATTAAGCGCCAGGTACGAGTATTATAAGTCAACTGTGATAATGTGAGAGTATTTGCTTTAATGCACAAGTCTGGTAGGCGAGCAAACACCTCATCAGATTGTAAGCGACTCCTTACGCTCATATACATATTCAACCCTTAACTGATGGGTGTGTTACTGGCATCTCAATATGTAGGGGGAAGAGAAAGTAATATTTTTTTGACTTTGGTATTGAGGTCGTACAGACTTATAATTTTAGTGGTACATACAAGGTAATTACAATATGTATCTACAAAATTTCACCAAGTTGTAGTGTTAATGTCATGATCAGTCCGAAGCCAGGAATTCATGCCCGATATGGCGATTGGCTCGTCCCCTTTCAATGCGTGGGATAAAACGCGTAAGGCGAAACGTGGGTGTTCTGGTGGCACCTGCGCCTACCTCTTCTGGGAAAAAGGCATGTTTGCGTGTGGGTAATGTTAATACGAAAATTGAGAATATTCCGTAAACCAATATTTTGTAATGAAATTATTACATAGATTCAACTATATTGGTCTATCTAGTGTCAATATTTAGGATGTAGCCTTAGGGTTTCTGATATACTCAATGATTACTGCCCTATCCAAACAGCAATAACCGACACGCACGGCCTAAAATGTATTTGACGATTGCGTCAAAGCGATGTGCATTTACAATTCAGCAGCTGTATTACATGATGTAGAGGTTAAAATTACCAACCGCGAGGGTGCTTATGATACTATTTTGTAATAGGGTATATACCGGGTATCTCAAGACTGCTACCGAAAACGAAGCCGGGTGGTAGTTTTAGTGACTACAAACACATTGCAACTAAAAATTTTGCTAAGAATAGCCTCATTTTTTTTTTATTATTTTTTAAAAATCGTCATTTTTGGGTGGTAAATCCATAGTTTTTGCTAAAATAATAATTTAAACTCTTTTATACCTTAGAATCTTTATAAATAAAAGGGTATACACTATTATTTTACGAAAACATGTATTTACCACCCAAATACGACAATACAAAAAAAATAACAAAAAAAAATTGTCGCTTTTTTTTCCAAAATTTTCTGTTGCATTGTGTCTGAAGTCGGTTGAACTACCACCCGGCTTCGTTTTCGGTAGCAGTCTTGAGATACCCTGTATATCGTCTGATGTGAACTGACTGATAGAAGTTTATTTATTTAATTAAAGTTCTCCAACAGTTTACACATTGTCAACATTAATATTATTTTTACAAGTTCCTTTCTGAAGCATATACCTATTACAGGAGCACTAAGAAAAATTTCACACGCAAACAAAAACAAAGAAAAATAGACATTAAGTTAAGAAAGGTGCAAGCAGTTGGGTGCACGCTGCTTCTAAAGGTCACTATGGAAATTGTTGGTAGCACTCTACTCTCTATGTCTCAAAGTAGACTTCCTGGTCGCAAATGATAAAAAATCCTTTATTGGAGTTTGAGAAACAATACTTTAGCAATGTAACATTTCAAAAATCTTTTGTTTTTATTTTTTATACTACTACAATGCTATAAATAAGAAGTATTTCCTAGGAAGGATAAAGAATGCGTTTTTTTAATGTCATTTATTATTATACACTAGGAAATTATCACATTTACCTCCATTTTGTTTCTCAGACTGCAAGGTGCCTTATATTAAATATTGTATATACTGAAATACTTCGATGCACATTGGCTAAGCATGTATGGTTCGGAAGTTTCGTCTCACTACGTGATAATATCAGCATATCTGTGTAGAAGCACAAAAGAATTTTCTGCTTGCATCATTGCAAAATACCGCGACATACGAAAATTCGATTCCAACTTAAAAGGAAAGTTCTTTCATCGCGTAGAAATATGAAAGGAATCAGAGCGTTTGTTGCGTATTGAAAAATAGTTGCAGCAATGAGAATTTATATTTGATTTATATTATTTTAGTATTTATGATCTTATTAAATAAAGTATCTGTATCTGTCTGTATGTATATCAGATCATATACGTCCCGCTGCAGGGCACAGGCCTCCTCAACAATCGAGAGTACTATTGGGAGCGGTTAGGCCATATAGGTTAGAGAACATTACATGACATAGACATTTTTACAAGTTGCTATTAATTGCAGGTTTCCTCACGATATTTTCCTTCACCGTTATAGTGCGTGGTGATTGACTATCAATACACATATAACGCCGAAAAGTCAGTTGAGTCAGATTGAGAGTCAATTAAAGTGTGTTCAAAATATCTTAATTTGATGATCTTATTATATTAACGTACAAAATTACAAACATACGGTTATCATACCATACGTGCCATATTGTACATCACAAATCAAATACTTTTAAATAAACTAAAGTATACGGAGTTATTAGAAACTGATTATTTCCCACATTAACATTTGTACAAATATCTACGCAATTAATTAAATTATTAAAAAGTTACACAATCATAAATAGCAATCAATAATTATGTATTTTGATTAGCACATTAATGTCGTCTTCATGTGTTAATGTTACTCTCTATTAATTGTAAACAGTTACTGTATTAAAGGGTATTATAAGCGAGTTAATTAGTCTGCTCCTATTACCTCGAAGCATATCAATTGTGTATTTTAATTGGATACATACAATGCAACTGACGTTTTGTTCTATCCCTGCTCCTCGATGCATTGTATCCCAGTGGTTATAAGATTAATAAAACTATGAATACCACCGTATTGTTTGCAGTACGGTTACGTATTTTATTTACAAAATATGTAAGAGATATATTGGTGGTTATTAGCCGATTTCCATCGTTGGAAATGTTTTTGTAATCGTGATTAATTCTAATTAGTTTTCTTATGCTGCCAACAAGTTCAAGGCGGTTGCGGGTTCAAATCCCAGAGCACACTTCTGATACTTGCTCACTATGGCGATTTGTAAAAACTTCTATGGGATGTAAAGTACGCTAACCCGCACCAGGCTGACGTGGTGAAATATATTATCGCCCTTACCCTAGTCTTCTCGATTGTTGAGGAAGCCCGTGCCCTGCAGTGGGACGTATATAGGTATATTTGACAGCCTCCGTGGCGCAGTTGGTTAAACGACGGCTATAAACGAATATTTGTCTGAACCACGGGTAGTTGTTTCGGGTCTGGGTGTTTGTGGGACCGAAAAGTCTCTCGTAGTTCCTGATACCCACGACACAAGATTCGACCTTAGTGTGGGGTCAGGACTATGTATGTGACGGTTGGGTGTATTTATTTATTTATATTGGGTGATATAGAGGACATTTGCATTACCCATATGATGGTAATCTTTATAAAACTATCTACCTAATGTAAGATTTACAGCCATCCCTTTGTACTTTATTGTAAATTCCTTAAAACAACAAATAAGTAAATAAAATAGTTTACAATTAAAATAACCATTACATTGACTTAATGTCTCGGAGAAAATGTAATGGTAAAATTTAAAAGACGCTTCAAAGACCTTGTAAGTGGCTACAAAATTCTAATATGTTTGTCTAGTCTAAACGATTTCGTCTATCTACCAAGTTACATTGGAAAAAATGATTTTCAACTATAATTTCTATAGTTAGAGTACAAACGGCACACGCATATCATTTAATAAACACAGCCCGACCGTGTAATTGAACTTTTCCATTTGGAATTAATTTATTTTATTTGACTTATTATTGACAGTGTAGACATTCGCAATGCGCCCGTACATTTCGCTTGGCAGGGAAGAATCCAATTACGATAACGTTATGTTCCGCATGAAAGTGTCGCGTTTATGGTAAAATATTAATGTATTTCAATTTGGGAAGGCTGCTACAGACCTCCATAAATATCAACAGCGTTGGGACCTAGCGGGACGCGTAAATACTTCCACTAAAATTGAATGTTATTATCCGTGAACTAACGCCCCGCAGTAAAAGTGGGACGTTTCTGATGTCAGATAAAACATATGAATTTATATTGATAATATAAACTTCTATCGGATACAACCCAGCGCATTAAATGATATTGAAGTTCGCACGTATTTAACAATTTGTTGTTTTCATGCGATTTCACAATGACTGTAATTTTATTGGCGTGTTTTGGTCGGCTATGTCATTAGACCATGACTGGTTATAAAATCAATGCGTGGTTAATGATCAGTTGTGTACGTGTTTGCTGTTGACGCCCACGTGTTAGGACGATTAAATCTAGATTAATTGTAGCCGCCAAATACAAGTGTATGGCAATCATTTATTAAAAAATGACATCATAATGTATCACTTTAACACGATTTTTTATGACGTCCTCCATGGCGCATTCGGTTAGACGCCGCCTGTGAAACGAGAGGCCTCGGGTTCGATCCCCAAGCCGAGAGAAATGATTGTGCGGCCCACATACAAAAAAAAAAAACATTTTCGGGTAATTATTTCTTTCGGGAGTGGTTGTTTGTGAAATCGAAAAGTCTCTGGTAGTTCCTGATACCCACGACACAAGTTCGCTTTGCGTCGAAATATTTTTCGAATAAAGAATCTATAATTCTAGTAAGTATCGAGAAAAAATCGTCTTCTGAACGGTTATTTTAAACATGTCCTTCAGTCCAGGATCGTAAATTTGATCGTTCTCACTGGCCAGCGAGAAACGCCAGACTTTCTTTTTTACAAATTACTTTTTAAAAACCCACAAAACCGTTCGAAAAACTCATTTACTTTTACCGTTCCTTAATCAAATTCCAGTAAATTGCTTGAAATAATTTAAAAAGCTTCGCAACTAAACAATATACAATTCTTGCAAAAGAACGAAATAACTCGCGTATAATCTACCCAAATTGCATTTGGCAACAACTTTGTAGCAATATACCGAGATTAGTTTTCCAAAGCGTCGACGAAACACTAGATACACTTTAAGAAGAAGTTAGAGACAGATTTATAGGTTCGAAACAAACGCAATACGAGCCGTGCTATCAACCAAACGACTTGTTTGTAGATGCCGGCTTTGGTCATTTAAATGTTGGGTTTGATAAACTGCAAGCCGAAATTGCGTCGGGTCGCGTTGGACTAGTGTGGATATGATAAATGCCAAATTGGAGTGTAAAATGTTGCCACGCATTATTCCATTAAATTATTGTTATGTTCTTTACATTTATGTTTAGATGCAGTTGGTTTTATGCTTTTATATTTTTATTACGATATGGTTTGTTACTTACTGTTTGTGAACTTTGTATCACTTAATATTAAGAGATGTAATATAGAACGGCATAGAATTATCCATTTATTTGAATATTAAGTTTGTAGTAAGACGGTTTAACTCGATTTCTTACTTTATAAACACGGTGAGCATTATTTATTCACAAAAAATGCTAACTTATTTATATCACATATATTATTTATATAATTGGTTTTAAATTGTGCTTTTAGAATACGATAGAAGTACCATTCAATAAAATATATTGTTTGTGGATGAAATAGAATTTTGCCTTCATACTTCATTTTTGTCAAAGAACCAACATCTTTATTGTGATTGCTCAACGTACCGTACTTTAAAACACTAGTATTCGGTAGAAAAGTTTCGGGGTATATCCACTAGCAGCAACGAACGCCTTCGACGGAACCATAACGTGAAACAACAGCACTCTGTGTCGTTTAAATTGAATTGAAAAATGATTTACGCCAACAATCTTTGGCGATACCCTCCTTTCTTTGCACAATTGATCGTACCAAACGAAAACAATAAATAAAACTTGATTTCGTAAATTTATTGAGGTTTTTTTGTGTACTGGCGAAATGTTTGGTGAGCATTTTAAGATTCAGGTCGGTATTCTTGTCGCGTTTCTGATATTGATCATGTTGAGGACGAATATTACAATGTAAAGGAACGGTATGAATTGAATTACATGAGCAAAATATTGTTTGTATTGATCGAGATTCGTATTCTGTCTATGGTTTAGTCATCAAACATTTTGAATAAGTACTATAAAAAGGCATTGAAGTCCATAGGATAGCTAAAAAAACATGTTCGGGAAATCCATTGTCATTTTTTGTTTTAATAGTACTCAATAGATTTTTACCCGCAGCAGGACATCTTATAAAACCTATGCCATAATGTCTCAAGCCTTCTCAATGGAACCCTCGATAGTCGAGATGGTCTATGTTCAGAAGTGGGTGTATAATGTATATGGACTAATACATTAATATATTAGGATCACTTCCTCGACGAGTGGGTACACCCACGCCTTACAAGGCGTCTTGTTAAATTGCCTAGAAACATCTCTCAAACGATATCAAGTTGGTCAAAATTAAAGGGGATATGGAGTATGTAGGTGCAAGGAAATAACCATACCAAATAGAACTTACATCTCAATTCACTGGTGGTAGGTCTCTCATATGTGACAGACCGCCTGGATAGGTACCAACGCATTGTCTATTTCTCCCATGAAATAGCAGTGTAAATGCACTGTTATATTTCGGTTTGATGGGTATTGTAGCCAGACTAACAACTGTACATGTTGAGACTTAACATCTTATATCTCAGGATGGCGAGCGCCGTGCAATCCTAAGCATTGCTTTGTCATTCATAGCAATAAAAAACATCTCAATTTTATTCAAGATTTCAATTTTATGTATCAAATATTAAACCTAAGACACAATCGTCGTGACAAACCTCTCTGTTAATGTACATCATAAGGCTCAAGGCTGATCCTTAATATCATATAATATTAAACGCAATATATTAATGCGTGTGATACTATATCCAATCTGATTTGTACTGTTCTGATTAATTACACAGTTATGAAGGCCATTAACGGGATAATGTAATTATTGACAGGTGAATATTTCACTGCGGTTGTTTTGTCCCAAATGTCGCATTAATTAAATATATGACTTTTAACTGCTGTTAATTACAAAAAATATGTCCAATGGGGTTTTAACAAAATGGGTTTTGAAACATTATCATTATGGAATTAATTATAGTTAAATTAGAGAATATTTTACAACTAGGCACAAAAACAATATTTTCACATAGTTTTCCATGTCAATTTTTTACCTCTTCAATTCAATTTTTTTTATTGCATCTAATGGCAAGCCGAGCTTGCCGTTAAGATATCCTGAGACATAAGGTGTTAAATCTCAATATGTACAGTAGTTACTCCGGCTACAATATGCTTCAAACCAAAACACAACAGTGCGTTTACACTGCTGTGTGACGGGCGAAATAGACATTGCGGTGGTGCCTACAGCCTCTCAAATATGAGAGACCTACCATCAGTAAATATATACCATATGAATTAAGTAGAAAAGCAAGAAAACGGCTTATTCTCACAGCGATACGAAGTCGAAAGCCTGGCGAAACATACGCGGACAGCATTCGCAACGAAATAGGGACACAATGAACAAGATTAATAACAGCAATGAATTAGCCACGGGAAATTGCCGTTCCTTGTTTAGTAAATTCTTCAAGAGGGATAGTAGGTCGCGAAATAAAAATTGCGTCGCGCATGCGGTCGACTTATGAAGATGAAGTGAGGGAATTACGAATGTTAGTATTAATATTTCTCCCCTCTTACACCGGACCGGTTGTGCTTTTGTATACTATTTTGCTGAAATATTTCATGTGCCAGGTTTGGTTTCAACACAGAATGAACACGTGAGAAAATTTGCATATTGTAAAGATTTTGAAGGTTTTATATGGTATGTTATTATGTCAGCTTGCTCTACGTTAGCATGGAGAACTATAGTCTGAAGATTCTTAAGTGTATGATAACCCGAGCTTTGCAGAGAGCTGTATAAGTGGTATGTGTTGTGTTTGCTGTTTTGCTGGAGTTAATGATTATTTTCATATAAGTCACAAACAAAATAGGTAAAATCTTAAACGACGGCTATCCACCGATTAGTAGGTTTTGAATGATGGTATATATAAACTAACGACTTTTTCCCACAAGGGGTAGACAGAGGTTCCCCTGATAGCAAGCAGAACTCCCACGTTTTGTCTGGGATTTTCCGTCCTTTAAGTCGTAAATATAGATGACATTTTTTTTTAATTTTTCAAATTGTTGTATTGTCTGTGTCTCCATTCTATGTTACTATCTATAAAATTTATAACAGCCAATCTTTCTTGCACGACATTACCAACTAAAGAAATAAAGAAGAGAATTAATCAATGAATGTTCCTCCACACGGCGCTGAAATAAGACGGCTGCGCAGTTTAAATGAAATCAAAGAGGATTTAATTACCACACGTAAGACAACATTGGTCAAGTGCGAGTGGAATTTTCTCGATGTGTTCGTGCAAACTTCGTGATATTGAATAAGGAATATATGTATAAGTCTTTTATTTTCTAGAGTTGTGTGATGAAATTTGGAACTACAAATAAAAATTAATAAATATACATTTGATGCATTGTTTGAGATAATATGTTTTCGTAAAAGCAAGTTGTTGCGATCTTATCAGTCTAGACTTGATTATTCCCATATAACTTCTCTATCGAAACGAAGAAAAATCTTAGATGCGAAATTTGCTTGCAAAATCCTTAACAACAAAATAGACTGCCCCCCATTGTTGTCTCTTTTTAAATTTCGTGTACCAAATAGACTACCTCGCAAACCTATCACACCACTATGTCCTCCACTAAGACGAACGATCTTAGGTGCGAATTCGCCTTACGCAAATTTGTGCAAAATTATAAACGGTTGTAGTGATCTCTTTGACTTCAATTTTGATTCGCCTGCTGCGTTGTTACAGTCGTTAAATAACTGTTTGCTCGCCTCTGACTGAGTAAATAATTAATACCTAATTCGCGTATTACTTACTTCCACTTGCTGATTTGCCATTTTAAAGTGTTAATGTTATGTTATTTTTTGAGCCTCTACAAATAGCTACTATTTCTTTTAATTATTGTATTTTTATGTTTTTTTTTCTTTGTTGTAGTACTAGTTTTTTTTTTTACTGTATTCTTGTTTTTAATTGCATTTTTTATAATTGTTTCATTTAATTATATTGTGTTATATCATCAAACCACTATGCTGCTGTTATTTGCATTGACTTTATATTGTAACGCTAATTGGTTCAGACTATGATGTTCATGATGCATATTCTTATTTGTTTTGCATGTGGTGTTTGCCTGTAATTAATTGTTGCTCTTATGATTAATTATTTAATTGTAGTCAAATATTTAAGTAAGAATTAGGGTAAACGATTGTTGGCAAACCTTTTAAATAAAATAAAATAAAAAAAATAATAATACAAACAACAAGCATTATACTCGTAAATTCATAGCATTATCATATTAAATATAGTAAAATGTGAAGGGAGAAAAACTGATCCTAATATTTTAACAACAGCTTGACAACAACGCATGCGTGTGCTAAAAGACTGTAGATTTTATACATTAGTATGCAGAGAGCAATTAATTAATTGAATTGCCATATACAAATCAGTAGTACTGTTTAATCCTAGCATAGACCTTAAGTTTATTGAGGTAAAGATTAATGGAAGATTAATTAGTTGCTTTAAATCTGGCATTTATATACAGATCATTGATCACAAAATTATTACTATCTAAGTTATCTCTCTCAATTGATGTGTTTTCTGTAGAATATATATTGAACTATTACTAATGAATTAATTTGGTACAAGTCAATCAGCATGATCTTTCGGTCGACTGCTAGTCTAATCTAATGACTTAGCCACAATGTCGCCCAGACGCAAATTACCTGCCAAACCCGCGTACGTATTCTGCGGATTATGTACATAATAAAGCCTAATGGTAATTGAACTAAAAGCAGCATCGCTTTATTGGTAATGTACCCATTAGCTGAAGATGTGTGGATGGTGTCCATTGTCTTGTTTGACGCTTGGTAGAAATCAATTTCAGAACCGAACCTTTAAATATTGGCTCTTGTTGCACTGGATATGCGTAGAATATGCCTGATTACTGTTATTCTATAGTGTTGTACAAGATATATCAAGACTGCTACCGAAAACGAAGTCGGATGTTTTAGTGACTATAGCTAGCTGACGTAGCTTCGTTCCGATTAATTTAGGTTTTAATAATCCATTTAGTTTATAATACATACAGGAAGCATTCATGTAAAAGATACGATAAGTTATTACTCTATCCTTTGAAGAACAATACTATGACCTTTTCTATATCTCTGACGGCGTGTTTGCAAGTTTTAATGACAATCGGTTGAGAAGTTAAACTGTGAAAGCTCAACAAATATAAAAATCACATGAAGGACTAAACGAAAATTACCTGCACATTGGACTTAAAAAGAGACTGCAATCAGCATACATCGTTAGTGCCTACTCAATGAAGTGGTCGAACCAATGATGTTCTATTTGGCTTAGTATAGCGCCCGGCAGCTGAATGCCGGCAGCAGTTGGTCGATTGTCCAGCTCCTGTGCATTCACGTTACGTGAGAAACGGCAATCATCCGGTTCAATGCACTTACTGAACAGAACCAAGATGCGGACACGTGTGTGATAGGCTTGATAGACTTTTTACATCTGCAGTATGTTTGTGTGAGATTAGAAATTTATTCCCTCCGTTAATACTGTCTTCATTATTGTCTGAAGTTTTAAATCTTATTATTCGCATGCAAATATGATTAAGTAAGAGTTTATATAAGATGTAAAGTTATGCGAAGTATTTTGGTCCCAAATACCTCTTAATAATATAAGCTTACAAAAAGAATAATTAAGGTAGGTGAGGTAGATGGGATATTTAAGTTTATACTACAAAGTAGCCCAAATTCGTTTTTATTTTTTTATTTTTTTTATTGCTATGAATGGCGAGACGAGCATGCCGTTCGCCTGATGGTAAGCGATACGACCGCTCATGAACAGTAGCAAAACCAAACAACACCTTGAATTACAAAGCAATGCTTGGCATTCCACTGCGCTCGCCATCCTGAAACATAAGATGTTAAGTCTCAATATGTCTAGTAGTTACTCTGGCTACAATGCCCTTCAACCCGAAACACAACAGTGCGTTTACACTGCTGTTTGACGGGAGAAATAGACACTGCGGTGGTACCCACCCAAATGGCCTCTCACATATGAGAGACCTACCACCAGTAATTTGTTTTGATTAGTAGACATTTCCAAAATTTCTTTGATGTCTTTTCACTAATTTATTAAAGCGCGTACTTGCTTCATGCCACCGTACGAAAGGATCGTAATGCATATATATTTTAATGGCTGTGTATGAACGGATACGCCGAGATGGGTATGAAAGGATTTTAGGGGAGTACAACGACGACTAAGGAACAACAAGAGTAAGGAACAATATTAGAATTATGTTTAGAGGGAAACCTGATTGTAACAAACACAAAATTTGACCACAAAAAGATTTTTAAAAAGGTAAAATGTGGCAAAGACAATAAGATTGATAGAAGTGTGAAAGATTTCATAATTGTAGATGAACAGCAGGTCATGAAAGCACTTGACACCAGAGAATGCCGTTGGATAAATACTGATATTGATCATTTTCTTATTGTCAGGAGAATGGCAGGGCCATAGAAGAGGTGGCCATACTATCCACAGGTCAATACGACGGGCTTAACAAGAATAAAAGTGGAGACAATGGAAAATAAATATGTTAGGGTAAAATACGAGAAGAAATACTACTGGTGGTAGGTCTCTCGTATGTGAGAGGCCACCTGGGTGGGTACCACCGCAGTGTCTATTTCTCCCGTCAAACAGCAGTGTAAACGCACTGTTGTGTTTCGGGTTGAAGGGCATTGTAGCCAGAGTAACTACTGGACATATTGAGACTTAACATCTTATGTCTCAGGATGGCGAGCGCAGTGCAATGCCAAGCATTGCTTTGTAATTCAAGGTGTTGTTTGGTTTTGCTACTGTTCATGAGCGGTCGTATCGCTTACCATCAGGCGAACGGCATGCTCGTCTCGACATAAATAGCAATAAAAAAAAAAAATAAAAAAAAAATATTGTTTTATTGTGTGGCTAACAAGCGATGAGATATGTATCACAAAATGCCTGTAAAGTCGGTTTTACGGGCGCAGATTTTACGTGACAACGTCTTTTTCTCGGTAGAATATTTATTGATATGAATATAATTAAATTAATCACTCAACTATAATTAGATCATAGTTGAGTGGGAGAGAGACGCAAGGCATTCGGCGGGCCTCTCTCTCGTTCGGTGACTCATCGTAACGTTACCGGGCGTTACACTTTTTCATAAGTGACTCCCAGCCGCAACCTAATTTAAGACGTTGTCACGTCAAAAAAAAATTGAGTGGTTTATAAAGTTGTTGAAAAGTGAGTTTGGAGAACCCTGTAATTTAACACTTTAAAGCGAATAGAAATATACTCGGTAATTATTTAAACTCCATTAGTTGTCACGATTTTAATACAGAGTATCATATTATTGTTTTATACCCAACAGCATTAGTCATTAGAATTTGTCTGAAGCTATTAACTATTTAGAAAATATATCTTCAAAAGTAATTTTTATCAGTAAACTTTTTAGTTCTTAAACATCTTCGTTACATTAAATATATTTATTTGTACACCTGTTACAAAAACTACTTGCTGTGATATTCATAAATTTCAAAGGGACGTTATTAAAATTCATTCATTTTACTGGTTTTACTAGGTACATTTCTAGTATTTAAATATAAAATAAATAAATAAGTATATATCCATTTGCCCACCTATAAGGTGGACTGACGACCTGGTTAAGATTGCAGGAAGTCGCTGAATGCAGGCCGCTTCCATCAGGTCGATGTGGTGATCCTTCGGGGAGGTCTATTTTTAGCAGTGGATTTCCTGAGGCTGAAGAGAAGAAGGCATGAAGAAGACATTCCTTTACCCCGAAACCAGACAGACAGATTGAGTAAAAATATATATTTTTTCGTGTTATTAAAAGACAGGTGAAAATTTGTTTTTGTGAAAGTCGAAGAAGACGAAGTCGTAAAACCACACGAGACTCATCAAATGAAAACAATCCTTAATCCGTACAGGCAAACATTTAGATCCGAACTGAGTTTGAATATCAAAATTGTTTTTATCCACTCTGTTTTAATCTCCTAAAAGTTTATTACATTAAATTTAATAACGAACTAAAGCAAAGGTTAACGAATAACAATATTTATTAAAACAACAAATTTTCTCCAAATTAGTTTAACATGTACGACAAAAGTTTCCACCAAAATTACCTAAATAACCTATATTGAAGCACATCTCGTACACGTCTTTCAACTTATATAAGGTGTTGGCGAAATGTGCCATTTTCAGGTAATCTTCATAATTACCGCTATTCCGCTTAACGACCGTCACCGTTGCGCTAATCTCACTTCTTATACGCGCAACTATATTATGACCTTTTTCTTCGACAACTTTTTCACATTAGCCATTTCGTAGGTTATTTTTCTTTCGTGTACATGTGGTGGGAAACACAGAAGGCAAAAGATCGCGTGGTCGTTCACCGACAATATGGTCTACTATGGAAAGACTGGTCGTTTTCGAAGTAAGACACATCTGTAACGTCGCTATCCAACTTGCGGTTTATGAGCGTTAGCGTTTCCTAAACGTCTGCGCAGCGTCGACGCTGTTCTGACGCGATTTAGACGCCGCGATTGTCTAGCGGCAAGCGTTCACGCTGTTAAGGGATATGTTAATATAAGAATACTTATGTAAAATATTATACTTTCTTTTCTCTCACGTAAACAAGCAAAGCCAACAGTAGTATTTCTGTCAGACTGACAGAAACTGGTGGAGCAAAAGCATCCGTTCTAGATGTATCTCTGATGCTGATCACGATCCTCAAATATGAAGGACTATAGAGGGTAAATGTCAGCCCTATATTGATAATAGTATGTAGGTTAAAAATGTTATGGCCTTTGTTTAAACAAAAGTAAACATCTGATAATTTGTTCCCGTAAAATAAATTAGGGAGCCTAAATAATATTCCTTTTTCTATTGCATACATGGCGAGATGAGGATATCGGTCGCCTGATAGTAAGCGATACGACCGCTCATGAACAGTAGCAAAACCAAACAACACCTTTATTAATAATTTAATACCTTTATTACAAAGCAAGACATGGCATTCCACTGCGCTCGCCAACCTGAGACATAAGATGTTAATTCTCAATATGTCCAGTAGTGACTCTACTACAACAATGTTCTTCAAAACTAAAAACTACAGTGCATTTATACCGATTTTACTGCTCCTTTTTTGATACATTGCAAAATGAAAAACAACTTTAATATACTTTAAAGTTAATGGATTCCGATAAAATAGACTGCACAAACTAATCAACTGCAAAATAGAAAAACCGACGCCAAAACCCACAAAAACCTTCCATCACACAAATTGTGTATTAAAACTCCGCACCTATAGCAATATCATACTGGCAGTTTAAAACGCTGCATTAATTCGCCTTGTAAGTGTTCACCTTATCTTCATAATAATCTTTCTACATAGAGGTTGTCGACGAAGCGTCGTCTCCTCATGCATAATTAATTCAGACGGTCAAAATAAGCAATTTGGACACAGTAGCACTGGTTTGCGGCGCCGTTAAGTTTTAATGCAACACATTTACTGTACATTTACTTTCCAAATATTTGACCCTTTGGCTTCGGATTTAGGGGCGTCGTTCCGATGAAATAGTTGCTGTAATGCCTTCTTTTGTGGATTTGTTTTAAGGCTTTATTTATTTACGTGTGTTTATGTTAATAGTTACAAACTAAAAAAGGGATAACTGCTGGCAATGGGCTCGTCCACTGTCACATCTTGGGTTGAAAATGAATTTGCTGAGGTGAGGGTATAATTAGTGGCATCTTTGCCTATTTCTTCGGTGATATGGGCATAAGCTGATGTCTGTATGGATACAAGCATATTTTTGTACATGTATTAAAATGTTTTATATAATTAAAAATACTCTTTCTTATACAATGATTGTCCAACCTTCCTCCTGCTTAGGCTATTTAGGAGTAAAGCCAAAAATATGCAAAAATAGAATGCGAAGTGTGGTGAATATTAAATATTTTTTTGTTCCTGGATCTTTTCGCAATATTGTGAAGAAACGATGAAGTAGACCGGCAAGAATTACCCTTGGAAGGGCATTAGCTATTTGTTTAAGTTGCTAATCGATAATTGTGATCACTGGCATTGCACTTAATATTTTATCTAACTCAATTATTTTGTCGAATCATTATAAAAAATCAGCTGCGCTTTAGAGTTTTTAGTATGTAGATACATGTTTAAATTTATGCTATTATACCTTCGATCAAATATACACTAGATACACAGTTCCCTGTAAAAGTTCTGTTAAAAAGTGGCACCGATGCATGACATTCAAAAAAGTAAACCAAAAAGATCACATATTCCAAGTATAATAACACAAATTCAACCTTATTCCTGGAGCTTAAAGTAGTTTTTCACATAGTATTGTCTAAAGTTCTGCGACGTTTTAGAAGCAACGGTCGGTGCGTGACTGTAGGCGAAAGAGTGCTTAAAGCACTCTTTTTTGGTGCCATTTTCTAAGCGCTCATGTTGTATCTAGTGTATATTTGATCGAAGTATTATACATATAACAAGGCCAGTGTTGTGGACTCTATGGCCTAACCCCTCTCAATCGTACTGTCGATTGTAGTGGAGGCCCGTGCCCTGCAGTGAGACGTATATATTTTAATACCTACAACCGTTCTCTCATTGTGACCACCCCATTGTCTTTTTCTGCCGCCAAACAGCAGTGTAAATGCACTGTTGTATTTTGGTTAGAAGGACATTGTAGTCAGCGTAACTACTGGATATATAGAGACCTAATACGAGTATATTATGTCTTAGTATGGTGAGCGCAGTGGAATGCCAAGCATTGCTTTGTAATTCATGGTGTTGTTTGGTTTTGCTACAGTCAAGAGCAGTTATATCGCTTACCATCAATCGAATGATATGGTCGTGTCGCCATTCATAGAAAAAAATGGGCTGATACAGTAAATATAATATGTTGACTTACAAATAACGCAAAGCACAAATAGTATAATATCTATTTCGCCTGTCAAATAACACCGTTCCAATACAAATTTCACTATCTTATTACAAAACGTGTTCGTTGTAGAAGGACAAAGTATTCGTAAATACTACTTAAAGTGTACTTTTCATATAGAACGGACATTTGCCGCCATCTTAAAGCCAGTCACGTCTCGAGGCTCTGAAAAACACAGCTGCGAATATCACGCATCAATGACAAGGGGTCGCATGAACCGATAGAGTTAATAAATCTTTGGCTCTTCCTTGGCCATGTGGGTGTAAACGTGATCAATGACTTGGCTTCCTTTGTGCATATTACTATCATCCTGTAGTTTTAAGTCCATTGGGTGTTTCGATTTTCCTTGGTCATACTTTGCTTTCAATCTTAAAGTGCTTATTGTACTCGTATATTATGTTCGTGCGTCGCCTTGACGATTTTTGGTTTGAAATACCAAAAGACAAAAAGATTTCAGATAGAGTATATAAATGTAATCTACGATATTTGATACTTTGGAGGATATAATGCGCTGTATATTTTATTAAAAAAACACAATACTATAAAGATGTTATCAGGGTTCTGATGTTACGAACACCCATGGGTATATTCTGTATCAATAGTTTAAGTTATTCGTCAAGGGAAATATAATTTAATCCCTAATAGTTCTTTATTTTAGAATTAAGAACTGACCTGAGATTTATACTCGTAACCTCATAATTAATAGTAACCAAAATATTGACGATAAGAACAATATTGATATAAATCTGCTATTTTTTTTCTTGTGTGCAATGTTTTCTTGGTTTGTCTACGCATTGAGTCTTTATACAGGTCTCCTTTACTCAAAGCATTTGGTAATAAATCACAACATACCTTTGTATCTGCATACAAATCTAACATTAACTTGCTCCGCGTCATTCGTTGAAGGCCGGCGATAATTATTCAATAAAAGGCGTCATTTGTCAACGCTGTCCAAATGTCAGCAAGCCGACATAGTGATGACTAATGCGACAATGTTCCAACCATTTGGCCCGTCCTCTTATTGCCTACGTTTTTACCTGGTGTTCAACCATTATTCAATCTATTGTACGGCGTGCTTTGTTCGTTGTATTAAATTTTGTTATTAGACAGATTTGTAAGGCGAAGCTTTGTTTATAAGCCGTCTATCAAGTTTATCGATCGAATTAATGTCTGATCAACTCCCGAGTTAACTTGCCGCGTCATTGATTAAATAATAACTTTCCAAGTAGAACTGTTACTAACATATTAGACAGAATAAGTGATCGAAGTTCCTGACTTCATATCGCTTAAGTTTGACGTACGAACAGACTGTCTGATATGGACGAAATTATGCGGTGACGTCACACTCAATGCCGCATGTGTGAAATTGTGAACTGGAAATGTGAAATTCCGATTGGATCTCGTTTGTATGAATTATAATCTATAAGTGCGAACGGTTGTATTACATTAATTGAAACTGTAGGTTTATGGACGCACGAGTAAATTCGTTTTTAAATCGGAATATCATAATTTATGTAGTACTTTAGTGTTTGTACACAGAGCTAGAAACACAATTTTCAAACTCAAAGAAGTATACTTCGATAATTGATTTTTTACCGTTGTTTAAATAAGTTGTATGGATCCAATTATGTTTAGTAAATATATATTTCCATTGATACTCTATACTAGAAATCGGAAAAGGCCAAAAGTTTCAGCAAACTGTTAAAAAATACAAAGCCGAACTTGTGTGTAATAAGTGTTTAGAAATTGGCCAAACGCGACGCTAAGTGTATTTCCATGTAACAAAATTGCATCCAGTAGAAAAGTTTACACGATTGAACATAGCGCTTGGTCACGTGTCTACGTGTGAACTGGTCAATTCAATATCCAACTTTATTCCAAGTTATTGTCTTCCAGGATTTCCTGGTTCCGACTTTCAATTCCCCGAAGGAAAGAATTATTCACGCCACTAACTTACTTGAACTAACATTTTCGGACGCAGTGGAGTTATTAACAGTTAAGCGGGATATTTAATGTTATTGATATAAAGGATTTTTACTTGCTGTGTTATAATGAAGTGCTAGCCCACTAATGTACTGTTATACAGTATCTTAGCAATACTATGTTATTCTTGTTAGTTGTGTTATCAAAATAATGATCAAAATACATGCTGGCTCACCTTTCAAATTTAACTGGTTATTCAACTGCGACAGCACTTGGAGATCTACTTTAATTTTTACTCCTATAACCCAGGATAGACTAAAAATGTGAAAATCGGGGAACAATTAGTCTTGCTCCAAAAATACACCATAATTTGCAACGAATCTGCACAGTAGTAACATAATGAGTCCGTACAAAATGCGTTATTTATAATTAACACTAACGTTATTTAATGATGCAAAATTGAAAGTAATTACAATAGAATAAAGAACGCTAATAGCGTAACACGGGCAGACATTGTAATTGCATATAAAGGAGGGCGTACTGTGGGAGGTTTCGATTGAAATTAACCACATTTACCCGACTCTTTATTACTTTTAGACATGACATTGCAACACAAACTCATTTGATAGCGATATCCAATTAAATATAATATTCACTATTCTGCTGTGTTGTGGACAGACAGCTATTATATGTGAAGACATTTTGATCAAAAGTTGTATGTAATATCGAACCGTTTTCCGAAAAGATATTGTTTGGATATTTTATGGACAGTAGTTATTTTCCGTCCGCTTGTGATGACTGTATGACATTGTAATACTAAAATAGAAACACTTGTTTATAGCCAATATACCTGAGTTTAAATAAATAATATTGTTCCACTGTCGTAGGTATTTATGAGCGTCGAAACGTTAGTTAATAAACTAAAAGTGTGAGTTCGCTGAACGTTAGCTTATGAGCGTGTGTTAGGTGACTTACTATTAATTTGAAAACGTGAAAATACATGTCAGAGAAAGCCAAATAGTAAAATTCAATCCAGACATAATTGGTGCAAATATTCAAACTTTTTTTTTTTATTCCATTGAATCGCGAGATGAAAATGCTGTTCGCCTGATGGTAAGCAATATGATCTGCGCTCGCCATCTTGAAACATGAGATGTTAAGTCTCAATATGTCCAGTAGTTACTCTTGCTACAATATCTTCAAACTGAAACACAACAGTGCATTTTCGTGTGCGGGGTTTAGAGGGAGAAATAGACATTGTGGTAGTACCTACCCAGGCGGTCTCTCACATATGAGAGACCTACCACCAGTAAAAAGGCTTTTATTTTCGACTGTGAGTATCGCAGTTATGTGTGTACTATAAACAATTTAAAAAACCTGACCCAAATCAATTAGGGCACACCTAATGCATGTGCCAAAGAGAACTGACAATTAAATATAATAAAACATGAGATTATAATTGGTTGCACTGCGCTCGTGTTCCAAAAGTAGCATGTATTCACAAGTAGGCAAGAGCAACAGCGAACGAGTACAAAACATATCCCGTAGTCCGTACGAATTTTATTACTTTAATGCGCTGATTTAACGACCCGGCACAAACACACACGGAAACACATGACTTTTTCAAAATTACCAAGAGGAATAAACTGAAAAGGTAGTAACTCTCATGGGCAGTAGAAAGGAACCACTCCACAACGAATACGCGCTCACCTCTTTGTTTCAGCTTTTTGCAGCAAACTACTCTGCCTTTTTTGTCTCTTTTTAATTTCCTTTATGAGCTCACAATTGCCCTCATAATAGTATCGTACCTTTCATTAAGACTCATTTGAGCCCCTGAATGGTGGCCTCGGTTCATAATGGCTGGTAACGTTAGACGCTGTACCCTAAGCCTTTGTGTGCTATGGCGTTCACTAGCTCTTTTCACCGGTCATTCATGTTTGGCCTGGCTTCAATATGGCTTTATTAATAAGCCTGCACGCGTAATAGCCGTTTTCAGCCGTTCACTTGTTTTTCATTCCAGTTTAAAAAACGAAATACGAGAATAAAAGTAAAAGTCGTTGTATCATTTATTGTGTCGGAAATAATTTGTCTCCAAAATGATAAATGGCTGAAGTATTGAGAATGGTGCTTTAGGATCAACTTTCTCAATTATTAAGATGTTAAGGGATGTCTTTAGGCGCTCGTTAAATTTTCTTCGAATCGTCATTTCTTGCGTATATTTTTTAATTCTTCCATTTTACGGCTGTTTTCATTGTTCAGAACGCGGAATACGTTGGAATAGTAAACGTAGTCGTAAATTTATATAAGCTTTATGTGCGTTGTGTTTGTCGGCTTTATTAATAACGAGGTGGATTGTAATGTGTGCACATTCAGAGCGCGTGCGGTTTTCTTGTTGGCAGTGAAAAAAGGCAATTATTACAAAACGCTCACTCATTTCGCTGGATGATATTTGTATTAATTTAACATTTCCAATGGCAATCAGAAGTAACTGTTTAATATTTCCTATAGCTTATTGAAGGCTTTTTATTAACATTTATTCAAATACAAATACAGAACAATAATTTCGACAAAATAAATAAAATGTACTGAATAAATATAATTAAAGTTAAGTGAATTCATGCGATTCCATAATGTATATAAAGTACCTTTTTTACTTTTATATAAACCTGTGTCATTTAAATTGCTTTTACATACGCATAATGTCACGTCTGTATAATTGAAAAGGGGGTCAGAGGTCCTTTAAATACTTCAGGGCTTCCTTCGGCTCTACAATCTATGGACTACTGTAAAACCGAGCATGTATGTTAGTTTTAGGAAATGTATACAATAATAATAACGTATTTTTCAAAATAATGTTTGATGCTTTCAACCAAGAACGCCACGGTTCATAGCTTAGATGTTGTCAGTAGACTGTTGACGCTACTAAAATTTCGAATTATCATTTCGATGTATACGTTCGACGTATGAATATGGTGAGTAAGCTCAGAGCTATCAGTTTGTTATCCGCGTCTCAAAAGATATCAGAAAAAGACGCCAACTTTTTAAGGGATGAAGCAGAGTGCCAAAGTCGAGATGTAACGCTTTCAGGCGATCTCGAAGAAGCGGCAAAGATGAATGGCTTTCAATATGAAATTGAATTCTGCGGTTCATTGCTTTTCAATTTGTTGGAGAGAACGTTCGACGCCGTTTACCCTCGATACCTCGCGAGGTATATTACACAATAGGCGCCGGGGCTTACTCAAAAACATGGAAATAAAAACGGGGAAAGCCATTACCGACAAATAATTATGTGTCTGGGAAAAATATCGCGCGGAAATAAGGTGCTAATTTCCTTGTACATAAATGAGTTTTAATTAGCTACGAACTTTTGGAAATGCAAGCTTTTAATATTTGTGAAGGCACCTAGTTTCCACAGGAGTAATCTCGTAACATCGTAGTTTGCAGAGAGCAGCTCCGCTTTGAATTTATGGAATATCTAATCTATTAAGCTTTGCTAGACGAAAATAATTGAGATACACTAGAGTAAGGATAGTCTAATTCTGTACAAAGACGCTAAAGGGAAATCACTATCCGATCTAATGCCACCTACATTGATTGAAAATAGCTTTAAATCAAATATTTCCTATTATACGAGTACTTGCTGATATAGGAATTTATAGAAAGTGGTAAAACGTATTGTATTAATTATCAACAATAATAACAAAAATAGTATAAATTATCAGCAATAATAACTAAGTATTTGATGCCTAAGACCACAATATTAAAAGAAAATCCTGTATAAACAAAAACCGTCGTAAAAAAACACGTACACACGAAAATTATTAGTTTCACCCCAATTTCTTTCGCAAAAATTTGCATCTCGCAACAGTATAAAGTGTAATATATAGAACTAATTTTGAGACTAAAACCATTATGCTTTTCATTATTCCAAGCAGCTAGAGGGAAAACACCGGGCCCCGCTATAATCGTTGAATCGTATTACCATTACAACTGTCCATGGGGCGCCAGATGCTTCAAACAACTTTATTTCATGAATCGAAGACCTTTCTGCTCGCTTATGGCCGTCTTTGGTAAGTTTCAATAAACTTGTATTACGTTTTGTCACGGAATTGATATATCGTGAATAGTGACGGTATTTGTCAGTCAATAATATTAGCTTCATTAGCAAATAAATAATTCCAGAGTGCTAGGCTAGATGTCGGTGTACGCTAAAATTTGATAAAAAATCATATATATATTCAGGCTCATCCGGGGCGGTACCAGTGCCTCACAGGAAATCGACGTGAAGTGACAGCTCTGCTGTCGCGTTTCGTTCGGTGAGTGAGCTTGCCGGATGCCCAATACCCTTTTCCTCTGCTCATCCTTTTTCCTTCCCTCTCCCCTCTCCCCTCAAGATTTGTACGACCGGCAACACATCTATAATCCAAACGTTGTGTATGTTCATGGGGTGATCACTTACCATCTGGCCCGTTTGCGCGTTGCCAGTCTTACGTAATAAATAAAGTATATTCAGTTAAGTTCAAGCATCAAAAACGGAAATCAGTATCTCTAACTTGGGGTGACAACTAGTGAAATTCAAATTGGATTTGTTTCTCTTATATTCATACATAGCTACGTAAAGCATATGTATACAGGATAAAATACAATATGCAAGAGAGGGAATCCGCGATATTATTCATCTCCACGGGTCATTTATGAGTCCATTGAACTGTTGTTACTGTGAGAGTGCACGCGTGATTTTCGCCGATGCAATTAGTGGCGAGACTAACCAACGAGAAGGCACGCACTATCAACCCGCCAGAATAACATCACAAAGGCTCGTTTTGTTATTGGTTTTTGTAGTCTAGCTTTGGAATGGCCACAAAAGATACATTATTATTCTTTTCAAGTCGTATGTATTTAAATAGTCGCATAGTTTTAGTTTAAAGAACTATGTCTTATTAAAAACACAGGCAAATTCAGTTATTTGATTTTATCTCCATCTGAAACCCTACCGTTTTAACGCCAATTGTACTTATTTTTAAATTTATTAATAAACGCTGTTTTCCTAGTATAAAATAAAGAAGATAATTATTAAATAAATATACGTAAAGTGGTAATGGATATTTGTTACTCTTGCACGTAAAAAGGAGTGAATTTAATTCGATGAAACTTTCCAATATCAAATACAATGCAAACGAAACAGCTATAAATAGGCTATGTTAGACGGCACCTAGTAATTTTGTTTAATATATGTTTGAAAATAATTAAATTCAAAATACTATTTCATAAAACTAATCTGTGTGATATCACAGTATTTTACAGATTTCGTGCGATATATTGTATTACTGTGTGTGTATGTATTTTTTGAGTCGCTTCTAGTGCGTTCATCAACAAGCAACCACGCACTTCCAAATAGAGCAATCAATAAAAATAAATTACTGTATGAGCGTACGATGTCGGTGAATGCAGGTCGCTTCTAACATTTCGCTGTCCAAGTCTTTGGAGGCGGCCCATGTTCAGAAGTGGACTTAGTGTAATAAACATTAAATAATACAAAGTTCAACTGAATATTACCTTCAGTAAAAGAAATAAAATAAATAGTTTAAAACTGTGACCCAATATAAGGATAAACGAATAAATGTAAAATAAAAATACGATTTAGATTCTGATTGTAATCATCGTTTTGTTGTGTAGTACAACTTTTTTGTCCTGCAAGATATTCGTGTTTATTTAGTCGTATTGAAGTGTTTTATTAGTTCTTCTCTAGTTAGTTCAATAATCAGCGTTATAATTTAATTCAAATTCCATTTAATTCCGTATTTTTGTGTTTGATAAAATTAAATAATTCTATTATTTCAATATGTTTTAGGCGACTTAATGTGTGACTTAACTTGTTTTAATGTGTGTACATTAGCTAAAAAATGAATATTTTAACTTTTTGCATTCCATCGTTATTAATAATTATGAAACCGAATGCAAATTTTATGTTATTTAATTAAATTAAATTATAGTATAATAAAACTGCGTTAGGCTGGCGTGGAGAACTATGGCCTAACCACTTTCAATCGTACTCTCTATTGTAGAGCAGACCCGAGCCCTGCAGGGGGACGTATATGGGCCGATACAGTACAAAAGCAATATCTTCACTATCTATCTTTAGAAAATGTTTTCTCTTAATTAGAGTTACGTATTTCTTACCGTTTTCACATTACCGTTTTTAAATCATTAAAACTATTATTGTCTTATACCTCTCCCTCCATACTTTTTTTTAATTATAGTTTTTTTTTTTACCGCATTCATATTACAATGGTAAATTATATTTATGTACTAAAAATAAAGAAATAGGCAAAAAGATAAATAATATGTACGAAAGTAGTTTTTATCGCGTTATTTTATTATATTTAATTAAATATAAATAAAGCGACTGTGTCATTGCAGTCAAAACTCCATAGAAAAAAGTGTATTCTATGCGGAACACAAATATCGTACACAAACAATAAAACACACCTGACGTGCATCGCAAATTCCAACTGAAAGAATTGTATTTAAATCTAATATTTCATACAGTTTCATTTTCAATTCGTGCCCCTTTGTATGTTGCCGATCGAATTATGAATAATGCATAAGGTAGCTGCAATATTAGGTTTTTAAAACTTGCAAAATGGTTGCTTTTACAGGGCATTAATATTGGTATTTTCATTGGTAACGCAAATCAATCTTCTAGTAGCGTGTAGCAGGCTATGCATTGTGAGAGATTTCTAAATTAAATAATTTAAAAATCTTTGAATTTTCTGAGTTTATTTTTATTACTGCTACGAACAAGAGGCATTAATGCACAAATTAGAGCAGAGTTTTCAACGGCGATATGTCGTACTTCTTCCTGTCGAAAAAATGTCGCCACCATGCCTTAAGCTTGGTAAACACATATAAAATAATGGCCTTAATTTTCATATACACCTATTTTACGAAGACAAAACATTCGATAACTTAAACAGGATTTAAAACTGTCTACAAATAAGGCTGTAAATGTTTTAGAGTAATTAATAATTCATATTTAGACAACACTCCATTGTTTTACCGGGTCTTGATTAAGAATAGCTCTCCTTTGAATACGAAGGATATTATAGGGACAGTATCTGATAATAGCAGCTGTCTAGACTGTTTATTCTACTAGCCCAATTAAGGGAATAGAAGCCACTGTGATGAATTAAAAAATATAGGTTCAATTAATTTATTTTATACTGATTTCACAATAATGTATATAATTAGTGATTTCTCTGTATATTTAATATTCGCACGTCGTCGGTTATATAATAGGTAAAACGTATCGAATCTTATTTGATAAACATCGATATACGCATATTCGTCGCATGAGTTTAATTTTCCGTTGCTATATAACAAAAGTATTATTGTTTGTAATTTCATAGTACATATTATGTGATACCTACTTATTATTGGAATTTGATTGCTAATGTTTTTTTTGTGTCATAATCTATTAATTGAAGGAAACCACGAAATGTACACGATTATATTTTATAATTCCATTGGTAAAATGTGTCAATTATATCAAACAATTCAGGTAATTGAAAAAGCATTATCTCCCTTCCGGAGAATTTAAAACCACTTTGATTTTAAAACCATTAACATATTAGTTTGGAATTAATTGAAACCAAGCACGATGTAGTTAAAAACTAGATGTAAATTACATCGTTTCCATGCAAAAAAAACACATAAACACGACAATTGTCTTGACGAAAACTCCAAACTATTCTTTAAACATTATTTTGCGGTGTACATCCAATTCGCAGCCGTAGAATTTACATAAGCGGCATACATTACATAGGGTTTGCTGTTTGGATTATAATAGAGAATGAGTAAAGTTTTCATTGTTGAGCATGGTCATAAACTAACACAAAACAATTGTTAGCTGCTCCCTCTGAACTGCACTGTTCTGTATGCTCCGCTTGTAACAAATAGATTTTATGGCGCAAACATTGTTAATTTAAACTATCATCATAACAGCTTTGTTGTCTTGATGTAACATTCAAGCGTAATTAGAATGTTTATAAATATCTTAAGCGACGTCGGTATTATCCATTTTATGCGGACTATTATAAGTAAATAGACTAGCTCCTCCTTTTCATACTAATTCAATAGCGGGCTCCGCACTACTGGAAATAATACTGACGTTGCTAAATGGAAATTGAAATAAATGAATCACAAAGCTATTTCTGTATACACTGCAATTCATTTCATTTGTTATGTGTCTATTAAATACAGTATATTGTATATAATTAAAAGGCTTTTGTTTATTCATACTTTGTACATTGTAGTATACGAGTATATGCTATATTTTAAGAGCAGAATTTCAAAAATAGTAAAGGGCGTCTGCAATATAATATCTTTTAAAAGTTGAATTAAGATTTAATATATTCAAAGTTGTCTGAAAGACGAAATCTTGAACAATAACTTATTGGGTGTTTTAGCTTACTATTAATTATATTCAAGTAGTTAGTGTTGGTTTTTAACTCATCAATCTTTGATTAGTTAATGACTACCTAACATATTAATCACCGTGTCGATTTTATACTCATCATTTTTGTACATTATTTTGTATACTTTTTAAAAATTGGTGTTTGCAATACGTGCATTGTATAAAAGCCTACCAATCTCGTAAGCAAGACACACCAAAGCCAACATTATTACGTCGTTACCTGAAAATCTGTAGTGTGAAATTACACGGGATAAAATTGGCTGCGGATACGGCTCTCCCCGTCCTGAGACAGCCATGCTGTGTGAAACTTTAATGTAATGCCTCGCTTGTGCTGGAAAATCCCAATCCCAGCCTTGATTTTGCCTTTATGCTACTTCTAAACTCACGTGCCAATTCATTTCGATGAATATTGATGTTGTTATCAGATGTTTGAAAAAATATCGCAACTGCCAACGCCCTGGGGTATGTGTTCGATTTTCAGTTGTCCTAGATCGGTTTCCAATATAAAATTTTGATTGAGAATTTGCATCTGGTATATTATTGGCGAAAGTTGTTGCAGTGAATACTGAATACTGATCATCAACATTACTGGATGCACTGTTGACGTCTCTATGGACGGAATTATGACGGGCGTGAAAATAATTGTTGTAGTTTATAAAACAATTAACTCTATCGACCCACAAAAACCTTATAGGCTCCGATAACTACAAGACTATGCTTAAAGACAGAGTGTTTAAGTTCAATCTACCACACATACACACCTCTTTCGCACGCAGATTTGGGCTTTTCAATAGAGTACACACTTACAACGCAGTAGTCAAACTCTGCAACATTAAACACTGCTCAGTACGAGAAGCCAAAATTAAACTAACCAACTGGTTAAAAACACTTGATTACAACGACACAGAACTTGTACTTTTTTAAACATTTGGTTTCTGGTGACTCCTCGTGAATAAATAACTATTTATCCATGGAAGGGACACCCTCATAAATTATGAACATGATCTCATTAGATTTATTGATAAATTCGTATTAATACAGAATTCGATTTAATTTATTATTTTGTATACAGTTCTTTCTTTTTATTTGTTTCATTTTTTTTGTCACAAATATTATTATAATTATTACTGTCAATTCTCTCCTGACCTTCAGTAACCCTTGTACTACACCACTTTTATATTTTAATTCTATATTAGCTTAACAATAGAACAAATCATCTCATTGTGCATAGTGGATCCAGTTATAAGACAAATAATTGTTAAGTTGTTTTTAGAATTACCGTTTTTTGTGCATTATTCTATATTCACATATATTTTTATTTTGTTTGTTTTATGTTCAGTGTAAAACTTATCGTTTATTCTTGTTTTTGCAGAATTGTCGACATCGGCAATTTGCCTAGTTGTACTCCTGATGTACAAATACTTTCTTGATTTTAAAAACTTACGGCTACAAATACAACTCCTTTTTTTAGGTACCCCAAGATACAGGCACGACCTAGTTTGGGGACCCCTGATAATTTTTGTAATGTTCAACACAGATATGCCAAATATTATTAAGTGTAATAATTAGTTTTGTTATACTCGTACCTTTATTTCTATTGTTTTTGTGCAATAAATAAACATTTTTATTATTATTATTATTTAACTGAACTGTTGAGTATAGATTCTATCAAAAATATAGTGGTCAACATAGCCAATATTTTGGACCACTTGGAGACTAAATATGGAAGTTATGTATTAAAAAACAAACCAATGGGCTTTCACTTGGATTTTTTTTCCAATACTTGTTAAGGATAAATAAGATTCTTTTATATGCAAATATGACTCGGTTCAATTCATTTAACCTCGCACTACTCTTATTATACTAGATGCAGTAGAGCCTTTTCAAAATATTATTCAGTTTCGCGAGATACATTTTTTCCTGCGAGCATATCCTTTGTAAATTATACAAAGGTTTTGTAAACTTGTTTGAATAGCAGACACAATGTTCTCCAATGAAAAGTATGTTAAAAACAGGAAACTGGTTTGATGTTTTAATTTCTAAATGGCCTCTGTTAAAAGCCGAAATATTTCAAAACCTCTGAGGAAGTTTTCATTTTAGTTGAAATTTTGTTGCCATTTAGGAATGAAGGAACTCTATTCCGTTGTATGGCGAAATGAACGTTGTGTAAGTTTATTTTTAGCAGATGGGTGATAAAAAATATTATATACTAGCGATACGGCCCGGGTTCTCCCGGGTACAGATACACTTTTCAAAATGGCGGCAAAAATGTTCAATTCCGACCATCAACTTAGAAACTCACCCAATTGGACCAGGAAAGACGCATAAAATTTTCTTTATATTAGCTAGATTTTTCACTGCTACAAGAATTTACAAAAATATGTGTACCAAGTTTCATGACGATCGGTTAAGCACCTTTCGCGTGAAAGTGTAACAAACAAACTTACATCCACATAATTATATTAATAAGTAGGGATGAAAATAGATCTAAGTATGTATGAAAATATATATGTGACTGACAGCCCTATACTCAAACGCCATTCAAAATATAATATGTTGCACATAGCTACGCAAGACGCGCTTAAATGTACTGGCTAAATGCGACGTGTTTAGTTAAGTACAACTTCTTATTTGAATGACTTTTGGGTACTCGGGCGTATTACATATAACAATCACCTACACAGTTTCAGCTTGCATTAAGATAGCAAGCATTGTGTTGTGATTGTGAAAAATCAGAAAACATCAAAATATTTTTGATTTCTTTACGTTCTCATTCAATACATAATAGTAAGTACGGATCAAATATCCCTTTGCCTTGGCTTATTAGAGCAAGTTTGTTAACCAACTGTGGCACAATTGAAAATAGAAGCACAATTATTAAGTCCCCTCTGTAAGACAGCACGCAATCCCAAAACTGCAGTTGTTCGGTTCACCGCTCGGCTCATACGGCAAAATGTTACACTAAACTCTTCTCGACCAAACTTAGTGGGCATTCATCTAAAACTTTGCCGGCACCTGCACGTACTGTGACTTGAGACGAGGTACTGCTGTGGGACAGAACTTGTGTAGCACCTAATGTGCTTCGAGCGTATGTTGGGTTACGTTTTCGTTCCAGAATTAATAGAATATTCGGTGAGAAATCGTCAGAATTTAACTTCATACATATATGCATAAAATCAAGCCTTTTTCTAGAAAGGATAGGCAGGGTTGCCAGGATACTCGCATTTCGGCTTGTATGTTCCGTCACACGATGTGATAGGGCCCATATTGAGCACACATTTCTGACTCCAAGCCGATAATTAATAGAAAAACCCAATATCACTTTACTAAACCTGGGATTCGAACCTGAGACCTTAGCTTTGTAATTGGACTATAGTACAACTACGCCACCGAAGCAGAACTTAATCTAATAAAACCATTTTAAATATAATAACTGAATTACGTTTGAGCTCCAAAATAAATATGATTACAAATAGGATTTGTATGTTATTATTTTTATACCATCGGCTTTACATTTTTCTAAGGGACTATTATATGTCTATTTACTTTTTGTCGTAATTTTTATTAATGTAATCTTGTAAGGGCAAAGGGCAGTCAAAAAATAGTGATTAGGAAATAAAAATACGCTAAAATGATTAAAATAATTACTCTTTGTGAAAAAATCTGTAAACCTGCATATCTTGGTTTATTTGTTTTCGTATCTGAATCATAATGTGTTTATTATATAATAGGTGGCCTGATGACTTTAAACATAAAGGGCAAATTATTGTGAACAAAACAGTTTTAATAATTCGGGCCTAAAAGAGCCAAATGACAGGATCAAACGGCTCATTTCATATTAATAATTCTTTCATAAAATTGTTAATGGTTTTGTATCTTGGAAATGTTATATTCCTACTCATTAAACTTGAAGAACATATCACGTTTACTAATAAACGGCCTAACCCCTCTCAATTGTATTCTCGATTCTAGAGGAGCCCCTGCCCTGCAGTGGGACGATTAAGGGCTGATGCAGTTTAAATATATTTATATGGTAACAATTAAACATTAATAGCATTATGTATGTCAATAGGCACATTCCTCGCGTTTGCATTATCCGCCCATTGTTACGCATATAATGGAAGTAAGTCAGCACAAACTGACGTCAGATATTGCTTTATAGACGTTCAGAGTTTAATCCATGTACAATAGTCATAGTTCTGTTTCTATTGCGGCTTTTGCAATATTTTTACTGAAAAAATACGTTTTGAATATTTTATGCATAGGGTCGACGATTGAGCAGTTTACCTTATTATGTCTTACTGAAAGTATTATATATAATAGAAAACGAATGATTCGCTATTTCTTTTTGAAGAGAGAATTTAAGGATTGTTAGATCGAAAGTTATTAAAATATTACTGAAATAATCACGATGGACAATAATCACTTTATGTCCGGTTGCTGTGATATAAGTCTTGAACATCAAAAACTTAGAGTATTTTTAATATACAGGGAGCACTAGTACTTCAAAAACGTGGATAAAAATTTTGGTGCCAAGATTTTCTGCCCCCCCTATTAGCTGATATTTGACATGATGTATATCATGCACAAATTACTTGGAAGAGACAAATCAACTGATTTAGAACAATTTAATTCCACCCAATCTCGTTTACAAAGGATAATAGCTAAATGTAATTTCGGTTATGAAAGGAATTTATTGCAATTGGTTGTTAAATAATGTGTTCGATTTTCACTAATGTACTAGTGCTACCAACATTACGAACAATACATTTTGAAGGTATTACGTGTTTATAATTAGTAATAATTCAAATTAAGTATAATTAAAAGTGTATCCTAAATATCTTTACTGAGGCTTTCTTTATAAAGAAATTTACATCTGCTTGTGCGGGTTTGGCAATCTTAATTACATTGCCTTTATAATGTGGTACATAATCTAACGCGAACCATTGTGTTATCTTGTGAGGGCGCTTTTCGCGGTTGTTGTTATGCAACCAAACTTTGTTGTTAAGGTATTTTATATTTTTTTACCCGCTATTGTCGTATTCTTCCGTGAGGTCAGCACAAAATTAATCAAATGAATATTTTGGGACAATTTGAAATTCGATTTTGCTAATATCAGCATGAACAACGTCCTCCGATTGGGAATAAAATACAATAACCGACAGTTTTATTTGAAAAAAAGTTAATTATCACTAAGCTTTTTCTTTGCTGTCATTATATTGTCAGTAGAATGCACTGATCGGCTTTTACCATTTGAAATGCAGTCCAAAATAATATTGAAGTTTGGCCACCCTAATTTTAATTAGATATACAAAGGATAAACTTGAAACGCGATATATCGGTGTTGCAATGATGGGGGTCTTGCCCTCACGTATTGTGGTTACCTCGCCCATGGAACGGAAAAAAACAGCAGTACTGTTACTCAATAATATTTGAGTATTGTAAAATGAAATGAGTAGAGCGATATAAAGAAAAGAAAGGTGATGAATTTAAAATAAATAATCCATACTAATATTGTACTAGTAATAAAAAAAAATACTTTCAATCATTTAAATGTAGTTTGTGGAATGATAATATATAAACAACGTGCTTGAAACTGGTAAAAAATATGTGTTTTTTTTATTATTTCAATACAGACCTCTAATATTTAAAAAAAAAGATAACACAAATCACAAATTTTATCTACGTTTCATTTATAAAACATTTACCACATAAAACAATAAAAGGTATAACATTTCAAGTTAAATTCAGATACGTATACTGAACACGGCGATACCCACGATAGTACCGTCCACTGGCGCCGTGTGACGTAAAATATTACTGTAATCGAAATTATATCGAACGCGTTAATTTATTGCCTCGTCGATAAGATTATGTAGATTAACCTTATGGTAGCTTCCACAATGAAGTTTAATGAGCCTAATATACAGCCCCCAATTGAGTTGTGTCGGTTGTATTTTTTATAGGTTTGATTTTAACGTAGCTTCGATTTATTTTTGAGCATTTGAAGTAAAGGCTCATCACAACGGGACAGTTAATTTGGCTGACTGATAGTTGAATACAGAATGGGTTGGCGACAGTTATTCAGCTACAGAACTGCAACAAATATTATGAAATAGAAATAAATTGACTAACGCGGGACTATATTACTATTTTTCAAAAGCAGTTAACGACTTAAAAAAATGCACTGTATCAAATTACCTAAGTGTAGTAAATTGACATATTCATACTCTGTGCATTTGTCGTCTCTAATTATACACAACGCTAACCAGGGGGTGAATAAGAACAGCAATAGATAGCGGAAACGGTGTGAAGACGTGGTGTATAGCAAATGAGCCGATTAATATTATTAATTGTATTCTACTATAATATTGCACATATTAACCTTAAATAGTGACTAGTACACTAAGAATAGGTAATACTTTAAGTAAAACATATTTTGTTTATCTCTTTAACTCAGTTAAAGCCTCTTTGTGTAGTACTGTTGGGAGTTGGGATAATTGCTAGTGGATTCAAGTTTGCAAAGATCGACAACGAACCATAAGATGAACTGTAGGCTCGATCTAAATGACATAATCTGATCAGAGCCGCAGCGAGCCGCTACATGCCTGGACATCGCATCGCTAACGTTTCTGTGCGATATTGATTTGAACATAAGAAATTAAAGGGTATCAGCTGGAATAAATTATTTTCAAAAAAAATTACAGATATAAAAGAAAATGATTTATGACTTTTTTTCAATCGGCTGATAAAAGTTGCGCATAGGAAAATTACAGCCTGTCTAAAAATAAAAGAGTTTTATTTATCATGTTTTATTATCTTAATATTATTTATTGAACGATTGAAAAATCAGCCCTTAATTTAATAGCTCTTGAATAATTTAACTTGCTTTTGAAGGCACTCTCATATGTTTATCTATCAAATGGGCATAATTAAGTAGCGTGGCTAGTAATCGACAAACTATTTGTTTAGCTCCAGACGACAAAGAAAACCCATTTCACGTCATTAAGGTGGAGTAGTGTGTAATGTTTATAGTTCAGAGTATTTATGACTCTTAAAAGTACATGAAATGTGAAATATGCATGGTAGCAAAGTTTATTAAAATACTACAGCGTGTCTTAATTATTCCTTACATTTTGTTTATTCTTTAATCATTAAAATTGAAACGGAAAAAGCGTTCTCGTTTATCTCTTTAAAATAATTCGAGAAATGATTCTTCTTATTTACTATTTGATTTAAATATTAATATTAATCTACGTTGCTGCAAGCCTCATACTTTCTCCGTTAAAAATTACCGTAAAGATAATTATTTCTGTGATCCCTTACGAGTATACATATTTATAGACAATACAACCAATCATAATTTCAAACAAATCGTACGACAAATCCACTATATCCTCAAATATATCTCATAAAACTGAGCATAAAACAGAGATAGTGACATTGTGTATGAAATTGTTATGTACTTCTTTACTCTGTTTACCGAATAAATTCTTAATTACTGGTGGTAGGTCTCTTATATGTGAGAGGCCGCCTGGGTGGGTACCACCGCAATGTCTATTTCTTCCGCCAAACAATAGTGTAAATACACTGTTGTGTTAAGGCTTGAAAGACATCGTTGCCAGAGTAACTACTGGATTTAATGAGACTTAACATCTTATGTCTCAGGATGGTGGGAGCAGTGGAATGCCAAGCATTGCTTTGTAATTCAAGGTGTTATTTGGTATTACTACTGTTCATGAGCGGTCGTATCGTTCACCATCAGGCGAACAGCATGCTCGACTTGTCATTCATTGCAAAAAATATATATTTTTGAAACATATATTTTGGAATTATAATAACTGATGGTAAATTTTGAGTTTAATAAATAACTTAGGGTTTTATAAACCCCTGAATAGCAAAATTAAGAGGCCATATAGCCTAACCCAACCAAATCGCAACCTTTCAAGCTCCATAATAAAAGTTGCAAAATGAAATAATAATCGCATCCGGTCAGCGGACGGAGTGACTGAAAAGTACAGGCGCAATCCCCGCTGCGGCGCCCGTACGCAATTAGAGTCGCAATCAAGATCGCCTACGATAATCCTATAAACGTACCCCATTCCCAGAGAGGGTGCTGTCATAATCGTTTTTCCGTTTTAATCTTACCGTAGGTATTGTAAGCACTGACCCCGGGGTTTTCATTATTGTATTTATACTTTACGACGGCGCGGCGTGTAAGCTTTTCATGATGCTGCGAATAGCAGCTATTCGATTATGTGCTAATACTGCTATACTGGCGTGGAAAACTGGATTGATTTATTAATTAAACGCTTACTAATTTTAATTGGATTTTTTGTTTATATAAGTCACGATGGCCGCTTGGGCCAAACGTTTCTAGACATAACTTCTATGTTCTACGAGCTATGTGGCCGACCTACTGCGACTTCATCTTGTTAATCCTATGGGCTATGTCTGTAACCTTTCTTCTCCTCATTTCTTATTCGATCTCAGTTTTGTAACCGTAGCCTAGTACAACTAACGCCACCGAGGCAGTCTTACTGATATAATGACAACCTGGAAAACACTTTTTAATGTGCGTATTTCCATCTTTTTTTTGTTAACATTGCAAAGTGTTGGCAAATGTCTTATTATGTAAGGATGATTAACATTACGTTGTAATAGATCTACAACAACTACATCGTCGGTGCGTTTTCGATCTTTCACACTTGCCTTCTGATTTCCACGACTAAAATCATTATTATTTATCAAAACATCCTTTCTAACAAACGATGTATGTATAAGATGCAAAGTTTGCACCGTAAGTATAGTCTGCGCTGGCCGGCAGTGTCAACTTTGCACAGAGCTCCTGACCAAAATTCACAAATTTAGGTTGTTAGCGAAGTTTGTCGGGTTAGTGTTTATAATATAACGTTGGATGAAGTCAACGCCATCCATTATGAGGTAGCCTGGGGCGCTGAAGAATATTCTTTCATTCATTAGGGTTTTAATAATATAACATAATTAATTTATGATTGAAACTTTAGCTGTATTATTTGATAAGTAGAATTATGGAGCGCTATTTTATTAGGTACACATTATCGATGAAGTCTGGCTTTATTTCGATGCAATTACTCCGCTGTGCTTTATATTCATTAACAATTTTTCATTTAGTTTTTTCTCGGCTTCCAAGGATCGTAGATTACTATTAAATAGTCCATTACTTTCCTCAATAAATAGATTGTTAAAAACAAAAATACTTTTAAAGTCTGATACCAAGTTTCAAATATTAACCAAATAAACTCTTCATCTTGTTAATCTCATTATACATTTATACGACTATACCAGTATATGCGATTTGCTAGAGTTTAATTAATTGATGTATTGTGCACTAGGGTGTCTAACACGAAACTATTCCTTTCGGTAAATTAATTGATATCTGTATTTCTATGCATATAATCAGTGTGTAGTATTATTGAGAGACCTCTCAACAAGTGAAGTAAAAATATCGAATTCCGCTATGCTTCGAGAACAACGCTCGTAATTTCTGCTAAGCTCCAAGTAATAGTAGATGATGTTAAAGTTAAAGTTTAAATATCGTTAATCAAATCAAAACTGGGACACAAGGGAACGTTTAATCGATATATTTTGGTTTATCCATTGACATATATGTAGATACGCAATAGACAATATATCACACAGGTTCAATATCTCATAATTCGATATTTTCATATTAATTCTATCCAATTTCAACAAATACACTTCCGTGACTATAATCCAAAGAATGTGTTCATTTCTTATTAAAATTGCTGTATATTTTGTCGTCATCGAGTATAATATTACAAACGACGGATTGTGCGATTAATTATGTTGCGATGGTAAATATTTGGAATTTTCGTTTGGTTAGGGAAAATCTCATTTGTGTGTAATATTCCGAACATATTATCCAGAGCTAAGTATTCAAAGTATGTATTTCCGCGTTGCACGTAGATAAGAGCGGAGTTTACAGTTTCTTGCCAACATAAGTTTGTGAGATTAATAAAACTTATTGTTGTAATAAAGTAAAACAACTGCGTTCCAGATTGTGTATTATGCAAAAAAAATATATTTATATGCTCTTTTGTTTGATTATTCGTTGAAAAGTGTATAAAACTTGGTGATTAATAGTTGATATTTCCTTCAGAAAGACAATAGATATACGTTACATTTTGATTGCATTCCACTTACCTTCCTTTGCATTGAAGTCACTTTGTCGTACCTGCAATAAAAAAACTTCAATAAGAAAAAAAAACAGTTTAAAAATATATTTCAAACTAGAGGTGGGCCCGGGTCCGCCCGGGTGCATATACTTTTTGGACCCAGTCCACATCAGTGAAATATTATTTTATATATTTAAACTCAATGCCGAACTTCTATGGTATGTAAGCCCGCCAACCCGCACTAGGCCAGCGTGGTGGACTATATGGCCTAACCACTATCAATCGTTCTGTCGATTGTAGAGTAGGCCCGTGCCCTGCAGTGGGACGTATTTGGGCTGATACAGACAAACTCAATGCCGTCCTCTGTACTGATTTTCCTGTCCCGACCCATTATATCCCGCCCTGTCCCGTTTCATTCACACTTAAGGCATCCAGTCCCACCCCATCTCTTCAAGTATGAAAAATAACAAAAATATCGGAATTCCTTTCTCATATTTACAACACCATATTTTTCGAGATAAAAAGTATCCTAAGTATTAATCAAGGGTGTCAGCTACCTCCATACCAAATTTCATCGAAATCCGTTAAGCCTTTTCTGAGTTCATCGCGCACAATCACACAGAAAAACAAACAGATAAAAATTCTAAAAATCAGTGTTTTGGGTTCAATTACGTTAAAAAGGTCCATCTATATCAGTGTTTCTCATTTATCTTCCAGACATCGATCGATAAGAAACATATTATATGGATTGATAGATAGATAACGCTCTAACCTCAGAGTCAATAAGTAAAACCATAACTTTACCATAATGTAAAGGTAGGGCTTCTATAAAGAAACCCTAACATCTTAAACCCAAAAAGGACAAGATGTAATCCATTCATATATGAGAACATGAACCCCCATCTAATAAGGGAGCGGTAATGATAAACGTCGGTCGACATAAAAATCAGATACTAGAACATCTAATTGAAATCCCCTTTCCGTTTTATGGAGGCGTGTTTTATGGCCACTTAAAGCCATACTTTCGTTTTGGTGAATGTTACTTTGGTAATAAGTGTTCATAACGAGCCGATGTTATTTCGACGCTCAGATTATTGGCTGAATATAAGATTGAGGGCAGCTTGTTTATTTTCTTCCTTAGTGTTTATTTCGTTCAGAAAGGCTTCAGCTTATCGCCGAGGGGCAGCCGCTAGCCGAGTTCAAACGAGCCGGCCACCTCGCGCCCCTATTCTGGATATAAATCATGGGAAACACACATTTCCTTTCCGCAAAATGCTTAAGGCAAAATCTATTTTCTTTGCGAAACGTTATTGATAAATAAAACGCGGCGAATTTGGATCGATGTGATAGCTTCAAGAGTGGTTTCAGCACGTCTTTATAAAAAATTAACAACGTAGTATATATATGTATAAATGCGTACACATTGTGTAATAATATAGCTAGATATTTGCTTGGATTATAATACTATATCCAAGCAAATATCTATAAATATATACACATATTAATACGTTTATATTAAGTTTTCATTTCCTTTGTTTTGTCTGAACTGTGATTACAGTACATTTTTTAAATTCCGTGAATATAACATTATAAAACAAAATAAATATTTAGTCTTCTCTCTGAATAGGTGCGCCAGCCGTATCTGGTCCCAATCCTTTCCATATACAATAATGTCACGTGTTTAAGAATGCATAACTTCGCAAGATTTGCGAAATCCACAAGTTTATAGAAGGAAACAAATTTTGTTTCAGAAATAAACTCGTATTATTAAATCCTATAGAAATTGTTACTATTTGTTGAAAAGGAATTACTTTTTCAAGAACTCTGTCGCAGTCAAAGTTTAATGAGTTTTGAGGATTTTAACTAAACCTTAAGTAAAACTTAACTGTAAGAACATTAACACTTTTCAACAGTTACTTTTTGAGGAATTACGTAACGTAATAATTTAACTTTAATGAGTTTTTTGGACGGTTAATACGATGATCTGATAATGCCGCGCCGTGACAAGGCCTCATTTTTCCTTGACCTTCATTCATTATGGCGTTTAAAATAAACATTTATGTTATGAGTTGATTATACTCTAATGAGTTTATAATGCAAACCAGGTTTAATTAAAATAATCGGCCATAGCCCGTGCTCGTTGAAAAACAATTTCTGATTTGTAAAAATCTAAAGCTGTTTCATGTTAGTAAAGGTTTTCGCTTCCACACTTCCGCTCATCCTCTGTGTTAAATCGGATGTTAGTTTATTTTACATACAACTTAGCTCCTAAAGAAAATAAACAGCTGACCGAATGAGGTTCTACATCTTTTCACTGGAAATTTTGAGTCTTAATGGGTTTCAGTATATTTAGACGCGGAGAGGAATCGTGTTCAGTGTTGTAGTTGAAGCAGGTAAAAGTTTTGAGGTCGACAGACATCTAACTTGACTTTTCATGTATTTTTTTGCTATATTCTTTAACGTAAATAAACCGCTTATCTATTATAAGTTTATATTATCTTTATAAAAGTTGGATTAAGATTCCCTTGAGTATAATAACTTACATTTGTTATGTGTAATATAATAATTACGTTTACCCTCCAGACTACTTCGGTGGCGTAGTTGTACTACGGTACGGATACAGCGCTGAGGTCTCGGGTTCAAATTCCGGATCATACAAGGTTATACTGGATTTATTGTTCATTATCCCTCCTCCTTGAGTCGATTTCCTCATTGCTGAGGGCCGTGACCTCCACCATGAGCATTTTTTTCTTTAATGATATTGTGTTATTAGGATCTGATTTTTGTGGTGTGTAAGGCTTCCTTTAGGCTGGTGTCGAGGATTTGATCGGATCATCGTAATGGGTTTCGGCCTCGTAATCTCTTTCCTTCGATCTTTCCGGTGATGACGAGCTCCTGAGTTACCATCCTTCTTCCGGAATTCTTCTTCTTTTGCCGGAGGTGTGGAGATAAAAAGTCTACCAAGATAAGATCGGTCCATAGTCTGATGGTTGGTTAAGCCATCTTCCTGTACAGCGCCGAGACTTGGACCCTAAGAGTAGGTGAGCATAAGCGCATCGACGCATTCGAAATGTGGTGCTAGAGAACCATTTTACGTATTCCCTGGACAGCAAGAAGAACAAACGTATAAATACTTAATGAACTCAACTCAACAATAAGACCCTCGACCATCTGCCTTCAGTGAGTTCTTGAGTACTTCGGACATATACTTTCTTGCCTTACTATTTCCTTATTATTACCTTACTATTACTAAGAATTGGTGTATTTATTTTTTATATATTGTATGTATGTTGTATTTAGTGCATGTTTTCATCACATCGTATTTTTGGAGTATGTATTTATGTATTGTTTATGTAAGTTTATCTTATAGTATTAAAAAGCACCGTCCATGTTAACCACTTATCTCCTCTGCTTGCACGGTTGTCTGGAAGAGATCGCTTTTATCGATAAGACCGCCGTCTTTTAACAGTATTTTTTTCTATTCAATATTTTTATTTTTGTAATAACTTTGTGGTGTTTTAAATAAAGTGTATTATTATTATATACTATTAGCCCGGAGTAAGGAATAGATAGACTCGTCACATAGTAGGACGGGCCACACGGGGCGAAGTGTGGGTGTCCTAGTCGTTCCTCTGCCTACCCCTTCTGCGAAAGGGGTTTGAGTTTATTTATGTATGTTTTCTCCCAAATTGTTTGTGGATGTTTGTTATAACTTACATTGATAATATAAAAAAAAAATTGTGTTAGAGCTATTCTTTAATTTTCAAACTGATATGTTTATCCAATTCTTTTTAAAAATTCCATTTTTTTTTTGGTTTGTAAGTCTGCCAACCCGCACTAGGCCAGCGTCGTGGACCATATGGCCCAACCACTCTCAATCGTACTGCCGATTGTAGAGTAGGCCCGTGCCCTGCAGTGGGACGTATATGGGCTTATACAGATACATGTTTATCCAAGATAATTAATTAGTTTAACCTGATACCTGAAAATATAGCGAAAAAAATAATAATATAAAGAATGACATTTGTAAAATCTTCAATAATGCGGGGGAGCCATCCATTCCTTCAAAAGAAGATTATTTGTATAGTTTTCTAATAATAAGAGTTCACGTGTGGCAGTGTCGTGAGTCTAAAAGTTTCTCATGATTTATGATTCCCGTCACTTGTTATTTGACGTAGGGTTATCCTGAACGTTAATTGGATGTAATGAGTGTTGAAACGGTGGATGTTCGCTATATATTAATACATGTAGAGTATTAGTTTATTTACTTACGGTACTCTGGTTTCTGATTATTTGAAAATTATATTACTCTTCAAAAATCCTCAATAGCAATTTTTAAGGTCTTCTTTTCAGCCCCAGATTGCCACGGTAGCACAGTTGTACTGCGTTTCTTATGTTGAGCAAATTGATGTTGGATTTTTTTATTCATTATAAGCCCGGAGTCAGAAATTAGTGCCCGATGTGGCAATAAACTCGTCTATACACATCGCGGGACAGATTACACAAGGCGAAATATGGGTGTTGGTAGCACCACTGCCTACCCCATCTGGAAAAAAGGCGTGAGTTTATATATAAATATATATGTTTGTTTTTTCATCCTACCCATTATATTAATATAGAGCCAACATTTTATGTAATGATTTGGTTTTAATTTTATTACCTGCTGCGAGGCAGCAACTTTAGCAAAAGTTTTTAATTATAAATTGATTATATCGGCGAAACAATAATGTACATCTAAGATCCCTATTCATTGCGTAATGAACGCCTTTCTGATGTTTGTTTTGTAAACAAATCCTATAATGGATATTGTGTTACATTATTATATTGTTATTGTTTCGTAGCCAGTAAATGGTAACGGGTTTGTACGGTCGATTAGTTGCTAACAGATACCGAGAGAGCATCGAGGCCGTTGTGGTACACTAGATCCGGTAAGTCCTAGAATTGCTGACACGTATTATTATATTGTGGTTTAGAGCGCAGTTCGAGCTGGCAAATCTACTTACAAACGTACACATACGGCGGGTTTGATTCTAGGTATTCTAGGTATTAAAAATTAAGCACTAAAGTCCAGGAAACTGACTGACGTAGGTATATTACAAAGAAAGATTAAAGTAAAAGTCAATATTATTACTAACGCAACTTGGAGCGAGATGTGCTCAGGATGAGATATTGTAGAATGTTCTCTTTTTATTTAAATCACGAGTGTTTGTAGTTGCTTCGAACGAGAAGTGGAGTGGGGTCGATTATGAATAATATTTGTACCAAAATACCTGTGCTATTTGTGAAAGTTAGATTAGATTAGTAAAGATACATTGGTTTTTATTTCAATCCGCCTAAAGAATTTAAATCTATATAATACAATTTTATAACTCTGTGATATTTTAGAGTTGAAAATTCACAGTCTCTTTATTAAATAAAACTACACGATTAGTTATTTGGTTCAAAAAGGGGTTACATGGAAAGATCTCCGCGACTAAAAATATGTGATATTATAGATTTTGAGGTGCTTATTTCAAATATCTACTTTGTTATTTTTGTCGCTCGCGCCGCCATATCAAAAAAAAATGGCGTGGAAAAGCAGTTTTTTAACGTTATTTTCTTTTTAAGTCATTTTACGAAAAAAATATCAATATAAAAATAAATAAGGGAAAAAATTTATAATTGGTTATGTTTTCAGTTTGTCGTGGTTTAATAAATAAATTAATTAACCCAACAGTCAATTATGTTTTTGTGACCCCCACACAACGATCGAGTCATGTGTCATGGTTATCAGGAACTACTAGAGGCGTTTCGGTCTCACAAACACCGGGACTTGAAACAAATACTTATAGTCCACACAAACATTTGTCTCGGTTCGGAGATCGAACCCGCGGCCTCTCGTTGTCTCGTTGTCTCACCACGAATGTCAATATCACACGATTACATCTTCAAACTACTTGATTTAAAATGCCATATACTCGATATTGCGCAATACATAAAGTTTCAGTTATACATAAAATAAAACGCGAGCAAACGCGCGAAATAAGAACATAATAGAGAATATTCGAAGATTTACAATGGTCGGATTTTATGTGTCTATGGTAAAGGATGAGAGTACTCCCTAACAAATTGAAAATCAATGAACCGCGGAATTCAATTTGATATTGAAAGCCATCTCTCACGTAGTTGCGCGAGGCATCAGAGCACTCTTCGATATCTCACTCTTTGACTTCGCTTCACACATAATGCCGCACAAAAGCCGCTTTTACTTACACGAGTTATCGAATTCTAGGAAAAAATGTAAATTTCGGGAAAATAAAAGTGCGTAGAATTATGAACAATTCAGGTGTATAACTATATTCATAGAATTGTATGAAAAAAAAAAAACTGCCAATCGAAGGTTTCTAAAATTAATTACTCGAAAATTCTTTTTCGGGGAAATTTTAAATTAGTTTAAAGTTATACCATGAAAAATTAGTTCATATACCATGGAATTCAATTAATACGTTTAAAGAGCCAAAAATATAGTTAAATTTTACTTACACAGAGTACATTTTACATAGTTATGTAACTCTAATTTTTGTATGTATCGCCTCTATTACAATATTGGATTTTATGCTTCAAAAATACTGGTACACTAAACCTCGGTTCAGTCTGATAAGTGTTATTATTTAAAATATTAATATATAAAAGTTTAAAAACTAATTATCAAATATCTTAAAGAAATACAAGTGACAATGCACTTTTCTATAAGTTCACAGTCATGCAGGATGTACGAGTCACTTCATACAAACCGGAAATTAATATGCATACAATGTTGTTAGGGGCTCCATTCAAACACGTTAGCTTCATTCAGTGCTGTTAATGAGCGAAGAATAATACATCAAAGAACAATGAGTTAACGGTTTGTCTAGGTATATTAAGAAAAAATTGAGTGGAACCAAAATTTCTATAGTTCCAAGATTGTTGTTATATTTTTAGGATATGATTGTATTCTTTTTCTATAGTGAAAGACAGACCTTAAGTATTTCTAAAGCCATATTAAATAACCTAAGTATGTCATAGACGATAGCATATGTAAGGGTTAAAAATCTGCTACTGTATTCCAAGTCAGTTGTAAGAAGTGACCTAAAAGGGGTCATCGGGGTCGATGGGTACACTGCGACTAATCAACTCTAAGATATTATGATTGCAATTTAATTTCTCGTGGACATTTATACCACCTCTGACCGGAGTCTAAACACAGTTCTAAATAGGGGAAGTCAGTGATACTTGTAATGCGAAATTCAATCAGATGTTTTCCGCCATAGGATAAAATAATAGCTGACTATCATATGGAACCTAATCCAACAACCAAGTACATAAATATAAAATAATATTCGGCTTATTTTTATTCATCACAATTAAATTCTATATTCAAATCCTATTAAAAAATATATTTTTGTGTACAACTAAATTGATCTCAGCAATCATGAGTTATAAAAACGTACATATCCAAAGTATAACCATAACAGTCATCAACTAAATAACTTGTACATCGAAGCTACTTGTTATTACTGTGAAAGCTGTTAAGTTTGTGTTGGTGCCGATAAGCCGGTATAAAAGTCTTTGTTACAGTATAATTAAACGTAATACTCGGTCTGTATATGTTTACAGTGACTTATCACGCAATGGACGCCGGTTAAATGAATTTCACTTTTTATTTAGGTATTTGTAATAAATTTTGATTTTATATGATTTAAATGGTAACTATACAGATCTTTTATCGCATAGGCGGAAAACGTGATGGTTAATTTGATGGAGACTAATTACCTACTCGTTTAAACGGTTTTGTTATTAGCCAGGATGAAGGACTGAAATAGTTTGAAGGACATTGTAGCCAGAGTTACTACTGGACATATGAGACTTAACATCTTATGTCTCAGGATGGCGAGCGCAGTGGAATGCCAAGCATTGCTGTATAATTTAAGGTGTTGTTTGGATTTGCTACTGTTCATGATCGGTCGTACCACTTAAACTACAGCAGGGATGACACACTGCTACTTGACAGCAATATAGAGACAGTGAAGAAAATTAAAACTAGATGTCCTCTCGCATAAGGGGGATCTAGAACTTAAGGCTGTTATCTCAGAAATACCTCAGAGCTATCAATTTAAATAACACAGTTGGAAGCTAATGTAGTTTTAGCTATAATTTTCTACAAGTGACTACTGGTTAGTTTAATATAAATTTAAGAATCCCTTAGGATTTTTGACGAGGCTTAACGATAGCCGACCGACGGCTTAGCGTATTCTCAGAAGGATAGGGAAAATCGAGATTACTCTGTTAGGGATTCTAAGCCAGGGCACTTTAGCACACTGCTATTAAAAATAATGATACTAAGCTTATTAAAATTAAGGATTTGGTAAAGGTGAAGCTAGATGCTTAAGGTCACCCTTGCGTCCCCCAGGTTTACGCGGAGAGTAGGTATTATTTCCACTTAACCCTTGCAATGGGGCGGTAACGAGCCCATAATATAATACAATATTTTTTGTACAAAATGAACATGCTATGAGGACAATCCTCAATTTTCAACTTCTATGGGATAGAAATATTAAGGAATTGGTACCTATTATAATTATGCCTTTAGCCTGTCCCGTAAACATGGTAATTATACAAATTCAAAACCTTTTCAAAGGGCGCGATATCATACAAAATTGCCTCTCATAAGACGACTTCAAGGTCCTTATTATGTCATTGAAAGTAATAGCAGAGCCGAAAGCAAGGCTCATTAGGGAGGATCACTTTCTCATGAGATATTCATATATAATATACCTTCTATAATATGTGAGAAAGGAAAATTATTTAGAAGTCATCGACGTAGGCAGCACACAGACGCGTATTTTATTCTATATTTGGAGCCCTTGTGAAATATGAATGATGTAGCTGTGACAATACGGATGTGAGTGGAAGGAACAATGGAACTCGCGACTTCAGCATGAAAATATACACATGTATTCGGGTTAAACTAGCTGAAGTTTGCCTTACAAAATGGTATGAATAGAACAATTTTGTAGCTGAATTTCGGGGGTGAAAGCATTGATTTGAAAACTAAGGATAAGCCCTTCAGTACGTTTAGAATTGCAAAAAGATGACCGTGATAATTGCGCTACTATAAATATTAAATTAACTTTATTTAATAGATTTCGTCTTAACGGTGATAAAAAATATTATCTTTATTTTTACTTAACCTTGTGCCATAATACAAGCAAATATTTTCAAAATCGAAATATTGAAAATAGAGATGTACTGGAGCGCGCGCACCACATACGTCGGAACACTCTTCGCCCTTTCCGCCTTGTCCATATATTTATGTCAATGGGTGAAAGTAATTATTTGTTACAGTATTCAAGTACAATGTTATACTCATAACCTCGGTCACAAGTCTCGAATTAATTTTGTACTTAGTCCAATAGCATTTTCCTCTTGTCGTCCTTATTTCTTTCTCTTTGCCCTCATACTTTAAGATGTCATCTACGCACCTACGATGCATCATGCAAGTGTTAATATTTATGGACAGGCGTTAATTACGTACTATTAGAAAAACCGTTGAATGGACTATGGAAATAACAAAAAAATATACATTAAAAATACGCGTAAAATCGAAGACTTTCTCCTTTTTGAATTCGAATAACTACATACCTCGACATAACTCGTAAGGCCTAATATAGAGCAGGTTAGGCATAGAGGCCTAACACCTCTCAATCGTACTCTCCATAATAGAAGAGGCCCTGCAGTGGGACGTACATATATGAAGCGATATAACACTGTTATACCTCAATATTGTAGCCAGAGTAACTATTGGACATATTGAAACATAACATCTTATGTCCTAGGATGGCAAGGGCAGTGGAATGCCAAGCATCGCTTTGTACTTCAAGTTGTTGTTTGTTTTTGCTATTGTTTATGAGCGGTCGTATTGCTTATTTTTTATTATTTTTTATACTTCAAGGCGGAATGCCAGAGGCATTATCTACCAGATTACCATCAGATGAACAGCACGCTCATCTTGCCATTCATTGCAATAAAAAATTACATAAAATTGTTGTTAGCCATACATGAGCTTTTCTAATCATCTTCGAATAATTCCGATATTCTTGTTTTCTCATCTAGCTACGGCATTCATTCATTCAGGTTGTTCCCTCTCGCAAGGGACTCGCCACATCTGCCTCGTCCAGACGGGTCTCCAGATGTTTCTGTACTTATTAAAAGTTATTTCTGTGTGAAGATTTTGTGATTGCAGTGTTGAATCCCCTAAGGATACCGGTTGCATTCAACATCCGTAAGAATACAGACGCGGTTGGAGGTTTTGTCCAATATTTTATCCTGACTACACTGCTTGATTTATTTCAGACGTTGTGTAAACTCGCTACTTTTAAACAGAACGGTTCAAATGTCCGATAGTCCGCAATAACTTTACAAGGAACTTTGGCCTATACCGTAACAATCGAATTCTCCAATGGAGAGAAGATTATGAGTTGAAACAGTACATACGTTGAAGAATGTGTAGTTATCTATCACATCTAAAATAAGAACGGATATTCCAAGGAATCATTCTGCGAATATGTGCAGTAACCATATGCATTAATCAATACTGCACTTACAATAATGAAAAACTAAACTGCCAAATAATAACTACATAAACATACATATAATTGGAAATATAGATTACTCAGTAAACAAATAATAAAATTTAAAACGAGGTCTATAATGTGTTCGCGTATTAAATCTGATTTCGATAATAGTGAAATTTCGCTGTCAACCAAATGTTAAAAGATAATTCCATTCAATGCGCAGGAAAGTAGGTCGGTAATGTGGCTTATCTTATAGCCGCTCAGTCAACAGTGCAAATACATTCGCTTCGTTACGACAGAGAACATGACAAATGTACAATGTTACATTTAATAGGGTAAGTGAGCCCAAGATGGTAGGGCCGGGCATGATAGAATCCTACTAACATTATATAGGCGAAAGTATTTGTGTTTGTTACTTCTTCATGTTTAAACGGCTGGACCAATTTGGATTAATAATGACTTTCGCAGTGTCATTATTCAAAGACTGAAAGTAATTATAATTGATTTACAATTTTATTTTAAGTACACTGTTATTGACTAATGTTCCGCAGGTGTGTGATCTATATAGCATTGTGTCGGGTCTGGTTGTTTAAGAGACCGAAAACTCTCTGGTAGTTTTTGAAATCCACAACACAGGATCTCCAAGATGTTTTCCGTCACCCTTATGTGTGATTAACTATAAAATAAAACACGTGACACCGAAAAGTCAGGGGTATGCCCTGGGATGTCAAACTGTATACATGTTGGCAGTCGCGTCTGGTCCCTTTACCAATAGGCATTACCATGCACTTTGCTTTGGTATAAATTATACTTTTTCTCTTTGAGAACTAATTAAAATAAAATATTTTATCGTGTTGTACTCATATATGTATCTTTTGCATCTTAAAGTTAAGCCTTTCCTTTTGCTCTCCCTTCCTCTAATTTAAAATAAGAGTTTGTGATTGGAGTATAATGTAGTGTGGATATTCTTAGCTGTAAGTAGATGAGTTTGTGGCAATGCCTGAGAAGTGGTATAAAATTAATAACATACTGTTGCGTATCATTTGGTAAGTATTAATGTTGAAGTTCCAATAATCCTTGCTCCTTTACGATAGTTAATTTTTCTTTTAAACTATGGGTGGTAAATACATCCATGATTATCATTATTTGATGGCAGAGAAGAGACCTACGTCTTTTAAAGATGGAATGCATTCTTAAGTACATTAAGGTCATACATACGCTCGGTAAAAATTCAATAACTACACCATCCACCAGGAAAATTCAAGGCAATTTACAATCTTCCTTTACCCGCGTATGGTTGGCATTAATAACACACAAGTTCACGAATTTTACTCACCGTCTTATAAGGTTATAAGTATATATGAAAGGTCCGGCAAGTGTGACAAAATGCTTCCACAAATCATACCGACATAAACGTTATTGCACATTCTGCCACTGAAAAATGTTCATAAGCGATTACTTCGTATTTCCCGAACGAATTTCACCCATATCGAAGGCGTATCTCAATTCCTGGAATTAAATTATGTTTATCTCTGCAGTGTGCTATCTATACAATATTTAGAGGGTGAAGAACGAAATGTTGAGATGTTTGCGATAGTGAATTTCAAGGCACATCGCTGATTTTTTGATGTCATAATAATGATGCTAAAGGAATATTAATTTATATACATTTTATTGCACAGAAAAAAAGAAATAATTACGATCAAAAATTAATAAAGCAGCCTTATCGCTTAAGCGTAATTTCTTACAGACAACCATGATATGGATATAAGAAAAGGATTAACAGAGGGCAGTCTAAAGTGTAAAGAGAAGACGCTTAGAAGGAAAAGTATGGTACATAAAAATAATTTTATAACTTCAAGTTAAAAAAACAAACTACAGTTGATTTATTTAAATTCATACATACAATTAATCGGGACGAAACATGAATACACCATACAACCATACAAATCTATACGATAATTTTTGACCAAAAAATGCTTTATAAACTGACCATAAATACAGCCGTAAGTGTATATAGACTCATATGTAACTATTTTCGCTCTAAAAGTATTTTTTACGTTCGTTATTTGAATTTCGTCGCAAGCCAAGGTCTGGATTCCTCTATTCAGTTTCAATTTAATTAAAAGTGACAACTTGCGATCAGTCGGGAGGATGTCCGTATAATGAAATATGTTCATGATATATTTTTAATGTGAATTACAAAAGAAATTCTTCAGTGATTAATTGTTAATCGTGTAAAATTGGTACCGGGAAAAGTTACATCAGCATGTATTTTGTTTTTGCCTTCACTGTTTTTTTTAATATGAAAATAGTCGTGGTAACTTATTCTGAGAACTATATCTTATTATTTTATATATGTATATTTACGATCAGGCTACCAAAGCTTAGCCTGAGATGTAAGTTGGTGAAAGAAAGGAATATAGTACTAGACTTATGAAATGAATATTTAGCATTTTACATACATTAATGCAATATTTTATGAACCAACGAGCAATATAACAACAAAACAATTTTATTTATAATATTTTCCAGTTTTCTTTAGGTGCGATGGGTGGATACCTCAAATATTGCGTAGGACGGGTTATATAGTCATTTCCACGTACCACATCCTCTCTTAAACGACATCCTTTTTCGAAACATGGGACCCCTCATGGCGCGGACTGCAATCTAAAGAAAATATATAAAATTTTCGCCTTGAGAGCCTTGAATACGACGCTTTCATTTGATTTCATCTTAAAAGAATATTCTAGATATTTTTTCGGCGAAAGTGGTAAGTATAATATTTTATTCTAGTATACGTTTATTAGAAATTGCAAATGAATCTATGTCTAAGGCCAAGAAACGGAAAAGTGCTTAATTAGAATAGAAGTGCATATTGCTGCTCGTTAACACCTTCAAAATCACTATTTGTAGTTCAGATACTAACTTGTATACAACAATTTTGGAATTCTATACATAATAGACTCATAATTATATTCCTGAAGTGTTAGACAAAGCTGCCACTTGGGTCAGCCATATGTCTTTAAGTTAATTTCATTCCAAAAATGTCTAAAGAGGGCAAGAGCATTGCCATCCCGAACACAAATTCCAATTGCGATCAACTGCGGATTTTTCAAAAATCTCATACATTGGATTGCCCGCCTCGATTTTCGAACCCGGGAATGTCACATCGCGGATATTGTCGCGTGTAATGCCATAAATCATGGGCATAATAAATAAAACAGACATGGAATGAAAAGGATAGAAAATGATCGAAAATAGCGACAACATACAGTGTTTACTTCATGTCGTCGTATCCATGACGACAATTGAGCAGATTTCGATAACGAACAAAGAGACTGTGGGGAATACGTTTTATGTAAATTATATACATCTGCCTATTGCCTTGGAATTCATTTTATCTTACTGTTGTTTACTCAATCTTATAATCCGTTGTTTTCACGCGTTTTTATCACATTTACTTATAGACTTAAAGATAAAATTGCTGTCTGTGGGCTAATTTTTACTTATTTATGTATCTATGCAAAGGAATACAGACAGAAGAAGGCGAAGGACAGCCTCCGTGGCGCAGTCAATATGACGCCACCTGTGAAACGAGAAGCCGCGGTCTCCGCACCGAGAGAAATGTTTGTGTGGCCCGCAAATATTTCTTCGTGTCTGAGTGTTTGAAAGACCGAAAACTCTCTCGTAGTTCCGGATACCCATGACACAAGACTCGATCTTAGCGTTATTTATTAATCTTTCGACGTATTTGTTACCAATTACGATGGCATTCACAAGGCTCATGCATTCGTTAAAACGTGCAGTACATTGCAATTGAATGCTATTATACTTCGTCCGTTCTTTTTGACATAGTCATGTTGTTTATAGTATATTCCTTAAACGCTTACATTTTCTGTCTCACATGGTCGAAGCTTATTTGGTTGGTGGGCGGCGGGCTGTGTTAACCTAAATTAACTGTACACGAGTTTTGAAACAATCAATCAATCTACTGCGCCTACATGTGTTGACGTTCGATACTGTAAATTAATTATGGATATAGCCTATAAATTAATTTATTAAAACGTTGAATATTTTATACGTAGGATGTATGTCCATTTAAAATAATATACCCTTTTTGAATCTTCTGATGTGTAATAAAATAATTTGAAAGTATTTGAGTGACTCGTATGGATTTTATTGTACGTACTTGAATGTAGTCACTAGTCATATTAACACTGCTCAAACAAAAATAAATATTGTTTTGTGTGTGCGTGACAGAATGATATACAATTTTTCGCATCCAACATAATGGGCTATAAACAATAAAGTAATCGTCAATTATAATATTAAATTAAATGCGAGCTGCAATTCTTGCGGTTAAAATATCAAATATAAATTACTGTTCTAGATTGCTGATATATTCAATTGTTATGATAGGTTTCACAATTAATTTATTGACGCTACATTTCAATGAATCTGGCATTTCTATCAGGCGTTTAAATTTAAGCTGGTAATATAAAATATTTTTCATAACAACGCAGAATGAAACGATTAACAAATTCTACTCGTCCGTTAAAGCAAAATTTCATTATTTTTTTGTTTTCGGAACTCGGATTTTGGTTGTGTACTTTTAGTCTATTTTCGTTTCTCTGTTTGTAATCCGATTTCGTCGCATTGCATTGCATTTCCATTCAGAACATGCTAATCTAGCTTTGCACTTGAACCGCTAAAAAACCTTCAGCAGGTGCATTATTACAAATAGTTTTGTCTACAGAGCTCGGTTTAAGCTTCTTTTAATCTTTATTTCGAATCCTTTGTTTTAAAAACGGAGCGAAGTATAGTTAAAGGAACATTTTTTAATTTGTATTTAAGTTCCTACACACCTCAGGCAGGGCTTTAATTTAAATTCTCATTTGAAATATTCCCTACCTTAAGCAGTCTAAGTTTCAAATGTGCAACGAGCTAGAGCAAAGAACAAGCTGATAACATCGTATAAAATATTACGTGTAATTGTTTTTGAAGCAACTGAATTAGAATAGGATTTTTATTAAAGAATAATGAATGAAACACACTAGCCTTTACAATTATTTTATGTAGAATATAAAAATAGGGTCTTCTGGTACAAGTATCTCAATACTTAATAGAAGGCCCTAACCTTGTATTGTTGTTAAACGAATTTTTGGTTATGAATAAAGATTCTTTATGATTATTTCTTATTAGAAAACTTTTTTAAATTTGTATTAGATGCAAGTTTTTTTTTCATAACTTTAGATATAATTGGCAACGATCTGCAGATTATCGTTGGATTACTGTTTATTTATCCAAAAGCGTAAAATTAAGGCCATCGTCGGTATCTCATTCAGTTACTCCATTTTGACATGAACAGTTTGCCACTTCATCTGCTAATAATGGTAAACAACGTCTGCCTAATGCGGCCTCCGCAGGAGCACTTGTTTACTAGAGCGCCTGTCGGTCCCTGGACAGGTACAGCTAGCCATCTGTCAATTTAGTCCACTAAAGTCGACTCAGATAATTTTGCAGTTGGGTTTTAGTAATCCCTCTAAAGCTCTGCTTATGTCTCGTCTGAACTTGAGTGTCATATATTAATATTATAAATGCGAATGTTTGTGTGTTTGTTACCTCTCCACGCTCTACCTCTTCGCGCTCAAACTGCTAAACCAATTTTAACGAAATTTAGTACAAAGGTAACTGACATCCTGGATTAGCACAGGCTACTTTTCATCTCGACAAAATGTAGCGTTATCGTAGGATGTGCAAGTAATTTAAATAATATATTCGATACAATTTCACACCCAAAAGGAATGGGATAGTAAGTTTAAAGTACGGCAGAAACATTGAGTTAAAATATTTAAAATATATCACGCGAAATAACTTAATTTTTAAAGTGGAGTGGATTCAAAAAGTATCTATACCCGAGTGAAACCGGACCAAACCGCTAGTTTTGTATATTTTTACTTGCCCTCTAAAGTAATAAGCTTTAGTAACATCCAAGTGTATGGATACGCTTCTCAAGAACGTCGTAACTAAATATTATCTTCGAGGTTAAGCCTAATAGACAAATATAATGACTATACATTCTCGTGAAAGTAATTGCGTCATTACGAATTATTAATTTGATTATCGTCGAAAATACAGCGCCATTTTCTCGGCAAGGGATAAGGTAAATTGAATTATGTGATCGGGAATTGATCCGTGCTATGCGAAGGGAAATTGAATACCTATTTCTGGCGTGGTGTGTTTTAATAAAATTTAATGTCATATTCGTGAAAACTAACTTTATTTCTTCATAGAATTGTGATAGTATTACATGGTTTTCAGTCATTTTTTTTTACGAAACTTACATTATGTAACATTAACAATTTATATCGCTGAAATTTCATTACCATAATTTTACTTTAATTAACAATTAAATATCATGAGCAAAATATTAAAATGTATAACAATATTCAAGTAAACGAATATGCGTATGTGTCCCTTACAGACTAAAACAGATTTGTTTCGGGTGTGTTGATCAACAATACAATTAATTAATATAAATTATGTTCGCTTTAGATTATATTATACATTGTTGATCATATTCCTGTGTATGTAATAAGATGTTTTGTATAATTAAATCACAGTTTTTAAACATTCGGACTTCAATAGCATCGATTTTCTGTGAACACAATCTAAAAAACGTTTGAAATGTTTAAAACGGCATTAAAGACACGCTGGCATTCTGCTCGGCGTACACTTTGCTTTTTTATTTATTAAAGGACACATTTCTCGAGTCACATTAGATATCCGTGACCTGACCCGAGGACAACACGGTGCGCCGTTCTCGGAACAATGTTCCCATTAAAAATTCATACTGCGCCTTTTAGTAATATGAACGAAACTACAATACTCAAGGCTTTTCTTGAACGATTGAACTTGGATGAATAATCTAATAATAACGCTGGATGTAATTATTTTTTAGTTAGTTAAAGAATATAATATGACAGTTTTGGGATTTTTTTTACTAAAGTGTTTTTGAATGATATCCACAATATCTAAGATGTCTATTGTTAATTGGGAATACTAACCTATTAAAATTACTTGATGTAAAGGGAAGGAAAATTGCAAACGGAAAACCGTTTTGAAGGAGAAGCATTGGTAGTACGGGGTTGTCTCTAGTAACATACTCGCGAAAAGAGAGGTGATCAACTATTAGATACAAAGAAATATTTGGAATGATTAACTCAGCCTGTATTCAAAACAGACTGCGTGGCTTTTCCTGTCTTCTTCGTACACACATACTTACATAAGTAAACCCAACATTTTTTTCCCAGAAGAGGTAGGCAGAGGTCCTTCCAGAACACCCATATTGTGCCTTGTGTATTCCGTCCCACAAAGTGATAGAGCCTAGCGCCATATCGGGCAGATATGGCGATAGGCTTACTCCGGGCTGATAATGATAAGAAAAATCCAATATCGTGTGTCCTTTGTAAGTACACTTAAGATTTTCTATATAAGAAACAGCAGCCATTAGTTTTTTATTTCAGGTAACTATGAAGATTCTTGTAGGATACTGGATACCTATGATCCGTATTGCAAATCCCGTGTCTGTACAAGATCGTATATGACTTTGCGTAGATTCTTCAAACGAGCCAGCGGCTTACATTTTGATCCCATCAAAGCTCTACGAGCATAGAAACACAAAACTAATTGGAGATTGTAAATCTGTTGCTTTTGAAGAAATATGGCTAAGGAACAAAAGAATGAAAGCTGTACACATTTTTGGACAATACACAATAATCTCAGCAAAGTTATTTTCGAAAGCCGTGTTTGTACATATAAATTTAAATTAAACTTTAACTATTGTGCACACATTGGGTGTGTTAATTTTATCATTCTGCTGCGCAACCGAGCAAATTTAACTTTCGTATGGTTTATTTGAGGCACTTATTTAATATATTGCAGGTAGTTTCTATCCCGGGAAAATGAAAAGTTCCCCAGGGATAAATAATAAATACCATAGCGCGCGGAGCTGTGAGTAACAATGGCTAGTGTTAACATTTTAAGTGGAAAATTAAGATTATTACAGCCAGTTAAAGCATATAAAATGTTAATAAAATGCAATTCCCCTGGGGAATCTGTGTTCAACAATGGACTTGCTGTGTCTGAAGAAGACGAAGAAAATATGTCGGATATAATCAAGCCGAGGGCATTGAGTTTTATTATATTTACAGAAGGTGGAGAACAGTGTAAATTACCAGCGGCCTTCATATTATGATAAGCGCAAAACATGTTGCACAGAAACATCTGACTGCATCATGCTGAAAATGACTGCCGATTTGGCATTTCGGGAATCAATTTCAAAAGTGTTTTTAAGGCGTAGAGCCACACGGTGTACACAGTTTAGACTATAGTACTAATGAGTCATTTTGAGCCGAGTGGCAAAACCATCTCAGAGAAATAAAGATATAAAATAGAGATACCAAAAGTAATATTTCCGCTGTTCAATTTTAGCGTTTCTATCAAGCTTCTTTCTTTCTTTCTTCTTGAAAGCCAAATAATCTTTAACCACTCTTTATCTTTTCCTATCTTAAACCTTCATTTTCTAGGTTGACAAACTTCTACTGTCTGCTTATCATTACTTAAATTATTGTTAAAAATCCATAATCGCTCAGGAATTTCTCCGCAAGATTTACAGTTTGTCAGACTTCGCATAGCAAAAAGGTTTTGTGTGCAGAATTCCTCACGATTTTTGTGTGAAATAAAAACACTTAAAATTCACAGACCGTACGTACTATGGTGTTACTTCGGGCACGGTTAACAATTTGCCAATTTCGCCCGTATGGTTTATTGTAGCATGTAATTCAGCTTGTAACTTGTCAACGGAAAAATGCATTGTTGTGAGCAATTGTTATAGTATTGCGTCTGTCATTCGATACATTGCGATGAAAAAATAACAATTCATAAACGAGCAATATGAGTCACGGCTGGGAACTGATAGGCTCCGATATTATTTTTAGGAATATCGTATCCAAAGGGGCTGAATGGAGGATGAATCATTTGAAAACAGTATCCATGCACACCCATGTTGACCTTTTTCATTTAATTTTTGTTTGTGTATATAGGTTGTTTGTGTATATAGATAGGAATAAAATATAACAGTTATATAAATATTTTAATCGCGAGGCGCCGGGACCTTTCATTTGATTTTATGACGGATTTTTAACCTTTTGTATTGTGGTTTCTATCCGGAGGGGTGCGGACATTGTAACATCAAATTGAAGGTTAAGTTCAGTATTAATAGTCTGCGAAAGATGACCGACTGTCATCAATTTATATGATATATTAATATATTTTGCTCTGGAGGAAATTTTTAATTTAGTAATTAAATACCCTCAAAAAAATTATCTTTGTTGTATCGCACTTCACAACTGCGAGATATCGTTGTCATCATCAAATAGCCTATATAGAACAATAGGCTTCCACCAAAGATTCCTTTATATAATTCCCTCAATTTTTGTTATCAAATCCCCCAAGTTATTGATGTATATTTATTAAACTGAGAATACACGGATCTCGTAACAAACTTGTCTCATCTATAAAATGATCCTTTTTCGTCCATTTACGTTTGAAAATCACATGTGCTTCACATTGTAATGCTAGTGTTTATGAACTTTTAAACCTCTAATGAGGTTTCATGTCAGGAACGGCCTTGTCACCCGAAAGCGCTATTGTTCAAATTAATAAAATAGCTTCCCTCTCTTCACTTTTTTATTAAATTGGACAACTTATTAATTAACATAACTATAGAGTTTAAGTGCTCGTTGTTTGCAATATGAAAATTATGTCAAACAATTCGTTAAATGGATATTTTTTTACTTTTTGTAGCAAGAGAGAGCTTTTTTATTGTGGATTAGTTATTAGGGCTGGATTGTCACAATTTTAATTAAAAAAAGCTTTAGCTTGTAAAAACGTGTATTCACTTGTTTGAGTGTGGGGCGAAAGAGAACGAGTTGCCATATAAAAAACACATAAACTTAAAATGTTGCCAATGCAACACTTTTATTTATAGTTCCTAATTTCGCCACACGCCAACATATGATAGACGACTTAGCTAAATGTCACGTGAGGCTTTTTTTTTTAAATGGTCACATCATTGCTTTAGCTCTTTTTAAGAATAAGTTATTTTTAAGATTATAAAGCAGCCAATATTATATAAATAAGCAACTACAATATTGCTATACACCTACGCAAGGATCTAATAACATTAACTGGACTGTTTAATACTATTTTGAAAGGTTAAGAACAAGGGCGGATCCAGCTTTTACGCCAGGGGGGAGTCATATAGTACGATTTCAATACTCGAATTCGTAATAATGATTTTTAAAGTTTGTTACAGCCGTTATTTGTGAACACACACACACACACACACACACACTCTTTTACTTTATTTATCGACATACAAAGAATTAATTGTGATTATAAATTTTATCAACAATATAATGAATACATGATGTCAATCCGGAGCCAGCCCAGGGGGTGGTCATGACCCCCATGACCCCCTCCCCCCCTGGATCCGCCCTTGGTCAAGAATGCCTTTTTGCGGCCCACTATTAAAATGACCTATGAGATTCAGAATACGACGCCGGGTCAGCCAATCCATACAATGTCCTAGGACTATTCTAGGAACATGCTTTGATCTAGATTAGATTTGTTCCCATTGGCTGATCCCCTCTACAGACGTTATAAAATTCTAACTTCCATTCATTTTACTATTTGATTAAACGTTAAGGGTTAAAGACTTTTTTAAGTTTAAGAGTTCGGTGTCATTAAAATGTGTGCATTTGTCGATCCGGGCTTAGCAAATTTGCAATGGAGGGTGTTAGAAATACATAGTTTCATATGACGTCACAAAGTGGTAATTCTGATATCAAAATGCAGTAAAATGGATTACATCAAGTTCTTAGAAAACTTAAACGTAGTTTTGTTTCATTATAAAGGGCAACTAAAAGCCTCTCCTTTCATTTAATTGGAACAAAGTACCCCGCAGTACGTCAAGCTTTGACCAGCGGGTAAATAAGTAAAACAGAAGCAGAGATATGTAATTTGACAAAGGTACAAACGACCGACACGATAACTAAATTAGAGTTGCCTATGCACAAAGTGGGTTAACCGTCCAAATCCCCTCACTATACAAGCAGGCTTTTGCCGTCTTGCCCCGCAGTAGAATATTAACTCTTAAACGCTTTACGGGCAGGACGTACCTATTTCATGAATATTTTAACCGACTTAGATATTTGGAACAATACAGTTCCCACTACGGTTCTTTTAATGGCTGCATGGAATTGTATTTTTGTCTGTTTAATTATTTTTAAACTCTATTAATGACCCAATGTCCGCATATGCATTTAATATGAACATAATTAAACGCATGAATATATAACCGCATGGAATTTGCTAAAGTAATAAAATGAATTTGCATTTATGTGTTGAAAATTTAAATGTAAACAACATAGTTGGAATACTCCCGGTGAATGTAAAGCGGATTAAAAACGTTCTTCGGGGGAAAGTAGAGGGCATCTCGACGTAAGTAAGCGAAGTTTCATGAAGGAGTAAAATTAGGACAATTGTTAAGGCCACGCGTTGTTTGCATACCTTGTAACTAATTGAATTAGTGTCACGGTTCTGTGCAAATTACTCGGCCAGTTTAAATTAACTTGTTCGGGTGAGGGCGACTTGGGCCCTAAACTTCCCTAATTTTGTGAGCGCAACATCAAACTGTGCTTCTCCCATATTACCCTGTTGGTCCCACGTGAATTTTCTACACTAATTAGTTTGGACGATGTTTATTTTACTTAAGTTTACGTACAACAATGATTTATGACTGCGACGAGTGTTGTAACGGGATATTGTTGTTTGTTACCCTTTCTCGTATGTTTTACTTTCCACCCTACCTATGTTCGCATCAGCCGTTACGTGCCCCGTCCAGTTTACCTTAATGTAATTAATCTTAGGTATTTTCAAGGGTTTCTATTAAGTATCGTGATCATGCCGAGCTTGCTAAATGGAAATAATGCTTTAATGTACCTACTGAAGCGTAACCTTCACTTGTTTTCATAGGGTTATTTACCTACTAAGGAAAGCGGATCAAATATACGATCAGTCATTCATTCGTCTATTGTTGTGTCTGTCGCAGGTGTTTTTCTAGGAAAATATAATCCCTTTATTAATCTACGCATATTTTGCAAAAGAAACGATCCTTGTGGGTTATGTAATGGAAAAATACGTTAAATGCTTTCAAATTATTTTATTTGTTTATTACAGCTTATTTAGAAAAAATAACGTTTAATTTCTCAATATTCATTTGTTGGAACAAAGACTATTCGTAGTTACTCGTACATAGATAGCGCTTTAATATTTTTTTTCATACAAAATGCATCAAATGGTGCCCCTAGCGTACAGATTACGAAACTATCACCTCTAAATGAAACCGATCTATTAATTAAACTTAGAATGCATATAGGGAATAAAAAACAAGAATAAATTTTGCCACACCATTTTGCTGTGACAACAAAGGGTATAAGCAAAGTTATGTGCAAGCCGGCGTTTTTTCTACATGTTTTGTCGTGTAAAATCAATTAGCCGTCGCGGTGTGGTTGCGCCGGGCCAACCGCCAGGATTAACAGCTTAGCTGCTGGACTCGAGCGCTTTACAATGGTGTTACCGATGTGGCGACGTACACCCATCACTTATTGTATCTATCTGTCGTCTACGCGGCTTATTTTTTGCCTATATCTTCGGACCTGTCTTTGGAATTTTGTCGGTTTTAATTGAGGATTTTTTTATTTTTTGCAATACATATTTAATATGCTGAACATAGGCCTCCCCTAAGGATCTCCACAATAACCTGTTGGAAGCGGCCTGCATCCAGCGACTTTCTGCAACCTTAGCCAGATCGTCCGTCCACCTTGTAGGCAGGCGTCCGACAGTCCGGGCCTATGTTCAGCCTCCGTAGCGCAGGTGGTTAGACGCCGCCTGTGAAACGAGAGGCCGCGGGTTCGATCCCCGCACCGAGAGAAATGTTTGTGCGGCCCACAAATATTTCTTTCGGGTCTGGGCGTTTGTGAGACCAAAAAGTCTCTCGTAGTTCCTGATACCCACGACACAAGACTCGATCTTAGTGTGGGGTTAGGACTATGTATGTGACTGTTGGGTGTTATTTATTTATTTATTTATGTTCAGCAGTGGACTTCCTGTGGCTGATATGATGATGATGATGATGAGGATGAACCGAAAGCGTCTTAATTGAATATACTTAATATGTATATATTATTAATAATATTTTTATTATATTATATATACTTTTGTATCTTGTAAATAAGATGTATGTATTGCTTAAATATGTCACGCAGCACCATCCAAAAGTCGACTGGAAACGAATGCCATTAAATCCGCCTTTATAAAAAGTACACAAAGCATAAATTGAAAAAAATATCCTATATTGGATTAACACAGTGGTACATATGCCAATTTAGAGAACGTTGAGGACGATTAGGCCCAGTGGCGGCGTAATGTAGGTTGGCACCCGGGGCGGTTTTGTATTGAGCTCCCCTAGATAAAATATAACACCAAAGCTAAACATGCCTACACCGGCCATGATATCGTGCACCTATAAAATCTGACGGCTTTTGGAAGAAAGCTATTATTCTGCCCTTTCGGTACCCCGGGGCCGGATAGAAGGGGTATGTTAGTGTCAGTGGCCTTCCAGCCTAGCACATTATGGATGTTGTGGCCGAGCCGGGTCCCTAACAAAATCTACGCCAGCATACCGTCCCAAAACCCTTCGGTGACCATCACACGCATTATAGCCGGCTCCAGACATCCCAAGGCGAGAAGCGTGTGATCTAATCCCGCCTAAGCATCCTGCGGAAAATCATAGCTGGTTCGTCTTTTATGGGGTGCGCGGGTGCTCCTCACTTACGACTGGTCCAGGACGCCGCGCTGCGGCAGTTCAGCTGGTTTTTGCAGGTGCCAGCGAGTGGAATCGTTCAGCTCGCGATCCCGGCTCGCGCTTTCCATCTGCGAGATCACAATTACGCAGAAGGATAGCATTACCTCCGAATCTTGACCATGGAAGGAATCACAGCCGAGAGCGAGAGATTTATTCTGACGGCTGCATGGAGTATTCTACACAGAATTCTACGACGACCACTGCTCTCTCTCTCTTTCTCCCTCTTTCTCTCTCTCTCTCTCTCTCTCTAAGGGCTGGTAGCTCCTCTTGACGAGACGATTCCAGTCGCTTGTAATAAACCGAAGACGAAAGGGCTTTGAGGTCAATGTCCAAGTGAAGAAAATCAGCCAGAAAACTGGCTATGCCTTAAAAAATGATCATCAGCTTCGCCATCACTCGAGGGAAAAGCACAGTATGCTCAGAGATTCAACTTAAACAGGATATGTTCGAATTGGCGTCAAAGAAGCTTAGTATGCAACATATCGGTGCAATATATCACATTGGGTCATCGTTCGCAACGTTATAAGGCGCGGGTTCGACCCCACGTGGAATACTACACTCATTTTTAAGCAGGGGCACCCCAGTACCAACTTTTCCCTTTCGACCGATTGCAATGTCGGGCAGGTCGAATCATCGACGACAGAGTTATTTTCGATGTTCGTAATTTTCTCTGCTGCCGAGTTCCGCCAACGTACATCGCGGCAAACCACCACATTAATGTTCTCCCGACATTTTCTTCTACGTGCAACAAATCCCGGGTACCAATTACCAACAGCATTATTTCCTGACAAATACATCCTGGCGACCTTCAAGAAAAGAGCGTATTCCCACATTAAAATTCGCATGCCCCATGGTCATGGTCGGCGGTGATCACTTACCATCACATAAACCGTATGCTAGTCTGTTCCCTATGATATATTAAATAAAATAACCGTAAAAGGCCATCGATCGCACAACTCCTGCGTACAATCTCCGGTAAGGGATGCCGGGACCTACGCAGTCGAGAAGTAGGCTTTTTTTAATAGCAATGAATGGCGAAACGAGCACGCCGTACGAGCGCTCATGAACAGTAGCAAAAACAAACTACACCTTGAATTACAAAGCAATGCTTGGCATTCTACTGCGGTGGCCATCCTGAGACAAAAGATGTTAAGTCTCAATATATCCAGTAGTTACTCTGGCTACAATGTATTTCAATACAAAACACAAAAGTGCATTTACACTGCTGTTTGGCGAGAGAAACAGACACTGCGGTGGTACCTACCCAGGCGACCTCTCCTATATGAGAGACATACTACCAGGCTAGGCTAGACTAGGACTTTCCCAAGTTATTTGTACTGCTACTCCTTGAGAATTAGGCATTTTTTACGATCCCCTCAGACCGGCTCATAATAACAAATTATCAAAAAACGCTTAATTCAACATCAATATATCGCTGCTTTAATTTGATAGTGGCACATAACTAAATGTAATTTTTATGATAATGTTACCATTTAACACAAATTAATCTAAAATATCATGTGAATAAAACTGATATTTTTGATTGATTAATACGTTAATTTAAGCACCTTTCAAAGAGTTGTCAATATTAAAATAAAATATATAAATAATTACTTCTTTTGCTTTATTTAAACTGCTCCCCTGAAAAAAGTTCATTTTTGAGATATGTCGTTATCAAATTAAAGCAGCGATCTTTTTTAGAAAATAAGATAAATATCATTATATATTTATTTTACTTTTGGTTGCGATAATGAGAAAAATGTGCTTGCTTTTTTGAGCACAGCTTCCTAAAATGGGTGTCCAGTTTGGCTCACTCGACTCGGTCACCCCTGAGATAAAGCTGCGACACCCCAGGGCTTCGCAATGCTCAGTTTGGGGAGCCCTAGGCTGAACAATGCGCTTGCTTCCTTGACTAGTTTCGGTCACAGGCTTTTAAAATTGACACGAAAGTTCCGCCGGCTTTCCAGGACAACTCTAAGATGCTTCATCGAGGACTACTGATAGAGACCTCCACGCTATCAACGCTTATGTGACCCCTGCTGGTGGTCCTATCCGAAGAGCCTGTGCAAGCGCAAAATCTCAAATTTATGAAGGTCCAGTGCGAGGCTCAGCTACCGTATTCTCTTTACTTGCCATTGCCCAACGCAACAAGGGTGGCCGCGTATAAGATTAGACAAAGTGAGACAGGATAAATTCATGTTCTTTTATGGAATTGGACATTATTTTAAAAAATACGAAATAATCATAGTAGCGATGTACTTCAAAATATAATATTGGTATGCAAGTCGCTCGAATCATGGGTAGGTATGTATTTATGGATACAGGTAGATTTTGTGTGACTTCTGTGGGTGTAAAAGTAAAGTGAGTTGTCTTTGTCACCCCTTGGTGCTTGGTACCCGGGGCGGACCGCCCCCCCCGCCCCCCCTTTACGCCGCCACTGATTAGGCCCTAGTCCAATACGCTGGCCTAGTTTGGGCGAATTTCATACACCTATGTAATTCAATTTGTCTTTTCAATTATTTAAGTTAAATGTACTACAAACTAAATACATGTTCCATCCGCAAAGCAAAGGATGCAATAAAATAGTAATTAAGCTTTGAAGCTGTACATCAGACATGACATCGCTCTAACAACATCCGTCAACCCGCATTGTGCGATCGAACCCCTTAGTGTGGCGGAAGTCCTTTGCTCACTACATATAAATATACTTCAGAGTGAACACCTAACTAGGAGTACGAGAAATACGCACATCACATATCCTGGTACGACAAATACGAATAGGAATCCAAATAGTTACTTCTCGCTAGTCGACGTCGAGTGTCGAGTGTGACCTCCCTTTGCCAAAATCACAGCTTGTACCCAGACCGATACAAGCTGTGAATTTACACGATATTTTTAAATAACATTCTGAAAAATAGGTTTATGCTCTTGCACTCTTTTTAGCTACGTGATGTTTTGTGGAGTAGGTTGTACTGATCTTACTCGTCTCTTTAGAGCATCTTAGATATGCTTCATTGAATAGACGCTTCAAGCTGGTCAATCTAAACGATGGATTCCAACTTCTTGCATGTACGCTTACACGTGCACGTCGTCAGAATGGTGAGCTCAAGCATTATCGTCCATACAACTCGAATCTTCCGCAAGAGCCTTCAATGCGGGTTGTGCATGTAGAATAAAGAGTTTTGTTATATCGATGCGCATTTAATTTTATATTTTCTATGAAAACTAACTCCGTACGCTTCGTCGAATTAAATGTTGCCCAAAACATACCAGAGCCTCCGCCACAAGAGTCTATTTCTATGAAACACACTTCCGCATAACATTCCCCTAGCAGTCGCAGAACTCGCCGGTATCGGTTTTATCAACAAAAAGAGATTCTAGCTTCATCAGAAAATAATACTTTGTTCCAGTTCTCTGGAGTCCACGAAGCACAGTTTTTTTAAATATTTTTATTTCATGGAATGGCTAGACGTGATTGTCGTGCGTCTGATGGTAAACGATACGACCGATCATGAACAGTAACAGAACCTAACATCACCATGAATTACAGAGTAATGCTTAGCATACTACTGCGCTCGCCATCCTGAGACATAAGATATTAAGTCTCAATATGTCCAGTCGTTATTCTGGCTACAATGTCCTTCGAGCCTAAACACAACAGTGCATTTACACTGCTATTTAGAGGGAGAAATAGACATTGCCGTAGTACTTTCCCATCTGAACTCAAGTCAAGCAACAAGGTAGGTACTCACGGAATAATTTTGGGCCCGGGCCAGGCGGTAACTGGATGTACTGGCAAACTCCTTTCCACCTTCCATAAGCTAGCTTGTATTATTTTAACTTCTTCAAAGTTCTTTAGGTCCACAATTAACGCCTTACGATTCTGCAAAGACTGACTTACAAATAGCGGCCATATCGTGATTCTCTACATCGTTTTCTTCCTAAACCTCGTCTTCTTTTGACCGACGAAGTTTGCGAACAACATTATTTAAGTAGGGCTACAATTTTACCCTTATCGCTTTATCATTCATGTCAGCAAGTCATTTTTAATGAAAATAAACAATTTGTCTAATTCCCAGAAAATATCTCTAAAATATTATCAATCGGCAAAAAAACAGTTTCAACAATTTGCGTCATTAGTAAACCAATTTTATAAAAGTGTTTTTTTATTTTAAATGATCGGCATGTCTCCTTAATGCCAGGATGCTGCAAATAGCACGCAATACATCGTTAAAAACTAAAATATTTGTCTTGTAATACACTGATGTTAAATAAAAATTTAAAATGCCGTTTTTATTTCAAAACGGTTTATATACATTTATTTCGATTTTTAAATCCTTTTAACAAAGAGAGTTGTATCGATTCACTTCCCTCAGCAATATTGTATTGATAAAACGCGTGAATTTAAAAGAGGATTAAAATGTAAACTATATTACGTTTATTTAGAGAGAACAGTGATTTGTTCAGGGGGCATAGCAGAAATATTTAAATTTGTATATTGCATTCCCCAAGTACCACGAATGATACGGTAATTTAGAAAATTAATATAAAGATAAATACTTTTAATGACAATTGAATGCTCTTAAGCGCAATACACATCGAAGCCGCCGACCCGTCGGCACATGGCGTCAATATATTGTTGGCGGGCTAGTCGGCGGCTTCACTAATTGCAAATCGAAAAACTTTGCGACATGTCGCCGGTATGACATGACATGAACATTTTTATGACGTTCTTTTTTCAACCTGATGGCCTAGAGTAAAATATACGATATGACAAGAGCCCGTGGCCGCCAGACTTTCGTCATTTTGTCAAAGCTGAAAGTTTGTCTGCGCATGCCTTAAACATGGGCATTATTCGATCAGCAATTATGAAGTTCCAATCGTGGCGACTTCGGAAGTTATCAGCTTCAATATGTCTGGCAAGATGAAAGAATCATCAAAAGTGTCTGACTACCGAGGAAACACCTTTTGATATTTGCTTTAACGACATATATAAAATTCAAATATTATAATATGATATTTTAAAACTTTAATGCCTATGTCAGAGGCATGCTATGACAAAACTTTCAGCTTTTACTAAATGCCGAAAGTAGGGCAGCTCTTAGTCTATTTAAATCATGTCTATAATTTTTATTATAGGTAGATAACATATATTTTTGTAAATAAGTATCTTCGTTTAATTATGATATGGAAATGGCCAAAACTGATAGTCTCAATAAATAGATGAATAATAAAATAACATCAAAAGCGGCGCAGTAAATCTAACTAGTAACTTTTTAATAATGCTTGGAATATGCAGTTTGTGGAAAATCCAGATTGAGCCTGCCAGCATAGTCATATTCGAATATACACAGGTGAGGCTGAAACCCGAAATGTTAACTTGGGTCTCTAGATCGGGTTCCTAGCGAAGCATACATCATGCACATATACCTGTATATAATATGAATGATACTACCTTTGTTAGTAGAGGTCTATATTTACACAACAGGTTATTTTACCTATTCTTTTTTTAAATATCAGATACAAGACCTTGGGGAACCACAACTTCACAATATAATCGTTCGCATTATATGGATGATATTCAGCAATCTTGCATCTTGGTACGAAAAGAAAAATAAACTATAGTTTTAATTGAATCAAAAATAGTTATATTAATATAACAGTTCATATAAAATGTTGAACTATTTTTAGAGCTATATTACATAATATTATAAAGACTCTGAAAGCACCACTATAAAAAACCACTGTGTGTATAAAAATCATGGGCTCAAAGTCACTTTCTGCTCTTTCTAGTTGACACGATACATTACAGCAAGTCGCAAACACACCTAATTAATTCTAGGAATCATCAGGCTACTGTTTCCAGCAAAATGTAATAAAGCCATAAAAATACTACTAGTTTATTAACTCAAAACACTCTATATTTTTAATCTAACATTTCACATGTTTCGATAAACGCTTGCCACAATCCAAGCACACAATTAATAGATTCTCAAACAATTTCCATTAACAAAAAGCCGCTTTCGGGGCGTATAGAAAAAAATCTTTTCACACAATTTTCAATTCTCACGCCTTCCGTTTATCCAATGAAAGAATTTTCGAGCCGGTTTAATTGATTTTTTTTACGCTTTGACAGATATTGATCGTGGAGACTTTTAATACTTTTCTGTTTCACTCCGCGAGTATTAGAACGATGTAATAAATCACTGAAAGTGAAAACATGTTTTTGAGCCCCTGTTAGTCCATTAATCATAAAGTAAATAAGACGTGTAGTAACTATTTCACCAAGTTTTCTACGTAATTGGACTTACAAACATTTTTTATACCAGCGGCTGTTTGCATATACTGTAGGATAGTATTGATTTTAGGCTGATCAAGACTAAATGTAAAATTGAGGAATAATAATGTCTGTAATTGACAGTCGTACTTTTTTGCATTTTGTCATGGCATAGACACACAGAACATATTAATATGAATACTACACAATACAACTGCAGCATTGGTATATTGATATGTCAATTGACCATTCAAATAGTGCAAAGAAGTGCATACATCAGATAGCGTTACTTGCGAAACCGTTGGCTTGGTCGCAGCTGGCCAGAACCACTCAAAATAATTACAATCTCACAAAATGTCAGCAGCCAGACATGCGAACAAAGTACGACTGAATAAGTAATGGCACAACATTTTTGATTGATGACTGGCCGCGCATGCAAATACGGGGCTATGTCCTAGTTGTGTTGGATTTTCTACGCCTATAACATTTGATTCGGTTCCTAGGTAATTATATTCTAGGATGAAGTAATAATTGGACGGTAAACGGATAGTTTTCAGATTTTTTAACGCAATATCGCATTCAAACAGAAAATCGGTTGAGGAAAAGAGAAAGTCACGCTGACTTGTTTTCTCTTAGCTTCTAATATTCGAGTACTCACATCTGCTTGGCTGTTCCCCTGGCATTGCAAAGGTCCATTTGGGGCAGTGACCGATTCCCATCGAACCGGGCTTGTTCGTCTGAATGTAAAGACAATGAAAAAAATAGTTTAGTTGTGACATTTTCATAGGCTTATATATTACTAGCTTTTGCCCGCAACTTCGTCTGCGTTATTAACTTTATTTACAATATGTTTTATTATTACAGGACGTAATGTCCTCATTTCTCCCCTAAAACTGAGAAAATTCTAAAACTCCGAATGACGTCACTATTTATTAGTGTGCATCCTGTTGGGCAAATCATGTTATTACTTACTTTATCAACAACGATTTCCCGCTTTAACTCCACTTAAAACATAAAAAACCAAAACCTTACAATTGGTCATTATTTATCTATAATAAGTAAATACTATTAAACATAATAAATTCCTCCCTCTAAAATTTATAACCCCGGAACTACGCACAATTTTACTTATGAGTATTATTTGTGCGAAACCCATTAATGGACATTTAAAATGAAAGTTGCTTATGCCCGATATTCTAACACAACCTTCCGTCCATTCCTTCCTTTTCCCTGACCGTAAATGTGAAACTCTTACACTCATGAACAACGTATAAAATTAGTAAAAATTAAAATTAAAATCCCTATCCAGTTCTTGAATTATACCATCAAGCTCAATTTTTAAGGGTTATTTTGTACCCACGGAAACCTAAATACTTTTGATAAAATTTCATCCCCTTCGTGCCATTTTTCCAAAATTAGCGCATGCCATTTTTTTGTGTTTATAATAGGTAGCTGAAATACGAATTTTCGTACCAATAACAGCGGTTTCGATATTTGTATACAAAATTACAACCCTTATTTTAAGCCCTTTGAGGCTAATTTAAGACAAAAAAGTAAGAAATTATTTTTGTTTTTAATTGACTACCTAAACTGCCAAGTTTAAAATCTGTACCTTTCACGGTTCGTTTTTCCATACAACACAATTTCACCCTTTTCACTCCTTTAGGGATTGAATTTCAGTAAATACTTCATTAGCGCTGATCTACATTATGATAGGAAGCCCCGTGTTAAATTTCAAGTTCCTAACTTCAGTAGTTTCGGTTGTACGGTGATGCGACAGTTCGGTTCTACAAAATTTCAACCCTTACCGCTTTAGGGTTAATTTCAGAAAAATAAAGTATGCAGCTATGTTTGTTTTTGATAGATTTACAAAAGTGCAAAATTTGCTAACTGTGGCTTTAACGGTTTCGATTTTCCATACAACTGTTTTTTCTCTTTTCACCCCCTTGGGGGAGGAATATCTTAAAATCCCTTCTTAGTGCTACCCTACGTCACAATAGGAATTCCTATGTAAAATTTCACGTTTCTAGCTCCAGCAGTTTCGGCTGTGCGTTGATTAGACAGTTCGGTTCTACAAAATTTCAACCCTTATGTAACCATTTTAGGGTTAATATAAAAAAATAAAGTATGCAGTTATTTTGGTTTTTGATTGATTAACGAAAGCGCAAAGTTTGACAACTGTGGCTTTAACCGTTTCGATTTTCCATACAACCGCTATTTACCCTTTTCACCCTCTTAGGGGTTGAATTTCCAAAAATCCTTCCTTAGTGCTACCCTACGTCATAATAGAATTCCTTGTGTAAAATTTCGCGTTTCTAGCTTCAGTAGTATCGGCTGTGCATTGATTAGACAGTCATTAAATCACCCTAGACTCGCAACACTTCAACCCCTATTTTAACCCTTTTATGGCAAATTTTAGACAAACAAAGTATGCAATTAGTTTCCTTTTTAAATGACTTATTAAAGTGCCAAGGTTGACAATTGTAGCTTTAACGGTTTCGATTTTCCATACAACAGTTTATTGCACTTTTCACCCCCTTAGGGGTTAAATTTCCAAAAATCCCTTCTTAGTGCTCACCTACGTCACAATAGGAACCCCTGTGGAAAATTTCACGTTCATAGCTCCAGTAGTTTCGGCTGTGCGTTGATACGTCAGTCAGTCAGTCAGGTTCCTCTTTTATATATATAGATAACTCAATTAAATAATAGTATAAAAACTCAACTAAAAATAATATTTTTTAGTTGAGTTTAAAAATTATTCATACCAATTTGTCAGTGAAATTAAACACCTAAAAATAATAATTTAATCTTAGATAATGGAGCAAAATACAATAATTTTATGTTTGAAAAACTACAGTGCTTGATGTTAAGTAATTTTTATAAGCACCTCACGCTTATTATTGCTCCGGATATTAATAAGAAAACTCATAGTCCACAATGTAAACTTTGAAAAGTCTTAAAAATACACTGCGAATATAAGAACCAGACGAAGTAAATAAAATTAGACCACGTCCATGTATACATGGGTTCTTTTAAAGATAGACTTCAAATTGATCTTGCTCACGTAAGAAATTCGAATTTACCTAAATTGTGAAGAAAATTGAAAACCCTCCAGGAAGATTACATTTATTCGTATTTGGGTTCGTAAGTGAACTATGGTTGGCGAAACTAAAATTAGATATAAATCTCATTAGTCTACATTTTTATCTTATGTTAGTTTTGAATTATTTAAAAATTAACTTACTAGGTCGTTAAAACTTTAGTTTACCTAGTACAACACTAAATTTTCTTAATAATACTCTCATCACGATGGCACATAATGTTTATAAATTAGCTTAATGTCGTTTTAGGAGCGGCGGGGTCAATGACGCCCAAAGTCAAACTTCGACGTCTCTCTGTTTTACGCGACAGCCATCACGTGTAAAAAGAGTTGAAACATATTAATTTATATTTATTAAGCACTATGCATAGCACTTAATAAATCAAATATTAGTTTCATTATTGATAGGTTTTTTGATACAATAGATAATTAATTCAGGCAGAAAAAAACAACGTTTAAAGTGGCTGTTTGATTTAAATGTAAATTATTGTGCAGTGCATGATTAGACGCAAGAAAATATAATCTGATTCTTTAACTTTTGCACCTTGATAGAAGCAATATTAAGTGTTTTTGGCTTTTATAGTTTAATTAAGTTATAATTAGTTATATTATGGTTTTTTTTATTTTTATTAAGTATTACTGTGCTATGAGGCCTATGTTCAGCAGTGGACTTCCTGTGGCTGATATGATGATGATGATGATTACTGTGCTATTGTTAACTTGTGTCAGCTCTGGTATAAACCTTAGTGGTTTTATTGATGCTTTTCATGTTATGATTCATGTATAATTTTCTTTTGTATCAAATAATTTTAAAAAAATATATTTGAAGTTCATTCACGAAGCTCTCAATATTCATAAGAAAAATATGCAATGATAATTATGATATAATACATCAATGTATAACAGTATCTATACTTTTAAATCAAGTAAGAAGCAATAACATTAGGAATCATAATTTACTGGCCTATTTACTATTTACGCTTTCGGTAGATCTAACTACTAACATTGGTTTACAGTTTTTCTCAGAGCCAGATACTTATATCGAAAAACGACATATTCCACAGAAATTATACACCGATTACCTCAAAAAAAAGCATCGATTAAATCGCAAATCGCATTCATATGAAATACACAATCGTAACTATTTCAGGAAATTCATCGATTGTTGCATTAAGCGTAATTGCCTGCGTGTATTCGATTCAGGGGTGGGCGATGGGCCTGAAGTTTCTGTTCACGTTACTAGCCGTGGGCGTCGCTGCCATGCGTCACGTCCGCAGCCCGCCAATTTGTCTGTCATTTGCCAAATCCAAACGCGCCTTGAATGTCAGGCGAGTGTATGCGCCAAACACGTATAGGTATTGCGCGAAATAATATTTGGCTCGAGGATTTCGCAAACCAGGCCATTATTTATTTCTATATACTTATAAATATATTAATTTATTAACATTAAAATTTTACTGTTTTTATACAATAGGTCCAGCAAAAGAGCAAATAAGTCATCATCATCATCTGATGGTAGGTGATCACTGCCGCCCATGAAGATCCAAAACGCTAGGATCACATATGTGTATAACCGGCCCATGAAATCCGAAGAGGAGTGGTAAGGAAAACGCTTGCAAGTAAGGTCTTCCTTACTTGCAAGCCCTTTCCTCTTGGAAAGGGCTATTGGGTATTCGGCAATCTTATTCACCGAATGAAACATAATTTTGCCAGCTATTATGCTTACTTGAAGACATCAATCCACCTCTTTTCACCTTCCATCTTCAGCAACTAGCCTTCAGGATTATAGGCCTAGGTGTAAGGTACCAACGTACTCCTATTATTCCAAGTGATTGTCAATAAGCTCGCCATAATATGATACTATTGCAAGACAATATCGCAAGTGCTTGGCAACATACGAGAAATTTAGGTCAAACTAATTGCGTCGAATGGCTTGAGATAATTGTCTCTCGTCAGTCAATATTCTAGCTGGACTGCGCTGCACTTACCATCTGGTGCACTATAAATACTTTATCGAACAAGAATACAAAGAACCGGTCTACTGGTGTTAGGTCTCACATATGTTTGCCCTGTGGTTCGAGGGTAAAAGAATTTGGCTAAAATATCTAATCTCCGCTATGCAGACGACACCACACTGCTGGCTGCCAACGAAAACCAAATGGCACAGCTCTTGAACAAAATGGAGAAGATTAGCCTGGAGCTAGGGCTTAAAATCAACTACAGCAAGACCAAACTAATGGTAATAGATCGAACTAACCAACTGCAGCTAACCGGAGTTCTACAGCTCGAAACCGTACAAGATTTTAATTATCTGGGATAATAATAATTATTTATCATCTGCAGCACGGGATCTTGTGAAAAGGAAATACAAAGGCGTATAGGTATGGCCAAAAATGCAATGACGCAGCTGCACAAAATATGGAAAGACCGCAACATCAGGAGGAAAACAAAAGTAAAACTAGTCAACTCCCTAGTCTTCTCCATATTTAACTATGGATCGGAAACGTGGACCACGAAGAAAGCCGACAGAGATCGCATAGATTTCTTTCGAGATGTGGTGCTGGAGGAAAATCGAAAAGGAGGAAAGTGCTTCAGATACCGTGGACTGCGTTCCGCTCCAACGTATCCATTTTACGCGATCTCCAAATCAAAACCAGGCTCTCTACCATCTGCTTGCGCCGAGTACTGGAGTTCTTTGGCCATATAGGAAGGACGGAGATAACTTGGAACAACTGATCATTACTGGCAAAGTCGATGGTATATGTCCGAGAGGCAGATGTCCCATCAGATGGTCTGACCAAGTCAGCTCGACCCTTAACATCAAGTTCCACGAAGCGCTCCACTATGCCAAGGATAAGAAAAGGTGGCACAGAATAATTCGGTCAAAGATTACTCCAGAATGCAGTGCGTCCTCACTTATAACGACTCCGAGATGTGTGATAAGCTAGTCTCAGTCGTGGACGGCCACATTTTAAACGAGCGTTCAAACGCAGTGGTAAGTGAGGGGCATTCGGGCCCCCGCAACGAAAGGACTGCTAGTCCTATGGTTTTGCACCGAGTGCTTCTCGCCCTGGGATGCCCGGCGCCGCGCCGCCCATAGTAAGTCTGACGGACATCGAGGGGTTTTTAGTCAGTATGCTGACAAAGGTTTTGTTAGGGATCCAGCCTGACCACAATTTGCAGTATGCCGGGCTTTAAGGCCAGAGGCACTTATATACCTTTTCGGCCTCCCACGGGACACCAAAACGGGCACTTTATAGCTTATTCTCTTGGACAAAATAATCTCTCATATTTGAGAGGCCGGTACCACCGCAATTTTTTTCGTAAAATAGCAGTGTACATGCACTGTTGTGTTCCAGTTTGACGGATATAGTAGCCAGAATAAGTGCTGGCAAAATGAGACTTAACATCTCATGTCTCATGATGGTGAGCGCAGTAGAATGCCAAGTATTGTATGCATTGTGATTCATGGTGTTAGTTTTTGCTACTGTCCATGAGCGGTCTTATGGATTATCATCAAATGAATGGCATTATCATCTTGCCATTCATTAAAAAAAACAATACATAAATAAAACAAAAAACAGAAGTTACCTAACAAAAGTGTTGGAATACTAAACATCAAATAAATATACTAAATAGTTTATATATGAATATCGAGAGTGCATACTGGCCATTGTGTGGCGCTTATATTTTTTACATGTCATGTCTGTATTTTTTACTCATTATTGTAATATCTTTACCGGCGAGTAAAACGTGTTAAACTTATAATCTTGAGTTCCTTATTTTACAAGAGGTTATGGGCCCAGTTCCATAAACCTAAAGATACGAAGTTTAATATTTATTCGCATAAAGTATCGGACAATAGAAATTTGCGAAAAATTCCATCGTACGTCGAACCGAAAAACAATGGCTATTTCGAATCTACAGATTGAAAAGTTAGCTGGACGGGATAATTATTCGACATGGAAATTTGCAGTTAAATCTTATCTCCAACATGAAGATTTGTGGGAATGTGTTGATCCCGGCACAGATGTCGACAGCAGGAAAGATATTAAAGCTAAGTCAAAAATTATTTTGTTGGTGGAACCAATAAACTACGTCCATATTGAAAATGCTCTGTCATCGAAAGAAGTATGGATAAACCTTCAAAATGCTTTTGAGGACTCCGGGCTTTCAAGAAAAGTCGGTTTGCTGAGGGATCTTGTCAACACAACACTGGATAACTGCGGAAGCGTTGAAGAGTATGTGAATAAAATTATGAGTACTGCAAATAAGTTGCGAAATATTAGATTCACAGTTGATAACGAATGGCTGGGAATACTCATGTTGGCAGGTTTACCGGAAAATTATAAACCGATGATCATGGGTCTGGAATGTTCCGGCATAAAAATTTCATCAGATTTTGTCAAGACAAAACTTTTACAGGAGGTGAAAGTTTCCGAGTCTACAGTATTATTTACAAAGCACAAAAAAACCTCTAATAACGATGCCAAATTACAAGAAAAAGGAAAAGGCCCGCGTTGCTTTAAGTGCAATAAATATGGACATTTCAAAAATCAATGCACAGTGAAGAAATCTAACTACAATAACAGTTTTTCAGGCGTTTTTTCAGCTTACAGCAATGTGGATCAAGAAGACTGGTACATTGACTCAGGCGCTACAATGCACATGACGAGACGTTCAGACTGGATGTATGACACCCAAGCATCTCCGATTCAGCAAATAAAGGTGGCTAATAATGATGCTGTCTCCGTGCAAATTATGGGTAAAGTAAACATTCAAACCATTTTTTGCAAAGATGAGTGTCCAATCCAGGTGAGAAATGTTTTATTTATTCCTGAGCTCTGTGTAAACTTGTTGTCAGTTAGTCAACTAACTAAAAATGGCTGTAAAGTGGAATTCACCAACATGGGATGTAATATTTATAATGTTAATAACATTCCTATTGCAAATGCAATTTTGATCAATAACATGTACAAATTAAACACTGTTACTGTGAATGCTTATGCTGTTTCGGGTGAAAATAAGACTGATCTTATTACATGGCACAAGAGAATGGGGCACTTAAATTTGGCTGATGTACAGAGGTTAGAATCGTGTGCTGAGGGTGTAATTATCACTAATAAAGATGTTGATACTGTTTGTATACCTTGTTGTGAAGCGAAACAAACACGATTACCGTTTCCACACTCGGGTTCTAGGGCAAAGGCATTACTAGAAATAGTACATACAGATCTATGTGGTCCGATGGAGACACCATCTGCTGGTGGTGCGAAATACTTCATAACATGGGGTGGGGCAATAAAAACAAGTATGATTGGACTTGAAAGGGCTCAGCGTGCTGTCCTAAAGGTTATGTCATCAAAACCTTTTCTATTTCCCACCAATGAGCTCTATAAAGAGGCAAAAGTACTTACAGTGCGTCAGTTATACATATGGAAAACATCCGTGACCATGCATATCAAAACTCTCAAAGCACCATACTATCAAGAATTACTCAAAAACCGTGTATACAAAGTTCCAACTCCTTATATCAGATCGTCCTTCGCAAAGCGCCTACCATTTTACCAACATCCTAGCATTTATAATAAAATTTGTGTCAAATGTGACATTAAAAATCTTCCTCGTACTGCCGCCAAACATAAAATTACGCACGCACGCACGCACGCACGCACGCACGCACGCACGCACGCACGCACGCACGCACGCACGCACGCACGCACGCACGCACGCACGCACGCACGCACGCACGCACGCACGCACGCACGCACGCACGCACGCACGCACGCACGCACGCACGCACGCACGCACGCACGCACGCACGCACGCACGCACGCACGCACGCACGCACGCAACACACACGCACGCACGCACGCACGCACGCACGCACGCACGCACGCACGCATGCACGCACGCACGCACGCACGCACGCACACACGCACACACACACACACACACACACACACACACACACACACACACACATGTGCAGACTATGCTAAACAAAAAAACATATATATATATATATATATATATATATATATATCTATATCAATAACATAAAAACCGCAATTACTATTAATATATATAATTATTATTTTCTCAAGAACAAGTTGGATATTAAGTCAGTGTTTCAGAAATTTAAACAAGAAGTAGAAAATGAATTAGATCTCAAAATAAAAATAATTAGAAGCGACAATGGAAAAGAATATTGTAATAAAGCTTTCTCGGATTTTTTAGTGGCTTCCGGCATCAAACATCAGACCAGTACTCCGTACACACCTGAGCAAAACGGGCTAGCGGAACGGATGAATCGGACGTTGGACGTGGAACGTGCGAAATGCATGTTATTTGAGGCAAAGCTGCATAAACAACTGTGGGCAGAGGCAGTCACTGTTGCAGCCTATGTTACCAACCGATCACCATCTCGGGTTTTGGATAAGGTAACTCCATATGAAAAGTGGACTGGTAAGAAACCGAATCTATCAAATTTAAAGATTTTTGGTTGTAAAGCCATGGTACGTATTCCAAAACAAAATCGTTTAAAATGGGATCGTAAATCAAGAGAATTAGTTATGGTGGGATATTGTGACAATACAAAGGGTTACAGACTGTATGATCCAGTAAACAAACATATTATTATCAGTAGAGATGTCATATTTATTGACGAAGTTGTGAGTAACAACAATAATAATTCACTGGAACAGTTACCTACCAAACAGCACACAAATATCCCTCTTAGTGCAGATAATAATGAGGTGATACCTGTTGATCATGTAACACGGAGTGAGACTCAAGATGACACTTTGTCACACTCAAGTACTGACACATCTTTCGATAGTTGTGTGTTGAATAGAATGACTGATGATACTGATGAAACCTATTATCCTAGTTCAAATGATGATAGTAGCATTGAAAGTTTTGCAAGAAATATCACTTTAAGATCTCATCAGAGGCAAAATAATTTCATGTGTCAACAGATTTCGGATCCATTGACTATTGAAGAAGCTATGTCGGGAACTGATGCTGAACATTGGAGAGCTGCAATGGATGAAGAGTATCAATCATTATTGGAAAATAAAACTTGGGAAATGACTACTCTTCCGGAAAATAAGCGTCCTATACCATGCAAATGGGTTTTCAAGAAGAAAACAAATGAAAAAGGAGAAATAGTAAAATATAAGGCACGGCTTGTGATAAAAGGTTGTTCACAAAAACCTGGTGTAGACTTTACGGAAGTATTCTCACCAGTAATAAGGTATGCTTCTTTAAGGTATCTATTTGCCTTAGCAGTAAAATATGACTTAGACATTTCTCAAATGGATGCTGTATCAGCTTTTCTTCAAGGTGACATAGAGGAGGAGATATATATGATACAACCACCATTGTACACCAATGGTAAACAAGTGTGTAGATTAAAAAAATCTTTATATGGTTTGAAACAGGCAAGCCGTCAGTGGAATAAAAAGCTTAGTTTTACATTTAAAGAAATGGGACTATTACAGAACACGATAGATCCTTGTATCTATTATAAAATTGTGGACACCAATGATATGGTTTTTGTAGCTATTATGTTGATGATATAATTCTGTTCACAAATAAGATAGAATCCAAAAATTATATCAAGGAAGAGCTTAAAAAACAATTTAAGATAAGGGATCTGGGTGATATAAGTTATTTTATTGGTATAAATGTAGAAAGAGACAGAAAAAAAGGAGTCATATATTTAGATCAGAAAAGATACATAAGAGAAGTACTAAATAAATATGGCATGTCTGATTGCAAAAGTGTAAAGATTCCAATTGATGTTAATGCTAAGTTTAAAAAGACATCTGATGAATCAAGTATCTTGCATGAAATTCCTTATCAAGAGATAATTGGATGCTTATTATATATTTCACAAATTACCAGGCCAGACATAAGTTTTGTCATAAATATGTTGAGTAAATACAACAATAATCCAGAAATGTCACATTGGTTAGCATTGAAAAGAGTTATGCGCTATTTGAAAGGCACTGTAGAATATAGATTGAGTTATAAACATAATTCAAAGGAAAATATGACTCATGGTTTCTGTGATGCAGACTGGGCAAGCTCAGAAGACGATCGGCGTTCCTACACCGGTTACACATTCTTGTTCCAAGGAGGAGCAATCAGCTGGAATTCTAAACGACAGCCTACTGTTGCTCTGTCGACAACCGAAGCAGAATACATGTCTTTATCTTCTTGTGTACAAGAGGCTATGTGGCTGAAGCAATTACAAGAAACATTTTGGCCTTTACTAAAGAATGAGGCAATGGTTATTTTCAGCGATAATCAAAGTTCTATTAAACTTTCAGGTTCCGATGGTTATCACTCTAGGACTAAACATATAGATGTGAGGCACCATTTTGTTCGTAACAAAGTGACTGAAGGAGCCGTTGATGTGCAGTATATACAGACGGATATGATGGTAGCTGATGCACTCACTAAGGCGACACCATATTCAAAACTAGCATATTGTTCAACCAAGATGGGTTTAATTTCTGTTTAAGGGAGGATGTTGGAATACTAAACATCAAATAAATATACTAAATAGTTTATATATGAATATCGAGAGTGCATACTGGCCATTGTGTGGCGCTTATATTTTTTACATGTCATGTCTGTATTTTTTACTCATTATTGTAATATCTTTACCGGCGAGTAAAACGTGTTAAACTTATAATCTAGAGTTCCTTATTTTACAAGAAAAAGGAATTTAAGCAGAAACAATAAAATACCGGCACGATAAGTCGTCTATTAACAGAAGACACCAAAGAAAAAATATCAGTACATACACGAAATTAGGTAACCTACATAGAATCGCGAAGACAATAGATTAGACATGTTTATCGCTAAAATGTTCGTTGTTTTCATAACAAAAATTTCAGATGATCCTTATATAACCTTCCAAAGTGATATTCGCAAGTTATGTTTCACGGCCGTTCTAATATAGGAAAAAAATTCGTGAATTTTCCAAGAGTAATTTTAGGTTTCTTTTATGGTATCTATAAAGGCTCCAACTTTCTCTAGCACTTAGCATACCAAATAGGTAACAAATTTATAAAGTTAACTAATTAGCCGCGCGCTGGCCTGAGTTTCATGTTTGCTCTGAACATCGTAAAGTTCTTCTAACTTCCTAATTTGAAACGGCCGTAATTATTGTTTATCAGAAACATTTACCAACTTTGTTCCCTCAGAGAAAAGTAGTAATTAAAAATGTTAAAACGTGGGGTAACCGCACTTCCGAGTTGTCGGTGACTTCTCTCCGTCTCAAATTGGTAGAAGTTTGTATATTTAAATGGTGTGTATCATAGAGCTTGTCCACATTTCTGTATGGGAATATACAACCTAACTTTAATACTGTTGCTTTCTATGCAACGGAAGAAAATTATTTTAAGTATAATATAAATGAGAGTGGTTAGGCGATATAGTCCACCACGCTGGCCTAGTGCGGGTTGGCGGACTTACATACCATAGAAATTCTTATAAATCGTTATGGTATGCAGGTTTTCTCACGATGTTTTACTTCACCGTTTTAGTACTAGTAGTAACCACTGTCAATCATATTCTCGATTGTAGAGGAGGCCCGTGCCCTGCTGTGGGACGTATATGGCCTGATACAGATAATATAAATGTGTGGTAGCCTGTTGGTATACGATCCAGACGCGGCGGTCAACATGTTCTCGGTGGTTGTGGGTTCAAATCAAAGGGCACACCTCTAACTTTACTAAATCATGTGTGCATTGATAATCAATCACCATGCACTATACACAACCATGAAGAAAAGAAGGAACATTGTAAGGAAATCTGCGTACCATAGCGATACGTTAAATTAAAAATCAATAGGTATTAATCTAGAGTCAGTTATCTACTTGTTCTTAACTAACGCTTTAGTAAATTCAGATCAACATACTTTTTTATATTGGTTTATAATTATTTGATCTATATACTTACGACCGTCTACCTAACTATTAACAAACCTTTTGAGATATTTAATTTAAATCAAATCATCTCTTTCGATTAAAAAATTCATACGAAATGAAAAATAATGAAGACATGGTCTTCCAGTTTAAAAGCTATTTACACTGTCGCTATACAATGCAGGTACATTAATATTGAATAAAGTTACAAATAAGTTAAATTCGAGTCACCAACAAGTTGTGCAACGGGCCTGATCTCTGAATTCTAATCCAACAAAATAAAAAAAAAAACTGTGTTCTATTTTACACGTTCACACCGCACCGCACCGCGACTTTTTACCTTCACCTGACATGTAGAGTTACATTTTATTTTATAGTTTAACCTAACTTTAAAGTGTGATGAAATGTAAGCCTTTCAACGCAAGGATCAAAATACATGTGTATTGTGTACAAAATACAAATTGTCATTATGTATTCGCGAGGAAAGAAAGCGAGACAGTCATCGCAAGATATTCTAAAAGGGTGTACATTTTGTATAAATGTCAGATTTTTTATGTATCCTATAATAATATTATAAAAATTTGATTGTTTGTTTGCATGGCATGGCAGGCTCTGAAACTACTGAACTGATTTGAAAACAATATTTCGCCATTAGAATCCCACATTATCCCTGATGAACAAAGGTTCAAAAAAACGATATAATATTTCTAAATAAAATACTAATTCTGTTACATTATGTAACAATTTCTTTTTTTAACTCGGATATTTTTGTACAATAATAAAAGGTACTGACATAAAAGGTATCAACCTCTATACCATATTTTAGTGCTTCACAATGTTGACATTAATCTCGGGATGAAGCTACTACAATGTCGCCACAAAAGAACCATAAACCATATGAAGTGCTCTGACAGCGGTAATTTTAAATCAGTTCGGGCCCGACCACAATTTAGCCACGCGATATTATACTGAAATATAATGTTATACATAACAGGGGAGGGACGGATGCAGGCCACACACGAGAGAATTGATAAGGGTCACATCGGAACATTAGCCCTTAGACAGGAGGCGTTTTTCCCTTAATAAATTTACCATGGATTGTGAAATTCAACGATTTCGGGATGAGATGAGTTCGGTTGAAAAATTGTTCTATATCAACTCAAATGGTAACTTCGGTACTAAAAATAAAGCCTTACTTTACCATGTACAAAATTCAGCCTGGAAAAATATATTTATTTTATTTTATATTCATCAACAATCCTTTAAATTATGATTAATTTGTAATAAATAAATTTGAAAGTGTAAATAATAATAGTGGATGAAGCGAAAGTAGTACTCCTACCCCTATGGAAAAAAGATGTGACGGTTATATATGAAATATTTAAACTCATTAATTTATTATATTATGAAATGAATTTAATAATTAATTTATTACAATTTCTGTTTTTTTTTTTAAACGAAAATATCACTCGATGTCGATTAACCGACCTGGGGTTTGAAAATGTAATCGTCACATTTAACATCAATGATGCTATGGTTAGAATTTCTAAGGTATTAATTGCTTTAAAATTGTCAAACATCAAACAATAAATTAAATAACCGCTAAAATGTCGCTAGTGTAATGAAACTTTGTGTAATCAAACTTAATGACCTTCTTAACGTTGATTGGCCGAAAGGGAAGTACTAACAAGTCTTGATTCCGGCAAACTTGGCGGATTGTTTGCTTATTCAACGTAAGATAATCATAATGTACCCCGGCGCGGAAACTTTAACCTAGCTCATCAAACCTGCACTTTACAAGCAGTGATTACATTTATTAGCATACTGGTGTGTTTATGTGAAATCCTACACAATAACATTGATTTAGTAACAGGGTATTTGAATTATTTGAACACACAAGAACGTTTGTGCTTGTTTGTAGTGGGTTAAATAGTATTCAATTAAATAGGTTCTGTTTTTTCTTTTTTTTAATTACTGATATAATGAGGCGAAAGCTCGGTCAGTAATAACGCCTGCCCATTAACAAGGATTATTATTAAACACTGCAAAAAAACTGCCATCTGCATCTCCATATCAGTTTAAAATTAATTGTAATCAATGTACGGTCCTCTTATGACATGACATATCTTCATAATATTTATACCTCATTATTATTATGGATACAAAACAGTCTACAAGAGTATATAAGGCTCTCTACAATTGTGCACAATGAAAACATCGTGACAAAACCTGTATACCATAGCGATTTGTAAGAATTTCAATGTCATGTAAAGTCCGCCAACCCGCACAATGTAATGTACATGGCCAGCGTGGCGGACTATATTGCCTAACCACTCTCAATCGTACTCTCGATTGTAGAGGAGGGCCGTGCCTTGCAGTGGGGCGTATACGGGTTTATATAGTTTACACTCTGTCTTCACTCTTAATTACAACGACTGTAATATCACCAGCGCTCTAAGACTCAAATACTAGGCGTTGGTTACGTATGCCGCATACCTAATAAACTGTGGGCAAAGACAACAACACAATGGAAACCATCTAAGATTCTGAAACGTCGCGGTAGATCCAGAAATAGACAGCAAGGAAGGATAGGTGGGACGGAAACTGGCAGGATCGAGTCTCGAACCGGGACAAATGGAAGGAGGGTAGTGAGGCTTCGCCCTGCAGTGGGGGTATGAAATATCACCCCTTTTTCCAATACCTTCACAAAAAGTCACATTAAACAACTAGTCACCAGTCGACAAGAGCGTAAATTCCAATGTCGCGACAAACAATACGGCAGCGTCAATTTAGTATCGAATATTAAGTATTGGGCATCTACGCATGAGTTCATATTTGTGGCGTCGCTGACTTAGCACGGAGCTGTGTGGGGACGAGGCACGTACAAGTCCGTCAATTTATCAACTATCACACGGTGAGCCCGCTATACCGATACCGCATGAATTTTCACCCACATACCGCCAAATTACTGGCATGCTTGGTTTTTGCTCTAAATTAATGGTTGTAATATGTCGATTTAAGGCATGGTATCATTAAATATAATTTTCATTTTTATAGTAATACCAGCTTTTTTGTATTTTTTAACGAGATTTAAGAAAGAAAGAAAGATGGTTTATTTTCCACAGTCGCAACATACACAAATATGGTTAATATATAAACAATATGGCATAAAAATATTAAAAATATGGTTGGTTTCGGCTGTGATCGGTAGGTGTCCACTCAGCTTATGTTATGATGCGGTGTAAACAAGTGTCATGACACAACACAAATATTCAGTGGACACCTTAAGTGACGTCCGGGCGTCAAGCCATCTATCAAGAACAACAATATTGAAATAAAAGAAAAAGCTCAACTCCTTCCGCCTCCAGTGTGAGGTCTTCAATGTTCCATACTACTGCAAGATGACAACTATCTGAATCGTGTACATATTTCTAAGCAAAATCCTACGCCTTTGGATCGGCTAACCATTATGGTTCTTGCGCATTATGGGCGACAAACGATGTCGACGTGTGAGAAGCGCCCAGTATAGGTGGCCGTATCACCCGGTATGAAATATTGACGTAAGAGTAGTAAAAAGACAGCTAAGACAAGCCAAGTACAGTAACAAGTAGTATGCCGAAATAAATGCATCTCAAAAAACTGAAAATATGTACGGAAAATATGCGTAAAATATGCAACATAATATTAAGTTTTAGGAAAGTAAACGATAAAACGAGTGCTATACTGTGTATATTCAGACTACGACCGAAAACGAACCCAGGTAGTAATTTTAGTGACTTCAGACACAAAGATATTCAAAAATTTAAAAAGAAAAAAAAATCGTCCCTATTTTGTTTTGCGAAATTTGTCTTTTTATTTGTCTTATATTGCTAAATCAGCATAAATCAGTACATTACCTTTTCATTTAAAAAATAACAACTTTATAGACGATCATTAATATATCTTTATAGATTATTATTAATGAGTGGGTGAGAGCGCTTTGCAAAACGTGCGGTTTACGTAAATATCGATATGACCGGAAATAACGTAGAGTTATAAATTTAAATTAATTTTATTTAAAAAAAATATTCTATCACAATTAATTATAGACTTAGGTAGTTTCACTAAATTTATTTCTTAATTTATCAACAATTATATTTTAATTGGAATGTATAAACAGAAAGACAGTAATGATTCAACGTCCGTCTATTCTTGTTGTCACGATCCAACTGAAGCGATGCGCTGGCGCTGCCCCGAGCTCTCCTCCCACCATTCCACAACACTCCTTCCACAGCCTCTCCTTCCACCCTTCCACAACTAAAGTAACGTCACGCAGACCACGCCCCTTCCAAAGCTTTATTTTTCCTTATTCGGCCTCTCCTGACAGTGATGCGTCCTCGCATCTAGTGACGTATGGCTGTGCATTTTGTTGTAGTGGCTGCGGAGCTTCAGAACTATTTGCGGAGCCTGGCACATGTATGTCGGCTCTCACGACCTGTGGTTCAGTACATGGATCCCCAGCGTTATTCTCGCTCTCATTGTCGTCGTCTGAAACAGCACAAATATTTTAAACATTTTTTTTTTTTATTTTTTTTTTTTTACTCTTAATACATTGAAGTCATACAAATGAATAATTCTAATCGTGAGCAGAGCCCTCGGGATGCTCACATGTGCAGAGCTTTCAAGTTGCACATCTATTGGCAGAGCCCTCAGGATGCCCACTGTACAGAGCCCTCAGGATATACAGTACAAACTTCATACAAATGAATAATTCTAATTGTGAACAGAGCCCTCGGGATGTTCACATGTGCAGAGCTCTCGAGTTGCACATCTATTGGCAGAGCCCTCAGGATGCCCACTGTACAGAGCCCTCAGGATATACAGTACAAACTTCATACACAACATGTTTATAACAGTCGCAGAGCCCTCGGGTTACGACAACTAACGTCAGAGCCCTCAGGATGACCAAGACAGAGCCCTCAGGATGTCTTATAAATAAAGGTAACACAAGTAAGCTTACTCTCAAAAAATATAGCACACACATCGGGGGTCCATTCTCCGTGCCATCTCACCATATACTCTGCTGCAGCCTGTGTGGTTTTGCCGAAAGACCCCGACAGTAATTTCAACTCATAACGACCGTGTGGTAAGGATCTTTTTACCACATAGGGTCCGCGCATGCCGGAGTCCAACTTGCCTGTAGTTTGATTATCTTTACGCACAAATACCATGTCGCCAATATTGAACGAGTGCGGGTCCTTGCGCTTTTTATTAACATAAACATCTTGACGGGTGCGATTTTTATCCAGGAGTCTGGAGGAACGTTGTCGGGCAAGCTCACGTAGTGATTCGCGGTTTGGACTTGTAGATTCCAAGGCAACATCGCGTACCAGAGATCGTATAACGGGCGTTGCGCCATTATTACCAACTAACAAATTTAGTGGCGAACATCGAGTTGACTTTTGTAATGTAATGTTCAAGGTGAGCTGTATTTTCCATAAAACATTTGACCACTCTTCATGTCTGAAATTGGTCTCTATACGGATCATATTCGCTATAGTGCGACAATATCGCTCAACTTGTCCATTACTTTGATGCATTCCAGGAGTAATGAAATGCATCTCACAACCTTGTTCATTAACCCAATTAACAAACAATGCGCTCTCATACATCCGACCACGATCAGCAACTATTAATTTAGATGTACCAAAAAGTGAGAAAGTATTTTCAAAAGCTATTTTCAACTCATCTGCATCTTGCTTATGCATCGGATATAGGAGGCAATATTTAGTAAATGCGTCTACATTAATTAATACATATTTGTAACCATTTGAATCGGGAAGTGGTCCTAAAACGTCACTGTGAATTGTATCAAAGGGTTGATCTGGCTTAACCCACGATTCAATAGGTTGCAATGGCTGACGTGGTACTCTTTTGTGAGAGAGGCAGACAATGCAATGTTGAATATACTTCTGAACAAATTTTCTTAATCCAGGAAACCAAAAATGTTTTAATATTAAGTCTACAGTTTTATCAGCTCCAATATGCTGATGTTCGTCATGAAAGACGCGCAATAAACTAAGTCGATGTCCTTTAGGTATGTAGCACAGCAAACGCGATTGTTCACCAACTACATTAGTTTTATAATAGAGGACACCATTATGGTCGACATATCGAGATGAATCAATTTCACAGGCTTTGAGCTTTTGCAGTAAATTTTGCACCTCTTCGTCACCGGCCTGCGCCATCTGGGCCCAATTTCGAGGTCTTTTAATTTCACAAACATTTACTGGATTTCGACTTAGATAGTCGGCATGAGATAGCGCAGTCCCCTTACGATATTCAAGCTCAAAGTCGTAGTCTTGCAAGAATATCCACCACCGAGCAACCCTCGGCAATAAATCCTTCTTGCGCTGAGTTAACTTTAATGCATTGCAATCCGTTACAACTTTAAATTTTATACCGATTAAATATTGTCGGAAATGTTGTAACGACTTGACAACAGCCAATGTTTCCAACTCGTATGAGTGGTAACGCGGTTCAGCACCCTGGGTGGCTTTACTAAAATAGGCCACGGGCCGTTTATGTTCACCATTATGAACTTGGAGCAAGACAGCTCCATAACCATGTGCTGAAGCATCAGTGTGAACTTCAGTCGGTAGAGAAGGATCAAAAATAACTAATACTGGTTCATTGGTCAATCGCTGTATTATATCTTTGCGAACCTTTTCATGATTTTCACCCCATAAAAACGGAATACCCTTGCGGGTCAAATTAGCGATACATGCTGTAATTTGAGAATATCCGGGAATGTACCGCCTAAAATATCCCGCAAGGCCTAGAAACTGTCTTACTTCCTTTACATTACTAGGCACTCGGGAATTCAACAAAGCCTTAACTTTATGCTCGCTCGGCCTTACCTGACCATTACTAATTGTTCGTCCTAAATAATCTACTTCAGAGGCAAGGAACTTACACTTTTTTAAATTGATGGAGAATCCTGCATTAGTCAAGATTTCCAAGACTTCTTGAAGCGTTTGTAAACCTTCATCAATGGAAAAACTCGGCACTAATACATCATCTATGTAGACACAAACTTTACCGGAATCAATTAGGGGTCTCAAGGTATTGGATATAATGCGTTGGTACACTATTGGCGCATTTGCAAGACCATAAGGCATTTTAATGTACTCATAATGACCTTCTGGCGTTACGAACCCCGTGCGGTGAATAGATTCGCTATCCATTGGGATCTGATGGAACCCGGTGGCCATATCAAGACTCGTAAAGTATTTGGCCTTGCCCAAACGATCGATGTGGTCATCTATCAGTGGCAATGGATAGTGATATTTTATTGTATTCGCGTTCAGAGCTCGAAAATCTACGCAGAGCCTATCACTTCCATCTTTCTTTTTTACAAGAAGGATAGGACTGGAGAATTCTGATTCAGATTCTCTTATAATGCCTTTGCTTAACAAATCTTTAATAATTTCCCTTACCCTCAATTTTTCATCGTAAGACATTTTATAAGGCCTGTAAACTACGGGTATTTCCTTCTTTAATTTAATGTGCATTGAACCCGTTTTAACCGTAGTAGATGCGGTACCGACAACAAGATAACTCACGAATTTCTCAAGAATTTTTAACAACTGTTTTCTATAATTACCAACTAATGGGGTATTGATTGACAGTTGGGCGTCGGCCGTAATGTTAAGCACAGAATTATTTCTTGTAAGCCGCTGTGTACCACGTGTTCGAGTATAGATTACACCATCTCTGTTAAGTACGTCGGTACCGACAATGACTGGGGTGTTCATAAATCGGTTAGGCACAACATGAAATTCAACTTCGAGGGAAATTTCAGGAAATTCTACTGTTAGCGTAGTGCAATAGCATGATTCTACTTCTTGACTACCTATACCACGCAGAACGCGAAATGAAGGAGTCTGCGTGCACTGGAGATGCTTTGCGACTGTATCTGATATCAACGAAATTGTTGATCCACTATCAATTAACACATCAACTGGTACACCCTGAATCACCGCAGTTGCAATGTCATTCTTTTTATATAAATCAGATATCTCTTGACAAAAATTTACATTGGACTTGCCACGTGACTCGCTGCGTTGTTTTGCAAAACAGTCATCGACTTTATGACCTAGCTTTTTACAAAATGAACACGGTTCACGCTTCGCTCTGGAATTAAAATGATCAGAACTAGTACTAGGTAAAGTATTATTTGTCGAACCATCCATTCTGGGCCGTTTAGTGCACGAATTTTGCTTATGGCCAAAGTTACCGCAGGAGAAACATCTTGGTAAACTACTATTCACGCGTTTCCTCGAGTTTGATTGAGAGTGGAAAGTACCGCGAGATCGGTCGCGAGATGATGTCAGGTGGGTAGGTTTTACATAAACTGATAAAAAATTTACCATATCATCAGGTAATAAATGAGCGTTGGTCGCTACTGCACGGATATGAGGATCTGTTATTCCACGGACAATAATTGCCGAAATTAGTTCGTCACTCAATCCACGAACTATACGTAAGCGTAATAAAGAACGGCGGGCATACTCTGCATATGTAGGGTACTTATCCGAATCAGTCTTCATCACGTCAAACAAAATGTTTGCAAAATCTAGTCGGCGTGGACATAGAGCTTTAAACTCTCGCTTGAAACTAGACCAACTGCGATCGTTACTTGCCCACTCGTGGAGCCAAAGACGCGCATCTCCCTTCAGGCAAGTACCAACTCGTGATAAACACTCGCGATCGTCCCATTTATATAATACGCGCATATGATCAACATCCTCGCACCACGTGTCAAAATCATGCAAACAGGGATCAAAATTGGGGATAAAAATATGGTTCGATCTTACCGACATAGAGCTGATTGTGTTTACTAACTTGTCAGCTACCTCACTCATAATCGTCTCCGTAGGACGGGCATGATTTTCAGTGGAGGTGCCCAAACCTGTCGAACATGAAGCGCTACTTGATGGCACAGCTAACGCACCCGATGATTCAATCGGGGGAGGTTGCGGCACTGGCGTGGCAACTAGTTCAGGTGGCACAATGTCACTCGGGTCACACAAACCACCAATATTGCTTGCACGTCGAGCTTGAGAATTATCTTCTAGCGCGGTTAAGCGATCAACTATCGCTTGAAGCTGTTGTTCCAAACCAGAGACGGGCGTTTGGTTTTGCCTGCCACTGCTTCGTTTCGGTCTACCAGACATGATTGATAAACACGACTTCACAAAACAGTTACACTGATTTGAATTTAATGAAGGAAATAATTTAACAGGAGTGAGCGAATCCCACTTCTGAAGTTATAAATTTAAATTAATTTTATTTAAAAAAAATATTCTATCACAATTAATTATAGACTTAGGTAGTTTCACTAAATTTATTTCTTAATTTATCAACAATTATATTTTAATTGGAATGTATAAACAGAAAGACAGTAATGATTCAACGTCCGTCTATTCTTGTTGTCACGATCCAACTGAAGCGATGCGCTGGCGCTGCCCCGAGCTCTCCTCCCACCATTCCACAACACTCCTTCCACAGCCTCTCCTTCCACCCTTCCACAACTAAAGTAACGTCACGCAGACCACGCCCCTTCCAAAGCTTTATTTTTCCTTATTGTAGTTTATTTTCAGTATTCGTATATGAAGTATATAATTGACACTGATAATATACTTAAAAATGGACATATTCATACTCATTGCATTTGCCGTCTCGAATTATACACAACGCCAACCAGGGGTGAATAAGAACACCAATGGATGGCGGAAACGGTGTGAAGACGTGGTGTATAGCAAACGAGTAATAAATATTAATATAATAAATCGTCTTCTACTATAACATAATATTAATGTTAAATAGTAACTATTGCAGTACGTGTATTGTAAAAAAAGTTACAAAAAAGATTTTATAAAATATTAGCGGTCCGGCCCGGTTCCGCTCGGTGCAGATTACACGTTTAAAAGAAAAAAATTGAATATCAAGCAATCGGACCACGAAAAACGATTAAAATTTCCTCTTATTTGCTAGATTTATCACCATTGCTTCCCTCCTATAGGTAAATTTCTCCTCGATAAATGACCTCTTTAACACAAAAGAGTTTTACAATTTGTACCAAAAGTTCCTGAAATTAGAGGCAACAAACAAACAAACCCACTCTTCAGCTTTATATATTAGTATAGATTAATTTAATAAATACAGTATTTAATATCATAGTAATACTTAATTTTACACTTATCAAGATGGTAACCTGTGGAAAAATGTAGTAAATATGGCGAAAATATGCACGCTCACTACATTTTAGGCAAATGATCAAAACTATGTGAAAAATTAACACTTTAATTTTAAATTTATAAAATTATTATGTCCTTATCATGCAGCACGGCATACGTGGTCTAATTTCTTACAGCAACCAATCTTTCAATACGTAATAATCACGTAATGGACATCAAAACACAAGATGCAAGATTCTTACGTGATATGTCTTGAAAGGCGACCGCTACATTCAGAAGACGAAATACCACTGTGGTACTGTGGTTGTGCAGACTTGGCTGGACTTAATTAAAATAATTACATCACTACTAGTTTAATTATTAGAGCGTACCCCACTCGCTAGCATTTAAACGGTACATATTTCACGTATATGTGATATTTATTTCAAAAGAACTTACTACTTCTTCGTAGTTTGCTTTGTGATAAAAGGAATACTTGTGAAAATTCATTTAATATTGTAACTATTTGTGAGTGCCGATTGTCTCGGTGGCGTAATTGTACTTCGGTACGGGTTCGAATCCCAGGTCGTGTAAAGTGATATTTCTATTTATTATCAGCCCGGAGTAAGGAATTTGTGTCCGATACGGCGATAGGCTTGCCCCCTTTCACATCGTGGGACGAATACAAGGTGAAATGTGGGTGATCTGTCACGTCTGCCTACCCCTTCTAAAAAGACGTGAGCTTATGTATTTGTAAGTCTAAATTACTAAACTAAAATACCTTAGAGTTTTTTATTGGATTGCTCCGGCAAACGAGCAAACAGGTCACCTGATGATAAGTGATCGCTTCCGCCCATGAACATCCACAACGCTTGGATTATGTATGTGTTGCCGGTCCATCAAATTGGGAGGAGAGGCTATATACTGATAAATAATCGGCTTATAACTAAAGGCGATACGTGACTTCGTTATATACTTACATATTACGTAACAGTGCTAAGTAACTAACATCTGTTCATGTCTAAAAGAGTTTCCATATGCATAACATTGATACCACGCTGAATGTTTTTATTTTGGAAGGAAAAAGAATGATCTATATATATATATATATATCATTGTATGCAATGATATAGAAGTAAGAAACCTGCATTTTGTACTTTTTTATGTTCATTTATAATTGGTTCTTTGTATGATGAAAAGGTGTAATAAACTTAAATAATAATATCAAAACAAAAAAAAAATTGGCAGAGCTACGCTGTAACTACTGTAACCTTAGAATACAATAGGAATTCCTATTATATTCTAAGCTTCCAGTCATGCCACTCACCGAATGAAACACGACAGCAAAACTGGAATATAATGTGATTTTCTGTGAGACAGTGGTATTGCCCCGAAGGAGCGTGCCCATTCATACTGAGTCATGACTGACTGGCTCTCCCACGTTTAAGGTTCAACCATTTTCTCCCACCAACCTTTTCCTTTTCCTTATTTCTTTGAAATTGCTCAGGTAAAACGCCTACGAACCAAGCGTAGGTGTGCACGAGCTACGTCTTACACCAACATTTATTAAAATAACTGTGTAAAGAAAACGAGTATTTAGTGGATAATTTGTGTGCGTGCGTGTTATTATTCAGCGCCGCGCCTCTCGACTCACATCCACTACACGCCGTGCAATTCGTCCGCACTCCACGTCCTATGTACACAGGCCCGCAGCAAACATTTTGTATACGCTATAAGTTTCCTTCCACTTCGAGACGCGGTTTCTAATAAGAAAACTTGATTTTAGTCGGGAAAACGTATGTTTCTCAACTTCAAGAAATGGAAGTAGGTACTCACCTGAGTGCGTGGGTATTTCTTTTGAAATATTTCGGTAATGGCCTGGTTTGCTTTAAAAGAGACACCATTTTTAAGCAATATTATTCAAGCTACATTTGATTGACTATATAATTAAGGTCTTAAGTGTGCGACTTATCATAACGTGATGCTCGTAGCGGCTAATGTCATTACAATATTATAATATCAGTAGATTATAACATCTAAATTACACCTGAGCGGATGATTATAATTATCAAAGGGTGTTAGATAACACTAATAACCCGCAGCGTAAAAAAATATACTCCCAATTGTGCATTTAAATCTAGGCATCGCAATATTTGTTCGTTCAATTTCGAAATAGCTTATGTGCGTCCACTACTGACGTAACTTGTACAGCGGATGCAATTGATGAATCTGTCAGCTCTCGTCAATCTCCGTCATTTTTGAAGTGCGTCGATCGTGCCGTCCGCGCAGCGTCTATGTTGTCGTGTTATTGAAGCACAATAAAAATATACTACGGCACACAAATTGGAGTGGTTGTCATTTTTTTACACTGCACAATCGCTGCACTACACTCGATACTAAGTGCTCTACAGGTAACGCACTGGCGAGGAATTATTATCCCTTTGATACAATGATTCCAGCTAACTCATACATGCACTGAAAATTGTATGGGTCTTGTCGGAATAAGGTGAAGAACAATTTCTTATGGATCGAATTGTGTGATCGACGTGAAAGTTAACTAAATGTTTTTATTAATCAATATTTAGCGCTCGTTGTTGTATAAAAATGGACCACAACTGATGACGTACAACTAAAAACCAACCGAAATTCAATAAAATCGCAATATCCGTTCCTTTTACAGTATGGGTGCAGAGAGTATTATTCCTAGTACAGCAGACACTAATTCCGATAATACAAATACTCACATAAAATTATATTGCTTTCAGAAGGTAAGGACGTAAAATGTAATGCGAGGGATACCTCTAAGCGGATAAAATAATAAGCCACAGGTACACTAAAACAAAAGTAAAACCATATTGCTTTCCAAGTTCAACGATGCTACTGGGAGACACAAATCTTAATTTGGGTGGCTGCTATGAACAGAATAGCGTGAGAACTTTGTCCCTCGGTCGTATAACTGTGTTTTGGTGTATAAATAAAAAAAATAAAAAAATCTGAGTTTTATTTTATTCCTATGAATGGCGGGACGAGCGTGCCGTCCACCTGATGGTAAGGGATACGACCGCTCATGGACAGTGGCAAAACCAAACAATACCTTGAATTACAAAGCAATGCTTGGGATTCCATTGCGCTCGCCATCCTGAGACATAAGATGTTCAGTCTCACTATGTCCAGTAGTTACTCTGACTACAAAGTTCTTCACGCCGAAACACAACAGTGTATTACACTGTCGTTTGGCGAGAGAAATAGACTTTGCGGTGGTACCTACCCAGGCGGCCTCTAACATATGAGAGACCTATCACCAGTATTTTGATTAAGGTTTCAATCAAGGTTATTTTATACCACAAGGTTACTTTATGACAAAAAAAAAACTGTCCGAATCGACAAAGGCATCAGGCATCATTAGTGGGTTCTATATAAATGATCAGTGTCAAATCATATGATAAAAATATTCTTATTAAAATAAATTAAAAAGTAGGGAAACTCATATTACAGTACTAACAACCGCGTGCATAACAAACAACATGCAGAGCGACGTTTCAGAATTATTGTCAGAATGTGTATTGTCACTGCCAGCATTTAAAACTTTGCTAGATTTTATTGTAATATGGATACTAAAATGTGTATTATAACTGACGGTAAATAGGTTATCCTTTATTACATGTTGTTTTATTTAATTGAGATACCAAAATGGGCGTCTTGGATCCAATAATGTTTCACAAAAATACACGTCATACACTAACTTAATGGCACAAAAAATGGTGCGTTGTTATTTTAATTTGAAATTGGTTCGAAGAAAGAGTAAAAAACGCAGGATACCAGGATGTTAGAAGAAGGTGAATAGACATCGTTAGTTACGTAACAATTAGTGCCGCACGCTTATTGGCCAAAACGCATGTGACGCAGTAACAAGCATGAAACACGGGATAACGTGACGAGAGCTGTCAAACGTCGCCATGAGAGCGATTTTAATTTTAAAATTAAATTATTTGTTAAATAAGAACACAACACAACACGTTAGAGTTTTAAATTAAATTATTTGTTAAAAAATTACATTAGTGTGTACTTGCGCACTAAAGTAAATATTGATTTGTTTCACGATTACAGAATAATTTGTACATTGTTTTAAATCACTCGAAATCACTTTTTCCATAAATGGTTTTAAGAATACATATAGTCAGAGAAACGTGTAGCCCGACACTGGTTGAAGCATAACTGATTGTAAGTCAGGCAATTACCTTGCTTTCGTCTTGCCAAAATAGAGCGCGGACAACGTATCTAAAGGGATCGGACTTTTTTCGACAGTTTTTTGTCATTTTGTATAAAAATGTTCACTATTTCGAATACTAAACATGAATTAACATCTGTATGGGGTAGACCGAAGCGATACTCATGCCACAGTTCGTCGTGTGCAAAATCAAGTCTCAGGCAATTCATGAGTTGTTTTAACCGGAAATCTCATACAAATTCGACTTTCTGAACTTGGAATTGAATCCACTAGTTTAAGGAACACAGTTCATTCGTGCCATCACTACATTTTGTAATCCCGGTCAAATTTATTTATAAAATATCTACAGTCAAAACAAATTTTACTCTCCTTAGATTAGTATTTACGTTAATGGCAAAACCCATGATTGTTTTAATAGACTGGCTTAAAACTGAATAACAGTTTATTAAGGACTAGTAAATATTTATCCTTTGCTTACTGTAATTTATGGTGTTGTTTGGTTTAACTCCTGTCCAGGAGCGGTCGCATCGCTTACCATCAGGCGCATAGCATGATCGTCTCACCGTTCAATGCAATACAAAAAATATAAGCCGTACATGATCATGAGCGATGGTGATCACTTACTGCCAGGTGAGTAGTTGACTTGTTTGCACGCCCAACTTTTCTTTTCTAAACTTTTATATGACTCTGTGGCGCATTTGGTTAGACGCTGTCTGGGAAAGGTGAGGCCATGGGCTCGGTTCCTGCACCGAGACTAAAATTTGCGTGATCCACAAGTATTTGTTTTCGTTCTGGGTGTATGAGAAACGGAAAAGTCTTTTTAATATTCTGATACCCACGATACAAGACTAAATCTTTTTGTCACTATTGTGAGGTCAGGACTATCTATCTGAGTGTTGGGCGAATTTATTTATTAAATAAAAGGCATACCTATGTCTTATTCAAGCGCAAAATTATGTATTTTAAATGTCAGTTATGAGGAAATGACGTGGGATCATTGAAAAGTAACATATTTATAGGAGTACACCTGGTTCAATGTTTTTATTAAAAAAAAACAAGGTTCTGGTAATTTAATAGTTATAGCGCGATTCTTGAAAGGTGATTTAACAGCCGCCATTGCGCAGTTACCAAACGTTGCCATTAAAGCCAAAATCAGCAGGTTTAATTCCCACCCCAGCACACTAATAAGGATTTTTTTTGATAACAACGAATCTTAACTTTCGGGCATGGGGTTGCGACTTCGTACACGAAAAAATATGAGCACGATTATTTCGATTCTAGCGCCACGCTCTGGTGAAAACGAGAAATTATCGTGTAAGTAGTTAAAAATGAATTGTTATATGGTTGTAGTGTGCCACTAAAGCAAGAAATATGTTTTGTATGTTGAAAAAATTTAACCAATCTTATCTTGATATTGGTTACAATATAAAAAATGAAAGATACAAATGAAATATTGAAATAACTCATTCGAGATTTCGCGCGTTTGCCTAGCGCGCCCTCTGACGGCGAAATCATGACGATTATTTTAAAAAAAAGTAGAGTTGCGCATCTATTTCTGTAAATAATACTAATCTATGCTTTTGGGTTATCGTGTGGTCACAAAAAACGAAGAAATTTACAAACAAAATAAACCCAAAGTAATATTTTAAATAATTAATATTAATAAATAATTTATTTATTCTCAAAGCCTATTCTTCAATATCTTTCAAGAGTTGTTTTGTGTTTTATCAGTGATAGACCAAATATGACTTTCTCCAATTCGATTTTGAAAGAAATTTTACAAAGTCATTTTAAATTTGCAGTAGGTAGTCATTGAACTCCCTACTTTAATTTCTATAATTCGATTTTATTGAATGTAAAAAATTCACAGTACGTTTAAAATGTAAAATTTCGTGATACGAACATCCTATTCCGAGCGATAATATCTTCAGAAAGTATATTCATGCGTTCACACAAAATTGGGCACTCAATTTTGGCATGTTCTCGTGTGCGATCGTATTTCGTTTTCACGCAATAACTGCGGTGTTTTGCTCGAAAAATCCGATGTCTATCTATAAATTTTATCAAATCTGTTGGAAGCTGACTCTTTTTAACTTCGTTACTGTAATTTACGTTTTATGTGTCGCTGTTGTCGTATGAATATATTATTTTCGGTAGAAATACATCACTGTATTCGTCGCGATATTTTATTTAAAAATGATACATGAATTTCATTTCTCAGAATTAAGGACATCCGCAGAGGAACAAAAGTGTCCGAGATAATCCGGCGGATTAGCGACTTACTACAGTGGGTAGGATGGAAAACTGATGGCCGTTGGTGCCGTAAGATTCTCGAATGAAAGCTGTGTACTGTTTGTGCAGCGCCGACGTCCTCCCTCATTATAAAGGAACAACCTAATGAAGATTGCAGGAAGACGCTGGATAGAGGCTGAATGAGAATGCAACAGGTTGATATGGTAATTCTTGTGGCAGGCCTACGTTCAGGACTTCTTGTCGCTAAAGATAATAATCCCCATCAGTTTTTTAGTGTGATAGTACGTCAGGAAAACGATTATTCAGATACACACAACAAAAGGCATTCTTACGCATATTCTGAAGTTACATTTTTCTGGATAAAGTGATAAAATATTCTAATCCTATTCTAAAAAAACCCGCTCATTTTGCAGCCTTTACACCTTGGGATATGTGCGGAGGTCAATGAATATTGACGTGTCGTCCCCGGCGACGTGGGCCCTCCTCTCTTATGTGACAAGGTCAGTAAACAAAATAGAACGAAATAATGTTTACTTAGTATTTATGAATTTTTATTACTGCGATCTTGACGTTTGAAATATTAACTTTCATTACACTGTAAAAAAAATGTGTAACAATTTTTTAATGAATTAAAGGAACTTTTAAAATTTGTTCCAAGAAATTGTACTTTTTAAATCTAAAATCACCAATTTAAATCTCTGTTATATTTCAAAATATTCGTGGCTTTTCAAACATTAAATTGCGTAGCCCACTCGAAAGTCCGATTAAACACAAAAAAATGAAACACGAAATGTTTATTCGTTACCCTGGAAATATTATTTCCCTTTTGTAATTTCCATATTTCATCGCATTTTGTCAACAAACAAAGAATTGCGGGGCAGATAATCAAACTTCATACATTTTCGGAACGTTTACGGACAACGCGTCTATGAAAACTCGTAATGTAGTACTCTCAAGGGAAATCTGTTCTATTGCCTGTTTGTTTTGTACAACTCACGTTTGTTGGCTTCTGAGTATACCTCTACTACCACATGAAAATTATAGCTCTCGCGTGTATCGTTAATACATTACTATAATTTGTGGTGAATTACCACTAATGTCCAGAGAGTGCGTTTATAAATTAATGTCAAATGAAAAATATGTCGCTACGTGCATGGAACGATACGAGCTTTGGTAACGTGAAAATCTAATCGTGGGTAGTTATTTTGTTAACTGTGGTATGGTATACAATGACAATTTCGTATAGGCAAATGTTCAAATTGACACATCACATCGTTAGATTTTTAGTTTCTGAAAAACAGTTAAGTAGATGAATCGTATAGTTACTCACTGATTACACTTGCTAGGCAAAGATTATGCGGTTCGTATGTTCATAGAAAATAGCAATATTGTCGCCTAACAAGTATTTTCTATACACGGCTGAAAAATATAAAATCTTGGGCTGGTAAAACTTTGAATTATTTTGTAAAAAAATATAATATTTTCGGCGCTGTTTTTACCGTACCATTCTCAGAGAAGAAAAAACTAAAAATAAACAAGTTCAGTCTATCCATTTTCAATTATCCTTATTGTATTTAATGTAATGGAATGATGCTTACAGTAGAATTCTCCGAAAAAACGGTCTATAGGATATTTTTAGTTTTTGTTTGTTGGTAACTATTATGATAGGTAACTAGGTAACTTGAACATTTTATTTATATTATACTCGTAATAATTTGTAGATGTAGGATTCATAAAATTTTCAAACTGACGTGTTTGAAGAAGCAGGGCCCCAGCTACTTTTATCGTCTTGAACCAAGATTAAAATATTAGGCATGTCTTACGCTGTATAAAAGAAGAAATAGATCTCCATATTATATGTTTAACCAAAAACAAAATTTTATTAATATGTTGTCTCTTTGTCCTAGTTGTAGTGCATATAAGATGCGATCCAGGGTTGAGTCCCAAGTTCCCAATATGGAATATGCATGTCATTTTTTTATTTTTAATCGATTCTGTATGTTATTACATTACCGGAAAAAATATAACTCTTTGAAAATATCAGTAAAAAAAATACAAAAAAATAATCAAAACTGCTGTCAGTTTCGAAGCATTTAAACGCCATTTTGGCGCGAACTCGCTGTGACGTTAGCGTAATCGATATCAACAAAGTAGTTTTTGCTTTGCTACAGAACTGTATTTCGTGACAAAATAATCCATTTTTTTAATAATATAAAGAAAACACAAAATAACTCATAAAGAAACGTAAAACAATATACACAACAAGCTAAAACTTCATAAGATCGTGACCATTGTCGTCACTTTCCTAAGCAATAGCCCCGCATTTCGAAAAAAATCGCGGCAAATTTGAAAAGTCATTTTTAAGTATTTATTTTACCGAATTAAAGTTGATGTATTTAAAAAATATCTTTAAGGAATATTTGTATACCAATAAATATTGCAAAAAATATTTATTATTATTTATTAATATTATCTCGTCTCTTCTTCTTCTTCCACCTGGCGTTATCTCGGCTGGTGCCAGAGTAATTCTAGTCCGTTTGAATAGTAAGGCCATTGTCCCTCATATTTTTCTTGATGACATCTAACCAGCGTTTTTTTTATCTACCTCTCCATCGAGGACGGGGATTATTGAACTGAATTGTTTAATTGCTAAAACTATGAGTGGATTTCTTGCATCGGACTGGACATAATATTTACTATATCCAGCGCACATTAAAGTGAACTAAGGTGAATCTAAACTCATATTATAGACTTGATTGTTGAAACTATTGGACCGGTTTCAAAAAGTATTTCATCATTAGAATCCTACTTTATTTGTGATGAACATAGACGATACAATATGTATTTTCAATAAAGTGTATCTGCACCAGGGCGAAACTGGGTTGTGCCGCTAGTTTAAAATCAAAATAAGAATACTAGTACGCATTGCTCGCATTTTTTGCCACATTGTGCTAACTTACCATTTATTTTATTAGTCGATTAGTTAATTGGGAATATATGATTGTGTGAAGTGTTTGATTAACAAGTGTGTAGATGTTTTGCACAGGTTAAATGTTGACGACTGGTTGAGTAAATTAAATGAAAATATAATTGTTGTCTTAAGAGTGTATATTTATTTGGATACATGGAGTGCATCAATATATCTGATATTGACTAGATACACACTACGTGATCTTCACCTAACGGCTTTTGCAACGCATCATCCATTAGTTCCGTGCACATGTGTACCCGTCCATTACCATATCAACTTACTAATTATTCTAACTCCCAGATAGTCCGCACCTATCATTTTGGCAAATTTGAAATTCTTAAGACTTCTAGCTTACTATGCAGTTAAAAGACTATGCGTATTACCGAATTTACAAACTTGGCCTTTTTATAGGTAAGAATTTTATTTCCACACTGGAGAATAGCCCTACGAGTTTGACTAACAACAAATAATATTGGAATCGAATTGAATATTAAAACATGTTTTATGAAATTTGCTTGCTACAGCGTAGGCGCGTATAATCTTTTTGTCGATGTAAAATGGCTTTTCAAAGGTATTTTTTACATATACTGTGAAAATGCATTACATTTTGAGCTCACTTATTTACGCAATGAGTTCAAAATTGTTCACTAATAGACTCCATAGCCGCTCAAAAAATATCAAATATGAAATTTTAATATCCCTTTGATGTGAAAGCAGAAACATTTGTAAACATAACCGCCTAATTTTTCACGAGACGGCCGCTTTTATATTTTTACGTTGTATTCATCCCAATATTCGCTTGCAAATAACATAAATGCCTGTGTTTATGTGCCACATTCACGTTGCTATTCAAGAGAGAAAATTTTAACTTAACGATGGCAATAACGGCCTTGCCGGGGCTCGTTTACACCTCCACGTAATATTTTCACCCGCGCGTGAACGGAAGCACCAAGTTACGGGTACGTATCTACCTTTTAGCAACCGCATTTTTATCCGACGCCAAAGCAGGGTTAAATCCTATTTTATTTCACAAAACTTTCAGTTGTTTTGTGATTTTATTCAGACTGTGTCGTAGTCACTCGACTGAATACGCAATGTGTACGTATACTGCTAGTTATATTGTAGTATTTATGAACACAAACAACTTCAATTACAATCGAGGTTTATAAAAAAATGCCAAAGTAAAACCAAACTTGCCAACTTGGCACAAATCACTGGTCAAAAATACGGATACTTCGGTACAATTGTGTGTAATAGAGGTTAAGACAAAAGTTGAGTGGTTACGACAAGTAGAAAAGTGGCAACATTAATCTGATCCTCGGCAGCAAATAGCTCTCGAATGCGGTGGACGAGGGTAATGCACCGTGTGAGGGGTAGTTGGAGCAGAAACTGAGCGGCTGCGGCCAATACACTCCACTTTGCACCCTCGCATTTGTCTTTCAGTTACATTACTCGATACAATGTGTCTTACACCATACACGTAAATTTATTTATTCGATCATGGAGCGATTTTTCAAACGCCAATTAAGTTGTATTCGATTAATAACGTTTTAAATTTTCTATAGTTAGTATATCAACATGTCAGTTATGTAAAGAATATAATTAATCTGATGAATAAAAAAAACAGCCTCTGCGATTTAATCGAAAATAAAACAGCTTTAATCAAAAGTGATAGTAAATTTTAAACTATACATTTTAATTAATCCTTTTTTTAAGCTCACGCTTTGTTTTCCAGAAGGGGTAGGCAGAGGTTTCACCTTGTGATTTCCGTCATACGATGTGATAAAAGGAAAGACACATCCAAAAAATCCAGCATCACCTTGTGCGACTCAGAATTTGAACCCGAGACATTAGCGTTACAATCGTACCATATAACGTAATACGCCACCGTAGTAGTCTATACGGATTACAAATTAAATTCAAAAATTAAAAATAAACTTATTGCTTTGTGTATAAAAGCAGATTATGCAGAAATATTCCGACTTAATATGCCAACTACAAATAGCCAGAATTGCGATAATAAAATATTAAAGCTTATTTTATGCTAAATATTATTGCGCCGCATTGTAAAATTTAATTCTTGTGATTTAGTAATGTATAAATATTTATTAAACACGTTTATTACATCACATTATTTCAAGCATTTAAAGTATTTTAATATTAAATTATTGTTACAAAAGCTAAAATTAGGTGCTAAGTGGAATAAAGCGGACTTGGCGAGCGTACGACTTATCTAAATCATACCACTATACCCAAGTTTGTTGATAAACTTGTGGACATATGTGCTATATTTTATAAACATAATTTTACCCCCAAACTGCTATTTGTATTAAATAATAATAAACCATTTTTTGTGATTAAAATATTCATGCACCTATGTTCGTATTGACTATTATATTCAGGGAATTTATTTATATTTAAAACATAATACTTAAAAAACGTAATTTCTTATTTAAATATGTTATTATACTCTTTTAAGTAGCGTATAGACTATGAGGCGTTAGTTGACGTCAGAAAGATAATAGCCAAAGCGATTATCGAGAGTGAGTGAAATGGAGTGTAAATCTGAAATGCGTAGATTAACGATAGAAATGGCTTCAGTATGCTTTGAACTATATAAATTTAATCTGATATACATGTATACACTCACGCCTTTTGACAGAAGGGGTAGGAAAAAAAGTGATACCAATTCAAAATAAGTTACAATTTCGAATATTCTATAGATAACTAGTCTGTTAATGTGTCAGTTACTCACGGGTTATCGTTTTCGTATTCGTGCGATGATTAAAAAACAGCCTTCGGGGGTTAATTTAAAAATATAACAGTTTTAATCAAAAGTAACTTTTCAACTATAAATTGTAATTAATAATATTTTTCTTATTTCATAAACTCCCGCCTTTTTCGCAGAAGTGCTGCCGGAACATTCACATTTCGTCTTGCGTGTTCCTACGTTGTGATAGTAAGCGAGCCTATCTTCAGATCGGGCAAATTCCTAGCTCCGAGTTTATAATGAATGGTAAAATCCAATAGCACTTTGTCTGATCCGGGATTCGAACCCGAGATCTCAGCGTTGTAATAGTCCCGTAGAACAACTACGTCACCGAGGCAGTAATTTAATTTGAAATGTCATTATCTAGTATTATATTTCCATCGTGGGTGATTGTGCGCATTCCCTTCTCTCCATGTATGTTGATAGGCTTTGTAGATTTACGCGAATGTTACACATTGAAATAAAACTATTATTTAAGGATATTATCGCGGATTTAGTTTAATATTTACATTTTTGAACTACCCGACGTTTCGATTACTAAGGCATCTTCAAATACGTGGTAAGTCCCTCGCTTGCAAGGAGTGTCTGTGTAGATACCATCGGTTTATCTATGTCTGCCAAGGAGGAGAGTAATCACTGTTGTGTTATATTTTAAAATACATTGAAACTTATAATATCTGGATATTAAGAAGTTCAACATGTAATGTGTTGGAAAAAAAGGACACATTTTTTGAAAAATAAACTTGTTTTGAAATAATTTGGTATGTAGTTCTCAAGATTATCTATTTAACATAGCAAAAGTTCAATTTAAATAATAAATTACAGATATATTAGATTTCTTTGAATGTCTAGTATAATGCCTGTTACTTGAAAACTATCGGTGATAGGTCTATAATTTTTTTGCCGCAGTGCCGTCATAGTTTGGTCTATCTTCCGTTACCGGTTTATCATCTAGTTCTTTTTCTGACAACCTGTATATTAAAAACAAATTAAGGACTAAAATTAACACACCTTATTACGCCGTCTTTGATATCGGGAACAATTGCATACAAAAGTCTGTTTTAGTTTATGTTTCTATAATTCAATTTCGAAATCTTAGAATGCGTTTTGCTTAGAAAATGTTTCTAGAATGCATATTGCTTTCTATATTGCAATAGTAATAAAGAAATGTGATTGAATTTCTAGGAACGCACACTTCAATGTTCTATTTTATTCACAATCTTACCAGATTTCTATTCCACATGGATATTTCTATCTCAAGTAGGTGGTCCTTTACGGTAATATGTATTTTTGAGAAATATATTTCGCTTTGTTTACCTTTTAAATGTACATTTTGTTGCCATGTTGGTTATCGGTTCGGGAACATACCAATTTTTTTAGAATCATGGGTGTATTAATAATTGTACATTACTAAACACTTTGACTACAGCGGATAATATGGTGAAGAAACCTGAGTAACAACTTTTTTATTGCCTTTATTTATTATTATTCGCAGACGAGCTAGCGGCCCATCTGATGGTAAGCGGCTACCGTTGCTCATAACCCTCTTCAGTGCCAGGAGGCCAGCACAATAAAGTCGCTGCCCACCTTAAGGAGAATACTGTCTTTTCTTATAAACTTTACAAGAATTTCTATGATATTTGAAATCTGTCACCCTAAAATGGATTCGCATGCTGAGTGTTGACTTGAGCCGAAAAAATTAACTCTCAGTAATAATAATTGACTTGTGTGGACCGGTAGAATTATTGTACAGGTCCTCACAAGTAGGATTATGGGGTGATACAATACAGTCTGTATAAAATAATATTTTGTAATAACCTTAATATTGATTTTGTTAGGACCTATGAAAGTCATAAATTATTTGAAATAAATGCAATATTGTACAATAAACCTCAATATTTCATCTGATATTTTTAACGCTTCAATAATTACTATTATACATATACAAAAATAAATAATGTTTGTCGTGGAATTTAGGAAATAATCTAGGTTCTTCGTTTCATCTTATATATTTAATCCTACATTTATATTTACCAAAAAAGCGTATTTCACTTCTTTTTCATTAAAATCCAGAACATAAGGTATGAATAATATTGAATAGTTTTAACTGCCATTGTTTCTGATACTAGAGCAAGTGAAGTAGGTCATGAAGGCGTGATAGCTTAGTGGCCCGCATCAAGTGCAGTCAAGCGGTTAATGGACAGGGGTGGTCAGAATGGTAAAGGCAAAAATAAAAAATAATACGTAGGATTGTCATTAAAGGAATTTGATTGTCCCAAAATTAGTCTAATGTTTAAATAATACCAGACAGCCGCGGTCGTTCCAAAGGGTTAGGCGGATGTCATTAGTGCCACAGAATTTATATCCCTTCAAAGTGAAGTAAAGGAGCTGTTATACCGGTCATATAAAATATTCAAAGTTAAAGATGAGAGGGAATTACCTGACCTAGGAATAGAAATTAGGAACTCACATTTCTCAGGGCATACATGATGTCACTGGTCGGCTGGAGCTGTTTCATTTAACTTTGGAGAGAGAAATGCAGTAAAGTTACTAAACTTGGCGAAGAGAGATAACACATCTTTAAAGCCAGAATTCCATTTTCTGTAAGGTCTCTGTGCACTGCAACATAGCATTCTACATACATACATACATACATACATACATACATACATACATACATACATACATACATACATACGTACATACGTACATACATACATACATACATCCCCCGAAAGGGTAGGAAGAGGTGTCAGGACACCCACATTTCGCCGTGATAGCGGGCGAGCCTATCGCCATATCGGGCACAAATTCCTAACTCCGGGCTGATAATGCATAGAAAAATCCAAAATCACTTAGCTCGACCCGGGATTCGAACCCGAGACGTTAGCTTTGTAACCGTACCGTAGCACAACTACGCCACCGAGGCAGTCACATACATAGCATTCTGTGAATATAATATGAAGGTAAAAGTAAAAAAAAATCCTATAATAGCAAGGAAAGAACGGCTGAGTTCCTTAGTAATTCAAACAAAGAATAATTTTGGTAATATTTATTCATAAACTTTGAAAACATTAGAGTCGCAGTTAGTTGAGAACCAGCTGTGAAATGAGACACCCCAGGTTGGGTTTCGAGGATATGAGGCCAAAAAGCCTCTCGAAATTTTTGGTTATTTTACTATACAGTCATTTGACGTGTATGGATTTTTTATGACTTTTTTACAAGGTTTTATTAGCTTTTCCTGTATTTACGTATATTGTATGTAACGAAATCTTTGAAGGCGATATTCGAGCATTGAACTTTTTTATAAGTATGTGACATTATCTTAACCAAAACCTTCATAAATTAAATGAATTTTTGAAAAAACAAAATAATGTGTGTATCTTTTGTGCAACATCCTCCATTTGATAAGGTAGCCGTAGATAGACGTTAAACTCACTATCAATTATTTTTATATTTTTTAGTTTTGTCTTTTACCAAAGCCTGTTTTTTATTTTTTAAATTCTCATTTGCCTATTTAACAGTATGCAGTATGCAGAGGCCTTTATCCTCCACAAATTCAGAGTCCATATAGCCAGTACTTATCGGCAAATAGACGGGGGCAATCGTTCGCCGACACCTTATCGTCAGCTAGTTAAGCGTTTCGCTGATTGGTGGATTGAGTTATAAATCTTGGTCGGCACGCGATCCATCCCTTGGAAGTTGGAACTTACTATTGTATACTGTATGTGTCGCTGTTAACACGCTATCAATTCGCTGTTTTGCATTTGTGGTAGGGGATATACAAAGTATTTGATTGTTTTTTAATTGTTTTTAATGATGTTAGAGATAAAGGATACGTAGAATTATAACTAAGTTTGATTTGTAATTAGATTGTATACAACTAGATATTAATATTTGTAATGATGGAGACTTCCAATCTAGATTTTTTTTTTCAAATCAGATAATCAGAATCTTGTAACCTTAATAAATATTACGGAAGCATTTTGAATTTTACTTTTAATTTATAAACAGTGGCATTCTTTTTCATCGGTTGGAACTAATTTTATTGGATTTGATGGCGGCGTGGTGGAACTCTTAAGCCCGTAACCACAGGACGGAAATGTATCGATCGGGAACAAACCGGACGGAAATGTATACGAGTATAAAATAGACACGCAGGAGACAAACATGCCTGCCGTATTCAAATCTGAGCAAATTCTACATTCTAATTTAACTTTATGATTGAATAGAAGTTGGCCCGGATTTGCCCTGGTGCAGATACTTTTTGAATCTAGACTGCATCAGCAACATATTATTTGACGTACTGATTGATTTATTTATAACTCAATACGACTGCCGTTCTGCTGCTTTTTCGTTTTTTTTTTATTGCTATGAATGGCGAGACGAGCATGCCGTTCGCCTGATGGTAAGCCATACGACTACTCAAGTACAGTAGCAAAACCAAACAACACCTTGAATTACAAAGCAATGCTTGGCATTCCACTGCGCTCGCCATCCTGAGACATAAGATGTTAAGTCTCAATATGTCCAGTAGTTACTCTGGCTACAATGCCCTTCAACCCGAAACACAAAAGTGCGTTTACACTGCTGTTTGATGGGAGAAATAGACACCCCGACATTTGTCCCGTCTCATTCTGTTTCATAACTCGTGCATGTAATCCTTTCCTCTTCTGTCCAATTCCATCCTTATGAGTTTGAAACAGTTATAAATATACTTGAAATTCTTGCTTATCCCACGGGAACACTACATAAAATAAATATAAAATATAAGTAAGGATAAAATGTAGTCCTTGTGTAAATCCAAGGTGTTAGCTACCTCCATACCAAATTTAAGCGAAATTGGATTAGCGGTTTCTGAGATAAGCGCGCACAAAGGCACGGACAAACATACTCGTATATGAGGGCGTGACAGACAAAATTTAAATATTACGGAAATTAAAATTATATTTAAAATACTAAAAATAAATGCTTAATTCTTTGTACCCACCCACACAATTACCATTAAACTTCATTAATGAGGTCTGTATCTATAAAGGGGAAGGACAAGGTATCAAAAATACCACCCACAATTCGCCGAGTTTATTTCTGTGTCAAGATGTTAGTCGCGTTCAAAATCTAGCCATAGGCAACTCGTGTTGTAGACAGCAAAACTCACATGAAATCGACCAACCGATTTGGAACGCCGAATCTCCCGGCTCAGCAAGTGAATATTAATATTGCCAACCAAAAATAAATATGAGAGAGAACCATAGTTATTTATTTACACAATATTTCCTATGTCGCAGTCATCAATATTCCCTTTCACGAGATAAACCAGCAAAGAGAACTGTATAACGTATTCAAAAAAGTACTCGCGCATGTTTAATCAAGGCTTTTTCATTCCGTAGTCCGTCTTTATCGACGTGTACAATGCAGTTGTAATATTTCACTCCGTAATACGTACAAACAGTTTCACGAGACGCACGGCCGATATTTTGCCAGCCGCTTCAATATGCCTGTCTGTATGGACAGCCCACCGGGGCTTTCTATCTAGATTGGAAATTCTCTGACCATGAATATCAATCGGTTTTAAAAATTCATTGTTTTGTACTGTGTTTTCATTTGATTGAAGTTTATTGACGATATCTGCCTATGTCATCTATTATAATCTATTCCAATATATTTATGAACTTCGAATTCTGGGATATTCACTAAGTCGGGATAGTTCAAAATGATTAGTATGTTATTTTTGTGAGACCGGTTCAAAGGCTCCTATCACAATTTTAAAGCCACGTATAGAGCATACGAGCCCTTAACTTACTTCGGTTTGTATAGTAAACTAAGGTCCAAGCCGAATATACCGCTGTTCCATATCTATTGGAGAAATAAAGTATCTTCAGACTTACAGCATTGCAAGACAATATGGCGTAATTGAATTACAACATCAGATATCAGACATCTCGTCTTTAGGAATCAACAATTTCAAAAAAGCTGAATGAAAATAAATACTATCTGTGCCATATTAATTTATCTAGTAATAAATATCCCGTAGTTATATAATTTAATGATGTTTGGTGTACAATTTGCTAATTCCATATTTTATAGGAATGAGTTTTAAATTCAAGTACTCACGTTTCCGACGCAAGTTAGATGAATTTATAAATAAGATATAATGCAAATACATAATCCTTGTTTTCATATACTAAATCAGTGGAAGGCACGTGAAATGATGTGCGTCGGTTACAAATTATTACTTATGTAAATATATGTACGTACTTAACATTTCAAAGATCCCTTAATATTCCCGTATAATGATGTGAAATGCGGTAGGCTTACGAATTGACACAAGGAAAGGGGAATATCTAAATATCACGATTGGCTTATAGACTTTATGAACAGCTTTTATACAAGCTTTGCATTGGAAATAAGTTATTTCTGTTGAAATCTATTTGAAGCATGCTGTGTTTTGATTGTTGTATTGATATTATTCCGCAACGAGCATTTCTTAATAAACTATGCATGAAACAATAAATACAATTTATTTACTTTTCAAGTACGCCATATATTTTTTATCATACTTAATTTCAACGAAAATAACAAAAGTGAAAGCCTGATGACATCTTAAACAAATGAAGTGCAATGTGTTCATTGAGATGATTAATTTCAACTCTCGCAATGAACACTAATGTGAACCATCTTTTTGCTTTCAGCGTAAACTGTCATAACATGTATTTTTAAAGAATTTTAACATAATTTTATTACTTTCGCCTGTATGTAACAAGTCAGATTAATTTTAAATTGTGCACACTTGTCATCATCATTGTAAAAACTGGTGACAGTGCAATAATTTAAGCCAGTAAAATGTTTTTTTTTGTAATCTTTCGCCCTCGGTGGTGTAGTTGTACAACAGTATAAGAACAAAGCTGAGATATCGGGTTCGAATCCCGGGTTAGGAATATTGGATTTTTCTATTAATTTATCAGGAAGGAGTCAAGAACTTGTGCCCGACATAACAGCAGGCTCGCCCCCATCACGCCGTGAGACGAAGCATGAAAGGCGAAATGTAGGTGTCCTAGTACCAGCTCTGCCTACTTCCTTCTGGGAAAAAGGCTTGATTTTATGTATGCATGTATGTAAATCGTAGAAATGGTAGGATTGGTCGCTTTCGAGGACTTTGCGGTCGCCGAGCACTTAAAGATGGGAATGCCTGTTCACATCACAACATTTATGGACAAATGATTTTCCTGTTGTGGTGAGGCAGGCTCTAACTCTGTCATATGTTAAGAAGCTAGTAACAGAACTCAACCTTTCTCTTTAAACAGATATTCTGAATCATATTATTTCTTCTATTTAAATCTATTGGTTATATTTGTATATTTATTTATCTATAAATGTATTTATGTACATATTTATAAATAGTAATATTTATATGAGCTTTTAATTAATTAATTTATTTTACACTGCCCTTTCTTTCTTTCTCCTTGTCATAAACCCATCCGATGGTTGTCTGGTAGTGTAATTTATAGTTTCATTGTCACTATTTTCTATTATATTTATTGTGTACAATAATCAATAAATAAATACATACATTGGGTCATTTGTGCGCCTATGCCTTAAATGAGATAACCGTTTCTACTAAACAATGAAACGTAAATACTGGTTTTAAAACCACGCTTTAGTAAAAAACCAAATGAAAAGAAATAAATAATTAATTGATAATGAATTTAAACTTTTATATGTGAGAAGTCAACATAAATACGATTTAACTTGTATGTCGTATTTGGCGTTTAAGTCAATTAAGAACCAACAAAAGTTCAAACGGACTATTACAAATGGCCGGCCACTACGATTTTATCCCATACTAGCGGTCCGGCCTTTCAAAATGGCGGCCAAATGATTATATTAACCAATCCGACCACTAAAAACGATTAATATTTCCTTGTATTTATTGTAGCAAAGTGAAAAATGTATAGCGTATGATCATAGCGTGATGACACGAAAATATTTTTTCAATTAGAACAAAACAAGGAACTACTGTTACTGAGATTATAGGTAACAAACAAACAAACTCTTTAGCTTTATATATTATTATAGATATTATATTAATGAGTATATTGTGTTAAAACAATGATAGGCCAAACTCAAGTACTTCTTCGTTACGAAAAGTATTATTTGGAAGTAAAATAAACATATATAAGAACCTTGAAGCAATGTCCGTCTCAAATGTCACAAAACAGCCAATAATGTTTTCTTATTTCAGTTATGGTTTTCTGACTTTGGGTATAATCATAATTATAGCCTTTGGACATATCGCTGTTTTTGCAGATCCAACAGCAATGTATTACCTACAATGTCGTGTGTCGATTTGTAAGACACTGTATGTGTATGTCCGACAAGGCTTACAAGTTAATGTTACAATTATGTATCGATCCCCTCTTTTTCTTATCTTTAGTATTTTGACTTAATTGGTAGTTGGACGATGTTAGATTTGTTGTATTATTATGTTTTTATCTCTTTTGATATATTGTGCAGGCACTTATTTATAAGGTACGATGGAATTGGTATATATTATTTCATAGTATAAAAGACCCTTCAAGGAGAATACCCATTCGTAGTATCGGTAAATAAATACTGCTTAAAATTCACTATAGCATTTTTATGGTTTGCCTTTAAACGTTTTCCTGTTTTATCCTGAGCGGCAGATTTTTATAAAATGATATTACAATCACATTTTACAATTTGTTTACTGTGCCGAATACAGTTTTTTTAGTGGACTTCAAGTTCATCTCTCCATGAACTCCGGGCCTGGGTCGCTATGATGTTTAAATTTATTGAAAATACCTATTTTTCCCTATACAAAAAGTAGCTTGCATTTTGGCACAAACATCTTCGTACCGATAAGTGTTAACTAAGTTTCACAGTAAAATGGCCATTCTCCTTTTATTGAAAAAAATAGTATAGAGACTGTGGCCAGTGTTAACCAGCCATTAAGATACTTTACACTTAACGTAAAGGGGCGATGAGCACAGTGCAGTCAGCAATCCTTATTAACAATAATTTGCGAATGGTGTAACTCCAAGTAGTAAGCAGGCGATATGCGTGTCTCGTTATTCTCTGTAGTAAAAATGATCCGTAAAGATATAAGTATAAGTCGCTCAGTTATATTAGCAGTCTATTCAGGTATTATAATACCTTAAACTCTAGCGTACGTCGCGAACATATTCTGTACCCATTGCACAATTGCACGGAGTTCTGCCATAACTGTCAACAGATTTCTCGAACACCAGATTTTTAATGATTGGATATTATTTTTAGCTGATCCTCCGGTGTCAGTGGGAACTCTACAAGGGGCAAGCGGGAATCACTATCTAGCCTACTAGTCAGGTATGCTTCCGAATAATAACTACTTCGATATTGAGGAATTTCCGAAATACCAGTTAGCATAACACAAATCTAACTACATGACACAAATATTTTAGTAAGCCCACACAGTTGTAAAAAACCGGCAACATAAAGAAAAAGTAGCCAACATAAAAATCAGTATCCACAGACTAAAAACAAGAAGTTGGCTAACTCTATATCTGTATTTGTATCAGTCCATATGTGCGTCCCACTGCAGGGCACGGGCCTCCTCTACAATCGAGAGTATGATTCAGAGTGGTTAAGCCATATAGTTTATAATCCACCACTCTGGCATAGTCCAGGTTGGTGGACTTTATATACGGAGGTAATTCTTGCAAATCGCTATGGTATACTGATCTCCTCACGATGTCTTCCTTCACCGTTATAGTAGTAGTGTAGTTGTTGTGTTAGTACATTTATACCGTAACTTTGAATACTCAATTTAATTTAGTTCCCTTACACCACGACCTTGTGAACCATAATAATATCATGCGCTATTGCTATTGCGTTGAACAATAATAAAATGACTAATTTTCGATCTGAGTACCTAATCGATTCTCCAGTGTAGGCTGCCCGGGGTCCATAGTATTCACCCCATTGTATACTGGTGGCACAAAGCCCCAAAGACGCAGTACACGCTGATGTAAAGCATTAAATTTGACTACACGATAATGCATACGTATCATAACTCTCCGTGGTCAATCGCAAGCCATTGTCGGGGCTTCGGCGTTATTCGATAACACAGAGTGGCAGACACTTTACAGGTATTGTGCCGTAAGCTCCAATAATACGGTGGCCATACGTTCCGCTACAATAGGATGAGTTACGGATATCGTTTACTGGGAAATATCACATTTCTATGGCACTTGCAAAGTTCTATTCATAAATGTACTTACTGTGTTCGTAGTCTAGATAATGCTACTGTTATCGATCGAAAATGTTATGTCCAGAGTATTGATAATGGAAATAATGCACGTTCTATCTGGAAGAATAGGAATTCTTGGATCATTGCTGCTATTTATGAGTTAGCAACTCTTTTTCAAATGCCAATAGATCATTATTTTCTTTGTTTGTTTGTCATGTCTAGATGTAAAGAGAAAAAAATAACCTAACGCTGACCGATAACCGTTATAAGGGGAAAATAATAGTAGCATATTTAGGGATTTTAGATTTTCTACAACATTAATTTTAGTACTTACTTTTTATCAGTTATTAATTTAATAAATTATTATTTTGAATTCAGTTTATTTTATTAAGTATTATCATATATATTTATGAAGCAGCAAACATGTCGAATTAATAATCTACTTTTACCTTATCCCTTATATTTAGATTTGAAATAAAGTAACAACAAATTCATGCTACATGGTAAGCATGGTGACGGATTAAAAAATTCCCTCGTTTCAAAATTTCTTATTTAGACGGCACGGTTTACCAAACTATAGCTTCAGGAACATTACAAGCTGTATAGTGGTTGTAATTTGTGGCCAAAGAGAATATAATAGTATTCTAATTATTCTATAGAGACTGAGAGGATGCCCCGTCCATGCTTCCATTAGTCTTGTCAATGACAAACTGTTTCAAAAAGGCTATTTTGCGTATCTCCGCATTGAATATTCCGTCAGCCACTTATGCAGGCGCATAAACTGAGCATCAATCTTTAAAAATAATAACTTTATTTAACATTATTCGAGTAATTTATACGGTTCTTTAACCAACTCCAGCATATAAGAAAGCTGTTTATCAAGAACTTTAAAAATACAATTGAAGTAAAGTTATAGAAAAGTGTATTTAAAATATCTGATTATGTAGATAATAAGATTTGAATTTCAGAAGTTGAAATTAGATAAATTATTATACATTTTATGCTGAAGTGTATTTTTAAATAATATATTTTTTGTAATAGTTATGAATTGTTTTTAGTCCTATATTTGTCAACGTTTTTCTAAGAAATGAGAAGCGCTACGACATTATAATGGCAACCTACGTATTTATAATATAAAAATAAATATCGTGTCACCAGGTATAGGTCCACATCTTTCGGTCAGTTGGCTGACATATAGCACGATAAATATTTTTGTAGGGCATGCACAAAATTAAAGCTGTACGATTCCAGACAAGTGTGTGATAATGACAGATCAATTAAGAAATGTCTTCATATTGTATTCCTAATTACTACGTACACAATGTGATTACTTGTAACAAATAAAAGTTGCGTAATTCTCGATTGCGTCTTATGTTAGTAACTTGACATTGCTATTACGTTTCATTAACAGAACAATACGTGTTACGTCTTAATTGAATCGTACCTATCAATATATTCTTATTATACTTTTTTGGCAAGACCTTGACCTCCGTCGTAATTAATACATTATAATATACTAAGGGCCTCGTTCACCACCCTAAAGTGAAGCGTGAAGTAAGCTAGTCATCAGTTGAAGTCACCCTCAACATCACGTGTCAATTTCACGACTCCCAAGTAACACTAATCCTATGATTACACTAATCATTACCTTACTGGTCGCATCATCTGCCAATTAGCGTATTTACTTGATGGTTAAAATCTCAACCTCCTTTATTATTATTTATCCTCACCTATTATTATGTATCCACAGGTATTTGTTTCGGGTCTGGGTGTTTATGAGACCGAAGAGTCTTTGTAGTTCCTGATACCCACGCCACAAGACTCGATCTTAGTGTGGGGTAAGGACTACGTATGTAATTGTTGGGTGTATTTATTTATTTAAGAAAAAAGTACGTTGACACTTCAGCGGGGGCAAGTCAGACTTTATACCATGGAATTATATAAAAAAGTACTTTCCTGCATGTTTGACGTAACGAATGATTCGTTCAATTTCCTGTGTCATACACTTAATCAGCATATACTCGTAGTTACTCGATACTTTGTTTTTACTTGTAAAATCGACGGAAGATACTTTTACTTAGCAATTAACGTTAATCAAAACGTAACTAATCAACGGGTTAATTGAAGATGGTGTAAGAGGCCCTAAGCAAAATAATAGGGATAATGTTACTTTTAAGACATTTTAGGACGTAAGTTTTGCCTCCCTGTTTGTTGTGCAAAGCATTTTTTTATTGCTATAAATGGCGAGACAAGCATGCCGTTCCCCTGATGGTAAGCGATATGAGCGCTCATGAAGAGTAGCAAAACCAAACAACACCCTGAATTACAAAGCAATGCTTGGCATTCCACTGCGCTTGCCATCCCGAGACACAAGATGTTAAGTCTCAGTATGTACAGTAGTTACTCTGGCTACAATATCCTTCAATCTGAAACACAACAGTATATTTACACTGCTGTTCGGCGGGAGAAATAGACATTGATATGGTACCTACCCAGGCGACCTCTCACGTATGAGAGGTCTCCACTAAAGTGTGTAATAAATACATATTGATCCTAATAAACAGGAGAATATACCCGATTTTTTTAAAAGCGTGGTCATATTTGCCGTTAGATCTTGATTTCGGTAACGTTTAAGGCCCTGTATCGTTCCAGATTTCCTATTGAATTCCGATATTGGCATTGCTATGGCGAGGCACAAGAGTATCCGCTCCAAATTGCTTTTCATTTCATTACCTTAAAGTAAATTGATTTGGTGCAGCAATAACCTGCCTACTAGCTGGGCTCTTTACTTACTTTGATTAATTACAAAATAAAGTTTTCTGTTTTTCTTCTTTTCTGTACATTTTAAGGGGAGGATTATTTGCAGGGTATGCTTGTAGTTTAATTTTAGATACAAGATTAAGTATAAAAATATTACATAAATACACGTATGTGAAATTATAATTAAATGCAATTATACAGAGAAACTTGAGTCTAAAATAATAAGTTCACACTATTGCTAACTTGGACAATTGAAGGAAAGTGCCTCTACCGTTATCTTACAGAGCACTGCCGTGAAACAACAGCTTTACTGTCACGTTTTATTCGCTTAGTGAGATTTCTTAAAGCTCACTTCTTTTTTCGTCCACCCATTGTCTGTCCATTTTTAGAAGCTGTATATGGCAGTAGCATTAAGTAACGATGCAAAATACCTTTTGGTTAAAATTTGAAGTACTTTAATGTTTATAAACGGTAGTAATCACCGTCTTACCTACTATTTCAGAACAAAAATGAAGTGGAAATCTTCAAAAATGAAGTGACTAAAAGAATCTAAGTACTAAATCTAGCTGTTGTTTATTTGTTGATTGTTGCGAAGAAGTAAGAACCGAGTTTCTAATAAATATGGAAGCAGGTGATAGCCCACGTTCACACCACGTTTTCCGGATAACTGATTCTAGTACTTTATTTATCCGCTTGTAGTGCAATACACGAAGCGCGTTCCTTGCATTTCAACGCGAGGCGTGACCAATGCACACGTGAGTATCCACGGAGCGGCACACTTATAAATAACTACGGCACGCAAGGACTGCAAGGGATTTGAAGGTAACTTATGCAATATATTCCTCGCGCATTCGTTATTTGATAGTGATAATATTCACTAGTGATATCTTTCATATTTAAAAATGAAAATTTTGATGTTGATATCTATGGAGTATACTTTTATTTTGGTAAAAATATTAGCAATTTGCGGCCTGCCTATTTGATAATTTATCCACTTTTGTATGAAATGTTTATAGGGTTCATAGTGGCCTTTTGTGTATCATCACGTTAATGATATGGGCTAAAATTTAAAAGTGGACTACAATATATCGTAAAACCTGGAACTCATTTCAAAATAATAAACAACTCAGTAATTATGTATTAAACATAACATCGACAATATTATATTTATGTCTATAATGAAGTTAGAAGTTCACAGTTCGCACAACTTTCGCAAACGTAAATTTACTTTTGTGGTACCTATATCTGGAGCCAACAAAGCAAAGCCTCAGGCTTTTGTTTCGAACACTTCAGATGCGGAACATTTTCAAAACCTCTGTAGTATTTGAAACACGGTACCAATGTTTTGCCTCCCAATACCGTAAACACAAAAAAGAGTTATGGGCTGTTTTTTATTTTTGAACCCTTGCTAACCCTGATGGCTTTTACAGCTGCGTCGAATGAGTTTGCGGTTTCGGCTTTAGAAATAGTTTTAAAGTGATTGTTTAAAGAGCTTCTTGAGTGTGATGTTTGTTGGGTTTTAAGAGACGTAAACAGTTCGTTAAATTACATTTTTTTGTTCGTAGCCTAATTATATTGTAGCAAAATATGTGTTCAAAAAGGGCTTAAAATTATAAAGACATTGGTTAAAGTTGTTAATTATGTAAGACGAGATAAGGTTGGAAAGGGTTATCGAGAATCAGCCTTTCCATCGAGGTTCGCTTGGATATTTTTGAAGTGGTATATAAACAAATAAATACACCCAATAGTCACAAACATAGTCTTGAACCCACACTAAGATAAATTCTTGTGTCTTGGGAATCAGAAACAATGAGTTTTTTTTTTTTATTTCAATGAATGGAAGAATGGAGAAGAGCATGCCATTTGCCTGATGCTAAGCGATACGATCGCAAATGAACAGTAGGAAAGCTATACAACACCGTGAATTATAAAGCAATGCTTGGCAATCCACCGCGCTCGCCATCCTGGGACATAAGATGTTAAGTCTCAGTTCAATAACTACTTTGGTTACAATGTTCTTCAACCCGAACACAATAGGGCATTTACACAGCTCTTTGGCGGGTGAAATAGACATTACGGTGGTAACTACCCAGGCGGTCCCTTTAATACGAGAAACCTGCCAGCAGTAAAATATAAATACACTAAACAATATATTATTACAAGTCAAGCAAATTATGACTACAGTGCGGTAGTAATTTTTAGACTTATTAAAAAACAAATAATTTAAATGTTTAAGCCAAACACAGCAACATCTAACAATGTGGTCAAAAATGTTTCTAACTTCTCAAGGACTTACAAATGAAGTAAAACATAACAGTGATTCGAGGGCCAAATGAGGGTTGTGTTGATAAGACCGGGTGTACATTCAAGTGTTTTCATTGTTAGACGCCGAACAAAGGGCCCGGCGTTGTTTGAAACGTGTTTTGTTCAAAATGGCCAACAGGCGACACTACAGACAACGACTGGGCCAATACAAGAACAAAGTGACGGATGTACCTACACGCTCCAGTGATGTTATTTAAATATTTTTAGATTCAGCATATTTGTACTGGTGATAGGTCTCTCATATGTAAGTGGCCGCCTGGGTAAGTACCACCCAATGTCCATTACTGCCTTCAAACAACAGTGTAAATGCACTATTGTGTTCCGGTTTGAAGAACATTGTAGTCAGAATTTACTGGACATATTGAGACTTAACATCTTATGTCTCAGGTTGGCGAGTGAAATGGAATGTCAAGCACTGCTTTGTTATTCGTAGTATTGTTTGGTTTTGCTACTGTCCATGAGCGGTCGTATCTCTTACCATCAGGCGAATGGTATGTAAGTTTCGCCATTCATTGCAATAAAAAAATATGCTGCGATGTTTGTGTCAAATAGTTACCTAAACCATCTGGTACCAACGGATACAATACTTGGATGGTATTGTGTCTACTATTGCGGTTAGTACTAGTAGTTGCAGGATATGGATAAAAAAATAATATATCGTTGTAATTTGACATATCGCGTATCAATACGCGACTCTTAGTATTGGACAAGTTATTCACACGCAGTTTTTCTAATGTTGGTTTTGTCTATGACTTTGAGTTGTTAGTGAATACTGAATATGTATAGCGGCATTGAAGTTTGGCTTTGTACCAGGCGTAAGGGTTGCACGATTATTTTTTAGTACACTACGCCTTCGAAGCCACGGGTGTAAATTAGCTATCGAATACAATAATTACAAGCAATATATATGTTATGGGCCAAGTGATTAATCGAGCATTATTCATAATGCCCGGGCATTATGAATAATGCAAAGTGCCTATTGGGCAGAGTGATGTAAAGCAAATTAAAATCAAAACAATGAGCCGAGGTGGTAGAATTTAGAATAGAGCAACACGAGGGGGTGGGTGGGGAGGAGTGGAGGGGGAGAGGGAGTGTCGCGCCTCCCCTGGTAACACTCCCATGAAAAGGTAACGCACCATTCCTGAGAAATATCTATTATAGCAACCTAACCCTTGAAACACTTGTTGTCAATACAAATTAGCTTATGCATCGTCTCCGGCGCTACGGGAAGTTCAGCCCCTTCGCCCTTGCGTAACAAAAGATAGGCACCAATGCTCACCTCCGCAGCTTCGGCTTGCTGGTCGCCTCCGGCGACCAGCCTCAGCCGCTACGGCTCGCACGGTTGCCTATCCTTCGTTACAGAGGGCGGGGGCTGCTCTCCCTCCGCGCCTCCGGCATTTTATATACACTCTAGGGTCGGTAACCAAAAGACTACGTGAAGTCGGGGTGTTCCGAGTCGGTTTTGGGGCACAGTCGACCTAACTGATCCATAAAGTGGGTACACTAATTTTCTTCTGAAGATAATGTTTCGGACGTTAAAAAACAACTAAACATAAGCAGATCAACCTTTCTAATTTATAGATCTATCGCAGATGCGACAATACGGCAGCGCACCACGTAAAAAATCACCTATTAATCACATTGCCCGATCATCATGTAGCCATATTCATAATGCCCGGGCATTATGAATACTGCCCGAATTAATCACTTGGCCCATAACATATACAGTACAAACCAGATAGAGTAGTAGTTTAGACAGCCTCCATGGTGCTGTTGGTTGGACGCCGGCTGTGAAACAAGAAGCCTAGACACCAAGACAAATGTTTGTATGAACTACAAGCATTTGTTTCGGGTCTGGGTGTTTGTGAAAAGTCTCTCGTAGTTCTTGACACCCACGACACAACACTCGATCTAAAGATCTTAGAGTGGGGTCAGGACTATGTGACTGTTGGGTGTACTTATTTACTAGAGTAGTACCTATACAACAAAACTCATGTTAGTTGCTCGTAATTTATGCTCGGCAAGACGATAGACATTTACCATATTTGAGATGGAAATAACCTCGAAAAAGTGCGTGACATTGGTAGTGTTACGCCCCATTTACACGGGAGAATTTCTCGCCCCGAAGATACTCGTATCGTAGGGTTATAAGATAGTGGCATCGTGTAAACTTTTGCCAGAACACGATAATCTTGTAGCAATTATCAATACAATAGCACGAGATTCACGCACTGAAAAAAGGCGCGAAACTCCCTCCGTATAAACGGGGTTTTACTTCTGCCTACCGGTTTAGGGATATAGGCTGAACTTATTCACGTTTGACTAACAGACTAGTTGTTTACGTAGCGGGTAAACCAGCGAATCGCACGGAGTTATTTGGTTCGTGTTTCATCATGCGTGCGGCTAAAGAATGGAATGCGTTGCCGGAATTTGTGTTTCAGTGCGCTATCATCTAGGGCTTTGGGGTCGTAGTGAATAGGCATAGCTCAGGTAGGCGTGTAACTAGGACTTTATTCTCACTGTCATCTGAGAATTATGTTAAAAGTCTGGATAATATGATTTAAAAAGTCAACTAAGATTTTACCTGCCAAATGTTTTTTTTACTCCTTCTTTAGTTAGAGAATCTCTACTGCTGAACATTGGTTTCAAACAAGAAATTTCAAGTTTGTTATAAGAATTTCTATAATAATATTAAAAACTCAAAGTCAAATAAACAAAACAAATACATAGTCTTTTGTCCAGACCCCACATATAGATTAATTAAGTTTTGTGTCGTAGGTAGGAAACTACGAGAGTTTTTGGTCTTACAAATAATCAGACCCGAGACACATGTTTGCGGACCTCAGAAAAATTGTCTTGGTACGAGGATCAAACCCGTGGCCTCTCTTCACAGCCAGCATCTAACCAACTACGCCACAGAAGCTTCAAGGTGTTAAGATTATACACCGAGTCGCATTATTATATCATATTGATACCGCAGATCTTCAATTAATTTAATTTAATTTAATTGCTAAGTTCATTATTCTATCGCTATTCGAAATATATTCTGGTGTCTCTAGCCATAGTTTCGCAATAAAAACGAGATGTATTTATAAACGCAATTTGTAAACATTTAAACGCAGTATTACAATCACCACATAAATTGCATTTCAGTAATTTGCATAATGGAAATAAAACGCTTTCGCAGTTGCAGTAGAAAGTAAATTATACTTTATTGAGAGCAAAGAGTTATATTCTTGTGCAAATTGGAGACTGATTGCGTTAATATTTTGTGAATTAATGTTTCGCACTGGAACGGGTCTAGAATTAAAATCAGCTGTCGGAATTGCAAACTGTTATGAATTTCAGGTGATGTTCCGCGTAATATGTTTAGTGTTTTACTATTTTGTAACTCGATTTGGAGAAATGCAGTCAGAGACTTCAATTCACAAAATAATATTTGAATCTCTGCAGATGTTTGTTAAGTGACGGACTCCTAGATGATGAATCAACATTTAGATTGAGTGCAATATAATCAATACTTAAATTCTTATACCCAACAGTAACATATATAGTCCTGACACCAAAGTAAAATCAATTAAGACTGATTTTAGAGTCACGCTGAATGCGCGCTGAGTGTCGGCGCTGACAGCTCAGCTCGTAGCTTACGGACGGGGGTCAGCGCTGACAGCCATAGAAGCTCATACATTTCAACTGACAGCGCCGACGATCAAGGCGCGGTCAGCGTGACTCTAAAATCAGCCTTAGTCTTGTATCTTGATCTTACTGTGGGGTAACTAGTGTGGGGTTTAGTAGTGTATATGTTACTGTTGGGTGTGTGTTGGTTAAGTCTTGTGTCGTGGATACGAATCAGAAACTGCGACATACTTTTCGGTCTCAGAAACACCCAGAACCGAGACAAATGTTTGTAGGCTTTATTATTTTAAAAGAGGAAAAATAATAAAATTTGAATACAATAATTGATGTGCAAAAAATATTTTTAATGGTTTTAAATGGTTTCCGTACTGCCCTAGAACTATATTTTGTTTATCGTACAACGTTTCTCTTATATTGGAATATATTTTGAAACTATTACTTTTTTTAAAAGCTTTAAATCCTAGCATACAATTTTGCGTGAAATAAACACAAGTTCATACTACGAGTATTATTTATTCTGTGATATGAAATCAAACTGTTTTTAAAACCGCACAAACGAACTCAGTATCAAATAAATAAAATAAATATGATAAATTCAAGAGAAAAAACCGCAAGCAATAACATTTCGCAAATCATAACTGTGTTTGTAATATTAAATTTCGAAGCGAAGTATCATTCAAAAATTGTCTGCCGCTGCCGCATAAACTTTGTCATGTTATGACATTCCACTGTACCGCTAGGTAAACGGCTTAAGAGGCGTCTCATAGCGTAATATTGCTTTTCACGACAAACTCATAAGCTTTACGATATCCACTTACTTAGATTTTATTACAAATCCGAGGTGAAGACGAATGCAGCGCCGCGGCAATAATATGAGCTATATTAAAATGTTAATATTAAAAATATCAGTAAGGCAATAAGTTTTGTACTTTATATAGTAGGCATTTTAATAATCCAGAGATATACTTTTAAGATATTTTCATTCGTTAGGGGACGTGACTTACAAATAAAATATTAGAGGTCCCAGACACGCCTCTCACTATTCAAAGAATATCAACCACTTCGCAATAAAACCCTGAGTATCCTGTACAAAAAAATCTAGGTATGTGAGGTCCAGCAACCTAAAACTAGACTAGACTAAAGCCTGAACCTATCTCAATGAAAGGGTTGTAGAGGGGCTCCCAGCGCTGCAGTATAATGTATAGATACACTATTATTATCATTCTAAGCGGCTTATCACACTTGGTAAATGCATTACAATTTCGAATTTATGCAGTATTATGGCTAGTGCGATGCTAAATATAGCCCCTGGCGAGTATTAAGCGTCCAAAACTGAATGAATGGTACGCCCCAGCTTGGAATTTAGAAGTTCTATCGTGAAATATCTGTTTAGTAAGGACATGTGGTACATAGAGGTTTACTAGGTCTAATAATACTTATAACAAACAACCTTAATGTAGTAGATTGTAAGAAATTTAGCTTAATGTTAGAAAATCTTTAGCCGGTTTTCCGCGAAAAGTACCTGTTGGGTATAATTATATAAATGAGAAAGTTTGTATTATTTATGTATGTTTGCTCGATGTGGAATATTCCATTATGACTGATGAAAAAATGACCTAAATGAAAAAAAAATGAACTAAGAAATTAAGATATACAAAACACACGAACGAGGCCGCGGGATTATGCCAGCATAAATAAATTAGTAATTTTATGAAAGATTTCAACCAATTAATATTATTATGTTGATACTCAACATGGTTTCATCACAATTAATGTTCCGCAACTATTTAACCTCATATTGATTAAATTGAAATACCTATATGTTACATTTTCTGTATTGGTGAATTCATACAAAATTAGGTCACAAATATTTACATAATTAAGTTATACCCTCTATACATATACAATTATTATATATTTTATAATAATACGAAAAGCTACGACCTGACTTTCAGCGAAGACTTGACGTAGGTGGTAAAACTAATGTGGTATTTCCATATGGTTAACCCTATTCGCCTTTAGTCAAAGAAAGCCATTCTAAAGCATTCAATTATATCGTAAGCCAGAGGGCTTTCTAAGGTTTACTGTGGATCATTCTAAGTAGGTACATTTTATTCCAGAATTTCGTCCCTTTACGAAAATCTCGGCCTTTGTAAATCCTTTGCAAACGTATTTAATACTTCGCATCATAAATAACATAAATAAATACTTTTGACGACTATTTTTTTTATGTACAAATTCGAAATTAATTCTAAAATGTTGGAATTGTAAACTGACTCAATATGTTTGTCATCTAATTGGAGCCGACATGTAGTTTATGGAGTTACACATAGGATGATAAATGAATACACCCAACAGTCACATGCATAGTCCTGAGCCCACACTAATATCCAGCCTTGCGTCGTGGGTATCAGAATCTACGAGAGACTTTTCGGTCTCACAAACACCAATACTCGAAACAAATACTAATAGACTCCTCACAATGACCCACGCCATTGGATCGCTTTTTAGGTATCTATAGTCTGAGTATTGTTACATTTCTGTTGTTTGTTTTTATTTATTGCAATGAATGGCGTGACGAGCCTGCCGTTCGCCTGATGGTAAGCGACAGGACTGCTCATAAACAGTAGCAAAACCAAACACCTTGAATTACAAAGCAATGCTTGGCATTCCCCTGCGCTGGCCTCTTGAGACATAAGATTTTAAGTCTCAACATGTCCAGTCGTTACTCTGGCTACAAAGAAACACAACATTGCATTTACACTGCTGTTTGGCGAGAGAAATAGACATTGCAGTGATACCTACCCAGGCGGCCTCTCACTTATGAGTGCCTTCTACCGGTACATAGTACCTACAGAAACATGTAACTATTTGTAATTCACCAAACCTCACAAGGATAGCTTTATGATTGGACAAAAATTAAATAAAGGATGGTAGGTAGTTTGTGGTATGAGGGGCCTTACTATTGAGGATGCCGAAGGTCGTTGAAATGGAGGAGAATAAGCCGAAAGGTGAATCCTGGCACCGGTCGGGATAACGACAGGAAGAAAGGAAATTAATATATCTATTCATGGTCTAACCCCCGTCAATCGTATGGGCTGAAGCAGATACAGTATAGCTAAAATGGGCTTAAAAACCGACATCAACGACTTTAGAACACAGAAAAGAGATAAAAACAATAATTCAACAGTCAACCAGATTATATTTACTTTCAAGGCTTCGCTGGTATTATAAACATTGGTTGAATTGGTCTTTGTTATCCCTAAACTTTTGATTGCGCTGTATCGAGCTTAACTTTTCAAGTATTTAGCAGGAAGAAGGATGTAAGAAATGTATCATAATAGGCCGAATCTTACAAAATATAATAAAATAATATTAGGTAACTGCTGAGGAGGGGTGTACCCTAAGATTAACAACTGTTTTGGGCATAGTCTATCACACTGACTTGGAGAAGATTTTTACCTATTTATCTTTCAGTCTTATAGAGATCTTTTAAGCACGCAAATTATCTCACAATGCTCACTTTCCAGTTACACAGATCTTATTTTAAATCACTACCAAAATAAACATAACTTTAAAAAAAGAGAGCTCTGAGCCTTGGGCCCGAGCTTAAGAAGGCTGCTCCATTACCAATAAGACTATCCCTTATTCATGTTGATATTAGTTACAATCTTTGCGATATATCTACAAAGAAATGAAGGTAACAACAAATTTATAATTTATTGCTATCTCTGTCACTCTTATTCATTCACGCTATATTCCTTGTAGTACTACTGGGATCCCGCGATCCTGTTTGGTACATATTCTTTCTGTATTTGTATTAAATCATATCAACGACCCTCTGCAATTCACGGGCCTCCTCGAGAGTCGAGAGAAAATCGAGAGTACGATTGAAAGAGGTTACGCCATAAAGTCCACCACGCTGGCCTTGTGCGGGCTGGGGGACTTCACCTGCATAGAAATGATACATTTTAAGGTAGCACAATTTTGTTCATGCTGTCCACTCCAGTATAACCTGAATGATATTTAATAAAGTATAATTATAATCGATGTATTTTATTTTACTAACGCTCTACAAATTTCTTGGAATATGGCTTCAAAGGTCAGATTTAACCATTTCTATATAAATATAAAACGAAGAGTACTTTTCGCCGAATTATGTTTCTTTTCACAGATAAACTGAATTTATTGATTATACGAAATCAAATGTATAACAAGCAACTTTGAATACGATGATGTAGCATTAGATTTGTATTTTATGATTTAAGTTTGTTTGACATGGCCTATATGGTATTACTTATAATCGTTTTTTCAACTGTTTAATATTTTTCGTCATTTATTTTACAGTTTTTGATTAAATCGTTAAAAAAGAAAATGAACTCTTCAAGGACACTTGAATACTCAAATAAATGCTTGTATGCGATAAAGCAAGCATTCAGTATACAACCTAATTAATCAAAGGAAATTACATTTATTATGTTTTGTATGTACATGATTGAAAACATTTTAAACACCGCGCTTATACGAGTTCCCAATTATTATATTTGGGGTCGGTGTGTTCATTTTAGGAAAAACAAACAAACGAATTTGATGATTTATTATAAATAAACATCCCATGTTTACTCTATGTCATGTATAATGGAATCCAATATATATTTTTAATTTTGACTTTGCAAAGTGATTGCACTGAATCTGATATATGCGATATTGTCTAGACAGAGTATCGATCTTATCACTCTAAGTAATTTCTTCCAGACAACCTTTGGGTGGATATTAAAATAGGAAAATGAGAGGGCAGTCTAAGGTGTATATAAAATAATAATATTAACTTTATATACACCTTACCTTATTCCATATACAAGATATTCGTCAGCTACGCCTAGTAGTCTGTAATCTTTTTTTTTTAAAGACGACAGTGTTCGTGCCCGTCTTACCTCAACTAGAAGTGAATTCCACAGTCGGACAACTTGGATTTTTTTTATTGCTTTGAATGGCGAAACGAGCCTGCCATTCGCCTAATGGTAAGCGATACTACTGCTTATGAACAGTAGCAAAACAAAACAGCACAAAGCAATGCTTAGCATTCCACTGCGCTCGCCATCCTGAGACATAAGATGTTAAGTCTCAATATGTCTAGTAGTTACTCCGGCTACAATATTCTTCAAACCTAAACACAGCAGTGCATTTACACTGCTGTTTGACGAGAGAAATAGACATTGGGTTGGTACCTACCCAGGTGACCTTTCACATATTAGAGACCTACCACCAGTAAATGGGCATTGGAGGAGGCCTATATTTAGTGGCCTTTCTGGGACTGAACAAACACAAGGTATCGATACAATAATGCTATTTGACTACTCCTTTACGCACAATAATTCAGCCGGTAAACTGTTCCATAACCAATGGTATGACAAAAATATTAACTGGCAAATATACTGGTTCGGGAACCGAGTCGAGATGGTAATGATCTTTAAGCTGTAGAATCGTTAGCTAGATTCTTATACGTGTTATATTTTACCGCAAATAAAAATGAAAAGGAATTCACGCACTTATCAAATAGTAAATGGGATGCCGTGTTATTAAATAAAATATATTATGATACATGAGACTCATGATTAATTCATCAGTCTCCTGGCAGTATAAGGGACTAATTACACTTATTCAGCCGTATTTAGTGTTTGTCTACAAACGCTAATGCTGAATGGATATGCGTATGCATACGTGCAGGTTTCGCAACAAACTAATATAAAATGAAGGTAACTTTGTTTTCATGCGGCGCATTCTAATCAGTTCTCATTGCTGTGTTACGATGTTCAGCACTAGGCATTCTGCAAGCCTTAGGATCATGATGCTTTATAAGACTGATAGAAGCAGAACTGAAGAAGTCTAATCGTAGTCTACCAGCAAAACATGAAAGAAGCTGAATATTTTATAGCCTTCGCAAGCAGACGAGCATGGGGCCTGCCTGATGGTAAGCGGCCAACGAAGCTAATGGATCTTCGGAATGCCAGGGGTTTAAGACAATAAAGTCACTGCCTGCCGTAAGGAAAGTAATTGCTGTAAGTGTCGCGTAGTTTCCAGTGGTAGTGTAAGCTCATTGAGTTTGTTTCGCCGGGTCTTCTCAGGAATGGCCGCGTTAGGTAACAATAAACCGCTACGCACCGTTTTAATACTCACGGTCCACTAATTAATGTAATTTAATTTGATTAACGTAAATTATGTATTTCTTTGAAAACAAAATATCATAAAATAGGAAAAAATATTTTTAAATAAATAAATAAAATTAATAACTAAACTAAATTAAGAACTTAATGTTATAAATAATATGTAAGTATAGAACATATTTTGTATATAGAGATTAAGTGTTATTGTATTCACTTGTCATAAGTGCTCTTTAATTGACCAATAAATACATTCATTTCATTTTTCATTTCTTCCTTTAAAGATTAACAGGTTAGGGTACATCGAAGCAGAGTACAGGAAGTTCATTCCTGTCCTTGCTCGTGCGTGGTAAAAAAGAAAGCTGGAAACGTACCGTCCGGGAATCACTCTCTGAATAGAAAGACTGAATTTATAATATAAAATAATCAACTTACATATATGTTATTTTGGGAAACACAAACAACAATAAAAATATTAGTAAATTGTGTTTGGGATATCAAACCCATGTACTACGAAATCTGTAGCCGAACCAACTTATATTTAAAGATAGTCATTAGTGAGTCGACGAGGTTATAATGGGAGTTGGTGACCGGATGCGTTTAGACGGGCCGATCGGCTTAGTTTTCAAACATTAGCGACCCTTGGTGCCATTACTCCGATAACACGAGGGGTTACGCACCGTTCCATTCGAATCTATGAAAATAAAATATATATTTGTATTTTCGGAAATTTTGTTTAACCTGTTTCAAATAATGTTGTGTTTATCATTATAATTCCTTTCATTTACCTCAATTTTAGACTGCTAAAATAATTACTCTTCGTTTTGTCTTTGTGCTGCTGACGGGATAATGATATTATTAAAACTTCACTATAAATAGTACCTAATTAAGTTAACTTGAAAGAATTACTAAGCGAATTTGATAGCTTAAGAATCTGTAGTAAGGTTATTACCCGCCTAGTTAAGCGCGTTTGTTTTTTAAAGCGCACTACGCATCAAAACTGTATCGGCAATTTTTGTCGGCGGGCTATTCCATGACGGAAAATTTTGCCGTTGGTATGTTAGTGGTTCGAGGAGCTTTTAATGACGGTGAGTGTCGCTAGGCAACTGAGCTGAGCGCTTGCGTCGCCGCCATGTCGCCAACATGTAGGCGGGCCACACGTGCGAGTGCTCCTTGCCGACATGATCCTGTGTTTATAGGTCGTCGGTCTATGTGGGCGGGCTTTGTTGCCGGGCCGGCGGCTTTCGTGTGCGGTACGCCTTAGATTAACACAATGATTGAGACTGTTATTAAACCTATAAGCTAGGTCTACACGATAATATTTTAACCTACAACAAAACACACAGCCAGGTCGCTGCCTGCCTTTCGATGGGCAGAACCCTGGCTTTGTTAGACCCCTGGCACTGCAAAGGTCCATGAGCAGCGGTGACCGCTTACCATCAGGCGGGTCGTATGTTCGTCTGCCTACTGTTGGTTTCATAAATAGACAAAATAATATATATTATTTTGTATAAAGAGATTAAATCTACAATAAACATACTTACTGAATATAAGGTATAAATATATATATTAACAAAAGAAAACACAAAAGATTTAAGAAGAATACAAAAAATCTCTATAATAGGCACATAGTTCATTTTACGTGTATAAAATTGTAGATTTATTGCATTCAAACAACCGCAGAGGCTTATTGAATGAATGGAGAGGTGAAGTCATACTAACCATTGGCGTCTCACTAATTAAAATACCAGGGAATATCAAGCGAGGTACTTTTCACAAAGTCGACCATTCATAAAATTATTATTGCTAATAACCAATCGTCTTATAAATTTCCCTAAAATACCCGAAAATATTAATAAATGCATCGAAGTTAAAACGATAATATTTGCTCGATCGTTTTCAAAATAAATAGAGGGCTTAAGAAATTCAGGTTATCGAATATTTCGTAAAACGATACTTATTTCCTGTCGACTTTTGTTCTGGACACCTATTATGTGCCTTTTAACAGGCTATCATCGAGATGAAAGGGGTGCTAAAGGCACTTAAATAGGAACTTTGTTACACGCGGGTATCGTTTTGCTACGGACATGGACTTTCGTGAAAAACATACACGGTTTTTTTCCTCAGAATATTGAAATTTGAACAGGAGATTCAAAATAATGAATATATTAGTAAAATAAAAAAATCAAAATATTCAATAGTTTTGTCTGTCACAAAACAAAATAGATGTTGATCATAATTTGATCATTATAATAATAATTTGATTGCCTCGGTGGCGTATTTGTACTACAGTACGGTTACAAAGCTGAGGTCTCGGGTTCGAATCCCGGGTCGAGAAAAATGATATTGGATTTTTCTATTCATCATCAGCCTGGAGTCAGGAATTTGTAACCGATATGGGGATAGGCTCGCCTCCCTTATTACATCGTGGAACGTAATATATAGGTGAAATTTAGGTATCCTAGCACCTCTGCCTACTCCTTCTGGGAAAAAAGCGTGAGTTTATTTAGGTAATCTAGGTAACAAACATTTTTTTTTACTTAAATCTTAGAAAAAGATATGTCTATACTAGGATAGCCCTGTACAATAAACAAGAGATTGATTTTGTAATGAAATAAATGAGTTATTACGTGTTACTTTGAATACTTTTCAACCATTCGTTAATTAATATTGTTTTCAGTTCAATAAAAACAAATGTAAGGTGTTTGAATAATAAACAATAAGTTTTTTTGAATGGTAAGTTTTTTGTATACCCAATACAACAAAAAGCAATTTCTATACTGTGCCCTCCAATTATACGTTAGAATAAAATATATTGCACAAAATTTGTCCCTATTCTGAAAATAATATTGACAATACGTGATGCACACCATTATTCTAAAGTAGTCAATATAGAGGCGGAAATTTTTATAGCGTTTCTGAATTTGATTCCCCACATCCAATATCTTTTGTTCGTCCTTCGCTATCCGTCATTTCCTATTGTCTGCATCACGTACAACATAGAAAAATGTTATTGCCTGTACGTAGTATTCAATTTAAGTTTATTTACATCAAAATTATAAAAAGTTTTCGTTAAGAGAGATGTAAAGATAAGGTCGTAAAGACAGTTTTAATAAGCTAATTATCTTTTAAGATTGTTTGCTTTTTTATTGCAATTAGTGGCGAGACGAGCATACCGTCCGCCGGATGTTAAGCGATACGACCGCCCATAATACCACTCACAGGTAGCAAAACCAAATACCTCCCTGAATTAAAAAGCAATGCTTGGCATTCCACTGCACTCGCCTTAAGTTAAGTATCAATATGTCCAGTAGTTACATTCGTTACAAAGTTCTTCAAACTGAACCACAACAGTGCATTTACACTGCTGTTTGCCGGGAGAAATTGACATAGCGGCCTACCATTAGTAAATGCCTTATGCCACTGCCATGCTACCACTGCTAAATGTAGGTATGTTGTAAAACATTATTAGCTCATAATATATGTATAACTTTAGTTTCCTTTTGTTTTCCACATTTCATACATTCGAAACAATTTAACACAGGGAATGGCGAATAAGGCAAACTTTATTAATATCCTAAAGAGGTAAACTGTTCGACAATGAAGCGTATTTGTAGCCGCGTGTGCCGAACTTTTTGTTTACACTTACGGTTGATTTTCTCGCGTAAAGTTACAGTATACGTAGCAAACGAAGTTATTTGGCTCGGCAGTCTTGACACTGAAATATGACGGCAATTTTCAAGCTGCCAAATATATCTAGCTACTGTTAGCCGAAACTCAGTCAATCCTACTGTTTGTCGATCAACCCGCGTCGAATCCGGTGAAATTGAAAATGTTATTCGATTCCGAGGTTAGAATTTATTGTTGTCGACTTTTTATTTTCACGCAGAAAATATTGCTTCAAGATTCGGCTGTGTACAATATATTTTTGCGTAAGACGTGACACTAATTGGAAAGCGTACAGAGTTTAAAAGGACATTAAGGTTCGTTGACACGCGTTCACAAAAATATATTTTAATTACACAGAACATTAACGTCAAACCCACATCAGGAAACGCGCAGGCACGCAGTCCTTTGCCATTTTTCGCAATTTCATTATTCATAATAAGCACAACACATCTTGCCTGGATTATTTTGTCCCATCAGAATGTCTGTAGTAAAACTAGCGAGCCAAGTTAAAATAATTAATCAGCCAATTTATATATCAAGCAACGTTCCAAATGCCAATTACATTTCTGTATCAATTACATAAAATTACATTTGAGCAAATGTGTAGATACTCATAAGCAGGCTGTATTGTACGAATATTTTACTGTGTACCAGAATCAATTCTGCAAAATGATAATTTTATTCATTGAGTTCCCGCTAGAATCGTATCGCTTACTTTGTCCGTGATTTGGTTCAGAAATATTTTATGAAACCGGTCGCTTGCACATGATACTAATGTTGGGTTTACCAGTGCTGTGCAACAAACGAGTGATGAAGGACATTAAGATCTCTTTGTTCTAACAGAACTCACAATTAATTGCCACTTTGTCTTTTTTCCATTGCTCTCATTAGTTACTTTGTAGGAGGCCATTTTACCAAACAATCCGCTGGCAATCTTCCATTTAATAAATATGTACATACAATTAACTTTATTGTTTAATTTAGAACGAGAAAGGGTACGAAAATTTTGCCAATAACTACACAAAGCTATGGCCAATAAATATTGAGGGAAGTTTACTAGTTGAACCACGACCAGATATTAGTATTTTTTAATCTGTAGTTATAAACATACATACATAAACTCACGCCTTTTTCCCAGAAGGGTAGGCAGAGGTGCAACCATGGCACTCACGCGTCGCCGTGTATTTTCTGTCCCATGATGTGGTAGGGAGCCTATTGCCATCTGTATCTGTATCAGCCCATATACGTCCCACTGCAGGGCACGGGCCGCTGGCCTAGTGCGGGTTGGCGGACTTACATTTTTTTTTAAACTGTCCTGGCATAATGGCGGCATTGCACCTGATGGAAAGTGCCAATGCCGCCCAGGCAGAGTATCCATTGGTATCGGACGGCAGTCCCATGCCAATGGAAACAATTATGCCGGCCTGCTAAGGTGCCTCTTCACACCGCGGCGGAAGGACCCAGGATAGAACATACCATAGAAATTCATATAAACCGCTATGGTATGCAGGTTTCCTCACGATGTTTTCCTTCACCATTTTAGTGCGTGGTGATTGACTATCAATACACACATGACTCCGAAAAGTCAGAGGTGTGCCCTGGGATTTGAACCCGCGACCACCGTTAACATGTTGGCAGCCGCGTCTGGTACGTTTACCAACAGGCCACCACGCACTATTGCCATATGTATTTATATTAATCCAATTGTCTATGTATTTATATTCTGTATGTAATTTTTCCGCATATCAGAAGGCTTAAGTCTTAATATGAAAATATATTAGTGGTGCAGACTTTCTTATATAAATAGTATGAATAATAGTTTTATCTCTACGGAATTTATCATTCAACTTTTTTATCTTTATTTAATATTTCAAGACTAACCTATAATTTATCAAAGTGCGCTCAAAGATACCTGGTTTAAGAGCAGAAGAGTTATAAATATCAGAGGATGCAGTTATTTTCTGGCTGGCGCTGTCGAAATTGATAATGTTATGTATGAACGTTTCCTAGTACAATTGACTCGATAAACAGGGCCATCAATAATAGTAACCTCAACGGGAATATAAAGTACGCATGTACGTGACTAGGTACATGCCCCAACTAAAATCCAACCCGAATCACGTTTTTGAATAATATCAATCATCGCTCTTCCAGTCGTCTGCAGTGTGCTCGCGTCGGATCGAGATTTCACTCATTTTCCTTTCGGCTGAAACTAAAAAATAGACTGCCTTTACGAAAAATTTTCTCAAATCTAAAGGAAAAATGTTTGGCTCTATTATTTTAAAACGTTTTGCCACGTTAAAATCATATTAAAAATAATATGGTCCCGAAATTAATTCCTCGACTAATAAATATATCGCACCTTGTTATAATATATGCCTCGCTAACATGCAAGTTTTCTCGTTATTTCTTTACAAAGCTGGCCAAATTAACGCGGTGTTTTTTGAGATATTTTTGACGAAAAATCTAAATTTACAGTTAAATAGAAAGTTTTTTGTTTGATTTATTACTTTTCATACTACTAGCCTATATACGTCCCACTGCAGGACATGGGCCTCCTCTACAGTCACTACTTCACTACTTTTCATTAATTTTACTCAAATCCAAAGTGGGATTACAAAAATATACGTAAATGGGTAAAAATGATGCATCCGTACCGTACATACCATTCGTATGAAGTATGAAGACATTTTTTGAACTGTAGATGTAGGAGAAAAACGCATATAACTTATTGGAGTTATGTGGACGGCTAATATTTATTTTTAAAACAACATCATCAAAACAACAGACGAATAAGTCTGTCTAGAAACTTGAGTGCAATAAATGTAAAGCATTCTATATTTTATTAGGTCGAAAATGCTCTAGAATAATTTTAAAAGATATGTAGGATTGCGTGACTACAGGTGTTAGAATCTACGTCCACGAATCCAATTAGTGTATTCTTCGAATTCGTCAGCTCGATAATAGCTTAGACGGGGAAGTAAACTAATTCAGCAATTGTTAAAAAGAAAAACATAATTAACAACCACAATAAACCACATTTTTATGATATTGGCCAACTCGCGAGAAAAACGTAGTGGAAGGCCGTCTCAATTGAACTCCTAGTGATGCGCTGAGCAGTGCGCGAACCATAATTACTCATACATTTATGACTGCCTCGGCCTGGCCTGCCTGGCGCAGTTATCCTATTGCAAAACTGAGGTCTCTGGTTTGAATCCCGGGTCGGGCAAAGTGATATTAGATTCTTCTATCCATTATCAACCCGGAGATTAGCTCGCACCTATCATATTGTGGAATGGAACACATAAAACTAAACGTGGTTGTCCTGGTAGCACCTTTCCCTAACCTTTTTAGTAAATTACTTTATATGTATGTATGTGTATGAAAATGATAAACAAAGTCATGCCAAAGCCGTAAATTTTATTATTTTTTAATACCTAAACTATTTAAATTAAAATGTCGAGGGGAAAATTAATTTCAATAATATTTTTATAAAATTCCTCAGACCAAAATTATTCCTTTGGGAGACATTCTTGATAAAATATTATTACAAAATTTTGTCAGTCTTACAACTTATGACAAAGTTGTTTATTAAAATACCCAACGTAGCATTTTCTTAGAATTATTTAAATTTAAAACCACAGAAATAGATTAATTGTAATTGGGTATGACATAATAAAATTTATTTATTTTAATTTTGTGGTAGAATATAGTTGTAAAATATGATTCAGCTAATTTAATGAAAATTTTGGAGTCAAAATATTCCTGTATTTTTTTGAAGAACATATAAAACATAACATAAACTCACGCCTTTTTCCCAGAAGGGGTAGGCGGAGGTGCCTGGACACCTACATTTCGCTTTGTATATTCCGTCCCACGATGTGATAGGTGGCGAGCCTATCGCCATATCGGGTACAAATTCCTGACTCCGGACTGATAATGAATAGAAAAATTCAATATCACTTTGCCCGACTCGGGATTTGAACCCGAGACCTCAGCTTTGCAAGCGTATCTTAGTACAACTACGCCACCGAGGCAGTCAGGCATAAAATTAAAATAAAACCAAAATATATGTAGGTAAATAATTATTCGAAGGATTTTATAGCGATCTGTTGGAATCAGCATCCAGTGGTACATTTATTATATCACCTGTTTGCGTTATGGATGGTAAATCGCTAAGCCTGCACAGGCGAAGATGTTTCCTTCGTGCTATGAGAAATGCCTGCTAGTGTATTTAACTTCTAAGTATTTCTTTATTTCTGATTGGTCTTTATAGTAAAATACCAAGATTATTTAAAAAGCTCGTTAAGTGACCTTATGCCTTATTAGCGTAAGTCACTAAAAAGTAACAGCACATTCAAGACTTTTTTTTTGTCCGAGGAAATATAATACTAACTATAACATGTAATTTTCCATAAGGGCTTATGCCGTTGTTAAGTATATGACTTCAGTTATAAACTTATTTATTTTAAAAGGAATATGTAACAAAACATAAATTGTATGCGCGAATGGTTAACAAAGCAATTGTTTTCTTTTAGTTGCATGAATGCTTTTCTTGCACGTTTGTAACAAAGCAAAAATGATATTTGTAGTAAATTAAAGATAGTATTAATTTCTTTTTTTTCTGTAACCCTTCACTTATATCTTGACTTTACTATACCTTTTTGATTTTAGCACCATTTATTACACCCAAACACGTACTCAAACTAGGTAGGCATAATAAAATTTAATAGTTTATCCAGCCAAGGAAACGACCACCGGCAATCTCCCAGGGGGCGAACATTTTGACCGTAATCAGGCTAATGGCCAAACCCCATGTCCGATCTGCACAAGAGCTTCTATTCAACTGACACTTTAACAACCTTATTTTGTTTACATTGCCCTCAGTAGCTACTTAAGAACGGCGAAGTGTTACTTTAAGTCATTAATATAAAGCGATCTTGCTTTTCAGCTACTTCTCATTAGCATTGAACGAAACGTGGTCGAGGGGGATTAAGTAGTCTGGCTGTGACGTCACGGGGCCAGGTGTACGCTTTAATGAATGTAAAACTGCATTATAATTGTAAAACAGCAATGTGTCTAGTCTGTTTGTAATTGCTGAATTAAAATGATGATGTAGTGGGTATTTTGCGTTCCTTTCTGTTTACTTTATTTTTATAACTTTTTACATACTTTGTAAATATGCAGTTTGCAGAATTAATGCCCAAGGGATTCTCCACTAAAATAAGGTGCCGGGTTTGGCAGTACATACAAATCAAGAAATAACATATACTGACTGCTCGCCCAACTTAAATTTTATTTGAAACTTACCATTAACTAACATGAATAAAAAATACATGAACTAACCAGTAACGGGTTGTGAAAGTTTTTAAATTTCACAAATTCTGACATTGTTTAATTTTACGTAGTTGTAAATCCAGTGTTCACATCCTTTATGTTTCCTTAACAACCACACGTACTGCTGATTCTAACATTTTTTTTTTACTGTAGCTGGTCACAACGCGTCCAATATATAATTCATCATTATGAAAGTTCCCTAAGCCAAATATTACAGAAAAAAAAACTATTGATAAATACATTTAAATAATGATGAGAGTGTTGCAGATTTATCTTCGTATAAATATTGATAATTCACTTGTACAATATACTAAGACTAAAATTCGCTAGTCCACGTTTTATATCCTGCTTTTATAGTTGGTCAAAATAGAGCGTAATAGTATAAATATATTTTTTAAACCACGTATTACGTACCAGAAAGGTCCTGATACAGTAAAACAACGCTATGATTTATTGCGGTTGTGCAAAACAAACAACGTGAGAATGGCAAAATCATGTAACTTAATCAATAAAAAACCTTTCTGTATAAAAATACAATAGCGCAAAGTATCGAGTTAAAAAAATAACAACTATTAACTTTTTGTTAAAAGATATCACAACAATTTTACAGCTTTACTGAGTTTGATTTACTAATAAAATGTGAGGTCATTCGATATCCGTCGATTTTATACTGAATATATTTGGGTATATTTGCTGGGCTGGCCTGAATGGCTGTATTTGTTTTGTTGTGAGGTTAATTATTTTGTATGGATCCTATTGACCTACATTGTGTATAAAACGTTGTTTATTATTTATTTGTTGCTTCACTTCACACCATTGAAAATAGTTCAAAATTCTGTTTTATGGATAATTTTATAAGAGTGATGACTTATATTCTCGTTGTGGTATAGGCTCACACACAGAACAGTTGAATATGGTTAGAAAGGCAATAGCCTTCAAATTATATGAAAACTAGCGTCATCGTTTCCGAAACACAAAACCTCCACAAATCCAATATAGTAAAGCTTGCAATAGTTGATTTAAAGTATCGACAAAATTATGGAAATATGTCTTTGTTATAAGACCGGAATTTATTTTATCGATATGCTTAATTGTTTTTCTTGATACAGTTATTTATTTATTATATTTTATTTATAACCTTTATTGTACACTAAGTAAACTTAATAATGGAACATTGTATTAAATAGTAGTACAAAAGGCGGTCGTATCGCTCGAGGCAATCTCTTACCGACTATCTTGGGATGGACAATAAGAGATGAAAAAAAGAGAGTATTTAATAAGTTTTATGTCGATAGACGGAAAATTAATGAGACTACAATGTCTAATATTGAAAATTAATTTTAATTTATATAGTATTTGACATATCTATACATATGACTTTTCAAGATTTTCATTAGGTGTGAGGTATTAACATTTTTAATATTGGAAAGGCACATATTATCTCAACTCAAGCGTACTCTCTATTGTAGAGGAGTCCCGTGCCCTGCAGTGGGACATATATGGGCTGATACAAGTAGGCTCACTCTCTTCACGGATATTGGTATCCATCATATAATATTACTCGTTTATGACAAAGACACATCTTTAAATACAGAAGAACTTCGGCGACATATGAATGAGCCTCTACATAGTCCTGCTACTACATTGAGGACTGTCAATCAATGTCGTCAAGGAAGGTAGAAGCGTCAATTTTTTTAAAACTTGATTTCTTATGACTGGAAAATGTAGAGGACAGTATTGAGGAAGGTGGATCCTGAATAATTGCATATACAAGAAAGAAAGAAGAAAGTCGGAAAGGAATGGATAGCATTGGGTCTTTATCTCTATTCCAGCTAACTTATGAGCATTGTTCGGCATTCAATAACAACTGCAACAAATTAATTTCCTATTTTCTCATCAAAATCCGTAAAGTGTGAAAAATAAACTCCTAAAGGAGAATTAAGAGCACGCTTGTAAATCTTTGCTGTCCCCATAACAGGGTACTCGACTGCGCAGTTCATTGAACACTTTTATGGCACGTCAAATGTGTTTGCCGTTGCCGGCCGACGGCGTGTCACTCAACATTTTACATGAGCGAGTATTATGGGCCAGGAGTTGATGAGTTTGTCAGCCAAGCGTTAGCTTAGCCCACTTACACTGAAAGATATATTTCAAACTCCTCCTATTTACTTCATGATTAATTCGTTGCGGGTTGAAGACAAGTTGGAAATTCTTGGAGACTCGCCGAGCTTCAATGCTTGGTGTCATTAAAATGTATGCCACTGCTGATAGTGGATTACAGGAGTTGCAGCAGCTGGTGTGAGGGCGAGACAGTCTAAAAAATACACTAAAAGAAATTTAATTTTCACACACGCATCAATGATCACGTTTTTGAATTAACATAGTGTACTGTGTGTGTGTGTGTACTGTGACTCCTCAAATGTTTGGGAATGGGATTGTGGTACACGATAAAATTCGAAATACACTTTGCTATCTTTAAAAACATTTATTCATTTACATCTCTAATAATAAATTGTTCTCATGTCAATACATTGTTGACTTTTTTAAGCGTATATGATATATATTTCCATCTATATATTAATACGTGATGGAAAATAAATGTTCGCAGTTTGACGAAAATTACATGGATGGAGTGATGGAGTAGCATACAATTTGGCATAGTTGAAGATTATATGGAAAAGAAGTGAACAAAAATTATATCTAAGTAAGGTACGTGCTATTCATATATTAATTTAAATTAATTAAATCGTCCAAGCCCGAGACAACCAACCAGTATAGGACGGCCTGTCTTTGATTAACAAGAGTTTTTTACAGTTCGATATTAAATGACCAACCAACCAACGTAAAATTATAATCTGTTTTTCATTGACGTAACGGGACGGAAGGAACAGAACATTATAATAAAAAACTTACATTGATTAACTAATCTCTAGATAACAAAACTAAGCAAAAGACGCTACCACTAAAACTACCGCTTGGCTTCGTTCTCGCTAGCAGTCTGGATAGTTTTCTTAGTGCAATGACTAGCGAGACGAGCATGCCGTTCGCCTGCTGGTAAGCGATACAACTGTTCATGAACAGTATCAAAACCAAAGAACACCTTGAATTACAAAGCAATGCTTGGCATTCCACTGCCCTCGCCATCATGAGACATAAGATGTTATCTAAGTCTCGATATGTCCATTAATTACTCCGGCTACAATGTCCTTCAATCCGAAACACGACAATGCATTTACACTGCTGTTTGGAAAAAAAAATAGATATTGCGGTGGTACCCACCTATGAGAGACTTGCCGCCAGTAAACCAAATCAAACAGGATATAGCCTGTATATATATAGATTATATGTGTAGAAATAGATGAAGATCGATGTTATTCTTATCTATGGATTATTATTAATATAAAATTATTTATATAAAGGTTTTGTTTATTTGTAAATTGATAATCTTCATAAATTGATATTAGTAGTTAAAGGTATCACCGGCAACCCCTCACAGTTTCGACATAGAACTAAGACTAGAAACTTCAATCATCAAATCAGAAGGCAACATATACCTACAACGATAAAGTTGTCTTAAGGAATTTAATCCGAAGCCTTCTTGAGAAGGTAATTAGAAATTGTATAATAAGCGTATTATGTTACTTTGCGAAGCCTTTTGAAACATCTTTAAAAGTTGTGTTCTTGGAATACTTGCTTGTAAAGTTAACAAATCATCAAACAATCTAAATAGTAACAACTGAGGCAACAAACTGTTTTATTTAGAAAAATGAGGTTAACGGCCCAGATAACATTTATGTACATACAAAGCAAAATACAATATGGTTTTCCAACAATTTTCTAAGAAAACCAGTTCTGTATGAAATCAAGAATATAATATACATTTCTTTTACGTAAACGTAGCGCACAACAATAATATTCGAGGATCTAATCTCCCTCGGGAGTCACATGTCAATTTCACTGTAGATGACGTCTAAATATTTTGTTTAGAGAAATATACGCAGGCCTTTAATGAAGCCTGGTCTTGGATGATGACGCTTCACGGAGCTTTGTTAACAATATGCATACAGCGGAATGTGTGTCACGAATATTGCCCCTTTGTCTTCAGCCCGGACTATTTTTAATGCTGTTGGTCTAATCTAGTTGCTTGTTGTGATTCGGTATAGGAAATTATTGCTATTGTATACTAGTATACGAGTAGTATCTCTTCAAAAATAGGTTTCGTAAACATGTTAATTTATTTACGTATATAGTAAGTGATTTCAGATGGATGGAGTTAATGTTGTTATTTCGATTTTAACTTTGGTTTTGAATATTTTAAGCATTAAAGGACTATCGTGACATTTCCTCGAGTGACTAATTGTGTAATGTTAGTTAATAATGTTAGTTTAAATATTTCAAAACCTTTGTACGAATTGTTATTTTGCATCAAAATAGGCATATTGGTATGGTATAATATTGACAGACAAAAAAGGTGACAAAAAACTATTGTTTTTTATTTATTTGAAGGGGCAGGAGGGCCTTCATCAGAACTCATCTTCTACGATATAATTATGTAGGTAGATTGATAGATGAACAGCGAAATCACAGGTTCTTGTTACAGAGTTTAATCACGAAACAACAACGAAACAACAGCAACTTAGTCAGATCACTAAAGAAGAACAACAGACTTTAATTTATTTTCATAGCGATTCGTCACAAACGTGGTCTGCGGGCGCCGCCGTCTTGAATCTGTTCCTCCAGGCGACGGCCCTCAACACCATCGACAATGACGCTTCGCTAGGCTGACGCTGACAGCTAAAAGTCAGTCAACCTGATGTATGAAATTCACGCAAGCGCCGTCACGGCCGGACTGACTCTCGACCGTCCTCGGGCGATTCTCTGAAACAATATGTTGCAAGCGTACATAGTCCGTTCGGCATCCTGACGGACGACTAATCATTACAATTACGACAATACGCGATAATTAATTACTTAAAATAAGGTATGTGTCTCGCTACTAATAAGCCGGATAACACAGCCTTCTCACCCAGCAGCATATACGTTAACTATTCGCAATTGGTACTATTAGACAAGTCAATCCTTTGGTGGATGTGACCCGGACGGCAATATTCGTCTTAGCATGATCTGCAAAACATCCAGAACAAGTCAGCCTACTTTAAAGGCTCTGACTCGGACGACACATTTCGTCTCATAGTACAAAAGCACAAAGACAAGCCAATCTTTTAACTGACTCGGACGACACATTTCGTCTCACAGTACAAAAGCACAGAGACAAGCCAATCTATTAATTGACTCGGACGACATATTTCGTCTGACCATTTGGAAGGAAAGTAGTAGTAGAATTCGTGTAAAAAGTCTCAGGATCTGAGCATGTACTAAGAGTGTCTGAGCCTACTGTGAGCGTCCTTGAATCGGCGGAAACAGTATTTGAGCATACGGTCAAGATATCAGAGTTATCATTGTCATGACTTGAATTAATTATACTTCCTTCATCATCCGACGCCGTCTCGGCCTCTCCACAATTTAAAAGACTAGTGGCTATTTCGATCAAACCGATATATCCCTGCCTAAATGTTGCAGTTCGTTATAGACATGATTAATTAGTGTCCAAATAAGAGACCGTGGAACTACGGGTAGCCATGAAACTGCTTTGTTACGAATAATCTTTCTGTAAAGTATGCCATTTCTAACATCATATGTTTGACCTACAGTTTCGGGAAAGCTATTGCTCTGATGTTTCGCGATAATATCCTGAATTTCTGTGTCAGGTTTCTGTTCAACTGACAACCAGCCCTGATGAAGCTCGACATAATTGACAATATTAGGCTCAGTCTTTATAGGAGTGTTAAGGGCAGCAAAATCTGACAGGGGATTTCGGAACAGATAGTCAGCGTGCTCCATCTTACTTCCTTCAAAGTCGTAAGCTTGTAAATAAGCCTACCATCGGTAAACGCGGGGTGTTAGGTCTTTCTTCGATGTCGACGCTTTGAGTGAGTTACAATCGGTAACTACTACAAAACGCCTACCATAAAGGTAATGGTGAAAATGCTCTACAGCTTTAACGACAGCTAAAGTTTCTAACTCGTACGTATGTTATACGTAACGAGTCTCCGTGTCAGCTGTTCGGCGGCTATAATACTCTACAACGTGCGGAAGATTATTTTTCTTTTGCAGAAGGATTACTCCATATCCTTCTGAGCTAGCATCGGTATGTAACTCCACTGGAAGTTCTGGGTCGAAAATAGTTAGTACCGGTTCGGACGTGAGAATGCCTATAATTTTGTGCCGTATCTTTTCGTGTTCGGTGGTCCAAGTGATTCATCCTTTAAATTTGTAACAATAAATAAATAATAAATAACACCCAACAGTCACACACATAGTCTTGACCCCACACTAAAATCGAGTCTTGTATTGTGGGTATCAGGAACCAGGAGAGACTCTTCGGTCTCACAAACACCCAGATCCGAAAGAAACACCTGTGGGCCGCACAAACATTTCCCTCGGTGCGGGGATCGAACCCGCGGCCTCTCGTTTCACCGGCGGCGTCTAACCAACTGCGCCACGGAGGCTGTCATAAGAGGGTATAGAGGTCCAATTATTCGTATAAAATCAGGAACAAATTTCCGAAAGTAGGATGCCACGCCGAGAAATTGGCGAGCATTTGTAGCTGTTTTAAGTTCTGAGGCGTGTGCCAATGCTTGAATTTTCCGCGAATTGGGTCTAATCTCACCGGATTGTACAGAATATCCTAGGTAGTCAACCTGTCGTTTCATAAATTGACATGTCTTGAAATTGAATGAGAACCCGACTTTTGTTAACGCACTTAAAACCAAATCCAGGCGCTTCAGTCCTTCGGAGATGTTAACAGAATAAGCGGTCTATCTTGTAAATGACTAAGAGCCTTATTGATACATCTCTGAAAGACCGAAGGAGCATTTCGCAAACCAAACGGCATCGCGAGATATTCGTATTGTCCATCATTTGTCACGAAAGCCATCTTTTCCACTGTGTCATATTGGACAGGGATCTGGTGGAAGCCAGAAGTGATATCCAAGGAAGAAAAAGGAATTAGTACCCGTAAGCTGGTCTATTTGTTTTTCGATACGAGGTAAGGGATAATGTTCAGGTATGGTATTGGTATTTAACTCCCTAAAATCTACGCAAAGTCTATCGGAATTATCCTTCGTTTTTCACAAGAACAATTGAGCTAGCAAATGGGGACGTACTCTCTCGAATCACCCCTGCGTCTAATAAATTTTGAACCTGTTCCCTAATTATTTGTTTCTCTATAAGTGCTCTTTTATGAGGACATCTCTGTACAACTTTACGTGTAGATCCATATAATTTAATTTCACATACCCCAGTCCTCACACGCTTCGTAGGTATACCTTCGATAAAGTTATTCGCGTATTTGTTCAATATAGAAATCAACACATTTTTATTCTGTTCCTACAAATCCGTGTCAATTTTCGAAAAATCTGATAAGATTGATGTCGCGACACAAAGATTGAACTGTTGTTTAGAATAGATTACAAGGTGATCGTTATCAATTTTTTTTACACTTAGCCCTTGATCAAAGATATCCCTACCAATAATTAAAGGCTCAGATATATTATTGTCAGAAACTACGTGAAAGAGTAAACCAATCATACGATCACCAACTTTAACATCGGCTTTAATTTGAGTCGTACACTGTATATCATCGTCTCCAATACCGCTAAGATAAACGAGATTCTTACACCCAGTACCCAAGAGTTTGTCACAATAACTATTTTCCACGAGAGAACAGGACGATCCGCTATCAAATAGAAAAGGTACCGACTCACCGGAAGATGTTGCCAAGATACGCCTTGCAGGACGGTGTTCACAATGGTGGACAATTAATTGTCACATGTCTCTTTTGACCACATATGTAGCATATTACGGAGGTCATCTTCTCCAATGGACGGGAGGACTCGGAGTGTCTTGAGACTTGACCGATCCCAGCTCGTCACGACGTTCCGGCATTCCGCAAAACGGTGTCCCGTTATTCCGCAAAAGTTACATCTGCCAGTGAACCTTCCGGTAGTACGAAACCGCTTCGGCTCAGGTTCGTTAGCTTCGACATCGTCTGAACGCCGCTTAAGTGATACACCTCCCAGGATTCGAAACAATTGAGTGCGAGTTGTGATATTGTGTGCAATCAATTCGCGTCTTATCAAACTGTCCTTCTGACAAAGCACGGAAATAACGAAACCAGTACTTCTCCAGGCATCACAGCCTTAGGTATTCGTTCAATAAGGTTCCATAAACGAAGATCAGCTTCTGAAGCTGTCTCCTTAGCTCATATTTGGAATCGCAATATTTCGTCAAAGTCTTCTTCTTGTAGTGCCTCTCCAACTAGTGAAGGTTGGCAGTCAGCTCAGCATACTGTCCTTTGTCTCGTGCGAGGCGAAATAGTTCTGCGGCGCTCGCAATCCCTGTCGTCAAAGTAGTCCTGCTAAAGTCCTGTAAAGCTTCGGTTTTGACAATTTAGTCAACAGTGTCTGTTTGACAACGCTCCAGGACATTTCATTTAAGTTTAGCTTAGTGATACAGGCAGCCGCTCGCCCTTTTGGAGAAGCAGTAAGGGCCATGAGCAAGTCAATTCCTTTTAAGCGCTCAGTTTCAACGATTGCTTCGGTAATATTGCACCAACCGTCTATGTCACAGTCATGTTCGTCTGGATTAAAAGGCAAAAATGGTATTGCCTTGTTAGTACTCACTGTTGGCGTGGACTGGGCTGCGAGAACACGAGATAAAAGCACTTTCATATTACTTAGTAATTTTTCTGCGTCCGATTTTGTTGTTTCTCGCTCAACTCTAGCTCCATCCGATCCCACTTCTGATGAAGGGGCAGGAGGGCCTTCATCAGAACTCATCTTCTACGATATAATTATGTAGGTAGATTGATAGATGAACAGCGAAATCACAGGTTCTTGTTACAGAGTTTAATCACGAAACAACAACGAAACAACAGCAACTTAGTCAGATCACTAAAGAAGAACAACAGACTTTAATTTATTTTCATAGCGATTCGTCACAAACGTGGTCTGCGGGCGCCGCCGTCTTGAATCTGTTCCTCCAGGCGACGGCCCTCAACACCATCGACAATGACGCTTCGCTAGGCTGACGCTGACAGCTAAAAGTCAGTCAACCTGATGTATGAAATTCACGCAAGCGCCGTCATATTTATTTGTATGTTTATTTAAAACTTTTTTGCAATGTACATACATACATAAATAATTCATTTCTTTTTCCCGGAAGGAGTAGGCAGATGTGCTACCAGGACACCCGTATTTCGCCTTGTATGTTCCGTCCTTCGATGTGATAGGGAGCGAGCTTATCGCTCATCGGGCAAAAATTCCTGACACCGGACTGATAATGAGAAGAAAAATCCAATATCATTGCCCCACCTGGATTCAAACCCGAGACCTTATAACCGTATCGTAGTACAACTACGCCACCGAGACAGAGTTTTGCAATGTACAAAGAAATAATAAAGAAATAACACAATAAATGCCGCCCAGGCAGAGTATCCATTGGCATCAGACGGCAGTCCCATGCCAATGGAAACAATTATGCCAGCCTGCTAAGATGCCTCCTCACACTACAGCGGAAGGACCCAGGATAATAGGAAAGAGGGAACACGTGAGACGGCAAACAATTCCACAGCCTGACGGTGCGGCACAAAAAAGCATTTGAGAACCGTTTGATTCGCGCCGGGATGGTGAGGACCGTCAAGCTATGGCTTCGCAAGCCAGCACGCGTGGTGGTGGTGAGGAATGGAGAGGAGGGGATCAAGTTGAACAATTCCTCAGAGCATATCATTTTATGCAATACGTACAGTATTTTATAATTAATCATTATATATAAAGAAAATCTAAAGTATATATAAAGACTTTCTACTCGTAGATGACGAAATGTAATAAACAAACCATTAAACACTAATCAAACTACTTGAAGGGATTCGCATAGCCGATGGCAAAACCAGACGTCGATGTAAGAAAAGGGCCCTTAGAAAATCGATTTTGATATAGTCCTCAGCATTGAGGGCACGAATTCATGTTTTAGAAACTTTACCAAGGTTTTAACTGACATCTGTATCACCCTATATACCGTGGGACGTATATAGACTGACACAGATCTATCTATGTCAGCCCATATACGTCCCACTGCTGGGCACGGGCTTTCTCTACAATTTAGATTATGATTGAGAGTAGTAAGGCCATATAGTTCTCACGCTGGCCTAATGCGGGTTGGCGGACTCTACATACCATATAACTTCTTATAAATCGCTATGGTATGCACACGATGTTTTCTTTACCGGTATAGTGCGTGGTGATTGACTATACACACATATCTCCAAAAAGTCAGAGGTATGCCCTGGAATTTGACCCCGCAACCACCGTGAGCATGTTGGCAGCTGTCGACATACAAAAGGTATATATTTTCTAAGTTATCCTCATCATCTTCGGTCTAAGGCCGCCTAATGCTGAACATAGACCTCTCCCAAGAGTTCTACAAGGATCAGTTGAAATCCACCTATAACGTTTATTTTCGTCCTATAGATAGGCATCTGATACTTCGTTTGCTAGTGCTGAGGTCTAATTCGAGAGCTTTTCGGCTCCACCGGTCGTACATGTTTACTGTGTTCTGTGCATTGGCACCGTATCTTGCTAATAGACAAAGGGGAAAGGAGCATACGGTTCACGTGGTAGTAAGTGATCAACGCCGCCCATGAACATCTGCAACACTTTGTGGAAGTAAAGTCAATAGTTTTATTGCCTACTGCTAATCCTTTAAGGAAACATTTACAGACACGAGTAAGGCATATATGTATTTTAAATAAAAATATCCCAAAAGTGGTTTATTAATATAAGAATGACCGTTTCACTATGTGCAATACCATTAAATCCATAACCGACACATTAATTTTACAAAACATGTATAAAATATACAGCTAGAGCATTTTGACGGTACAACCTTTATGCTATTTTCACATACTTCATCACTGTGACCACAATTGATGGTCAATGTACTGAGGGTTTTCTTTAAATAGACTGAGAAAGAGTACTATAAAGGATAGAAAAGCTGACAGTTCCGTCTCCGACAATCTTATTCACCAGATGATATGTGGAAAGTGGAGGAGGCCTATTACTTGACGGTGGTTTGCTGCAAAACAACGTGAGGAAATTTGAGCTGATCTATTCATAGTCGAAACTAGGAAGAACAAGGCTCACCAACTAAACAAAGCCGACATTAACACATCCTCAGAAACGTTAAAAGACGTACAAAGGTTATCCTAAAAACACATAACGTGGCCAATGTGCAGGCAGTATACAGTAATCTCATGTGGAAGTGATATCTCGACTATGCAGGTAAGCAGAGTTCGCTGCGCCGCTACAAACGAGGCGGTTGACGAGATAAGAGCTCGCGTAAGTGCCACCATTGTTGTTCCAACAATAACCCAACCTGTCGGCATTATCTGCAGCGCCGTGCCCGACGGAACGGCTAATGGATACCACGCCGAATACCGTCCGTAATTATTTTAATTTTCGCTATGTAGATGTTTAAGTACTCCTTAGCCCCTCGAAAGGGTATACGAATTAAGGAACCCGTTGTCGAGTTTTTGTTTTCAAGCCCCGGTTTACTCGATTAGCGGACCCTAACATCTTTTCTAATTTTATAAAGATCTGAAGTTCGCTGATTAAAATATGGGGTACATGAAATTCAACAGTAAGAATTTGTGTTTTGAAGACAAATTAGAATTTCGCTTTGTATGCTCGGCCAAAGGAAAATGTAGAACGCAGGCAAGTCTTCAAAGCTTTGTGCTGCGTCAAATATTATTTAAGTTCTATACCGTTCCATAAACCTGAACTATGTCTTCACGTTTGTACATTAAATGGAAACATAATCGGCTTCTGGGATATACCTATCAATAAGTAATAACAGAATATTAAAGGCTTTTCCTGAGCGAACTAAATGAAACGAATTTCAGAACAGTATTTAGGGTCATTAATATTTATATAATAAATATATTCTTTACTCATGGTGATGATCCTGCTTTACATAGATGAATAATTTATTGAAATTCTACATACATACATAAACCCATGCCTTTTTTTCTTAGAAGGGGTAGGCAAAGATGTCAGGACACCTACATTTCACCTTGTATGTCCCGGCCCACGATGTGATCGAGGGTGAGCCTATCGCCATATTGGGCATAAATTCCTGACTCTGGGTTGATAATGAATAGAAACATCAATTTGCCCGACCAGGGATTCGTATCGGAGACCTCAGCTTTGTAACCGTACCGTACGCCACCGAGGCAGTCGCTAGGCACAGTTATTGTAATTCGAGCATAATTAATAATGTATTTTCTATGTAGGCCATTGTTATAAGCGTTTGACATGTCCTTGCGGGTTTCGCCCTTTCAACCTAATCCAATTTACGGAGCATTACCTTTATGAAAGCGAAATTGGACAGGAAAAAAGGGAATGGCACCATTACCCGGCCACTGTGTAAAAATATAAACCATTAAAATAATTAATTTTCATTAGCGGACGCGGCTGCGCTATTACAATCGGCTAGGGTTTGATTGGCATGAGGCGGGAGTTCCGTAGCTTAGGTTTAGTTCTAGTTACAGAAAAGCATTTTCACTTTCACAAGTCAGTAACCTCAAATTCTTCATTATATTTTATATTACCTATTAAAGGCTCTGAATAGTGGAATTATTACTGGAAAATTAAAAGGATTTTGTGGCCGACTAATTTAGCTTTTTCTCAATATTCATATTTAAGGCAACCAGTCACGGAGTTTTGTTTAATATATAGCGTAAATAGGCGTCCATACCAAAGTACATACATTTACTTAATATTATGTCGCTGCATAATAATCAAAAACTATGTCGTGGAAATAATTATTAATAATACTAATTATCCGGCCTCTCTCAACCCATGTACAATGAATGCCTCTTTAAAAGTGATAAAAGACAATAAATGTACATGAAATGTCCATGCTTTCCCGATCCATCCTTTCCCATGCTTAGCCATCTCAACAATTCTCATTCCGTCCGATACGAATATATTTACAAAATGTAATATTAATTTCAGTATTCTAAATAACAAAAGCGTTTTCTGATCACCGAATACGACTATTTTTATATCCTAAGATATAAAGAAACGTTTTAAAATGTATTGAACGGGTTTTGGTGGAAAATTGAAATCGTTAATTACGAATGCCGTGAACGCTATGCAAACAAATTAATAATCCCTTAAACTGAAATGAGAGTGGACGCTCCGACGAAGCTCAAATTCTATTTATTACCTTCCACTTTGAAACCGAACGCTTATTGACTAGCTAATGTGTGAATTTAATTGGGGTTTTGAAATTGATTTTAGTTTAAAATAGAATGTTGTATGACTGTTACCGATATACTGTAGTTTCATTAGACTGGTTATTCTTAATGGTAGTAGGTCTCTCGTATATGAGAGGCCGTCTGGGTAGGTACCACCGCAATGACTATTTCTCCCGCCAAACACAGTGCAAATGCACTGTTGTGTTTCGGCATGAAGGCCATTGTAGCCAGAGTAATTACTGGACATATTGAAACTTAACATCTTATGTCTCAGCGTGGTGGAATGTCAAGCATTTCTTTATAATTCAAGGTATTGTTTGGTTTTGCGTGAGCGGTCGTATCGCTTACCATCAGGCGAACGGCATGTTCCTCTTATCATTCAAAGCAATGAAAAAAAATCACACTATCGTAGGAAAAGTAGGGCTTTACTAGGGTGGTTCCGTTGTTTCACAGAAAAGCAAAGTGAGGCGATGGTTTATGCTGTTTTTTTTCGTTTGGTAAGATCAAATTATTAATACGCGATTTTTATTAGTGTCTTAACAATGAGAAACTCTCGACGCAAAGAGACAACAGTGCGTACTAGAATTAGAATATCAAGGTACACGTATGTTTTGTTATTCAGTCAGTTTATCACTATTTAATTAGAAAGCAAAACCGCAGGCCTGACGCAGCAACTCCTACCTGGTGGTACCTGAGGGGGAATTAGAAACGCAAATTGTATTTACAAAGCCCCTAGTTTTGTGTGATTTACGATGTTTGCGCAACCACGGCATGCTTAATAACAAACTGAAAAGTGTATACACGTGTGCAAACATCAAATAAATAGATTTAAATACTAAAACTATACAGTGTATATTAAACCTGTTTACTGAATTTACAAAACCAACTAAATTTGTAATTGCAAATACAAAATATTTAGTATAGTATATAATAGTAGCATAGTAATTTTAAAATGATCATGCACCAGCCCTTAATCTAAAGGATTTCGACCACGCTGGTCTAATACGTTCAGGCGTATTTCAAAAACGAAATACATTCTTATTAATATATCAGTGGTATACTGATTTCTGCGTAATGTTCCTTCACCCTTGAAGTGCATGTTATTTGACTTATTTATTTATTTTGTATTTTTTACAATTAAATAATACAGGCGGGCTTAATGCCTAATGGCATTATGATACCTCCATAAAATGTATGTATGACACGAAATAAAAATATAAATATTTTTACCATTGAAATAAAATATGTATTTTTCATATAATATTTTACACGACACACGGTGCGGAATGACTTAAATAAGATATTGAATACGGTATAAAAATGTCTTGACCTCAGTGGCCTAGTGGCAATATAGGCTGGTTACTTTTAAGTCTTGGGTTCGATTGCCAGGTCGGTCATTCTTTGTTTGAATTTTCGGCTTGAAACATATTATTTCGGATTCCGGATTCCGGACAGGAATTTGTGATCGGTTTTGTGATATGCTCGCCTCTTCCGCATCTTGAAACAGAAATGAGCAAGACAATCTGTGGGGACGGAAATACTTGCGAAATGCGGATATTTACTTTGCATCCTATTTAGTTGGAAATAGGATGTAGTAATATTATGAAACATAGTACAATTTATTATAAGTACATCGGGGAACCTATGGGACGCAAATTGAAAAGACGGTTCGACGATGAGTTATGTTAGTTATGTTGTATTTTTAGACAATTACCATTTTCGTAAAGACATATTAGCACTATAAAGATCTAACAAAGAATGTCAAGAGGAGCATGCCGTTCGTCTGATGGTAAGCGATACGACCGCTCATGAACAGTATCAAAACCAAACATTACCTTAAATTACAAAGCAATGCTTGGCATTCTACTGCGCTCGCTATCCTGAGACATAAGATGTTGAGTCTCAATATGTCCAGTAGTTACTCTGACTACAGTGTCCTTCAGACCGAAAAACAACAGTGCATTTATACTGCTCTTTGGCGGGTGAAATAGACATTGCGGTGGTGCCTATCCAAGCGGCCTCTCACATAAGAGAAACTTACCACCATTAAAACATTATGGGCCAACTTCATTTTTTAGTTCTAAGAAATTAACTGCTTCTGAGTAATTCAATTTCATAAAGTGAAAGGTAATTCAACTAACCGGTTAGTAAATGTACGGCAAAAAATCTGAAAATGACTCGAACTAAAAGAAGGAACAGGCTTCCATGAAGTGGGCAAGTGTCTTCCAAGTAGTCTTGGAAGCCGTTGGAAGCAGGATATTACTTGGTATGTTCTTGGAAATGTTTTTTTCATAATAATATGTTAGCAGAATATTATAAAATATAAATGAAATGTCGCTGTGCATTTTGAGTGCATCTTTATTGTTGCTAAAAACCATTTTTTCTGTGCTTTTTAATAATGGCTATTAAAAATTGTTCAACAACTTCATTTTTTGTGTTATTTTTTAATTCTGTTTCTAGTAAATTGTTGGCCCATTGAGCAGAAAGTATGACTAAGTCTCAAAAAGGTCATACAATTTATTAATATTTTTATGGCTTGAAAATTAGTTTATCATGGGATAAGAATTTTCATTTTTGTATTCTATGGTCCTATTACATTGTAATGGCAAGTCTTATGTTTTCAAATAGGACTTCGTAAAATATTTACACAACGGCTCGTTAAAAACGGCCTGCATCCAGCGATTTCTTATTGAAATGAATTACTTATACCACGGTGCATTTGCTTGTGGTTTCCACTTGAAGACATTTCAAACATCAATCCATCAAATCTACTGTCCAACCGCAGCCACTATAGTTTGCTTGCTAATCACTATTAATTCCTAAATTAAATTAACCTAATTGATTAAGATCATTAACATAATTTACGTAACTACAACATCGATATCCATCAAACAAAAACAAAGGACACAGTCAAACATCTCGCAGAACATCAACTTAGGCTAATGTCTTTGACTACTCATTCGCAAACAAATCACATTGAAGATTGATATCTGAGAGAGCAAGCGTGGCTACACGTGGTTTATCTAAAGCACCATACGATGCCTCGGTAACACTAACTAACACCACATGCATTCTGTTCCTATTTTGATTATCCGGGGCGAACCACAAAAAATCTCAGATGTAGGAGTGTCAATTGTTTTAAATTTTTATTGGCATTCTGCATGTAGCCAATGTAGCGCGACACTCATGTTCTAATTAACGCAGCCCAGACGATATGAATTATGATATAAATCTGGATAATTATAAAGCTCGTCGTCTAAGCACGCGGTGGCCTGTTGATAAACGGACCAAATGCGGCTGCCAATAGGTTCAACGTTCAGGGCGCACCTCTGACTTTTCGGAGTCATGTGTATTGATAGTCAATCATCACGCACTACAATGGTGAAGGAAAACATCGTGAGGAACCTGCATACTATAGCGATTTGTAAGAATTTCTATGGTATGTAAATTCCAGCAACCCGCACCAGACCAGCGTGGTGGACTATATGGCCTAACCACTCTCAAACGTACTTACAATAGGTATTTGATTCCATGTTTTTATTGTATTTATCAAAAGGTATCCATATCCAGAATATAACAAAGAATTTTGTATACCCGTTCAGAATTATACAAGTTAAAAACATTTAAAATGTTGTAGTGGGAGTAAAAGAAAAGTGATGCAAAGCAATTCTAGTGACGTCACTAGTCTTTACATGCATTACAATGTGCGCGTGTGAAAGAGACGGCAAGACGTCCCCACTACACTCCCACTCTTTAATTTAAAATACTAATATTTCCCTCATGTTAGAATCTACTTAAATACTGTTTTGACATAAATGTTTTATTGTAATCGTATTTGTGTTTTTACGCAAAATAAAACAAATAATCGATCATAGTCAAATACCCTATTATGGAGGAGGCCCGTGCCTTGCAGTGGGACGTATATGGGCTGATAAAGTTTAGTAGGTATATAACCAATCATAGATAATGTGATGTAAATTAATACCGAATTTGCAGATCAATCACGACAAAATCTCCATTTTTTTAACTTTTAAAGTGAAACCTTAAGCATAAGTTTTGAGTAATGTATCCATATATCGTACTAGGAACAACACCATTTAATTTGCCGCAATCTCGGACTATAAAAGACAACATATAAAAACTATCCCCAAATCTGTCTGTTATCATCGATCATGTGACCAGGCGACAGGGAAAGGGCTTGTCGACCCTAATCGAACCCTACAAACATATCTAAATACACCGCCATTACGCAACTTTTCACATTTATATCACCAGTTTTTGCCCCAAGTTCCCTCGTCTTGTCAATTTATCACGGAACTTTCAAAAATCACTAGTTCCTGAAATATCCACTAATGTTGCGAAGTTCTACCGATTTTTTAGTTTAAAGTGATGTTGTAGAATATTTTGGCGACTGATAAAGTGGTTTAATTGTGTTTTGATTAAATCTTATATATCTTATTAGTCAACTGTTGTATCAGTTTTACTGGTGATAGGTCTCTCATATGTGAGAGGCCGCCTGGGTAGGTACCACCGTAATGTCTATTTCTCTTATCAAACAGCAGTGTAAATGCACTGCTGTGCCCCGGTTTTAAGGACATTGTAGACAGAGTAACCACTGGACATAATGAGACTTAACATCTTATGTCTCAGGATGGCGAGCGCAGTGGAATGCCAAGCTTTGCTTTGTGATTCATGGTGTTGTATGGTTTTATCGCTTACTATCTGGCGAATGGTATGCTCGTCTCACCATCCATTGCATTAGAAAACGCTTTCGAAGAAGTAAGTGACGTGGTATTAACAATGCTTCAATTAGTAATTACGTCATATTCGATGGTTCACTTTTACTCCAAAAGCAGTCGAATCAACGTAATATACTACCACTATTTACTTAATATGTAGTCATTTTATTAAAATAAATAAATATGAAACTTCATCTCCAACCGCGTTACAACCTATAATAACTGTATTATTATGAACGAATAACTGAAGGCTATTTGTTGAATTGTAGAACATTAATAAATGATTAAATACCTATTGATTTTACATCAAGGACTTAAATAATTAATAACCATAGATTAAAATTAAGTTGATTCAATTAAAATACTTAATATTTAACAGCGGGAGTGTTGCTGGTGCTGCGAACAATAATGAACGTGATGTAATTTTGATCCGTTTAATGAAGATTGCGCGCATCGTGTATTTAATTACCGCTTATGCACGCTCGTGTTAGATGCAATAGTATAGTATAATGAACAATTAATATGTGGGCCATAGCGCAATGAACTGCAAACATGAAAACCTACTCACTTCGGAACTTCACACAAGAATAAAGTTTTGTCTCGTGGGTATCAGAAATTACAAGAAATTTTTGGTTTCATACCCAGACTCCAAACAAATGCTTGTGGTTCTGACAACCATATTTCGTCTCGATGCGGGAATCGAACCCGCCACCTCTCGATACAAAGTAGGCGTCTAACAAGCTGCGCCACGGAGGCTATCGAATACCATCTTACCAATATTACCACCGGCTATAGAATATTCGGCAAGATTGCATATATTAACACACCTAAATCCCGGGACGTTTATTTCACCCCCAAGTGGTGGAAGTGTTTTAAGTAGTTAAGTCCATCTCGGAAGGTATCTAAGCTCCGACCGTAGCTCCTAACTAATGTAAAATATGTAGCTAGCGCAAAATTATTGGATACCCGCAGCATACAATATTATCCACCAAAACTAAAGGAACAATACCCACGCCTACACGCAGTACATGTTTCAAATTGTGAAATTGAGTTATGTACGTTTGTTAAGGCTTCAAGTTACCTAGTTACCCAACTAGGGTAGCCTTTGGTGCGTAGTTGCCACATCTTGTGAAGTCCTAGTGGCATTAACTTCGTGACTGGGCACCAAGGCATGATTAGCCTACATATGTAACAGTAATTGTTTATATTTTATTGCGGTTTTTGGTGTTTCTACCCATTGTTTGGAAGACTGCAGCATTCGTTTTAAATATAGTTCATTTCAAAGATAGGTGAAGTTAATCAGAATTGTTTAGTAGGTGAGCCAGTTCAGAAGTACAGACAAATGTATCTATATATACTCTTTATATATGTACATTTGATTTGTAAAGAATAACTCAACATTGTTTTTTTTTTTTAAATTTACAACGTGTTTTTAAAACGAAGAAATTTATGGGAGTGGTGATCGTACTTGCTTGCATGGAAATAACATACAGGGGATAACAAAGAAAATCTTTAACTGATTTTTGTACAAAACCTCACAACCTAAGGATACGCTTGTCTAACAGCCGTATAACCTATCTATCTTTAACAAGAGATTTTACCAGATATTTTAAAGCAGTTTATGTTTCAGTTAACAAAGGTAGAGCGGTATAGACATGGTGCATATATTTATAGATAGCTAGATTAGATAAATATATATGTCTATTTTTGTTTCATGAAGAGTAGAATTGTACCGACATAGTCATGGTAGCTATTTTAACCTCTTGTTAAATAAAGATGAGACTGCCTCGGTGGCGTAGTTGTACTACGGTACGCTTACAAAGCTGAGGTCTCGGGTTCGATGGATTTTTCTATTCATTATCAGCCCAGAGTCAGGAATTTGTGCCCGATATGGCGATAGGCTCGCCACCTATCACATAGTGGGACGGAACATACCGGCGAAATGTGGGTACCCTGGCACCTCTGCCTACCCCTTCTGGGAAAAAGGCGTGAGTTTATGTATGTAAATAAAGATAGGATATAGAGAACGGCCATTAAACCACTAGCTCGATCTATCTTATCTCATTGTGAGTAGCAATGACATATTATGTACGTTTAGCTTTCGTTTCCTAGCGCGCACGGAGTCAATGAATAATAAATATTTCATCAAGGTTAAAACAAATAAGGTTATTGTATTGAGACATGTTTTTCAACGCTCTTCTTCAAAGTCCCTCGTTTAACCTTATACACATTGTATATTATTATTAATATATTTTTATAATATATAGGTATATACTATATGGAATATATGGCCTAATCCCTAAATAATGTGCCCTGCAGTGTGACGTATATGGGCTGAAACAGACAGATACATTTTTTATAATATTTTTTTTCCGATACAAAGACTGTAATTAAAGTCTATGATACGCTTCCTCAAGGTGTGCCCCACAATTATTTATAGACGTTTTAATGTCAGATAATATGAAACATGACTGACGTAATTAAAAAATGTAAAGAAGACGTCTACTTCTTCTCTTTATGATGCAGGATGTAAAGTAAAATAGCGGGTTGATTCACAGAAACCTTTTGAACGTGTTTTAATAAAAGTGTGCAATTATTGTACGAGCGGCTTTCCTAGAAGGAAGTTTAGTTACCCATTTCCTCATAGCTGTTAGAAGAGAGAAACTGTATTTTTACGCAGGTGTTCTTTAATACTGATTTTCTTTTACGCCGATTTTCTTTTACGTAAATTTTCTTTTACGTAAATTTTCTTTTACGTAAATTTTCTTTTACGCAGATGTTCTTTTACGCAGATGTTTTTTTACGCAGATACTAAGCGTATGGTCTACTATTTCCGTACAGTCCCGTTGTATCCCGCCCTTTCTCGACTTATTCTATACCATGATTTAAGGCATGAGGTCCTTTCCTTTCCCATCTTATCCCATTGAGTTTAAAAGAGTAGCAAATATGTATGTATATCTGAATTTCTTGCTCATCACACGAGTACACTAAAAAGTATTATATCTATATTCCAAATTTATTTAAATTCGTTACTGAGGCTAGCATGCATAATTGCACAAACAAGCGATTAAACAAAAAATGTAACTAGCATTTTTTTGGGTTCTATTGGTTTATTCAGTCCAGTATAATAGTTTGTCTTAAATATCTTTCATGTTGACATTATCTTCCATGGCATCAATCAGTTATAAATTTATTAAATTCATCCAAAGGTTGGCTGAAAGAACTTATAAGTGAAGAAATATGTACTTTTTTGTTCAATGTGAAAATACATTGAAGAAAAAAGAAGTTTAGACATAAAATAAATATATATACATGTAGATGTGCCCAAAACATATTGTACAGGCCTGGCAATTTGAGTACCAAAAATCTTCCACTCCTTGAAACCTACGAAACATGACCTGTATTTTATTTCCCCGATCCGATTCGGATCTATATGAATTACTGCTAGGTTTATTTACTTATCAGTTATGAAGCAATTCCTGCCACGAAAGAATATATTTCGATATCTTAATACAAGCCAGTGGTTACGGCGCTGTCTTAACTACGTTGTTTTGTGAACGCAACATCGATATCGGGCCTGCCTGTTTATCAATCTTGATTGTTGTTGCCTTCAATCGCCGGATTTGATTGCCGTGCCCGAATATAACCTTTATCTTTTACATTTTCGTAGCGTATAATTTGAACTTGAATACCCTTTAATAAAGAAAATGGCTTTTTCTGATGACGCCAAATTATATGTTTGAAGTAAAAATACATAACTCATCGAGGGTAGTTGTCGTAAAAATAGGTTTTGAAAAATTACAGGTGTTGGAATTATTGGAGGTAGTTGATAGGAGTAAATAGTACATTGGTTTATAGTTTAACCTAAGCCAAATCACTATTGTTCTATAACCGTTTTTTTACTAGAGCTGTGTCTGGTTAAAGTTTCCGGATCAATGGGTCGATTTTAATATTGTTGTGTTGTTGGATTATATTTATTACCAGTACTTTCTACGACCAAACTTACATAAAACCCTTTATCTCTTCAAACTTCTAAAACAGCAGCTACATATATTTTTAAAAGCCTTAGCTTAATCGCCCAATTCATTACGAAAACACGACTCATATATTACTAAACTTGTACAATTTCAAAGAAATAAGTAAGTTTTCATGTCGAATACAATTACGCAGGCTTGGGTAGGTACATACGTCGGGATTGTACTAAGAGGAGCTTCAAGTTTCCCACTTAGTGAGCAAATATTTCGTTTAATCCCCTAACGACGGTAGGAGCAAAAGGATTCCAAATGAAAGCAGGCTTTTATCAGTTTCGGGTGTCTTTTAATGAGGTTTGACAATCGGTTTCTTTTATGAGAATTGTCTGGTAGCTGCAGGGGTGAAAGCAGAGTAAGCTTACTTTGTAAACAGTTATTACCGCAGCCCATCGTAATCTATAAACGCTTATGAATTGGAACTACGCTGCAACGACATTATAATTCTCACAATGTCATTACTATTAAGACCTACGTCTCTGGTCTGACTATAAGTAAGTTAAACGTATATTCACGAGACATAAGTTTCTAAATCGATATATATCGTCTTGAAGGCGTCCTTTTGTCGACATAGAATAATGCATTTAGCTCCAGACTCAGATATAATTGCATAACAATTCAGCTAACATATTTACCCACGATGTGTCTTCGTATCTTATAATTCAATTTATAAGATAACTCCATGCTAGATTTACTTCTATCAAATAGATTCAACATTAAGTTTGTGTATTATTATGGCTGTTTATTTTGGTGTTTAATTCATATTCGGCTAATATAATATTGCGGGATAAAACACAATTTATTAAATATAATTTACATTTTGCATTTCGTCCAGTCCACTGCGATACGCTGAGTATATTAAATTCAGCTAGCCATTCATTATTTTATTGATTATATTCTATTAATTCATTATGTAACACATAAATGAGGCTGTTAACAAATAAATGAGATTGCCAATAAAAAAGAATATAAATCTAGTTCACTTACAACTTTCTGGAACTCGCTGTATGGAAGATGCCGAAAACACTGGTCTATTTAGCACTACACACTACTTGCACCATTATATCGTCCACGAAATTACCGAAATTAGATTTTTAAAAAAACCAGCGCGATATCGGAGTATGTTGCGCTTTCGGAATCATGCACGAAACTGACATTTTAAATAAGTTGAAGAGGCCAATGACAAACTACCCACAGAATATTGTTTTTTCACAATAAAAAATTGAAAATATAAAGTACCGTGGTTAAGTTCACTTCAGTTTTTTCAGGGTTCCATACCTACGGCAAAAATGGGACCCTATTACTAAGCTTCCACTGTCTGTCTGTCACCAGGCTGTAGATCTCATAAACCGTGATAGCTAGAAAGGTTAAATTTTCACAAATTATGTATTTCCGTTGCCGCTATAACAACAAATACAAAAAATAAAAAATAATGAAAATATGGAAGGGGGTCACCACACAATAAATGTGTTATTGTCGTATTTTTTAACATATCGGTAACAAGTGGATGCTTAACATTTTCACAGAATATTTAGTTGTATATTACCTTTGAAAATAAATAATGAAATAAAAATAAAGTAAATATTAAAGAGTGCAAGAGTTGTCGTATTTAGTCTGTGGCTCAACCTCAGAGTACAACAGCAACAAAAGTATAAAAAGGCACATTTAATTGTATTTTATTCCCAATTGTATACTGTTATTATATTATAGACTGCCTCGGTGGCGTAGTTGTACTACGGTACGCTTGCAAAGCTGAGGTCTCGGGTTCGAATCCCGAGTCGGGCAAAGTGATATTGGATTTTTCTATTCATTATCAGCCCGGAGTCAGGAATTTGTGCCCGATATGGCGATAGGCTCGCCACCTATCACATCGTGGGACGAAACATACTGGCGAAATGTGGGTGTCCTGGCACCTCTGCCTACCCCTCCTGGGAAAAAGGCGTGAGTTTATGTATGTATGTATGTATAAAATTGTTCGTTCGTGTCATTCTCCTGTAAGATAGTGGTACTGTTTTGCGGGAAGCCACCGATTCTTACCATAGCTTTACAGCGCCTTGTAAGGCTCTTATCACTCTAAATAAATATATTATAACCTCCATTTTTTTCCAGGTGTACACTAAAGAATTTTATAAATAAATAAATGTATGATTTGAATGCTGTGAGGAAAGATGAGTAGAATTAAACGTTATACGAATGACTAGTATAGAGCGTAGTTTGCGTGAAAGAGATGACAAATGAAAGTACTTATGATGGAAAGAATTAGAGGATGATTGAAAAAAACTGAATGGAAGACGATAGAAGACGAACGACGCCAGACAAAAGACCCATTAAAACAATTTTAATTATAGTAAAGATTAATAGGACAATATGTGTTTAATTTGACCGAGACAGAACTATTTCCACATAAATATTATGTGTATTATGCATATTTATGTAGCTGCAATATTTCTTTTATTTTATCTATTTGGTGGAATGACTAAACTGCACTTTACGAAAAAATATATACTAAACTATCGCCTACTCAAAACTTTGTACATTTAAACATCTAACAAAAAGCCTATAAAATTTGTTGCGAAAACTTTTGCAAAGGATACATCGAGGGCGGTAATTAATGTACTTTAAATCAGACATCGCGCGGACAAGCCTGCGCAATATATTTACAAATGAACAAATTAATATTCAACCTCAGCATTGAGATACAATTTTGTTAGTATAAATTCATAGCTGTGTAATCAGAGTGATTAAATATATAATTTAATTTAGAAATAATATTTGGTAGTATAAGGGCTTCGTTCACGAACCTCAAGTTAAGGGTCAATTAGGCTAGTCATCAGTTTAAGTCACCCGTAACATCACATGTCCATTTCACGACGCTCAAGTAACACTAATCCTATGATCACACTAATCAGTACCTTACTGGCCGCATCAACTGCCAATTAGCGTTAAATACGCTTAATGGTTAAAATGTAAATCTCCTTTTCTATTTTTTAAATAACAAATACGTTGATACTTCCGCGAGAGGCAGGGCACGGGACATTGGATGCACCGAATGATAACTATTAAACTATAATAAACTATTTCCATCATTGTTCTGAGATTTGACGTAATACTGAATTAATGATTCGTTCAATTTCTTATGTCGTTTAGTTCATCAGCAGGTTTTTACTTGATACTTAATTCTCACATGTCAAATCAACGGAAGATACTCGGCCCTTTTACTTGCCAATTAACATTACTCAAAAAGTAACTAATCAACGGTTAACGGATAGATACACTTTCTTCACTGTCATTATTAATAATTATGCACTTTATTCCATTACTGGACATGCACTTCCTCTGTGTATATTTTCTGTCTATTATACTTTCTAGGTTTTAGGGTTAGTCGAATCTAGGTCATAGTGGCCATTCGCTGGATATCATCAGACTATAAAGCGGTTTGCCGCCACTCCGTTTATTCGACCTCGGTATACATTTGGTCAGAGCTTTGGTCCGACTGTGTTGTTCTTTACACACTTCGTGTTTCGCCCGTAATCGTTTGATATTCGCAGCTCTATTGGTTGCTGCGCGCTTCTACGTACACGCTAGTCAATGAAATAAAAAAACTCGTGTTTATATATATATTATGTATATGTACACATGAGTTATATGAATGTTTAAGACAATAGTCACTTATTTTTACATTGGCTTATTATTCACTACAATAATTTACAATTATTAATTACTAGCGGCCCGGCACAGCTTCGCCCGGGTACAAATAGATTTCTGTACAATAATATAAACCTTCCTATATAGGCACGCTGCCGCCGCCCCGGCCGGCCAGTACCGCCGCAAGCGCCACGTCCCGCAATTTTAAATCTGTAATATCTTCGAAAATGTTCATTTAAATCTTGTGCTGTAAAGGATCATATAGATCTTTATTAAATCAACAATGTATTTAAGCTATTTAATTGGATAAGAATTAATGCTGTATACGTTAAAATCGCTTCGAAAATTAGCCATTATTTGTCGTAAAAAGTAAATGACAAAAAAATGTTATTGTGGGATATCCATAAGAGAAAGATATATACCATCGCGGAGTTTTCTGTAGACCTTTTCAATGTGTACAAATATATAGTACATTATTTTGATAAATCTCGTAGGGTTCAGCCTGCGTTGGCAATGTAAGCGGAAAAAAATTGATAATTAACGACATCACATTAGAAACCTCAAAAATAACAATATTTCTCCACTATTTAATGGATGTTATTATACATGTCAACTTTTCTATTGAATTCCTCTATCTATTAAAATAAATCGCATCAATATCTGTTGCGTAGTTTTAAAGATTTAAGCATACAAGGGGAAGCGACTTTGTTTTATACTATGTAGTGACATACATACATTTATATTTACGAGTAAATATTTTTTTTAATCTCCGCTGTAATTATTTCCATTTCTGAATCTGAATATAGATTATCATAGTAAAGCACTTAAGAACATATAGCACTTAATCTCTATCTACAAAATATTTTCTATTCTTAATATTAAATTAATTTCTTGCTTTAATTTATTTATTATTTATAATTATTTTTATGTATTTATTTGATTTCTTATTAGTATTTTATTTATATACCCGGCATACACTAAAAAAAGTTAATAAAACAAAAGTAAATATCTAAAGCATGGCGATAGGCTCGCCCCCTATCAACGTTGATAGGCTCACACCCTATCACGTCGTGGGACGGAACAGACAATGCGAAATGTGGGTGTCCTGGTTGTCACCAGCACCTCTGCCTACCCATTCTGGGAAAAAGGCGTGAGTTTATGTAGGTATGTATGTAGGTAAGTAAATATTTCTTAAAACCTAGTGAATAGCTCCAGCGCGGTTGCTTATTTGAGATAAGCCATCGTCTACTACTCGCATGAGATGGCAAAGTTTCAAATACCGCCATATTTCATCGAGGTTTTCGAACATTTCGCTGGTTTTAATGAATTCACTGTAAAAACGCAGCTTTTCAACGAAACAATTTTGAAAATTCTTTTACGGTAAAATATTTTGCGTCCCAATTATTTAATTTAGTTCGTGGTTTAATCAAGTTTGTGTAGAGATAAAAAAATATCAGATGAAAGTATCATCATTTATGAAACAAAATAGTACAAGCAAAACCAAACATGATACCAGAATAAATAATTATTTTATAAATTAATATTTAAAAAGTGAAAGTCTTTGCAGTGGCATAATAAATGACAAAGATCGCAGAGCACTGGAGGCAGAATGCTTTGGAAATGCCTGCGTTCAACTGCATCGAACATCGCAAATATTTAGTCCTCCACATAATTCTATACAAATGTGTCATTAAATAATCATTTGCCACCACTGTTGATTTTGGCATTAAGATATACATATCTCATGGCAATGTAGCACTGCCACGTAGGGCGAAGCTTTGCCGTTGAATTGTTATTCTTGGCACTGTTTCGTGCTACTGGGCCGAACATCAACTATCGGTTGAACGGCTGGCCACGCCCACCACACGATGCGGTATTCAAATAAACAACAACAATATCTGTTTCTACAACTATCTTTAAAACAGCCCATTAGCGTGTCTAAGAGATTTACGAGGGGCATTATTTGGACAGAGAGAAACGAAGTGTTCTGTGTTCTTAGAATTGTGTTAAAGAATTGAATGTGGATTTAGTTGAATTGGATTTATGATGACCAGTAACACTATTGTCAGTAAACTTACATACTCACACCATTTCCAGAAGGGGTATGCAAAGGACACACACGTATTGTATTGTGTTTCCCGTCCCACAATGTAGTCGACAGCGAGCCCATCGTCATATTGGGCACCATTTTCTGACTCCGAACTGATAATTAATTAGTAGAAAAATCAAGTTCACTTTACCCGTGGGATTAAAACCCGAGACGTCAGCGTTGTAATTGTACCGTAGTAGGTATAGCTGCGCCAATGAAGCACTCTATTGTAAGTGGTTTTTTTATACACTTACCGAGACGAGAAAGTGACAATAATGCACCTGCTGATGACTAGTGTGATTCCAATAGATGATCGCTAAACGACGATTATAATGTGTAATTATTTGTTTCAGGGTATGGGTGCCATGGGACCAGTCTTCCGTAGTTTCACGTAAAGGAATTTGGTATCGATAATTAATTTAAAAACTAAGGATAGGCCCTTCAGTGCCTTTGAAGTTTAAAAAAAATGATCGTGAAAATTGCGAAAATAAAAATTAAAATCATGTTATAATACAAGCAAGAATTTTCAAAATCTTTGCGAACGAAGTTGGTCGTCTTCAGTAACGCTCTACTAGCGATGCACTGGAGCGCGCGCACCATTTACGTCAGAACACTTTACGCCATTTCCTACCTGTCAGTTGATGTTATATCAACATGTATACGCTGTAAATACATTGGATCGACCATTATCATTATGATGGTGGAACGTTAATACAGCTTATGGGATATAAGCCTTTTATTTCAATAATTAATAGTAAATACTATTTCCGAAAACACACTCATTCATACAGTTCAAACGGAAATTACAATACACAATTCTCAATAGTACGATGCGTATAATTTTATCGCAATTATTCAAACATTTGGTATAAATCGGCAAACATGGCGGCAAACGTTTCACTATTTCCTCGTCCTATTTATCATTATTATTACCGCATAATGCCGGCTTATATACCGTTATAGTTAGTTATTAAACAGCGGCGAAACGCCCTCTTTCGAACTTTGTCCATTATGATTCTGTAACAATAGCAATCTCCAAACCAAATGGCGGTCAATACCTTTAATAAATAATAAGGACTGAAACTGGGAACCTTTTACCCTGTTCAAACATTGAAACAATAGAAATGTAATAACTAGAGCATTCAAAAGTACTCGCTTACCGCGGACTTTGGTTTATTCTATTATTTCACTACGCAATGAATGCCTGATTGCTAGAATTATTAATATGAACTTGATTAAAATTTACTACACTGGAGCGTTTTCGGCAAATCTCTTCAATTATAACATCCAAGGTACTTGCAGAGGGTATAAAGAATTAACCAAGAGTTGACAAAATATTAAGAGTTGCCTGGAGACCCGAGGTGATAGATTTTAGATGTTTTTTTATTCCAATGAATGGCGAGACGAGCATTCCGTTTGCCTGATAGTGAGTGATACGACCACTCATGAACAGTAGTAAAACAAAACATCTTGAATTACAAAGCAATACTTGGCATTCCACTGCGCTGACATATAAGAAGTAAAGTCTCAATATGTCCTCTGGAAACCCTTTACGCAAGTTTCCATATCTTTGACTCACTAATTACAAACTTCCGTAGTAATTTTTACATCCTATTTAAAAAGAAGAATTTTAGCAAATCGTTTGTTAAGGCCTCTGTTGCAAAATTCTATGATGCGATATTAGTCAGATATGCCTGCACATTATCGTTAATATCTTCCAGTTGTTTATAAAGCATAAATTGAGAGCATAATAAAATCGTGTATGAATTACCCAGGACTGAAATTTGCACCTGGCATTACATCATTGAACGTAAATAAACTCGGAGGCACCTATGTTTATCCTCTCAAGGATACATATACATAAATACACATAAATGATTAAAAAACACATTTGGTAACTATAAGATATAGGGCGTATGATAAATATACTACAAAAATGCAAAATCCAGAAGTTTCAATATAAACTTCCTGTCTGTCTGTATCAGCCCATATACGTCCCATTGCAGGGCACGGGCCTACTCTACAATCGAGAGTACGATTGAGAGTAGTTAGGCCATATAGTCCACCACGCTGGCCTAGTGCGGGTTGGCGGACTTACATACCATAGAAATTCTTATAAATCGCTATGGTATGTAGGTTTCCTCACGATGTTTTTCTTCACCGTTTTTAGTGCGTGGTGATTGACTATCAATAAACTTCCTAAAATATATTTTTTATAACAAACGATCAAGTGGATCTCTCGATGATAAGTGATCACATAGCTTTTCCTCTTGAAAACAAAAAAAAAAAAAAAAAAAAAGGCATCCATGAACATCAATATCATAACCATCGTAGTTCCATACTTGACCTTTGCGAACAAAGGAAAAGAGGAATGTGGGTGGGAGTTACGGATTATTGGTGAGCGTCTACCAATCTCGCAGAATAAATTAAATGCGACGACAAAGCTTGACATTACATCGGTTTTATTTTCAATTTATTTTTAATTTGTGCATACTTTACAAAATATATCGCGTTGTATATTAAAGGCGGGCGTGGACGTATTCGCATCGTACGTATCGGACGCATTGCATACAACGTATCGTAGTATTCTTTGTATAGGAATTCATACTGAGCTTCATTAATAATGCATTCTTGTGTTTCAGTTTGAAGGACATTATAGCCAGGGAAACTACTGGACATATTGAAACATAACATCGTATGTCTCAGGATAGCGAGCTTAGTGGAATCTTGTTTGGTTTTGCTACTGTTCATTAGGTGAACGGCATTTTAGGCTCGCCATTTATAGCAAGAAAATAAAAAGTGCGCCCGCATCGTACGTATCGCACAAATCTATGAATTCCTATACGACGATTATAAGATCCGTTTAATGCGATGCGTCCGATACTTACGATGCGAATATGTGGACGCCCGCCTTAAATATCCTCTGCAACAGATGAAAATATAGCAATATGTTGAAGCCCAGTTTACTTTAGATGTCTAGAGTGCAATTTACTTCATCTATTTATATATGGGTGAGAGAAAGAGAGAGAGAGAGAAGTAAAGTAAGTGTGGATTTTTAAATGCCATAATTCTAATCATTAAAAAAGCCTAATCGGAACGATATTTGATAATCTACTACGTTTTTGTTTTAATAACACGTTGACTTGTTTTTATTCTAAATTATATTGAAACATAATCCGCAGTAAGTAAGCTTTGTTAAAATTTAATTAATGTCTACATGTGATGTAAAATGATATTATAATGTACCATTAGTGAAAATGATCTGGTCGTTAACATTTAGTTATCGTTGGAAGCCCTTTAATAACACTTGTGGGTTTAATTTCTGCTGAAGTGTCAAATAGCCACAAGCATTCAGTGTTTCTAAGGAACTATATCGGCACGATCTTTGATTAACTTTGCGAAGTTTAGTTACAGACTAATAGTGGATTTCTGCGAATTCAAAACTTTTATTTTACGGTTAGAGCGTGTTGGAAATTCTCTTTTATCTTCTATCTGAGAATACAGGGTACTTTAGCTTTAATTAATTGATTAATGGTTTATTGATAGAGTAATGTATCATCGCTCCGTATAAAGAACCGAAACGAAATGCTGCTAAGTGCTGCCAAATGTAAAATCATAATTATTGGCCAAAACATTCACTCAAATTTGCAAATTTTGTAGATTCAAATTTTATTTCGGTTCCTGGGGTGATGAGAAACATCTGGATTAATTAATGAGAATATGCCAAAACAGGTAAATACCAGTGTTTAAAATTTTGATGTGACCATATAAAAAATAAATATTTGCATTCTAATAAAGTCATTCCACCACAAAGTCAATATTTCTATCCGCAATCGAACGTACCAATAAAAGAAACAGAAGCTGTCGCTTACTTGCAGTATACGGTCGCAGTTAGGCGCACTATGCGCACACACTGATATGTGTCAAACTGGCTGTCCAATTGGTAAATGGATTGCCAGTGTCCACTGAGTGAATCGATCTACCCGCCGGGACGGGCTAAATCTGCGCCTGTGATACAACGTAATTAGTAACGTTTACACGTAATAAATTGACTCATGTCTGCCGATCGACTTTGACGGCTGTTTGTCTCTGGGGTGATGTTTCTTAGCTTTAAAAAGTGTGTATAATATGCCAATGGCGTACGCCTGGTAGGTATATTGGATTATTTAAGAATGTACGGCCTTTATATTTGGTTATGTAAAAAGTAACGCACTTATATGCGTATATAAATTATAACTCTATATGGGTATATAATAATATGGATTTATAAGAAAATACTAGTCTCCTATTAGAAGAATAGCCTACCACGAGGAAGCGAAATACCAAAATCTCTGTTCTGTCGACTTCATACATTTATTTATTCAATTGATATAAATAGATTGTTAATTTCTAATCCGGACTAACTGAGCACAAAACTTTAAGTGATATGCTAGAAGCTTGCGTCTAGCAATGTGAGAAATAAGCTGCTATTATTATTATTTATTCAACGATCATAGCTTACATTTGAATGTTATTTAACTTACTTAGTAATCCACCAAATAAACAACACAATAGTCAAACAATTATTTTCCAACAATTTAAAAACCTTATAAAAACAAAAACAATAAGAGAGATTTTCTTAATTAGATGCCAAGGTGCAGATAACTCGGTTGGAGTCAAATCGTCAGCTTGTTGCGTGACTAGCCCACGATTTATGACTTAATAGCCAAGTCCGCGTTAAGTAGGCCTTAGATAAGGCGCTTCTAAGTGATTGTCGGCGCTCACAACAATCGTAATTACTTCAAACTACTATCTTCGTTCGGCCGCACGCGATCTCTTTCATCGCCCAATTTGAATCGTGCTAATTGCTTCTCAGCACTAATCATATATTGCTCATGTTTTTTATTCTATTGCAATGAATGGCGAGACGTGCATACCGTTCGCCTGATGGTAAGCGATACGACCTCTCATCGCTTACTATTATTTGCTGCTGCAAAACCAAACACATTGAATTGCAAAGCAATGCTTGGCATTCCACTGCGCTCGCTATTCTAAGACATGTTAAGTCTCAATATGTACTGTCTAGTGAGAGAAATAGACATTGCGGTGGTACCTACCCGGGTGGCCTGGTCACATATGAGAGACCTACCACCAGGGTGTTACAAGTTGGATCGTTTCATGGAACTGAGTAGTATATAACTCAACATTTACAACCATTACAAATATTTAACCATATAGTGGGGGCCTGAGAGTTGTAGAAACAAGAGGGTATGTAAATTCTATCATACCCTATTACCAAGATTAAGGGCAAAGAAAGGTTAGTTTTTAGGCAGACAGCTGGGCTTAAAAAGTAGGAGTCGTATGTTTTATACCTTAAAGCTTAATATGCTCATTCTAAACATATTATTATTAAAATATAAATTACTAGCGGCCCGACCAAGATCCCCCTGGATGCAGATACACTTTTTTTTTATCATTCTATCGCCTAAGTTAATTAGGAATAACGTAGGATTCTAATCATGAAATATTTCTTCTTATCGGTCCAGAAGTATCATAGCCTATTCAATGCAAACAAACAATCAAATCATTCTTCTTTTAAGTTTGGATTAGAAATAGAAAATATGGCATGACAGAATCTTGCTCCGCCTCTCCGTCTCGGAACTCCGTCAGATCCATTATTGTTTTATTTAAAACAAATAAATTAAAACATTATATTTTAAAATAAACATATTAATAGGTACATATATCTTTAAACTCTCTGTTTATATTTATACCAACAAACATATGTAATCACAGAAAATCGTCACGACATATGTACGAATTAAAAATACATTTTGTGTTTCAAACACCTAAGCAATTTATGCATATTTTGCTCCACTCTGGTGCGCATTAAATAGTACAAAGAGACTCTGTGACTCTGTTTTAACGCAAACAACATCTGCTAAAATCACAATAATTTAGAATGCATTTCGCTAATTGCTGTGTGTATAATTTGTTGCTGCAGGGGAGACGGATGCACTATCGTGACTGGGTCAAACATTACATGGCTTTGTTTAATATAGGGATAACATGCAATATTGTGTTTATATACAAGAGTTAGTTTTATCTATAGTGGTATTACACAATGACAACAAAATTTACTAGTGATGCAGTGTCCCATTCCAAGTTACTTATATCGATATTTTTTGCAACGCAATGACAAGAGTACAAATAATTAAATAACATAATATTTAAACTACAATTTGTAACCAATCGATGACCACACATAGAAGATATATGAGAAAAACGACTATGAGGGAAGTGCATGAACGTAACAGAACCGTAAGAATGAGAATCAATTATTGTTTTATTTCTTCAGCTTTAAAAGCTACCACAGTCAATTCAAAACACAATAATATAATACACAAAGAAAAATGTAAGCGGGATCGAAATCGATAAACGCGGTCGATGGGGACTCGTGCACCACTACGGCTAGGACAGCGCGGGCGACGTGCAAGTGAGTGGGACGTCCCCTCCCCCACGCGTCACCTCATACCCCGATTGCCTTGTCGAGCTGTCGCGTACTACATATGTCTATCTATCTTGAATCTTCTATTAGTGTCTGAAGATCGAGCCTAGTGGCGTGCCATAGAAGAGGCATATGTCCAGCAATAGACGCTAATAGGCCAATGATGATGATGATGATGATGATGAAATTCGTAAATACAAATAAAAAATATAATTTGAACATTGTCAAAAATTCTCCTTAGTTACGAACCACAAAAACATTTCCCGTTATGTAAGTGTTCTCTGCAACCGCCGCAATTCTCAGGAATTCATCAGTGGAAAACTAAATCCGATTAATTTTGAAACAAATTTAATAATGAAATTTGTATCGAAATAATTTAGCACAATAGACTCAGAGAGGAGACGACACAAGTTTCCTTTGTACAAAGTGCTGGGAGATAAAATACTTTAATAAGTACTTTTAACAGGTAAATGCTTTACAAGATTATTGCTCGACGGATTACAAGAGTTATGTTTTAATTAATGAGTTTACAATAAAGACTTGTTTAATTCTTGATAATGTAAAATATCATGGTGAAGGAAAACATCATTAGGCAAAACCAAACTGTATGTCATAGAGCTTATTAGAAAAATTCAATTGGTTACAGTAGTTGTCGAGCATTATGGACATTTATATTTACATAAACTCGCGCTTTTTTCTCAGAAAGGGTAGACAGAGGTTCTACTAGGACACCCATATAATGTCACACGATTTGATAGTGGAGAGTTTGATAGGGGATATCGCTTTATCAAATTCCTGAATCCATGCTGATAATGAGTACCAAAATCCATGATTCATCATCAGCCCATTATCACTTTCTTCGACCTGGGATTCGAGCCCATGACTTCAGCATTGTAACCGTACCGTAGTAACACTGCGCCACCAAGGTAGTCTACGGTTTAAGCTTTTTTAATATGACCCACGATTGTAGAGACGACCGGTGCAGAGTATAAATCTATATTATTTAAAAATATATCTATAAATATGGACCGTTACATTGTAAGATAGCACGGGTATTAATATTAATTATTGTCTTAATTGATAGTATTCATTTAATTCATATTCATTTATATTTCAATATTCCCATATAATGATACTAATTAATCGGATAAGTATCATGGAAATCGGGACAAACGAATACATCTGTTACGAATATACGAGTACCTTGGTTATTAAAGTGGATGACAGCGGTTATTGGTATAATACCTGATTGATATCTGAGTATTTGTTCCTTAAAAAAATTATTTAGAAATAAATCTATTTCAATATAATTGAATTATACTTACCGTAGAAATAATTTCGTTCAGATAATGATCCTAACCTTAGCCAGATCGTCCGTCCACCTTGCAGGCGGGCGTCCGACATTTCACTTGCCTGTACGTGGCCTCCACTCAAGAACGATATACGGACGATCTGGCTAAGGTTGCAGGAAGTCGCTGGATGCAGGCCGCTTCCAACAGGTCATTGTGGAGATCCTTGGGGGAGGCCTATGTTCAGCAGTGGACTTCCTGTGGCTGATATGATGATGAATGATCCTAAATGTCCTAAAAGATTGCTACAATTCGTCCAAAGCTTTTGGTGAAAAACATTATGATTTTTTTATTCTACAATCAATCACGCTGTATGCACGCCGTAGTATGGACGGATTTGAACTCCGCGTTATCATATTTATAAAAGTTTTTCTTCATTATTTATTATGCATATAATTTTGTTGATTATAGTTAATCTTTATTATTTTATTTTCAATAGGACACAAGCAAATAACTAGTCTGCTTATAAGTGACAAGTGTCGTCATGGTGTTTGTTATGCTTGCTTTTAATCCGCATCAGTTTAGGATAACAGCCAAAAATGATAATTCCATAAACAAGTAAATAAAAAAAAAATTCAATGTATGGCGAGACGAACATGTCATTCGCCTGATGGTAAGCGATAGGCCCCCGCTCATGGACAGTATCATAACTAAACAAAACAAATTATAAAGCATTGCTTGGCATTCTACTGCGCACGCTATTCTGAGACATAAGATGTTAAGTCTCAATATTTCCAGTGGTGACTCTAGCTACAATGTCCTTCAAACCGGATCCCAACAGTAAATTTACACTTCTATTTAGCGGGAGAAATAGAATTGCGGTGGTACCTACCCAGGCGGCCTCTCACATATGAGAGACCTACCGCCAGTAAAGTGTGTTTATTATTTTAACTTCCGTAAGGCGCATTGTTTCAGTACAACAACAATCAATGATAATTCCATAAACACTTAAATAAAACACAAACAAAGACTAGTCAAATCACGATAGAACACAAAATATCACATCAAAATCTTAATAAACTTTAACAGAATACCCGTTGACGATGATGATAACCATTTCATCCGACAAAGAGGCTTTAATGAACGTTTGCGTACTGGATACAATTTGGCGAGTCCAATTAGTGAGTTACATATACCCCGACTACATTTTATCCTCTCATTTCTATACTTTCAGTGAGATGAACAATTGTGTGCAAATTAGCAGTGACAGTCCGCAGCGGAGACGCCTCGGATGACACACTGCTCGACAATTTGCGCAACTTACTTATGTTATGAACATTTTAACACCTCTTATTGCAATCTATTTATCTTCGGGTGTTTTGTAGATTATAAAGATGTAAGTGGAGTATTTTAGAGTTGTAGACTTTTTACAAAATAGGTAAGGATTGGTTTGGCGTGATTTATTGGGTATATGCAGTTATTATTTTCTCAGTCTGAAAGAATAAAGTAAGTTCTTTTGGAATAACTTGGTCGCGTGTAAAATATAATATGGTAGTAGATGACCGTTTAAAACCATATAATAGGAAATATTTACAATCTTTAATCAACGTTATTGCAAATCATCGATTGAGTAATGAATAATAATCTGATTTAGAAATTCCATTACCGATTCGAATGAACATTATGATACAACATCGGCCATCAGTTTAATGAAACGTAAATAAAAAATAAACACGCACACCAAGAATTTAATTCGATTTTAATTACCGTAATTCCATCTCGCAAATGATTTTTCCGGACATTAACCTCGTTTCGAATGGTGTTGTACGTCAATGTGTGACGCTGAATATTAATCGTCCCAGCAAATAGTTCAGTCCCCCATAATGAACTGCTATTTTACCCGCAACGCTTTTTCAAATTTAATTTCTTGTATTTAATATTCCTTTTAAACCGCATTGTTCTTAATAATGCCCGTCGTTCCACCATCGCATTGAAGTTTTATGGTCATTAATTATATTGTGCTATGGCGAAGTAATTGTGATTTATTGAAATATAAATAAATACATCCAACAGTCACATACACTTTACGGTACTGTCATGTAGAAGATAATGAAGTATATGGTCCTGATCCCAATAAGATCGAGTGTTATGAATGTCGTGGGTATCAGAAACTAGGAGAAACTTTTCGGTCTCATAAACACCCAGACACGAAACAAATACTTGTGTGGATCACAAATATTTGTCTCGGTGTGGGAATGGAATGTCTAATTGTGCCACGGAGACTGCCAAATAAAATAACAGTTGTATAATTGATGAACCCAAAATTCATTTACAGGATAATAACTAAATAACTATAAATAACACCCAACAGTCACATACATAGTCCTGACTCCACACTAAGATCGGGTCTTGTTTCGTGGGTATCAGAAACTACGAGAGACTTTGAGAGACCCGACACAAATATTTGTGTGCCACACAAACATTTGTGTCAGTGCGGAGATCGAACCCGCGGCCTCTAGTTTCACAGGCGGCGTCTAATTACATGCGCCACGGAGGTTGTCAAAAATGTAATAAATGCAATGGAGTACGGAAGTCCTTTTTAATCAAAAGCAGCATTGAGAAGGCTTAGGACTTGGTCCACCATACAGACGTATTGCGAGTGCGTCTTGTAAAAATCTCTGCATGAAGGTTTCCTCACATTTTCCTTCTCTGTTGGTTTTCAGAACTGAGCAAACCAAAGTGGCGTCGACATTGCGTGAATGAAAATAATTGGTTATTTTTTAAATGTATAATGTATTAACCTATATGGAAGTATATGTGAAGAAAGGGAAAATAAAAAAAGATACTACACGCCGTGTTGTAGAATATATGTTGTACGTATAATGTATATACATACGACTTAAGTATTATAGCCAATTGCACGAAGAGTTTCTAGCGGCGAGATTTGTATGCCATTATCGCATGATATAATATCCGTAGGTTATAATCGTGTTCTGACAATTATTTACATGATGCAAGTTTTTATATCCTTACTATAATCGTATATTAGAAGTGAGAAACTCTCCCCGTGTAAATGAGGCTTTACGGTTATTAAACATGACGAAAGTCGCTGTTATTGTTCCACCGGTGGGTAATAGATATTACCAATTCAATTTCATTTTCCTTTAAGGTTAACAGTCCTAAAACAATATAGGGTATAAAGTTTATAGAAATTAATTCTGTAATTTATGAGTTGGATAGCTCTCCGTAAAAGTTTAAGTTAAAATATTATATTATGCTTTATTACAGTTTCGTTTAGCTTTTCTATTTCTGTTTCATAGTATAATTAATATACTTAAATATGAAATAAAAGAGAAAGGGTAAGTTATACTGCCCGCGGTTAAATAACTTTCTACCGTCCAATCTCAAAGGCCGCCGACGCATTTGGCATTTTGTGGGCGTCTACCTAGACTTTTATTGTAACAAGAAATCTGGTCACCACATTTTACGTTAGATCTGCCAACACTGTCCCCATAATATGAACTTAAGCTCAGAGCTGGTTAAAAAGAAAATCGTTCAATAAATAGCAAACTATTGGGCTTCCTTGAGTCACTGATTATTATAATTTGTAAAGATCAATTATACACATAATAAGAATCAAAAGGAAAATATAAATAAAGAAACCATATCGACTCCTTGTAGGTTACAACTTATAAATTAATTTCAAATAATATTGAATAATGCTTTAGAATTATTACGTTTAATGGCGGAATAATGTCATTAACATTTCCTTTAGTTGGGCCTGTTCATAACTTAATCGTTATACCTGCTAGACAAAGTAATAACGCTATTTCTGAGGATAAGTTAAGTACCGTACAACTGGAGTATCAACAAATATACATAAAGTAAATCTCTTGCCAATTTGTTTTGTTTATATTTCTCAATTATTTGATTCTTCTTATATTTAGGAAGGTCTGTTTACAAAAACTGTAACTTGTCATATTTATTTATTATTAGAAAATGTGTCAATATAAGCGTGAATTAGCTATTAAATAATCGCCCAGAATATTAACTGAGAATTCGTCAAAAGTTACTGTACATTTCATGTGCTTCACTAGCACTTTTTAGAATGGCTAAATTCAAAGCGTCGATGGAAAACTTCCACAAGTTTCACTGCACTAAACTCCCGATGTTTAATAAAAAAAAATTCCTAGCTCTGGGCTCTGGCAAAACTACTGCCGACGGAAAATCCAGATGGATAGATCCAACTGGATATATTTGATATTATACGTTTCAGCTCTAAAAAGCCTTTTCTCGCTTTTTATTTTATCGAGGTTGAACAGATATTGTAGTAAGCAATGCTGTTGTTACTATTCCACAAGAAAAATATATATTTTAGAAGATATAATAGCGCACTTAGAGTATATTTATCAATCGAAGTCTAAAGAAAATGTTTTAGTGAAGTTGTAAGTGTATGGGCTTCAGAAATACGACGTCAATATTAAATAGTTTATTATATACACTTACTTTAATAAATCATAAAATAATAAAAATTAGAATACAATGTATGAGCGACTTGAAGAAAATTTATAATGACAATGACATGACAGTTTTCTCGAATGATGCGCGCGCACCTACATCACTCCCCCGCCGAGACCGGTTCACGGGCGATAGTAGTCAGGAAAACGAACTCTTCGTCCACTTCTTGTCTTACTTAGAGGACGCTTCTGTGGGGGTGAAGCTGAGGGCGTGCAAGTGTCTGGCTTTCTTTCTTCGTTAACCATATGAGCTGGTTTAATGCGATCAATAGTCACAGTAGTAGGTTTCCCCTGGATCTCTATCTTGAAATTTTTGTGTGACTTTTCCAAAACTTTATATGGACCTCTATATGGACATTCCAGGGCGCCTCTTATGGGACCCACGCGAAGAAATACATATTGTGCCTTAAAAATATCCTTCGGCAAGTAAAATGCCCTGTTTTGCGCATGACTAGACGTCGGAGTTGGAGAAATCTTCGCCATATGATTACGAAGACGATTGGCGAAGTCAGTCATGTCCAAGACGTGGTCTTGTTTGGGTACAAAAAACTCATTTGGAAGTCGTAGTGGCTCCCCGTAAACGAGTTCTGCAGCAGATGTCTTAATGTCTTCTTTCCATGCACTCCTTATTCCTAAGAGCACCCATGGGAGAATCTCGGACCAACTTTCATTGTTGTGACACATAATTGCTGATTTCAGCTGCCGATGCATCCTCTCTACCATTCCATTAGCAGCAGGATGGTAGGCCGTTGTTGCGCAGTATTTAGCACCAACAAACTTTGCTAGGGACTGGAACATGTGCGACTGGAATTGACGACCGCGATCTGTTGTAATCTTGTGTGGGCAACCAAAACGGGCAACCCAACCGCTTATGAAGCTTCGGGCGCAGGTTTCAGCGGTGATGTCAGCCAAGGGATAAGCCTCAGGCCATCGGGTGAAGCGGTCGATGGCTGTGAGGCAATATCTAAAACCACATGAAAATGGCAAAGGGCCGATTAAGTCGAGATGAATATGAGAAAAGCGATCAGTTGGAACATGAAATGAAGATAAGGGTGATATTGTGTGACGAGTTACTTTACTACGTTGGCAATCTAAGCATTCTCTAGCCCATTTCCTGCCGTCTTGGCGTATGCCAGGCCAAACAAAACGTTCGGTTAGTAATTTAACAGTTGCTGATCTTCCTGGATGGCTTAGATTATGAATGCTGTTGAATATGATCTTCCTGAATGCAGGTGTAATGTAAGGGCGAGATTTTCCAGTTGATACGTCACAGTAAATAACTGCATCTGGACTTGTAATTTTCTTCAATTTCAATGCAGTGCCATTTTTCAAAAGATCTTGCAATTCAGTGTTAACGGCCTGATCTGCTGCAAGCTCTTGATAATTGATGCTATCGGTAATAGCCTCTACACGTGAAAGGGCATCTGCAACCACATTGTCTTTGCCGGCGACGTGGCGTATATCTGTAGAAAATTGAGCGATGAAGTGTAGATAACGCAATTGCCGTGGAGAACACTTATCACGTTTGGTATGGAAAGCAAATGTGATAGGTTTGTGGTCTGTGTATACTGTAAAAGTCCTCGCCTCGAGCATATATCTAAAGTATCTTATTCCCTCATAAATCGCAAGAAGTTCTCGGTCATAAGGGCTATAGTGTTTTTGTGCATCAGACAATTTATGCGAGAAATATCCGAGAGGCTGCCAAACATCCTGTTTTTTCTGTTGAAGAACTGCCCCTAAAGCTACATCTGATGCATCGGTAAACAAAGCTAATTCCGCTTCACAGTCTACATGACACAAAAGTGCAGCTTCGGATAAACTTTTTTTGCACTCCTCAAAAGCCTGTACGAACTCTGGGTTTATTTTAATTGGTGTGGATCCCTTCATATTCGAGCCAGCTAGAGCACGATTCAACGGTTTTTGTACCCTTGCCGCATGGGGCAAGAAACGCCTGTAGAAATTGACCATGCCTAAAAATCTACGCAGGTCTTTGGCTGTTTTTGGTGTCGGATATTGTTGAATCGCCTTTACTTTCTCTTCAGTTGGCCGTATTCCATTTTTCGAGACGAGATATCCAAGGAATGTTATCTCGGCGACTCCTAAGACACTCTTTGAGGTATTAATCAGGACTCCATACTCTTTCAGTCGCTCAAAGACTTGTTTCAAGTGTTCTAGGTGCTCTGAATGTGTTTTTGAGAATATTAGTATATCGTCCAAGTATCCAAAAGTAAAATCTAACCTTGTAATACTTCGTCGATGAAGCGTTGAAAGGTTTGCGCCGCATTTCTCAAGTCAAAAGTCATGTAAGGAAATTCGAACAGTCCAAAGGGTGTAGTTATGGCGGTCTTGCATATATCTTGGCTTTCAACGGGTATCTGATTGTAGGCTTTGACTAAATCAATTTTCGTGAAAATTTGCGCTCCTGACAGATGGTAGGCAAAGTCGTGTATATGTCGGATGGGATATCTGTCCGGAATTGTCCTAGCGTTGAGTCCACGATAATCACCGCAAGGGCGCCATCCGTCATCTTTTTTGCGAGCCAAGTGTAGCGGTGAAGACCAACAACTTTCAGATCTACGAGCTGTACCATTTGTGAGCATGTCTTCAAATTCTTTCTTTGCTATTTGCAGTCTGTCTGGAGCTAAGCGCCGTGGTCGTGATGATACTGGTGGTCCTGGAGTGGTACGTATATGGTGTTTTGTGTTATGTTTTGGTTCTGTTGGAGCACCTGCGGGTATTGTAATTTCCGGGTAGAGTCTTAATAATTGATGGTAGTCTGAATCTCCCGTGACAGCTTTTATCCCGATGGATTCCAGTCTGATGTTGCAGGAAGGTAAATTGACGGAAAGCGAAGTAAGCCCGTCAATAAGTCGGTGATACCTGCAGTCGACTAGTAGGTTGTAGTAGCTTAGAAAATCAACTCCAATGATTGGTTTCGATACGTCGGCTACAATGAATTTCCAATCGTAGTCACGACGCAGTCCTAAATTGAGTTTAAGCTGTATATACCCGTAAGTCGAAATAGTGGTGTTGTTGGCTGCAAACAATTCATATTTAGTTTTGTCGCGTCGTCCTCTGGTCGCTGATCTCGGAAAAACACATAAGTCGGAGCCTGTATCCACAAGAAACTGTAGTTTGGTGTTTTTGTCAGTGACAAAGAGGCGGCCATTGCTTGATTGGCAGTCGTTTGCCGCTACTTGCGACTGCCGCTTCCATTTCCCGATGAACTGTTAGGTTTCTGAAACTTACAGGGTGAAGTACAACGATAAGCTTTTTGACCAAATCTGTTGTGGTACCAACAATACTCATTATTACGGCGTCCCGATTGAAATATTAAATAGTTTATTATATACACTTACTTTAATAAATCATAAAATAATAAAAATTAGAATACAATGTATGAGCGACTTGAAGAAAATTTATAATGACAATGACATGACAGTTTTCTCGAATGATGCGCGCGCACCTACAAAGTCAATGGTACGGATTTGATACTAATTTAAAGTTCTTATTTTCAAAGTTTTACACTGACTTCACGAATATTATAGGTTCTCGGGAATGTTGAAAAATGGCAGCCTCAGTGGCATGGTCGATTAGACGTCTGTTGTGAAACAAGAGGCCGCAGGTTCGATCCCCACATCTATATTTCAATGAACCACAGGTATTTGTTCCGAATGTGGGTGTTTGTGAGACCGAAAAGTCTCTCATCGTGTCGGGTCTGGATTGTATGTATATCTTGGGTGTATTTACTATTTGTTTATTATCTGTATTAGGAAGAAACTTTCTCCACAGTCAAATCCAATGGCACTATAATCGAGATTGTGATGGACCGGGTGAACTTTTTATTTTATTATATGTATTTATTTTCCAACCAATACCACTTACAGGATTTATCCCAATGCAATCCAATAACAAATTACCCATGTGGCTATGTCTCCTTGTGAATTCACTCATCGTACATATAAATATATCGCACTCTATAACAACGAGGTAATTGAAGAAAATAAGCAAGAATCTTGCCCTGGCACCAGCCAGAATTACCATAAGATCAAAAAAATATTTGCTCTAAAACCAAAAATCTCACGCCACTATTGTCAAGGTAAAACTATTTGACTTAATTTAAAATGTATGACTAACAACAATTTTAACCGACAAATTAACACGCTCTTTTAGACTCGAGGGAGTTGTCGGACAGTGAGAATTAGAAGGATAAACAAGAATTAGCTCTCCACTCTAATTAAATGCTGTGCTAAATGGTTTACTTGAAACCTTTCTTTTCATTCAAAAGGTCAACCTTTTTACACATTATATGAGGGGGGACCTTTTTACACATTCTGCATCATCATAATTGACACAAATTTATTTTATTTTTAATCGTTCTTCAGCTACAGGAAGTCCACTGCTGAACATAGGCCTTCTCCATATATAGCCACATAGACCTGTTGAAAGCTGCCTGCATCGAGCAAATTCATGCAAACTTAACCCGGTTGTCCGCCCATCTTGTGAGTGGGTATATTTTAAATCATAACCTTAAATATGACTATGTATTATACGACTGCCATTATTACTACGATGTCCCCTTTACTACGCTGCGGACCATACATATAGGTTAGGAAAATAAGATGTGTATTCTTTGAGAAACCTGTAGCAGGTTTCACTGCTAGACTATCTTCTTTTCCTGTGGTTGGAAACATAAGTCCACCACTAAACATAAGTCTCCAAAGATGAGGCTTACATCTACATCCCTATATATTATAGAGCGATTAAAATTTACCAGTGCAACACCATTCAGCTTTTCAATTACTCCAGAACGAGTAAGCTGCGTTTACAATTGACCTAAATATTAATAACCCCAAAATGGCCACGGCACAAGCTGAGGTTAGTATTAATTCCCTTTGTTCAGAAGCTTGCCGGCCTTTTGTTTCCGGTTCTAGGAACAATATCAAAGCGTAACGGTCGACAATGGTTAAAGTCCTGATTTTTGCAATGGAACTGCTGGTTGTCCCGTACAGTATTCGGAGAAGAGGTCACTGACTCGTATAACTGACGCTTGAAAATAAACTGACTGAAATCATTTTTTGGGCGTCGTAAAAAACTGGCTTCCAATTGAAGCTTCGCTTGTTTATTTGGCTATACCTACATGTATGCCATTCTACGCTTTCAATATCTGATTTTCTTAAATAAAAGCCTATAAGCTTTGGGCTAAACGAGTCCTTCAGTGGAGACAACGACTTGGTAAGCGTAGTGTAGGACGCCCTTCAGCTTAGAAGAGGGCGTCACTAGCAGAAGCATAATGGGATAAGTTGACAGCCTCCGTGGCGCAGTTGGTTAGACGCCGCCTGTGAAACGAGAGGCCGCGGGTTCGATCCCCGCTCCGAGAGAAATGTTTGTGTAGCCCACAAATATTTCTTCCGGGTCTGGGTGTTTGTGAGACCGAAAAGTCTCTCGTAGTTTCTAATACCCACGACACAAGACTCGATCTTAGTGTGGGGTCAGGACTATGTCACATACATAGTTGGGTGTTATTTATTTATTTATAAGTCGAAGATAGGTTAAAATAACGCACATAGGAGAAGGTCTATGACCATATCAACGATGTGATGAATATCGTAGCTAAGATAATCTTTTTTTTTTAATTTTGTTTTATCTATGTAGTTTTTGAAATAAAAAGTTACTATTGTTATTATTTATCTACACTAATATTATAAAGAGGAAAACTTTGTTTGTTTGTTTGGTTGTAATGAATAGGCTCAAAAACTACTGGACCGATTTTAAAAATTCTTTCACCATTCGAAAGCTACATTATCCACGAGTAACATAGACTATATTTTATTTTGGAAAAAAATAGGGTTCCGTAAAATATTTGGATTTTTCGGACACAAACTGGAAAATTCAACCAAAGAAGTTACTCATTTTGCGTGCGCTGCCTAAACTACAAAAGATAGAACCATAAAATGTCATAATTAATTGTAGATCTTATAAATATCTACAAAAAAGTCCGCGACACACTATACCTATCTATGTCGAGTGAGGCACAACAACCACATTTTTATTTAAAAATCTTGAATTTTTTTTTTGGACTACATTTAAACGCGTTTATTTTACTCATGCTATTAATCCTTATCAAAATAAACTATTTCATCAATAAGTACAGTTTATGTTGATAATATTTGGTCTTTGAATGATTAAAATTGGACTTTTGGTTTTGAAGTTGTGGTGAAATTAAAATATTACGATTTCTGCTGCACGGCCCGTTGTATAAGATATATATGGATGTTTGTGGAGAGAAGGGACATAAAGTAAAATAGAATCGAAGGTACGGGAGAGGGCTGGGATAGATCACAGATTTGTTAGGACGAAATTTAAATGCACGTTATAAAACGGGATGGATAATAAAGAGAAGGGTCGGGACGGATTGGGAAGAGACTGAACAGGCGGATGAGACGGGATTGAGCCGGACAGTAGGATAGCTACGTCAAGTTTAGGCATACAAGAGTTTATACGAAAAACAACATGTATTTGGTGTGGAGTGGAATCAAAAAATATATGCACCCAGGCGAAGCTGGGTCGCGCCGCTAGTTATAGTATAAAACTTCACAGATGGCATCAAATTCTTTTAAAAATAATTGCTTATTTGCTTACAATGCTTGCCACTCAGGTAACACTACATCTAGGTTGGGCAGGTGGTTAAATTGCGAGATAACAGGACAAGTACACGAAACGGGTAACATATCTTGGTCATGTACGTAATTCATTGCGGGAATCTAGACTGGCTCAAATTTGCTTGCAACTGCGTCTATTTCTAGGAAATCTGGACAGCGTCCGTGGCGCAGTTGGTTAGACACCGGCTGTGAAACGTGAGGGTACGGGTTCGATCCCCGCATCAAGACAAATATAGGTGTGAGCCTCAGGTATTGGGTTTGGGTCTGGGTATTTGTTAGACCGAAAAGTCACTCGTTATTTCTGATGCCCCCGACACAAGACTCGATCTTAGTATGGGGTTAGGACTATATGCGTGATTGTTAGATGTATTTATTTTTTAAATTTAACTTAATTATTACTTACTGTAATCCTACAGGAAAACGTGGAAAAATGTATATTTAATAAACCTTAATAATTTCTAAGTTATTAAGTCCACCGTACCTGCACTAGCCAGCCTAATGGAGTGTGGACTAAACCCCTCTCAATCGTAGAGGATCCATGTTTAGCACTGACATGTATAATATGGGCTTATATTGTATACAGTAATTATTCAAGGATGGGTGTCTAAGACAAGAGCTTTGATTACTTGGGACCTAGATACAAAATAATACTTGGGTAGTTAAACTTCGTAATTGTTGTATAGTTTTATAAATTGTTTATTTTAATGTACAGTACATTAAATCAGCTAATATACGTCCCACTGCAGGGCACGGGCCTACTCTACAATTGAAAATACGACCTCGCTGACCTAACGCCGGTTGGCGGACTTTACATATTATGTTTCCTCACGATGTTTTCCTTCACCGTTGTAGTACGTAGTGTTCGCCTATTAATACACACATGGCTCTAAAAAGTCAGAAGTGTGTGCCCCGAGGATTAGAAATAAATAGTTTAGCAAATAATTAAATATCGATACAAATATACATGAATCGCTAAAATCATGATAACTGAGTGAAACACCTCCAATACTGTCTAAAACGTACATCAAATTTACACAAATTGACGTAACTACGTAAATTGAATTAAACCAAATCATCCGCACTTAGCAGATAATCCAGCTGTCGACGTGAATGTTGTATTTTATAATAAATGGGTGTTAACTACATACATACACAAACTCGTGCCTTTTGAAGTGAAACATATTTATCGACGTATAGAAGAAATTTTATAACAGTGTCAAAATATTCTAACGTTTTTCCGTTACGCGCCATGATTTTTTGTATCCATGTTTATGAAGATAAAAGCTTTTTGCTTAAACTTTATCTAATTTAGCTTTATTTAACCAATTTCTGCGAAGTTGTAAGTAGTAGATCAAATGATGTCATAAAGAATTTTCACTTCTTGCGTGTGTACAGTAATACACACTCACACATTGTTTTTCAATAAGGGGTAGGTAGACGTGCTACCAGGGCAACCACGTTTCGCCTTGTGTGTTCTATTCCATGCCATGATATGGTAGGGGCGAGGCTACCGGCATATCGAGCACACATTTTTAACTCCCGGCTGATATTAAATAGAAATATCCATTATCACTTTGCCTAGCCTCGGATTCGAATCTGAGACCTCAGCTTTACAATCATACATTAAGACAACTGCGCCACCGATACACTACATAATTTGAAATACTGGATGCGATTAGACAACCGCTGTGCATAATATTGTTTACAATTGTGGATAAACTCCACCAATAGCACGGAACGGAAATCAATTTGGCTAATTAATATTTTAGATAATGGTCACTCCTGTGTTGTTACTGTTTGTGTATTTCAAATAGTGTCAACTTTTAATCCCATGGCTTTACGACCTATATTTATGTCAGTATACAAATGTATATGTGCTTAGTCTCAATGTACAACTGCGCAGATAATAATAATATTAAATAAATACCTGACCCCACACTCCAGATCGAGTCTTGTGTCGTGGGTATCAGGAACTGCGAGAGACTTTTCAGTCTCACAAACACCCGAAACAAATACGCGTGGTTCACACAAATATTTGTTTTGGTGCGGGGATCGAACCCGCGGCCTCTCGTTTCACGGCCGGCGTCTAACCAACTGTGCCACGGAGGCTGTCAATGTATCAAGCCCGTCCACATTCAGTGTTTCGCTTCTGTCCTATATTTTTCCATTTCATTTCCAATCTGAATCCTGCGACTTTTATTTATTTTATTTTATAGCTTCATATACTGACAAATATACAGGTGGACTTAATGCCAGTCTACAGTCCATTTGAGGGTAGTGGACAGGTGAAGCTAATGTACCCGAAATACAACTGGTGTTTCGAATTATACATAATTTAAACTAAAATGATACCTAATTATTATAAATATACATAAATATACATAGGATATATATATTATACATAAATAAATATTACGTTTTTCAACACCAATCAGTTTCCTTTTTATAAAAATAGTGACTTTAATATTTTGTGCTCGTCTATTTAGTTACTACGATTTATATTGCAATTCTTTATAAATATATAATTGCAACTTTTCTCATTATCATGTACAATTTTCTTTTCATTTTCTGAACCCTTTCAAAAAAACATTGAATTGTTATTCATAAGCCCTTTAAAGAGGTTACCATTTTAGGTTCCTCTGTTTTCAAAGGGCTTAAAATAACTTCGCCTGTTGATACAGTCCTGAATGAATTTCAATTATTTTGTGCTTTTGTGCGAATTTTAATGCAGAATCTTGTTACTCTAAGTTTCCTTTCACTAGAACAAAAGGGACTGCAATACAAATAATAGTACTAAACTGACCAGTATCAGTTCAAAATAATCTCCTGCTTAGCGCAGCACCTCCGTAAAATACACTTGAGTTGTGTTAGCCCGTGATTCACAATGGCCTGGTGCGGGTGGGCGGACTTCATTTGAACTGAAGTGTATGTAGTCTGTAGAACAATCTACGCATAGTATCCAATAGAATGGTGTTAATTATTGCCAGTCAAAACAATTATGTCTGGTCATATATGGATTCATCCATAAGTCATAACATATTATCACTTACATGAGTCGATATGTATTTGTCTGCCATCAGTACCGTGGTTGCTACCCAATTACAAAATGTGAGGTAGCCGGCATTATTTATTCTCTGTAATTTCTGCTTCTTTCATCTGTCTTTTATTTACCTTACGCATAAAGCCGCGGTGGACAGTCGATCGGTCATCATTTCGCCATTTCGTTTCAGGGTCGGAGAGATATTTACGTTTATTTTTGCCTTTGTATTTTCCTTTCCTTCGTCTACCTTAGTGCTTTGAATTGATATGTACAAATGAAAGGCATGGACAGGGTTTCTTGATGTAATAGTCCTGAATTAGGGTACAGTAGACTTAACATTGCGAACTACAAAGACACGTTTTAATGAATTCGACAGCTTAAGAATTCATTAAAATCCTTAAAGTTTTGCAATTCATCGAATGATGTGTATTTAATGAAAAATATTCTCGTTATACATTTTATTTTTCATCGTATAATCGGTAACAAGTATTTGAAATCCTCGACTTCACTTTATTCTGTCACGTTATTTTTAAAGGAATATTGGTAATATATATACTAGACAAAATATAGATGACGTACATGAATGGCATAGTAATTCAACTGTGTTATTATTAAACTCATCATATCATATTCAAAGGTGACATAATAATTCTTGACCCAAAACTAAAGATACTAATTCTTGCAGCGTGGTTGTCGAAAACTATGAGACTTTGTGATCTCAAATAACCACACCCGAAACAAATATTAGCGGATTACTCCATTTTTATTCGACACTATTATTGGCACGGACATTAAACCTCTCGTTTCACAGCGCACGTTATAACCAATTGCGCCATAAAGTCTATTAACTCAATATATTACGTATTGTCATACACAGCAGCCGAAACCGAAACAAAATAATCTATAATAATTATTTCCAGAACAGATTACAAGTTCGGCACTAAGTACATTTTTAGGGCTGCCTCTCTCGTCTTTAATTTGAAAATTCATTCTTGCAAATGAAAATCTGGAGAGGCCGATGTGAAACTTTGCAACTACTTTCGTAATTGCGCCAAAAGTTGGAAAATGAAAAGACCCCAGGGCTCGTGACTTGAAATGACGGATTCAATATTAAACAAAAAGGGAAAATGCATATCTGTGGGAGAAAATTACTTGTCTAGCTCGTAATCGCGATTTAAATTAATTGTTTCAAAGATTTAGTTTACATTTTAGGGAATACAACAGCAGTTAGAAATGATTCTAGGTGGTATATATTTATTCTAAATTACGTACAAACCAAAAAGAAAGGACAAAGTAAATAGATATGTTTTCTATATTGTTAAAATGAGCGATAGTTAACGAATTCAGAGGTGACTTCGAATGGTCGGAGGTGTAGTCTTGAACCTCCGACGGGTCAGTCTGATCCTTTAGTAACTAGATTCTGTTGCAAGAATTAATACATTCACGTAAATTAAAAAAATATATATTTTTATAAAATATGAATGTTTTATATAATTTCATAACTACTCGTGATTCCTATCCTCAAATATTCAGAGAATAAAAATTCAAGTTATAATTATATAAAGCCATAACGCCTCATGCACCCAAAATCGTCCTTTAAATTTGAAAACCAAGTATGATAACACGCAACCAACATTTTTACACATTGTATACGAATCTCAAAAAAAAAACATCAACCGCATCAAGTACTATTTTATAAAACACGAAATATTATAAAGTTTTTATTCAAACTTGCATACTTACTTCGCTATACTTCACAGCTGCAGAAAACTTTCAAACCGCAGACACTTTTGTAGATAGCACAAAAGTAGTGGAAGATTAAATTTAATCCCTGCAGCGAGCCAGAGAGCAACATTCCGTTGTATTTACTATCTACCCGACTACACTGAATATGCACATATATATTAATGAACAAAATTCTTGGTTCGTCAACCGAGCACATTCTACTTCTCAGCTTAAGCTTTAAAATCCTTTTATCAAAACTGATGATCATTTTGTCCATAGAATTTGCTTGAAAATAAATTTGTTTCTATTTTCATTATTGACTACGAAATAACTACAATTTATATTACAATGGTGATCGTACTAATCAAAACACTATTTTATTTTTCACGCGTAGGTGTACATTAAATATTCAGCATAAACTAAAACTGTGAGAACAACAAGTTCATAACACACGCTTAAGTCTAAGCTTTTACATTTAAAACCTCTTGAGAACGTTGAAAAACTGTATTATGATGGATAAACTAAATGTACTTATAATGCATTATGTCCTACAAAATCTTATTTTATTTAATATTATTGAAGATTAGTAGTGTCTGGTTGGAGTCATAAGGGATCTCTCACAGCTTTATGTGACAGATTTTAATAAGCTCTGGGCCTCAGTGCCGCGTGTCATCCTTAGAAAATATAACTTATTTGATCTTCCATAAAATAAACTCGAGAGATTACCCAATTATGTTGGCGCGCCATGTTCGTAGATTAATTATCCGTGATCTATTACGGAATTTAATGATATTTTGTAAATATCTAAATGTTATCGGCGATCTATATTATTGGGCATTCTACAGAATGTCCTTTATTGCCCAAGTATTATGAAATTGAAATGTTACGGGAAAGTGTGTAAAATCTATTCTACGCTATATCTGGGAATTCTGTAAAAAAATAGAACTGCATATAATTACCATTACTCTAAAATAAATGATAGCAAAATTATTATATACAATTGTTAGACTAACTTAATGAATTAATAGGTATTCAACAAATTGTCCGAACGAAATGCTCTGTCGGTAACATAAATCAACAGAAGAAAAACAAGAATATCGCCCCAAAATCCGGCTTATTAAACATCGAAGCTAAGAAGTTCAGCCGTAGGCGTTGTCTCAATAGTGACGAAGGTATATTGGATTCCACGCTTATTAAATACATAAGCTGTTTCATTACCTAAATGAAAAACACTTAATAATTTGGAACTAAAATACGTCGAGTTTGGAAACGCACGGCAAAAGTTCTGTGGGTTCGAAATTGAAGTACACTCGACGGAATCCGGTATACTGTGTGGGTACTGTAAACATTTTTTAATGTTTATTCGGTACAACAAATGGGTTCTATATTTGTCACTGTGATTCCGAACAAAGTTACAGTGTAACAACTCCAGCAATTAAAATTTGTAGGAGACGCAGAACAGAAATTATGCATGAATTGAGAGCAGTAGCCGCCGAGTTTCGCCGTCGACTATTAATATTAATGAACTGTGACACGCCGTTCAGTCGGCCCCTTGCCGTGCTTCTGTGTTTCTTTTGATTGTAAATTCAGTTTTGTTGACATACTTGTTGCATTTTGAATTTCCTATACTCCACTGTATTTATGATAGGATATCTACGCTTTTCACGATATTCGAAAGATGGCAGGTAGTGGTTTGAGACGACGCGATGGGGAAAATCGAGCCCAGTGGTGTGCCATAGGAGAGGCCTATGTTTAGCAGTGATGATGATGATTATGATCTACGCTTTTGAAATATATTTGTTTTATTGAAATATTTTATGGCACACCAAAGGAGTCGTGCATCCCTTTATCGTCAAAAAATAACACCATGAACTATAGATGTCTTTATAAAATTTATATGAAATCAACAAAACCGCGAATGTCCAACATGGTCGGGTCTGATCTAAAATGAAAAGAAACATGAAGTCGAAATCATACTTTATTTGAAAGCAGTTTCATGCTCAACGGTGAACAACTTTATTACCTATACGTTGTACAAAATTGTTATACTTATATGCATATATTTTTACAGATGTGAATGGCGAGCCGAAAGTGCCACTGCATGACCGCTCATGGACAGTGAAAAAACCAAACAAAATCATGAATTACAAAGAAATGCTTGGCATTCAACTTCGATCGAGGTGATATGTCTCGATATGTCCAGTGGTAACGCTGGCTACAATGGTCTTCAAACCGGAGCATAACAGTGCAAATTTCCTCGAATAAGTATTTATATTTGTACCATGGTTGTGAATATAATTGTTTCTGCGTGTTTCTCAAAGACTAATAAACAGAATAACATATATTTACATTTAAAGCTTTTAAAGCGCCCGTTGCGTATGCGTACATTCAAATATAGAAAAGCAATAAACCATACGAAATAAATCAACCGATAACATATCTGTTTTCTCATGGCAGATAAATAAATAGATATTTTAACATTCATTTATCAAAGCATACTAGTTAAAATATTCTTTTTTAATTCTTTGCAAACATATTTTCATATTCAACTATACACGTTGTTTCAAGAGATTTTCAATACAAAACTAAAAGAAAATTTACTCGAATTGGGAATCGAACCCAAGACTATACTAGTTGATTCTAGACTAAAGTTTCTTAAAGTAACCATAATTTCTAGACGGCGGATGTGATTTTGAAAATTTGACATTCACAAAGTTTTTTACAACACAAAGCTAATTAATGTAGACATAAATATGAAACACTTATAGTTTTTTATGAAGTGTAACATTTTTGAGGCTATTTAAAAATACTGCTTTTCTAAATCTTTTATTACTTTCATTACTTCAATTACGTTACAATAATACGTCTAGACTGGTGTGCAAAACTTTTAATTAAAACTAATTACATAACAGAAACAGTTGAATTATTTAATCACCAAAAGTTGTTTTTACACTAATTTGGAAAATAAAGGTTTAATCAACGGTAATCATGTTGTTTTAAACAACCATCTTTTGACTACTTGAAATTCATAATATGAAAGAGCCAAAATATTATGCATATTTCAATAGTGTTTAACATGATGAAAAAACACTTAAAATAGTAGCAATTTAAACATTATTTCCTACACGCTTTTAGAAATTGATAATCAACTTAAATTGCTTCATTTAAATGGCTGTTTTATGCGTCCACGAACTCCCGAGCTTAATCTTAAAAATCATTATTTTCCAACTAGCCCTTAGTATAATATAACATTTACAGTGTAGCAATAATACAAAATTGTTGTGTTTCGGATTGAAGGGCATTGTAGCCAGAGTAACTACTCGACATATTGAGACTTAACATCTTATGTCTCAGGATGGCGAGCGCAGTGGAATGCCAAGCATTGTTTTGTAATTCAAGGTATTGTTTGGTTTTGCTACTGTTTATGAGCGGTCGTATCGCTTACCATCAGGCGAACGGCATGCTCGTCATCGCAATAAAAATAAAATAAAATAAATCCCCTTAATAATGTACGATTATAGAATACAGTGTAAATGCTAATTGATTAGTAGTTTGAAGTGTGCACTACAGGGCATTGACTATGAGCCGAAAACCTGAGTATACACAATTCTTGTAATTTTGATATAAATTGTATTTGGGAATATGAATCATGTCTAGAATTTTCTAAATGATTTATTGCCTTGAAATAACAACTTGGTTGATCTAATTTTATGGGGTTTTTATTAAAATTGCTAGACAGAATTAACACCTAATGTCTGGAAGTGGCGAGAGCATAGTACCTACAACAGTATAGCATATGCAGCGCTCAGTAATTATAAGTTTAATTGGTGTTGCTACTGTTAATGCGCAGGTGAGTGACCTCTTCGTCTCGTCATTAAAAAGTCAATTTTTTGGTTTAAATGTGAAACCTAATTTAAATTTAAAATATATTAGTATCCATCCATCCATCATCCATCCATCAGCCAAAGGAAGTCCACTGCTGAACATAGGCCTCCCCCAATGATTTGATATTATATTGATATATTGATATTAGTATAATTTATATTAATTAATATTATTCTTAAATATACGAGTACTCCCAAAATATTCAAGTCAGCCACAAATATGTTAAATAGATTACGTTCTCAAACAAAAACAAAATGCTGCACAAAGTGTGTCTGATTACTATTCCTTCACGTTCATTCTCTCTGTCAGAGGCAGAGAACGTCTTGTGTTTTTCTTACAAATGCAAGGTTTTCGCTCTCATTAAAATATCCTTCATGAAGATGGAATACTTAATTAAAGGCAGCATCGTTCTACTAAAATATTAATTTCAAGAAAAAGTGCAGAACTGTTGTCTTTCTGATTCGGTGTATACATTTTGAATGCAAAAGAAAATATCTCACTCCTAAAAATAACTGAAAGTGGGATCTAGTTTAAAAAGAACAAAAATCAGGGAATTCTAGATTACTAGAAATAACTACATCTTCACTTGAAATACTCTTTTCGGATTGCAGTACGCAAATTAATATAATAAGTCAGTTTGTCTTACATATTTGAGAAATAGTAAACATAATGTTGTTATGAATATATTAAAAGCAAAAAAACTCTGTTCCCCTTTGCTTTTGTACCGTTATTAAATAAAAAGAAGACGACATATCAAATAATAAGGCGGGTTGAACATCAGAGTACAATAAAAGAAAACGCAACACGAACATAGCGGAGTCAGTGCAATATAGAAAATAATATCAGGCAAATTCTTGTGAACCTTAGAGGATGCGTCTATAACAGACGAGAACTAAGTGCTTTTATCCCAGTTATTTCACTTTTTCTCCGGATCACATACTTGTCGGGATGGACACAAAAAACTTGGCTAAGTGTAACATGATTCCATTCAGGAAAAAGTTACTTTGACACATACGCATACTTTTTTACTCTTTCAGTTGGAGAAAATGTGACGATTTCACTCGTTGTCGGATAATCATTGTCCTTTTCAAATATACTACAGAAAGCATCACAAAAAATAATTTTCAAAAAATTGTGTACGACATAAAAAATTTAAACTAAGCGAAAATATTATATAATAAATGATTCAACGTTTCGAAAATAATCACTGGCCAAAACCTACAGACCGGTCTATATGCTTCTTTTATCATATCGAATCAGTACTCGTAGTTTTGATTGAGTATTAATGAAAATGAAAAACAGAGCCAGTAACAAAAAAATACAACAATATCATATTACAGTAACCAAAATGTACAAATACGGGTAATAACTTATAAGTATTTCAAGCACACTTCCATTCACTCGTATGACATAAGAAACACGATACGAAGGCAGTTGCGTAGCCAATCAACCGGCGAGGATAATATTGAATAAATGTCCGTGTTACTGTAGAGGTCACCGTCGTTTACATGTTAAGGACGAATAGTAAGTGACTGTACAAGTACTCTGTAAGCAACAGGCAAGTCCCTTTTGCGTTATTTCCTTGGACGTAAACATTTTGTACGGAAAAGTAGACTGCCTCGGTGGCGCAGTTGTACTACGGTATGATTGCAAAGTTGAGGTCTAGGGTTTGAATCCCGAGTGGGGCAAAGTAAGAGAGAGAGAAAGAGTCAGGAATTTGTGCAGAATGTGACTATTGGCTCGTCATCTATCACATTATGGGACAGAACTCCTAAGGCTAAACGTGGATGTCCTGGTCACCTTTACTTACACCTTGTGGGAAATAGGCGTGAATTTATGTATGTATGTATGTATGTAAAGAGTTAGTGGACCTAAAATATATAGGTCTTGATTTTTGCTGGAATTACATTGTGAAAATAAATCTCCTGGTAAGGATAGTGCAAGTATAACAGGATATCCAACAAAGATGGTCTTATTTCCCGATTCTTAAAATTATGCGAGAACGTTGGAAATGAGATATACACGGTCTGAAATCGCGATACACCTTCTTGGTATCGGTATAGTGGTTTTATGAAACTAACCTGCTTGAAATCAAATATACACAGGATAAACAAGAACTACAACACACTGTTGTGAGGCTCTATGACGTATTTTCCATTTTAGTACTTTGAAAATTGTGAGCTCTTTTCTTAGTAGAAATGCTGTATGATGTTTCGTTAGAAATATTTCCATTTAATAACAATATATCGAATTTTCTATACGAACAAAGATTCCCGCTAGAGGAAATATTGTTCAAATTTCAATCATTGCTTCCAGGTTAGAGAATACGGATTTCATACGTATATTTCTCGGCATTGAATTTAAAACGATAAATATTCACACATGTAGTACTTATTTTAATTTATATATTATGTGACTTTGATGCCTCTATAATCATCATCAATCATCTATAATCTTTACATTTATTTTATAGAACAGTATCTAATAATTGAAAAATCCAGTTAATGAAATAAAAAATTACCTTTATTACGCCGAAAGTATAGACTTTTAATATTCTGAAGTAATTCTTCAATTAAGGGGAGTGGTTCAAAATATTTCCCCCCACATACAACCTTACAAACCGATAAAATAATCTCATTATAATATTAGGACCGATAAAATAAGTAATACAAGGCCATTTGTAGTGTTTATCCCATCAAAAACATCCTGTAAAAAAAATCCAAGTCTCGCAGCTCAGGTTTTCTACCGCAAAAAGTTGTGAGATGCATGTAATACCAAGTCGATTAATTTATTTAGTCCTTAAGGGACCTTCTATATAAAGTTATTACGTTAGTTATTACCATGTCAATATTAAAAATTCTTTACGTTTTAAATAAATAGATCGACTTGGCCATCGCATGAAAACATAATGTATCGTACAATTTGTACATAATGCTGCTGGCCAAGTCGATCTATTTATTTAAAACGTAAAGAATTTTTAATATTGATATGGTAATAACTAACGTAATAACTTTATATAGAAGGTCCCTTAAGGACTAAATAAATTAATCGACTTGGTATTACATGCATCTCACAACTTTTTGCGGTAGAAAACCTGAGCTGCGAGACTTGGATTTTTTTTACAGGATGTTTTTGATGGGATCTCACGTCTTTTTGTAGAGTCCTACTTTTTTCCTTTTCGGTACTTCTTACTTCTAGAATATCACTAACGATTTTTCTTAAAGCCTCTGTCTTATGGATTTTTCTTATTTTTGTAGGTATCAATTTATCACAAATATAGCGGATTTGATTATTAATGTTCTTTCTTTCATTGTAATTGTTTGATATTTTCGAGCTATTTAGTCTATTTATTTGCAAGTTTTTCTTCGTATTTTTTTCTAGAGGAATGTTGTACAGTTTCATGGGCTGAATACACCATTTCCCTCTCTATATCCCCTCCTGTTATGCCTCATATATATAGATATCTATCTACAACTATTATTCCATTATATACGGGTACAATGATTCATTAACTGCAAATGTAACTTTGTAATCCTATACATTTATATGGGATTACAAAGTTATTCACGCAGTTGGTCTATCTAGAAAACTAGACACAAATTATGAAATGTTTGAATTTTCCCTTGCTTTAGACACTAAACACTAATTATATTCTAAATTTGAAGGTTCTATGTCAGCTAGAAGTGCCTTAGACTTTTGATGATCGGTCAGTCAGTGAGTGACAAAATTAAGAAATTTGACTAGTTACAATTCTTAAACTACTGGTTCAAATTGAATGAAATTTTAAATATACCGTGTTTACACAATGCCTGCTTAGTAACTGAAAATTCAGGCTTCATGCTTTAGCCACAACGAAGTTATAGGGGGTTGAAAATGGTCTGAATTGCTTCGAGAAAAGGATGTTACGGCCTATAGCTCGACTTGGACGGGGGCTCGGCCGCGCCCCCAGATTAACCAATAATCTAGATGAGAGAATAGAATAAAAGAACACGTAGGTGCCAATTAAGAACACATTCCGGAAATATAGTTGCTAACTTTTGTTCTTACAAAAGAGCAATAAAGGGAACCGATCGATACTCATTGCTCTAAATACGTTGAAAGGAACTTCGAATCTCAACTTACATGGTTTTATTTCGTGTAAGTTCCGCGAATTGTTTCGGTTAGGTGGGATTCAGTTTGTCTTAGTTGTGTTATTTAGCTGCAGTCGGTTTAAGGTTTGAAAAGCTTGTTTTTCTTCTAGTAAGGCAAAGTAACTGTGCTGTGCATTGCGTGGTAGTATGTATAATGAATACAACTTGTCTCTTGACAAATTACTGCTTTATAAGAAGTATCACATAGTTAATATGTTGTATAAAAGTTATGCTGCTTCAAATAAAAACACACATACATAAACTCACGCCTTTTTCCGAGAAGAGGAAAGGTTGTGTTTCGGTTACAAGGACATTGTAGCCAGATTAACAACCGGACATATTATATAGAGTTAACATCTTATTTCTCAGGATGGCGCTCTGGAATCCCAAGCATTGCTTTGTAATTCATGGTGTTGTTCGGCTACTGTCAAGAGCAGTCATATCGCTTACCATCAGGCGAATGGCATGCTCGTCTCATCATGCATTGAAATAAAAATAATAATTAAAAAAGGAGGTAGACAGAGATGCACCAGGACACCCACATTTTGCCGTGTAAGTTCCTTGTACGTTAAGCCAAGCAAATAAATACAAGTGGTGATAGAGATTTCGTATCGACTAATATCTACCATGTGAATGACCCACGCAAGTGTATCACGTATATGGCTCAGCTGAGCCAATAGATCAAAGAGAACTAGTTTTCGCCTATGGATACTTTATTTGTATTGCGATGCAAATAACGTCAAGTACTATTACGGTGAAGGAAAACATCGTGAGGAAATCTACATACCATGGTTATATGTAAGAATATCTATGGTATGTAAAGTCTGCGATGGTCTTACCCCTATCAATCGTTTTCTCGATTGTAGGGAAGGCCTTGCAGTGATATGTATATAGGCTGATTCAGAACAGGCAAATTGAACTTGCGACATTATACATGCAGGTGACTAGCAACATTTCGATGTCAAAATCCTTAGGGAAGGCCTATGTTCAGCAGTGGGTATCACATGATTACATCTCGTCAGTCATTACAATTTTGCCGCCGTGGTTGTAACAAATGATGCTGAGATATTGTGAACTGTGGCATTCTAGTACTGGCCACTTCGGTGGATGTTCTTACCGTGGTACCACCTCATACGTATTGGATATGTTGTTATCACCGTCAACTTTCTATAATATATGCAAGGATTTATTTTTAAGTAATTACTTCAAGAATCAAATGAGCTACATTCCTCAATGTTTATATTCCATGTCATAGTATTTAAATTAGGAAATGTATTATTCTACTTATACCTAAGCACAAATTTTCAGTGTACAGCTAGCATTTATGATAGTTTTTGTTAATGTTTGATGTTGAACCCGTTGGGTTTGACTGATTGCAATAAAATAAGGTATTACATAGTTTACAAATAATGAAAAGTACTTACACATAATTATGCAATATCTGGCTGCGCATTTAAGAAGTCGCTTCCACTCAAAACCATTAATACGTACGAATATAAAACTAACAAAAGAGAATAGTTACGATCGTAGCTAATGACTTTTAATATTCTGTACCTACCCTCAATAGAAAACAAAACACCCCATACATATATTAAATTGTGTCACTATACAAAGCTCATCTGAATGAAAGCAATACCGCTAGCCTCAAATATTTGGTAATGAAACACGGTTCAGTAGATCCACATAAAAGATTATATCCACATGATACAGGTACGCATTATTTAATTTCCACGCCATGTGGTCCTAAGGTATTATTAACGCTCCGTCGTAGACTCACGTAGTTATGACGTCATAACGAGCCTTGAAAGTAGAATGACTCCTACCCTGATGAAAGCCTATTGTTTAATGTTATATGCGTGTTAAAGATTATATTTTATTTCGTAGTGGTGATTTACAAGGGCTCCTGATTTCTTGCCTCTTAAATCGCTTGTCTTTTGACTAGACTTATTAAGCTTCATTTAATACTGTTTTGACAACAGGTATGATAAGGAATTAATTTTTTTGTAATATTTAAGAGCTCAAAATAGCAGAACAAATCTGCTAAAATGAAATCCGCTATCATGAATTTCGATTTCATTATCGCTGACATAGACCCCCCTCAATATGCTTTCATCGACCCGAAGGAGTCAGAGTAGGCCTTTTTGGATATTAATGAGCTAAACTATTAATTATTTATACTGTCTCAGTTACGGCTTCAACCAGAACTTGAGTTAAGATATTATGTGGCACAGGGTGCCACCGAAGAAAGGGCACCGCAGACCTTATTTTGCTGGTTTTCGTAAGAGTTTAGATGACAGTTAGGGGAGCGCTGTGGAAATATTGCCCAAGGATGTAATTACTGCTTAAACCCCCTACGAAATGTTGTCAGTAGTTAGTTGAAGCCTTAAAAAAATACCATTCCAATGGGTTGGTTTTTAACAATCACGACATTAATAGGACACAAGGCATCAAATAGCATCCTTTACTTTCAAATAAGAAATGAAAGGAATGGAATGGACCCTACTCCTCTTGGTATTAGTCCGTCTCGAACAAAACCTCATTAATGTTTTTGCTTTCAAGTTTCTTACTTGAAAGTGGTATCACATCAGTTGAGGCAGCCGTTTTGTATTGCAGACGAAACTGACAACAGTTTAGTGCTTTAACAAAAATAAGAGGGAAATAACGTGATAATAGAAACAATAAAGCGTGCCGACATCATCATGCCAAATCATGAAAAAAATTCAAAGTAAAGACACTTAACACATACATAGTCCTGACCTCACACTAAGATCGAGTCTTGTGCGTAGGTTTCAGAAACGAGAGACTTTTCGGTGCCACAAATACCTGTGGATACCACAACTATTTTCGGCTCCAAATGCTGTGGGGATCACACCCCAGGCCTCTCGTTTCACAGCTGGTAGTCAATAAAATTGCCACAATTTTTTTGGACGGCAACAACTTACCCTCAGATACGATACAGTCATATTGTCGAAATCAGTTGTAGTTAATAATTGAACACTACGGTTTCTGCTTTCTTTATTTGTAAGAATCATAACATCAGTGGAAGGTTAATGAATATTTATCATTTGTATCTGCTGTTTTGGGAATACGAACCTGGCAATAAATTATGTAAAAAACATGACACAGCAATAAAACACAGGTTAAAATATTGAAGCTTTTATTTACAAAATTATCAACATACAATTTATATCACTTTGGGGATTTGCAGGTTTACTTGCATAACTCTTGAACATACGTACTTAATAGTATATATGCTTAATATAACTAATAATAAAAACAATAGTGACTGATACAATTCCTTGAACTCCTTAGATCCCATGAAAATGAGCTATACATAACTGCAGGTTGATCTAAGATATATGAAAGGGCATTACATAAAAAAAATATTATAATTTTAGATGGAAGTACAATTTACAGGTACAATAAAGTAGGCGTTTTACCTAAAATTTGGTATAGAGTGTATACAATTTAACAATAGAAATATTTTCCATAATAAATATCATCCACTTGACTGAGAATGGTTCTAAATTAGAAGTAACATGAAAGAAATGGTTGTAAAATGAAGGTACATATTTTCCAAGGGATACGCTTTATATTGTAATACATAGAAATTGTAAGAATATTCATATACTTTTATTATACTTTCAAGAATGATACTGACTTATTAACTTGTTTTTAATACTATTTAATTAATAATTGTAGTAATGTAACCAGTAATGACGTTAATGATTAGGGGATTGCGCTGGTTGCATTCTACTATATTTGTAAAATGATAATGATATTATTCAGATGTTTCTAAAAGAGTATATCATACCAAATATATTTTTACATCAACGCACAGACATATTGAAAAGAATGCTTTCGTATTTCCTCAGCTGAATATAGTTCCTTGTCACAGTCCTTTATCATTCCATTAAGATACAACTTTAATTGTACATCGGTATTTATATTACAGGCAAAATCGGCACTTAGTTTAGTTCAACACTACTTGAGAAATAATTATAGTTGCTACTTTATCAAAACTGTATTTATTTGTATAATTTGGCAGCTGTTGATATTTGCAGTAAAGATAACATACACGGTGTCATCCTATCTGACAAAACATAGAATATAGTAGAAGTAACATATATCTCGACATGTAAGAGAGCACTTGGCTTATACGCCTTGGGTGTATTACCGTCCATAAGGTAAAACAGTTATCGGATTCGTAAATACAATTATTAAAATAAGTTTGCCACGATAAAAAATGTTACAGGACAATTCCATCAATATGGACACTTCCACGTTGTTGGATAATATCATATTTTTTGTGCTCATGGGAAAAGTAAATTCAAAATCAAAACAGCTAGACGCCTAATCTCTACTTATTCCCTTGGAAATCCGCGATCACCCATCATAGATGCCCAATGACGCACCAGATATTTACGAACATAAAAGCGGTAGAAACACGCACCGTACGTGTCCCCTGGTCGTCGTGAAAGTCGACTTATAGCGACATCATGGTCGCCAATCACACCGCTCAAACAATATGAACAAAATGAAGAACAAAGTACATGACCTCATATATTCCATCGTGGACGCCCATAACACCTTATCCGGCAACTGGCCGCAACGTCTGCAAGCGTCCTGGGTTGGAAGGCTGGTGACTCTAGCATACCTCTTTCGACCTCCCCTGGGGAGCAGAAGGGAAGCTTTACAGTTTTCTTCTCGCTATAAAAATATTTTATGGGTTTTCTTGGGCCACAGTGACACGTGGTATTAAGTGTCATTCTTGCATTTTTAGTGTGCCCTGGTCATATTACAACCTCCTTTTTTTAAGTCGGTTAAAAGAAACTTGTTACTGCCTCACTACGCAATTCGAGATTCTGCTGTAATCTAGAAGTTAAGTTTCAATATTTTGAGGTCATGTTTTTATATTGATAAACAAAAATGGCACACCTCCCATGTACAGTAGAGAATTATTAATAAAAATCGTTAGTAAATGTAGGACTAAATGATACATCTTTATAAAATAATTTAACAATAGCCGATGCTCTCAAGCCGTGTTGACTAAATAAGCGTGCTGATGTTGCCTGATATATTCACCGCATATTCTCGCACATTACATCGGTATATTTTCATAAACACAATCATCTAAGCAATATTACACACTCGAAGAAACAAATTGTTTGGCCTTCGTCTATTACTACAAAGCGTAATTTATATTTATTGTCACAGACGTGAGAATAAAATGACAAAAAATAAACATTAGAAATATAAGACTTTACAATATTCATTGTGGTACTTGTACCGTTTAATTTAAATGTTATTTACAACAATCGTTTTATACAAATACAGCACGTAATAACATTAATGTCTGATATTCATCTACGTAAACATGAAATAGATATGTTTCAGACTTCAAGAAAAAAAAAGTCGTTTATAAAATTCTCGTTAATTCCAATATCACATTATACGATTAAAGATAGCGTTCGATTAAATAAATAAGCAACTAATCATAAGATTGTAATAGTAACTATGCCGTAAAGTATTTGAATATGAGCCCATAAAAAATACAGTGATTATTCGGATTATTAAGCTATGAAAAACATATTGTTTATAGAAACTTCAAACACGACAATGCAGTATTAAAAATCACGGAACGAAAATTCGTGTAATGAACCAATACCAGAAGCTCTCACACTTACGCTTACACTTTAAAAATATAAGAACAAAGTGAGTGTATCTTCCAATACTATATTTAAGTCGGCTTTTTGCTCGCCTTCTTTTTCCACGAGCTCTTTTCATTAAGCACTGACTGCACTTTAAGTTTGCAGACTAAGATTTTTAAAATTCCGGCCCTTGAATGTAAGGGGAATCGATCGTAAAAGATTAATTATTATCATCGATTAACCTATTGATAGTTTGACAATCGAAGCGTTGTGATCGAGTTTAGAAGCCATGTTAGTCTCGTATGATTAGGAATAGGGAGGTAGAGAAGCATTGGCTACCGCTTCCTCTGTAGCGTTAGAATGTAGGTCACCGGACGGCCACAACGCAATTAGCAGGTAATACTAATGCTTTGTTCAAGTGGTGCGCTGGCTGTTCATCAATTTGAAAGAGCGGTGCGAAGCTATTTCTGTATAAAACGCAACTAATCAAAAATGTACATTTACACGGCATCTGCAAGTCCGTGACTGTGGCTATAGTGTGACATTTTTAATTTAATCGATAGCAGTTTAAAAAAATAGACAATTCAAATAGATATTGGAAGACAAAAAAATGTACAAGTTTTATACCTCACATTATTACATATTTTAAATTAAACGATTAACATTTTTATTAGTTTTATACTTGCGCGTGTATAAAATCGTTTAATGCTTAAAAAATCTATTTACAGTATTAATTTTCTAACTACTCCTATAACGTTGTTTTAAGACCCTTCATTATACATGACAATTCGCATTAAAAATCATATTATATTATGTAGTATGTACGGTAATTAAATATGATCGTGATATTCAATAAGTGATTTGAACTCTATATCTAAACGGGGTATAGTAATTGAAATGGTAAGAATTTATTTTTATACCAAATTGCATACAGTAATTACATTTTTATTTATACTCTTGAGTATTTTGAAAAATTGAAGACTTTTTACTTTACATCTTGTACAGATTACATTAAAAAAATACAAAGTGTCACGATTTAGACCGCTCAATGTCGGATATTTTAAGATATTCTTGAAACTGTTTTTCAAAAGCATTTCTGTCATATACACCACAGATATGCAAATAAATAAACGGGTGTATAAGAATATTTTTGGCAATTGACATCCTATTTGGTGTATTAAAGCTAGGAATCTATTTTCTACGTTGCTTGATGAGTGACCTTACTTTCTGCAGGTTTGCGATGGTGATTGGGTCCTCGGGTTGCAAGTTCAGCGCTCTCCGGTAAGACGCAGCCGCCGCCGCGTACTTTCCATTTAAATGTAAAATGGCGCCCAAGTTTGAGTGGTACTCAGCCACCTGCAACAAAATGAATATTCTAATCTCTCGCATTTCAACAAATTATCCTCCACTACGAAACAACGCTAGACATTTGAAACAATTAATAAAACTCTTGAAGAAGTAATTATCTTTTTTCATTTGTTTTATTACTCCTAAAATGTATTTTCATAAATATGTAAATAAGGCACTGTTTTATTACGACATAAAAAGTGCAATTCAATTAGACGATGAACATTTCGTGTAATAAAAAATACGCTAAGGCCCTCATCTTGTATACAATGCAAAGAATTCCCTATTCATAAAGAAAACATTCATAGTTCACAAAAACGCAAATGAAATTTGTTTTCACCCCGACCTCACACGCAACAAAGCACTTCATAATAAAAAAAGACACAGTACCTACAGTGGAAATCTGCAACCGCGAACTTAAATGAAATAAACCGACAAAAAAATTAACGACACGTTTGAAGCGCACCGTTTGGCATATCCTTTGTTAAATCCACCTCAGGTGATATTTGAATGAACACTATAAAATATTTTACCTTCAAAATGGCAAGTTTTATTACTTTGCGCGAACTAGTAGTAGGATTATCATAAGCTGTAGGAAATGTTTAATGAAAATGTATTAAGTCAAATCCTTTTGTTATTTAACTTCTATTCGTAATGCATCATTCATTCTTTCTTAAACATTGATTTTGATATCTGCTTGTACTATATTACAAAAACTTCACAACTTTACTGTTTAACTTTAGTCTAAGGATTATAGTTGTACGGCAGAGCACGAAAGAAAATTATATGACCAATAATATATGCAGATCGCCATTACATCAATTTGTTCAATCAGTTCGCATTCGGTCGTCAATCATTCCTCCCGTACTCATTATATCATCGCTTTGCCCTATTGAAGTTATTAATTACTCAGCATACTGAACCACATTTTCATAGATTATATTTTGGTTTCGGAATATAATAAAACATATGATTTAACAACATAATTAATGTTTTTTTAGATTTACGCGAATGTTACACATTAAAATTAAACATTTTTTACGATATTTATTATTGTTTATTTATCAACACTCTGAGGAAGGCTCCAATCATTATCTTCGTTTTGACAAGCCCCAAATCCTCGCAAAAGAACACCTTTACCTATCCACGGCGTTCACGAGACAATTGAAATAAAAAACATCCAAATTTAAATAGAGAAGAAGCTTATAGCTTATATCTAAGCTCGCACAATCATGGAATCCAATTCTATATTGAATTAAAACTGCTTTATATGCCGCTTAAATAGATCAATATAGTACATACCACTCTTTTTCTTTTTGTTCCTGTATGTTGTTATCTTTGTGTACAATAAAGATTTTAATAAATACAACAGAATTCCTCATCCATTTATTCACATTTAATTAAAATAAGCATGCCATACGAGCAATCATTTATCGTGAAATAAACATTTTATCGATAACAGAAACAAAGGTATGGAATATTTAAAAGTGTCACTATTTTAATTTTATTTATCTTACAGTCACAAACCATTCACCGCGTGATGTATTTCGAAGCTTTATTTGATTGCTAACGGATTGATGTTAAAGGAATGTGAAATTTCGCTAATAAAATGAATAAAGGAATAAATAAAGAATAAATAAATATATGTCGTGGCATAGGGTCAAATACAAGACGTACGTAAATCTAATATATTTAATTCTAATTTGCTCCATCATGTACAAGAAATATTGAATTAAACAATGACTTTATTAAAAATAAATATTACATTTGGTAATATTTTTGACGTGGGAAAAGAATCTCATAACATAATAATATTTAATATTATAGAAAGCTTAATCGTTTATTCATCTGCCTCCGTTCTTAAATGTTTTAGTAAGGCTTATGTTGGTATTGGTAATTCTAAAATAATATATTAATGTTATTACATAATAATAATAATACTAAAGATTTTATAATAATGACTATGCTGGAAATCTGATGACTACGACATTCTATTCCGATTCGCTTCGTGATTCCCAAAGAAGGCTGTTTCCCAAAACAATAACACAAGGTGTATGTCCTAAAACAAATTGATATAATTCGCTTAGATTTAATAATTAACGACTGAAGAGAATAATCGATGTAATATCATAGCTCTCCGGGTTTATTAATGACTATTGTCCATATCAAATGCACCGGTCGGCTTTGTACGCTCACGACGGATATCACACAATTAATTAGATTTTATGTAAATCACCTGTCATTAATATTGAAAATTTTACTAACCGATCCATCGCGCGATAGGAAATTAGAACGGAGCAACAATTAATTTATTGACTGTTTTACTTTTTCTATTTTAAGTACTTAGAGTGCTTTTAAAATTTAATAAGACGGTATTTGGTTGGGGTATGGGCAGACACCTAGGGCGACAAAAATGAAGGGGACCGCAGCCCTAGTTTTTTTTTTGTTCTTTTTTGTATAATGTGCATGGCAGACAGAGGGCGAAGAAACGATTCGTTCTAGGACAACCCAGCGCTTCCTAGCAATCTCGCCCGAGGGAGCTAGTATACTAAAGACATAACTGATATGAAGATTTAAAATTGTGCGTCGATTAGGATGTTATCGAAGTATTACTTTTCGCTTTATGAATTTTCGAACACACTCCGTATCCATACCTACGTTACAGAAAGAAAACCTAAGCAGATCTTAGCTAAATAAACTGTTTTAAATTTTTTATCTAATTAATTATTCTACAAATCTCAACTGTGGAAATGGAAATAGTTTTTTTTTTATTTGATATATTTTACAGTTATTTTTATACATGATCATATTCACAGTCACATACGTCATACATATATACATATATACATATTAACTCACGCCTTTTTCCTAGAAGAGGTAGGCAGAGGTGCCAGGACACCCAAATTTCGCCTTGTATGTTACATCCCGTGATGTGATAGAGGGCGAGCATATCGTCATGAAGGCACGAATTCCTTACCCCGGGCGGATAATGAATAGATAAATTCAATATCACTTTGCCCGACCTGGCATTCGAATCCGAGGCCTCAGCTTTATAACCGAACTGTCGTACTCTACTCCACCGAGGCAATAGTCTGATAGTCATTTTTATCAATAGGTATGCAATAAGTTGTTTTTACTTTTTACGGAACAATAAATCATGACACGTCAAATACACAATAACGATTTCATTTAACAAACATTAAGAAGAATTCTGCTCTCGCTTTTTCTTTTCTTATATTCATCCAAAGCTTGTCTGTAAGAAATCGCCTAGAGCGATAAGACCGCCATCTGTACTCTTTATTTTTATTTGTAATACTTCTTATGTTTTTAGTTCTCTTGTGTACAGTAAAGATTAAATAAACAAATAAGAAGAAAAGTACTAGGTATGACGTAATAAGCCGGAAACATACTACTGAAACGCCACGCGACCGACCCCACGCGACACGTGTTGAATTATATCAAATCTTATTTTATCTATATTATCTTATTATATCTAATAGTACTTTTTTATCCCACTGTAGGGCACGAGCCTCCTCTACAATCGATAGAACGATTGAGAGTGGTTAAGCCTTATAGTCCACCACGCTTGCCTAGTTCGGGTTGCCGGACTTTATATTATACTATAGAAAAAAAAACAAACAAATTCCGTATAGTATGCAGATGTCCTGAAGATATTTTCCTTCACCGTTATAATGCGTAGTGATTGACTAGCTATCAATACACACATAACTTCGAATGTGGAATGCCCCAAGCCTATTATTGTCGCTTCACTTGCTCGAAGGCACTCAGTCAATAATCGCATAAGATACAATATGCTTACCATAGGGCTTAGCTCCGCGGCTCTCGCGTACCATCTCTCAGCCAGGCGACAGCGGTGTGCGTCACGCAAGGCGCGAGCTGCCGCCGCAGCCCTAGCGCCATCTTCTGGCGCGAGTTTGGCAGCTGTCACCAACTGCCTTGCTGCTTCAAGAGGCCGTAACTGAGTTCTCAGGAACGTTCCTAGGAAAATAAGGTTTTTTACAACATATGACGCAATTAATGTAGCAGTAGTATAAGAATAAACTGCTGGACCGTACTGAATACTTTTATCTATACAATATTGTTTAGGAAAAATACCTATAGAGGTTTTTGCCTACCCAGATTCTCTCTAGCATACGATCACAGGAGTGTCAATAAAAAGTTGATAACTTTTATTGTGCTGTTTGCTAAAACATTTGATATATGGGTCTTAATTTTATATTGAAGTAAGGACCTCACAGCCTTGACTTACGTTTTGATTTCGTTCTATTTTCATATCTAAATTTAAAGCATGACTATAATTTAGGGAAGAACTACAGCCAAAAAGCGACAGGATGAAGTTATTTAGGTACCAGGAACGCCTACGTTGTCGGAGATATTTTTGTTCGAAGCAGTTAACTTTCTATTGACTCTAAATAATAAATTCTTTGTAATTTTGAAATAAACAGTAGTTCACCTTCAAGTACTAGGAACTCACGTAGTTGACGGAGTTATTGATGTTAAACTTCTTTTAGGGTCGTTTGGAAAAATTGTGAGAGCAACATTTTTACGAAGCGCACTAATATCGACTACCAAAAAAGCGACATGATGGAGTCATTTAAATACCAAGAGCACATGAAGTTGGCGGATACATTTAAAATTACATTTCTTTAGGAGCATTTGGAAAAAAATACGATGTGTGCGCACACCGACAACCAAAAAATTGTTTCTGTGGTTTTCAATTATATGTTATGGTGGAGAATGATGGGCTATTTTATAAAAAAACATGATAAAAGTGGTTTGTGTATCTTAAAAAGAAGTGTAATTCACAAACACAATTTTTTTTATTGTTGTAAAATAAGTTTCTAGCCACAAAATAATTTCGAGGCAGGTATTGAGCAAACAAATTGATAATAAATATAGTACAAATGAATTGTAAATAAACCGAACCCAAATTCTGAAAGTATGTTCTCCATTTGTTTTGTACTGATTTGCATTTTTGAATAATAAATAACAAATCAAATACCTTACTGTCATAAAAATGATTTAAAATCCGCTGTGCAGTACCATAAATAAAACAAAAATATCTTGCGTTGAGTAGTTTCAACAATAAAAATCAAAAACATACACTGAATTCGTGACAGCGATTTCAAGTCAAGTTTCATAGTTCCAATTTGAATATTTCCAACTGGAATGAATAAATAACAAAGACTAGACGCGCTTTGGTGAAATATATAATTCCTAGGGTCAATTCCTAGGTAACTTTATTCGCTTTAAGTTTTTCCTATTTTCTGAAATATATTTTTGCTAAGTAGGTACGATTTATATAAATTTCAACGAACGTGTTTTGTGTGCAATACATTGACACTTATGAGAAGTTAGATTTTGAAAAAGCAGCACTAAAAAGAGACACATTGATAAGTATCGTTTAGCCTGTGGGGAAGAGATATAATACAAGTATACGGTGTTTTTCTTTAAATATCTCTGTATGAGAGACTGTTGTAAATAAATTAGGACCAAATAAATTAGATATTGGTTTGGTATAAAGTGTTCTAGCAGTACCTGACACTGAGCAAGCCAGAATGTTTTTCAGTTTATTATTAGAAAAATAATCATCATCATCATCATCATATCAGCCACAGGAAGTCCACTGCTGAACATAGGCCTCCCCCAAGGATCTCCACAATGACCTGTTGGAAGCGGCCTGCATCCAGCGACTTCCTGCAACCTTAGTCAGATCGTCCGTCCACCTTGTAGGCGGGCGTCCGACACTTCGCTTGCCTGTACGTGGCCTCCATTAGAAAAATATGATTATATAATTATAAGTCAACATCTTTTATGAGGGTACGATGGAACTACTAGTATCACCATTGGATTTTCAATTCTAACTCCGAATTTAGATTTTTAGTGTATATAAAAGAAAATAATTGTAGAGTATCAGTAAACTATAAGGTTTATAAGACGTTGTCACTGACTGTGGGGCTAATCCATAAGTTAAAAGTCACTCAACGTGCTATGGAAAGAGCTATGCTCGGAGTCTCTCTAAAGAACAAAATTCGAAACAAAGTGATCCGTCAGAGAACTAAGGTGACCGACATAGCTCTGAAAATTAGTAGGTTGAAGTGGCAATGGACTGGCCACATATATCGCAAAACGGATAACCGCTGGAGTAAGCGTGTTCTGGAGTGGAGACTGCGTCTTGGCAAACGTAACGTGGGACGCTCTCTGGCCAGATGGCGGGATGACTTACACAAGAGGGCAAGTAGTGACTGGATGCATAAAGCTGCAGACCGGGCTCTGTGGTGTACCTTGGGAGAGGCCTATGTCCAGCAGTGGACTGCAACGGGCTGATGATGATGATGATGATAATTATTATTTATAGAAAATTTTTACCATGCCTAAAAATAAATTACTTTTTAATACAAAATAATACATTATGTTATATAAAATTATATATTATAAGTATACGAGTATAAGTTACATATTTTATTTTAGTATATATGAACTTTGTTGAGGTTGCTTTTTTTGTTTCATCAAATTTTCAAGTTACAACGATTCTAAAGAAGTTTTAATTCTGAAATATTTCATATACACCTATTTTATAGGAAGAGTCAAAAAAATCGGTACCGGAATTTTCCATGTATCGCAAAAAACTCACCGATATTTAATATAAATGGATTAAATTTATATTTAAAAAAAAAATTGTTTTTAAAAAAAAGAAACATATAATTTTGAAGTTATAATTTAACAATTGGACAATGAGAAAATATGGCTGACTGATACTTTTTTTTGCCCTGGAAGGAAACAAGAAAGCAAATAATTTGATAACTTTATTTTTTGTTTATTCCTGTCCGCTTAGCCTATGAAAATATGAATTCTCCTATACAAGTCAAACAAATACAACTTTTCCGTCAAATTTAATAAAATGTTTCCGTGTATCTGTAAGTATTTAATTGTAGTTTGTAAAACTTCCTTTGTGCGATTGGTATAACTAAGCTATTAATTGTATTATTCTTTACGAGGGACTCTTCTTTATGAAGTAGAGCGATTAATTGTTGTAATTTAAGATAAAATTATTCACATTGCTCAACTGTCGACATAATAAACAGAAAGATAGAAGGAAAAAACATACATTGTATTTATTGATAAATCCCACATTTTACGAATATTATTTTGTTGAGCAACATTTTGATAGCTTACTTGGCGCAGTTGGTTAGACGGCGGCCGTGAAACGAGAGGCCGCGGGTTTGATCCTTGCTCGGAGACAAATATTTGTGTGATCCACAAGTATTAGTTTCGGGTCTAGGTGTTTGTGAGACTAAAAAGTCTCTCGTAGTTCCTGATACCCACGATACAAGAGTTGATCTTAGTACGGGGTGGGAATATGTATGTTACTGTTGTGTGCAACGTCTAATAAAATGTGTTCTTATTGTTAGTACATATTTCCGCGTCATTATTTTATGTTGCCTAACATAAGGTAATAATCGATAGCATTGTAGCACCATAAGGCACTATAAATGCATTTCATGTCACTAGGTGTTAAGTCTCATTAATTTCACGATCCTTTAAAGCCAGAACACAACAGTATTAACACACTTCTAGGCAGAATGTCTCTCAGTTACGAGGTACCTGCTACCTAATAAAGTAGAGATATTTTTTTATCATAGAATAGCACTATTAAAAAGGATAAAGTTAATTATCTTTCACCGTTACGTAGTTTATAATGAATAAAAAGCGAGCTTAATCCTGCAGCCAATATGACGCGTTCACAAAGACCAGCAAAAGATACACGACATCCAATGTCAAGAGTTCCCTGTAATTTCCGCGTTATCTTTTCAATTATCTTTTCGCATTCTAATATATTTAAAGTACTTAGACTAGAGTAAACATAATTTGCTTAAAGATTACAGGGAGGGATAAAGAAAGCCCCGTCTTAAATCGAGATACTCGTAAGTAGTACCATTAATTTAATATTTTAATAATGATTTTATTCAATACTATAATTAACTATATTCATAACGATATATACAAGAACTTTTAATTTGTGTGATTATAATTAATAGTCTTACAGTATTTTGGAACTAGTTTATTTTTCTGTAAAGATGAAACAGTACTCTAACTCCCTCTGTTTTTGTTTTTTAAATCTGTATATGTATCAGCCCATATACGTCCCACTGCAGGGCACGGGCCTACTCTACAATCGACGGTACGATTAAGAGTGGTTAGGCCATATAGTCCACCACGCTGACCTAGTGCGGGTTGGCGGAGTTAGATACCATAGAAATTCTTATAAACCGCTATGGTATGCAGGTTTCCTCACGATGTTTTCCTTCACCGTTTTAGTGCGTGGTGATTGACTATCAATACACACATGACTCCGAAAAGTCAGAGGTGTGCCCTGGGATTTGAACCCGAGACCACCGTGAACATGTTGGCAGTCGCGTCTAGTCCGTTTCCAACAGGCCGCCACGCACTTTTTCAATACTTTTCTTTAATTACAATAACATTATAATGAGAAACAACGATTGCTTGTCGCGCATATTCATCTGGTTTTTGCCTACCGGGACTTCGTACGGACATATTATAGTGGTTGTATGACGTCAACCTTTATGGGACATTACAATTGGGAGAATCGTAATTTTAAAAACCAAAATAAAACATACGTTGTGGATAAATTGACCTGACGACCAAAATAAAATTCACAGGAATATTAAATTGATCTTTTATTGTAAACATTTTAATCTTCGAATAAAATAACATTAATAGGGATTTTGTGATTAACATATAGTTTCAAACATTTATTTATAGTTACCTCTCAAACATATTAACCTATTTATATTTAAACTGAAGAGTTTGTTTATTACCGCTAATTTCAGGGATTAATCAGAATTGGAACATTATTTTTGTGTTGAGTCGTTCATTTATTTAATAATGCTATATTATAACATCACGCTATGATCAATAAGAGTGGAGCAGTGGTGCAAAATCGGTAAAGATTTATTCCTTCTGGGAGCTGTCATTTCGTGCACTGTGAAAATGGTTAAAGTTACGCTACAATGACGGGATGTGACGGGTATGACGGGATTGTGCCTCATAAAAAATCTTTCTAAGCCATCACTATAATCTTTTTATCGGTAATAAGATTTGTTTTAAAATAATGCATTATTTTTGCGTGGAATTTTATTCGAATTATATTAATCCTTATCCAAATAAATATTCATTACAAGTATTTAATTTCGAACAATGTTGCCCTAACGTTATTTGAGTTCAACGAATACTTTGGGGGATTCATAATTTTTAAAATATCTCCGCAGCAAAATAAAGTATTGTGTGACGAACCAGGAGGAAATGTAATGAGACAAGGTAGGAAAAACAGTATAGAGGACGGTAGTCACGTTAAGTTTAGATATAATACAGTATGCGAAATAATATGTTTCTGATGTGGACTAGATTAAAAGTGTCTGCACTTGGGCGCAGCCGGGCGGGGCTACTAGCATTTCATAATTCAACGCAACAAAATGACAAAATCCATTAGTGTTGATCACTTACCGTATTTCTCTCGTACTGAAGGGTCGCGAGGGGCCAGCTCGAGTGCTTTTTTGAACCACATGTCTGCTTCGACACTTCTGCTGGTCTATAACAAAGACACTCAATCATTCTCTACATAATGGCCGACATCTACACTACGTTTGACACGTTGACAATGACGCCGTGGTGACAGTATCATCTCCGCAGACACGAATGAATAATATCTACATATCTGTGCTGTATGCAGAGTGCAATTTACAATATAGTGGTCATGTATTTAATACTTCAATATAATAAATACAGCCTCCGTGGCACAGTTAGTAAGACGCCGCTTGTGAAACGAGAGGTCGCGGGTTCGATCCCCGCACCGAGAGAAATATTTGTGCAGCCCACAAAAAATTCTTCAGGTCTGGATATTTATGAAACCGAAAAGCCTCTCGTAGTTCCTGATACCCACGACACAAGACTTGATCTTAGTGTGGGGTCAGGACTATGTTTATGAATGTTGGGTGTTATTTATTATTATACCTATATGGAGTTAGCTTTTGCTTAAAAAAGTTGAAGGTTAATATTACATTTTTAGGTATTGCAAGAGATTAACTGATATTCAACACGTTTTCTACCAACCTTTACGCAAGAAAATAGTATGTGAAAATATCCATAACAAATTAGATTTCTATTACTAGTGTAAATATTTAAAAATGAGAAATGAAAACAATTTAAATCTTAATTCGAGACGCGTCGGAATATATCCAAGTCTAGCTTCTCATAAATTAAATACAGCGTTCAATTTCGAAAAATCGCACCGAGACAGCTCTTAACTCCCTGATCCAATTAAATTATTTAATTACCCACCTCCAAAGGGAAAACTTTGAAACATAGAGCTACTGTAAATACAACTTTAATAATATCTGTAAAAGAGTGTATTTTATCTTGTAATTAAATACGTGATACGTGAATACTCAAACATAAGTTACAATGAATTCCGTGTAGGTACACGAGCTAACAAAGTATTATACACACCGTTAGTGGCACATGTTTTTACTTATTCTTTAACATTTATGTATTAATATAAAGCTGTCTAAAAAGAACCGCTGATAGAAATAAGATACACAGTTGAGTTGTAATTTATTTTTTTCGGTCTATATTAGTTTTGTTATATTACTGTTTAACAATACAAAGTCAACATTATTTTTATATAGACACTGAAAGTCTACTAACAGGCGGTCGTTCTATTGCTGTACAGGGAGAGAGAGAGAGGGAGAAGTCCAGCGCTGAATCCAGGCCCTTTCCCAAAATTTTTACAGCAATCTATTAAAAGCTGGATACTGGATGGTTATCCAGCACAACAACAACTTCGTTTGTTATGTCACTTGTCCAACTCGTTGATGGATGTTTGATGTGCCATCCTCAATATCTTTAATAGACGATAGTTATATGTCTTAAATACCAAAAAAATATTTAGAATTTCTATCATTGTAGCCTTGTTTTTATTGCATATGATTGACAAACGAGCAAACAGGTCATCGGATGGTAAGTAATCACTGCACCCATAAATATATACAACGCTTGGATAATGGACGTGTTACCGGCCTATCAAATCGGGAGAAGAACGGGAAAAAAAAAAGACCGGAAGCGATAAGGGGTAATGGGTAACTGACGAACTTACCACCGAACGAAACGCGACAGCAAAGCTGTCTCTTCATGTCGATTTCCTGTAAGACAATGGTACCGCCCCGGACGAGCCTGCACATTCATTATCAGTCATGAAAGGGCAGACAACAGCGTGGCACTATCATTTCTGCTTATTCGTCGTTCTCTAACCAAAATAATCGTCCTCTATCTCACTGCGGTACGAAATATTATGCCGTCATTCCCGTTTCACCTATTCAAACGACAAGCAAAGTCGGGCTCAGTATTCCTAGAAATCCCTTTGAGCTTTCAAATTCAAATTTAATACAGCCAGATCACCAAACAAACCTGAAACGCTGTTACCCCTATAACGAGTACCACGGCATCATTCCATTCGCTTCGTATCAAAGTGAAGCCGATAAAACACTGCAGTTACCATACTTCGAATTTCATGCAGAAAAATGACGTCATATTACTCTCGAATAGCCGAGTCAAATTAGTAGTATATTGTCGGTTACATATTGACGCGAGCCAACAATGGATGTTTTAAAAGCATTCGTGAAAACTCTCTTTGAGCGTGTGAAATAATTACAGGACGCAAGCAAAAATTGCATGCATTTTATTTTTGCTCCCAAAAGCATTCCGTTTTGCTTTTGTTTCGGTCAATTATCCGACAAATTTTGTAAGTTTGGATATGTTTACATCAATTATATATATTTGATGCTTATTGGATATTTAATTGGCTTGCAGCAAAATAAAATGTACAACTATTAACTTCACTGTAGAAAATTACAGATAGACAGTATTGTAGATATTAGACATTTACAAAAGAAATAGAAAACTCTAAGAAAAGTAAAAAAAAGGATATTACATACATTCCGAGCGAGTATCTGCGCTAGGGTTATGTGCATGCCGACATGATGCGGCGCGGTGGCGAGGGCGGAAAGAATGCTGTGTTCCGCCAGTGGCCATTGTTGCAGTTGAACGTATATCTCGCCCGCCATCGAGAGGATGCTCTGTAACAATACATTTCACTGTAAATATAACTCAACTCTAAAACTCGTATATTTTATTTCTAAGATTGTTAAAATTTATTTGACAGTTATAAGCTTGATGTCATGTATGGTATGAGAGCCGTTCTTAGTCGAGGAAGCTCGTATAATAAAATGCATTAGAACATAATCTCCCACTGCTGATCACGGGTATTTCTCAATAACAGAGAGTTTGCGATTGAAGCGGCGTAGGCCATGGTCGACTATGCTGGCTTAGAACGGGTTGGCGAGTTGTTCCTAGGACTCTGAAGATAAAGCAAAAGCGAACCTCACTAACGGTCATTCTCCATATCCTATCTATCTTAAACAAGAAGTTATAATAGTTACCATTACTATGTCAGTACAATTCTACGCTTCGTTAAACAAAGATAGACATATATGTTTATCTTACCTAGCTATCTGTATCAGCCCATATACGTCCCACTGCAGGGTACGGGCCTACTCTACAATCGACTCTGCCTAGCTATATATAAATATATACAACATATCAATACCTCTCTATCTTTGTTAACTGAAACATAAAATGCATCGAAATATCTAATGAAATCTCTTGTTAAAGATAGATAAATTATAGAAGACGGCTGTAAAAGAACACCAGGCAGAAAAAACACAATAAAACCTTACCTCACGCGTCCAACCTACAACAGGCGCATTACTGGCAGGTAAAATCTGCAGCGCTTCTTTGTACGATGAAAGCGCTTTGTGCCAGTGTGCTCGTTGTGAATGCAGCGCTGCAAGCTGCACGAGCGCTGAAACTCGGGCGGCGTCGTGCTCCCGTCGGTCCCGCACCCGAGCGCCCTCTGCGCGGGAGCCTGCGCGGAGGGCACTAGCCGCTTCTGCCAGTCTCCCGTCCGCCATTAATGATGAGCCGAGATTCACATACGCCACTAAAACAATGGGAATCAGTGCCGGAATATAAGTATGGGGGATGCAATGAGGGCCCTTCGTTTTAAATAGGTTATTACATTTGAGAGGCTCCGTGGCGAAATTAATTAGGGGTTGGTATAAATCGAAAGGTAACGTGTGGGTCCCTACATCGAGACTCATTGTTTGCCTCGGGTTTGAATGTCGTGAGAAATGTGTCTTGTAGTTTTTGATACCTGCGATACAAAACTTGGACTTGATATTGGGACTTAATATGCATTAATTTTAAAATCAGGCCAGGTTTAAATTTTTTACAACTGTTTAATCTGATCCGCCATTGGATTTTTTTTACATATTATTCTTATGCATTCAAGTGGCTTGTTTTTTTGTAAATATTTCGACACAAACAATCTTTACAAATAGACATTGGTATTCTATAATAACCTAAGAACTGATACTATTTTCTTCTATTTGTTTCATACATAATATTACTTTTTGGAATCTTGTTAAAAGCTACTATCGCTATTGGGCGATTTGATATACCATAGTTTAATTAGCCTCGAGTCTAGACACCTGTGAAAAATTCATTAATTTCAGCCTTCATTTACTTCGTTATGAAATTACACGTTTTAATAAATTATTCAATAAACTGGAAATTGCCATTGAAGCATTATATTTATATTAAAAGGCTTTTAATGAAAAATATATGAGGAATACTCACAGGCCATTGAGGGTCTGAATTGTATTGCCCTCTCGAAACTTTTGATTGCATCGCCGTATCTTCGCTGAGATTGAAACAAAATTCCCCTGAAACAAAAAAATAAATTATTGCGACTTTATTTTTCATCCCACTGCCAACTCATTCAAAAAACGAAGGATATTATTCAAACAAAACAGTTGACGTTATAACAAACGCTTTGAATAAATTGTTTTCTGCGTACCATATCTTGAATTTATCTGTTCAGTCTATCAGTATGTGGCATTTATGATGAAATACGGTGTCCAATTCTACATTGTATTTACATAAAGTATCTGTAACGAGAAATAATAGATACAATGTAGAGCATGTGTTGGATATAAAATAATTTGTGTATTCGCAAGGATAGACGATCAATGTCTCCTTTCCGACTGACTCGATATGACGTGTGAAATATTAAACGCGCCGTTGCTCAGTGAAGGCTTCTTGCCAAGTTTTATACTATATACTTGTCTGTAGCAGTTCAGAAAAATTTGATGAGTCAATAAAGTTATGATGGAGACTCTAATGATTGGGTGAAGTAACGAAGACTATGTGGTGGACTGTAAGACGGACCCTGGTAAAGGTATATCTAAGATGCAACAGATCAGATATGGCTCAAAAATATTGCAACTAGACGAAAAAACTTATATAACATAATAAATGGGAGTAAATAGTGTTACAATTGAGGATGCTGAAAATCGGACAAAATGGCGTATGCTGATCTGGAGGGCAGTCACTAAAACCAGCCAGGGTGACGTCAGGTGACATAAACAGTAAAATTTACCATAGCAGCCACATAGATCATCAAAATAAGATACTGTTAATAAGGCGAACCCGTACACCAGCTAGGACAATGCTAAGAAAAACAGACGAAAAAGTTTATATAGATCAATATATACACATATATTCCCAATTGCACACCAACCTTTTTAGTTCTACCCCAAACAAGTCAATCTGTGATTATAAAACCTTCCGACTATATGTTAGGTGTTCTGCCTCTTAGCTACCGTGCATATTTCAGTCAAAATCTGATAAACGTAGTTCATTTATAACTCAACTACATTTACCAGTTTAAATTAGAAAAGCGTGCTACGTCACAATTATCATCCGCTAATTTTACCATTAAGTCCAAAAGCGTAATTTTATCCCACACTACTATTATTTACATTCATAGTTTCACATTTGCTCTTAATTAGTGCTCAACATTTTGCTGTTTCCCAATTTATAGCCCGTCAATCCTTGTTCCAAACGCGCCACAGTTTTGCATTTGAAATCCTGATTGCAATTTAGGTAGCACAACGCCGTTCTATCGGTTGTTCCATTTTCATTTGTGTTTCTGGTTGACGAAAAATCGACTGAGCTAAATATTGTTCATTTACTCTAATTGGACTACACAGTTTTATTTAAATCTAAATTGCTTGTTCAACACAGAAACTTAATTTCATAGCAGTAAAAATTGTGTTCGGAGATAGAAGTTTTATCTTCAATAGACGGCTAATTGAAACATAATTTTATTACAGCAAATATAAAATAACATCGAGCAACTAGTATTTTAAATGTCACGAAAAAGTTAAGAGCTGTCTGGAGTGCTCAAGCATGTCAGTGGAAGCGTAAAAAAATAAGCCGCATTTTGTGGCGAAATAATGGTCCGATGCAAATGTTACGCGACAAAAATTGTGTACGTTAATGAAACATCAACCGATATATATGGGTACGGTTATAAAAGCAGTATAGATGAGGCAGTGCAATATTGTCCGCATGAATAATGCAGGACCGCAACGGGCAGCCTCCGCGCGGACCCACTGTACACTAATGAGAACCATCCAACCCGGCCACGCTATTATACCTTCTCTTTGCAAGCAATAATTTGTTACTAATTCCCTTCTAATTATTACGACGGTGCCATTGTGTGTTTTTCTTTTGTTTACTCAAATTGCAAAATGTTATGTAACTGAAATATTTTGTATTATATTTTATCATGCGTTCATTGATACAAACAAAAGTTAGGTACAAAATGAAAATACGAAATAAGTTGTTATTAAAATGATTTCAGGAATAATAAAATATAATTGCCTAGGTACATGTTACTACAATTCCAGCCAACTGTAATTTGTACTTTTATTAAAAACGATCGGCCATGTTGTCATGTCATTTACAAATATATTCCATTAGCAGTCATTTCCATTATACCTAGGCGTAATAACGGGTTTCAGCTTTAAAACCACTATTTATATGAATATATCTGATGTTCTGTAATGTCAACGTAATTTGCATATTAATTGAATACAACCCCGGGAATTATAGAATACCTCAATTTTTCACTAAAACGGGGTCAAAATTATACTTTATCTTTTATTAACTTGGACTAAGCTTATACACATGAATTGACATAGATTCTGATTTGCAGCGCTACGTTTTATTGACCTATTAAAAATCTTATTTTCTATATAAATTATTGAAATTGTATTTCCTTTATTATCGTAATATAATTACGGGTAAATTGACGGTATATTTATAATTTATAAATTTAAAAAATTAAATAAAATGTTATTCAGATAAATATTTTAAAAATAACTTGTATTGATAACCCCGCAAAAAAGAATGACGTCACGCTAGAACGGGATAGCAAGAAGCGACGCCTATCAAATACGGCAACATCAAACGCGGCCCACGATCACCACAAGAGTTTACAGTTACAGAGAGTAGATACTCTTTGCCGACTGGACGGTTGTAACGTTTTATGAGTATTTAACAGTTCTTGTGTGAGTATCATTCTTATATAATGTATTATTTCGGTTAAAATATTACACTCAATAAATAGGCTTATGATTGATAATTTGTTATTTTTAAATAGGATATCGACAAGTACATTTATTATGATCAATGAATAATTACAAAGACCAGCAAGGATTTTAGCTTGTTGTGTGCTGAATTTTAATGCGGATATAGGGGTGATAGTTTCTTATATGCTTTTCAGTAATATTTATGCATTGTTACCTGATGATAGGAAGATAATTAACAAAAAAAGCAATAAGAAAATCCTACTAATAATTCAAAGCAGAAATTATGAGAGTGGGCGAACCGAAAACCATAGAGCAGTCGAGAAACAAAAATCACTTCACGAATACCGACACAGCAAACCTATACAAAGGCTAAAACTTCAATGCCTAAGAGCTCAGTGCATAAGGAATGTCGTGTACACTCAAACATCCTCAAAGTACGAGTAAACACAAATTTAATACGATATCCATTGCCTGGTCAGACCGGGAACTCTGCAACTCAACCGCCTTTGAACCACCCACCTATGTTTGCTTTGAAATTTGATCGATGAGTGAAGTAAACACAAGCCGGTAACTTTCTAGCGAATTAGTCTACGTTTAACCTGTCGTCGATAAGTGATTAATTTGATGTATGTATAAGAAAATATTTTATATGACGACGTTACGTAGTCATCATTTGTGAGTTTTGGGTTGTTGGTGTTTGTGATGAAATATTGGCCAAATTTTACCTGAGGGATGTATATAGGATATTAGTATGATAATATAAAATGCTTTTGGATTTATAATAGTAGTCAGAGATACTATAACTTGATGATACGCAAGCTTGATATATCTTTTATAAAATATAACATCAAACTATTCTAAAATGCTACCTCACTGCATTGTTAGTTCACATCACAAGAAATATTCAAAGTGGGTCCTGCATCGAGCGGTTTCAACAAACCGTTCTACGACGTACAATACTGGCTGAACTTTATCGGTCGAGTGCACATGCGTCCTACTGCATATCTAATGCCAACGTCCGTCATCTGAAAACTGATCTGGACAGTACAGTGTACAGTGGACACTAACCCTAAGGGGATTAGAAAGATTAACAACGATCGACGAAGTGGATTTTCGGTTTTATAATGTATTATTTTATACTTTGTTGTGATCCTTTCAATCTAGACTCCAGTATTTTTATACAACTTCGCTGTGGAAACGTCGCAAAATTTCAATAAAGCACATGCATATTAAGAGCTAAAAAAATGAAAAAATACATAGTCTTCTTTCTCAAGAGAAAAACTGATTATGACCCATTTAAGCTTTCTTTTTCCAAGGAAAAAGGGTTGAGAATAAGATATATTGGGTTCATTGACCCTTTGTACGACGTGGAGGGTCTTTATAATCTTAGTATCTTGATAATTACGTTTTTTTAATTAACTTCTAGACCATTATGTATCTTATTCACACATCGACATGAAATTTCGTGTTGAGCATGTTTGCAATTTTTAAAATTAAATTATATGGTGATTTAATATTAAGCTCTTGTTCCACATTATAATATTAATTTTGTTTACTATAATTGGCTACAAAAAATTAAAACTGTTACGTTTGTGGACAATACATACGTATTATTTTCCGATTTAGATTACGTATATAAAATACCGGTGGCTTAGTTATACTATGGCACAGTTACAAAGCTGAGGTCTCGGGTTCAAATCCCGGGTTGGGCAAAGTGATATTGGATTTTAATATTCATTATCAGCCCGGGGTCAGGAATTTGTGCCTGATATGGCGATAGGCTCTCCCCCTATTGCATCGTGGGACGGAACTTACAAAGCGAAATTTGGGTGCCCTGGCACCTCTACCTACCCTTTCTGGGAAAAAGGCGTGAGTTTATTTATGTATGTATGCACTAAAAATCCCCTGTCTATCATAAAAGTGACCCATGGATTCCCACGGGCCCATGCATATACTTAAAATAAAATGTGCACGTAAAATTTCAACTGCCTCGATAAATTTCACTATAACGCAATGCTATTTAAAAATAACGCTAGCACAGGCAGCTGGTGTTAAAAGCCGTACAGCCGAGGGCGTTACACATCCGACAATATGTCTGTGTTCCAATAAGTTTTTATATCTCTTCGTGATGGCCCATATAAGTTATTCCTATTTTAGGTATTGAAATAACTAGACCATTGGATACAAAGCTGTCCAGATATACCATAATAGATGGAGTGATAGACGGGTATGGTTCGAATATCCGTGATATTAATTAGTCTATACCACTTGTATGCATCCAATACGGGATGGGGAATTAAACCGGCTCCCCTTACCGATTCACCCCCCAGCTACATCATTACGGATATGAAAAAATTAACTATCTGGCCAGTCATCACTCGGGTGTAAGAGATGTTGCATTACAACACTATAGGAGAAAATATTCAACGGAGTGTCGCTAGAGGAACTTGGTAAATACGTAAGAAAAAAACGTTAGATAACTTCACCTTGCCATCCCATATCAATAATTCATCATCATCATCATCGTATCAGCCACAGGAAGTCTACTGCTGAACATAGGCCTCCCCCAAGGATCTCCACAATGACCTGTTGGAAGCGGCCTACATCCAGCGACTTCCTGCAACCTTAGTCAGATCGTCCGTCCACCTTGTAGGCGGGCGTCCGACATTTCGCTTGCCTGTACGTGGCCTCCACTCAATAATCTTTCGGCCCCAACGGCCATTGGTTCTACGAGCTATGTGCCCGGCCCAATGCCACTTCAACTTACCAATCCTGGAGACTGTCCCGCCCTCACACCCACCACTGCAACTCCTGTAAGCCAGGATCAACAGTGGCACGCAATGTAATGACACCGAGCATTGAAGCTCGGCGAGTCTCCGGGAATGTCTAATTTGTCTTTAACCCGCAACGAAATCAATCAGAAAGTTAAATTAATAGGAGGAGTTGGAAATAAATTATTGTCCACTTCCCTCCGTGCATAGCGGCTGACAAAACAATGAAATAAAGAGGTAAATAACCTCGCAAAAAGACTTTTACAGCCGGAGAAGCCAGCTGTAAAGCACCACGGATCAAATTATTATTACATTTAAATGGGACCTATTATGTGAACTGTTATGTTTGATTCCAGTAATAGGTATGGCAAAAACGCCGGAAAGCACGGAAGTTCTTTCTAGTCTCTACAAGGTCCATGTAGTATACAACTCCAGATGATATTTGCATACTATCTAGCATGGTTTTACGCTCATTATGCCAAAGACTCCCATAGTATATGATGCGCGGACTGCTCATACTCGCAATTAGTTGTTGAACATGGGCACGTAGGCGATTCCACAAGCTTAAAAGAGTATAGTTTAGACTTAAAGTTACCATGGCCCGTGAGGAACTGTGATACGCAATAATCGACATCTAGCCAAGTCTTCGTCAAACGATCACGCACGCAAGGAAAATATTGGTATAAATGCCGTCCCTTCAAAGATACCTCCCATCTATTTTGCCATTCATCTAATAATTCGCTATATACCACAGGAAGTGGTTTAAATAATCTGTCGACTTTTAAGAGTTCACGAGCAGTTAAAAATCTTTTATCCATATTCTCCCTAGTTGAATAATACATGGCGGCGCGACGTTGCACCTCCAGATCGACTGGAAGTACACCCGTCAGGACAGGCAAAGCTTCGGTACTAACAGTTCTATATGCCTTGCACAAGAATATCAACGCCAAACGTTGGCTCTGGAGCAGTTTTCTTCGCACAGCACCGATAGTAGCCCCCCTATCAGCCCATACGGGAGATCCATAACAAATACATCCTAAGTAAGTTGCTCCATAGATGATTTTTAGTGTATTGAAAGATAGCCCCCACGTTGATTTCGATATTCTTGTCAAAGCAAAAAAGTTCCTTTTCGACTTTTCCCCGACGTTCTTAATATGTTCAAGAAAGGAAAAAATCCTTTCCAAAATTAAACCAAGATAACAAACCGATTCTTTTCTCTTTACAGTGATATTATTAAATTTAATTCGCGGCGATGATTTTAAAGTCCCTTTTAGAAGTAATTGGAACGTTTTATGTGGTGCAAACTGTAAGCGATTTCGATGTCCCCAATCACATATTAATTTCAAACTTACCAATCCTATGGGCTATGTCGGTAACCTTAGTTCTCCTACGGATCTCCTCATTTCTGATTCGATCTCGTAGGGAAAAACCGAGCATAGCCCGCTCCATGGCTCATTGAGTGACTTTGAGCCTTTTAATGAGGCCCACAGTGAGAGGCCACGTCTCGGTGCCGTATGTCATCACTGGTAACAAACAACTATCGAAGACTTTCGATTTTAGGCACTGAGGTATTTTGGACGAGAAGACGTCGCGAAGTTTCCCGAACGCTGCCCATATCAATCATTATTCCCCTCCTATTTTCTTCTTATCCTCAAACGCCACATTTTCCATTCTGTGCCGTGATTTTATGCTATCTTTTTACTATTCTTTCTTCCTTTACTTTTCTATTCCTTTTTCTTTGCCATTACCTTTCTATCCTTTCCTTACCCCATCCAAATTTTAAAATATATCTACGGAATAATGAAAATGTTTTAAGGGGATGTTATCAGAAACATTCAAATAATTAACTTGCTTCTTTAAAGAACCTAAGACCTGAAAGTTGCGAAAAACAGCTCACGTTCGATAGTAGGTATAGTATTTTGCTGCGCATCCGCCGGGCGGGTTGATAAGGACCCAGTGCAGACAAAAACAAAACGACCTATCCATTTTATATGTAACTGCGTCCGCGATAAGCGAATCGTAACAGTCCAAGGATATCCGCTCGAATGTTGAAAAAAAACACCTTTAGTAAATCCTAAACAAAGCTGTAAACAGACAAAGATGCCTGTTTATCTGGGGGCGTGGGCAGGGGTATTAGTGCCACAAGATATTAGTGCCACCCACAATACGCCGAAATTATTCCTCCTAAAGATGTTTTAGCAGCCAAACCTGTCACCATACTTGACACAGGTAAAATTCCGTAGATAATATTATTATATTTTTCATATTGAAGGTAATTATCCAACCTTGGAATTAAACCGATTACAATCACAGTGTCCAAGCTCATAATTTTACGGTGTATGTCTGAATTCAGCCTTTTTGAAATTGGCGTTTTAATTTGCAATAGCCTCATATTTTTGTATATTGAAAATGCTAATGATAATGAGATATAATGATCGCCAAATATATCATCAACTAACAAGAAGAATAAATTTCCTTCAAGTATCATTTGGTAGTAATAAAAGTGGAATACAAAGGAATTACATGCGCGCTATAAATCTTGATAAGCTTTGTTAACGTTAACTTTGCATAACTTATTATGATGAAACGTTTGTTTAATTTGGCACGTTCGAGCGGTTAAGCAAATGTTCCTCTGCTGAATTATTTTCTCCTGGCATGGACTCGTGTGCCGATTTAAGACTGCTTCACTAATAGTTTCTACCGACAATGGAAGCATTTGTAGAATGGATGATCACACTAAATAACGCCATAAGAAAATCTGCTCATGTTAAACTTTAAAGAATTAATTAAGACAAACAAATACTGGTGAAACGAATACTTCATATAATTTTAATAATAATACCTACATGTCGTAAAGTGCTTGGATATTTGACCTCTTATCCTATTATTTGTAGTGTGTGGTGGCCTGTTGGTAAACAGACCAGACGCAGCTGCCAACATGTTCATGATGGTCGCAGGTTCGAATCCCAGGGCACACCTCTGACTTTTCGGAGTCTTGTGTATATTGATAATAATCAATCACCACGCACTATAACGGTGAAGGAAAACATCGTGAGGAAACCTGCATGCCATAGCGATTTCTATGCTATTTAAAGTCCGCCAACCCGCATTAGGCAGCGTGGTGGACTATATGGCCTAACCACTCTCAATCGTACTCTCGATTGTAGAGGAGGTCCGTGCCCTGCAGTGGGGCTTATATGGGCTGATAAAGATACAGATCCTTATATTTAACGCATTGATCTAGAATTACTAGGAAATTATATATTATATAATTGCATTGCATCCGAGCCTATCAGTGTAAAGGCCATCTAGCTACTGGATGTATGTAAAGTGAGCCTTTAGCAGGAATATTAATTAAAGACATGCTATTCGATACGCAGTACTACAATATCCAGATTTCTGTGGAAGTTTATCGGATACAGCGCCTCTGCCGGACATGAGGAGAACTAACGCTTTTCATATAAATGGGATTTTGACGACGACGCTATGACAGAGATTGTCGCAAAATGTGCCATAATTGAGTAATAAAATATGTGCGATGATTTAAAATGGATAAATCTACCTTTTGTTTGTGATATTCTGTACAAAAGTTCAGCTTTCATTCAACCAAGTTTTTTTTTAAAGTATTTCTGACCTTTGCTTATGGGTAAACTCAGTGCCCCCGTTAAGTATACACCAAAATGATGGCGGGATGGCTCTGTTTACTGAAAAAGCAATAAAAGCTAATATAAACGATTTCCAGGCTGGAAATTGCAAGGCAAATTACTGTGAAACGTCCCATGTCAAGAGTCCCCCGCTCCAAACGGAGACTTGTGAAAAGCGGCCGGCAGTAATTAGATGACACGAATCGAAGATCGCCCTCTGTGCCATTCTGAGGCTTCCACCTAAACAAAAATAGACAATATCACCCTCTTTATTGAAGTGATTCGACTTTACCATCCATAACGTCTCAAAAAACAAGGAATAAAGACATTATACTATGGGTAGAACCACACCACTGTATCCTTATACGTATTTCTTGCACCAATAAATTAAAGCCAAGCTCAAACTTATTTGAAATTCCAAATGCATCTTTATACCGTAATTTCTTATCTTAATATACTTTTTATCGAGATAAAGCTTCAACTCCTTTTTATTTCAGTTGGTGCTAGCTTTAGATTGGTTTTTATTGCAACTTTTGTTTCCACAATATTGCAGCAGATATCCGATATAAAACCGTCGCCATTACTCTGTATAAGAAAGTCATTAATATTTGATATAAGTGTCGCTGTAAAATACAATCGTATTACTCACGTAGGACACAAAGTAACTAATTTATGCAGCAAATGCTCACGAAACGGGTCGGATGGCCTCGCCAAGGCAGGGTTTGTAGTCACGCGATACCAACATTCCACGATTTAACCGAGGTGACAAATTGTGAATTGAATTAATGTTTATAGATGCGTTTAAATTACAACTACACATTGCCGCGTTAAACTATCTTCATTGTAAAATGATTTATGTGCCGAACGCTTTGTGCTTTAATTTATTCAAACACGCTCTCTTGAATCGTGGATTAAGAAACACGAAACAGCGGAGCGGCCTATTGTTAAAAGTTTTCAATTGTTTCTTTGATCGTAATTTGTACTGTTATTTATGAAATCTTATTTGCGTAAACAAAAGAAATAAAGTATGCAAATTCTGATACAATTTTTGAATGATTAAAATATACCTAATGCAAACTTATTGCCTGGCTGTACGGTTAGTGTCCTTTGTCTTTGAACAAAAATAAAGAAAGTTTTTGGCGGGAATTATGACAGTGCAACCTGAATATATTTCAATTGTTTCCTTTAGTTCTTTGTAGTTGCTTTGTGCTTTGCTGTATAAAAATGGCGTGAGTGTCTGCAATGTTCACCAACGTTGATAAATAGAGTAAGGAATACTTCCACTTAATAATAAGTGTACTGTCGTCTGAATAACTGGCTTGTAATTTTTTGCCAGTTGATTGATGGTCAGGCTAACAATTTATGGTATGTATATTTATAATCATCTGTAATATTATATTGTTTTTATATGTACATTTTTTTTCTGAACTATTAATAATGTGTGTTTACTCGTATGTTTGATTTTACGGGTTTATCGTGGTTTTTGGTTTATTTTCATTTCCCAACATTTCAAAGATCTTGTATTTAGCAGTCAGACAGAATAAATATATTTTCTTTGATCGATGAGATCTAGATCTTTCTCATGAAACATAAAGTTGGTAGGTATTGTGAGTTACCTAAAATAGCTCTGTTCCTTAGAGTATTTATAATATAGAGGGAACGCTGTCATACATTTGCGTCTTCACAAACGTAGATATTTTCTTGAATGCAATGTTGGTAGCGCTCCTATAATAGGGAAAATTTAACTAATTATTTAACAACAAATTTTTATAAATTCCATGTAGTTGTAAGTTTGAGTGGTATTAAATAGTTCTAAACAATTTATTTTTATTTTTCTTTTCCAAATAATTCGTGCACGTTGGACAACCTGTCAAATGTTAACCAACAGGAGAGCAGGAGAAGGTGGCCCGGCACCACCATTTTTATCTACATTTTTGAAGTACCAGCGCTTCCTCTATATTACTCTCTAGACTCTAAGGTCTATACCAAATGAAACAATTTTTCCAATATTATGCCTATGCCTATGCTTGACGTCCGGGAACAGAATGCGCGGGAAGCACAGACGCTACTAGCGCTCTCTGCCATTCGCCAGCCAGTATTTATATTAACCAAAAAGTATGAAACACTATAGTAAGTATAATAAATAAGACGTTACAGAACTTAGGGCAATGAGTCCAAGGATAGATAAAAAAATGGAGTACACTTTTGTTACAAAGGTTAATTTCTAATTTATTTTATCGAACAATGATATAAACCAGCGGAATTTCTTTTGAAATTCTTTGAAAGAACACAATAACGACTATACATATCTACAGCAACCAGCCGCGTTACACAAAGGAGTATTAAATAACCTTGTTTTTCCTTCCGCTTGTAAAAAAGAGCATCCGAGGAAGGCAATGTATCTTAAACAGCTATTACTACCATCAACCTTTTAAATGAGTCTGCAACATAAAAGGTTTAGGAAGTTTATTCCAAAATGCGATGAATAGGAAATTAAGTTAATCGCCAGTGGATAAACTAAAAAGATTAAATGGCGATCACTGAAATCAATCTCTTAATAGATCTTGAATAATAAACTTTGAGACAAAACGGGCGGAATTAAAAGTAGTTGGCAGTCCAAACAAAACCTAATCTTATTTGCAGCCTGAATCGCTAGCTAGTGTTTAAACAATGGCCGAAAAATACCGCACATTTCTGCGTCAAGAATACCTTCAAAAGTTTTATTTCGATCTTGTATTTTTTTATTTCAGTTTACATTCAACATTATAATTTATTTTAAATTTTTTATAGCATTATTCCCGGTTTAAAGATTCAGTTATATTTATAAATGGAAATTAAATTTATAAAAAATTCTCAATGAAAAGAAAGTAAACATAAAAATCTAGACGAATTAGATATTATTAGGAAGTCTAAGAAAAGAAAAACGGTCAAAGGTAGGGAACGATAGATAGTAGTAAAAGCTTTCTTTGTAAAAATTTAAAGCAGTGGGATTTCTCTTCCACTTAGATTATTAAATACCTTCTCACCGATTCTTTGTGGAAGTCTCAAAGATGTAAGTTTTTCCATTTTAATAAATAGCGTAGTTTATAACCGGGGATAAGGAAATTCTGTATTGTTTCTTTTGAACATTCAGTCATCGTGGTATTCTTATCAGTTCAAAAAACGAAAATATATACAATGTAATTATATTTCTTTTTTTATTATTGTATCTTATTGTAACCCAAATAATTTACATAAATACATAACCTCACGCCTTTTTCCCAGAAGGGGTAGGCAGAGGTGTTACCAACTCATCCACTTTTCGCCTTTTATATTCCGCCCCACTATGTGATATGGAGGTGGGGGGGAGCCCAACGCCATATCGAACATAAATTTCTATATTGAAAATTATAATGTTGTATATTGGAAATTAAACATTCACATACATTTAGGATTAGCACCGCAAACATTTAATTTTGCAAAATTTACTTTTTTACGCTATCTATACAAAGCTCATTAATTTATATAAATATAATACATTAAAGGTCTATTGTCACACGTTGTGCCCTAAGCTTTAATTATTTTAAACAATACCCATAATTGATAGCTATACGTTCTGGAAACAATACGTATCATGTTAAATGGAAATTCACAAAATTCCATTAGTGAGGAGCGCGTATCACTGCGAATCGGCAATGTATTTCAACTTACAAATTTATATTACGATTTAAAATAAACGATTTACAGCCATTATTTGTTTGAAAATAATGGATAAAATAATCTTGGATTGTGCAGCCAATTTTGATGTAGTAGATAACAAAAAGATTTATTTTTATTTAAAATAAACTAAAAGAAAACGTATAGAACGTTTGCTGAAAAATATCTCGTATATCAGGTGGATAAAGTTAAACGTGCACTTTGCTTTCAAACAAAAATTACCAAACCACGACCACCAGAACAACACTCATCAAAAATATTTATTAAATTGCCATTAAATATATCACACATCGTCCAAAAGTGACCATTAACAAATAGCGTTGAAATGGAATAAAGCGTCGAGTGCAAATAAAATTTAACGCAAGCTTTGTTGCTCTCTGTGCCCTATAAATTGCATTTGCATGTAGGTACGTCCAAACCAAATCGTTTCACAAACAAGTATGCAAATACCAAGCAGGCGTTGTTGTCGCGAGTCTAGATGGCGAGAATGTTAAATATGTGTGTGTGTGCAAACAGGAGTTTAATCTGCGCCTTATCGCCATCGGGACGCGCCGCTACACTAGTGACACCCTCGCTTCCGCTTCGCCCGGATATACCCCTCACGCGTGGTGGGAAAATATTGAGACTGTGAGTATACTATACTTGCTTGATTTTTTTATGTGGTGGGCGAATTAATTCCGAGTTCATTTTAAACAATTTATTATATAACATAAATAAAACAACGATACGCATCAAAACTGTTTGCATGCACGTGTTTAGTATTTATGGTATTCGAAAAATTATTTGTATTATTTCTGTCCTATTTCGAATAAAATTCCAGACTGAGTGGTGAAATATTAGAAAGTATTGTTAAAAATAGACCATGAAATACGATACAGTTTTCAAAGTCAACAAACGTGAACAAAATTATAGTGAAATAGGATTTCACTCAACCCCTAAACACACCTTTAAGCAAACTAGATACCCTTTCAGGGTAACTTGATGCGGAAGTTTTAAAAATGACGCCGTTCTTTCCGTAACACGATATTGAAGCTCCAAAGGGTTGGGGTTGTATTGCCCACTTTGTTTTAGAATTACGGACCAGTACTTTTTATATCAGCAAACATTCTGTATAATGTTACGTAACTAAATTTACTTAACGTGTTATGTTTTGATCATTACTCGTGTGTAGCAACGCCGTCTCAAACGAATATTTTAATTATTTGAATCTAATATCTTTCAAACTTGATCACTAGTTTCGTCTATTGGAAATTGGAAATAAATTTTAATGACACTTAAATTGATATCAAATATTATGTAAGATCCCAACATTACCAGACACGCATCACTGAACTCAATTATGTTATAAGCGCGTATGACGTCAGACCAGCATTACTTGTCACAATTCGGACTCAATATTTTATTCAGCACTGATAAATCAATCAAAATAACTGTCACACGTGCGGGCACAATATCCCGACACAGCGTAATGTTTGGTTACCTTACCCTAGTGTAGTAGCAAAGCCCCGAGTGTTGGCTCGTTTCGTATTAAATTGTTCACATGCTGTATATTGCACCCGTCCGTCAGAGTATTGCAGTGTCAAGTGCCTACAACTGTGTGACACAACCCTTAGGTTACCCGAATACCGACCCAATAACACATGTATAAACTATGCATTGTACGAGGTTAATAGTTTCGAGCATGGATTATATAGCTTCCAATATACGCCTGCAATGGACTTTCCAGCAGTCGAAAATGGTAGCAGTTACCTTATAAACTTAGATAATCAATTTACATATCGCTGTATTTATATTGAATACATGGATGTTACAGGCCAGTTTAAATTGAAAACAGTTCGAGGAATATTATACGTTTAGCGTAGTGGTTTAATTGGCTCGGAAAGATGGAATTCGTGATAATTTTTGTTTTAAAATCAAATTTTATTCGGTTAAGTACTAGTTTTCTAAATGTGTGCAAATTTGTTATAACACAGTTGAAGGTAATTCAACCTGAATGTGCTCTTCTAAGCTCAGCTGTGACTGTGCAAGCATGTTGCGCTATTATATTTCAGACGTATGTCAATTAGAGCAATTCATCCAAATATATTTACTACCTTCTGACGATGACATTGTGAAGGATATTGGAATTAATGTGTGCTTTAGTGCACGATAGATAGTTGTACAAAACTGTACGCATGTACCGCGAGGTGAACATTAATGTTTTTAATATTTAATTTCAGTATTTTGGTTATAATACCTACTAGTTTTGCCATGAAGTATATTAAACGAAACCTTAATTCGATTTAATAATAAAATGATTATAATAACTGCTTCGGTGGCGTACTACTTGTAACCGTAACAAAGCTGAGGTCTGGGGTTCGAATCCCGGGTTGGACGAGGTGATATTAGATTTTTCTATTCATTATCAGCCCAGAGTCAGGAATTTGTGCCCGATATGGCGGTAGGCTCGCCACCTATCACATCGTGGGACAGTACATACAAGGCGAAATGTGGGTGTCCTGGCACCTTTGCCTATCCCTTCTGGGAAAAAAGGCGTGAGTTTATGTATGTATGTGTGTATGATTATAATGTTAAATAGTGTTAATTATATCAATGCATACATATTATGTATATTAAACGATGCAGTTTAGAGAATGAAAATTACTGGAACTAATTTATATATTGTTTGGCATTACGTAATTTATTCAAAAGACGCAATATTCGTCTATAACCAGGTCAAATTACATTCAAAAAATCATTCAAAATTTAACTAAATGTAAATTAAAATAAAACATATAAAAAGCAATCAACAACAATTACGGAAAACACTCATTCCAACAAATAAATTTGCAGAAATGCATCCTAAGTTCACCCCTATTGCTCAGTAAAAAACGTATTCAGTGTAAACATTTTCCCCTCGTAAATTTTTAGGGGACATGTACGTGTTCAAGTGATTTCTTGCCGTTGGAATTGGAATAATCTAATCTTGAAGAATCACAGCTTAACGGTCATTATTATCGCTTCCACAGCACTTTTCTGAATGGAAAATTACTTTATATTCCCGAAAGGGAAATGCGAGATTTTAAATCCAAGTCCACTTGCACAGATATTCCGTATTTTGCACAATTTCAATGTTGAAAAAATATAAAAGAAAGAAAATAAACAAATTCATTTTGTTGCTACTAAATTTTACTGCAAATTTTCTCTGAAAATTAATGTTTGAAATGTTAATAAATTAGCTTAGAGTATTTATAATACAGAGGAAATACTGGTACTTCGTTAACGTAGATAAAATGGTCATGCCGGACCACCTTTTTCCGCCTTCCTATTGGCTGACATTTGACAGGTTGTCCAACGTGCACGAATTACTTGGAAAAAAAAAGTAAAAATAAATAGTTTAGGGCTGTTTAATTCCACTCAAACTCGTTTTAAAAGGGTAAAAGCTAAATATATATTTCTGTTATGAATGAAAGTTATAGCAATTTATTGCTAAATAATTAATTCAATTTTCACTAATATTGGAGCGCTACCGACATTACGAACAAGAAAATATCTACGTTTTCCAAGACGCAAATGTATGACAGCGCTCCCTCTATATTATAAATCCTCTAAGTAAATTAGTATGAAAATGTAAAACGCTGAATACCTTCGCGTTAGCTTCGTTACGACACGACGCCGAAAAGTGAAATAATTTATTGATAGAAGTTTTTGTATAGTTCATAGGAATAATAAGACGAAGTTTCAGTCTGAAACAAAAGAAAAAAGTTACAATAAAGCGCTCCCGAGCGGAAGGCAAGCCAAGTAACCCGTTTTATAAAGTTTGCTAGTTGATCGCGCGCCTCTGCTTTTTTGACGTTGGGTCAAGAGACATATTTACAATATGTAAATATTAATTCAAATTGAATAATACACATTAAATGTATTGAATCGGCGTTGAATTATACACAAAAAATATATCAGTTAATGTAATTCTGGAATTTGTGGTACTTTGAAGAGAATGGTTTAATATGAGTATTTTTAATTACTTTTGTCTGTCTTCATTCTCACACAAGGTATCTATTTATAAAATACCATAACATACTTAAATATCGCAAAACAATTTTGAAGTATATTCACGTAAGATCACTCTTGAGAATTTATAGTATTTTTTGGTTGAGGAATGTTTACGGTAGCCACGGCAAGCCCCAATAGGAGGAATGCCGGGACTTCCAGCTTGGGGCCGGTATACAACTGGAATACAAACTAAACACAGCCTATGGTGTCTCCCGCCCTTTCGACGGGATAGCGAGGCGCACTGTGACATTGGTTAGCACTTCCCAAATATGTAGGGAAAGGTTTCAATTATTATTTTAGCAAAAAGTATGTATTTATATATATATATATATATATATATATATTTACCATCCAAACTCGATGATACGTAAAAAAACTCGTGTTTTGACGACATTTTTAGTTGTATTGTGTTTGAAATCACTAAAACTTTTTTTATTGTTTCGGTTGCAGTCTAGATATACCCGGTAGATGATCATTATTTTTTAAGCATTCCGACTACGTAATGTCGTATATCAGCAAATTAAATAATAAATCATTGCAGATTATTAGCTTGACTACTCCTCTGAAAGAATGGTAATCGATATGTACAATTTATTAGATATTAACATCATCGATTTTGCAATCGATATGTTTATATAATTTTAAACTATTGAGTTATCTACTCCTGCATTTTAAATATATTTTACTAGTATGAATTCCACATGCTCACTCAAACTCAGACAAATATCTGCAATCATTGTCTATGCTTGTATTAATCCTCACTTCATTCAGTGCAGAACCAATTTATTAGCCTCTACGCTAATCAATGGTCTCGATTTTAAAGATAAAATTTTATACCCGATCCCACTTAGGTTTTAAATAGAAGTGGATCTAACTGCATTAATTGGAAAATATTGCATCGGCGTATCAGAAATGCAATATCCTTCAATTCTCACCACCCTCAAACGAATTTGAGCAAAATTCAATTCGATTTTGTACGTTGATATTCTTGCAAACGAGCGATATTTATAACTTTTTCTTTATAATGGATTCTGTTTATGGGATGTTAATGGCAAAATAAATCATCTTAAAAAGTTAAAACATAAAAAGGTTATGTTATAAAGAACGTTATTTCGGCAACTTCTTTCAAATTGTATAGGCAGTTAATAGTATTTTCGAGCGGGCACAATCGCATTTACGACTAAATCATAAGCCTCATTCTATAAGTTCTTTATACCGTAACCTTAATAAGACCTTTTCTACTTCTGACGAAGGTTTTAGTATGCCAATTGTATAGCCATTCTATTTCTGTCGATTGCATGAATTCAGTACCTATTATAATATTAATACAAAGATGTTATCGAAGGGCCGTACAATACGACATTAATAGAATAGGCAGATACGATTTGCTCGGTAGGGACATTTTCCTTATAACGCATGCTCCCGATCATCACGTGCAGATAGCTCTACTTAATTTCAGTGACACACAACCATTACCGCTATCGAGCCGAGCTTGTGCGGTACTTAAGTTAATGCCTTTCGATGACAGCACTCCGCAACGGAAAATATAAATCTGTTCTCTTTTACAACCAGTTAGCAAAGCAAGACAAACATAAGCAAATTACAGCTTTTATTTCAACCAATTTAAGAATTTAAATACAAACGGAAAAATATTCCGCCGAGACTAAATTGCTCCTGTTACTTTTTATATTTTATGAGAGATTTTATCTCTTCAGGGTACTCGACATATCCTAAAACGTTCGTAGAATATAAAATGGTACGTTAAAATGTTCGCTTTTATGTTTGTACGATGCGCCCGTCGGAAAGCTCATACTAACATTATTAAGGTTTTATCCAAACAAGCGTACGAGTTAACGTGGCAAAATGGAAGACTAAACAATACCTTCATACCAGGCGGGATTGAAACTGACCTCCTCATAAATACGCTTCCTTACAACAGATTGTATTTACAGTGAACTTACCCATTGTGATTACGGCTTGTTTAAATACAAAAAATGCGAGCGCAAATTCCATTACCAACCGAACAATAAAAAACTGAGTTGAGTAAAAAATGTTAGCACAATTCTAATTTTGAAATATTTCCGAAGTTAAAACGTGAAATATTACATCGGGTTTTAATCTGGGGTATAATAAAACCGAAAGTTCGACACGGTGAAGTAAAGGGACCACAAAAGATCTTATCAAAGTGAGTGCACAATCCCGTCACAGTGTGTCTGGTCCTTTGTTCTCAGCCGGTAATTATATTATGATCGTGTGGCTTGACGTTAATTTGTGAAACTGCTCGGAAAGCCAACGCTTAGGCGGCAGGACAGGGAGTACTGTCCGATTAATTCAAGAAGTGGAATCCTCGGTGAATTAGGGAGGCGGCCGTCAACGCGTGCCTATTGATCGCGGGTCGCTCTTTGAATGGAACACTGACACGTTCCCTTGCAGGTTGCCTAGTTCCGTTTCAGTCACGTGGCGGTTCATTATTACAATCTAAATTGCGGTACGTTTATTAGCCTTCTCGTCTTACGCTCTTTTGAGGCTTTACAAAGGTATTTTAGAGATAGGGGTAAATTTTGGGCCTTTAGCATTGAATTACATCTAAATGGTCTATGTGTAAGTACTTGTTTATGTTTAACGCGATTTACAAGCATTCCCGTATATTTATTCCACGTAAAACATCTTAAAAATTCAGGGAAACCGCTGTATTTTATGCCAGTGTGCTGGTTGAGAGTTAACATCACATGTTACGTACATTAGTAAAGCCCCATTTAGACGGTAAGAGTTTCTTGTCTGAATTCAGACGAGATTGGAAAATCGTACGCCATTGTCCTATACGATAATTGCTATAACATTATCGTATTCTAGCCAACGTTTACACGATTATTTTTTACTATTTACAATTGTACTTATTTAGACACATTTAGCTAAGATGAAAAACATAAACGAATCGTGAAACTAACTAAAAAAACATCCTTCTGTTATTTCTTTATTTAATTTACGACGGGGTATATCGTATGTGAATAAACAACATTTTTACATGTTTTTTTTTTCAAATATTTTGAAATATATCGCAATTGCTTAAAAAGTAATCCTTATAAGCCTTACAGCCTGTAATTACATTTACAACATTTATGTAATTTTATATATACAAAATGAATATTTCAAATAGAACTTCTGCCAAAGGCGTCGTTATAAAGGCCGGCGTGACTTTGTTTCCTAGGTACATTGTTCGCGTGCACTGAATCTAGGACTTTAAGATTAATTAAGACCTGTGTGTTATGTTTTCATTGTGGAAACGATTGTTTTTTATGTATTTTTTTAAACGCAAACTAGTTAACATGCAGCCTTGAATGAGGAATATCGTTTAGTTTTGTATTTATATAGTGTGCAGTTAAAAGTGCCTATTAATACTATTACACGTGATGTAGTTCCACGAAATAATTAATCAGATCCTTTATAAATGTTATTATTAACTTCTCCAGATGTGGAAGTTAATAGTATAGTAGACCAAAATATTAATAATTGGACGAACAAAATATAAAGATTGAACGTACAATATTCCCAAGTAATAATTAAACTGAATTACAAATTATAAACAACCAATAGTAGTGAAAGCAAAGTGTTTCCATTTAGCAAATAAATAACAGGAAAAAACGTTTCTCTTTGAATATTCGCAAAAGCTTGTCAACCCACCAAAACGTAGTTACTGAATTGAAAATGAAAGTAAACATTGGAAATAATTTTCTTTCGTGCCAAAATATTTCTTTCGTTTATTGAACATATGATACTTATTATTACTTTTATATTTTATAATATTTTCCTTTCCCGATGTCCTTAATAGGGTTTGGACCTTTTGCCTTTTCTGTCCCTCGGGTAAGACATGCCGAATATTATTTCTCCTTTCACTAAGGGTAAACACAGACCTTTTGAATGTATTATTAAACTTTTGTTGTTATCGAGATTAGAATAATATGGGCTCCACGGCAAATCTTTGTCTCTTTTATCAAACCTATTGTGCTGTTAAAGTTATCAAGTATTTGAATCCAGTTTCAAGGGTTCGTTTTGTACGAGCATTGTGCGCATATATTTATACTGAAGACATTGTGATCTAGTTTTCTTGTATATATATATATTTTCCTATGCGATTAATGATTATTTTCTTTATTTAGCTTTATACATTACAGATATATCAATTTATATTTATAGCGACAAATACAAACTATAACGGTGAACGATAACATCGTGAACAAACCTGCATTCCATAGCGATTTGTAAGAATTTATATGGTATGTAAAGTGTGCCAACGTGGTAGACTTTAAAGCCTAACTACTCTCAATCGTACCCTCGATTGTGTAGTAGGTCCGTGCCCTGCAGTGGGACGTATATGGGCTGATACAGTACAGTACAGTTACAAACTAACTCAGAACTCTAGAACAGCTATGAATCTGTCATCAATTTTTTTGTCAAATATTCAAACCAAAAAATCCGCTTTTTGTTGAAAATCTCACTTAAATCACTCAGTTCACTATTAACTATTGACATCACATTATCACTACGACAATAACCCGTTCAATACATATTGCATAAGAGGGTACAAGTACTCACAAATTATAATGCACGTCTGCCATGTTGGGTCGATACTTCAGCGCCTTCTGAAACGCCAGCTCCGCTTCCTTAGTCCGCCCCTGCGCACTCAGCACGCTGCCCAAGTTTCCGTATGCTGCAAAAATATAATTAGTTCACTCACTGAAATATGCCTTTGCATACAAAAAACTTACTCTAGTTACGAAATTTTAAATATAAACACCTAAGTTTTTCATCGCGCTGTGCTTCTTTGTTGTTTTACAGACTGAAATGAGTTTGTGATATATTATGGCATTTTGAGACTTATGTTTTTTTTTTTTTTTTTTTATTGCTATGAATGGCGAGACGAGCATGCCGTTCGCCTGATGGTAAGCGATACGACCGCTCATGAACAGTAGCAAAACCAAACAACCCCTTGAATTACAAAGCGATGCTTGGCATTCCACTGCGCTCGCCATCCTGAGACATAAAATGTTAAGTCTCAATATGTCCAGTAGTTACTCTGGCTACAATGCCCTTCAACCCGAAACACAACAGTGCGTTTACACTGCTGTTTGACGGGAGAAATAGACACTGCGGTGGTACCCACCCAGATGGCCTCTCACATATGAGAGACCTACCACCAGTAAAAGTGTATATTATTTTATTGCAATGAATGGCTAGACGAGCGTGACATTTGCCTGATGGTAAGCGACCCGACTACTCATGAACAGTAGCAAAACCAAACAACACCTTGAACGCTCGCCATCGTAAGACATAAGATGCTAACTCTCAATATGTCCAGTAGTTGCTCTGACTACGATATCCTTCAAACCGAAGCACAACAGTGCATTAACACTACTGTTTAGCGGGAGAAAAAAAACATTGCGATGGTACCTACCCAGGCGGCCTTTCACATATGAGAGACCTACCACCAGTACTTATGTACTATCGTTAGTTACACTAATATAATAAATAATGGTTATTTGAACGCGTTTATTTCCGGCAATACTACGCGGATTTCTAAAGTCCTTTTTTCTATTTGAAAGCCGACATCTTGAGAAAGTTAGGAAAAACTTAACAATAGTTATGTTGCAATCTGCTTATAAAACTGGGATGGTTTTTTAGGATGAAAAGTGAATACTTATTATTATTATGGCGGTTACATAATTATTTAGCTGAAAGAGTTAAAAAAGTAAGGTAAGCATTTAGCCTCGAGCGTTTCTCTGTGGCTATTACACGCAATCAAACAGATAAATTGGCAATTCAAGACATAATCGTGTGGAATGACGATAGATTACATTCATATATCACTAATCGATATACTATCTAAACAAACTTATTTGTCAGTCAGATGATTATTATGACCTGAATAGGATTTAGACAACAACACAGAACACAGAGTAGAATAGAATAGAAAGACATTTTTAGAACAGCCTTCTTGGCGCTGTTGGATAAGCGCCGGCTATGAAACGAAAGGCCGCGGGTTCGATCTCCGCACTGAGACAAATGTTTGTGAGGTCCACAAGTAATTTTTGCGGGTCTGAGTGTTTGTGAGACTGAAAAGTCACTCGTAGTTTCCGATACCCACGATTTAATAATTGATCTTAATGTGGGGTCAGTTATGTGTGTTTGTGGGAACAAAAACAGATCAGTAGTTTTGACTCCCTAGTATAAAACAAAGTCGCTTTTCGTTGTCTGTCCTTATGTATGCTTAGATCTTTAAAACCACGCAACGGATTTGGATGCGGTTTTTTTAATACATAGAGTGATTCAAGAGGAAGGTTTATATGTATAACACATATACATGGTCTCATATACAGGGTATCCCAGTTTGTAAGAAAATAACATGTATCTGGTGTAGAGTGGAATCGAGAAACATCTGCATCCAGACAAAGCTGGCACGGGCCGCTAATTTGTTATAACATCGCTGTTATAAAATATACGTAAATACGTACATACAGAGCGGTTTATTTTCAAGTTCATTAATAAAATTACATGTTTTACCTCTCCGAATGTCTACAAGGTATAAAAGTACTACAGCTGTACGAAATGAAAATGGTTGGGACTACAATGGATAGTAATAAATCTATTTTTCACGCGCTTTATTAGAAAAATGCTATAAAAGCATTTATTTGTAATTATAGAACAATGGCGCGCGACGAGCCCCGACGTAATGTAAAACAAAAGGGCTTAGTTCAAGGTTTAATTCACTAGCTCGTAATTTTTTCATACTTAACGAGGAAATACTATATTTATTTTATTTTATATTTATTTGGGAAAGAAAAACATTATTACAATAAATATATGCTGATAGTGTACAACTTAAAATTAATATAAGTAAAGACTATAACCACTACGTTTTCCACGTATTAAGGAGTATTTAAATTGCTGTGACTGAGACATGCTATAAGTCATCTAAATATACCAGTATAAAATGTTTAGAATATCATTTTTTTGTGTCTGAAAATATCGATTATTTGAATGCTGCAAAGACCAGTTTATGATTGAGGTGATGGTTATCAAGAATATCTTATTCCCATATAACAGTGTCTGCCAAGCGATACGGCTCTAAACGGTTTAATTGTTAAAATATATATATACCCGACAAGCACAAAGTAGTCCAAAAAAAAGAAAACCGTATAATTCGAAAAGTGATGGAACCGCAGTTTGCTATTCATGTTCATAAATTTAATTTGAAAAAATCCAGTCAAAAGTGTAAGTATTACAATAATTTCTGACAATAGAATATTAAAAAACTATCCCGTCTATACGTGTTAATCTACAATATTTCGACATTAATTGTCTCCTAAGCTGAGAGAGAATAATAACGTAATGTAACACAAAAATCAATATCATGAATAAAATATTAGTGGAGCTTTTTGTATATCGGACCTATTTTCAGGTTTCCAATGTGAAAGTTTAATTTAATCACTTTCCGACACAAAAGTACTTTAAAGTGAGTTAATAGTTGCTTAAAAATTTAATTTTAAACCGAACTCCTATTAACATAATTAAGCCATTATAGTCTAAGAATTAACTTTTCAGTGCCGTCTGGGAATTAGTGGACATATAAGTAATTTGCTAAATTACTATTCATTCTCACTGGAAATTACGGGTAGATTTGTTTGTAGGGAACGGGGATGTCAAATTTGTTTTGAAAATAATAATCTGTATTAAATAAGAGTCAGCAATGTCAGGTTTTAACCCGTGGCTAAAACCTGATCCTTTGAAAATATATAAATTGTATTGTATCAGCCCAAATACATCCCACTGCAAGGCACGTGCTACCTCTACAATCTAAAGTACGATTGAGAGTAGTTAGGCCATATATATAGTCAAAAATATATTTCAGTTTCATATCAATAATAATTAATATAAATTAAATGTCAATGAAATAGGTGTACAAAGATCATCTTCAATCTTGTGGTTTGAATTGATTGAATGCGTTGTTATCAAAATATTAGGAAAAACAGTTTTTCCCTCTTCAAAATTTATCGTATTGGACATGGTTATATTTTAAATTACGAGTATAAATGCTTATTATTTATAATATCTTGAAAACATATCTCATGCAATGCGTTAAATAGATATTTATAAAATTTTATTTATTGTTCTAAATTTCGGTACATGCCAATAGAATTATTTAAATAAACGTTAACCCAAGAATTTCAATACAAGTGTGAGTCATTTGACAAACTGACATCTGTACTCAAATTTTATTTTAACAGCTGTCAAAACGCATTTTAAATAATTGAAAGTCCCTATTCATATAAAAACCGATTTATTGACAAAATTTCACAAGGACTGTCAAATTAAACTTTGTAACTGAATCATACTTATTAAACACTACAGTGACTTGTGATAAGCGGGGTACTTCTCAGCTTACAATTAAGTTAGGAGAAGAGAATACATTCATTTAATTTATTATTATTATTTATCACATTTAAAATAATGTGGTCGCGCAATTCCTGAATGAAATTCTACTCAAGTTTGACTGCGACAGGGAATTAATGAAATTTGTAAAGACGTAATGAAAAATTACAATATTTACGGTCTTTTATTCTATGAAGTGACTCTTAATGTATTTGTTTCATCTTCCTGCTTTTTCATTTATTCTAAACTGAATTTGTGTTTAGTATACTAAAATACAAGTATACACATATCGTGGTAAATTTACAATCGTACATCATTTGTTTCGTTATGGGAATCGACGTCTTCTTTTCATACAACTAGGACATAAAAAACGAAAAACTTTAAACATAATAAGTTTAGACTTATTCTTAAAAACTATGCCAAAGTAATATCACTCTTATTTAAAGGTAGTACGGCTGGTTACGCTCCTGTGAATAACAGTGATGATTTCCAAACGAACTTCATTGGCCACGTATCCGGTATAGACAGCTATGTGATTGCCACACGCTATCATGCGACCAACCGATCTCCGCTACGCTCCTAATCCGTATTTCATGAGCAAACATTAGGGGGGAGTGCCAATATTAGCGGGTCCGAAATTCAAACAAAAATTTGCTGTTTATTTTTCATCTACCAGCACAGCTACACTACTGTGATAGGATATTTGTATCATTATCCAGTTAGATAGACGGTAAATAAATGTTACACGAGGTTTCAAACGTGCCATGGTGACGCAAATAGATGTGGTGCATTCCAGGAGCAGTGCCTCGTAAATTAAACATAAAACCTCACAGTTCGCAGCTTTTACACGTCACAAAAACATCGTCGTGGCAAATACCACTGGAAAAAGTACACCCTTGGGCACTCTACATTGGGCATACATTAAATTTACATACCGTTCGAACTTATTGAGAAATTTTCTTAGATAGGTAACATTTTTCATGATATTTTTGTCTACTATAATCTTGAGATTTTACCAAAACGATTATAATAAATAGTAAATAGTATTTGGAATAGGTATAAAAATAATGTAATTTTGTAAGAATCGCTCGCTCACTTAGCTACAAAAGCCTGTCTTCCAATAAAATATTGATAACGATTTGATATCATACACTGAAGTTATTGATTCTGAAAGCGGCACAATGTTAGAAATAACTGGGTCGTCAAGAACTTGTATCATTGAATATAGATACGTACATACCCTCATAAGTAATAATTCTTTAAAAATATCTTTCATGGTGTATTTTCAACTGTCTTAATCGAAAAGTTTGTTTTCTACTAGCGACCCTACTACTGTTCCATACATATTTAATCTTCACGTGACTACCGTCCTTTATACTGCTTTTCCCACCCTGTCAATTCTGTACCAAACCCTGAATTTGAGTTGGAAAAAGTAGCAATTAAACAAATTTAACCTTGGAAATCCTACGGAAATATTACATTTCGGGATAAATAGTGGCCTATTTATTCATCTTAGGTACTATCTACCTCCACAACAAATTTCATCAAAATTCAATACAATACTTTGGACAGAGTATTAATAACTTAGAGATGGTCATCTCTAACCTCAATACATATGTCTTGGCCAGATCGTAACTCGAGTTTAGAAAGGCTTAACTCCAAAATCGACGCATTTCCATAAAATAACTTACGCAAATGCGCTGCTTAATTTTTTTTTACTTTCACCATTGTTGACGGTGGTACAGTTATTGGTAATTCGTAGAACTTGTTGTGCTGCCTACACTGAATTAATTGACGAATGACAGAATCGGTGAGATATGTCCTCAAAAGATTGTGCTTTACCAATACTTTCCTTCCGTCCGCGATCGCTTCACAAAATCTTGGCTGGAAATCGACCACTTAAAACCAACCAAGTAAAAACTATTTACATTTGAGTTGGTTGAATCGCCTGCGTAGCCAATGCTCTACTCCTGACTGTGCGTACGAACAAACTGCACATCATATACTTTATAGAATATATAAGAAGAATATAAGAATTTCCATGTTTTCCGTCGCTTTCCGCCGCTTTTGCCATACCTGTTATTGGACCCAAATTTAGAAGCACACACTATAGGTCCTATACAATTGATAAAATTTATTTGTTTCCATTTCCTTTCATATATTTATTTTCTTTCTAATTTATTTCGATGCGGGTTAAACCCAGATAATGTCCCTAAGAGACACACCGAACTCCGGAGCTCTGTGCAAATTCTTTCTATGAAACTTTTGATCCCGGTTGACCGAAATTGAAGTGGTGGGGGTGTGGGCTGGAAAGTAAAAACAAGAACTAGTTCTTGACATAAATTTATAATTTGCCACCTGCCTGACATCAAACCAAAATGGATGGATTTTAACTCAGGTTTGGTAGTTGATTCTTCCTATTAATATTATTACTTAAAGCGTAAAATTATCGTACGTAGAAATTAGTTCATCGAACTCATTTGTTAAACATTCACAACTCGTTCCAAGTGGGACCCCAACCTTTTCCAATTTAATTTATCAGTCTAGTAATCACACTAGATTTTAATGACTCTTTCTAAATTTTGAGCAGATAGTGTCATAAAGGAGATTTATGGCAAAAGGGACTACCTGAAGATAATTTTAGAGGTTTTATATCATGATTTGGGTTATTTATTGCTCTACAGTGTACCTCTTACTTAAGCTTTAGCTTTAGTTTATTTAAACAAAAAGGAAATTTGGTTTTAAATCAAACACATATACATAAACATTTTTTAACTTTTATTTTCTGGCTGATATAGAACTTCAATTTTATTTAACTTGATGTTATTCTATAAGTTATCCCAACATGTCTTTTGTCAACATTCATTATGTTCAATCACCATGTTCATTAGAAGCAAATACGAAAAAAATATCTAAAGTTGCCATCTAGCAATTGGTAATCTTACCAACCATGCATAAAATAAATAAATAAATTCACCCAACGGTCACATATAGTGACGACCCCACACTAAGATTCTTGTATCAAACTTTTTAGGTCTCACAACGCCTAGACCCGAAAAAAAATCTTGTGGTTCACACAAACATATTTCTAGGTACAGGGATCGAAACCGCGGCCTCTCGTTCCACAGCCGAGTCTAACCTGTAAGGCTGTCAAATGCATGCTACGAGACTGATTATAATTACACTGGCTTATTATTGCAGAATAATATAATTGTCTTCCAAGAATATAACGTTATTGCGAGAAACGATAAGGGTTTCGCCAGACGATTCCATAACTGAATTCACACCTCTGCTAATTACGAAGAGTAGCAATTTCCAATACGTAGCACGTGTAATAAAATATTATAGCCTCGCTAACAATTCGTATCGAGTACTTTTTCATGCCGTGAGCTTAGTTGATTAAATTCGAAAGATCGAATACGGGTTAATATATTTAAGCGTAAAATACTTCACCGAAATAGTCAACGCGACCAAGTACTTGTCGATTATTAAATTCGTATATAGCATAAATGCTTACGATTGAATGGAATTGTTTCGCATTTCGAGTTTTATTAGATTGCGATTGATTTATTGGGTCTAATATTTTAGCTTGAGAATTATTTAATATAGCTTGATATTAGTGAATTTGGAATGTGATTAATCTCAGCTTTAAGCTGTACTCTCCTATTAATGAAGGTGTACGCAAAAGGATACTTAAGCACTTAAATATAATTAATGTAATGTGTTATCTTCATTGGAGATTCTAATAAATAAAATAAATAAATATGTTGATGTTATGTTTTTGTGGAGTTGGATGAAAAATATAAGGAGAGGATGAGGGATAAAATAAAAATATGAATAATACTTCATGTTATTCATGAATGTTTAAATTTTTTGTATCATTATTCCATCTGAACCACTTTTGTCCATTAAAATATTTGGAAAGAAAAGAAATCACGTTTCGTCATAATATACTCGTAATAAAATCTACGCTTTTTACTTTAGTGGTGTAGGTAGGGTAGGTAAGTATTGTAGAAAAATGTTTACATAATGTTCTCATTAACCTTTTCCGTGTAGCGAAATCAAAAACAATTCGTCGAAATAATTGAACGACTAGATAAAGATCTCCGCCAACTCAATCATTAAGGATAAAAATGTTTAGCGTCTGGCGTAATTTTTGCGCTGGTTTAAATAAACAAAACGAGTACATTTGCATTTAACATAAACAAAACCATTGAGAGGAGTTAATTCCAAACAACATCTGGTTATTTGGTAAAATTGCTATTTTTAACAACCCACGTGTATTATCCGTCATTGCTCCGTAAAGGAGCGCTTACATAAAAGTGTAACTGGGTGCTTCCCTTAAATAGGGCACATCAAAAGGAAAATAAAAAATCTTATCCCATTTACGATCGGCACCATTAGCTGCAAGAAAAACATAGAGCGAAAAAATATAAAAGAGACACGACGTTCAGTCGTCCCGCTGATTGGAATATCGGTCTAAAAGCTTTTTTATGTTCACACTTACCGAGGTAATATGCGAAACATCGCCCTTCCAGTGGCCTGTTTATTTGTGTTTACCTGTTTATTGAATATTATGTTCTGTTTTACAGTCATTTTGTCACCGACGCTATTATTTTGTATTACCCGCTTATCATGAGTGTTTACCACGACACAAATATTTTAAATATAAAGAGAAGCGTGTTTAGTTACTGGGCAGGAATTATGAACTTTCATACGATTTTTATTGCCGTGGAATGTAATTTGTTCGTAACTCACACGCAACAATGTAACGTAGCTCGCCGTGAAGGGTGCATATTTCTTAAGATTTGTACCATGGTTGGTTTCGGGCAATTTTTTTATAAAATATTTTTACTTGTAGGCATTGAGTAAGGCCACAAATCACGTCTTTGGCCATATTGCCGGTAACACAAAGTAATAAGCCGACATAAACAAAAAACGAAGCGAGCACAAAAATAATCTTTCTTATTCCAATAGTTATTATAAAAAGCAATATAAATATAAGAATCAGTATAATTCAAATCAAACCATAGGTATTTGTACAAAGCCCAGCGCACAAGCCCGCAATAAAGCCTCCCCGAATGTTTCATTTACGCGGCACTAATAAACGTTACGCATCTAAGCCATTCCCATAGTTCCAATGTTCGTTTTTATTGCTGTGTAATCTTTGTATTTTATTTATGAGTTAATTAATTTGAAAGGCGAATTCTATATTATAGCTTCTGTAATTAGGCACTTGATTTGCAATCAAAAATAAAAATATTGTCACACAATCGCCATGTGGGTAGACATTGATACATTTAAAATGAAAGGAATAATTAAAAAAACCTTAAGTCAATTCTTAAATACACACTTGTTATTGTATGTCTCATGTAATACTTCTCTACATTACTTATTTATAACAGAGGACAGATGAACAAAAATAATAAGGTGCGTCGACCGACACAATCGTATAGGTTTTTTCGTGTGTTAATATTTGTACTTCTTGTTTTGTATGATCGCAGTTCAAAGAATTATTTACGTTTACATGTTTTCTTCGCAAAGAATATTATTTCATAATTTGTAAGTTAATACGATAAATTCTCAAAGCTCCGGGCCTTCCCATTATTTATGAGTACACGTGATGTTTTTCCGTTTCCGAGCTCACTGGATCGAATTTAAGATGAAATATTAAATAAATTTATTAAAACCTTACTTTCTTCCGATCACAAAATCAATGTAAGAAATCGATTTAATATTCTAATTGAATTCCACTCACTGACTTACGTAGGCTTTGTACATATTAGGACATTACACATGGACATACATTGCACATACCAATAGCCTTGATAAATGTTTTTACTATTATAGGATACCATAATTTACCCAATTGCCAATTATCTTGATATATTTTACTAGTATACGTCCCACTGCAGGGCACGGGCCTCCTTTACAATCAGGAGTAAGATTAAGAGTGTTTGGGCCATATAGTCCACCACGCTAGCATGAGTGCGGGTTGGCGGAAAACTACTACTACTTACTAATATACCTTTAAAAGCAACTAAATATCTAGGTATCATCAAAAGATTTAGCGGAATCTTTCTTGGAAAAATCCTGAGTTTAACTTTCAAAAGTTGTCAAATAATAAGAGCTTTTAAGCGTTGAAGTTTAAGCATCTAAAAATAGGATATTAAATAAGAATCAATTTGGTTTCACAAACGGTCGCTCATCTCAAGTAAGGATGTCCTAGCATCTGCTAGGACATCCTTACTAACGTCGCTCTGAGAAATCTGGGAGGCATCTCAAGATGCTCTGGAAATATTGTGATCTCTCCAAGGCATTCGCCTATGTTGACCACCAAATACGTATACGCTTGATCTCTTAATGTAAATTCAAATAATAATTTCTATAATTCTCAGGTCGAAAATTACAAGTTTCTTAGCACGGGATCACTTCGGTAGATTCAAAAGTATAAATTAGGGCTCCTCAGGGTTCATTTTGGATCACTTTCTTCCTTTTTACTCTACATAAACGATCTTCCTTACTTGGTATAGAAGTGGGCAGACATCGTTTTATTTGCAGATTATATTTAAGATAAGCCTGGATGCCAAAAAAAGTCGAAAACCTAATAATATTCTTGATATAATTTTTAAATTTTGATTGGATGTGAGTAATCAGCTATTTATTGTTAGTAAGACTTGATGAATCCGTTTTGTAATATCAAACGTGGCAAGCGCAAACCTGCGTATGTAATTAAATTGAGCAATACTAGATTTATTTTGTTCTACAGATTTTTTAAAAATTACAATAGATAAGACATTGCAATGGGGTCCTCAAATAGATATTGTAAGGTAAACTTAGTACCGCATCCTTCATGGTTCAGTTAGTATATTTCACATATTTTAACCGTGTAATATACTGCTATGGTATTTTACTGTGGGAATCTTTATTGAGGTATATAGTATCCATTGGTATAGTTAAACCCGCTGAGTTTGTTGAGTTTGTCCGCAAGGTCTTTCGAGTCTGGACCGCGTTAGAGCTGGTAGAAAAGCTAAATTTGTGTGACTTTCTAAAGTAGGTACTCATAGTCGATATTTAATCATTGGGACCTAAACAAAAACTAAAAGAAAATCGTTCATATTTAATCATCATTCGTCAAAAAAATGAATATATATTAAATAAATTATCTTCAGTGTAATGTTTTATTGAAAAATAACTTTATGCCGCAGTTAATTATTTTATAAGCCCAATGACATTTCCCATAATAACATTCAATTACTAAAACTGCCTAGTAGCTACCATTAGACGCACCCACAACAATAATAATCAACTGAACAGTCGATTAACATTCCGCAAACGTACACGCAAAACTTAATGAAGACAAAATGTGATAGGGCTACCCGGCGATCTGTCTAAGCAAGTTGTGACATCCAAGTATCAGGCGAGCTCGCGAGAAAGATAATAGCGTTAATCTCTCTGAGTCGCCACTCGAAGATATCGGGCCCAAAGATTGAGGCGATAAGCCCGGGGCTTAAGCGTCCAAGTGTTGCAAGAAATAAACGTACTTGTGTTAGTCCCGATTAGCACAGATGTTATCTGTTGTTCCATCTAATTAATATACGCTACGGGATGAAGTCATCTTATGGAGTGGAAATAATTGTAATTGATTCTGGGGTACTGATTTGAAGTGATTTTCGTGTTCGATCGGATGAAACTTGTAATATAAACCATGTTTGTGCGTTATTATTATTATTAGTACTATTTGAAATAGACCTTATCCTACATGTACATAATATAATATAAGATGAATATATAATAATTAACATTTTATTGGAGTTTTTGTTATTCCATAGATCCGACAAACAAGCAAACAGGTCACCTGATGGTAAATGATCACTGGCGCCTATATACATTTGGACGAGTGGTAAGGCTTGAAGTGATATAATGTGTTTTTTTTTTCGATTAGTAATGATACATTAACTGCGGCGTCAATGTGGATCACAGACTGTGTAGTTTAGCGTATTTTTATATGTTTAAAAAAATCATATTATGATGCATACAAAATTCCTGACAATTTTTATTCTAATTCCTAAATATAGAAAATATTTTAAACTTATGATAATAATACACCCACTATATAATAATAGAGAATAACTAAAACGAAACTCAGGTTTAATTAAAACACCCAATAAAAATAAACCTACGTGCCAAACAAACTGACCTTTAAGTTTTTCATTTACGCTTCATTTCGGTTTCTCATAACCACAAAAAGACATTACTCTTGGCCAAAACGCCATTATTTCTCCTTTTGTATTGGAAACCACGTGCGCTGGTCACGATATAATAAAACAAAAATAAACAATAATGAGTACCTACAAATAGAGCGGATTACAAAGTTAAAATGTAGTTCTCTTCTAAAATATCAATGATAAAAAATATAATATTGTATGAACACAAAAATGTCAGAGTTATAATTTATCAAACGTTTAGTATTACAAAGAATATTTTATTTCATTGTCTTCTTTACCAATAGTTTTAAGGGAGTATTTGATTATTTACTCTAAAATAATAGGGAATAGTGAGGCGAGGTTAATTGCTTTCATTTGTGTACATAGTGAAGTAGTAAAATCGATGACCCTTGAAAAACCTATTTTAGTAAAAACAGACAATGAAGAAGTTAGAAGGACAAATCGTGTTAAACAACATTTTAAAAAATAAACGAGCAAATATATAATATGTATTTTAAAATACTTCAACCCAGACTACACGCGAATTTTAATTAAAGAAATGAATAAGCTAATATAATACCTTTTTTATTCCGTTTTTATTCATATTCAAATGATAGATGAAATCAAATTATATGATTTAAATACAGGTTAATAATTAAACAACGATTTACCTATAAATTCGTTTCTTAAAATATTACAAACTAACCATTCAATTAAGTTTTTATGAACACTTTTATAATAAAATATAAACACCAATCAACCGACATATTGCTTTATACAAAGTATATTTATCCACAAAATTTTAACATAATCAGAATTAATAGTTACGACACGCAACATTACAAGTACATGTTGGCTCAAGATATGGGTCAATACATGCCGTAAAACGAGAATGAAGACATCTGAAACCAGTCATTTATTAGCCATACGACATATTAATCAAGAGACGCAAAATTGAATCAATTTGAAGCATAGCTGTGTCACTACGGTGCTAAGCCGCAGAAATCAATAGATCAGTTATCAGTGCAAAAGGTGTATTAGCTAAAGCCGGCTCCTGGCGATTAAATCGCCACAGCGGCTCTATCCCGGCAAATTCCTGTAATAGGGAGTGTCCCGTGATTGGCTTGTTTCGAATAGCCGCCGGAGACAAATTGGATCCAGTTAGCCTTTAGGTCATGTTATCAAAAGGTAAAAAGAGAAAACAAAAAAGAGAAACCGTTTCACCGTGATCGAGGGATCTGGGCTCCAGATAATTTCGTAAAATTACACAGAGACAAAATTGGTTATTGAATAGCCATTAAAAGCGACACAAACCTGTAAGGAAAAATGTGGCGAAATGTTTAATAAAATCCTGCAACAAAAGGATGTACTTCCCTTACATTAAGAGGTTTCTGACGTGAAGTTAAGAAGGTATGAAAAGGGAGCTTATGGCTTTTAACCTTGTATTGAACTCCCATGGCGTAACAGGTGTTTAGGCCTCCATACAGACATGAAAGGCATACACATTGAAGATTACTCTGGCGTGGAAACTAAAGAGAATGTGGTAAAAAGGCTTTTAAATAGAATCATTAAAATATCATTACCCCTCTTGCTACGTCCGCGCGTTGCAGCTAATGTTATCTCGGTTTTTATATGACCTGCCTTTGGCAAAATCCCGCAACATGCCAAGCTACGTGTAGCTCACGAGCTCGGAATGAAATTAAGAGGAAAAACAAATATATAATGCCAGCGGTATACATGTTATGAATAAGCGTTCATAAAGGAATAAAATAATACAGGTTTTTAATTACAAAAAAATAGAGTTTTTCATAAGTAAAAACTACATGTACGTAAATATGTTAAACACTTTCCATGAAAGTTTCGCACGTGGTAGTATTTGAGATTTCCTGCATGTCTGTATCAACCCATACGTCCCAGTGCAGGGCATTGGCTTTCTTTACTATCGAGACTACGATTGATAGGGTTGAGGCCGTATAGTCCAAATCACAATATACCAGATAGTGCGGGTAGACTCATATGAGATTTTGCATATTAAATTTATAAGTAGTTAAAATGTAGTAATTTCCTTGCTTGAATATTGGTAACAGATCAGACACGTTTGCTAATATATTCAAATCCCAGGGTAAACCTCTGGCGTTTCGGAATCATGTGTTTATTGATAGTCAATCACCACGCACTATAAGTGTGAAGGAAAATATCGTGAAATATCACATCGATTTGTACTTTTATAGTTTGTAAAGTCCGTAAACCTGCAGACTAGTGTGGTAGATAATATGGCCTAACGCCTCTAAATTGAACTTTCAAATACAGAGGAGGCTCGTGCCTTGCAGTGGTTTGTAAATGGACTGATAGAAATCTCCAGAATACACAATAAGTGTAACAAATGCGTCAAATAAACGAAACCTTACTTTGTACATTCATACTACAAAAAATTGAAATCGCATATCGTTGAAAGCATATATACCAATAATGAGTCCGTCCAAAATTTAAGACAAGGTAAATTAAATATTAAGACATCAGTTTAGTGTGGAATTATTTTGAAATGTAGTTGATTTCAAAGTTATATTAATATCAATTCAAATCTCCCTCCTCTAACAAAACAAATATTGAAATTCTATTAACCTAATTTCCAACTAAGTCACTTTGCTTAGTTTAATCAATCAATGAAACATAATCAGATCAAACAGTTGATTATAGCACACAGATTACCCTTGGCACAGTTAAATTGCAACCATAAATAAATGGGTCGTGACAATGAGATGTGTCTAATTTCAGCTCGTTATTCTCAATCATAATTAATAAATAATTAATTTAATTTAATTAGATAAGCGATGGTTTCGGACGTGTGTTCGGCTGTGAATTAATTATTAAATGCCCCTACTACTGGCTTTTAGCTGTTACGTAGGTATTGATAGTTAACTATTGTCGATGCGAGTATGCATCGTGAGTTTCTGAAAGTTCTTAGTGAGGTTTTCGATGGTATGTAAAGTCCATTGTTGTGTCGTAAGGCCTAAATCCCTTTAAATACATACATACATACAGGAACTCACGCTTTTTTTCCAGAATGGGTATACAGTGGTACTGGTAGCAACCAGTACACCCAGGTTGCGCCTTGTGTGTTTCGTCTCAAAGCGATAGGGGGCGAGTCTATCGCCATATCGGGCATAAATTCCTGAATCCGGGCTGATAATGAATAGAAAATGCAAAATCACTTTTCCCGACCCGGCAGTACCACTACGCCACCGAGGCCGTCCCTTTATATAGTTAAGGCAAACTGTGATCAGTAGTAGGACATACCTATTATTGTCAGTTAGGTGTTTATTCATAGTTAACTATCGATCGCTTTAACAATGTAGGGAAACATGGTGAGAGCGGTGCGTTCCTGAGAGGTTTCCACAAGAGTTTTACGAGTTATGTGAAGTTTTCAAGTCCGCTGTAGGTCAGCATTTTTTCCAAAGTCTAGGAGAATTTAACAAAACAGTATTGAAAGTTATTATCAGTCTAGAAAGGTTCCAGTTCTAGGCACGGATCTTCTCTCCAATTGATAAATATCAAGGTCTTGGTACTTATTCCATCACGCTGGACAAGTGTGGTTTATCTTCTCTACGTGCCCATGAATTTCTGGCGAAAGCTTAGGTACCTACTAAACATTCTCACGATGTTTTTCCTTACCATTAAAGTAGAATATAATCAAGATAGGCCGACATTGGTTAAATGAGAAAAAAAGACAAACTGAAAAGTAATAATTTACATCATTTAAATATTCAATGTACCGGTTACTCGCAGTAAAGTTTTTTTTTATTTTATGTTTTTATATTATATTTTTTTACAACCAGATATAAAATTATAAGCAGAGTATTTTTTTCCTTTTATTATCCCAAAAGTCGCCATTTTATGTATAACTTTCCGCTACCAAAGGCAAAACAAATACAAATATTAAAAATGCGAATATTTCGTGAAATCGCCCGAAGGCTCTCATGTATAAAAAATAATTCAACTGTTGCAAATGCATAGTGGAGTAGACTTTACTTCACAAATATGAAAAGTTAAACATGCCGTACGCCATTATGTGAAAATAAATATATGTATAATAATATCAAAAAGGTTTGCCATTTCTGTAAATGATATGGATTTCTTCGAATTTTTGTTTATGGATGAACAAATATGTAGTGAATGAAAATAAATGGTGTATTAAAAAACAATTTAATGTCAGAATTAACGTCACGATTTACATTACTTTTGATAAAAATAATGATCCTAGTCGCTCAACATGAAATGGCATTTATAGGTACATATTTAATCAGTAATGAAATTTGCACGGGCTGTTTAGAGCTCAATTCAAACAAATTTTGTTTGGTGAGCGAGAGTGCCGGGTGCTTAATAACGCTTTCCTCTTCCCATCCTTTTTCCTTCCCGCTCCCTTCCCGGTTGGAGAGGCCGGCAACACATCCATGATCCAAGAGCTGTGGATGTTCATGGACGGCAGTGATCATTTATGTACGCAATAAAAAAAAAACGTGTTATAGAATCACTTGCAAAAAATAACTTCGATACTTTAACGAGGATATAAAAGGCAACGTGGGCATTATCAGTTAATATTTTTAAAGTTATCTATGAAGCAACTTATTTAGGCTGTATCTGTTACGGTTCTCCGGTTTAGGCCGATAGATCAACTGTTGGCGCTGTTCAAAGGAAGTTGCTCGAGAGCCAATGCCTGTCCTTAATATTCTTGTGGAAGGCATACAGAACCGTTAGTACAGACGCTTTGCCTGTTCTTACGGGTGTGCTTCCGGTAGATCTGGAGGTGCAAAAACGCGCCGCATTAAATTATTCAAATAGCGCAACAATAGACACTAAGCCTACACTGAATTAATTGACGAATGGCAGAACCGGTGGAAAATTTTCCCAAGGGGCCGTCACCTACATCAATACTTTCCGTCTGTACACGATCACGAAGAAAATCTTGACTAAAAATTAATCAATGTGTATCAAAATTACTAACAGGCCATGGCAATATTAACAGCTAACTATTCACTTTTAAGTTAGTTGCATCGCCTGCGTGTCAATGCTTTACCCCTGACTGCGGGTACGGACAAACTGTACATCATATACTTTGTGGGTGTGATGGCTAGTCCGATGAACGCGGAATAATGTGGAACAATATGCAAATATCATCTGGTGCTGCATACTATACAAACGTTGTGGAATCTAGGAAGAATTACTGTGCTTTCCGGCGCTATTGCCATGCCTATTGTTGGACCCAAATTTAGCAGCTCACACAATAGGACCCATGTAATTGTTTATCCCTTTGGTGCTTAACATCTGGCTTCTCCAGTTGTATATCTTCTATCGGAGGATAATACCTCATAACTCAATATTTTGTCACCCGCTTTGCTGCGGAGGCAAGTGGACAATTATTTGTTACCAACTCCTCCTATTTGTTTTTCTTTCTGATTAATTTCGATGTGGGTTAAAGACAAGCTAGTGTCACTGAGAGAATCGCCGAGCTCCGGAGCTCGGTGTCAATTCTTTGTGTGCCACTGTTAATCCTGGATGACAGGAGTTTCTGTGGTAAGTGTGAGGGCGGGAAAGTCTCTAGAAGCACTATTAAAGGATTTCACACTAATAACTAAATCACTATGGGCCAGATATTATGACAAGGATTGATGGCTTACAGGTGTTAGAACAGAAAATTATTTTTTCTGTGTAAAATTACTCAAGCAAATGTTAATATGTTAAGAAGTTATTAATGAATATCTAAAATACACATATTTCACACACACATGAATTCTCTATTGAAAAAATAAAGCCCTCAAATTGTATTAAAATAGCGTCCACGTACGTATGAAACGCGAGTTAGAAACTAGTTACACTCCTTACTGTTTTGTTTTAGTATTTAATCCTCATGAGAAAATAACTTGTGGCACAGCTGTGGCGACGAGCGACCTCAATATTTTACTGGTGATTTCGGATCTCGTAAAAATACAAGAAGTTAGATAGGAACTTTTAAAAAACGAGTGAAGCCTCTTATTTTTTCCTTACAAACCCATCGCGGGCAACTTGGATAGTTTTACATCGGCGACCCTTCGATAAAGTGTCATAATTTACGTGAAATATTGTTTTCTGACAAGGGGAGCATAACATTTTGTTATCTTATTTGCGGTTTCCGAATAACTTATAGTTTCTTTCCTCGTCACTATATCAACCAAATAATAAGTTGTCTAACCTGTTGATAACAAAATTTATAGATCTTGTGAAGTTCTCAGACAGATAGCTGTACCAGTGAATATTTTTATCTTATACACACATGCAAGTAGCGAACAAAATTGATGAAGTAGTTTCATTCGTTTATCTGGCTTTGTCTCGACGCGTGCCAGATTTTGCTGATGTTTTTTATATATTTCCTTAATGGCTTGCCACGCCACCTTAAGAATGGCTGTTGCACTCTGACAGCAACGTTTCTGTTGTTACTTTTACACAATGCACGTCTGATAAAAATTTCAACATATTTTGTCGAGCTTCGAAAAATTCCGCATGATGTTGAATTTTAATTGTGAATTGTTGCACGAAATGCTCCACGGGCCCCCTTAACAACTAAGAGTAATATTTAGAGGGTTTAGGCATATAGTCCATCACGCTAGCCTTGGGTTGACAGACTTTAGCAGCCACCACGCACTTAATTGAACTACGGTATGAAATCTAAATATTAATATAAAACGCTCTAGTAAACAGACCTCAGATCACAACAAACAAAGAAACAGAACATAGTGGTTATAATTATATCAGAACATTCGTAAAACCGCAAAAGACAATCGCATTACTTGATAGAAAATCGTGACCGCGCCAACCGATAACAAGATCAAAGCGGCTGAGTTAGCTCCAACAAGGCTACGGCACATAAACTGATCTGTTTGATAAACATCGGACAACACGTCTAAACAACTAGGAAATTCCCTATCTACCGTACACCGTATGGAGTTAGGCAAAATGAGAACCGTCACGCAAAACTTTTCTCTTTGCGCCGAAGTTTGTGATGTGAACAGAAACCCCGGGCGGGCTCCCTCGGGACGCACATGCATGTTTAATGGCGTCCTAGAAAGGTCAAGAGTCTGAATGTGAGTGGAGGCAGTGAATACATTACCAGTTCCCCAGCGGGCAGGTAGTCGGAGCCAAACAGGCGTGACGTGATCACCTCTTTCTAACTCGCATCAACTAACACGCGGACAGGTAGTTTGTAGCTGTCTTTCAAATAAATTAATTGTGTCTTAGTTTTGAGCCGTAACGAGGGAGAAACTCAAACAAACTTTTGAGAAAGGCTCCAATTGGGAATGTCGACTGTTCCTGCTTCAGCGGTGTAAACTCGCCGAAATTTGACGTGACGTTAACTAACTGTTCGTGCCATGTGCGCTTATGTAAAATTGAAAAGTTTTAACACTGCCTGTGTCATTACCGTTTGTTGCATGTTATGTAGATTCAGACTTTCAGAGTTGTTTCTCTCAGTGACTGCTCAATTTTAATAATGCGCCGCGAGCTTGATGTTATTTCGTCGGCAGGTATGTTCTAAATTTTCTAGTATGTTATCCTAAAATCTTTTTTCCTACTTGATTAAAGGATTGTTCAATGCTGAGGCGGACTAAAATTTAAGTTTCTATATACCTATATCACAAAGGATTAAACAAATAATTTTAGGATAGCTCACCTGTCTAACAACAACTTCATACAAATTATAATTGACTTGGGAATTGAACCCAGTATTGTATAGCTTAGAGTCAATCAAATCAATCAAAATTTACTGGAAGATTAGTTAATAATATAAAACTTACCTTTAGGTGGGTTGATATTCAGCGCGCTTTTGAAAAGGCTTTCTTCATCATGCCAATCACCGTTCCTAGTCAGCGTTCTCGCGGACATCGCTGACAACGCGATCAATAGGGAAAACATAAAGAATCGGCTTCGCTTCTCGTTCCGATGCCATTTCCTTGTCAGCACTCCGGCTCCCAGCCCGAGTAGTAGACAAAAACCAACACTAGGTATGTAGAGCACTCGCTCAGCAACAACAAAACCCACGTAAAACAAAACATTGGTCGCAGGCAAAAATGGCAGAACTGTAAATGCCAGACACATCAGCAACGCTACTTGCGGGCTACATTTAATTGTTCTATAAAGGCTGTGTGTCCTAGATTTGGCGTTTGAAATCGGACAGATGCACACAGAATTATGCATCATAATATTGTTGTTGTTGCTGGCGCGGCACATGCTTGTGTGCTCATCAGTTAGCGAATGTTTGCAGCCCGTGCACGGACACAACAGTTTTTTACATGATACATTCTCTTTGTGCGGCGCGTGATAGCTTTTTCTTTCTACACAGTCTTGTCCTCTATTGTACTGTTTGCAGTTATTATAATTCCATTTGTGCTTGCTTTTGCAGTTCTGTTTCTTGTAGTATTTCGCGTCTCTGATGTTCTCTTTGGGTTTTTTGAGTTCGTTAAGTAGGAGTCGCCAGGTCATTTTGGATAAAATGGCATAACAGGTTACGGTCAACACGTTTCTTGGATCGAGTATGGTGGTTATTCTGGGTATGGCTTCCATTGACCAATCAAAGCTTAGTTGGAAAGGGTAGAGTAGTAGGAAGAAATTGAATATTGGAAGGTATGCGAATGTGTACAGCCGTGTGAAGAATGACGGATCTCTTGAGGCTGGGTTGTCGGCGGCTGCGAACGGTGGCGGTACTCCGGCGACGCGTAGTCGCCAGTACAACAACACGAATCCCCCAGCGCCCAAGGCACACACGCTGCGCCATCGACACTGCAACCAAAAATAGTGCATTAAAATTAAATTATCTTAAAATGAATATCGAGATATATTTTCCCTGGTTATTATTATCTTAATCTTTTTACGATCTATAACGATAGAAGATTGTTTCTAGGCATTCGATACTCCACTAAGGCAGCACTGCACTTAGGTTTATTCGCTTCTCTTAGCCAGTACCAAAGCGCTTTCATTCTATCCATCACAAAAGATCTCTAATTAATAAAGGCAATACCGGAAAGTAACTAGGTCACCAAAATAAAACAAATACAAACTTCCTGAAATTTTCAATGTTATAAAAGTTATCTGTTATGGTAAAATGAAAGGTAAAGTTTTGTTTTTAAATATTATTTTTTCTCTTGGCACTGTGATGATTGATTACCCTCAAGCAGTATTTCATTAATATCTGTCGAAGAATTTGCCGCGATCCGATCGGAAGTATAGATTTTTTACAACCCGTCAATTTTATGTCGTTTTCAGCTTAGAAAATATTACCGAAATATAACAATATTCTACTTTTGTGTGTGGTAAACATTATAGGAATATTGACCATTTAATATTAGTATTTACTATATTACGTTATAATAAAATAATGTATTAAATTTTTTTTTGGTAAAATTTATACGTCTGTAATTTGATTTAAGCCAATGACGTTGATATTAAATAAAAAAGTATAAGATGTTCTAAAAAATAAATCTAACATTCAAAACGAAATTAAATAAATCTTCAATATCCTCGAGCATTAATTAAAGCTAGAAGGTGCTAATATTACGTATTTTTATTGCTACTCCACCGCTATAATTTTAATCCTCACGGTGAAAGCACTTCGATAAAATTGATTTATACGTAAGAGATTTGCGGCGATACTTAAGGTTATTAAATTACTACTGGCAATATTACCGACCCTCTTTCAGCCACCACATGATTAATATGAAAATACGAGTTTATGTATTTTAATCTACTTAAAGTGGTGTTATTATGAAAGTTTTCACGGTTATTTACCCGCGCGGGGTTCGATCCACGCGAGGCGCCGCCGGCTTGTTAGTTGCGGGTACCTCGAAGAAAAGATTTATGAAGGTTACCGCGTCCCGGCCCGACCTGGCCCAAGGGATACCCCCGAGCAACTAACGACGCCGTTTCGGATTTCCAGCACAATTTACACGAAGGGAGGCGCCAGGGGGGCAAATCGGAAATCTCAGGGAAACTTAGATGAACTACATATTAATCAGTCAGAATTACGGCGGGAAACTGAATAATGGAATGAACCTTTTTCGCACCTCCTGGCGCCGCGCATTGAGAAATGTTCAGCCGTAATATAACCATTATTAAGCCTTTAGACTAAGATAGTCGAACATAAGTCGTTTATATAACGCGCGAAGTATATAAAACTGCCAGAGTTCAACCGCTTCGCAGAAGATACCATAAAACAAAGTCGAGTAAAGCTGACTCCGCGATAAGATAAAGTATGACTGTCGATTTAGATACAATTCAGATTGAAATTTAAAAAGAGTTTCAATTCACGCGTTAATCTTCCTTGATATTTACAAAAGTAATATTATTTCGTCAACTAGAGCTAAAGTCAACGCAAATAATGAAATTAACGAGCAAGTTTGGCCTGGCCGTCAGAGTCGCGCTTATCTGGAAAATTTACTGGCTGGCTGACATTACCATCGTCGCCTCGCAAATGCCGACTCATTTGCCAGTCCGTTTGAAAAACCCTCAACATTAACTAGCTACGAATCTTCATTCACGTACTTCGCATTTTTAGAAGGCCCAAATTGTGGATGCGATTTTACTAAATATAGATCGTAATTAAATTTACTTTTCGCCGACATTGCTTTATAAACGGATTTTGTATCTAATTAATTCATTTGATATTTATTCGCGTTTCAGGTTTCTGTTTTATATTTAGATACTGTATTTACACAATTTCCTTCTACCATCGCTTTATGGTTTTAAAATAATAAAATAGGCAACCTTATTACTACGTTATAAGGTACTTTTCTTGAGGATGTAATTTAGATTTCCTATTAAAAGAAATATATTTCAATATATCACACAATAAAATTACAAATACAATATTTTTTATAGAAACGAGTATCTAAAGAACAGATTATGAACCAGCAACACAAACTTTCCCTTATATTTTCCTAGTTATTTTTTCACGCTCCTACAGCTACACAATCCAAAATCTATTCCACAAAACCGCTCTGAAAACTAACAGAGTTTTAATCTCGAACAGGCTTTCAGACGGGAAATATAATATTTCAAGAAATAAAATGTTACCACAGGTACACCTTGACTATAAACTCGGCGTAGACGGTGCCGAGGGGTCCATTAACTTTAATACCCTCATAACATGACGAAATTTCTACAACAGGAAAAAGCTCTTTCATTTCATCCAAGCCTATGCCGTAGCGACAACATTTATAGTACACTAATGTAATAAAATATTCTTTCATTAGACGTATTCATTAGATTAATTAAGGTTTCATTTTTGTGTGTAATCGTTGATATAACTTTATAAATTTCATAAAGTTATGTATTAAATTGCAGGTGAGGACGATGTAAGGAAAACATTGTTGATGTCCTACTATTAGTGTCGCGTAAACGTATAATTTAAGATATTATGTAAATTATTAGATTGGTCAACAAGGTATAATAATAAAGCACTTTTAAATATTATTGATGTACCTATTTTTATAAAGAAGGAAAATGAGAACGACAGTTATTTTGCTCATATTATTTACGACATTTTCCATCTTGGATTAAATTTCAGCTGTATAAAATAGGTGCCGCAAAATCAATTTATTCAATAAACGAAGAGACAGTGACAATTAGATTCTAATATTAACGGTAAAATTCAAATAGTTGATATTCCGAAAAAAAAATTGGGTCTTAAGAAAAAATAACACCTTCCTTTGATATTACCCAAGAACATAGACGAAATGTACATCATACACGATGTATGGACAGAAGACTGACAAATTGAATTTCAGTCCCGGAGTTAAAGGAATTAGCGTCCCTCCAATCACTTAGGGCGCAGTAAAGCTCAGAATGGTCGCAGTTATCGCTTAGTCGGAGACAAACGGCTACGAAACTCAACTAGCGACCAGAGTTGTGTCGTGAGAATATACTGGCCTGTTACGTATCGATAACATGCTGTATTTTACTTGTATTGGCCGTATATACCTGCATATAGAAGGTATAAGTGGGTGAAAAGCTGAGAAATAAAGACTAGTTTTGAGCCATTAACTATTTTCTTACGATCTAGGTGCTAATGACATGATATAGACTTTTAGATTTTTATTCGCAAAAAGTGCAGTTTGCATGGTTCAATCTACAGGTATACACTGAACTAACGGAGTGACATGCATAGAAAATGATAATTCAATTCGGACAAGTTGATGTTGATTATAAATATATGTATATTTTAAAATTTATGTTGTGTTATTAATTGAGTTACTACTCCACGTTGCCTCAAGCGCCACTTCATCTCATTACCACTGGCAAGCCGCGATAAAATTAATTATTTAGCCGTCATTCCCAATGCCGTATTTTATGAACTGGCACACTCTTATTGAATGTAGTTTGTATATCTATACCAAACTGGAGTGGATGTTTGTCACCGCACGTTGTCCTATGCCCGCTTGCCCCGCTATCCCCTCACCGCAATCGAGCCCAACCAATTTGCTCAGCGCACCGCCATACGTCACACTGACACCACGCTGCCCGGAAGTTTAAAGCACTTTTTGTAAGCCTATTAAAAATGTATTCCTATCATTTGTAGTGTTCATTTGCAGATAATAAAATATTGATAGTTATGCATTTTTTATTTGATTAGATGCGAAATCTTCTTTATTTCCCCTTGCTCCCCTTTTTCCTCTATATGTCTCCAAAAGCCGATAAGGCAAATTATTAATGCTTTAAATAAAGTCTGTTACTGTATCTGTGGCGTAGTTGAACTAGGGTACGTTACAAAGCTAAAATCTCGGGTTCGAATCACAAAAAAAGGCTCGCCCCTCGCTCGCAAAAAGTGGGTGTCCAGGCACACTCTGCCTACCACTTCTAGGAAAAAGGCGTGAGTTTATGTAATTCATAAAGTCCTCTACCAAGGATTTCCATGAATATCATGTTCTACCTGTATCGATTAGCAGTTACAGAAACTAATATATTGACTTAAATGGATTGGTCATATTTCTATAAATCTGCTGACTTGTCTATTTCTGCCGACTGATTCATACGTTACCGAATATCTCATACCCAATACATATTTAAATAATACTCGTAAACGTGGCTATAAAAAAGATTTATAATAAGGACTCGAGCACAATATATAAGAGTTAAAAATGCTGTCCCAAGCGCGTGTGGGAGGTATTGTACTCTCGGCTTATATGAGCAACACAGTATCTCACATTTCATAACTTGAATTGCAATTTCAAAGGTAAATAAGCAAGTTTCCTGCGGCGAACAAATTTCATATCGTCATGAGCAGGTAACTCTTGAAATTCTAGTCACGTAGTCAGAGCAGCAAATAATATTATGAGAGAAACACTGTCTGGTGGGAGTATAACTTTACCAGATTCATTATGTGTATCAGTATTGTTATACGTAGCTGAAACGTTGCACTGTGTATTTCCAAACTTCCATTGTTTTCACTAAATTCTATACCTCCTTTATTGAAAGTTCATTAAGGTGCCCAATATCTATCATGGTCGTAATCTTAATTTTTTATTGCGAACTAAGGCAGACGACCTAATGACCCTCTAATAAAGAGTTATTACCGTCACCTAAGGACATTAAGAACTTCAAGAGGACAATGAAGCCGCGGCCAACCACATTTTATTTGCTCCATCTATAAAAGACTGATTTAATACGAAATATCACCAGATTGCAATTAAAGCATATTCTTTCGCCTTCTCTCCATTACTGTCACGTATTTGTCCCATTCAACACCATTATCCACACTATCTCACTGCTCACATCCCGGCAGCTCAGACCAGTACACACAACTCGAACCGTCTCTATTTGACCCCTAACGACCCCTTTATCCATCCAACAAGCACGGAATGTTATGACACATTCTATTCCCCAAACACGGCGATCGTCCGTCTACCTGTCATAACTACGTAGTTTATGCATTTTTCTGCCAATATCGCTTTATTCGCTTATTTTATTAGCGTGACATGGCGAGTAAATGACATTTTGAAACGGCCATTGACCCCGCACATTCACGGTAGATATTACGGGTCATATACGTCCTGTGGAACGTTGGCCCTCTGACGTAAGAGGATTTAGGCTCATAAATTAGGTTAAAACGGGAATTGAGGTTGAGCAACATTAGGTGCTATCTATATTTTAATGGATGGTAAAACAAAAGATTGAGATTTATTAAATCTTTGGTAGTCTAAAAATATTGAAAAAGAAATATTTAAAATACATTATTAGCTAGTGTCTCACTTGGATCACTATTATCTACTTACAAAGATACGAATAAACCGTGATTGTATCCATGTATAGTAAACTTAGTGCCTTATTAGTCTACCATAGTAATCAAAAAACAGCAAACAGCAACAAATATTTCAAAATTTCGCATCACGTTATAAAAGACAGCTCGAAGTCTGTATCGCATTATACTAGTTGATAACACGAAGCTGCAATGAACGTGGTCTTGCTTCGTTGAAAGTTAAGACAAACGCCTGTAGTTGATGCAAATGTTTGTCCAGATATAACAATTGCGCTCGTACTCTCTCAGTTTGCTGTCACACCGCCATACGCGGGAAGTTACCGTATTATCACATCCAACACACTAAAATTTATTGTGTTCAAAACCAACATACCATCCTATATTGCGCTGAAGGAGCTAAGTATTCTTAGTTTATGTGCAACTTTAGCCAATGTGCCAGCAAGCTAAGAGATTTGGAATAAAATAGTTTTTTTTTTATAATACTACTACTCTTATTGTCGATGATGATGATTTTTATTTACTTCAAAAACAGAGGAGCGCTGGTTACGTTGGTACGGTATGTTATGCGTCGGCCTGATGAACACATGACAAAAAACCGTTGAACCTTGAATAAGGACCAAGAAGCCGTAGCAGAACCATGATCTCTAGAATAGAACAATTAAGAGAGCCGACCCTAAATAGAAATGGGAGATAGCCGGAAGATTATGATGATGATGATTTATATACTATCATCAGGGAAGATATGGAAGCAAATGATATTAAGATTGAGGGTGTCGAAGATGGGCTATGCCGATAAACAGCAGAGAAAAAGACAAAATAGGAAGAATTGACTTGAAAGACGGAGCCTGATACCAGACACAATAATAACCAAAGCCAATGTTACATCTAGCAACACCTCAGTTAAGAGCGAAATAAACTGCCAAGGTAAATATCTCTGTCATAATCCCATAGCACACACATACTTTTGCGATGAAGCACAACATTGTAAGGAAACCCAGGCAAACCCGAAATCTTTATTATTCCGACCTAACTGTCTAGCTTCAAAACATCTAACAAAACGAAATAAACCAACACAGCTTAGTTTCCAACCCTATTTATGCTCAAATGCTAAACAGGTTTAAAAGCCCCGTATGCACAAATGGCGATATATTTCATAAAAACCATGACAATATGAAAGCCGCATACACGGCACAAAATACGGTGCACGGAAATAGCGTATTAGTTACCTACTTGCCATTCTGTTATGCCGTGGAAAGGTATACGGCACCGCTGGCTAAGACAAATAACCATGTAGTTTTCGCCGGTAACTGACGAGCTTTGTGGCTCCGTTCAATGTGTGCCTAAAGATTCAAGCTCACACGAGCCGAGGTGATTAATTACAGTGAGTTCACAAAGTCCATTGAAGGAAGGGAGATGTTTACCAACTTACGTCGAGCGTTCGCTTCGGTTCAAAATTTGTCTAATTATATGTGTTACAATTTTTATGGGTCTGGTTTTATTTGTTTTGTTTTGAAATTTCGGCTTTGTGTATTTTTATGTTGTACTAGCCCCAATTTTAATTAAAGATTTGGTTGATTACATACCATCACGAAACAAAAATGCTGAAATTGTTATTTTAAAATATAATTCATAGAACAAAACAATTAAAAACGAAAGTAGTTATTATCACATTGTTATATTTTTCTTAACACGTAAAATATAATTTCTTTCAGCCTAGTTTTTGACACGATTACTGATCACGTGTGTCGTGTAATCATCGACGAGATTTGAGAAAGATTTTGAACTTTGGTCTAACGAAACAGTTTAATGAGATTTACTGCTATTCAAAATTAATCCCTACCGTTTAAATGTTTTTGTTTTTCTTCTTGAAACTACTCAATTATTTATATTATACAATATAAAGAAAACATATTCCTGTGATGCGAAAAATAGCTTTGATATAATAATGTCTATATTAGAACGAAGCGTGCAAAGCGAAAAAGAGCAACTTACTCGCGTAGTGTGTACGTCTAAGCAACGAGGCCTGACAGCTGCTACGTGTGCTACGAGTGCTACGACAATGAGTTCAAGATAAATTATTGGAAACGGTATGGAGCGAATGAAACTTCAAGACATATAAAGTGCGGGCTCGCTTCGGAATGCTACCATCTTTCTCAAGTGAAAATGTTATTTATGCGCAACAAAACTTTAAACGACTTCTTTTAACAGGCCATTAAAAACTGTTTTAAAATAACTTTAAACAAATACACAACCTACTCGGTGTTGCGTGGCTCGTCCACATAAAGTTAATATTTAAAAGTGTAGTAAATAATTAAACGCATTTCTGGCGTTCTGTGTGGCAATAAAGGGGACCAGTTATTTTGTAGTTTATGTTGATTCATTGCATTGTTATGAAGATTAAATTTTGATTGTAGCTACGCACCATTGTATATTTAAACTGGTAACTTTATATATATTTGAAAAGTGACTAGAAAATCGTTAGTAAAACGCTCAGGTCCGCTAGTTGACAAAGCATATGTTCCAAAATGGAATAAGTTACAGCCGAAATTCTAGTGGAATACGAAGCAGCGGCTTCCAACTCGCGTTAAGATCGAACACAGAAACTAGATTTCGGAGCCAGTGCGACCGCTTTATGAGATTTTACGACATAATCCTACAGTCACGGTAGAGACGCCGAATACTTATAGTCTTCTATTACCCAGTAAATTATAAAAGCGAATATTAAAAGTACAAATTTAAAATACATATTTTTTATACCACAATGCAAAAGATATGACACTGAGGTAAACAAATCGTTGTAGAATCTAATTATATCCCTTTGTTTAATGGTAATTATAACCTAATAAAATATTTTATATTTTGTTCACGAGTAACACGTTTAGTTTTTGTAAAATACCTTTCTATGTATCTAAAAAAGCGAGTAAGCCGTGCGCTAAAAGTAATTTCCCAGACATTAACACATTTACCAGTATAAAGGGCTGTTTCGTTCTTTTCCCTAGATATTTACTCAGTAGTAGGTATTACGTCCGCTCTGTAAATAATGGTAAACCGAGTATTTACCGTGACAGTAAATGTCAACAGACTGTTCGCTTTGTACCGACTCGAAGAGCAAACAAACGTAATCCTCACCGCGCCGAGTAGATAGTCCCCGGATATGGTACGCGGGCGCTGCCGAGGGGGTGGGGGGCGAAGATTGTTCTCCCCCAAATCGGTGAATCGATTCAACTTTATTTTCAATCCATTGTTCGCGTTTATGGAACAAATCAAACATTAAGCGCATGTATTGTGAGCATTACTTTTATTTAATAAAATTGAATAATAGTGAGTTTTTTAAACTACCTTTACCCAGCTATAAGACCATGTGTGGCAAACTAATAATTTTCAATCCAAGTTAAATTATAGATTAATCCCGAGCTCAGCAGTGGGCGATTAATCAGTTATAGAATGTCTTTCAATCGTATGCACCTTGAATCTATTTTCATTCACGCCATTCATTCAGTAATCCACACAGATTTCTTCACTACATAGTTCAAAACAATGTTGCTTCCCGCTGTCTGTCCCTTTGTATGCTCAGATCTTTAAAACTACGCGGCATTTTTTAAATAGATTGAGTAATTCAAGAGAAAGGTTTATATGTATAAACGTACATATTATCATTGAGAAATCTATTTGCACCCGGGCGAAGCTGGGCCGGGCCGCTAGTAACAAAATATATTCCAAGAATGCACTTTCTATTATCAGTTTTGTAGGGCATGACAACCGTGGCCTCACTCTGTTTAGTGTTTATTCGCAGCCAAACATCCAGCGCAAACGCAATTATTCAAAGCGCACGAATCAACTAATTTGAACGTCGTAAATGTTTCGACGCTTACAGCCGGCGGTTTGGTCCGTCGTATTGACGCTGCCAATGTTCACATTGCTATGTGAATACTCCAATTATTCGGTTACAAGTCTATTAGATACTTAGTATCAGTAAACACGTCTGTATTCACGCTCAGAATCGCTTGCATGAAAGCGTTGACTTGGATCTAATTGGGTTTAAGCGCGTCGAATGCCGGAATTAAAGCCAAAGTTATGACGAATATAGCGTGGGTTGTTTCCTATTTTATATGGAAACGGCGGTATATAATGTACTTTATAATTCGCTGTCGTATACTCTTAGAATTTCGCTAGAGGAGAGGCGATTAGCTCGTCGATTGACACAATTACTTCAGGCTGCTCGAAACAGGATGTGCTCCGGCTGATCCTGAAAGGCGATACACTTGCACGGTCGCTACCCAAGCAAATACGATTACGTTACCATCGGTTCTTGTCAATTAACTGCCAAACTTGTATGTATGTTTTATTATATAAATAAATGTATTTATCAGTATTATGTTACTTAATACTGTATAAAAAATATAAGAAGACATTATATATCAATATCACAGAATAAATCAACCAGAACGAATGGCCAGCTCTCGACAACGGATTTCATATGAAATTGAGGATTAAGATCGAAGGCTTGTCGTATTGGAAGTATTAAACGCTACAGTAGATTTTTTTTCTGACAGCATTTCATGGAACTAAATTAAATCGAGTGTCAATTTTAACCAAGAAATACAACTCAATTTCAAACGAATTTTGAATGCAAAAGCAAAGAATGCAATACATTAAATAACTAAAATAGGTTTTAAAACTATAAAAATAATGAATAAGGCCGCAAACCTAAAACAGTTCCACCTAAAACTATAATATTGTAAACCAAAATAAATGAAGTGGAAAGTAATAAATCACATGAATTTCTTGAGATGAAGGTTATTGTATAATGGGATAATGTCATGGACTCCCCAAATATCCCTGCGATGCGAGGGGAGGCATCTGTCCTCCCGAGGTACAATATTACACAACTTGTGGATAGACGGCTATTATTATTCTATGTCAAATTTGAGTACGAGTGCGCGTAACGTGCGGTATTAGATTGCAGAATATTACATTTGGAGTTAAATTACTATATCCATAATATGACAAATGTTTTAGTCGTTCGCGGTAATGTCTTTGGGTAATAACATGGAGATATATACTGGCTAAATTACGAGCTATTTGTACCACATCTTGGTATAATATTCAGCAATATAGCAAACTGTGACCGTCAGAAATCGTGGGTAGCTCGTCATAGTGACAGTGAGTTAAGTGTATCGCGCTTTGTATCCAACCTGTATACATAACCGATTTTAAGGAGATGGTAAAATTGTGTCGCTATGTTGCAGTTATTTTGGCGTTCCATTAAAAATATCAAAACCCTTCATGAAGCATAGCTAGTTGCAAGTTGCCTGTTGCCGCAATTCGACGATCAAAGATGCTCTGTGTGCACAGCGCCTAATAAATAAAATAACAAAAATTCAAAATAATTTTCACTATTGGTTGAGTTAATAACACTTGTTAGCTTTAATAGCGATTGAAATAATGTTTATGCCTCTTAACTCCTGACCTATTAACGCTGAGGTCGGAATAAATATTTGTGGTATTTTTCCTACCACAATCGTGAGTGATCTAGGCCAGTGGTGCTCAAACTTTTGTTTCATTCACCCCTTGGCTAACCTTTTAGTTTATGACAATTTATTTAATATTGAATTTAAATTGTAATGTGCCCTATTAAAATTATTTAATTTAATGTGGCATCAAAATTACTTTTTTTTGGCAAAGGCGTTTTACGGTCTATCTTTACCTTAAAGGGTACACATTAAGAAGCAATGTGACTTACATTAAGAAAATGTATGTTACCGTAAATATTCAGGTCACCTCTGCTGATACATTCTGCGTACCATTAAAACAATGTACAATGAACGCTAGTTTAGTGGCAATAACCACTTGAAGTTTCGTGTGTAACACTCGTAAAATTATCACGAAGTTACGGGAAAAGTTGAAAACAAGCTGTTAGTAAATTGATCCTAAAACCGAAGTGGGCTTTTTGTACTTTACATTTACGCTTACAGAAATATTGTGATTAATTTTACTACAGTGGTTAAGGAAAAAGAATTGATGGGCTTATAAAGTTTACTGAATGCGGACATCAAATTTTGTGAATACATTATCCATACAACACGTGCGGTTAACTACCGCAATATATTGGCCAAAGATATTAACACTGGCACCCGGATATCAGAAAGTTTTATCATTTTTGAAAATTAATTTCGTTATTATTTTTATAATTACTCAGGTTAATGTTATAAATGCGTAATATAATTGTTGGTTCTTCCTTTTTTTCACCAAACAACCTACAAACGAATCAACACTACCTATACGAAAATAACACACGACGCCTCATTGGTCTAATCTAATAGTAGCGCCTAACATGCGAATCGTGACGTGCTGGGTTCGAATCTGAGTTTGGAAACTTTACTTAGTTTGAGTTCCGCGGTTCGGAATTACTAATACTCTTAACAGTTGCTTGCTGCTTCGTCCCTGTCTCACCTTGGGCATAAATATGTTCAAGGAAACGTGGTTTCCAGTAGTTCTGCCTCTATTCTCAGAGAAACACACAAGAGAATGTGTGAGTATGTGTACGTAACACATAAAATATCCCACGAAATATTCGTTTTACAATCCAATTGCAATGCCGATGTTCTTTTAAATTGTCTATAATTTATATCGAAGCATGCGCAAAACCAACTGCAATAGCCGCTTAAATTCTTATAAATTTGCTTCAAATAAAACTAAAAAGGACGTGGATTCGGTTGGTCCCTGAACGAGTTGAATTTAATTGCTAGTTTTAAAAGCGAGAGAGCAAGGATAAAAATAACATTTTATTAAGTAAGCATTAAATAATTTCCTCATTCATTCTAATTTACAATTTCAATTCCGAATGCATTTGAATTTAACGCTAGAAAGCATTCATAATTAATCCTAAATGCAATTAGTTTAATTTTATTTCATTAACTATAACCAAATATAATTACGATTTATAATAATAATTTTGTAAATACAAACTTGCTGTGGTTCGTTTATCGTACAGTACAAAAGACTCGACCGGAATTCCTTGTATGGCACAGAAAACATACGGGAAGGAATAGCTTTGCTCTTGCGTTTTGTACGATAAGAGGAACTGCCATAGATAAAAAAGGATATTCGCATCCCCCGTATTCGGATCGCCGTACACGGTCGACAGAAGGCATATAGTATACCTATTCAGTGTGTTGCGTTTCGGATTCATCCCGTGTACATGCAGCTACCGAGATCACGAAAGCTGTAAACCCTTCAAAAGGTCAGTAGTTAAAAACTCCAAATAAATATATAAAAATCCGAGATGATTGATTATATAATGATGATAATTTCATAAATCAGAAATAAAACCTCTAAAACTGCGATATGTAAACAACAATTTACTATAGAGTAGAAACAGAAATAAAATAAAAAGGAATTGTTTAATATACATCACTGGCACATCTGGTCGCGAGTGGAATAGACATAATGAGACAGGGTGCGAGACAATGGCCGTATCGAGGACAATTGCAGCCCGGGAAAATGATGGTTTTCTATTAATAGAAATATTTACACAAAGTGGATTATCTGGCTCTGGGATTAAAGCCTGGACTTTTTTATACTGCAACGACAAAGAGATATATATACCTACGGCCTCATTTATAGACAGGTTATAAACCTACTTTAGCTCTCGAATGTTTTGTCTCTTTCACTCAAACTGAATTCAAACGTCGTTCGAAAGGGACAAAACATTCGATAACTAAAATATGTTTCTAAAGTATTTATGAATAATGATGCTTATATTTAGTATAGAGCAGCCAAAATTAACCATCGTCTGAAAAATTATAGCTTATCGCTGGTGGACACAATACAGATTTACTAGAAACCAGAATATGATACTTATAAGAGTTCGCTGTAGCCGTATGTACGTTACGTTTAATGATATAATTGAATATAAAATACATGTACATAGTTTTAAAAACGTGCTTTGGTGTACGACCCAACTAATAAGAAAAAATAATCGTCAATGAGTTTAAGATTAGACAATGGAAAAAAACATACATTCCATTGTTGATAAGCTAGCATGGTTGATGAGTGCTTGATGCTCTGTGATCTGGAGGTGCAAGAATTCCGCTACGGTATCCCCTGCGCATCGTAAGAGGCGACCTAAAGGGGTCTTCAAAGTCACTGGGAACGCTGTGGGGGCGGTTTACCCTCACGTATAACGAATGAGGCGTACGACGGTGCCTCGTCTCCGCCATGGATGCCCATAACACTTATAAGGACATCCAAAAATAGTCGTAACTGGGGGTCATCCGGGTCATATACCGGAAGGACCAGCAATGGTTTGCACGAAGAGGGTACTCGGATATAAATCGGGGCGCTTTTCGCCATAGAATGTCTAGTGCTGCCCACAATAAGTGTAAAGGTATAACCACAATCATTATGCTGGCGTAAGTATTTTTAGGGACCAAGCTCAGCCTCAACCGGCACAATGTGGATGCATTGTGCCGGTCTGGGAAGACAGTGACACTCACATACCCTCATGAAAAGCTTAATAGTTTTTACTTGTGAAAAAAAAAAACATGCTTGATGATAGGTAATTTTTGTAGGCACCCGAAGCTTTTACATTATTGTTTTGTCATCGGAGCTTGATAAATGTGCAAAATGTCATATCAATCTGACTTCAAATCGACTTCGGAATCGAAAATCGACTTCAAAGGTTCCGTTACATAAACAAGAGGGATTCCAAATTTGACTCCAACACGGTAAATAATAATAACAATAACACCCAACAGTCACATACATAATCCTGACCCCAAACTAAGATTCTTGGGTCGTGGGTATCAAGAACTACGAGAGACTTTTCGGTCTTACAAACACCCAGACCCGAAAGAAATATTTGTGGGCCATATCGATAGAACCCACGGCCCCTCGTTTCACTAACCGCCTGCGCCACGAAAGCTGTCAACAGCAACGCGAAAAATATAGTGTTTCGCCTAAAATGACCTTTTTCCTTTAGTTTGCCGCATGTAATCACTTCCTAGTATTTCATCCTTATCGCCAAGATTATCGGATCGTGTAATAATACAGGATATTTTTTTTTCGAGCCCGTGACTCCTTTCAGCCTGTTTCGATTTTCCTCTTAGTTTCGGATTTTGGCATCCACGCCCACTTAAAAAATCTTCTTATATACATACATTACAGGTAAAGGTAAAGCTCACATAAGCGTGTTAAAATATTAATTATAATTACCATTAATCACGAATAATTACCAAAATTCAAGGCAAAAGAGAATAATTAATTACTTTTACCGATTTAATTCAAACATACTTTTGTAATGAATTTTAAATTGTATCGTGCAATAAAGGAGAATGGGGTTAGCTGGACCTCACGGAGGAAAGAGTTAACTGACCCAACATATCCTTTTTAAAGATAACATAAATAGCGTTAAACACCCTTTAACCCAAAAATGATATTTAATATACGAGTAGTTTTCATTATATTTACAAAATTAAGAGATAATTGTTAATCATGATTGCTAATTAATTAGTAATCATTAAAAAGATATCTGCATTGGTCAGAATCAGATCAGATCTACTTATACCATGAATATTATATTTCCTATCTACCTACATATTTTCTATCCATTTACTGGTAGGATAGTAGGCTCTCGTATGTGAGAGGCCGCTTGGGTAGGTATCACCCAATCTCTATTTCTCCCGCCAAACAGCAGTGTAAATGCACTGTTGTGTTCCTGTTTGACGGACATTGAAGCAAGAGCAAGTACTGGACATAGTGTTTGCAATTCCTGGTATTGTTTGGCTTTGCTACTAACCACAAGCAGTCGTATTACTTACTATCATGAGAATGGAATGTTTGCCTCGCCATTCATTGCAACATAAAATAAACATAATAGCGAAAACCCTATAATTTGTCATGTTTCATAATTAAGCATAGAAAGAAGGCAATTTTTATGGGTTTTTCAACGTATAATTAAAAAGTGGAACAGTCGATGAGAGCGCTACGGGCAATTAGCATCAATTATTTTATTAAATGTACGTTTATTAGTCAATTTGTAAAGTAATTACATTGGCCTATTTTTGAAGCGGCTACTTCCTCTCGTTAATTTGAGTGGCGCATATCTGACAGACTGTTATTTTGGCTCATATTGTTATCTATGTAAATACATGTTTATAGCAAAAACGTATTCAAGTTAGTTAAACAAATCCAGTGCTGAAACCGAAAATTAACCAGAGTTAAAAATAGCATTATAATTGATGAGTTGGTAGGAAAAAATTCTATCAATAATTCAAAGTTACAGTTATGTTTTTCAAGTTTTATCATACTAATTTGTAACATGTTGCCCGCAATATACACACCAATATCTTTAAATATTGTGACCCCAAAACATTACGGGTGTGCCATGGGAGTTGAATCCGTAACAACCATTTGTGCAGAGGGCATTTAGTCCCTTATTCAGAAGCCACCGCGCTCTTCTGATAGTCCATGCAACATGTGGATACCCTTGTGTTATAATAGTCATACGTATGTAATTACATCATTACAGTAGTTTTCAAAACGTTGAATACAAATGTACATTTATAATTTAAACCGCAATATCTAACAATCGATTGCGGCTGCAAGATAATTATACATTTTTGCGTGTAAACAACACAATAGATTGGGCTTCACAAATGCTCAGTTCATTATCACAAATGAAAAATATTTATTAAACCTAAAATAATGTATGAAACAGTTAAAACAATTATTTATACAATTTAAACACAATATTTTGCATTTATGCGCCACAATGAAATATTCTTGAAATCTGCTTCATTTGAGAAACACTAAACGAATAAATAAGTTCCTTATCCATTATTCATTATAAAATCGCGGGAGGAACCGAACTTATTATTATGCCTAATTATAATATCCGGGGCGAGATCTCGTTAACGTCGGCAAGTAATAAAAGCAATCGTTGAGCCACAGCCCACAATGCAGCAATAACTTACTGGAAGTGATGCAAAGAGAATATTTTACGTCCGAGTGCACGGAAACAAGTTTATCTTTTGTTTTCACTTGTACTTCATGCTACGATGCCTGGATTTTGAGTGGCATTAGCTGAACGAGTTTAGTTCACGCCAAACTTGGTATTTTTGTACACCGAACTAAGTCTTACGCTGCAGTTTTGTGTGTAAAGGTAGTCGATAGTCCAGTAGCATTGATAGTCCACGGTAAAGTGGAGTATGAAAGTGTGTAATGGTTAGTCTTAGCGCGTGGATACAACCAATTGCACACTTTCACGAGGACGGAAAACACCTTAAGAAAAGCTGCATACTATAAAAACTAATACAAGAACTTATACCGTGTTATAAGGTTCGGAATAGTCACTATATATAGTACCTACTGTTCTGTGCATTTTGTGCTTAACAGCAGACAGACGATTGTGCGCTGATGTGTTCATATAAAAAATAAAACGTAGTCTATTTTTTGCTAATAGCTAAAGTTTGGAATTCTGTTCTTTCTTAGTTTCTAAAGTTATATTTTATTACTGATACTGATCAGACTTATAATTAATTTACTCGCAAGACGCAAAAGTTCCACGAAACTATTACGGCTAAGCCAATGAACGAATAACGTGTCTTTCTAACGCAAAAATAGAATTTATACGTTTTTCAACATTATAATAGTCCACCATCTAATTCTAAAAGACTTATTGTTCGGTTAAACTGTCTAGAAGTACGATAAAATGTGGCCGATTCCAGCTATTATTATCTCAAGGGAGAAAGTAATTTAACGACCGGGTCCGCGGCTTATGCAAATGGTAATCAGTAAAAAATGGACCATTCTAATCGGCCGCAAGCTGTGTATCAACCCACTTCACTAGAAATATTAATTAAAACCCCTATTGAACCACTTAGCCCCGTTGCCAACTGCTATTGTTCTGCTACGTACAATGTGCCACAAAGAAAATTGCTTCTTGAACAATTCCAGTCCGCCTGTTTACACTTATGAGCGTCAAAACGGTTGTAGAATTGCAAAATAAATATTTGAATATATTAACATGTATTTCACTCATTCTAATGGTTATTTCAACCGTGTAATGTAATATCTTGAAACATATTGGAACTAATAAAAAGACCATTAACTGTAATATAATCACACATACTTTTTTAAATCAATAGCCGTGAAGCTTAAAAGTTTTGACACCATACAACGATCAAATCCTTTCCTTTACCAACTTGCTCTAAGGTACATATCTTCTTTTTATTTTCATATCTTGAATAATATACAGGACACATGAAAACTTTAATGGGATACATTTGACGGATGCATCACTCGTCAGCAGTGTAGAACTCGAAAATCATTCTAGAATATGAAATGGTCATGGTATTACAATCTGAGAATATTTTTAGTAGTTTAAATTCAATACAATATTACTATGAATACTATTGCAGCCGCGAAATTAATTTTAAAATCATAACTTTACTTCATAAATAAATCATTAATATACAGTTTCAAAATAATATAGTTTTCGTATTGATTTTATTTTATCCTGAATGTAATCCAGTGGAGGGTAGTTTGTCGTCGCCGGTTGCTGGTTACGTCATTTTTATGAGTCTCGTGTGCGCTTCGCTACGCACGACGCGTGCTCTGCCGCCGAGCTGAATATTCGCGATAATACGTTTGTGTGTCGTGAACTGTCTGGTGCAAACAGTGTTTGTTATGGGGCATTTATTCGCTTGGCCAACCTCGGCCAGCCTCCACCAACGCCAGCGTGTAAACGGGGTGTTAGGCTTGGCTGGCCTTGGATTGTCTTCGTTGATAACTTGGGGTTGGAAGCCGTTGGCCCAGCCTCAGCCAACGTGTAAATGCAGCATTAAATTTATACTCTATAGTCTAAAGTCTATAGCCATCACCGTCGTCGGCGCCGATTATCCACTTTAGGGAGCGGGACACCGGTGAGTTCGCTTGACGTATTCTACCTTCCGACTGGATTATCGTTTTGCTCGCTTTCGAATTGCCCCTCTATGTACATTTCGAATCGCGAAGTGTTTCTAGAACAAATTTAATATTGTCCCATTTCATTGATATGAAAATATTGATTTTGAAATACTTCGACTTTTGGATATCATACCTTATTTATCAATTATGAAACATTCAAATCGTTTAAATTGAAATAAAAACTTTTTTACGGATGTTACCGCGGATTAGGTTTGTTCCTTACTTGCTGTGTGTCTAATAAGGTATTAAGAGTATTAAATAAAAGATCGGTTGATAGACACGTCCGTTTAATATGTAACTTCTTCACTACTTAAATCTTAATTCTATGACATTAGCGTATACAATGTCGCCACATGTTTAATTTTACTCCCGACGTTTCCAATATTTCATTTCAGTTGTATTATTTCGAAGTCTAATGATCGCATAAATATAAGAAACTGATTATTTTATTGTCGTTCCAAAACTACATGTTTCCACCATGTATACATAACACTACACCATTAGCCTGAGCACTAATCCAATACCTGAATTACCAACTTTTAAAATGGCTCTTTGTGAAACAAGCCGGGCGTCAAAAGGGCTCTTCATTCGCTGCTCAAATTGGGTGAGGTCTCGTGAAATTACAGTTACGTGACGTCATTGCTTTGGTCACTGCTAAAGGACAGTAAACACCTCTTTGCATGTTATAGTAAAGTAGGTTTTTATTCAAACTACCTCAAAAGCGCTCGGAATGAGGTGTTAGGAATAAATTACCTTATGAATACTATCTATGAAAATGGTCCACTTTTCGCCGCGATGTATGTGAAATTTTCCGCTGTTGAACGAAATAAAATGTTTATTACATTACAACACTTAACGTGTTATTTTGCAATCAGTGCATTTTTTACGCTATTTGTTTCGGAAAAGCTTTAAGTGTATTTTTATTAATAACATTTAAGAACAATTTTTCCATACCTAAAATAACAATAACGATACTAACCTAAAATAACGATTACTTTAATAAAATATATTTAAAGGAACCCTACTCTCTTATCTTGAACAATGATAAAGGACAACATTTCTCATTTCCCTTTGGCTTCCTATTAACTTTATCAGTCAACTTAAAAAATATCCTATTCGATTTCGATTTCTTTGCGGTTCTAATCGTTCTATTGATAGCCCTATAATGAACCCTAAATACACAGGATACTCTCAAAAACTATCTTATGCCCTTCACAATTCAAATGTTCTATGTTTCAAATTAAATTCAAAACAGTTGTTCAAACAAAGTTTCGTATTTAAAATAAATAAGGATTGTTTAATTATCAAAGTCAATGTTCCAATTTAATTATGAAATAAAGGATTCCGTGTAATCAAATGAATTCGAAAACCCTTGAAACACTGAATGAAACTGTTTAGCACAGTATATTTTAAAGCTAAATGACAAGACTCAGTGGAGCACTGCTTTGTAACTAACAACGATACTCGAGGCTTGCTTTGTGCTACAAGAGTACATACTTTTATCAAAGAATGACAATTAACTAAACACAATGGATACACCGCTACTGTCGTTGTTTTTTTTTTTTTCAGTAGTAGTTAGGACCCTACAAAGTATGTGGGAGTAGGAAAGAGAGGAAATATTCAATTTCGTAACTGGTTTAACTTCTATGGACCTACCTCGCCTATCGGTAAAAAGCAATAATCATAATAAAACATTACCTGCACACTATAGTGATTTGTAAGTGTTTGTTTGTATTTTCTATAATATGTAAAAATAGTTTTATTTCAAAATATTAAAATATAAGAGACTAATAAAAAAACTAATATTTAACTATAACAAAAAACTGATATTATAACAAATGTTTTGTATGTAGTTTTGGGGTACCACTTCACTCACTGATAGGCATTACAACGCTTGGCATATAAATATATTATATTTAAAAAACATATATTTAAGTGTAATACGAAGAAGCCTATAGTGTTTAATAATAAATTAGGGAGAAAATCTTCTTACTCGTCAGTATGCAGTAAGCAAATGCATATTGAGACTTAACATCTTATATCTCAAGATGGCGAGAAGTGAGAGAGTGGAATGCCAAACATTGCTTTATAATTCAAGGTGTTGTTTAGTTTGCCACTTTCCATGAGCGGTCGTATCGCTTATCATCAGGTGAACGGCACGCTCGTCTCGTTTTATAGCAATAAAAAGGAAAAGTATGTTTGTTCGTTTACGCATATACTATACACGCATATGAACTGGCCAATCACACAGCACATACCGTATTCATTTATTTTATTTACAAAAGTTTTTACGGACTCATAAAGAAAATAAAAACGACATAAAAATTGTCTTAAATTTTATCCTAAAGCGGAATACTGTTCTAAGATCGAATATTTTACTTATTCACAGTTTATTATCCACATTTAGTTCGTTATAAAACTTTCGCGCAGTTTTATGAGCAACACCAGAAAATAAATATTTCGCTAACTTCAAAAGTAAACCAGAAACTATTTTCGGTTTAGCACGAGATTTAAATAAACATACATTTTATGTCCGCCTTTGACCTAAATGAAGTATTGAAGCTGTGTTTCCATCTGTTATTTTATTTATTTTAATATCATAAATTGAACTATATTTGTTGGCTTGTCTTTTCCTCGCGTAGTAATGGAGGAACGGATTGGTATATTTTTGTGTGAAGATTTCTTATTTAGGGTAAATCCATATTTATAATACACATACATATGTGGCCAATAGTCCCAAATCAGTAGTACTACAGGAGCCAAAAGGGAAAAAGTTCTGTTATCAGTTAAAACGATAAATTAATGTGAACTAAAGAATAGTCCTACAAAGTTTAATCCACAGTAAGAGCGGTCCATGTCTGACTACTGTATCGGATAAATAATTATTCATCCTGCAACCCTGTGACGTGAACCAATTAGTATCATTGGAAGAGGCTAGCATTGACCGTCCGATGTCTTTGAGACTTGTCAGTTTTCATTCGTATTTATTTGACCGTTGCACACTAACCGGCTTTGCAGTGAAAGCCGGGCCTTCGATTGCACTGAGACGAATGGTCGTATTCTCACCAAAAAGGTGCTCCGAGTCTGGGTATTGTGGCACCGAAAAGCCCCATGGCTTTTGATACCTGGTTAAAACTTGTATTATACTTTGAGGTCAAGCCGGGATGTTTATTTTATCTGTTGTTAGAAAAGATGAGGAAAAGTAGAGAATACCATATAGCAGCATACCTTGTGGCGCAGTTGGTTAGATGCCGGCTGTGAAACGAAAGGCCGCCAGTTCGGCTGTTTGTGAGATCGAACATCTCTCGTGGTTCTAATACAGAAAATTCGAACCGGATTAAGTGTGGGGTCAAAACCATACATGTGACTCTAAGGTGTATTTATTTATATTATTTATTTGAATTACAGGCTTTCACCATAATAAATTAAATAATCCATATACTATTACCTGGCATTTGAATGCTAAACATCAATGTTTGTGGCGTAGGCAAATATGCTATCTTAATAATACGTAGGCTGTAAGCCCTGTTTTCTTAGGCCTACTAGCCAATAACGCAGAGTGTATTTATAGGCATTGTAAGAAGAAATAATATTTTTAAAAAGAGCATTTACGTTCCTTAGGTCAGGGGAGCTCCTATCTAGTGGTCATGGCCTGTCCTAGAATAGGTGCTACGAGTACGCGACCTCGGCCCCCCCGAGCTACTGCAGTCACTACAAACATTCCCTTCCATGACTGCAGTATCCACTCCTACAGGCCATACTCTCCTTTCCCATTATATCCTTTACTCACTAACCCTATTTCCTTTCCCCCGCTGATGATGGGCAGCAGCGTCGTCAGCGCGAGTCCCCTCCTGCGCTCGCCAACCCGCCTGCCAAGCGTGGCGAGTACTGGCAAATTACCCCTCAATGGCGACACAAAAATGGACCAGGCCCCCAGTCCCCGGCAGCCCCACTATTCCTGGCGATGGTAGCAGCCATGGTTACGGTGGGGCAGGGGGTGCTAAGAATCCCCGGGTTGGCCCCGGCTACCACCCCCGACGACGACTGGCCCTGGTAACACACAACATACGCACTTTGAGGACAGACGAGAAGATTGTCGAACTGGAAGAAGAATTGAGCGGGTTACACTGGGATATTCTGGGGTTATCGGAAGTCCGAAGAATCGGGGAGGATACGATAACCCTGAAGTCTGGTAACCTGCTCTTCTACCGGGGGGACGACCAACAGTCCCGAGGAGGTGTCGGATTTCTCGTCCACAGGTCTCTCATCAACAACATCGTATCCATCGAAAGTGTGTCGAGCAGGGTAGTATACCTTATACTCAGAATATCTAAAAGATATTCGTTGAAGGTCATACAGGTATACGCGCCGACCTCGACACACCCAGATGAAGAAGTAGAGGAGATGTATGAGGACGTAAGTCGGGCCATACATACTTCCAAAACCTACTTCAATGTTGTTATGGGGGACTTCAACGCAAAGTTGGGCAAGAGAAGCGATGAAGAGTTGAAAGTGGGGCAATTTGGACATGGGCAACGGAACCTCAGGGGTCAGAGGCTGGCCGACTTTCTGGAAAAAGAGGGACTCTTCGCGATGAACTCTTTTTTCCAGAAGCCGCCTCACAGGAAATGGACCTGGTTGAGTCCTGACGGTTCTACGAGAAATGAGATAGATTTCATCCTGACGACGAATAGACGGATGTTCAGTGATGTCTCTGTGATCAACAGGGTGAAAACCGGTAGTGATCACCGAATGGTTAGGGGCACATTGAATATCAACGTCCAATTAGAAAGGCGCCGCTTGATGAAGTCTACGCTCCGACCTACTCGCGCCCATATCCAAAACCCCGAGAGCTTTCAACTCGAGCTGACAAACCGCTTTGATTGTCTAAAAGAAAACCTTGCAGTGGACGAGTTAAACAGCGGTTTGGTAGAAGCTGTCCATACGGTGGGATCTAAGTATTTTAGACCTCGCCGTAGAGATAGACCACAAAAACTCTCGATCCAGACTCTTGACCTCATGGCCGAACGTCGATCGTTGACGCTGCAGTCTTCCGTTGACGCCGAAGCATATCGGCGGCTCAATAGACGGATCTGGAAGTCCTTGCGACACGATGTCCGTGCTCACAATACTGTGAGCATTAAGGAGACAATTGAGCGGAACGGAGGCTCCAAAGTGTTTGCAAGAGACTTGTCTATTGGGCAAAGCCAGTTGTCTAGGCTGAAAACGGATGATGGCCGCGTGGTATCGACTAGGGCAGAGGTATTAAGAGAGATCGAGAGGTTCTACGGACAGCTTTACACCTCGGTTGCCGAACCTACTGTTAGCTCGGCCGAAGACCCGAGAGCCGAGTTAATCCGACACTTTAGCGATGATATCCCGGACATCAGCCTGTTTGAGATTGAGATGGCCCTCAAACAACTTAAAAACAACAAGGCGCCGGGTGAGGACGGAATCACTTCAGAGCTTCTGAAAGCGGGCGGAACGCCGGTACTGAAAGTCCTTCAGAGGCTCTTCAATTCCGTTCTCCTCGAGGGCTCAACGCCGGAGGCATGGAGCAGGAGCGTGGTGGTACTGTTCTTCAAAAAAGGTGATAACACTTTGCTGAAGAACTACAGGCCCATCTCGCTCCTGAGCCATGTCTATAAGTTGTTTTCAAGGGTCATCACAAATCGTCTCGAAGGCAGGTTTGATGACTTCCAGCCTCCCGAACAAGCCGGTTTCCGAAAAGGCTTTAGTACCATAGACCATATTCATACGCTACGGCAGGTTATACAAAAAACCGAGGAGTATAACTTGCCGCTTTGTTTAGCGTTTGTGGACTATGAGAAAGCCTTTGATTCGATCGAGACCTGGGCTGTGCTACAGTCTCTTCAGTGGTGCCACATAGACTATCGGTACATCGAAGTGTTGAGGTGTATATACAACAACGCCACCATGTCGGTCCGAGTACAGGATCAGAGCACGAAGGCTATTCCACTACAGAGAGGCGTGAGACAGGGAGATGTCATATCTCCGAAACTGTTCACTGCCGCGCTGGAAAATGCCTTCAAGCTCTTGCAGTGGAAAGGATTCGGCATCAACATCAACGGCGAGTATATCACTCACCTTCGGTTTGCCGACGATATTGTAGTCTTGGCAGAATCGCTGGAAGACCTTAGCACTATGCTCGAAGACCTTAATCGAGTTTCCCAACAGGTGGGTCTTAAAATGAACATGGATAAAACGAAGATCATGTCGAATATCCATGTTGTGCCCACCCCCATTGGAGTTGGGGGCTCGACTCTCGAAGTTGTAGACGAATATGTCTATTTAGGACAAGTGGTCCGGTTAGGCAGGTCCAACTTCGAGAGAGAGGTCAATCGGCGAATCCAACTCGGTTGGGCAGCGTTCGGGAAACTTCGCGACGTCTTCTCGTCCAAAATACCTCAGTGCCTAAAATCGAAAGTCTTCGATAGTTGTGTGTTACCAGTGATGACATACGGCACCGAGACGTGGCCTCTCACTGTGGGCCTCATTAAAAGGCTCAAAGTCACTCAACGAGCCATGGAGCGGGCTATGCTCGGTGTTTCCCTACGTGATCGAATCAGGAATGAGGAGATCCGTAGGAGAACCAAGGTTACCGACATAGCCCATAGGATTGGCAAGTTGAAGTGGCAGTGGGCCGGGCACATAGCTCGTAGAACCGATGGCCGTTGGGGCCGAAAGGTTCTCGAGTGGAGGCCACGTACAGGCAAGCGAAGTGTCGGACGCCCGCCTACAAGGTGGACGGACGATCTGACTAAGGTCGCAGGAAGTCGCTGGATGCAGGCCGCTTCCAACAGGTCATTGTGGAGATCATTGGGGGAGGCCTATGTTCAGCAGTGGACTTCCTGTGGCTGATATGATGATGATGATGATGATTTACGTTCCTTATATAATATTCAAATATAACACTCATCCCCATTTGGCAGCCCTGGATAAATGAGGTGGAGTCTTCTTATAAGGAAACACCAACATTTATTAAACTTTCGTGTCGAGCGCGTAATTCTATAGACCAATTTCATGCGTAAAATCTACTTTACTATCAACTTTTCCGTCCTACAGCGCGGTGTACTTCGGTAATGTTATGAATAATTTGAACAGTAATTTGCATTTTTACGCACGTATTTAACGTGTAAAAATAGTGCATTGACCCTCAAAAATGTATGTCATTTGGGAAAATGAAATTTAATCAGCCTAGTTTATTATGCCTTTGAATTAACAATGTTCATAATCCGAACAAACATAAGAATATAAAACAAAACAATAACAACACGAGAATCAAATTCCTTGTAATTCACAGCCAATGAATGTCAATAATCAACTCCTTTGATAAATGAACTAACTAGAAAAATTACATCTACATCGGAACGTAATATTCCTAGTCACTAGTAGTTAATCGCATTAAAAATACGAGTTTTTCTATTTGATAATTGAATTGACTTCAACAAGCTAGTTCTTTGTGTTTGGATCTCAGTTAAAACTAGTCCAGTTACCGGTCCATGGAATTCTTTACACATTTTTGAAGAATGGTCGTTTCTACATCATCAAATTCATTTATTCTTTGTTCTCAAAACCGACAATAGATTGCGTTGATTATAAAGGTATGCCAGTAATTGGGTAATTGGATTGAATAATGGAACCTGTAAATCTAGAATTTCATTCTGTATTTCATAAAACCCTTTCACATGTTAGTAGTAAATCATAAGTAACCATAAAACAGAATTGTCCTCAAATATAACATCATATTGAAATAAAATTATTTTGACGGTTTTTATAGCAGACTTTCTTTGGAAAATATATACATTAAACAAATCTGCGACAAAATCTGTTTTTTTTTTAATTCACCTTCCTGAAATATGACACACATCACAAAATTATTATAACAGAATAACGATAACCCAAAGAAAGATAAAGCTACCCAAAAATATCCCAATAGCTAAGTCACAAATAAAGTGCACAATTGTAAGACTTACTTAATTACAATTATTTATTCCCTACGTTCATAGAACGAATGTGGTTTCTTACAGAATGTTCCCTTGAAAAGGCCGAAACTACTTTTGCCGAGTTCCATTCAACGAAGCTGGATTCTGTGGAACATAACGAACTATAGCTCTTTGACTTCCAAGTCCGTACTTACCGGGACTAAACTCGGCAGATAGTTGTAGCAAAAACACTTACTTGAATTTCTTTTCTAAATATTTGCGCTTCTGCAAGAATCATAAAATACTTTGTTTATACTTCGGAATTCAGATTACGAGCAAAAAGGTGTGTCAAGTTATTAAAGCCTCGATTACGTCGCGATTGAAGTTTTTCTTAGCAACTTTTATCCAGAGTTTAGTGCGCAAACACTCGTACAGTGCGATTAAAATAAACCCGTGGAGACTCCGCTGAGCATTTTAGCCTCATTGCACGCGGTAATTTGCAGTAAGGCGGATTATGTTCTGAATGGCTCTAACACAAAGAATATTCTTGCTGCGGTTATGTTACTGGGAAGGATGTAATTCTATATGAATCTAAAGTCTTTTATTTTGCAAACATTTTATGTAAGCCAAAAGTCGCAAAAAATGTAATGTATTGTAGCAAACATTCCCATTACTAGCAATACCCACACTCGACATAGAAACAAAACACTAACATATGCTCCTTAGCATTCTTTCAGCTCAATATTATTTCATGACTTACAAAAGTCTGTGAACAATTTTGTCCTGTTTGAATTTACAAACACTATTCTACGTCTTCTCTGTTCGGTGTTTGAGCAATTCCGTCTAAAATACGAGGTCATTGTCGGTGGCACCGACAGCGTAGGAGACTGAATGGTGGGGGGTGGGGTGGGTCAGGGGGGCGCGGGGCGGTGTTGGTAACGCCACTAGTGGGAGAGGGTAGCACCAAACCCATTACTGTAGTAGGCGAGAAGGAAATAGGACGCTTGTGTCGAGCTCTGTTCAAGTAATTGTGTTTCATCTATTCTTCCCATTTCCAAGTGAAATAGTGGTATTGATGAAATTTTACACTGTGAGGTGACGCCGTGGTTAAGGCATAACCTTTGGAGCCTTTGCGGTTGCGTAGTGAATTAAGGATTTACTTAAGTAAATAAAAGGATAGTCAAGTCAGTGAAATCTGATGATTTTGGTAATAAAACCAATACAGATGCATTAATTATTCATTTTAGAAGGGGTAAATTGAAAATAGAATCATTACATAGGTTTTGATTCAATTAGCACAGAAAATTCTAAAACTATAAAATAAGTGTACTACATGCTAAAAGAAATACAAATGAATTCATTAAATTATTTCACTCATAAACAGTAACTGTTCTCTGATATCATAAAGGAGGTCAAATAAAAAAGGCGATTTTATGACGGCTATATTGCTATACAATACAGCTGGAGGTCAACCGTCGACATTTCTGTATTCCGGTATTTAATTAAAATCTGAGAGCTGTAGAGAGGAACAAATCTAGCAAAACCAACAGATGTGTCGCTAAACTACGAGTTGGGAATGTCAATAGATAAGTCCCGAGGCAATTACAGCGACATCGGAACTCAGAAGGCCGCCCCATTTCGTCACTGTTCTATGTGAACATGCGCACTGAAAATGTTCTTTTAAAACTTCGAGAATTCCTTCCACGTGAACTCTAAAGTAAAAAATACACAATGTCAGCGAAATATTACTTTTGTTAATCTTTTTTCGATATTATACTTGGCAAGCGTAACTTTTTGAAGTGAAATGAAATTTTATAATTATTTTGTCTCGTCGAAAATTCAGATGTTTTTCTTTCTACGTTTTTTATTCAGGTCTTATGACTCAGGTCACATATTATGTCACACTAATCGAGATTTGGGTTACATTTAAATGTAAAAATAACAATAACATCATAAATACAGTCAGTATTGCAACCCATATAGCATTTTATACTTTGCAGTTCCTCAAAATGGAACGTAAATATCTAAGATATCATATTGTGGTTCAAATTTAGTATAGAATTCATTTTCTAACAAACGGTACAACTCAGTCGCATACAAAACATTAAAAACATTTTTCCTTTCCGGCCTTCTGCGTATATTTGCGTGAAGCGAATAGGTTTGTTTTAAAATTGCGAATGTAACAAAACGGTGGATACAAATAATTTTGTATTTGTTTGGTTAGTTATTTTCATTAAATGGCTAGGGCTATTGTTAGGTGTGAATTGGGATAAAACAATAACTACATTGTGGTGTTAACAAAGCGAATGCAATGAGTGTTACAACTGCATCAGTATTTTAAAGAACCGTGCCTGCAATAATAGAAAACAATGTTGCACATACGTTTCATTTGTGACATGAGCTGAAGCTGTATCAATACAAACATTCACTTCCGCGTACCGACCATGTTTATATTTCATACGGAAGTGATCTTTTTTATTTGTTCACAAATGATCGAAATTTATTTATAGCATTCGTTCAAAATATACTCGTGGGTGTACGGGGAGAGCAATTTTGTGTTAGCACTGCGCTTGTGATGGGTAGTTTTCGATGTTAGGCAGGAAGCGGCCACGTTTAATGCTTAAATTCTCGAGTCTCTCTGTGCTTCAAAGTGTCGAATCCATTTTAACAATGGTTGCAGTCGTATGTCCTGAAACGTTGTGAATGGATTGAAATGGCTGACACTGAATTAGCCTACAGACTTTTAAATTTCATTCATCCTTCAACAAGAATGCGAGGAAGCTGGATTAGAACCCGTAATACAAAGAATACAATTCTTTTATGTTATTCTTTCTTTCTAATACACGAATATCGTTAGTATATTCAAATGGTAAAGTTGCGGATTTATAAATCATTATTTTTCGAAATATACTTTATGTTACTTCTATTTTCATTGTAATAAAATAAAATATATAAGGAGATCCCAACCATTTAATAAATAATAATGGAAATATAACTATAAAATTCCAAGAAAAAATACGCCGTTTTTCTTTTATCTTTATATAAAATTATCTAAATCCTATAATGCCGTTGTGTAAAAAGAAAAAAAGGAGCGCAACACCTCGGTTGAATATAATAAAAAATATTCCTGTGTTTAATATAAATGTTTACTCATTTTGTGCACTGGTGCAGACGCTGTGCTACGGATTAAGTTATAGGGATTCCTCTTCCAGCTCGGAATATTATTCTAAAACAAAAGAACGGCTGTTGGAGCAAATCTCATTCGTACTCATATTACTCGTCGCTATTCATTTATTTACAACATTTCTCTTACGAGGACGCAGACAAAAGGATTGGCGGAACGCGTCTTGTATCAAATTAATACATATATTTTATTTGTTTCGTGAAACTTAATATTTGCCTTATTGAAACGCGACTGAACTAAATGGACCAACGCAACCTATTGAATACAATAAGTACTACAATATATATGTTGTAGGTCAACTTCTGTGGAATAATTTATTGAAAATAAACATTTAAATACACAATAAGTAATAAATAAAGCAACAGTACAAAATGGTTGAATGTTTTAGGTTTAATATGCTTATTAATCAAATTCTATTTGCAATGAGCAGTAACAACGCATATAATATACTTAATCACCAGCAATTGTATCCAATATGTTACGTTACTCATAGTTATACGCATGGTGTCAATTATAATTATCAAGCAACATAACTTAATTATACGTTTACTTTTACATTCAGAGAGAAAAAAGGTACACAAAGAAGCCCCGATATACACATCGCGCAGAATTTCCTTTCAAAAGTAAAATCCTGCCTCCACTCTGAACGTCACATATTATGATTGGAGGCTGCCCTATCACCATAGGATACAAAACTTATCAACGACAAATCATAGTACAGATAGCCAGATTAAGAGATTGAACCCAACACATCTTGTCACAACAAAATATCTAAGATAGTCCATAATCTAATGGACAAAAAGAATGGACGAATAGAATTGTAATACATTCATTACATGCCATATAATTTAGAGAATGATGGCGGAAATTATCGCCAAATGAAATTAAACATGTTAAATAATTATAGTGCTCAAACGATGTTAAAAAATGATGTTACGTAAATACAAAAGCTTGTTGAGTTCATACATTAGAGCTCAATTGCATTGTTCCATAAGAGGCTTACATTTGTAATGCTTCTTCAAGGACGTTGTAAAATATAGCGAGATTTTATGTTAAAAGTAAGTTCCAATATGATTCATTCATATAAAAAAATAATTTTATTCGACGCATCCTAATATGTATATATCATAAATGTATGTAATATTTAAGTCTGTTTGTTTATTTATATATTGTTTTCGTATTTTATCTTTCGTATACCTCATGGTACCCCAAAATTGTCGATGTCCCTTATCCATCCTTTCCTTATAGATCGCTTCGAGCGATAAGACCACCTTTTCTTCTTTTTTTATATCATATCGCAGGTGTGCAATAAAGTTTGAAATAAAAAAATAATAAATACATTCAATTAATGAATTTTTCACTTAGTTCACCAACGAATTAATATAAATTATTAATATAATGAAAAAGCATAAAATAACTTCCAATTATGGTCTAACGCATAAGAGGCGATCGCGGTACTGCGGTCTTCCGCTTGAGCACGCGGTTAAATGCAGTGCATCGAAGCGGTCTACCTAATGCATCCTGTGGCATCGGTAAGTTTGCCAAGATTCCGTTAAAATTAATGTAATTTCCATGACATTTCAATACTCATTTATTTTGAAATGTAGCTGCGCTGTACCTGATGAAAATCGTAGGGAAAACTGCATACCATAAAGATCTGCAATATTTGCTGTGGTATGTGTAGTCCGTCAATCCAGACTGGGCAAGCGCAGACTATGGCTATGCCCTCTCAATCGAACTCTTGGTAATAGTGCAGTGCTCTTACCAAGTCAACGTCAAAATGGCAGGATGAGTATTATTGCTGAATATCGTCAAACGCGTCGGGGTACCAAATCTAAGTATAGAGGTATCAAAATGTAGTTTAGTACTAATTATTGGTGGTAAACTTATCAAGATATCTCTTGTGATCACAATATAATCAATGTACACTGCCGAACAGATAAAGCATCGATACATACCTACATACATATAAACTCACGCCTTCTTCCCAGAAGGTGTAGGTAGAGCATCGATTGTCAACAATAATCTCTCACACAAAAAATATGTCGGCATACTTAGTCACGAAGCAGTCTCAGGATTATACGAAAGAATCATTGCACGGTTATACGAAGGAGGTAACATGTGGGCAGGCAAATTGTGCCACAAGTTAATGGTGTGAAAAATTTGAATTTGAGAACCTTAAAGTAAGGCTATCTATCATGTGTTTCGCATTTAAGGGGTTAGGGATAGTCAGAGACACGATGGTTTCTTAGATTTACGCGAATGTTACACATTGAAATAAAAGTATTATTTACGGATTTTATCGCGGAATTGATTTAATTTTTACATTTTTATCTTCCCGACGTTTCGATCACTTTACAGTTTTCATGGTCACGGGGCGGACTGAGGTATTAGTCATCCGCTCAGTGACTGTTACAATTTAACTACCCTAATTTTCCAGATATTAAATTAAAAAGTTAATTTAAAAAGTTAATTGGTTTTAGCGTTCCGATCTACGCAGAAGGAGCTCACTATGTCTTGAGGTCTGGCAGTTGGTCTTTTGGGTTCCGATTTAATTAAATGTAGAATTGGATCCCATGCTGGTGCAAGCTTCAAGCCATCTTCTCTATTGAAATTTGTATTTTTTTTAATTTCAATAGCCTCGCGAAACATCCTGGGCAGGAAACGGTGTTCTTTTGCGAGGACTTGGGGCTGGTCAAAACATGACGACTGAGCGGATGACTAATGACGATGACTGAGCGGATGACTAATACCTCAGTCCGCCCCGTGACCATGAAAACTGTAAAGTGATCGAAACGTCGGGAAGATAAAAATGTAAAAATTAAATCAATTCCGCGATAAAATCCGTAAATAATACTTTTATTTCAACATCATGTTATTTTACAAAAGTAATAATATGGCATTATTACACAATGTTTTGACTTGAAGTCACGAAAACTTGAAAGAAAAAGAATTATAATGTCCAAAGTTATAGCTTTTTGTGTTGACCCAGTTCCAAAAAACGGTCCTTGCGGTGACTATCATAAGTCCTTGGAGATTCATCTAAAATCAATCGGATAAGAAAAAATAGTTTTATAAATAGATAATCCTGGGCCTGATCGAAGATTTTTTTTTTTTTCAAAAATTTACAAAATGGCGGCGCAAGGAATTTTTTTCTACACTTTCGGGAAAATATCAACAGTTAATTGGTCTTAAAAACCGAAATTTAAAAATAAATAAGCCTTCGAGCAGGCCCGACTTTATTATGTATTTTAAAAGCTGTATAAATTTCATTAAAGTCCACTGAGCAGTTTTCGAGTTATAGTTGTCACCAGTTCAAAAAACATAGTTTTAAGAAAAATACATTCAAAGTTTCATACTACACAGTTAATTTGTCTATTACTTTTCCTGTAAGCTTACTACCACCAAGACCTTTTTGTTTAGTTTTCAGAGTACGCATTCGAGTCCCCATCCGCTTTTGAACATGGCCTATACATTTCTTTTTATTTATAGTTATATTTTTATAAGGATCTGCTTTTATAAGTCCAGAATAGGTTTTCGAATCACCATCGCCAATGTAGTTTGTATATTTAACTCTAAAAGTAATAATCGGATCGACTTTAAATTTTAAGAGATTTTTTTAAGATTACTTAGATTACACTTAACGAAAATGCAAAAAACAAAAAAATGGATTTTTTAAAAATTCTGACTACCCCTAACCCCTGAAAACTAATTGGCGCAGTTATTTTGAACCTACAGTAGGTACAGTTCGCGATACCGAATTATTCTGTACATATATAAGTATGCTTCCTTACCAGAGTAAATAGGACAAAATATATTCATGTAATCATATACTATATAAATGTCACATTCCAAACGTTACAGCTAAGTAACACATTTAGGTTCAATTATTTCACAAAAACAGCTTTTTACCGTCGATATTTCATACTTGGCCTCCATTATTGACTGTCTGGTGATTACATATAGACCAGCGCGTGACATATTCCTGCTATATTTTGCTTTCATTTACATTGCTTAGTACAATTCCAGCCATACAGCCTTTAATTTCGTAAAAAAGATCATCAATATCACAACTAAAATATTAATTTTAACTCTATTACTACAACTTTACAACCAGATAAATACTATGCATTGGCATTAGAATAAACAATTCTGAACAAAGGCATTAATTTTGAAAAAAAAAAATCTCCTGTTTACTCAAAAAATAATCATAATACTCGGTGACAAAAGATGAATTAAGTAAAGGCTAAGTTAGTTTGTGTTAGAACACCGAACGTAGACGAACATTGTTATGAGAATTTCTCCACAAAAACAGATTTGAACGCTTTATGCAATTCAAGTTCCTTCCATTTCCTTGTTTAAATTTAAATCTGATAAAATTCAACTTCTGTCAGTCACTCCATAAGTTGAGTTCTACTGGATGTTTCTGCGGCTTCTAGCTCTGTGGAAAATTCATTTCGGAAGGTTTTAGTGTATGAAGTATTACTCAACATATTAGAGTTATTTGAATATGTTTGCCAAATAATTCGAGTGGTTGTTGGAATGCGGAACATTACAAAATGTTTACGAACTAAGCGTACTAGATATATTACTTCTATATATATACAAACAATAAACTTGTAACTGAAGACAGGATCACAAGCCTTGAATCACGGGACAGAATAAGACGGGACAGGGCGGGATATTACGAGATGGGACAGGCAAAGCAGTACAGAGGACGGCAGTCACATTGAGTTCAAATATAAATAAAACGGTACGTGAAATAATATTATGCTGCTAGTGTGGACTAAACTCAAAAATTATCTGCACCTGGGCGGAGTCGGGCCGGCTACTATTTTAAAATATTATGATAGAAATTGGTATACGACAACAAGAATAGCAATGCAAGCACTCGGAAAACATACGATTTTCGAGTGTTTTTGCACCCTTGACGGGAATATTTGTTAAGATAAAACCATTTTTACATAATATAAAACATATGGCATATACGACAGCAACATCAGCCTATATAATTCGAAACTGCTAGACTGACTGATGAATTTTGGATTTATGTATTCTCCCCTATTCCTATTGGAAACATCTTGTCTATAAGTTTGGATCATATTTTTATAGTTACACGTGATTTTACTTCAAATAACATTCACTTCGAATGGCGTGCGTAGATTTGGCCCCACTTAACATATATACTAAGAAACGCCCTCACTGAATCTGCCAAAGAACTTCAATTGAAACAAAGACTTAGCGGAAACACAAATAACCTCCATATTGGTATAAACGTTCAATCGAGTAAATAAATGAACGCAATCTTCCGCGGATATTATCCGAAACCCGGAAACAAAATCAAGCGGCAAATGTTTCGTCACACATTTTTCAAACGTATGTGTGGGTTAGTCCATATTACATTTCCCGATGTTACTCCACTACAGAACCGCTACTTTACACAGTAGGCAGCGGCGCCCGCATAACACTTTTGCTGTTTTTGTTCTTTGTTACGACTCCCAGTTTACTATTTACTTTGTGGCCCACAGCGACATCCATATTTCCGAATCCATACAACATACGACTATCTTCCTTGTAGACACGCCATGAATCTAAAATTCTTCATTTGTTTTCCAGTTATTAACAAAAACTATAAATGTTCATATTCGTGCGTAGTGTAGGTTCCCAATTAATGTTTGCATTACTGTATATGTGCTAATAGAAAATATTCAATATTAATTTGCATTCGTAAAATTCGTTCTGATAATCAATTTTTAAAGCATCTTTAATTTAAAATTGAAAATTAATTAATTTTTCTTTGTAGTTTAATGCGTTTTATAGAAAAGTTTATTATAAAGCGAATAACAAAACATCATTGTTCGTATTCTTTCCACTCCAGCGGAAAGGCGAAATGAAACGTACCGTGGCGTTTTACTCTTTGTGCTCAGTCAGATAAAGGAATCTATCGTCGTTTGTTTAGATTAAAATAAAATTTTGCCTCTTTTTTTATATATTTGCTGTGGTGAAATATTTATACCACGCTTCCAAGAAAAGGGCGAACGATTTGGTAAAACACAAGATCGTGTTGTATACAATATTTTTATAAACATAAATAGTTTCGTGATTTAACTATATTTTTACCACAAACAAGATAAAAAATAGTTGTTTGAATTCCAGATATGTATCACATACGAAATCCTTTAAATTTTAACATCACGTTTTTCGTACAGTGTATATCGGAACCTCCGTGCTAAAACAAGACAGAAAATACGGAAAAAGTTTGGGAGCAGATGCGTTTTATGCAATTCTGCGTCCAGTACATTCGGCTATCGGACGAAATACATCCCATATGCTATTTGATTAGGTTTCGCCAACGTTTATATTCACTGGAGACCGTGCTTCACTGTACGGAGGCTACCGCAAAATAAACAACGTGGAATGCAATGTAAATAACCGCGGATCCAGTATTGTTCTAATATTTTCATGTGCTATTAAATTTAGCCGGATTAACTGTTGTAGTGTTTGTATATTTTTATGTTTCGAGTGGTAATCAGGTCAAGTGATGATAACAGTCTTGCTACTCTTTCAAAGAAATATTATGTTTCCTAATATGTGTTTTACATAATATTACGTAATATGTTGTTTTATGGTGTAACATTAAGCAGCACATTTTTGCTCAAAATATTTTTAACGTTTTGATTTTAAACATAAAAGGAGTCTCTCCATCTCCCTCATACTGACGCATTTCATTAAAAATAAATAAAAATGTCATATTAAAATTCATTTATCCAAAAAATATACATAGTATATTATATACATTATATTTTTTTTATACTTTCATGTTAATTAAACAAAAATCTGAAAGTGATTGGCATGTTTAATATATAAATAAGTTACTAACCTAACCCAACATACGAATACATAGAAAACTTGCACAAACTCTTTACAACTAAAATTGTTTACAGAATAATTCAATAGCACAATCGGAAAGAGCGGACGTCCATGTAAAGAGTGGGATTTATCTCATTTCCCCGCGATGGTTGGAACTAGTGGCTTTATCAACGGAGCGTATCTTTCACCCAGGTGTTGAACGCGAGGTCCGACTTTCTTCGACTCCAAACTTAATGTACTATTCACAACTTTGTTCGGCGTCGTTTCTATCGATTTTAGATTAAGGAACTTTGAAAGCCTGTAAAAACATTGTGTAATAAATTTTCTTACTTTATGTAGGCAGCCAGCGCAGGATGTTTCGAACTTGCAAAAGTTTCTAAGAATGATCTTCACGTCGATTTGTGTAAGGGCAGGTAATTACAACGCGCCGAAATTCCTCCCGCGTTGAAAATATTAGCGAAATAACCTGGGAGTTTTTATACATATTACGTCTGACGGCCTCCGTGGCGCGATCGAGTAAGAGGCCATCCGTGAAACAAGAGGCCGCGATTTTGACCTAGTATTGAAAAATTATGAAGACCTCAAATATTGTTAAAACTCCAAGATCACATACTTTTTAATAACCACGATATGGAGCTTCTATCTTACTGCGAGTAAAACCTTTATAATTATGTGACCGTTGCATATAAAAAAAGTAAATAAATACGCCCAACAGTCACGTACATAGTCTTGACTCCACACTTAAAACCAGTATTATGTCGTGGGTATCAGAAACTACGAGAGCCTTTTCGGTCTCACAAACACCCAGACCTGAAACAAATACCTGTGGATCACACACATATTTGTGTCGGTGCGGGGATCGAACCCGCGGCTTCGCGATTCACAACTGGCGTCTAACCAACTGGACCACGGCGGCTGTCAACTAATATACTTGTATTATTATATTTATTTATAAAGTGGCAAATACACCAATTACATACTTCAATGTATACTCGTAATACAAACAAGCCCACCATTAAAAACTGCCTAACCGTTTAATTAAAACATATTGTAACGTTACATGGCGCAATAAATGCGAACGCTCCGTACACGTCATATTATTAGGCACCATTGTAATTAATGCAAATGAAATATGATTAAATTTCATTTTACACGTAGAAGCGAAGCCGTAAATATGAGAATGTGCCGAAGTAATAACCTTCTGTTATTTACCGACGAAGCCACGAATTGTTGCAAACGTAAACACGTTACAAATTTTAAAAATAAAATTTGTCATAAACCGAGCGAAATAAAGAAAAACATAATATTTTTACGAGTTTAATAACAAAGCTCTTTTGTCATATGCAAGAAAATGTACCTAGAATATTACTTTTTTAAAAATAAAACGAAATTACCAGTACAATACTTTCGTGCTGCGACTCGTTAATTTGAACAAAAGAATAACAAACTAGTTGGGTGATTTAACTCATGGGTTTCGGGGGAGATAATGACTGTTCAGGCTACAAAGCTCACTAATGAAATTTCTAAAACTAACCTGGGCTTACACTGGCCGGAATTTTAATTTATAAATGTCATTAGGTACTTTTATTTATTCCTTCTAAAAGCGGCAAAGAATAGCTTAAATCGTCAAAGGGATTATAAAAATATAAAAACAAATCAGCTGGCGGACAATAATACATAGGATTTTTTTTATGAAACTGCTAGTTTATGACATAAATAATGACAATATGTGATATTCAAATTGAAAATAAAATTGCTATCTGAGCCATCTCGGTCTATTACACAAACTACGCCGGAGTTACACATATACAGTTATGGTGGGATATTTGTCATACAAAATTGCGAAAAATGTATACCAGTCTCACTGAACATGTTATCCTAAACAATCATTTTAAATTATATTTGCCGTTGACACTGTAAGATTGAAATGAATACCTTAGGAATTATCGCAGAACAAAATCTCTCGCGTGACTATATAATTATGGTGGGAGTCGGTCACGGTGGCGCTTTTAGTCTGGATACGGGGCAAGAAACTGAGCTATACGCAGAGTGTACGATGCTAGAAGTGGAGCGGCGTAGTTAAATGGAAGCAAAGCCGGGTCGGGCCACTAGTATACATCAAGTAATACTTCTAAAAATCCGCAAACCACACAATCCTTATACCAATATATTTCACAAAGGAGGTCAATACGAGCGTAGTAATCTCTGAACGGATGTTATGAATAAAAATAAAATCCGCTAAGTACGCGGCGTTTTATGTACAACACAGAGGCAGGGCGTATATTAATGACAGTGTTTCTCGGCTGCTCGTTTCCGTTCTTTTGTGATGGTTCACAGTTTCTCCACGCTTTTGAATGGGCACACACGTGAGGGAACAATTGTCCCCCGCATTAAGGTGTTTTGTGGCGTTCATATTTTATGAACAGGGTTGATTTTGTTTGATTTGTAACGTGCATTCTCAATACAAATAAGCATTCGTGACTGACCCTTTTCAAGGCACTCAAAGGGTTGCTTAAACAATGTGTTCGGGTTAAAAGGAGTTGTAAATATGCTTTTCTGTACTTTACTTTGTGGAATTGTAATATAATTGACTAAATTTTATAGTTGAGTGATGTATTTAGGCGCGGTCAATAGTTTGATCAGCGAACAAGGTCGGATATTCTCCAGGGGCATAAACGAGGCTACCCATAACCCGGGAAACATGTTAAACCATCCATACTAATTTCTGTATTTCAGTAAAAAATATTTTACAATAAAATTCTAACATAAGGTAGCCATTAATACCTTGCACGTTTTAGTCGAACATCATGAAAGCATTTTAAACAACAGCCCGGGCCGTGCAGGTCAGTATTTTAGTATTTTTTCCACACCTTTCATGTGCTTAAATATACGCGCATCTCTATAATAAAGCCGAGAAAAACAAAACTTTTTTCCCAAATAAAAACCTCGGTTGAGCGTTGAACGCGCTCGGCCATACTGACTCACTATGTTTTCAACCTACATTCAACGCAAACCATTTATTTGTTAACCTACACTACATAATAAAACCGGCGAAATACTGAATTCTAAAGCATTTATGTAAACGAAAATGCCTACTTTTCGGGTTATGTTCATAATTTCATTTAAATACAGAAAACACAAAGTTTTTTACCAAAACAGCAAAACGAAGAAATACCAAAAGGGCAATAGTAAAATTACAAAAAAAAAACTTGCTTTTATAATATGTTCCACTGCAAAATATGGGGTTTCCGTACAATCTTTAATTGAGAAAGTTCTGCAAACTGCAAATACCATTCATTTTAAATGGCAAAAATGTTGATGAAATGCTAAAAAAAGGCTAGTGAATGGTTTTGGCATCATCTCCAAATATTTTAAGAGCGCAAGTAAATTAAATAAAAAAACAAACACATTGATACTGTTAACGTGTCGTCGATTTGAGAATCTAACAATGTAGAGAAATTCGAAATTCCCGTTTCACTTGACTAATAAAACACATCGCATTTACATCCAAACAGCACAATTATTATAATAAGAATAACCAAAGCCATACATATGTTTAGGGAACCAATTTCAGCCTCCCATCCGCCTCATAAAGATGGGAATATGACGCGAAAGTCGATAAATTTGGTCAATAGCCATTATACGACGTTTTAGGCGTGCGAAAATATGGAAGTGTGAGGGGACTTCTCGACTCTTTGATTTAGGGCCGGCGGGATGTCGAACGCTTACGGAAAATGGAAGAGACTGACGCGCAAATATCGACCGTATTTTTTATACGGCACAGTGTGTACGAAGCATATGATCTATATCATACCATATACGTTCCAATGCAGGACACGGGCCTCCTCTACACTCGAGAGTACGGTTGAGAGGGGTTAGGCCATATAGTCCATCACGTTGGCCTAGTGTGGGTTGGTGGACTTTACATGCCACAGATTTTTTTACCAATCGCTAAGATATGCAGGTTTCCTCATGATGTTTTCCTTCACCGTTAACATGCGTGGTGATTAAATATCAATATTCACATGACTCCAAAAAGTTATAGGTGTGCCCTGGTATTTTACCCCATGGCCCCCGTGAACATGTTGGCAGTCGCGTCGGGACCTAAGCACGTGATGTTGAATGCAATCCATACAACGCCTACTGGCCTGAAATTAGTATCCCTTGCAAGTCGACGCAGTTGTGACAACGTGGTCGAAACTAGTTAAACACACTTGCGTCGATCACAATGGCGGATGTCAGTCATTCGAATTAATCTCCCACCACCAGCGTTAAAGTATAAGGTAATTAATTTACGAATTATATTGAAAGAATATATTAATACAGAAATTATTAAGCTATACCTGTGTGCCGAAATGTATTCGGCCTTTTAGTGAAATTGCTATTTTTAATTACTTACTTTCATTAACATAAAAGATAGCGTCGGACAATAAATATATAAGTTCAACTCCCAACCAGACATGATGGATGGTGTCATAATAATGAAAAACGGCTCTGCCTAGCGCTGATTACATTCCAGTTTTCAGTAATTGCAATTGGCACAACGATGAAACAAACTTTCCACGAATGTCATTATTTCTCGCATCCACTTGCAGCGTGCATAATAATTCAACTTTTGAAATGCTACTTAAAATTGTATCATACATACAAACTTTGTGTTTTAATTTGTACATTGCGAATAGGAAGTGGTACTTTGCGTTCAACCAGCACGATAATGATGTGATATCTAAAGTTGAATTTATTATACCCTCGTTAAAACTTCTAAAAGTCACCATATGATTTTTTTTATTTATAACTAGAAACGCTACCAAACAGTTTTTTTATTGTTATGAACAAAATAGTTTATTGTTTCGCTTATCGAGTCAGATTATAATTTAAATTATACATACATACATACACTCACGCATTTTTCCCAGAAGGAGTAGTAGGTAGAGGTGCCAGGACAACCACATTTCGCCTTGTATGTTCCGTCCCACGATGTGATCGGTGGCGAGCCCATCGCCATATCGGGCACAAATTCCTGACTCTGGGCTGATAATGAATAGAAAAATCCAATATCACTTCGCCCAACCCGGGATTCGAACCCGAGACCTCAGCTTTGTAACCATACCCTAGTACAGCTACGCCACCGAGGCAGGCAATTTAATTGATAGATGATATTAATTCGATACTTGAAAAATCAGACTCATCAAATATACAAGACTGTTTCAACTGATTCTTAACCTAATTTCAAAACCCCGGTACATATTCCAATCAATAACACTGGTCTGCAAAAAAAATTTTTTTTTTACTCCTTCTTATTATTGTGCACGATTATTATAGATGTGATCATTCTCAACAGAAACTGGGTTTTAAAAAAATTGTATCACGTATATATTTTTTGTGAGGGAATTTTAAAGAAAATAATTTTTTGTTCGAAAAATCAATAAACGTTTTAATAATTAGGACAAAATATTACATATAATCACACTAAGAACATTAAAAATCATAAGACAATGTTATTACATATTGCTTCCATCATTTTACTTAGTAGTTTTTTTTCTTTTATATTTTCTAATGGAGTTTCGCGACAAATCAACCAACCAAAAATCGTAAAATCATAATCAATAAAAAGTCGCCATTCCTCTGAGCCTTCAGGAAACCCAGTTTTTGTAGAAGTCCTTTAGCATCATTACAAAATACCAAATCATCTTCTTTGGTTGGCGAAATACTAGGTTAAAATCAGTAACAATCATTTTACAACTTTAAATCGAACTGAGCGCCATGCAGTCACAGCGAGAACTGCGCAAGCGTATGCATTAGTGTCAAAATACCATCAGTTAGTAATGTAAAATTATTGCTATTTCAAATTAACATCACCACCATGTTATTTTTGAAGCCTTAGCATGCTCTATATTTCTGCTATTGCTAATTGTCCCCACAGAATAAGTAAACAATAAACCTTAGCTTATATTATAATAACCATTTTTCACATCTAAAGTTAAACACACACAATTGACTGTTCTGTTATTATTTTTAAATGGGTTCGTAAAAAAAAACAAACGTAAAAACTCATTCCTTCACAGCAATATCGTAGAAAAATATTAACCGGTCGGCTTAGTGAATCACAATAGCACATCGCAAAATTTACCGTATTAATATAATTTGTGAAATGTTATTATCGACTTCACATGCTATTTGTGATTGCTATTGCTATTTATTCCAATACTACCATCAGTCGATATCGTTCTCTCTCTTTCTATCAACCTAAGTCGTTTTTGTGTGGAAAAATATGATACAGACTGAATAAATTAATGTTAATGCAAAGATGACTCACAAAAAATACAGAATTTCGAGATATTTAAGATTATTTTTTTTTAAAAAGATATACGTGATAGCAAACAATAGGAAGCAGATTTAGATTCAGTATGTTAAGCTCTTTATATTTATCATATTTTTATTTAAAGGAGGATTTCGTTGCAGACCAGTGTAATCAATTATAATTGAATAGGATCTTAATCAGCACTAAGTACGAATAATTAACTCTATAAGTTCTCTATAAGTTATTTGTATGATTCACAGTTATTTGTTTCTGGTCTGAGTGTTTGTGAGACCGAAAAGTCTCTAGTAGTTTCTGATACCCACGACATAAGACTCAATCTGTGGGGTCAGGACTATGTATGTGACTGTTGGGTGTATTTATTATTTATTATTAAAAAAATCCAAATCATCATCACACAGCAGTCCACTACTGGACATTGACCAATCAAATACCACATTCAACTCGATCCGAATCATCATTGCAATAACATAAAACAAATTCAAAATAAGAACTCTACAACCTAATTACAAACTCGTAGTCTCGCATTATTTCTCGATCTAATCCAAGTTCGGTCGTTTCTAGACACGTCTTGTATAGTTTTACATCGCAAGGACACTGGTCCGATGCGAGTGAGCGCCGCAGCTGGCACCCATCCGAGCGGACATACCTACACACAACCTAACGAAATAGAAAATACCATTATTCTTCTCCCAAGACAAGGAGGCGTTCAAGCAATGTTATTTACAACCTGGCTTGTTTATTGCTTTACGTGAATATTGTGACTTTACTAGGGCCGTAGCTCATGCGGACAGCGAGGGATTAAGGTCTCACGTTAACAACACTACGTATGTGTGAGCAAAAACAGTTGGTAAATTTAAAAAAGTATGGGGAAAACACTCGTTTGGTCTCAGGCGTTGAACATTCCCGTTATCATGTAAAAAACTACATTTTGTCCTGTAATGGGAACAGAAACGATATTATTACCTAAAAATAACATCAATTTCATTATTGTTAGTTAACGTGTCAACATCAAATTTTCCGTCCATCAACGATAGGAAATTGGATATTCCCCTTTTCAATATTTCATTTAAAGACTTTTATTGACTTATGAGTCACCCAAATCGAGTTAGCTAAATAACTCTAACGTAATTGCTTTCGAATAACAAATCAATAAAACGTGTGTTCACAAACGAAAGAAAGAATACGGCGCTTCAATACCTACACTCATAATAATGATCATTATTTACTCATTATCGCTGCTGGGGCCAGCACCACTCACGTAAACGCCACAAAAACCACAACATAGTAAATAATACAAAAACCATATCCACGATGAACGTACATACACCAGCATAATGCATTACTGCTTTTAAAAGAACAAAGAGCTAGAACAATGAATTATTACACAGAAAGAAAGTTATAAGCCACGGCCATTTTCCAAAGCCTGCTTGAAATACAATAACGATAGAAACATTCTAAAATCCATATATAATACGCGCACATAATACGATTTCATCTTTTTATTCAATATTTTATTCTATCCATATTTCAATATCCACGGTCTACGATAATAAAATGAGGCAATCATGGAGAATCGAATTTATTGGGTGCGTAAAATGAATAAGAATTTATAAGTGTGATATTTCATGTCCAGACTCGTTTCGGTGGTCCGCGCCAATCTTGGGGCATTGGCATTCAAATTGATGGTAAGGGTACGTTTCACCATTAGAGGGGACTTATTAATTCCCCTTTCGACAGGCCGACCGAGGAGGCAATAAATTCACCTCAACCAAAGGGATGACCAATTTGAGAACATTTACGAGCCACAAATTACGCGACCGCCGAAATATACTGAGCTAGGGACTGCAAAGAACGCAGCTCGGCCGACACAAGAAAAAGCCCAAATGTTAATTTAATGTTGAGAGCTACAGAAAATTGCTCGAGTCCTCCAAATGAGAGAAATATTACTCCGTGTCCGTGAAAAGGTTCAGATACTAATTTTATGCAGGGTAAATGAGCCGAGGGCACGGCGTTGAATCGATATTCATTTGGCTAAGCGTACCGTTAATTCTTCCAGGGAAACGATATCATGAATATTACTAGCCTATTAATTTTTTAAGGTTTAATTTGCTAGATAAACACTTGAACCTTTGTACAGTTAGTTGGCAGTCTTTAATTAAAATAACTATAAAAAGCCTCACCGTTTTGAACGTTATGATTCACCATTTATACAAGAATCAGACTGATGACGTAAGCAATAAAAAAAGGCATATCCAGGCAGTTATAAGAACTATGATATTATTAAACAAAGTAAACAAAACATTGGGCAAGTTTCTTGTTTTAATGGTTGTTTTATTTGTTCGCGATATATCTGAGTCAGTTGGGTAACGCTGTGCCGACTAACTGTTTTATCACTTTATTGCATGAGCTCGCATAAACTTACGAAAACGATAGTAGTAAAATATTATTGTATGGTAAACACCCCGCGTACTGCGCAGTCAAACATATATTTGTTTACGCACATAACTCTTCTACTGTAAACATACATACGTATGTCGGGCTACTGTAAAACTATAACTTTCAGTATCACGACTGTTCATATCGCTGTTTTTAAATCGAGTATTTACTCCAACATGATCCTCGTAACTCATTTACGATATATAGAAGTATATTATCGTAGCATCGGCCAGGTCATGCCATCAGTGATTGCCACGTCCTATTCACACGTATGTATATATCCCAGAGGATTCGTGGCCGTGTACCCGTGACGCTACATTAGAGAGAAAGGGAATCAATTGAGTTCGATATAATTTCAATGACGGAACTAAAGTCACCTGCTAAACTGTCAAAGAATGAGTTCCTCTTCGATTTTGAATCCAGTATATTAAATCATATAACAACGTATTTAAAATAAAAAGTAGCTTTTGAAATATCTTTAGAATTGACCACAATAATAAATAACATACACGCAAAACCGGGCGAATTGATAACCTCCTGCTTTCATGATGTCGTTGAACAACCTCATAAAATGAGGTCTTTGTATGAACCACATAGGCACAGCAAAATAGAGCTACTTTCACATGCCTACCATGTATAAATTACGAATGCAAAAAGTAGTCCAGTGACCGTTTCTATGTTATCAGGGAAAACATTTTAGGGTATTTAGAATAACATTTTACACTCGATGAATATTCAAAAGCTGATTTGACCGCACTTGGCGGAGTTTTAACGGTTACGACAAAAGTAGATGAACAGACCCCGGGTAAAGCCAAACTTTTAACAATAATAAATGATGGAAACTCTTTCCTAATCTATATCGAAAAGGTTAACCCTCGTAATAAAAACTTCGACTGTCGAGGCATTAATTTTGAAACTATAAAATTGGTACAATCACCTACACTACGTCTGCGTACTGTATTATTCAAATAGAGATTATAATGTCAAATGTAATTCGGAATTGAAGGAGGTGCTGTGTCAGCAGTTATAACATACATACCACTAACGTACGTAGGAGGTCTAGTAATTTTTTAAGGCTTGAGCAGTTATTTTGTATTATAATTGCAATGAGTATGTTATTCGTCTGATATTAAGCGATTTGACCACTTATGAACAGTAGCAAAATCAAACATTATGAATTACAAAGCAATTCCCGGCATTCCACTACGTTGGCCATTCTGAGACATAAGATTTTAAGTCTCAATATTTCTAGTATTTCACTGTCCATCAAATTACACTATACTCTGCTCTTCGGCGGGAGAAATAGACATTACGTTGGCACCTACCCATGCGGCCTCCCACATATGAAAGACATACCACTCTTTGGACTTCTCTTAACCGAATCGGTATACAATATAGCAGTGGAAAGCTGATTTCATGCTGTTTAGGCCAAGATTCTACACTTCTATGACGTGATCTTCTACAACAATTAATTATTGTTATTGTGCTTTATTGTTGTGTACTAACAACGGATGCCTCGGTGGCGCAAATGTACTACGGTACGATTGCAAAATTGAGGTCTCGGTTTCTAATCCCGGGTCGGACAAATTGATATTCGATTTTTATGATCGTTATCAGCCCGGAGTTAGGAATTCGTCACGATATGGCGTTAGGCTCGCCCCCTATCACATCCTACAACGGAACACACAAGGTGAAACGTGGGTGTTCTGGCAGCGCCTCTTCCTACCCCTTCTAGGAAAAAGGCTCGAGTTTATGTAGATATGTAGTTATAACAACTGTGCAAATAGCATAATCCAACTCTAGTTGAACAAATTTACTTTTGAGAATACACAAAGTAAGATCGGAAACGAACGAGGATGTTTAAATTGCTCATATCTCTTATACTCGTATCTAGATAATCCTGTTCTTTTGTGCATACGGTTCTAACAGTAACATGTGAATATTTTCGAATAGCTCGGGCGGTTAATTTGTGTTTGGCGTGCGATTGAGCAAGGCACATTTCAATTCGGCAGTGTTTTGTTACTTTGATCAAACTTCACTGAAATCCGCCTTGAAATGGAATGAAGAGTAGTGGAGCGTTGCAAATAACAGATATGCCGTTGCTTTGTTACTGCGTTCTACATACAGTTTTAATTAGCAGAATGTAGGCCAGGGAGGGTCCAAAATGTTTTAACTTATATGAAAAAACACTTTTATTTTATTAAGACACTGATTTTTATTATAATATGGCGTTTCGATAAGTAAATAAAATCCAAGTAAAGTAATTAATTTAATCCTTTAAGAACACTAACGCCAAAAGTAGATAAAAGCTACTTTTTATGAGAACCCTATTTATTCATGTACAAAAAAAGTAGAACACAGGGGGAAAATATATTGTTTGGTATCTAGAAATCACACCCAACAAAAGAGGACCAGTTTTGGAGAAAATCTGCACCCAAATACAATTCTCTCTGTGCTTGAAAGATATGGAGACTGTCCCGCCCTCACAGTTCACACCCACCACTGTATCTCCTGTAAGCCAGAATCAACAGTGGCACGCAATGTAATGACACCGAGCATTGAAGCTCGGTGAGTCTCCGGGAATGTCTAACTTGTTTTTAACCCGCAACGAAATTAATCAGAAAGTGTAATTAATAGGAGGAGTTGGAAATAAAATATTGTCCACTTCCCTCCGTGCTTGAAAGATATACTTGATATATTTAGTATACACCGCGTACCTCATGCTCAAAAGAAAACCGAAAACCCAAAAATATTATTGTGAAATATAACTCTCGCATAACTTTATTCATGTACAAAAAAAGTAGAACACAGGGGGAAAATATATTGCTTGGTATCTAGAAATCACACGCACCAAAAGAATTCGGCAGCAAAACTAATATTTTAATTCATATTCTACAGGTTCATTTTGTTGTGCGACAGTAATACTATCGACCGGTTGGCACATAGGCGGGAAAGCCCATATTCACCCATGCAAGTATATAGCGTCTGGAGTTCAGCCCATGTATATTCGGTTTCAAATAGCATCGTATTACTGTATCGACCGACTCCCACTGTTGTATACTATATTTGCTCTGTACATGCAATTAGAATACACCGGTATCACTTTGTCATAGCATAAAAAGGCAAGCAACCACAAAATCAGAAACCAACTTGTTTTAGGTTGCAGGAAGTCATTGGATGCAGGCCCCTTCCAACAGATCGATGTGGAGATCCTTGAGAGAGGCCTATGTTCAGCATTAGACTTCCTGTGGCTGAAGAGAGAGAGAGAGAAAAAAAAAGGCGAATACAAACACTAACTTTAAAAAAACCAAGCTTCTCTGACGGATCCATCTGAACCACACCTATAAACAGGTTTCACAATTTTAACAATTTCTTGTGGCAATAAGAAACATTTCGTGGAAAAATGTGGTGAATGTTACACCAAAAATTTCTGGATTTACTATCGGGGCAGCGCACCGGTATACCACTTTGCTTATCTAACAATTCTTAGCAATAAATAATAAAGAGACTTTGCAAGCAGTCTGTTGTCCGGCCAAGGCATTAGATGTTTTTCTAAATTCAATAGAACGCTTTAGGAACTCTTCAACAATAGGATTAAGTCGAAATCACAAACCGAACTCAAAGCGATAGTTGAGAAGATTTCGGGATGTTTGTCGCAGACTAGAAATTGCGAACAAACAAAATATATTTCAATAGAAAAAAATACGGAAAAACAATGATTTAAATTGCAATAAAGCTGTTATAACAGGTAAAAAGGGAATACTATAAACAATTATGATTACGTGGAAGTTTACATAACAGGAATTATACATGTCAAAGGATAAACGAATTAATTAATATCGAAAATAGGTCAATATGGTTTTAGCACTAGATCTCGATAACAATAATTAATCAGAATATAATTTAATTTTATCCAACCCAGTTAAACCTCATTGTATTAACAAATTAATACGAACCAAGAAATTGTACTGTCCGAGAGTGGTTATATTTAACTCATCAAAGTTGATCTAATGCGAATAAAAATAAACCGAAAAGAGAAATCCATTCACACATATCTTCTCTCTATATATTCCTTCATTGAATCAGGGAATAATTAACTACGAATCTATACGTTGAAACATATTTAGTGGAGCATTGCAGGGTTATACTCGACACTTCCATTACGATAGTGAATGCATCCGACGGACCCATCACACACAGAGCTAAGGACAAAAACCGAAATATTTCCAGCGCCACACTCATTGTCTATAAAGAAACTTATCCAGCGCACTCCGACATCAATAGATCTAAGGACAGTGACTAACTTTCTCTTTTCTATTCAGTTTGCCCGCAAATGAACCTCTGAGCTGGACGGTCCCGCAATGTCGCTGTCATGGCCGCCCGCGTTCGAAATTGGAATTAATTAGGGCGCAGTATAAAACAGGCCACTTTGGACTGAATACGTTAAACGATACCCCTCCCATCCTTTTGTGTGCTACGAGTGTGTACAGATGCGAAATTATCGGGAAATGTCTTGTTTACTTCCGCTTTACACATGTTAAAATTGTTTGATGAGAGTTCAAAATTAATTTAAACACTTCTATCTGTTTAGGCGTGTTTGCAAGTATTTCTAAAATAATATATTAGGGACAACATAAAGTATTTTACTACAATTTAAATAAAGCTACATATAAATTAAAAATTAAAAAATATGACAAGATTGAAGAGTTTTAAATTAAAATGCCAGTAATGAGATTATTCCAGAGATTCCCATTTAAGAGCCACACAAATAGCTCGTCAAAAGTTTTAAATAATATTTCAAAAGAATTTTACGTTAACAGAATATTTAAATGGAACATTAAAGTAATGTTAAAATATAACTCAAATTAAAAAGTTAAAATCATTACCAACGAAAAAATGAGAAAAATAATTATTTCTTACCTTAAAGTAAGATTCCTCGTGGTGAGTGCCTCTCAAAAAGTCATAGAATATGCAGAGAGGCAGAACCATTATAGCCGGCTCTTTGCACAAAGTGGCGGCTGCAGCGAACAAAAGTGTCCCTCCTAAGGTGAACCACTGCAAGAGTTCGCACATATCTCCACTGGCACTATCACTGTACTGACACTTAACTCGCACAGTACCATTAACTTCACAAGCGTCTAACATTTTCATGGGTCCGGCCTTGCCTGCTTTCAACAACCTACGGAAGTTCATCATGATGTGTTGCATCAGTCCATGGCAGCTCAGTCGGTACGAGTGGTCGTGAGACATGTCTCGGTGTTCCACATGATCTTTGGTCGTGTGTCGACACTGTCTCCTGTATTGTTCTTCGCGCAGTCGTACATGTTCGCAGTACACGAGAAAACTCAAGAGGAATAAGTTGCAAGCGACAACGTCCGCCCGCCCGACTACTCCAGCCACAGCCTCTGTGTGGATAGGGTGTGCCGCAAACGTAAAGCCGGCCACTACAGTACCCACTCTCTTACAATAAGAGGGTAATAGCCGGCGCGCTGTGACTACAACTAGTGCCGTCGCGGTGCAGTGAAATATTACGTTGAGAAAATGGTAGCTCCATGGCCTAAATCCACTGAGTATGTAGTTAAGTCGATATGTAGCGACGCACAGCGGTCGGTACGAGCCGTGAGAGCCGGGATCTGTGAGCGGCGTCCCCCAGAAATCGTTTTCGAATAATGCCATCAGGGGTGTGTGGCCGATGACGTCCGGGTTTGATAGTATCGCCCGCCTGTAAAAAAAAACACCGTTTTATACTGTATTCGAAAAATCATTTGTGTGCGGTGATTAAAAAATGCTTTCATTAATTCATTCTGCAATAGTTTTGTTGAAATATATTTCTCTAATCAGTATAAGTCACAGAAAGACCTGTAAAACACCAAAATACCTTGTTATACTAGGCCTGTTTAATTGATTACAACTAAAAATTCAGTAACTATATCGACAGTAATTACAGACCAAACAAACCGGGTACGGACCCCACAAAACACGCTAAATTCACAGCAATAACTCCAATTTTAAAACGAACAAATATATAATGTACGGATTGGGTATAATGCACCCTCCTCATAGGGTAAAGAGTTCATCCCGTCGACTAACATAGCCGTAGTTACGCAGGACGTCCGACGCCCTTAGTAACGTATATTTTTCATCGGCTTTGATTAAAAAACTTTCACTGCGCAACTTTCCTTCAGTCGCGCTTTGCCTTTTTCAGTGAAATATAAAGGACCAATATCTGCTATTCGCCACTTTATTAATGAACTCACTATGTTTTATTTCATTTACATACAAACTATCTATATTTGTAGGTGATGCATCATTAATTGTTTTGGAGAATAAATAATATTCCGATATTTCGAAAAAAATATTACCTAAAAAAACGCTTGTATAATTTAATATTTAAACTTCTACATGTCCTTTTTTTATACGAACAAGGATCGATGAAATATGATTATAACTATGTTGAAAAGTTATTTTGTCGATAATATAATGACCGACTGCCTGACTGACATTATACATCTACTCTTTAGACAGTTGGCTTTTTACTTCACTGCGAAGTTTCTAAGTACCTTTAATTAAACTCGTAGGTGCATATTTGAAACAATGTTTTCCTTCACCAATAACGTAAGCGCTAATTTATATACACGCTTCTTCGCAAATCAGCAATGTTTGCCCTGATTTTGAAACTGTACTTCAATATTAACGTTTAACATTTTATTACTGGGTATATCTAGACTGCGACATAAAATGAGGCTAGGTGATAGTTTTAGTAACTTTAGACACAACGCAACTAAAATATGGCAAAAATGTCATTTATTTTATATTTTCATATATCGTCGTGTTTGGGTGGTAAGTAATATTTTATCAAAACTATGTATTGACACCCAAACGCGATGTTACTTAAAATTTGCAAAACGACGGCGCATTTTCTTTTTGAATATTATTAGTTGCATTATGTCTGTAGTCAATAAAGCTACCTTCTTGCTTCGTTTTCGATCGCAGTCTGGATACACTCCGTATATGAAGACAATGCTTATGGCTTATTACATACAGGATATCTCAAGACTTCTACCGAAAACGACGCCGGGTGGTAGTTTTAGTGACTACAAACACAATGCAACTAAAATTTTTGCTAAGAAACGCGACAATTTTTTTTATCGTTTTTTAAATATCGTCATTTTTGAGTTGTAAATCCATAGTTTTTGCTAAAATAATAATTTAAAGTCTTTTATACCTTAGAGTCTTTATAAATATAAGGGTATACACTATTATTTTACGAAAAAATGTATTTACCACCCAAATATGACCATATAAAAAAATAACAAAAATAATTGACACTTTTTTTCAACATTTTCTGTTGCATTGTGTCTGAAGTCGCTTAAACTACCACCCAGCTTCGTTTTCGGTAGCAGTCTTGATATACCCTGTATATTAAACCATGGTCGACAATGATTTTTAAATAACCATGTACTGAATACAGCATAAATAATCTGTTACGCAGTTGATGAAACAGCTTCTAAATGTACAGAAATCACATATTCCACAACAAAATTCGTGGTAGTGGTCAACGACCTGAAAGTAATTTAGCACGTAGGCGTCTGTTATCATTTGCTCCATTTAACGAATATAGTAAAGATAATCCCAGTAAATAAAATATCAATGTATTTTTTACGATACTGGTAAAATAATTTGATCAAAATTATACATACTTCCATGATTTAGAATTATATCACGTTTTTCGTGTGAACTAAAAATATTTTCTGTGGAATAATATGATTTCCTGTTACTATTTTCTATAATAACATTATAGTGTTTATAATGAAAGACAAGACATAAAATTGTCAATAATAGTGGAATAAACTACTGGTGGCAGGTCTCTCATATGGGCCGCCTGGGTAGTACCACCGCAATGTCTATTTCTGCCGTCAAATAGCAGTGTAAATACACTAAAATGTTGTGTTTCGGTTTGAAGGATATTGTAGCCAGAGTAACTACTAGACATATTGAGACTAAACATCTTATGTCTTAGGATGGCGAGCGCAGTGGAATGCCAAGCATTGCTTTGTAATTCAAGGTGTTGTTTGGTTTTGCTACTGTTTATGAGCGGTAGTATCGCTTATCATCAGGCAAATGGCATGCTTGTCTCGCCAGTCATTGCAATAAAAAAAAAATTATTTACTCTCACCGATACGTGCTTTTTAAATCTCTATCGTCTCAACAAGATTGGTATGAGTTAATGTGCATGTAAAATGTGTGGAATAGGATATAAAACCCTTATACAGTTACAAAGAAATAATTTATTATTCGTAACAAATGTTTCGTACAATTCAAAACAACAGGTGTTACGTATTTAAATATTAATCCCCAGGTCCCATTGTAACAGACCAAATTCTTGATTCAAAATGTAAACTGAACTTTTACTACACAAACTAATCAAACATTCCGCTCCGTTTATAAATTTAATACAAAAGAACAAATTGGACCGGCCGGGTGAAACAGCTTTATTTGAATAAAATATTACTTTCTTACCTGGCCTGATTCCTTCATCGGCATGGTATCTATCCCAAGTATCTCGGACTGTTGACCCTGTGTCCCTACCGTTCCTTTCCTGGGTACCCCAATACCATATAAATAATGAACATGTTCGTAGGTAACTACGTACCGGCAAAATTGATTTTGTGAACGGTATATTGACGTTTTCCGGTTGATGTGCGAAATAGCTAACCAACCTCGGTTGATTGGTCTTCAAGGCAAGTTCGCTCAACTGTGCGGTACAATTTGGGACTTATGAGCTCAAATTTCAAATTTAATTTGAGCCTCTGCCACGTGAAACAGATATGAGATGGCAGGGCCGTACCGCAATCATGTCTAGAAATTATTAAGTAACCAACAAATAACATACGATTGTCATTGGAGAATAGCAGCCATTTTGAATGTTGGAAATAAGAGTGGAATACATCAGTAATGATAGAAAAGGCCCGAGTCCGCATACAAAGGAAGTTGGAATTGACCAACGGTAACAGTGGCGTAACTACTCGTCCCTCTATCTATTGATCCCTCATACATTTGATCCCTTCATCTTAGATCTGAAGTAGAAAGCCAGTAAAATAGCCAATTGAATAATATATTTTTATGGGACCAAAACCGTGCTTACTATGCGAAGAAGGAAAAATGATCTCCAACATTCAGGCATTGTATTGCAAATTGTGAGTAAGACGCCTTTTCCTTCGCTTATTTGCATAAAAAGTTGTTGGAATATTTTTTTGGCAAATGACTTTCGTTTTGGACTTTTGCCTTTCGGCTTATACGTAAATACAGGGTATATTAAGACTGCTACCGAAAACGAAGCTGGGTGGTCGTTTTAGTGACTTCAGACACAATGCAATTTTTTTTTTGCAAAAAAAAAAACATTATTTAATTTTTGTGTTTTTTTCCCTCTCATCATATTTGGCTTGTAAATACATAGTATTTCTAATATAACACTATGATAAGCAAGGGATTAAATAATTAATTTTTGGACGATTTATGAATTTACCACCCAAACACGATGAAATTTAAAGAATCACAAAGCAAAATTATCGAGTTTCTTTGCGATTTTTTTAGTTGCAGTATGTTTGTACGTAATGTTTGTACCGGCTGCATTTTCGGTATTAGGCTTGATATATCCTCTATAAGCGCAAAATGTACAACATATGTATATAGAACAATTAAAATCGGGTTTAATCATTCGTCGTCAATAGTATAAATGTGTTTAAAGCTCGTGAATACAACGCTTATTCTATTTTGATTTCCGACTATTACCTGTGAAATATCTGATGTCGATGACATATTAACGCTACCAAAATATTACAGTTAAAATCTAGTTAAAATTAATTCGGAAGCCATATTTACTCGAGATCGTATTTCCATATACACAAATTGAAAATTAATTGTATAGGAGATACCCTCAGTGATTTTTTGTTTACGCGCAATCTTAAATTTGAAATTTAAATTCAATATCCATACTCGATAGCATAAACTTGGATCAAAAATTTTTGTTATGGGAGTCTTACAAACTGAAAACATACTAGCATATATATCGATTGATTTGACGATCAAATACCGATTTATTTTTGCAGTCTTTGCCAATCATTTTGTGTAGCGAAACGATTTCATAATAAGATACATTCAAAGGACAATGTCTCATATAGGACGCTTTAACGACATAAAAACGAAACGAAATACCTTAGGGGACGCTGGTTATGGGCCAGTTTACGGCGATGGTTGCTCCGTAACCGGTACTACCTCGTTTTCGCATGAAGCGTAGATATCGGTATAAAAAAGTATATTTTGTATCAATGATTTTAGCACCGCAAAAGAATTACGTTACTTAGAATATTAAGGCAGATGCAACAGATGTTGGAATTTTATGTATAATACTATAACATTTTGAATGCAAATAAAAATAGTATCAATAAGCAATAGCAAAAGCAACCAACATTTTATAAAAAATATCCGTGGCAACAACATTTACAAACAATTTTATTTCTAGCCCTCAAACTAGGAAACCAACGTGCTTTCATACGTGTTATTACCCAAATTAGAATTAGAAGCCTGAAAATCACGTTGAGTATAGTTAATTCAAGGCAAAGGTCTGTCATTACATGAAGTTAATTAAAAATACCACAATTAAATTATTTTTCTGTGTTTTTATTACCATGTACCATACTGTCTAAAAAGTATATTAAAGTTAGATATCAAATATTAATATTTCATTGAGATACCATAGTGTCAAATATCTGAAACGCTTCTAAAATATGAGGTAATAATACCATCCTTTATTTGAAAATGAAACAGCATCATAAAAATAGGGTGGACATAAAAAACTATTTTAATATAAAAAGAAGCGGAGGCCTGTTTTATATCACTGCCTCACAAAACAATATTGGCCCGTATTGGTTTTCTTAACCGTATCGATAAAAACAACTCTTACTCGAAGCAAAATGGAAACTTGCACTGAGATAAAGTTGAGGGTACGAACTTTTTGCTGGGGAAGTTGTGGGCAGCTGTGGCGAGGAGTCGTCACGTAAGCCCTCAATTAGGGAACACTGAAGCGGTTTTCGACGGCTAGATCCAGAACAAAGTTCATCGATTTTATCACGATCATTGCTCCCGAACGCCAATGAGAGTAATAAGTATTTACCACGAAATATAGATTTCGTAGCGATCGGTTATTAAGTATCAACGTTCCAATTATTTCCAGCAATAGATATCGCTGTGGGACTTATTCTGTATATCTGTTAAAAGCGAGTTAAATTATTTAGAATCGTTTTTCACTAATTGATAAAATTTGATTGTAATTGCGTCCAATGTAATGCTGGCAAGACCTATTACAAAACCGAATTGAAGGTCATTGTAGGCAGCCCTCACTGTGTATTAGGAGACTTAAAACCTGTATAATGACAAGCGTAATGCCGTGCAGTGGTTATTAATAAATTCAAGGCGGTGTTATCATTGTTCAGGCAGGCGACTTACTATATTTCCTATAGATGAGCGAATAAAAAAGGCAATGAAACTAATCATCTCCATTATTTATACTAATATGTATAGTTAGCGCCGCGGCCCGACCCCGCCCGGGTGCAAATACATTTTTCAAAATGGCAGCCAAAATGTTCAATTCCTACTATCAATATCCACCACGAAAAACAAATAAAATTTCCTCGTATTTGCTAGATTTTTCACAACTGCTTCCCACATATATGTTATAGAGATAGATGATATATAGCCTATAGCATACCTCGATAAATAAACTATTCAACAAAAAAAGAATTTTTCAATTCGAACTAGTAGTCCCTGAGATTAGAGTTTACAAAAAAACAAACTCTTTTATGTTTTAGTATAGATATAAAGCCGAAGAGTTTATTTATTTGTTCGCGCTAATCTTAGGAACCACTGGTCCGAATCACAAAATTATTTTTTGTGTTGAATAGCCCATTTATCGAAAAAGGCTACATAAAATATAAATCCCGAAATGGCCAATGGGAGCGGAGCAGTAGTAAAAATATTTGAAAAATGGGGATTTTTTATTTCTTATGTATGTTTCCGTTGCGTGTGCTGTGTAAACGGTTGAAGCTACGAAACAATCAAGTACGACGGAATTTTTCCTCTTTAAAAAGATCTAAAACATGTCTAGAATAGCATAAAATATAAATATTTCTAGGTTGAAAATAATATTATTGCACTATTGGCAAATAGGTTTTTATCCTTGTGGTAATAATCCTTATCCAAATAAATCCTCGTTAGTCATTATAAGTATTTAATATTCTTACGAATCTTTTAGGAAAGAAATCAGTTTTGAAATATATCTGCAGCAAAATACTGATTGCTTGATCTAATATCGCTTGCGTATTTTTACAATGTGGAAAGAATAAGACGGGACAGAAGGGGATATAACGGCATAGCTTGCAAAAACAGTGTAGAGGAGTTGAGTTTATATATAAAACACTTAGTACGTGAAGTAATATTATGTTTCTGATGTCCACTGGAGTCAAAATGTATCAATACCCAGGCTAACCCGGCTGACCCGCTATTTGAAGAATAATGTGACAATTTATAGTATATTATTCATATACTAAAACCGAACATTATCGTATACATTAATTGAAAAACAAGAGTCCAAGTCCAAGAGAGTTATAGTGAAGTTTACTGCATCTTCTGAATCGAAACTTGGAGGACAGTTTTATGCTTGCAAAATTTCTGCCATGTAATAATTAGAATGCTATCGATTGTATCGTATCTTTCATAAATATTCCATTTTTCAACTTGTAACGGAAAAAATTACGCAAAAACTCCACTTAGGTAATTAATGATGTAACCATTGAAAATGGAGAATATAATAAGAAAAAGGGTAATAGTTATAGGAATAATGTGTATCTAGTTTATTTTTTACAAGACAGTGCTACTATCCCGGTTAAATCAACAATTTCTCAGCCATTCTCTAAATCCTATCTATCTTTAACCCAAGGTTATAACAGCTACCATTACTATGTCGGTACAATTCTACGCTTCGTTAAACAAAGATAGACATATATATATTTATCATACCTACCTATCTAGAAATATATACTATATCTATACCTCTTTATCTTTGTTAACTGAAACATGAAATGCATCGAAATATCTAATGAAATCTCTTGTTAAAGATAGATAGGTTATAGAGAACGGCTGTTAGCCTTAAACGTTATTAAGTAATTTTTTAAATTATTATCATCAATTCCATCTTAAGAAGTCCAGATCAATCAGTTAGAAATAATTGCCCTAGTTATCACCTGGGTAAAAAAAATATGGGAACATTATTAGTTTTATTATTTTCAAACCTTATCTAATTGATTGAACTCGCTCAACTTTAAAGCGAACAGATTGGACGGATTCCAAATAATATTATTCGTGAACAATTCTTACTATCGTTCTAAATTTCTCGATAGCATAAAGGTAATAGTAATTTGTTACTCGAAAATATTAAAATAAATCAAGATCCTGCGTGCGATCTCTTTGCGTCGTAGACTGTTATTGATGACTCCTTAATGTGATTTGAAATCTATTATCAAATATAAGTCTTGTAGGGGTCAGATTACTCGTTATATAAAATCGAGGCGAGTGATCAATCTAAAGGGTGAAACTATTTATTCAGGAGGGAAAGAAATAATTTAAAATAGAAAAGAGTTAGAGTCTGAGAGAAATCAAATTATAAGTACAGTTTTGTGCTGTAAATTCGATACTTGCGATGACTTTAAGTCTAGATACTGTACTAAAAACAAAAAAAAATATCATCGTTTACTAAAGACGGTGTAAAAAAAATAACGCTGGTAAAATTGTGCTGTAAATGTGATGATGAAATAAATGATTCCATTATAATAAACTTATAAACACTATCGTATAGAAATTACATACTCAAAACACAATTTAATTAATTAAATAACCAAATACTCGTACAAACTAAAACATCATAAGAATTTTTAAAATGTTATAAATTGAAATAGGTAAGCCGACACCAACGACAGGGCACAAAGAATAAATCAGATACAGTAATGTGGGTTACCTTTACCCTCGGGAACGCAGGATCAAAGGTAAATCTAAATTATTCAACATGACAAAGTCTTGGTCTTTAACAAATATCGTGGGTTACTTTTTTGCCGCCCCTTCGATCCCCTCAGGAATCTTATTAAGGCGTTAATTGGTGGGACTTTCCGTGAACATTTAGCCGTGGATTATTTCTTTGTGAAGTTTCGAATATTGCTAATAACATTTTGATAAAATTTTGGCAGCGCAGCTTTTTTTCTGCCCAATCGAACACCGTAACAATGGTTAATGCGTTTACCCTACATTAATTGAATCAAATGACCGTATCGTAAAACCAAATCGAATTTTTTAATTAATTTTTAATTAGGTAAAGGTACCCAATTAAGGCATATATGTTGGGAACCCGGATATGAACTTTTTATTGATTTTTGCTAACGTTATAGAATATTGTATTAAATTGTTGTACTGAAATCATAACTTGAAATATAAGGGAAGTGAAAATACTTCTTCGGCCATGAGTCCAATGCCTAGTTAGTTATTTAACTAACGAACTAATTAAGAAAGTTATCTTGGAAAGTCCGTGACACGGAGGCCGAAACAGTTACTAACAAACTGGTGGTGGCAAGTTTGGTTTCCGGCCAAGGACATTTTTATATTTAGAGAGAACGCAATAATTAATGACTTAACGATGATTTCTTATTTTCAGAAAATGAATATTAAAGTGGCTAGTTACAATATATAATTTTTGTAGCAAATCTCGAAATACAAGGTCTTTAATGTCGCGAGGTTATTCTGTTCAAATAACACGATTCGATTAAGATAAAAAAATCTTGGAAGATACATAAATGGCGTTAAATAAGCAATTACAAAAACGATATATAAATACATATCTAATGACATTTGGTGTGTTTTATCATATCGATACCCTTACTTACTTAGCCCTGACTGTAGTTCAGTAGAACCTCATTTTCTTGCGTATTGCAGGTAATAATGTCATCAGTATAATACTAGCGATATGCCTACAATATTAAGGTGAACATTACAATTTCTATAATCATATAGACCCAATTTATCGTCATTAATATACTTTAATCTTTCTGATCCTGTAATTTATAGTGCCACGTTGGTATTTCGTTTTCCCTCCGCGTTCAACGAACGCCGAGAAACCCTTTACCTACCTGATGAGAAATATTTTTATATTTCAGCAAAATTTCGTTCAGTTTACAAGAAAGGTCAATGTCCAGCCCCGCACTGTTTCTTTTATATTTTGTATGTACAAGAAAATATGAAATATTTTCTAAGTTATTTTTTACGTATTTCTTTATAATCCTTTCTCTCAGATGCCATGTTTTTTAATTCTGCGTAATATCAAAATACCGAACTGAGTTTGAGGTCAGGTTTTGAACATTACCCCGAAATATAGCAAAACATGTTTTTTTTATTTGCAATATCGAGACGACCATGTCATTAGCCTGATGGTATGCAATAAAACCGCTCATGAACAGTAGCAAAATCAAACAACACCACGAAGTACAAACCAATTCTCGGCATTCCACTGCGCTCGTCATCCTGAGAAATAATATGGTAAGTCTTAATATGTCCAGTAGTTAGTACTCCGGATGCAATGTCCTTCAAACTGCATCCCCACAATGCATTTATACTACTGTTTGGCGGGAGAAATTGACATTGCAGTGGTATCCAGGCGCGAGGCATATGAAAGTCCTACCACCAATAGAAGATATGGAATATTGAATCTAACCGAATATTGACAACCAGACACGATACTGGAAAACTGCGGTTCACAGTCACCTTTCCACTAGATACTATTGTATTATTATTAGACATTGTAGCATATAATAAATGTACATTCGATTATAACATATTCTGATTGCCTTAAACATCTGGTTCAATTTTGTTGAACAAAGTATTTATGTAGCATAAAATGGTATACTCTCAGACTCGAATTAGTAATCTCCAGTTTTGACCTCATAACCGCTACGACAATCGCTAGTCAGTCTAACAATATTACATTTTACAACTTATAAATATTTTTTACTGGTGGTAGGTCTCTCTTATGTGAGAGGCCATCTGGGTAGCTACCACCCCAATGTCTATTTCTCCCTCAGAGAGCAGTGTAAATGCACTGTTGTGTTTCGGATTGAAGGACATTGTAGCCATAGTAACTACTGGACATATTGAGACTTAACATCTTACGTCTCAGTATGAAGAGCATAGTGGAATATCAAGCATTGCTTTGTAACTCAAGGTGTTTTTTGGTTTTGCTTCTGTTCATGAGCGGTCGTATCACTTACCATCAGGCGAACGGCATGCTCGTCTCGCCATTTCAAACATATATAAAATCTACTATTCTATTCGTAAAGGGGTTCATGTATATGAAGGGCTTAATCGAAAATAATCCGAAACATCACCAAAATCATACTAACAACTTTATATTTACTATGGTACATACTATTATGGCAGTCTACATAAAAATACTATTTAAACTCGCACATAATCACATAATGCTTGGTATACAGCAGCAAATATATAGCTATTGCAATACAAAACCATCCGCTTTCACCCTCCTTAAAATAATAATGAAAGAGCTATTCATACTAAACATAATGCTGAACTTCAAACCAATCGAGCCGCGAGATTAATCAATCATGAGGAAATTTCACTCGAACGCGATTGGCGTAGCGATGAAAAGAATATTTTAGTCAATTATTACCTACAAAATTTTGCATTAAAATGCTTTGATCGTGATTTTGAATAACGGTAGTTCATGCGTGTGCTGCTAGATGTCGCTTTAATTATGTTTCATTTAACATTGCCTTACATGTATATTTTCTTGCTGGTAAATATTAAGTTAATATTAAGACTTAATAGCATCTTAGGATTGTGTTTGCCAAGTATACCAAGCGTGCTACCGAAAAAAGAATGTTATAGTTCTAAGGGCACCTTAATATAACAGGCTTAGACACATTATATTAGAAAAACTACTAAAAGACTCCTGTGAACACTTGATTAATTTATCTTCAACTAACACTTAATCACAGGCCATTCCAAACTACTGGCAACTCAAGTTTTAACCACTTAACTTGTACATCTATTCGCTCGACTAATACTTTTTTCCGGACTGCAAAATAAAACCCTAGCAGGGTGTACAAGTAAATTAATTATATACACATGACACGTCTATACAAAGGTTTCCAACAAAATCAAACACGCTGAAAGCCATTAAGAAGCCTGGATGTCATTTATTCTCAAGTGACAGTTTAGACTGTGACCTCTCCGTATATTTTGTTATACTCCATAAATATTTTACAGCTTTTATTTCATTTCGCCTTACATTTTTTATGGGAAGATCTTTTCGAACGGCTATACTAGATGGTTATTTAAAATGTGTAATTAAACGACTTTTAATTAATTTAATATCACATATAATTCCATTGGTGGTAGGTCTCTCATAGGTGGGAGGCCGCCTGGGTAGGTACCAACGCAATATCTATTACTCCCATCAAACAGCAGTGTAAATGCACTGTTATGTTACGGTTTGAAGGATATTCTGGCCGGAGTAACTACTGGACATATTGAGACTTAACATATTATACGTCAGGATGGCGAGTGCAGTAGCATGCCAAGCATTGCTTTGTAATTCAAGATGCTGTTTGGTTTTTCTACTATTCATGAGCAGTTGTGTCGCTTACCATCAGGCGAATGGTATGCTCGTCTCGCCGCTCATTGCAAAAAAATAAAATAATAAACGTTTTTTTTTATATAATTATTAAGTATATTTTTATCGATGCATTTTAACTTGTTTTGCACTAATTGACTTTCTGTGGTTGATAATTGTGATAATGTAATATTATTAATTAATAATAATGTAATATTATTAATTAATAATATTGATGCTCTTGATTTTAACATACTTGTTTGTCGTAGGAATGCCTGGAGTTATTTGTTTTTGATATATATTTTCTAAAAAATAATATTCTGAATGTGTTCACGTCAGGCGGGTGAAGTCATAAAGTCTTAGACAATTTTCACTTTGGTGCGGAGTAACAGTAATGTTGCGCCCACTCCCCGTAAGTGAAAAAGAGTGGACGAAAGAACATTATTTCTCTAAAAACATTGTGATTTATGACATGGAACAATAATTCACTATTGCAATATAATTAGCAATAATTTATTTATATTACATTTCTAATCATTTTCAATGTAGTGTGTCCAAATCTCCGATGGCTATAATACAGCTGCTAAAACACTGTTTTTTTTAAATCCTGTAAGTGTTTGGAAAAATATTTTTCCTCTTATATACATTAGACCTTTCCGCCTTAATTATCTCAAATTTAATGGCTTGCAAACTTCCCAGATAAGGAAATAAAGTGCGCAAGGAAGCTTGTTCGCTTATTTCGGGTGATAATTCAAAAACTATAGAAAATTAAATTAAAAAGTTTTGGAAAGCGGGAAAAGACGTTTCAATTATACAATGCGACCCATTTTACTCTGGTTTTTAATCAGGACGCCATCATGACCCTATTTTTAGACGACTAATTTCAAATCGCGAAGATGCAAATAAGTACATAATCCATCCATCCATCCATCCATCAGCCAAAGGAAGTCCACTGCTAAACATAGGCCTCCCCCAATGATTTCCACAGAGACCTGTTGGAGGCAGCCTGCATCCAACGACGTCCCGCGACCTTTACCAGGTCGTCGGACCATCTTGTGGGTGGACGTCCTACGCTGCGTTTTCCGCTACGCGGCCTCCATTCGAGCACTTTCCGACCCCATCGGTCATCAGATCTCCGCGCTATGTGCCCTGCCCATTGCCACTTCAACTTGCTAATCCGGTGTACATAATGTTATAGTATTATTCTTCTAAGCACCCATACGACACGAAGCTTGCACGAAGCATAGCTTCTATACCTATTATGTTGTGATCTTTATATCTTTAAAACAGGACACTCAAATTTATTTTCTTAGAAGATCTTTTTTTGCCAGATACAGATCACAGAGCGATCTCCGTCGTATTATGGGAGGAGAGCCTAACCCCTAAATGTGCGTCCACACCGCAGTTACTTTTAGTTGAACTACATTTCCAAATTTTACTCAATAGCATCTGATACTCAAAAGTTATTTATTGTTAGTATAATGCGTTGGCATGTTAGTATAAAATGGTTTCTTAGATTTACGTGAATGTTACGCATTAAAATTAAACTATAATATTTTTACGGGTTTATCGCGAATTTGGTTTAAGTTTCACATTTTTGAACTTTCCGACGTTTCGATTACTTTGCAGCTTTCGTGTTCTGGTGGACTGAGGTGTTAGTCAACCGAAGTGTTAGTGAAATTGTGAAACGGTTATTGGCGGTATGGACCCAAATAGTATATCCAAAAACAGTAACAACTAGCCACAAAAATTACAGATAGTTTCATAATGTCCCAATAAATTACCGTGTTGCACAGTGTTGCTTCACAAAAGATAACTGCGGTGTGCATGCACCTTTATACCTTGAGTTATCTGAATTAAATAGTGAATATTACCTGTCATCGTAAACAAATCCCGCGTCCAAAGTGTTGTAATAAAGTAGAAATGCCAGCAGCACGCTCGCCGCTGTCACCCAATGGTCCATATTGACCTCTCTGTTCCTCGTCAACGTTGAATCCACATTTCTGGAACAAAAGTAACATATTACAATCAGCATAAGGAAATCTTAATTCTCATACAAACTAGGACCCACATCGAATGGCCTAGCATTTTGAGACCAATTACAATACTTAAAAAGGTTTAAAAATCTCTAAATGCAAAACCATCGGCTATGGCCAAATTAGATAATTCTGCAAGTAAATACTCGAGGTTTTTCGTTACCAACTGAGCTGTTGGCCGGAATTAGCTTACGCGAATTAATTTCATTAACTTATACGGTATTATTTTCTTAGTACAGGAAACATTAATACATTTACGAAATATATTACATGCCCTATCGATTCAATAGTACTTAATAATAAACCAAAATTAATTTAGTTTTAATATGTATCTAACAATGAAGCCACATCTAAAGTAGATTAACTAATGTCATTAATATATATGCACACTATATTAATAATAATAATAATAATAAAATAATTTATTGATACCAAAAAAGAGTACACAAACAACTACATTTTATAAGTAAAAAGTTCTTAGCACTAATTACCGTCGTAGTATTTGATTGAACTCTGATACCCAAGAAAAGATTCAACTTGTGTTATGAGTATCAGCATTCTTACAATATTATTATTTAGACATTATGGTGCCACAAAGGGAACTGTGTAGCTGTTACAGGTATAGGTGCCCATTGTGAGCATAGAAATAGTATGTATGCGTGATGACTGATTTTGTGGAGTGTAGTGTTGTGTGTGAAGAATTATGTGTATTAAATGTAAGTACAGAGTGATATGTGTGTGTGTGAATTATTAAACAAAAATAATTTATAAAAAAGATACTTTTAGTAGATTTTCTGTTTCGTCATAATTATGATTAAGGAGCCACTCAGTAACTTTTAATATATGTAGATAGTACGTAATTATACTCTCGATTGCAGAGGAGGCCCGTGCCTTGCAGTGGGACGTATATAGGCTGATATAGATACAGATTCATACAGTGAATTGGACAACTTCACGCGTAGACAGAAATGGTTGATTAAAAAAGTATAATCAGCGCGGAAACGTCGGAATTATCCCGTTAGTCGCGAAATATATTCAAAGGCGTGCAGTCACAAAGCGCATTGAAAGGCTGTAAAAAGTTCTCTCATTTGGAACATTATTCACGTCATGTCATCGCGCACCCAGATTTAGGTTACGTTCCGTCTAGCCTTCATTGCTTTCAGACATTTTTTCATTTTCGAATGGATATTTTAACGCCTACAAATGAAAGTTATAATCGAAACTCTCGACTTTGATTAATTTATAGATCTGTACGTTTTTCTTGCAGCTCCACTCCCTTTAATGCAAGTTTTGTCGATCTAGGTTGACGGTTGACACAGAAAGCATTAATTTAAATTAGAAAAGCTATTTCTTTATTCCTCGATAGTATCGACAGTATTTTTTCCGAATGAAAGTATTCTATCTAATTTTCTGTACTCCTTATAAGTTTATGCCAAAAAATGAAAAAAAAAAATCACCATTATACCTCAGAAGTTTGTTGTATTTCGTATTCTGCTTGTGTCCGGTATTGCAAATCGTCATAATTGTTTCAAGGAATATTCTATTTCAATTGACTAAACTGAACATAGGAGGCATCGTAATCGCTCTTTCATGTCAGTTTAAAAACACTACACATAGCATATTTTTCTTAAGTTCAAATATAACCTATCACTAAATTCTCGATGCAACTCAATGACTATCAAACTGCAACAATCAACTCCAATAGCTTAACATATCTCCCGTGAATAGAACTTATTTGCCGCCATAAGTAATTATACCTTAAACTTCATTATATACCACACAAAATGATCAAAATATAAAAATTAATCCCCTTCAATGGAGGAAAAACACCGTTATGCAACCTGTGTATAGAAATTCTTTGTAATGAATCCTAAATTATATGAAGTCGAACAAGCAGACAACCATCGTGTTGGCCGCGAATTTTCGATTTCTAGGGATATTCCATGCTCCGTGGGTGGTTATAAGCTGATACCGCACCAAAATAATTCAATTAACGTAATGGATGATATCCATGTCTTGTCAGTGTCACCTTTACAAATCTTAACTGAAGCTTACAATGGCGTGCCTATACATTTTAGACATACCATCTAAATTACATTATCGGCACCGTTTAACATTATTGCTTTTACAAAGAATTTTCCAAATATATGGAGTTATTTTGTATAGAGTATTAAAATGTGAACGGTATTATTATTATTATCGAGGCATTAAAATATTTAAAAAAATGTATTTTTCAATAGGCTGCCTGTGGAGACAGGTTTGATTTTATTTTATTACAATTATGATTTGTGTGATTATATGTATAGATGAGAAAATAAAAAATAAAATTACTATAGAATTGGTATGAAAAACCAATCCAAGAATCAATTTTCACGGAAAACCCATTTCGATTTAGGTCTACGTGAGGGGCGAAAGTTCTTGTCAATCCCAATAATTACGAGTGACATTCTACTAATGTGACTATTGCATGTACTATCCATTTACATTCAGTTTATTACGAGACAATTTCATTTCTTCAGTATATATCGGGAGAGATTTTAATTACTGATATTAAATATTTGGGTCGGACTCCAACGTTTTCATTGAGAACATTTTTCACGTCAGCTTGTCTGTCACACGTCTCCGGCTTCCGTGCGCTGATAAAACTCGCCACGGTTAATAGATTTATGTCCAAACTATACATTTTAATTTATCAATCTTCTTGAGATTTACTCATGGTGGACTATATAGCCTAACCACTCTCAATCGAATTCTCGATTGTAGCCCGTGTCCTATAGTGGGACGTATATGGGCTGATACAGTACAGTACTGGTGGTAAATTTCTCATATTATGTGAGAAGCCACCTGGGTAGGTACCGCCGCAATGTATATTTCTCCAGCGAAAAAGTACTGTAAATGGGCTTTTGTCTTCCGATTTAAAAGACATTGTAGCGACGGTATGTATCTACTGTACATAATGAGACTTAACATCTTATATCTCAGGATGGCGAACGCAGTGGAATGCCAAGCATTGCTTTGTGATTCGTGTTGTTTGGTTTTGCTGTCCATGAGCGATATACATATTGTATATATGTATTGCTTGCTCGTCTCGTCAAAGAGCGCCAAAAGGTAAAAAAAGAGAAGACGTTTGCTAACAATAAGACATATTAACAGACTAAAAAATCATATACGGGGATAATAATAATATAAGAATAACTCTTAATGGCAATTGAAGTCGTCCAAACGGCGATAGGTTAATATGATGAAATATGACCTAATCCCTCACGATCATTTCTAATTAAATTAGTGTATAATGTAATTAAATTAATTAATTAATCTTAACCGATCAATTAATTAATTAATTACTATTGATTTAAGAAGAGGCACATACCCGTACTTAGATATCTAATTACTCGTATATTGCGATTACTGTTCCGCCTTTATAAAGTATCACTAGGTTATTACAATTACTCCTTGTTCCCCCAGAAGATAGGCTAGTTTGGAAGCCCCTGGCAATGTCATTAGTTTAGAAATTATGTGGTTTAATTTAATTTAAAGAAATTTTAACACAATTTGGTTTTGAATATACTTTTATTATTATTATTACTATATGGGCTGTATTATAGATTATACTTATTGTAAGATCATAATATACTCGTATGTCAAGCTTTAAACATAAAATAGCGATAACAGCGCCTGATCAGATTTTTTATTTAAAATACTTTAACAAATATCACAGATATTTAAAAAAAATATATAATAGTCAAAGATCTGCGTATTCAACAAAGACGATTACGTCAACGAGGTTAAATTTAACGTTATTATGAAGAAAACAAAATATTACGCGCTAAAGTAAGACAGAACATTTTTCCGGCAATTACCTGCAAAAATAATCATTACATAAACTCCCAAATTGAACATTAACATTTTATTCGTATCTTTAGCCCGATGATTTGGAAACGTGCATTACGACATTCGGTCGCCTGTCTTCATGTCGTTGAGCTTGCTTGCGTGTCACAAGCTGTATTTACAGGCGAATTCAAAAGCGCCTGCAAAAGGCTCTATATCTCGCAAAGGTGCCTCAGTGGAACGGGGCCGACTATTCATACTCAACTTGGGCTCTACTCGGAAATATTATCTGCCTATTGTTTACTACGTTAGACACATTTGACCTATTTGTGTTGAATGAGTAATCCTTTTTTATTGCAGTATTTTTGGTACCAGTTTTAGATTAGCAGTAAATCAATTCAATTGTAACGACATAATATTTCTATTTCAGTATAATTACATTTAGCACTACAAGTTCCAATTACTTTCTTAATGACCTGTGAGAAATAAATCAAAGTTTTCCAATCAGAAATGAAACAATAATTTAGGCATTTCTAATACAATATGATTTCAGCTCTGCGAAAACCTAAATTGTATTTTGATAAATAGCTCGTACGTCAGAGCGATCGCCCGTATATCATACGCGATTTAGATGTTTGTCTCGAGAAGCCGTCGGCCTAAAATTGACATCTGAGTAGGAGCCCTGCTCGCACAAAATCGTCACAAAATAGGCCCAGCTTTATTACGGTTGTCGAAGTGAAGCTATAATTTTGTTCATTTTATCTCTGTGACATTACGGCTGGCGACCTAATTGACTTTGTTGGTTAATAGTAGGTACATTTTGCGGAACGTTAGAAATGTGAATACAGCCTACCAATAAATATGGAAATGACAAAGGAAATGAAAATGTGCGCGAACGGTGCGTGATACGACAGCTGTGCGGCAAAACTTTTAGATTTACACAAAAGTACAAATTGGTGGGACGTGTTTTCTGCGCCACTTCGGTCGAAAAATACTATTTTTTAATTTAAAATTGAATGTTGGACTAATATTGCTTCCAGCTTTTGTTTTTTTGGTTATCATGCAAAAGTTAATATTTTTAATGATTGATTATTGCGTATTTACATATACATCACACTGTTTATTATCACATAACAAGCTGGTGTCATAAATTTTTATTATTGTTTATATCGATAAGTTACGTAATGTAAATATAATTGTTTTTTTCAATCCGTTAAGTAATAAGCAAGTTACAAATACATTAAAGTTATAGAAGTAATAGAAAAGGATACAACATGCACGGCGTCACGTCATTTTCAATAAGGTGCGAAAGAGACAACGAGTGTCGCCACCACACTATTAAAAATATTAATATTTACCTCAATCATTTTACATCAACTTTTGATGCTGTTTTGAAATTCATCTTTTTAATAAGCGATACTTCTTAGAACCCGTTACATACTTCTCAAAATCAAATCTTGGAAACAACCTTATTATCAATACTTGTCTACACTATTATTCGAAGCTGAACAACTTTTTAAAGCTGTTAGTTACAGGCGCTTAGCTTGGGAACTACTGATTTGAGTTAAAAAAATATTTTCGGTTTAGATGGCCCCATTGTCAAGGAAGTCTATTGGCTACATAATATTACTATAAGGCCAATAGGCGGAGCAGTAATGAACAATATCGCAAAAATGGGGATTTTTTGTTCCTCTTGAGTCCTTCCGTTGCGTGTGCTGTGTAAACGGTTGAAGTTACACAACAATATTGTATGACGGGATTCCAAAATAATGCATTGTTTGCGAATGGCTTTTTATCCCTATGGTATTAATGCTCACCCAAAATAATACGTTATTTATTAAAGTGTTTAATTTTGGCCAAAATTGTCCGTACATCATTTAATTTCAATGAATATTTAAGGATATAAAAGTTTTAAAATATCTTCGCTGCAAAATTATAATCAATTAATAATCGCATGCGTGTTTCTATTCTGCGGAATCAATGAGACTGGACAGCATGGGATGTAACTGAGATAAGTTTTTAAATAAAACAGTTACTACACGAAATGTTATGTTTCTGATGTGGACTGGAGTCAAAACGGATCAGCACCCGGGCGGAGCCAGGCCGGTACGCTATTAATAAGTCTGATAATACTGAAGGAAAACATTTTTCTGAAACCCATATATTGTTAACGTTTTTATAGGAAATATCAGATGTACATAAAGCCTAGCGTTGGTTGTCACCAACCCAAAATGTAAAGGGTGTAACGACATATATATTTTTTTAAACATTTTTCATTCTTGTATACCGAAAGTCGCTAGGCACAAAATCGGGGTTCTTCTTTAAAAATCCAACAAAAGAGCGTATTTGTAAAATACACAACCACAATCACAAACCAAATTCCCTTAAAAGACATCCGTACTTTCCGTAGAAAGCCAAGCGAGCAATTCCCCGCAAGGAAGCTAATCTACCGATACGAGTAATAACTCTTTGTTCATTTGTTATGTCGAGATGAACCGATCGCTTGAAGCAAATAAACCGGGCTCGCCGGGCGAATAGACAAAGGATACAAGTAAATAGCGGGGCACAAGGCTGACCACATTCTTTCAAGTCATTGCATCTGGCTTGATACTCTGGTACACGGATAAGGCTTCAGGCAAACTGATCACGTTTCACGTTTTCATGTAATAGATCTACAATTTGTCGGTTTTTATGAAAATAATATTGATATTTTTTTACTTTTTTATGTCACATCATCATTTTACTCGTATATGTACTATATTTTCGTAGATATCAAACGTAAGTTAATTATGGCATCATTGTGACGAAGTTTTATATTATATTTTGATGATTTGCTCATTTTCTTTTCCGGTAATGAACCACAGCTTAGGGAAAACTGCAAACAGTGCAGATCATTACAAGACATATAACATTTGAATTCCGCTAACCGGCAATAGACGTAGTGGACTATCATCTAATCGTAGACTCGAATATAAAAAAGTGTCGTGCTTAGCAGCGAGGGAATAAAGGCCAATATACCTACCATTTAATGCAGCCGATTTTATAAAAAATATCTTTTTTGAATGAAATGTCTTCATTTAGATAAGTATAGTTTAGTAATGTTTATATGTTACTATGAACAGCTACTATTAATATTATTTTTTCATTTGAATGGCTTTGCAATAATGTTAAAAACAAGAAATGAAAATTCTATTCTCACTGTTAATGCATTTTATAGCACGTTTGCAAAATCATAAATAATGTTTAGAGTGGTAATTCCTAGCACATAACAATGTACGAGCAATATTAATTAAATCATGTGTTTCGTTCTTTTTCGAATTTGAATAATTAAAAACATTTACTGTTATTGTAAAATTGAATAATTGTTATGGTTTAAATTCTGTTCAACAATTATTCGTAAAATAAAATAAACAAACGTTTTGTTTGAAAGTAGGCTGAATCAGTCGGTTCGCGGTAAACTGCGAGGCCGGCGGGAAATTGTAAATCCAATAAACCGCCAACCCAATACTAAGTGGTAAAAATAAAACGCAAAACACACATCGGGATCACAAACACTCTCATCTATCCACTACGTTGCGTCTTTCACACAAGATTAACGCTCAATTCTAAAGGTAAACGCCGTTTCAAAAGCTATAAATTTCTCGACTCGGCTCGTTTCGCCCGCGAGAACGCACAAATTTATCGGAAATTAGTATCTACTACAAACTCAACCCGAATGAATAGAGATGACGTTTGTGTGGCCTCAGCAGAATTTCTATTAGCCCCTATTAGCTGTTTATATGGTTCGCGAAAAACCCCCCTAAACACGGGCCACTTAGGTATATTTTAGCAGGACACAAATTCTATATTTCATACACAGTGCTTCGATGAATCCCCCTTTTTAAAAGGAGTTAATTAATATTATTCGTTGGCACGCACGTTGGTGATACTACAACGCTTGAATAACGTGAGTTTGAATTCTAAGTTGAGAACACTTTTGATATCAAAAATCTCGAATGCTTATACACTAGGATATCAAACCGACCACAATACGCCTTATGGCAAGTACACTGCAATCCAAACAGTATTCAGCAACAAAAAATATTAACCGAAGTTCAAAACATTTTGGTCTTATGCTGGATATCCCACCATATTGTTACGGTGGTGCTATCCGCGTGTTCCAAAAAACATTTTATATCGCTGGTGGCTATTAAGAGTTGTTTATAAGCCCGTGAATTAATTAATTTACCGTGAATTCATTCCAGAATTATTTAACTTGTGGCTGCATGTATGAACTGTGATCCATAACGTTCTTCGTTAGTACCCAGGTTGATCCATCAATTAAAAATATTTTAGAAGTTAATAGACTAGAGACCTATCATATCTTAGGGCGGAATTTAGTTCGAACAAAAATCGGTGACAATTAGTACATAACAAAGTACCGTATGTTGGCACTGATGGCGTCTTCGCCTATTATACTAATGAACATAAAGTTCATAAAATTGACCTGTCTACACCGCGAAAAGTGGGTAAGGGCCCAAGCCCACCGATTACATATAAAAAACAGCAGGGTAAATGCACTGTTGTGTTTCAGTTTTAAGGGCATTGTAGCCAGAGTAATTACTGGACATAATGAGACTTAACATCTTATGTCTCAGACAGTGGGATGCTAAGCATTGCTTCGTAATGCATGTATTATTTGATGAACGGTCATATCGCTTATCACCAATACCAATGGCATGCACGACACGCCATTCACTGCAATCACAACTGCAATAAAAAAAACAGTCCTTCGGTGATACTAAATATATATGATACATTTACTATCGGTTTATGCGGCTTATAATCGTTGTAATTATATTAGCCTGTCACAAGAGCTATTTGAATAATGATTCGACGTATTTCATTTCTACCATATATTTCTAACTACTAACTTTAAGACAAAGTGATTTGTATTTAGCAACAGCATACTTAACGCAAAGATTTGCAACAAACTTGAAATTCCGTCCGTAAATCAAATTAAGGAGGAAACGTCTACTTATAAATATATCAAGGAAGTTCACAAGAAATACTTGATAATATCATTATACCCAATTTCATTAATTTAGTACGAAAATTACTTGTAACAAATTCAATTAGAGTTCACTGAGTACCGAAATTCTCTCACCGTTTTTGTATGCTATTTGCAGTACCAAAGTATTTCCAAGAATAAATATTGATGTGTATAATGTAATGATTTTGTAAGATCCCATTCCATACATGAATAATCAAAGCAAAGATTTTGTCTACTGGAAATTCAATTTCGAATAATAGGTACGGCAATAAAACTGATTCCAATTTCTTGCGAAAATAATTTCTTGTATAAAAGTGTTTCCGAATATCGAAAAGCCGGCAATTTGGCTGTCTCTGTTGGGTAACGGCATATGAGTTATAAAATATACACAAGCAACTGTGACCGCGTAGGTCGCGCAGTTATAATGTATTATTGCAAAGCATAGGTCTTGGATTTCAATCCCGGGTCGAGCAAAGGGTTTTAGAATTTCTATTTAATATCAGCCCAGAGTTAGCAATTTGGCCTGATATGATGACAGGATAACGCCTTAACACATCGTGGGACGGAACACTCAAGGCTTAACGCTGTATAGCACCTTTGTCTATACTTTCGCGGAAAAAGGCATGAGTTTGTATATGTATGTATGTATAAGTATTCCAGAAGGATGCTGTGCGTATACAATTCCGAGATATCAGCTATCTAAATAGCACATACATTTTATTATCATTTTGTCGTGCCAACATTAAAAAATGAGTCATACGAAAACCTTATTCATGGTATATATGATTAAAATCGACGCTTAAAAATTAAAGGTTTACGAAAATTTTATCTCTCGTATCAATCTGTCGATGGTATTAAATTCCACCGCGTATCATATTAACAAAATAATGTTATTCGCCACAAAAAATAACGCTGCAGGCTTTTATACGTTCAAAACAGTACCTATGTTAATTGCGTTATAGAAATGACTCGCTACGACTCTTGCAGGTAAAAATATAAGGAATTAAAATACAGTTCAAATTGTTTCATATTTAATTATTTTGTATACTGGAAAGCCTAGTGGCTAAAAAACACCTAAAGTAAGAACAGAACGTAAATCTGATAGTGAAGGATATCTGACAAACTCACCCACCAAACGAAACGCAACAGCAAATCTGTTACTTCCCGACGGTTTTGTGTAAGACAGTGATACAATACAGGTCCAGCCGACCTATTTGTATTGTAGCTTTAACGACCTACAGTAAGGCTCCACCTCATACAATTTTGAGACCAAGACAAATTCAAGAATTGTCACAGTATTTTGTTACCAAATTATTTTTTATATAAGCCGCATTTTTAACCAAAGTTATGGATGTTCATGGGCGGCAGTGATCACTTGCCATCAGATGACACGTTGGCTCGTTTGTCCGACCTATTGAATAAAAAAATTGTTAACTCTTTGGTGTGCAATCCTCATTAAGCTAGATACAGTTTTATGACTCTAAAACTACAAAACATATATATTAGTTTTTCAAAAACACTGAAGTGCTAAACTCGTACTCAAATATAATATATCTAGGCATCTGGGTCAAGCTACAAACTGGATTCTAGAATAAGGTCGCAGAAAGCAAGAAAGATCTCAAATACGATGGAAATACAAGCTCCATTTCATCAAAACGAGTGAAGAGGCCCTGGCATAGGGTGTGTATTTCTACACTTTGATGTATTCCATTAAATTATTACTAGCCATCGTCACTATAGATTGTAAGTAAAGAGATGTGACTAGTACATATAAGTGTTCAGTAAATAAGTTATAATAACCGGGGCAAAAATAGCCTCCTTCCGCAGAGCCACCGTAGAAGAATGGCAAGCCAAACTGGAAAATCCCAGTGCTGGTACTAGATTAGTCGAGGCAGTGCATCCTGTCCTCGACCAATGAATGGACAAGCGCTACGGTGCACTGACTTTCTGCTTGACATAAGTACTGTCTGTTCTTTGGACATTACCCGTGGCGAGTAGCACGGAAAGAGGAGTCCGCCGTGTGTCATGTGACGACACAGCCCAGCATATACTGGTGGAATGTCCATCCTGGGAAAAAAAACGCTACGCTCTCCACGCTACTGTTGGGGACGCCCTTACACTCCCGGCAGTTATTGTCTCAATAGTTGGGAATCGAAGGTCGTGGCAAGCGGTGCTCTCTTTTTGTGAGCGAGTTATGTCACAGAAAGAGAGCGCTGAAAAAGATAGCCATAGAACCGATCCCGTCCGTCGGCAGAGATATCAATGAAGGCGGCGCCAGGTTAATGATGATAATTAGACCTAGCGTCCTAGAAAAGAATTCCATCACGGTATTCCCTCCCTGGGATTACTGGCAGCTTTTGGGGGGCACCTTCACCTAAAAGTAATCCCGAGGCGAACGTCTGAATGGGGGGGGGGGGGGGGGTATGGGCACGCGTACCTGTCGCCCAGTTGTAGACCGAGGGGTACTTTAGAATAGCGAGACGAGCGTGCTATTCGCCTGATGGTAAGCGACCGAAGCGAAGTACCCTGGAGTTCGAACCCGCGACCACCATGTACAAGTTGACAGCCGCGTCTAGTCTGTTTACTGACCACCACGCACTTCAATATGTTAGTAATTTTAAACTAACATATTTATCTTTAATAGCATAATATTTAACATCAATAAAGAAACCTTAAAATGTACCTACTTCAATATTAACTCATTTTTATAAGCCCAAGTTGTGACTATTCATTGAAAACGTTATTATAAGATTTACAAACTTTTTGAAGTATTTTTAATTTCTTTAATTTATTTCGTAATTAGAAAACTATAATTGTAATTTTATTATAATTTATTAAAGACCCTGTCTTTGTGTAATACAAATCGAACTATCTAAAAATAATAATAACTACGATTGCCTCAGGCAAAGTGATATTGGATTTTTCTATACATTATAAGCCTGGAGTTAGAAATGTACGCCCGAGATGGCGATAGGCTCGCCCAATACCACATCGAAAAATACAACGACGAAAAATACAAGGTGAAAAGTGGGTGTCCTGGTTGCAACTCTGCCTACCCCTTCTAGAAAAAAGGCGTGAGTGTATGTATGTGTCACATATGTAACTAGTAATAAAGAATAAATAAATATTCAATCTACCTGTATACATATTTAGACCTTATAGTATAACTTGCCATACAAGCACCGATTACCGAAAATATCTGATATTCATGCCTGACGGGAAATCTTACTATAACGTATGAAGTATAGCGAAGGTAGATATAGACAAGTCTACCAAAATGCGTGATGATTTATTGAACAGACGCCACTGCCAGCTTGTTCACCGTGGTTGCGGGTTCAAATCCACACACATCTGACTTTTCGAGATACGAGTGTATATGTTACTCAGGCAGTGTATATGCGCAATTAATCACTTGGCCCATAACATATATTTTAAGTCAATCACCCCGCACTTTAACGGTGAAGGTAACGTCGGTAGAAAACCTGCATCCCATAGCGATTTGTATACATTTATATGGTATATAAAGTCCGCCAATACGTACTAGGCCAACGTAGTGGACTATATGGCCTAACTACTCAATTATATTCTCCATTGTAGAGAAGGCCCGTTTTCTGCAATGGAACGAACATACATATTTGGGCTGATACAGCAGACCACTCAATGTTAGGGCATTATAATTGCTGCCCTCACTTACTACGAACCTTTGAAAATATATAAATTTACTCATTCTTACTAATATTAAAATTTAAAATGAGTTCGTTTGATGTCACGTCTTGATGCATTAGATTATCAACCCATCATCATGACATTTTCAAAATTCATCATCCGGTGTGTGAAAAAATAGAATACATTTTATGTAAAAAATAGTAAGGAAATAAATAACCGATAGACGGTTGTACGAAAAGAAGGCGTACCAACATTAGTAAATAGCATAATAGTGTTTGAATGGGAGAAATAGGGATTTTGGAGTCAGAAAAGTCAGATGTGAAGAAAAACACTCAGTCCCGGGTTAATTTAAGCAAGCAAGCGAAGTCGCGAACAATATATAGTGAATTATTATTAACTCGGAAATACAAGTAATACCCATAAACATGTAGATGAATGACGACTTAGATCTGAAACGCGTTCTACTCTAAATATGTCTAAATCTGTGTGAGTATAGCTGATGAATTTGCTTAATATTTTATTGTGCGAAACCTGGGACAATGCTATTCCATTTAACTGTTATTCGCAAAATATGCTGTAATTGATCTTTTTTTTGGTACGCTACGTGACCGTTATGACGCATGATAGTATAATAAAAATTACAATACATTCATTTATTAAAGTCAAAAATACAATCAGTACAAAACAAATACAAGTTTAATCTATGAAACAAAATACTAATTAACGAAAATAACATATGATAAATGTTAATATTTTAATCTAGGTATATACAGGATATAGTGTATACAGGATGGCCCAGGTATCAAGCACTCAACTTTCTCTTTTTGGTCGAAACATTTATACTGGTCCATTCAAATAGGACAAACACAGACTAATCCCGGCATACAAAGATACCCGGTAGTACCCTTTCCTATCCGACGATAGAATACTGTTTATCCTTCCACCGCATCCCACAGTTTAATGAGATTGTTGCAACTTCGAATCTTAAGGGAGCATCCATTAATTACGTTAGCTGTTTTTCTTTTAATTTAACGGAACTCCTTCTAACCTATCCTTCTATCCCGGTTAGTTGAGATTTTCGCTATGCTACCATTTATTATAAACTGTGCGGTTCGTTGTTGATTTTTCTTGTTTTGTTTTTTTACAGCAATGAGAATTTTTAATGGAAAAAATGGACAGTCAAGCTACATCATACTAATAGGTTAAGTAATTTAAATTTTTATATTTTATAATAATTTATATTCTTTAAAAAAATCCTGCTGCCTTAGCTAGGATTTTTTTATATATAAATTATTATGACATGTAAAAATTTAAATTACTTAGCCCAATTAATCGCTGGATGCAGGCCGCTTCCAACAGGTTTATGTAGAGATCCTTGGGGGTGACCTATGTTCCGCAGTGGACTTCCCGTGGCTGAGATGATGATGATGATGAAAAAAATGACGTGAAATATTAAACTTTCCCTCCCGCAGCATTTATAATATTTGATGACATTGGACACCTCCTCCCTCCCCTTTTTAGCTAAAGTAATTAACAATTACCCCTTTCTCATACATGTTGCAGAAAGTTGGGCTTATAATTACAACCCGCCGCCGTTCTGATATTAACCCCTTGAGTTCATAATCTAATATAATATGATTAGATTGGAAAATTTAATTAAAGATAGATTTCTAAGCTTGAGAAGTGAATCCAAGGAAATTGATTTAATAGGATACATTCAAATATCAAAAATATTGAATATACTCCACTACAAGACTAATAAGAGGAACAAGACAATTTATATGAAAAAACAGGATATCAGTCAGCACTAGTGTATTCCTGTTTAATCAACCCATGCAAGATTATAAAACCTATACGACCTGGAGTCATTCAAGAAAAAATCTAAACCTTTATAAAGAGCCGACAAGGCATCAAATTTTTTTATTGCTTTAAATTTTCATCACCGGCAATAGCCTTTTACAATCAATATGCTCATTTAGTCATTTAAAAAAAAACTGAAGCAATATCTCGCCGTCGTAAGAAATTACAAATTCAAGATATGATAGAGTTAAGAAATTCTCTCTTATTTCTGCCTAACCCTTGAGGCGTGAGAGTATAAGTGGCTCCACGTGTTTCCTCAATCTTACCCACCCTTCTATACTTCTACAATCCTAACCATCGCTTGAAAAATTAAATGAGCAAGCGTTATTAAGGCGAATGGCAGAGATTACATTTGTATGTCCCTATAGATAATTTTATCCGAATCACATTTACACTTTTAGTTGCAGTACAGGCTCCCTAGCAGTTCAAAATAATTAAAAAATACCAAAATTATATCTTAAATACCAGAGAAAACTCGTATCAAAGTTTCCATGCAAAATCTTAAAATTAGATTCACCACCCCACACACCATGAATTTTTGTTATTTAAACATATGTAATATTTTTATCCATGCTAATATAAAAGCGAAAAAGAAGCAAAACATTAATTACATATAAAACAACCATTTAAAAAAGTCTAGAATTGCTTCTACAAGTACTAAAAACATAACTTCGTTCATAAACGTAGCATAAGTATATCATGTAAAATAGATTCAATATAATTTTCAGCACAAAAACAACATTCGGTCAATAACGTACGCGGTCTCAATAACAAACCTTGGATACGCAAACAGAATGTAATAACAGCAAAAATAAGATTCGTACAAACAAAAGTAAAATTAGCCTCGGCGAGATCATGTTTGGGATACGAAACGTTAAAATAAAGCTCATATCTACGTCGTAACTACGTTATACGATATCGAATGGGGTGACAACCTTCGGAAACCTTCTTAAGGTGCCAATACGGTGGATACGACAATTCTACGTCCCGAATGTCTGTGTTATCATGCGCTACGGGCGCCTACGAAACTGCTACGAATTGGCTACGGGCAATTCACAAATTTCTCTATTCCGTATGTAAGTGAATTTGTTCACGGCATCGAATAGTTTCATTACAAAATATCATTCTCGATATTGAGAATTATTTTTAATAATAACAGCGAAATTATCACGCGCGTTAAATGTATTATATTGCTTAATTGAAAACAATCTCTCGTTATTCCTGATACCCACGACACAAGACTCGATCTTAGTGTGGGGTCAGGACTATGTATGTGACTGTTTAAAAGACTAAAAAAAGCAGGCATTTCTGTAGCACTTTATTTAGAAATCACGCTTAATCCAATAAAGAAAACAAAGCGGAAAAACCTTCGAGTTTTGTATTTATTTTATGTAAACTCGTTGATACACAAGTATTATAAAAGAAATACGAAAACTACGATTTTGTGTAACCCAAAATGTACTAAAATACTGTTTAATCCATAATTCAAATATTTAAGCACGTCGAGGTTATAAAATCAGTGTCAATATTTTTTGTATAATATACAGTCGGCTTTAATTATTATATAGATTCACGCGGGATTGTGTTACAATTTTCAAAAAAATTAACTTTCCGAAGAAATTAAAATGCCACATATTTTAACAATACACGTATTTAACAACGAAGCAAAGTAAAACACCGCCCAAGAATATAAAAACATCACACAGAAACGTTCAATTCCCTGTCTGTTTGTATTGAATGTTTGTTTCTATTAATACAAAATAAAACGTCTACACGAAACCCGCCTACACTAAAAGCAAGATTTATCCTAAATCATGTATTATTACCTTTTCGCTCACAATCCTTCCTTTGTTCACTTCATAATTAAATTTGAGCACTTTTCAAATGTTCGCGCGTTCATTTAATTCATAAATCAACATTTCTTTAAAGTTCAGGAAAGTTTATGTGATGAATGGGAGTAGTGTTTTTTTTTCGTAACTCGTCACTGACAGTAAACATGTGATCACTGCGCAGAGCGTAACATCCGAGCTCGACTAACACCGACAAAGAACAGCGAGCGTGCAGAGGGCGGGAGGAGCCATGCCGACTGGCCCGGCCGCTCGCCGCTCGCCAACTGACGTTGATACACACGACACATCTGCATTTAAGAAGCCGCTATCGTTATGCGACTAATCGATTGGTCCAAGCGAGTCGCACTGTTTTCCCACCCGCTCGCGCATTTCTCTCGCTCATTTCTTGCGCATGCGCTCCACACGATCATTCTCTTTTAAAAGTGACGAAAAGTAAATAAACTCACACGAAATGTTTTTAAGACAACGTAAGATGCAATTGACCTCAGATAATGAATGAGTTACAAAAAGCTTTCGGGTGTTGAAAAAATCCTTGTTTGTGTTGAGCATTTTCGAGTTTAGTTTTTAAGTGGCACTTTATTTGTAAGAAGAGGTTGTTTGGTGTAGGTGCTGGCCAGGGAATACGAAACGTCACTTGTTGCGCGGCGACTTACTTACGGCGATGAAAAGCCACGCACGCTATACCACGCCACTCCTTTCACTCTTGTTATTTTGCTAGTAATTAATTTAAATGTATAAGACTTGCACTAACATACTCGTGCTATTTGCGCATGCTACTTATCAAACACTCTAAGTTAATGCAATGCAACTAAGCCCATTACTTTAGCACTTGCATTAAGAATATTAATAATAAATACTTGCTTCTTAGTGCTTAAATCTTTCATTTCGTTAATTGCAACGTGATTGAAGTGTTTTCGGAGAGGTAATACTGTTGTACGTCAGTTTTAAATTAAATGTATCTACTATACATATGTATTGTTCCTCCCTCTATTTGTATTTATTACATTTAATTCAATTTATTATTTTCTATTTATTCGGTATGTGTTTAATTATTTTTTTACCGCGACGTGCAGTTGTGAATTATGATAACAAATATTTTTAATTTTTGTTACGTCAGTCAGAAACACAAACTTGAACCCGCAGGTCAAATTCCATTTTGTTAAACATTTCATAATGCGAGTGTTGAATTTTTTCTAATTCTTTTAACAAACTTCATAAATGTTTGTGTGATTTTATTTTTGCTTTAGTTTTGGGTTTTACAAAAGTGAAACTTCTTCGTAGTCTACAAAGTAAATCATAAGATACAAATATGTATTTGTTATATTTATTAGCACAATAATCTCCAAGGACCTTAACTTTCAAAGAAATTGGCCACAAATAGTTTTATACAATCACCACAAGAGAAACGCCTCTTAACGTATTTAATCGTAAAATATTGTTACCCACCGCCGCGCCGCTTTGCATGTACTGCATTTATTATTTAACAAAGTTAAATGACTTTGCACAGAATTCGATTATACAATTTTAACCTCATCTTGAAGGAAGCGCTCAAGCCGAGTCACTCGTTATTGTCCGCTTAGTTAGTATGCTAGTCTACTGATAAACTTATTATAATTGTTTAAACACCAATTTGGCTACCGTATTTATGTAATTTCTTTTATTTTCTTTAAAGCCCAATACTTCAAAACTCACATAAAAGTTAACCATGAAATATTTTATAACCTAATTAAAAGTGACACAATTGGAATAAATAAATGCACCCAATCGTCACATACTTACATACATAGTCCTGAACCCACACTAAGGTCAGTTAAGTGGGTGTCAGGAACTACAAGAGGCTCTTTGGTGTCAAAAATGCCTAGACCCAAAACATATATTTGTAGGCCACAACACATTTGTCTCAATACGAGAATCGAACCCGCGGCGTCTCGTTTCACAGCCGGCATCTTATTAACTACGCCACAGCGGTTGTCAAATTTTATTACTACATTTGCCATTTTTTATTTTCGTAAGTTGCGTTTTAAAATTTATAAATTTTATTTGGCGCTTGAAAAATCTGCCCTAAGAGCTTTTGAACTGACAGTGGTCTAATTAATGGAGTTTTTGCTTAGCTGGTAAATCATATTTTTTGAACAAGTTATTATATTTGTTTGACGGTTATTTCGCCATCAAGTGGTCGCCAAAGCTTTATCCGTTGGCTAGCAAGTCGCCGCGGCCAGGGGAAATTGGCTTCAATCCCAGAAAGTGTTACTAAAAGTCCTTCGCACTTCAATCGTCACTTAAAATGTTCACACATAAATATTGACTAGATTCTGCCCCATAATTACAATAAAAAATCAGGAATTAAACGCCGGCACGTCTTGATATTGCTATATTTGATAAATTCATTTTCATGTTTCATGTTTTTATTTGGCGGGAAGTGAGTGCATGGGAGTTTTGGCATGAAGGTTTTAATATTGAGGTTTTATGCAAACACACCCATTATATAATATTATAATATTATATTTGTAATAATTATGAATAATATTTAGAAAATAAAATAAGATAAATACAGTCACTATTAGTATCGTAATAATAATTACGAGTAGGTAATATATACACATAACATTATGTCTGTATAATCTTCTTAATTTCAATAATGACATGGAGGTCTCAATAGTTAAGGCAGTATTGATTTACAAATTGGCTCCGACCTCGTATATTGTGTTCAATTCATAAATCTAGCGACTACATTACATACAGCCTACGTAATATTCCCTCCAACTGTGTTAACCAGGATTAAAAACAAAACGAAAATCCGTAAGTACCTTTTTTGTTCTTATATTATTCCTTTTGTTCCGAATTTCATATTTCCATGTTTAATTTTCTTCTTTCATTTCATACAATGTTCATAAAGTAGTCTGTCAGTCCAAACATTTTCGTTCTCATAAAAGATGAGAATAAGACTTCTTTTCATGTGGAAAATTGTGGTTAGGAATCAATTTTCTTGCGTTATACAATACATAGTATGTACTGTCTATTTCCCTTAAGGTATACATATTTACTCGTAATTAATAGAAATGTTAGTACATGTGACAAACGCGAATAAAGTATTTAGAGCAAATCTCATTATTAAAACAATTTTTAACTTTTAGTTGTATAGTAAAAATTGTTCACCGACATCAGATTAGCATTAGCTTATTAATATTCATTTATTCATTACATTGGCTTTTCCAATAGAGTGTACATTAATATACAAAGGATTATTTAGGTATTAGCTAAAGTAAAATTCAGATTATCTCCAAACTTTTTCACATAAATATTCTATGTTAAAAAACAATAAGGGGTATATTCTAAAAATGTGTTTTAATCTTGAAAAGTCAAATATGTTTTGCCAAATCAGTTTTGTATTATCATGTTTTTTTAAATCGCCAAGTTTGCTAAGTTTTACTAAATCAGATGAAAATGTTTGATTCGCCATTTAATTTTGTGGCGTGCCATGTTACATGCGTAGTTTTAATGATTTTTCTTCTCTGACACGAACATTATTGAAAGTGATGTGAATATTCAGAAAAGTTTTTTTTTAAACTAGTAGAACGATTCGTGTCTATCGAACGTGCTCTACGAGTAAAGGAGTAAATACATTCAGGTGTAATCGTTTCCCATTTGTCAATCGCACCTCCATCATTCAAGCGCAATGGGCAAACCCTGCGTGCTATCGATCTAGATTCTAGACCAATTAACGTGTTCTAAACTCAATTTCTATGGTATAATGTCTTCTAATATCAATAGTATGTAAAGGGTCGCCTAATTGAATAAGATCTTACCTTTCTCAATAAAGAGGGCGTACGTCCAGGAATGTAATAAATACAGGGTGATATAAATAGTAATATAAACATATATAAATAGAGCATATTATAATCGTAAGGATTCGCTTGTTTTAACAATAAAGTTAAGCAACTGTGAAAAACCTATATGCTTGAGATTTCTCCATAAAAAATTTAAAAGTATTAGAAATATAATGACCTCGTTAGGCTAAACGATAAATTCCTGAAAGAGTTGATGTCAAAATTATAAGTCACATTATTCGGCAAAAAGATGTAAATATCAGGAGACGTTTACTTCACGTGATGGCGGAATAAAGGCAGTGCGAAAAAAAATAGAAATGAATAATGCGTCGTCTTTCACACTAGTGTGATAAAGTAATCGAACTAGCAATTAATGGCGTATACATAGTGTATCGAGTAGAGACTATTATCCATCGTCATTTAATTCGGTTATGGCCGCTTTCTATAGTATCAATTTATTGATTAAGTGGCAGCGTTTAGGTGTAGATTCAGAACTGTGGTTCGAATACCCGAAACTAGAATTTATGTCCGATATGACGATGGGTTTGCGCAAACTATATATTTTGGCATGGATAATTTGGTGACCTATTAACAGCACTGGCGACAGTCTGTCAGACACATCTGCCTACCCACTCGTTTGTGATTGAACGTGATTCCAAAATATGTTGACTTATTAGCCTTTACAAAAGAAATACAACGTAATATTGACGGAGGCGTCTGTGTGTCCCGCTGAGCGGCCGGTATGTAGGTACTTGGGTAGGCGGGCTCTTAACATTTAGCCGGGAGCCGTATCAAACGACGCGGAAATTCCCACTTACTCTCTGATTGCCACACTAGGAGGGTTAATGTCATTGTTGATTTGGAATGGCGAATGCGCTCACTAGTGCGGCAATTTTGCGCTTTACGAACAAATAAAAAAAAGAGAAAAAATGAAGTGCCAATTAGGGGTACCTACGATTGTCGGTTGCGTATTTCAATATTTTTCTCGTTGGGAAGGGTTTGCTCTGCATTTATTTGCTTTAATATAAAATGTGGCGAACAGAAACTTTATAACTTTCTATATAAATATTGCGCGATATTTGCTGGAAATATGCGATAAAATATACAATTTAAAATCGACATTTACAGATACTTGTTTGTTGGCGGTTCACGGTTTATGGTTTTGAGTAAAGCCAATATTTGCATGACCCGCAAATACTAGCTCCGGATACAGACTAGTGCATTTATTGGGATAAATAGTAGCCTTCACCACCCTGACGTCCATAAACCAAGGCTTTACAAAAAGTAGAATCGATACGTATTTTACTTTTGGAAACAAAAATAAAATATATACATATTTTCCCATTTATTAATTATTTTTTGTTGGATTGAATGGCGAGACTGCCATGCCGTTCACCTGATGCGATACGACCGCTCATGAACAGTATTAAAACCAAACAACACCTTCAATTACAAAGCAATGCTGGGAATTCCACTGCGCTCGACATCCTGAGACATAAGATGTTAAGTCTTAATATGTCCAGTAACTTACTCTAGCTGCAATGTCCTTCAAACCGAATCATAACAGTGCATTTACACTGCTGTTTGGTGGGAAAAATAGACATTGCAGTGATACTTACCCAGGTGACCTCTCACATATGAGAGACCTACTACCAAAATTGACCTTATAACATTTCAAAATTATTTCATATAAGACGAGTATTATTGGTTGCTTTTAACTTTACGATATTTCGAAGACATCACTATTCTCACAGTCTGGGAACGAATTGCAAAATTAAATTAGTTTAAATATGTATACATTCGTATAAACATAAGAAACTGTTATTGTTATATACCGTTAATTTAGCAGGCGTTTCTCGATTGGAATATCACGAACACATGTACAATACACACAGCAGGAGTGTCGTAGTATGTAATGTCCATGGCCTTGTTTCCACGTATTGACTAATTAAAGGCACCGAGCTTACGTGTAATCATGGAGGAAACTCGATTGCATTTATTCCTATAGACGTAATTATATTCAGGGTATAAAAAGACTGCTACAGAAAACGAAGCCGGGTGGTAGTTTTAATGATTAGAGACAAAGCAACAAAACAAATTGCAAGGAATAGCGACGATATTTTATTGTTATTTTTTTTCCTATCCTTCTAATTGGGTGGTAAGTACATATTTTTTCCTAAATTAATAGTGTACATCATTTTATTTTTAAATACGATGGTACGCAAACGCTTAAATTATTATTTTAGCAAAAACTGTGGATTTACCACTCAAACAAGCCCAAACACGATAATATATAAAAACCAAAAAAAAATTGTCGGTTTTCTTGGCGAATTTTTTAGTTGCATTGTGTTGGTAGTTACTAAAACTACCACCCGGCTTCGTTTTCGGTAGTGGTCTTGATATATATACCCTGTATAATATATCAGTTAAAACGTAATGCATGCCTGCGTTGTCGATAATTGTATTTTTATACTTCCATCATGTGAGGTTCTAGTAACTTAGTTATATCACGATCAACAAGATACCTACAGCTTCCCAAGTGTGATATTATTCGAGACCATGCCGGACATAAACCCTAAAAACAGGCCAAATATATCTTAATTTAAACCAATAACTGTTTCGAAGATCAACACTAGATTTAAACCAAAGACCTGATGATTCCCGTTGTAACATTGATAAAATAAGCTAAATTAAACAACCTTGAAATTATTTTCATAATCTAGGCTAGATACCTACTGACAGCCTCAGATAAATGTCAATAAGAAAATTGGTTTATTTTCTATTTCAGGTATTATAAATAAATTAACATCTGACAAAGACAGACTGTTACATAACTTCGATACCCAGTCCTTTCATACCAATAAAATTATATCTAATAATTTTAGTAAATAAATTTCGAGAATTAAAGCTAACAAGCTGTAGTGTTGTAATAAGGCAATCATAACAATGTAGGGGTAGTCAATAAGTTAAACTACCAATGGCACGATACAAGCCAACGACCGTCAGAGCGAGCATTGTCTTAAGTGGGGCGCACCGGAAGACGCAATGTAGGTCCCCTATAAGTATTAATATAAATATAGGGGCTTATTTTTAATGGATGTAAATAGATAGATTGTAAAAAAAAGCCATAGAGTTGATATGCTAATATGTTATGTCTTTCATATGAGACAATATGTACAAATAAAAAAATTATCGAGCCACGCTGTTGACAGTCATGGCTCAGCATGAATGAGCAGGCTTGTCTGTGGCGGTACCGCTGTCTTATATACGTACGTATGGTGAGTGTGATTGCCGGATGCCCAATACTCCTTTCTCCTTCCTATCGTTTTTCCTTCCCGCTTCACTCCTGATTTAATGGGCTGGCAACATATCTATATTACAAGAATTGTGAATGTTCATGAGCTGTAGTGATCATTTACTATCAGACGACTTGTTTGCTCGTCTATTGATTATTTTATATAAATAAATATTCGTACCGTTGTCTTCTATTAAAATGCAATGCACCTATAAATCCCGATGGTTTGGGCTGTTGATGGAAATATACCCTTAGTACATGGACCATCTTCGAAGCTAATGTACTATATCATCCCATAAATAACTATCCATCGCTGAACACTGGACTCCTCAACAAGGGAAATTTATTAGAAGGGCTAAGGCCATAGTTCACCATGTTAACTCAATGTGGGTTAGACTTGACATACCATAGAAAATATTGTTAAGACATCTTTGGTATCCTTCACTTAAGCTGTTCCTTCACCATTTGAGGCTACACAACAAAACAATAGTTTAATTAAAAAATAATGAAAGTAATCCAAAAACCTAGAATCAGTAATGATCGTACAGCACGCACAGCGCACAACGCTGTCATTACGAACGTGTAAACATCAAACAATAAAGGCAAGACGATCCACCGCAAACGATTGTTTACAATGCGCCATAAACTAAACACTACTTAAGCTGACAGTTCCTTGTCATCCAGATGCTTTAACTTGATTAATAGACGATTTGGAAGCGGTCTGATTAATACACAAATACCAGATGTGTACTCTGGTATTGGCGGGGGATATGCCCACGGATAATCGCATTGTCATTTTATAGATATTAGATTTTGCCTTATTATATGATTATTTACCCATGTAAATAATGGAATACATATTTCAAGCAGTGGTATAGCCACGCTGTTGTTATAATTTAATATGAATTGGATTGTCCCTGGCAGTACCGCTGCCTCACAGAAATTTTTTTTTATTACTGTAAATGGCGAGATGAGCATGTTGTTTGCCTAATGGTAAACGATACGACCGCTCATGAACAGTATCAAAACCAAACAACAACTTGAATTACAAAGCAAGGCATTCCACTGCGCTCGCCATCCTGAGACATAAGATGTTGTCTTAATATGTCCCGTAGTTGCTCTGGCTATTGGCAATGTCCTTCAATCCGAAACAACAGTGCATTTAAACTGCTGTTTCACGGGAGAAACAGACATTGCGGTGGTACTTACCCAGGCGGCCTCTCACATATGAGAGACTTACCACCAGTCTCCCAACATTACCACCAAGATTGACGTAAAGCGATAGCTTTGCTGTCATATTTCTTTCGGTGAGTGAGATTGCCGGATGCCCAATAATGCCCCTTTCCTCTTCTCGACCTGTTTCCTTTCCGGCTCCCCTCTCGATTAAATAGTCCAGCAACATATCCATAATCCCAGCGTTGTGGGCAGTGATAACTTACCATCAGGTGATCCGTTTGCTTGTTTGCCGGACCTATTGACTTTATAAGAAGTGATAAAAAATGCAGTGCTGGCGGAAGATCAATAGGTGAAGGGCTTGGATATTTTTTACCCCCTTCGCAGACGCTTTGACCATCAATCGACCTTGTGTAACGCTGTGTCTGTTCACTTATTTTAGGTAATGTTCTACATAGTTTTGATTGTAAACTAAATAACCAAAAGGAATACCTTATACTCAAAATGTACGCAATTGCACTAACAGACAAAGAAATTCCTCTACTCATGTTTCAAAATGAAATAAATACAAGTAGCTAACCTACATTCGCTATCAACACGCTATGAGATAGCATCAATAATATTTCGGTTCTATTTTATCTTATATGGTCTGTCCGGAATGCGAATTAGATAGTCAATGGATTAAGACCCCCTTGGGTATAACTGATTACGCCCCAAAAATGATAAGCGCCGAACCATTCAAAACCCGTAACATCTTAATCACGCTCAAACAAAGCGTTTCAACGGTCTATGATTGATTCAAATGCTATCGTCATAGCGAACAGCGCGATGACTATTCACAGGCAATTTATGCGCTCTCAGACAATTTTGAGAATATATCTTACTATTTACCAACATGGTATACTATACAATCTCTTTAGGTATCGATTGTTGCGTCCCTTTCCAACGGCTTTAGTATTCAGTTTGAGAGACGAAGACAAAACATTCAACAACTAAGATAGGTTTATAAATTGTCTATGAATAGTAAACATTTGTGTTATTTCAAATAATTAAATAATATTTTATGATCAGTTAGGCATGATGTTAATAATTCATCGGGGTTTGATTTAAATTACTATTTTTTAAATCCCGAGATCCGTATTCACTTAGCAGTATATGTAGTATACGTAACTCCAGTTTAAAAACGCTCGAATAGAGAACCTCCTCCTTTTTTTGAAGTCGATTAAATATCAAAAATCCTGTATCTAAATTAATGGCTTGATGTATGTACTTCGTAAAAGCGAAAACCACAAAGTATATAAAAATTTACGCCCAAAATTAAGTTTAAAATATAAATACAAGTATATTTAATAACGGGACTTCATGGTCGGTAACTGACGGATTTTCAAACTGTTTTTCAAAGAAATTCTGTGTGTGAATATCGCACTTTGGTGCCTGACATGGCTTTATACATAGGTTATTGAATTGAGGTGAAATTATAAATGAAAAATAATTCATGATTTTAATAACATATTTTTTATATTTTTATGGTAGTATACATTTTTGCTTTGATGTTCTTTATATTATAATAATCGATGCTAATACACTTAACGAATATTATTCTAAACCTTTATTAAGTCCGCGCAAGATGACTTTAAGTGATAATATGATATATTATGAAATGTTAGAATGATTTTCAATTTGACTACCAGCTGCTTGTCTGACTTCATCTCAATATTGAAATAAATTACTTACGCATTTTATCGCGGATTTGGTTTTATTTTTACATTTTTAACTTCTCGACGCGGCGTTTCGATTACTTTACAGCTTTCGTGGACACGGTGCGTAGTATTTTCCGACGTATTATTTTGGACATCCGGACATTATTGTTTCAATGTTTAACATTCACGTAAATCTAATAAACCATTATTCATCTCTATATTAATCACACTAAACGTAATTCGCATCAGTCGCAATAATATCACCATAACAACACTTAAAAATAACTCAATATTAATTAACCTTCTAATCTTACAATTCCATATTAAACACAAAACAAAGTCAATTTATATATATTAATGAAACAATACGCAGACACAATGAATAGAACAATATTGTAGGGAGGCACTAATGAAATGTAGCGCGGGGCGCGTGGAGCCAATGTACCGAAACAAACGCACCAACTTCCTACGACAAAATATCGATAGCACAAATAAAAAGATGTTTGTCGCCGCTCCCACCGCTCCCCGCCGATAGACTTACATATAACTAAATACAAGTATATATCGTGATTAGTCGTATTGTGAACTATTTAATTATGTCTATCAGCCATCATATTACATTATATTGGAAATTTTTTTTCCATGGTACCTCATTGAATACAAGACTTCACAGTTTACAGTTAATTACTGTTGTAAAACCAATTGCACAATTACCCATATAGTTAGGGAATTAATACACTATATAAAAATCAAATAATATACGTATATAAGCAATTTCCTGCCCTGTAGATAAAATGATATAAGTAGATGAGAGATAAGTAGATGAGCAATTTATTGCCGATTTCGTTATCCATTGCCCAAAAAAATCGATGAATTTGCTTCAATTATACTTATTTTATTATTTCTTCAAACGTAGGGAACAAAACTGTTTCAACAATTGCGAGATAAAATCAACAAAATAATGTCGAGATATCTTAATAGTGTATCTAGGACAACAATGTCTAAGATTCAGGTACCGTCGGCGCCATATTAACAGTACGAGTCTAAGCTATAAAGGTATATCAATGATAGTAATCTCGTCTTACCTTCCCTTCAAAACCGCCTACCAACTCCTTGGATATAAAACACTATTACAAAGCACACAAACTCAAACCTGTCGATAATATCGAAATCAATGTACCGATTTATATAATCCCTTCCTGTTGTTACTATTACGAGCTTTGTTCCAGACCAGCATAAATTTAATTGAAATTCTATAGTCTGATAGGACGTTGCTAAAGAAGCCCTTAATCTTATAATCCAATTAACAGTCTAAAATAATTAACGAACAAAAACAGAAGGGTTGGGCCGCCGCCGTAATAAGCAGAGAATTCAAACGTGAGACAGAACAAAGATTTAAGGAACAGTTTCACACAAAGAGCCGAGCAGTCGACTCAACTTTTACTCGGCAGTGAGCAAAAATCAAATGCGACATGGAAAGTTGGGACAACCGGCTTCAACCATTTCAATAGTTCTTTCAATCGATGCAAAAGTATGGTTTCAGAGGCTTTGCGTGTGAATGGAGTTATATAAAATCTCAGCACAATGGCTAACATTGTTGCACGTTAATCAAACGATTGTATTTTAACATGGCGTGGCAGCAAAGCTCCGAGGAATATCTTTATTAAAATAGTATGTAAAAATTGCTTTTGTTCCATATTGAGTTTTATTAAATACGTGAGACGTGTACAGTTTCTACGCCATTGATATTATACACAAAACAATTCAAGATGAATATCAACCCATATAGTTACATCTAATTTTTGCATAGAACCTGTACTATATATACATTGTACACAACCAATATTAAATATAAATAACCATTGGTATCGAACAATATTCTTATATTTAAAACTATGCATACACGTGACGTTTTTAGCAGCTTTTAAAATAAAACAGCACAGCTTAAAAGACTGAAATATGCAATTGACTTTCGATGCATTTTTAGGATACGAATATTCTTTTGTTCATACTGAAATTCTATGTTCATTATACCGACATTAATTCCCATGTCTGAATTGATTTGCCGAAAATCTGTATTCAGAGGTATTCATGAAATAACAGGGAACTTCAATAAAGCGAACGATGTAAAGATGATATTGTGTAGGTATAGGCATCGTATACTGTTACGTAACACCAGGCGGCCTGATGAGGAGGGACGTATTTTGCCAAAAAGGAATTGCGCACACTTGGTGCTGTGCTCAAAGTTTTCATTGTTACATCTTAACTTATGCAATATAGCGTCTGCTTCTTTAATACTTTGCAAGACGCTCGATTACGTTTAACGGCGCTGTTCGGATGAATTTTCTTATTTACTGTAAGCTGGCAGAAAATCGGATGCTGCCATTCTTATACGGAGCTATTTCACACTAGACGTGATCTCAGTTCTTTGTAACACCCACATTTAAACCCTTTGAACGTCAAATACGGGATACGACTTCTATCGACATTACCTTCGGAAGAGCCCGCTCTGAAATGTGAGGATGTAAGTTCACTACTATTTATATTATTTCAATTTGTTTCCAATGTATAAACAACAGCTAATTTTGTTAAATAAGTACTAGTTAAAGCGCCTTTTTTATTCTTGCTTATTTCTCTATATTGCTACTGACAAAATGGAGTTAATTGGAGCCCAATTTATTTTAAAAATATAATAATCAAAAGAAACAAAAACAAAGTCTTCCTCTGGAATTGCCAGTCACCAAATACGAGTATATAGGGTATATCAAGAGTACTACTACGAAAACGAAGCCGGGTGATAGTTTTGGTGACTTCAGACACAATGCAAATAAACATTTCGCAAAGAAACGTGACATTTTTTGTGACATTTTAAATATCATCGTGTTTGGGTGGTAAATACGAACAATAGTTTTTGCTAAAATAATAACTTATACCCTTGCGTACCATAGAGTCTTTAAAAATAAAATGATGTATATACATGGTGTATATAAATTGCTTTGGTATGCAGGTTTCTTCGCCATATTTTCTTTCACAGTAGTAGTGTGCAATAGTAAATAGTACACCTAGCGTAAATAATTTAATATAACACATTTAATTACAGAGTTGCTACAGGGATTAAGTTGAAAAACCATTGATATACATTTATAATTTTTTTACAAGTCTATTAACACTATGTATCCAGTTTTGATGTAATCTTTAGATATGATACGGAAAACTTTCCTGCCGTTTTTACAATCCTTGTTCTACAATTATAAGTAAGGCCAGGGTGGCATATTCCGTCTATGAGGCGTAACCTCCTACTTCCAATTAAATACAGTACATTCAAATTACAGCTTTGAGAGTTGGCATGTTAGGAAAGCTTATGAAAAGCTTTTCTGCTTATAATATGCCACCCTGACCTTACTTTGTATTTTATTATTATGCATTTTTTTATAAACTAACCTAACCTAACCCAACAGTCGTTCAAAAACCAATATCAATACATTACTTTAACCATCAAAAGTCTACCCAACAATTGATCCTTTCAAACACTTTTGCCTATCACGATTGTGAGCCCAACGGGTTGCCAGAAGCGGCGAGTATATTGCGGCCCTTAAAAATACCGTAAGCCTCTAGTGCACCTCTATAAAAAAATGATTTAATCCGACAATAAATCCATCATGTATTGTACGTAAAAGGCATTGTTCGCGCGGTTGTAGCTCGCACTTTTACGGGCTGTTATTGATGACGCAGACATCGCTTCCATATCGATCTAATATCAATAACCCATCGACAAAAAGCCCCTTCGTAACCATGGGATAGATTATTTTAAATTTAGCCAATACATGGGAGTGGTCACTTCGTGTTATCCGCCCTATTATGTATGGTGTTGCTATTGCTATTCAGAAATAACGTAATATAACTTCTCTTTATAACTAGCTGTGGTATAGATCAACGTAGTGATAGTATAAATAGAGTATATACATTATTCATCATCAGGTTTAATTGTGTTTAATACTAGCGGTCCAACCCGGCTTCGCCGGGGTGCTTCTAAATCCAGTCGATATCAGTTATTAAAATTTAAACTTACATGATAAACTCAATGTGAATGCTGTTCTCTCTTTCCCGCCCGTACCGTTATATCTCGTCTTATCGCGTCTCATTCTGCCCCATGATGTGATGTGATCTAATCCTGTTCTATCCCAACCCTTTAAGTTTGAAAGAATAACAATTACATTTATCTCTTAGGCTCATCCTACGTGAACACTATATTTTTCGGGATTAAAAGTACCCTATGTATTAATTGAATGTGTCAGCTACTCCTGATATAAGCGAAATCGATTAATATTTTTCAGAGTTCAGGGCGCTCCAAGGCGCAGACAAACATATAAAATTTTATAAAACATTGTTTTGTGTTCTATTACACTCATAAAGTGTAACTTTAGTCTCATGCACAATAATAGTTTTTCTCATATATATTGCCAGTACAGATATATCAGTTTCAAAAATATTAATATGTATAGACGACCGGTGAGCGATTAAGCTCGTTTTGTTTACAATACCAGCACAAAAATTTCCCTACCATACATGCATGTTTCATACGAGAACGTTGCAGGCCAACAATAGAGATAGAGATAACACTTTTATTTTGTATATTCTATTTAGCCCTGTATAGGCACGAGAAGAATAATTTTACTAACATATAGAACTAATTAAAAATACGTAAACAAAAATAGTTTTCAAAATTCCCGCTAAAACCCTCCCGCTCCAACCTGTCACGTGACTATAATCCACGTCAGCGATCGCTAACAGAGACTTGCTTTCTATCAAAATGAACTAAGTTTTTGATCTTGCCGCCCGTTCAATGACGTCAGCGCGCTCCGATCGCTGATTTCAGTCACGTGATAATGCGTATTGAATAAAACATTTTAAAATATTTTTATTTGATTAATTACGAACAATAAGGTTCTGAAAATAATAGAATACGTTTTAAAATACTGTTTTACAGTAAAGTGTACAAAATAAATTAACGTAAAATTGTGTTATGAGTCAACATCCTCTATTAGTGATATTTGAAAGTCCATAGGAAACATGAAATTTGACTGTCAAAATGTTGTAATAATGGTAAGTCAAAAATTATAATTGAGAATCGAAAATAACAAATATTTTACTGTTTATCTAGGTAATACCCAAAACGTTAGAGCATCTAAAAGCTTCCTGTTCGGTCTGAATGATTACTAGCATTGACAACAACCGGAATCAATAGATTTCGGATAATAAGCGTGGTCGATACCATCCGGAATTCTAGCCCATCGACCTCAGTCTTACGCGCTGTTACCCAACACCATAAATAATTTCGCCACATCCTATTGGTAAACTACGATAATATATCAATTTAAATAATTCGAAATTTGAATTTGATTCAAACGAATGCAGACACTGTCATTCTGGCCTATGGAAAACTTATTAAATTGATATTGGTCACAAACAACAACAGAAAATTTAACCAAGTGCTGGCATAAAAATACATTGTCAAATTTTAAAATGCTTATTTAATGTAATATTTTAAATATCGACCACAATGAAATCTAAAAATTATTTTGTAATTCCTTCTTTATTTTTTTTAATCTTGTAGGTTATTTAATAAAAATTACTGGCAGTCAATAATATTGCAGTATTTTCATTCTGCTTTATTTTACAGTATAACGGTGGTAAAAACGAGTAAACAATCTTATATACTCCATCAACTCCGAAACTCGCTCGAGGGACTGCGGTTTATATTGCGTTTATTAATCGAAAAACTGGGTCAATTTGTGTACCGGGCTCGCATGGGAAAATAACGACAGATGGCGAGACTAATATGCCCCTCTTTTCGTGTTCAATCTTAATTGTTAGCTCAGATTCTCAATTCATAAAACACTTTGTTGAATGCCGAAAGCGACTAGTCACTTTTTTACGAATTAACTCAGCAACCGTTTTGCATTAAAAATGAAACCTCATAGTTCCATAATAACTTATGGAATTTTCCCGTTATAATGGTGGCCAGATTTCAAGAAAATTAGAGGCTATCTTAAGATTTGCAGTTATTTATGCACTCACTGCATGCTAAGAGACATTTAATGACAATCAAATTATTACTCAGTGAAGATTTTATGAAGATGATCTTAGCATAGAGGAATAATTTAATTGACACGAAACGTCTTTGAGACTCTTGGCGCTACGAGAGAGTGAGAGTTTGACAAACTAACCAAAGTGAACTTACGTTTTATGTACACCAAAAGCGCCAATACCATATTGTGAGACAAAAGCCATGGTCATTACCTATTTACCAAAAATCGTTATCGGATATCACAGCGGGACACCTGTGACGTCATTACCAAAATCGAATGATGTTGGTCCAACGATAGGGTTACCAACGCTATTTATTTAACTATCTACAAAACTTCAAAGAAACATATCAAAACTATTGCATCGTTTTATATTCAAATGACAGGTTACAATAATAGAGTCGCATATACTGATATGAAATACATCACCACACTGTTTTTCGATACGTTTTTTGCATTTCCCAAGATCGAGATTGCTTAAAACAATAATACTGCTCATAGTGTGTACATTATGTACATATTCTTTAAATCATAACTTTATATAACTATTCCTGTTTGGAGTTATCAGCAAAATACACTACGACATTAAAACCGCTTTCATATTTCTCACCGACTTCCGTCACTTTCCAGAGCCATGTAATCTTAATAGGGAATATGCATGCCATTTTTTTATATTTTTAATCGATTCTGTATGTTATTACATTACCAGAAAAAAATATAAGGCTTTATAAATATCAATCAAAAAAGTACAAAAAAATAATAAAAACTGCTGTCAGTTTTGAAGCATTTAAACGCCATTATGGCGCGACCTCGCTGTGACGTCAGAGTCTACTATGTCAGCAACGTAGTATTTGGATTAAGCTTCTTTCATTAATTGCTACATAACTGTATTTCGTCACAAAATAATCTATTTTTTTTTATAATACAACGAAAACACAACATAACTCTTAACAAACGTAAAACAATACACCCAACAAGCTAAAACTTCATAAGATAGTGTACTCTGTCGTCACTTTCCTTTTCAAACGTTTCGAAAAAATTGCGCGGCAATTTTGAAATGTCATTTTTTAAGTATTTTTTTACCGATTTAGAGTTAATGAATTTAAAAAAATATCTTATTGATATATCTCTATATCAATAAAGATTACAACAAAAAATATTTGACTTAATTTGGAGTCTCGTGCATATTCCCTATTACCGCAATATTTACTTAAGTTTGGATATTTCCAGACGCGGCAGTGACTCATTCTGATCTAATATACCGGTAAATATATTGGCACGCTTATTCTCCAATAATGAAAGAAATAAATAAATATGGCCTTACTACTCTCAATCGTACTCTCGATTGTAGAGTAGGCCCGCGCCCTGCAGTGGAACGTATATGGGCTGATACAGAGACAGAGAGATTCTCCAATAATACCTAGATATATAAAATTACAATGTTGCCAACCCTAGTCCACAGTACCGGACATACGAGTACTGTGTAATGAATTGTTGAATCAAAGAGTACACGCGCACATGGACAGTAACACGATAGATGTAATGTGACAGGCCGCATCATTGTGACGTCATTAGTGCAGCACATCACTTCGGAATGCCCTGTGACCTACTCCGAATTCAGTTATAACCATACACGACACATTATTTCGTCCTTGTTGGCAACGTTATCGACTAGTGTAATAACATACTATGGGTGTTTTTCAAAAACAACTGGTTCTAATCCTCGCTAGGCATATTATTTATCAGCATTCTAAGTATGCAGTATTAGTTTTCATCAAAATCGAGCTCGTGACTTCTTTCAGCATTTTTTACTATTCCTCATAGTTTTGGATTTGACCACGCCCACTTGAAAAAAACAACTTGTATATTGCAAAGACTTAACAAGAACGAGATGTTAATCATTGGTAAAATTTCATTCATCACTATAGGCGTTTACAAAAACACCGTCCATTAACTCGAAAACCGTGGCATACATTATTTACAAACTAAATACAAACGTATGAACGCGTGAAACGAAAATAAATAAAAAGGTGATGAAGTCAATTTGTACTAAAGTGGGAGTGATTTCAATGACTATTGGAAAACTACTGGTGGAAACCAACGAGTAGTTTTTGTTTTGACATTACTAATGACCTATCCTAAAATATCTGCTAGCCTATATTTTAATACCCCTAACAACACACGTAGTAAAGTATCGACCACAACATTTACAGTTCTTAAAAACACAATTTTTTGTCTTACGCGCTTTAGGCTTCATAGGGCCGGTCGTCTTTTACTTCAACGATATAAAAAAAAGGATAGCAACCAATACCGACATGGAATAGGTGTCCAATCTATTGCCCTTACACTATAACCTAACCTAATTATTATTAATGGTAGAAAATGTGCGGACGTAGCGTGTGGCAAATAGAAATAAATGCTACATCAGCTTTATGGGCCAGTAATTTATTATCTAATATGTGTGAAGCGATGCCACGGTCACGAGGTACATAATAAAAGTGTGAAGGGTTATTTTAAATTAATCATCATTTCATCGACTACAACAAAAAGCCCATGGCCAAATGTGTGTTGCCCCCATGGATCGTTTTAGGAAAATGAGAGCATAAATTTGAAGTTGTGTTGGAGTGCGCAGGAGATAGTTTCTTACGCTGTTAACACGACTATCCGTTATCAGCTTGTTATTTAATCTCGGCACCTTAACTACGGTTATACCGCAGTCGAAGAGTTGCCAAAGCTTCGTTCGTTCACTAAGGGAGTGCATAATTAGTAGATGAATTTTGCTTGTTGTCGAAAAATATAGGCTGCAGTCCCTTACACACAATTTTCATACATACATACATTCAAGCCTTTTCCCAGAGGGGGTAAGCATAGTTCCTGCCAGGACACCCAATTTTCGCCCTCCGTGTTGCGTCCCACGATGTGATAGGGGGCGTGTCTATTGTCATATCGGGCACAAATTTCTGGTAATAAATAAAATAATCCAATACCACTTTGCCCAACCCAGGATTCGATCCCGAGATCCCTGCTTTGTAATCGTACCATAGTACAACTGCGCCACAGAGACAGTCAAATATTACTAAATGTAATTTGGTATAAAAATGTAGATTTACAGCTAATGTGTAGTTTATGCATTTTTTATATGTGTAGCTGTAGTCTCATTAGTCAAATGACAGCTGGTTATAATTCATTAGTCCCTAAGCCCCTTTTCAAGCCCTGCTAATGCATTTGTTAAGTTTTTCTATTTAAAAATATCATGTTAGCTACTCAAGCTAAAAGTATGCAAATAATCGTCCCTAAACATCGACGCAAATATGATTGTTGTACATGTATAATGCTTCTTTCCCTTATCGATGTAAGAATTGATATCAATGATAAGCCAATGGATGTAAGAATGATATATTATGATTTTCTGTGACGAAAACCACCTTAAAGACAACGTCTCAACTATTATAGAAATTAATTTCTAATTAATGTTATTTTATAGTTTCACAATCAATCTATTTATATCAAACAAGTAAATTAATTAGACACATATTGAAGCTCTAATTGGAGTAACATAACTTGTTACAGAATAAACGGAATTAATGTTCTATAAATTCATAACAATTATCAGCACAATTTTTAAGGTTTCTGAACAGTATAAACTGTTATATTGAATGGTGTCGAATTAACCGATCATGCCAGAACTTTTCGACTACCAAAGTGATTTAAATTATAAATTATAATTTTCGTATTTCATTCTTCTGTTCTGGTGATCATCTGAAATATCAATTGAATATTTCATTTTATGGAATTGAAATTGATACTCGTTTTGGTATTAATCTGGTTTGATTATAAATAGATCTTCTTAATATAATCACGAAGTGTTTGAAACTCAATAGATATTCGTAACATCATCAACATTATTATCGGAACCCTTGACTGTCAGTTGGTTAAAACGCCATAATATGTTAACCGACTAGGACTGGGTTCGAAGCCCGCATCGGAACAAACATTCATATGACCCACAAATATTTGTATCAGATATCATTATTATGTGGCCAAAAACGGTCCCGTATCCACGACACAAAACAACTCTTTTTTTCACAGTAGTAGAACCCGCACTAGACCAGTATGGGGGACTATATGGTCTAACCACTCTCAATCGTACTCTCGATTGTAGAGGAGGCCCGTGCACTGAGACCTTAATGGGCTAATACAGTACAGAATCATGTTTAAATTCAGTATATTTATTTACCCTAAAACTGACGAATCAAGCAAACCAGGAGCATCACTCCGGTTGCAAGCACAAACATTCCATCGCAAATATGATCATGGCACCATCGAAATGTCAATTACTCGTATGAAAAGTATTAATTTTCGGCACGTTCGGCGCGCGAGTGGCAAGGACGTGACTGCTCGTGGCATACAATAACGATATATGTGTTTTGTAGGTTCGACAAACGTTTAAGCGGCTTTACTTGATTGTCACAGACGCGTTGTCACCGAAAATGTACAGGAATTATGAGTAAAGTATTAAGCATCGTTAAGTTTAACAAAATCTTGCAGAAAGAGATACAACAACACAACTTACCTACCAACGTGTTGGTATTACTCATAAAATATCCTGTAAGTGACGCTTCGACAGGCAATATCATTTATATGATATGTTTATAACGAAGTTTTCATACTACCTTGATAAGAACGTGACTAAAGGTACCTAATAATAAGTGTAGTACAATCCAAATAACATATAAACATAAGTTTCTCAACAGTACTCCCAGTGATATAGGCAGAGATGAAACTAATGCCACTCATTGACCGCCGATTTACATCTCAAATGCGATAGAGATCGCGCCTATCGCCATTTGTACAGAAGACAAATTTGAACCCCTGGAAAAAAAGTATTTTTGAAATGACAGAAATCTACCACCAAATAAAACTTCAATTTTTGAATGTTCTATTTCAACCCCAAAATTATTTGTACGTTGGTACATAAAAACACAGTTCATTAGATTTCAAAATAGACAGTGCGACTTTAATAAGCGTGAAATCCAAATTTCTGTACTGTGGAAAAGAAATTTGTATCTTTGTAGACTGAAAATTATACGAGGAACTGTAGGAATTCAACTTACGGGCCAGTTGCCAACTCTATTCGCAATGCAGAAAAATGAAGTGTAAAAAGCGGTTTGATATAAAAAATATATGCTAATCTGGCAGACAATGTTTATACCGATGCTTGAACGAATCGTGCCAGTAATGAACACGAATAATACTGAATATTTTACCAAAACGAATGAAACTGAACACTGCGGATAAAAACTAAAAATATTGCTGTTTATTTTTATTCTTACAACCGCTTTTTAAAATGTTTCGAAATTAAATTATGTACTAGTCATTATGTACTTTATTTTTATTTTTATTGCAATGAATGGAGAGACTGCCATGTCGTTCACCTGATGCGATACGACCACTTATGAACAGAAGCAAAACCAATCAACACTTGAATTACAAAACAATGCTTGGCATTCCAGTGCGCTTGCCATCCTGAAACATACAACAGTGCATTTACACTGCTGTTTGGCGGAAGAAATGGACATTACGGTGGTAACTATCCAGGCGGCATCTCACATATGATATACCTACCACCTGTACTTATAACTATTTCGTTAAAATCTTGTTGTAATTGTATGACGCGTGCTTACTACTGAAGATTTTTAATGTTCGTTGATACCTATTTCGTTTTTTTAAGTATTATCAATATTGCACACTATTTTAGTTATCATTTCATATCAAAGCGATAATGATATGTATAAGTCCGATTTAAAAATATTAACATATGTTTTAATGGAAATAATCTAAAATACATTTAAATATGTTTCTCAGTGCACAATAATTATCTGCCTAAAGATCTCATTGAAATCCGACAAAGTCCACTTATATTTTATAGAGCAATAAGAGTTCTAGGGAACATAATTTCATTGTAAAATTGGAAACTGCGCGATACATACTTTAAACATTGTTAAGACTTGCGATTAAGTTCCCTGACTGCTTTTAGTTCCCAAGAACTTGTTCAAGGATGGACGTCTTATCTCAAATTATCAAGTAAAACTTTCATCGCATATAATAAAAGCATAGTTAATAGTTAATACAGTTAATTTGCAAATTATTCTGTATCTGTATTTACCCCATATGCTCCACTGCAGGGCATGGAACTCCTCTGCAATCTAGAGTAAGATTGACAGTGGTTAGGCCATACATTCCAGAACACACGAAATTGCCATTATTATTAAAATAAAATTGGGTTTTCGAGATCAACAACGTAAATAAAATGCTGTAGGACTTGCTATGGTGAAGCTATGAATAGGCAAAAAAATAAATAAAATTTAATATAATAATAGTTCTAGACTAAGCTTGTCAAAGTCTCAAAATCTTGTATAAAATACGGTCTGGTTACCTACCATCGCACAATATAAAGAACTCATCTCAATGACCCACACAAAAGTCTCGAGTTTCAGTTTAATAATGTTATATACTTCCAATTAGACAAGGGTAAATAGAGCATAGCTATTACAAATTACGATATAAAGACAAATAGAACCGGTAGATTCAATAGAAAGATACAATATGTAGGCTACCAATAAACAGGACAAATACATAACAAAGCAAACTGAGAACATTCTAATTGAAAAGTTTAGGTCAAATATTGGTACATAGAATTTAAAATACGTATTTAAAATTTTAAATGCATAAAATTTTGTTAAGTGCATTCAAGTATATGCGATATGCGACTACTATGCTTATATATCCCTTTGAAATTATAAAATGGCCAGCGACAGATATACAAAACCTACAAGGAAAAATTACACTAATTACAACATATCGGAAACACCGCTAAGAGCTCGGCACGTGAACGTGGACTAATTGATGTAAATAACCTATGTACATATAAACATATTAAATCGCTACAAATATTTTTAATTCCAAGTCCCAAGATTTAGAGTAACATATTACGGACAACCTCCTTGGCACAGTTGGTTAGACGCCACGCCGGCGGTGAAACGTGAGGCCGTGAGTTCGATCCCCGCACGGAGACAAATATTTGTAGGATCTGCGGGTATTTGTTTCGGGTATAGTTGTTTGAAAGACTTCCGGTCTCGTATTTCCTGATACCTACGACTACGACTAGTAGCTCTCAAATAATACAAGGAAAGAAGAAATAAAATTGATTATAAACATCGACTCCACCAAGTAGCTGCAATAGTACACCAATCGCCTAGGATACAAATATAATTAAAATCCGATAAATTTCCATATTTTTAAATCAAATCTACCAACCGAACCAGAATAACGTGATAAAGTGTACAGGCCATTTACGAAAATAATTATGTCAGGCAGGCAACATGACTTCAAATTCTAAGCAAAATTATTCTGCAACATGTCTGAAGAGTGATGATCCACGTATTCCAACATGTTATGGAATAAGGACAGATAGAAAAACAAACTAACAGATTTCAATTCACATCGACAAGGTTTTGTTTTGATTATTCATAATAGTTAATCCCTCATCGGCGTATTAAGCGCACTATACACCAAAGCCGCCGGCCCGGCGACACAGTCCACCGTCAAACCCGGCGATCTATAATAAAACAATCATGTCGGCGACATGCACCCGTACGTGTTGCCCACCGACATGTTAGCGGCATGTGCTCTGCTCTGTTGCCCGACGACACTCAACTTCATGACATGTCCAGCCGGCGACATGTTGAAAACGAAGTTTTTTTACTTGCAATGAGTGAACCCGCCGACTAGCCCGCAAGCAAAAGTTGTCGACATGTGCCGGTGGGTGGCTCCGTTGTGTAGTACGCTTTATAATTACAAACGAATCCCTAACTCAGGGTAAAGCTAACAACACATTGTCACTCAGCCTCCAACATGAGGTACACTGTCTAGAATTAGAATTAGTTAGTGCTTGTGTTACCTTCAGCTTGTTCTAAACTTTGTTAACAACCAACAACTACCCATCATACGTTCCGCATAAGGTAAGGTAGACAAGAGTTTGCATCAGCATAAATACTTTGTAATACTCTGACCAACTTGTATAATACCAATTTTCGTGTTTCATAAACGTATACAATGTCCACGTGAGACCTTACTATCTTCCTTTATTTCATCGATTCTAATCATTGTCAAAAACTATAGGTAAAGTTTTAAATCACGTTAGATTATAACTGAATGCTTTTTTTTATACTCGGACAACAAAATATAATGAATGAACATGATGGATGAGATGGTTCTCTTTCGTCGGACGACACCGTTATGGCGGCCGTTAAAATCATAGTACATATACCCGGATATATACAGGATAGATCCGACACATCCGGGCATCAGGATTACCGGCTACCCTTTCCTCTTCCTATACTTTTTCCTTCCCGCTCCCTTCCCGTTTGATTGGCTGGCAACACCTCTATGATCCAAGCGTTATGGATGTTCATAGGCGGCAGTGAACATTTTTGAAATTACGTAATCGCACGTATTGAATTATAAAATTAAATGAAAAAAATACGAACACAATTTATTGCTTTGGTCACTTAAATGGATCCCTAAATAAATGCTCTAAAAATGCCATATAGGTGGATACAAATATTCTATATCCAGCAGTTAGCGTCTAGTCATGGTTGGTTTTAGGTATCTGAGATTCGTCCGCTCAGTCTGACGTCTGTCAATACATTGGGTCAGAAATCAGAATTGATTGATCACACTTATACTTGATACTTTACATCTACTACGTCTAATATCTACTTTATTCCATTCATTGCTGGGTTTTTTTATATCAGTCATCAAACAGTTTGAACCACCCACACCGAACCTGTATTATATGCTAAGTAATAAAGCCAAGTATGACCCTGAATAGCACGAGTATATAAATTGGAAACCTCACAAGTAATGACATATTAACTATAAATTAGCATACGAGCGAAATTAAAAACAAAATATTACTTGAAAATGTTTCTAATATAAAGATAGAAACTTAAAGTAAACAAAATCCCATCAAAAACACCCTGTAAAAAAATTCCAAGTCTCGCAGCTCAGGTTTTCTACCGCAAAAAGTTGTGAGATGCATGTAATACCAAGTCGATTAATTTATTTAGTCCTTAAGGGACCTTCTATATAAAGTTATTACGTTAGTTATTACCATATCAATATTAAAAAATCTTTACGTTTTAAATAAATAGATCGACTTGGCCATCGCATGAAAACATAATGTATCGTACAATTTGTACATAATGCTGCTGGCCAAGTCGATCTATTTATTTAAAACGTAAAGAATTTTTAATATTGATATGGTAATAACTAACGTAATAACTTTATATAGAAGGTCCCTTAAGGACTAAATAAATTAATCGACTTGGTATTACATGCATCTCACAACTTTTTGCGGTAGAAAACCTGAGCTGCGAGACTTGGAATTTTTTTACAGGGTGTTTTTGATGGGATCTCACGTCTTTTTGTAGAGTCCTACTTTTTTCCTTTTCGGTACTTCTTACTTCTAGAATATCACTAACGATTTTTCTTATGGATTTTCCTTATTTTTGTAGGTATCAATTTATCACAAATATAGCGGATTTGATTATTAATGTTCTTTCTTTCATTGTAATTGATATTTTCGAGCTATTTAGTCTATTTATTTGCAAGTTTTTCTTCGTCATGTTTTTCTAGAGGAATGTTGTACAGTTTCATGGGCTGAATACACCATTTCCCTCTCTATATCCCCTCCTGTTATGCCTCATATATATAGATATCTATCTACAACTATTATTCCATTATATAAGGGTACAATGATTCATTAACTGCAAATGTAACTTTGTAATCCTGTACATTTATCTGGGATTACAAAGTTATTCGCGCAGTTGGTCTATCTAGAAAACTAGACACAAATTATGAAATGTTTGAATTTTCCCTTGCTTTAGACACTAAACACTAATTATATTCTAAATTTGAAGGTTCTATGTCTGCTAGAAGTGCCTTAGACTTTTGATGATCGGTCAGTCAGTGAGTGACAAAATTAAGAAATTTGACTAGTTACAATTCTTAAACTACTGGTTCAAATTGAATGAAATTTTAAATATACCATGTTTACACAATGCCTGCTTAGTAACTGAAAATTCAGGCTTCATGCTTTAGCCACAACGAAGTTATAGGGGGTTGAAAATGATCTGAATTGCTTCGAGAAAAGGATGTTACGGCCTATAGCTCGACTTGGACGGGGGCTCGGCCGCGCCCCCAGATACTTCTCAATGGCTAAATATACAGAGAGATGTAATGAAACGACCGAGGTTAATCGTAGCACGCAACTCTACGTGAGGAATATGTGAAATCTTAAACCTTAAAATTAAATTATTCATAACCGAGATGTTTGCGGTCGGGCTAAAAACTGTGCAAGCTCATTGTACGTTAACACAGAAAGCCGTTATAATTAATGCGTCTACAAAGTTTTATTTACATAGCAAATATTTTGTCATCATTTTTGTTTGAGGTCGCAAAACTTTGTGACTTTGCCAGCAGGAACACATTTCACACGACAACGTTTAGCAGAAGGAAAACAATTAAACGCACAGACACCAAGAAACGATCGCAAGCAAACTGGATCAGCAACTTCAATTCAAAGTCGGTGGACTGAACCAATAAGTCTAAGTTTCCAAAGTTATATTCTTCAATTTCAGAATTCGAGAATAATTTGTAAACCAGGAGACTTCTCTTTAAGTTCACAAACTTCACTTTTGCCATATTATTGTATAATTGTTACAGATTGACAGTGTAACACGACAGTTCGTGAGATCTACGTCAAAAGATTACAATTGAATTAGATCTACAAATAAATAACATCTATTCGAAAGTCCCAAGACACTCGTTAAATATTTTCCTGAGTTATTTCCGTTTCGCCAATTATAAGTAACGAAGGTTAAATTATAACAAGCACAAAAATTAAGGCAGAATTTTTTAATAATACCTACTTCAAAAAATATTCAGTTGCTTCTTGGGACGTGAGAGATTTAGAGTACTACTCGTATTAGGTATTGCTTGGTGTAAGTATATTAAATTATGGGAGTAATAAGTAACAGACGACCACGACAGGCTTCGGCTTGAGAAAGCTTACACTATTTTATTACAGTAAACTATAGCAGATTGGCGGTCACATACCCTAATTATTATTTTTGTAAAATCTCTACGGTATGCCAATTTTCCCACATTTTTTTCATCAATAAGGTACATGTCAATTGTTTTACAATACATTCATCAAATAAAATCAAAAGAGTGCCTTGAAATTCAATTATTTCTGGGATTTAGCCGCCATTAGACACAAACAATCCACTGTATACATTAAGAGATAATCAAAATAACAAACAATATCATAGTAATTGCTAAAGAGAATTACCCACAGACTGCGTGCACTTTGACGATCTGAATGTGAAACGTCCGAATCAAAGCATCACTTATGAATATCGAACAATCCTGCCTGAAACACGTTAAATAGTTCCTGAAATATCGGGGATTAAGCTTAATTCATTGTTGTACATGCTTTCGAAACAGTATTGCAACTAAAATACGGTTTCTGATAAAGTAGTCTTGAGTGGGGTGATCTACTCGACGTGAGCGGTGAGCTAAGCTATTACAATGGTTCTGTGAAGTGCGTGTATGGATAACTGAATATGTGAAGATAGTATTCATGTGAAGAGTATGGATTTGTATATTGAAATGGAATAAAATAATAGAGGTAGTGTTACTGCGGTAAAATTATTTTTAGATCAGACAAACGAAGGAAGCATCTTAAAGATGCTTCCTTCGTTTTTATTCAAGAAAAATGTTACTTCACTTTGGTTAACCGTCAAATAGCTCTCTGATTGGAGCTGAACAATCCTGATACATTCACGCGGAGAATCTGAAGCTTAATGTAGATTCCATATCAATTTCCTTCTGTAGGCGAGGTTTTCACCCAGTTGTAACGATTAGCTCACCAGAACTCTCAGGGCCCCATTAACTTGATTTAATACTATGGTACGCCATGTTCTCCAATAATAAAATAAATGTACAAAGACTTCCCAATAGAAACGACCACATATTGAACCCATGAACTCTTAAAGAACCGCAGTATGCGCGAAAATCCACGCGCTCGTAATCAAAGGTTTATTATATAAATAATCATTACGAAAACTGACATCGCGTCAGTTGCTACACAAAAGCGGATTCAAACGCCTCGTAATAGGGGTCATTTTGTCACCAGCGAAGAACGTTTGAGAAATGTGCCGGTAACTAAATGACTTTGCGTACCTACGTGGCTTATTAACCACAGTTGATTGCTGTGGAAAATTGGATGGGGAGTTGCATACACGCGGCAATACTAATGAACGATACTTATATCGAAACTGCATAAGCACTAATGGAACTTCACTGTAATTTCAAAATCAATAGTGATCTGATGCCATTTGAACTTTACATGTATTTAATATCATGTAATTTGTAGAAAGCTGAAGCTAATAAAGGTTCTTAAAGTTGCTGAATGTAAACCACTTGTAACAAGTTTTTACATAATGTCTTGGATCGCTATAGGTATACAGTACTAGATTTCCTAAGGCTGGAGATATGATGTTGGTGAATTAAAACTAAACTAATGTTATTCTGACCTAATAGCATCCAAATAGTTTTTAGCTTTTTATAATCAAATAGCGAATCAAACAAGCTTAACCTACTTTTGGGAGACGTTATTCCACTGCTAATAAAGAAAAAAGTGACTGAATTTAAATAGTAACATTCTATAAATGTAAAATTATTTCTATTTCATTTCACCACACCAATGAATGAGCTATAATTATGTATATTATTATATTATGTCTATTATTATTATCTTGTATATAAACATCAGACGTTTTCGTATTAAAGCCTTTGTCGGTTAATCCACTCCACATGCACGAACATAAGACCGTTTAGCGTTAAATAGCAAACAAAACAAAATAAAGAATTGAATTTCGTTTCGTTTAAAATTCGTTCTATTTCCTACTAAACTACTGCTCTCTCAAAACAAGTAGGAAATTCGAAATGTTAGCCATCAAACATGGTCGCTGTCCATCCAATATTCAAATTCACGTCACTTCAACTCAATGGTCCGCAAATTTGGTGCCACCCTTGTGAACATCATTTTGTCATACAGATATAAACAACATATTTGTGTTTGCGGTTAGTTTATTGGGCTAAAAATAGAAAGTTTGTGTAAAGGTTGCCAAGTCTCTAAAGATGAACGCGTTCGCGGATGAAAGCCTTTAGTTTTATTAACTCTACATCTTAAAACAAGTATAGCTTGGCCGTTCCACAGACGCAGAGTATCCTGGGATTTAGGGCAGGAAATTGAAATAAAGTTCTTCAAAGTTTCGAAGAAATTTATACTACTTACATATTCAAATACCCAATCGAAGCTAACAAATGAATTTTCTGTCCGAAACCCAATTGCGTGCACCCAACACGATAAGCAATCAATAATCTGCAGTCCTTTATTTGACGTCGTTACGAGACTAATTGCACAGTGCATTCCATTGCAGTGATCGCACTGTTACATAATCACACAGATTTGCAGCAATTCTTCAAATCAATTGGACCAGTGCGCCAGAACTTTTAATCTACTTACAGGATTAACTACTGCCGGCATTTTGTGACGAAAATCACCGATGGATTATTGTCTGCTGAAGGTTCGACGCTCTTTGTCGCCAATTAAAAACTTACAGAATTTTTATTCCAACCCGGTGGAGTGCATACCTCCCACCAAGTGCAAACTCGTTCAGATAACTGATAAAGCATCGACTGAAGCTGTTCGATTGCTTCTTAACGCTCCGATTGAAAGACTCAAGATTATAAGAACTAGGAAAACAGCATAAAGTTCCGCTTGTTAGTATGATAGATATAAACTTGCTGAATTATCGTTAAGCTTTTTAACATTAATGAGAATAGTTTGACAACGATGACATTGTTATTGGTCTTGTTAAAGTGTGTATAGGTTGTGAACCATGTTTTTCTGGTTTCGATTCTTAAATATGCTCTACTTCTAGGTAGTTTCCCAATTGAATTCTCATAATATATTAATTTTCTGGGACGGAAATCTGTAAGTTCGATAAACAGTGGGTAGCCATAGTAACTCTCTGTCTACCCCTTCAGGTATATACCTTAAGTAATCTATGTAGATAAACTATTATACCTGTATAAAAATTAAAGCGTTTAATACAAATAAAAACCAAAATATTTTAAATAAAAGCCTGTCTGAGAGCATTGCTCAAGAAAAAAATAACAAAGCGTTTAATACAAAATACTTTTCCATCTGACTTACATAAGCAACGCTTTGAAACGTTTCTAATTTGACATTTTATGAAAAGAGGTCACTAATATAAATTGCTGAGTGTCCCTTTGTGAACGGAGAACCAATCCGAGATCTGTATATATTTTAAGAAAATATATTGTACATATTATATGTATAAAATAGTAGATCGGGCTCTGTGGCCTACCTTGGGAGAGACATACTATAATATGTTCAGTTCAGTGGACTGTAATGAACTCATGATGATAATTGAACATATTATTTCTTGATATGTATTTAATTGAAGCGAATAAATTCGGTGGTAAACATAACGTTCAGTTTCATATATTCGACTATATTTTAACCTCAGCCAATTCTGCGTCCACTTTGCATAAATACAAATCGGAGCATGAATTATTATAGTAACTATGTGGTTTATTAGCATAAATAAGTAATATCCACAGATAATTTTTTTCTCATACATACATAAACTCACGTCTTTTTTTGAAGAGGTAGTCAGAGGTGCTACCCGGACACCCTCGTTTCGCCTTGTCCGTCCCACCATGTCATAGGGAGCGAGACTATAGCCATATCGGGCACAGATTCTTATCTCTGGAGTGATAATGAAAAAAAAAAATATATCACTTTGTTCGATCCGGGATTTGAACCCAGGAAATCAACGTTGCGTTAACATAAAAAGGTTTTTGGTGGGATCATATTTACCGCACGGAATGCGTGCTGCCATTCATTAATTGTTGCTTATTTATCAATTATATATCATGTCACATTGCTCCTATATATTGGTAAATAAATCTCAAATATTAGTAATAAACACACAAGCCCTAATTTCAGCTTCAGCATTAAAGAGACAAATTCAAATAACATCCTTTTCACAAGCGTGCGATTTGAAAGAAATATGAATTATGTTTTATACGGCACAAATTACCATGTTAAGCGTAAAATGAAAGAAGCTAAAGCGTAAAAATGTGTCGTAAAGCAGTGCTCACATGTATTACTCCGGTACTTATTACACGCGGTGGTATAATGTATTTTACGAGGCGTAAAATGAACTGTTACCCTGGTATCGGTTTTTATGCGCCGTATTTGTTTTACTCATATTTGGGTGGTAAGTAGAGTTGGCTATACTGTGGCTATACTTTTAATATTATGTAGTTTGTGTTGAGAACTATTTATTTAGTCTACGTGACGTTTGTGTGACCCATGGGTGGTTGTGTATGAGGGTTGTACGATCGTGGTCTATCATCGACGATGACAAGTATAACATAATAGAGTTAGGAGTATTTATGTGACTATTTTATGTATTCATTTATTCTTTATCATTTTAAAGTTATTATTTAAGGTATTATGCAAATGTCATTAGGTACATACGGTTTCAATACAACCGGACACTTCAAACGCCTATAAATCACATGATATATATTTCTACAGTAAAATTGTTTCTTACAGTCTAGGTACTACATGGATATTTAAGTAAACAAATTCGAATAACGAATACAAGTGAACAGCAAAGAAACAATTAATAAATCAGACCATGCACTTTAATAAAAACTGAAAATTTGTGAATGAACTGCAACACAACATCCCAGCGTATTATCGTGGAAGTGACAAAACCTAAGCATTAATATATCACGGGCGGGCACCGTGACACGTTGAGGGTAACTAGCCCATTACAAACGTCATCACTAACAAAGGGTTAGCAGAGTCAATTAGCCATCGAAAACACCGAAGCGTGACATTTAGAGCCGCAGGGTGGCGCTCTATTTGTCATTAATTTAGGGAATGAGGTGACAGAAACACAGGCGCGGTTGCGAACAAATTAATACCACCATTAGTTGGTGACGCTATAGAAGTTTATTGCTATCCGGTTCACGTCAAGTAGGTATTGGCCATTGATTGGCTGTGCCAATGACTCGGTTATTAGTTTTAAACTTTCAAGATGCCCAAGGGCTTCGGCATTTTGTTTTAAGTTTCACTTCGTTGCTTCTTAAGTAAGAATTTCTTGATTTAGCACTTTATTCGAATGCCGATGAATTTTGATATGGATAATAAAAAGTTTTATAAATATGTTTAAACTGTGGTGGTTAATAATGAATATGAATTCATATACGCAACTAAACATTTTAATTCACCAATGCCAAAATTATACAACATGAAACTCAATAAACTCAAACTCAACAAATTAACAAACCGAAATCTAAAATCTATATTTAATGGATATCCGAGCAAATATTCACAATATAAATCGCATAAACACTTATGATAGGATATCAAACACCATCATGTCGAAATCAATTTTGATACACAAACAAACGATGTGATTATGTCTGTTCAATTTCACATCACGGACCAACGTGCCGATAGAAGCGGATACTGCTGGAAATCACTCACAAACATTAATTAGCAAATTGAACCGAAATCAGTTGACAATTTATCATGCGGAATTTCACACCACAATTGCAATTGCATCCGGGCTGCACGTAAATAAAATCCCACAGTATCCGGCACCAAAACTGCACACAGAGGGATACGTTTTGGCACAAATTTTGCATAATAACCTTTTGGATGTTGGCTGCAGGGCGTTAAACTGCGAAGCGCTGCGTATACTCGCCGCTTATTTATAAAACTTCTACACACCTAATTCACTTTAATATTCCACTATATTTTTTTCCGTCTGACTTTATGTTGTCATGAGTGTTTTTAGTCAATTACCACGCGCTTTATAGTGAAGGAAAATATCGTAAGGAATCGGCATACCATAGAGAAGTTTACAGGAAGTAGTGTAGTGTATGGAGTTTAAAACACGCGATAAGCCATCCGTAGTCAATGTAACACCTCTCAACCGTAGAGATAACCAATGCCCTGCAATAGGACATACGTGAACCGATTGATTCTCTTTCTCACTTAAACATGTTCCGTATTAAAAATCCGATTACGTTGTGTTTGTTTTAGTAAGCCGAAAATGTTCGATCGAATGTCAACACCAAAGCAATTTATTATAGGCGCTGGAGTGGCCGTTTATCACAATCTAATTTAGCTGAATTTTAATGGAAGAATATATTATGAATTGTATCTCAGATTTAGCGCGTAATTAATCGCCCAGTATATATTATTCGCGATACTAATTTAATCCTCGCATATAAATTATGTTGTTTTATCATTAATAACAGTTTTCATATTAGTTTATGATCTATGGATATAATTAGCCATAAGTCAAATACTAATACGATTTCTGTGTCCACCAAACTTTATCACAATTCGATATTGACTTCATTTTATAACAGAAACCGAACTATTCTATACATATTGTTTTTCAGATATTTAACTTATTTAGGTAATCTTTAGAAGTCCAAAAAATAAATAAAGTCGACATAGGGCAAAATTACAGTGTAAGAAAAAAAATAAGTCGAATTGAGAACCTCCTGCTTTTTTTGAATTCGGTTAGTTAGTCTACCAAATTGTGGTATGTATGTATTGTACAGAATGCTTATTTTGAATATTGCTATCTGAATAATAATGCATTGACTTTAACACCCCATTATACAATAATGAGGAAATTAATTTAGTCAAACTATTCCACAATACAATGCCCAAGTTTTAACATCAATTATTCATTTGATGTAAACCATGAATTAATAAATGATATTTATAACAACACGAAATAAAATAATTAAACCGAGCAATTTATAGCGTTTTGTTATATTACAATGCATGTTCCAAGTATGAAATAACTGCAAATAAAAGCTGTTATAAAATCGGCCAGTTTCACGAACAGTCCAATAAATGCAATTTTTCACGAGAACCATTTAAAAACTTGGCTACAGTTAAATTGTACCAATCACACATCACTCGATCTCTTTTATATTCTTGAGAGCTTTTTGAATTACAAAATGGTATGGTACGCATGCAATTTAATTGTTTATATTTGATTTTGAGTTAATTGTAAAAACAATTATTAAGGGCGTATTTACTCACAAATATAAGCTCGCGTCTGGATCAGTTAATGGATAGGCAGTAATGTCATTAACGCCAACCACAGTTCTCCGAAGCTATTTCCAATCCAAGACGTGATAAGGGCTGGGACAACTTATGAGAATTTCACCAAGTCTAAAACTTATAGAAATTGGAATGCCTAAGCTGGGATTCAAACCTAGAACCTTACTGACTTTCAACATATACGCGCATTCACAACACATACATGCTGCCTCGAGGCAACGAGACGACATACATACTCGTGTTTAGTTAAGACAAATAAAGACGCGAAATGGAAAACATTACTCTGAAATTATTATTTGTACCTCATGCTGTTAAAATACATATAGAGCAATAATAAATGACATTGACGTGAACCGTAATCCTAGCCTACCCTAGGCAATTTATTAAGACTTCTTTATTTAATCTCACAACTTATAATTTTTGTGGGAAACTTTACAAAAACTTGGAGATAAAAGAAACAAAACAGCGGAAAGCTTTTTCAGACTGTTATCAAAGGCCATTATCTTTTGACCTGAAAAGTGGAATTATATTTTGTTTCGTCTTATAAGGAGTAAATAAGTTAGCAAGCGCAGAGACGTAATTTAAAAGTTACCTTCAAGTGGTCCTTCTTTCCGAGACTTAGTTATTAAGCACCCACCTAAACAAGATTTAACCACAGGAAAAAATGCAAATATCTCGTTTGATTAAGGAAAGTCATTGGAGAGAAATTCTCAATTACGAAATACGAACCGTCGGAGCTGTCTGTATTGCTATCTGCGTGCGAGAAGTTCACTATATACTGACTGTACACAACGCGCGGCCAAGCCGCTCTATACTTTTGTTTTTTACAATTTCGACGCATTTTAATTAATAAAAATGGAATACATCGTGAGTGATATTATTAACATTACGTATTTACATGACATCGAAATTAAAAACGAGCTCTCATTTCCGTTCCATCCATTTGCTTAATGGACTTATATGGCACGGGGGACTTTCGCGCAACAACTTTCATCACACTAAAAGCAACGTACGGAAAATGCCCTCAGATTAATATACTTCATAATATTTTCTCTTCATGTGAATAACGTGAAATTTCATTCTACAAAAATTATTTTTCGCAAATAAAAACTCCACGTGACATTTTTGTTTATCACATTAGGATGGCAAAAAGTGAGTGAAATTATTTATAAGTCGACACATGCAGAGTGAAACGTATATGCATATATAAATGCAAATATGAATACCGTTTAGAGATTCGACAATCAGTTATTATTGAGCGAAAACTAATAGGTATATTCCCCGAGGTAATATCCAGTTTCACGTGGCAACGTTTACGCGACGTCGGCATTGTCATTAAATCAATAAACCATCAATTATCATCTTAACGTTCCATACGTAAGCACTGCCACTTAATTAATAACTTCTACATATAATTAATCGTATAACTATGTACGTTTGGCAATATTTGTTTAAAAATGTTCGTATTATCAGTGTAGGCATACACAGTAAGAACATAATAGTAATTATGAATCTTTATTTCGAATATTAATCCGTTTCTGGCCGTAAGATAAGTATTCAAATTGTATCAATTAACATTAAAAATGGTGGATTTTTAATAAAACAATTTAAAAAAAACATATTTTCTCCCACAAGCAGCGAGCATTTTTGTTAATAAAAAGTATGTCCCTTTCCGGCCTATGAAGCAGAATACATCTTTGCAAAAAAATCAGGTCGAACCGTTGCCGCATAAAGGAGGACAAACCAACATACTTTAGCACTTATAATATTACTATGGTAGTATTAGATACTTTTTTATATTATTATTATTTTAATATTATCCTTATGGATTGATCTCCCTGGCGCATTAGGTGTGACTGATCTGATGTGATGACTTTCTCAGTCGCAGTTTCTCGCTGTTTTTTTCACGATGTTTTCCTTCACCGTTATAATGCGTATAATCACCACGCACTATCAATACACACATGACTCCGAAAAGTCAGAGGTGTGCCATAGGATTCGAAACCGCGTCCACCGTGATTTTGTTGGCAGTCACGTCTAGTCCTTTTACCAACAGGCCACCACGCACTACTATTTATCGTATTCTCGATTGCAGAGGAGATACTTGAGAGGAGACAGTGGGCCATATATATGGGCTGATACAATAAGTAAGTATAACATTTCCAAAAAGAAAATCAAACAAATTGCTTGAATCGAATAGAGCAAAATGAAAAATTATATACCTTTAGGTTATTTAAATAAAATCATTATTTGCAAGAATATCACAGATATTCTCAAATTGGGTAAGAATCTTGAGAAATAAAATAAAACGAATTAAAACATTCATATAATATAAACAGATTTTCATATCAAAAGCCATACGATTTCCAATCACGCTAACACTTTATCAAAGTAAAGATTTTGGCTATATTGATAACTTTTTCTGTTATTCCAAATTATTTTTTGCCTAAAAATAAATTACCTCCGCGATAAAATCAGGTATCCATGACCGCAACATATCGCGTTGTGTTGTTGTTGGATCTCTTCAATCGTAAATAACAAATGGGGGAAAATAAAACTTTTCCACAACATCATCCTGTTTATATCGAAACGTTAGGTGAGATTACACAGACGTACCTACTTGTTACTAAGTGGCGACTTAAAACTTGCCTTCATATACTCGTATGTACGTCTTTTGATTTATTTACATGTTATTGTAGGGGTTAGGAACGAAACTTCTACAGAAGTACCACAACTCAATTACAGTTCTGAACCAATTTAAAAACATTAAATACCTAACGATATCATTTCAAATTCGATTCTGTTAAGATCTATTTCATCTCGTCCAAGTCAAGAATCGCTTACGCAAAGGCTTAGTTTATAATCAAAATTCTAAGTAATCAGTATGAAAAGTCTCTCTAAATTAGGCTTATGATAGTGGCAGGGATTACGTATTCTGTTAAGTTAGACTTGTTTGTTGATTTCGATCCTTAGGCAGAATTTTGGTCCCTAAATCGAAGCTTTAATATGTTCCATTTTTTAATAACAGATGGTTTGCGATGGTTTTACCATAGTCACTACATTTTGTAGTCCAGATGGGAAGCGAAACGCTTAGTGGCTTTTCATTTTGTAGGTAATCCGAGAGAGCGCTATGAAGAATATTTTACCGAAGCAACCTCTATGATTTGTGGGAAATATTTCATTTTCCAAGGATATAGACACTCTACAACTTACAACTAATAATATAAATAATTTTAATTAACAATTAAAAACCGACTTGATAGTGTCCAACAATTAAAAACCGACTTGAAAGTCGACTACAAAGTAACAAATAATATCTATTTCATTGTGCTAGTACACATTGATTAACTTTCTAATATTGACTTGACTAGTCAACAAATCTTAATTAAGTCATATTTTGAAGGCGGGTCGCCAAGTGACGAGCACGATTACGCCTAAAATTAATTTGCCTAAAAACTCATAGCGAAAAACACACGTGTTTTGTAAGCAATATTAATTTGTCTGAATACATTTATGTACATTCACGCCTTTTTTCCAGAAGGGGTAGGCAGAGATTCTCCTGGTACCAACCAGGTCAACCACATTTCGCCTTATGTGCTTTGTCCCTCGGTGTGATAGGGGCAAGCCTATCACCATATCGGGCACAAATTCCAAGGTCTGTCCTGATAATTAATAGAAAAATCCGAAGATATTAAGTATTTACAATTGCATAATGGTTTCTTAGATTTACGCGAATGTTACAAATTGAAATAAAAGTATTATTTACGGATTTTATCGCGGAATTGATTTAATTTTTACATTTTTATCTTCCCGACGTTTCGATCACTTTACAGTTTTCATGGTCACGGGGCGGACTGAGGTATTAGTCATCCGCTCAGTGACTGTTACAATTTAACTACCCTAATTTTCCAAATATTGAATTAAAAAGTTAATTTAAAAAGTTAATTAGTTTTAGCGTTCCGATCTACGCAGAAGGAGCTCACTATGTCTTGAGGTCTGGCAGTTGGTCTTTTGGGTTCCGATTTAATTAAATGTAGAATTGGATCCCATGCTGGTGCAAGCTTCAGGCCATCTTCTCTATTGAAATTTGGATGTTTTTTAATTTCAATAGCCTCGCGAAACATCCTGGGCAGGAAACGGTGTTCTTTTGCGAGGACTTGGGGCTGGTCAAAACGAAGGTAATGCTTGGAGCCTTCTTCAATGTGTTCAGCAAGAAGTCTGCAGTTGCTGAAATGATCGAAACGTCGGGAAGATAAAAATGTAAAAATTAAATCAATTCCGCGATAAAATCCGTAAATAATACTTTTATTTCAATATTTACAATTGTTCCTATTTTCTAAATATGAATCTTATAAAATTGATGACAAGTTCTCACTCGCAGAAATATATAAAGAATAGAATAAAACAAAATTATAAGTATAAGCAAGTACTTAGTTCATCTTCTCATGTCGAGTGTTAAGTTCGCTTAATGGATTAAGGCATCAAGTTTCTCCACCGAACATTCATTTTCATAAACATCAACTTGAAGAGAATTATTTTATATTCTTAATTCATTTATTTAGCGTTACTTTACTGTGATGTTAAGTAATATTAAGGAAAACAAAGAGTTTTATACAAACACCGCAGGCTTAATTTACTCGATAATTTTAATTCGCGGAATTTAATCTACTGGTTATTTTGTCCGCGTCAGCATGGAAACCGCTGTATGTCGTCAATTTAACATGGCTACGATTTGACACAACGTCATCAAATTATTACGTACAAACTGCTGTTGCTGTATTTCAATGTTAAATATGGTTTTGTGAATATTTATTACTTATATGTAAAACATGCGCTTACAGAACAAAAACTAATGAAAGACTCCAGATCAGCCCAAACGTTCCCAAACTCGTATATAATTATATGTTAGACTACGAGACCTCTCTTCTACGTTAAAGATTCCAATTGACCTTCAGCTTACAATCATCAAAGACCGCCAACATTCTTTACCAAGGCAAGAATCGTGCTCTATTCCTTTCCTCAAGTAAATGCACCAAATGCGTTTTACATTCTGTATAGAAAATGAATAGAAAGCCTTCTTCGAGCTCTCAGCCCGTTATAATGAGTGTATATGATTATATTACCGCACAACCATATATTCTTTTTACGTTTTGTTTCTCCGTGAGTTTTTGCTAAATTATTTATTATTTGCATAGGGAATTTACTACCACTATAGTTTCCTTACATCATAATAAATCGGCGTAAATAAAAAATATAGAGTAAATGTGCAGACCCAATATTAAATACGTTGAACAAATAAAGCACAAAATGAGCTTTTGCGGATGTAGAATTTAAATGGAACGAACGAAACGCAAACAAAGTTCTTTCTGGTTTGCGGCTGTGACGTAATATTAATCCTCAATCTCAAAGGGTCTCATCCGTAGTTGTAATAGCCTCGTGACCACATCTAACAGTAATCCTTTCAAGTATTAAACTCCTACTTTAATATAAGTTGAACAATGCGGCGACCCATGGCACAGCAGTAACAATGGTAAAGTTTTCGTTCTAAGACTCCGTTTTATATCTACTCGGACCCTTTTGTTGTTCGTCGCAGGCAACGGCGGACCCACTCGTATATTTGTGCAAAACCCTTGTTATTATGCCAACACAACTAATTTTAGGGAAACTTCACGCTATGTTACAAGTTGGGCGCGGCCGCTTTTGAAGAACAATATTGGCAACATAGTTTGAATAGATCGGCTATATGTATTGTTAAGCGGTGGTATACACTAGAAAGTTAGCAATTACAAACAATAACTTGATCGGCAAATGTCTAAGCTATTATAAGGTTGTTCTAATAGTAATAGACGTCAATGAGCAACGGCATGTCTCTGCCCCGGTATTGTAGAGACCAGGAGCAGCGGCAGCCGCTTAATATCAGGTGGGTCGCTAGCTCGTCTACCTACGAAGACAATAAAACATTTGCAATTTAAATCTTTAAATATTCTCTATATAAATACAAAATCCTGTATAGGTATATTATCATCATAATCATTATTTTCGACCACACGAAGATCAATGCTGAATATAGGCCTAACCCAAAAATGACAAAGTGTTCAAAGTGGCCTGCATCTAACTATATCTTACAAATGACCTGACTGGTCGAACGACGCTGCACTACAAGTAAGTGGCATCTGGCAATAATTATTTTTGTCAAGAGTACGTTGAGACTGGCATGCGCTGTGCGTAGAAGTGCCTTTTACATAAAAGAATAAAAAAATAAAAAACATTTCTAAATATTGTACGGGTATGCATAACTCTAAAAAACAATAATTCGTTGCAAAATAGGAATAGTGATTTTAAAAGTCACAACTGATCCTCTAAATAGAGTTTAAAATGATTTACAAGCGATAACAATTTACGCCCAATCAACCGTATTACATAGATTGTAATGACCCAATAGAACTCAAAGCTAAGACAGCTTTGACCAGCTATGATGATAATGCGGGCTAATTAGCAGCCGCCATGTTGGCCAACGGCCTGCTAAACCACAAATGTAATCCTAACCTCAATCCAAACATCGTTATCTTACGCCGAAGATTACGCATTACGTCACCACATTCATTATTAATTAATTGTTATTGTAAAAAGCAATACATTGACCTTTTTTAATTCTTTCATTCATTTTAAAGGGGTAGAGCTTAGCTTTTGACTATTATTGCAGGCTCGTACGGGGCGGTATCTCTATCTCACAAGAGATAGACGTGAAGTGACAGCTTTTTCTGTCGCGTTTCGTTCGGTGAATGAAATTGCCGCGTGCCCAATACCTCTTTGCTCATCTCATAATTTTTTCCCTCGTGCTCCCCTCCCTATTTCATTTATTTCATGAGCCGATAACAAACCTATAATCCAAGCGTTGAGGATGTTAATGGGCAGCAGTGATAACTTACCATCAGTCACCTGATCGCAACCATCAGGACCGTTTCCCGAAATATTATATTATTTATCTTATTGTAAAAAAAAGTAAGTATTTTCTTACGATTGATTGTGCGAAGAAAGGGGGTGATGATGGACAGAGAATACACGCAGATAGCCCTTATAGTCACTCGACTATCTTGTTGTGGAAGCCATGGGTGCTATTATTAATTGACACACATATACATAAAAAACAAGAATCTTATTAGTTTATTTGGTTCCTACTTATATATTATTAGTATCATTCATTAAAAATTAACATGCGCGTAAGATTAGGCCAATGTGAAGATTAATTTGTCACCAAGTTAATTAACGATATCAACAACGATCGTCACGTTAACATTTTAACTTATTACTCATGAATACTAATAAAATTATTAATTGGAAAGAATAAAAAGAAAGCAGATTAGAGATTGTTGTAATTTTTTATTCGCATGACAAAACATAACATCACCTTTTTTTTGTTGACGCTGGGAAACCGAGTTACCGCTACCTCCCGAACTTGGAGGAAAGTGGAGCGATTATGTTGGGTTCACCGGTCTCCGGCATACCAAACTAAGCCCCGCGTGGCTGTCTTCAGCGTATAGGGCCCGGGAACCCAAAACAAGAGCGCCCTACTTCTACCAGGCTAGCTTCTACCGAAACCGTTACATCACACATACCATCTACCAGTGCCGTAAAACGTTTCAAGTTTTATCCACAACTATTTCTAAAGTACTTGAAAGTTAACTCTGATATTAGTCAACGGCACAATTTTAAACGTACCTTCAGCTTCGCATGAAAATATATTATAAAGAATAATATTTGACAAAACTTCTTAAAGTCGAAAGTTTGAACAATTTTCTTTTAATTTAAACTTAACCAGACCAATTTCAACAAAGCAACAATTTTGATTTTCTTTTACATTAAATACGTTTCAAATTGTGATGACTTTATATTACGCTTGAACAAATTAAAATTATTTAAGTGACTACATTATTATGTTGTATATGCTTAAAAACATGTTTTTGGACTACGACTAAAGTTTAATATTACCTACCTATAAAGTATCATTAGTTATCATTACTACTAAAGTATAGAAGTATTCACATATTATGTACGTATAATGTATATAAGATATATTATATAAATATGTATCATATATTGTGTATAATATATTAATTATAAATAATTTGTTTATCTATTCCTTTTCAGAGGTTTGTTTATGATTTCCTTTAAATTCTATACTGCCCTCTCTTCTTGTCCTTTTCTTATATCCATCCAAAGGTTGTCTGAAAGAAATCGCCTAGGGCGATAAAATCGCCATCTGTACTCTTTAATTTTATTAGTTAAATATTGTATTATTTTGTTCTTTTGAGTGCAGTAAAGAATAAATAAATAAATAAATAGTATTAATGATAACCCTTATCGTACCGTTTCATTGATGCTTGCATCATTATACTTTCCCGAGGGACTTAATAAAGATTATCCGTTTACCAGACTTCAAACCTTGCAATATTAACGATTCAGGGTAATATTATAATACCTCAATAATCCCTCCTAACCGTTTCATGCGGAAAAATCTTATATGTATCAGCCCGTATACGTCCCACTGCAGAGCACAACCCTCCTACAATTGAAAGAAGCTAGGCCATATAGTCCACCACGAAGGCCTAATTCGGGTTGGCGAACTTTACACAGCATAGAAAATCTTATAGATCGCTGTGGTATGCAGGTTTTCTCACGATGTTTTCTGTCACCTATGTGGTGCACGGTTTTTGAGTATCAATACATCATAATATGACTTCGAAAAATCAAAAAGTCCGAAAAGTATCCTGGTATTTGAACCTGCGACCATCTTTGACATTTTGGCAGCAGCGTCTGGGTTGATACCAACAGGCCACCACGCACTTTATCAGAAAAAAAAGGAATGAAAGAAAGGAAAAATTTTGAAAGACGGATATTCTAAACTAGAAATTACATCGCGTATTATTAGTCTAGTAGCAGGGTATAGGTTGTGCACTGTAATGACCTGGTAATCCTGTCCTGTAATGCGCTTTATGTGAGTTTTTCAATTTGGAAAAACTCTTATGACTTACTCGAGAATGGAATTTAGATCTCGCATTAGGCATTAGACGACCCATCTATCATATTTAAAAACGAAGACGTGTTTACAAAATTATAAGTGATCCTAATTGCAACTTTATATGCCCATTTAAATATAGGCAAGAGTATTAGAAATATAGAAGAAATAAGATATAAAATATATTTAGAAGAATTAAAAATAGCGCTACAAATCACATTTATTATTTTCATGTACACGAAGTCATAAAGTTATCATAAAAAGTATAATTGAAACCGTTAATTAACACCTATTTATTTCACAAAGTTATCGATCGGTACAAAAACCGCCGCAGCTTGCATTAACTCGAAGTCGGTATAAAAAACGAACACAACCGTCATTTATTAAGGCTCTGTTTAATTGTTCCTGGGAGAAAGATAGAAACCTCACCTTCAACTTGCCGAGTGAACCGACATTCGCCCAACTTTGCCAACTTTGTCTAATTAGTCGCAAAACAAACACGATCATAGAAATCGGACGCTGGAATAGCCGTTTAAATCCCCTTCACATTGATTTTATGAAATTGGATAATTTTAAATAAAAAATTATAATCTACGAGATTGTAATAAACTAATGTTGAAACGTTAAGCTCTTTAAATAAGATTAATGATGTGAAATATAAATGAGTGTGTGCTTATAGAATTATTAATTATGTTTCCTGTGAAGTGTTTGATTTGATTATAGTTGATGAAAACATTACATATCATATTATAAATCTATACACTGATATTGAGAGCAATCGTGTCGAGTATAACGAACAAGTGCAAAATATAAATTACTTTTTATGTCCATCATGGTTTAAGCCTACGTCACATGGATTTATTAAAACTTTGATATTAAAATGAGATATTTCCTTAATAATTATACCATATTTTTTACACTACATCTCTTGGTGAACTTTTTATGATAATAACACTGACAAATCAAAAAAGTGGACGTCGCTGATGTTGTGCGCAGATGCACTGCGCATATTTAGGTGCAAAACCACTTACCTTTGAAAGTTTGATCTGTGCCTACCTGGATACCTGTTCACATACACTGAAAACATAAAGGCTACAATAGTGAAATTTAATTAACTAAAATGAAATATCCACGGCAACTATGTTTTATTGACTATTCTAAATACATTATAGAGTCCACATATAAAATACAGTTTAAAGCAATAATTTCAATTCTAGTATATTTGCTAACAGAGCGTTATTTAACGTAGAGACCTATTTTAATAAAAATCTCATATTGCCTCCTCTCAGTTGCTTTAGGTCTGTAAAGCGCGCGTTCACAAAGTCTCGCCAAGTGGAAACCAATATCACGTTGGGATTGGGAAACTTCCATATGTACGATGTTTATTAAATTTATACTGCGAACTAACAATTGAAATTCATATTCTGTCTAAAGGACTTTGTGCTCAACAGGTACTCATGGGTAATGGAGTGTCATGTAAAATGTTCACTTATTTGAAAATGGGTCACGAGTTTGTTATATTCATTAAATAGTTTTGCCTTACCAATATGTAAGTAATTCTAGATGCTTCCAGAATAGTTTATACAACTTATGTAGACGCGTTTAATTAATTAAAGGATGAAACTTATTCAGAAACACGAAGCTCATTTAGTAATATTGACCCGGCTCACGTTTCGGTCTCAAGCTGTGTAACCGGTCTCGAACTGGTTGGCATGTTGTGTCGACTAGTGACAAACATCTTTCGCCAGTAAATACTCTGTTTGAAGTGCATTTTTAAAGAAGTGCACTCTAGTCAGTGTGATGTGCCAACATAAAAAAGGCATCATACATCTCATCTAAGCAAACAATTTTTAAAAATACTATTTCAACATTAAATTTGCTTGTGAAGGATTATTACTTAGGGTTCAGGAAAAGAACAGAATTGTAATAATATAAATGGATTTACTTTCACTTTTACTTTTATAAGTTCTCTGTACAACGTCCATCGGCACAGTGACTGTACACAGACTAAAAAACAAGAACCCACTGCCATCACAATAATCATCGACTTACTCATGCAATGTTGCCAACAAAAATAATTATTGTATAGATATCTAGATCCAGATGATATTATACATCGATAAAATAAATAAATTATATATTTGTTAAATTGTACAATTATTTTATAATGCTTACACTTGCTTTGCTTATACACGTTTTGATTAGTAGAGTCTTAGCTATTATTATTTGACAGCCTCCGTGGCGCAGTTGGTTAGACGCCGCCTGTGAAACGAGAGGTCGCGGGTTCGATCCCCGCACCGAGAGAAATGTTTGTGCGGCCCACAAATATTTCTTCCGGGTCTGGGTGTTTGTGAGACCGAAAAGTCTCTCGTAGTTCCGGATACCCACGACACAAGACTCGATCTTAATGTGGGGTCTGGACTATGTATGTGACTGTTGGGTGTTATTTATTTATTTATTTTACAGATAGCAAAACGTTATACAGTATTCCTACAATTAAAATAATTGATCATTGCGACATCAGTTGGACATTCAAATTGTCCGTGTGTCCATCAAGTTATCTTTGATAATGTTGAGAACTCTGCTGTTTTAGGTGATACTTTATCTTACTTTGCAGAAGTTTCGTCAGTAAACAAGATTAAATGCAAAGTTTAAATTAATTCTAGATTCCTGGAATACATTTTTGATGTAAAGATTTTTACTTCAAAATATTATGTAGGTACCTATATATGAATTGGTTTTTATTTGCAGCAAGGAATAATTTTATTGACATTTTTTAAGATATCTATAATTTTATTTTTCTCTATATTTAAATTTGATAAAATATTATGTACACGTACATAGTAAATATTCATCTTTATGCAGCTTATTAGGCTAATCTCGCTCTCATAGTCATAATCACGTGGAAGTTTTTTACTAACTTCATCGGTCTTGCAATCTCGTACGTAGTATTTATTACTTTCCGCATTACCACTTCATGTCACAAAGTTCCGCTTATTTAAAGCCTATTTAGTTTTTACAGATTTTTACTATGTATTATTTTTCCAAAACTAGCCAGAGCCAGACTTTGAGTAATTATTTTTAAAAGTCAAAATGTTGCCAGTAGTATTGTCTCTCTAGCTGGGCATCGGAATGTTACGTTAATTAACGCCTAACAAATCCTAGTATCATACTAGCTAAAAAGCCAAACGCTTTAAAAGCGGTATCGAATATCTAAAAGCACGAAGATTTATTTTCCAATGGTGGTCTCTGTAGTTGGAGAATATATAATATTATATTCCCCACTTACCTACAACATTGTTTGGACACCCGTTTTTGGGCGTCCGCACCGGCACAAGGTTCTATTTCGTCGATATCGGATTCACTAACAATACTGAGCACAGGTCTCAAGCATTCGGCCATGTGATCCCGATGACCCCTTTTGGTCGTCTATAGCAACGGTTTTAATATATCGTTTGAATATATAATTTAACCGCGGGGCAAATATTTACACCTTTGCCTAATCCCATAATTGTAGGATTTTAAGAGACATTGAATTTATCAGAATGTAGGTGTTATAGATAAAATATGAAAACTTTATTTAAAATTTATTAAAATAACGACAGCAAACCCTTTTTCATAAAAATAATTCGCATATCTTTACAATAAAACATATAAAGTGAGCAATATATTTACAGCACCCAATTACACGATATATCATAAAGTTTAACATTATCTAATATTATATAAATCAATGCTGATAAAATAGCAAACGTAGCGATCCGACAGAGCGACCGAATTGAAAAACAACCCTAAATCCTTTATCAGTGGAGCGCACGCCTGCTTTGCCATCCAGCCCGTGAATTTCCATACACTTATCGACGCACCACGCTTTATTGAAAGCAATACGACCGCAAGAACATAAATATTTATGATTGAAGCAGAAGCAATACTTGCAATATTAACATTATTATCGAAGTCGTGTGGGATCGTATGCAAATACCGGCCAATATTGCAAAATAAATTAAAAACAATCACTTCTGCCAAACAAACTGATTAATATTTATAACGCCTTAATTCAATCGATGCTCCTCGTGATGCATCCATTGAAATACGCTTAAATATTTTCCAACTGTTGAGACAAAGCAAAATGAACCTAAAGCCTATTACGGCAGTCAGCCTAACCGCGTTTTATCACACAAGTTTTAATTTACAAAGAAATGTAACAAAGACATAATAAAACGAGTCCTGAAACGATTTCAGTATAGTTGGTGTTCACTAATTGAGCGCAGTAATGGTTGAATAAATTTGTTTGGACAATAAAGACGCTTAAACTGAACTATGACCTATTGTCGAGGGTCCAAATTGCTAATTTGACCGCGGAGATTTAATTATGCATGCCGTCCGCCGCGAGGGAGAGAGGGGAGGGGTCATAAAGGGGTGTCACAGGCAGGCTTGTTTATAATGTAGCAAGTAATGCGCAATCCTGCCTCGCCACTGCCGCCATGTATTAAACTTTTTATTCTACTGAACCAACTTTCGCGGTTTATTGCCGCTCCGGGAGCTACGTGTCAAATTTTGAAACGTGTACTTGCATCGCGGCCTGAATATTTTCATCCGATTTTTTTTATTGTAAAATATTTTATAGTATACGTACTATAGAGGTGTTTAATATCAGTTCTAAAAATATATCTAATTATGCTTATCTCGGACAAAATCGAATATTTAGTATTTACTTGAACTTCCTAAAGTTATTTTAGATATTGAATATTGTGAAAAATAGTATGTTTTTATTGGTTGAAAAAGTGTGTACACTGGACCCAATAGTAAGTGCAATGCAATCCAATTATTATTGGAGCATACACAGCGAGAGCTGGTTACCTCTCTCCGGTCGATACAGGTGTGTCATCCTGTTCAAAATCGAAAGATATGCAAGTTTAAATGTAAATGCACTGTTCTTGTTTTAGTGATATTGTACTGGGCATATTGAGACTTAACATCTTATATCTCAGGATGGCAAGCATTGCTATATAATTCATGGTGTTGTTAGCTTTTGATACTGACCATGAGTGATCGAATCGTTTGCCATCACGCGAATGGCACGTTCGTATCGCCATACAACGCAGTTAAAAAAACTATATGTATAAGTATCACAGCTCTCCCATTACTTGTCGTGGAAGCTATCAGGATAGGTACGGGTATCTTACCAGCAATAGGATGTACATAGCATCTTTTGTATTAGTAAAATTTGCTATGAACAGTACAGCTAGATCTGCCATATTGTGCGTGCAGCGCTCCAAATGTGCGCCAACGGGCCGATAAAACGTGGTCATTAACGAAGATAATTTATTGGAAACTCGTAATTTCACCTAAAAGTGTTAATTTTATTTGTATACACACTCCAGTTTTAAGAGACCATAAGAGTTGGAACGGCCATTTTACGTCCAAATCAACACACTATGGGGGGCGAATGAAAACAGTATTCCCTTATGTGGTTGTTTATTTTTTCTAGACTAATTTTGAGACGCCGCTTTACGGTTCTGATATGTGTGGTCGAGGTAGTGAGAGAAATAGAGAGAAAGATAAGGAAATATAACTAATACAACACCAAATTTTTTCTCATATATTTTAAATGTAACCATGAAATAAATGGAAATGGTTTAAAATTATATTAACTTAATCCAAATGTGCAAACCATTAAGTCCTACATAAAGCCGATTTTACATTACGAAATAATAGTATTTAGCTGTACATAATTGATTTCATCAATAATTTCACAGGTAAACGCTCAGTTTTACAATATATGCGTTAATTTAATAACACTGATTTAGTTTCGTAGCACACAAATTGTGTAATAATATTAATGTGATGAAATTATTCAGCAGTCAGCTACAGCGTACAAGAAGCCATCTTAGCGGTGTTACAGTCTATTCCACGGAACTATTTTTTAACGAAACTAGTTTTACAGTAACAATGAGTTTCATGAAATTGGTTTCATAATCCATAATATACTTCCATAAAACTAATTTCTTGATCTATAGGAGTACCCGGCTTAAATTCTACCTTATGTTTTTAATTATTGCAATGAATCGCGAGACGAGCGTGCCGTTCGCCTGATGGTAAGCCATACGACCGCTCATTGGCAGTGGCAAAACTAAACAACGCCTTAAATTACAAAGCAATGCTTGGAATGCCACTGCGCTCGCCATCCTGAGACATATTATTAAGTCTCAATATGTCTAGTACTTACTCTGGCATACAATGTCCTTCAATCCAAAACACAATATTGCATTTACACTGCTGTTTGGTGGAATTTTGCTGTCACTACAACTCTATCCTGTATCCTGCCTGTAGTGATTGTTCTGAAATGCTGCCACTACTTATAAATGCATCATACAGCACAATCCGGTGCAACCTCAATTTAACGAAACTGAAGGGGACTAAAAAATATTCATTATACCCATGTTATACCAAGTAATTTGTTACAAAGAGACTTATCATTTAAAAGTTACATTGGACTAAAATTTGGTACAGCAAGGTAACACATTTTTTTTCGTTGCTTAGCCACTGCAAGTTTAAAACTAACAAGAATTACAAACAGCAGTGTTTATATTACTTAGTTTCAAACAAAAATGACCAAATAACCAAGTTTTTAATATGTATGAACCTGTAGAGACATGTGTTGGATAGGTCATTTATCCAGAAATGCGAAACGCTATGACCTATAGGAGGGAAGCAGTAGGGCTTGCAAATACGAGGACATTTTATTAGTTTTTCATGGTCTTGGCCGCCATTTTGAAAAGTGAATCTACACCCTGGCGGAGCCGGTGCGGACCGCCAGTTATTTATAAAATTCGTTATTTAAAGGTTATAAGACAAAAAAATTGTTAAGTAGAGATCTGTTGGACTTTCTTTCTATTATCTACAATGCTAAAATATATTTATATAGATTTCCATAATTGTAAACTACTGTGGCACATAAAGCCGACATGAAGCAACGACTTTACGGTTATGTTTTGTTCAGTGAGTGGAATTTCCGGAGGTCTAATACCGCGCCCCTTCTTTGTCCATCCCTTTCGCCACCAACTTCCATCAAATTTTGCAAATCACTATCAGGTGAACCCATAGATAATTTAAACGACATCTACATATGGGTGAGTCCGATTGTACTTTTGCTGGACCTTTACAAATTAAATGTTCTATTTATCGAAAAATTATCAGGTAATAATATATGATGTGACTGTAAATTTTGGTGTCCATTTACATCAGGCACAATACCGGGATAAGCCTCCTGAAAACCCATTATGCCAGAATCGGGTTAAGAGGGTTTTACATACATTGCAGCGTGCTCTCCTTGTGTATGGCAAGTGGCCATAGGTGGCGATTACTGCACATCTGAAGCAATGCCGATCAGCTACCTAGTGTCACGATTAAATAGTTTTCTATATTAAACATTAAAATGCTAGGAGATAAAATTATACTCTTTCAGAATTTTTTATGTATTTCATAATGGGGTGCTAATAAATAATAAATGAATGCTATACAATTACCTATATATTTTCACACCATTGTATTTTTATTCTATAAGATCCATCAATGAAAGCCTGCACTGCATTTAAAAGGAGTATCAACATCCTTTTTTTCTAAAATGTTGGAAAATGTCAAGTCCCTACTAACAACAAAAACACAGACGAGATGAAAAAAATCTGTATAATACAATGGTATAATATAATTTTCCTAAGGTGTATATTTTGACTAATCTTTTTTGTGGGCGATAATACTCCTTCGTGGGCGCTGAGAAACCTTCTCAGTACACGGCTCAAGAAAATAAACAAGAGCTAACAAAATAAAAACATTGGCTTTAAATTTGCTAAATAAGTCATTCAGAAATTTTAGTAGGGATTAAAGTATAATATTACCGAATCTTTTAAAAGTAATTGTAGGTTTCAATCTACATTTCCATAGAATTGTAATTGAAACCACTGATATAATTATACACAAAAGATGGTAAAGCGTAAAAGAAACATTTGGAGTGATGGATTTACTAAGGACAAAATTATTGATGATTAAAATAATTTTGATAAGATACCACATTCATCAGCAATAATAATATAAGAAAAAAATTGTAGTTAAGTACAACAAAATCCGTCGCGACTATCTGTGCGGGCTTATCTTACTAACTACTGAACGGATTACGTGCCGACTTTCACCAGAAAGCCAGCTTCAAGAGAAAATCCTAACAAAATAACTTATTAATGTGTGATATTTTTCTAATTATTATATTTGAATGAAGTTTTTATTATATTTGAGTATGCATTATGTAATGAAAGGTTAACGCATTTGGAAATGTCATCGCATATACGTCCCACGGCAGGACACAGGAGGCCTCTACAATGGAGAGTACGATTGACGTGGGTTAGGCCATACCATCCACCACGCACGCCTAGTGCGGGTTAGCGGACTTTACATACCATAGAAATTCTTATAACATGGCATACAGGTGTCCCCTCACGATGTTTTTCCACACCGTTATGGTGCCTGGTGATTGACAATACCCACATGATTCGAATAGTTAGCGGTGTGCCCTGGGACTTGAAACTGACTATCGTGAACTGTTTTCAGTCGCACATTTCGCAATGTAAAAATAATAAATCTATCCAAAAAAATTGAAGATGTTATATCTTATAAATAGTGTTGTCGTTTAACTGATCCAGCACTCCACTTTGGATTAAAAATTGATAATGATTTTACCGATACCAACACTACGGATAGGCACACCCCCTATTATACTTGGGAAATAAATAAAGCAATTCATTCACCCTTTCAAGGATATAGTCGTGAATTTAAGTATATTTGTTTTCAACATCCAAATACCTTTAAAAGGTTCTCTCTTTTATAGGATAAAAATAAGAATAGAAAATACAATTATATGGTTGAGTTGCTTTGTCCCCACTTTGAGCAAAATCTAACGCAACACATGCATTTATATTGTATTGTGGTATTCCGGAAACAATTTCCAGTAATATTCGTATCAAGATTATAGTGCGTCAACTTATAGCATTTATGACGAAGCCCATTCTCATATGAGAACGACATAACCTCTCATTGTGCACACGCGCAGTTCCCGGAATTTTAAGTGCTGCTATTTAATAACCATTCCGCAATATTAATTTCGGTGTAAACAAGAAACATTAATTTCAACTAGTTAAACATTTCATTTTATAACTTATTTAACACCGTGTAAGACTGAAAGCGTAAAGCAAACTGAATTTATATAACTTACTATGTTTATAATACTTATATTAAAAGCACAGAATACTTAATTTAGGATCGATTAGAAATGTAGAAATTGTTCAAACCTTTACAAAAAAAAGCAAAGACCTGATCTTCAATCGGCTATACAGATCTTTTTGACTCTCGATCAATTTTTCACTCAATTTTAGGGAACTTAATCAAATTTAGTTCATCTGTTTAGTTACTATAATGCTACAGACTAACACGACTTTTAATTAGGAGTTTAAAATATACATAGGTGGTTAACATTAGTATTATTATTTTATATCTATTTATACATACTTTTCATTCTGTTGATTATGTTTGGTTGTAATATATTCATATCCGTCCGAATAGTAGTTAGCGTATACGACGATAAAAACTCCATTATATTGACCCACTCAGTCCGACCCATTATAGGTAAGCCAGTGTATATGTAATTTCGGTCAAGTTACCATAGTTATGCCGACTAGCAAAAGATACTCAAGCAAATAGATCATCTCATCAAAGTAAACTAACTCTAAGTAAATTAAAACTTTTTTACAAACTGTTCAAGGAGCGCTTGTGCACTTAATACCTACTTACATGCAGACGTAGGCAAAATGCAACCGAACCTGAGCGTTCCTAAAGAAGCTTACCGTCACGTGAAACTCCCGCGCTCACCGCATCCCGCAAACAACGCTTTAAGCTGATTATGACGTATGTACCGTGCATGGTGCTACTGAATTGAATCTACCTCTTAGGTTTAAACCCTATTTATCACCGACGTTGGAGCGAAGTACCACTTTATTGGACTCTGTTTAAGGTACTTATATCATGTCTTGAAACCATCGGTTACCGCCACAATGGTTGGATTCGCTTGTAAATGTTTAATTATTAAAGTGGAATTTAGTAGGTTTTGACATTTTTTTTATTTATTCCAACGACTGAAAAAATATTGAGATGTTACATTATTTTAATTGTAGGTAATGTAAAAACATACATAAATAAATAAACCCAACGCTCACATACATAGTTCTAATCCCACATTAAGAACGAGTCTACGTTCGTACGAGTTCGATCAGAAACTACGAGAGACTTCGGTATCACAAACACCCAACCAGAAACAAATAAGTACCTGTGGTTCACAAAACTATTTGTTTCGGTTCGGGGATCTCACCCACGGCCTCTCGTTTCGCAACCGGCGTCTGATCAACTACGCCACGGACACTGTCCTAAATATTCAAAAACAACCCTAAAGCATTGTCGAAACCTAGTTTCCTAGAAATTATATGTACCCAATAAATAAAAACCCAGCGCTGAATAATCAGTGTTGTTCTCGTACAGACATGATACATGACAAATTACTGCTAATACCTCTGTCACATTGAACTATTTGAATCATAATATTATGTTGATTATTGAAACCTATTTGTATGCAACGACAGCAACAGCCTAGCCTTGTTGTTTATAAATTGTATTGGTCGTCGGGGTCGCACGGACCCATACTAACAAGTTAATTTAAACTTCTAACGCTTATCCGACTTAACTTGATGAGTTTAATAACAATATTGTAAACAAAATTTTAATTCATCGCTTTAAATTCCAAAGATATAAATCTATCGATTGAATGCTCGGGTAAACAAAATTCAATTGAATATTAGTAGTCGTAAAACGAGAGACAACTTCTCAGACGCATTTTAACACAAAATAGATTACATAACGTCACGATCTGGCGAGTAATTGAAAAGGCAACGACAAGATGTTGATCAAAATTCTTTAGTACAAAGGTGTGAACAAAATCGAGGCCCTTGCCTACCCATAATATCGTATGCCTGTGATGCGGCGGCTTAATAATAAGTTCCCCTTGCAAAAGGAGCAAAAAATTAAAATTCCTTACGTGTCCCAGGTTCTTCTCCGACGCAATTTCACCGTTCTATTTGAAAGGACCTTGCATGTCATTCGTGAATTCCACTACATATTTACAAGATGTTCTTATAACGATTTGTGCAAATATTATTCTTGTTGTTTTTGGTAAACCAGAAAATTAATTATGTTTTGACAGATTTAAATAACATCATTTAATTTTAATATTTTCTGATATACTTCGCCGAAACATTTGAAATAATCAATAGATTCAATGGTTTCAATTTAAACCAAAAGAAAGTTTTGTTGTTGCTAAAATTAAATGTCAACCATTCGCTTCGCTACTTATCGTGCATAAATTCTTATTTCGCCAAACAGTTTTTGTCTTTTACGACTTTAGCTCGTCTAAGCAGACTAATAACAAAAACTCAATTTCGTAAATTCAAGAGTTAGTTTCTGATGCTCTATTACTTTAAGAACTTAAACCCTTACTACCCTTTACTCATAAAACCTATTTTAGCTAACGAATGTTTTGTCCCTTTCTACCGACTTTTGAATTCAGTTTGAGCGAAGTAGACAAAACATTCGAGAGCTAAAAGTAGGTTTTAAATCTGTCTATGAATAAGGCAGCCAACCTTTGGGTAGACATTTGGTAAAAGTGTTATTCATATACCGTTGATGATAAACACATCGTTACTGTAATGTAAATGTAATAATATCTGAACAAGGCAGAAATTACAAAAAAAAACATTACAGCTAAACATTTGAACAACTGTTTGGGAAAAATAAATGTCATCTCATTAAGAACACTCACAATAGTAAATCGAAGCCACACAGGCGAATAGCGAGGCCACCGCACTTGCTACGCCAGTACTCGTATGTACATTTATTTTAATAGCAGCCACTAAATCTATTTGCGCTCAACACTCGAGAATTACAGGTCCATTAGGTCGATTACATTTGCAGAGCATTTTCTCCCGACCTCCACTAGACGACCGTTTAAATTAAGACTACCACACCAACTTCATAATCCCATTGCTCACGTTGTCTTTCGCAAACAGTCGGCAAATTTTCATCTTTCTTGGAACGGCACTTATATAAAAATTTACAAGTTTCATGGCGCACGGGCTTAACTAATGCATTAATGTAGTTACAAACTCCCCTCGTTTCAGGAAATTACTTCCAAAACGAAGTACGTACCCGTTAAGAAATTAAACAGCACCCTTTTAAAAGTGAATCAAAGTTTAGGACGGTGTTCGTGGAAATGTTTACTACACGTAGTTTGATCATAATTAATCATTACAAAGTTTAAAACTCTATTGAGAAAAATGCATATTAATCGAAATATTAAGCATTTTAATAACACAAATTTTCTCTAAATCTTTACCAAAAATCAAGAATGTAAATTCTTCAAAATGCGTTTCAAATAATCCGGTATTCGTTGAAATTGAATAGGATTTTCATGTGACAAGAATTTTAAATGGATCGCTTCGTGGAGCTAAGACTAATATTTTAAAATCTATTTTCAACTTGGTTATTCTGGAATGTCATCGCTATTCTTCAAAGAAATAATATCTAACGTGTTTCGAAGCGGGATCAAAGTACTCGTTGTGAGGCAGGTCCAATGCAGATAAAGCCGAACCGAAGTAATGTCTTGTGAAGTGCAAAGCGTCGACTGGACGCAACAGCAGGAGAGCTTGCAGATAGTCGCGAACCATCCCGGTAAGTGCCCCGCTCTCGGTCACATAACGTCCGCCTTCCGATGATCGAATGCTCTGAAAATGGCAGAATTAAGCGCTTGCTAGCTAACAGTTTATCAATGAAAACATGGAACGCTAACCGACGCCAGATGAAACTTGGAAAATTCATCAATCCTTGTCAAATCATTATGAGACTTTGTATTCATCATATACTATACGCGATCGAGCATGTTTTTAATATTGGCCTTGTTTTTCATATTTTCTACTTAACATTGTATATCATAGCATGATTAAATTCAACATGATATCCATCAGATAGTACTGTACTTAGGACTCTTTGAAAATCGTCTTCTTCAACCAACTGTTCCCAACAAAGTTCATTATTTAGTCCAGCTAAGGACCCCTTATTCCTTTGCAATGTGTTAGATCATACTTGGCCTTTACTCCAAACCAATTCATATTTAACATAAATAATTTCAGCGACCTTCGTGTGAGTTAGCCCAATGCTCTTGGACTCGCAATTTCGGGTTGCTATTAATTGAAAGGCATTTATGTTGTTTATATTTATTTTCAATAATGACACAAATATTTGGTTTCTACCCTTCTCATTAAAAGCGACAAATAATTGAATTCAATGTTTAAGCTAAAGCCTTTTATTTTTCAATTTATACAATATAACCCGACGATATTAAACTGACAATATGTCGCACAGATTCAATATTTAATAAGCATTTATTATTAATACTTATTTTCCGATCTGTATTGAATAAAATTGAATTTTCAGCTTGGAAATCCTGATTCTTTCAGATAGAAAGTTGATTCCGATGCCGATTATTTTATTTTGTACACTTAACTTTTAATACACTCGCTATCAGGCTATCAAAAGACTATTCAACTTAGGTGTTGGCTGAAGGCAAACTCAAAAAAAATATGAAAAATCCTGAGAAACAGAACGACCCTGCTATTTGACAAAGGCAGAAGACATAATTTATAATTCCTGTTAATAGTCTTTCCACTGCTTGGATCAATATCCGATGAACCGCAACGGAGTCTGTAAAATCCACTCTCATTGCTCAAAGTACTATATCCCAGTAATGACATAGTAGGTATATCATACAAATGATTATATAGTTAAGGCGCTGGTTGAACCTGCATGCGGTTGGCAAAAGACCAACAAAAGTGGTATACGATTTCATGAGAGGCAAAAATAAAAAGCCTATACCAAGCAATGAGCCCCTAGTTCATAAGGCTGTGTAGCAAGAAAATATGTATACGAAAACAATCAAGTTAAAGAAGTAAAAGTACGAGAAAATAACAAAGAAAACCACATACCTTAAAGTCTAAATAGTCAGATAACAACTGAAGATCGTCGCGCCACTTCGCACGTAGTGGAGCATGACATTCGATTTCGTCCTTCTCCGGTACAATACGTAGAAGTGGATTCAAATGTAATATGTAGCTGTTATCTGCCCACTCGTGGCTCACAATGTAACCTTGTTGACGAATAGGAATAATAAAGTATATGAAGGAAAATAAATATACATATATTATGATCCAATTCAGAAGTATTTTTTCAGATGCAACATTAAACGTTATTGGCACTTGCAAGTGTAGTGATTCCCGAATAAAATATTTGGAGTTGAGATAGAAGCACTTTACATCGACACAATTATGCAATATTGATCGAAACCAGATGTAACTATACTGGCTACTGCGGAGACACAACACACATTGCATGACTTCTCCATTTACATCACGTGCACGCTATTAGGACATATACGAACATCCAATACGAGCCTAATGTGCTCATAGTAAGTAATGAATACAATCTACCAATAACTTACCTCTAAGAGTTAATACCGTTAAAGTTTGATTAATAAATCCAGATGGTTCTATAATGTGGCGTTCAACCTTCACCACAAACAAGGGTGTCCCATTCACCACAGCCTGACTGACGCCGTGACATACCTACAACAATATACGATTTTACAATTAAAGATGAGAAAGCATAATTGCCTTCTAGTTACGAGAGACTGAGATATCATTGATATAATATACAAGTTGTAGAGTATTTCGCCCACCTAATTGACATTAATCCATCTGGAAATGACAAATCGTATAATTAAAATGTAAATAAAAACTTATCTCACGGTTTTCAAACCTGCCCTCTCCTTCCAATTTTCCCAGAGCAAAATTTTACCCACAGTACTCAACTGTTATTGTAATCCAAATATATCACTGACCATAATTAAAATAATAGAAGAATGTATGTCATGTAAAATATAGGGGTTTACGTTATTATTCTTCCTTATTACGGTGTTAACCCAACTCACCTTTTTTATACCTGTTTGGCAGGAATAATAGACATTGCGGTGGAACCTACCCAGGCAGCCTCTTACACATGAGGGACCTACTACCGGTATTTAATCTCACCACCTTATTTAATTTCAAGTAACATAGAATATAGATCTGTAGGCTGTCATTCGCATTGTTGCGAACCATCCAACGATGTTGCATCGTTACGGATATCGTGAAATATCTGTTGCCTACATCCGTGTATACCTGCCTACGTCTATCTGCAAACAAAGCTGTGTCTAGCTGGCAAGGTGAGCAACCCACTACATATTCCTGTAAAGACTGGATTTGAAAGCACATGGACATAAAAAATATTATACTTACTGGCGCAGTCAACTCAATATAAACATCTAAAATATAAACGCTTATTAAAGTTAGAGATCAAACTACGCAGCTCATTAACAGAGCAAATTTCGAGATAGTTACAACTGATCGTTACAATATTGACTAACATTGTGCTATTACAGACATAATGAATAGTTTTATTTGATGTTAAACAAGACTGATTGATAGCAAGATAATTAATTCATACCTTGTTAAACAGTAACAGTCTTATTTGCCAACTTGGCAAATACAACCCTAACCATTATTAGTAACTGAGAATAACTATTGACTTTATAACCTAACAGGTTAACGTGTCATTTCAATATGTAAAACCCTACGTGAGAGACTTTACATAACGGAACACACATCCCCAGAATAGTTTCTAATACTTTTTTGATTGAATCCGAACGCAGCTATAGATTCGCCACTTGTCACACCTGATACGAAATTGGATCCGGCGATATATGGAAACCTTTATACCGAGATTGGTTCGAAACGGCCTCTGTACACACAGCTGGAGAAAGGGAGCTTAATACTACACAATAAATAAACTTACATAAATACTCTCGCAAACCGTTCCATCCATTAGAACCGTCTCCGTCTTGATATTTCCACGGTATCGACGTAACGCAAAATACCTAAGTAACACAACGTTCGCGCCTTCCAGCAAGAAGTTATGTGCGGCTTCGAAGGTATGGTACAATCGCCTCACAACATGCCGTTCGCCACAAATACGCGTTACTTTATTGTAGTAGCCGCTCTCGCAGATTGCAATGTAATTTCTACGCTCTTTTGTAATGTCTTTCTTTGTAATATGTCTAAAAGAACAGAAGATAAAATAGTTCTTTTTTTATATTGTGCAAATATTATAAGTTGCCAAGCGAAAACTTGAATAATATTCGATAATATGCAATTTTCTTACTCAATTCTACTTTCCTCCATTGTGTGAAGACTAGTATCCAAAATGGTGACTAGTTTCGAACCACTTTTAGCGCCTTCCTTAGAAGAATTCGATACTACTTGAACGAGAAACTTATCTTTATCCTCTCCTATAGTTTCGACGGAAATACTTATACCTATTTTAGGACAACATTTTATAATTAATATTAAGTTTAAAACATTTGACTCAATCTGGAATTAAGTAATCTGCTTCAATAAATACCTCCGACAGCACTGCAACAGTCTAATGATGGTTTCCTAACCTTCTTATGGTAAGAAGGTGCTTTTATTCCGTGTACAGCACAAACACCTGCTTGTGTTTTTTCCTCATTAAGTCCTAATATTTTAATTTTCTCCAAGGAAGGTTCCTTATGTGATATCTTATCGTGACGTCCATACCCATAGTCGAAATACGTATGCTTGGGATCAACTAAATGGCACCAACGATAACCATGCTTGCCTGCTCGGACTTTTTTTAGTGCCCTGTCTTCTTGTTTTTTAACGGCACATGTACAAATACCTTCTGGTAGTTTTTTAGGTATGGTTAAGCATGTACATTCTGGCAAATCATCTTCCTTCGGATAAGCACTGCATATACAAGGTTCGGTACAATCACATACTTTAAAGCATTTGCAATTATCTGGATCACCACATGTGCATTTCTTTTCCGGATAACATTTACAATCTTCAAGTGACGTAGCGTCACAAGTACACTCTTGTTTAATTGCGCAAGTACAAACAGATTTTGTGTCATCATTTTCGCAAATTTGTTCTTTATCCTCAGTAGGCTCGCAGATGCAAGGTTTGCGCACACTACAAATGCACATTTTCTCCTTACATACACATTCTTTCCCTTTTAAACAAAAGCAGCGCGGCTTGGGTTCTGGTTCTTGGCAATCGCATGGCTCGTCAGGTTTATCTTTGACATCTACTTTCTGCATAATCAATTCCTCCTCTCCTTCTCCTACTATTTCATACTCGAAAGATTTTTCGGGATCAGTATGTCTAGGCTTATGTTCACACGTACAAATAGGAGTTGGAAATTTTCCAGGTTGACATATACAAGGCTTGACGTTTTCACATACGCAAGTGGGTTGCATTGAATCACCAGGGTTACATACGCATATATCACTGCCTTTACAAGAACATGTCACTTGAGGTTTTCCCTCAACACATACGCATATAGCTTGCAACTTAGCACACGTACATTCTTCGGCAACCTTTGCTCCGCACTTACATGGTATTTTTATATAACATGTACATTTCCCTTCCTTATCTTTACCGCATTCACAAAACTTGAATTCGCGGGTCGCAGGGTTGATTTTTGGCATTCCGTCTTCAATAAGTACGCTATCCTTGCTGCCTTGCGACGGAACTGATTTGTTACAATCGGGAAAGAAGTAAATATGGAAGTCATTTTCTTCCTCTGCTTCTTCTTCCTGGACAATTTCTTCTTCAACGTGGTCTTTTATTTCTACCCCGGTTTCGGCTTTAACTTCCTCTGAGCTTTCAGTTTCTGTACTTTCGTAGCAAGACCATTCTGAATCTGATGATTCACCGTCTATTTCACCCTCACAGTGACCACAGCTAATAACCAATGTTTCCCCAAAACATATATCAGCTTTCGTCTTGTCATCTGTAAATATTTGCTTCAGTCAAATATAAAACAATTACCGGACTTTCCATTAAATACTGAATAGTAGATATGTACAGGTACGGAAAATGATAGGCAAAACGAAACGTGTCAAAATTATTAAGAGTATTTTTTTTACTAAAATATTTAAGTAATATTATTATAATATGTCAATTATATTATATCCGCTACATTTTATTTAATATAAATCCGTAATTAATACAATTTTATACCTATTTCAAAAGGAAATTGTTGTCCCAAATCTATTAAAGAGACCCGAGGATTGAAAGACATGACGAAGATATTTTTTTGTTATTTTTTGACATAAGGAAACCAAATTGTTTCATAAAAGTTCATTGACAAATGTGCAATCTTCCAAAGCTTGGAAAAGGTTACTTATTGCCACAGATGCATATTGCATTGTGCACTTTTTCTTCCAAGATTAAAGCTTTAACTAATTTGCTGATGGAGAAAGAAATTATCATAGTTGTAGCCAGGTTTGTGTGTCTGTATCAATCCATATACGTACCACTGCAGGGCACGGGCCTACCCTACAATCGGCAGTATGATTGAGAGTGTTTAGGCCATATAATCCACCACGCTGGCTTTGTGCGGATTGGCGGACTTACATACCATAGAAATTCTTATAAACCGCTATGTTGTGCAGGTTTCCTGACGATGTTTTCCTTCACCGTTTTAGTGCGTGGTGATTGACTATCAATACACACATGACTCCGAAAAGTCAGAGGTGTGCCCTGGGATTTGAACCCGCGCCCATCGTGAACATGTTGGCAGCCGCATCTGGTCCGTTTACCAACACGCCACCACGTACTTCACGCTTCCATGAAACCTACTTTTTTGTGTTGGTAAAAATATATATTTTCAATAAATATTTAAAACATAATTGCGACCCAGAGTTTTTGCAGAAATGAACTTGAAGCCCAATAAAAATTATTTTTTGTCTTCGGCGGATTAATCATATCGACTACAAAAATAACAAATACCTTGACATTGGCAAAATCTCCGATTCCATGGGGGAGCCATATTTTCTCCATGTCACGTCTCCACATTTGAAGTCCTTGAGGTCGTCGGAGAATCTGAAGTTGAGAATGCCTGTGCACACCACGAAATTCATGGATCAGTCATTTACAGTCCAGGCTGTTTGACTGTGGAATGCACTACCAATTAAAGTGAGACAGGCTAGAACACTAACTGCATTCAAAAAAATGGTCAAATATACCCATCGCTTTGAACAGCCAATATGTAGTCTAATTTCCTGCATTTGAACCTAAATGTAATTTATAGTATGTTTATTTATGTATGTATATTTTTTTAACAACGATACATATATAGATATATGTGTATATCTATATTAGGTATATGTATTTTATTATTTATCATATAATGTGTACATATTAATTGTAAATAATTTGTCTGTTATTTTTTATTTATTGGAGCTTGTATCCTTTATATTCTAGACTGCCCTCTCTTCTTTTCCTTTTCTTCTATCCATCCAAAGGTTGTCTGTAAGAAATCACCTAGAGCGATAAGACCGCCATCTGTACTTTTTCTTCATTATTTGTAATATATTTAAGTGGTTATCCTATATATGTGCAGTTAAGAATAAAAATAAATAAATAAATAAATATTTTATAAAAATCTGTAGCCCTGGATAGAACGGGAAAACGTTTAAGGACAAACCATAAAAAATGCTTTATTGAATTTTAAGCAGTGTCGGTATCGGAATCAATGATAATTTTACCGATACTATGACAGGGCATTCTCCTTTATTATTGACATTCAAAACATTTAAAATTAGAAACCAAAAGAAAATGTATTCATGTATTAATATACACCTTAGAGTAATTACCATATACACCCTCTATCACAAATGACCCCCTAAGATGATTGACCCCACACTAAGATCGAGTCTTATGTCCTGTCTATCAAACACCCAGGCCTAATACAAATATCTGTGAATCACAGAAACATAATTAATGTTTCGGAGCGGGGTCGAACCCCCGCGGCCTCTCCTTTCACAGCAGGCGCGGCGTATAACCAACTGTGCTTCAGAGGCTGTCAAAGGTTGTTTCCTCATAATTGTAATGCGCGATCTTAAACGGCAACTTAATTTTTGGGGTTCAGTATCTAAAAGGTATAAACGGGATCCTATTACTAAGCCTCCACCATCTGTCTGTCTGTCTGTCATCAGGCTGTATTTCATAAACCGTTATAGCTATTACAACAAATACTAAGAATAAAAATAAATGTAAATATTAAAATACGTTTATTGTGTAGGGACACCCATACAATAAACGTGTATTTTTCGTATTTTTTTGCTCAATTTTAATAACGGTAACAGGTAGACGCTTCAAATTTTCACAGCATATTCAGTTGTATATTACCTTTTAAAATAAAATAAATTAGATAAAAATAAAGTAAATATTAAAAAAAAATACAACAAACGTAATTTTAATCAATTTTTAAGGGATCTTAATAAAAAGGAACAAGAGGTGATTGATTTTCTTTTATAGATATATTTCTTTTATATGTACGGAACCCTTCGTGCGCGAGTTCGACTAGCACTTGGCCGGTTTTTTTAAGTAGGTAACAGTACTAACTTCAAACTGGATAAATTATTGCCTTTTATGTTTCGAGTACTAACCATGGGTATTAACTAAGAGAATAGGACCACAATATGCATTAAGCAAATATGACAGACTGGGTCCAAGTCACCAGTTGACTCTCAGTGTTAATTAAATGACAAAATAAGCAATTCTCCTGCTTCTCGGATCCTTTACCTCAATGCTGAGGGTCATGATCCCCTAAAAATGGTATCCACTATTCAGTAAATTAAAAATGTTTTTTAAAGGAAGTAAAATTCAATAATAAAAATAATAGGCAACACTAAATATCTTGATCACGGCACGTGCAACATTCTGTGTGGCACGAAACGTCTGAACTAGTGATGCAACTCAAATATTAATATTTTGTAACTTGAGTCACTCAAGTAAACGATTAATTATTTTGATATCTCGCATTTCTAGTAATTTCTTTAAGCATATTTAAATATTTTTATTAAACTAAAATATGTGGAATTAAAAAAAAGAACACCATAAATCAGTAAAATTATATTTCTTTTTGGAATCAATAATAATTAATAATACCAAAATGTTTTCGTATACTTATATATTACAGGGTATATCAAGACTGCTACCGAAAATGAAGCCGGGTGGTAGTTACTAACACAATGCAATTGAAAATGTTGCATAAAAACACGTAAATTATTTTTGTGAATTTTTAAATATCATCGTTTTTGAGTGGCAAGTCCATAGTTATTGCTAAAATAATAATTTAAACCCTTGTCTAAAATAGCATTTTCATAAATAAAAGGATGTACACTATTATTTAAAAAAAATGAACCTATGTATTAACACCTAAATACGTACTTAAGAAAAAAAATGAAAAAAACCAATACTTTTTTTTTTCAAAATATTTGGTTGCATTGTGTTTGTAGTCACTAAGACTACCACCCGGCTTCGTTTTCGGTAGCAATCTTGATACACCCAGTATGTACCTTACTCTAATTAATTTAATTTATTATCTGGTGAAAACAGCACCATGATTAACTTGCGTTATTAAGACACGTATCATAATATATAATATGTGAACAATAAATATTGGATCATTATTATTCATGCTACATCGCTGACACCCCATCTCGGATAAGAGTCTTCTCAATGTACCGAGTTGACTCAGGAACTCGAGTGCAAATGGACTCGAGTCAAATATTTTTTTACTATCGAGTGCGAGTTTGTTAAATTCACTCGATTAAAAACACGGCTCGAGCCGCTTCACTAGTCCGAACGATCGACTTGACAGATGATGTGGCCTAACGTCTTGTGAATTTTATAAAAATAATTAATTTATTTTATAATTATTATAATGCCAACATGATTGCGTTTTATATTATTGCATTTTCATTATATATATCGCCCTCATTGGGTAGAGTGCCCGACAAAGTCATTTGTGTGAATAAGGAATGCAGCGGTAAGTTACCTTTCCCATGTCAATCAGTTTTCGTGTACTTTCTATCAAAATATTTATGATATATTTATTCCAGAGCCAATATCTAAGGCTAGAACTCTGCTGGGATACAACAGCGTTGACCCAGACCTCGTGTCTTTCCCGGGGAATGTGCTGGCTACTATATTAATGAAATCAGCTGGTACAAATGCCGACTTATGGTACGCCAACATAAATGGAAAAACTGGATTTGTTAACAAAAAATTCTTAGAAGAACGCAAAATATTCGAGAAGAATCCACAATTTATTATTCCTATAGAAGAAGTTTTAAAAAAAAATATAGTTCAGCCTGACAAGGTACGCCAACCTCACGAAGTGTTTGAGGGCACCACAATATACACAACTGAATCTGCTACAGAAGATTACACAACTGAAAATCCAGCCTTTCTGCCAACTCCATCACCACCTGTAGAAAATATTACACCGTTGCTCAATAATGAAAAAGTAGTTGTGTCTAAGGAAGATAATGTAATTTCTGGTGAAATTGTGTTACAAAATGATGAAAAAGTGATAAAATCTCAAGAGTCAAGCACAGAAGCAGCTGTGACTGAAAAAAATGAACCAGTATCCGTTACTGAAGAACAAAAAGAAAATGAAACTGAAAGTCAGGAACAAACATATGATGATGACAATGAGGATGATTATGAAGAGGAATTGGGAGATGAGCCTTATGAGGAAGACAGTGATGCTCTAGTGAATAAGACTAAAGAAAGTGATATAATTATTGGAAATTCTGAAGAAATGATCAATGAGAAACAACCTTCTATAAGTGATGCTACTGTTAATACTTTATCTGGATCATTGATGGGAAACAATAAGGATGTAAACAATAATATATTACCTCTAGATACCCCCACAGAAGAAAAATCCGATAATTCTGAAGAAAATAATGTACAAATAGATCTGGAATCTAAATCTGAAATTGAAAGTTCTCCTCAAGTACAGCCTGATTTACCTGATCCTGTTGAAAATATCGTGAATACTATTGAATTGCCTCTAAAAATAGAAGAGCCACATCCAGTTCAAGAACAACTAAATACTGTTACACATTCTGACTCAGCAAGCAATGAAAATATTTCACCCGCACAGCCTTCCATTGAAACAAAAGAAGTGCTTCCAAATAACTCTGATGACTTAAAGAAAAACAAAGAAAATGACAAAAATTTGCTTGATGGTAGTGAAAAATTGAATGCTGAGGCCCAAATACCACCCAAAGTAAATGTTGCCGAAACAGTGCCCGACAGCTCTATACCTGTTGAATCAGAACAAGTGCTTCCAAGTAATGCTGAAGACTTAAAAAACAATGTGGCAAATGAAGAAAGTGATACAAATCCTATTAATAATATTGAAATATTAAATCCTGAACCACAAATTACTACTACTGAAAAATCTACAAATGATGCTATGCTAACACCAAATAATAACGAACCTATAACAACACAGACTATATCACCAATATTTAATCCTGAATTTGGAACATTGCCTCCAATTTTTAGTCAAAGTTCAGAAACAATATCACCACCCACCGAATCAATAACATCAACTGTTTCCCCAACCGAACCATCCACTCAATCAAGTGAGACATATAATGCGCAAAATGCAAATGATAATAAAGAAGAAAATATAGGGAGTGAAGAAACCCCGAAAGTAGAAATCCCGGACATTGATATTTTAATATCATCAACTGAGCCTCCAATGAAGGAAGGGGATGTGTTGATTGAAACTAGTACATTGTCTAATATGGAAGTAGTCATTGAAGGTGTCCAGGAAGAGCCTGTAATAGAAGTTGAGACTAACTCCGACATAGATATTGAGATTAGTACCTCTGAAGGATTTCTCTCTAACATTTTATCAAAAATATCGAAGATATGGCCATTTAAATCAGAATCAACTGAATATACTTTTGACTATGAATATTCACCACCTGTGGAAAATGAAAAAGTTGATGGCCAAGAAGGATTTTCTATTTTTAAATATTTATTGGCTAAATACACTTCTGTTATGGGTACAAGGGGACAAACAAATTTACTTTTTGAAACTACTGGTGAGTGCGCTTTATATATTTACATTAAATACAGTGAAAATATATGCCATTCACTTTTAAAATGACTCATGCACACTAACAAAATCTAACAACACAAACAAAATAATACTTGGCAAGCTACTGCGCCATCCTGAGACATAATATCCAATAGTTGCTCTGGCTACAATGTCCTTTAAACTGGAACAAAATAGTAAACAGACATACATTTTTGTGAATATTTAGTCAGTATAAAGTGATATTGTATATTGATAATTATCTTGCTATTTAACATAATGTTAGTACATTCTGTATCTGTATCAGCCCATATACGTCCCACTGCAGGGCACGGGCCTACTCTACAATCTAAAGTATGATTGAGAGAATGTTAGTACATTATTGAAAACAAAATGTATAAAGTAGGATGAGTTATTACTTCTCATTTTTGTAACTCTGCATAACAGTAAGCTTCAAGTATTGTTATGAATAATATTAGTCACTGATTATTTCATTTTATTTATTTCTGATTAAAAAATATAATCAGAGTTCAGACAAAACAAGTGTATTGGTTTACTGATAAAATTCTGAAACCATGCTTGTAACATCAAGTATTGCCTAAGTCACTATTGATAAGCCATTATTATGTGCATTATCTATCACTTATATTAGTACCTTTGCATTGAGAAAGTTAAATATATACATATTATTATATGTTGACTAATTGTGATTAGCACAGTCAGCCTTATAATTTCACTGAAAAATTTGGGATCCTATTTCTAGGCACTTTCATTATATAATGGGGTCGGAAATACGACCGAATGAAATAAGACAATGTAGTGGCCCTTACAGTATTTTTATTGATATTACTCTATTATTTTTTTATATGTCCTTGGACAAGTTTAATCCTACTACCAACAATATTTCATCCTGGTTTTGGATTCAAACCCATATTACTCCAATGAAGGAGCAGAAAAAGGTATATTAGAAACTGAGGAATGATTGCAATAGAAAATAGTACATTGTGTATTAATTACTCCTATTATCTTTTTACATATGATATAATATAGCCATAAATAAGACCATATTAAGCAAAAATTTAATCAACCTCACAGGTAGATTGTACCCATATATTATGGTTTAAATACATATATTATCTTTAAAAAAAAATACTCGTTTTCTCACCTAAATTTACTATACCAATACTAAAAAGCGAATTGAAGCTTAATAACAATATAATGACCAATTTGATAATAAATATGTATGTTTTTCAGGGGAATCATGTGTTGATGGAGTTTACATTGATGGCTTTGGTAATGAACACCACAATCGCCTATTAACTTTCCTACTGACTACAGCTACTTCGGTCTTACTTTTCACTCTGGGATATTACTACATTGATAACAGGAGACAAGACGGGCGCCTTATTGGGACTATAAACTCGCTTCAGAGAGATTTACTTTTTGCTACCAAGGTAATACACAAATTATTTTATATTATTTTTCCTGTATACATTAATAGGTTTATCATTTCAATAAGAGCAGAAAAAATGTTTTACATCTTAAAATGTATGGTTGGTAAACATTGTAGGATAATCTAATGATTATAAGTCTAGTACCTTATCTTTTAAAAAACACTTGTTAACTTGCAAGTAGCTGTGACAATGTTTGAACTATCTATACAATGATCAAGATTATCATAGTAGCAGAAATAAGAATACTTTGGATTTCTGATTTTATTTTATTTTAGTAAATAAAAACCGGTTTCTCTTAAATGCATATTACAATACCCAAATGTATTAGGTGTTGCATAAGATTATTATATTATAATATATTTTTGTGTCGTTATCACTTCTAAAACAATTAAACAAGTTATAAAATGTTAATTTAGTTCTTTTTCCATAATCTTAAACATTTACTTAATTAATGTTCCATAACTTAATCCATAATTATACAACATTGATACAACCGAGCGACATTTCTTTAAACTACATATACTAGGCACCATTTTCAAGCTCTGTACTAAAAATCAATTAAATAGGAACAATAGTTTAGTCATAAATGATTTTTTAATTTTTTGCGCTCTTTGAACACGCTGTGGCTTTTCTAACAGCTGATTACGTCCAACGCATAGGTCATTCACCTTAAAACGACAAATCTTACTAAAATCTATGCGCTGTTGCCGCTCTGACACAAGTCACATAAATAAGTACAACTAAATTACTTTAAAAGTTGGCGATGCAAATAAGAAAGCAATAAATACACACACACTTACACTTTCATTACGAGAGCGACATAGCAAAACATCCTGTGCGTAAAAGAAATAGAAATAGGTCAGTATGTGTGTGTGTGTGTGTGACACGTACGCAATTGACCTCTAAAAAATAGTTTTTAGTCTGCCGCCGGTATCCTTTCAGAACGCATGTAACACGTAAGCTCCTGCGCTTAATTTTGTCTTGTTATTGACACTACTCGTAAATTAAGACATTATTTTTTTTTATTGTGACAGGACATGTAACTTCGGATAATTATTATTTAGTGTTTCTGTGTTATTGACTGTTAGCCAACAATAAATTGGTCGATTAGGACCTGTACGGTGGCCACCGCGATCTCCGGACCTAATCCCTTGGATTTCTTTTTGCGGGGCTTATTAAAGAACTAGAAATAGGGTTATTAAGCATTTGAAAAACTAAAGTGCCTAGCCTCGAACACTGACTTAATAACAATTTAAACAATAATAATATTGTCCGTCGCTATAACTTGTACGTTCATGTAAATGGAGGACATATCGAAAATTTAAAAATCTAGTGTACCTAAGCAAAGTATGTTGTGCGCGTACTTCAAAAGTACCTAACTCGGTGCACACAGCCACGCTGAGCCGGCGGCGTGGCCTTGGCGGCGCGGCGCGACATTGACACATGTCGCGCGCGACGTTGCCAATTTGTTATCTATTCGTATCTACAGGTCAGTGAAATGTATTTACATAGGGTGGTTACGTTTTACTCTTATTTGTAAGCTATTTAGTTTGTTTGAAACAAACAAAATCTCATTTTTGGTATTATTAATTTTTTTGCCGTGTCGAATAAATACCAAGGACGTATAGTATACGTAGTGTAATTTAATGCCCATCGGTCACATCAACTTTGTATATACTTACTTGCAATATTTTGGCAAGCTCAGTGTCAGATGCACATTCCGTATACAGACAAGCTAATATAAATCTGGATGCATGATACTTCAAATACATATGGCAATCCTAGGAGAAGCCTATACATTGTAGTTTTTTATTGCAATGAATGGGGAGACGAGCATGTCGTTCGTCTGATGGTAAGCGATACGACCGATCATTAACAGTAACAAAACCAAACAACACATTGAATTACAAACCAATGCTTGACTTAAATAAGATGTTAAGTTTCAATGTGTCCAGTAGTTACTCTGGCTACAATGTCCTTCAAACCGAAACACAACTGTGCATTTACACTGCTGTTTGGCGGGAGTGTAGTGAGCTTCCTATAGCTAACAATAATGATTATTACAGGAGTGTGAGATCCTTAAAGAGGAGCTTACGTCTACTAAGACTAAGCTAGCGGGCATTGAAGACAACTCCTTTGGCATGGACGATATGGTGCAGTCATTAAAAGAAGAAATCAATGAGCTGAAAGCACAAAATGAAAGGCTACGCAATTCTTTAGATGACAATGAGAAATTGCTCAGAGTGTCAGAGAACACTGCGGGTGAATTGCAAAATACTCTTGGTGAAGTAGAAAACACTCTCAGTGAGCTCTTAGCAGAAAGAGCTAATTCTGAAGAGCAAATAGCTGAATTGAATGGTATAATATTTGAACTATTTTTTATTCATAACCATTTTCTGTACTGCAAGTTGTTATTAAAACTTAAATTTTTCCTCATTGTTTGTAATTTGTAATGAAGATATTTTTACCATACTCCAATTACAATGCAAGATTCAACACACATACGAAGGGAAAAAGCTACATATTATTATTGTTATTAAACTAGCCGTATTAGTATATACTTTCGGGATTGACCATATTCGTATATTCTTTGGGATATAGCAGAGTTTGTAATTTATAATTATTATAATATTTACAGGTAAAGTTCAAGCTTTTGAGGAGGAGTTGATTTCAGTGAGTCGAGATAGAGACAACTTCCAATTAAAATATGTATCTGCTGAATCAGCATTAGAAGAAGCTAAAAAACAAGTAAAACAACTTGAAGACATCAACAAACAGCTGGCAGATGCAAAGAACACCATTGAATTGCAGAAACATGAAATAGTCGCATTAAAAGTGAGTTGTAACATAACATTTGCAATAATGTTTTCTTTTTTAATTTTATATTCCGCATTTGTTTTAGAATCGATTTGAATTTATAAAACAATTTTAATGATGTTATTAATTATTATATATTCCTTTGAGTTTTGTACAAGTGTTATGAATTTATGTAAAAGCTAACAACTTGTCTTAGCCAACTGTTATAAACCAATGCCGAAACTTGCAGTTCCAATGAAGGCCAGCACAGACCGGAACGGAATGGCAATGGTTTTTTTTTATTAATGATTTAATCGAGAAATGCTTTTCAAATTCTCGGCATAAATTTAAAACATTAGAATTTATGTCGTAATCGCACCATATAAGTTTGAATATCGTTTGGAAAAAAAATTAAATTATATTCAGGTGTGCGCTGGTCCTTGCGCTTCTTGATTTCAATGGAGGGTTCATTCATTATTAATATATCAGTATACTGGTTGATATTGACACTTTACATTTGGAAAAATAAAAATAAAATCCGACTGGATATTTTGTAAAAAATCGTTATTTTAGCTTTCATAATTTTATGCAACCTATTTAGATACGAATATTTTTATCGCTTAGCTGACCTATGGTCAGGATACTTAGTTGAGCGATAAAAAGATTCGTACATATATGCATTGATCAAAAACCTCGAAACCTCGCGATTTTTGACTTAATTAGCGGGCAGTTTTTTTTTCAAACTTGGGACTTTATCACCTGGGATGGTTAGGAACATAGGGATAAAAATCAAATACTATAGTAATTTATAATCATTAAATTATTTATTTTGTTTATCTTTTAGGACGCCATGAAAGAGTTGAAATCGGAATCACCATCAAACGTAGATGTTGCGTCTCTTATCGACCACACTGAAATCAAAGCCAAATTGAACAAAGCTTTAGAAGAAAAAAATAACTATGTAAACAAATATGAGGTAAGATTAATATTATTATATTATTATAATAATATGGTCTATAATTTTGCAAATCTCATTGTAACACTTTTTCCAAAACTATTTCCATTGTTATTAATCGATATTAGTAAAAAAATAGCTGTCTCAATTTTTATTTATTTATTTAAATCTTTATTGTACACAAACTTAACAACAACATAGCTAAACAGAAATAACTAACAAATTTTTACATAAATTTTTACATAATTCTTGAAATAGGGAATATGCATGCTATTTTTTTATATTTTTAATCGATTCTGTATGTCATTACATTACAAGAAAAAAATATAAGGCTTTAAAAATATCAATCAAAAAAGTACAAAAAAATAATAAAAACTGCTATCAGTTTCGAAGCATTTAAACGCCATTATGGCGCGACCTCGCTGTGACGTCAGAGTCTACTATGTCAGCAACGTAGTATTTGGATTAAACTTCTTTTATTAATTGCTACATAACTATATTTCGTCACAAAATAATCATTTTTTTAAATAATACAACGAAAATACAAAATAACTCTTAAACAAACGTAAAACAATACACCCAACAAGCTAAAACTTCATAAGATATTGTACTCTGTCGTCACTTCCCTTTTCAAACGTTTCGAAAAAATTGCGCGGCAATTTTGAAATGTCATTTTTTAAGTATTTTTTTTACCGATTTAGAGTTGATAAATTTAAAAAAATATCTTATTGATATATTTCTATATCAATAAAGATTACAACAAAAAATATTTGACTTATTTTGGTGTCTCGTGCATATTCCCTATTATTTTTATCCTTAATGTACTAATTGGGATACTACATCTCTAACATCGGTTATAATATTAATGTTTAAAAATATTTTTCAGACAGAACATAAAGAACGTACGCGTCTGCATGAAGAATTGCAAATAGCTCAGGAGACGTTAAGGACGAGCACTCAACAGGCCACAGAAGCTACGACCAGGCTGGAAGTCCTCGGGAAATATTTCCAAGAACGGGAAAGTGAACTTTTGAAGTGAGTTCTCTTATGTATTAACTTTCGTTCGTTCTTTTCAGCCACAGGAAGTCCACTACTGAACATAAGCCTCCCCCATTTATGTCCACATTGACCTGTTAGAAGCAGCCTGCATCCAGCGACTTCCTTGTATTAAATTTTACATTGACATATTTGTCTCCTTTTTTCTGACGTATTTTTTTTTTACAGAGAATTAAACGCAAAGGAAGCCCTCTGGCTCAGCAAACAGGGTGAATCGGCCAGTACAGTAGAAAAAATCGAATTATTACAGCAAGAAGTGCAAAGATACAAGTAAGTGCAATGTATTTATAAAGCGTTAAGCAATCTGGTTCCTATTTCGTAATTTTTGTGAACATAAAATGAGTATGTATTAGTTATTTATAGTAAGATAGCTTGAAAGGTTTGCTATGATAAAGATTTTTGCATTAAGATATCCATGCCCATTTAAAAAACCATTGTATAATAATCGATAATGCGTGTCATTAACTGAAATAAAGTTTATTTCATAAATTACTTCGGTAATTATTCTTTAGAAATAGAGACATTGCGGTGGTACCTACCCAAATGGCGTCTCACATATGAGAGACCTACCACCAGTAAAATCCCTATTGAAGATGTTAAATAAATAAATAAATGTTTATGTTTGTATCGTCTCGGCGTGTGCAGGGAGAAATGCGACGCGCTAACCCTAGAGCTGGCGGAGCAGGAGTCCTCTCGGCGCGCGGCGCTGAGCTCGCTGGAGGCGCGCGCGCACGCCGCGTGGCTGGACGCGCGCGCCGCCCGCCGCGACGCCGACGCCGCGCGCGACGACGCCGCCACGCTGCGCCGCAAGCTCGCCGCCTGCGCGATGGACGGCGCCGCGTCGCCGCTGCACAGTTAGTATTCACTACTCTATCATCCACATGCAATGTAACATGCAACTGCATATACATGATGCATACACTCAACAGTGAAATGAAATTCATTGGTCAAGTAGGCAATTAGTACACAGTACTTATTCTCTGTTTACAAAAAAATAGATATAATTTGTTTGGTTTTCGGTATTCTTCTTGTTTATTAAATTTATAACTATTTTACAGTTACATACATAGTCCTAACCTCACCCTAAAATCGAGCCTTGTGGGGTATCAGAAACTACGAGAGATTTTTCGGTCTCACAAACAATAAGACCTGAAACAAATACCTGTGGATTAACAAAATATGTGTTTGGGTGCAGGGATCAAACCCGCGGTCTCTCGTTTTACAGCCTGCGTCTAACCAACTGCGCCACGGAGTCTGTAAAAAAACTGTGGAACACAACTGCGACACTAAAACAATTTACAGATCATCTGTATAGGTGTATTGTCTGCTTCTAAAAGAACAGCACACTTGATGTGTCATAGCCGCACACGCGTTGCACTCAGAGAAAATATCACGTGTGTGTACTGCCAACTAAATTATGATTATGCTTACTGCTCGGGAATATTGCCCGATGTTCGAAATCTTCGAGCCTTACAGGATTAGCAAGTATCAGGCAAAAATATTCTAATATTAATCCATAATTGCCGTGTGCAATACTAAAAAGGATTACCTCAATAATTTTAACGAAACGAAGTGAAACCTCCTATAGGTTCCTGATAGTTCCTATTAAGTCGTGGACGCCTGCGACGCACACAATACGCACACCCACTATCTCCCTTCTAAGAATCACTTCGCCAAGTAATAGCGCGTAAATTACTCTCAAAGCCTTTCTTAGACCCCGTTTATAACAGACAGGGGCTACTATAGTAGGGTTCTATCGAAACATTTATTTAATATCTTATTTTTTATTATTATCATTGAGTGTCTTGGTGGCGAAGTTGTACTTTGGTATACTAATTGTAAAGCTCAAGACTTCGATTCATATCTCTGGCAAAGTGATTTTGACTTTTTATATTAATTATCGGCAAGGAATTAGGAATTTGGACTCAATATGGCGATAGGCTCGCTGTCTATCACATTGTGTGACGAAATACACAAGTTGAAGGCGTGAGAGTCCTGGTATCACCCCTATCTACCCCTCCTAAGAAAAAAGCTTGTATATATGTATGTATTTTTATGATCAGAAGTGGCATCGCCGCTGGACAGTAGCGAGAACCCGGTGATCCCGCCGCCGTTACCGCCGCTGGCGTTCCTGCCGCCGCCGCTGCTGCCGCCGCTGCCGCGCCCGCCGCCGCTCGGCCGCCTGCCCTCGCCACATCCCACTAGGTAGCACACCTATTTATACTGCAACCTTATTATAACGAATTGTAGTCCAACCTAACCTCTATACAGAGTGATATTGACACATATTACTTATTTTAAACCACATGTTTCTCATTACCCCATTTGTTTATATATTTTTGCATAATTTCCAAAAAAAATATAACAAGTTTTTTGGTTAAAAATCGTGATTTTAGTTCTCACCATTTTTGAGTATCCCATATAGATACGGATATTTTCACCGCTTAGCTGAACTTAAGTTCAGTTCGGGAACTTACCTGAGCCGTAAAAAGACTCGGTATCATCAAACTTGGTATAATGTTACCAGGGGTGATTAGGAACATGTAGTTTAATTAAATACATACCATATGTGTGTATGTGTATACCATACATCACTCTGTATAACAAAACCTACACTGTGTCAGCCCATATGCGTCCCACTGTACGGCACGGGCTTCATCTACAATTGAGAGTGATTAAGCCATATAGTCCACCACGCTGACCTATTGAGAGTTGGCGGACTTGACATACCAAATTGTTTGTTGGAAGGTACAACGACAGGCGGTACTCTCCGGAGAGTCGGTTCTCGCCGGAGAGCAGGTACTCGCCGGAGAGCCGCTACTCGCCCGCCACCACGCGCTACTCGCCCGACAGCCGCTACTCGCCGCGCCGCCGCGACGCCTACTCGCCGCGCTCCAGGCGGCGGTCGAGAGACAGGTTATCTTAACCTTTTTTTACTTTTTGAATCTTTTTTATCTGTTATGTATCTTTTTGAAGCTATCAAGTATAGCATACTCACCACGCGCCAGGCGGCGGCCGAGAGACAGGTTATCTTACCTTTTTTTACTCTTTGAATTTTTTTTATATCTGTTATCTATCTTTTTGAAGCTATACTTGTTTTGGGGCGTTAAAAAAATACAGTATTTTTAATGTAGTGATTTAAGTACTAGGATCCCATGAAGTTGGCGGAGTTTTATTTTATTAACAAAAAGATTAAGTAATCCCAGCCTGCTGGCACCTTACATATAGAATTGTAAGTGGTAACATAAATAGAAAAATATATATTGTATTTATCAATACATATAAATAAAATTGAAGTGTCTGTTTGTAAAGTGAAAATTTAAAAAAATGTCCAACTACATATCGTTATATACACGATACCTATAACGAAAATGACCTTAGATTTTTTTTTTGTCTGTCTGTCTGTCTGTTTGTTCCGGCTAATCTCTAGAATGGCTGGACCGATATTGACGGGGCTTTCACTGAAAGATAGCTATTTTTTGCGGGAGTAACATAGGCTACTTTAATTTTGAAAAACAAATTAGGGTTCCGCAGAAACAAATAAACCCTTAAATTTTGAGGTTGTTTTTTTAAATATGGTATTATGACACGCGGGTGGATGAGCTCATTATGTTTCTTTGATTTATTTGGTCTAAAAATATTCTAAAAATGTCAGGTAGCTGATATAATAAGGAGTAACTTAGGTTATATTTATTTTAGAAAAATTCTTTTATTTTAGAAAAATAAAGTTTTTGTTAAATTCCACGCGGACGAAGTCGCGGGCACAGCTAGTATTCAATAATATCGTTTTGATGCATTTTTATGAGGAATTAAAAAGCTAAATGTCATTCGATTAGATCTGATATATTTTTGACAATATGTTACCATTTAAATAATTTACAACCATGCTGAAAATGCATTTTTGATACATGGAAAAGATTTTTTAACATTCATACGACCCGTGTTATTCACACATAAATTTATTTCACTGGTATTTCGTGCTAGTTACTATGGAGACTACTGTTTATCATCAATTTGATACGTAGAAAGAGATATTATTTGACACAACGTCATCAAATTATTACGTACTATCTTAACTGGAAAAATCTATTGATGCTGTATTATATTTCAAATCTTAATAATAGACAATAAGGCAGATATTTCATTGGTCTTTAACAAACTTTTTATTTAGCGGTAGGTTACTCGTATCTACGCGTATAAATAATACAAAGTAATAATATAAGTAGGTTAAGTGTCAACAGATAATTGAACAAGAATGTTCATTGGAATCAGAACATCACATTGCTAATTTAATGACTCAAAAAATGAGTTTTGTTTTATTTTTAACTAGCTTTTGCCCGCAACTTCGTCTGCATTATTAACTTTATTTACAATATATTTTATATACTTGAAAACCGATATGTACCTCACTAAATAAGATATTACGTCCTCATCACTATTTATTTATGAGTATCCCGTTGGGCAAATTATATGGTCTATTACTTACTTTAACAACGATTTCCCGCTTTATCTCCACTGAAAACTTAAAAATTCAAAACCTAACAATTGGTCATTATTTATCTATAATAAGTAGATACTATTAAACATAAAAAATTCATCCCTCTAAAATTTATAATATAATCCCAGAACTACGCACAATTTGCGCGAAACCCATATAAGTATGTTTAAAATGAAAGTTGCTTATGCCCGATATTCCAACACAACCTTTCGTCCTTTTCCTCCTTTTCCCTGACCGCTCCCGTAAATGTGAAACTCTTACACTCATGAACAACTTACAAAATTATTAAAAATTAAAATATTGCTTTCCCTGTCCAGTTCTTGAACATACCATCCAGCTCAATTTTTAAGGGATTTTTTTGTACCCACGGAACCCTAAATACTTTTTATAAAATTTCATCCCCTTTGTGCCATTTTTCCAAAATTAACGCACACCAATTTCTTGTGTTTATAATAGGTAGCTAAAATACAAATTTTCATACCAGTAACAGCGGTTTCAATTTTGCATACATACTTACAGCCCTTATTTTAAGCTCTTTGGGGCTAATTTAAGACAAAAAGTATAAAGTTATTTTTGTTTAATTGACTACATAAGTAGTAAAGTAAGTGCCAAGTTTGAAATCTGCAAAATTCACGGTTTCGTTTTTCCATACAACACAATTTCACCCTTTTCACCCCTTTAGGGGTTGAATTTAGATAAATCCTTCATTAGTATTAGTGCTGCTCTACATTATGATAGGAAGCCCCGTGTAAAATTTTAAGTTCCTAGCTTCAGTAGTTTCTGCGGTGCGTTGATGCAACAGTTCGGTTCTACAAAATTTCAACCCTTATTTTAACCCCTTTAGGGTTAAATTTAGAAAAATAAAGTATGCAGCTATGTTTGGTTTTGATTGATTTACAAAAGTGCAAAGTTGGCAACTGTGGCCTTAACGGTTTCGATTTTCCATACAACGGATTTTTACCCTTTTCACCCTTTTAAGGTTTGAATTTCCAAAAATCCCTTTTTAGTGCTCACCTACGTCATAATAGGAACCTCTGTGGAAAATTTCACGTTTCTAACTCCAGTGGTTTCGGCTGTGCGTTGATACGTCAGTCAATCAGGTTCCTCTTTTATATATATAGATAATGCATATTTTTTGTAGGTGTAATAAGCTTTATACGAACTTACTTTGTTTTTAACTTTTATACTTTATACTTTTATACGAATATATTTACCAATATAATTTTATGATGTCAACAATAATTTATACAGATACGAGGAAGGAAGGGGGTCGCGATCCCGCAACATACCTGATACTGAGACCGAGTACCCTTCAGATAGCCCATCCAGGGAACCGCGCCGGCGAAACAGATACTCCAGGCATTCTGGTACGTTCACTACTATATATACATGCTATTTACTGGTACGACCGCAATGTCTATTTCTCCTGCCAAATAGCAGTGTAAATGCACTGCTGTATTTCGAATTGTAGGACATTATAGCCAGAGTAACTACATATTGAGATTTAAAATGTTCTGCCTCAGGACGGCGAGCGCAGTGGAATGCTAAGCATTGCTTTGTAATTCAAAGCGTTGTTTGGTTTTGCTACTGTACACGAGCGGTCGTATCGTACCATCAGGCAAACGGCAAGCTAGCCTCGCAATTCATTGCAATAAAAAAAATACTAGCAATATATTAGGGTCTTCTGCCCATTAAAATGGAGCATGGCATGACTGTTCAGGCTAAAAAATTATCTTTTTAATAACTTTGGCATGGTATGAGACTGGGCAGTGACTGGGAATGGTTTAGTGTGGGGTACTGTTGCTTTGGTAATTTTTAGAGGAGGCGTGTGTCCCTCTATGGACGTCCAATGATCCAAGATAATGATTCGAATTGTTGAATAACATTTATTCAACAATAAAAAAAGTTTGCGAATATGTTAGTTCCCAGTAGATTTAATTAATAAAATATTTATAATATTTTCAGGCCCCAGCTCAGCATCGGGATGTTCGTCAGAGTCAGATAAATAAATTGATAGTTAAGTTATTGTTAACCAAAATGGACATGAAGATAATGGTTGAAATAAAGCCAAATGAAGCGTTGGTGGTTGTATAGTTTGAATTGTCTTTAAGGAATTACAGTTAGGCAAACAATTAGTGATAGTAAATATGAACATGATGCTAATGTCAAACACATAGTATTATCTGTCATTTGTAATTACAGTAATACTTAATAATAATGCCATGCTTGATACCTAAATGCAAAGTTATCAATAAATAATATGTAATGAGGGAAATAACCTGTATTAAATCCTTGATATTCTATAACGGAATGGGATCACCAATAGATGTAAATTTACTTCTTCCATGATGTTTTAATATATTGTCTACAGTTATGGCCAGACCATCAGAATAATCACATTGAGTATGGGTTTTATGTGGTTATTACTTATTAATAATGTGTTAGGTGTTGGTGAATAAATTTTTAGACTGGTCTGGTTGTTTCTAACCGACAATATTATTAAAGCCAAATTTTATACGTATATCTTCTTCTTTCCTATCTATATTTTGATATTTTCAGAAAACTTGAACTGATATTTAGATGGGACGAATAGGAATATATCAGATTAAATTCGTCAAGTTTCTCTTTTTTTCTTTAATTTTGCTATAATATATTCAGACATAATTGATTTGATTCATTGTGTTCAATTACTTAATTAATATTTTATTTTTATTATTCAAATTGAGAAAAGCATGGGAGTAACGAGGAGGTCTATTGAAAATGGTTTTCGTTCAAAAATATACAAGGTTTTGGTTTTATGTAATTGATGTTCCGATTTTAGTCATTAGATAGTTACGTTAAATTTTTTCTACCAGAAGTCGTGAGGGCAAACGAAGCACAATTTTTTCAATAATTAATTAATTTAACCAAATTAAATACTCTTTAAAACTTTGGATGTCGCCAAAGAATTTTAACTATTTTTCTTGTACCTGACTTTTATGTAACATATTTTTACCGAAACTTACCAATCGTTCCTATAAAAAAATCATTCATACACACACAAAAATGTATAGTACTTATGAAAAACAAAGATAAAAATACCGACTAGTGACTTATTGCCATCATAAAATACGGAAATACTGATTTAAAACATGTCATTAAATAGTTATGTTTCTTTAATTTATTGAACATTTGTTTTATACGAGTAGACAGTTATAATTGTAATATAATTATAGGATTGTAATAAATATGATTTAATTCGATCGTTTTTATATTTATGTTGCTAATAGTCTGTGAAATTGAGAAGGATCTTATGATTTTCTAGTTCTATGTGACCTATTACTATAATTGTCGTTTCATAGCATGTCGTGTTTGTGATAAGAAAATGTATTAAAATGTTTAATATAATAAAAGCTAAAAATTAACACGCTGACAGTCCCCGAACATAAGTTTATATATGAGTGAAACTTTAGTCTCATTTGAAAAGAAACATCTTAATCGTTAGAAAAAACCTATCGGCTTTTTCTGTATTCATATCTCTATATTTTTAACCGACTTCAAAAAAAAGAGGTTTTCAATTCGACTGTATGTTGCTTTTTTTGTTTTAGTAAAAGAGCACGGCATGAACTCTATGAATGTGACTCCACTGGAAGTCACTGGACTGTGAACGCGTTAAATATTTTAATATTTGTGACTGGTACAGTGTGTATAACACCGATAAGTATAATCTCAAATTCACATCACAGTAGTGTCACAACCACTTGTAGATTAAGGCACAACATTCCACGGAACGTAGCTGCTTGGATCAGGCTCGTCGAGCTGAAACAAAATAAGTTACATAATATAAAATATACAGTCACCTTTTTCATTCAATGACGAAGTTAAAAAATGAAATTTAAAAAAATATGTCTTCGAAATTTGGTATAGGATAAAACATATTTTTCTGCAACAGCAGAATTTACACATGCTATAACCAAATGTTAATACAAAAACACATTATAACTGAATATAGTTATGTATCATTTCTTAGAAATGATAAGAGGATGTTAGTGAACTATTTATCGATTAACCTTTACAGATAGTTGGGCATAGAGCTCGTCCATAAGTGTCACTGATTGGATACATCCAATTCTTTATTTAATAGTAATTTGATATTGTATTCAATTCTTTACTATAATTTTTTTTAATTTTCTATGTTACCTTTTTCGTAATATGGTCTTCACAAGCCATGCGTATACGAGCAGAAGTGGCGGGAGCGTCTAAACGGAACTCCTGTGAAACGCCGGCGTCGATGCGCGCTGCACGGATAGCCTCCTTGATTGCGAAGAATGCTGAAGCTGCTAGGAATAGCGGAGGTTCCCCGACAGCCTGAAAATATGGTAAATTATATGTCAAATTCGTAGAATTTGTAGAAAATGTACAGGCTTTATTAGTAGATAGTAGTAGAAGTAGAACTATTTAATAACATGAAAGATTTACCTTAGAAGAATATACTGCTCGCAGATTTGGTGCTCCTTTTAAAAGGGATACATTGAACTCCTGAGGAATATCTCCAAACCCAGGTATTTTATATGCACCAGGTCCTCTAGAGTACAACGTGCCAGTAGGGGAATATATTAACTCTTCTATCGTAAACAGACCGTAACCTTGAATAAAAGCACCTTCGATCTGTCCAATGTCTATAGCTGGGTTTATACTCTCTCCCAAATCCATAACAATGTCTGTTCTTATCACTTGATGGTCACCGCTGAGGCAATCAATTTCTACTTCAGTGCAAGCAACTCCGTATGTGAAGTAGTTAAACGGTTTTCCTTTGTTGTTTTTGAAATCGTATCCTATGTCAGGAGTGGCATGGAATCCAGTTGCTGACAAGCTTACTCGGTCAAAGTATGCTGCTGATACCCAGTTTTCCCATGTACCGTTAGGGTTCTTTTCTTTGTATGGTTGAAGGCGTTTCATTAAAGTCTGGCAGGCTTCTAACACTGCCATACCGTTGAGATCTGAACCAGCGCTGGCCGCGGTGGCCGACGTGTTGGGTACTTTATCGGTTGACGTCTCAGATATGTGGATTTTAGAAACGTCTATTCCGAGTACTCGGGATGCCACTTGAATCATCTTTGTGTGCAGTCCTTGACCCATCTCTGTACCACCGTGGGTAAGGAGAACGGAGCCGTCTACATAAATGATAACTAATGCACCAGCTTGATTCAAAAATTTCTCTGTGAAGGCAATACCGAATTTGGTGGGTATTATGGAGATGCCACGCTTTCTCCATCTGTGTTCCCTGTAACAATAGTTATCGATGAGTTAATAATTTCTAAGTAGTTTTTATTGTGAATAAGACCATTGCATGTGAATAAGAAACGACGTTACTGTAAGTTTTATGATCCAGATATTAAAGCTATTATATATTATAACTTACCTATTAAACTGTTCTATATTTGCTTTTCTCTCAGCTAAGTTACTTTTTTGGACACATTCATCCCAACACCTTTGCAAAGTACAATATGTCAATGTTTGACCGTAATGCGTTATGCAGTTCTCTCGGTACAAATTCAATTTACTAATTTCTTCCGGAGTTTTTCCTAATTTGCAAGCTATATCCCTTATCATATTTTCGGCTCCAAACATTCCTTGTGGTCCACCAAATCCTCGGAAAGCAGTATTTGATGGTAAATTAGTTTTACAGACGTATCCAGTTACTTCTGAATTAGGGATATAATAAGCATTTTCGAAATGGAACATTGCCCTTTCTACAACCTGCAAATAACATTATATTCATTAATTTAAATTCTTGCATGTGACAGTTCAAAATTTGTGTTTCTTTGTAAATCTGAAAACTTACCGGACCAGAAAGATCTGAAGAGTAACCGCCGTTATTGTAAATATTGACAATAGCTCCAACAATCTTTCCTTCTTTCGTTGTAGCTAATTTGTACTTCACTAAAAATGGATGTCTTGTTCCTGTCATTTGCATGTCTTCGTCACGATCAAGCATACACCGGACTGGTCTGTTGAGTTTATGAGCTGCAAACGCAACAGGCAAACCGACCAACATTCCACGAGATTCTTTGCCACCAAATCCACCGCCCATTCGTTTAACACGAGCCACAATCCTATTCATGGGTACGTGCAAGATATGACTGACTAATTTCTGAAAAAAAAAACAACATTAAAGAATGCAGATAAATTACAATAAATACTTTATCAAGTAATATTTCAATTTGACTTACTGCAATTTCAGATGGATGTTGACTCGAACAAAATATTTCCATTTCATCGTCTTCTTTCTTTGGAATTGCAAATGCAGCATGTGTCTCTAAATAGAAATGCTCTTGACCACCCATGCGACATTGGCCTTCTATGATAATGTTGTTTTTATCTTCAAATGCCAATTTTAAGTCTCCTCGTCTGATTGTTTTAGGGAAATGCGGAAAAAAGGAGTTATGTTTTATTGCGTCTTCTATGGTAATGATAATTGGATGGATTTCCTCATATTCTACTTGAACCATTCTAGCAGCACTTTGTGCCGTCGCTTGATCTTCTGCTACAATAACACCAATAGTTTGGCCTTGGCTTACAACTTTTTCGCTTGCAAACAATTCTTCATCGTGGAAAATTGGTCCAATCATATTTTGTTCTTTGCTTAAATCTTTAGCCGAGAAAAATGCCACCACGCCGGGCTGAGCTAACGCTTTTTCTGGATTTACCGAAATTAATTTGGCGTGAGCCTTTGTGCTCAAAACAAATGCTAAGTAAAGTTCTCCTTCTACAGAAGGCATATCATCGCAATATATTGCTTCACCCGTCGCTTGTTTAAATGCCGACATATGTTGCACAGGGCGTCCAACCGCGTCACTTTTAATTTGCTTGTCTCCTATAAGTTCAAAATATTGAGAACTTTTAGGGATGCTACCGTGAAATTGGTTTGCTCCGCTAATGTGATGAGGTTCGATTTCATGCTCAATATTGTAGTCTTTAGACATCTCTTGTGCGATAGCCAAATAAGCTTTCATAAATAAACTCATAGTTAAAGCACGACGGAATTGCACGTTTCCCCCAGGAACAGATGGTTGCAAAGGTAATTCATCAACCAAAAGTGTAAATGCTTTTTCTAGCATATCCCTGTTCCACTTTTCACCTACTAAGGAATTCCCAGAACGTGTAGCAATTTTAGTAACGGGAGCCATACCACCATATGCAACGGTTAAATTTTGAATTATATTCGTGTTTTCTTCAAATTGTACATTTATTGCCGCTGTGACGATAGAAATATCATCTTCTCGTCTTTTAGCTTGTTTGTATGCTTTAACATATTGAAATCTTGATGTAAACGGTATTTCTATTGATAGCAAAATTTCGTCGGGTTGCACAACATTTCTTCTGTAACCAGTGAAAAATGTTTCATCCATAAATACAGATCGATGTCCTTTATCTTTACTTACAAGGTTAAGTTTCACTTTTAATGACATTAAAATCGGATTCAAATCGGATATTGGACTTCCAGTCATTATGTTGCCGCCTATGGCCGCCACGTTTCTTATCTGTTTCCCAGCAAACCAGTTTAACATCTCGATCATAGTCACTAAAGTTCTGGTTTTATAATGAGGCAGTGATTCAATATATTTTCTAAAAGTATTCTCTATATCCATAAGCGTAACTGCCGCACCTATCGTTAAACCTGAATCATTTTCGGTAATAGTATTCATTTCTGGCACACAGTTCGGCATTATTATCACTGGATAAATACAATTTTTAAATTTCACTTCAACTCCGACCTCTGTATTACCAACAACTATTTTTGCATCGGGATATTTGGTTTTCAATGATAGCATCGTGCTTAACTCAGTTGGTCGGTACCAAGTGCTGTTCTTTCCTCTAAATATTAAATATTCATCGTCGTAGACTGAGGAAAGTTTTAATTCAGGTGGAAATATTGGTTCTTGACTGGGGTCGTATGGTAAAAATGACGATTTATCGAAAATATATTTCGTCTCACTGTCGTCTTCATCATTGCTTTTATTTTTACAGCAATCTTTACCCATTGCACAAACTCCGCTACCATTTTTCGTTCCATTAGAAGTACCATTAGCAATGCGTTGCGTCTCCCAGTCTTCAATGAAAGTTTTATAACCTTCAATTATCGCCCGATAACCGGTGCAGCGACACAGATTTCCTTGAAATGCCACTTCGATATCGGTGTACTTTATATGCTTACAACTTCTTAATAATGTATACATTGACATGACAATTCCAGGCGTGCAGAAACCGCATTGTGAACCATGAGCTTTAGCAATTCTTTCTTGTACTGGATGCAGTTTTGTTTTAATAGATCCTATACCTTCTACTGTAGTGACAGCTAACCCATGCATTGCGCATACTGGTGCCAGGCAGGCGTTTACTGCGAGATGTCTGTTTTAGTCAATTATAATTATTGCCCATTATTTTTTTTTATTTTATTTATGCAGAGGGAACGGAGTTGTAGGTTTCTACTTTCTACCCTTCTTTTTCAGATACAAAAATTTACTTAACGGTCATTATTACATGAGATCATAATTAACTCTCAAATGAAGAATTAAACGGCCTGCTCAAGCAAACTCACTATACAACTCAGAACGTGAGTATGAAACCAATTGTAGATATATTTTTGTCATTTAGTATTTTAAAACCAAACTACAGTACTTAACGTTATTTTACTGAGGCCTTTATAAACGTCGCGTCATTAATTTAATCACAAAAGGCAAACCAGTTTCTGAGGTATATCAAGGATAGATGTACAACCGGCAGAATGTACGAAATGTACGTATGTACGAAAACCTATATCTATAAACTACCTATTCGTATTTTGATTGGAACAGTATCCAACACGCACCAAATTACCTTTACTGGTTTAACTTAAAACGCGCTAATAATGTAAAAGTATACATTTCCTATTTTCTCATTCAACCGCGACAGTCCTTGATATTAAGCAATCTAAATCTTATCATTAAATTAATTCAATATTTTTCAACATTTCGAAACTAGTTTAAGTATTAAACAGTTTAAAAGGATACATGACTTTTTTCTCCTTCCGATGGTACTTTGATATCATGACAGTGCAAGCACCGCAACCCCCTTCGGCACATCCCAGTTTGGTACCAGTAAGGCGTAGTTTCTTTCGTAGATACCATAACAACGTCCATGCCGGGTCAGGATTTGGTTCTACAACCTAAAACAAGATACTTAAGTATTTACATATACGAGTATGTATATATACGATGCACTTATAGATAAACTTCAAGATGATTGATCCATCTAGAACGTATTCTACATTGAATGTAAATATCCATCATGCAATATAAACAATGTACTAAAACATAATTTCAGTTTGTGCCTTCGGGTCATGGGTCAGTATTATCAAGGTCAATCAATCCAACGACCCTCCAATAATCAAACAAACAAGAACGTCTTAACTTATATGACGCAACAAATAACAATTTAACCATATAAACATTAACCTATCAAGTCAGTGTGTCCATTAAGAGATTATTGTTGACGACCTCACATATAGTTCATATATCAGTCGTATTTACAAAATAATTTACCAAATCAGCATATATGCATTACACATGGCTGACTTCTTTCAATAGTAGTACACCTAATATAAAATGAATTGTATAAGGAAATGTGTCACTAATACCAAAAACGTATACATACGTATTGTGTAGGTATTATTTCACAAAAGCATATGAACTGAATCAATAGAAAGAACATTTCGATAGCAAGTATTAGAGTCTATGTACCTTATATTTATTTAAGGTGTAATTTATAAAAGTAGTAGATGTACATAAAAAAACATGAAAGGAAAGCATCGCGTGAATCACATTAATAATTTACTAGTAAAAACGGACACTATAATGTTATACAAGTATTTACTCAGTAAGTTTAATTGGGCATGATATATGAGCAGGTAGAATTTCCTTACCTTCTTGCCATTAACATAGAAAACCAGATTTGTGCTGACATTGTCGATTTCTTCATCAGCGTTCAATATTCCCATGTTGAGCAACAATTTACATAACAAACTGGAGGTACAAACACGTCTATCTCGATTTGTGAATGGAATACGACTAATCGTCTGTGTGCGCCCGCGCCTATTTTCTACTTGGATGGCCAATAATAAATTGTAAACAACTTGTTATCTGTTCCATGTGTGTACGTATCATTCCAACAGCAGCGTTATCTGCAGTCTCTGACAAATGGTATTATGAAATGCAAACATTCTATTGTTGCAAAAATACTGCACGTCTTTTTATGAAGCTACAGTAAGCCATTGAAACACGGTCAAGAGAATGCACAATGGTGTCGAACATGCTGTAATAATAACTATGATTATCAACCTTAAGGCTTTAAATACATTGTACATATTTCATAAAGATCTCGAGATTGTATGTTTTAAGTAAGGCGTATTAGTTACTCTAAATTCGTTTTACTAAAAGCCATACAACATTCCTAAGCTCACGCCTATATATCTCTGTGGTGGGTAGACAGAAGTGTCATTAAGGCCACCCCCCTCATACTTTGCCAAACTTGTTTCCATCCCACGGTCAAGATGTGATAAGCGACCTTCCACTGCCAGGCGCAGATTCCAGTCCGTGGCAACTGATGATAAAATTAATTCAAACTTTAAAACGAAAACCACATATAATTTTGTTTAATTACTTTTCATTATTGAAAATAAATTCCAGTTCCCAGACTGCCAATATGTTTCGTGTACCGTTCGCTACTTTGGAATGAGCAACTCGTTACGGAGACAAATAGTTCATCCCGGCATTACTCTTTTTTCCTACATGTGTAGTGATTGCCCACAATTTAAATGTCTCATATTGTAATAATGAACGCTTCTCCATACTTTTTGGCCCGATTTTTCCTAAGCTGCGAATAAAATTCAGTATTTTTAAACAGCATATTAATTATATTTATTCTTAGTACAATAATTGTACTTAAAAGGTCAATAACTACAAAACTACATAGGTTAGTATTACAGGGTCAAATATTATAGGTAGTAGGTAATTAACTTCGATCAAATATACACTAGATACAACATGAGCGCTTAGAAAATGGCACCAAAAAAGAGTGCTTTAAGCACTCTTTCGCCTTCAGTCACGCACCGACCGTTGCTTCTAAAACGTCGCATCACTTTAGACAATATTATGTGAAAAGCTACTTTAAGCTCCAGGAATAAGGTGGAATTTGTGTTAATATATTTGGAATATGTGATCTTTTTGTTTACTTTTTTAAATGTCATGCGTCGGTGCCACTTTTTAACAGAACTTTTACAGGGAACTGTGTATCTAGTGTATATTTGATCGAAGGTAATTAATATCGATTAACCTGCAATACACTAGCTTACTGAACTTAAGATCGTTTCTAGCATTCCTCGATAAACGACCTATCCAACACAAAAATATTTTTTCAATTCGCCCCAGCAGTTCCTGAGATTAGTAACGAACAATCAAACTTTTCATATATTAATACTGATGTATCAGAAGGTGGAAAAATACAGTCGCACATTAAGTGTGAAATATATGAAATAAAATAAATATCCTTATATAAGATTATTATCTTACTGCTGTGCTGCTTACTGTGCGTGCTGGCCTGTTGGTAAACTGGCCAGACGCGGCTGCCAACATGTTCACGGTGGTCGCGGGTTCAAATCCCAGGGCACACCTCTGGCTTTTCGGAGTCATGTGTGTATTGATAGTCAATCACTAGGCCAGCGTGGTGGACTATATGGCCTAACCATTCTCAATCGTACTCTCGATTGTAGAGTAGGCCCGTGCCCTGCAGTGGGACGTATATGGGCTGATACAGATATAAGATAATAGTGGTAGACTAAAGCCGTGGAACATGAGCTCTTGGGTTCCATACCTATTTCCATAACATTAATTAAAAAGGTGTATTGGATCAGCAGTTCCAATAAAAGAAAACCATTACGATTTTTTACTAGGTAATATACATAGAAAATGTTTTGAGGCATACGTTATTTTCCCATTTCAATTGTATAAAAATAGTTGAACTAATTATTTAACACAGTATTATTTTAAAGTGTTTTAATTCTAAAGAGTGCGTAGTGACTAGTGACCTACTGGAACCGGACCGAACGCAGCTGCCGATACGGTCATCGCGGGTTCAAATCCCAGGCCACACCTCAAACCTTTCAGAATGATGTATTTATTGATAGTGAACTACCACCCATGTTAACGGTAAAGGAAAATATCGTGAGGAAAGCTCTTTACCATAAAGACCTTAGCAACATTATCAGCAATTTGTGAAGTCTACCAAGCTCCACTAAGCCTTAATGGTGGACTTGGCGTAATCCCTCGCAATCACTTGTGGTAGGTCTCTTACATGTGAGAGGCCGCCTTGGTAGGTTGATACACCAAACAGCAGTGTAAATGCATTGTTGTATTTCGGATTGAAGGACATTGTAGCTGGAGTAACTACTTGATATATTGAAACTTATCATATTATGTCTCAGGATGTCGTACGCAGTGGAATGTCAAGCTTTACATTGTAATCCAAGGTGTTATTTGGTTATGCTAGTGTTCATGAACGGTCGTATTGCTTACCATCAGGCGCATGGCAGGCACGTCTCGCCATTCATTGAAAAAATACCGGTTGTAGAGAAGTCCCTTGCTCAGTACTAGATATTAATTTCTTAGCGTACATACATACATAAATTCACGTTTTTATCTCTGAAGGGGTAGGCAGTATATGCTACCAGGCCGCTCAAGTTCCGCCTTATGTGTTCCGTCGCCCGATGTAATAGAGCGCAAGCCTGTCTACATATCGAGCACAAATTCCTGGCTCCGGGCTAATAAAAATCCAATATCACTTTATCCGACCCGGGATTCGGACCCGAGTCCTCAACATTGTAATCGTACTGTAGTAAAATTACGCCACCGAAGCAGTAATTACTTGCGGCCTTATTCATAAAGTTTATAGACCTATTTGAGCTATCAAATGTTTTGTCTTCTTCACTGAGACTGATTTCAAAAGCAGTGCGAAAGGGACAAAACCTGTACTTTGTAATTCAAGGGGTTGTTTGGTTTTGCTACTGTTCATTAGCGGTCGTATCGTTTACCATCAACTAAATAAGGTTTAAAAACTGACTATGAAAAAGGCCGTTACCTTAGTAGTTTTATAAACGGTTTGTTTCCAATACTTTATATACCCACTGGCTCAAGACTATCATTTTATGCAGTATTAATGACGCAATATAGGCTGGTTATGATTAGAAAATGGAGTAAAATATATACAATTTCTTGCTATAAAGCGTGGAGTGCTGGAGGATAAGTTAAGGTTGTAAGCACCCCACGCTTTGTAATAATACAATGTATGTATTTTACTTCATTCTCAAACTCATTATCAATTATTTTTTACTTTTTAGTAGTATCGTTTATAAAAGCGTGTTTTAAAAAAATTCAAACTATAATTTAATTGCTTGGACTAAAAACATATAGCTTCGGCTGTATTATCAAACGAAGAGAGCTGCGTGCAAATTACCAAATTTTTTAGTAATTTTTTTTCAAAAATATTGAATTTCTGAATATTCTGGATAAGATAAAGTCTTATTTTTTATTATTGTATTGTCATCGGTCCGGGACACGTATGCAAAATTTCAAGTCAATCCAACGTTTTGTAATGCTCGAAAATCGACTTCACAGATTCAGTTACATACATACAGGCGAAGTTAATAAAAGCGTCTTAATAAGCACTTACTGTAAATATAAAATTCACTTTATTTTCCCATATTATAATAATTGATAATAATAAAAACCAATTTACAATAATTACAACAGTTCTTAACCTTATCCATACAGTATTTTAATTAAATTTAACGATGTAGAATTTGTTTTCTAAACAATAGTTTGAATATAAAGTATTCGATAATATAACCTCAAGATAACTCACACGTTTTTCGATCTTTGTATAACTCTGTTATCTCTAAATATTTAGTTTTTATAAGCATATTTCAAATTTTAAAAATAATTGATAATTGCCATGATAATTTTCCATTAATGGAACAATAAATTAATTAAGCTCTTGCGCAACTGTGGGCAATGGAACGCAAAAAATCGATTTGTCTGTATTGAAATAACTTCTTATATATTATGCGACTTATATTTTATTAACTTCAAAGATACCCTTATAATATATATGCCCACAAATGACGCTAAAACTTCATAACCAGTTTCATAAAATCGCCAATGCAAGTTGAAATAGTATCGGCAGAGTTTATTCGAGACATATAATTTATTCATTCATGTTTTAATTTTAACACTAAGAACATTTTGAGTAAAAGTAATAATAAATTATTGGTTATTCTTTAGTTCATATCAATTATACAAATATTACATCAGTTGAAACATATTATGCGACGATGTTCCACGGCACTCCATTGCTCTTTGTCGTCCGCTTGACCTATAAAAATAATTACAAATTATTTTATCTATTCCCAGTAGATTTTTTGTCAGTAAATAATGATAATGATTGTTGTTTTATATTACATAACTAAATCACAAATGAATAACGTCATTACATATATGTTTATATGGTCTAAACGCTATATAAGTATCAAGATATACTGGTGGCAGGTCTCCCATATGTGTGGCCGCCTGGGTAGGTACCACCGCAATGTCTATTTCTCCTGCCAAAAAGCAGTGTATATCCACTGTTTCGGTGTGAAGGACATTGAAGCCAGAGTAACTACTGGACATATTGAGACTTAACATCTTATGTCTCAGTATGGCCAGCGCAGTGGAATGCCAAGCATTCCTTTGTATTTGTAATTCAAGGTGGTGTTTCGTTTTAGCACTACCCATGAGCGGTGGTATCACTTACCATCAGATGAACAACTCGCTCGTCGTGTTGTTGTTTTAGGGGTTATATTAAGTCTTTTGCGGTTATTCCCATAAATAATGCGCCACAGCTGTATTATAGATGTCAACGAATTACAAACCAAACTAAACACACCAAAATCGACACACATATTAATTATAAATGCATTTTGTTAAGAGGTACCTGTTCTGTGATGGAGTCCTCACAAGCCATCCTTATTCGGGCACACGTTGCCGGCGAATCTAATTCGAATTCTGAAGAAACACCACTATCCATCCGAGCAGATATAATGGCATCTTTTATTGCAAAATATATTGAAGCAGCAAGAAACAGAGGCGGCTCACCGACGGCCTAAAAAATATATGATTATGTATTATTGATACGCAGGACGAGATTATAAAGATAAAGTTTATAGAAATTACCTTAGAAGAGTAAACCGCGCGTGGATTCGGGGCTCCTTTGAGCAATGACACATTGAAGACTTTCGGTATGTCAGAAAAGGCAGGGATTTTATACGCGCCAGGACCTTTTGAAAGAATTTCACCGCGGGGCGAAAATACCATCTCCTCAATAGTAAATAAACCATAGCCTTGCATGAAAGCCCCTTCAATTTGTCCTATGTCAATTGCTGGATTTAAACTCTCACCAAGATCCATCACAATGTCTGATCTAAGTACTTGATGATCACCAGTCAAACAATCAACGATAACTTCAGAGCATGCAACTCCATAAGTGAAGTATTCATACAAATTCCCACTATTCGTTTCTCGACTGTATTCAATTTTTGGCGCTGCGTAAAATCCAGTCGCAAATAAACTCACTCTGTCCATATAGGCCTCTGAAACCCAATCTTCCCAAGTACCTGTTGGATTTTTCTCTTTGTATGGCGCTATTCTTTCTTTTAAAACAGTACACGCATTAAGAACAGCCATTCCGTATAAGTCAGAACTCATACTTGCAGCCGTAGCAGTACTGTTTGGTACTTTATCGGTAGTAGTTTCACTTATATAAATTTTGGTATGCTCGAGTTCTAGTACCTTTGATGCTACTTGTATCATTTTAACGTATAAACCTTGCCCCATTTCGATGCCTCCAATGGAAACTAATACTGAGCCATCTGTGTATATTAAAACTAATGCGCCTGCTTGCATGAGAAAGTCGGTTTGAAATGATATTCCATATTTGGTAGGGACCAAGGCAATGCCCTTCTTTTTCCATCGGTTGGTCCTAAAAAATTAATTTCATGTAAATGAATTATTTTATTAAATTATATTGCAATAAAATTACAACACCATACCTATTAAATTCCTCTGTATTTTTTTTCCTTTGCCAGTAATCAGATGTTTCTATGCACTGATCCCAACATTTGGATAAAGTGCAATAAGAAAGTTGCTGATTAAAATGCGTCATGTAACCTTCCCGATAAAGGTTGATTTCAACTATTTCTTCATAGGATTTCTTAACAGCAGACGCTACGTGTCTGATCATTGTTTCTGCCGCCAACATTGCTTGAGGTGCCCCAAAACCTCTAAAAGCGGTATTAGATGGCATATTCGTCTTGCATAGGTAAGCATTCACTTCTATATTGGGTATAAAATAGCAATTATCAACATGGAATATTGTTCTGTCTATCATCTGCAAAATAAAATGTATTGTTATGATATATTATTTATGTATGCATATTTGTATGCATGTTTATATAACATAATTTGTATTACTTGTAATTTTACTTAATTATTTGTACTTATTTGCAATACTTTGCCTTTCTAAGTAGGTTCTATCCTTTACGCTTTAGACTGCGCTCTGTTTATCCTATTCTTAAATCCATCCCATGGTTGTCTGTAAGACATTGCCTTTCGGCGATAAGACCGCCAATTGTACTTTTTATGTATGTGATTTCTGTTTGTATTTGTTTTCCTTTTGTGCAATAAAGTGTTAATAATAATAAAATAGAGATTTAGAAAATTTTAATATAATAAGCATAAAACATATGGATAGTAAATATAACCAGCCACCAAATACACTGTTAGGTCTTTTAGGATACGTACGGAACACGAAATATCCATGGAGTATCCAGCATTAGCATACAAATCGTAAACGGCTCCTGTTATTCTACCATCTTCATCAAATGCCACTTTATACTTAATTAAGAAAGGATGTCTATAACCAGTTGTTTGCATATCCTCGTCTCTGTCTAACACTGCTCTTACAGGTTTCTTCAATTTATAAGCAGCTATGCCAACAGGTATTGCCAATAATCCAGCTCTAGTTTCCTTTCCCCCAAAACCACCCCCTATTCGTTTTACTTTTGCAACAACTTTGTGATTAGGTATTTGAAGGCTTTGTGCTAATGTGAGCTGAAATTTAAAAACATAAATTACTTTTTTGTTGTTAAACCATATTTCGATATAATTTAAAAATGTGTTTTATACTAACCGCCACTTCTGTCGGAGCCTGACTAGTCGTTATAATTTCTAGTTCATCTTCCTTTCTTATAGCATAAGCTGCCATTGTTTCAAGATAGAAGTGCTCCTGTGCGCCGATTCTAACTTTACCTTCAACACTACGACTAGATTTTTTAAATGCACTTTCAACGTCACCCTTACGTATTTGTTGTGGATAACCAGAAAAATATGATTTGTGTTTAATAGCATCTTCTATTGTAATAATTACTGGATCTAAACGTTCATAGGTCACAACGACTAAATCTTTGGCTTTCTTAGCAGCAAATTCTGTTTCAGCTACTATTGCACCTATAACGCACGCTCGACTTGTGACAATTTCTCTTGAAAATACTTCTTCGTCTTTCAGTATAGGACCTATTCTGTTGCATTTTTCATCCAAATCCTTTGAAGAAAAAAAGGCTACCACACCAGGTTGAGATAGAGCATCATCAACATTTATAGATATTATTCTTGCGTGCGATTCAGAACTAAGAACCAATGAAAGATATAATTCTCCTTCTACAGATGGCGTGTCGTCGCAATAAAGAGCCTCGCCAGCAGCTTGTTTGAAAGCAGATGAATGAACCAGTGGTTTTCCTACTACGTCATACTTTTTAGCGCTGTTATCTTTAACTTCATAACATTGTGAACTAGTAGGTTCTAAAGTAGGAAATTCGTGCATTCCACTTAATTCATGAGGCTCGGGAATAATACATCCGTTTCGTTTAATGATACTTTGTGAAACATATAAATAAAATCTGAAAAAAAGACTCAAACATAGCGATTTCCTATATTCCACCATTCCTCCCGGTGCTGATGCTTCCAAATTTAACTCGTTTGTTAAAGAATTAAATATTACTTCAATTACTTTTTCATCCCACTTACGACCTACTAACGATTCTGAGGTACGTTTAGCATATAAAGTTGTCGGTCCCATACCACCAAAGCACATTCTTGCTTCTAACACCGTATTCATTTCATCAAACGTAACATTAAATGCAGCAGTGACTATGGATATATCGTCATCTCGCCTCCTAGCTTGTTTATATGCTTTAAAATATTGTCTGTCTTTTGTAGTAGGAATCTCTATGGATACAACAATTTCGTCATCTTCTAGTGACGTCTTTCTGTAACTTTTAAAAAAATGTTCATCAATAGTTACTTTTCTATGTCCTCTTTCCAAACTATAAACATTTAGTACGGCAGCACTTGACATTAATATAGGATTTAAATCAGAAATTGGACTCGCTGTTATTATATTTCCAACAAGTGAAGCAACATTTCGTACTTGGTTACCAGCGAACCAATGAAGCATATGTTTAATAGCTAAGAAAATTTTTCCTTTATTAGGATTTTCTTTAATTTTTACATCCAAAAAATTATGTAATTCGGTAAGTGGCATAACAGCACCAATAATAATACCCATTTCAACACTTTCACAAAAATTCATTTCAGTTACGATCGAAGGCGATAACAATATAGGATATATAATCTTTTTAAATTTCATTTCTACACCAATTTCTGTATTTCCGACTACAACTTTACTTGAAGGGTATTTATGCTTTATTGTGAGAAGCTCTTGGATGTTTCTTGGCCTAACCCAAACTATACTTGGCCCCCTGAAGAACAAATACGATTGATCATAACAACTGTTCAACTTCAATTCTGGTGGAAATATTGGTTCTTGAGAAGGATCATATGGTTTAAAAGATGATGTGTTGACTAAAGTTTCCTCTTGGTTTTCCTTTTCTTTGTTACGACAACACTCTTTTCCCATCATACACGGAGAATCTTCGGACACATAATGTCTTTCCCAACCTTCTATAAATGTTTTGAATCCTTCTAATATAGGTCTATACCCCGTACATCGACATAAATTTCCTTGTAAGGCCGTCTCGATGTCAACGTATTGAATTTTGTTGCGACTCCTCAACAATGAGTACATAGACATAACAATTCCTGGAGTGCAAAACCCACATTGCGAGCCATGTGACTTGGCTATTCTTTCTTGCACTGGATGCAGCTTATCTTGCGTGTTTCCAATTCCTTCTACAGTAGTGACAGCTAAACCGTGCATTGCGCAAATCGGAGTTAAACAGGCATTAATAGCCATGTGTCTGTTGTTATGATAGGATTTTATTGTTGATCATATACTTATCAAAATATTTACAAAAAAATCACATTTCATGTAAGTTTAGTATTATTTATTTATATAGTAACACCAGAAGAAATGATGCTTATCTATCTCAATACTCTCAAATACCTATATTATAACTCCTTACTCAATTTTTTAAATTATACTTGAATAATTAATTTAGTCTATCAAATACACCTTGGTGCCGAATTCGTAGCTATAATTAATATACTCGCAAAATAATATAAATATATTTTAAGTTATTTACTAAATGTAAATATTATAATATATAATCTGATTATCTCAAAGGTATTTATAAAAGGATACTTTATACGTTTCTCCTGTCTTAGATACTGGGAGACCATCACAGTGCAGGCACCGCAACCTCCTTCTCCGCATCCATATTTGGTTCCCGTCAGTTGTAATTTTCTTCTCAAATACCAGAGCAAAGTCCATTCTGGATCTGGATTGGGTTCCACGACCTAAAGTTAAAATATAACATAGGCGATATAAATTCATACATAACAAGCAGTTCATTGCGTAACATAGGCCTGCCGATAGTGCTTCCTGTACGAGTTGTAGAAAGACATCATCCATCGATTTTAAACAAACTTTATTAAGCCGGTTGTCCACCTTGTAGATAGAAGTTCAACGCTGCACTAACCTATTCGTGGAATTCATCCGAAAGCTCTACGCGCTGTGTACCCTGCCTGTTGCTGTTTCCACCTGCTAATCCGCTGGATTATGAGCATATATTTTGATGTCCTATAATATACGGATCTCTTAAATTCTGATACTATCTCTTCTACGCCCACGATCAGATAGTTGCACTGAGGAATTGGGGTCTCAAGAAAATCGCGTAGTTTTCTAAATACTGCGTAATGCATATCTGATTTGGATTCGACGATTTGACGTGTCTCTCGATGTTGAACCTGCTTAGGCAGATTCCACATGGAGTAAAAATTACAGCGTTTAGCCCTCTGAACTCGAATTTCAGACTAAAAGTTCTCGTGCGAAATAGGCATTAATGTATTATAGCCATTGACATAAATATATGGACAGGGCGGAAAACGCGTAGTGTTCCGACGTAAGTGGTGCGCACGCTCCAGTGCATTTCTAGTGTAGCGACACTGAAATTTTAACAATACGAACGATAATAATTCTTAAAACCATTTAGACTTTAGACTAAATCTATTGAATTGAGTTTATTAAATATTTATTTTAGCGCGATTTATACAGTTATCTTTTTGAAACAACAAATGTACATCCTTATTTTTTAAATCAATTACTATGGCTGTAAATACGTATTGTTTCGAGCATCTTTTAAGCTGTGTTGCTTCAAAACTATTTTTTACCCTTGGGGAGGAGATAGGAATTATAATTATGTTGGGGTCATCGACCTCTTAGGCGAGGACAATGCTCGCACTCTGGACGACACAGATGGATTAAAATTGTAAAGCAAATTATTTTTTTATTATACGTACCTAACATATTTATTTTAGTGGGTAGTATCTGATGATAAGCTATCTACTACACAAAAAAAAAACAATATCTTTCGGGCGTATTACAGAGTAGAAAATGCGTAATATTTTTAAAACGTTTACAGTGGTTGCGAGATCAAATCCCAGAGTACAACTCTGACTTTTCGGAGTCATGTATGTATTGATAGTCAATCATCACGCACTATACGGGGAAAGAAAAAAATCGTGAAGATACCAGCATACCATCCATAGCGATTCGGCAGAGTTTTAGGTACATGGTATGTAAAAGTCTGCCAACCCACACTAGACCAGCGTAGTGGACTAAACAGCCTAACCCTTCCCAATCGTTCTGTTGATTCTAGATGAGGCCCGTGCCCTGTAGTGCGACGTATATGAGTTGATAAAAATTAAAACGTTTACTTTAAATAAAATATAAAGAAAACATTCCAAGTAGATCCAGTTTGACTTCTATTATAATTATTGACAATTCCATACTGCAATTTATAGTTATAGTTAGTATTGACGCAGTAATATTGCAACTCAGTTTAATTAATATTATAATAATACCTATTAATTAATAATGTACCATAAATCAATTTAATGTTATAACTGAATTAATAACTTTATTAATTTGACAATACTTTATAGACACGAATAAGGTATTTATCGTATTCAAAATGCAGGATAGTCTATTTTAGGAAACAACCTTTCTAAACTAAATATGATAAAAGGCCTTGGAGTAGCAATAACAATCGAATACATGGTCTGAATTAAAACTTTTATATTATACCATTAATACATACATATTGGTAAATACTAAACAAAGTCAAAAATTATAAACTTACCTTTTTCCCATTAACGAAAAATATTAAAGTAGTCTGGACATCCTCAGGAAGCAAAGTTTCTAATTGATCCATAGATACTATAATATGAAAAACTTGTAAATCACAAGTTTATTCATGTATTTCCTTTGTAAGATAAACCCTGCAAATACTTTATTTTGCTATTTACAGAGCTCTCAACTCAGTCGGATGGACGTAAACCACTTAGGAACTCGCGACAGTCACTGAACGCAACGCCTTACGTCAACCAATCACCAGTAGGATTGATCACACTTCACAGCAAAGAGTAGAATAATATTTATGTAGAAACTTCACAGCAAGATTCTCATAGCGTGCGGAGTTCAGGCGCGAATTTAGGCAAATAATTTCGGGGGCCGTGGCCACAACAAGCATATATTGGTAATTGGTTCCAAGTTCCAAAAGCAACCGTTTATCATGATTAATATACAATTACGTTTTTTTTTTTTGCGAAGATTTATCGTAGTACGCATATGTATGTATACAGGGTGAAATTTTCAAGTGACAAACTAGGACAAAAAGCGAAAATGCTCAAAGTAAGAACCAGATTATGACCAAAACTACATACCTACCTACGTAGGTTTTTTACTAGGGAGGATATTTTAGAAAAAGAAACACATGCTGTATTATAACACTAGGAATTCGATAATATTGCTAGTAATACGGATCAAATTTTGAAAATATTTAAGTACTTAGATACTTACGGTAAACTAAAGGCAAAAGGTAATTTATGCAAAATATTATATTTTTTCTCCAACCAGCTTAAAACCGGTTTTCTCTGTGTTGGAATTAAGAGAGTTTTGGTGATAAGATAAAGGAAGATAAACGATTCCATAAATTGCTAAAAATACCTCTTTTCTTTAGTTTACAATAATTATATTTTGACTTCCTATTCATTATACCTCGTAGTTTCGGATGTGGCCAACCACGCTCACTTGAAAAATTCACCATGTGTAGGAATAAATTGATTAGTTTTACTACAAATAATGTGGATAAATGTTGTACCTATACTTTTTATCACCTAAACAAAACCTCAATTAATGTACCTTTACAAATCATATATAATTAGTACTCGCTTCGGCCCTTGGTACCGCCAGTAGTCTATAAGATCGAATTTCTTCGTCGATGTATTGACCATATTCATCCGTTTTAGTTATCAATATAGTATTTATGATTTTAACTGCTTTACAACGACATCCCCGCATACAAGAGGTGATAATACACCTAATTTTTATTAATGAATTCTTGTGAACATTAAATGCCTAATAATATTTATTACATAGTATTTAATTTTGAAGCAATAATATTTCTAAACAGTGGGCATTTATTATTTAAAGTTCATAAACCATTGATTAAAAAAGGATAGGCCATTCAGTACATTTGGAGTATCAAAAAGATGACCGTGAATATCACGTTAAAGTAAATATTAAATTAAATTAACGTAATAGATTTTGTGTTAACGGTCATAAGAATTAGCAAGCATCTTTTTTTACGAAACTTTCTAACAAGCATTTTAGAAATCGTTATTAGCGACGGCTAATTTCAGTAACGCTCCTCTTTAGATACGAACAATTTCGTACAATGAAGCGTCGCACCACTAACCATATATTTATGTCAATGACATAAACATATAAATATTGCACAACATGTAAGTTATCAATTAATTACAATGTTGGAAACTAACAGCAAAACCTATTAAAGTGTTATCAATAAAGACAATCAATATTAATATCACTTGTGATTAATACAACAAATATTAAAGAGAAATGAGAATAATTAAATATTGGTATTTTATGTTAATTTGCTGTTTTGCTCCTATACTGTTGGTATACAGCCTATATAAATGAAAATATATGAATTGCTATGTAATATGCATACGCTCTCAGAATAATCTGTAGTAGGTATCAGCCTATAAAAGATGATAAGCCTTCATGTAAATAGTCAAGTTTATATAAAAACATACATATATATATCTTCAATGGTTTTACTTTAAACTGAAACTTTTTTCTCCCACTACTGTGGGGTTAGAGTAATGTGACTTTTTATCATGTTGCAGAATACTTTTGCATATAATATAACAATGTAAATATCAACCCTTTGTCGAATAATCTTTACAATCCTCCACATTTTGTAAAATAAAACACCCTCATAAAATAAAAACATTTATTGATCTAATTCACAATCTAATTACTACTATACTAAGCAACAGAGTAAAAAATATTGCATAGTCACAGGTTTATGTACATAAACAATTTTATTAGAGTTAATACTTATGTTTCTACTTCTTTAAACATTACTATTATCTATTAAATAACAATCTAGTGCCAAACGTTATCAACAAATTAATAAAATTGTGGCATGAATAGTTGCAACATAACATGTTTACAGGCATATATTATAATCAGGTTTTAATTGCATAAAAAGCATTCAGTTTTCTCCTTGGTTCATATAAATAGTAAAGTTTGTAATGTATCAGTCCATATAGTATTTAAACCATTTTGCTACAGCCATTAGGTCAAAACCAATGGTGTTGCAAGTGTCTTATCACAATATCTTATTTAATTAAGAAGTTAGCATTAATTAGTACAGGAATCTAAAGTATGTTTACACGATGTACATAATATGTATTATGTACATTTGCCAAAAATGTAACAAACAATAATTTTATAGAACTACTATGCTGACTTCAAGACTCCCTTCTGTTCTAATTCTTTTTCAACCATAGTCCCTTCGTACAAGATTTTATCTTTTAATGCATCTTGCAAAAGTTGAGCATCAAATCTTTGCTTTGACCACTGGTATCTACAGTATGACCAATAAAGCATTGTTGAAATAGAAAATGACCCCACGCCAACATGTTGAGATAACATTGGCCTTGAAGTCTTAACAAAAGTTGCTAAGCCGAAAGCAACTCCCGTTCCAATACCATAGAGAAAGCTTTCTCGGAAGCAGGGAATTTTTGATAAGTCTCTGCCAAATAATACAATGCCCTGAAAAAAAAAAAACAAATTATTTACTACCTTTTGTATAGGTTCTTAATACAGTAAATTCTCAGTCTGATTAACATGATAGAAGACATGTCAAATTAAGTAATGAATTGAATACAAATGTAAAGGGTTGTTGAACAAAGGTTAATATTTATAAAATAACCAAGTAATTATAACACTCCTTAAATATATGTTACTTCAACAACACAATTCATTTTACTTTCTCAAATTTTAATTTCAGTATCATAAATTAAACAATAAAATAGCTTAAAGAATTTATAATATAGAGGGAGATTTTTGATGTAGCAGTATCCCCTCTATATTATAAATACTCTAAGTGCATTATTCAATATTATTTTTTCTGTTCCTACAACTTACGCCCTATTGGCAATGTGGTTGTTAAAATAATTCTTCACATAATACTACCTTCTTCTCTTCTTCTTCTTCTTCCTCTAACATAGATTTTACAACTGTATCCATTATTTTGCGTTTATGTTCCAAAATTAAAGTTTAATTTCTTACCAAAATAAATTAAATCTAACCTTCAAATAGAAAGTGAAGTGAAACGTCAAAAATTACAGCTGATGTTGTTTTTTCTATTTAGCCTGATGGAAAGGCAAAGATCTAAGCCATACAGCCTAAAAATGACAGCTGTTTGCTTCCAATACGTCTTTCCCGGAGTCAAGCGGTTATGCTTTCTTGTTGGTCTGTGGGTTATGCCGATAAGGACAGAAGACAAAAGACTGCATCTCTTTTTTACATGACCATTTTGTATAAATATCTTTCGTTGTTGTGACAAAGAGATTGAACATGTGACTCCGTCTACGCATTACAAGAAGTTTAGAAATAGTTAGTACTACTTGGTCTGTGGAAATATGGTGGAAATAGTAGAGTATAGAAAAATATACATTGAAAATCTTCGATCAGAAAAGTCCCATTGTACAGATTTGCATGGACACATTTATAGGAAGAGACAACGTCCCTTTTACAACTGTACTCTTCCGTCTTCGGAATGCTTTTGAAGTGCTTAGTGCGTGTTAGAGAATAAGTTCCTTGGGTTTTTACAATTATTATAGGTTTTCCCTTAGAGTATATAACATTTATAGAGAGCGCTGTCATACATTTTCGTCTTCAAAAACGTAGATATTTTCTTGTTCGTAATGTTGGTAGTGCCCCTATAATAGTGAAAATTGAACTAATTATTTAACAACAAATTGTTATAGATTGCTTTAATAACCGAAAGTATATTTAGCTGTTATGCTTTTAAAACGAGTGTGAGTGGTATTAAATAGTTCTAAACAATTTACTTCTATTTTGTATTTCCTAAATAATTCGTGCAAGATGGACAACTTGTCAAATGTCAGCCAATAGGAGAGCAGAAAATAGTGGCCCGGCATGCACCACCATTTCTATCTACGTTTTTGAAGTACCAGTTTCTCCCTCTATATTATAAATACTTAAAGGTTTTTCCTATTGGTTTTTTCTAATTACTTTCTCTACATATAATCTTATCATTTGTTTCATTAATCTTAATTTTTTTATCTCTTACATTTTGCCATAATGCGATTTGCCAATTTGGCAAAATTATTTTCCCGACAATAATGAACCGAAGACTGAAAAATTTGTTCTTGTTGGTAAATCTATGGCATAATCCAGTCTGCATCATTTCATGAACTAATGTTGACGTAGTTCCAATTTTGCCCGCGCGTAGACTTACCGGCGCGGCGCGCGGATTCTAGTTCCAACTTCCAGTTGTCAGGCTTTCCGCTCAGATAAATGTTAACAGCGCTTGCGCTTTGAAATCGTCGACATCGAACATCGAACTCAACCTTTCAGACTGGTCATGTCAATTTGACGTTACGTTTGTCAGTTCCAGCTTCATTATTAATTTATTCAGTTTTCCATCATTAAAATCGTCTATCTCTGTCACTCATAATTATAGCTCCGTAAGCCGTCTCGCTACCGTCAAGTGCTAAAATCAGTAACTTTAGTAAAAAGATCTGGGTGGGTGGTCGTGATCCTTTCACAATTTTTTCGAAAGTATTGGAGTTTTAATTGTTTGTGTATCTAAAAAGATAATGAATTGTATGTCAAATGCCGATAAACGTAAATGTTCATAAAGGTTTAGAATAATATTTAAAAGTGGAACTTAAAGGATTATTTGAGTGTCGGGTATTTAGGTTTAGATTGCGATAAACCTAAAACGTTATATCTTCACGCAGTTTTAACCTCTTCGCGTATAATCCTCGACCTGTAAGTCAAAATAAAATTCGCACTTCAATCAAGAAGCATCCCGGAAGAGTCCAGAATCTTACATAATATGCCAGTAGGAAGTAGAGCTACAGTGGAATAGTGTTTTATGATAGGTAAGTATATAAGTACTATATTATTTATCGTAATTATCTATTGAGATATCTGTGCCGCTCGTCTAAATCACAGGCTGACGTGCAATAATATTTGAGTTGTGTGAAAGCAAACCTTATCTGTTTATTAAGTTTAATTTACGACGACTTATTAGAATCTAATAAGAAAATAAACTTAACTGTTTTGATATTTGCTTTGCAATCCTTTTTTTACTCTAAGACAAACATCATGTTTAAGTGAAATTTATTCGTTTTCTTTGTTATTTTACTTTATAACTTAGTATCAGTATATCTTCAAAATTACCATTAATGTATATAGTTGCAATTTTTATGTCTTGTTATTTTACATTATACAATTTATACATTGTCATATGGAATGCACTCATCTTCATAATTTATATTTTTTTCAACAATATGCACCAATTATTTTAATATACTTGCCACCAAATATCAATTTTAGCATAAATTATTGCGCATAAATACATAGGGTTAATTGTGCAATTTGTAAAATATTATATTTATTCTTATGATTATACCATAATTATATTAATGAGTTATGAATTTCATGTTCCATATTTTCTTCTCATTCATAATAAAAGGGGCATCAACAATTTTTAAACTAGAATATTGTGCCTGAATCATCCAGTACAAAGCATATCTGTGTAGTTCTTTATTGCTTTTAAAATTAAAGTCTGACTTGTAACAAAATTATGAAATTATACTTATTAGTAATTTAGCCAGATCTGTAGTATTCATTGAACCTCTACTCTGTCTCGCTGTCTCAAAATACTTTCTCAAATTACATCAATAAAGACTTTTAGTAATGGTGATGAATATTGTTACATATAGAGGCTGAAAGCACGTGTATCACAGTTAAGACAGTCTGCTATTTTTTACCTTCTAAGTGTATAATTTAAATAAAAAAATTCAGAAAATTAGCACTGTATTTGGCTGTCATACCTGTATTGGTACATAATAAAAAACTAAATGATTATATGATAGTATGTTACACTTTTGTTTTAGCTTTGTATAGTGGAAGTCTCCAAAATGATTTGTTATGTAAAAACTGCTACCATATGCTATTTTTAATTCAGTTACCATCTGCAATGTTGACTTTCAGATTTTAATTGTAGCACATAATGAAGATAATTTTATCTTTTGGTAGTCCTTATCTATTAAGTATTTCATGCACATCAGACTTGATGTTATAAACATACATACAATAAATTACTGCATTCAATCTTTCTAAAATGTTTAAATGCTCATATTACACATTTTGTACATTACATGTTTAATAAGAACTTCTTTTGTGGTACCCAACAGCTTTAGTTGAAGTTTGACATGATTGTAGATTAATTTTAATAATTATATTGAAGTATTGGAATCTATGGTATATTTTTCATGCCTAATAGGAAGAAAAGAAGGTAGATTTATATCCACTTGACATCAAGGATATCGACTATCATGTTTTGAGTTTCATATATTTTTTAAAGAAAATCTTTATTTAATATAGACTTACACTTTAATATAGACTTTATTTAATATAGTACACTTTCTTGTACTATCTAAATAAGAAAATCTTAGGATGCTATATGAAAAGTTTTACAGTTAAATATATTAAAAAAAAGCAAATAAACATCAAAGCCGTAATTATTAGTGATATTGAGTGAACATAAATAATAATTAAACAAACGCTGGAATATCACCTTCTACTTACAATACCATGAAGGTTATGCTATGAAGAAGTAAAAACCTTGTCACGGTCTGTAGAACAGTTACATACACTTTTGGTTTATTATCTGTATCTTTTACTGTATTACAAGTTGCATCATCAAACTATAATAATATTGTGTGCTGTTATGTGAAATTACTAATTATTATATTGACGAAAAGGCTGAATTAAACCTGTTTATTTTAATAATATGGGGAATAACCAGTTAATACATGTAACATCAATCAATAGAATTTGACTATCATTGCAAATTAACAAATAATACCATGAATTATCTTCAAAATCCTACTCATTCAATTTCATTAGGAGAGTTATCTTGATTAAAAAATTATGCCTAATTGTAGTGGTTGAACATTGTACAGTATAATTGAATGTTTTACACTTTATAGCCAATGAGAACATTAATATTGAGCTTTGCCAACATTTTATCCTTCTGTCTGTAATATTTCGTCTCGTAATGCAAATCACGGTCATATCTCGCGAAACAACATTTTCATGATAATATGGATGAATAATAATGGATATAAGAAAAACTAAATTATTTAAACATCCTCCGCCTCAAGGGGAGTAAGAATACTACCTCGAATTCTCCATCCCATCGTGCCCATCGTAAAAGGACACCAGAGTCGCTGGACACACAGCGCGAACCGTTAGCGTTAGGGGTAACATCGAGATAGCCGTAAGAACGGCTTGCTCTATTATTCGGTTCGCCAAACGCTTGTCTCTCCACAGATGTACAAAGTAGGAATATGCTCGGGATACTTGCGCTCCGTGACTTCCCAAATTGTCTGGAGTCATGTCTTGGCAGTGCGCTGGGCCATAAAGTGTACAGGACGCAGGACGCTTTAGTCCTTCCACTTCGCCTACAGGCCCCTGCGAGTCCCCAAATTCATCGAGATTTTTTCGGTGTGACGTGTGTTGGATTTTACATAAGGACCAAGCCCGTCCGTAACATCTGTGCGGTCCGGATAGTATTCACGTGTCAGGCGGGAACCCGAGAAACCGCGACAAATCCCTTACGATGGCTGCCAAGACATGGAAAGAGAGCTGAAAGTGTTTTCCTTTCGTTAACAATAAAAAAATATCGTCGTATTTTTACGTGCAATGTATCATACATTTCGTAGAATTTTAAGGATCGAAACCGCTTTTTTATAGTGATCACGTCATGCTTGTGGTTATGTCGCTAAACTTACAAGGTAAATATTTATTTGCCTCATATTTAATACTATTATATTGAATCGTAATTAAACTTATCTTAAAAATAATATTCTGTTCAGTTATAGGTACCTATGTATTTTAGAAATAGTATAACAACAACAAAAATAAAAATATACCTGGATTAGTTTAACAATAAGTCCTTCTGTATTCCCGCAATTGTTAATTTAATATCAGTTCTGAAGTCATATTAATATAAATATTGTGCAAAATAAATCAGTTGATACAATGCACCTCGTCTTTTATACTGAGACAAATTTTAATGGAAGTCAATGAGGTGGTTTCACTTAATGGCTGGAATATGCTTTATTGGCATTTAATGTCGGGACAGTCGATATGAAACACGTGATTTGTAAATAATTAACTGATAGTTTTCATGCCCTCGTCCTCATAAACGATTTTAAAATGTTTGTATATTTTGTATTAAATATTAAATTAAATTATTTATTACGGTTTACAAAAACCTATAATAGGTATAATGCAACATTGTTGTTAACAATTCGTTAATAGTTTTGATTGAATATGATACACATTATTTTACAATAATGCCTAATAATATCTTCATACTTATAATTCTATTTTAAAACAAATCCCTGATACCTATTCTTTTTTATACATACATACATAAACTCACGCCATTTACCCAGAAGGGGTTGGCAGAGGTGCTATTAGGACACCCACATTTCTCCTCGTGTATGATAAAGGGCGAGCCATATCGGGCACAAATTCCTGACTCCGGGCTAATAATAAATAGAAAAGTTCAAAATCACTGCCCGACCCGGTATTCGTACACGAGACCTCAGCTTTGCAATCATAGCGTAGTACAACTGCGCCACCGAAGCAGTCGTGTCTGTTTACATTTTGTACGAAACTGAATTGAGCTTCTGAGTACGTATAGAGAAAACACAGTTTGTGAAACATTGAAATACTTTGATAATCCTAATCTTATCAACCGATTAAACGATTCATGAGTGGCCAGGAAGCTAAATGCGTGTGTATTTTGCGTCACCGCCATTACGACTGTGAGTAATAAAATTAGTAAATACGCCAAAGGAATACGTAACGACATTCTATGGGGTATTTATGTGTACGCCCATGTAGTAATTTGTTGTAGGTACTTGGGCGCCTCTTCACAATCACCCACGACGCCGCTCACTGCAATCAACCTATTGACACAAATGTTTACGAGTGCATGTAATATAAAATGGCATTGAATAGTACAAATAAATTAAACAGTGCCTGCTTTGAGGAGCGGTTAATGTTCATCGGATCAATGTACCATGTCAGTGCAAAGCCCTTTCAAAGATAACCGTACAGCGATGAAACACATCTCTTAAGCGCAGTTTTAATTAGTAACGGCTTGAGATTATAACTAATACGCTTGAAAGGTAAATTATCTGTTAATAGCCTCTACTTTAGAAATGTACGTATTCTGAACTCATCAGTTCTGGCATAACAGCCAACCATTTGACAATAATATAAATAGATTTCATGAATCATAAAAAAAATAACACGCGTGGTCGTGTAAAAATGAAAATTTTTCATATAATAAAATTAACAATACTATTTTTTTATGTTACGTTAACACAAGTTTTATTAATAAGTTTATGATTTCGATTTTCGCTACGATTTCAATGTAAGTTTGTGCAAAGAACGTTACTGCGTGTACATTATTATTAACGTAGGCTTAAAATAGGCTTGTTTTTCCACTCTAGCCTGTAGATGTTGCCCTTGATGAAAACGAAACAGCTATGGCGGTCTCTGCCTACTAGAACGCACAATCTTTCCGATTTGTGATGAGATAATAAAAGATTTTTAATCCCTCAGTCGTGTTTTCTAACAGTTATGGTATATAACCATAGGATATGGTATACAATCATACAGTCATTATTTTGCCATGCACGCACAGATATACCTGTCGGACGAGTCTCAAGTCTGGTTTCCCACCACAAAGGGTCTAGGGCAGCAGTTGTGAACCGATTTTATAATCTGTTGATTTTAGCTGAAGGCATATCTGTATCAGCCCATATACGTCCCACTGCAGGGTACGGGCCTACTCTACAATCGACAGTACGATTGAGAGTGGTTAGGCCATATAGTCCACCACGCTGGCCTAGTGCGGGTTGGCGGACTTACATACCATAGAAATTCTTATAAACCGCATATATCTGTGCATAATCTCGCAACATAGTAATTTTGACCTGACGGGCAAATCCTTATGGCTAGCTGTGAAGCAACGTCAAAGATCCTATATATCCCTTTAAATTTCAAAAAATAAATTGACTAATCTGATACATTTCCCCAGCGAACTAAGCCACAGCGGTGCTATTAGGCCCAACATTTGTTTCGTCGAGTGACAAACTCTGACACAAAAGACTGGGTATTACTGAATTTTTCAGTGCATTCTACTGCAAATAACGGTCGCTACACAGTGAGAAATTTTGCACAAACGAATGAAAGCCCTTATTGTATTCTTCAATCGCTTAGGGAATTATTTTAAAAAGAACCTTTATAATCTGATATTTTTAGTTCCTAAACGGCATTTTTCCATTGTGTGTTGATACTATTAAACAAATTACGTGGTTTATTACAGTTTTAAATAATGTTAACATTGTTTTAATTACCTCTGCATTTAAAATAGCATATACTTGTTCTTTTGAGCAAACAGTATACTAATATTTTAATTATGCATGTTCAAGTAATTCACGATTTAACGGGGTTGCGCCTTATATGTAAGTTATAAGATAAAACCGTGTAACTAGTTATTTATTCTGTTATTGTTATTTATTTATTCATATCTACATCACGTTTTCTATTTGCACGATGCACACAGTAAGATGGAATAAAAGCTGATCCAGCTATGTATTGGCATATTGTATTGGCAAAATGAAATCTAACTGCCATTAATCTAGACCCATGAACCATCTTTTGGTCAGTTTTTTTAATGGTCACCGTTATATTATTATGGCTCTTCTCAATAAAATTAAAATGTAATGACTCTTACCACAGCGTTAGTTGTTTGTCAATAATTCCAATAACAATGATTTGATGTTATTATGTTTTAAACATACATTATGTTCGTTGGATAACCTTGAATATTTTATCTTTGAGGTAATTCAAGGAAGTATCCTCGTACTTACTCAGAGCACCAACGATTTCGTAAGAAACGTTGAAACAAAGCGTTAGTCATCAGCAGCACATGTCCTGATAAACTATTTCTCGTGCGGTCTCATAATTCAGTTCAATATTTATATGCTGATACAGGGCAGGTCTACGTATTTTATTGAATTAACCAAACGACCTTCATCCGACTGCGGTGTTGAAACTTTCAAGTCTCGTTGATCGGCGTGAATCAGAACCACCTCTTAGTTCACGTGTTCACACGCCTGAAATAGTTAGTGGTGTGGAGTAATTAGTGCTGTGTAGATGCTCGGACGGTCTTGGCACCTGGACTGTTTCTAAATTAATTTTAGGTCCGGAGATCTGTGTGACGTCAGAGTTGGAACGCGGAAAGTAACGTCCCTACATTATCAAACTGCATGTCTTATTTTTGTAAACAATTGTGACCTTGTGCGCTGTTGAAGATTGTGTTCTGATTGTTTTTTTTTTTTGTGACTGAAGAAACCTTTTTTTCTGTACCTAATAAAACGGAGCTCTGTGTGAGTATTTCATTACTTTTTTTTTGAGATTTAATTGTTAAAAGATGTTGTAAATTGTTATTCACTCTAGTGTTGATTTTTTATTAGATCATAAATTAAACTACAAATTAAAATTGGAAATAATGTATTATTTTTGTAATTAAGAACATGAGGTTGTAACTAAATAATATTATTTTAATGAGATCACCGCCGATATACACATGCTCTACTAGCGTAAATAATACTAATTGATCGTTTGTTTCCTCATACGTGTCTGTAAAACAATGCTGATATAATTTATGGGACATGAAAAAACACATATTTAACAATATGGAACGTATTCGAGTAATTAAACCGAACGTCTTTTTAATAAGAAATATTATAAATTATAACAGCTTTATTTGTGCTCTATTTTAGTTAAAGAAACATCAATATAGAAATATTTGATTTTCAAAGTAATTCTACAATTGGCTGACTGTCGACATTTTACAGAGCCGTTATTAAAATATTTACAAAGTGAATAAACACGGGCAACGAACAGTCTGTCGACTGTGATGAAACTTGTGCGATAATTTACATGCCTGAGAACTTTTATAGAACATAAATAATGCAGCTCACTGGCGTGGTAAAATATTATAATCCAAGCCTCTCCGCTTTACATTCTTATACAATTGAGTGAAATCTTCCATATAGCGTACATTAAACTTGCAATTTTGAACTAGCAATAATTATCAGAACAGCTTACAGCTTTTGTATTGCACGATTTAGGTATATTTATCATTCTAAATACTTATTGATCAAACCCTTTAGCATAGGCGAAATATGTACAAACACATTTTAACATGACATGCAGAATAGATTATCTGTATGTTTATTGGTCCTACGATCATCGGCACTATTAAGAAACGTCTTATCCCTATTTTAATTTCATTCGGTAAATATTTTATTCAAATACGGTTTCTCTATAGCGATTACCTAGTTTTAATAGCCTATAAAAGGGTTTAATCTACCACCTTACTCGCGGTACTTGTCCCTTATAATTTCAGCAACAATGTCCCTCGGTAGCATTGTTGCGCTTGCAGTTTTCGACAGCGCCACCTTCGAACTCCTGCCTGGTCTTCTACTGAAGTAAACGTATACGTTGTACACAAGTTGTCTTGTGTCAGCTGGGAGCTCCACGCGGGAATCCTCAGCAACTTCCCCACTTCTGCCAGCATACAGTCTTCTCCAACTAAACATAGTCCATGCGGTCATTGCTTCGTCTCCGTACTGCGCCGTTTTGCTTGATATCTTAGTGATCCTCTTTCCAAAATATTTCAGTACCTCGCAATTTTACGCAGTATATTTCCTTTTGTAATAGAAAACTAACTGCCTGTCCATCAGACTTACAGAATTGTTTTTCTTCTCAATACACTTTTGTGGCGTTGTTTTTGCCAGTAGAAATTGCCTTGGCTGAGAACACAAAACTTTGATCACAATGAACGTTTACGTAACAGTTGTTCGACGAAAACGTTTGTTTACTCAGAGAATTGTATATTGCGGATAATTTCACAGGTTTGAAAATAACCGTTCAATCGAAAAGTTACACGGCAACTGGCAGCACAAAGACTTGTGGAGTCCACATTCGCAAGCTGGTCACATGCTTGTGACATCCGTTGTGTTACAAACGTGATCGTAATGCTGCGAGCATAGAAAATAAGCTTCAAGTAGAACGAAACGAGACAACTTTGTATGCAAGCTGGCATCCGACGACAACCTTGGCTAGAGATACTACGATATGTATCCGTTATGAAAAATTAAACTGCACATCAAAGCGACGCCATTTACAGAAACACCGTTGCTTCATGCCTAATTGTTCTTTTTGTCCATAGTTTATACATGAACGAAATAACAATTACTGTAAATGATTAAATTTGTACAGTTATAAAGCCCCATTGTCATAGCCTTGCAAAGCTTGCGAGCTTTCTAGGCATTCATCTAGATTGTAGATGACTAGTCATTGATGAATCAACGAGGATTTCTCTCGTTTACTATTGCGTGGGGCGAGTAGGTAGCTAGTGCCTAGTATAAATAGATCTATATGTAACATAACGGTACACAGTCGAACAGAATGGCTTGTGGTTGGCGGAAATAGTTGCAGAATAGACAATAACAGTGGAACAACTCATTTTACGGTTGCTGGCAGCGGAACAATGTCACTGTCCTCATTGCCGATATAGTGGTGCTTCCGCGCACTTCACGGGTTTTAATCACTATTTATTTTTTATATTACATTTTTATCAAAACATTGTAATGATAAGCAATTAAAAACTTAAATAACCGTATTATTTTCGATAGCAAAAATTTAATTATATCACATTTTATCTATTTTATTAAAGAGTTTTCACAATATAATTATATTGTATATCTTATATTTTTTGGTTCTTAAATTAATGCTATGAATGGACTTTTGAGGCGAATATTTAAGCCTCACGGGATTTCACTAAGAGACGTGTCAACAAAGCTTAATATCGGCTTTCCGCGAGACAGTGGTACCACCCCAGTTAAATCGTTTTATTCATAATGTGCATTACACTGGCTAAGTCTTGACTCGGCTGCTTACATTAACGTAATAATGAGACGTTTTATAATTAATATTAATGCGTTTAATTTTTCCATGTAAGGGTAAGAGTTCCTCGGCCTGAGCAAATGTGTCTTTGAGGTCTATTAAAGTTTTGCCTTATAATAAAACTACTAGAAGATAAGATTTATTATTAAGATCTCTTAAATCCGTAATTCTAACATCTGAACAATCAACTATCAGTTAATTGTTTTTTTTGTCTAATATCTGCGCCTTGGCAAATTCAAACATTTTGGGTGAAGCCTTTTTTATATATTTTTTTAAATTGTGCCGGCATATTGCACTGCACCTGATAGTTTCAAACGGCAGTCGCATGCCATTCGATACAATAATATCGGCCTGCTAAGTTACTAATTCATGCTACGGCTTAAGGACCCAGGGTAATAAGAAGGAGGCACACAATGTAAAGGCAAACTATTTTACAGCTTCAAGATGCGGCATAAAAAGTATTGGAGAACCGTCTTGCCAAAATGATTTGGATCATCCAGCAATGTCTTTACATGCAAGCGTGGTTCTTTTTAGGAAAGGAGATCCAGTTGAATAATTCCTCAGAGCATTCATCATGGTACAGATGGCGGAACTAGGTGCTTAGGGGGTGAGATAACTTCCACTACTGTAGCGACTCTAACTTGCTCGTGAGCTCTGCATCATTTATCGTTATAATCCATCCAAGGCATCAGGCAAGTACTGGTCAGATCCATCCCAAATGTGCAAACGAGATTCTAAACCTGGCTGGATCTATTCTTGATACATATAATATACGCGGTATAATTGACGGGCCGGGCGTGAAAAACTGACGTGGCATGTTAAAGATTCCAACCCTGTGAGATGTGGTAGATATTACGACTTCGATGTTATTCTTTGGATTAAGATCACAGCGGATATCCACACGAAGGATTAAGTCTTTCCTCATTGGGAGGGGAACACACTGAAGATTGGGGAAGAACGGAGAGCCTGTTCTAATTGAACTACTGAACTATTTTAAATTACTTTGCAGAAACGTGAACATTTTTTTGTGGGTAGATACACTTGCAATATGATTTAAGAGACCAAATAGCCATAATTGTCAATCGTCGTCCTGATCCAATTGAGATCCGATGCCATTTATTATACAAGTGGACAATTATGAGTTAGCTCTTTAAACAACCCGACCTTAAAATGACGTAAATATTGCACCTCAATTCTATACGATTTAAACTAAGAATACATGATATCTTTGGATCTTAAAGATATCATGTATTCTTATTCTTTCTGGGTATAAAATAAATACGCAGATATATGAAAAATACAATTTCGATGTTACATATCATTAAAAAATATTATGTTAGACTAGTAGCAGGCTTGTTGTAGTTAATTATGTCACGTTTCCACCGCGTTGTATAACCACCTTCTTTAACAGTACGTATCTACAATTCCCCGGTGGTTTGTGGGTGTTAATGGGCGGCAGTGTCCACATTCCGGCAGTGACCACATTCCATCTAGTGTGCTGTTTACGCGTTTCCCTGCCCCGTGACAAAACGCCAGACCATTGTAACATTAAAGATATTTAGATACAGGCAATATTGTACATAATACATATTCTGTAGTCGAAAGTTATATGTGTAATATGTATAAGCCGGAGTTAGTCATTAGTACCTACACTGCGTTTGCCGAGCTGCAGAGTTCATTCCATTACGCGTTAGTCCCTCTGATTGTCGGTTCATCGGCTTATATGGCCAACTCACTGCCGCTTCAGTTTGCTAATGTGGGATGCTGTTTACAAGTGGTAATCTTCGCAGAGCGGCTGGGTGGGGATGACTGAGACGAGCCTAGAAATTAGTTAAATGGCGTGAAATTGTCGAGGTGTAGGTGTAGCAGTGAACTGCTATGGATTGTTGATGAAAGTCGCAACATATTCAAAACTTAGCATTAAATTTTTCTTAGTCAGTATCATATTATATTTTTTAAATTACGTAGAGGATATGAGTAGGCATTTAATATCGATTACCTCTTATCTCAAATCTTTTTATTATGTAGGCTTGGTATCCATCACGCTCTACTGGTCTCGTAAAGTGCACATTGATTTCGAACCACTGAGGTCCTTGATTCGATTTCGACGTGGGATTGTGTGAGCTTTGTGCTATAGTCTATATTATTTAAATACTTGACCGCGTTTAGTATCAGGCAAGCAAAAGAAAAATCGCATAAAAGATCACAAAGAGCTAAGAACATTCAATTAATAGCTATAAAATAGAAATATAATAATCAATAATTATGTAAAACACAAAGGTAAAGCGTCAGGTTAACAATTTATCGAGGATATACGTAATTTGAGTGTAGAATCAGTGCGGTCATTGCGTTTGGTATGTTCCGCATGAGTCACAGATGTAGTGATGAGTCAGTGGGACATGTCTACCACCTAATCTCGGTATTTTAATAGCCCCGACTCCCTTGGAATCCTACGATGTAGAGAAAATATAAGAAAGTTCAACCATTTATATAATAACATTTAATTTTTCGGGATATCGGAACATTACGTTTAATCAAATAATTTAAAGATCTCGCCCGTGATTTACTCGAATGAGAATTTGCTTTCTATAAAACATGACCCAGTTTGCATAACGTTATTGTGAAGTAGGCACATTACAAACATCTTCAATGGTATACATGTTTACATTGCTATTATTGAATACTGTTGTACAAACTGAAACCTTTTAGTCCCAAATGTTTGGATGCCATATGTTCCACTAGTAATGAGTTCTCTACATTTTGCACCTGCGTCCGTCCCACTCGCACGTGCCCATACCAGCTGCTGTGTAGGCGCGTAGTTCTTGGCATATACACCGGTAAACAAATGCAGTACTTATTAAATACTATACCAGAAATAGAAAACGGGGCTCACTTGAGAATCGTTGCTAAACAGAGTTTATTAGTGAATTTGAAGAATTTGAAATTTTCAGTTCTCACCAAAACTCGTTTTATTATTAGACGTCGGCTCGCCGAAACGGACTATGGATACATCGAATTTGAATTAAAGACTGGCTATTCGTATGATGATCTCACCAGTCGTCAATCTTGACAATGCAAAGGACCGGTCGCCGGCGGTGCGGGGCGCGACGGGACGGGGACTCCGCTGCAGGGTTTCGTCGATTCACGGCGCACGCCGCGTACGTTCCACAGTCGGTAGTTGACAGTTGGGCGTGCAGCGCGCGCGCCTCATCCGGGAATTCAATAACATTCCAAAAATAATCATAACCAAAATGAAATCAGGCAGTGCAGTGAGAGACAAAACGAGTGTGATTACGAAACCTAATAATATGGATTAGTTCAGTGATCATCATCCGCCACGGTCCAAAGAACAATGCTGTGGGAAAAAATAACGTTCAGCTGGCATCGGCAGTCGTTCCCAGCTACCTACCTAGCCCCTCTCGCCCCGCGGTTCGGGTACCGGGTTCAATGCGCCTCTCTGCGTTTATTCATCGTTTGTGGGAAAAGTTGACCCCCGTTTTAAAAATTATTGTTAACGAATTCACACGAATCGCGGCGTAGCTACTACCGCATCTTGAAAGATCGCATGGAAGAAACCAGCATTGCATTAAATAAATGTTTTCAAATATTATTGAAATACTCGCGTGGACAACTGTCGTAACTTTTGTTAAATAATTTCATTTATTACATTAGTGATTAATGAGGCGCCAACGTAAAACGGGCTTATGAAGTGTTTTTATGCGGCATCTGCCAAGGTTGCTACATTCCTGAGATCTAACTATTTGTTTTGAGCTTTGTCATGTTTGTCGAGTTTCAACACCGTCGAAATTATTATCTTGTGCGGATAGAGTGTTTTTATCAAAAGAGGACAATATCTACCTGCTTCAGACAACGTGTTTCGTGGCCGCGAGTCTCTTCAATATTTAAATGCGAAGATGTGATTGTGCCGTTATCTGTACCGAACCACGGCGAGTGATTATGTGTGAAAAGTGAAGTTTTTCGGAAGCTTGTGTTGGAATTCAGTTCGACGATGGGGAACCAGGGATCTTCGCCGCACGAGCCTCTAGACCGTGCGCAGGCGGCGCAGAATGTCGACCTCAAAATGGTATCTATACTAATTTGAATGCTTCATTTGCAATTCTGAATCCAGCTCTTGAGTCATAGTAGAGACTGCTATGCAATTATGCTACGGCCACTGTTTATTGTTCTTGCTTAACATGTGTATCTGTATAGTCTACAGACGTAAGAGGCCCGTCTGCGTCATTGCATTGATTACTTCATTAGAAACGACGAGAAATGTTTTGCCCATCTTCATCAATCATCAGTCTACTTTCAATTAGAAATATCAAATAGTAAGTCCATTACGAAAGATACGTGATCATTCATAGGGGGCGTATTGTTCAATTCGTATGATATAATCCATTGCATACATTTTATGTCATTGCGGTTTTCTAACGTGTAACATTTCTTCACCACCATAATTTATCTGATAAAGACTTAATTATTTATTGCCCTTGTCTTTCCCAATTATTTTAAAATACTATACCTTACTAAGTAATTAAACTTGTTGAAAACCTTGACTGCATCTTGTCTGTTTCCTTCAATCACGGAATAATGTCGTTATTACCTTCAAATTTTAGCTAATTTGCATGTTTTGGTATAATCGAAATATGTTTTCGCAACGTATAATGCAACTGAGTCATCGAATGTCCTCTTCAATACATTACACGCCTTTTATAACACGAACTTATGGCTAGTTAATAATGTTAAATAAATACTAGATTATTTGATTGCTAAATATGTCGTGGTTTTTATCACACCATATGGGCGAGTGGAATGACTGTTTTCGGGGCCAGTGTGAAGAGGTGTCCCCTTATCGATAACAATGAGTGACGCATCTGTCCCGTTTTTAACATCCTGAACCCACGGTTTCTTACTTTTGTGCAAATTGAAGCCGGTTTATTGGCATGTGTTTGAGAGTACTTTGGGGATAGAGTTATTGAGTCGTAACTTTAATCACTCCTATTTGGTGTGAGTCTGATTTGATTACTTATGATAGAATTTAAAAAATATATGTATATCTTTATCGAAATCAATATATATATTTTCTTATTTCCTGTTTAAGATCTTGAAAACTTGTATTACTTTTGTTGATTTTACGCTTTTATTTTTAGAATGTACGCATGTAATGTATGTTTTAAGTTTAAACATAAAAGATACCTAAGAAACAAAGAGTCAGGCGATTATATGATGGAAACGTATCGCATAAATCACGACTCGACGAGGTTTATGAATACAAATTAAGAATATTATCAAAAGTAATATAAGATACTGTGTTCAATGGAATGTTGGCCACTTCCGTGAGGAATTATAAGTAGGAGTTTCTTACGAACCGGGATTCCCTTGGAATACAAAGTGGTTACAGCACGTTCAGATAGATGTCGCTGTTTTAATATTGCACTGTTTGTAGAATGTATTAATAAAGAAATACCGTCAAGTGGACTATTATTGTCATTCAATTTAACTTAATGTGTCATGGTCGCATTGAGGGTTACGTATAAATAAGTAAACGTTGTAAAAGGAAACATTATTATATTGATTAATAGAAAAAAAAATATGAATTGATTATGTTTAGTTATTATTACACTTTGAAATACAAACAATAGGTGAAAGATAATTATTATATATTTTGCCTGTTTATGAATATTTAGAGTTAACAGATCCCATAAATAATATACCTCATCTAAATAATCCACGCTGCTGCAAGTTTCAACTTATAAAGAAATCAAGATTCTTAGTAATAACGAGAGTGTACTTGTAAAGAAAACTCATATTTCAATGTTTGATCTATTTTCTATTGCGCAAAAAGTTTGGGAGTCCATCAGCATCTCAAGAAAACCTTAATTTTTTGTTGCCATTTGTTCAATACCTACATGTCCAAAACGTCTTCAAGCCTCGTGATTACTGCAGTTGTTAGGAAAATTTGGACACAATGTGGGCGGTCGGCCGTCTAACAAAATTCAGACCTTTTTTATACTCGTCAGTCTAGTTTCTAGCCTAATGGATTACTTCCCTGCTTACTAACCGAGTACATATTATTTTCTCAGCAGTGTCTATGTACTGATGTATATTATAAGGATGAAAATTGTTAAACTACGCACAAATGTTTTTTAAAATAAATAATTTGGATGCCGCGTCAAAGTTATAAAATCAATATTTTCATACAAAAAAAAGAAACAATTGATATTTATTACAGAAAGAAATTTAACAAAAAATATGAACTCGCTATAGACTTGAATATCATTTTTTTAGGTGTACGAATTGCTAATTCAGCGCTCCGATTTTATAAATCTTAGAACGTTTCCACAGCCTGTGACAATTTACAAATACATTGATTATACTAAAATGTAAACTAAAATTAATGGGTCATCCTAATCGCGTCGTACCGTGACGAACAGGTTTTTCCAAGGGGAAGGACGTGCGATATATTCCATTGGAAAATGCATTCTGTTGATATTCCTGTTTAGTATTTTTGGTATTCGTTGATTGTGTTGCTGTTGGAATGCGGTGTTACTTCAGCTGAATTGTCCAGCGAAATAAAAACAACATGGGCAATCAATTTTATTGACGTTATAAAATGCGGTTCGGCCATTTGAAACTAGAAATATTTATTATGAGCCAAACAGTCATTTTTTATCATTTCGACAGGTTTCTTTCGATAGTCGTGTAACAGTGCTAAATAGTGCTAAATATTACAAGTGCATTTAGAATTCGTGCCAAGCCAGCCAAACTCTGAGTGATTTGATATTCTTAGAGGTAAATATACTTAATCCGAGATACTAGGAAATATGAATGACACGAACTAAGTAGTTCCTCAACTTTAGATTTATAACTCATCGTCGATTGATAAATCAATTTCGAATCTTTGACATATATTAATAACGCGGCCATAAGTAATGAATGATTTGTTGCAAACCTATTATTATTCAGTATGATACTAAATCTAAAGTGCGTATCATCACATATTTGTATAGGCTAACGCCCAAATACTGGAACGCAACTTAAATATAAATTGCGCTTAACTACTTTAATCCCATTTAAATGTACTGGCTAAGTGGGCCGTGCGCTGTTAAGAGCAACTTATTATTTGAATGGCGTTCCAGTATTCGAGCGTAAGATACTGTGAATAAATTTTTTTTCTATAAATTTTTTTAGTCGCAGAAAATACGCTATGTAAAGACGTTGATATTTTCATTTGCTGGACCCGAAACCGGGGTTAGTGAACTAAAACATGGCTTAAAGGGTTTTTATCCTTAAGAAATTACGCAATACATTTTTGGCCTAAGATGAAATTTTATTTGAAATTGCGCCAGAATGTATACCAATTATGCGTATATGTGACAGGTCATTTATATACGAAATAGTATTTTAACATAGATGTATAGTTGAGATGCACTGTTTCATATAAAGATCGTGGATAGCATGTTTTGTATTGGCTTAATCTTTTATAGTACGCTAAAAGTATCTGTATCTGTATCAGCCCATATACGTCCCACTGCAGGGCACGGGCCTACTCTACAATCGACAGTACGATTGAGAGTGGTTAGGCCATCTAGTCCACCACGCTGGCCTAGTGCGGGTACGCTAAAAGTGCTAACTTAAATATAAATTGAAACCTACTTGTACTGGATTGTCTAGTCTTATTAGTGAATCATCTTACCTACCCCTATCCTACAAGTAGGTGTGATCGGTGCATTAACAGCTGCTGCCAATAAACAATACCAATCCAAAATTTGCCGTTTGAGATTGACTGCTCAATCTTCTTTCTGATACTATATTGTCAATAATCAATCACAGTAGTGATAGATAGTAGATAATAATTTGGCAACATGGTAAATGACAAACCGAAAAGTAGAAAACAATCCAGATTGACTTCATCTAATTTTTCCGATTGATTATTGGCATCGGCCGTAAGTAAATGTTGTTAAAAACTACCTAAAATTCAGTACTTAATAAATTAATGTATGTGGTTCGAATGTTGTATATACGTATGTATATATCATTTTTGAAACGTGAGCTATGTATTGTTTCAACCCATTATACGTATTACGGACGCTAAAAGTGCTAACTTTTGAGTAAATTGAAACGTAACTGTGGTAATTTTTCTCATCATATTAAATGAATCATTTTTTATTAGCTACTATCCTAATTCCTACAGGGACATGGGGTCGGAGGAAAAAAAGAATCATAAATAAAAAACAAAATCAAAGCAAATTTTAAAGTTCTTCTTTCTCGCCTATGCTCGCGTTGCCTGCAACTAAATGCCACGTTTTTTGGCCTACATGCACTGCTTTTGAGTTTTGAGTAATAACCGTTTATACTACGATTTATTATTTTTATGTTAGCTATTTTCTTCAACATATGTAAATGACTTATTTTCTCTTTGTGGAACTAAATGCCTTAAACCTCAATTACCATATTTATCAAAAGTGTAAGCATATTACCTACCCCTTCGTTTTTAATTATATCAGCTTTATTTGTTATCATAGATTAATGTTACCAAGTAAGTTTCTAAAACATTAGAATTTAGTGTTTACAGTACCAAAACCTTAGAGTAATTACCTACCAAAACACACGAGTACTCATCGCACATATTTAGAAAAAAAGAACTGAACTGAAGTTTCTAAAACGAATAAACTTATTGTTTACATGATTTTCTTGCTTCTTTTTATTCATACAATGATAATTAATATTCTTAGCATTTCATTCAGCGTTCAAATGATTAAATAACAGTCAGTTTCTCAATGTGATATTAGTATATTTATGTTTATTTACGTAAGGAATCAAAGGTGCCAATAGTCTTTATCGTGGGATCCAATGTTTGTCACGATTTCACCGGGGCGTTAATTTTGAACGGCCGTGCTGAATTTAGTACGTTTTGGCAAATTTGACATTTATATAACTTGCGTATTTGTCTGTTTGTTATCTAATGTTGACTCTACCTACGTGATATTCCTACATGCATATAAAGATTAAGAAAACATTGCGAGTGCCGTCCTGCATGCACTTAGGTTGCGCATCCACTTCAGATATGGGGGGAAGTTACGCGGTGCAGTAGTGTAAATGGAAGCTGTAAAACAGTGGCATATTTTTCAACAAAAATATATGAGATAGTTGAGTCTGAATTCACCTACCGAATAGCTTAGGGTCGTTACTTCGCCTCGCATATATGTATTTGTCGTTTACGTCTCCCATCTAGCAAGAAAAATACACCTTCCATTAGCTTATTTTCACCAGAGACGCGCAGAACGAGTGCAGTAATGTTAAGCGGTGGATGATTTTCTCCCAAAATGCTGTCTCGACTTTCCACCACATTTTCTACACATGACTCTAGTGGATACGTAGTTTAAACTGAAATTTATTTGTAGTATATTTCCACATAGGAATTCAAGATTAGTTCCATATCGCATTGAAAATAAAATTAATATTGTATATATCAGTGTTAAGAACGCATGATGGAATACCCTATTGAACGTTCACGCCCCACGAGTTAATTTATAGATTGAAAAATAGACGTGTATTTATAATTCAAATACGCCGCAGTTCATTTTTCTATCTATATAGGTAGGCGTTTATTATTTCTATATTAAATTATTATTCTGAGAAAATGTTTTATTATTTCACGGGTTATGTTATTCTTGGCGAGATAAGATCATTGCCAATTCTTTTAAGACTGGTGACTCATAATCTTTAATCACAAGAAGTCTTCTGCAGAATATAGGCCTCGTCAGAATTTTCATGGTGATCCGTTAGAAGTGTGTAATGACTAGCGATTACACCTGTGTAAAGTAAAATAATTCACATCAATTAGTACTAAACGTCCATTTGTAGTTCACAGTTAGCGAGAAAGTGTTAATGCGATCGTCATATCGATAATGACTATCTAGTTGTTTGATACTCTTGCTTATAAACGCTGCAAAGTGAAAATATTAATTACAATAATAACAGTCATTTTCTAACTCTCATCAATCCTTACCATCAGCATCTACTCATCTACTGTTCGTAAACCTAATTTTCATTGAAATAGAGACTATCGTAGATTGCATGTTGTGATATCGATTAATCGTGGTATTTTTAGGTTCTAAGAATAGATGCAACTTTAGTACTGAAGGACAAGTGCTACGATGAAATTATTTTAAAGTTCAACATCAAATGCACGAATTTGACTTTCAAATGTACCTTCAAATAGACGATGATAGATCATCTGCATCTGTTACGTGTAACTTTATACTTACCGAAAGATATAATAATTATTTTGTCCTGCAAACGACATCCATTCATAACACTCATCATTTCTTCTGCAAACTGTAGAATGTTGTATAGCAACGAACCAGTTTGCGGTAGTTTCCAATTAACACATTGCGGTTAACTCAATGTTTAATTGTATTACTAGGCTGTTCGTATGATTCTCGCATAAATTCTTTGGAATCGACGTCAAGGCAGCTCAATTTTATTCAGCCCTGAACCTATATCTAGCGTGTCCTATTGATTTCTTAGATATCTTATAATATAATGTTCGCGTGTAATACTTGCATTGTATAGATAGATAGAGACCAAACGGTTCTAATGTGTGAAGACGCCTCATCGATGCGATATTTGTGCGTCATCGTCATAATCAAATACATTTGAGGTCACTTGAAATCCGTTTCCTTCTTAACACGTTCTAATTTTTGCTTCTCAAATAAAAGTTAGTCTGTTAACGGTATTGCTCTTAACTATTATTACATCATCATTTAATCTAATTTTGCAATTGTTCAGTTGTGAATTGAGGTAAATCAGATTTTCTTAGAAATAACAATGTGCAGATGTCGTTGTGGAATATTTTGCATAATCGTCCTTGTGCAAAAATGCCGAAGCAAAGTTGACCTAAGCTGTTCAAAATGTGTAGTGTTAAGGTAAATGTCAAGGGATGCGAGTAGTGATTGAGATTGTGATTGTGCAGAAATCGTCGGTGCGGAGCTCGTTGAGGCGAGCGCGCGCGGGCGCAGCGCTGTCGCCGCCGCGCGCGGGCATGGAGCGGTTGCGCCGTTCGTTCCGCGAGTCGTTCCGCCGGCGCAAGGGCTCGCCGCCGGAGTCCGCGCGGCCGCACCAGTGGCACGCGGACGAGGCGGCCGTGCGCGCCGGCACATGCACCTTCCCCGTCAAGTACCTCGGCTGCGTCGAGGTGTTCGAGTCCCGGGGCATGCAGGTCTGCGAGGAAGCCCTCAAAGTGCTTAGGGTTCGTATTTACTACCGTGTTACGGTGTTGCTTACGCTCACTGATTATAATGCAATTATGTACCTACTTAATTTGTTGCAAAGGGGTGTATCGAGTGACATCCAATTTATTTTGAAAATAAGTTCTTTGTAAAGCTCGTTAAAATGACAAACATGTTGAGTTGTCCATTAAAAACACATGTCGAGTTTTGTAAAAGTGGACAAGTAATCTTTAAAGCTCTCAGTGTCGATGAACCAAACGACCTTCAATAATACCGGTTGATAGTTCGACACGCTCAAATGCTAGACTTTTTGCCATTTTTATTGTTTCGTGTCCAAATTAATGTCTGTAAAGAATTTTATAATGGACTTTATGGATTTTAAAGTGATTTTCGATACCTGTTCTTTGAAATTGCAATATTATCAAGCGGTAGATTTCTTAAATTTCGCTGATATTGTTATAAAACATATTACTAAAAAAAAACACAGATCAATTTGTAAAATATATTGCACTTGTTTGATGGTCAGTTTTAGCTATGACGGAAAATTATTCTTAAAGCTTATGAATAAAATTGTTAGATTGGAAACGCTTACTGGACCTGTAGAAACAATTTAACACATGGGGTTAACATTAGTATATTATAGACTTTGGGCTAATTTTAAATTTATTGAAATAAAAAAAAGCAGAAGACTAAAACGGAATTATTTTTTATGCAATTCAGTCTAAAATTTTCCTCATATGATCACAGACTCAACTGGTTTATATTTAGGTAGAATAATTTGGGCACGCCATCACGCTTCTTGGTTTTTTATTTCATCCGCATCCACGAATTATTTATGTAAAGTGATTATTATTGCATAAATTCTAGAACTTAGGTGGTATATTCGGTATCTAAACTAACCATTTTTAGGTCCGGTCCAACTTCTATAACTACGCCCTAACTCAACCATACTTGGTCGGGTCTGGTCTGCGTTTCATCTGGGTTCAACCCTAGATTGTCACAGGGTATATTTTAACTTTTAAATCGCGGTCTTATTAATTTTAATCGTCTGTTTCGGCGGAGCACTACAGCACGAGTACGACGCTAAGGTCTCGGGTTCGAATCCCGGGTCGAGCAAAATGATGAATTTTTTGTTCCTTATTAACCCTGACTCAGGGATATGTGCCCGGTGTGGCGACAGATTCGCCCCATATCACATCGTGGATACAGAAAACAAGGGGAAACGTGGGTGTCCTGTAAGAACCAAGCATACCCCTTTTGGGGGAAAAGCGTAATGTTTGTTTGTGAGTATTATATTTAATTATTACAATGTTATTTATGCTCCTATAACTATGATTCCAGAATTCTCGCCGGCGACCAGTTCGCGCAGTGCTACACGTAAGCGGCGACGGACTCCGAGTGGTCGAGGAAGAGACTAAAGGGCTCATAGTTGACCAGACTATCGAGAAAGTCTCCTTCTGCGCTCCTGATAGGAACCATGAGAGGGGATTCAGGTACATTATTATTTCACCTACAGTATAATGAATAAGTTGTAGAATGATTCGGCTCGTAGTTTTATGACCTGATATCAATACTTTGGGGTGTAATTTTTAAACATGTTTTAGTATGCGAAATTAGTATTTCGACTGAGTCTTTCTTCGTTATTTTTATTATTCCTAAATAAAATTGAATGAACCAAAAGAGGAAGAAAATCTGCTAATCGAAGAAAAATGAATAAAACAATGCAATTTAGGCGTGCAATATTGCTTATGTCCATAAAATGATCGACAAAACATCACAGCCCTTGATTCAGGTAACAAACAAAATGAAGCCATAAAAATGTGCTACTTATAAAATTCCTATTCCATAGGGTGCTTCGTCCTAATAAGTTGTGCGCAAATGTTGTGTAACAATATATTGCATTGTATTACCGTGCGTAATAACTCGGGTTACGCTGCCATATTGTACATAACTTCATCATTAATTCTATAATTAACTAATTAATTATTAGAACTGTTATTAATTAGTGGGAAAAATTGGTCTCATTTTTGTATTGTTTTTCATGTATTATATTCATGAAGTATTGAGTTAACTTTAAAATATATAATTTCGCTTTAACAATAAAAAATTGGTGGTTAGATGAATGTTATGGGATTAAAATATACTGGCGTACATAGGAAGGAAGTGCGTGGTGGCCTGTTGGTAAACGGACCAGACGTGGCTGCCAGCGTGTTCACGGTGGTCGCGGGTTCGAATCCCAGGGCACATCTCTGAGTTTTCGGAGTCATGTGTATATTGATAGTCAATCACCATGCACTAAAACGGTGAAGGAAAACATCGTGATGAAACCTTCATACCATAGGGATTTATAAGAATTTCTATGGTATGTAAGTCCGGCCAGTCTGCATAAGGCCAGCGCGGTGGACTAATATAGCCTAACTTTCTCAATCGTGCTGTCGATTGCAGGGGAGGCACGTGCCCTGCAGTGGGACGTATATGGGCTGATACAGATACTGATTTAGGCTGATTTTAGAGTCACGCTGACCGCGCGCTTACCGTCAGCGCTAGCAGTTAAAATGTATGAGCTTCTAAGGAGCGTTTTAGAAAAACGTGTGGATGTCAGCGCTGACCTCCGTCCGTAAGTCCGCCTAAAATCAGCCTTAGGAATATTTAGTGATGATCGGAATTTCCTTACTTTTGAATAAGGTGAATATACATTGTATGAATGAGTGTGTGTCGGTGTGCAGCTACATCTGTCGCGACGGCACGACTCGTCGCTGGATGTGCCACGGGTTCCTGGCGTCGCGCGACAGTGGCGAGCGGCTGTCGCACGCGGTGGGCTGCGCGTTCGCCGCCTGCCTCGAGCGCAAGCAGCGCCGCGACAAGGAGTGCGCCGTCTCCATGAGCATCGACGCCGCCAGCCACGCCTTCACGCGCCAGGGGTCGTTCCGCAAGTCCGGTGAGGAGTCACTATCTACTTACTATAACTATTAACGTAGTTATCACGGTTTAGTTTACTTATAACAACTGCCATACCTCACTGGATGCTCTTTGTTTTGGATGATTATTTTATTCGCATCGAAGGACGATTTCGAAGGGCAGTTCATGGGTTGAAAGTGGCTGAGACTAAACAGGCAAACTCAATGTTTGATAGAACACTATCTAGCATCTACTATCGATTGTCTATATTGAGTGATGGAATCTTTTCTTATTTTAAAGCCATAAGTCCGTGATGGATTTCATTAATACAATTTTAATTATTGTACATATTGCAATGATCAACATTTAAAGCTTCATGAAATCTCAAGATCTTCTTTAAAAGTATTTTAGCGCAGTATTCTAAAACTGTCAATAATATGTGCAGGCATTACAGCACGTCGTGCGTCGGAAGCGGACGCTCCGTCGGTGCCGTCGCCGCCGGCAGTATCCCTGGGCAACGTGAACGCGGGCGCCACGCCCACCGCCGCCGCCCCCGCACCCCCCGCGCCCCGCGCCGCCGCGCACAACCCCTTCGCCGTGGAGCGCCCGCACGCCGCGCCACATCTGCTCGAGAGGCAGGGTTCCTTCCGCGGGTTCGCACATCTCAACAACAGGTATGATTTAACGCCAGGTAGAAACATATCTTAATGCGTTAAAAATAGGAAGGCTTTTAAGAGGCGCTATACAGCGCAGCATAGGCCGTAAAAATATTACTTGATTATGCGGCATGGGAGTTGTCCCATAGAAAATATTAATGAAAAATTGCAACGTCTCTCAAATGCGTTCCGGCCCTAATGATGATTGTTACGCATTATCGCTAAGAATTTGCCGCCACATCTTATCTATTAAAGACTCACGTTATCGTACAAAATGTATTTCTTCTAACTTTACGAACACAAGAACATTGAATACAATACATTGATTTATAATCTGTTTTTCCAGTTCCCCGTTCAAGCGACAGATGTCGCTGCGCATCAGCGAACTGCCGTCCAACCTGGAGCGGCAGCGCGCCGGGCTGGGCTCGCCGCCGCGCACCTTCCCCCCCGCCCCCGCGCCCGCGCCCGCACCCGCCCACAACGTCACCACCGTGCTCGCCGTCGCACCCTCCCCCGCGCCGCCCGCACCCGCACCACTCGCCCCGCTCGCGCTCACTGCCAGCCCGCAGCCTGATCAGCCACCGGCTGAGGTCAGTATTTGTCACTTAAGTGTCCTTACTTATTGGATTAGATCCGCTCGAAGGATCAAAAATATGTTCGATTTGATGTATATATTTTTTAATCAAGGCATTGCTATTAATAAGGAATATCAATTGATAAAATTTTTAACGAGACACTCAACATGTAAGTTTGATCTTAATAAAGTTTAAATACACGCAGTCAAGTAGTCTTTCACTGTTAAAATTGTGTCAATAAATTTATTATACAAATAAAGTGTTGTAATAGTGAATTCACACAACATTGCATATTCAGTATACACATATATTGTCAACATGGGTGAATCTCATGTTTGTTTAGTGTAGTAATATGAACGCAGCCTAATATCAGTGTACATTACAGGCGGCAGGCGAAGGCGCGGACCCGGTGGCGGCGCTGTGCCGGCAGCTGTCGCGCGGGCTGCGCGCGCTGGCCGAGGAGCCGGTGCCGGCGGCGGGCGCGCTGCCGCACCCCGACGCGTGGCTCGGCCGCGTGGCGCGCGCGCCGCCGCTCGCCGCCGCCGCGCGTGCGCACTCGCTCTGCACCAACCCCTTCCTCGCGCCGCTGCCCGACGCCACGCCCGCGCCGCTCTGAACCACCACCACTACACGCATTACACGCGCTACACACGAGCGTCGCAACTGACACTCTCAACCGACTACAAAGGAACGACGAGTTATCGATTCTTCTTGTATGTTACACGATCGCCGATTATTTAAAAAAAAATAATGACTTCTTTTAGTTGGAAAAAAGTTATGCCAGGTTGGTTCCAAATTAGTTGCGATCTAATGAATATCATAATCAGAAAGATCGCTAAGATTGTTTTGGTTAAAAATATAGTTGCGGGATTTATTTCTATGCTGTACTTAAATGTCTGAGCATTGATGCTTTCAGTGGATATAAATATTACTGGATCAAATGAGAATGTATCGTTGCTACTTTATCCATGTAATCCTGAATTGTACTATTGGAAAGCGCTCGCTTTTTCCTTAATATAGAGATTCGTGGATTTATTTAATCAATGAATGTTAGAGCACTTTGTTGTATGACTTCTTGCGTTGTAGGAAACTGATGTTAGTTATATTGAATACTTTGTAGCCAAAACGTTTATAAGACGTACGTGAAACGTCGTAATATAAAGATTCTATTAATGTCATGTTTCCGTTACTTCTCTAACGTTGAGTCTCTTAAATGTCTACTGTAAGTAGGAGCTCGACTGTCTTCTAAAGTCTCCAATGGTGGAGCCAAATTCTTGGTTGTTTTTCGAATGGCGTACTTATAATATGTTTTAAACGAGATAAACAGCCGTTACGATTGCATACTACGGCCCATTTCGTATCTGTAATCGAAGATACAAAGGCCGCACGTCAATGTTGGACGTTATTTTTTGTCTGTTTTAACCGAAGCATATAAATAGTAAGACTGTGGTGATGATAAAATTATTTTTGTAATTTATTGTGCCGGTGCCAGACACGAATGATGCCGCTTCAAGAGAATTATTTATTTAGAAACTATACATGTTTGTTACACTTGTAGTTTAATTAACGTATGTACTTAACACGCACCGTGCTTTTGCGCTGCACATTTTTTACTACACGATTTCTATTGAATGTTTAATATACGTACTACGTAGGTGACTAATATTAGTTCCGTGGTGGAATTGATTCGTCCGTGCAGTATTAGTTGGCCGCGCGATGTTTCCACGCATGACGCAGCGCATCACAAAACAAACGAACAATGCAGTATTTTTTATCTTAATCTATGTAATTATAAGATTTTGGACATATTCTTTCCTTTTTGTATATGATTGTAAATTTGTAGGATATTATTGACTTTTTTATAGTTCGTTGATCTGTTTTTATACTTTTTTATAACAAATAGGTGTTCGGGTCGATTAATGCTTATATGATTTCTTCATTACACATATTTCTTAATCACTAGCGTCGTTTAGTTATCAATAGCGTAATGTTGTGTTCCTTTCAGTAAATTTATGAGTGTAGCTCGCTTTTTATATCATACAATGAAATACGTTTTCTTCATCATAAAAATTTATATAAGTATACGTTTCTATTCTCTTTGATAAAAAGACGCTGTGAATTGAAAATTATTATCCAGTGTCATTTGTTTGACTTATTTATTTTATACGAATTATCATTAATTTTATATGTACGAATCATTCATCGAATCATTTCTTGACATTCCAGGTTGTACTTTAAAATTAATTTGCAATAACTTAGGTTCAATAAAAACATGTCTTGCTAGCTTCGCATTATATGCACGTGTACTTAAGAAATTGTAACACTTCATATATAGTACTTAAATTATCTTGAGTAAATGTGAACAAATATATACAAATGTATCGCGTACTTAGCCACACCATTGATTAAAATTAGACGTATTCAAATCGTCAGTCATTATTACCGCTCACTTAGTAAACTGTACTTACTCGTAAAATAGAATAATTTTCACATTATGGGATATATCTTATAACTTAAAATTATACTTAAATTTGAGCTCTTTGAATTAATCTCAGAGTCACAAAAATATCGGGAATACCTCAACATGTGGTAACGATTGATTCCGTCGTAATGAGTAAATATACTTGATTTTATTCTTGTAATACTATTGTATCGAAGCGATTGTAATGACTGCATTTGTATATACATATGTATAACGTATAATTAATGTGATATTGTGAATTCATAGAATGTCTTATTGTAATATGCACACAAGAATTTAAAATAATCGCACCAAATTGTTAATCGCTGTTACTCATATACGAAGTACATAAACTATTAGACATAGGTGACCGAATGTCGTTTTGAAATATATTTTCGTGTGCTTATTGTGATCCAATGTTTCTGGACGAACTGTACTTAAATATAAATACGATGTTGTTTCGAAATTATTTGTTGGGTGTTATTTGTATATTAAACAGTGATTTATCTTTGTCAAGGGCATGTAAATATCAACGCATATTATGTAGATATTTTAGATAAAGAGAGTTCAAATATTATAAAAAATAATAAATTGTTTAGTTGAAAAGTTTTGTTATTTTAAACCATGTAGCTAGCAGCCTTGTTCATTATTCAGTAGCTTGTGACGGTGACTGACATTTTTAAATAGCATTATTGCCGTTGAAGGAACAGGACCCGAAATTCATGTGTGAAAAATTTATAATTACGACAAAAATAACCATTTAAAGAACTAGTTAATTCTCTTTCGCTTGTATTCGCTAGATGGTGCTATATTCGATGGAACTACCCGCCATATGATTAAATTCAGTAACTTTAACAAAACCAAGCGACCGCCTGTTTTTCGTCATTGTGGTGTCAATTTTCAGTCAGTAAGCATCTCCACAGGTCCAGTATAACTGTTCTGTATTTAAATAAGTCAAGTGTTGTAGTCAATTTGAGTTTCAAATGCGGCTTGGAAGTCGAACTGCGCTATGAGGCTGTGTTGCCACGCGGATGAATAAAAAATATTGAGTTCAAATATTGTCGACGAAAAACGACCGCTGCTGTAAAGGTGCCAGCACATCTAAGAATTTGGCCAAAGTATTGTGATGCTCTACAACTCTGTAAGTAATTTGAAGTTATTTTAGAAACTATATGCGGCACTAAGCGATTGCATGTATGCGGTCTAAAAGTCCATAAGTATTGAATTCTTGAGGGTTTTTCTACTCACTAGTGGGTAGACTCACCGTTCTCTAACCGGCTGCGGTCCTATAGTGATTCATGCCGAAAAATACTTCTTGTCCGATACGTTTACAGTACGGCTAAGGCATGCTACTATGTAGTGGCAAGAGAACTATGTGACTTTTTTAATTGAGATGTTAGGAAAATCAGCGACCATAACTTTTTATTTACCAAAATCTGGTCTTATAGAATTTGGCTTTACATTCTACTATTTTATAATATTTGAGGCGGTCTGTCGCTGTCTAAAGTAAATAACTGGATACATAAATTACAATTCATATTTTTAACGGCGGTGTGTATTTTTAATAGAAGGTAGACAAATATTGTGTGAAGATAGACAAAACACAATGACGTTTTAATGTATCAACAGGAATTCTCAGTTTACTATTCCGAATGTAAAATTAAGCATAAATAATGCACACCCTGATAGTTAAAACGCTCATAAAAAGGTACTAATTTCAACACTTACTAATGCATGGTTACTTCGAGATTAAAACAAAAACCTGAGTCCTGAGCCAAATAATAAAAGTTGATAAATAGTATTGTTTTATAAACTAAAGCGCCGTTTGCACAGGGAAAGTTTCTCGTATGCCATTATCGCGTGACATAACTGCCACAAGGTTATTGTGTTTGATAAATGTACTTATACACGATGCATTTTTTAAATATCCGAATTATATCTATTTTATAAACAGCGGCGTGAATGCACTATGGTGTAGCCAGAGTAACTGCTGGACATATTGAGACTTAACATCTTGTGTCCCAGGTTGTAGAGCGCAGTAGAATGCCTAACATTGCTTTGTAATTCATGGCGTTGCTTGGTTCTGCTTCTGTCCATGAGCGGTCGTATCGCTTACCAGCAGGCGAATGGCATGCTTGTCTCGCTATTCATTGCTATAAAAAATATTCTTACGATAATCGCATCATCGAGGCGAGAAACTTTTCCCGAGGAAATGCGCTTTAGGTATTCATTGTATTTATGTGAATACATTGTCGCATTGACTTGTTTCAATTGCATTCGATTAGAATATTTAATTTGAAAAAAAAAAACACAATTTAGGTGCTCATTATTATTTAGGGAAAAATACCTATTGAAATTTGAAATATTATGTATTGAGAGTAATTAAATAGCTTATTTTAAACGTACTACTATGGGGATGTACATACATATATCTGTTGCAAGGTTGTATAAAGGGATTGATACATACACACGTACAGTCTATGTGGGTAGTGTAATGGATTTAATTCTCGAACTAATGGATGTCTGTTTAACCTATATCGAGATGTGGGAAGGTAGGGAAGTGATATAAATTAAAACAAGTCGATTTGCTGCACCACTTTATTCATTTACAGGTACATGAATACATTAGTCAACGGCATAAACTTTCAGTGCCTACATACTACCTAAACAACGTATAATATTGTCAGTAAATTACTCATCCTATACAAGTTGGGTGACTAAGAAACATTCACTTAAATAGCTAACATTTTTATTTTAACTTCACATTACCTAATATGCTAAACAGCCCAATTAATTGAAAGCAAGATTATATTTTCCCAAAATACGTCTTTTACATCGATCACCTAATGCTTTCTTATGATACAAATGTAGAAAATAGCATTTGCATATTTGAATATTAAATATCTATCGAGCGTAAAACATGCGATATATTGGCAAGGGTGGCTTATGAACATAGCTACCGATGCGTTTGTGTATAGCGAAATATAATTGTGGTTAATACTAACGTTACGGTAATACACTGCGGAAACTGATGCATCTTATATTAATTTTATACAGAAAGGTTTGTTTGTTCTCAAATATATGTGGACATTGAGATTGTTCATAGAAAAGAGTAGACGAATACGCAAGAAAGTGTACCTAGAGGTTTAAACAGTTTGCACTTTTCATCAAAATCTCCATAAATTGTGTATTACAATTTCTTGAAAATATACTCTTGTCTTTTCTTAGATAAACTCTAACATGGATACACTGAAACAAAGAGCGTCAGAGCACTCCTAGATAAATACTTTGTACACATTGTATACGTTACATCGATCGTATTGAGTAAACAGCTTTCTAACAGATTACATATAAACACATTAAACGACAATAAACACTGAGAAATGTATCTTTAAGTTATAGAATTTATGAAAAACGATTTACCAAAACATTTACGCATAAACTCATAGGAATGTTATCTACAAATGCATTGTTATACAAAAAAGGAACAAAATGTCTTCACTGTCGTAATAAAAGAAATCCAAAAGCAATTATGCATATTGCGAGGAAGATATATTTTGGATACATGTAAAGCGTAGATACAAAAATATGACTAGCATATACTTTCATATGAAATTCCATCGCATTTGGAATGAATTTAATAAATCCCTAAAATTGCAACATAGCTACATTCAAACTAAAAATTATATCACATTTCGCTAATATCATTTCAAAAGGGCTTCTAATGATTCGACTTTGTAAATGAATACAAAATAATTATTTTATATTATATGGACATGCGATCTACGACAACAAAGTCGATCAGTACAAATACATATATATTAAGTGATTCATGAACATTCGAGATTACAAATCTATAATAAATAAAATTAACAATAATAAAATTTTCCCTTATTTTATTAATACTGTTCAGTTATAATAAAATATATAAGTATGTAGCACTAGCGAACGTGCAACAAAACAAGCCGATTTTATAAACATTTTAAAATAAATAGTAACAGTATACTTTGGTGCAACCTGCAAGCGATCATTCGAAGCAATCACGCAAACATGCCTACCTTAAATTAAAATACGTCCGTGTTACATAATAAGTACCACTTCACTTGTAATATTAGCTGCTGCCGTGGTGTTCCCTAAATGCACGAATACTAATAACTTACTCAAAATTATAAACGCCCATATTTTGTCTTTTCCTTTTTTATTTGTGTTATTCCATCTCTTTTCTCATTTGACAATCAAGTACATTTTTTTGCATGATTGTTCTTATTTATTTCCATTTACGTAAGATGTTCCGCGCTTGTGGAAACGATTTTTACTTTTTAAATCATTGTACTTCATTATTATTTGATAGATATAACAATGACTAGACCGCAAATGATATACATACGTGTACATAAACAATTTCGATAATTCAATTAGATGTTTCCATAAAAATATATTTAAACGGTCAAAGTTTGGGATACATGTTTATTTCTGTCAGTCATGTTGCTCGCAAGTAGAATTTCACAACATTTTGATTAGGCCCCAAGAACATAATTGTATTTTATTATATTTGTATTTGGCATGCAAGGAAACTACGGATCTATTGAGTATATGTTTGTATATTATTTAGGAAAAATTCCTAAATTTTGATACAGCTATCTTCTTGGAGTCCGTCGTTTTGAAATAACAATCTGTTTACATATTAAAATGTCTATTTAGTGGTAAAATATTTTAGGACTTCACTAGTTGGCTTATTGGAAGTATTTATAAGTTGATGGAATTAAGAATGGCCCTACGAGTTCTATATATTAGAACTGATCAGGTAAGGCAATATTTTTGCGCTAAAAGCGACTTCATTAACCGTATCTTACAGTAATTTTTGTGTGAATTATTAAAGTCGTCCAATCAATTCACTTATTGTGGTTGTTTGTGTCCTGTATAGTTGAGTAAAAAAACTTTTCCGATGTAAAGAACGTATTGCAGCGCTGATGGAACAGATCTTTTAATACAATTTATACTAGTATGTTTGTTTAATTTATTAATATAAGATCAAATCTTTGTTTTATATTATATTTTAGGATTGGCGATTATAATAACTCACACGAGTATATTTTTATCCAACACATTTCATAGCATATAGTAACGGCCATATTCATAGACAGTTATAAACCTTTTAATAATCGAAAGTTTTGTTTGTTTTGAACGACTTTTGCGTCCAGTTAGAGCGAAGAAGACAAACTATCCGACAAGTAAAATATATCTATAAACTGTCTATGTTGCCGTGGCAATTGATCGGGCAGAAAGTCAAACGCGCGTATTTTTTTTTTCTAAATTACTGATTTGGAATGTATGTATTTAAACATGTTTTTTTCCCATTCAGGTTTCATAAACCTACTTAATTAAGTGTATTTTCTTGTTCGATATTTTGTATCTTTCGATTTTATGCATTCTTTTCTAAATCAATTCATTTAAAAAATGCGCGTTTTTGACTCCTCTCGATTAGCGCGTTTGTCCGTATAGTGTGGTGTGAGAGTATTATTTCTTTTCTCTCCATAGTGTAGTGTTTAGTCCCTGTCGAAGTGTCCGTGTAGAGTGGTGTGAGTGGTGTGGTGTTTATTCCCTGTTGTTGTGTATGTAGTCGTGGCAGCGCTGGCACACGCGCACGGGTCGCAGCGCGCGCAGGCGGCGCACGGGCGCCTCGTAGCGGCTGCAGCGGCCGCAGAACACGGCGCCGCACTCGCGGCAGTGGTGACGACGCTCCAGCGCCGTGAACCGCACCTGCCGGACGTACGTACGTAATATAGAATCAAAGTGACCTAACTAAAAATTCTTATTTTTTGGTAAACGTTCTTTAAAGATTTGTAACATAAGAAATTGTGTACTTATGGAAGATACATCGAGAAGACCGGAGTATACATCTATAGGTATAGGCCATTCTTTAATGGTCGATGGAGAAAGTCATTTTGAGCCAATATATAATTAAAGGCCAAAATCTATTTTTTTAGATTAGGTCACTTTAATTCTAAAGGTGCAATATTTGCTTTAACGCCCGAATACTCAAAATGTAGCCAGTAGGCTACGTGGGCCGTGCGCAGTTAAAAACAACTTAATATTTGAATGGCTTTTCAGTATTTGGGCTTAAGACTACTTTATTTGACAGCCTCCGTGTCGCAGTCGGTTAGACGCCGGGAACTTACGGCCCCACGTCCCGCAACCGGCGTGTAACCAACTGCGCTACAAAGGCTGTCTAACTAAAACGTTCTGTTTTCACTAAAACGTTTATAGCATGAGGGAACTTTATATGTGCTACTTAGTAAATTATCACATCATTGTAAAATGGAAATTAGTAGACTTTGCATTAATAACTGTAGCTCCAATTTGTAACTCACCTGACATTGCGAACAATGGGGAGCGGTATCGTCTCGGATCCAATGATCAGCCGGACCCCCTTTGGCTCCGGAGGCACTTGACATATCGGGCGCAGACCACCTAAATATCTAAAATTAAAAAACATAAGCTAAATTAATAAAACGTAGAACGGCCACGACTGATAGAGCACTAAAGATAAAGTAAATTTATTTTAATTTCCAGTCAAACTTGGGAGATACAGGGCGGACGAAAAGAGTGCCCTAATTACATCTCTTCGTGACAAAACTTCACAGGTAAGTAATGTCAGTTTTATGGTCTTGCTAAACTGCGGGCGTAACAGGACTGCAATGCCACGTCGACGTGTCTTATGGAGTTTGTAATATATGGGTTTATCGAACATGACACCACACAGGGGCGTCACCCCGAGCACAAGGGTGGCGCGGTAGTACTCGTAGTAGGTACTCGTCCCCATGCGTCTCCGACGGCGGGGCGTGTGTTGTGTGTGTATGTGTGTGCGTGTGTGTATGTGTATGTGTGTGCGTGTGCGTACGTACTCGTCCCCGTGAGTCTCCGACGGCGGGGCGAGTGTTGTGTGTGTATGTGTGTGCGTGTGTGTATGTGTATGTGTGTGCGTGTGCGTACGTACTCGTCCCCGTGAGTCTCCGACGGCGGGGCGAGTGTTGTGTGTGTATGTGTGTGCGTGTGTGTATGTGTGTGCGTGTGTGTATGTGTGTGCGTGTGTGTATGTGTGTGCGTGTGTGTATGTGTGTGCGTGTGCGTGTGTGTACGTACTCGTCCCCGTGAGTCTCCAACGGCGGGGCGTGTTGTGTGCGTGTGTGTATGTGTGTGCGTGTGCGTGTGTGTACGTACTCGTCCCCGTGCGTCTCCGACGGCGAGGCGTGTGTGTATGTGTGTGCGTGTGTGTATGTGTGTGCGTGTGCGTACGTACTCGTCCCCGTGAGTCTCCGACGGCGGGGCGAGTGTTGTGTGTGTATGTGTGTGCGTGTGTGTATGTGTGTGCGTGTGCGTGTGTGTACGTACTCGTCCCCGTGAGTCTCCAACGGCGGGGCGTGTTGTGTGCGTGTGTGTATGTGTGTGCGTGTGCGTGTGTGTACGTACTCGTCCCCGTGCGTCTCCGACGGCGAGGCGTGTGTGTATGTGTGTGCGTGTGCGTACGTACTCGTCCCCGTAAGTCTCCGACGGCGGGGCGTGTGTTGTGTGTGTATGTGTGTGTATGTGTGTGCGTGTGTGTATGTGTGTGCGTGTGCGTACGTACTCGTCCCCGTAAGTCTCCGACGGCGGGGCGTGTTGTGTGTGTATGTGTGTGCGTGTGTGTATGTGTATGTGTGTGCGTGTGCGTACGTACTCGTCCCCGTGAGTCTCCGACGGCGGGGCGAGTGTTGTGTGTGTATGTGTGTGCGTGTGTGTATGTGTGTGCGTGTGCGTGCGTGTACGTACTCGTCCCCGTGAGTCTCCGACGGCGGGGCGAGTGTTGTGTGTGTATGTGTGTGCGTGTGTGTATGTGTGTGCGTGTGTGTATGTGTGTGCGTGTGCGTGTGTGTACGTACTCGTCCCCGTGAGTCTCCAACGGCGGGGCGTGTTGTGTGCGTGTGTGTATGTGTGTGCGTGTGCGTGCGTGTACGTACTCGTCCCCGTGAGTCTCCGACGGCGGGGCGAGTGTTGTGTGTGTATGTGTGTGCGTGTGTGTATGTGTGTGCGTGTGTGTATGTGTGTGCGTGTGCGTGTGTGTACGTACTCGTCCCCGTGAGTCTCCAACGGCGGGGCGTGTTGTGTGCGTGTGTGTATGTGTGTGCGTGTGTGTATGTGTGTGCGTGTGCGTACGTACTCGTCCCCGTAAGTCTCCGACGGCGGGGCGTGTGTTGTGTGTGTATGTGTGTGTATGTGTGTGCGTGTGTGTATGTGTGTGCGTGTGCGTACGTACTCGTCCCCGTAAGTCTCCGACGGCGGGGCGTGTTGTGTGTGTATGTGTGTGCGTGTGTGTATGTGTATGTGTGTGCGTGTGCGTACGTACTCGTCCCCGTGAGTCTCCGACGGCGGGGCGAGTGTTGTGTGTGTATGTGTGTGCGTGTGTGTGTGTGTGCGTGTGTGTATGTGTGTGCGTGTGCGTGCGTGTACGTACTCGTCCCCGTGAGTCTCCGACGGCGGGGCGAGTGTTGTGTGTGTATGTGTGTGCGTGTGTGTATGTGTGTGCGTGTGTGTATGTGTGTGCGTGTGCGTGTGTGTACGTACTCGTCCCCGTGAGTCTCCAACGGCGGGGCGTGTTGTGTGCGTGTGTGTATGTGTGTGCGTGTGCGTGCGTGTACGTACTCGTCCCCGTGAGTCTCCGACGGCGGGGCGAGTGTTGTGTGTGTATGTGTGTGCGTGTGTGTATGTGTGTGCGTGTGTGTATGTGTGTGCGTGTGCGTGTGTGTACGTACTCGTCCCCGTGAGTCTCCAACGGCGGGGCGTGTTGTGTGCGTGTGTGTATGTGTGTGCGTGTGCGTGTGTGTACGTACTCGTCCCCGTGCGTCTCCGACGGCGAGGCGTGTGTGTATGTGTGTGCGTGTGTGTATGTGTGTGCGTGTGTGTATGTGTGTGCGTGTGTGTATGTGTGTGCGTGTGCGTACGTACTCGTCCCCGTAAGTCTCCGACGGCGGGGCGTGTGTTGTGTGTGTATGTGTGTGTATGTGTGTGCGTGTGTGTATGTGTGTGCGTGTGCGTACGTACTCGTCCCCGTAAGTCTCCGACGGCGGGGCGTGTTGTGTGTGTATGTGTGTGCGTGTGTGTATGTGTATGTGTGTGCGTGTGCGTACGTACTCGTCCCCGTGAGTCTCCGACGGCGGGGCGAGTGTTGTGTGTGTATGTGTGTGCGTGTGTGTATGTGTGTGCGTGTGTGTATGTGTGTGCGTGTGCGTGCGTGTACGTACTCGTCCCCGTGAGTCTCCGACGGCGGGGCGAGTGTTGTGTGTGTATGTGTGTGCGTGTGTGTATGTGTGTGCGTGTGTGTATGTGTGTGCGTGTGTGTACGTACTCGTCCCCGTGAGTCTCCAACGGCGGGGCGTGTTGTGTGCGTGTGTGTATGTGTATGTGTGTGCGTGTGCGTACGTACTCGTCCCCGTGAGTCTCCGACGGCGGGGCGAGTGTTGTGTGTGTATGTGTGTGCGTGTGTGTATGTGTGTGCGTGTGTGTATGTGTGTGCGTGTGCGTGCGTGTACGTACTCGTCCCCGTGAGTCTCCGACGGCGGGGCGAGTGTTGTGTGTGTATGTGTGTGCGTGTGTGTATGTGTGTGCGTGTGTGTATGTGTGTGCGTGTGTGTACGTACTCGTCCCCGTGAGTCTCCAACGGCGGGGCGTGTTGTGTGCGTGTGTGTATGTGTGTGCGTGTGTGTATGTGTGTGCGTGTGCGTGTGTGTACGTACTCGTCCCCGTGCGTCTCCGACGGCGGGGCGTGTGTTGTGTGTGTATGTGTGTGCGTGTGTGTATGTGTGTGCGTGTGCGTACGTACTCGTCCCCGTAAGTCTCCGACGGCGGGGCGTGTTGTGTGTGTATGTGTGTGCGTGTGTGTGTGTGTGCGCGTGTGCGTGTGTGTACGTACTCGTCCCCGTGAGTCTCCGACGGCGGGGCGTGTTGTGTGTGTATGTGTGTGCGTGTGTGTACGTACTCGTCCGCGCGCGTCTTCGACGGCGGGGCGAGTGTTGTGTGTGTATGTGTGTGCGTGTGCGTACGTACTCGTCCCCGTGAGTCTCCGACGGCGGGGCGTGTGTTGTGTGTGTATGTGTGTGCGTGTGCGTGCGTGTACGTACTCGTCCCCGTGAGTCTCCGACGGCGGGGCGAGTGTTGTGTGTGTATGTGTGTGTGCGTGTGCGTACGTACTCGTCCCCGTGAGTCTCCGACGGCGGGGCGTGTGTGCTGTGTGTATGTGTGTGCGTGTGTGTACGTACTCGTCCGCGCGCGTCTTCGACAGCGGGGCGTGTGTTGTGTGTGTATGTGTGCGTGTGTGTACGTACCCGTCCGCGCGCGTCTTCGACAGCGGGGCGTGTGTTGTGTGTGTATGTGTGCGTGTGTGTACGTACTCGTCCGCGCGCGTCTTCGACAGCGGGGCGTGTGTTGTGTGTGTATGTGTGTATGTGTGCGTGTGTGTACGTACTCGTCCGCGCGCGTCTCCGACGGCCAGTCCCCGGCCGGTGCGCGCGGCGGCGACGGCGGTGACGGCGGCGGGGCTGGCGTTGTCTCGCCGCTCGTACGCGGTGTGCATGGTGAGCTTGCCGCGCAGCACCAGCCGCCGCACCCACTTCACGCTGCTCTCACCTGCACGGAACACGTACAACGTCAAAAGCGCTCGAGTAAACAAAGCCGAAATTAAATATTACATGAATGGAAATACATACCGTTTCATACTGAACCAGTTTTTTATTGCATACCTCTGACCGAAGACATGAAATACCGGTGTCTAACAGTCCTTGTTTCTATCCATACCAAGTAAGAACCTTCTAAAAATGAAAACTAACTAACCGTTATCAGCAGTGGCGGCGGCTTTGCTCTGTGGTTTTTTGGCGGTGGCGGCGGGCGAGGCGGGGGAGGCCGGGGCAGAGACTACGACGAAGGAGTCGGTGAGGCTGGTGTCGGACTTGCTGGCGCGCAGCCCGCTCTCCTCGCGGCTCTCCAGCGACGCCGCGCCGCCCACGTCCATGGAGCTTGACTCGCTCGACTCGCCGATACTGCCACCGCCTGAGATAAAATATTTCATATTAAGGTCTTGCCAAATGTCAGGCGAGACGGGACAGCGATTTGAAGGTTCAAATAAGTTGTAATCCATTTTTTAGTACGGAACATAGAACGCGCCGTCGTCAGGACGACTATGAGTGATGTGTTCCATACCACCTAATAAGTTACAACTGCGGTCGACACGACAACGCTATTAGTGCTATAAATCTAGTTCCATGTTATAGGATATAGAAGACGTTTTTCATGGGATCGTCGCTAATGCTTTGCGCACAGAAACACTACACGTGTTTTATATTTGGTTATTAAAAATTTACTAATAATTGAACTTTTATTTTCCGTTGGTTTAAATAAGGAAATCAGCTCAAAACACTATAATTGCTTTGATAATATATGCAATTTGCAAATAAATAAGTATGAGGTATAAAAACTTACTTTTCCGATACAGTGGATTCGCCTTAGACTTGCGTCGTAGAACGACGTTTCCTTGCTTCTGCAGCTTACTTCTGTGCGTGACACTCTCCTTCTCACATTCCATGTCCTTTTCATTATCGTACTCCTGTTTAACTTCGTCGCATGAGTCGATGTGTTCCTCCTTTCTGTCAGCGTACGTTTGTTCCTCATTGTCGCTGCATACGTCTTTCTCTTCGTGCCTTCGAGCAGACTCTTTAGCGCTGGTCTCACATGCGTCCGATAATGAACTTTCCGAACCTGATTTCGTCAGGGTACCGCCACCACCTATAACGATATTGAGTTCTTAGGAACACATTCTATACATTTTTACATTGATTTTTATAGAATTTGTAATTTGTTGGAGCGCGAGTTTGCCGGTACCGGTATCAAAGCCAGTCTTTCCCTGTGATGTTCCCTGTTAATGTCCAGCTAATACCTTACTTATATGGTTTGTGTAACCTTTCGAGCATGTTTTGTGTGCTAAAGATATGTAATTCGGAACAGTAAAGAAAGCGAACGTTCATTTTGCAACTTTACAAAAAAAGATCTACTTGTACGCGATATATTAACAATTTTATTTTTATATTTTTTCCATTTTGTTTAGTATAAGTAAATTGTATTAATTTAAGCTAGTTATAATGAATGTTGTATACACCTGTAAGGATAGTACACTCTGTCCAAAGCTATAATGTTATATGTTTTTGTAAGTTTTGTGTTACTGTCGTTGGTGTGTCTTTTAAATAAAATAAAATAAAATAAATAAATTTAATAATAATCCGATATAATTTATAATGCATATAAGTACAAACCAACCTTCATTCTCCTGCGATAAGCTCATTTGTTTGACCAGTTCCTCCACACGTTTGATAGCTGCTTCGGTCTCACTGGTCTCACCTTCACCACTCTTCGTCTTCTTATCTGATATATTTTCAGTTTCCGTTTTAGTATCTTCGCTCTCTTGTGTAAGTACTTTAGAATCTTCTTTATCTTTGTCTGCATCCATAGAGCTGGTACCGGGGTCAATGCTGAGCGCGTCCATACTCTCAGATTGTTCTTCAGCCGTTTCCACTACGTAATCTATGGACCACATCTGTAAAAGGAAAAAACCTTATCATTAATGTAAAATAGTTACGCTCGAATACTCAAGTACATTTATGCATAGTTGGGTGTGGCTTAATATTTGAGTGGCGTTTGATTATTCGGGAACATGCACGAACTATTTGGAAAAGCAAAATAAAAATAAATTGTTTAGAACTATTTAATACCACTCAAACTCGTTTTAAAAGGATAATAGCCTAATATGCTTTCAGTTATAAAAGGAATTTAAAACAATTTGCTGTTAGATAATTAGTGTAATTTTCACTATTTTAGGAGTGCTACTAGCATTACGATCAAGAAAATATCTATGTTATTGAATACGCAAATGTAAGATAGACCCTCTATATTATAAATACTCTAACGCCCGAATATTGGAACGCCTTTCAAATAAGTTGCTTTTAACACCGCACGGCCCACTCAGTCAGTACATTTAAGCGGGATGAACGTAGTTAAGCGCAATCTATATTTAAGTTGCGTTCCAGTATTCGAGTGTAAGACTCAGTTGCACAAATTATCTTTGAAAATATCTTTGATCTTGAAAATGTCAATCCCATACATTTTTTAGGTCAAATACGTCTCAAATGTATGGCGATGACATTTTCGAAGGCAAAGGTATTGGCAAAGTTAGTTTGTGCAACTCAGCCTTAGAATAGAGAGCAGTGAGTAGTGAGCAGTGAGCAGTGAACAGTGAACAGTGAGCAGTGAGTAGTGAGTAGTGAGCAGTGAGGTACCCTGACGACTCCGTCGGAGGAGCCGGTGATGATGACGTTGAGCGGGTCCCACTCGCGCGTCTGGCTGAAGGCGACGCACAGCAGCTGCGTGGAGCGCGTGCGGCCGCCCGCCGCGTCCACGGCGCCCAGCAGCTGCCCGTTGATGGACCACGCGAACACCCAGCTGCCGCGGCACGTCGCGATGTCGCCCTGTGCGCAACACACGTATCCAGTAGTAGTACGAGTATATCGACGCAGGAAAGCGATTGGATGTAGGCCTTTCTTAATGTGTTTACAAGTATTATTTCAAAATACGCTATGATGGTAAAACTAAATACTGTATTAAAATGTTCGTACAGTGTACTCTGTGGTGTCTATTGTTCAAATACATTTACCGACTTCGTATAACTGCCAATTAAAAAGGTTTTGAGCTAACATATTTTGTGTTATTTTTCATTAAAATAATATTACTAAGATTAGAACTATGGTTACCAACTGTATTTTAACGAATGTGTAAAATTGATTGCTATAGCAACTCTAAAATGCACAATGTTGGTTTAGATAAATAAATAATTACATAACAATAAATTACGAAATAAAATTTTCAATTAACACATTTCGATGACATTCATAAATAAAACTGCGTCATAAAACAAATCAACATCATATAGATGCTTTCAGTGAACCTAATAAAAAAGTGTATTAGTGTACACACGTAAGGAGTGAAACTTTTTATGTCATCATTTTTCACCATTGGGAGCGTACTTTAGAAATAAATATGGCGCGTAACAGAAAAACGTTTTTTTTTACATTGCTATAAAATTTCTGCTATACGTCGACAAAGAACTTCCACTTCTTAAATTAACACATAACATCAGTTAAAAAATACTCACAGTAAGATCATCAATAGCCAGCGCGGATATCGGCGGGGGCGGTCCATACTTATGCGTGGGTATGAGTTGGCGCACGAAGGTGCCGCGCTCCACGTCCCACACGATGGCCTGTCCGTCGCGGCTGCCGCTCACCACCAGGTTGTAGGCGGGGCTGGCCGCCAGGCACGTCACCGCCTCCTCGTGCCCGTACAGACACACCTTCACGGCCAGGCGCCGGCGACGAGCCCAGTACTGCCATACTGTTACCACCTGTAAAGGAGACATGCGTTCTATTATATCGTGAAAATTTACACTAATGTAATGTTGGGAAGTAAGATTAATTTACAAATCGCATACTGCTCTGATTTAAAACACTTATAATTTTTGTAGTAATCACTAAATTGTAAACTGGTTTTTCTTCTCTAGTGAAAACCGCTTTCCGAACCGGGTGGTAGATAAAAAGAATGATGAAAAATCCATTAAGATGTTCTACATGATGAATGATGTAGAACATCTTAATGGATTCAATAAATTATTTTCATTTTCATACAGCCACCCAAAAATAGATATAATTAAGTGTTTTCCCAACTACCGTACTTGCTTGTTCATTTATATAACATACATATATAAACTCACGCGTTGTTTCCAGAATGGGTACGTAGAGGTACTTACTACCAGAACAACTACGTTTCGCCTTGTGTGTTCTGTTTAAGATGGGTTGGGATGGAAGCCTATCGCTATATCGGCCACAAATTTAATAAAACTTTGTCCGAAACAGGACCCCTGTTTAACCCTATTTTACCGTAGCACAACTGCGTCACCGAGTCAGTTTAGAAATATAACATTTACACCAATAACAAAAAACTAAGCAAGTATTTGGTACTGTATTTTTCATTCTTAAACCTTTTACGATATAAATAAAATCTATTTTCAATGATTTATGTTAAATGATAATAATGAAAGCGAACGCTGGTTGGTAGCAAAGTAACAAAACATCAATATACATGCATGACATATATGACAAAACACTGAAAACAAACACATAAAATAAATAAGAGTTACCGTGCTAGTCCCAGCGGTGACAATAGTCTTGGCCGAAGGACAGACGCAGGTAACAATCTCCCCGCAAGCCTGCGCCACGGTCTCGCACACGAACACCGCCTTGTCGTTGTCGTAGTTGCCGATCCGCAGCGAGTGGTCCGCGAACCCCCACGCCACGTACTTGTTGTACGACGGAGGCATCAGCACTTTGTTCTGTTCCACTGCTAGAATAGCCTTTTCTGTGTATAATATTTGACCCACTGGGCCTTTCACCTCTGGAACAAGCAACAATATATCAAACACTTAAAAAGAAAACTATTAAATAAAAACTGACCATATTTGAGAAGAGTTAAGCTAAACTTTTTTAACACAATTATTGTATACTTCAAGCTTAACGAAAAGCACAGTAAAAGGACCAATTTTATGATTTATATTTTCAAGTTCAAATTCTACAACGTTTTTGACACGACTGTTTAACATTCAGACCGGCATTCGTATTTATAACAAAAATGTGATTCATATCAAAGAGAAAAAAATCTGAATAATTTGTAGGGTAGTCAATAAAATTATTGTATTTTAATGTCTTCCAAATTATAGTTCGTGGTTACGCGAATATTAACACTGAATGTATTATGTAATAAAAAAATGGTGTAGATTACTAGAAACAAAATTACTATGTTACGAAGACTTTAATGAAAATAATATAAAATCACAAACCTTTCACGGGTTGTAATGACGGCCTCAAGTTATCCAAGTTGTGGAAGAACAGTTTCTCTGGTGGAGTGATGCCTTGCGATGGTATGATGTTGTTCGGGTCCAGAATAGTGGAGCTGCGTTGAGACATCTTCTTGCTTGGGTGGGCCTTTTTAAACAACTGTTTCGGTATTTGGCCAAAGTTGTTGATAAAACCGATTGTCGCGTTTTTCTTCAATGGGTCATCAATACTAGAACGAAGTATTTTTGTGAATTTTGTGAACTAATAAGATTTGGGCAAGTATTTTAGTAGTTATATTTTATTGATCTAATTTTAAAATTGAATTTAGTGTCAGTAAATTTTATTAAAAATATTTTATGATCATCAGACGCTTTGCCGGGGCTGCTGGTGTACTTGCAGTTATGGGCATATATTTTAATTTCCGTATTATTTTATTCGATTTTTGAACACGTTATTATGTATCTATCAATCTAGTTAGTTTTTAATAATTGAAGCTTTTAAATTATTATCTCTAACGATACGCATAGTGAAATGATATACACACGGATACTTTTAATCTTTTTAACAGCATGTAGCTATTCTTTAGTTTGTTTAATACAATCTTGTCTGGTCTGGTCTGACAAACACCCAGACCCGAAACAAATGCTTGTGGTTCACACAAACATTTTGTTTCGGTGCGGGGATCAAACCTGCGGCCTCTCGTTTAACAGCCGGCGTCTAATCAACTTCGCCACGGAGGCCGTCAATTGGTGGTGTTGATGGTAGCAGTACACATGTATAATGCAGTATATAGCAACGTACTTGTAGATATCGACGTTCCCCTCATAGAAGAGGTGGTGGAAGACGTTGCAGGCGTCGACGGCGGGCTGTCCCTGCTGCTTGTATCCGAACACGAGGTCGATCCAGTGGTGCAGGCGGTGCGACACGTAGTCGCACTCGAGCGCGGCGCGGTGCAGGCGGATGAACTCGCGCGCGTCGCCCCGCGCCCAGCGCGGCAGCACCACGTCGCCCAGGCACACGCCCGACTGCTTGCAGCCTGCACGCACCATCACATCTCATCACCCATGTCGCTCAACATTTATTATCATCTGTATCAGCCCATATACATCCCACTGCAGGGCACGGGCCTACTCTAAATTGATAGTACGATTAAGAGTGGTTAGGCCATATAGTCCACCATGCTGGCCTAGTGCGGGTTGGCGGACTTACATACCATAGAAATACTTATAAACCGCTATGGTATGCAGTTTTCCTGACGATGTTTTCCTTCACCGTTTTAGCGCGTGGTGATTGACTATCAATACACACATGACTCCGAAAAGTCAGAGGTGTGCCCTGGGATTTGAACCTGCGACCATTGTGAACAAGTTGGCAGCCGCGTCTGGTCCGTTTACCAACAAGCCACCACGCACGCATATTTCTTATCATGGTCTATACCATTTATATTAATGTTTATTTTTTTAACTGGCACGACATAACGACTGCATTGCACTTGATGCGAAACACAAATGCTGTCTAGCCGGCCTGCTAAGATGCTTCTTCACATAGTGTAAGGATTATAGGAAGGATTACACGTGTAAATAACAATACATTCCAAAGCTTGACAGTGCGGCACAGAAAATAATTTGCTAACCTTTTGATTCACGCCGAGATGGATTGGACCATCAAGTTATGGCTTCGCTAGCCAGCACGCGTTATATTTAGGAATTAGCAGGTGGGGATCAAATTGAACGATTCCTCAAAGCATTCAAAATGATACAGACGGGATTCTAATTTGCTCGTAACGTCTGCATCATTCACAATGCGGATGGCCCGCTGCTGCAATCCATCTAAGGCATAGTGCAGGTACTGGGCGGATCCATCCCAAAGGTGCGAGGAGTACTCCATACTCGGTCGGACTTGCGCTTTATACAAGCGGTGTATTGACTGGGCGTGAAAAACCTAATTTACTCATCATTGATGAAATATATATCAAAAGAATTCAAAATAATTACTTACCAAGGTCAAAATTATTATAATTAACCAAGAACTCTGGTAAGTAAAAGAATTCTGGTATCAATTCTTTCACATCCGCCATGTTGTGTCGTGACGCTGAATTCCATGCTTCTTTTATCGAGTGAAACATTCTGAAACAAATCAAACATTTTGTGTCAATCAGTCCTTCAGTCAGTTTGTCAGCAGTCCTTTGCCAATTACAATAGTTAGAGCCATTTTCACCAATTCCAGATAAAGTCCTTGATAGCTATCTGTCACTTATTTGTCAGATAAAATAAAAAAATCGGTTGCAAAAGTACTGCATTTTGCATTTTATTTGACAGATGAGTGTCAGTTAGCTATCAAGGACTATATCAGGAACTGGTGAAACTGGTCCCTATTATATTATACAAATATTTTTTTAGGATACGTTACCTGTCCGCCAAATCGAAATGTCCGCCTTGCAGTCGTAGGAAGTGTTGCGTGAACGGCTCCATTCGTACTAAATAGGAGCACACGATCATCGCTGATGAGTAGTGAGTTCCATAGTGGTACGGGGGCGTCTCGCCGTGCGGATCGTCCCATTCCTAAAACAATGTTTACTACAATTAACGAAGTTATAAATTACCGGGTGCTATATATACAGTATGTGTTAAGTCACAAGTATGCAAAAAAAATATTAAATTATTTTTCATAATCGAGAGCGACGAGACCAGTCAATCGCTTGTTTAATGATTAGTATTACAAGTTTCTATGAAGAGGTGCATCATGCTTAGAACTCATTGGTATAATTAGACACAGCATGATACTGCACTGTGCTTTAGTGGATGAAATGAGATCTTAAGTCTTTTATTGCCATTTATCGCCGGGTACCCACTATCTAGCCGAAACCGTATCCGTATGTATTTAATTCATAAACCCGCTGCGAGCGGTACGCATGCGGCTCACAACAAATCGGCAACTTCAAGGTTCTCATTCAACACATTCTATAAAGGCTAAACTATAACTCTCGTACACTGAAAACCTCGTTATTGTATTATGCAAATTACAATTACAGCTCGCTAGTGAGTACCCTGCTTAACATACACCAACTTACAGACGTTTCGATTTATACAGTATCACAATTGTATTCTTTACCTTGTATCGTTTCCTGAACTGCTCCAATCTATCAGGGCTCTGTGCGCCCATAGGTTTGGTCAGATCGCGGAAGGTAGCCGGGTCGTTAAGGTCTAGTTCTAATGAGTCGTAATCGGCGAGGATCCACGGGAACACCGGGTACTGCATCAGGTCGTTGTACGAACGCCCCGCCAGAGTGTTCAAATGCATCAAGTATTGGAAGTTCGATATTTCGCCGCGCTGCAAATAATTATTACAAGATAAATATGTGACAGGAACCGTGTTGTATCAGCTCATTTACGTTCCACAACAGGACACAGACAATAATCGAGAGTACGATTAAGCAATATAGGTTAGGCAATATAGTCCATATATGTGACAGGTATTAATTTCAAAATAAAGCGAAACCATAGGACAAGAACGAATTATGTTATAAACAAAATAGAATACTGTTTGTTAATCGATGCGTAAATCGTGACGCACATACACGCAATATTTGTGCGTATCTTGTAACTTCACAGATAAGAAGAAGAAGTTTTAAAAGTTATTTTAGCTGTCTAGTATTTTGTTTTCTTCACTCAAACTGAATTCAAAAATAATTGGAAACGAACAAAACATTCGATTAACCAAAATAGGTTACCACCCCACACAATCAACCACAACACTGTACAGTGATACAATTTAACATACACATAAAACTTAGGAATAAAAAAGCGATACTGGTAGTAATGAGTGTAGTTACCAGCCAGCGCTGCGTGACGGAGGTGTCTCCGATGAGCGTGGCGAGCAGGCCGCCGGGCTGCTCCACGGCCACGCCGCGCCGCTGCCCCGCCACCGAGCCCGCCGCGCTGTCCGCCATGCCCGTCGCCAGCGCGCTGAACCGGCTGTACACCTGCAGCGCACACATCATACATACACACATACACACGTTCAATAAATAAGCATGAACGGTCTCTACTCCTGCGTCGAGACTGACTAAGACATCGAGAAAAAAATATTTACCACCCTAGTCTACTTATATATACCATATTATATATACTATATTTCCCATCCTAGTCACATATTTTGGTGCCCGGGTGTATCAACAGTGGTTACCCACGAAACAAGCCTAAGGCTTAGTGTGGGAATCATGGTTACCTCAGCAGCAATAACTAATGAGTAATTATATGGTAACTATAACCGAGCATTTATGTAAGCTGCAATGTAAGAAAATTTGGTAAGCAATAAAGATTTTGTATTTTTTGTATTTGAGATGATTGTATGGCCCACAAATATTTGTCTCGGGTCTGGGTGTAAGTGCCAACCCAAAAGTCTCGTATAGTAACTGGTAACTACGACACAAGATTTAATTGATCTTAATTTGGGGTCAGAACTAAGTTAACTAAGTTCCAGGAAATAGGGAAATGAGAAAATTAAGCATAGACTTCAGCCCCGAGAAATTAAATCGGAAGTTTCCAAAGCAATAATTCATACCAACTAGTCTACAGTTAATAGATCAACGAGATCATTTATTTCATTGAAATGCAAAAAATATCATTTTATTGATTTTACCTTGTTTCTCACTTTTCTTGGAAAAGCGAGCAGATAATTCCTCCCATCGCTCGAAAACACTTCTAAAGCTATTGGTTGCAACAAATATCTTCTTTTGTGGACTTCCCTGTAACACAATTTATTATTTATTTATTAACTTTATTGTACACCAGAAAAAAAATACAATATTTTATTTAAAACCACACATTCGAGAATAATCTATACATCATTTCACTAATGGCAGAATATTTCTATCCGCATTCGCAACCAACATACACGGTAAAGAACCATTAAACTGGTACCGTGTTCGATTGGTCGATATTCTAAATTAATAGTCCAAATTGAAAATTTTGGCTGCCATTTTCAAAAATGTATCTGCACCCAGGCGAAGCCGTGCCCGACATCTAGGCTTAATATAAAAAGGAAAAAAAAGCAATTTAATAAAACTATTTACCGGATATCTTCATACAAAAACTTGGAACACTGTCTCTGATTGCTTCGTTGTATTCCTTGGCTGGGCAGTATCGGTTCGTAGTCGTCCGGGCAACTGTCGAGGTCGCGAATCTCTCTGTTCTTGAGCAGAGTGAAACCGTCGATGACGTAGCAGTGTTCTCGGCCGAATAACAACAGCCCTTCTGTTGTGTCCAAGCCTTGTATTCTTGCACATCGGAACATGTGTGATATCTGGAAAATTATATTTTACAAAAGTTTTATACAAACGATCGTAAGTTGAAATGGTTATTTATATAAAGACAAAACTTAACAAACAGTTTTAGTAAGTTATAAGAGAAATACAATATTATACCTTCTCATGGTGTTCTAATAATCTCAATAATGTTTGATTATCTGGTGGTGGAGTCTGCTGTTCATCTTCATCCTCATTATCAGGTCCGTCTTCATTGGCTACAGTTGGGTAAATAACATTAAATGTGATAAAGCAATATATAAATCTTAATACTATGTGATTTTATTTGAGTTAATTATGTATTCACCCTCGCTAGAAGTTTGGTTGTTGCCGCGACTGACCACTCCACTACTCACTAAGTCTGATGGCGAACCGTCTTCATTCGTCACCTCTAATGATGCGTTTTGACTGTTACTGTGATGAAATACATATTTGTTAAATGATATATAAAAGAATAATATTTCATTTGTATACAAATCAAGGAATAGTGAAACTTTTGCGGGATTTATTTTTTGTTCGACCAACATAATTTTTGATCCGTAGCTTATTTGAAAGGCCTTGTTCTTAGACAATTTTAAAACCTATTGTACTTATCGAATGTTTTGTCTCTTTCCAACGACTTTTTAATTCAGATTGAGCGCAGAAGAGAAAACATTCGATAACTAAACTAGGTTTCAAAACTGTCTATGAATAAGGCCGTAACTATTTAGAGACTCTTAGACCACATTAACAAAGTTCTTTTAGATTCATTAGCCATTGATATAAGCAGCTTTTTCCTTGTCATTTTGCTTTAAAGCTATCTTACTTTGCCGCCTGTTCTTCATACTCCTGTAGGTCGGAGGCTTCCAAGCCGTCAGCCTCGCCGAGGTAGCTGCCAGCCGTTCGCCACTGTTGGTACACCCGGTAGTACTCCTTACTGTCCAAGCTTTGCGCTACTTTGTACTTTAGCTGTTTCTACAAAAAATAAGCGACATGAAATTTATATAAAGTAATTCTTTTTTCCACATTCTTTTAATTTTTTGGTGAGTCTCAACAGGTGAGGATCAACAGTGGCACGCAATAAGATTAATTGTTTTTTATAAAATTAATTGTCTTTTAGGGACATCATGTTCACCTTTAAATTGATTCAAATTAATATTTAAAAAATATATATATTAAATTCTACATTTTACTTGAGTTGTATAATGTATCCCTGGCATAATACAGACACCCAATTCCATCGTGTGTTTGAAAAAGAAGTATTAATATTTACATTATCGGGATGCTCGAGTTCGGGCCTGTAGGGGTAGTGCAGATAGAAGAGATGGTTCCTGCGCAGCATCTTGCGCATGCGGCACGGCCCCTCGGTGGAGTCGAGCGCCCACTTGTCGAGCGGCGAGGGGCGCGGCGGGCCCCACAGCGCGCGCTCGCGGGTGAGCTCGCGCCACGCGCCCGCCCACTCCGCCTGCACGTAGCGCGTGGTGTGCGCCACCGTGTTGCTCGCCGCCGCCGCCTGCGCGCACCACGCCTGTCTGCACAACACACGCATTCACTTTATTTCATTTTGTTTACTTTAGGAAAACTTACAATTACCTCAAAAATAATAATTTAACAAATAATATAAATAAAGAAAGTTTCCACAAATATTTATTTATAAATACTTTATGGTACACCACACAAATAACAGACTTAAAACAAAGCGCTTATATATCACGCATCTTGACAACAAACCTACTGCCACAAAAATAAAAACAAACGTTATTAATCAGAAGAATAAAGGATTTGTATCATTCAGTTTTGTGTTGCCTAGCTAGTGATAGTGAAACTGAGACAATTGAAAACTTTACTGACATGGACCATGGACCTGTAAACGATGGTCAACAACTCGTCACAAGGAACACATACGTCGCGGTTCGAATTCATCTTCACACATCCAGTTCCTACAACGGTTGCATAATTGTGTCGACTGGTAAAGACATCAGCACCAATAAATTCTTCATATGCTTTGCACTAAATATCAAGTTCAATGCACTCATCATGCCAATATAAAGCAACTTACCTGACTAGTTGCACATGGTCTTGCATATAAGCGAGCGCGTGGTCTCGCGGCGGGTTCTGGCGCTGCTTGGCGGAGTCCTCCTTCTTCACTTTAGTGCGGGAAGCGAGCCGCGTCAAGCCGCCTGTGACTTTCTGTATCTTTGACTGGATTTGATTGTGAAGTTCCCATGGGACGCGGTACACTGCCTGTTGATGACAAAAAACACAACTTTTTTGTTATAAAATTTGTATCAGATCATGATCAGCCGGCGCCGAGCATCAGATTCGTCTATAATCACAAACTTAATTAAGTCGTCTGGGGAGGTTGTTGCCACCGTTACGGGGCGTGCTAATTGACAAAATAAACACTGCAGTTTTGACAGTATATTAATTTCTATAAAATAACAATAAAATGAGATTTTTAATAGTAATATTATTTATTATTTAACTTAATAGATAAAAATAATAAATAATAATAAAAATGTTTATTTATTGCACAAAAACAATAGAAATAAAGGTACGAGTATAACAAAACTAATTATTACACTTAATAATATTTGGCATATCTGTGTTGAACATTACAAAAATTATCAGGGGTCCCCAAACTAGGTCGTGCCTGTATCTTGGGGTACCTAAAAAAAGGAGTTGTATTTGTAGCCGTGAGTTTTTAAAATCAAGAAAGTATTTGTACATCAGGAGTACAACTAGGCAAATTGCCGATGTCGACAATTCTGCAAAAACAAGAATAAACGATAAGTCTTACACTGAACATAAAACAAACAAAATAAAAATATATGTGAATATAGAATAATGCACAAAAAACGGTAATTCTAAAAACAACTTAACAATTATTTGTCTTATAACTGGATCCACTATGCACAATGAGATGATTTGTTCTATTGTTAAGCTAATATAGAATTAAAATATAAAAGTGGTGTAGTACAAGGGTTACTGAAGGTCAGGAGAGAATTGACAGTAATAATTATAATAATATTTGTGACAAAAAAATGGAACAAATAAAAATAAAGAACTGTATACAAAATAATAAATTAAATCTAGTTCTGTATTAATACTAATTTATCAATAAATCTAATGAGATCATGTTCATAATTTATGAGGGTGTCCCTTCCATGGATAAATAGTTATTTATTCACGAGGAGTCACCAGAAACCAAATGTTTAAAAAAGTACAAGTTCTGTGTCGTTGTAATCAAGTGTTTTTAACCAGTAAGTTAGTTTAATTTTGGCTTCACGTACTGAGCAGTGTTTAATGTTGCAGAGTTTGACTACTGCGTTGTAAGTGTGTACTCTATTGAAAAGCCCAAATCTGCGTGCGAAAGAGGTGTGTATGTGTGGTAGATTGAACTTATAGATACATATATATTTGTAATTTTTTTACCCAGTTTTATTTCAGAGATTTTTCACAAAAAAAATCTTATTCCTATTTTGGATATTTTTTTGTTCCTAACAAACAAAGACTCCGTGAACTTGACCTACCTTCCGCTCGGTATCAATATAAGTGATCCACAGCTTGTGCGCACTCTCGTTGAGTTGTTCCCTCACTGTAGTGAGGTCTGGTGCTCTAGCATTACCCGCGGGAGCCACCAAGGTTACTTTAAACACCTCTTCAATAGCGGGCTTTTTACACGCATATAACTCCTCCCACACACGCCGTGCCGCACCAGCCATTAAGTTGCGACCTAAGTGATTGATAATTATGATAAAAAATATTCAAGAAATCTTGGTTAGTCAACTGCCGTTCAAATAAACCATTCTTACAAAAGGTGCAGGTTCATATAAGTTTAAAAAAATGGTAAAGAAAATGAAATGAGTTATAACAATATCCTGATTAATTTCCTCTTTAAATTATCAAAAAAGCTAGAAGCACAGAAGTCACACCATCGCTATTGTATGAATCGATAAATTCATTGATACCAAACAATACACAATTTCACCTAATTACAATTGACCAATATAAACGGTCCATACCTTGATGCGTAGTAAGTCTGTCGTCCCTAGACTCGAGATCCCCGCTGGGGTTGACGTGCCAGGTGGTGCGCATGTGCGAGTCCAACGCTATCTTCATGTTAGCACTCAGCTGCAGCAGGCAGTACGTGAGGCATCCGATGAACTCCAGCTCGTGGTTACCCGCTCCGAATATTAGCAATCTAATAAATAAAGTAATTACTTTGATTTCTGTAGTTAGAATAAGCTAATATTCAATCACTTAAAAGTTTACATAACAATGCCCTACCTAACAATAAAAAACTTTTATTATTAGGTATATCAAGGTAATACAAATAGATTATTTTAGCAATTAATATCGAGTGGAGTGTGCCATTCGCCTGATAGTAAGCGATACGACCGCTTATGAAAAATAGCAAAACCAAAAAACAAAATTAATAACAAAGCAATGGTTGGCATTTCACTACGCTCGTCATTCTGAGACATAAGATGTTAAGTCTCATTATGTGCAGTAGCTACTCTAGCTTCAATGTCCTTTAAACCGGATCACAACATTGCAATTCCAATGCTATTTGGCGAGAGAAATAGACATAGCGGTGGTACCTACTTAGACGGCCTCTCACAAGTGAGAGACCTATCACCAGGTGATTATTTTTAGTGAAATTATTATTTTCTATAACAAATGACTACTCCTAGTACTTTTTGCTATTTATTGAGGCTTATGTTCGATATCAATTTACGTATATTTTGAACAATATCTATGATTAAATCAAGTACAAACTTTGATACACCCCATATACCAGTATCAACTATTTTCAATCAATATTTATGTTTAATACATGACATGTTCCGTACCTGTTGGTTGTTAGTTTATGTAAAGCTTCGAGAACGGACATTTGATCTGCGATAGATTCGGTGGACCGTGACAGTAAGAATAATATAGTTCTGTTCAAACAGTGATGTAGTCCTTCCAAAGATATTACTGACGATTTCTTCTTCGCTTGTGTTATTAATTTTACGATAAAATCGAACACCTGTAATTTAATTATTGTTATTAATTTGAAATAACAAATATATACAAGTTTTATTTAATCTAGAGCATATTTTATATTACTGTTTTCACCATAATATTGAATATTATTTGTATTATTGTATTATTGTTACATTTATCTATCCCAAAAAAATCATATTTTATTACGTTTTATTTGCATTTTTAACTCAATTATTTATTTGTAATGCTCTATAGCAACATTTGTTTGCATTTTTTAAATTAATTGTAATAAAATAAATGTTATGTATTGATGCAATAATCTACCTCGTGAGGATCCCTTGATAGCTGTCCTTGCCATAATTTGTCGACCAGTCTCGCCGCCAAGTAACACACATTCGATATATTCGACTCAGAGCCAAACAGTTCCGTGTTCAACAAATTCTCCATCAAAGTAGTCAACACCTCAGTTTGGTACTCAATCTGTTGTTGACTTGTGGAGTTTTGTGGAGACGCATCCAGTACCAAATCAATCACCTAAAATAATAACATTTAATTAACAAATATTATATCTACACTAGTAATAATAACCCGCAGGTCAAATGCAGTTTATGTGATGTGGCCAGGCTTTTGTGTGCACATTCAATTGCAGTATAGGTGTTCGGTTCAAGGCAAATTAGTAATATGTATAATAAACATGAGTTAGTACGACATAACATTTCTATATTATATTAAACACGTGCGCTATTATACCACTCACCTCTTTGACAAGTATACTGTCATTTTTAAGTTTGTGTACGCGTGAATTCGGTAAACAAAAAATATCTAACAGTTTCATATTTGATTACAGATTTTGATACTAAATACATGTACTATCATTTGTGAAGTTTAATACGCAATGCATCAAGTTCCCACGCGGCAGGAAACTATGAACGGATGCTGTTATGCAATTCGTATCTACGCGTTGGCGATACTCTTACATAATGCGATAATGTTGCGATAGTAAAGGAAGCGTCCATTAGGGTTACAAAGCGTCTTGTTATTGTATAAACAGGTTATAGAACAGTCCAGTTATAAAGCAGAAATATTAGTATGCATACCAATTTGTTATTTATTACAAGTCAAAGTAAAAAAATCCCCATATTTACGCAATAAAAGTACGATCTCCCTGGAGCGGAGCAGGGGCTACATGGCGTACAAAACATTGACGGGGGCACTGAGTCAGTGGCGCTATCGGCGTTCTAGAACCAACGGGCAAGCTGGTCGTCAGTGTGTTAGGCCGATTAACGGATTATCATTATTCATTATTGTGTTGGTAACGTTATATATTTCTCAGCGTTTTTAACCGCATGCAGGTTGCGTATAAACCACATTTGTATTATCAAGTTAATTATAAAAATATAAACAGTATAAATCCAATAAAAAGGAAACCAAAATAATTATTAAAACAAAATTAATATCGATAAAAAATAAGAAATACAAAAAAGAAAAACATCAAAAATATTTTCTGAGTACAGATAGCGACTGACCGGCGCAGTCTTCCCGGAGACATTGAGTGGCAGCGAGTCCAGCACGATGACTCGCAGGAAGTCCATGACTCCCTGGCGCACGGCGTGCGTGGTGAGCGCCGCCGCCGACCCCACCAGCGCCACCTCGCGCTCCGAGCCCGGCGTCGACGCGCCGGAGCTCTCGCCGCTCTCGCAAATCGCTAACAAACAATACGTATACTCAATTAATAACACCAACGTGGCCAAACATAATAAAGCATTGATATTTGTGTAAGAATTGGTACCAAAAATAGACCAATCAGGTTAAACATTCATCTTCGCGCTCCCATTTAACTTATCTTTATTGGTTGATCTATCGGATCGATTCCTAGATAGAGATCGCTTAATGATTTTGGCAGATTATCAAAACACTACAGCGTTATACTAAATCTGGTGTCGTAGGTAACGACTTTTAGCTGTCAAAACCCCAGTGGAGAATATATCAGACGAAGGATTATCAGAATTCAAAATATATTTTCTAGTAAAAATACAGTTTCGTATCGATATTTATCGATATACAACTCTAAAAAATCAAAGTCGTTAAAAGTAAATTCAAATAATGAATGGTGTATTCCACCCTTGTTTGAAAAGTGTTTTAAGTTGTTCCTAAGGTAACAGAAAACTATTAAAAAAAATATTAATTTTTATTCGATCGGCAAGACCCATAAAAATCCATTTGAAATTGATATTTTAAATTTATGCGCGCAAATGTATGAAAACGCTAGTCGCCATGTGATACGTCACTTCACAAGTAAAAAACCTTTCTTTATTTTCAATAGACATGAGTTAGTCTAATTAAACTCTCCTTTAACGAAACCGTCGCTCATTATATGTTAAAAAAAATATCGTAGGGAAGAATACTGGTACAACTTCTCTGTTTACTTAATAGGTTAATATGATTCTACCCGCGGAGTGACGTAATGACTCCATCATAGCGGCTGCCGTTTCGCATCTTTTTGGGACAGATAAAAAAAAATTCAAAACGGATTATAAAATTTATTCTTTAGATGTATAAACTGAAATTAACTTAAACTCATTGCTTATTGCTCTACTATATAGATTTATTGTTTTTAGATTTTTTTCTCTCTTATAGTAAAATACCTCATTAAAATATGTTTCTTTTTAATACTCGTATGATAGAATGAACGATGATGGTATACTTACGCATGTGGATATCATCCGTTGAGTTGGGCGGGAAAAGAATCGATGCTAATGCAGTGAGCACCTCCGCCGTCATCATTATTGGTACAAAATCAGGTAGCGTGTTGTACAGCGAGAAAAGTACCTGCGATAAACATTAAAATACTAGTAAACGCTACTACCACATATTGACATAAACATTGTAGATGGAATAATAAATTGATTTTCTGCTAGTTTCTTAAACATTAAATTATGACTAAACAGTAAATTGAAGTGTATAATATTATCACTCAATTAAAGTTCATTAACATGTAGGAATATTACATAATTCCCATAATATACCTAAGGTATTAAGCTTATATCACAATATCGATTTGTACATCGATATACTACTAACACTATACGGCTTATGATGCACGATATATGTCACATATTATGTAAGTTACTACCCAATATTAGGATTTTTATAAATACACATTTTGACTGCACTGCAACACCCCATCATGCGTTGTAGTCACTTTGTCTGTATAAAAAGAAGCTGACACATTTCGAACATCGAGATAAGAGTTTTTTTTTTTATTTCTATGAATGGCGAGACGAGCATTCTATTCGCCTGATGGTAAGCGATACGACTGCTCATGAATAGTAGCAAAACCAAACAGCACCTTGAATTACAAAGCAATGCTTGGCATTCCAATGCACTCGCCATCTTGCGACATAAGATAATAAGTCTCAATATGCAGTAGTTACTCTGGCTACAATATCCTTCAAACCGAAACACAACAGTGCATTTAAACTGCTGTTTATTCCTATCTAGGTGGCCTTTCACATATTAGAGACCCACCACCAATATCTAAATTTGAATAAAGAATATCGATAATCGACATACTTGTACAATAGCCACCGGGTGGTCAGCGAGCCAGTCGGGCTGCGGGTTGCGGTCGTGCACGAGCGCGCGCGCGGCGGCCAGCAGGATGACGACGGCCTCGGGGCACAGCGTGATGCGCGCCGCCAGCGCCGCGCTGGACTGCCGCGCCGGCGCCGCCGCGCCCCACGCCGCCGCCCACACGCGCTCCACCGACACGCCGCGCTCGCCGCACGCCGCGCGCATCGCCTGCCCCAGGCTCAGCCCGAACAGCAGGTAGTACACCTCCGGGATGTGCAGGTGGGACAGGATCAGCCTGGTCACAATCAACACATATTGCTAACTTGGGTACTCTAACGTCACGACCTCCTTAGAGGTTTTTCAATGTCAATATAATGACAGTTTTGACACTTAAAAAAATTGACACTTGGCCCGTTGACAGGTGGACGTTCAAGTGGGTATACTACTTGCTATCATTATTGGTCTTTGAACAACTTTTTTTCAGGCTTAAAGCTTTTTACCTGTTATATATTAAAGTTCCATCATAAGACTTGTTTCGAAAATTATAAATTTTACTATTTTATGGAGTTCATGACAACATCTATTACCTTTCCCTATTCATCCTTAAACAGGCAGGCCATTAAAAATATATAAAAACCTGTTGTTGCTGAATTCAATTTGCCACCATTGGCACATACAATAAAGTACAGATTCTTGTTTTTCTTATTCAGTTTGAATTTACTTGATCAATCAAATTATAAGCATTTTGCATGCAATACATCCTTCATTTAAACATTACGACATAGTTTAAAGTATAATTTACCAGGCAAGTAATGTAAATCCCGAGGTATGCAGCAGGGCAGTGTGCAGGTGGGAGTGCGTGTGCACGGCGGCGGTGAGTACCACGCCGGCCTGCTGCGGCGTCGCGATCATCTCCGTGTGCCGCAGCCAGCCGCCGTTACCCGTGCCTTCGCGGAATCTGAATAACGAGGAAAAGTTTTCAACAAAACCTTGTGGAGTCAACAAGCTAAAGTACTATATGTCGCAAAATGTCCTAGCCCTTCTTAATCGATCCATTGGTTGTAGAAGAATCCCGTGGTCAGCGGCGGACGATTATGACTTGATAATGTAATAGCAAAACAATTGGTTCGATGTAAAGCAGAGGCGTTTTGCTTCGGTATGAACAAATTTGAAAGTCTTAAGAGCTGACCAGTTGCTTGGCCACTATTTTACTGAGACAAATAAACGGAAAAGTTAATAAAAATATGGCATTCACCTTTGCATAATCGCTGACTGTTGCCCTTGTCCAGAGCAAAGGATCACCAGTATCCTAAGCGCCCATAGCACCGTAGTATGATGAACATTTTCCTGCATAAAGCTCAGAAGCCAATCCATTCCCAATACCCTCGATATTTCCTCACACACAATAGTGTTGACTAGATTTCGGGCAGTGAACAACAAGCCGTGTAACACGTTGAAGCATTTATTACGGAGGATGATCTGCTCGCCTTCAGACTCCTTTTCACAATCACTTTCTTTAGGATTCACTCCTTTTTCCGTCTGCGATGGTAGAGGTAAAGTGTATGCCATGAACTGGCCTAAACAAAGTAAATCGCTTGGCCGCGGCTGGCCTCCCAGTAAAGCTGCCAATAATTGTATAAGTACGTTCTTTGTGCTCACGACTTTCACATCATTTATTATGTAGAGGAGTTTGGAGACTAATTGGAGTTCTCTCATTGTGCGTAGGTTGTGCGTTCTGTGAGCTGTTTCAGTCGCAAGTTCTAGTAAATGTTCTAAGAGTGATTTTATGAGTCCACCGGGCGCGCCCAGCCACACATCTAATTCGCATATTAAATCCTGAAAGTCGATTAAATTATAATTTACATAGTCACAATATAGAATGTAAAATATAAGTTAGTAACGACAAGTACCTGAAAAGCTGTCAGATTAGGAATAGAAGATGTTTCCTTCTGGCTATCCACAGTGCCCACCAATCCAAATATGAGATGAAGTATATGGGAATTGAGCAATTGTTTTTTTCTCTTCAACAACATGGCTAGCGTTTGGTATCCTTTCCGCCTGTCCATCTCGGCTTGCGCAGACTTGTTCGAGCGCACAACGCACACCAAGGCCTTCACTCCCGCGTACAAACATTCCACGTCTTGAGCCATTGCGATCAACCCTAGCAGCACTGAGCAACCGCCAACTGTGTCAATCTACAACAAAAATAATAATGAGTAACTTGAGAAAATTGTATTGAGTAAAAATCAATTATCGTGGATGGGTAATATTCGTATCCGCCTGGATAACTATCACGGTACATCGTGGAAAATGCAGGTGTTACGGGTTTAGCTGGTGTATAAACGGTTTCGTGGAGGTCGGCATAGTTATGTCAACCATTGAAGGATAACTACTGTCTGATCGGTATACACTCTATATTCCATTACATTTCCTATAAGATGTATTATTATATTATCGTGCCAGTATTAAAAAAACGAATTTAAAAACAACTTACCATAATAGCAGCCGGTTTAGAACAAAACACTCGAACACCCAAATACCCGACAACAGTTCCGCCCAAGCACCGCGCGGGTCCCATCAAATGTCCAGCCGAATTGTGGAGTATCCTTATTGGCGTCGCGTTTTCATGGGAAGACATGCCTAATTGCTTAGCAATAGCTTTGTTATCATTCTTGCTGTACACTTTACGTATCTTCGCTAACGTTAACTGCGACATAGCTCGCGCGTTGATGCCGAATACGACTTTTTCTTCAGGTACCAGTGGTGCTAATGGCTCCAGGTGTTGACCTAGAGGTAATGGAGCTTGTAGCGTTCCTACATAGTGTGGGCCGAGTTGGTGTATTATGGATACTGTCTGCGCTGAGAGTACCTGAAAACACATGCAAATATGAACAAATATTGTACAATTAATATTATCAGTCATTTAATTTGCATGTAAATACAGGCTGTAACAAGAGTGTGATCTAAACCAAAGCCGGGTGGTAGTATTAGTGATGTCGCAGAACGGATAACCGCTGGAGTAAGTGTGTTCTGGAGTGGAGACAGATGGCGGGTATGAATGAGTAAAATAGAGTGCATTACAAGTATAGAGCAACACTAACGTCCTCGAGCAGCAGCGCGGGTCCCTGGCGCCACAGCAGGCGCGAGTAGCGGCGCCACTGCGGCGGCGTGCCCACCACGCAGTACACGCTCGACGCGCCCGACAGCGTGGCCGCGCCGCCGCCCGGGTTCGCGCTCACGTAGTGCAGCTTGCCCGAGTGCATGTGCTGACCTGCACCACCAGTGGTTTTTTCGTAAGGGTTCCTAAGGCTGATTTTAGAGTCACGTTGACAGCTCAGCGCGTAGCTTACGGACGGGGGTCAGCGCTGACAACTACGAGTTGTTCTAAAACACTCCCTTAGAAGCTCATACAATTCAACTGTCAGCGCTGACGGTCAGCGCGCGGTCAGCGTTAATCTAAAATCAGCCTTAGATTTACACTAATATTACATATCGAAATAAAACTATTATTTGCGGATTTTATCGCGGATTTGGTTTAATTTTTACATTTGTCAACTTCCCGACGTTTCGATTACTTTACAGCTTTCGTGGTTCGTCACGTGACCACGTAAAAATTAAACCAAGTAAATAATAGTTTTATTTAATTTTTATTTCATTCACAAAGCAGGACACATAAAAAGAAATATTATACAAAATTATATTGTAACAATAAGAAATGTGTGTACATCCTACTCGATGTAAATACTAATTGCAACATTTAAAATGATATGATAATGAATAAAAACTGACACAAAACTGCTTTAGTGTCGTATTTCGTTCCGTTAGTGACATTGCCGGAGATATATCTCTCCTTCTTTTTCTCTTTACCCTAGCATTTAATGAAGCCGGCAATGTGTCTACGGCCCAAGTTTTATTTATATGTTTATGAGCATGGGGATCAATTACCATCACGTGAAAACAGTTGCCAGACCTACGTAATAAAAGCACTAATATTTGACACAAAAAGATAAATATACTCATATAAATATAACTTTACCGTCCAAATAGAGCGAGAAGGATGAGTTCTTGAGCACGGCTCGGTTGAGCACGAGCACGAGGTGGTGCCACTGGCCCTCGTGCTGCAGGTCGGGGCACCACACGCGCGCGCCGCACTCGCCTGAACCCTCCGGCTCCCACTCACCTACGTCTCAAATAACAAGCTAGTAAGTATTACCACGTACTTCAAAAATATATTTGGTAAATTATTATACATGCATACATTCATAAACTCACGCCTTTTTCCCATAAGGGGTAGGCAGAGGTGCCAGGCCACCCACATTTCGCCTTGTATGTTCCGTCCCACAATGTGATAGGGGGCGAGCCTATCGCCATATCGGGCACAAATTCCTGACTCTGGGCTGATAATGAATAGAAAAATCCAATATCACTTTGCCCAATCTGGGATTCGAACCCGAGACCTCAGCTTTGTAACCGTACCCTAGTACAACTACGCCACCGAGGCAGTCAAATCGAGGTAAATTATTATATCTTTGGTATAAGCGGGATATCACTCTTCATCTATTTTGCCAGAATAGCATTGTTTAAATAGAAATAAATACAAAAATGTAAAATCTTAATGGACACGAAGTAACGTCGAAAACTAAAATAAATTAGGTTTTTGTTAAATTATTTTTATCGACTTGTGACATCCTCAAAACTAAAAACGCATAAAAATGAATACTAACTATGCGGTACAAGAGTCTCCTGTGTAGACACTATAATAGCTTTATCCCGTGCGGACAGCACCATAGTGAGGCAGACTAGATGTTCGTCGCGCGCGTTGTTGATGTTGCGCACGAGCGTGAGCAGGCGCACGCAGTGCGGGTCCGTGCGCGCCTCCGAGTACTTCTCCACGCAGATCCACGTCGAGTAGCTCAGCCCTGTCTGCGGCGGGAATACGCGGTCACCTGTATCAATAATATAACCAAATGTAAAATAAATAAATAGAAACATTAAGATCGAGTTAAAAAAATTTAAACATTACGTTTGTTGTATGAGAATTTTAAAGGTTTAAAATTTATTTTATTTTATTTAATAATTATTTTATTTTGAAAGGTTATTTAAGCATTCTAGTCATCACGATTTATGAGATACAGCCTGGTGAAAGACAGACAGACAGCGGAGGCTTAGTAATAGAGTCCCGTTTTTACCTTTTAGGTAGAGAACCCTAAAAATTACACCCAACAGTCACACACGTAGTCATAACCGCGCAGTAAGACGACGACAGTTTTGTGTCGTGGGAACATCATAAAATCACTAACAACTTCATTTTTATTCATAGCAAGTCCTTCCCATCTTGTTCACTGACACTGTATTCATAAATTAAACAAAATCATGAACTATTGCTATTTTTTACGCTTTGTTCACTGACAGTTTATAAACCTATTTTAATTCTCGATTTTTTATCTTCTTCTGTATCAGCCCATATGTTGTATTTACTGAGATTATTATTTATATTATTAAATAAATAGCTAATTGTTACCTGAACCTATTCCGCCCAACGTAGTGTTGTCCTGAGTACCGATGGCGTTCAAGTTAGCCGATTGCGGTGCTATGCTCGGCATGTACAGACAACCAAATCCCTCAGCAGACATATCAAACTCCACGAATGGCGGTAACGTGCAAGAGTTTTGCGACCTGACAAAAAACATTGTAGATTATCGATATTTTGTGACTGAATCGATAACAACGAATTAATTAAGAAGCAGTTGTATAGAACAAAGTTCGCCAACATTATACCTAAAATAGTAGTAAAAGCAATAATTTTCTATTGCTAATCGATTCTCTATTCGGATGGCGCAGCGTTTACCATTAGATGCATTAGTCATTGCCGTGCCAATATGATAATACAGATGTAGTGTGCATATTTAATTGTGGTTCTTTATACATTAAACTATGATTGGCAGTGAACTTTTTGTAATATTGTATACTCGTTTGTGTTATATAAACATATACAATAGGCATGACGAATTATTTTGAAATCATGTTCTATAATATGGATACACATTTATTATATACGAAATAATCTATATTTCAAGAATTAACAAAGGTTTAACACAAGTTTAAGCCATTTTTCTAACAATCTTTCAATAGTGCACAGAAAAAGATAGTAGGTGTCATGGCGGCCGTTATAACGTCACCACTAGGTAAACATGTTATTGTGTTTATGCGCAGCGAAGAAATTTAAAGAAACAAAACATATTTCGTTTGATAAAAATGAATTCTAGTCTATAAGTGGTTCCAGTAAAGTTCACATTCCACATTTCTAAAGAAATTGGTAATGTTTACGGCAGGTTTACATAGGCGTGACGTCATGCGTCGTGACTAGCGTTTCTGTTAAAATGGCCGATTGCTACATTTTGTACTTTTATTTTATTGAAAATCTTGTTAATCTCCAGCTCTGGATTAAAACTAAAACATCGTTTTAAACCCTTCTAATATGTATTTCCCCCTAACATCATAAAATATTTGATATTTTGATACTGTCGTCACGCCTATTAGTACACAGATACGCCCGTGAACCCTGTATAGCTTGCTACCTTATCGCTCACTTTTGCTACTGCCAAATCAGCTGTTTGGTGTTTTCATGCCTAAACTATGGTACAATATTTTTCACTCGTTTTTATTTTTAAATTTCACCGTATTCCTCTGTGTGTTAACTATTTATACCGTGTGCTTGTGTAATAAACTTTTTTATGAACATTGTGGTTTTGCTTATTATTTGAACTGCCTATATTCATCTGCCACAACACTCATCGTGACATGCAAATTAACGGACCATTCCAACTCGGGTCAAAACCAGCGGGATTTCATCCACCTCCATATATCATACGTAGTTGTGAAGCTTACCGATAATCCCTGGGCGTAGTCATTGACACCAGAGTTTTGATCCTAGTGAGTGGCACCGGCCCGCCAGGTTTGCACGGTTGTCCCGGTTCAGGCGCCACGCAGTTTAACGGGTTACCCATTCGCAGGAACTCTCTAAAAACAAACAATTATAACCGTTAATACAAATCTGTTTATCGAAATTCAATACATTACAATCAGTCAACTTTTAGTACGTCTTTTTCTCAAAACATTTACGAAACGACACACGACACATACATAGTCCTGACCCCGCACTAAGATCGAGTCTTGTGTCGTGGGTATCAGGAACTACGAGAGACTTTTCAGTCTCACACTCAGACCTGAAAGAAATATGTGTAGTCCGCACAAACATTTCTCTCGGTGCGGGGATCGAACCCGCGGCCTCTCATTTCACATGCGGCGTCTAACCAAATACGTTACGGAGGCTGTCTAAATAAACAAATGACCGTTCAAGTACATAATTCAACGAAAATTAACGTTGATATCAAAATTACGCCGGAACATAATTTATTTCAATTTGGTTTTTTACTTTATGTCAGTGGTTCCAAAAACGAACCAATGTGTTCGTTAAAATTATTTATAAAAATTGTTACGAAATGGTATTTATCAAAATTCATCTTTTATCAAAACTTTTACGAAACAGAAGTTGTTATACGACGTTTTTATCACTTTTATTATGTAATTATAATTGTATAAGTGGTTTGTTGTGTGGTGCGTGCGTACCTGAGTTCGTGTGGGCGCAGCGCGTGCGCGGCGAGGCGCTCGAGCACGTACATGGCGGGCGCGTACGTACCTGAGTTCGTGCGGGCGCAGCGCGTGCGCGGCGAGGCGCTCGAGCACGTACATGGCGGGCGCGTACGTACCTGAGTTCGTGCGGGCGCAGCGCGTGCGCGGCGAGGCGCTCGAGCACGTACATGGCGGGCGCGTACGTACCTGAGTTCGTGCGGGCGCAGCGCGTGCGCGGCGAGGCGCTCGAGCACGTACATGGCGGGCGCGTACGTACCTGAGTTCGTGCGGGCGCAGCGCGTGCGCGGCGAGGCGCTCGAGCACGTACATGGCGGGCGCGTACGTACCTGAGTTCGTGCGGGCGCAGCGCGTGCGCGGCGAGGCGCTCGAGCACGTACATGGCGGGCGCGTACGTACCTGAGTTCGTGCGGGCGCAGCGCGTGCGCGGCGAGGCGCTCGAGCACGTACATGGCGGGCGCGTACGTACCTGAGTTCGTGCGGGCGCAGCGCGTGCGCGGCGAGGCGCTCGAGCACGTACATGGCGGGCGCGTACGTACCTGAGTTCGTGCGGGCGCAGCGCGTGCGCGGCGAGGCGCTCGAGCACGTACATGGCGGGCGCGTACGTACCTGAGTTCGTGCGGGCGCAGCGCGTGCGCGGCGAGGCGCTCGAGCACGTACATGGCGGGCGCGTGCAGCGGGTGCCGCTCGCTGCGCAGCGCCGCGCCGCACACGCCCAGCACGGCGCCCGCCAGCCCCGCGCCGCACATCACCTGCTGGTTGCGCTCGCTGCACAATTACAATATTATTTATTTATTTATGTATATGCAGAAAACATATAGAACTACTTTTCTCCCGACAAACAGCAGTTTAAATGCACTGTTGTGTTTCGGATTGAAGGAAATTGTAGCCGGAGTAACTACTGGACATATTCGATAATTAACATCTTATGTATCAGGATGGGGAGCGCAGTGGAATGCCAAGCATTGCTTTGTAATTCAAGGTGTTGTTTGGTTTTGCTGCTGTTCATGAGCGGTCGTATAGCTTACCATCATGCGACCGGCATGCTCGTCTCATCATTCATTGCAACAACAAAAATTGAAAATGACGAGCCTATCACCCATGTTACAGAAACAAATAGTGTATACCTCCGAACAAGGCTCTTGAGCACGTGCGCGAGGTAGTCCCTGAGCGCGCGCGCATGCGCGTCGTGCTGCGGCGGGCGCGGCAGTGCGGGCAGCAGGCGGGCCAGCACGATGACCACGCCCGAGTGGATGACCCACGCCTCGCCGCCAGACCCGCCCCCGCCCGAGCTCAGGTTCAGCGGCGCGATGCGACCCGCCGGCTTCGACTAGAGAACAGACAAAATACAATCGTACTATTCATAGCAACGACCTTGCCGTATATTTCTATTGTTTATATAAATACCATGTTTGGCGTATGACAGTCATATGAGAGTTAGAGATTTACAGCTTGCGTGTTTAACTGAACAACGTGTTTGTATTATTAAAAATCGAAATATATGTTCTATATTTGTAAAAGTAGTATTGTGTGAATAACATTTTAAAACTGTTTTGAAAAAGATCAAACTGTTTTAAATTTACGATTATATGAAAAAGTTTATGGGGATATGATAATCGGCCGACATATTTAACAAACTAAATAATTAGGAAAAATAAAATTTTATGAATGCAAAATTAAATAATTTACTTCATTGATCGCCGAGCTCTGCCTTGTCAAGCTTGGGGACTTGACGTTCAATGATCCGCAGAAGGTTGGTTTGTCGAATGAGTCCAACGCGACATCGTACAAAAGACGCAGCACTATGCACGCGTGGATAAACACTACCGGAACGTTTTCGGGAAATCTGAAAACATAACATTTAATAATATAGCAAATAAATACCTACAAATAATCACATACATAGTTCTGATCCCAGACTAAAGTACAAATCTTTTGAAATAAAACTATCATTTACGGATTTTATCGCGGATTTGGCAGTAATATTTACATTTTTAACTTTCCGACGTTGCAATTAATTTACAGCTTTCGTGTTCACTTTCGTCTGAAATAATATTTTTATTTCAATGTGTAGCATTCGCGTAAATCTAAAAAACCATTATACAAATGTTTTTTTTTGTTGTGGTTATCAGAAACTACGAGATACTTTTTTTCAGTCTCACAAACACTTTGATGTGAAACAATTACTCGTGGAACACATAATCATTTGTATCAGTTCGAGGATAAAATGTATGAAACTTGAAAACAGATTTATAATAAGACACTTAGAAAAAAATGCTTAAAATCTCTTACGTCATTTCTAAGATGTTCCCAGTAAATATCTCATGGAATACTTCATACAACTCGGTGTCGCCAGCTTCTGTATCGTTTTGCAACTCCCTATCGTCTGAAAAGCAGCCCAAAAGTCGTATCGTATCGCAGAGGGTTGTCATGCATATCTGAAAAAAGAATACGGGTGGTTTATTGTATGTTATCGACAACAATATTTGTAGTTAATCAATAAGTATTGTGTGGAGATAAAATTATTTCATTTTAAAACAATTGGTCGCATAGTATCAAAGTATTTAAATTTCATTATATTTTTAACATCTATATTTTATGCAGTTCCACTTAAGTATATGAATAATACCTAAAATGTTTAGTTTCTTTGTGTCATTAATATGTACTATGTTTATTGTGCATGTATGGCATTGTAAGTGCCATTGTGTATTATTACCTCGTGATGAAAAAATTTAGCATTAGCTGGTTCGAATCTCATCGCCGTGCTGATAGTATAGAACACAATGTGAATCAACTGCAACATATCTCGATCCATGATCTCCTCGCCTTTTAACTTGCCTTCAAGAGATATGAGCACGCTTGTTACGTACACGAACCCGCTCACCTGAAATAAATGTACGTATAAATCAATTATGAATTTAATGTACTAAGTTGATGTGTGACGATTTCTCACGTACCATTATCTGCTAGCTTAATGATAGTTTTTTATGATTATATTAAGGTTTGTTAACGGTTATCAAATTATTTTTAAAATTTTATCGAATAAAATATGTAAAAAGTGTCTTACATAAACTGCACACCTAATTATAAACAAACACAATATCAACAAATTATAAAATTATGAAACATTAGTATCAGAATGTTAAGTAAGCTATCGCCAAATTGTAAAAATAATTGGTCATATCTAATGCTCCTTAAAAATGAACAACTACAGAATGCAATAAACCCTTAAAACTTATATTTGCTAATAGATTTTTTTAACAAGCTTTAAGTTATCTGATTGGCTTACTTTTCTAAATATAGTCCTTGTCCGGTGTGAATCTCTTAAGCACGCCAATAGAGCTTTTAGAATGTGTAGTTTCAGCCGCAGCGCGTCATTAGGAGCTGCGTGCATGCCGCAAAGCAACGTAGACATGTCCTCCTCACCCGAACCACTCACAATCAGCTCTCTTATTACACCTAGAAGAATATTTTCACTAATTGTACCAGTGTATGACTGTACCAGCCCATATGACTCCACTACAGGGCACGGGCCTACACTTCAATCGAGAGTTCGATTGACTGTGGTTAGGCCATATACTCCACCACCCTGGCCAAGTGCGGGTTGGCGGACTTTACATACCGTAGAAATGTTTACTTTTTTTTATTGCTATGAATGGCGAGACGAGCATGCCGTTCGCCTGATGGTAAAGGATACGACCGCTCATGAACAGTAGCAAAACCAAACAACACCTTGAATTACAAAGCAATGCTTGGCATTCCATTGCGCTCGCCATCCTGAGACACAAGATGTTAAGTCTCAATATGTCCAGTAGTTACTGTGGCTACAATGCCCTTCAACCCGAAACACAACAGTGCGTTTACACTGCTGTTTGACGGGAGAAATAGACACTGCGGTGGTACCCACCCAGATGGCCTCTCACATATGAGAGACCTACCACCTGTAAATATTACTAACATTTATTTATTTTATTTATGATACCTATTAACTATTTAACTATTTTAAGGTACTAAAACATAACATACTGAAACGTTATTATAATAAGTAAACCAAATAATATTGATTCCTCTGTAGCTAATAATAATTGCCAGGCAATTTCATTTTAACTTCTTAGATTTAAGCACGCACAAAAGCACAAACAAATATGTAGTTGGTTTTTTTTTTATTTTCACTTTACAGACACTTCAATTTTATTTATATGTATAGATATTATATAAGATATATATAATAAAATTATTGTTGTACTATATTTATCATAAGCCAACTATCAATATTACCAAATCACTTACCCAAAGCTTTACTCCGGCAAGATTCGTACACAACCATGCCGTGCACGCATTTAGCTCCCCCGCAATCTCTGAACACGTTACAATTATTCGTATTTCCATTCAACAGTGTCGTTAGCCCTTCCATCACCAATGCCCCTAATTCCTCCTCTTCATTCTCCATATTAGGATCTTTAATCAACGAATCGGTTCTTGTAGATTTTTTCTTACGCTCAGGAGCTTTAGGTGATTCATTTGGAGTTTCACTAGATGTCGCTTCAGGCTCCTTCTTGGCTTTCTCTTCCTCTTGCAGTTGTTTGTCTTTTAAGTAAGCCGCGTATCGCGACAGGCAAGTGACAAATACTTCTAGCATGCCTACCTCTCTGTATACGTCTTTGAAAATTGTATTATGCCTGAAATTAATGAAAACATTTTCATAACAAATCACAAGCAGTATTAACAATAATATGTGATATACTTTATTCGATGTTAGGTCTTTAGTCAACAAAAGAAACATTGTTGAATAATAGGGAATATGCATGTTATTTTTTTATATTTTTAATTGATTCTGTATGTTATTACACTACCGGAAAAAATTTAAAGCTTTAAAGCTTAAAGCTATCAATCAAAAATAGTACAAAAAAATAATCAAATCTGCTATCAGTTTTGAAGCATTTAAACATCATTAATCATTAATTGCTACAGAACTTTATTTCGTCACAAAATAATCCATCTTCTTTTAATAATAAAAAGAAAACACAAAATAACTCTTAAACAAACGTAAAATAATACACCGAACAAGCTAAAACTTCATAAGATAGTGTACTCTGTCGTCACTTTCCTTTTCAAGCAAGAGCCCCGCGTTTCCAAAAAAATTGCGCGGCAAATTTGATGTCATTTTTTAAGTATTTATTTTACCGATTTAGAGTTGATGAATTTAAAAAAATTCTTTAAGGTACATTTCTACAATAAAGATTACAAAAAAAAAATATTTGACTTATTTTGGAGTCTCGTGCATATTCCCTATTATTGTACTTAATTAAAATTACAAATGTAATAGTGGGGGTTATAGTTTAATAGTGTTTGGAGGACTTAAACCATACACGGAAAAAAAACGTGCTACATTTTAATAAACTTACTTTAAAATATTAAGAAGTGTTTTCATACACAATATACTGCAACTCCTTGATCTATTAGCTTTTAGTAATAGAGAGAGTGAGATCAATTCTTTGCATGGTACAAAATTCAACTGGAATACAATAAATTCGAGCAGCTCGAAGAACTTCTCTTGGATCTCGGCATTTTTCGTGTAGATCCTCTCAGAGAATTGACTTAGAGTGTTTTGGTTCTCCAATATGAAATAGTTTGCGTTGTCTGCGTGGTACACGCTAGATATTGCGTCTAGTATTGTGCAGCATAGCGCTGGAGAATTGGACTTCATGAAAACAGACTGTAAGACCTGAAATAAAATAGTAGATTTACAGTTATCATGTTGTATATTTTCACAAGTCTGAATTACACCATATTTTTCGATAACAGTTCGTTTGTCGTTAAAATATCAAGATAAATATTTTTTCCTTCACTAACTTAAAACATAAGACCTATTCGATTCCAAAACATTTTAAGTAAAATACAATTTAGTTTTCTGTTCAATGTATAAAAATAAATTGCATATAAAAATATATGTTAATGATAATCACGACGTTAGGATGGCGCGTATATTTCAAAGGTCAACGTGCCAATGCAAGGTCGTTGACTTCAATTCTTGAATTGCTTACATTGAGCTTGAAAGTCTAACATAATGAAAGAAAAACTAGTTTATTGTTGTGTTTTTTGATGTTGGGACTAATAGACAAGTTGAGTAAGAATATCTGCTGCTTTTGAACGCACATTGATATTGTAAATTATAAATATAAGCCTGTCACTTTCCAGACGTAGATTTAAATTTGACGAGATGGATCAAAGCTAAGTGGATACATGGCAGTAAAAATTATTTAAATAGATTTTCCGGTTGCTTTTTGAATTAACTTTAAAAGTTGGCAAGACATATGACTTTAAATGCAACTGTAAATTGAAATTCATATAGAACATCGATCATAAAAGATGATCATATCTCGTTGATCAACATTGTACTGCCGATCTTTTCGAAATTAGATATTATACACAAGCTGAACATGTCCTAACACCAGTAATATTTATTCTTCACTTATATGAAATATATACAATACAACTTCTCTATATACAAGTAGAAAATTTAGTTTAAAATTAAAATCAAAATATTTATTGAACTCATAATAAGTCATGCATTATTTAGATTCAGTCACATTTTTCTTTTTTCACTACCACCCGGTTTACAGTGCTGTTTTCGCCAGAGAAGAATATACAAGAATCTCTACTACTACTAACGTTTTTCTTTTAAAAACCAGTTTAAAATACAGTGATTACACTGGAGTCGTAGGTCAATTGAATTGAGAGTAGTTGATTTAATGAATGCAGTAGGTGGGTACCTGGAAAGCCTGCACGTTCCTGACGGCCTGGCCCGGCGTGGAGGGCTGCGGCAGCACGAAGCCCTGCAGCTGGAACAGCTCGGTGTTGGCGCGCGTGGGCCGCAGCTCGGAGAAGCCGCACGCGCACAGCGACGACACCATCAGCACCAGGTTGCGCAGCGCCGCGCGCGCCTCCGTGCCGCTCACGCGCTCCTCTTCCAATCTTAACAATACCTTCATGCTGAATACCACGCGCATCAAGTCCAAGTCCACGTTGAACTCAACACCGACTAGGTCAATATCGGACGTTAAAGAAATTATACTGTTTTATTCCTCTTCAACGTCTTTATTTTTCACATGACATTTAATTCGTCTATCGATTGAACCTCGTTTTAAACAGGTATCTGATGCAATAAAAACTTTACTTGTTCTTCTAGAAAGCTGCCGATTTTGACTTGGGAGGTGTTGAACGTCAACGACGAAATATTTTTTTATATTACGAGAGGCGATTAGTCGCATTCAGGCATATATAGATATGCTACTGATTAATCGTAATTTTTAGTACACCTTTTCAATGTTTAGTACGCATATTATATTTTTGTATATTAATAAAAAAACAAGCATAATAAAATAAAAAAGCAAAATCAAAGCATTTGTAACGCTGCACAGTTTTGACGCTTTGTTTGAAACAGTGCTTACCCTGAAGTCAAATAATCAGGCACATCTTGAGTTTCGTGTCTGTGATAAATAAAACAAAATAAGTAAAAACAAAAAAAAATCTAGAAAAATTCTCTATCATGCACATGCTAAGTTTTATTGTCAAATATCTTACTTTAGGAGGAATTCCGATAGGAATAAATATCCTTGACACGAACGGAAATCATCCAGTAATAATTGACTAACTTCGCTAGAATCCTTTAGGAAACAGAATACTGCTACAAACATCTCCACAACCTGTTGCAAACAATATAAGTGTTAATTAACCACATTTTTTATAAAAATGTTTAATAAGGTTAATAGATTACCTCCAATGGCGTTAGCTCTGGTATCCTTTGCATATTTTCTATGCATAATGCGACACATCCTTTGGCTAAAACAAAACATTTTAATTTATCATCTTATTTAGCTTTTGGTGGTGGTTGTAGACTGTGGTGAGTGCCAATATCCAAATAAAATATTTGCCTAAGATTTCCTGCTTTTTTAATTCGTAATATATGATTTCATATATGTTTAATAGACAGATCCAAATTCATAAATGAAATAATTACAGGAAAAAGCCTCAAAGAAGCAAATTGCTAAGGCTTCACAAAACTCAGTTTTAAAGATTAAAATATACTACAAGTATGTATATTATTTTCGGGACATTGACACGTTGGATTGGGTGCACGCATACATTGTGTTTTTAGTACGCAACGTTTGTGCCGCTATCACATGCCGCACGTATTATTTAGCAAGGTACAGCTAAACTGCATGGGTAGTTAGTTTATTTGTTTTACCGCTGCAGTCATGCTAAGTAACTTAATTAACATAATTATACTTAGAAATAAGTTACGCAAAAAGCATATTATATTAACAAAGAAATCAATTATACTAACTATGTATGTACTGGACAACAGATTGCGTCAGTCCATGTCGAGATAGTGTCATTAGTACTTCAGCAGCAGATTTCCTCCACATTATATTGTGAGGAGCACACCATGATGTTATGGCAGAGAATAGTAAAGTGAGATCATCTTTTCTTGCCAATTCCTCACATGGAAATGGATGGCTACATAATCTTACAAGAACCTGAAATTGAGAACAAAACATACAATATTGAAATAGCTAATTAGCTGTGTATAAAATAAATATTCTTTCCGGTTCCGGTGCCGAAACTGTTAACACGTACGTCAGACAGCTCCGTTGCTTATAAATAGAAAAACGGTGCTAAAGTGATTTAACATGTAGCAAATGGTGAAAATAAAGTAAATAAATTATCAAAGTTTGTGATTATGAAGAAAGCACAGTGAAATAGTGTCAAATTGTAAAACTGCGAACTTTATAAACAACATAACCTATAAATAAAAATCATAGACAATAGAACAATAAGTGAATTAGTTTCCCGCGTTATATTATTACAGACTTACTGTGATTCATAAACGTCAGTTGTCACTTAACATAAACGTCAAAGTCTCGAGCAAGGTCAAAGACGTAGGCCAAAGATTTATACCATTAGAGCAAGATGGATAAAAGTATGGAGTTGTTGCTGTCAAAACTAGAAGAAAAACTTAACAAACAAACATTGATAATATCTAAAGAAGTAACTAAACATGTTATGCAAGCGCTAGACGAAAAACTGAAATTACTCACTGAAGAAAACAAAGAGCTCAAAACAAAAATAACAAAGCTCGAACAGAAAGTTGATTATATGGAAAGAAATAAAAGAAAAAACAATTTAATATTTTTTGGTATGGAAGAAAAAGGGAAATCTGAAGCGGAACTGGTAGATTACATTAAGGAAATTATTGTCGACATGGGTGTACATATAGAAAGCCAAGAAATCGCTAACATAAATAGAATTGGAAAATACTCTGACAAAAATCGACCGGTAGTGGTGACATTCACAACATTGTGGAAAAAACACCTGATACAACGAAACAAATCCAATCTTCCTCAAGGCATATATTGTAACGAAGACTACCCAAAAGAAGTGCTAGAAACAAGGAAAAAACTTCAACAAACCCTAGAGGAGGAACGGAAAAAAGGCAATAAGGCATATATAAAATATGATAAACTAGTAGTAAAATCACCACTAGACACAATTCGTGAAAAGAGAAAAAGAGATAAAACAGAATCACCAAATTCACAGAACACACCAAAAAAACAAGTGACTAGTGACAGAGTAAACACAACAAAGGAGTACATGTCTGAACCAACAGACACAACGAAAGAAGCAACAATGCCCACAATACTGAACTATATGACACGAGGAAGATCTCTATCAATGTCGGAACCAACAAAAAACTAATAACAAACCCCCATAACTGGAACCATAACAAAACAAAATACACAACATTTTGCCATAAAACAACAACATTAATAAAACATTCCCCAAGCCGGCTGGTCACCGTGGGGAAAAAAGACCATCACCCACCATCTATAAAGAAAAACCCAATAGATAAAAACAATCAAAATCCTAAAAGGGAACAGTGCTTAAAGATTTGCACATTCAATGTAAGATCGTTATCAACAATTACAAGATTATTAGAATTGAACAATGCAATTGAAAAAATAAAATGGGACATTATAGGGCTCTCGGAAGTTAAAAAAATGGGATGTACCATAGAAGAACACAGTGATTACATCTTCTGCTATATTGGGGAGACAATAGGTTTACATGGAGTTGGTTTCTTAGTAAAGAAAACTTTGAAGACCAACATTGTAAGCTTCTTAGGTATCTCGGAGAGAGTTGCCTTGCTAAAACTTAAATTCGATGACATGTCCTTATCTTTAATACAAGTTTATTCTCCGACTGAAAGTGCCAGCGATGAAGATATCACAATATTCTACAATGACATAAGAAGAGCACAAAGTTTAGCAGATAAAAACACTATAATTATGGGAGATTTTAATGCCAAAATCGGACAACAAAAGCCCCATGAAAATATGATCATTGGAAAATATGGATATGGAAAGAGAAATACCAGAGGAGAATACTTAATAGAATATGCATATGAGAATAAATTGTCAGTGATGAACACATATTTTAAGAAAAGGTATTCACGGAAGTGGACTTGGTTATCACCAGACTGCAAAACAAGGAATGAAATAGATTACATACTGAGCACAAACCCAAAATCAATTATAAATGTGGAGGTATTAAACGGAATAAACTTTTCATCAGATCACAGGATCATAAGATGCTCCGTAAAAATCAAAACATCAAAATCCAGTCGCAGCTCGTACAAAACCCCACTCAATACTCTGAAATCTACACATGAGAGAAATAATTACATCAAAAACTTAAAAGATAACTCAGAATCACTAGGTAGAAATATAGATAATATGAAAAGTATACAAACTCTTAGTAATAACATAGAAGAAATAATTAAAAAAAGCATACAATTAAAGGAAACAACCGAAAATAGCTGTAAAAAACATAAAGTAATTAGTCAAAGTACATTAAATTTAATATCAAGAAGATCAATACTACTAGCCAAAAAACCTAAATCAAAGGAAATAAGAAATGAACTTACACATATATATAAGGAGACAAACAGGTCAATAAGAAAGGATTATGATGCATACAGAAGAACAGTTATAGAAAAAAATATGTCAACATTCCGTAGTTCAAAAAGAGCATATAAAGAACTGACAACCCATAAAAATTGGATACAGAGCTTAAAGGATGACAAGAGGGACATAAAAGAAAGAGAAGATATAATAAAACATGCAACGAATTTCTATTCACATTTATACAAAAAACCAACAACAGAAAGTATGCAAGAACAAACCAATAAAGACATGGAAGAAGAAGTTGGACCAGAAGATACTGCATTAGAGATAATAAGTGAAAGTGAGATAATAAGACACATTAAGAAACTAAAATCCGAAAAATGCCCAGGACCAGACTTAATTACAAATGAAGCCATAAAATTAGGAACCTCTGTATTAGTGAAACTCCTATATAAACTTTTCAACCTAGTAATGGAAAAAGAACGAGTGCCAACACAGTGGTGTCAATCGCACATAACACTAATTTACAAAAAAGGTAACCCACTGGACATTAATAACTATAGACCCATTAGCTTACTGTCAACCATCTATAAACTCTTCTCATCAATAATACTGAGCAGAATATCACCGGACATTGATAAAAATCAGCCAATAGAACAAGCTGGCTTCCGACCTCACTACTCTACAATTGATCACATACATGTAATAGAACAAGTAATAGAAAAATTTCAAGAATTTTCCAAACCCCTGTATATAGCATTTGTTGATTATTCCAAGGCATTCGACAGCATAACACACTCATCTATTTGGAATTCCTTAAAAAGTAATAACATACATAAAAAATATATTAACATCATTCAGAACATCTACTCCAAGAGTGTCAGTAAAATAAAACTAGAACGACAAGGAAAAGAGTTTCCAATTGAAAGAGGAGTAAGACAGGGAGACCCTCTCTCCCCTAAACTATTTATAGCTGTGTTAGAGACCATTTTTAGAAATATTGACTGGAGGGATAAAGGTATATGGATTTTAAACAAAAAGCTTACACACTTAAGGTTTGAGGATGACATCGTCCTTTTTGGAATATCAGCCGCTGAATTAGAAAACATGATACAGAAACTAGACTCAGAAAGCCAAAAAAGAGGTCTACACATGAATGCAAGCAAAACAAAAATAATGACAAACAGCCACAAAAAGCCTATCCAAATTGGAGGAAATATAGTAGAATATGTAGATGAATATGTATATTTAGGCAAACTGGTTTCTTTCCATACAAATAATAAAGAAAATGATGTTGACAGAAGAAGAAATATAACTTGGAAAAAATACTGGGCACAAAAAGAAATCTTAAAAGGAAACTATGACCTAAAAACAAAAAAACTAGTAATGGACTCATGCATACTCCCATCTTTAACTTATGCAAGCCAGACGTGGGTATACACTGAAAGAATAAAGAACAAAATAATATCTTGCCAACATGCAATGGAAAGAAGCATCTTAAAACTAAGAAGAATACAGAAAACAAGGAACACAGAAATTCGAAAGAAAACAAAAATAATAGATGCCCTCGAATACAGCCTACGCCAAAAATGGAGATGGGCAGGACACATAGCAAGATACCAAGACAACAGGTGGACCTACCTAGTAACAAAGTGGACAGGCCCAACAGGCAAAAGACGCGTGGGGAGACAAAAGAAGAGATGGATAGACGATATTGTAGAAGTAGCAGGAAAAAATTGGATGACGATAGCTACTAACAAAGACAAATGGAAAAAGATGGAGGAGGCTTTTACCCAAAAGGGGACCACACATCAGAGAATAGAAAATAACTAAATACTAAATAGATTTAAATATATAAATATGTATATATTAGTGTCACATGTGTAGGAAATTAAAGCTAAATAAAAAAAAAAAAAAAAAAAAAAAATAAAAAAAAAAAATAAAAAAAAAAAATATTCTTACATAAAATAAATATGTGCTTTAAATTGTTTTAGTTGAATAAACTGTAAATTGTAATAATATAAGAAAACTAGCCACAATAAAATCCTTGAAGACCCATAAGTCACATGATTTGTACATATTCAATGATGGAAAATTTAATTAAGAATACAATGTTTCAATAACAAAATATCAATAATAAGATATTACATAAAATTCTCCAATGTATCAGATATTATGTTTTTGTGTAACAAGACTGTTTAGTTACAAACAGGTCTATTCTGTATATTGTAATAAGCACTGTAAATATGCACGCAAGTACCAGTTAGTATATTCATCCTAATTGCCTTATATAAATTACATACAATACATTTATTGCTATTATTGAAGTTATTTTGGTATTCTTTCTTTATTTGAGCTATATATCAGCATTGACCACATAGATCATAGCAAATAATAGGCAGGTGAATTTACTCGTAATTTGGAAGAAGATTCGAACTTTTGGTTACTTAAACCCAAACCAATAAAGGAAAATGCCTTTTTTACTATGAAACTTGGCATTGATGCGAAGATTTTTGTGCATCTATAAAACCTATTTTTTTGTGTAGGGAAAATATATATATATAAAGATAATTGCGAAGTCCCAGAGTTCTCGGAGAAATGAACTTGAAGTTCAATAAAATTATTATTATTTTTTACTTTGGCTCTGTGAACAAAATATTAAAATATGATGATAATCCCTTTATTTATAAAAATCTGTAACCTGGGATATAAATCAGCGATATTTCTTACCAATAATACTATTGCGAAAAAAAAAACAATGGTAAAAAAGGTATTGTTTGTAACTTGGTCTATATACAGCACCCAGGAAGTAAAAACTGACATAACTATTCCCTTTAACATCTGTATTGATTTAAAATCTTATTGGAATTTAAAATCTTTGATATTGTGCTCAACATAAAGTTATTTGCAAATTGTCTTGTGACAAATCTCTAGTATGTAGCAATGGGCATAAATGTTAAAGTTAGAATTTAATTATGGTAATAAATTACATGTTATCATCCTGCAAGTATGGTAATATATTTTGGAATATAAAGTATATAATTAAATAAATATCAGCTAATTATTGCTGTATTCCATTAACAACCATATACTTACCTCATTGTGAACATGTTCATATTGATTATAATAGGTTTATATTTATAACATTTGCCAATTTTACACATTACATTATTTATTTATTTATTTATTTTAATGCCTTGTCTTAAGTCAAAGAATGCTTTAGTTATTAAGAAAGGAATAAAAGTTAATGGTGACAAACATTTTATCTCATTAAAACTAAATATCACTCAATATTAACTAACAATAAGAAATACACAGCACCTGAACAAATATCTTCTGTAATAAAATCCTCCTTTCTCTAGGTGTAAAATCACTATTACCATCCTGCACATCAGCTTCAGATTCAGGTATTTCAGGAAGATCAAAGAATAAATAAAGGCATTTCACTAATGTTGAAGGTATTGCTGCTGTTGTCATGACCTAGAAACAAAAAATAATAGCACTGATACAATGATACCTTGAACTGGATTGTAACAAAAGCAAATAAGTTTCTAATAAAAAAAAAACTATAAAAAATAAAAGACATACCTACTTAATATTATATGAAATTCATAAAATAATTCACTATTTTATAGTTTAACCTTGCATTTGAAAACATAATTTTAATTTATAAAACCTGTGAATTACCTGTATTAGTGACTGATCACCAGCTGCTAAAAGGTTTAATGTTGACAGCAACATCCACCCATTGCTAGATTCTTCAGAATTTTCAATTTCTAGAAACTTTGCTATAGCACAACTAGCGGCCTCAGTGCTTTGGTTGCTAGCTCTCTTTCTTATCTCTGACACCATCAGCTTTGATACTTGCTGACAAAATGATAGTATATCCCAAAATTTTTCATTCATTTCACTGGAGGGACTAGTACCAAACACCTATAATATTGATTCAGGAATTAATGTTAAACTCACAATAAAAGAAAAGCACAAAATGCCAAATAATCAAATTAAAAGAATTATCGAACTCGGGTCACCCAGTCCAGAGTTATGAGATAACAAACATTTAAATCAACAAATGGGAAAAGTTATAAAAAAAAAAACAAACATTTTAAAAAAAATACAGTCAAATTGAGAAACTCCTCCATTTTTACTTCAAAAATTAAAAAAAGAAATCATGTTTATTTACTTAAATATATTTTTTATTATTTATTACTATGAGAAAATACCATAATTTTATTGAAATGGCACATACAAAGAAATTTCAAGATGATAATATTGTAGTTATATATGTCTGACTCATATATATTTTGTAAACAAAATGTATACCAGGAATCTATTTTATGTTTAACAAATGTAAATAGAGTAATTCTGTAAACTAACTCATGATTAATGTGTATGTATTGTGACATAACATTTCCAATATGTTGGGATCTATAAATTTGAATAAAGAATAACAAACAAATGATGATATATAGCACTTGCCTTACAAAATAGAGGCAGCATATTGTAAAGTTTATCATCTTTTTCAGCATCTGTAAGCGGCTGTGGAGGGTGAGTATATTCCGCAAATAGCTTCTTGAGGTGCATGAGTCCCAGCTGAACGTGAGAAGTAGAGTTGGACCCCTCGGCACTGTCCGAAGATGCCGAGGAAGTCGCCCCACGCAATTTGCGCATTAGGTTCATTATAAATGATTTTTAAAAGCAAAGGTTTACGCAACTAACACCATTATAAATTAATTTTAGGAAAAGGTTGTGATTTAATATTTTTAATGGGATTAGACACTGTAAATTATTTTTAAAATCCTTTGAATTATCTTCGCGACCATTTTTACTACATCTTTGGTTTACACAACCACATCAAGCTACATGTTATATTATTTGTATTCTAAGTAACAAGAGATTTTTTTCGACTATTTTTCTGCTGAATTGATTTATTTTCAATAAAATTTATACGCCCACACAGCACTGTGCACTGTACTTTCTTGATTTCTGGCTTTACCGTTCCTTAACACGCAAAGTTTTGTAGCTCAATAGTCAATAATATATTCTACAACATATATATGAAAACATTTTATTTTAAAGATGTTATATATAGATAAATGTTTAGTGTTAGAATTAGAACAATTCAAAGTTAAAGAAATTCGATATATTCGACCGATATGTTTAATGTTTATACTTCGAAACTAATTTGAAGCCGTTGTCGTCGAAAGCCGCAGCCCTTTTATATTTAGTAATGTACTCTGTGCGTAGCCAATTTCACAAGCAATTCCACAAGATTTATTGGGAACTTTACTTTCAAACTTAATCATACCTCTAACACGCAACATATTTATTTTACTGTTTTATTTCAACAAATTAAATTATTTTATATACATGGTGGTTGAGGGCAATTGAGGGTACTTACCTAGGTACTACATATTTCATGCCCTTGTCTCATCGTGGCAGAAAAAAAAAACAATTTGGATCTGTCATTTGTCATTTTTGTCAACTGTCAAACGTGAACATTGATAAACTAGCCTCAAAAGTCTTCAGGTATTAAATAAAAAAGTGTAAAAGCTTAATTCTGGGTCTTAATTTTTTATAATACAATACAATGCCCGAAGACAAAGACTTAGTACTATGCTACAACCGTGGTTGCGGACAACTTTTCGATCCTAAAACCAACGATAAAGGTATTCTAGACTTTTCTATAACCCCTAAAATATTCTACGAATCGAAGATCATTTCATTAATAGCTACTTTATTATGTGAATAATCTTATATGATTATTTGAAATAGATGAATGTCGTCATCATCCTGGTACACCTGTATTTCACGACGCATACAAGGGATGGTCGTGTTGCAATAAGAAGAGTGTGGATTTCACTGAATTCTTGAATATCAAGGGTTGCACATTAGCGAAACATTCGAATGTGGTTTGTACAATATTTGATTTCACTAGCAAATTTTTAATTCTATACATATCCATGCAATCTTGTATTGTTTCATTTAATATTTTCCTGTACATTAACATTTTCAAAGTGAACTTATCCTGTTTCAAAGAACCTACATTATGTTAGTAATATAATTATTGTGTGAGCTTTTATCAGTTTATACTCAAAATTATTATTACTATTTATTTTAAAGAAACCTGCAGAACCTGAAAAGAAAGCTTTAGACAAGGAACTTGATAAGAAAGAGGTGATTGAAGTGAGAGCACCACTGGTTGGCCCTCAGTTGAAAAGACCACCATTTGACTCGCCTCTGGTGCAGTTAGAATGTCGCATAGCTGATTCATTGAAGCAGGCAGTGCAGAAATCTGTGCAGAAAGTGGCTACTGCTGATGATGGGTGGGTTTGAAAGATGTTAAAATTATATCACCCTATTCTTAAGATCCTTACAGATTGCAATGAACTATGGCCCTATTTATCAATACTCTTTACTGTTAAAATTTTCCTTCAATGTCATTTTTTTTTACTCATTATGCAAGATAATTAGTGTATTTGTTTTATTGATTGGTGTTATTATAGCCAGCATAACATACATATGTCCTAAATTAATATTATCAAAAGTGCACTATATTATGTAGTGTGTATTAGTAAAGATTATGTGTTATATTTCAGTAACATAGCTGTTGGTACAACATGCAAAAATGGTGGTTGCAATGTAGCCTATGAGGGTCCCCAGACAAATGACACCATGTGCACATACCATCCTGGATGTCCTGTGTTCCATGAGGGTCTCAAGTTCTGGTCATGCTGTCAGAAGAGAACAACTGACTTTAACACTTTTCTAAGTCAACCTGGTTGCACAACTGGTGCACATAAGTGGACTAAGGAGGTGAATGATTTTTTTATTTTTAATCATACAGATCTTAATAAAACTAAAAAATCATGTAATGTATTATTACTATTACATCTTCCATTTAAACATCAATAACTACATAAGCCAATGGTTTAAAGACCTATATAATTTATGATTATAATTTTGTTTTTTTATGTAAAATATAAAACATTAAGAGGTACCTACCATAAGAAAAGTGATTTAGATAATAAGGTAGCTAGTGTCACCAACATAGCACATGTATCTAGGAGAACATATAAATTATAAATACTTATTGTTTATCCTCTCTCTCTTTCTTTCTCTTCAGCTACAGGAAGTTCATTGCTGCACATAGGCTTGCCCTATGGTCTATCCTATAAATGGTAAATTAAAAAAACATTTCCATATTACAGGGCACACCTGCTGGCACAGTGAAATGCCGTTGGGACTGGCATCAAACACCAGAATATGTGATTGTCAGTGTCTACACAAAGAAATATGACCCTACATTAAGTTTTGTCAAATTGAATCCTATTCGCCTGTACACAAAGTTAGTGTTCCGTGAAGAAGGGGATGCTGTTTTTGAACTTGACCTTGAATTAAGAGGGGTGAGTTATTTTGAATATTAAAAATAAATGTTATACATATTTACAAAGAATAATTATACCACATTATTCAACACATTAAGAGTAAAACAAACAATTATAATGCTTATTTAAATGCACAAAATTTAGATAATTAACCTATTAAATTACTGCCTCGGTAGTGCAGTTATACCACAGCATGATTACATACTTGAGATCTTGTGTTTGAATCCCAGGTCTAGTAAAGTTACATTGAATTTTTATATTCATTATCAGCCCAGATTCAGGAATTTTAGCCCTATATGGCGATAGACTCACCCCTTATAACATCGTGGGAATTACATTGTGAATTATATAATACTTATTATTGAATTGGTTTAAAAAAAATAATTTATAAGGAACTAATGAATTATTACAGGTAATCAGTGTGGAAAGAAGTAGTGCATCAATGTTGTCAACAAAGGTAGAAATAAAACTGAAGAAAGCAGAACCTGGCTCATGGACTAAATTGGATTTCCCTCGGACAGAACCTAAAAAAGAAACGACCCCACCACAAGAAGTCCAAGAAGTAGATGATGATTCAGTGGATTTATCCTCGGTAGAGACTGTACAAATCAATAAAGTCAACATTAGTGGATAAACATAGTAAAAACTAGCCAGGACTTTAAATTCATTTGATTTAGTTTCAATCTCAGTGTAAGGATAAGTTTATTTGGATTTTTATAAGAAAATGATGAGATGTACTTCACAGGAATAATGTGGCTTCAAATAAATGTATTCAAATGCACTTTAAAGTTTCATTTATTAGTATTAACATTTACATATACATGCATACAGTCACACGCATTCACTCCTTTATGACCGAAATAGCCTGTAGATATATGTAGATATAGTAATTACATCAGGTGTCACTAAGGTTTTCATGAACTTTTCAAGATATGAAGAACTATATTCAAAGATGGGCTTTAGAATGTTGTTTAGACTTGTAGATATTTTGCTTCTAAAGCTAAAGTTATAAACACGCAATTATTTGAACTTTAGTCATTTAGAATAATAAGATGTACATTGAATATTGAGAAACCCTAGCGCTTTATGTAATGTATGGCAACTCTCCTATAAATTGGTCGTTTAATTCACAAAAAAGGGTCGCTCAATGGGTGTTGAAACTTAAGATGTTTATAAAGCATAGATGCGTTGTCCGAGCTTTATAATGGCAAGACGTTTGGAAGGTAATTGCCTCACTTTCATTCAGTCACGCTAACGTAGTGATTTATATTCTCTTAGAGTCACGCTTCAACCAGTGTCGCGGATACACGTTTCTCTGACTATTTGTATTCTCGAAACCAAATGCGGAAAAATAGATTAGAGTGATTTAAAATAATGTACAAATTATTCTGAAACTGTGAAACAAGAAAATATTTTATTTAGTGCGGAAGTACACACTAATTCAATTTTTTATTAAATAAAATTAATAAATTCGCTCTCATGGCGACGTTTGACAGCTCTCGCCACGTTTTTCCCTACTTCATGCTTGGTGCTACGTCACAGGCGCTTTGGCCAATAACCGTGTGGCACTTATTGTTACGTTACTAGCGATATCTATTCATCTTCTTCTAACTTATGTATCTAGCTTTTTGACTCTTTCTTCAAACCAATTTGAAATTACAATACGCATCGCACTATTTTTTTGTGCCATTATGTTACTGTATGACGTGTCTATTTGTAAAACGTCATTGGTTGAAACAATATAATTATACTTACATATCCAGTTTTTTTTGGTTTTTCCAGCTTTTGGTTTTTCGACTCTGAAAATCCAAATTGCCTTATATTATCCATCACTCAAGTAAACTGTTTATCTATCTCCGCGTTATAACACAAGCAATAAAATATTTTACAAAGGTTTCATAATTAATAGGCTCGCGTGTTAATGATTTCTTTATTACTATTACACTGATTATTCACATTAAATAAAATTACAATAACATTATAACATTTACATAATATAAATTTATATAGACTTTTAGTTGACTAGAATAGATCAGAATGAATGCACGAGATTGACTAGATCTTTATTTTCTATTTACATAAAGTTTATAATACTTACACTATTGCAAACAAATGAAATGTAGTTTCCTATATGTGCTTTGTCTAGTTTAAAAATATTTGTATTTTAAATGGCCTTTTAAAAATCACTTTAATGTAACCATTGTCAGCCGTGAGCTGGTTAATTAGATTCCTGATAGTGCAAAAGTTTGTTGAAACTAGGTACATATAAATAAATTTTAACTATTGACAAAGTATCAAATCTATTAAACGCACAAACAGGCCTTAAATATTTGTAATTCTGTTTTTTCTATGCCAGCCATAATTGAAAGCGTTTTTCAAAATTCCTTCAATATGGTTTTCAAGAATTTTCCGGTTATACTAGCTTTAAGTTACATCGGGTAAGCAGAATGTTTTATTGGGCAAACTGTATCGAAGAACTTACACTGGGAAACCGTATACTACACCGAGCAAAATGTAAGACGAACCGATCAAATTGAATGATACGCCGGGAAAACTGTATGCTACGCCGGGCAAACTGTACGCTACGCCAGGTAAAGCGAGTGCTACGCCGGGCAAACAGTACGCTACGCCGGGATATCTGTGCCTCACATTGGGAAACCGCATGCTACACCGGGTAAAGTGTACACTGTACAGCTATCGTCTCGAGCTCATTATGATTAGTCAGGATAATATCCGAAAAACATTAATTTATGAAAATGTCTATGATTGATATAGACGTAAAGAGCTATGATTGAAATAGACGTAAAGCATTTGTCGTGTGTATTCACAGAATAGTTGAATATGTGTGCATTATTTTAAACATGGACCAGTAAACGATAAGTTTACTTAACCGCTGTTCATATTACGATAGTTACACCGCGACTGCTGGCAGCGTCTGTAGCGCAGTTGTTTAGACACTGACTGTGTAAAGAATGGCCGCGGGTTCAATCTCTGTACCATGTTTGTGTGCTTTAGGTACAAGTATCGGATTCTGGTCATGGTGTGTATGAACTGAAAAGTGTGGGACTAGTTGTCAGCTCGATGTACCAAATGAACAGTGTAAGTATCCCAATCTGAACGCCCTGTTAGTAGGTATAAGGTACACACTCAAGGCAGTGCCGTATCTAGGGTTTTATATACCCGATGCAAGCTTCAGTGCAATCGTCTGGACTTGTCATTTCTGTCTGCATCTTGCGCGTGGGCACCTGCTCGCTTAGTTCCAACACTGATTCATGGGGAAGCGCAGTGTTCAGTGGATGTGGGGGGTTGCGCATGGAAGGGCGGCGCAGGCGCGGGCTGCATGCGATACATGTCATGGAGCAGCGTGGCTACTGATACGTCGCCCACTGTGTCTCGGAACAGCAGCAGCTCAACTGAACGAGCTCGCACCGCACGCAGTGATGGTAACAGAAGGAGAAGACGCCCGAATCTGCAAATTAAAATAATATTAATTCACAAATATATAGACATAGCCTAGCGGATTAGCAAGTTGAAGTGGCAATGGGCGGGGCACATAGCGCGGAGAACTGACGGCCGATGGGACCAAAAAGTTCTCGAATGGAGGCCATGTAGTGGAAAGCGCAGCGTAGGACGTCCACCCACGGGGTGGTCAAACGACCTGGCAAAGGTCACGGGACGTTGCTGAATGCAGGTTGCCTCCAACAGGTCACTGTGGAAATCAATGGGGGAAGCCTATGTTCAGCAGTGGATTTCCTTTGGCTGATGGATAGATGGACAAGTACATATATAGAAGTACGGTTTGTGATGCGATACTCTGAATATTTATATGTATCAACCTTATATCGCATTGGTGATAGTGTTGAAATTATAAAAAATATTCAAATGTTGCGAAGTTAAATGTAGATATAACTATCTTGGGATGTTACATGAACTTAAATTTTACTAAAGCTATTTTGCTTAATGCTTCGTTTGAAAATCAGTTACCTGGTGGGCTGCCTGGTGTACCTAGTGCGCACATAGTCTGCGAGGATGCACTGTGCCTGGTCTTGCAACATCTCCACAGGCTGCGTTTCGCTTAGTCCAGGCGTATCTGTACAAATGAATTTAATTTTATGGTAACTGTTTTTCTCATTTTTTAAAAATTTGGGTCGTATAAGATTTAAAGGCGGAATAAAATTAAAAATATTGATATATTGATGGTGAAATAATAATAATAAATTTACCTTTTTATTTACAATAACACGACTGACCCTTTACATTGTACCAGCTAACCCTAAGGGTAGGGATGATTGTTACAAATTCCACTGTTTCATGTAGTAGGTAATAAGTATTATGTGATCTAATAAGTTCTGTGATACATTACAAGGGAATTGAAAATCGTTACGTTACTCCCTGGTCATAAATAAATAAAATAAATACGATAGATACAAACCTGGTGAAAATAGGACAATAGCCTTCATGCAACCACATTCACTGCCGTCGGGGGCAATCTGTCGGAACCGGCATAATATTTCCTGAAACAAATTTATCCTGATACTTGTGTCATGAGGAACTAATACTGTTTTTGAATTACTCTTTGAGCTAACACTATTTATTACTCTTATTTCTTTAGTGGCAAAATATTCAAAGCAACTCGAGGATGATTTTTATTACGATAAAATTCAGTCAGAGGCTTCTTGTGAGATAGTTGGGTCTATAAAAAACAAAGAATTTTCTGCTATCATAGGGCTTCACATTATGTAATAAAACTTTTGTTATGTGCGGCCATTACACATGTGATCATAATTAAGTTGATTCAAAAAGTCAACATTATCTGAGTAACATTGCTACATGATTAAAATAAACAAACCTGCAAAGTATTAAGCTCGAGATCAGCGAGCGGGTCCAGCGGCAGCCTGGCTCTAGCCGTGGGCGCGGTGAGCAGCGGCGCGAGGTCCCAGGGCGCTGACCACTGCGCCAGGTGCAACAGGAACAGGTCCTTCCAGGCGGCGCGGAGCAGCACCAGCTGGTCGCACGGCGCCAGCGCCTGGAACGGGGCCAGGCAACGCACCCAGCGCACCGCCATGAATAGCAGTCGGGCGCTGGTTTCCTGCACAAAATGGGAAGATTTCACTACATTTATTTTATTCTTTTTTACCCTGTCCAGTGAAACAACAAAGAAATCAAATAATAATAATAATAGTACAAGTGGCGGCCTTATCACACTAGGTAATTTCTTACAAGCAACCATGGGATGGATATTATTTACTAAAATATATACGGGGTATATCAAGACTGCTACCGAAAACGAAGCCGGGTAATAGTTTTAGTGACAACAGACACAAAGCAAATACTCGTATAATTTCGCATAATAATGCGACGATTTTTTGTGATGTTTTAATATCATCGTGTTTGGGTGGTAAATCCTTTAAAAGTTTTTTTCTAAACTAATAATTTAAACCCTTTAATACTTTGCAATGCCTTTAAAAATAAAAGGCTGAACATTATTATTACACACAAATACGACGATAGAAAAAAAATCGTCCTATTTATTTTGCAAAATTTTAATTGCGTTGTGTCTGAAGTCACTTAAACTTAGCGGCTAGGCCGTAGCCTCTCTCAACCGTAGTCTTGATTGAAGAAGGACAAATGTAGTGGGAACTGAGATTTATATATGGGCTGATATACTATTTTGATATTCATCTTACAAAAAAGAGCAGTCCGTGCTATTTATAATCTAGGAAGGCACGATTCTTTGCGATCTGTTTTTAAAGAAAGCAATATACTAACTGTGTCATCTGAATACATCTTTCAGAATATATTGCACGTTCGTAAATATATTAATAAGTTTTATAAGGTCAGTGACACCCACACCATTAATACGCGGAATAAAAATAAACTAGCAATACCCTCGTTTAGACTAGAAAAGTCAAAAAAATCTTTCTTGGGTAGTTGTATTAAATTCTATAATAAACTTCCCAATAGGATAACGCAGCTACCGGACAAACTATTTAGGGCGCATATTAAAAACAACTTATGTCTAGGGGTTATAATAATATTAAGGAATATATTGAGGATAAAAAAGCCTGGGATTAGGTGTTCTCTTGCACATTGCGACCTTCTGGGGCCCTGAACTATTCGCTTATTACACCACCTAATTTAAATAATTAAAAATATCTAAAATACATGCAATATACAATCAAATAAACCAATTAAATTATATGACGACCGATCGAAAAAAACATATAAAAATAATAATTAATATGGCAAATCTTTGTAAGACAAGTCACAAATACTTATTTTAGTAAATTGACCAAAACCAAGCCCACTGAGTTTGACTCGCTGGATCTACTCAGAAATGGGTCGCGCCGCGTAGTATCCAGTGGTAAAGTAAAGCCCGCTGAGTTTGTTCGCCGGGTCTTCTCAGGCAGGGCCGCGTTGGATCCGACAGTAAGCCTAAACATACGGGACGTATCGGAAATACTTATGGTCGTTGTCTTAAGTTGGACCCAAAACAAGCCCACTGAGTCTTAGTCGCTGTATATACTCAGGACTGGGTCGCGTCGCGTAGTTCCAGTGGTAGTGTAAGCCCACTGAGTTTGTTTCGTCGGTCTTCTCAGGAAGGGCCGCGTTGGATCCGGTGGTAACTATAAACCGCTACGCACCGTTGTAATATTTATGGTCCACAAATAATATAATTTAATTTGACTAACGTAAATAATGTATTTCTTTGACAAATAAATTACTATAAAGTAAAAACTAATACTTTAAATACATTTCATTTCATTTCATTTCGTTGGAACCAGTAGCGGTGCTATCACTAACAACGTCATAGGTAAGATTTTATGGCGCCCTCTAACCACTACGCAGATCCGACCGATAAATAATACAACATGCGACATGGTATGCGGCGAATTTTCATCGTCAAACCGCAATTTACCCTAACGCCGGCCCTGGTTGGACAATGAAGACATGTCTTAGATACCTAAAATCACAGCCCACAAGCAGCTAGTTAATTGCTAGGGTTACGGTAGTTCTAAGTTTACGGTAGGTGCTATGAAATTTTATTCCGGTAATTTTTAATTCGAGTTACTTATAAGTTTTAAAAGCTTGAAATTACATTTCTCTAGGTAATTGAAATTAATTATATAAAATGTTGATGAATACCCAGATTTATAAAAAAACCCATAGTCTTACTTTATAGCTTATATTTTGCATCGTTGATCGTTTAAAGACAAGTTCAGATTAACGAGTTTTATTACGCTTACACTGATGTGTATATTTAAAAGTAGGTAACTCAAAAATAAGTTCCAATTGCATAAAGAATTGAGTAACAATACTATGTACTGTAACCACCGCGATTGCCGTCGCGAAGGGTGGGCGGGGTAAGTCAAGGCGATAAGTCACCCTTGTAGCGACCAATCGCGAAGCCGCGCCCGCCCCTTCAGTCAAAAAGCCACCTACTGAATGACATTACACACCCCTTAAAAACATTACACAAAGCGAATTGTATCGGCCTTAGATAAAAGTTTCTTACCTAAGGGTTTTTGCTTGAAAGTCACAAGGGAAACGTAATTTCCTCCTTCATTGATCATAATCTACGCGTTTATTTATATGACAGTGTTTTATGGTGAGTACTTATAACCCTTTATAATCATAAGATCTCTTAAAGAGTAGGTAAGATTAGTTTTGAAGTTCAACATGTGAATAGTATCGAAAACGACGGACAGATCACGTATAAATCGTTATAGGAATAATTATAAAAATAATCATTTGGTATAATATCATAGGGTACTGAATAGCCGTTAGTCGTAATAAATAACAATGTCCATTATAAAAACATAGATCTTCCAAACACGACGTACCTACATTGAAACTGTACAAATACTGTGTGTTTAGTGTTTATTCGATGATTATTCAATTGTATTACTCCCGTAAATTACAAAAAGAACGTCGTTGGTGCAATATTGTTTTTTCCTAACACTCATGATTGGAGTGCATGTAGTCTGGCTCTATTTACTACTCAGTTTTAGTCCCGATTACAAAGCGGAAAGTTGAGAATAAAGGTAATACCTGCAAAAGTTCCCAAGTTGGTGCTAAAGGCGCCCCGAGCGCGTTAGGCGGCGGCCGCAGTAACGTGGGGTCTCCCTGCAGTTGCAACTGTTTCGCGCTCCACATCAGCTCCTAATTCATAAAGCATATATCTATTAAGTGTTGCTAAAAATAGGTACCTACCTAATTGTGTAATTAAATTTCAGAGAATATTGAATTAACTTTTTAATCATTACTAGGTAATGTTCGTAATATTTTTGCTAACAGGAAGTTTTTTTAATATTTCGTTGTAGGTATGTTTATACTGTAAAAATAATTAAGGTAATGACTTTGTGACCAATAAGTTACATTTTCAATTAACAATTTATATTATTTTAATAGTTCAACATGCAATATTTTACAATTTAAGAATCACAAAAATGGCCCCATAAAAATAAATTTAATTGTATCAATGTGAAAATTGTCTTAAAATCTTACTTGGTAATTAGGTGACACTACTACGTGAATTTGATTTCAGTTTGGGCAATAATCACGTTTGGTGGCAAAAAGCTTGATTCCCTCCGAGCCTCGAAAAGCACGTTAAATCGTCGACCGTGTTATCATTTAATGCAGTCTAACAATATGAGCTAAACAATTTTCATGCTAGACTAGGCATTTGTATAACTAATATTAAGTACCTAGGTATAATTCGTTTTTCACCGAAATTGATATTTAATTAATATTTTTGTTGTGCATGAATTGTGAATGATGTAGTAGGTACTAGGTAGCATACTATTTTATATTCACACTATTTTAAAACCAGCATAACATTCGATGACACTACGGATATATTTCATAATTTAATTCAGTAAAGTGACAATACCCGTGTACCATTAGGTACTATAACTCTATAACTATAAGTCTAATACTGTTCAGATAGTGTCGAATGGCGACAGACATAATCCTCTTGTCATTAGCCATATTTATGCCGTCATGCCGTCGTCAACATTTTTAATTTATGATAATGAAGTATTTGAAGGGCTACTAACTTGGCACTTATCGCTGGACATGAGTATGTGCAGCAGGCCGGGCGGCGGCGGCGCGAGGAAGGGCTCCGGGATGAGCGGCAGCGGGCTGGGCGCGCCAGCGGCGCCGGCACCGCTCGACCCCGCCGACGAAGCTGTGCTCAGGGGCGCTGGCTCGTTTATACCGCTTATACTGAACTGCTGGTACATACATACGTCAGAAATATAGACATCTTAGCAATAATAAACAATGTCCTTAACTCTCTCAATCGAGCTCTATTTTACACGAGATAGGTAAACTGCCTGATTTCCATGACTAGTTTCGAACTTTCGCCTACAAGGTAGACAGACCTAAATTAAGTCGTAGTAAGTCGATGTATGCAGGTCAATTCCAGCAGGTTACAGTGGAAATCCTTGAGCTTTAAAGCTATAATGTCGTTACAAAAAACCATTGACAAAGTGAAAGACAATGCAAAAAGCGTATTGACGGTTTTCACAATTTCGTTTTAAATAGGCAAGAATTGTTCACGGTGGTGGGAGGTTTTAATCCCAGGGCACACCTCTGACTTTTCGAAGTCATGTGTGGATAAATAGTCAATTACCATGCAGTAAAACGTTGAAGGAAAACATCGTGAGGAAACCTGCGTACAATAGCAATTAGTATGAATTTATATGATAATTGGTAGGTACCGCCAACCCGCACTAGGCCAGCGTGGTAGACTATATGGCCTTACAACTCTCAATCGTACTTTCGATTGTATAGGGGGCCCATGTCCTGTAGTGGGACGTATATGTGCTGATATAGATAGGCTAGAACAAATATGAGTTGTAATAATACCTTTTCTCTACTTGAGGACAGCAAAAAGCTGGCAATAAATACCGTATACTTATCTCTCTCCCAAGAATCTCCAAATCGGCCTGTTGGAAGCGGCCTGCATCCAACGACTCCCTGCAAGTTTAGCTAGGTCGTCCATCCAACTTGTGGATATAAATGTACACAACATACCTGGAAGTTGAAGTGCTGCGGCAGCGGCGCGTACGGCGATGGCGGCGACAGCTTGAGCGCGTGCGGCTTGTGCGCATGCGTGAGCGAGGGCGGCTGCAGCGCGCCCATCGAGCTCGCGTGCAGCTTCGGCTTACGCGGGCCCCGCTCGTGCTGCACCGCTGAACAACGCACAGGAGCATCACAATATGAAGATATGGGAACATATTGTTTATTTGTATTATGTGTTGTTGCGGACTGCAGTTGTAACGTGAAGAAGCTGTGATGATTATTCATTGATTACTGTCTATAGCCAATCGATACTCTTTCTGGATGGCATTGTGTTTACCCTCCGGCGCAGTGAAGTCACTTTGCCTAGTGAAATAAAAAATCATTGAAATATTCGGTTCAAAATATAGCACGTGTATATATGTTATTGTAAGGTAATTATAATAGTATTTATTTCTTTTATGAAAAATCGATCCAGTAAATTATATGTGAAAGAGTAACAAAAATTCCTAGGTGCTTGGAAGGTAGCCATCCTCAGAAACTTTCGGTTTTGTAATAAGTATTAGTAATATTCAAAGCAGACATCACACCTACTACTAGTGTCTGCGAAATAAATTACAATGACAGATGAAAAATGCGTTTCAACTATGGTTTCAACTGCCACTGTTGAAGGAAAGTTTCCATTGGGCGTAAAGTATTTACCATTGATTCCAAAGAACGTGCACAAATCAAATTTATTGGAGTAGACTGTAGAGTCTAGTGACAAAATTTTAAAAGGAATGAGATTCTGACATGGGTTTACTAAAGTACCGAGGTATCTGATACTAAAATTTATCACTTTCCATTGTGTATTTAAAGCTACGTAGCTCAATTGCATTGGTAATGCGGATACACTCTACCGAGATGCGAGACTCTTTAACTAATGCGACCGAAAGTATAGTATTTTTTATATTATATTCAATACATTAGCACTTGGCAATAGCAAACTAACTTTACATGAAATAAATACTCCAAAAGGGATTATAAATCAGTAGCAAATGTTCCCAACATAAGAAGCTATTAAGAGATCGCGACGGAACTTTGTCAACTGAACTATCATAGTTTAAATATTTTTTAAATTATTTTGTTTAAAATAAAATAAATTTCTGGATGATACTCGTATTTTCATTTATCTATCTATATGAAATTGCTAATTGTAATAAGTATACATAATTTACCCTATCTTGTTATTTTTGTCTTATGAAATAAATTGTAAATCTATTAAATCAATAAAAATGTTAAGCATAATTTAGATTCAGTAATTCCTTTGTCCTACTACCTTCCGCGTTCAGAAAGCCGTTTTCATTAGGGAAGAACGGGCTTGAAACTTTAGACTTGAATTTTCAAAACTAGGTGACGGTATTGTAATCTAATAAGTATCATAATCATCACAGTATAGTGACTATAAGAGCATTTTCAAGTTAATTTATTTCAGAGCAGTTTATAAATACCTAGTAGTATTAAAAATAAATATATATTTTATAACGATACACATTAAAGTTATTGTCTCCTACGCGTGAAGTCGCGAACATGAATTGTTATTTAATGTCCGAGTAACTTGATGTTGTTTTACACGTCGGATTATAGAGCCATGAACCGCTTATACGCTGCCGGTCCCGGTAAGCTGGGATCCCATTACCTATCTATAACGTATAATGGAGCAAGGGGCGCGCTCACGCCTGCCTTCGTTTATTGATGCGCTACGTTGGTTGTGGGCTAAATTCAGACGCTTTTAGAACTAGTGTTATTTGCTGTATTTAGACGTAGGTCGTATTTAGACTATTAATTATAATGTGGGTAATATAAACAAAATTCCAATTTCAAATGCGTTGTACTTATTTAAAAACTACTATCAGTTCTTATATTATGATTTAAATTGTGGTCTTACCAATTAAGTATCAGTATATGAATGCTAATGTACCATTATGAATTAGAATGATCAGTACTTATTACATTGAAGTTATTTTAATGGTATCACCGATACTGAAAGTAAAAAATGCTACATATAAGCTCAGCCTGTTGTACACAAAAAAGGAATAATAAAACCCAATTACCGTCTGAGAAAAAGTAAGTTTCAGCCAGTAGTGTTTGTATATTGAAGAGTGAAAGTTACAGTGATTCACAAAAAGTTAACGCAATGAAACAGCTGTAAACAGAATAGAGTAGCAAAAAAGCACAAAGTACAAATATTGTTTTAATAGGAGTGTGTGACGTGCAGCGTGCAGTGTGCAGCGTCCCTGTGCGATGACGTCACGCAATCAGCTTACTGCGGCTGAGTCCATGGGAATGCGGCTATTGTGTTCGCACATGGTGCTCGCCGCTGTCGCCCGGCGCATACGCTGTGTTCCCACTTCCCGCGCCGCACCGCGCTATGGTAACGTTGTACCTACGGCTTAAATCCACGATCCGAATAGTGATGCCCGATAGCGGTGTGAGCCCTCGAATAATGCTCAGAAGTCTCTTTATTTGCATAATACTGATTCAAGTGTAACGTTGTGTTAATTTGTGAGTTCTAAGGTTTTTTGGGTGGATTATTACATGATTTCCTTTCTTGATAAGACTATTCCTAGTAATATTATTTTTATCTTTCAGGAAGATAGTTAGAAGCACAACTATTATAAAGATAATTTGGTAATAATTTTTTAAGCGTTTGTTCAGTTCTTTACCCGTCATAAAGCATTCTTTATAAATATATGGGAGTGGTAGAGCAACTGTCACAGATACAACCCACGGGAAGTAACAGTTTCACAAAATACACCCAATAGCCACATACAAAGTCCTGACCCCACACTAAGATCGAGTCTTGTGTCATGGGTATTAGAAACTACGAGAGACTTTTCCGTCTCACAAACACCCAAACAAAAAACAAACACCAGTGGACACAAACATTTGTCTCGGTGCGGGGATCAAACCCGCGGCCTCACGTTTCACAGGCGGCGTCTAACGAACTACACCACGGAGATATTGCGTTTTGTTCGGTAAGTGCGCTTCATGAATTGGTATATCGTAATATTACATTGTTATACATAATATACACACATTTGCTACATAATGTCCACTATTCACGACGATGGAAAATCTGCCTTATCAAGCAACTTCCGAAATGCTGCTTGCTTGTGTCCCAAGCAAGCAGCATTTCGGATGTTGCCTGTTTTAAATCCTATTTCGAGCAGACTGTAATTATTGTGTCGGTGTATACTCTACTTGAATTTCACAAAAAATTACATTAGATGCAATATAGTCAAAATCGTTTCTTAGATATACACGAATGTTACGACTTTTTTTACCGAATTTGCAATAAAATCCGTCTAAAATAGATTTATTTCAATTTGCATTATATTCAGCGGTGCCAGTATATGCTCGTAAATAATGCTAGTAGACAACATGCGCAACATCACTAAACTATACCTACTCGCATGTAGGCATATATTCGTAGCTCTGACATCGAAATGTCAGAATAGTCGCAACTGACGCTATGTTGTTAACCTTTTGTTTATGGGGCGCGTGTAATCCCAAATAGAACACGTGCTTTTTTCCTCAGCCTCCCCTAAATCGTTCCATCAAAGTAAATTAACCTTTGTTCCAATGTGAGTAACAGTCAGTTTTCTGTAACGTGGTTGAATTAGGGTTGGCCACACTAACGCGCTTAGTTTCCAGTGTAACGCGGCTAAGTTAGATTTTAATTAGATAAAAGTGAAGTGTGAAACAAAGGTTTTTAAGTTTTAAAACATAACAAATATCCATTACAACATGTCATGTACATTAAATCCAAAATCCTAACATCTAAGATTATGAGTATAAATCAAATATCTTTGACCTATAATAATTCAATTTGCATTACCTAAATTTAAAAAAAATATATGTAATGGAATTGTAAAGAAGAGTTCATATTTTCAACTTTAACAAATAAAGCTGCGGATACATTTAAGTCGCAGTCACTTAAGCCACTTTCAAAAGGCGTTCAGTGAATCACATTTGAAGCGTTTAAAAGGGAGATTTAACTTGAAACATCTATCAGCAAAGCCCCTCGCTCCGTCGAATTGAAAGCAAACAAAACATGCTTTACAAAAAGGTAGCTCTTACAAAAACTACACGTATTTGTTATTTTTTACCCGCGAGCGATCAACTTGCGCCGGAACGTCAATTAATTTATTGTTTGTTCGCACTTGTTTTGAAAAATAATTATTTCAAGTTAAAAAAACATGTGGGTAGCAATATAATTACCTAGTTACAATAAGTCTGAGTCAATTAAGATTATTGTGAATGTATGGTTACAGATCTTTCAATGGTTATTTTATGGAAATAGGTACATCAACGACATGGATATTAAACATTATCTAATAATACATTCATTTACTTTTCAGCCTCCGTGGCGCAGTTGGTTAGACGCCGCCTGTGAAACGAGGGGCCGCGGGTTCGATCCCCGCACCAAGAGAAATGTTTGTGTGGCCCACAAATATTTCTTCCGGGTCTGGGTGTTTGTGAGACCGAAAAGTCTCTCGTAGTTCCTGATACCCACGACACAAGACTCGATCTTAGTGTAGGGTCAGGACTATGTATGTGACTGTTGGGTGTTATTTATTATTTATTTACTAACTTGTTTTCTTTATTTTTTTTGTTATTGCTGTTAATGGCGAGACGAGCATGCCTTTCGCCTAATGGTAAGCGATACGACCGCTCATGAACAGCAACAAAACCAAACAACACCTCGAATTACAATACAATGCTTGGCACTCCACTGCGCTCGCCATCCTGAGACATAAGATGTTAAGTCTCAATATGTCCAGTAGTTACTCGGGCTAAAATGCCCTTCAACCCGAAACACAACAGTGCGTTTACACTGCTGTTTGACGGGAGAAATAGACACTGCGGTGGTACCCACCCAGATGGCCTGTCACATATGAGAGACCTACCACCAGTAAACTATGTAAGAGTTTATAATTTTAAAAATATCGTATGCGTTCCCTGAGACTGGAATTTATGGCTGACATGGTGATAACTGAAAACCCACTATTTTGGGTTGAAAATAAGCCCTGTTTATTGTGGCTGGCACTATCTTATCCTGCCCTGTCAGAGATACAAGCGGTAACATAAGTGTGAATATTAGAATTTTAATACTTACTTCCTCTTTTACACATGTGTCCGGCTGCTCGAAACAAAGCGATACGACTGCTCATGGACAGAAGCAAAATCAAACAACACCGTGAATTACACGGCATTCCACTGCGCTCCAGATCCTGAGACATAAAGTCTCGATATGTCCAGTAGTAACTATGGTAACGTCCTTCATTATGTACCGTGGTTGCTATATAGGATACAAATATGCTACCATCATGGCAGTAAGTATAATGTGAATTTAATAGTCTATAGCAAAGTAGTACCGCAGAGAACTTACCAGGTAAGTTATGGTGTATACCTACTACCTAGACACTAGGCCCTGGAAGCCTTTTGTAAATGGAGTTCAGCGGTTCAGTTCGTAGAGACGGGCCTTACTTTATCGATATATCTCAGAAACTAAGGAAATCAATAAACATACAAACTCACGCCTTTTTCCAGATGGGGCATAGGCAATACTTACACGACAACAACAATTTGCTTTGTGAGTTCCGTACCTATGTGATAGGCTTATCACCTGAATGCGACAATTAAAAATCACAAAAAAGGTACACTCCATAGTTTGTTATTTACAAGAATCAGTTTTTTTTTGTAAATAACGCGTCTAAGGCGCTCATATAGATCACATAGGTAATAAAAAACAGCTTGAAGCTAGAACTGTATGTTTTAAATAATAAGGAATCGATTGTTAGAATAAATATATCGAAATATTTCTTTCTTTTGGATATTACTTTGCTAGGGATATACCAAACCCATAAATTTCAAAAGGAACCCAATATCAACTCTGCGCCAATTAGTCTACCATCGACTCCGTATCACATAATCAACATACAAATAACATAGAAACTTAATCAATTGAAATTTTATTTAAAAAAACAGCTTAATAATTAAGAACTGTATACATTTACTCAATAAAGTATGTAGGATCGGTCCTCAGTCCTCATAATCCGGATCGATCGATCCATCGCTTGAAGTCGGGAATCTGTAGTGTCCTAGATGTATGGTACACGCGTAACCATCGCGTCTGCAACTCATAAAGTAGAGAATATGGATCTCCAATTCACTCGATCGTGACATTGAATTTTCGATTATTGATCATAATATAAGGGATATAGAAAGATATTACAGTTTTACCTTTACTTATACATTTGTAATATTTATTGTAGCGGAAAATATTGATTACGTTGATTGCAATAGCAAACATTATTGTAGATATTTTTGCAATTCAATGCATGGCGTTAAGTAAATTCTACATCATGAGCGCGACGAGTCCACCGTATATTTTTTGTTAATTTAGGTATCACACGATTTAAAACGAGTTTTGCAAGTGATTTTTAAGTATTAAACAACCAAAAAATACCTTAATTGATTTAACGACTCGTATTCAAACAATGTAAAAGAGTATACCTAAAAATAGGTTATCGATAGGTGAGCTTGCGGAGCGTCACCAGTGTGGGTAGACGAGGAGGCACGAACCGAGACGGCGGCGGCGGTGTGAGGTGATTAATGACCCAATAATCCCGGCCGCGCCGCCTGCCCCATGAAAGTTTCACGAAGCCGAATTGGTGAACGGTCAAAAGGTTTATTGACCGACGACCAGCCTTACACCAGGTCTGTGCCGATATTAACGCCTTGTTGTGTCTTTAAGACGTCGGGTAAGTGTTCAGTTACTCAGCGCGGAATGAGCTTCAAAATCTAATTAGAATATCATTGAACAGACTACTAAAATTAAAGCGAACGACAAGCGGTTTTGCGGCGTGCCTATTCTATTTACCACGTGAGATGGCTGCTACCTTAGAAATGTAACGTCTTTTTATATATAAGTAGGTACCTACTTCATTTAAATATTATGTATATCTTGAAAGCAAAAGTGACACTTCAGAAAACACTTTCACTAAAATGTTGTACCTGTATATTATTAGAAGTATGCAAACTAGAAAAAACCAATGTCTTTGCATTCGAAGAGCTTTTTAACAAGCAATAAAATTTTTGCGCAAACTTAAAACCATAATTTATGTGTAATGTCAAGTAAGAAATCCACGTTGTTATTGAAAATGTTATTGTTTCAATTAAAATAGAGCTATTTACCGCTTCTTTAAATATTGTGCAAAAGAGATAAGCTTGTTGGAGTATTGGTTTCTCCCGCGTTGGCCTCCTAATTCAAGCATCATGACTCGACAAGTGTGGAGGCCAAAAGGCGAGGTTCCTCCGACGCAGATAATGGCGTCGCGGGATCAAGACGTTTAACCATCTATTTTTTGCATCACAGAATTTGCAACTGCTTTCAACTTGCTTAGAGGGAAGTGAGAGCAATTCTTGACTGTATATTATCTCTTAAATATTGATGTACCCATGCATATATTATTACGTATATGGAATGTCCAATACACTTCATAAACAATAATATTATAGTGTGGCTTAAGCTGAACCAAAAAATACTTTTATAATTATTTGATGCTCAAAAATGAAAACCATATAAGACTGACTTGTAATTTAAAATTCGTTCTTCATTTTACCAAACTCATTAAGGTTATTCAAAACCACATAATGCACATACATAAAGCGTCGTTCATGAACTTACTTAGTGTAAATATAAAAAGGATATGAACAGATAAAGGTCGTCGGTAAATATTATTACCGCTCCATAGATGCGCATCAAAATCATCGCGTGGAAAATATCCGACGAGAGAACGACCCCGTGTTCCGACATTCGTTCTGACGCTAATTCCAGCCGCATTTGTTCCATTACATTTCCGACACAAAGTAGATACACGTTTGCCGAATTGACTAGGTGGATGCGACCAGGCGAGCGACAAACGAGAGGGACGCAGCGAGATCGCCCCCGAGTGCGACAAGGACGTACTATCAAAAGTGAGAAAGATGTATTCAGAAGTGAAATAGTCTGCTGGCTGAGCACATCATCATTAACGAGCCAGAGAGGGCGGAGGGCAGCGAAGAGGCAGAGGGGGCGCGTCAGGTGGGCGATGTCTCACGCTCAGAAACACCTGCGTGCAAAATTGCTCCTTACCGCAACTACCTCTAGGGAACTTATCTCTTTAAAGCTAGTAAGCGAGACCGACCGACCTGCGGGAATATTCTCGAGTGCACCGACATAAATATGAGAAATATCCAGGTTTTTACTCACCTTCACCCCGCGGGGTCTGCACGGGTCCGAACAAACATCTCTTATAATAGATGTCCAACAATGTCGAAATGACGACAGGGTTTCTCATACGCGCATAATGTTGCTTTTATTTTTTGTTACGATTGTTGCCGCTCCACTTACCTAATTCATTGCATCGTTCATGATACATACAATAACAATCTGCCTGATTTTCAGCGGATGATAAACAAAGTTAAAGTTTTTTGTCAGAAAATTGTCAAGCGACATTAAAATTTTGTCTTTTTTATGAAGTTTATATCAACTGTTGCCGGCACGGTTTTTATTCGTCGAGTCTGTTTCGGAACTGAGCAAGTTGGAAGTGCAATGCACCACTTTATTCAACCACTATAATAATAACTTTGTTTCGCAGAACTTTGAACATGATCTCAAAAGTGGATATAAATATTATTTGGAGACTTAAAACATGACAACCCTGAAATGAGAGTTTAGAAAATAAAATATGATGCCCTATTTTATAGAAGGCAGGTATGATTATAAAAGAAACCAAAAACAAGACAAGTTGATCAAGAAGATAACTTGAACCTAAATAATTATTTTCACGCTTAGGATGTTTTCCTACTTATAACAGTACGGAAACTAAAACACCAACTGGTTCCACACTCCAAAAACTATCAAAACAAAAGCGAAACTTATATATCAGTCTAAATTTAATTAACACTGCGATAGAAACGGTAGTCAATAAAATGCGATTCCGTGTATAATGTAATTAACCCACCTCCAACACCGCGAGAATTAATTAAACATTTTGTTCACGTCTAAAAAATCCCCTAAACCAGATGCGGCAGATTATCCCATTTTAGTTTTACGTTATGACAATGCAATAATTTGTTCACGCACAACATTAAAATTAAATTAGACGGGTGAGATTTACCCCGGGGGCGAGGGTTGAATCACATGCACTGTCAAAATATAGGCAATATTTTAGTTGCGGAGGACAGAGGTAACACGACTATGGTGAATAAATCATATAATCGGATCGGAAGCGGGCCTTTATTGTCCATCCTTTCAATGTGTTAGGTTAGGTAAATAAATTTATACCTGCATACATCCATTCGCGTCTATTTTCCAAAGGTTATTGTTAGTGTATTGTTTAAACAAAATAACTAAACATTGTTTTCATTTTATATTCACGAGCTGCTGCAGATTGAAAATTGTTTAACATTATTTTTTTACTGAAAGAATATTCCGTGAACCCTTCATTATTTCTAGGTAAATCTTGGGATGATTTTAACAAAATTCTTTATGATAATGATAATTATACTAAAAGTTATGACAAATATTCAATACTCGTGAATCGGCTAATTACTTAGATTCCTACAGAGTTCTTAAAGAATGTAGGCGTGATTATCATATCGTCAGAAATTAAATGACTTATAGATATTTAAAATCCGGGTTTATGTATTTATGCGTATATTTTTTTCGATTGTTCAGCATCTAAAAATCCATTAGTGGTAATTTAAAACACCTACTTTACACCTTTACATCATGAAAACAATATTTTAGAACACATTACATTATAAATGAATAACTCCACGTAAAAACAGAATAGCGTAACTAATACATCTTTTATAGTACACTTAAGTACCCCATTCGGTTCCCCATCGGTCCCCCCTGGTCAGTGTAGGTGAGGACACGTGTACTGATCCTTGAACAGCGGCAGTGTGATCTAGCCGATTTGATACGCTCTCGATATGCGTAACACGCAACAGAGGGTCTCTGCTATAAATATTTTATTTCATAGGGGTGTGAGTGCAAAAAATATTTAGTTAGAATTAATTCGTTGTTTAATTGAATGTAGATATGAAGTGTGAATTTATAAAATATAGAAAGTAAATGGTACGTGATGTACTGTTACGTGGCTGTTTAAAGAACGTACTCTTTATTAATACGCTTATATTGTATGTATGGATAACCGCATGTAATGGAGTGTTTGAAGAAATTTTGCACGCAGATCAAATTTTGTGTCTTTATTGTTACCAGGTCTTTCAGGATTTTGATTTTTTATGTTTTATTTGTGTGTAATATGCACCTCAGCTGCCTGCTGTGAATAAAAATAAAAAAAAAATAAACAAAAGTTAAAAAAACCAAAACATCACGCTTCGCAATTCGCAGTCATCATTTTCCTGCCATTACCTACCTTACAAGTTATTAGAATCGACGCTAAATGACTCCTATTACTTATAGAAAATAGAAATATTCTGATTGGTCATCGACTTTTAGGACTTATACGATTTTTAAAACAGGAAAAGTCATGTTTATCAAGTCGGAAAATTCACACAAATGTTATCAACACGAGCGTACTCACCAATTTAATGGGACAAAATAAGTTCGTAATTCTTATTAAGTATCCTTTTAAACGAAATAAGGTTCATGATATTTGCCAGAACAAATACACATTACAAATTGCCTAAGTAATCAAATTATATTTTGATAATAAAATTATTAACCCAATTAGTACGTCAGGATAATGATTCTATATGAAGGTAAAAGCAAGGGTAAGAAAAATAATTGCGTTCCCTTTGCCACATACGTTGTGAATTTCGAGCAACTTCCCTCACAAAAGAAATTCGAACAGGTGAAATTCGCAGAATCAAAATCTAGCGGCCGAGTCGTTAAATTAAAAATAAATATTGCGAAACGTCAGCATGTTACGGTTCGGGTTCTCGAATACAACCTGCAAAAAATCGAAAAACAGCGGAATGGCCGATGTCGGTTCGCAGGGGTTGGTGTGGGGTAAGGTGAATCTTTTTGTGAAGTGGAGAGAATTAATTTAACCCGCTGCGGGGTAACACGACATCGCGGTAATTGAAAAGTTTGCCCCTTCGACGGCCGACCGACGCGCCGCGCCCGCCGCCGACGGCGATGCGTCTTTGTGACACTCAAGTTTTATGATGAGCATTTATGATAATAATATTTTTATTATCTGACGTGATTTTATTTTTGGTAGGTAACTCAGTGTTTTGGTAATGATATGGAAATATAGATAACTATATGTAATGTTAATCTTTATTACTTATTAGTTTTTAAGGTTGATTATGATATGAGTTTTCCTGATTAATGTCTTTAGCATTGCAATATAAACTAATTAAATCCGAACTATATAACTTTATGAGATCTTATCAATGAAAACATCTTAGGATTCTAATAATTTTTTTGTAACAATAATAACAATACATTTTAATATGTCATGCTTAATACGTGATGTATAATTATGTACAATCATATGACTACGAGTACACTAAATAAATATAAATTGATGTATTATTATTTTTCTGACCAATTATTTATCAAATCTATGATTTTTAAAATGTGGGGCTCTAAGTTGTGTAGTTTTTCGCAAAATAACCGTATATAATTAAAATAGTTTCAATAAAATTAAAAACTAAGTACTACTTATTATGCTTTAATGTAAAACATGCGCCATAAGTTTCATTACATGGCAATTAATTTTTAGGATGAAATGACTACGGGAGCATCAAAATGTATGATCCTTAAAAATAAACAGTTTGCCTATCAGAACATAAATTCAAAAGAATATTATTTTCCATTTTCGATCTAAATTATTCGTAGGCGACTGATTAACTTCGGAATGAGAACATTGAAAGCTTTTCGCAATCAACCCTTAACTTTAAAGCAAAGTAAAAAATGAGTGAGTTGAAGCAGACGCTTGGCTTGCTCGAGCCCTGATCGATTTTAAATTAATTTTATGAAGTTAAATTGAGGATTATGTTTATTTGATCACTCGAAAGGGAGAGGTCGCTCGGCTGATGAATGTTTGTGATGTAAAGAAATTTCTACTGCGAAATAAATTAAATTACTTATGAAAAATATATATACAAACTTGATTGAAAAATCTGAATCGAATTTGAAACATTATTTTTAGTGAAAATATTTATTACTACTTCAAATAATATTTTATTGCTATGATTGCTTTAGTCATTGTTCTGAGACTACGATAGTGCACAATATTTAAGCAGTTGATCAAATGATATTACATCGCCATCAAATTGATGAAATAGTCGGGTCATTGATAGCACTTTCATTTTGAATTATTCCAAGATTTATAATTAACAAGGTAGTTTACGATATGTTTAGTTTATATCAATGTTTTACACCTTACAATTCCATTAGATTTAAACATATATTGTTTGAACACCTATATACCTGACTTTACTCAATTCCACTCCAATATTGATGTATTTCATTCACTGGTGCTATATATATATGTTGGCTCGGTATAGAGACAAGTTTGCCCGATCTGTGTTGACGCACTGGCCAACATCGATTCGCTCTGTTTGCTCAACGATATTGGAGTTGGCTGATTGGCTCACTGCCTGTTGGACTTTATGAGTTTCTCCATATTCACCCGAAGAGTTTGTAATTCAAATAGCCAATCAATCTGGATATAGGTTCGGTTTATGTGTATTATACGATGGGATTATTATTACAATTTTCCAGATATACAGCAGAACATTTTACAATTTATCGTATACCTACGTTTATTAAAATAAAATAACATACGTTGCGCATTTTAATGACAATCTATTTGAATATTTTAGGTACTATTCTATTACCTGAGAAAGCCAAAAAAAATTTACTGCATTATTTTGTATATGTATCTAAAAATACATTTGACTTTTAAGGTGGCCGCTTATCTTTAGATACATTTATTTGTTGTAAAAAACTTTGGTAGTCACTAGTCGAATGACAAAACTAAGAAAATCTGTTCTTTCCGATATATTTTTACTATGCTACTAGTACTATACTATAAGCAAGCTCAGAAAGTAAGTCAATGCCTCGTTGTATCGACTGTTATAAACTCTCCTACATGTAACTTAAAAACCAAAAAGATTCGACACACGTTAGATAACGGCATACTTGCATATTGCTATTGCTAAAGTATATGGGCGTTGGCCACAACACCCAGCGAGTCGCTATCTTGTCTGCCTACATACGCAGTAAAAATGCATGGTAATACATGCTGCACGCAAATAAAGTGTCTATCCATAAAGCATTAGGTGTCGCAATTAAATAAAGTGGAAGTCATTCCTTCCGTGTCTACTGTTTACTCTAAAAAAAGGATCTACCTAATCAATCTGAGCATATTACTCCATCGTTAGGAGAAATATAATGCTGATAAAGATACGAAGTACAAGGTTGAATAGCACCTGAAGCCGGTTCGTAAGTGATTAATGAAATAATTCGGTATTCTGCGGTTGCGGCCGGTAAGCGAGCCAGTCGAACTCGCTGCACATGAATACTTAATGCCGCCGTCGCGATTGCTTTCAGTTCAACTTGCCAGCGCTTTTAAATATTTTCGACGTTCATTGAGAACATTTCGTGAATGCCTTTTATATGCGGTGGGAGGTTTAGATCGAATTATGGAAAGTGTTTTAATTATTTTCATCGTAATAAAACAATTCTTGCGGATTAACAATGGTTGCGAATTTCTATTCTAAATTCGAATTTTAGTGATATTATGTATTAATTGGAGATTTTCGCGGTTTGTAAATTTTATATACTTAAATAAAAATTATATTTTTAATTTCAAATGTGTTTCATAAAATATAAAATTATTTAAACAATTAGTTACCACACCAACCTCAGCGCAGATTGAACTTCATGCGGCACAAAGTTACAGAGAGAATGCAAAATGGTATGTACGGGGCACGGTTAAGTTTCGTGAGGGCGTATAATTACGCGAGCGAGTAAACATATAAAGGTAATCCGGGCCGCAGCGGCATAAAGTGATGCTCGTGAATAAATTGCCGGGGAGCACCTGCGCTGCGACCGCACCAGCGCTACATCTAGGCCAGGGCTACCTATATACGGACACCTACTCGTATATCCGACCGTTGAAGCTTGGATAGCTTTATTTCATATTTTATAGAATGCCTGCTTAACTATTGATAACGGATAGGTCGTGAGCTGTGAGTTGTAGCGAGTGTGGACCCCAAGGCACACTTCCGACTTCATCATCATCATCATCATATCAGCCACAGGAAGTCCACTGCTGAACATAGGCCTCCCCCAATGATCTCCACAATGACCTGTTGGAAGCGGCCTGCATCCAGCGACTTCCTGCGACCTTAGTCAGATCGTCCGTCCACCTTGTAGGCAGGCGTCCGACACTTCGCTTGCCTGTACGTGGCCTCCACTCGAGAACCTTTCGGCCCCAACGGCCATCGGTTCTACGAGCTATGTGCCCGGCCCACTGCCACTTCAACTTGCCAACCCTATGGGCTATGTCGGTAACCTTGGTTCTCCTACGGATCTACTTATTTCTGATTCGATCTCGTAGGGAAACACCGAGCATAGCCCGCTCCATGGCCCGTTGAGTGACTTTGAGCCTTTTAATGAGGCCCACAGTGAGAGGCCACGTCTCGGTGCCGTATGTCATCACTGGTAACACACAACTATCGAAAACTTTCGATTTTAGGCACTGAGGTATTTTGGACGAGAAGACGTCGCGAAGTTTCCCGAACGCTGCCCAACCGAGTTGGATTCGCCGATTGACCTCTCTCTCGAAGTTGGACCTGCCTAACCGGACCACTTGTCCTAAATAGACATATTCGTCTACAACTTCGAGAGTCGAGCCCCCAACTCCAATGGGGGTGGGCACAACATGGATATTCGACATGATCTTCGTTTTATCCATGTTAATTTTAAGACCCACCTGTTGGGAAACTCGATTAAGGTCTTCGAGCATAGTGCTAAGGTCTTCCAGCGATTCTGCCAAGACTACAATATCGTCGGCAAATCGAAGGTGACTACTCGCCGTTGATGTTGATGCCGAATCCCTTCCACTGCAAGAGCTTGAAGGCATTTTCCAGCGCGGCAGTGAACAGTTTCGGAGATATGACATCTCCCTGTCTCACGCCTCTCTGTAGTGGAATAGCCTTCGTGCTCTGATCCTGTACTCGGACCGACATGGTGGCGTTGTTGTAAATACACCTCAACACTTCGATGTACCGATAGTCTATGTGGCACCGCTGAAGAGACTGTAGCACAGCCCAGGTCTCGATCGAATCAAAGGCTTTCTCATAGTCCACAAACGCTAAACAAAGCGGCAAGTTATACTCCTCGGTTTTTTGTATAACCTGCCGTAGCGTATGAATATGGTCTATGGTACTAAAGCCTTTTCGGAAACCGGCTTGTTCGGGAGGCTGGAAGTCATCAAATCTGCCTTCGAGACGATTTGTGATGACCCTTGAAAACAACTTATAGACATGGCTCAGGAGCGAGATGGGCCTGTAGTTCTTCAGCAAAGTGTTATCACCTTTTTTGAAGAACAGTACTACCACGCTCCTGCTCCATGCCTCCGCCGTTGAGCCCTCGAGGAGAACGGAATTGAAGAGCCTCTGAAGGACTTTCAGTACCGGCGTTCCGCCCGCTTTCAGAAGCTCTGAAGTTATTCCGTCCTCACCCGGCGCCTTGTTGTTTTTAACTTGTTTGAGGGCCATCTCAATCTCAAACAGGCTGATGTCCGGGTCTTCGGCCGAGCTAACAGTAGGTTCGGCAACCGAGGTGTAAAGCTGTCCGTAGAACCTCTCGATCTCTCTTAATACCTCTGCCCTAGTCGATACCACGCGGCCATCATCCGTTTTCAGCCTAGACAACTGGCTTTGCCCAATAGACAAGTCTCTTGCAAACACTTTGGAGCCTCCGTTCCGCTCAATTGTCTCCTTAATGCTCACAGTATTGTGAGCACGGACATCGTGTCGCAAGGACTTCCAGATCCGTCTATTGAGCCGCCGATATGCTTCGGCGTCAACGGAAGACTGCAGCGTCAAAGACTGCACTTCCGACTTATAAAATTAATAAATATAATGTACATTTTTGCTTGTGGAAGGTCTCTTATATGTGAGAGGCTGAATGGGTATCGACATTTTGATACTTAATATCTTATGGTTCAGGATGGCGAGCGCAGTGGAATGCCATGTGTGTGTGTTATTTGGTTTAGCTGCTATCAACGAGGAGCCATATCATCTTGCCATTTATTATTTTTAAAAAATCAAAATGAATTATCGCTCAATACAACGGTGAAGGAAAACTACATATTTGACTACGCAAGCATTTTGAAGATGTGTAAAGTCTGTGAAACAATTTGGGTCGTCGTGGTTGACGGTAAAGGGCCTCCTTCTGACAGGGATTATGTCAGACAGTCAGTTGAACAGACGTGTAGCACGACCCTAGTATGTGGGGTATATGAACATGAAGGATATTTGATCATTCGCTTTCGTTGTCTTTAGTTTGCATTCTGAATAAATGATGCATATAATTTTAATCATAATATTAATAAGAAGTGTGTCCGTTGTTGAAGTACGTCTGCTTTGAAAAAGGAATGGTTATATAAAAATACATATAAAATATTTTACATCGCTATTTTTGATTGCTCTGCGTTACATAAGTTACATTTGACAGCCCTACTGAAGATAAGATTAAACCGTAGCTATATAGTAGAGATAGTTAATATACTTAAAGGCTTCGTCACATGGTGAGAGCACCCGACTTGCGGACGACATGGGACCGATATGAATATTCACATTTTACTTAGGGAGAATTTAGATTTAAACTTTATCCACGCAAATTGATCATTTTAAGTAACGCATAATAAATAAGTAGTAACTTCAGATAACATTTCAATTGAATTGATCTATTTAAAGAAATAGAGGCAAATTTGTAGATATTTTTTGGTGTAGAGGTAGTGAAGAATTTCACTGTGAGTTAATAATAATGGCTAATAAATGCTGCTAACATAACTAAACTTATTTAAAATTTTGGTTAAAATCTGTGTTTTTTTCTAAAGTAAAATTAATAATATAAATAATAACATGTTGATTTCTATACATATAATACGAAATTAGTTCTGTTTACGATAATCTTCAGTTAACGACGCTTTAGGAAATATAAGTTTGATATATCTTGCAAATTCTGACAGTAGACTGAGAGTAATGAAAATGAGTACAATCTTAGTTTTACTTTCGTACGATAGAATTGGCAAATAGGGAAACTGCCCCTCTAGTATTCACTTTAAAGTATAGACAATTATAAGGAACAAACAAAGTGGTTACCGACTATTAGAAAAATACCATGCATATTATATGGCTTTAGAGGAGATTTTTGAAGTGGTAGAATCGTCGTCGGCCCAGGAACCTTCATTTCACACAGAAACCACCCTAAAGTGGAGGGTGGGGATGAGGGATAAGAAGATATTCATGGAATAAACACACTCGGCTTCGGGCAGTTTCGACTGCAATATATCCGACACATGTGACAAGGTATGCAGCGCAAATGGTTAGATGGTTATGAAACGAGGAGTCGTGAGTTCTATCCACGCACCGAGACAAAAGTGTAAAGCACAAGCATTTGCTTCGGTTCTTGGTGTTTGTGAGACCAAAGAACAATTCGTAACTTCAGATACTGTTGTATCTTAGTGTGGGGTTAGGACTATATATTTGTGACTGTGGACATTTATTATTAAATATACCGAGAAATAAAAGAACCCAATGATACATAGCAGCGCTACTAGTAGAAGGGCTCTGTTGCATTCTCACTACCCATCTGTTCAGCATGTGTGAGTATGTATGTATATTGTATACAAGTTTCTTCATAACCGCTCAATAGTTTCATCTCGAAAAAGCTTATGTACTACAGTGTACAGTAGACAAATAAAGTTTTTTATTTTCTCGAGCCATGTCCTTAGCTAAACGTAAAAATCTACCTGGTCCTTTCAACTTTCTTATGACAAGTTTGTATCTTGTGGCCAAGAGCGCGCTTACATTCTGACATAGGCTGCGCGCCTGAACGGACTCCGAAAATTAATGCGAGAACTGGGTTGTGTAAATACTAAAGTACAAAATATCCCTAAAACGGTGTTGTTGTTTAGTATATATTCCTTAGGCAAATCTTTGAATAAGTAAAGTAAAATTGAGCTAGGATTAGGAAATATTTTAGGTGAAAAATATATTTTAAGCTGCAAGCCTTGGTTTCATCTACTAAGTGACTAGCGACAGTTTTTTTTTTACTTTGTTCTTCTTACCAGAATATTTTAAATGTTAATGTAATATCGTATAACTAATAGGACGTGTATTATATACCTATATACATATGTTAGATTCCACCACAAGCTCGCGTTCAGCGGACAGAACGATCGCTATAAATAAAAGCGACAAAGGCTGACAGCGCGACGATCGGAACACAATATTGGTTGTATCGAGATGACGTAATGACAGATAGGATTCGATACGAGGCGGCACGGTGAAAATGGACCCGACTGCCGGCTACGCTATAATTCACTCAATATTTGTGCGCCGGCCAGCGGACAATACGACCTGCTGCGACTGTGATGAACCTCGCCCAGCCGTGTGGCCGCACCGATACAATGCTATTTATTGCCATTGCGTAAGTATTTCGAATTTTATGCTTGTTGTTTGTGGATTTCGGTCAGTTTTTAATTGCTTTTTTGTTTAAATGACTGATGGTTCCGTAGCTTAATTCATGGAATATCATTAATTACGGCATATGCTCTGGTGACCAAGTGATTTTGAATGGTGGCAAAATCATATACATAGTAATTGAAGACTTGATTTCAAAAACCACCTTTGTCAAATTTTGGCCCAAATGAGTTAACAACGCCATCTTGTAGACGATTTAACAGGCTTCTATTTGGTATTTAACGTTTCATTTAAAACCACCTTAGTCATGAGATAATCGATATTAAAGCTTGTAAGAGTTCTTCAAAAACAACCTTTGTCAATGGCGTTTCCCTCAAAAATAACCCATCAATGACATCGGTTTCGGATCCTGTATTATCAGAAATAAAAAAAATCTACCAAATGAGCTATCTTTTTGCCCTATGTATGAGAGCCAAATTCCTATAAACAGAGCAAAATTAAATGACTTAAATAAGTTATTACCTTTTCTAAAGGAAGAAAATCAACTGTTTTATAAAACTTTAAGAGGCATTGATGAAGGGAATTCTATAGATATTGATTGCTCTGATAACAGTAGTGGAGAAGAAAATTAAGTTATGTCAATAAAGTTCCACAAATAACAATAAATACTAATTAACGCACATTTTTAAACTTTTTATTCATGAATTTCCTACGAAAACCACCTTTGTCACTACCACTATTCATGATTTTCCTACAAAAACAACCTTTGTCACTTCCTCTTCCGGTTTAAGATATGTTATCTATTACTATAATAAATATATTTTTTGTAGAAAATATGCCAATACAAAGCTAAAACGACAGATAATAAAATATGAAAAGATTTCTACCAAAATCACTCTTTGATTAACTGTAAAACAGTTTTTTAAGCCTCCTGTAAATTAAGTAATTTATGACAAAGGTGGTTTTTGAAATGAAGTCTTCAATTTTTCTTGTATGTTCCGATCAATTGAAGTTCAGAAAGCAAAAAAAGCCGCCGTTCCCGGTTATTGACATCTGGCAATGTCGGAAGTCATTCAACCACGTCTACAACCATTCTAGAACCTAATAAAAATGATGATTACTGATCAAGTTACTGATGATGACTAATCACCAGTTACTTAAAAAGTCACGACATTTAAAAGAGTTTAAGTTTTTCTCTATATATGTAGTTTAATTAATCTAGAAAAAAAAGAAGGCATTGCAAACAGTATGACGCAAAGCGTTCAACACAATGTTCAACATCATCTGTTTATTTTTTTATTGCATTAAAATGCATAAAAATATTAAATCTTTATTAGCCATTAATACTGCAACGAATTTCTACGGACATACGTTTTGCTAAAAGCAGATAGTATCGTGTACATAACATAGAAACAATGTGTCTCTTTTGACCGACTTCAAAATAGATGGTAATTAATTCGATTGGTATTTTTTGTATTTATGTTACGCGATTTTGCTGGCAATTGGGAACCGATTCAAAAAAATATTTTTTGTCGTCTCGTAAAACATGATGTACAGGGTTGGTCCCATAAAAATATAGTAAAGAGCTGATGAATCTTTTCGGATCTGCCGACCAGAACTCCTCAAAATTGAACAGTCCATCATTAATTCTTTTTGCGTTAAATTTAGTATAAACTTATATTATTACAAAGGTTGGGAAAAGAGTGGGGGTAGGAAATAGGCATAATTGTAAATACTCAATATCTCTGGCAGTACTTCATTGATTTGAAAATAACTTTTTTGTCGAAGAGATTATATATTAGGTTGGACTATATAATAACATCCTGAAGACCAGATGAAAATTTTCGGACCTGAAGGACAGAACTCCTCAAGATTAAACAGTACAGCAATAATTCTTTTTACATTAGGCTCAGTATAAATGTATTACTACATTTTAGATTTGTTGACTAGTCAAGTCAATAAGAAAATTAATCAATGCGTACTAGCACAATGAAATAGATATTAATTGTTTAATTAAAGTTATTTTATAGACATTAAATTGTAACGGGGATTTATGACGATAGCATAGTAACTGAGGCCAAAACAAATAATTACATTAATGGGAAACAACTAAATATTATAGTTTGGGCACGATGCTGAGTGACGTTTTCCGAGATATGCAAAACGACTTACAATTATTCGGTGCTTTGATATCCGAACCAAATATATTTGTTGGTCACATTAGCATTTCTATGTAAGCTGACTTAAAGCCTACACTATATCACATATATAGGCTGACTTAAAACCTACACTATATCACATATATAGGCTGACTTAAAACCTACACTATATCACATATATAGGCTGACTTAAAACCTACACTATATACATATGTAAGCTATTGTTTCTTGCCAAATAAACCGTATATTAAAAATTTCAACATCAAATGTCATCACTAATTCGATTATATAATACAAAGTTTTGTTTTATATTTTATTGCATACGTCGGGCAACCGATGATTTAATGTAATAATAATTACCACCGTCCATAAACTTCACAATCTAAACTATGAACCTTTTATTCGAAAACTCTACCAGGCTCTACCGCTTTAAAAATTACTTTAAATGCGAATTTAAGGTGGTAAGTTTTATTTTCACGCCTTTAATATTCAACACTCTGTACAGATTACAGGGGGCACAGAAAAGGATATGGAGAACTTTCCATCAGAAAACAAGTACGGTTCCTGATGGACAGAAAAAAACGATTTTAATTAGTGCTACTTTTGGTCTACAACCTGAAAATCAAAACCTACATTCACCCGAGCCCTACTAACAAACATCCTTCAACAATACCATAAATAACTATGTGAGTAAAACTTACCATCCTTGTTCATGTTCGCCTGGAAGCACTTAGCGAGCCGACACGCCCGGCACTGGTTGCGGTGCGTCTTGTCCACGGGGCAGCGGCCCTTCATCTCGCCGCCGGCCTTGCACGTGTACACCCGGTTTCTGTGGATAGACCGCTTGAAGAACCCCGAACAACCTACCGACAAATGCCATGTTAGATTTTACACGAAAAAACTATATGAACGCATTATTTTTTTATTCAGCCAGAGTAACTGCTGGTCATATTTAGACTAAACATTTTATGTCTCAGGATGGCGAGCGCTGTCGAATGCCAAGGATTGCTTTGTAATTGGTGTTGTTTGGTTTTGCTACTGTTTTTGAGCGGTTGTATCGCTTACCATCAGGCGAACGGCATGTTCGTCTCGCCATTTATTGCGACAAAAAAAGCTCCGTATAATAAAGTATACAAGGCGGACTTAATGCCTGTGGCATTTTCTCCCGGTCGACCTTTAGGTGATGCAGAGATGAGCTGTAGTAGGTGTACGAATATATAATTAAAATACAAGGAGAAAATAAAACTAGATAGATATTATTAAGAAAGCTATCGTTTATACATTATACAATAGTTTTCTTGAAACGAGTACTATGTTTGTTAATAATCAGTACGTAGTATAATACAAAGTAGCTTCCCGTCTGTCTGTCCATATGTATGCTTAGATCTAACTACACAACGGATATTGATGTGGTTTTTAATACATATACAGGTGTCCTAGTTTGTAAGAAAAATAACATGTATCTGGTGTGGAGTGGAATCAAAAAAAATCTGGACACAGGCGAATCTGGGCCGGATTGCTAGTTGAAATATAAAATAACTCTACGTTTTGTAAATGGTGGCGTTTTTGAACCTCTCCATTTTATAAGCAAGTTTGAAAAAATATTTTCTCGGCCACGTCATGTTTGTATTGCTCTCACTAGCCGATGCATTGTAGTTATTTTGTATCGCTCCATAACTAATTTAAACGGCGTAATTAAAGACACAATAAAAGACTAATAAGGAAGAAAGTTATGTCTTACCATCACAACTGTATATCCCGTAGTGTTTGCCGGAGCTTCTGTCCCCGCACACGTTGCATGGAATGTCGAGGAGCCGGTCACCTGAAAACCAAGTGAATGTTTATAACAAATCAATGTATATTCATACCAAAACGCAACATGACACGTCAGCATTATTGCGTGGCATTGCGAAAGATTATATATTTGTCGTCAGTTTAAACTTTCCGGACTCTAGTTATCATCAAGTACAATTTTAAAATATTACTGGGCCGAAAAAAGCTATAAACCGTATTAATTTTGTGTCATTTTTAACTGTCTAATGATAATCAAACCGCTGATATTTTTTGTTAAGCAACATTTCCAAATGGTTTACTGGTGGTAGGTCTCTCATATGTGAGAGGCCATCTGGGTGGGTACCACCGCAGTGTCTATTTCTCCCGTAGAACAGCAGTATAAACGCACTGTTGTGTTTCGGGTTGAAGGGCATTGTAGCCAGAGTAACTACTGGACATATTGAGACTTAACATCTTATGTCTCAGGATGGCGAGCGCAGTGGAATGCCAAGCATTGCTTTGTGGTTCAAGGTGTTGTTTAGTTTTGCTACTGTTCATGAGCGGTCGTATCGCTTACCATCAGGCGAACGGAATGCTCGTCTCGCCATTCATAAAAATAAAAAAAAATGATACTACTTAGCAATATACGAGTATAATACAATTTTATATGTCAAAAATAATGTTACAGACATGTAGTAACAATCGATAACTTTTTTGCACAATGTTGCTCAACAAAAATAACAGCGATTTGGATGCACCATTATATTAGACGACTTCTGTACATCAACGGTTTACATATGTGTACACATATTCGGAACTATTTTAAATATACAGGACCTATTGATATATTCGTAACTTACGTATATAAAATACATATGATTTTTACGAAAAGCTAAGGTCATTTGCAATTCCACCCACAACACTAATTTCCAGTTCAAACGGGAAAGTGAACCTATCCGTATGCCGTCAACAAAAGTCAAACTCAAAAACTGGCCTACTCATATAGTATTTACTATTGTGTAACGAAAAATTTCACGTAAACTACATTATTCGCATTGTGAGTACAGTTCGGCACATGACGATTTATACATTTTCCCACTAGGTCTATAAGGCAACATTTTTAATAGAACAATATTAAAACAAATATCAAAACAATTCGCTTTATACAAAAGGATAACCACCGTACACCAAAATTTACAATATGGGAAGCGTGACTCTGTCACTTAGTAGCTAATAACACTAATAAAGTACACCAATTTTTAACAACTTAAAGTATTTTTTAAACTACTTAATAATCCAATTGCCGATATAAGAGAGCATTGCATCCCAATTGTACACTTGCTTTTGCGCCCGACGGAGCTAACAAATCTCTACATGGACTGATTTTGTCATCTGATTCAATAATTAAATAAGAAAATAATTAATCGTATACCTATCTTATAAAGTTATTGCACGATTTAGCATACACTGCAAAAATAATAGTACCTATAAAATGTTAATTCATATTATGTATGTATGTATATTCCACAAATGACAACAACCTTCAATGTTCTCATAAACAGTTTAGTCAAAAGTAAAGAGGGCCAAAACTAACTTAACAAATTCGTCAAAAATATCGGTTTTCAAAGCTATACGGCTTCATAAAAAATGGACATGTAATTGTGTTAAGACACTACGTCGGATGATTGTACGTCTTGGCGAGGAAATGTTTATTTATTAATTGACACTGGGAAGCGCCGCTGAGCGCCCCTTTCCCAAAATAGATTAGTCAGATTACACCAATCTCGCTAATAACGTTGGTGTTTTTGTTCAGTTTACTGAAGCTTCCCCTTCGCCCCTTTTCCTTAACGCTTACAAAAGTCTTCGTTTACACCGTACCTACTCTTATACATACCAAATAGAAACTATCTTGACCGTTTTACATTTTGGGAAGCCTGTATCAAATAGTATTTTAAAATGTCTACTTTTAAGGCGATAAATATTAACTATTAAACACCCTATAAGTTTAAACAAAATAGTATAATCTATTTTTTTATTTACAAATTATGAATTTATGTATTGTAGAGAAGAGTTCTATATTTAATATATTCATATTAAAGTACATCGATATTTGAAAATTGTAATGTCATTGTACACTGTTTTGCAGTTGTAAATAAGATGAAATTTTGTTGGTTTGTCCGCGTAAAATTATTGAATCTAACTTGTTATAAATATACAAAATACCCGTAGGATATTAAGAAAAACAAACTGGATCAATATCTACGAAGTAAAAGGACCTCACAAATATATTTAATGCAGTTAAGAGCATCTAAACTAACAATATCAAAATTCCATTTTAGTAATGATGTACTTCTAAATTGTGAATCAAACTAAATGAAAACTTTGCTCCAATTTATTGGGCAACAGAATTGAGCGTCGGTGTTAGAGGTTGTCTCTCTTAATGCCGCGAATCCTTTTCAAGAAAATATCTTTTATTTTTTCGCTGTAACAGACTTAGGCGACTTTACTGCTCGTCTTTCGGGCCTGTAAGGAAAGCCGCAAAGTGTCGTAATTATCCTGCTTTTCGGCGTAGTTTATAAAGGATTTAAAGATACTGACGCACTTCATCTTGTGAAAGGAAAAAAAGAAAAAAGACCTTGAAATCCGCAATTTTTTTCATTTATTTGGAAATGTAGTTAAGTAAAATGTTTTTCTTAGAGTTATTCATTTGAGCTTATTCTTTGAGGCTAGTAGCAAATTTTTCACTGTTTTTTGGTACCAATACTTTGTTACAATATTTAGATGAAATTAAAAAGAAAGCGGCTATATTGGAAGAAGATAGTATACATATATTTCATGTCTTGACGATCATGTTAGGTCGTCGGACCGATTGCTATGGATGACTTGAGACTGAAATATTGAACCATGGCGTCAAATTGGGATAGCGTTGTGTAAAAAGATGAAATCCCTTATTTAATAAAAGGTGGGCCGCGTTTAGAAGTATTTTTCTTATAAACAATACAAGCTACAATACAGCATTGCGGTTTAGCCGACGGATACTGAAAATCTGTCTACAATGCTGTCAATTTTCAGTTAATTCTGTTCTTGCCACTATTAAATATCATCCTTGCCAAATAAATATTATACAGAGATGCAAAACATATATAAATAATATTAATACGTAACCCACGTTTAAAGAATATTTTTCATTACTTATTGCAGAACAATTGTATTTAATAATGTGTTAATTGTAAATATTCACAACAGTACATTTATCGTATTTCATTCGTGTTTGAATTTCAATTAATACACATATTTTCAGACAATTGCAATTTAAAACAAAGACCTGATTTATTTATTATTTGTATCTGAATAATACAATATAAATTGTATTAATGATATTCTTAAAATATTTTATATCAACTTTTACTCCAATCCAAAAATATACAAATAATACATATATATTTTCCAACTTAAAGTTTTCTTCTTTTTCTTTTAATGTAATATACCATAAATATGTAGATGTAGGTCACAACATAATAATGTCTAGATACCGTATAAACATACTCTTGTATCCGAGAGAGGTGTGCACCGATGCGTGGAGCAGTGGGGCGGGAATCGAACCCCACATCCCGTGAAATTGCCAACACTCGTGCGAAACACCACACTCGCTAATTCACCTCAAATGAATATCATTAATTAGCCCTCTGATGTTCATGTCACCGTGTATAATGCACTTATATTACGATATACATCCTTTTTAACAATGGTTTAAGTAATAACTTAGAGTATTTAATGTTTAAAGGGAGCGTTGTTATATATTTGCGTACTCAAAAACGTTGTTTTGTTTTTGTTTGCAATGTTGGTATCACTACTATATTAGATAAATTGAGCTGTATATTCCAACACGTGTTTCAGTCAAATGTCATCCAACAGAAGGGCAGAAAAAGGAGGCTCAGTACATAGGTACTGGGCATAGGCCCAGCACCAACATTTTGTACTACACCTTTAAAATTCGATTTTATAGAATAGGCATAGAAATAAAATGACTAAGGCCCTTACAAATATCTATACATATAAATAAAATTGAAGTGTCTGTTTGTAAAGTGAAAATAAAAAAAAAATGTCCAACTACATATCGTTATATACAAGATACCTATGACGAAAATGACCTTAGATTTTTTTTTGTCTGTCTGTCTGTCTGTTTGTTCCGGCTAATCTCTGAAATGGCTTGACCGATTTTGACGGGACTTTTATTGTCAGGTAGCTGATATAATAAGGAGTAAATTAGGCTAAATTTATTTTAGAAAAATAAAGATTTTATTAAATTCCACGCGGACGAAGTCGCGGGTACAGCTAGTAGATAATAAAAAATACATCCATGAAATACACAAGTTTAATATTAAGTACATTTATTGTTAAATAATATGTACCTATCTTCATAGTTTACTATTTTTGTCGCTTTAAATTTTAAGAACACTGTACTTGGAAGACTAATCAGTTTCAAATGCCAAAAAAATTAACAGAGTAACGTTTGTATGACGGTCATATGATAATGACAACAAATCACGTAGAGTTAAAAGCAAACAAATGGTAAACGAGATAAGTAACTATTGTTGGTGACAATTATCCGAAGTAATAACAAATGAGTCAATGAAATAATTAATTAAGTAAAGATCTTCTACGGTTTACAGGCGCACGAATGCATTGTTGTCAAAAAATAAGAATATTTTTTGGCTTGTTACATTTAATTACCTTAGACATCTTAATATTATTAATTACAAGAATAAATGATTGTTGTGTATATTATGAAAACATATCCCAAACAAAGCGTTAAATAGATATTTTTAAATTTTTATTTCTAATTCCAAATTTCACCACGCGTCGATAGATTTTACAGGAACTGCTACTATATTATAATCTTGTTAGACTTTTTTTGTTATAAAAGTGAGGGATCTTAGGAAAGTTTTACCGAAATTTATCTATTACAAATAATAAATATTAAGAAGTCCATATACAAACATACATTATACGAGGTTTTATTATTCGAGATTTTGTGAAATAAATAATCATGGGTGAAATAACTTTCTTACTAACTATAGACCATCCCACGATTTTCCAATTTTATGCGAATTAAATTCTATTTACTGTCAGCCGTCCAGATTACTTATGGTTAAAGTAGATGTATAGCTATTAAAGATTTACATATATATATACATAAACTCACGTCTTTTTCCCAGAAGGAGTAGCTAGAGGGGCAACCAGGACAAGTTCTGGCTCATGATGCGATAGGGAGCGAGCCTATCGCCATATCGGTCGCAAATTAATAGCTCCGGGTTGATAATAATTATGAATTGAAATATCCAATATCACCTTTGTCCATCCTTGGATTTGAATCCCAGACCTCTGTGCTGTAGTCGTACCGTAGTATAATACAACAAAGTCATCGAGGCAGTCAAATTATAATTTTGCAGCTAATCTTAAGAACACACCAGTTTCCGATTCGGATCACCTTTGTACCCTTTTTTATTGCTATGAATGGCGAGACGAGCATGCCATTTGCCTGATAGTACGCTCAAGGACAGTAGAACCCTGTGGTAGAACCAAACAACACCATGAATTACAAAGCAATGCTTGGCATACCACTGAATTACCACCATCCTGAGACATACGATGTTAAGTCTCATTATGGCCAGTAGTTACTCTGGCTACAATGTCCTTTAAACCAGAACAACAGAGCATTTACACTGCTGCTTGGTAACATAAATATACATCACAACCTGCCCTGGCAGCCTCTCACATTAAAAAACCTAACACCAGTAAATTCTATACCCATATTCGTCTAATTATAAAAATTAAGCGCTGTAAAATCTAAACGAAGTTAACGAACAAATAAATACTGAAACTATTCAGTGTGTATTAGATTAACAAGATCCCTTTGTGCGAACAGCGGTGTCGGGTTGTGAAACTAACCAAGTTTCGTCGTCCCTAAGTTACATTTGTAATCGGGGTCCGTCTCACAGAACTTATTTGTGTGTACAAATACCTACTTAACTGCTATAAGTCTATAACAAAGACATATTTGGGAATAATCCTCTTATGCCGTACCGAATGCCAATTGTGTTGTATATTAATATTCAGTTGAATAAGTAATGCTATAGCTATTGTTTGACCTCGGTTCAAGTCTAAAGCAAAATCGACAAAAAAAAACAGAGGAAGATGTTGATGACAGCTTTTTTCCACTTACTGATCAAAATAATTAATTTAATATCTAATATATGGTAATGTTGTGTATACTTACAGTTAATAAATATTATGTTTTAAATCTGAGTGGTTACCGTGGTTTTTATTGCGTACATGGTTAATTTAATGAAATATAGTTATTTCATTTCACATCAGCGATACCAACCCAAATACAAAAAGTAAATCTATTACAAAGATTTGAAAGAATCAATACCCATACCAACAGTATCTATATTATGCAAATCACTACAATTCTCGGTGATTATTGATACATTTTATGGACAAAATTTTATTAAATCCGTTTTGCACTATACTGAAACACAATTAATAAATTACGCAATAAAAATAATATTTATACGTAATAAAACTTTATCGCATGAACTATTGTGGGCCAATCAAAAGAAATTTTAATGCGTATTAATTTCATAGCGCAGTTGATAAATAAAACAGAGATTTAATTATTTTTTCCTCCAATAATTAATCTTCGGAGCATCGATTTTAAGCGACATTTACCACTGTGTTATAAAGGTATTACATTATTTTGGCTCAATTGATTTGGCCGCCGATCTTTATTATCACACATAGGATAAGAAAATAAAATACAGGGTATATCAAGATTGCTACCGAAAACGAAGCCAGGTAGCTTTAGTGACTACAAGCAACTAAAAATTTCGCAAAGAAACGCGTAAATTATTTTTGTGCTTTTTTAAGTTTAATCGTGTTTGAGTGCTAAATCCATAGTTTTTGCTAAATTAATAATTTATTCTTGCGTACTTTATCATCTTTAAAAAAGATGGTGCATACTATAATTTTAGAAAAAAAATATTTATTTACCACAACATTTTTTTTTTGCGTTTGAGAGAGAGCGGGCGGTCACCTCTTAGATACTCTTTTAAGGACCAGTAGCTCTTTAAATTACATATTCAGATAATATTTTCTTTTGATATAATAAATTTTACAAGGTCAAGATTATAGTTCAAACATATCAATTTGTCAATTCATTAAGGATTTAATATTTAATAATGTATCAAATAACAAATAACAATCAAATTATTAAATAATTTATTCCACCTTTTCAAGAATCGATGGCAATACAAAATATGTGACTTTATCCAAAAACTGAATCTTCCTTTATTGAAAAATAACATAAAAAAAACTTGAGAGGTGTCAAGGGACACCCGAATCGAACGAAGTTTCTTTTCCATTAATTAGTGAAGGAATTGTAATAAAATTTTAGTTCTTTAAAGTTATAAAAATAATACCTTCCATTATTAACAAATGTAATGTTATATAAACTTAATCAGTAAGCTAAATTTTAGTAATAATTGGCAAAGATACATAGTCAAATGAAGGGTTGATGATTGACAGCAGGATAACAAACTAAAATTGTAAATAATAATAAATTTATTAAGGAGGATCGAAAATCAATGTATTACGGTTTTATTATGTAATTTTAATTATATGTTACCATCAAAAGAATCATTTGGGTATCACCATCATTATGTTTTTTTTTTCACATATTTATGCAATTTATGTTTCTTTTGTACCAATTTGACTTATGACATTTGATGAAAATTAGAAATTGTCGCAACGTTTCCCACTTAAATTTGGGCTTCAGCGTATTCTTAATTTTTACTATAGCCTTTAAAATATTAATATGTATTTGAATATTTTATTGCCTCTATTAGAGTTAAATAAAATGTATGACATCATTTTCAAGTAAAGAAATAAAAAACGATTGTCAAATGTTTTAAAAATGGGTAATTTCACGTGGTGGGTAATTGTTGATATTTCTACAAAGCTGCCATCATTTGGTAAGATAGCCGTAGATTTAAGTCTTTTAGAAAAAAATACTGGTTAAAAAGTAAAAGACCCAACTATGAAAGTAAGAATAATTGATAATGAGTTTAAGATAAGAAAAATGGACCGAAATATATTCATATTTTTACTGTTACAAAGAGTGGTGTTCTCGGTGCTTCCAACAATTATTTATCCTCAAGAAAACTAACTTTATATTAACGCGTGCTTTTAGCTGTTTTCAACTATTATTTATTTATTATTTATTTTTTATAGTATTATAATATAACAGCAGCATATAAGTATATTTTTGCCCCTTTTTTACTACAATTTAAACAGAGCGTGAAACATTCGAAAATATTAACATAATATTTCATATCTACTCAGTGAGAAATATACCTCATATATGTTACTTTCTATGTAAAATGTAATAATAACTTTGTATAGTAAAATTAGACGTTAAGCTTTACCCACAGCGTGTTTTACATCGATGGATTCAGAATTAAAAATATGTTGACTTTCTATGTATTATATATTTTTCAATATGAAATATTTGTACATTTTAAAAACGGGTTGAACGAATTAACTCTCGTACATTAAGTAATGGTTTAATGCCAGTTTTCTTTGCTTTTGTGTGACAAATAATGTTCACAGCTGACCACATGACAATAGAAAATTTTATTAAATGTATTAATTACACTGACCTGTACCCATTCTCCGGACTGCCACGGTCGGCGCCCGACTTTTTTCCCAAAACGTCGACAGCTCGACTGCTCAATCACTTCTTTTACAAACAAATATCACTACCGATTTACATACGAAACATTCCCGAACCGCCAAATAAAATCACATTTAAATTAATTCATCAAATATAAATATACTCATTATTTAATTTCACTATGGTCATCATTGAAGCCACTGTACGAAACTTTGTATGACTTTTGTTGATGACTTCGCCACCGAAACGCGGCTTTCGACAGACTGCTCTGATAATTGTGATCTTTCGAGCTTCAGAGATCGCGAGTCACATCATCCCCTGATTACATCGAGTCCCACCCCTCGAGCGAGAGGGAGATAGCGGGGCGCGGCGCGTGCGAGCTGGACGGCATGCATCCATCTTGTGTGCCGGTCCACAGGCTATGTTGTCAGGGCGCCGGTGGCTGCGACCTGACCGAATTACTTACAAACATAATGGGTGCGTTACTCCATAAAGCGATATTACACAACATTAAACACCCATTATTATCAGCCACCACACATCTCATAATATTTATTTTAGCTATGTTTACATTCAATATATATTTTTATAGAACCTACAGAGTGTGAGTGTCGTATGACTGTAAGTTACTTGTGTGTCTTAAAAGTTGTTTTGTTACATTTTGTGTTTCAAATGGTCACTTTCATTTTGTTGAGTAAAACATTAATTTAACAGAATGGCAGCGTAAGAAACTCAAATAGAGTTCTTGTGAGACAGTAAGGTAAACATTAAAATGTCAAGTTAGATTACAGAGGAGAGGGATCCTAATTGTCTGGGCGGCGGGCGGGCCAATCACAGGCGGCGAGGCGAAGGGGCGGCGCGTGCCGTCTGAATAAACCGAGCTACGAAGCGAGCACGAGCCACGTGCTACGTGCTACGAGCTACGCGGACAATGTAATGGAGACCGACCTACACCACTACAGTCTTAGCTTTACATCGATTTAGCGTCACGATTCACGCTACGTTACACTAAGTTGCAGTTATTTTTTTTAATATATTGGAGTCATAATTGTAAACCGATGATATGTTTAAAAGTATATTTATTAATAACAATATTATATTTAAGTACTAAAAGACAAATGTTCTTTTTTTCTCCTATAAGGAAATTAATTATTTTATATCTCTCAAAATTTTCGGTTTTCATAATTGGTCCTACTGGTCATTTCGCTCGCAGTACATTCTGATTAAACAATGACATAAACGTTACTTGTATAATTGGCAAGGTTGGAGGAAAAGAGCGTTAATAATTATGCACTCGAATCAAAATAAAATGTGAGATGAAGATTTGTAGGGATTCATAATAATACATATTGTCATAAGAGGCTTATAACACTATCTCCTTTTTTATAAACATAATATATCATTAATGTATTCAAATTATTTTCTTTCATAATTGTTGTTACATGACTAGATTTTTCAAAAACCTTATAATAATATTATTAAATTGTTGACTGCATTTTGATAGTAATTTAATATGATGGTAGTATATGTACAGTAACAATTGTTTTACTAATATACGGATATTTACTATATTAAATCATAAATACATTTCATCGGATTCAACAGATAAAACTATAACATAATTAAACTCTTCTCTTGAAATAAAATAATTTGTAAGTGATTTTTTATATTTGATTTATTCTTTTTATTCTTTCAACACACATACACTACGTTGGTAGGCGTGTTGAAGAAAAATTACTTGTAATATTTTATTCATAAAGTTGATTAGTTTTATTTATTATTGATCTAGTGGGTGCAAGCATAGGCTGTAGACCGTGAAGTCTAGACTTCGAAACGGGGTCCAATCTGTATAAATTGTTCGATTTCCAAACAATAATTTTACGGATGACGATATCATACCGTCGTTCACATACAATTTCTGATAGAGAAATCGGAATCAATATGATACTGTTCCATAATGTAACCTACAGTCGCTCTCAATGTGGACTCAATCAATACGACACTAGTAGCCATAAACAAAAAAGTTTATAAAATATAAAAATAGCAGTTTATCCCCAAATCCGCGGTGATTAGGTGAAGCATGTTGTTTCAAGGCGGGTGTCCCGACGCCGGGACTCGGGACAAGAGGGATAGAGCCCTAATCCCGCCAATACAAGTACTGGTGCATCCACACGGCACACGCCACACGCGTGGCCAAACCACCGTTCACACTTCATGCTAGTCAACTGTTTTTGTCCAGTAGTTTTGGTGATTATCAATGTTTTTGGGATTCATCATTTGTTTAATTTTTATAAACTTTCTAAATCATGTACTTTTTATTATAATGTTTTCCATGACAATCCTGCGTATGTGTAAGAATTAAAGGCATGCGGAGACCTCGTACTAGGTCAGTGTAGTTAGGTGTACGGCACTTCAAGATTAAGGTGGTTCATTCCTAGCAATAAACAATCTACTGTATTTATACACTATAAACACATTGTGATATATAACACACTGTGATTAATTATTACTATTAAACATTAATAAACTTAGAAAGTCCTCTGTATTTGGCTCATTTTGGAGAATGGAGAAGGAAAGTTATGTTTACAGATTACTGGAGGTATTAAAATCATCCTATTTGATGAAGAATTTTATAATCAAATATATATGTATGTCAAAGATATATTGTTTGTACAGATACTTTTTTCGTACCCGTGAGAATTTCTCACGAAATTGTTTTTACAAAAAATAAATAACATTCAAATCAAATACCATTCAATGAAAAGAAACATTTTAACCCATTGCCATTATTTTGATACACATTTTGTGCCAAAAAAAATATGGTACATGCCATAGATTAAAAGATATAAAGGGGTAACTCGACAACGTTAAAATGAAGAGCACTTGAAAATTTTAAAATTAAACAATGCGCGCGTGACCACCCTTCAAAGCGTGATTTTATATGTAAATACTGCGCTATAGAAATGAATTAAAGTAGGCTAGTAGATTAAAAATAAATAGACGTTGAATTTAAACATAATTTTTGTTAAGTTTTGAGATAGTTATTTCGCAAAGAAATGTTTAGGAATAACAAAGATGTCGTTCTCAGAAACTAGGTACTACATTTTGCTGGAAACTACAATATGAAAAAAGCGTTGCTGTAATTTAGTTGACTATTATTATATTAAAAAACCTAGTGTTCATTCGACATTTAAAAAAAAATTAAAAAATTCTTGAAAAACAGTTTTTTTAAATGCGTAATTATAGCACGGCTGTCTGTACAAACTGTATACGTGATGAGGCACCTTTCTTGTTAAATTGGACTAAAACTTCACACGAAGTATCTCTTATCTCAATCTCAGGTTTAAAAATGGAACATCAAAGTTCTGAGCACTCTAATTTGCAATTTAATCGATCACTAACTGTAAGCGTTTAGTCTACTCATGCGTATACAAAACACATGCTCTCAAAAGATAATCTTGTAATTATATCAATCAAAGTACGAGGTATGACACGGTTCATTAGGCCCACATTTCGCAGCCCACACCATTATCTTACTGAATACTGAGTGTAGTGGTAGATGTACTGTCACCGTTCGAATGACAACTCATTCAATATCACACTTCACCCTTCACTGAGCATCATTAAGGGTTCACCTGGCTGCATACTTGGCTGCGTTTTGGATGAGTTATTTTGTTATCAACAATTATTTTGCAATGATGTTTTAGTGAAAAGTGTTTATGGAGTTTTCAATATTTAAATACACATAAGTGTAAAGTGAATAATATGGAAAACGGTATCAGTAAAAAGTATTCAGTAAATTGAAATACAAAAATCTAAACTGAAATATTGATTTGGCCTATCTGTTGAAATAAAGATCTTATTCTATTCGCAAAAGAAAAAATAACAAAATACATTAGTTTCATACCTTGCAGAGTATGTTAGGATTCCTTTACAGTTGCTCCTGTGTAATAGCAATCGTTATCGATGGGATTTTGTGGATGACTTCAAACCTCCAAGACAAACTTGTCGATACCACCTAAGATAGGTAGGAAAAAAAATGAAACAACAAATACCTGCATTACTTAATATTTTATTACCAAACTCTCAGTAACACCGATGATGATAATTGTATCATAATTAAATTGGAGGTAGGCTTTTGAATCATAGTTTTAATTATTATTAGTTTTAATTAGGTAATCATGCTATCAATCCTCATTAGACTGAAGGAAGTTCCGCGTCCATCAAAACATAATCGAAATATAGTCTAATATTTATGGGTAATTTTCCACCAATGTTCACGTTGAAATATACCAATATTATGACATACTTGTATTGCATACGCCGTATCCACACTGAGTGGAGTTTAGTGGTTTGATGTGGTGCTTTTAGGTGTGCGACGGTACGCACCTGTAAGCGGCGCGGCGCGGTGCGGCGCGGTGGTGACAAATGAGCAGCAACAGTAAAAATCGCGCCTCTCTCGCTGCTTTTGGCTGAATTAATTCGTCTCACGGTCTCTTAGCGTCACCCCGCTGCGGCTTAGCAATCGCACAGACCAGACGACGTGTAAATTACATTCAAATGTGTTAAAGTAAAATATTAGGTTAAAATTACGTTTAATATACTTATCTATATAAAAAAGTAAAGGTACTTTTATATCTTTTAATTTGGTGGTTGCAAAAAATAATTTTATGATTACATTAATTTTATAATAAAAATATTCAAATTTATAATGTTGTCGGTGAGATTTTTTATACTTACCGAAGTATTTTTTTTAAATCGAGATATTTATTATGACTATTATGGAGTTAAAATATATAATGCTTTTTAGTTAAATGTATCGTATCGTAGTGTGGTAAGCCCTGTCTAGTCGTTATTAGCGTGGCATCAGGCAGAGGCGACGCGGCACTTAGCTGCTCGCCCGCGGCGCTCTGATTTATGTGTCGGCTACATCCAGTTGTGACAATTTATTTCAATTAACGCTCAACTACGCCTCCAGCGCTCTCCTCTCTTGCCACATTACGTTTTTACACAGTATTCACACAACTATATACAGTGAAATTTCAATCTGACGGTCGAATAATTCACCCTCAAAGGAGACAGATTGCCAATGTTTATAAATTACATCTCCTTCGCAGACAGACGGTTCAAAATAAACATCGGCTTAATTAATGCGAGCCCAAAAGGAACGCGGACGTTGTAAAAACAAAAGATTTTTCAAACTTGCCAATGGCGCGCTAAACGGTTTGCTCAGTGAATCCCAATCATTGGAGAGAATTCATTTGTTCGCTAAAAGCGTGACAACTCTAAAATCCGTGTCGAAATCGAGGACAGTATACAAACACGAAGCGACGGCTGGCGAAAAAGTCCTTTTAAAAATGTTGCGGCACGTACGGTGGGAAGGCACCCATTACTGTGAAGTGGCGATTGTTGGTTTTAAGATTTAGCTCCGAACGCACCCACGGAAACTTCGCACGAGCGCACGAGCGCGCCGCCCACACACAATCACTTCTTTGTATACGTACATGAACTTAACGTAGTTTAAATGAGATATTAAACCCGTCGTCTGTATGAAAAATTTCAAATGATAAAAGAATTGACAAATACCTCTTTTGAACGCGACAGACAAGTAGAAACTACACTTTAAATACAACTACCTGACACTCCATACTCTCAGAAAAACTAAGCAATTGGTTTTGCGATGTTTTTTATTTGTGATTAATGATAAAATAATAAGGACTTCTGCATTGTATTTCTTCTTCAAGATGTCATGTCGTGTAATACTTTATGCATGTTTTCTTTAGCATTTTGCAATCACGGTGAATGGCTCATCAATTAAAAATCATGTGAACTATAAAAATATTATAACATTTAAATATGAGTAGTTATTTAAATTTAAAAATACTTACTTTTAACGTCTCTCATTATTTTTTATTGTACTTTGATAGAACTAAAAATAATTGAACATCGAATAATATGGCACTCTAAATATCTTTATTTGAATACAGATACATATGAATACAGCTAAAATATTTAACAACAATAGGGTATTAGCTCAAATTTTTTTCATTGTTTTTATCAAAAGGTATTAATATCAACAATGTAGCAAACAGAGAATTTTATTAATCCATTCATAATTCAACAAGGTAGGACCGGTTAAAATCTTGTAGTGGCAGTAAAAGAAAAGGACTGCAGATCCAAATTAGTGACGTCACTAGTCTTAATATGCATTACAGTATGCAGGTGAGAATGTGAGGGTAAGATGTCCTCTCTACGCTTCCAATCTTTATTATAAAATACTAATATTTGCTTAATGTTACAAACTACTTTAATACTATTTTGACAGAATTGTTTTATTTGAATAGTATTCCTGTTTGTACGCAAAATCATAAAAACCCTGATTACTACACCGTATCAAGCTTAACATGAAAGAAATTTCGTAAAGTTCCAATCCGATACCAAGACTAAACATTTGTATTGATCAGATAAATACGCGGATCGGTGGACACTTCATCTTTTGGTATATTAGCGAGGTTTCCAATGATTTTCTCGTAGGTGGTAATACCCCGCATGAAGGTGTCTATGTTGACTCTTTCATTCACAGAGTGCAGTAGGAGCGGCGTATTGGGCATGGGAGACAATCCGAACGCAGGAACACCTGCATTGCGGACGTGTCGCGCGTCTGTCGAACCCGGAGGCACGATGGGGAGAATAGGCATATTCCTGTAAATTCATAGGATTTTAATCATGTAAGTCCACATGCTAATTATCAATTTACTTGGCATATGCAGTAGGTATTTTACTTTTGGTAAATGTCACATAAAACCTTCACAATGTTTAATAGCCATTTATAGGCAGGTCCGGGTGGTAGTACTGTCTCACAGGAAATCGGCGTGAAGCGGTAGCTTCGTTGTTCCATTTCGTTCGGTCGAGATTGTCGGATGCCCAGTACCTCTCTCCTCTTCCCATTATTTTCCCTCCTGCTCCCCTCCTAATTTGATGGGTCGACAACAAATCTGTGATCCAAACACTTAGTATGTTCATTGGCCGCAATGGTCACTACCATCAGGTGACCTGTTTGCTCTTTTGCCAGACCTAAGCAATAACAGAAACATAGTTATGAAAAATCACTTACGAGCTAGATGCAGCTTTAGCGATAGCCGTCCAGTAAGGGTTTGTATCGCCAACCACAGTCGCCGGAGACTGCGGGTTCTTCAGTATGAATGACAACGTGATGTTGTCTCCAGCTTCAGATATCCATTGTCTCAGCTATTAAATAAAAAATATAAAAATCGTCACATTCAACAGTCACATACATAGTCCTGACCCCACACTAAGATCGAATCTCGTGTCGTGGGTATCAGGAACTACGAGAGACTTTTCAGTCTCACTAGCACCCAGACCCAAAAGAAATATTTGTGGGCCACACAAACATTTCTCTCGGTGCGGGGATCCAACCCGCAACCTCTAGTTTTACAGGCAGCGTCTAACAAACTGCGCCACGGACGCTGTCTAAATAAAGACGAATAGAATAGAAAAAAAGAATAAATTAAATTAATAACAAATATTAGGCATTATGCTAGTTACTTGCCTATTACATGTTTCCACATACTCATATATATTATGCACCAAAATTTATATGTTATGTATAAAGAAAGGTACCTGAGCTTCAAATTTGTCTTCATTGAGAGAAGTACACAAGCGTATGTCGAACGTCAGTGTAACAGCGCTTGGAATAATGTTGTTAGCCACACCGCCCTGCAATTATACAAATATAGGTAGATTTTGTGAAATATGCACTAGGTATGGACCTAGAGTTTGTAGGGCCCTGGGCTAACACGACTCAGGCTTACTAATTATTCAACTAATTGTTTTTGTGTCAAAAAACTATTTTCTAGAGTGATGTAGTTTAACAGTATAGGAAAAAATAGGGATATAAAGCGTTTAATCAATTTAATAAGATTTACCCCTTTATTTCTAATGATTAAACGCAGGTGTATAATATTGTTTATGAATAAGTATATTATAAACGTTAGGCCTAGGCTTCGATCAAATATACACTAGATACAACATGAGCTCTTAGAAAATGGCACCAAAAAAGAGTGCTTAAGCACTCTTTCGCCTTCAGTTACGCACCGACCGTTGCATCTAAAACGTCGTAAAACTTTAGACAATATTATTTGAAAAGCTACTTTAAGCTCCAGGAATAAGGTGGAATTTGTGTTAATATATTTGGAATATGTGATCTTTTTGTTTACTTTTTTTAATGTCATGCATCGGTGCCACTTTTTAACAGAACTTTTACAGGGAACTGTGTATCTAGTGTATATTTGATCGAAGGGCCTAGGGCTCTTTGTAATTACGGGGCCCGAGCAGCAGTACAAGTATTTTTTTATTCATTACTATTAGTGTTTAGTCTAAGTATTATTTGCTAAAAATCAAAACTAGCAGGACAAAGTGCTATGAACCTGATGGTAAGTGCTAGGTAATCCAAATAGAGTATCCATCAGCTAGAAATGGAAATCTTTCGCCGGTTAAGGCAGTTATGTCGGGTTGAGCCGATATAGACAGATGAACTCAAAACGCGATACAGTTGCATAAGTCACCGGATTGGTTTTCCGACGACGCTTTTGGTTACTATTTGGGTGGAAACTAATTTCTTACCATAGTGTAAATAATTCATGTATCAATAGTATGATTTTTTGGATTTGTACTAGAAACTCATTTGTATTGAATATGAAGTGAACATGTCGAGAAAGCAGTTTTTTCATAAAACATGTAAACATAATTAATGAATATACCCAACAGATAGGCATATACTACATAGTCCCGAGCCCACACTATGATCGAGTCTTATTTGGGTATCAGGAACGATGAGAGACGAAACAAACAGATATGATTCACACAAACATTGGTCCGGGTGTGCGAATGAAACTCGCAAACATAAATATTAGGAAAAAAGGGCAAAAAAATCCAAAAAACACCTACATTTAATTTATTTAGATTGAATGAAGTATAAACGCCTGCGTTGTCGATATCGGCAGTCGTCGACATTTCGTATTGTTCATCCCTGAATGCCAGCAGTCGATCGATTACGTTTTTGCACTGGAATAAAAAACTAAGATAAAAGATTATACAAATATTGCCATTTATAGGAGACATTGTAACATTATTAAATCAACAAAAGTACAGCGCGTAGGACTCAGTGTGGTATTAGACAGGATACTTTCTTATTTAGGTAATTTAGATATAAGTATTGGTGGCTCATTCTAAAATTTTTAGCCGAATGTAGTCGCACTAACTAATAACTTTCAATGTTGTATCATTAAATAATGTTTCTGTGGGATTCGTAAGAATCATTAATTGAAATATTATAATATACATAAAATTTCTGTAGTAGATATAAAATTACGAATTTGCTATTAATATTGCGTAATGTTTACCTTGCCGGTCGCCGTGTCATTTGTTTTGGGGAAAGTAGAACCATGAGCAGCAACACCGAAACATGTGACTTCAATTTCTGGGTACATATAATATGCCATACTTATTATCAACTATCTCGACAAATATAACAGAGACGGGGTACAAATTGCTCTCAATAAAGAGATGTGTAAGAACACACCATTTCTAAGCTCTTTCTTAGGGGAGTCCTTTGCCCAGCGGTGGAATCTTCTAGACAAATTTTTATGTATTAATAGAATTTTATTATTATTTTTAATTTAGATGGTTTTAAATTGCTACAACAGTGACTAAAATGCCACTAGTGAGTACTTATGACCGTGTTATATCAGTCCACACATTTCTGAGCGGATGGAAATATCATCTCACTACATATAAACAAAAAATATATTATAGTGGAAAATACAATTTTTTTTTTAATTATAATTGTGACAAAACATTATCATCTGCCGAACATTGAATTTCGGTAAAATTTTGAACAGAATATTCAGACATTCACGTTAAAAAATATACTTACGCCACACAACCTTATCTTGGTAAAATACTGGAACTATGGGTATATCATATGAGGTGCCTTCATCGAGAGCAAATCCTACATTCATTTTCGCAAATTCCTCCGACGCCAAAAACGGAATCATACCCCACTCCGCGCCTGTTTCTTCATCTGTGAACAAAGAGACAACTTTAATACCCTGCCGTAGATGTGCAAAATACTTGTTACTGTTTTATTGGTAGTAAGTACCATACAACATTCCGCCAACCAGTAGTGTAAATGCACAGTGCATTTCCGTTCCGGTTTAAAGGACATTGTAGCCAGAGTAACTACCGAACATAATAAGGCCTAACGTCTTTTGTCTTCGGATGGCGAGCGCAATGGAATACGCCGGTACGATACTACTTCTAATTTAGGCCGCACCGCAATGTCTATTTCTCCCGTCAAACAGCAGTGTAAATGCTCTGTTGTATTTCGGATTGAAGAGCATTTTAGCCAGAGTATCTACTGGACATATTGCGACTTAATATTTTATATCTCAGGATGCCGAGTGCAGTGGAATGCCAAGCATTGCTTTGTAATTCAAGGTGTTGTTTGGTTTTGCTACTGTTTATGAGCGGTCGTATCGCTTACCATCAGGCGAGCGGTATGCTCGTCTCGCTATTCATCTCAATAATAAAAAAGTGTGTCTGCACCCGAGCGGAGCCTTGCCGGACCGCTAGTACAATAAATATTAAGTATTTATTAAACTAAACTCCCTCTTACCTGGCATTAGCGTCATGTACACATCTCGAAGCAAAGTGACGTTGTCTGCTTTAAGACGACGCAGGGCTTCGAAGTACTGGATGGAAACTGACTTCATGTCTTGGGTTCCACGGCCGTAGATGACACCATTCTCATCGATGTGAGCGGAAAATGGCGGGAATGACCATCCGTCCTGGTGACTCAGAAGTTTATTAAGATATGTACATTTAATTTGTATTTTTATGGAGTTTTTAGTAACGGATTATACTTATTCAAGTACACGTAGTAATGGTGAAGAAAAACATCGTGTGGAAACTTGCATACCATACCAAATTGTAAGAATTTCTTAGAAATGTAAAGTCCGCCAACCCGATATAGGCCAGTGTGGTGGACTATATTATGGCCTAACCGCTCTCAATCATTCGATTGTAGATGAGGCCCATGCCCTGCAGGACATATATGGGCTGATACAGTAAGTACACGTAGTAGAGAGTTTACATGGCATACAGAGTAGTTATTTGTAAGCGAAGAAATCTGAATCGACCGCCATAGCAAAATACCGAATTGAGAAGAAAAACATAATATGATAATATACATAGTGTAAGTAAAATGAATTACGAAAATATAATATACATTATTTATTTATTTATTCATTAAATGATATGTAATATATACAATAGCAACCTCTGGTTCTCCTATTCCCTATTCCTTGTCTAGGATCTTCACTAACACAGGTCCTCTGAGATTGCAGTGTCCCCGCGTTGTGGCAACAGTGCATAACAATAGTCCTTATATTGTGGTCAATCCTAGCGGTCCGTAAATACGATACCGTTCTTGGGGTATACTCCGATCAGTTCGGAACTATGCGAATGCGGGTACTGACGTTATTTCTCTTGGCCGACTAAACGACCTAAGACGTGCGCGATGTTACGATTGTGGATGTCTAGGTATGAGAGAGCTCCCGAGGGTGACTGACATGACCCGAACTGAGTTGACGTAAAACCCCAATTCCTCATTATATGTATAACGTATCTTCGTGTTTACGGTAATATAGATATGAGTAGTCACTCCGATAAATAACTTGTATTTTATTACCGAGTAATAAATAATAATAAAGTTTTAATTCAAATACAGGGTATATCAACACTGCTACTGAAAACGAAGCCGGGTCTTAGTTTAAGTGACTACGAACATAATGCAAACATAATTTCTCAAGGAAATGCGACCACTTTTTTGTGATTTTTTAAATGTTATCGTGTTTGGGTAGTAAATCCATAATTTTTGATAAAATAATAATTAAAACCCTTGCTTATCATATCGTTTTTTAAAATAAAAGGTTGTACACTATATTATTTTAGAAAAATCTTTATATTTACCACCAAAATACGATGATAGGAAAAAAATCGGTTATTTGAAAAAAAAAATGTTACATTGTCTTTGTAGCCACTAAAACTACCCGGCTTCTTTTTCGGTAGCAGTCTTAACATGCCCTGTTTGTTTACCTCTTCATCAGCAGGGACGACGTCGATGTGTGAGTTGAGCATGATGCTGCTAAGTGAAGAATCGGATCCAGCCCATCTGATCACCACCACAGGATACCCTTCGTGGAACTCATGGACGGTTACAGGCAAATCTACTGCCGCAGCCAATTTCTTCCAAAAATCTACGGCGAGTGCTAAAAAAGGATATTATTGTCAATAGTACTTAATTTCTTATTAGCAATGTACTTTTTGTATTACGATTGATTGAAACTTATGTTTTTGCGTATTATCCGCAAAAAATATATTTTGTTATCACTACATAGTACAAAACAAAGTCGCTTTCTCTGTCCCTATTTCCCTTTGTATGCTTAAATCTTTAAAACTACGCAACATATTTTGATGCGGTTTTTTTAATAGATAGAGTGATTCAAGAGAAAGGTTCATATTTATAATACGTACATATTATTGTACAGAAATCTATTTGTACCCGGGCGAAGCTGGGCCGGGCCGCTAGTAGGTAATCAAACATTTATATCTGCCATTGACATGGTGCGGCGCGACGCTTCATTGCATCTACAGGGGAGCATTCCTAAAATTAGTCGTCGCTCTCAATGATTTTCAAAATCCTTGCTTGTCAGAAAGTTGAGTAAAAGACAAAATCTATTACATTAAGTTAATTTCATATTTACTTTAGCGCGATTTTCATTGCCATATTGTTGATGCTTCAAATGTACTGAAGGGCCTATCCTTAGTTTTTAAATAAATGATTTCAGCTCCAATTTGATGTTGTCTTTTGTTTACAGTTAAAATGTTTTAAAAAAAACATCTCGTCACAAATTTTAAACATCAAAATCGAAGTTAACAGCCTTCTGTTATTAACATTGTGTGGTTTAAAAGACAATAAGTTTGATTATAATATAATTTTAAAAATATTTATTGCCGAGATAACACTTGACATATTAGTAGATATTAGCAAGGAACATAACATTTACATTTAGGTATAACATTTATCATTTTTACTGATGGTAGGTCTCTCATACGTGACAGGCCATCTGGGTAGGTACCACCGCAATACCTAGATCTCCAGCCAAACTGCAGTGTAAATGCACTGTTGTGTTTCGGTTTGAAGTACAATGTAGCCAGAATACTTACTGGACACATTAATACATAACATCTTGTCTCAGGATGGCGAGCGCAGTGGAGTACCAAGCATTGCTTTGCAATTCAAGGTGTTGTTTGGTTTTGCTACTTTCTATGAGCAGTCGTATCGCTTCCCATCAGGCGAACAGCATGCTAGTCTTATCACTCATTGCAATAAAAAAAAAGTTCCATGAAATGCCGCCGCAACTAAGTAAAATAGAGTTTAATCAACCTTGATGAAAAAAATAAAAAAACTTACTGAGATCATTGTTGGTGGTTGTGTTGATTCTAAGGTATTCTTGGAATAGTAGCACCGCGGGATCACTTCTATAGTCCAATGTCTTCACTTCATTCAGTGTCAGGCACAACATCAAAATGGCAATACACCACATTTTTACGCTAAAATATAAAAATACGCATTTAAATCGAATTGGTGTCTATTTCATTATCTCCAAAAATAAAATCAACACATATCTGAACAATAATCTATATTTTTTTTAGATTTGTATTGTTTAATTTGGTTAAATGGAAAAGTTTTTTAAAATACAATTATTTATACGCATACATATACAAAAAGGGTCTAAGCCTGCTACAAACTACTACGTAGCTCTAGCTATTTCTGTGCTGTGGCTTTCTCTACAGTCAAAAGTATAATTGAGAAAGGATAGGCCATAATTTATTATCCACCATGCTGGCCTCGTGCTGGTTGGCGGACTTTACACACCATAGATTTTGTTACAAACCGCTATGGTATACTGGTTTCCTCACTATGTTTGTTTGTTGTCACTGGGACTTGGTCTACTCTTCTATACTTGTGTATTTTATGAATTAAATACTTTCGCTAGTAACTACGTCTTTGACTATACAAGAGATTTCCTTCACCGTTATTGTTTGTGGTGGTTCACTATGAATATATACAAAACTCCGAAAAGTCAGAAGTGCGTCCTGAGATTTGAATTCGCGTCCACCGTGAATGTTGGCAGCCGCGTCTAGTCCATTACCGGGCCATCACGCACTACATTGATTAACTCATATTTCTGTTTATGTAGTATATTTGTTTATATTGTTGCTAGTATTCAGACACATCCAACAATGTTTAATTGATTTGTGAAAAAGTCGAACGTGTGCAATGAAACATTACATCACAAAAGGTTTATGAAACTATTTAATCAGTTACACATGCATTGAAACGTATAAACACTAGTCACGAACAATAAAATAAGTTGTTTAAATTTAAGTCCCATAAACTTAGATAATATTTGAATGAACATCATAAAACTAATCCACATGGGTAAAAAATATATAGTATGTATAAAGAATATTTATACTTACCATAAAATTTTAACACCTGTATGGCACGGCTACTGTGCTCAGATATATTGGATTAGAAACGCATACCTACCACATTAATGATATATTTCTTTATACCATAGATATACTATTATCTATACTATAATATTATAAAGCTGCAGAGTTTGTTTGTATGTTTGTTTGTTTGAACGCGCTAATCTCTGGAACTACTGGTCCGATTTGAATGATTATTTCAGTGTTGAGTAGTCCATTTATCGAGAAAGGCTATATGCTATATATCATCACGCTATGACCTATAGGAGGAAAACATTTGTGATATTTCTAGCAATAAATATGCTATTAATCCTGGGTCCTTCCGCCGCGGTGTGAAGAGGCACCTTAGCAGGCCGGCATAATTGTTTCCATTGGCATGGGACTGCCGTCCGATACCAATGGATACTCTGCCTGGGCTGCATTGGCACTTTCCATCAGGTGCAATGCCGCCACTATGCCAGGCCAGTTTAAAAAAAAAATACGAGTAAATTTTGTTCGTTTTTCGTGGTCCGGTTGGTCGATATTCTAAACTGATAGTCAGAATTAAATATTTTGTCCGCCATTTTAAAACGTGTATGCACCCGGGCGGAGCCGGGCCCGACCGCTAGTACTACATAAAGTTGCGCCTTTCTCCCAGAAGGCGTTGGCAGAGATTTCCCAGGAAACCTGAAAACCCAAGTTCGGCCTTGTGTATTTCGTTCCACGATGTTATAGGGGCAAGCCTATCGCCATATCGGGCACAAATTCCTTACTTTCAGCTGATCATGAATAGTAAAATCCAATATCACTTTGCCCGACCTGGGATTCGAATCCGAGACCACTTTGTTGTATCCCTACCATTGCACCACAGAGGCAGTCATATATACTACTATTCTAGAGAAAACGCAACAAACAATATGTATTACACACATATTGTTCGTCAAAAAATGAGTAGTAGCCACAGACCAAAGAATAGACTTAAAGTGAAATCATACTATAGTATTCAATCTTACGCATAGAGCAAAGAAGCGGCCATAGATACTAGAAGCGGCTAACTGGCCAATCAGGACAATGGAACATACAAGGTCACGTCTTAAGCGTACGACTGATAACGTGCACACAACAAAATAATCCATTGTTTAGATCGGTCTAAGGCGCGTTTCTCTAATATTTATGGCCGCTTCTTTACTCTATGCGTAAGACGGAATACTATAGTATGATTTCACCTTAAAGGTGAAATCATACTATCGTACGTACTAAATATGGCTACTAGCTATTTAAGCCAAACTAATATTAAATTTCTTAAAACTTACTATAAATTATTTTATCGATAAGGTATAATTTTCTTCGTTCAACCTGCATACAAATTAAAATTGTTGAATACGATTTGGACATTTCTAATTATTCACATGAGGTGTTGCTGGGAATCTAACTTAATAGCAATAAACACCACAGTTTTCACCAGTTGTTTCTCAGTTGTTTATAAATACTAGACTGGACGTAATTATAAGTAATTAGCTAAAAGTTCTTCTGTGCGTTTATTTACAAAATGGAAGAAAAACTAATACAGTATGTGCGTAATAGAGAAATTATTTATAATGTTAAATGCAAAGAATACAAATATGCTCACTTAAAGCAAGAAGTGTGGGAACAAATAGGTACTGAACTAAAGATAACCGGGTAATTTTTATGCAATCAAATATTGATGAATATAAGTTGTTGATGTTAAAATTTCAAAGAATACGCGCTGTTATTACGAATTATAATAAAAGTTTATCTTGTTATTTGTCTTCAAGTAGTCTCTTTTTCTGTTTTCTTTTAAATTGACACTGATAGTATTACTCCTATCAGTGGAATGAAATGTGATATTACTATCAGGACGTGTGCTCGAAACACGATCTTGCCTTCTTTGCAACTAACACATATTATACATAAATATTTCTAAGATGTGTACACTGCATTGTTGCGTAACTTTTTTCCACAATAAATTTATTCTAAATGTGTATGTTTGCGTAAAGAATATAATCAATCGTAGTATAATATAATTGATTGATGTGTGATTTAATATTAATTGAATCATTGATTTTGACAATAAAACCGTCTGTGTAAACCACAGGTTATCACAGACTCAGAACTGTTTATAATAAGCGCGAACTAGGAATGATTTCATTAAAAAACAAATAGTATTTATTTGTTTATGAAGAGATGATATAAAGAGTACATAAAAATCCTTCCATTACTAAAAGCTTAGTCATTGGCAGAAGAGAAAACCGTTTTTTGTCATTGGAAATAAAGAAATGAAAACGTACGAGGGCCCTGAGACGATCCGTACGACCCGTATCAGTCGCGCTCTTTACCATAGATTTGTACTCTTTACTCTATGCGTAAGACGAAAACCTATAGTGTGATTTCAGTTTTATGCAATCACACCATCTTCTGTCTTATTTTGCTATCTCGTTTCTTTCAGTATATTAAATGTACTCCGTGCTCGTTTTACTTGATTCACGCATGCCTATTAAGTACTAGAACAAAGCGCACAGATTATGTTCGCAGTGTTAAGGCTATTTTAATATATAATATTGAACAACATTTAGGAAACCATGAACTAGATTAACTTTTTAATACGGCAACCTAATACAGTTAAATTAAGAATTAAATAAGTTTTAGTTTGACAATTTTTCAACTGTTATCGGTATGTAAATAACATATTTACTCACCTAGGTATTTGTACTCGTATCTGGCAGGTTCAGAGTTGCGCAGAAGATTAAATACATTTAATTAAAAAAATTTATTATTAAATATTATCCGAGTGCAATTTAAATAAGTAACTTATTTGCAATATGTCAATGTGAATATTATCTCTAATTTATTGTAACAAATGAGTGTATATATTTTTTATATTCCGGATTTTGCACCGTAAGAAGTAAGAACAAACGGGTGGTATAAAAATACCGTCGATGGTGGTTTTGTTTTAAACACTTTAATTTTTTTATCAGCCAAATGATATGTGGTGTACAATGAAGAATTTATTAATATTGCCATGCCGTTTTTATTTATTTATTTATGTACAGCCACGTCATATACATACATTAAAAATAATATAAATAAATCTTAATCTAATCAAATAATTCTGGTATATATGATATTCCTGCGTACACAACATTCCCTAAAGAAAGCTGATTCAAAAAATACAAGAATTTTACAATATTCATTAAATTTAAGTATTTATTTAACTCAGATTCTCCAACAGTATATACATTATTACAATGAATACTAACTTATACACGGTGCTTTCTGATATGTATATACGCATTAAAGGAGTACACAATCATTGCAAAAAAATACACACGCAAATAAAAGCAAAGAAAAATACACTGAACGTAAAAAATACAACTAATTAAGGATTTAAAAAGAGTTATACATCATATTATTGAAGGAGAAGCTAAATCTAATTAAATTAAAAGTAAATCAGTGAAACCCTAAAAGTATTAAATAATTAAACGGACAATACCTACAATGTATTGTCCGTATTTGCTCGATAAAAGTCTTTTGTAGGCCATTTTTCATTCACCTGTATACTTAACGAACCCATTCAACTACCTATAGGTATGCCATCCCATACAGCTTTCAATGATAAGTTATCGTCCATAATTTAAAAGCACTCCCGATAACTAATCTAATCAAAAGAATCGAATTAAAGATTTAATATTTTTTTTATGCGTAGTATAACAAACAAAATAACATTTTAGTCCAGCACTGTTTAAAATATTGATTTATTAACATAGTTGTTATTACGTCAAGTGAATACCTATCTGCATATTTTGAATAGTGTCGATAAAAAACATTCTTGTTTGTTACACGTCCATTCGTTTATTAGTGAAGACTGCTCTACATGCTTTAGGAGGAATTGGTGTGAATGATAAACGTGCGTGTGATCCGTACCATCAAATATCAGATAGTCTTACCTACAAACTTACTCATCCATCAAAAAGGACTATTGCCTCTCTCTTTAAGCGTATAATATGTTTATGTTTATACATATATGTATTTATTATATGGCTTTGAAATGGGAGGCCGCAGGTTCACTAACACTACAACCTGGCTTTGTTTTCTATACTAAGGAATAATTTAATTGTAGTTAGTAAACGTACGGCAGTTAGTAAACAACTTACGACAGTAGTCTTAGTACAAGAAGAGTTAAAATTTAAATAAACTATAAATAAAAATAATACACCTTTATATTATTATTAATGGGCCAGTATTATTAAATCTTAAACTAAGAACATTTGAGTTCATTTTCATCTTCTTGATGGTGGCGTTCCATTGGCAAATTACCCAAGCTCTTGATAACCACTTCGTAAATATTGATACCTTTAAGGAATGTTTCCACGTTCAAATATTCGTCTTTGGCGTGGATCCGTGATGTGGTGCCTGTTTTAGTAGAGAACCCCACGGCTGGGATGCCGAGGTTGCGCAATACCAGCATGTCGGATGTCGCTGGGCAAACGATTGGCTCGATTTGATAGCCCCTAAAAAGATATTACTTTTTTTAATAAACTCTTATAAACTAAACCTTAGTTATATCCTGCAGAATTATTAAAAGTTGTCAAGAGGAAAACAAAGAGAAAAATGATAATATTTTTGTTAATTCTCCATAATTCTGTCAAATAAGTATTGGCGGAATTTTGGGCTCAACGCAATATCACTTCTCAGCTATGTTATAGAATGATTTGGTCCATAAACTTAATACTAGTAGCTTGACTCTAAACAACTCTTCATGGATAAATTATAACTATTCTTAAAATATTTCTAAGTAGTCTACACGCCATATAAGTACAGGATAAATGATTGCAGAACATGAACATTGTTTCTCATTGTAAGGGCTGATGTTTATTACGCGATTACCACTTAGATTCACGCGAATGTTACAGATTAGAATAGAACGTTTTTTTACGGATTTTATCACGAATTTGGTATAATTTTGTTTTTTTTTTTTATTATTTTCCGCCATTTCGATTACATTAAATTAAGTCAGAACCCAAAAGATCAACTACCAGACCTCAAAACAAAGTGACCTCCTTCTGCAAAGAGCGCAAACAACTAACTTTTTAAATTAACTTTTTAATGTGAATAATTTTAAAATGATGATAGCTTTCGTAACATTCACTGAGAGGATGACTAAAACCTCAGTCCGCCCCGTGACCAATAAAGCTGCAAATTAATCGAAATGTCTGGAATACAAAATATTAAAACTAAACCAAATTCAAAATCCGAAAAAAAAAAATATTTTATTGTATGGTTTTTTAAATATAGAACTCACAATTCATTAACGCTCTGTTTCATAGCGACCCAGTAGGGATTAGAGTCATCTAGATGAGTCCTTCCAGAAACGTCTTCACGTCGTATGAAACCCAGCTCTGTGTCATTTCCAGCCTCTTTTAACCATTCCTTCACCTGAAAGGTTATGAGTAAACCGTAAGCACCGCCTACTCAAATATAACTTCATTTCGAATGTTTTTTATGTAACGTACTTTGCTATAATATTTTTAACAGGGTTTTATGTTAAATGTTGTTCATTATTTTGCGCTCCATAAGTCCAGGTGCAGTTTTAAATTGCAATGCAATTTGGCATACATTAATACTAAACTACTGGTACTCAATATTCGAAGATTTTAAAAAGAAGAAACTACATACATAAACTCACGTCTTTTTCCCAGAAGGGGTAGGTAGAGGTGCCAGGACACACACATTTTGCCTTGTATGTTCCGTCCCATGATGTGATAGGGAGAGAGCCTATCGCCATATCGGACACAAATTCCTGACTCCGGACTGATAATGAATAGAAAAATCCAATGTCACTTGTCCGACTCGTGATTCGGACCCGAGACCTCAGCTTTGTAAGCATACCGTAGTACAACTACGCCACCGAGACAGGCGAGAAAGTAAGTTTTTAAAAATCTTTTGATATAAGCTTTTTTTTTATTGCAATGAATGGCGAGACGAGCATGCCGTTCGCCTGATGGTAAGCGATACAACAGCTCATGAACAATACCAAAACCAAACAACATCTTGAATTACAAAGTAATGCTTGGCATTCCACTGCGCTCGCTATCCTGAGTCATAAGATGTAAAGTCTCGATATGTCCAGTAGCTACTCTGGCTACAATGTTCTTTAATTCCGAAACACAACAGTGCATTTAAACATTGCGGTGGTACCCACCCAGGCGGCCTCTCACATATGAGAGACCTATCACCAGTATTTATAACAGTTTCTTGGGATTGAAATTTATACCTGGCACGCCGTTCGGCACATAAATGGCATCTCTGCCCCGTGGATACCCCTCGGGAGGTACGGGTGTGATTTTGTGTGTAAGCGTGTGTTAGTTGTTTTATACATTGTAAATAAAAAAATACTTACTAAATCTTCTACATCGGATATCTTCGCGTGAGACGCAAGCCTCATATCGGCTACTACAGCCATTGTGGAAGGAATGATGTTCGGCGCATAGCCTCCCTGAAACATTAATATCATATTATATACATGATATTTAAGTAAGGATAAGACTGCTACCGAAAACGAAGCCGGGTGGTATTGACTTCAGACACAATGCAAATAAGAACTTTTCAAAAATAAGCGACGATTAGTTTTTTTTTTTACTAATCGTCGTATTTGGGTGGTCAGTAAGCTTTTTGTAAAATAATGGTGTACATCCTTTTATTTTTAAAGACGCTATGGTATGCAAGGGTTGAAATTATTATTTTAGCTAATACTATGGATTTACCACCAAAAACGATGATAATTAAAACATCACAAAAAAATTGTTGCGTTCGTTTGCAAAATTTTACACCAGATGCTACATCTAAAAAACGTAGTATAAGTATCACAACTTCGTCGCTTCGTAGAATTTCAACAATCTCTTCATACTAGCAAAGATATGAATTACAATAAAATCGACTGCAAAACGCCAGCCATTGTTAATATTTCGGATACATATCACTACATAGTATAAAACAAAGTTACTTTCTCTGTCCCTATGTCCTTTAAAATAATTTAATTTAATCTTTAAAACTACGCAACTGATTTTGATGCGGTTTTTTTAATAGATAGAGTGATTCAAGAGGAAGGTTTATATGTATAATACGTACATATTATTGTACAGAAACCTATTTGTACCCGGGCGAAGCTGGGCCGGGCCGCTAGTTATATTATATGTATTAGAAAAAGGATACTCACTTGTACAATGTTAATATTTAAACTTGTGTAAGCTCCGAAATCTGTGTTTCTTGCAGATTTCATAATTTTCGACTGCGTGCCTCTGTAATTTGATATGCTGTTTAACAATTTAACAACCTGTAACAACAATTGTATTTTGTGAACTTCATCGTCACTAAATAAGTTTTTTTTATAAGTTTTATTATTGTTTTATTTAATTATCTCATAGATCTTTTATGAAAGTGGTAGAGCCACCCTGTTGTCAGTCATGACTCATGACGCAGCATGCATAGGCGTACATAGGCAAGCCCGTCCGGGGCGATACCACAGTCTTACCGGAAATCAAAATGAAGTGACAGATTTGCTGTCGCGTTTTGTTCGGTGAGTGAGATTGCCAGATACCAAATACCAACCACTCTCTTACCACCCTTTATTTATTGTAATGAATGTCGAGACATGCATGCCGTTAGTTAATCTGGCTACAATGTCCTTCAATCCGAAACACAACAGTGCAGTGGCCACTCACCATCAGGTAATCTGTTTGCTCGTTTTCCGAACCTATGCAATAAAAATATGTCATAAACATAGGTGTACGTTCAGCAGTGTAGCAGACGGCATCTAATAGTTTTTTACTTTTTTTTCTAAGAACCCAGTTATTTAAAAATATGCTATTAAATGTGTCCTTTCTGCCCTTATTTACAATGTTGTATGCCAAAGTCACAATAAATCATAATTTAAATTAAAACATCTACGAGTTGTGGCAACATTATTTTTTTTCTCTTAACAATGGTCATAAACATGTGTATATATTAAGACATATACCAATCAGAACTGAAGTCAATGAATATTGTGTCACGGGTATCAATAACTAGGAGAGGAAATTGTGTTGCACAACAATCATACCCAATTTATGCCGAATAAACCAAGATTTGAAAGGTCTTTGATTAACCATTAGTATATTTTAACAAGTTGCCCACGACTTTACGTGAATCTTTATATTTATAAATTTTAACTTCTACCGGGAAATAGAACATGATTCGCACTACGCTCATATTACAGAAAAGTTCATCCTTAGTTTTTGTGTACAATAATGTGCAGACAATTAAGCTTAATGAATTGACCAGCAAATTGTCCTATGACATCCAACAGAAGATTCACGAAGTATATAAAATGGTTACCTTTTCAGCCGCTGTTTCGTCAGGCATTGTGAAACCGTGTCCACCTGCACCGTGAACAATGAACTGCATCTCTGCAACACAATCATTATCCATCAAAAGTAAGGTCTAAAACAAGGCAAACATTTATATCTGTATAATTTTGTCGATACTTGCTATAGAGAATTAAAATGAAATATATTTCAGATGTCTCATAGCCGGTAGTTTAATATAAAAATTAAGTTTTATTCTTATTATTGTTTTAGGACGTCCTGCTATTCTTATACCTAATTAGTTGGCGATATAAAGTCCTGGCGTCCGAATGTCAGCCAAGGTGACCCCTGAAAATCACCTTTGTGTTTTGGTACACACCACAGCTCAACATCATGCTGAGTGGTCACTTACAGTATACATCACAGCCACGACGTTCTATTTAGAGTAAATAGAGAGTGTGTGAGATGTACCTGATAGATCATTAATGTCGTTCTTATGTTATTCTTTTTTAGTGAAATAATTCAAATTAATAAAAAGAGATGTAGCTTTACAGACCCTCATCTACAGAATCTTCAGCAAGCTCACGCATCGGCAGAAACGCTACAGCAAATATTAATGTGGGTTTTCTACGAGATAGTTGTACATAGTTTCAACGAATTACAACAAGGACGGTAGGTCCTCGTTAATATTATTTACAATCATATGTTATCGCTCAAATGACTTACGCCAAGGCCTCCTGTCTTCGTAAGTTGCGTAAAGAGTGTCTTCAGTGGATGTCATCCCTTCATCTAAAGCAAATCCAACGTTCAACGACCGAAATGCTTCCGTATTAACAAAGGTTTTCATACCGCCATAGCCACCTGTTTCTTCATCTAGAAAAATAAATCGCAATATAATAATATATAAATCTGAAAAGTTTGTTTGTTTCTTTGTTTGATACCTCTAATATCAGGTTGTGTTGGACAGGTCATTTATCGAGGAATGCTATAGGCTATATATCATCACACTATGACCTATGGGAGGGAAGCAGTAGTGAAAAATCTAGCTAATACGACGAAATTTTATTGGTTTTTCGTGGTCCGATTGGTCTCAAAATCGATATCTAAGGGATCCTTTTGTCCGATATTTTAAATTGATAATCGGAATTGAACATTTTGGCCGCCATGTTAAAAAGTGTATCTGCACTCGGGCGGAGCCGGGCCGGACCGCTAGAATTTAATAAAGAACGTCAGCTAAAGCATTCCGCTCGCTCAAAACCAAACTCCAGTTTTTAGGAGAGATATGTAATTGATTATCTCTTACCACCATTTTAATGAATATGACCACGACAGACCCATATCTGATACACTAAGATGGTGTTTCGTATGTCTAATACTAACGGACAGACCCGGCTTCGCCCGGGTGCAGTTTGCCTTTTTGAGTGCATTCCACATCAGAAACATATACTCGCGTACTAACTGTTTTTTAATTAAACTCAACGTAAGTGCCGTTCACATCCTGCTTTTCCCGACCCGTCATGTTACATCTCTGATCCATATCATTCACCCTCTCACCATTATACTCTATCCCATCCCTTCCCTTTGAGTTTCCAAGAGTAGCAAATCTATATGAATGCATTGCTTATAACACGAGAACTGTATTTTTTTAAAGAAAGATGTCGTTGATATGTTAATACTGGGTATCAACTCCCAATATACCAAATTGATCCAGCCGTTTGAGCGTGAAGGGATAACAAAGACACAAACTTCCTGCTTTATAATATAAATAAGATAAAATAAGAAAATAAAATAAGAATTAATATTGCGTATCCATGTAAACGTATATAATAATTACTTAATTACTAATTAAACTTTTAATGACGGTCATAAAAATACAATAAATAACCAATTAACCTCGTAATGCATTGGTATACAATTTAATGTTTTTTACCTCAGTGATATAAAAAATTTAATTATTATACCTGGCATATAAGTGACATGCAGGGTTCGCAATAAAGTGACATTGTTTTGTTTGAACCTCCTGATAGCTTCCATGTACTGTATGCCAACATCTTTGGTATCCTGGGCTCCTCGGGCGTATATGTCACCGTTCTCATCCATTACCGCTGCGTACGGTGGGTGCGACCATTCAGTCTGGAATTCATATATTAACACTTAATATCTATAATTCACACCACATGTTATAATGACGTAATTTTTTTTAAAGGTACAATGTTAACGGAAATTTAATTAATTAGTAGAGTCTAAGACATTGTACGTAATTTTAGCTGATTAAATAAATTAATAACACCCAACAGTCACCTAAATAGTCTTGAAACTACTGTAACATTGAGTCTTCTGCCGTGAAAATCAGGAACTACGAGAGACTTTTCGTTCTCATAAACAACCAGACCCGAAATAATTATTTGTGGGCCGTACAAACATTTCTTGGTGCGGGGATCGAACCCACGTTCTCTCATTTCACACGTGGCCTCTAACCACCTGCGCCACGAAGGCTGTCTTAAAATCAATATCTAATATATAATTTAATAACCTAAAATTTTGTTTGTTTGTTACCGATAATCTCAGGAATTACTGGTCCGAATGGTTTTTTTTTTGTTGGATAGCCTATTTATTGAGATATAGGCTACATAACATCACGTTATGGCCAAAAGGATCGCAATAGTAATGAAAGTAACAAGACCACTAAAAAACGTAGAGAGAGTGCTGAAGGTGATTTTAAAACCCGTTTTAAGTGATCGATGTGTAAACATGCAACTGCTCTTAAATTTTTTGATCGAACAGTGACACTAATTGTCTGTGAAGGCCTAACATTTCTTCCAATTTATGCGTTTTGCGCAAACGCTACCTCAAATGTCCGGTCTCTTTAAGGGGAGATTTAGACTGGCCCATGGCTGGCCTGACTTAGACTGGATTTAGTTTGACCGCCAGTTCTCGCACCCTGCGATCTTTTTATGGGGTTATTTTAAATCCTTGGTATATACTAGTCTTCCAATAATTCAGAACGATCTAAAGAACAAGATTCGTGAATTTATCCCCATAATCAATACGGAAATACTGCACAAAGTAGACAAAAACAAATTTCGACTCTCCCAATGTATTTAGCAGAACTGTGGCCTACTTCTACATACAAATAAAAAAAAAGGAAAAAAGGCTTCCGCTGTGTATATTTTTATTGTATTACAATTTTATCCGTCGTACTTTTTGTTCAGTCATTATTTAAAATAAGGAAGTTACTGCGCCGCACCTTGAATAAAACAGAGCGCGAAATAATATCTTCCTGATGTGGACTGAAGTAAAGAAAGTATAAGATACTACGAGAGTATTTTCAGTCTAACAAACCGCCGGACTAATTTTTTGTGGGCCGCACAAATATTTGTTTCGTGGAGGTATCGAACCTGTTGCCTCATGGGTCACGGGCAGCGTTTATCCAACTGCGTCACTGAGGCTGACAAAATCGAGAGTAGGTACTATTAAGAATGGGTCCGAGTGCAATGTCCGATCTAAAGGATATTGGGTATCGTATATATAAGGGTGAATACCGCAGTGCAGTCATTCAGTTTTTTAAAATAAATAATTATCTGAGTCATTACTGACAACAGCGTGGTTCTACCACTTCCAGAAAATAATAAACTATTATCAAATAGGTATTCGTTATTTGTCTTTCAAGTAATATTGCAACAATCAAAACATAAAATGTCCATATATTTGAAGAATTCGCAATAAATTAACAGTAATAAATTATATCATGCATAATGCATTATAATTTTGATTACAATGATTGTGACGTAATATGAAAACGTATGAATGCGAACGTGAATTAGCTTCTATGTCTAATATACATTTAACCTTAACACCTTAACTCCTCAACCGAACATCATTAAATTTTACATGCACGTTGCCAAAGGTACATACAAGTAAAAGGATGTGTTATCATCATAAGGGATTGAAAGTTAACTTTTCATTTCACATCATTTTTTCCTGTAACCTAAATTGATTGACGAAACCTACGAGACAGCGAAGTCAGAGCAAACCTAGAGTTTAATAAAGCACTACATTAATAATTACCTCATCTGCAGGTACTACATCCATGTGAGAATTGAGCATAATACTGGGCAAGGTAGGGTCGGCACCCTCCATAGTTATCACTACCACAGGTTTGCCGTCAGGGGGTGAATACACAGCGACGGGCAAGTCTAACTCCCCGGCTTGCCGTACCCAGAAATCAATGGCATATTCTAGAAATAAAGAAAAAATATAATAAGTGACTTCGAGTGGCTTGTCTGTTGATTTAAATTCTAACGGATTTGTTCATGCACAGTTATAGACCTATCTCAGTTGACAAACGTTTTGTCCTTTTCGAACGACTATTGAATTAAATTTGAGCGAGGAAGACAAAACATTCGATAGCCGAAATAAGTTCTAAAACTGTTTATGAATAAGGCCGTAAGTGACGCCTATTTTAACAGTTATGACTAAGGGTCTCAACAGATTAGTTTTGGGTGAAGAACCATTCGCATATCGTGAATAGGCCAACACAATGTAGTTTTATTATTGACCGAAGGAGAGAGATTTCACCTAATCGATATCCTATTGGTCTTAAGACCGCCTTACGCTTCCCCTCGGTGATAGTAATTCGGATGCATTAAAATCTCGGATGAACCAGGATAAAAAATGTATTGAATCGTTCTTGTTATCCTTTTACTAACTGGAGAAATTCCGCGTAATTTATATTTTTGTGTTATTTTTAGGACTAAATGCTAAACTTCTCCTTGCTTTTTCACAAGTCAATGAGCCTTTGCGAAGCACAGATAATTTTGAAACTTACATAAGTGCTTAACCGGTCTATGTATCAAATTAATACAATGAAACCATGACATTAAATTATATAATACATTGTTACAATTTATACAAAAGTACGCAATGTTTAACCTATAAATAAACCTAATTATGTAAATATATTTTCACTGCCGCAATACAAATTCCGAAATCGTTTTACTCATCAGTTGATACCTAACACTTAATACAGTATTTTAGTTGAAGGCTATTTAAGGTAGATACATTTACAGGATCGGTCTATAAGATATTTATGTATATATACATATACAGGGTATATCAAGATTGCTACCGAAAACGAAGCCGTGTGGTAGTTTAAGCGACTTCAGACACATTGCAACAGAAAATGTTGCAAAAAAAGCGACGATTTTTTTTTCTTTATTTTTCTCCTATTGTCGTATTTGGATGGTAAAATCATTTTTTGCCTAAAATAATAGTGTATCCCTTTTATTTATAAAGACTCTAAGGTATAAAAGGGTTTAAATTATTATTTTAGCAAAAATTATGGATTTACCACCCAAAAATTATGATATTTAAAAAACATAATAAAAAATGGTCATGTTTCTTAGCGAAATTTTTAGTCGCATTGTGTTTGTAGTCACTAAAACTACCAGCCCGCTTCGTTTTCGGTAGCATTCTTGATATATCCAGTATATATATATGTATTTTATCTATGTATTATAATAATGTGTATATTCATAGTTACATGTGACTTATACATACATACATAAACTCACGCCTTTTTCCCAGAAGGGTAGGCAGAGGTGCCTGGACACCCACATTTCGCCTTGTATGTTCCGTCCCACGATGTGACTTTTATATTTTACTAGCGGTCGGACCCGGCTTCGCCCAGGTGCAGATAGCTTTTGAGTCCAGTATTGATTTGGCAACAACATATTATTTCGCGTACTAACTATATTTTCCCGCGCGCCGTCGACTATATTTCCCGTCCCATTATATTTATTTATATTATCATTTATTGTTAAATTTCTTTATATACAATATTTTATAATTGTGATATTGGTTCGTTGGTGGGAGAAGTGGAGGGAGGCGCCCGACGTGACGGCCGAATGGTAGCATGCGCGTGAGCTGCGCGCGGTACTGGACACTTGGACATTATTTTTTTAAAATAAATGTAGCCTAAGTTACTCCTTATTATATCAGCTACCTGACAAAAACAGTCCCGTCAAAATCGGTCCAGTAATTTCAGAGATTAGCCGGAACAAATAGACAGACAGACAAAAATTTTTTAAAGATCATTTTCGGCACGGGTATCGTATATATAACGATATGTAGTTGGACATTTTTTTTATTTTCGCTTTTAAAACAGACACTTCAATTTTATTTATATGTATGTATAGATAATATTTAGTTATTTCTATTACGCCTTAGACTGTCCTATCTTTGTATTATTTATATATCCTTCCCCTGGTTGCCTGTAAGAAGTTGCCTGTAAGGCCTGTAAGCCACCATTTGTTACTATTATTTTTATTGTGTCTTTTCTGTATAGTATCTCTCTACGTGCAAAAAGGATGAAATAAATTAATATTTGATGACACATTGCAGTCCTTGTGCCAAAATAAATATACACCATTTAATTACATTACTTAATTGATTTATCAACAGTCTACCTCTCGTTAATTATTTAATTACCATATAGAATAATGTATAGAAACGATAATATATTGTGTAGGTCATTGTTACTTATCATTACAAAAATGCGAAGGCGCCCTCATTGTCGCATTCTTCGCAAATATTAGCATCAATTGTTTTTAAAGTACAATAAATGGCAGTATATTAATATGACAATGGTAATTGTAATTGAAGGTTTTATTTTTCTATTCATTATTAGCCCGGGGTCAGGGATTTGTGTCCGATAGGTCGATAGGCTCGCTATCACATCATGGGATTGAAAATGCAAGGCGAAACGTGGGTGTTCTAGTTGCACCTGTGCCTACCACTTCTAGGAAAAAGGCGTGAGTTTATGTATGTATGTATTTGTAGTTCGCATTATTATCTATAAACTATTTTAGGAAGTTAAGTTACCTCGACAAGCTCTTTAGAAAATTATGAAAAATATTGATTTACCGGTTTTTGTTATTATAGGGTTAAAATAAGACAGGTGGCTGGTCGTGAATTTTTAAACCTTTAACTTTCAATGACATGTACTATGACCGTGTACAGTAGCACCATAATTCAATCGTTCGTAATCACTATATTTAGTTCAGAAAAACTAGTCCATTGTCAAAGTTAGGAGAAAACCGGCCTTGCCCTTCGGGCCTACTATTTATAGGGTCGATTCACGTCGTACTAAGGAATATAAAGGATATCATCTTTCGTTGCGCCTTCGGCAGTCATGTATAAATTAAACAGGATACTTACTTATATTTTCTTGTTGACTTGTATCAATTTTTAAATACTCTATAAATCTTTGCACTGCCGGATTTGTCAAATAATGATCGTAGCGGTTCTTCAAAGGACTTCCGAACACATTAACAGTTACAGAAAACATGAATAAAAACCACCTTAACTGCGCCATTATTTATGTGTTGTCGACTAATTACCTGTAAAGAATTTTAAAATAGGTTATTAATAGCATATCATATATTAAGTATTTATTAAATTCTTTGTTTTATATTATAAAGTAAAATCGGCTAATTCCCTTGAGAGAATATAAATACGAGTGTTATGCACAATAAAAAAGTAAGTAAGTATTTAAAAGTGAAAAAAAACAACTGCGTTTAATACCTGATATATCGAAATGCTACAATATAACAGCCAGACAGCAATATGTGCACAATTAACACCAACATTATCTTAATCAAATATACTCGTATATACATACATCCAGTTTAGTTTTTCCGACAAACGTGTTATGATAATGTGCTTTTCACCGGTAAATGTAAACATATTAAATGAAATTACCTTGGAATTCGCGCCAATATGAAAGATTCAATCAATGTGATAATGTGAAGTCTTACAATAATTTTATTGCTAATCTTTATAGCTTGTCAATATCAGTATGCGTTATTCCCGAAAATTACACGGGAGATATCTATCGTTGGCAAAGAATATAATTATGTTACGGCGTGAGCGATATTCGGAAGATAATTGTGACGGCACGGTTAGCGAAACTAAAATCATTTAAAAGAACCTTTTTTACGATTTTTAGTACTATCATAAGCGACTTTTTACGATTCTTTACACAATAAATTCTTATTAAATCAAACTGGCGCGTTTTGTAAACGGTGAAAACTCAAAGACACCTAACGTACAGTACGTACTCGTATCAACTGTAACAAGTTTAATATCGCACATGTCATGTAGGTATGCTCTTTTTTTATTGCAATGAATGGCGAGACGAGCATGCCAATCACCAGGTGGTAAGCGATACGACCTCTCATGAACAGTAGCAAAACCAAATATCACCATGAAGTACAAATAAATACTTGGCATTCCACTGCGCTCGCCCTCCTGACACATAAGTCTCAATATACTGTAGTTACTCTGGCCACAATGTCCTTCAAATCGAAACTCAACCGTGCATTTACACTGCTGTATAGCGGAAGAAATAGGCCGTGCGGTCGAACCAACCCAGGCGGCCTCTCATATATGAGAGACCATCATCTGTGATTCATATTACATACTTAGATATAAAATAATTCAAGCAGTCAAAGTAGCACAAAATATATTTTTTTATTGCTATGAATGGCAAGACGAGCATGCCGTTCGCCTGATGGTAAGCGATACGACCGCTCATGAACAGTAGCAAAACCAAACAACACCTTGAATTACAAAGCAATGCTTGGCATTCTACTGCGCTCGCCATCCTGAAACATAAGATGTTAAGTCTCAATATGTCCTGTAGTTACTCTGGCTACAATGCCCTTAAACCCGAAACACAACAGTGCGTTTACACTGCTGTTTGACGGGAGAAATAGACACTGCGGTGGTACCCACCCAGATGGCCTCTCACATATGAGAGACCTACCACCAGTAAATCAAAATTAGTAATCAGTAAAAGTAATATCCAAAATGATGGTTTCTTAAATTTTCGCGAATGTTAGACATTGAAATGTTTTTTTTTTATACATGTTATAAAAAAAAAACATTGTATCGCGGAATGTCCCACAGTCACAGTCCACCCCGTGACCACGAAAACTACAAAGTTATAGAAAAATCGGGAAGTAAAATATGTAAAAATGTATGAATCCAAAGTTACTGATGAAACGCGTTAACTTATATGGCTAAGATTAATGACGATTTACAAAATATCTTAGGCTGAGATGTATACAGTAGATAAACTCTGATATGTGTGATTTTAAATAGATATCATATGTTTTTAATCAACTAGAACTTGTGAATAACTGATGTACCAAGTACCTATGTACCTATAACAATTATCCCAGGCGAATATACATATTGACAACTATAATAAAGCAAGAGCCCGTGGCCGCCAGACTTTCGTCATTTTATAAAAGCTGAAAATTTGTTTGCGCATGCCACTGACATAGTCATCACACAATCAGCTATTATGAAGTTCCGATCGCGGTTGCTTTGGAAGTTATCAGCTTTAATGTGTCTGGCAAGATGAGAGAACCAAAAGTGTATGGATACCAAGGAAACATTTGTTGATAGTTGCGTTAATTAAGTTTCATTAAGGCAACTATTATGTTATTATTATTTATTTTTTTAACAATTTTTATTTTTCACTTTTCAAGTTCCATGAAGCGCTCCACTATGCCAAGGATAGAAAAAGGTGGCGCAGCATAATTCGGTCAAAGATTACTCCAGGTTCAGGGGATTACGACCCTCAGCAATGAGGAAAACGACGCGAGGAGGAGGAGGAGGAGTTGCTTTAATAATATAACATACAAAATTCAGCTTTTATACTACGTATATACCTGGCAAAATTACATATTATGAAATATGACGATATCTTAAAACTTTATTAAATTGTAATTTAAAAACAAAATTGTATGTACTAGTGTAATAATATATTTTGAGATCGTATTTCAGATTTTTCTTCTCACTCAAAACGATATTTTTAATTTTATATCAAAAATCCCGTCTTAACACGAGACATTCGATTCAATTTCACTGTTTTAATAAAAAAATTAATATGCCTAGACTGTGTTTTAAAGTCTGAACGAAATGATAAAAAAAATACAGTAAATAAATATAATAATCGTTTATCACTCATTAAATGTTAATGCATCCATTGAGCTGATATTTCACATCTAACATTCGTCAAAAGTAAAACAAAAACATAACCTAGTTATTTTATTATCTACCGGGTGCCTTTGAATTCGATATTAAAATTAGGATTATTCACAATTATGGAACTTTTATCATGATAAACTAAATATATACATCGCAGTTTTAAAATTTATTATTACTAATTTAAATTGACATCAACTCTACCACCGGCATATTTCTTTTTGGTTCGTTAAGTTTATTTGTGGCCAAAATGAAAAAGTTACCATTACACAGTTAGTAGACATTATATTTTTAATTACTTATATTCTTAAAGTAATAGTGGCGCTTTTAAGTGTAAAAATAAAAAAGCAGTATCCTTTCAGTAAAACCTTAAAATACAACATGTGCCCTGACATAAATATAGGATGTCCCAAAAAAGACAGATTTCAATTAAATGGAAAGCAGAGTTTGTAGTATTAGTATTGAATTATAAGTACTTACAGAGGATTAGATTACTCATGGCATAGTATAAATGTCTGGAATTTGCTGGATCATACACATTTTTTCGTCACAAACTTCCATGACTAATTTGCATAAATGTGGTGGAATTTCGTTAATGTAGCAAATAATTTCGTCTTTTATACACAAACGGATGTTGGCTTATTGACTTTTGACTTCAAATAACTCCACAAAAAGAATGTAAATGCGTTAAGTCACAGGAACTAGAGTGGCTCTCTCAGCTATCTATGGCCATTAGGATTCGAATGTTGTTACAGCAGAATTTTGTAAGCATGTAGACTAAAATCTTTAGTCAGCATACGTATTAAGTAAGATTCTTGAAATTTGTAATTCTTGACTAGGGCGCCAAATCAACAGTCACTGCTTCCATATTGACATTTGAACGGGTTATTTTTGGATGACCGCAGTGTTTACTGTCTCGGTTGGTTTGGGAAATAAAATCTAATAAAATATCGTATAAGATGTGAGCAAACGCTTGTGTGTCATAGTTGTGGATGTGAGGAGGATACGGCACAACACACTCTAGCTGATTGTCCGAATTTTGACTCGCTTCATCACGATCCTGTAGAAACAATTGGGAATGAACTTTTTCTCTCTGTTGTGGTTCAGACCATGGTGGAAAGTAAAAGAGGGTGGAATGCCTCATTTTGCTAGGAGGTTAAAGCACAAAAAGAGGCAGCGGAGACGGAACGAGACCGGACAGGCAGAACCTTGCCTTGTACGCGGCGTACTCGCTACCGGATAGATGATCTCTGGCCCCCATAAGTTTTAACTTATGGGGGCGGTACTTCACGTGTTGGTCATAAAGGTGTTTAAGGTCGATACAGGTTAAAAGCTCATAAATACAGCGGGTCCTCTATAAGGATTAATTTCTAGGGGGCTAGGGGGTTTCGGCGCGTATCCTACGTCCCTTGTTCTAAAGGAAATAGCGGTATATCACGGGGTTTTAATCGGTAGGACGCTCTAAATACTTTATATTATAACGGTGAGTCCAACATACCCACTAGTATATGGACCCGTAAAGAGATTTATTTGTGTAAGAAAGAAAATGTGTTTAGCGTCTCCAACTGATTTTGAACTGCGGCTGCCAAATGTTCTTTATTATTGAGATAATGTTTAACAATAACGTTGTTCTTTCGTGTAAAGATCGATTTTAACGAACCCTAAACTGTTAACGAAAAAAACATTTTAGTGACACCCGACATTTTACTGCATAAATTGAAATCCTGCGTTAATTCTGGGACCACTTTATAATTTACCACATGTAGTTTAAATCATAGGTTTAAATAAATATTTTTATGTGGAACAAAAACTCTTTTATAACTGGATAACAACCAATTAACTGTATTATTCGGCATGTGACGATGCACAGCATCTGAGAGAGTGTGTCTTACTTCATTTTCCGTTTTTACTCAATTATTTGTCTTTTTTTCTCTTACTTCCGTTTCGTTCCGACTAATCAGCGTTGAGCAGGTGTCACGTGGTCTCAGGAGATCGCCTGTGGTGGGACAGTGTAATGTTGAAACATAGCGCCGTTCTTCCTTCGAAGAAGCAACATCATTTATTATAAAATACATTAAATTCTTAGTGAATTAATATTAAAACATTCATATTAAAATAGTAAAAAATAAAAATCATTCAGTATAATAATGAGTGTAACTGATTATGGCGGTCCGGTGCGCTTGATTGTCGATCAGGCAGACTTGCCGGTTGATGTTCGTCTTGCGTCTTTCACCGAGGATCGCGCCGGTCGTTCAGAGCATGATTCTACACTTTCAAACCGTCGGAAGCGCCGGTCTTTAGCGTCAAGCGAATCAAGCAAGTCAAGCTCTGAGAACTCGGAATACCCTCAGGTAAAACGGAGGCGCCATAGTAAGTCAATTAAAGCCTTATCTGACCAAGTGATCACTTTAACAAATCTTTTATGGCATAAATACATTTCGGAGGCTTCAGTAAGTCGCAACACGCCACTCTCACAAGTTCCTGGTCCGTTTTCATTACCGACTGAGGGTACCATCTCCAACGAATTTTTGTCATTACCAGTAGTGCATGTGTCCGAAATAGATCGAACGCCGGGCCCTAGTACAGGTCCTGTCGGTTTTACCTTAAATCGGCCCGTTGCAGCAGGTACTATTTGTCCAGACGGTTCATTTAAGCTTAATTTGAGTGGAGTAAAAACGACCATAAAAGAGCCTAAAATTCCTATGGCAAGCCCTGGACGGGTAAAGCAACTCACTCCAACGTTTTGGTAATCCGGACTGGAAAAACGTGCGGTACGCGGACGCCTTAAAATCCCATATTGCAACGCCAGGATTTATGGAGGTAGAAATTAACGACGAATTGAGACAATTTGTCAAAGGAAAGGATTATGCTGCTAGGTCAGAGAGGATTGTAGCGTCCTTGACCAACGCTTTACTTGCACAACAGGAATTATTGAATAATAACCTACAACAAATTATTGACTGGGCAGAAGCTTCGGATACTTTTATCGCCTTCAGCTGTATTTGATAAAGTTTCGGAGCTGTTCCAACCAACGTCCAAATTTCATAAAAATAATGAAGAAATTATGCAGCTAAGTCACATTGTATATCGGAAAAAGATCCATACAGATAAATATCTGAACAGTGATTCTCACCACCATCCAAAACAGTTAGCTACCGTGGGTAAATATTTGTTTCAGAGAGCACGAGGGATCTGTGAAGAGAAACACCTGGCGACTGAGCTGCAACACGTCAAGCAAGTACTGCGAGACAACAAGCTCCAAATTCCACGCCGCCGTCACAGAAACCGAGTGAAACCAGTCACAGTTGAACGGGTCCCGGTTGACAGACAAGATTCGGAGTCACAGACAACATTGGCTATATCCTGAAGCGTGCTTTTATTAAAACCTACTTCAAGCCGATTAGTCAATTTCTACCACCAGTCAAGTGTCATATACCTTTGCAAGAACCGGGAGTATACCGGGTATCTCAAGAGTGCTATCGAAAACGAAGCCGGGTGGTAGTTTTAGTGACTACAAACACAATACAACAAAAAAAATTGCAAAGAAACGCGACAAATTTTTTTTATCCTTTTTTAAATATCGCCATTTTTGGGTGGTAATTTTTTTTTTTTTATTGCTATGAATGGCGAGACGAGCATGCCGTTCGCCTGATGGTAAGCGATACGACCGCTCATGAACAGTAGCAAAACCAAACAACACCTTGAATTACAAAGCAATGCTTGGCATTCCACTGCGCTCGCCATCCTGAGACATAAGATGTTAAGTCTCAATATGTCCAGTAGTTACTCTGGCTACAATGCCCTTCAACCCGAAACACAACAGTGCGTTTACACTGCTGTTTGACGGGAGAAATAGACACTGCGGTGGTACCCACCCAGATGGCCTCTCACATATGAGAGACCTACCACCAGTGGTAAATCCATAGTTTTTGCTAAAATAATAATTTAAACTCTTTCATACCTTAGAGTTTTTATAAATAAAAGGGTATACACTATTATTTTAGGAAAAAAATGTATTTACCACCCAAATACAACCATATAAAAAACATTACAAAAACAATTGTCGCTGTTTTTCCAAAATTTTCTGTTGCATTGTGTCTGAAGTCGCTTAAACTACCACCGGGCTTCGTTTTCGGTAGCAGTCATACCCTGTATAAAATAGATTGACTGTGGTCTCTCCTATATCGGTCAAACCAAATGAAGCATAGGGACCCGCGTGAAAGAACACATAGCTGACGTTAAACATCGACGCTCAACGAAGTCTGCAGTTGCTGAACACATTGAAGAAGGCTTCAAGCATTAACTTCGTTTTGACCAGCCCCAAGTCCTCGCAAAAGAACACCGTTTCCTGCCCAGGATATTTCGTGAGGCTATTGGAATTAAAAAACATCCAAATTTCAATAAAGAAGATGGCTTGAAGCTTGCACCATCATGGGATCTAATTCTACATTTAATTAAATCGGAACCCAAAAGACCAACTGCCAGACCTCATGACACCATGAGCTCCTTCCGCGTAGATCGGAACGCCAACACCAATTAACTTAAATTAATTTATTATTTTAAATTAATAATTGTAAAATAAGGGTAGTTAAATTGTAACAGTCACTGAGCGGATGACTAATACCCATGGACGTAATATATAATAATACCTCAGTCAGCCCCGTGACCATAAAAACTGTAAAGTGATAGAAACGTCGGGAAGTCAAAAAATGCGAAAATTAAACCAAATCCGCGATAAAATCCGTAAATAATATTTTTAAATAATTGGTAAATCAATGCCATCAGAATTAAATCTTACAGTAAACTTTGAGCATATTTTAGATGGATGTGTTTAATATTAAACAAAACAGTTGTTCCTATTTAATATAATCCATACATATTTAATTTTCAGTGTTTCATTGTTTTAACCTGATTCTTATCATATAGCGTGGTCACCAGGAGCTATAAACACATCTCTCACAGATGCATCGTCACATGCCGAATAATAGGGCAAGTTTTACATAACAATAAAACTTGTATTATTAAGCAGAGACGATTCACAGCATCTCATTAAGATCTCCTGGTGAGACTTTTATGATCCAACATCGCACTGTCCCACCACAGGCGATCTCCTGAGACCACGTGATACGTGCTCAACGCTGATTGGTCCGACCAAAGCGGAAGTAACAGAAAAAAGACAAATAATTAAGTAAAAACGGAAAAGGAAGTACGACTGTGCATCGTCTCTGCTTAATAATACAAGTTTTATTTTTATGTAAAACTTGCCCTATTAATAGTGAAATTATCAAAATTCTTATTTATTTATAATAACCTCATAATCTACAGAAAGTCTCTATTAAAACATAAATATAAATGATAGCAGGTAAATATATACAATAATAAATATTAATGATTGTTCAGAATGTCTGAGCACAAAAACGTGTTTTAGTAGGAAATCTCGTTTCTTATATTAATCGTATAACTATAATATATTTTTCCAAAATGTATATTATATTGTTCTGAAAACTGATACATTACCATTTAAAATTTGACAATTTGCTTTTATCATTCAAAATACGTGTTTTTCAATTGAAGGAACAAATATTGAATCTATTTCAGGTATTATTATATATAGCTATCATTACTTCCCCGTACTTTATGTACGGTAAGAAAAATGTGTTATTAAGGTAAATATGTGAATTATTAACTATACTATACACGAGCCAAGGCAGCAACCCACATCGTACCAAGGTTTGCTGCTAACATTGAAATATTATACTTGACAATACCCTAAATGTAAACAATATATAACAATATATTGACCGGATGCGGCTGCCACTGTTCACGGTGGTCGCGGGTTCAAATCCCAGGGCACACCTCTGACTTTTCGGAGTCATGTGTGTATTGATATAGTCAATCACCACGCACTAAAAACGGTGAAGGAAAACATCGTGAGGAAACCTGCATACCATAGCGATTTATAAGAATTTCTATGGTATGTAAGTCCGCCAACCCGCACTAGGCCAGCGTGGTGGACTATATGGCCTAACCACTCTCAATCGTACTCTCGATTGTAGAGTAGGCCCGTGCCCTGCAGTGGGACGTATATGGGCTGATACAGAAACAATATATTGGTAATAACAAAAAAGAACGGTACGGTACCACTCCTGTTTCTGTCTCAGTCACACCTACGAAGTAACATTATCTTCGCCCTCGCTTTACTGGGTTCTCGTGTGCACTCATACGGGAATCTTGTACAAGCACAATGCGCGGAGATTTTGTTTCTGATGTGCACTTAAGTCAATGGCTCCGACTTATAGGTCAGAATTAACATAAAACAAAATTAAAAAATAATATCGTCAACTTGTTTGGCAGTCAAAAGAGGTACACACGTAAGATAAAGTACCTACATGATCCTTTGTTATATTTTTAGACAACACGTTGTAATCAGGCGGTTTTCCATTGCAATAAATTTAATTTATTGGATCAATATCATTAATAAAAACTGGGACAAAATATATGTTACAATCGAAGTTATTTATATTATCCAAGCTAAGCATTTACATGTGAATCGTATCAATGGGTTGCGGGTCAACAAAGTTCAGTGGAACAGAAATCCAGTATTCCTAGAACTATTTCAAACTATATTTCTCACATTTTCACAACTTTATTTATTTAGGAAATTAATTAATTGGCTTCGGACTATTTATATCAATAAGGGCTTGTCAGTTAAAGTTCTGCACAATTTAAATAAATTGCCGTTTTTTTTTAATATTTCCGAGGAGAATATTAATTACAAGATAAATAATACTAATAGTGAACAAATCTATATAATATGTTATTCTAAGTGACGATTTCAATTAGTTTTACATGCATTTTATACATTTAATATATTTGTCTATTATGTAAACCATTTTTATTGTAACAGTTAATTAAAATTTATAATTTAATACATGACTCATAAAATTAATGAAAATATTATAATATAATTAACTTATTAACCAAATACTACTATATATTAATTTATTGAATTACTTTTGACTTTGATTTGTATTCGGTATACTATTAAAAAAATTAACTTAAGTCACACTTGTATGCCATTAAGCAGGCAGATCGTAGAGCCCTACCTACGTATTACAACCCTGTAACCTATGTATCACAAGTGAAATAAATGATTTATGCAGCAATTGTAGAATAAATCCCGACAAGACTTTTAAGAATCTACTTTGTACTAGCGATCAAATTAAATGGAAATAAATAAATAAGAGAAATTAAGTGGCAAACGCTTTGTGCTTCAGTAATTAATTTTATTATCATGGTTTTCTATGTAAGAATAATCTATAACGTATTTAAATAAACCTACCTTAGTACTGGCTCGTTTGACGACTAAAACACTAATACTAAGATTTTGGCTTAGCTGCTACTGAAATATAAATAAACTGGACGGCAAATTAACGCAGCGCCGTAATTATTCCTAAGATACGGGGGCCATGGTCCATGGCAGAGGCAAATATAGACTTACACCTCCCTCGTCTCTTGCTTTGGCGCTTTTCATAATGTAAAATTTATTCACTTCTCTTTTATTTCTTTATATTTTTACTTCAATTGTAGAAATTGTATTGTATGGGATACAGTCACGAGATGCACACAGATATAGATACATAGATACATATAAGTATTCAGGCCCAACGTTTTACTTTTGTACAAGATAAACATGAATTTATTGATACTATTGATCTCAAAACGAAATTAAAATCAACCAAGCCAATCCACACTTGGCTATCGTAGTGGAATAATATATAGCCTCAATAGTATTCTTCATTGTAGAGAAGGCCCTTCAGTAGGACGTATAAAATAAATTAAGATATAAGATAATAAAAAAAATTAAGATTCGATTCAACAGTCAACAATAATCTTACTTGACATGCAACAGATTATTGCAAGGCGCAAAACTTCCCGATGACCCCTTTAGGTCGCCTCTTACAATGTTTTTTTTTTATTGCAATGAATGGCGAGACGAGCATGCCTTTCGCCTAATAGTAAGCGATACGACCGCTTATGAACAGTACCAAAACTAAACAACACCTTGAATTACAAAGCAATTCTTGGCATTCCACTGCGCTCGTCATCCTGAGACATAAGAAGTTAAGTCTCAATATATCCAGTAGGTGCTCTGGTTACAATGCCCTTAAATCGAAACAGAAGAGTGCATTAAAATTTCTATTTGGCGCGAAAAATAGTCATTGCGGTGGTACCTACCCAGGCGGCCTCTCACATATGAAAGACCTACCACTAGTGACATGTACAAGGGAAAACTTCTCACCTACGAGTTCCTAGGCAATTAGTAGAAAATTTAGTTCAAGAACTCGAGCGGAAGTTATGAGTTGACAGGATATCCCGGATATATATCACAAATTATCTAATGTGATTAATTGTAAGTGAAGTCATAAAGTCTTTTTGAGTCTCAGATTCTATAAGGTAGGTGACCTATTGAGTGCACCATGTGAATCACTATTGAGGGTTGGTGAGGTATTTAAAAACAACAACGGTGTTTAATACACCTATTCGTTTTCCAAATTAAAGCCATTTTTACAACAAGAAAGGTTATAAAAACGACCATAAAGAAATTACTAAAAATCGAAATAAATATACTATGGTGTTAATTCCGTCCGTATTTTTACTTACTAAATTGTGTTTTTTTTTTTCATTTTTTATTGGGCGGATGGTTCGCATCTAAAAGATCAATGACATTAGGTATTTTTAATTATATATTATAATTTAAACATATAAATTTACTAGAACTAATCGTAATATCGTCAAAAACTAGGTTGGCGCCTTTATCTCTGAACATGCAGGGACAATCAGAATAGGCATGCATCGTCGTAATGATAATATTTCACGAATATTTAATATAGGCGAGATAATTTCCATATTTCAGTTAGATCCAATACCAGGCATATACCAATTTTTATTGGGAACAAAACTCATAAAATATTAGTGCCGGACCTGTGCATAAAGATAAACAGTGAAACATATCAACGAAGTCATTAATCGATATGTCCATTTAAGACCATGCCAGTCTGTTTATTTTTATAGCAGGTGGATTTATTCGTTAAAAAGTAACCTTTCCTCTTTGGTATGTGGAAGTATAAACGTGCTATTCTGAACCTCGTTAAGTTGCAGCCGGCAATTAATATTGCCACCTTATAATAGTGACAGCCTCAGTAGCGCAGTCGGCATTGAAACGGAAACCAGCGAGTTGGATCCGCGCACTGAGACATATGTTTGTTGATGCACAAATTATGAGACCACAGGCTTTCGTAGTATCTGATATCCACGACAACACTTGTAGTGTAGTATTTATTTCTTTAATATTTTTATACGATATAATATAAATTTTATTTAATACATTATAGTGCGTGGTGGCCTGTTAGTAATGGAATAAATGCGGCAGCCAACACGTTCGGACCTTCAGGATGGTCGCGGGTACAAATCCCAGGGCACACCTCTAATTTATCTAAGTTATACGTGTATTGATAGTCAATCACCACGCACTGTAACGGTGATGGAAAACGTCGAGGGGATACCTGCGTACCATAGTGATTTGTAAGAATTTCAATCAATGATCCCGATCTCACGGACAAATTGGAACCGTTAGGACTGCGGAGAGAATTCGGAAATCTCTGTGTGTTTTATCGTCTATTCCACGGGGAGTGCTCCGAAGAGTTTTTTGACATGGTACCACCGTCGCCTATGTACCATCGCACCACACGTCACCGCAGTAGAGTTTATTCCCACCACCTGGAAGCGTACCGCTCCCGAACGGTACGTTTCCAGCGTTCTTTCCTACCACGTACGTGCAAACTCTGGAATGAACTCACTGCATCGGTGTTTCCTCAGCGCTATAACTTGTTCAAACGAGATTTAAAGAGAGTATTCTCCTCAAGGTAGGCAGCGACTTTGTTGTGCTGGTCCCCTGGCACTGCGGAATTGCATGAGCAGCGGTAGCCGCTTACCATCAGGCGGGCCGCTAGCACGTCTGCCTACATGGTAATAAAAAAAGACTCAGCCAATTCGGTTTGTTTTGATGCAAATAACTTGAGGTCATCCATGTAAAGCAAGTGAGAAATAGGCTCAGAGTTCAGACCCTCTCCGCAGACGGTAGCCTAACCCTGAATCCAACAACAGAGAGCTGAGGGGATTCAGGGCCATGCAAAATCACAGTGGACTCAGACTGTCGCCCTGGAATATACCCCGCTTGATTCTAATCACAATGGCTCATTACAATCAGAAGGAACCGTACCACCTGGTTATCTCAGGACAGTGGTCCACAGCCCCATACAAGACCCAAGGAAGTTGCATTTTGTATTAATTTTATACATATAATTTTCATGAGCCATGTATGGGGCACCGAATCATAGGCCTTTTTATAATCTATCCAGGTAGCTGATGAATTCCTTCGGTTGTGACGAGCCTGTTGGCAAATGGTCATGTTAATGAGAAGGAGCTCCTTAGTACCACGGGACTCATTCATGCAACTTATTATTATTAAATTCTATAACCCCAGTTATAACCAACTACATCATATACTACACAGGTGTTCTTTTACGTATCTTTGAAGTGCAGTCATATGAGCCCACATTGAAACTACATATATGAAATAATAGTTCAAAAACTAAAATAGTAAAAGGTTTTACTGGTGGTGGATTTCTTATATGTGCGAGGCCTTCAGAGTAGCTTTACCACCGCAATTACTATTTCACCGTCAAACAGGAGTGTTAATGCACTGTTGTGTCCCCGTTTGAAAGTCATTGTAGCCAGAGTAACTACTGGAAATATTAAGACCTAACATTTTACATCTCAGGATGGCGAGCGCAGTGGAATGCCAAGCATTGCTTTTCATTCATAGTGTTGTTTGGATTTGCTACTATCCATGAGCGGTCGTATCGTTAACCATAATGCGAATGGCATGCTCATCGCACCAATCATTGCTATAAAAAATAGACCTAACTAATAAGCAAATAATTGTTGTGGGATTAAAAATGGAGTAACTTAATTTTAATTTTATAATTATATTGACTATGAATTTATTATTAATAACATACAATTTAAAAAAAAATTCAATTGCCGTCCTTGACATGTCAACCGATTCCAAATTCGGTAGGCCTTGAACAAATTCAAAATGACAAAATTCCGTGCGTGGAGGCGCCTACCGCGGTTTCGAACACCGAAAACGCACGTGCGCCTATTTTCGAAAAAGGCCTCAATGGTAATAGGCGTACTCTATTTCAAACTCAAGATATGGCGTTAGATGACAGCTTTGATAAATCGTTTGCCACGATAGTAAGTTCTGGTGAGGCGTGGAAAGAAAATAGACCGAATGAAGACTGGTTTTTCGAAAAAAGGCTGAAAAACCGTTTTAGTACTTCAAGAGGCAAAGCAATTATTTATTAATAGTAATGAAAAATTTAAGGCGGCGCATGCGCTGGTTCCGTTATTTATAAACAACTAGCGGCCCGGCCCCCGGGTACAAATAAATTTCTGTACAATAATATGTATGTATTATACTTAGAGTATATATATATATAGAGGGAGCGCTGGTACCTCAAAAACGTAGATAAAAATGGTGGTGCCGGGGCCACCTTTTTCTTCCCTTCATCCAGTATGAATTGTGACAGCGTGGAATATGCATGGATTTCGTGAAAAAGAAAAATCAAAAAATGTGGTTTAGCGTTATCGAATACCATCCAAATTTACTTTAGGGGTTAATTATTAACTGTGTATTCATTTATCATCGACAATAAATCCAATTTCTTATTAATAAACAAGAAATAATTTAAATAATTTTACAGAAAAACATTCATATTTTTGAATTTTCGAACGCCTTTTTATTCAATGTTGCAAGTAATTAAATTGTTGAAATTCCGAAAAAGTTCCGGAATAATTTTTAGGTAAAAAATATAAAATATTTGAATTTGGAGCGAAATAAATTATATAAATATATTATAATAAACCAAGGGTGAGTTTTATTTTTCATTTATTATTAATATTTTGTATTATGATAGCTAAAAACAATGTAACGTGAATATGTTAATTTCCGTTTATTTATTTATTTATATATTTTTCGTGGAAAAGTCATTTATCGGTAACATTAATATAGCAGTGCTACCAACATTACGAACAAGAAAATATCTACGTTTTTGAAGTTGCAAATGTATGACAGCGCTCCCTCTATATATAAATACTCTAAGGTATTATACATATAAACCTTATAATATATAAACCTCTTGAATCACTCTATCTATTAAAAAAACCGCATCAAAATTTCAAGTTGCGTAGTTTTAAAGATTTAAGCATACAAAGGGACATAGGGACAGAGAAAGAGACTTTGTTTTATACTATGTAGTGATGTGGACAAAGATACTTCAGAGAACGAAATTACTGAATACTTTTTGAACCGTTCACAAATTCATGTTTCTTTGCACAAAATTAATTTAAAAACTCAAAGAAAATTTAATGCATGCAAAATGTATGTGCCCAGTGAAAAATTATCATATTTCTTAGAAGAAAATATATGGTATTTCATTTAAAAGATTTGTTGAGTATAAGAACAAAAAGAATAATGGAAAGCATAACACCAAAGAAAATTAATACCGTTAAGTTAACCAGCTTCTACTGCCGTTTAGTAACAAGGTCTATTGACGAGGTTCAATCATTATGTAGAACATGTGACATTCTAGCTCTGCAAGAAATATGGCTCATGCCACATGATTTGCCATATCTAGGATCTATTGATGAAGGATTTGTATACACCGGTAAATCAGCTGTGGACACATCAGTGGGTATACTGCGTGGAAGGCCTCATGGCGGAGTCGCCATCCTGTGGTGTAAAAGTGCATTCCCTTCAGTAACGGTTATTGAATGCACGAGTAAGCGTATCGCGGCTATTAAAGATTCGCTAGAAGATTAACAATAGGGAATATGCACGAGACTCCAAAATAAGTCAAATATTTTTTGTTGTAATCTTTATTTATATAGAAATATATCAATAAGATATTTTTTTTAATTCATCAACTCTAAATCGGTAAAAAAAAATACTTAAAAAATGACATTTCAAAATTGCCGCGCAATTTTTTCGAAACGTTTTAAAAGGAAAGTGACGACAGAGTACACTATCTTATGAAGTTTTAGCTTGTTGGGTGTATTGTTTTACGTTTGTTTAAGAGTTATTTTGTGTTTTCGTTGTATTATAAAAAAAAATGGATTATTTTGTGACGAAATACAGTTATGTAGCAATTAATAAAAGAAGCTTAATCCAAATACTACGTTGCTGACATAGTAGACTCTGACGTCACAGCGAGGTCGCGCCATAATGGCGTTTAAATGCTTCAAAACTGACAGCAGTTTTTATTATTTTTTTGTACTTTTTTGATTGATATTTATAAAGCCTTATATTTTTTCTGGTAATGTAATAACATACAGAATCGATTAAAAATATAAAAAAATGGCATGCATATTATTAGTGTTTTCAGTATATATGCCAACAGATTCTATAGATAATTTAGCAGAGTTCACGGACTGTTTGGTTGAAATTAGTGCAGTGATACATAGTTGCGAGATGGAATCAGTTATTATTTTAGGTGACTTTAACGCTCATCCGGATACTTACTTTGGTAAAGAACTATTGAACTTTTGTGAAGAGCAGAAATGGATATATATTTTTTTTATTTACAAGGGACAATAAACGGTAACATGTTAATAAAAACATAAAAAAATATAACTAAACGAGTTTACACACATATAACCCACACCATTATCCACAGATTACTAAACAGAATAAAATAAAGCACGAAGCATTGACGTAAATATATATGGACGGAGCGGAGAGCGGGAAAAGTGTTGTCACGAAAGTGGTCTGCAGCACCAGTGCAGCGGTTGTGACGTCACAGCGCACCGGTTCGTAAGTCGTTGACAAATGCCTAATTTATCGTGCGTGGGTGCAATAAAGATGACCGAAAGTTAACAAAAAAAAAAGATAATATTTCTTATCACCGCTAAGTAAAAATTATATTACTTTAAGTAAATATAACATTTATTTTAGCATTATTAAAAACGATTTCATGGCCGCCATTAGCGTAAAAATCTGACAGATGGCGCGATTTTCACAGGCATCTTTTTGACGTTCCCAATGTACTGAAGGGCCTATCCTTAGTTTTTAAATCAATGGCACGAAGGTATATATGTGTACTTTAAGTCTACTACTACTATGGTTTTATTATAATATGAGTATTAACCTTTTAATTGGAGATAACATATTTTTCGAAATTTTGTGTTAGTGAGAGAAAATACATCTGCATGGGCAAAATGTGAGTTGTAATTGTGTAAGAGACGGCGGAGTGGCATTCATGCCCCTGCATTACTTCTACAAGATTGTGTATGGAATAGCTGAGGCACGCGCACCCCTCGCCTAATCACAGTTCTAGGTACTCTATAGCACATTTTGTCTGTCAGTTCAATACAGTCATATCTATTATTACATAATTTGTAAAGCATCATAGTATCAAGAAGCAGTGTTCGTCTTGATTCCAAGTTTAAAACATTGTAACGTTCCAATACTTCATTATAAGGTATTTTAGATTTGTAGCATTTGTAATGCATAGTCTGCAAAAACTTCTTTTGAACAGTCTCAATTTGGTGAATATATTTTTTGTAATATGGGCTCCATATCTGTACAGCATACTCTAGTTGTGATCTAATTAAAATCTTAAACAATATTAGATAAGTACGAGATCGCACAAAGTCAGACGCACATCCAGTGACGAAACCATACATACGAAATGCTTTAGTCCAACGTAACGCCCAAATTACGGACTAAATTGACCCTATTTAAAACTTTGTTTAACGTTTGTGGACTATGAGAAAGCCTTTGATTCGATCGAGACCTGGGCTGTGCTACAGTCTCTTCAGCGGTGCCACATAGACTATCGGTACATCGAAGTGTTGAGGTGTATATATCACCGTTAAATTGTGAATACCGTTAGATTATAATCTATCTCGCGAGATTGTGAACTGTCGAAAGATTGTGAACCTTAGGTTAGGTTAGGTTAGGTTTAACAGTTTCACTTCGATAGATTATAATCTACCGAAAAAATAATACGTTAAATTGCAAGCAGTATGTTACGGTTCACAATCTTTCGACAGTTCACAATCTCGCGAGATATATTATAATCTAACGATATTTACAATTTTACGGTGACATATATACAACAACGCCACCATGTCGGTCCGAGTACAAGATCAGAGCACGAAGGCTATTCCACCACAGAGAGGCGTGAGACAGGGAGATGTCATATCTCCGAAACTGTTCACTGCCGCGCTGGAAAATGCCTTCAAGCTCTGGCAGTGGAAAGGATTCGGCATCAACATCAACGGCGAGTATATTACTCACCTTCGATTTGCCGACGATATCGTAGTCTTGGCAGAATCGCTGGAAGACCTTAGCACTATGCTCGAAGACCTTAATCGAGTCTCCCAACAGGTGGGTCTTAAAATGAACATGGATAAAACGAAGATCATGTCGAATATCCATGTTGTGCCCACCCCAATTAGAGTTGGGGGCTCGACTCTCGAAGTTGTAGACGAATATGTCTATTTAGGACAAGTGGTCCGGTTAGGCAGGTCTAACTTCGAGAGAGAGGTCAATCGTCGAATCCAACTCGGTTGGGCAGCGTTCGGGAAACTTCGCGACGTCTTCTCGTCCAAAATACCTCAGTGCCTAAAATCGAAAGTCTTCGATAGTTGTGTGTTACCAGTGATGACATACGGCACCGAGACGTGGCCTCTCACTGTGGGCCTCATTAAAAGGCTCAAAGTCACTCAACGAGCCATGGAGCGGGCTATGCTCGGTGTTTCCCTACGAGATCGAATCAGAAATGAGGAGATCCGTAGGAGAACTAAGGTTACCGACATAGCCCATAGGATTGGCAAGTTGAAGTGGCATTGGGCCGGGCACATAGCTCGTAGAACCGATGGCCGTTGGGGCCGAAAGGTTCTTGAGTGGAGGCCACGTATAGGCAAGCGAAATGTCGGACGCCCGCCTACAAGGTGGACGGACGATCTGACTAAGGTTGCAGGAAGTCGCTGGATGCGGGCCGCTTCCAACAGGTCATTGTGGAGATCCTTGGGGGAAGTTTATGTTCAGCAGTGGACTTCCTGTGGCTGATATGATGATGATGATGAAAACCTGGGAATCCAGAGAATAGTTGAATTGGATTCTATTCCTGTTTTTCGTAAACGATATAGCACGACATTTACTTATATTAAGAAATAATTTTTGATTTAGGCAGCATGTGTTTAATCTATTAAGATCTTGCAAAAGTGCAAAGTCAATGGAAGTGTTACAGTCTTTACATATTTTTAAATCATCTGCGTACATCAGAAATCTACAATTAACAAAACAATATCGTTTACAAACAGAATAAAAAGAAGTGGTCCCAGTATAGAACCTTGAGGTACACCAGATGTAGCCACGATGTAGTCAGACTCAAACCCCTTAATGACAACTTTCTGATGTCTAATTATGATTAATGTATGATGCAAACCATCGCAACAAATTGCCGCGTATACCGTTAAAGGCAATTTTTTCTAGAAGTATAGAGTGATCTACCTTGTCAAAAGCCTTCTTAAAATCCGTATAGACCGCGTCAACTTGAACCCTGCGATCCATGCTCTCAAAAATGTAGTTGGTGAAAACCATAAGGTTAGTAGTGGTAGAACGTTTTTGGATAAATCCATGCTGTTCCAATATGACGAAGTGATGTAATTTAGGATAAATAACATTATGTGCAAGACGCTCGAAAAGCTTGGATAACGTAGAGAGTATGGATATTGGGCGATAGTTTTCGATGTTAGGCTTATCGCCATTTTTATAGACGGATGTAATATAAGTTCTTTTCCATACTGTAGGGAAAACTCCTTCGCGTAAGCACTTATTATATATAATACTAGCTTTTGCCCACAACTTTGTCTGCGTTTTTATCTTTATATACAATATATTTTAAATACTTGAAATTTCACTAAATAAAATATTACGTCCTAATTTCTCCCCTAAAACTGAGATAATTCTAAAACTCCGAATTACGTCACTATTTATTTGTGAGTATCCCGTTGGGCAAATTATGTGGTCTATTACTTACTTTATCAACAACGATTTCCCGTTTTATCTCCACTTAAAATTTAAAAATCCAATACCTTACAATTGGTCATTATTTATCTATAATAAGTAGATACAATTAAACATAATACATTCCTCCCTCTAAAAATTATAATATAATGACTACATAAAGTGCCAAGTTTGAAATCTGCAAATTTCACGGTTTCGTTTTTTCATACAACACAATTTCAGTTGAATTTCCAAAAATCCCTTCTTAGTGCTCACCTACGTCACAATAGGAACTTTTGTGGAAAATTTTTCGTTCCTAGCTTCAGTAGTTTCGGCTGTGCGTTGATACGTCAGTCAGTCAGTCAGTCAGGTTCCTCTTTTATATATATAGATGTAAGACCGCGAACATACTTTTTGCCGTCTTTTTTAAAAAACGTTGGAGGAAGCCATCAGGTCCATCTCCTAACCTATGGGCTATGTTGGTAACCTTTGTTCTCCTACGGATCTCCCCATTTCTGATTCGATCTCGTAGCGAAATACCGAGCATAACCCGCTCCATAGCGCGTTGAGTGACCTTGAGCCGTCTTATGAGGCCCACAGTGAGAGACCACGTCTCGGTGCGGTATGTCATCACTGGTAACATACAACTATTGAAGACTTTCGATTTAAGGCACTGAGGTATTGTGGTCGAGACGGATTTTCCTTGTGTTAAAACTTAATTATTATTATTAATATTTTTGTTGCAATGAATGGCGAGACGATCATGCCGTTCGCCTGCGTTGCTACTGCTCATGAACAGTAACAAAAAGAATCAACACCTTGAATTACCAAGCAATGCTTGGCATTACACCGCGCTCTCCACGCTAAGACATAAGATGTTAAGTCTCAATTAGTCCACCGAAACAAATATTTGTGTGAACCACAGGTATTTGTTACAGGTCTGGGTGTTTGGAGACCGAATTATGTCAGAATTTTAAGTATCTTTTTTCTAATTTGTTTCTGAAAAAGAAATAAAAATAAATGTAGGTACAAATATAAAGTTTGTGTCTTAGTTGTAATAATTGTAACCAGAGCAGAGCTGAATTTATTTTACTTTATGTTTCAGCGTGAGAACCTATCGCAAACTAATTGTTCATCGATAAAATGTGTCACGAGACTCCGAGCTAGTTTAACCAGAGCAAGTGGAACGCATATTGAAGTAAGTATATTACGCATTTTTACCAAAATGTAAGTAATAACTAAAAACAGAAACATGGGGATCAACACCATATGACAAAAAACACATATATCTTAATATATCTATTTATTTTAATAACAATTAAACAAACTATCTTTAATTTTAACCAATATTGAACAAAAATACAAATTATGTTTTCAAGATTCTTTATCCAACAAAACGGACGTTTTCACATCCATTTCAGTTTCAAAATCGTCTATTAGGAAGTTATCTTGATCCATAGACATGTCATCAGCGTCATCGCCGCTTCTCTTTTGCTCTCTGTCCCTGTAGCTCTCGATGTCGTCCAAAGCTGAGAACACAGCTTTCTTTTGCATCTTCGCTAGAATCTTTTTGTCGTGGAAAGCGTGGTTGTGGAGATTTGCCCTGTAATTATTTTTATAAAGGATCATTTTATTATAATATATCAACAAAATGGTAGGAATATTGATAAACACTATACAGTGAAGGAAATCCTGTCAGAATGACACGCGCAAGTGTAACTATTTGGGGTTCAGCCTTATCATGTGCAACCGCATACCAACATCAGAGCCAAACTAAGAATAGGCCCTTTAACAGATACATTTGGAGTATCAATAAGATAGCCGTGAAAATCGCGCCATCTATTTGATTTTTCAATGTTGTCTTAGCGATGATAAGAATTATCATATTTTTTTTTACTTAACTTTCTACCATAATACACAAAAATCGTTGCGAGCGGCGACTAATTTCATTAAAACTCTACTGAATATGCACTGGAGCGCTGCCCGCACCAGAGGGAACACTTCACGCGCTCTTCGCCTTGTCCATATACTTATGTCAATAATCACAGCGAATTAAATTTGCAATTGCATTCAGCTAGTATTAGAATTATCTTACCCTATAATTTCTTGAAACTGATATATCAGCAGTAACAGTGAGCAAACGTTTCTACTTATCCTTTCGGGACGAATGCTTGAATTTACAATATGATACCTCCATTTTTTTAAAATTTCGGATCTATCTTATGTAAAGTCGAAATGTTTATCAAAATTATTTTTAAAACAATTATATTTAAGCCCTACGCAATCTACGGGTACTCGTAGAAGTAATTTTAATGTAGTAGACCGGGTTGTGGTTCCATTTCTCAAAGCAATTAGGGCGCCATCTACCCACAGTTTGAGGAAGTGTCGAAAAGGCTAGGAGTATAACAGTTTGCAATATAAACCAGCTCCGGATCGAGAGATGGATCAGGGAATATTCAATATTCAGTATTCGCCACTAAAACGTTGGCGTTCGCGTAATCCTTTAAAAAATAACAAGTTTTGACAACATTTGTAAAAAAAACGGTTAATTAATAAACTACTCTGGTCTGGTTCAAAATATTCAACACATTGTTTTATCAGGCTTATACGGCGTAATTCTTTTTTATATTTCGAATTAACTAAGGTATTCGTTAATCGAACTTCAAAACAATAGATTTATAAAGCAGGTCGTAGCCATGACTTAAAAAAAGCAATTATATGTTATTTACATTAATTCCGTTTACATTGTTCTATTGCAGTTCGGAAGGATAATTACTGTAAAACAATTGTTACTTTACCATTTACGTATGTTATGATTATTCAATTCCGGTTGAATTGTGTGAAATCAAATAAATATTTCCGAATATTCCTTTGCATATTAAATTATTTATAAGGTGCGTTGGGATAACATCGTAATGGCAGTGCATAATTAAGAACGTAAATTTATATAAAATATAGAAGTTTACGTTTTTACCCCTGCCATTCTTGTATTACGGTGTTACACCAACGCAACTGAGTCATTTTATTTACTGTGTAATAAAAATAAAGTTCTTCTAAGTAATTAATGTGAATGTCAACTTGTTTTAAGTGCTATCGTTTAAAGGTCACAGCTCATTAGAGCCGCCCGGCACCCGACCCACACCGGTTCGAATTCTTCATACCGGTTATATCAAGACTGCTACCGAGAACGAAGCCGGGTGGCAGTGTTAGTGACTTCGGACACAATGCAACTAAAACTGTAGCAACAAAACGTGACGATATTTTTTGAATTTTTTTCCTATCGTTGTATTTAGGTGGTAAATACATAATTTTTTTAAAGAAATTGAGAGCTTGAGAGCCAATTTACCGGTCGTAAAATTTGTCATAGCAAAACGCATGTAAACGAGGTGCCAATCTCTAAGACTGCTCGGAATTATATTTATTTATTTATAACATGTAGACATCACATAGTCAACCCAGTAGATTTCACGTACTCAACGAGTGGAATTCGCGATTCTCTCGATAGCAGCGCAAGGCAAGCTTGCGGGCAGCGAAGACGATCCGGTGACGTTATTGAGTTGATTTAGTGAGCGCATGTCCATACAAATTCATACAGGTTATATCAAGACTGCTACCGAAAACGAAGCCGAGTGGTAGTTTAGGCGACTTGAGACACAATGCAATAGAAAATATTGCAAAAAAAGCGACGATTTTTTTTCTTATGGTCGTATTTGGGTGGTAATACATTTTTTTCTAAAATAGTGTATACCGTTTTATTTATAAAGACTCTAAGATATAAAAGAGTTTAAATTATTATTTCGGCAAAAACTATGGATTTACCACCCAAAAATCATAAAATTTAAAAAACCATAAAAAAAATTCTTTCCAATTTTTTCTTTGCAATTTTTTGTTGTATTGTATTTGTAGTCACTAAAAGTACCACCCGGCTTCGTTTTTTGTAGCAGTCTTGATATACCCTGTATATGAAATTCAGCTTTTATACTATAACGCTGGTAAAGTTACATTTTATTAAAGTTTTAAGATATCGTAATATTTAATAACATACTATTGCCAGCGTTATAGTATAAAACCTGAATTTCATAATGAAGGTCTGGCAGCCATGGGCTCTTGCTCTATGTAGTTTACATTTACTGCTTTATGAATAAATACCTTTTAACGACGACATTTCCCCTGGTGATGACGAAGGCTGTGCACTTGTTGTTCCTGTAGTCCACGCAGCGCCAGCGCCGCACGCCCGTGCGACTCGTCGTCGAGTTCAGGTTGTAGATGTACCGGTTCAGGATCATTTGCAGGGAGCCGCGTATTGACACCGTGAATTGTAGATTTGTACCTAAAAAGATGCAGTAAAAATGTATATGAAAAATTTTATGTAATACCAAAGTCTTATATTTAAGTTGTCTGATTTTGTATTTGGTTTACGATATTGAGTATTGTATTGTATTATTACAATCTTTTTTTGCATAATCGTTGAAACGCACGTGCGTAGCCAGTTTCTCACAATCGGGGAAGAAAAGAATGATAAGAGAAGACAATTGAATTAAATGAATTCATGAATGGACGTCGGTTGTTTATCCATAGTCGAAATATATCAATGACATGCAAAAGTCGACTTCATACAAACTCGTGCATGTTGGGTCTACAAGTCCAGCTATGGCAAGATTAAAATATTTTGTAGTTTCTTATACCCGCGAGCATCACACAGAATATCCTACAAAATCAGATTGACAGCTTCCGTGGCGCAGTTGGTTAGACGCCGGCTGTGAAACAAGAGGCAGTGGGTTCTAACCCCGCACCGAAACAAATATTTTTGTGAACCACAGGTATTTGTTTCGGGTCTGGGTGTTTGTGAGACCGAAAAGTCTCTCGTAGTTCCTAATACCTACGACACAAGACTCGATCTTAGTGTAGGGTCAGGACTATGTATGTGACTATTGGGTATATTTTTATTTATTTTATTTATAATTCTTTATTGTACACAAGATATATTAAAATAATTTTACAATTAAGGGACTTATAACATAAGTACGTACAAACGGCGGCCTTATCGCTAACGGCGATCTCTTCCAGACAACCTTTGGATGGATTGGAATGAATAGGAGAAGGAAAATCGAAGATAGTCATTAAAAAGGAAAGGAAGAAACTCATGTACAACTAAAAGCTATATAAATAGACACTATATATATATATATATACTGGGTGGAATCGCTTATCGTCACGAAAAAAATTGTGCATGGCAAGTACATGATTTAGAACACTTTGGCATACTTATTTTAATTTTTTTATGTTTTTGTTTATGTAGTGTAAAATTAATTTACCACTACTAGTTACTAATTTAGAATAAGTTGTTCATAAAACAACGTTGTTTAGAGAAACATGACATAAATGAAAAAAATCTTCATAAATACACGTTATTGTTACCCTACTTTATACAATATTAATTCGAGTAGAAACTTCTAAATCTAAATAATAAAATCCTTTGATCGCGCCGCCCTCACCGCCGCGCCGCCGCAAGCGCAAGTACAAAGCGTGCCGCCGCGCCGCGCCGCCCGCTCCCGCACCGCCGACACCTTCCAGGTATCTTACCACTTCCTCAGTAGTGCGAAATTCGGTACCGAGTGACGTTGTATGAAATTATTTTGGTTATTGGTTAGTTTCTTGCGGTCAAAATGAGTGATTACACGAACAGTGAGTATGTGACAATAATGACATGCTATGTTCGATCCAATGAAAACTTGGGTCATGCAAGAAGGATGTATGCAGATCCAGAACATCTGCAGTCTTTGCGTAGGAATGGTATCATGAATGATGAATCCACGAGTTCCCAGCACAAGAACTATTTTAACGACTTATCCGGGGCTACTCGATAATGGTAAGTTCAGACTTCCTAATCATGCAAGAATCCGTGACCTTCGACAGCGAAGTCGTCCATTCTCGACTTTAAAACGTTTAAATAAAAACATATGCAGCTTTTTCTAAGGTAGTAGGTACGTTATGAAAATAATAATGTAAATCTTAACAACTTAGCAACAACTACATTTACTTAAATGATCCTAACACACTAAAATTCTAAATAAATCAAAATGTTATATGGTAATATTTAGAGTAATAATACCGATAAATAGGCGCAAAGTAAGTTCAAGGTCGATGCGCGACAGTCAGCTGTTGTGTGGCGTGTGACCCATACACTCGCGCGCCTGAGTATTGACAAGTCGTTGCACTTTTAAGTGTAGGGTGATTTAGATAATATGTGTTTTGGGGACATCTTGTACTGATGTAGTTTATGGGGTAGTTTGTAGTTTTTAATGATAAATCTCGTATATAATGTTAATGTCACATACACAATACACTATTAAATTTTCCGGACGATAAGCGATTCCACCCAGTATATATATATATTTATATATACAAGTATGCAAATATACTACACAAAGTAAAATGTGAATTTACTACATATGTTATATAATAAACATAATAAAGAATATATGAAGAAAAAAAAATACTAGTTCATCTAGGGTTAGGGGAAAAAAAGAAAAATCACCACAGGAGAGAGAAAATATAGATACATACATATATTACTGTTGAGACAAATAGTGCGATCTGACTAGTCTCTTAAAAATAGGGAGTGATTTAGCGAGTTTTATTGTCAGGGGCAGTTCATTCCATAAGCGAGCAGCTTGGACTGTAAAAGATTTATCTAGGAATGATGTGCAATGCTTGGGAATTTCTAAAATCAAATTTTCTGAATATAAAAAAAATTTCTGGGTATATTTATTACCTATTTATTTAATGAAGAAAATATATTCGTATCTTTTAGTAGTATACAATAAAGTCACCTTTCGAGTCATTTCCGTCAGTTTCCACACTAGATCGGTGCGTGCCGTGGTCGTGAACGAATGATTCGTTGTCTTCAGCCGCGCTCGAGTCGTCCAACATTTCCGTGTAATCGTGCATCTCTTCCTTACCCGCCATTGACACGATCGAGTCAGGTTTGATTGACCTTCAATATAATATAGTTATTATTAATAAAGTACCTATACATATACAGGGTATATTACGACTGTGACCGAAAACAAAGCCGGGTGGTAGTTTTAGTGACTACAAACACAAGCAAGTAAAATTTTGTGATATTTGATATATCGTCTTTTTTGGGTGGTAAGTACATTGTTTTTGCTAAAATATTATTTTAAACCCTTGCTTACCACAGCTTCATTAAAACTAAAAGCATGTGCATTAACATTTGACAATAGGAAAAAATAGGTCGCGTGTTTTTGCACAATTTTTAGTTGCGTTGTATTTGTAGTTAAAAGTTTTGCAACTAAAAATACCACCCGGTTTCGTTTCAACAGCAGTTCTGATATACCCTGTATATGTAAATTTAAACTCTATTTTATGAAGCAGCATGTATGAATTGTGAGACCCTTGGTTCGATTACAAAGATAAATAAATCCATCAAAAGTAATTTTCAAGGATTTTATCGAGCAATTGGATTAATTTTTAATTTTTTTAATTTCCCGAAGTTTCGATTACTTTACAGCTTTCGTGTTCAGTCTACCCAGTGAATCATATTTTTACTGCAATATAGCCAATCACGTCTGTGACTTCTTTATGTATGTCATAAAAAGAATTGTATTATTATAGAAGTATCAAACAGATATCAATGATATTTGCAACAATAATAGAGCATGAATCTTTTACACTTATGGAAAAAAGATGTAGAAACTTACGGGACAGATGATGCTTTCTCACGTTTTATGTAAATCCTTTTGGCTGAGTGTGGTATATTAATCTGTTAAATCGAAACAAAATATTATTTATTATCATATTCATATTAGGTACAAAAATGTATCGACTTTTGCGCCTTAAAAGTCTACCCACGTTATAAGACTTGGTATCTTGCTGATTTAACTGTTGGTAAATATTGCCTGTATACAACATTGATACAACCGAGCGACTTTTCTTTAAACTACATAAACTAGGCACCATTTTCGAGGTCTGTTCTAAAAATCAATTAAGTAGGAACAATAGTTTAGTCATAAATGATTTTTTAAGTTTTTGCCCTCTTTGAACACGCTGTGGCTTTTCTAACAGCTGATTACGTCCAACGCATAGGTCATTCACCTTAAAACGACAAATCTTACTAAAATCTATGCGCTGTTGCCGCTCTGACACAAGTCACATAAATAAGTACAACTAAATTACTTTAAAAGTCGGCGATGCAAATAAGAAAGCAATAAATACACACACACTTACACTTTCATTACGAGAGCGACGTAGCAAAACATCCTGTGCGTAAAAGAAATAGAAATAGGTCAGTATGTGTGTGTGCGACACGTACGCACTTGACCTCTAAAAAATAGTTTTTAGTCTGCCGCCGGTATCCTTTCAGAACGTATGTAGCAACACGGAAGCTCCTGCGCCGCCGCGCCGCGCCGCTTTGATCTTGCCGATTTCGCGCCGATAATTTTAATTTTGTCTTGTTATTGACACTACTCGTAAATAAGTTTAAGACATTATTTATTTTTTTATTGTGACAGGACACGTAACTTCGGATAATTATTATTTAGTGTTAGTTTTCTGTGTTATTGACTGCTAGCCAACAATGAATCGGTCGATTAGGACCTGTACGGTGGCCACCGCGATCTCCGGACCTAATCCCTTGGATTTCTTTTTGCGGGGCTTATTAAAGAGCTAGAAATAGGGTTATTAAGCATTTGAAAAACTAAAGTGGCTAGTTTCGAACACTGACTTAATAACAATTTAAACAATAATAATATTGTCCGTCGCTATAACTTGTACGTTCATGTAAATGGAGGACATTCCAAAATTTAAAAATCTAGTGCATCTAAGTAAAGTATGTTGTGCGCGTACTTCAAAAGTACCTAACTACGCGTGGTCACAGAATACTAACAGAAGTCAAGCTTGTGTATGTACTTCACTTTTGTTGCCACACTCACACTACGCTCGGCGTTTGCGCTAGGGCTGTTAACTCTGGCTTATGCGAAAACAAGTATCGTCGTAATAGCACTCTTATTGTTTGATTGATTGTTAAAATACAATATAAAAAACAATAACAAAATGAATAAATTGTAATTTTATTTATATAGTCGTTGAGAATGTGTATGTCATAATCAAAGAATATTTATTTATCGTTTTTGTATAATATTGCGTATTTTATTGAGAAATTTATATTCAATTATTATAATCTGAAGTTTTATATACAAGTGTTATAACTTTTATTCATTCGCTCCATCTTTGCACAAAAAATATCATTAGATGCGTGTCCGAAGCGAGTGACACTCGCGCTCACAGTGGTTTCGACTGGTCTCAAATATCGTGTCGGTGAACGCTGTGTATGTGTGCGTTGGTTTCGCGCACTTTGTATGGAGCTTGACTTCTGTGTGTATTCTGTGGCGTGGTGACCAAAACTACGCTGCGCCGGCAGCGTGGCCTTAGCGGCGCGGCGCCACAATAACACACGCCGCACGCGACGTTGCCAATTTGTTATCTATTCGGATCTACAGGTCAGTGAAATGTACTTACACAGGGTGGTTACATTTTACTCTTATTTGTAAGCTATTTAGTTTGTTTGAAACAAACAAAATCTCAGTTTTGGTATTATTTTTTTTGCCGTATCGAATAAATACCAAGGACGTATAGTATACGTAGTGTAATTTTATGCCCATAGGTCACATCAACTTTGTATACTTATTTATGTATCTATGGTAACCAAAGATGCAACTCTTTATCATAACAGCGCAAAAACAATTTCGTTATAATAGCAATAAAATATAAAACTTTATATTATTTTGATGAATAATAAATAATTGATCATAATATGGTGTAATCAGCATTCAAATTGACTCTTATCAAGGTATATTAATATATTAAAAATATATATTGCTTAGCTCCGGCAAGGTCGCTCCATTTCGATTTCCTGGGTTACAATGGTGCCGTCTCGTACGAGCCTGCCCATTGTTGCCGAGTCATAACCGAACAGCGTGGTTCTACCACTTCCACAAAGAACAAAAATACACTGATCAAAAACCATGAGTTGAAGAACATAAGCAGATTAAGAATTCTGTTTTATTTCTGGCTGTCGCAATAAATTCAAAGGGAGCAACTCTATACATACCAATAATGCTTACGTATAACTTTACTGTAGTGTTAAAGATAAAAAACAGTACACATACCTGATCTGATGACTCTGTTGTGGGCACAATCAAACTTTTTAGTGTCGTTTTTTTGCGTATTGTATTGTCATCCAGGGTCGTGCCTTGTATAGGCTTTGAACTCTCATTGCCTGACTGAAAAACAAATCATTAAATCCGTATTTATGTCTATATAATTTGTTATGATTGGGTAAAAACACGATAAAATCAATATCAACTTTCCATAGTGTTTGCATATTGGTAACACCATTAAAGAATTCAATTTAATACATATTTGTGTGAGTTGAATCTATTCTTATATCAACAGTCGCACATACAGGATGCAAGACTGAAGATGTTAGCACTACACTTTCTGCATTATAGAACATGTTGCTTTTACACCTGACCAATGTTTGATTATGATGGTCAGTTAGATCCAATTATACCACGAGAATGCTATATATTTAAAAAAATGTATTTAATTATATGTTACCGGAAATGTAATGACATTTAGGAATTGTACACAATTCCGAGATGATACTTAGTTCAGTCAATATGTAAATTGCCCTCCGAATAAAGACCTATCCTTATTTAACATAATGAATCGTTAGGAGGGTATGTCAAGAGGTCACAGAAAAATTAAAAAGTTCGAGGTGTTTGCTGATTTTGAAAAATGCACAACATACCAACCAACTTACGGTGTACCCGAATGTAATACATTTCGATGGATCCCGAATGTAATGATTTTCCTATTTAGAAAATGTATAGATTTTCTAGGAATTGTATATAATGACGGATTACATTCATTTTTGTTAACATACATTCCACTAGAACACATTACTGGTAACAAACAACTAACAGTTGTACAAAGATTAAGTAAAACAATATCTTACAATATTCTCAAGGCCTTTAATGTGCAGAGACTTTGCTGCTTCTGCAAATGCTGATAGGTGATCGGCTCGCACAAGCACCTCTCCTGTGTATATATATTCAAGTAATAAACATAGTGTTTTGTGAGACACATTCTGTAACAAAAACAAATTAATTATTAACATTTATTATGCGGCTGCCAACATGTTCACGGTGGTCGCGGGTTCAAATCCCAGGGCACAATTCTGACTTTTCAGTCATGTGCGTATTGATAGTCAGTCACCACTCACTATAATGGTAAGGAAAACATAAAGAGGAAACTTACATACCATAGCGATTCGGAAGAATTTCTAAAGTATGTAAAAAGTCTGCGTACCGGCACTAGGCCAGTATGGTGGACTATATGGTCTAACCCCTCTCAACCGTACTCTCGTTTGCAGAGGAGGCCCATCTCCTGCAGTGGGACATATATGGATCGATACAGATACATACAGGCTAGATTTCATAAATAGCGCATTCATATATTTGTATATATTTTATCATTCTTTTGTATATATATAATCTAAAGTACATTTTATACAGCCCGCACTTTTTTCCCTTTTTATGTCCATTCCATGGTAGTCCGTAAGAGATTGCCTCGAGCGATACGGCCGCCATTTGTACTCTTATGTTTATCTATACATATAAATTAAATTGAAGTTTGAATTGAATTAAAACAGACGTTTTAAAAGTGAAAATAAAAAAAAAATGTCCAACTACATATCGTTATATACACGATACCTGAGCCGAAAATGATCTTTAAAAATTTTTTGTCTGTCTGTCTACCTGCCTGTCTGTCTGTTTGTTCCGGCTAATTACTGGACCGATTTTGACGGGACTTTTTTTGTCAGGTAGCTGATATAATAAGGAGTAACTTAGGCTACTTTAATTTTGAAAAACAAATTAGGGTTCCGCAGAAAAAAAATAAACCCTTTTTTTAAATATGGTATTATGACACGCGGGTGGATGAGATCATTATGTTTCTTTGATTTATTTGGTCTAAAAATATTCTAAAAATGACAGGTAGCTGATATAATAAGGAGTAACTTAAGCTACATTTATTTTAGAAAAATTATTTTATTATAGAAAAATAGTTTTTGTTAAATTTCACGCGGACGAAGTCGCGGGCACAGCTAGTAAATAAATAACACCCAACAGTCACATGCATAGTCCTGACCCCACACTCAGATCGGGTCTTGTGTCGCGGGTATCAGACAGTTTATAGGACATTTCGCTTGCCTGTACCTGGCCTCCACTCTAGAACCTTTCGGCCCCAACGGCCATCGGTTCTACGGCGCCATCTTCAACTTGCTAATCCTATGGGCTGTGTCGGTAACCTATGTTCTCCTATCTTCTAATTTCTAATTCGATCTCGTAGGGAAATACCGACCATAGCCCACATTAATTATTTGGTATACAAAAAATAATAAAATAAATAAATGACGCACACTTCTCAGTTCTCAATACAGTGAATAATCACTGAGATTGAGTAATCAAGAACTTTTTTCTTTTCACTTTTTGCTTTTATGATTACAAAGAATTCTTACTCAAATTAGTCTCTTCTTTTGATTTGATCTTTAGGATGATGTATAAAAGCAAAACCACACGTTGTGGTGACGGTGCGGTGCGGCCGGCGGCGAAGCTATGCCGCTGCGGCATCCTACATACGCATTACTTTACCATGTTACACGATGCGTTTGTTCGCGACCTGGGAGACGACGCGAGGAAGGGATGTCATGTGCGGATTATGAGGTGATATGAGTGCCGCGCCGTGTGGCTTCGTCCTAATAGTGGTACATTTTCGGAAAAAAATCCTGAATATGTTTTTTATATAAAGGTATATACAAAAGAGGAACCGTCCGTCAAACAGTAGTGTAAATGCACTGTTGTTTCGGATTGAAGGGCATTGTAGCCAGAGTAACTGCTGGACATATTGAGATATCTTATGTCTCAGGATGGTGAGCGCAGTGGAATGCTAAGCATTGCTTTGTAATTCAAGGTGTTGTTTGGCTTTGTTAGTGTTTATGAGCAGTTGTATCTCTTACTATCAGGCGAACGGCATGCTCATCTCACCATTCTTAAGAATAAAAAAAAAGAATAAAAATGTTCATGAAAAAAAAAGGAGATAATGTAAACTAATAATATTAACAGTAATTGATTAAGAGATACAAACAAATGGTATCAATATCTTATAATAATCGGATATTGTACTAACCGATTTATTTGACATCATCCCTATTTTACAATGTTGTGGCACTGTCAAATTTAACTTTTTGACTTAGATTTACTTTAAAGACAGTATTGAGTTTTAAAATATATATAAACAGCATGAAAAATAAGACTAGAGTCTAAAAACTTTAAATATACTTACATTGAGGAAGACAACAGGATGTTGACAGGGAGCCGAAGTGATGAGATCCTTGAGGTATGGACTGGCTAATGCAACTAACATTTGGTGAACTTTGACAAAATGTCCATCTGCAGCCAGGGTCATGTCCACAAATTCACCATTCTGAAAATTAAATATTTTTAATGACATTCTACACACTGCTTTTTATTGAACAATCTGGATTGTTCTGTAATTCAAATGTTTATTAATAAAATACTCCTACTTACACATCATTTGTTTAAATTTTATAACATGTTAATATGTTCACCATCAAGCACAAATAACAATAATAAGAGTAGATATCATAAGACACATCGACAAGGTACAGTCAAATAAATGTATTTTGTTAATATCAAATATAATCTTGTCTTATCTTGTCTTAGTCCCGATTTAAATTAAGCACCACAACAAATAAATTAAATCAATTAATTTGTGTTTTATGTAAACATTATAAACATTAAAGAGAGGACTCTATAGTAAATTGAAGTAGATGTTACCTATTTAATTGGAAATGCTCTAATAAAGAGTAAGTAGTATAGTAATACAAATAAAGTAGTAATATTCGCAACTTTGAATAAATGTGCTGCAATGAGGGTTGAAATGATAGAGAAATAATTCAGTACCTGTTGAAGTGTGCTAAATCCACTGCAAACACTACTTTTGTAGGAGTCCCAACATAACGAGAATTGGGACTGAACCATCTTAAATTTAAAATGATATTACTTAATACCTTTGACAATTGCACTGTTATAAGTAAATTGGCAGTATTAATGCGATTTGAACCATAAAAACTCATAAAACTATTAGTATTAACCGAAAACAACAACTTCACTATGAACTTCACGTTTTATTTTTTAACAATTTGACAGTTCACCAAACGAACTGCTACTTTTAAATTCGTTGCTTATGGAATAGGCAAAGGTCAAAAACCATGCTGCCAAGTCATAAGTAGAGGTCGCGTCTTAAGCCACATCATAAGCGCTGTTTATTAAAGGAGAAGGGACAACATGTATGGACTCCAGCCCACAGATCAACAAGAAACTCCAGCCTATCGACCCTTGTATCGACTAATAACGACAAGCAATATGTCAATGGAAATGAACTGTTTTATGCCAATAAAACCCAAATCGCTGTATTTGAAGAAATATAGCTACTTAAGGACTGCACGAAAATCATGCGAAAGGGCCTCGGCATAGTGAGTGATAACAACAAGCGATGCGTCATTGAAAAGGTCTTCTGAAATGCTAAAACTTCTTCTAAGGCGACAAGTATCAAATCTGTGCGTGGAAAAAAATATGGCTGGGTAAAGGTAGCGCAAGGATGAAAATATGTATATGGACTCATAGCCTGTTGACCAATAACGACGAGCGATATGTCATTCGAAAGTTCTCTTCATTTTCTACAACTTCTTCTTTGCGAAGAAATCACGATTCGCTGTATGAAAATAAGTATATCGACATAAAGTTATCGCGAGGCTCATTTTTATGGATTCAAGCCTATCGACCAATAACGACGAGCGATTTGTCATTGTAGAGGTCTTTTTTGGATGCTACAACTTCTTCTATGGCAAGAAAACCCAAATTGCTGTCTTATAAAAAATAGAAACACTATTATAATTACAATATACATTTCTGGTTTATTGTAGTAAGAAAAGGAAAAACGAATATAAATTAAATATTCTTTTTTCGGGCTTTTTTTCAGCAAATGTGTTATTGAAGTCACCAAAGTTTAAATTACGAGCTAAAGAACCGATTATAGCTCTTTTCATAGCACGGTGAGAGACTTTCAGCTTATGGATAGCCCCACAGTCAGTCGCCAAGTCGCGGCTCCGTACGTCATTACCAAAGAGTACAGTACCAAAGTCATTACAGGGAGTACCGTACTAGTTAAACTTTAGTCTTCAGGCTCTGTGGTATATCCGTCGCAAATATGTGGTACAATTTCCTAAATGCTGCCTAGCCCAACCAAAATTCCTCTATCTGTTTTCTTTTAAAAATTGACCAATGTAATCATTCAGAATTTCTCATCGTCATTGGCGGTAGATTATGCTTAAGTACACGTCATCCTAGTTCATTTTCTGTGTGCTTATAATTATCATCAGCCCGTTGCTGGATATATGTCTCTCCCAAGGTAGAGTCTTTTTTTTCACCACAACTCGCCGCGCCACGGCGCGAAATAAAGGTTTTGAGCGTTGGTAACGGCTTAAATCTTAGTGGAAAGTGGTGGAACGCGGCTAAGTGCATTCCCATTTCCCATGATTATGATTTTTTTTTAAATAACACCCAACTGTCACATACATAGTCCTGACCCCACACTAAGATCGAGTCTTGTGTCGTGGGTATCAGGAACTACGAGAGACTTTTCGGTCTCACAAACACCCAGACCCGGAAGAAATATTTGTGGGCCACACAAACATTTCTCTCGGTGCGGGGATCGAACCCGCGACCTCTCGTTTCACAGGCGGCGTCTAACCAACTGCGCCACGGAGGCTTTTTTTGATTTATGACACAACCCACAACTCAGTACAATACCTAGCAAAGAATATACATATACACTAAAGAATAAACCACTAGATGTAGTGAATTTCTATCTATCGATGTAGGCTGCACTGGTAATTGGGTCGCTGATCTTTTAATAACACCGGTATTGTCTTGTAATAAAACTGGTATTGTTTGTAAATACAAGCGGCTTAGCAATCTATGAGAATGACGTTGATAAGAACTAAGATATGGCTTATGATCCAGATGTGGTCCATTCTTTGGTCCAGATGCACAATAAGATTCCTTTTCAAATACATAATTAATGGTTTACAAGGTAAAATTATTAAAAAGTGGTCTAAATCTTAGTCGCAAATAAAACGGCACATCACTATCTACTGGCACGTCCACCTGTCAATGTCGATTGACTTTCTGTCAAAAAACTGTCATGTCAGCGAACTGTTTGAAGGGTCGCGGACCGTCGTAAGTCTCCTCGCTCTTCAAGCAAAAAGCAACCTACTGTCATTGAAATAGGGTTTATTTTTATTTAAACAGGGTATTGATTTATGTGACAGGAATCGCATTGCGGTTCGCGAGTTGCGAAATGTCATAAGAGTCTCCTCGACTTCAAGCAAAAAGCGACCTACCATCATTGAAATAGGGTTTATTTTATTTAAATAGGGTATTTGTTTATACACAGGATACCGCATTGCGGTTCGCGACGATTTGCGGCACCTGTCATGTTTTTTCGGCGAACCGCAATGCGGGTCGCCGACGGTTGAGGGGTTATATTACACCCTTCGATCAATTATCCCCCCAAAACATTTGAATTGAAGAACAAAAATTTGACCTTGAATGACGTTGCTGTTGCCTGCTATCCTTTTCTTTCGAGTGACAATGAATGAAAATGACTTTGTTCATTTCATCATTTCAATTTTATATACGGAATGCAATCTCCATTTGGGTTTAAGCTTCTTGGTAATTACTAATTATTAGCATCGCACGACGAGCACAACTTGCTGCCGCGATTAGCGAGTAGCTATTTGGTCTGTGGCGAGTAGGTAGATAATCGATAAATTAATGTCGATACCACAGACGAGTAAACAGTCGATTGGTCGATACTTTGTTCCTTCAATGCTCGAGCATTGTGAAATGTGAATTCGATTGATAAATCGATTACATGGACGTAATATATAAACCACAGACATCGATGATCGATTATCGACGTATATAGCGACTGAATACGTTACTATGTTTGCTATGTATGTTCTGATATGACTTGATTGACTTTGCGCCACTTTGCGATGTTTATTTTAATTTTATAGTAGTATATTAGTATTTTTAACAGTAGATGTACTGAGTCGCTTAATTGTGAAATAGTGCGTGTACATTCATGTATTTTGTACTTTATATTGTAATAAAAAAGTAACAAAGCGTAAGGAATAAAATATTTTGTAACTATTTTGATTCTAATTAATTAAAAAATGATAAACGCTGGTAATTTACAAAAACTTTCCGCCCTTGCTTGTCGGCGTCTGCCTCATGTGGTCACGAGTAACACGAGAAGGTAATAAATACCGGTATAAAGACTAAATTATGCTAGAATATTTTATTTTATAACTTAACTGTTGTAATGGAAGAAATATATTTCTTTAGTACTTATACATTATTTACAGAACATTACAGAGTATTTCCGTATATTACAATTTTTAAATCTACAATTCATTATTTACAAATAATGTATTCTACTTTATCTTTGGCCTTGACCATCTAGTCTCATATCAGAAAGAAGAGCAACTTTAACGAGTATCTATAAAGCATATTGGTTTTATCTATCATTATTTTTGGCTCTATCTAAGACAATAATTCGTACTAACTACGTATTTTTTTCTATATTTTAGTTACAGTCAAGGAAGCCCACAGTATGATGTAGTTGTTATCGGAGGTGGTATAGTAGGCTCAGCCTCTGCTAGAGAACTAATCATTAGACATCCACATTTAAAAATTGCTCTGATTGAGAAGGAGAATCAATTTGCATATCACCAAAGCGGCAACAACAGTGGTGTCATACATGCTGGAATTTATTACAAACCTGGCTCATTGAAAGCAAAACTATGTGTGAGAGGAATGGAATTATCATACAAATATTTAGACGAAAAAGGTATAAAATACTCAAAATGTGGGAAACTTATTGTAGCCACTCAGAGGTCTGAAGTTCCTAGGCTATTTGATTTATATGAAAGGGGAATTAAGAATGGTGTAAAAGATATACAATTATTAGACAAAAAAGAAATGAATGAAATTGAGCCACACTGCAAAGGCCTTCAAGCTTTGTGGTCTCCTCACACAGGCATTGTTAACTGGGCAGATGTGACCAAGTCTTATGTAGAAGACTTTGTGAAGCGTGGAGGACAGAGCTACCTTAATTTTGAAGTGAAGAAATTCATCGAGGCAGAGATGGCCGATTTTCCAGTTACCATTACTGATAATAAAGGCAAAACTGTGCAAGCTAAGTATGTGCTCACTTGCTGTGGGTTGCATTCTGATACTGTTGCAGTGATGACAGGTTGTCCTGAAGAACCCAAAATTATTCCTTTTAGAGGAGAATATTTGTATTTAGTGCCAAACAAGAGCAGCCTGGCCAAAACCAATATTTACCCTGTGCCTGATCCGAGATTTCCTTTCTTAGGCGTTCACTTAACACCAAGAATAGATGGTCGTATTATTGTGGGCCCAAATGCTATATTAGCGTTTTGTAAAGAAGGATACAGGTCAGTATACATATTATAAATTATATTATATTTCAATGACAATTTTTCCCAATCAGGATATTACTCACAATATACCTTTAGGTACGAGTTCTGTTATTGTGGAAAATATGTGCATGAATACTGTATTATTAGTTACATACAAGAACATTTTTACAGTTTTCCTGATAAAAAGGTATTATCTACCTTGTGTCTTCTTTAAGTATACTGGGTGGAATCGCTTATCGTCCGGAAAATTTAATAGTGTATTGTGTATGTGACATTAACGTTATATACGAGATTTATAATTAAAAACTACAAACTACCCCATAAACAATATCAGTACAAGATGTCCCCAAAACACATATTATCTAAATCACCCTACACTTAAAAGTGCAACGACATGTCAATACTCAGGCGCGCGAGTGTATGGGTCACGCCACACAACAGCTGACTGTCGCGCATCGACCTTGAACTTACTTTGCGCCTATTTATCGGTATTATTACTCTAAATATTACCATATAACATTCTGATTTATTTAGAATTTTAGTGTGTTAGGATCATTTAAGTAAATGTAGTTGTTGCTAAGTTGTTAAGATTTACATTATTATTTTCATAACGTACCTACTACCTTAGAAAAAGCTGCATATGTTTTTATTTAAACGGTTTAATAAAGTCCAGAATGGACGAGTTCGCTGTCGAAGGTCACGGATTCTTGCATGATTAGGAAGTCTGAACTTACCATTATCGAGTAGCCCCGGATAAGTCGTTAAAATAGTTCTTGTGCTGGGAACTCGTGGATTCATCATTCATGATACCATTCCTACGCAAAGACTGCAGATGTTCTGGATCTGCATACATCCTTCTTGCATGACCCAAGTTTTCATTGGATCGAACATAGCATGTCATTATTGTCACATACTCGCTGTTCGTGTAATCACTCATTTTGACCGCAAGAAACTAACCAATAACCAAAATAATTTCGTACAACGTCACTCGGTACCGAATTTCGCTCGACTGAGGAAGTAGTAAGATCCCTGGAAGGTGTCGGCGGTGCGGGAGCGGGCGGCGCGGCGCGGCGGCACGCTTTGTACTTGCCCTTGCGGCGGCGCAGCGGTGATGGCGGCGCAATCAAAGGATTTTATTACTTAGATTTAGAAGTTTCTACTCGAATTAATATTGTATAAAGTAGGGTAACAATAATGTGTATTTATGAAGATTTTTTTCATTTATATTATCTTTCTCTAAACAACGTTGTTTTATGAATAACTTATTCTAAATTAGTAACTAGTAGTGGTAAATTAATTTTACACTACATAAACAAAAACATAAAAAAAAAAATAAGTATGCCAAAGGGTTCTAAATCATGTACTTGCCATGCACAATTTTTTTCGTGACGATAAGCGATTCCACCCAGTATATCTTTTTTTATCTTGTATTTAATATTTATGACATTATCATTCTAGATGGGGTGATGTCAATATGGGAGAGCTAAAAGAAATAATTAGTTTCTCCGGTTTTCGCAAAATGGCGATGAAGTATGCAGGATTTGGAATGAAAGAAATGGCAAGGTCGGTGATTATGCCATTACAAGTATGGCAGATACAAAAATATATTCAAGATTTAACTACAGCTGATGTTGAAAGAGGGCCTGCAGGAGTGAGAGCACAGGCCATGGGAAAAGATGGTATGTCTTACAATTTTACAATCCATCATTCATCATCACAATAACAACCCACATTATTTTCACTATACAGAAAATACAATGTGCATATTCACATAACATGTCATATAATAGACACTTAAAAATTGCCCACTTTTCAATGATTGTGTAGTTTATGTTAGTTATAAGCTATGTACACAATTGCAACATTATGCACAATATATTTTTTGTACTTGTTGAGGAATGTGGCATTGTCACCATTGGCAATAATTCCATAATTACATTATAATTCTCATTTTGTTAATTGACTATTATTACATTTCAACATTACATAAACTATATTTTCCTTCTTTTATTTCTAGGTACCCTGATAGAAGATTTCGTATTTGATTCAAAACCTGGCTCTGGTGCTATTGGGAGTAGGGTATTACATTGCAGAAATGCACCCTCTCCTGGTGCAACATCATCATTGGCCATTGCTGAAATGATTGCTGATAAAATTCAAAATGAATTTAAAATTTAATTTTTAACAAAAATGTTATTCAACCAAATGAACAAGAGAATGATCACAGTCTTGCATAATTATGTGTATAAGCAGTAAGTATACAAATCATTTTATATTCTATCCACAAGTCCAAATTTATTTGTGCAGTATAGGAGAGGCAGAAGAGAGGTCAAGATAAACATAGATGATCTTAACATCTCATCATTTTTTGCTTGATTGATGTGTATAAAGATGGACATTTCATAAACAATTGCAATTCCAGCATTAAGAATTGCTCACATCAAGTTGTTTGTTTGACTTACACAACACAATATTTTAGTATTATGTCAATATTTGTCTATACACCCAATTTACACGAGCACTGTCCACATGACAGTCATAAGATTGATAGGTGTTACCTTCCTTTAGCCTCGCACATACTGCAGGTGACTAGTGGCTATGAAAAATTATATAATATGTTTCAAGAGGCAACATTATTTTTGCTAAATTATTATATTGATGTCCCTATTTTGGTTAATTATTTTTTTATATTACTAAATGTTATCTTTTTATGAAGTTGTACAGTTTGGTTTATCTAATCTATATTGTTATGTTTTATACTTTGATTATTTAAGCATAAATTATATATTTAAGATACTGGAGTATATCAATCTAGTTTTTCTATTGGGAAATGTACATAATTTATAAAGTAAAATGTTACAATGGGTGCTAATTAATAGTCAAATATTTACAAGATACAATGGTCCATTTTATCATTACAATGCTATGTTGATTTTATGTAAATGTCATGGTTTTCCCAATGTAGGTAGTCCCTTATAAGGAAAGTACAAAGTAGAGGAAGGATGCTTATGCTGTGTGATAAAAGTAATGTTTTGCTTCGAGCCTGTGTATATTTTTTTACCATTCTTTGCATTTTGACACTTCATATAACAAAGACTGTTGTTGTCTCCCGGTAGGTTCTTAGTTATTCAGCTATGACACCGTTTTTTGTAAAATATATGTATTTGAGTCTCAGATCATATATTGTCGTCAAATGGAACATTATGTTGCTAATTACCACTATATACTCTGACACTCCAAACATGGAATAGACTGAAATAAAAATGTTTGTATTTTATATTTATTATTTTGAATTAAGACAACAATGTATCATATGATTAATATCCAAATATATGAATTAAAAAAATATGGATATTGAATTCATTTTTTCCAAACCAAATATGAAAAAAGGAAACAAATATACAGAAGAATCAAGGACTTACCATATGGTTCGCAGAGTCTATTATGTCTTAGAAAGAAATATGCAGCACATGCAAATGATGCAACATTCACAATAAAAGCTCTCCATTTTAATCTCACAGAATGTCTCTCTCTGTAGCTTATATTTGGTCTTCTTCGATTATTTGTTAATAAGATGCATATGATTAACATGTAGAATACTGATGTTGCAATAAAAAGTTTAAAACACACTTCATGGTATGCTGTAAAATGAAAAAAAGCGTGTTAAGTAACACTAAAAATATTGCTGTGATAAAGACATCCAAATGAATTAGATTTATGTAACAGACCAGATAAACCCCCAGGCACACCTGACTTTTTGGAGCCATGTGTTTATTTATAGTCAATCACTGCATACTATATTTATTATACTATAATGGTTAGGGAAAGACTGTGAGGAAACCTGCATACCATTGGGATTTGTTAAATTTGTATGGTGTAAAGTCTGCCAACATGGTAGACTACAAGGTATAACCACTCTCAGTTGTGTTCTCAATTGTAGAGGAGGCCCATGCCCTGCAGTGGGATGTATATGGGCTGATACAGAATACAGTTCATAGAAAATAGTACCACATTCAACTAAGTAGTTAAATAAATAAAAAACAAATAACACCCAACAGTCACATAAATAGCCCTGAACACTAAGATCGAGTCTTGTGTCGTGGGTATCAGGAACTACGAGAGACTTTTCGATCTCAGAAACACCCAGACCCGAAAGAAATATTTGTGGGCCGCACAAACATTTTTCTCAGGGCGGGTATTAAACCCGCAGCCTTTCATTTCACAGATTTCTTAATACAGTGGCAACACAGTAAGTGCCTATAGGATTGGATATAATTTGCAAGTCATATACTATGATTAGACCACATCAACCAGTATCAGAGTAAAAATATTAAAAGGATATGAAAGTGAACATCTACATATCTATGAACAAGAAGTTACAAGATTCAAATGTTTACTACTACCCTCTAAATATTTTTTTGTGTGAAACACAAGTGTTGGTAACAAACAAATGTTTGTTATACTACTCACAAATGAACTAGTCACAAATGTATGAAATCTGGTACTGGCACTAATCAGAAAGAATGATATACTGTTGGTGAGGTATTTTTATGTAGATTAAGAATTACCATAGTGCTAGTCCTGATTCACTGTTCAACCAAATTTATCCAACTTGTATTGTTGTTTTATTACATCCAAAAGTACATTTTACTGTATTGTCATTTGCCAATGTAATTCATTAAAGCTATGTAAATCTTTTTGGGTACCTATATATGATTAACACCTACTCAACTACTTAACTTTTATTGTAAGCCTTATTACTATTGAGTAATTTGGATATCTTTGTTTTGTAAAAAATATGGATGAAGGTTTTGGAAATGTACACAAAAACTTCACTTCATCATCATCATATCAGCCACAGGAAGTCCACTGCTGAACATAGGCCTCCGCAAGGATCTCCACATCAACCTGTTGGAAGCGGCCTGCACTTCACTTAATTTATGATAAGTCTATGGTTACATAATTTGTCTTTTGCTAATTACAATTTTAAAAATACTCCATTTTGGAACGGTATATGAATAACAATTTTAATATTTTTCTTTACTTGTAAAGAATATGCATACTGAAATATATCAATATATAATTGATATCTCTGAAAATATAGAATATATTAAAACTAACAACTGTTATGTTGCCATAGTGGGATTTTATTCTCTTAAAAACACCTATCAAACCATGGTTAATCCATTTTGATTGTACATGGGTTGGCTCCATAACAAGGAAGTTTGTAAGCTATTACACCATAAAAACATATATTTAATAGTTTCTAAGGGATACATTATTTACAAGTTATGTCGGCAATTTGCTGTAGTCCAATTTCAATATTATAATATGAATATTATGCAACATTATTTTCACACTTACGGTAATTTTCTGATGATGTCCAACGTGTCAGACCTAATAAGGCTAGATTTTCAACAACATTTAAAATAACTGCTAAATTAACTACATACACACAATGTTCTGTGATAATGCTTTTGTAATAATCCCATCGTAAATACACAATGTAAAACCTTATAGGAGCGTGGACGTATATTGCAGTTTTCCATATAGAATTTTGTGGTTCGAAATTTCCTATGGATGCTGATATTGATGGAAATATATTAGGGACCCCACAATGTGTGTTGTTCGCCTTTTCACTGTCTTTATACATTGTCAACAACACGCAAAGTATAAATGCCACCAAAGGCGTGGAGACTGTGAAAAAGCACAATTTAGCCGGTATTCGTATAATATATTTTCGTTCAGAGCCATTGTGTAGAGGTAAATACATTTAAAATTACTATTTACTGCAGAGATTTCCATCAATGCCACTGTCACTGACTGTCACAGCAACTGTTATAACCACAGAGTACTTTGTTATATAGGAATAGAGGCTTAACTCGAGGGGTTCGGGGGGAAAGCGCTTAGTGGCACCGTCTGGTTTTTTAAACATGCAACTATTCTGTTATGTATATAATTAGATGTATGCACTTATATTACCTACAATTTCTACTATAAGGTTCCTTTTTTAATACACTTAGTACTAATTAATAGTAAGTACTAAACGTAAATGCATTAATTAAGGAATTAAAACCACAATAAAACTCACAATATTCTAATCATGACCATTTATTTTAAGTACAGAGTTACAAAATACAATAGAGAACAAAAACAGAACACCAATCACATGTCTACACAGTTACAAACACAAAATATAGAGCACTTCACACACAGCACATTGAATGAATTACCAGAACTAGAAATAGGCTGAATATGAATTAATTAACAAGAACAACCGGAAAAAATGACGCCATGACGCCGCGCCGCCATTGACTGTTTGATAACTTCACAGACCAATAAGAAAAGATTCGCATATTTCGTATACGCCATCAGGCGACATCTATGTTTTTATGCTAGAAGCACGTAAAATACGCCTAAATTAAAAAGACATTATAAGACGGAACTGTTTCTATATTACAATGGGCTTTTAATTTGGTATCATTATTACCCCCACCATTCCATGGTAAAATGTTCTAAGTTTGAACAGCCTGGTTATAACAAATGTCAATTGTCAGTAGATATGGGCATGATATGGGTCGTTCGCGATTGAACGGGTCAAATAAACCAGCTCGCAAGAACCACGCGATCGATTCGATCTTTACGAGGAATATAACTTGCCGCTTTGTTAAGCGTTTGTGGACTATGAGAAAGCCTTTGATTCTGACTGCTCAGTGGCGTAACTACCCCATCGGGGGCCTGTGGCAAAGTTCATCAATGGGCCCCCTTTTTTCGTAGTAAAAAATATTAATATTTTTTTAAAGTGCGTGGTAAACGGTACAGACGCGGCCGCCAACATATTCATGGAGGTCGTGGGTTTGAATCCTATGACACACCTCTGACTTCAGAGTCATATGTGGATTTCACGTATTACGGCGATGAAGGAAAACATCGTGAGGAGACCTGCATACCATAGTGATTTGCAAGAATCTCTATAGAATGTAAAGTCCGCCAACCGCACTACGCCAGCGTGGTGGACTATACTGGGTATATCGAAAGTGTTACCGAAAACGAAGCCGGATGGTAGTATTAGTGACTACAAAGACAATGTATCTAAAAATTTCGCAAAGCAACGCGACAATTGATTTTTATGATTTTTAAATATCGTCGAATTTGGCTGGTAAATCCATAGTTTTTGCTAAATTTTTTTTTGTTTCCTTTGCTTTATGGCAATCTGTTTTCCGATAGTAAACCACTTCTTTATTTGAGTTTCTCAGATTATGTTTTCCTCAAGAGCCTAAATTGTGTTTAAATTATTTTCACACGACCCTCTTGATGTCAAGTGGTAAATCATTTATGCAGGCTCGGTATGTCACTTCTTTTTAGCCGGGTATGTCGAATAGTGCCTTCTCTACTCAGGGCGTGTGCCAGTTTTTTAACATGGACGGTCAGTTTTTCCTGGTATTTCAGGCTGTTTTGAGCTATTTCCTGCCGAACTGTTTTCAGGCCGAGGTCGAGGTATATGTACCTATTACTTATACAATGAGGAATGCAAAACATTGTTCTCAGAGCTTTGGTCTGGAATGTCTCCAGGATATCTATATAACTGTTGCTGACTGTTCCCCAAAGTTGTATTCTGTAAGTCCAGATTGGCTTTATATGGTAGATTTGTACACTAGCATCTTGCTGTTAGGATTTAGTTGTGATTGGCGTCCCAGTAACCAGTGCAGTGACCGTAGTTTCATCTAGTTGTTTGCGCTTTGTCCAGATGTGTTTTTGCCATGTAAGTTTCCTGTCTAGGTACATGCCCAAATATTTTGCGTAATTATCTTGAGGGATAACTTTGCAGTTTAACGTTACTGGTGGACATGTTTCTCTCCTGAGTGTAAATGTAACATGTACCGATTTGCTCTCATTGGCTTTTATTCTCCCACGCGTCAGCCACATCTCAACTTCTGACACGTGGTTTTGTAACTGTGACGATGCCGTTTCTGGGTTGCTATGAGTCGACAGTAGCGCCGTATCATCAGCGTATGTTGCAGTCGTGGTGTAGGCAGATGTTGGGATATCTGCTGTAAAAATCAGGTATAGTACAGGGCCCAAGATACTGCCCTGGGGTACACCCGACATTATTTCGTGTACTTCTGAGGGATCATCGCTGTACTTCACTTGGTAGCATCTTCTATCTAAGTAGGATTTAAGTATTTGGAATAGACAATGCGGGAGATGTTTCTTTAACTTGATCAGGAGTCCGTCATGCCATACTTTATCAAACGCTTGGCTGATACCCAAAAAGACTGCAGAGCAGTATAATTTGTTTTCAAGGCATCTGCTGATGGTGTCAACTATACGATGTACCTGTTCAATTTTCCCGTGTTTTTCCCGGAATCCAAATTGGTGGTTCGTAATACTGTACTTAGATGTTCTTTCATCCTGTTAAGCAATATCCTCTCTTAAAGTTTGTCAATAACTGGTAGCAGGCTGATAGGTCTGTATGAAGTAGCTTTGTGTGGGGGATTACAAGGTTTCGGTACCATACTACATGTGCGATTTTCCATTGCCCAGGGAAATGTTCAAGTCTCAAGTTCAAGTTTTTGCTAAATAGTAATTTAAACCCTTGCGTGTCATAGCGTCTTTAAAAATAAAGGAATTATAAATACTTTACAAAAATCTAGGTATTTACCACCCAAATACGAGGATAGAAAAAAAATAACAATAAAACGACGCATTTTTTTTTTGAGACCCTGTCGGACCAGGGCCCTGCCGGGGGCCCCTTAGGCCGGGGGCCCGTGGCATTTTGCGCACTTTGCCACCCTATTGTTACGCCACTGACTTTGCTACAGTCTCTCCAGCGGTCTCACATCGAATATCGATACATCGATGTGTTGAAGTGTGTATACAAGAACGCCACCATGTCGGTCCAAATACAAGATCAGAGCACGAAGGATATTCCACTGCAGGGAGGCTTGAAACAGGGAGATGTCATATCTCCGAAACTAATCAGTGCCGCGCTGGAAAATGCCTTCAAGCTCTTGCAGTGGAAAGGATTCGGCATCAACATCAACTGCGAGTATATCACTCACCTTCGCTTTGCCGACGATATTGTAGTCTTGGCAGAATCGCTGAAATACCTTAGCACTATGCTCGAAGACCTCATTCGAGTCACGCAACAGGTCTTAAAATTAACTTAGATAAAACGAAGATCATGTCGATTGTCCGTGTTGTGTCCACTCCTATTGGAGTTGCCCCCAACACTACTCGCCTCGACTCTTGAGGTTGTAGACGAATATGTCTATTTAGGACAAATGGTCCGGTTAGGCAGGTACAATTTCGAGAGAGGTCAATCGTTGAATCCAACTCTGTTGGGCAGTTTTCGGAAAACTAGCGACGTCTTCTCGTCCAAAATACCTCAGTGCATTAAATCGAAAGTTTTCGATATTTGTGTGTTGCTAGTGATAACATATTGCACCGAGACGTGGTCTCTCACTATGGGCCTTATTAGGAAGCTCAAAGTCACTCAACGAGCTATGGAGACGGCTACAATGCTTGGGGTTTACTACGAGATCGAATCACAAATGAGGAGATCCGAAGGAGAACTAAAGTAACCAAAATAGCCCAGCAGCTTAGTAAGTTGAAGTGACAGTGGGCGAGGCACATGGCGCGGAGAACTGATGGTCGATGGGGCCAAAAAGTTATCGAATGAAGGCCACGTAGCGGAAAGCGCAAAGGTCACGGGACATCGCTGGATGCAGGCCGCCTCCAATAGATTGGTCACTTTGGAAATCATTGGGGGAGGCCTATGTTCAGCAGTCGACTTCCTTTAGCTGATGGTTGATGGATTATGTATATATTATAAAACTAGCACCCGGCTTTGTTTTCGGTCGCAGTCTTGATATATCCTGTTATGTATAATTCGAATCCATAGAAAAATCCATAGATCTGGGGGCGCGGCCGAGCCCCCTCCAAGTCGAGCTATAGGCCGTAACATCCTTTTCTCGAAGCAATTCAGACCATTTTCAACCCCCTATAACTTCGTTGTGGCTAAAGCATGAAGCCTGAATTTTCAGTTACTAAGCAGGCATTGTGTAAACACGGTATATTTAAAATTTCATTCAATTTGAACCAGTAGTTCAAGAATTGTAACTAGTCAAACTTTCTTAATTTTGTCACTCACTGACTGACCGATCATCAAAAGTCTAAGGCACTTCTAGCAGACATAGAATCTTCAAATTTAGAATATAATTAGTGTTTAGTGTCTTACTTACTTACCTTAAAGTAAGGGAAAATTCAAACATTTCATATTTTGTGTCTAGTTTTCTAGATAGACCAACTGCGTGAATAACTTTGTAATCCCATATAAATGTATAGGATTACAAAGTTACATTTGCAGTTAATGAATTATTGTACCCGTATATAATGGAATCATAGTTGTAGATAGGTATCTATATATATCAGGCATAACAGAAGGGGGTATAGATAGGAAAAGGGTGTATTCAGCCCATGAAATTGTACAACATACCTCTAAAAAAACTTGCAAATAAATAGTAGACTAAATAGCTCGAAAATATCAATTACCATGAAAGAAAGAACATTAATAATCAAATCGGCTATATTTGTGATAAATTGATACCTACAAAAATAAGAAAAAGCCATAAGGCAGAGGCTTTAAGAAAAATCGTTATTATATATATTCTAGAAGTAAAAAGTACCGAAAAGGCAAAAAGTAGAACTCTACAAAAAGACGTGAGATCCCATCAAAAACATCCTGTAAAAAAATTAAAAATCCTTTAAGTTTTAATATTAGTTTGTTAATATTGATATTATAATAACTTACGTAATAACTTTATACAGAAGGTCCCTTAAGGAAGGACTAAATAAATCAATCGACTTGGTATTACATATATGGATCTCACAAGTCACAACTTTTTGCAGTAGAAAACCTGAGCTGCGAGACTTGGAATTTTTTTACAGGATGTTTTTGATGGGATAGTACTTTACTGAGATAATTTGATTTTTTAGGTTTGGTTAGGTACCTTAGAGACCAGAGCCAGGGTGGGGCACTTGCCCCACCGTGGCTACGCCCATTCAGGTTACTAATACTTGTATATTCATTTACATAATAAACTCAACAAAAAACATTACAATACAATATAACATATTACACATGTCCAACAATATCTAAGGAAAACGCTAAGCTGAAAGCTCTATCTATTGAGGCATTTTTGTGAACTTAAGGAACATTTAGATTTAGGTATTCACTTTCTTTACTTACTTCATGATAAACACCAAAAAAATACCAATTAAACTTCGTATTCAAACTCTCATAAAGTGAAGTCAAAAACAGCTATACGTATATTTACAATAAAAGTAGTAGTTTATTACAATAACTAGCAATAATTTACAGTTACACAAATTAAACATGGAAAACACAAATTAATGGAAAAATAAACTTGCATAGGCAAGTTTATTCGATAGCAGCGCTGTATTTTAATGTTTTAAATAACTTCGTCTCACCCAAGAAGCTTATACCCAAATGGATATTGCATTCCATATATAAAAGTGAAACACAAAAATTTGACCTGGAATGAAGTCGCCTGTTGCCTGCTATCCTTTTCTTTAGAGTGAAAATGAAAGAACATGATGTTTTGTTATAAATTTTATCAACAAGATAATAAATAAATTCATCTGGTAGGTAGGTCTCTTATATGTGAGAGGCCATCTGGGTGGGTACCACCGCAGTGTCTCTTTCTCCCGTCAAACAGCAGTGTAAACGCACTGTTGTGTTTCGGGTTGAAGGGCATTGTAGCCAGAGTAACTGTTGGACATATTGAGACATCATATGTCTCAGGGTGGCGAGCGCAGTGGAATGCCAAGCATTGCTTTGTAATTCAAGGTGTTGTTTGGTTTTACTACTGTTCATGAGCGGTCGTATCGCTTACCATCAGGCGAACGGCATGCTCGTCTTGCCATTCATAGCAATAAAAATAAAACATCTGGAGCCAGCCCAGGGGGGGAGGGGTCATTACCTCTCCCCTGGATCCGCCCTTTTGTTTCTCCTGGTTTCTCCGTCTACGCTGCATTTTTCTCATTTTTTTCTAAACTGAATAGTTTGCACGAGAGACACTTCCAAAGTGGTAAAATATCTCCCCCCCCCCCCCTGTAACTTCTAAAATAAGAGAACGATTAAACTAAAAAAATATATAATGTGCATTATTATACCATTCCAACTTCCACCGAAAATTAGTTCGAACGAGATCTAGTAAGTAGTTTTTTTAATAAATATAAAAAATAAAAATACATCACTATGACTCGATTGTCGTGATGGGTCAACTTTTATTGGGGTTCACGGGCTCATGCTCTAAAACATTTTGCTCGTAGATTCGATTTAGTCCACAGATTTAGGCTGGTTTTAGAGTCAAGCTGACCGCGCGCTGACCGTCAGCGCTGACAGTTGAAATGTATGAGCTTCTAAGGAGTGTTTTAAAATAACGCGTAGTTGTCCGCGCTGACCCCGTAAGCTAAGCCCGTAAGCTACGCGCTGAGCTATCAGCACCGACAGTCAGCGCGCATTCAGCGTGACTGACGACGCGCTGAGCTGTGACCGCAAACAGGTCAAACAAAGCCGCATACGATCAAATAATTTGACAAACACGTAAAATTTAAGATAAGGCCATAATCGTAAATAGTTTTAAAACCTTAGAGTATCTTTATTAAACAGTCAGCGCTGGGACTTCAAAAACGTATATAGATAAAAACTGATAAAAATGATGGTGCATTGTATGTGTATTGTGTGCATGGTGCCGGGCTACTTTTTTCTGCCCTCCTATTGGCTGATATTTGACAGGTTGTCCAACATACATGAATTACTTGGAAAAGAAAAGTAAAAATAAATAATTGAGGGCTATTTACTTAATCTACTCATACTCGTTTTAAAAGGGTAATAGCTAAATATAATTTCGGTTATCAAAGGAATTTATAGCAATTTTTTGCTAATTAATTCAATTTCATGTAATATAGGAGTGCTACCATAATTACGAAAAAGAAAATATCTGTTTTTCAAGACGCGAATGTATGACAGCGCTGCCTCTATATTATAAATACTCTAAGTTGAAAATCTATTGTAATTATTGAATGTTTGTCCCTTTCTAACGACATTTGAGCGAAGAATAAAAAACATTCAATAACCAAAACAGGTTTTAAAACATGATTTTGAAAGTTTTGGATTTAACATAAAAGATGGGGTTAATAACAAAAGTAAAAATAACAATTCACAAGATCAGTCATGCGGCTCTGGTCATGCGCGGTGCCGTTGTTAAACACAATCGAATTTGAATATTGATCAAACAATCAATAAATTGTTCGTTGTGAAGTAAGTCAAGCTGCTGATTCATTGTCTTATTCCTTCATTGCACTTTATGGCTATAATATGAATGTCATGTAGAAAACATTTTTTGTGCATCTGTTTCAATAAGAAACCTGAAACTACCCTCAAATTAATGTTTTTATTGAATTGAATACCATGGATGATATTTTAAATAAAAATATTTTTCACTCAAAAGACTTGCGGAAGTTGTCTCCAGATTACAGACCGGTGAATTTGTATCTTAGAATGCAGATGAGAAGAGCGCAAGTAAGTTTTCTTTCAATTATGAAACAGTTTAAGTAACTGTAATAATCTAACTTAACCATTACTCCATTCTACATTATTGTTATTTTATTATCATATATTATGCTAAGATTATGTTCATTAAAGGACAGCTTAAGCTATAGGTATAGTATAGTTGTCTATATTTACATTTCACCAACCTACTAAGGTAAAAGCACCCGTAAATGACCACTTAAGGATACAGAATTTTCTTTTTTAATGTATAACTTTAATTATCATCCGAATTCAATGAGTGGTTTTTTTGTAAGTTCTATGCAAGTCTGTTAACGAAACGAACCAGTATTTTTTCTTGCACAATGGTTGGTTCTTGGAGAAATTAACTTAAAGTCAAATAAAAAAATTGTTTTTGCCTTTGGCTCTATGAACAAAATGTAGAATGTGATGATTACTTTATTTTATAAAAATCTGTCGCCCGGGATTAAACAGGAAAACGTTTAAGGACAAACCATAAAAATGCTATAATACATTTTAAGCAGTATCGGTATCAGGATCTACGTTATTATGAATGGGCATTCTCCTTTATTGAAAAAAAAAACCGAATATTTTACGGATATTTTTCTATTTGGAATAAAACATTTGCAGTTTTACTGAAATACGGGATGAATCGAAACTCAGGGACAATTAGAAATAAACTGGAGTTTTTAAAATTAATTTCATTAACTTTTGTTAGGTACTAAGGTTAGATAATTTTAACTCTTTTTGTTCAAAAAGCAGCCATGAGATGGGCTTCAACCCACCATGAGTTTGGACTTTACAATCTGTAGGGTACTGTATACGTAAACATACGGATGTTTACTTTATTAGCAAATTAATCAAGTGTATAAAAGGATAAAATAATTTTTAGTATTTACGAGTGCAAGCCCCAATTAAGCTCAGAAATTGAATATTTCCATTATTTAAATTTAATTATATTTGTGACTATTATTAAATAAACAATGTGTGTAGAAAATAAAAAATATTTTAATGCCACTATGTAGTTACACTTTCTTCTTTTTGTTTTTAGGTAAAAGATTCACACATTCACGCAGCTAGCCGGTGTAATTTGTTGCAGAGGTTAATCTTATTTTTGCATTACTTATTTTTTTGCCTCATTTTTCTATTAATTCATGGCATGGTCAATTGTGAAGTACTGGGTTCGATTCCCTGACCTAATGATTGAATTTTACGAAACGTCTGAGAGGCGGCTGGTCATAAAGATATGAGTCATACAAATGTTTTCCTCCGGCGTACTCTTCGCTTAACTCTTCACTTCTTCTACATCGGTTTGTGCTTCGTAAAACATTAATCATTTTAGTGTCGTTGAGAGTCAGGTAGATCTAATATATTTATACTTATTGATTTTATATTAATGTATATTTAAAGTAAGTATGACTCGTTCTAAAGTGAATAAATAATTTTCAGGAAACCAATGAAAAAGACAAAAGATAATTATAGTAAATTGAATAAGGAAATAATAAAACTTCGTAATAGTTTCAATAACATAAATCTAAAAAATCAAGTCATGTTTAAATATACTCAGTCACAAAAATCCATAAATTGTTCGCGTAATATTGAATTATTGATGAAGGATTATAATAATGAATCATGCAATGACTCGTATATTTTCTTAGATGACTTTACGACTAATATTGATACGCAAGATTTAATTATAGAAAGTGATAAAGAATTTAAATTGAAAACGAAAACAAAACCGATGAAGCACCATGAAAAGTTTAATGATGCAACAAATTTTACAAAATCAGATGATTGTGAACCGGTTAAATCTGATGATGAATTGAACAGAAATGTCATAAGAATTGATTGTACTTACGTAGATAAAATATGTTCCAGTCCTGATACCAATGAAGGTGAAGTAGAACAGGACATAGATACGGAAGAATTTAATCAGAAACCAGTGGATACAACAATTACAGATTTGCAAAATTTATTAATAATGATGACTTTGAGTTCGAAATCCAAGGATGATGAAGATAAATATTTTTCTGAAATGGATACGAATATGGTAAAGCAGAATGAATCGAAAGAGTCTTTAAAACATCTTAAAACACAGACTGAAGTAGAAAACGTAAAAATTGGTAGTTTTGGAAAATGCGAGGAAATTAGTGAAATCTTGAATATTAAGCCAATGCTTGTAGAAATAAATAGACTACAAAACAGTTTCATAAAAAAATATGTAGACAAGTGGAAGAAATATGTGAATAAGCGAAGGGAAGTCATAAATGAACAAAGACAGAAGACGTTATCAATTTTTTTTGATAAGCTTGAGAAGAAGAAGTTGAACATTGATTCTTCTTCAGATCCTGCGAATAAAGCAAAATTACTTGTACGTGATTATAGTACTTATCAACATAGGTGAGTTACGTATTTTAATATCTGGATACGTTTTAATTATGTATAGTACTATTAATATATCGCAAATGTAGTATGTAATTATTCTGCATGTTATGAAAAATTATGTTAATTTGATGGCAGATTGATAATAAATTTGTCGACCTTTAAAATTAATATTTTTATTATTATTAGGTACAAGGTCCAAAGGCATATCATAGCTCTTCAAAAAGCTAAATTAGAAGAACAAAATCGGATGATAGAAGAATTGAAATACAATAAAATAATAGAAGCATCACGCCAATCAGTAGATGCTATGAAAGAAGACATTCGTAAAACTTACTATGAGATCGATCGACAATTAAAACCGAAAATAAAATGTTTAACAAATGAATTGAAAATATCTGAAATAGATCGTGAGTTTGTTAATTACCTACATCATTCATTATATTTTCATGTTTAAACTAGTTTCATTGGAATTTAATTAATCTTGAACTTAATTCCTGCCGATTTTTAACTTTTAGAATCGACACTTGTGTTGCAATGTTTGAAAGTACCACAATTTTTGCAAAGAATGGAGAAAAGAGCTCGCGAAAGAGAGGAGAAACATGCAATGATACGTGAAAGAAGAAGGCAAATGGAAGAGGAAAGATTAAGATTGAAACAACAGGTAAAAGAATAAAGAGTCTTTAACACTCATTTGAGTCTTACCGATATTATATCATGACAACGTGGTTATTTTAGGCGGAATTAGCAAAGGCAGAAATGGATAAAGATGAGAAGATGAAAAGAATCAAAGAGTTGCGCGAAAAGAGGAAAAAAGAAAAAATAGAAAATATAAGAAGAAAACAATTTGCGGAAAGAATGAGAGCCCTTATTGTAATGGCCGATTTGCACTACGAGAAGTATTTATTAACAAAATACGGAATTAACCCATTTAAAAGATTAATGGAAATGCAACGAGATAACATGGAGAAAGCAAAAGCGCACTACACATTTCAACTTAAGAAAAATGTGTTCTTTCATTTCATGTGGTACACTGAAGATATGGTATTCGAAAGAAATTTTAAAGCTGAAGAATTCCACCGAAAGAAACTTTTGCGAAAAGTTTTTGACGGTTTAAAAAAGGTAAAATTATGATATTTTAAATGTTGTACTAAACCCGTAAAATACTTCCTATTACTACCATATATATTTTTACTTTATTCGATTTCAGAATCAACAGGGTTACGTTTTGAAGAAACAAGTTGCCGAAGATTACTATGAACTATATGTCACACAACTAGTGTTTAGAAAGTTCCGAGAAGCCATAGAAATACTGAAGAAGGAGAATGGAATGAAATGGAAAGCGGTTGTAGATTATTACAACAGGTAATATAAATAGTAATAGGTATAGGTACCCATATTTATTAACCTTTTTATTGACTTAAAAGTTAGGATAATTTTCGGAGCATATTTAAATTTTTATTACCTTGTTGTGTTGTTGGATATGCTCCCCTTTTCAGTATCTCATGTGATTATATATTTAGTATTTTCGGCTATGGTCAGCATTAAAACCATTTTTTTATTGCAAAGCATGGCGAGACGAGCATGCCGGTCGCCCATGATGGTAAGCGATACAACCGCTCATGAACTGTAGCAAAACCAAACAACACCTTGAATTACAAAGCAATGCCTGGCATTCCACTCCGCTCGCCAGCCTGAGAAATAAGTTGTAAAGTCTTAATATGTCTTAAAATATATTATAATTTAAATGATTTTGGGTACATTGTGTTGTTTTAAAGTTAATTGATTTATTTTACGTTCTTTTCAGTAACATAATGTTCAAAATATTCACGTGTTGGAGAACACTTCCGGCGTTGAACGCTTTGCAAAGGGAGCAGGAAGCTAGAAAAGCGAGGTGGCGAAACAAGGTGTTACAAGTTGTGCCTGACTACACACCACCTGAGGATTAAGTGTCCAATGAATATGATAAGTTAGTAATTAACATAATCCAAGACTTGCAAGTTATACACTTTCGTAATAAGTTTTTTATATTCAGACTGCGATCGAAAATGAAGCCAGGTGGTAGTTTTAGACATAAAGCAACTAAAAAAATGTTTCTTTACTTATTTGCTACCGTCGCATTTGGGTGGTATAAACATAGTTTATCCCATTGATTTAAAAACTAAAGATAGCCCCTTCAATACAAATGGTGTTTCAAAAGATAACCGTGAAAATCGCACTTAAATAAATATTAAACTAACTTAATTTAATAGATTTACTCTTAACGGCGATACAAAGTATTAGAACATCGACAAATTTCAGTACCGCTGCAATAAAGACGCACTGGAGCGCGCGCATCACTTACGTCGGAACACTACGCGCTTTCTGCACTGTGCATTTATTTATGTCAATGTTTTTTCCTAAAATAATAATGGACATCCGTTTATTTTTAAAGACGCTATGGTACGCAAGAGTTTAAATTATTATTTTATTAAAAACTATGGATTTACCGCCCAAACACATGATATTTAAAAAAAATCTTTACGAAATTATATGTATTGTGTTTGTAGACACTAAAACTACCACCCGGCTTCGTTTTCTCTCTAGATATACCCTGTATTGTAGGTACAGTAATTTGAAATTACCTATACAGACCTAAGAGCAACCGAGTGATATAGACGTAATCCAGAGTACTATTTTGTTTAATACGTATAAAATATAATTAACAGGTGTTTTGATATAAAAAATGCTTTGAATTCAACCGAAACCGAACGGAATCGAAATAAGTAGTATTTAACAGTCAGCTGAAGCAACCGAAAGTTATACGAAGACGTATAAATACGTTCTCCACTCAACATCGCATAAGTTCGCGTAAGTCGGTGCATTACTAACGTGACCATACGTCCCGCTTTCAGGAAGTCTGTCCCGGTGTCCCCAGCAAGACCGACATAGTCCCGCTTTTGCAATTTGAACAAACGGTAGTTTAAAATGTATATCTACCTCGAAATGCTTTACCGAACTACTACTGAAAACCGTTGGGTTAAAATCTTCCAGCACTTTTTCTATAGTAAAAACTTGTAAAACACTGAAAATTTTATTATTAATTCCAAAGATGTCCCGCTCGGGCACATAAAATATATGGTCACGTTATGCATTACTGTAATTTAATCTAAGAGATTTCTACTGAATAAAGCAAAATGTATAGTATATCGAGTTTATTACATTAAGCTTAAATTATATTTACTACAATAAATTACTGACTTAGTGATATGTCCATAACGATAATTTGATTTTATATTTATATAAAATCATCATAACATAGTATAAAATGTAAATTGCAACAAATAAATATTTTAAAAGAAAACCTCACCAACTCACGTCATTGATTTTAATGTAAATGGTTTCAATGTAATTTGTGTGTCCTATATATACAACAAAATACATGGATATTACCACATACATAACTTTCATTGATTCCTCTTATTAAATACAAATATTGGAATAGTTTTCATAAGATTTCACAATATAAGAGATACACTTACAATGCAAATACCTACATGATAATAAATTAGAGATTAATGACTATCTTAAAAACCTAATGAGGTGAGCACTTCCGAGTCTTTAAGTATACGCATTAAATTACTTCTCCCTCTTAAATTTATTGACTGAATTAAAATTGTCATCACAGTTCATTCGGAATTAGTTCAAAAGTATTTCATACATTGAGTACGTTCATCATCCTTCGACACTGCGCTTCTGCAAAAAAAAGAAACAGTAAAATTTGAATTATCTTAAAAATATTATCTTAATTATATTCCAATCCATCCAAAGGTTGTCTGGAAGAGATCGCCGTTAGCGATAAGGCCGCCGTTTGTACGTACTTATGTTATAAGTCCCTTAATTGTAAAATTATTTTAATATATCTTGTGTACAATAAAGAATTATAAATAAATAAATAATATTAATTTAAAGGTGTAAGAATGCTTCATTTCATAATAAAGGTCTAACATTAGAAGTATTGTATGAAATTTTATAATTTGTTACAGAACAATGATTTTTAAAGGAGAATGCCCATTCATAATATCGATAAAAATGTCCTAGGTCCCGAAACCGATGCTGATTAAAATGTATTATAGCATTTTTATGGTTTGTCCTTAAACATTTTCTTGTTTTATTGCGGGCGGCAGAGTTTTATAAAATAAAGAAATTATTATGACATTTAACATCATCATTCATAGAGCCGAAGGCAAAAAATATATTTTTATTGGACTTCAATTTCTCCAAGAACTCCGGGCCTGGGTTGCAATTATGTCTATGTGTATTGAAAATATAGTTTTTCCCCTACACAAAAAATAGGTTCTATCGAGGGACCTTCGCACCGATACTAAGTTTCATAGTAAAATACTCTTATATTTAGCTCTTAATTACAAATAAGGAGTTTAGCACACTGTAATACTTACGACTATATTTAGGAATGTAAATAAGAAGTTGGCGAATTAAAACTAGTGCAATCACGAATAGGTATCCCACTCCATACACGCAGGCAACAAAACATATTGCCAAACTGTAACAAGGAAAAAGAAAAAATAATTATTTTTCTGCTTACTACCAAGGTCTACTACACTGTAGGTAAAGCTTCTGAAAATTGAAATTACTTACATATATACATAAACTCACGCCTTTTTCCCATAAGGGGTAGTAATTCCGCCTTGTATGTCCCATAATGTGATAGGTGGCGAGCCTATCGTATATCGGGCACAAATTCCTGACTCTGGGCTGATAATGAATAGAACAATCCAATATCACTTTGCCCAACCCGGGATTCGAACCCAAGACCTCAGCTTGGTGATCGTACCGTAGTACAACTACGCCACCGAGGCAGTCAAATTGAGATTACTTTGTGGCGAGATTATATTTTTCTCGCTGCCTTTACCCCAGACTACGAGTTCGATCCCGGGATTCACATACATTGGATTTTTATGGATTTAAATAAATTAAAGAACAATGGCAATAGATCAAACAGATGTTTCATGTTTTCTGTTTTACTACAGAAAAAACATTCTTACAAAGACAGCAAATAAATGATTTTATTCCTAGTATCTAATTGAATTATTAACTAAATTAAAACATACATATTATGTCTTAACGACTACCTACAGTCAATTGGAGCAAAATTGACTTTGCCTTTAATATAATTTTGATGCTTGTGTTTCTATTTTCCGTATTTTAAGATACAATAGAGATAAAAAAAAATTGTTTGAAAAATTTGATTTGGGGATATTACTCGATGAAAAACCGAATCGAATTCAAGAAGACTTTACAGAATAACTCTATAAGCAGTTTAAATGCCATGGAGAAGAATGTAATTAATTATCAAGAAATGATCGAATGGAATAAGTAATAAATTGCCCTCGCTGTATTTTCTGACATTACTTCTATTGACCAATACCTAGTTGTTTTTATAGATGCAGAACAATTAGAGAGATCCCAGTCTCTATACTTTGATAAAAATTAAAAATCGGGGCCTAAAAGACGAGATATTTTTCCGACTAGAAATTCTTAAAATTGATTGAGATTGGGAATTCCAGGTTGTTCTAATAGAAATACACTTTTGGAGACAAATTAACGGAAGGAATTTATTTGTACCTACATATAATGTAATGCAGACATTTCGTAAAAAAAAGTTGTTAATGATTAGTTAAGAATGCTTATAAATAAGGTCAAAACTGTAACTGGAATTCTTATTTCAAACAGATTTAAATGCGAACAGTAATAATAGGCAAATAATGATTAGAACACTGGATTCACTAATTTGTTATCATGAATCAGTTAATTGGAGTGAGTAATGCCATTATCATTTATTATCTAACTGAAAGTAAATAGGGAATATTTCAACATATTACTTATGTTAAACTGATATTGATATAGACCAGTTGGTGGCCGAATTTTATGCCAAGATGTTAATTTGCGGTTTAAAGCCCTATGAATACAATACACTTTTTTTTTTCTCTTGTGTTTTATTTTGTCCGTATTGTTAGGTGTCACTGTGGGGTGTGATGGTTGATTGTGGGATGTGACTAGTGTTGCCAGGTGTCCCGCTTTTCAGGGGTTTGGTGATGCGTCCCGATTGAACCTTCGGCGGGACGCCAAATGTCCCGCTTTTTGACCACCCCTCTCAGAACGAATAAAAAACTAAATATTACAAACTTTTATTTGTAATCCGTACTGTATTTCGCGTTTTCCTACAATTATTAACCTACTTAGTATCTAATTCGATTCTAAAGTTGTTTCCATAAGCTGATTCCAAAAAAATACAGGACTTTGAATAAGTTCTCGCGGTTTGTTCGCGAATACCTAGCTTTCTTATTTTAGATGGTAACACATGTGTAAGGAAATACTGTTAGTGAACTTATGTCTTCGTGAATATTAGCTAGCTCCAATGAAAGTTCCTTCGTAACGATTTCAAGTTTCATACCGCTTACAGAGTATTTCTGACGAATTTTACTTTACGACATGTACATGTAGATGTAATTTAAAAGAAAAACGCATCTTCACTTCACTTAATTCTCTATGAGCATTATAGAGAGCATAATTTGTCAGAATTCATGTGCAAAGGCGTGTCGGAAAATATAAATTTTCATCTTGGAAATAAAGATCGCTCTGGTAAATCGAAAAAGTTATAGTCTGAGAATTTAAGGAATAACTCGATGAAGACTCATAGTAAACGCTAGAGGAAAATGCATTTTTTTTTAATATTTGGAGTAAGTTAAGAAACCTCTGCTTATCCCTTCTGGAAAAAAGCTTCAATTTATGTATGTATGCATGGTATGAAACCATGGCGCCTCATGAATTGGAGCCTCGAGAGATATGGTACTTGGTCTGGTTGAGCTGCGCTTCCATTATTATAATAATAACCAAAAACGGGTATTTTCTTTGAGAGCCTCCAGACACGCGACGTTTTCGATGTGATAAGTATATGCTGCTAGAAAGAGGGAGAGTAATAATGTGTGAAAGCAAAAAATATATAATTCCCTCTTTTTATAATAGGCGTGTCCCGCTGAAGAACTCACAATCCCGCTTATGTTAATGTCCTGTCCCGAATTTTCAAAAACTAAACCTGGCAACACTAGATGTGACCGACCTCGGTAAAGGTCTCGCTAATTGATACGACAACCTTTACCTTGGTCGGTTTGTGTCTGTGTGGGGGATCTTCCGGAGGGGCAGGACATCCGCATAGCCATCCTTCCGTCCGCCCCTCGTCGACCCCCCTGGTTAGTTTGGGATTATGGTGTGTGTACCGTAAGTGTAATGTGCGGTGTTATTGAGTTTTTTTTTTATTTTTCTAAATGTGATATAATATTATGTTTGCACTATATAAAGATGAGACATTGAATAGAAAAGGTACTTAATCTAAATATATACATGATATCGGAATTTAAACACAGATAGTGCGCAGCAAAAGGGCGCTTAAATTAACATAACTTTGCAATTAGTATCACACAATATGTAAAGTTGATACAATAAGTAATACAATACACTTAGGTACTATTCGTCTTTAGAAGTTGCATGTCAAAAATTAATTAAATACTCTGTTAAGCCAGTCAAAAACATAGTGTTGAAAGCCAAAGATTTAATAGATTTTACGTTATATTATTAACTTCACAATGGTGTTACAACAGCAAGCAAATTAAGAATGAACAAGGCATTGAACTAAGATAAAATGCCTATCCTACTTCCTACTAATTATACGAGTAAAGGCGAAAGTTTGTGGGTTTGGTAGTTCTTCACATACAAACTACTGGACTAATTTGAATAAAATTTGGTATGAGGGTAGCTGATACTTTGAATTAGCACATAGGGTACATTAAATTCCCGAAAAATGAAGTGTTCCCGCGGAATGAGCAGAGAATATTTATGCTCGAACGGTTGGACCAATTTTAATGAAATCTGGCACTCTAGCTGTCTCTGATACTCTAGATTAACGCAGAGGCTACTTTTTATCCCGAAAAATGATTTGTTCGTATGGGATGAGCACTGATGTTGTAATGTTATTTGGAAAAGTACTGAATATACATATTTGCTACTCTATGAAACTCGAATGGATGTGATGGAATAGAATATAGGGTGGATGACAAAAGATATAATACAATAGGAATTCAGGCTTTGAGTCATGGAATAGAATGAGATGGGACAGGATGGGATGGAAAAAGCAGTGTAAAAGATGATCGTCACATTGAGTTTAAATTTTAAAACAGTTAACTACATTAGATGTATTGTGTCTGATGTGGACCAGACACAAAAAGTTTCTATACCTGAACAAAGCCAGTTCGGGCTACTATAGATAATGAACAGGGTAATTAATAATAAATAATAATAAATAACACCCAACAGTCACATACATAGTCCTGATCCCACACTAAGATCGAGTCGTGTGTCGTGGGTATCAGGAACTACGAGAGACTTTTCGGTCTCACAAACACCCAGACCCGGAAGAAATATTTGTGGGCCACACAAACATTTCTCTCGGTGCGGGGATCGAACCCGCGGCCCCTCGTTTCACAGGCGGCGTCTAACCAACTGCGCCACGGAGGCTGTCATGTAATAATAGTTAAAAATAAATATTTTTGTCAAAATTAGGAGCTACATATTAATGTATTTATGCAATATTAAACGAAGACTCTAGATAAATACTCTGAAATGAATAACTTACTCAAACTCATAGTAAACATCCTCGCAGTCTTCAGGTAACAGTATAAAACCAAATATTATAAAAGGTTGACACACAGTGGTTAAACCCAAATTGGTTCCTAATAATATTGTGGCAAATGCAAATAACTGTCCAGCTAGGAAATACATGTAGTTTGGTCTTAGCACACAGCAATCCCACCTGAAAGCATTGCAATTACAATTGTACTTAAGTATGGTAAAGACACCACAATCTCTTAATTTATAGTAGGTACATACCATATTGAATGGAAGTATCTCTCATTCACTTCAATTTGGCATATCTGGCAATAATATGAATCTGATGTCAATACTGGGCTGAAATATTGTAAGAATGCATGTTGGAGTTATTATGAAATTATATTATGTTCATACAGTTACTAACAAAATAAATATTGTCAATGCTAAATTTAATAAAATAATATAACAGATGTACCCATGATCATTTCACTATCAACATCTCAACAATTTTTACTGTTGAATTAGTGCAAAATTGAAGGATTTTTTACTTATCCAAATACTACTTAATACAAGAGATTATTTCATAGTCTTACCTATATTCTTTCCCTTTAGATGATCCGGTTGCTAGTTCAAAATCAGCAATTGACTTCATTTTGTAAAAGAAGTAACAAGTGCATGTTACTAAAAGTAGGAAAACAAAGTTTTCCAACTGTGTGATCTCTAACAAGCCTAAAATACCAATTTCAAAGACTAAAAACATTGAAATGGCTGAAGACATTGTCCATGAGAAGAAAAATGGCGACCTGAAAAGATAATTAGATTATTTTTATGGAGTGTAATTAGTGATTGTAGGAGTTCTAGTTTTACATTCCTATAAACCTAAAGTTTTAGGCAAGCCAGTAATTTAATTTAATCATTTATTCATTTTAGCAGTCTTAATAAAAATATAACTATAATATTGGGTTTAGGCAACAACAGAAATGTACGAATAATAAATAATAATGATTCCTCTGGTTGTGGATAGGCGGCGGTAACGACTTACCATCAGGGTGCCTTTATACTTGTAATGCAAATGTAGTGTAGTAATTCAATAGGAAACATTACGAAAATTACTGCACAAACAATAATATTTTAAACAAATATATTTTTATTTCATAAACATGCTATGGCTGACCTACATTATTTGCATAAATAAGATATTTAATACTCTCTAGTCCCTACTGACCTGTTCTTTTGTCTGGGCCTGGAGTACACGTATAAAACTCCCATTCCAATCACAACCATAACTATTATTGTAATGGTTCGCGACATCGTCGCTATTAATAATAAGAATGGGACAATAATAAATGGTAAAATCGCGTCTATATCAACTTTCTTACTGCCTGATTTATGCGGTAAAATGTCTTGTATAGTCAACGTCGAATACACCATCTTGGCTAAGAATAAAAATTTCTAGTTCACGTTTAAAATATTACTTCCTGAGTTATTAGCAATTTCTTATTTTAATAATGTTTTCTTTCGTATTTTTGTATCAATCTGCTTGAAGACAGCCAAAGACAGCGAATGACAGCGAATGACAATTGACAAGTGTCAAATTGTCACTGACAACGAGAACTGACACTTGACACTTGACAGTAGAGATGTGTCAACTTGAGATAACTCGAACTGTGCCTAATTCGAGTTAACTGGAGTTGAATTCACCTTAACTAGAGTTTGAAAATCGCGGTAGAAGAACGCATTTTGGTTTCAAAATCTGAGCAACACTACGAATTACAAAGCAACGCTTGGCACTACACTGTGATCGCGCCCTGAGACATAAGATGTTAAATCTTATTATGTCCTGTAGTTACCTTGGCTGCAATGTGCTGCAAACAGGAACACAACAGTGCATTTATATTGCTATTTGGCGCGAGAAATAGACATTGCGGTGGTTTCTACTATGGCGGCCTCTCACACATGAGACACATAGACAGCCTCCGTGGCGCAGTTGGTTAGATGCCGCCTGTGAAACGAGAGGCTATATGTTCGATCCCCGCACCGAGATTAATGTTTGTGCGGCCCACGAATATTTCTTTCGAGTCTGGGTGTTTATAAGTCCGAAAAGGCTCTCGTAGTTCCTGATACCCACGACACAAGACTCGATCTTACTGTGAGTCAGGACTATGTATGTGACTGTTGGGTGTTATTTATATTTATATTTACATATACCAGCACAGTCACATACCGGTAATAACGATAAAAACCATTTTATTTGAATCTTACCTACAAAGTTTAACACTCAATTCTCGAGTTGCGTAACTCGAGCCAATTCGAGTTACCTGAATTTCAATTCGAGTCAACTCGGTTCGTGTTTATCCCGAGTAGCACATCACTAAGCTATATCGTGCGTTCCACTTGACGATCACAACACCCGTGCTCAATCGCAATTTTTCTGTTCCAATTGCTCGTGAGCGTTGCGATCTCAAATCCAAGTGGTGAATGGATTATTGGGGCGTTTTGAGAGTTGACAAATGAAGAGTTAGAAAAAGAAACATTCGCTAAAAAGATTATTTTCCATTTTAAGGGATTATTTAATTAGTTTATGTTCGAATATAGCTAGAATTTGAATATGCGTAGCAATTATGCTGCAGAAAGATGTAATACATTAATTATGTATGAAAAATAAAAGTAATTGCATTAGCAATGACAAATATTTCTCAAATGTATGGCGATGCTATATTCAAAAATTAAAGTAATGTAATTGTCAAAGTTATTTTAGGCAACTGACTGGGCTATACAATGAAACTTTAGTAGTGGTTTATTCTTTGGCCTTTAGCACAGCCTTCAGCGTTCAGCTCGGCCAACGCGACAGTTTGTTTGCAACAGTTACATTTTATTTGTTTACTGGTCTGTGCTTTTTATCATTTATAGGAAGTATCACCGTCTTTTGAGTCTTGCGTTCGAAAATCTGTAATATCAGTACTTAACAGAGTTCTAGACCAAGATGTAACTATTTTTCTCTTATGTACAATTACAAACTCAATTTAAAAAATCAAAACAGTCTCATAAATTATCCAACGGTAAAAAAATCATTAAGCCCATATCTGATATTGAGGAGCTCTCAGTTGTTTTTTGGAAGTCCAAAATATGACATTAATGAAATTAAAATGAGTCTTACTTGGGGTGAAACTGTACCAGTCGTTATAATAATCCATAATGTATCTTTGGAAATGAAATACAAATACGGTGTGAAATATATGAAATTAATACATAAGAGTGGCGGTTTTTTAAAAACGTTTTATTTTTTATGGTAATTATTTTATTACATGAGAAACAATGTATTAAACATCGTTAAATGCATTTAGCTATTAAAATAATTCGATTAAAATATTAAAAAATATATATTTGGATAATATACGGATTTCTCCTTCAAAATCGGGGAAAACCGTATTACGACATGCACCATATTTCATAGAAATTTCTTATTTCAACGATACACGTGATGTTATTCATTGGTAGAAGACAATCATTTATTAGTTTATGATCTCAAATATTTAGTCATAGCCACAATTTATTTGTAAAAAAAAATCTTATTTTGGGGGCTCATTTTATCAATGTTTAGTTGATAATAATTATTGAAGTATCTTGGCATTTAAATAAAGTGTCCTATGTACAGGTTTAGGCTAAACTAAAGTAAACTTGTCAGTGTTCAAAAAGTTGATAAGGCTTTTGGTTCAAAAAAACTTTTGACTATTAAAATCAAATCAACCTAAATATTACAATGTTTTAAACACGATGTAACATTATGTGCCATCATATATAATAGCTAACTAAGCTAAAATAGTAACTAATAGTATAATATTTGAATATGAATTTAAAAGCGATGCTGTTTAATCAAGTAAACTGTCAAAGCTGTAATTTAAATGTTAGGTGCGTTTGGGTAACACCGTAATGTGACCGTATTACAAGTTTAGAAGGGATAAGAACGCAAGCGCCTATATTTTATACGAGTTTACGTTCTTACCCTTATGCCTTATGTACTGGTGGTAGGTCTCTCATATGTGAGAGGCCATCTGGGTGGGTACCACCGCAGTGTCTATTTCTCCCATCAAACAGCAGTGTAAACGCACTGTTGTGTTTCGGGTTGAAGGGCATTGTAGCCAGAGTAACTACTGGACATATTGAGACTTGACATCTTATGTCTCAGGATGGCGAGCGCAGTGGAATGCCAAGCATTGCTTTGTAATTCAAGGTGTAGTTTGGTTTTGCTACTGTTCATGAGCGGTCGTATCGCTTATCATCAGGCGAACGGCATGCTCGTTTCGCCATTCATAGCAATAAAAAAAAAAGTTTACGTTCTTACCCTTATGCTCTACTATTACGGTGTTACCCCAATGCACTTTATTGTATTTAAATGTAAGTAGGCAGTTACCTAAAGTCGACGTAACTACCCTTCCGTTCCATTTTCTTTCTACCTAGACTTGTCTCTCTCGTGCCTTTACAATACATTCTATCTCATCAAATGAAATCCGTTAGCTAACCCAGTTCCATCCTGTCACTCTCACTTTGTTCTATCCCATCCTTCCATACCCAAATATTGTGCCTTATGAATTCTTGACATCAATAGCTTCAGAAGTTTTGATTTCCTGTAGAATACTTCATCCCTCACTTCACCCCCTTAATACTGTTTTCCTAACATTATTGCACACTATAAAACATTCTTTTTCGTTTGTAATTTAAATCTGAAATACAAATGTTCATAGAAATCACTTCAGTGGTTACTATTTTTTATTTAACCCTTATTTCAAACCGCCTAAGAAAAAATAAAATAGTATATTTCATTTACTGATGATTGATTTTTCTAACACTGAAATAATTTTCTAAATCAGCTTAGTAGTACCGGAGCGTTGATGGCTGCGATATTCCATACAATATTTTATCCTATAATTAAACGCCGTTTGTTCATAGAAATAATTTCTGGGTCTTCGATTTTCGATATAAAATTTCACATTTTTTAAATATTTTTTTTTGCGCTATTGATTTACCTACTATATATTTTCATCCTTTATTTCACTCACATAATGGTGTAATTACAAAATTGTTGGCCCCATTTTTTTGTTTGTAAAAAAGTGCTGAAATAGAAAGTAGTAGTAGTTCCAAAGATAAGAGGCTTTCCGCTTTATAATACAGACTAGCGATCCGACCCGGCTTTGCCTGGGTGGAGACACTTTTTGAGTAGAGTACTCATTACACATCTTATATTAGTTCGCGTAATAGCTGTTCTATCATTTATACTGATTTTACCGCTCCATTCGTAGTGGAAAGTATGGTGGTAATGGAATCCTTGCTCATCCCGCAGAAACACTACATTTTTGGGATACAGAGTAGCATAAGTGTTAATCTAGATTTTTGGGTATCATCTATCTCCATAGGTACCAAATTTCATCAAAATTGGTCGAGCTTTGTGTGTGAAGAAGTAGCAACACAGAAACTTTTGCATTTATATTATTAAAAGGAAAAAGAAAAAAAAAAGCGAATGAAATTTGAAGAAACTGATATAAAAAGTATAGTAATAAAAACTAATAACAAAACAATATCTAGTATGCAAACTTAAACAGTACAATACATACAAGAAAAAAGTTTAAAATATAAATAAAGATAGCTTTAAGGTTTGTTTTCAATATGTAATTTAAATGGAATAATATCTTTTGTTTTAAGGAAAATCATTGGCGGCGGACCACTGGCTACCCCAAATAACGTAAATATTTGCCTCCAATACGTTAAATTTCCTGGAGAAAAGCAGTTACGCCGTTAAGGACAGGAGATAAGAGGCTGCACTTTCTTTATCGAAACGTGGGGAAGTTAAGTTTAAAAATTTAACCAAATTCGCGATAAAATCTGTAAATAATAGTCTCATTTCAATGTGTACCATTCGCGTAAATTTAAGAAACCACTTTGTTTTCACTTATGAAATAGACAAAAGATACTCGGCACTTTTACTTGGCAATTAACGTTAATCAAAAAGTAACTAATCAATGGTTTACTGGAATATGGTGAAAGAGGCCCTAATGGGTAACTCTGTTGTAATGTATTATGTGTTCCGTTTGACGTCCGAAGTCCTTTATGAGAGAGTACATCGTATTTCCGCACGCATCCGTCAGATGTCGCTAACAAAATCCGGTCAATCTGTCGCTTTTAATAATTTTATCTGAAAACAACTTGTATAAAACTGAGCAAGCCACCCGCTTTTAGTCATTGTTGCGTCGTTTTTCAAACCGTTCGCTAAGTCGCTAAGTTTTTTATTTAAATTTAAAGTTCATAAGTGTTTTATTTACTAGTAAATTTAAATTATAACGTTTTTAAAAATCCGGCGAAGTCAAAATGGACAGTGATAAAATTGTCGCGCCTTCGGAATCGAATCGCGTTCAAGAAGCTGCCACGCGGTCGGTTTCGTCAGAGTGTTCGTCGAGTTCGGGTTCCAGTATTTGCGGCGATGATGAACCGCCGCGGAAAAAGAGTCGGCAGCGGAGCCCTCGCAGCTGTTCACGCGACTCAACGCGGGATTTGGATCGCAGGTTTGACTTACTTGCCCAACAACTGGTGAGTCATGTGAATAATATTATATCTGCAAATTATGCTGTTGGCTATCAGAATACCTCTGCCATACCTGTATCAAATTTTTCAATTAGATCAGGCGATCCATTTTCTCAAGTACCGTCATCTATGAACGATATTACCGATTTAAATGTAACTGTGAAAGAACCCACTGTACCCAAAGCATGTTCTGATCGCGTATCTAAATTAGCTTCCATGCAAAGATTCAATTCCCCCAAATGGAACTCTGTGAGATACACAGACGTACAGAAAAAGTATAGAGCATTTCCAGCATTTACCGAGCTACAAGTAAATGAAGAATTAAGACATTTTGACGATCGTTATGGTTCCTTACGTTGGTTTCAAATGGAACGTAGCTTTGCTGCCTTATCTAATGCATTTTTGGCACAAAATGAATTTGTCAATATAGCCTTACGCAGCATTATAGAATAGTCAGCACAACCTGGTACGATATTATCACAATCGTCGATATATGGAAAATTAAAAGAATTATTTGGTGACGATTCCAGTTACAAATCCGTTTCTCATGATATTTTACAAATTATTTGCGGAAAACGTGCGGAGGTACTAGAGTTAAGACGTAAGGCGCTTCTCAAAGGATTAAAAAGTAAATTTATACGCGAAGATATTTGTAAAATACCCCCAAGTACAGAGTACATGTTCAATCCACAAGACTTATCAGATTATTTACGTAAAATTGGAGGTATCGATAAATTGGAAAAGAGTTCTAAACCACAAGCATCTACGGTTAAATCGAGATCACCTGTGCGAAACAAGTCTCCGGAGGCTTCTACTTCCCGTGATAATTTATTTCGTTTTCAACAAAAGTCGAAGCAAGAAAATAGTAAAAAACGAAATTTCATTGAACAAAATAGAAAGAAAAAGGGGGGGCGGAAAGATCAGATACAACGAAATAGACAAAAATGACTCGAAAAGGATTTTAGGCGGTTGTCTAATGCATTATCGAGAAGTGTGGATGCAATACGAACCGCCGCAAGCAATTCTCAAACTAATTTCATCAGCTCGCATTCCTTTCCATCGAACACCGCCTCTAGTCCTTCCCACTATGGACTTAATGTTGAAATTTCATACACCAAGTTCAACGATAATGTCTTCAGAGATAAAATGGATGATAAAAAATCAAATCCTAGAGCCCGCACCCTTAACACCTTCTTTCATAAGCCCGCTTTTCATTATCACAAAAAACGACAAACATCGGGTTATTTTCAATTTGAAAGCATTAAACGGGTTCATGAAGCCAAAACATTTTCACCTGTTTCACCACCACCAAATACCAAATTTTTTACAAGCCGGCGATTGGATGGTAAAAATGGATCTGAGTCAAGCATATTACCACCTGCCTATAGCGAAAGAGCATCGTTGTTTTTTACGGATCAGTTACGAGGGCCGTTTACTGCAAATGACATGTCTACCATTCGGACTAGCAGCAGCACCGAGCATGTTTGCGTCCGTCACAAACTGGTTGGCCGAGGTATTACGCAGCAAAGGCCTACGGTTGGTAGTATACTTGGACGATTTTCTGATTGCCCACCAATGCAGAAAGACATTAGAGGCTCATCTTTACATAGCAATGAATTTTTTGACAAGCCTCGGGTGGAATATCAACATGGAGAAATCTGTACTTACCCCGACAAAGCTAATAGATTTCCTTGGAATTATTTGGGACACAAAACTAAATTCCAAATACCTTCCGCAAGACAAAATTTCCAAGATCCGTCAGTGCGTATCCTCTCGCTTGACAGCCGGCAGTTGGACCCTCAAGCAAGCCCAGCGCCTCTTAGGGTATCTCAACTTTGCAACCTTCGTCACCCTCCGGGGAAGGTTGCATTGCCGTACGCTGCAGCGCCACAGCCGTCTATTACGAAATTTTCACAAACCTATTCCGTTTGCGACCGAAGTGACGCAAGATTTAAAATGGTGGCTCAACAACATATGCCAAGAGACTCCAATTCACCCCAAGAAGTTACCTGTAAATTATGTTATCACAGATGCATCGGACATCCAATGGGGTGCCTTAATAAACAACCAACGTCTGAAAGGCTATTGGAGTCATCATCAACAAGATTGGCATTGCAACATGAAGGAAATGTTTGCAGTAATTGCCGTCATTTCATTGGAAGCAAGACGTCTAAAAAATTCAAAAGTAGTACTGCAAAGCGACAACAGGACTGTAGTGTCATACATAAAGAACGAAGGCGGCACAAAGTCTCTACAACTTCTAAATATGGCGAAACAACTCCTTGCACTGACGGACAGCCTAAACATTGTATTGATCCCTCACTACCTACCGGGACTTTACAACACGGACGCCGACCAACTCTCTCGCAATCGCGCCGGTTCCGAATGGCATTTGCTGAACACAGTAACGACAGAAATCTTCCAACAGTGGGGAACTCCAGAAGTCGACTTGTTCGCTTCAAAAAAATGCTCATGTCGTGTCGGCATATGCTACGCTAGACTTATCCGACTCGAAGGCTGGCTTTCACGACGCATTCAGCGCATATTGGACTTACAATCTCGCATGGGTGTTCCCTCCACCAGCTCTACTGCCACGTGTATTGCATCATCTGAATACAGCGAAAGGAAAATACATCATAGTGGCACCCAAGTGGAAGAAACCTTTTTGGCGCCCAGATCTGAAGAGCCGCGCCCTAGCACCTCCTATAGAATTACGGAATCTAGAGACATCTTTGATAGATACAATGACGGGCCGTCCACCACCGCAAGTTCACCGCCTAAAGTTGGAAGCTTGGCTTATTTCGGCTGGGACACACTAACGGAAGCTTGGTCAAACGAAGAGAAACAGTTATTGGCCACATGTTGGAGAGCATCTACAATTAAAACATACGCACCTATTTGGAACAAATGGTCGCAGTGGTGTCGTGAAAACAAATTAGATTTTAGATATCCTGATCCTAGCTTTGTAGCTAGATACTTAGCCAAACTATCTATTACTGATCGATTATCTTACCGTACCATTCTAGTCCATAAATCTGTTATAGCATCAGTATGCGAAACACTTTCTGACATAAAAGTTTCTTCAAATAATTTAGTTAGGCACGTGCTTAAAGCTATATCCTTGGCAAAACCCATTTTACCAAAATTGCCAGTATGGGATGTAAGATTAGTAATTCAGTTTATGAAAAATACGAATCCAAATTTGCATAGCTTATATGATATTTCTAGACGAACAGCCACAATTCTATTACTAGCCTCAGGTCGTAGAGTACATGATCTGACATTATTACATTGCGATTCCAAACATTTAGTGGATAAAGGGGAGTCAATCACTTTTTATCCTGCATTTGGTTCCAAAACTGATTCGGCGTCGTTCCGACAATCAAACTGGATATTACTGGCTTCACCAGATAGGAATACAGATCCTATTTTTTGGATTAGAACTCTCATAGATGCGTCAAAAGGTATTAGGGGTTCTCTGACAAATTTATTTATAACTACAAGAGAACCTTTACGACCGGCCACTACTACAATTATAAGTAGTTGGATTAAGAGAACTCTTTCTGAGGCGGGAATTGAGGCTTCTCCTGGTAGTTGTAGATCAGCTGTGTCTTCGTTAAATTTTTTAGAAAAATATCCAATTAATGATATTCTGTCCAAAGCAAATTGGCGTCATGAAAATACATTCAGGAAATATTATCATAGACCTATAGATGATAAAAATCATAATAATGATTTATTGTTGGAGAAATCTCTTTCACAGTATTTTGTGGCATCAAATGATTAGACGATTTTACATTATTACAGAAATTATATTATCCAAATATATCACTGAAAGCTTTTTTTTCAATTGAGTACCTTTTGTAAAATAGTTTATCGTACATTTCAAATAAATTTAAAATTATACGTTGATATGTGTATATGTATTTTGGAGTTTTCTTTATTTCCAACATATCATTACAAATTACACTTCGTATTACCATTATTATTTCACATTGTTGCGTATAATTGCAAGCCACCAGGAGATAACAAACAGATCTCTCATAAAGGACTTCGGACGTCAAACGGAACACATAATATAAAAATTTTACCTTCCATTAAAATTTGTATTATGTTTCCTAAGACGTCCGAAGTCCAAATAATTTCTTCCTGGTGCATCAAATCATTATATTATGAGCAGAACAATGACTAAAAGCGGGTGGCTTGCTCAGTTTTATACAAGTTGTTTTCAGATAAAATTATTAAAAGCGACAGATTGACCGGATTTTGTTAGCGACATCTGACGGATGCGTGCGGAAATACGATGTACTCTCTCATAAAGGACTTCGGACGTCTTAGGAAACATAAGACAAATTTTAATGGAAGGTAAAATTTTTATATTATGTATCATAATATTATTTACAGCCCGTAGAATCCCATTGCTTGGTATAGGCCTCTCATAGTACCTGTGCTAAATTTTCTGTCTTGCCATTCGCATCTAGTCGAAAGTATAGATAGAATTTTCAATTAATGATTGATAATAAACTATTGGAGCCGGCGATCGGAGACATTCTGCAAAGGATCAATGTTCAACAATTTTTTTTATTCGTTCGTTACTATGAAACACACACACACAAACTCACGCCTTTTGCCCGGAAGGTGTAGGCAGAGGTGCCAGGACATCCACATTTCGCCAGTATGTTCCGTCCCATGATGTGATAGGTGGCGGGCCTATCGCCATATCGGGCTCGAATTCCTGACTCCGAGCTGATACTAAATGGAAAAATCCAATATCACTTTGCCCAACCTGGGATTTGAACCCGAGACCTCAGCTTTGTAACCGTACCGCACAACTACGCCACAGCTCTCTACGCCTACAGTTACCATGATAGATCTTATTTTAGTACTTCGTATGTTTTTTGTTGTTTAATCCTTCTGAAATTTTTGTAAAGTGAGTAGTTCAAAATCCGATGTCAAAAATAGATCTGAAGTGGACGAATTAGCAAAAAGTTAATTGAGTCTGTATTACTTATTAGGCCAATATTGCGAGTGATAAAAGCGCTGGTAATACATATGTAGAATATTTACATATCTGTCCCTATATGATTACGGACACAATTCAATGGTGAAATTTGAAAACCATATGTAACAATGTGTGTTGCATTTCGGGTTCAGACTGTATACATCCACTTTCGACATAGGTTCTCATCTCTCCCATGTGGACTCACGCGCTTTTACTTGCACTGAACTTATCATGGTGTGGATTATCGTAAGGTCATTCATTATATTACACATCCACAGAGTACTTAGCTTGGCGGACAAACGGGTTATTTGAATATCTTCAATAACTTTATAAAGGAAAAAAAAACGAAAGCCGATGCTTAAACGCTCTGAATTTTAAATGGTCCAACTCTCCTTCCGTAGACGGTTTATATTGCAGTCATGTTTCCAATCTTTTTAAACATCTTAGCTTTTCGACACTCCCACAAACTGTGGGTAGGTGGCGCGCCAACTGCCTGGAGAAAAGAACCACAACCGATTCTTCTCTAATAAAACTTAACTATTTTTTTTTGTTTCAAATAAAGACCAAATGTAATAAAATTGACCCAACATATAAAATATCATGTGGCCACTGCTGAACTTCCGAATATTCTACAATCAAGAGATTTTTTTAAGAATTTAGACTTCAGTACGCTGGTCAAGTGCTGGGTGGTGGATATCAAATTGCCTTGAAATACTTGTGAAAATCTTTCAGGCTTATAGGTTTCCTTACTATGATTTTATTTACCGTAATAGCGAGTGAGTAAATAGGAAATAAAGCAACTATATTTATACTAAAAATATTTATAAAATCATTGCTTCTAGTTATTATTAAAGCAAAAGATTAAGGAAGCTCAATCTTTTGAAGCCTTCTTATGAATAAGGATCTGGTGAGCTAAGATTATTCCTTATAATTTTAGACCTTAAAGGAGATGATATCATAGTGAACACTTAAGAATAGTTATTTCTCACGAAGGCCAGACAATATGATATTTGAAAATAATATCGTAATTAATATATAAGAACTAGTTCAGTCGGCTACGGTCTAAGGCTACGCAAGTTCGTAGGTATTGGAAGTTGGCAGGCTAGTCGTGGCGAGTGGTTGTGCCATCCGACACACATGCGCCATGTCAGTCAACAACAGTTTGCGCGCGCACGCATAACAACGTTGTATTTTTTACCTTATCCGCCGGTATCTACACACCAACCGACAGTATTGATCGGGTCTCCGCCGCGAAACGGCGCCTCGAAAATGCGATACGAATATTTCCGCGCTTAACCAGTGTGTGCACCGCAAACCCTCGCCCATACGACCGTAGGGAGGCTCGAAATGGAGAAGTGAATTGAAGGACACAGATATCTCCATACACTAGACGAAATGTCGAAGGTACGTGTTATCTTGGAGTGCTGCAATCTGGTATATAACTACTACGGTTGCAGTTCTGTAAAAATCACTGTCAAGGACATTACGGATTTTCATAATTTCTTTGTGAAAATATCGCTGTAAGTGATCAATACTTAAGCAAGTTATGGAATATTTATGCAGCATATCGATAATTTGATGATGTTTACTAATACAGTGGCCGTTTTACGTTTCACAACTGAGAAAATCTGTCAGGTTTGCACGCAGTGGGCAGCAATATAGTTCGTATTTAATAAATGAAACTGAAGATGTTAACCGCAGCAACTGAATACCTACTATCGTGTTCGTATTGATACAATTCCGAATATATGTAATATATTTTGTGCCATAGCATTTCTGTTCCAAAAATTGTAGTAATTATATTTCTTTTGTAAAGTGAAAATATTAGCTTCATTGAAAATGTCTGATGAATATACATCTGTGTTATTCTCATGTTTGACTGTTAAAATGTCTGAATGCTGAAAAAGCGGCCTATATAGAGACCGTTTTTTATAGAGTGCATGGCGTTAAAATATTTAAACAACATAAAGGTGTTTACTTGTTAGACGGGAATATATTTGATATTCCAACACAAAATCCATATTGCGGGAATGCATATTCCACGAAAATAAAAGAAAAAATACTATCAATACTTTCTATCATTTCCAAGATGTTGCCATTACGTTTGCTGTCGTTAATTGTGCCTGTAGGACAACGAGGGTAGACACAAACCTATTTTAGTGTCATCTTTTCTTGAAATTGTTGTATTTCTACAACGTCAATTCAGGTATTATTTATGTTACGTATTATTTGTTTTGAATTCAAAAATATTGCATTAATTGAATAATCAATATATTTATTAATCAATTGGTTGAAATCGTGTTTAAAGATATAAAATTGGATGTGCACATTCAAATTTGCATATTATTTATTTGCATACTTTATTACCAATTTTATGGTGAAATCTTCTATACGAAAGTCTTCACGGCAGTTACTGATTTCTTGTAGCTAAATAAATAAACGTACTTCAATGAGCCAGGCTCAGGTTAGCGCTTACGTCATGGCAAAAAACTAATACAGGTTATTGACATGGCCAGAGCAAATTTTTTGCCCCATAAGAAACGGGTTGTCGTACGACTCAAAGAACTTAAAACGGGATACATCTTGATTTTTTGAGTGCAATAACATTTCGGCAGTCTGAAACATTGTTTGTAAATCACCCAAATATAAAGCTTTTAGGGAAATACCGATAGGAACTTTTGATTAATGCTTCTACCCTTTTTCGGTGTAACAATATTAAAGATCTTGAGATAAGAGGATACTTACAAGCTCGTACACTTGTATGAACTGAAGCACCAGATACCAGTTTGAAGAAAACCGGTGTATTTTTATAATACACAAAGCGTATCAGGGAGTATTGATTGCACGATTCGCCAATTGTTGCAGTGTGCTGTGTGGGAAGTCAGTAATTTAGTAAGCAATCGTCTATAACAAGCAGTGTTTCCTAACTGGTTAAATACTTTTGAAGAAGCTATTAATAACTATTTACTTTTGAAAAACATTTAATTATAGCTGACCAAAATATTCAGTGGTATACGCAAAGAAATCCAAACATTTTAAATTTAGGCCTGCTCAGTGCTCATGCTTATCTAAGGTATTTCCAATCAAGCTAACCAACAATTTATCGCGATAATGGGCATGCCACATTTGAGTTTTTTAACCTCCTTTTTTGTTTGTAGGTAAAAATATTTAAATGCCACATATTTCTTAGGTAGCACAAACTTCCACGTTTAATATTCATGCAATATAATTAAATGCTTTATATATTGTGAGTTGGAATCTGATTTGAATCCGGTTTTAGAGTAAGCATCTGCATCCTTGGTAACAGTGACCTTTGTGAATGTTCTGAGTGGCAAAAAACTGTAAAATTCCAAGCGGAAATCACAGCATCATCTTGATTGTCGTCCAAATTAAACAAAATACAATTTTCAATTATTGTTTAGCTGATGTTACCATTTTGTTTCATACCTATTGGCATAGATTTAAGATAAACGGTTAGTAATTATTGTACTATGTGATAATGGCGAGCCATTATGTTGCGCATCTTCGGGTTATCAGTGACATATTTCTCGAGCAAGTATTTCTGACGTTTACTGTAGGAATCACAAAGGATATGTTTTTCTATTTGAATTTCGATGACGTTATCTATAGGTTACACTTATACTCGTATATAAATAGATTTGGTATGTACATAATAAATCTCAATTAAAAGTCAGGAATTGAATGAATTAGTAATTAAGATAGTTGAGGAATCATTGCGATGTTTGTTGCGGAAACCTAATCAACGATTCTACATCGACATAGGTACCTACATGTTGGTACATCTTGAATATTGCAAATGGGTAACTCGTTTAACCGGGTACGCGTTTATTTTGTTCACGAACATGGGTTCGCAGTTGTATTTCTCTTTCTCGTACATGACCTTAATGCAAATACATGTTTTCGAAACGATATTCCAAAGAAAATTGGTCTTTATACTTCACTTTGAAGGTAAAAAATAAGATTCGTAATACATTTTATAAAAAAATACCATGTTATGAGACATGGTGACTTTAATGAATTGGTTATTATGTGTGTGTTTTTTTTTTTTTATTGCTATTAATGGCGAGACGAGCATGCCGTTCGCCTGATGGTAAGCGATACGACCGCTCATGAACAGTAGCAAAACCAAACAACACCTTGAATTACAAAGCAATGCTTGGCATTCCACTGCGCTCGCCATCCTGAGACATAAGATGTTAAGTCTCAATATGTCCAGTAGTTACTCTGGCTACAATGCCCTTCAACCCGAAACACAACAGTGCGTTTACACTGCTGTTTGACGGGAGAAATAGACACTGCGGTGGTACCCACCCAGATGGCCTCCCACATAAGAGAGACCTACCACCAGTACACTGCTGTTTGACGGGTTATGTGTGTGAGAAATATCTTGGTAATTCTTTGAAGTTGGAAGTTTATATTCTCGGTAATATTTATTTATAAATTTGTGATTATAAAGGATATAATTATTCTACAAAACTAAAATATTAAACATTGTCACTAGGATCTCTATGTTGTTGTTTCACGTCCGTGTCCGTTTTATTTTGCAGTTCCTGGATACTTATTTTAAATTTATCAGAGTTATATGCGATCTTAGTTTCACAACTTTATAAATTAGTTTCTTCACCAAGGACTGATGTTTGGAAGATAAGTCGTATAGAAAAAAATGCTTCATTTTTATTTTATTTATTTTTTACCTCGACAAAGATATTCAAATAATATAGAGGTTTTGTAATGATAATTGAATTAAATACAATTTAAAAAGTGTCATCCGCAAACATGACCTCTATTTAAAACACGGATTACAAAAAGAGTTGGGTTTTTTAATCTGTTTCACCTCAATAAACCTTGTCGGCTGATACTAATAATGCGGAAATTACACAGGAAGACAATGATATAACATTTAAATGGTTTCGCTATACGTAAGTCATGAACTCGGTAGCTAATCGTTGAAATAGATATAGACTGCCATTGTTCCAATTGATTTTGAATTACTGCTGTGGCTTTACGATCTGAATTATTTTTAACTCACTTTACAAAAAGGAGGAGGTTCTCAATTTGGCTATATGTTCTTTTTTTATTTATGTATCTACAATGAGTTTATGTTTGCTACCTGGTTATGTTTTTGAAGGATGAAATTTTGCAAGTCTTTAATGTTGATCTTAAACACGAAAATATGAGATGTTACATGTTAAATGCATCTCATAAAATATTTCTTTTACGAATTAGATATAGATTGTAATATTATTAGCTTTGTAGGAACAGATAATTTTATAAAACAAATATACTATAGCTACACATGTGGAAAATAAATCCGTAATACGAATTTGCACGCTTTGAATTTTAATGATCGAATAACACACGTATTAGTATCATTTATTTGCAGTGAACAGTTTTTCAGTAGCACAGCACTACTTTTAATATCGATTCTTTTAATATCGAACATAAAGCTTTTCAATTTATTACTTTCATTTCTTATCTATCTATGTCGTCAGCCCATATTCACCGCATTTCATATGCTTTTTACACATCGTTGTAATCAATAGAACATAATTGTTACGGCAAAATGTAACCCACACTAAGTAAATCTTGTAAAAAGTTATACCCACATATGTATTTATTTGACTCTTACAAGATAAGTAATTCGGAGATATCCTTTAATTAATATTTTGAAAACATCTTTATCTTTAAAAGTGTTATTTAAAATACCCTAGTGTATGAAATCCAATAAAACTTTACGTAAAATAAACGATGATATTGAGTAGAAAGAAAATATAAAAAGGTCTGTTTGAATACTGAACATTTCAATTATGAGAAGTAACTGAAAGTTAAATTCCTGCCAAGAAATAAAACCCAGACATTGGCAGGGTGTTTATAATGACCCAACAGCCGTAAAAGATAAATGTCTATTCGACGAACATTATTTATTGAACTAACCTTGGGAGGTAGTTTGCTTCGAAGCACATATATGGTACGCGAAGAGTTTTTAATCACTGAATACACACGCAATACGGCCCTTACTGGTAATGTTAGTTCTTTAAAAATATTATAGAACGGAGGCATTAACTTACTGCATGAAACTTAATCCGTGATTTCATGATGCAATGCGAGAACCATATTGAGGACAAAACCTTTTGCATTTTGTATATGAATCATGATGATTTATTCCCAAGAATAGCATAAGTTTCATCGTGCTCGTAATATTTGCTTAATGCTATATGAACTGCTCTGGGTAAATAATTTCTATGTTGTGCAATAGTTTAGCGTCGATGAGTTGTGATTATCGTGTACATGACAATGTTTCGGACTAGCTAGTTCATTTGACATCACATTCAATATTACCATTTGAGAACACGTAATAGCTTTCTATTTTCTACTTTGTCTGCACTATCACTGGTTTCTTTCATTTGAACGTTGAACGTGCTAACGTGATATGCATTTTATATCGAAAATAGAAAATTAGAGATTCAGTAGGTATATAATATGTTATCTGGAAATATATTTTTTAGATTTAATTGATTTTCATTACGTAGTTTCTTCGCTAGTTTCGATATGGATTAATCATGCATAGATGTGGAAACTTATGTTCAAAATCGTGTCGGTAGGGAAACATATAATGCATTTGTTTTGATTCCATAAAATGTAAAGCAGTTAGCTTCACGAGGTCTACTCAGAGTACAGTTTTGTTCATTGTTGGCTTTCTTTAGTGCACATCAAGTCACAAGATGTGTTCGCACGATCTCAAATTCTGCAGAACTATTTCCATTCCGTCTAACGGCTGGAGTTTTTAGTTCATCACATAATTGTTTATTGTCACGAAAAATCTTCTTGTCAATACAATGTATCGAAGTGGTTTATATAAGTACTAAACAATGCAATAGTACATCTACATATGTATGTACTTCGGTGGTTACATGTGTAATATACGAATACTTTTACTGAAATTAATGATTCAGTTTTTTTTCATAATGTTGCGTTTGCCGGACCTGATATTATAGCTGTAATTTGCTTTTCAAACTTGTAATTGCAGCAATATTGTATGATTTTTTCCAGTAGGATAGCAATTATAGTGTTAGTTGATGATACATGACATACTGAAATATTTAAAGTTGCATAATTGTGCTATAATAATGAATAAATTAAATGTAGAGACCGATAATGTAGAGTTCTTTCCATGAATTTATAACTCAGTCAAAAAAATTTTTTCACAGCTATAAATAAACTAATTTTATCTTGTTTTTAGTAAGATATTTCCAAATTTTAATAAATACATATAGGGTACTAGCGGCCCGGATCGGCTTCAGCTGGGTGCAGATATTTTTCGAGTTTAGTCCACATCAACAACATAATATTATCTCGTGTACTAACTGTTTGTAAACTTGTGACCATCCCGACCCGTCATATCCCATTCTGTTCTGTCTCATTTTGTCCTATGACGAAAAGCTCTTGTCCTCTCCTATCCCGTCACATCTATTCGAGTTTGAAAGAGCAGCAAATATGTAAATTTGAACTTCTTGCTCATCATGGGAATACTACATTTTTCAGGATACAAAGTAGCCTATGTGTTAATCCAGGGTGTCATATACCATATTTCATCTAAATCGGTCTAGCCGTCTTTGCGTGAATGAGTAGGTAACAAACAATTATACATACATAAACACTTTCGCGTTTATGATATCAGTAAGAATTATTTATTATGGGTAAATGCACATTTCATTGAAAACAATATGGGCTATTTGTCAGGCTTGAAGGGACATAAGGTTCGAGGATCTGTTATTATAACCATTAATGAGTTTAAGTAAAACAATTCCATGGCATATGTAGAATGACAACGACAGTAAAAAAACGTCGATTACAATTTCCGTATTATTTTTTGTTTATGTTATATTTTTAAATTGTGTGCAAATATGAACTTTACATCTTCTTTCGTTCCTGTTTCTACCTATTATAACAGTGTACACGTGACCTTATAATGTAATCAACGTTTTTGTCCGACCGGCTTGATTGTAATGATTAAATTATATACATGAACATCATCCGTTGTTATTAGATCATCGTTTAAGGTCGGGTTTGAGTGTGAGCCGACCATTTTACAACAATGAATTTTATTTGGTAAATATAGTTGGAGTTGCGTGTCATCGAGATTAATGAGATAGTTGAGTTCGTCATATCTGATAAATAGATTTTATGTACCAAAACTATTGTGCTAACTAACTATTGTCATAAATTTCCATTGCAACATAAGACATTGATTACAACATTCTTCGATCAAATATACACTAGATACAACATGAGCGCTTAGAAAATGGCACCAAAAAAGAGTGCTTAAGCACTCTTTCGCCTTCAGTCACGCACCGACCGTTGCATCTAAAACGTCGTAAAACTTTAGACAATATTATGTGAAAAGCTACTTTAAGCTCCAGGAATAAGGTGGAATTTGTGTTAATATATTTGGAATATGTGATCTTTTTGTTTACTTTTTTTAATGTCATGCATCGGTGCCACTTTTTAACAGAACTTTTACAGGGAACTGTGTATCTAGTGTATATTTGATCGAAGACAACATTACCTGATTAAATCTATGACTTAGGTATACCAATAATTAGAGGGTAAAATCTCATTAAAACATCGTGAATGACTTGCCACCATACCTACGTTTAGATATTCTTTTCAACCTGCCTTCAGTTTGACTGTGTGAGTACTGAGTAGTGTTAACGAGTTTCGCCCCTCTTATTAATAAATGAAGGTCTGACGAAACTAATTCTCATTGATTTGCAGTGATAAGTATACTGTTTCACACAATGACGCATGATTATACAGCATATTATTCTTGAACTGTGTTATGAGAAACAACGAAGCCGCTTTTATATCAAAACACGTAGATTTACAACAATAAAGCACTCACAACAATTAATACGTTTAATAAATTTTCTCATAGCAGTGAGGTATTGTTTATATAAAGATTAATGCCTTGTTGTTGTTAATAGTGTAGGTAACTGATATAAATATTGAATGTGGTCATCATATATATATATATGTATAAACGATACATCTATCTATATCAAGTTAGACATATTGTCATAGTTTGATCACGTGGTCATGTAAAATCGCCATACACGTGTTATAGTCTTTGAGATATTCAATGGAGTTCAAGTTAGGATATTTGGCTGGACTCTCCATTTTTAAGTCCAGACATCAGAAAGTGTATCTGACATAAATTGTGCTGCATGTAGACAAATATTAGCCTGTATTTAGAATTATTCTCTGCTTCTAGTGAAACCGAAGATTGTTAATTATTTTTTTAAATATGCAGTGTCTCGAACTGTCCGTCAGATAATTTTGAACAACCACTATCATTGTTCAATATGAAAACTATAATATTGTTTAAGAAACATTATTGGCCAGTTAGATACTACTGCCGACAAATTTAAATTAAACAAAAAATATTTTATTTATTTGTTTCTATCCAATATTTTATCCAATGTTTATAATTTGCTTTCAATATACGAATTGAGGAAATTAACCATGCATCATGTTTTCCGGATAGATCCTGGGCCCCAAGGTGGCCTTCAAGAAAGCGAGTTTTAAATGTTCTCCTTGGATATGTTGTCTTGCCAGCGATCATCATTGTTGCTTTTAATAATATCGGACCTCAACCGATGTAAGGAAAACATTTTTCTAAATTGCAATACCTGGTTATGAAACGATAATCCTGCACTGATGTACATATAATTCGACCATCTATAATATTTATCTATTCTATAGAGCTATTCTCTTTAATTTTTTTTATACCATCGAATTTTAAATATTCCGTTTTATTCACAAGTATTAATAGCGACTCTACATCGAAATGAGGTTATAGTAATCAGAAAAGAACATTTTTCCTGTTTTGACCTTATGATAAAAACATTTTGTTTGATATTGAAAAAAAGAACATGGCTTCAAATTAATTTTGGAATAATTTGTGCCGCTGAATCTAGTTAGTCGAATTAGTACCAATTTAATCTGCATTTGGCACCAGTTTAGTGATTTTTTTACAAGCACGTAATAAAACTTGTCAACTTAAAATTCATGGCTTATTCCATGCTTCAGATAAACAAGCTTTTTTCTTCTTGCGAGGAGCAACTCGTTTTTTATCTGTTACGTAATTTATGTGGCGCCCGTGTCGCCTGTCTACAATTCGAGGTATTCACGTTTTACATAAAAATCGATCATTTCATCCTTTTAACGAGGAGACTTGCTTTTGATGATTACTGTAGAAAACATTCCATTATTATCGTATATTTAACCATCATTACGGCTTCCACGTATTCCATAAATATTACATTTTGTTTTTTTTTCTATTGGTTTAACTATATCGCAATGGTTTTAATAGTTAATGTAAAAATTGACATTTTTGGGTGATAAATCCATAGTTTTTGCCAAAATAATAATTTAAACTCTTTTATACCTTCAAGATTTTATAAATAAAAGGGTATACACTGTTATTTTAGGAAAAAATAATATTTACTACCCAATTACGACCATATAAAAAAATAACAAAAAAAAATTGTCGCTTTTTTTCCCAACACTTTCTGTTGCATTGTGTTGAAGTCGCTTAAACTACCACCCGGCTTCGTTTTCGGTAGCAGTCTTGATATACCCTGTATGTGAGAGGCTGCCTGGGTAGGTGCCACCGCAATGTTTATTTCTCCCACCAAACAGCAGTGTAAATGCATTGTTGTGTATCGGATTGAAGGACATTGTAGCCAGAGTAACTACTGGACATATTGAGACTTAACATCTTATGCCTCAGGATGGCGAGCGCAGTGGAATGCCACGCATTGCTTTGTAATTCACGAGGTTGTTTAGTTTTGCTACTGTTCATGAGCCGTCGTATCGCTTGCCATCAGGCGAACGGTATGCTAGTCTCGTCAAACATTGCAATAAAAAATATGATCAAATATAATATAGTTTTTCTAATATGTAGTGTAGAACATATGAGGGATCTCTGATGGTAATTAATTCATGGTTTGTATCTACATCGCGTGTAGTAACACCGATTGCGTCACTACTCATGCTTATACTATTCAATATCTTGTAAAATTTTAGTAACTAACACGTTTACGTTACGTAGTATCTAATCTACTAGGTGTGTACTGTGTAGTTTAGTAATAATTCCTTGATAAACCAACGGGTTCAGACATAATTGGCAGTTGGCAGAAGTACATTTCGGTCTTAGTCTACGCATTTTTAAGCCACCATTTTTTAGGTCACCATGGTATATCATGGTATAACGTTATATACGAATAGGAATAGGAAGATAGATAGAAGAAGGATACTCGAGTATTGGTATTTATATATTTTTGAGTATTGTTATACTATCATTACTACATAGGTACATTATTACATACTATATTTTGTTAGAGAATGATATCTTCTAGTGTAATCTTGAAAACAAATACTATGTATGAAATAACAATGTAAATGTGAATGAAATACATTGCTGGAGACAAAACCCACCGTAATAACTGATTACAATTAAACTTTTGTGAATAAGTGAAAAGCGATGTAACTATTCGTTTTTGTTTTCATTATCTGTCATGCGATAGCCTACTTGCAATAAATGTAGTAAAAAACGTTTTACAAATCCATTGCCACTGTTCTCGTGTTCGTTTTTTGATCGAAGAATGTTACTAAGTAACACACTAATGATGCTAACCATTTAACTTCGGTAATTTGGTTATACCATCTACATTCAAATATATGTACATTGTTTCATGAACCTAGAAATATATTTTTTTACCTAAGAGGTCGTGTCTAAATTAATGGAAGGTTACTAATGTTTCGATTTTAGTCGTCAGTTGTAACTATATCTGTATATTTTTTGAAATCGATCTGGCATGAACAAATCCTTGACCAGAATCGCGTATTAACAGCCGATTCGATATTCATTAGTCTTATTAAAACGTAACATTTTGATGTAGATGTTTGAATTCCTATTATAAATTATTCAAATATGCATCTTGATGTACCTACTACCACACGCGTTTGGCGTCCAATTCTGGTGAACATGATACTAATTTTAGACTATAATTATTATAACATCTAATTAAATCGAGTGTGCACCCAATATGATATTCATTTAAAAGTTACTTGCATTTGTAACATACACGAATTTTAGTTTAATAAAATTGTTGGATCAGACTGGTTTTAAACAGTAATCACAAATCACTACGATGGGTTTTTAACACGGATTTCTGTTGCTAACGAAAATCAATCAAGTGTAAGTAAAACTATTAATTGTATGCACTGTTTGTCGGTTTATAAAGTGTAAATGAGCTGGCAGTTTGTAGGAATCAGGTTGAAAAGTGCCTATTGCGTTTAGCTGTTATGATGATTCATTATATGTCTTTCTTTAGTAGCCTTTCGTGACTTTGTGCTCCAAAAACTTCAATGCTGAAAGAAGAAACATTGTGTTACTTTCGGCATTTCTAATAAACAATGCTAAAACATTATTTTTTAGTTATTGAGACTATATTTTGTAACATAGGCATATTTAAGCTGGTATGTTCTGGTTGGCCACAGTGAAATACAATTGTATTAATCAATCCAATTTTCTAAACTTTAAATAATGTTAATGATATTTCGTGTGTCATATTATGGCGATATACGATTTTAAGTAGGTACATCTATGGTATTTGACACAAGAGATACCGCATTGAGAATAAATATATCCTTTTGTTTCTCAATGAAAAGTAGGTCACACAGTCTCGACAAAGGCCACCTAAAATGTTTCTACTCCATCAAGATTACGTCTTGATAAAATGTATTAGTTATAAATATGAGAAGAATGAACGAAGATAAATATTCTTTGTTTAGAAAAATAAAGTTTTCCTCCTAACTAAGACATTTCAATGCGAGTTCTAAATAAAACTTCAAAGGCAAAGAAGCAAATATTTCGTAATTAATTTCAACGAAGAGATTATTATTAATTGATTCAGCATTACATATGTAATCGAGTATTGCTCACGGTTTGTAATTCTAAAGAAAACATTAAAATCTAAACGTTTTAATATGGCAGTTGTGTTACATTGAGATACGCACACGTCACGTTCAGCACAATGGCACAATGTGTGCATGGAAATCACAATGCATGACGGTTCTCTGAACCGTGCAGGCCAGACACTGGGGGAGAAGTTAACTGCAGTAGTATAATGGGATCTAACAGTGTCTATATAGGCCGTACTGTATGACATGTGATACAAGTATTGTACTTACGAGACGGCAAATGTCACTGACTTTATAGCCTCTTAATGCGAAATGTCTTGAGCAGTCTTGAGTAACAATATCGATTTTTGGGGGAGAAAAGCGGTGTTTGTTACCGAGTTATTAATGGCAACGCTCTACTCTCGTAGGGATGTCGTGTCGACGATCGGATAAAGAAGCGCGACAGTAGAACTATTCAACGGTACTGCTTGAGTAAGTGTAACAATTTCAGCGGTTTCTTCCCAAAGCGCGTTTTATCAAAATCAGATATGGTAGGATTAATACAATTGTTTTGATAACAATTCTAATTGTAAACCTAGATTAAGAATATATTGGAAAATTCCATGGTTGTTAGTTGTACTAAGAATCTCTACTTCTATTAAATATTATAGCATCATGTTTTTGTTTTCGAAGGAATGGTAATTTCTCCAAAAATACGTAATTTTACGCTGTCACGAGTACGATGTAAATTATTTCCCACTTATCATATTATTATACTACCAAATGCTTGCTAAAATATGTTTGATATTATATAAGAGATACATTGAATAAACTGTAATTCCGTATAAAAGTACAGCAAAAAATAACAGTCAAAGGAATAAGATTATACTATGTTTTGTCTTTGTTTTGATGTATTTTGATTGTGTATTTTTCTTTTTTCAGATTCCCATCGATAAAAATGGCAAGTTAAGGACCTTAGAATTCCGAGGGATTTATTCCAACAGTCATCCCAAACTAAAAACAATAGAGGCAATGAGTTCTGTAGATACAATAAGAGGCACGAATCTCACCGAAAAATCGAAGAACACAGATACGAAAACGAAAAATGATATAAAAGATCAAATATTTTGTAAAACCTATGCCTCCTTAATACCTAAAATGAGTTTGAACCTAGAAAAAGTAGTGGAGCAAAATCCAAGAATTTTGGATCTGCGTGAAAAATTAAATGAAATAACAAGGAAGCAAGACAGCAGTGTGGATAAAAAGACCAAGGGATTACTAAATGATATAACACAACAATTTGTTGACAAAAAAGACGAAGACGAGTCGGGACCGTACAGTTTATTGTTTGATCTACAACCAGATCCATGCACATCTTTTGCAGACAGTAGTGGAGTAAACGTTTGGAACAGGCAGAAAATTGATGGAATTGAGTCAACCTTTCCCAGTATTAAAAAGACCAACTCCATCATAAGTGCAGACAGATTACCTAATGTAATAAACTTTGACGACAAACCCATGAAAGAATTTGAATATTCTTGCGAAAATGAATTTAACTTTCCAATAAAAAAGACTTTTAGTACACATTCCAGATCTGATCTCTGTTTACAGTTAAACTCGCATTTACACGCCCGTAATTTTGAGACTAATTCAAGTCCCAATGACAATTCGCTCAGTAAAACTAATGAAGAAAATTCATTAGACGATAGTTTAGGAATATTGACTCCGGATCAAATGGATGACATTTGTTACTTAGAAAATGCATTTTCTCCAACGGTGGAGGGATTACCAATTTTCTGTGATAGTAATCAGTCTAAAATGTCTCCAGACAACGGCGACACCCCGTCAACTGATAAGACTGAAAGTAACTCGGCGGCATCTACAATACAAAATGAAAGATTTGAAAGTGCAGACAATAATAAAATACGCTCTAGTGATGAAATATTAGCCCCGATCGTGAGTTTGAGTACAATAATTAATGAAGAAAGGGATACATTTACTAGTTTTGTAAATTCCCCTATTGATGCGATTTGCTCTCAAGAAATTATAAGAAGTAACCCAAGGGCTCTTACTTTACCTTTGAAAGGAAGCATATTAGAAAATGAGGAGTGCGTTTCAAATTTAGTAGAAGATGAATTTATGCCTTCAATCCACAGTAGCATTTTAGAACCAGTCAGTTCTATTGCAGAGAATATAGGTAATCTAGAAATACCATTGGACTGCAAACATGAAAATATTTCAATATCAAGCAGAATTGAACAAACACCTTCTCCCGAAGATCTGCCTCTTGATAGTTCAGATATGAATGGTGAAATAAGTACATATTCTCAATTTTCGGCATCAACTGTACACGATTCACAAACATATTCGGACAGTAAAAATGATTATCCAAAATCAATGGAGGCATCCAAAGTTTCAAATAGTTTCATTACTAGTATCACTAGTATTACAAGTTTGGATGGTTATCAAGGTGATGGAGAAATGTCAAGGCCAGTCAGCAGAGGAGCAGATCATTCAATGGGAAATCGTGAAGATGCCATAGAAATGGACTGGCAAAATGTTCCCGTGACTAGAAGAGCAGATCCCATGACCGATTCTGACTTTTTCACCGAAAGTGATGCAGATGGTTTAGAAGATCATATGCAAAGGGGTGACCGGAAAGCTCAAGTTATAGATGGGGCTCTATACGGAGGAAAAAATGGAAACGGAAATCCACCTCTCATTGTCAACAGGAATGACGATTCTTGTATGGAGTCAAGTGGCGTTTATACTGATTTTGAAAATCATCGTACATCTCCAGTATTTTTGAACGTTATTGATGATATGTCTCCTGAAGGATCTACGCCTTCCATTCGCTCTGAGTGCAGTCAGAAAAATGTGAATACTGGAAATATAAATGCTTATTTCTCGCCGTTGCAAGATACTCTGACAGAACCAAAATCGGACGCGTCTTATATCATTGATGAGGATGAAACTCCGAAAAATACCAGCAAAAGGAATTCTATTAACAGCGAGAAAGAGGTAAAGACTAACGAAAAAGTTAAAGAAGAGAAAAGGAGTTTTACTTTAAAGAAATATAAAATGCCTAAACGTGATGTGCCAAGTAAATTGAAAAGTATGTTGGCAAGCAGGAAGACTGAAACAGATAATAGTGTACAAAGCAGCCCCAAAGCCATTAAAAAACCCGATAGACGTGAAAACTTAAAGAAGAATTCAACAGAAATGAAAACAGATTATAAAATTAAGTCGTTTAAAGATGTTAAGTCTAAAGTGGATTGCTCCTTTACTTTGCAACGATCTCAAACATCATGCAGTGTTACGAGGATGTTGAGTTCTAAATCAACCAATTCCAATGTCAAACCTAAAGGGTATGTAATTTAGTTTAATATGATAAGTCTATATTTAGATTATTTTCAAATACCAATATTAGTTTCCAACTGTTAATGTTACGAAATAGTTTTGTATATTTATTTTCCATCAGAAATTACTTTTCATTCTATTTCAAGGGATCAAATAAACCGTCTTATTACAATAATATTATCATTAATGTGGTGGTTCGTTTTTCTCCAAAGCAAACTTGTTTTTATGTCTACTGTTTTCTCCTATAATCAATATGTTGGTTTAATCTATATACACGTACTTACACGTGTAGCACGCAGAAAAATATGTGTAAATATGTTGTTTGTTTGTAGCCGTCATATGCGCATGCGCATGGAGCTTGGCTCTGCCAATGCTAGCGGCAAGAGCAGCCTTCACAGCTCTCAAAGCGACATTAGCGCCACCAGTACGCCTACGGGAAAACACGCAACTAGCCGCTTCCCTCTATTACGTGAGTAATTTATTAATATCATTATGTAATCAGATTGAACTAGAGACTATTGGTAAGTATTAAAACTAACATTATGAACAAAATTACAATGTTACTATTCGATAAAATTCGGAACCCAATAGAGATAGATGGTAGAAGTCCTTCCATAATATCGTGTAGAGTCTATACACGATATTGTTCTCTAGTTCTGCATGGTAGAGAATTAAAAGTAGTATTACTAACTTAAATACATTCGAATAGGAATTACAGTTTTAATTTTATGTTTGTAAGTTCCGTTACACATGCCATCTAGACTACAAGGCGAGGGGTATTTTTAGTTTAATATTCAGATATTGGATTTTTCTATTCATTATCAGCCGAGAGTCAGGAATTTGTGCCCGATATGGCGATAGGCTCGCCGCCTATCACATCATGAGACGGAACATACAAGTCGAAATGTTGGTGTCCTGGCACCTCTGCCTGCCCCTTCTGGGAAAAAGGCGTGAGTTTATATATGTTTAATATTCAGTGGTTTGATATTTTTTATTCAATATTTTTAGGTCCATAATGAGTTTATTTAATTGGGATGTGAAATGATGATAAAGCTAGATGACATACTTTACATCTTTTACGCTGCATAAATTGAAGACACCAGTGTCCTAGTGATTGCCATCCAAACATGTCTGTTATAATGACTACAATAGTTGTTAAATTATTGAACAGTGCGCTCATTTCTTATGTGCAATGCATTACTAAATGGCACTGTTTAACACAAGCATTCAAATGAGTAGGTTACAGACTTAATAAATATTTGTATATTAATTAAACGACATAGGTTATTCTCGTGACATAATACACTAATTAACCCCTGAATACTATTGTATGTGCCAAATGGTTGCGTATTATGTCATGATATTAACTTTTGTCATTTGTTTAAATCTTCATCAGAATTTATTGGTCTTAGGTCATGCATAAAACTGACGTCTTTATAATCAAAGAGTAGGCTGATCAGTCAAGTGTATCATGCAATATTTGATAAGTCTATTTTCATCCCTCAATATTTTAGTGATAGTAGTTGATACAGTCGTGAGAGTGGGCACAAATGCAGGCAAATCATAAGGTTTTTCACGCTGAAAATTCACACAGAATGAGTCATTAGATATGGAATATCGAACACAGGTAAATGTATGTTTAATTGTGCCATTATCCATGCCGCAAATAAATTAATAATAATTTCTTTTAAGCAATAGTATGTTCTTTAAAACTGTCGCAATTTTACGAGTTAGTGGGTAGGTGAGAATGGAATGTTAGCCTATCTATGATATCTCGCCAGTGTATCTAGATGAATGAAGTCACTAACATCACGCGCGTGTATCTAACCAGCACTATGATAACGCAATAGTATTTTGACATGCCGGATTTCAAGGTGATGTCGACTAGGTACTAGCCACGTAAGCATGTAAACGACACGTGAATTGAAAAATCAAACATCAAAACAACTTTACATTTTGTGGAAACTTCAACTGTTTTAATTTATTATTCTTGTTTTTATGTATAATACCTGTCGTTCATCAAAACACGACAATTAATTAAATTATGGAAGCATTGTTGGCTTTATATGAAACATTTTAAATTATAACCCCAGGAAATCCGTTGGTTTAGGTTTCCGGTTTCCCCCGGTATGAACAAATATAACATTTTATATGTATTTTGGTAGCCTTTGATTACTCTCATTGAGTTTCATCAGAAATAACATCTAAATTAGAAGTTATAATGTTAATTGACTATCATAAAACAAAGAACAAGTATGAGCATGTCAATCGAAGAAACCTACAGAATTGTAATATTATTGGTTAATGGATGTTAGGAAGAGTAGTAGAAAATAATAAATTACACATGAGTCTGATAAAAATATACCTTCTAATAGTGTATAGCGATACTCTATAGTCTATACCTATATCGAATAGTATTTCCTTTCTAGGTTATTTCAACGTTGATAGTCATTACAATAAGGAGCCTACGACGCTTATAACCTTATAAGTTAACTGATAAGAACGCTACCCATTCAAATGGGAAGATAGCATAAAAATTCGCCATAGCGTTTTCCTTGTGCAAATAGAGTTATCTATATATTATATTTTTTATTGCATAGATCCGGCAATCGAGCAAACGAGACACAAAAATCAAATTAAAATATATAATTTATTCAAATAGTCTTTTACAACATCTTTTGAATCGTTAATTACTGCTGCCACCGCTTCGGAACGTTTTGTAGCTGTGAGGATGAAATGGCGCAAGAAACTCTCTCAGCAACACAAACTGTCTTCTTTTTTCTTTGTTTGTTTCTTTCATTTTTAAAAGCCATATCTAGTTACATGGTATACCTGATGGTATACTTATCATCAGTGATCCATGCCGTCCATGAGCATCCACGACGCCAGGATCATGGATGTGTTGCCAGCCCATCACATCGGCAAGAGAGCGGGAAGGAAAAGATGGGAAGAGGAAAGGGATAGGTAGGTACTGGGCATCTGGCAATCTCACTCACCGAACGAGACGCGATAGCAAAACTGTCGTTTCAAGTCGATTTCCTGTGAGATAGTGGTTTCGTTCCGGACGGCATGCCTATTCATGCTGAGTCATGGCTGACAATAGCGTGGCTCTACCACTTCCAACTATAAGTAACTATATTGTTCTGTACCCATTATTGTACTCAGTCCACCACTACAATTTACTGTTCATTGACAGGGTTTAGTACCCTTTTTTAGTACCCATGTTTACTGTCCTATATTATTGCCGATTGGCAAACTTCATACAACAAATATTTTTCGAAAAGGTCTCTGTTGTATGCACATTTCCTGGCGATGTTTTTATTCGCTATTTAAGTGCGTGATAATCGACTACCGATACAGACAGGTACCTATTTGCATGTAATGCACTCAGTAATAAGATTTGCGCCTGCTGAGAGTTTCTTAGCTTTCGTCATTTATTCATTAAAAATGCTTCGCCTATATTGAACGCTATGAGATTGAAGATAGGTTTGTTGATTATTTGCTATTTATTTTCTAAAGGGGTAATCTATATATTAATACGTGATGCAAAAACTTTGGATCCCTTATAACGAAAATTGCGCGGACGCAGGAGCATAAAATTTGGCACACTTATAGTTTATGTGTAGGAGAAGTGGAGAATGCTAATATTTTTCAATAATAATGCTTATAAAGTACATTAAATAAAAAAATAAAACATTACACACACTACCATGCATTTCACACACACATACTCTGTGGTCAAATTGTACCGTTGATACGGTAAACTCTTCCCCCAAATTAAATAACGTATTTAAATAAAGGTTTCGAATCGACAACATTTATCCGTAATATTAGATTAATGGCGTATTTTAGATTTTAAAGATGTAAATTAATGACAGTAATGAAAAGTTATTGTCATTTAAATTGGTTGTCAAATATTTATGCATGCGTTCAGAAATTTATTTTGAGTAAACTGTGGTGTAAACTAAGGAGAATATATCAAGCTACTTAAATATAGGACAATGAAATAAATAATGTTCACAAGCAAGAAGTTATGCTTACTCCTTTTCAAGATCGAATGTAACTTTTTTCACGAATTTTTACAATGGCCTTTCCTTCGCTATAATTCACTGATAGAAATGTATATCGTATCGGAATGGGATAGGTTATATTATAGCTAAAGGGGGTGAAAAAAGAGTTGAAATATTATGTCAAAGAAAATCGAAACCACTGAATTTATTTCTATGAAAGAACATCGGCCATAATGGACCATGAAGGGACCAGTTATGAATGATACATCAAAAAATAGTACGATTTATTAGAATAAAAATGCATATTTCCATATATTTTTAAATAGCCGGATAAAAAAGACAATCTTAAAGTGTTTTAATAATATTGAACGCGTATGAGCGCGTTCCATCACTTATACTTTGTTTCAAAATAAGGTTTTATCTACAGCGTTGAAGGTAGTCAGTGCTGAATTAAAAATAAAGTGTAGGTATTTTCTATGACACATATGACTTCTGAGCGCTGTCATTTGCTTTCTTGTGATTTCCAATTTGCGCCTACTGTTATTTCTCTGTTAATATTTATGACTTGGCTTTGATAAGGGGCTCTGATAGACCCTTGCATTTCTGAAGACCTTGTACGATTGACCATAGGATAATGATAACGCTTTGTGATTTCGTTAAAAGTGCGAAGTATTCTCTTATTTCCAACATGAACCCGGAGCGTCAGTCTGTCCTTCAAAATGTTTTTTGCATTGTGTTCATATAATTCAGCATAGTGTTTTAAAATTATGTTCTTTTTTATGTTGTTGTTTTTGACAATGACATTATAATGTGCTATTTTTTATACGTGTAATCCTAACCTAAAAAGTTACAAATATATGAAATATTTTAATAAATCCGGCTTTTTTAAAACCTTCATCTAATTGGACATAATTCCTCAAGCACTATGCAACAAAATAAACTATATCTCAGCTATGTACAATATTTTTTTTTGCCAGGTCCCAATATGTATGGACGTGACCGATGTTCTTTATATTTTAACTCAATTACTAACAAAAAGCATTGTGGGGCTGAAATAAGGCAAAGAATATTTGATGGACAATCTAAATCGCTAAAGTTTTTAATGTCAAAAATTCATAAGGCAATCTTTTTGTATATCGAGAGACGGGATATAATAGAATGGAAGTTACGGGAGAAGACTGGGATAGCTGAAAGATTCGATAGGACGAAATGTAAACGCACGTTATAAGACGGTATGGATGATAAAGAGAAAGGACGTGACGGATCGGGAAGAGACTGAACAGACGGATGAGACGGGATTGAGTCGGACAATAGGATAGCTACGTCAAGTTTAAGTATACAAGAGTTTATACGAAAAATAACATGTATTTGGTGTGGAGTGGAATCAAAAAATATATGCACTCAGGCGAAGCTGGGTCGGGTCGCTATTTGTTTAAATAAGTATTCTTTATTTTACGTCTTTTTAATTTCATATAATTCGTTCAAAAAAGAAATTGGCAAATAACAGTCTTGGTCAAATCTGTGGTTATAGTAGTTTAGTTTTCGACAGTAGAACCTTAAGAATGTTTGAATATTATATTTTAATAATGTATGTATGTGGTCGAATTTCGACCATTGGGCGACCTCTAGTATTTATTATTGTTTAAGCTTGTTCTCCTAAATCCCCTTATTTACCTGGTATATTTACTAATATTTCTACTTTAGTAAATAGTTTACTTACTTTTTCATTTTGAAACGACAGATAGCTAATTTTTGTGGTGACTGTACCGCCATAACAAACATCACAGGTTCAAATTAGGGCACAAAGCACATACTACAGCCTTTACGAGGTTACATGTGTATTTGTAGTCAATTATCGCTGTTATAAGGGTGAAGGAAAATATTGCGAGGAAATTGGTATATCTGAGAGTTCTCCACAATAATTTCGAAGGTATGTAAACCACATAAGAGATGAGGCCAGCGTTACAAAAGGTCTATTCCCGAAACGATTAATCGACCGCATTTGAAATAGGTCTTAACGTAGACGTAAGATACGGTCAGGCAGAAGAAGCAATTTTAATATTCGTCTTTTTTGCATACTTTGCGCCCAAGTTACAGCGAAGGACATTATATGCTGGTTTGGTCAAATTTGCATGTACTATCTCCGAAACTCTAAAACAACAGCAGTAAAATTTGGTAGCGAAACTAAGTTACTATACAAATCCAATGTCACGGAATCATGCTTCATGTAGGTCTCTGACTTCTGTTATTTATTTTGTAAGATAAATAATAACAAGACGACGATGATAGAGTACGAATGTACTCTAAGTAAGGTGATCCTAGCTATTAACCTGACAATTCACTTGTCTCGTGTTGGTCATAATACCACACACGTTTGTACAGACTTCAGAGTGCCAGCGTACTAGCTACACTGTCGCGCAGGCTAACCGCAACCATTTCCATTATACTCATATGTTTTTCCACCCTAGTACAAGATTATTATGACAAACAAATAACATACATTATTTATCTAATTGTAGACACGTATATCTCTGTGAAGTTACAGACAGCGTGCTGAATTGCTAAGCAATTCCAAACAGGCACTCATTTTAATAAAAAATAAAGTACCTCTTTCCCTGAGCATGTTAACTCTCCTTTTATTTGTTAGTTGCATATTTTAGCAATTCTACTTGTAATAATAATATTTTATTATTATAATAATATTCCCTCAAAAGTATTAAAGTGCAATGTGCTTTTGTAACAACAGAAGCACAATGCGGTACGTTTTTCCCCAAACTGATCACTATCAACCCTGCTAATGAAAGCGGGTATTTTCCGATGGTTTTGTGCGTCTAGCCGGCTGGCGGCGTCGCCGGTGCCCAATCAAAAATCAGCTGTGTTAGACAACAGGACCAAATCGATGCGGACGGTCAACACTGCGACTGGCAAAGGGAGCAGGCAAGTTAAGACCGCATGGCAACTAGCGTTTCCTCTCGACCACGTTCGTTCGCCAGTCGGCGGTGAGACGCGGACCGGCGCGCGCCGCCACTTTGTCGCGTTTGTGACGTCAACTTGCACCGCGAAAAATCAATGGATTCCCTTCTGTCACTAAGGTTATCCGCATACCGCATTTTCTCTGAGAAAATGTGCCATATGCTAGTGAAGTGCTGAACACGTTAATTATTTAACACAAGATGATTGATTGATAATGATAATGACATTACGATGGACGTAAATGCAACGCGTCACGTGAACGGTTCACTTTCGAGTTTAGTTTTGTGTGGTGTCATAATTTTGATTCTTTATTTTTAAATTAAAAGTTTGTCCTTTGTTTATAAGTATTTCCTATACCAGTAATAATTTATTTTTATGTATCCGCTTTGGGTTTGGAGTTGTTCTGTTTGTATATTTGTGACGATACTTTTGTTTTTGTTATTTGTAATTATTTTATTAATTTTCTTTGAAGTTATTTGTAATTATTTATGCGCTATCTTACTTTATGGAAACATATTATTATTTTGAAATTACTTAACTGTTTTGTAGGTTGTTATTCTGCGCCGCAACTGGTTAAACATGCTAACTTCGCAAGAAGATATTTTAAAAGCAAACAATCGCGCATTGTCATACAAGTATACAGTTAGACACTTTTTAGACGTAATTATTTCTAAATATGTTTCATTAGAGGTATTTTTGGATAACACTATTAATTATTTGGCTAAGCGTTATAATAAAACTTGCATATCTATGGCAATAAATTAAGAAAGTAAAATATACGTAGAGTTTCTTATTTTTAATTAACTTAGTGCAGATGTGATTGAAAAGGTAATAGTTAAAGATTGTCTGTAGCCATTTATCATATGAGTCTTATTAGAAAACGATTATTTAATAACGTAGGTGTTGTTACATAAATCTTTATAACGTTTGTTACTTTCTTACGGGCACAATAAAAAATAAATAATAGGCTAAATAGAAAGTACATTTGCTCACGCTGGGTTCACATGCAGCCATGTGCTTAGTACATGATTAAAAAGTGATTTGACATGTGTAATGACTCTATTGTTTCCAGCCGGCCACACATCACAATCAACGCAATTTCACCACTTAAAGTACCAAATTCAATTTGGTAATTGATTGCAAATCATGTTTACTTCAATATAAAAATTGGATATGATTTACTTCATCTTAATTTATCTCTGTTTTATCATTGACCCTTATGATGTTAGTTCGATATTCAAAATTGTAAACATGGGTCCAAACATACCCATGTTATGTTTATTTCATGATAAAGTCTTACGAATTTTAACAACTACTAGTATACATTGCTCCTAATCATTGCATTGTTTATCAATGACTATGATATCCAAATGTTTTTTTTTTAATTTGCTATCTAGAAATGTCGATATTCAAAAACAAGAAACGTGTTTTTGAACTCTACATTATTTGAGGTGATTATTTTGTTGTTTAGCCAGTCGTTATGAAATTAGTCATAATGCTAACTCACAAAATTCACTGGAATCCAGTTTAGTTAGTTGCACGCACCAATTATTGAGAATGAATTTGTAATAATATTTAATTAGGGTTATGACGCGTAGGACAATGGATCGATCGTGAAATGTGTGCCAGTGATTGAACAATTAAATGGCATTGATGCTAAAATATTATAAAACACCTGCGTCAGGTATCGACATACCACACGTACAAAGTAATTGTTAATTGACAGAACTAACTGGTTTCGAAAGCATGAAATTAGAGAGTCGTGTTATAGATTTTTTGCGTTTTGAATCGAAATATTCTTTAATTTAGTTATGTTACTCAAAAATATCAAAATAATGCGTGTATCTTTGGAGTAAAAATTATTTAAAAATATAATTTAAAAATAATGCTGTTAAATTAAAATCACGCATACAATTCTTATAAGATTTCATAACAATGATATATATGTATGTAATTGAAAATGGAGCGAAACAAATATTACCTTTATAACGGTAAATATATTGTATAAAAGAACAATTGCAGCAGTACTTAAAGAACGATCAAGATATTATTAGATAAACCGTTATAATATAACTGCAAAAACCTGTAAAAGATTATCGTCCGCTTGGTCACATATCTAATCGACATCTCTCTATATTATAAAATACGACTGTTAAATTAAATATCTTTGATTATGCGTCTATTTAGTTTTATATTTATAACAATTTTCTTTTTGTCTAATATAACATATTTCAATGATCCATAACAGAGCTATATCTTAACGGTTTGCGCACGCCGTACAATGAAAATTAACTGGATTTTATTTTGCAAAAGATATGCTAAAATTTTGCAATAGCTTCCAATTTCGTTGTCACGCGTATTCTTCGCTTCTTTAAAATGTTTTGTAATCAAGAACGCAATCTGTTCTGAAGTTTTTCTATTCGAATTTAAGCCGTCTTGTAGCTGTATTTCGGAACATACCGGTATTTTTTAAATTTATGACGACTCCTTTATTTATGTTGTTTGGAGTTCACTTCGTTATGTTTATGTACGCTCGGGTATATTTCTGGTTAATCCAAAGATGTCAAGTTGGGGGTTTTTGCAATATGGCGCTTCGCTAAGTGTAATCGGAGAGCAAGCCTAGTGTAAAACAGTCTAGGTGTTTCTTGCGAGTGAAATCCACTGGAAGCCGATGCAGTGTAACGGGTTATTCTCGTCGATGGATTTGTTGACGAGTCGAGAATCGTTGACCCCGTCGGTGAAGGCGAAACTGACTAGTGCGAACTGGCCAACCGCCTATTAAAGTTCAAATCATATCTAACTTATCGGACACTTGCAAGTTAACATGTTGCAACCAACTCTAAATGCCCATAAATGAAAGTATAAATATTTAAGTTAATTACACGTTTGCTTCCTGTAACACATAAACCATTAAACTTCCGTAATGCAACCTGTGGTTATGAGTAAGCGGAAGACTTGGCCCGTAGTGTGATGTGACAAATGTAGTAAAATTTTAACACCTTTTAAACCCTGCAAATCTTTCAACATACTGAAAAAAAAGTACAAAAACACTATATTTCTCGATGCGTCTTCTTTGAAATTCTATTAAGGATGAAATACGTTTACACTTTGTTACGAAACATTGATTATATTTCAAATTGGATTGCACTAATTGATACTATAACAGTTCTATAAACTGTTCATTCTAAAAAGGATACGGTTACTCAACATATTGAAAATGCAATCTCTACTTTTTTATTGTAAGTAAGGAGTTGTTTAGCAATTTGACCTAAGAAACTTTAGTATCTATTTGAATTTGCAAGTTTTTGATGTTAGGAAATAGTAGACTTAATTGATAATATAAATAAAACATAACACTGGACATGTATCGATGATCCAATGGACTCTAATAGTTTTGAATAATCTTGGCCAAAATTGATGGTGAATCTTTATTTTCAAAGTATTGTGTAACCGCTCCAATATTCTTGGTTTCTTATTTCTAGAAAAAAATAACAGTAACGATATCCAGCTGACTTCTGCTATTATGTTTCAAGATATAGTTTCAATGTAACTTTCACAACTAAAAAGAAATACATAATAGTCAACTATATTCCAGTTACCGCAACTTTGTTATGATTCGGTACATTGATTGATTGTGTCTTGAGCACCTAGACTAGATTGTACGAACCGTTTTAATAGATACCGGTTGCCACTTTACTGTTCCCAGTATGGTTTCCCGATGATTGTTTTGAGTCAAGTTTGTTACGGCCTCCCACAAGTTGTTTATTTTACTTTTAAACTCAACGCTTCATAGAAATCGCATCAATGTTGCTCACTATTGGATGATCATTGGTGTTAGTTAATCATAGGGATGTTAAGTGCCGACTCAATAAATTTTGATTACATTTGATGGTTAAAAAATACACCTTCGCTGTATCAGAATGTTCAAGTCTTTGATTCGTAAGATAATGGATACACTTTATATATAATATTATCCGTAATTTCTCAATTTAAGTAAACTAATTTGTACGTACACCCCCAAGTTATTTGAAATGTGTGTTGGCTAGTTTCAACTATTGAAGGAGTGAGAGTGTAGAGTTCTTTGAGGTTCCGACAATCTCACTTCGCAAAGATCAGTAGTCATTAAATGTGACACTCATTTATTGAGTCAAGCTTACTAAAATGCTGCAAATTAATACCGATATTTGAGGTTGTTCGTTAATGTCGTCGCTGACTCAGTTTCACATAATTCTAGTGCAATATAGCAAATTTACCTTTACCTAGAATAAAATAAAGAATGTTCCATAAGCAATGTTTAATAAAAATATGTCACGACTCTATCACTGTTCGTAAGAGTGCAGTGACAATTACTTTATATTCATCGAGACAGAGAAAAACCATAAGCGCATGACAATAAATCGGATAAATATAAGCTTTATTTCCAAGGGCTTTAGTTTAAATTTGTAATTTGTTTTGTCACGATGTACGAATATTATAAATTCTCTGTAACCAAAATAATCAAGCTAATTATTACGAGGTAATAAATATAAAGATTCCAATTGACAAAATTATATTTTTTTCACATTACTGTTGCAATTTTAGCTCATAAATTCCATTGTTTCATTTTGATATGTTATAATGGATTACAAAACTCTGCTCGCGGTTCCATATTATTGCTTAGACATTTATTCCCATCTGTCGAAAGTATGGCGACCACGTTAGCGTGGTTTGTGACCGCAACAAACCGGTCTCACTGCAAGATAGTTACAGGTGATTCCTATAAAGAACTGGTTTCCTTCTTTTATTGTTGAAAATTGAGTTCTTTGTATAGCGAGCGTAGTGGTGTCGGATTCGCGTTCAAGAGTCAGGACTACTTTTACTTGAAGGGAGCTTGCTGGTACCAGTAATGTGACGCAATTCGTGTCAACCTTTAAGGTCAACGATGTAAAAAATCATAAAGTATTGAAATTTAAGAGTAAGAGCTGGTTGGTTTCAGTGACAGTATTAAGATTGATTTACGTTCTGTTTTTTAAGTAAGAAAAATGTAAAAGAAAAGCAAAGCAAGACTATTACAATTTCAATTTGTATTATGACCATTTATTAATACATTAGATCGAATGTTATTATATCGTGTGGCTGAGTTGATGAAAGTGTGTTATTGCCAATGAAAGCTACAGCCATTTTGTGCTATTTTCCTGACCACGTAAATCCATTCATGTTTAATAATATATTATTTTAAAATAGGTGTAAAGAAATCTAGTAGCTGGTGTCACTATAATGTGGAACAGTATGCTTGTATTTTAATAAAAAATTTAGGATTTTCTTAGTGACAACAAATCTCGCGATATTCAAATTATAAGTTAAAATTGAGGTGGTTTAACTGTTGCGTGTCAAAAGTCTTAACATTTTTTCACATAAACCAGTAATTCTTGTTTAAAATATACATACGACGGCAGTATCAGCGATTGTAATTTATGCAATACGTACTTTTTACGCGCTATGTCGGCGTCATTCTTGGAAATTCTTTTCCTGGAGCAACAATTTCTTATTCTACGTGTTAATTTATGCAAAAGCCCACGACGGAATATAGTTCCGAGTTCATATAACTTGAAATTTTGATATTTTTTCTATTTTTTTGTGCAATAAGCTCACACTAGGCACAAATATTTTCATTTATCTTTTTGGTTTCGACTCTATAGCTTCTCTATCTTAACGGTTATTGGGAATGTTGTATTAAAGGGCATTACTGTTTGCCTCTGGCAAATTTTGCAGCTTCTCAGGTATTATCTTGAGCAATTGATACGCCAATCTCGTGAAACGCTTATCGAAATAAACTTGACGATATTAAACATATTCAATATTCAAATCTTGCTGCGAGACAGTGTACGTAAAAAATACTTGAGCTGATCAACAGTTATCGTCGAGTCAATATCGTATCTACACTTGATAAAATATCTCAGTGGATGTGAATCATTTGATCAATTTCTTAGTGGTAACTTAACATTGAACTATGGGAAAAGTGTTGTGTATTCTATAATCACCTAGCGTTTCAATTAAACGTTCAAGTGTGTTCAGTGTGTATGTCTGGTAATTTAATGCTTGGATAGAATTGTGGTAGGTAAAAACGGTTAATGTCTGTGTGTTGCATGGGCGCAATGAGTTCGCGTAACTAATGGGAACGCGTTACGACTTTGTAATTTGACGTTACGTGACTTCAATCATTATGTTCCTTTCGATAGCTCTCCATCGTCTGCTTCCTAATGAGACTTTGATAAGACATCTGAATTCCTTCCCATTTCTTGGCAGCTCAACGGAGAATGTGCTTTGATATAGATAGTTAAGCACTGTAATGGTCGCAAATGAACGTAATTAATGAGCATACACATGTAAATGTTCAAATTATCAGTGCCAAATGTTGTTTAATTGCTTTTAAAACTTATTCAAATGAATTTAATGTTTGTTTTCCTATCAAATTCCAGCAAAAACCAACCTTAGATATTTGAAAAAGTATCTCGAATGCTTTTTAGTTTTTTATACTTAGATCTCAATACGTTCTAATTTATACACGAATTCTAAAAAAATTTACCTACGTATGAACAAGTTTGTTAAACCTAGGCGTGATACGTACAGGTACATGTTTATGGGACAAGTCCATCACACGCCGGATATTAATCTGTGCATGTGTGATGTATCCTCGTAGCGTAACGCTGTTGGGTGCGAAGTGTGAACCAAAGCATTTTTCAATTTATGTTCGTGATCATGTAGGTGTCTAGCGTCTCGTGTCTCTACTTATAGTACTCCCACTCAGACAAGGACATACACTTTATATTAATCTGTACCCGGTGAAACTGCGTGTGGTCTGGTTCCAATTTGTTTCACTCTGCATAATCTAAGCAGAGACTGATTTGCGCTTTACTCCAAAAGTTAGTGGGCAGGAATCATGATAGTATTATCTATTAATTTTCTTATTTCAATATTTCAGTGTTTTGATTTTGTCAAGATATTGAAAAATTTATTTTGCTTAATTTTATAGAACTCAACGTGAAAAATGTACGTTTTGAGTGTGTACGTATAGTGAGCCATTACAAATAATATTTTTTAAACCACAGATTGTAATATTTTATGCAAAAACATCTGTTTTGTTGTAGTGCTGGTTCGTATTTATACTGCTGGAGGTAATTCAATAGTCACGATAACTGGCTACGATATGTTGCAAAATTTTTCCTTGAACATATTGACAATAGTGATAAACGCTTAAAGTTCACGGCAACAGAGTGCTTGTACACTAACCATAGGACATATTTAGCTGACAAACACAGTTTTACGCCCACGTTCTTCAATAATGGGGTTTAGTGTTGGCTGTCCCTACAAGATACATAGGGCTAAGATTAAAAAGGGTACAAACATCAGCAGTTTGTTCCTTTCAAGTCGACTGCAATTGGCGACGTGCCAGGAGCGGTCGCGAGCCGTAGCGATGTTTTGTATATTACGAAATTCCGCCAAATCTGTTGCATTAAGTAGGTAGGAATGACCCCGTTTTCAACTATTATTGTGTGTTTACTATACAAATATGATAATTGATTTATCGTTTTGATTATTTATGCAATCAAATTTAAATACGTTTAGATATCTCTATTTCAATTGCAAACTGGACGGGATTTAAAGTTTAGAGAGCTAGGCAGTCGTTATTTATAAATTACTTACGTTTCTAGGCATTCAAATCTCGTCGACGTAATTGATAGTTCATAGAGCTTAGTTTTACGCAGCCACTTTAATCATTTTTAAAACCAAGTAAGGTTTTCTCGTAATGAAGGTAAATTTATTATAGACTTCGAGTCTGAATTCTAAAATATAAAAACATACTGACTCTATAATATTGAACATTTCATTTCGTATGAAATGTGTCTGCATTTATCTTATAAAAATATTCATAACACAATAGAATTTTCTTAATTCTCAAATGTAACCCTATATAAAACTACGTTTTTCGCCGACTACCTATGCATAACTCTGAATTAATATTTATCATGACACGGTCACATTACACCTAATTGAAAAATTTACGGCTGGACTGTTTGTGAATAAATTCGTTCATACTTTTATTTGCAGCGTTGAGTCTTTGTAGTACACGAGACACGACCTAAATATTCTGGACACATTATTTTACACGTGTTTATAGTTAAATATTTCGTAAAAATTACACCGCACTTACGTCATTGGCCAAACGTCATAAACCTACATTTGATGCAACGGTTATGACGCTTCTATTAAAATAACTGACACTCGACTGAAATTTGTTTTGGATTTGTCTGTTCTAATAATAAACTATGGAAGCTATTATCGGTTCCTTTAGAAATCTGGTTTTGTTTTATTTAAGTTGTATTGGTCAATTCCATTTGTGAACCGAACGGCCTAATCTCTATAGCTTCAGAATTAAAAAGAGGCTAGTCGCGTACGAAAACAATAATCGCTCGTTTTGTAGTCATCCGATGTAATCGGACATCGTAAAGCAATAAAACTTGTCGGAAATTTTTCGTAAATAACGTGCTCTGAATATCTAGCACAGATTTTTCTTATAGTTGTGTTGGAATTAACAATCGCAACGGTTTTCTCTCGTGTAGCTGAGATTGATCGCTGCGTGAATGTGGAACGGATAAACTATAAATGCAATATGATATAGATACGTACATAACTAAATGAATGCAGATACCATTTAGATATTACAGCTGCGCCTTAGTTCACGCTGAATAAATAGATTTGAATCCGAGATTCAGTTTAGAGCTTACGGTACGTTGCTATATTTGTAAGGCATGTAGTTTCGCTTGATCGGCTTTTCTGTCCTATTAACCAGCCGACCTAAAGACGTGCATTGACAACGACGCCAGATGATACACAACTCCTTAACTCATCCAGGTTGTAGTTGATCTAATAACGTTATGCCGAACGGGCAGCATCCGCTTTGGAATCAGCCGTCCGTATTTCTTTTATGGGTGAGTTAATATTAGTAATAAATATACCCATACGTTTCTTTATTTTTAGAATTGTTTACTATAATAACTTAGCGACGGGAATTTATATTTCAACCATCAAAGTTACTTAAGGTGCGGTTTAATATAAACATAATACATTATACAGTGTAACATCCTAGTCAGAAGAATTTCATATATAATTAAAAAACTGAATTTCTTTAAGTATCCTCTAGTTGGTGCTGATACTGACATGAATGGGCTTTTCTGAGAATTAATGTTTAAACATATTATGCGAATGCAAGACTGTGTTGATTAAAGCAATTATTATTGCGCTTACCTGTATCTTAATGGCATCATCGTCATGGCTATTTTAGTCGATGTTGTACATAATATGCGACCTTTAACAATTCACATGTTTCGTACGGTTGGCCGGTCGCATGCAAACGTCACAATATAACTTATGTGCTATGTTAAGTCTAAGTGTAAAGTGTACTTAGACGTATCTGGTATCCTTTGTGCAGATTTTAGCGTGTATTTACAAGCTAGTATGAAGTTGTACCTCTAGAAGGCTTAATAATTGCTTCATCGTTCGAAATCGTTAATGCATAATTATTAACTCTTTAAACTCTACATTAGCTACAGTGTATGGATTATTTGTAGCATCAACTTTCGTACCACACTCATTATAGGCTTTCCATTACCTACATACATTCCAACAGCTTGATGGATAACTTGAAAATTAATATATGGAAGAACATCAAATGTCATGTCATAAAGAAATGAACTATTCAACAACATAATAGTGTCGAGGAGTTCGATTAATGGTGGCACGCTATCCTTTATGTGTTAGTATTGATTTTATTGTGGGAACTACGTGGTCTTGATTTCTTTCGTTCGTCTGTAGAGCTGTTTTTGCTTGACTCTTGAAAGTCATTAGCAAACAGGCAAAAATGATAATAATACCTCATTCGAGTCGCGGTCGACTGACGTAAGACTGTATAAGCAAGCGAGTAGGTACACATTTTTTCCTACTTATTGTCTGCAAAGTTTGCCTTATTCCTTTTTCAACGCTTCACACCGCATCTCAAGATATTGAAAGATATTTTTGAAGTCGTCTGTACTGATTTGTTTGTAATGTGTTCTGCGTTATACAGCTTACGTGCGAGACATTTGTCCCGAGAGTATGTAACAGCTGTGTTATATTTCTTTTTCATTTCATTTCGTTTGTTTAAACTGTTGCATATGTATGTGTGTTTAAACAAAGGATATTTTCAATGCACATATAAACGAAAATTAGCACGGCGACTTGCAATTTCTAATAAATTTTCATACAAAGTTGCAAATCCAGTATAGAGTTAAAATAGTCATGTAACATAGTGTAGCGGCCAGTTAGCCTGAATTTATTGTAATGCAAATGTGCTACCAACATCTTATTCAACTAACACTAGTTAATATACCTAACTATATTAACCCTAAGTGTTTAGGAGGTGCTTGCTTGGTAATACTCCATTGCACGATTTGTAGTATGTAAATATAGCTAGGTACATATGTTTGCCTTCTCATACGTTTGAGATTAAATAGACGACTCTAGAAGTCCGTTTATTTTACGATATATTGTGGTGTCAAATTTCTGTGACAGCAATTATAGCGGTTGCATAACTATTATTACCATTAAATGCAAACGTTTGTATGCTATTATGCAATTACAGTGTATCATATCATTCAAAAAAAATTGACTCACATTTCAATAGCAAAATTGGCTCCTTAATTAGTACTAGCATTGACATAAGAAAAGAAATGCATCGTAATTGCTTAGAATTCCAAGTTATAATAACACAGTGCGTCCGTCCGGAGCTCTAAACAGTAGTTAAAAATCTTTTACGCGCTGTTGCCCCTTGTAACATCTTGCTGTTTCTGTGTTCATAAATTTCTTGTTATAATGAATATACTTATATAGTGGGATATCGCATTTAATTGCACGGCAACGCAATCACGTCTCACAATTAAATCAATGCAAGCACGCTCTGTGCACTCTATCTATAGAAGAGCTAGCACAATGTGAATACTAACAGCCATTTATCTCCATGAACTAAATATACATCGCAACACTGGATCAGTTTAAAATATCTTCTTCGTCCATCGTAAAGGACACTCGAGCGGTTTCAAGTTATTTAACCCTGAAAGCAATGCTTTACTAAAATAGCGACAAATCTGAGGCAAACGCTAACACGGCTTCTGCTTTCCAGTGACTAATACAAACTATTATAGTACACTTTGAAGATGAAACATGTTATTAGTGTATTACCTTTCTAACTCTCTAGTCCAATTTGTTTCTTTATTAGTTATTACGGGTTTATATAACCAATGTAAATTGTGACACATCTGATGTTAATCTTGTCGAAACGTTTTAAGGTACGGCGACACTTTTGTTAATACGATGAATTATGTTCAAACGTGGTCGTCTAAATTGGGACCAATTAACTTCAAGTTAATTTTAAAGTATCTAAACACGGGAGAAAATCTTATTCGAGTGTTATCTTAAGGAACTGATGACTGATTCACATTTATGGCTTCACGGTTACGGCGTCGATTAGGTTAATTAAACGTGCATTGTATAATTAATACGGCGGTTGATTTATGTAAAAAAATCTGTTTCTTTAAATACGACTGATCTTAATTTAGACAGGAACGACGGTTTCTTCCTTTCTAGTGATTGCGGACAGGAAATAAGTCGTCGAGAGCGTTTTCTCTTTCGCTATTTCCATGTTCACATTTCCAGATCAGTGTTACTTTTCTCCGCTTTACACATCGTTTACAAAAAAGGTTTCAAATAAATGGGTCTTTTGCCCGAATTCTTGTTTTTTACTCACGCGCTCCACTGCGCTTAATTTTCGGTCTGAATTTTAATTGTAGTTTTCATTCCGTCGAAAATGTCAGTCGGTACTTTCTTGTAACATTAAATAAAAGTATTTGGGCCAGCATCCTCGGGTACGGAGACTTTTTAATATACGAGTATTTCACATACTTCTTTAAGTTGTAAAAGAAAGAGTCTACAAAATTATAATGTTGTTAGTGTTGAAAATAGATGACATAAATTAACATTCTTGAAGATGAGACAATGTAATAAATGATTCCAATCATAATGTAATCTCAATTCATTTGTTAACTGCAGTTATATTTCCCAGCCATTGTGCCTTTGCAACTTTGACAATGTGAGGCAACGCTTAGTGAAAATTTTGTTTTATTAATTTAGTTAATCCGTGATATCCATTTTATTAAGACCCTCAGAGCAGCGTTGTTTATTACTTCAGCTGTTGTCTGTACAATATTAAAGGTCGTAATGGCGGATCACGTTAGGCTGGTCCCTCGTACTGAGTCGGGCACCGAAATAGACTAACACTAAAGCATTGCAATAATTATATCAGCGAGACGAGCTTTGTTGACTGTAGTAAAGCGACACGTGCGCGCTTTAATAATAATTCATATATTTGTGTCACAAAACAATCATAATCTATTACTATAAATGGCAGAAACATTATACTCAATTGCAACAATGCGTTTAACTTAAAAGTTATAAAACGGAATTTAAATTATGACACCCGATACTGAATATTCTTTAATTACGACCATAAATATGATAATTAATGGATTCCTTTGTGCTCTTTAAAACAGATCATTTGATGTGTACGTGAAAATGATCAAATACAGGTGATATAAAGACTGTATAGGAAATAAAGGTGAAAATTACAGTGATGTGACTCTAAAGTGTATAAGATGGACAAAGAAGTTTGTGACGTTCAGTTGAAACGTAAATCGTGACAGATTATTTTAACAATGTCCTGAAAATTTATGACGAAATTGAAGATGGGGGCACACGGATCAAAAGAGAAGCTTTACCGAGCCAATTCCGAGAAATATCCGTCCAAACTACCCGTTCCGAGCGACAAGAAGTATAAGATTGCTGTGAACCGCGAACGTTTTGGTTCTTTTGGTGCCAGAGGTAAGTTTCATGCAACCCTGCATTCCAAATATAGTTCACGTAACTTTAATAACAATGGAAAGAATTATTTAATTGTTTATAAACAATTACGTACTATTAAAATGTTGACCGAAAAATTACCAATTGTTTTTTAAGGTCACTAGTTGTTTTGGTGAAATTGCTATAATCTTTTCCTTTCATTTGTCCTCGTTTGTGATTTATTCTTGCGAGTATAAGTCTGCGTAAGCCACTTGGCATTGATTTAATAGCTTGCAGGAAAATATAAAATCTATCATTTATAACAGTTTTATGAAGGGAAGGTCAACGAACCGTTTCTAGTGAAGTATGCAGTTGCAATGTAAACATTTCTTATTAGGACTTGTATCTTTTGCAATGGTGCTATTTTTGCAGGAAGGTTGTTGACTGTTGTTAAGTATATATTAGTAGTAAGTATAGTTTTTGACGTTGCAAGCAAGTTATAGTTAAAATATTATATCGCTAAAGATATGCCTGCTTGTCAACAGTGTGATATTTTCGGCTGCTGCACAACGCAAGACTTGTGTAGCCGTCTCAAATGGGTTCTAAAGTAGAATACACATATAAATATATGACAATAGCCTATTGTTGCCTTGTTATTTGGAGCGAAGAGAAAATCTAAACAAGACATTGTTTTGTGCTGCGTTCATGGTTATACTGGGATATAAAATCTTAAGTAAATCAAGTGTCAATTCCTCATGCACGCTAGTGCGGAAACCTTATACGTACAATCCGCATTACTGATCACGTGACATGTTATATATATATTTCAAACAGAAAATATAGCATAGTCAATATTTCTTAGAACTTTGTTAATAAAACTAAGTGAATAACTCCACTTGATTTAATTGCCAATTAGATACAAAATCAGTGCTGAATGATCGGCTTTTCATTGCATGCGTGGGTTTATTTTTTATTATTATTTGTAACCTTTGTGTAGTATAACATGGCCGTAACAATATAGTTATACGTATAAAATAAATACTGAAAAGCATCTCGAGTCTGTAGCCTTGTTCGCCGGCTGTACCGTACGTACCATATCCTCTTTATGATATCGTAAAATTCAATTGGATTTTATTGTATTGTAAATAAAGGATTTAGCAACGTTGTAGAGTTGAAAATCTTTTATTGCGTTCACTAAGCCGCTTTGATTCGTTTTTATATGACCTGAGATTAATTGTATTTTGAAGGTGCTATGGATTCACAATCCAAGCGTATATTGGCTCGAGGTCGGTAATGTGTATTGAATTATCAACTAGTACGAAATGTAGGGCGTCTATAAATTGTACTGAGAATTGAAAATGACATTAGCTCTTGGCATGTATTAATTCAATCTCAATAAACTTATTGAGAAATTGGCTTCTGTTTAAACTATTATATAGTAATAAATTATTGTATCATTTGTTTTCTATCATTGTGCATTTCAGTTTATCTTAGCTGACTTTACACAGGATAAATGCCACTACAATAGATTGAAATAATGTTATTAGTATTGCATTAATAAAAATTTATTGTGACTATGTTTTCTAAATGTTATACACCGACATGATGTGAACCAATGTAGTTTTATATGGCTAAATAAAAAAGGAAGGAAGAAGAATACATTTCGTGTTGCTGGGGGAGTTTCTTAGGCCGTTTCTTTTTCACATCTACAATACGATCCGAAGCGGTGGTAGCAGAACTTAACGATTCAAAGATCTAGTGAAAGACTATTTGAATGAAGAATATTTTGATTTGGTACATAAATCATAATAGAAAAATAAAAAATCTTATTTGTTAATTTGAAATACTTTATATTTTAAATAATTCAACACCAGAGCTGTGTAAAATTCATGCAGTAAAAATATAATTTTATTTTTCAAATCTCTAGAATGATGTCACAATTCTTTGTCAGAGTAAACATTGCACGATAAGCTGATAAAGGAAGTATTACCTGATATGAACTTTTTATCTGCCTTCCTTGCTACACCGTCGAAATTAAAAGCTTTTATACTTTAATTTAAATAAAGGGTTAACCGATGAAAGTTGTAAGTAGAAATATTAAGAATCTTTGACCCCAGCAAAGGATATTAATACTGTAATAAAATGGTTTCGAAGGTTCATTCCGATGTCAGTGAGCTAACATCCGAACAATTTCCTATAGGGGGCCGGTACAGTCTGAGGTGCGCGACGTGAGATGGACCTTCTGTATTCCTCGAATGTTATTTTTAGGTTACGTCTTTATTCTTCCCACGACATCGTCTCTCAGATAAACGAGATTGGTGTCAAGATAGTGCTTTGTTTGCAATATAAAACGCTTTCGTGAAAGTTTTATATTTATTTCAAAGCATTAAGGTATATTGTCCTGTAGCAGTGATATATGTATATTTGTATGTATAAATGAAGCGAGAGGTATCCTTTCAACATCGTGTGTTTTAGTAGAATTTTGTTACATAGTTGCAAATTTATTGCAAGTATAAAACATGCACAGCTTCAAGAATTTGTAGTAGAGTATGTAATATTATACATACTACATACTATACAGCTTATTAATTCTGTTTGCGATTGCAAACTTAAATGTTGCCTTAAATCTATGCATTTATGTTGGTGCTATATCTCTATAAAATAATAAATATAACTGCATATTAATTTTTTTATTAACAATAGCATTTATTTTAAATTAAAATGAGTTCAATAAAGTAATCTTTATTTTAGTGTTTGAATAAAAAAAGCAAGTTCATGTCGTATAATTCATATGTATTATTTATAAGTATTAATTTGTCTTTTCCAGGGAACGGCAAGAAGCGGGACAGTGTAGCGACCCCGACGACCCCCGCGCGGCCGCCCGCCACCCCGCCTCAACCCCCGCCTATACAGGGTGAGTCACCCCCGATAATAACGTTAGATTGCACTCTAGGTATGTTGAATGCACCGTAACTGTCAGATTGCGTGGTTGGCTTCGACTATCATTCCTGCAAATCTTAGGGGTATGCACTAATTTGTTTAAAAAAAGGGGTGATTATTAATGTAAGATCAGCCTCCGTGGCGCAGTTGGTTGAGAACCGGCTGTGAATAGAGAGAGGCATATGATTCCCGCAGGAGATAAATGTTCGTCAGGTTCAAAAATATTTGTTTCTGATCTTAGCCTAGGGATACGAAAGAGCTGTATTTTCTGATGTACACGACACAAGACTATGTTTGACTATTGCGTGTATTTATTGGTGGTATTACATCTTATGTGTAAGGCTGGCGAGCGCAGTGGAATGCCAAGCATTGCTTTGTAATTCATGGTGTTGTTAGGTTTCGCTACTGTCCATGAGCGGTCGCCATTCATTGTAATAATAATAAAAAGTTTAAACGCATTTCCTGAGCATAGACTAGTTCTTAATATTTGCGTGTCTGCGCATATGATTTTCGGCACCCCAGTCAGGCACAACCATTTACATTTGCATATGAATATCCAGATTTAGCAACCCGTACTGAATATTTATAATAACTTTATCAATATTAGATGCAATGAACTTTGGTATTAATTATAAAATCATAATTGGTATACATATTAATAAAGAAATATTCAAATGAATACATTATTTAGATTTTGAATTGATTAACATTCACGTCGTGATTCTTCCAGTTTGTTGTAAAACTTATTTGTAATTTTGTTTAGATTTTGTTGAGAATATAATTTAAATATGCTTATTTTTATATGTGCTTAAAAATGACTAAGATGCATTTCTTAGTAAGCGCTATGTAGTTCAATTAGAGTATCAACCAACGGAAAATAATTATCATTCGCTTATTGGTACATAGGATAAAAATCAACCTTAACACTCTTATATGGGTCGTCATGAATAGTTCTTAGCTACTGGTCCAAGGATCACAGAAGGTACACATTGTGTGATCGATAATCCATTTACAAATAATACATGGAAATATGTTGTAATAATGATTTATGTGGTCGAGTGCAAGGGTCGGTTAGTAGAATGGCTGGCCTGCTTCGAAAAATGTCACCGGCGATTGTATTCAAAAGCGAATTCCGGTTTCGCTTATTTAACCTCGTGTGGTAATCTTGCACGTTGAATAGTTTATGTTATTATGTACATAACAGTATTTAGAATAGATGAATATTTTAACATATTTTATAATAATTTATTTGTATAAATAAACGGTACAGTGTTTTGTTGAAAGAAAAAGCGTAATATATTTTCAAAAGTCTCGTGGTTGGTGTCTTTTATGTGACAGGCCACCTAGCCTGGGTAGGTACCACCGCAATGTCTATTTCTACCGTCAAAAAGCAGTATTAATGTACTGTTGTGTTTCGGTTTGAAGGATATTGTAGCCAGTGAACTACTTGACATATTGAGACTTGACATCTTAAGTCTCAGGATGGCGGTTACAGTGGAATGCCAAGCATTGTTTTGTCATTCAAGGTGTTATTTATTTTTCTACTGTACATGAGCAGTCGTATGCTTATCATCAGGCGAACGGCATGCTCGACTCACCATCCATAGCAATAAAAAGAAAAGTCCCGATAAACATATCGTAACGGCTACTCTGTCATTAAAAATAATGAATATACATTTCGATGTAATGCATAGTGTATGTCATATCAAGTTTTGCAAATAATATTTCTCCGAGACAGTACATGCATATTATTAAGTGTTATTTTACTAATAACCTCTTCCAATGGTTCGAAATAAAAAAGCTCAGCGCAATAACTGTCTCATCTCTTTTGGTGACGGATAAAAAATAACATCTTTTTTATGAATATAACGTGTTGCTATTACCAAATCATTGTTAGTGTAATTAATGTGCAATGACATGAAGAAAACTGTACTGGTGAAATCAAATTGTTATGAAACCTAATGTGATGACTCGTATTGAAATGTGAGAGAAGCACGACTTCTATTTGTATCGTGCTCAGTAGTTTTGGGTATAACATAAAACCTTTAATAGTTTCTTCTTGTTAGTGCGATAACATTGTAGCTTATATCATTTATGCAAAATTTGGTCAGGATATTCATTAAAATATAAAACTTCAACGAAATGTTACCAAGAATGGTTTGTTGTAGACACTCTGAGGATGTTAATTAATGTTGTTAAACTACAGCTTAATCACATCGAATCAATCAAAATATTTTAAAATAGAAAATATGATAGTGAAAAGTGGTAGAGTCATACTGTAGTTATCTTGGAGTATACGAATATAAGGAAAGCACCGGCTCAGCGGGTGTTACCAATGTTTTACTCTTCTGTGGTATTATTAGGAGAACAACATGCAATAAAAAGAATGCTATCTTTAAACTTTACCTTATTTATTTATTTAGTTATCCTTTTTACATCATACATAGAACTAGTTACAATAAAGAAGTAACATAGTAAAAAGTACGAGATGGGGCCTTATTGCACTGCGCAATTTCTTTCAGGCAACTTTGGAATGGATATGATAAATACGAGAATGAATAAGTTTATACCTTTCAATACAATTAATATATAATTTAATATTTGTATACAAACTGTTGACGGAGACCTCGAATGATTTCCAAAAAGTAACGGTCCCATATCTCTAACGTCTGTGTATATAGAAAGAATGGGCATGGGATAAACATGGGAAAATGAGAATGGGATACAATACCTTCGTAACTTGCTGGCACAAGTAATCAAATAAATGCATTACCTGTTTCATAATTTCTTGCGCAATCTCTCTATAAGGTGGGTATAGACAATGGCGGCTGCGCAAAGGCTGTCCTTTAAAAAGTGTGTCAGCCGACAACTGGTTCGAATAGTACGTCTGTACTACTCTGTACTGAGAGTTATCATCACGGGCGTCACGTTCCGATACAGTAACACGTTTCGTTTAATATGTAAATTACTATAATTTATTGCGCCATTTTATATAATAACCGTCGGTGTTGTTTATTTTTCGTCGCATTATTTCAGAATTTAGTCGACTTAAATTAACTGATGCAACCGTTATATCGAATCCGTGGTTTAGGTTATTATTGAAGTAGGCAAATCGACTTGAAAAATCGGTTTCATACGTATAGTTTGATGACTACTGATGCACATTTTCCTAACGTTCAATGGGGTTCTAAATATAGATCGTCCCATTTGACCCCTTTTTGCGTACCGTCACGGTTGCTATATCCATTTAATGTGCGGTGTACATCGATCGAGATGTATATCTGCGTTTATAACTGATAGGTATTGGTATATTCAGGTCACAGGAAATTATAAATTCTTTAGTGCGCATTATGTGTTGTATCTTAATCATTCCATTGAAAAAGTTCGTTCACCGTTATAAACGATCGCACAGTTAAAAAAGTAAAAACATTCGGAGTTCATTAAACAAAATTTGTGCATATTGAAATGGTAGAGTCTCTCTTTTAGCTACTTCATGTAGTTACTTTGTCGTACTTACATTAAAAAAGAACACATTTTCCTTATCGAAGGATACGTGCCTACTTCTCCATACATGAAAAGACATTAGGTATTCTTTTTAATAAATTGTTTCATCATATTCTGCCGCAGATAGTAAAATATTTTTTTCTATATATACTCGTATTATCATTAGTTTTTTTCAGCCACAAAAATTCTAATGCTGTCTCTACTCCTACTATATCTTAACACCTATATATTCAAAACATACTCATTTTATTCATTACTATTTTCAGCGAAGAAAAATGGTGTGGTGCAGAAGCTATCGTCGTCGCCGGTGGCAGTGCGCGCGCGCAACTCTCTCGCGCCGCCACCATCGCCGCGCAAGCCGCCCGCACACCGCGTGCCCGCGCAAAGGCCCACCACTCTTACCACCAACAAAGGTAAGTCTCGATAATACAATCGACTACCTGGTCCTGGTTTCCTCGTATTCGAACAATTCTCTGTACAGTTGATTCATCACTTCGTTTCTGGCGGGTACTGAAGTGGATTGGTTCTACGTGGTAGGTCCATAGCATACCAGCGACTGTCTGGATAGATGTTCTTTTGTATTTTTCTGCAACGAAGAAACAGTATAGAAGCCTATAGACTAATATGCCAGAGCGGACGCTGTGAACAAAACCTAAATCAAACATCGAAACCTGTGTGCGTGGACTAGGTATGCAGGAACGAGAGGGAAAATATAGTGTCTGTTCAGGTGTGACAGAGAAAGAAAAACCGTTGCGGTACTACTCCTTTATGTTACACTTTGTTCGCTGTGTCCTCTCTATTATAATAATATCTCGATATATGCAAGTGACCTTCTAAATAGATAATATTATTACGGTTTTATCTATTTCTGCCGCTAAGAGAGAATATAAATGCACTTTAGTGATCCGGTTTGAAGGACTACACGCCACTGATTACTGAGTTATGATTTTGAGATTTAACAGTTAACACTTATAACTTAAGGTGACGAACGTTTTTATCACCTGTTGATGGGTCGATGTGATTTATAAAAAGTTTCCGTAATTGCAATTCATAGTATAGGGTCTCTTCTCGTCATGTAGTCGGTCATAAAACGAAAAGTCTAGATGTCTCTTCTGGAGCCAATATCCATTTCCTCTTCCCATCTTATTCCAACCCGCTCTCTTCTCGATATTATGGGTCGGCAACTTATCCATGATCAAAGCGTTGTAGTTGAGGTAGTCGTTGTTCATGGGTCGCCGTGATCACTTACCATCAGGTGACCTGATTGCTCGTTTGCCAGACTTATGTAATAAAAAATTGCGTAACTTTTTTGACAATTTGGAAGCAAACGTAATTATCTTTCAATTAACAAACAACAACAAGATGTTGTTTTCGTAAAACAGAATAATATTTCTAAAGATCGAATACTCATGTAGTAGCAATCCAACATGTTTACCATTCCTTGCCTCAACAACTTTTACTATTTACGTCTCCGGCCTTGCTTTTTTCGATGTGTTGTAATAATTATACTTAACCGTAAGTACTGCTTAAAATAGTATTAAAAATATTAATGTGTAAAGAATTTAATTATATCGTCTTTACTTATGAAAAAAACATACATATGTTGTAACATATAAACCTCTTTACTGATAGTAATATTACAATAACAAATATAGTTATTTTATCTATTACAGCTGTCTTTCATAAATAATAATAATAATATATTTTTATTTCAAGAAAAATCTCATAAATATTTAGTATTAGTATTAAAATTATCTTATATACCTATGTTAGAATTCCGCACTTATATGTAATAAATAAAGAAACTTTTAATGAGTCAAGTCAAGAACATCTTAACAAGTCAAGAACTTCTAATAAACTTCTAATGAGAAAACTTTCCTCAGTAAAACTGTTGTTAATACGTCTGCACCATATTGGCAATTTGACTAGTAGCTGTTATTAGGTGGTATAATTTAGTTAACTTCTCTAAAAACCCCCAAAGTAGTTTATGCTCACATTTGAAAAACAAGCTATTACTGATTTAAGTTCACAGAAATTGTAGTGATGTGTAGGCGGAAAAGTGCTAGTGGATGATATCGTAAAATGCAGGCCACCCACAAAGTTGCTGACGCGAGAATTCATATTTGTATTTATTTAAACTAATTAGCTTGATTATGAATGAACCATTAATTAGATGCAATAGTGTCAAATGTCAGAGGTTTCCTAGCACTTGTAATAACTGTTGACGTAAATGGAATTTGCCAGGAATATGTTGCTAGTGTGCGGATTCCATAAATACACAATGGTGTTAAAAAAATTGGCAGATTATTCTATTCTGATAAATTATTTAAATACTGTTGTGAAACACGTGTGTCAGTGGTTTTGAACAGGCCGTAAAAATTATTTTGTCTATAGAGAGCTATCACGTGAACTATAGCCATTAAACTGCTCAAAGAAACTTTCAAATCATGATTTTAATTGGAATGTTTCATTGTTACGTATGTATTTCGTACGCTGTATTTTTGCAGTACTTGTATTTTGCATTTACGTTCGATGTTAATCGTTCATTTTAGGTATTCACACGTAGCGACATCTCTCGGCGCAAACTTTAAACTTTCATTGGCAATTACACGTTTCTTTCTGGTAGGTCTTGCCTTATGGACTGTGGTTGGGCCTTCTAAATGTTTTAATGTAAGGCGAAACTAAAGAATTTATACTCTAAACTACCAGTAAAATCCCATATTTGAAAGCTGTATCATCGCCTGATGACTATTATACGTCAAACTCGAAATATGAAAGTATGGATGGTGGGTAACATCCGATTATTAAGGCTGTCGGCGAACCTAACGGAGAGAGTTAATATCTACAACTTAATATTTACTTTTAAGTTGATATGTATTACATGTTTTGCCTAGTGCAATTTACGTCAACCATATTAAAATCACGTCAATAGGGGCATGACCCGATCGCCCACAAAGCCTCGCTTATCATCGTAAATGCGTACGATTATGTATAATCTAAGTGTTACTTATCTCATCCGAGGACGTAACGTCTTATCTTAATTAAATAAGTGATGTGAAAGGCAAAAGTGTGGACAATTTGATAAGAATATTTACATTCATCAAAACGGTCACCTTCGCTGTAGGTTAGTAGAAAGATTGTGACGTGCTGGTATTCCATCTTTGCAATGACATAATATTATAATGTATGAATGTATATTCCTCTTCTTGTCCCTTTGTTCGCTTATAGAACAGTGGTTCCTTGAATGAATTAAAACCTATAAATAAGGAGCCATATGACAAAGTTTCTACCTAGCTATTGACCACTCAGTGGTGGACTGGTTTGATTATATGTTAATACAGTAGCGAAAGGTAAATAAATAAAGGCTTTTTTTACATAAATGAAACATGCATAAAATTATTCATAGGATGGCTCCGCCTACCACTTGGGATCCTTGCCGGGGCCACTAGTCCGGTCAAGAACCACTGCACTAAAACCACTGCTTCTATTTACATGATTTTGTTAAATATGTTATCGGGTCAGGTTTAGTAACGATTTGGTTACGATAGTGATAATGTTACAAATGGCGGTCAGTTATCATAATTCTGTATAATATTATGTTTCTGTTTGTTGCTGTTAATTTGATAGTTGATAATTTATTTGCATTTATTGCGCTTACATTGATACTAAATTATATACATGTTCGTGTTTATGAAATAAAGTGTCTTATAATAATAACATTACTTTTTATTACTAAATAAGAATGCAAGAAATACAAAACTAATAATAAAAACAATAGATAGAAAACTAAAAGAAAAAAATAAACTTATACAAAGCAAGGATAACATTAAATAAACCTATGTAGTAATATTATGTATAAAGACAAAAAAATTGGCATGCTCATTAGGCATATTCTGCCAATTAGGTGGCTCTCTCAGCAAAAAACAGTGCAGCGGAAAATACTGAATGAGTTGGTGTTTTAAACATTGTAATTGAAATAATGTTTTTAAATACATTTCAGATAAAAAAATCACCAGGATAAAATAATTACAACGCCGCACTAAATTTTATCAAGGGGAAGGCGGGTCGGGTTGCCAGCCAAACATTATAATATTTTTTTAGTTTCTAGGGTGGATTGCGATAGAACAGTATGTCTAAGATCTTCGCTCCTGAGAAATTACATATCTTATGGGTGCTATTTATAATACGAGTACAAAACATCACTAGCGCCATCTATACAACAGTTGGTAATGCTTTCCGTATATGCTGTAGTATTTAGAAGTCATTGACCTAGCGTAGTTTTGATGTCGTTACAGAAATCTCGTATAGATGGCGCTTTGAGGCATTTAACAAAATGATGATTATATACCATTTAAATGTCTACCATAGCGAATATATGCCATAAAATATATTTTTTGTTGAAAACAGAACTATGGCAATCTTTTAAATATAATATTTTTTTATTATTTAACAGGATCACTTTAATTAATATTTATGTACAATTTTTTTATGTATTGTACCTAATTTAAATTATAAAATATTGAAGTGGAAAATATGATATTAAAAGTGTAATACGAAACTTATGTAAATTATTGCAGAAAAAACTTATTAACACTATGTATTTTTAGTTACACACAAACTATGTATTTTTAGATTAAGCTTTTTTTTGTAAAAACAAAGAATGTCTGGAATTTTTGAATATTATTATTTTTCTCATGAGTATAATATTATTATATCATTATATCATAAATGTATACACTCCACACAACAATGTTACTTATTTCTGTGGCTTGCGGAAGTAGAGAGAGTTATACAGTGATATTTTCGTTTCACAAATAATTTTCTCATCAGTAGTGTTTTTCACCAACAGGATTATTTATAATTATTTTGGAAGTTAGAAACAAAGATTGAACTACAAACTTACGAAATAGTAGTCGAGACTACTAACCTTTATAAAGCTATTGTGCTAAACGTCTAAATAGGAACGTAATTTAACGGAGAATGATTTTACTCAGAGATAAAACCGAGGTAATTGTTGATTGCCGGCAGTTTCCTACAGACATTATTCACGTCTTCCCATGTTTAACAAACACGGTTCACAAACAAAATGCCACATCACAATATGTGCTTCCATTTAATAAACCTCTCACGGAAAATCCGCTTGCAATAAGTTATATTCTCAGGCCATAAAATTACCTATAGCGTAGGATATTGACCTCATTTGTTTTTATTAACTCATAAATTAATTACCTGTAGTTCAAAATATATTCATTAAAAGAAATAATTGTTTGAGACTAAAATAAAACTGGTTTCTTTTCTTTCCGTCAAAACATATAAATTTATAATTAATAAACTTTTATTGGAGGTAAGGAAATTACTTCCATCGGCATGTCCTGTTTTGTCTGCCGATTGACGCATTAGGGTTATTAAAATTACCGATAACGATTATGTTTGACGCAATTATATTTTCCAAATACAATCCATTGATCTACTTTTGACACTAAAGTCCATTTCAAATTTGGGATTATCGAAAGCTGGTAGTTTTGGTATTTAAATTTCGGCAGCGCACATTTTTATTCCTAACCTAATTGCTGTGGAATTTAATACAATTAAACTTTTTCCAGATAGATTTGAGTTTGATACATATTTCTTTTTAAGCAGATATTCTTCAAATATTGAAACGCTTTTTCTATATTTATTACCAAACTTGTTTTGAGTAGAATATTCATTGAGCTTTTATGATTTGTTGATCTGTTATGTTTGCGTTAATTTTAATTAAAAATGGCATGGGACTGCCGTCTGATGCTGTTCGATACTCTGCCTGGACGGCATTTGCGGTTACCATCAGGCGCAGTTTAGTCATTATGCCGGGCCAGTTGTAAAAAAAAGCACCAATATGCTATTTTCATTTTGTCTCTTTAATGCTTTCCGAATTACATAACCTATATGTTGTTTTCATCGTCTTGGACATAGATCAGTGGTGGTGGTAGGTCTCTCATATGTCTGAGGCCGCCTGGGTACGTATTACCACAATATCTATTTCTCACGTCAAACAGCGGTGTAAATGCACTCTTGTGTTCAGGTTTGAAATAGATTGTGTCTTTTATCTGTGAATCAGACACAGAGTACCTACTGGACATATTGAGACTTAACATCTTATGACACAAGATAACGAGCGCAGTGGAATGCCAAGCATTGCTTTGTTTGGTTTTGCTACTGTCGATGAGCGGTCGAATCACTTACATGCAGGATTGCTCACGATGTTTTCCTTCATCGTTTTAGTGCGTTGTGATTGACTATCAACACACAGATAACTCCGAAAATTCAGAGGCGTGCCCTGGGATTTCAACCTACGACCACCAATAGTCGTGCTTGCCAACATGTTCACGGTGGTCGTCGGTTCAAAACCATTAAAGTACCTGAAATTTAAATAAATTAAATTAAAAAAGTAGACCGGAATATGCTAAAATATTTAGTTAATAAAAGTAAACTTGTGTTTTAAACATTAACATGAAATAATGGAATTAAAACATTTCAATATGATCTCCCGCTTAATATTTACATTTAATGCAAATAAAAATAAATATGCTTCTTGCAGCGTCTCAATATTTACCTGGGTTGTGTCGTTTACTTGTCACAAAATATTATTACTTTGAAGTTGCCGATATTCTCTGGTAATAAGAAAATGAAAGTGCTATTCAAATAACCTATAATGTAATCGGTAATTTACATTCTGATTAGATGCATACATGCACTGCGGTCGACAATATTAATACGAGTATTTATGAGGTCTTACAATAATATTTTATTTAGTACGCAGACATAAAGCTTTTAAGATTTTTAAGTCTGGTAGAGCATTTACCTACTTAATTTTGATTTACATTTGTTTCGAAATTATTCACACGACTTGGTCTCAATGTTTCATTTATTACCTTTATCTATTATTAAATATTTTTGGAACCTCTATACAAAATTGTTTATCTTATACTTTAATGGTCAGAACTCATAGATCAAGAGCCCGTGGCCGCCAGACCTTCGTAATTTTATAATAGCTGTAAGTTTGTCTGCGCATGCCTCTGACGTAGGCATCACACAATCGGCTATTATGAAGTTCCGATCGTGGTTGCTTTGAAGATGAAAGAACCATCAGAAGTGTCTGAATACCAAGGAAATATTTGTTTATAGTTGCCTAAATAACAAATATAAAATTCAGCTTTTATACTATAACGCCGGCAAAATTACATGTTATCAAATATTACGCTATCTCCAAACTTTAACATTATGTAATTTTGTCAGAGTTATAGTATAAAAGCTGAATTTTAAATATGTTATTAAGGCAACTATAAACAAATATTTTCTTGGTATTCAGACTCTTTTGATGGTTCTTTCATCTTGCCAGAAAAATTGAAGCTTATAACTTCCAAAGTAACCACGATAGGAACTTCATTATAGCTGATTATGCGATGCCTATGTTAAAGGCATGTGCACACAAATTTTCAGCTTTTATAAAATTACGAAGGTCTGGCCGCCACGGGCTCTTGGTCTATCAGAACTAAAGCATCCCTAAATATTGAGGACAGATAAAAGCAAACAATTGGATTTAATAAAGGTGGGTTACGTGTGATGTTTTATATAAGATATAAGAATATTGCTAGCGTATTTTGAAACAATTGTACAAAATTGTGCAAAAGTTCACACGGCGTTAATTACTCGTGCCCACTGCATTGCAATAAAAATGAATTATTGTGTGAAGTTAATTAAAAAGGCGTAGGATGGTACGATAATGATGCAGAAATCGTAAACATAGCTTGGTAAAGCGGGTCGTGAGTTTGTTGGTCGAATGATTTTCGCGATCTCTCTTCGCGGCGAGATGTTGGTTTTTATCCCCGATCACTTTTGGTAGCAAAATCCAGTATTTCTTTGCTCTACTAAGCACCTTCTGCTGACAGTGTTAAGAGGAATAATGGACACGGATAGATAAAATATATATTTCTCCTAACAAAATATAACGACTATATACAATATTCTAGTAACTACAAGTACTTACAAGTGATAGTATTCTTAAAAGAACATAATTCGAACCTTATTCAAAAATCAGTCAGTATTAAATATTACATTGCTTTTCAACAGACAATAGCAGTTTATAAAATTTGGTCAAAGTATTTGTCAATAATAAAATATTCGATTATTGATTGAAATGCTTGGTAGTTTCATAAAATCTGCAGTCCGACAACCCTCAATGGGCTGCCCTGAAGTTTGTAATCAGGTGCTGTAATTTTTAAATACACCACTGCAATTTACAGAATTATCGTTATTCGTAAGATGTTAATGTTTTTTTAGATTTTGGCAATTACACATTGAAATAAAACTTTTTTGGATTTTATGGCGAATTCGGTTACATTAGTTTACAGCTTTCGTGGTCACGGCAGACAGAAAGAAATTCACGATAAAATCCGTAAAGACTATTTTTATTTTAGTCTTAATATACATACATACATAATCGTCACGCCTGTATCCCATAGGGGTAGGCAGAGACTATAGACCGCCACTTTGCGAGCAGAAATGTTTTAGTTTCTGATTCCCACGACAATACATTATTTTATTGTGGGGACAGAACTATGTATTTGATATGTTAAATGTTAGTATGTTATTGGTTAAAATTAAATACTGCATTTGATTAACTCAAAACTGAAAAGCTGCATTAGAATACCCCACTTTCTATCGTGTCCATCTGATTATTGACTAACATTGTATGTTTGTTGGCAATTGATGTCAGTCATTAATTATGCACATATTAAAATGCTTCTGTTTTTATATCTACGTATTGATTTTACTTAACTAAGCTGTTGCCATAATAGTTTTGAAATATTTTTCATTAGTATTCTCTTAAGCACGCGGCACTATTTTCGAGTGGCGCAGATGGTTACTTAATTTGGCCCGGGGCACCCACGTAATTTACAAAAAACTTTTGCTTAATAAACTTAATACAAACACTTCTGCGACCTGACCCAGTCAAATATTGAGTTCATCCATATTTTCATAGTCAATTCATTCACTATACTTTTCAAAATATATCGCGATCTTGCTTTGGGTCTTGTTGCGAAAACAATTGCATTTTTGTTTGAATCATTAAATTGCACTGCAGTGTAGTGTTTGTTAATGAAATAATAAGATGGACGGATAGTCTTATTGCGGTTGCAACGCTGTAAACCACTGCAAATGTTTGATTGTGAAAATGCTTAGGGGAGATTTTTGCTCGGTTGTAGATAGACGTCTTCCGGCTGAGGATGATTATGATGATCTAAATAAAATAATCGCCGTGAAAACTATTTGTATTTAAGGAATCGAGGTGAACGAAAGTTATCATCGAAAATAATTCGATTTTGCCAGTCCATTTTCTGAAATCGTTTTCAATAAATACTCGGTCATTCATTACATCAGCAGCCAAATCATTTGGTATCGCGTATTTGCCGTGCTGACTCCACCTAAGTGTAGGATCAGAAGTACTACATATTTGGGCCTATACACCAGTTTGTCGTCCTGCGTTTGAACTTTCATTGCGTCATCGCAATGACTACACGCAATAATATAATCAGCTCTCATATTTGTCATGTCCTTAAATAAAGCATTGAACTCACGTATGACATTGTCATTATCCTTCATCGTACGTGTGAGAAAGTCACGGTTCTCTTTAATTATCTTTCATTTATTGTCACTGAGTGTTACCTTCTATTGTCACAGCGTTGGTGGTGCAGTTGGTTGAGAGTCGGTATTTAAACGAGATATCGCGGGTTCGAATATTAGTTTTGGGTCTGAGCTTTGCGAGAAAGAAAAGTCTTACTTTCTGATTCCTAGGACAATACATTATTTTAGTGTGGGGACAGAAATATGTATATGATTGTAGGTTGCAGTATTTTTGTTCATTATTATGCAATGTACTTTTTAAAATATCATTAACTTCACGTATAACATTACCGTTTATCCTTCTTACGCGTGAGAAATACACGGCTCTCTTTCATTATCTTTTATTAATTTCAAATTTACGAGTATTACTTACTGTTAATTGAAACCGAATGTTGATTGTTATGACATTAAGTTCCGATAATAACTACCTCGTAATCTATATGTCGAAGTAATTCAAAACCTGTTTCGACACCGATAAAACAAAGACAATTAATTGCTGTGCGTTTAACAGCATAGAATTTGCTTTCAATATCATTTTACTATTTTTTGGTGAAGCGTAGAGGTTAGCCGCTAAATCGATGGGCTTACTATTCAATAAACAATAATTAATTCCGTGATTATTTGCTTATCATAAAGTTATTTTATTTATGAAATATATAAATGATTTCTTATTTTTACTTTCATTCTTCTTAGAAAGCAATTTTACCAAGCCTATTGATTTTATTATTACCAAAAAACTTTGCCATTTAAATTAATAAAATTACACTTTTTCAAAGAAACGTTGATATATGCGTGCAACATGGTAGACGAGCGTCCGATAAAAATGCATCCATGATGAAAGTGCAGGCGGGTGGTAGCAGTGGCAATGTGGCAATAGGTAAAAGAGCGGCGCGGCAAAGGAACACTGTCGCACGCGCATCACACCGCACCGCCGGCGACGACAAAAACCGCGCACCAACCGCTTCCGTGTCGTGATCAAGTGCAATTACAGATCCATTAAAAAACTATTCCATCCATCACATATCGGACTGCAGTTGTGATCTAACTACATTGTTGCTAAGCGTTACATTTTAATTGATTTGTCTCGACTTATTTGTAATTTTATATACCTAGTTTATTCGTTTCCTAAATGAGTATCCTATCTAAGGGGTTTAGTTTTTCCTAGTGCAGTAAACAGTGTAGTCAATATGAGCCCGTTGCATAAGTTCGTGTCGTTTTTCCACTCGGACTCAAAGAATGGTCAGAAGAACCTTCTTCAACACAAAATATTCTCAAGTGAACTGAATATTTGCCAGACTGATGTGTCCAGAAAACATCACTGGGGAACACTCAATGGATACAGAAAGAATAAAGGTATGAAAAATGCTTTAAAATTAATGTTTTTTGTATAACAATTTTATATCATAAAATTTAATTATATTTACATTAGTTAAGCTAATTTATATAAATAAAAAGATATTTTTTAATATGTATTAATTAATTGTTTTTTATAAAGCTAATGCAAGTTAGTATTACCTAAATAACTAAGAACTAATTCTAAAATGTCTAAATACCTAAAAAGATCAAAAAGTACTGAACGCCTCTTTTCCAAATATGAAAGTGTATTTTTCACCGTTCTACCGATTCACGTTACTCTTAACAAAAGAGAGATGCAATTAGCGTTAATGGTACTTAGGTATGTTGTGTATAATCATCGTGAATGCATTAAACTATCTGTCATACAACGGATGCACACAGCCATTTATAAACGAAAACCGATCAACGTGGGTGGTATTAGCTCATTCAGTCCTTTTGGCTTTACACACTACTTTTTTACCTTTTTTACCCAATTGCAAAGCAAAACACAGAGAACAGTGATTCACTGATTAGTAAGCCTGCGTCGACGGAGTAGGAAAACAAATACATGTCGAAAATTATATACATTTTATGGTAATTAAGTGCATTGAATATCGATAACTGTTTATGTGAATTAGCACTTCTCTTCGTGAGATTTCACGGTGGATGTAACGGCTTAATAGAATCATGCAATTGTATGCGAAATCTACGAATTTATGTGAAACAATTATTACTTAATTGTGACAAGACTTTTTTTAACATTTTTAATTTTTACAATTATTATAAATACTTTATTCAATGAATATATTTGTTTTAAGATAATTCTTGAAGACGTATTAATTAGTTTCTAAAAGCGTCAATAATATTGTTGAAATACTCGTAATACCAAAAAAACAGAAAACCAGACTAACTGTATAATTCGGAACTGAAGAAAAACAGAAGCCATCAAATCAGCTATTGAGTAAAACAGCTAAATTGTGAAAGCGCCGACCGTGGACTATCTATTTTATGGAAACTTTCTATAGACGGTAAGATTTGCAACGTAACATATATTATTATAATAACACGAAAACGTATGTTATTAAGTAATTGGACGACGTATTCTTGTTATAATTGCTTGTTACGAATGATTTAATTTTACGCATGATTCACTTGTGTGACGAAATGTGTTCAAAGCAGTTCTTAGTCTCTTGCATCTCATGTCTCTCGTCTCATGTGCGAACATCCAAAAGCTTTGTGGTCAATTTGCGTATTGACATGCGACTTTTATGCATATAGAATACATTTGCAAGCAATGACATAACAAATCAAAACTTCGAAATTTCCGCTTCACATTATGAAACCGGTATGAATCGTGTCAATACACTTGCGTGGGTTGCTTTGCTGATTCTTTCAATGAAAGAAAGTATAATATAGACATCGAATAGCCGCCCGTGTAGGTGGTGGATGGAATTGGGCAATTTATTTGCTGCTAAACGCTGTTGCAGAAATATGAAAGACATTACCATATTCATAACGGTTCTAAATAACAAAGTTATTCTAGCATGGATTATAAATAAAATTTCTAAGAAACTGAAACATTATACGATGTGCAAGATTCTTATCTTTTCTATTTAATAAATATTAATGTTAATGTCGAAATCCTTTGTATTCAACACAAAGTGTAACATACAAAACTCATGTAGCATTAAGAGCGTCTCCTAATACGTTAGTCGTGCTCTATGACGGCTCCGAGATAAAAGTTATAAATGAGACACTTCCAGTTCTTTGTCATCGAGTCCTCAGATCTGTTCCGCTTAATTTGAAATGCACCTCCGGGAATCTCATCATAGAACGGTGACATCCTTATTCTATATTTACAGCTTCCTTCGCATTGTGTTGTAAGGAAAACTAAAATATTGCTTTGCGAGATGTCCATGATATGTTTATAATTTCCTGATATCCTTCGTTCCGCACTGATATTTCGTTGCGTTTTGAAATACACGAGTGTTTCATTCACAACGAGTTTCGCCGTCACAATCTGTTTTAGAATGTAAATTACGAAGTTACATTATCCAATTACAAAAACTTGTGAGACTCGCGTTCGCCCATTAGCACTTGTGTTACGCTTTGAACTCCATATAGATTTACATCCATTTTGGGCGATGCTCTCGCGTCACCAATTAATGCATTTTTTCGTGCCTCGCCCTATGAATGTTTTTTATCTTCAAATACTTCCTTTGTCTTATGTGATGTTTTATCCTCATTAGGAAGATTTTTTGTTTGAAGGCCCATTTTAAATTTAATACTTGTCTTCGGTTCATTTAACGTTCAAGTGTTACAATAGAATGTGTAACGGAAGTGGAGTAAAACCGCGAACGGATATTGTTGTATTAGACCGACGTTTATATTCAACCGATAAAACGTTTTTGTTGAACAAGAAAGATCTGAATATCTTTTTTTCACCGCTAACACGGAATCTTTATTCAAATGGATTTAAGTTTTTAAAATATTTATTGTCAGTTGTTATTAGTATTTTTTCTATGCGGTTCCAATACAGAAATTGATATATTTCTGTGGGTTCCAAGAAGCTAACAATTGGTGGAAGTGGGAGTAAAAAAAACAATTGGTACATATGCAATTTTAATATTAAGATTTCCCTTTCTCTTTACCGATTCTCTTATGTACTCCCATTGTGTTGTCTAGACTAAAAATGTATTACCGGCACAAATTCAAAATATCCATATAACAATCAAAGAAAGTTTAAGCAGATTTAGAGAAATGATTCAGGGGCTATTTTAAAAGTTATTTGTCATACATTATTCGGATATTTGTTCAAGATTTGAAAACCTATGAAACTGTACGTTGAATTCTTTAAGAGTTCAGACTTAACGCTTGATTTGGCAGCACGGCCACGCCAACACTAAGCAATTGTTTGGAAAGCCATTAACCACTTCATGGTTGATAAATGTTAACATCCCATTGTTTCTTTGTATCCTCGGGTATCTCAATGGCATTGCAATTTAACACATTCCAACACAAACTATGAAGCATATTGTACTGAAGTACGATTTATGTAGCATATTGATTATGTATAATCAATGAAATATCAAAGAGAAGTAATATAAGTCATTATACATTGATTTATGGCTAGAAATCAGTAAGTGGGAAAAAGTTTACCTACTCAATGACAGCGATTTAAAATAGCTGCATTTAACGTCTACTGCGCTGTAAATTCGCCTACCGAGAATGATTGATTACGGACATGTGTTCGCGTTCGGTATGTAACCAAACTCTTTATTAGGCAAATAAAAACCTAAAATGTAATAAAACTAAAATCTATTTTATTACTTTTTCCTGAACTTTTTATTTTGGATTCGTTTAAGAGAAATAAAAAAATGTGTGCAGTTTTTTGTGTATAATCAGAAACATCTCGGAAGTGCGTACGAATTTGGCACCAAATTTAAACATTAAAGTGTAGCAATGTATCAATATGGACGTCCGTGAGTAGCCAGATGTGCGTTTTATCGTTTCTGGCTAGTTTTCAAGTGCCGAAAACGCATTAGAGGGATATTAAGTGGGAATAACCCGCCGATAAGATGTAATTTGCATACCTTAATCCTTAAGGTATTGAACGTACATTAAGCAAATCTAGACTTCCATCCCGAGAAATGTTAAGTGTACAGGTTTATATACCTAAAATCTTTTTCCTAGTTTCGCAAATGACGAGATCGGCTACCGTGCATGACATTACATGAATGTGATGAGAAATGGCAGGCAAAACAATTTGCGTCTATAATTACATAAATATTATACAACAGTTTGTGTAATAAAGTATAAAAATATATTTGATTGCTGGTTAAAATGTGATTTAGTGTTATAAACAAACAGCCGTTGTATAAATACTTTTTATTTCCTCGGAATCGGTCGGTTGCACTATCGTTTAGGTAATTTTAAAGTCCATTAACCAAGTTTTCGTTAATCGATGCGTAATGTCTACGATTAACTGGCTGGTTATAAAGTGCCCTACTGCTTGCGTTTAACTGAAGTTACAAAAAAAATAATCACGATTAGGTAATAAATTCGAGGTAACGCGAAAAAGACCGAACAACTTTCAGTTCATTGACCTTCGTGGAAATATTGTTTCGCATTAAAACAATTCAATTGAAAATGTCCGCGTGCGTCTTTGTATGGACAAGTGCTTATTGTCTATTGCTTTAATGAACATCAGAGCTATCAGCGGTCAATATTTTATCCTTGGCACTTGTGAGCATCTTTGTTTCTTCTAACTTTAGCCCATTTGAGTCAGCGGAGCAAGTAAACAGTGGTTGAGTAACAAACATTACGGTCCTCGTTGTTTTTCCTAGCTTTCTTAGCGTAAATGCATTAATTTGAACACGAATAGTCGTGCATCTTGCTAATACTAATTGACATAGATAGATGGTACCGCTTCTCCTCCCGATGAAATTACGGCAAATTGTTTTGCATACAATTATGTTGTTACGATGCCTACTTAATAAGTTCGAGGCAAAGTATTTTCCCACCGTTTGTGATTTTCTAATCGCGTAATAATGTAATAGATATAATAGCAAATATTTATTGTAATCTAATAGTGGAATTGTATCAATAGCGCTTGGATCATGGATATTTATTTACTTTTTTATTTATTTAATTTATATACAAATATATCGTACATAGGCGGACTTAATGCCAAAGGCATTCTGTACCAGTCTACCTTAAGATGGTGCTGAGATGACAGAGGTAGGGGTACATATGTTTATTTGTTTTATTGTTGTTTCATTCCGGATATGTTGCCGGATTTTGTAGAAGTACTATTTACCATCTATTTACTATGTTATCATCATTGTTATAACGGTTTACGTTGAACTGTGACATAATAAAGCAAAGTCAACCCACCAACACACGTGCTGCACTTTCAATGTAAGCTTATGTGCCATATTTGTTATGTAACATGCCAAATGCTTGTTTTAAACGCAGGAAATGCAAATTTGTTCTCTGCGTGAATTAGTTTCTGATGTAAATCAAACGCGGTACTATAAAGTTCATGGCGTAATGCCGTTTATGGACAGTTGAATGTGCAAGTTCTTAGGCAAGAGAAATCATAAACCATAATTAATGGTTCGTCACGTAATGATTAATTAATAGTGGTTTATAGTCTTATTATAGGGTTGCGGTATCGAGGGCTAGCGATGTAGTATAAAGTACTTTTAGCAAACAATATTACCATCTTTGTGTTAGATCAAGAGCCCGTGGCCGCCAGACCTTGGTAATTTTATAATAGCTGAAAGTTTGTTTGCGCATGCCTCTGACGTAGGCATCACACAATCGGCTATTATGAAGTTCCGATCGTGGTTGCTTTGGAAGTTATGAGCTTCAATGTTTCTGGCAAGATGAAAGAACCATCAGAAGTGTCTGAATACCAAGGAAATATTTGTTTATAGTTGCCTAAATAACATATATAAAATTCAGCTTTTATACTATAACGCCGGCAAAATTACATGTTATCAAATATTACGCTATCTCCAAACTTTAACATTATGTAATTTTGTCAGAGTTATATTATAAAAGCTGAATTTTAAATATGTTATTAAGGCAACTATAAACAAATATTTTCTTGGTATTCAGGGAACTTCATTATAGCTGATTGTGCGATGCCTATGTTAAAGGCATGCGAACACAAATTTTCAGCTTATATAAAATTATGAAGGTCTGGCCGCCACGGGCTCTTGGTCTATGTACCTTGGAGTGTAAACCTGGGTTTTTTGAATAAATTAAAATAAAACAAATACAAATTCGCGTTAAAATCTTTGATTAATAGGTTTATTTCAATGTGTTACATTCGCGTTAATCAAGGAAACAATTATAAACATTTAATAAATATTTGTTAAATATTATGTGAAATAACAAAATAAATGTTGCCAAGATTACATTTTTGGGCATGGAATTAAAGTGATCCAGATTTATTAAACTCCATTAATAATCAGTGACAAAAATAAATACACCAAACCGTAATATGAACCCGCAACAAGATTTCAGTCTTAAATTTTGGGTATCAAAAAGTACCAAAATGTTTTTGGTTCCCAACACGATATGAATATTTGCGGGCTACATCAACTTTTGTCTTGGTCCGAGGATAAAAACCGGGATGTTTTGTTGAGTTCTTTCCTCACAGACGCTGTAATTTATTTAAACGATATTCAGGTGATAAGCTCGATCCAGTTCGTACAAATTGGAAGTATGTCGTGAATTGGTATCGTCGTTGTTGCTAAGTCGATGGTTTACGACGTAATCACTTTGTGGTAAATGTACGGTACATTGACGGATGGCGGGCGCCGCTCGATATTGCAAATTGATCAAGCATAGAGCCTCAACTGTAGTTTACTGTTCATTATTATTTCTATCTTGAACCTATTTTATGCTTCTATTATATTAAATTATATTAACTTAATTTGTTTAATAACCCTGATCAAAACAATTACGTGATAATAGGCGTTTTTAATTGGTAAACATATCAGTTGGTAGAGATCAAATTTAATTTTAATAGCGACCTAAAACATTTGCTGTATATATTTATACCTTATTTATCCTAGTTCTTTCTTGATATGAAATTTCATTTCCGTCTGCTAATGAACTTCCATTACCTGTTTGCAATCCTTCAGTAAAAACAGATACAATAGACGTGCTTCAATGTAAAGCAAACATTTTTACATGTCACTGCAATCAGTGATCCATCAAGCGGTGCATTCGGGTGTCGACACGCGGTTCCGCCGGACCAACGTACTATTTACGTACTTTCATTAGTTCGTAGAAGCAAACTGTGGCTGGTGGGGAAGTGACGGTGTTTTTGTATCGGAAGTCGGCGATATTTGCTTCTTTTTTATACTGTCTCCGCCCGTACTGGTTCTCTGTATCGGCTTTAATGTGCTTACAGAAAGGTCAACGTGTCCTTGACTGCAACTGAACTCTTTGTACGTTTATGTATCTTTAGCGATTTAGGTACACTTTATCTAAAATGTGAATATTTCTTTATTAAATTGAGGATAATCTTTCCACTTAGGATTTATCAATGAAGGTATATTGCAATCAATATTTTTCTCATTTGTATTTTTTTTTTTTTTTTTTATTGCCATGAATGGCGAGACGAGCATGCCGTTCGCCTGATGGTAAGCGATACGACCGCTCATGAACAGTAGCAAAACCAAACAACACCTTGAATTACAAAGCAATGCTTGGCACTCCACTGCGCTCGCCATCCTGAGACATAAGATGTTAAGTCTCAATATGTCCAGTAGTTACTCTGGCTACAATGCCCTTCAACTCATTTTGGAATATCACGTATATTATTTTCACGTATAATACAGTGAAATAAAACTATTTTTACGTATTATTTTGAACAGTCAATTAAAATGCATGCAATGTGCGGACTGTGTTAATGTTCAGACTAAGTAAATGTTTTATTGTGATATATTGGCCATGAATTTTGGCAATGTGTAAGAAGGAATAATGCTAAAACAAACTAAATTAAAGATTCTTTCCAAAAGGTAATAAAGGACTTGTATGGAGATTAAACAAAACAATAGTTTACCACATTAAAACCATGCGATTCCTATAGTATGTGCCACAACATACACGTCTACACATTTCGTAACGCTATTTAAACAAACAATATCAAATGATTTGTGTTTTCGCCGTAGTGTTCGGTGCAGCTATACCGTACGGTATCCGATGTTTTGCGAAAACAAACTATTTTCGATTTCTATTCAAGTTTGAACACGGGGAACGTATTCGGTATCGTAGTGGTGTAGGTGTTTACACTCGCCAGTTCCTTTATTCAGTTTTCAGTGAGAATTACTTTGAGTTATGGACTGAGAGGGGCGATTCTGTCGGCATTCGTATACATCCGCTGCAATACGTGCATTGATTCTAAATTATTGTGTTTTGTTTATATTCTGTACTTAATTGTGCAGTTTCTTGACGAGGGAAATTGGGGTGGGTGTATGGCATGTTTATTAAATATTCATATAAATTAATTTACATAATATATTTAGGTTATTAACTAGTTTGTTTGGCGACAGCTTTCATAGGATTTGAAATGCGGACTATAATTTCGAGATTAGTTGGATCTTTTTCGCTTAAATATTTTTTTATATTGCGTCCAAATTTTCTAAAAGGGTAAATAGAATTAACAAGACATGGGTAAGATGAGACATATGTTTTACCTATACGTATTGCATTGATTTTATGTAATTGTGGTATGAGAGCAAATAGAAAATTCAAGTGTAAAAAAGGGCTTACATGAAAGATATATAGCAACAAGATCTTTATCAATAGTCATTTAAGAAGTCCGTGACCGCTACCCTTATCCTGCTAATTATTATGCAGAACAACACAAAAACATAAAAATGCTCAATCGTTAATGAATACATCTTAACCCACATTAGTTAGCTGCTCGTTTTCTAGTTAAATGACAGGGAATGATGCCAAGTAACGTGCCCAATGTATAATCATGTTGGCCAAAGCGTGCACATTTTTAAATAAATATAACCGCCGGTTTATCCACAAACTTTGGCTAGATTAAAATAGTTGAGGAAATTATATCATCAGTTTATTTTTACTTACAAATCTCGTACACATTATTTATGGCGCTATAAAATCACATGAGAAATTCAAGCTGCGTTTTATTTGTACTTTTTAACGTATTGTTTTGTTTTACGGTGTATTTTAAAGGATTGCGATTTTGAATTAGATATATTTGTTAAATATGGCTGATTAGCGGAGCCAAATATAGATTATAACATTAATTGCATTTAATTTAATTAATGGCTAATTTATAGAGAGTTGTAGAGTTTCAAATATTAAAAACATATTTGAGTAGAGATTTCTTGCACATTAATTTTAACTTGACTTAAAGTTTTGTGAACATTTTGTCACCAAAGAAGGTAAAGTGTTAGCACTTTCCTCAATGACGCGTGTACGTGATCATTCTCACAAATTGCTGTTATAAAATCTAAGAGAATCTTTTAATAAAGACACACTTTGAAAACATATTCTACTACTTATGTTCATCTGGGATAACATAGGATTCTAATCGTGAAAGAATTTTTGAAATCGTTCCATTAGTTTCAGAGCCTATGCGATTGAACTAAAAATTCAAATATTGACTCTTTATATTATTAAGTTTAGGTCTTTGAAATTAATTCAAATTCAAAGCAATTCAGACCGAGCAACCACTAAACATAGGTTAACGGACGAATTATTAGTGTTTTTTTTGATTAAACAAGAATCTTACGAAACATACCTACATTGTAAAACGTGGTTCTAGTAACAACTTATCAGACATGCTAATGTGTATGATTTCTGTGACCAAATACATATTGATAACACGCTACGCACCACAACTGGACTGGAATATTAAGCAAAGCCTGTTTATTACGATAGACGATGTACACAGTCACGCAGAACTATGAAGCTATGTAGTCTACTCATGCACTGCAGATTGCATAGGAAGTGAATTTTATGACGTCGACACTACATCACTTCGCATAAGGGCATGTAATGTGACTGGCAAGCTAAAGCGACTTATATACCGATAACTTACATTCTTGCAATGTAGAAATGGTCAGTAATGTGGCCGAAGGTCTCATCATTGAGGATTCGAAAGAACGCTTAAATGATGAAGTATCTCAAATAAGGCAGTACCTGGTTCCGGTGGGAACTAAGGCAAGGTAGAAAGGTAGAAAGAACTGATATTCCTGTAAAATTACGTAATAGGCACTACATTGACTTGTGACAAATGTAATACAAGGAGGACAATTGGTAACACAAATTACGAATGAACGGTGCTATAGTTAATACATTTTAAAGTAGGCACATCATCTCTTGTGCACATTTCGCCGGCTAGTACACAATACCAAGTATTGCCTAGCGAGATTGTCATTAAGTAGGGCGGCACGGCGTGTCGTAAAACTATACTGGAACAGTTAAAACTTATTGTTACAATTTGCCACACGTGGAAGATAAAATCTATAATCGTTGAAGACCATACGATTGCGGTGTACTGTGGAAACGTTTTTTTTTTATTCAAATTTCTCGTTTTCCTTATAATTTGTTGTGAAATTTATTTTGATTGCTATTAAAAGTAAATCATATATTCAGTTAACTTTTCCTTTGCATAATATTTAAATTCAAACCAAAGTAAAATATTTTGAAAGTAAAATCTTTGATACTAAAGTGGGTCTCACTTACTGTTCTTTTTGTTCTCACAAACGGCATTGTTCTAATTGTGTATCTCACGTTATATTTACGTCGATCAAGATTGTGTTATCAGCTATGAGAACAGCATATTAGAAGCTCTAGTGTTAGCATACAATGGCTCATCGATTTGATCAAACGATTTGCATACGGTGGCCACTGACGTCTTTGCGTCTATAAAATTTTGTCTGTTACTAATATGAGTGTTTTATTGCTTTGACCTCTGCCAAATTGAAAAATATTGATAGAGTGAGAGTGGTTTTTTCGTTTATGAACGCGGTGTCTGAAAATAAAACTGCTCGTGTGTTCCCCAAAATAATTTTCTCGAATGACGTATAATTAACAAATGATAAATTGCAACGCTTCCGTGGTATTTGAAAACATATACACAACAATGCAGTAAAGAAACACTCGAGATGTGCGAATAGGCAATCAAAGTTTATTAGGTGCAATAAACATGTCAGGTGCATTTGTGCGTGTATACGAAAGATGTATTACAAATAATTTGTAGAAGGCGTGATAACACTTAGTAGCGAAGAGTTTAGAATTTCACGTGCCACCTGATGCGGTGGCAGCACCGCGGCACGCATGGGTGCGTACAAATAAAGAGATTGCATCTGCGAAATTCTAATAAACATTCTAAGTGTAAAGAAAGTCTGGTTTTCCAAGCCATGCATATGTATGGTATACGAGGCGAGGGCGGCGGACCGCGACTCGCAAATACGAATCGCACTTGTACAGTTTTATTTAGGTTCTACACTTGAATCGTATCCAAAATACTATGATATCTTACAGTGTACATCGACAGGTAAACACTGCCAAATACTTGTTGTTAAATATAACAGCGGATATCAACTTAATAATACTTGGGGTGATTTATTAATGCACATGTGTATTGTAGCTAATGTGATGGAGCCATTGCTGTTCCCATAATTTACATTTTGGTGCTCGAATTTATTTATACATATATGTATATTTTAAGTGTAAACATATACTGAGATTTAAAGTTAAAAAATTGGTAAACACCACAACTACCCACAATAATGGCCTGTTGCCACCGTTACACGAATTTTAATTTAATTTAATGTAAAGAGGTCACAGGAGGTCGTTAAATGCAGGTCACTTCCAACAGGTGACCCTGGATATAATTGAGGGAACCCTTTTCAGTAGCGGAGGTTTTGTAGTTGGTAATGATGATAAATGTAATATTGTGACAGTTTTATAGAGCATACACAACTAACATAACTCATATTCGCAAGATTACGGTCAAAAGTGCTTGTCACAAAGATTCGCAGATATGAATCAAGGATTTGAAACGGTCATTATCACTTTGTTCAGACGAAAGCTTATCTGAGATTACCACTACTGCCGTTATATTACGTTCGCCGTTATGTTTCATCACATAAGAGTGATTATTGCCCAGCAAAAAGAACAACGACTTATACGGAACTAACGGATGCACTCACCGAAGTATTCTTCACACGTCTCCACAGTTTCCGCTACAGTTGTGGAGACCTGCGCTACTATGCGTTAATTGTCGCGTACAATGATGCCTAATTACCGGCACGCGAGAACTGACGTATCAAACACGCTGTACAAAATCATTGCATATTATAGCTCGATAAACAATGGACATTGTTGAGAAAGCGGAAGATTTTGTTCCATATCGCTGATTGACCGTGAATGCCAGTGTTGTCTCGTTGCCAATTTGATAGACTGCGAAGTCCTGTAGCTAATTTGATACATGCTTTTTATGAGTTTAATTTTGGTAAACAAAAAATGGTTGAATATTTAAATAGCGTGCCGAATTGGGCTTAAGGATTCATGTTGGGAATGACCTTGCATTTTTTTATTCCATGCTCCTTTGGTTGAATAAATACTCATGTTTAAGTATTTTAAAAATTATAGTTCCATTTTTAGCGCCTTGTACCTATTTTTAACCAAATACAGGATTGTTAAAAGTCGTTTTTTTACATTAACTATCATTTGCTGCTGACACTTCGTAAAAAAATGTGACTATTCTTTTACTAGCTTGAAATTCTTAAATTTCTTTGTTTTTGTGACTTATAGAGCAGAAATATTGCATGGAGTCTCTCAGATTTGACTTATTCTCGTCTGTGTGTTCTACCTATTATTTTCCTGCCATGATCATAGCAAACCGAAAGTAAATGGTTCTTATGCCCTTTCATAAAAAGTACAGTGTAAACACAAGAATGTGAATAAACCTGCATTTAAAAAGCAAAAGTCGTATGGAGTCCTCGCCTCGTTCCTCAACTTTCATCATGACATCAACAGAGTTAGTACGTTGAACCGTTCAGTTCAAAATGGGAAATTTCGCTCTTGCGTGCAACTGTACCAATGCATGAGTAGGGATAACGCAACAAAGCCTCAACTCTACATTTATTTCAACAGTTTACACATGTATTTGGAATTAATGACAGATATGGGTATTAATGTTGTAACAGCCCTAGAAAAATTGGCAACAATTCTTGCGTAATGATTGAGTCAATTACAATGAAGTAACAGTACAAGCATAATTTTCCAACATGTCACATACGAATAGGCGCACTGTCCGTTTCCCTCTGGTTGATCAGACTCAATGAAGAAGACCGTTTGAATACCGCAACCAACGCGAAACGTCAGTTCAACATATAGCGTGACACGGAACGCACGTTCTGGACGTCCCTTGTTACGTCTATTTACGTTGTTCGCGCCTTGGCAAACGTTTGAAACAATATTTGCACTGCGAAATGGGTGTGAGTGTTGGTGAAGTGTACAAAACTTGTGATAGGAATACACGAAGCATTATGAGTTAGTGGACTTGTGATCTCCTCAAATGTTCGTCGACGGACGAGGTGTGTATGCGAAGCGGTCGCCTCAGTTAATGCACTTTGTGCCATTGTTTAACAGGCTTAATTAATACAGACTATGTTAAACCGAGTAAATGTAACGGTCTATCCTTCAAACGAAATGTTGATTAGGCGGTATTAACACTTAAAATCGAAAATCAAGAGTAAAAACTTAAAATGCTACATGACTTAAACTACACCTTCACAATTTAATAGTATGTCGTTTAAAGTAATACATAGTTTCTGCCCTTTAAATTGACGTTGAATTGTGGTCAATTTGCAAAATAATATTGCCAACAGCACATAAAAATATATGCTTATTGGTATTCGACCTCCGCGCCGCAGACTGGGTCTCGCCGACATAGGGCTTGAAAGTTTCCGTTTGACCTTGCCCTCGGCAAGGTTGGCGGCTTCCATGAATTTTTTTTGACGCAGTACTATACGTTTTCGTTGAAAGTAATCAGTATTGTTTACTGAATATAATAGCGTCGTTTGTCTTGCCTGCGGACGTGTGATCGAGTACTTGCTTCAAAGCATATATTGTACAATCTTGTCGCGCAATACGTTAAGTGGAAAAGTCTTCATTATATATCTTTAAGCCTTGCAAAATAACTAAGTTACTACAAGATAAGTAGTTAAAATAAGTAGTTTAAATTTTTGTTCAATACACTTTCTAGTTTTTTAGTTAAGATACAATTGTTCTAAACGACAACAGCACACTGCACTCTCTACAATGATTCATAAATTAGACTCTATTTGATTTTTGCTTTCCATAACCGGCAATGTGTCGTATTAATTAAAAATGCTTAGTTGTCTTTACAAAACTTGTTTACGTATTAATTTTGGACACTTGCCAACTGTACTATCAATTCCTGCCTATTCCTCATAAATTTCGAGGTCGGTTTAGTTTATGCGTTCCTCTCATAGGAAACGTTTGTATATACGTATTAAAATCGCATGACCTTCATTGAACAATCAGAATGTATCACTGTTTAAAATCTTCAAACTGTGTCGGTACGGGTAAGCTATACGAAACAGAACACTCAATCCACAAATCAATCGTCTTGCATTTTTCAATGCTATTTACTTCGTCGATACAAGAATTTGGATAAGATTTCGCAAGCTCCTGGTCTATCAGAGCCTTTCCATCGTGTTTAAGTTTCATAATGATTTGCCCTTTGTATATATTTCATCGCCAAGGAAACAACTACGATTATAATCATTATGGTAATGCGTAATCGCAACCATCTTTTGAATTATGGCCACGAATAAGTTTCGCCACTAAAAAAAACATAGAGTAATTAGTACTTTAATATGCATGACGAAGCAAAAGCAAAAGTTTTCAAAAGTCAGCTGTTGTACAGATAGACAAACAGTGAAGTCTCACAGTGGCACAATACTAGTAATAGAACATGCGTTTTCCGATGCAATGAGAAAATAAAGATGTTGCTACTTTCGAAACTTTCCCACGTAAGATTGTTGTGTTTATATTGGACACATCTGTTTGTTATTTGTATTCACGTATCTACAAATAACAAATCCCATTTAATCCTTCTAATTCACTCAACGGTTTAGTCATACACTTAATTAGTTCAGTGTACGAGTTCGTATGAAGATATGATTGTCTTTTCCATTACAGCTGAGGTCATTGTTTTATATTTCGGTATTATTTCATTGTTTGTTACGGATATTGCGAAGTTTTGTAATGCGTTTATTATGCAGAAGGTTTATACCCATTGTTGGCGTTATCATAATGGTCAAAGCAAATTATCAAGTTATCAATACGCAAATAATCTGCTATACCATAATAAGACATGTATGTATATTGGTGATTATTCATAACTATGATTTACTTACATATCGTTTACTTTACTGGTGTAGATCACTGGTAAATAATTGCGTTAAATTGATTCCTAATTTGTGTCAGATATGTGTTATAGAAATATATTATCCTCATTATCATTTGTCACGTAAAGGCTACCTAAATATTACTGCACTTGTTGCGTTCTCATCGGAAACACAGCTGTACATTGCTCTGTAGTCGTTAATCACGTAAAAAGTCAACTATGATATCGCTTTGTTACTATCATTGTTATTTATTTTCATATCCGCCAATGGACACGTGTTCCGACTAAATGACACCGATTAAACATAAATTAGTTGGGGGTTCACAGGAAACTGGCACGGCGCTCGTCGTAAAACAAACTACTTGATGTAAAGCGGTGTTTATTTCATGTTAAGTGAGGTTATATTACTTTATTAGGGTAAGTATAGTGACGTGGTGCGTTCGTTTGATGACACGGAGATTGTCACCGCCGCCCGCGAATATAAATATATTCTGGCACACGAGTTCACGTGACTGAATGAAAGGGCTGTCGCCAATATTGCTTTGATCCGTTTTGCGAGATAAAAGGAATTGGCAATGACATGTAAAGTTGAATGGCTCATAATATGTATTTGTTATTTAGTAATATAATTTTTAGTTCATTAAACTTACAATGATGATATAATATGCATTTATTTCATTGATCACAAATTAATTCCCAGTTGTTACTGAGTCTCTCATATTATTTCTTATATTGTCGATATACCTATAAATATACTGGTGATTTTTTAAAACACACTTATTCACTGTACTGTATTAGCTCATATACGTCCCACTGCAGGGACGGGCCTGCTCTACAATCGAGAGTTCGATTGAGAGTGGCTGAGCCATATAGTCCACCACGCTGGCCTAGTGCGGGTTGGTGGACTTTACACGCCATATACATTTTAAAAATCGCTATGGAATGGAGGTTTCCTCACGATGTTTTCCTTCACCAATATAGTGCGTGGTGATCAACTATCAATACATACATGACTCCGAGAAGTCAGAAGAGCGGACAGAAGTTTCCTCACGATGTTTTCCTTCACCGTTTTAGTTAATCGTATTTTATTTATAACCATTATAGTAATAGTGTGTTTTTACAATAAAATGGCAATATGTTAAGGAAATTGTTCTTGACCTTAATGTTTTACTTCCGGTGCGTGTATTGTATGAGATAATCGAACAAGTGTGTCGAATAATATGTCTTCATTTGAACACAATGACAGATTACACGTCATCCAAATCTGTTGACGTGATTGCGCCTTCACGCTTTGTTTTATTGGTCGAAGGACGAAGCCGCTTTGTGTGATAAAAGTTTGTGTACGTGTAGCTTGGCATACAGAGCCACTACGTTCTTCACGTGGTTAAAGACTAAGAAATGTGTAGTTGATGTGACTTTTGGTTGTATAAAGAGTGATATTGACATGATATTTAGGTAGGCAGACGTGCAACGAGGACACCCATGATTTGCCTATATTGTATTTTGCGTCCCATGATGTGAAAACGGGCGAGCCGATTGCAATATCGGATACAAATTCCTGACTCCAGCGTGATTTTGAATAAAACAATCCAATATCACTCATATTAATATTAAAATACTGAATTTAACCAACATGTTTCTCATCACGAAAGGAGACAATGTATAAAATTTAATAAAAAACCGATATATTTTTTTTTTGTGGAAAATCTTGATTTAATTTATAGAAACGAGTATTTTACCTCTTAACTAAACTACAGTTCAGTTCGGGAATTTACATGAGCCTTAAAAAGATTCATAACTTAACGAGTTACTCAAAACCATTGAGAACTAAAATCACAATTTTGACAAAACTGTCAGGCAGGGTTTTTTCAAACTTGGTACCTGTGCTTGGTACAATGTTTATCTCAATATTTCCAGTAGTTACTCTAGTTACAATGCTCTTCAATCCGAAACACAACAGTGCATTTATACTGCTGTTTGACGGGAGAAATAGACATTGCGGTGGTACCTACCCAGGTGGCCTCTCACATATGAGAGACCTATCACCAGTGCGCTTTTCTGCAACCTAAGATATATATTTTATATATGAGAGTTATTAATAATGGAATATAACAAGGTAAAAAGCCTCAAGCTCTCGCAAATTCGAAAAAAAATATTATTTAATAGTTATTTTTTATTTTGCGACAGTATAAGTTTTGCGGTAGAGTCGTTTGTCTAACGTATGTACTCGTATGTAGGTACTAAAGCATTGGCACATTATATACAGCATATTGGCATTATGGGAAGATATTAAAAACGATAACTTAAACTAAAATTGTTTTAACAATGTCAAATTTTAGGAGTTCATTGACTCTACCGATTTCCGTAATAGGATAATATGCATATAATTTTTCTGAAACGGAAATGTTATGACCGTGTTTTTTTCGATTTGGCCTTGAGTGGTTCGGATGCACATCCTATATTAATTCCGCCACCCACTAATCGTCCAAATACATATTTTCTTACTTAGAAACCAAGTATAGAGACACAAACATACAAGGACTTTGAAAGTCGAATTTGCAGTTATTTCCAGGCTTGATTAATTTATTGAAATTCATCGATTCTTTATGAGGTGAGCTATGATATATTATCATTAATTGATGTTTTTAACCAAAATTCTTGCTTATATAAAATAATCATAAAAACTACATTTCATAAAATAGTTACCTATAGTGACTGCCTTGGTGGCGCAATTGTACTATGGTATGATTGCAAAGTGTGGTCTCGGGTTTGAACCCCAGATCAGGCAAAGTGTTATTGGGTTTTTCTATTCATTATTAGACCGAGTCAAAAATTTGTGCTCGATATGGCAATAGACTCGCCCCTATCGCATCGTGGGACAGAAAATACAAGGCGACAATTGGTAGTCATGGTTGCATCTCTGCCTACCCCTTCTGGGAAAAAAAGACCTGTATATATGTAGGTATAAAATAGTTAATGTTACTGGAAGATTAAATATTTCGCTTGAATCAGAATTTAAATAATTGTGATAAAGTTCGGTAATCATATAGTTTCTGATTATAATCTTCTGTCAAATAACTTTAACAGTGTAAATTGAAAAATTACTCGGACTGCGCACAGCCGCTCAATTTCAGCTAAACTGCGAGTAAATCTAATTATGAATGAATTTTAATGTTCCTCTTCACGTAATGCGTAGAAACGGCTCTTACGAAACGAGGTTTAAGGTGCATATCGACGGTTTAGTTTTTAGGTGATTATCCCATATAATATACTTTTCATCAGGAAAATCGAAACATCTTGCAAGTTGAAGAAAAATATGTTTATTTAGGAAACTCATGTCAAATGTCGTTTAATGAATAGTATGAGGATTTCAAATCTAATTATTGGTGTTCTAAATTCAAATTAAATTTATACACATTTCTCTGATATTACTTACAAAACATAAACTTGCAAGATGTTCCGATTTTTCTGATGGGAAGTACCTATATTTAATCATTCCGATGATTAAGAAAAAAATACATATAAAACGTAGTATATCTCATATAATTATTTACGATAGCGGATTTTTAAATATATTAGTAATTATACTTGAATTATCGAGATTATTTTTAGGAAAATAAAGAGCGTGTAAAAAACGTCAATGCACGTTTTTTTATGTTTCACTTTGATCAAATACGTACTCTATCTGATCAAAGTTTCTTTATTTTCAGAAAGTAATGGTTAAATGTATATTTTCACATATATTGGCATATAATTCTTTGTTCCACGAATGATTATTATCTTTAGTCTACGAAATTAATACGCACAACGTCATAATGTCAATCTTTGTTTTTCATTTCGTCTCCGTCGGAATGATGTTTAAGATCTTGATAAATATTATCTTTGTAAAGAATTTACCTTGTTGTATTAGGGTTTGTTTTTACCTCGGAATTGTGTTTGCTTTGTACGTAAACATGTACGACAAAATATAACAGTGCTTATCAGTCTAAGCGTTTTTAGTTAAAAAATAATTTAATCTTGTCGAAAAGCGGTTTGCGCGTTAAGTAGAGTTTGCATGCCATATTAGCCTATGTAAATATTATCTTACTCTAGTTATTCTACGCATAGTATCCTACATTTTTAACTTTTTTAATATAACTAAGTTTGCTTTTTTTTTTTAATAAAACTCAGCATGTTAAAACGACGATAGGTATTCTTGTTCTATTACATATATATTTATTTAACACATCTTCGCCTATAAGAATGTTACAAAACAATATTTTATTTTACAGTCAGCCGCAGTGCTATGCTTAAATTGAGTTTAGGACAAGAGTTTTGTACCCTTAGTACCTGTGTTATTATTTTTGGCGCCTATTCCAGACTCGTTAGTTAGATGACCCTTGTAGGGCGGGCGGGCGTCTCGGCGGCCCCCTGACATACATACAAACGCAACTATAAATAGAAATGTGATTCTCGCACTATACGCTAGACGCGAACATATGGATCATAGTATTATTAGAGAGGTCGTTACCGTCACATATAATTGCATCTATTGAAACGTACTTACGGTTTCCTGAACGTCTATTCTTATGCCGATTCTTTTTAGCTTGCTATTTCGAGCACGATGAGAATCGCGAAAAATAAAAATATATAATCTTAAATTTGGGAAGTGCTTATCGTTCTATTTGTTCATAGTGTTAAAAGTTGCCTTCTTTTATACTTACTGTGGATTCCTTTTAATCAACAAGGAAAACACTTGTATGTATCGACAACAATGGAAATTTTAAATCTAAATAGAATAATGTAGTTAACTATTACACGGAATGCGCCTGAGTAGAATGAATATAAATATTTAATTGACTTATTTACCTAGCCGTTGTTTAGATCGGACACGCATAGATTTCCGTATTGGATGGCTACATCGTGTTAACATAATTCATTCGAATGCTTACTGATCCGGAATACGATGAAGCGGAACTGAATGGTATCCTTGTTTGGCAGTACTATTCGTCCTATAGCATTCACTATCGCATTCACGGCACGGCGACATAGCAGGCCCGTTACCCTACTCTGTAAGTGGCATACTGATACAAAATAGTCAATGGTGCACCGCCGGCCTTCATAGTAATGTCACTTCATCATAGAAATGGCTGTATTCGTGGTTTATGTACGGTATAAATGTCGTGCGTGTGCTAGGCGCGGTTTTTGCCCTCGTCTCGCTTATATACGGTTTCTAAACTTAATGCATTGTGTGAATACGGCCATCTGCATTACCACTGTCTGTAATTTTGATGATCGTGTAGGCGAGTAATGTAATTTGGGCCTTTATCTTGAACATTTGTTAAAACTGTATCCTATGAAGCATTGTTATAGGGCTAGCAAAAACTAGATAACTTCCATTGTACAAGATATATATTTTTATGATTTTAGAGTACTATAATTTCAACGGTAAATAAAATGAATTATGTGTAAGTGACAAATAAGGCCGACCTTAGGTTGAACGACATTTAACAATATTCACCTTAATATAAATTCGCGAGCATAATAAACTCGGAACACAACGTTTTTGACCGTTATAATCGGCATTGTAGCAGCCCTTGAGGTTGTTGAATCTGTTAATTTGACGATTCAACGAGATGCCCAATTGATCCCACGCGCCGCGCCCGGTGTTCCGCGCCGGTGCCTGACCCTCACGACAACCATTCACAAAATTACGATTGAGACATCTTCCGTGATTATCATACTTTAAATGCTGATATATGACACCCAGTTACTTCACTAGAACAATGACAGTCTGTAGGCGCGTTAACATTTGAGAGCACATCGCCAGTATCTAGGTTGAGTGCGGTCAAACGTGAGCTTTTGGTGAAAATATATTTTGGGCGCGTGCTATTTAAATATATTTCAATACATTCGCAACAGTGCGTTTCGAATGTCACCCAACACCAAGTCGGTTAGCTCGAGTTGTTCGATCACTTTCTTTGAAGACAGGCATGACGCTGTCGATAGTGAGCCCAGTTACACAACGTAATTTCTAATAGTTTTATGACGACATCAGTAAAAAGCAAATAGCTGTAAGTATCTTCCTTACTACGGATGTTTATGCACTACCATATAAAGACGAAATGCAGTATTGACTAAATATAACAAGTGTGGACCGAATGCCGCTCATATTTTTTATGCTTTATTATTATCACATGGCGGAAATGGGCGCTGTCTGTTTGCTGCAGTGCTAATGATGCGTGAAGACCAATGAGAATAATTGTCAATGGACCGCGTGGGAACGGATGCTTCCATAAAAAGAACATTTTTTTATATTAATCAACCCAATCTGTTTTTTGTGTTCAACGTTATCCGTTATCAATCAATATTGTAAAAAAGTTGAGTTGTATACTAATATTCTCTTTTGTTTACCTAAATGTATCATAATATACAATTAATATATCGTTTGACATGTAATAATGTCCAGCAATGAGTAACATTTATTCCTATTCAAAAAATGAGGATTAATTTTAACAGATACGATCTGTAGAAGTGTAAACTTCGGAGTACTGGAATAGCAAAGCCAAACCATTTGCAGATTTATTACATAGGATTATTTGTTGAAGCATCGCTATTCTTGATTAATCACTGAGTGTTAGTTTTCTCGAATCATCGCCCACATAGAGCGTTGGACATAGGCCTTCCTAAAATATGCTCGTGAGTCACATCTACTCTTTTCATATCTGATGCCTGCCAAGAGTTTCCGTAAGACGTCGCTCAAAGTAATAAGAAGCTTAAACTAAGAAGTAATATACAATTTTGTGACAAACAAAGCATACGGCAAACTGTTTAGAACGATGTTCCTTTGCAAATATAATTTAGTTATGTAGTTAAATTCTGCGTGTTAATTTTCTGTCGGTATATATCAACGTTATCTTAGTCTATAATGTATCATAATTTGTACTTGATGATTGCACTACTCGTAAAATAGCCTGAGTACAATAAAATTTGATGACGGAATAAGAACAATTACATACAGAAATATAATTAATCAATGCAAGCATAGGCGGAAATGTAAAACTATAATCGATTTCACTTCATAATTGGTTGCGTTAAGGGCTGTGCGTCGTTGACGAAATTTAGAAAGCGGACGTGTTATGTTACAATAATTACTTTACCCGCACGTGTAGATCCTTTAGCGTGAAGATCTGTCATGATAAATGCCATTTGATAAAATCTTTAATCCTCATATTATACAACACTGCTCTGTTTTGTTGTCTCTTTAACGTGCGATAACTCGTAAACTACTTGAAAATGTCTGATTTAAATCATAATTTTTTAGTAATAGAAGCAAAAATAATAATATAAGCTTTGTATTTTTCGTAATAACTAATATTTTTTGGTACAAAATACAAGCGAGGAAAGATAGAGGAAAATCGGACCCTGCTGCTGTTTCTTTATAGAATAAAAAGCTCTCCTTTTTACGTGGAACTTTATTATTTAGCGCTATTTAATATGTTACTTCAGGTAAACCACAAGGGCATTAAAATTGGTCAAAAAAGGATTTTATCTTCAATTTACGGTTCTCTTTCTCCCATTTAGGGGGTTTATCTTACTATTACTGTACTGTAAAATTCTGAAAGGCAATTCCGCGTGTGCTTATTTAGGTTTATTGCTTTTCCTCTTTAAAGTGAAGAGTTCATGCATTGTTATTATTTTCTAATACTTGCACTACTCACTGATGCACCGTGTGAAAATTTTTGTTGTGCAATTGAATACGCAGGAAACAAAATTTCAATTAGCATAGACGTGCTGTTGAAATCGCTTAAACTAGCAGATGGAAGTATTTATCGCGATGAATATTAATACTTTCAAATTTTGATTTTACTTTCAAAATAAGGAGGTTCGTGCATTACTTGTGTATTCACATCTTTCGAAGAAATTTGACAGTGAAACTATGAAATTTTACGTCCCTGGGTCGTTCTCGGTAAAGAGACAAATATTTGTGTGATCCATGCTTACCTATATGTTTCGCAGAGTTTTGTAGAACCATAAAATCTCTTGTTCGATTTCAAACTCTCGAGCTTGGTAAAAACCAATTGGTAATAACATAAGCATGACTTAGTTTAGGGGTCAGGGTTATTTGTGTGACTATTGGAAGTATTTATTTAAATATTGTATTAATGATAAAATTCATTGTACTTTGTAAGGTGGCAACCTTAATACAGTATCACTTTCAATGACATACGGGTAGTTCCTTCCTTTAATACTATCATCACACAATACAGAATACCGTAATACTGATTTAACCTTCACTTAGTGTATATCATCATAATCATTAGTCCAGGGCTTATGACAGCTTTGACCTTTTATAGGACAATATCAGGTACAAAGGTTAACTATAATTTTAAATTTATCTAAATTCTATTGGCGTGTGACGAAATTTTGAACTAAAATTAAAATTTAAAAATTAATATATATTTAATTCATTGTTTATTATATGTTTTTATGATATAAAAAACAAGCATGTATCATCTGTTCTTCCATAAGCTAAAGAAGTCCACTGCTGAACATAGACCTTCCCCAATAATTTCCACAGTGACCTGTTGGAGCATAGAATATAGTTAAGCATTATACTCGTAATGTAATAATATTAACATGTCCAATATAATAAAATGTGAAGAGAGTAAAACTGTTCCTAATATTTTGACAATAGCATGACAACAACGCATTTGGGTGCTTAAAGATTGTAGACGACCTATACCAACAGAATATTTCGCTTGACATTTTAGGACTACCATGTTATTGAGTTCCAAATCAATCTAGTGCCAACATTTTGTTAATAAATGTCAGTTATGCGTCAGAGCCCACATGTGGCATATGTGACGGTAAATTCATTAGTCTGCTACAAGCTTTATAATATACAAAATTTTACTCATGTAATTTAAACATACAGATAGTGTTAAGAGGTGTACCCACTGTAATGTATCATATGATATTAACACATTATTTTAAATTTACCAATCTATGAGCGTTGACGGCCTATGGTGGAGTTTTGGTGGGAAGCAAAATAAATAAATACACCAAATTGTCACATACTTATTCCTGACCCCACATTAAGAACAATAAAGTCTTGTGTCGTGGGTATCAGGAACTACGACAGATATTTCGGTCTCATAAACACCCAGACCTGAGGCAAATACTTCTGGACCTCACAAACATTTGTCTCGGTGCGGAGATCGAACCCGCGTCCTTTTGTTTCACAGTCGCCGTCTAACCAACAGCCACTAAGGCTCTCGAATAGTAAGGTAACATTAGACTACGTTGAAGTGGAAAAAGACCCTTAACGTCAAGACAGTGTCGTAGCTGGTCGTAGCTTAAACGAGGTTGTTGATTAATGTCAACAGATGTCACTACGTGTCAAAACTTATTGACAGCCAACTTGCGGTCGTGGTACAGATGTGCCATGAATAACAATCGTAGATTAGCTTCGAACGTAGATAACAATACGGTAGCTGTATTAGGACTTTCTCTGTTTATATCTGCTAGGCACATAAACATTATTTTGTTGCCGTTCTGATGTCCACAAAAGTAACCAAAGAAAGTATTTTGTCTGATAAGCCATTTTAGAGTCTAGTTGTGTGACTATTAAATTTTCATACTAAATACTCTGTACACCAGAAATAATATTCAAAAATAAATCAATAATGTATTGAAATAATCACAAGTCTCAATTAAATACAGCCTTCATATACGAGTAGTATCTAAAGACGTGACCACATAAACAAGTAGGTATGGGTTTAAGGAATATATTTCAATGATTAGAACTTCTGTTGGCAATGATCAATTATAGTAGCATCGATATCAATGTTACACTAGATAAGACGTTCTTTGTAAAAAACGTGTCCCACCCAAGTGCGGTGCATGCACCGCACACGAATCAGTCTGCCGCGTGACGGCTACGCAGCAGCATGCCTCTTTGATTATATTTATAAGTAATTTATTTTGACTTTTCCCCGTCAAACCGATAGCGAAATTTTCTAAAATTACAATATCATTAAAGCATACAACTTAAGTGATAAAATATTGCAGTATAATGCCGATAATACAGATATTTTATTTATTATTCGATTAAATATTTGTATAGGTCATTAGAAATACAAGGTGAGCTTCTTAATCGTATGTCTCATTCCCGCGCATAAAAATTGCCCGTCGAGTGAGAGAGACGAACTATATTAGATATAGATTATTCATGGGACATTCATATCAGACGACCAATTAGGCATAAACTATTCGAATACATTACAAATACAGATATGTAGGAAGAATGTAGGTAAAAATTGATTTCAGTATTTTATTTTAATTTTATGTTGTTAATTAATAACACAAAATATGTGTTTTGTATGTATGTTTTGAAACAGTGGACAGTTTTTAGACCCTATTTCTTTATATGAAATACCTAATGGACTACGTTGAAATTTCGAACCCACTGAATGTTATTAAAGACTAATATCACTTAAAATTGTTTTAGATTCTTGCGCGTCGTTACAAAAGAAGGAGATCTCTATAATATTTGTCTGTTGTTTCATTATCTTATTGTAAAACTGTGATAAACTTGTACACTTATAAGAGTTTTTAGTTTAATTTAGATAACTTTCATGAATTATTCACATAAATAAAAAAATATTACAAAATATATAATTGCTATGACGGCATTCATACTTAGGCAGTATCTTAGGAAAAGCTATTATTGATTTGAACTGTCTCTTCTGTCTAATAATCTTTGATCATAATTTGTAATATTCAAGTAAACGAACTAGATGTCGCTACTGAGCTTTATTGAAATATGGGACAAACAGTTTCTATGACGCGTCGCGTCTATCGGTAGAATATAAGTCAATGTATAGTAGATAGAAAAAAGCGCAGTTCAGTACCTACCGCAATTTCCTACTCGGCCGTTGTTAGCCCTACGCAGTCACATTATTTTCATCTTATTGATTTGCCACGTACCTTAAACGCGTGCCAAGTATAATATATAAAGCTGAAGACTTTGTTTGTTTGTTCTCGATGTCAGTTCCAGTATAATACCTCTATGTTGTTTGTTTACAGAGCCGCCGCGAGTGACAGCGGCGGTGGGGCCTCGAGGCAAGCGTGTGCAGACGCCGCAGCCGGCGCGCACGCCGCCCGTGCCGCTCTCCGCCGCCGCGCCCGCGCCGCCCGCCCCGCACGCCACCCCGGCGCACCACACGCACCCGCCGCACGTCGCCCTCGTCGCGCCGCCACGTGAGCAAGCTGAGGCGCTTGCACACGCTGCCAAAGGCGTGGAAGCGTTGGGCGTTTTAGTCCAGTATTTGGTGTTTCGTGTAAGTATAATTATATATTGAAATGTCACTAAGGATTAAAAATGGCTGAGATGGTCTCTACCACTTTACCGTTAATCTTCTAGCCCTTGAGCCTCCTATTTTAAGAGACTTTCGACCCATCTATGACTAAAGTGGATGTTGATGTCAAGTGTTAATTGCTTATCATCGTGTGAACCGTTAATTCGTTTGCCGTACTTATACAATAAAAGTATCTAGATATTGGCCATACTTTTGTAACGCGGTTAAACGAAAATAGCTTGACTTTGTATATATTTGCATATAACTAAATATATGATATTTATATATGATATTTCGTTTTTATAGTTAGATGCACTGAACGGTGGCAACTGGCGATTAGAGGCAGAAAAATGGCGCGGAGTAGCTGCGGCAGAACGCAGCAGCGCCGCCCGAGCCGACAGGGATCGCCAGCAACGTGCTCAGAAGGATCTCGATACCAGTAAGTAAACAAATATTGATATTAATTATATCGATCTCTCTTATTCAACCTGTTATTTTCTATGGATGCCCAGGGGTCTACCCCTTCTTATATGTATAATATGTCCAATTGTATAATAAACTTTATATTCTATTAAAATGGTGTAGCAAAATCTTGGATACGCAGGTTTCCTGTATAATATTTACTTAAACATTAAGGCGAATATGAATGCTTATTTATCTTGATAACTCAGAATCACTCGCTACATATTCAAAATAATGTATCGTCAGAGTTATTTTCGAATTATAATTTGACTATGCTAACAATTAATGAACGTAATGTGTTAATTTTCTAGTCGCCGAATGCCTGAGCAAGATCTCAGAGCTGGAGATGGAGGTATCGTCGAAGGAGGAAGCGAACGCGCGCCTCCAGGCCTCGCACATTGAGGAGGTGGCGGCGCTCGCCACCGACATCAAGGGCCTCAAGGTAGGGAAATATAAAATACTCAGAGATTAGCTTTCAATCCTATTACTATTTCAATTTAGGATCTAAGTTATAGTTACAATTTTAGACAACCATTTGTAGATGAAACCGAATTAAGATCTGTCACGAGTGATTTCTTTACGATGTATTTAAACACAAGGATCCAATTGACAATCATCTAATTGTAAAGGAAGTATGCACACAGTTTTAGTCTCTTGCTTGCCTTCTCTAAGAGCATCCAATCAGCTCAATATTGCCTCATTTCATTCGATAACGTTTGTGACTAATAATGTTTCATTATGTCATTTGCGTTCGAATTCCTTCAATTAGATGCTCGTAATGACATCAATTATAGGCCGAAATTGCTTCGCAACTTAGTTTCAGCCGACCTTAATGATAATGAAACAAAATTGTTTCGGTTTCTTAGCTTTTAGGTTGTAAAATGTATATAATATGTAAGTGCTTTGACACTATTTAATAACACAATCCAATATATAACAGAACATAGTCCAATTCTTATTTGTGTCTGTTCCTAAATGTAGATGTTGATTTTTATTTTATAGGATACAATCGAATCTCTGAAGCATGAAGTCGCCGAAAGTAGGGCCCGACTTCACGCACACAGCGAAATCGAGCGTACATTGCGCGCGCAGCTGGAAGCGGCGCGGGCGGAGCTGGAGCGTGAGGCGCAGTCGCACGACACGTCCACGGACTCGTCCACCGACTCGTCGTACGATAAGTCGGGCAACACGTGCGATGCCGCCTGCGACCCAGTCTGCTGTGAGGCCGAGGACTGCGAGCTGCGGCTCTCCGCTAACGAGGAGCTCAGCACCGATGCCAATGAATTGGCGGCTGAGGTAACTACATAATATTATATTGAGATAAAATGCGGAATACATTGGTGGAGGTGTGAACATTTCGAATTGTATCGTAACAGATTTGGCACACGCATCAGAAGCTGTTTACAATTATTGGCAACCTCAGACAACTACGTCGTGCATTGATTGAATATATTAGGCATTGCCATTAAGATATAATAAGTACTAAAGGGGATACCGAAAACAAAATGTTTTGTAACAAACACTACTATCGTATCGCTACTATTGTTTCTGTCTCTGTTACTCCTATGTAGTAACACTGTTTTCCCTGCTGCACTCATTTTGCGATTTTGTTCGCGATGTTGAATAATACAAAATATATTTGTGATATCGTTGTAGGTTCGATCTCTGCGCGCGGTGATCGAGCTGAAGCAAGCTGAGATGGCGTCTCTGCGCGAGGCGCGCGCTGAGCTGTGTGCGGAGCGGGAGCGGCGCGCGGGGGCGGAGCGCGAGGCGCGCGCGGCTCGGCACGCGGCCGAGGAGCTGCGCGAGCGTGCGGCTGCGCGGCAACGCGACGTGGACCGGCTGCGTGACGACAACCGCCGCCTGCGCGACGCCGCCGCGCGCGACCGCGACCACGCCGCCCGTCTCGCGGCACTCAACGAGGAGCTGCGATACAAGCTCCGACAGAAGTCGCAGGTCGGTCATTCAGTCATTTAAAAATGCTTTTCTTGCATAAATGCACAATTCATAATCAGTATCTGTGGCATTTTAGGTGATGATTACGACTAAAATTGACATCGTCACGAATGGGTTCGAGGGTCTTGATTTCTATCTTGTTTTATGTTTATTCATGTAAGATGTAAATATAGCTTATCTCTATATCAAGTTAATGTTATCCCTAAATGTATACAAATAAACATACATAATTATGTTTCTTTTTACCATTAGAGAGAATGACGAGAGCAACAGGTCGCTCGCCCGATGGTAAGCGTCACACTTGCCCATAAACAAAAGCAATATCACTCAGAGCACTGCACGGCACTGTACCTGCTCTCATCACTTGCAGACATTAGGCGTTAAGAATTTCAATATCCAGCAATTTCACTTGCAAATCTTTTTAAACTGGGACACAACAGTGCTAACACATTGCTGCTTAGCAGTAGATCAAAAACTACCTACCACTTACATGTCACAAATGAACAATACACACAAACAGGATTGGATGGTAAAACCTACAATGTAACCAAGACCTCTAAACAATCAGAGTGTACAAATGTTGTGACTTGTGAGCAATACCATAAATAATATAATGAGTTTTTACTGTTTATTGTCCAGGTGGTATCCCTGCTAGCGGGCGGCGCGTACGTAGAGCGTGGGTCAGTGCGGGCGCGCACGTCATCAGCGGAGTCGGTACGCTCCACCTCCCCAGCGCCTGACTCCCCGCCTTCCCCCGCCGCGTCCCCCGCGCCCGACACGCCCCCGCTGCCCGCCGTCAAGGCCGTCGTCGAGAAGCACGACTCGGTCAGCTGGGTGCTCGAGATTGAGGAGACACCTGAGGAAGTCGCTTCCAGGTCGGTATAGGATATCTTACTGCCAGACAGTTACAAAATGGTTTTATTATGGGTTAAATTCCGTATCTTCCTAATCAAAATGCTCGATTTTTTCCTTGAGAATCGAAACAGCGAATATTATTTGCTCTATTGTAATGCTACTGATGACTAAAATATATTAGTTTATTTTTAAATTTAAGAGAGAGCATCGGGTCCGAAATCTGGAACCGGATATTACAATTATCACACATCAAAATTCAAATGCAATTGGTAGATAGTTGATACAGCATGTCTTTATATGAAAGTATTTTGGTACAGGCTGGCGCGACGATCCTCATTCCGCGCAGCAGCGTCCCCTAGCGGCGTGAAGCGTCGCGGCGGCGGCTCCCCGGGCAGCGCGTCCCCCGCGCCCGCGTCCCCCGCACCCAACGCCTCCAAGCTGTTCCGGCCCGGCGAGCTGGACTTCCCCCCGCCGCCGCCGCCGCTCAAGGAGTCCGCAGGCGAGGCCATCTACATCTACGACCACCGCCAGTACTGAGCCGCTCTAGTCCCGACACTCCCCGCGCTCCCCCGATATCGCATCGGATCGGGACACATTCTTGCCGGATATTAAATTTGAAATCGGAATCGTCTGAACGGGACCCGACTGGAATCGTTTTAGTGAATGCTTGTGAAGGTGTATCGAGTATCGATACGTGTTTTGATTGTTGGATTGTTTGATCGCCTCTGATCTTAAGGACGGTTCGGTGGGCCAATGCGCTTTCATCGGTTAGCTTGAGGTGATAAGTGATGTGTTTATGCTCGTTATTGATATTACAATCGACACCTTATCTCATAGTTAATAATATACCTAGATGCGAGAACTAAATCATCGTCTTATTTCACTGTTTATCGACTCGGCGTTTGTACTGTAGTTTGACGATCGACTAGCAGTGAAATAAGGCGAAGATCGTAGCTCTGAACTCGTTTTAATTGTAAGCATCTGCTTTTCCAAAAAATTCTGGCCTTGATATATTTACTTAATCGAATTAGGCTGCGTTTTGGAGGAAAGTGTCTATGTACCTGTGTCTTACGCTAATAAATAAAAGTTCTGTGCTATGTTTCAATCTGTTCACTTTCTTATTTTTAACTTTGATTCTCGCCCTCTCTGTTTTCTCTTTCCAAATGTTTTCTGATCTGATGTATGATCTATTTCTTCTTTCCCACGTTGAACTTGTATCTGTATGTTTTCACTTTTATTTATTGGCGTAATAATAATTGTTTTGATTGTGTATTAGTGAAACGCTTGAAAACCATTATATCCTGTATAGGATGGTGAGTTCTTAGCAGGTTGTTATAATTATATATTACTTAGCAATAGATGCATCGTAAGTATTTATATTGTTTTTGTATTGATTAATTCATATTTTAACTTAATTATTATAGTTTATGGCGGTTGTTGGCACTGAATTATTTTGTACAAATAACGATTTTAATGATGGAAGCAAATTAACATAGGGCTTAAGTGAAATGCAATAATGTCGCTATGTTAGGACAGTACTCACTACTCAATACTTATTATGTTATCGAATGTTTGGGCTGACGCCAGGCGCCGTTATATTAGGGTTGATGAAAGCTTTTACAATTGTGTTTTTTCTTCAGATTCAATTTTCACGCTTTTATATATTAAATGGATTGTATTCTCGTAGAAGAAGCATCTCGCCAAACCAAAGAGTCCCATTCATCTAACTCTTTGCCAAGTTCCTCGATTATGTTCGCAACAATATTGCATGTTGGAAACACATGTCACCTAACATGGTTTTTATTTATTTTTAAGATAACGCTATACACAATACCATTCCAAATTAAGAATTGTAAGCAAAAATAATTATTACGTGATTACGAAGGATATTAATTTAAAAAAATAAATAGTATGTTAAATTATTCATTAGTATTATTTATACCTTGTAACTATTACGTAACACAGCGAACTGAGATTATGAATAAACATGAGCTAGGCAAGTACCTGTTACGTGGAAGATCCAACCATATTTCAATTTATTTATTACATGAACAGACAGCCTATTTAAAATTCAGCTTACAATGCCTAATTACTCCATTACTATGGTAATGCCAATAATAAAATATTTATTGTATGATACTTTCATGAACAAACGAATTATAACCATAACGCCATTATTGAGCCATGAAATGCGTGCAGGGTATATCAAGACTACGACTGAAAACGAAGCCGATTGGTAGTTTACGTGGTTACAGACGCAATACAAACACATAATAATTTCGCAAAAATGCGTCATTTTTTTCTGATATTTTAAAAATCATCGTGTTTGGGTGGTAAAACCATAAAAATAAAAGGGTGTACATTATTATATTATTATAAGGAAGCACTATGTATTTACCACCCAAATATGGCGACAGGAAAAATTACACAAAAAAGTCGTCTTTTTTTTTTTAAATAGTTTCATTGTGTCTGACGCCACTAAAACTACTTCTGTAGCCTGTAGGCTTCTTTTTCGGTAGCCGTCTGGATATCACCTGTATAGATAATTCCATGAGAATCATACTATAGTTTTGTATGCTGAAACGAGGTGGCTGCAGCACACCGAATAATGTTAAAAATCCCAGGTCGGGTAAAGTGAGGTTGGATTTTCCTATTTGATATCAGGATTTGTGTCCGATAAAGTAATTCTATTACATCGTGGGACGGAACACACAAGGCGAAGCGTGGGAGTCCTTGTGGCATCTTTGCCTACCTGCCTTAATGAGAAAAAGGCGTGAGCTTAGTATTTACTGGTGGTAGGTCTCTCATATGTGAGAGGCCATCTGGGTGGGTACAACCGCAGTGCCTATTTCTACCGTCAAACAGCAGTGTAAATGCACTGTTGTGTTTCGGATTGAAGGGCATTATAGCCAGAGTAACTACTGGACATATTGAGACTTAACATCTTATGTCTCAGGATGGCGAGCGCAGTGGAATGCCAAGCATTGCTTTGTAATTCAAGGTGTTGTTTGGTTTTGCTACTGTTTATCAGTGGTCGTATCGCTTACCATCAGACGAACGGCATGTTTGTCTCGCCATTCACTGCAATAAAAAAATAAATGTATATACATACCAAACCTAGGTATACTAGATATACACAGGCTGAACAACTTAAAACGCGACACCTGTAAGGGTCACTCTGATGGGTATGAATATTTTGGTCAGTTTTTGGTTCGCCGACAAACTAACTGACCGACATTATGTACACGACAGTAGGTAAAATCGAAGCAACGTATTTTTACTGTAATTTTATCGATTTGTATAAGACTCTACCAATTACAATAGCTACATTGGTCTCTGGATTGGCCAAAACTAGGATTTCATGATACCTTACCTATACGTGACACAACACGACCAATGTAAAAATATTCGAAGAAAACATAACATTGCGTAAGGGCAAAAAAATATAAATATATTCTCAAAACTATCTCCTATCTCTCTAAATATCTACTATCATTATAGGTAGACGATAAAAAAATCGGGTCAAATATCTTATTAAAGGCTATAGATTTTTTAAAATCTAACCCTAATTTAGAGTATTAAAATTTGAAACTGAATATCCCAAACACATCTCATTGTTACGGTTACACAGCATAGTACTCGTAAACAAGAAGTAATCATGTCAAATGGATGCGGTACGCAACTGATAACGGTAGGTACTAATGAGTGATAAATGCGCGTCCTTAATCCTAATCTCAGTATTTAACGTGTTGCCGACATACATACACAATGAAACGAGGCTAGTGAACCATCTCATGATTTTGCATTGATTGTGTTGTACTGTATCATCCCATATACGTCCCCCTGCAGGGCACGGCCTCTCTACAGTCAAAATTACAATTGAGAATGTTGAGACTATAATATAGCCCACCATGCTGCTCTTATGTAAATAAATGAATAAACAAATAACACCCAACAGTCCTGACCCCACACTCGAATAAGTAAGTCTCTAAGATCGTGTTTTGTGTGTGGGTATCAGGAACTACGGGGACTTTTCGGTCTCAAACACCCAGACACGTATTTCTTATATTTGTGAGCCGGTACATAAATAAATAAATAAAATAAATAACACCCAACAGTCATATACATAGTCCTGTACATACATCTCTAACGGTGCGGGGATCGAAACCGAAGCCTCTCTTTTCACAGGCGGCGTCTAACGGTAGGTTAGACGCCGCCACGGAGGTTGTGGGTTGGTGGACTTAGGGACTGCGTTGATTAACAATAGTAAGATTTGTAAATAGATAATTGATATCTGCATCAGCTGATATATGTCTCATTTCACGGGCCTCCTTTATAATAGAGATTGACATTATTTACTATAAAATAAAATAAAAATTAAGGAGACTAAACAGGCACAACAAAGTGAGAGTGGGTATCTTGTTCTGTATCATTACGAGTATTATGATTTTCAACCGAGCCATGATCAACATCATTTTCAGCTGCAGGAAGTCTACTCTACTGAGACTCCTATAATTTAGCATAAGAATCCCTCAACTTAGAGAAGTTTGCCATTGTTATCATGCCGATCGCCGGACGAAGGACCTATCGTATTTCGCGCTGCAGACGCTGCTGCTAGCTATTTTATTTTTATTTATTGATTGTATACTTCATTTAGTTATTTAAAAGGAAGGAGGTCCAAAAATCAAACTCGGATTCTTGTGTTAAAGTAAAAAAATGTAAACGCATTAACATAAAACCCCGAAGTCAGTCACGGACTCACGTCCTGTCATTTATCTATTCTATCTCTGTGAGGTTTATTCCGCTACCTGTCTGTTGCGGGCTGCCACAGCTTTGTTGAAGGGACAGCCGACTGCCTAGGCCTCAAAAGATTGATTTAAGTCTGTTACTGCATCAGCCGATATACGTCCTACTGCAGGGTACAGGCCTCCTCTACAATCGAGAGTACGATTGAGAGTGGTTAGGTTATATAGTCCATCACGCTGGCCTAGTGCTTGTTGATGGACTTTACACACATAGAAATTCATAGAAATCGCTACGTTAGGCAGGTTTCCTCACAATGTCGAAGCCTGTTATACTCTGAGCTAATTCATAAATTGTTTAAAATCCGAAAAAAAACGTATAATAGTTCAGTAAAAGACTCCAATAAAAAGTAAAAATAATTCGAATATAAAGACGATAATAATAATAGAATAATTTGTTTTCTGACAGTCAACTATTTACACTTATTACTACTTATTCCTATGCCCCTACACTAGATAATAGACCAAGAGCCCGTGGCCGCCAGATTTTCGTAATTTTATAAAAGCTGAAAGTTTGTCTGCGTATGCCTCTATCATAGGCATCACTCGATCGGCTATTATGAAGTTTTATCGTGGTTGCTTGGGAAGTGATCAGCTATAATGTGTCTGGCAAGATGAAATAACCATCAATAGTATCTGGCTAATAAGGAAATAACTTTTGATAATTGTTTTAATAACATATATGAAATTCAGCTTTTATACTATTACGCTGGCAAAATTACTGTTATTAAATATTACAATATCTTCAAACTTTATCATCTTTCTCTCTTTATCCGGCCGGGATAACGCCAGGTAGAAAAAGAAGAAGAAGTAATTGAATAGTGTAATTTTTAAATTTTTAGTAATCATACTGTTCAAATACATTAATAAATAAATAAATCGCCCGCGCCGTCCTAGTTTTAATGCTGCATGAGTCCGCATCGACTCCGTGTATCGATTTTGATCCCGCTCTCATTGTTCTTTGCAATGAAATATAGATATACTATATTTCAATTGTTATCTTATGAGCTGTGACGTTTTCGACAGTTTTCATTCTACGTAAAAAGATTTAATTATCACCCCAAGAAAAAATATTATACAACTCTATAAATTTGAAATATATCATATTACGCAAATCTAATAACGACAATTGTATTTCATTAAAATTATAGTACTAAAATGAATCTAATATGGTGAAAATAATTAAAACTGTGGTTCCCATGAGTACGGAACGCAAATTATTAGTGCTGCATACGAGTAGATTGAATTGATTTTATTGCTTAAATTACAAATTCCTTATAATATTCGGCAGCAAAAATACTTGATAGGTGTAGCTTTTGAAGTACCATTATTACAAATTAATCCATTTTGGTGATTTTTCGCAAATCGTTTTATTGTAAACCGGTATTTCATTACACGTTTCTTTTCTATTTCGAGTAAACGTCACTCAGTGATCATAAGATACTTATTTAAGAGCATACAAATATAAAGTAGATATAGCACTTACGTGTTGAAACTGAGGCGTTCAAATTCGGGCAATTAGTGTAATTTCATCTAGTCGCCTAGCAACAGTATGTAGTCTACTTTTTGTATCGCTCCGATTTAATGTTTGGATAGCGGAACATTATCTCTTTTCATATCGAACTTTCAGTATAATCTGTTTTGTTTACTAAAAATGTCATGAAATATTGACAAATAAGTATACGTTACGAATACGTAGAGTTCTAAAACGTCTCATATTAAGACATTGAACTTTGAATTTTTTCATATTGTTTATAATAAAATTGACTTTATTTTATTCTTATTTCATTGCGTTGCAAAAGATATATCGATATAACCTATTTATATAGACTACATCATTAGAAAATTAACATGTTGACTTGTCGCCTACTATACATTAGTTAATAGTATCATGTAAAGTAACAAAGATTGGTAATTTATAAATACTAAACTGAAGATACTTTGCAAAATAATGAAATAAAATTAGCATACTAAAACTATTTAAAAACACAAAGACAAAAATAAGTTAAATACCACTTTATAAATAAAATTAGCTTATGTAAAATTGAATATGAATAAAATATAAAACAAATGATTTACATTAATTTTATTTTGATTTTTTTACCGTTTGTTGCTTGATGATAAACTGATGTAAGCAACCTACGCTTCTAATTAACTTCATTTTCAACTAATTGATTCGAGCCCAGAGCACAAACCTCTGACTTTTTAAAGTTTCCTATATAAAGGCTAAATTGTCACTAATTATAACAGTAAAGGAAAACATAAAAAAGAACCTGCAGACCTGATATCTTCCAAGAAAAAAATATTTAAACTGAATATTCTTTCGTATTAATTTTGGTCTATAATTATCGCACCAAAATACAAATGTAGTAGGTATAGAATAATACATTCCTGCAAACAAGAAGTTTAATTACTTAGTTAATAGTTTATAGTAGCGTTATTCATTTTCCAGAATTGAAACGAGAAACAAACCTAGAATTTTAATACTCCGCTTATGTCAATTAACTCTGTGCGAGATTTAATAATATATTGCAATTGATATAAAAAATAATTACCCACCAGCTGCCCAATAACTTAATACTGAATTATTACACCTGTCCAAAATTAATTATAATAATTATGTCATTTGAATTCTCGACTTTCACCGCCGACCTGTCAGTCCGTGCCTGCATTAACGATGCGATCCTTAAAATATTTTTAACCGCTAACGGTATCAGTAACGATTAAGGCAAGGTAAAGTATGAAGTGGTGTAATGTGGTGATCCCAACCCCTATATAAAACATTACGACACATGAGAAGCGACAATTTGTGAAATGCCCGCAAAATGAGCGCTAGTGTGTACATTTTTTCTCTTATTCTTTTTGGCAGCGGTAAGTGTCTCTTTAAATACACACGCCGGCAGAATTAGAGGAACACGCATTAAATATTGAATTTTGTAAAAAATATTATAATAACTGAATATTTTTATTTTTATGTATTTAAAATGAGGCAAAATTTATAACAAATCAGAATAATTGAATTAAAAATACTCAAATTAATGACGCAAATGCAATTAAACGGCAAAACAGTAAAATATTTTTTTTGTATTGACAATTGTAATCGTGTATTTTCAAAACTTACAGAAATAATTTAAGAAAATTAATAACGCGTATTGCTTCCACGGGCTCTAATTAGAGTCTGGATACGATCTTTCATGCTTTTAATAATGTTATCAATAATTTCTTGCGACAAATTCTCCCACTCTTGCACTAACATGAATTTTAATTGTTGGACATTCTTAGGGGCTGGGTTTCTTCCACGTATCTTTCTTCCGATGACATCCCATACGTGCTCTATCGGATTCATGTCTGGTGATCTTGCTGGCCAATCCATTTGCGCGATTTGGGCCTGATTTAAGAAGTCGCGAACCATTTGCGCTGTGTGGGGCCGCGCATTATCATGCATAAATAAAAAATCCTCGCCTATGGATGCAGCAAAAGGCAATACATGGGACTCTAAGATCTCTGAGACGTATCTTTGTGCAGTTAAAGACCCATTTTCTATAATTATTAACTCCGTGCGTGCTCCCAAACATATACCACCCCACACCAAAACTGACCCTCCGCCATAAGACACTGTTTCAGTAAAATTTGCTCGATTATAGCGTTCTCCTCTATACCTCCAGATCCTCTCTCTTCCATCTATACAATTTACACAAAAACGGCTTTCATCGCTAAACAAAACTCGGCTCCACTCATTTGTCCAGTCGCGGTGTCGATGAGCAAAAGCTAATCTGGCTACTCGATGTACCACCTCAAGTTTTGGGGCTTTGGGCGGAACGTAAGACTTCAGTCCAACTTCATTTAAGCGTCTTCTCACTGTACGCTCACTGATATTAACATTACGGACTTCATGTAACATGTTACGGGTCTGAATAGCCGTTTGACGACGATTTCTCAAAGTTTGCAACCGTATAAAACGATCATCCTGGGTACTGGTTGACCGTTTTCTGCCTTGTCCCGGCATCCGCACATATGAGCCTGTGTGTCTGTAACGTTTAACGTTGCGGAAGACGACAGATACCGACACACCCAATGCGCGACTTACTGAACGGTAGGTGTGACCATTTTCAATCATTGTTACCGCTCTGGCAACTTCAGTGGAAGGTAAGTCACTCATTTTATATACTACAAGACAGATACTCTAGTAACAATAATAATAAAAATACCTTAAGGTATAAAATGAAAAAAAAAAAAGAATTTTGTGAAACCACTTGAAAGTGAAAAAATCTTAAAATCGCTTGAGAGCGTATAATTAACGATAAAATATTAAATATCCATATATTTTTTTGCATCACTTTATTTTTTAAAGGTGCATAAATATAAATACAAAGACCATTTAAACAAACAGCCAACAAAATAAAAAAAAATATCATTTTGGTGCATGTTCCTCTAATTGTGCCGGCGTGTGTATTAATCGTGGACATGCGACCTATATTTTGAAATTGTGTTTCAATGCTTGTTTGGGCCATTTAATATTTTAATAGTATCGTCATTTCACTTAATAATTAATTGATTTTCTTTCAGCTAAATTAATACTGACGCGACGTAATGCGCCGTATATAGACGTGCCTCCATCGGGATACGATGCAAATTGGGCAGACTTCAGTGGCGAAAACGAGGATAATATTCCACCGGAATATTTGCATTTATTTAATCATTATTTTAGCAATTACGCATCGAGTAAGTGTTTTTATTTTATATAATTATAATATTTATTTATATATGTTTTGTTCTAACAAATTATTTCAATGCTTGATCGTGGGAATGTGAGTTAAAGTTGTAACATTTAAAAAGGAAAAGTTTCTGTTTATATGGACTCATCAGTGAAAGTTGTTTATACAGTTAAAAACTGGTAAATGCTATGGAGATTGCGATGCTAAGCTAATTATTACAGCAATCTTCAAATATCTCGTATCCTGTTTTCTAATGGCAGCCAATTTTAGTACTATGAAACTATGCTATGTAGATCATTAATTATTATCACTATGATTAACTAAAATTGAAAGCTACTTTAAATTAGTACCAATATTTTTAGTATTCATTTATCTCATACTATATATTTTAAACATTTTAAAAGGAGTTGTTATCACATCAATATAATATTATTACACAATATGATTATGGAGTAAATCATCGCGCAATTGATTTGACGCCGGATGTGAAACGAGAAGCCGTAGGTTCTATTCCCACACGAATGTTTGTACACAAACGAGACAAATGTTTATTTTTGTCTGGCTGTTTCTGAAACCAAAAAGTCTTTTATAGTGCCTGATACCCACGACACAATACTCGATCTTAGTGTGAGGTCAGGACTATGTACTCGTATGTGATTGTAATAAATACACCCTATTTATTTATTATTAATAATTCTAATTTTTTTATTGAGAAGGAACTACCTGCGTATAAAACAGTTTGCAGGTATGTAAAGATATTTTATTCAAGGCGCTAAAGCAAAGCCGCGCTACGACCGTGACCGAAAACAGTATGAGGAAGCCCGTATGTCATTGGATTTTACGCTCCGTGATTTATGTTAGATATGGCAATGGCTTCCTTCTAGTCTGAAAAACAACTCATTCCTTCAGGCCTCTCTTCATATGTTTCGTTTCATGTACTCGTGTTTGTAGAACGCAAAGTAATATAGATTTTCTACAGTCTTGGCGTGCGAATGCGTGTTTGTCATGCTGTTGTCAAATATTAGAACAATTTTTCTCTACTTCATTTCATTTCTTTTTATTTCATTTTAACATGCTTAAGAATTCATAAAATATTTGTTAGTAGATAATATTGGGAAACCACTGAGGTTTATATCTATGCTATCAGAGTTTTTTCTACTTATCGCATGGTCAGAAATATGTTTTCTTAATATAAACAACGAGCATTTATACTCGTTATCTAATAGTATTAACATGTCCAATATAATAATATGTGAAAAGATAAAAACTGCTTATAATATTTTGAAACCAGCACCACAACAACGCATTCGCATGCCAAAAGACCGTAGACTATCTATACTATACCTTATAATATATTTGAAGCTTATGGCTATTAGTTTTCATGTTTAACAACCTATTAAAGTAGAGATTCTAAATTCGATTGGATGTATGTACTTCTTTGTGTACGGTAATCGATTTCTGGACTAAATTCGATGATTATTTTTGGATACGATTTAGTTTTATGTGGCGATAGGGGTACATTTTTGACCGTTTTTTTTTTTCAAATTTTCAAACCAAATATAATTCTTAGCAAATGTAATTAGGATTGCACGACTCTCTAAATAAGAGTTGTAAAACAACACTAACAAATGTAGGTTTATTGCTCGACCTTTTTAGTCAATGCCCAATAGTATATTAAATGGATACACTACTTTGTAATATTTGATGAGTGGTCTTTTGTACGGCTTTTTATAACTTCACTCAATAAATAATATATGTTTGTATTCATATTATTAGCGCAAAATATTTTTTTGATAATTGACAGTTTCAGTCGATTTTATAACTTATCTCATCGCTAAAGCCATTTACCGGTATTTTTTCGGGGTTTATCAAAATTATTAATTTTATCTGCACCTTAGGTTAAAACCTATAACAGAATCAGCTTCTCTCAATTATGTATTATATATTATAAGTAAAAATAGTTTTAGGGCAACTATCTTCCTATGATTTTCGTGAGGAGAAATAAAGTTTATTAAAAGTTTATTATTATCTATGTACCTACGCATACAGTAACGTCCGACTTTGGAAATCAATCTGAATTATTAAACGATAGTCGACGAGGCAAGAAAGTTTGTGTTTGGCAACCTCGCAACAAACCACAAAACGTCGAGTGACTATTAATGATGTATGGCTGACGTCACTAATTCTTGCGTAAGGACGATAGGCAGTCGTAATCAACTTAAATTTATTTTTAATACAAGTAAAAATAAAAATATTTTTAGACAACTAAGCAGTCGAATAATCCGCCTGCACTTATCTAATATTTATATAATTAGGTCAATACGACAGGTCGGTGAAGCATTGGACTCAAGACTGTGTGTCTGATATCAGTTTATTTGGAAGTAGGCCTGTGCGTCTATCACGCCAGTCTACTACGGTAAACTAAACTTCACCTATCTTCCGAATTTATCAAAATACTACTGAATATTCTCAAATATCCAGTATTCCTCAAGATGTTTTCTTGACCGTTTAAGCGACCTATGAATAACTAAGTTATGCAGTTGAATGATAATACACAAATGTAAAGAACTGCAAGGATACTATGCCTGTGGTAGCACGGTAATGTAAACAGTGGAAGTGGCACAAAAGTGAATCATTCATTAATGTCATCGTAAACGCCACCTACGGAAACAATTTGCATTTTATATATGCACTTTCTCGTGTACTGTTTATTAGCAAAAACAAACAATTATTTACACCTATTCCGAGACTGTGAAAGACACAGCTGTGAATAGCTAATGTGTAGAATTTACATTTTTCCTTTTTGTTCAAAGCATTGTTGCTTAAACTTGATGATTAGTTGCTACAAGCAACAAACTTTACAATATTTTAGGTGCTTACTTGTCAAACTATACTAGTACATACTTTACAGTTTTACTAGTTCCTGATAAAGTCCCCGATAGCTATCTGACAGATGGGTGCCAGATAGTTATCAGGAACTTTATCAGGAACTGGTGAGACTAGCCCTAAAAGTAGTGTCTTAACACAGAGGAGTAATCTGTGTGTCTATTCTTATCGTATACTTTGATTATGGATTATGGTATTCGATGGTGAAAAGTCAGCCATAGTGAGCCACGCAGCTGTGCAACGTTTAGGGTTCAAACTATATCTGTAATATTTGAGTACGTTAATATCATTATTGCGGTTCTGGATACCCTTAATTGTAATGCGCTTACTAGCCTTGTTGCAGGAATATCTGTAATGGGCAGCAGATAAGACACCCACAAGTAGTATAATATGTATGACTATTATTTATATTTTATTACAGCTTACGCAAGCGACGACAATACTGCATTGTTGAGATTTTTTTACAAGTAAGTATCCAGTAATCTTAATGGAAGTGTAAATTACATTTATTTATTTATTTATATTTATTATTTCATAACGATTATTTATTTCAGTTCAAGAAGTAATTATACGGAGCTGCCTTTCAAAGATGCTCACAAAATTTTCTCCCATTCTTGGTATGATCCAAGTAAAACGACGGTCTTTTTCTCACACGGATATACAGGTGACTTATTAAGTATTTTTACCCGATTACGGCACTTCAGGGGAGGGTTATAATTTTTGTAAAAGTATTAAATAACCAATATTTTTTATGTTTTGAAACTCACATGTGGAAAGTATTCTTTCAGAAATTGTAGACGATAAAACATTATTTTAATTAAATGCAATATTTTTAACATACATATGTACATACATAATCGTCACGCCTGTAGTATATTATATAATAGGGGTAAGCAGGGAATATAGATCTCTCATCTTCATTTTGCTCGATACTGACATATTACTTTCGCATCATCCAGTTTCATCAACCTCTTCATGCATTCTCGTTGGTTCAGGGTACTTTTGACCTGACTCTACTTGAGAGTATCACCGTTTTAGATGGTGTAGGTTCGGTGGTCGGTGAAATTTCATAAAAAGAGCGATGTTTTCTCTTAAATGTTTTAACTCATCGTCGTGTTTGGGTGGTAAATACATAGTTTTTTATTGTATTGCGTACGTAATAAAAAAAATTTCATTAAATCTTTTCTTAACTTAGTTAACAAACAAAAATTTTACTTACTCTTACTTAGTCACTAAAACTACCACCTGGATTCGTTTTCGGTCGCAGTCTTCGTATACTTTGTATAGTATATGGAAATAAATTGACACTAATATTTCCTAATGCCCACCTATTTCGGTCTTACAGCTTACTGATTAATTTCGTTGCGGGTTAAAGACACGTTGTCCCTAGAGCCCTGCGGAACTTCGATGTTCGGTATCATTTTCAATACGTGTCGACCCTCACTCAAGTTACAGTTGCCAACATTAGTAGCTAGATATTTACTATTTATCTTTACTTGTTGTGGTAATTTGTGATCCAGCGAATATCGCACGCTTAGCATAAAAGAAGCGAAATGAAAAATAAACATATTGCAATTATTGGAATAGGATTTTAGGATTGTTTTTCCTCATCGATTTCTTTGAAAGAAAAACGAATAACGTAATGTTGTACAGTACTCGAGTTCGAATCCGGGGTCAGGCAACGTGATATTGGATCAGAACGAAATTACGAATTCGTGCTAGATATGGTTATAGATTCGCCCCCTATCACATCGTGGGACGGAATGGACAGTGAGTGTCCGTGTAGCACCTCTGCTTACCACTTCTGTGAAACTAGCGTGAGTTTATGTATGTAGGTAATTCATCTGTATTTTAACGGCTATATTCAGTATTCACAGGCACCCCGCCCATGCGTTAAAAGCTCATTATATTTTATTAATGCAACACGACATATGGAACTGCATACGCAAGAATTTGAAACATGTATTCAAACCAGGTTACCCTGACGGACCGGCCGTGACGGCGATCATAAACTTCTTTTTGGAGGAAGGAAAGAGCAATGTGGTGCTCCTTAACTGGAAAGAAATGGCATCTATGGTGTACCCTAGCTTCGTCAACTCATACCTGAACTGGGCCGCACCTAATACTATTAAAGTAAGTTGGAAATAATCATATAAAAATAAGTTTGTCTTTAGGATAAGTTGATCTGATTTTACATTTGGAATTTATCAAGGTCTGATTTTTCGATCGCCAAATACAATTTTAGCATCAAATATTATGAACATAAAATATTATTATGAACGTGATTAAAATTACAGTAACGTTATTACAAATTATCGAAGGATCGAATGTAAGGGAAGTTGATACAATAAGGGATTTAGGTATCATATTAGACAATAAACTAACATTTGTGCAACATATAGACAACATTGTAAATAAAGCATCCAAAGCGTTAGGTTTTGTGATTCGAAATGTAAAACCTTTCAAATGTTCTACAACCAAAATCATTTTATACAACACCTTAGTACGGAGCGTCCTCGAGTATGGTTCGGTAGTTTGGCGACCCCATTACGCTACTCATGCACTCAATATTGAGAGAATACAAAAAAGATTTCTGAAGCATTTAGTATTTTCAGCGGGAGAAGCTAAGGCGATAAAATCATATGACGCTAGATTAAAACGATTTAATATGGTCAGTTTGGAGCAACGTAGAAATGTACTAGATTTGATGTTTTTATTTAAAATTTTCCGTAATTCTGTCGATTGCTCACAATTACTAAAGGAATTCAAATTTAGTGTCCCATTTAACTACCCACGTAAAATTATTAAAAATATTCTTTCACCGCCAAAATATAGGACCGTCATGGGTCGTAGCTCACCGGTTCCACGACTATGCAGACTGTATAACAATTGCAGTAATAACTTAGATATATTTTTCACTAATGAGCATACGTTTCGGAAAATCATATTGCGACTAAGAAACCTTTCATATTATTAGCACTGATTTGTTTATGTATAAGCCATTCAGTGTAAACAACATAATATTATGATCATAATCCTATTATTATTTGTGCCCTACCTTTTTTGTTTTTTTTTATTATTAATTTAGAATGTTCACTTTTTCTTTTCTTTTTGTATCTACCCATTCTTAATATAGTTTTTTTTTATTGTTAACTTGACTACACCTAATGCATGTCGTGTTTATCTTAAATAGTTGTACAATTAGAGACATAAATATATGTTACATATATAAGTGGAATAACGTACAGCGATCATGTAATATTGTAACAACTGCTGATAAACCAATAAAGTAAAAAAAAAAAAAATTACGTAATTGTATAAATTTTGTTTTCAGAAAGGTTATAACTTATTTGATGGATATATTTTATCCATCGAACGAAAAATCAGACCATAATGAATTGATTACAATTGCGATATTAAATACGTGATAAAATTATATTTAGCAGCAAACTAGTACTAGAGAAAATTAATCATCATTATTGAAGTTTATTCCAAAAAAAATTTGGTACTTGAAACACATCGAACTCTATTACAAATCGGATCAACGCAGACTTAATTATTATATTGAGTTACACAGTTGGACGCATTGATGAAGTTATCCCTCTGATTTTGTTGTTTTAACGAGATTAACTTTATTAGCTAGGACACGAGTTTACCAATACTCTGCTCAATTTGTCAGCGGCCGGGCTCGATTTGAACAAGACACATCTGGTAGGCCACTCGCTAGGAGCACATATGTTTGGAGTCACCGGGAATAAAATGCAAGAACTTGGACTTAAGTTGCCTTGGTATGTATTATTTTATGATAAAGTTTGTAGCACTGTTTAATCTACAGTAGATTAATGATAAATGAAAATGGTTAAAAAATATCTTACATCAAACAAAACATAAAAAGAGACAAAATGATTCCTGATGTTTTTTTTTTGTTGCAATGAATAGCGAGACGAGCATGCCGTTCGCCTGATGTTAAGCGATACGACCGCTCAAAAACAGTAGCAAAACCAAACAACACCTTGAATTACAAAGCAATGCATGGCATTCCACTGCGCTCGCCATCCTGAGACATAAGATGTTAAATCTCAATATGTCCAGTAGTTACTCTGGCTACAATGCCCTCTAATCCGAAACACAACAGTGTATTTACACTGCTGTTTGAAGGGAGAAATAGACATTGCGGTGGTGGCACCTACCCAGGTGGCCTCTCACATGTGAGAGACCTACCACCATGTTGTCAAGCTTTTGGAATTAAATTTCTTATTTAAATTATTGTGTTACAAGTCAAGTTTCATAAATTTTGCTGTGCTTTATTATTGCATGTCAATTTAATTATTTTAAATTTGTATTCATACATTTTCTTCTAAAATGTAATAGTGAGAAATATAGGAACGAAAGCTGAAGAAGAGTTTATATTTGTCTATTTACATCATTTCACGTCTATATACATACTTAAAGTAATGGTACATGTTTACACAATGATTTGTAAAAGGGTTAAGTTTCCTTAAATTTGAGATTGAATTCCATTCGTATAAAGAGCACTGAAGTACATTATTACACACACGGCGCACGGCGCGTTGTATTGTAAGGGAAGTTCACTTGATTCGATCACAAAAACCTGTGCTAAAACTTCGCCTCCAGTTACGTTCTATACGTTTTCTCAGTTCTGTATTTACTTGAAAGTCTGCATATAATATTTAAATGTATACGTACAATGTCTTGGTTAGGGAGTAACATAATTTAAACATAACAATAACTTTCCTCGCGCACTCGGAACCTGCAAAATTAATTTCTATTCCTTTCTTATTCAGTGTGTAAACGTTTTGTTCAATTTTGTTTTTAAACTCATCGTTTTTTCCTTATTCTAAAATAATTTATAATGTTTACTGGGTAGGTTTGTCATAAGGGAGAAGCTGCTTGGGTAGGTACCACCGCAATTTCTATTCCTCCCGCCAAACCGCAGTGTAAATGCACTGTTGTGTTTCGGATTGAAGAAGAAAAGACATATTGAGTCTTAACACCTTATGTCCAGGATGTGAAGTGGAATGTCAAACATTGCTTTGTAGTTCAAGGTTTTGTTTGGTTTTGCTACAATAAGAAAATATTTACCAAGCTAAAACGATTTTAACACGTTTTATATATGTACATATTATATTAGCTTTACTAATTTATATGAAATCGATATTAAGGTGATAAACGTTTGACAGTAGGCAACTAGAATTTAGTAACGTAAATAATTCATTATTATTTGCTTCCACCAACTTATTTTTAGACGTATATAATTTTTTTAAAGTAGTTACCTACCTGCTTGAATAATGGACGGTGCGAACAACCAATGATGATTGGTATTCCATGTCATGTAACAATTTCACGTTATGAATGATTTGATATTACAGCGGCGTGAAATTGACTGACATAGCGATTTGGGATAATTACATACCTATTGGGCTGTATTATTTGATTGTATACGATTTAAAATAGTGATTTTCTTCAACAGGATAACAGGGCTTGATCCGGCCGCAGCAGTTTTCGACGCAAAACCCGCGTTTTCAAGATTGAATGGAAATTCTGCAATTTTTGTAGATGTGATTCACTCTGACCCTAACAAGTACGGGAGCAGGCGAGAGCTTGGTTTGGTTGACTTCTGGCCTAATTACAAAAACAGAGGCCAGGTCGTACAAACTGGCTGTCCCCCGGGTAGTCACCCGAGGTTCACGAAAGAAGGTTAGTGTAGCAAAAAGTATTTTATAGAGTAATCCATGGAGGATTAATATCAATGGAACTTTTTAGAGGTTTACGAAATATTTAAAATATGAATAATAAAGAATATTAACGATGAATAATTTACTTCAAAACTAAATACTAAATGGAAATAGCTTTGTATGCTTGCTTTCCTGGTAGTTCTATTGACAACGTACTCCTTGTGAACAATGGGTACCTGCATTCTATTCATAAATTTGGTATTCATTATAAATAAAATTATTTTTCAAAAGAAAACTTACCAAGAGTATATGTATTTATAAAATTATGTAGAAGACTTTAATATATGCGTTATGGCTTAACTAATTGTACGTTTAAAGTGTAATTTTATTTAAATTTATAGATTTATGCAATCACAATCGATCCTGGCAACTTCTACTCGATGCCTTGAAGTACCCCGGCACATTAATAGGCTCTCACGCAAGGAGTTTCAGAATATGGAAGAACTATTCCAAAGACGAAAGGAATGCTGATGTATTGGAGCTCGGAACTTTTAATCCAAATGCGTAAGTTAATAAATTATGTTATTGTAAACTTCGTATTAAGAATGTGTCGACTATACCAGGGTGGTACCACTGTCTCACGGAAAAGCAACATTAATCGACCGGTTTGCTGACAACCTCCTTGGCGCCGATGGTTAGACGTCGCGTCGGCTGTGAAACGTGAGGCCGCGGGTTTGATCCCCGCACCGATACAAATATTGTGTGAAACACAGGTATTTGTTTCGGGTCTGGGTGTTTGTGAGACCGATAGGTATCTCGTAGTTCCTGATACCCACGACACAAGACTCAATCTTACTGTGGAGTCAGGCCTATGTATGTGACTTTTGGGTTTATTTATTATTATTATAAGTAAAAATGAAAACGAAATTAAAAGCGGATGAATAAATAATAGATATTTGTGGATGGTGGTCACTTACCATCAGGTGAATCTTTTCCTCGGTTGTCGGAGCAATGCAATAGTAAAGTTATATGTATCGTAAAAGTTATAGGCTCTAACTACATAAGTTTCTCAGTGTTATCTGTTGGCATGTTGTATTATATTTTGTTTCAAAATTATATCTAAACATTATTCAGACTGAGCCACATAAGCTTCTTACTTATTTTATAAAAATATTAATAAAATTATACCATTTTGACAGTATTAGTTTTTCATTGTTATTTTTGATACTTATAGAATATTCAAGATATTTCTAATCCAACATTAACTAAATAAGTTCAGCAAAATGATAATGAGATCATATTAATTAACCTTAAAGTTAGAAGTATAACTAAAGTTAGGCAATTTAATCTTTTTCAGAAAGCCTGGGAATTATTATTTCGTAACCGGTGGTGAATCGCCCTTTGGACTCGGCAAAAACGGATTATAACCTTGTAATATTTCAAAACTTTAAACCACAACTGTGATAATAGATGTAGCTTAATTAAAAACTGCTTAATCATATTGATAGATAAGCTTACATTATTTATTGATATTTATTGCTATATTAACTTAAAAGATTGTTAAAATTTCAGAGTTACGTTAAACTTAACACAACAACTTCATTAAAATATACCACCGGATCCTTGGAAGTTTTATTTAACCAGATTGTCTTTTTCCGATTACAATATTTTACGAGGTTTCTTAATAAATCGGTAATTACATTTTTCCATTAGAGAGTCCCAAACAAATACAAAGTTTTCTTGTTACAAATTCTATTACGGCAGATAATGATTCGCCGGATATAATTATTCATTAATCATAGCCAAGTTGGAATTTTTGCACAAATCATTAAAGCACTTAAAAAGCAAATGGAAAGCGATGTGAATGCCAAATGGGTTTTCGCGCTTTTTATGGAGAAGTACTTGCGTGCTCTTTGAAATCTTTATATCCATGTAGAACACTGCTTTATATTCACAAATTTTTATGTATTTATTCTGGGTATATGCAGACTGCGACCGAAAATGAAACTAGGTGGTAGTTTTAGTGATTTCCAACGCAGTGCAACTTAAAATTTCACAAAAAAACATATTTTTTAAAATTACTATTATCGTGTGTGGATAACATTTTTAGTTAAACTATCACCTAGCTTTGTTTTCGCAGGCTGAATATATTCGGTATGAGTCTATGTGGACTGCACTATCTATTTGTGACGAGAAGAAAGCTGTTATGCTCCCTGTGTCATATAAAAAGCGGTCGAAAGCGGTGTGATGTTTTAGACGTGATCTTTTATTTAAAAGCGATAAAGTTTAAAGATAATATGACGGTAAGAACTATGTATTTATAAATGTAGCAATCTTACCCATAAATATGTTTTACATCGTGTTTAAAAGCTCGTTAGATTAAGGTTCATAAGGCAAAAAGCGCAGGCAATTTTAAAAAGTCAACAATCTTCTTACAAATTCTTCTGTACTGACCAGGTAAAGAATATCAATTTCTTATGAACTTTGATAGATCATTGTAATATACTTAGTAAAAGCGAAATCATATAATGCTTAATTTTGTTCATTACGTACAAAATCTCTTTTAACTAAAACCTTCAGAATGGCCGCGTTTAAATACAATATTCACTGTAAACATTTTAGGTATTTTAGACATTCAGTACCCATTCAATGATACCATAACAGATATTTGCGTTTCACTTGAAATGGCTCGGGAAAACTCACAAACACGATAGAGCTGATATTACAATACAGCTCATATTGCATCGGGTGCAAACAGAGTGCATTTTCGACACAAATTGCTTTTTATGCTTCAGTTATATCGCAGCAACGTTTTTAGCATGTGCACGCTGTCCATTTAAAATACTCTCGCACTATACAGTTAATGTTAGACTGTGACGTAATTGGTTTTTTCTTAATAATCGAGGCAATTTGTTATTCTGTCGAATGTTTTATACGTGACCGGCTATGATCGATAGTAATTGATTGGTGGTTGGAAGGCCTATATTATAGACTGAAATTATTAACTACTAGGTTATGCTCGCGGTTTCGACCACGTTGCAGGATTTATTAATTAATTTAGCTGGTTAGTTGATACAGAAGCATTAATATAACAAAAATCAAGTCTTGTTTTTCGATAGAAAGTACTTAATTAGATCTTAGTTTTTTAAAGTGATAGAGCCATGCTATTGTGTAGTGTAGAGTGAGATTGCTAGATGCCTAATTTTCTTTCCCTCTTCCCATCCCTTTTCCTTCCTTTCCGCTCCCGTCCAGATTTAATGAGCCGAGAACATATCTATGATCCAAGAATCGGGTATGTTCATGGGCAGTAGTGATCACGTAACCTCAGGTGACCTGCGTACTCGTTTGCCGGATCTATGGAATAAAAAAAAGATGTTGTATATTTGTGTAATCTGTGAATGTGTTGACGGCCCATCACATTGGGTGGGGAGCGGGAAGGAAAAAGGTGGGAAAATGGAAGAGGTATTGCGCATCCGGCAAACTACTGTCTTTTTATAATGAATTTTGGAAATTTATTAAATTTATAATCGTTAAAACGCTTACTGCGATAATGTTATACATAGTATATATAGGCTAGGATCTTTCTTTGAGCTTATTTATACTAAACGATTTAAATATTGAAATATTTTACCAGTTTCATAAAACACGATTAGTTTTCGCTCACTAACATTTGTCTTATCAATAAACATTTTAATCAATTTGTATTTGATCGATATATGAGTATGTACTCGAAAGACAGATGAGAAAAATCAATATGAGGGGACTGTAATAGAACCCTAAACTATGATTCTTAGAATTTGTATCTATTTGTCTGTGCTTTTGTGCACGCTAATCATAGAAACGACCTTAGAATTTCCGCTTAAATTTGGTATGGAGGTTGCTGACACCGTGGATTAATACATAGATGGTGATTAGCAAGAACTTTAATTTAAATTGCTACTTTCTAGACTCAAAAGGGATGGGGTGGGACAGAAGGGGATAGGATAATATGCCTTGAATTAGAATGCGACGGGATAGAGCCGAATATAACGGGATGGGAAAAACAGCACAAAGGACGGCATTGAGTTCGAATATAACAGTAGGCAGGAGAGATAACATGTTACTAAAGTGGCCTGGACTCAAAAAGTATTTGCAACCGAGCGGAACCGGTTCGGCCCCGTAATCTATTGTATTACTTATAAAATATTGAAAAAAAAACAAACGGTTACTTGCATCCTGCGCCATACCAACTACGCTTCAGGTATATATCAAAGTCACTTTGCATTTTTTATTAAAAACGCCTAGTCGCCCTTCGGCCCATAGTCCATACACCGTCTGTCCAAAAAATTCAATAGTTTGCTCCGCTGCGCCGCCGCTGCGTGAAAAACAAACAATCACGCCCACAGTCACGGGGCTCACCCGTATTGGATAAAATTCAGAATATTCATAAGCATCGGCTATTTCATGTCATTTAAATATAAAAATAAAATTACTTATTTAATTGACATGTCGACCTTAACTTTTTAGAAACACAACTAAATGTAGGTAATTACTCCCTACTCTTGTCTGTTACAACTGACGATATCTTACAAAATGAATTGACGTTGAAAGCCACTACAGAGGACAGGCTGCAGATTCCAGAATAATTTCGAGCATTTCAAACACAAATGTTATTGAGGGTTATTAGAGGACTTGCTCAATTCGTGCAACTATTCCCTCAAAGCAGCCGGAAAAGGCATTCTGATTTAAAACGAACCAGTCCGTCATGCGGCTAGGAATCCCTTGGGCAGTGCCGAGCCACGCCGTGCTATATCCGGACGGTGTATAAATAAACCTTTGAAACCGTTTTTGATGGAAGGGAATTCCTAAGGCTACGCGTCGTCTTATTCAAAAGAGTCGACGAAATATGAAGACGGTTATGCCATTACGTATCTAGGTAATATAGAAATACAGTGCCATTTCTTTGTACCCGAGTGCAGTTTCTTATCTGCAAAGGACTTAATGCACGCAAAGTGGAGGAGCGCGTGCGAGCTGTGTTTCCGTATGCTGGAAATAAATGTATTTTTATACTTGATTGTAAAGATATGCGGAGTTTGTAGCGATTCATTTGAGTGATATAATCATATGGTACAGAGATGCTTAGACGTAGATGTAAATAATTCGTAGAACTTGAGGTATGGCGAGGGAAAGCAAATATATCATCACTTTTTTGTGTCAGTTTTCGATGATTTACCGTAAATTGAAGTATTTAGCTTACCAAAGTAAATACTATTATTTTAGTGCAAAAACACGAAGCAAATTGATGAAAAATGCACAAAAACACTGCGTAGAATCAAGGAACCGACGCGACGTGTCCATTGATATCTTACTTCACAGTCAATGAATCGTTGGAAACATTTAAATTCTCCTTTTGAGTTGCGATCGAGTGGAAAATATTAAATGTACTAAACTATCTGTCCGCAGTAGGAACAATAAGCTACGCGGTGGACACGCTCAATACTCAAATACTAAAGTTGAAATAATGTTCCGTGCATGCGACAAAACTTGCACGGGTCCCATCGGCAACCTACACTTTGTACTGCATAAGTTATGAAAATACAAGCCGTGAGGGATAATTTTCTAAGTCTTTAATTACCGTCCGCGGCCTCGTCTAACATACAATCTAGGGATAAACACATCGATTAGAATGTCGTTTGAATAGGAATTATATGAAGTGTTAGTCTATAACCAGGTGTAGGTTCTCTGCTTGTTATTATTGATTTTATACGGAATTACCACTTTTAAACTCATTCCTTTGTCTATTTAATTGAAGTTCATTGTTCAGTTATAAATATAGCAAAGTTGTATCATTATAAAATCATTTCTGTGTAGTGTAATCGATGTCGAATATAAAGTGAGATTCAACGTTTACAACCCGTTTTTACGCCGAGAGCAAAGCCAATTTTGGATATTTCTAATTTTCTACAAATCCCCGACGGCTAAATAAGGCCAGAAACGTAGCGCGGTTTAACCGACCGTTTGGCCTGCAAAAAAGTTTGAAGGCTTTAATTTAGCCGGTTGTTAATTCGTGCGCGACCGATTCAAAGGCTCCGTCGGCTATTATTAAAAGCGTAAATTGTCAAACAGATGTAGCAAACGACTCGGCTGTGTGTCGCCCGCTTTAAAACGCATTGAAAATTGCCCTACCTATAGATTTTCAGTCTGGCCGAGCCTGTATACTTCACGCACAAGATTAATGAGTTACCAAAACATTGGCCCTTTAATTCAATATATATTTCATTGAATCAGTCTGAGTGATGTAGGTTGCTTACTACCAAACAAAAGGGAATGTATGAAAGAACATGTTTATACAATGTGGTATTGGGTTTCATTTGACTGTGTTCAATCGAATTATATTCACCCTATTATTAAAATGTTAACTGTCTGTGTGAAACTACACAAATTGGTGATTAAATTACCAACATTCAAATGATTTTAATTAATTAAGCAATTTTCTTATCGGGTTAAAAAGTATTCAAATTAAGCTGTTAAAGTTAATTACATTAGTATGCAAAATAAAATATTAGTAATTATAATGATTAAAGAAAAGTAAAATTACTGTTCGTATATAATAAAATATTTGTTTACTCAATACTGATATCTTATATCTGTCAGACTTACGAGATTTCTGTCCACCCTTCTGAAAATATTGGCGTGAACTGATGCTATTAACGAACACTCAAATCAGTCAACACAGGCACGCTTGATAAGTATTTTAATAGCGACGAAATCTGGATACATCCGGATATTGATTGAGATCAACTCACCGAAAATGCCTTTGGCGTGTTTTTTTCAAAAGAGTCGGTGGAAGTATACAAGTCCGATATCGGTTTCAATCTGAGCCCCTGTTTTAATAACTCTAAAAGAAAAGAGGTCAGTGAATTTTGCAATTTAAAATTTGTATTTCGTAAAATAATTCGGAGAACGCCCGCATGTCACGTACAAAATGTCAAGTCTATTAATAATATTTTTAATTGCATAGGACCGACAAACGAGCAAGCAGGTCACCTGATGGTAAGTGATCACTGCCGCTCATGAACATTCACAGCACTTGAATCAGAAATGGCAGGGGAGCAGGAAGGAGAAAGGATAGGAAGAGAAAATCTTACTCACCGAATGAACTATGCTACAGGGAAGCTGTCTCTTCATTTCCTGTGTGACAGTGGCACCGCCCCGGACGAACCTGCTCATTCATGCTGATTCATGACCGACGACAGCGTGACTCTCCCACTTTTAAATATATGTAGATTTAACCGTCAATGTCGTCGCGGTTTCTAAATAACACCCGCTTACGCATATAAAATCAATAGGTACTAAATATAGTATTTTGGATACTTTTCATACTCTATTGTATAAACACCTACTTTGTCTGATCTCCGAATGACACGGCTTGTAGGAAAGTATCACTACAGCATTATGGATCGATTGTTCAATCGACACAAAACTCCTATTGGGAGAATAATTTCAGGCCGGCATAATTGTATCGAATAGCATGGGACCGCCGTCTGATGCTATTTCATATTCTGTCCGGACGGCATTTGCGCTTACCATCAGGTGCAGGTCATCAGCATCAGGCATCATCCATCGAATATTACTGTTGCACGTCAATAATATAAATGTTGAATAATACTCTTATTAATGGAGTTTAAACTTCTTCAAAGATGGAATATTAATGGGAAGAATTAGCCGGGTGAATGATTCAGATCCGAGGCCCGAAATGACTGAAGTCCACGTGTTTATTAACCGTCGTTACTCATTCTAACGCGGACATAAATTGCGGACTCCACATCGTTTTATTGAACTTCCACTCGTATTGCATTTCATTATTAAAAAGTAAACTTCTGTAAGTATACTCTAGGGTTGGCGGTTGTAGGTTTTCAGTTGTTAAATTTTAATGCGTTGTTTTGGTTTGTAGTTTATGTTTTTATGTGTATATTAAATAATGAATGAATAATATAACCGGTCTATAATAATTATTAACGTTGTTAATGACCAACTCGGAGCTCTTCAATCTTTTATAAAAGAAGGAACATTTATTTGTTTACAATATACTTTGCTAGACCATTAGGAGACATGTTTCGTAGTAATAAAGCTTTATGTTGAACATTTTAATAGATTCACAGTACCGAAGAAAAACATATTATGATTTTCATAGAAACGAAAATATACGAGATTTCAATTAAAAAGATGTAACAAATTAAATAGTTAAATATAATATTTTTCTTTTGTGTGTGTTATTTGTGTAGTAATAGTCTACACTCATACTAGATGATAAATTGGGATACTTACCACAAATTATGGCAAATGAGCGTAAAACTATGCTGGATAGTAAATATCATTGCAAATATCATCTGGAGTTGTACTCGTATACTACATGGACCTTGTAGATACCAGGAAGAACTTCCGTGATTTCCGGTGTTTTTTTCATACCTATTACTAGAATCAAGCATAAATAGGTCCCATTTTAATGTAATAGTGATTTGATCCGTGGTGCTTTACAGCTGGCTTCTCCGGCTGTAAAAGTCTTTTTGCGAGATTATTTACCTCTTTAGTTCATTATTTTGTCACCCGCTTTGCACGGAGGGTGGTCAATAATTTATTTCCAACTCCACCTATTAATTTAACTTTCAGATTGATTTCGTTGCGGGTTAGAGACAAGTTAGACATTTCCGGAAACTCGCTGAGATTCAATGCTCGGTGTCATAACAATGCCACTGTTGATCCTGGCTTACAGGAGTTGCAATGGTGGGTGTGAGAGCGGCCCACCCAGATACACTCACTATTGCAACTCCTGTCAGCCAAGATCAAGTAGACCAAGTGGCACGCAAGAAATTGACACCGAGCTCCAGAGCAAGTCTCTTAAGAACACTAGCTTGTCATTAACCCGCATCGAAAGTAATCAGAATGAAAAAAAATAGGAGGAGTTGGAAACAAATAATTGTCCACTTCCCTCCGGAGCAAGGCCGGTGACAAAATATTAAGCTGAGAGGTATTATTCTCCGATATAAAAATATATAGCAGGCGAAGCCAAATTTTAAACACCACGGGATAAGCAATTGCATGGGTCTTATGATGTGAGCTGCTTAATTTGGGTCCAATAATACGTATGGCAAAAGCACCGGAAAGCACAAAACTCTTCCTAGATTCCACGAGGTCCGTATAGTACCTATCCATTTAATTAATTATAACCAAGAAATATTGTACTTTCTTGTTAAGTCTTGTTTTATTGAACAGGTAATTTCGTATGTGATTCTTAACATTGTCAGTTATTTCCCACTAACAACCCTAGCGTTCGGTCGTCGGGGTCAGCAACCGTACTCGCCCATCGAACCTCGTCAAATATTAAAAAAGAAATGAATCGAATTTTAACCTCTCATATATCGCTGCTTTAATTTGATAACGACATATCTCAAAAATGAACTTTTTTCAGGAGAGCAGTTTAAATAAAACAAAAGAAGCAATTATTTATGTATTTTATTTTAATAATGACAACTCTTTGAAAGTTGCTTAAATCAACGTAATAATCCATCAAAAATATGAGTTTTATTCACATGATATTTCAGATTAATTTGTGTTAAATGGTAACATTATCATAAAAATGATATTTAGTTATGTGCCACTATCAAATTAAAGCAGCGATATGTATATGACCCTGTTCTGATAAACAGCTTTATCACACTATATGATAGTGTATAAATGTATCTTTAGATACGAAAATAACAAGGCCGCAGTGCTATGACATGGAGTGCTTAACCATAATTTGTTCTAAGTGGTTTTGCTATTGTTTACGGTTAGGCGAGACTATCAGGCAAACGAAATGTTTCTCTACTATTTCTGCTAATAAAAATATAATGTTTTGAAGATTTCGCTACCAATCCTCAAATTAATCTAGTGGCTATTTGTGTCATATTTTCAATATTTAGGAAAGTTGACTACCTTTAAATGGGTAAGCTACACACTGCCAAAATCCATGCTGGTGGACTTAACGGTCGTCTATCAAATTATGGGAATTTTATGTGACTGATAAAGATAATGATAACTAAATGGGACGTTACACATATCTAGAGGTACGACAGGTCAGTAGGTAAGTTGAGATCAAATTTGAGACCACCATCATTAAAGTCTATTACGGTCCTAATGAGGCTATTATGCGTGTAAACATCTCGACTTACACGTACAAAATGGCCCTGTGGCAAGGATTTAATCCACGAATTAAAGCATTATATTAATACGTACGATATAATAACTCAATGAAGTCTATTTCACGTAATTTATGTATGCACTTTAAGGGGAAAACTCACAAATCGCGGGAGATTAAAGTGGCCATACTATTGCTTAGTGTTTGTTCAGCATTGTGCAAATTTTTTGCAATCTATTTCAGCCGTAATAGGCTTTATTAGAATTGGCATGTTACCAACGTACATATCTAAATGGGAGTTAAGCCGCCGTCTTGTGCGCCTGAATGCGGCGCTTGTTTACCCTGTCTGCGAGAAAAATAGCCGTATAATAACAAAAAGAAACGCCACAAAGCAACTCATGTTATTGTTATTTACTACTTGGGCCTTTATTGTTGTCATATGTAATTATTACAATGAATGTGCTTTCATTGTGTGCGTAAATTTTCATACATACGTATATAAGAATACGCCATAGTATATATAGTCCTGACATATTTAGGATACAAGTTTTTGGATCGTATAAATTTTTGTCGTGGTGCAGCTTTTAACACGTTTAGTGCGTAACCTAAAATATCTCTTACGAGCCTTTCAGCCGGCATGCGGCGCCGAAAATCGAAAGGTTCTCTTCCTCTGTGCGGGATACCGGCATTTTTATTACTATGTTTACAATAGAGACAAATATACTAGAACAAGATTTTATTTTCAGACGAGTTAGGCATTTTTTTGAGATTGTTTAGATCTCATACGTACTGCGGTTAACTACAGTTACGAGATCTAGTAGATATCTAAAGCACTGTCCAAAAGCCCTCTGAAAGCGCGGCAACACGCAGCGTCTTGTTTCACGACCAGCCTGGCAAAATGCAAGGTCATAAAAAATTACATTAGTAAATTGCCAATTATATAGTTTAAAAAACTTTTATACAACTATCGTTTGTAGGGAGAACAAACATAAAAATAGCATGATTTAAATTGCATGATATTTTAATAATTCGTATAAACCTATTTAGCAGAATTATTTTGGTTTAGCAACATTATGTAACACGAGATAAAACACTGTGACTTCATGTTACACGCCGTGTTCACATCGAATAGGATATTGTCTAGAAATAGCAATTACGTAATTACGTTTATCTTGAGATTGTATCCAGTATTTCGAACCAATAAATAAAAAATGATTTTCTCATATAACTACATTTTTTAACTAGCTCAGTGTTTCCCTAAGAGAGTGACGCACTCTTATAATTACCGGAGGCTTCTAAGGCGAAGACAGGGGAGAGGATCATTGAAAGGCTTAGAGCAAAATAGCAGGCGTTAAGCTAATCAAGAGCGCAACGGCATGGCAGGCAAATCCTATCTATAAAAATTAAAACTTTAAATCGGCTTCAGACTGATACTGTAGGAAATTAAATCGTAGCGTTCTCTGTATTTTTAAGCCGGGCAAAGTACTACTCCGCGCCAGATGGTAAGTGCGATGCCTTTCAGAAAGAGAGCCCTATTTTTAATGATATCTTATTATTTAGGCAGCCTCCGTGGGGCAGTTGGTTAGACGCCTGCTATGAAACGAGAGACCGCGAGTTCGGAACAATATTTTTTTCGTGAAATAAATATTTGTGTGACCCACAGGTATATACTTGTTTCGGGTGTCAGTGAGTCCGAAAAGTGAGAGACTTTTCGGTTTTTCCGATATTCACGACTACTGATACTGATATATGTATGCTGAGATATGATAATGATATACAAGACTCAATCCTAGTGTGACAGTTAGGTGTTTTAAATATTGATTTATCTTCATAATGGTCTCGAATCAATTACTTACTCATAAAACACTTAGCTATAAAAATGGGTGGTCTAAAAGTCCGTGTCCCGCGTTGAAATTACTTGAAACTTAAGTTGAAGCACTAAAGGCTGCGGGTTATTTGCCTGATCGAGACAAATGTTTATGAGACTCGCAAACATTTGTTTCAAGTGAGAACGTTGTGAAACCAAAAAATTAGTTCGTAAATTTTAAACCATGACTCAAGTCACCTCAGGAACGGTAATGGTAATCAGTAAGGGTCTGAATTATGGTATAAGGGTAATGTAGAGTGCATTTAAAAATACAATCACTGTTTTTAAAATACACAACATATGGTATATTTAAGTTAAAATTATGGGGGGTGTCTTTATTTATTTAATCGCATGGAGAGCGATATTCAAACATAAAAGTTCAAAACTTAGAGTCGGTCTTAGTTGATTGACACCATTAAAATCGTAGTTTCAATCAATGGCAGACAATAAATTTTCATTGAACTTTAAATAAAAATCTTCCCCTGGTGAGGTGAATATACAATAACAATTATCTAAAGATTTTCATCACTTTACGAAAATAGAATCGGCAAAGAGTACGCATTCAGAAATAGCACAAAGCGTTAAAGATGTGGGCGAGGCAAGGTCTCGCGTATCAAAACTTGCAGAATCTGTTCGTAAAAAAAATGGGCTGTAAAATTAGAGCTCGTGGCTATAATTTTAATTATAAAATGAAAAATCACAGCCATTATTAGATAAATTACATCCAAAGTTTTTTTATCGCCACCTGTTTTGTTTTTTTTTTTAGCTCTACGTAATTGTATAAATACTTTATTAAGACTTCATTGCATTCACCATCAAGTCACTAAATTAGAACTATATTAACTGCAAAGTATAAAAAATCGGTATCTGGAATAACAACAGTACAGGCACAGGCACGTATAAATTTAACTTTGCGAAGTAAACCTGACATATCCATACCGTCGGATATCTAAAATTCGATTCGCCGATACTCGGCTAAATGAAGGCTGTTTTTAGACATTATTTCAGACTAAAATTTCACAGCACAGAGTAATAATTTTAGCCGTAATATCCAGTCATCGTGGATTTTTACTCTACTGTACAATTATTTGGCTTAATTCTGGTAGTTTCCGCGCGTCCTCGTGGTTAAAGTCCCACGCCTTGTTCCATTAGAGTATTGTTTTTCATTAAGAGTGATTACGTACATAAGATATTTTCTTTATATTTTGTTATAGCGAGTTTTTTTATTAACTACGCGACGGGTTAGGTCGTATTTTTTAACATATCTATAAGTACATAAGTACATGGAAATATTATAGATTTTTAGTTGACAGTTATTTTATTAAATCAGTTTGCAACTTATTAGCTAGAGCTATGTGATTTAACATCTCGAGACTAACCGAAATCTTAAAATACTTAACATTTATTGCCAGGTTATTATTAAATATTATTAAATCTTCTATTTTCAATAGTGCAATAGATTCAAAAAATATACATATAACTCTAGTCCTGAGTCAAATAGAAATAGAAACCTGGTGTTCTTCAGAAACTTCTACAGAATCTTCGGTCTACTAACACCTCGACCCGAAACAAATATTTATGAATCACCCAAACATTTGTCTGAATGGGATCGAACAAGCGGCCGCGGTTGACAGACAGAGTCAAACCAGCTACGATAAGGGGCTGCAAGATGTTAGGTAAGTCTTTGCACAAGAATACTGCTGACAGGTGTAAAGTCAGTCATAGTGCATTAGTATGTCGTGGTCCGGAACTAATCTGTATAGTATGTATATCCAGTGAAATATAGTCATAACGTTCCTTACCAGTCGATGCTATACTTCAGTGGTTCTTAAACTTTTACTCATGAGGGATCATTTGACAAAACTTTCGTCTGCCATTGACCAGCCAGTTGGTTGACTGATTTGGTTTTATGTTAACCACATCATCTTGGAGGTTGCAAATCCACCACAGTACTTTTTTCTAGACACTTATTCCCACATACTACAAATCTTTTGGAACCAGTTCCCAGCGGTAGTATTACCGGTCAAATACCTTCAAAAAACGAGCGTATTCCCACGTTAAAGGCCGGCAACGCGTCTCCTTACCCTACGGCGTTCCAGATGTTCATGGCTGACGGTGACCACTTAACATCAGGTGAATCGCATGCTCGTTTGCCCCTATAACATCAAAAAACTAATATCAGCATGGCTCCGCAGACTACTTGGGAAGCTTCCAGGGACCACAGGCTAAGAACAACTATTCTACTGTAAACGCACTACAACCACCATTAGGTGCCAGTGCTGTAATGTTCATGTTGTGGCAGTATAAAGAAGTTACGAGGGTTGCTCTTCGGTATTCATATCAGATTATTATCAGACAGTAATAGTTATACAGCCTAAAGCAAAATATAATATGTTGCCGTCTATAATTATCAACGTCAAAATTGAATACGTGTCGTTCATTACATAACCAATTACGCAGTATCTTCTATTTATACTATTCTAATAATAGGTTCGAATTCAAGACAACTTGTAAGACATTCGCGGAAACTTTGCGAGCTTCAATGAACAGCGTCATTAAAATGCGTGCCACTGTCAATTCTAGCTAATAGAAGTTTAGTGAGTGTGAGGACGGGATATTCTCACTCTAGGTAATAAGTTCTGTTCAAAAGAGTTTATCGTACGAAAGTTTTGAATATTTAAACATTGTATTCAAACTACAGGTATATTTATATTTAACCTTTTTTATGTAATAATGATTCTTTTTGTCGCGATATCACCTGAGCTACAATATTAAATTTCGTGCACCGTGTGCTTTTGAAGTAGTGGCGATGTGTTCAAAATTACCTGCACGAAACTACGATAAAGGTCTTTGTAAATAAAGTTATATGCTAGTTAATAATAAGATGAGAATAATATATAGAGCTTTGTTACAATGAATTATGATCCAAGATATGTTTGTTTTTGGGATTTATATTATAAACATTTCTTAAATCGCGGGATGATAAAATGCATGATAATACTTTATAATGACTTTATACTAATGAAGTAAATATAAGTCTATGTCGATGTTCCTTCGAATCGTAAATGAAACGTGTGCCAAATATATTGAACAAGAATATATTTGTAAAGACTTTAACTACCTATCACGTATTGCAATCTAAAGTTCACATAAATCTCCACAGGACAGGTGAAAAGCGAAATCTTTTTTTTAATCCACTCCAAAAAAGGAGATTATCAATTCGATGTGTATATATGTAATTTTTATTTAACTTCTCTCGATGGCCATTACGTGGAACAATCTTTCTCCTGTGGTATTTCAGGACGTATTCGTCTAAGACATACTTTACGCACTTTACAGTTTATTATATAAAATAAAAAGAATGTATGTACGTCCGAATAAGATTAAACAAATTTTAGGCTTAATAATTATCCGTCACATTATACCTCTGATGTAGTACAGCAGCTGCGAATTCAATTTACAACAACATTATTGTTATAAAGTTAATTCCTTACATTCAAATGTTATTTGATAATTCAAGTAAGTAATCCAATCTGCCACTCACATCTAAGGCTGTAAAATATAGAGCAGGAAAAAACACGTTCCATCCTACAAAGAAATTCGGTAATTAAATCCTACAAGCAGAATAAACCCTTTTGGCCAAGTTAACCGTCTAAAATAACCGTCCACTTGAACAGCGAACGCCGTAAAATAACTCAACAGGCAAATCTGATACGCATGCGTCCTTGTTACTGAAACTGTTCCACATTAAAGTTTTCAGTCGCTGGCTCAGACCTGCGTTAAGTGGTGGTGCGATCCGCGCCTTACATCCCACTATTCGTACTTGCTTCCGCTCCGCAGTGACAACTTAACGATGTACTGAACTATGGGTTATTCTATACAATTCGTGTTTCTCATACTGTGTTCAAGTTAGTATCGACGTTTTTATGAAACGAGTCGGCTTTAGTTTTATTCAGTTGCGTGTTCAAAGTTGTTGCGTGTGTAATTTTCCTGTCATCTTAGATTTTGATTACATCATTTTGCTTTTGTCGTGAGTCCTGTAATTTGTATGTCTTTTTATTTTAATGGTAGGTAATAAACAAAAAAAAATATTTAAGTTGCATTGGAATGAAACTTCGGCAGCACATCTAACTTTTATTATATTTTTAGATAGTTGTCATGGATGTTGTACACAATTATAATAAATATATAATTAAAGTAAAAACTATGCTTGCAACCATTTGTATTACTTACATCTTTATATTCATATTTTAGTATAGTTATAATATGTAAATGAACGATAGACATTTGGCTTTTAATCGGACTAACATAACAAAGTTCAAAAGTTCAATTTATGTACAGATATCTGACTTATCGAAATCGTGTATGTACCTATTCGTAATTAGCGCTCATTTTAGAAAATATCGTGTAAAAGTCTGCATAACAGAGGAATGTGAACACAAATATTTGATTGGTGTGATATACTCCAGCAATCTAAATAGGATGAATGGACTGGTTAGGAGGACTAAGACCTAGAACGAGCTCAATTAGGTATAAAGGAGGCCCACGCTCACTAGCGGGACGTACGTGGGCTCGTAATTATGGGAGGAAAACCAGTAATTACTTTTTATTTTATTTTTAGAAGCTTGATTACTTAGTTTATTATTTATACTCTGGCTATTAGTAGTAATCTAATTCATTTGATATACCTTCATAAAATATCTTCAAAATATATTATTATTTTATTTTTTTATTCAAAATATACACATATATAAGGTTGACAATTTGTCCTTTAAAAAATTATACCTGCCGCGTCAATACTATAATAGGAATTACGCACCTGTTCGTTCATAAAAGAAGGTAAATATAATAGGTTAACAATGCGCAATATCCCCTTATACGAAGACTAGGCACGTCCCCACTTAGGGCATCCGATACGCAAACAAATGGGGCGAAAAATGCTGGATAAACACCGAGAGAATTCACTTCCGCAGTGCACGACCAATATAATAATCGAAACGTTTTAATATCCTTGAAAGCCTATATGGGATCGGTATCAAAACAACAATACATTATTCATGAACTATTTGCAAAAACTCGCTAGAACAATATCTTTATCATATTCGTAACATAGGCATATTCTTGATATATTCTCGCAACTTGGATGTTTATTTACGAGATGTATACTCGTACATGTCAGCGGGACTATAATAAGCACATTATGCTAAATATTAAACGAATTTATATGTAATAAAATAGATGTAGCCTCTTTTCAGTACGGCAAAATGCGAGCTGTACTCAGATTTTCGGAGAGAACAATATAATCGGGTAAAATATAGGCTTTATATCAAAATACGCGCAACATTACAAACTATTTAACACCCACATAATTTCATTGCAGATCGTGTGGGTGTCTGTTTACTTAAATTCTGTCGGAATGAACGAATATTATCTCAAGACTTATGAAAAGCAATATTGGCGACAGCGTTTAATTTATTGGCAGGATCAAACTTATATTGATGTAAAAGTTAACGATTATTTATACTGCGAAAATAGCTAAAAATAAAGGAAAATTAAATTAGCAATCTCTTATTTTTGTTTACGTATGTTCCACGGTAACCCCTAAACAACTCATTCGAGTTCGATGAATGAGTCAGCAATCGATGGTCCGCGTAACATAGGTTACACGTTTTATTGTTATTGTATCGAATGGCATGGATAAATGAGTAGACTATACGGAATCAAAAATAGAAAATAGGGCTAAAAATAAAAATGTATACTTAAAAAAATTTAAACCCGGTTAGGGTAAAATATTTTTGGAATCTTTAATCCAATTAGAGATTAAAAAAAGACTAAACCGAAAGGAAGGTAGGGGAAGGACGGGCAAGATTGAAACATATTTACAATACAAAATATACACAAACAATTCGATAAAAATATTTGTTATAATTGACAATTATAATTAATACTTTATACAATACAAAAGGACGCACAAAGCAAAAATGAAACAAAAAAGCTTGCCCTCACTCTGTAGGCAATCTGTATCAGTCCCATATACGTGCCACTGCAAGACACCGGCCTTCTCTATAATCAAGAGTACGATTGAGAGTGGTTAGTTCATTAGTCCACCACGCTGGCCTAGTGCAGTTTGGCAGACTCGTGGGCATGATGGAACATATTAGAATATCCCTATATTTTACAGTGGAAACTTAATAAATTACCAACTTCTGAGTGCTTAAATGTTCACACTTAATACTATAACCAGTCCTTTGTGCTCATAATTAGGAAGTTTTTGGATTTTCGATGTAAAGTTATAGGAATTTCATATTTCTTTGACGCCGAGCTTAATAATTTAATTTTAACTTAAGCTGTCGCAATCTGAAACGTTTCTTTAGCCCAAGAATCTGTATCGGTCCAACTTGTATGTTCGATGACCATCAAAAACAAATACATACTGAAACAAACGCTTCCGTCTTGCCCTCATACTCAATTTTTCATCTTGCGCATATGCCCATTAGTGTTTGTCACAGAACAGTAGAATATGGTTAGAAAGGCATTAGCCGTCAAATTGTATGAAAACCAGCGTCGTCGTTTCCGAAAAATAAAACCTCCACAAATCCAATATAGTAAAGCTTGCAATATTCGATTTAAAGTATCGACAAAATTATGGAAATACGTCTGTTATAGGACCGGAATTTATTTTATGGATCTGCTTAATGATTCCTGATACAGTTATTTATTTATTGTACACTAAGTAAACTTAATAATAGAACATTATATTAAATACTAAAATAGTAGTACAAAAGGCGGTTGTATCGCTCGAGGCAATCTCTTACCGACTACCTTGGGATGCACAAAAAGAGATGGAAAAAAAGTGAATATTTAATTAGTTTGATGTCGATAAACGGAGAATTAATGAGACCAGTGGCGGTACTTCCATACAAGCCCAAAAGCCCGGCTTGCCCTACTTAATACGCATATACTCAATCTTAAAGGAAAAATAGTAACATAAATAAAATACATTCGTTTAATGCAAAACGTCTATCATTTTTAAATTTACCGCGTCGCGGCGTGCCGTAATGGAGCCCCGCGCCTGCGACGGAGCACCCGCGCCCGCAGCGCCACGCCCGGCAACTCGCCAAAGCGAGCGCCGCGGTCTAAAACTAACATAAAAATATTTCATTCAAAATCAGTGCTGGTCCACGCTGACGCAATATATAAAATATTATCTATCTTTTTCTCTCTCGTGTGCTTTTACCTGGCTTTTGGCGTATATTGCCCTCTCAGTCGCACCTATGGGTGAATTCCTACTACCATGACACTACGTACCTATACATATAGCTATTCTATAATGCAATTTGTACCAAGCAAAATGCCCGGCTTCGCGTAGTGAAGTTGTGCACTTGACGCGTCATATTATGATCCAAATTTATGGAAAAATATTTATGTTTTGCTATAAGTTATATTGGATAATATATAAAATAAATTGATATTTTTTGAGACCGTATTATGATGTTTTAAATATGTTTATTAATATATAATTTGGAATTGTACATAATTTAGGACCTGTGGAATGTGGATAGTTTCACGTTTATTATTATGTCTTTCGAGCGGACGATTAACCAGTAATCACAGAACATCTACGTTTAGTTTTCGTTTAATTATAGTATTTTACGTTTATTACGTATAATAATGGGTGAAAATGTGCCTTGTGATGGTTTGAAGTGCGTGCAAGTGTTGATCGGCGAGGAAAAGGTAAATTCATTACATTTCGTTGACGAACAACTACTCGTATCTGGTCCAAAACCTACGCCTGATTTGTTGTGATTTCTCAAAGTACAGAAAACTATATTATGCATTAATATCTTTTCATAATTCCGGTAAACAGCGTATAGAAACCTCTTTACGCGTCAGATACATATGTGATGAGATTTCAAAACATTATGCTCGCGTAGACAGTAATCGTAGTGTTTTTCAGAAATTAGTTGACACTGTTTGCCATTGAGCTCATCAAGAGCTTCCTTTCAGGGCTCATGATGAATCAAAAAATCACATGCATACACAAAAACATAACATGAATGTATTAATAACAATAATTTCTGGCCGCGAAATTAAACACGGCGCCGTACTTGTGCTATTGTAGTGGCTTTTTATTGTTAACTTTATATTGTAATTAATTTACAAAATAATTGCAATGTAAAGTTACGTATGCATGCCCAAAAGTAATTTGACTTACACATTTGTTTTATTCATCTATTTAAAACTAATGATAGGCCATTCAGTATTTTGGCAATATTAAATAGCTGGCTGTGAAAATCGCGCCATCTATTAGATTTTTTCGAAACAACTTATTGTAATAGATTTTTTCATAACGGTGATAAAGACAGTTATTATTTTATTAGTTTTTATCCTAATCTTATATAGATCGTGTGGTAGGTCTAGGACTGCCTCGATGGCGCAAAGTTGAGGTCTCCGATTCGAATCTCGGGTCGTTTTTCTATATATTTTTTTATCGCATAGGCTCGCCCCCTATCGCATGATGAACACGTTCTTCTTTCTTAATACCATTTTGCTCCTGAAGCAATACATATTCTTGCTAAAAAAAATATTGGGCTTGCCCTAGTCCACAACCTTAGGCACGCCACTGAATGAGACTGCAATGTCTAGTATTGAAAATTAATTTTCTTTATATACTATTTTACATATCTATGTACAGAATTTTTCATGATTTTCATTGTGTGTGAAGGATTAACATTTTTATTATTGGAAAGGCACATAAATAATAATCAAATTATGTTTTATAGTATGAAAGTATTTTTTTGTACATTATTTCATACCCATGAGACAGTTTTTCCAGAAGCGTTGCACGTAATTATTTTTGGTTTGTATATTACTTACGATATAGATTTTTTACGGCCTTACGTTTTACGAAAATGAATACTCAACAAATCGTGCTGGATTTTGTAGGAATCTAGTTGTCTCTACCTGTTGCCTTTATTAACTCACTCTTGGAAACCCATAAACGAATGAATTACTATATTATTATAAAGTATATTCAGATACAAACATAGGTTGTTCTCAAGTTGGCGTAGGTATATGACGTTAGAACATAAGGATAGGTCGTCTATGTTATCAAACGTTACTACAATTTTAAATTACTAAAGGATTTAATTAAGTTTTCTTTAAACTTAAAACTGATTTACGAGTATACGAAATCTATAACTGCATAGATATTTTTACTATATACAAGACTACAACACTACGTGACATGTGACAACTTTCGCTATTGACATAACAAAAATGAGTCGTATGAATTGCGCAGGAACTTGGCATTCGCATGCATTGTATGTCTAATTTCCATCTTGCCCTCCCTTACCCTACGTAAAAACAGATCTTCTCACGACTATCAACTTATAAAGCTTTTTATTTTGTTGGATACCATTATTTATTTTCATGCATGTCTTTTGTACGTTTTTCATTAATAATGCATTTTAATTGTAATGTATTCCCAGAGATTATAAATATTAAAGACTTTAATTTAATTAAAAACACAAACCAGTGGAGATACACTCAATCAAGCACAAAAGTGAGCGCGGAATATGACGTAAAATTTGTGTAATTATTGTGTAATACACATGAGTGGCTTATGTGGAACAAAGGCGATCGTTTGACTGAATAATGAATGCGTTAACACCCCGAAACAATCACAATTACGCGTTCATTATTGAATGTAATAACTTTGTATTATAATTGGGTAATATACTATTAATGTAATTCACGTAGGTACTGTTTATGGAAAAGGAGTCAGTTAAAATTGACACTGATATATATCACACAAAATTCAAATTATATATAGCGAAGATGTACAAAAAAAATATTCGGTATCATATCAACTTTTAAATGAAAAGACGTTACTATAGTACACGACAGCTTGAGATGGCAATCGATGTGACATGACGCCCTGCATATAAAAAATAAATAAATTAATTAAAAATAAAAAACAATTTATATCAAATAAATTACAAAATGAATTTTATTATACAACTAATAATAATGCCAGTAGAGCAAAATGAAGTGACTCAGCTTATGCTGATCGGCAACACAGTACCGAGCAGCGCTGATTTTCAGTCACCCCTATCTCCCTATGGTGTTATGCGGGAGACCACATTGGTTCGCTTGAAGACAAAATAAAACCTCTAATACAAAATTTGCTTCAGAAAAACGTAGCATTTAGAAAGTCTTTCACAACAAAAAAAATTATGAAACACCCATAAGCTATATAAACTTACATTATGAACAGTTCCTTCAAAAACTTCCTTCCTCCATCCTTTACTGGTGGTAGGTCTCTCATATGTGAGAGGTCGTCTGGATAGGTACCACCGCAATGTCTATTTCTCCCGCCAAACAGCAAGGTAAATGCACTGTTGTGCTTCGGATTGAAGGATATTGTAGCCAGAGTCACTACTGGACATATTGAGACTTAACATCTTATGTCTTAGGATGGCGAGCGCGGTGGAATGCCAAGCATTACTTTGTAATTCAAGGCGTCGTTAGTTTTTGCTACTGTTGATGAGCGGTCGTATCGCTTACCATCAGGCGAACGGTATGCTCGTCTCGCCATTCATTGGAATAACAAAACGAAATATTTTTCTCGGTAACATACACTGTATAATGCGACGTCATAATCTTAGTGCTGCCCGCGTCCGCATCTATCGCGTTTATCAATTTCGATTTTTACGTATTATATTGTAGCGAATTGAATTGACTGCGATAGCTATTAAAGTTAAAGAAAATTTCAATAATTTATTCTCATTCTTACGGTTCTATAATGTTCATACATTCTATAATAGATTTCTTATATATCTTCCATGTGCAGACATCAGTTACAAATTGTAACATAATCACTACATAGTATAAAACAAAGTCACTTTCTGCTGTCTGTCCCTAAGTTTAGAACTAAGCAACGAATTTTGATGTGGTTTCTTTAATAGATAGAGTGATCCAAGAGGAAGGTTTATGTATATAATACATACATATCATCGTAGAGAAATCTATCTGTACCCGGGCGAAGCTGAGTCGAGCCGCTAGTATGCAATATAACAAAATGTTTAATCTAAAATTAATGAACAATCTATCTATTACTTACAATCAATTGAACTTGAATTAATTATTTTTAAACTGATGTCATTGCGTTGCAAAAAAATATCGATTTAAACTTATTGGATCGTAGATACATTACTAGAAAATTGTCATGTCGACCTGTCGCAAACAGTCATGTCATGCTACATAGTATTAAAAAATCTTATTATAAATATATTTTTCAGAGTACAAAATATAATAACTGAAGCTTTATGCTGCCTACAGGTGTCTAATTAAACGTGTTTGAATAAGCCCAAAAACACTTTGATACATTTACAAACAAAACAGGTTGCACTTAAAAGCATTTAAATATAATGCCCACAAAAGTTATTTACTTAATAAAAGTTTAACGGAAATATTGATTTTCAAAAAGTAATATAGATGCGACATGAAAGTTATTAAATTATTAAAGTGATATGCAGTGCGATTAAATATTTAATTTTATTATAAAAATAGTATATCATTGAATGCCTAAAAGAATTTGTGAAAAAAATTCAATAAATTGTTCCTAGAATTGAACTTGTGGAATCGAGAGGGGATCATAATTCGATTTGAAAACCGATTTTTCATGATATCAAGGCATTGACGCTACATAGGGTAAATCTAATAAGTGCATAATATGTTTCGTATAAGTCATCTATCTTCTATTGGTGTGTGGCCAAATTTCGAAAGATAAAGAAAATGAAAAAAAAATCATGCATTGCATGTCGTATTATCAAGCATTTATAGTCGATACCTAATACTAATAGTAATAAAATGGCCAATATAATCAAATATGAAGCGAGAAAACCTCTTCATAATATTTGGACAACAGTACCCCAAGCAGGAACATTTTGAAGTATCGTATAGTAATAGTATGGTGACAACTATTACTATACTGTTACTACTCAATATCGGTAGCATGAATCGTTTAACCATACTCTCGTGAACTCGATACTATTACGTTACGATAGTGACAGATAACCTAGGGTAATGAACGAATGTTACGGAATGATTCGTGCGGAATTGCCATTCACTACGTGGGTAAATTAATTCATTATCATTATAAAATAACAAACAAATATCAAACATGCATTAATGTCGCGTAGAAAGGTTATGGGAATAAATTAATAAGCAAATAAATATTTATTGCTTTTATTCCGCAATATACAAAAATGACTCCAATTAATTATGCGTTTAGATTTCCGAACGTAGCAATTTTTTTATTTGTCACACATTAGCGGTTTTCACTTATCAATTAATGCAAAACAATAACTCTCATATTATATAGGTTATAGATAAAGATACGTATATATGTTTTATAAAATACCTCTACATTTTTAAGGAGGAGAGCTTTATGAAAGTATTCTCTATATTTTTGCTCGTTAAGTTCCTCGGCAATTATTTTCACATATTATATGCTCACACTTCTCTGTCCTAAGAGCTTGCTCGACTATACATTGAATTAATAAGCTTATAACATAAAATTATCAAGTAGGTACGCAAAACGAAAATCAAAGTTCCGTGTAAATATTTTATTTATAAGTTTTTTTACAGGTTTAGGTTAGGCATGTTTCTAACTACAATAAATTCCAGACTTTCTATAAACTCATACTTTTTCACAAGATTCCCAAGTTCGTTGCTCCGATTCCAAACAGTCCATCGTCTAACAAATAACCTTCATATTTGAGTTAGGTATCACAATAATTGTAACTTCATATCGCATCATCGAATTTCATATTATTAGCGAAATACGGAGTAGATAATTACACACACTAACACTAAGGCATCGGGAAACACTAAGCATAACCGTAATTAACACATTTTTCCTTAATTCGATGTGTAGAAATACAAAAATATACTCTCGATAATGTTCTCACGGTAAAAATGTCGGTGACAAAACAATCGTATTTCTCGATAGTAAATCGGCGATACTATACGTCAAGAATCATTCCTGCTACCACTTTTTATACATTTGTATAGTAAAACTATCGTTATTACCATACTATAGTATCGTAAACGTTTCCCGCTGCCATAATTTAGTTCCAAATACGCTCACAATGGCGCTGTTCAAATTCCCATACAAAATTTTACTATTACTATACTATAGAGCCAAATGTTCCTGCTTGGGGTACAGCATTACAACGGCGTTTTCTACGCCCGAAGTTCACAGACGACTTGTAGTTGGATTGTAACACGGGATTTTAAAGCATTATGACGTTTATCGATGTCAGTCTTCGTGGATATTTAACATTGGTAGAATTCATTAGGTTGCATCATGGTTGCATCCAATATCTCAATTCGATAACATTCGGCGGGCCAATAACCAATAAAAATCTATCATTAAGATTTGGGAAATTAACGAAAGGATCATATACAAAGTATAGTGACTACTAATTAGTGTAACAAGTGGGACACAATATACAAAGCAACTATATAAATACCAAGCAATAATAACGTTGAAAATAACAAACGGCAAATGTTTCATCAAATTCAAACAAGAAATGGCAGCCTAACGGTGGGGATTTGTATCAGAGGGAAATAATTGACGCCCGCAAACAAAGAGACTTGTCTCGTTCCAGTGAAATGAAAAAGGAACATTATTCCACAAATGGAATGTGAATCTGATTCTCTTTTGTTATTAAGTCAGACTCCGTGCGGCCATTAATTCATATCGGTATTCGTCGGACTGTTTTTTGTGGTGTGGCGAATTTTACGTTTGTTTCCATGGTGCCAATTAGCTCTCTCGCTAATTCCTCTACTATTTGACTACGGCTTTTAGGATTAACTTTGAGTGGTTGTAGAGTTAATTTGCTTTGTTAATATTATGGTGGACACTTATTGTGGACAGTAGGTATAATTCTTTTTTTTTTAATTGTAACCACAACGTGTCCGCAAAGCTCCTTATGGTAAGAACAGGTCAATTCAAATGGAGTAACTCTCAGTAATTACGGTAAAGTCTGTACGGGACATAGCTCCATAGGTACATATAGCATGTTTTAATAAAGTGTACGTTACTCGCAACTATGAAGATAATATTATTCAACCACCTGTAACCATCGTTCATTGCTACAAGAGTCTTCTAATGAACTGTGAAGCGGTGTCACTCGTGATCGTGTGAAGCAGCTGCAATTCAAGTAGATGAATTTTATATGTAAGAGATTTTCAATTAATAAAGTTTTCCACGTATTTCATATTTGATAGATTTTTACTCAATTTAATTGCAATTATGTATAAAATTACAGCGTATCGCTTATAGCATCGTATTAAAATTATTAAACATTGATTACAGGCAAACGATGACTGTACAGTGATTACGTTAGGGGGTTTTCCATTATTATTGAATGGAAGTTATTGATAATAAAAAATTGTTGAATATTTTAGGTGTGTTGGTACTTATACCTGGGATATCCAGACTGCAACCGAAAACTAAGCCAGGTGGTAGTTTCACTAACTACAAACACAATGCAACTAAAAATATAGTAAAAAAACAGCGATGATTATTTTAAATTTTTTAAGTTTCATCTTTTTTGGGTGGTAAATACATAGTTTTAGCTTAAATAATAATTTAAACCCGTACGTAAGGGTTGCATTGCGTTATATTATTGGTACAAAAATATATTGTCACTTTCTTTTGTGGCATTGTGTCTGAAGTCAGTACTAAAACTTTCACCTGGCTTCGTTTTCGCAGTCTGGAAATACGCTCAATATTACTGGAAACTTTGGTGACTCGCATGATTAGGTTTTGTGCATAGTCTTGTTTTATGTATACTTATTCCATAACATATTTGGTAAAAAAAAGTTTGCAATGTAATCTCTAACATAAATTGTAAGAGAACCAAGCACTAAAAAAGAAGACCCTTATAGTAGGTATATTTCCTTTTGTTCGGAGTTGCTTAGTTTTTTCATTTTTTACAGCCTTGCTCGAACAGTACAGTGCTTAAACATCGTACTGTTATCTAAAGCCGCATTATATTTCATTATACCAAATATTCACAGTTCTGTTGCTTTATTAAAAAACTTATGTATATTCGTATAAATGAGATGATACAGTCTCAAGGTTGCTTGTCTTTTCATTCAAAAAATGTTTAACTTGTACGTTTCATATGTCATGTTTATTATAATATGAACAAAATTACATAACATGCCTTAATTAAGGAAAATAATACGTAGACATAGAAATTCTTCAAAATTCGTCAGACAGCTGCTTTATAAAAAGTTTTTTTTATATTGCGATAAATGGTGGGCCTAGCATGCCATTGTCCCGATGGCAAGTGATATGACCGCTCATGAATTGTAGAAAAACCAAGTAACACCATAAGATACAAACCAATGCTAAGCACTCCACTGCGCTCGCCATGCTGAGACTTAAGGTGTTACGTCTCATTATGTCCAGCAATGACTCTGGCCGCAATGTCCTTCTAACCCAAACATAACAATGCATGTGCACTGCTGATTGGCGAGAGGAATAGACATTGCGGTGGTACGTACCCAGACGGCCTCTTACATATGAGAGACCTGCCACTAGTGTAAATTTATAGCTAGTTACAGCATGTAAAAATTTAAAAATCATTAAAAGACACAAATAATGGCTGAGGTTCTGGCGACCAACCGATAGCAGAAAATGCTATCACAGATATTTTGTAGCCAAATGATGATGACGACCACCGATATCATCAGCGCGAGAATGTATGTTTAGTGATCGCCCACTCGTCTGCCAAGTTGGACGAGTAGGTATTGGTGTGACCCCCTAAAACGATCCACGGTAATATGCTTAGTCCAGCAGTGGACTTCTTCTGGCTGAAAATGACGATGATGATGACTACTTAAATAAATAATGACTGATGTTGATGACGAATAAATGATGGCTAATTCGTTCCTCTGTAAGGCACCTTCCCTAAAATTGTGACGGAGAAAAGACACAGGTGTGCCCTGGGACTTAAATGCGCGACCGTTGTATCAACAGGTATTTTCGGTCATACCCAATAGGCCAGCAAGCAAATTTATAATGATGATTAATACTAAACCTTTGTTGCAGAATGTGTAGCTGTAAATATAAAGAGGATAGAAGTGCCTGCGCTCGTAAAAACTGGGACTGAATCAGTAATATTAGATTGTGAGTACAACTCTAGCACAGTTTCTGGTCCAGGGTTGGTCATGAAGTGGTTCTTCAATGGATCTTCAGGCTTAGTGTACCAATGGATACCACCGATGCTCCCGCAAGTCATAGGTCTCCTGAAAGGGAAGGTCGACATGAATTTTAGAGTTTCAGGTATTTTTTTTATTGTTTTATATTTTTTTTAGTCACAATTAGCATGCTCGGTTTTGTATTGAAGTGACTGATTTTAAAATTAGTACTAAGCGGGTTAGAAATTTTGTAATCTTTTATTGAAGGTTTTCGTCAATATTATTCTGCCATCGTTGTTATGTTAAGTTTTGTAAGCAAAATCGAATAACCGAATTATCTTATTATTGGCAGCCTCCGTGGCGCAGGTGGTTAGAGGTCGCTATGAAAAGAAGTAAAGAATTTGTTTTGGGTCTGGGTGTTTGTGAACTGAAAAGTCTCTCGTAGTTTCTGATACCCACGACATAAGACACGATCCAAGTGTGGGATCAAGGCTATGCATGTGACTGTTAGGTGCAGTAGTATTTATTTATTAATTACATTTTCTTTGATATAAATACACACCCGGCAGATATAGAGGAATGGATACAATAATAAATTTTATTTAATTTGTTGTGTGTTTGTACAATTGTTTGGTATTGCAAATTTCTCAAGAAAGTAGAGTATGACAAAAATCTATATTTTATTCATTTGAACAATACTAAGCCCCTCACTACAAGAGGAAAATACCTATACATTTTGCTCTTATGAGCGTTGGTGACGAAAATTGAATTTAGCTCAACTTTATTGTTGTTTCTTGGAGAGTTTACAACCTGTAGGATACAAAATAAGGGATTTAACTGCTGCTGAAATCCCAACAACTGTAGTAAGGACGAAAGAAGGTCAAACCTCCAGTTTTGTGAATGGCACTTCGGTATGTCCATTTGGTAGAGCCACAAAATTTTATGTTATACTATAGATACAATGAATCCAGAGGTGACAATGAGGCTATTAAGCCTTGGATGACCGTTTTATAAAGTTGGACACTTTTAGAACAATCAAAATGATCTATAAGAAAACTGTAATCGTATCGGTCGCCGTAAAGTGAGTAGCGAGTTAAACGATGCTGATCGAACGTTTGTTCCACATGGAGTTCTGAATCACGAGGTCAGTCGTCAGGTTAACGGTGGTTCGCCGACAGCGGTATTGGATGGATGAGTGGACTTAAGTTTTAGAGGTCTTTATTGATTAGATGAAATATTGCTGGTTCCATATGGTCGATATGTCAAAGAGTATACCAAAATTGAAAAAATATATTGAATAATATATTATTTAGTTTTGACTCCGTTATTGCGTTATAAGGCGTGTGTCTGGTAGATTCCACGGAGTTGGTCTTTATTAAAAATGGATCTTCGATTGCACACTGAGACGTCATGAAAGTTTTAAGAGCCCATGCAATGCGTTTCGATTAATTTAAAGACAATAATTTTGTATGTTTCTTAAAAAATGAAACGTAAAGAAAGGGAAAGAAGTCAATAATATACGCCTTAGTCAAAAAGGGACAAAATCTGCACCGATTATTTATTAGTGGCATCATTGGAAGCTTTTAAATCATATGTGTGAACACATTAGAATCCGTAGCAGAAGTAGCCACCAGTAGGTCTTTAATTTTTTTCGCAACTGTTACAAATACAAGATCACTATTAACCAACAAAAATACGTATATGACATTTTTAGGAATTATTTTTGTTATTACGAATTAAAAGGATTTGAATTATTTTTTATGTTAAATTTATTGTTTGACGATGATGCAAAAAAAAAATTAATACGTGGCATATTTATCCCTCATCACAAAACAGTCATAATTTAACTCGTGTTCCCCTAATTCGCTCGCGTGAGTTGTAGCATTGCAATAGATAGGTCATCATGATGAACATCAATATGTTTTTGTTTCCAACAGAATATAGGTAGTCCAAGAACGAGAAACGAGGGGAGAAAAACGGCCTCGCTTCAATCGTCATGACTGTACCAGCCGAGTTGTTATTTTTATAGGCCAGATTACCATCTGCTCATTGTTGCCTAGGATTTGCCTAGTTTTACGAGCAGCTACTTTACTTTTATAGTTACAGGCAGTGTCTTATGGTTTTTATGACCTAACTTAGTTTGTATGTATACATTGTACGTAACAATTACACTTGTTAGTGGACTAGCGAATTAAAACTTTTAAGTGTTATCCCTCTCGAACAAACTTTGATTAAGACAGTAAAATGCAGAAATAAAAATAAATACATACTATTATGTACCAGAAGACTTTTAATTAAAAAATTGCACAAATTCTACATCATCCGATGTCAAAATTATGTTGAAGTATTAAAAATAATTAATCGTTTACAGAGGAACCATTACAAGCGTACAGAGCCATAAAAATACTGAGACCAAGTACGGACCTAAGTGGCAACTACACGTGTGTTGTGTCAACTTTTATGGAGGAGGACCGACAAACAAGGTCCATGCTTGTTTACAGTAAGGATATTAATATTTTCTTTTATACACCCATAAAAGTAACGACAATATCGCAATATAGATGAATGCCTCAGATATCTTAAAGTTTCAGCGCTTGAAATCAATATAACGCTATCCATTTCTAATAATAACTCACATCAGTGTTTTAAAAACTACATTAACTGAAAAAAGAAACTTGAAAGTCCATATTTCCGTGGAAACATTTCCATTTGAAAAGCGGAAATTTCGGTGGAGCACTATTCTTTACGAGCAAAAAGACGAAAACGAAACCTAGTTTTTAAATAAATCCGCATGACCTCATTACCTTAAACAATTTATTTTACGTCCCCAGCAACCGGAAAAAGCTTTTATTTCATTCAAGAGAAAAGATACGTGTTCCTGGTGACCCTCATATGTGTCGCTGAAGATGTGTATCCGAAGCCCGTGATGATAATATCCGCACGGGGGTGAGTGCGCTGCCAAAACTTTTGTTATAAACGACCAACAGTTGTAACTGGAATTTCACTATTTGCACCACGTCGAATATATTATTAGTCGACTCGACATTAATGTAGGGATTCGCTTTTGTCAAGCCATGTCTTTTTGTGCTTCTATACAATTATCTGGAACTATTTTATTTATTTATTTTTGTTATTGCTCTGAGTAATGTATTTGTGAATAATGAAACCTTGTTTGATGTTCATCTTTTTATCTGTTTACAATCCGGCGTGGTGGATTAAATCCTTGATACGTAATTTCGTAGGGGCCTTGTTCTCAGCAATGGAAAGTGTATAAGTGTGTAAGCACACGTACATTCTAGCATTAAACAGTACCTGTACCTACATATTCTGAACTAACAGGAAAATATGAAGGTGTGAATTCCATAGATACTTCATGATGAAAAGCACGTTGAACAGCCGCCGTGGTATCATTCACACCGGTTCTGTGAATACAATCTGCAATACAGGGAAAAAAGGAAGTCCTGTATTCCCCTATTCCGCTTATTATTGTTTTATTGCAGCAAGCCGCTAAAGCAAGCAGTGACGGAGATGACAATGAATTCCTGGGGCTTGTACACTGTGGAAACAAAGGCGGTGGTGCACGACGATGACGTCATCAGCCCCTGGGAAGAGTTCTTGTGTACGCTCAGTTTACCTCCCGCCAACTACACTGAAAACAGAACTACAGTGTATTATCCCGGTAAGTGAAATCATTTTTAAAGGAGCCTGCATTTTGCGATAAAATCTTAATGGAACAGTCAAGTGAAGTCACGTCAAATGCCTGTGCCGTACTGCTCGCCTTTCCCAGGGCGCGACAGCTCGTAATTACCTGTTTAAAGAAATAGCAGGCTGGAATCGAGGTGTACTACAAAAAAGGGTGTGCGCCTCGCCTGCCAATGTGAATGGGCTCGCTCAATGTGCGGCTTTATTTCCAAAATTATTTTGTATTGTCACGTCAGAGAAGAGAAAAATACACTGTAATGGGATGGACAACTATTTGTTATAAAAATAACTGATCCCTCTGTCTGAATATTTGTCTTCTTGTTCTGGATATAATACTTTCGGCGTATTAAAAATTTGATACAAATGATACAAAAAAGCAACGTATTAAAAAATCTGTCGAATGGAAAGCTATAATCGTACGTCATTACTCGGTGCTCTATTTGAACATTATTTCAGTTCCCACCAGGTGCAGCTTACTCGCTTCACCGAGCCAATGTATAAGAGTAAAACACATAAAAATTTCGACTAGTGCCTTATTTGTATAAACAAAATCCCACAGCTTAACATATCACCCGATTAAAACTACTATGACGCTATTGGAATTAGACGTAAACAATATACCTAGTGCATTCTAGGTATGTCAGAGTTATTAGAATTTAAGCTAATTCCGACCTATTGTAGTGAACATGAATTCATATAAAATAGAACACAATATCATGTAAATTATAACCGAAATACAGAATAATTTTAGATATTTCGAACGAAATTCAGAGATATTACGAAATACAGCAACAATATTCTAGTTAGTTGTGCTATTTCATTGAGCTTTTGTACATTTAAAGGAATTAGGTCTTAATTAACTATGATAATATAATGTGAGTATGAACGTATAACTAACAAAGGGTCTGACAAGTCTAGATAGTCTATTTTATTACAGTTTCAAAAAGTTCTAATGAAACCCTTATGATGTGATAACACTGCGTCCAGCTGTCCGCGCGGCTCTCAGAGGCTTCAAACTTCTAAACTAAATAATATAATAACGTGAAACTATCTTGTACTTTGTTGACCTGGTGCTATCATCCTATGAATGAGAGGGTAGAGGATGGAGTACTTCTGAAGTGGTAGAAATAATTCAGCGTAAAAAAAATCAGCGCAGTTGGTTAAGTAGCTAGTTGCAAACGAGATGTCGCGAGCTTGAATTGAATACGGGAATATTGAGTCAAGAAATTGTTTCGGATCTGTGTCGGATTCCAAAAATCTTACTAAATTGTTGATGCCTATAACAGAGAAATTGTGTTGTGATCTAGGTTGCGAATTACGTGTGTGACTTTTGAATGTATTTATTTTTGTAGTCATTTTTTTCTCTACCTTCTTTGAGAAACTTTATTTAATTTTAACTTTATTTTCAATTTTATTAATAAGGTTAGGAAATTCTCACATGAAATTAGTATACACAATAAATAGTTAAATATTTCAAGAGACCGCAGAAGTATTTTCTTTTAGAAAACGAATTATGAAAAGTTGTTCGTACAACTTATTTAGATAAATAATTAAGCATTTAGTTGGTTTCATTGTGGTTCATGGTTCGTGGAATCTCAAGGCATAGTTATTGTATCAAGGTAACATTATGAGGAATAATTCAGGGTAATGGCTATTTGAATTTTCAGGTCTGATGCCGACCGTTCATATTGCAGCTATTGAGACTGAAAAATCGCAACAACGACACACTAATAGTAAGTAGTTCTGTATTCTGTATCAGCCCATATACATCCCACTGCAGGGCACGGGCCTACTCAACAATCGAGAGTACGATTAAACCTAGACTAGTGGTTAGGCCATATAGTCCTAACCACTAGTCTAGTAAGTAGTAGTTGTTATAAATTTATTTTATATTTTAATTACACTATCTGTCCCGGCTTAGACATTCGTGATGATTTCAAACGAATCAATAGCGATTTGTTAGAATTTTCATGGCATGTAAAGTCCGCCAATCAGCGATAGACCATCGTGGTGGAACATATGGCCTAAACCACTCTCAATCGTACTCTCGTTTATAGAGGAGGCCCATGCCCTGCACTGGGACGTAGATGGGCTCATATAGATTCCAATATATGGATGCATTATAATAAAATTGTACTGTAAATATAGGCTAAGCTATTTTTTGTGGTGTATTTTTTTTCATTTTGTGTTGTGCAATAAATTGAAAAAAATAAATAAAATAATTCTTGTTGGGCAATGTTTCAATTTATTTTTTTGAGATATTGTATGTACATGCATCCATGTTTTTACAAGCAAAAGAACAATGGCAACTGTCCATACATTATTTTTATTGAAATTAAAATTAAACGTCTTAAGATGAAAAAAATCTCGTTAGCCTGAGGATTAATTTCTAATTCAACTAGTGTAATAATTGTTGTTAAAGAAACAGGGGAAAAATTGATATTCACATCAGAATTTTTGTGTTTATATACCTACGTCAAACTACGAGTAAAATGGCTGACCGTGCTATGAAGTATTGTATTGCGAGGAATATCATTTTCTAGTAAATTAAAAACGTAATAATACACCTGTTCTGTTAGTGGCTTGTGTTATTATTTATATTGGCTTAAAAATATATATTTACATTTATCATTAATTAGAGTTGATCTGCCGCAGTCTCAGTTGACAGTTACCTTCAAGTCTCAACATATTTATTATGAATAAATCTAACCATTAAAACAAGATCGGTGATCATAACAAACATAGCATATCACACACAGAAAATATAAAAGTCCGTAAGAAGGCATGGATCATACAACGCAATATCAGGTTCCTTATTTCTCAATTATTTTTGACTTCGTCCGGTTTAAATATTTATCAACAATTCATGGAACAGCAACGTCAAAAGTCTATCTTTTTTTTTACAAAATTATCTTTGTCAATAGTAGGCAGAGAATACCCTGTCTACAATGTCAATCGACTATTTGCTTTAATTATGAATCTTCTAACCAGACTCATTTCATATTCTGAATTTACTTCTTTTTTTAGGACAGATACAATATTATGTTTAGTAACTATTAAAACAAATAAAATATCAATTCAGCATAATTATTTACAAAATTAAAATAACTGACGAATTGCACGAGTTTGCGAATATTATATTGAAGAAAAAAGTTATCTCAAATATAATTACTTTGCTAGATGGCAAACTATTTTAGTCGAATAAATATAAAATGACAGCAGTCACACCACTAAGCCAATAATAGTTTATAAATCCGGAATTACTCAAATGACTTTCCATTTAAAAGGTTTTTTTTTCACCCGCTTTGTATAATTCATATCATTATTTGATAAATTGTACAATAATATTGGAAATCGTTTTGTATATATGCCACTTAAAGACGCTCAAATTAAGATCAATCAAAAAATCGCCATTGTTCTTTAGTTTATAATATTTTATCACTACTATATTTTTCAATACTCGATATGTTTTAATCCATTAAAATGTTCAAATAAAAGTAACGTTCATATATAAAACAAAATATTAAAATCATGCAATGCAAAAAAGCCGACGAGATTGAACGATTAAATAAAATTCTATTTACCGCATAGGTACCTATAATATAAAAAGTATTATCTACCATCTAGATGCGAAGCTTTAGTGATGTCGAATAAAATATCTCGATAAAATCAAAAGAAAATATAGTGAGATAAAATTGGATCAAGCTAACAATTGTACGTTCTTTGTGAGGTTTCTTATAAAGTTTGTTTATTTTTTTCAGGGAGTCCAATCACGCTATCCTGCTGTAACACGTTCGCGGTTTACACTCTAGTCTTATTCATAAAGTAGATTTTATAATGAACTCGGCGAGACGTTGTAAATAAATAATTTCATATTTCAAATATTTCAAATACAACCTACCCATAAATAATCGTATTTTTATATTTTTACATAACGAATTATTAAATGTGTCCCGTTAGTGACAGTTGGTGTGTTAATTATGTTGATATTAGATAATTTATAAATGAGAATATGTTTCCTCGAATTGTATTGTAAAACCCATTTTTATACAAATAAACGATTAAAACTATAAGAATTATTATTATTTATGTGTTACATACAATAATTACTCCAATATTAATTAATTGCTACTAAATGTCAGCGTTATCATTTTTAGACGCAGTAAGTCCATTGTAAACAGTAGGCCACTCGAAAGAGCCTAACACTATTGTATATAATAATATTTGTATTATATTTCAGTATTCTGTATCTTCTCGTAATTAATTAATACAACGTTAAGAAATATGCAAATTATATTTTCGGAAATAGCTTATGAAAATTGACACAAAAACGGGGGAAAGTGTCGTTGTAACCATATATATTAAACAATAATTATATAACAACAACCACAGCAATTTATTGGATAATATTTTATATTGATTTATGAGAAAGATATTAAATTATAGTTGCTAATAACTTGTTTCTAAAAAATTAGAAATCCGTGGGTACTACGAGGTTGACTATTACAACTTTCTTAAACATAAAATTTAAAATTCTGCTTGAGCGTGGGAAGGGTTTGCCTTGAGGGACTATCCACAGGAGTAAGGTAACACGACGAAATATATTATTAAATATTTCTCTTATGTAAATCAGTGCGTTCCAGAAGTTGAAAAACTTATTAATGATTCAGTACACTCAAATGCGCAAACTGACGCAAGCTTATTAACATTCTTGTGTTGTTTCCCATACATTATCCAAGATCATTTGCAGTTAACATGTACCAGGCGTATAGAAGGCTTTCTCGCCTGAGCCTGGTTTGTTATCGGTTTTTTTATGTGTACATCGTTTCAAGAACTGTAATGGAGCAGTGACAGTAAGTGCGAAGTTCCCAGTTCTCTGTATCTTTGGCGATAAGTTCCTAATTGTCGTTCGTTCTGTGAGGCGAGCTCCTCCGTTGATCACGTACGACTGGCACGTGTATGGAAACCTACTATACGTAATGCCTTTGACGCGGGACCGACTTTATCGTACACTTTCAGGCCTTTCAGTCTGTCACAGATCATAACAATAAAATGTATCACACGCTTCACTGTATGTAAAATTTTATACGGTATGTTTTTATTATTACGTTAAAGTATGTCTTTTTATTTGTGTGTGATATGAAAAAAGAGCCTTGTTGCTTCTGCTAGATTGTAAGTTAAATAAGTTTATGTGATGTGTACCATTTATTTTTTATTCGTAAATAAAATTCATGTTTTTAATGTAATTCATTATGAAACAATGAGAAAATCCTTTTGTTGCACTGAGTGAGATGTTTACAAAAGGTCTAAAACTCTGCAGCGATGGGGCTCAAAGTATAAATAACTAAATAAGGGCGAAGTTTAACTGGAGTTAACTTTTCGCCGAGAGTCGCGCTGATTACTTTACAGATGTTAGGATCAGTTTCAAGTTGGAACGAGCTTAGAGTGTAAGTGTAGACGCCGCCCGTGCGTTCTGTGTCGCTCTTGTAATGCTTTTAACATTTTCTAATACTCTGCCGTATTACATTTACCAACTTGTGGAGTATCTACTTACTTTACTTTACCTACTTTTATCTGCTAAGAGGTGGGCAAAGGGGGAATAATTCCAATCGCATTTACATGCCAAGTGCATCCTGTGATTAGGAATACCTTTTCACCAAACATGCATATGCTATCTCGTATTTTTTGTAAAAAGAGAAAATATTTTGACACTCTTTTAAATTTAAAAGTTAAAAGTTATTTACTAAAGTACTGTCTGCTGTGCTCAAGTTTGATTTTATCTCGATAGCACTCTATTTACTATTAGGTGCAGTGGGGTTTCAAATTTTAATATAAATATTTTTTAACAAGCCACAATACAATATAAGTATTATTGAATAGTCAATATATGTATTGATATAGCCAATACACGCAAAGATTTTTCCATCGGACACGTTATTGATCCATTTTGTTTCACATCATGCAGTAGATTTCCAACATGTTATAAATTTCGTTTGTTTCACGACACATCATTTTAGTTATCAGTTTTTATCTTAATTTAATTATAATCTATGAATTTTTGGAAGCGGCATCCTGCGGGCATTTAATCGCATTTTTCCAGCCAACCATGTCAAACTTTATCGGATATTTTTTGCGGGTATACCTAAACAGCCATACCTTGCTGGACAATGCAATATACTAATAAATAATTAGGCTATACTGTGCTAGATGCAGTGCAATTATCCCCATATGTAGGCACGTTTGATTGTATAAGCAAACTCCATTGAGAATGCTTAGTAGGTAGATATTGGCTTTATCTCTGTGCGACCTCGATGACCCGGCGTTGTGAGCGCACGGCTCCACTATCTCTGTGCACTTAACTACACCGACACCGTTTGCTTTTCATTATAGGAAACTGTGCAGTGCTTAACGAATATAAATGTCCTTTATTTAGAACAAAAAATTAAATATGCCGTTAGTTTAATAAGAATTTGCTGAGACTGAAGATGATAATGATAAGCAAATTGGCTCAAATTGTTAAAATATATTTAAGTAAGAACTGAATTTTATAAATGTAAATATTATGAAAGTATCATCATCATCAGTTCATACTGTTGTCTACTAATGGACATGGGGCCTCCTCCAAATTGCGCCATTTCACCCTGTCTTCAGCTTGTCGCATCCAGCATCTGCCTGCAACATTTCGCAAATCCTCACTCAATATACTCAGTATATCGTTCAATAATTGCAAGAAATAGGTTTTGTTCTGTAGTAGCCAGTGGGGCACGACTGACTCCATAATTTAAATTTAGAAATAACTTACTGAAATTAACTATCCAGTATCCAGATTGTATAAATAAGTAACAATCATAGCTTAAAACTGAAAATAATAAATCGAAATTAAAAATTTCTTATTATGGTAATATTCCACACGTAGCGACTACTATGCAAACATGTACTAACATACGCAAATAAACTTAACTCCAAACATCATACCGAGGACTCGCACAATGTTCGTGAATTAATTAAATTCATGTACACGACTAACCTAACTAGTTATAAAAAGCTTCTTATTAAATCAAAGCAAGAACTTTCTAACGGCTCACATGAACATTTTTAATTAAATCCTCCATTCCTAACTAGTTCATTACTACTGCTTGCGTCACCTTCTTAACAACTGTAGACACTTTTTGTATCCATCCTGTGACACTATGGTCGCTTTTTTCGATCACAAGCAAGAGATAGTTGCTACAATGGTGTCATATTTGTTACAAGTCTGTAATATTAAAACCGATTATTTAGTGTAAAAAATTATCAAAAAATATAAAATTACACACATAGTCTTCAACGCACAGCTTGAACCCATATTGTCTTGTTGATACAATGAGACATCAAGATTCGCGGACTAGTTATCAGGCACTTCGACAGATTTTTTTTCTTAAAACAACAAGGCCCGAAAGAAATAGCGATAATAACACGGGATGAACGTAACAAATGAATTTGTGAAAAAAATGATATCTACATTGAAAAGTAGTCTGAGATTGAAAAGCTGTATGAAGGACATACGTCATTAGGGCCGAAAACATACAACTGAAACGCCACGCCACCTGACCTGACGCGACACGTGTTGAATCAAATCAAATTGTAGTATTTTCTATGACCAGAACCACACTATAAACACGCCACGCAACGTAGCATCGTGTGTTCATAGTGTGGAACTTCGCCTTTAATCCCCCTTTTACCTCAGTTGCGTTCGCAACGCTGACCATCATTTGGCTATAGCGAATCGATGCTGCAAAAATGCCCCTAAGGTAAATTTTCGCCGTTTTTTCTACTTTTACCGTTTTTACTCCGTTTATTTTTATTATGGTACTTATGTTTAATCTTGCATGACATGTGTCAGCAAAATATACTAACTATTTATCGATTTTTTTATATCTATACTAATATTATATAGCTGCAGAGTTTGTTTGTTTTTTTTGAACGCGCTAATCTCTGGAACTACTGGTCCGATTTGAATGATTCTTTCAGTGTTGGGTAGTTCATTTATCGGGGAAGGCTATAGGCTATATATCATCACGCTATGATCTATATATATATATAAAGCAGTAGTGATATTTCTAGCAAATACGAGGGAATTTTGTTCGCATTGAATTAAACATTTTGACCGCCATTTTAAAACGTGTATGCACCCGGGCGGTGCCGGGCCCAACTGCTAGTGTGTCGTAATAGGGAAATTTTAATGTACAAATATATTTGTGATTTTTCGAAGCTTATTTTATATATTTCAAGGAATTATGTCATCAAGGAAGAATAATACAAAGAAAAATTAAGGCACAAAACCAACAAAGATACTAAAGATACTTGAAAATAAAACAAGAAGAAAAAATAACCATTTCTTTTTAGAAATGTTAATTTTTGTCGCTCATCAATAAAAAAATATTTTGTTTGTGATAATTTAATAACAAGAGCTATAAGACTGACTAAAAATAAAGATATTGGTGCATGAAAGCAATTTTTTGTTTTTGTTTACATCCAACCATGGTGGTGCAGATGATAATTCCGCTGTTTTTATTTGGACATTTTTCTAAAAATAAGTAATGGCAGTTGCAATCAAGTTGGCGTTACTGGATAGCCAAAAGACAAATATACCATGTGTAGTAAATAAGTATTTTGTGATGGAATTATGTCTGTGAGGTAAGAATAGGAATATGATTTATTACCTACCTGAAATTATTTATAGGTTCAATAAATTGTAAGTTGCTAAATTATAATTTGAATTAACAAAAGTTTACAAAAAAGCTGTTCTTTAATGTATTAATTTCTGTAAGACACCCAACACCTCTCACACTAGGCAAGGCCTATCACGTGAGATGTCTTTGATTTAGTTAGTTGTCGCCATTAATACAATAAACAAAAGTGTAATCATATCTACTAAGAATAGACTAAGTACTAAGAATAAATATACATTAATAAATAATGAAAATCGTTACGTTCATCTCTATATGGCCAACACCTCAGGCCAACACCAATATTTGCCTCCATGCTATCGAAACCTCGGCCTTCCTTTAATAACCACCAGCAACCGCAGTTGCGAATTGTCAAAATAATAGACATTGTGTAGGTATTTTATTTAAGGGCACTTTACCTCGTTATTGTTTATACATCGTCATTTATATTCGCCAATCGATTGGGTTACGTGAAACAAACAAGAAACTGAAGACGTCGCATTACTAGGCAATGTTAATCATTCGCTGACCGTTGTATTTTAATTTTTAAACTCATACTGTGCAAAAATCCAAGTAAGTTGAGAAACAACCGGCTGCGGACTCAATCCTCAGATTGACATAAATGTTAGGTTAATCAGTGTTCCTAATTATGAAGGTTCTGTGTTTTGTGAGACCACTAAGTCCAGTGGAATGTCTGATGCCCACGAGAGAACAAACATATTTTCAGTGTGGAATTCAGACTGTGTGTGGCTTTTTTTTTGTTTATGTTATAGAGGGCAAACGAGCACGCGGTTCACCTGATGCTACAAAGAAAGGTCATCAGCGGCACCAATTTCGGGTAGTTTTAGGTGGAAAACGGTAAGTCGTTGATTGTTTTTTTTATTGCTATGAATGGCGAGACTAGCATGCCGTTCGCCTGATGGTAAGCAATACGAACGCTCATGAACAATAGCAAGACCAAACCAACCTTGAATTACAAAGCAATGCTTGGCATTCACTGCGCTAGCCATCCTGAGACATAAGATTGTAGCTTCTTACACATCAAAAAACAAGATTAAATATACAAAAAATGCACTCAATTGTCAGAAACTTAGTTCTGACCTACACTGAGATATGTCTTGTGTATAAGTATAAACACATACACACATGTTTATAAGTCCATACACGAAAACCTACAAAAATACTTGTGGATACACTAACATTGATTTTAGTGCAGGTTTCGAACTCGCGGCCTCTCATTTTACAGCCGCTTAATAACTGCCACAGAGGCTGTCAAATTGAATAATAACCCCAAGCTACCCATTTCTTAGTCTCTTTGCCGCAGTGCCCTATTTCTAGCCTTGGTGACAAGAGTACCTAGGTACGGTGGTAATTAATGACATAAGTCTGACGAGAAATAAAGAGCTCCATTATTAGTATTGATTAAGCACACTATTGTCATTTCCGCTAAGCCAAACTACATTTCAGTGCTAATAACTCGATTCTAGACGTTCAATAATCTAAATTGAAACGTGATTGGTGGTAGTGATTGACCGGATGTTGTCATGTGCTTAGGAATAATAGCCGCCTACGTGTAACAAGGGTGTCATTGGAACTAAGTATTCAAGCGATTTTATGAACAATGGACGAGGTACTGATTTCTTAAGGTTGCTATTGCTGTGGGAAATAATTTTAGATCTCAGTCTTTACCACTTTAATATATGGTCTTACAATTAAGGACTAAATTAATCCACATTTTCGTACAACCGTGGATTTTTAAATAATATACAAAGAGAAAAGTTCAAAAAGAACGTTTATAATTATTACTTACATAATTGAATGTGTATACAGTATAGGCAAGAAATCTAAGGGCCGTGGAAGATACGCCCATCGCATGCGTTGCTTTTGGGATTTTAATTACTAAGAGGCGTTTTCGCGAGGGGTCGAACGGTTTCTATGGGTGAATTTTACAAAAACAATGATTTGGCAATTTATAGCTGGGATATTTTTTTAAGATTTTAATTTGCATAATTTAATGGTGCGCTAAGCCTGTGTTTTTTTTAGAAACGATTTCTAAAATTGGAACATACCTATTGAAAACTGGATTAACCCAAATCCGGGCAACGAAGATCAAGGTGACATTTGGATGACTCTTTAAGGTTCTAAAATCTCAAAGTTCATATTATAGTACTTAAAAATAAGGATAGAATCGGCTGTTTATATAACACAAACAAATAATATACTTTCTTTTGAGACGCCTTGTATGTGATTTTTTGTTAGTTGCAAAGGAATAATAATACGTTTCGTGTGTTCAGTGTTACACTTCCTAATTTTGTATAGGCCTATAAATACAACTAGTTTGTTGTTCAACACAATTATTCAAAAAGGCTAATTTGTCTAGACATTATCGAATTAACTTTGTGCAAATTTAGATTGTCTCAAGTGTTTCAAGGCGATGTATGTGATATTAAGCCAAGACACGACGTGACAGTCTGTCCAAAAAGTTGTTTATCGTTTGTTAAATTTCAAGAATTGAATATTTATGTCTTTTACCGCCAACTTTGCTTTCGTCCCGCGAAGTGTCTAGTCCCGCTTCTCTGTTCAAAAATTTACATTTCTATTATTGCTATACATTTTTAATGCACAAGTTTAATACTCTTTGCCTTCAGTGTCTGTTTTATTGAAACAATGACGGGCAGATGCTATTGGTTGTTTGTTATTCTGTTTAGTATCTACCCATCCTTTATGTACCTACATATATCTTAGAGTATTTATAATATCAAGGGAGCGCTGTCATACGTTTGCGTCTTGAAAAACGTAGATATTTTCTTGTTCGTAATGTTGGTAGTAGCCTCCGATATTATTGAAAATAGAATTAATTATTTAGCAATAAATGGACATAAATTCCTTTGATAACTGAAAGTTTATTCAACTATTATTCTTTAAAATGAGTTTGAGTGGAATTAAATAGGCCTAAACTTTTCTTTTCCAAGTAATTCGTGCATGTCAAATATGAGCCGATAGTAGGGCAGAAAAAGGTGGCCCGATACCACCATTTTATTTATTTATTTAAATGCTTTATTGTACACTAAGTTAACTTAATTACAGAACATTATATTATTACATAGTGGTAAAAAAGGCGGTCGTATCGCTCGAGGCAATCTCTTACCGACTACCTTGGGATGGACAGTAAGAGATGGAAAAAAAGAGAGGGCAGTCAATAGTGTACCAAATAAGATAAAGATTGACTAAAGAAAAAAGAAATTAAATAAAATCATATACGCGAAAAAAAACGTGACATACGAATATAATTAAAAATTAACAAACATAACATATACTAGATACATAAATAAACCATTTACCTACGTATTTTATCTACTTTTTTGAAGTACCAACGCTCCCTCTATATTATAAATTCTCTAAGATATATCTGTACTAAAGGAGATCTAAATCTGAAGTTTAAAAGTGGTTTATTTTAATCGAAACTCTTAAAGCTGGGTGATCGATGAGCTAGCAAATTTTTTTTATTTATAAAAGAATAATACTGTTAAACACATGGTTGAAAATATTCAGATTTACACATTATAAGCCTAAGTAAAACCCCGTCTGAAATACTTAATCATGACGTGAGGATGAAGAATGCAATATGAGTTAAGACAAAATCATGTCATAGCCACATTTAAATGTAGGTATGGTATGACTATAATTAAAATAATTTGCTTTATAAATGCACCTCTTGCATAATAAAACGCTATTTTCCAGCAACAGTTTAAACTACGTTTTATTTCTATTACTTTAATAAAAGTTAATTTTGCTGATGGTCTTCACATCATCCCGGCAAACGACCACCATACATAGTGGTTATAATGACCTGTCATAGAGACCTATATAAGGTTATCAGATTCATCCTGAACGTTCTATCCAAATACAATGATAAATAAAGTGCTTGGTGGCGTGTAGGTAAACGGATAAGACACGGCTGCCAACATGTTCACAGTGGTTGCGGGTATGAATCCCAGGGCACACCTCTGACTTTTCGGAGTCTTGTGTATATTAATGGTCAATCAAAACGCACTACATCGGTGAAAGAAAACATCGTGAGGAAACCTTCATACCATAGCGATTTCTATGGTATGTAAAGTCCGCCAACTCGGACTCGGCCAGGGAGGTGGACTATATGGTCTAACCACTCTCAATGGCATTCTCGATTGAAGAGGAGGCCCGTTCCCTGCAGTGGGACGTAGATGGGCTGATACAGATTACAAATAAATTTTATTGTACACAAAAATAATAAAAATAAACAATATACTAAAAAGTACAAATGACTGTCTTATCGCTTTAAAGCAATTTCTTAGAGACAATAACGGGATATTTTATTTTTATAAATTAATAATAATGTAACATACTATTAAATTGCCACGATTGCCACTAGACCTATTGACATAGTACGATAAATCAAGTTTCAAAATTGGTAGTTCGCTTTATTAAGTTTATGAACCTTGTAAATGTTGTAGAGTAGGAAGTTAACTTCCGTTTTAGTATTAATGACTGCTCTCACGACAATCTATTTTGCCTCTAGAACGTCGCTGGCACAGCGTTTAAACTTTGCTGTTTTGAAAGGTGTATGTAGTGCATATGAGACCTTGTGCCTTGTAAACTTAATTATAATTAGGAAACTTATACGTAGAGAGGATGGATAAAAGTAAGGGAACAATCAGGGGGCGAGTGTGAATCTGTGGGTATATGCAATAGGGTAAGTAATGTCTCGTAGCATAGGAAATAATATTATCAATGGTGTAAAATATTACATTAAGCAATTAATAATATGTACAATAAATAATAAGATATTATGTTGCCGAAAATAAAGGATCGAATGGCGTTTGTCTTGCACGACAATCCTTATATATCATTAATGTGACCGAGAGCGCCGAAAAATCTCGAAGACCGTAGATATGACCGCAGGCGTGGAGTCCAGTTTGGCTGTCGGTTCGAGGCGCGATAAATTCAATTCGCCACAAATCGATGATTCGGTAAAGTTCGAATTCATTGAGCCTGCCTCAGCCTATGATACTTTAATCAAGGCTCAGGTGAAATTACCTTGAATGAAAGTATGAGTACGTGCGTGGTGGCCTGTTGATAATGGATCAGAAGCGGCTGCCAACATGTTCACGGTGGTCGCGGGTTCAAATCCCAGGACACACCTCCGACTTTTCGGAGTCATGTGTGAATTGATAATTAATCAATTACCACGTACTATAACGGTGAAGGAAAACATCATGAGGAAACCTGTATACCATGGCGATTTGTGAAATTTCTATGGTGTGTAAAGCCCGCGAACCCGCACTAAGCCAAATGTGGTGGACTATACCGGGTATCTCAAGACTGCTACCGAAATCGAAGCCGGGTGGTAGTTTTAGTGACTACAAAGTCAAAGCAACTAAACATTTTGCAAAGAAACGCGATAATTTTTTTTACGATTTTTTAAATATCGTCATTTTTGGGTGGTAAATCCATAGTTTTTGCTAAAATAATAATTTAAACTCTTTTATACCTTAAAGTCTTTAAAAATAAAAGGGTATACACTATTATTTCAGGAAAAAAATGTATTTACCACAAATACGATCATATAAAAAAGTAACAAAAAAAATCGCTTTTTTCTCCAAAATTTTCTATTGCATTGTGTCTGAAGTCGCTTAAACTACCACCCGGCTTCGTTTTCGGTAGCAGTCTTGATATACCCTGTATGACCTAACCATTCTCAATTGAACTCTCGAATGGAGAGTAGGCCCGTGCCTGCAGTGGGACGTATGTATTTGGGCTGATACTGAACAGTACAGTTATGTATGAGAAGATATCGGCATCGATCAGCAAAGCGGTGCTCCATATTCTATAGGCATTACCAATCCCCATGGGGTAAAGATGAAACATTATGTTGTCACTTGGGGTTACTCGTTACCTCGTTAACCGAATGTCAACATTAAAATTATAAGTTTTTCACTTAAAATTCCACATGAGTTGCTCAAAAAATGTTTAAAATGAATAAAACTTCACCTATCCCCAACTTAGTAATAACTGTGGTTGCGCTAGTGCCACCTGTGGCCTGATGCACGTTTCAGGGAAGCAAGCGTAAACATTTTTATTTGCAGTAGATATAACCAGGTGCGTCGCCAGCCGATGGCCTAGGGGTGGACAAATAATATGCAGCATGAGAAAAGTATGAATTTTAGGTAAAGTCAAGGGCACATGAAGCTTTTCACTTGTAGTACGAGCCTTACATCTATAGCGATAGGCAAAAACAAAACCTTATAGTAAGCAAGTCAAGTCAAAGATTTTGGTTGCTTTACATTTGGCATTTTTTTAACCCCGAGCATTTCTTATGAATTAAAATCGCTCACTCAATTTTCATTGTCATCCAGTCTGCACTTCAATGAAAAACATACGACATTTTTCCCAACATTGTTATTAATAAAACTCATAGACCCATAACAATCTAGCTCGGATAAATGCCATCTACTGAGCTTTTTAGGTAGGTATACTTAGTGTTGTATTGCTGTTACACTAGCTCTTACAGTCTATATTGAAGTTTCATTTGTTACCGCAAGATGCTATCAGAAATTATAATAATCTAAACCAACCGACGCAATATAAATTAAAATTAAAATTTCAATTTAAAAAAATTAAGTGTTAAAATTGTTTTATATTCAAAATAAAAAATTAGGTAAAATAAACATGCAAATACAATTATTATATAGGTTCTATAGATTTTCATGATTTGCATATCTTACTTGTTGGAATGAGTCTTGTTATAAATTATTTTATTAATAAATAATTATGTTAGGAATCTCGTAATATTGCCTTGGTAGTCAATTCCTATTATATTTAGTGAAGCATTTAACGTAACAGCGCCATCTCTGATTCATTTCCGCTAATCACAAGGATGCTTTCTGTAGTAGAAGCTTTATAGTAGTTTTGTTGGAAAATTTTATTTGAACATACCTCGTAGATGGCGTTACGAGTGTTGGGAGTTTACGAAGGTATATGAATACCATTATGCCAATTGACTTTAATGTGTTTTAATAATACATGGGCTTCCGGAACAGTGTAGCAGATTTTAAAATGTCGAGTCACGTTTTTTACCTTTGTTGCACGGCGCTCGACTTTAATAATAATTTAATGTATTTTGTATCGTTTTTACTACAAATTCTGGGGAATTGCATTTGCTGAGTTTTAATGTTCATTTTAATAAAATAATGACCTTTTATACTGAATGTCCTTCTATAGTAATATACTAAGGGGGTGACAAAATGCATTTTAGATTCTTATTTTTTTATTTTGTTATTCTCCATAATACGTTCAAAAATCATTTTTTTAAGTTAAATATACAAATACACCCAACAATCATATACTCGTATATACCCATGACCTTACATGAGATCGAGTCTTGTGTTGTGGATATCAGAAACTATGTGAGACTTTGCGGTCTCACAAATACTCAAGACCCAAAACAAATACCTGTGGATCACACAAATATCGAACCCGCGGCCTCTCGTTTCACAGCCGGCGTCTAACCAACTGTGCCGCTGAGGCTAACATAGAAGTGGTAGAGTCTTTGAATTGAACTGGATTTTTTCGGGGCTTTTGTACTATAGTTTGTTTAAAAAGTAAAGACGAACATCGAAAGAACTGCTTGTATCAAAAGGTTTTACAAGAGTTTAAAAGCACTCGTAAGCAAGGATCCGTCTGGGTAACTTAGTACCACTAAATTATTTTTTTCCGACATGCTTTAGTACCTGTTGTCCTCAATTTAACGACTTCCTAACCATTATAAGTGGCATTATGAGAGATATTATAAGACTTAACACCAAATGTCTTGGCCGACAAGCGCAGTGCAGTGCCCTGTACTGATGTACAATAACCTCTGAGTCGTGTTGCTATTACTTATTGGCAGGCGTAATGCTTATTATGCGAATGCTACAATTAATATGTGGTCAGTATAGAAACGTCGTGGACTATACCTAGGTATATGAGATTATGTATAAAGACTAAAAAATAACATAGAAAAGTAAATCGAAATGGTTCAAGACTTTTAAAGGCTTGCATAATGGTATACTCCCGTTTAAATACATTCAGTAATTTTAAAACGTTACCTATAATATAATCGAAAACGATACCAATACACATAAACATGGACAGTCCGAACGTCGAACTTGCCAACAGATTTAAAAATTTAAACGAGGTCACTTACCCACAAAGCTCTCTCAACGAATCAATAAAGAAATATACATTATTTACAAACAGTGAGTTCTGCCACTGACCCCGACATAGAATAAACACTTTCACCTTAATGAATGCATTAGAGATACGAACCAATATTTGACATACATAAACCCGGCAATGAAAATAAAAGTGGCAAAGTCAAAACCCGTTCTATCATTGAAGTTTACTGGAGTAATCTAAATAGAACTAATGTGGACATGTACTTGAAGCATGATATTCGAAATTGAAACGCGGCTAATGTAATCGCAATAATGCTATCACTTAGTGTTCCACTGGACTCTCATTCAATTTTGTAGTACGTGTTCTAACGTGGAGCGGTGGTACTTGATCGAATACGACTTAAGAATATAGTCGTCTAGCTGTAAATTATTAAGGTGCGATGTTGTGCTTCGTTTGTGTACACATCGCATTTACATACACCTGCATGTCGTGTGAGGAGGCAGCATTCCTGTTCCCTTATTGGCACCTAGCCGGTATTTACTTGATTCATAATTGCACCGGTACATAGATAAACAATGCTCTGTTGTAGCCACGTTGTGTTTACGGAATTTTCCTTCGCTATTTTTTTTTACTATTTTTTATTTACAAGGATGCTCTGTTTATTTTGTTGATATTATACTTTTTATTGAAGCTATTGATTACACTTAATAGCATACAAATATAAAACTTCCGAATTTTGTTATCGTCAATGATTTTTTTAATGATTTATTCATCGACCTATCTTTGTCAAGATTTTGAGGTCACTGTGACTTAGAAACTCATAATCAAACTATGATACATGTCCAAGTCCTTTCTTCACATGTTTATCCAAGGCTTATGATAATATATGTCAAGAGTTCGAGATCGTTTTGAGATAAAAGTAACCCAAACTACATATGCATTTAAAAGAAATATGTAGAAAGTTAGTAAATTTAAATTGGGTCTGTAACTTTTTAAAGAAAGTTTAAAAATATAAATATTAATGCCACTGCGTTCAACAAATATTCAAACTATATGTTTCCTTGCGTGTTAATTTTGATAATTACAAGTCTTATTGAAAGGAGTTGATGAATTGCAGTTTACAGTAATTATGGCTTCAAGCATGTTATTTAAATACACAGAACAGCCTCCGTGGCGCAGTTGGTTAGACGCCGCTTGTGAAACGAGAGGCCGCGGGTTCGGTCCCCGCACCGAGAGAAACGTTTGTGCGGCCCACAAATATTGCTTCTGGGTCTGGATGTTTGTGAGACCGAAAAGTCTCTCGTTGTTCCTGATACACACGACACAAGACTCGATCTTAGTGTGGGGTCAGTACTATGTATGTGACTGTTGGGTGTTATTTGGGTGTTATTTATTTAAATTGAAGAAGACAAGAATTGTTAATATATTTTAACTCAATGAGCTAACGAACAGCCCCAAACAAAGTGTTAACCTTGTCCTCCAATCGTTTTCAGCCGAAAGCTTTTATTGTCTATCGTCTACCTGTTTTTTTATCAATTGTTTCACGATTGCAACTTATAATAATTGATAAATTTGCAATTTGCGTTTATGGAATTACCACATCCGTATTACACGGATATTTAAGTGATTATTACAAAAGTTACAAAAGCCAATAAAAATACTTTAAATTAAAGTTAAAATAGATTCGGTCTAATCATTAAAATGAATAGATGTTCTGAATTTACTTACATTCACATATGGCTTACATTTCTTTCTTTTTATTTGTGTAATTTAATTTTTAACTATCTCAAAATAACGATATTTAGGACTAGTTTCACCAGATCCTGATAAAGTTCCTGATAGCAAAATTCGGTTGCAAAAGTACTGAATTTTGTATTTTTTTTCTGACAGATGAGTGCCAGATAACTATCAGGGACTTTATCAGGAACTGGTGAAACTGGCCCTTAAAAATATATAAATATTAAAGAATTCAGTATTAAATACTATTGAAATTTGTATAAAACAAGCAAAGCTCACATAGAAGTGTTCTTAAATAACAGCGACTATTATCTTTTAATATTAGATAATTATATAAGGTTCGACTGATACAGATAATGTTATAAACGTTTACCTGACATTCCGATACGGTGGTAAGATTATTCCGAGTTAGCAATATGAACTGGTTACACGTATGCTGTTGGCGTCTCCGTGCAGTAACGGAACGCTATAGCTAGCTTAACCACACAACACAAAATTACAGGACAATGCCAGCAAGACCGAGACTTGACAATAATTATTTATTTAAAAGAATATGTGCGACCGAGCCTCTTATACGATGTCGTACATTTTAAATGAGTTTTGAATGTACTGTCCGGTCTTCTTACGTTTACTGCGGTATTTACTGAGTGAATTTTATTGTGTCTATTTGATGAAATCGTATCATTTTGTGAGCCGATGTAGGCTGCAAAAAATATTGTTCTGTGTACTTTTGGTCGTTCAAATCAATCCAAAGCCCTAATTAAAAATAATATTTACTTATGTATACCCAAAGTTCCAGTGAGCTCCAGTACCGAAATATCAAGTATTTTTGTGAACTCAACTTTTTTCATATATAAATTAAAACAGTTTTTTGGTCCATTTCCAGTTCCTCCTATCTAAGTCGTAAATCGATATTACAGAATTGCCAGTCTTACTTCACTTTTAAAAAAATATGCGTTCTCTTTATCCATAACAGGGTGAGCAGAGCTCGCAATATAGTGAAAAAAAAAATGTATATAGAGGTATATTACTAAAGTTTGACAGTCTCCGTGTCGCAGTTGGTCAGACACCGGCTGTGAAACTAGAGACCGCGGGTACGATCCCCGCACCGAGACAAATATTTGTGTGAGCCATATCAATTTGCATCGGATCTGGCTGTTTGTGCGACCGAAAAGTATCTCGTAGTTCCTGATACCCACGACACAAGACTCGATCTTAGTATTAGGTCAGGATGTATTTAACTGTTGCTTGCGTACGCAATTATCAATTTGAGTATCATTGCGGGACGCTTCTCGCACACGGGATGTCCTAGCTCGTGCGGAACGGTTGGCTACCCTACAAGTCTGTATTAAGCTTCGTACTTTATAAAATGTACTGTAGGTAGATTGGTAGGTAGGTAACGGAGCTGTTCCCCTTTCAGTCACATCGTAAATGTTTTGATGATAAATGCTGTGTTCATTTGTACACCGTGAAAAATAAAGGTATACATAGCTGTTTGTGGACAGTTACTCGTTAACTGTCTCTTGAACTTTTATGCAGTGTAATGTTTGATTTGTTGGTTAAGATAAATTTTCATGACAAGAACAATTTGTGTTAATGACAGAGATTTTTAAGGTTGTTTAAACCGCAACCGGTGATATTTTTGTTTCTATATCAGCTTTTTTCATGTCAGTTAAAGACAAATAGTAGTTTTAGATAATGCTAAAAAAACTCGCTTTATTAAATGACCCAATTAAAGAGTAAAAATAATAATTGTTAATGACTTAGAATTGTTAAGATTAGACAATGTAATCAAAAACATTAATCTTATGGTTAAAGAGCCTAGGGTTCTTGACCTCGTGTAATCAGTTAAATAAAAAGTTCTGTCTAGATCAGTTTTTTTAAGTAGTCTATACACAGAAAAATAAAACCATTTCATGTCCATATTTATTTAAATTGCGTTCATAAAGATCGAATCATAAAAATGGTCGATAGTCTGCAAATTACATAGCGCGTACTTCAGTCGATGTACAGGTATACATGTCGTTTATATGTGAAATGTACACTTACTTTCTCAGCCTTCGTCCTACATGCGGTTTGTAAATATAGCGTCTCCGTTACTAGCACCTACTTTCTAAGTCTATTTAACAAGTGAAATATATCAAGATATATCGCAAAATATATTGTGAACCGATATGGAATTAAACATTTTTTTATTGCTATGGCGAGAAGAGCATGCCACTTGCCTGATGGTAAGCGAGACGATGCTCATGAACAGTAGCAAAACCAAACAATACCATGAATTGCAAAGCAATGCTTGGTATTCTACTGCGCTCGCCATCCTGAGATAAGATATTGAGTTTCAATATGTACAGTAGTACTCTGGCTACAATGTCCTTCGAAATGGAACATAACAGTGCATTTACACTGCTGTTTTGCGGTAGAAACAGACATTGCGGTCGTACATACCCAAGTCACTTCTCACATATGACAGACCTACCAAAAGCCTACTTTTGTCTACATGATGATTATTTACTTTTTACCATGATTGACCCATATAAATTGCCTCTCCATCGTATCATAATATTATTACAATTAAGTTTACCTAGAATAGTGTAAATTTTTGTCCTGTACCCATTTCACGAATGGAAACCACAATTGACTCACTTCCTGTTATACTATTATATTATAATTAAGTTTACTTATTATTCAGTCAATTTTCTGTCCTGAACCCATTTTACAAATGGAATCTACAATTGGCTCACTCCCCGAAAAAATACGACTGAAAAACCGATCAATGATTATCTCAAAAATGATTTTTGGAAGCGATAATGCTAACATTGTTCCATATTTACCGCATGTGTATGAAATTAGAACTTTTTTCATTAATAAAACTTTTGTGTGATGTATTGCTTTGCGTAATAACGGTCTTGTGATTCACGCGATTGTTGTGTTTTACCAGCACGACATAATTAAGTATGCACAACAGCGGCTTTAACCATCTTTTCCTGACAGATACTCTATTTGTATATCACTACATTTGCAAAGGCATATTGCAGCCACTTTGACGTGTCAATTAAAAAAATCATTTTCTACAAAAGGACTGATATAAAATTGCAATTTCTTCTGTAAATAGTTCAAAGAAACGTTGCGAACAGTTTAAGGGAATGACGATATAACGTCTCCCCTCATCTTTGGATCATATCCAAAACGCAATCGTCGTTTTAAGATGCGGTTATCATAGCATTTACGCTTTAACGACGATTTTGTGTGCAGTTTAAATGGAGAATAAAGATTTTTCTCTACTCTACCAAAAGGAAAATAAGTGAAATAAGAGCAAAAATTATAAAATCTGATTTTATGTCGGTGACCCTAATAAAATTATGCCAAAATATACATAAGATTCCTGGATATTTAATACTTAGATCATTCAGAATGAAACATGGAGATAAATCAATATTAAGGGTACGCGTGGACAGATTGCATGAGGCATAAAAATAATACGATAATATTCTTACTTAACCTGCCAAATCCACTACAGAATATCTAAAGTAAAATTTATTGTCATTTATTTTATTTATTTACCATGTATTCACTCCAATGTAGAATGAATTTTCAATGGAAAAGAAAGTGAACCCATAGAAATTAATAAATTAAATTTGATTAAAATTAAATTAAGTTATTTGCGGCTAGTGTATAGAAGTTCAAAAACCTTTCAATGCAATTTTGGTTCATGAAACGCGACCCAAATAAATGACACGAAAAGGCTCAGCTCGTTATTGACAAAAAGCGCGGAGTGCAAGTGCTGTGGACAAATAGTCAAGTTGGACTGCAGTTTGTATGGGGCGATTAACGAGCGGCAGTTTGTGGCGATCTTGGTCATTATGTCGAACTAGCGGTACTGTCAAGTGCGCGGTCAAGGCCCGCTCAGCATACTGATCCATTGAGGAGACACTCCACAGTCACCTGCAGCCCTGGCAGGACGTGGAAATATTTATTTTTATTTAAATAGTTTTAATTCAAAATGATAGGTAAGTGAATATTTTTAAAATAATTCTATTTTTAAATTTGCATTCCATTTTTAAATAATTGTTCTTTTTTAAAATTTAGATTTACGGAATGTTTGTAATTTTTTTAAATTTTATTTTATAAATATTGTGCAAATTTGGTCAATCCGATGTGCAATAGAGCTTTAGTTTTTATTTTATTGTATAATGAAGTTGGAAAAGAAACTAATTAATTTATTAGTGAATGAAAAACAACAATTTTTTCTATGTCCGTAAATATCTACCTAATATATTATTAATGCTAGAAAAATCAGAGAGCTATCACGAGCCTACTTCAAACTGGCCTATATACGTGCTATTTTAGAACCTAGCCCGTTCATCCCTTCATGCCGACTGTGTAATAAAAATAAACATATTCTTTTTTACAGAAATAAAAGATCGGTTGAATAAAATCCTGTGGGTATGGATGATATGTAATTTAGTTGGAACAAATTCGTATAGAATTGAGATTGATGAAGACTTCGCGACAGTGGAAGACGAAACAGACAACATCGTGCAAGATAGCGAGCCTCTCTCTTTAGAAAATTCCAGACAAGCCAGAATACTGTGGCCGTATCCAGTGGGTAACAACAGCCAGCCCTTAAAGAATGTTAATGAAGCTCCCACAACAGGGGTGAAACCAGAAACTGAGAGAGGCAAACGGTTTTTATTATGGCCTTATCAACAAAATCCTCTGGTGGATTTGATGGTGTCGACAATGGGAATCCACCATCAGAACTCTCACGATCCATTCGACTTCCTGCGAGACTCATTCCCGTTGCCAAAAGGTACGTGTGAATTTTTAATTCAACTTTTATTGACAAAGTTTTTATTATATTTGCATTTTTATTGGTGGAGTGAAAAAATATTTCATGACGTAAAGCAGCATAACATCAAAAAATGATTAAAATAATATCGGAAAATATAAACTACAATATTTTTACTAAAATAAAATCGATTTGATTCACAAATAGTCCCGTGACACCGTTGGGTAGACTCCAGCTGTGAAACGCGAGGTTGCGGGTTCGATCCTCGCATCGAGACAATGTTTGAGTGATCATCAGGTGTTTGTTTCGAGTCTGGGTGTTTGTCAGTCCGAAAAATCTCTCATAGTTTTCTGATACCCACGACACAACAGCTTCGATCTTAGTGTGGGGTCAGTACTATGTACGGGACTGTTGGATGTTATTTACTTATTTATTATTTATTTTTCCAAGCATTTAGTTTTGAAATTGGGCTTTAAATATAGTGTTAATATATCAATGAATTCCTATACCTGATAGTAAAATATTTTCTACTGACGCAGATGTATGGAATCTAGTTAACTCATTCTATTTTAATCATGTACAGCAAATAGCATTGTACGCATTTTAAAAGTTATCTCAAGAAATCTGGATGTATATTTAATTAATCATTGTTCCGAAATGTGAATCAGCCAACAATATTTTTTTATTACAATTGTGTAAATTATCACACACAAGTACATCTTAGATTAGATTTGTTCTTGGGAATTATTCTTCGGAAGACCTTATTTTCAATTTCGTCATGCTTATCTTAAAATTAGCTTCAATTACCTAAATCCGACAACAGACCTAAATATTTTGTACCTGCAAGATCTAAAGCTTTTGGCCTCTGAATAATTGTTTGTAATTTTATAAGACGTACTAAAATCCAATGCTGTATAAAAACGATTTTACAATATTCCCGAACATCTAGTTTGTTATTCCCACTTCGTTTGGAGTGCACTGAACCACTTTCCCTTAACAAATATGTACAAATCCATCACTTATCTCCCCAAATCACAAATCGTTGTAGCTGGCATGTTTACTTTTTCACAAATCACCCAATTTTTCTTTTAACTACACCAATATTTGTCTTAAGGCATTATATTATCTTCACTGATATCCTTCGAATTTCGAGACTCTTGAATACTGGTTTCTGATACATCATACTACCTCTTTAGAATTGCTTAAAAATTGTCATAATTTTTATCATCACAGTACACATTTCACTGCTGAATGTAGAAAACTTCAGTCAATACAGCAAGGGCTTCAACAACGACATGCTAGGAGCGAAATGCACCCTGAATATTCTGCCATCTTAATAAAACAACATCCTACTTTTTCCAGGTTACTACCAACCGCTAGAAGAATATGATTACGTAATAGTTGGAGGTGGTACGGCCGGGTCGGTCTTAGCCGCAAGACTGTCAGAGGACAAGCCTAAAGCCTCGGTGCTGGTGATAGAAGCCGGCAAGCCAGAGATGCTGTTGTCAGACGTGCCGGCCCTGGCACACTACCTCCAACTGACAGACTATGCATGGCCCTACACAATGGAACATCAACCGGGAGTTTGTTTGGGTGAGTAATCAATCTTCATTTCGCCCCGTTTTCCCCTTTTCCGCCTGTCCATTTTGCTAGCTATTAATTGCACGACATTCATTTTCACGATCATGCCTGCATCATTAATTATATTAATTTAATATCAGAAACAATATCGTGATGAATTGATTGAAATAATCGTGCGTGGAAGTAAAATTGCCGCAATGATTCATATTTGTTATCAGTTAAATTTTGATATTACTGTTCGCAATATAATATATATTTATTAAACCGTATTTAAGGATTTCAATCCGCTGAATTATTCGCTTGTTTTCAACTTTGCATTTTAAACACAGAGGCATATTCGTCAAATTTTCTTTTAATTTGCCTATTTGCTAAATTGGCCATAATATTTAAAAAACATTATGTCGTGCGCAAATTTCACAATAAAAGTTTCATGTTATGGTATCTATTTTTATCAAAGAACACCCAAACGCGTAGTATACAATTAATAAGCTCCCGTAGATTCCTCTAGGGTACGTAAAACCAGGAACAGCGTTTGCATCATAATTCATGAAAAAATAATAAATAAAATAATGAACACTAAATTAAAAGAAAAGCGTATAGGGTTCAGTAACTTATAAACACATGGTTCTTTAATTTTTATTTTATACTCTTCGTTATGAATAATGGCGATAATTTCTTAGAAAATTGATGCAAAAAATTAGAACATAAATTCTAAAGCTTTTACAAACCGTGTACAAGGATACCGAACCAACTGGCATCTTAAACCGACTCTTTATGTGCGAAGCCACAGAAGTTGCCAAATCTCGATAGCGTTGTTGGCTCCCTGGTAAACAATAAAGTACATTGTTCAGAACCCAATTACTTCTTGCGATATATCTGATAAACTGCTTTGTTATTTTACCTATTGGCTAAATGGTTTTCTATTGTTTAATTGAATATTTCGTTTCCACGAATACGAACATATACACGAATTTTAATACAAAAATTTGCTGATTTATAATTTGATTAACGCGATGAAATTAATTGTTAACAGAGCTGTAAATTATTATCAATACATTCGCGTAAATAAATTAATTTGTATACTGCATAATTATGAATGGTTAAAAGAGTACTGAATTAATGAGTGCAACTAAATATATGTATATCATCAATATATCGGCTGCTAATGGTAACCACTACATCCATAGATACTAAAACCACCGATATAACCCTATTCAAACCGTGTTTATTCGACAAATCCCCGAAGAGTAATTTGCACGAAGCTACACCAAAGGTTTCAAATGAATCAGGCCAGGGCAGCTATATATTCAATTTTTAATTATAGGAAGCGAGGAACAGCGCTGCTATTGGCCCAGAGGCAAGGCGCTTGGCGGCTCGAGTGTGACCAACTTCATGTTGTACACGCGGGGTCGGCCGCAAGACTGGGACAGGATCGCCAAAGATGGAAATTATGGATGGTAATGTAGTCACTAGTCGCAATCCCTGGTGTTATCTTCTGTTATGTCTACATGTGGGCTTATTTGTAATTCCAGCGGTTTGGTGCGTTGATTTTCATTTTAGGGAGAGACAGTATTAAAGGAGTTATAACAGTGAATTATGATTCTTACGTTTATTTAATAAGTACATATATCTTATTGCTGGGGACACAATGAGTATGAAACACCCAATCCAAACGTTAACACACTTGACCGATATTTTTTATAATATAAAAATTACAATGGATACAATAACATGAAAGTCGATTACCATATTTTTTAAACTATATATTTTGTACGTATCTATGCATAATCATTTTGAAAATTATTTATTTGATGGAACGAAATATTAGTACAGACAGAAAGCTTCGGAGGGATTTTGGTGCCCACAAATAATTTTTGTTGACCCGAATTCTACTAGAAGGAATAAATTACTACATTCATAATATTCTGGTCGTCCAGGCAATTGAGGTGTATACATAGGTACTAAAAGCTCTGTATTTAGATTTGATAACCTTTACACTAACATTCTTATTCATAGACTATTTATAAACCTATTTTAGTTATCGAATGTTTTGTCCCTTTCGTACAACTTTTGAATTCAGTTTTAGCGATGAAGACAAAAAGTTATAACTAAAATAGGTTTCAAAACTTCATATGAATAAGAACGTAAGTTTATATTGAAATATAGTTATTTTATATACGTAAGTTATACATCACTTCGTAAGTCGACTCTCATAGCTGTATGTCCCAAGTGAATAATTAAAATAAACACATAAAACTCTGTGGTCTTGGGAACAATTCGAGTCAAGATTTATTTTTTCATCCTCAACTACCGTTTTGTACGAGAAATAAAATTTATATGATCTTGAATGAACACAGCTCCTTCCTAACTAAACAAACTCAGGTATATTTGCTTCAAAAAATACTTTTATGTCAGAGCTAAAATACATCTCAATACCATTATATCATAAATGCATAAATTGGAATATAACTTTATAATCATATTGCATTATGGTCCAAACGCATAAGACTGAACACAGAATCGCAACAAAGCTTAAAATAGAAACAAAAGATAACTTGGATCGCAAAAAGAATAACTGCAATATCTACAATATTTAGAGCTAGATAGTATTACACACTTGAAACTGTGAACACTTTTGTAGTTGCGCCATTTATTACAAAATAAAAAATCCCCTTGGTATATTATTCTGTACACTACACTTTTACAGTGAACATTAAGTATAAAAACTTTTAATATTACATTGATAAACAGCGATTTTTCTTGTCTGCCAGGTCCCACGACGAAGTTTTGAAGTATTTCATGAAGTCTGAAAGAGCTGAGCTGAGAAAGTATAAGAATGCTACGTACCGGGGTCGGGACGGCGAACTAACCGTCGAGAATGTTCCTTTCAAGTAAGTTTTCAACTATTATTAATTTAAATAATGATTTTTTTACTTTACTTAAACACGTCGTCTCCCTAAATGTCTTGAGTTTTAATTTTGTCCTTTAAATTTTAGGACCGGTCTTGTTGAAGCATTTCTCCAGGCGGGCCGCAACTTCGGCCATCCAACAGTAGACTATAACAATCCTGATCAATTAGGATTCGGCTATATACAAACTACCACCAACAAAGGTCACAGAATGAGTTCAGCTAAAGCTTTTCTTCATCCTAACAAACGCAGGAAAAACCTCCATATCCTAACTGAAGCTAGAGCAACCAAGGTCATCATAGAACCCCAAACCAAGAAAGCTTATGCGGTAGAATATATTAAAGACAATATCCAGCACACTGTTCGTGCCCGTAGAGAAATTATTCTATCTGCAGGACCCATAGCCTCACCTCAGTTGCTAATGTTGTCTGGTGTGGGACCTCAAGAACATTTGCAAACACTAGGAATACCAGTACTAGCGAACTTGCAAGTTGGAAGGACTCTTTACGACCACATCGGCTTTCCAGGCGTTATTTTCAAATTAAACACAACTAATTCGAGCCTCCTCGAACCAAAAGTTGCAACTTTACCGAACTTCATGCAGTGGTTACAATTCGGAGATGGTCTTTTAACAACTCCCGCCTCAATCGAAGCATTAGGATACATCAAAACTTCCAAATCCGAAGAGCCAGATACTATTCCTGATATCGAACTCATAAGCATGGCTTCATCCATCAATTTCGATTCCGGTGGCCCTCTTCGCAAGAGCTGGAAGATCAGTGATAAAACTTACGCTAAATCCTTTGCATCATTAAACGGCGTCGACACTTGGTCAGCGGTGCCCATGTTATTACAGCCCAAATCAAAAGGATACCTCGAACTCAGAGACACTAATCCATTTTCTCATCCTAAAATGTATGGTAATTACTTAACTGACCCCAGAGATATGGAAAACTTACTTGAGGCTGTAAAATACATTATAAAATTGGGCCAATCCCAGGCTTTCCAGAAATATGCACCTGTGCTCCATTTGGCTGAATACCCGACGTGTTCAAGCCACGCTCCAGGATCTGATTCTTATTGGGAGTGTGCCATAAGAACTATGGTGATATCCCTGCACCATCAGATAGGTACTTGCAGAATGGGTCCATCTACTGATTCTCATGCTGTTGTAGACCCCGAACTTAGGGTATATGGAATAGATGGTCTAAGAGTTGCGGACACTAGTGTGATACCTCGCCCCATCAGTGCCCATACCGCCGTACCTGCTGTAATGATCGGTGAAAAGGCCGCTGATTTATTAAAAAAGACTTGGGCGAATGTAGTATAAGTAATTTATTAAACTTTATTTAATTTAATGTGTATTTTAATCAGAATCTTCCCTTAATATCGTCGCTTACAATACGAAATTTCGCATTAAATTCCACAGAAACGACATAGTGTTATGTAAATGTGACAATCACTAAAACCAGTATGTGACTGCTATTGGTATTCCACGAAGCTTATTGTTCGTTTGAACGTGTGTAATTTATCATTCGTTTGCCTGCTGGCTAGCGACTCTCGGTTACCTGAAAATTATTCATACGTTCGTAGCTACTGCATATATACCGATATCTGCTCTGAATGTAACATTGCATTACGTAGTACGTACACACCTATGCATAGATATTTACCTAAGAATGAGTCTATAAAATGGTAGCAATTGACTTTTATAACTATAATCCTTCAGATTATTAATATAACAAAATAAAAAGTAGTTTTATGAATATTTTAAGCCACATACATCCCTTACAATATAAGCGAATAGCAGACTGGCATGCGCGACAAAAAATGTCCTTTTCGATAGTTTTATTGCCTCTGCCAGCGACAACTTTTATGTATATCCTAGCTTGCTAAAAGATTGCCACTCTAGTTAAACATGCTGTATGCAGTCCATTAGTAACGAGTAGCTACTGCCCCATGACAAAACGTCGTCAGTCGCAATCATTGTGCCGTTCAATACTCATAATCTGCACGATAGACATAGCATGAAACAATATTACACGCCGCAACATCTATGAGACAACAAAGTATTACCGGGTGCTGGATGCAGTACAAAAGCTTTTTCTGTGTCAAAAGCAACGGAAACAAATAGCAAAACGCCACAGCTTGCTTATTACATTTCATACACTTAGCAACTCCGGCATGACTGCGTACTTTAATCATATTTCCTTCACGCGAGTCAAGTTTACTCTGTTGTTACATTGTTTTCTCAAACACCTTATTTTAATGGATTAATCTTGCCAACGTCACTTTTACACCGTCGAGTTATAAATTATACATTGTATTTAAAAAAAATAAGTGATGAAATCAAGGATCGATTTCATTAGACGGGAAGAGATTTTGCGCGGAGTCATGTTCACCCAAATAATAAAATTAATGGTTCCTCTATACAGGGTTCCATTAGGGCGGAAAAGTGTTCAGTGTTTGCATTAGTATTGCTGCGGGGAAAGGAGCCAGGTTGATTTTATTAGTTTATTGACGGTTTGCATTAGGTGTGATGTCATGCGTACTTTTCTATCAAATTCTTATTTGGTAATGAATAGAGATATTTAAATTAATTATCATCTTATTGCTGCTATTCGATTTCAGGATAGAATATTGAGTATATTTTCAAATCGAAACTATGATTGAACCGGTTGATATTTTAAATAAGTGTTGTTGCAAGCCAATCAAAATAATAGTTTATCAACACGTATCAATAACGACAAATATTTTATCTACAGAAACATTGTTTAAGCGTTCATTAAACACTGCGTAGCCATCAATTATAGATACAATCACGTTTTATAGTCAAAGTTAATGTTTTTAAAATTACTCGAAATGACACCAGGGAATAGGCATTGCTCGTAGATTTTATCGCCGATTGTAACCGTGGATTGTAGGAATATATCAGCCATGTAATAAGTCCAATAAATTGACACGTCGCGTTGCCACAATTTAACAGTTCAAGTAGTAGAGCCACTTATGTAAAGTCTGGCCCGATGAAATGTCTCTGAAAGACTGAAAATTTTATATATAGTTGTTCACACATATCCGAACCTGCTTTTTGATCAGGTGTAACTGGTATTGTCACCACTTGTATCCGGTAAAACATCGTCTCGAATTATCTCTAGGACGAGTCCCACTAATCCTACTAATATTATAAATGCGAAATCGCTTGACCAATTTTAATGAAATTTGGAATGGAGGTAGCTGAAACCACTCCGGATTAACACTTTTTATCCCGACAAAATATAGTGTTCCCGTGGGATCTGCATGGAATAGAAATATATTCGATACTTTTTTAAACTCAAAGGGATGGAAAAGGTAGTTTAAAGTGCGGTAGTAATATTGAGTTTAAATATTTAAAACAGTTATCACGCGAAATAATACTTATTTTTCTAATGTGGACTGGACTCAAAAAATATCTGCACCCGGCGAAGTCGGGGCGGACCGCTAGTTTATAATATGTAATTTGTTTATTGCAATGAATGACAAGACGAGCGTGCCATCCGCCTAATGGTAAGCAATACTACTAACTGCTCATGGGCAGTAACAAAACCAAATACCATGAATTACAAAGTAATGCTTGTCATTCCACTACACTCGCCATCTTGAGACATAAGATGCTAAGTCTCAATATGTTCAGTTGCTCTGACTATAATGTTTGGCGGGAGAAATAGAAATTGCGGTGGTACCTACCCAGGCGGCCTGTTACTTATACCTTACTAGCGGCCTGGCCCAGCTTCACCCGGGTACAAATAGATTTCTGTACAATAATATGTACGTATTATACACATAAAACTTCCTCTTGAATCATTCTATCTATTAAAAAAACCGCATCAAAATCCGTTACGTAGTTTTAAAGATTTAAGCATACAAAGGGACATAGCGACAGAGAAAGCGACTTTGTTTTATACTATGTAGTGATGTTTGACATTTATTCTTATTAAATTTACATTATTTAGTTGATAACCTTATATGTATATACATATAAATAATACCCTTCTCACAATAGGAGAACGAAGTTCAGATCCATGATGGAAACTTATGTTCATCAGTTGAGTTTCTATGGCTAGAGAGATATAGAGATTATAAGAGTTGCGCTAAATATTCTTGGATTGTCATAATCTAGTTATTAAAATTAAATTATATTTTGTGTCATGCGGATTTCATGCCGTAGGCATATTCGACCAGTCAACCTTAATATACTCGCTAACGTTTTTAACTGCAGCGCCAGCAAAAAATTGTATAATACAGAAATAGGCTGACTAACCTGGAATATCTATTCGTATCATTTCATCCTAATTCATTTAAAGTAGTCGAGATATATGAAATCTGCATTCGTTTAAAAGCATATTATTTATTAATATGATTTTATTCACGGCTGAGCAACAAAATATAGTCAGAGTTTAAGAGACGAAATTGATAGAATTTATTTCAGGCTATTTTTGTCCCACTGCGGAACGCGAGCCTCTAATTACTATTGGGCTCGTCGTTAGTTATCGTTGGTCTATTTCGGGTCGTTGGACTTCAAATATCCTTGAAGACTATCAAAGACTTTACTCATGACTTTTATGTTGGCGACAAATATTTCATAAAGGTATGCTATGGTTCTTCGTATTCGTATAGTTGACTCGAGCCTAAAACTAGCATCTCGGCAAGCCGGTCACTATCCATTTAAGCAATAATCATTATACTATTCAAAATCCATTATATTGTATTATTCTATTCTCACTTTAAATTACGCAATAAAAATGTTATCCTTATTCAGTAGTAACTATTCGCGTCCAATACAAAAATAAATTACTTTGTATCCATTTTGGCGGAGTAGGGAAGCCGGCCTCGTCTTGTATTGCAACTGAATTCCGTATACACTCAAGGTAACGGGTTCACGGGATATATTGCGCGCCGAACTGCTCCGAGTTACATCCGAATTTTTGTTTATTTTTTAAGGCTATAAACTTGGAGAAGATTGGAAAAACACGGGATACGACTATCTGGAAAAATGTTCGTAGATGTTTGCATCGTATTTTCAAATATCATCTGGCAAAGAAACTAAGTTCAGGTCAAATGTATTTGGAATGTAAATGCATTGCTATGGTCCTGTTTGACGGACATTGTAGCTAGAGTAACTACTGGACATAATGAGACTTAACACCTTATGTCTCAGGAATGCGAGTGCAGTGGAATGCCAAGCATTGCTTTGTAATTCAAGGTGTTTTTTGGTTTTGCTACTGTACATGAGCGGTCGTATCGCTTACCAGGCTCTTAAATTGCATGGTCATCTCGCCATTCATTGCAAGATAAGTTATCACAGTATTAGGGTGAGTAGAGAAGTGTGACCTTTTACTGGGACATACTTATATTTGTAATAATCTGTGCACGCATGTTTCTTTGTATAACATGAATGCATGGGTCGGACAAACGCAATGTTGGTATTTTGCAGACATTTGAAATGAAATGAAAAAAGATAAAGAATCAGGAAGGTTGAGCGCTTTTGCTCATGTTATTTCTCTGGTCCCATTTTAGTTACAAGTCAAGAAGGAATGTGGCCCCATGTTAAGTAATTGATTACCTTTGACACAATTAGCGGCCAAATGAGTTGTTGGTAGTCATCGGGGTTTAATTCAGACGTACATATTCTTGGTGGGTATCCGTATCGATTATTTATTTATTCGGTGCGGTAAAGTCACTTGGAAATGTTACGCATACCTTTCCCTAACAACCTTACCAATGATTTGAGAAACTCCCTCGAGCTTTATAAAAGATTTCTTTATCCTAGATAATAAGATTTTTTGAATCTGTGTCAACTCATCTACGTCCCACTACAGGGCACGGGCCTCCTCTACAGTCAAGAATATGATTGAGAGTGGTTAAGCCATATAGTCCACCACGCTGGCCTAGTGCGGGTTGGCGGACTTTACATACCATAGAAAATGCTATGTGGGATGTGGGTAGTTTGGTGCAACTTAATATTTGAATGGCGATTGAATATTTTGGCATTAGAATTATTTTCCAACGTTGTATACGTTGGTTATTATTTGGACTGATGGGAATACACAAAAAATAGCTGTAGACATCAATCAAACTCTCATAGCTGGTAACAGACTTCCTCTTAAGAGGGAATTCTATAGCTGATAGCACTGAACTTTAAGACACAAGATAACTTCGAATTTATTATAATAAATTCTCACTTTCAATTACGCAATCTCTTTAGGACGGGGACATTTTCAGAGCACTGGCCAAAAATATACACTTTATATTTATTACTTTCTTGTTAATTCACATTAAACAGTGCGTGGGAAAAATTCTCGCCGGAATTTTATCGAAAAGAAAATGTAAAACTTATTGTTTAGTTTTATGAAATATTTACTCAACAGGCTTCTCACAAATGGATACCGAATTTTCACAAATCTACAGAACACTAATTTAACAATTATAGGTTGTAGTTAAATATACCGTAAATCTAACAACTCTTTTGAGCCCAAAATGATAGATGCCCTCAGCAAAGTAGGAAAAGCCGTGTCAAATAAATAGCAATAAATGTACTTGCATATTTGTACCGACGACATACGTCAATTAAAAAAAATGTTTTAAATATTGTTGGTAAAATAACTAACTAGTATCTAAGAACTATCCGCATTGTGACTACTTAAAGCTCATTTTTGTTCATTTATGTGACGCGAGCAAAGTAAGTCGATCTCTTAAAATTAAACTGAACAAAATTGGCATTACATGAGAATAAGACATAATCTTATTTGCATAATGAAGGTAGAGTCGTTGAAAGTAAGTACATCGCGCATTCATTCACGTCTTATATTTGTACGTAATATGAACACTCGGAACTTTTCGTGACGTAGAAGAGACTTACTAAATACACGACCACTTCAAGTATGCGGTAAAACACCTACGCCACGCGTCCTCAACCGGAACCTTGTGAATTCGATCATAAACTATTTCAATAAAACATTTTCCTACCTGTAAATTTTCCAAATCGAGTTTTCAATGTTCATAAAAAACAATTTTATAAAAATAGTGTGTTTGAAAACTTGTCATAAAGTTTTGTCTGTAATCCATGTCTTTCCAAAGTACGAGTTGCTTCAATTCACAATTCTGCGAAAGGTCCTGAACTACTCAAAATGGCGATAAAACAAACGTCACATTTGCATATAAAAGACGACAAAAAGTGTTATGAATGCTGAACAAAAATGTACATCCCTATTAATAATGAATGTGAATCGAGATCGAATCGAGAGTACGAGGGTACAGCGGGGCTGTTCAATGAATGGGCGGGTAGCGCAGTCGCCTACGCTCCGCCGAGCGCGCGAACGTTGCCAGTAGTCGTGGTTGCACCCTCAACAAGTGGAGTAGAAAGCTTGCAACTTGCCGCGTCGCCAACTAATTATTAAACATTATCATGTGAAAAGTGCGTTCACACCATTGACTCCTAGTGCGAAAGTGAGAACTTTTGTGACCGAATCTAAAAAAAAGTTTTTTGTACTTGTTTTTACATATACCCACAATATTTTTAGATTTTTATTATGCACTTTTTTTCTTTAAATAACTTTTTCATTAGAAATTAATTTTAAAATAAGTTGATTTTAGGGTGATATTAAAAGTAAATTGAAGCCTGAAAGAGTTGTATTCGCTATTTATTGAAACAAAGTTTCAAAAACCGACACTTTCCTTTCTTTCATAGGAAAAAGAGCCACTTGCGCTGACCCAAATAGGGGAATATTGCTAGGGTTCAAGATGCAATTATTTCGACTTTATTAATAGCTCAGAAGACTTTAATTGCTTTAAAAATATCACACCAAGTACTTGACTCAAAATTCCGATTATATTTTTAGTATCTATAACTTTTTTTATCTTTGTTTGAGGTGCCTATTTTGTAACCTGAATATACTTATTTAACCCGAATAGAGATCTAGAGCACGAACGTAAGCTCTATCTGTCGGCGCCGGTTTAATCCCTCACACAGTGAATATGCATTAGCGCATTTATTTTGGGTCGTTTTATATTTTCGGCTTTTACTTTTTCACTTATTTTAATTTTATCCCTCGAAATTTGACGATAAAAAAACCTTGAACCTATAAGGTGTCCCAATATATATCAAAAAAAACAAATTTGTCCATTATACTACGGAATTTTATGAAACAGTAAAATATTATGGTAAATGATTAATAAATGAGACTAGTTTTTTACTCTTTAGTCGACGCTACAAAACCAAATTTATTTATGGCACCCAAATCGGCCCTTAAGAATACATTAACAAAAACTTCTACAATTTACAACTTAAAATAAAGGCATTAAATGTAATAATTAGCAACTATGTACACCACAAAACTCTGTTGTGAATTATTAGGAGTTGCAACAATAAATTAATCCTAGCACCGAAACCGAGGCACAACTTGCCATCATACAATACGCTAGATAAATTGTTATGCAAGTTTTGCATGTTTTAAATAGAATGTGCATAAATGAATTTATTGCCATTTATTCATTTATACATTATCAATGAAAATTAATTCATTTTACATTTTCATTAATTCCCTTACAAGAGGACAAGACGGCTAGCGCACTCCGAAACTTAATCGTTAAATATACTTCCTTTTGGAAATGAATTAATTGATGTCGAGACAAAGGAATGACTAATGGTGAAAATTAAAATGCGGTTTGTGAACGTGGTCAATTAATGAATACATTTTCACGAAGATGTAAATACAAAACAAACGGAGAAGTGGTGTCCTCGTAAAATGGGTAGAAGAACAAAAGAGTGGTCATCCGCACAGTACGGCCCGTTTACTAACGAACCGAGCTCCAACAAAGCGAAAAAAAGATTCCTCCAGCAATTACCACTATACAGCGATAGTTTAAAAACAAAGAATGTTTAATTTTTAAACGTGGATTTGTTATTCAAATTTTAGTTTTCTTTTAAATGCAGCGCTATCATTTATCACGACTTGACAGTTCCTCTTTTTAAATTTTAATTTCGCACAATTGCATTAAACAGTGCACGGGAAAACCCCTATAAAATAAATGTACCGCACATAAACTATTACAAGAAGATGTTTTACATAAATGCAACATATAAATATCGAAGAACGTCATGGCTGATTCTATTTTCAAGTTGAGAAGTAATAAGTACTACGATTACAACGTGTAAGTAATATAACATTTTGAACTTCGGACAATGGTAGTAAAACTGTCACTGTGGATAATATCTTTTCAGCAATATATAACAGGCAGTAACAATCATAAAAGCGCCTGAAATTCAATGAGAAGCTTGAGCATTGGAATAACTTGGTTAATTTACATTGCTTTATTGGGTCAGCGCAGTGAGCTAAAAAACTGCTATGTTTTATGGTTACCCACAAATGCTAACGAACGTTCGCTCAGATCTCAATATTTGATCTACCTCAAGTTTTGTAAGTCGAGATACAGTCTTCAAGTTAGGTATAGGATGTTCGTAAGCTGTTAGTAAGATATACGTATCCGCCTTACACAATCTCTAGTAGATAGCGGAAAACAGCACATACGGGTGTATCCTCTCTTACTTGCAGACTGTTTATTTTACTAAAAAAACAATTTATCAAATTAGATTTGGTCTCAGCCCTCACGCTTGTTCTACACCACTTTGTGATAATAAAGACTGTATAGTAAATTCAGTTTACATGTTAAAAAAACCTAATGCAAGTGAACATTTAATTCTATAAAAAGCATGTCAACGCGGCCGACGGCCAGCGTGTATCAGTCAAGGTTCTTGACGTTGTATGTGAAGCCATTACCACGTAGGACGTGAAATACGACATAAACGTGCCAGTTACGAGTTGGGTTGTTTCTGCTGCTCATATAATGCGTTCTATTCGCGATAAATTGAAATTGGCACATTTATCATCGTGCCCACCGTGATTGTATTTTTTATTGCTTCACCCACGGTTGTGAGTGTCACCCGCGTATCATAAATGGATGATTACATGTCCATGTTTCACGTCTTCCAATTGATGCTACAGTAAAAGCGTATTCAGATCGAGCGTCAAATTACATTTGAAGCTTGATGATGTCGTGACACGATATGTCGACTTCTTTTTATTCCGTTTATGTCTTCATTGTTTTTGTTGTGACAACCACGGTATAAGTTTATGGGAGGGTTAAAGCAAACCTGAAACTCGATTTAGCTGTGGACGTGCGTGTTTTTGTTAATAGTCATTCCGTCTTCTTCTTTCGTATGGCATTGTCTTGCTTGCTTCCTAAGTTACAGTTTAAATCTCCTGTTCTGCGAGGTTTTTGATACCTTAAATCCTTGTGTGTATCTTTATTATGCCAACATCATACAATAATAAAATCTTTTAAATACGAATTATAATTATGCAAAAATGCGTAAATTAAAGTGAAATTTAAAAATTCCCATCTTCGACTTCGACACTTTGTTTTGGCTTAATATATAGGTTAGCTCCATTCAGCTAATATTACTTACGTAGTCATATTAACTCTATGTGATTGATTTAATCTGATATAATTCTGATCATGGAAATGGTTCTAATGTATCTCATTATTAAGGATTGTATAAAAAGATTATTTATGTAATTTTAGAAAATGTGAATTTTGTAGTGAATAAATAACAACAAAACAAACTCAACTCGTTACCTTATAACTTATGTCGTTGTAAATACATGATTATCACAAAGCTCTGTTAGTGAAAAAATCCAACAGAGCGAAAATGTTTTTAATTTTTCCTGCGTATTTGGAATCTTAAATCCGAAGTTGCTAATGCGTCTACAAACATAAGTGTGTTTACAGTTTCAAGTAGAATATTCATACAGGGTAAAGCGTTTATTCTCGCCTGACCTTATGTAAGTTAAATCCATTAACGCTAAGCTTAAATTAAATATATCTCCGTACGGTTAATCCTCGAAATTGAATACAGAGACGGTTCATGATAATACAATACTAATCATTTAATCATACGGCTTTCACGCAGGTAGCAATTTACCTATTGATGTCAAAGTAGCATTTTCAAATGTATAATTACTTAATGGTCCATATTACTTAACCAGAGTGTAATGATATGTAATTCTGCAGTAATTAGAGTAATGACTATTGTTATTCAATATTTTAAATATATGGGTAAATAACATAAAATTACAGGAATTGTATTACACGGTAATAGATATCGCAATATAAAAATTCTAGTCTACTTTTCTGTATTCCATGAGCTGACTACTTACGCATAAATGTCACGTAGACTCTACCTCCAAATGGGTTTTGTTTGCCAATTTCCAAAACAAGGAAAATTTACTTAAAAATCACGAACTTGGCGGTTTGCTAATTTCAATTCAATATGACAAATAAGATGTTCATTCTTATGCAAGCTACGCAAAATTTGGTCGCACCTCGGCAAAGTTTTATTAGCTTTCAACAACTTCGGCAGACTAAATTCTAGTAGGTAGTTACCAGTGGTGCTCTGGTTCCTAGTTGTGTTTTGTTTTTGAGTTTGCATTATGTTTTATAATATAAACCTACTGAGCTAACTCTGGCTAACCGGTTTGTGTACATAGCTGTTCAATCGGAAACTGTCAGCGAGTGGAGCGCGTACCATTAGTATCGAAGTCACATTTTATTGGTGCCCTGCTATTGAATTTTCTTCCATGTCATCCCCAACATTTATTTGTTGAATGCCTTTGAAAGCAGGAAATTAATGTGTATCCAAGTAGGTAGATTGCTTGTACGTGCATGGAAAAAGCTGCAATGTGTAGTAATCTTCAGGCTCTGATTTGAGTTACTTATATCTATAAAATAGTTATCTTTAAAATTAATGTAATATGAAATTTCTAGTTATAGTAGTACTAAAGGTAAAATTGTATATACTTATATACTAATATGATTGGTGCCGAAGTCCAATGGTAACAAAATCACGATACCAATGTTTCCAAATATCCCTTGGTTTTAAATCAGTTTATGCGTGAGAAATTAGAGTCAAGTAATAAACAACTTTGCTAACTTCTAAAATGATAGGTAAACCTGCACATAAAAGCAAATGATTTGTTATGAAAATTATTGGATTGAAAATGATCTTCGTTATTTATATATTTTAATTACTTAATTACATGTTTACTCATCTATATGTCTACCGAAATTCTAACTCATTGCCTCATTTGATAAATTACATTTTAATTCCCGTTTCCCTAGCGAAGGTCAATTATTTAATTGAGCCTGCTTTCAGTCACGGCTAAATACAAAAAAAAGAGAATTGTATTCAGGGTAGAAGTAATTTGTAAGGCTTACTTTTTGTACAGAGTAAAATTTCGACTCCCCAGCGAGTGGTAGTTATAGTAAACGATGTCATAACTGGGTCAGCTATTGTTCCAAATGCGTAATATTAACAGAGTATTTCTTGGCCAATAAAAACAGGATTTATGCTTTGTCAGCAGATCTAAATTTCATAATTTATTTCTGTAACAATGTGTGCAAATACGCTCCGGTATGATGTTTTTGGTAAGCTCCAAATATTAGTTAAAATATAGGATTGCTTTTATAATACTAGCGCCAAAAAAAAACTGGTATAAAAATTATACGAATGAATTATGAAAGCTTATATTATGTTTTTGGATATTTTAAATGGATTATACTTAATACATTATAAGTATATAGTATATAGTCAAACTTTCGTTACCTTAGGCTCTTGTAGATATGTCGCTCTGCTTTGCCTAGAGCGGTGCTGTGTCACAAAAACGCATTTTCACGTAGCTTCACGGTAAGCTTTAGTCAACCGTACAATACATTTATTTATTTATTTTATTATCAAACAGCCATTCACTTAATAAGACTCTTTATTTACATCTGTAATTTTAATCCTGTAATTTTATTATAATCTTTTACGTAAAGCCAAAATTGCTGCGTTTAATAAATATTAACGGAAGTGGCAGTGAAACTCGTCAACGCAATGTAATAGCAGCACAGTTTTTTTAGTTATCCCCAAAGCCTTATTACAAGGAGGGCTTAGCGAAACCCTCTAGCTATTTTACGTGCCAAGTAAGAGCCCAAGGATCGTTTGACATCACAACGAGCCATTCCAAACCCTCTCTTATCCGCACAGTTGTAGATAATCATCATTACAATCGAGTATATCGCTTTTCAAATAAAATTATCAATCGGCGTATTATTTGTTACTGATTATTTTGTTTTTGATTTATTTATAAACCCAAATTTACGAGTAGGTAGCATATTTTAATTAAATCAATGGCACCGAGAAAAATCATAGGTACCTAATGTTACCTATATAGATTAGGTACCTTGTTCTATAATTAATTTTATGAATTTTAGAATTTTGATAATGAACGCTACTAAAATAAATGCCTATGTTGAGCAGTGGCCTTCCTGCGGCTGAAGACTAAATAGTCCTTATATATTTCTTCCTAATGCTAAATCATTTGTACAGGAGGATTATAAATATCGTATACACAGTTCGCGACGATTAGTGACGATAATAATAATTATAAAAGCGTTGTGTGTACATACAAACTATGTGACACTACAAACTTTTGTGAGACGACCTATATTTGGCAATAGATTATCCTTAAACCCAATTAAGCCTTTCCAAAGTACATTACCGAGGGGCATACTTGCACGATATAGGAAAATAATTTATACTAAGCGTGTCGTATCCGATATTATATTAGTTTGCCGCCGCCCATAGAGTCCACAACCAAAATAAATCACTCCACAGCGCTAGTAATCCCCGAAAACTATCATATGCTCTGAATATATACAGCGTGTATATATTTATTCACATTTTCATGTTCTTCCTTTATAACTCTACACCCTGTATATATATTTACACAGAGCTTAAGTTTAGATATAAATGGTACTCGTATTAAACTTCATGATTAATGAAGTCTGAATAAAATTATTACATAAATAAATTAAAATTTTAAACATGGTTTAAATAAATTGCTCATGGTCGATCTCTCATTTTTATTTTTAGTACGTATTTATCCCCCTAAAATATGCTCGAAATCTTTTGTACTGCGATATCTTTTGTAGCTAGGGTGCCAAATCTTAATTTCCTCGAAGGATACAATGGAATGTTATTTAACGTCTATAGATTGAACATGAAAAGCAATTCCGTGAGAAACTTAGCCACTTAGATATAATATTGTGCATATCAGATAGAAACTCATAGGTTCGGGCGGCGCGGCGCGGCTCAAAGCGACGATGTGCGTGTAACATCGCGTCACACATTTTGGCAACGCCTTGTTGCTTAGTCACGCAACGTTTCGTCCAATTTTGTAAATGACCTACCAACATTCCTACATTAATGCTATATATAAAACACATGTTTTGTTTATGTCCCCGATACGGCTTCCATAGCTCGGAATTGAAGCCTAAAATTGAAAGGAACGTGCTTTCCTTCAAGAGTCGCTGACCTGAATGGATTCTAGTGTTTCCTGGCATCTAGATGAATTATGGAAGAATGATTCCGTGTAGTTTGCAAGCGCCTGCAAAATTCAAACCGCAATGTCGCCTGAGCGTATACATGCTGTTTAATCCGGGGAAATGCAAATAAATTTTAACACATTATGCACTTTATTCAGCAAAAGGAAAGCCACGGATTAATTTTTTAAATTAAAATTTCACATTTTCTTCCGTAGAATACTTGTGGTTTTATAGAATTCCTGATTATGAGGTTTTGTTTATATTTTGGGCAGCTATGACTGGACTTGCGGTGGCGAACTGGGATGCGGAATATGATGAATACACGGTTTTTGGTGTCCCAAATAAAAACTCGTTAAAATGTAAAACTTTTGTATTCAGCCATAGTGCGTAGAAGAAATAGACAACATATTATACAGATTAATAAAACAGTACAGACAATATACAAAATGCGTTAACAATAATATTGGCGTTTGGATACGCCACACCACCCCCCCACGGAGACGGATAAAGATTACTGATAATCCGGAAAATCCTTGAATTTAACGCGCCTACCAGATCTGGTAGTGTAGGTCAATTTACTGGTGGTTGTGGTGGTGTCTGGTGGAACAGAAGGCGGAGCGTTAGGACTATTAGATTTTAGTGGGGTAGATGGTCCAGGATCGCTCGGACGTTTCATCGGCGGCTTGGGTAAACTAGGATCAGAGGAACTGTGGTAATAGTGATCTATGAAAGCCGGTTTGAGCCGATCCACGCTAACAACGACGCGTTTTCCCCTAATATCCAGTGTCATAGTCTTGCCGTCTTCGGCGCGATCAACGACCTGGTGTGGACCGGTATACGGTGGTTGTAGGGGGCGTCTGACGGTATCATCCCGAAGAAAAACGTGGGTCGCCGATGGGAGTTCCTTAAAGATAAAGGTGGAGGGTTTAGAGTGGTTGGAAGCAGGGATGGGGCGTACAGTCGACATTTTGTGTCGCAGTTGCACGACGTAATCTGCGGGGTCTTCGGTGCCAACAGGTCCAGTATCTGGGATTAACATTTCTCCAGGTAGGCGGAGAGTTTCTCCATAGACCATTTCAGCAGCTGTGCACTTAATGTCTTCTTTAAAGACTGATCGCATACCAAGAAGGACGAAAGGAAGGGAACGTACCCAAGAGTCCTGATGGCACATAAGTGCAGCTTTTAGTTGGCGATGAATGCGTTCTATCATCCCATTGGCACATGGATGATAGGAGGTTGTCCTTATGCGCTTGGTGGCGAAACGTACCATCAACCGGTGGAAAATATCCGACTCAAACTGAGTACCTCGGTCAGTGGTAATGATTGAAGGGACGCCAAAGCGCGGGATCCACTCTTTAGTGAAGGTCTCGGCCACTTCCTCGGCCGTGATGGAACGCATCGGCCACACCTCGGGCCATCTGGTTCCTCGGTCGATAGCTGTTAAGCAGTAGCGGAAATCGTTGCAAACCGGCAAGGGACCGACAATGTCGATATGAACGTGTCGAAAGCGACCGGATGGGAGGTCGAACTTACCGGGTGGAGCTGAGTTGTGGCGCGACACTTTGGCGCGTTGACACGCCTCACAAGTGCGAGCCCACTCCTTGCAATCCTTTTTTACAGAGGGCCAGACAAAACGTTCTGTCACGAGGTGGGTTGTAGCACGTGCGCCAGGATGGCTTAAGTTATGCAGTTTGTTGAAAGCTGATCTGCGAAAGGTGGGAGTCAAATAGAGACGAGGCTTACCGGTAGAAACATCGCAGGTGACTAAGGTGTTAGTGCCAGGAATGAGGACCTTCGTTAGCTGAAGGCTGGAGTCATGGCGAAGAAGCTCAGCTAGCCCCTGATCAGTCTCCTGTTCTTTGGCAAGGGCCTCGAAGTCTTTCTCGAGAGCGATAGCGTCGACGCGCGACATCGCGTCAGCAACAACATTGTCCTCTCCCTTAATGTACTTAATGTCAGTGGTGAACTGACTAATGAAGGACAATTGATTTAGCTGTGCGGGTGGCAGTTTTTCTCTACGCTGTACGAAAGCGTACAGCAACGGTTTGTGGTCCGTAAAGATGGTAACGTGCTGAACCTCGAGAACGTGGCGGAAATGTTGTACGCTTTCGTACACCGCCAGCAACTCTCGGTAATAAGCCGGCCACTGCGATTGTTTGGTGGTAAGTTTTCTGCTAAAGAAAGCGAGGGGAAACCACTCTCCATTAACTTTCTGCTGAAGGCAGGATCCGACGTGGGCACTGGAAGCGTCCGTAAACAATCCAAGGGGTGCGTCACTGATCGGATGTTGCAGCAGGGTGGCGTTGGATAGACTCCTTTTACAGGCTTCAAATTGTTCTAGTAGCTCAGGCGACCATGTAAATGGCTTAGCGCCCTTGCCATTGATAGCAACAACGGCTTCGATTAGCGGAGCCTGGAACTGCGCGGCGTGTGGAATAAAACGGCGGTAATAATTTAACATGCCTAGAAAACGGCGCACACCTTGAACAGTTTTCGGAGGGGGAAAATCCAAAATGGCTTGCACGCGATCTTGCGGAGGTCTGGTGCCATCTGGGCTAATGCGGTAACCCAGAAATGTCACCTCACGAGCACCAAGGACACACTTGGAAGGGTTGATTACTACCCCATAGTCTTGGAGGCGCCCGAAGAGAATCCGCAGATGCTCCCGGTGGAGAGCCTCGTCTGCAGAATAGACGAGGATATCGTCCACGTAGGGAAAACAAAAGTCGAGACCCCGTGTGACCTCATCGACAAACCTTTGGAAGGTTTGGCCGGCGTTACGGAGGCCGAAGGTCATGAAGGGAAATTCGAAGAGGCCAAACGGGGTAACGATGGCGGTCTTCGGGACATCCTCTTCAGCTACGGGGATCTGATGATATGCCTTGACCAAATCGAGGGTGCTGAAGATCTTAGCATCCGCAAGATTGTGGGCAAAGTCATTTATGTGACGGACAGGGTAACGGTCGGGTACAGTTCTAGCGTTCAGTGACCTATAGTCGCCACAGGGACGCCAAGTATTGTCCTTTTTTATGGCCATGTGCAAGGGAGACGACCAGGCGCTTTTTGATGGTCTTGCGATGCCTGCTTGAATCATCTCATCGAATTCCTTCTTGGCTGAAGTCAATTTTTGAGGAGCCAAACGACGAGGGTGGCAGGAAATGGGAGGCCCGTCCGTTGTCTTTATAAAATGGACAGTATTATGTTTAATAATTCTGGGACAGCCTGGTGGCCGGGTAATATCAGGGAATTCTGCAAGCACCTGTGCAAAAACAGAATTCGCCGAAGCAACAGATTTGACACTGGGTTGTGTCGAAGTTGCGGGAGAGGCAGCCGTTGAGAGGCTGGTAGTTCCATCAACCAGTTTTTTATTGCGACAATCGGGCAATAGATGGTAATGAGAAAGGAAATCCGAGCCCAGGATAGCGGCGGTAACGTCAGCAACGACGAATTGCCAAACAAAATTCCTGCGAAGACCAAGGTTCAACGCCAGGTTTACAGTGCCGTAGGTCTTAATAGTGCTCCCGTTAGCGGCGCTTAGCTCGTAGTCGGTTGGTTTCCTCTGACCTGCAAGCCAGCGGCGGGGGTAGCAACATAAGTCAGACCCGGTGTCGACTAGGAATTGGCGCTTGGTGACCTGGTCAGTGACAAAGAGGCGGCGACCATTAAGTTGAGTGAAATCGCAATCAGCCGTCGCCGCTGCTACTGATTGCTCGGAGGGTTTTCCGACTTCCAGTTGCAGGGGGCAATACATTTGTTGGCTTTTGCACCATATTTCTTGTGGTACCAACAGCACCTTGAGAGGGGCTTGGAATTACTTCTACCCAATGATTGTCTTCCTCTAGACGAGGAGCGATGCCGAGGTCTAAGGCGACCAGTAGAGGCGGAGGTGAGGGCAGCAACTTGCTTTCTTAGCTCCTCAATCTGCTCTGTCAAATTGGTCAGAGAAGGCGTGGCGTTGGCGGCGAAAACATTCGCGGTGGCTGGTTGCGCCTCGACAATCCTGTCAGCAATGTCGGCAATCCTCTCCAAACCGAGATCGGCCTGGGCAGCAAGAATGCCTTGAACATGCTGAGGTAACCGGCGCAGCCACAACTGGCGAAGGATGTTGTCATCTGTAAGTGTGGGACCTGCAAGAGATTTGAGATAACGGAGGAATTGTGATGGTTTTCTATCACCAAGTTCTTCCTCACTGAGAAGCTTCCTAAAACGCTGTTCTTCGGAAGAAGAAAATCTTTTCACAAGTGTGTTTTTTAAGTTTATATATTTATCCTGAGCCGGGGGATTGGCTACTATGTCCTCAATCTCTCCAGCAATTTGATAGTCAATTTTGCTGATGATATGACTATATTTAGTCTCATCAGAGGTGATGCCTGCCAGCAAAAACTGTGCCTCGGCTTGGGCAAACCAAACTGTGACCCTATCGGGCCAGAATGGTGGCAATTTGACTGAAACTCTGCATGTGGATGGGTTAAGCTCAGGGTCAGGTTGGATCTTCAAGGAACGCAGATTGGCATTTTCAGCCTCTAGGGTAGAGAGGCGGGCTAGTAATTCCTCAGTCATGGTGAAAGAAATTAGGTGAGCAAATGGTGTTAACCAGGAAACCACAACCAGCAGTGAACAAACACTATACATGTAGATACAACTGACCAAATGTGACAATATAATAAATCAAACCTGTGGGTAAGTGGAGTAGCGGTCCTTACATACAAATTACAAAGTAATAAATTGTTACAGGTAAATACAATGTAAGTAATGTTGGATAGCACAGAGTTGTACATAGCACATAAAACTTTATTAATTACTTTTTTAAGGTTTGTCACAAATTTAAAAGATTTAATAAAATTTTTAATTTTAATTAGTTTACAGCGCACATAACTATAATATCAATATTAATTTTTTTTATAAGGTTTGCCACAAATCTAAAGGATTCAATAAGTTTTATAAAATTAGTTTATAGCACATAATAGCAATAATTTTTTTTTTTAAAGTTTGCCACATATTTAAAGGGAACTAATATAAATGTACTAACATGAAATATGGTTTGTAACAATACATAGTAGTAGCAGTAGTAGTAAAAACACAATAAAGTCTTGAGAAAAAGAAGTTTAGCGTTACTTGCGTGCAACTGTCATTATGAAGTTCCGCAGGGAAGTTCTTCTAGCAACTTGCAGGTGGCGCTGCGTAGCACCCACGCCGATGACGTCACGAAGCTGGCCGCCAAAAACTCAAAATATAGTATCGCGATGTTTCGCGAACTTGGCCTTGAGTTTGTTCGTCGACATTTTTCGCAGGAAGCTATTCCCAAATGCACTCTCGATGAATAGTTGGGCCGCTTGCGTATGCGCTTCCAACAATCCGGGTGTTTTGCAGCCGCGGAGGTCACCGAGGTATCACTCGGCGTTGTTGCCGAGGACCGGGTTGGCGGGCCGCATGGGCCTCGATGAGCCTGATGCTGGGCGGGGGCTGATGCGAAGTGGTGGCTGATGCAAGGCGGGGGCTGCCGTCACAGTTTTGCGCGCTTCCAAATGTTCGCTACCGTAGTTGATGCAGCGTGCGTGATCACATCACGTCGGGGTCACCATTTTGGGACAGCTATGACTGGACTTGCGGTGGCGAACTGGGATGCGGAATATGATGAATACACGGTTTTTGGTGTCCCAAATAAAAACTCGTTAAAATGTAAAACTTTTGTATTCAGCCATAGTGCGTAGAAGAAATAGACAACATATTATACAGATTAATAAAACAGTACAGACAATATACAAAATGCGTTAACAATAATATTGGCGTTTGGATACGCCACAATATAAATATCTAATAGTATAAAATAAATATAACGGTTCCATTCGGAATATTTTCCTAATTTCATTAGTAGATATTACATTTTTTATAAGTTTTATATTTTACAAGACAAACTTAAGCAATATGTAGATACGATTTAGATATATGATAAAAGCTCCTAATTCATAATGAATAAAAGAAAAATGTAGTCTTGTAAACATTAACAACTCATTATATTAATTTAAAAGACTCTACACTAGGTGTTTCAAAATAGTATATCCGAGTAACTGTTAATATTACTCTTAACACCAACATTTGTCACGAAATGGCACAATTATTCTCGCAGTTAAACAGAATACTCCACCAATGCTATGTATTTTATTTTATCTGTTCATAATTACACTTCAATTAGCCGGGTGAAACTACATTTAACAATGTCATTATGTTATTAATCTAGATGTTAAGTAGGTTATGCCATTCAGCAGCCGTTTAATGTGGTACTAATTAGTTATATTGAATACCATTGGGGCCTTTAGTTAATTTGGATCACGCAATGGCTTTGCATAATTATGTTTATTGGAGAAGAGTTATACCACAAACAGATTCCGTAATTTCATGTGATTAGGTACGAAAATTATTTTGTACCTAATATCGGCCCAGCCCGGCTCCGTCCGGGTGCAGATACACTTTGGAATTCCTATCGGCTATGTTCATCAGGGGTAACGTATGATTTTAATGGCGAAAGAATTTTGAATTAGGTCCAGTAGTTTCAGAGCCTATTCAATGCAAACAATCAAATCTTTTCTCTCTATAATATTAATATAGATATAATTATAAATATACCTTAATTTGTTAGAGTTCCTAATGGCTCTTGATTAATTATATTAAATTATAGCTTTTTACGACCCATTACTTAAAAAAAAAAAACCCTTATAGAATCTTTACGATGCGTGTCGATCTGTCTATCAACATCGTTTTATGCAGAAATATGTGGATGTAATGATTTAAAATAATATTTTAAAGCTCTAGAAATATTTAACTTTAATACGCCAAATCTGTAATCAAAACAAGTTATTCTTAGTAATTGGAAAATTCAGTGAATAAAAAATAAATTGACCACTTTAACCCAAGTTACTTGCGCAAAAACACTGAAAGTTTCTTTAATGAAACGTTAACAATGTTGGAGATTTCATTGGGTTCATATCGGTATTGTCCGAAGTTTACCAAAACAAGTTTTTATTGCCTTCTGAGAGAAAAGAAAAACAACAATACTGCGGATGCAATTAACCCTGTGTAAACTTCGCTCTAACTTGTGTTGCCGTAATGTTCTTTTTCGTGTAATTGACACTTTCGTTTACCAACCTAGACTCACTCAAAACTATAGGTATCCATTATGTGTTGTTTTAACATCGGGCTTGGCAACAAAGGCACTTTGGTCATTTTATACTTCCGTTAAAAATACATTAAGGCGATTCTTGGAACTCGTCATTCTGGATTCTATTCACATAAATAACATCGGTTAATTTAGCTTGCGTTTTGTAATTGAAACACAATAATTCTACTTAAAGTTGTATATTTTAGTACCTAAAAAAATCTTGGTGGTATTTAATCTACAATACCCCATAATTGAAATGCAGATAGATTAAATCTTTGGATGTAAAATTTCATGAGTGTTAAACAATCACATGGAAATATCACAATCAAAACATAATTATACGTATAAACATGTAAAAATAAACATAAACTTGTACACTCAGAAATGAAGTGACCCTTGAGATTTAAAGTACGCACTGAAATCAAGAACTACTATTATCACTTTTCCGCACTCATGCATCTCTTTCCGGCACCGCTCCGCACTTACTAAATATTTAAATACGTTGAACATTTCACAATAAATATAAAATCAAAAGCAAGTAGCAAAAAACATCGTGTTTTTTAAAATAGGTACCTATCCACTTGAAAATGTGAAAGTAGCCGCATGAGTAAAATTTTGCTAGTAATTTTAAAATGTTTTAAAACTACGAAACGCTTTTGTGCGACAAGTTTAGAAATATATCACAAGAACAGTTTTAATATATTAAAATAAACAATGAACACGTGACCAGTGTGTGTTTCTAAGTTGGTTTAAAAGTGCAATGATGACTAGTTGATGTTGGACAAGGCAACGAGTCTAAGATGCGGTGCAAAGCGAGCGGTCGGGTGCTGTCGATTCTGTTCAGCGCATTACTGCTGGGACGAGCCATTGCAGGTAAGCTGTTGCTTTATATATGGATGCTTAAGGCTTTGCCACACAGAATGCGTAGCACCGCGGTAAGGCGCTATAATGCCTCGTTGTTTTGTAGTGACATGGATATATACTGTCAAACAGAGCGCGGATGGTAGCTGTAGCGCTCTGATGCCATTTGTCTACATTTTCCATCTAAATACAACACATCAGGGCGAAAAACATTGGTAAACGAAAAGACGCGCGGTTTTAAGTCCTCTGACTTTTCGGAGTTATGTGTGTATTGATAATCAATCACCACGGACTATAACCGCGAAAAAAAATATTTTGAGGAAACCTGCATACATGTATGTAAAGTTCGCAAACCCGCACTACGCCAGCGTGGTGGACTATATGGCCTAACCACTCTCAATCGTACGTATTCGATTTTAGAGGAGGCCCGTGCCCTGGAGTATGACGTATCACGTAAATATAGTAATATTGCCCTCTGTATTAGCATAGCGACCTGACGGAGAGTTAGATACGCGTTCTATGTGGCCTGTGTGTGACAAAGCCTTTACGGCATCTGCATCTGTATCGGCAACTATTGCATCATTTGTGAAATAAGATTTTCATCGCACGTCACGCATTTTAGCGTTTGCAAACTCAGGTGCGGTACTAGCACCTCATCCATTCTTATTTTTAAAGAATTGTTTACGTTTCGATTAAGCTAGAATTGTTATAACTCGTTGTATTTCGGTATCCTCAGTTTTTATTATGGTATAAGCAAGTGAATTTGTTTTATTTCTTATACGTTATTTATACACAATCATCTTATTTATTTTCTTTATCACCCTCTCAATAATATCTACGTTAGAATCCTATTCGCATTTTACGATGATTTGGGTTTTGTTTTTTGCCCTGTACATACTTTAGTCACGTAAGTCTGTTCTATGTATAAGTAAAATAACTTCACATGATGCAGAGAGATATTGTTTAATAATTCAAGTAACATAAAAATTCTTCCAAGTAAAATTTACCTCATGCATTCTCATAAATATTGTCACAATTGGAATTTTCACAAAATACATTATTTAAACATGCCTTGCCAAAAATTCCAATGTTTAAATTTCCCCGCACCCATTGAAATGGCGTGAATAAAAGAATATCTCCAAAAAATTGGAACATGGTTAATATTTCCGTGCAAGGAAAGATTGAAAACCTTATAAATAATGTATCACATGTAGAGAAGGACCTACAATTGCAACGTCACAGTCGGCTTGTACGTTCAGAAACACAAAGTCCAACACAATACTTAACGTAAGCACGTTTTGGATATACGAGACAAAGAATGTATAATAAAGTACAAAGAAGTTTAGAATACCTGCAATATAAAGATTTATTTCGTACGCTTGTGCAGTTTGTGCTTGAGACAAAAGAGCGTCGTTTATATTGACAGCAGATGGAGTACATCTTATAAAATGTTTTCTTCGGAATCGTTGCTTGGTTTTGAACAGCTTTTAATATAAATGGTATGTTAATACTTTTCAATACAGGTTAGCATTTCGGACTACGTTTAGTGTTTACTTACTACGTTATACAGGCGGCAAAAAACATCCGATCGTTGAAGATGTTTCAGGCATCATTAATATGCTTTATTTAAATTATCCGTTTCACTTAATATGATAAAAAATATCCTCAGTAAAATAAATAAAATAACAGATAAACTCACATTATACTGCTAACAACCGCGTTCGTAACACGCAGCGTGCGGCGCAACATTTCAGACTTGTCAGATTGTGTGCTGTTGTCAGAATTTATTTTGCTAGATTTTATGATGTTATCCTTATTGTAGAATTTTTGTTTTTTTTTTTAATAATCTGTATCAGCCCATATACGTCCCACTGCAGGGCACGGGCCTACTCTACAATCGAGAATACGATTGAGAGTGGTTAGGCCATATAAGCCATATAGTTTTAATAATGCAATTGCAGTACCTACCCAAATGTGCGTAATAAAGTATACTTAATTGTCAGTAAGTAATGAAAATCGTAATAGTGGTAGAATATTCAGAAAGAAAATCAGCGAAAGCATTTATTGTGATAAAGTCTAAGTTTTTACAATAAATGAAACCAGATTTACATTATTCGTAAATATTGACTCAAAAAAATAAAACCAACTGGAAATATTGTATCGAAAACCTTTAAAACAAAATAATTTACTCACATAGTTACTAAAATCTGGCGCTTGAAAATATGAGGATTTAATTTTTATCCTGGGCCACCGTGCCGCCTGCATTTTACATATTTGAATATAAACGAGTAATAGTTGTGGTTTTTGTTGCCCGAATAAAATCTGCGTTAGATTGATTTGATCTATTGTTTCAAAATAGATTTTCAGTTTGTACATTTATTTAGCACCAGCGATGAAAAATTTAATGAAATATAAAAAATAAAATAAATAATTAACACCCAACAGTCACATACATAGTCATGACCCCACACTAAGATCGAATCTTGTGTCGTGGGTATCAGGAACTACGAGAGACTTTTCGGTGTCACAAACACCCAGACCCGGAAGAAATATTTGTGGGCCGCAAAAACATTTCTCTCGGTGCGAGGATCGAACCCGCGGCCTCTCGTTTCACAGGCGACGTCTAACCAACTGCGCTACGGAGGCTGTCTAAACATCATATTATCATATAATCAACATCATATTATATAAATATCAATAACATAATATAAAGAATCGAAAATCAACTAGGTATAAGAGTATATAAATAACGTGTAAAAATGTATTCCTATTTTTGAAATATCTCACGATGATCAATTCATATTAAAAGAGATAACTATCAGCAAGTCCAACCCAGCATTCATTGTATCAATTAGTGGCGGGCTGAGTGGATTATTTTAAACACCGGCTTAACGAAGCGCGATTTCAGAATGATGTGCATGTTGGAACGAACTAAAATAAAATTGAATTTCTTGTTAATTAAACTCCTAAGCACCGTAGTAGCTAATTAATCTTGCAAACTTTTGTCGGAACGAACTTTGAGATTAAAATCAGCCCTCAAAAACACTTCATCTTGATTTTACGTAAACTATTTCATCGAAACGGCTGCAAATCTCAAAGTACAATTCCTATGTATTTTGTTTCACTCAGAACACAGAAAAAATTTACAATAAAAAAATATATAATCATAAAAAAATCTTATGAAGACTCTTCATTATTATTTCATTTACTTCTACTAAGTTATTCGCAAGATTTATGTTCAGTTAAACATAATTCTAATTAAGCCAATTTAAATTAGTAACGCATTTCAAGGATTTAAATAAACAACCAAACAGGTATAGATATAATTAACCCCCATTGTTTATATTTTTTGTTGTTGAAATTAGTGAAGCCTAACCCTAACGAAGACTATTGTAAGAAGCTACTGATAACCGAACATATTTTAGAGGCTCCCTAGAAATGAATCATTAAGCAATGTTGAGAAAGAGGAAGCTTATGGAAGCCCGTAGGCCCGAGAATAAAATATGACTGAATGTGGCACGCAACATAATATACTGCTTCTTTCGGGTAACAAGAAATAGTTGCGTTTCTTCACTAAAACTGAACGCACGTACATAAAAACCTACTAAAAGTTACACTGAATGGAGGCGAAAAGAATTCCAATTCATTTCTTATGTTGACGGCGCTGAGCGCACCTGGTGTCAAGGCTTTGTTTGTGGATAAACTTTGCCATTTGTCATCTGAATATACAAATTAATATCTATCTGTGAAAATCTTTTCTCTCTTTAGTGGAGGTTGGATATATAATGACGTTACTTGAAATCACACGGTATCAAATAATCTTTTCATCGTTCAAAAAAGTAAAAATAATTCTATAATCTTATATAGGTATTTATTGATAGCAGCACTGTTACGTAAACATAGTTTCTCATATTTATTTTCACGCTATACTCTAATATAATAAGTGGAAATACTACTACTCTACACCGAAATGGCCTCGTAAGATTTCTAATAACAATGACTAATTCAAGACGCTGCACCTAATTTTAACGACATCCCGAACGTGCCTGTTCAGCTAGTTTGTCATCAAAGTCGCAGAACGCTGCTGTTATATACATAACTACATACTTTCCTATTGCATTTTGCGTGTTTTGTTAGGTTGTCAGACGCTCTACAGTATTTCGGATGCGGCAGCACATCCACAATCTTTTAATTTTGTTGGTTATTCTCGTTTAATAGTACCACAGTTTTCGACCTATCAATGTATAGCCCGAGTTCCAAAGTTATTTCCTTATTACCCTCTTTCCCCATTGATTTAATCTTCAATCCTCCATTTTAGCACTGGCCACGTGCCTGCGTTACCTACTTTATTGTCAAGAACAGTAATACGAAAAGGTCGCTTGCTGCCTATAAACAAAAGCAACCAACTTTAAACTTACTTAGCGCATGGCATTATTATTCTACGCTCGTCACTCCGCATTATGTGTTAATCACCTAGTACTCAGTAATTTGTCTGACTGAATTACGATACCTTTTATCTGCATTTTTCTAGTTATTACGGGTTTTGTTGACAGGGGTGATTGAAATTCATTGGGCGATATAGTTTATAGTGTGGCATGGTTATTTAATAAAAATGAAGCTTTTCCTATAGCGTATAGACGATACACGATATTTTAAAATTTAGCGTTATTTTTTTACCTTTTATGCGTCGTGTGAATGGTCTGAACAATGAGCGCATCGTTGGCTTACTGGTGCTTGAAATCGAAATTCCAAAGCAAAATAGCACTACTTTTCACTCTTAGAGAGATATATAAAGTATTTTTGTACATCTATTAGTGTTATAATTTATTTAAAGATAGGTAAGATTGTAACATGTACACGTAAATATAACCTCACTGTCTACTAAAAAGGATAGGCAGAGGTGCTATGATAACCTACACTTTGCCAAGATTTTTCCATGAAGGTAATTAATTCCAAAATTATTTTAATTACTTACATTATAAATTCAACGCAAAGAAAATTGTTGTGAGTGTACTAAAAATAAAGTTTGTATTTACACATAAAGTAAGTCTGCGCATTAATTTACTTGCTGAAGGTTTAGCAACATATTCCGTAGCGGTGCTAATGAGAAAAAGATTACGATTTTTTTTTATGAAATTTCTCATTCCTTTTGTTGCGCGCTGACCATTACCGATTGTAAAGGTACCGTAACTTTTTGTTTTACACGGTTCATTTAAATTTACTCTAATTCAACGGCATAAGTCATTAGGGTTCGTTTGGCCGTATCGCCTGTAAGCTGCGGCCTCGATCAATTCGCAAGCATTAATTTACGTTTAATTATAGAGAAAAGTAGTTAACTTTGGAAGCAGTTCCTCATTCGGCTCGAATATTAACAAGTTCAAACTAGAAACACTGATTAATATCATTATAAATGGATGAATTTATTACACTTATACAGACGTTCTGTACATACAGTACTCACATTGTACCTATTATGTATAGGTAAACGAATCTCTTCGCGTTGAATTATTATCAAGCCTAAAATAGGTCATCATCATCATCATCATATCAGCCACTGGAAGTCCACTGCTGAACATAGGCCTCCCCCAAGGATATCCACAATGACCTGTTGGAAGCGGCCTGCATCCTGCATGGCCTGCATAAAATAGGTGCAAAAAGATTATTTAAATGTGCACGAAAATTGGGTTGAAAATATAATATTATCTTACAAGATTGGAAACTAGTCATTTTTTTTTTATTTTGTGTGAAAATCATTTTAGCTGTCAGCTAAATAAGCTGAAAATCTAAACTTCTGCGTTTGCATGAAGTTCAGTAATTTACACCACAGTACCTGTGTATTGGGAGTTAAAGTCTGAAATAGGTGTTTAAATGTACTGGCCACTTGGGTTTAAAAATAAGCCTGCATGGTGCGCGAAACTTTTTTCACACGCGATAACTAAAACATTCTAAATTTAAATGTTTTATTCATCGAATGTCAGTTGTTTTTTTAGGTTATGGAGTAATTTTCTCGTTTAATTATATCTGTGATTTTAATTCCAATAATTCTATAAATATTATTGAAATAATAGTACCATTGTGGGACGATGGTTCAAACATCAATCCTATATTTGAAGAAATCACGACTAATGACGGTTTTATCGCTTTCATAGCGAATATTTCAATTATGAGAAGACCGGTTGCTAAGGTAAATTTAACGATGGATTATTGTTAGTTATAGTGTTCTTTTTTGTTCTACGTCTCCATTCATGGCTGATGATGATCCTTCATTTAAGTCCTTGGCCCATATGACCTTGTTAATAAAAAATAAAACATAAAAAATCAGCTACATACTTTGACAAAATATTACCCGCTTTATTGACCCCTTTTCTTTTGCAAATCGTCTGATAGACCTGAATGAAAACGAAAAGTACCAATGGAAAAAATACAAATAAATTCAACCTCATAGAAAGTAAGTACGATTGTAGACCTCTAAGAGCCTTTCTAAATTTCCTTATAAATGCCGATAAAGGCAAATCGCAGGCACTAAAAAGATATTCCTTAGATAGTATACAGCAAGTTTATAAGTATTAATAATAGAAAGGAAACATTACGAAAACGTTTGCATCGTTTATATATTCTTTTATATCTGGCTTGTAGACATGAAAGTCATAATAACTAGCAACGTAAAAGATAGTCGAAAAGCCTAAATATAGGGGCAGGTTGTATTCGTCTGCGTAGCGACCACCGCACACGATGGCCGATAACCCGCCATATTGAATTACGCAAGTGTGTCGTGATTCAAAATCAGTCTGCGTATATCCCATTTCGAGCTAGTTCAGTTTGATTTTTTATTCATTATCAACTCGGAGTCAGGAATTTATACCCGACATGGCAATAGGCTCCCCGCCTGTCACATAGTGGGACGGAACATACAAGGCGAAATATGAGGGTCCTGGCATCTCTGCCTACCTTTCTTCTTGGAAAAAGGCGTGAGTTTATGTATGTATTTTTATTAGTTTAAAAACCTTCATTCATAACGAAGATAAACGTGTTATCTAATCCGCCCATAATACCATCATTCAATTCATGGTTGAACTACCTTTTGATTCAATGAGATAAATACCAAATGAAATATAGGAAGCCAGAAGGCGGCCATGTGGGTGAGTGCGGCGAACTTTAGCTTTTCTACTTTACAAAACAGCCATTTAAAGTGTGTGCAATGCACTTCTCAACTTTCTGTTTCCGCGAGCGCTGCGGGAACAAGGAAAGAGTATCTCATCTTTTGTCTACAGTTGACATTTTTAAACCACCTCACACTTACATGACGTGTAACATTTTTATAGCAATCTACAGACATACAGGCTTCAGCTTACTTCAGGAGTATCAACTAAGGTCAAAACACTTTTACAGCCACATACGGGCATATAATTGTCTCAGTGTAATGTATAATTAAAATTACTGGTGGTAGGTCTCTCACATGTGAGAAGTCGCCTGGGGAGGTACAACTGCAGTATATATTTCTCCCGCCAAACAGCAGAAGGATTTAAGGATATTGTAGCCAGAGTAACTAATGGACATATTGAGACTTAACATTGCTGCATTGCTTTATAATTAATTCAAGGTGTTGTTTGGTTTTTCTACTATTCATGAGCAGTCGTAACGCTTACCACCAAGCGAACGGTATGCTCGTCTTGCCATTTATTGCAATAAAAAAAGAAATAACTTTTAGTGCTCCCTTGTATGTAACATTATTGTATATTTGTAACTAGTGGTGAAAAAAAAACTATATAGGTACTTTTAAATCTTTTTTTGTACTCTTCGTAATAAAATCCGTATTGATAAAAGTGTATTTACTGAAAACGATACGACGTTGACTCGTGAGTACCGTACACAAATAAGTTTGGAGCCCGAGAGATTCAAAATCTCATAAGAGCGCTTACGAAAAGTGGAACAGGCTTGTTTTACTTACAGTATTGAGTGGTCCGCTTTTATCTTTCACACTTTCTTTCTGCCCCTATATTCAGACGAATTCTTTTTACCAAGACTCGTATTCAATAGTCTTTATTGCTTGCACGAATGAAAGAAAATCTATTTTAAGCTGCACATAGCATACAATGACATTAATTAGATGATTAAAAAGCCTAATAGACTAACGCTTTGTAATGTCGCGTTTCGAGTTGAAATAAATCGGCATCTGTAATATTGTTTCTAGCAGGCCACCATAATTGTGTGTGCGACGCGAGATAGCCATCTCTCGATGCAGGATAATCAATTTACATTGGACTAGTACATCAAATGCATTGTATTCATTTTACTGTACAATTTAATAGTTGTTCGATTAAATCATTTCGTATAAAGTACTGCCTCGGTGGCGCAGTTGAATTAGATTGCAGAGCTGAGGTCTCAAGTTCGTATCCGGGGTCGGGCAAAGTGATCTTGGATTTTTGTATTCATCCCGGAGTCAGAAAGGGCCCGTTAATATGGTGATAGGCTTGCCCTCTATCACATCGTAGGACGGAGCACACAAGGCAAAACTTAGGTGTCCTGGTAACATCTAGACCCCCCTCCTCCTCCCTCTCCTGGGAAAAAGCATCAGGTTATTGATGTACAAAAAACTTTCTTATGTCGCCTTTTTAAACTCGAATGTAGTAAATTTTTCATTCAAGAATATTTTTTTTTGTGATTATTATCTTATCATAATAGAGAAATGTTGAGCGTTGGGTGCATAACCAAATAGTTACTACATTATAATTGTTGAAATGTTTTCCAATTTAATGTTTTTTCCGATGCATATTCATTTAGTTGCATATAGACGTCAGCTCCACAGCTGATTGGCTGAACAGCTTCCGGTCGTACGTTTTGAGAAGTGATATCAATAAGAAATGGAGTAAGCAAGGACTAGTTGGAGCTAGTATGACAATGTGTCGGATGTTAGTGACTCTACACATAAGCGTTAGCGATTTCATTTCTATTTGTAAATATGTTGTTTAGATTATATACTAAGATTATTGCCGTGCACTGCTAGACGCAGACCAGAAAATATTATACGCATCATTTTATGTATTAACTCAATTTAAGGATTATGTTCCCATACGGGTTTAATGGTGGTAGGTTTCTCATATGTGAGAGGCCGCCTGGGTAGGTTTTAAGTTCAGTTTCAGTTTGAAGGACATTGTAGCCAGAGTAACTACTAGACTTATAAAGATTCAACATATTATGTCACAGGATCGCGAGCGCAGTGGAATTGGCATTGCTTTGTAATCCATGGTGTTGTTTGGTTTTGCTACTGTCCATGAGCTGTCGTATCACTTACCATTAGGTGAACGGCACGCTCGTCTCGCCATTCATTGAAATAATAAATAAATAAAACGGTGATATATTCCCTAAAAACCTTACTTATAATGAGGTTTTCATTGTGACTGGACCGGATACATTGATATTTTGTTTGTATATAGGCAAGTGTGCCAAATGGTAATTTTGGAGCATTCCACAATTTTTTATGGTCTCATTGATCCAATGACTGATGTGCCCGTGAGATCGTAGCTTTCACTTCGGGTGGCTTTCTGTTTATAAATCTCGCATGTATATACAGGAATTAAATTGAAAATCTAACTATATAAGCTCGGCAAATAGATGTAGCTATGATAGGCCAGTATAGGTAGGTAGAGGTACCTACCCAATTGAGAATATAGAGGACTTATGTATGTTGTTTTACCGTAAATATAAACACGTTGCTTATCAAAATATTGACATATTAATAGCATGAGTATATTAAACACATTTATGCACTTATCATGATTATATTTAAATAATACGTGATAAGATAGAAACCATTAAGCAAATATATTTTATGTAAAAATGCATAGCTTACTTTATAAATAAAATGTAGCATTATATGCGTGCTACATTTTGTGTATACAGCAAAGTTTGTTTGAACGCACGATTCTCTGAAACTTACAGTCAATCTTAGAAAAATATTTTGCATTGAAAGTATAATTTTAGAGTGGAAATCATCTAACTGCACTCGGGCTAAGCTAGGCCGAAGCTATAATTATAATTTATAACTAATATAAAAGCCAGTATTGTCAATTGACTCCTCTTTAGACTAGAAGTCTTTAATAAGCAGCCTGCAAACTACAACTTTGACAGATTAGTCAATTATAGGAGAGAATCTTTTGAAAATGAAATGAAAATAATTTATTGAAGCCATTAAATTGTTCAACATCATTTAGATTCAGTAATTTTTTGATCTACTACCCGATTCAGTAAGCGCTTTTCGCTAGAGAAGAATGGGCAAGAAACTCAAATGTCTGTTTGGAATGACCTTACATTATAAATACCTTCTAGCTTCAAGCGATTATTAATATAAGAAATAATCAATTAATTCACAACGCCAATTTCCAACATGTATGATTGTTAACATGCCTTGATTTTATTTTTTGGACCAAATTCTAACTATTACTGAACAATAGCGACAGGGTCTTTTGTAAGCGAATTGAATGGAGCGTAGGGGGTCGGCATGAGCGCTCCACAGAACAGGATTACATAAAAGATATTGTTCTTCAAAAAGGAAGTAACCTACGCCTTGCTTTTTCTTTGACACCGGGGTTATCGTCGGCGTATGTTAACTTTTAATTTAGTATACATGTATGTATTACACCTTCCATTCATTTTCCTACAAGTAATTAATAGCTATGGTTAATATCGCGAGTCATATTTTCTTTGTTACCAGAGATAATTATGCAAAAAGGAATTATGCTTTTTAATTAAAATATAATCATTTGCTACTTATAAAATGAAGGATTGGCAAGTAGTCTGAATTACGTGTTACTTTTAACAACTTTTAAACGCAGATTTACTTTAAAATGTTTGTAAAGATTTGTTTATAAAGTATAAAATATTTTCAAGGTGCATTATATAATATCAAAGATAACATGTGGCGGACAAAAAACATCGACAATCAACTTGAACTTCATGCCAGCGGTCAAGTTTATGGTGTTCGAGATTGTTCAGCGTTCTGTCACTTGAATTATATAAAAGGATTGTCATTCAAGAAAAACGTCATTCGATTCAATTATTTGTTTTCGGCAACCTAAATATCAAAGACTAATTGTACATAATTATTATTTGCATAATATAATATTTTACACATTTTATAAAATTATTTATTTTGCTACGAAAAGTACTTCCTTGCATATACCCACAAATACAAATATAGAATTGGTGAATTTTGTCATAAAGATAAAATAGTTGTATATTTAGTAGCTCCATTTTACTTGTATTTAATAATAAAACAGGCTTTATATTATTAATCAACTTTAATCAGAACCGAATATTACACTAAGTACACCAGGGACAAGAAGAGGCAAAATACACCAAAAGGAAACATAACTTTACCTTGTTATTATTTTTTCAAATTAAGTTATGACTAACGTATGAACCGGTTTATCTAATAGTTGCTAAAAATGTAAACAGCTTCCATCACACGCTTGTACATATTTACTACCAGACAGTTACACAAACAACGCCTCACCGTGACTGGCGAATTTAGTATTCAATCGCGATCTCATAATGATTTGGCATTTGTAATATCAAAACAAAACACAAACATCTATGCTATAAATAACTCACATATCAGTAAAACATGACGCTAAATGATAATATTAGGCATCTGTAATAAATACAAAGCAACGATAATACGCAAAAAAAATACTTGTGTTTTGGATTTACATGAATAGAGATCTCCGAAAGATTATTTTTTCTTAAAATAATTACAACGCATTTGAAAAATATATTGGTACACAGTTTTATTCCAATGAGATTGCAAAGTCTAAATATCGCCAAAATCCATCAGAAGTAAGGCTTATCGACCAAAATCACTCAATTAACAGTAGAGAAACAAAATATATTCAAAAGTAAAATGCTGGTAAACTAGACCTCATACATGTAATTATCGATAAAGGCAAATCTAAATTAGCACTAAAAATATACCGTATATAAGATATAGTACAGACGACACATAACTGTCACGACTGTTTCTTGTAACCTTTAGTATACGTCATCTGTCTGCCTGGTACCGTAATGTTATGAGTCCAATAATATATTTTAGTACTAGGGATGGGCCCGACTCCGCCCGGGTGCAAATACTTTTTGAACCCATTCCACATCAGCAACAAAATATTTCCCGTACTGTTTTATATAAATTCAAACTCAATGCCATCTTAACTAACTTTAACTTCAGGCCTGCAATCCAGTTCCATCCCATCTCGCTGAGTATAAAAAAGTAACAAATATATCTGAATTCCTTCCTCATCCCACGGAAACACTACATTTTTCGGTACAAAAATATCATAAGTGTTCATCCCGGGTGTTAGCTAACTCCATACTAAATTTCATCGCAATCCTTCGTGCTGTTTCTGCATATCATCGTGCACAACGGCACAGAAAAACAGATAAAAATTCTAAAAATCATTGTTTTGGATTCTATGACGTTAATTCAATACCCCCATATCAGTTTTTCTCATTTATCTTCCATGTATAGACATCGATCGGCTACAAACTTATTATGTGTACAACTGTAGATAGAGAGATATAGATGTATAGCTAGATTACCACTTTGTTTTGTATTTATTATTAGTGGCTACGTACATAGATTATAAATCTGACAGTCCATAGTTCGATCAAAGTAACTCTCTTGATTCTATTAATAGATATTCAATTCGTAATTTTTATCACAAGAACAGGTCGAAACAATGAACAAATTTACTACAAGAATACTTTTAACGCTCGTGAGATTCAAAGTTTGAACAGAACGCGTGTAAAATATAGAGCAAACCTGATTTAGTTATACTTGCAATATCGGCTGATCTGATGCATATTCCTCGACCATAAACAATATTCCCTTTGGAAAAGCACACTCTGAGTGAAATAACTAAACATCCTATGACTAATGTTTAACACGTAATAACAACAAAACCTTAACTAAAATTGATTTAAAAAGTAATTTTAATCAGTTTTTAAAATACTGATACGTACATGAATCCGTTTGTTTTCAACTTCAAAAACAAAAAAATGTTATAAGTAGAAAATATTATACACAGCTTGTAAAACATTGAATCAAGTACAAAGTTGTATCTGTTCTGTGCTCTAGGGAAAAGCTACAAAGGGAACACAGTTTCAGGAATTGTGTGCCATTTTACAATTGATACAAACTGGTGATTGTGTAGAACATAAGATTTATATTACACGATATGTGATACCTACTCTAGAAACAGAATGCGTTTTGGCGATTCCGTAGTGTTAAAGGGATTTTTTATACATTAGTTCCGGCACACGAGCAAGCAGATCACCTGATGATAAGTGATCACTATCGCTCATGAACATCCATAATGCTTAGGTCATGTATGTGTTGCCGGATTGGGCATCCGACCATCTCAGATGTTATGTTGTATCAATACGTACATCATCCAAATAACTTTTATTGCTAGGTGGTATAATACCTAATTCGTTATTCTACTAGTGATTTAGTTCTGTCAGGATTAAAGGTTCAGTGAGTGCGATCGGCCACGTCCTGGCAAGCTCAGTCAATATCTACACCTTATCGATAAAAACTCATTCGAAAATCACTACATAGTATAAAACAAAGTCGCTTTCTCTGTCCCTATGTCCCTGTGTATACTTAAATCTTTAAAACTACGCAACGGATTTTGATGCGGTTTTTTTTAATAGATAGAGTGAGTTTATGTGTATAATACGTGCATATTATTGTAGAGAAATCTATATGCACCCGGACGAAGCTGGGCCGGGCCGCTAGTAAGTTATAATTTTAGAACAAATCTGATTACGTTGAAAAAGGTTATAGCAAGCCTACAAATAGGATAAATATATGCAATCCCGGATGTTTTTAGATTTTTGTAGAGAAACAATCTTGTAATTCGTGATTGGTGCGTAACTTCAGTCATTACACAGCCTAGACAACGGAAGTCTCCAAAAGAAATAAATTTTCTCCGTTTATGCAAATTTCCTCACTACTGTCCGATGCTATTGGTCTAAGCGTAATGTTTAATAGCATTCCTAGATAAATGGGCAATCCCACATTTTATGAATTCTAATGCCGCCCCATTAGTTCCTAAGATAACCTAACCTAATTACAACAATATTATTCCTTGTTTTCATGAAAATGTACAAAAAAAAATATTTTTGAATGTATCTAGATAATATATTTTGTAGAGTATATTTTAGATTTCTACCAATTTATTAAATTACTATACCTGGTTTATCAAGACTGCTACCAAATGAAAAGCGATGAAATTTTAGTTATTTTTTTTTCTTTCGCTGTATTTGGGTGGTAAATACAGTTTTTTTTCTAAAAAATAGTGTACATCCTTTTATTTTTTCTTATACTATGATACGCAAGGGTTATAATTATTATTTTAGCAAAAAACTATGGCTTAACCAACCCACAAAACCAGGAAATTTTAAAAAATCACAAAAAAATATTGTCGCCTGTATTCGAGAAATATTTAATTGCATTGTATTACTAGTCACTAAAACTACCACTCGGCTTCGTTTTCGGTAGCAGTCTTGATATACCCTGTATATTTACTTTATTATTTATTTTTAGAACTATTCAACAAATAAGTGAATTAAACGAAATATATATTTATAGTATTTTATTTTGCCAATACATTGTTTATTAATTACTTATATAGTGTTAACACATTTTATTTTGGTGGTTATCCATAATACCTAAGTATTCGTTTAAAATTACACCTAAAGAACTAAAACCTTAATAAAAACAAATATATAAATTAATTATTGCTATAGTTATCTTTTTTTTATAACAAAATTCTGTACAAAGTTTTGAAAAAAAAAAAAATTATAATCCAATACATTGTTTACTTGGCATACAATCTCTGCTCCCATCCTTCGCGTTTGATGAACTTGAGCCTGATGGGTTCATTGGGGGCTATCACGAATTTCTCCGGCTGAAACTTCAAGGTCTTAGGCATGTCGTCAGCGAGCTCCACCCTGTAGGTCTTCAATATGCTGATCAATCCAGCCATCGATTGCATCTTAGCGAATCTCATACCTGTGAAAAAAAGTAGAAATATTACTTATCGTTGTTTGATATCCATCATACGTATATCTCTCCAATTTTCCGTTGCTTGACAAAGGTTCCTTTAAACCTGAGCCTATCATCGTGAAGCAGGCCAAGAAGAAATAAATAAATATATCCGACAATCCCTACGTGTTGTTCATCCCACACAAGTGATTCGGCTTGTGGGGTGTACAGACATTTGTCTCGGTGCAGGAATTTAACCAGCTACATCTCAGTTCACAGCCAGCATCTATTATCAGCATGTATATTTTTATAACATTCTAAGAAAACCTTTAAAAACAATTGATTAACATTTTTTTCAAAGGGCAAATGAATAGTAAAATAAAATTACCAATGCAAACTCTAGGTCCTTCTCCGAAAGGCAAGTGAGTGTAGGGCACGATTTTGCTTTTTTCTGGTCCATAAAATCTTTCAGGCCTAAAATCTTCTGGTTCCGGGAAGAATTCAGGATTATGCTGAAGGTAGTATACTGGGATGTGTACGCGGAGTCCTTTGTCTAAGGTAACACCGGGCATCAGAGTGTATTTCTCCATCACTTCTCGAGTGATGACGCCTAGTACGGGATACAAACGTAATGTTTCCTCTAGGCAAGCATCGAGGTACTGAAGCTCCGACAGGCACTCATAGTTTATCTTATTCTTATGTCTGGCGATGTAGGCGTCAATTTCGTCATGAAGTTTGTTTTGAGCCTTTTCGTTTTTAGCTAATTCATATAATGCGAAAGTCAATGTTGTTGACGATGTTTCATAACCAGCAGTGAAAAACACTAAGCACTGAGCAAAAAGTAAATCGTCAGTGACATCTATGGCCCCTTTCCCAGAGTTTGGACTACCTGCCGGAGATAACTTGTCTCCCTCTATTTGACTCTTTTGCTTCCATGATAAAATTAAATCGACAAAGTCATTTCTATTAATTGGTTTGTAATCTCGCTGGGTGAAAACTGCTGTAACTATTTGTTTAAACAGAGATAGCTCATTTGTAAATATTTTCATCCCAATTCCGTAAAATATCGACGGCCAAATTGATCGTATCATACCTTTGAAGGCAGAAAATTTTGAGAAATTTAAAATATTATTCCCAGCCTCTTTAAAAGGGTTATCTTCGTTTTTTTCAAGGGTGCTAGTGTCGACTCCAAACACACAAGCGCCTATGCATTGGATTGTAAATCGGTCCATTAAATTTTTCACATCTACGTCTTCATTTCTAATGTTTACTTCTTTTTCTAATAGCTTCTCCATAGAGTGAGAGCATTGAGCAATCAATTCAAACATGAGCTTCATCTTGGCCGAAGAAAATAGAGGTGTTAAATTTTGTCGCAATACTTTCCAATGGGTGCCATGGCTGGCAAATAACTGGAATATTTCTGCGTCTCTATAAGCATGATCCGAGATCTCTCTTCCATGAAAGAAATAAAAATCTTTGGTGAGGATACGTTTGATTATCTCCGGATCCCGCGGTATGAGAACAGGCTCTGTTCCGATGTATGCGCCGACCACTGGAGCCCCGGGGAACTTATTACATATCTCTTGAACTACTTCAAACATTGTTTTCTTTTGCAGTATGTGGGAACCGTAGTTGCCAAGTAGCGGGATCGGTGGCAGATGGGGAACATTTCTTTTCTTCCAGTAATTTAATTTGCGAGTCACCAAATAATACAATACAAACAACGCCCCACCAACTATTAGTATAATATTTAACATGGTGCTTGAGCGTACCACAGCCGAACACTAACACAATGAACTGAAGTTCAAATGATTGAGTATATACTTAGAGAAATATCGTAGTTGTGTATCGTTGTATATGTCCACACAATTTGTCAACGAGTGCGCGGACTTCGCTTTATATAGCTCCGCCACTACATACTACTACCGATAAGAGAAATAATCCAGTTCAAGCGCGTCGCCAAGGAGCAGGTAGGGGCAGTTGCTCCCTCCCTAGAGATTAAAAAAAATTGCCAAATGTAAAGCAAGCAAAATCTTTGACTCGACTTGCCTACTATACGGTATTTTTTTTTGCATATCGCCGTTACTTTTCTCATTCTTCATTCTATTTTGTAATGATAGAATAAGAAAAATAAACCCAGAAAACTCAGGTTCAGAAAAAAAAAATGTATACCTATCATAATATTTTTTCATCATGCTGTGACTTAAAAAATAAATCTAAATATGAAATGGAAATATATTTTACGGATTTTTTAACTTGTCGACGCGACTTTTAGTTTGCAGTCTTTTTTTGAAAAGTAATCGAAACGTCGCGCCGGTAAGTTTGAAAATGCAAAAATGAAACCAAATTTACAATAAAATCTGTAACAATTAATTTCATTTCAATATGTAACAATCGCGTAAATGTAAGAAACCATTAAGCCTAATTTGTTTTAAACTTTTTTACAACAGAGTGGGCGATTATTTTTAACCTCATAATGTTTTAGCGGAGCTTAAACTTGCTTGCATTTGCCCTTCAGTAAACAGCGGCGTGTAAGACCTCGTGACTTACCACACGACAAAGAGACTGTTCTAAATTGCGATGAACTTTACCCACCGAGCGTTGAGTTACGCAGCCGGAGTAGTTGCTGAGTTCAAGATAAATCCAACTTTAAACTCACCGTCTTAAATTCTTGACGTGAGGATAATTGATGTAAATGCTTATATAGATTCGTGTTATACACTAAGATGTAAGCAGAGATCTGTTATTGCTGCCCAAAATTCATCCAGCTTAATGAAGCTGAAGATACAATTCAGGAAACAATCGCATGTTCGGGCATACAGTCTAGCAGCACGTAATAAAGTATTTAACTCCATTTCTTTTTATATTTCTACTAATTTTATCAAAAGGATACGTACTAACGTTTTAATCTTGTAATGGGTCTAAAAGAAATGCGATGCAAAACAAAACTAGTTGCGTTATTAGGTTTAAATGCATTACAGTGTGCACGTTTGAAACAAACGGAAAGATGTCCCCATAACATGCCTACTATTTGATTTAAACCAATATTTGCCTCATGTTACAAGCTACTTTAATACTGTTTTGACAAAAATGTTATGTTTTAATTTTATTAGTGTTTTACGCAAAATAACACTTACCATCGATCTTACTCAAATACTCGATTCAGGACTAGTCATACTAAAAATTTCAGACAATTGAGCTATCTGTGAACCGGCCAAAATTAGTCGGTGCACATTTATGCTGTGCGTTGTGCTGGCAAGCAAAATGCCTTTTTGCTCGAAACACTCTCATTGAAAAATTACTACAACGAAAATATTTGTACACGTCTTGTGTCACTAAAGACGGTTTTTTAAACAAATTAATCCACAAAGCTATAAATAAAACTTGATCCCAAAATAATATATTTAGAACAAAACATATATATTTTGTTTTGCGATATCACCATGTATCAGCAGTAAAAGCTTCTACTGCCACAAACAAAACCAATAGTAATATATTTTCGAAACCAGTTTGATGGATTGCCCTCAACTCCAAACTGTACCGAAAGTTACAATATCAAATAAATAAAACAATATTGAACAGTACGACGCACCAGATGACTCTCGAAGACACTTCTGTTTCAATTTCTCGAAAGTGTGGACCATTTGAGCTGAATCGTGTTAGCTGCATGGCTACAGTACATGGTTGTAAGTTGTACTTGTGTACATTCCTACAGATTGAGTCAGCTTTGTGCTCCTAGAAGGTATTACTTCACTTTCTAGTTAAAGTTACAAAAAAGTTTCTTTTTTACTATAACGACACACATATAAGTACCTCCTATCTACGTTCCCTAGGGGCAGGTAAGCAAAGACTATTGATCTTCACTTCACTCGAATGATACATATCACCTTTGATTCGTCTACTTTCATCAATATTTTAATGCATTCTCGGTAGTTCTATATAATTTTGACAATCCTTGTTTAATGTAGGGGACCTTTAGCAAGATTTAATTTATGGTTATATTAATAAACTAGCGGCTCAGCTTCGCCCGGACGCAGATAGTTTTTGAGTCCAGTCCACATCAACAACATAATATTATAGTAAACCTTGTGTTGTATTATTGGAGTTTTAATTATTTTTTCAGACATCATTTATTTTTATCCTAAAAATATTATTTAGTTAAAACCACGACAAACTATGACTGCAAATAAAGTATGAACCGCATATTCATAATGATTTGGCATAAATTATGTTTAAAAGTACCAAAACAAATTGATGATGTCATATCCAGCTTATCACCTAGATACGACGCTACACATAATTAATAATTTTTAAAAAACATAAACATTGTACATAATGGACAGGTTAAATTACCTTAGATAAATAATAATATACTGGGTGAATTTTTCAAGTGAGCGAATAACAAGCAAAACTGAAAAGAGTCACACAGCTCGATTTTGATAAAAACTAAATCTACATACTTGGAGCTTAAAAACATAGTTGAAAACTCATCGGTTTCTTCCATTTTCATTCATCTTTGAGCATATAAAGTAACAAATATATCGCAATCCTTCCTCATCCCACGGAAACACAACATTTTTCGGTATAAAAATATCGCAAGTGTTATGCAACTCCATACCAAATTTCATCGCAATCCGTCGAGCTGTTTCTGAGTTTATCGTGCACAACCGCACACACAAACAGACAAAAATTCTAAAAGTCATTGTTTTGGATTCTATGACGTTAATTCAGTCATATCATTTTTCTCATTTATCTTACATGTATAGACATCGATCGGTTACAAACTTATTATGTGTACTACTTATTATATATACAATAGATATAGATAGATATAGATGTATAGATAGATTACCAATTTGTTATGTATATAAAGTAATTAATTGGTAGTGCTACGTACATAAATTATAAATCTGATAGTCCATAGTTCGATCAAAGTAATTTTCTTGATTCTATTAATAGATATTCAATTCTTAATTTTTATCACAAGAACAGGTCGAAACAATAAACAAATTTACTACAAGAATACTTTTAACGCTCGTGAGATTCAAAGTTTGAACAGAACGCGTGTAAAATATAGAGTAAACCCGATTTAGTTATACTTGCAATATCGGCTGATCGGATACATATTCCTCGACCATAAACAATATTCCCTTTGGAAAAGCACACTCTGAGTGAAATAACTAAACATCCTATGACTACTGTTTAGCACGTAATAACAACAAATCCCTAACTAAAATTTATTTAAAAACATTTTTTTTTTTAAATACTGTTACATACATGAATTCGTTTGTTTTCAACTTCAACAACAAAAAAATATTACAAGGAGAAAATATTATACAGAGCTCGTAAAACATGTAATCAAGTACAATGTTATATCTGTTCTGTGCTCTAGGGAAAAGCTACAAAGGGAACACAGATTCAGGAATTGTGTGCCATTTTACAATTGATACAAACTGGTGACTCTAGAAACAGATGTCCTTTTGGCGATTCCGTAGTGTTAAAGGGATTTTTTATACGTTAGGTCCGGCACTCGAGTAAGCAGATCACCTGATGATAAGTGATCACTGTCGCTCATGAACATCCATAATGCTTAGATCATGTATGTGTTGCCGGCCCATTAAGTCGGAAGGGAAGCAGGAAGAAGTAAGGATAGGAATAGGAAAGGGAAAGATTAGACGTCCGGCAATCTCAGATGTTGTCGGACTCAAAACTATTCTCTATGAAACTTATCATTAACTTCTAAAATTACGACGTACGGTACATGATTCGAACATATTGTAAAGATTAAGGCATATTGGTATAGTTTTAAAGAATAACCCCCTGGATATATCTACCCTATATACATATGTATCCCTTAGTTCATCGTACTGATATTATGCATTTGAGCTATTAAATATCAGAGTAAAACTGGAATTATAACATCAGTCCCGTCTTATTCATTCCGCATAATAAAAATTATAGATCATTTTGCTGTCTACACGTTTTAAAACTATTTTAAATATATGTCCTAAAATATTCATTTAATTCAAAGTGAGTAAAAGCAATATTATTCAACATTAAATACTTGTAATGAATGCCGTATTTATTTAGATAACGATTATCTAATAGTTAACACCATATCGATAAAATCTCGTCCGATAATAATGTATAATTTTAGAACAAATCTGATTACGTTAAGACTATAGCAAGCCTATAAATAGAATAAACATGCTATCTAGACTCGACTATTTCGATTGCTATCGACTAGAAGAAGGAGCCTAACGGAAGTCTTCAAAAGAAATAAATTTTCTCCGTTTAAGCAACTTTCTTCACTACTGCCCGATGCTATTGGTCTGAGTGTAATGTTTAATAGCATTCCTAGATAAATGAGCAATCCTACATTTAAAAATTCTGAAGCCACTTCCTGAAAATGTTAAAAAAATCTATATTTTGGAATCTAGATAATTTTTAGAGTATATTTTAGATTTCTACCAATGTATTAAATTACTATAGAGGGTATATCGAGACTGCTACCGAAAACGTAGCTGGGTGATAGTTTTAGTGATTTAATATATATGGCAACAAAAATTTTTGCAAAAAAAAAGGAACATTTTTATTTATTTTTAGAACTATTCAACAAATAAGTGAATTAAACGAAATATATATTTATAATATTTTATTTTTCCAATACATGCATTATTTTATTCATTACCTCTATAGTGTTAACACATATTATTTTGGCGATCATTCATAACACCTGAGTATTAGTTTAAAATTGCACCTGAAGCACTAAAACCTTAACAAAAAATATATAAATTAATTATTGCTATAGTTATCTTTTTTTCATTACAAGATTCAATATATCAATTAAAAAATATATATTTTATAATCCAATACATTGTTTACTTGGCATACAATCTCTGCTCCCATCCTTCGCGTTTGATGAACTTGAGCCTGATGGGTTCATTCGGGGCTATCACGAATTTCTCCGGCTGAAACTTCAAGGTCTTAGGCATGTCGTCAGCGAGCTCCACCCTGTAGGTCTTCAATATGCTGATCAATCCAGCCATCGATTGCATCTTAGCGAATCTCATACCTGTGAAAAAAGTAGAAATGTTACTTGTCGTTGTTTGATATCCTGCATACGTACGAGTATGTCTCTCTAATTTTCCGTTGCTTGACAAAGGTTCCTTTAAACCTTACCCTATCATCGTGCAGCGTGTCAAGAAGAAATAAATAAATATATCCGACAATCCCATACGTGTTCTTCATCCCACACAAGTGATTCGCCGAGGTTATAAAAAAAAACGATAAAATTTTCGGCTTGTGGGGTGTACAGACATTTGTCTCGGTGCAGGAATTTAACCAGCTACATCTCGGTTCACAGCCAGCATCTATTATCAGCATGTATATTTTTATAAAATTCTAAGAAAACCTTTAAAAATAACATTTTTTTCAAAAGGCAAATTAATAGTAAAATAAAATTACCAATGCAAATTCTAGGTCCTTCTCCGAAAGGCATGTGAGTGTAGGGCAGAATTTTGCTTTTTTCTGGTCCATAAAACCTTTCAGGCCGGAAATCTTCTGGTTCCGGGAAGAATTCAGGATTATGCTGAAGGTAGTATACTGGGATGTGTACGCGGAGTCCTTTGTCTAAGGTAACACCGGGCATCAGAGTGTATTTCTCCATCACTTCTCGAGTGATGACGCCTAGTACGGGATACAAACGTAATGTTTCCTCTAGACAAGCATCGAGGTACTGAAGCTCCGACAGGCACTCATAGTTTATCTTATTCTTATGTCTGGCTATGTAGGAGTCAATTTCGTCATGAAGTTTGTTTTGAGCCTTTTCGTTTTTAGCTAATTCATATAATGCGAAAGTCAATGTTGTTGACGATGTTTCATAACCAGCAGTGAAAAACACGAAGCACTGAGCAAAAAGTAAATCGTCTGTGACATTTATGGCCGCTTTCCCAATGTTTGAACTACCTGCTGGAGATAACTTGTCTCCCTCGATTTGACTCTTTTGCTTCCATGTTAAAATTAAATCGACAAAGTCATTTCTATTCACTGACTTGTAATCTCGTTGGGTGAAAACAGCTGTAACTATTTGTTTAAATAGAGATAACTCATTTGTAAATATTTTCATCCCGATTCCGTAAAATATCGACGGCCAAATTGATCGTACGATAGCTTTGAAGGCAACAAATTTTGAGAAGTTTACAATATTTTTCCCAGCCTCTTTAAAAGGGTTATCTTCGTTTTTTTCAAGGGTGCTAGTGTCGACTCCAAACACACAAGCGCCTATGCATTGGATTGTAAATCGGTCCATTAAATTTTTCACGTCTACGTCTTCATTTCTCATGTTTGCTTCCTTTTCTAATAGCTTCTCCATAGAGTGAGAGCATTGGGCAATCATTTCAAACATGAGCTTCATCTTGGCCGAAGAAAATAGAGGTGTTAAATTTTGTCGCAATACTTTCCAGTGGTTGCCATGGCTGGCAAATAACTGGAATATTTCTGCGTCTCGATAAGCATGATCCGAGATCTCTCTTCCATTAAAGAAATAAAAATCTTTGGTGAGGATACGTTTGATTATCTCCGGATCCCGCGGTATGAGAACAGGCTCTGTTCCGAAGTATGCGCCGACCACTGGAACCCCGGGGAACTTATTACATAACTCTTGAACTACTTCAAATATTGTTTTCTTTTGCAGTATGTGGGAACCGTAGTTGCCAAGTAGCGGGATCGGTGGCAGATGAGGAACATTTCTTTTCTTCCAGTAATTAAATTTGCGAGTCACCAAATAATACAATACAAACAACGCCCCACCAACTATTAGTATAATATTTAACATGGTGCTTGAGCGTACCACAGCCGAACACTAACACAATGAACTGAAGTTCAAATGATTGAGTATATACTTAGAGAAATATCGTAGTTGTGTACCGTTGTATATGTCCACACAATTTGTCAACGAGTGCGCGGACTTCGCTTTATATAGCTCCGCCACCACATACTACTACTGATAAGAGAAATAATCCAGTTCAAGCGCGTCGCCAAGGGGGTCAGGTAGGGGCAGCTGCTCCCTCCCTAGAGATTAAAAAAAATTGACAAATGTAAAGCAACCAAAATCTTTGACTTGACTTGCCTACTATACGGTAATTTTTTTTGCATATCGCCGTTACTTTTCTCATTCTCCATACTATTTTCTAATGATAGAATAAGAAAAATAAACCCAGAAAACTCAAAAGGTTCAGCAAAAAAAATTTATACCTATCATAATATTTTTTCCATCATGCTGTGACTTAAAAAATAAATCTAAATATGAAATAGAAATATATTTTACGGATTTTTTAACTTGTCGACGCGCCTTTTAGTTTGCAGTCTTTTTTTGAAAAGTAATAGAAACGTCGCGTCGGGAAGTTTGAAAATGCAAAAATTAAACCAAATTTACAATAAAATCTGTAACAATTAATTTAATTTCAATATGTAACAATCGCGTAAATGTAAGAAACCATTAAGCCTAATTTGTTTTAAACTTTTTTTACAACAGAATGGGCGATTATTTTTAACCTCATAATGTTTTAGCGGAGCTTAAACTTGCTTGCATTTGCCCTTCAGTAAACAGCGGCGTGTAAGACCTCGTGACTTACCACACGACAAAGAGACTGTTCTAAATTGCGATGAACTTTACCCACCGAGCGTTGAGTTACGCAGCCGGAGTAGTTGCTGAGTTCAAGATAAATCCAACTTTAAACTCACCGTCTTAAATTCTTGACGTGAGGATAATTGGTGTAAATGCTTATATAGATTCGTGTTATACACTAAGATGTAAGCAGAGATCTGTTATTGCTGCCCAAAATTCATCCAGCTTAATGAAGCTGAAGATACAATTCAGGAAACAATCGCATGTTCGGGCATACAGTCTAGCAGCACGTAATAAAGTATTTAACTCCATTTCTTTTTATATTTCTACTAATTTTATCAAAAGGATACGTACTAACGTTTTAATCTTGTAATGGGTCTAAAAGAAATGCGATGCAAAACAAAACTAGTTACGTTATTAGGTTTAAATGCATTACAGTGTGCGCGTTCGAAACAAACGGAAAGATGTCCCCATAACATGCCTACTCTGATTTAAACCAATATTTGCCTCATGTTACAAGCTACTTTAATACTGTTTTGACAAAAATGTTATGTTTTAATTTTATTAGTGTTTTACGCAAAATAACACTTACCATCGATCTTACTCAAATACTCGATTCAGGATTAATCATACTAAAAATTTCAGACAATTGAGCTATCTGTGAACCGGCCAGAATTGTCGGTGCACATTTATGCTATGCGTTGTGCTGGCAAGCAAAATAAATTTTTGCGAAACACTCTCATTTAATAATTACTTCAACGAAAATATTTGTACACGTCTTGTGTCAATAAAGACGGTTTTTTAAACAAATAAAACCACAAAGCTATAAATCGAACTTGACTCCAAATAATATATTTAGAACAAAACATGCAAATTTTGTTTTGCGATATCACTATGTTTCAGCAGACCATGCCACAAACAAAACCAATAGTAATATATTTTCGAAACCAGTTTGATGGATTGCCTTCAACTCCAAACTGTACCGAAAGTTACAATATCAAATAAAGAAAACAATATTGAACAGTACGACGCACCAGATGACTCTCGAAGACTTCTGTTTCAATTTCTCGAAAGTGTGGACCATTCGAGCAGAATCGTGTTAGCTACATGGCTACAGTACATGGTTGTACGTGTTACATTCCTACAGATTGAGTCAGCTTTGTGCTCCTTCTAGGAGAAACAAAAAATTACTTCGCTTTCTAGTTAAAGTTACAAAAAAGTTTCTTTTTTACTATAACGACACACATATAAGTACCTCATATCTACGTTCCCTAGAGGCAGGTAAGCAAAGACTATTGATCTTCACTTCACTCGAATGATACATATCACCTTTGATTCGTCTACTTTCATCAATATTTTAATGCATTCTCGGTAGTTCTATATAATTTTGACAATCCTTGTTTAATGTAGGGGACCTCTACCAAGATTTAATTTATGGTTATATTAATAAACTAGCGGCTCGGCTTCGCCCGGGTGCAGATAGTTTTTGAGTCCAGTCCACATCAACAACATAATATTATAGTAAACCTTGTGTTGTATTATTGGAGTTTTAATTATTTTTTCAGACATCATTTATTTTTATCCTAAAAATATTATTTAGTTAAAACCACGACAAACTATTACTGCAAATAAAGTATGAACCGCACATTCATATTGATTTGGCATAAATTATGTTTAAAAGTACCAAAACAAATTGATGATGTCATATCCAGCTTATCACCTAGATACGACGCTACACATAATTAATAATTTTTAAAAAACATAAACATTGTACATAATGGACAGGTTAAATTACCTTAGATAAATAATAATATACTGGGTGATTTTTTCAAGTGAGCGAATAACAAGCAAAACTGAAAAAAGTCACACAGCTCGATTTTGATAAAAACTAAATCTACATACTTGGAGCTTAAAAACATAGTTGAAAACTCATCGGTTTCTATTCCATTTTCATTCATCTTTGAGCATATAACGTAACAAATATATCGCAATCCTTCCTCATCCCACGGAAACACAACATTTTTCGGTATAAAAATATCCCAAGTGTTATACAACTCCATACCAAATTTCATCGCAATCCGTCGAGCTGTTTCTGAGTTCATCGTGCACAACCGCACACACAAACAGACAAAAATTCTAAAAGTCATTGTTTTGGATTCTATGACGTTAATTCAGTCATATCATTTTTCTCATTTATCTTACATGTATAGACATCGATCGGTTACAAACTTATTATGTGTACTACTTATTATGTATACAATAGATATAGATAGATATAGATGTATAGATAGATTACCAATTTGTTATGTATATAAAGTAATTAATTGGTAGTGCTACGTACATAAATTATAAATCTGATAGTCCATAGTTCGATCAAAGTAATTTTCTTGATTCTATTAATAGATATTCAATTCTTAATTTTTATCACAAGAACAGAAACAATAAACTAATTTACTACGAGAATACTTTAAACGCTCGTGAGATTCAAAGTTTGAACAGAACGCGTGTAAAATATAGAGTAAACCTGGTTTAGTTACACTTGCAATATCGGCTGATCTGATGCATATTCCTCGACCATAAACAATATTCCCTTTGGAAAAGCACACTCTGAGTGAAATAACTAAACATCCTATGACTACTGTTTAGCACGTAATAACAAAAAAAAAATAATTAAATTAAATTAATTAAAATTTATTTAAAAACATTTTTTTTTAATACTGTTACATACATGAATTCGTTTGTTTTCAACTTCAACAACAAAAAAATATTACAAGGAGAAAATATTATACCGAGCTCGTAAAACATGTAATCAAGTACAATGTTATACTCGTATCTGTTCTGTGCTCTAGGGAAAAGCTACAAAGGGAACACAGATTCAGGAATTGTGTGCCATTTTACAATTGATACAAACTGGTGACTCTAGAAACAGATTTCCTTTTGGCGATTCCGTAGTGTTAAAGGGATTTTTTATACATTAGGTCCGGCACTCGAGTAAGCAGATCACCTGATGATAAGTGATCACTGTCGCTCATGAACATCCATAATGCTTAGATCATGTATGTGTTGCAGGCCCATTAAGTCGGGAGGGAAGCAGGAAGCAGTAAGGATAGAAATAGGAAAGGGAAAGATTAGAAGTCCGGCAATCTCAGATGTTGTCGGACTCAAAACTATTCTCTATGAAACTTATCATTAACTTCTAAAATTACGACGTACGGTACAGGATTCGAACATATTATAAAGGATTAAGGCATATTCGTATAGTTTTAAAGAATAACCCCTGGATATATCTACCCTATATACATATGTATCCCTTAGTTCATCGTACTGATATTATACCCTGTGGTATATCGAGACTGCTACCGAAAACGTAGCCGGGTGCTAGTTTTAGTGATTTTAGATATATTGCAACAAAATTTTTTGCAAAAAAAGCGATGATTTTTTTAGTATTTTTTTTTATCGCTGTATTTGTTTGGTAAATACAGTTTTTTTCTAAAAGGTAGTGTTCACCCCTTTTTTTTACTTATACTATGGTACGCAAGGGTTAAAATTATTATTTTATCAAAAAACTTTGGCTTTTCCACCCAAAAACCAGAAAATTTTAGAAAATCACCAAATATAATTGTCGCCTTTATTTGCAAAATATTTAAATGCATTGTGTTATTATTATTATTAGCCTTTATTGCTGATACTAAACAATACTTTTTTTTGCATACAGTAACACATTGTTTAAACTTAAATCTAGTACATCGGGTTTCCCGGTTTAGTGGTCAGCGTGTCTAGTGACACATAGGCCTCTTCCAGCTGCTTCCATTCTTCTCTATTTGTAGCTTTTCTAGACCAGATTTTCCCTCCAATCATCTTGATATCATCTGCCCATCTTATAGCTTGTCTACCTCTTTTTCTTTTGCCATCACGTGGCTGCCATTCTGTTATAATTTTAGTCCATTTCATTCTGCTTTCCCTTGTCATATGTCCTATCCATCGCCATTTTAACCGTCTTATTTTCTTTAGCACGTCTTCCACCTTTGTTGTAGATCTAATGTCTGCTGCTCTTTTGCGGTCTTTTAGCGTCACCCCCAACATACTCCTCTCCATTCCCCTTTGACACCATCTTAGTTTTAAAAGATGTTTTTGAGTCAAATGCATTGTATTACTAGTCACTAAAACTACCACCCGGCTTCGTTTTCGGTGGCAGTCTTTCCCTGTATATTTACTTTTTTATTTATTTTTAGAACTATTCAACAAATAAGTGAATTAAATGAAATATATACTTATAATATTTTATTTCTCCAATACATACATTATTTTATTCATTACCTCTATAGCGTTAACACATTTTATTTTGGCGATCATTCATAACACCTGAGTATTAGTTTAAAATTGCACCTGAAGCACTAAGACCTTAATAAAAAATATATAAATTAATTATTGCTATAGTTATCTTTTTTTCATTACAAGATTCAATATATCAATTAAAAAATATATATTTTATAATCCAATACATTGTTTACTTGGCATACAATCTCTGCTCCCATCCTTCGCGTTTGATGAACTTGAGCCTGATGGGTTCATTGGAGGCTATCACGAATTTCTCCGGCTGAAACTTCAAGGTCTTAGGCATGTCGTCAGCGAGCTCCACCCTGTAGGTCTTCAATATGCTGATCAATCCAGCCATCGATTGCATCTTAGCGAATCTCATACCTGTGAAAAAAGTAGAAATGTTACTTGTCGTTGTTTGATATCCATCATACGTATGTCTCTCCAATTTTCCGTTGCTTGACAAGGGTCCTTTAAACCTTACCCTATCATCTAGAAGCAGGCCAATAAGAAATATATCCAACAATCCCTACGTGTTCTTCATCCCACACAAGTCATTCGCCGAGGTTATAAAAAAACGATAAACTTTTCGGCTTGTGGGGTGTACAGACATTTGTCTCGGTGCAGGAATTTAACCAGCTACATCTCGGTTCACAGCCAGCATCTATTATCAGCATGTATATTTTTATAAAATTCTAAGAAAACCTTTAAAAATAACATTTTTTTCAAAAGGCAAATTAATAGTAAAATAAAATTACCAATGCAAATTCTAGGTCCTTCTCCGAAAGGCATGTGAGTGTAGGGCAGAATTTTGCTTTTTTCTGGTCCATAAAACCTTTCAGGCCGGAAATCTTCTGGTTCCGGGAAGAATTCAGGATTATGCTGAAGGTAGTATACTGGGATGTGTACGCGGAGTCCTTTGTCTAAGGTAACACCGGGCATCAGAGTGTATTTCTCCATCACTTCTCGAGTGATGACGCCTAGTACGGGATACAAACGTAATGTTTCCTCTAGGCAAGCATCGAGGTACTGAAGCTCCGACAGGCACTCATAGTTTATCTTATTCTTATGTCTGGCTATGTAGGCGTCAATTTCGTCATGAAGTTTGTTTTGAGCCTTTTCGTTTTTAGCTAATTCATATAATGCGAAAGTCAATGTTGTTGACGATGTTTCATAACCAGCAGTGAAAAACACTAAGCACTGAGCAAAAAGTAAATCGTCAGTGACATTTATGGCCGCTTTCCCAATGTTTGAACTACCTGCTGGAGATAACTTGTCTCCCTCGATTTGACTCTTTTGCTTCCATGTTAAAATTAAATCGACAAAGTCATTTCTATTCATTGGCTTGTAATCTCGTTGGGTGAAAACAGCTGTAACTATTTGTTTAAACAGAGATAACTCATTTGTAAATATTTTCATCCCAATTCCGTAAAATATCGACGGCCAAATTGATCGTACGATAGCTTTGAAGGCAACAAATTTTGAGAAGTTTACAATATTTTTCCCAGCCTCTTTAAAAGGGTTATCTTCGTTTTTTTCAAGGGTGCTAGTGTCGACTCCAAACACACAAGCGCCTATGCACTGGATTGTAAATCGGTCCATTAAATTTTTCACATCTACGTCTTCATTTCTCATGTTTGCTTCCTTTTCTAATAGCTTCTCCATAGAATGAGAGCATTGGGCAATCATTTCAAACATGAGCTTCATCTTGGCCGAAGAAAATAGAGGTGTTAAATTTTGTCGCAATACTTTCCAATGGGTGCCATGGCTGGCAAATAACTGGAATATTTCTGCGTCTCGATAAGCATGATCCGAGATCTCTCTTCCATTAAAGAAATAAAAATCTTTAGTGAGGATACGTTTGATTATCTCCGGATCCCGCGGTATGAGAACAGGCTCAGTTCCGAAGTATGCGCCGACCACTGGAGCCCCGGGGAACTTTTTACATATCTCTTGAACTACTTCAAACATTGTTTTCTTTTGCAGTATGTGGGAACCGTAGTTGCCAAGTAGCGGGATCGGTGGCAGATGGGGAACATTTCTTTTCTTCCAGTAATTTAATTTGCGAGTCACCAAATAATACAATACAAACAACGCCCCACCAACTATTAGTATAATATTTAACATGGTGCTTGAGCGTACCACACCCGAACACTAACACAATGAACTGAAGTTGAAGTGATTGAGTATATACTTATAAATTATGAGAAATATCGTAGTTGTGTATCGTTGTATATGTCCACACAATTTGTCAACGAGTGCGCGGATTTCGCTTTATATAGCTCCGCCACTACATACTGCTACCGATAAGATAAATAATACAGTTGAATAGTTTTATCTTCAGTATTGTTTTGATTTGTTCAATTAAAACGTTCCATAAGCACTCTTATCAGGTGGGATCAAGAGACAGATAGGATTTCAATATATATTTTTTATAATACTTGAAAGTTTTTAACAAGAAAACTTACGAAAGAGTGTGTAAAATTCTTGTTGGTACTCATATCATAATATTTAGTAAGCTTTCAGGAAAATGGTCACATTATTTATGTAATTTGCTTCTGTCTGGCTTTATTCTGCATTTGCTTGTTGATCACTAGCGCAGAGTCCAAAGAGACTAGATCCACAACGCCTTTAACCTATTAAAATCAATTGCACCTAAATCCTGAAGCAGATTAATGGTCCGCGTTTATCTTTTAACATAGATGATCAATAAATTCATAACATGAGACAGTCACCCTAAAACTAATGATAGAATAAGAAAAATAAATCCAGAAAACTTAAAAAGCTCAGCTAGAAAATTGTATAAGTACCTATCATAATATATTGTAAACCTATGCTTTTTTTACAAGGAAAATGTACTATCGCTGTCTATTATAATCAAAATTGTTATCATGTTGTTACTAGAAAATAAATCTAATTATGAAACAGAATTTAGATAACGATGAGATGAGAAATTTAGATAACGATTATTTACACCTTATCTATAAAAACTCATTCGAAAATAAAGTATAATTTTAGAACAAATCTGATAACGTTCAAAAAGGTTATAGCAAGCCCACAAATAGGATAAGTATGTGCAATCCCGGATGTTTTTGGATTTTTCAAGAGGAACAATCTCGTCATTCGTGATTGGTGCGTAACTTCAGCCATTACACAGCCTAAGCAACGGAAGTCTTCAAAAGAAATAAAATTTCCCTGTTTATGTAACTTTTTTACTACTGCTCGCTGCTATTAGTCATAGCGTAATGTTTTAGTTTTATAGCATTTCTCGATAAATGGGCAATCCTACATTTTAAAAAATCCGATTCGACCCCATTAGTTCCTGAGATTAGCTAACCTAATTACAACAATATTTTTCCTTGTTTTCATGAAAGTACAAAAATAATATTTTTGTAGGTATCTAGATAATATATTTTGCAGAGTATATTTTTTATTTCTACCATTTAAGTTACTATATATTTATTTTTTTATTTATTTTTAGAACTATTCAACAAATAAGTAAATGAAACTAAATATATATTTATAGTATTTTATTTTCCAATACATGCATTATTTTATTCATTACCTAACACATTTAATGTTGGCGATTTAGAAGATTACAAAGATTTAGAAAAATATATATTTTACAATCCAATACATTGTTTACTTGGCATACAATCTCTGCTCCCATCCATCGCGTTTGATGAACTTGAGCTTGATGGGTGCATTAGGGGATATAACGAATTTCTCCGGCTGAAACTTCAAGGTCTTAGGCATGTCGTCAGCGAGCTCCACCCTGTAGGTCTTTAATATGCTGATCAATCCAGCCATCGTTTGCATCTTAGCGAATCTCATACCTGTGAAAATAAGTAGAAATTACTTGTCGTTGTTTGATATCCATCATACGTATATCTCTCCAATTTTCCGTTGCTTGACAAAGGTTCCTTTAAACCTTAGCCTATCATCGTGAAGCAGGCCAAGAAGAAATAAATAAATATATCCAACAATCCCATACGTGTTGTTCATCCCACACAAGTCATTCGCCGAGGTTTAAAAAAAAACGATAAACTTTTCGGCTTGTGGGGTGCACAGACATTTGTCTCGGTGCAGGAATTTAACCCGCTACATGTCGATTCACAGCCAGCATCTATTATCAGCATGTATATTTTTATAAAATTCTAAGAAAATCTTTAAAAATAACATTTTTTTCAAAAGGCAAATTAATAGTAAAATAAAATTACCAATGCAAACTCTAGGTCCTTCACCGAAAGGCAAGTGAGTGTAGGGCACGATTTTGCTTTTTTCTGGTCCATAAAACCTTTCAGGCCGGAAATCTTCTGGTTCCGGGAAGAATTCAGGATTATGTTGAAGGTAGTATACTGGGATGTGTACGCGGAGTCCTTTGTCTAAGGTAACACCGGGCATCAGAGTGTATTTCTCCATCACTTCTCGAGTGATGACGCCTAGTACGGGATACAAACGTAATGTTTCCTCTAGGCAAGCATCGAGGTACTGAAGCTCCGACAGGCACTCATAGTTTATCTTATTCTTATATCTGGCCATGTAGGCGTCAATTTTGTCATGAAGTTTGTTTTGGGCCTTTTCGTTTTTAGCTAATTCATATAATGCGAAAGTCAATGTTGTTGACGATGTTTCATAACCAGCAGTGAAAAACACTAAGCACTGAGCAAAAAGTAAATCATCAGTGACATTTATGGCCGCTTTCCCAGTTTTTGGACTACCTGCCGGAGATAACTTGTCTCCCTCTATTTGACTCTTTTGCTTCCATGATAAAATTAAATCGACAAAGTCATTTCTATTCACTGGCTTGTAATCTCGCTGGGTGAAAACTGCTGCAACTATTTGTTTAAACAGAGATAGCTCCTTTGTAAATATTTTCATCCCAATTCCGTAAAATATCGACGGCCAAATCGATCGTACGACAGCTTTGAAGGCAGCAAATTTTGAGAAGTTTAAAATATTATTCCCAGCCTCTTTAAAAGGGTTGTCTTCGTTTTTTTCAAGAGTACTAGTGTCGACTCCAAACACACAAGCGCCTATGCACTGGATTGTAAATCGGTCCATTAAATTTTTCACGTCCACGTCTTCATTCCTCATGTTTGCTTCTTTTTCTAATTGCTTCTCCATAGAATGAGAGCATTGAGCAATCAATTCAAACATGAGCTTCATCTTGGCCGAAGAAAATAAAGGTGTTAAATTTTGTCGCAATACTTTCCAATGGGTGCCATGGCTGCCAAATACCTGAAATATTTCTGCCTCTCTATAAGCATGATCCGAGACATCTCTTCCATTAAAGAAATAAAAATCTTTGGTGAGGATATGTTTGATTATCTCCGGATCCCGCGGTATGAGAACAGGCTCTGTTCCGAAGTATGCGCCGACCACTGGAGCCCCGGGGAACTTTTTACATATCTCTTGAACTACTTCAAAATTTGTTTTCTTTTGCAGTATGTGGGAACCGTAGTTGCCAAGTAGCGGGATCGGTGGCAGATGGGGAACATTTCTTTTCTTCCAGTAATTAAATTTGCGAGTCACCAAATAATACAATACAAACAACGCCCCACCAACTATTAGTATAATATTTAACATGGTGCTTGAGCGTACCACAGCCGAACACTAACACAATGAACTGAAGTTGAAGTGATTGAGTATATACTTAGAGAAATATCGTCGTTGTGTACCGTTGTATATGTCCACACAATTTGTCAACGAGTGCGCGGACTTCGCTTTATATAGCTCCGCCTTTACATACTACAACCGATAAGAGAAATAATACAGTTCAAATGCGTCGCCAAGGAGGACCTTGGCGACGCATTTGAACTGTATTATATTCGACCTGCTCCTGCAGGTAGAGGCAGCTGCCTCCCCCCCCTAGAGATTAAAAGAAATAGGGAATATGCACGAGACTCCAAAATAAGTCAAATATTTTTTATTGTAATCTTTATTGATATAAAAATATATCAATAAGATATTTTTCTAAATCAGTAAATAAATACTTAAAAAATGACATTTCAAAATTGCCGCGCAATTTTTTCGAAACGTTTGTAAAGGAAAGTGACGACAGAGTACACTATCTTATGAAGTTTTAGCTTGTTGGGTGTATTGTTTTACGTTTGTTTAAGAGTTATTTTGTGTTTTCGTTGTATTATAAAAAAAATGGATTATTTTGTGACGAAATACAGTTATGTAGCAATTAATAAAAGAAGCTTAATCCAAATACTACGTTGCTGACATAGTAGACTCTGACGTCACAGCGAGGTCGCGCCATAATGGCGTTTAAATGCTTCGAAACTGATAGCAGTTTTTATTATTTTTTGTACTTTTTTGATTGATATTTATAAAGCCTTATATTTTTTCTGGTAATGTAATAACATACAGAATCGATTGAAAATATAAAAAATGGCATGCATATTCCCTATTGCCAAATGTAAAGCAACCAAAATCTTTGACTCGACTTGCCTACTATACGGTTGTTTTTTTTGCATATCGCCGTAGATGTAAGGCTCGTACTACAAGTTTTTTCAAATAGGTGAGGTCATGTTTAGGGAAAGCACGTGTAACGTTAATTCTTGATTTCTCGGCATCTTTGTTATTATCAGAGTAAGCTACGTAAATTCATCCAAATCTAAACGCAATTTACTAAAATGTATGTTAGCAAGTACGCCATTTCTTTGGATACTCTGTATATTAAAATGTAGGCAGAGATCCATTATTGCTGCCCGCAGTTCATCAAGCTTATTGAAGCTGAAGATACAATACAGGAAACAATCGCATTTAAGGACATACATTTTAGCACCACATACTAACGTTTTAAGTTTTGTAGTGGGAGTAAAAGAAATGCGAGGCAAAACAAAACTTGTTAAACCTATTCAAACTACTGTTTTGACAAAAATGCTATATTGTCATTTTATTTGTGTTTGTACGCAAAATAATACTTAGAATCGATCTTAGTCAAATACTCTATTCAGGATTAATTGTACAAAAAATTTCAGAAATCTGAGCTATCTGTGTATCGAAGACAGAACCTCTTGGTGCACATTTATGCTGTGCGTTGTGCGAGTGCGTGGCAAGCAAAACAGATTTTACTCGAATCTCCCTTACCGAAGAATTACTATTACGAAAACATTTGTACACGTCTTGTGTCACTTAAGACGGTTTTATTTTAACTAAGACAATCACAGCCTATGTACGCTCTAAACAAATAAATCCACAAAGCAATAAATCAAACTTGATCCCAAAATAATATGTGTATATTTACAACAAAACATATACTCGTATATTTTGATTTGCGATATCACCACGTATCAGTAGTAAAAGCTTCTACTGCCACAAACAAAACCAATAGTAATATATTTCCGAAACCAGTTTGATGGATTGCCCTCAACTCCAAACTGTACCGAAAGTTACAATATCAAATAAATAAAACAATACTGAACAGTACGACGCACCAGATGACTCTCGAAGACACTTCTGTTTCAATTTCTCGAAAGTGTGGACCATTCGAGCAGAATCGTGTTAGCTGCATGGCTACAGTACATGGTTGTAAGTTGTACTTGTGTACATTCCTACAGATTGAGTCAGCTTTGTGCTCCTAGAAGGTATTACATCGTTTTCTAGTAAAAACTACAAAAAAAAAAATATTGTAACCACACACATATTGGTACCTCATATCTGCGTCCCCCCAGGGGTAGGTAAGTAAAGACTATGGATCGCTCGAATGCTACATATCACCTTTGATTCGTCTACTTTCATGAATCTTTTAATGCATTCTCGTTAATTTATGGTAATTCTACCGTTCGTTATTAAAGGTGCCAAAAATTTGGCTGGCTTAAGTTCGTTGAGGGGGACTTCTGCCAAAATTCAATTTATGGTTATCTCAATAAAATAGTGGCTCAGTTCAACTTCGCTTGGGTGCAGATGGTTTTTGAGTCCAGTCCACGTCAAAAATATATTATAGTACACCTTGGGTTGCATTATTGGAGTTTAACTTTTTTGTCAAATATTTTATAGCCTTTGTCACCCGGGAATAGTGTAGCCTCCAAACAGTGAAATATTTTTTCAATTTGGTTCCGTAGTAGTTTCGGACTGTATTCAATGCAAACAAACAAATAATCAAATCTTTCCTCTTCGCAATATCAATATAGATAAACGTATATAAAAAACTCACTTTTCAATACCAAAGTATTCTCATAAAATTAACATTATTTTACCAAATTAATATAACAGATACCGATAACAAGTAGACATTATTGTTTATATATTTTTTTCAGCCATCACTATGACTCTACACTATGACTCTGCACATAAAATATGAACCGCATGTTCATAATGATTTGGCATAAATTATATTTAGAGTACCAAAACAAATTGACGATGTCATTTCTAGCTTTTCACCTAGATACGACGCTACACATAATTAATAATATTTATAAAACCATAAATATTGTACATAACAGACAGGTTAAATTACCTTAGAAAAATAATAATATACTGGGACAATTTTTCAAATAACGAGAAACACGGAAAGGAGTCACGAGGTCGATTTTAATGGAAACTAAATCTAAATACATATTACTTCGTGTTTTAAAACATAGTTATTTTTTAACAATATAAACGATACCACATTTTTTCTTGAATATTGTCTTTAATTAATTAACACTAGGCACGCATAAATTAATACAATTATTCAAGGCTGAATACAATATTATGTACCTATTATATAAAAAAGTTTGCTGAAATAAAAAATAAGCTGACAAACTTTATATTTGAAATAATTAATTTATTAATTAGAAGTTCTTATGAAGCTTCAAAAATATTCCCATTCTCATTAATAAATTTTCCACTTCAGTCCATTACTAATACCAAGTTCTAATGAAACAACATTTTCTCGTACAAAACTAGCTCCTAGGTAATAAATTAAAAACGCCAAATACTTTCAATTCCATATTTTTAAACCGAAAACTTTGTGACGAAAAAAAAAGTAAAGAATGAATACCTGAACTTCTGAGTTAGTGTGAAGTTTGAATCGTCCTTAAAGATCATGTTCGGGAGACCTATATATCGAAGATGTCACAGTGGATTTCCGTGTTACGCACCTGGACGTTACAATAATAATAAATAACACCCAACAGTCACATACATAATCCTGACTCCACAAGATCGATTCTTGTATCGTGGGTATCAGGAACGTGAACGATTCGTAACGTGAACATTCATGACAAGCTTGGTTTCCATGATATGACAGATGGACAGCAGATTTCTCACAAACGCGGATGCTAAAGATCGACCAAACAAACTCTGACAGCGTAGTGTTAAGAAGAACAATCACAAAAAGTAATATAAACGAATCTCATAGTAAAAGAAAAACTTTTGGATCTTACAGGTATACGTACGAGTAGTAAGTAAGATTTCGACTACCGATATTCGATTTAATGAATCTATAAAACCTACGCATAATAAATCTTTAAGCAAAAATTAAATGAAAGACTAATTAAGATTTTTCTTTAAATACAGATGTTAGACTGGCATGCTTATAAAATCAGTCAAATTTTCCTTTCAAATATAATTTGACTAACTGCATTTAGCTCTGAATTCGTCTAAATAAGAATTCAAATTTAAAAAATTACTTTGCCATAAATTGGGCAAGACGATTCTGCTTGGATTTCTCGAAAATGTCAGGCAAAATTGTGTTAGATACACGACTACAATCTGGACGGGGGTATTGCACGGTTGTTCTTGTGTTTATTCCTATAGACTGAGTCAGCCTTGTACCCTTAGAATCGAATCAAATCAACTGTCTTTTAAGATTTCAGGCTTTCCATCATTTTCAAAGATGTCAAACCAAGGTAGTTTGGCTAATAACCGCCCAGCCCATGAATTAATCGTGGACAAAAAAAATGTTTTTTCAATTGCTTTAATGAAAATCGGTTTCAATTACAACTTACCTCACCGAATATAACATTTAGGTACCTACCATTTTTATTTCATTAGATTTTATACTTAACGCGTCCTGACGCGTCTGCCGACGTGTTCACAGTGGCCACGGGATAAAATCAAAAATATTACTAATTTACTTTTTATTACTAAATTATTTAAATATGTAATTACCAAAGTAAAAAAAATGTTAAATTAAAACATCAAAATATTAAATTAGTATTGTCAAAATAATTAAAAACACGAAGTCATCTTTCAGTACCTAACACATAAGGCTGACTCAAATATTTACTGGTCACACCAACATTTGTAGCAGCATTGGAACCCACAGACGGTATTAGAGGCATTAGCAAATCCAGCCTATTTGATCTATTCACCGGTATTTGCATTTTATCCCCTAACAAAGCTCTCATCAATTAAGTTTTGTTGTTTTATCCCATTACGAGTTTGAACTACTGAGTTCCTAATACCAGTATATAACTGGCCCTGGGTATACGAAGGTCCATTTATATTTATGTGACAGTCTCAAAAAATGAACAAATGGGAATAAAATATTCGTTGCCTTTATGAACTGATACCAGTCAGTATAATATATCGCTGGAAATAATAAAGCTAAGTAGCCATTCAGATTCCAAACAAATTAGGATTAAATGTAAAATAATAAAATTTCTTTTTAGTACATGCAATTTTCTATAGTTTATTTTTAAAAATGCCAATAAATGCTTTGTCATTGTTTTGAAATAGAGCCACACTTTAAACATAATATAAGCAAATTGCGTGATGTACACAGTTAGTACCGTACTTTTGCGGTCGAAACTAATTAACAAAATTCAAGACTAAGTTTCATTTGAGTAACTTTTTAACAAGCAACCTTTTTACGTAATATGCAAAACTTTACCATATAGAAGCCACTACTTATTCTACCACAGTAAAGTTTTGTAAAACATACCAACTAGATTAAAATACAAATTTTAATAAGACACTGACACTGCTTTGTTGCGTTGGGGACATAAATTATACGCGGAAGCAGTTACCTTGCATGATTCATTTTCAAGAAATTTTACGCAAATTTTATTACTCCGCTCTATGTAATACATATACTCTTGTGTAACTTTAAAACTATATTATATCAAATGAAATAAACTTTAAGCTTCTGGTGTCCAGGATTCTGCACTACCCATGTACATATGTATAAAGAGTATATATGGATATTTATGTATTGTGTAATACCTGCATAAACTGTATTAACAAGACAGAATATATTACATATTGAATTCTTCTCTCCTGTCCAATAAAATATCTCGGGAACTATGAATATTACACATATATAAATATGTCGAAAATCAAGTTCCATGATAATTATTTTTTGAAAAAATATAAAATAGTTATATGTTTTAAGATCTTAGTTCATTTAATAGGTTACAACGTTACTTATTCCATCTACTGAACCACAAGTCCATAGCTTTTAACATACTTTCTTATAATACTTTCTTGCGACTTTTCTACTTTTGAAATCGATTTAAATCTCAAGGGAAGTAGACTCCATTCCGAAGTAAAAAGTATCATATATATATATTACAGCCAGAGATCCATCCAATTAAAGATACCCCTCGCATAATTCAAATCAAACGTTCTTACTATTAAGAAGCTTCAAATTCACTAATCCATAAATACTACAAATATTAGATACACTACTTTAGAATGTTATTTCTAGATTTTCCGCATTAAACTTTGTAAACTTTAAAACTATTATAAAACGTGTATGGATCAAAAGATTCGGAAATAACGATTTGAAGATACCTACGTGTTCCCTAATTCTTATTCTCAGCGCATGCAATCGCGAGCAGCATTTTAGAATAGCCGCGATGTATGTTCCTTGTACAATCTCTTGAAATATTACATCGGAGATTTGTGCATATTTTAAAGGTTCGGATGAAATATTTGCGCTAAAACATTAATTTCTTCTGCTTAAAGTGTCTCCGCGACTCGCGAAGCTTGGCAGAGTGATATATCTACTGGAAGTCTTTGTTTTCTCGAATAAAAATGGTTCTGCAGCACTTGTTATATCAGTTTGTTGTCGGAAATTGGTATTTTCTTCTTATGAGAAAGTTTTATGTCTATTAAAACGCTTAATTTCTTGCCTTGTTGATGCTTTTGTATATCTTGTTTTGAAAAATATTAATCACAACATTGGTATAATGAAATGACAAATAAATAAATGAAACATTCGCATAAATTCATGCTGATTTTATTAAACAAGTTGAGTTCGCGGTGAACGCTTTATATTAGAATTCGACAACAATAAAGTTGCAGCATGTTAAACTAAATAGTTTTGAATATTATTAGCGGCCGCACATTTCGCCAAGTTATAACTTTGTTGGTGTGAAAATTAACTCTGAGCCTGCTAAATTTTGTTCCATTGTGGAATAGTTCCGTCACATCATAACCACGAGAGATATGCAGTTTTAAATTTAATTTTTACTTTATAATACATAAAGTAATTTGAAGTAATTTATATTTTCACGTATAGGAGCGTGTATTCATATAGACTTATATCGTGTACTGTAATTCCAAAATAAAAGTCAGATATGTAGATCGCATTTTTATCTACAAAGTAAATTCAATCAGGCCACACGACGACTGCGCGACGCGGCGAAATAAAAGCCTTTTAAATAAATTCTAACGTCCAATTACAATGAGCAAGTCTAATAATAATATTGATGAAGTCATTGGATAAAACTATCCATTTAGAATTTCCATTTTCCTTTATAATCTAAACTGTTAAAACCCGCCTCCCCAGAGATGAGAACAAACGGCTTCCTTGGCGTGCACATCCACCCGGTTTATGCACTCTCATCAATCTTCCTGCATTCGCAATGCTCTCGTGTCAACACTGGGGTAAATTACACACTCGCCGATTATCTTGTCTTCGCTCTAATCTCTATAAATAAACTGACAGAGGACCGCGGTCGCGTGGCACTCAAAAATTACAAAATGTTATACGATTTGTTTCAATTTCATTTAATGATTCACACAGAACCGTGGATATCAGCCACAATTTAAAAATATCTTGGAACTTTTTACTGTCTGTATGGACAAGCTAGCTATCATAACATAAACCATTAAAAGAATCCCGTCCGTCAAAACGCCTTTTTTCAAACGGGTCCTTCCTATTAGCCTCCGACGGTTTAGCCTCAACGGTCGAGTTGGCAAACGCTTTCGACTTTCTAGCGCACTAACTGGAATAAAAATTTAATGCGGAAAGCTCAAAGCGACCTTTGCAAGGTGGAAGATCTCGGTTTCAGACTATCGCTAAGATATCGCAACGCATATTAAACTTGCAGTTGTCTTGTCGTAATGCAACTACTTTTTAATCCTTTCTTGAAGCTTTTCTTACATATCTATGGTCAAGAGTCAGCGCAAGATTTTTTAAATATTTTCTTACCCACTCAAATTGCAAAGAAAATCTGGTAATTTTTTTAACGATAATTTTATTAGGACTAGGAAAATAAATAAGTTTTACTTTTCTTAGCCGATCTTACATTCACAACCATCACTAAGTACATTGAACTTCCTTTTTAAATTTTGACAGCCTCCGGGGCGCAGGTTAGAGGTTAGACGCCGCCTGTGAAACGAGAGGCCGCGGGTTCGATCGCCGCACCGAAACAAATATTTATGTTAACAACAGGTATTTGCTTCAGTCTGGGTATTTCTAAGACCAAAAAGTATTTCGTAGTTCCTGATGCCCAGGACACAAGACTCGATCTTAGTGTGGGTTCAGAACTACGTATGTGACTGTTGGGTGTATTTATTTAAATAAATTATTAAAATTCACAAAATCAAATAAAACATCCTAATACCTAAGCCATTGATTGCTTCAGTACACAGACGTCTTGCATATTATTAAATGGGAATGTAATTGATTGCGCGGGTAATAGCCGACTGATCACGTGATAGCAGCGGCTGGCGTCGCGTGACCGCCTGTCGATCGGAAAAGCATATCGGGTAACGGAACCACAACCACCTTCGTATAAGACGTTCAAATTGTATACATCACGTAACATTCGCGTTTATTGCTTCTGCGATAATGTTTTCACGTGTAGCTTAGGCATTTCTGTGTTTCCTAGTATTGCCAGTAAATGACTTACGTATTAAAACATAAATAAATACTGGGTTAACACGATGCATAGGACTTAGGCATCAAATAAAATATTAAATTCCAATTCTGCTGTGATCATTATGTGATTACTGGTGGTAGGACTCTCATACGCTAGAGGCCGTCGGGGTAGGTATCACCGCAATATCTATTTTTGCCACAAAATAGCAATTCAAATGCACTGTTGTGTTCCGGTTTGAAGGATATTGCAGTCAAAGTAACTACTGGACATTGAGACTTTACATCTCATGTCACAGGATGGCGAGCGTAGTGGAATGCCAAAGATTGCTTTGTAATTCTTGGTGTTGTTCGGTTTTGCTACTGTCCATGAGCGGTCTTATCGGTTACCATCAGGTGAATGGCATGCTGGCCTCGCCAATCCTCTAAATAAATAAAAGCAATAGTTACTAAAAAGCTTTTTTTTTTCTTTTATTGCATTGAATACGATTAATTAATAATAATTAATTAATACGAGCATGCCGTTCGCCTGTTCATCCTGAGACATAAGATGTTAAGTCTCAATATGTCCAGTAGTTACTCTGGCTACAATGTATTTCAATCCGAAACACTACAGTGCATTTACACTGCTGTTTGGCGGAAGAAATAGACATTGCGGTGGTACACGCGGTGGTCACGCCCATAAACAGGAGCAACGACACTCATAACTTATACCACTGCATGACTTTATACCAGCTTAGAGCAAATCACCTCAAAACATTAGGTAAATATTTTTCTCTGTTATAACAAACATTCTGTAGCTTATAAAATCGAATATCACAATGACTTGTAAATTAAATATTTATTATTTGAAATATATGCAACCTGTTTTTATAAAGTTTCACATCACAATGACTTGCTCAAATATTCTTTGAGATAAATGTAATGTTATCGTCCAACAATGACTTGCCGGTTTTTTATCAATATAATTCGCGTGTAATATGACAATTACTGTGGCAATAACCGGACTGAACACAAGTGCTATCTGCACTGTAACGGTTGAGATTTTTATAATTCAAGGTGTTGTTTGGTTTTATTTACTGTTCATGAGCGATCGTATCGTTTGCTATCAGACGAACGGCAAGCTCGTCTCGCCACTGATTGCAATAAAAAAAACATGTGGACCTTGAACGTCCTAACATTCGAACACAGATTCGAAGTTCGTGTCGGAATAACCCCCCCAGACTAACTACGTTACATTCGCGTTATTAGTGACATCGCACTAAAATAACAACCACGAAAATTATTCAGTACGGTCAAACAGTACCCTATTGCATATCAGGATTTGAGGAAACGATGCCGCTAGAGGAACGATGTTGCTCTTTGCTGTATTAATATTTGACGTATGATAAACTCACTGCATCCATATGCTCGTCCATCCTTCAAATTGCTAGTCCAACCGTTGAGTATGTGTGAAGGCGAGACCCGTCAGCTTGGCTGGGTTTGTCAGTTAGCGCCGGATCATTTTGGCGACAACATCTTGAATTCAATTAAAATAGGTAGTCGATTGTGTCTTCGAACCCATATTTTTTATTGCATTATTATTTAATTTAATTTTGTCAGTATTAAAGGCACGTTTAAATTTAAGCATTTTCCTTGAATCAACGCAAAAACGATGGATAAAGAATACAGAAGAGGAGCAAGAATTATTTGCTTGACACGTCTTTTATCAAAGATAATAGTTTTTCACCATTGCCTACTACTTGCCTTAATTCACAGAGTTGTACACTAAGAAAAAATCTACCGATGCAAAGTTGGGGATACTTGTGAGTGATAAAACAGGCCAGTTTAACTACTTGTTTGCCGAGCCATAGAAAGAAAATACACTAGGTCTATAATAACAATATTGTAATAAATTTTATTGCCGTAAAAGTTTATTCAATCCTTGGAAATCGATGGCTATGAAACAATTAGCGGTGAAATAATTAAAACATGTCATTCGCAATATAAATAGATTAACAGCTCTCCGAATACATGTGCAATTATTTTAATAGATGGATGTCATAAATAATTAAGCAAATGTTGTCAAAACAAATCATGCAAACGCTGGTGAGATTTATGTAAATTCACAGTGTAAATTAGACTTTACTCAAATGTCAAATTTAAAAGTTCTAGTTCTACTTTTATAATGATTAAGTATAATAACTTATTAACTCATTAGACGAACCATTTTACTTGATTGATATGAATTAGGATTACCCACAATATAATTTATTATTGTATATTCTGTTTCCTTAGATTGTAATAAGCATTCTGTTTTAGGTATATCGACTATACAATTAATAAACATATATTAAATGTTAAAATATATCAATTATGAATCACAATAAATTATATGCAGGCAGTTATGCAAATATTTAGCGAAGCGAAATTAAATAAAATAAAGAAGAGAAACAATAAGAAGCCCATTGTACCTATGTACTTCTTCAACTATTATGTTTCCAAATATGTCCGAACTATAGGATGAAACTGAGCGTGTGTTTTCATAGGTGTGCGCAATGTGGACATGCCAACTGTATCAACCTTATAAATATTATTGAAGCGATCAGAATGCGTTGTGATTTCACTCTGGGATAAACATGATTACTATTCTATTCTTTAGATATTGTAGTTAAAGGTTTGAAATACATACACTAGTACTTTATTGTTTGCAACGTGCAGTAGATTTCTTAACTCAAAGAGTTGACGCTCTTTGTTCGTTTGTGATAGTGTGTTCGCGACATAAGAGTGATGTTTAAATTAAAGTTTTACTATTTCTAATGATAAAACTTCGCATATTTAATTCTGGTGTTGCATTATTATTTTATGCTTTTTCACTGGAGGTGGAGTAAATATTCGTATACACCTCATTTGCGACCGTCATATATTATGTTGGAAAATTCATCATAGTAGTAATAAACTAAACTTCCTTTGTTAAATTTTATTATATTATATATAGCCTAAAGGCGTGCAGGGCACAGGCCTTTTCTACCATCGAAAGTACGTAAGCGAGTAGGTAAGCGAGGGGTTAAGTCATATTATAGTCCACCACGCTGGCCTAGTGCGGGTTGGCGGACTTAACATACTATAGAAATTCATACAAATCTCTATGATCGTTGATTACTCCACTCCAGCCGCATTACATTTACCAACAGATGCATTTTTACCCATAGTCATATCTACATAAAAAGTGTATGTCATGAATTATTAATAACACTGGGAATATTTTTATAATAATTTATATTCAAACAGAATAATGAATGATAGTTATGACTTTTTAATATATTTCCCGAGTGGCTCATAGGTCAGCTAGCACAATGCAATTTCGTGACAAGGAGCTATCGTGATGTATTAACGAAGCTTAATCCTTTTAATCTTCCTACTACAGTTGTTGGTATATTTTTATCAGCTTTGATGACAAAGACTTTAACACTATGAAAAAAATTCCTCGTAACCCACGCAATACATAAGCGCGGTTAGATATATAGGTAATAGTATATCAATACGCTATCTGGCAGCTCTGTGTAGAAAAATACTTTAGATAATCTAACAAAAAAAAGACAGAGGAGGACAGAAAGAAAACGCATGTAAGAAAATCTAGTTTTTTTGGCATATAACGGGAAACGGGCATTCAAATCATCTGAAGGTAAGTAATTCCATGAACATCCATAACGTTTGGATCATAGATATGTTGTCGACTCATCAAATCAGGAGGCACTGGTTTAAGATCAGCTGCTAAGTCGTTGATGTACACTAAGAACAATAATGGCCCCATCACACTTTGCTGAGGTACACCATGATATATATTCTATAATATTGACCTATATCTTATTTCCATTTTTGTAGATATATTGATGTTTTTAATTTTCATGCATTGTTGACGATTACTTAAATATGAAAAAAGCAATTCAAGTCCTTTACCACTATGCAACAGATTCCTATTCAAATTTCGTCCATTTCCTGTGAGACAGCGGTACTGCCCCGGAGGAGACTGTCTATTCATGCTGAGTCATTAATGACAACAGCGTGGCTCTACCACTTTTTACCTTAATTATAGTTTATTCTAATGGCGAGGTTACATAATAACATACAGAGTGTTATCTTACAGCTTCGTTCCAAATGATCTTTAAATAAATACACTTAAAAGTCGTCCACAATAAATTGGATTGTTATAAAAGTAGCATAATTAAAATAGGGTACAGTGGCGCAGGCCGCGGCGCGGGCGGCACGGTAATTTTATGTTTGCTAAGGGGTTTATGAATAATCGCGCTCTCCCGTTGTGATAACCATGAAAATATGTATTCTGTCCTTACATGGATTCTGTGTAATGTGTAATGACGTTTCAGGAATCTTTAAACTGTCAACCCAGGTTTTCTTAAATACACAAAGAGGAAAAATAATTTATATTTAATTTATATATTTAATGTATAAAGCAGCTTGTTATATTTTTATCCAAAACCATATTCTGCGTATAAAAGCATATATTTTTAACTCTCCGATATAAAATAAACCAAATTACAATATTAACTAATTTCTAAAACAGCCTTGGACTACGTCCGTCGTCCACAATACACTAAAAAATCCCAAAAGAAATCACTAATAAATATTATTCCAATCGTAGATACACAACCAATAAGTGACGCCACTGAAAGAAATATAAGTACACAAGCACACAAACTTTGGCTCGAACGATGTAATAATTCACAGAGCAACCCCTTGGGAGTTGGATTTGCATTCAAGCGATATTTGCTAAATCGTGTCGTGGGTTAACGGGCTTAAAGTTGAGCAATCTGCGGAGACCTGCTGGGGGCACGTAACTCACGCCAAACTCGCTAAAGATATTTACCTCGCATATTTCATGCGTCAAATCGAAAAGTACACTTCAATCAACTGAATATTTAGATTCTTGCTACTTAACATTACCAATACGTCTGTTGCTTGGTACGGGTTTCCTCTTTGGGGATAGGCCAAAGTTCATCAGGCCAAATATGAGATATAAATGAACTGATATTATGTTATAACCTAATAACTCCATAGCCAGGATTTAAACTTATTCTTCCATGACCGAAATTGATAAGCGATCCTAATCGTTACCAGAGGATCGATCCCGAACCTAAAACAAAACAGCTTAACTGTAAGCATATCGGTAAATCGTTACAACGTCTATTTTGGGGTTATCCTTTAGATAGCGGTCAAGATCCTTAATTATATTACCGTTACTGACCATACAATTAAGTATGCCTTTACCAACAAACCGCCCACACAGTATGAAACTTCAGTGCTTTAACGGAGTACAAATAAAGATCCCTGAGCAAATATGAGGAGCATTTCTGAATAGCTAGCATTAACTGCGCTCTTGGCTGAATACCTCGGGTCACCTGCATAAAATATAGCTTCTTGAGACAGCGCTAAACGCGTCGTCCGATTCGGTTTGGACTAAAAACAAGTATGAAACATTCATTTAATCCCCAGAGACAGAGTTTCCTTGGGATTGTTATCCCTGAATTAGCTTTCTTCTTTGTACAAGTAGTCAACGTCGAAAAAGTATAAGTTCTGTTTCACTAATGTGTTTCAGTTATCAGAAATACTTAATCATCATAAGTAATTAAGCCTACTGTGGATGAGATGTAGTGCAGTGTAGTGGGCGTATCGCGATGTGGCGGATACGCGGGTAGTGTGTGCTCGACACCACTACGTGTCGATGCTGGGATAATGATGGCGTGTGTGGTAGGCAGAGTCTATGCGGGAACGCGGCGAGAAATAAAACGTCCCACACAATGCGTACACAAGGTTTAATGTGGTACACAAAAGTCACACGAAATGAACAGTACAAAGTCACTATCTTAAAGTCTTACACACTACACTTATACTAAAAGGAGTCTTAACACTACACACTAATACAGTCCACTAAAAACTAAGAAGGAGAAGAAAGCGACAGTCTATTAACAGCTAATTAAAACTAAAATATGCAAAGGCGCACAGTTTGCAAGACGGAAGCAAAAGCGATAAGGACCGTGTGAAGCGCGCATCGAGCAAAAGCCGACTGGAGCTGCGATGCGGCAAATGGCTGCGCCGGCGCGGGTCCGGTGACGTCACAGCCACCTGAGCGCCGGCGGTCAGCTGGTGTGCTTTGTGTGATGTGTAGGTGTGTAACTGTGAAGTGAGTGAATGTGGTGTGTGTATCTGAAGTGTGTGTTTGTGTGTAATGTGGAGGATCGCCACACTACTTAAGTGGAAATCCAAGTAAAGAAGCCACAATTCTCTAGGCAGCCACGAGAATAATATTCCAGTTACATGAATAGAGATTGCCGAGCTTCATTCCACATTATGATAGAAGGAGAACCTATTACCATGCTCACTAAATCTACTAGCAAGCAACTGAGATATAGATCCAGACAACTCGTAGTTAGAAATATTTCTAAAAACAAATAACTGAATATCCTCAAAATGATAATCGGTAGATGCAACGAGCATTAATTGCACTCGGGCGAAGCTTTTCCTGCTAGTGCAGTAGTTACTAATATTTTCGAAGCGACCGCCGACACGACTCATACAACATTTATAACAAACTGTCGCGTGGCATTTTGAAATGTTTTATACGCTATTTTTGTTCCGGATTCAATTTTTTACGAGTACCAATGTTTTAGTTCTTTAACACCAGCGTGATTTTTTTAGATAATAATTATTGCGCAGATTCATAAGATGACTATAGGTATTTAAAACTAGTCTAAACTTGAAAGAAATAATGTTTACAAATTACATTTTCGGAAATGAAATGAAGATATTTCAAACAAACTATGAAATAATCTGTTAATAACAACCATGCTGCCTCGGTGGCGCAGTTGTATCTTCAGCCTCAGAAAGTCCACTGCTGGACATAGCCTCCCACAAAGATCTCCACTTCGGCCCTCGATTACAATTCATCAGATGACCAGTGAACTCCAAATAAACAGAATATCCACCGACGTGAGAACATTATCTCTTGCCAATCTAAATAATAAAGACATCCCTGATTGTATCCGGATATGTACTGGATAAACCCGAAACAAGACACACTTGTGGGTATTTTAACATCTTGTTAGCCAATATGTACGTTGTTAGCTATCCAGGCTCGACCTGGCGGTATCATTTTCTCACAGCACATCGACGTGAAGCGACAACATTGTGGCGTTTAGTTCGGTGAGTGAGATTACCGGATGCCTAATAGACCTTTCCTTTTCCCATCCTTTTTCCTCCCCGCTCCCTTCTTGATTCTATGGGCCGGCAACACATCTACGTATCGGGGGTTGCGAATGTTCATAGACGACATCACTTACCATCAGGTGACTTGTTTGCTCGTTTATCGTAGCTAATATATAAAAAACGTTGGCTGGAATAAGAAAATCAACGTTTTTAAACTTAGTTTCAAACTAAAAGAGTTTCCAGTTCTTTTAAATTCCTAAGAAATTAAGTTCAGATTTAGTAGTAAGTTATAACAAAATATCAAACTAGAACATACAATTACCGGTAAATTTATGCATTGCAATTAAAGATCTACTTTATAGCGGCTACTTTTAAATTATAATTGTTGTACCACTTAGTACTCGAGTTATTAGGGATAATTATTAAGTGCCAAGCGCTATCACGAACGTTTGGTATCGAGGTTGTCAAAAACTTTAATGATATTAAGTGTTTATATGAATTATAACAGCTGAGAGCTTCAATCACATACCTAATTAATAATATTGTGAAGTTCATTTAGTGAACAATAAAGAATTTAAATAAATAAATAAATAAAATATCTTTCATATCGTAACGTAGAAAAACACAGAGTACGTAAGCTTTAAACTAAAATATATAGTATCCCCATTGTTACAAACTCAATCCTGGTAGCAAATTAGGAAAATACATAACACAATCCTCAACATTTCTTTCATTAGTATCCTAATGATATGAGATTACTAGACATGTAATGCACACTGCAACACAAGTTAGCAGGCAATTCTCAACGCGCGGCGCGACGGCCAATCCAATCTGTGCTCACGTTGAGGCCATTAAATAACAACAGAGCTATAATGATGACCGGTTAATCATCACTTAAGCCGCGGGGAGGAAGCTCAGCGTCATCTGAGCGAAATGTGTCCCTGACATCGCCGGCTCTCACAGAACGTAGCGTAATCATAGCTATGAATAAACATAAAACCTAGCTCGTTACCTCAAATATTTAAACCACTCAGCGGTTCAAAGCTATATTTCAGCGCTGTAATACCATAGCTAAACGTATTCATATTATAAATAAACCTTTTTAATCATACATTATGCTAAAATTCCTACATTTTATGAGTAGTAAGGCGTGAACGTGCCTATAATATACATATTTATTAGTAGACGTGAAAGAATATGAAAATTCAGTGTATATTGAACTAATAAACCTGTTTAACTGCTCCACGCTCCCGTTTACACCTCGGCTGACCTACTTACTTGACATTTATCAACCAGGAGACATTTTGCATTGCAACTAAAATAAACTTTTACTGTTTTGCTAGGAGACATACATAGTATATACGTAAATATGTAATGAATGAAAAATAGACTGCGAATAAAACGCAGAGTGCTGCTACAACCAAATCTGTCGAACTAAAACTGTGCGCTTCCATTATTCCAAGCTGGGACTAAATTTAGCAATGTATTTACAGTAGCTGGCTACTGCCTAGTGAATAGTAATCAGAGTATAGCATGGAGTATGCATTAGACAATTATAACGATCTTACACGTTAACCTAATAATTATAACGCTTTCTATAGTCCTTGTCAAAAACGTTAAGAATAGAAGAATAGAGAATAAAGTGTAGAATTTGTCTGCATCCATTCTGCATCACGATAAACTGTACAATATAATACGCGGATAAATCTAGGGGCTTATGTTTGTTCCAAAATAATAATATTACATCTTGATTACTTCCAACCAAAAACAAAACGGCGTTTTGCAGACAGAGCAACTTGAGTTAAAGAAAAAACATTTTTATAGTTTACTACGGAAAAGAAACTAGTACGAATTTGACAGTTGCTAGTTCTGTTAATATAAAACTTATTCTGTCTTCAAGTGTAGCAACTAAACACTGACGTCGATTTCTTTCACTTATACTCGGAATATGTAAACAGCTAGTCGCGAGTTTCCCATAGCCGCAATACGGAAAACAAAGTTGTGCTGTATACATAGCACCAAATTCTAAAACAAATGCAATGCAATTGAGTTTTAGGTACATCGCAACGGAAAGAACAGAAATTAATGAATGTGGGTCATACAAATCATAATTCCAGCACAAAAACAGACACAATTTGCATTCATTTCGAAACAAAAGTATCACGCCGAATTGTTTATCTATTTTTATGCAACGAAATCGCGGGACGAGACTCTACTTGTGTTGAGTAATGACACAAACCTGGGAGCAGCTTCATCCACTATTTTTTACATGGCGTGCCAGCTAAAAATAACAAAACCAAGTGATGCATTTCACTTGTTATTAAATAGGTAGTATCGCAGGCCGCTGTGAAATGAGAACCTTGGAAACGCCATTGTTTATTGAGGTTTACGTGTTCTAAAAGAATTTTTTTTTTTTTTATGTTATAGGGGGCAAACGAGCACGCGGTTCACCTGATGGTAAGTGAACACCGCTGCCCATGGACATCTGCAACACCAAAGGGCATGGAGATATATATAAATAAGAAATGTACGAAGCAATCCAGTTTTTTTTTCTCAAGAAAATATTATCCATGCTCTCTCATAAAAGTAGCTAACGCCAATAATAGCATTTGCTTCAGTATTGCTTTACTATTTTTAGTAACTTAAATACTTCAAATTACGTTGGCAAAATTATAACGTCGGATAATCAAAACATGTAAGTTTTTGTGTCATGAAAATTCGAAATCTATTAAATTAGGTCAATAATTTTTTTTAGGACAATATCCACGGTCATCTTTTTGAAACTCCAAATGTACAGATGGGCCTATCCTTAGTATTTATATCGATGAGTTCAGCACAATAGGTTATTTGACTCATTTGTATATTGTATTCACCAAAAGGTATCCATATCCAAAATTTAACAAACAAATAATTTTGTAAATCCATTAAGAATTAAACAAGTTACAAACGTTTCAAATTTTGTAGTGGGAGTTAAAGAAAAGGGATACAAAACAGCGACGTCACTAGGCTTAACATGTTTTACAGTGTGCGCGTGTGAAAGAGACGGTAAGATTTCCCACTATAGGCCCCTCTTTAATTTAACCTCTTTAACTTACCGGTACTTTAATACCATTTGGTAGAAATGTTTCATTTAATGGTATTTATAGTCACATATATATCACATATTGTATCGATAACCATTAGTGTACAACACCACCAAAACAAACACACCTCCCAAGTAGATATTATGTCTGGACTGCACTTCTCTCACATCAGGTGCATTGTAGCCATTTTACGGAGCCAATAAAAAGAACTCTCGAATAAAATATTAAAGGAAACCCGAGATGTATGAAAGCGAATGCTAGTAAATCTCAAGCTAGCACGTAAATTCTAAGAAAACTGTTGTTACAAACATTTGAGCCAATATACAACAAAGTGATATTGTGTATTTAGTTTTTATATAAAAGCTTTTAAAGTCAGTATAGTATTATTGTTGCATTTACAAAAAAATACTAACCACGAATATTTTACCGTAAATTTCAGGGCAGATTTTCTAGTAGCATATCGATATTTTTCATACATTCATTTTGTTCCGTTTTGTAATATGACACTTAAAGTAATTTAACACATTGGACATGTATGTCTACATTCTTAGAGCAAACATCTAAATAAAATACAGCTTAGTTATGTTCCAAAAAGCACCACAGATTAAGATACATTCGTGCAAGTAATACAATTAAATAGGTTCTTTATTTATTACATCCATACATTTATCGCCCGCGTCGCACGAGAAAACTAAGTGATATATGGGCATTATACATCGACTAAATAAGAATTTTGTGCGACAGAAAACTACGTATGTTTTTTTTCTACATAAAATAGATTAACAGAAATATTCGGGCTATTAAGATTTATCTTCGTATCAACGTACTGTGATGTATACTGTCCCACTGCAGGGCACGGGCCTCGTCCACAACCGAGAGTACGATACGACGAACCGAGAGTGGTTTGGACATATTCGTATAGTCCACCATGCTGGCCTAATGCGGGTTGGCGGACTTTACATGCATAGAATATCTTACAAATCGCTATGGTATGCAGGTTTCCTCACGATGTTTTCTTTCACCGTTATAGTGCGTAGTGATTGAGTATCAATACACATATGACTCCGAAAAGTCAGAGGTGTGCCCTGGGATTTGAACCTGCGACCACCGTGAGCATATGGACAGTCGCGTCTAGTCCGTTTGATAACAGGCCACCGTGCATTTCTGCGTTTACAAAACCGGTACTACTACATTATTTTGCCCAATTACTGGACAAGCTTACTCTTATTATCTGGTAAGTATTGTGCTTAGTTTTGTTGACTACATTAATCTATCTAGTCTGCATTTTAATGTCATAATTTTCACGCTTCTTACAGTTCACAAAATGTCTATATTTATTTGTCATTCTTCCCATGAACAGTTGATAAGAACCATTACTAAAGCCTTACGTACTTAATTATGGAAGTTGTAAAAACTATTTTAGTAATCGATTTTTTGTCCCTTTCGAACAACTTTTGAATTTACTTTGAGCGATGAAGACAAAACCTTCGATAACTATAAGGTCTTCAAAACTGTCTATGAATAAGGTCATTAAAGGTACTTAAGCCGTCGACCAAAGCCTCTTGTCTCCCTCCCAATTCCATTACATTATTTATTTCTCAAGTTCGCAGTCCCCATCTCTGAATTAAAGCTTCATTTCTAACTACTTAACTCAGCCGCACAAAATAATTTAATCAAAATTATCAATTATTGCCATAAATAATTGAATGAACAATAATGAAAATACTCCGAATTCAACTAAGCTACGACTCCTGTATAATCACTATTGTAAATTTGTTTTGAAAAGAGTTACGCTAGTGTCTTGCCGGTTCTTCTCTACCAAAACAGCCTTGTGAACCGGGTGGTGGAGAAAAATGAAAATGTTACTGAATCTAAATAATATATGACATTTTCTGGGTTCAATAAATATTTTCATTTCATTAGTCCAGCATACTATCACAAAAATAAATTACACCAACGTCTAACAATGTATACTAAATGATGATAAAACATGAAAGTAAGACTGCGCGCTAAACAGCAGATATGCTGATCTTATTCAAGTCTGTAATAAAAATATCATAATATTTAAGAAGATAGCATTATCGCTCAAGCATTCCCCTGTAATTTGGCACCTGAATGTCAAACAAAGCCAACCAAGACAAATTACATTATATATTCATTTCATTTTATATTAATTTTATAAACCTTATCTTGTCTTGTAACTTAGAATCATATTTCTATTAAAATTTTGTTATTTAATTAAGTTTGTAACAAACTTCTTTATCGTTAAACAAAAACACCAGAACAATTATTTCATTCTACCAAACCTAATATCAATCGTTTCTTCCCTACGAACTAATATTTCCATAAACATAGTTTGAAAAATATTATTTAAATACATTAAATATAAGACGCATGTGCCATTATATTACATATTATATAAAGGCAAAATATTTATATCTTACTCCAGACGGTCTCCGGAGGCCCATTCAGTTAGTTCATATGTTCCAAACTTCGGCGACAACTCGGTTTTCTTAATAGCATCTAGAATTTAATAACTACGCTAGTCGTAATTGAAACTTCGGTCTCATAACGTGGCTTTAAGAGAAATTTGCTTCAACTTCGCGTCCTTACATGTTATTAACTTGTACACGTATGCAAATTATGGTCTTTTTATTGACTGAAATGTAACATTTGTAATGTACGATATACAGGGTATATCAATACTGCTACCGAAAACGAAGCCGGGTGGTAGTTTAAGCGACTTCAGACACAATGCAATAGAAAATTTTGGAAAAAAACGCGACAATTTTTTTCGTTATTTTTTTATATGGTCGTATTTGGGTGGTAAATACATTTTTTTCCCTTTTATTTATAAGGAATCTAAAGTATAGAAGAGTTTAAATTATTATTTTAGCAAAAACTATGGATTTGCCACCCAAAATTACGATATTTAAAAAATTATAAAAAAAATTGTCGCGTTTCTTAGCAAAATGTTTAGCTGCATTGTGTTTGTAGTCCCTAAATCTCGATATACCCGGTATATAAATATGCTCTTCTATACAATCCTTTTCCTATTCTAACCTCCGCGCCGTAAGGAGTATTGTGTCTACATTACTAGGAGAATTATTTTTATAAAAGTTATGATGTTCTTCCGCCTGCTTGAAGTCTACCGCTTCTAAAAATATTTTACTATTTGGTTTTATTTAAAATGCGTCTTACAAACCGAACCCAGTACATGAAACTTTAGTAAAACAAATGAAATGGAGTATAAGAGATAAATAAAAATATGCAAAAAAACTTAAATTGCTCATTATGAAAGTTTTATTTCGCAACATTAAATATGATATAAAATATAATGACAAAAGTCGCTTAAATAAATTACTTCATAAAAAAATCAAAGTTACAACGGAGTTTGTGTAAAAAATGACCCAATTAGTCAAAATGTGTTCCACCTCTTAAATGATTCGCCAAACGTAAAGGCGTGTTAATATATTAACCGTGACATCAGTCTTTGACCCTTTTCGGACTTGGGAGGGCTGGAACAGTGACGGATTTAACCCTCCAACATGCCCAAATGTACCGACTAGATAAATAATGTTCTTCCAGCGGGTAATTACACAATGCCTGCACGGAATCTAAAATAAATTTCCCGAATACACGAACAAAAAAGATACTTTTATATTATGTAGGTACGTGATATTACATTTGTTTAACATGAAATCTGCGTATATATATTCATAATCAATCTGAGCCATAGAAAGTCCACATAGGCCTCTTCCAAATTAATATACAGCAAACTTTTGGACGCGGCCTGCTTCCGGTCGCTTTTACAACGTTTCACTTACCGAGTCACACCACTCGAGAACTTTTCGACTGTCTGTTTTATGTCTTGCTAATACAAATCGGTAATTTATACGTGTTTATTAATTTAATTATTTAAAATATAATTTAATTGAGTGCGTGGTGGCCTATTTAAAAAGGACCAGACGCGGCTGCCAACATATTTACAGTGGTCGCGGATTTGAATCCCAGGGCACACCTCTGACTTTTCAAAATCATGTGTGTATCGATACTATAATGTTAAAGGGAAACATCGTGAGGAAATCTGCATAGCATAGCGATTTGTGTGAGTTTCAATGGTATGTAAAGTCCGCCAACCCGCACTAGACCAGCGTGGTGGACTATATGGTATAATCGATACAGTACAGTATACATAAAATATAATTTAATTACGTAACTGTCATTGTCGCTGGTTATATATAGGAGATGTTCACGTAAATAAAAGCTGTGAGGATGCATATATTTCAGTATTTGCTCTTTGACAGGAAATCAATTAATTTATGAACGACAACTGTTAGTCGCTGATGGCTTCTATAGCTTCATCGAACGAACTGCCGCGAGTTTTATTTGATTATTATAGCTTTAATTAAAAATAAAACTTCAATAGGATCAATTAAATCATGTTTATTGACGTATTTATTAACGTAGTTTTTGTTAGATTGTTCTACAAAAATTAAACAAACATGGTAACTTAATACCGAATGGTATCTAAATCATACTAGCTTAGGTGATGCCTTGTAACGTTTCTTTTACAATATAAGAGTGCATTAATCTCGAACAACAAACCCAAAAAATTTAATATGTCAAACACACACACACATGCAAAAATCACATACAAAGGTTCCTACGGTAAATATTTCCCAGTTTGTTTCAAAAATATCGGGTGCCTTTTTTATTTCATCGCGCTGGTTATAAATTTATGCGCGTAGATAACTACAAGGAAGTATTCCCGAGGCGCACATACACTGAAATCCTGCTAGGAGCACCTGATGTTCCACGCACTCCGGTAAAGCCACACAGACCAATCACGACAGTGGAATTTACATTTTTTTGCATAAAATAAATTACTTGTCACATAGATTGAATAGACTTTCTATATAAATGGTTTAAACATGATCTAAAAGAGACTTCATAATATAATTTAAATAAAACATTTAATAAAACAAGTTTCTTCCGCCGAAGATGGTAGACCTAAATAAATCACATCAGATGCAATAGATCAATTTGGTGGGCCATCTAAGCCAAACACTTGGTTATGGAAGAGTCGTGTGCTCTACATGTTTTTATCCACATAGCGGACAAACGATCTGAAATATTTTGAATTTGAATTATGGTAGTAAGTTTGATAATATTATTGTTTGTTTTCTTTATACTTACATATAATTGCAGGTAAGTTAAGGGATTTCAGTGAGATTATAGAAGCGCTCAATACCTTACGTTCTTCGTTCCCCATCCCTTCCAATCACAAATTCTTCTTCTTCAATATTGGTATTTATAGATAGTCTTTTGCTGCAAATATAAGCGCTAGCAAAGAATTCCTCATTTTATCAAGACACTTCGAAAGACTATAAGTGTTGTTACAAAGCAAAAATCCGCTACCCAGCAATTATCTGTGTTAAAAAAACACGCTCAAGTAAAGCAAAACATTTTCCGCGTCGCGATTGTACCTGTTAAATGTCCGCCCATTTGTTTCGCAATTACCAGCGAGTTGCAGCCCGTGTTCCTGCGAGTTGCTTAACACCGTCAAACTTATCATACACGGTTCATACACGCAAAACGAGGAATACCTTGCCTGCTCTTCCCTTTTACACGACATTCTTTATTTATGGTGGCACACGCTCGTCCCACTTTACGAATGGATGTCCAAATGAAAGCGAGTGGCAAAACATTTTATGTAAAAAAAATTGCAGGAGCTTCAACAAGAATGTACGTGAGCCGCATAAATCTAAGATTCTCGGCTCATTAACCGCAATTCAGGAGGTGGCTCGTGCCGAAACTGTCCCCTCACAATTGCTCGGATGTTTACGACAATCATGAAACGCTATTATTACTTTTTATGGAACTATAAGCAAATTTGGCTGTTGTGTAGTTCCGAGCAAAGACCTAATAATAACGTAACCTTTTATACTGCTTAATTAGGACAATATACAATAGTCATAATATCCGGGCGCTAACGAAGGTCTATGAAAAAGTTGAATAGGCAATTCTTGAGTAACATGCTAAAGAGAAAATAACGCAATACGTGAATGAAAACATAACCGTACAAAGCAAAATTATGACTGAGCGAAGGCTACGCGAGTTGTTAATTTGGCGCCACACATTTTATAGTCCATATTTTAGTGTCCGATAGGGGATTCAAAAAATAACAAATATTGTGGCTTGTGCCTTGTGCACCGAACATTAACATTTTCTGCCGTAACCGCCAAAAAATATATCGTGAAGTTTGGTTAAAATTCACTATGTACATTTTCAATGCTGGCCACAGAGTATATAATATGGAGATGCTAGCTCTCTGGCTGAGATTATTTATTTATTTATTTATTTATGCTCTATGTACAGAGTATAAAAGCGAACTTATTGTCTGAGGCGTTTCCTGCCAGTCTACCTCTGAATGTTGCGATGAGAAAATTTGAAGGCGCATACATTCAAGGAACATAATAATTGATGTTTATATGTATATCCAGACTACGACCGAGTTAAAAAAAATACAAAAAAATATTATCGCTATATCTTTTGCAAATTTTATGTCGCATTGTGTCTGAAGTCACTAAAACTGGCACCTGTCTTCATTTTCAGTCATACTCTGGATATAAACTACAATATAATGAAATAAATTCATGTAATATTTTGAACGAAACCAGTGACAACGGATCGATCTGTATTCGTTTATTCAATTTACAATGGCACATTTTAATTAACGGATAAACGACTTAACCGAATATATTCGACAGCTTGTTACTTTTAAGGGAAACACGCGAATGCAAATGCTTTACTGTCGAATGCTGAATGTTGATTCCTACGGCTATATTTCAGTTCTTATATATAATAGAGCCTTGTATCTTCTTGTTCTCGGAGACAAGTGTGCTCGTCGCACTGTTAGGAAAATATACAAATTTCCATATCGCACTTCATTCTTGCCCTTCCTAAATATATTGTAAATTACATTTCAACGTTTAAAAAATCAATATCCTTTTCATCCTCGCAACGAATGATCGTTAAGAGTATTATACTTGACATAGTAATGCGCTTATATTTTGTATACACAAACAGTGAAAGGGCAGGTTGTGTCTTTAAAATAGATCTAAATCTGTATTTTAAACACGTACATTATAAAGAGATTCCGCATTGGATCTGATAGTAATAATAAATCACTGCCCGTCATTTTAATAATATTCATATGCCACTCAAACACAGACTTATGTAAATAAACTATGTCCTTGAAAAAAAATGATTGTCCATAATACGAATATAGAAAGGACTATGAAAACCAATTGCTTGAAATCTAATTAATGTTATACAAATTTGATGTCTTCTGTTTTACACTTTGTTGTTTACAGTGCTGGCATGAATAAAATAGTTTCTTTCTTTCAATATACAGAAACATGTATAGTACAGTATTTGTAACCCTTGTAACAAGACCGCGGTTATAACCTGTTTTGTAAATAAATAAAAAATACTGCGTGAGATAACCATCCCCACAGGTACTCTATTCGAATTACATTGCACTTACGAGTACCATTAGCATTACAGTCACCTTGTCGCGCATGTATAAAAAACCCATCAACTTTCCCAGATTAAGGCGCAGCCTACCACTATTACAGAGTGAGAATTAACATAATCTGTGTTAATATGCACAATATTCATGTTAGTAGGTTTTATAAGCATTAATCATGGGAACAAAGCCGAGCTTAGGAAGTCGGGGCCGCTCTGACAGATCAACCGGAAATCCCGACGCGGGCCAATTAATATCACATGAGCTCACGCGAATATTAAAAACGCGATGTAATAACCGCTTTGATTTACAATGTATGTAACATTTCGAATATGAAATATACGCCCACGGCTAGGCTGAGAATCCTGTAAAATCCAGAGTTCAATTTTAAGAGTTCCGATTATATTCCACCACGCAAGACTATTGTCAGATGACTGTGTTCACATATCATATATTTTCATAAACTTTATCGTTCAGGCTTCCTAAACACACAAGGCACTGAAAAGTCATAGGTGTGCCCTGTGATACCAACTCACGACCACTGGGCAACTTGATCCGGTTCATTAGCTAGAGGCCTTAACGCACTTCATAATGGAACAAGAAATATAAAAATTAAATTAGGTACATATATACCGTCGGGGCTAGACAAGCTATTTAACTTTTTCAGGAATACAATGGTGCAAAATAAACTATGAATCATTTAGTGCTTCAAGAGGGCGAACAAAGGATTTCCATCTGCAAGAACAAAATATAAACGGTCTAAAAACCAGAACTAACTTTACTCAGTTTATTTTAATATAAGACGCCGTTAATGAAGTGTAAAAGTAAAACTATGTAACTTTAATTACATAGCCCCACTCTATTTTCAACGGCTTTTTTTACCTTTTAATTTATCAACGGCAGTAAATAATTACCTAATCATCAATAATATTTTGTCAATATAAAATAAGTAGAGGAAGCGAAGAAAGGATGGGATGGAATAAAGGATGCCCACCTAGAATGTGGACGGTCGACCTGGCTAAGGTTGCAGGAAGTTGCTAGGTGCAGGCCGCTTCCAACAGATCGATGTGGAGTTCAGCAGAGGACTTTCTGGGCCTGAAGAGGGAGAGAGAGAGAATGACAAATTCAAGATTAAAAACTGCAACAGCTACAACTGCATATCTGAACACTAGTTTGACTGTATTTACAAATGTAACTAAGTTGAAAACTAACAAGCAACTCGTTAAAATTTCACATCATTATAAATCACATGAGTTCACAAAGTAAACAGATTACCTCACGTTAACGAGGAACTCTGGCTCCCCCCGATTAACCTTCTTCGCTGCAGTGGATATTATTCACCCCTCGTTAAGCAAGTTTATAATACTTTTGCACCTATCATTTAATGTCAGCCTGTTATACTCACAGCTTAACACGAGTCTATTCTAGAATCGAGGGACAGATTAAGAAGTTTTAAATCGTAAACGGACTTCATAATAATTCTTATAAAGATCCTTGTGGTATTCATGTTTCCTCACGTTGTTTTCCATCACCGTTGAATTTGTTTATAATTGTCTAATAATACACATAGTTAGATATTTAACCTAAGATTGGAATCGAATGGAATCACAATCTCAACAGATCACGGTCGTTGATAGAAGTGGTAGACTCACGCTGTTGTCAGTCATGACTCAGCATGAATGGTTAAGCTCGACTGGAGCAGTTCCACTGTCTCACAGGATTGACGTGAAACGAAAACTTTGCTGTCGAGTTTAGTTCGATGAATGAGATTGCCGGATACACAATACCCCTTTCCTCTTCCCACTCCAAATTAGACGTTCCAGCAACATGTGTAATCACAGCGTTGTGGATGTTCATGGGCAGCAGTAATCCCTTACCATCAGGCAGGGGCGTCGCCAGCCGATGGCCCAGGGGGGCGGGGCAAATAATATGGAGAATGAGAAAAGTATGAATTGTAGGTAAAGTCAAGAGGTCATGAAGCTTTTCATTTGTAGTACGAGCCTTCCATCTACGGCGATATGCAAAATAAAATACCTTATAGTAGGCAAGTCAAGTCAAAGATTTTGGTTGCTTTCCATTTGGCAATTTTTTTTATCTGTAGGGGCGGGGGGAGGGGGCAGCTGCCCCTACCTGCCCCCCCTCGGCGACGCCCTTGCCATCAAGTGACCTCATTGCTTGTTTGCCGAGCATATTATATAAAATATATTAACAATACTCCGCGCACTTGATGTGTGCAAAAATAATCCTCTTATGTATTCTTGGTCTCGGCGGGAAACCATAGTTAATGACCAAGTGGCTGAACATCAATTATTCACACTCACTAACAGCTTGACCACCGCAAACACGCTTTGAAATCCCTTTTACGTTGACACACGTACCCGAATTAACCGAGTCATATTTACAAAACATACATAATTAGGTAAGTGGATAAAGCGGCGAGATCATTCCGCTCAGCCCATCCAAGATTCATTCATAATAACGTCCAAAAATTATTTCTGAATATAATTTATGCAACTGATGAGGGTCTGAAGGTCTTTTTTTTTTTTGTTATTTCTGCTGTTGTTTCTGGGCGTTGGCCAGTGACAAGCAATTTCGCTACATGGACAATTTACTATAATCAACTTTAATGTAATACGTACGTACTTGTAGATCTAATAATATAGGACGAAATCGCTGTAGAAATAATCCTTTCATAAACACAATATGCTTCTTTTATTTTTGACGATAGCAATATGAGTAAAAACTATCCATCCTGAATATAAACCAATTTCAAAAATTTGGGGTTTTGAAATAAACACAGATTTTTCGATTTGCGCACATGACACAGGAACCAATATCACAAAATATAAACGCAGTAAAAGTTCTTGTAGATAGATAGGCAGCACCTTTTTCAATGTTTCGAGAAGGCAGTAAACGTTACCCATCATTGACCGTCGGGCTCACCAGCCGTAACGTAATCTTTACGGCTGGTTTAATGTTTAATCCGGATCCAAACGAGCAACCACCCACACTTCCTACTTATGTAACTATTTCAACTCCAATAAAATCTATAGATATTGCCATTTACTGCATTACAACATTGTGTTATAATAATATGAGTGTTTGCTTCCTTTAGGATCTTTCAGAAGCGCACATACATACTTATGTGTTTCTTTGAAATATATGAAGTAAAACTCGAATCGTATAATACTAAAAAAATCACGAGTGTTATTTCAAGTCCAAAAAAAAATCACAATATTGAAAAAGAATATTTTTCCCAGAGTTATAGTAACTTCAGTATAACCTCAAGTATAACAATAGGACGTTCAACAAAAAACCGACTGAACAATCACATTCAATCGAATGAAATCGCATTAATTAAATATACAAATATTAAAATCGTAATACCAACATAAGTCACCCAGTATCTTGTGAAGATCTTGGTTCCAATTAGGAATTTTAGCGACGCCGTAGACATGAACTTTATTCCATAGATACACAAGAAATAGCCAGCGACGGCCGGTGTTTGACTTGGTAAGCTCCGTGTTTGCACAGCGCGCGCAATCAGCAGACTTGTGGAAACTACCTGCGGTGCGCCGCGCCACCGTGCGACACTCTCCGTGCCTAATTTTTTACTTTAAATATTTTATCTTCGTCTCCTTTTGAAGTTATAATATCGAGTTTAAAACGTAAAGTTGAGGTGTAATTTATCCGGTGGGGATTTGTTTTAAAATTTTGAATTGTCAGGTTGCTCTTTTTTGCATAAATAAACTTTTACTCTACCACGATTGGGCTTGTTTGAGCTGCTGGTATACTTGTCTCGCCGTGAACTGATTCTTTGCTGCAGGCCTTGGTTTTGTTGGTGAAATTACGGAATGCTCACTTATTGCCACCCGTCTCATAACTCACTCTTTTCATCTCAATCCCCCGTCCTCAAAAACCGCCAACGATTTTATCATTGTGATCCCATTTCAGCAGTTGGCTTGCTTATTAATGAATCTGTATATCGCTACTACAGCGTAACTTAACTACAAGAAATAAACAAAGCAATTCAATACAACCAACGTGGAACATAACGACTGCAAAAACCCACGATCAACTTACCCAACACAGGAAAAATTGTCTTAACATAAGCAACAAATGGAGACTGTCCCGCCCTCACACCCGCCACTGCATCTCCTGTATCAACAGCGACACGCATTTTGATGAGACCGAAAATTTAAGCTCGGCAAATCACCGAGAATCGAAATTGTCTTTCACCCGCAACGAAATTAATCATGAAGTAAATAATAGGAGGAGTTGGAAATGTATTACATAAGCTAGCTTGGTAATATAAGTTAGCGAGGCTGATGGATTATTAATGGTGCTCGTAATGCATTAAGAAAGTTCTATCCCTCAAGTGTTTTGCCGCTGCACGTAGATACATTTGGGGAACGGCGGCGGCGCGCTGCGGTTTCCCTGGCTGGTTAATGCGACTTGTGGTGTCAACTCGTTAAATCTAGCAAGAGATTCCAACTACGATTGCATTTTATCGATCTAGTTTAACCTAGTTGCGAGATTTGCAGCATTTACCTTATTTGAAAGAGTGATTAACGCTTTTTTATATTCGACATGCAAACTGCAGTGCCACAAGCCAAATAGAGAATTTAGCTAGAACAGGGGGTCATTTCTGTCAAATGATATGCTGAATAAATGGAATACTGGAGTGGATCATTTAACGGACGTGAACGGGTTTTTCATTAGAATGTAATGTGGAGTGCTAGTGCCAGATCTAGGTACAAATAAACATATTTAAATGTTTGGAATTGAAATTGTAAATACCATTACTATTGCATCAATTGTTATATTCGTTGGAAACGTTCGCTTTGTTAATTGTAAATAAGTTCAGAGGTAAAAGCAAACAACGAGCATACGAAAGAGCTACTATTGCGGCTTTGGAATATATTGTGTGTCTACCGATCCTCTATTGCATACATGTAGAGTAAATTATGAACCAAAATTTCGTGTTTACTTAAGTTTCATATTATTTAGAATTTGAATGTGATGGGACTCTTTACACCTTAAGTACTTTTAATTATAGGTAGTAATTTAATTACCCTTAAATGATTCGATTAATATTAATAAACTCTATTAACCATACGTATTACAATACTAAAAAACAACAACATACTGTGTCACAAAAAAACCTGTAAATCTTTTCCACAACAACATGGTCGCGATTACAATGAAAAGAAAATTACCATGGACATCTCCGCATAGTAGTAGATTTTCGTTTTGCTAAGTAACAAACGAGATTGTCGGAACACGAGTTCCTATTGGATTGCGAAGGCCAGTCGGTACTTGGTAACCGCTCCTCGTAAAATTGAGAAAAGGTCGCCCACGATAGACTCCGGTGCTAACTAATACAAAGTAAATACAAAAAGACAAAGTTAGAAGGCTGTTGAAAAAATCCAAATGATTATTGAAATAATATTTCATGAAATAACATTGTTTAATATTGTTTTCTCGACAGCCCACGTAGCTTCTCGAAATGGCTCTCAAGTTTTTTATATAAACATTATCCTAAATTAGCATCAAAAATAACATAAGTACTGAATATTTAAAAACAATTTAATTTAATATATATTATGAACTATTTTTTGATTACTGCTTCGTTTATAAAGAAATCTAAATCAAAGGGTGGCGCCCATTTTACTATTTTTAACGATAAGCTTTACGCACGGAATGTGTGTATATAATTTTTAACACGAGTTACGTACGCTCAGACAATAGAATTTAAGCAATTTAGATAAGATAGTTATTTCTCCTTGGAATTATATAAGATAGCTATGTCTCCTTGGAATTGTATTCGTGTAACTTAGATGTAAGAACATGTTTGTGAATTTAGTCTGAAATACACTCTCGTGTAGAACGGTTGTTCTTTTTTAAAAGCTCCTCCGGCTCGCTCCCCTCGTAACTGGCGCAGTCGTGGTAGGATAGTCCAACTCGCGACGTCGGTCATTTTTGCATAAACTCTGCGAATACGGCTACGTTCGAGCGGCTATCCGAAACCAACCTACAGAGACCGGACGGCGAAGATCAAGCGTTCCAGGCTCCACGGTGATTCAAGCAATGTGGTGTTGGAGGTAAAATCCAATTCTTTTATTACCCAGTATCCTTTGTTCGAATCCCGCGTTTTTAATTGTGTTTGTGTTTAGTGTTTGTTTGCATTGACCTTAAAATCGGTTAGGTAAAATAATACTAAATACATAAATAAGTGTTAAATCTCTAAATCGATTTATATCTTATTAATTTAAATTGTTTTTACTTAAAATCAGTAAAACCAAATAACTTTTAAATAAAAGTATTAAATAAAAACCGGGTTACGGTTTAACACATATATAAGTAAAATAACTCTATTAGTTATTTTTCAGTAAAGTACTTAACGTTTTTAAAATGACACAAGAGGGAGTAACCCCGTTGTCACAGCTGGCGCAAGCAGCCACACGTCCTATGACAGTTAATTACGACCTAATTGACAAAGTATTGCCAATATATGATGGCAACAGTAAATCATTGAACTTTTACATAAGATGTGTAGAAAGTGTTTTAAAAAATCATGGTATACCCAGCACAGACCATATTGTGCTATGCCTGATTAGAAATAAAATAATAGGAAAAGCTTTAGAGGCCATCTCACTCGAGGTAGATATAGAGAATTGGTCATCGATTAAAACCGCTCTATTAAATAGATTCGGCGAACAACGTAACGAAGTGCAGTTGTTACAGGAAATGATGCGTTGCACCAAATCAAAAAATGAATCGTGCGAAGCATATGGTAAAAAAATAAGAGATCTTTTAGATGCACTGTGCAGCGTAGGCGAATCTGCTACCAAAGACAGCAGATACTACCAAACAGTAGCCATAGACACATATATCGACAACATAGATTATAACATTGGTCTTGGTGTTAGAATCAATTACCCACAGACTTTAGAAACAGCGATAGCGTTAGCAAGACAAGAAGAGCTTAAGTTGAAACGGGCGGAAAATAAAATAACACAACCCCTGTTTCAACCCAAAAACACGTTTAATCGACCATACATAGGTACGAGACCACCCTTTGTAGGCAATAACTTGCCGGCGCAGAATTTTAATCCGCGCGCCATTAAACAGGAATCATCCACGCAATTTAAAAGCTCAGGTTCGCGCACATACCCAAATAAAGTTAACAATATTTGCGAAAATATAGAAAGCTACGAAACGTCCTACGACGTAGACGATGTAAATGAAGACGTAGTCGTTACTACACACATTAGTGAATCCCCAAATTTTCAGGTAGATGCCTTAGAAAATCCAAAACCTTGATTCATTATCTACCGGAATACGAATATATAATTGACCAGTTGCCGTATATACAGGTACCGCACATAGGTAAATTCTTAGTAGACACCGGAGCTTCACGCTCGCTTATCAGTACGGATGTCTTATTTAATAAACAGATCGCGAAGAGTGTGTTTACACAACCGTTTAAGATAAACACAGCTCACGGGACTTCTTCCCACGATAAAGTTGTACAAATGTCTTTGTTCTCAATTTTAGGAACGGATGTTAATCATAATTTTTTAGTATTTGATTTTGATGAGAATTATAAAGGTTTGATAGGAAGCGATATACTTAGTACTTTTGGATGTCGAATAGACTATAAAAGTAAGAAACTAATAACAGAGTCAAACACAATAGACTTATATTTTAAAAACATAAAAATCATAAGAAATATCAATGAAAATGTACAAGTAAATAAATTCACAACCGATGAAATTGATTCTGAATTAAAAAATAATTTACGCAGGATCAGAACAGAACATTTAAATAGTGAAGAAAGACGCGAAGTAAATAAACTTTGTTTCCAGTATCGCGACATTTTTTATGTAGAAAATCTTCCATTAACATTTACACATTCAGTTAAACACTCATTGCGATTAACTGACCAGACTCCTATATACACTAAAAATTACAGGCGTCCGCCTTGCGAACAAGTTGAAATCCAAAAACAAGTGGATAGCCTATTAAATAAAGGAATTGTTAGAGAAAGCATGTCGCCTTGGTCGAGCCCTGTTCATTTAGTACCAAAAAAACAAGACGCATCAGGTCAAGTTAAATGGCGCCTTGTCGTAGATTATCGTAAATTAAATGAAAGAACCATTGAAGATAAATATCCTATACCTAATATTAGTGATATTTTGGATAAATTAGGACGCGCGCAGTATTTTACTACGCTAGACCTTGCTTCAGGATACCACCAAGTCGAAATGGACCCGAACGATATAGAAAAAACAGCTTTTACAACTGACAAGCATTATGAGTTTCTTAGAATGCCCTTTGGCTTAAAAAACGCACCTAGTACGTTTCAACGCCTTATGAATAACATACTTAGAGATTTATTAGCAGACGGAACATGTATCGTTTACTTAGACGATATCCTTATTTATTCCACATCATTACAAGACCATATGACTAAGTTAAAGAAAGTCTTTCAAAGACTCAGGGAACATAATTTTAAAGTGCAGTTAGATAAATCAGAATTCTTAAGAAAAGAAGTAGGATATCTTGGACACGTTTTAACCCAAAATGGCTTAAAACCCAACGAGGATAAAATCCTTGCTGTAAAGAAATTCCCAATTCCAACCACTCAGAAAGAAATTAAATCTTTTCTTGGACTTGTGGGTTATTATAGAAAGTTTATTCCAGATTTTGCCAAATTAACAAAACCATTAACGAAGTGTTTGAAAAAAAATGCTAAAGTAATTCATACACCTGAATTTATAGAGGCAGTAAATAAGTCGAAACAAGTTTTGTGTAACGCTCCTGTGTTACAATATCCAGATTTTAATAAACCGTTTATATTAACAACAGATGCTTCAGAAGTATCAGTTGGTGCAGTTTTATCTCAAGGAACAGTTGGTTCTGATAAACCTATAGCGTACGCATCACGTACCTTATCTGAAACAGAAAGTAAATATGCACCCATAGAAAGAGAATTATTAGCTATAATTTGGGCTACTAAATATTTCAGACCATACTTATATGGCCGCCAATTTACTATATACACAGACCATAAACCTTTAACATGGTTAATGTCCCTTAAGGACCCCAATTCAAAACTCACCCGATGGCGTTTACGTCTCGAGGAATATGATTATAAGATAGCATATAAAAAGGGTAAATATAATACCAACGCTGACGCATTATCACGAATAAAAATAAATGCGTTAGACGCGATAGAGAAACCAAGTACGTCCGAACAACGAGAACTAATTGATGAACTTGAGTCCCTAGGAGAAGGACCCTCGTCCATAAGGTCACTTTTACAATTAGATGATTTACTACCCCCTGCATCAAATGAAGTATTAGCAGATACACATATTTCGGAACAATTCGAACAAAACATAAATAACATACCGAATTGTCCCGACGCAATAGATAAAAAGTTAAAGCAGTTCCATATTCGGAGTTCCCCAGGAACGGAATATAGAATAGAGGATAAGTCAAAAAATAACTACAGTATTAAACATGTATTTATACCTATTAATAATACCGAAGAGGAAACTATAAGATTTTTGAGAGAACATACAATTGCAGATAGGAAATTTTATTGCTATTTCTATAACGAAGAATTATACCCAGTTTTTTGTAAAGTATATAATTCAGTATTCGACCAACGCGGTCCAAAGCTATTTAGATGTCTCACACGAGTCACGCTTGTCGATGATACCTGTGAACAGAAAACATTAATAAAAAAATATCATGAAGGTAAAACCTTACATAGAGGTATCCAAGAAACTTGGAAACATCTCCAAAAGAATTACTATTGGACGAATATGTTAGTATCAGTTCAAAAATATATAAATGAATGCGAGATTTGCCTTAAATCTAAATACGAAAGAAACCCATTAAGACCACCGTTAGCCTTAACGGACACACCTGACAAACCTATGCAGCATTTGTATATGGATTTGTATAGTTCCGATGGTATGACGTTTTTGACAGTCATAGATAATTTTACAAAATTTGCACAGGCAATCCCGTTGCATGCGTCAACAAGCATTCACGTTGCGGAAGCACTTTTGCAACTCTTTGCAATATTAGGCGTACCTAATAAGATAACTACGGACTCTGACCACAAATTCGATAACGATGTTATTAAGGAAATATGCGCGATGCATAGAGTTGATATCCACTTTACAACTCCATATAATCCAAACTCTAATTCACCCATAGAGAGATTTCACTCAACGTTAGGCGAATTAATAAGATTACAAAAATTAACTGATAAAAATAATATATCCATCCTCGTAAGGAATGCAATAATAGCTTATAATAACACTATACATAGTGCAACAGGCTTTACACCGTTTGAGTTGCTCTATGGCCATACAAGCAGTCGTAACCCTTTAGAACTGTTTTACACGCAGGAATATTATCAGGATTATGTCCTAAAACATAAAGGTCAAATGGAAATTGCCCAAAAATTAGTAGCTTCAAAGTTAGCATTTGATAAAGAGAAGGTTATACAGAGGGCCAACAAAAGTAGTGAAAACATTACTTTTAAGATAGGAGAAAAAGTATATAAGCAAGTCGCGAAATCAACGCGTAGTAAGAAAACCGAACCGCGATACTTAGGCCCATATACAGTTGTTAGAATACACCCAAATAATATCATTGAAATTGTGGGAAAACATGTAAATGCCAAGACAATAAGGGTTCATTGCAGACTGTTAAGACGACCCTCTCAACTTACAGACTCATCATCTTCAGGCTCATCGCCGGAAGCGTCGGATCCCCCACAGATCCAGTGATTCAGCCGATCCATACAGAAGACGGCCTATTAGTGATTAAAGATGCAAAAGTAGTACACAAAACAGATACATACAGTTTATTATGTACATATAACACGAGCTATCTTTATCATGTTTTTCAGGAATATATAAGTATTTACTCCAAGATTGTGTTAGTTGAAAATTCGCAGCATACATATGCAGAGAGATACGTGCATAGGCAACAGATTCAGTATTTAATTGATAACATTGTTAGTAAATTCTTTTACATATTACCAACGAACACAATAAGAAATAAAAGAGGATTAATAAATGGTTTAGGCTCTATTGTTAAAGCAATAAGCGGGAATTTAGACGACAGCGATGCGCAACACTTTGAGAACGAAATAGATAAGTTGCGAAAACAAACATATGCTGTTACAGATAGTCAAAAAGTCAGTATTAGCTTAATGAAACAATTCATTGACGAATATAATGAAAATTTAAATAAAATAGAAAGAAATTTGGATATGGTGGTAACGAATGTTAATAACGTAAATAAAAACTTGTCTTTGTTAACGTCACGGTTAGAGATGCTCCAATCTCATATCCAAATCGAGAATGGCTTACAGCTTATATATAATAAAGTCAGTATCCTAGAATCCGCTATAACGTTTGCATCCATAGGGAAATTGCACCCCAGTGTCATAGACCCTATGTATTTATTAACAGAATTAATTAAAATTGAGCAAACTTATAAACTACCCTTAGAAGCCAGACGTGAGAATATGTACCTTATTGAGAAGGTAATAATGGTCAAAGCATACAATACACCTAATACACTCACCTTCATATTAGAAATTCCTATTGTGAGTCCTATAACCTATGACCTCCTCCACGTCTATTCCTTGCCCGATATTAACAATCTGACACGCATCCCCACTGCTCCATACCTCATACTGGGTAGTACTGAGTTTACTTACCTTCAACAACCATGCCATCGAATAACCGACGAGCTTCAAATATGCAGTCACTTGGAATTAAAGAAAATAGAAAATAACGCGGACTGCATTATCCATATTATACACCACATGCCAGCCGAAAATTGTCGACTAGCTAATGTTAACTTACCCGCCGTGAAACTTCAAGAAATACAAGGAGGTACCTGGCTCGCTATAACAAGAAGCCAGGAAATTGTGAAAACGAAATGTGGCGAAAAGGAGAGTTTTCAGCGTATTCAAGGCGCATACTTACTAAGCGCTACGGAAGGGTGCCTACTCTACATAAATGGCGTAACGCTACGAACGCATCGTAGCAGAGTTATAATAAAGGAACCCATCCCTTTGCCGAGGATTGAGATACCACGAATTAACATAACGTTAAATCAGATAGAATTAGAACATGTGGATCTCGATAAGCTACACATCCTTGCTGCTCACACCCCTTCAGTTCCAGACATGGAGAGGAGCTACGCGCCTACAACGAACCCCAGCTGGACTTCAATCGTCACCCTGAGCGTTATAACTATAACACTAATATGCTTGGGCACCCGTTACTACAGGACCAGGCATAAACAACCCCAACAACGAGGACACGTTGCTGTTGAAATGGTGGAACCAGACAACGAGCAGCGTAGCGGTCCTACGTCGGTGGAACCGCCCCTCCAGAGGACACTATTGTATCCATCCCTCGCTACGGAGACACCAACTTCGGCCGTACGCAGCCCTCTGGGAAGGGAGGAGTTACGTACGCTCAGACAATAGAATTTAAGCAATTTAGATAAGATAGTTATTTCTACTTGGAATTATATAAGATAGCTATGTCTCCTTGGAATTGTATTCGTGTAACTTAGATGTAAGAACATGTTTGTGAATTTAGTCTGAAATACACTCTCGTGTAGAACGGTTGTTCTTTTTTAAAAGCTCCTCCGGCTCGCTCCCCTCGTAACTCACGTATTGAAATTCCTAATAAAGCATGAAAATGTAGTTGGTTAACCCTAAAAAATGTACTTCGTCACTAATCGTTTTAAAACTTTGACTTTGTAGTACCAACTCATTTATATTCGGAAGAGAGCAGGTTGCGGATGGTTAGCGTTGGCGTAACTAGCTTCAATTCTCTATTGAATAGATAATCTAATACTTATTAAGAACAAGATTTAAAATAGCTAACTTTTTTTAAAGAATAAAATTGCGGATTTCATATTGATAAAGGGTGGACAAACGATTATATTATATTATCGATAGCATTATTCAATATTCATGATTACTTTTAGCTTAGTAGATATCCAATAGTAAAAGACAACGAGGAGAATACTCCATACCTATGGTATGCTCTCCCAAAATGCAATCGCTCGCTATATCTGGGATTAATTCTCTATCAAGTTCCATAGTTTGTCTTTTTTTTGTAATATTTTATTATTCTCCGAACTCTGAGACCGATAATCGACTTGACCCGAGTTAAAGTTAAAATACAAATAATAAAACTATCCGCAGTAGGAATCAACTGTTTGGAGCCAAACGTATCCATATGTCATGGCACCTATTTCACATTGGTTAATGATCATTACAGGCACCCAAGGTTACCGCAATTATAAAGTGCCACTGACCTGTAACACGCAATCTTTGTTTTGATTTACCTTTGACTGTTATTAAAGACTTATTAAACATACGTTACGATAGTAATTACCGAAAAAAATCCCAAAGAGTTGAGTTTCCAAACCATTTCTTCGTTTATGGCAACGCCAATGACACCAACATATATTTTATTAGTCATATCTACAGTTTTACTCATCTTGGTTTAAACTATTATACTTTATAATTGAATAATAAGTTTAAATATGAGTTATAAAACTGTTTAAACCGCAGTTTTGCTCTTGTGTTTTTAATAAATGCTAGTTCCTGTTTAATTTATTCTCTAGGAGCAGTACTTTTTCCCCATGTGATCCATACACTCTATGTAAAATTCAACAAAATACTGTCCCATTTCTGTGACAATAGAATCAAAAATGCGTTTTAACATTAGTGATATTAATATGATTATAATATTGGGAGGATTATATTATTTTTTTGGAATTAATTCTTGTTTTATAGGCACCCCAGTTTTTTTTTTATTCCAATGAATGGCGAGACGAGCATGCCGTTCGCCTGATGGTAAGCGATACGACAGCTCATGAACAGTAGCAGAACCCAACAACACCTCGAATCACAAAGCAATGCTTGGCATTCCACTGCGCTCGCCATCCTGAGACATAAGATGTTAAGTCTCAATATATCCAGTAGTTGCTCTGGCTAGAATGTCCTTCAATCCGAAACACAACAGTGCTTCTACACTGCTGTTTGACTGGAGAAATAGACAATATGGTGGTACCCACCCAGGCAGCCTCTCACATATGAGATACCAGTGAATCTAGTATTCCCCAGTATTCCTTATAAGTACTTATACTTTAGTTAAAATCCATTTCCTTTCAGTTTTGGTCACCAAAAGAAACTGTTTTCGAACCTTGAACTATTGATCCGACCGTATTTAAGGAACATCTAAGTGGCAAGTGTTAGTACATATTTATTTTTTAATATTACGCATACAGCTATCATTTTTACACACACATACCTTTCCGTGTGTCAAAGCACCTCATCATAGCAGGAATTACAGAGAGAACTAAGTTCCTCAGTAATTCCTGCTTTGAAATACTTTCTATATGTCTACTCATTATCGCACCGGCAACGTCCCTGTAGGAAGCAATTTCCGATATATTCTATGCACGGAATTACTATTCAGATAAAAAATCCTATATCCTAGCTAAAAATGAATTTTAATTCACCTACGTTAGGGATATTAACTGAAATATTTATGTAAACCCAAGAGAAAAAAGATTTACAAAAATGAAATAGTTTGCATTCAAATAAACACTATTAATTATTATTAATAATTTTCTATTTATTATCCGCCCGGAGTCTGGAATTTGTGCCCGATGTGGCGATAGGCTCGCCCCCTATCTCATATTTTGAAGGAACATAAAAAGCGGAATGTACTGGTGGTAGGTCTCTCACATGTGAGAAGCCATCTGGGTGGGTACCACCGCAGTGTCTATTTCTCCCGTCAAACAGCAGTGTAAATGCACTGTTGTATTTTGGATTTAAGGGCATTGTAGCCAGAGTAACTACTAGACATATTGAGTCTTAACATCTTATGTCTCAGGATGCCGAGCGCAGTGGAATTGAAGCTGTTGTTTGGTTTTCCTACTGTTCTAGTTGCTATCTGTCTACCTACCCTATATCTGCCTACCCCTTCTGGAAAAAAGACAAGAGTATGTTTGTATGTCAAATAAACGTGTCCTGAGTCCTAACATATTTAGCCACGTTAAATACCATCCAAAGGAACTCTAAGTTTAACAGTCCACTAACTATGAGTGTTTACTAACTAGAGTCCTTCATTTCAGTACATGGCATAAGTATTTAACTTATATAAGGCATGGTACACAAATAATAATTCGAATTTTAAATATGATGCAAAAGCGTTGAAGACTTGAATACGCAATATTTTCTCCTTCCGTTGGAAATATAACTATCATAATTTTAAGACAGATTTTCCTTACTTACAATATCATAAATCAATTGAGACCAATCGCTTCGAAAGAATACTCGTGTACATGCAATATTCGCCGTAAAATGATATAAAAACTGTTATGTAGTCTGAATGATTAAATGACATTCGTCGATTACTCTCACCGCATCTGTTCTCGACACGGACCAATTTGATCTGTAGAATTGATATATAGTGGCCGCAAATCTATTTTAATGAGTTGTTAGTGATGTTATTGCGTGAAGACCGCACATCGGATCCACAAATCCACATTAAAACTGAAGATTCCGTTGACAATTGATTGCGGTTTACCTTAGATGATTACCTGTGCAGCATCTAGTCGCGTGTTTAGGTAGTAATTACTCACATATACATACATATTTAGCTCGACGATTTTGATTACACATAAACAGCGTATAAAGAGCTGACCACATCTGTTGTTATGAGCAAGACCATCAATGACAAAAACTTGCATTTCGTCGTTTTGTAACCGTTTACTGCGAAAGCAGAAAAGACTCGGAAATCGAAACAAATTGATACTATGGATTCTCACAAGATATAAAGGTGTAGTCTTTCATTTATTTTCATAATTGTCTGCCATCCTATTATTAGCAGCCTACAAAGATATTCTTAATAACATGATACAAAAAAAGAACAAAAATGAACTCTGGAATTAATGAATGCTATCTTTAAACGTCTACACAAAAATGGTACTTATCAAAACCTTTGTAACGCCATCGTTTAATATCGGTACTCACTGACAGAGATTAATACGCTTGCCGAATTCTCAGTTTAAAAGAAACCGGCTGTAATACGGAAATAGGTGAATAATTTCAGAGGCTATTTTTCCTCATGAAACTTGTCACAGAAGTTTCATAGAAATATAACTGTATTTTTCATTCATTCCGTTTATGATTGATTGGGTCTTAATGTCGTATTATTTTGTACGGACTACGGACGCTATTTTATTAAAAACAAGGTTAGCCGACATACGGCAGTACTTAACCGTGATTGAAATGTTTCAATTTATTAACCACTGTATCGATAAACCGTTGCATTGTATTCTACCTGTCTTCTGCACTCAACTTTCTAAGTACCATAAATTCTAAATTATAAACAAATCAATTATAAGAAATAAAGACTGATTATTGAGTGGGATGCCACAACTAGATATTGAACTCGCCACCTCTGGTAATACAGATAATTTTAATTTTAAATGCTTCCATACACAAATATTGGATATGCAAAGGCACTTACTTTAAACAAATATTGAATATGCAAAGGCACTTACAGTCATATCAATAATACGACGCTTCGTAAACTCCCAACGAAACTATTACTAAAATGCACGTATGTTTTTTGTAAATTCTGTATATTGAAATACATTGTAAATTAAGTAACTATGTTATAAACATAATGATATATAAATCAGTAAACAGTCTCCCGCGGACAAATTCTGAGGTCTAAAGCAAAGTGCTCTGACACTTGTATCTAAATTCAAATGGTCACCGGAGAGATCTAGTTATTAATCAATGTCGTCCCATAAATTCGTCTGTCGACCAAAGTTTAGTGGCCAGTTGACGTTTCGCAAACGGCGCACAATGTTTGCTCCTTGCTTTGTGAATTATGCTGCTAATTGCTGAACTTAGATAATACATAAACAAAGTTCAATAGTAACAGGTAATGGCTAATACACATCATTTCATATAGCAACGCAATAAACAAATAATTAGCTCCATCGACCTCATTTCACTAATGTGATTTATGCTATAACTGCTGAACTTGTCGTAATAGCTTGTCCCGGTTCAACAATTACAGGTAATAGCTAATCCTGTTCAAAAATAGCAACATAATAAAGAAATAATGAGCTTCATCGACCTCATTGCATCTATGTTAATTATGCTACAATTGCTAAACTTGTCTAATAGCTGGTCCTGGTTCAACAGTAATAGGTATTAGTTAATCCTACTCAAACATAATTTCATATAACTTCCCAGGAACGAGAAGGCAATTTAATACTCCGATTATAACCATAAAAGTAGGAAGACCTCAAAATCCGCTATTTTACGGGTTGGCCGGACATCTATACAGCTCCCTTGACAGTAGTGTTGCTAGTTCCTGGTACTTTTCGAATCACCGAAAAAGTACACTTCGTGCTACTGTTTCCATTTAGGACACAGATATTTTAATACATTTATAACATCACTGAAATTTTTAATCTCGCCTCGGGATGCACTTTAAAAGAGAGCGAAATGTAAAGAATAATTACCACTTTTATTGCAAATTGTCGTTTTTGGTCAATTAAATTGAATGTCGGCGTATATTTAGTTCCAATTAAAAATGATATTATAAGGAATTCTTCTTCCTAATATGCTATGTACAATAAGAATGTTATGAACGTAGTTTATGAGTTCAATGATCTATTTACGTCAACAAATTAATTATTTATTAATGAATCACTATAAAACATGAACATTACTCATAATTTTAACAGCATATATAAACTAGTCAGCCAATCCGCAATAGATCAGCGTAGTGCATAACGACCTGAACTCTTTCAATCGTAAAAGAGATCAGTGCCCTGCAGCAGGACGTATATGAGCTGATTTATTTATTCATGTATAAACTCTTGTGTACTAGGTCACCAGTCAGCGCCATATGAGATTCAATTGCTCTATTGTAGAAATACATAGTATATTTACTTGTTGCGAAAAATCAACTCCGGTGTTTCTTACCGCTGCATTCTTTAGAGATTTCACTTTCTCTTGTTTCTTCAAAAAGTTATTTCATCCCTCGAATCATACCTAAATTATAAAATGTGTTTCTTGATAAACACAGTTGGTAAACAAGGCGGTTCAAAAACTAAAGAATTTTACTTCAATGTAAGCCTACAATACTACTTTTCATAAATATTGTGTACGAGTAGAAATTCTCTTTGAAAGACATTCGGTGAACGTCTACAATAATCCATTTATGAAACAATTTTTACGCGATAATATCGTAAATGAAACTGTTTTTTATGAATCATAACTTACATGAAAGTCCACAGTTCCACAATAATGCCCAATGAAAAAGTGCTTATAGGTATTTAGTATAAATAACTTACTAATTAAGATTATAAAATGAATAAAGTTGAATAAATATTATCCTGTTCTATACGGCATAAACGACTGAGTAACACGAAATGTTTCAGGTAAATAACTTTCAGCCTATAATTATTATTCCCGGTAAAACATACCCCATAAATTGTTAATTGTTCCGGATAATCTACAATCCTGATATGGCTTTTTTAATGCCAACCTTTTTCTAGTTACTTGAACAGTGCATTATGCCACCAAACTATTATCAATAAACTTGACTACTTAAATTCAGGTCCGTGGCGAATTTGGTTAGACTATGGCTATGGGTTCAATCTCTGCACCGAGGCATACATTTGTGTGAACCACAGGTATTTGTTTCGGGTGTGGGTGTTTGTGAGAACGAAAAGTCTCTCATAGTTCAATTAGTTGGCAATCCACTGCGCTCGCCATCCTGAAACATGAGATGTTAAATTTCAATACATAAACGAAATACAACAGTACATTTACACTATAGATTGGAAGAAATAGACATTGCGGTGGTATGTACCCAGACGGCCTCTAACATATCAGGAACCTACCACCAGTCAAAACGTTATTTCCACCAGCATAGCGACTGCTGTACGCAATAGTGGAAAGCCCTCTGGACAGCCCTGGTTGTTTGTAAGACATTGCTATAGAGCGATAAGACCGCCATTTGTCCTTTTTATAATTGTTTCTGTATAATAGTTTAAGTTTGTGTACAATAAAGATTTTAATAAATAAACCCTCAGAACGATCTTCATGCAAGTGTGCGTTTGACCAATGGACTCAGGTTTGATCCAGCATTTAAACTGTAACGATGGATGCTCTATTTTGATTGCACTATACTTATATTGCAGTCCCTTTCTGAAATAAAAAGTAAAATATGCACAGCGGAATAAATAAGTATTCAGTGCAACGGATAATGATTCAACGCTTTTACCCATCCCTTTGCAAACCATTGATCCTCCTACACATATGCTAAACCTGTATACCTACGTAACATACCACATATATGAATCAAAGAACCTTAAATAATTTAAAATGGGTGCAATAAGTGGTAATACAACACCATATTGGCCTACTATAGTAACAGGCCGCGTGACCAAGGAGGTACCACTGTTCCATAGAAAACCTACGTGAAGCTGTTTTATTTTCTTCTTTTTATTTTATTAATTTGACGATCTCTTACAAACTGCAATGAAGTTGTCTTCGTTTATAGAAGACCACATCATGAACATTCAAATATCTACTTATACAACAGCAAAAAAATATTTAAATTAAATTATTTATACTTGGGTTTGCATTAATGAATTTGTATACATATTTATACAATAAAAGACGCAAAACAGAATACAATATGTTTTTCACACAACAGCTTTGCTGTTCCGTTTCATACGACATGTCAAATTACCCGAGGCAGTCTTCCTTCCGACTTTTTTATTCCTTTTCTCCTCCCACTTTGAGAACCCGACAAAACACCGACAAAGCAAATGCTGTAAAATTTTAGGGCGATTACGAGTATAATTAATTTAATCAGCTGAGCCGTTTACATTTTCAGCGAGCTACAATATTTATTTGTTATGCTTTATACATATAAAAAGGTATACAAGGCGGATTAAATGCCAATAGCATTATGTCCCATACGACAATACCAATCTTACCAAAACGTAAAATTGCATCCGTATATTGTCAAATGCTGGTTAAACCATACGCAATTTACGACTATAAATTACACTGCCGGCTTGCAAAGGATTCTCGCGCAAACGTTAAATAAGGTGACCAGAGATAATTTTCATATTCCTAAGACCGTCACGAATGCAATAAGGCGTCTATAAATCTACGACATAATTTCATATTAGTCACGGGATCTATCTCGGGCGTCGCGATGTTATCGTGGCCACGGTCCCTGTGTGTGATCACGTATTCCGCCCACTACCCATGTCTAACTGATTTGCGCCCGAGAAGCTATCTTGGAACGAGGAAGCCGCTTGCATTTTTTATTCACTTTAAAACTACATCACTGAAATACTTTTTATTTCATACACATAAGTATACAAGAATTTATAAAAGAGACATCATTATACTTAAGAAGTTATACTGGAAGTGTCAACGACCCCAAATTTTAGAGAGGGGTTTAAGTGACTATAAACTTTATGCGATCTTGGGTCTTTAATAGGTACTAGTGAGTTTAATCGAATTATATCGAGTTATAGTTTAAGAATTCTGCACTCATCATCAGTATTTTTATGTCTACTATATAAACATATACCGTACTTTTGACTATACCCGATAAAACTTTTGTTTTCAGTACTGATAAACGACACAAATGTTATGCAAACTAGTGGAGCCTTGTTAATCAAACATGGGGTAAGACCGCATTTCTAAATATAGAGAACACAAGACAGTGTTTGAATTACAAATGTTTCGTTAATATTATATGTATTAATCTTAGCCCTTTATAGAAACATTGAATAGGACTATTGTAATCAGCCTTCATCCATAGACCATTCATCCTACTTCATGAATCATGCCTCGGGTGATTTGATACAGTATCCCAAATCTCGATAAGTCGCATTTTACTAAGAGGCCACGGCATACATAAATTTCATCCATAATCTCACGCCTTTTTCCCAGAAGGGGTAGGCAGAGGTGCGACCATGCCGCTGGAAATGCAATAAATTAAAAAAAAGAATAATGTCTTGTATTATTTATCTCACAAAAGTGACTAATAAACACTGCTATTTGTCATTTGCAGTCCTATCGTCGTCTTATCGTAAAATTTCTCAGACTAGATCGATACAATACAATACAATACCCCGTGGCTATGGAATATATTATTTAGAAAATCAACTGGAATATATTTCATAAAGGTTGAAAACAGACACGCTGCCGAACGTAAAATATTGTAAACTAAATCCATTCTGCATATGCAACTCCAAATCCCGTCTGTCCGGCCAGCAACAGATGTAAAATATGAGTAGAAGGTGTAGTATAGTTTATATAGCTTTTTCCGTAATATTACAAGAAAAAGACATCATACATGTATAAATGAAAGGTTGGCTCAACATTAATTAAAATTTAGAGTTCTTAACAAAAAACAGATATAATTTAAGGTGCACGTTTTGTACTCGGTGATATTGACATATGGTATTTAATTTAACCCACGTTTCTCATCATCCCAGATGACATGGTAATGGTACCAAAAAGGCGGGGTTTGTCAGATATCGCGATTTGAGTTTTCACGACTTCTGGCCACCCCACATTATTTTTATCGCTTAATTGAACTTCTGTTTAGTGCTGAAACTGACCTCAGCAATAAGTTGGTCCATACAGCTTTTAATCAATCCCGACCTAGTTTAATCAACTTCAAAAACAGGAGGAGGTTCTCAATTCGTCTGTATGCTCTTATTTTATGTTTGTTATCTAATAATTTTTCGAAAAACATACATTCAACGGAATTAATAAAAACAACCTCCCGGTTTTTATTCATGTACAGTGTCCTAGAATATAAGTGCACAGTGATTGTATATTATACTAACGGCCCGGCCCGGCCCCGCCCGGGTGCAGATGCGTGCGGATACAGATACACTTTTCAAAATGACGGCCAAAATATTCAATTCCGACTATCAATTTAGAATATAGACCAATCGGACCGCGAAAACGAAAAAAATTTCCTCGTATTTGCTAGATTTTTCACTGCTGCTCCCCTATACTACATATACTTCCTCCTATAGGTCATAGCGTGAAAATATAGAGCCTATAGTATTTCTCGATAAATAGCCTATCCAAAAAAAATGAATCTTTAGTTCCTGAGAATAGAGGTAACAAAAAAACAAACTCTTCAGCTTTATATATTAGTTTAGATATGCACTTTGCGTATGTACGTCAATGCAGTGTACATTTTTTTAGTTCTAGGTCACGCACCAAGCCAGGCCTTAACTAGGCGGCCAGTGTAAAGCAAGTCGCCAGTCTATTTTTAAGCTTTTCAAAGAATGAAAGCGTGTGTTGGCTCACGCAACTACTGACGCTGCAACACATAACTTACCCGATAGTGTTTAATACATGTGCAATTAAAACACAAAGGCATATTTATACAAAATGAACGTTTTGTTGACCTCAAGGCAACGTGGATGCTTTGCGAATACTTGTACAGGCTGTGGGTCGACGAGTTCTTTTCGCTGGGTTTGATTCCCAGGTCTGGCATTTCAATTTCCATGAAATTAGTTAGAATTCGTGCTTTATTGGCAATAGGCTTCCCTCCTATCGCATATTTTTATTATGAAAGGAAAGCTGTTAATCTCATGTTACGGTAGTTTGGCAAAAGTCGAAAGGATTGTGTCTTGTATCTTGTCAGTATTTTGGGATTGAAATAGGCACGCCGAACTATAGACAGGACTAGTACCTTAGCCTACCCCGTCGCAATAAATATAAATACTACATACAGGGTATAACAAAACTGCTACCGAAAACGAAGCTGGGTGGTAATTTTGTCGGGTGACTACAGCCACAACGCAAATAAAAATTTCGCGAATTAACGTGACATTTTTTGTGGTGTTTTAAATATCATCGTGTTTGGGTGGTAAATCCATAGTTTTTGTTAAAATAATAATTTAAACCCTTGCGTACCATAGCGTCTTCAAATAAAAGGATGCACATTATTATTTTAGGAAAAACTATTTATTTATCACCCAAATATGACGATAGGAAAAAAATACAAAAAAATCGTCGCGTTTTTTACACAAGTTTTAGATGCATTGTGTCTGAAGTCACTTAAACTATCACCCGGCTCCGCTTTCAGTAGCAGTCTTGATATACTCTATATAAATGTGTGTACTCATGAACTGTGAACCGAAATTGCGAGTTGGGACGCTTTCCGTACCATTAAACTACGGAACAGCCTTCCGGCCGGCGTGTAAGTGATTTCGGCTTTTGAAATATGTGTATCGTAACGTGGGAAAAATTGTGCAAGCCGCCAAATGACTGGGGGAGACCCTCATTTATTACAATCAACTTTATTTTAAATGATGTATGTTTATTAACATTATAAGGAATATGTTTAATACTTATTTTGTATTGATGCGGCATGTGATAGTTATGATTTGTTTAGTTTATTTAAGGGCTTTATCGCTTAACAACAATGACGCCTTATAAAATCATTACTAAAAACTACAGAGGGTGATAAAAGCAAAAGCTAAAGCTAAAGCAATGATGAGCATATGATACAAGAGCAGACTGCTATCCCTCATCAATCAGCACAAAAGGGATTTCATTTCATTTTTATTGTATTTATTAAAAGGTATCCACATCCAAAATGTACCACACAAAGAGTTTTGTAAATCCGTTCAGAATGATACATGTTCCACAGAGAGTTATCCAACAGACAAGGTGGCCGCGATCCGACCGAAAACAAATATCCTAAAACCAACAAATCGATAAAATAAAATCCAGTTTTAAACCAAAATATTCAATTTTATTATCGACTGCAATGGCCGTAATTGACTGTCAATTCAAACTCGTTATAACCCTTTCAAATGTAACTGAATGTAACAAATTCGATATCCTCCAGCGATCGTATTGGAAAACACCTCCGTGAATGCATGATGTAACTATTTTATTGGTTTAATTTCGGCAATAGCTCGCAATTGACCTCCCGGTAAGTGGTGGAATAGATTTGAACTAAACGTTGACGAAAACGATATAAGTAACAGTATTTCCACTTTCCAGTATAAAGATTGTAAGGTTTGAACACGATCGACATCTTGACGTATTGATAAAGACGTGAACTTTTTCGCTATTTCGCTTCTAGGTGCAATCAGTTATACCAGTGTCGACGGCGCCACATATTGCGCACCAAACTATAAATACTTTAGAATTAAAAAGCCAACTTAACGTTATAATTTAATCATTGATCTTTATATAATGAGGTAACACCGGCGAATTATTGCTGTTTTTTTTTAAAAAAACTGTAATGCAATGACTGGCTAGTCGAGCATGCATTCACCTAATGGTAAGCAAGATGACCGCTCATGGACAGTACCAAAAGCAAACACCATCATGATTTACAAAGCATTGCTTGGCATCCTACTGCGCTCGACATCTTGAAACATAAGATGTTAAGTCTTAATACATCCAGTAGTTGCTGTAGCTACAATGTCCTTCAAACTGGAACACAATAGTGCATTAACATAACAGTTTAGTCGGACAAATAGATATTGCAGTGGAGCTACTACTGACCCAGGGGGCTTCTCACATATGAGTGACTTACCACCAGTAGGTACGAATAAAATTTATATTTAACAAATCACACGTATTTGTGTTTTTATCCACAAGATTTCGACACTTTGGCATCACAGCAATATGAACTATAAGCTAGTTCATAGTTATGCGAGTTAATAAAACAGTTCACACACTACGTTTCAATTTACTCAGTATACTCACGTCTGTATGTATTCAGCAGTTGAAAAGCATGACGTGAATTTCGCAGCAGTCATTAGAGCACGTTAAGTGGCCACAAGACGCTTTTAAAACGTATTGAAATTCGCTCCACTCTACACCCCAGTTGCGGAATATAACCACACCCGTGAAAAGGCTAAAAATAATGGACACTCAAATTTTAGGGGCGCTTCAGATCATTTAAGTAGCCCTTTAGTGTGGAGACAATATAATATAATAGCCACTCAGGGAAATTCATCGCTGCTTTAGAAATCTGCCAGGTTCGTATTTAAAGCGCAGACCGGTATAGAAATTGTATTATTAATGGACAATGTATACTAAAACCATTCATTGTGTTTTATTTTCTTGAGAGCATTTGATATGCGAGTATATTATTACAACTCCTCCTACCAAATATTCCATAATAAATTATGAACGTAATTATTCATAAGGGTGTCTATACCAGTGACAATGTTCCAAAAGCATTATAATTTACTATAATCAAAGTTCAAACCTATCAACATGGCAACTAAATAACCATTAAGTCAGAATTAGTACACGCATGACGCACCGTGGAAACTCGCTAAAGGCACAATTTCGATAACTCCGACAATGTTTTCTTAGCATAGTGTCGCTGTGTTGATAAAGACACAACACGCGAGATATTTGCATCAAAAACAGATACAATCCGTGTAGGGACGCTTCAGAATGCGGGTCAAGTGTGAGCACACCACTACATCTCCCCGGATGTAAAAATGGTCGCCGGATGCGTCTAGTCATGTCCCTGCTTCACCAAACCACATTCCACACAAGAAAACGTATCGCAGAAAATCTCTACAATCTCCATCGCCCTTTTTCTTGAACAAGTTTGGAAAAACATGACGCGTATTAAGCGTATCTCGAGAGTACATCGCTATGAAACTTGTTTATGGCGATTGCCCATATTTTACGCAACGCGCCAACATGAAACGAACTTATAAAGCTTATCCGATAAAATCATATTACTCATATCTAAGATTTTAATATTCATGTAAATACGAATATAGTTCCACCACACATTGATTCATTTACTAACTACGCAAACGAAAAAAAAAAACATAATAAAAAAAATATTATTAAATTGTAGGACGTCTGCTTTCCGGTTTCTCAATCCAAAACATTTTTACCAGAAAAAGGTTTACCTACTGTGAGAAAGGGACATACCCTTATGACTCTCTTGGGCATCGTCTCATGCGTATGCCACCTGTTCTTTTACTCCACATTCGTTTTTATTGTCATTGCTTCCATAAGAATGCCGGGCTTTATCAACGAATGTCAATATAGTGAAACCAAAATATTAAATATAGCATTTGAATAACTCAGTAACTCTATTTAGTGATGAATTATAATTTGAGGCACCTCAGATGGCTTTGTGTGTTGCTGTAATGGAGTCGACAGCCACTAAATATAAATAATAAATGAGTATTGTAGAATTAGTACAATCAGAGATAGCCGCTACATTATTAGATATTCCAGTCTTTACTGAACAATAGCTAGATAGCATTAACGTAACCCTTTCAAATATCTTACCTTCCACATTTATATCCTTTTCATTTAAAATGTAAAATTACGCTTCACATTTTGTCGGAGAGTTGCTTAATGAAAAGGCGGTGAGTTATATTTATACTTTAGTTTACCGTATTATTCTTCTCTTAATAAAAATAAAATGCTTAAAACTTAAGCCGTTTCATAGTACGTCATTGTCTCAAAGAGTTTATTGTATCACTAGACAGGTGTTGATGCTTTATAAAATATATATTCTTGAATAGCCATACTTTAATTTATAGAATTCAATTGTCTCTCGTTTAGTGCTAAATCTATTATCTTAGCAAGTCCACAAACCTTATTTGTGAATCAAGAAAAGATTGACACAGTCTAGCCTCCGAATGTGGATGGTCATCTGCGCTATGTCTCTCTATGTATGTCACCAGTCATAAATCACAATAGGGATAGGTCAATCCCGACAGGGTGGAAAATATTATACTAACACAAAATTTGATTACGCAACCCTCATTCCCTTAATTATGGATTAATAATTAGCATGCCTCACACAACACACAAGTGCTAATAACATAAAATGGTGGCTTAATTATAGTATAATTATCTTATTTTTCGTGTAATAAATAGGTTAGTAATTCATGATATGTTTTGTTTAAGCCTGTAAAGGTATGGCTTTCAAAAAATTAACTGTATTTACCTATAACAGTCGGCCTACTATGACGAGTATGATCATATATAATATTATTATGTAACCAATTGAATTTAAACATCAAATTATTGAAAACTATTAATATGCTATACAATAAAAAATTGTAACATAAAAATATTTCGTATTTGGTATGTTTGCTAAAAGTTTTATCTCTATAACTTTTAAAACGAAATTGTTTTTATCTATGTAAATTTTATTAATTGTAGGAGAGAAAAAATATAAATCGTAGTACATAAATCAATTCCTAAATCATTTCATTCCACTTTAATATTATGATAATAAAATAATTTCATTCCTTGTATTCTAGTTGATAACGGACTTCATTAAATCAATGCGAAACTATGAATTTATGCAAATACAAAACGATAAGAATCTTATTTGTCTGGATTGTGTCTAGACGACGAATAAAATTATCCTTCTTAGTTAGCTCAAACTTTCTATAGAAATAATGTTATTTTCGTTCATTGTACGACAGTATTCATTACTTACTCATGTTGAGAATTATTATCATTGTCGTTAAAGCCATTTAAATGAATATTTCATATAATTTGTTTTGTGTGTTGCAAAACTCGGAAAAATGGCTCACTTTGTATAAGATGAGAATGCCTCCTATGAACATAGGTGGTTTACCAGGTTATAACAATAAAATGACAAGCCAAAACAGAGAGCAGTCTGTGACAGTCTCATTAACTACACAACATAAAACATGTTTACATCGGTTTTATGCTCAGCAGTGGTTACCGACTCATTATCAATGAGGGTTTAACACGTGTTTCTTTTGATCTAAGTTCATTAAAAAATATAGTTTTCCAAATATTAAATTCGACGCATGATAGCGATTTCTTTGCCCTTTTTGTTATAATGTCTACTGGTGGTAGGTCTCTCATATGTGAGAAGCCGCCTAGGTAGGTACCACCGCAATATCTATTTCTCCTGTCAAACAGCAATGTAAATGCACTGTTGTGTTTCGGTTTGAAGGATATTGTAGCCACATTAACTGCTGGACATATTGAGACTTAACATCTTATGTCTTAGGATGGCGAACGCAGTGAAAAGCATTGCTTTGTAATTTAAGGTGCTGTTCGGTTTTGCTACTCTTTATGAGACTCGTATTGCTTACTATCAGGCGAATGGCATGCTAGTCTCTCCGTTCAAAGTAATAAAACAACGTGATTGAAATGATGACACAATTCCACTTTTTATGAGCAATTTTAGCCATCTGCACCATTATACTATAATATGAAGGCGAATAAACACGACAGTAAAACAATATTGGGATACATAAAGTTCACTCTCATTTAAATGCGTGGAAATTAACGGGCACATTCATAATAACAATTTGATGAGGTATAAAGTTCATCCGTAAGGATATAAAGTTAATAGTTGTTTGTCTGAAACGGAACTTCATTTCATACGATCAACCTTTTACGCCTCATAAACGTAAACTAATACCAAATGCTTTTAAAACGGCTAACAATCGTTTTATCTTATACATCATCGTCTATTTTTAAAACATGCAACAAATTATTTGTAGGCAACTTTGCTCATTGTTGTACGTATAAGTAAGTTCGAATAATGCTTTTCCTTCTCAAGGTATGTAAGGTAGTAAAAGAAATACTAATTGACTCGCGTTTTCCGCAAATAAAACGTAGCATTACACAGGCGATTAACGGCTAAAGAAACAAAACGAGCTGAGCGAGCAGGAAGCTAAAAGCTCCAACAGTCACTAATGTTAGATACACACTGAGGCCCTGACATCCCATTCTGTTGGATAGTGGCCGCGAATTTGTCACTGTCTAATATACACGTAAACTCGCGTCATTTGTCACCAACACATGACGCGAATATCTGCTTTTAGTGCTTTATAACGAGCTGAAATTTTCACGGAAAAATATATTTTCGGATCGTTTTGTATCTCGCTAAACGTACAGTTAAATGTTTTCTATAAATTCGAAAATTTAAATTCCCTGCAAAGTGCAACCTAGTAGGAATTAGATTAACCTTGCCAAAGTTTCACTAAAGCTAGTTTAGGCAAACACCAGTACAATGTTAATCTTTTCGACCACGTGAGCACAAAACAGTCTCCTTGTCGAACACCGACTTTAAGTGATTTGCTGTGACGTTCCGTGTGACTAGTGAAATTGCCTACGATCCAACAAATCTGACGAATTTCCTCTAGCCCTCGGAGATTTTTAAATGAAGGTCATGACTTAACAGTCGACTTGCCCCACCACAAAAATCATACCAGACAAATAAAAGTTTGCTTAGATGTTTGAATGTATGTTACTCTTTTTTTGTTGCTATGAATGGCGAGACGAGCATGTCGTTCGCCTGATGGTAAGCGATACGACGGCTCATGAACAGTAGCGAAATCAAACAACACCTTGAATTATAAAGCAATGCTTGGCATTCTACTGCGCTCGCCATCCTGAGACATAAGATGTAAAATCTCAATATGTCCAGTAGTTACTTTGGCTACAATGCCCTTCAATCCGAAACATAACAGTGCATTTAAACTGCTGTTTGGCGGAAGAAATAGACATTGCGGTGGTACCCACCCAGGCGGCCTCTCACATATGAGGGATCTACCACCAGTAAAAACCAAAAATTACTCTACAATTTATAAACATATTGAGTAAATTACTCGAACGTGAAATCCTGAAATCTGATAGCTAAATGAACGTGTATAGCATAAAAATAATTTAAAAAAAATATACGGTGGGTTTTTATTTAAATTCAAAAAAATCATCGTCGGCAAAAATACGTATATGTACCTATTGCCTAAAATTGATACCTACGCCTACGCTGCGTACAAATTGTGGCTCGGAAACACCTTTGACAATACATGTTTGATGTGTATCACGAAACCTTTCAATCTTTGTGACACAAATACATCGATATGAAAAGGTATGTATTGTCGTGATGCGTGTTTCATTATTTATTTCTCACCTGGTATTTTTTATTAATACCGGGTATCTCAAGACTGCTACCGAAAACGAAGCCGGGTGGTAGTTTTAGTGACTACAAACACAATGTAACTAAAAATTTCGCAAAGAAACGCGACAATTATTTTTTAGGATTTTTTAAATATCGTCATTTTTGGGTGGTAAATCCATAGTTTTTGCTAAAATAATAATTTAAACACTTTTATACCCTAGATTATTTATAAATAAAAGGGTAAACACTATTATTTTAGGAAAAAAATGTATTTACCACCCAAATATGGTCATAGGAAAAAAATAACAAAAAAAAATTGTCACTTGTTTTGCAACTTTTTCTGTTGCATTGTGTCTGAAGTCGCTTAAACTACCACCCGGCTTCGTTTTCGGTAGCAGTCTTGATATACCCTGTATAAACAAATGCAACTTTATTCTGTCTTCTAAAATTGCGCGTGTAGGAGTTTTTTAGTTGATATTTATCGAAATAACATATCTGTATCAGCCCATATACGTCCACTGCAGGGCACGGGCCTACTCTACAATCGACAGTACGATTGGGAGTGGTTAGGCCATATAGTCCACCACGCTGGTCTAGTGCGATATACTTTACCATATTTACGCTACGGTACATGTTATACACAGAATGTATAAATAGAATCCCCATGATTTTGGCCACCGTTAGACAACAACACAGACAAATGTTTATAGTGCGTTCAAATGCGATATATCATTGCTTTCATTAGCCATAATTTAAAACGGTTTGTAACTGAATGTTATGAATTGCTGCATCTAGCATTATGTAGCATTCATAAATTATGTGTATGTTCTGTGCAGTTGTTGTAATGTAACTTTTTCAATATCCATTTTAAGAGCTGAAATAATTTTGACACAAGCAATTACCTGAGAGTTGCACGAAGATCTATATCGATATAATTGTTATATGCATAGGACGATACATGTTGCCTCATTACTAATGATAAATGCAGGCGTAACAGTTTTATTTGAGAGTTTCCTTTGCTCAATCGTGACTTATAAGAGATAAGATTGCCCCATTCATTTTCATCTTCCTCAAGTGAACGGACGAGCTAGTTAAGGTTGCAAGAAGTTTCTGGATGCAGGATGATTCCAACAGGTCGATGTGGAGATCCTAGGGGGAGGCCTGTGTTCAGCAATGGACTTTCTGAGGTTGAAGAGAAGAAAAAAAGAATGTCTTCGTGCATTTTCGTTATTGCATGGCACTGACCTAGCCTATAATTTTAAGCTAATATTTATATGAACTTTTCTCTCGGGAACAATATCAGTAAGTTTAGGCCGGAAATGGTCAGACATTCTAGATCTTTTTTATACGAGGCCGCTGAAGAATCGAAAAATATAAAACTCTTTCGTAGTTTACCTCGTCATAAAGTCATTTAGTACCTTCAGGATATGTTTATATCCCGTTACCAACTAAAAAAAATACATGCGGTAAAATAACATGGTGGATTAAACGTAGTGGCGTCCTAATAGTATCAACATAATGTTTTTAAATTTTACACACTCATGGTTAACATGAAATGTTGAACTAAGGCATTAATAACTATCAGTCGTAGAGATGGCCTGGATTCACCAGAGGGACATTTATATGTATGTCCTAACATTATGAATAATAGCAAACATTGTCTTATTCCCACATAAATTCCCATATATATCACTTCATACAATCCTTTTCAATTTATCATAGACTTGGCTACCATCAAATAGTAATTTAAAAAATAAGTATGTATGTATCGTAAGTTCTAAATAAATCAAATATTTCATTACAATTCCCAACGCAAGCCCCAAACGATCAATCTTTCGATAGCTGGAATTGCCGAGCCAACGACCCTGCCACAAATGATTTTCTATTAAACTAAATATATTGCACAATATATATTTTTTGGACGTGAACATTACGAAATACTAAATCTTCATAAAATCCACTCAAAAAATAGAAACATTACCATTAAGAAAATCTGCAAATCGCTAATCCTATAGAAGATCTACGTAATTACAAAAATGTTTGTTTATTTGATAACTTTTTTAAAAATTCTTGAGTTTTCACACGAAGTTCTTATGAATTATAGTTCATAGTAAAGTTACACACATAAACTGATAAAAGATTTCATCAAAATGATTAGACACAAATTATATTTTTAATCCCTAACTTTCAAATCATTCTTCCAAAAACAGCGAAAACGTAATTACGTCATTATTCTTTTTGATGAGCGATTCACACATAACCCCACGTTATTATCCCAGAAAGGGTAGGTTCTCGTGGTAGCGACCAGGACACCCACGTTTTGTCTTATGTATTCCGTCCCACGATGTGATGGGCGGCGGGTCTATCGCCATATGGGTCATAAATTCCTGATAATGAATAGAAAAATCCAATATCACATTGCTCGACCCGGGATTTGGATCCGAAACCACAACGTTATAACCGTACCATAGCACAACTACGCCACGGAGGCAGTCGAGGCACAGAGGAGTAAAAAAATCTAACAATTCATTTTATATAATTAAAAATACTATAAAAAAATAATTTTGTCAAGAGATTAAATCAAATGCATATAAGACAAACAAATAAAAATATGATATTATAGGCAGGTACTTTACGCTATATATTAAGAAAGGCATGTAATTTAATCATGCTACTTCAATTTCAGTCAGTCCTTCGAAATCTTCAGAAGGAAAAAACTGAATATAATATTCCAAGAAGCTTGTTGCGAGAGTGAAGACGATTTGTAACAATAGCACGGTAAACAATCGTTTCATTTTACCGTCTGTACACTTTAAAATCAAAATTGAAAGGATGTTTCGTAAACTAGATGCAATGTCCTTCTTTGTATGCGCATACAACATCAAACAGCGAGCTGGCTGTAATCCCCTTTAGAACAAGATTTTCTCAAGTTTTGCATTCTACGAAGATTGTTTACTAAACATCAAGGTGCTGTCTGAGAACGTTTATAAAAGAACCTTTGTGGCAATTTCAAATGCAAGCCGCGCATTCATATTTATTTAAATTTTATTATTGTAGATTTCGCATTTTGGTTATAGGAACGTGATTTGTGACAGTAATGTATTTGAGTGTCGTGGGTTCCAATTTAAGAATTAGTACTTTACGTGCCAAAAAATCTTGAATGCCTAGTTTATTGGGATGTTTATCTGTCATTGCCAATTAGAGCTACTTAGAGCAACAGTGAAGTTACCGCAGGCCTCAGAAGCTTTCTACGTAGAGTTGACAGTTCAGGAATTAAATCAATAGCATACGTTTCTTTTTATGTTTAAAAATAATAATAACCTCTATGTTACTTGGCTATTATTTTTGCTGACGAACCACACCTTAATGTAATAAAAATATGCGTTTAAATTAAAATATATTACTTTTAAATTTATTTTAATTTAAAATAAATAGTGAAGCGTAGTTGTTAGGAGAATTATATATTTAATTAAATTCGCGATTAAAGCATGTGTACAGGTATAGAAATGTGGCTTAGCAACTAAGCCTGGGATGTAGCGGTGAAATCATAAAGCGTGCAAAACATAAAACAGACTGAAATGCTTTATAGCACGCAACGGATGCGAACTTTTCCAATGTGCCTCTACCTAGTACCTGCCACAATTCTGTTTGATTGCATATTGCTTGCGATCGCGTTTTGCATTACCACTAAATGTGGAAAATGTTTTAATGATCTAGCGACATCGGATGTGATTCTGATTTTCATTTTAGCTTTGTACTTATATTTAGGAATATGCTTAACTTTTCCCTCTACTAGATACAATTTTGAATACAGCGAAAGTTGAGCATTTAAAAAGTGCTAAAGCCACATTGTATTTACTTTAGACTACTGTAGGCTCCACTGCTTTATGAAAATTGTCGTGAAGCGACTTTGCTGTCGTGTTTCACCCGGTGACTGAGATTGCCAGAGGCGAAAACCCTTTTCTCGTCCTGTCCTTTTCCCTTCCATTTTTTAAAATATAGAACAGCTAACAATCACTTTTTTTTAAAGAAAGGAGCAAAAAATTCTTTGACGATTGAATCCATTTCTACCAGGCTTTTTTTAAGTACGTCCCCATGCCTAGTGTAATATTAACTAACTTAACAACGAAGGGACCCATCGTAAGTGAACCGGCCCACCTAAGAATTCATCATAACAAATGAAGGGACATAATATGTGAATGTAATTATAACTACACTTGCTGAGCGCAAATATCTCATACAATGAATGTTAACTAATTTTACGTTCGTTTTATGTTTGTGATATGTATCAATACGTGTCATTCAGCAATTAGATAAAAACATAATATACGCCAAACTTATAAAACAACTGAACACAAAATTCGATACGGCCGAAATATTAACGTAGCTTCTGATTTATTTATTAGATGTCAACATGTAATTACTATAATAAGGGCGATACCGTATGAAATAACTCTTTCGTAATTTCATATATAATTCTAGGTACAAATAATTGCCTAGAAACCAAACAAAATTGCTATAATTTACATAAAAGCCAATGCTAATTTGTTTCTTTATGCGCTAATATGTGCTTCATCGGGCCATAAAATCCACCAGCTAAACATGAGACTCGTAAGGATGTTTAAACAGAATGTATAATATAAAAATTCTTGGAAACATATCTAGTACAATGACGTACGTATGTACGTGAATATAAATATATGAGAAATATTGGAAAACCAGTGGCTTGTGGGTTATTTTAAGTGAAAATGCTAGCAGAACCAATTTCGAAAAACGTAACAAAGGTCATAAAAAGAACACAGTGTTTCTCTGCACGAAGTGGCCGGCGTAATGTGCTTTCGTAACAAACTTCGTAGGAGTAAATGGCTATTCACTATCAACATATACATAATTACGTACTATCAACACAAGAACGCACTTAAAATGATAATCAAGTTTAAAATAATAAATAAATAAAATAAAAAGCCTTTTTATTTCTTACTATTTACATTTTATTTTAAAAACCTAGTTAGTATATACTCGTATATTTCTTAAATCTATTTAAAATGTTACATACATACATAAACTCACGCCTTTTTCCCAGATGGGGTAGGCAGAGGTGCAAGGGCACCCACATTTCGCTTTGTATGTTCCGTTCCACGTATGTTATTTAAAATGTTGTTACTGTTTTAATCTACAAAAGTTATTTAAGAATCCTGGAATGAGCCTCCGCCAAAGATGTCCATTTTCTGTATCTACTATTTGAGTCCAGTTTGGACCGGCAAATTTTTTGATGTCGTTTTTTCAACATCAGAGGTCTCCCTTTACTTACTTACGTACTCCTTCAATCAAGTTTAAAATGAATAGATTAAAGTTGTTCGAATATTGAAGACAGATCAGATCAGTCTTGTTGCAGGGTGATCGATTTATTTTTGAAAATCTTGTGGAAATCTCTCAGGTATGCTCCAGGCTGCTATAACATAGATTAGAAGCTAAATACTAAGGAAGACAAAACTTATCTTTCGAGAAAAATATGTGTCTATAGTTAAGTATCGTTCACTTTAAAGTTTAAAGATAACAACGTAAAAAAAAATACATGCCTTACCTACAATAATATGTATGTATATGTATTACTAAAGCACAAGTGCAAGACAAGTTTCAAATATTTTTAGATTAAATCACACAAGTTTCAATCACCTTCAGATGTCACCATAAAGGAAATTTACGAACCATCACAATCATAGTCCCGCACCGTTCTTGACCACCTGCAAAATAGTCCGAGCCAGATCCGCAAATTCGTATACCTACGAATAAAACACCCAAAAACTCGCGAGCACACGAAAAACATTTACCAGGAGAGAATGAAATACGAGGTTTTGTTGTGTCGTTTCAGTTCGGGGGCACACGGAGGTGCGTGTGGAATTGCAAATGGAGCGGTGGGCGGGCCGCGGCGGGTCGGTGCGGCTGCGCTGCATCCACGACGTGCCTGCTCACATGCTCGACAAGGTGGTGTTCCTGCGGCACGGAACCAAGATCTTCCAATACATTAGAGACAGGAAGCCGCCGTACAGAAACTTCACTACGCCTGGCGCGGTGCTTAATGTAAGTGCGTACGTTGGCGCTATTGCTATGCTTTGTGCGAGATGTTTTAAGCAAAATTGGATTAGATAAATATTTTACATTTATTTATTATTTGTTTGGAAATGTCTTATACAAATAACATGGGAGTATAGCATTTGCTAATTTAATAGTAATAGAAAATATTATTTTAATAAAATTTTATTTTAAACTGACATAAAATTTTATTGTATCTAAATTTACGATTAGGTAGTTAGTTTTAGTCCCAAGATGTGAATGTATGAGGCCAAGCACTGATGCGGCCGACATTTAAATTGTAGGCTTTACAATTATTGTCATTTAAAATTATTGGTAAGAATTTCATTTAAAAAAATAAGTAGATACTAAAAAAAATCCCATAGTTTATTCAAACATGAACAGAATTTGGAATTCACGCCTTACGACTTTCTTTCTTTAGATACGAACCCTCATAAGAAGCTCGTATACGTAGGTACTATCGGAAAACAAAACATTTTCGGTTTTTTTCGGTCAACGTAACGTTACTTTCTGAACCTTATTCGGAGAGCAAACACTCGTCCGACCCAGACGTAGCCGCGGCAGTAAAATGAAAACTCACACATAAATCCCAAAGAAAAAATGTATCTCTTGAATTATGTATGTGCACAATCTTACTAACACAAATGTACACCTTTATCTAGATAAATAAAACATGAGAGCTCTATTTGACCGATCCAAAAAATATGTCTGCCGAACTGCAGATGTCTTAATATTTATCGGACATTTAATACTAATAGTAAATCTACCTAGTAACAACAATACGTAAAAACGATTACAAAAGTACCAAATTATTTGGAAACATTTTTAAATGGAAACAAGTCCGCTAAGAAATTACTTTATGAAAATCTGCCTTGAAAATGGCAGAACGTCTGCAATGTTATCTTACTCTTGTATTTCCCGATTTTAATAATTCACATATTTTAAAATTATCACCACACTTATCATCGTCAAAGCCTCAAATGTATATAATTAGACTCAAACCGCGTAAAATAATAAAAAATATGGATTTGTGTTACAAGATTAGTGAGTCCCCTTAGGCTCGACACGTGTTGAACTGTCAAGGTGAGACTATTTATGTCTTAACTAATTTCCCGATGTAAAATTGTTATCAAGTCCCGTTTGATCCATTTTGACTACACGGCATAATTATATTAAACTAATTCAAAATCCCCGTTGAGAATTCCAACACATTTATACACACAAATTGACACGAATGTACACGACACTACGGTCTCAATTTCATATATCATGACCTGATAGAGTCGCAAGCAATTTTCATTGGCCATATTTATTCTGACACGCATCCCCTAATTTCAGGGCGAACACCATTTAAGTACCATATTTCATGACGATAAAACTTGTGGGTTAAATTACGTCATTTTCCTTTACAAACATTTATTTTGACATAATAGTATTAATGTGTGCCGGCGAAACATACCTAGGGGCAATACAGTGGGGACTATGCCCCACCTGCAGACATACATTTGCCAGTTTATCAACTAATGCGCCGCCGACCGCAATGAAAATACGACTTGCCTTTTATCCGGCAATTCTTTTTCCTCAATCCCTATTATCAGTTATCATTCTTGATACAACCAAAATATTTGTTTAAGCAAAGTTAATCCTGATTAAATATTTATGTTTTAAACATAAAATACCTGTTTTTACGCCGTTAGCTAAAATCGCGTCAACACTACCAGGAAATATTTTTCAAAACAATAATATTATTCTGTCAGATAAACAGCTGCCGGCGAATAAATGCAGATAATTAGAAATTGAAAGCATTCCACCCCATTTGTACGCGTGAAATATTTATTATTCGCGCTCACTAAATTGTGATGTGAGATTAAATGAAATATATGCGAATATTCAAATTTAAATTCGCTGACAAAAAAGAATATCAACACCTATTGAAAATTTACGAACACAGTACGGGCCGTGTGAAGTAACCGTCCGGGTGAAGTTAATTTTCCGGGTCAGCGTAACTTTTAGGGTTACCACACTATATAAACTCTGTTACTATTTTTACTCGCAGTTGTTAGCGTTCAACCGACTATACACTACTATTCGCAATTTCAAAAACATATTTTGCTGAATTTATATTTGGCTTCTCATTATTAGCATCATAAAAAACTTCAGTCACTTAGTAACTTAGGTCACTATAAGAACTTTATACTGAGTTGAGCTTCATACTTTCTTACGAGACAAAATTAGGTATTAGGGAATAAGAAAACAAGAGTAAGCTATATAGTCCAGTGGATAAGCAAATTGAAATTGCAGTTGGCAGGTGATATAGCGCGGAAAACGAATGGCAGGTGGAGCCGGACGGTCCTTGGTAGGACGTCTTCCTACACAATAGAAAGACGACCCAAACACTCGTACTGTCGCAGGAAGCAAGTGGATTCAACATATACAATTCAACATATATAACATATAATATACATGTAACCAGTCAATATGCAAATCTTTAGGCAATGACTAATATTCAGCTATCGTCTTCTTGTGGCAGAATATGAAGATAGTGATGAAATTTATTTAAGTACCGCGTTGAAATAAGTTATGATTGAACCACTCCTCATCATTTCACGCCTGGACCCATCTTCCCATGATAGTGCAGGATGTGTGGAAATAATGCCCACAAATTAATAATATAACTAAGTTAGCCTACTTGTAAATAGTAATAAGTCAAATATCAGGTTATAATTTGCCTAGACGACTTTAAAATAACATTCGCGTGCAGAATAATAGCTTATCCAAACACATTATTTATTGTACATCTAAATAATATTTTTAAAATTATAAAATACGAGCTTATTACTTTATATTAAATATTGTTTAATAAAATAATTATGTATTTTATTAAAGCCATCATAGCAACACGAGAAAAGTAAGTGTATATTTCAGTATTTTCCGAAGCTCTAAAGGAGTTTTCCAGCGATAATCCGCAATTTGCAACATGTCTATTGATAGTATGAGTCAGCGGCGCAGTGACGCCATACCAATACGATTCGCGAGTAGGTCATAGCTTTTCCAATTTTAACACTTTTACTCGATTCAAATTAAAATTCATGTGGCTTATGACGGTTTTATTGTCAATTTGGAATACTATTTCTTTCATAACGTTGTTAATTTTAAAGCAATATATAGCAATATACTGTTGAAATATCGTAAAATAAACAGAAAATATAAAAGTGGTAGAATCCAGTTATACTCAATTTTGACTACGGCATGAATGAGGAGTTTTCGGAGTTCTTTTCGGGGTCATATGTTTATTGATAATCAACCTGAAACTGTGAAGGAAAACATCGTGAGGAAACCTACATACCAAAGCGATTTATAAAAAATCTATGTTATGTAACTAATCTATGGTATGTAAAAATGTAAGTCCGCCAACCCGCATCATGCCAACGTAGTGGCCTAACCACTCTCAATCGTACTCTTGATTGCGGAAGAGGCCCATGCCTTGATTGATACAGGGTTGATACAGATGAATGAGGCGTCTAGACCGGTGTGACAATGTTAGCAAATTATGGGGAAATATAAGAAAGGAAACGTAAATAAATAAGTTTGTTGTTGCATATATTGTAATGACGTCAATTACTAGAGACTCGAATCCCCAAAAGACAACCTTGTGTCCTGGATCCACTCTGGGAATGTCGATGTACATGGGCGGCGGCAATGACTAGCCATGCGGTAACTGTTAGCTCTCATTATTGCTAATACTTGATGAAAATGTGTTTTCAGTTCGGTTTATTTATCATACCTTATTTCAAGAAATATCAAAGTGGTAGGTAGCCTTTACCGTTTAAACCACCCTTCACTTTCACTATCAACCTATAACAGCGAAACTAGCATACTCCCTACAGAAAACACATACGAAAAACTTACAATTCAAGTTTTGAGCCTATCCTTGCCAGGCACCAATACAAGTTTCGAACAACTCTACATTTTTCGGATCTGAAACAAAAGTAGATTACTCTATCTAACGAAATAGTCTGACTAATCGAAATCAAGACTACAGGTTTCCACGCACACTGCCACTATGCCAAGATAACGAAAACTCGAATTACATAGGAGAAATTCTCACGAAAATATAAATTGATGCGCACCTTACAGGAAAGTTCTTCGCAAGCGCCTATTCTTCCGTTCGCCGCCTAATTGTACAGGTCTTAATGAATTAAACGCTTTCTGCCAACAAAATAACAGAAAACAGCGCTTGTAGAGATAAATTAGCAAAAACTGAGCGTGCCAAACAAAAGCTTATTATATTTTTAACACACCGCTTAATTACCTACGGCTAAACTAGTTTTGTAACAAATAGAAGTATAGTTTGCTTATGTAAGAAGTGTAAAGTGAAACACTGGAATGCTAATTAAATTTACATTTCATTTGCAATTGTTTAAAACTCAAACTACGTTTTTGGCGCGTACGACGATAGCGCATACAATATCCATTTATTATAAAATGTAGAACTTAGTTTAAATATATCATAACTCATTTCGCTCTCTGCTTTATGCTTGTTTTCTCGAGGCAAGGTACGGCGATATATTTCCGAACTAAATACAGACATTAATAATTAAAATATATTCAAAGATATTAAGTTAAGCCTTTCCTTTCTTTGTTTAGGCGTTTTTGTACCCTCATTATATTAAAAGCAAGCACTGAACATATTCTGTTATTCTTGGTAATTCCGTTGACTATTACAATTTATAGCTTAATAATAATTGAATAACTCTTATACATTCATAAATACATAAACTCACGGCTTTTTACCAGAAGGGGTAGACAGAAGTGGAACCAAGACACGCACGTTTCGCCACGTCGTTCAATATCACTTTGCCCGACCCAGGATTCAAACCCGAGACCAGAGGTTTGCAATTGTACCGTAATACAAATGCGCTACGGAGGCAGTCTTAGGTCAAAGTCATATCAGAAATGCTACGCACGCACGAGAAAAATAATTTATTTAAATTATCGATATATTTTTTACATCATATTAAGATGTTAGTAGTATGTAAAATGTCTTTATAATATTTATTTCGATATGACATACTGGTATAATTAGACAATTTTGATTCACTTGTGCCAATCGCGTTGTTGTTTAATAACGTCATATTTTCAGCACTCAGCACCCATAATTTTATATTTTCAAAATTGAATGCAATACATCAGATATAAACTTTTAGTACTATTACTCGTTTATTTTTAAAACTTAGGTTTTCCGACCTCAAGAACAATCCTGCTTATAAACTTCCTTACAATTAATGAAACAAACCTTACTTTTGTAAATAAATTTATTAAAATGGTCATTCTCTTAAATCATCGAAAACATCACTCTTTCCGATATTTCATTTCCCAGCAAAATGAGAGAGGCTCTCAAAAATAATCGCCACATGCAATAATGGAATGCTAATAACGTAATGCTGCAGACCAATATCAATTTGAACGATAAAAAACATGTTGTTTGCAGGAAAATATTGGCGTTTTAATCTAACAATCGATTCATAAAAAAATGAATTCAAAGTGTTTAATCTGCAAACTGTCAGATACACTCGTTTCAAGCAAGTGATTGCAATAAAATCCCATAATATCATTTCACGATAGGGTTAAGCGTCTTTGTACATTAGATAACATTGCTTCGTAATAAGATTACCTGATCACTAGAACATTCCAATAAGATACATATGCAAAACAACCTGAGTAGACGATTTTTTTTTCAATCATAAAACACGGGTGAGTGCTTGTATGTATCATTTAACGACAATTGCATCATAAGCAACCACTCCCTTTTGGGTAATGCAAATCGTCCGAGACTTATAATTGTAACAAGTGACATTTGCAATATCTTTTTATACAATATGGATTATAGAAGTACTGGCGGCCTATAAAATCGGGAGGGTAACGAGAAGGAAAAGGGATAGGAAGTGGATAGGAACAATCTTACTCACCAAACGAAACTTCACGAAGATCTAATGTGAGACATCAGACAGTGGTACTGCCACAGACGAGCCTGATCATTCATGCTTAGTCAAGATTGACAACAGCGTGGCTCTACGATTTACTAAAATAATACTTATTATATTATGCTATATACATGCATAATACTATACTTATCACTAAATAATTGTCATGTAAATCACTTTATGATCCCAAAAACCAGCAGGCAAAACTGCAATATACATATGTACATATCTCTGTGCAAATTTCGTTTGTTTTTTATTCCATTACTATTTTTGCGTGCTCAATCGACATTACATTTGTACAAAGTTATTTTTTAAAACATTTTAACCTAAATACTCAAATGGATTTGCATTTCTTGTTGCATAACAAGTTCAAAATAATTGTAGTACCTAATGTGCGTAATTTCTCAATAAAACAATATTCGACTGTATTTATTTATTTTATATAACTACTGGACATATTGAGACTTTATGTCTCAGGATACCGAGCGCAATGGCAAGCATTGTTTTGTAATTCATATTGTTTGGATTTGCTTCTGTTTATCAGCGGTCGTATCGCTTACCTTTGGGCGAATGGCATGCTCGCCTCGCCATTCACTGAAATAAAAATAATAATATTTTTAATGAAGATTGTAGTCAAGAGCATTTTACATGGAATAGGTCTGAGATAATTTTTAACTGAATCGTAAAATTATTTGACTTATGATCTTTCTTCTGTGCGTCTGTTTGACTGGAACTTAAAACTTACGGAAAGTCTAGCAAACGTGGTATATCTGTCAGCATATTTTACCAAAAACACTACACATTCATATTAATTACTGTATACATAAAACAATACGCAGTCCTTATTCCCCGCAGTTGTAACTTGAAACTGTAGAGTAATGCCAAAGCGCACTTAAATTAATTCGGCGGCTTGCCTTACGTATCGTTGCATGTACAATGCTCGTTTTATTATAGGAGGGCGTAACAGGTCGACCTCGCTTCCAGGTCAGTCTAGGGAATTCTTAATATACCTAAGAGAGTTCAAATGTAGTTACACATCGCTAAACAATTGATGTGTAATAAGTAATGGACAACGGCTGATCATTGTTGTTTACCAGAATGTTCCATAAATTAGGTATAGTGTCGGATTATTGGTAATTTAGTCAAGAATAAGGTCAAATTGTGTCATATGTTTTGCTTCTGCTGAAATTATTTTTATTAGGCTATCTACATAGAATATTGTATGTACATCTATCTAGAAAATATAATATTTTTTACTGTAACGTAAATCTAAATTACTATTGCGTATATAGGTATTGAATAGGCTATTTGACAATATTGAAAATATACTACGAATTGTAGTCATCCGGCAAGATAATAGCATAGAAAAGCATATTTCACGATAATTTGAACTAAATTAAGTTTATTTATTGTAAAATACACGAAATAAAATTGATTAAAAAAAGACATTTTCTCTGTGACCGGAACGCTCTGTGATTGGTTGCAGCCCTCGTGACGTCATCGCGCAGTAAAAAGCTTTGATAATTCATTGTAGGAAGTAGTTGGGGCTTGTGATTATAGATTTTAATCAAATGTGGTTGAAGTTCGCGATTTTTCTGAAATAATTTTCAGACCTTATCTAAGAAATCTTTAGACTTATTAAGCCATTTCGTGGGCGAGTCTCAGAATGGAGTAAAATTTTGTACAAGTTGATAGCAGCAAGCTACCTAAGAGAGATGCGTTGATGGTTGCACATTTCTTTAAAAATAACGCTGATTGATTGACTGACTGACTGATTGAAAATTTAAAAACAGCACTGTAAGTAACAGTATTTAATTATAAAATAATCTTATTTTATATTATGTTGGAAAACACTTAGAAATATATTTTTGTTTCACATATCTGCAAGGGAATCCTATGGAGACGATGCGATTATTTTTATGAAAACAAATAATTTTAGTTACATTGAGAATAATGTCTTCGTTAATTAATATTTACATCGAAATGATCTTCACACATAAAAACGTGCCCATGGGATGAAATGCTTTTTGGGTCTCCCCGAGCTAGGTCTAACCGCAGTTACATTATTTTTTCACGTTAACTTAACCGCCTTATTTATGAAACCTATGAAAGCTAATGTTATAAGGAGGGCCTAATAACTGCGACACAGTTATAACTACTGCAGTTATTATGACAACATTTTTATTGTTCCATTGCTTGTTGGTTCAGAAATAAACTTTATTTTATTTACAGTTTACGTCTTTTCGGATTCGTTGGAATTGAAACAAAGAGTTTTTTGTACCTTTTACACTCGTATTTGTGTATTGTGACGCTACACACCATTTATACACCATTATAGTTAATAATAATGAAAAAAAAAACTGATAAAAGGAATTCAGAAATAACTTTTATTTTATTTACAGTTTACGTCTTTTCGGATTCGTTGGAATTGAAACAAAGAGTTTTTTCGGACCTTTTATACTCGTATTTGTGCATTGTGACACCACAGACCATTTATACACCACTATATTTAATAATAATGAAGAAAACTAATAAAAGAAGCTTCGTCGCTATAGTATTAGTAAACAGTTCACTGCGCTGTGACGTCATATCTCAAACAACCAGCGCCATCATTAAAAACAGCGTTTTTGGCGCACTTTTGGAAATTTAAATTTTATCATTGTTTTTCTTCATAATGCAGTAAAATATTCCGGAAATATCAATGTAGTGAGCTTAATATGCGATACAGGATAGTTTAAAACCATTTTTGAAAATTAGTCAAATACCCTATTGTAAATGTACCATAAAACCATAGACATACATATAAAGAAATATTTGTTTTGTGATGATCTCAAAGCTTATTGCATATAAATCATTTCATGTGAAGAGCACGTGTGACTTTATTGATTATAATTTATAATTAGCCCATCGCAACAGCGATTGTTGCAAAAATTCTGTAACGACCTCGATTGCATTGTTCACATAAAAATAGTAAATAATCTACATAATAAAGGTAATAATAACGTAAAAAACAGATTAACTTAAAAAAAATAAGAGCAGGAACCTTCGAACTTAATAATACCCATATTTATTTAACTGTAAATAATTGTGTAACTCATGTTACTGTACTGTATTGAAATGTAACCTTGTTAATGTCATCAAAGTCATATACATCATAGAAATAGTACAGAAAAAGAGATTTTATTACAAATTTATACATACTTTAATACGAGTTGCTCGTAGCTGGAATTTGTGTCTAACATGGTGATCGGATCATATCTTGGAACGAAAATCAGCTTAGCAAACAGTTGAAACTGGATAGCATTATTAGAAGCTTTCCTTACTCTCTCGAGGATTTGGGCCTGTGTTTATTTATGTTTATTAAATATGTACATTGTAAATTAATTTAATTAGCACGTATCAGGTGACAAGACGTATATGCTGAATAATTTTGTATGATGCACAATTTTTGGTAATCCTTTAACAGATAAAGTGACTTTATCGATATCAAATTAGGTATGGCAACAAATAAAAATTAATGTCGCACATGAAAACCAAAACATTTAAATTTGGAACAAAAAATATTTTTATCTTAACAAGAGATACTTTTGCCTTGAGCTTTGCCTAATGAATGTACTTTGCATTCTTTTGTTTTGTCTTAGCTTTATTTTACATTCGATATCTCTAGATATATGCATAATACATACAATTTGTAGAAAGAGATATGAAATAAAGTTAAAAATCTGCTACTAAATGAATCATTATCTATGTACCGAATGTAGGTCACCAGGTTTCTGTAACTTTGTTATCAACCAATATTTTTCTTTGTTTCAGATCGCACTGGCCACGGAGAATTCGATTATCCTGCAAAATTTAGATTTTGATGCCAGTGGAAACTACTCTTGCGAGGTATCACTAGACACACCTATCTACACCAAGGCCTCATCTGAGAAGCTGCTTACTGTTTTCCGTTAGTATCCACTTTCTATATTAGCTTTCTTATTATATGTATACAGGGTATATCAAGATGCTTGGGGGAGGCCTATGTTCAGCAGTGGACTTCCTGTGGCTGAGATGATGATGAGGGTATATCAATACTGCGTCGGAAAGCGAAGCCATGTGGCTTTAGCCATTTCATATACAAAGCAACTAAAAATATTGCAAAAAGAAAATGCAATGATTTTTTTCTTATTTTTTTCTTCGTCATATCAGTGGTGATACATACTTTTTCCTAAAATAATAATGTACATCCTTTAATTTTAAAGACGCTATAGTACGCAAGGGTTCAAATTATCGTTTTACCCAAGACTACGGATACACCACTCAAATTTGATGATATTTAAAACATCACAAAAAAAATGGTTGCGTTTTTATGCCAAATTTTTATTTTCATTTTGTCTGTTGTCACTAAAACTACCACCCCAGCTTATTTTTCGGTCGCAGGCTGGATTTATCCTGTATAGGTAATTTTATTTTTGCATCGTCTAGTAGTCGTATTCGTAATTCAAAGTAATTATTGTACCTAACTTGAATATCAAAAAGTATAAGCTAAGTCAATAAAATTGTATATAAGTAAATGTATAACAACACCGCGGGACGGAAGACTATTTAAGTCTCCACGCCAGTACTCTACTCCTCTTGGTCATTACATTTTTCGTACGTACTCATATAGGTATTGTTCGGGAGAACCCATATTATATCCATGTCGTTTTCTTTGATAACATGTACAAAAAATTACGCCACTATCTATTACCCACAAAATATCACCATTAACGATCTATTTGAATGCGCGATGGGCATGACCGAAACCGTGATGCGCATCACGAATAAGCTAACGCACACCTTTTAATACCTGAATGGGCAAACTCTGGAGAAAACTCAACCATATTCCCGGTGGAATGCGCTTTGTTTTTGTCCAACAAACGAACAAGCAATCCCCACCGAAAGATACAGATGACTGAATGGAATGGAGCTATTTCGAATCAGAAACGGTACGTTGATTAGGTTTTGAATTTGCTTTCGTCGAACACAGCAAATTTTGTGGACCCGACTTGAATAAATGTCAACTCAGACAACAGGCGCTTGTGACAAATTGTTGTATTGTTTGATAAACATTAGAACTTACTGAAAACAAACTTTCCTTTATGCGACGATTTACTTCATTGTTGGAAATTATTTACATCGAAAGCCTAAAGATATTTCCACTACCGAGTAACTTAGTAACAGTAATGAAGTATTTAGAACACATGAGCGTAGTTTATATTACTTTTGTTCCCTAATCTTAAAAGTTATATAATTGTAAATTCTTAGGCGCCTGTCCGCTGGTAATATATAAACTAATCAGTATATTTGCGGAAAAAATGCTAAATTCTAGGAACATCTTCTATTAAAATTAATGTATAATATTAAATATATTATACATGGTTTGTATATTCCATATATATTATATCTATCGAAATCCCAGCCAATTGATACCGCCTTACTCCTTCACTTTTTTATTAAGAGTTTACCAATTCAATCCTGACCCGTAATATAGTGACAATAGTAGGCAAATTCTCTAAATATTATGGATTCCGAATATGTAACATTCTAAACCGACCCTACAATTTCTAAAATAAAACTATCAACCGCTGTCCAAGTGATTTATGTCTCCAGGGGAGCCACGAGTTAGATCACCCACGATCTGTTCCACTATATTCTCTCTATTTATTGACAACACTCATTGGAAATTAACATAATTTAACAGGTGTTAATAAAAGAATAAATAAAGAGGTGCGGTAACGAAAGCTCGTAGGTACATTATGTACGTTTGTAGTAAATCAAAACAAGCTTTATAACTTGGCATTGTTATTTAATTGCTAACCAATACATCATTTTTAACAAAATATAACTAATAATATTATGTCATCTACTACGCAACAAAATTAATTAGGTAATCTCCTGCAACAAATCTTTATCTAAAAATTTTAGAAAATATCGATGGGTTTTCCAACCTAAACAGTCCTTATCGATCTGGTAGGATTATTGTCTTAAAAAGCAATTCATTACGTGATTTTAGTCACCGTCGACAACCCCGAAGATAAAATCCAACAATACGAGAAACAGGTGTAAATAATTATATTTATCAACAAAAGATTAAATTGGGTACAGACATATTATTGTTTTACTCGTACTACAAAAATGTTACATGAATTTTAATACTCATTAATCATGGACGTTAATCCTACTTAATATCTACAGTAAAAAGCTCTATTTAATAAATAATTTTAATCTATGCGTCAGATAAATGTAAGATAAAATATACATGCTAACCTTTATAAACAAAAAATCGCGCGGCATACGCTCAAATAGCAAAAATGCGTGCACTGGCAATCATCGGTATCTTTTTCTGGCCTTTGGTTTACGGCCATAGTGTACGAAGTGAAATAACTGAAGGATGGCATGAAAAGGTTGGAATTAAAAACGCAGAAAAGATCAGACTTGCAGAAGAGAAACTGCTCGCCGATCGTATTGTTGGAGGCGTCATAGCTCCTGTTAATTTCCACCCGTATCTCGCTGGGTTGCTCATCGACGTCATCGGATTATCATCGCCTTCAGCATGCGGAGGCTCTATTCTTACTCGATCGAGGATTCTAACAGCGGCTCACTGCTGGTTTGACGGAAGATTTCAAGCCATGCGAATCCGAGTAGTCTTGGGAACGCCATTCTTGTTCCATGGTGGGGTAAGAACGCACGTCCACGCAATCGCCTTACATCCACAATACGACCATAGAACCTTCGCCAATGATATTGCTATGCTGTATTTGCCGATTTCACTCCAATATACTGATGCCATTCAACCTATACCCCTTCCTTCTGGTGAATTATTGAATGCTGATTTTACTGGAATTACTGCAATGGCGGCTGGATATGGAAGATACTCTGATCATAGTGCTCCTACTACGAATACAATGACAAGAAACGTCTTCCTCGATATTATATCGCTAAACTCGTGTCGCGCTTACTATGGAGATATGGTCCTGGACTCAAACATCTGCACGTGCGGTAAAGGTGGAGTTGGTATTTGCCAAGGTGATTCAGGCGGACCCCTGACCATACATCACAAAGGAAAGCAAGTATTAATTGGAGTCAGTTCCTTCGTAGCTAGAGACGGATGCGAATTGGGATTCCCATCTGCTTTCGCAAGAGTTTCTTCCTTCTTGCCCTGGATACGGCTACATTTACAAGGAAAATAGGTATAATATAGACGTGAATTTCAGCTTTATAAAGACACTGTAATATTTTTGTATTATTTTTCTCATTCAATTTAAGGGAAGCAACCGAAAGATCTTTTACACTTAAGAATATTGCCAACTTTTAAACCGCCAAGTTTGATGGGTTTTTTGCCTGAGGCAATTAATAAAAAGAAAATCATTGGTTTTCTTTGTCGTATTAAAATAATTTTATTCAAATTTGTAAATAGTTAAAATAGAAACAAAATAATTAGTTATAAGAATAGATAATATAACACTATTAAAATAAATATTTCAAAAGTTACAAAGATAGCCTTTTTTTATTAAAGTATTTGTATTCCTTACTCCTTACTAATATTATAAAATGCGTAGCTTTATCCCTCTGTCTTTCAGCTAAGCTTAAGCTACCCACGGATTTTGATCATATTTGGTACAGAGATAAGCTAGACCTTTGAATAGGACTTAGGCTACCTTTTATGGCGAAGAATGGCTTAAAGGGTTTAAAATAATTACTCATTTAAAAACGAAAATAACTGCATATTTTGTGTCCCATAAAAGTAATACCAAATACGTGTTGGAATCGAATTGATTGTATGTGAAATCGAAACCGCTACAGCTATTTCCATGAAACTTTGCACTTTAGCTCTTTATTACAAACGAAACATAATGACGTGAATAAGTTTACAAAAAAAACATTATGGGGATGAAAGAAGGAATAAAATATATATTATATGTATGTACCTATAAATAATCAAAGCCGCTAAAGCGCCGAAAAATTCACTGTTAGAAAGGTATATTATCCCTAAGAGACTTAGCCTATATTTTTCCTAAAGGGATTAAAATAAGGGTTGAAATGATATATGGCTAATCTAAACCACTGAAGTTAGTTTAATTACAAATGATATTTCACCTCTTGATATCAAATGAAAAATAATAGCTTGCAATAATTTTGGAAACAGAATTATGGAGGTAAAATGTAGTTAACGGATGTAATATTGTATGGGAAATCAAAACCACTAAAGCTATAATGTCATACATTTATAATTTTACAAATAATAATAATTTCATGTATATATTTCTTTATTGGTCCTGAAGAGTGGAAACAGGGTTGATTTTTTGAACCAAGTTTCATACCGCTGTTTGGTGTAGGAATGAATTCGCAGAAATCACAAATATAGGAATAACGATAAAGATATATATATATATATATTTTACATTCGAGAAAGATAATTTAATTACATTTTATTTCGTTTTTTCTATTCTTCAAAAATTCTAATTCGTTGTTAGAAACCATATTGGTGACATCCAATTTAAGCTGTTAATTTATTGATCCGATTGTTGTCAAAATCAATATCTGAGGGGCTATTTGTTTCATTATCTAAGTTCATAGAATTGAAAATCATGGCCGCCATTTTGAACTATTTTGCTGTTGATTCGTTTTGTTTCAAAATCGATAATTAAGGCACCCTTTGTTCGAACAATATAAATTGTTAATTGAACTTTATTATTAATTTAATTATTCTTGAAATATAACAAAATTATAGTTACTTACAATAAATTGTTTTTGGTTATGAGAATACACGAGTATTTTAATGAAAATGCGTTAATTTAGGGAAGTGTTGCGCGTTAGTTTTTATAAAAAAAAATACAGAGGGCTTTACCATCGTATTTTGTTCAGTGCGTGAGATTAAGGGAGGTTCGACACTTTTCATCTCGACCTTTTTCCTTACCCTTCTCTTCCCATTTTGAAAGACTAACACTTCCACGATCCATAAATTGTAGATGTTGATGGGCAGGAGTATTCACTTCTAATAAGGTGAGCCTTGCAATCATTTTACAGACTTACGAAATTTAAAAAATAACACTAAATAATATTACGAATACAAGCTATTTCGTAGAAACAGTCGGTGGCGCGCTATCAGTGACTGAAGATAATAACATATGAAAATAAATATTTACTACTTTTCAGAACCTCAAAAGCATCATCCTCGTATTGACATTCCAACTAGTTATCTAAGTTCGGGCGAGACGCTCCGTGCCAACTGTACCACTGCACCCGCCCTGCCGGCACCGCACATCACTTGGTTTGTCAACGGAAAGAAGGTAATTCATTCCGCATATTATAATATACATACGGTAAAATTCGTAACAACCACAATGACGATTTATCGTTGAGAGATTAATAAAATCACATCCAGTGGACACTACAGCGTTTCCGCGGCAATTTTTTGGATGGCTTAAAATAACCTTTTCCGATGGGTCATAAAATGTCCAAAATTATTTATTACATATTTCAATGTTTTAAATGTTGAAAGAATAAGTAACAAATCCACCTTCAAAATTCTTATATTCTTCACTCGAATAGCAGATACACACGGCAACAAAACCATTATTATTGTTTAATGGTGCATCTCCGCGCAAAGCCATTTTACAAATGCAAGTACATTTTTCAAAGGCGCTATATCCGTTTATGACGATAAATCTCGATTTATTAAAATATACATATGGTGCAACGCTCATAAAATCTGAAGTTTTGTCATTGAAATGACTATAGTACTATTATATAAAGGGGAATGCCCATTCATAGTATCGGTAAAAAATATCGTTGACACTGCTTAAAATTCTACTGGTAAATTTTACTGGTGGTAGGTCTCTCATATGTGAGAGGCCATCTGGGCAGGTACCACCGCAATGTCTACCGTGTATGTTCTCCCGTCAAACAGCAGTATAAATTCACTGTTGTGTTTCGGATTGAAGGGCATTGTAGCCAGAGTAACTACAGGACATATTGAGACTTAACATCTTATGTCTCAGGATAGCGAGCGCAGTGGAATGCAAAGCATTACTTTGTAATTCAAGGTGTTTGGTTTTCCTACTGTTTATGAGCGGTCGTATCGCTTACCATCAGGCGAACGGCATGCTCGTCTCACCATTCATTGCAATAAAAAAAATCATTATGTAGTTTTTTTTTTATGGTTTGTCCTTAAACGTTTTTCTGTTTTATCCCGTTCGACAGATATAAATTAATTATCATCAAATGTAACATTTTGTTCACAGAGCCAAAGACAAAAAAATTTTTTTTATTAGACTTCAAGTTTATTTTTCCAAGAACTTCGAGCCTGGGTCGCAATTATGCGTATATTTATTAAAATATATGTTTTGCCCTACACAAAAAATTGGTTTCATCGGGGTACAAAAATCTTCGCACCGATACTAAGTTTCATAGTAAAATGGGCATTCTCCTTTAGCAACTGGAAGGCGATGTTCAATACCAGCATTTTTATAACCTATCTCGTCCCAACTGGGCAAAGATTTTTTCCCCTTTATTATAAACATTAGATAGAAAAAAATATATGAAGAAACATGATAATACTTTTAATATATTTTTCCAGATGGATGAACTAGTCGCCCATTCGCACAAATTCCGTGTTCCGATGAGCGAGCGCAATGGAAGGAAAGGCTTGCATCGGAATTTTGAATACGAGGGCCAGAGTACCCCCCCCTCACTAGTAGCATTGACACACGCGTCACATGTTGCCACCAAACCTCCAGGGTGCAGCCTCAAAGACAATCAGGTGAGAAAACCAGTTGTAATAAATAAATAGGTACCTGCAGCCAACACTCACATTTCACACTTGGTAAGAAAGAGCCCTAATCCTACAGATTCAAGTTTTTATCGTTGATAGTATACATACTTACTTATGTATTAAATAAATATATAATAATTTTCTATTGGCAGCATAACTTTCTGGTGATGTACCTATGAAAGTGTTTAAATTATAAATGTTAAGTCCGCCAACCCGCACTAGGCCAGTGTAGTGGAGTATGGCCTAACCCCGCTCAATCGCGCTCTCGATTGTAGAGGAGGCTCTTGCGCTGCAGTAGGTCGTATATGGACTGCGTAGATAGCTATTAGATAATTCTCGGAAATAATATTGTGTTTCGTAACTGCTGTGAAACTAAAGGCAAAGTATCTTGATTTTATATTACTACGGTATCCTCGTAACGATCAAGAGTATACATTAAAGTTTCAGCTTAGTATGAAATATTCCCCACAGTGTAATCGATACACGTAGCAAAGTTGAGAGCTATTACTTTATCTGAATGGCTCACTATGTGCAAACACTCAAACATTGGTATCTATTTTATTACTATGCACATACAAACTGTAAAGGCTATTATATATTTTATATTGTAATACCTACAAACGATACGTTGAACTCCGTGTAAATTATGGTTCACACAGAGTTCACATTGTACATTTACATGGTATGCCATGGTTGATATAAATCACACAAAAATGTAAGTTGAAATTTTTACCAGTATTTTTATTTAATTGATTATTACAAATGTCTATATAATTTATGAATTGCTCTGAATGAAACTAAGCTGCGACTCTTGTATTATCACTGGATTGTAAACATATTTTTAAAAGAGCAACGCTAGTTTCTTGCCCATTCTTCTGTGGTGAAGACAGCCTTGTGAACTGAGTGGTAAAGAAAAAAAGTGACTGAGTCTAAATAATTATTTCATTTAATTTCATTTTCATTTCATTTCCCTACATTATAGTATTTTAATGCCCTCATAAGTTTCATCATAAATTTATTACAGAAGTCTCTATAAAAAAATAATTGATAATTGAATCAATTTAACAATGAGTACATGTATTCAAGACTCTCAAAATAATTATGTTTATTATGTATTTCAGTTGGCAGAGCCGAACGCGATCGAAAGCACCAACCGACACAGGAGTCGGAAGCCATCTCGAAAAAGTTTGTTTGTAACAATATCAGAACTACAAGTTGTTGCGACAGAGGGACTGCAGATCACGTGTGTCAGCACCATACCCGAATTCAGAAGCATCGACGACAAATTCGCTGACATCAGAAACTTCACAGTAATGGGTATGTTTATTAGTACACTTTATTTTGATAGTCTAGTCATAAGATGTACATTTTACTTTAATATGAGCGATTTATTGCACAATAAAATCCATGCTGTTAAAATACAAAGCCCAACGAAGACATAATGTAAAAAAGGCAATAGTGTTGCAAAAAATTCAGAGGTATTCTTGTATTAAGCTTTTCACAGTGTGTACATAAGCGCGCAAATTTTATGTTCAAAATATGTCAAAATCAAAATTGAGAAATATAAAAAGACCCAACCAAAAAAGAATAAATAATTAATTGGTCATGAGCACAGACTAAGGTAATGAGATTAGAAAATGGAGTCAACCACATATATTGTTAAAAAAGTTGCGTAGGGTGCTGGAAAATTATTGTTTTACTCGTAAGTTAGCTTTTATTACAATACATCTTTTTAGTTTTTAACTCTTATTGATATTTAGTAAAAAAAAAACAACGTTTATTATATTCAAAGAAGTCATACGCGCTAATTATACACATAACATTTTCCAAAAAAGTTCTTCTTTTATTCTTAAAATAAAATTCTATTTTTATTTTATTCTTTCTTTTTCTTTTATATTTTAAAATCTCCCGTATTTCTGATACCCACGACACAAGACTTAATTGATATTAAGGAGGGATCAAGAAGATGTATGTGACTGTTGGTGTATTTATTTATTTTATTCGTTACATACCTTCATAGATACATACATACAGGCGAGGCTAATAAAAGCATGTTCAATAATAATTAGTGTTCAGACTGCGAAACGAATTTCAAATTATCATATTTAGCTGGTTAGTGTAAAATATACATTATTTAAGTATCCAATTGCAGAATCAATTTTAATAACGTTATCGTTAACAATATGCAATAAGCGAATTTTCATAACAATTAATTAAACGACAGGTGTTTATTGTTACAAAAGTTGAGATTAATTTAGTGCCTCATAGTATGGTAACATTGTCTCTGCCACAAGTACATTGCTACTAAGTTGAGAAACATTTCCAACTTCGGAAAATAATGTGACATTTTATCTGTTCGATGTAAAGCTCCCCAGACCGCGAGGGTTGAGGAATTCGCGATAAAACGATTCGGTTTGGTAACTAAGATGCAAGTTTTATTGTTACGTCTCCTTTGAAAAAAAAATTTCTGATTTCAGTCTTTGACCTGAAAGTATTGTATTTTCATTTATGGACACAGATTTAGATACTATATAAAACGAACATTTATATTTCTATAAACTTTAAACATCGCAACATTATCCGAATGCTTTCGTTATTTACGCAATTGCTCTTATCTTTCTCGCTCTTATTTCCTATTGTTCTTAAAAGCACTACAATAAAGTTACAGTCCTCAAGCTACCAAACAGTTCTTACTTCGTAACTCATATTAATATGGTATTTTTTCCGCTTACAGTTGACATAATCAGACCATCGCCATACCTGCAACCACCGACCAACATCACAACAGCAGATTTCAACACTTCTGGCGTGTCAAGAACATTTAATTACTCTTTATTATATCTTGTATTTATTTGCTTATTTAAATTCGCTTGATAGGAACTAAATTTAAATTTTATTAAACTGGCTGTGATAAAAAATGTTCATTTAATACATAACCTGATTCGTGTGTACGCATAAGTATCCAAACGCTTTCTTGTCTAGTTGTACAAATAGCCTTGCACTGGCAAGGAACCGTTCCTTAAGAGTTAATTAACAGGTGCTATGGCTTCAATATAGGTAAGTAGGTATACGTAAGGTGTCAGTCACTGTAAATATGTTAATAAGTGAGTGCCATGTTTTACACCTGGATACTTATTTCTTGATTCAAGTTCCAAATTTAGAAAACAATATTTACGTTCTATAAGTACTATAAATGATATCGAATTAAATACCTACGTCGATTAGAATTGTTTAAGCGGGTGTAATGCAATTATGTTATAGGGGAGACCAGAGACGAAAATAAGGCGGGATGAAAGTAACAAAGGAAATGTGAAAAAATATATTGTTGTCTATAATGACGTGCTGTATGACATTCACAAGACATTTCAGTTCGCCCCTTAAACTCAATTACGTTTATAGACGTGTGCCATTAGGTGCTGGTATCTGGTAAGTCTATGCTGCAAAAATAAACACAAAGTAACTTTTAGCTGTGTTTTTGAACTGCGTTTATTTTTGATATGTAAAGTGTAATCTTGCGTGTCAATTGTCAGTAACACACACAACTATTCCTATTGCCATACCGGTGTAAAACTATATTCATCTGTTCTGTGGGTGTAAACAATGTTAACTATCTAACGGTTTTTTTATCTGTGTATATGGTTGTTAAATGCAACGACTTGTTACTTTCATCCCTTCATACAATTATATGTTGGTGATATCTCAAATACTGTTTTGTTTTATATTCATAAACAACAAAGGCCGGAATTAAGAAAGAGAAACAAAAAAAGCGCAGAATACCAGTAAGATTAATACTCCGTAAAAGCATTAAGACTAAAAACAAAAAGATTAGAACAACGATCCAAAAAAACAGAAATGTAACTTTTATTTTAATTGACAAATAAAATGAGTTTGTTTATGATAATTTGGGTAAAGTTATATCTAAAGCGTACTTCACAGTACACAACAAAGCCACCGTCACGCCAGCCTATGTCAGCAACTTTTTATTGGCGCCTTAGTTGGGGACTTAAGTCAAATCGCAACTCGAAAAACTTTGTTATCGCCATGTCAGCGGCTCGACATGACATGAGGAATATTCTTATGACGAGCACAGCGTGTGCGGATACAACCTGTTGTGTGGGCGGGCGGTATCATCGAGCTGCCCGGCGGATTTGGTGCGTAGTGCGCTTAAAAGATTAATTAAAAATGTATAATATAACATTGTTAAACGAAAGCAAGTTTTTATTTATTTATAATGTTACAACCATCCCTTTACACTGTTACTACCAACCCTAAGGGTATGGATGATTATAACAAATTCCTCTGTTTTTATTTGAACATTTTCCTCAAAATCTGTTATAGCAATTGCAATCCAGTGGATGTTTATATATAGTCGAAAGACCAATGCATAATCTGTAGTAATTAGTACTTTGTGATATTTTGTGAGATATTACAAGAAAATTGAAAAGCGCTACGTTCGTCCCTGGTCTCCCCTATTGTTAGTTTTTAGTGAAGCTTGGGTGCAGTCATAATTATTTTTAAAATGTTCATACAGGCTGATGACATAACATTTCGATTAACAAATAAAACTAACTGATTTTATGTAAATATTTTTTTTTTATATTATACAATTTCAAGAACATAATGACTGGGACTGGGAGTACGCAAAGAAACGAGCAATTAACTATTTAGCCTTTTTTGTACCTAGCCTTTTAGAACTCGCTTAAATAACTTATTACCTACATAAGTCTAGAAATATTAACAACATATATTATGTTTATTCCTTTGAAAACTTGTTAATATTAATTAGTGTAAATATATAAATTAGCATTTCGACCAAGAGTTTAATAACGTATAGATATACTAATTTTTGATAGGATCTGACCAAAATTGTCGGGTATATTAAATATATCCTTTTAAACTAACCAGTCATAAATAGTATATCTATACATAAATAAGTAAGGTATCGTGTAATTATATTAATTAGTCGCGTAACTGAAGCCAATTGAGCGTTAAGTAGAACATAAGACCTACCTACCTAGGGAATGCACGAGCAATAAAATATATAGGTAATATGATTCGATCATGACACCAAAGTCATAGATTTTCAGTTGTAAAATCTATTTTAAAAAAGTCAATGCCATTAAAATTACGACCTTAGCGAATCAATTCATAATTGTATCATTACCATAAATGAATTTTAAAATTACTTTTAAAATATTTCAATTCTTGTAATTTATCTTCGTACCTACCTAATAATTAAACGAAACATATCAATTAAGACTTGTCTTATCTATACTAAAATCTTACCTTGTAACTAGACAGTTGATTAAAATTTGACTTGTAAACCTTATACGCTAAAGTCTAAACCATTATTATTCATTATTTATATGTATACCTAGTTTAAAGATTTTTATAATGAAATTAGTCAATTAAATCATGGGATGAAAATCCATGAAATTAAATTATTTATATTAACGGTGGATTAATATTTTATAAACCCTGTGTTAAATTATAATATTTATATATATTTAAACTATTTTATATTTTGGTGTGTTTCAGCAGCAGATGGGTTGATTATATGATATTTTTGTACCTACTTACTTAAAGACGAAGCCAAAGCAAAATGTTTATTTTAGCACACCTTTCGACATTTAATTTAAAACTAAAAATGTACATATATAACTGTCTATTATCTATCTGATGAATATTAAAAAATCCTAAATAAAAATGATTTTCTTTTATTAAACTTCGGCATCTAAGTAGACTTTACATTTTAAAAGAATTTTAGAAAATTCATTAATTATTCACTCACTAATCTATACTCTTAGATCCTTATTCATAGACAGTTTTACAACCTATTTTAGTTATCGAATGTGATTCAATATTGTTAAGGCATAATTTCTTGGCAACGTTTGACTTCGGATTCGATAAAATGCTTTGAACCAAACCTACATCAAACACTTTTAAGTAATTGAAACTCAACTCTTCTGACAACAGGCCCCGTTCGTTTTTGTTCTGGGTACATTCCATCAGCAAATGTTAAATATGGACTCTGGTATTCCAAGCGATGCAGGTTGATGAGTTCGCTTTTTCAAATGCTCTGAACTAAATCATATAGTTATTAAAGTTCCTAGACAAATTGCCATCAAATCATGGTATTCACGAATGCCCATTTTGTACGGATATATGGATATCCTACCCTTAGACTACCATATTTTCTTATTTATGGAAATATTTTTAAAATGTTATTTCCACTTGTTGTGGGACAGAATCTTATATTTATGCATATACGTAACTAGTAATTTTCGAAGAATAAGGGGTATAATGAATTAAAGTACCATCTGTACTCTCTTGGTTTTCTTTAAGACCGCTTGAATGGATGGATGCACAATGGATGTGCCAGAGTAAAATCACCGTAGCAGTACTTCTGCCACTTCGCTTTAAATGTACCAATCGTAGGTACTATTGGGCTTTATAATATGAAATAATGTTTGAAAGTGGTAGAACCATGCTGTTGGCAGTCATGACTCAGCATAAATGGGCAGGCTCGTCCGGGGCGATAGGTACCACTGTCTCAACGATTAATCAAGTGAGTAAGTGACAGCTTTACTGTCGGATTTGTTCGGTGAGTGAGATTTCCGGATGCCCAATACCCATTATTTTTCGTTCCCGCTCCCTATTCGATTTGATGGGTCGACAAAAATTCTATAATCTAATGGTTCTGTATATTCATAGGCGGCAGTGATCATTTGTCATCAGGAACCCTGTTTGTTCGTTTACCATAAACGTAAAAAAATACGCCATCTATTTGTTTAAAACGCCTATTTGTGTCATTTTTTTATCTCATCAGGTTGTTTTTTTTTTCACATCATAGAATAACAAATAAAATCAATATGCAAAATAAAAATATATTTATCAAAAACAGTGTTACATACATTTTTAACAGGGGCCCCAAAGTAAGCTAGGCTTGTATCTTGGGAGTTGGGTACCAATACAATCTATTTAAAAAACATACCAACAAAAAACAAATACATGTGCTCTTAACTACAAATTAAACAATAAAATGTAATATAAGAAAAAAATACAAAACTTAATCAACTCAATCAACTTATCTACTTTGAGATCAATAGTAATACTTATCGTAATATTTTAGTAGTATTTCCCTGATAGTGTAGGTTAAGACTTAAGGTAACCAGTTTCTGAGTTTCTTATGGGCCTGGTGCACCTGCGAGTTTCTGTCGCAAAATCTCACCACAGAATTATAAGTATGAGCCGTTAAGAAAGCCCAAAATTTTCGAGCAATAGAGGTTTGTATAGTTAGTAAGGTAAATTCATAGACTTCTTGACCATAGTTTTATCTTTATGTAACATTTAATAGGGTAAAGTAAACCCATTGCGGAAATAATCGAATAAAGACCAGCAGTTTCACTCTATACGCAGGAACCATCGATATATAGGATCGATCGATCGATATACAGGGTATATTAAGACTGCGAAGGAAAACAAAGCCAGATGATAATTTTAGTGACTTCAGACTTCAGACATAATTCAACTAAAAAATATGCAAAAAAAGAAACGAAGAATTATTGTATTTTTTTTTAAATCGTCATTTGAAATCACATTGAAATACATAGTTTTCATAAAATAGTAATGTATACCCTTTTATTTTTCAGACTCTGGTGCAAAAGAGTTAAAATTATTACTCTAGCAAAAACCATGGATTTACCACCCAAACCCGAACATGATACTTAAAACACTACAAAAAAATATTTTCTTGCAAAAAATTTAGTTTCTTTGTGTCTTTACTGCAGTAGTTTTAGGATTCGTTTTCGGTTGCAGGCTGTATATAGCCTGCAACCTGTTTATATACTAGTGATAGGTCTTTCATATGTGATAGTTATGTTGTATCTTCATAATAGTTGGTTTGTCAGAGGTCACCTGGGTAGGTACCACCGCAATGTCTATGTTCCTCTCGCCAAACAGAAATTTAAATGCACTGTTGTGTTCCGGTTATTTGTATATTTTAATAAAATATAAAAATAAATTAAATAAATAAATATCAGTTATATTAAAAACAAAAAGAACATTATTCGTTTATTTATTTCAATAACAACTATACACATAATTAAAAGACACAGTATCTACAACACGCTAAAGCGTAAGTAAGGGAAAAAATGTAAATAGATGTATTTTTGACACACATTAAAATATTAGATTAAATTACTAATAAGACACGCTTTATTTAATGTTAGAAGCCGTGTATTAATTAAATGTGCTTTTAAATATTAGGTTTCTTGACTAAACTTCCTAAGAAGATTAAAATTACATTGCACTAGGTAGATGTAAGGTGTTAACAACAATAATAATTAAATTTAAAATGATTTATATTTCTACATAAGTATATAATATTATTCATATCACAGCATTAACGACAGCTACGTTCTAGACATAATGTTTTCAGGAAACTGAATCATTTTCACAAAAAACTTATCAATGGTATACAGATTTGCTTTAAAACAATAAAGTTTCTTTTTTATAATTTCCAAAGGCGCAATTAATATACTTACTTAACTATTTTTCTACATAATTTAGGAAATAAATTGGGCAGGCGTATTAGCACTTTCGTCGTCTGAATCATATCAAATTTCTCTAAAACATTTAAACGGCTGCCCGTAATCTCGTAGCATGTCCATTTTAGGCAAAAAAAAATACTATTAAACAACAGCATCAAGACCATACTGTCACCGGCCAATACCGTAAGATGTAGTGACCGAACCCAAAGCTAATTCATGAAACGCAGATAGACATCGAGATAAGAGTAGTGCACATGTTAAGAAAAAAGGGAAAGTTTGAGATATGGTTTTGTCAGATAATGCCTGCAGAATAGCGTTAAGTGATTTGGAATACAATTCACAAATCGTCGCTTATATTACAACAGCGCGAATATGCATTTTCTTAACTTTACAGGAGAAGCAAAAACTTAATTATTAATAATTGAAAATAAATAAAAAGCAGATAGATATTCTACAAATTTTGAATTCTAGCTCGTGATTGGCAAGTATCGAACGCGATTGGTGCAAAAAATTTACGCGGGATTTTTTTTTCTATCCAATTACATCAGTAAGTCAATAACGGAAAAAATGCACATTCGCGGTGTTGTAATATAAGCGACGAAATACGACTTTTCTTTTTTGAAAGATGATGATCATTCAGTGAGGCTTATGAAACTCATTGTATAAACCTTACACGTTTTCTCCAAATTTATGCCGTGCTTCACACTTTCATGGTATAATAAATTGCAGTGGGCAATATTTGGGGTGTTCACATCTACGTGTAACTGTAGCATTACTCATAACACAAGCGTCTACTTACTACACTTTATTATCTAATTGCTGAACTATCTGATTCGAAACAACTTTTGTAGCTACGGAAGCATTTGGTATGAGGAAACGATCCATATCCTTAATCAATAAGTTATCGCCATCTGGTATTCCATATTTAAAAGTTATTAGTTCAGGATGTCGCTTTTTAGCCGTGATTTTGACTATAGTAGATAAAGGCCTACGCGACATCACTTTAGCAACACCGCGCTTGTTTTGAATGTCACGTAATACAATTAAATGGGTTTCCGTCACGACTAGATAAGAATCATGCATGTATCCATTAAGCAATACCTCTTGACAAGGAAAGTTATCGACTACATTATACTCTTTAAGGAATGATTGTACATCGACTATTTCTTCTAAAGAATCAGCGTCTGGCAGATCGCGTCTCATATTATCCGATCGCGAATCATCGTCTTCATCGTTAATACTGAATACGGGTGGTACATTCCTATATCTTTGTTCCTTTCTATCATTCGCAGACACGTGCCATTCACCGTTGTTATATGTTGAATTAGGATTTACAATGTATTCTATCAACTTTCCTTTAACTTCTTGACTTTTAGCCTTCATAGCGGATGATAATTTACTGAACAATTGTTTGGCTGGGATGTTATCTCGTACTTTAGTCTGATGGTGTATTTCCATACCGTCATTATTGTTGTTAGGCGCGCAAACTAAACAAGAAGTTGGATTATGCTCTTCCAAACAATCAGACATATGAGGGCCAAAGTAATCGTGAATGGCAACAAATCCACCGTCAAGCATAGACACGTGCTTCGTGTTTCTCTTCAAGAAAGAAGCGACAACCATGTGAGCATAACTATCTTCTTCAGTTCTGCCAGAACCCACGAAACATAAATGCTCACCAGCAGCAAGTGAACCTGCGGCAAGAGCTTGTCTCTGTGCATTTAATAAACCTTGGACAGCTGTATTAAATGCAGTAGGCTCTTGCAACATCAAGTTACAATCAAGATGGAAAGCTGTTGACAAATGACCAGCGTTGTATTGTTCAGCTGGTCGACAGTCTACTAAAAAGAATTTTACACTGTCGCCATTTGCCGTGTCTAGTGTTGCGCTTTCAATTAATTCATGAACAGCAACAGGGAGACACAATGCTTGTGAATACAATTTCGAATTTATTTCTAATCCACTTTCTGAAAATAGTACTTCCAATACATCTTCTCTGAACGATAGTGGGGTTTTTAATGAATAATAATGTGCCAAAGAACAGAAATCAGAAACATCATTAGCTTCAAGATCACCAGGCATGCTAATTAAAGTCTTTATTATGGTAGTTTTATCTTCGTTGTTCATTTGTAATAATTGTTCTCTAGCATTGATGACCATAATCAAGCATAGAAAGAATATGAAAAATGGGTCTGACCTCTGAAAATATAAATCCCACATGAATAGCACCACATCCAAGCTACATGTGCCAGCAAACAAAGATTTCAACCAAGGCAAGCAATACTGCTCAGGGGTTATTCGTTTTGTATCCAAAAAGGAACATAATTCTGGATCATGATATTGAAGAATCAGTCTTAAAATGTGAAATGGCACACCATTCTTTACACAGCCTTGTGGAATGTAGAGTTTTAATATCTTTTCAAACAAATTATAGGTGTCTGATCTTGGAAGTTTTAAGCTTAAAAGTGGCAGCAATATATCAATCCATCCATTGTTTACTGAGTAATTAATATTCTTTGACTTACAGTAGTATGTTATTATGGATTCAATATCTGAAATCACTGCCAATTTATCATCATCATCATTTCCAAGTCTCTTAACAAATTTCTTGACATCATCTCTCAGCTCATTCTGATTAGTTAAGTCAAATATTTCATCAAATTGGAGAAGTTGGTTGCCAGCATCTTGGCAATTCAAACAAAGGAGCCAGACATCAGGGCGGAGACTTTCAGGTATTTTCTTGCCCTTTGTTAGTGTGTTAATTTCTTGAGCAGAGCAGCCATCAAGAAGTGCTGATTCTAATTCTATCAACCTGAAAAATTTAAAACAATAGTCATGAATTTATTTGATAACTACAATGAAGTAATGCAAATAACTGTGCTTATTAAAAAAATCTTTCCTTTATAAAATACCAAACATTTTATACAAATGTTACCGCTTGTATGTTGGCAAGATCTATAAGGATTACTAACATGTTGATATTGGTGGCCAAGAATGTTTTTTATGTTATTTTTTATGTTGATCATTAATAAAGTCAAACCTCAAAACTATTTATTTTATGCAATAATTACATTTTGCTAGTGACTTTTTAACTAGGGCTACAGGGGCTAAATCTAATTTATAACAGTGTTTAAAAGGTGTTGACGAATAAATAAATATGTTTAAATTCAATAGTATATTCTCATTATCAACTAGGTTATTCATTAAAATCCTTATTTTTTATATAAAATTACTTCACTTGGTAAACATAATATATTTATCTTGATGTTAGCTGGGTAACATTAATATGTAATTGGAACTTTTAAAACCAATAAATTGAAAAAAAATATTCACACTTTACACTGTAGACAAATGCTTTCATTTACAAGTTTGATTTTAAAGATTATCTGTGTAGACATGTATTTACATGAAATGTTTGATAAATCAAGGGGAACCGCTTCGCACTGACTCAGCGTTGGCTTGACATTGGTTTAGATAAAGTTAGATAAAATATCCGCTTAAACAACAGTTTCAGAAATTATGGTATATGTAGGATTCTCGTATCTTATAAAACTTGATAAATATGGTAGTAGTAAGTATCAACTTCAATTTCTTTTGAAATGTAAACAATGCTCACCATGTCGTGTCTTCTTCTTCCGCAGCCATTGATTCAGTTTTTAAAAAGTGAAGTACGAGTAACTTATTGTTCACCCTGCTAAAATGAGTAAAAGAACAATCGCTACAGATTATCTTCAAGAATTTCTTGTTTTGAAAAACAAGTATTATTGAATAAACGAAAATGCAACGCACACAATTTCGCAAAATATCAAAATTTGACGTAAAAATGACTTCCTAATTCTTATTGCTTATTGCTACTGAAACGTCAATATGACATTTTTTCTATAACCTTTTCCCATTTGTTGGGAAGGCAAAGGGTTCTTGCCCATACAGCCTCGTCACTTGTAGTAGATATAATACGTTTGTAGGATATGTTTGTAATTCTGATTCACAAGACAGATTAAAGAAATTAAAGGCCTCGTTCCACCATAGTGTATTATCACAGGGGTAGCCACCGTGTAACCTAGTATGAGATAGCGATATTTGTGGGAGTGTGGCCAGGTTGACACGTTTTTCCTAATGTATCGGGAAACTTTGACTGCTCTTTAAAAAAATATAATTCCTAAAATATCGATATTTTAACTTCGAGTGGAACTACAGTGCCCATACATGCCTGGGTCACCAGCCATCACCCAGAACTAATAAAAACACTGTATAACATAAACATAATTTAAGTAAATAGCTAGTTCTGAAAATAAAAACTATTGTAATAAAAGCTAATAACAAAATAATATCTAGTCCGCCCCGTGACCACGATATTTGTAAAGTAATCGAAACGTCGCGTGGAGAAGTTAAAAAAAGCAAAACTTAAACCAAATCCGCGATAGAATCCGTAAATAATAGTTTTATTTAAAAACAATATCTACTGCGCAACCATATACAGTTCAATACATATAAGGAAAAATTTTAAAAAATAAAATATAATTAATGAGGTTTGTTTTTAATATGTAATTTAAATCTTTAATATCTTTTGTTTTAGGGAATATCAACCATCGGACCGCTGGCCACCCCAAATAATGTAAATATTTGCCTCCAAAACGTCAAATTTCCTGGAGTCAAGCGGTTACGCCGATAAGGACAGGCTACAAAAGCTTGCATCTCTTTCTTACATGAACGTTATGTATAAATCTCTTTCGTTTTGTGTAAAAGGGATAGAACATGTGACTCCGTCTATTAGTTTCTCCGTCTACGTGTATTATCGAGTTGATAGTATTTTATCTATGCTCAAAACATTCACTTCGCCGCCGCGCCGCGCCGTTCCACTTTACGATCACGATCACTGTGGTCGCGGCGAAATCGTTATAAAGAACATTAATTATTGTAAACGACGTCATGTCATGACACATGACAAACGCCCACACGACGCAGCGCTTACAACGAATGGCAACTCTGAAACTTATATTGTAATATGATATGGAGAATTATTTTAGTAGAAGTGAATATTTCTGCAGTGGATCTCAATTTACATCTATTTTTCATATGAATTGAATTAATTACTACTTTCCGGAGCATTATTGCAACTCAGCATTAAAGCCTATATTAATTCAATAATCCACTAAAACGGAATGTCTACTGGTAGCAGATCTCTAATATGTAAGAGACTGCATCGGTAAGTATCAACACAATGGCTATTTCTCCCGCCTAACAGCAATATAAATACACTGTTATGTTTCAGTTTGAAAGATATTGTAGCCAGTGTAACTACTGGACATATTGAGACTTAACATCTTATGTCTCAGGATGGCGAGTGCAGTGGAGAGCCAAGCATTGCTTTGTAATTCAAGGTATTGTACGTGAGAATTAGTATCGCTAACCATCAAGCCAACGACACGCTGGTATCGCCATTCAGTGCATTCAAAAAAATGTAAAATATATATATAAATTATTTTGACCAATAAATAAGTAATAAATATACTCAACAGATCATATACCAAATGGGGTATCATAAACTACGAGAGACGTTTTAGCTCACCAACACCCAGACCCGAAACAAATACCTGTGGATCACACAAATATTTGTCTAGGTACGGGTATCGAACCCGTGGCCTCACGTTTCACAGCCGGTATTCAACCAACTGTGCCACGGGGGCTGTCGGATTGAGGCTAAGGAACAATAATTTTACAAACTATTAAGTTTATCCTAATCTCTTTATAGCTTTTGTTCTTTTTCTCGGGTCACGAGGAAGTGGAACGGGAAATATCGCGGCGTATCGCGGCGATGAGCGTGGGCATCGTGATCGTCAAGTGGATCGCACGGTTGACGCACGGTCTGTTGTGACAGTTGACAGTAGAGTAGTGTCAACTGTCATATGCTAGCAACTAGCAACACTATCATCTGTATTTCAAAATACCTACTTCTAAAGTGCTAACGAGATGTTTGAGTCTTTCCTATTAAATTTATTCTTTGCACAGGTTTAAACTACAATAAAATATACGTTTTATATTTTTAATTCACGACTTCAACTGTTATGTAAAAAAAGATTCTATGTTCTGTGGTGTTAGCTCTATAAAAGTATTAAAATTATACTTTGTTAGGTCTTACTTATCTGAGGAAAAATGAAACAGTTATTTCCTAATGTAGAGGCATTTATTATTTTTGCTCTATACATTATATTGTTTGTATTCCAAGGTAAGCAATTATTCTAATGTTTAGTAAAATGTAATACTTACTTTAAATAATGAATCAAACGATTCATTCATTGAATGTATTGTTTTGGTGTAAAACTGTAAACACAATAAGGTTGCAAGAAGTCGCTGAATGAAGGCCACTTCCAGAAGGTTGATGTAAAGATCGTTGGAAGAGGCCTATGCCCATTATGTATCTAGTGTCTAATATTAATTGCATGTTAAGTAAAAGAAAAGAGGTTGTGGCATAAATGAACGAATTTATACCTACTAAAGGAAAGAAAAAACAATCATATACTGAAGTAAAATAATCATGATAGCTTAAATAAGAACTACTTTAATATATTGTAGTCTTTAGAATGTTGATATTTTATAACATTAATTTTAATAATACTTTTAGGTGTATTTGTAACTGCTTCAAAAACTGAAAATGGTGGATATGATTATAACACAACACTTGTGGTGTTCTTATCAGAACTACTTAAACTTATTGCATCAGCAATATTATACTCATGGAGGAGGGAGTAAGTAAAACTCTTTAATTTTTGGTTAATTGCTACAACATATGATTCATGAATCCCTGTGCATTTATAAAATGCATTTAAACCAAATGTACCATCTTGTAAATTAGTTGAACATATTTGTTTATAATACTATTTGGTGAAAAATGTTGTACTCCTCTGTCCTCATTAAAATATTCTCAGGGAACCAAATACTTAATTATACATCAAAGCAAGTATAGCCAACCAGGAGTATAGATTCATTTAATTCTGACTCTTTTCCCGTTACCTCTCAGATATGCTACTCCAAGAAATATCATATTGTATATGTACCCTAGAAAGTAATCATACAATATTTTCTTAACACATGCAACATTAATTTTACAATTTTTTTACAGGAACAAACCAAATATATTTAAAGCAATTCTAATTAATTATAAATTATTATTGTTGTATGGAATCCCTTCTTTACTTTATTGTTTTTACAACAATTTGGCATTTATAAACCTATCACACTATGATCCAACTTCATATTATATTCTGCTACAATTCAGAGTAGTGTTGACTGCATTACTTTTTCAGGTAAGTGTTACTTTTGGTACATATATGTTTGTGGATAGTTATTCCTATGCTAAGATTAAACATTAATACTGACTTTGTTTTACAGTTCCTGTTTAAGAAAAAATTGACTTGCATCCAGTGGATATCATTAGGTATTTTAACATTAGGCTGTATGATAAAAAACTTTGATGCAGCTTCCGTGCAATCAAAAAGTGATTCTGATATGTTATCAAAGGTATTTAATATATACTTTTTGTCTATTAACTTTCAGAACTTTTGTTCATGTTTAGCTGGAACATATAATGAATATTTATTGAAAACCAAAGGATCAAATGTGGATATATTTTTGCAAAATGTTTTTATGTACCTTGACTCTGTTATATGTAATTTTTTTATACTTATGTTTAAGGGTGAATTAAGTACAATATTTGATGACTTCAATTCACTAAGTGATACATTAGTCATCCTTATTACTGTGAATAGTGCTGTAGTAGGAATAGTCACTAGTTTCTTTTTGAAAAAATTAAACTCCATACTAAAAACATATGCTAGTGCTCTCGAATTGATAATTACTGCTGTGGTATGTTATCTGTTATTTAACATTCTAATAACATGGTTCACAATAATATCAATATTCCTTGTCAGTGTTGCAGTTGCTCTGTATTTTAAAAATCCAGTTAATAATCCCTCTGTCAATGTTAAAGACTCTAAAGATAAAGTTCCTCTTATAGATGTTTCTACTGAAAAATAGTTATATAGTTAGAATTTCATATGATAAAACCACACAGTCATTTGTTTGTAGTGCCCCAAAATTGGCAGTAATTGTCAACATATTTTTTGTTTATATTATGCCTCCTACACACTGTGTCGGCGACTACAGGCGGTTTTGTGCCGCGCAGGTATGCCGGCGGTATTTGCCGCACAGCATCATGTAAGTTGCGACAATCGGGTAGATGCCAGTAATTATTGTACCTATCAGTTATCAATACCGCTGGCTTCCCGTGCAATACCCGCCGGCACATCCCAGCGGCCATGCCGGGGGGCGGCTTGTTAATGCGTCCTTGTGTACGGCTCGAACACCTGCCGCCCTGGCCGGGCCGCCGGATAGATTATAGGAGGCATAACATTTATTTATTTGATTACTTAATACTGTTGTTTGTATACTATTTCAAATATATTTAGGTAATATTTCTTTAAAGTATAAATTTACAGTATTACCTTTTCATTAAATACACTTACGTATTTAACCATTACTAAGCAACCGATTTTAATTTTATATATTACACATAATTCTTGCAATATTAAAGTACATACACATGTCATCCATTGTAATTTATTATTTAGGCATTAGTTACTGTTGAAAATAACATCTCTGACTAAATATTATCCCATTGGTTAAATTAGTTTTAACATTCTGATTCACCTCTTAGCTGAGTTTATTTTACCCAGTAAAAAAACATTAAAATTATTTACTCTAATATATTCACATTGTGTAAGTATATTTGAGTTAATTATCTATTGTTTATAGAATTAAGACGCAAAACAAAGTTAAGTTATTGATTTTTCTGCCAAAGATTGTACATACAAATAAATATTAAAAAAATATGTAAGTTTATAAATGTGCAAAACTGTTCAATCAATTAAGGAGAATGCCCATTTTACTACGAAATTTAATATCAGTGCGAAGATTTTTGTCCCTTGATGAAACCTACTTTTTGTGTAGGGAAAAATATATATTTTCAATAAATATAAACATAAAAGGCCCGAAGTTCTTGGAGAAATTAACTTGAAATCCAATAAAAATATATTTTTTGTCTTTGGCTCTGTAAGCAAGATGTAAAATGTGATGATAATTACTTGATTTTGAAAAAATCTGTCGCCCGGGATAAAACAAGAAAACGTTTAAGTACAAACTATAAATGCTATAATAAATTTTAAGCAGTATCGGTATCGGGATCTACGACATTTTTTAACGATATCATGAATGGGCATTCTCCTTTATCTAAGATTGCGCTATTTGTGGAATCTCTTTTCAAATGTATTTCAGTCTATATGTTATTAGTTGTCACATAATTTACTAATAATTATTTTTATGGCCCAGTGTAATTTTCACAGATTGCTAAATTTAGCAAGGAAAAATATGTTAAATGAAATGAATATGATTTATTTTAGTATTTTATGTGGACATTCAATATGTTCACTTCGAATTAAACTTATAATGACACGCTTGTTAACTTTGAAAGCATAAGACCTAATAATACTCTTCCACTGTCAATAGATCTCACTTATATTGACAGTCTCCATAGCGCAGTCGGTTAGACGCCGCCTGTGAAACGAGAAGCCGTGGGTTCGATCCCCGCACTGAGATAAAAGTTTGTGCGGCCCACTGATGTTTCTTTCAGGTCTGGGTGTTTATGAGACCGAAGACTCTTTCGTAGTTCCTGACACCCACGACACAAGACTCGAACTTAGTATGGGGTCATGACTGTGTATGTGACTGTTGGGTATTATTTATTATATTGTAGAAATTGGTTTATACTACGTGGTATACATACTGCTGATTAGACTTGACCCGATTTTTCAATCTAAACATTACATATTATAAATAAAATTAAATTGTCTGTTGTAAAGTGAAAATATTTATTTTTTAAACATACTTATCTTTATTTACACGATACAATAAAACGGGGGAAATTTATTTATAAGCTTCGTACGAAAATATGTTCTTTTAGCTTTTTGGGTGTTATTATTAAATTTCGAATGAAAGCTGTAGAAATCCATTGGTATTACTGGTCCATTAGGAAAATTCCTAATCTATACATATAAATAAAATTGAAGTGTCTGTTTTAAAAGTGAAAATAAAAAAAATGTCCAACTACATATCGTTATATACACGATACCTGTGCCGAAAATGATCTTTAAAAAAATTTTGTCTGTCTGTCTGTCTATCTACCTGTTTGTTCCGGCTAATCTCTGAAATTACTGGACCGATTTTGACGGGACTTTCACTGAAAGATAGCTAATTTTTGCGGGAGTAACTTAGGCTACTTTAATTTTGAAAAACAAATTAGGGTTCCGCACAAAAAAATAAAAACCCTAAAATTTTGGGGATATTTTTTTAAATATGGTATTAAGATACACGGGTTGCTGAGTTCATTATGTTTATTCGAATTATGTTGCTATAAAATTATTTAGGGTTCCGTGGGTACGAAACATATCTCTAAGACAAAAAAAAAAACTTAATATTGTTTTAATTTTAATATGGTATTATGACACGCGTGGGACTGAGTTCATTATGATTCTGCGGTTTATTTTGGTGTAAAAAATATTTAGGGTTACGTGGGTACAAACATCTATACATATAAATAAAATTGAAGTGTCTGTTTGTAAAGTGAAAATAAAAAAATGTCCAACTACATATCGTTATACACGTATACACGATACCTATAACGAAAATGACCTTAGATTTTTTTTTTGTCTGTTGTCTGTTTGTTCCGGCTAATCTAACCAAAAAAACAAAACAAAATAAACTAATAAATTTTTTATTACATTCCACGCGGACGAAGTCGCGGGCACAGCTAGTATTTAAATATAAAAGAAATAAATAAGTACATATCAATTTACCCCGACACTAGATTTCGAAACAATATTTACAGATATACAGATTTTTACAATAACAACAATATATACAGATTTTGACTAAGAGGAATAAACATCATGGGATCGTGGGGAGGGGCCATTCTCACATTACTAGACTTTTCACGTGCGTTCGATACTATTAACACCAACCTTTTATTATCCAAGCTGCAATATTATGGATTCGAACTCGACACCGTGTCATGGTTTTGTAGCTATCTGAGCGATCGCTCGCAGTATGTTGAATTGCAGAATCATGATGAATCTTTAGTTTGTTCCTCTTCGCGACCTGTGACGCGTGTAGGGGTTCAGGGTTCGATTCTTGGCCCTCTACTGTTTATTATATACAGCGCTGATATAAGCCATTGCTTTCTCGATTGCAAATATCACATGTACGCCGATGACATCCAGTTATACATGTCTTTTAAACATGACAAACTAGTGTCATCTGTTAATAAAGTTAATAAGAATATTTGTAAAGTGGTATCGTGGTCAAATCGTAAAACTCTTGTACTGAATTCTGCCAAATCGAAGTTTTTGATTTAGGGAAATAAAGCGCATGTCAAAAATATATTATCGGGTACTCCGCTGATACACATCATGGGTGAAAGTATTGAAAGGGTGGACACAGCGCGTAATCTTGGACTAATCATTGATATCTAGATCTTCGTTTTGCGGCCCACATCAATAGCGATAAAAGAAACTGCTTCTACAGACTCAAGCTGTTGTACCGTTTCAGGCAGTATGTCAATATTGAATTAAGAAAAAGACTGGTGGACAGTTTAGTTTTATCCAGACTGAATTACTGTGATGTGGTGTATGGGCCTTGTCTACTACAGCGTACCGTCAGATTGATTCAACGGGTCCAGAATGCTTGTGCCAGATTTTGCCTCGATATTCCCCGTCGTAGCCATGTCACACCGCATATAAATGAAGCAAATATGCTCAAAATGGCAACTCGAAGAGAGTTGCACATGGCCACATTACTATTTGGAACGATAAAGACAAAAAAACCATATTATACGATAAGTTGATGTGGAGGCGGGACATTTCATATGGCATTACTCCACGAACCTGCTGTCGATTCCTCGATACAGGACTTCTGCATTTAGAGGATCCTTTAAATATGCCGCCACTCGCTGTTGGAACAATATTCCACCGCCATGTCGTTCTAAAGATAATAAATTTGGTTTTAAATCTAATTATAGGCAACATTTATTATCAACACAAAAGCAAATGTACTAGGTTAAATTATTATTAGCATACATTTACCTTCAAGCTGTATGTAATGCACGTACGGCATTTGTGGAATGATGTTCTGTTATCTGTCGATGGTGCCATCATCAACTATTTTTTAAATTATTTAAAATATTATTTTTTTACTTTTTATTGAATTTTAACGATCCCCTGTCATCATCTCGTGGCACTTTAAACCTCACTTCATTTACACACTATTGTTATGTAACCAACAAAAAACTATTTATTTGTTAATTGCCACGAGTACGATATTTATCAATGTTTGTTGCGCCTATGCGAGTGAGGCTTACTGTATTCTGTACAGTAAGCATACATACCTACCTTCTGTACATACATACCTGAAATTGAGTACTATTTAATTTTATATTTGTGTTTTGTTAAAGTTTTTAGTGTTCTTTATTAACTTGGTTATTTTGTCACTTTTCCACATTGTTATTATTATTATACATTTTTTCGTTTTAATTCAAGTTAGATTAACGACTGAGCATCCGAACGTCACTTGGTCCTCGCATTGAAAATCAGCGGTACTGCTTATGCATTACCGAAGCATTTAGCTAAATGCGAGGTCCATTGTTGCCGCAGTGATAATTATTTTTAGTGTTTGTGTTTCACTTGTGTTATCTGCTTTGTTTGTATATCTATGTCACTGTCCAACAATAAATTCTTCTTTATTTCTTTCTTTCTTTCTTATGTCTCAGGATGGCGAGCGCAGTGGAATGCCAAGCATTGCTTTGTAATTCCAGGCGTTGTTTGGTTTTGCTATTGTTCATGAGCAGTCGTATCGCTTACCATAGGGCGAACGGCATGCTCATCTCGCCATTCACTGCAATAAAAAAACCTACCTCAATTGGCTATTGTTTTGCCTTCACGCTTCCGATTTCGTTTCTCTAATTTTTGTTTGTGAAGTTGGCTTCTGTGAAACGTTTTATTGGCTGATCGAGGCTTTGTCTTTACAGTTATTATGGCGTTACTTACGCGCGATATTTCGCGTGATACTTGCGTTATTGGTTGTATGCGACATATTTAATCGTGACGTATCCGGCTCGAAGGACCAATTTTTTTGGATGCGAAGATAATGCAAGACTTTTAAAACCGTTATTTACTTACAAGAAGCTATTACATAATCAATTTAATATATTATGTATGTCTTAACACTCTGGGAGATCGGTGTGGACTTCTTCAAGTAACACCGCAGAGTGCAGACCCCGCACGGTTCCTTCGTGGCGCTTCCGGATCCCGGTTTTGAATGGTCGGTTTGTTTTGCTTCGTCATTTACAGTAATATGTTTATTTAAAGAGTTTCCGCTGCATTTTCGCATCTGTGTTGTGTGCCAATGGATGAATTTACATGAACGAACGTACTAAAAATTGGTTGAGATGAATGAATCAAAAAACACAGTTTGATCTTTTGTTATGTACATAAAATAAATCGAATTTCGAATTTCTTATTAAATCGATATAACCTATATAATATTTATTACGAAATATAGTGCTTTTTATTACAATTGTGGAAAGGACGCGTCTGATTATATGTTGGTATTATCGGGTGCAATAAATATCAACGTCGTATACTACAATAACCTTATCTCGTTTATGACATTAGTTACTAGTACTAGGTACTTACAATTTCCTCTCAAGTCCAGTTTGATACACATTTTAGGTGTGAACTTATTAATTAACGAAGTATATGTTTTTAAAAATGCAAACAGGAAGCGTAAAACTTTTTTATGATGGGTGTATGAAGTGTATATACTACTAAAGCGAAGTTGGTACCTTTATTATGAATGATCGTTAACACCTTACTTAAGATATGAATGTGTGTAAATGTTAGGTACTAAATACAGTTGCGTTATAACTTAAGTGCATGGTAGCGTACATTTGGCATTGACGCGCATTCGACACATCGAAGGGTATTCTCACACCTTGATACACCTCTCTTGTCTCGGATTTATCCGTATTGCTATTTACCACGCACTCAAACAGCGAAGCACCAAAACGCGTGGAATCGAGCATACTATTTATCTTTACAAGTCTAAATCTTTACAAATTTTTTATGAGACTTGAATCCCGACAATCCTTAACTAGCGTGGCGGATAGCCTGAGGCGTTTCAATCTTTCTCCATTAAAGTAGGGTCCCTTACTACGCAGTACACATAATACTTGGGTTATAGTATTAGACATTGCAAACAAAATCAATGCTAATATACCTAGACACGAGGGAAATCAATCAGGCAAACTAGGGTAACAAACAGGAATTGTCAACTCCAGTCCATATTTTCAGTTACAAACGTTTTCACGATATCCATTCTAGTTTAATACCTTAATTACAACAAGAATTCCCCATAGCGAAGATTCTAAGTGGGCTCTACTTTGTACAAGATTAAAGAGGCGAGTTTTATCTATGTGTATTTTACACAAAAAAAATACAAATAGAATTTATAAATTGGAAGTAGAATAATTCGTTTGTTTTTAATACTTTTCCTATATTCGCTGCATCACGCGATAATTAGTGTCGGTTAGATGCCTAGTCCACGATATCCGGTGTTTATGAACGTTTTATTGTAATGTATACTCGTATATGGTCTTGATCACTTTTTTTTTGATATTGTATTTAACAATTTCAAAAATTTAAAACGAATAATTTTGCGTTTGAAGGTGGAAAATCTCCTTAACGTATGTTCTCAATATAATTAAGTAGTTTTAATCAATACAATTATAAGTTTTGAATTCAATGCTGTGAAATGTACATACAATTAAATAAAAAACAACTATAATTGAGGGTTTTATTTCATTCCAGAATTATGCATAGGTAACTAGCTCAGCTATCACAGAGTAAGCAACGAATTTGTCTTAAGCTACAAACACAAATTATGTATTTGAAATAAATAGACATAACAGTTATTGACGTTATTTACTTTTATTATTAAAAGTTAATATTAGAAACAATTCTTAGTACGGGATGTATCATACTGACCTATTATAACTTACTTTTGCCTAATTAATAATATTTCAAAAGGCAATTTACACATTTTAGTAATAGCATCAATTATGACAACATTCATGATTCTTGATATTAAACAATTAAGGCACTAGATAAAACGCTCGTCTACATTAGCTCGTACATGAAATTGTTGAGATTTGTCGTTGCCATCATTTCATTTATAAGTACAAAATACAGATTCTTTATTCTAATTACCTAAGCAAGAGTTAATACAAGCACAGCACATTTTAAGGTACAACAAAAACGGTGGTGGAACATATATTTTCTTGGTATGACATACATCCGGGAACGTTCTTAAAGTCTTTCAAATACAATAGAATATATTAATGTAATTTTGCAAAAAGCCTTTAACAGCGATGGTGAAATAAGTAGTCTTCATTATTTTATTGTCTTACATTTATCAAACGACGGATGGCTCATTCCGGTGCGTACGGGAGTTGCAAACCGATGGTCGCGGGTTCAAACTCAGGGCCTGTAGATACCACTAATCTTTTGAAGTCATAAGTGCATTCAGAGTTAATTATCGTTTGTTGTTATGATAAAACACTGCGAGACAACTGATACTCGTGTATCTGGATATTTTCCACAATAATTCGAAGCTAAGTGAAGTCACCAATACGATTATTAAGCCAGGGCAATAGACAAAGACAGCTCTTGAAAGAGTACATGTTAGGCAGTTATTGGTTTTTTATATATCTTCATCTATACATATAAATAAAATTGAAGTGTCTGTTTTAAAAGGGAAAATAAAAAAAAATGTCCAACTACATATCGTTATATACACGATACCTGTGCCGAAAATGATCTTTAATTTTTTTTGTCTCTCTGTCTGTCTGTTTGTTTCGGCTAATCTCTTAAACGGCTGGACCGATTTTGACGGGACTTTCACTGAAAGATAGCTATTTTTTGCGGGAGTAACATAGGCTACTTTAATTTTGAAAAACAAATTAGGGTTCCGCAGAAAAAAAAACCCTTTAATTTTGAGGTTGTTTTTTTTTAAATATGGTATTATGACACGCGGGTGGATGAGCTCATTATGTTTCTTTGATTTATTTGGTCTAAAATATTCTAAAAATGTCAGGTAGCTGATATAATAAGGAGTAACTTAGGCTACATTTATTTTAGAAAAATTCTTTTATTTAAATTCCACGCGGACGAAGTCGCGGGCACAGCTGGTATATATATGTATATATATATATATACCAGCTGTGCCCGCATTGTGTGTGTATATATATATATATATATATATGTATGTATATATATATATATATATACATATATATATATATATATATATATGTATATATATATATATATATATATATATATATATATATTAATTATCCTTGTCAAGATCGGACCTGCAAACTCCAATTTAGAAAACGAGCAGGCAAACATGATTCGAATAAGGTATAGCTAAAATCAATTAAATAATAGATAACAACTTACGTGACATCTAATCTCATATAGATAGGTGTGTAACGTGGGGCCGCAGGTTCAAACCCCGCACCGAGATAAATATTTATGTGATCCATACATATTTATATATACAGTGGACCCCCGGTAGTCCGACAAAAATTTTGCAGGGCAGTGTCGGACTATCGAATTTGTCGGATTATAGAGTACTGCCTAAGACCCCCTATAGTCCGGTTTTTTTTTACAAAAGTGTACCTTGTAATCCGACTAATTACAGACTCACTGATAAGATTCTTTAAATGAATTATATATATGTACTCTGAATTACAAATCATGCTTCATTATGTATATCAAATTTAGTAAATGTAGCACCGCTATCCTCTCGCATGTAGTCAATTCCAACCTAAGCAATCAGAATCAAAACGCGTTGAGCACAATAATGATGATGCGTACAAGTTGTAACTTGTTCAGTCATGTATTAGCGAATATTATCAAAAAATAATATTCAATAATAAATAATAGATCATGTCGGATTATAGGGGGTGCCGGATTAGACAGGGGCCGGATTACCGGGGGTCCACTGTACTGTGTGTTTGTGAGACCGAAAAAGTCTCGTAGTTTCTCAGGTGCCCACGACACAAGACTCAATTTTAAGACCCATTTACATGGAGAGTTTCTCGGAGAGAGAATCGTACCACATTATAGACATAACCGCCAAAGATGGTACATAATCGTAATCTCACAAATGTTTATATGATGCAATTTTTTATATCCTTACGATAATCGTATCTTCGAGGTGAGACGCTCTCCCCGTGTAAATGGGGCTTTAATATGAACTCCGGCCTGTGTGTGACTGTTGGGTATGTTTATTTAAATAGATTAAATATTGTGCCATTAAAATATTGACTCTTTGTTTGAAAAATGCACAACAAAATAAAGGCTGAATATCGTAGCTGACAAACACACATCGATTGCAGAAGCAATGTTACATTATGTTAGGAACATCACTTGATTCATAAGTAGTTGTTTAAGTAAAAAGTATGTTCTATTTCATTTAACAAATTAATTTAATATCTTCACGATTTTCTAGAATTAGATATTGCATTGAGACCTAAACTAAAACTAAAATTACTGCAACTTAATAATCACAAACATTATATTGGTTTATACAATAGAGTGGTGACATACTTCTTCCTGTATCTATGTGTTGCTGATAACACCATGACACCATCTTTAATTGATAATGCGTATAAATGATTTAACATTACATGGTTTGGTTCCGGCAGTAGTGTTGGTTCACACTGAAAAAAGAATAGAAATGTATATAATAGTTTTAGGTTTTTTTCCTTACGTGAGGAGAAATGGGGGTGAAATAAGGTTTTTGGTAGTATCTATCGATTTCTAAGTATGTAAAACATATGGCTAAGTACAGATAATCACGCAGACGAAGTTGCGGGCAAAAGCTAGTTCTTTATAAAATTAAACTTGAATAAATATTCAAACATCATCTGAATACGAATAATAGTTACTTACAGAAAGAGGAGTGTCCTTGTTTAATATGACTTGCAACAGATGTGGCGGTAATATAGGTGGCCCAGTAACCTTCTCCCAAGGCTTTGACTGAGGAATTTCCTGAAATAAACCAATATTCAATATAAGTTAGGATGTTGATAGATATTTAAATATCGACAGATTGATAGATATGGATAGACAAAAGCTATAAATATATTTTTATTTATTGGGTATATACTGAATCAAATTATAAATGAAACTAGAAATTTAAATTACTAAAATACACAACAAAAAAATCATTAAATACTTTTTTGTGGTGATTTTTTTTTTGTATTTGAAAAGTGGATATTTATTACCTGTGAATATTCCGTTTGTGCACTGCTGTGTATACCTTCACTATCCTTTGCAAGTGCTTGAAATACTTCAAAATCAGACATTTTCACTGTCACTAGATTATTTTTTGAGCCAATGCCATTGTCTACCACTTTCTGAAACAAAAAATATTGCCAATAAATTATTATATGATATATTTCATACAAAGTGGCTGCTTAAAATTATACCTCTAATATTGCATAATAATGTTTTATTTTAAATTACATTCTAATTTAAACAAACTACTTAGTGAAATTTTCAATACTGTTTTGAGATCATCTTTCTTGAGCCATAAATTGAAAATATTTTTGATAAGGTAACTCTTAAGATGTTTTTAATAATAATAACAAAAATATGTATTATAAATGTAACAAGAAATTTCTATTTTGAGCTGCAAACATTGGTAGGGATATAATAGTATCAAAAATCTTACAACAGTTGGATCATGTCTCCACTCTCCATCAACAAAATATTTATACTGATGTTCGCCTTCGGGCAAGTCAATTATAGTTACGAAATCACCATGTGATTTCACCATTGGAATTGTTTTCCAATCAGTAAAAGTTCCGCTGATATAAACCTGTAAAGAGAGTATAACATTTATCAAGATACACTATGAACAAACAAATATCAAAACATAAACATATCTAGTGACAGAAAATTTTGATTTGGGAATATCACTTATTTTTCTATATACATTAAAGGCTGACTTATAACTGAAGTCTGAAACAGAGCAGGTATAGTTAACATCCATAGCTAACATAGAAAATTGACCTTAATAAACAAAATAATTAATATATCATGTTTATTATTATTAATTCTTTAACTGTTAGCACCAACCCTCTGATCATGCAGCGAAAGTGCAAACTGTTTGCCAAGCCATTTATTATTACAGAAAGCCAGTGATCAGCGAAATCTTGGGTATTATTAAATATCTATAAAATTATAATCTGTAATATACTGATTTTCCATATATAAAAGCTAATAATATTTGTTGTTTAAAAGTTATCATAGTTTTCAATTGAAATTTTATAAAGGAACAGAAAAGAAAGGATGTTGTAAGTCAAAGGATTAAAGAAATTGAATACACTGCCATCTCCTTTTTTCACACATGCATCACATTATCTTAAGTTTATAGTTTTTATAATAAACAGGTTTCTTTAAAGAAACAGAATAAGCTAATTTTTACATAATGTAGTTAACTAATATAAAAATTCTTACAATTCCAAATAAATACTTTAATTCCTAACTGTAATAATTCATTGTTTATAATATTTATATTTGTCATACATAAATTGGCAAGAAAATATTAAAACTCTGGGGCTGAGTATGCTATTTGTTACATTTTCTTGCAATGTTGAGTGTGGTCAGTGAGGAAGTAGGGTATTTTATTACAATGAAAAACAATTATCATCAAAAAGGTACAGTAATATAACAGCTGGACACAATTTAGTAGCCTTTCTGGTAGTAACTGAAAATAAACTCTCTAAATTCAATAAAATACTTGACCCTGTAAGCTTAGTATTACTCAAAACACGCGACTCTATCCGCTCTTTCTAAATAAGCAAGAATGCAAGTTGATCAATGTGAAAAATTTTACTTGGCTATTACCTGTTTCCCACCTCCTTCCCATTTAAACACAGTTGGTAACACTTTAACATCATCCACTATTTTACTTCCCTCAGTTAATGTGTTTGACCTTTCTCGCGGGCCAGAGTATTCGACTTCACGTTCAGGAACAGCTTTCGTGTAGTATGGAGCACCATCTTCAATATTGTTGTCATCTTCCCTAGCATTTCGATCATCATCTATCTTCTTGTCGAATGTAAACGCCTCACCTTCTTTTGCTGGCGAAGAAGGACCATGGTCTTGAGTTTTAGCTACAGTATCTTTGTGCCATTCTTTAGGCTGGTTACTTCCAGCATTACCCATATTAACTTATATTTATAATTCAAAGTATAATTGCAAATTTTTGGCGTCTTTCTAGTTATTTGTATTAAAGAAAACTCAATGAAAAATTATTTAAATAATTTTCGTAGGAAAATGAAAATTCTGTAATTTGAAATGTCACTGTCATTCTATCAAAGTAAACACCTATCACATTAGCAAAAAATATCTGTGTCAACTAGCTCCATCTATTAACTTTACTCTAGACTAAAGATAAAACTTAACGCCCTACTGTTGTGTAATGAAATTTTTCATTTCGATATTTTTCTGAATTACAAGATGAATCGAAACTCAGGGAAAAATAGAAATAAACTGGTCGTCTTGTTTGAAAATCAATTTGGTTAACTTTTATTACAATTAATAATACGTATTAAAGGCTCCTTTGGTCAAAAAGCAGCCAGAAGCCAACTGTGATTTGGACTCTATACTATGGATGTTTACTTTAACAACCTATGTCACAGACCTATGTTAATAGCAAATTAAACAAGGATATAAAAGCATAAAAAATGAACAGTTTATAAGATCCAATAAAGGTCAGAAAATGAATACATCCTGTTTTTTTGTCCGAAACATATAATATTTCAGAAATTTACTCAACGCTACCTACGCCACAGGCCAAGTACATACGCAAATCGCCACCTGGCGGTACGCCTGGCAGCAACTAAATAGGCGGCAACAGAGACGGAAACCACAGACCAAGTAGTACGGGCAAATACGGGTCTATTCAGGGCATGGGTGGATGGGCCAATTTTGTTTTGCGAACAAATTACCTCGGTTAAGGGTACATTAATGGCGGAAAAATATTAATGTAACACCACTCCACCTGACGCGCTGCATGCCAGTCACAGACCAATAAGAGAATGCCAGTCCAATCAAATCTTATTATTTATATGACCAGAACCACACTGCGCACACCCAACGCTACACTTCCACTGCAGTCAGCTCAGTGTTCAGTAATCAAGAATTGCCGGTGAGGTGTATGTGTACACAGTGCACGTCTGGTGACGAAACATCATGCGAATCCATGTGCGAAACATAGAGCCGCGTGGAGTGACAGTAATAAGTTTCCGCCGTACTTGGTCTGTGGATAGACCCTTATATAGGTGTATAGGTCTACCAGAATCTCATGGCATAAAATTTAAAAAAAAAACAATGATTTTTATGTGGCAATACCATCGACGAACAGCTGATTCAAAACTTGAGTTATGTCATTCGATATGAATATTTTAAGATTTCTATCCTTTCTTAGCGAAAAGGTACAAATTAGTTCTACAATCACTAGTGCGACACATTGTTTACAAGGTTCATCGCTAGATCCGTGAATAATTTGGTCAAATTTAAACAAAATCGTCGATTTTAAAATCGACGTCGTTTTAACAAGTAAGTCGGAATTAATAGTTTTGATACTTCATTTTTTTTTGGTTAGTGTTAGATATGTGTATGTGTTTTATCGTATATTGATATCATTTTTTGAAACTAAACAGTAATGCATTAAATACCTATTTACAGGAGTTTCCAGAGATATTAGATAAGGAACGGTTTATTATTATTCCTTTATCTTCATCGTCTTCATTAGAAGATTTACAGGAAAAGTATTTAGAAGTAAGCTCTGACTAAAGTGTTAATGAAATAAAGAAGACTGGAAATAAAATTATACGTTTTTATTATACAATCTTGCATCTTTCGTATTACATTTATCAAATCTAATAATTATTTAAATAAAACCGACTCATAATCAAACTACTTACAATTTGGAAATTGAAAGTTGTTTGATTAAGTGAGAACTAACAAGAAGAGAGAATTGAAACGAAACTGGTGGCTCGGTACCACTATTTTTATCTACGTTTTGAAAGTACCAGCGCTCCATCTATATTATAAATACTCGTAAGACTCGTATGTATGTTATAATTTAAAACTGAAAAAAATCTTATTTGCCTATTTTAATTGGCTATTAATGTAAAAGTACAATTTTGAAGTAATTATAATGTTTAAATAACCTTTATATTTTTACTTAAAATATTATGTAATTTATTTAAAAAGTTGTACTAAAAAAATAATGTCAATTTGAAATAAAAAAAAATTACAATTATTGAAAGTATCAAAATATGTTCATCCAATTACCCCAGTGTTGCAATGCGTAAATTCAAATTTCCCAAAATGCCATGAGATTCTGGTAGACCTATACCCATGGGTGTACCAGAATCTCATGGCATAAAATTAAAAACAAACACAATGATTTTTATGTGGCAATACCAACAGTCAACAGCTGATTCAAAACATAAGTTAGGTATGTCATTCGATGTGAATATTTTAAGATTTCTATTTTTCCTTCACGAAAATATACAAATTAGTTCTACGATCACAAGTTCGACATATTGTTTACAAGGTTTATTACCAGATCCGTGAATAATTTGGCCAAATTTAAACAAAATCGTCGATTTCAAAATCGATGTCGTTTTAACAAATAAGTTGGATTGAATAGTTTTGATACTTCATTTTTTTGGTTTGTGTTAGATATGTGCATGTGTTTTATCGTATAAACTTTGATATCATTTTTTATACTAAACAGTAATGCATTAAATAACTATTTATAGGAGTTTTCAGAGATTTTAGATAAGGAACGGTTTATTATTATTCCTTTATCTTCATCGTCTTCTTCAAAAGATGTACAGAAAGAGTATGTAGAGGTAAGCTCTGACTAAAGAGTTAATTAAATAAAGAAGACTGACAATAAAATTATACGTTTTTTATTTTACAATCTTGCATCTTTCGTATAATATTTATTTTAATTTATTTATTATATTTAAGACAAAATAACAAAAAAATGACATTTAGTCTCACAAAACCAATAGGGAATATGCACGCCATTTTTTTATATTTTTAATCGATTCTGTATGTCATTACATTACCGGAAAAAAATATAAGGCTTTAAAAATATCAGTCAAAAAAGTACAAAAAAATTATAAAAACTGCTATGAGTTTCGAAGCATTTAAACGCCATTATGGCGCGTCCTCGCTGTGACGTCAGAGTCTACTATGTCAGCAACGTAGTATTTGGATGAAGCTTCTTTTATTCATTGCTACATAACTGTATTTCGTCACAAAATAATCAATTTTTTTTAATAATACAACGAAAACACAAAATAACTCTTAAACAAACGTAAAACAATACACCTAACAAGCTAAAACTTCATAAGATAGTGTACTCTGTCGTCACTTCCCTTTTCAAACGTTTCGAAAAAATTGCGCGGCAATTTTGAAATGTCATTTTTTAAGTATTTTTTTTACCGATTTAGAGTCGATGAATTTAAAAAAATATCTTATTTATATATTTCTATATCAATAAAGATTACAACAAAAAATATTTGACTTATTTTGGAGTCTCGTGCATATTCCCTATTACTTGGTTTGACTGTGAGTACATGGTAGTGTTTTACATACTTAATATATAGCGAGTTGCGAGTGCCTAATTATAAGGTTGATAGAAAATATTTTTTGATAGTTTCAATATTGGATTTTTTTTGTTAATCGTTGCCGCGATTTCGGAAGGGAGACCGTTTATAGGTCTACCAGAATCTCATGGCATTTTGGGAAATTTGAATTTACGCATTGTAACACTGGGGTAATTGGATGAACATATTTTGATACTTTCAATAATTGTAATTATTTTTTATTTCAAATTGACATTATTTTTTTAGTACAACTTTTTAAATAAATTACACAATGTTTTAAGTAAAAAAATAAAGGTTATTTAAACATTATAATTACTTCAAAATTGTACTTTTAGATTAATAGCCAATTAAAATAGGCAAATAAGATTTTTTTCAGTTTTAAATTATAACATACATATGAGTCTTACGAGTATTTATAATATATTATAGATGGAGCGCTGATACTTTCAAAACGTAATAATAAAAAAAAAATAGTGGTACCGAGCCACCAGTTTCGTTTTAATTCTGTCTTCTTGTTAGTTCTCACTTAATCAAACAACTTTCAATTTCCAAATTGTAAGTAGTTTGGTTATGAGTCGGTTTTATTTAAATAATTATTAGATTCGATATATGTAATACGAAAGATGCAAGATTGTATAATAAAAACGTATAATTTTATTTCCAGTCTTCTTTATTTCATTAACACTTTGGTCAGAGCTCACTTCTAAATACTTTTCCTGTAAATCTTCTAATGAAGACGATGAAGATAAAGGAATAATAATAAACCGTTCCTTATCTAATATCTCTGGAAACTCCTGTAAATAGGTATTTAATGCATTACTGTTTAGTTTCAAAAAATGATATCAATATACGATAAAACACATACACATATCTAACACTAACCAAAAAAAATGAAGTATCAAAACTATTCACTCCGACTTACTTGTTAAAACGACGTCGATTTTAAAATCGACGATTTTGTTTAAATTTGACCAAATTATTCACGGATCTAGCGATAAACCTTGTAAACAATGTGTCGCACTTGTGATTGTAGAACTAATTGGTACCTTTTCCCTAAGAAAGGATAGAAATCTTAAAATATTCACATCGAATGACATAACTCAAGTTTTAATCAGCTGTTCGTCGATAGTATTGCCACATAAAAATCATTGTTTTTTTTTTTAATTTTATGCCATGAGATTCTGCTAGACCTATACCAAGTACGGTAATCGCTTACGTAGTGTCCTGTCTCCGTAGTAATTGTGGATCCTTGGTACAAGGTATTTCCCTGCCGATACCGCTCGGGTTGGCTTATTGTGTTGCAGCGGTACCAACAGCTCCCCACAGCTATGGTTATTGGTAATCAACTGAAGCTTGTGTTTTAATTTGGCCGGTAGTATATTGCATATTTTAAATAAATTATAATAGTTTTCTTTACATTTATTTTTGGTTTTATTGGTTACGAGTAGTTTTAAAAATCTGATTTGTAATGATTCTATTTTGTTTATGTATGATTTAAATGTTAGACCACAGCTGTCGAGAGCATATGACACCACTGATTCCACTAATGACATATACATACATTTGAGTACCTTAAGAGGCACTTTATATCTTAAATGATAATATTTGCCCAGTAAAATTCTCAATTTGCTGCAAACAAAATGGACATGATGGGACCAAGAAAAGAATTCATCCACCTTTACACCTAAATACTCTCACAGTTACATTTTGTTAGCTTATGAAAACAATCAAATGTGTGGGTTATGACAGAACATGACGATATCGAGATATTACAGTGCGGTGACCTAATTATTAACATTTTTGTCTTCTGAGCATTGAGTAATATTCCATTGTCGTGAGACCATTTTGGACCATTTTGGAATCTAATAATTATTTAAATAAAACCGACTCATAAGTACACTACTTCCAATTTAGAAATTGAAAGTTGTTAATGATATGATTAAGTGAGAACTAATAAGAAGAGAGAATTAAAACGAAACTGGTGGCTCGGTACCACCATTTTTATCTACGTTTTGGAAATACCAGCGCTCCCTCTATATTATAAATACTAGTAAGGTACGTATGTATATTATAATTTAAAACTGAACAAATCTTATTTACCTATTTTAATTGTCTATTAATCTAAAAGTACAATTTTGAGGTCATTTTAATGTTTAAATAACCTATATATCTATACTTAAAACATTATGTACTTTATTTAGAAAGTTGTACTAAAAAAAATCATGTCAATTTGAAACAATAATTAATTACAATTATTGAAAGTATCAAAATATGTTCATCCAATTACCCCAGTGTTGCAATGCGTAAATTCAAATTTCCCAAAATGCCATGAGATTCTGGTAGACCTATAGCACTGAACAAATATGCACTGTGTAGTGTGCAGTCTTTATTTTTCGCTTTGGCAACACAATACTTTGATTGTCAGTTTATGTATGTCAAGAAGGTCAAGAACGTCAAAGACATTCTGATGGAATCGCATTGTACAGATTCATTCAATATTCATAAATATCAGTGCATAGCACATAAACGATTGGCTACTGCTCCGGTGTACTGATATTTATTCGGGTCGATGTGGTACATGTGATAATAGCCTATGGAATATTTATTCTAGTATAAATAATTTTTAATAAAATATGAATGATGAAAAGCAGCCACTCCTCACTGGACCAAACAGTCCTGATTATATCGAGGCGCAAACCGTTGAATTAGTCACTGGACCTGCAGTAACACCGGATGAAAAACCTAAAAGCGAATATCACCCAGCTTCCGAAAGATGTTTGGAACACCCGACGTCGAATTTCGATACTTTGATTCACCTCCTTAAAGGCAACATTGGTACCGGCATACTGGCTATGCCCGACGCATTTAAAAATGCTGGTTTAATTTTTGGTGAGTATACACTACCACAATTCATTATAAACTCATTTTTACCATAATTAGCACTATCTCTTTGTATGTATTTCAAGTAAGTAAAGAACAATGTGTCAGTTTACATAGCCAATTAATTTTTTCAATCAATACATTGTGAAAGTGTGATGTCATACATTCACACTCCAACAAGTTAAGATATTGATCTGCAATAGTGATGTCCTACTTATTATTTGAAGTGCTGCACATTATATGAGCTATCTGTGTATTCCCTCAAGTACTGAATTCAATTATCAATACTTTTGTTTACAAACTTTTAGATATGTATAAATCTCATTGATAAATATTTTCAGTTATCACCATATTGGAGTTTATTTTGCAATTACAGATGTTACATTGTGTAATAAATTGAAACAATTGCTTTACTATCAGTAGATGATGTTGTAATTGTATTTGTAGGTGTATTTTGTACATTGGTCATGGGGGCTATCTGCACACATTGCATGCATGTTCTGGTCCACTGTTCTCATGAGCTATGCATCAGGAGTCAAAAGCCTGCATTGAGTTTCTCAGAAGTAGTTGAGGACTCAATTGCTTCTGGACCTATAACTTTCCGACCATTTGCAAAGAAAATGAAGTAAGTAGTATTGAACTGCATTAATTTATTTTATTGGTGCTGAAAGTATAGTTTAATCATGGTATGACAATTAATATTGGTACATATTTACAAAAATATTTTGATATATAAACAATTTGATTTCTCAAACAATGCAATGAATAATGATTTTTTTGTTTTTTTTAATCCATAAAATACACACATATAACAAACTTTCCACTTTTTAATCCAAACACATTTAGATATAATGAACACCTACACCACATGCAAACAAATAAAATTTCCCCTTCATAATATTAGTTATTTGTTGGTAGGTTCACTGATAACATTAATTAAATATTTGTGTATATCATAAGTTATGTGTCACAATGAGAACACAATTTTATTCTTATAAAATTCATATTGCTTTATGTACAATCATTAAAATGTGTAACAAGTTAAAAATAAATAAAATTTATTTATTTTTTAATAAAATTATCATCATTATTTTATGACTGAAATAGTCAATTAGTACATTTTGATCAATCTGGTTGTTTTTTTTTTCATTAAAATATTATGCTAAGCCTAACATAAGAATATAAATTATATAAAAAATATGTTTCGCATGTTTTTTATGTAGCATTTAGCATGAAAGTTAAATTAATTCTTGAAAATATTCAGCTTGAGTCCATGCCATTTAATAAAATTATGAATTACTGCTATTAAAAGTATTAAGTAATTTTTATATTTTACTATCTTAAATAATAAATTGATAAATAAAGAAAATATTTTGCTAATTATTATAAACTAATTACATAATATTTATTTTTTATGAATAGATCTAATAATGTAACTTATGTATGTATATGTTCATTGTTTCAGGGCTATTGTTAATGTATTTCTGGTCATAACACAATTGGGATTTTGCTGTGTATACTTTTTATTTGTTGCTACTAATCTTCAAGACACATTGCGTTTATTTCATATAAATTTGAGTGTACATGTGTATCTGGTGTTATTGTTCCCACCAATTTTAGCTTTGTCTATGGTAAAAAATTTGAAATATCTGACTCCAGTGTCTCTAATTGCTTCTATAATGACCGCTTGGGGCCTTGTGATAACATTTTACTACATTCTACAAGATTTGCCACGTACCAACTCAGTGAAAGCCATTGCCAGTTGGCACCAACTACCTTTGTATTTTGGCACAGCTATATATGCATTTGAAGGCATAGGAGTGGTAAGTTTAGTCCCAAGTAAACTTTTTATTTTACATCAATAAAAGATTTTATAAGATTGTTATTTTAGTACAAACAATATTACTACCTACTATAAATTGCTCACCACACAAATGGATTACTATTATTTGCTGGAATGAGGTCATGACTTATAGAGATGTAATGAGATGTAATAGTATCTCCAACTTTGCCCTAGTTTAGTTCTATTGTGTGTATCGAATGTTATTAGATATTATTAATTAGTCTGTTATTTTGAGGTCATTGTCTGTTATTTTATTTCCAGGTATTACCATTAGAAAATAATATGAAAACGCCTGAGGACTTTGGAGGGTGGACAGGTGTTCTTAATACTGGTATGGTAATTGTAGGAGCATTGTATACAGCAGTCGGATTTTTCGGATATTTGAAATATGGGAATCATGTTCAAGGAAGCATCACTCTCAATTTACCAAATACCTGGTGGGTTTAAAATTACTGTTTAAAAACTAGTTGTATTTTTTTTTACAGTATTTACTAGTTAGTAATGTAGGTATAAGAAGAACTTTATTCCTCATAAAGAGTTACATACATAATACTTTAACTTAGTTATTAATTGGAAATGTCTATTAATAAAAGAAACTGGAATGGAAAATAAAACTGTTATTCTTGCAGGCTGGCTCAAAGTGTACGAGCTGTAATGGCAGCAGCTATTTTTCTATCGTATGGTTTACAATTCTATGTGCCAATGAACATTGTCTGGCCCTATGTGAAATCGAAATTGACATCGGAAAAAGCATTGAAACACGGCGAAGCAGCGACAAGATTCGTACTTATCTCGACTACATGTAAGTATATACTGGTTTTGTTATTTTCCGAACAATAGATAGATAATAAATGTATGAATAACATTTGATATTCGCACATAATTGATATAGGTATACCTTAATATTTAACGTGTCTGGCCCGTAGGTTATCATATTTATACAAAATGATAGTGAAATGCAAAATGGGGCTACATTTCACTATCTAGTATAGAATTTGAACTCATGTTTGCTTATAATGATAAATAATTCATCACATTGTTTTCGGCACTGAGCAACAAATTATTATTTATTGATGACAAAAACAACTATACAGTTCACCTAGAATTATTTAATATTATATTTCATCAACCCCTAGGGCCTTTTAACAAGGACCAATTACTTATTATGATAATTAATATATATTTGTATATCATTTACAGTGCACATGCTATATGTTAACAATTTATTTTTACTTTTTTAAATATATAAAGCTATGTATTTATGACGATATCATTAAGGTTTTTATATCAGCTATATCAATATACGAGCGGCCCATTCGCTCCATTCAGTGACGTCATCTATCGCTATTACGCCATACATATAGTCGGGGAATTCACTAACATTCTCCGCCCTATTTGGCGCCCATTTCTGTGATGCTTATAAATGAGATTTGTGTGTGTTTATTTTACAGCATGCCACTCAGTAACACTTAAATACTAGCTTAACATTTCAACGTTCATTCCACTTAATTAACACCAATTTTTAAATAAATTCCCAAAGCCATTTTTCATATCTACTTAACCCTAAAGTCCTAAAAAGTACTAAAAATCATCGGGATAGTTTCAGTCAATTAGTTGTAAAAATATAAACAGAGATTATTTCGCATTTGTCAATAATTTCCCCTCTATTATACTTCATAAATAATACCATCTCGTTGTAATTAAAATTAGAATTAAGTATTATGCGGAGTACCCACGAATGGACATGCTCGATAAACTTGCTCGATTCTGAGCAAGTACGAACTTATGTACTAAAGATTAGACGTATTTACGATACCAGGTTTTAAAACCAGGTTTTCACTTCGAAGTACGGCGCCCTGGTACGAGCATAAAATACTTACAAGTATGAAAGTATTGCCATACGTCGATGCGCAGAGAGCTCTGGGAACTACACTTGAAAATACTTGCATAGGAAAACGATCCCTAACTTTATACAAATAGGAACCACAATCGTATCTGTCAATAACAAATACTTTGAACTTCAAAGTATTTTTTATTCATACTATTTTGCTCATTATATATCATAGAATAAGGGTTAAATTCATAAGCAAGTATTTTCAAATTTAAACGCCGCTATACGTTGCGCTCGTTGCGCCAAGAACTTGGAACACCATACATAAAAATACTTCCATAGAATTACTATCCGTAACTGGTTTTGAACCCTAATATTGTTACGTACTCGTACTTAGAAGCCCTGGTACTTAATTCTGCAAGTATATCTCATCCCTAATGTACCATGCAAGTCTCAACGCAAAAGCTCGAAGCCAAACAAAATGTTCGATTCGAGCAAAATTCTCTCGAAAAGTTTCAATGCACACTAAACATGTTCTTCGAGCAAGTATTTACGTGTAGACGCAGGGTCGAGCATGTTTGTAGATGCTCGGATGAAACATGCTCGTCGAGCATGTACGTGCGTGTGTACTCATCATTAACTGACAAAGCAGTCAGCAAAGTAATGCACCTGGACATCGCCAGTGCAGTTTAAACCAAATAGAATATTCACAGGTAAAGGATCGGTCATAAACCGTAAAATTCAGGCGCATCGTAGTCGTGATACGTTCTAGTTCTACAAAGCGTTGTTCGATGTTTAGATTGTAAGACAGAAGCAATGTTCTAATTTTGAGGCAAAAGTGGATAAAATTAAAAAATATACAGGTTATATCAAGACTGCTCACGAAAACTAAGTACTACTTATGGTAGTTTTAGTGACTTCAGATATAATGCAACTAAACATTTCGCAAACAAACGCGACATTTTTTTTTTTGTATTTTATTCAATACTAGCTTTTGCCCGCAACTTTGTATGTGTGATTAACTGTATTAGTTTAAGCGACTTCAGACACAATGCAACAGAAAAAGTTGGAAAAATAGCGACAATATTATATATTATATTTTTTTTATATTGTCGTATTTGGGTGGTAAATACATTTTTTCGTAGAATATTAATAGTGTAAAGTGTATACCCTAAAAACTATGGATTTACCACCCAAAAATGACGATATTTAAAAAATGGTAAAACAAAATTGTCGCGTTTCTTAGCAAAATTTTTAGTTGCATTGTGTTTGTAGTCGCTAAAACTACCACCCGGTTTCGTTTTCGGTAGCAGTCTTGAGATACCCGGTATATCGTACTGACGATTGTAGAGGAGGCCCGTGTCCTGCAGTGGGACGTATATGGGCTGAAACAGAATACGGCATATTTGAATTAGGTTTGCTTTTATACTCAATTTCTCATACAGTTGAAGTTTTCTTAAATTGCAAACCAAAGAAACCGGACCAAAGACTTCAACATAAAAAAAAACAAAAACAAAACAAACGCCGATAAGTCGCTTTCAACTAAGCAATTCAACTAATGCCAATCACATTTTGTGTAAATTCACAGCTGATTGTTTTTAACCTTATTATGATGACACGTAATGTTATACAGTGTTGGATAACAAAGGGCATCTGCCAGCTAATGACGTCATTCTGTTCACAGTTTTGGCTGCAGCGTTAATTCCCAACCTAAGCGGGATTATTTCACTCGTCGGTGCATTTAGCAGCTCTGCTTTGGCTCTCATTTTTCCACCGATTATAGAAATCATGACCTTTTGGCCGGACCAACTTGGAAAACATGATTGGAAACTTTGGAAAGACATCGTTATAGTAATTTTCGGTATTACGGGTTTTGTATTTGGTACTTACACTAGTATAGAAAATATTTTTGTTCACGCATAAATGTATTTGACGATTTCGTATTTATGTACCAAAGATTAAAATATATTATTTATTGCAACAAAAACCATGACAATAATTTATACAGTCAGTGTCTGTAAATCATGCTTTTTAGAACCTTATTGTCTATAAATATGTTATAAGCTATGGGTGAGCTTTTAGTATTAATTATAAAAAAATATATTACTGTTTATCTGTAATCGAGTACCTGCAAAAAATAATATCATTCCTAAATAATTAGATCTAATGTCAAAGTGGTATAATTTTATATTCCAATTTTATTATACATTTGTATTGACTTATTGTGATTCCTAGATTTATTTTTTTATTTTATTCGATGACTAATTAGCAAAATGGTTTATTTTATTAATTAACTAAGCACAAAAACTAGTGAAGTTTTTTTAAAATTTTGCATATTGTTTTGTATCTTTGAAAGTCATTATTTTCATCACATATTATTTTAGTGTTTTATTATGTGATACTTTCTTGTATTTGTGACTTTATGTATGAGAAATGAGTAATTTATTTACATATTGTGTTCAATTTTTAAACTACAGACACCACATGCAAAGGCTTTAAGGAATAGAAGCATAAAAAATATACTTTGTGTATGTAAACTATTTAATGAAATATTTCTCCTTGTTGTAGTTGTGTGATAATATAGAACACGAAAATCACATAAGAAAACATATTTTGTTTGACAACAGTTAGTGATGAATAATTTCATATATACAGGTGAATTTACAGTAAAATATAGGAAAGAGGTAATTTCAGCAAAATACAAATTTTTCTTGCATTGCTAATTGATAAATTCACCTTGTATTCATATGTAAGTATTAAAATTATAAAGCATAAAATAATTCCAAAGCATTTCATTGTAATGTTTTAACATTCCAAGTGAAATATGTACTACTCCTTTTGGTAGCTATTGTTTATTTCTTAGATATTTTTGTTGTTGCACCAGGCGAAGCCTTACCTTATATTGTTATGAATGTGATTTCAGATTGATACTTGAAATTATCCCAAAAAGTATGATTAGCCAATGTTATGTGTTTTGTGATTGTTTGAACATAGCTTATAAAGCAAATGTGTTAATTCCATTAATTTGACAATGTATTGCATTCTTTATATAATAATGGACTTGAATAGAACTTGTTTATTTGTTGTAAATTCTATTTCAAAATGTAGCCCTGTTCTATATAGGTATTAGGTAATATATTATTTATTACCAAAAATTGTTTTTACTCTTTTATAAAATAAGTAACTGCCCACTCCATTGTTTTATAACTTTAAACAAATAAGAACTTACTTCACCTAATGTATAGTGATCATTGGTGTCCATGAACATTGACATCTCCTGAAGAATCGAAGTTGTGATGCTGATTGTATAATGATGCAGGAAGATGTGAGGCAAATGCAAAACAGTGCTCATGCAATGTCAGTCGTTGTCCGAAACACGGCAGCAAAGTTGTTCTGTATTTACACCAGTTTTCGATGAATCAGTGGTATTGTCACGGTCGAGCTGGACTATACATAACGTATTTAAAAAAAGCAGCAACATATCTCCCAGACTTATTTAAAAATATATCGTTTTAGGATTATATTATTACACTTTAGGAATTTTGAAACGGGCATTTAATGGCAAGTTGTCCCTGCAATGTGAATATCCATATAATTTTTATTACCCAACCACGTTATTTTTTGTTACGTTGTTGAAGTACCAGCGCTCCGTCTATGGTTAAAATATTCTAAGACATAATTAAATAGACATGGCGAAGAGCGCGTAAAGTGCTCCGGCGCACGTAAGTGGTGCGGGCAGTGAAGGGCGGATCTGGATCCGCCCCCGATTCGATTCCCCCCTGGGGGGGAGGTCATGGGGGTCATGACCCCTGGGCTGGGTCCACATTTACATAATTTATTTATTATATTGTTGATAAAATTTATAATCACAATTAAAATGCCGATAAATAAAGTAAAAGAGTGTGTGTGTGTTTACAAATAACGGCTGTAACAAACTTTAAAAAATCATTATTACGAATTCAAGTATTAAAATCGTACCCCCCCCCCCCCCCCCTCGCCCTGGCGTAAAAGAACTATATGCCCCCCCCCCCCCCCCACCCCCCTGGCATAAAAGCTGGTTCCGCCCTTGCGGGCAGTGCTCTAATGCATCTCCAGTGAAGCGTTATTGAACTTAGTGATCGCTCGCAACAATTTTGAAAATGCTTGTATTATGAAAGAAAGCTTCGTAAAAAAGAAAGAGTAATTCTTATCACCATTAAGCCATAATCTATTACAATAAATTTATTTAATATTTATACGGGTATGTGTTTTTAATTCGATTAACTTAGTTATAAAAAAATAATAGTGCTATATAAGTATCAGCACATATACGTTCCACTGCAGGGCACGGGCCTCCTGTACAATCGAGAATACGATTGAGAGTGGTTAGACCATATAGTCCACCGCGCTGGCCTAGTGCGGGTTGGCGGACTTTCATGCCATAGATTTTTTTATAAATCGCTATGGTATGCAAGTTTCCTCACGATGTTTTCCTTCAGCGCTTTAGTGCGTGGTGATTAACAATCAATAAATGTGCTATAATATGATCTCATCTTATACCTACATAATTTTCTAAGAGAGATTTAATTTTATAATTTGATTGCCAAACGGAATATATTTAGAGAGAATAAATTGCTAATCTAATTAAAAATAGTTTTGTCGTATAAAGCACAGAACAATAAACAATATAATATATAAAGTAGGCGTTTTCAATAAAACTTAAAATATCGGAGAAAGGATCCCTCAGAAATCGATGCTCAGATAGTACATTTACACATAATAGAAGACAGTCCCATTAAGCGCCAAGGATTACATTACAAGACTTCATTTATGAAAACTGAGTAAGCGATATTTATGATTATTAATACGCACATATAGAGGTAGCAGATGTAGGCTTTTGCCCTAGGTGCAAAAATCTAAAATAAAAGGTAATAAAACTTTTTTCTCTCTTTATTTAAAATAAGGTCTTTGAGTCGCTCTGCGACTATATCAGACATTATAAAACTTATGAAACCTAAGGTGACTTAAGCCTGCGAGTCCACCGTCTGCGACCTCTTAATCCATTATTCTTTCCATTCGGCTATTAATGAGATGCATGCATTGAATGCATTACAAGAAATTTAGAAATCTAACTTTTCTATACTTTATATTAGAAATATCCCATAGTATACATTCGTATGGATACACTCGTGGAAAGGGACACGGCTGCCTACTCGAAGCTGTACTCTTCGGAACGCTTTAGAATCTCCGACTACGGCGTGAGCATTCCAGTTAGAGTATAAGTTCCTTGGCTAAGACCAATCGGACCAATAACTAAAAGTTCACAATGGCGGTCAAATGACCATCATTTATAATATCGGAGTATGGTTCCCCCATGGGTTCCCCCAGTTATCGATTAAAAAGTTCAAAACGACCATTTCTTTTTATTTTATTTAAATGAATGACGAGACGACCATTCATCGGATGGTAAGCAATAATCGCTCATGTAGCAAACCCAAACAACACCATGATTTTTATACGTTTAAAATGAATAGTTATTTTTGTGATTTCTGGTGTATGAATAAAAGTAAGTATATAAACTATTACAGTTAATCGGTTTTAATACTTTTTAAAATGGAAACCATAGTTGGGTTGCTTTTTTATTTTAGATAACTTTTGGCCCATCTTAAATATATTCCATATTATAATACAAATACAGATATTTCTTTTGTTTGTTTTTATATTTTAAATACGATATGTTATTTCATTATATATATTTAGCAATTCCATTTAATTGTTAACATAACATGAATGTTGTTATCTTAATGACAGATACACTAACGTGTCGTGTATTACGATAAAAATAGATGCAAATAAATATATCGAATTAACTTATATTATATCATGGAATGGGTCATAGTTACCCTAGATAAGTGTGTCATAGAAGTTAAAAAGATAACAGTGCATTGCATTTCCGAACGGAATTTATAAGAACGTGACATTATGGTAAAATGTCATTCACCGACAACAATTAAAAAATGTCGGAATCGTGTCAAGACGGTAATTGTCACGGAAATAATGAATTTGGACCTGAAGAATCGCCCACCAAACTTATCGTCAATTACATTCCCGAAGTCATGACCCAGGACATGATGTTCTCGCTATTTTCGACAATGGGTAAATTGGAAAGTTGTAAACTAATAGCGAACCGAGGCTATGGGTTCGTCGAGTACACACGTCCCGAGGATGCAGTAAAGGCCCGCAAGGCTTTCAACGGTCTTCTGATGCAAAACAAGACGTTAAAAGTGTCGCACGCGCTGTTAAATCCAGAATCAAAACCTCCGTCGAAACCAGAAGCAGACTGGAATCTCTACATATGTAACCTGCCTAACGAATTGACCTTGCAAGATTTACATGGACTTTTTGCACAATTCGGTAAAATAGTTAATTCCCGTATAGCTGCGGGCATCGCCTTCGTGTTATATGAGCATCAATACGAAGCGGAAAGAGCTATACAAAATATAAATGGCACAACACCGCCTGGCTTTTTACACCCTTTAACAGTTAAGTATGCTAATAAAAGTAATCCTAATAAGCATAAAAATAATAATAATAACTTTTCTAAGAATCCATTAGTGAGGCCTTATCATTGGATCAATCACATAAGTGGTATTGGTGATCACAACTCACCAAGCACATGGTCTATTTATATTTATAATATTGCCCCAGAAGTAGAAGAGTTAACTCTGTGGCAGTTATTCGGTCCATATGGTGCTATTGTATCGGTTAAGATAATCAAAGATCATCAAACGAATAAAAGTAAAGGATTTGGATTTGTGACTATGAGAAATTATGATCAGGCAGCTATGGCGATACAGGCATTAAACGGATATGTGGTACATGGTCAACCTCTGTCTGTTAGTTTTAAGACCCAAAAGAGATAATGCTGAAACAAGACTTATATTAAAATATCAATACAGTAATAAAGAAATAGACAAGGAAACCTTATGATCGGCATCATCGGAAACATGTACCACATCGAATAGTTCCAAACTTACTCCCATATATGCCTTAACCATGTGTGAAGTCAGTTGACACTTGTTGAAAATTATTATATTACTTTGAGCTATCGACATTGTTAAGTTTGTTTATGAATAATAATTTATTCAGTTTGCTCGTTAAATGTTTCAAGTTTACTAGAAGTTAAAGATTTGTATTGAATATGATTGTTGTTTGGAAGTTCAACGTCAGTTGTGAGCTGTATGCTTTCATTATTTTTATCTATTATTTAAGTATAATAAACCATTTTAAAAAGTGCTTTTACAAGATCTTACTAATTGATAAGCCACATTGAGATGTTTAATCAGCTACTAGTTTTAGTTGTACACTTTTTATAACATGATGTCTATTTAGGTAGTGAAAACGAAATCTAGATTATATCATATTTATACATTTAGTATAAAAATTTGCTGAATTAAAGTTCATTTTCACAATTTTAATATGTTTTTGATTGATTTGAAATATATTTAATTGCCAGCAGTCTAACCCTATTTATATGAATGAATTGTTTGTATTGATGTCAAGATGTGTATGTAATATTTTCTGTGTACACAAACACCCCAGTCACCACACCCACATGAAGTGAATATAACACATTTTATAGAGATGGTGCATGAAGTGTCTTCCTCATATCAAAAATCTATTGTTACAACAAGATAGACTTAATTGTGTACTTGTCATCAAGCTATTAGTATAATAATTAGTTTAATAATTTTACATGTTTTGTATTACTCATTAAATTATAAACAATTAATCTATTGAATGTATATGTTTTACTGTATATTATACACTTTAAAAATATATTAATTTTACACTTATTTGAAAAGGATCTTTTAAATAATTATTTGGAATATTTCAGTCAAAATTAAAATGCAAAAATATAATTATTGTTGAGCAGACAAGAATCACACCCAACCAATTTAGTACTAAAGGTTCTTTATATCAGTGTAAATCAAATATTTAGAAGATAACACTCTCTTTTAAAAGGACCAATAGTTATAAAAAAAAGGTCATTTTATATTGTGCTAAAATTAATACTTTTTCATATTGTGAAATATGAGTCATATACATTTTTTCTATTAATAAGTAGAGTTGTCATCATTTGTAAATGCTGTTGACCACACCCATATTTGTTTGGGAAAAAATACCATAAAATGTGTTTATATATCTGATTCGTTTTTAAAGCTAAATTGTGCAATATTGTCGGAAAGATATTATAGAATTATTTAAAGTTAGTATGATTCTGCTTAAGATGACTCATATAATTATTACTTCTTAGGTAATTTATCCATCAAGCATCATCAAACTAAATGAATAACACAAATGGCTCCATTTATTTATTATTAAGTAACATACAAATAGCAGTGTAAATGTAAACGCACTGTTGTGTTTCGGCTTGAAGGATATTGTAGCCAGAGTAACTACTGGATATATTGAGACTTAACATCTTATGTCTCAGCGTGGCGAGCGCAGTGTTACGCCAAGCATTGCTTTGTAATTTAAGATGTTTGGTTTTGCTACTGTATATGAGCAGTCGTAACGCTTACCATCAAGCGAAATGTATGCTCGACCATTAATTGTAATAAAAAAAAACATACATTAGACTGCCTCAGTGGCGCAAGTGTGCTACAGTGCAATTACAACGCCGAGGTTTCGGATCCGAATCCTGAGTTGAGCAGTGATAGTGGATTTTTCTATCCATTATTAGCTCAATGTCAGGAATTTATGCCTCATTATGGAAAGGAACACAGAATGCGAAAAGTGGGTGTCCTTGTCCTGTGACTTCTCATTCTGGGAAAAAAGTAAATGAATGTATACAAGTACAATGAACATGAAACTAGAGGTCAACCATCCATATTTTGTTTCCCAGGGTGGGTTTATTTGATATGAGACTAAAATTTTAGAAAAATTTAGTTAACGCCTTGTTTCAATATGTCATCTTGGGTATAACATGATAAGTGGCTATATACGCATATTCTCCTACATCTTCATAAGTTTCCAACAATTAAGTAAGTAGGTGCGTGTTGGAAGAACTTTGAAAAGTGAGTAAAACTATTTGCTTATAAAATAAGTACACCCAAGTCACGTTAATAGGCCTTATCCTACACTAAGATACCTGCAAGTCGTATATCGTGGGTATTAGAAATGACGAGTTACTTTTCGTACTTTACTTCGATCACACATTTGTTTCGGCGCAGCGCAGGTTTTGAACCGCGGCCTTTTATTTCACAACTGCCTAAACAACTGCTAAGCGGGCAGGTAATGGAGAGCGTGATTTGTGATTGACAAACAGCTATCGGCATTTTTAATGTCGTTAGTAGTTTGAGCGTGGTCGCAATCAAAAACTTATTGGATTTAACGCTTTCTATATAAGCTCCAAATCCATGACGTCTTTAAGGGCCACGCCTGGAAGTTCATCACTACAAGTTCTACAGGGCTCCAAGGTTGTCCGCCTTGTATTAGAAATCACGATAAGAATATCCATGATGTGTAGTCACTTTCCTTCACCGTTTTAGTGATTGACTATCAATACACACATGACTCCGAAAAGTCAGAGGTGTGCCCTGGTTTTCGAACCCGCAACCACTGTGAACATATTGGCAGCCGCGTCTGGTCCGTTTACCGACAGGCCACCACGCACTTCATGGTGAAGGAAAACATCGTGAGGAAACCTTCTATACTACATCTATGGGAAACCTGCATACCATAGCGATTTATAAGAATTTGTATGGTATGTAAGTCCGCCAACACGCATTAGGCTAGCGTAGTGGACTACATGGACTAACCACTCTCAGTCAAATTCTCGATTGTAGAGTAGGCCCGCGCCCTGCAGTGGGACGTATATGGACTGATACAGTACAGTACAGTAGTCGCTTAGCGACATCTATTGCTCTGTCAATTATTGCACGGTTCTTAAGCGATACTCCAGTACAACCTTGAGTCTTGAGATTGCCTGGCGGAAAATAGTTTCCGACGACGATGCAGGTGGATTTCTTATTGAGCTTAACCGGACTCTGGACTTATTAAGTCGATCTATTTATTTAAAACGTAAAAGATGTATAATACTGATATGAAAATAACTTACGTAATAATTTTATGCATGTGCCTTAAGCAAGGACTAAATAAATTAAACGACTTGGTATTACATGGATCTCACAACTATTTTCGGTAGAAAAACTGAGCTGCGAGACTTGGTATTTTCTTACAGGATGTTTTTGATGGGTTATATATACCAACAGTACACGAAGATTTACATCTTTATTGACGGATGTCAGTTAAAAACAAAGAATAAAATCACTTTAGTGCATAGACGTAGTATCAACTTTAGTGCAACATTTCGCAATCCCTATTCATAAAAAAATCGTAGCATTCCTGCGTAATCTTTCTCGAATCAAAAGTGTATGTAAAGTGTATCTGACTACGTCTTAAACAAAGCTGGGTTTAGCTATCAGCTTGGCTATCAACGTAATTCCGCCGCAACCCAGATGTAATTATTAGGAGTGACTAAACAAAATATATTGTTAGCATTTTATATTATTCAATGCGTTTCTTAGTCTTAGCTTTCTTTGATAGTGTAGAATTTATCGTGATCTATGCATTACAAATCTTCATCCGGATATGATATATTAAAACCAGTCTATTCCGATTATAAATACAATTGTAAATTTATTCACATATAAAGTAATTTGCATTCTTTATATGTATATTAGGGAAAGAGCATGTGGCCGCCAGACCATCGTCATTTTATAAAATCTGAAAGTTTGTGCATGCCTCTAAGAGAAGCTTCACACGATCAGCAACTGTGATCAGCAATTATGAAGTTTGAATCATATTGGCTTTGAAAGTTATCAACTTCAATGTATCTGACAAGTTGAAAGAACCACCAAAAGTATCTGGCTACCAAGGTTTGATAGTTGCCATGTAATTTACATTAAATTGAGTTTTTATACTACAACGCTGGCAAAATTTCATTTTTTGTTATATATAATAACTTTAAGCTTTTATGAAATGAGGGACTGGCGGCCACGGGCTCTTGGTTTATAATAATCATTAATCGAAGTTTTTTGATATCACTGAATAAGTCTACTTAATTATTTGATTTCTCCTTCTGACTGATGCTGTAGATCAACTTTATCCTACAGATTCATAATCCAATGTACTAATCACGTATGGTGATTAGAGCACGCTTTGGGCAGATATTGACTGAGAATGATGAGGTTAAGAGTTCAATATCCGCATTAACACAAATATTTATGTGATCCACGAAATGCTCGTTTCGGAACTCTTCGTCATTACTTGTTAGATCAAAGGCCGTAGTAAATCTGGATAACTTTTTTACACTAGTATTTAATGTTTATGAATGGAATCATTTGTGCTGTTTCGAATAATTCGTTAGTGTAAGTGTGAGTAATGTTGGATGTTTTTGTTAGGTACATATAAAAGTGGCTAGTTTCCTACTTCTATTATGTGTTATGGTTGATTTTTTAAAATCTGGCAAAATGAAAATGTTTTATCTACTTCATTATTAAATGTAATTAGTCTACGTAGATTAATTAGATAAGTGTTGCCGTAAGTATATAATTTTACACAAATACGTTAAAACCAAATAAGTAGGTATCTGACTAAAGTCGTTATGTATAATATAACGATTGTAATAGGTAAATGACGTCGTTTAAAACGACTTACATTGTTGTTACTTTACGGCGTGGCGCAGTAATAAGTTACCACTTATGGTTTTAATGAGAAAATTAGTCCGCCACATCTTTACCGCATCATAGTACAGTTCTTGACTTCAGCACAATACAACACATTGTTTTAGTGTCCAAATGTTCTTCTTTTCCTAAACGTGAAATAAATACCTCCTTTTTGTGCACCTAAGACTATAAAGCTTACAACACAACGAAACGTCAGGTTTGTAGTATTATTTACGTAGGTATATTATTTCCAATGAAAAAGCATTGCATGTTTTATATGTTAGTTACATACTCTCGAAATAGATATCGTCACACAGAAAATGTTTTAGAAGACTTAAAACATAGCCAGAGTTGTTACGAAAACATTTGCTTGCAAGCGATTTAACGTAATGTTAGGAACCTTTGTGTTAGAACTCCTATCTTTATTTTGTCTAGGCATTGGAAATCAAGGCAACAAGCTAACATATTGGAGGCGCAATTTTTCTGGTTGAAACGAAATAATTCTGTTTTAATAATATATATCAAATTCTAATTTAGGTATCCGATTAAATGAGTTCGTAGGATGTAGCCAACATTGGGTTGAGTAGGAAGTCTGTCCGGTGGATTACCTACGTAAACTGCCCACTGTGATGTATGAAAATAATAACTCCACCAAAATCATCTTCATGTGAAATGTTGTCAAGACGAGACTATATGATTCGCACTGACAAAAATATCAGATTTCATTGGATCTCACATAGAGCCAAGCTTCTTAGTCTTCATGCCTTAACTCTACAAAGTCTAACTTCACAAACTTAAACATTAGATAGTCCATTCGATCTCAATGGCTTGCCGGTTACTTTGCCGAATCAGAAGTTTCGACTATTATTAATTAGGTAATGCGTCCTATAAAAAATGCATGATATAGACAGCTAATACCTATAACATTTATTGCAGAAAATGACGCACATAAATGTAGCACACCTTCATGCATTGAAGTAAGAAGAACGAACCTATTAGTATCTACCTACCTAATTACATACAATTACCGAATTACATAAAATATTGTCGAGCACACAGTTGCAAATAAATAAAATATAAATATACAAAATGTTTGTTTGTAGATACATGTAAATAGACACTTATGAAGTGTGTGAAAGTTCAAATGGAAGTAGGTTATTAAAGGAAAACGTAGGATGTTAACACACCACACACACTCATGCGCGGCACACTGATAATTTTTAAAGTAGAAATTTCGATTACCTATTTAATTATTATAATATGTCTATTCTTAGAACATCACAATTTCTACCATAGAAACATAAAAAGGAATTGATATACGAAATATAAGTAGGCAAACCCATCCAATAACTGCTGTTATCATACTTACAACATTAATGTTAACCAAGGTTGCTTTATATGTTTAAAAGTTCGTCGCATAATGACTTACCTTATGTCTCCGACGTGACTGCAGACAGAATGTAGAAGGCGCATGCTCCTAACCATACAAGATCAATATTTTCCACCGCCCGCAATTCGTTGCTTTACGATTTTGGGCAAAATAGTTTCTGGATCGTAGCTTTTTACTCTGGGAGTCGTTGAATAATTTAATAAAGTTAGGATTTCAGTGTCGTGAGCCGGTGGAACGGCCGCGGCCGTGGCGGACAGCGAGAATTCAGCAGTGGCGGGAGGCGTCGGCCTCACCGTGAGTAGCAAGGTATGCTCAGCCTTCGCCCTTCCCTATTTTGAGATATAAAAAGAATTTGTAAATTACTGTCGTAAATTATTGAAATATCGAAAAGATTTTGCTTCCACTATTCTGACGGTGACTGAGCCCACATTCCTGATTAACCATTCCCGGTTATGCATACCTCCTCTATTCTGCTATTAAATGTATTAATTCTATATTTGCGAACAGTTTGTAATTTTACCCGCTGTGCCATTTCTTTTATACTATAAAATAACAAAAAAAAAAACACAGGTGTATCCAAGCCCGGGGGCGGCCCGCGGCGTGTGGGCCCTGCCGCAGCCGCCCCCGTGCACGATGGCTGCAGAGGAGGCTCTGCCTCCGTGCTCGCCCATATCACCAGAGGCTCCGGCCGCGCCGCCCCGGACCATCACTAGTCTTCACCAGCAATCCGATTTATATCAGCTGATCTTTGAAGCTGTCCGTTCAGGGTGAGTTTATGGACATTTTCACAACAATAATTATTTTATAAACATCTAGTAATTCTTTCTTAAAATTAATATTTTTGTACACCTTTTATGGTATTGTAGTAGGTAGGTCAATCTAATTAAATCCTTAGGATGTACATAGCTGACACAAAACATTTTGTATTTGGCATAACATAAAACTATTCTTGGACAGAAATAAAAGTTATTATTTTTGGCAATATCTAGTAATAATAATAATAACACCTAACAGTCACATACATAGTCCTGACCCCACACTAAAATCGAGTCTTGTGTCGTGGGTATCAGGAACTACGAAAGACTTTTCGGTCCCACATCATCCAGACCCGAAAGAAATATTTGTAGGCCGCACAAACATTTCTCTCGGTGCGGGGATCAAACCCGCGGCATCTCGTTTCACAGGCGGCGAGTAATCGAATGCGCCACGGAGGCTGTCTGTGTGGCTTGTATTAGGTACCTATATAGGTACGGTATGTTATAGATATACGTTTTCTTTTAGTGAAGTATCGGAAATCGAGCGTCTCGTGGAGAAACTTGGCGTGGAAGTACTAAGTGCACGCGATCAGCATGGTTACACGCCAGCTCACTGGGCAGCACTAGACGGCAGTGTCGCTGTCATGCGATATCTTATCGAAAGAGGAGCTCCTATTGATCTATCCTGTCTTGGCACTCAGGTACGATATCTAGGAACTTATATAAATAAAACTCTTAAAAAAGTACAGAGCGGCGCAGAGGATAAAAAATAGATTTACTCAGCCAAAAATATTACGCCAATAATCTATATTTTTTTGTTATAGGGACCTCGACCAATACATTGGGCGTGCCGCAAGGGACATGCTTCTATCGTTCAAGTTCTACTACAATCTGGAGTTGCAGTCAACGCAGCTGACTTTAAAGGCAATTACTACAAATAATTATTTAATTATGCTGAATACTAATCCTTAATGTTTAATGAACAAAATTTTGGTAAGTATATCAATTGATTTTACAAAACACCGTAATAATAAAGATTTCTATTTCAGGTCTGACACCACTTATGACAGCCTGTATGTATGGCAAAACAGCAACCGCTGCTTATCTGCTAGGCATGGGCGCTGCAACCAGACTCTCGGATATAAATGGAGATACGGCTTTACATTGGGCAGCATATAAGGGACACGCTGATTTAGTTCGCCTTTTGATTTATTCGGGAGTTCCGTTACATTGTAGAGATAACTTTGGATCGACCCCATTACATTTAGCATGTCTATCAGGAAACTTGACATGCGTGAGATTACTTTGCGAAAAGGTGCGTTTTTATAAAATGTTCACAAAAATATCTCTAGACTGTTTTTATTAAATTCAATTCAAATATTTTATTTCCAGGTTAAAGCTGAGCTAGAACCCCGCGATAAGAACGGGAAAACTCCACTTATGCTTGCTCAAAGCCACCGGCACTTGGAAGTGGTAAAATTGTTGCAAAAAGAAATGAAACGTAAAGCACATTGGATTCCGCCGCTGTCCGAACTTTGGGCTTTAGTTTTCGGTGGTGCTGGAGATTCCAAAGGACCACTATTATTTTTCCTGATATCAGTATTACTGTGGGGATATCCCATGTATGTGATCAGGTGTATTCCATTAACGTGGAATACATTACGACTTTCGCACTACTGCTTCCTTTACTGGAACGCTATTATGTGGATAAGCTGGGTTATTGCCAATCGCCGCGATCCAGGATATATTCCGCAGAATTCTGAAACCTACTACAGGGCTATCAGACAAATCCCATATTATGACAAGTGGAAGAAAAGGAATGTCATTCTTTCACGTCTCTGCCACACTTGTCGATGTCTGCGACCACTTAGGTATGTTGCGGAAATTAAGCACATATATTCCATTTAACATACAAAAAATATTACTTACCTACCTTGCTTAAAGTTTTTTGACTCAACTTTCACTATTAATCTGCGGTGATGTGAGCATATCACGGAGCAGTAAATAACCGTTAGTCACGCAAATGTTATGATTCCAACACTTATAACAGTAGATATCACTGGTGGTAGGTCTCTCATATGTGAGAGGCCACCTGGATATCGTGGGTATAACGCAATGTCTATTTCCCTCGCCAAACAGCAGTGTAAATGCACTGTTGTGTTTCGAATTGAAGGGCATTGTAGCAAGATTAATTAACTGGACATATTGAGACTTAACACCTTATGTCTCAGGACGGCGAGCGCAGTGGAATGCCAAGCATTGCTTTGTAATTCAAAGTGTTGTTCGGTTTTGCTACTGTTTATAAGCAGTCTTATCGATTACCATATGACAAGTTCGTCTGGCCATTCAGTGCAAAAAAAAACAATCTATATAGATATCAAAATCATAATTATGAATCTGTATCAGCCCATATACGTCCCACTGCAGGGCACGGGCCTACTCTACAATCGAGAGTACGATTGAGAGTGGTTAGGCCATATAGTCCACCACGCTGGCCTAGTGCGGGTTGGCGGACTTACATACCGTAGAAATTCTTATGAATCGCTATGGTATGCAGGTTTCCTCACGATGTTTTCCTTCACCGTTTTAATTATGAATAGGGTTAAGTAATTAACAGATTTTATTAAATGTAGTACATATGCCTGTTTTTTGGTATTACTTATCAATGATTGTAAATTCCAAATGGTAGCGACTACTTTTATTTTCAGGGCAAAACACTGCCGCATTTGTAAGCGTTGTGTGGCGTATTTCGATCATCACTGCCCTTTCATCTACAACTGCGTTGGAGTTCGGAACAGAATGTGGTTTTTCTTGTTCGTGATGAGCGTCGCTATTAACTGTACTCTTTCTATTTACTTCGCGTGCTATTGCCTACTTCTAGAAGGTTTTGGACTACTTTACGTCTTGGGACTGCTGGAGGCAATCACGTTTTGCGCTCTAGGATGGATTCTAACGTGTACTTCAGTGAGTACCTATTGTTTTTTGTAGGTAACTGATTTTGTCCAATGTCAACTAACATTAATATAATGCAAGGAATATAATTAATTTTATAGGAAAGAATTCTCATAGCAATATTTTTCGACTTGGGAACCAGACTTGTGATCTAAGTTTAAGACTCTCACACCATGAAATAATTTAGAAAAATCGTTTCGATGAACATATACATTTAAGCATTTTTAAATAGAACGTTTTGAAAACTAATTAAACTTCTTTCTTTTCAGATTTTACATGCCTGCATGAATTTGACTACCAATGAAATGTTTAATTACAAGAGATATCCCTACCTGAGAGACAAAAGGGGCCGATATCAAAATCCGTTTTCAAGAGGCCCTATAATGAATTTGATTGAGTTTTTCGTCTGTCTGCCCGACAAATGCGATGAGCAAGATATTTTCCACGAAGAAAATATATGATATGAGAATATGCTATGACAAAGCGAAGCAGGCTTGGCTAGAAAGAGAACCCAAGGCGATACTGAAGCCTTATAAACGACTCAAAATATATTTTTGGTGCGCCGCAATATTTAAAATATTTTATAAGTTAATGAAAATAAAAATATTTTAGAAATTCCTGAATGTTACCGCTATTCAATTAAATTTTATCATAAAGATATATTTTACGATTCTTATTACTATGTAACAGAAAAAGAACATATTTCGTGCAAACATTATATTCAAGTGCTTTGCTTGACTAGGTAGTACGCACGAATTGTTTTGCATTTATATAAATCGTTAAAGGATAGAATATATTTTGTTACTTTTACAGTTTAATATTGTCCACCTAATGCCTAAGCTTAAAGTATGTAATATCTAGGCTCTAGAGGGAGCGCTGTCATTTATTTGCATCTTCAAAATCGTTGATATTTTTTGTTTGATATATTTATGAAAAAAGAGCTAATTAGTAATAGCAATTAGTTGTTAAATAATTAGCTCTTTTTTTACTAACGGAATTTTTAGCAATAAATTCCGTTGGTAACTGAAAATTTACTTAGTTATTATTCGCCCTAAACGATTTTGAATGTAATTCAATAGCGCTAAAGTTTTTCGTGCATATTTTAGCACTGACAAATATCAGCAAATATGAGGATAGAAAAAAGCTTAGAAAAAAGAAACGTTAACATTTAAGTTTTTAAATTTGGAGTGCTCTCTCTAGACCAGCGGTACTCAACCTTTTTTATACGGGCGACAAACACGTTTTAGGCATGATGTTGCGGGATGGTTGCGGGTCAACGAACTCATCGCGGTAGGGTTGTCTAGTTACCTATTGTTTTCCTCGACGAGCGTACAGTATCTAAATGGCGTAAAATTTAAAATGGTTTGCAATATATGTATTTGAAATCCCATACGGGCCAATCATAAAAGCTCCACGGACCGCAGGTTGAGTATAGCTGCTCTATACAGGTCATATTTTAAGTGGACGTGAATGGCCAAATCCGAAATTATGAGGAGTAGTTACGAGCTCTATTCCGATGAAAACTAAAACTGCATAATTGGATTATGGTAAATCAATACTTATTCCTAGCGAGGAATCGAACCCTATGGTTGTGAAACAAATAAAACACGATGTACGCCATTCGATAAATTTCTAAGAATCTAATTCTGGGGAAGTCATGACGCAAATTAAAGGACATACGTCATTTAAGCATTTTTTTCTGTTGACTTATTACGATAGTAAATATTTCGGATTTTATAAATTCATATTTATTCTCAAACTGCCTTATTCGGTCAGTTTATAAACCTATTTTAGTTAGTACAGAAGGTTTTGTCTTCTTCGTTCAAACTGAATTCAAGTCGTACGATAGGGACAAATCGTAACTAAAATAGGTTTACGGACTATGAATAAGGCCGTTAGTGTCTAAGCAAGGCGTCTAGAACCATTTGAGCGTTACTTAGCTTATCATCCCAAAGTCTTGTCATTATCCAAACAAATCAATCTATTTATATTATACCACACGAGCTGTGCATATTTAAGCAACTATTAAATTTGAAAAATCAATTTACATGGGTATTATTTCCTTTCATTTATATACAACTCACAAATTTTAAATTATCAACAACACTAATAACAAAACGTATAAAAAAACATTGTGTTTGATGAAATATTATGAACTGAAACCAACCAACAGTACCGTAAGTAAATAAAAGACCAGTTATTATTTTTAGGTGTGTTATAATTTTTCAATCGAAGGTGAGCCGCGATGAATTGGAAGCATCAAGTTCACATAACTTAGTAATTATACAGCAAATATTTAATGTACTTACCTACATAGAATAAAATAGGATGTACGAAACCATCTTCTCAACCTTGTAATAAGGCGACAACTTGCCACTTGTACATAGTACGAGTATCTTTACCATCTAAATATCACATCATTCCACATATCAGTCGTAGCATGAAATATCCCACTTGTGCAGATAGTTCTATCTACATGTCAAACACAAATACATATCTCATTTCAAATATCGACCATTGCTCTTGCACGAAATTAACATCTATTCATTTACCCTGAAACATTCACAATATATTGCGCGAATAAGTGAACAAGCAGAAAGGAAAATGTCAATGAACTATCAACAAATTCCACAACAACGATTGATTTATTAATGCAACACCTTTACTTGGTGCATGTTCGCTTATTCACACCATATAACACGCACCTGAACTAACTTTACAGGAGCCTCGGTAAGAATTATAATGAAAACATATAAATATGTGTCCAAAAAGACAGTCAACAAAATTAAATAATAATCAGACGTATGCGGGGTATAATAATACTGACGCCGTACTTACTAACTTAGTCTGTATCATATACAGACACAGTCTAACATTATAAGTATTCATTTAAGTTATTCTTAACGCAATGATCAGTTTCATAAACCGCAAATGGACTCCTCGTTATCAGGGAGCGTCATATTCCCTTCATTAGAAAAATCCTTATTCACTTTATATTATATTTCTTTTCCAACGTGAATTCAATATAGGTATATACTATGAGCTCTTCTATCACAATTAGAACGGTGGCATTAAGTCAATATAAAATTGTTAATCTAAGAAAATAATTGATGAGACTGCAGGTTCCCCTTACACTTCAATAAAATAAAAATATTTTCAAAAAACTTACATTATTAACTTGTTGTATCTTATGCAAAACCAAAAAATAATAGGAACATCCAAAACATATATAAAATAAATCAGCCTCTTCTGACAGAATAATGTTACTGACACTATTTAACAGACTTTCCCATGAAACCGATAGTGGCTCACAGAAAATCATATATGAGAGTAAGTGTCGAGATTATTTTTACTTTTGATCAAATTTGTTTAAGCAAATGTACTAATATATCATCAATCATTGAAACCTCTGTTGAATGTCTTGGACCAAATGCCACAAATAAATAAATAAGTAAATCTAAGGAGTCTTATAACTTTTTGTGCCTATTGAATCATAGACAAATTATAGATATATATTTAAAACAATTGACTGCAGCCCCGCCCACGTTAATTTCATGGACTTTAGGACATAGTTCACTTTAAGTAAAGCACATATTAAAACAGTTTTGTTACATAGGCTAATAAATTAATATTATGCTTACAATAATCGTAACAATGATTGTTAGCACGGCAGAACAAAATGCAATAAAATATAATTAACATAAAACATAAGTTGGACTACTTTGTGTTATCACAATAAAATGTTCGCCGATACTTGTGTAAGCCATACGAGTGCGGTCTTTATCCACCATATTTTTAAATATTATTATTATTTAATTTTGAATTATAGGTAGATGTGTGGAAGAAATACTTTAAGTATTCTTGTATCAATACACGTCAAGCGTTGAGCTCGACATATGTGTAAAATGTGAGCGATATTACTATTTCGGACTACTAATTCGGACAAATATATAGTAATAAAATTAATCGTCCTTAGGGTTGATGCGAATAGCAGCATTGACTTCTTCCTTGTCGTGGTCTTTGTCTCCCCAGCCCCACAGGTGGTGGGAGCCATCGCCTGTTCGCTTCACCCTCTGCTGGATGATTTCGTCGGAGACAGTTTTCAAGTCGTAAGCCCAACCAATTTTAGCGAAGAAATTGATGAAGTTGGTGGTGAAGTTAAGCCTGTTATTGCCGAGTTCGGCGGTTTTGTAGTCCCACGGGAAAGTGTGGTGGTAGTTGTGGAATCCTTCACCGAGCGCAAACATTGACACGGAGATGTTTTCGGATGGCTTGATGCTCTTGTCGTACGGTTTGTCGCCCCACTTGTGAGCCGCCGAGTTCACCAACCACGTCACGTTCAGGATAAATGCGTAGCGGAACAGTGCCGCGACGAAGAACGCGTTGACCCACGATTCACCCCACAAATATACTGGAATCATGGTCGGCATCACGAAGCAAGCGAGGGGCATGAGAATCAGATAATACCTGCAAAAGTGTACATACATGTTAGCAAATTTATATTGAAAACTTCGTTGTGTTATATTGATTAGCTGGATTGGATGGTGAATAGAATTTTCATTACTATTATTTTCATTTTTTTAATACAATGATAAAGTTGTTAGAGTAATTTTAAAATTTATAAATATTGAATAATTCCATTATTAAAAACAATTTTATCGGTTTATAATTTACTGATTTGGTATAGTAATCATCTTGAATTTACACTAAAAATACCAAATGGCATATATTAGCATTCATTAGTAACTCTTCAAAAAGCAAATCTACTGTAAATACATAATTATCTATTCTATCAATTTATGCACCATCCTCATAAAATTTGAGCAGAGTGGCTTCACTTAATATGTTTTATTAACTGAACTACAAGCCATTACAGCAAATTAAAGATTTTACCACTTAAAATGATATATCCCAATAATATAGTTATAACTCACTTCTTTTGGAATCTGAGAATGGGATCGGCGTACAAGTCGCTCAAGTCAAGTCCCTTGCCTTTCTTCTTGAGCTCGGGATGTTTCCTGACCAGAAGCCAACCAATGTGGGAGAAGAAAAAGCCGCGAGTGGCGTTATGTGGGTCGGCATCCGTCTCCGAGTATTTGTGGTGCATGCGGTGGTCACGCGCCCAATCTATTGCAGAATCCTGTAACAAAAACAGTAGGTACCACACATTACATTGCCTTAATTTTAATCGAACAAGGGAGTACGTAAAAATTTACCACAATAGGGAATATGCACGAGACTCCAAAATAAGTCATATATATTTTTTTTGTAATCTTTATTGATATAGAAATGTACCTTAAGGATATTTTTTAAATTCATCAACTCTAAATCGCTATTGCTTGAAAAGGAAAGTGACGACAAAGTACACTATCTTATGAAGTTTTAGCTTGTTGTATTTGTTTGTATTGTTTTACGTTTATTTTCTTTACATTATTAAAAAAATTCGATTATTTTCTGACGAAATACAGTTCTGTAGCAATTAATGAAAGAAACTTAATCCAAACACTACGTTGCTGACATAGTGTACTCTGACGTCACAGCGAGTTCGCGCCAAAACGGCGTTTAAATGCTTCGAAACCGATAGCAGTTTCGACAAATTGTTTTTACTTTTTTGATTGATATTTTTTAAAGCCTTATATGTTTTTCCGGAAATGTAATAATATACAGAATCGATTAACAATATAAAAAATTACATGCATATTCCTTATTATTAGTTACAACCAAAAAAAAATATCCAATGCATAAGATTGCCTAAAACGTTAGATTTGAAATTTGTCTGTCAGTGAAAATAATTTTGAATATCATAATTAATAATATAGAACAAGTAAATAATTGTTCAACAGATTTCTTAGGAAAATAGATGCAGATAAAATTATGAGTGTCATAAAAATTGTTCTTACACTTAATACTATAATCCAACATACTCTTAAGCATACTCTCGATTGTAGGGGAGGCCTTATCCTGCAGTGGGACATATGCATATAGGCTAATATACAGTACACATTTTAATATACTCATTGTTACATAATTATGTTGATTACACTAATTGCATTTTTTTACAGTATGCCATGACCACCACCTAAAAATATTACTTAAGCCACTCTATTTGCCTAAAGCAGATTTCTTTCTGTAATATTAGCGTGAATTAGATATGTGGCATATCTAACCACCACAACATATGTACATACTTAATACATATAACATATTTCCTAGAACTTAAAAATGAAGTCACCATTAAAACATTAAACTATATACTAAGGCAAAGTAACTATTTGAAACACTGCTATATTTATCCAAACATTGTCTAAGCAAATATAAATATGTATATTCTTTCAAAGTTGTATTTGCTTGAACATAATGTTTTGGGTACAGGTAGGTGGTTTAAACATAATTTCCATGTGGTGTCATATTTAAGAAACTCTAATATTTATGTTTCTTTACATTGAAGAGTACTTTATGATGCAACATAACACCACAAAGTGCTTAAAATATACATTTCGTGACTGTTTATTTAGCCAGAATCCAGATATGGTTTTATCAAGCAAAAACACTGATAAGATTACAAGGCTATTAAACTAAGTACTGGCATGTTATTTTACCAACATAGTCTACAAATATTATTGAGAATTATTCCACATTTCAGAAATTATCAAGTTGTTAAAGCTTACTAATTCGTAAGTTGTGGATATAAATAATGAGAGAGGAATAAACCCAAATGAGAAATTTAAATAGACATAATAAACTATAACAGAAAAATAACTGCACCTACCAAGTTTTCCACACAATACAACTTAGATAAGTAATAATTCTATGCCTTTAATTTTTGTGTAAGAAGGGTTCAATTAATCTTATACAATTCACTGATAAAAATATTTTCTTACCTGAAATGCCATGGTATTAAAGAAGACTAAAATAAGTCGTAGTGGCCATTTTGCTTTATAAGATTTGTGCGCCCACAGTCTATGTGCTCCTGCAGTTATGCCCAGTCCAGACATAACATAAAGTAAATAAGCTGAAAGGAAACATAATTTATGATCACTATCAAAATTTAGTTTTACATAGTCATAACACTAACAACAATGAAAAATAAATTGTAAGTCACATCCAATATCTGCTAACTTTACACTTTATAGTAAACATTAGTACATAAATGTCACATGTGGAGTAGAATAATTAAAGTATTATATTGAGTAATAAAAAAATCTTTATCAAATTCCAAAGAAAGTAAAAGTTAACAGATCACAAACAAATATATATCATGATATTCACTTTCTAGACCGATAACTTGATACATGTCAATAAAACAAATTGATAAAGTAAGCCAATATGCCAATTTTTATCTTTAACTATGAGTAATAAGCTTTATTTACACATATTTTATCAGAAATTGTAAAAATTTGCAAAATAAACAAATGATAAGATAATATTTGTTATTGTTTTATGTCATGAACCTGAAAATTGAAGGAGATGTTTAAATGTTTGTATACATATAAAAAGTAATTAAATAAATGAAATATATAATTATAGGCCAACCTCTAAGAAGAAATAAATATATACCATTAAAATTATATAGAGTAAAAGGTGCATATTGATATTTTTAGTTCTAATTTGAAATGATATTGCATTATTGTTAATCAACAACTTTTGTAGCACATTCGGCATGAATAAAGTTGTAAAACAAGATGCTGTAGGTTAAATTCCCAAACCAATACATGTTTTAAGTCATGATACATGCTTGCACCATGACTGGTAATTGAAGAATAGAAAACTAACAGTTTCTGGTATTCACAATGTTCATAACTAATGGTTGTAATTGTTTAATGATAATCCAGAGTGGAGATGAAGGTAAGGCATGTATATAATTTGCAATGCAAAAAGTAAACTAGTAGAACAGTGAATGTTGCATAGGGACATACATTGAGGCATAAATACTGAAGATGAAACTTCAATGAAATACTTATTTTCTACCTAGTTTTCAAGATATATTATACAATGATGTGCAAGATAAAAATAATTTCATAGCAACAGTAGTTAAATGTAAGTTGAAGGATAACAGCTCTTCATTGTGTTCCTAAGCCAGACTTTATTCATACACCTTAAGTCTGCATTAAATTGAAGTATAATAATTCTCAACTTCTATTATAATCGATTAATTAAACGTCATACAAACAAGATGTAAGTGAATACTCACCAAATATATCGGTTTGCCATTTCGCATGAACGAGGAAGAGGTATCCGCCATACAACGCCGCAATATGAAGATATGCAAACAATATTATGTTTCTCCACACTAACTGTTTAGGGCGATTATCAGCTTTCTGCACTGGAGTGGAGGAAAGAGCCAAGTCGGGCGTCGCAGCGTCGCTTTCAAACAGCACTCCGTTGGCATCTGATGTGTACGGAGGCATTTTTCTTCGATTTCGTATTCTATAAATGGTAAAGAATAGAATATTAATTTGTTCCTCATAATAAAACACCCATTTTCTGCTTCGTTACTTGCTTACTTGCAAATGTTCGCAATCTAATTTTATAAGTTTATTTACTAGAATAGGTCGCACATTTAACTACGAAGATCTTAATAACATAACAAATTACAATATTTTGATTTTTATTTTATTTTAGGAAGTGGATAAATAATTAGCTAAGTAAATAAAAGAAAATTATTGCGATCACTGATCAGCAGGTGAGGGAAAAATAGTTGACAGATGACAGCTGCGAATTATTACCTACAAATTACAATGATTTGAAAATCAATCAACGCTTTTAAAATGTACAGTCTAACAGAAAGTAATGCTAGTGAAATTCAAAAATATTAATAGTTGTCTGAATAAAGTAGCATATTGAATAAAAAACAAAAAATTCGCACTAAGTGAAATATGAAACTTTACATGTGGTAACAATTAGCAAAAGCATTGCAAGTTTCGTACCGGCCTTAAATAAATTGATTATAGGACTACGTTTTGAGTCCAAACTCATTTATCTCTAACATAATTATTATCTTTGTTATTTAAACAAATGAAGATATTATATTATTTCAAAATAATTGCCTGCGATCTTTTGGAGTGGATATATTAGGAACAGTTTTTCTCCCATGCTGTTTTATTATATTCGATATATTTTTTTATTTAATGCAATAAATGGCGAGACGAGCATGTCGACCGCTCATGAACAGTAGCAAAACCAAACAACACCTTGAATAACAAAGTAATGCTTGGTATTCCACTGCGCTCGCCATCCTGAGACATAAGATGTTAAGTCTCAATATGTCCAGTATTTACTCTGACTACAATGCCCTTCGTTCCGAAACACAACAGTGCATTTACACAGCTGTTTGACGGGAGAAATAGACATAGCGGTGGTACCCACCCAGATGGCCTCTCACAGATGAGAGACCGACACGTTAATACAATTAGATTATGTTTAAATTATAAAATAATTCTCACGCAATGCGTTAAATAGACACCTGTTTTTAAAATTTTATTTGTAGTTTCTAAATTCGCCACACGCCAAAAGAATTTAGACGAATTAAACCTGTATTTATCCCTATTAGCGACGTACCTATCTTGTTTTCTTAGTCACCGTCGAGAATTGCGATACCTAACATTTTAATTTTCCGAAAAAGCTGAGAACATAAGTGATTTCCATAGTATATAATGGATGGGTTAGATATCCCGGATATTTTAGTTTCATGTAATAAAAGCTAATAATCAATAATTAAAGGCAGTAATAATTCAACCAATTCCCCAATAATAATATCATGATAATAAGCCTCATTTAAATGGGTAGAGCTTCTCGCCTCGTTTATACCATTATCGTAAGGATATAAAAAGTTGCACCGTGTAAACGTTTGACATAATATTACGATACATGTTATAGTAATTATCGCACGCAACAATAACATAGGATTCTTGAAATCAAGAGAGAAACTCTACTTGCGTAAATATCGCTTTATCTTTAAGTTTAATATATCTCTCATAGAATTCACACATATAAAATACAGCAAATATTTAACAATTAGTTACAATGCAATTACAAACTTTGATGAGTCAATATGTTATGGCACCACAAAATGGGGTAGGGTAGGTACGTGTAGGTACCTACTGTAGGTAGTAAGTACCTACCCGGTAGACATTTTTGACGATGAGAAAATCTGTTTTACCAGGTAATCCAAGCATGACATTTATGATTAGGTACTAATCTTTAATCTGTTAGGTACCTATTTCACATTTTGTCTGGAATAAAAGCGTACAATTTTTCTAAAAACGATTTTACTGTTTGTAGACGTATTTAACTATGTGGTCACCTAGGCCTATTCAAAGCATAGTAGTAAACACAATTCGTGTTTACTGGTCTGTGGACACAGTGGTCACAGGTCTTGTAAAATAATAACGTCCAAGAAACAGGTCATACAATATCATCATATCTGATACTAATTAAGACTACAACTGAGCTTTCAGACTTTTTAAATTTGCAAAACAAAATATAAAAAATTGTCAAAAAAAATGCCATATTTCAGAGAAAAGAATAACGGAAAGTAATTTTAGGAAATTACAAATCTTCCCTATTTTCTAAAATAAGTATGTTTCTCAATTCTCACTCTATTAATTTATAAAATGAAACAAATGAAAGGTGCGTGATAAAAATAAAATATTGAAGTGAACTTCGAGAAAAGCAAAATAAATTAAAAAGTCCTTATTGACCTTCATACTTTAGCGCACACTTTTCACTTCCAAGTATTTTGTCACGCAGTTACCGAATTTGATTTCAAACAGTCAAAAATTTTGGAACTCACATTTAGTACCATAGTTACTACCTTATTCATAATCAAACTATAAATATAATTGTAAACAAATTTTGTTTAATATAATTACTTACAAGGCACAAAAAATAATTCAAAAATAATGTCGCTGAACACTGCACTGATTTTTAATTATGTTCACTGTCTTTGTATTGATGTCGCAAGTCTTTATGAGAAATTGTTCCAACGCATGAACTGTTTTATGTATTTTATTCCGATCGTAAATATGACATTAGACCCGATGTGTAACCTGGGTTTCGGGCCGGCGCAATTGATAACTTCACGTGTCAGAAATCAGACTGTGCGGCGCAGCCAGTGTGGAAGTTCAATCATTTTCCCTTCCTTTTAGGAGGCATTTTTACATACCTTCCTAAAATGTATGAATATTTGATTTTAAACTGAATTGTATTACTGCACAATTAGGTACTGTTTTCTTTCATTCATATTATATGCTGATATTGCAATACGTGCAGTACCTGTTTTCTAGTTAGTTTTAGTGTTTCTTATTCGAAAATCTTCGTTCTGGAAATGAGATTCAACAAGTCACTAATGTACACTAAGAACTTCTATGTTCCGATCTATGTGTATTTATCAAACCCCTCACCAAACCTCTTTCAAGTCGTTCAAAAGCACAGTCGGTTGTTAAGCATATCTTGGAAGAAAGGGCACGAAGATTATCTTTAAGAAGATTTAAATCATGCACCGTTATAATTTATAATAACAACAATAATAACAGTCTAGGTACCATCTTTAGACGAGCTTATGTGTGTTAGTGTTTCGAATATGTTAGCATAAACATTTTATAAAGGGATTAGGGACTCATGGTTCGCAATTGTCATCCAGTTTTTGAGGATCCAAGTAAATGTGTTATGAATTAGAAGTGTTGTGTTGATAAGAACTCCAATAATGCAGCTAGAATATAATCAGCTGCTCACGCTGTAGGGTATATTTAAATTATTTTGTGTTGCGTGGCTCTTCTGTAAAATATTCTTCTTTCTTTGTTTAAGGTTTTGATACTGCTTATAAACTCTAGACAAGTTTACGAATCCGACTACAGTTTGATTTATAACTGAAATATTTTTCCTCATAAATGGGCAGTTTCTAATAAACTGGTAACATTCTTGTTGTATTGAATGTTGCAGGCGGTCGTTCACGGTTAAAAGTAGACGCAGTGCCGAACCCGTTGATTGGACGAAATGTGGCGCGATGTTCTGACACGTCATTCGCTAACCCATCATGAAGCACGCCGAGTCGAGCCGCGACTCGCGGCGATCACGCGATACCCCGGCTCCACATCGCGTGATCGCCACATTGTGAATTGTCACTTTCGATAAATGCTCGCCTGCTTTATCCCGCTGGAATGGAATAAGTGAGCGAATAATATACGATAACGAGCAATGTCCGATACGAGGAAAAGAGCATAGCATGTGCATGTGATCATCAAAGTTAGACTTTGAAACTGTTGATTAAGCATGCACGGTACAATGACTCCTATACTCTACACTCCGAGCTGACGTACTTGTTGTGAAATATACTAATTAGCGAAAAATGAGGAATATTTTCCACAATTCAAAAATGAATTATGAACCTATTTTCAAAATATGAGGCATGTAATGGGTTCATGGACTACTTCTATTAGCAACAAAGACTTTTTACTGATATTAATATAAAACAATGTTGTTTTTTTTAACCGACTTCAGAAAAACGAGGAGGTTCTCAATTCGTCGGAATCTTTTTTTTAATGTATATTCACCGATTAAAGATGCACGAAGCGATTTAGAAAAGTCTTTTTGTTTTATAGGATATCGTTTACATGTGGTCCCATTAAAATGGTGAAAACCTGATGAATATCTTCGGAACTAGAGAGTAGAACCAATCAAAATTGAGTAGGTTTCCAATGGTTCTTTTTGGAAAATGTTCAGTATTGTTATTATTTATACTTACTATGCCTGAGAAGAAAATCTCAGATTAACATTACGGGCTCTATGGCACTGTGCGTTCGTGTGTAGTTTTCAATATGTAATAATTATATAAATAAGGTTGGATAATGCGAGTTAAGGGGTGACTGATTAATTAGATGGTTTAAGAAACGTAATCATGTTATTTAAAATAATATAGGTATATCTTATATCTATATATACCTATAGGCTATCATTTGGAATAACAAAATTGTCCTTATAAATCATAGCACATCATCATCACAAACTCATATATCTTCCAAAAACTAAACTAGAGGAGAGATATTAATGTGATCAAGGTATGCGAAATATTTTTGCCAACAATTTTGTAGGTAGAAAAACAGTTCACCCATCTCATCTCTAACGAAAAGAATGAAGACTTTGACTTCTGCCTTGATCATGAGTCCGCATTTTCTGATGAATTCTTTAGTAGATAGGTGCCATCATCAGCCTTTTGCTGTCTACTGCTGGACATAGGCCTCCTCCAAATTGAGCCAAATCACCCTATCTTCGACTTGTTGCATCCAGCATCTGCAGCATCACCTTTCGCAAATCGTCACTCCACCTAGCTAAAGGGCGTCCTACACTACGCTTGTCAAGACGCGATCTCTACTCAAGAACATGTTTACCCCAACGCTTATCGGTTCTTCGACAGGTGTGACCAGCCCACTGCCACTTCAGCTTGCTTATCCTGTGTGCTATGTCTATGTCTATAACCTTAGTTCTTTGTCGGATAAACTCATTGCGGATCTTATCTTTCAGAGACACCGAGCATAGCACGCTCCATAGCTCGCTGAGCGACCTTGAGCTGGTGGACCAGTCGTACTGTGAGTGTCTCAGTCTCAGCACCGTAGGTCATGACAGGTAGGTCGCACTGGTTGGAAACTTTCGTTGTCAGGCATTGTGGTAAGGATGACGAGTTTACCAAATACTGCCTAGCCCAGATGGATCCTCCTCGTAGCCTCCTTCTCAAAGTTGTTTCTACCTAGTTAAAGGGTCTGCCCAAGGTAGGTATATTCGGAAATAACTTCGAGCTGGTGGCCACATACAGCGACAGGTCTTGGATCAAGGTGTTGGTTAATTATAAGTTTTGTTTTGTCAAAGCTCATTTTAAGACCTAGTCGCTGTGAGGCTGATGCCAGGCCGTCCAGCATCTGTTGCAGCTCCCCCCGATTCCGCCATCAAGACTATATCGTCAGCGAAAAGTAGGTGCGAGATGTTTTCGCCGTTGATGTTGATGCCCATACCGTTCCTGTCTCGTGTCTTGAACATATCTTATATTAAAACATATCCAACATTACAATATACTTAACAAACCGCTCGCAATTTGTAGAAATTCAGGGAGGGGATGGGTCCACTTTGTCTTCCTCGCCCCGCCCAGTGACTTGTGGGGTGCTACAAGGATCAATACTGGACCGATTTCTCTATATTTTATATAGTGCAGACCAATGACGTTTTAGAAATAGACACGTCATACAGTAACATAATGGCACAAAAAAATGGCGCGATGCGTATTGTAATTTCAAATTTGTTCGAAGAAAGAGTGAAAAAGCTAGATACATAAGTTAGAAGAAGATGAATAGACATCGCTAGTTACGTAACAATAAGTGCCACACGGTTATTGGCCAAAGCGCGTGTGACGTAGCACCAAGCATGAAGTAGGGGATAACGTGGCGAGAGCTGTCAAACGTCGCCATGAGAGCGAATTTATTAATTTTATATAACAAAAAATTGAATTAGTGTGTACTTCCGCACTAAATAAAATATTTGTTTTGATTCACAGTTTCAGAATAATTTGTACATTATTTTAAATAACTCTAATCTATTTTTCCGCATTTGGTTTTGAGAATACAAATAGTCAGAGAAACGTGTATCCGCGACACTGGTTGAAGCGTGACTGATTGCAAGTGAGGCAATTACCTTCCAAACGTCTTGCCATTTAAAGCTCGGACAACGCATCTATGCTTTATAAACATAGGTTGCAGACATCATAAATTGTGTAAAAGATTGCAGCTACCATATGTATGCCGATGACACCCAAAAGTCATTTAAGGTTGAGAATACACCATAGGAATACACTGACTGCTGTGAATAAAATAAATAATGATTTATCCGGGGTAATTTCCTGGTCAGAGAATAATTGCTTGCTCATTATACCTACCAACTCGAAGTTCATGGTCCTAGGCAGTAAGGCTCAAATCAGTTCTTTCTACTAGGCTGGCAATAAACATCAAAGGGATTGAAGGCTAGCAATAAACATCAAAGGGATTGATATTGAAAGGGTGGACTCGGCACGTAACCTGGCTCTGCCTCACTGTATGAATGTGGTCTACGGTGCCGTATCCATTACGAAACCCAGCCTGTTCAGAGGCTGAAACTCATCGAGTCCTGTTGCGAGGCGATTCGTGATGACTCTTGAAAACAACTTATAGACGTGGCTCAGTAGTGAGATGGGTTTATAATTGTTAAGAAGGGTTTTATCACCCTTCTTAAAAAAGAGAACCACCAAACTCCTGTTCCACGCCTTTGGTGTTCTCCCATATTGAAGAACGGTGTTAAATAGGCTTTGTAGTGCCTGTATGACCGGGGCTCCTCCTGCCTTAAGGAGTTCTGAAGTAATTCCATCTTCACCGGGGGGGCTTTTCCATTTTTAAATTGTCTCAGAGCCATCACTATCTTGCCTTGGTTTATGTCTGGCAGTTCGTTAGAATAGTGGCGTGTCAGGGTGGCTCTTGAATCGTGATTGTCACGCTGGGGACAATGAACATGCGTGGCGTATAATCGGCTATAAAAGTCCGTGATCTCAGCGAGAATCTCCCGCCTTTACAGTACGGTCTTACCCTCGGGCCTCGTGTGTCATTAATCTCGTCAGGTGGCTCCTTCCAAGTTGCTTTTGCAATACCTTTGACCCTCGGTTTCGCTCTGTTTTTTATTTGGTTTTCTTTAGTAGATAGATACCGAATGTGCTATTTTAAAAATATGGTATAACCTTTCCATTATTAATGTTATGAATTTTTATCGGCATTCGCATTAATTTGACGCTTATCTTTAATGTATGTCAAAGGTGCATTAGTCACTTGTTATGTACCAGTTTTATTCTGCTTATGCGTACTTTAGCTGGTCAGTGATCATCAAATCTGATATTTAAAGTCTGATGCAAGTAACGTTTTGCATTAGCCAACACCCACTCATATCGAATGAAACACATTAGCGTGGCGATATAACATTGAGCCGAAGTATGGCTGACGTGTAGTCTAATGTTCACGGCCAAGGTCGTCACGTAGCCGATGATCGGATGCGTCAGTAAAATCAGCCGGTAACCATTGACTTGCGTCCTTAATCGTATATTCTGAGCGTATATTTAATGTCATTCCCAATGACACGTAAAGGAAGTTTGTAAAAACAAACTGCAGCAGCCAATAAGTATGAATATCTGCAAGTATGTACATAGGTCCGGCAAGCGAGCAACAGGTCAACTGATGGTAAGTGGTCACTACCAATCACTACGTGAACAACCACAACCCTTTGTATATGTGCTACCGGATCATTAATCGGGAGGGGAGCGGATAAAAAAACATGGGAAAGGATTATTAAGCGTCTAAAAGTCCGGTTTTATTGAAATCAAACAACAGTACCTATGCATTTATACATATATTGTACGAAAGTATTTAATATTATGTGCAAATATTGTTATTTAATAACATGTAACACGTATAGAACGAAATATCGTTTAGATTAATATATTATACATACTACAAAATACATTTTAAGCAGATAATTACCTGAATATGCAGAACAAGACCCGTGTTTTTAATATTGTTGTTTTTCGGTAATTTCATGTTACATTAAAATATAGTTGCGACAGCAAAATACTTTAGCTGTTATTATGATGTTACTACAATGTTGTTACATAAATAGTTGACATACTTTTGCCTGCTTTTCACATTCATACAAAAAATATTTGTTGGTTTAAGTTTCTTGATGGAAAGAATTATATACCTATAGTTTTTAAATATTCTTGAATGCTTGCTATTATTCGAATGACATTTAATCCAATTGTTTGTCACTTGTTCAGCATAAAGTGATGAAAACAACACTTATTTAGCGCCTTCAAGGTTCAGTAATATTTATTGTCATAAGTAGATCAGTTGTACTATCTCTCACCATATTATTATACGTGGACTTGTAGTCAATATTTTTCAATCGTCATAATCTCGTGCCAATAAACAAGGGGGCCATTGTGACGTTATTGGAGGCAATAGAGAAGTTGGACATAATAATAAGTCTTGTAACGATCCCAGCGTATAGTTACCTAGACAATTGAGTACCCATTCGTAGTTAACAGGTACTATACTTAGCTCCATTGTAAGATCTGAAATAGATTAAATTATTTATTTCACCATCTCAATCAATAAATATGGTTATAAATTTATTTGCCTGCTTCGATCAAATATACACTAGATACAACATGAGCGCTTAGAAAATGGCACCAAAAAGAGTGCTTTAAGCACTCTTTCGCCTTCAGTCACGCACCGACCGTTGCTTCCAAAACGTCGCAGAACTTTAGACAATATTATGTGAAAAGCTTCTTTAAGCTCCAGGAATAAGGTGGAATTTATGTTAATATATTTGGAATATGTGATCTTTTTGTTTACTCTTTTTAATGTCATGCATCGGTGCCACTTTTTAACAGAACCTTTACAGGGAAGTGTGTATCTAGTGTATATTTGATCGAAGTTTGCCTGTAATTGATGACGATTGACGTCCCGTATTATCGCAAATAAAAGTTACTTTTCCTACTACTTTTGCTGCTCAATAAAACATAAATGTTGTTGATTAATATACTTAGTATATATTATGTGAACTCACAGATGAATCGGTCCTCCTGAGTATTTTCTGGTTCGGCTAGCAATAGAGCAGGGCCTGGCGTATCTGCTGTGACGCGTATCTGCTTAGCTTCATTTACGACGCGTCCGCCTGCGTCTTCTAACATTGTCTAATTAAACGATAAATATAATTTTAAAAAGTATTATAAAGTAAAGTAAAGTTCTATTTAAAAGAACCATTAACCTACCACACCATTGGTATTATATCTATCGACTATTTCAAATTACAAGTATGTCACATCAAAATTAAAAAAAAACAGTAAATCATCAAATAACTTAATTGGGAAATTTATCGATCCAACATAAATCTTTATATTAAAATAAAAAAGTGTAAAGATTATACCTACCGTTAAATACAGGGTATATCAAGACTGCTACCGAAAACGAAGCCTGGTGGTAGTTTAAGCGACTTCAGAAACAATGTAACACAAAATGTTCCAAAAAAAAAAACGAATATTTTTTTCCTATGGTCGTATTTGGATGGTAAATATATTTTTTCCTAAAATAATAGTGTATACCCTTTTATTTATCAAGATTTTAAGGTATTCAAATTATTATTTTAGCAAAAACTATGGGTTTACCACCCAAAAATGATGATATTTAAAAATTCATAAAAAAAGTCGCGTTTCTTTGCGAAATTTTTAGTTGCATTGTGTTTGTAGTCACTAAAACTACCACCCGGTTTCGTTTTCGGTAGCAGTCTTGATATACCCTGTATAATTTAAAATATATGTTTCATACGAACAGCTGACGTATTACTACGTCTGTGATTTTATATGTCTTTATATTTAAATAATTAAACGGCATTATTCATAGACAGTTTTAATACTCATTTTAGTTATCGAATGTTTTGTCTTCATCCGTCAAACTGCATTCAAATTTAAATAAGTATTTGCTTTACTGTCCCTTAGCAATATTGATTTAAAAAAGTAATAAGTACTATGTACTCGTTCCATTGTTCAATTCTACATTATTATTTCTCTGTGATATTTTATCATGGCACCATTACAGTCGGTGTTATGTTTAATGTAATAATAATTTATATAATATGTATATTAATAAGTTTTACAGGAAAGCCACCACCTGATTACATGGCCCCATTAAGGAAAACAATAAAGTAATATTAAAGGAGAATGCCCATTCATAGTATTGATAAAAAATATCGTTGATCCCGACACTGATACTGCTTAAAATTCATTATAGATTTTTGTATTGTCCTTAAATATTTTCCTGTATCTCGGGCGACAGATTTTTATAACTTTAAGTAATTATCATCACATTTTATATTTTATTCACTAGCCTAAGACAAAGAAAATATTTTTATTGGATTTCTAGTTCATTTTTCCAAGAAATGGGCCTGGATCGCAATTTTGTTTAGATTTGTTGAACAAATAGAAAGAGAAATAAGATCACCGAGAAATAAAAATCTTACTTAATCGTACTGGTACTAAGTTACATAATAAAATGGGCATTCTTTACCTATAGGCGCAGAGGATTAAAGGTTACCACTCTTTAGACCCACCCAGTACCGCCTCGCCCCGCGCGGTTCATATTCTTTATATGAAATTGTATTGACATAATCACTCATAACACACTCAGTATTCAATTCTCATCCAAAATATATAAGGTGTTATTTTCTTATGAGTATATCCATTAAAAATATTACTTTCGGACACTGAGCGCAAGGAGACTTTTTGGAAAAAAAAAGAGTTGAGTTATACTCTGTCATTTATCAGTATTATTTTTTGTGCAAGTTTAATGTTTAATGCAAGCATGATCTGTTATGTGTTTGAATAGGTCATTCGACTAAAAATACTCGCTATATACACAGGTTAGAATTCAGAGTCCATGTAGATTTAGTAACTCATTTTTTTCTCGGTATGTAAATGTTACCGTCAAATAAGTTAAGTCAAATATTTTATAGAATTCCCGATTGACTATTAAAGGTTAAGCTCGTGTAGGCATTGTATGGGATATTATTTCAGTTATCATTCGATACCAAACCTAGTCGTTGTATACAAAGCCTGGATATTGTATAGTTATAGTATACAATGGTCCAGTATATCAAATACGTTATGTATGTAAAATGTATAAATACCCATTAAGTTATGGTGTGCCTTGGACTTTTACAGGAATTCATAGAACGCCAAGTTACTTTGTAGAATTCCGAAATACACAGATTGTAGGTAGCATACATTACGGGGAAGTACTAGTCAGCACTCACCTTCAATGTATTAACATCGAGCACACTAAACGGCGGCATGCAGTAGAACGTGATGCCTTGGAACAGTTTGCGTTTGGCAACACGCGACCTCTTCGGCCCTGGCTCGCCCGTGCTGTCCAATACCTCGTAGTTTACCTTAAATTCAATCAAACAGTCAACGATCCAACCTCATAGTGGAAATTCATGTTGTGTGAGATCCAGAATTTTTACTAGTTTTTGAATGATTTGCCGCTGTTGATGAATGAAATATAACTCTAAAATATAGATCTACAATGGAAGTAGTATCGTAGTGAAGAGCGATGCTAAGATAACTTTAGAGTCCTTACGCGTTACAAGCATATTTTCTGCGTCAAAACGAATGTGGTTCGATATAGTTTACGTCAACACTCAAACTCTGCGAGCCCCTAGGGGTAACGACTAACGAGTTACATGAGTTAAAAGTCTTGAGGTTTTGATTTGATTCCCACTTGGGCCAGGTGGGCTCAATTTAAAAAACACATTTTTCATGTTTTTGATTTTGGTTTATTCTCTTCACCGCAGCTAGAGGTAAAATTTTAAGACACGTGGGACCGGCATATTGGAATAACTGGTTTTTGTCACTTTCATAAGCATTATTATAATTTTTTTAGTACATAATTCTAATCTAAAATAATAAAAAAAAAGGAAACCGTCCATAGACAATTCATCGCTCGTCGAAACATCATTTATTTAAATTAATTAATTTATTAGTAAATCATCCATGCGATTCTTGTTTGTGTAATGGTTATATTGTTTATTCAACTCCCTATAAAATAATAACAATCCAGTCCATATCCGTCCCGGTGATGTATGCGACGAGCTTTCTTTACAATCGAGAGTTTTTATTATTTAAAAAAAACCTAAGAAATTGCAGCGTCGAGTTGTTTATACTATCACCGAGCGTTAAATATGTACATAGGTTTCAAATAGCCGGCAATAAACACAATCCGTGACATTGAGTTGACACTCGGTACACCGAATTCTAATGCTGGGCGACAACTACGGTCGGCTGAAATTACAATTGAGCGTATAACGTATTATTAGTAGTGGCATGGCAAAGTGAGTACCTTGCAATAATGCCAGTGTACGACCCCCCATAACTTCTGGTAGCGAGGGCGGTCGCCCAACCACGTCAGCCTTTAACTCCCTTACTGACTTGCACCTGACCCTTAACCTCTCATCTTGATATTTTGTCACCCGCTTTGCTGCGGAGGGAAGTGGACAATTATTTGTTTCCGACTCTTCCCATTTGTTTTTTCTTTCTGATTAATTTCGATGCGGGTTAAAGACAAGCTAGTGTTCCTGAGAGATTCGCCGGGCTCCGGAGCTTGGTGTCAATTCTTTGTGTGCCACTGTTGATCCTGGCTGACAGGAGTTACAGTGGTGGGTGTGAGGGCGGGAAAGTCTCTTTATAATCTTATCTCGCACGACACAAGTACGCGACCTTCCAAATTACTCAAACGTTGGATTTGAACAAAAATAGCTACCAAGCACGTTTACATGAACTACCTTGGGTAGGTTCAGATTTGTTTACATCGAATAAACACGATAAGGAATTGTAAATCTTATAGGATAGACTGATAGTGACGTTATCTCCCAGATAATATTTTAGGAAAGTTAAACTTTGTGAATAACACAAATAATCGTGTAATCACAGAGTTATTACAAGCAATAAGTAATCATAATTATTATTACATTAGAGATATACGTTACTAAATATATCGGCGGGTGCAAAGTAAAACATTTTTCTGCAATTTGGCGATTTTCTGATTATTGCGGGAACAATTTTTTTATTGCTATGAATGGCGAGACGAGCATGCCATTCGTTTGATGGTAATGGTACGGGAGCTAGCAACGTTTGAAAAGTAAGAATTTTAGGTCAGCTGATTTTGTGATATGTCGTCCTTCTTGCACTTTCGGTTAGAGTCTGGGCTATCTGGCTGGCGGTAGTGGTTGCGTTCATTAGTGCGCATCTTACCTGTCCAGTAATAATCCTGGATTTTAAAAGCATTTTAGAAGGCGTAATTTTTGATTTTTTGTTTTTAAATAAGTCTACCTGACATACTTTTTTTATTACCAGACATTTTTGACAATGCTAACTATGTGCCATACGCGATTTTTTATTTATTTTTTATAAAAATTTCAAAGTATTTTATAATGTCTGTAATTTTAATATTATGTTATTTAAAGATAAGAAAAATTTAAAATAAATTTGCCAGACATTAATTCGATTGTTAAGTCTGGAATTAAAATGAAAAAGTCATGAAAAGTATTGCAGTATAATGCTAGTAGTCTGAGAGAGACAGTTGCAGAATAAGTCGATAATGATACAGAGAACCATTACAAAAGTAAATTACTTGTCACTATACATATAATAAAAAATAATAATAATATTCAAACACTACGATTATTTTTCCATTCCAAATCCCATGAGTCAGAACTACATAGAGCTGTAGTACGAGCTGATCATAAATACACAAAAAATAGCGTCAAACGCGTGGCTTAAGCGAAGCGAAATGTTTCCCGAAACGGAGGGATTCATGGTTGCCATCCAGGACCAGACAGTCGACACAAAAAATTATAGGAAACACATAATTAAAGATCCTACAGTCCAAAATGATCTCTGTCGGCACTGTCATATAACCGGAGCCTGTAAATCTATAACCCAGACGGATTACAAACATCGACATGACCAAGTAGCTGCAATCGTACACCAATATCTTGCATACAAATACGAGTTAATAACAAATAAAACGTCATATTATAAATATTCACCCAAAATAATACTAGAATCGGACAACTACAAGCTTTACTGGGACAGGACTATTATGACAGACAAGACAATTCATCACAATAGACCGGATATTACACTACACGATAAAAGAAACAAAGCAGTTTTTCTAATTGATATAGCTATACCAAATACCCATAACCTACAAACAACATATATAGAAAAAATAGCAAAATATAACCTTTCTATAAAATTAAAAAGACAGTGGCGAGTTGACTCCGTGCGGACCGTACCAATTGTGGTGTCAACTATGGGTGTAATTCCGAAGTATCTTCATAAAAGTTTGAAGACACTCCAAATACATCCCCTAACATATACCCTCATGCAAAAAGCTGTCATTTTAAATACCTGCCGAATAGTTCGTAAATTCCTGTCAATAGAAACATTTTAATAAGCTCATCCATTATTTTTCTATTTCTTACGTGTTTTAACTATCATTTATTAATTATCAGTTTCGTTTTGGCCGCAAGCCTGCGTAGCTGATTATTTCGCCAGAAATAGTAGAAATTATTTTAAATACCGTATAAATAATAATAATAATAATCATTCTAGTCAGAGCAAGTTTCCAAAAAAAAAATAAGCATAAAAAGGAATATAAAATTAAATTAAAATTTAAAAAACAACACTTTTTATTTAAATTGTTCTGATTACTAAATTATAAATAATTAATATTAAGTTTTTCAAGTTGTTTCAGCCCATAGTGACGTCACAAAAAAAAGAGGCATCTTCAGAATCATCATCATCATCGTCGCTGTCTTTGTCAGTGTCATTCATATCATCGTCTTGGGAACTTTCGTTATCTTCTAAAACTCTATCAGACAAAAAATAAACAGTGTAATTCTTCTTGTTCGTTATAAAACATTTTAGTTATTATTAATAAATATTCCATTTTACACTTACTTTGAACAATAATATCTGCAACTGAGGATGGTAATTGATCTCCCAAAAACCAGACAAAATCATATTTGTCACCGTTAATGGTCCAACCGAAAGCCATTGGAGATAAAGATGTTGGATGTTTTGAGTGAGCATTTCTCCAAATTTTCGTGACGTAACGAACCCTCAATAAATGCTGTTGCAATTCCACTTTACAGGGTGGCAAACTGGATGACTTCAGCTGTCTCTGTCGGACTACTAGCATTATACTGCAATACTTTTCATGATTTTTTCATTTTAATTCCAGACTTAACAATCGAATTAATGTCTGGCAAATTTATTTTAAGTTTTTTTTATCGTTAAATAACATAATATTAAAATTACAGACATTATAAAATACTTTGAAATTTTTATAAAAAATAATTAAAAAATCGCGTATGGCACATAGTTAGCATTGTCAAAAATGTCTGGTAATAAAAAAAAGTATGTCAGGTAGACTTATTTAAAAACAAAAAATAAAAAATTACGCCTTCTAAAATGCTTTTAAAATCCAGGATTATTACTGGACAGGTAGGATGCGCACTAATGAACGCAACCACTACCGCCAGCCAGATAGCCCAGACTCTAACCGAAAGTGCAAGAAGGACGACATATCACAAAATCAACTGACCTAAAATTCTTTCTCGAAAACGTTGCTACCTCCTATACTATAAGCGATACGACCGCTCATGGAGGCTAAAAATGCTTGGCATTCCATTGCGCTCACCATCCTGAGACATGAGATGTTAAGTCTCCATATGTCCAGTAGTTACTCTGGCTACAATGTCCTTCAAACCGGAACACAACAGTGCGTTTACACTGCTGTTTTGCAGCAGAAAGACATTTTTTGGAATATCGACTTCTATAGTATGGTAAAAGAAAAAATAAAAAAAAGTATTAATTCTTGTGCTTTTGTCACATCAAAGAAGACAACTACCTACACATTTTTTTTAAATCTTCCACGACAAATGTCCGTCGGGCGTACGAGGCGCGCGCGTCCCGCATATTGAATCATGAGTAATTTATTAGGTAAATATAATTTTAAAAATATTGTTTCTGAAAAATGTTTAACGTTTGGTAAATATTTGTTTGACAGTTGTTTTTCGTCATTATATTATACATAATTGGTAAACCTGTGTTATTTATTTTTAAGAATTTAAATATTATTTTAACGTATTTCCCCAAGTCTCAAGCAACTAATATTGTCGGTATCGAAAACCTAATTCAAAGTGTGAGTCGAATTGAAAGTTTTATGGCCCTCATCCGTTGTAACTGGGCAAATTTAGCAAATTATATCGTTATTACCTCATCAACCCATCTTTTTGCTTTCAAACATTTTTCCACCCATTCAAATGAAACTATCCATTTTCCAGCTGCCAATGCGCTCATGTATTTTACAGACCTGTGAAAGAAAAACAAAATAAATACATATATTTCGGTTCAAAAAATCTTATAGCGACATATTTATTAGTTTTCTTATGAATGCGAAACAGTAAAGCAGAATAAAAAGCCAAAAAGAAAATATTTTTGACTAGAGTACTGGTTTTATAGATTTGACCACATACTCCTGGTTTCAAATGGATATTTATAAAATTAACTTAATAGCCAATTTTTAAAGACTATAAACACAAATATCAAAACATAATCTCATACCTTTGAGATTTATTCTCTTCATCCACACCTACTACCAGATGCGTAACATTTTTTGTGTACTTGTCAACATACACCCACTTTCTCATTGAACATAAATTCTTCAATTTTGTTATTTCACCAGAGGCTAAACAAGATCCGGCTATATACAAACTTTTATTTTCCGATATGTTAAGATTTTTCAAAGCCAAAGTTCTCACTTTAGGTGTTTCAGGAGTGGATTCAAATGCTTTACTCATAAATTCTTTTTCTTGTGTATTCTTTGCCACCTCTGCTGTAGGGCAAAGTGTTATCTCAGGGTCATCAGTATTGTTCTCATTTTCAAAATTCAAAGATTTTCTCGCAACTGGAGTAGATTTGTGCTTTATTTGATCAACGAATTTATTAATGTTAAGTGGTGTTTCCAAAGCTTGATTCTGGGCGACACATTCAATAATGGTTTTATCTTTATTGGTTTTGTTAAATTCAACACTTTCTGACAAATTAATGATGCTCTGGGTTTTTACACCTGCTACAGAGATTTTTTCGGTTATTTCTGGTTTATTAAATTGCTGTGACTGTTCTAATTCTCTGACTGATGAACTATTCTTTTGCCGTAGTTTAGAATAAGACATGTTCCTATAATGAAGGTGCACAAATTAAATATTAGTAAAGGAATAAAAAACAAGGAACTATCAATGAAATTAGTAACTTAGATTTCCATACTTCTGGGGTGTGTCTTCAACTATACTTTTATCAGAATCATCATCTTTATCAATAACTTGAGGAGTGCCAGTCTCTAAGTTTTGACACGCAACTGGGGTCAGGAAGTCCTGTATATGCTGTTGAGTTAACCCAGGTATCTGTTGAGAAAACTATAATATGAAATCATGTAATGATAATAATAAACTATTAAGATTTTAAAATACCTACATTCTCTTTTATTGTTATTTCACAATTTTCATTTTCCTTTTCGATAATTGAAAACATGTTTTCACTGTCTTTTTGATTGTAGTATTCTTTTAGATTTGCAGATGGTTCAGTGTGGATTGTGCTTGGGACACTTACTATTTTAGATCTTTGAGTTTGTGATATTGTTTCTTTATCTTTATCAATACCTTTTTTAACTTGGGTCTGTTGTGTATTTCTATCTCTGTTTTCTATATCCATATCAATATTAGCAAACACTTGGTCCATAACTGATTCGTAATTTATTAGTTCACTGTCATTTTTATTATTTTCACTGATATTAGAATGGGATTTGGGTTTAGATTGCACTTCTACAATTTTTTCAAGAGTTGTTTTCATTTTCTTGCTCTTTGGTAAATCATAGTCAATATTGGTTTCTCTACTTCTTTTGTCAGCACTTTTGTATTTCTTAGAATGGGTTGAAGGTAAAAGAATTTCTGATGGTACAGGTTTAGTATTTTTTAGCAATTGTACATTATTATCATTTGATGAGAAACTATCAAATATTTGTAGATCATCAATAATTTCAACATCTTTTGAAGTGTTGTTTAAATTTTTTTTGCTGACACTTTGTGTTAGGATTGCTTGGCTTACTTGATGTTTATTATTTCCATAACACTGAGTTGGCTTATTATTGATAGTATCGCAAACCATAATTTTGGATAATTCTTTTTCTACACTCGCAGTAATTTCAAATTGTGCAGTGACTGTCTCAGCAGAAGCAGTATTTTTTTTAGTTGATGCTGACTTCCCTGTAGGTGCCATTGATAATTTACTCTTAATACTTGTGTCCACTGGTTGGACTGATTCGTCATTATGTGTTGTAGTTGGTTTTGATTGCTCACCTATTTCAAAGATAATGTTATCCCTTTGTGAAATATTGTGAGGCCCTAAAGACACTTGGATTTCACGATCAGCACAAGCCTTTAATAAACCATCATTGTTGTCATTCTTGATTATTACATTAGTTACAGAATTTCCCACTTTAATAGATATGGTAATATTATTTGTTGTATTACTATTTTCGGAATTATTATGCATATAATGATTAATTGTTTCAATATTATGTGTATGTGTAGGAGTCTTTGGGCATAATACCCCCATTTTTAGAAACTTGATTTTTGAACTATTTGCATCGTCAAAATTATTTTCATTAGATTGTTGTTGTTTGTTTGGCAAATAATTGGAATGATAAAAGTTTACGTGATTGCTCCTTTCAGGAATGCTTTTTGTATTGGTTTTAGATGGATGGATTTCACTTGTTGTTTTATCCAAGACTTTTCCGGAGTTATTATCTAGTTCTGTTCCATCCTTGTCATTGACAGTATTGATGGGTTTTTCCATGTTTGAAGAATCTCTGCATTGACGATCATCAGTACCTTGCGTTCTCGTATTCTTATCATCATTGTCATTGTTTGGCGTATTGTCATCAATATCATAAATTTGTTCAGCAACAGAAGGAGGAACATCGATGTTCGATTTATTGCCAGAATGCTGTGTCTTTTTGTACATTTCTATGGAAACATTCAGTTTGTTTCTATTTTTCTTGTTTAATTTACTAAACTCCTTTCTCATTCGCTTTACATTGTTCCAATTTTGTTTTGTATTGCTTGATTTTTTATCGCTTTCACTGCCAACTTCTTTTGAAATTTGCTTTTCAGGTGATGATAATGGTTTCTTTGAAATGTAGTCCAAAATTTTACCATCTCTATTTCTTGAACTTCTTCGTGGATTCTGCATAGTATAAAAGTCGTCTTCTGCAGAGAACGGTTCAATGTCCATAGGTCCTACAACATTTTCCTTATTTTTATCTTCTGTATCTGGCAGAGTTTCAATTTTGTCCCAATCATCTTGTGGTATAGCAGCACAAATTACTTTTGTAGGTTTGCTTTGTGTTTTGGTCCTTGTGTGAACCAAAGCTTTACTTACTACAGGTACTTCAACAACCAATTGTTTATCTTGTGATGTTAGTCCAGAAGTAACTGTGGCAGCTGAAAATTGGTTTTGAGAACTTGCTAACCATTCTTTGACATTTTTCGCAGGATCATCTTCTGATGTAAATTCGCCAGGTGTGTCAAGTGTGAACTCATCTACTGGAATTTAAAATAATAAAAAAAATCAATATTACACGGAAAAATAAATTTCATATTGAGTGCAACATGCACACTCAGTATTTTCTGGGGACGATGCACTTACCACTATCATACATGGTGTGTTATTCAAATGTTTTATACTCTGTGTATAAAATAATAGAATATAATATAATCAGATTTTAAATTTAACATAATAGTTAGGGAGCCTAATGAGTTTTCTGGGATTGAATCGAGCGCGTGAGATTAATATAGGGTAGGATTCTCGCATCTCATTGAGTACCTCTACCATATTGGCACTCTTTACGTAGTGACGGCCGTACAGGACAGCCGATCAGATTAGAAAAAAATCGATCGTTGGGAATACATAATTACGTATATGCCATAACCTGACAACTTTCGCAAGCCAAAGTAACAAAAATCGTCTTTGGAAATTAGATCATACATCTGTGATCTGGCGTAAATCACTTATTACCCATACCATACTTATGCATTCATGCTCGCCTTTCACAAGTATTGTATCTCATCATTTTGGCCAATATGGAAAAGCTCCAAGCATCAGTTTAGATATGGGTAGACCTTGGCGTTAATAATTAAACGCGTATTATGTAACACTGCAGTACTCGTAAGCTGAAACTATGCAAAAATTAAAGTTGTAGGAAAAACTACCTAGTTTAATTTCTACTTATTTAGAAATTTACTTCGTAAAATGACTTGGAAAGGAGATTCGTCAGAAAAATGCATTTCGACACCATTTCTCTCATTCTAATATTGAGATTAATAATATTTTTAAAAGAATTCGTCAGATTTTAGGATATCAAGACTGGAACATCAAACTGAAAGTTCTATATAAAAATCTGGCGCACTCGAGCATTTAAAGATGGCGCTTTTTGCAGTTTCAAATATTCGCTACGATCTTATCACAACTTAAAACGTACTTCAAAAAAGTCAGTCTTTTGAATGGGTGCATTTTTAGGGTTCATTTTACATCCCCTCTAAATATCTAACGCGTTCGATAAACTACAAAAAAGTCAAAAAGTTAGTTTTCTATCCTTCCGTGCGGCATGCATCACGCAAATGGTCAGATTTACATTTTGATTAACATCTTTTTGTTCTTAAAGAGACCCTGGAGCTAAAATTTTTTTTAAGACTTTATTTAAAAAAAATAACAATTCATAATATTAATGAATGTCACTTCACCTCACAAAGCATTGATATGTCGAGCAGTTTTGTCCTTTCGGAAGGTCTCCCTCCATCCACACAAAACCGGCAAATTGCAGGTTATTGTCTCAAATCGCAAGACCCTCCCCATGCTGGTATTCACCAAACATGATCACACACAAGACCCATACAGTAATACAGTTTAAGCTATATATAAAAATGCCCGCCCGATATGCCGATAGTCTATCACATAGTGGGTCCGAACATACAAGGCGAAATGTGGGTGTACTTGACACCTCTGCCTACCCCTTCTTGGAAAATGGCGTGAGTTTATTTATGTATGTATATATAAAAAACAGGAGTATAAAAAAATATTAATGGCTTTGACTAGGTATATTAAACACTCAATATTGTAATCTATTTATTATTTATGTATTTTTTCCTGATGATAATGTTTTGGCACAGCTTCAATTTAAATTTATTTCAAATCTTATTCAATGAACTTTATTCTCTAAAATTCTCAAATTTATATAAGAGGTATGCCATGGTTTAGAAATATAAAAATCTATTTATTCAAATTACAATACTCCAAAATGGAACATGTCCCACGAGCTGTATGCCGCCACAATGACAGTGACAAAACAAATTAAAAAATACTGACAAATTGAGAACCTCTTCCTTTTTTTTTGAAGTTGGTTAAAAATATAATAAAAGCAAGTTTAGTGATATTAAAAATTTTGATAACTTATACATTTTTCACATATAAGGTTTAGTTACATCTATCTGATATCCAAATCACTTAAAACAATTTAGGCATTATCGAGAGTTTATTTTTTAATCTCTACCAAATATAGTAGAGATTTGAAATTCATAGAATTCATTAATCTTATTGGTACCAACCTAACAGAGCATCTAGATATTGTTCTGGGGCCATTTTAGTACCCTTATGATTCTATGGTCTTTAAAATTTGTTGGTAATAGATAATATGATGATGCTCTATCTTAACAGTTATGAGTAATAATTTCTATTATCACATTATAGATTGAAACTTTTGATAAATCTTTGGCATGTTGCATTTGGTGCATATGTTTACAGTATGCTTTTACAGGGTTATAAGTATGCTCTCAATAGAAATTTTGGTGGTAGATTCATTTGTATCTGCATGTATAGAAGATAGCAGCAGAAAACAGTATGAATGTAAGATTTACAAACATACAACAGTTATACATAAAACTGGTGCATCTGCGGTTCAGGTGCAGTTGCACTTGCCCATTTATCCCGATAAGCACATATTCCCCAATAGATGGTCTAACCTCTAATTAATCACGCTGCACTTACCATAAGGTGCATTTATGCCATTTTGTTTTGCCAATATTTTCCAACCCTAACTTAGATTAAAAAATTATGATTATTTTCACTGTTTAATAATAAACATCTACTCTCTGTTCACCTGTTCTCAGACAGTGAAATATAAAAAGCAAAATTAAAGGGCTTACATTTAACGTTGAAAGCTTTCTCAAATAATTCACCAAGTGTGTTGATGTGTTCTGTTAGATTTTGAAGCGGAAGATTTAATTTTGAAGTTTTGCGATTGACTGGACATGAACAAATTGGGCAGGTACGCCTTTTCTTCCAGCACACATGACACAATGTGTGACCACACAGGGCTGTCTCAGGAGCAATATAGGTTTTACAGCTGGAAAACAATTTACAATAGTATCAAAAACTAATTGGTAATATTTAGCATACTCTGCACAAACAACTACTAAAAGGTTTTCATAAATAAACATTTCTTTATTTATTACTTTTATAAGGTGGGCAGAAGACCTAATAAAGGTTGATTATGTTTTTAGGGTAAGGGCTATTAATCAGTTAAGCTGCTGTGGCCAAAAGGCTAATGAGAAAATTATAACACTAGGAATTCATATTGGAACTCATATCCTTTCACTAAAGCTTTGTTTTAGAAAAAAGTACTAAATGTCGAAAATTTTTATTAAACTTTTAGTGTTGCCGAGGCCTTCCACAGTGATGTTCTTTGAAGAAAATATTTCGTCATATAAATTATGAATACTGAACAGAAACGTCACATTAAAAATGACATTAACAAACATTTCAGCTATTTCTACAAAAGTACGACTTCTATAAACTTCGTAAATACAAACCATTCAAGACATGTTACTTGTTCAACTTGTTGCGTTATCAAGTGTGATAACTTATTAAGCTCAATAACATCGAGCACCATTATCAAGCAACATTCAGCGTTTCCTATTTGTAAAATTGCCTTATAATTATATGACAGAACTTAGATAGTATACTTTTCAGTACACAAAATTATTATTGATCAATTGCGATTTACGACACAAAATATTTATGAAATATGAACTGTCAACTTTTTTTTCTTCCCGCCGTCTTCATCCTATTGACATCTGTCAAGTCACCAACAGTGCGCTCCACCTGGTTCCACTCATGTTCCACTTGGTTTCTCCGCATTTCTCCGTCTGAGGAACGCTAATGGTACATTTACACGTTGGCTGAGGCTGGACCAACTTCTACCAACTCCAAGCTATCAATAACGAAAAGCTAAGGCCAGCCGAGCCAAACACCCTGTTACACGGTTTTATTTCTAGTCACAAACCAATAAGAAATTTCTAGTATTTGTGTCATGAAAATCGCTAACCTTTTGAAATTCTAGGCTGGACTTTGTAGTCGTTTGGCACGAATTGAGGGGTAAAAATGGTCAGAGGTGTTAGGGATTGGGTCCCTGATTATAACGATACCACTCTTATTAAAAGGAAATGCGTAGTTTTCGAGAAATTAATAAAAATAATTCTTAACCTCAAATCACATATTACGCAAAACGGAACGTTATTATGGGCGATTGACAACTAAATCGCTATTACTAAGTAAATTATATTATCTGTGGTTTAGAAATTACATGAAATGGAACGTAAAAAAAGTAATTGCGTTAAGTGTCACTCATTAATTCAAAGACTTCATTGATCATTCCGTTTCTCCCCGAGCTGCGTGGATGTGTTCTTTGAGCTGCGTGGTGATTATTGTGTGGATTTCTTCAACAACTTTGGCTTATCTTCTGGGAATTATATATGAATGTTTTTTGTTTTATTTGTTTTTAACAACACAACCCATTATGCCTGATGGTAGTTAGTAAACCGACTTTGGTTAAAATTAGGTCGACTTTGTCTCAAAACCGACTTAGGGCACCCCGACTTCACGTAGACTTTTGGATACCACCCCTAGAGTGTTTATAAAAAGCCGGAGGCGCGGAGGGAGAGCAGCCCCCGCCCGCTGTAACGAAGGATAGGCAACCGTGCGAGCCGTAGCGGCTGAGGCTGGTCGCCGGAGGCGACCAGCAAGCCGAAGCTGCGGAGGCGAGCGTGGATGCCTATCCTTTGTTACGCAGGGCGAAGGGGCTGCACTTCCCGCAGCGCCGGAGACGTTGCAGAAGCAAGTTTGTTTTGAAAACAAGTGTTTTGAGGTTAGGTTACTTAAATTGGTTTTTCTCAGGAATGGTGCATTGCCTTTTCACGAAAGTGGTATCGGGGGACAGTGGGCACCCCCCTTCCTCCCTCCCAACCCCTCCCACCCCCCATTTCGTGCCAAACGATTCTAAAGTTTCCCCAAATTCTATGTTGTTATAGACTGTGTGATAGATATACATTAGATTAGCGAATATAAATTCTGATGCTTCATGCTACTGTCATTATATTCGTTTCTTTAAATGTACACGTTGGCTGAGGCTGGGCCAACGTCTACCAACTCCAAGCTATCAACTATATTAGATTATATTAGAATGAGAATATATAGTATATATTTTCATTCTAATAAACATATTAATTAACAACCAATTTTATTCACCTTTTAGCTTTCTTGTCGTTCTTCCATATTAGAAAATTCATCGAAAGCTGTAGTCGAACGGTGATTGAGCCATATATTTTTAAAATTAATTATAAGGTTAATAAATTAGCCAGATAATATACATATATGTCAAAGTACTAATCACTGGATCAAAGTTATCCCATTTGCCAGAATGTAAAATGCAAATAATGTAAAATGTATTGTGTAGTGATTTTATTTGATTCTGGCAATTTGGCACATTGATTGTCAAATAAAGGGTTGTGGGGTGCCGAAACAGGGTTTGCCCAGTAAATCTAAATCATTTTCATTTAAAAACACAGACCATTCAAGTAAGTAAAAATAATAAACACAATTCCCGTTTAGTCTTTAATTCACATTTTCTGTATATATCGTCACATTAATATCATTTACATAAAAACGCTCATAAGTATATTATTACATAATCTGTCGGTGTTTTGATAATATTTCTCTGACCTTTTTATGATTATTTTTGCAAATATTGCCTATTTTATTTGTAAAATCTTAAATATACTAAATTACTGTACATTTCTCTCACATAAATGATAGATATTGACAATTTACCAATGTAGAGGTTACCTTCAAATCCCATTAATTAGAAGTGTAGTTTTAACTGATTTTGCTAATGATATAATCGCAAATAAAACCAACAGTAAATCACAATATTAGCAACCTCAACCACTCGCATCATATATTTTTGTGTACTTTTATGATTTCCTTCTACATGGAAAGGTATAATCACCTTGTAATTAAATGTAGTGCACATTTTGATCAAGTACATGTGACTTATTTTGCATGTATAAATTGTCAACAGAATGGCTATGGCATTCCGCGGCATGTTAAGGTTGGGAGCAAGAAGGCTGCAAGTTCGTAGCTATGCTGATGCACCCAGAGGTGATGAAATGGCACTCACCTTTGCAGCTGGTAACAAGGTAAGAGAATATGTAACTTCTATGATTAATAGGCATACTGGACACTTTCAATGTTTATATATACAGGTTTTATTGGGTGCATAGTTTTGAAATTTTTAGTCCATGTATGTTAACATTCAGCTAGTTGAAAAAAATAATCTGTGGTGATGGATTTTTGGTCTTCCCATTTATCTTATTTTTACATCTACAGTATCAAATATCAAGTGCAGTGCAACCCAATGCATGTATAATAAAATAATTTACTAATTGTAGACTTAACATAAACTATCATTCTCAAATTGTTTCCTACAACATAATTGTTGATATGAAAATTTTGCTTATTTTGTTTTGACACTATTTACAGGTTTTCTACGACAAGCAAGTTGTGAAACAGATTGATGTGCCATCATTCAGTGGATCCTTCGGTATCCTGCCCAAGCATGTACCAACCCTAGGTGAGTTTATACATACATATATATTTATTTTAACTAAATGTAAAAAAACACCACATGGTAGGCCGCACAGAAGGTGGAAAGATGATTTAGATCATTTTCACAACAACTAGCGGATAAAAGCCTTGGATAGAGACGGGTGGAAGAAGGAAAGGGTGGCCTTGGCCCTGCAGTGGGACAGTATAGGCTAATAAAAAAAATATGTGAAAATCCATCCTCATCATCTGCCATTAAAACTCTGCTGCTGAACATACACCTACCCAAGGATTTTCAAAGAGATTTATGGGATGTGAGTTACATCCAGTTACTTTCTGAATCTTTTACTAGATTGTCATATAACGAATGCACAAGCTAATTACTGCACCAAAACAACCAAGTATCCACCAGTCCAGGTGTATTATTTACAACAATTACAAATGAATTATTATTTAATATTTTCAGCTGTTCTCCGCCCTGGCGTTGTCACTGTACTTGAGAATGATGGCAAACAAACCAAGATCTTTGTTTCCTCTGGTACAGTTACAGTGAATGATGACTCCTCTGTTCAGGTGAATATTCTTGTATATTTCATACTAGGACTTTAATAGGTTGTGGTCATTTAATATATTTATTATTTAAAGGTTTTGGCTGAGGAGGCACATCCTTTGGAAAATATTGACCGCAGTGCAGCCCAGGAGGCCCTAAGCAAAGCGCAATCTGAATTCAGCTCTGCCTCTAATGAGAAGGTAACTTATCCTTTTATGTATCACCTTTGAGGTGTTGAAATTTAATTTTGATGTGCATTGTGTACAATTTTTCTGTATAATTGAGGTTACCTTACATAGCTTGGAATGAGTGATATGGATCGGAATTATGAAGTAGTTGATCAGTAACACTGAAAATTTTATGAAAAGGAGTTGATTCAGTTTTAAAAAAATATTTGTGTCTCAAAATACCAAATAATCTCATTTATTGTGAACTGTTAACTGAAGACTTAATATTTTTTAGTGTTTGATATTTTAATTATTACTTTTTAACTATTGTTACGAGTTTGCCAGAGACCCAAAAGCTGATGGTGGAATATTTGTATATATCCGGATTGTAACCACCATATACCCTGTATATCAAGACTGCTACCGAAAACGAAGCCGGGTGGTAGTCTAAGCGACTTCAGACACAATGCAACAGAAAATGTTGGAAAAAAGCGATTTTTTTTTTATATGGTCGTATTTGGTTGGTAATTTATTTTTTTCGTAAAATAATAGTGTATACCCTTTTATTTATAAAGACTCTAAGGTATAAAAGAGTTTGAATTATTATTTTAGCAAAAACTATGGTTTTACCACCCAAAAATGACGATATTAAAAAAAATGATAAAAATGTCGCGTTTATCAAAATGTTTAGTTGCATTGTGTTTGTAGTCACTAAAACTACCACCCGGCTTCGTTTTCGGTAGCAGTGTTGGGATACCCGGTATAACAGTAGAAATCCTATTATAGTGACACATGCAACTGTAGTGTCAAACAGGGTGGCATAAATGTTTCGATTCGCGAGAAATGATTATTTACTACATTGTATAAAAGCTAAAGCTTCATAAAAATCTATTGATTTAAAGTCTACGAAACGTTACTATGGCTAGTTAAACATAGTCCAGACACTTGCGTATTTTTGTGCTCAAATTCTGTGTGGCTATAATTCGCTTGATGTGATATTTATTACGTAGTTGAATAAATGGTCCAGTCAGGGTCTTAATATTTCATTGTTTTCGTGTCGCTATGAAATACTCCGGTTTTCTCAGTGGAAGGGCCTAGGAGTACTTTAATTTTATGCAAATTTCTCTTAAATTCTATTGACGGTATCTTGGAGCGAGATGTAACAAGTGCTTAAAAATGCGCGCAAATAAGTACATCATATTATTCAATTTTGTAATATATTATTAAATATTGCGCTTTTAAAGTATTTATTTTTAATAATACTAGGTACTTGTTTCATTTCAGGCCAAAGCTGAAGCGGCCATTGCCGTAGAAGTCGCTGAAGAGATCGTGAAGGCCGCCTCATAAACATGTTAAATGATTTATGTGAATAAAGATTAGTCGTAAAACACCATAATTTAAACATTCGCGTATTAATAAATACACTTTCTCTGTTGATTGACATTTTTTCCTAGAACCTACATTCCCTTTCAATCTTGATCATTGATGGATATTCGTATTGTGAATGATGCAGGCGTTACGATATATTTGAAAATTGAAGTCTATTCAGTTGTGGAGAGATTTGAACCCTCAATATAGCAAAAGGGGACAGAGTGCGACAGCGTAGCAGTGACGGACTGAAAAATTAATTACGGTTAACATAACTAACATTTTTTTTTACAACTTTTATTGCATTGTGTCCGATGTCACTAAAACTACCACTCGGTTTCGTTTTCGGCATCATTCTTGATATACCCTGTATATTCCATAATTTAATCAAAAATCAAGAATACAATTGTACTCTATTGGCAGTAGCGTCGCGTCGTTGGTGAATCCGTCTACGTCACAAGAGGTTGTAGGTTCGATGCCCACACCGACAGAAATTATTGTGTGAATTACAAGTACTTATTTATTTCGCGCCTGTGTGTTGCGATACTTACAAGTCCTGCCGTGGTTTCTGATCTAACGCAAGACTTGTATCTTAATGTTGGATCTCTTATTGGATGCTGACTCTTCCAAGAGCTCGCCGTGGAAATCTTTAAGCCTATGTTCAGGCTTTGCATGTCTGAAAATGATGATGATTGCTATCTTCATTGCTCGAGTTGGGGTCAAACTTAACTATCGAAGCTAATAGATCAGGATGAAGGTCACAACTAATCAGAGTGATCCTGGCACCGCCCCGTATTGCCTCGTGCGGACTTTGCATACCCTTTCTACAATGGGTTTCAGTAATATGGTTGAGTCCAATGCCAAGCAAATCCAGTTGTGTGTCTCCCCAATCTTTAGATAGAGAGATGCGGCTAAAGATCGGAACCACAGTCCGATTTCTAGCCGCAATTATATATTATCTATTTGCAGTTACATACCCCAGATTAAGATTATATTATTAGATAATTGATGTATAGTTCAGTGAGTTCATAGAGGCGATTCCGACCCATCATTGGATGAAAGTGATACAATTTTGCATTACAATTAAACTTAATTTATGTCCTTGGTAACAAGTAGAAATAATAAACCTTGAAAACATCCTAATAGGTAGGCTTACCATAATTACGAAGAGCCAAACCGGGACACAGACGAGAAAGAGGCTCATTTTCATTTTGCTTTTCGCTTGTGTTTCACGCTCACGCACGCAATCGGTATCACTCGTTCTCGCTCGCTTTTGTTTCGTCTTTGGCGCGGGTGGCACTGGCGGCGCGGCGGGGCGCGGGGGAACGATTGGTCGGGGTGTCGGTGCTGTTCAAGTTTGACCGGGACGCCGGGACTGGGATCTCAAACCGGGACTATCCCGGTGAAACCGGGACGTATGGTAAGCCTACTAATAGGTAACTCCCGATACTTATCTCATTCTCTCGTAAGCTACTTTTCTGAAGATAAACTTCTGCTGTCAGTAAATTATACACACTTTTTTCTTTTTTCATGATATGCTATGGATCCTTCATCGGTTAATGTTTCATCTTTTTCTACTTAGTAGGTATACACACTGGCTCTTATCCTCGCCTATCCCTGTCTGGAGGTAGGTAGGTAGGCACACGTATAAAATAATAAATAAATAACACCCAACAGTCACATACATAGTCCTGACCCCACACTAAGATCGAGTCTTGTGTCGTGGGTATCAGGAACTACGAGAGACTTTTCGGTCTCACAAACACCCAGACCCGGAAGAAATATTTGTGGGCCACACAAACATTTCTCTCGGTGCGGGGATCGAACCCGCGGCCTCTCGTTTCACAGGCATATAGGCATATAGTATAGGGAATAATAAGTGGTAGGCGATATGATAAAAAGTGCGTGGTGGCCTGTTGGTAAACGGACCAGACGCGGCTACCAACATGTTCACGGTGGTCGCGGGTTCAAAACCCAGGGCACACCTCTGACTTTTCGGAGTCATGTGTGTATTGATAGTCAATCACCACGCACTAAAACGGTGAAGGAAAACATCGTGAGGAAACCTGCATACCATAGCGGTTCATAAGAATTTCTATGGTGTGTAAGTCCGCCAACCCGCACTAGGCCAGCGTGGTGGACTATATGGCCTAACCACTCTCAATCGTACTTTCGATTGTAGAGTAGGCCCGTGCCCTGCAGTGGGACGTATATGGGCTGATACAGATACAGATACAGATTAGATAAAATGGTTAAATAAAACGCCATGTGCAGTTAATGTTGGAGTAGTTTATTTAACACAAATCAAAACACTTTGGTACATTTAATAAGATGCTGGTAGACATATTGCTTAGCGTAATATAAAACTCACTTCCAACTAGCGCAAACCTAAATAATGCACATAAGCAAAGACAACCGAACTTTTTAATGAGCTAATAAACTGTAAAAACCAAACATTTGATAATTATTTAATTTTAAATTTCGATTAGATATTATATCTCTTCATATTTAATTTTAACAATTATTAATTATCCGAATTTTCTAAATGGAAGGTTGAGAGAAGATATCGGTTGCTAGGAAGTCGCGAAAACCTAACTACAAGCCTAAGTTTGCGAAGCTTACACCACAATACACAACACATAAAGGGAAACATCTAGAAAATGACACGCGCGTGTCTTAAATCTAATTATTTTGTGTAATATATAGGAGCATAAAGTTACGATTATGATTAATAAAAATGCATCTTATATTTCTAAGAGTAGGTAATGTTAAAACTTATTTTGAATTCCGTGTCAATAGTAGGTATTACGTTTTCGATGGTTACACATGTCGAGTGTTTTTTTGACTTCTAAGTAGGTAACTTTATTATTGTTAGTTTATGATTATTTCCTGTGTATATTGTATGCAATGTGATCATAGATTACACCTAAAATTGATTAGATTAAAATTTTATAATAATATTGTGTAACACATTATTACTGACTAACAACTATCGATTATATAGTCATTTTAAAGAATTAATTAGATACTAGTAATGAAGAGTGTATAACTAACCTTATCGTACATAGTAAATGTTTAAATGCAAATCAAACATTAAAAACCTTATTGAAATTAATGACACAAGTTGGCAATAACATAAATGGTAAAAAGCATCGTGAAAACTTATAACATCAAATTGGAAGCATGATTACAACTCAAGGGTTGTTCTTACTATCGTACGAGTACGCAAGTATCAATAACGTTATTTCATATTATAAAAAAATGGGATAAAAATAGAAAATATCACATACATATTACCTACGTGTTGAGCTTAATTTAAATCAATGAGTAAATTCACCCCAAACCATCAGCAGTCAAAAATATATTTAAATTAAGCTAAACAAATAGAACAAACAAAGTCAACTACAAATAAACTGCAATTACAGCAACTTCTGTAGTAAATGTTCGAGTTGGGCACCTACTACGCATGTAATTAGATAGGTTTAAATCACGTCACTTAATGGGAATATATATTTTGAAGGACTACCACAACCATGATTTTCTGTATTTGTATCACTACAGAGTGACGTGTTATTAATACTAGATTGGGAGGGTAGAATCTAATTTGTACATAACCCAACTTCGCAACTTTACCACAGATTTGACCGAAATAAAATGGCACTCATGTGCGTGTCCAAAATTATAACTAGGAAAGACAAATTCCGGCCAACTTAGTTGGGGTGATTACAAAAATAAATAGCAACACAAACGCGACACACATTTAAGGAGAAATTATTTGGCACGGGTATCACCATCTTGTTGCTAGTGTCGCTCTTTGGGACAAGGGCGCTAAAATTTAAATAAGAGGCGGCAAAAATAACTAGCTGCATTCAAGCTAAAGAACATCACATCAGCAAGGTGGTGATGGACCATAAGATCGAAATAAATCAAAGACAGTGTGTCGCAGCGCATTTTCAAGATTTCGATTTACAGGTTACACTGCCACAGTATCGTAGGCTGTGAGTCCCCGCCCGTGGACTGCTTGCTGGGGGATTGGGGTGTTTGCTTCTGGTCTGCAAAACATTTTCACAATTGTGATTAAACTAGTTAGCAAAGTGATGACAATAAATACAACTAAAATGATGCAATTAGGAGCTTTTAAAATGGCTTTTTTTATTAACATCAGCATGTGGGTTATGGTCATTCTAAAGACGAACAATAAATCAGTTAATCTAGTTCATTAAACACAGCTATAAATGCTTCACAATTAAATCGAAACACGATTAACTAAAATTGTACTTTCCGGTTAACATGCTCGTTCTAAGAAATTTCAAATCAATTATTACTAGGCGGATACAATTTATGTAACATTGGCAATTGGACAAGGATTCGCAGTTTGCAAAAAGGACTAATAAAATTGCACAGCATACTATAGTCAAAGTATAATGTGCAAAGGAGCTTGGGTACTAAAAAAATATGCTGTTTTGTTGGAATTGTAACACAATTTTAGTGGGCTAAGATGCTTAAAACTTAAATTATACTTAGGTAAAAATCTAGAGTATGTACAGTGGCTACTGTACTGGCAACATAATTTATTTCAAATAATAATAATATCAGCAGATCTATTTTTAACAGTTTAGGGTTCCTGTAGCAACATAAATGTTTATTCACAGTGCAGTAACATGTTAGCCAAAAATTGTTAATCACTTAACATAAAGAGCAGGCAAACACAAATTATAAATAAATAGTCTTCATTTTAACATACTTTGACTTACTGTTTCCTGTGGACACGGATGCAGAACATAACACATGCTTAATAACGAGCATATACTAATCATACACAAGGCATCAATAGAGATGTTTATGCCCATGACGTGACACATATAGAAACACAAGTTCTAGCGCACACACAAGGACACGGCACAGTATTAGTGTCGAATGCGTGTAAATAATTTTTAGTTAAGACTATTTCCATAAGTTAACTGAACCATCATAATAATTTTAATAGATAACAGGTATTTAAGTTGTAACTTAAAGTTATACCATCGTTTAAATAAATTGCAATACTCTCCATAATGCAATAAGTATAAATGTTGTAGTTCCAAATTTATATAATTAGGGTATTATTTCATTTGGTAGAGACATTAAAACCTGTCAATTGAGGATCAGTCCATATTGACAGGTATTATTGATTCAAGGTGTCGTGTGTTAGGTGCACGTGTTCGAGTAAAGCCTACGGAAACTGACCTGTCGATGAGTTTCCTCATTTCCTCGCTGTGCAAACCGTCCTTGGCAGTGTGGGCCCTGACTGCAACAACATACAAGTCACGACGCGTTCTACTCTAGCCACGAGACCTGGACTCGGCTGCCCGCTACATGTACACCTCGTGCAATAACCGCAAAACCATTTCACTCTTTTCATTCACTATTATATTAGTGAACGCTCTTTATAATGTACGTACACTGCTATGTTAAGACATTAAAAAGGATTTTGACTTTTTAAAAACTTATATTCGATATGATACATAGACTTTATGTTTGCGGTTATTAGACGAAGGTTTTCATATTAAAAAACACGTACTAATATATCTACAGGATCAAATCAAACAATTAGAATTAGTTGTACACAATCACATCTAAGCGTATAAAAATATAATCCAGAATCTGGTATAAAAGTAAATTAAATTTTCCTTCGGTGGAATTGGCAAAATCAATTAGATAAATGCAACATGAATAACTATTCAACACCTTTGTTTTTTTAACTACTTACATTGTTATTTATTTAATTGGTTTTGCCAAGAGAAAAAATACATAGAAGAACAGTAAGTTTGAATTTTGAAAATAATAATCAGAGTAAGCCAATTGCAGAAAGATCTAATTTGGAAGCTTAAATTTTAAATTCGTTATAACTTATACAAATTTGCATGCTGTCAGTCACAATTATTAAAAACACAAAGGATTAATACTTTATCAAAAAATATTACCGTCTTCTGTTCAGGTGACACCCAAGTACGCATGGACCAATTTCGGGATAAATATTTAAAATTTGGAATATGCTATGATTTTTAAAAACACATGATATAATGGAGGTTGATGCATGTAATGAATGATATGACTTTTCTATTAAATAATTTTGAAGAACATGTGCTAATAAGACTTGTTGTGGGCAATATATCAATAGGATTTGAATTTATATTAGTGATTATCAATCAAACAGTAGCTACGCTACTTTGAAGTGCTTTAACAATGAAAAATTAAATTTGTTGTAAATGAATTTAAGGAAAGGTACTTTTGAGTGTCTTTTAGAATAGAACTCTTTTCAGAAGGAATATGGTGAAACCTGTTTCATTTATATGACATGAACCTAATTTATGTATTTACAAGGCAAATTAGCATCCTACCGCGTGATAGTATTACACTTGGCTGCATGGCGACACAACCAAGGTTTCTGTGTGTACGTACCGGGATAGTTGCGGGGCTGGTCGCATTCAGCTTCGGAGATTTCGTTCGAGTCTTTGCTTTCGTTGAAGGAGGAGGAGCAGTTGTTGTCGTTGTTGGCGTTGCGGGGTGGGGGTGGGGGAGGCTCGGGGGAGCCGCCGCACTTGCGAGTTCCTGCAGATTTCACTTTAAACGGATCAGTTTAGTAAATTTCGGAACTAATGTAGTGTTGAAATTGTTGAAGCGAAGCATAAGCTTATCCCTTATTGTTGCACTTAAATATTTAGGTATTACTATTCCTTGAATACGTTATTTATAACTTGTTTTTCAAGATAACTTTACCTACTAAATCAGAAAAAAGTTAATTTTGAATTTAATAACCAGCGTAATAAGAGCCATGCGTGTACAACAACATGTATAGTTACCAATGCTGGGTCGGGATCCGTAGTGGTCGGAGTAGGGAGTGCCGTAGGCGCCGGTGTACTGCTCGTCCTCGGGCGCGCAGCACGCGGGCTCGTCGTACTCGGGGCCGCACGCGTACATCGGGCGGGAGTAGCGGGCGCGCTGGGGGGGAATGCTCTTGAATAAATATTTACTTATCGACACTTGAAATCTAGTTGACAATAACCATACTATCCACATATACCACGACCTAATGAGGGTTTGGAAGCTGAAATAAAAAATTCTTAGATTAGAAAGGACGATAAGGATACTAAAATTGTCCTAGAATAATATCTGGATGATCATGTGTGACTCGCGAAGAACGCTCCTATAGTAGCTGTACCAACACGTTATCATCAACAAAAAAAAAAGAAATTAGGATAGTATGCAGTGTCGTGTTTAATAATTAATTTACTTATTTATAATACGTATTCTGAATATTTTTTTTAATAAAGGTTATAAGTACACCGGTCTGATATCATTTCGCTTAAATAGATTGAGATGTTTAAAAAAACATTTTGATTTTTAATATTCTTCGATGTACATATTAAAAAATTGAAGAAGAAGGGGTATTCCAGCCTATTGGCCAAAAACGACGAGCAATAATATGTTATTCGAAAGCTTCATCCAAGCGGATGGAGGCCTATGTTCATGACTTCATATGGCTGAAATGAAGGTGGATCAACATACAAAATTAATTCTAGGCTTATTACTAATGAACATTGCGTTAAAGAGAGTGTGTGGGTTTTGTTCAAGTCTTACGTATTGGTCCTCTTCAGCGCAGGTAGCGGGGTCGTCGTACTCGGGGGCGGTGGAGTAGATGGCGCTCTGTCCTCCCTGAGAGTTCTTGCGGGCGTAGCGGCTGTTAGCACGGGGCTGGAAGTTACACATTTATTATTTCATCCGTTTTTAATAGTATCATATATTGTGCTCGGTTCTTGTGCGTTGTTGGTGACGTCACTATTCTTGTCGCACCTCATTTATTTTTTACTTTATGAATATTATTTATCCAATTGGACACAAAACGAACCCAGTTAGTTTTATTCGCTGGATATACTCAGAACTGGGTCGCGCCGCGTAGTTTTTTTTGAGTTTAGGTGTTATGATGCCGAAAAATCTCTCGTTGTTTCTGATTGCCACTCACACTCACACATAACCCTTGAACTTTAGTGTGGAGACAGGACTATGGGCATCACTGTTGGGTGAATTGATTTGTCATTTAAACCAATATATTGATGTGAATGTGACTGTTGATTTTATTAAATTATTTAATAGACAAACCATGCTTTGAGATCCGGCGCGGGAGTGAGCGGGGTGGTGGGGGTGGGGGTGAGCCAGGGTGCCGGCGTGCGCGGGGTGGTGGTGCGGGAACGCCAGAGCCTTGCTGGGATCCATCTCCTCACGGAAGCCGAGCAGGTGGAACGTCGCGTACGGGCAGATCTCATCTTCCATGCCTGAAATTACATATAAAATGGTTTTCATATTATTTAATAAAGGTATATTACGCAACGTTTAGTATTGTGTGCAATATCCAACATGCCTATGGTTATAATCGTGTTGTTATAATTTCGTATTTGTTGATGCTTTTAAACTAGAGATGCCCAAAAATGTGTCGTAGGTATCAATATTTTCAATAGATGTATTGTTTGTTTTGAATTAAGATGAGCTATTACTAATATTATGGATTAGGGTGAATCGTGTAATGTGTTAGGTAGTCCGTATAAAATACGATATTATTGCTGGAAAACGGTTTATTGAAATATTGATATTGCGTGGTCCATGATCTCATAATTATTAATGAGGTATCAATATAGTTTAACACAGGGTATCTATTTTCAGGCTACCACCGAAAACAAAGACAGTTGGTAGTTTTAGTGACTTCAGACACTATGCAACTAAAAGTCTAGTAAAAAATTGGGAGATTTTTTTATATCAGCCCGTTTGTGTGCTCAATACATAGTTTATGCAAAAATAATGATTAAAACTTTGGCGCAACATTGCGTTTAAAAAAAATATAATAATTAATAAGTCGTCGTGTTTTTAGTTGCATTTTGTTTGAAGACACTAAAACTAACGCCTGGCTTCGTTTTCAATCGCACTCTGGATATACCCCGTATAAAGTGTATATTTCAGATTTTTCGTAACCGTTTGGGCATTGCTTTATCAAACAGTTTTGCTTGCACATTAATTCCCTGTAAAGAATTGAATTATTTGATTAAATTAATCAAAAATAAATGTAACACAAAACAACCAAAACATGATAATTAGTAAATATGAGTGCATTAGTAAGTGGTAAAAGCAAACCAAAAAGAAAATTGGGGTTAGAAAAAGCAAATAAAAATATTTACAGATTTCGTTACATAATATAACACTGCAAATGTCGATTAAATATATACTTACTCACGCAGCAGGCATTATTAGGAACACTCCATTCTGTTAAAATATATGATCACAACAACAGTTGTATACAGAATATTCTAGACAAATGTATTAATTCACTTAAAAGTAGTATTGCATTTCTTGGTGTGATCATATCTGAGTTATCAATCGAATCCAGAAATTGGAAGTTGGTTAATCAAACTCCAAATTCTGTTTCCACAGAAAAACAAACTTTTATATCAAACCATAATGGTGGGCACAGAAACTAGCTAGACATGGGTATACGCAAAGGTTTATTCGATAGTTTACACCCGGAAAAATGTTAATGTAGATACTTATAGCAAGATTAGACACATTTAAATCAGCGCTGCAGTACAGCTGCGTTGTATTGCAGCATATAGCTGAATGGGGGTCATTGTTGTCTGGCCATGTGCATATAATAGCATATTGTTAATCACCTTATAAGTTACATTGTCCTTGTTGTATGTGTTGGCCACGCAATAAATGTTTTTTCTTTCTTTCTTTCATTTATGCATTGACGCTCGATACCGTAATTTTATATCACGAAGGCGTGTCTGTCGGATAAATCTGTGCGTATACAGCTAGTTATGTGACCCAGCTCGGCTGTGTTAAGTGAGTGCAAGCAAGCGAAGCGATGTATGACCTGTAGAGATGGTGTCGCCAGATCCGGTACGGCGCAGGCGCGGGCGTCTCACGCGCTCGTAGTGATGCCGACGGGGGTCCCACGTCGAATGCGCCCCCACTGAACCACACTACTGGGTTACGCATGCGCTACGTTTGTCTGTACACGCTTCATACATTATCTCACTTTTTGTTTTCTATACAATTGAAATTATATAAAGGTATATCAGTTTTTTTTATGCTAGTATGTAAAATTATTGGTTTATTAAGCCTTAACCAAAATTCGTGACAAATCTGAAGCTTTAGCTTAGGCGATGCAAATAATAAAAAACTAAATCATGAGTCATGTTTACCTTGTATATCTTGGAATATTTTCGAAATATCGTTTATATTAGTGAGATAATATTTGAAACGTAGCATGTACCATAGCATAAAAAGTTGAATATATATTTAGACCAATACAAAAGTTGCATAATGAAGATTAAAACATATTGGTATAAATATATGGAAAAAAGTAAGGACGAAAAAAAATGAAACTACAGCTACAGAACATAGACAATGACAAAGTAAAATAATTCAGCCAACAAAAAGATTTGTGTAAAAAATATAATATTAAATTAGTTTTTTTTATAACGGTATCTTTACAATTTCTTACCCATTTTACCAACGTTCCAATTATATGTATAATTTTAGTTAATAAATACTGTAATTAAGCATTTTCTTGGAATACCTTGTATAATTTTAACCTTAAAATTAAAAATAAATGTTCCCGTCCAGAAATAAGTTTAATTTAAAAAAAGAACGTATTTAAACGATCATATAAATTGTTTCTTACCTCTATCGAAGTACTATACGAGTAGTCAGAGGAAAGTGAAAAAAATATTAAAGAGAAAAAAATCGTTTTGTTTTGATTTTCTACTTACTGATAACAGCCTGGCGTTTGACGCGGTCGCAAGTGTTGTAGTTGGAGCCGGGTACAGGGGGCAGCTTGCGGTTGGGGGGAGCGATGTAGCCGAGCTCGTCGCGGAGTCCGCCGCGCTTGTCCAGGGTGCCGCCGCCGCCGCCCATCGCGGCCTGCGACGCGTTGTACACCGCGTCATCTGCAAACGTGCGCTTGTCTTTTATCTTGATAAAGGTAATTGGGTTTAAGTAACAGTATTAATTCTATATTAATAAGTTATGAACATTCCATACATTTTTTCGCTCATTTTTAGATATTAAATATACCGATTAGCTGTTTTTAGTAATTTCATTAATTATCTAAATAGACTAAAAAAGTAAAACAATATGGTTATGTAAATTCTATAAATCAGAATATGAGTAGCAAAATATAGTGAAGAATTTTGATGAAAATTAATAATATTTTTTATGAATCATGCAAATACGGTTCAGAATGGTAAATAAACTGATTGAAAATTAAAATAATAAAGCGGTGATCCATGCCACCATACATACAATACTGGTCCTTCTGACCTCGCAGACGATGCGGAGTGTTCCTCCGCGCAAGAGTCAGGCAGATAACTACGACTCCTACTATGAACACAACGATAGTGGCCAGGATGGGAACAAGAACTTCAGGCTCGAGCCAGGCTTTCACCCATGGAGGCAGTTCCTTGTCATCGCCGTTGCCAGGCAGGGGAGCAATGGTGCCTGGAAGTAAGGTGGAACGTTACAATTACCTTTGTGATGGTCCCTGGCTCCTCGCACTACGCACACGACGACAATGGCAATGATAATGACGAGGATAGCGGCGACCACGGGCACGATAAGATTGAGGTGCGAGAGGATAATCTTGAGCGTTTGTTCGGTAGTGAGCGTGTTGCCGCCGACGTCGCGCGCGGGCGCGATCGTACCTGAAATGCAATGCCGCGTTATTTTGTTTATTTTTAGAAGTAGAGAGGCCTAATAAAATTAAAAAAAAATAAAAAGGCGATGCATTTCAGGTACGTGCGATTTACTATGAATTTATTATTTAATAACGGCGCTGAATTTTGTTTGTGATAAGACATTACGGTCGGGCTTTTGGCTAAATAAAAAAGGGTGAAGTTATAATTTTTTCAAAGGTTTAATATTTTATATTCCGAAAATAAATAGTCTGTTTATGATTACTGAAATGTTTATACAAATAAGGTTTTATTCATTTAACTTATATCTTAAAGAAAGTTGCGGTAAGGTTAAAAAAATTCGGTGTTCGACGAGTAGGTGAATAAACAAATTACCTCCGGTCATGGTGAGAGTTGCGAATTCGTATTCAGCTACATTGAATCCAGCGTTGTTGTGGGCAGTGATTCTCAAGACGTACCAAGTTGCGGGTTCAAGATCTGTAAGATACATAAGAAACATATACAAATCACAAATAATACTTCCTCATGTTCTATTTCCTCTTCTAGTAGAGATACTTACCAAGGACGACGAAGTTTCCACCGGGTTTGACAGCGTTAGAAATCTGGTTCCATTCAGCAGCGCCCCTATAATCGCAGAAAAGGTTAAAAACATATGAAGACACGTGGTATTATGCAGGAATTAAATCTAAATAATAAATTTTACAAACTTCTTCTTATTTTCAACAACAAAGTGGCTCATGGGGCATCCGCCATCCAGCCATTGTTTAAGATGCAGAGTGACAGATGAGGATCCGACTTCGATGAAATCAGCGGCGCGAGGTACTGGAGGTTTGGAGCCACGGGTGCGAGCAATCACTACGTCGGAAGCTTCGCCAGTGCCAATTCTGAAAAACATATACATCTCGTAAACATTGCCAAGGAATGTAAATGAAATGAAGCACAATGATCACATCAGGTATATTATTATTGATTTTCCGAAAGAATGTAATTGGTTTATAATGAAAAAGAAATAAATTGTATTTGGGTAACTACTAACCCGTTGTAAGCAGTAACGTAAAGTTGATATCTAGAGCCGCAGAACAAATTTTCCAAAGTGTAAGTGTCAGTCGAGCTTGGAATCTGAAAAAATAATTAATAGCATATGACTATTTATTTCTGGGCACGCAAATATAATAGAATAAATAAAGTAAATGCTCGACATGAACCTGAACGGTTTCCCAGTCTCCGAATTCCTGTTTGTAGTGAATAGTGTAACCAGCAGCGGGTGATTGATCGACTTCAACGGATGGCTTCAAGCGAAGGGTCAGTGAAGATACGGATGACGAAGCAATGCTCAGTTGAGGAGGGAAAGGAGGTGCTGTAACAAATTATATTTTAAGTAAAACAGATTCAAAAGGTAAGTTTAAGAAACGACAGTATTTTAGTACTGAATCATCTATTATAAGAATGAGCTTACCGAGGACGGAGAGAGTATGAGTAACGGTGTCAGTTCCGAATTGGTTGTCAACGTGGCAAGAGTATTCTCCGGCATCTTCGCGAGCTACTCCGGCAATTTGCAAAGATCCTTCGGGCAGTTGACGAACGCGTTCGGATGCTTCAAGAGGCTGGCCTTTTACCTGCATCAAACGATTTCAATATATAAAAATGAATATCATCATCTTCAACGGTCATCTATAACAATTCTTCGGCTAAATATGGTCCCCAAGAAAGCGAAGTGAATTTGGCTTGGACACTGGAAAATATTGGATGGAACTTTCTCAACCCTACACAAAATAATCATATTACGATCTAAAAATGTGTTAATTGTTCGTATGAATATTGTCTATGTTAAAATTACCTTCCACACAATGTTGGGAGGAGGAACACCAACAGCAAGGCAGGGCAATTTGACATCTTCTTTGTAAGTCGCAGTGAAAGATTCATCGAAGGAGGCGATCTTGGCAGGAACTAAGACATAATGGACACAATTATAATTCTCATTAAGTTACAACTTTCAGTATGAAATTTCGATGTTTTAGTTTGAAAAGTATATGTTTTCAAACCTTTGTCGCTTGGGCTGCAAGAAGCGGTGGCTGAGGGTTGGCCCTCTCCAATAATCGTAGAAGCAGTAACCCAGAAATCGTAACGTCCGGCTTTGAGTTCGGTGGCTGAGTAGCTAGTCTGAGAGGCTGGTACCTGAAGTTGATATAATGTTTTATAACGAAATATACAAACATAATAAATGTAGGATTTCTCATAAAAATATATTTCATTGTTTTGGTTAATGTTTATCACTAAATTACCTTTAAGGTTTTCTAATCGAGATATATTATTAAATATATTATTAAAACTGACACATAAAAATAGTTTACCTTGTTGGGATGTGGTTCTGCGTTTTGGGCTTGAGTGTAGACGTTGTAGTGGGTGACAACACCATTGGGCTGCGCTGGGGGTCTCCAAGAAACTAAGATAGAGTCCTGTCCCATGACGAGGGCCTTTACCGCACGTGGAGCTTCCGGTACTGCAAGTATTCATCAAACCGGGTATTATTATCAATTTATCTATGAAAAAACTATATTTTCGTCCAAAATTTAGTTTACCGTCTTGTTCAGTCTGGCAATGAATTGGGGCAGATCGGACGCCGTCACCTCCGTTAGTCGTAGCAAGGACTTCCATTGAGTAGTTGGTGAATTTCTTAAGGCCATGAAGAATGGTTTCGCTGCTTGCTGTGATCTTGGTATCTTTGGTCTTCTCGTCTATAAAGAAGTATGAAGTATAAGTATGTATATTTCTAGCCACAGTTACAAAATTAAATACTACCTTAGATTTAAAATTACTTACCGTACCAGGTTTCGCTAGGTCCGTAAATAACTTTATAAGCCTTGATAAGTCCGTTGGCAGCTGCGAGAGGAGGAGAGATCCAAGAGACGCGAATAGTCTGAGCGGTAAGAGTAGTGCAAAGAACATCCTGAGGCGGGGCAGACGGGGCACCTTCAGCAGTGTACGCGCGAACTTCACCAGAGACTGGTCCAGAACCCATTTTGTTGAAAGCTTGAACAACGACGGCATACTGGGTGTATGTTCTACAAAAGTAAAGTTTTAATTGTTTTATGTGTAGTTTATTTTGGCGGATACGTATAATGAATAATAAGTATAAGTTTTACTTCAGGTTTAAGATGTCCAGGTGATGTTCCTTGCCAGATTCCTTGGAGATATCAACAGTTTCAAAGACGAAAGATTTGTTGCTTGAAGCCAGTTTGTATCCAACGTAGTAACTGTAATATAAAATATTTTTTCATAAGTGACCGATCAAGCGTATAAAAGTTCGATTCATATTTTGTACTTATCTTCAGAGAAGTAAAATCAGTCTCTTAAGACAGAAAATAGTTACTTTCTTACCCTTGGAGTTCACCGTTCCAGTCTTGGGGCGCAGGAGGCTTCCAGGTTACTCGCAGGGTGTGTTTGTCGATAGCATCAATTTTAACGTCTTGCGGAGGGCCAGTTGGAGCTTCTTCGGCGGTGATGATAGTAACAGTTTCAGAGGGTTCCGAGGTTCCGAGTTCATTTTCAGCAACAATTCTAATATGGTAGGCAGTAGCAGGTCTAAGTCCAAATACGCCGGCTTCAGTAGCATCTCCAGGCACAAGAACTCTAGAAACATTACAGAATTATAGTTTTTATTTATAGTTTTATTTAAACAAAGTTATCGGCTATTGTCGGAAATAAATAAATGATTTTACCTGTCAATATCTTTCTCCCAATTGCCCTTGGCGCGTTTATATTCAATAAGGAACTTCTTAATAGGCGAGTTTCCGTCATATGGTGCAGCCCACGATAACTGAACAGTCCTTCCAGATTTGTCCAAAACTTTCAAGCCATAGGGTGCCTCAGGTACTTCTATAAATATATTAACAAATATTTTTTAATAAGTAAGGTTATAAAAGTCATACACGTGTATATACATATGTAATGAAAAAATAATTTACCTTGGATGATCATATTGATGCTAGTATCGTCCGATCCAAAAGCATTGGTAGCTACACAGGTAAACAAAGCGCTGTCAGATCGTTCAGTCCTTCGAATGCTAAGGTCAGATACAACTCCACCAGGCAGAATTTCTTCGCGGATAGTGTAACGGGGGTCAGATTTGGGTTCGAGACGTTTGTTGTTCATGTTCCAGATAATACCGATGGGCTGCAAAAAATCAAATTATTTGTTATAATCTTATTTTTTGTATACTATACAGGGTAAATCAAGACTGCTGCTGAAAACGAAGCCGGGTGGTAGTTTAAGAGACTTCAGACACAATGCAACAGAAAATGTGGCAAAAAAAAGCGACTATTTTTTTTTCCTTTGGTCGTATTTGGATAGTAATTTTTTTCCTAATAATAGTGTATACCCTTTTATTAATAAAGACTCTAAGGTATAAAAGCGTTTAAATTATTATTTTTGGAAAAACTATGGATTTAACACCCAAAAATAATGATATCTAAAAATTCATAAACAAAAATACATGTTTCACTGCGAATTTTTAGTTGCGTTGTGTTTGTAGTAACTAAAACTACCACACTTTGTTTTCTGTAGCAGTCTTGATATACCCGGTATGTATACATTTAAATGTGTTTCTGCGATTATTTCTAGTTTACCTTTTCTCCTTTAGCTTGGCATTGCAATACAGCTGGTTCACTTCGGCGAGCAGTTTGGTTTCTCATTTTAATCTCGAACTGGGGTGGCGCTATAATTTTGAATATAATAATAAATACTTGTTTATAGTACATACAATTTATCAAGTTATAGCGTGATATTGTATTCATATACCTTGTACACTGATAAGAATGACTGCAGATAATCCAGATCCAATTCCATTAACGGCTTCGCAGAGATAATAACCCTCGTTTGTCTTCTGAATGTTAGTAATAGCCAATGTACCGTCTTCAACTTTCACATTAGGGTTGTTTGGTTTAAGGTCTTTGTAATCGCCAGGGGTATCTCCTGAATAATATAAATATAGTGTAAGGAGTTTCATAATGTTATAAATTTTTATAAAATATTACAAGTTTATCGTACCTTCAGCCCGCTTCCAGGTAACTTGAGGCTTAGGGAAACCATCGGCTTTACATTCTACTTTAGCGTCTGAACCTTGAGCAAAAGCTTTATCAGTGGGTTCCAAAATCCAGCGAGGGGGAACTAAAAATTTTAAGAATTGTTATAAAATACTTTTCTCCTAGAAAAAATATAAATGGGAATCTAATTTTTAAAATTGTTATACTAATATTTGGTACCAAAATATATTATTAACTTTAAATATGTACTTTTTTAATAAATCCAATACAAATTTAAAATAAGTTATAAGTTTTTAATAATAAATTTTAAATGTAACTTTACTTTATTCGTTTACTTTCTTTGCAATTATTATTATTCATTGATGGGGTTCAATTCATATAAACTTTAAAGTTCTGAGATTTCTTAAATAACTAGTGTTGAACTTGAATTTACAGTCATAAATTTTAATTAAAAAATTGTGACTTGCTGAGTTATGACTTTAATATATTGAAATAAAACAGTTATTTACGGATTTTATCGCGGATTTGTGTAACATTCGCGTAAATCTAAGAGACCGTTAAGACTTTAAGGAACATTTTTAACCAATTTTTATTTGCTATTCAAGTTCAATTTTATTATAAAAACGTCTTGTAGCGGTTTATCAAATATGAACATTTATGATTACCTGTATTTTTAATTACACATTATTAATAGATTGTAAGAGAAAATAAAAAATGAAATGTCGCTACAAGACCTTTTTAAAATTAACTAATACTATAACAACTATTGCAAATTAAAATACAAGCAGCTAACTAAGAAATGTAATAATCGGGGTATTAAATAAAAATAACATTAACAAAGCAGCGGACGCAAGACTAATGCAACAAAAGCACCACAACCTGTAGAAATAATCTATTCATGTTTATCTCTGCATATAAATCAGCACAAAAACTTGTATTTTCCAACATGACATCGGAATCAATAGATTATCTCGATAGATTTGTTAGTAAGCCAAATCCCAAGCAAATAAATATGCAAAATAATAAATGAAATTAAAATAAAAGATGGATATCAAGGAAAAGGTCGGGTTGGAGTTTTTAAATAAGAATGCAAGGAAAGGAAAGGTAGGATAGTCGATGATAGCCGCAGCCGGTTCCTACCGACGATTTATAGTATATATTTAGCCCTACCCTTTGACTTGTTACATGACACAAATATTTGAACTCCTTGATTAGATGAAGTATACAATATGCAAACAAAACGAATACATTGTAATTTGGATAAAAATAATTACATAGAACTTATGTCTGCGAGTTAACTGATTAAATATATTTTTTAAAGCTTTATAAACTACGAGAAGCTTTTCCGTGCTAGGAATGAAAGGTACACATATGCGGGTGATATACCATGTACTTCGAGAGTGGCTGTATAGTTGGATAAGCCGGCAGTATTGCGCACGAGACATGTATATGAGCCGCTGTGCGACCACCCCGCGGGATCGATCAGAAGTAAGGAAGCTCGTTGGGCAATTTTAGTCGCCATGACTCCTGATTTCTCTATCAAGGGCTGTCCTTCAAAATACCACTGAATGTCTAGAGGCAGATCACCCTCCGAAACCATACAAGTAAGTTGAGTTGCCTGTCCCGCGTACAGTGGAGACTCGAACGAGAATGGGACTATACGAGGTATTACTGGAAACAACCATAGAGATTTGGTTAGAAATTAGGGTCGCAGGCAATGTTAGCGATTTGTGAAAGAAAATTAAGGAGAGAGTGGTGTCGGTGAACGGCTCGTTCGATCGAGAGTGCTCTATGTGATGTTAGTTCCCTCCCTGTATTGCAAAAATAATGGTTATTAATAGACGTGCCGTTTACGACTAATGTCGCTGCATGTTCGGCGCGGCCGGCCGCATTTTGTACGATGCACGTATAATTTCCTTGGTGGTTTGCGCTCACGGAGTTGATGGTAAGAACAGAGGCGCGTGGGCCTAGCGGCGTCGTCGTGATGCCACGTTGTAAGCTCGAGTCTATTGTTTCGCTGCTGAACGTCCACGATATTTCAAGAGGAAGGTCGCCTTTGGTAGCCACACAGTTCACTACAGCCGTGTCTCCCGGGTTTGACGGCACGTCACCAAAACTGAACGGCATTATCAGTGGTGGAACTAGGACAATAAAAATCGTACATGAAGTGCATCTTAAATTGAAAAGCTAGGAGGTAGTTAAAGAAGAGATCATAAGCACAAAAATAGTTGCTCATGTTTCGCACCCCTTACTACTAGATCGGTGGTGTGCGAAGTGACGCCCGCTGTGTTACTCGCAGTACAGTTGTATGTGCCGGCGTGCTTCGCATCTACTGATTCTATAGTAAGCACACTACTTCTTCGATCGATGGTACTGACGCGAACTCCGGGAAGTGAATCGGCAGATTTATTATTGACTGACCATTCAATCCGAACGGGTTGGTCACCATGGGTAATTATACATTGGAGAGCAAAGTAATCACCGAGAAAAGCCGGTTCAGGACCGGCAACGAAAGGTGAAATCTTGGGAGGAACTGAAACAAATGTTGTCTACATAATAAAATAATTGATTTCTATCGTATTACCGACTAACCGTATACGACGAGGTCGGCTGAATAAGTACTACGACCTGCACGATTCTCTCCCACGCAAGTGTAGGAACCAGCGTGTTTTGCATTTACGGATTCTATTATAAGTAAACTACTTCTCTTAGAATTAGTTAAAACGTAGTCGTTGTTTCGCTGTGATATTAGTTGCCCATTAAAAGCCCAAGTTATAGTCAGCGGGAGATCACCGAAATTCACAGTGCATGCTGCTTGCAAATACTCTCCAACGTTTGCAGGTTTTTCACCGAATGCAAATGGCAGAATATGGGGTGGTACTGGAAAATCATATTTTATAAAATAATTGACTCAAACACCTATAAAAAGGTAACTTAAATGGTCATAATGAATACCAAACTTAGCACAAAACAATTTTATATGAATTAAAAAATGGAATACCAAGCACCGTTAATTATTAAAGTTGAAGTGTGATAATGAACGCCCGCTTCGTTTTCAGCCATACATGTATAGTTCCCTGCATGATCATGTGATACGGAACCAATACTAAGAATTGCACTTTTTTCTCCAATTTGAAAAACTGATACTCCGGGCATATTCTTTATAGGTTTTTCATTGAAAAGCCACTTAAGCCGCAGTGGGTGATCGCCTTCGATGACAGAACAGGGAGCAGTTACGACCTGTCCGGAGTTCATTGCGACGTCCCCGAAAGAGAAGGGTTGGACGACAGGAGGAACTGAACAGAAAGCAAGCATCCGAGATATAAAGTGTATTATATACCGATCACATTTAAAATTGTAGTGTGACTTGCAGTGCCCGCTTTATTGGTTGCTGTACATGTGTAATTGCCACTGTTATGGCCCATTGCAGACGCAATGTCTAGTACTGACACCCGATCGCTCAATGTTGTATATTTTACGCCCATTCTTTGCATTACGGGTTGGCCTTGGAATTTCCACGTAATATTCAGAGGAATATCTCCTTTAGAAACATGGCAATCGAGATGAACTGATTCTCCCGCAAATACTGCTTCATCCAACTCGAAGGGTTTGATGTGAGGGAGGACTAAGCAAAGAAAAGTTGGCATATTAGTAGCTGATATAACATGCTGCAATTTCTGATATAGCTATACCCTTGACGTTCAAAATTGCAGTATATCTATCTTCTCCAGCTCTGTTTTTTGCAATACATGTGTAATTTCCACTGTGGGCTCCCGTCACCGAAGCAATGGATAGGAATGAAGTTTGTTCTGCCATCTTCATGGTTTTGATCCCAGTATGGGTTGATAAGTCTTTTCCTTCAAAAGTCCATGTAACACTCATGGGTCGGTCGCCTTTACTCGCATGGCATGTCATTTGTACGGATTCACCATAGTAGACGGATTCTTCGATTTCAAACGGCATAATATGGGGAGGAACTAATAAAATAGGAAAAATAAATCATTTGACTAATTGTAATCTAAACGTGCATTAGCTAGACACGGATTTCAAAGTAGAAGTTTTGTGGATTGAAATACCATGAACGTTGACAGTAGCCGTGTAGTTGACGCGTCCAGCGCGGTTACTGGCCGTGCAAGTGTAGTTTCCGCTGTGCTGACCCATCGCGGTGGAAATGCTTAGCACTGAAGCTTTTTCCCCTAGCTTGGTTGTAGTTATACCCATAGTGTTATGATAAGGAATGTCATGAGACTGAAAACTCCACGTTATTTGAAGCGGTCTATCTCCTTTTGATACGTGGCACGTGAGATGTACTGATTCTCCAGCAAATATAGATTCTTCGACCTCGAATGGAATAATGTGGGGAGACACTTAAATTTGAAAAGAATGGAAAAGACACGTTGGATTAGGAAGTACGAAAAATAAGGAACATGCGAAATACTACTAATTTACCTACAATTGGTGTATATTAATTATACCGATAATTTTCAAAGTAGTTGTATAAGAAGTAGTTCCGGCGCGGTTTCTAGCGACACACGTATAGTTTCCACTATGAGCATCGGTAACTGAAGGTAGCATTAACACTGAAGAGCGATCGCCGACCCTCGTGAAAGTTCCGAGTTCTCGAGACATCTTTTTATCGTTAAATTCCCAATACACTTCCAAAGGAGTATCTCCTTTCGATATATGACACATCATTTGTACTGACTCTCCAAAAAATAAGGCTTGGTCGACGTCAAATGGTAATATGTTCGGTGTAACTGTACGAAAAAAATAAAAAAGGTATGAAAAAAAAAACCGAAACAATAAGCGTTCGTTGTTTGCACAGGCATACATGTTGACAGAATTCATGCTAATTCTGTAAACATATGGTACCAAATTTCGGTGGTGAAAGAAATATAATACGATGGCTAAACAAAACTGACCATGAACATTAAGGACAGTGGAATGGTTAGTGGATCCGGCACTGTTGGTTGCTACGCAGGTATAGTTGCCACTATGACTGGCAGTTGCAGCCACAATCGACAAAAACGAAGTTCGCGATGTCATTTTGGTAGTCATGATGCCAAGATGTGATGAAGTGTTTTCAAAACCATGAAAATGCCACTTGATATCTAACGGCAGGTCACCCTTTGATACATGACAATTGAGCTGGACTGGTTCGCCGGCGAACACCGACTCGTCCGCCTCAAAAGGTACGATGTATGGCAATACTGTTAATTCAGAAAGCCAAAATTATTGATGAACCAAGCGTGCAACGTGCTATATATGTATAGGCAAAAGCAGCTAACGGAATATTGGGGTACCATGAACATTAACTGTAGTAGAATGAACAGCCAGGCCGGCTTGATTAGCAACATGACACGAGTATTCGCCACTGTGACTCGCTGTCGCGCTAGATATAGTCAGTAGTGACGTGCGTTCGCCTATCTTCATCGTTGTAATGCCTTGGTGCGAAGATAGCTCCTTGCCGTGGAAACTCCACGTGATAGTAAGAGGTCCATCGCCTTTTGATACGTGACACGTCAATTGGACGGATTCGCCGGCAAAGACTGGCTCTTCGGCCACGAATGGAACGATGTGCGGAGGAACTGGTGGGGTAAATATATAAAAAAGAAATAAACAAACAAAAAAGTACTATACATAAGAATAATGATACCCTGAACGTTTAATATAGCTGTGTGGTTGGTACTCGCTACAGTATTGGAAGCTGTGCAAGTATAGTTGCCGGTATGTTTTTCAGTTACAGCTGGGATTGCTAAGATTGAGCTTCTGTCTCCTACTTTGGTAATAATAACGTCGCCACTCTTTTTTAACTGATTGCCACGGAATGACCACGTTAGGGCTAATGGCATATCACCTTTCGGTATATGACACATAACTTGTATACTTTCTCCATAAAAAACTGCATCGTCAAATTCGAAAGGGGATATGATTGGTGCCACTGAAAGAAATGGTTGCGTATACTACATACAAGTGTTATACATAGGTATTTGCACAAAAAATAAATATCTATATAAATATACTTGGGTAACATTGAACAGAACAAAAGCTATAGACGATTCATCGAGGCGGTATACCCTTGACATTGAGCGTGGCGTGATGACTAGCACTGGCGACAATATTAGAGGCTGTGCATGTGTAATTGCCAGAATGTTTGGCCGTCACCGTAGGTATAATAAGAGCTGAACCCCTGTCCCCAACATTCATGATGTTTACCCCACTTAACAAACTCACATCTCCTCCACTAAAGTTCCACTTGAAATTTAATGGTTTATCTCCTTTTGGAACGTGGCACATTACTTGCACTCCTTCTCCGAAAAATATTGATTCGTCGAAATCAAAAGGAGTTATTATTGGTGCCACTGAAAGGAGATCGTTTAACATCACCTTGCTATGAAAAAAAGCTAAATGTTATAACTGTAAAGTTTAATTTAATCCTTCTACGCATAGGAAGGTAATCTTAAGTTTTAATTAAAGTTTTTTAAATATACGACCCGCCAAAGTTACAAGGATGAATAAATGGTACGATATAATATGGAGAAATAATTAAATTCATATAAATTATCAGATATAAAAATAGACTTTGTAAATGCACATTGATCAAGTTTATATTCAAACATAATTTTTATTATGTTCAGTTCCAGGAGAAGTGCAATGAGACATGAATATGTTTCCATATACTAGGACATTTTCGGATAAGGAAGGATTTCAAGGAAGTAAATTATAAAATAACATTATATATGTAACCGGAATATTTTACACATAAAAAAATTAGAACAATAATGAATCCGAACACCTTATCTATCTGGTTTATAGTCATTCCTTCGGAAGGTTATTTTATGTATTGAAAATTAATTGGCCATACATATTTAAAATATTTATTTTTATAATTAATGTATATTAAAAAAAAAAAAACAAATTTTATTTTGAATAATTTTAAGGCGAACGGAGTTCCAGGCTGAAGCTTATATTTTGAATAAATAAACCAATTTACGAGACTGAGTTGTAATACCATTAACGTATAATTCTGCCGTATGGTTGGTCATGCCCGCTTGGTTCTTGACGACACAAGAGTAATTTCCTTGGTTATGATGGGTCACAGATTCTATTGTTAGTTGACTTGTACGCTTGGTGTTGGTCAATGTGACGCCATTGCTTTCCGACTTAACAGCGTTTCCGTTGAAATACCATGTGATATTAAGTGGCAAGTCTCCTTTGCTGACAGTGCATATGACGACAACCATCTCCTGGTCGTTTACAGGCTCCGTTCCGAAATCGAAAGGCATGATTTGTGGTGCAACTAAACATAATTATTTCGATAAATAGATAATTTCCAATCACATGATGAAATACAATCTCAGATCAGCCGCAGAGCTCAAATCGTATTTTGCCACAGACATTTAGTTGCCTTGAGTATCTTTATGCCAATTTACGGGTTCATTAAAATATTTATATATTATTCGATGATACTTTGTGGCGCAGAAAGGTTTTAACTAGCAAAGCAAAAATGTGACGAGACTATTTGAAATAAAAAGTAGGAAACTTACGGAAAGGTAAATAAAAAAACACTATAAATAAATAACTTGCGAACAAAAGCTAAGCTAAAATTATGAAAATTCATTACGTTGTGATTGAACATCGTATACCATTTACGTTGAGGACCGCGCTGTGGCTACTGCGACCTGCTTCGTTTTCTGCTATACAAGTATAATTGCCGACATGTTCGTGTTGAACGTTTTCTATACTCAACATTGATATCCTTTTACCATTTCTGTTTATTAAGACACCATTACCCGAGTTCAACAACTGGCTATTTAATTGCCAATGAATTTTCAAAGGTAAATCGCCTTTTCCAACGGTGCAGGTCAGTGAGACGGTATCGCCTTGGTTGAGAATTTCTTCACCGAAATCGAAAGGTGTAACTTGTGGCACCACTGAGAAAACACCATACATTGGAGATGGATAATGAAGAATTACAGGCAGTTAACAAATGAAGATATACACAGTTTACGCGATCTCTGAATATACCTACCGGGCCATAATATACTATATAAATATATAAATAATGTGTACAGCGATGTAGAAAGCTAATGGGTTGGGAACGGGAAGGGAATATCAATAACTACAAAAATATATGAGTTTCTAAGAATGATAATTTAAAAATGAATAAGACATTCTGAATTTAAGTTCAATACCATTTACAGCCAAGTCAGAAGAATAATTTGCATGTCCGGCTTGGTTGATGGCGGAACAGGTGTAAACCCCGGTATGTATCGACGCCACTGAGTCTATTGATAGACTGCTCGCTTTGTGGCCAATTTTAGTAACCGTTATGCCTTGAATCTGATTGACCGGTTTTCCATTCAAATGCCAAGTTAATGTTACCGGGGTGTCCCCTTTAGTCACCATACATTGGATACCGACTGTATCGCCCGCGTTGGCTGGCTCTTCTCCGAAGGTGAATGGATGGATTTGGGGAAGAACTGTTATTGCAAACTACATTTAAGTAAATAGTAAAAAATAATAGAGAAAAAAATTCAAATATACATAAAACATTACGAGTGAATTTAAAGTCGAGAAATAACCATTGACTTCCAAAGTGGCACTGTGATTTACTTGGCCAGCTAAATTTTCAACATGGCACGTGTATATTCCTCTGTGAGTGCCGTTAACTGAATCGATGTTAAGTATTGACATTTTGAGACTCATGCTTCCGATCGCTATTCCCAAAGTATTGCTTCGCGAAATTTTCTTTCCGTTAAGGCTCCACGAGAAATTTGCCGGCAGATCTCCTTTATTCATAAGGCATTGAACCGACGCGGTGTCACCGGCATTGGCAGGTTCATCGCCAAATTCGAAGGGTGAAATTTGGGGTGGAACTGTTGTAATTTAAAAAACTATTACTACATAAACTAAAATTGATTAGACTTAGCGAACCATTAACACTTAAAATTGTCGTATGATTAGTCATCCCGGCTGCATTTTTGATTTCACACGTATAGGATCCTCTGTGGACAGCGCTAACAGTTTCGATATTTAATATAGATGTTTTCTTGCTAATCTTTGTTATAAGGATTCCGAGTGTGTTTTGTGACTTGATTTCTTCTCCATTAAAGAACCATTTAAATATTATTGGTAGGTCGCCTTTGCTCACCACGCACTGTACTGAAGCTGTTTCACCTTCATTCAATATTTCTTCTCCAAATTCAAACGGCGTGATTTGTGGCGGCACTAGGACGTTAATATAAATATTTACGCATTTTATTCAATGGGTATTAGGAAAATACTCGTGAAATATAATCAAATAACAAGCCTTTAGGTAGTGGGGATAGTGAATTAAAGCTTAGCTTTAAGTTAAAACAAGCTGCTTTCTTGTCACAAGAATTAATTTCTGTACTAACTTACTAATTCATTTGCCGTTGAGGTAATGTCGTTGACTTTAATCGATTTTTTAAAACACGGTTTTTGTCCCCAATAATATTAAGTATTCAATGTTATTTGTGGAAAAAATCAATAAGGGTCACACCTGTCACACAAGTAAAGATTTGTGAAGGTTAGGTATATAGAACAGATGGGACATCACTTAAAATTATTTACTCAAAAAGTGGGACGTCTGTGGCAAACGATGTAGCTTTGGCGGGTATAAACATCTTGAAACATTTTAACGTAATAATTCATTTTCAGACATTAACTATTCCTGTAAAAATATTTTGGTAAAATCTGTAAAGAAATATCATTAGTGGACAATAAGTTTTGTACATGTAGCCATAGTGTCGAAAAATGCATAAATATAAAAATAGATATAAAAAACTTTTGTTAATTTTGTCGACAATATTTAAACTTTAGTTTAATTTGCTCAGAAGTTAAAAATACATTATTATTTTTAGTTTTCGTCACTTTGGCTCTTCCAGTTGACCTGTGTACTACTGAGTTTCTTTTTACTATTTTATACTATATGCTGTGTTGAAGGTTTGTAGCAAATATTTATTGATGCAAAAAGTAGTGGCCAATTGTTATGTTTTTTAACTTTCAATTTTGTATTTTATAAAATAGGATATATATCACCAACAATCTTTTTAATTATACAAAATGTGTGAAGGTTTTTCCTTTCGGTTTTTATAACTACTGTCAACTGTGTACCTATAGAAACTCAGTAATGACACTTATTACAAGGGCGTTGTTCGTCTTAAGATTTGTAATTTTGTTGGAAACGGGGACGTTTTTAGTATTTTATTTAATCAACTTTATAATACTTTTTTTTTACGAAGCACAAATCTGGTACGTACTTTGTTAAATTTGCGATTTACATCGGCTTGTAATAAGTGTTTGGTCGATATTCTGTGGTTCATATGATTAAACTTTATTTAAATAAGTGATTATGCCCTTTAGTAAAAATGATGCATTAATTTAAACCAATCGTATGATGTGATTTATCATTTAAGGCTAATGTTTAGTTAATTTAAATTTTTAATAAATATGACTTGAATTTTACTGAACAATAGCTGTATTAAATTTTTACTACAACATTATTACTGCTTGGCTTACAGAATTTCTCTTCATTATATTCCTATTCTATCTTTTTAATCACAGAAAGCCAGTGGCGTAGCGTGGTCTACTATAGACGTGGGCGAAATCACATCAGCAAGGCCCCTTTTCTTTCGTTCCCAAGATCTAGTCCATAAATCTATCTTACCAAACAAGCTTTGATATTTGTTTATAAGTCATTGGAATCTTACAATTGCTCTTTTTTATGCATTCGTAGGCTTACAGTACATTCATTTTCTGTTTTTTCTAATTGCGAAATATGGCAATAGTGACTTTTATATATAAATCTTATACTGAACTGCCTACTTCTAGAATTTAAGAAATCCTCTGTTTTTTCCATATTGTATGACACCTACTCACGTTCCCGCCCTTTTTTGTCAAGTACTATATGCATATAAAGAAACGTTATGCAAAGTTAATCTGTGTTGTATTTCTGTAACGAGTGTGGCCAATACTTTTTAAGATTTTATTTATTTTAAAAATAGCCTGGTCGCATCCCGTTTAGAAAAGCCTCGAGAGGGCCCCGTGGGCGATAGTCAAAGTCGCCCACGCCCAGCTACGCCACTGGAGAAAGTTCATTGCTGGACATAGGCCATGATATAAACATATTTTGAATATGTAGACAGACATTGTGAATATCTCATAAATTCATTATCTCATGTCATCTAACTATTCTAAAAATCTTATAGTAAGTATCCAAGAAAATATTTCGTTTATTCTTTACACGTGTTGTTACTAAAGGGCATCAGTCTACGATATTATATTAGACCGGTAACTTACCCATGACTTGGAGTTCAAGAGTTCCCTTGGCGGTGAAAGCCTGAGAGTTCTTGGCAACACAGGTGTAAGTAGCTTCGTCGCTCATGCGTTCAACGTTCTCGATGACCAGGGTGCCGTTGGGGAATACCTTCTGCTTGCGGTTGATGGGCAGGACTCTGAAGTTCCAACGTTTAATCTGTTACTATACTATACGATAATTATATTGACTGATAAAGACGGCGTCTAACTACACTATCGCTTAAATTCTAAGGAATGAAATGCACAGAATTTGTATATTTGTGACTTAACAATTACAAACAATCAAAATTTTGTCATGACATTAAAATATCAACGTTTACAATTATTATTTAAGTAGAGCAAAGTTTGCATTATAAATTATTAGGGAGAAAAAGTGAGAAAAACTAACCTTCCGTCGCGTTCCCACACAATAGACTCAATGGGATATCCGGCAACTGGGCAGTGTACGATGAGGGTGTCTCCGGCAACCACTGGGCGTTTCTTCATCGGGCGTACGTAGGGCAGGCCGTAGACATTGACGCGAGAAGAGTGCGACGCACTTCCGACCTTGAATGCCCATCCACAAGTCGTTTACGTTTCATAGCGCACATTAACAATTTAGATCAACCAAAATGGATATATTATAATCGTTAAAATACATACATACTACTCGAATAAAATATCTATTCTTTTTTGCCAATGCAAAATAAAGAAATTTACGGACAGCAAACTCTTCGCTTCGGCCGTGATAATGCTCGTAGAAAGGAGAATATAAATATGTTATATATATGAAGAAATCACTGCACAGATTTTAAGCAGTTGAAACACTGACCTTGCTAGATGCAGAGCAAGTGTAAAGGCCGCCATCGTTGGTGTGAACAGAAGAAATGTTGAGGTGTGATTCCACGTTGCCATCAGCAGTAACAAATTGTCCGATTTGCAGGCGTTCTCCGCTGTTCAGTTTCTCGCCGTCCAAAAGCCATGTGATATCGGGGGTGGGATTGCCAGACGCGACGCATTTCAATCGGAGAGATGGGCCAGAACGGAAGGTTTGCTCGCCAAAACTGTGTCTGATTTGGGGTGGTTCAACTGAAAAGAGACCATGTCATTGTATAGTGTCTGACTTGATGTAACGTTAGATGCATACTTGTGAGACATGTGACAAACAAACTTCTGCGTGTTGTACAGTAGGTCATAATATAATGTTCTAATTGAGGTTGACCGCAAATGATTACTGTCTTTCGTTACTTGTTTAAAGTAACGAAAGATTACTATTATATTTCTTGCTTTATTAATAAAAGGTAAGTCATTTTATTCATATTTTGATTAGTAGTTATTAAATATTGTAATTGTATCTGTATATTTCTTTTATATTCTTACATCGGCCTCCGAGTTTCAGTTCAGCACTGGCACCGGCGCTCTCCTGGTCGTTCCTGATGAAGCATTGGTACATTCCCTTGTCTTCCTTCTTTACTGATTCGATTCTAAAGAAAGTAAATTACACATCTTTAGAGAATTTAATTTTTTGGAATATGTTGTAATTTTACAGTGTGTATGGATTGGTGCGTGTTGAAATATTGATATTTGAGTAATGCCATATGATCATATCTTGCATTGGTTCTTGGTGCAAAATATATGGATAATTTTGTTTTTTTTTGTTCAATATTGCTAACTACCATACCTAAGAATAGTGTCGTGGTGTTTGATGTCCTTTCCGTCTTTAAGCCAGGTGATAGTCTTGACTGGGTTTCCTTCGTATCTACAAGTAAATACAGCAGGGCGGCCAAAGTCTACGGTTTGAGTGGCTGGTTCAACAGTTGCTTTGAGAGGAGCTGTTACGGTCAGCACGGTTTCGACGGATTCACCTAAATTTAAATGGGTCACATTATTAAGTAATCACATAGTGTATGTCAAGGATTATTGCTGCTTATTAAATGGTGAAAACTGACTCACCTCCAACAGAGTTGTTCACAACGCATAAGTATTTTCCAGAGTCCTCAACTTTAGCTTCTTTGATAATCAGGGTTCCAGAAACTTGTTTCACTCTATCATCGAGGGTGACTGGCTGCTTCCTTGTGGTGCCATCAATGAATTTATACCATCTGTAACAAAAGAGAATACGTTCAGATGTTGCATCATCTGCCCCAAAGCAATAAAGATTTTATTCGTAGTTATTTTTTATACTATTAAATTATATTATTCACTACTCCCAAGCCCAAGGGCAAATAACCGGCTCCTTAATACTAAACTTTCAAAAGTTCCTTAGCAAAACCACCCACCTGAAAGAAGGGACAGGAAAACCTTGGCTGAGACAAAGTATAGTTCCAGTTTGTCCGAAAACTAATTGGGATTCTTGCAACCGATCACTAGACAGCTTTGGAGGAAGACTGTTTGTTGGCTCTTGAAGAAGAAAAAAATACGATCTCAAGCAAGAATCAATCAAGATGATGTAAAAGTTGAGGAAATATTAAAACTAACAAAATTAAACACGTGACCATGTTGTGTTAACTTGTGATACAAAACAATTTCCAAAGCGAGCTATGCGGACAAAACTTAGTAAAAAGCCACCTCAATGACCAGGGACGATATTATGCTGATTTGAGTAAAAAACAATACGTAAGGTGCAGCCTTGACTCACGAAAAGCACAAAGTAAAGATTAAAGCGTCTGAATGAAAGCAAAAACACCCTGACACTTACCAACAGGTGTTTGCGCCGCTCAATCGTTACTTTGGCTGGGGACCATAATAGGGGCGCGCGGCCGGCCGCGTTTCATCACGCCTTCATGTCACGTGTGGGCGGGGCGGCCGCCGTGGACTGCAATAACAACGCATATCAGTACATGTGGATGATAATGCTATGACTACGTGATAGATGAATGCGTGAGATGGAGACGGCCGACCTAAATCAACTAACTGCCGTACCTCGTCAAGGGCGCAGGGTAAGCTTGGACTTCGCACAGGAGCGCAAGACTCTCAATGGCTTGACCTATCTGCCGATTAAGCCCGTCACCCGTCACTTTGGGCCCGGTCCTACCACTTGGTTCTGGAATATAAATTGGACCATACAATGTGCTGACTCACCTAAATACTGGCGCTGGGTAGCCGCCAACTTGACATGTTAAGTATGCGATATCACCCTGAGGCACAATTAATACTTCCCAACCTTCAAAGATCTTACTGGAATCTTTCCTAGGTGCGATTTTATTAGTCGGTTCTGTAATGACAGAGATGAACAGTGCTCACTTCTTCAATGAAAACAATATCTTTTTAGCTTTCAGCGAGATAAGAAATAAAAGAAAGTTACTAACAATGGTACCTCTTCTAAACTGAGTGTAACTATCAACACAGCGATTAAAAAGATAAAGCAAATGAAAAATAGGAAGATCGGACAACAATTGAAGGTTACATTTTTATATGCGGTGAATAGAAGTCAACGCACCTTGAGACTGGGACTGGAAATCCCTGCGCTGGGCATAGAAGTGTCAACGCAGATTGTTGAGGAGAATGCATGGTATGCTTGGGAGTGGACGTTATACTTGGCGCCGCACTTGCTATTGGCTCTAAATAAAAACAATATTTCAATCGTCTCTCTTTGCTTATTTCAAATCAGGATATTTACGTAGAATTTGGAAGACAGCTACTAGTGACCATAATAATAAAAAGTACATGAAACAACTTGCCTGAAGATAGGTACGGGAGAGGCTTGAGCTTCGCATAATAAACTGAAAGCTTGGTTGACAGTACGCACAAATGTTTGACTACGAGCATCGTTGGAGAAGGTGGGCGCTTTGAGGCCAACGGGTTCTGTAGTTTAAAAAAAACACTTGCCTGAATATTGGTGCGGGGTAACTTTGTGCCTGACAAAGAAGAGCGAAGCCTTGGCCTATACGTTTTCGAAAAATGCTGCCCATTGATTCAGAGGAAAACGTTGGAGATTTAGCGCCAACCGGTTCTACAACATTGTATGAAAATCGAAGTACTTTGAAACTTGCCTGAAAATGGGAACTGGAAAAGCTTGCGCTTGACACAGGAGAGCAAAGCTTTGACCTTCGTGCCTTTTTAAAGAAGAAATTGCTGATTCAGTAGAAAAAGATGGAGCTTTAGTTCCAACGGGTTCTGCACAAATAATAACATAAAAATAATATGCTGAGACTCACTTTTTTTTATTAAACCGATCACATCAAAACACTTGCCTGAAAATTGGTATAGGAAAAGCCTGAGCTTGACATAACATCGCGAAACTTTGACCCATATATCTGGTTACCGCTGATAGGGTAAAATCAGTAGAAAAGGTCGGCGGTTTAGAACTTACTGGCTCTGTAGCAAACAATATTCATTAATATAGACTTACCTAAATATTGGGATAGGGGACGCTTGTGCCTGACAAAGCAATGCAAAACTTTGCCCGACTTCTCTAATAAATATGCTTCCTTTAGAATCAGTAGAAAAGGAAGGTGCTTTTGCTCCAACTGGTTCTAAAAACAAGAGCATCACGCTCTAGAAATCAAACGTACCTGAATATTGGTTTAGGGTACCCTTGGGCTTGGCAAAGCATAGAACCACTGGAGTTTCTTTCGATTTCATAATTAAATCCAGTAGCCGATGTGGCAAAGGCAGGTGCTTTTGCGGTAACTGGTTCTGGACCAAAAGAATATTTTGAATGTAAATAAGTTCACTCACTTGAAAATGGGAGGAGGGTGAGCTTGAGCCTGACACAACAGAACAATTCCTTGTTTTATCACTTTAGTAAGAGTTGTGCTTTTGAACTCCATAGAGAAAGACGGTGCTTTGAAGCCAATTGGTTCTGCGAGAATAATATAACTCAATAAATCATTATAGATTTATGCCTCACCTGAACAACGGGACGGGAAACGCTTGCGCTTGGCATAAAAGTGCAAAGTCTTGACCTGTTTTACGAGTTATTCCAGAAAACTGAACATCGTTTGAAAACGTCGGAGATTTAAATCCAACCGGTTCTATAATTGAAAAAGATTAATTTATTCACCTGAACACTGGTACTGGGAAACCTTGCGCTGGACACAGGATGTTTAAACTTTGCCCAACATTCCTTACATACCAAGCTAATTTATTATCACTTGAGAAAGTGGGTGACTTCGATCCAATAGGTTCTAGAATAATACGAGAGGAAATTTAATACACAAATGTTAAGGTAATTATGTACCTGAACACAGGAATAGGATTTCCCTGAGCCGGACAAATTAATGACAAACTTTCTCCTAATTTTCGCATACACCAAGCTACTTTATCATCAGTTGACAAAGCAGGCGATTTCGAGTCGATGGGTTCTGAAAGATTGGAGAAAATACATATTGTATCTACTCATTAGTTCTCACCTAAATACTGGTACGGGAAACCCCTGGGCTGGACATGTGAGAGCAAAATTTTGTCTGGACGAAATTTCAAACCATGCCAATTTCGAACCACTCGCGAATGAAGGACTTTTGGAGCCAATAGGTTCTAAAACAGTAAAAGGTTAAGATACCTGAATAAAGGGGCTGGGTATCCCTGTGCTGGGCAAAGCAATGCGAAGCCTTGTGCTACGTCCTTTACGTACCACGCCAGTTTAAAATCCGTAGAAAAGGTAGGGGCTTTCAGACCGACTGGCTCTAAAACAAATAGGTCGTTCTATGAATAAACGAAAGGGAAAACTCACCTAAACACCGGAATTGGAAATGCCTGTGCCATACAAAGTAATGTAACGCTCGAATTCATCTTTAATTCCAAGAATTCAATTATTTTGCTGGGGATTTTTGGTGGAGCGTTGTTAATAGGCTCTAAAAGAGAATAACGACATGAAATTCGTTTAACTTAGGCATTACCTGAATAAAGGGACAGGAAAAGCTTGAGCGGGACACAGCAGTGTGACACTAGCGTTCAAGAATGTATTAAAACCTCTAACATTATCCATTGTAGGAAACTTCGGAGAAACTCTTCCTACAGGCTCTGAAGATAAAAATATAATGTTACTAATATCTATCTGAACAAATACATTTTAGGTAAGAAATAATATTACCTGAATATTGGAACTGGGAAAGCCTGCGCTGGGCATAATAATGATACCGTATTATTTGAAGGGGTTTCTGATATATCAATAGTTTTTGTTGCTACTTTTGGGGCGGCGCTACCCAATGGCTCTATGGAAAGAAATTTAAATATGTGTATACAAAGTTATAAATATTGATGTACCTGAAAGCTGGGGCGGGGTAAGCTTGCGCGGGACACAGAATTGTAACATTGTCACCACCCATAGCATCGAAGGCGCGACTTTTGTCGCCAGTCGTAAACTTAGGTCGAACCTGACCGACCGGCTCTAGAGGTTAAACAGTATAGGCTGAGTGATGAGGCGTATTGTTTCCTAATTTACCTGAATAATGGGACTGGGAAGGCCTGTGCTGGACACAGTATTGTCAAATTGGCATCTAAGACAGCGCTGAAACTTCTTGAACTATCCATCGAAGGAAATTTTGGCGGAACACGACCCACTGGTTCTAGAGACACAATATTAATAGAATAAATACGAGTAGTTATACCTGAACATTGGCGATGGAAACGCTTGTGCCGGACAAAGCATTGTGACGCAAGATTTTGAAGAAAAAGTAAAGCTGCGGCCTGTTTCCATTGATGGAAACTTTGGTGACACTTTGCCCATGGGTTCTGTCCACGAAAGAGTGTTAAAGACAAATACATATTTTATATAATTACCTAAACGCTGGAGCGGGGAACCCTTGCGCCGGACAAAGTAACGGAACACTGTCCTTTGAACTCGCAATGAATGTTCTACTTATATCTCCAGTAGGAAACTTTGGAGACACTTTTCCCATGGGTTCTATGAAAGGAAAGGTTTCATTGGAATATAAATCGTACTTATTCTTTTTTAACGCCTTACCTAAACATTGGGGCAGGAAAAGCTTGCGCGGGACATAATAGTGAAAAACTTTGTTCGGCATCGAAGTTGAAAAGTCTACTTTTTTCTAAGGATGGAAACTTTGGAGACACTTTTCCCATTGGTTCTGCAGGAAAATTATATTTATAAGAATCGGTTATGCATCCAATAGTACAGTGAAATCGCTAAATATAAAAAAATGATTGTTAGGCACAATACCTGAAGATTGGAACGGGGAACGCCTGCGCAGGACATTGTAAGGCCAATGAAAAATCTTTCTTGATGCCAATCATAGTTCCCATCACAACAGAAGCAAATTTTGGGGGTACTCGCCCGACGGGTTCTAAAGAAACAGTGACAAACAAAAGCTGCTTCTGAATCAACATTTACCTGAACAATGGGGTTGGGAACGCTTGTGCGGGACATTGCAAAGCGTATGAATCGCCCTTCTTTACCTCGAACATTGTTCCAGTTAATATGGATGCGAACTTAGGAGGTACTCGTCCGACCGGTTCTAAAAAGTAGGAAATTTTCTACGAGTAGTTCAACGGAATCACTTTACCTGAACACGGGGACAAGGGGTCTATTGAGGGATGATTACAGTTTAACCTATGCTCCGTTTATTTATGCTACATTAAAAATATCGCGAAACGGAAGAACGAATTTATTCGTATAGTATCTTACCGGTACATAGGTGCAGGAAAAGCCTGTGCTGGGCACAAAACAGCAAGACTGGTATGTTCGCTAAACTGGAAGCCAATGGTTGTCTGCGCGCTGGGAACCTTTGGAGGAACATGACCCACCGGCTCTGCGTATGTTGGGAGGAGGCGAGATCACGAACGTGAGAAATCCAAGTCAATTATAAAGGACAGGTCCTTATACACCCCTATCTCTCTATATAATTTGTAAAAACATTAATTCGCGGAAAAGTTAATAAATATTGCGCGAGTCAAGGCTCTGCAGGGTACCCTATCCCAACATTCAGGCAAGTTGTAATATTTAAATTAATTTATAGACAGTTATATGGTGTCTATAAATATATAATGTTCAAATAAGTACAAACTCGCATTGCATAATGTGTATCAATATTTTCAACCGTTTTTTAAATGGCGTCCATAAATACGCGCCTTAGTTTATTTGCGTTTATATGGTAGGTATCCACAATATACTTAAAATTGAACATGTTAAATATTGAACAATGATAATGCGAGATTTTACTTATTTCTAATTATCTATTTATTGAATGTCTTTATAATTACTATATAACAGAATATTCTCAAAATGTATTTATCGGTTGATAATATTTACTAATAGATATGTAATCTAGAAAGAAATGTATTTCTATTGTCTAATATGAGAATATTCTATTAAAAATGATTTATTCCTAAAGTGACAATTTAATTCACTGAATATTTGGTTTAAATTTAGTTCATTCGTTTTCTATACCACACATTAAACAGTAAAGTGCTTTAGAATTGTATTGAAAAAATGTTTTCCGCATTAACATTTTAATGATTCGTAACAATTTCAATACAATTTAAAATAAAAAAAAATGTAAGAATCAATTATCACTGTAGAATATTGAAACGCTATAAATTCATTGTTTGTTAAAAAGGAAAAATACAAAATATATTATATTTAATTTCTGGAAAATATTAAATAGTGTATAATGTAATGAATTGATCGCGCGACTCACAAATAGAAAATAAGTTTCACTCACCAGTAATTACCAGCCTTCCCTTGGTAGCAGATAATCTGGTTTCACCAGTAAGCCTGTGCTTGGTACGACATTGGTATGATTTATAACCGTCCTCGGGTCCAACATCACGAATATGCAATTCACCAGATGGAAGTACTAAGTATTTGCCGTCTGAAAATTTAAATAAACATTATAGACACGATTATATGCGCCAAATCGACCAAAGAATTCATTTCATTGACAAGCAACGTAAGGTTGCTATTACTTACGAATTTCATTACATGCATTAAGCCTAAGGAAGTGGGAAATTAGGAAAAGGTAGGTCGTGAGACCCATGGAGAGAAAGGAACCCATTTTAGGAACAAGACCCTATCGACAACAACGATACCGCAGTTTATCATTTGATGAACCTAGGATACACCATTTAAAGTCGAATCCCTCTTTATTCAACCGCAGAAATATTGTAAAATATCGAATATACAGGAAAGAAACCTCTGCTTTTGTCCGCGAATCTACTGCATATTGTATCATACCGTTTAAATTTTGATTCGATTCGAGTTTGATATTGTCAAGTTCTTTGTCGCCCTCACTGATGATCCACGACGTGACGAAAACGTATTCAGAGACGAAGCTGGGTATGTGACATTTTAAAATAGCGCTATTTCCTCTCAGAACGTACTCTTCCATAAGATTGACTGCGTACGACTGAGATACCACTGAAACAATATGAATGAATGTACAACGCCTTTTAAAACATCAAAGATTAAGACTGGATGTAACAACATTTCTACTAGTAAAGTTTCCGATATTTGATTACGAATGACAATATTACCTAAGGGAATAAAATCAGGACGAGGGAAGAGGCGAAATTTTATTAGCGTCTAAATATACCTAAACTCAAAGAAGAATTTAATTTGATTTCCTGCTCATTCTCATCTTCAGAAATTATCCAAGAACTAACCGAAACGTACTCAGACACAAAACTTGGGATTTGACATTTTAATATAGCGGCGTTTCCACGTAAGACATATTCTTCCCAAAACTTTACATCGTAAGCTTGAGATACGACTGAAATAAGTACAAATGGGGCATTAGTCATTTAAATAAATTGTGCGTTATGCGGCAAGATTTTTTGCGTTATGTATTAGTCACTTTGTTATGACACAAGATGGGAATAGCGGGAGGGATTATAATGAATCGGTAGTTGCGCAGCTCGTATTAAAATACCTAATGTAGAATCAGAATCTAAATGTATTTCCATTTCGTCTCGCTCCCCTTCGGAAATGATCCAGGAAGTGACCGTGACATACTCGGTGACGAAACTTGGAATGTGACATTTCAATACTACCGCATTACCGCGCAACACCATTTCTTCCCAAAGATATACTGTGTACGATTGAGTTACCACTGAAACGTAAACCAAGTACATGTTAGTACCTATTTTTTTTATTTTAAATTACGTTGGCACTAATGAATTAATCGCCTGTTTTAATACCCATTCATAAAACTGAAGTTGTAAAAACTTTTTTTTAAAGTAATTTCTGATAGTAAAATGATCGATAAGGGCAAAGGAGAAGGTTTGTATGATTAACTAGTTCTTTTTTATTTGTATGTACCGGAGTCATTGGAACCCGCTTGGATCTCCAATTCATCTGTGTCTCCTTCAGAAATTATCCAAGAGGAAACACTAACATATTCCGTAACGAAAGTAGATATTAGGCACTTGAGAACGGCTGAGTTTCCTCTTAATACACTCTCTTCCCAAAATTGTACGGTATATGTCTGAGTTATCACTGAAAATATCAGAGGTATATATGACATTACTTTTTAAGGAGGAAGCCTTACTGAACTACCTACTACTACCTAACACTAAATTCGGTATGGAGCTATTTAATTGCCATAGGTCTTTAAAATCGTGTAGAGGGGAAAGGAATAGGTTAAATAACTAAACATAAATTATTGCTTGTCATGTTATTAACAACTACCAGAATCATTGGAATCTGCTTGGATTTCTAGCTCATTGGTTTCGCCTTCCGAAATAATCCAAGATGAAACACTAACATACTCAGTGACAAAAGTAGAGATATGACATTTAAGAACCGCTGCATTCCCTCTTAAGACACTCTCTTCCCAAAGATGTACTGTGTATGACTGAGATACCACTGAAAACAACGAAATCAAGAATTTATCCTAACTTTTTGGCTATTTTATTAGGATGAAGGAAGGGAATATTTAAGCTTTGTTTTTGTTGTAATTAAAATACCTAAGGGAGCAGATTCATTCATGCTAATTTCTGTGTTTTCTACGTCCCCTTCTGATATTATCCAAGATGAAACATAGACATATTCGGACACAAAACTTGGTATATGGCATTTTACTATAGCCGAGTTGCCACGAAGAACATTTTCATCCATTAAATTTAGCGTATAAGCTTGTCGCACCACTGAAATATATGTATTTATATTACGAGTGTAAATACTGTAGGACCATGAAAGGATAAAAAACGACCCGTTTAGACTTATACCTCTTTTCTGGCAATTGATGATACATGATGAGGGAAAAAGGACAGGTTATTAAAAATATAATTATTTATATTGGCCTCTAAATAACTACCAAAATCATTTGATTCTGCTTTGATTTCCAATTGATCTGTTTCTCCTTCGGAAATAATCCAAGAAGAAACGCTAACATATTCCGTAACAAAAGTAGAAATATGGCACTTGAGAACGACTGCGTTTCCCCGTAACACGCTCTCCTCCATAAGATTGACTGTGTAAGCCTGAGTTACGACTGTAAAGTGAACAACAACATTTCTTTAAAATACTAAGGTACAGGAAAAGGATACTGGAGTCTTATAACCATTACTAAATCTCGCTCATAGAATACCCTCTTTATTAGCCGTATCATTAAGTTTGATTTCAACTTCATCTATATCTCCTTCAGAAATAATCCAAGATGCCACTGCTACATACTCTGTCACGAAACTGGGTATAAGGCACTTGAAAATAGCGGCGTTCCCTCGCAATACATTTTCTTCGACCAAGTTCACGGTATAGGCTTGTGATACAACTAAAATATTGAAATACTATTTTTATTCGAACATTACAAATTAATATGAAGAACATATATCCTATTTTAATCGTGCCAATAGGAGGGGAAGCAAGGGATATCATTGGTCGTTTAAAACACAAATCAATAAAAAGTACCATAACTATCGTTTAAAACATATTCTCCACCATCAGTATCATGCCACGAAATCACTTGTACGTGATCGGCTACAAAAGATGGAATGTGACACTTGAACACTGCAGCGTTACCTCGTATCACGTATATGTCGTACACTTGCGATTCATAAAATTGATTTACAGCTGAAATATGCACAACATAATTTGAGTTTAGTGTTAGTGTAACTGTTTCAACCCGAGCCCCGGGGATTTGGAGTGCGGATAAGGACAATTGGGGCCGCGCAGTGCTCTCGATTACCATAATTGCTCTCGGAGCCGTTGAACGAAAACACAGAGAGTGAATCTTCATTCGCCACCCATTCTATGACATGGACATAGTCAGCAACAAATGAAGGAATTATGCATTTGACAATAGCAGAGTTTCCCCGTAAAACGTCCTCATCAATTACACGAGGTTCATAATTTTGTTGTACCACTGTGAAACATATAAATCCCTATATTTAATATTGTGTTAAAATGCAATGTCGTAAATGGGAGCAAGGATTTGGAGCATAATTATTCTACTATACTGCTACGGTATTATTACTACCATCAATTTTCGCTCGGTCCTCAGCTGAAACAGTGTCGTTATCAACAATCCAGGCAACGACGTGAACAAAATCGGCTACGAAAGAAGGCACGATACATTTGAGAATTGCTGTATTGCCTCGCAAAACAAACTCGTCGTTGACTCGCGCTTCATATGCTTGAAGAACCGCTGTGATAAATGACAGAGCTTTTTAGGATTAAGGAATCTGGGATTTTATTTCTTTTATATAAGTTACCCTCGCCATTGCCAGGGTAGTATGTGCCGCCTTCACTGTCCATCCACATTTCAACATAAACAAAGTCTGACACGAAACTTGGCACTTCACATTTCATTATGGCTGTGTTCCCGCGAATTACATATTCATTATCGGCTTCAGCTTCAAACGGTTGCGACACCACTGTGCAAAAACTGAGTTTGATTCACCATGACAAACATCCAAGGATCAATGTTTCGGAATAGGATAAGATTAAACAACTTAAGTCACTACATATATTTAAATACCCTTGATTGTATTTGTATTGTTTATAGTAAGTATTTCGCCATCGTCCATAAGCCAAGCTTCCACATAAACGAAGTCACTAACAAATGATGGAATCTTGCAGTGAACAATGGCAGCGTTCCCTCTGATCACATATTCATTTTCGGCTTCGGTCACGTAATTCTGCGATACGACTGAAGAATAACAATTAGATACTGATATGGAAGGAATGGATTCGAGTATTAGGAGTGTTTGAAAACAGGAAGTGTATGCATATTATTATTTAGTCAGGCTTTGATACCAAGTTCTTTAGAATAGCTAATTATTGTTCCTTCTTCGTCAATCCATTCCTCTACTTTGACAAAATCCGCGACAAAAGAAGGAATTGAACACTTTAGTACTGCGGCATTTCCACGTATAACATATTCAGTAAGAATTTCGGCTTCATAAAATTGATTTACAACTGTAAGAAGTTTATAAAATGCTTTAATATAATATATAAAATAAGGGATAAAAGGACATAGAGGACGAGGAATAACTTGGATGCATTTATTTCGAAGTACCGATGTCGTCGGTTAGTAAGTATTCTCCGCCAGCTGAGTCGACCCAAGCTTCAACTTTTACAAAATCAGCAACAAACGATGGTATATTGCATTTTAGTACGGCTGTGTTCCCTCTGATGACATACTCTGACACTACTTCTGCTTCGTAATACTGTGTCACGACTGTAAAATATGGCTTGTTATCCACCCTATGTAGAGACGAGGGATATGGATGGAATGGAGTTGCGAAAGGATCTTTTTTTAATTAATGCTATACCATCTGCTTTCGTGGATTCGTCAGATGTAAAGGAATTGCCAGATTCATCTTGCCATGATACGACATTGACAAAGTCCGCCACAAATGATGGAATTGAACACTTTACTATAGCAGAATTTCCTCGAATCACATATTCATTGTTTACTTCCGATTCATACTGCTGTTGGACCACTGCGGAAATATTTGTTTTATATTGTTATACACGGGAATTCAGGACTAGGATTTTGAAATCGGAAATTATGTTGTCGTTCAATGATTAACCATAGTTATTGCCAGGAAAGAAGTCTTCGTTTTTGTCGGTGTGCCATGAGAGTACTTCTATAAAATCGGCAACAAAGGACGGGACCTGACACTTTAATATTATGCTGTTTCCCATTATAACATATTCCTTGTTCACGTCGGTGTCGTATTGCTGTGCCACCACTTATTTGTAAACATAACACAACAAAATCCTTAATTAGTTTTTGTAATCTTTGCATTACTAAGACATTTAATAACTATAATATATACGCTAATAATTACATACAAACTGTGTTGTTTTGATACCATATACTCTCAAAAGTACCAAGAAGCATATGAAATTTTGGATCTAATTGATATTTAACTATTAAGATAGCAGTCAACACGGTTTGTGTATAATTGTCTTTATATGGTACTTTCTATTACTTTCAAGATGCACTAGAGCACAATTGCTTCTTGAATGATTATTTAATTAGCCTCGTTTAACCTTCGGTTAAAAGGTCAGTGCCTTATGGCATCATATTAACTGTAACTAATGTTTAATATTCGTAGACATTATTACCTGATTTAATGTCTTTAAACGCTTGAGACTTTTATCATACGAATACATGTTTTCATTTGGTATACAACAATTTTACACAGGAAACAGAAAACGATTTTTCCATTTGGAACACTAAAAGTATAAAATATATATGACAAAGAGAAGATGAAATGCAGAATATTCCTTACTTTAGCAAGCTTTTGAATGGGTAAAATAAAGTAAAATAAAAATATAACATTTAAATAAGTACATTAAAATAAGTTTGTTATACATAAATATAAATGATTATTATAATATGTTATTTGATAATCATCATCATTATCTCAGCCACATGAAGTCCACTGCTGAACATAGGCCTCCCCCAAGAATTTCCACATCGACCTGCTGGAAGTGGTCTGTATCCTGTATTATAATATATAAATATTATATATTCATTAAGATTATTAAATTAAAAAATCCCATCAGTTATATTTATCTAATGGACTAGTCAGCAATTTGAGTTCATCTCTGATTTTTTATTCCTATTAATGTTGAATAAATAAATAAATAATTCGTTCAATATGAACCTGCCTGTATCCAATGGCTGCGAATATTGTTTGAAATATTAGCTTTACAGTATGGTATATATTTTTATTATCAAGTATAGCATAGATTCCGAAGTATTTGATGCCATTTTTGGTAAAAAAAAATATATTGAGTTTGACATCGAAATCAAATCACTGTGTAGAAGTACAAATTTTTTCAACAACATATATTCAAGTACGTTTAATTCATAATGATTCGCTGCGTTTCCTTCTCGTTGTCAATATTTTGTATTTTACTTATTATAAATTTAAAAAGAGTTAGAACTTACCGGCTCGTACATTAACGTCTTTTGAGTGGATAGTACCGACAGAGTTGCGGGCAAGGCAAGCGTACACCTGAGCGTGGACCTCTTGACGATAATCCTCGGCACGGAAAGGCGGGAACAACAAATTTCCATTCGCTTGAACCTGAATACAAAGTGAGATTTAGGCATTATAATTAACCTTCGGTGTATATAGAGAAATGAAAAAAATATACGGCTCGTATGAATAATGTTAAAGTCATGTACATAATATGAGGCTGTTGAGCATGGACCTCCCTTAAAATGTTGGCAGATGGATTTATTTATTATTTATTTACAATTTGCACACACAAAAGTAAAAACAAATACAATAAGATGTATATCATATATATAAAAAGTAAAATTGGAGTAGACAGCCATTTAATATCAGTAGCCGATAACAAAAAACATATTTTATTAAAGCATTCTAATCGGTGTGTGGGCCGCTTCCAACAGGTTGATTATGCGATCATTGGGGGAGGCCTATGTTCAGCAGTGGACTTCCTGTGGCTGAAACTACCGAACGAATGGGTGTGTGATGTTGTTTAACTTAATTATATTATTGCCAAAATAAAATTTTTACAAAGAAGTAATAATGAATGTCTAAAAATTTAAAAAAACATGGCCGTTCCTGATTTTGGATTCAAAATCACGCACATAAATTCGCGGTTTATTAACATAACTCTACTAATTACTTATGTAATGTTTATTTAAACATATTTTGTATACCGGAAGACGCTTATACCGAAAATATGACCATTACAATGTTTTAAATGGGAAATATATACCGATAGAGTATGAAGAGGGCGCATAGAGCAAAGTTTATCAAACTGATAGCGTCTATCAGCTTGCTTTGATCGTTAGAGTCGTGTTAATTATTCATAAGACGCGAAATGGACAGGCGAGTTTCATTGTTACATTAATAGATGGACAATACGACTTGACGCATATAATAAAGTGCGACAGTTTTGCTTCTGTGAAGATTTCGTGTACCTACATAATTTTTACTGTCATCTTAAGCCATAATTTGTTAATAAAACTTCCAAAACCAAAACGTCTTTAATATACACGCAAAATGAATCAACATAGTTAACACAAATGATTATCAGATCATTTAGTAATTTGATTATTTGTATAACCGCAATATCCCGTAGTAGTTAAGGACCATGAGCGGGTGAGTAGTTTTCGGAAAATCCACAGGCCGGTTTGTAGAGTTAATGTTGTATAAAAATTCTATGATATTACTCTAAAAATGTAGTAATAAAGATTACATCTCACTTTCACAAGCGATGCCACTGATACCGAACTCATTGTAATACGGAGAGGGGGCAAGTAGGTGTCATTGTTTATGTAGTTACACCTAAATAAGCCTAGGCCATATCAAGCTGATTTACTAACACTAATAATAACACACATATTTATGTGGGTTGGAAAATATGCTGGGCTAGAATTTAAAATACGTATAATATTATCTTTCACTTATACTCCATAAAAACTTCTGCATTTGCAAATACGAATGTACATTGGTATTTGATAAATACATCGATAGGCTCATTTCAAGTAGTCAAAGATACTCAGCTGTTTTCAGATTAAAAATAATTAATGATAGATTGATTTTGATCTAGTGTGAAGTGAAACTAGGCATAGCTATTAACATAGTATCCAATTTTATCCCTCTGTGTGCCAAGTACCAACTGTTTATTTGATGTTTTATTTATGAACACTTTATAAACAGGCTGTTTACAAGCGGACTCAGTGCTGTGGCCATTCTGTACCACACGACCTTTTGCACTTGCAGAAAAGAGAACAAGTGCGTGCGTATTTATTTATAATATTAATAATGGCAGTAGTACCTAAAATCGATCAAATTTAAGAAAACGCAAAGCATCAGCTATGCCTTTGATGAAGTTTTAATCTATGGCCAGCATAGCATGGCATAGCCTGGAAACGAAAGTTATTTAAAATCAAATTATTCTTTAATCTAATAGTTTTCACGAATATTTTGATCAATCACAAGAACTATACCACCGTACACAGTTAAAAGCTTGATGCGGTGTTAGGTATGCCACATCAATCTTTAAGCTGTGTAGAAGAGACGAAATAAAACTAGAAGGTGATACAAGTTGACTCACTTGACGCAGTCCAGGGACATCTCCAACGGCGGTTCCATCAGCGCGTACCCAAATAATGTCCGGAGCAGGCGAGCCACGTGCAGCACATTCCACAGTCGCGCCAGTCGTGTTGCTGAAGTCCACTCGGTTTGGAGGTTCTTTCATGAAGATCGGGCCAATTGTTTCGTCCTCGCATAGCGCTGACCCTGCGATAAATTATTGAATTCAATGTTACTGCTACTAATAGGTACTTTTGTTTGTGCATATTAACAGTTTTTGAAATAGTTCTGTACTATCGTTGAAATTCATGGTAACTGATTGATTTATATTCTAGGATGCATATAATTTGGTTTCAATGTTTATAGAGAGACTAGCGGTCGGGCCAGGCTCCGCCCGGGTGCATACGCGTTTTAAAATGGGGGTCAATATGTTTAATTCTATCAGTTTAGAATATCGACCAATCGGACCACGAAAAACGAACAAAATTTCCTCGTATTTGCTAGAAATATCACTACTACTTTCCTCCTATAGGTCATAGCGTGAAGATATATAGTCTAGCCTTCCTCGATAAATGGACTACCCAACACTGAAAGAATAATTTAAATCGGATCAGTAGTTCCAGAGATTAGCGCGTTCGAACAAACAAACAAACAAACTCTGCAGCTTTATAATATTAGTATAGATATGTACACAGTGAATCGAAATTGTACTGTAAATTGTAAATAAGAACGGACGTCACTTTGCGTTTCAAATACATTACATGTAATTAAATTATTTTATATTAGTGAAATACATTGCACATAAATATATATTTAAATGTGTATTCATAACATTTCTAATTTGTGCCTTGTAAGGAAAAATCTGCAATGTTATGCCAACGAGATGTAAGTGCGCGGCACCACACTAACAAGTTCAGAGAAACTCGACCCAGTTTGCTATGAAGCCTGGAAAATTATGCAGAACAAGGGAGGCCGCAACCGATGCTTTAACTAAGCGTCATTTAAAAAAATGCATCTCGTTTCTGAACCTTATTGTAAGAAGACAAGCTCTAAAACGTTTAAAGCACATGTGCGACTGTTAATTGCTTATTCTATGAGACGTAGCGGAGACTAAGTACCTATTAATGAACGACCTCAATTCCCCGGCGTTCATAGATATTTATCCGAACTGTTTCCTGTGCATAGAAATGTAAGGTTTATATATTATTTGGCGGTGTAATAACTCAAACAATGACATTACATGCTCTAACTATTATATTTTATGAGCATGTCATTGGCGGGTTACAACACAGGATGTGGCAACATATCAACATAAAAATGTACGGTGTTAGGTGTTGTACGGTGTAGACAAATGTCATACAATTAGTTTGTTTATCGGCACACTTCGTTGAATGAATTTCCACGTTACGATTCTGCTGAAGAGATTATGAGCCACAGCAAAACAGCTTCTACACCGTTTGCAAAGATCTGCGATTTTACCAAGCTCCACGAGTATTTGGTCTATATCGTTACCATCTTTGATGGTAGTCGTCAAGCTATCTCATAAATACAGAGTGGCTTGTTTTTGGGCATGTGAATGACCACTTGTCTAATAAATTATGTCTCTTCAATAATGTGCCTCGATTCGTATGGGATACGATCCCTCACAGTTTAGAGCGTTAATCATTGCATGAGTTGATACAGATGGTCAGCTTGATTCAAATTTCGGTATTATTTACATTTTGGGAATGTAAGCAGACATAATAATATATATCGGAATCGAATCCATCACTAATGGCCAAATACTGGAACGCAACTTAAAAATCAATAGCGCTTAACTACGTTAATCCCGCTTAAATGTACTGGCTAAGTGGGCCGTGCGCTGTTAAGAACAACTTATTATTTGAATGGCGTTCCAGTATTCGGGCGTAAGTTTTATAATAATTACACTTCGTAGAAAATGTGAAGACGTTGTGAATCATAATTTAGAAATTTGTAATAAAGTCTTGAGAGGAAAATATTGTGTGCTTGTGCGAGGCGATAAGTTATTGTAAAATTACTCAGGGAAAACATGAGTACAATTAAAAAACACTTTTTTATATTGATATTGGCTAAATGACTGTATTTTTCCTGATGGATTATAAAATCTGAACATTCAGTACCAACCAGTTATTAAATTTTATATTATCAAGTCTTTAAGGGCTATCTATATCATACCGGGAAACTCCAAGAGTTTGAGGCTGACACGAATTGACGGGTGCAACAGTTTCCAACATACCTACGTAAGAAGGCTCGGCAGCCTCATGAGAAATAAGTGTCATTTTTAAGTGAGAATTTTTTGCCTTATGCGGGTGACGGTCATGGGTCGGACCCAGGTGTAGATTTTAGCGAGAGTGGTGCCTTTCCGGCCTTCCCCGAAGTACCGAAAGAAGAGCTTAATGGCTTTCCTAGTAAAAAAAAAAAACGAAAACGGCATTAATTTCACTTATTGCGCTTTATAGATTTGTATAGATACTGAACTTTTATAGTTGGCAGCAACCAGTAGCATTCGTTCTTGTTACGTAGTACTCGTTATAAAATTAATAAAAACTCTCCCTATCAGACCTACAATGCGTTCTTTGAAATGTTCAACCAACTCTCAATAGGAGTACAAAAAATTGTAAGAGCTTTCCACCATGCCGCATTCATTCCTTTAGTTGCTCAACACAAAAAATAGCAACAAAGGGCCCAACACGCGGGCACGTTGCGTGCGCACGACAGATGTGCGCGCGCCCGCCGCGCTGATTGGCGGAATACACGGCAGATGTACTCCAGTCTCACTAACCTGCAAGCCGGGCTGCGAGATAGACCGGTTCTAAAAAGATTCATTACAATTCTGGAATCGAATAGGTACTATTCGTATATTAATCAACTTATCAAGAGCTTTTAACTCTACGTACTTTGGTTGCTCTTGTGTAGATGGAAGATGAAGGCAGCTATTGAAGGGACAAGCTTTCATAAATGCTCTCATAACAAAATATTTCAGTGGCAGATAATATTTACGCTCAAAGTCATGGTTATCAATGATTGTTCCACATTCTTGACACACAGTAATCTACAAATTGTGTACTTTGCCAGCACCTTTTGTCGTCAGCGATGCATTTTGATTGTGCCAACGGAACGGATGCAAACCGTTGATTGTCTTTTTATTCTATTGAATGCAACACGTGTGTTTACAATTTAGGAGGTCAGATGCATGTTTGTAAATTCAATTACATTTTTTTATAATTTATTACGCTTTACGTTTTTATAAATATCTACGTGACGCGGAAACGTTACAGCGTAACAGGTGCACTTCTTTGAAAACTGTCGAATACATGTTACGCAAAGTATTGTAAATATTTTATTAATAATATTATTAATTTACTGAATATAAAATATATGGAGCATGAAGCAATGAAATAAACTTTATTGTAGGTTTAATATCACATTACGACTAATTATGATATGTTTTATATATATGTATTTTGTACTTAATGTGTTGTAATTGGCTTATTAATGCAGAGCCCGGAATGCTCGACACGGATTCATTATAAATAGGGAACTAGTACCTTCATGATAATAATTATTTATTGTTTATTTCTTATCATCATCATAACCTAAAAATTCGTACTAACCGTATCGAGCATTATCTATAAGCAAATAAATACTAAAGATATGAAGTAACGATTTGATATATCATCCACAGCTGATAGTATTTGTATTCAGACAGTTCAAACATAGTAACTTCCTATTCCCATAAAGGTAGACCAATGGAATGATTATCTGTAAATGGCAAGTGAGGTGGCTCGAGTACACATCCTTTACAGCCCTACGTTTATGAGCCATTAAACAATTATCATTGAAAGCTAAATACGTTGTAATTGCTTCATTTGATATTACTACTTACTCATTGTCTTTAGACAGTGAACAGCCACCTTAGTAAATTGTGACGATACAATAGTGCAATCATGCTATTGTAAATAACATTGGTCTTGTAAAATATGGTAATGACTAACCATTAACCAGTGTTTTGTATACCTTGTTAATAATTCCTATTTTTGGAGTGATTAAAGGTTTTAACCATTGCAACCTACGAGATTAGACTTACAAATATTTTTTCATCTTTCAGTAAACTACCCGGCCATATAAAAGCTGAAATTTAACTTACTAATTGAATAAATTACGCGGTAAAATCAATTCCCAACGTAAATTTACTTCTTTTTGCATTTTAAATGTGACTTACATTATTCATAACAAGAATGCCTTTCATCGTTAGTTAGACAACATTTCTATTGTAAATTATTTAGAATTGTCCTGGCAAAACAATGCCGTTAGCGTAGAATTCTTTAAGAGTACGTTCTCGAATCCGTGATAGGAATTTGAAAACACAAACAGTTAAAGAGCAGCGTAGTCTGGCTAGCATTCCCATTTCAGAGAACAATCAACCATCTGTGTTACATCAAATATATTTAGATAATCGTTTATAAGATATATGTATATTTTAATAAGATGTTATTCTCCTTCTATGGTTATGGCAATTTTTATCCATTAGCAATAAACTATCAAAACTTATGAAACTTCTACTCAAACATTGTTTTTTTATATCTTTTAAATCGGTAAAAACAAAGCTGTAAAAATATATACGCCTGTTTCGCACGTGTGAAGTTAAATTGAATCCAGCATGTATTCTATGGACTATAAAATTGTTAGCGGTCGTTCACCCAATGAAATTCCTGATTCCCAACCGCTACCGGGAGTACTTACATTATCATCTATTCTTATCTGTTTACAAGCCCTTGAAACGTACAGGCTAAGGACAGCTTAGAAGCAAAAAAACGTAGGATATTGATTGGAATGAATGTAGCATTCACACAATCTTCGCAAAATAAATTAATATGATAGAAATCTTTTTTAAATTAGACTCAAATGGTTAAGCAAGACACTATTGTTTTGTGTATTTATGGATTATGGTATGGTCCGTTATCAAAAGAATGTACACACATGTGTCCTAACAGCACCAACGGAATTCTTTATTTTAGGATTAGAAAGACATCTGCAAGTAGGCTAAATTAGGACGTAATGAGGAGTTACGCTAATAAAAAGCAATTTTTAAATCCAAAATATTTTAAAAGTAATTAGGTATGTTTTTGAAATACGGGATTTAGTTAAAATATATACTTAGTAGCTTTATGAACGGAGTAAGGAAAGTCACAAAATCCTTTTGAAAACACGCATGCAAATTAAGTATGCGTTAACGTAATAAGATGTAACAGTGCAGTCACGGTTTCCGCTGTGAGCTAGTGTACTATTATATAGAAAACTATAAGAGTATGTGTCGCATAGCGTAAGCTCACATTATAGGTACATACACATGTATTATCCTTTGTGATGAGTGGGTGGAATGTGTAACCGCGTGCCGCATCTGCCGAGGTCGACTTAATTTGGACATTGTTAGAAGGAATTTCTTTAATAGCACCGTCTAAATTGCTATTTATTTAACTGCTTTGAAAGTAGAAAATTGTATTACGTTAGAATTTACAAATCCCACACGGTTAGTTCATGACACGTCTACGTTGGTACAAAATTAAATGTTTGATGAACAAAAAGAACAAATACCTACTAATAGACTTTTTATTAATAGTCATGCAATTTGGATGTCCAATCGGGATTACAAATGCACATTGTTGTTTAAAACTTATAAACCCGAACTTCATCGCATTGAACATTATTATTTTTTTATAGTAAAAGAATTATTGAGACTTCAAAGCTATAGATATTTATAATATACTAAACTCTTCGTCTGAATAATTTACTAAATTGAAACTGGCTTAGTATCAAGTCATGTTACGCTAATTAGCGCGTCTGTATGATTATCCGGTTTTTAATTATTATGTTAGATTTAATTATGCACGTCATAAGTCGTTATAATGCGGTAATTATTAAGTGTGAACAAGCTATACCGCAATGCCCCCGCCATGGTCGTTGATTGTAAAAATAACTTGTGTCTATTTCCTAATATGCACTTAGGGGTGTGTTTAAAATATAGAACTATTAAAAATATTTCAGACTTAACATCGGACAATAGAATCGATTGACTTATCAAATATTATTTAGTAGCAGAACATCATTAACTATTAAAAAGCCTTCGCTTCAATATACATACATTAATTAATCAAGTCTTGTCAAATGGGAGAAGAATAAGCAGAAAACATGAATTCATAAAATTGTTGTTGTGCTAGTAACATTTCGAATAAAACATTAAAAAACGACTTCATAAATACCACTACAAAGTAACAAATATCTCTTTCATGGCGCTTGTACACGTTAAAATTAATCCTTGACTAGTCAAAAATCATAATAATATAAGATATGCGTAACTATTGAGGTATGTTGATATCGATGTGCGTAACATAAATAAGACAGGCTGCCAAGTGCCAAATATGTGGTGTCTATGCCTTATATTTTCTACGCGATTGGTACTTGGCGACCGGCCTTCAACAATTTTTAGTTAATCAAGTCAATAAGTTAATTAATCATCGTGTACCAGCACAATGGAATTTATTGTATTTTTATTGAAATCTTTATTTTTGTATTGTTTTAGTGTTATATGTATGTGTATATTTCACTCGCCCCCTCTTTCAGCCTCCCCTCGTTTTAGTCAACTTTCTGTTAAAATAGAACTTAATACAAAGACGATTAATTGGCGGAACAACAACAACGTGTCAATACGTTCTTCCCGATGAAAAAAAAAACACTAAAATCTGTTCAAAGCTGCCGAAGATATTGAGTATTTCCATGTTTATCTGTCCGGTCAATTCACGAACACAACCTTCGACACGAGCCATGAAATTTGGTGTTTACGTTAAAACCTAAAATTCCGACGAAACCCGACGACCTCGCTTATGCGTCGGCAATGTGTAACACAACATCTTAAACAAAGCAAAATATTTTTATTTTTATACATTTTTCATTCAGAATAATTTTAAAAACCTGTTTGAACGACCCGTTGACGCTTCTACCACATTTTGATTAAAGAGGAAATAAGAATTTAAATGTGTTTTTATGAAAGTAGTCTAATTAATAATCTTTGAAGAAAAGATATCTTGATTTTTAAACTGCTACATAAATCGTATAAGTTTATGCTCAATTTGTACAAAAATGTTGGTTTCGTCTCGGTAAGAAGTAGCGTTCGTTGTCCGTTTCAAATTCTAGTTAACGGGATTATCTCTCCTATTCTTTCTTAAGAATACAATCTCTGATAAAACAAAGTTCTTAAGTTTTTTAATCGAACGGAACAGTATTGTTGGTGTCTAGTGGCTTAATTACACCTTTCAACGGACAAGACGGCGACAGAGCTCATCTATTTAAACTTGTTTAAGCCAATAATGTATTTAGTAATTTATTTCAAAACACAATAATTATACAATGCAACTTACCATTACATTCAAATTACTAGAAAAACAGAGTACAACAATCTGGGGCTGCTCAAGGATGAAGTGAAATGTTAAACTGTGTCGTCATTGCCAATCAGATGAGATCATACTCTGAGACACAAAAATACTTCGTAAAGGAGTTAAAAATGACCTCCAACTGGGTATTACTTAAAGCTCGCCTGTGCTGACTGGGGAATGAGAGTTTGAGGGGTTCTCTGAATACAATAATATTATGCTTAGTTCCAGGTGTAGGATTAAACTGTGTAATCCTCTACAAATCGCCATACATAATTATATTTTCTCAGGCAATATAGTATATAGTGTATAGTATACATACTTGTATTACAATTCACTGGCCTTGAGGATTGGGAGCATGCAGTGTCTGGCTGTAATTTAGTTGCAATATTATGCAGGCACTTTAATCCGATTTATTGCTTTTAGCTACTGGCTTTTAAAGAACAAGCATGCAATATATCCGTGCAATAAATCCATGCAAGCATTGAATACATGCGTTCGTTCTTTTTGACTACAAAAATTCATAGGATATTCGGCAAACTTTTTTTTTATTTCACTTACTATTATTACAAAACGTTAAACATATAATTTAAACTTAATTAATTTTAATTTGGTATATCTTAACCCTGGTTTTCTCTGTGTGGTTTTTTATTTGCGCGCGCTTAAAATATTCGGAATTAAAATATTCGTGAGACCACAAAGTTACTGAAAAGTGAGAACAAGCCTGTTAAAACCTATCGAATGGATAATTCACTTTTGATCCTCAATCCCGATCGCTCGAAACATCAAAGAGACTGCATGTCGCCATCCCGGATACTTTCACACACTTTAATACTCGTAGAGTACTTGAATAATAATGTCTAGTACTTGTATTTTGCCGTTGCAATGCTTAAGCGAGGAGACCATTATTGTACTCCAAAATGCAAATATGTATTAATTATGTTTTACCTGTCAAATTATATCGTAAAAAAACTTTACCTAATTGAAAAACATGTAGAGTCCACGTATGTTGTTTACTTAAAAATAAAATTATTATGAAATGTTTTAATTAATTAAAGTATAACGTTATGTATAACGTTCACGAACCGCGTTTCGTGACGTGCGTGTATTGGTTCGTTGCCCGGCCGCTGTATCGACCCGTGACGTCATTGCCTTACTCCCTACATCCTAAAACCATGCGCCTTCCGTGCCATGCCGGCCTAAAATTGGGGTGTTATGGACATTGCACAGTTATGATTTTAACAGGTTATTTATGGATGTTTTCGGTTATTTACACAAGAAACACGTATGGAAATTCTTGATTTTCCTAGGAATAATATAGGAAAATACAAAGTAGGTTGAGACGTTATAGCTCGTTACTCTATGTATTTCAATAAGCCTAAATATTAGTTTCTTGTATCTATATTTCTGCACATACTACGACAAGTTAGCGTTTAAATAAAACAAGTGCCGTTGTCACTTCCGGAATCGTATAACGACGACTCTCCTAGTGTTAGCTTTAAAACAACTAGGTTTTGTTTACTCTTTAAAGGAATTAAAATTATCCTAGACATTGTATAGTTTATTATCCCTTATAGATGTTAAGTAAGGATTTAAGTAGTGATTAAGATGTATTTTGTTTTCGAAATCCGAAACATAACAGTGCAATTACACTGCAGTTTGACGGGAGAAATAGACATTGCGGTGGTACCTACCCAGATGGCCTCTCACATATTAGAGCCCCACCGCAAGTAAAATTTCGTCATTATGTTAAACTTATAAGAGTTTTAGTGGAATTAAAAATGGTTTATTAATACTTTATATGTACTACGATGGGTTAAGTAGGTACGAATATATTGCTATTGTGTTCGATAAAGACGGTATGCATCCACTGCAAGTCGTAGGCCTTTTGTTTATAACACCATTGAGCGTTAATAAAGAAACATTTACCAAAAGGCACGCATGCTGGCCAGGCGGAATGATAGCGCAGTACCAGCGCCTTGTGGGTCGGTGTTTACCTAAGTTAATGTCCAATGCGTGTACTTCTTAACCGTCTCCGAATAACTCCGGGAGGGTTTGTGAATAAGATATTAAAATATTTAGTTAATTAATACATCGACTCTATCTCCTTTCGGCATCAACTCTACCAACGTTTTTTTTATCTTTTTGTAAAAACATTTAATTCTCATTTTATGCTTATTGTTCTCTCTTGTCTCTTAAGATGCTTTGAATTGCGATGACAAATCATACTCGTAGAGATGACGATTTCATAAGTAATGTTTATTGTTTAGACTTAAGAGTACTTATATGGAATTACAATTGTAAAACAGATGCAAAAACTTACCTATAATGGCCAGCGCCACGAGGGCGAGGAATCCGGTGTAAGCCATAGTCACAGTCACGACACTACACTGATCACTAGAGTCACTGTACAACTCAAAACAAAAACTTCCACTGACTAAATAAAAAAAACTCTGTTGGCCGCGATGCGGCCGGAATCGGCGGAATCTGAAACAAGAAAAATACAATCTTTCAAGCGGTGACAAATTACAGTTTACTGATAATATTATCGCAGGTATTCAGTTTAGTATACCATTTGGATTACATCGAGCTGGATATACGAGTATTTATGAAGTTTGTTCTTGTCGTGGTTGGAACTAATATGGAAGAATATTTTATTACTAATTATTCTAATATATTGTCATCATTAAATCTGAGCAACTGGGGACGATAATTCGATGATGAATTTTGAAAACCATTGCAACTTATAATATGGTCTGTTTGAAATGTTATTAAAATTACATAGGGCTTTATTTCTGTAGATAGCAGAAACATGATTACATTATTACAAGTATTGATTTAACATTTATATCAACTATTATATACTACGAATTATATAGCATTCGTCTTAATTTATAGCTTAGTTTTAATCTCAAAGTATTTTATGGTAAACAGGTATATTCAGGAAAGCTTCAATTACAGGGTTGTTTAAAGAATTTTAATGGAAGCAGTCAGTGTATATTTTTGGTATTTTAATTTAAAGAAATCTATCCTCGTATAAATCTCAGGCAATACTCTATTTAAAATACAAACGACGACGGAGGATACATTGATATATCTGTGGTGTACAGTCTCGGAGATATTTTGAGTGTTATTCCACACTGACCCCATCTAATAATAATTCACTGGGGCGATTTCCTCGACCGTTATTTTGTTTAACCTCCATTACAAAATCCTACTTAGGGTTAGGGTATTAGGGTGCGTGTTACATTAAATAAATTACAATTATTTATTATAAGTTGTTTATCGCATATTCCGTTATAGCACATGTGGCGTGACTTAACCCATTATAAGAATTTAGTGCATTTTGATACCTACGTTTTTTTTTTAATTACTTGTTCAACTAAGTTTCTATAATACACAAAGTAACTAGTGCATTGCAATACCAATAGAGAATCCACCGGTAAGAGATGATGACCCGTCAATGATTGACACAATTATCCTGGCCTGGTGGGATTTGGATATACTTTTATGTACCTAATTATTTTTATGACGTAAGAAGAAACATTCGAAAACAGCTCGATGTGTTTATTTATTTTACAAAATAACTTCTACTTTTTTATTTTCACGACGACTTCAACTAATATTTTGAGGCGTAATTAATGAATGGTTACGAGTAGTTTCAGAGTGGGCACGAACTATTCGTTCATGCAGACGTTAGTTTTACGAACATGCATGGCGTTAGTGTCGTCAATACACATTTGGAATTTTATAACAGGATGTAACGTACACCATATTTCTAGTTATTACACACCGCATCAGACACGAAGCTTTGAATGTTATAAAACAGAGAGTGGACACATGACGGTATTTCATATAATACCACAGTCCAAACATTGGCAAATTTCATATCAAAGTATCTTTAGAAATATAATTTCGGTACGGTCATCGCTATAGGAATGTAAAATGTAATGCATACTGAATTTACTCGTCAGCACGCAACAGGAAGTGAAAGACCGACTCTACATACAAAAAAATAATGGCTACTTTAGACTACCGCCGCCCTTTATGCGTTAGATTGCCATGTGTAAAAAGGAACAGTCTATTCACACCCTCAACTCATAGTTGTAAAACTGGGGTATCCAAAAAAGGGCAGTGTCTGCAAGGGCATTCAACTCTATTTTTATTCGGAGTATGTGCTTGAGATTATATTTATTTCAATAAACATGTTAACTTATTAAACAAGATGACTCTTCGTTCAAGTGCATTATTTATTCAGATATTTTAATATTTCTTTACCTTGTATTATTAATAAACTTCAAAGAAGAGAGCGTATTTGTCCTTACTTCATGCTGTAGTGACGCATTTGATAGTATTTAGTGACTTTTAATCAAACGTTCTATGTTTTTGCATAGTATGGACACGCACTACTGTGTGTGTTTTTGCATAGTATGCACTTTGGATTGTGGGTATATTTTGGATCATATAAAATCTAATATTACAGTATAAAAATGTATGACACACACAGGATACCAACATATTTAAACAGGTTTAACTCTTCTCGATGTGCCTGTTTTTGATAGCTGATTTAGTATTTGTTCATTTAATTTAAAAGTCTGACGAATATTACATTATACAAGCCAGCGCAAGTTTTGGATCAACATTTAGCTATTCGCAATGACATCACCGTTGGTTTCAATTTATAAACTTAACGGCTACGGCCAAATGTAATGACAAGTTTCATGTTTTAATTGCGACCATGTTAAAAATACCAGCCATATGGACGCAGAACTAGTGCGTCGAGTTCACGAATTTTAAATAGTTGTGTATTTCTTTGTTACTAAATTTTGTATGAAAATTAAAGCAATCATGTGTTTTTCTTAATAATTCGTAAAATATAGGTAATATTTGATTTACCTAATTGTAATTTTTTTAAGTTGTAATAATATTACTTCATTAATCAAAATAATTTCGAGTCTTGTGTATGCAAAACACGAAATATCATCTCCTAAACTGTATGAAAGAATAAATTAGCGATCATATTATGAATGTGGAACAGTAAAGATACGTATACGTATGTAAAGTAACACAAGCAGTCATTTTGTTGTTATCCAGGCCGCAAGCATACTCGTACGTCTGCAGTACAACATCCACACTACACGCCGTGGTATAAACTTCCACGCAAGCTCGTACGTACATGACGGAAGACTATTTTCAGCTCCATTATCCAGAAAGGGCCACGCAGCGTTCGACTTTATAACCAATGTGTGAATATTTTAATATCGTGGAAATTATTACCGATAACCTACAAAGACTTCTTTGAACCAATTCCTATTATTTAAGTATTTGTTTGTATTTGGAGCACAAAAACATTAATCGATAAAAAATACATGTGCTTTCCAAAACTAAGTGGACACGCTGACCGGTAAATGTTTACACTCAGATATTATATTTTTAATATTATCTATTAGTAACAGATATGCCCACATTATATCTTATCTAATCCATTCGAACAGATTGTTAGCGCAGGTGAACGAAGTGACATTGAAATTATTCATTTTTTGCACTACGGACATAATTATTGCAGTCATTGCAATCTTCTGATGCTTTGATCTGCATGTTGCACAAGTCTATCTACATAGCTTTATAAGAACATAATGGAAATAAATATGGTAATATGTATTAAATGCTTACTAGTTGTTGCATTAAGCATTTCATACATGTACAATAGCATTTTACCCATCGATAGTTACTGGAATTTAGACGACTTTGTGCATTTAACGTCTATGAGAGATGAAATGCAAAAAAATATTTAAAAGTACTATAATTTAAAATAGTTACCCAAACTATTGGAGCCAATACTGCATTAAAAATGTCTCATATTCTCTGTGACGGCCATCAATCTAGCTATATTGGTAGATAATTGGAACAGGATTGGCAAAAAGTATCAAAAGGTTTAATATAAAAATAGAATATTTATATGAATAACAAAGAACTATTATTGAAAAATTTTTTAAAGCCTGATTATGATACTTACACCTCATATCATATTTATAATATACCTTAGAGAGCCTTGCAAAAGGTTGAAAATTGTTCTAATGCCTAATGAAAATGTAGATTCCATTGACAATGATACGCATCTCTAACAGGAGCATATGCAGTAGTATGCGTTATTGTTGGACTGGTTGAGTTAATTAAGCTCGTAAGGTTTCCTTTAATATGACGTTTCAATGTCAGAACAAAACAAAACATCCCTTTCAACTGCTTTAGCTGCCTTTGTTTGGAAATTCTTTTGAATGTATTCGTTTTGGAAAATCGCAGTCGTTGCAATAAGCAACATAAAACAATGATATTTAAATTAATTGTACATTGTTGCATGTAAGCTATGTGGTACTAAAATTCAAGGGCCACGGCTTTCCATGATTATATGCAATAGTGAAATTGTTATATCTTTATATTATATTTTTTAAATACTTTATTTAAAAAAGAAAAATTAATAAACAATAATTACTCCCAACAGTCACACCAAATATGTAAACATTGGTAAACATTTAGTATCGCGTGTTTAGCTATAGTGAACCAACGTAACATTTTAATGCCATTATATTAATACATACAACATATCTGTTGTATACGTATTTAGCAGATACATATATAAAAATATCATAACAAAGGTACTCCACCTCGTGACTATGAAAGATGCAATGTATTCGAAATGTTGGGACGTTAAAAAAGTAAAATTAAACCAAATGCGCGATAACATTCGTTTTTTTTATTGTCATGTATAATATTGTCATCCCTACGAGTGTGGAAGATACCTAAGTAAAACTAAATTTCTTAACCAGGCGAGTACATCACTGTTACGAGCTATGATACTTGAAACTCGAAAAAAATAATCATATTGTATCCACTATCCGCAATCCGAGTTAATAATGGGCCTTCGTTTCTAAGCAGTATTCTTACGCGTCATAATATCAAATGATAAGCATCTCTATTATTGTAACAAGTATACTATACTCGTATATGCGAATTCTCCCAGATGCTATAAAATTTATCAGCAAACGCCTTCCGCGCTTGTAGGAAATCTTACCATCAGACGCTACACGTGTCCGCTAAATTACCAACGGAGGAATTACATTGTAATGAGCGCAGCTTTTCCTAACGATGTTTTTCAACGAAGCTGACTGATGGGAGTGTGTGTTTGTAAGTATAGATAATCCTGTTGATAGATGTGGGTAATGTATCGACCTAAGTTGCCGTTTATTATATTTTTCCTTCTCAAACATAAGAGTTTTCTTGTTCAGAGTTATGCAGTTATCTGAAGCAAGGAATGTTATTAAAAATGTGTACCTTATTCGTCACAAATTGTAACATGTGACGAATAAATGAACCGCGCTACGTTGTTATATACTAAAAGTCTCTATCTACTTTTATTATTATTTCACTGGAGAAATAAAGAAGGTCCGGAAATCACCACTTACGCTGTTCCGAGCAACAGCGTCTTACACAACCGCAACGTACTTTTCAATAAGTCTATTCAATATATATGCGTCTATATATTTCACTCGAGATCCTTAGCAACGGAACGATCGACTCGTTTCTAAGCCGTCTGGGAGGCTGCAATACCAGCGCCCCCTCAATACTTGCGCCTTAACGAAGTAGACGCGAAGATAGGAAATTCCGTCTTGACGTACCCCCCATCTCGCGTCTGCAAAACTCCCCATACAGCTAGAAACTTCGTCCAAACCCGTACGTCGAAAGCTTTTCTAGACGGGTTTGCATTTGTTGAGTTATTGAGGCTAAATCAAGAATGTTTTAAATGTCTGTTGCGGCTAGAATAATTATGAACTCCTTTTCATTCTATTTTTTTAGTTTTAACACAAAGATTAATATTATGATATAAATATTCTATTTTCGTGCGAACGGGTAATTCCTGTCGAAATATTTCATTCTTAATACCTTATAGTCATGTTTCGCTTAAGAGCGATAGAGTTATAAAATCTATGAATGGAATTCCAAAAGTACTTATTCTTTATGTAATGAATAACAACTCCAGGGATTTACATATTATTATTAAATCATTGGGTTTTGTTAGTAAAGGCTCTCTACCCTCTCTACCTGCCATCTTTTGATGTTCTTTGCAAAAAATGGTTCCGCTACTCCGAAAACCACACCTGTCGCACACCCGAGGTAAAGACGTAAAATTCAATTTTGTGATTTTTGTATTCGATTATATGTTGAGGGTGTGTGACATAAAATGTCCGCATGAATTGTTATTATTCATAATAAACATATTTAATATTTTTAAGTTTTAAACAAAAATTATCAAGAGAATGTATTATTTTTTTGCATTCAAAGTATTTAAATGATATAAACGCTTAATGTGCTAATTATAATTTAATTTGGCTTTCATAATATTCTTATTTTTTTGCAATGGTTACAAATTCATGAATGATTTATAAAACGAGACTTATTTGATTAGCTTAAATTCAACAGCTATCTATGTCTCCCGTTAAAGGTGCTACCACGTGTTCGGACTTACGATGAATGAATCACAGTATTAGGGGCTTATTCAGAGCTAGACTAGCCACCTCTACCGTCTCGCACAATTACACCTACAAAAGAACCGAGTGATTATTTCATTCATGACTATGATTTACAAAACATTCATATATCTAGATTGTAATTTGTTTATCTAATCAGTTTTGATACAAATGCAACGTATGTATGATTTAAAACTGAATTGCGGTTGTTTACAGCAAATAAAAAAGTTTTTATTCACATCTCAGTTTGGGTAGAGATTGCAAAATGCCAATGGTTTTACTGGCCATTTCTCAATATCCGCCACCCACAAGTGTTTTGTTTCGTGCAAGGCTATAATATTACAAAGTGTTAGTATGTTTCTCACTGCTTTCCGTTACTAATAAATGTATAAAGGCTTTGAACCCGTATATTCGGTTTAATTAAAGAAGTGCTCATGCCGCTCCGCCGCCCCACGGCACGCCGCGCCGCAGTACAGATTGTATTATTCGGAACTGATACCTCAACTAAAACATACTAAAGCTAGAATTTGTACCTCGAACCCAAAGTTTTTGATTGTAGATTAAGGAAGGGATATATAAAACTAAAGGCGATACTACGATCGGATACCCACCCGGTCAAGACATCGTTATCGATCGTGGTCGCGCATTCGCCGGGTCGGCGATGTTTGCTTTTTGTAACAGAAAAAAATGAGGAAAATGGAGTCCGATGCAATTTACGACAAAGCTTACCTGCGGAGATGAAGAGGTGGTGTAGCGCTGCACCCACAACACTAGAACCACAACACACACGAGACGACGAGCGGCGACAACCGACCCGTCCGAGCAACCGAAGCGGTATGAGTAACTTTCGTACCTATGATATAAATGGCCGATGACATCCAATGAAAGAGAAGGATGGCTGTAATATCCTATCTCTTTTATAGTTCAACGAATGAACAAGGACGATTTTGGCTGAGTAGGAGTGATTTTCGCCGAGGGTCACAGGACCCGTGTTCTGCGCACGCAGGAAATTCGTCATGTTAGAGCTGTTTGTGGAAATAAGGGAGGTACAATAGCAATTGATCTTACTCAAAGTGAAGTGTATTATATCATATATTTATTACATGCGCTTACTGCATTTGCTGTTGAAAGTATATTTACCTTCACATACAAACACAACGATAAAGTGCGCCCATGTCGCCATTATAAATTAATAATATACGTTTGTTCAATAGGCCAATGTCAACACCGGTTTATGTTCTACATAAATATCATTTCCTTGGAATGATCAGAACAAATACGTGCCGTTTCTCTACCATGATAATATGCTTATTAGGCGTTCAAGTAGGGTCAAGTACAGTGCTGAAAAACATGGTGCTATTAGGCACTTTTAACACTTTACTATAAATCATATGACATCAACCCAGGCTAATAAATAAATAAAAGCATGAAGAATGCATTTGTCTTGTTTGAGACAAACGCTCCCCTGGTAGATCCAGTTAAAGAGAAAGATCAGTAATTAAAACTATCAGAACACAGTATCAATTGTGAACCATATTTTAGGATCACAAAACGGCTTCGCTATTTTGTCACTAGAATATTTTCTTAATACATTTCACTCAATAAAGTAAAAATATAAAATTTCAATTTTATGGTCGTCATCATCGTCAGTCTCAGGAAATGAACTGCTGAAAATAGTCCTTCCCCAAAGACTTGTGGGAAATGGCTTGTATCTAGCAATTTGCTTTGAATGTGACTAATTTATGATTAATTGTAACAGTAGTAGGATATTAGCATCCGCCCGGATATAGACAACCTCATGCAGTGAGTATATCGTTCACAGGGAACTTCGTAAGTGTGTATTCCAATATAAAACAAAGTGTGTTGACTCGAACGGTATAATTATAACTATCTACAACCAGTCGATACTTTATAAAGACAGCTCAGCGCTTATCATCAGGTGCCCCAGACACTTTTTTATGCCAAATAGAAAAAAAATATGAGCAATGAAATTAATGCAATTCCATTCATATCAGGCTATTCAGATAAGTGGTAAAACAAAAAACAATTACAGGTGCAATATGTGGGGTTACTCTATACTCCGACACGACGACGAATGTTCGAACGTCGTACGTAAAACATGTAAAAATATTCGAACTCTCTATCGATGTCGTAACTTTAGACTAAGTTTCAAGTGAAGTATTGGTTTTAGAAATGGAAAACTTTTATCTTATACGTGGACGTTGAACGTTAGAACAACTTCGGGTTCGGAAAATAACCCCCATTGGTTTTAAATATTTAATTTTGGTCATCAATTTTGATAAAAGCATTTTATATAGATTTCTTAATGAACGTTAAAACGTCGAACGAGCTACGCAAAAACTAGGAATGGAAAATTAATAGTCTTCATAGCTAGTTTGAAAATAAATCGCGTCTTTACTAACAATTAGTCACGCAATATGAGTAATTACCAGTTGATAAATGCATGAACTCATTGTTAGTATCTTAGTGACCGCTTAAACGCTAAGGTTTACAGGTATTTACAAAAACATATTGATTATATCGTTTATTCAATAGTAAATAGTATTATAAAATAATAAAATATATAACATTTGAGTGGCAGTATTTAGCAATATCATAGTAGTAGGAACATAATTGTAAACATTTATATATTTCTTTTAAAATAATTTCACATATGTGAAGACCTGACCTTTGGCTTTAAATTTTCTTAACAATTACCGGAAGTAGTACCGCAATGTGAAAAATATTACAAAAATAATTTATGGCACATAAAAGTAAATTCGTACAATTTCTACCTACTGTCACTACAAATAATCTCCTAAAATTTTAAACAATTGGCAAATCCAATCATCTCAATTCTCTGTCTATTTCAGATTTTAATCGTATTCTCTAAAATTGGATACACATGATCCAAATTTTTTTACATTATTAAATATTTAAATCAACTATCAATTATCTACGTTTCAACAATAACATTTAGTGATTCAAACATGGATTAATATAGAGAGGAAAATCAGCTACCATTCAAACATTCATTATTAGCTAGTTAATCATTTAATAAATAGATTACTGTGGCTTATGAGGTTTACATTATTTTATTCCACTGCTTGAAGCTTATAAATGAATTGTGAATATGTATGGGTGTTTTTCGAGTTAATATTACTTTCATATACTCTGGTTCTCAATAATAGTTAAATGAATACTTGGAGTCTTCTTACCGGGGTTTACTGTAAGTTGTGACATGTTAGTTAACACAATGTATACATAAAAATTGCGTGAATACGACGCGAGCACAGCTATATACGCCTATGTTAAATTGAAAATATTTAAAGTTCTCTAATTGCCATAGAGGTATTATACCGGAGCTGACGAGGGAACAAAATCTGTGCGCGCAGCACGCATAGTACCAGTAGAGGGAGAGGGAAGATTATATGACTGCGTGCGAGCGACAGAGACAAGAACGGAAATAGCGGTACAGTACTGCTCTCTTGTTAAACATTTTGTTCACAATATCGCCTCTGGTATGAAATCTCGATGCTATTGGTAAATTTAAGCAGATTCATGAGGGGCGGGCAGCTTCTCCCACGACGGCTCCATGCCCCAGATCTCGCGCGCGTACTCGGCGATGGTGCGGTCCGACGAGAATTTACCAGACGACGCGATGTTATATATCACCATCTCGGCCCACTTCGCTTGATCCTGGGGAAAAATACGATGTGCCTTTGTAAATATTTTCATCTTATCATATCGTGCGTCAAAAGTGAGACAATGATAGAATTGTTAGCTACATCTGTATCCAGTATCACCATATAGGTACAGCAGAGAACGGGTCTCCTCTACAATCGAGAAGAGTCTGCAACAGTAAGCTAGGTATAATGAAGTGTATACTATAAAGTAGTACCTGGTAGACGCTGGAGACCTTGTCCTGCGCGTGTATGTAGGCGTCGTAGTCGGCGAGGTGCAGGAAGCGGTCGTGGTTGAGCAGCACGTCGGCCACGTGCGCGAAGCGGCCCGGCTCGCCCGGCGAGAAGAACCCGCTGCGGATCTGCTCCACGCACTGCCGCAGCTCCGGGCTGCGCTCGTAGAACTCGTACGCGTTGTACCTGCACGCACGCACGCACGCACGCACGCACGCACGTCGTATTAATGTCACACACAATGTTGCAGGAAATTTAATGCTATACAAAAAAGTGATCCAGTATCATAAAACTCACTATTTAAAAGCAATGTCTTTTGAATAGTAAGGTTTACGAGGATATTTCCATTGAAATGAAAAACTTATATCTAATAAACATGCAATGATGCCTAGCAATCGATTTGTCACTAGCATTAACCAAAAATATTTATGGGGGAGGGCCCCATGAACTTCGAAATTTCCGTCAAGAGTATCCCAATATCCTAAGAATTGTCTTGAAAAAATTAGCTTACCAATAAGAGAAACAACATTATATTTGAGTATTGGCGATGGTCACTCATCAGTGACACGAAAAACATAATCAGCTATGTGTTTCAGAAACTACAAAGATTTTTTTCAATCCAACGATACCTGTCCCGGCGTACATGAAATACTAGAGGTCCAGTCCAGCTCCGCTATACACTTGTCAAAATTACGGACAGTATCTTCAGTTCCGACTATCAATTTAGAATGTCGACCAACCGAACCACGGCAATAGTATAAAATTTCCTGGCATTTGCTAGATTTTTCACTACTGCTAATTGTCTATAGCATTCCTCGATAAATTACCTATCCAACACAAAAATATTTTTTCAATTCGAACCAGTAGTTCCTAAGATTAGACGTAACAAATAAAGAAATAAACTCTTCAGCTTTATATAATAAATAAATAAATAAATGTATTCCAAAAATATTGCTAAATCGGTACACAAAATGAATAATATAATTTATTGCCTACAGATTCGGCTCGTAACGGTACCATCGCCGTCAATGCGTGTTTCGCGTAATGTACGACATAAAAGACGGAAATTCTGAAGGTCACCGTTTGCTATTTCCAGAAATGTTGGGTAAACATGATCGGTGATATAAAACGACCGTGCCATCTAGGGGATTATAATACTATACTCCGACACGAAGTTCGAATGTTCGGACCACAGAATACTAACAGAAGTCAAGCTTGTGTATGTACTTCACTTGCCACACTCACACTACGCTCGGCGTTCGCGCCAGGGCTGTTAACTCTGGCTTATGCGAAAACAAGTATCGTCGTAATAGCACTCGTATCGTTTGATTGATAGTTAAAATACAATATAAAAAACAATAACAAAATAAATAAATTGTAATTTTATTTATATAGTCGTTGAGAATGTGTATGTCATAATCAAAGATTATTTTTTTATCGTTTTTGTATAATATTGCGTATTTTATTAAAGAAATTTATATTCAATTATTATAATCTGAAGTTTTATATACAAGTGTAATAACTTTTATTCATTTGCTCCATCTTTGCACAAAAAATATCACTAGATACGTATCCGAAGCGAGTGACACTCGCGCTCGCAGTGGTTTCGACTGGTCTCAAATATCGTGTCGGTGAACGCTGTGTATGTGTGCGTTGGTTTCGCGCACTTTGTATGGAGCTTGACTTCTGTGTGTATTCTGTGGTTCGGACGATGAACATAAGATAAAGTTTTTCAACTTCTAAAAATCAATTCTATTCTCTATTAAACTTATCATTCACTTCGAACTTAGTCTAAGATTACGACGTATGATACTGGATTCGAACATTTTGTAAATATTTAGGCATATTCATACAGTTTTGCGAGCGATGTTCGCACATTCGTTGTCGTGTCGGAATACAGAGTAACCCCTAAATACAGCCCTGTACATTCTACCTCGGCGTAATTATTACGAAGGCAGATTTAGAAAAAAAAAAATCGTGGCAAAAAAAACTGAATGGCCAGCCATTTCAATCCACATATGATTATTGGATACAGAAATAAATAAGGTAACATGGGTAGCCTCAAAACAGTAGGTTGAGTTGCATAATGATGCGATCTGTTTCTTGCTTAATTATGTATGTCTCAACGTATAAAAATCATCAAGCTGGCATCAATTCCACTTATACTATTTGTAATGTATAAAGTGTAATAAATGTTAGGTTTCCTCTGTCGACAGACCGGTAATAAATTCCAATTGGGGACATTTTATATGGTTTTTTATAAACCGTAAACTCAAATTCATAACTTTTAAGTTATTTTTATCTTGTGGCAAGCTAGGCACTACTCTACAAACACGAGTCCGATTACGAATGTTTAAGCTACGTCTAAATGTTTTAAACAAATAAAAACACAGATGGCTACTTACCCGCGCTTTTGCAAAGCCTCCACGTCGTCGACCCTCATGCCGAATATGAAGAGGTTGTTCTCGCCGGCTTCCTCCGCCATCTCGACGTTGGCGCCGTCCATGGTGCCGATGGTGAGCGCGCCGTTCAACATGAACTTCATGTTGCCCGTACCCGACGCCTCCGTACCCGCTGTTGAGATCTACAATCAAATGTACATTCGCGTTAGTACATGTTTATAGTCAATTGTAGTTTGTTAAAATATATATCGACGGTGTCTATGTAAATTATCTAAAATGATAAAAAAAAAAATGCATTTTTGTTTTATCACACTAATCGCCAATTAAAGATTTATAATTCTTTATAATAAAATAAAAGCAAATATTATTCCTTCACTTGAAAGTGCATATAATTAGCATAATAAAATATCGAATTTGCTACTTTAAATATTATTGGTGTAAAGTAGCGTTTCGATTTTTTCCGTAGGGTCAGTCAATATATAGGTGACTTTTACCTCCCCCTGTATATGAAGGAATTTAATTGTATCTGTTCAGTCGCTAAAATTGTCTGCAGTGTAATAAGTGAGCCTAATCGCTATTGATCCCCGGAAACCATGCTGAATAGACATGTCAAATGTGAAGATACTTAATATACACCTTTGAGTTCAGTTCAACATTTAAGTATTTAATATCCTAACAATTAACCAATGTGTAAATGTTGGCGTGCCTATATTGTTTATTGTTTGAATTCTGTTATTATTTATTATGTTCAGTATATAGTCGTTCATTATTAATATTTGTCGAAGCCTTTTTTCTTTTAATTTATATTGAAAAAATACGTTTGTTCCTATCATAATTAGTAGGTTAGGTATTTCATAGAATTTTACCTTCCTGTTCATGTTGTGATCACCTATAAATAAATAAAAAAACAATGTTTAAAATGTCATTATAGTATAGTATAGCTTGTAATGTGTGTTCTTGGTTGGAGACCCTTATAAATAAAAATAAAATTGTTAACAAGTATCAGCCGTTAATGACACATATATTATGTTTAATAATATTAATTTTATGTTCACTTGTACGCGTATATCGAGTAAGCGTAAGTGATGTGAAGGTACGATATAAACGTTCTCACCTGTTCGCTGAGGTCAGCCGCCGGCATAATGCGCTCCGCCAAAGTGACGCGGTAGTTCTCAAGGAAGATCAGTTTCAACTTGTCACCCACATCTGGGTCATTGTTCACCTAAAATTTAAATAAAAATATATAACAAAATATTATTTTTTTATTTTAATACGTGATATGTGTGAAGTAACTCACGGTGTTGCCGACAGCGCAGGCCAGGGCGATGATCTGCTTGGCGATGTAGTACCCGGGCGCCGCCTTGCCGCCGATCATGACGGTGCGCGGAGTGATGGCGGCGCTGGGGTCGCGCTTGATGCGGTTGTACAGCGTGATCACGTGCAGGATGTTCAGCAACTGCCGCTTGTACTCGTGGATGCGCTTCACCTGCACGTCGAACATGGACGCCGGGTTGATTTTCACGCCCGTGTCGCGCTCGATCAGAGCCGCCAGTTTCAGCTTGTTCTCCTGCTTCACTTTCATCACGGCTCGCTGGAATGCGGGGTCTTTCGCCCACCGCTTCAGGTCCTTCAACTTCTCCAAGTGCACGATCCAGTCCTCCCCGATCTTTTCGCAGATGAGGTCCGACAGGCCCGGGTTGCACAACAGCAGCCAGCGGCGCGGAGTGATGCCGTTCGTCTTGTTCTGGAACTTCTCGGGCCACATCTCGTAGAAGTCGCGGAATATCGTAGCCTTCAGAATGTCCGAGTGGATCGCCGCGACACCGTTCACGGCGTGAGAGCCGACGACGCACAGATGGGCCATGTTCACGCGTTTCTCGCCTTCTTCCTCGATCAGAGACATTCTTCGCATGCGGTCCATATCACCGGGCCAACGCTTCTCCACCTCTTTGAGGTGCAGGAAGTTGATGTGGTAGATGAGCTGCATGTGCCTGGGCAGTACGTTCTCCAGCATGGAGCAGGGCCAGCGCTCCAGGGCCTCGGGCAGTACGGTGTGGTTGGTGTAGGCGCAGCACTTCACTACGAGGTCCCACGCTTGTTCATACGGCACTTTCTCGATGTCGAGCAAAATCCTCAGCAGTTCAGGGATCGCCAGGGCAGGGTGAGTGTCGTTCAGCTGGATGGCTACTTTGTCCGGGAGACTCTCGAACGTTGTCCTGACGGCTTCGCGGCTGCCGAACTTGGACGCCTTGTATCTCCTGATGATGTCCTGGAGGGTAGCGGCGCACATGAAGTACTCTTGGCGCAGGCGGAGCTCCTTGCCCTCGAAGAAGTTGTCATTGGGATAGAGGACGCGAGAAATGTTCTCAGCGACATTGCGGTCCAGTACGGCCTGAATGTAGTCACCGGAGTTAACTGAAATTAAAAAAAGGCTATAAGATTTCTTACTTTACCGTCATATTAGTATCATATGATATCTAGCTAAAAATATATACTTACAGAATCGCAGATTAAAATCAATCGGACTCTTAGCAGACCACAATCTCAGGGTGTTGACAACGTTATTGTTGTAGCCGGGGATCGGGTTGTCATAAGGCATAGCAAACACCACCTGGCAACACAAAACAAACATAAATATGAATCTTCTTTACAAAATAATATTTCTAAATCATTGTCTTTTTGTTTTGGTTATTCAATCGATAGGTACATGTCGAAAACAATATTAATAATTTAGGATGTACCCTTATTCGATATTCCTAAGTCACGATATTTGTTGTAGATGCAAAATAACAATATCATCATTAATATGTATAAATAGATTAATTAATATGAGAAATAATGTATTGTTGTCATTTCTCAATTATGCAAAGGACTCGCGACCATAGATAAACTATACAGCGCGATTACGCATGCAAGTTCACAGACTTCCACAATAACACTGTTGTTAAGGGCATTGTAATATGAATATACATATAACATCGTGCCATATTACACCACATAGTATAATAACTCTCCATATCTTTTTTTATTGATATGAATAGAATAAGCGATACGACCGGTCATGGACTGTAGCAAAACCAAACACCATGATTTACATCGCAGATTTGGCATTCCACTGCGCTCGCCATCCTAACACATATTAGATGGTAAGCCTTAATATTTCCTGTAGTTACACTGGCTACAATGTCCTTCAAACCAGTATACAATAGTGCATTTACACTGTTGTTTGGGGGTGGACATATGAGAGAATTACGACCAGTAAAAATATGCTATGCATATGAATTAAAATTCTAGTATGTAGTTATTAAACAAAAAGTAATATTTATTTAAATAGTTTCTGCGACTATAACGAAATAGCAATTATATAGTTTGTGTTCTAATGTATCCTACATTAGATAGGTACTGCGTAGTTGAAATAGAACCAAAAATAGGATGCTAAAATTCATGCATATGCACGTCATGATTTAAACGGAAATATCGTATTGATGCCCGAAACTTTTGCCAATCTTCTAGGCATCCTTATTGCTGAATGTATACCAGGAACTAAACGAAACTTTGGAAAGAATACAATGTCAGGCAAATATCAATCTTATAAGCTTTACCGCAGTACTTGTGAGAAATAATAATGTAGGGGAAGAGTTAGATCCGTTAAAATAATATGGATGTTTGTGTAATTTTGAACAGCATTTAATCAAAATATTGAATTAAAATCCCCTTTGTAACAAGCAATCAAATCTTGGCCAAACGCACCGATAGTAAATGGACTAGGAGATTAGATTTAGATTGGCGCAAAAACGAGCAAATTGGTGTTATTATTACGAAGCCTACGCTAGACGTTATGATAAATCGTGTTGGTCGAATGCGTTTATTACCTGCGTATCAATCCACTTCTTGCCTTGCGGGGTGTCCACCACACGTCCGTAGAAGTTGACGGGCAACATGAACTCGGGACGCGCCTTCTCCCACGGGTTGCCGAAACGAAGCCAGTCGTCGGGCTCTTCTTGTTGCTCACCATTCTCAATCTTTTGCGCGAAGATACCGTATTCGTATCTTATACCTGTATGTTTCATAGAAACATTGAACAAAATTCATTATTTATGAAGCTTTTGTGTAGCAATTTTTTGTGTAGCAGAGAAATAGCCATATAGCAGAGTAACTATATGCTATGCCTGCATACAAAACTATCTCAGCCTGAGAGTAAATTAGGAAGTGAATGTTTGATAAGCTTAGTAAATATTACGGATATTGAAACATACTACGGAGTCTGCGCTCGATTAGTCCAGGTTTGGCGGCTATTGTTAAATTATGCCACTTGCCAGGACTATGCCAGGACTCGTTGATTTATTAAAGAAAGCTTTGCTGCTATTTAATTGCCGCATAAACAGATAAGTAATGCAATTTAATGGCAAGAATTTTAATAAATAAACCAAACTTTATAAAATTGACAATAGATTGAAAGTGACGCAAAAATTCCTGACATTTGGGAACAAAAGTACAGCTTTTGTTAAGGTAATTACTCTAAGTTTTGTTATAAGGCTTTTGATAAGAGAAACATTAGAGTGTAATATAGAATGACCTTACGTCCTTGAGTAGTAAGAATGGATTTCTTTTTCACGTAATTTAAAGGTCAACCGAACGATGAAAGGGCGGTGACGTCTGACCCTATGACCTTGGACGAGTTATTCAACACGATACGCCGATTTTAGTGTATGTACAATATAAAATGCAAATGTAACGTAAAAAAAATATGAAAAGCTAAGTAAGCTGCTGAAAACAATAAATGTGTACAAATGTATTGAATATTCCATTTCGTTTGCCTGTTTAACTGGCGGTGTGCCAGCATTGGCGTTGTCAACGACTTTAAATTAGTTTATACCGAGGTGAGATGATATCAAGTGTTTCGATGTTTCTTATGACCCTCACTGACCTCAATTGTAGGCTGTAAATTATTTTATTTCAAACAAAACAAATGACAATCGCCAAGACAACACCACTGTAATTGTTTCTAATTAAAAACAGTATTCATGATTGTTAAAGTGGCCAGTTTCAGATTAGAATGAATTTACATAAAGTATGACTCAATATGCTGTACATGAGAGTGCCACTTCTATTTTTTAATGTAATCATAAATCAATTTCTTAGAGGTTTACCCATGAAAATAGTTCTCCCATATACATTTTCAAATTTAAACAAAATTTTATACAAAATATTAACATACCATAACCATATGCTGCCAGTCCCAGAGTGGCCATAGAGTCAAGGAAGCATGCAGCCAGACGACCGAGACCTCCATTACCAAGACCAGCATCTTCCTCTAATTCTTCTAGCTCTTCAATGTCTAATCCCAGCTGGTAAAGTGCCTCATCAACAGTACCTTGAATACCCAAGTTAATCATGGTATTCTGAAGGGAACGGCCCATGTAGTACTCCAGCGAGAGATAGTAGACACGCTGTTTGAAAAATAATTATTTTAATATAAATATGCTATTCATTTGAAAGAATAAAAGAAAATAAGATAAGTTGAATGATTATCTAAACTAGCATGTTCCATTTTGTGTAATAAATAAGGATAAATATATATTTTTTAATGTAGATTAGAAAAACCCTGTAAAGTGTTATTATAAATTGTATTTATTTATTAGCGCTCCATTTTTCCTAACACAAAAACAGATAGGGGTTTATGATAACAAATAAATACACACACAAATATTGCCCAGACACCATAACATGTTAATTTATTATTTGTATTTTTTGGAACACATTATAATTTGATTAATTGATTATTTGCCAACCCGCACTAGGCCAGCATGGTGGACTATATGGCCTAACCACTCTCAATCGTACTGTCGATTGTAGAGTATGCCCATGCCCTGCAGTGGGACATATATGGGCTGATACAGATAATTTGATTAAAATGCTACACAAAATTAGTTTATTATTACTTGTATGCCAATCAAAACACCTGCAAGTTGCAACCTTACTGTCTAGATTTTAAGATAATATTCGAAAAATTTCAAGATTCTTTGTAGGTACTAAAAATACAAGTGATGTTGGATGGGGTAGGGGGGTAGTCTCAAATCTCACCAAATATCAGTATAGGGGAACGGGGATTAAAAATGCTAAACATAAGACCACATGAGTAATGTACCACCCCTTATAATGAATAAACAAAATTTGTTTACAATTTAAGTTTATCATGTTAATAATAAGCTCAGTTTAATTAACCTGACTATAGTAATAAGTAGTAATATGTTATCAACTAGTAATACTATAATTACTATATAACATCATTAACGGCAATTATAATACAATTAATATAATGAAATAATCATTGAGAAACATTAGAATCCAGTTAAAATAGTGTGAGTGAAAGTTAATTCATATTTATCTGTTTATTTATTCCATCTGTATGACATAATTCAATAGTTAATATAAATGAATAAAAGCTAATGGCATATTGTTATCTTTTTAAACTTTCTTGACAAATTACTTAAAACTAATCAGAGTTCATCAAACTTTATCTCTAAACTGAAAAAAAAATATCACCACCACGGATTTTATTTGTCACCAAATGATAAATATTCGGAATCACCATGGTGAAGTACACAGAAATACTGTATTTGTTTATGTGACTAAATTTAAAATTAGTAATAAAGACTGTTTAACTGTGTTGAAAACTAATTATTACTTCTACAAATATTGAAGGTATCATCTAAAAAAATGAAGAATGAAAACAAGGCTTACCTTGGGGTCTTTTTCATAGTAATATTGTTGGGTGCGGATCCACCTTGAAACAAGATGATCCCTGACGGTATGAGCCAGAGCGAAGTAGTAGTCCCTGGGTGTCGCAACATTTCTGTCCTTCACCAGGGTATAATGTACATGTCGATTAAAGGCTTTCTTCACTTCGGTGACATTTTCCACTGCAACTATCCCTCTCACAGAGATCTGCTTCCTTTTATCCGCGTCAGTTTGTACGCTCATTTTGATTTACTTCAGTCTTTAAACTCAGGGAGGACCCGTGCACCCACCAGACCCTGTCAACCCTGACTGCTCTACCCGCTACCGCGCTTCGCGATATCGGTCACCTTGAGAAGGTCAAAGATATAAAACTGCCACAGACTAGTGTTGTAAAAATGAGCGCTGAGAGTCGAGCGTCGAGCGCTGAGTCGACGCTTTGGAGCGTTTTAGACTCGAGCGTTAAACGCTTGAGCGTTTAAGGCTTGCGAGCGTTGAGAGCTTAGACTTTCATGCTCGAGTTATGCGCTCGAGCGTTCAAGCGTTGTAGTTTTTAATTACGGATAGATGAAAAAATTGGGATAAATAAAAATGTTAGGAGTTGTGGGGGGCGGTAGGTACGGTGAGTATTACTTATCTTTTGACTTTGGTCGTATAAGCTGGCCTTATCTATACACATAAATAAAATTGAAGTGTCTGTTTGTAAAGTGAAAATAAATAAAAATGACCAAGTACATATCTTTATACAGGGTATATCAAGACTGCTACCGAAAACGAAGCCGGGTGGTAGTTTAAGCGACTTCATACACAATGCAACAGAAAAAGTTGCAAAAAAAGCGACAATTTTTTTTTGTTATTTTTTTCCTATGGCCATATTTGGGTGGTAAATACATTTTTTCGTAAAATAATAGTGTATACCCTTTTATTTATAAATACTCTAAGGTATAAAAGAGTTTAAATTATTATTTTCGCATAAAACCAGTTGAAATGGATGAAGAACAAGATTTAAACACATACGTATTTTTTCGTTTCGTCGTTAATTGAACAGTTAACGAAATATACCACGAAAACCATTTTTAACAGCATAAAGATTGATAGTTATTTAAATTTATCCATTGAACCTGAGAACACAGATGTGATGTTGTGGTGGAAAAATAAGCAAACTACATTGCCCAACTTAACTAAACTGGCATTCGAAATTTTATCTGTTCCAAGCACGAGTGTGCCAAGCGAAGTGGCATTTTCAAAAACTGGCCTTATCATAACTAAAAGAAGGAACAGACTTAGTAACGAAAATATACAGGCTAGTATGTGTCTTTCCTCATTGTTAAAAAATTATAGTATTGCAAAGGTGTGTGATGATTTTAGGAAGGTATTTAATTTAACTTAGTTGCTAAAAAAGATCATTAGGTAGTCAGGATTTGTACAGCAAGTTCAGCTAAACCACAATTGTAATTTAATTTGGGCCTTATGGCGTAGATCATATGGCATATTGTATACTAATAATAAATAAGTATTTTTCTACTATTATAATATAAATATCGTTTAAAATAAAACTGAAATTCTCTTATTTGAATTATACCATCTTTTTTAGTTTCCCTTGCTATGGTATCTAATCGCGCGCTCAAGCTCGAGCCGAGCACTGAGTCCGGTGCTCAAGCCACTGCTCGAGCGTCGAGCGCTTCAGTCGAGTCCCGACTTGAGCACGAGCATTCTGCTTGAGCGTCGACTCGAGCGTTTAAGCGCCGACTCGAGCTTTTTTACAACACTGCCACAGACTCAATTAGCCGGCTGTTCATGTTTCTATATGTCAAATGATCGCGTTATTCAACGTAAACTAAAAGCAAATTGTTAACGAAATCAATTTGCTAACAGGTTTGTTCCGGCGCATGATCCACATTCATGGCTGATGGCCTTATGAAACAGATTTATTACAATTCTGCAATGATATAAAAAGGTTTTTTTTTATATATCAATGCAATTCTGTAATAAATCAAATACAACTTTGCAAGGTTACCTACTAAGTTAAAGTTTAGAAATACGAAATATGATTAGTACATTATTCCATGAATTTATGGGAATATTCTCCATTTAATTAATGAACTCTATGGTGATAACTATGTTTACAAACATAGTCAATTGACTGGTGGTCACAGACCAACAAGAAACTGGTGGTTGACTGAGAGGCGGTCCCAGAAGGCGGTCAACTTGATGAACATGGTATTAAAAAATACCGGCCAAGTGCGAGTCGGACTCGCGCACCACCGAGGGTTCCGTACCAGTAAAACCGCCGGCATGGATCTTGAGCGCTCGGCAACAGACTGGGGATTTCTTTGCGCATCGTGAACTTAAGGACAAACTAAATGTATACTGATTTGTTATTATTAATTTATTTTTAGTTACTATTATTATGGGATGAAAAGAATATTTTATTAGAATTATGAATATATTAAGAGATATATTATGAATCGACATCCGCGCAAGTAACGGCTAGCGCTCAAGATCCGTGCCGGTAGTTATACAAACCTATGTAATGTAACTATTTTAAGGCATTGAGGTACCTCAATATTTAAGTTTTTCTAAATTTTTCCTTTATGTATAAAATGTTGCTTTATGCCAAATTTCAAGATTCTAGGTCGACTGGAAGTATCCTTTAGGTTTTGATTCCCTTGTGAGTAGCTAGGACTTTATGCGCCTTAAATTGCTATTTTTGTTTTTTTATTGCGTTGACATAGAAGTTAGATTTTGTTCCAGCTTAAAGGTTTAGAGACCCGAGTATTTGATAAGATTTTCAATTTAATATCATGAGGAAAGGGGTATTAAGTTTGAAACTATTAAAACTGCGAGTTTCAAAATATGCGGCATAATTTTTTTCTTTTGAGGTACGAAACCCTAAAAATAATGCTTCCAAGCTCTATTTCTTTTAAACTGAAATAGAAATAATTAGCAATTACCGTAAAAAAAAGATAAATTGAAAACACAACAAATAAGAAATATCTAAACCAACCGAAACTCATGGATGAATTATACAATCAGGATTGCACTCTTATGGGAAAAACAAGCCGAGCGAGAGATGGAGAGTAAATAATTGTGTCCCTCTCTAGTAGGGTGACCATTATATTTGGGAAAAAAAATCTGACATGATGGAAGGAACAAGGTCTACAGAAGATATGAAGAACGCTTTGCACAATGCTGCATTGAAGGAAAGGTTAGCTATGCTGGCGGTTCGTGGACGGCTTGGGAATTAATCAGCGCCGACGGTAAGACAGCTTGACTTCGTGTCTGGGCCACGTCTGCTTGCACTAAACAGTCATCAGTACATCGAACAGTGTCTTGAGCTTCACGTGATGCCCTATGCACATTTTATTGGTAACTGTCATATTCATGCACGACAATGCTAGGACTCACACCGCGAGCGTCGTACGAGATTATTTTACCGAAGTGGGTATCTCAGTATGAATCTGATTGAACATCTATGGGATGAATTAAAGAGATGAATTCGTGCAAGAGATCCTGCCCCAGAAACACTTAGTCAGCTGCAAGATGCAATCCAAGAGGAATGGAATGGAATGCCACAACATTTGATCGTGACTCTCATCCGATCGATGAAGAACCATAAGGCAGCAGTAATAAGTGATCGGGGAGAGAATGCGAGTTATTAAATAAACGTTTCTTAGTCAGAAATATTCTATATTGTATAGATTCTCTATACTGCTTATCTAGTCCCGTCCTGTATTCTTCTATCCCATTTTATCCACCTTAAATCGTATTCCATCCCATCTCTCCAGATTAAAATAATTATTTTGCTACAGAGATATTATTAAACTGTTACTTACTCCGACGACAATCATTCAAATCTTCTTAGTCTGTGATTCAAGTAAAAAGATGTAAAGACAACATACACATATTTATTATATCTTTTTTTTTTGTTGGCGCGGTGAAACTCGGTCGCCGCTAACGCTCCAACTCAGGGGAATGTGTAGCAGTGGCGGTACTTCCATACAAGCCCAAAAGCCCGGCTTGCACTACTTAATACGCATATACTCAATCTTAAAGGAAAATTAGTAACATAAATAAAATACATTCGTTTAATGCAAACGTCTATCATTTTTAAATTTACCGCGTCGCGGCGTGCCATAATGGAGCCCCGCGCCTGCGACGGAGCACCCGCGACCGCAGCGCCACGCCCGGCAACTCGCCTAAGCGAGCGCCGCGGTCTAAAACTAACATAAAAATATTTCATTCAAAATCCACGCGTGACGCAATATCTTAAAAAAACGGAACACACCAAAGTATTATCTATCTTTTTCTCTCTCGTGTGCTTTTACCTGGCTTTTGGCGTATATTGCCCTCTCAGTCGCACCTATGGGTGAATTGCTACTACCATGACACTACGTACCTATACATATAGCTATTCTATAATGCAATTTGTACCAAGCAAAATGCCCGGCTTCGCGTAGTGAAGTTGTGCACTTGACGCGTCATATTATGATCCAAATTTATGGAAAAATATTTATGTCTTGCTATAAGTTATATTGGATAATATATAAAATAAATTGATATTTTTTGAGACCGTATTATGATGTTTTAAATATGTTTATTAATACATATATAATTTGGAATTGTACATAATTTAGGACCTGTGGATAGTTTCACGTTTATTATTATGTCTTTCGAGCGGACGATTAACCAGTAATCACAGAACATCTACGTTTAGTTTTCGTTTAATTATAGTATTTTACGTTTATTACGTACTAGCTTTTGCCCGCAACTTCGTCTGCGTTATTAACTTTATTTACAATATGTTTTATATTACGTCCTCATTTCTCCCCTAAAACTGAGAAAATTCTAAAACTCCGAATTTCGTCACTATTTATTAGTGAGCATCCTGTTGGCAAATTATGTGGCTATATATATTACTTACTTTATCAACAACGATTTCCCGCTTTAACTCCACTTAAAACATAAAAAGCCAAAACCTTACAATTGGTCATTATTTATCTATAATAAGTAAATACTATTAAACATAATAAATTCCTCCCTCTAAAATTTATAATCCCAGAGCTACGCACAATTTTACTTATGAGTATTATTTGCGCGAAACCCATTTATGGATATTTAAAATGAAAGTTGCTTATGCCCGATATTCCAACACAACCTTCCGTGCATTCCTTCTTTTTCCTGACCCCTCCCGTAAATGTTAAACTCTTATTCTTACTCATGAACAACGTACAAAATTAGTAAAAATTAAAATATTGCTTTCCTTACCCAGTTCTTGAATTATACCATCAAGCTCAATTTTTAAGGGTTATTTTGCACCCACGGAAACCTAAATACTATTTATAAAATTTCATCCCCTTCATGTCATTTTTCCAAAATTAGTGCACGCCAATTTCTTGTTTATAATAGGTAGCTAAAATACGAATTTTCGTACCAATAACAGCGGTTTCGATTTTGCATACAAAATTACAACCCTTATTTTAAGCCCTTTGAGGCTAATTTAAGACAAAAAGTAAGAAGTTATTTTTGTTTTTGATTGACTACCTAAACTGCCAAGTTTGAAATCTGTACCTTTCACGGTTCGTTTTTCCATACCACACAATATCACCCTTTTCACTCCTTTAGGGATTGAATTTCAGTAAATCCTTCATTAGCGCTGCTCTACATTATGATAAGAAGCCCCGTGTAAAATTTCAAGTTCCTAACTTCAGTAGTTTTAACTGTACATTGATGCGACAGTTCGGTTCTACAAAATTTCAGCCCTTACCACTTTAGGGTTAATTTTAGAACATTAAAGTATGCAGCTATGTTTGTTTTTTAATTATTTACAAAAGTGCAAAGTTTGCTAACTGTGGCTTTAACGGTTTCGATTTTCCATACAACCGCTTTTTACCCTTTTCACCCCCTTGGGGGAGGAATATCTTAAAATCCCTTCTTAGTGCGACCCTACGTCACAATAGGAATCCCTGTGTAAAATTTCACATTCCTAGCTCCAGCAGTTTCGGCTGTGCGTTGATTAGACAGTTCGGTTCTACAAAATTTCAACCCTTATTTAACCACTTTAGGGTTAATTTAAAAAAAATACAGTATGCAGTTATTTTGGTTTTTGATTGATTAACGAAAGTGCAAAGTTTGACAACTGTGGCTTTAACGGTTTCGATTTTCCATACAACCGTTTTTTACCCTTTTCACCCCCGTAGAGGTCGAATTTCCAAAAATCCCTTCTTAGTACTATCATACGTCACAATAGGAATCCCTGTGTAAAATTTCACGTTTCTAGCTCCAGTAGTTTCGGCTGTGCGTTGATTAGATAGTCATTAAATCGCTCTAGTCTCGCAACACTTCAACCCCTATTTTAACCCTTTTAGGGCTAATTTTAGCGAAACAAAGTATACAGTTAATTTTTTTTTTAAATGACTAACTAAAGTGCCACGTTTGGCAATTGTAACTTTAACGGTTTCGATTTTCCATACAACAGTTTTTTACCCTTTTCACCCCCTTAGGGGTTGAATTTTCAAAAATCCCTTCTTAGTGCTCACCTACGTCACAATAGAAACTCTTGTGGAAAATTTCACGTTTCTAGCTGCAGTAGTTTCGGCTGTGCGTTGAAATAGATAGTCATTAAATCACCCTAACCTCGCAACACTTCAACCCTTATTTTAACCCTTTTATGGCTAATTTTAGACAAACAAAGTATGCAGTTAGCTTCCTTTTTAAATGGCTAACTTAAGTGCCAAGTTTGACAATCGTAACTTTAACGGTTTCGATTTTCCATACAACAGTTTTTTACCCTTTTCACCCCCTTAGGGGTTGAATTTCCGAAAATCCCTTCTTAGTGCTCACCTACGTCATAATAGGAACCTCTGTAGAAAATTTCACGTTCCTAGCTCCAGTAGTTTCGGCTGTGCGTTGATACGTCAGTCAGTCAGTCAGTCAGGTTCCTCTTTTATATATATAGATAATAATGGGTGAAAATGTGCCTTGTGATGGTTTGAAGTGCGTGCAAGTGTTGATCGTCGAAGAAAAGGTAAATTCATTACATTTCGTTGACAAACAACTACTCGTATCTGGTCCAAAACCTACGCTTGATTTGTTGTGATTTCTCAAAGTACAGAAAACTATATTATGCATTAATCTCTTTTCATAATTCCGGTAAACAGCTTATAGAAACCTCTTTATGCGTCAGATACATATGTGATGAGATTTCAAAACATTATGCTCGCGTAGACAGTAATCGTAGTATTTTTCAGATATTAGTTGACACTGTTTGCCATTGAGCTCATCAAGAGCTTCCTTTCAGGGCTCATGATGAATCAAAAAATCACATGCATACACAAAAACATAACATGAATGTATTAATAACAATAATTTCTGGCCGCGAAATTAAACACGGCGCCGTATTTGTGCTATTGTAGTGGCTTTTTATTGTTAACTTTATATTGTAATTAATTTACAAAATAATTGCAATATAAAGCTACCTATGCATGCCCAAAAGTAATTTGACTTACACATTTGTTTTATTCATCTATTTAAAACTAATTATAGGCCATTCAGTATTTTTGCAATATTAAATAGCTGGCTGTGAAAATCGCGCCATCTATTAGATTTTTTCGAAACAACTTATTGTAATAGATTTTTTCATAACGGTGATAAAGACAGTTATTATTTTATTGGTTTTTATCCTAATCTTATATAGATCGTGTGGTAGATCTAGGACTGCCTCGATGGATCAGAGTTGAGGTCTCGGATTCGAATCTCGGGTCGTTATTCTACTCGTATATATATTTTTTATCGCATAGGCTCGCCCCCTATCGCATGATGAACACGTTCTTCTTTCTTAATACCATTTTGCTCCTGAACCAATACATATTCTTGCTAAAAAAAAATAGGGCTTGCCCTAGTCCACAACCCTAGGCACGCCACTGATGTGTAGTACTACTTGGTCTGTGGGAATGTGGAACGATTATGTTGGATTCACCGATCTACGGCATGCCATGCAAAAAGTTCAAGATGGCCGTCAAGTACCCATTCAATTTCTACTATGAATTTAGGTTATTCGAACAAGGGGTGCCTCAGATATCGTTTTACAGACGAATTGGATCAATAACAAAAAAGGTCAAATAGCGGCCACAAATTTCAACTCTGACTCCGAATTTAGTTTATTCGAACAAAGGGTGCTTCAGATATTGATTTAGAGATCAATGGGATAAAAAAAAAGTTCAAAATGGCGGCCAAAAGTTTTAATTCTGACTGTGAATTTAGATTATTCAAACAAAGGGTGCCTCCAGATTCAGATATCAATTTCAAGACCAATCGGACCAGTAACAAAAAAGTTCAAAATGTCGGTTAATTTTTCACGCCATTATTTTTCCTTTGTAGTCAAAATATAAAACTTTATAAAAATAGCTGTAGCGATTTTGATATCCCCGACTTCAACCCTTATTTTAATCCCTTCAGGTTTACATTTAATAAAACGAAGTATGATATTATTTTTAAATCAGTAACTAAGTGCAAAGTTTGACGTATGTAACATCAACGGATTAGATTTTTCCGTACAAACCGGTACAAACATTCTTTCCTCATTTCATCCCTTTCAACCCTTCGCAACACAATAAAAAGTAGCATATGTCCGTTCCCAAGGTCTAATCGACCCCTGTGCCGACTTTCATCAAAATGTCCAGTGGTTAAGGCGTGAAAAGGGAACAGACAGAGTTACTTCTGCATTTATAATATAGATAAGGATGACCTCAATTCAGGTTGTCCTATTCCTTTCTATATAATTTTCTTTCCTCATGCTGCATAATTCCAAAAGTAAATAATGTGTCAAAACTTAGTCAAACTTTCTAATTGTACATGTATGTATCATACATAATGTATGTAGGAACTGTCCTTTCATATATTATAGTAATGTACTCTGTCTTCGATCAAATATACACTAGATACACAGTTCCCTGTAAATGTTCCTTTAAAAAGTAGCACCGATGCATTGAAACAAAAAGATCACATATACCAATTCAATTAACACAAATTCCACCTTATTCCTGGGGCGTAAAGTAGCTTTTCACATAATGTTGTTTAAAGTCTGAATGACACGCCCCCGAAAGTAATAAAATTTTACGACTTTAGTTGGACACCCGAATAAAGGCGCAATGGAGTCGAATGATTACATATTCTTCTATGAATTTACGAGAGTGTAATAATTATATTATCTTAAATATGTTGTCCGAATATGTAGTGCATAGGAATATGGAATAGGAGTCATACACACCACGCTCGAATTGTTAGGTTTAAAATTTTCTTCGTCTATTCCTTGCGATATAATTTCACGCCATTTATTACTTTTTATTGCATTAAATGGAAATCTGTAAGAAATGTTTCTGATGTTAATTTATAATAACTATACATTAATCATTACTAGTAATTTAAAAACAATAAAACTATTCCATATATTTTCTGTTCCAAATCATGACACTACTCATCTTTGTCTATTTAAGCGAGTAGAAAGGGACAACTGCGATGCACAGTTTGTTGATTTTAGTTTGCTAAATTTATTTATATTTAATTATTGGTACTCAATTTGACATATTTATTAATGTAGAAAGCAAGTACATGAATTATAATTGCCGAAAATATGAAATCCCATGTATTTTAAGCATTGTAAGTGATTTGTTTTTGCATTTTTTCACAGAGCATTTAGGCACTGTCACAAGCAACGGTCGGTGCGCGACTAAAGGCGAAAGAGTGCTTACTCGAAATTTAAGCACTCTTTTTCGGTGCCATTTTCTAAGCGCTCATGTTGTATCTAGTGTATATTTGATCGAAGTACTATGTGCACAAGACTAGGACGGCGACGCGGGCGATGGGCGGACTGCGGATTTGTGAGGCGAGGACCCCCACGCGTCACATCCTACCCCGATTGCCATCTAAACCTGTCGAGTCACGAGTGCTATATGCCGACTGCTTTAGTGTAAATATACCATAATATTCTAAATTTTATAATTATTAATTTTTATTTCATTTATTTATTTAATCTTTATTGTACACAAACAAAAGAACATAACAATATAAAGAAATAACATCTATAAAAAGTACAAAAGGCGGTCTTATCGTTAATAAGCGATCTCTACCAGACAACCTTTGGAAACAGAAACCTTATTAATGAAAGCTATGAATGCTGAATACGACGAAAAATAGCTAATTACAATTTACAATCTAAATTGGTTCATACCCAATGTCCCAAAACCAACAATTTGAAATAAAGCTTAAGCTAATATTAAGATCATATTATTGTACCTATAAGGAATGTTATTAAAAAATAAATTTAGACACATAAGGGGTTTGTTATTCGTTTTATTATACACAGATGATTATATCTTTCGGTTAAGCTTAATCTTAAATAAATTAATTTGTTTACAACGAACATAACAATAATAGAGAAACATTCATACATAAAGCTATTTCGTTAATAGAAAATATTCTTAGTTTAATCGTACAGTTTATACAGATACGCTTTGTCTTAATACTATTCTAAGTAAAATAAAAGCAGAATTGGTAATGAGAAGTACATCCGTTATTAAATGGTTTAAGTTATAATATTGCATTTAATGCTTTTAAATTTAAATTGTACAATATTTTTTATAACATTAAAACAATGAAGTACTACATTTAAAAAATTAGGTACCAGGCAGTCTTATTTAAAACAATACATTTTCTATAGTCTTTGATAACAGTTATTGGGTCAAAAAAATATGGTTAACATAACTTTATAATCAACTTGTCTACAAATTGACAATCGTACGGTTCTAAGATATTTTTAGGCGCAGCCGTTTTTAACTCTGAGGGCCTCGTTCATTATCTTCAAGTAAACCGTTGATTATTTAGTTTTTGATTAACGTTAATTGCCAAGTAAAAGTACAGAGTATCATCTGTCGATTTCACAAGTGAAAAAAAAGTATCCAGTAACTACGCAGTGGTTTATTTCTTCATTCCTTTAATATTACGTCAAATGTGTATGAAAGTAATTGTATAAAAAAAATCCATCGTAAAATATCCCGCGTCCTGCCTCCCGCTGAAGTATAAACATATATTTATTTGTTTAAAATAAAAAAGGAGGTTGAGATTCTAACCATCATGTTTACTTGATGATTATATACACTAATTGATAGACGATGCGGCCGGTAAGGTACTGATTAGTGACTATAATTACAATCATAGGATTATTGTTACTTGAAAGTCGTGAAATTGTCATGTGATGTAGCGGGTGACTTTATTGATGACTAGCTTAGTTGATGCTTTACTTGAAGGTAGTTAACGAAGCCCGTTTATATACAGGGTGATGGAAAACCGACGACATTACATTAAAATACGATCACAAGTCAAAATACCTACTGTTAATTAATAAATTAGGTGTTATATCAAAATAAAATATCGATATGTAATTCCAAAATAAATGGGAATATAATATGACTGAAACACAGCACACTGTATTACAATTCTACTGACCTCAGGTAACCTAAGGATAAGAGCGGCAACGTCGCCTTTATTGTCGTGACATACATATGTATTGTTGGTTTCTTCGTAGGCGTAGACAGTGTCATTCATAAAATCATGAAAAAATAAATGCGCGCAGCATGGCATTGCCGCTTGTTTTGGTCAGCCTAGGTGATTTTACAGCATGTGTAAAATTTGTACTGTATCAGCCATATACGTCCTACTGGCCACTGCAGGGCACTGCCTTTACGATCGAGAGTGCGATTACGAATAGTTAGGTTAGTCCAAAAAAAATGTAAAGTACCTAAAACATATGTTCAGTTGCTGCACCATCAAATGTAATTTAATATTTGTGATGTATGAACTGGCGATACAATATACTTTATGTAGTTTGAAAATGTAATGTAATCGTATCTCCACCGCCCTGTATAATTAAATGGTCAGGAAAGCGTATCGCCTCTTATTAATATAAATATCGCAGAACATGTATACAAAGAAGGCAACAGTAACATTGAAAAGTTTTTATGTTTCTTCTATTTGGTCGCCAGCGCCATTACATTCGATCAATTTCGCTTAAGAATAATCCCGCATGTATCCAACTGCATATTGTACATTTTGCAGCGGAATAATGCGGCGCTTTTTTGTCATGTAAGTCCGTAAGTACGTCTTTCAACTATTTTCCCCTATTGGGGAGCTAGTGGATGGACATACGAAGATATCTTCAGGATAGAGGTCGCCCCTAACACGCACAGCTTTCACTCCATTTGCAGAGGCTCTCTGTTCTAATTCCCCTATGAGGACGTCATCAGCAAACACCAACCAGTCTGTAGGACCACGAACTATCCGGAAGGTGGTCTGAACAAAACAATATCATTATTAAGCCTTACATGTGCTTTAAGCTTTTTTTAATACACCAAACAGTTATTAAAATAACTATCCGCCGACTCGAAACATATACATATATTTGCTGGTTCACACAAACATTAATTGTTTGGAGTCTTGTGATTTCTCGTATCACACCCGGCTCCTAACCATTGCGCAACGAAGATTGAAATACTACGTTACTTTGTGCAAAAAAAAGAAAATATGAAGTAAATACCCGTTTATTTACAATCTTTAGTGAAACTCAAAAAAATATATTCAACAACAAATATTCTTTACTATTAAAATAATATTAATTTGAACACATATATCAATACTTTACGTAAATACATCACCGTAAAAAAATCTAAGTATTCACGACAATAAACAAAAAAATGAATAGTCTTAAAATTTCAGAAACGATATACACCCATAATAAGTAGTTCAGTACATACATAGGTCCCCGGTACGAGCCTGGCGGTCCTCTGTCGTCGCTCGGGCCCCCACGCGCCGAGCCACGTGTTGAGCACCACCAGCTGCCGCTCGCGCTGCGACTCCACGTGCGCGCGCACGTTCGCGTGCACGTGGATATTCGGCCGCGGCCACTCGCGAGCCTCGTCCATCAAGTCGATCGCGAACGAGTGCAGCATTGGACGGAGTCTGCGGATATTTATTTTATTTACTTATTTACAAAATAAATAAATAAGAAAGGCCAAGGCCAAGGCGACGCTATAAAATAAAACGATAAACATACAAAATAAAATTAAATAAAAATATATTTTTTATTGCAATGAATTGCGAGACCAGCATGTCATTCGCCTGATGGTAAGCGATATGACCGCTCATGGACAGCAGCAAAACCAAACACCATGAATTAAAACGCAATGCTTGGCATTCCACTGCGCTCGTCGTCCTGATACATAAGATTTCAAGTCTCAATGTGTCCAGTAGTTACTCTGGCTACGGGTCGGTTTGAAGGAATATCCTAATACAACAGTGCATTTACACTGTAGTTTGATGGAAGAAATAGATATTGCGGTGGTACCTACCCAGGCGGCCTCTCACATATGAGAGACCTACCACCAGTATACTAAATAGTAAACTAAATAATAATACAACCCAATAGTCAAACACATAGTCGAGACCCTAGGCTCTAGGGCCTATGGTAAGAGCTAAATTTTGTGTGAAATACATATAATGAGAATTTATAAGACTTTTGGGCTTACAAAAATAAAGCTGGTAAAAAAATTTGCGGATCATACAAATTGGTACCGGAATCGAACACGTGGCCTCTTGCATTACAGACGGCTCCCAATAAACTGCGCAGCGTAGGCTTTATAAGGTGAGTTTTTAACAAAATAAACACCTAGACAGAAATATAACAAGGGCGTGGCAAAAATAATTGGGTGGGCCAAGCTCAATACTTTAATTAATAAAACTGTGGGGCGTAGTGGAATGCCTCTAGAGACGAGCATATTGGGCGATGAATATTGTTTTTTTTATTCATTCCAATTACATACATTGCAAAACATAAAAGCATTTTTTATAGTTCATACTGTTCATATCAACAACAAACCCCTATTTGTTTAATATGTTGTCTTTTTTATAGTGCGATTTCATTTAAAATCTAATTATGGTATTTGTTAGTTTGAATCCATTAATATCTGGAGATACCATTAGTCCTATTAAATGTACTAGCCCAATTCTTGAAACAGGCTTTGTTATACTTGCTAAGATGTATATAAAACATAATTTATCATTTGGAATCTGTAAACAAAATCAAAATAGATTATATCTATAAATCAATTATTTACGTTTGTATAAACGCGTTTTCTGGAACCTTTTTTCGCTTTAAAGCCCAATTCGTGATAAAAGTTGTGGGATTAACATCGATTTACAGCCCTGGGAACACGAGCAAAACTATGAAAAAAACTAGTGTATGGAAAATGTGCATGAAGGTCGATTTATTTGAATCCTAGTGTTAATGTGAAGAGAAGTGTGTTGCGTAGTCATTTTATAATCGCAAAGCCCTACCAGAATGCTAGCACAAGATTTATTTGTGTTTCAATGATTGGATTCTTTGGGTTTTATTACGTTAATAAAGTCATCCAGTAATAGTATTTCTTATACATCTTCAATATGCAGACAGTGATCAGTTACATTTTTATTACATGTAGTATATATTATTACAGTGTTTGTAATAATCCAACGTACCTTCCATATACAACCACTTGATGTCCTTCGGGTACTCCGTTGGACAGCCTAGCTACCACGTTAGGTCGCCAACAGATCTTTTCGCCATCCGGGTGTTGTATACTAGCGCGCAGCGGTGCCTGGAAAATATAATTCTATCTTTACTATGTTATTGTCCTTGAAATGTGTTGCGTGTTCAGATTTTTACTGCCTTCGTAACAGCGACTTTGACCTTGTTTAAGGTTTATGCCTGTTCATACATTTTTATTGGTTTCTTTTTATAAGTTGCAATGTCTGTAATACTTTTTTTTCCTGATGATGGTTCATTGAATTCAACCAAATTGTGATTACAAATTTAAATGGTTAGTAGAGGTGCGAGCGAATATAATTTATTGATTTTTATTTGTGTCAATAAATGATAATTTAAAAATTGGCTTTTTTCAAAGCTTTATACTTCAAATTTTATAAATGTACTCACTTCTTCTATAGGCGGTGACAGTACTGGGTATATGGAAGTCTTCTGAATGTTCAATGTGGCGTTCTTAATGCCTGTGACTTGTACCCATGTGGCAGTAGTGGGACTTGGATTCCTGTGCGCGTAACTGCAATAGTGTTCACCGTCCACAGCGAATAACGTCTCTTTTTCATCTGTCAGGATTTCTATTGTGAAGGGGCGATCCACTTTAAACGGAAACAATCTGAAATATACAGAAATTCAATATGTACGAGCATTACATCGATTATTGCCGGTTATCCTAAAGCTGGTCGTGGGAGTATTTACACAATTAATGACCAATGTAAATGATGCTTAAAATCATGTCTTAATGGTTAACGTAAGCTTATCGCATTTTGTGTCCAATCCGTGTATATTCGGTTTAAAGCAACCTGGCTCGTCATGATAGTGAACACCATGTATTTCTATACTCTATGGTCAACTCTATGGTGTTCTTGAATTGCATTTATGATCATTTATCACCAGGGGGTTACTCTGTACTCCAACATGGCGTAGAATGTTCGAACCTCGCACGTAAAACTGTACGAGTAGGCCACACAGGCCTTAATACTTAAGAAAATATTCAAATCCTGTACCCTATGTTGTAATCTGAGACTAAGTTCGAAGTAAATGATAAATTTTACAGAGAATAGTATTGATTTTTAGAAGTGGAAAACATTTATCTTATATGTTGAAGTTCAACGTCCGAACATTTAATCTTCGTGTCGGAATACAAAGTAACGCCAAAGGTGTCAGTAATTTTTCGTCTAAATGACCTGTGGACGTCATAAAATATTGGAATGTCTGTTATTAAATTTACTTTTGACAGGTCACCTATATGCGGTAGTCTCTTCAAGTCCCCATTTGCCATGGCGTCGGGTGTTCCGCACTACATAGCACTGCGGCATGCGAACATTGAAATGTACCGCGATGTCTGCTCGCCCGGAGTCCACATCGCCACTCCCTATATTCAATGCGAACCTGAAATATATTTTTCCTTGTATATAAAAAAAATTGATATCAATTGAAGGGATAAATTATAATTCGTGTCTTATCGCTAGTTCTTTATATTATACACTCAGATTTCGGTAATTTTTAACATCCTGTAGCTTTTGGAATGGAATGGTTGTAGCAAAAAAATGTATTTGAGCTCTTAACGTCTGGTTTCATATTAGAGCTTGACATTTTTTTCATAGGTAAGTAAAGTTGTGGTTACTGAGGTAATAGGTATCATAAAATAACAACGAAGTAACGGAAAAATCCTGGCCGCTTTTGAATTATTGCCTTTTGACTTAGGCGTGTACAAAGATTGATGATGTGGTAGAACAAAAAAGTATTTTTTCTTTGGATCCTAATCCTGTGATACGAAGTTCCAATATTTAGAAGAGATATGGCTGGAAAAATGTAATTGAATATCGACTTTTGCTTAAATAATTTTCATGTAATCTAGTATGTTCGTGTCTCTTTCTACAGCCGATTGCCAAATAATCTCAAGTATCCTCGGCTTGATGTTAATAAGGTAAACATTATCTATGTTTACCATTCATTTCTGATGGTACGAGGAAAAATGATTCGATATTTCGTTTTAGATCATTGGTTTGTCAAATATATTTGCGCCCATATGACATAGGTAAATATCGCTTTTCTACGTAGTGGTTCACAAACCATTTTAACAAACCATTAACATGTAATTGTATTGTAAATAATTTAGTATCACTTAATTTTAATAATAATATAATTATTTGAAACTAATAATACAATTACGTATGCTTCATCCCAATTTACATAATATTAAATTATTCTTTTACGGTAATAAACCCACCATACAATACATAGATGTACAACATTTGACACTGTATCATTATTGTTACATGATAATATGTGGATTTACTATTTGGTACTGGTGTACTATTTGGTACTCAAGTGATCTGTGATTTGGTACCAAGGCTAATCCTAAATGTAAGTTATTAGTTAATAACTAGAGAAACTAGATATTATATGCGAAGTCCTGACTCCACAGGAAGACTGTGTTGTGGGTAATGGGTATTACGAGATTCAGTAATTACGAAACTCGTTGATGCCACCCAGTGCCGAGACCAATATTTATAATTAGTGGCAATAGCTATTTATTTATGCATGTGTATAATACACCCATCAGTCACGTAAATAGTCCTGGCCCCATACTAAGGTCTTGGTTTCAGTACTTAACCAACTCAGCCTCTATGATTAAATCAATTAAAAATATTAATTATCAACAGCGGATAACGTAGTTACCATGGTAAGTCTTCGCTTGGTGTGCCCGTGCAAATGATATGCGCTCCGATGGTCAAGGGCTCCGACAAGGTCTGTGTAAACTTCACGTCCCGCGCCTCCGCGAGTTGGCACTGGAAGCAAATCCATTAACATTTAGCATTAACATTTCCTCTAACATATTATTTCCTAGAACATATCAACGTTTTTCGAACATCAAAAGCATTAACGCCAGATGGATCATTTTAGCTTTCGCAATGATAATGGAGGAATATTTTTACTGAATGATCGGCTAGTGGAGAGTAGAATGCCAGCCTAAATGTATGGATGGAAAATTGAAGTCGTGAACAATATCAGCTAAAACTTAGTATGTATAAACAATCATGTTGATTGATTCGCTGACTTCCCGGAAGAGTGAAGTAAGGGCAAATAGAAAACAACGAAATATTTTTTATTGGATAAAGTAGCATGAAATACAAACATACCATTAAATATTAAAATTTTAGTAGTCACTGCTATTATCAAAATGTCAAGGCAGGTTGTAACCGCCATTACTTTCTATTATGGCCCGCGTTATTATGAAAATCACGGAAATGCGTTCCGCCAAGGAAAAACGTTACCTTCTTATTTGGAAGTTACCTTTTAGTAGATCTTAAATAAAGGCAAGGTAAGGTTAGGTACTTTATTTGAAAATAATTGCACAGTGGAGACATTTAACTACTTACAACACGATCACTATTAATCAATATTTTTTTTACAGCTTACATAACAGGAACCAGTTCTGTGAAATCGTATATTCACAACGATATTTAGCCCTATTTATAAGTTATAACTGAATCTAACTAGGTAATTATAATAACTCTGTAGTTTTGTATGGATAATAGGAATTGGAACCAAAAAAAATTCACATTGACTCGCCTCTAGGAGCTTTGACACCAGAAAAGGATCATAAGCGTGTGTCAATATGCCATGAATCATGACGTAGTGAATTATAAAGGGAAACACTCATGTGTATGCGAAATCTGTTATTTTACCATGCATACGTGAAAAAAGCAATGTGCTAACTATTGGGCCTCTTTGTATTAAAAGCTGTTGACTTCTAAAGAAAATCCGGCCAAACGTTAATGTTTCCTGTATCAATTAATATGATATAGGATCGTACATTTGACGAAGTTACGTGTGCAGTCCTATTACGACCTGCCAATAGAACCTATTAACAAAGGCATCACGAATTCTTTCACCATTTACGCTCTACGAGTGAATCAGTTTGAACAGCATGAGGTCATCAAGTCACGCCATGCTTTAATTAGTGTCAGGGTCTTTAATACATTGACTTATACTAATAAACGATCTTTGTGATCCCTGATAATAAATAGCCCATGAGTTAGAAAGTGTATTAATAGACTGTACACAGATAATAGTTCCCTTAGCTAAGGTAAACATTTACGGCCTCATTCATATATACTTTTAAAACCTATTTAATGTCCCTCTCGAACGATTTTTGAATTCTTTTTGACCGAAGAATACAAAATATTCTATAAATTAAACTTTTTAAGCTGTCTCTGAATAAAGCCGATAGCGTGTTCAACGGCAATAAATACGGGCAATAGCGTGGTAGCCGTGTTACCCGCCGTGGTTAATCAATATGATAAACAAAATTGTACTAAAACTGGGACAAAGCTTAATACCTATAATATTGTAAAATGCATATCGTAAAATGCATTAAAATTGTATGACTCGCAAGTTAATATCACACCCAGCCCGTGTTTAATATACTGCCCTTTAATTGTAATTATAGGTACCAAATAAAATCATTTTTTGGTGAATGACTAAATCATATTCATATCATAAATATGATGTTTTATTTATACTGATTACTTACATGAGCTATTTTTGGACTTAAGATAAGCTCCCCCTTTTAGTGCTAGTTTATTTTCAGGTCAGTGGGTCTCTAATCCCTTACTGCCCTTTATTTATAGGTCTACGTTAACGGGGTGACCCACTTGACATCGAACATTAAGGTTCACGTCGGACGTAACTTTTAAATGCAGTGAGATCATCCTTCCATTAGCCTTCACACTGAAAATAAAATCCGGTGCCGCACATTCAAATAACTCACAAACCAACACTGTGTCACGAGTTTGCGCCGAATAAACAAATTATTCAAATAATGGTCGCTAGATATACGTGCCTCGCTAGCATTTAATTTATTACTTAGGTATTTACTTAGGTTTCGTTAATTAGTATTCGAACTTAGAACATTTCGACGCTTTGTTTTGCAGCCACTTAGAAATAATACGTTGTATATAACTAAAGCATTAGAATTATTAAAACTGTGTTAGTTATTATGCTAGTGTGTAATGCTAGTGTAAAATTTATGCTAATGTTAGTATTCTTAGCGCATTTTTATTAATCTACGTTTATTAGGCTCTATTTTCCTGCCTGTTTTCCGGTATCAGTCTTTGTTGTTATTGTCAGTAAGTCATTGAGTTAAAATTGTCGCATATATAATTCTTGTATTGTCAATTTCAGATAAAATGAAATTAATAAATACTATAACTATTTGCTTCTTGCTTTACCTCTAACTTAGGTTTCTTTCTTCTTATCGTTTTACTGTCAATTTTGAACGGATACGGCGCGGCAGTACATTGCACAGATGCGTTATGAATAATGCTTTAATAATATTATTAAGTGTTTTATCGTTTTTAAACGATTGATTATAAATAATGCTCGTTGCTGACAAAAATATTCCAGCCGCTTATATTGTTATCTAGATTCCATCAGGGTCCCACGTTAGTTCTTCGTATGAATTTGAATTGCATATTTTCTGCAAAGTATGCGTCATATTTACTTTTGTTTTGGTGAATCATATTGAATGTATGAGAAATAATTGGCATTAAAAAACACATTCACTTTGAATATTCTCATTTCTGCAGCTCTACTTACCCACTTATACGTGTTTTTATACACAACTTAAAGAATTTTTTTATCCAATTGCAATTTATAAATGGCAAATCTGTCACTAAACTATGATATTATACAACACGGCAAGAACGACACCTGCTTTATCACACTCAGTTGAGTATTTACCTGGGTATCAGGCACATTTTCGTTATCATTTTCGTCAGCTGGTTTGGCGCGACAAAACAAACGCCGGCAGAATGCACCGCAACCTTGTCTGCCTTGACAGACCATCACAAAACACGCTCACTGCACTAGCAACGCGAAGCAACAGTGAAGCAGTCGTGAGACCGCAATCACTCGAACTAAAATATCCGCTCGACGTCGCGTCGCGTCGCTGCCGCCTGCCGTACACAGCCCGTGCTTCTACGATTAGCGTCTGGGTCACACATCTACCACGAAAGCTATGTTACACCTACATTTATTATGTTTGTTTAGCAAACATTTACATAGTTGCGATAATGTTCGCCTATAAGTATCGATGTAATTGTATTATTTGTAAATATATGCTGCTTACCTTCTTTCGCTTCCGAAAGTGAGAATGATGACTTAAAAAACACAACATTTCGCAACCGTTTTTCTTTTCGAGTATTTTGAACTAAGGACTGTAATTGTGGCAAATGACAGTGATAATATTAACATGAATATCATTCTAAATACGGGTAGTTCTCCTGACAGTTGTTTTTATAGGTAACGGCCAACGGGTATGCATAAAAGTTAAAAGTAATTACATATTTGTGTAATTTATAGATGAATGCGATGAAATATTCGGAAGTCCTTTTCTCGAACAAAAATTTTAAAAGTAATCTTGTGCATAATTTTGAAATGTTGTCTTTCAGAAGTATTAGTTTTTATTTTTCTTGAATTATCCCAAATGGAGCCTTCAACATTATTTTATTCTGTGTAAGTATCTACCTTTATTTTAGGTATTTTTGCTACGAAATAAAAAACTTAGTATAAATATGATTCGTCATGACCGTTTTCGGGATCTGTCATGAGTAAGCAGAGCTAACCACAGGCCACAGTCCATTATTGACAGAGTTGTCGAAGTTATTTACTCAAAACGTTGATCTCAAATCTGTTTGCCAGCTCGACCACGGTTTGGTATGTTATTTTCTTGTTTAAATTCTGTTCTGTATACCTACGTTAAAATAATTATATTATTCATAATCCAAGAATATCTCAATATGCCTTATCTTGCCTCTACCGATAGCAAGTTCTCTATACCTATTGCAGTATACTTCATAGTTTATTATCATACTTCTAATCTATTGACTATTTAGTGACATTTGTGTATATAAACCAATCCTAAGGTCCATTTCCGGAAGACTTGTGTATTATTTATACTCTAGGTAAAACTCGGTTTGCCCGAGATTAGATAAGGTGATAAACTTGTTTGATATCTTTGCATTCGGCGGAAATACTGCTTGGGACATTAAATACACGTTACATTTATGGTGTATTTAACACCACTGTCCCTACATCAGTATACTCGTACAAAAATAATACATAATATTTAATATCCGTATTTACTAACTAGCGGCCCGATCTGGTTCGCTCGGCTAAAGATACACTTTTTTGAAAATATCCTATCACCTATATTCATCAGGGATAATGTAGGATTCTAATAGTGAAGGATTTGTTCCAATCAGTCCTATAGTTTCAGAGCTTATTCAATGCAAACAAACATTCAAATCTATACTCTGTATAATATTAGTTTAGATAAAATAATGTATGTAAAATATTTAGTCATTGATGACTGATTTTTAAGTAAAAAAATGATTACTAATCATCACTCTTCATCATCAATTGATCTTTAAATCCTCAATTTGTGCTGAATAAACAAAACACGATAATTACGTTCATTTCGCGTTCAATTTACAAACGTAACAAATGTATGCAACGAGTATTGGTTGTTAAAAACAATTTTAGTAATCCAGAATAAATCGATACTTAAGGTTCAGTTTTAAAGAATAAAAAGTGTATTAGCATGTGTATAGGTGTTATTACGGATCAAAATATATTTGCTGTAAATATTCCAAGAAAAATAAAAAGGAAAGTTAAAGACAAGCAAACAATTGTGGTAGCACTATGGAATATTTTAAGGGACGGGTGAGGGTCTAGTAGGGAGTGTAAAAAATAATAATGTTGCACGGGTACGGCCAGGTAGAAGCGCTAGTACGCGTACATAAACGAACAATAGGAAACTGAAGGTCGGTTAAAGGTGTAACACTACTATGTTAGGTACCTAAGCAGTTTGTATACATTTGCAATTATACTAGTAGTACGCATGTTATACGATAAGCGTCTACAGAAACATTCCTTTTCTCTCTCTGTCTCTCTTCAGCAACAAGAAGTCCAGTGCTCAACTCAGGCTTTCCTCAAGGATTTGCATAGCAACTTCCTGTACCTTTAGTTAGGTACTAGCTCGTCGGTCCACCTTGCTGGTGCACATTCGACGCTTTGTTTTGAACGAATGTTCAAAATCTGACTATTTTACAACTATTTAGAATCAAAAATCAATAAAAACGATCAAATAAGCAAAACTCTAACCATGACTATCCCAGAGGCACTACATCTCTCTCGTACTAGGGTCTCGGCTATTTTAAAATTACTGAGCTGTTAATTAGCTGATTAGTGATTTTTATCGTCTATGTATAACGTTTTTGAGTCAGCTCGTAATAACGGCATTTGAAAACTCTGTAATCTGTTAAATGCTTATGAATAACGGGGTTACTCATAAACAGAGTATTTCTTAGTATTAAGAAGTAAGCATCTAAGCTCAGCCATGGACAGACGGAAAAATGGGCATAGCGAATGTATAAGGTCCTTTGTTGATAACGAAACGCTAAAAATGTTGATAAGGTGATTGGTCTTCTGAATGCGGGAGTATATACCGAAACCAGAACTGTACCGGTAGAATATGAACATGTTCTCCAATATGCATATAGTATAATGCACAACGATTTCGATACATAAAACAGCACGTACATTACAATATTAAGTAATAAGTATTTACCATGTTACATGCGAAGTGCAAACAACAATCTAATTCTGAGCCAATGATTAAGTTACATTATTTAGATGTCGACGTAAGACTTTGACATGGTAAGAAAATACTAGATTATTATAATTGTGGTACCTAAAAAAAGACATTTCATCGGTCTTGTAATTAATTAAAGAAAGCTGCTCGAACTTTCGACGCGCACTTTGTTACGACTTGCACCGCTTCTGGGCTACTTCTGGGTCGTAAAATCCTAGGTCATATTAATTAATCAATTCGAGTCACTTTATTTGCGTTGTATACATATAAAGATAAATCAGCTGCGCTTTATAAGCAGAGTCGGTGCTACATAAGTATGGGCGGCTGCCACTCTAATCATCCACGGCCTTGCAAGTTGCGGGCCAAGAGGCCTCGTGCCTCAAGGGTTCGCGCTTCAAACTTTAAGATTTTAATTTAGACATATTAAAAACTAGAGCTCGAGTAAAGGTTTAAGGAACTAATTGCGAAGTAGAATGCTTAAAGGTCGCCAAGACGTTTTAGCCGGTATGCTAGCTGCTGGCGTAGTATTATTATATCCGCATGCGTACCGTGTATAAGGTCAATGACACCGGTAAATCCCTTTATTGTTCCTGGAGAACCGGATCACGATTAGTAAGCTTAACAGCTTTCATAATGACAGTAAATATATACATCCCGCTCACATAATATGTAACATTTTAATCTTTGAATCAAATCTCAAACGTAGTAAGTACCTACGTTAATACAAAAGATTCCCTACACCCAACTACTTTGTTATTTTTATTATAATCGGGATGTTATTGTTACAATGAGACTGATAGGTACATTTTTATCAGACGCAACATTTTTATACGAAGTTGAATGGAATGATGACTCATATTATATTATTACGACTGCGCTTACAAACTGGTTTATACTTATCTATTTCAACAATATATTTTTATTAAAATCTATTGTTTAATATAAGTATCCCATATATGCCATAACGCTGATTGCACTCTGCGTTGAATAAAAAAATACGGGTTAGGCGCCTACTTAATTGGAAAAAAGCCTTTAAAGAGTTTTGTTTATTTACGAAAAAAATGTACTATAAATACCTACAAAAGTAATAATAACACGGAGTTAATGCCAGAATTTAATTTTGCATAACATTAGGTAATTTATTTTTTGTACACAACGCAGACACAACATTTCATCGATCCAACTTTGGTGGCGATAAGGGCAGGCAAATGATCCAATAAATCTAATTACAAGCGTAATTACGAAAATAGCTGATCATATGGAGAGGAATCAACATTCAAACAAAAGAATAGTTTTTCGAAAGTACCTGATTGTTTAATAATAGCTTGTGTTTTTCTAGTGATTACGATATTACATGAGACATTTGTCTGTTATAGGACTTTTAATTGAAGACCTAGATGATTTTAATTGGATTCACTAACCTCAAAATCAAGTGCATCTTCAGCGAAGTCATATTCAATAAATTCGCTGGGTATTTGCCCTTCCTCTACTCCATATTCCATTTTACCAATACAATTAACACATTTCATCACTTACACTGCTAATTATTTCTTGTTTCTTGAAAACACTGATGTAAACTATTTTGATTTAACAAACATTTGGCAGTAAAATCAATACCTACTGGTACTGATGAATGAATAGTGGATGCAATTTGTGCAACAATTGAGTCACAAAGTGTTTGTAGGAAAGTGCACTACAGTTTACTGCACTGCAGTAGTAAAATAAAAACACTGTGTTTGACGTTTGTTTGACAGGCTTACAAAGGACAGAACGAGTTTCATGACGTCTCTCGTATACCGTTTTGCCAGGCAAAAGAACGAGAGAGAAAATAACTAAGAGTTGAGTTTGTTTTGTGATCATTTCGATGATACCTTATCAAAAAACATTGTTATCTACGTTATTAACAAGCTTGTTTATAATGGACTTGTTATCAGCTAAAAGTTGCAATTTTGAATACATAATTCGGCTTTGAACTGAGATTTTTTTCGACAGTCTCGTGATAATTGTTGCGAAATTAGAATACTGGTGGTAGGTCTCTCATATGTGAGAGGCCATCTGGGTGGGTACCACCGCAGTGTCTATTTCTCCCGTCAAACAGCAGTGTAAACGCACTGTTGTGTTTCGGGTTGAAGGGTATTGTAGCCAGAGTAACTACTGGACATATTGAGACTTAACATCTTATGTCTCAGGATGGCGAGCGCAGTGGAATGCCAAGCATTGCTTTATAATTCAAGGTGTTGTTTGGTTTTGCTACTGTTCATGAGCGGTCGTATCGCTTACCATCAGGCGAACGGCATGCTCGTCACGCCATTCATAGCAATAAAAAAAAAAAAAAACATTAGAATTTAGAATTAAAATTTATGGATAGCTATTAAAAGCTTTCATTTTATACCGGGTGTATCAAGACTGCTACCGAAAACGAAGCCGGGTGGTAGTTTTAGTGACTACAAACACAATGGAAAGTACTGCACAGAACGAAGAGTATTTTTTTCAATAGGTCCGGCAAATGAGCAAACATGTCACTAAAGTAATCACTGCCCCACATAAACATCCATAAGGCATAATCAAATCGGGAGGAGATTGAAAAGGAAAAAGGATAAGAAGAAAGAGATATTCGGCACCATTCACTCGGTTCTCATCCACAATACGACACTAATATTGGATTTTCTATCACAGTATGGTGTTCGCTACCCGGGCGGATCGGAATACTCTATAATAATGAATACACTCAACAGTCACAGACTCGTGACCCCATATTAAGATCAATTAAGTCTACAGACGTGGGTATCAGAAACTACGAAAGACTTTTCGGTCTCACAAACAACCAGAACCGGGAAAAATATTATAATATTTGTGGGCGTCACAATCATTTGTCTTCGTGTGGGAATCGAACCCGCGGCGGCTCGTTTCACAGCTGGCGTTTAACCAACTGCGCCTCGGAGGATGTTGAGCTCTACTATCACCCACAGGGAATTAGCAACCCCGGAATTTCGCGAAACGGTGGGTTTACACAAATTATCTCCTTTTCATAGCACAGAATCATTGGGTTATATAATTATACGAGTGAAGATGTACATGTAAACAATATCTTCGGGAACAAGCTTTAAATCAAGTTCCAGAGTATAACTGGATTGGTAGACTTCACAACTTTTTTAGTTCTGGAGATCTTAAGTATGTGTTTGATACAAATTGATGCTAAAAAAATTGTTTCACACTAGGGTTCAACGGCCAGATGCGAATTGGCCTCGCGCGGCCGTATGTTAGTGAAGAATGATAAATGTTAATGGTAAAACCCATATATCAATCATCAATCTTTTATATGTGTTATCTTTTATTTGGTTAAACGTTGCGCACTTCCCGCTCTATCTCGAAGATGGTTAAACGCAAAACTATATAAAAAAAAGATTTGTAGTTTTTTATGCTTAATAATTAATTTTATAATTAATACAGTTCAAACAGTATTAAATGCAGAGTAAGCGATATATATGCATACAAAATAAACCAAAGTTTGTAAAATCGAATTTTGTATAGTTGAATATTTCAGAATCTGTAGCACAGTTAGATAAAACGCCGATTATGTTTCGAGAACTCACGGGAACAATTCCCACCTGTTTGCGTGATCCCCATGTATTTTTTTCTGGATTAGATTCTATGAAACCGAAAATTCGTATAATACTTTCCGCATCACCCTACTGGATCTCCGGTAGTACATTTGTACTGGAGCGCTGCAACACTTAGTCGAAACACTACGCGCGCTCCGCCATGTCCACGTTTCTCTATCATGCCAGAAAAAATGAAACGATAATTGCACTTATTATAAACTTTATTTTCTATTTACATTTTCATGTTAAATAAATTACGATCACATTATCACGTCACTTACTTACAAATGATCCTTTGTTTACGTTTATTGAATTCCGGATATGGATATCATTTAGCACTTACGAAACTTTTTTATTCTGTCTCGCAGGTTTATTCTTCGGAAGCGGAGCCTGCGAACAATTTTTACACCATTGTTAATTTAAAACACTATAAAGTTGAAATAAAACTATTTTTTACGGATTTTATCGGGAATTTGGTTTAATTTTCTCATTTTTTTAGCTTCTCGAAGTTTCGACTACTTTATAGCTTTCCGCCCCGTGACCACGAAAGTAAATCTAAGCAACCATTACACTATAAAGTTACTGGTGTATAAAAAAAGTCAGCAAGAGAGCCCATATTATGCGAGTACGTGGTAGCCTGCTGACCAGGCCTGGTTGCCAACATGTTTACCGTGGTTGCGGGTTCAAATCCCAAGGCACACCGCTAATTTTTTTGATAGTTAATCACCATTCACCAGCACTACAACGGTTAAGGAAAACATCGTGAGGAGACCTGCATACCATAACGACTCGAAATAATTTCTATGGTATGTAAAAGTCCACCAAACCCCACTACGTCAGAGTGGTAGAGTATACGTACTAAGTTCTAACCCCTCTCAATTGTACTGTCGATTGTAGAAGAGGCGCGTGCCCGGCAATGGGACGTATACGCTGATACAGATGCAGATATTACGGGAAATAATTAGTATTCACACATTACATTAAAGACAGAGAACATGTTTGTGTGTCACGATGAGCAAATTGCAGTTAGATTTGTGATCGATTTACAATTATTCAAAGATCGGGAGAGGATTATTTGAGTCTGACAGAATCATATTAGTTGCATATCATCTTTAAAGAAACATCTTAGTAGGCCGCCATAATTGTATCGAATGGCATTGGACAGCCGTTTGATGCTATTCGATACTCCCTCTGGATGGCATTTGCGCTTACCATCAGGTGCAGTGTCTTATGCAGCAAAATATTAAAAAAAAAGTTAAACATCGAAATTTATTATATTCTCTCTGCGTGTGCATGTTGCGTGCGTGTGAGCGTGCGTGTACGTGTACGTGTGCGTGCATGTGCATGTGAGTGCGTGTGCGTGCGTATGTACGTGCGTGTACGTGCGTGCGCGTGCGTGCGCGCCGGTACCAGATGCGGGTGTCGTTGCCGCAGGTGCTGCAGCAGCTTGGCGCGCGAGCCGTACTGGCGCGGGCAGGCGACGCACGCGGCCGCCTCGCCGCGCACCACGCCGCCCTCGATGGGCGCCGCGCGGAGCTTACGAGATTCTGCACATCACAACATATTTTATTGCAATTATTTTTATTTTAACACAACAGTGTATTTACACTGCAGGTTGACGGGAGAAATAGACATTTCGATAGTACCTACTTAGATGGTCCCTCACATATTATGAAAGATCTATTTTTTAAATATTGTAACACTTTGTCCGTACCTACTTGCATTACTGATCTATCAAAACGGGGGCAGGAAATAATAATAATAACAATAAAGGACGAGGGATGGAAAGCAGTATTGACTCTTCAACAATCGTAGTCAGCGAACACAACACAACGAAGTCCTCACTTCCGCTCGATTTAGACAAAGGTACTACTACTACCTCAGTCGACCTACTATAAACTAAGATTAAATTCCTACTTGAATACAAATAAATATTTAAAAATATTTAATAACATTGAGAGAATATACCAGGGTGATGCAATATAACATGGCTGTCCCGTTTGGCCGCGCTGCGATATATCTTGGGGCAGGCCACGCACGGGTAGTGGCGGATCCGTTTCTCCACCGGCACGGAAGTCGGCGCCGTGTTGTGAACCCGCCACAGATGGTTCACGAGCATGCCGCGACGCTACAAACATTACATTAAACAACCTAAATAAATATAGGCTTTATTTATAATCGTCATATTTCAATGATTAAGTATAGCTTGGCAAAAAAGTGTCTGTTTTTAATGGTGGCGCTAAGATCGCATCGACACTACGACGGAAAAGGTTAAGATACTTGTTAGTGTTATTGATTTTTATTAATAGGCTCTTTGTTTATTTTATATCACAAAACAAACAAAAATTCTACGAAAATATTTAGAAATAAATTCGTATACAATTATTATTAAACAAAGACAATGACATTTTTAATAATGTTGTCATAATTATTTTTCTTTAATGCCAATTGTCACCGCATCATACCTACTCTTTTTTGCCAAGTTATACCTGGTGGTAATAAGTTGATAATAATTGATATACCGCTATCCCACGGCAATGCCACATGGAGGAAAAGTATCTTAAATATTGAAGATAGACAATTACTGACAGAAGACATCGTTTTAATTTTGAAAACAATTTGAAGTACATACACATATTCTTGAATAATTTCATGTCTGAAACGGAAATGGAACTCGCCATGTGGCATTGACGTGGGACGTGTTTAAAAATGAATGTTATGAATTAGTTGTCAATCACGCCCGGCAGTAAGCGAATAATGGGTGTAGGTATACAGTATATTTTAAGCCCGGCAATGCGAACGGCCCTTTCAAATACATTCAAATATCTAGAAGGAAATGAACTCGGTGAACTAGTTCATTACTTCGGATTCGGGCCCAATACACCAATGCACCAACCATTAAAAATATTAGCGGTAAACTAGACTAGCTTTTTTTGTTTACTAAGGAAATTAAAATTATTATAACGTGCAAAGTGAATTTCCGATACTTACTTTGAAGCTGATCTGACAATCTTCACATTTGTACTTCGATAAACTGGGAATGGGGTCCTGAAATAGCATGAATATTTTGTAAATTCAAAATATTAAATATTGGGTAATTTTATTTATAAAATCAACTTACCGTTTGTGGCAGGGATTTTGCAGAACATGCAGTGTGCATGTGTTTCGTTAGTTTGTCTTTGGTATTAAAAAATCGTCCACAATTACATTCAAACTCCTGCTCTTTACATTCTCTGTGAACAAAATTGTAGGTACAGTTAGTTTGGCTATAAAACAAATGACCTTATTTATAAGACACCGCTAATCAACCACATAAATAGCCTCCGTGGCGCAGTCGGTTAGACGCCGCCTGTGAAATGAGAGGCTCCGGGTTCGATCCTCGCACCGTGCGAAATGTTTGAGCGGCCCACAAATATTTCTTTCGGGTCTGGGTGTTTGTGAGACCGAAAAGTCTCTCGTAGTTCCTGATACCCACGATACAAGACTCGATCTTAGTGTGGGGTTAGGACTATGTAGGTGACTGTAATATTAAACGTCCAGCTGAAAAACACCCGCCAGTTTTCTGCTAAAAATTTGCTTAAACAAGGGTCATGGCCTTTTTAAAGTTAATGTGTTGTTAAATAGCTGATGAGATTAGTGATTTTTGACGTCTATGAAGAACGCTTTTGACGCAGCTTGAATTAAAAGCATTTGAAAACTGCGATAAATCTTTATGAGTAGTGGGGTCATAATACAAATAAAATCAGTAAATGCCCCATAGTCTTTATGCAAAACCTCTCTCTTCTCTTTTTTATAGACTAAAAATATGGAATAAGACATAAGAAAGGATAAAATGTAAGAAAAGTTATGAGCTTCAAATGAAAGTATATAGAAAGTATGTATTCTTGGCGGTGGGGATGAAATGATTATTAATAAAAGCCCAATATAATGTTATCGCGGAAATTACACTCCTTTTATCGAGAGTAGTATAATAATTGGCAGCTTCTTTTTAACTTGACTTAGCAAAGTAACCAGATGGTGATTTTGATATTTAAAAAAAATCATGTGTAAACGATCCGAATACATCTGTGTTTAAACATTTGCAAACTATTATGCCGGCCAATTTAGGTAATTTCTACAGTACAATTATCTACGTACTTACACCGAATGTTGTTTTTTTTTCTTTCTTGCGGGCGTTTGTTTGCGTCGCTCACTCAGTGTGACCGCTGGCTCCGTGTACTCTTGCGGTTCCTTGAACAAATATTAATACATGGCTCTAAAGTCAGAAGTATAGTTTAAACTCAACTTATGCTTTTTACTTATGTTTTTCTTTTATTTTTATAAAAATGGCTGTTTGACGTCATACTGCGGTGTCGTTGCATGAATTAATTTTCAATAGTGAAATAAAATAAATATTTTACGTACCGTCGCATTATCCAGTATATTGATTTGAAGATGCGTATTTTGGACGCAATCCAGACCATTGGTGAATCCCAAATCACCGACCAAGTTGCCCTCCCTGTCCATGGTGTAGGGGTTAAATTCCTCCCCTCTGGAATTACCCGATATGTCTAGCGAGGACATTCGGTCGTCGAACAGATTGGTCGAGAAGTCCAAGCCGTTGGAGTAATTTTGGAAACTTTCGTCCGATGGTATTCTACTATCGTCAGTACTTTGTGTTATATTTAGACCGACGTCAGGCGGTTCGCCCGTTTGTTGTGTTTGGTTTGCATCGGGTCTGTAATTATAGTTTATTTTATATTGTTTTTTATTGTACATTTTTTATACCATAATCTAGGAACGAAAGTGGCACGTTTTTTCATTCTCATCTAGCATTGATGAAATTTAGAAAATTTTAAGTTGTCTTTAACATAAAACGAGATTTATCAATTAATAATAGTACGGGTTGGGATTACTGTCTACTTTCCTCTGCAGCAAACCGGGATACAAAATGATAAACTATGGAGATACGATTTTCGGATAAAAATACTTTAAAAGTAGCTTTATACATAATTATTATGCAATAAAATAAATTGTGAAATACTCACGTCTGCCTGGGATTTTTCAAACAAAAACGAGTCATAACATGCCTTTTCATTCTGTAAATAAACGTAACATCATATTCATATGTATAATGTATACAAGGTGTAGGTTTCAACTAGGGACAAATTTAAACACGTAATAGTTATAATATACTGTATACTTGTGACTAATAAAACTCGCATTAGGCCAGCGTGGTGGACTATATGGCCTAACCACTCTCAATCGTACTCTCGATTGTAGAGTAGGCCCGTGCCCTGCAGTGGGACGTATATGGGCTGAAACAGAACTTATAAAACTGCATTTTTATATAATATGAATAACACCTGAATATGTTCGATAACTCGCGTGTCCAGGACCGACGCAATATTCATAATACACAAAAGAAAGGGGCTTGAGCGCGAGCAAGGTCATCTTCAAAAACCGAAAGCCATTTTACAGCGTAAGTTTTGAAGGAAATTGTAGCCAGAATATCTACTAGACATATTGAGACTTAAGATGTTATTTTCATGATGGCAAGCGCAGTGGGATGCCAAACCACGAGCAATCAAATTAACTTACGTGTAAAGTCTGCAGAATGTCTTCTTACAGTGGCGACACTGATACCTCCTACGGCGCTGACTGCCGTCCTGTAAGTAATGAACAGTTGATTACAAAAAATAATTCAAAAAATTTAACCATCTTCAAAATTGTAATAAAAAGAGATGAATAAAATTAATCTACAACAATTTTTTGAGGAGGACCCTGCACTATCTCAAAAACTACGGAATTAATTTTGATAAATTATTAACTTATACAGCTCCTAAGTAGGACTAAATACAATCGAACGCAAAAAGAATTTTAAAATCCGACTTATACTTTTTGAGATATGCGTGAAAATATAAACATACAGACACACAAATATACATACATATTTTTTATTTGAAATTCGTGTTCAGACGATAGTATAGACTAACATATCCAAAAACTGTGCAATTCTGACAAAATTACATACATACACATCAAATACATAATCCTTTTTTGAAGTCGATTAAAAAAAAATCCAGTTGTAATTGAAATACTTATTGAGTCTAGAGAAAATACCTTATGGTGAGCTTCTTTGTGTCTTTGTAATAGTGCCTCCGATGACATCGGTTTTCTGCATTCGTAGCACCACCATTGTCGTTGTCGAAGTTGCGCTGTGAATTTCAACAAATTAATAATTTATTTATTTTATAATAATACTGTAAACTACTTCGGGGTATATTGCAGAATAGTTAAATAAGGTGATAATTTGTACATTTTATTATAATAACGTTTTTAAGGCAGTCCAATGAAGACTAGCCAAAAACTAAACATAAACTTCACAAATACTAGGCCCAGAAACTCATACAATGTTTCTAGAAATAGTTCCGAAAGAAAATGTACGTGATTTTAGGCAATAATTTCAAGATAAAATAAATCAAAATTTTGTTGGTTTTCGAGACATTCACAGTTGATACAATAAAACTAAAGAAATAAAGTGTATTTTTGGCTTCTTTTGTTTATTGATCGTATAGCATAGCAATACGTAGCAATTCTTATTTAACTCCTTATTATGTAGTATAATTATGGTATTTTCTATTAATTTAGAATTTAAATACAATAAAATGAATGGGAAACATCGACTAAAGATACCACATACTTTCCCTAAGATCCAGCACAGGTTGTCCGTCTGGCAAACCGCATTCCTCTGCATAAGACTTGCTGTAGCCCAGAGTTAAAGGTTTCCTAGGATGTATGGATTCCGTGGTTATTCCATACAACTCATTGTTCTCTTCGTAAATCCACACGTTAGGCGTGCTTTCAGTAGCAAGTGGTAGGAGACACATCCAGTTCGATTTATCTGAAAAATTTGGATACATTTAAAAATTATATATACCCTATTTTGGAGTAGAAAAAACTGCTGAGGCGTACTATGAAATGAGAAGCTACTGAGTTCACACTGAGAGAAACGTTTGGGTGACTTACCTACACATAAAACTACAAGTCCGGACTTATATAATGATCCCCGTACGTTTAAGATGTTCCAAAATTGATCAGCATAGTTAAAATCTTTTTTTTTAACTATGTAGATATTTACCTCTATCAGATACATCAATGTAAGTGTAATAGTCATTATCTTGTTTCAATAAAAATACAGGCGTTTTAGTTGCCGCAGCCGTCGATATCAATTCGTCAGCTCTCAGGTACGATAAAGTCCGCTTTACACCTGGCAACAAGAAAATATACCAAAATTAAAATACAGACATGGCAGCATCCGTGGCGCAGTTGGTTAGACGAGAGGCCGCGGGTTCGTTTCCCGCACGAAGACAAATGTTTATAAGGCCCACAAAAGTATTTGTCTCTGGTCATGGTGTTTTTGAGACCAAAAAGTCTCCTGTAGTTTTTGATACCCTCGACATACGACTTAATTGATGCTAATGTGGGCCACGACTATGTATGTGTGTTGGGTGTATAAGGGTTTAAAAAAAGTGCAAACTGCAATATTCTTCACATAAATAGTCTATCATAGTATATTATCTTTCGTTAAGTAAATTACCACCGCTTCAAAACGTGTTATAGCTTGGAAGAAACTCCCATAACAACATCAACTTTTTTTTTCATTGTATCTTCTTGGTACTTGTCATTGCATTCATTATATATTTTGCAAAAGCGGGTCCATTACGCTATCTACCAGGATTTTGGGTATAAATCTGCCACATTTGCTCAAGAAAGTTCGGTGATACATATAAAAAACACATGACTTGCAATAAATCTATACATATAAATAAAATTGAAGCGTCTGTTTGTAAAGTGAAAATAAAAAAAAATGTCCAACTACATATCGTTATATACACGATACCTATAACGAAAATGACCTTAGAATTTTTTTGTCTGTCTTTCTGTCCGTCTGTCTGTCTGTCTGTCTGTCTGTGTGTTCCGGCTAATCTCTGAAATGGCTGGACCGATTTTGACGGAACTTTCACTGAAAGATAGCTATTTTTTGCGGGAGTAACATAGGCTACTTTAATTTTGAAAAACAAATTAGGGTTCCGCAGAAACAAATAAACCCTTAAATTTTGAGGTTGGTTTTTTAAATATGGTATTATGACACGCGGGTGGATGAGCTCATTATGTTTCTTTGATTTATTTGGTCTAAAAGTATTCTAAATATGTCAGGTAGCTGATATAGTAAGGAGTCACTTAGGTTACATTTATTTTAGAAAACTTCTTTTATTTTAGACAAATAAAGTTTTTGTTAAATTCCTCGCGGACGAAGTCGCGGGCACAGCTAGTATTTTCATAAATCTTATCAGAATAATACTGTCCAAAATTAAACATAATCTAGACGAATTTACGTAGCAATTTGATAAGGTAAATATGATTATATCTATTTTTATCAATCACTACCGATCGAGGAGCGACAATTCCGTTGGCAAAGATACCGACTGCAAGTAAAAAAATTGCGTGTTCTATCAATTACGTTTGAATTCCAACAACGAAGAAAAAAAAACAACAAACTTTTTTTCATATCTCCACAAGGATTTCTAAGGAATGGTAAATCTACCGATTGGGACAGAGTAGTACACTATAATAAGGCCTATTCTCAAAAGATTGACCATTTTTAATATTTAAATAAATTGTCACCAAACTGAAAGATTATCAAAATAATATCTCTTGTTCGTTATATCCGAAGTCCTTATTTAAGTGGTTATACAGTATAATACAAAATATTTATATTTACCTTGTACAGGCCCAAATCGTACATAAGGGGGTAATAGCCTTCGCGGCGTCACCACGCCTCGTCTGATCTGCAGAGCTGGCGGTAATACAGCCACTGCGCGTTCCGGTACGATTCTATCCGATATGTGAACTATAAACATAAATAATAATTGATTAAAAACTTAAAATATTACACACTCTGTTTAGAACTAGCAAAGATGTTTCTTTACATACATTAAAAGTCTTAATAAGCTGGTCAAGTGCGAGTCAGTTTAGCATACTGAAGGTTTCCATTCTATGCATTGATCCACACTATTATACAAATATCCTACGACCAGCCATAACTAAAATTAGTAGAGCCAAACTTAATAGTTATAATGCACTTTTGTAAAAATATGCCAGCACAACCATGGTTTACCACGTTTGTATAGAAAACTATTCTCTATCGGATCTTGATCCTAAAAAAATACGTCAAATTTAAAAAAGCATCAAAGTTGATATAGTTGGATCACTAAAGTGTGGCCATATGCAAATTTTACAATTAATGCCAGGATCAACTTTCGTTAGCCAGAGAATAATGTGATGCAACAGCTTTGCTGTTACATTTCATTGCCCAATCCAATCAAAGCCCAATGCCCATTTCTACCTCTCGTCTAGCGTCCTTTCTCTTTTCCATAAATAAGAGGGAATTTTGAGTATCTGAGCTATTGTGACTGATCAGACAATCTTGGGCAGCAATAGTTTCTTCCATCAGGTTAGCTCTTTGTTAATTTATTCTTTCTATACAATATATAAATAATAGTAATGGCTAGAACTTGTTAAAACTTACTGTAGTTGTGTTTTATTGGGTTATTGTCATTCATAGACAATGTACTTTGATTATTACATTTGTTTAACATAGAATGATTCTTTTCAGTCTTTAGAATGTTGTGGATATGTGTTGTAGATACTTCTGATGGAGCCACAAATTGAGTTGGTGTTGGTAGCAAACTATCTAAATCACTTTGCACAGGTTTCTCCAGTTTCAACTGTATATACTGCACTAAGTCATTTTGTGGTCCTGTGGAAGGTCAAATAGTTTTATTTCATTATTCAGTCAATATTTTAGAGAGAATATCTCATCTACACATTTATGAGTATTATTGCAACTTCAGTAGAATGAGACAGTTATAAAAAATTGCTAACAACATTTTCTTTTATATCAAAAATTAAATCTTGCAAAATAAAATTACTACAAAAGAACAAAAAAATGAGGAAATATTACATTTATTTAATATTATTAATAATCTATAAAATCCATGTAAAGAAAAACCTGCCGTAAAGTCCGTTGGAGTAACACAGTAACACAACAAAGGGGTAAGAACATAAGCTCCTATATTATGTTCTAAACCTTTATGTACTACTATTATGGTGTAAAGTGTTACCCCAGCGCACCTTACAAGATTGTTTATTTCATTATAAAAAACAATTGTAGAAATTGTCTACTATTAACACCAACACTAAATTTGCAACATGTAAATAAACTGAAGCTACATTCAGATGAAGCATTCTTACATATTCAATTATACCTGATTAATATAATAATATGGATGTTTAGGTAAGTTTATATTTATGAATAATAGAAAAATAATAACAAGCTTACTTAACACCGGCATTACTTCTATTTGATTGGGCTGTGAAAGTGCTGAGGTAACAAATTGTGTGACATTTTGTTTTGGTTCATATTCTTGATAATTCTGTAAAAGAGAAATCATTAAAACTTATGTATCAACAGCTATGAATAGCAGTAGTAGTACATCTATTTCTACCACCACCACCATTATCATCTAACACTGCAATTTCTATTTCTCCTATCAAACAGCGTTAGTTTCGGATTGAGTGGCTTGTAGCCAGAGTAACTACTGGACATACTGAGACTTCTTATGTCTCAGGATGGCGAGCACAGTGGATTACCAAGCATTGATTTGTAATTCAAGGTGTTGTTTGGTTTTGCTACTGTTTCTGAGCGGTAGTATCGCTTATCATCAGGCAAATGGCATGCTTGTCTCACTATTCAATGCAATAAAAAAAACATTAACTTAAAGAATTTAATCCATGTTGTAAATGCTTTTATTATTTATAAACTTGAAATTATTTTTTTTTTTTCTTTTTCTCTATGGCAATATATGTCGTTGTCGACAATTCTGCCAGTGTCAGATGTGCAGTGAGAACACGTGTGTGATATTTTTAACTGGCAGCAAACTACCTACTGAATTGTTAATATTGATTCGACAGTGAACTTTATGTATAAAATTATGGCAACGTAGTTAGTATACTGAAACAAACACAATCACTTGTAATGTATATACTTAATAAAATAAAACATTGTAATATAAATAGTTGTTAAAACATTGAATAACATAGTCAGGTATACCACAGTACAACAAAGACCGGATTTCAGTATCACAGTCTGATGGCGTTACATCTTATGAAGGTAATTATAGCTTCGAAGAGACGAGGGGAGGAGTGAGTTAAAAGACAAGGAAGGTTAATAGGGGCAGGAATGTTTAAAGATGTTAAGTGACTGTATAGATCAAATGGGGAGGAATTTCTAGGACAATTAAAGAATATATGCTCCAGACTACCCTCGTCCAGCCCACATTCGCATAGAGAAGAATCCCGAACCCGAATTTTGTTTAAAAATACAGGAGAAGAGCAGTGGCCTATACGAATTCTGGAAATTGTAGATATGACAGGTTTGGAAACGTTTTTAAAATTGAAGAACCAAGGTTTAGGTGCTATGGTCGGTTGTATGGCATAGTAATAACTGCCTTTTTGTTTTGCAGAATTGTTCCAGTGTTCCTGCCATGAAGACAGTAATGTCCTTTGAGGAAGGCTTAATAGGTCGTAGTTATGATGCACAAAATGCTTCAGATCTGATGATGTTGAACAAATTGCATTCTTAGCCAACCTATCTACATACTCATTACCCTCAATACCTGAGTGGCTCGGAATCCAAGTTAAATGCACTGTATAGCCCTTCCTTGAACAGGAGTATAGACATTTTTTAATTTGTAGAAGCAGTGAACTATGAAGTCTATCCTTGTAAGGGTTTTGGCAAAGTGCTTTAAGACAACTTAGCGAATCCGTGTATATAACGCCCTTATTGATATTATGGGATTCTATATAGCTACATGCTTCTAAGAGAGCAATGCATTCTCCTGTATAGACTGAAGATTCCTTGGGGCATTTAAATTGCAGGACAATTTTTGAATTTTGATAGTACACGGCAGCTCCTGTATATTCATCATAAGTAAACTTGGATGCATCAGTAAAAAATCTTTGGAAATCATGCCAGCGTTCTCCAACCAATGCATTGAAAATCCTATCAGCTGACACCATATCCTTGGAGAGGCCAATATCTAAGAAGATTTCAGGTCTAAAGTGGAGAATTTCGAACTCGCAGTTAAATAGTGGAAGTTTGTGTAGCTTTATTATTGGACCCTCTAGATTTTTAAAGGACCGATAGGATTGGAGATAAAGGGGAATTTCTTTATGGATCCAATAGGTAGATTCATTGCAAATTCGATCCAATTTTGAAATTTTACCATAGAGAGGATGGGAAGAATTGCCACAAATTCTACTCCAAAAGCGGGTGGCAAGACATTGTCTTCTCAAGGATAACGGCGGTTCCGAACATTCAACTTGCAACGCATTAATTGGAGAGGACTTCATGCAGCCAGATATAATTCGGAGGCATTTAGCTTGTAGCTGATCGAGTCTAGATAACGCTCCCTTGTTGCATGGAATCATAAGGAAAGTACCATAATCCATGATGCTTCGTACTAGAGCATTATAGGCCAATTTCATTGTGAAGGGGTGTGCACCCCACCAAACACCAGCTAGTACCTTCAGCATAGGAATTACCCGTTCACATTTTTTGATTAAATGGTTAATGTGGCTTACGCCAGTTAATTTGGAGTCCAAGTATACTCCCAAAAATTTTGCCTGAGAGACAATTGGTATAACATATCTATCTATGTCTATTTGTATCGGAGGAAGTTGTCGTTTTCGGGAGAATATGACCACAGAACTTTTCTGCGGTGAGAGGCACAGGCCATGTCTCAAAAGCCAGCGATTCAGAGATAGCAGGGAGAGGCAAAGGGATGATGCTGCATCATGGATTGAGTTGTTAATTACATATAAAGCCAGATCGTCGGCGTATTGAAGGATGTGGCAATTGTAGTTTAGGCAAGACCCAATATCCGCCGTATAAAGGTTATACAGAATTGGGCTCAGTACGGAGCCTTGAGGTAAACCCTTCCATGTTAATCTTTCATCGAATTGCTCACCAGGGACTCTTAGGGTCAATGATCTTGACGTGAGCATAAGGCATATACATTGAACCATCCTTGCCGGGAATCTCAGCTGTAGCATTTTCTGCCTGAGAGTGGGAAGGAGGACATTGTCGTATGCAGAAGATACGTCTAAAAAGGAAGCAACCACTGAGTCATTTCTGGAAAGGGCGAGTCGAATATCTGTAACTAACACTCCGACGCTGTCCATGGTACCGAGGCCTTTTCTAAATCCAAATTGAGAGTTTGGGAGCAAGTCTCTCGACTCCACAATCCACTCTAATCTGTTTTTGATTAAGTGTTCCATAATTTTAACCAAGACTGATGACAAAGCAATTGGTCTGAAGCTGCTAGGATCGCCCGGGTGCTTGCCTTGTTTTAAGATTGGGATAATAATTTGCAACTTCCAATACTTTGGTATTAGGCCATGATAATAAGAAAAATTTAATAATTCCAGAAAGTATATTTTTGCTCCTATGCCAGAATGAACTATAAAAGAGTAAGGCAGTCCATCAGCACCCGGAGCAGAGTCCCGAACACTACTGAGGACCAAATCAAGTTCTGCCATTGTAAATGGGTTATCATGTGGGTCTTCAGATGTAAATACGGGGGGAATGTAAGCTTCTTGTAAGGTAGGTACATAAGGGGGAGCTATTTTATCAAAAAACAGATTGGCGGTCTCCCGGGAAATAGTAGAGGCAAGTGGAGAAGAGCAACCAGATCTGAATTTATTTATTCTTTTCCAAACTACTGTATGGGGTGTAGAGGGTGACAGCGTGTTGCAAAAATTCGCCCAACCAGTGCGTTTTTTTCTCCGTAACAGTCTTTTAGTTTTTGAATATATCTGCTTGTAGATCAACAAATTTTGGGTGCTCATATCACTGCTGTATTTCCTCTCTGCATTGTTACGCTCTTTGATAGCCGAGGTGCATTCCCGATCCCACCATGGTGGGGATGGGATTTTGAGCCTGTCACTGTTTTTGATTGGGAAACAGGAATCAGCGCAGGAGTTTATGGCTTGTATGAATTGCTCCCAACAAGTATTCACGTGAGAGTTATTAGTGTTATCAAAATTTGAGTCATTTATTTTAGGTAATGTAGTGATCTTATGCTCTAAAAGTGATGCGAATTTAGACCAATCTGGGTCTGATAAATTATATTTTAATAACGGGGGGTATGTTTTTTCCAAGTACGTTCGATGAGCAAAAGAGATGATTATGGGGTAGTGATCACTTCCATGAGTCAGATCTGTGCATTGCCAACAGGCAGATGCTGCAATATCTGGGGAGCAAATAGAAAGATCGACGCAGCTTTTTCTTTGTCCGGGTAAGACTCGGCGAGTGGAACTACCATTATTTAGAATACAAAGATTTAGGTCGTCTAGAATTTCTACCAAGCCTGTTCCGAAGGGGTCGCAGTGGTCGGAGCCCCATCTGTAATGATGACAATTGAAGTCACCCATAATCAATAAAGGTCTACTTAAATTTTCAAACGTTGTTTTGATTATGGGCAGAAAGTCACGATCGGGATGGGCGATATAAATAGAGACCACGGTAATGCCGTCTGCTCTGCCCGCTACTATGTTTATATCTCTTATAAAGGAAGGTAAGGGGGATGTTACAAAAGGGAGTCGGTTATTAGTTAGGAGGGCAGAACCTCCGTAGCCATCAGATCTGTCGCATCTATAAATGTTGTACTGTGGTACTCGGAAACTAAGACTTGGATGCAACCAAGTCTCAGCCATAGCACAAGCCAATGGTTTAAATTTGTTGAGTAGAAATATCAGGTCGTGCTTCTTATGTTGCACGCTCCTCACATTCCACTGGAGAAATATTAGGGGGGGAGCCATTTTTATAATTAAGTAAGGTTGTTAAAAGTTCATGGGCAATGTTGGACGGTTGTTTGGATGATGATGGATGGTTATGATATTGGGAAGAATTTGCTGATAGGAGTAAGGTCAAGATTTGGGTAATGAGGTCAATTGTGGTAGGGTCTAGGGATGTATTGAGTGCACATCCATTATGCTGTGAAGATTTTGGAGGGTTAACAATAGTGCGATGAGCTACTTTATCATATGCTGGGGATAAGGGAGTATGAGTCTTAGGTGGACGGGAAACTGTTTTACGGTGGGAGACGGGAGCTTGGACTTGGGTAGATTTGAGGGTTTCCGCATAACTACGTGATGGCGATGAAACGGGGGTCATTTTGCTAGCTTCGGCGTACGATATGCTTTTCTCCGCCATGATAATTTTGATGGATCTCTGTCTACTATACTCTGGGCATGCTTTGCTATTTGCAAAGTGCTCACCAGAGCACAACACACAGAAAGCATCACTCTCCGTAACATCGCAACCACTTCCAGGGTGGTCTTGTCCACACTTAATGCAGCGTGGCCTGGACCTGCACATATCTTCTACATGGCCGAATCTGCAGCATTTTCGACATTGAATTGTGGGGTATATATATCGTTCAACTGGGAGGGACGTATAACAGCAGTAGACTCTTTTGGGAAGAACTTGCCCATCGAATGTAAGAACGCAGGTCTCAGTGTGTTTCCACTCCGAAACCCCGTCCTTGGTAATTTTCCTACTAATGCGTCTAATTTTAAGGATACGGCCGCATCCTGGTGGAACGGTTATATACTTTTTTGGTGTTTCTTCATCCATGTCGGTTGGGACTCCAGAAACCACTCCCATTCTGGTTACATTGAATGTCGGAATGGAGGCATTGTATTTATGTTTAGCTAATATTGTATTTGTTAGAAATGAGTTCGCATCTTGAGGAGAAGCAAACTCCACGGAGACACGATTTCTCCCTATTCTCTTCACGCCATCTTTTACAATATTGTGTATGTTTTGATTGTAGAGAAATAATCCAAAAGTTACTGGGTGAAGAAAGGTGCCAGAATTAGGTTGGGATTCGATTCGAGACACATGTACCAGAAAGGGAGCCCTATCTTCAGCATTATACCTGGACCTTCCGATATAGCCTTTGGACTGCTTCGATGGACGAATATCTGTCTGTTTGTCATCACCTGCCGGTCGTTTATTCGAAACGTTTGCATGAGAAGCAGAGTTATCATTTTCTAGTATACTAGTCGCGACTTCTGCAATTTGCGAAAGGGGACTTAGGTTGTTAGGGTAAGAAGGAGGGGCAGATGACGATGGGGATAGCGACATATTAATGTCGGGAGGGTCAGGAGGTTTGTTTCGTTCGTAGTTCATTGTGAAAATAAACTTACCAACTTGTAGACAAACAATAAAAACAAACACTTAGACAAAAGTACACACACAACACTTAGTTATAAATATCGTATATAATATATAAAACAAAACAAATAATTAAAACAATAATTCACAGTCGTGACCGATTTAACAAAAAATAAAAATAATCAATTTGAGATAAGGAAAAATAAATTCAAGACACACGTGTTACTCATAGACACACTGTGGCGAGAAAAAACTGAAATTATTTTTCTGCACTACTGGTAACAAAAACAAACATAGTCATGATAAATAAAAGTTAAGTATGTGAAACAAATGTGTGGTGGTTGAAATCTGTTTTTTGATTTATAATTATAAAGAGAGGATTTCCATAATCCATAAATACAATTAAAAGATACTCACTGTTTCTAAGAATCGTAGAGGTACTGCTGTTTCTGTAGACACTGTTCCAATAGTTTGATCCATTTGAAGGAGGTAAATTTCGCGGCAATTTTGGGCAGGGAATATTGTATCCTGAAGATCTACACAAATGTTGTCAATTATTACGGAAAATGAATCAAAAGATATGGAATAGAATTTTATGAATGAGCTGAAAATTTAAATCTTTACTTTAAATAATTATCAGATTAGACGGTACGTTATATTTTGGTAAAGGAGTTAAAACAATTAGTAGACAACAATTAATGAGTGTGTTAGGGTAAGGTAAAAGCACCAATAGAAGACAATTTAAGGATAAATCAAACTTAATTCTCAAAATTCCAAAATGTTTTTCAAAAATTTAAAGTTACATTTTCTTTTACTGTTAGAGCAACATTTGGAATGTAACTATTTCATAATAATAAAATTAAGATTGCTTTATTTTATATAAAAAAAATATATTTTCTTAGGATTGCCGTAGTCACTAATAGATGACAGTATAAAAAAATCGGATGCCCCAATAATAGACATCAATTGGCACCAATAATAGACATGACTACAACATCATTTTAATATTATGTGTTATCAAAAAATTATAATTTAAAATCAAACCGAGCACAGATTGTGCTTTGGAATTAATTAAGTAACAATATATATATATATATATATATAATATCTTCTTCTTTCTTTCAAGGACTTAAAAATTACATTATCATCAGGTGTGATCTTATTTTCTTCATGGTAATTTTCTTCACCTGTATATAAATTTATTATTATTAGTCCTATATCAATTTCTAATTAATTATCTTTCTTATTGATTTTCTTTTTCCCATCTCATCATTCTTAGTTGATCTTAATTCATCTCATCATTTTTAATTGCTCGAACCGTAATCTGAAATTAATGTATACTAGTAGTGGACATCTAGTAGACTCTAATAGTTGACACTGTCTTCTTTTAATTAGCCTAGTGTACAACAATCGAAACTCAGATATGAATATTGTGTTCACAACATAAATAAATAAAATAAACTACCAAGTTCACACATGTCATCTTTTAGATTTTGATCAATTTCTGGAACTAATAGTAGACACCACTAAAAATTTATACAAAAACAAGCCAAAATAACAAGGAAATGGTCCAAATAAATCAATAATGTAATATCCATATAATACCGAAACCCGATATAGCCAAAAGTCATATAATATAAGACAAAATCATACCGTTTGAAAATCAGTTCCTTAAGAAAAACGCTAAGAATTACGCGCATAATGGCGCGAAATCACACTGTTTGTGGTCAATTAACAAAAAAATTGAAATTTACTTCTGACAGTGCAAAAAAGCTTTTGAGCATGTCTCATAAATGGTACGAGGTGGCTTTAAAATTAGGAGCAATGTCATTAAAATATTTAGTTTTCTTATTAGAAAATATTTTTTCGATAGTGTCATCTATTGGTTCAGTGTCGGGCATTGGTGCTTTTACCTTAATATTAATGTATATTTATATGTATAAAGTTCTTGTTACAAACAATTAAGATTGACATAACTATTGGTTAAATAATTCGTTACATGAACAATGTACTAATGTGGGTTTAATAAAATCTTGAATACTTACTCATTTTTATTGTATTTAGTTAGGCCAGCCGTTAGATGTTATTGGGAATGATTAATTGCAATGGACAAATAAACAAGAACTTGATATACCTTTATTATATCAAGTAATTAACTGAGAATAAACATTGTTTGTATTAAATTTTCTTACAAAATAAACTGAAAATATCCAAATTCCAAACCAAACACTGCCAAACACAATTTGATTGACAGATGACAATGACATTAGTTTTGTTTTTATGGAAAGGCAAAGGACATAATCATACAGCCTACGCAGATAGAGCCACGTAACTTTGTCGTGTTCGCCAAGAGGTAGAACCACACTATAGTCAGTCAACACTCAGCATGATTGGGCAGGCCCGTCCGGGGCGGTCCCGCTGTCTCACAGGAGATCGACCTTAAACGACAACGAATTTGTTGTCGCGTTTCATTCGGTGATTGAGATTGCCGGATGCCTAATACCTTCCCTATTCCCATCCTTGTTCTTTTCCGCTCTTGTTCTAATCTAGTGGGTAAGCAACGTATCCACGATCCAAGCATTGCGAATGTTCATGGGTGGCAGTCATCACTTACCATCAGCTGACCTGTTTGCTCTTTTGCCGGAACTAAGCTGTAAGAAGACGTGTGGCACTCGGAGACTGCCGCGGTAAAGCTATTGCATAGCATTTTTTATCAACTTATGTAATTATAATTATTAATTTATTATATTTATGCAGTATTTTTTTCCTTTGTTTTTCTTTGGTATTAATTTTACAGATATTCACTGTTGTACGTGCGAGCTTCGTAGAACCGTACCATGAAGTAAATCACAGAGTACTTTGTTATATAGGAATAGAGGCTTAACTCGAGGGGTTCGGGGGGAAAGCGCTTAGTGGCACCGTCTGGTTTTTTAAACATGCAACTATTCTGTTATGTATATAATTAGATGTATGCACTTACATTACCTACAATTTCTACTATAAGGTTCCTTTTTTAATACACTTAGTACTAATTAATAGTAGGTACTAAACGTAAATGCATTAATTAAGGAATTAAAACCACAATAAAACTCACAATATTCTAATCAAGACCATTTATTTTAAGTACAGAATTACAAAATACAATAGAGAACAAAAACAGAACACCAATAACATGTTTACACAGTTACAAACACAAAATATAGAGCACTTCACACACAGCACATTGAATTAATTACCAGAACTAGAAATAGGCTGAATATGAATTAATTAACAAGAACAACCGGAAAAAATGACGCCATGACGCCGCGCCGCCATTGACTGTTTGATAACTTCACAGACTAATAAGAAAAGATTCGCATATTTCGTATACGCCATCTGGCGACATCTATGTTTTTATGCTAGAAGCACGTAAAATACGCCTAAATTAAAAAGACATTATAAGACGGAACTGTTTCTATATTACAATGGGCTTTTAATTTGGTATCATTATTACCCCCACCATTCCATGGTAAAATGTTCTAAGTTTGAACAGCCTGAAGTAAATACAAAGAGGAGGTGCCCTAACGCCGAAACTCTAAGCAGGCATGAGTCACCAGATTGCGGGGCGAAGAGGGGGATTGCGCATGCGCAGTAACGCCGATACAACCAATGCCACCTGGAGGCGAGTTGCTGAACTAAAGAGACAAGCGTGATATTTCAAAAAGTCATTAAAAGATCTGCTATTCATCAATAGATGGCAAAACTAAATAGCGAAAGAGTAAGATTACAATAAATCACGCAATTGCTTTGCAATTCGCATTTAAAAGTACTGGCACATATTTGAATCAAAATAAAAAATACAAATATTAAATTTAAATTTCGGTCGGAGTGGGGGGTGTTAGGTTATTTTCGTTACGGAATTTCTGGATTTGGTCTCCACGCTCAAGGCCCGCGATAGAAGCTATGCAATAGCTTAAAAAATGCAATTCGAAAGATACATTTACACCTATGAACTGCACTTACTTCACTGCAAGTGCATATTAATAGCTTATTGACCATGATCCAAGATTGTAATTGTACTAGGAGGTGGCCCTATCGCCATGCGGCGCCGAGTCGAGGCTGTGACCAAATACCAATGTATGGGTAGGTACTACTAAGAGATTCAGTAACTTGAAAAACTCGAACAAATAGCACACGAATTGAATTTGAAATCCTGAATTGAATTAGAATTTGAACCTATGACTTCACCGCTTCACTACTCAAACATGTAGCTACTTTACCAAAAAAGTGCCCCATGGACTTTTGCCAGGTCACAGTAAAGCATCTGCTTAGTGTTTACCCTGAGAATACCATAAAACCTATCTAATGCCAACATTATATTGTCCAAAATAAAATAAATAATGGTTGCCTGTAAAGTCGGTTTTACGGGCGAAGATTTTACGTGACAACGTCTTTTTCTCGGTAGAATATTTATTGATATGAATATAATTAAATTAATCACTCAACTATAATTAGATCATAGTTGAGTGGGAGAGAGACGCAAGGCATTCGGCGGGCCTCTCTCTCGTTCGGTGACTCATCGTAACGTTACCGGGCGTTACACTTTTTCATAAGTGACTCCCAGCCGCAACCTAATTTAAGACGTTGTCACGTCAAAATAGGAATAGGCGCGGTGAGTGTAGCTAATCGGCATGTGTTGGTTCTCTAGAAACTCTCAGTGCTGAATAAGGAAGTACTTATATGGTTCATTCATTTTTTTATTGCTATGAATGGCAAGAATAGCATGCCATTCGATCGAAAGCGATACGACTTCTCATAAACAGTAGCAAAACCAAACCGCAAATCGAATTACAAAACAATGCTTGGGATTTCACTGCGCTCGCCATCCTGAGACATAAGATGTCAAGTCTCAATATATTCAGTCGTTACTCTGGATACATTGTCCTTCAAACCGAAACATAACAGTACATTTACACTGCTGTTTGGCGGGAGAAATAGACATTGCAGGCAGGCATACTCAGGCGGCCTCTCACAAATGAGAGACCTACCAACAGTACATAATGTTATTTGATATTATTATGGACCTATGTTGTATATAGTTAAGTGCAGAGGGTAGGCACCGACGAGAGATAACATTACCTAAATAGATCTTTCCTAACCTAACCTTCACTGCTTTCAAGCATTGAATGAATGACAAGAAATATCCTGTTTATCCCGAATAGGTAATAAAAAATAGCTCAATGGTTATGCAGGCCTTTTTTAGAAGCGAGATAAATTTTACGAGGCCTTCGAGAAGCGTTAAAATAAATAAAGTAAGAAGAAAGAAAAAAAAAACTAAATACATTTTTGTTCATCCCGAATATCTCGATTTTTGAGTGCAATATTATATGGCCCGCAAGGCTTAAGCGGTTGCCTACTGCTCGTAATCTACATATGTGTTTTAGCGCAATGTACAAGTGTGATATAGGTAATTAAAGATATGATAAGATATTATAGTCCGATATAATCCGGTCATCGTCATATAATTATTTTTGATACGAATAACCTGCGTGATATAATGTCCAGTAAAATCTGGTTTTAAGACGTCATCGATACATTAATTGAATAACAGCCGTTCTCCATATCCTATCTATCTTTAACAAGGGGTTAAAATAGCTACCATAATTGTCGGTACAATAGGCATGACGAATTATTTTAAAATCATGTTCTATATAATATTATAATATGGATACACATTTATTATATACGAAATAATCTATATTACAAGAATTAACAAAGGTTTAACATAGTTTTAAGCCATTTTTCTAATCATCTTTCAATAGTGCTCAGAAAAAGCTAGTACCTAGGTATCATGGCGTCCGTTATAACGTTACCACTAGGTAAACATGTAATTGTATCTATGCGCAGCGAAGAAAGTTAACGAAACAAAACATATTTCGTTTCATAAAAATGAATTCCAATTCAATTCAATTCCGGATTAAAACTAAAACATCGGTTTAAGCCCTTCTAATATGTGTTTCCCCCTAACATCGTTAAATATTTGATATTTTGATACTGTCGTCTCGCCTATTCTACGCTTCATTAAACAGACAAATATATTTACCTAATCTAGCTATCTATAAATATATGCACCAGCTCTATACCTCTCTATCTTTGTTAATTGAAACATAAATGGCATCGAAATATCTTATGAAATCCCTTGTTGAAGATAGGTGGAATATAGAAAACGGCTGTTTACTGTAACGGCTGTAGGCTTTGTCTACGATTGTCGTCAGTTGATAGTCAAATAGTTATGCGATCTGCTATTATACTTCCGGATACAGAAAATCTCTTTATCTAGTTCAATTAAAATAATATAAATCATGTAAATAATAAAAATTACAATATTTCTATAATTCTTCAATAATAGCGCTGTCTCAATTTTTAAGTCATTGTAACAATAGTGGTTATGTTAAAATATCAAACATCAAGCCACCGATATCATACCGGAAATAGTAAATAAAACCTATGCTTTGTAATTACATAATTTATTATCTAATAAATTATCACAATAGTTAAAACATTAATTAATGCTTAATATGATGTTGAGATACTTACTTAGTGGATATATTTGAAAGGCTTCAATTTGCCAGTGAATCGGCTGTGGTGGCGATCCAGTTAGAGTAATGAGACACGCGGGCGTAGACGCCAGGGTAGAGAGGATCGTAGCAACTGTAGCCGAATGAAACTATACCGATGGCAATATCCCCTTGATGAATAAGGGGACCACCAGAATCTCCCTGGCAGGCAATTCTTCCACCGAGTCCGGCGCAAAGCATACCCTCCGTGATGTCTGGCCACGCCTCATGCCCAGGCTGTGTCTTCAAGTACGCGTACCTTTCAGCGCAGAGCTGTTGGTTGATTATGGGGATGTCGACGTGAAGTAATATTTCGGAGGGAGCGCGAGTGAACTGGAATATAAAAAATACAGTATGAATTAAATGAAATATAAGGGTTCCTCCCATAGGTTGAGTTGATTTTAGCCTTACTGATCTCTCATATTTGAGAGGCCACATGGATTGGTAGCACCGTAATGTCTATTTCTCCTGCCAAGCAGTTCCAGTGTAAAATGTAAATGCACTGTTATGTTCCGATTTGAAGGATATTGTAGCCAAAGAAACTATTACACATATTAAGACTAAACATCTTATGACAGAATGGCGAGCGCCATTTGCCTTTGCCATTGCCATTGCTTTGTAATTCATGGTAAAAAAAGCTTTCGCTGTGAATAATTAGACCGGCACAAATAATACAGAGATAGGCAAAACAGGTACACACACAATATAATTTGAAGTCCCTGCATATTTATGGCCATTTTTTATCAGAACCATGCGCGCTGACATATGTTTAAAGCATTGGCTCGATGGTCGCAATCATCAAGTTCAGTAAATTTTCCGAGCCAGAATAAAAAAAAAAACCTAAAAGTGATTTAAACTAATATTTATTTTGTTGCAGCTTTCTAGTCAATATTGAATTGTGTTTTTTACGAAGTAATAAGTATGATTTATACTGACCATGTTAGCTCCCCATCCGGCAACATATACCATAGTGCCGTCAGGCACGTTATAGTTGGTGCCTGCGATGCGAGCAGCATTGATTGTAGTAGAATACACAGCAGGGGTCGAAAGACGAAGCAGCGCCACGTCATTGGTTAAGAAATCATACTCAGGATGGAAGACTATTCGTTGTACATTGTGTAGCATACCGCCGCTTGAAGACATGCGAGATCCAAGACGCACACGCCAGAATAAAGGGGCTGTTTCATGTCTGTAATAAACAAAAAGAATACAGTATTTCAAATTCAAAAGCATTTCAAAGTTTTAGGAATTGTATTAGGGATTGTAATTGATATCTGGAATACAAATATAAAAGCTATGACTTTAACACCTTTTGTATCTTCCTAATCACCTGCCTGTGTATTCAATGGTGACGCTACGAAAAGGCGGCTTTGAATAACCCATGTCAAAGGTCCTTGCAGTTCAAAAGGCGTCGTGTGCTGTTTGGGCCAGACAAAAATGGTCCATTTTTTCACCCGAGGTTTACTAAAGGTATATCGCGCTAATCAAATTGGAATATTGCGTGGCCACTGCTTGCATATTGCTTCAATTCTTAATTAGGTAACAGTGTGATAATTTTATACCTGAAACAGTGTCCAGCTGACAATACGACGAATCTGGTGATGATGGTTCCTCCGCAGGTATGGTACCACCACATTTCATCGAACAACCGTTGTACATTTGCCATGAACGGGTATTGTTCCATGGTGGCCTGGCTGCCGCCGATGACGCGCGTATTAGCTGGCTCCGCTTTATAGAAACACATATTTGCCTTTCAATATTTTTAAGCCAAGAAGAGAAAAAATATATTACTAAGTATCTAGACGCTTTTTGTGAATACGAAGCATAGCATTAGTACAGTGAAAAAGCTAATTTCGATTGGGGGCCCGACATAGTAATATCATGAGTTCGCAACATGGTAGCACCACCTTGCGCAATAATGAATTATTATGTATTAGATTAGAATTGAAAAGATTGATGAAAAAGGAGGAAAACAATATAAGTTTTAGTTTCCTTCCAATCTTGTCATTTTTATTTGAGTCTTCGATCTAATATTTTATTTGATCAAAGATTTGGGTCGGCATTTCTACGTGATAAGAAAAATGAATGGCTTACCAAAAGCGGAGCCTATTAAAGCTAATAAAAATAGCAGAATCATTATTCCTTTAGTAGCTGCGCGGCGCGGCGTTTCAAGTTAAAATGTGATTAATTAATTAATGTTTAATTATTTATATACCTAGACGTAATCAATATCATTGATATTAAATACTAACAGTGCGGTCCGGCCTCGACCGGGAGCAGATATTTTTTATGACACCGACGTGGAGTAGTGTGGACAAGAACAATTTTATATCCAGAAATACATTTGTGCATTAAAACATAAATCATGCCTAATAAAATTTCAAAGTGCACAATATTTAGACAGCCTCTGTGGCGCAGTTGGTTTGACGCCGCCTGTGAAACGAGAGGTCGCACAAATATTTCTTCCGGGTCTGGGTGTTTGTGAGACCGAAAAGTCTTCCGTAGTTCCTAATACCCACGACACAAGACTCGATCTTAGTGTGGGGTGAGGACTATGTATGTGACTGTTGGTTATTTATTTATTTACTTCGAATTTAATTAACATATTGTATGATTTGTTTGTTAGTTGGCACATGTAGATAATGTATGTACCAGTCTTGAAAATGGTAAAAAAATAATTTTTAGTTTGATTCAGTTGTTCGGAAAATCACGCGTTACATACACACTTACAAATCTGACCTTATTAAAATATTAATGTAGATAAGATACGTGTGTTACGTGAGTGTTGCCTATCAATTTCATTGTGTTTTCCAAAAATAAACTCAGCGATGCTTATTAATTCTCAAGCCATTTACTTGCACTGAAAATTTAAAATTATTTTAAACTTTTCAAATATTGTTTTAGATTACGTACCTCAATACGTATTTTCGTTATGTGTTTAAATTTATTGTGATAATATATGTGATTTTGTATGTAGTTATAGCACTACTTGTAGAATCACACACAGAACGGTCACCCATAGATTGGTTATAGGGTTCACCCATGGTTCACCAGACTCTCGTCCAATAGCTTTCAGTATCATTGAAGATTCGTCTGTGTGTTCTTTATATGAAATATGAAGGAAAGAAGGATTGTTAAAAAGGAGGTCAAGATAAACAATTTCCTGGGGCGAGTGTAATGCCGGTAATATCGACGCATTGAGATATAATTAAGACTACATTGTGCGTGCCGTGTTATGTGCGACATTACAAAGTGACTATTGCTTTGACATTCCCTTAGTTAAAAGTTGAACAAAAGTAGGTAATTTAAAGGCTGTCACTTTTACAAGAAATACGAAAATGCGCTGTGTGAACATGATGGACTGAATACTAACCTAATCTTACCCCCTGCAATCATAAAGGAGAACAGACGGTCCATAGGTACACGAAGTGCTTTGCTAAAGATATGCATATGCATTTCCTGATAATTTATTAAGAGCATTTTGGAGAAAGTAGGTGGAGTTTTTCGTCATGAAAGCGCTGCTTATCGTTTAACTACACCATCTATGCCATTAATAAATAAAATAAATAAAAAAACAATTTATTGCTTCAATTAAATTACAATATGAATTACATAACTAATAATAATGCCAGTAGAGCAAAAGGAAGTGAGTCAGCTTATGCCGATCGGCAACACAGTACCGAGCAGCGCTGATTTTCAGTCACCAGTCAGTCAGTAATAATTTGCTATTTGTTTGTCGCCTTGTGTAGCGAGTGACTTGGTTATTTTGTTATTCATATCCAAAAGACAAGCCGAAAACAAGGTGAAATGGCGAAGGAGAAGGTCCGTGTCCAGCAGTTAACAATAGTATAGGTTGATGATGATAATATTGAAAAGCGCTTTGTCGCTAATGCGATTCTGTCACCCAGGATAATCGTAAAACCAATTTCTTTTAGTGTATCTGAAAGTAAGTGCGGTGAGGTAACAAGCAATTTAAGAAATGCGGCATTTACTATGAATATGATACTGTTTGGGCGAATACAAATCACAATCTTTGAGATTTGTGTAAAGGATTTGTGAATAAATAATGCAGGATACAGTAAAATCTTGTACGCACAAATAAAATTTACTACGTGCTGGGGGTATTATGATTGATACTATTTGTATTCAAGTTGCACTGCAATTACGTAGTGATAACATAGGCTATTTAATCGTGCAATAAAACACCTGTTCTAAAAACCGATTAAAACAAAATGAATACATTTGCTATAGTTAATTGACGCACTTAATTTATCAAAAATGAATTTCTAGACTTCAAAAATTAAAGTACTTGTGTATGTAATAATAATATTAACCAACCAGCAATAGGCCAATAGTGAACTATGACCTAACCCCTTTCAATCGAAGTCTCAGTTGTAGAGGAGTAATATGCGAAAATACTAAACGAAATTGGATGCGATTAATTCACAGATCCATTGTTTTTTTAATTAATAACATTAAAAACAAATTTTTATATGCAGAAAAAAGTAAATCAGCATTAAATTATGCATGTTGAATTCCTCTGCTAAGTTCAAAACTGTATTACGGGAGTCAAAGGTTTCAGGTTTTACTATTATAGTGAGTAAAGTCTGTTCAATCGAGTTATTTCTAGGCATGGTGTTATTTTTAACTAGATAATTTATATCCCACGATATAAATTAAGTAAATAAAATACATACATATGTTTTTTGTTGTGGCCTGTTGGTAAACGGACCAGATGCGGCTGCCAACATGTTCACGGTGGTCGCGGGTTCAAATCTCACACCTCTCACTTTTCGGAGTCATGTGAGTATTGATAGTCAATCACCACGCACTAAAAACGGTGAAGGAAAACATCGTGAGGAAACCTGCATACCATAGCGATTTTAAAGAGTTTCTATGGTATGTAAGTCCGCCAACCCGCACTAGGCCAGCGTGGTGGACTATATGGCCTAACCACTCTCAATCGTACTCTCGATTGTAGAGTAGGCCCGTGCCCCGCAGTAGGACGTATATGGGCTGATACAGATACAGATATAGATGTTTTTTATATTTTTGTCAAAATAATAAGTTGCACTGGCTGTGGCTGCTGGTGCTGGCTGCAAGTTGCGTAGTATGCAGACATAGGTCACGAGTGTTTCGTTTAATATTTAGACCATAGACACTATGTAAGTAAACATAAAAAAAAAAAACGAAAAGACGAAAATTATTCATTTTTTTAAACATCATCTTGTTTGGATGAGTAAACATGTAGTTTTTGATAAAATAATCATTCCAACTCTTATATACCATTGTGTATATAAAATAAGCGTGCACATTATTTTATGAGGTATTTATTTACTATCCAAATACTACGATAGTTATACAGGGTTATTTGTAAAACATTAACATTATAGCTAACATCATAAACAACCACATTGGTTCTATTGGCTTAGTTTTCCGTCCCAATATTCATTTTATTTGTATTGTATGGGATCACACACGGAAACTTTTCACTCTACCGTGGGATCACACAACGAGGTTAAGTTTGCACATTGGTTCCTTGTATAGTTCGAAACGGTGGATGATGATGATTATTATTGAGAATTATTGCAATACTTCAATATTACCTATATTCGCTCTAAGATGTTTTAAAGATTACAACTTTCGATCAGTGGTCATCAGAACATAAACAACCCATTGACGTAAGTTTTTAAATCAATGAAATAACCTTAATTTTTCCTTAAAATAAAACCAATCTTAAGACCACTTATCATTGAAGATCGAGATTATGAATAAATAATTCCATGCACTGTTGGTCAGCACTGATAATAATATTCGCTAGCATTATGAATAAAATTATCAATATTGACAAAAGGACGTAAGTGCATGTTACGTAATCGTTAGCGTCATTGGTTTTCATTGAACAATATTTTTCCATTAAATGTTCTCTAGTATGAATGATTATATGTAGAAGCTACAGTAATAATGGATTTTGATATCTCACGCTCACGCTTTGTCGAGCTTGTTCTTTTTAACCACAAGAGGACCGCAGTTGAATATAGAACTAATAATGCCATAAAATATAATCGACTTATTTTGTTTTTATTCTGTATTAATTTAATTTTATTTATAAACTTCTCTTGTTTTAGAGTTCCGTACCTAAAAGGTAAAAATGGGACCCTATTACTAAGTATCCACTTTGTGTCTGTCTATCTGTCTGTCACCAGGCTGTATCTCATAAACCATGATAGCTAGAAAGCTGAAATGTTCACAAATTATGTATTTCCGTTGCCGCTATAAGGGGCCATTCAAGTATTACGTAAGCAGATTTATTACAATAATATACCCCCACCCCACCCCCCTTGTCAGCAAAAGTAAGCAAAGCTCTTACCCCCTCCCCCCATGCTTACGTAAACATTTTTGAATTCTTAATATATTTAATTTTTTAATGACTAATGAAAAAAATTGTCGCATTTATTTTTTGCCAAATTTTTTGTTGCTTTGTCCGTAATCAATAAAACTACCACCCGGCTTCGTTTTCGGTAGCAGTCTTAATATACCCTGTATATAACCTATATTTTATATCTTCTACTTTTCATAACATCCCTATGTTTCTTCTGGGCAACTGCGTTTTGAATCTTCTCGTTTAAAGATAGTTTTGATGACGTAATCATCTTCTGGACCCCCCCTACCCCCCATGTCATCCAAAATAAGCAAAGCAAAGACCCCCCCGTCCCCATATGGTGCTTACGTAATACTTAAACGGCCCCTAACAACAAATAATAAAATTTAAAAAATGATAATATTAAGAGGTCCCCATACAATAAACGTGTTTTTTTCTTATTTCTTTGCTCAATATTAATAATGGTAACAGTTGGACGCTTAAAATTCACAGAATATTTAGTTGTATGTTACCTTTCAAAATAAAGTAAATATTAAGTGGGGCTCCCATACCACAATCGTAATTTTTAAGCAATTTTTAACTCGATCTTAATAAAGAGGAAAAAACGTGATTTTAGGGTTTTTATAGATGATGGTACAGAACCCATCGTGCGCGAGTCGGACTTGCATTTGGCCGATTTTTTCTTATTTTTGGCATTTGGCAACAATGTAACTTATAAGTGTGCGTAAAACACGCAATTCTATATGTAAAACAACTCTATGTAATTGGTATTGGGAGGCGGTATGGATGAAAGGGGATGTGTTGAGCCTTGTGGTGACTACTAAGTTTTTGGGAATCACATTGGAACCTAAATTTCGATGGGGTCCCCACATAACTTTATCTATATCAGCCCATATACGTCCTACTGCAGGGCACGGGGTTACTCTATAATAGAGAGTACGATTGAGAGTGGTTAGGCCATATAGTCTACCACGTTGGCCCAGTCCGGGTTGGCGGACTTACATACCATAGAAATTCTTATAAACCGCTATGGTATGCAGGTTTCCTCACGATCTTTTCCTTTACCGTTTTAGTGCGTAGTGATTGACTATCAATACACACATGACTCCGAAAAGTCAGAGGTGTGACAGGGGAATTGAAACTGGAGGCCGATGGCTGGCACATGCGTCATACCCTACTCGTGAACGGGTGCTGCTTGTGTAGACTAGTCTGCTCAATTTGCTTATAACGATCATATTAAATTACTTTGTCTTTTTTTGGCTTTTATTGCTTTTGCTGAACAGCGTATACCGATTCCGCGGCCTGGGCGACCTCACTTAATAATGTATGACATTTTATGGATTCAATAAATATTTTCATTTCATTCATTTCGAAATCCTAATTGAAAAATAACTCTAAAATATAGTTTGAATTCCGTTTAAAAAATAATTTTGCCGTTTAAGAGAATATTTTGTGAATCACTTGTTATTTGCGCTATAGTGTTATATGTGCTATAGTGTGTATTCTAACGGAAAACTTTTTCCTTCTCTTCTAACTTTGCGTGCCGTGCAGGGCCCACGATTATGTACTCTTTAAATTTGTAAAATCTATTGAACAATTGTGGAGAATAATAAAAAAATAAAATAAAATAAAGGAGTTCTGGTATTTTATATGCAGCTAATTGTTATGTTTTAAGATAGTTTGTACAGTTTACACATTCAAATAACTGCATCGGATAATACATAACTGTTTTAATTGTTACTCCGGCCTCCCCGACCTACATTATAATAATATATTGCATTATCTGTTATTTATGACACTTAAATTTATCTTCTTTAAATTAAGATATGTAATATAACAAGTAATACCTTAATATTTTTATCGTAGTAGTGATTATAGATAGTGACCCTATATAAACTTCCGTCTATTATAAGTTACGGAGTCCATTAGGAAGTCGCCACACGGTGAATTCAACAATGAAACTGTCCGTAGCTATTGTATTAGCTCTTGTCGGCTGCATTTTAGGTAAGAAAATATTTTAATACTTATACCAATTCATTAAACAGGTACATAACAAAGTAAAGCGAGGATAAAAAGTTAGAGCAAAAGAGATTTATGGTGTGAATCACAAATAATTTTAGTGTACATTTACATTTAGAATTTAATTTTTAAATTCATAGATCAAACATACAGTTAAATCATTAATGGTACACAATAAAAGCCTTCTTATACATATACTTAGAACTGGGTCGCGCCGCGTAGTTGCAGTGGTAATGTAAGGCTACTAAATTTGTTTCGCCGGGTCTTCTCAGGCAGGGCCGCTTTGGATCCGGTGGTGAAATTACATCGCTGCGCGTCGGTTTTAGTAATACTCATGGTCCACTAAAATATGGTTTAACGTAAATAATGTATTTCCTTGAACAGCATTTTACTAACTATAAAATCATAATTAGACGACTACCATTATTATATTCTTTAATTGCCTACATAATCAATAAACGAATTTCATTTCATTTTGTTTTAAATTCTTGGTTTAATTACCTATTATGATTTTGTTTATGCTTGATTTGATTTCCTTTATATATTTTTTAAAGACATTGACGAGGTATTATTTATAAAAATGGTTAAAGGGGGGATAAAAGGTGCAATATCTCATTATAATCTTATAATCTCTCATGAATTATTCTTGCCAAAATAATTCCACTAACAATCATTTTCATTGCTAAATATTTAATACTTTAGCGGAGCCGGCCGCGCCGCGCGTCTTTGGCGGCAGCGCAGCGGCGGTCGGCCAGTACCCGTTCATGGCGGGTATTCAACAACTCTATGACGATGTATGGTGGGAGTACACCTGCGGTGGAACTCTGCTCACTAGAGTCATCGTAGTCTCTGCTGGAAGATTCCTCAGGTATGTACAGGTTTATTATGAAAATAATACCAAAAATCTCTTACATTTTTTCCTTAGAGAAAATCCAATAAAAGTTATTAATTTAAGATTAATTAAATTAAGATTTTTTGACGTGACAACGTCTTAAATTAGGTTGCGGCTGGGAGTCACTTATGAAAAAGTGTAACGCCCGGTAACGTTACGATGAGTCACCGAACGAGAGAGAGGCCCGCCGAATGCCTTGCGTCTCTCTCCCACTCAACTATGATCTAATTATAGTTGAGTGATTAATTTAATTATATTCATATCAATAAATATTCTACCGAGAAAAAGACGTTGTCACGTAAAATCTTCGCCCGTAAAACCGACTTTATTTTGAGTAATTTACCGTAAAAAATATAATCTAGTACGCAAATTAATAAACGAGTTTGATAACCATAAATTCATAGGCTTTTTAAGCTATTGCATAAACTCTATCGCGGGCCTTGAGCGTAGAGACCGAATCCAGAAATTCCGTAACGAAAATAACCTAAGTCCGAAATTTAATATTTTTATTTTGATTCAAATATGTGCCAGTGCTTTTAAATGCGAATTGCAAAGCTATTGCGTGATTAATTGTAATCTAACCTCTTTCGATATTTAGTTTTGGCTATCTTTCGATGAATAGCAGAACTTTTAATGACTTTTTGAAATATCACGCTCGTCTCTTTGATTCAGCAACTCGCCTCTAGGTGGCATTGGTTGTATCAGCGTTACTGCGCATGCGTAATCCCCCTCTTCGCCCCGCAATCTGGTGACTCATGCCTGTTTAGAATTTCGGCGTTAGGGCACCTCCTCTTTGTATTTACTTCATGGTACGACTCTACGAAGCTCGCACGTACAACAGTGAATATCTGTAAAATTAATACCAAAGAAAAACAAAGGAAAAAAAAAATTAATAATTATAATTACATAAGTTGATAAAAAATGCTATGCAATAGCTTTACCGCGGCAGTCTCCGAGTACCACACGTCTTTTTTTATAAGTAATTTTGTGCTAATTAGAAATTAACAAAAAACTTGCCTAATCTATAAAAAAAAATATGTCGTGTTTAATAAAGTAAATTACAGTAAAAAAAAATGTGATATGCGTGGCCAAACATACACTTATGAAAGGAGAATGACCATTTTACTATGAAACTTTGTATCGGTGCGAAGATGGTTGTTCCTCGGTGGAACCTACTTTTTTGTGTAAGGAAAAATATAGGTATATTTTCAAAAATATAAACATAATTGGCGCTCATGAGTTTTTGGAGAAATTAACTAGAAGTCCAATATTTTTTTTTGTCTTCCACTCTATGAACAAAATGTAAATGTGATGATAATTACTTTATTTTACAAAAATAAAATTTTAGGCAGTACCGGGATACTCGGGATCAACGATATTTTTTATCGATTCTATAAACCGGTTAAGACCAACATATTATACAAAAATGGTGTAAATCTGATAAAATTACATACATCAACATAAACATCGAATTGATTATCTCCTTTTTTGAAGTCGATTTAAAATGCCTCTTATTTCAACACAATAATATGTCCCACACCATTTTTAAGTGAGATTATCTGCTGCCTAAAATGTAAACCTCCTATCTCGGTATATCGGTAGAGGCCGAAAGTACTACGCCACTAACACTGGCTTCGTTCACTTACTGGAACACTTTAAAAGTGTGCACATATTTTTTCTTACAGAAGCCAAACTACTCCACGGTTTTGGCGCGTGCGGCTCGGCTCTAACAGGGCGTCAAGCGGCGGTACTGTCCACACAGTCTCTCAAATAGTGCTACACCCTCAACTTAGCAACTTCAACAACGACTTGGCCATTGTCCGCCTGGCCGTACCCGCTGTGTACTCCAGCGCTATAGGCCCAGCTCGCATCGCAGGAACCAACTACAACATTCCTGATGGAACTAGGGTCCATGCCGCCGGATTTGGACCTAACATGGTGAGTTATTATAAAATACCAAGAGCTTATGGCTAAGCAAAATTTGCACAATATGTTTAGTAATACTGTCCAGGTAGCCCGTAAGGTTTTCGAATTTTGGAGCATCATTAATGGATATATATTGTGTAATATAAAAATAATTGATACAGATGAAAAAATCAAAGCATGAAGTAATATGAACGTCCAAAAATGTTACAAAATTATTTTTAAGAACCATGAATCACCGTTAACTTATATAATAATATATTGACCATACAGAATCGTTTGATACCTGATATGTATCGTTTGTATATGCTCACGAGATTACATCATAGTAAATATGATAATGTTACTTGTTATAGTTCCGTGCTCCTTCTGAGATTCTGCTCCGCGTGGACATGCCCATTGTGAATCAACAAGTGTGTGCCAACCGCTACGCTTCTCTGTCGGGCTACCCCAGCATCACTAACCGCATGATCTGTTCGGGTGGAGGAAATGTTGGCACATGCGGCGCTGATGCTGGCGGCCCTGTGATCCACGGCAGCGACATCCTCGTCGGTGTTATATCCTTCAGCCACGGCTGCGGTGGCGCTCCCTCTGTTCACTCCCGAGTCTCATACTACTCGAGCTGGATCGCCTCTTTCCAATAAGCTGTTAACAGTGTATTTTTACCTCTACTTACTATGTGCATTAAATCCCTGGACTCCTGGTTTAGAGTACTTAAAAGATATGTAAAATAAACAGGACTAAGAGAACACGCATCGTATTATTTTGTAACCTTAACACTAGAAGCGCGGAACTTCCTGACACCCCTAGAAGCGCGGATGGGTCAATTTTGGCTATTTTATTTTTACTTGAGTAATGTGAAGATATGTAAGGAAATAAAACTTTTAATTAGGATACAATATTTTTTTATATATTACACATATTTTTATGTGTTTTGGCTTGAAACAGAAATCACAACCACAATTATTAATTAAGGTCGTAAGACCCGGAAAACCAAACACAATGGAAAAGCTATTGTACCTTTTTTTAAGTTATTCAAGCGATAGGATAAGTTGAAATTTAATAAAATTATTATAATGATACAATATTACTTTTCGGAATCGCATAATGAGCAAACGGAAAACTCTTTCGATGTGATCTTGCAAACCGTTCTTTACAAGCTTTACATTACACATAGGATTTATTATCGGCACAGACTTTACCTGACAATGAATACTATGCGTTTCAAATAAGAATAGGAACGTCAATGACCTTTAGTTGTCAAATATCACACGAAAAGTATGGTTAGCAACAAAAAAATATTTACGCATCAATTATATTTTTTTTCACATAGTCAAATTCTTGAACATAAATTAACTAAATAAATTGAAACAATTACAAAATGTTATATGGACACATGAACAAGAATGTTTAGTCATAAATAGCTTAAAAAAGTAAATTTTTAAAATTTTTTGCAATTATTCGCCAGAAAGTAACTATAACACGACATTATTCATTAATAAATTTTTTTACAAATTCATAAATATTAAAAATATTTTTTTTATTCAATAAAAATATTATTTTAAGCAATCTTGTTTTGCTCACCCTACCTAAATTCTGCGATTTGACAGCTACTACGAACCAAGATGGCGCAGGGTCAGTCCTATTCTTAGTTGAATCGCATAGTACGTTGGTATTGACGTCCAAGTATTTCGTTTGGTATATTTATACAAGTATTAGACGTTTTCCTGCTATTTGCATATGGCTCAGGTAGTTCTTATCCTAACTGAAAGATAAAATCCTTTTTCTAATGTTTTTTTGAATTTACGGCACGATATAATATATCCGTGATATACTCGTATGTAGTATACTGGTAGTAGGTCTCCCATATGTGAGAGACCGCCTAGGTAGGTACCACCGCAATGTCTATTTCTCCCGCAAAACTGAAAACAGCAGTGTAAATGCACTGTTGTGTTTCAGATTGAAGGACATTGTAGCCAGAGTAACTACAGGACATATTGAGACAAACATATATTATGTCTCAGGATGGCAAGTGCAGTGGAATGCCAAGCATTGCTTTATAATTCAAGGTGTTGTTTGGTTTTGCTACTGTTTATAAGCGGTCGTATCGCTTACCATCAGACGAACGGCATGTTCGTCTTGCCATTCACTGCAATAAAAAAAAATCTCTAAACGCGGTTGGGTCGATTTTGTTACTCTGGCTGCAATGCCCTTCAATCTGAAACACAACAGTGCATTTACACTGCTGTTTGACGGGAGAAATAGACACTGCGGTGGTACCCACCCAGATGGCTTCTCACATATGAGAGACCTACCACCAGTAAATTAAGATATAAAAAAGTGTATGTGTACGTGGTTGGAATCTGGTATAAATAATAATCTTCATAATTATTTTATTGAAAGTCATAAAAAATAACGATTATACGATCTGCGAAGTAATGTCAAACGGCGAACTAATAGAAAGAGGTAATTTTTAGCTAAATCCTACCTTTTCTCTCATTACCAAAATAAACTATGTCTCAGCTGTGTACAATATATTTTTTGCCAGGTCCCAGTATGTATGTATGGACGTGACCGATGTTCTTTAAGTGTAAGTCATCGTGTTCGTCACTTCACGGCGACCCGCCTTCAAAATATTACGTATTTAATATTTGTTGGCTAGTCAAGTCAATAAGAAAATTAATCAATGTGTACTATAGTCCGGTCAATTTAGACATTCGAAGTTACATAAAGTCCCAACAAGCTGAATTTCTGTGAAGTTGTTCAAAACATAATTATAAACAATGTCTGGAAGTTCCCCATCATTCCCCTGTAAGGAAAAAATTTAATTCAAGGTTAAAGGTAAAAAAAATGAGTTTTTCGCGATTTTCAGCAAAACGGTAAGTTTTATCATAAAAGTACCTCAGACAAAAATTGTAGATCATAAAATTATTTATAAAAAATGTATCAATACTTTTTTTCTTACGAGCCACCGTTTCTGAGATATAACGATTCTAAAAGTTATAAAAGTTGTTATCGTCATAATATGCACACGTTTCCACGTAGTGTACTTAGCGTGTTTTTGTTAACGTGGTTTCCCCAGTAGGCCTACTCCACGGGTCAGTTGTGATCCTGTTTAATGTAAAACTATTGCAAAATAACGGAAATTTTCAAAGATTGGGAAAGATAAAAGCGATGTAAATGAAAAAAAAGTGTTGAAGTTTATTCGTCTTATTCGTAAGTTTCAAATTCTTGTTCTTCTTCTTGATCTTCTTCTTGTTCTTCTTCTTGATCTTTTTCTTGTTCTTCTTCTCCTGCTTCTTCTTCATCTTCATTTTGGATGCAAGTAAATTGCGTCAATAGCGATGTATCGCATGATAATTCGTCGGAGTCAAACGAATCCTCCATTGTTTGTGATTCAATATTAGAGCACGACCGGCCTTGACAATTTGTGCATGCCAAAAAACAAGACAGTCCGAATTTTTTGCAACCACATTTAGCACTGCATCCCTTTTTGCAGTTGCAAAAAATAATGTTCAGCAGTTTTTCCGGCGCAGGTGGAAGTAAAGTTTGAACTGGCTCTAATATATTGTTGACCAACTTCCAACCCCAGTCTGTAGGGTCTAGCTGATAACCAAGCCACACTTGAACTTGGTAATATACTCGAAAAAGATGTTGGTGAGCAGCAACTGAAGTTGGAGGAAGACAAGCTAATTGAACTTGTTTTTTATTTTTAGTATTTTTAACGAAACATACATATCGATGTTTATCTAAACAGGTAGTTTTTTAGGAGCTCCGTACATAGAAAGAAGAAAGCGGATGCCGTTGGTAATAACTTAGCAATAGAAGACTTTCGAGTATAATTTTTACGGCAATTTTCATGTATTGTCACAGATTTCTGATTTTTGAGATATTCCGAAAAATCATCAGCTCTTTCGATACTTGCATTAATTAATATCTTCATACCACGTTCAACAGTAACAACTTCACTTTCAGTTAAAAGTTTAGCACAAATAAAACAATAGACAGATGTCTCGAAGTTACACTGGCTTAAAGATTAAGGGACTGGGTTTCTTTTTACCTGATATTCTTGTAGTTAAAACTTATGTATATTTTATATTGTAAGTATAAGTTACAATGACCGATAGAAAAATATTTAAACATTATTATATAAAATTTTACAACTCTAGATGTATATACGTACGGCGTACTCATGCATATTATGACGATAACAACTTTTATAACTTTTAGAATCGTTATATCTCAGAAACGGTGGCTCGTAAGAAAAAAAGTATTGATACATTTTTTATAGATAATTTTATGATCTACAATTTTTGTCTGAGGTACTTTTATGATTAAACTTACCGTTTTGCTGAAAATCGCGAAAAACTCATTTTTTTTACCTTTAACCTTGAATTAAATTTTTTCCTTACAGGGGAATGATGGGGAACTTCCAGACATTGTTTATAATTATGTTTTGAACAACTTCACAAAAATTCAGCTTGTTGGGACTTTATGTAACTTCACTCTCATTTTTTGGTCTAAATTGACCGGACTACTAGCACAATAAAATATATATTATTTATTACTTTGTGGTGTACTTTAAAGTTGGTCTTTTAATTTTTAAATAATATTATTTTATTTTATCGAACATTTGGAGTCTTGTTTTTTTTCTATGAAAAGAATGTAAACCTGTATTAGACAGTAAAACTATGTATTCACAGTCTTAGTGGCGCAATTAGTTATACTCCAGTGCAGCTGTGACACGAGAGGCTGCGGGTTCAATTCCCGCACCGAGATAAACATTTGTGCCAGCCGCAATGATGTGTTCGGTTCTGGGTGTTTGTGAGACCGAAAAGTCTCTCATAGTTCTTGATACCGATACTACAAGACTCGATCTTAACGTGTAGGAGGACAATGTATGTGCATGGTATCAATAGTTCTAAATATTTTATGAACATATCGACCCCTCCCACGCATAAAGGCGTATCGAGATTATGACAAGTTTTCAGTACGGTCATTTGAAGATTAATTATGTGATTATTCAATATTGAGTATAAATATTTAGTTTCTTAGAACTAGAAAGAAACTAAATATTTATACTCAATATTGAATAATCACATAATTAATCTTCAAATGACCGTACTGAAAACTTGTCATAATCTCGATACGCCTTTATGCGTGGGAGGGGTCGATATATGACTAGAAGGGTTATTTTGATAATATCCTGAAAAGCACCCCCCGCTTTTTTTTACAATAAAATCATTTTTTCTTACACTATTTTTAATTCAAATTTATTAAAATTTATTTTAAATTTTTTTTATTTTTTAGTTGGATTTTCTATAAAAGCGTACTATTTTTTTTAACTATTATTTATTTGATATGATTAAATACAAGATAAATATATTTACAAATAATACAGGTGTTTAAAGCTAAGACCCTATATTTCGCACGCTATCGTGTCTAAATCATGCATACAGGGTATATCTAGACTGCGACCGGAGAGGAAGCTAGGTGGCAGATTTAGTGACTTTAGATATAACGCAATACAAAAAAATGCAAACATACGTCGCGATTTTTTTCCTCTCGTTGTTTTTTGGTAGTAAGTATGTACATAGTTTTTCCTAAAATAATAATTTAGGTACAAAGGCTTAACCACCAAAACTCTATGATATTTAAAACATCACAAAATAATGACGTGTTCTTTTGCGATTTTTTTTATTTGCGTTGTGACTGAAGTCACTAAAACTTGCACCTCGCTTCGTTTTCGGTCGCAGTCTTGATATATCCTTTATATTCATTTATTACTTACAAAAACTAAATAAAATACTTATAACTGACATCGCCTAGCCTCAACCAGCGGCAATTTGCTTAATATTTAAAACAAATAAACTGCTGAACATATATTTATTTAATTCTTTTTTGCATTACATTAAATAAATTACATCATAGTAAAAGTACAAAAGGCGGCCTTATCACGACAGGTAATTTCTTCAAAGCATCCTTTGAATGGATATAATGTATTATAAATTGGAAATTGAGAGGGTAATCTAAGGTGTATATGAATTGAAAATAATAAAAAAAAAAACACATTCAAAAAATTTAACATTCTTAGCGCCTTTTTTTCACTCACTCCTGAACCAGATCGAGCAACTAAATTAGCTGATTTGTGATCAACAATTAGCAGCGTGAAATTAATGTTAATTAATACTGATTAACCCTGTACATATTTTGGTTCTTCGAGACAGATTTAGTACCGTTTTCTGATATGAAAGGACTGAAAATAAACCACGCAAGATATGTATAGTATTCAGATCTCTTACTTGAAGTAAAAGAGCTTCACTGTCAGTCAGTCTGTGAGTCAGCATGAATGGACAGACTCGTCCAAAGCGGTACCACTGTCTTATATGTGATAGACGTAAAGTAACAATTTCACCGTCGTGTTTTGTAGATATCCAATACAAGAGGTATTGAAGATGAATGGCCGCTTAATATATTTTCTTCGCCCCATCCTTTTTCCATCCCGCTCTCCTCCCGGTCTGATAGTACGGCAATACATATATCATTATCGATCATTTACAGGTGACCTTTTTGCTCATTTGCTGGACTCGTTTCTCTCATTGGGGAACAAATGACTCCCCAAATGACTGATGTGAGGTCACGTGTTGTCTCCTTCGTCTCTGAATTGCATTAAGTAGGGGTGCATATTCACCTCCGCAGTACTCCCAACGACTCCTTTGCCCCGACCGACCCCTTGCGGTCGCATCCTACGACAGGCAGCGGATAAAAAAATCTCTTATCTAATTAAAAAGAGAAACAAGAAGAAAAATACCAAATAAACATATAGAGGTCTTTAGAAATAGAATACCGCAATTGCGGCAATTAATTAACTAATCATATCTTAATTGGGAGAAAATCCTTCCATCGAGCGAGATCATAAAATGATAATATTATATTAAGATAAGTTTATTAATAACGACCCGGACCATATATTTATGCGATGTCGTAGCTATCAATTGAAGGAGTTTGACAAAAACTATGATCCTATAGGTATGTTGTTATGAGCTCATTTCTAAAATTTATACCGACTAAGCTTTTTGATTCCATAGTTATGTCCGTCAAGCAACGTCTTTTTTTTCAGCCCGTATCAAACCACTGCTGGGAATAGGCCTCCTCTCGATCATACTATTCTTTTCGGGTTTTGTGCGGGTCATATCAACTGTTTGCGCATATACTTTGCAATATTGTCTAATGATGGAGCTGGTGAGCTGCCTCTAGCTCTTTGGTCTTTTCTACGGTACTATTCATTTTTATATGAATTTGTATGAGCATGCGCTCACTACGTCTAATCCGTATCGTTACTGTAAGCTGTCCATGCGTGTGCGACGTGTTTACCACTCGGTGAGAGCTCGCTGCTTGCATGCTTTCAACATACGAGCCCCGAGTGAACCGCGCGCTGCCATCTAATCGCGCGCGGGCCGCGAGAAATTCACGCGGGGACAAATCAGCACTTCTTTGTAACGATTTTATTTTCATCCACAACGAGCGTGACACGAACGATTTGTCCTTTTTTAATTTATAAAATATATTATAATTTGAGGAATGTTTGTCCTTAAACTGTGCAAAGCCTATAAGTAAGGTTTTACATGAAATGTAATGCGGATGTTTTTCATGTTTATTAGGTATTGGAGGATTACTCAGCTGATTACTTGAAAGTGTTTATTTGTCTCTACACGATCTGTATACTATTAGAACATTTCTAACAAATAACTAAACGCGTAAAATAAGACAGATTAATTATTATTATCAGTGTTGATCTGTCTATCATAGCAAAAGCTGTTATTTTACTTAAAAAATAGTAGGTACTTACCTGTTTGTCATTTATTTCTAGAATATTTTTTTCATTGGCTGATGCATAATGCCCAAAATTGTCGACATCTTAATATGTATAACAAGTAAAAGTTTATATCTTGATCCGAATAAAATATATTACTATTGTGTGAACATCAGAATGATTTAATATTTATAGTCAAGTAAAAATAATCCGGAATTACATATCATAACCAATCAATAGATATAAATCAGTGATAAATGGAATATCTTGTCTTTTTACAACGATCACTTTGTAGTAATCAGTAGTAATTGTTTCTTAATAATATCACACAGGAAATAAATTGTGTAGTGTATAAATAAATAATGACACATCAGTGAGTACAGCGACTGCACTCACCGCACACTTTGCTACTGGTCCGCCGTACAAGTAAGAGGTGTTCATCGAAAACCACACTGTGTTTCCTTTATTTAACCAATACCCAATAGTGACCTGTACATATTGTAAAACATATGATTAGGCATAAGCCTTCATTCAGACACGGCGGTTACCGCACTGGTTCAGAATTGCGTGGAAACCGCGCTGGTCTTATGTATATATGCATACAGCATGTAAACTTCTCATCAGGAAAATATGTATATTTAGGTGTACTTATATGTTAAATGTCGTATAATAGTGAATAATATCATGGTGCATTTACACGTTGGCTGAGGCTAGGGCAACGTCTACCAATTCCAAGCTATCAACGAGGATAATCCAAGGCCAGCCGAGCCAAACACACTGTTTACACACTTGCGTTGATGGAGGCTGGCCGAGGTTGGCCAAGTGTGTAAATGCACCATGAGGTTTTCAAATCCTAATGTTCTAAATTCAAATTAAGTTTTCATAGGTTTATTTTTTTTAACGAGTCATTTTTCTCCTATATGGAGTATGAAGGGAATTGATAAAACAACACACGTAAATGAAAAAAAGCTGTATTAGCCCATATACGTCCCACTGCAGGGCACGGGCCTACTCTACAATCGAAAGTACGATTGAGAGTGGTTAGGCCATATAGTCCACCACGCTGGCCTAGTGCGGGTTGGCGGACTTACATACCATAGAAATTCTTATGAACCGCTATGGTATGCAGGTTTCCTCACGATGTTTTCCTTCACCGTTTTAGTGCGTGGTGATTGACTATCAATACACACATGACTCTGAGAAAGCTAAGTAACGTTTATTTAATAACTTGTATTTCTTCTCCGAGCTCTTATTACTGCTTCCATATGGATTTCGTTCGGATTAGAGTCACGATCCAATGCTGTGGCACTCCATATCATTCCTCTTGGATTGAGTTTTTGAGCTGACTACGTGTCTCTGTTTTCTTGTTCTTTCCGGCGTTACCATACAGCATATTTTTACACTCATCAGAAAAGAGGATTTTTTTCCCCTTGAGGCATGACCAATTCTCACGTGCAAAGTTAAGGCGCGCTCTCCGATGGCCTGTAGTTAATTTCGTCCCATTTGCTTGCGGTACCAGTCCACGTTCCTTAAACCTTTTTCGAATTGTGGAGTCACAGCCGCCTTACGTACAGCATGAAGCTGCTGCTGCAGTTGAAAAGCGTGAAGGCGTCGATTTCGTAAAGAAGTTGTTACAATAAATCGATCATCTCGCTCAGAATTGACCCGATTCCTACCAGATCCTGAACGGTGCGTGAACATACCAGTCTCCCGATAGCGTTAGTAGACTCTATGAACAGACGACAGGCTTAGATGCAATCTTTCAGTGACAACATGATAAGTCCAGAATCCATCAATGCCACCACTTCGGAAGCTTCTGCGGACGACGTATCCATACGTTTTATAAAAAAAAAAACTTTTTCAGGCGTCCCAAAGTCACAATAAATAAATAAAGAACAAATAATTTTAATAGTCCATTGTAACACGAGCTTTACATTTTTTAGAGGATTCAATTTTATTTATGGGTTAAGTGTGGTTTGTCAATAGAAGCTTTATCGTTATATAAGTTATGGACTTGCGTTTTTCATACGGACAATATAAATGCTTTGTTTTTGGATATTAGCTATACGGGGATAGAATAAAAGATCATTTTATAACTGAATATTAGATGAGAAGGACCCAGGAGAACTTTGTACGTTGTTTTTGAAAAAAAAGCTTCAAGTTTATTTTTTTCTTATCGTCATATGGTGGTAAATACATAGATTTTTTTTTCTAAAATAGTTGTGCACACCCTTTTATTTTTAAAGAACCTATGGTACGCAAGAGTTTAAATTATTATTTTAGCAAAATCTATGGATTTACCACCCAAACAAGATGATATATGACATCACAAAAAACATTGACGCGTTGCTTTACTAAATTTTTAGTTGCATGTGTTTGTTTTGTGTAGGTTCTTGAGTGGAGGCCACGTACAGGCAAGCGAAGTGTCGGACGCCCGCCTACAAGGTGGACGGACGATCTGACTAAGGTTGCAGGAAGTCGCTGGATGCAGGCCGCTTCCAACAGGTCATTGTGGAGATCCTTGGGGGAGGCCTATGTTCAGCAGTGGACTTCCTGTGGCTGATATGATGATGATGATGATGATGTGTTTGTAGTCACTAAAACTACCACCTTCGTTTTCGGTAGCAGTCTTGATATACCCTGTATAAGCTCACGCCATTTTCCCAGAAAAGTTAAGCAGACGTGCTACCATGGGAGGTTATCCTGTACTCCGACACAACGACGAAAGTTCGAACATCCCATGTAAAACAGTATGAATATGCATGTGTCGAAGTGACACGAAGTTTGAATGTTCGAACGTTGAACGTCACCGTTAAATGATAAAAGTTTCTAAATGTATTCTTTGAACGAGCATGCTGTTCCATTTGATCAATCCTTTTGTTTAAATTAATTACAGTGTTCTTTAAAACGTTTTTTTCTGATTCCAATAATTTATCTAACGATTCTTTGAATATTTTATATTCTTTGATAACATTCTCGAATTGGGCGTTCACATGCTCCATAGAATGAACCAACTCAGCCATTTCCATCTGAAGCGGTTAAAGCTTGGAAATGAAGGCATCGTTCAGATTGAATTTCAAATACTGCTTGTATTTGAAATTGTTCCTGTATTATCTTGGTTACTATGTTAGTGACATCCTCTCGAGTGACGGGTTCCTCAAAAACTGGTTTCGGCGATGAATTAGCAGCTGGTCGCTTGCTGCTTCTAATTGGTCTGCTACCATCCCTGCTACCTCTTGGCAAGCATCCGACGCACAAGAGGCACTAACACATACCCAGCTTCAATAGCTTATCGTCCTAAAGTCCCAAACAGACAAAATGGTACGCCTTCTTGCAGATTGTACATTTCATATTGCTTTCATCGTCCTTTCCTTCCACTCAGCAAATCCATGTAAGTTTAGTTGATGCCATTATAGGTTTTAATTTTACTCCTGCGTACTTAAAATAGCATTACACAGTATTAGGGTGCCTGTCACAAATAGCGTAGCAAGGACGACAAAATGTATAACCCAAAAAATGTATATTTATATGGAGAGCTCTTTATTTCAGACAATTGTTCAATATTTTGTTTTTCTATGTTTGGAGCCCAATTGCAAGGATCCTCAGTAAGGAAAGAGGGACCATTCCACCATAACGTAGCTAACTGAAAAAGAATTTGGACAAGTACCACGAGATGCCATGACCATGATCGACTAGATTTTTATCGCCTGAAACGTGTCTCCAAATACCTGTAGCTGTCAGTTCGTAAATTTCACCGACACGATTAGCAAAAAAAGATTTTAAATCACGAGGCTGATGAGATAACCAACCTAAGACTATTGTTGAGTCAGTCCAGAAATGAGTAGTATTAATCTTACAATTCAAGACCTTTGCACTAAGTCGCGCTGATGATGGAACTCCGCAAAGTTCCAAGCGAGGTATGGTTGTTGCCTTCACTGGCGCGACCTTAAAATTAGCATTGATGAGCCTATTGATGACGTCCCCTACATTGTTGACCGATCTGAGATAAACGGCCGAAGCGTATGCTGTCTGATGAGAGATGCGTCGGAGAATGTATTGAGTTCGATTCTAAACGCCTCTGGTATTAGAACGTAGCTGGAAATCTGAAGATTGGATATCGAATTTAAGTTAGACGCGAAGTCTGTCCGTTGTTTAAGTAGGTATATGACTATTCACTGGGTCATTCCAGTCTATTTTTGATAGCCTTTGTAAAATAATTTTAGGAATAATAGTGCATGGCCTAAGCAAACCCAAGGGGTCAAAAAGCTTTGCTGAGTTAGACAATATAAATCTTTTGGTATCCGGTTGAGTTATATCTAAATTAACGGCGTATTGTAATATTTCCTTTGATGGATCCCAATTCAAGCCTAAAGTAGTGGAATGAGACATATGGTCTAAAGTTTAGGGTTGAGAAGTACTTACTTCTACTTCATTTTCAAAGAAAGATGGCATATTAGTACGCCATTTACGCAGGGGAAGGCATGCAGAATTAAGAATGAAAGTGACAGAATCGATTAAGCTTCGCATGTCTTCTTTAGTTTCTGCTCCTGAAAGAAAGTTATCTACATAATAATCCTCTCTGATTATCTGGGCTAATTTCTCGTCATGACATACTTTGGATAGCTGAAGTAAACATCTAGTACTAAGTAAGTGAAATGTTTTAGTGTGATGGGTAGATTCATCGCGCTACAAAATAAATTGTAAATGCCGTTGCTTTGGATCGACCAATGTATGTCGGTACATTTTTTCCACGTCAGCTGAACATAATATCGATGCTATTTATACCACAAGAGAATATAATATAAATCGTTCTGTATATTGTATGTTATTCAAGGAGACACCACTAGAAGTCTTTGAAGAGGCGTCGAAGACAACACGAAGTTTTGTAGTCTCGCTATTCATATTCATTTATTTATGTTTGTTTTAGATCTAGGTTATTTTTAAATTTCCTTTCTAATTGCATGCAATAATCTTTTTTCGGATAGGTATATTGTAAGAATCACCCAAGCTTTGAATAGCTTCTTTAAGCGGAATTTGAACACAAAATCTACCGTCGGTTTCTCGCCGAGTAGTGTTAGTATGTATATTTTCGAAATAATCATTAGCACTATGTTTGAAATTAGAAGGTTCTAGTTCCCAAAACCTACAAAGCTGCTAATTTATGTCTAGATATAAATGACAAAGTGATTTAGAATTATGTTTGTCATGGACCGCTATGGGGCCGGTCACAATCCGTCCCAGTTGAGGTTCCTGCATAATCTGCAACTCAGGTCCCGAGTTAATTCTGTCCCAGAAGGTCCCAGAAAACAACAGTGCTTACTAAAATATCAATGTTAGAATGACTAATAATTGAGAATATCGAAAGAAAGGATCTCTCAGATATCGATTTTGAGACCTATCATTAGATATATTATGAATTTTTAACACAAAACAGCATCAGTGGTTTTGATTTTGATACAAAATTTCATCCCTTATTTCACCCCTTAGTTCTATCTACCAAAAGTAGTAACGCCATTATTTATCGTTTAAAAATCCTCTCTTAGTGTCACCCTACGGCACAGTAGAAACCACTGTGTAAAATTTCAAGTTCGCAGCTTATGTAATTTTGGCGTTGATCCAACAGCTCAATTCTACAACATTTCAAAACTTAATTTCCCCCTTTAGGGTAAATTAGGGGAAGGCCGGGCAAAGTGGATACCTTAAGGTATTTAAGGTTATAGCTGAAAAAGTATATAATACAAAATCAAAATAATTATCAGAAACCAGTCTTTATTTATTGCTCGTACAAATACGGATATCAGTTACCATTAATATTTAAACAATAATCAACTACAATTAAAATTTTAAAAAGTACGAAATTATTCGCTTTGCCCGGTACCCCGGGTAAAGCGGATACAGTACTTGGGTAAAGTGAATACCCATATTTAATCTCTGAAAACATAAAAATAACTTTGATAAAATGAAAAAAAAACTTAACCTATACAAGGTTTGCCTATACAAGGTCGCATAAGCCGAACCATACTTTTTAGCTGTGCTTTTTATTGATTCTCCGACTCTGCACAAATCAATAGTCGTTTGCATAGCATTTTCATCCCACGTCCCTTGCTTAGATTTTTTTTTATATTTATTCACCATCTGAAACAAATAAAAGACATGTTTAGATAATATGTCACCAATGTGAAATGGCAGGCAAAGTAAATAGGGCAAAGTGGACCGTATCCACTTTGCCCTATTCACTTTGCCCGACTAGGTAAGTTTTGATGTTAACACAATTTATACAGAAACTAATAATTATGCCTTTCTGTTAAATATACCATAAAAAGCTACTTTGATATGCTACCAAATTAAGATATTCCTATAAATAAAAACCTAGTAATACAGGAGAATTGATCAATGTACTTACCGCGTAAAATTAATCTTTTATTTACGAAAACACAAATCTCCACTCCGCGGATGGGACGCGACGCGGGCCCTCGCTTCTATGTTTGCCGCGTATTAAACCAAGATGGCTAAACGTAACAGTGGTGGCGTGTTGAATGAAAAAATAATAATTTAGGAATAATGGGGAGTATTCGCTTTGCCTGGGGTATTCACTTTACCCGGCCTTGGTATGCAGTTAGTCTTGTTTCTAGAGGAGTCACCAAGGTGTCAAGTATAAGATCTGCAACTTCGACGGTTTTAGTTTTCCAAACAACACTTTTTAACCCTTTTCACCCCCTTAGAAGTTCATCTATATCAGTCCATATACGTCCCACTGCAGGGCACGGGCCTACTCTATAATCGAGGGTACGATTGAGAGTGGTTAGGCCATATAGTGCACCACGCTGGCCTAGTGCGGGTTGGCGAACTTACATACTATATACATTTTTATAAATCGCTAAGATATGCAGGTTTACTCAAGATGTTTTTCTTCACCGTTTTGGTGCATGGTGATTGACTATCTATACACACATGCCTCCGAAAATTCAGAGGTGTGCTCTGGGATTTGAACCCACAACCACCGTGAACATTTTGGCAGCCGCGTCTGGTCCGTTTACCAACAGGCCATCACACACAATTTCTTAGGAGTTAGGAATTTCCAAAAAATCTTCCTTAGTGCTACCCTGTGACATAATAAGAATCCCGGTGTAACATTTTAAGCTTCAGTAGTTTCAGCTGTGTGTTGATCCAGTAGTTCGGTTCTACAAAATTTCAACCCTTTTTTAACCCCGTTAGGGTTAATATTAGAAAAATAAAGTTAGCAGTGAATAACTAAAGTGCCAAGTTTGACAATTGTAACTTTAACGGTTGCGATTTTCCATACAACAGTTTTTTAGGCTTTTCACCCCCTTAAGGGTTGAATTTCCAAAAATCTCTTCTTAGCGCTCCCCTACGTAACAATGGGAACCCCTCTGCAAAATTTTGAGTTTCTAGCTCCAGTAGTTTCGGCTGCGCGTTGATACGTCAGTCAGTCAATGTTCAGGGTTACAAATTAATACGATGTGTGTTCTCTTAGTTCTGTTTATTTTTCGTAGCTTTCAAGTATGCTTAACCTGGAATCCAGGGATTTAATGCACATAGTAAGTGGAGGTAAAGGTACACTGTTAGTAGTTTATTGGAAAGAGGCGATCCAGCTCGAGTAGTATGACACTCGGGAGTGAACAGAGGGGGCGTCACCGCAGCCGTGACTGAAGGATATGACACCGACGAGGATGTCGCTGCCGTGGATCACAGGGCCGCCGGCATCGGCGCCGCATGTGCCAACATTTCCTCCACCAGAACAGATCATGCGGTTAGTGATGCTGGGGTAGCCCGACAGAGCAGCGTAGCGGTTGGCGCACACTTGTTGATTCACAATGGGCATGTCCACGCGGAGCAATACCTCAGAATTAGCACGGAACTGTAACACGTAACATTATCATATTTATTACGATGTAATCTCGTGAGCATATACAAACCATTCTGTGTGGGCAATATTGTGTAGGTAAGTGGTTATTCATGGTTCTTAAAAATAATTTCAAAATATTTATGGACGTTCATTTTACTTCATACTTTTGGACATAGGCATTTTTAAATTACACAAAAATCGCCATTAATGATGCTACAAAATTCGAAAACCTTACGGGTTACCTGGACAATATTATGAAACGTATTTTTGCGCAAATTTTTCTTAGCCATAAGCCCAGTGGCGTAACAATAGGGTGGCAGAGTGCGCAAAATGCCACGGGCCCCAGACCCTAGGGGCCCCGGCCTGGACCTAAAAAGCCTTAAGCAGGGAAAGAACCTTACATTTATTACCAACAAAATTAATAACCAAAACATTTTTCTTATTATTTGTTGGACTAGTTTTATCAAATGTGGCGACTGAGATTTTCACAGTAAGGGGGCCCCATCATTTTTGCTGCATTTTTGCCACATTTTAAGATGAATAAACTTGTAGTGGGCTTTCCCAAATCTAAGGCCATTATTTTTCATGACTCTCGAAAAGGGCCTCCTACAGAGACCCATGTAATAGTGCGTTGCTAACGATTCTTCGATAAAGTATCTTGGTATTTTATTTGATAGCTTGAAGTTTTGAAGTTATTTGATGGAAGTACCACGCATAGGTACCTACTTCAAAAGCTTCAAGCCTAAATTGGTGAAGGCACGTTGAGTGGAATGGGGCCCAACCTCGAGGGTGCCAGCATACCTTGCCGGAGATTGTACGCCGGAGTTGTACGATCGATGACCCTTTATGAGTGTCCCCTATGATCTGAGTCTCTGAGCAGACGCTATGCTATGGTCTTGTGTAAACCGCCAACACTAGTGGCGCAGTGGATGATCAGGATTATCGCACAATTTCTCTGAGGTGGCCTACGTCTTAGCAGAATCGGTCTCAGGCGCCATCAACGCCAAAGAGCTCCTAGAGGTGTGCCAAACGAGCCGACCTGTGCATAATCTCCGTGGAGAAGTGGCGCTTTAGACTGGATAATCCCAGTTCTGGTGCATGACACGGCGTTCCGGTTGACGCAGGTCAGAAAAGAAGAGGAGTGAAGAGATTAATGTGAAGGGCCCATTATATGTCACCACTGTGACAAGTAACAACTGTCCGGAACACAACCCAGCACAATCTCTCGGAGTGTCCTGCTCGAGGTGACGAACGCACAAAACTATGAGCATCCCTCAAAATAATCCTCTCGCTCTCGGCCGTGAATCCTTCCACCGCCAAGAGTTAGGGGCCACGGCAGGCAATGCTAACGTTTTCTAAGAACGTGATGTCGCAGAAAACAAGCGCAACACGCGATCGTTAGCGGAACCTTCCCACTCGGCGCCACCTCCACAGAAGTAAGTGTCGGGTCATGAAGGGCCGAAACGATGAATTCCAGCACGTTACAACGAAACGTCGCGTACGTTTGGTGTCAACATTTTTACGGTAGTCACGGCTTCAAATCCCAGGGCACACATCTGACTTTTTGGAGTCATGTATGTAAATGATAGTCAATCAATACGCACTATAACGGTGAAGGAAAACATTGTGGGGAAACCTGCATACTATAACAATTTGGAAGGATTGCTATAGTATGTAAAAGTCCGCTAACCTGCACAAGGCCAGCGTAGTGGACTGACACTGCCATACCCCTTCCGGCTTCCCTCACGATAACGAACAATAAGCCTCTTTTATTTCTCAGATCCGTTAAGCGAGCACGCCGGTCACCTCATGAGGTGACCGGCTTACCATGGTAAGTGATCACTGCTGCCCATGAACATTCATAACACCCGAGGGTCATGGGATGTTTTGCAGGCCTATCTAAATGGGAAGAGAACGAGAAGGAAAAAGTATGAAAAGAGGCAAGGGGCATCCGGCAATCTCACTCACCGAATGAAACGCGATCGCAATGCTGTCATATCACGTCGATCTTCTGTGAGCCAATGGTACCACCCCGATGAACCTACTCATTAATCCTGAGTCATGGCTGACAACCTCGTGGCTCTACCACTTGCAAAAAATTTAATAGTAGGTATACGTCTCGACATAAAAAAAGGGGGGCCCCATCCGATAATTTTGCCACGGGCCCTGGCTGGAGTAGTTACGCCACTGCATAAGCCAATGGTATTTTATAATAATTGTATAATAACTCACCATGGTATGTCCAAATCCGGCAGCATGGACCCTAGTTCCATCAGGAAGGTTGTAGTTGGTTCCTGCGATGCGAGCTGGGCCTATAGCGCTGGAGTACACAGCGGGTACGGCCAGGCGGACGATGGCCAAGTCGTTGTTGAAGTTGCTAAGTTCAGGGTGTGGTACTATTTGAGAGACTGTGTGGACAGTACCGCCGCTTGACGCCCTGTTAGAACCGAGCCGCACGCGCCAAAACCGTGGAGCAGTTTGGCTTCTGAAAGAAAAAATATGTGCACACTTTTAATGAGTTCCAGTAAGTGAACGAAGCCAGTGTTAGTGGCATAGTATTTTCGGCCTCCACCCATATACCGGAATAGGAGCATTACATTTTAGGCAGCAGATAATCTCACTTAAAATGGTGTGGGACATATGTGTGGGGTATATGTGTGTTGAAGTTAGAGGCATATGAAATCGAATTCAAATGTATGTATGTTATTTTATTATAATTACACAGGTTTTAGATAATATTTTAGTCTTAACCAGTTCATAGCATCGGTAAAAAATATCGTTGATCCCGATACCGATACTGCCTAAAATTAATAAGGCGCCCGATTTTTATAACATTAAGTAATTAGCATCACATTTTACATTTTGTTCACAGAGACAAAAATATATTTTGTTATTGGACTTCTTGCGCATTTCTCCAAGAACTCCGGGCCTGGGTCGCACTTGTGTTTATATTTATGAAAATATAATATACATTTTTCCCTACACAAAAAAGTAGGTTCTATCGAGGAACGACCATCTCCGCACCACCATACTAAGTTTCATAGTAAAATGGTCATTCTCCTTTCATAAGTGTATGTTTGGCTGTAATTTACTTTATTAAAACTAAAATATTTTTTTGCTTAAGCCAGTTTTCTGTTAATTTCTAGGTAGCAAAAAAATACTTATAAAAAATCGGATGAATTTATGGTTATCAAACTCGTTTCTTACTTTACTTACTAGATAATATTACTTATGGTAAATATCTCAAAAAATACTCTTAATTTAATTTACAAATATCATTAAAATTTATCGTGGTAGACTATATGGCCTAACCGCTCTCAATCGTATTCTCGATTGTAGAGGAGGCCCGTGCCCTGACGTGGGACGTATATGGCCTGATATTGATTGGAATTTCTCTAAAGAAACAATGTAAGAGATTTTTGTTAATATTGTCATAAACCTGCACATACCTGAAGTATCTCCCAGCAGAGACTACGATGACTCTAGTGAGCAGAGTTCCACCGCAGGTGTACTCCCACCACACGTCATCGAAGAGTTGTTGAATACCCGCCATGAACGGGTACTGGCCGACCGCCGCCCCGCTGCCGCCGAAGATGCGCGGCGCGGCTGGCTCCGCTAAAGTATTAACGATTTAGAAATGAAAAGGATTGTTTGTGCAATTATTTTGGCAAATTATAATTGGTCGTGAGATATTGTACCTTACATCTGTCGTTTAACCATTTATTTAAATAATAATACCTCGTTAATGTATTTAAAAATATGAAGGAAATCAATTCAAACATAAAAAAATCATAATATGTAATTTAACCAAGAACGGTAACGAATGCGTATTTTCAACAAGCTTAAGGTCAATTCATCGTGTAACAATATAATATGTTCTATGAATTGAAACATAAGGTAAAAGCACCAGCACATGACCACTAAAGGATACAGAATTTTATTTTTTAATTAAAACTTTAATTATTATCCGAATTCAATGAGTGTTTTTTTATCTATGTAAGTCCATTGTGTAAGTCTGTTAACCGTAGACGGAGAAACTAATAGACGGAGTCACATGTTCTATCCCTTTTACACAAAATGAAAGAGATTTATACATAACGTTCATGTAAGAAAGAGATACAAGCTTTTATAACCTGTCCTTATCGGCGTAACCGCTTGACTCCAGGAAATTTGACGTTTTGGAGGCAAATATTTACATTATTTGGGGTGGCCAGCGGTACGACGGTTGATATTCCCTAAAACAAAAGATATTATTAGATTTAAATTACATATTAAAAAACAAACTTAAATAATTATCTTTTATTTTTTAAACTTTTTCCTTATATGTATTGAACTGTATATGGTTGCGCAGTAGATATTGTTTTTGAAATAAACCTATTATTTACGGATTTTAACGCGGATTTGGTTTAAGTTTTGCTTTTTTTAACTTCTCCACACGGCCTTTCGATTACTTTACAAATTTCGTGGTCATGGGGCGGACTAGATATTATTTTGTTATTAGCTTTTGTTATAATAGTTTTTATTTTCAGAACTAGCTATTTACTTAAATTAAGTTTATGTTATACAGTGTTTTTATTAGTTCTGGGTGATGGCTGGTGACCCAGGCATGTATGTGCACTGTAGTTCCACTCAAAGTTAAAATATCGATATTTTAGCAATTATATTTTTTAAAGAGCGGTCAAAGTTCCCGATACCTTAGGAAAAACGTGTCAACCTGGCCACACTCCCACAAATATCGCTATCTCATACTAGGTTACACGGTGGCTACCCCTGTGCTGTTAACGAAACGAACCAGTAGGCCGATTCACGTAACTAAATAAGTTCAGTTGCGGCGCAGTTGCAGTTACGTTTCGATCAAAACAGCCCTTTTCGTATTCTCGTAATACGCTCGCGTCAAGTTCGCGTCATGCGAGCGCTTTAGCGTATTCTACTGCTGCGCGTATATGTCAATGTCAAACAAATTTCATACATCTGACGTACAGTTGACGCGCAGCTCACGCGCAGCTTACGCGCAGCCATTTTGCACCAAAACGTAAACTTAATTGGAATCGCACCGCAACTTGATCGGCGCGTCAAGAAATTATGTGAATTGCCCTACAGTATGTTTTTCCGGTACAATGGTTGAATAAAATGTATAAAATAAAAAAAAAAACTTAATATTAGAGATTTAGTAGTTGACCATCCAAACACTAGTAGATGACCATATTTTGCATCAGTAGTTGACTATTCAGATTCTTAAGTTAAATTTTCTTTTGACTTGTTTTTGATGAATTTCTTTAGTAAGTGTTATTCTTAGAACTTTAAGAAGACGAACATGCTTTACTGCTGAGAACATTACAGCTTTAGTGTAATTTAGGAATGCGCCCTTTTGACGTGACAACGTCTTAAATTAGGTTGCGGCTGGGAGTCACTTATGAAAAAGTGTAACGCCCGGTAACGTTACGATGAGTCACCGAACGAGAGAGAGGCCCGCCGAATGCCTTGCGTCTCTCTCCCACTCAACTATGATCTAATTATACTTGAGTGATTAATTTAATTATATTCATATCAATAAATATTCTACCGAGAAAAAGACGTTGTCACGTAAAATCTTCGCCCGTAAAACCGACTTTACAGGCAACCATTTTATGATAGTTTGATTTATAATTATTTCCGAAACATTTACAAGGTGAAAAAGTGGTTTTAGTAACTGATCATGCCTTACAATAAAGGTGGTCGACTACTAAATATTATTAACTTATTGGAAAAGTAATTAAAACAGTTCTAATTAATGCTGCCCTTCATATATTATTGTGTACAGTACATTTGCATGATACAAAATTTAATCAGAAGTTGATCATCCTGGTCAATTACAAAAAAAATATGGAAAAACGGAATCAGTAGAGTATTTATAAAATAGAGGGAGCGCTGCGTAGACGGAGAAACTAATAGACGGAGTCACATGTTCTATCCCTTTTACACAAAACGAAAGAGATTTATACATAACGTTCATGTAAGAAAGAGATGCAAGCTTTTGTAGCCTGTCCTTATCGGCGTAACCGCTTGACTCCAGGAAATTTGACGTTTTGGAGGCAAATATTTACATTATTTGGGGTGGCCAGCGGTCCGACGGTTGATATTCCCTAAAACAAAAGATATTAAAGATTTAAATTACATATTAAAAAACAAACCTGATTAATTATCTTTTATTTTTTAAACTTTTTCCTTATATGTATTGAACTGTATATGGTTGCGCAGTAAATATTGTTTTTAAAATAAAACTATTATTTACGGATTTTATTGCGGATTTGGTTTAAGTTTTGCTTTTTTTAACTTCTCCACGCGACGTTTCGATTACTTTACAAATTTCGTGGTCACGGGGCGGACTAGATATTATTTTGTTATTAGCTTTTATTACAATAGTTTTTATTTTCAGTACTAGCTATTTACTTAAATTATGTTTACGTTATACAGTGTTTTTATTAGTTCTGGGTGATGGCTGTTGACCCAGGCATGTATGTGCACTGTATTTCCACTCAAAGTTAAAATATCGATATTTTAGCAATTTTATTTTTTTAAAGAGCGGTCATAGTTTCCCGATTCCTTAGGAAAAACGTGTCAACCTGGCCACACTCCCACAAATATCGCTATCTCATACTAGGTTACACGGTGGCTACCCCTGTGGAGCGCTGTCATACATTTGCAACTTCAAAAAGTTCATAAACGTAGATATTTTCTTGTTCGTAATGTTGGTAGCACTCCTATATTAATGTTACCAATAAATAACTTTTCCTCGAAAAATATATAAATTAATAAATAAATGGAAATTAACATATATAATAATAAATGAAAAGTACAACTCAACCTTGCGTTATTATAATTAATTTCGATCCAAATTCAAATATTTTATATTTCCGACCTAAAAGTTATTCCGTAATTTTTTCGGAATTTCAACAATTTAATTACTTGCAACATTGAATAAAAAGGCGTTCGAAAATTTAAAAATATGAATATTTTTCTTTTAAATTATGTATATTATTTATTAATAATTAATGAGAAATTGGATTTATTGTCGGTGATAAACGAATACACAGTTAATGATTAACCTCTAAAATAAATTTGGATGAAATTCGATAGCGCTAAACTACATTTTTTGGTTATTCTTTTTCATGTAATTTATGCGCATTCCAAGCTGTCACAATTCATACTGGATGTAGAGTAGAAAAAGGTGGCCCCCGCACCACCATTTTTTACACGCTTTATATTAGCTTCACTTGTATGTTTGTTTGTATGTTTGTTTGTTTGTATGTTTGTAACCGAGTCCTTAAGACGCGATTTTAACCCACTTTAAACGGACAGATTTCATTCAAATTTTGCACACCTGTCAAAGACCGATGACAATACAATAATTCGATTAAAATATATGATTATCCTGATTAGATTCGCCAGGATTAATTATTTTTATAATTGATGACCATTGCTACTGACCACTGGATGGCGTATAGATGAACATAATTTGCTATTGACTAACAGATGGCGTGATAACGTCAATAATGAATGTTTGCACTATTCATCGCTAGATGGCGTTAACATTATATTCTTCAAGTGTCAAATGTTACTACTGACCAACAGTTGGCGTTATGTTTTGATAAATTATAAATAAATAATTTATCTACGTTTTTGAAGTATCAGCGCTCCCTCTACATTATATATATTCTAAGTTCAATGAATGAGAAAAACAAAACACTTGCCATCAACAAGGTAACAAAGTTGTTCAAACTTTTTTAACCCTTAAGAAAATTGTTTAAAAAAAAACGAATAATATATTTATAGCATGTCAATCAACAAAAAATTGCATTTGGAATATTTGTAAAAAACGGAACGCGTAGTTTGCGCGCTTCGTTGATCAGATGATAGCACTGACTAGTTAATATGAGTGACATTACCTTATATTCTAACAGTCTTACTAATAAAAATATATTACACAATTGTTTAACGTTTATATACTTATTCAATAGATAGGGCGTGAATAGTTACTTAAACAATACTTTACTAATAAACAGTGTATAGGCCTTGTATAACTATTTAATTGTTATGACACTAACTACTGGTAACATTTTGGGAAGTGTTCCGAAACCTTAAAACGTTGCATACTCCACTTATTTCTTTTTCTATTTTTTTTTAATATTTACATGATTTTATGTACCAGTGGCTTGAAAAATAGGGAAACAACAATTCCTTTTAATCAAAAAATATTTTCAGTGTATCAAAATTGTTTATTTAACATTTTCCATTCTGTAAATTGTCCTCGAAAATAAGAGAACATGTTTTGAAAGCGCGTTGAAACGTCAACTGTCATTTTCCGCAAGAAATGTAAAACAGTTAAAAACAAACCGTTGTATTTCATATCTTTGATTCGTATGCATTAATTTTACTATTGGAAAAATGGAAAAAGGAAACGTTTGTATCGTAGCAAAGAAGAGAAAGCGTGCTACTAATTGGCATTCCTTAGAAAAAAATAAAACATATGTCAGAAACCTGTGACGGCACGAGCCGAACATGAGCTTCGACTAAGAAATTTTAAATTGCATAATATTTTACTTGAATCTCAAATAAATAAAATAAGTTCTCAGTAAAAAGTTGTTCTTTTATTTTAATGACATATTTGTTAAAAATAATGTTCTTATAAACAACTGTCTTGCAGTTTGTCCAGTAGTATTGTCTGCTGCCTGTCTCTGTTGTTGATGAATTGGTGGTTGAGTCTGAAACATTTGAAGAATTCCGCATTTTCTGCCATTTTCATTGCAATATTGTACAGTACAGCAAGTGCAACTATGTTTTTACACTCTTCAAAGACACGCTAAATCCATTCAACAAAAACCGAAACCTCTGCTTCTCTTGTTATATCTTTCTTCACCACCACCCTTCTTTGTCTATTCTATATCTTTTCGAATCAAGTCCACCACTTCTTTGACTTAACATTTAGTAAACCTGTAAAATTTCCTTTTAAATTTATTTTCTTCCAGAGAAAAGTGATCGAAGCTTGTATTGTAAGCTTTTCTCTTTCTTGGCCGTTCCTTACCGTCAACTCAAGTTTATCAAAATAATCGAAATAATGCAAAAAAAACATATTAAAAACTATATTTCAACACGTCGCGAGATGAGACCTGACAATCAGTTAAAATTTGTACGTTATATGCACTCTAAACAAGGTCAACCGACTGAATAAGGATTGTATAAAATGGCATACACTTATGCAACTGTTATAACGGACGTATAAGATAAAAATCCCTATACATTGTTTATTAGTAATGATTACGCTATAACGCTGCTATACAGGATGCATAAATGTTTATTAGTAAGACCGTTAATGTAAAAGTACACTTTTTCTACCGTCACATTATGTATGTGTCCTGACCCCCCACTAAGATTGAGTCTTGTGTTTTGGGTATCAGGAACTATAAGACTTTTCGGTCCCACAAACAAACCTTGCTATTTTTTCTTACCTAAAGTGCAGCTGGCGAGCGCCAATACAACAGCTACGGACAGTTTCATTGTTGAATTCACCGTGTGGCGACTTCCTAATGGACTCCGTAACTTATAACAGACGGAAGTTTATATAGGGTCACTATCTATAATTACTACTACAATAAATCATTCAGGTATTAGTTGTTTTATTACCTATCTTAATTTAAAGAAGATAAATTTAAGTGTCATAAATAACAGATAATGCAATATGTCTATTATAATAGGCCGGGGGGGGGCCGGAATTACAATTAAAACAGCTATGTATGTATTCTCAGATGAAATTATTGGAATGTGTATTATGTGTACTGTAGGTACAAACTATCAATTAGCAGCATGTAAAAAACTCGTTATTCGACTATAGCCTACCTATATAACAAGTTATTTACAAAATATTCTCTCAAAATGGCAAGATTATTTCGTAAACGGAATTCAAAATATATTTAAGAGGTATTTTTCAATTAGGATTTCACAAACTGATAAAACCTTACAAAATTCGCTTCATTTTTTCATCTACAACTTCTCTAGTGAGCAGAGTGCCGCTACAAGTATACTACCACTACAAAACATATGTAGTTACTAACCGTATTGGCAGCAAACATCATAAAACAGTTCTTGAATAGGAACCTGCTATACAAAGCCGGTGTTAAGGTAGGGCGCGGTTTGGCGACGACCCTAGGGCGCCGTAGAAGTCTCGGCCAGGTTCTTGGTTGTTCTGCGTTAATCCTACATCCGTTACTACTGCTACAAAACCTACTGGTCTAAGGTAGGTACTCCCGCCAAACGGCAGTGTAAATGCACTGTTGTGTTTCGAAGTGAAGGACATTTTAGCCAGAGTAACTGGATATATTGAGACTTAACATCTTATGTCTCAGGGTGGCGAGCGCTGTGGAATGCCAAGCAATGCTTTGTAATTCAAGGTGTTGTTTGGTTTTGCTACTGTTTATGAGCGGTTGTATTGCTTACCATCAGGCGAACGGTATGCTCGTCTCGCCATCTAGTGAAATAAAAAAAAGAAATATTGGTCGGCTGCAGCCAAATTTCCTGTTAAAGTGCGCGTGATTTTTTATTTAATAATTATTTATATTTAAAAGCAAGTAAACAAAGGAGAATGGCCATTCGTAGTATCGGTAAAAAACATAGTTGATCCCGGTACCGATACTGCTTAAAATTCATTGCTATATCATTTTTATGGTTTGTCTGTGACAATTTTCCTGTTCTATTCCGAGTAACAGATTTTTATAAAATAAATCAATTATCATCACATTTTACATGTTATTCATAGAGCCGAAAACAAAATTATATTTTTGATAGGACTTCAAGTTCATTTCTTTAAGAACTCCGGGCCTGGTTCGCAATTATGTTTATATTTATTGAAATAATATATTTTCCCCTAGACAAAAAAGTAGGTTTCATCGGGGCACAAAAATCTTCGCACCGATACCAATTTTCATAGTAAAATTGGCATTCTCCTTTTACAAAGAATCTCGCAAAAGCAGTTGCTTGGTTTGTCTGCGAATACATAGCGTTGTTTTACATATTATATTTAACGTGACTATACGTCCCGATTTAGGCGGGACAGTCCCGCTTTCATGAAGTCTGTCCCGGTGTCCCCAGCAAGGCCTACTTAGACCCGCTTTTGCAAACAGACCAAACGATGATCAAAAAGTATTTCTCGCTCGAAATGCTTTATCGAACTATTACTACTATTTACTAACTATTTTGTGTTTAGTACTATGATTATTTTTTGAAATTCAATCTTCTTTATTAAAATCTTGTAAAACACCAAAAACTTTTATTATTATTTAATTCCACAGATGTCCCGCTCTGGATTAAAAAATAAATTGTCACGTTAATTATATTGCGTGTTTTACATATTATACTTACAAGTTACAATGTTGCCAAAAATAGGTAAAAAATAAGATAAGTTTGTAAATAAATAAAATTTAATACAGAATAAAAATAAAATAAGTCGATTATATTATATGGTATTATTAGTTCTATATTCAGCAGCGGACTTCTTGTGGTTAAAAAGAAGAAGCTCGGTTGAGCGTGAGATAGCAAAAAGCCATTGTTACTGTAACTTCATAAAATAATCATTCATTACCATTCATACCAGAGATCATTTAATGGAAAAATATTGTTCAATGAAAACCAATGACACTAACGATTACATAACATGTATTTACGTCTATTTTGTCAAAATTGATAATTGTATTCATAATGTTTTATCAGTGCGGACCGTTCATGCGGACAGTTCATGGAATTATTTATTCATAATCCCGATGTTCAATGATAAGTGGTCTTAAGATTGGTTTTATTTTAAGGAAAAAATAAGGTTGTTTCATTGATTAAAAACGTATGTCAATGGGTTGTTTATATTCTGATGACCACCAATCGAAAGTTGTAATCCTTAAAACATATTAGAGCGAATGTTTTGGTTGTCGGTTGTTGGTTGTTTTGGAGCGAATATTAAAATTTTGTTTAAATGTGGGAAACTATTGTTGATTCAGCGATATAAGACATTTAGTTTGGCCAACAGGATGACGATAACTACGCAAGCGAAGTGTAGCAATAATACTCATCATCATCCACAGTTTCGAACTATACAAGGAACTAATGTGCAAACTTTTTTTTTCTGTGTGTGATCCATGTTTTGATTTGTGTATTTTAATTGATTTTATATTATTTTAATTTAGGCCTCAGATTAACGATGACAAGTGTAGTGGCAGCTGAAGAGCGTGGTAGATTGTTGCTAACATGTTCACAGTGGTCACGGGTTCAAATCGAAGGGCACATCATTCACATGTACCCCATGTTATGTTAATTTATTATTATTTTTTTGGTACAATATGCATACTTATATAGAGGAAGCATTGACATACATTCGCGTCTTGGAAAACGTAGATATTTTCTTGTTCGTAATGTTGGTAGCGCTCCTATATTAGTGAAAATTGAATTAATTATTTAACAATAAATTGCTATAAATTCCTTTGATAACCGAAATTATATGTATTAAGCTATTATCCTTATAAAACGAGTTTGAGTGGAATTAAATAGCCCTAAACTATATATTTTTACTTTTCTTTTCCAAGTACTTCTGTATGTGGACAACCTGTCAAATATCAGCCAATAGGAGGGCAGAAAAAGGTGGCCAGGCACCACGATGTTTATCTACGTTTTTGAAGTACCAGCGCTCCCTCTATATACTCTAATGTGTGATTACCTTCTCATGTGTGGCGAAAGGCTCTCCTAGCGCCTTTTGTTTTCGATATATATTGACCCACCAATCAAAGCACCCCCCTTCCCCCCGACTTACGTGTTTGTCATTCATTTCCGGAAGCCGTTTTTCATTGGCTGATGCATAATACCTTAAATTGTCGACATCTTAATATGTATTATAAGTAGAAGTTTATATCTTGATCCGAATAAAAGATATTACCTCTATGTGAACATCAGAATGATTTAATATTTATAGTCACTAAATAATAATCCGGAATTACATGTCATAACCAATCAATAGATATAAATCAGTGATAAACGGAATATCTTGTCTTTTTATAGCGATAACTTATCATTGTAATCAATTTTAATTTTAATATTAGTATATTTTGTTTGTTTCTTAAGAATAAATAAATGGAAATAAATTGTAAAACATATGATTAGGCATAAGCCTGCGTTCAGAAACGCCGGTTACGGCACTGGTTCAGAATTGCGTGAAAACCGCGCTGGTCTTATTATTCGATTGGGAGTATATTATGTCAATGGTCATTTAATAGTGAAAAATATGAGGTTTTCAAATCCTAATGTTGATGTTCGAAATTTAATTAAGTTTTCAAATAAATAAATTTATTATTATTATTATATTTCAAAGGTTTTGTTATTTTGTTAACAAGTAATTTTTATACTGTATGGAGTATGTAGGAAATTGATATAACAACACACGTAAATGATAAAAGCTAAGTAACGTTTATTTAATAACTGGTATTCCCTCCCCAAGCTCTTATTACTGCTTCCATATGGTTCTTCATAGTTCAGATTAGAGTCACAGAGGAAGGACATTGTAGCCATGTTATGTTGTTATGTGGACATGTTAAGACTTAACATCTTATGTTTCAGGATGGCAAGCGCAGTGGAATGCCAAGAATTGCTTTGTAATTCAAGGTGTTTGGTTTTGCTACTGTTTATGAGCGGTCGTATCGCTTACCATCAGGCGAACGGCATGCTCGTCTCGCTATTCATGGCAATAAAAAAAGTCTCGATCAAATATTGTGGCATTCCATACCATTCTTCTTGGATTGCATTTTAGCTGGCTAAGTGTTTCTGGAGCACCATCTCTTGCACGAATTAATCTCCTTAATTTACCCCATAGGTGTTCAATCGGATTCATATGGAGATACCGATTTCGGTAACATAATCTCGTAAAGCTCAAGACACTGTTCGATGTAGTGTTTGCTTTCGAAAGTGTTTGAGCGAATCGTGCGTCCAGTAATAACGAATTACTTTAAAAATATTATATCCACTCACCAACACGGATTAACTACTCGGAAATCGACTGTAAGCAATCTCCTAACATATATAACGGACGTTATTGAACATATGGATGCTAAAACGCAAGTGGATTCGATTTATACTGACTTTAGCTCCGCGTTCGACATAGTCCGGTCATTTTAGACATAAAAATAGTGGTCAAATAACAAAAATTCCGACAGAGCCAAATTTTTGTGGACAGCTTGGGTTTACCATCAGAAAGAAATCTTCAAAAGTCCCCATCGATCCCATGTGTGCTAAGAAAGTTATTCGGGGTCAAAAGTCAAAATTTCAGTTTTTTGGATTTTTCTCGAAAATTAACCTTAGACCACATTTGTCGATCTAAAAATTATCTACAAAAAAGTTTCAGTCATTTTTTTTCTAAGAGTCACCATTTCTGAGATATCGCGACTGCAAGAGTTATACATGATATGCACACATTTCCACGCGTTCTCTAGCGTGTACGAATTGCCGAGGTCAGTCTTGTTCAAATAATATAATAATAATAATATGTTTTATTAAAACTTTCCTTAACCTAGATAACAAACAAAATAATTTTTACTTATGCCAGAAGTGCTTAGGCTAAGATATAACATTAATGAGAAACGGCTGGTGCTTAAACTAGGACAGCCCTGTACAGTTGATTGAATACAATAGAGGAAGACTTATGTGATTTTGATGAAGAAACAGCTGATTCACCTTCATTTGAACAATTTTTGAACATCCAGGAAGAGGAAGAAGAAGAAATAGAAGAAGACATGACTATTGAAGTAGACTTTGAAGAGTATGAATCAGACTAAAATATGAAAATAAATCAGAACTACACTTAAACTCAATAACCAATACAAAATCAATATCAATATTCATTATGCATTTAGAAAAGTATTTTCCCTGAAATTTACATCTTGACAATTCGTGGAGTAGGCATACTGGGGAAACCACGTTAAAAAAATCGCGTCGAGTACACTACCTCACAGGAGGGGTGGAAATGTGTGCATATCATGTATAACTCTTGCAGTCGTGATATCTCAGAAATGGTGACTCTTAGAAAAAAAAAATGACTGAGACTTTATTGTAGAGAATATTTGGATCTACAAATTTAGTCTGAGGTTATTTTTCGAAAAAACTTACCATTTTCGAGAAAAATCCAAAAAACCTGAAATTTTGACTTTTGACCCCGAATAACTTTTTTAGCACACATGGGATCAATGGGGACTTTTGAAGATTTCTTTCTGATGGTAAACCCAAGCTGTCCACAAAAATTTGGCTCTGTCGGAATATTTGTTATTTCAAATGTCTAAAATGACCGGACTAACAAAGTTAACCACAATTTATTATTGTCGAAACTAAATATTATGGTATTCACGGATCTTTACTGCATTGGTTTGGTTTCTACTTAGAGAATCGGGCTCAACGTGTTAATGCTCTCTCTCTGCCCTCAAGCGTGCTCCAAGGCTCCCACCTGGGTCCCATCCTATTTCTATTATTTATAAACGATATAACGCATTCAGTAAAATATAGTAATTATTCAATCTTTGCAGACGACTTAAAAATATATAGACATACGCGGTCCCAAAGTGCCGTCACACTACTCCAATCAGATTTGAACACCATTTATGACTGGTGCATCAAAAACAATATGATTCTAAATGCTGAGAAATGTGCACATCTAAGGCTAACGAGAAACAAAAAAAGAATAATATATTCAAATTTTTTAATTGTCGGGATTACATTAAATAAAACCACAGCAATGCGTGATCTTGGAGTTGTTGTCGATTCCAAATTAAACTTTATTACACATATTGACCAAATTATAAAAAATGTCTTGGCGATTGTTAGGTTTCTTGAAACGGGTCGGTAAAGACTTTAAAAACCCTAGCACCTTATTAGTTCTATCCTATCTATATAACTCTTTAGTCCGGAGTAACTTAGAATGATAAGACACATGTTGATAGAATCGAACGCGTTTAACGCAACTTTACTCGTTTTTTGGCTTTCACTGATCGCACCTGTCCATACCGCGCCGATTACCTGGCGAGACTCTTACACTTTAAGATGACTTCTCTGGAAACCAGACGTAAAGTAGCCGATGGTATAACTTTATACAGACTAATACATGGAGACATAATATCGCCTGAAATGTTGTCGCGATTAAATTTTACCGTTCCTCGTACCTTGCCAAGATATCCTTTATCTCAAACCTTAATTTTACCAGTTTCCAATTTTCTTATTCTTTTTAGCCACATAAGAAGTCCACTGCTGAACATAGGCCTCCATCAAAGATCTCCACATCGAACTGTCGGAAGCGGCCTGCATCCAGCGACTTTCAGTTTGCATTGTGGTTGTTATGAATACTTTTATGTTGCATATACTCGTAATGCGGTGTATTGTTACGAGTATTATATCTAATACAATGTTTTGTTTAATTGTGAAAATCATGTAATGAATAACGACTTATACCGGTGCTTTTATCTGGTAGGATGACCACAACTTGTTATTTAAGATGTATTTTCAAAGTATTCGAATACCCTATCACAATTAATATAATTGTAAATTAGCGCCAAATACAACTTTAATATTTTAGCGCCTAATTTAATAAATACATGCATAAACTCATGCCTTTTTTCCAGTAGGAGTAGGAAGAAGTGCTACCAAAACACCTGTGTTTCGTGATTCGTCTTTTGTATTCCGTCCCACGACGTGATAGTGTGCGATCATATACTCATATCGGGCATTAATTCCTAACATAGGGCTGATTATTATTATTGAATAAAACTGCGCTACCAGGGCAAACCTAGTTGTATATAATTAGCAATAACTCCTAACGAATGAATTGCTTTATACGCTTCTATTCATATTGATTACGAACTGTTTTACTTACTTAAAAAATACCATTTTATGGGTACATTATACTGGAGTAATGGCTATATTTTGGAAAAACGAAATCAATGAAGATATTTCTTTAAAAAAATATATTTTAGCTCTATATTACAAACGAAAAATATGGGGTGTAACAATTTTGGAAAGTTACAATTATGGGTGTGAAATAAGGGATAATGTTGTATGGTAAATCAAAACAGGTAATGCCTTGGTTTACCTGGTAAACCAATTTCGAAAATTCTTCACTGTTCGAAACCTACTTACATAGGTCTATATTTGTCCTAAAGGTGTCCATAACACAAGTTCAATCTTTCCATGGACACCGGTGCTTACTGGGTTAGGTTTATGTAATTACACGGTTACGCAATGAAATAAAATAAATAAATAAATAAAAATAAATAAATAAAGGGGTTAAATAAGGGTTGATAATAAGTTATACCGATAATCGTAACTACTAAAATTATTTCTATTTAAGATGAAATATAGGAATTCAAATGTCTCAAGCCCCGTTACTATCTACTTTTCCGATTTTGGAAATTCTTCGAACGTTACCAAAGTATATTAAACTTGAGTGACATTGGTTATATTTTTGCTAAAGGAGTGAAATCAGAGTTGAACTGTTAAATCATATTATTAATTTGATGATATAGGAAGAAATGTAAAGGTACGGGATATGACGGAACGGATAAAGAACAGGACGGAATAGAGCAGGACAGGTCATTTTGGGAAGAAAAAAGTCAGTAGGTTAGCTAGGTCAAGTTTACGTATACAAGAGATCGTACGAAAAATGACATCTATCTGGTGTGGAGTGGGATTGAAAAATATATGCATCCAAGTAAAGCAGGTGCGGGCCCCTAGTCTATACGTATAAAGCTGAAGAGTTTGTTTGTTTGCTACTTCTTTTCTCAGGGACTACTGGTTCTAATTGAAAAAATATTTTAGTGTTGAATAGTTCATTTATCGAGGGTTATATATTATAATCTCAGTATGACTTGTAGGAAGGAAGCAGCAGTGAAAAATCTAGCAAATACGAAGAATTTTTATTCGTTTTTCGTGGTCAGATTGGTCGATATTCTGAATTGATAGTTGGAATTAAACATTTTGGCCGCCATTTTGCAAAGTGTATCTGCACCCGGGCGGAGCCGGACCACTTATAATTAATATTCACCGTCGTCCTTTAACACCTCTGACATCAGATAAATCGTCGAGGTTTTCTCGGCCTTTAATAAAAGTGTTGCATCTTAAAGGACCCAATTTTCTTAATTTAACCTATATACCCACCAGTATGGTTCCTCTAAGAATATTAAAGGCTTGTCAAGTCTACTACCAGCAACAGACCAGGTTGATGAGTTGAGGCCTAACTGCGAGTGACAGGGTATCGATATCTACCCGGATAGCGACCATTGTAATCTATGGGGAATGTTGGAAAACCTGTCTATTGATACTCGTAAGTACGTCGCGTTTAGGGCTCTTACTATGTCAATTAGAATAGCTGCCACAATTGTGTCGATCAGTGTCAAGGTTAAAATATAGGTGCCAGCTATTTACCGAGTCTTAAATTAATAAATAGTATCTCCTCCTCCTAGCGTCGATACCCCATTGCTGAGGGTCATGAATCATCCGGGAAACAATCCTTCTCTGTATCTGATTCGTCCAACGCTAATCAATAATATGCCAAGTATTAAAAAAAAACAATAGTATAACATATCTATGTCATATCTATAGTATCTCATATCTATGTCTACAGTACCATTTTTAACAATTCTTTAAAGCAAATATATGGAGTAAACATCAGGACACATGGACACCCAGTCTCCATGCCATTTTAGGGTTTCCATATTATCCTCAAAATTTGTATCATCTATAGTTCGATGAGCATGGCGTTGTAAGGATACTTCCCATCGCAGGGCACGGGCGTCTATATTTGAGAGTACGATTAAAAGAAGGGTTAGTCCATATATGGTCCATATAGTTCACCATGTAGGCCTAGTGCGAATTGGCGGAGTTTCGTTTAGTCAGATTTTTTCATGCTGACACGAGTTTATCGTATGAGCCGATAAATACGAAGAGCAAGTTCTAAGGTTTATTGTAAACATTCCTTTTGTGTTAATTTATACAACGTCAGTATTATATATTCAGGTTATAAAAAAAAACAAATTTTGTTTTAAATAAAATATATAATGGTATTCAAAATAAATGCTTATGCAGTATAAAAAAAGCTTATGCAGTAGCTACGATCCAGTCGGTGAAGGAAGAGACACGAGCGTTTACACCAGGGTAGAAGGGATCAGCGCATCTGTAGCCCCAGGACGTGACACCAATGACGATGTCACCGTCGATGGCGAGGGGACCGCCGGAGTCGCCTTGGCAGGCATCTTTACCACCGACGTCCAGAATGCCGGCGCAAAGCATGCGAGGTGTCACATCGGGCCAGTTTTGGAAACCAGGCTGGGTCTTGAGGTAGGCGTAGCGCTGAGCGCACAGTTGCTGGTTGATGACATTCACATCAACATGTTGCAGTTGCTCAGGAGAGGAACCACCGGACTGAAAAACATCATGTTAATATGAAAATATCTAATCGAAGACGCAGTGACGTTACAAGTTTTTCAAGTATGCTTTTTTATTTCTTTCTTTTTTTTACAAGTGATATCATAGTCATAAGCCTAAGATTACTGAAGCGATTTAATCGTAAATTGACGAAGTGTAGACACTAGTGCTTTTTAAAAAGAGTCTTTGTTAGTAAGTCTTTGTTAATATGGTTAACGCTCAATGGTCGATAGAATTATGGAAGACTTTCCGAAACCGGATATAAAGGAACATAGACTGAACCAGTAATGTGACAAACATACATAGGCCACTAGGACGGTTTTTCAACCATTATGTACGCTGATCACTATTCCGGTGTATTAAAACATGCTATCACCAGAATTGGTGAGAAGGAAAGGAAGACTAAATAGAGATTTGAGAAAAGAAATAAAGAGAGAGGCTTTCTGCTGATTTATAAGTGTATACAAACGCGAATTTATTAGTGACTTAACGCCGGTTTTGGTGCTATATATCCGTTCAAGCTGGTCTATTCAAATTGTATTATCCACGTCAAAAGTCACTTTAGCATTTCTACGAAGTAACAACTCTATGAAAAATAATAAGTAGTAAAGAAAATTCTTATAGCTTACCGACAACGTTCCCCATCCAACAGCAGTAGCAGTGCGGCCATCCGGAACAGAGAAAGTGGATGAAGGAATCCGTGCAAGGCCTATACTGCCGGACAATTGAGCAGGGGTGGAGAGACGAACAATAGCAACGTCATTATCGAGAGTCCTGGAGGAATAGCCGGGATGCAGAACTATTTGGCTAACCAAATGTAAGGTGCCGCCGCTTGAAGCGAACGAAGAACCCAGGCGCACACGCCAGGAAGAAGCCGGGTCACCTCTGAAAAATTAAGAACAAGACCGTTAACATTAACTTAGTACGTATAACGTACGTAAAAAGTAACGCGTGGAACAATAAACATACTTGTATAGCCATGAATCCCATATTTGCGGAGAAGTCGCTTGTACATAGCTTTTATGGTTAAAACATTTCCATAAACAGGGTGTCCCATAATTAGACGATTAACCAGTAACGGGAGATAAACAAAATTGTGATAACACAGCAATAATGTCCCCGATAGCTTTTAGGAGACAGCCATTCTAGTAAAATTTCAAAAGAATCTACTTTGACCAACACTTTGTAATAATTTGACCAGCGATTTCCATAATTTATTATTTTAATTAACGTTTTGCAATAGCTTAAATAATATTATACTGTACTGTATCCTTAGACTGTATCAGCCCACATACGTCCCAAATAATACACACAAAATTATACCAAAACACGTCTGTCTTTTAAAAATATGATCTAATTCTTAAAAAAGTTTTTGGATTGTTTATTGATCAACAATCAGTAGACACGTGTCGCGTCGTATTGAAAAAAATATGTACAATAGTACCCACAGCATGTTTTAACTAAACTTGGCCACAGAATACTAACAGAAGTCAAGCTTGTGTATGTACTTCACTTTTGTGCCTACACTCACACTACGCTCGGCGTTCGCGCAAGGGTTGTTAACTCTGGCTTATGCAAAAACACGTATCGTGTTAATAGCACTCGTATCGTTTGATTGAATTTTGAAAATAAAATATATAACACACAATAGTAAAAATAAATAAATTTTAATTTTATTTATGAACTCGCTGAGAATGTGTATGTCATTATTCTAAGTTTTTTAAATTGTATTTGTATAATATAGGTTTCTTTTTAATGAAATTTATATTCAATTATTATAATCTGGTGTTTTATATACAAGTGTAATAACTTTTATACATTTGCTCCATCTTTGCACATAACATCTCACTATTTGCGTGCCCGAAGCGAGTGACACTCGCGCTCGCAGTGGTTTCAACTGGTTTGAAATATCGTGTCGGTGAACGATGTCTATGTGTGCGTTGATTTAGCGCGCTTTGTATGGAGCTTGACTTCTGTTAGTTTAGTATTCTGTGACTTGGCGTATTTTATCAAGATTTAAAATGCTTTGCTCTAGGTATCCCTTTCACAAATTTTCTTTTTATTATGTCGCTGGTTGCGAATGGTCTATTTTTTTAAACAAATCTTAATCATTTTAATATTTTTCTCTTATTGGAATATTCTTTTGTGTAATGAAAGAGAGAATGAAAAAAACACAAAAAATAAGGACATACACAGATAGGTATATTGAGGCTGGGTCCGATCTGTCGGTCGTCATGTTCATCATATCTGATGAGATGAATGATTAGTTCATTCTTAGAGTTCATTAGATTATTTTCCGTAAGTCCGTGGTGGTCTATTGGTATTGGTCTCGTCTGTCGCTGTTCGTCAATCGGTCCGTAGAATCATCTATGTCATGTTTTAGGCGAAGGTAACCTTTCCATAACTGTTGATAGAGCCCAGCGAATAAAATCGAAGTAATCACTTATAACACTATCATTGCTTAAACTCCACTTGTGCACCTTTGATGAAATATACATATATACTCGAAAACGCAACAAATTAATGAAAAAAAAAACGAGACATATATGTAATTCCTAGCAGTTTCCCGTCAAAATTCCCCAATGGTTATTTGAATTTAATTCAAATGGTTTGATCTAACTTGCAAGGTAATTGATAAATAATATAAAACTTACTTTAGTAGTTAGTTAAAGAGACAAAACATTCAGATAGCTAAAACAGGTTTATAAACTGCCTATGAATAAGGCCGGCAATGTTTACTCATACGTACTCGTAGCAATGGGCAGCAGACAACACGCTGCTGCGAGTGACCAGGGATCCTCCGCATTCCTGACGCCACCACACTCCGAACCAGCCAAACTGCATGTTGGACATGTAAGGGTACCGGTCGATGGTGGTCGGGGAGCCTCCAACAATGCGGGAGACGCTCTTTGGCACCGCTGTACAAACGTAATCAAAACAATAACAACGGTGGACAATTAGTAGATTGGGTTTTACGAAGTATACATAACGCAGGTGCTTGACATTTCATAATACGAGTATTATATTAACGGTTTAAATATACATGGAGACAGGGCTTTCATTTTTAAACACGCTCAACGCTAGTCTTTCGTCCTTTTATAGATTAACTATTGCTTAATACGATTATTATAAAGTAATAGGACTTTTACATGCGTGTTACACCACATACAGGGTATATCAAGACTGCTACCGAAAACGAAGCCGGATAGTACTTTTAGTGACTAGTAATACAATACAACAAACCTGTACCAACTTTTAAGCAAATAAAAAATCTTATTCTTAGTCTTATTCTTATTCAAAAAAATTCGTAAAGAAAGGCGACAATTTTATTTGTGATTTTTTAATTTTTTTTTTATTGCTATGAATGGCGAGACGAGCATGCCGTTCGCCTGATGGTAAGCGATACGACCGCTCATGAACAGTAGCAAAACCAAACAACACCTTGAATTACAAAGCAATGCTTGGCATTCCACTGCACTCGCCATCCTGAGACATAAGATGTTAAGTCTCAATATGTCCAGTAGTTACTCTGGCTACAATGCCCTTCAACCCGAAACACAACAGTGCGTTTACACTGCTGTTTGACGGGAGAAATAGACACTGCGGTGGTACCCACCCAGATGGCCTCTCACATATGAGAGACCTACCACCAGTATCCTCTATTTTGGGTGGTAAATCCATAGTTATTGCTACAATAATAATTTTAATCCTTGCGTACCATAGTATAAATAAAAATAAAAGGGTGTACACTATCTTTTAGAAAAAAAAAAATGTATTTGCCACCCAAATACGGCGATAGAAAAAAAAATTACCAAAAATTTCTTTACTTTTTTCTTGCAATTTTTTTCTGTTGCATTGTGCCTGAAGTCGCTTAAACTACCACCCGGCTTCGTTTTCGGTAGCTGTCTTGATATACCCGGTATAAGTGTTTTTAATTTTATGTTTATAAAATTCTTGAGATTTCAATTGCAAACAAATTATAATTAATCTTCGAAACATCGGAAAATCAAAAATGTTATATTGAAGGCACTGAAATATAACTAAAATATAAAATAAGTGTACTTGCCCATAGCGGTGCCGATCAAGGCCAAAACAATGAGTACTTTCATTTTCGTCAGCTGCTTCAGGTGGAATTGTTAAGTCACTCACACAACACTTATATATACCTGGTATATTATCTTGATAATCAAGTTTATTACTCATCAATACAAATATTTGGACGGACTTAATTTTATCTCAAAGGTCGAGGCAGAGCGTAACGTAGGTTTTAAGTAATCTACCTACCTAACTGCTTCATAATAATTATACAGCAATGCTTTACGAGTAGGTATATAAACCAATAATATTAAAAACAGAATTGAACTATTCTAAATATTATTCGAACGCTAAATTCTGTTTCCATTTGGATCCTAATATATTTTTTATCAGTATGGAGAAACTTAAAATACATGTTTTTATGTGAACTTAATAAATACGGATCTTCTGTGAAGCAGAACACAAGCCCGTTTGTTGTGATTTGTGGAGAATAGGCGTGACGACAGTATCAAAATATCAAATATTTTATGATGTTAGGAGGAAAAACATATGAGAAGGGTTTAAAACGATGTTTAAGTTTTAATCCAGAATTGGAGATTAACAAGATTTTCAATAAAATAAAAGTACAAAATATAGCAATCGGCCATTTTGACAGAAACGCTAGTCACAACGCATGACGTTACGCCTATGTAAACATGCCGTAAACATTACCAATTTCTTTAGAAATGTGGAATGTGAACTGTACCGGAACCATTTATAGACTTTAGAATTCATTTTTATCAAACGAAATATGTTTTGTTTCGTTAATTTTCTTCGCTGTACATAGACACAATCACATGTTTACCTAGTGGTGACGTTATAACGGACGCCATGACACCTACTAGCTTTATCTGTGCACTATTGAAAGATTATTAGAAAAATGGCTTTAAACTGTGTTAAACCGTTGTTAATTCTTGAAATATAGATTATTTCGTATATAATAAAAATGTATCTATATTATAAAACATGATTTTAAAATAATTCGTCATGCCCATTCAAGCGATCTATAAAGACGATGTTCTTAGCTTTAGACCGTGATTAAGGGACTATGATATCCTTATGGTTTCAGAGAATTACGCGAATGTTACACAATGAAATACAACTATTAATATTATTTAAGGATTTGGTTTAATTCTCGATCAGTCCGCTTTGGGACGACGAAATCTGTAAAGTAAACGAAACGTCGCGACGCGTCGCTCGGGGAGTTAAAAAATTTAAAAATGTAACCGATAAAATCTAATGTAAAATTTAATGTTATCCTGAATTATTAGACTCGATAATTTTTATATTTAAAATGACATCATAGACTTAAAATTTAAGTCTTCAATAAATATTGTAAGGTATTGTTATCTTATACCATTCTGACAAACTTATGACTAAACCTGGGTAAAAACTAGGTGTCTCCTATATATGTACTATAAGTCCTATAAAGGAGGTGGGCAATCACTAAGAAAACAACATAAACGAAACCTACCGCCAGTAAATATTATTTATGTTACTGTATACACAGAGATATTTAATTTAATATAAGACTTGGGTCTTACGTGGAGCTTGAGGCCCGCCTTCAATGTGTTACGCATATATTTCGATTTGTCAATAAGCAAATTAATCAACATGTACAGTAACAATGAAATAAATATATTCGTTTCTGCTCATGGGTTGATACCGAAGAGCCCCGACCAACATCTACAGAGGCTCTCAATTGGCTGTTGGGTCAAGGGTCAAATACAGAAGGCAGTATTACTGGACACGGCACGCATTGTGAGGCGGTTCCTCACTTTGTCTCCCTAACCGCCGGTGGCTTGGGTCTTAAGCTTCACCACCGGAGGGTAAATAAATTATTTTTTATATTTTTATATGTATTTTGTTTTATATTATATATATAAAAATGTAAAAAAAGAAATTTAAAATAAAGAAAAATAAATATTATTTTTTGCTTTGCAACGGTATTTTTATTATTATATTGTAGTGGTTTCTGTTTTGAAGTCGGTATTTTAAATTAAATTTGTTTTATGCAAGAACCCTTAAAAGCATGAGGGAGTAATGGTCTACTACACAATCTCTGGGACTGCTCCTGACTCATAAATTATCATTTACCTGTTATATGCATTAATCGGATTTGATGCGTATCGAACTAGATAACTGATAAGGATGTTTTTTTTAATTTGTCCTAAGCTTGCAAACGTGGATGTATTTTTCCTGTACTTATATCTATTATTAATTGTTTTGTAAAAACCCAAGATTATTTTAGATTACACTTATAAATAAAATTTGTTACAAAATACCCCGAGAAATATAATTAACAAGCGGCCCAGCCCGGCTTTGCCCGGTTGCAGATACTGTTTTGACTTCAGTCCACATCAGAAACATATTATTTCGCGTAACAACTAATTTACTCATGTGTTTTCCAAACGCGCCAAAATAATTATACATTCATTAAAAGTTCAAAAAGTTTCTCTGCTAATTACTTCTAAACAGTAACGACTATATCTCAAAAGCTTTTAGTCTGATTGATACAGTGTAAAGGGAAATGTTAATCTGCATTAATTTCCTAAGCTAACTAAGATATTCATTTGGATAAGAATTAATACTGAACTAAAGAAAATAACTTTGAAAATAACGTTATGTTTTTAATAAAAAATTTGAACATAAGTGGTTATTGTAAGTCAACCGTAAGAGATAGACATATGCTATCTCGGACTTTTATTTCAATTTTGTAGTTTTTTTATAGATTTTGAATTCGCTTAGTACATTATTCAACTATATCTCTGTTAGTTTACGCGGCGTTCGCGTGGAACGCTCCCAGTTGGCGAGATTTTTTGCGACCTCTTCAGCGTTTATCGCCGTATTTCTGCAAATTAACATAAAATCATAATAACGTATATATTTAAACATTTTTCAAAAATCACTCTTTCTGTTGTTGAAAACCGTATAAAAATTAGTTTGATAGTTTTCGAGTTTATCGAGTTCTGACAGACAGAAGGAAAGAAAGACGCGGCCGGGGGACATGATTTTCATAATACTAGCTGACCCGGTAAACCTCGTATCACCATTTTTTTTGCTATCAATACTGTCTAAAGTCTAAGATTTTAATAATTATTTTATTGCATTGTAATGAACAACATTTTTCCTTTTTCCTTCTAGAGAGAAAACTCTGATCACTCTTTTCAGAGTTGTCAATAATAACAATAATTTATTTGTACTAAAGGAGATATATACTTATATTATAAAACATATTACAATTTATATTACATAACATTATTTAGCGTAATTATTATATTAGGTTATATAGTCCACCACGCGGGCTTAGTGCGGGATGACGGACTTTATTTAACGTAGAAATTCTTGGAAATCGATATGGTATGCAGGTTTCCTCACGATGTTTACCTTCACCGCTATAGTGCGTGGTGATTGACTATCAATACACACATGACTACTTTTATCGCACATCATTTTTCTACGTTGTTTACTAATTATTAAGTTGTTCCTTGCATCGGATTGAGCTCGTTGTAACCGATACTGCAGTTGTTGTGGAGGGACCACCCGCACCTACAGAATTTGCGTCAGTTTTTTTTTAATTTATTTTTTATCTTTTCTATGTTAGGCGTTTGACTATAATCTCACCTGATGGAAAGTGTCCAAATAGACTACGTTGTTACACGCCAAACTAGAAGGTGCCTATTCACTCTAGCCTTCAAGATACCCACGTCATAATTTTCTGGAAACACTGTTTGTGGTGAGGCATTCCATTCCTTTGCCATACGCATGATGAAGGAGGACGTAAATCTTTTTATGCGAATCGATGGTAAGTTAACGATATAAGGATGGTAGCCAGCTGTTCTTCTGTTGTTCTGGAGAAGGATGGTGAAGGTTGAATTAAATCATGCAATTCTTCTCCACACTCACCGAATTGTATCCGATAAAATATCGTTAGTCCAATGCTGCCAGTTTGTAGTTAGCTGAACCATCCCAAAGATGACAGCAGTATTCAAGGCCAGAGCGAATCTGAGCTTTATAAAGACTTATAAGTTGCTCCGGCGTGAAATACCTTCTAACCTTGTAGAGGATGCCAAGTTTTTTTGTAGCATTTTTAGCAATGGACTCAATGTATTGACCAAAATTTAGATTGGAGGAAACATTTATACCTAATAGTTCGAGATGGTTAGATATTGGGACGGCCACTCCACGGAAAGTTGGAGTCAAGGTGAAGGGACTCCGTTTAGCAGAAAATAAACTTGACTGCGTTTTGGTGGCATTAAATCGAACTAAATTAGAATCACCCCATCAGACACCGCCCGTAGGGTCTGATTAATACGCTCAACCATAGCTTCACGTAATGATTGTGTCTCCCGCATCTCGGAATGTGTGCTGGACATATATCTCTCAACAACTGTACTGTCATCAGCTAATATTTTTTTCCAAAAATAATAGTGTATACCCTTTTATTTATAAAGACTCTAAAGTATAAAAGAGTTGAATTATTATTTTAGCAAAAACTATGGGTTTACCACCCAAAAATGACGATATTTAAAAATGATAAAAAAATGACACGTTTCTATGAAAAATTTTTAGTTGCATTGTGTTTGTAGTCACTAAAATTACCACCCGGCTTCGTTTTCGGTAGCAGTCTTGAGATACCCGGTATATACTAAAACATTACAAAATTCATCCAGCAATTACCTGGTGTTTGGAAAAACGATGCTAAACTGGAACACTAGATTAAAAATTTGCAATAACAGTCAATCTACAGAAACTGCAAACACACCTATAAAGCGAGGTAGTTTTCAATGTGACGCATTGAGCCCCTTGTGGTTTTGCGTAGCACTCAATCCACTGTCCAACATGCTTAATAAAAACAATAAGGCGTTTAAAATTCAGCATAACTCACAGCAGATAACAATGTAATAATACTATAATATAACTATAATACCTCATGTAATGGACGACATTAAACTTTTTGGAAAAACTTTTCATGAAATTCACACACTTGCAGACATGACACAAACTTTCTCAAATTATATAAAAATGTAATTTGGAATAGACCTATATTCACGTACTCATTTGGCAGTATCGGCTGGACGCAATCAGATTTACAAAGGCTAATAAGAATTATTAACACTACTGTGACCAAATAAAGAAAACATCATCCACACGCGTGCAATCAGAGATTAACCTTGCCTAAACATTAAGGTGGTAGAGGACTTATAGACATAACAGATTTACACAACAAACAGATCTCCACACTTAGGACATTCTTCCATTTCCACGCACAATACTCTACACCACACAAAGCCGTATTTGAAGCTGACACGTACACGCCACTCAAACTTGCTGACTTAATACACAATTGAAAGTAATCACCAATCAGGAAAAAATTGACACTTGGACCCTTCATGGTCGTCACCGTCTCGACCTAACCAACCCTAATATTGACAAAATAGCGTCAAACGCGTGGTTGAAAAGAGGTGAGCTATTCCCGGAAACAGGGGGATTTATGTTGGCTATCCAAGATCAAGTCATAGAGACCAAAAAATTCTAGAAATTACATTATTCGCGATAGTAGCTCCAATTGTGACCATTGTCGTCACTGCCATAAGCAACCATACAACCATACAACACATCACAGGCGCATGCATTCATCACACAGACTACAAACACAGACACGACCAGGTAGCGGCAATCATTCACCAAACACTAGCACACAAACACAAACTAATAATTGCAAACACAGCATACTACAAATACACTCCTCAAATTATTCTCTAGTCACATGAAGACAAATTTTAAATAAATAAATAAATGTACACCATAACCGACCTTACATAACTCTCCATTATAAGCGAAATATAACTGTTTATCTCATTGACATTGCCAGTCCCAACACATACAACTTTACATCTATACACGCTAATAAGTTACTGAAATATACAGACATAACTATTGAACTCAAGACCCAACACAAACGGTAAAGATCTTACTATATATATTTTTTAAATAATGTTGAGACTACAAACTCCATTAATGACTTTAACACAGGAGCTATTATTGCAAATAATATGATACAGAGTTTAAAGAGCATTCAAAAAATATTAAAGGACACTATTACTGATATATACCAAGGCTGATTTAACTTACACTTACTTACACCGGAACAACTATCCGAGGAACTGAGTGTCATATCCTTCGATCAAATATACACTCGAAGGTCATATCCGGTAAACTACAGATAGAGGTATCGCTGCCGATTGACAACCTACACACAGATTTACGCAAGAGGTAAAATTTATTGAAAGTAAAGACCAGGATGTTGGAAGATGTATAGATTTTTTAAATACAGATCATTCTGGTCAATCGAGATGTGTATGATATCATGCAAATATAGCTACCCGATTCCTAGGAAGATTAAAGAGGACATGATTTACATAACTCCTGCGGCAGATTATATTTCTATCAATATTAAAACGGACATTTTCATACTTATGACAGAGTATAATATCAGAACATGTCTAATTACACTCGACGGTTACTTTTGCTCAGTAACACAACCCTTATTTCATAAGAGAAGTGACCAGAACTTCTGTGAAATACAAACATCGGAATGTGAGACTACCACGAATTTGTGTAAAACTTATTGGAAACAAATGAACACAGTCAACACTTATTTAAATTTCTGTTGTTAGCCATGTCATATTCGTGCCATATGTCAGGATCAAGTTTTTGCTCGTCAGCTGATTCACGCGGGTCTTATAAATATAGGTCTAGACTGCCTGATTAAGACTGACCAATTTAACGATATTTACCCAAAAACTTCATGTGAGTGAAATCAAGACGCATCCCGAGCTCTACGCACCGACAATGTCGTCAATCAATCATATAAAAAACCTAACCATCAGGCCCGGATCTAGGGGGGGGCAAGTCGGGGTGCGTGCCCCGGGCGGCACGTTTTATGTGGTACAGGCAGTGGCGAATTTACTAGTAAACTGAGTAGGCTAGAGCCTAGGGCGGCAAATTTGAAGGGGCGGCAAATCTGGGCCAATATTTTTTGTTTTGACTGACTGAAATAATAAAAGGCAATATTTTACACACTGAAAAAATGGGGTTTGAAAATTAAGAATAGTTAAAATATTTCAGTAATATGTTCCCACGTTTCTACGTTGACAATTTAATAATAAACACTTTATTAAATATCTATACTTGGATCTTCTTCTTCTTCTACCTGGCGTTATCCCGGCCGGTGCCAGGGTCCACCTTCCGGCAAATTCTCCTCCATTTCGCCCCATCTTCGGCATCCTCAATAGTAAGGCCATTGACCCTCATATCTTCCTTAACGACATCGAGCCAGCGCTTCTTTGGTCTACCCTGCGGTCGAGATCCGGGAATATTGAGGCTCAGGCACACATTACCGACGCACTCCTGCGGTTTCCTTAGGATGTGACCATACCATCTCAAGCGGGATTCTTGGAGTTTATCAGCCACATCGCGGACACCAAGATTGCCACGGATGTGCTCGTTACGGATTTTGTCCAAACACGTAACGTTGCACATCCACCGCAGCATCTTCATCTTTCATCATCTTCATCGCGACGTGGACCTCCTGGACGTGCCGCTTGAGGGTAGGCCACGTCTCAGACCCATACAGGAGCACCGGCCGCACGAGGCTTTTATAGGTAGGCATCCTGCGGTCGCAGAGTATGCCCGAGATCTCCCGCCACTTAGCCCAAGCAGCACTCATACGGGCTTTGACGTCAAGGGCGCTGTCACCGGACTCATGCAGTACGGACCCAAGGTACTTGAACTTGTCCGTCTTCACGGCAAGTTCGTTCCCTATCACGATGCTTTGGGGGTCCGTAATCCCGCAAGCCATGTTTTTTTTTTATTGCATTGAATGGCGAGACGAGCAAGCCTGATGGTAAGCGATACGACCGCTCATAACAGTAGCAACATTCCACTGCGCTCGCCATCCTGAGACATAAGATGTTAAGTCTCAATATGTCCAGTAGTTGCTCTGGCTACAACGTCCTTCAATCCGAAACACAACAGTGCATTTAAGCAGTGTTGTTTCACGGGAGAAATAGACATTGCGGTGGTACCCACCCAGATGGCCTCTCACATATGAGAGACCTACCACCAGTAAAATGTACTCGGTCTTCGCCACATTTAACTTCAGACCACCGCTCTCAAGCGTTCCTTCCACCGGTTGACCTTGCGCTCCAAAAGTCGCCGGCCTCCTCCACCAGTGCAATGTCATTGGCATACATCCAACAACCAGGGCGCAGGGTCCTGGATGTGAGACGTAATGACGTCGAGCACAACACTGAAGAGGAATGGACTCAGCGCCGAGCCTTGGTGCACACCGACATCAATCGGGAAAGGATTCGTATCGCCAATGGCAGTCCGAACGAAGGATTCGGATCGGAGGTACATGTCTCTGATAATGTCCACATAGGCTTCCGGTATCCCTTTCACTCTCATCGCCCACCAGATTGCCCGTCGCGGCACACAGTTGAAGGCCTTCAGCAGGTCTAAGAAAGCCATGTGCAGTGGCGTCTTCTTCGCTCTGTATGCCTCGCCAAGCATCCTGAGTGCAAATATCGGGTGGTAGTGCCACTGCCAGGACGGAAGCCGTATTGACACTCAGAGATAGTACACTCTTGGCGGAGCCTGGAGTCGATGACGCGTTCGAAAAGCTTCATGGTATGACTCATGACCTTAATGCTTATGATAATTTCCGCATTCCTGAACACAGCCTTTACCCTTTTACACGGGAGTTATCACACTCAACCACCATGAGTCAAGCATGTTTTTGGTATTTAGGATGCGGTTAAATAACGCAGCAAGAAGCTCCACACTATGAAGCCCCAACGACTTCCACGCCTCTATCGGAATATAGTCAGGCCCTACCGCTTTCCGGTTCTTCATGCGACGAAGACTATAGAGAACTTTTTCAGGTGCAACAGGTGCAACAAGACCTTGGTTCGGGGGCAATTCGGGGTAGGACACTCCCAAGTAAATATCTATACTTGGATATAATAAAATATTCCAATAGTGATACATTATAAAAAAATCTTGCTTAAATGTGAAAAAACACCTATTAACATTGATTATAGTCTTTAGAGTTCCTTGCTAAAAATATAGTTTTTTTTCAAATTGGTTATTTATTGTTTTCACGCACCCCGTGGTCAAGGGGCGGCAAAATTCCTTCACGGTTTCCTTTGCCTGGCGTAAGAGGCGATTAATAGGGGTCATTGGGGTCGCTGGCAAACTAAGATGTGCGGCAGAACTCGTGGCTTCATAGCGGACGTCCACGGTTAGGGAGTCCGTTGCAGAGAAAATCTATGCCTACCTAAGTTGTGAGGAGCCATATTAGGAAGTGCGCCGGGTGGCACGGCGAGTCAACTAGGTGTTACTCTTTCATCCGCATCGCCTATTGTCCGTAATACATCCAACCTGTTACAACCTGTTCGGAGTTCGCGGATGTTGGTGAACTCCATAGTGAACGCGATGGTGGGGTTATGCACCGCTGAAAGACCTGCTTTGTTTAATTGCGCTGTCATGAAGTTGAAGGGATGGGTTCGATGAAGAGGCATCGAGAAGCCAAAGTCCGGGCATTAAGTAGGCCGAATGGGCACCGGCATGAAAGGGTCGGCATGTCGCTAAATGTCAGCCACATCCGGTCACCAACCGGCACGACGTACCCGCCCAAGATTATGTGCGGCATGGTGAAGCAGCCCCTCGTGAAGGTTAGCCACGTTTGGGCTCTTTTACTATACTGTCTCTTTGGCCGGCGGGTCAACACTCCTCCCTTCGAGAGCGATCAAATATACGTACAAAATCACTATCAGATCACTATTACGGTCTTTACGCCCCGTGGACGGTGATCGCTACCAAGACGGACACTTAAGTCCTACAACCACAAACTGTGTCACTCATTTGGCACTACCCAGGGTTTACGTGTAGGAAAACTAGAGTCAAAGCTTACAGACGTGTGTGACGTTTACCCTCAAAAGTGACGCTAATATAAAGCGTGTAAAAAGGCTTAACATGGTAGTAAAATGACGTTCTTTCCCGATGTCCTGTGTTGAGTGGGCGTCTGGTTGCTAGAAATGATGATGATGATTAAGATAAAAATATAGGCAAGGGGGGGCGGCATTTTTCAGTTTTTGCCCCGCCTCGACAAAAACCTAGATCCGGCGCTGCTAACCATACCATATATACCATTTCGAAAAGCACTTCCAATGAATCTCTGGCAAAGATGATACAAATGCATAAGAGACTTAAGCAATTGAAGGAGGATAAAATCATATCAGAGAAGATATCCTATCATGACGTACATCATTACGCCATGATGTACGTGATAGTCGGCGTGGTTGGCATCATTACGTTGATCGTCCTCATGAAGCGCTACAAGAGCGCAGAGTGTCGCTGGCGTGTAGCCCGCGTGTCATCGACGGAGCCTCCAGTTCCTGCGCAGGTCACATCGAGCTTGCCGAGATAGCAACGTCTGCGCGCGCCGCCGGCTCTACCACCCCGCCGAACATTATTTCATTTATAAATAATTGATAATTACTGTTAGTTAAACTTTTAGTGTAAAGTTTTTTAGTGTAAACTTTATAAAGGTGCAAAAACTATTCGTTTTCCTTTGTTCACCAATATCTTTGTTACATATTATCCTGCTCTTGTCGGGCCGGGAATATTTACGTGCAAGTCGCACATTTACGAAGTCAGCTCTTGCGCCAAAATATAAATTTGTGCGTTTCGTTATATCAGTTACCTAGTTCTCGTTCACTTTCGACCAATTTAACTGTAAACATTTTGAAATAAATAGTTACACAAGATAATCAAGTTATTCTTGCCTTCACTATCAACACTCATTTTATGTTCGTGATTAACAAGTACCAGTACAGGCCATAGAATTCACCTTGCTGGCCTAGTGAGAGTTAACGGACTTTACATAGCATAGAAATTCTTATTTCATGGCAATAGTGTGCAGGTTCTCTCACGATGTATTCCTCATCGGTATGGGTGTGTGTAGGTCAATCACCACTAGGTGATTGACTACAATACATACATGACTCCGAAAAGACAGAGGTGTGTCCAGGGATTTGGACCACCATGATCATGTTGGCTGCTGTGTCTGCTCTGTTGCCAACATACTACTATGCTTTGTTTGATTAGGTTTATTAGAAACGTGGTATTAAAGTTCTTGGACATCATTTACTAAATATGTTTTTGACGTTCTTTAAAATTCCTCTCATAAAGGTGGAAAGCGGATTACAAATATTCTATGGGAAATAATGAGCATCCGGTCCGATTTTTTATGATGACACGAGTTTATCATTTATGAGCTGATAAATATAATGAGCATGTTCTATAGTTCAGTCACTGAACTTCAGTGTAAACATTCCTTTTGTTAAGTTAATTAAAACATCGCCAGTATTACATATTCAATTTATACAAAAACAAATTTTATTTTAAAATATAATATTATATTAAAAGTAAATTTAAAGCTTATGCAGTAGCTGCGATCCAGTCGGTAAAGGAAGAAACACGAGCGTTGACACCAGGGTAGAAGGGATCAGCGCATCTGTAGCCCCAGGACGTGACACCAATGACGATGTCACCGTCGATGGCCAGGGGACCACCGGAGTCGCCTTGGCAGGCATCTTTACCACCGACGTCCAGAATGCCGGCGCAAAGCATGCGAGATGTTACATCGGGCCAGTTTTGGAAACCAGGCTGGGTCTTGAGGTAGGCGTAGCGCTGAGCGCACAGTTGCTGGTTGATGACATTAACATCAACATGATGCAGTTGCTCAGGAGATGAACCACCGGACTGAAAAAACATCATATTAATATGAAAATATTTAATAGAAGACGCAGTGACGTTACAAGTTCTTCAAGTCTGATTTTTTATTCCTTACAAGTAATCTTAGGCTTGACTGTGATAGTCATAAGCTTAAGATTATTGAAGTTTATAAAGGACTCGCTTAGCCCTAGCGTTTAATGATTGAATCATTAATTGACGAAGTGTAGACAGTAGTGCTTTTCAAAAAGAGTCTTAATCAGTAAGAGATGGTTAACGCTTAATGGTCGATAGAATTATGGAAGGCTTTCTGAAACCGTATATAAAGGTACGCAGACTAAACCCGTAATGTGACGAACATACATAGGCCACTAGGATGGATTTGCCACCATTATGTACGCTGATCACTATTCCGGTGTATTAAGACATTCTACCACCAGAATTGCTGAGGAAGGAAAGGAAGACTAAATAGAGATTTGAGAAAAGAAATAAAGAGAGAGGCTTTCTGCAGACTTACAAACCTACACAAACGCGAATTTATTAGTGACTTGACGTCGGTTTAGGTGCTTTAGCAATATTGCTACGTTTATCCGTTCAAGCTGGTCTATTCGTATTGTATTATCCACGTAAAATGTCACTTTAGCGTTTCTACGTAGTAACTACTCTATGAAATATAGGTAATAAGTGTAAAGAAAATTCTTATAGCTTACCGACAACGTTCCCCATCCGATAGCAGTAGCAGTGCGGCCATCCGCAACATAGAACGTGGATGAAGGAATCCGCGCAAGGCCGATTGTGCCGGACAATTGAGCAGGGGTGGAGAGACGAACAATAGCAACGTCATTATCGAGAGTCCTGGAGGAATAGCCGGGGTGCAGAACCAGTTGGCTGACTAAATGTAAGGTGCCACCGCTTGAAGCGAGCGAAGTACCCAAGCGCACACGCCATGAAGAAGCCGCGTCACCTCTGAAAAATTAAGAACAAGACCGTTAGCATTAACCTAGTACGTATAAATATATAGTCTCAGTTCCTTATCGTAATTCTAAATATTGCCAGGAAGGTATGGGAATGACGTAAAAAGTAACGTGTTGAGCAATACACAGTTTTTTATGGTTAAAGTATTTCCATATGCAGAGGGTCCCGGAACTAGACGATTAACCAGTAACACGAGACAGACCAGATTGTGACGGCACAGCAATAACTAAAAATATATAGACTATATATCCCCGATAGTTTTTAGGGAACAGCCATTCTAGTAAAATTGCCAAAAAATCTCCTTTGACCAACATTTTGTAACATTGTGACCAGTGATTTCGATAGTTTATTATTAACGTTTTGCAATGTTTAATAGATAAGCATAAATAGTAGTACGAATGTGAAAAAAATTTAGCACATCACACACAGATATATTGAGACTGAGTCCGCTACGTCGGTCAGCGTGTTCACCAGATATTAGATATTAGTTCATTAGATTATTTTTAAAGTGCATGGTATTGGTCTATTGGTATTGGTCTCGTCTGTCACTGTTCGTCAGTCGGTTCGTAGAATCCCCCTTGTCATATTTTGGTAGGGCGCAGACAACCTTGCCAAAACATTTGATAGAGCCCAGAGAATAAAATCGAATTAATCACTCAAAACACTCTTGCTTAACTTCCACTCGTGCACCTTTACACAACAACATTTAGTAAAATGCCTTCTACTTTATGCATAAAAACTCCAAAATGCAGCAAATTAATGAAAATAAAACGAGACGTATGTGTAATGTGTATGTAATTCCTACGAATTTCCCGTTGAAACTCCCAATGCTAATCTGAATTTAATTCAACTGGTTTGTTCCAACTTTGCAAGGTTATTGATAAATAATAAAAGCCTTATCCATGGAGAGTATTAAAATTTATTTTAGTCATTATCGAATCGAATTTAATCTTCTTCGCTCAAACTGAATTCAAAAGTCATTTGAAAGAGACAAAACATTCGATAGCCAAAATAGGTTTATACACTATCTATGAATAAGGCCGGAATGTCACGGAGGTAATGTTTAATCATACGTACTCGTAGCAGTGGGCAGCCGACAACACGCTGTTGGGAGTGACCAGGGATCCTCCGCAGGTCTGGATCCACCACACTCCGAACCAGCCAAACTGCATGTTGGACATGTAGGGGTACTGATCGATGGTGGTCGGGGAGCCTCCAACAATGCGGGTGACGCTCTTTGGCACCGCTGTACAAACATAATCAAAACAATTACAAAGGTTGACAATTAGAAGATTGAGTTATACAAAGTATACACGGCGAAGGTGCATGTCATTTCATAATATATTAACGGTTTACATATATATAAAGAAAGGGGTTTCATCTTTAAACACTGAGATTTGATATTCAATATTTCGGATCCTCAATGTTAGTCTATCGTCCTTTTATAGTTTAACTATTGCTTAATACGATTATAATATAATAGAAAATAGGACTTTAACATATTGTGTTCTGCGTTGAAAAGTAATTAGAATTCCATATATCAGCGTTTTTAATTTTATATTTAAGTATAGAAATTGTTGTGATTAAATTGCAAACAAATTATAAGTAATCTTCGAAACATCGGAACGTCAATAATTTCATATTGAAGGTACTGAAAATGATAAAATAAGTGTACTTGCCCAAAGCGGTGCCGATCAAGGCCAAAACAATGAGTACTTTCATTTTCGACAGCTGCTTCAGGTGGAATTGTTAAGTCACTCACACAACACTTATATATACCTGGTATATTATCTTGGTAATCAAGCTAATTACTAATCAATACAAATATTCAGACGGATTTAATTTTATCTCAAAGGTCAGGGCAGAGCGTAACGTAGGTAATGTAACTTCTTCATAATAATAATTATACAGCAATGTTTTATATCCAATCATATTACAAACAGGATTGAACTATTCTAAATATTATTCAAACGCTGAATTGAAATATTGGGAACCCAAGGTAAACAGCCTTGGGTTCCCAATATATTTTTCTCTGTATGGAGAAACATATAAAAATGATACTTATTTCATTGTACTTGTACATACATGTTGATTAATTTGTTTATTGACTTGACTAACCAAGAAATCAAAATGTATATGAAACACATTGAAGGCAGGCCTCCAAGTACCAAACATGTAGGACCTATTTATATTAATTTAAGCGACTCGCCTTCAAAATGCTAAAAAGAAAATAAAAATAATAATAAAATCTAAAATCGATTAAAAGCTGCCAGAGATATTGGAGTATTCACATGTTTATTAATTTTCTTACCCCTCCTCCCTTGCTCCTACCCCTTATTCCTTTCCCCACTGTAGCTTAACTTTTATATACTGAACCCAAAGCAAAATTAACTATTAGAATCATGCAAAATTTTGAAAAGTTCTACCCTCCAGCTCCGAAGATGATCATCATGATCTTTATGTTTTTTTTTCTGAGATCAACCTGTCAATACATTCTTACTAATGAAAAGAAAACTAAAACGGGTTATAAGCTGGCGGAGATATTGAGTATTTACGTGTATATTAAGTTTGTCACCCCCCCCCCCCCCCTTTCCTCTTTTTCTCTCTCCCAGTGTAGTTTATTTTTTATATTGAACGTAATGCAAAAAGAACCATTGGAATCCTACTCAATTTTGAGGAGTTCTTCTCTCTAGGTCCGAAGATATTAATCAGATTATCACCATATTTTTATAGTACCAACTGACAAGCTCCAGCTTTTAATCAAAGAGAGAATGATCAAAATCGGTTCACCCAGTACAGAAATTTGGGGTAATATAAAAAAAAAACAACAACGTTCAGCCAAATTGTGAAGCTCGTGATTTTTGGAGTCGGTTAAAAAATAAAACCATTTGAAATAAGTCAAAAAGTGCTTTACAACAGTCAACAGGTCCTAATGATGGTTCATTTCTTTGCCACTGGGGCGTTTCAAATAACATGTGCCGACCATTTAATGGTTAAAAAATCTACGGCCTGCAGAGTAATAAAAAGACTGTCTGCAGCGATCGCAGATCTTAGAAAAGGATAAAACATTCCTTTTTTAAGTTCATTTCCAAATGTGAATGGAGCTGTAGATTGCACTTACATTAACATACAATCTCCAGGTGGCTTCCTAGCTGAATAATATAGTAATAGAAAGTATTTTTTCCTACACTTCAATTTCACTTCACACAATTATGATTAACTTTTTGTCTCATTTCTGCTTCTCCCAAAGGTTGACTGGCAGAAAATGCCAACAGCATTAAGTTCGCCTGTACAATTTTATTGTATAAAGTTTAATAAATAAAATAAATTAAATTCCAAAAGTTTACACTGTTCTCTTAGACAGATTTTCATGACCAAGTTCCTCCCAATCGAAAATTCGCGAAATGCTTTAGGGACTTAATACTATGAATACTCGCGACCGTCAGCTGCGACTCCGTGGGTGGGGCGGGCAGTGGCAGCCTCCCACGCATGGAGAAAAAAAATTTTTTCAGTCATTTCTTCCCATTTGAAATTTTGTCAGATTATAGTTAACCTAGTATTTTGAAGGAAAAACAAAGTTAGCTGGCCATAACATGGTGGATTATACGTCAGCTGACTGCTTGAACATGAAAAAAAAAATATTCAATGATTTCCTCTCAACTAAAAATTTACCTGGTGACCGTTTATATACTACTATGAATGAAAATTAATGTCAGCTTGCTGTATCTCAGTGGAAAGTTTGCCAGCTGGTACCTTGAAATGTGTAACGCAGCAGCATCTATCACCTACTGAATCTTATCAGCTGACGACTTTTCCCTTGACTTATATGCTACAATAAATTATTCATTCATCAATTTAGTCTTACCAACATTTCCTCCATTATCAAACTTTCATATTTGTTATCAAAACAGTTAAATCAAGCACACTGACGAATAACTTAAGAAATGTTATTTCCTCCCGGACGAAAATTTATAAGAGGATTGTTAACATACTCTAGTAAATACTGAAAGAAATCAGCTAGCTACAAGTCATGGGAAAGTCGTCAGCTGATAAGATTCAGTAGGTGATAGATGCTGCTGCGTTACACATTTCAAGTTACCAGCTGACAAACTTTCCACTGAGATACAGCAAGCTGACATTAATTTTCATTCATAGTAGTATATAAACGATCACCAGGTAAGTGATTTTTTTTTTCATGTTCAAGTAGTCAGCTGACGTATAATCCACCATGTTATGGCCAGCTGACTTTGTTTTTCCTTCCAAATACTAGGTTAACTATAATCTGACAAAATTTCAAATGGGAGAAAATGACTGAAAAAAATGTAAATGCACTGTTAAAGAACATTGTAGCCAGAGTTACTACTGGACATATGACAGCCTCCGTGGCGCAATTGGTTGGACGCCGCCTGTGAAACGAGAGGTCGCGAGTTCGATCCCCGCACCGAGAGAAATGTTTGTACGGCCCACAAATATTTCTTCCGGGTCTGGGTGTTTGTGAGAACGAAAAGTCTCCCGTAATTCCTAATACCCACGACACCAGACTCGATCTTAGTGTGGCGTCAGGGCTATGTATGTGACTGTTGGGTGTTATTTATTATATTGAAACTTAACGTTTTATGTCTCAGGATGGCAAGAGCAGTGGAATGCTAAGCATTGCTTTGTAATTCAAGGTGCTGTTTGGTTTTGCTACTGTTTATGAGCAGTCGTATCGCTTATCTACCATCAGGCGACCGGCGCCGCATGCCCGTCTCGCAAATACATTGCAATAAAAAATGTTATTAAAAAAAAGTAAACGCAGTTTCTTGTATCGAAACTAGCGGGACAATTTCTTATGTAGGTAAGTGTGTAATAAGTGTAATACAAATATCATTTATTTCATATTTCAATGGTGTCTTTTTTGTTTCCACCCACAGCACTGTAGTCGGCTATACTTTCTGACGGTACGCGAAGCAGTTAGTCAATATTGACGTTATAATATAATTGTTTTATTTTTTATTATGCAAGAAGTCTTAGAATCACGAGGGACTAATGGTAGATACTATCTACAAAATCCACAAAATCTGTAGGACTGGCCCTGAATGTCATGAAAGAAGGTTAACACTAATTATTCACCTATTACATGCCTTAATCGGATACGCGTATCGAACCAGATAGGTAACTCATAAGGATGTTGTTTTAATTTGTCGTCAGCTTGCACACGTTGATAAAGTTTACCTGTACTTACTGTCTAGTATTGTTTTGTAAAAACCCAAGATTATTTTTGATTAATTCATAATTATCTATACTACGTTTTCAGTAGATAATACTATATATTGTCACGACCATAATTATCATCTTTTTATCAATTGTTTTAGATAGGAACAATTTAAAAAAATTAATACCTTAAAATGTCGTACAGACAGTATCCAGACTGTGGCCGAAAACGAATGCAGGTAGTTTTAATGACTTCAGACGCATTGCAACTAAAAATTTACCAAAAAAGCTACGATTTTTCCTATCGTGGTATTTTGGTGGTAAATACATAGTTTTTCCTACAATAATAATGCACATACACCGTTTTATTTTTAAAGATGCTATGGAAGGCTAGGGCAAAAGTCGCGTTTTTTGGCTGCATTTTTTGTAGCTTAGTGTATTATCTATGATTTGTAGTCACAAACTACTTAAGAGTTACCGGTTATATGTAAATGTATTATCAATTATGTACCTGTATTATACTAAACTCGCGCCTTTTTTCCCTGAAGGGGTAGGCTGATGTGCAACTAGGACACCCAAATTTCGCCTTGTATGTTCCGTTCTATGATGTGATAGGTGGCGAGTCTATTATTTTATATCGGCCACAAATTCCTGACTCTGGGCTGATAATGAATAGAAAAATTCAATATCACTTTGCCCAACCCGGGATTCGAACCCGAGACCTCAGCTTTGTAACCGTGCCCTAGTACAACTATGCCACCGAGGCAGTTGGGGTTGATAATAATAAAATAATAAATACACCCAACAGTCACATAGATAGTCTTGACCCCAGACTAAGATCAAGTCTTATGTAGTGGGTATCGGGAACTACGAGAGACTTTTCTCTCACAAACACCCAGACCCGAAACTAATACTTGTGGTTCACAAAAATATTTGTCTGTCTATATTTGGCCTCTCGTTTCACAGCCGGCCTCTAACCAACTGCGCCACGGACGCCGTAATGAATAGAAAAATTCAATATCACTTTGCCCGACCCGGGATCCGAACCCGAGACGTCAGCTTTGTGACCGAACCGTAGTAAAATTAAAATTATGGTCAAACCAAAGATAGAAATGAGACAACAATAAGATTATTTGGTATACAGGTAATTTTATTGGAATGTCCATTATAAACATTTACAAAATACAAATAATTAGTTATGCTTACAAACATAGACACTGCTACAAGAAAATAAACCCAAGTTTATAATATGGAGGTTAACAGTAATTGCTTTGGTTACATAAAAACATTCACTTACATTACAGAACCTGCAGTTGTTTCAGAATATTGTAGATTGTTCAAAATATAAAAACAGACTATCGTTTACAATAATTGTAGGGAGTTGTGCTTTTAATGCTATCTGCAGAACGTTAAAATTGACAAAATATATTCACAACTTCAAGATAATGTATTTTTTCATTTACGAATGACGCATAAAATCTAAAGAAAAATATTAAAAAATAAACTAATATAATCTAACATGAATGGTGGGTATTTGTCTAAAGTAGCGCAAGCACACAATATAAAAAAATATTATCGATGCTAATTTCTGCTACGTCACAAGTACTTACAACTTATTTTAGTGCTGGACAAGATGTAAATCTGCGAAAATATATAAACAAATCAGGTATATAAATATGTGCAACTACATTCTCCAAGCGCGACTAGCAAGTCATACTTGTACATTGCGTGAGTTCAAGTTAAAATTACCTATTAAAAATGATCTAAATAAATATGCTTATTGAAAGTCAAGAACACAGAAATCACTCGCGAAATCAAATATTATTTGGCTAAATAATACTACAATAAATTAATTTTGGTTAACTACGCTTCTAAGGATATTATCAATTATACACTTCGATAACCAAACGTGACTCAGTTTTCCATGTTCTTGAATATTTAAAATGACAACGTGGAATAAATTACATTAACAAAACTTACACTACGTATCTGTAACATTCTTATTCCGAAACTCCAATTTCATTCACAATTCACAACAAACATTATAATTTGTAGACAAAATAACTTTTGCTCTCCGCTCTTTCTGTAAGTGCGGTTCGTATAGTGATTAGGAATCAGTGCCCCGAGCTCACGCATCCATACTTCTGCGTGTGAAGAAATTACGTAATACTAATAATATTGTGTACAACCATTGAGGCATTTTAAGTGAGATGGTATGACTGCATCACAGTGACAGAACCAAATAAAAAGATACAGGTACCGTTATTTTAGTTCCATACATTTTGTTTGCCATGTGCTTTCTAAAATAAAATAGCTAAACGTATACAACATTATTATTTTTACCCATACTTATAATTTATGTTCTGTGACGTACCTTGCGAGAGGCCTATGTCCAGCCGTGGACTGCAACAGGCTGATGATGACGATGACTTTATTTCATCAATCCTCAAATTAAAAAATCACATCATGATTTTGGGCGATGAACGTTAATGCTCGGGGCATTTGATTACACATTTTATAAATATAAGTAAATACGTAGAGGTCGAATTGAAGCCTGATTGTGAAAGAGATCAACATATCTAAAGTCGACGACCCGTTACTGAAAGCACCAATGTTGAATAATTGACTTTTATCACTTAGGCGCGTTCCAACAAACACGTTTAGCTAATGAATATTTTGTAACACAGCACATCATTTTAGGCTACGAATAAGGCACTGTATATATTTATTACCAAAAAGATAGTCATAATTATAACTGCACAAGTTATAGTGCTGTGAGGAACTAGCAGTTTCATTTTCTTGGCGTTATGTGTAAAGTAAACCGCTACTTTAGATAAAAACTTTATTGTACAAGCTGAGCAATTCTATGTCGTTAATGGTAACTGTTAGCAACGGGGCATCAGACTCTTTACAAATAATTGTTCAAGATAGATCTTAAATTATTTAGAAATAAGTATGCGTATATAATCTCAAAAGCATTAAGTATCTTACATTAACGATAAAACAACCTTACACTAGTCTAAATTAATAAAGCTTTCGTCATTACATCTAACACGTGAGACTCATATATACACAAACATAAATACAACTGAGACATAACAACTGGTCGGTACGTACCTCACTCTGCCTCGGAGGAACACCTGCTCTCGCATCCACACGGTGCAAGCGAAATACTAATACGAAAATATGTTTACACGCGAGCACACAATCCTATAAGCACGAAATCTTTTGCAAAGCCAAGTAATAATAAAGACGTAGGCCTCTGTAGCGAAGCAAAAGAATTTTGAATCAACTACTATACGTAAGCCTAAAGAAAATCCATCGAAAGTTTTTCAATATGAACTATGTTCAGTCTATAAACATAACTTTAAACAATTATAGTTTGTGCTTACGCAATTTTCTTATTGTATTAATATTTGGCAGGTTTTCAAGTCTGTATTTAAATTAGAATTAAAATGTTTATTAATTTACTAGTATACAAGGTACATAATTTTTATGTTGTAATCGTGATAATATTGTCCAACTCAAATGCGTGCATATTTTGAAGAGGAACTTTTTTGTTCACGAACTCGACGAGTGCAGTCTTAATATAATATTATAGTGCGAGAAAATAATTATTATTAAAAAATATACTAATATTGCTATACTAAGAGCAATAGAGTCCTCTCAGATTCTGATGATTTTCAATATTGACGTCTCCGTTTAAAAATAATTCATTAGCATAATAAAGGACTTTCATAATTCTATAATTGTAGTAAATACAATTTCCTCAACGTCCATATTCCCGAAAAATCTCAAAAATTGCACGCATTTGATTTCGACCACCTAACAGTAATTGGTGTTCTCCTTACAAGTTCAAATACACTTATTACCTAAGTCTATGCAATCTAATAAAGCATCAGCTGTCATAGGTATATTAATTGAAATTAACTATAATCATAAACTTCACAATTACACGAACCATTCCATTGTACACTGGAAGTTATAATTCTAAAGGCACTGTCTATAACAACACAAAGAAAATTGACAAATTAGTAAATCATCTAAATTCGCGTATTGTACTTCTCAATTAACCTATTTGTCTGCTAATTCTGACTCAGGATTATTTTTATTACGTTTAAGGTACGATAATGTGACAGGAATATCAATTGCAAGAGAATTGGCATATTACTGGTCTTTATGAAAGATTATATAGTGCCTTTAGACGCTTTTAAACGATTTAAAGGTTCTAACATGTTGTGTTTGTATGTTATACTTATGTATCATATTTATCTTCTTAAAGTTATTATAATTGCTGCAGCTCAATTGAATTGAAATTAACGTCAAACATTACTTATAGTAATTCCAGAGAATTAAACAGACCCACTAAATACGCTTACGTCAATATACATATTATTTAACATTAGGTACGTAAAGACTACGCAAAAACAAACGCTTCTCTAGAAGCACAGAAAAGGCACAAAATTCATAAGATACAGCGCTGAATTTATTATGTTTAGTATATTATACTTTCCAATATTATATATCATTTTCATAAGACTCTATTATGTTTGCGTTACTACTAAGTGTTTGTTAAAATAACGCATTTATTTTAATCATTATTCTACTAGGCGCTTTTCGCATCTATTATCTCCTTTCAATTTATGTAAATGTAGGCATCAACGAGAAAATTAATTTACATTCGCAATTCTACAGACCTACAGCTACCAACAGTAGAAGTATGAAGGAAACTGTAATATGTGTAACTGTATTTAAGAACGGATTTAGGAAGACGGTTTTAAAAATATCGTTTTATCGTATTGTATAGGTATGAGCAATAATTAATTACAATTAGATTATAGATTTATCGGACAAGAGATAAGTGGTTGCCTGGTAAGTTAACCATATGGCGCTAGGGCTGTCTTCAATCACATTCGAATCTGGCGATTTTTGGTGTAAATTACTTGTCGACATTACCGCTGGGGAAATCGGTATATTAGACAAAAAATCTATCTGATAAGAAGAACGTTCATTTAATATATACTGAACACATAAAAATATTATTTTTAAACGATACTGTAGTTTAAAAATTGCAATACTTAGTAAAAATGAATATGCTCAAAGGAAAAATATGTCCGAATACGCCTGTCGTTATTGAAAAGTGGCAGCCCTGAGTGTCATACGGATAAATAATTACCCGGACAATATACTACACGGCACACTTTCTTATGCATAATATCGATTAACGATATCTGTCTGATTACTTAAATAATTAATAAATTACAATATTTTTAATAGTAGGATAAATAAGATGGAGGAAATACTCAATTGTCTGTAACGATAGATTTTCCTTAAAATGAAATTCGATTTCACACAAAATGTATTTACAAGTCGACACTTTTAGCAAATAGTGACAGATAAATTCAGAATGTTACGCAGTTATAGAACTACTTATCCATAAATTTGCATTACTTTGCAAGGGTACAAGGACGCTAACTCGCTCAGCGTTTTGGTGATTATACAAAGATTTTACTTAAATGTTGAACCCTAGACGTTTTTACACGATGATATTATCGATAGAATAGTTTTATCGAAGTTTATAGCGTGATGTAGGTGTAACCGTTACACTTCATGAATAACTTCATATTTAATAACTAATAAACCGCAGCCACGTCCACTTAATGAATTATTGCGGTATCACTATACCTTTCAACGGTGGTTGAAAACGCTACGACGATGACAAACATCGATATTTTTATTGGTAGTATCGATAGTTTTGATTATTATTGGAAACTAAAAATACATTAAAACGGTTCAAGGGTGGTTTATACCGCCTGGTATGGTGGTTAGTTGGTGGGTGATGAGTGACAGTAGTTACTGTCGTTCGACGGTCCTCTTGAGCCACTGCGTGAAGTGTCGCAGCTGCCACACGGCGCGCGCAGACTCCTCGCGCAGGCGCGCGTTGTGCCTGCGCAGGCGCCGCACCTGCCCACACGCAACACGGTCAAACATACGACAGTCTTAAGGCGGAAACATACTACTGAAACGTCACGCCACTCGACCTGACGCGACACGTGTTGAATCAAATCAAATCGTACTATTTTGTATGACCAGAACCACACTACGAACACGCGATGCAACGTTGCGCGGCATGTTAGTAGTGTGGTTCTGGACAAATACAAACCATAAAAAATGAATTTTAAGCAGTATCAGTATGAATGGGCATTCTACCTTTTTAAATAAATAAATAAAATTGGCATGACTAAAATGAATTCGAATTTGACGAGATAAGGAATGAATTAATAATACATAACCCTTAAGACGTTTACCAATTATATGAACAGATTACTTTATTTTAATGGTGCTAATCCTTCAATTTTATCGTCACTGGTTTTTTTATCGTTATCACAATATGATTATTGTGGTGATTAAAGACCAGAGATGAATAAAGTATTTTCTATGATTTCTAAATATATATATGCATATATTTTTTGGCATGATAGACAACATGGCGCCAGGTTGCAGCAAACATCGCAGATTTTTAAAGTGAACCTTCTGTAGAATCGTTGTTATTAAAAAGGCCATAGGATGGCAAGGATATAAAATTGCCCCAGGACGATATCTGGATGACTTTTCGAGAGTATGTTGGTACCAATAAGATTGTTTGATTGTTTTTAAAAGATTCGATTCGTTATTTTATTTTGTTTTCGCAAAAACTGAAAAATCATAGAACCTTGCAACCGACAGACGACCTTAGTTTACTCTATACTCCGACACAAAGTTCGAATGCTCGGATAATGAAAATCAACATATAAGGTGAAAAGGAGACGGGCGAAATTGGGCTTGACCTATGCTGGATTGTACACTTATGAAAGATTCACTAGTATTCTTTTTTAATTTTTGTTTGTTTCTCATCGAAACATAATAAGATGTTTTACAATGGGAAAATGAAATTAATAATTCATGGAGTATTTAGTAGATTTTCATAGCGGCCTGTCATCACGCCATCTTCTAATTACTGACATAAACATAGTTTTATGCTGCATTTACACGCTTGGCCAACCTCGGCCATCCTCCACCAACGCCAGCGTGTAAACGGTGTGTTTGGCCTCGCTGCCCTTAATATTTTCATTGTTTATAGCTTGGAGTTGGTAGACGTTGGCCCAGCCTCAGCCAACGTATAAATGCACCATAAAATTGTATTTGTATTTTGACTCAGTCATTCTTGTCATCAGCGGTTGACATTTGACAATTTTGTTTTTTTCTTATTATTAATTACTGCCAGCACCATCGATATACTTCAAAAAGGCTGCACATGAAAAAATGTCAGTTTTGGTAATTTTATTTTGTAATAAATACCGATTATCACTTTACTCCCATTTGGCGCAAAGATTTTTATTTTTAATTTCGATATACTAGTCTCATCCCTATAAGATAAAGCATAAACCAACTCTGTAAGGCTAAGCCCAAGGTTCTATGAAGTTTCGCCCGTCTCCTTTTACCACTTCTAAAAATCAATGCTATTCTGTATGAAACTTATCATTAACGCCGAATTCAGTCTAAAATTACGACGTACGATACATGATTCGAAAATTTCAAGTATTGAGGCATATTTGAACAGTGTTACGTGCGATGTTCGAACATTAGAGTTTCTTGCCCGTTCTTCTCTAGTGAAAACCGATTTCCAAACCGGGAGGTAGATAGAAAAAATGAATCTGAATGATTAGAACACCTCAATTTATTTATTTCAGGTAACCAAGGACCCATTGCAAAAATAATATTCACATAACACACACATAGACAGAAAATATTAATTTTTTTTAAGTCTTTATCCGTATGGATTCAATTTATTTTCATTTCATTAGTCGTGGTGTCGGAATACCGAGTCACCCCCTGTATTCTCGAAAGTATTACTGGTGGTAGGTCTCTCATATGTGAGAGACCATCTGGAAAGGTACCACTGCAATGTCTATTTCTCCCGTCAAACGGCAGTGTAAATGCACTGTTGTCTTACGGATTGAAGGGCATTGTAGCCAGAGTAACTACTGGTCATATTGAGACTTAAAATCTTATGCCTCAGGATGTTGAGCGCAGTGGAATGCCAAGCATTGCATTGTAATTGAAGGTGTTGTTTGGTTTTGCTACTGTTTATGAGTGGTCGTATCGCTTACCAGGTGAACGGCATGCTAGTCTCGCTATTAATTTCAATAATAATAAAAAAGTATGGTACCTCCTCCTCTAGCTGCGAGCGTTGTCTCTGGTCGGCGGCGGCGTCGGCCTCGAGCGCCGCCACGCGCGCCGCCAGCCCGCACGCGCACGCCGCGGCCCCCGCACCCCCCGCGCCCGGCACACTCCCCGCCGGAGCCGCGCTCGCCGCACTGACCGCCGTTGCTGGACTCGCCTCCGCACTCTGACACCATCATTACACAGTTGAAGGCATTGTCACAACAATTTACTGGAAGGTCTCTCATATGTGAGATCTACGCCTAGGTAGGTACCATTTTGTTACATATAAATTATTCGAATGAATGAAGTTGATAAAAAAAGTATTTTCTTATTGTACAATTATTGCTTTTTACGTCAGAATAAATACTATCATAAATTTACACTTACCGCAGTGACGTCGGACCACGAATCATTAACATTCTCTGAAGTAATCGGCTCTAGTAACGGATCCGAACTATCCATAGAAGGATAATGGTGTTCTTCGCAAATCTAGGACAAATATTTTTTTAATTAATACAATGAATTATTTTACTTAAGATATATCAAATGACATTAAAGACATAATACCTGCAGCATAGCTCGTGTGGCTGTATGTACAAGCGTGGCCCAGTCCAATGCCGCAGCGTCAGGTAGGGGTAAAGGGGCGGCACGACTTTGTATGGCATTGTTGCCTGTGTTTCCTATTCCGCCTCCAGCACTTATTCCGCTTCCGGTCATTCCGCTGCCAGTCATTCCGCTCCCCGTCATTCCGCTTCCGGTCATTCCACTTCCCGTCATTCCGCCGGCGCTGGTGTTCATAACGCTGCCTCCCATTGCGCTCCCGGATAAACTGGACGCGCTGTTGGCACGGTTTTCACCTAACTCTGCGTCCATAAGGCGCATTAGTTCTTCCTAAAATACAAAATGACATTTTGTAGTTTTTCTAGAAATAATTAATGATATTTTTTTACATCACTCATTTTAATACTTATCGAAAATATCGATCAGAAAGCACGGGATAAATGACAGATCTTTAAAATAATGTTAAAGTTATTTAGCCCATAAACTGCTAGGTTAGCATGGTAGACTATCGTCTGTGAATATGCTGTCAAGAGAGAATAAAGCCGGTATCAGTGTGACGTGTATGCTATAGTTTTAGAGTATGGAGCGCTGGTACATCAAAAACGTAGATAAAAATCGTGGTGCCAGGCCGGCCACCTTTTTCTGCCTTCACCTTTTTTATTGTCCTATATTTGACAGGTTGTCCAACATGCACGAGTTACTTGGAATAGAAAAATAAATAGTTTAGGTCAATTTAATTCCATTCAAACTTGTTCTAAAATGACAAAAGCTTTTTTTTAGAATTTATAGCACTTTGTTGTTCAATAATTAATTCGATTTTTCAACATTACGAACAAGAAAATATCTACGTTTTTCAAGACGCAAATGTATGTCAGCGCTTCCCTCTATATTATAAATACTCTAGGGCCATAGTGTAGTACCGTCAAGGAGGAGGTGTTGGCGGAGGCGCGCTTGTGTCGCGAGTGTCGCGGCGAGGCGGCGTCGTCGTGCGAGCGGCGCCGCAGCAGCGCGTCCGACACCGGCGACGACTGCGGGGAGCGCCGCCCGCTGCGACCTGAACCACCTGCAGGGATCAAGCTCGTTGTATACTAAATCTTTATAATTCGTTTTACTGCGAGCTGGAAGTAGAGCCATTTAGGCGCACAAATAAAGCGCACCTTCATAACAAAAGAGATTTTTTTGGAAACGTTAATTAAAGATTTGTAACATAAGAAATTTTGTACTTATGGGAGATACATCGAAAAGATCGAAGTATACATCTTTCTGTCTATCATGCGTCAATAGATTCTTCTTTAAAGGTCGATGAAGATAGTCATTTTGGGTCAATATATCATTAAAAGACAAAATCTATTTTTTTTAAATTAAGTAATTTTAATTCTATAGGTGCGAAATGTCAATTAATATGTCACATGAATAAGAAGACGTTAAGTGGCGTCATACTCATATTCAACATCTAAAAAGAAAAGATAAACATACTATAATTGTTAGCCAAATCCTAGAATTTAAAGAAACTATAGCGTCCGGCGGCGATCTACATCTAGTACTTCCGCCACTACTACTCCACTAAGTTAAGGTCGACAACGCCACGCATTTAGTTTACATTTTAAGTACTTTGTAATATGAGTAGAAAGTAAAGCGCAGTGTACCAGTGCAGTCCTAATACCTGCTACTCCTACTCGTGTAAGTCAGGATAGTTGCACACATTTTGATCACACTGACGACTAACATCGTGCAGTTTAAGTAGAGAGTAGTGAGTAGAGCGCATTGTATATGTACCGGTGTCGTCCTAAAACCCGCTAATCCTGCTCATGTAAGTCAGGATCGACAGTCGCATACATTTTGATCACACTGATGACTAACATCCTGCAATTCGAGTAGAGAGTAGTGAGTAGAGCGCAGTGTATGTGCACCGGTGCCATCCTCACACCCGTTACTCCTACTCATGTAAATTAGGATCGACAGTTGCACCCATTTTGATTTCACTGACGACTAACACCGTACACTTTAAGTAGAGAGTAGTGTGTAGAGCGCATTGTGTACGTACCGGTGCCGTATCCGGAGCTGTCGGAGCGCGGCGGCGAGAGCGCGCGGTCGTGTGCGCGGCGCCGGGCCGGCTGCTGCGCGTCGGCGCGTCCCGCCAACACCTCCTCCGCGCCGCTCTCGCACTGGCACTTCGCACTCGACGCGAATGTCACTCGCACCTGCACACACACATAAACATATTACTTGATATCAGGACAATGAAACACAAAATTGGACGCTTGGTTTTAGTGTGACTGAATTCTAAGATGTGAAAATTATGTTCTATCGTCCTAACTTGATCGTTACGGAAAGCTATCTGGCTCGAAGGACCAAATTTGAAGTAGAGTTTAGTTATACTAAAGCTATCTAGGATGTTAATGTTATATAATAGTAAATTGTGAGTACTAACAGTAACCGGGTCGGATGTCTTGAGCAGGTCGACGAGTTGTTCGTGGTGCAGCGCGACGACGGCGGCGCGGCACACCTCGAGCAGGCGCGCGCCGCGCCGCATGCCCGCGCGCGCCGCGCACCCGCCGCCCTCCACCGCCGTCACCAGCCCGTCCGGCTGCACGTGGAAACCTGCGCACGCGCATACATAAAAATGATGCATATGCATGAACCGTTTTTCTCGGTTATAGAGATGGCTTGACTGGCAGAAGCACAAACAATATATTGTCATGAAGAAAAAAAAAAATATAATAAGTTTATTGTACACATGTAATTAGCAAGTACCCAGTAATTTAGTCATACATACACATTTACTGTATATAGATAGCTTGACTACCAGAAGTACAAACAATGCATTGCCATGAAGAAGAATATTATAAAGTTGATTATGCAGAATTAATAAGTAACCGGTAATATAATCATATCATTTTTCCCTCATTTTCAAGGAAGTGGTCAACGAGTATCACATCGATGCGGCGCACAAACTTCGTTTACATTTTTATTTTTTAGTTATTTTATATCGTGTGAGTGTGTGTGTTCTATTCTTGTGACAAATCTATTTTTATTTTTTTCTTTCACATACATATAATATCAGAGAAATGATAGATTACTGATAGTACATACCGAGTTGCGCGGCGGGCCCCCGCTCGAGCGCGATCTCGGGCAGCGCGGCGGCGTGCGGCGGCGCCACGGCGGCCAGGCGGCGCCACAGCGCGTCCGCCGCGCCGCGCACGCGCACCGACGCGCCGCGGTGGTAGTACACGCGACACCAGCCGCCGCTGCACACCCAGCCTGCACACGTCGACAATCATTACTAGCGTATACCATCGTTGAGGTATGTGAAGCGAGAGTATGATAAAATTATAATTCATTGAATTAATACGCTTCTGGGCACACTTCACATATATAGCCTTGGTGAGTATCAGAAACTACAAAAGACTTTTCAGTCTATAGATGGATGTAAATGTAATTGTTGGAGTAATATAACCTCAGATGTGGTTGTTTTTAACTAACACTGGAGAGTAGAAAAATGTTTGGAGTTCTAATTTTGATATAATATTTTTTATTTTCTAGCCTTAGTTATAGTACTTCAATTATACACTTATTTCAGTCAACACCTCTTTTATTTTTCAATCTTTATCTACAAAGCATTTTAACATTTTCTAATTATTATAACAACACTAATGAATTTAATTGTAGCCTATTATATTGCATGATAAGGCTCTTTTAGAATATTATTCCTTGTGAGTGCCCTGCACATATCTCTCTTTTCAACCACAAGAAATCACCAACTGAACTTTGACCATGTTATTTAAATTAATAAAATCAATAACCTTACATTGCTTAGTGACATTTTGAAGCTGGTGTGTGACTTTTGTTATAAAAATTTTAATTAAATGTCACGCAACGGGGCAATGTTACGAACGAAAGTAGTATGTCAGGATCGAGCAAAGTGGATATCCAGTGAAAAATGGAGTCTCTAGTCTACAAACACGGTTAATGTATCTATGTACGAAACAGGGCCACATAGCAGCTAACTATATCTGTACATACCTAACAATGTGTAGGTGGGTATGACAAGAACGATCTGCCGCGTGCTGTCCTCTACAAACACTATAGTGTCTGCCGACACGCCCATGATGCAGTCCAGTAGTGTTCCTCCGGCACCTTCATCTTGCACTTGTACCTGAAAATGAGAAATAGGTTTAGCTTGATGAATTTTGGTATAAGGAAGATGGACACACTATACATATCGGTTGATACTCCATTTAAATTCTGTCTGGATATCCATATACGCCTTCTCAACAATCGTGAGTACGATTAAGAAGGATTAGGCCATATACGCTGGTTTCTCGTTTTAACCATCAAGGCAGTCATAGAAACAAGTGCGTGTCTAAGTGAACTTCGAGAGGTTTAAGGTTATAATATGAAGTCTGGCAGTCCACTTCTAACAGTTTACAATCTGATTGGTTGATAGTCATTATTCACTAGTCCAGTGTAGTGTACTGAGATTTTTTGCTATAACTCAACCTAGTAGTGAGCTGTGCGTATGAAATACAGGCGGCCTTTCATTCATAGACAGTTTTAAAACCTATTTTAACTATCGAATGTGTAGAATACTTTGCTTGTGTCCTTATTTATCAAATTTATTATGAATAAAATACTTTCTTGTAAATAACTTTGTAATTGGCGGAAAACAGGAAAAGAGATGAATAAATAACAAAAATTAAAAAGTTAGCTTCAAACCATAGAATAAACTCCATGCATACACCAAATAATGTTTTGTCGTCTTCGCTCAACGTTGAGCTCAAAAGTGGTTCGGAAGAGATAAAAGATTCGATAACTATAATCTAAGGTTTTAAAACTGCCTTTGAATATGGGTGTATGTATAATGTATAAAGTGTATATTTACATGGAAGCAGAGCGCGCCGCCGACGAGCACGTCGTTGGTGCAGTTGTCGAGGCGCGGCAGCACGGCGCTGCTGCTCGAGTTGTTGCCGCTCTTCATCAGCAACGACGAGAATATTGCTGCAACATACAACACATATTTATTTATTTACAGAATTTTGAAATAGATTAAAAGGTCAATGTTAATTTTTATTTTATTGCTTTGAATGCCGAGACGAGCATGCCATTCGCCTGATGGTAAGAGATACGACCGCTCATGCACTACTGTCCAGCCGTCCACAGTAGCAAAACCAAACAACATCATGAATTACAAAGCAATGCTTAGCAGTCAACTGAGCTCGCCATCCTGAGACATAAGATGTTAAGTCTAATTATGTGCAGTTACTCTGGTTAAAACGATCTTCAAACCGGAACATAATAGTGCATTTACACTGCTGTTTGTCAGGAGAAATAGACATTGCGGTGGTACCTAAATAAGCAGCCTCTCACATATGAGAGACCTACGACCAATAACTAACTAGCTTATAAATATAATAAAGTAATTAATGTACGCTGACTGTTGTCATGTTTTAAATAATGAAAACATTGGTTCTGTAACTATTGGAACATTAAATAAATACTGGTAATAGAACTAGGGTAGTAAAGGTAAGGGAGAATGGAAAAGTCAAAGCTGGTTGATAAAAAGGTGCACTAGGTGATTTATAAACGGAATAGTTGGAAGCGGTCAATCTTATTGAATCTAAATCTGCCAAATTGGACACTCCTGGCGAGAGATGAGAAGCTATGTGGAGATAAGATTATGCCATGATCAAAATGAAAACCTGTGACGTCCCTACTTATCCATATAGGGTGCATGGAATGAAAATATTTAATTTGTGTACGATATAATTCATGCTTCATTTGAAATACTTACAAAACTTCTGTCCAGTCTCCACGGTGGTGGCTGTGACGTAGTTCTTGGCTAGGTCTTTAAGATATTCTTGTCGCGTGCGCGTCGCCATTGTGCTGAACTTTGGTGATTGGATTGCGGCATTCTCGCCGTTTATTACCTAAAATTACACATGAATAATTAAAATTACATTTAGTACGCTGAAGGCAGTATTGAACAGTTTAGATTTTAAAAAAATGTTCTATACATAGTTTTTTTTCTATAGATAGTTGCTAAAATTATGTTTTATTAAAAGTGGTATATTATATTTTGTAAACTCTATATCTCAGTCGGAATAACCACTAAGGCGCATGTGAAAGTTCAATGTCAAAAAATCGATTCATAGACATAATATGCATTCCAACTGCAATACATTGTTAACATGTTTAGGTGACTCACCTTACTAAGAAGTAAGTCAGTGAATGTTTCACCTTTGGGGTATACCGCTCCTTCTTTTATCGGAGGTCCGAATAAAGGCACTTCTTTAGCTCTACTAACAGCTATTCTGTAATGCGTGTTCTCTGTACACGGGTCTATGGCTCTGACGACTATAAAAACATGTTGGAACTGCGAGCGAATATTCCGGGGAGTGAAAGGCGCCGCGCCGGGTTCTTGGAAGACTATTGTCACAATATCGTTGCCTATATGCCGTTTCCTCAATAACTGTTGTCTGTTGTTTGGCGTGTACGGAAGCATCGTTGACACGTGAAACATTATATCGCAATTCTGGTACGTAGTGAACACTGAGTACAACCCTGTAGAGTCCGATTTGTTGTCCAATCCCGCTTTGTATTTGTCAAAGTCTTTTAATCTCACAGTTTGGCCCAACATTTGCAGAAATTCGACAAACGCTGGCCCAGCTTCTTGGTTGTTATACATTTCTTCTTCGGTGGATTGTCCGCTTTTGCAATACATAACGCCAACTTTGTAGTGCCGGGTGACACATTGTTCATCTAGGCGCAGTAATTGCTCTTCAGCACCACTATTTGTAACGCCAAGCCTGTAAGTAAAAATAGGATTGATTTATGTAAGTTTGATACGCAACCACCGCTGAAATATAATCTTTCGAACACCTTATAGCACGTGTTACTTGTGGTTGTTACATGTGGGCATCGTTTATCAGAATATCATTACAACAGATGGTTTTTATACCTTTAAGGCTCAATATTTTTACAAAGCCACATCTACCATCTACGTGAAAAGTTAAAGAAAGCATCTGTTACCTCAAACAGTTAAGTTGTAATTCAGGCGCGACATACTCCAATACTTCTTTAGTATTGTAGGTGGCGCTATTATTGGTCGGCTTGACATTGGGCAAAGCGTCTTCAAGGACGGAGCCGCGTAACGTGAGGAGTTCCGACGTGCGTATGACCAGCCGATACTGCCACACCAGCTGGGACGTCGGCGCGGACGCATCGCCGCTAGTGCCACGACGAAGTTCCACTCGCTCCTTCTTTATCGATATTGCTATAGGACCGAGACTCTCATCCATCCCGAACCAGTTTTGATGAGCTGTGAAATGTTAATTTACAATTCAATTGAACTTTTTGACATTTAAATATTTCAAATTTAGATCGATATACATAATATAATTCGCTAAATATTGAGTGCGATAAATGTAATGATAATATCGTGATTTAATCATAAAACGGCATAACAATGTTAATTAGTTGCAGAGCCGTTCGCATCATGTGTAAACATCGATTAACTCACGTTGTGTATAGAAGTAGTTGCGGTAATACAAAGCACCCTGATCTTGACTCTCGATGGGTAGGGGCGCCTGTGACCTGGCGAATGGGCAGCCATTGCGCCAATGCGTCTGCCCCGGTGGGAACTCGAGCATGGACAGACCATACGCGGCCCGGGGTCGATGCCAGCCGCCCGACTGTCCCGGGATAGCACCACGCGCTGTCCGCCAGCACAGGGAAACACATCTTTCTTCCTCACCTGATAAATATTTAATCAATTTTCCCCATGATGTCATATATAATCTAATATATAATTACTAATAATGATACATACGTAAAACAATTCTATAATTGGAGGAAAATAACACAGGTACATATGTACAGGTATATGGTAAAATAAATAAAATAAAATGTGACAGAATGTTATTTGTATGTAGTATGACATAAAATACTATTTGGATGTAATTAATAGTTATAGAATAATAAAATAATTGATTATTATTACACTTATGCTATTTATTAAAGTAAGTATTTTGTAATGGTAAAGCAGTTGCAACAAAATCACATACAGGGATATGTTTACCATATGTGTCATTTACCTGTCTTGAATGACTAAAATACAAATTGTATCTATTTTGTTCATTCCAGTGACTGATTCATAATACATGACCTTTTGAGTATTGTATAAAACACACTTGTAGCGCAAAATACTATATTTAATTATTGCTTATAATTGTCTAACATTTACTGAGAATAAAATTGATTCAGAATAAGAGAATGTCTTGTGAGATCGCTGGAAACATTGGTGGCAGGATATTTAAATCGGCATGGATAGTTGCAATCATGTACAATGGTTAAAAAAATTGAGTATTAATAATATAGAGGGAGTGCCGTCATACATTTGCATCTTCAAAAACATACATATTTGTCTTCTATGCCTTAGTCGTTGTTCTGAGAGATATTTGATCATAATGTTGGTAGTGCTCCTATAATAGTAAAAATGTAACTACCTAATTATTTAACAGCTAATTGTTGTAAATTCCTTTTATAACCAAAAGTATATTTAGCTGTCATCCTTTTAAAACATGCTCCTAAAATAGTGAAAATTAAACTAGGTAATTATTTAACAACACACTGTTATGAATTCCTTTTATAGCCGAAAGTATATTTAGCCATTATCTCTTTTTAATACGAGTTTGAGTGGTATTGAATAGTTCTTAATTTATTTTTATTTTTCCTTTCTGAATAATTTGTGCATGTTGGACAACCTGTCAAATGTCAGCCAATAGGAGAGCAGAAAAAGGTGGCCCGGCACCACCATTTTTATCTACATTTTTGAAGCACCAGCTCTCCCTCTATATTAAAAATATCCTAAGGGTTAAAACTAAATGATAATGATCCTTGTAAGTGTGTTGTGTTCAAGTTAGGCCTATGTATAGCCAGTTTTGACCATCTCTTTCAGCTAAATAAGAGTTTTTTATTTGTGTCAATACAAAAGAACAAAATATAATAAAAGACTATTAGATTCATTAAGACTTTGCTTATAGCATAACTCATCTATTTTTACAACCCATCTATTTTTAAGCAGACATATTGAAAAACTTAGAATATAAACTGAAAATGAATAGATGGTTTAGTATCACAAGATTCACAAGCATTCTCTAGTTTGCAATTCATATCATTTGGTAAAAAACTCAGGCTGCCTCATGAAAAAAAAATCCTGAGTATTGTAAAATGTTAACATTGTTAAAGTTACAATAATTTTGTGATAGATTGAATTATTTTTTTTTTAAACTTTTGTATCAACTTTTATTTAAATGATTATAGCTGAAGAAGTATACTAAATTTTTTTTGTTTGATTCTGTAATATGTGTAATAGTTTAGTATAGTATTTACATTTTCAATTCCATATTGCAAAAAACGCTAGATATAAAACATATTCCACAAAGACATAAAAAGTAATTTAATTCAATATTTTTTATTGGTACTTTAAAAAAGAAATGCTTTAAGGATACAAAATATATGAATATACAAAAGATAAAACATTGCTATTAATCTACAATACTCAACTTCAATTGCCTGCACATATCAATAAAGAATATGAACAAAAAATATCAATTGATTATTATGGAATGCAGTATGTAGGCCACATCTAGAAAACAACATTTGAAATCTATCATTTTTGTTTTATATTCTACATTACTTCATCATATGCAACTGTATATTGTTTTATGAATGAAAAATAGAGTAAATAATTTATTAAATTCATAATAATTTGCCCATTAAAAGTGCATAAAAGATAATTTTTAAAAATGTTTAACATAAAAATAGACATTATGTAACAAGTAAATCATATTAAACAGTGGCAGAAACCAGGTTAACATCTTCATAATAGACAATTTCACATTTTTGTCTCAACATAATGCGTTAGTCATACATAATTCATTGCAACAAGAAAAATGTTCATGTGAGAAAGGTATTTGTGTGTCACCCGATTCACAGATGACACAATGGTCATTCCGTAGTAAGTTGTAGTGTCTTGATGGTGCCTTATAATGCTTTAATTATATTGTATTTATGTCTTGTGTGATAAAACACACAGACTTATGTTTGTAAAATATTATAACAGTAACATAGTATGTTCTCATTCTTATGGTTATTTTAGTGATAATTTAAATTGTTGTTGCTTGTTTTAGGATCTATTTTAGAGCTTCACAATATTGATGTAAATGACTTTATAAAAAACCTATTCATTTAGTACAATTGGCAATTGTACAAGCAAGAAAAATGGTAGAAAAATTGTAAAATGTAAACTTATGCATAAATTTTATTAATTTATAAACATAATTCTCACCTCCAAGTTCATTCCTGAAGAAAGGACAGCTCTCTAATAATTCATTGGATCTACCATCTCCTGTATCTGGGGCAGAATCTTCTCCTGGAGGCAGGCCACGGGTGGCAAGTAGAGATGCAGCTGATGCACCAGTGGTTGTGTTACGTCTTCGACTGAGCAGAGCTCCTCTCACTTCAGCAGCATAACTTAAATTGGCCATCAATGACTGGCAGTCATAATGGGCAAATTGTTTTCTTTTGTTAGTATATGTAACGTTTGTGAGGGACACATCGTCGAGGGGTTGGCGAGAGATCGCGGCTCCAGCCCCACCCCATAATTTGTTGAGCTTCAATCGTGGTTTTGGGCTCGCACTGGTTCTCGGTGTTGGTCCGTCCGCATGGTCACTGTTGACGACGTCAGTGAGCCTCTCGGTCGCCCGAGTGAGGCCCTGGGGTTTGTCCGGCACAGATACTCCACTGTAGTTATGCACCATTGCGGGCAACCGCTCGTTAGCTCCGCCGATCACGTCGATTGACCCGTGACTCCCATACTCACGTCTCAAGCCGTTTCCTGACGGATGCTCAGCGTATATCAAGTCAAGGCTTGAGTTACTGCGATAAATAACATCTTTCGTTTCCTTTCTTCTGTTATCTTGAGCGTACATGGCATTATTTGGGGTGTACTACACTTGCATTTCCGATTTCACTAAGACTATCATACGATTCCACTTCTAGAGCTGCATTTCAAAACCATAATAAAATAGTAAATGATTAGTACGTTCTTGAGAAGTCAAAATAAGCAGTTATATTGAACATATAATAAAGTGTAAATTATACTTTTTATGTATTTTGCACATAATCACTAAGTGAAATGTTTGCTCCGTCATTCGTCTGTTTATCACGTAATGGCTTGGTTGCAATTAATTTTCACTCGTTTTTACTACATTGATGAATTAATTTCGCGAAGACATAAAGTCAATCCATTTCATTCAACAATCACGTAAAAAATACCACAGATTGACGGAGTGTAACAGATACAATTTTATCTTGTGTTCTTAGAGGCGCCATCTATTATTTGTGTTCTAAACAATCCGTTTCTTCTATCTGTCAATGAAACATTAGCCCAATCCTGCACTTGGGTTATAATGTTTATTATTAGCTATATTATTTCACCATGCCTATCTCAGTGGCGTAGATGTAATTCGATACGGTTACAAAGCTGAGGTGTTGGGTTCGAATCTCGGGTCCGAGATAGTGACATTAGATTTTTCTATTCATTAACAGTCCGGAATCAGAAATTTGTGGTCGACATAGCAATAGGCTTGAACTCTATCATATCGTGGGATGGCACATACGAGGCGAAATGTCGGTGTTTTGGTAGCACCTGTGGTAGCACCTCTGCATACACTTTTGGGAAAAAGGCGTGAGTCTATGTATGTATGTTATTCCACCACAGAGAAAGTGATCATTACGTTATTTATATCACCACCGTGTATGGTGGTCGATTACTGATGCAGTTGAGTATACAGCTGATACATAGTGACGAGTGCCTTTATAAAGCACCTTAGACCATTTTTTTATTTCAATGAATGGCGAGTCGATGTCGTTCACCTGACTTTAAGCGATATGACCGCTCATGAACAGTAGCAAAACTAAACAACACCTTAAATTACAAAGTAATGCTTGGCATTCCACTGCGCTCGCCATCCTGAGACATAAGATGTAAAGTCACAATATGTCCACTAGTTACTGGCTACAATGTCCTTCAATTCGAAACACAACAGTGCATTTAAACTGCTTTTTGGTGGGAGAAATAGATATTGCGGAGGTACCTACCCAGGCGGCCTCTCATATATGAGAGACAAACCACCAGTAAATGTATGAACCTGTGATGGAACGACCACCCCACAGTGTAGTTGTGATAGCTAGGTAGTCTACATTTATGCACCCTACCTAGCGGAATTCGGAAGCGATATGACGACATAAGTTATTTGAGTAGCTACCCACATTCAGACTCATAGGATGTGCTCGGTGTGGACAGACATCCCGAGCGCCGAGCTGGGTGACTGGCGAAACCCACATAATGATTTGTGGGGTGCCTGGTACCTCCTCCAAGAATCCAAGTAAGCGACCAAGCTACATGGAGGTTTTGGCTCTTTCCTCGAAAAATAAGTTGGTTACGAAAAGATCGTGACACGGAACAACACCGATAAAAATGTTTTTGTGAAGAATTGTTCACAATTAATAAACAATGATATATTTGTAACATTTTATTAGAAATAAATAAGCAAGAAATACGAATATGAATTGAATAGTCATTAGTACACCTAAAACGAAGGAAGTGCACTAGTAGGTTAAGTTATACTGGTTAGCAGTTTTAAATAAGTTCTAGAGTTTCGCAATCAATGGAAACGCCATTCCTTTGAAGTAGGTATCCAATGACTTACAAAGACTACATGTAGTTATTAAAAGATAATCATTATAATAAAATGAAAACTAACGGCAATATGGAACCATGTCATAAATATTAATAAGTAGATTAGTAAGTCATAAGTAAGTTAAGTATACTAAGTAAGTTAAAATTAGTAACTTAGAAATCTTCTTCGTTCATATTAATCGCTTGTGGTTTTAGAGGTCTTGTGGTAGTAATGTTGTTATTGCGCTTGTTTAGTTTTTGTGGTATTAAGTAATAACTTACTTCGATTTCTTTCCCTGTAAGACAATCGTGTGTTATTAAAGTTAGCTTAGTTATAATCCTCGTAATATAAAAATTGTAACAATTTATTGTTTTACTGGAAATTTTATTGTTATAATTAAATTATTTTAATTTTTTCGTTATCTTGGAAAAAATAATATTACAAGTTATAACACTGGTGTTGCGGCTTTAATCTAGCTTTTCGTCGATATTTATTATGTACTATTGTCTATTGTATTTGTTTTGGTACTCGTATTTTTCAGTAAGCAAAGACTTTTGTCTTCGCTCGCAGTTACCAAAGCTGATACTTCTGACTTTTTTCGAACGAATCAGATACGATCTGTGAGATGTAGTAACGGGTTCGAATCCATGGCCATTGTAATTTTCACTCGTAATTTTCAGTCATGTGTTACAAATATATTTTCTCTATTAATGTATGTCACAATATTTTCACAAGATACCCACTAAAGCAATTGCAATCGCCTTCTCGACCTCCTTGTCCAATTTGGCTGCTTCATCAGCGCCTACTAGCTGTGCTTTCAGACATTTTATAGCGATTTTTATAATGGGCTCCAACTCGTCATCCGGAATTTTCACACCGCAATCTGTTACCAAAAATTGCGTTATTTGTTTAAAAAAAAGATGCTTTTCTATTATGTCTTATTTTCAATGTAATTTAATTAGTTCCACCAACTTAACCCTTCCTTTTTTTCGTTAACAATTTTTTATCTCTGTATAAAAAAATATGTAATCAGATTAAATTACAAAGTACAAACAGCAGCCCAACCCACAAATGGTATACATTAATTTTACCTTTGATATCTTGTTTAACAGTAGCTTCATCAATTTCCTTTATAGCCTCTGCGGTGAGCGGATATTTTTCATTAATCAAAGAATTTACAAGCGATGTCATTGTTTCTGCGGTCTCTGTGAAATCAACACGTGATATTATGATTTTTAATTATTGGCGATATCGTTATCTCAATCTATTCATTAATGTTAATTTTGGGTTTTATCAAATATGATCATCGGTATTCGGTACGATGTAAGTTACTGAATGTTTTTATTTTATACCGACATGGCGCTTAGTATAGTACTGTCTAAATGTTGCCGATATTTTATAATGTTTTCTCTATTTATCCCTTTCCAGTTGATACTAGCAAGAGATATATTAATATTGTGCTATTATCTCACCAAGGTCAGGTGTTTCAGCAGTATGAAACAACGCTGCTAGTGCAGGACCTAATCGTTGGTGCAAAGGTTGGTCAGCATCAGCAACTCCTTTGAGTGCTCCTTCTAAAGATTCCATCACTTCTTGAGTATCTGGCGGCGTACCTTCCATATCTTCCACCTAAAATAGTGTTTAGTATTGTCAAACTATACAAAGGTAATTTAAATATTCATAAATTAGCTCAAATTATGATGAAGCTCACTTGTTGTCGTACTAGACGGTCGACCAACGCCGCACAGGCATCGAAGGCTCGCGTTTGTTTCTTATAGTGGCTGGGATCCCCGCCATATTTTACTACCCATTTTCGGACCATATCGTCTACCACGTCAAAGCGTGATTTATTCCTGTGGTAATAGAAAATTGATATGAGGCGGAGCTCGGAACGAAGTAGCACGATCAAAAAATTCTAGTTATACCTTCATTTTGAGTTAATTGGAATTTGGTTATAGATGAGTAAGTAGTACCAATTAACAAATCTTTAAATGAATACAGTTAAAGTTACACACCCACAAATAATATCAGGTAGTTCTGCAGTAAGATCTTTAAGCAATTCATCAGCATCGTCTCGAGTAACTCGCATAGCGTCCAAGCAATCGTAAAGAAGCTTCATCACATTCACATCATGAAGCATCGTCTGATGGGATCCCAAGGGAGTTCTGCAAAATTAAGTAAGCTTTCATTGGTGGTAGGTTTCTCGTATGTGAGAGACCGCCTGGGTAGGTACCACCGCATTGTCTATTTTAACCGCCAAACAGTCATGTAATTGCACTGTTATGTTTCGGTTTGAAGGATATTGTAGCCAGAGTAACTACTTCTTATGTATCAGAATGGCGGGCGCAGTGGAATGCCAAGCATTGCTTTCTAATTCAAGGTGCTGTTTGGTTTTGCTACTGTTCATGCGCGTATGTCTTACCATCAGGCGAACGGCAAGCTCGTCTCGCTATTCATAGCAATAAAAAAAATATATTTAATGATATAAATTATTGAGGACGGTTCTGACAGACTTACGTTGGAAAGTATTTTCGTCGCTGCTGCCTCATACCTCGAGGTACTATAAACAGATTGATTTGGGATCGAACGGATTCAGGTGGCGTATATGTCTCGGGCTGCTTTCGATATGATAAAGGCTTCAAACTGAGATTTTTTATTTCTTCTCTTAGCATCTATGATTATAAATAAAATTGTTTAAGTTTTTAATATAAATATATAATCACTTGGCAAAAAAGAGTACGAAGACAACAATATTAAAAATGTCATTGTCTTTGTTGAATTATTTTATATGTAAGTATTTCTATAAATTTTCGTACGATTTTTGTTTATTTTGTGATAGAAAATAAACGAAGAACCTATTAATAACAATAAAGAAAAATAACAAGTATCTAAACCTTTTCCGTGTAGTATATCGGGTTGCCATATTAATATTAAATGAAATCTTAGTGCCCCCATTAAAAATAGACTCTTTTATGCAAACCTATAAAAAGAATGAAAATGAAGACTTACTTCAATCTGTTGTAGTTGCTGGGCGTGAATGATACGCAAGCGAACCACGTCTCGTTGGTACTGCTGTGGCTTGTAGCCGCCTGCCATTTCTGACGGGTCCTTCGCCGGCTGTATTGGTGTTGTTAATATAAGTTGATTTATTATTATCAAACAAGTAAAGATTTCCAATAAAAGTAAAGATTTCCAATTATATATATGCAGATCATACTTGGATATGTGGGGAAGTTGTGATAGGTATGCTAAGTTGTAACAGATTACTGGACGTCCATGAAAATAAACACAAATATGGTTGCATATATTTACAATTTTGCAATCGTTTGTTTTATTAGTCTAGTGATAATTTAATTAGCAATGGGAACTTGTCTATTAAAGTAGGTAAAGATGAGACATAGAATCAATTTTCGTATATTTTCTATAACATTATTAGGCGCACCTATATACTATTTAGTAAAGCTAGTCACACATAAGAATTAATAACAAACATTAGAAACCTTTTGTGGCAGAACATCTGCTTGAAGGGCCGCAGCCAGCCGTAGACGATCGGAAAGGCCATTCAACAGTTGTAGGTATTTCTTTTCTAGTTCGCTGTGACGATCCTTCGATATTAAATGAGAGGCTTGTTATTAAGCAAAACTATTTATAATACAGACTTATATTAAATTACTTCTATGTTGTTATTTTTATATATTATGCATTATATATTCTCCAAAATAAATATAAGGTACATTAAATATTGAAATAATAATTGCAAAATAATAATCCAGGAAATATTATACAAACAAAGTTTCAGAATTCAGTAACCCGCAAAGGCTACAAGCTCACCCGCCACTTCCTAAGCTGGGCAATCATCTGCGGCGTGGTGCCGAGTGTGGCAACAAACTTGTGTCTTCTCGCCATTTGCTTCAACAGATCGTCCAGCGTTTTGTCAACTTTGCGTGGCTTGCCCAGCTTGCGAGTCAGCACGTCGCGCATCTGGGCGCGTAGCTCTTGCTCCTTGGCTTCCATTTTACGCAGGTCTATATTCATACGGAATAGATGTGTTTTGTTGACTCTGTAAATTGATTACAATTTGAAGATCGTAGAAGCGCTGTTTTATATGTATACTGTGCCTATTGAAGTTTCACTTTAAAATCCTTACAGGCGTGGGCCCCGTAGTATAAGCTACTTCTGTTACATAGCTGATCCATCATTCTTTAGTCATAGTTCGCTGAACCAATACACCAATTTTTATTCAAATATTTTAGCTAGCCTTTACGCTGTTTTTTTTAATTCCTGTATTAATTTTGAGGTTAGATACTTGTTAGACACTTGTTGTATCACTATACGGTGTTATGTGTGATCATGTCGGTTGATAAACAGCAAGGGAAGGGTCGCACGATTTGATACGATAACCCTCCCTCTGCCGGTTTATGTGGATTGAGGAGGACCTTCCAAAGGGACAAAACTCCTCGACATAGCAATACTTTCGTCAGTCTCCCTGGGTAGTGTTAATGTTTACACTTACTTCTGCCTCTGCTTCTGTTGTTTGATCTCGTCCTGCAATTCCAACACTCGTTTTCGCAGCTTGGCGAGCATTTTCTCAGGAAACACTACAGTCTGCGACAGTCCTTGCGGTCCAGTACAACCGCGCAAAGCCGATGCTCTGATTTGATCGTACCGTAGAATAATTACTTGGTCGACATCATTGAGACAGCTTTGCTTTTCCATCTACAAATATACTCAATTGAACCAAATTATTTTGCCAAATGATGCAGTAAGTTACAAGATTCTGTTTCTGTATCTGGATGAGCCCATATAAGTCTCACTACAGGAAATGGGTATCTTCTAAAACCTAGCGTATGATTGAGAGGAGTTAGGCTACATAATGAAGGCAAACACTTCAACGAAATTTGTGAAGAACTGGACTTCGATACGTATATAGAGCAGGTGTCGACACTTAGGAGGAAGCTGAACCTTTCTTTCTTTAAATAATCACTTTGATATTGTGTGTATTATTATTATCCACTTCATGTTTATATTGTTATTATTCACTTGGTTTCTTTGTCTGTATGTTTCTGTTTTATCTCTGTGTTGATTAACTTTCATTGTAAATTGCTGCTTTCTGATTCGTAATAGTGAAAATCTATAATTGGCTTTCTGTTAACTTAAAAGAAATGTATTCTTTATTTGTAACTGTTGATTTTCCAAATAAAATATTTGAAAAAATAACCCACCAAGCTGGCTTAGTGCGGGTTATGTCAATCTCAATTTTGAGAAAATGTATTGATCACTTTGTGATTTGATGATGTTATTATAACAAACGCTTTCTGCTTAATACTTACCATAAATTCGCGAAGATCGTTCTTCCTTCTATCCAATTGCATGGAAAGCTTATGTTTAACTTTGTTATGTGCATCAATGTCTTTACGCAACATATCCACCATGCGATCTTGTTCCATCATCTGTTGTTCGTGTTTATGTCTGGGTAATTGAGAACAAGTTTTAAATTCGTTAAAATATACAATACGAATAATTTACAATAATTACCACATATATATCTTAAAATCAAATATATATAGAAGCATTTTAAATGTAATATTACCTATCTGAATTAAACAGATTGCAGCTTATTATATTGTACCATGAATTGTGATGTTTAGTTTTTGACATTTATTAAAACTTACGAGTTATTAAGCTAAGCTACTTATAATAATTTATCTCAAATCTTAATGACAACACAGATTCATGCATTAACAATATTTCCAACTTTCAAGCCACTAAGCAAGAATACATAGCGAGATTCAAATTCATGAATAATGAGAGCATCATCAATCAGAATAGAAAAATATTGATTAATAATTCATCAGATTACTTTCCTAATTACAAGAACTAATTAATATTGATAGCGCTACGTTAATATTCATGTTTTTCTGTTATGAGTTTTCTGCTAATGGACGATACAATAGTATGTAACATTGTAAATGATTTCAATAGTGATGAAAGTTAATCAAATTGCTTTTGTATGTTCAAGCTTCCAATCTGTATTATACAATTGCAGCAAAAAACTCAATTCTAATAATAGGTTCTTCTGCCATTAGCGAATATATACGTCCCACTGCAGGGCACGGGCCTTCTCTACAATCGAGAGTACGATTAGGGGTGGTAACTACCGCCGTGCAGGGAGAAGAAATAGTGATTTGGACTGGCAAAGTAATGTCCAATGGCAAGAGATACTTATTATCAATTCGGACATCATTGACTGCTCATCAGAAGCAGCTCCAACTGTCTACATTCATTTACCTGAGCTTCAATAAAAAGCTATCGCATTTAAGGAAAAACGTTTTGTAAGTACCTCGTGTCTCGCAATTCGTAAGTTTTGTCGTAGATGTCTTTGTCACAGCCCTCGGGACAGACGTTGGGGTCGAGGCGTATGGGGCCGATGTCGCGACTGTCGACGCTCCCTTCTTCTTCTTCTTCACTCGAAGATGATTCAGACTCGGACTCGGATGACTCTGAAGTAAATATTTGATTATGAGGGAAAATATAACAAAATAAGGTAGTACGTGATCCCTAGAGAGTTTGTTGCGCTCTTTCTTCTTTACAGCTACAAGAGGCTCGGACGTGATGATGAAAATACTAAAAGCACACATGGCTTTATTTTTCTTGTACAAGTTTCAAACTAATGTCAAAGCATGGCTTTGTAAAGCAAATATCTGTGTCTCTTTTCTGCCATAAAGTTCATTAGTGAAAATAGGCCTAGGAACATCCAAGGATCGACGATCTGACATCGACCTGTTAGGAAGGGCCTGCCATCCAATGACTGAATTGGAAATATATTTAATTTTTATTTTATTTCATCGTTATAAACTTTCTTTTACCTACTTTATTACTTATATGACCATCCAAACAAGCGTAAATACATTTTCAAAAAAGTGGTTTTATATCATACCATCTTCATCTCTATCACGCGGCGGGCGGTATTTCTTCTTGAATATCTTGCGTAAGAAATCAGCAAACTTATTATCAACAACAAGCCGTTTAAACTGTCTTTGCAGTTCTTGACAAGTTAAATCCAACTGTTCTTTTTCTGCTTTGTGTTCCTCTATACGATGCTCGCACTCTATTATTTGGTCTTGTACACCGCGGACCTGGCAGCACAGAATTATTTTATTAGGAAAATATTACTGAACTACAAAATATTGCAGTGATCGTTGCTAATGTCCTATATAGTGTATTATCTATGGTTGCTAATGCTTAACTAAGCTTCCAGAACTTTTGCAAGAAACATTTAAAAACTATAATATTAATTTATTGCAATTTTCTGTACACCAGTTTTCTTTAATTTGCAAATATTGTGTCTCATATTTATGACAGTTACCTGCATCAGTTTTGCATAAACACGCTCCGCCAATCTATCTTCGTGAGCTTCAAAACGGTTGAGTACGTTCATTTCTCTGTGCAGTTGGTATAAGTGCAATTCTAGAAGTTGGTTCTTCTCCTGAGAGAGTATACAAGCGTTTAGGACATTGTATTAATGATAGAGTATAAATATTGAAATAAATTGATACCTGAACTCGAATTCGTTCTCTCTGTAATTGCCTCAAACGGGAATCAAACTGCTGCACCGACACTTCGGCGTCGGCAAGTAGCATGTCTTGTTCGTACAAATGCCTAATTATAAAGAAATTAATTAATATTGTCATCTTCCATACTGTAAACTATAAAAAGTCACAAATATTGGATTATTAAAAATTGCATTGCATTAAAACCTCTTACCTTCCTATACGCCTCTCGCGTATTTCTATTTCCATAGGAGAGAATTCGTGATCAGGTCTCGGCTTCAATAGTTTCCAAGAAGCAGCAAGTGGACGACTTTCTAAATAAAATACACATATACATCTCATAAAAAAAAATGCTTCATATCGACTATAAAAATGTTATAAACGAGACTAATCTAGTGTAGTGCATTTACCTGTTATGGGTACAAATCTTGCGACTCTCGGCTGTCGCTGCCTCGGCTGCGGATACAAAGTTGATTTCCTACGTTCCGGCGGTTGCTTCTTGCCTGTCGCAGTTCTAGCAGCTATCTGTACTGGCTCCGGTTTTACCTATATCATATTTATAATATTATGATGCAATTTTGTTGCTTTTAAAAACAATTCTATTAATATTTTAAACATTGACTAATGATTCATCTAATTCAGAATCTTTATTCAAAACTAAATAATATAGTTGAGCATATTTTTACCTGATCTAAGCAATAGTCTAATTGCTATATCCCATCAGTCATCATTCTAATTGCTATATACAAGATATAAGACTTAAAATCCCAGCTAAAGCTATTACCTGGGATTTTAAGTCCACTTACTTCAAGATTTCTCTCAGGGAACTCTAGTTCCGGGTCTATCTCGGGCACGTGAGGCGGGCTCTTCACTTGTTTCGATGGTATTTCCACCCGGATCTCCGCCAGTCTCTCGCCAATCTGTTTCATACGCGTTACCAGACGCACTTTGTGATCACGAAGTTCTAGAACTTTCGCATTGAACGCGCGTTTGTTGTCGTAAATCTGGGCAGAAAATAATAAAGTTTTGGTATACGTGTATATATAAATACCTATATAAATTATGTCCGTCCCAATGCAGGGCGTATGTATGGGTTTATGTAGGCAGTACGATTGAGAGGTGTTAGGCCATTATACTCCACACCACGCAGGCCTACTGCGGGTTGGCGGACTTTACATACCATCGATTTTTTAAAAATCGCATTTTACTTTACATTCCTTTCTCCATGTTCTTCTTTGCCATTCTTTATACATTTACTAAAGCCTTCAAAACATTGTTGGAGTCGTAGTTTTCATAGATGGCGAGTACCATGTGACAATAGGTAAATCGCTAGCTAGATAATGTTTGGCATCTCACAACTCCTCAAAGTATAATATGTCGGTAGAATGTCGCACCTCCTTCCTGTTGAGGCAAACTCGTAGTTGCGTGTTGTGTCCAGGTGGCGCGACGTAGTCGGGTTGTGTTTTGAGCAGTCTGTTGCCGATGGAGGCTTCTGCTTCTTTCAGCGCCTCGGCGGCTCCGGGCGGCATCGCGTGCGGGTCTGGCTTGTGCGACAGATGCTCTTGCCACTGAACATATCAATAAATTTTTGGCAAAAAAATACTAGAACTACTAACTACTATCAAAAATAAATACCCACACACACGTACACCTCACACCTTCTTCCCTATGGGGATAGGCTAAGGTGCTACCAGGATACCCAAGTTTCGCCTGGTGTGTTTCCTCCCACAATGTGATAAGGGACGATCCTATCGCCCTATCGAGTACGAATCCTTAATCTTAACTCTGAGTTGATAATGAATAGAAAAATCGAATATTCCTTTACCCGACTTGGGACTCGATTCCGAGACCTCAACGTTACAATTATTGTACCGTAGAACAATTGCGCCACAGAGGCAGTTTGAAAATTACATTGGAGCTACATTGATAAAGTATAAAACTCGCATAAATACAAACCATTGTCAATTAACGAGATATGCATAGTCGATAAAAGTATTTGCTTGTGTGAACCTCTATAAACTGCATGTGATGTCGATGCAAGCGTTGGCGGTAGTTCCGGAGTGCTTTCTTCAAGGGGTGCGGTGGTCGAGGAGGCAGGCCCAGTAAGAAGGACGCCACTCTGGGAGGACCCCACGAGGACTTCCTAGCTGCTGCACGACGTGCTACTGATTCTGTACGCCTGCGAGTCAGAAATATGTCAATTATGATAATATCATTTAAAAAAACCAAATATTTTTTAACATACTACCTATACCTTAACCTTATAGAGTAAAGGGAATAGTGTTCTAAGTGATAAAAATATAAAACCTGTTAATTACTATTTTAAAATAACGGAGGAGTGAAAATTATCCACATCACAGACAAAAAGTCATTGCACGTATTTTTTGTTAAAGATGTTTTATACAGTTTATGACACCTGAAAACTCATTTAAAGTACACTTACTTCAGTTCTTGTTCTGCCAATTCCACCAAATTTTGATTCCTTTAGCAGCGTGTAATTTTGCAAAATTCTATCATTACGAGTTCACTTAAATAAATTAATTAAAATATTTTAAACAACATGCACCTTCCACGTAACGCAGCTTCGGCCATTTTCTCATGAACTTCTTCAAGTTGTGAGTAAAACGCCTTTGAGAGATTCTTCTGTCGTAATGGTCTAATCATAACGCCGGGATCTCTAAATAAATAAACTTGATTATAATAAAGTAGTAATACTTTTAATTGTAAAAAGACGATGGCCCGACAAATTTAAGTGACATATCAGTAAATAATTATTTAACTTGTGGAAAATATTAATAGAAATAGAAGTGAAAACAAACAAATATATTGTCTTCTTGAATTACTACTGGCTGAAACGAAATGCCTTTCATGTACAGCCGATGTAGAGTCATTCTAGATGACTTCACTATTATTAGAGGAAAATAAACATGGTAAATAATCACTATGTTATACGTATAGTATAAACACATACACATATATAAATTCACGCTATTTCCCCAGAAGGGGTCGGCAGAGGTGTTACCAGGACACCTACAGTTTTTGCGTTCTCCGTCCCAAGATGTGACAGAAGGTGAATGAATGGATAAATTCAGTATAACTTTGTCCGACCTGGGATTCGAACAAGATACCTCAGCATTGTAATCTTACCGCAGTAGAACTGCGCCACCGAGGCATATATTACTTAATGTATTTATAAGTTCTGGTATCAAATCACCACGAAAAAGCTTAATGCTATACCTACGCAATTACCAAGCCGATGATTAAGAATTGAAGAAAATAAAATTATACACACAAACCTAATTGCCTTCAAGGTGAAAGGGAACACGTCGCATTGTATGATGTTTCTAGAATACATCTTATGCAGCGCTAAATCTGAAGCTTCGAGTCTATGAGCCAATTTCCTTCGTGTTAGTGCTTTGGCGTCGTTTAGCTCCCTTTCTTGTACCTCGAGCGGGCGAGAATCCAATGTGATATCGATTTGTTGCGATGCTGGCAAAGATCGATTCCTGGCAGTAAAATAAAATGCAAATAAGATTAATTTACAATCGCTGTACCGATATTTTCATTGAGACCTCAACATTTAGCAGTAGCCTTATTGTGGATGATGATTACAATGATTTACGATATAATATTAAGAGTTTAACTGAGACAGCAACTAACAAACATTATATTGTTATGTACCTACCCATTTGTCGTGATAAATATTATTATCAATGTTATAAAAGCTCGCACTATTCTGAAAATCTTTTCTATGAATTGTATCTAAATATATGTTAATTATATATTTTAAAATGAAGAAATAATAAGAATAACTCACGCTTTAATAAGTTTGTTATACTCAGCAGTAAGTTCCGCTAACTGATCTCTGACACGTTTTTTGTGCGCATTGGCAATAGCCATCATTTTGTCATGTTCTTCTTTTTGTTTTAGTTGCTCGTGAGACATTAATTCTCCTTCTATCGTACTCGGTTCTCTGAGTTTTTGCACTTTCTGCAAAAATATTATTGCATTAGAATTAGAATTGGGTTATAAAATTTAGGCGAGCTGCAATTTGGCAAAGTTTCTGATATGACAATTTTTTATACATTGTAAACGTGGTATATCCAGACTTTGACCGAAAACGAAGTCAGGTAATTTTTGTGACTTTAACAGAGTGCCACAATTTTTTTTTATAGGCTATTACATTTTACGATTGTTTGGGTGGAAAATACATATTTTTTTCTAAAATAATAATTATACCCTTGCGTTCTATTGCGTCTCTTAAAATAAATGGCTGCACATTATTATTTTGAAATTATTTTAATTGCACTGTTTTTGAAGTCACCAAAACTACAACCTGCCTTCGTTTTCGGTCGCAGTCTGGATATCCTGTTTATTATAATGTGTATTTTAAGATATTGCCTTTTTCAGATAATTTAAGCAAATATGTCATTAGAATTAACCTAAAACAAAACTTACAGGCATACCAACTCCAGCCGACACTTTTTCAGTACTTAGTAATGGTTCAGGAAAATTTATCACGTATGAAAATATGTTACCGTCTGCCCCACTTGTGTATAAATGACTGAAATTGATTAAGAAAATAATATTTATAAAGTATACTTGTTTAATCATACTTAACCGTAAAATTCGATTTTGTGAAATACTGTAGTTATTGATTTTGAAGTGATTTAAAATGAATCTCTTCGTTTCTATTTGTTGAGAGCGTTTATATTCCATACAAATTGCAACATAATAGAATGTATAAAACGTTCTTACGTTCCATCGTTGTTAAATTCTAGGCACGTAACCGCTCCGGTGTAGTAGTCGTGCATTGGGAGATAATAGTTATCGAAAAAATCGAGCCGAGGAGTGGGTTGTGCCTGTAACAGAAGCAAAATATGATGAAATACAATAATCGAAGCTATTTGCTGCAATCGTATTATTATTACAGTAATTCAGATTCATAATAGGAACGAAATAATTTAAGCAATCTAAAAGGAATTAAAATAAGCAAAAATGTCTTAATTTTTATATTAGGAATTTAAATTAGTAAGTATAAGGTTTTATTTATTGCAGCGCAGTAGAAAATAAATATACAACATTATGAATAATGAAACATATTTAATACTAAAAAAATATATATAGTCGAATAGAGAACCTCATCCTTTTTTTAAAGTCGGTTAAAAAAATGGTCTCTACCTCTTCTTTAGCCAAACGGCGTCCTTTTAGTTTCTTGAGTAGCTTCTGTTGCGCCATCATCCACGTCATGTAGTGCTGTTCTGGCGTGTCTTCTTCTTCATCAGGCATCCTTACTACACGAATATAGCCCGTATTGGTACCAACAACCAGGTATCGGCCGTCACAACTGTATTTTAGAATATTAAACCGTTAATATTATCTGGTTTTACATATCATCATCATCATCATCTCAGCCACAGGAAATCCAATGCTGAATATAACCCCCCAAGGTATCCACATAGATCTGTTAAAAGCGGCTTGCATCTAGTGACAAATATTTTGAATATTTTAACATATACAATAATTTCCTAAGATGCACATTTAATTTAACGCGTTTAAATCTTTTACAGGTAATATTCATTCAATTGACAAACATACAAAATTATTCAGTTACCTCAAACACATGTCGCAACATGTACCAGTCGTAATTATAGTTATTTCCATTCTGCAGGAAAATTTTAATATAATTGCAAATACGATGCTAATTTTAACATGTGTCTAGGAATATAAAGATTACAAAGTTAACCCTATATTATATTGGTTACAAAAATCAGATATTTATGTATGAAAATTTTAGAATTAATAAAGGAACTTGCATGAATCTCAGAGCAGTGATGTCGTCACACCATGCGCCGGGGAAGGGTCCGTATTTGAGCACCTTGTTGTTCCCTGGCTTAACCAGCAACAATGCCCCGGTACCCTTCTGAACCACCCAGATGCCTTCATCGCAGTATTGCGCCCACGTAAGCGTTGTCCCAAGCATGCTCTCGCTTTCCACTAAAAATGTGAAAGACAACTTAAGCTTCATTAAATCATACAATAATTACGAATTAAATATACGACTACCACAAGCCGAAGTAATAAAAATCAGCTATGGCAATTAGATGGGACAGATGGAGTAAAATAATAAAATATATTATATAGTAGTTAAAATAAATATTTTTTTCTAAAAAATATTCTTAAAGTTTATAAATAATTGTATGTGCTTTTTAGGTAAAATTTTATGGTTACACAAAAAATCAAATGGTCAGATTAATAATATTCCTTGAAGTAATCTTCCTTATTTTCCTTATCATCTAAACTACGAAATATCATCGTTCTGATAAAACTTGATTTAGTCTCAATTTAGTTTTATCAGCTCCCTAACTATATGAAGTAACAACGCAAACTGCCTTAGCAATATGAAATATCTGAATTGAACACCATAGTGCTTTAATGGGAACTTACTTAGCTCTATTTCTCCTATCCATTCCTCATCGTCGTCATCGTCTTTGTCTTTCTCGTCCTTGGCTTTGAGTGCCTCTTCATCAATGCTAGCGAGATCCTCTTCATTGGGAAATGGACGGTTGCGCATGCTACAAAAAAAAAGTTTGGCAATATATCCACGAATTCTTGTTTTTTAAGGCGTTAGAGCGAGTATTACACTTTTGGTAATTGGTATATACATATTATGTATGATCGATAACTGTTTATATCACAAAGTTGGTGATTTTGTTACATACTATACTCAATATTAGGCGCAAATATTAGACAGTGAGTAATTTCCTCTAAAAATGAGAATTATAATTATTGTTCACACAGGGCCGGCAACGCGCGAGTGAGACCACTGATTTTGCAGGCATCCATAGGCCAAGGCAACTGCTTACCGTATGCTTGTTTGCCTTGTCAGTTGTATTAAAAAACGGTTATAGGAGCGTTATTGATGATAAAGAGCTCGCTGATTAAGCTTAGTATAGAGCAGCTCTATCAAAAACTGCACACTAATGAAATCACTATTATCTAGTGCCTATTTGGCATAAAATAACAGTTTTAGATTTTTTTCTTTCGATTGGACAATATTTTCGCGAATATTTACTTACTAGTTCGTTTTATTTCGAGAGGCTTCAATCCAATGTGGTTTTAATTATGCAAAGGAATAAAGATGGGTATAACCAATTTTTACTTACAAATTCTTTTTCACTAGAGTTTCTCTGTAAGAGACAAAATCAAGTTTGAACGTGGTGATGTCAGTATATTTGCGGACTTGTACATCGGGCAGTACGGCTTCCATTAGCAATCCGACTTGACCGCACAGGAGTAGGACTCGCTCCTGAAATAAATTCTCACTTGATTTTTAGTGATAGCAATTTTCGCATTGATTTTTCTCATTTATCTATTCTATTATTACTCTATAATAAAGAGCTTTTTACATTTGTTTCATAGCGTTAAGATTACTTGAAAGGTTATATGAAGAATAAAATAAAAGAAAAATGGTCTGGGTACATACTTCTTCAGGTTTCCACGTCATAAATGCGATATTATTCGGTGTTTCTATGAACCCGAGTCTTTCCAAGGTGAATGGAGTACCCAGTTGCAATTTGTACATGAATATAGTGCTGTCCTCTCCGCATGTGACCAATAGTGTGCGTTGCTCATTTATTGTTATCTGGCTTATAGCCTTGGAGTGAGGTTTTAAAAGCTGCAATATTTAGGATATTCTTTTAATTAACATCATCATGCATTGCTTCTATTATTTATTTATTTAAAAAAACTTTATTGTACACCAGTAAATAAAAGGAAATAACATTAACAACAATAATTTAACAAGTAAGAAAAGAGTACAATGGCGGTCTTATCACTCGAGGCGATCTCTTCCAGACAACCAACCATAGGATGGATAAAATAGAGACAACTGTGGGGTATTGTGAGGTGTACGTGATGACAAAGGACAATATAATATCTCTAAATACATAATATATGTAATAAAAATGTTATAAAATAAACTAAAAAACACATTCATACAACATGACTAAAAAAAAAAATAATAGATACATATACATATGAATAACATAAATATGTATCCACATCAAAAACAAAGAGGAAAATAAATATAAATAAAATATAAGCACTGTCTTCAATTATTCAGCGATAGATAGATAATGCTGCTTTACTAGTCTTTTAAAAATGGGTAGGGACTTTGCTCGCCGCACTGAGACTGGTAATGCATTCCACAGCCTTGCAGCTATTAAATCAACACTGGTCGGTATTTTCTTTAATTATAAATCTTTGGAGGTAGGCTGATGTTAATCAGTGCAATTTTCATTGTCGAAACTGATATCGATTACCGGTATTGTTACTTTTAATCTTTGCCATAAAACACTTAATAAGAGAGTAACAATAGAAAAATACATATTCTCACCGAAATCATGTCGATGACGTCAGCATGTATGGAGTCATCACTGTGTATAGTGAGAGCGGAATGCACTCTGATGTCAATCATACTGGGCTGCGATTCCAATCGTTCCGGATGCATCAGTAGAGTACGCATTATTCCGTCCGCGAAACCAACCATTAGAATACGCGAGGTAGCATCAACCTGGGTTAATTTTCTTACATTAAACTCTATTAACCATTATCACTCTTAAGAAAATTATCACTCTGGTAAGAAACTACGTGAAAATGAAGTCTATCATTACTGTTAAAAGTAATTGTAATACGATTGAGAATGTTTTCCTTCACCGTTATAGTAAACCGTTCACCGGTATAGTAGTATATAATAAAACGTAATATCGTCTAATCTTCAGCATACATATGATATTATGTAAAAATTATAATAGTGTAAAAAATGATATTTGCTAGTGGTACATTTTAAAAGCTGATTTGCCATGATTAACTGAAGACTGTTAGGGCTAAGTAAATTAAGCGGAACAAATCAAAATTCCATGCTCGGCAGGAACAATCTTCTGATTTATATTTGTTTGCCAGAAAGTATTTTCCATTTTCATTACGTATTAAATTAGTGCAATATTCAAGATGAATCTATATTTACTTATAAATTCCAAACGTCAACTCACATCAACAGGCGGGTAGTACATGCAAGTGACGGGTTTGGGGAACTGATATCGAGCGAGTATCAAGTGAGTTTCAGTATTGTAGGCCTGCAGCGCCCCGTCTTCCCCCGCAGTGATCAGTATGGGATGGGTGCGTAGAGCCGCCATCGCGACTACACTGCCTGCATGACACGTCATCACCTTGCGGTGGTTGCACTCCAGCTTATCGATCTCAAGCTCTGCAGTCCATATGCCACCGTTTCCATCCTAGAATGGGTGTTGAAGTATCAGATCAGTTGCAAGGAGCGAATATTGCCCACGTAGTCCATATATTGTGCGGATGAAATTTTACTCACTTGAGCGTACCAATACATATCTTTCTGGTGTTTCAGACACATTATCTGACAGCCTGGTACCTGTAGAAAAATTTAAATTAGATTTTTTAATATTGGCACTGTACAATGACTACCATGCATAATGCTCGTGATTATGAGTGCAGTGCAGGCCGAATATACTATCCAAAAAATGACGTGTAACGCCGCGGAGTTTCTATGTCTTTTCTTTATTTTTAAGAGTAACAAAGAAATGGAAACATTTATCCTAACAATTTTAAAGAACGCATCACATATTACTGTATCTAATTATGCTGCATCAATTTCCGTACATACACAAGTCTCGGCGACCGGATTGAGTTCGACATACGGGTCGTCCTCGGGAGGGTCTGCTTGCTCCACCGTGTCCCAGTACCAGGCGCGCACGCAGCCGTCGCGAGCTATCGTTGTCACTTCATCGCCTGCCGGACTCAGCATGAACTGGATCTTAGAATAACAAAATATTTACAAACATAACATGGATTAAACTTATTCATACCTAGATCGTTTTAAAACCTATTTCAGCTATCGAATGTTTTGTCTCTTTCGAACATTTTTTTTTAAACTCTTTCAGTTTGAGCGAACACGAAACATTAGATGTTCTCGATATCCTATCTATCTTTAACTAGAGGTTAAACTGGCTATCATTATTATGTCGGTTCAATGCTACAATTTATTAAACAAAGACAGACATATATATTTATCATGCCTAGTTATCTATAAACATATGCACCATATCTATATTTTTGTATCTTTGTTAACTGAAACGTAAAATGCATCGAAATATCTAATGAAATCCCTAGTTAAAGACAGACAGATTATTGAGAACGGCTGTTAATAACTTTTAAATCTGTCTTATGATGAAGCTCGTTAGAGATTATAATTACGCTACCGAGGCAACAAAGCAAAGTATTTGTAAAACACGCAAATATTCGTCTCGGCGAGAGAGTTTAAATACATCATTATTAAACTATTTTAACTCATAGCTAGAGTGAGCGTATAGTTGACAAGAACGGGAAGATCGTTTTAACGTATCAATCTAAATAAATAAAAGACAACGTATAACCAATAAGTAACATACGATGGGAGCTTTGTGACAAGTTTTCCTTCCTCGTTGTGTCACTTCTAATTTCACTAGACCTGCTTCCCAAACTAGCACGTTGCCCCATTCGCAACCGGACAACACCTAGGAAATAAGAATACAATAATATGGATTAAAATTGATGAAATTCGTACTCGTAAACCGCTTGGCGATAAGGAATACAAAAGATAATCCATCTTAACTACCCATGTTTATAATTCACATTAATAATTATTGTAGTAACGTTAAATATTGTATTCCAATCGTTTTTTTTTTATTTCGGCTAAAGCCATCATTAATTGATGAAATTAAATAGAGAAACTTCGATAAATTTTTAGCAGTGCTTAATTGTGCCATGGGGTTATTTTGATATATTATGTTCTTGTGTGTAGATGGCCGCTTGTCAAACTAAAAACATTTACGAAGCAAATTGTTTCATGATTAATCAATATTTAGTAGTACCTATATAGGGTAGGATATATGAGTGGATATATAATACTAGAAGATCACATTAAGTTATTTAATTGAAAACGTAATACCTTCTCATCTGGCATTGGGTACACGCCGAGAACATCACATATTTCAGTTTTACCGAATCTCCCCAACTCTCCCTTTAATTTCAATCCGGTAAATGTTTCCGCCATTTTCCAAAACTTTATGTGGGCCGCACCTGAAATTCGACGGAATATTACAGCACTTAAATGTAATAGTTATGTTGGAACTGTGTCATGTTTACATGCGAAACGAAGAAAACAGAATATATCATAATTGAAATATGTCGTCTTTCGACAATTGGTTTTCGCCCATCGAAAGACAACCATCACCTATCTCCAAAGAAGGTCAAGCCAATCAAGCACCCAAATACTTAATTGGCTTTGCATCGCACCTCTAGATGTACTGTAGTCATTTTGAATAATATATAGGTAAATTGTTGTTGGTAGAGGTTTTGACGCCAATTAAAAAGGAAATGCAAGACAACTGCTGTTAAGCTTACTTACTCATCATATCCATATCTTGCTGATAAGTGTATAACTATTTAAAAAAAGGATATTTTATTATACAATTTTCATTTCATAAAAGTGGTAGAGGCATCTTAGATTATTGTTGGAAAAGGCCGGTTTGGCATGGCACAAGTGACAGCTTTCTGTCTTTTTTTCTTCCAAGTTATTAGTTGTCTAATACGCTTTTATGCCTTCTATCGTTCTTCCCTATTCCATTTTGTCTGTTTTGTTTGCGTCCACATGTTCATCACGGTGATTACTTTCCAATATGTAAACTGTTGGATAGTTTACTGATGCTATACACCAAATATATTCATGGTGGTCGCGGGTTCAAATCCTAGGGCACACCTGTGACTTTTCGGAGTCATGTGTGTATTGATAGTCAATCACCACGCACTATAATGGTGAAGGAAAACATCATGAGGAAACCTGCAGACTATAGCGATTTCTATGGTATATAAAGTCCACCAACCGCACTAGGCCAGCGTGGTGGACTATATGGCCTAACCAATCTTAATCGTACTCTCGATTGTAGAGGAGGCCCGTGCCCTGCAGTGGGAGGGATATGGGCTGATACATAAACCAAATATAAGCATACAATTCTAATTTGAATTTACCTGCTGTAGTCAGTTGTCCGGGACAATATGGTGAGAACATAACGGTGTTCACGTCGAAAGTGAAAGCGCTAGTTCGTAGAAGAATCTTGTGTCGTTTCCAATTCCAAATGGTCAAGTTGTAATCTGGCTCTTTGCCAACAGATGCGAGAAGTTCTCCGTCGGGGCTGAGGGATTATATAGCTAAAATAGGCTATCATTTAATCAAATGATTGGTTTTTAGTTTAGAAATAGCTAAATATTATAAATATTTAGAAATAGCTATTTAGATAAATAGAAATATATGAACAAAACAGATATAATTACAGTAATAGGTACACCTGAAAAAAAATAACATCCAGTTGCTCTTATAATGATCAAAAAGATGATTTATTACAGACAAATTCCGGAACCCTTAACAAAAGAGCACCATTAATTTGGTGTGTAATCATTCAAGAATTTCAAAGTACGTTATAAATACCTAAAATCGAGTATAGAATACGCATTAGTAGTTCCGTCGCGGAGTACAGCGTCTATCTCCATTTGCGGCCACGTGTACAGAATTATTAGCGGCTCGCGGTAGCCCTCCCTGCCTTCTGCTACGGCGATACGGTAATTGGGATCCTGTCTGTATGACTGCGAAAAAATATCCATAAAATTAAATTAAATGTAGTTATAGAAATAAAATAAACTCACGGAGTTTTATTTTCGTAAAGAGCGCCCACTTAATTGTCTGCGGACCGGAGTGACAAAATAATGAGCCGAAATTCGAGCCCAAACAAGACTTCTGAGTATAAATTAGAAGTGTTTACAATGATTTAGTTCATGGATTTTTTTTGTAACTGTTAAACAAAGTTATCAGGTACAACAGTACTCTCCATGCAAATTACTTAGATATGTTGCTATTTGAAAAAGTGAGAACCCAACAAACATGTTTTGACGCTAATATAATATTATAGTGACAATATTACAGTAATATTTCCAATGGACCCTCCAGTAGTGCTTCTTCTAAACCACGTTTGTTTGGTGTTGACATCTAGAAACGACATGATGCTGCCGGCCGCCCAACACACGACGGTTTCGTCGCACGCGCACAAGTTGAAGTATTTGTGGCAGTTGTATCCATACGAGTATCTGTTTATTTGGTTAGGGAAATAGGTTCTGAAATGGAGGCTACGTCAAGGGCAGGGTCGTATGATTACCCACAAGATGGGTCTTCACAAATTGCAGAAAATCGCTGGAAGCAGACCGATTCTAAAACGTTGTTGTGGAAATATTTGGTGGCCTGTGACCAGCAGTGGATTTGTCATAGGTGATTTTGTTGATTTATTGGTTCATTCATTGATATATTTAATGAAAACTGAAATTGATATCATTTTGAGTTTTCGTTAATTAGCTCAGTATATCTTAACATAAAAAGTCAAAAAGGATACTCAAACTCGAATAAATCGATGGGTATAGTTGAATCCAAAGAATTCACAGCTCCGGAAATAAAATCATCTGGATCGTATTCGGTAAGAATTGACTCTGCTTCAACTTCTTCTTCTACTTCTTCGACTTCAGGCTCAGGTATAGGAAGCTCTTCTTCTTCGCCTAAAAAGGGTATGCAAGGTATTGCCTTAAGGGATGACACAGTATAACGAGCTTGAAACTTTTGCATTGACGTCCTCATATTACTTGGGGAGAACCGGGATCAAAATAACAAGGGACTAAAGTTACAGATGAATTTGTGACAAACATGAAAATGAAATGAAATGAAAATAATTTATTGAATCCATTAAAATGTTCAACATCATTTAGATTCAGTCATTTTTTTTATCTACCACCCGGTTCGGAAAGCGGTTTTCACTAGAGAAGAACGGGCAAGAAACTCTAGTGTTGCTCTTTTCAAAACCAGTTTACAATGTAGTGAATTATTACAAAATTTACAAGTTGGTTTAAATCAGAGCAGTTTAATAATAATTTATTGTAAATTTACAATAAATATATTTATACAAATATTATAATATTATAATTACTATGGCTGAGTGAAGCGAAGTCGCCCAGAACGAAGAATCAGTATACTCTTTTTCGCCCAAGTGGTGAATAATTGCGAAAGTCCTATGTAATCCATCAATCAATCCGTTACAATGTAAGCAGATCGGATAGACCAGTCTACGCAAGCAGCACCCGTTCACGAGTATGACGCATGTGCCAGCCATCGGCCTCCTCAACCATGTTACAGGGAAGTGACCGACCCGGCACACGACGCCACCGCAAGCACAGACTTTTTAGCGAGCATGACATACCCAATCACTTACATAGGAAAACAATGGCAAATTTGACAAGTTACTTAATTTAAATGATATTTTATAGAGCACACCAAGACTTCCGTTCCGAGATACTACACATTTATTTAATTTTATTCTATTCCCAAGCCTTGTTATCGTCTAAATATTCCGAAATTTTATAATATGCTTTATTGCATAATTTTTGCTTGATAGTAGCTTTGAATTTTGTAATAGACAAGGCTTTAATATGACTGGGAACTTTGTTATAAAAGTGTATACAGTAACCCTTAAAAGATTTGCTGATCTTGTGGAGTCTGGTCTTAAGAGTAGCTAGATTATTCTTATTCCTAGTATTTTTGTCATGAATATCGCTAATCTTAAGAAAACTTTCTTTATTTCTATGGACATAAATTAAATTTTCAAAAATGTATTGTGATGCTACTGTCATTATATTTATCTCTTTAAATTTTTCTCTAAGAGAATATCTGGACCCTAGCGAATAAATTGACCTTATAGCTCGCTTTTGGAGAACGAAGATGGTGTTAATATCAGCAGCACCACCCCACAGTAAAATTCCATAACTCATCAGACTATGAAAGTAGGCAAAATATACCAATCGAGCTGTATCAACATCAGTCAATTGGCGAATCTTACCCACCGCAAAGACTGCGGCGCTCAGCTTTTTAGCTAGAGCGACTATGTGAGAACCCCATTGAAGTTTGGGATCTAATGTAATTCCTAAAAACTTAGTTGTATCCACAAGGCTCAACTCATCCCCATTCAAATTAATGTTAGCATTAACTTTTTTGACATTAGGTGTCACAAACCTGATACATTTCGTTTTTTGGCTATTTAATAACAAATTGTTAATGCTAAACCAATGTACTATTTTTGAGAGGGTGTGGTTTACGTCGTCAATATCAGGATTATGTCGATTTACTTTAAATATTAATGAAGTATCATCAGCAAACAACACTACCTCACAGTTGTCCCTTATAAAAAAAGGTAAGTCATTAATTGATTGATTGATTTCTACTCTGATGTGCTGTATTACGGACATAAGTCATTTCAATATCTAGGTGCCTCTATATCTAAGTTGCGCTCACAACGCAGTGCCATCAGGTTTTAGTTGCAGCGAAACGTGCAGAGAAAATACCTGCAAAGTGACTTTTCATTCGACTGTTTTTGGTTTATATTTCTGTACAGTGTCCAGACGGGAATCTTACAAATCCAAAATCATACTGCATTTATAAAAACAGCTAAAAGTCTTTAGAAGCAATACCCAGAGAATACATAGGGCGCAATACTTTTTTCGTTTGATTGTTGTTAAATATTTGTTATAACTTTTCCAAGTCTGAATTGAAAAATCGTCATTCTTAGTTCTTAGTTCCAATGCATAAGGTACTTAATAGTGCCAGTTGATTTTTTATGGATTTATGATAGTTTTTTTCTTTTATCGTTGTAAACAAGAAACAAACCAAACATTTCTCATTGAATTTTTATGGATTTATGATAGTTTTTTTCTTTTGTAGTTGTAAACAAGAAACAAACCAAACATTTCTCATTAACTGTGAATAATGTATGAGTTATTGCCGTTGTTTCTTATTTATTTTCAATCCCGAAAAATGTGTCGGGATCCCGAGATCCCGAGTATCGGGACTAGTGTGTTTTTATAAAGATTTTCAGCGGTGAAATATATCAATTCTAGATATATTTTTTAAATTAAAAACAGGAACTATTGGCAGCTATAAGTATAACTTTCCTGTGAGACTTGTTAGAATTATTAAATAGAATCAGTAATTTTTAAATATACTTAAATATGTTTATTTACCAAACAATAGGTAAGTTAAGCTAGTCTCATTAAGATATTACAATAAAACCTTAATGACTAGTCTGCTTTTATTTTATTTTAATGACTTACCTTCTCCAGGTGCGCCGGGTTCATCGTCGGCCATTATTTTAGTAGATATTTATTGGTATGAACTTAATGTTGGAAGCCCAATTCAGTTTAATACAAAGACAGTGCGTTTAATCGATCACTAGTAAGAATTAATAGGAAAGTTATCACTACGGTAAGAATTGTTTATTATGTTGCTATAACAACACAACCTTAAAAATTACGTAAAAATATTTTTTTTTAAATATACCGCTCTTGTCAGCGGTTTAAATCCCAAGGATTGTACTGGATTGTACTTTGACAAGGAAACCTTGCCTCCCATAGTTGTTTTCTTTTCTTGTTCCTGTCGTAGAATTCTGATGGTGCATTTACACGTTGGCTGAGGCTGGGCCAACGTCTACCAATTCCAAGGTATCAACAATGAAAAGTCAACGCCAGCCGAGCCAAACAAACCGTTTATACGTTGGCGTCGGTGGAGGCTGGCCGAGGTTGGCTAAGCGTGTAAATGCACCATGAAGCCTCTACGGCATACTCTACGGTGAATTCTATTTAATTTCTATTTTTTTGCTGTGCCATTCATTAAGTGGCGAGACGGGCCATTCGCCTGATGCTAAGCAACACGACCGCTCATGGACAGTAGTTAAATCAAACAACACCACCATGCACTATGACCATGCATTACAAAGCAATGCTTGGCATTTCACTGCGCTCGCCTTCCATGATGTTAAGTTTCAATATGTCTAGTAGTTATTAATTCATATTCAATCAATTCAATGCCGCTTTTGAAGTCCATATGCTATAAACAGGTATAGCGTTTTACAGAATTTATGAGTCGTATTTAAAATAATTATGTCTGTTATAAAAAACCTACCTGTATCCATTTAATCTCAAAAACTTATAATATGATCCTAAAGCTGAATGAAATCTAACTTGAAATAGATACACGTTTATCTAATAATACAAATTGGGTCAAAGACGTTTGACTATTATGGCGCATATTATTATGGCGTTATATTTATACGTTGGCTGAGGGTGGGCCAACGTCTACTAACTCCAAAAGAAGGAAAGGTCAAGGCCAGCCTGGGCCAAACATCCCGTTTACACGCTTGCGTTGGTGGGGGCGGCCGCGGTTGGCCAAGCGTGTAAATGCACCATTAGGCTTTACGGTAATTTCCTTTGTTTTTGCGAAAAAATGTTCGATGACACTTGACAGTTTTGCTGTCAAAGTCACATTACTCGTAAAACGTCATGAAATCTATGTTCAATATACGATGATTAGATTTTTTATCATTTAAAGTATGTTGTCTTTATTTGACTTACTAGAGAACAGATATTTTTCTCTCTCTAATGTTCAATGATTATGTATTTATTTGGTTATTTTGCAAAGATAATATTTGGAAGTTTTGGACTATGAACCTTGTTTTTGAAATTGTTTTTGATAGCATATTTAAAAGGACTTTAAATTTAAATATATACCATGTCTCAGCCACACAGGAAAGCCGTTCTAAATCTTTACAAAACGGTACGTTGATTATTATTGAATATATTCAAAGGTTGCATACCTATTTTTGTTATTTGAAGTGTAACTTTAGTGAGATAATGAAATTGAATAAAGATAGTGATGAAAGTAGAAGATAACTAACACACTGTATGTATTTGTTACAGTTGTTATACTTAGGAAGAGACTGGCCCCAAGGTTATGACCTCTTCAGGAAAAGATTACACAAAGTTTTTACTAAGAACAGTGAAGAAACAGACCCTAATAAAATTAAAACTATGGTAAAACATGGCGAGTTTGTAGTAAAAGAAATTGAAGCTCTTTACAAATTGAAAAAATATAGGGCCATGAAAAGAAGATATTATGATGACAATTAAAAGGGACATCAATTGGTAACAACATGAATGCACAAATTAAATTGTAACACATTACTAGATCTTATGTGTAACCCTTGTTATTATATTTACAACGATAGACATAATAGTCACTTGAATAGTAATGAATATAATTTCCTAAAGTGGCAAGACAATATACAATTTTCAAGGTTATTGTAGAAATATCAGATCAAAATTTTAATTATAATCAAATGAAGCATGCCAAAGTAACATCTCAAAAGAGAATTGATTTAAATTAAAAATGTGTTTGGAGTATGGACTCGACTAAAGATTTTGAGATGGATTAAATTAACTGTATATGGATTTTAGAACATTTATTCATATGCTCCTACTCTGAATAAAGTTGACTTGTTGTACGTAAATATTGTTTATGATATCATTTTTTAAATATTTGAAGTACAAAGTCAATAATGCATTCAGAATTTTCATAAATTGTGCGGTACATGTTCAGTTTAGAGAGCCACCTGCAGCTACACTTAATGAAACATGTACTTTTGTAATGTGCTAATTAAGTGTTTTCTATATAATTTAGTCTATTTCCAACTATTTAACAGCATGTTTATAAAAGTACATGATGAAAATTATTCATACAAACTTTATTAATATGTCAAAATTTAAGTAATGTGAATATAATAACTCACACTACCATAGAGCTATATATTGAAATTTAACCGAATTAAATAGTTGTGTGAAGTTAAAAAGGGCTACTAGGTTATGTAAAAAAAGTTTTATGAGCAAAGTATTTGTTATGTTTTACAAGAAAATAGGATTTTTGCAAGCACTTTTAGTATAGGTACCAATTTCATTGATAATATTGGGTACTGTATAGACAGGGTATAGGGCCAAGTAACAGTCAATGAATATATTATTTGTATATAATTTGGAAATTGTAGGACTTAACTCTATAAAATAAAAGTCTTCGGTCTATGTAATTATGTATTATAGACATTTTTATAGTGTACATAGTTCATTACTATTAAATTTTTAAATAAAAATATGAAATAAAAATCTATGTACTTTTAAACAAAATATTAATAAATGTTTTAATAACACAATATTTTTTATTTAAATGGCAAGTGATATGATAATCTAATTTTAATGAATTTATTTCATTGCTAGGTATGTACATTAAATCTATGATAACAATCTTGTCTTATTGGAATTATAAATTTTATGCAACTTATTTGGTGCAAAATATGAAGATGAGGATACAGTAAAACCCTGCACTCATTATGTGAGCTGACTACTATTTGAAGACCGATTACATTTCGTAATTCTATTATTTGATACAAGTTTCCTAGCGATAGCAACACCTCAACATATATAAATAGATTTCTGATTGGATTGTGTTTCATAATATACATTTTATCAGATAAGCCTCTCACCTCTAAGGATATTTTGAATTTCACCATATTTTAAACATCAATTGTGACTGCAAAATATGATTCTGTATGATATTTTTGTTTGTTTGTCACATAGGATTCAATAAGAAAGATTAGTAAATAATTATGCATCACTCACTAATATAAAGTAACAGTATAATTTGTAAAGATGGGAAGTTCATTGTGAAAATTGTAACAGTGTACATAATTTTCTCTCTGTTAATTTAAAAAATATAAACGCCTGTGTTACTCCATCTTTGAGACAGTGTCTTATAATTTAAATTATGCGTAGCAAAATTTGAAGACGATACCAAACAATATGACTAGTGGAACACCAGAATTAACATGCCATCCGTATTTACACCTACATGATGTAAATACTGAGTGCAAACGGTCCTTAATATAGTTACTCTAGCGATTATTCACATACTTCGTGGCGTATTTCTCTTAATATTACAGTGTTATATTAAATAGCGTATGGATGTCTATATTGTCAATTCTATTCGAGGCACCACCAACCATTAACGGGGCCTTTACTTATAACATCCGCATGTACGATGTAGCAGATGTAAGTTGCGTACCTTTATCAATTTGTGATAAACAGGAATCAAAACTATTTCTGTAAACACGGGAATTAAGTCTCAATCCAGCTGTATCCAATTAACTGCCAGTGTAATCGCTTTAGTATCATACAAATACAATCTATATTTCGTCATAAACATTCTTTTAAATATTTATTGTTAAATACAGTACTTGAACCACAAGTCTATCTCTACTTGTTTCGTGTTGGTGCACTTCTAATTTTACTTTAAGCCCGACTCCTTTATCCCTATTGGTAGATAGATACATTATAAAGTGATCGTGAAATTTAACATGTGATTACATTATATACATTAACACATATTTTTGAGATCAACAACAGTCAAGCTTTAGCTAAATACGTAGGTATAATAATATAAATACTAACTTCGCATAGAGTTAGAAGGATTTGAGTATATGAATCTACATAAGCGTAGACATTTTGCTACTGATTTTTTTTAACAGAAGGTTATAGAATTATTTTGTAAACAATAATTAATTTACGACACAAACGGCAGTCTAATCACAATTTATAGTAAAGAACCATTAAACGATTTTAAACTATTTAACAACATTAAATTTGTTTTTTATTATTATTCATAGTCTTATATGTTTGACTAATATTCGATGATACCACGCAAAGGTATTGTGTCCAAATTCATTCGAATGAATGAATATATAATATGGATGAAACTTAAATAATTCGATATTGATTGGACAAATTGGACACTAACAGATTTCGGATAATTGAAAATGCCATTCCTAAATGATAAACGTTGAATACTTACATGATAGGCCTATTGTTCCTCGCGAGAAGAGAAAAAATTACGCTCACGACAAAATAATATCTACTATAAATACAACTCAGATTAGCTAATACACCATTTTATTACCTATTTTATATTTTCTCTTCCTTAGAGGAACTTTACATTAAGTACAATAAAGGGGTATCAACACTATAACACTTATACAATAGTAAAATAGAATGTAATAAATTTAACAGGATCCAACTTATTTACATAGCGTTACGTTATAGGATATTACACGAAATGTTTAATTTGATTATATGTGTAGTTGGTATCTACATCAACGCCATAAATGTTTCTTTTATTTGAAATATTTTTTAAACGTTGCTATATTATCATTTAGCCATTTTTCTACGGGAATAATAAAAGAGCAACAAATAAATGTACTTCGCAAAATTGAAACGTCCGCGTCCTACAACTTAAAATTCGTTTATATCTGTAGTTATTCATTTTTTTAAGTCCTTCTGTTGTAGTATTATAAGTCAAAATCCAAACACTCATACACAAAATAGTTGGTGCCATGTTTATAAATAGAACTAAAACATATTCCTGCTTTGGTAAATATCAAGAGGTCGGATGTTGTTTTGTAGATTTCTGCTAAAATATTCTGTGGATAGCTGCAATTCATTATGTGACCAATTATGGTTTTACCACTTTGTCTATCCATCAGAGTAGAGTAAAAGGCAAATGTTGTCGCAAGGTAGGTGACTACTCCTATAACTCGTACAACATAAAGACATGGCTATCGAAAATCGATCCCACATCGATAGTAGAAGTGTAAGGAAATTAAGTATTTAAGTAGGTACCGAATGAAAAACCATTAATACACCTACCCAACAACTGAACTAGTTCTTGCTTACATTATAGTTCAAAATTATAGTTCCCACTCATTATAATATTTTGATATAAATCATTAAGCATCGTTTGGTAACACTTCAGTAATGTCACATCAAAATATGTTTACGCCAACTAATATAAATAGCTTGAGAACAAAGATTCATTTCAAGTAAACAATATTTAGTTCATAGTTGTCTTCTCGGCTCGAACTCTTGTGTCGTTTTCCTGTAATTGATAGATGTGGCACGTTAACAAAATCAAAAAAGTAATAAAGAAAAAAACTATTTTTTCAATTACCTCAATTTGGAATTTAATCCTTCTTCTCTCCATCGTCAGGATCTTTCAAGGTGTGCCACTGAGCAATGGGGCGTCGGGGGCTAGCCAACATATCGGACCAGTGGCGAAGCTCGGTGCCCGACGCGTTGTAACCAAGAACCACCTTTCCAATGGGCTCCGACGTGCCAATGCGATCGTAGTCGACCACGGTAATCACTAGATTCACTTTCTGAAGTGCAATGCATAGTTAAGTTTACACGTTTTAACAGTTCAGAATAAAATTGGACATAAAGCAATGGCGGTACTATAGCATACTATAATTACTTAAAAGAGTTGCACATGCAACATAAATGTTTTAAAATTATTATTGTTATGTTCAGACTTTTGCGAATAGTGCAAACTGTTTGTATCTACAAAAATGTTACTGTGGAGGTATGCACAGTTCACAGCTAATTGTGAATAGACACGACAATAATCGCTGTGAAATGTGCTATGTATATTTCAAATTATGTAAAGAAAAAAAAAAGAAACATGCTTTGTTGTGTTTGAACATACACAATAATAAAGCAAACCAAGTAGATAAATACTTACTTCATACATTCAAAATTAAATAGCGGACATAAGCATAAATATAAGAAGAAAACTGAAAAATAGTATAGATAGAAGAAGAACGAGGGACTGGATTCCTTAAACCATAAGTAATTACAATTTGAAGTCACCAAATTGCAATGCAGTCACGAGGGGAGATTGCTAAACACCACTATATTGCAAGGTTGGGATTGGCTTCATATTTATTGAAGTCAAATTCCTAAAGTTCTTTACGAAAATAAAAATCTCTATATGTGACATTTTGTCAAACATAAAGATTAGGATTCTCCATTTGAAAATCTAGAGAAATATGGCTTCAACGAATACAAAGCGCGGTAGTGGGAGGTGCAGTGGTAAGTTGGGAAATAGAATGATCAAAGATAAAGAAAGAGTTAAGAGATAGAAAGGAAAAGATTAGAACCTGTTAGGATTGTTAACAAAGTGACAACTTATGGAATTGATAAACTTTAAAAAACATTATTACGATTATGTGAGATAAATAAATGGAGTTTAGTTTTTGGTCAAGTTCCAACAACATTCTTCCAAACACTTGTTTTGTTAGAAATCAGGCGAGCTTTGTATGTCATAACATAAAGGAACAAACATTGAACACATAACACTAAGGAGGAGGACGGGCATGGATGCAAGTGGTGTACACAATATATGCTTACAACATTTAGTACACAACACCAAATCGTGCACAGGGAAGACAGTTTATAATGAAAAATCTATGTAATAGCGACTTGACTATTTTCATTCGTTTTAGTATGTTTTTCATTGTATACGTGTCTAAGCTGTGCACTGTATCAATTCTCTTATGAATCTCGGCTCGCACCTGTATTTGTTCGAATGGTACTTCAAAAGTAAATGACTCGTTGTAATAGGGATTCAGTGTGCATTTCTTGATGCTCGTTTTCTTCTTCTTGAGACGCTTTCCGTTTTGCATGAGAGCTATCTTTACGTACGGATCTGTTGAACGTGAGTGCCGGAGTCGCATATGAAAAAGAAAATCAACCATCGATTAGTGAAATTATAAGCGTTGTCATTATGTATGAGCAGTTGGTACTTTCAAATTAAAACAAATATGAAGGAACTATAGAAAATAAAGCTTAATAATGTATGTCTAGTACGCATCGTGGGAATATATGTTTCGATATAATTATTTATGCACATGTGACAATATATTCAATGAAATATTGGCAGACGCGCATAAAAAGAGACTACTAGCTATGAATTAGAAATGTGAATGAAATGCAAGTGTCTTATGTCCGGCGGTAGTAAGGCAGTTGAGTATGTATGTGCAGGTATATTTAACTAAACTAATTTTTCACCTCGATATGGATACATAAAATGTAGTAACTAGATATTGTATAATGATTTTATATAAGCGTATTTATCAGGATAAAACTAGAGTGGAAAAGGTAAAATATAAATGTAAAGGCTTGTCAAAGAACTAGCTGCACATGCACGGTGGTTATAATATAAGTATATTTTGGACACTCAAGAGTATTCTATGGGCGATACACACCGTCAGTGTCGGTAAAAAGTACATATACATAAACATAACTCCTGTGGAATCAAAAAATATGTTAAATGTGTATCAATAGTTGTGTTGCCGTCAGTAAGCATCGTTTTACCTGATAGACCACCGACATCCATTTTCTTCAGATTCTTCGCTTCCAAGATGACAACTGTGAGTTTTCCGGCCGTCGGTACGTAACGCAACGAGAAACATATGTCTCCCAACTTGTTATCCTGGAATTGTATAGAGAAGAGTAAATATATCTGTTACATGTTTGGTCACAATATACTCGTAATCCTTCTCTTATGTTAATGAATTTGTTAATTCCTAAACTTTAAAACTAAAAATCATGTTGAGATTTAATATGTTTTAAGTTTTTTTGTTATGTGCAAGTGAATTAATTTATTTGTGACGATAATAATCAGTTGATATGAATGTACTTTCATTAGATGTGGTTTTATATTTTATATCCTAATCATTTTAGTAGTCATTGGATGTGAGTGTGGAAGATAATATAGGGATAGTTGTGTATAAGGATATAATAGCTTTCGTAGAACGGGTAGAAAAGCTTTATAGAAAACATATAAATAATAGGTACGGGCCTTAAATAACGCGGCTTAGGGCGGATTAGGGCACTGAAAATCTCGTAACACGAAACAAAACAAATGAAAATAACATTAGCTCCGTGTCACCTAAAAGCATAATCATGGTTATTGGTTGATTGGCACAGAATTTCAGTTTGTGTGTGAGAATATTTGCTTCCGAACAACGCATTGAATAATAAAACTTGGAACTGAAATTACGCGCCAATTTACGTGCTTGGAACGCATAGCCGACAAACAGTTGAGTTCATAGCCTCAGACAGAATGGAGTTTGCATCTAGACATACTCACATTTGACGAACACTTTCATTGCGTTACATATAACGTTTTAGCACATACATTATGTAATTTATACTAATAACATGAAAGTAAATAAGTTACATATAATTTGTTATTGACATACATAGGTAAACTCTAAACGAACAAAATAAAAAACAACACACAACAACGTTCATATATCAAACAGAATAATTATAAAGCACTTGTAATCCGCTCAAATATATATTTAATATCGGTTATTGTAGACAAGACATGGACTGTAAAACATTACGATCTGTTGCCGAAATGAAGCCAATTTTAAATTCGTGACACCCAGCTCAGATCATCAAAATGTACATGTTATATAGGTACCTGTTCGGTCGCTTACCTTATGTAAATAATCTGTTTCTATATATTTGGTCCTATATCAGTGGATGCCTATAAGCTAACAGCAATATTACCTTGCATGATGTAGCCTAGTCTGTAAAGAAAGACTAACCATTTTAGAAACAGATCGCAATTATGTTAAACTCAGTACATAGGTACGCAGCGGGGTCAACATACACAGCTATCCAAAATATCCACTAACGTTATTTTATTAATAACTGTTGATACACCAATATTATTCCAATTTTTTTGTCTAGTTGCCATGGTCCTGGAGTACATATCTATTCGAATTTAGAAGGATTTGTTTTCTCGTAGTTGTGAGGCGTTAGTGAATTATTTTGGCACTAAACATATAATTATATAAATATTTTTCGACATAGCAACACTAAACAATTCACAGTTGTATTGACAGTGCACGGTATATTACAGGTCTTGTGTATATTGTAAGCAGATTTTCATAAAATTAACTGCCGAGGAACTGAAAATATGCCGATTATAAATATTTAACTAATTGAATTAATGTAATATATATCAAAAGCATAGTTAAAAGTAAACAAACATACATATATTTAGTTCCAAGTCACTTAATATTAACAGCAGTGCAGATATTACGAAATATCCAAAAATTCGCTGATAAAAGTTTAATTGATTTTTTATGTAAATTTTTCATAAATGTTCACCTCGCTGTACTGTTCTGTATAGGTATTGATAACACAGATTTAGAAAAACTATCTACCCTGCTGTAACAAAGCGTGCGAGTATACTTCGGTTCCTTGTAGAAATGTTGCAAGTGTAGGTATATGAAGTGAATACTATTTGATTTTTTATTGATTTAGAACCAAAGTATAGCCGAAAATGAAACTACAGCACAAGATAACAGGAAAGCCGGTGATATTTGACATTACTTTAACTATAATAAGCCCCAAGGTGATACGTCAACAAATAGTAGGATGGATATTAACAATGAACATGCAACATTCCCCAGCCGCAAGTACAAATCAAACCAAAGTGTTGGATGGATGGAAATCAAAAATAAAAAAACAAAAATGGCATGATAGGTTATTATAGGTATAAGGTGAATGATTTATTATCGACTCTGATTATTCCAACATGAATCAATTATGTAATATTGCATCGTACCGTCCCGAAAACAACGCCGGTAACGTTCTAATACCGTACCAATTATTTTTAAATCGTTGTCAATAGGGTCTTAATGTCTCATCAAGTAGTATTTTATTATTAGCTGTGGAACTTGTAAGTTAACACATAGTTATTTAGAATACTCTTTATTTTGTATCAGGTAATAATTTTGATGTGTCTCAAAATAATACTTACGTGAATGATCATTTCGTTTTTGAAGCGGCATGCAAGATTGTTCAGGACACAATCAAACACAGCCAAGCAGAGCAGAGAAAATATGGAGAAAAAGAGAAAAACCAAGTAAATACATTTTTGCTGTCGAAATCAACGTTATCAGAAAAATAAATGACGACTCAAACCATGTTGAGGTTCCTTGACTGCGGCAGCGCGCGACGCCCTTAAACAAACTCCACTTTTCTCTAAATTTGTGAGAACATAGCTAAGAGACACGATGTATTATTCCGTCAAGGTCCCTCTGATTTAAAAAGTGCAGTAAAATCGTAAAAATGTTACCATTCCTTCAGTGTTCATGATTTCGCAAGTTTTTACGTAATACATTAATGATATAACAGAAGCTCTGAACACGTAACGAATTTCACTTGAAGGAATGGAAATTTATGAAAACAATGCTGTTCTGCCAAAACACAAAATTCTAATAGTAATATTCTGAAGGAAAGTATATTTATATTTTGTATGAATTGAATGTATGTGTGTTTTGCCAGTCTAGCCTAAGCTAATAAAAAAAGATAAAATAGTTTCCTTAGTTAAAATTATCGAGTACCTACGTATCCCATTGATGTAGTAGAAGTAGTTTAATATACCTTGCATTTGTTATGTGCAAATTCTTGAGAAATATTTATTATCTATTTTATTGTTTTGTGTGGATCAGAATGACTGTTGATGTGACCTGGGTGTTACTGTTAACGATGTTGTTAACTTAACCAATCGTGATTTTTGCAACATTACGTTCATGTGTACCTATATTTTAAACGATCATATTAGAAATGATTAATATAACACAAAGTAGATACAACGCCTATATTTCTACAAAAGACGTGTGATCTCGTGTAATGGCCCACATTGAGAAGAATGTTCTTTGTTTACAGATACAGCTCAGATCTAACATTTTATAGATGCACTGCTTTTCAATCCGGCTCTCATTGCAACAAAGCGTGATAAAAATGTTTAAATGTCAATGTTGGTGGTTAAGCTATTCACACCAAGTCATATTTGTCGTGAAATGCTGAAAACTGAAGCCTTGTATAATTGTCATCGTATTCGTAAATTCTAATCGACGTTACCAGTTTAATATAAAGCAAGTGCGGTCATTAGCTTCTGTGCTAATATCGGACCAGCACAAGAATGTTATAACCTATAGTACTTGATAGAATCAAATTTATACACTTGTATAGGAAGTTATAGAGATGAGTGTTTACAGTAGACCCACAGGTTGTAGTTAGTATGCGTAGTCGTACCTGCCCTCCTTCACCTTCCACGCTCTGCAGTTCACGCCACTCCTCAATGGTCTGTGCCAAGTCCACCTGGCAAAGCGGTACCTTCACCTCACCGATTTGGTCGTGCTTCGAGAACCGATCGAAGTCGAAGATAGCGAACACGAGTGTCTTATTCATTGCGTCAGCGTACGGTACATTCTGGATGAAATAAATTATGTAGACGCTGTGTTAGCTGCTGCAGATAGACAAGATAAATAAATAGTTCCATTAATGATTATTATAAATTATATCTGACCTTGAAAACAAAAGTCTCGTTGAACACTGGGCTCAAAGTTTTCCGGTGGACCTTGGTCTCAAACTTCTTCTTTTTATCGGGGAGTAAGTAAACTTTTACGTAAGGATCCGATGTACCGCCCATGTCTAAAGCGGGCAACTCTTCAGCTTGAATAACGGTTACTGACAGACTGTTACTATTGAAGTCGTATTCGAGCTGTAAGTAAAATTCAAGGACATTTTTGTTATTGGTGTATCGAATGGCTCAATGAAAAGAATGATCAAGTGGCACAGTGAAACACGTTCAAAAAATACTAGCGGGGATCGGATTATATGCAATAAAGCAGTATAATTAATTGAGAACCTCAATCATTTAAATAATAATAAAATAACAATAAGTAAGTAAGATGTAGAAATTCTGAAGATGATTTAATTATATGAAACGAAATTAATGTCTTGTTCCAAACGCTGGATAAGAAAGATTAGGTATCTTTGATCACTTAAGTTATAATAATTTTGCTAAGTGATTATTAGAAATATTTTGACCAACGCAAAATTAATACGCCATATTCATAATGTTTTTTTTAATGACATATACAATAATCGATGAATATTGGTAATTGGTATTGTACTTTACAAATACGTATATTTTTAAATAACATATTATAATAATAAGTGGCAAGTATTACCTAAAAATAGATCAAATGTTAACCCTCTCAATGACTACCAATCCTAAAATTAAGTATGCACATAAGTGTGCTATCCGGTAATTTATTAATATTTAAAGTAGCTCATGTACCACACAATTGTAAATAGAAAATTCGTTTTATTTGATATCTACCCTAATGAAAATGTATCGTGCATGTCATTGCATATAACTCGGTCATATTGAATTATTACTAAGATGTTAGGAATAATGTTTCTATACATATAAAAAAATACTATATCAAAATTAATGTTGAGGATTACGCAAATAAAAGAATCTATTAATTCAAACAAATCAAAATGTTGCTTACTTTCTATTCAAAAATTTTAGAATGTCATGACATTAAACAGCTCTTGAAAAGGACCAAATTCCAAAAAAGGGGTTGACGTAATAAATAATTAGTAGGCACTATATTCGCTAGCTACGTAAATAATGTTGTAAAATAAATAACAAGCGTTGAACGAGTACCTTGCGAGTTATTTTACAATCATACCGTGTCACTGCGTGGTCCACAATCGTTTTCTGCAAACGTAATGTATTAACGACCCACCTTATACTGAAGTTTCCCTAGTTTTTGTTCTTCCTTCTTTGAGTCGCCGTCGTCTGGTTCCTCAGCGTTCTCCGTGAGCTCTTCCATATCAGGCTGAACCTAAATGCACGTCCCGCGGCAAATTTCACATGAATATCATATTTCTTATTAATAAAATGCCAGTCTAGCCTCAGTTACTATACTAACGTTTTAACTTCTTTTCTTACTATATTTCCACAAATACTTTGATAAGGTCAGATAAATAACCTTTTTTGATATATTAGCTTGTAGGCTTCTGCTATTTGTAAAGATATGATGGTATTATTTCCTTGTATTTTCATCGTGTTATATACGGAATGGATATACAGAAACATTACCTTCTCTTTGTAAGCTGAACCTAGGAGCTGGACGGATTTAAGGTCTACACCTTTCATTCCTTTCTTGCCATCCTTGGATCGTCGTTTGCGGAAGCACCTCCTGATGCAGCAGAAGCATATCCCGAGCACGACCACGGCGACGCCTACACAAAGTTATAGGTGAATTAAATTGCAAGTTTATTTCATTCTTCAATACAACACGATGATGTTGCGTAATTGTTGACTGATGAATATGCCTTCACACCTTTTATCTCATATGAAGTTTCTACAGTTTTTCTTACAAATTTCACTTCATAAATTTTGTTACTTGATTATTCCGGATATTTTCTTAAATTCTCTGCACTTACCGACTAGTATGGCTACAAGCTGCCAGGTCTCCATGTTCATCTTTTTCGCCCATTCTGCTGCTTTTTCCTGGCCTGGTATGGTTTCTTGAGGTGGAGCTACGGTTGTTGTTGGCATCGGTAGCGTTGTTGTAGTTTCGTTTACTGTAGCGATACAAAGAGGAAGCGTTACATACAATCCCCTTATAGGTGTACCTTTTCGACAGCATTAATGATGTTGAAACACAATTTATGCAATGATTGTGCTATAGTTCATAAAGAACTTTTTTCTGATAATCATGATTTATTTATAATAGTTAATATCCATAAATTAGAATAAAGATAGAAATGCTTTGACGCTAAAAGGCTAATTTAAGATCTAGCATCTGTAAATCGTAACTTACTAAATGTTTACTCCTAGTAAAATATTTCATACTACTTAAAATATAAAATATTAAAATCTGTGTTAATTTAGAATTTGATTCACGACACTATTTTGTATAAATAAATTATTATAGTCTTACCTTCACTGGCCTTAGTAACGGGTTCTTCCTTAATCTCATCTGGAACAGTTTCGGGTGGCCCCGCCTCGCGGCGCCACCGTATATGCGCTCCCAGCACCGGTGACATCCTTAAACCTGTCATTTAGGGGTCATTATTCGTTTGAACTATTCGCTTCACGGGGTGACGTTTTCATAATTGAAAAAAACCCCTTTAAAATAAAGAGAAAAAAAAAACAATTTGCTACTCAGTTGCATATTTAATAATTGCCTTGTTAGATCGTTTCACACTATAAATGTGCGTATCTAAATAACGCTGTATGCCTTTATTATAATCCTAATGTGAAAAGGCGAAGTGACGTTTCTTAAATATTCAAGTGATTGGGACCAACCTGCACTCCGCTGTTAAATTCGATTTGGCGTACATAAAAATCTTCAACTTTGATGTAGACTTTTATGTAGGATGTACTCAATATACTCATATTCTCTTTATATGAACAAATATAGACAATAAAAAATGAAGCGTTGTAAAATGTATTAAAGAAATCGAAATATCTGATATCAATATTAATCGTAATTGAATTTAATAATAATGTAAAATGTAATGTTTTATCTATTTTACTGATGGGAGTTATTAAAGCGATTTTATTTTATATTTTCATTTTAAATAAGTGTCATTTGAAAATAGCTTGTGGAACGAACGATGATATAGCGCCTCAATACAGATTAAATTATTCTAAAACAATACGCTCGAAGAGTCACGAAAAATGAAATCAAAAATGGCCGTAATTTTTCGCAGTTAAAATAAAAACGATAGATTATTGTATTATTGCAAATATGCCTGTTTATATCCTAAGTTTCATTATAAGTGCCAGAAGACTTCGCATTCCTAGCAGAAAACCTAGGAATATACTTAGCTAACGCCTTAGTAATATGCAGTTTAAAGACGTAACTTTTTAATCCTATTTATGCATATCTACATTGCATCTTCACTCGTAAGAGAGTTAATAATGCCCTACATCATTTTGAAGTGGAACTTACTTGAAACCCAGGGAAGGGGAGGTGCGAATTCGGTTCGAGCACTGTATACCGTAATGGCAGAAAGCGAACGAACTATTGCTGGGATTGCTTCACTACTGACCTTCTATTGATCCCTTATGGCGAAACTTGTCACTGGCTGTACTGGTTTTTATTTATGTAGTCACTTTGCACAAGTTTGGTTCATTTCTGTGGGATATTGTGTTGGACTGGTGGCTGTGGGCCGTAGTGAGGCCAGGATGGCGGGGCTGCGCGCGCATGCGATCGATTGCTGCTGCGCGATGCGATGCTTTTCCGTTTTCAGTTCCTAGCCAAGTCACGATGTTTACGTCACTCGCTGCGTACATTCACGATTTAGCTTAAAATCTTAATGTACAATGTACGATGTACGCGCATCCCCATCACACTATCTCGATATCAAAAATTAATTTGTCTTAATATGATTTTTTCTTTTAACAAATAAGGAACTTGTTAAACTATATAAAGGTATATTTATATTTTAGAACGAGTGTTATAACACATCGAATCAAATTTATTAATGTAACCAAATAATTGAGTAGATTGCTGCATACCATACTCATTTTAACTTGTATTATATAATATGAATTAATATCAGTATCTATTTTATAAATAGCTCTATTCAATTATTCTACGTATTTGAGTAACAAACTGGATATTGTCGTGTTATCACGCACTCTGTGGTGTTAAAACAAAAATGTTATCATTTCCACGTCCGATTTATAAAAAAGGGTTCATTTAAAAATTTAGGTCGGTCAAATATTGTATGAAACTAAATGGCCTACAAAGTCCTTATCTAGGTAGCGAAAAAAGATCCTAATCTATCAAGAAAGCTCTTTAATATAGCAACATTTTTATAATTAAATGTAACTAATGTATTCGATGGTAAAGCAACGTAATATTAGTGCATAATCATCTATTTTAGTAATCCGTTGATGTCTTGAATTAGAATACGTAAAAACTATCGGTCCGGCCCGGCATCGCCCGGGTGCAGACATTTATTGAGTCCAGATGACTTTAGAAACATAGGAATTATTTAACGTGATACTTAATTTAAATATTTAAACTCAACATTAATGCCTTACTTTAAACTTCCCATACCATTCCTTTGAGCTTGAAAGAGTATAGAATATATTTTAATTCCTTACATATCTGACCTCCCACGGGAACACCACATTTTGTGTGGATAAAAAGTATCCTATGTGTTAGTACTAGGTGTGAGCTAGCTCCATGCCAATTTTTTATCAAAATTGGTCTAGCGGCTTGAGCGTTAAGAGGGAACAAACACACAAACACATTTATAATATTAGTAAGAATAAGAATAGTAAGAAAGATACCTTGAACTTTTTATTATTTTCTAAATGTCACCAGTTTAACTGTTAATACTTGGAACTAAGCCCTCTGAGCTTAATATTATTAGAGTGAATTTGCATCAGTTGAATAGAGGTGCGACCAGACGCCGCCGGTCGCCCACGCATTGCTTGTCACTTCAGAACAATAGCTACCAGAAGTCTCGCCCTTTGCTATAAATATAACCGTTCAGAATCTTCTAGGTAGTCGAAGCGCGTACAAATATTTATAACTATGTAGTATAGCCTCAATATACCCCGTATAACGATCTGTTCTTACGTGAACGCGATATAATATTACTGATTAATTAATAATAGGGAATTGATGAGAAAAGCGGCGGATCGTGTTCAGTGCTGTTTAATTAAGGACTTGCGTATAGCATAGGAATCCACCTATAGGCTAATGATGAATAATTGCAATACATATGATACGGCTTAACTGTAAATTGCGATTTAATTAATGTGCATAGGCTTAAAGACAATGTATGGGCTACGATTAGGAGGTAGCTGGCAGAGCATAAGGTTATTTTCAAATATTTCCAGTATTGATCCCTTTTTTCATTTGGATTGACCTAGCATGATAAGGTGAAAGGTGAAATTTATTTCAGCTCCGTAGAGAAAATAAGAAACTTTTTCCTCATCAGTTTCCTTAGCGGTAACTATTGTATGTAGGTTTGGAACCAATGTTAGATGCTGTAGAAAAACTGGATATATTTTTATAGGCATCAGTATTTTTGTCGATTTTTTGTTGCTGAGTATAATGATGTTGATGATCCGAATATAGCTAATCAAGGTTATTGTAATATAAAATAAGGACACCAAACTAGTTAAGTACAATCATATCAGTTCATGTATCGTTCACTGATGGGCGTGGTCCTTAGTTCGCCATGCAAGCAATGTATTGTTTGCTGAATAAACAGATTGTATGATAATAATTTGTTTCAGAATTAAAACAAAGAAGACTTCAGAGTCTTCTATAGAAATATCCACAGCGCTTAACGCGAATGCTTGTACCGTACCAGCTTTTAGATATTTGAATCAATATCGTTTTTTTGCCTATATTTTTTCCCGCGTTTGGAAAAAATAAATTGTATAAGTGTTTTACGATGCGTGCGCACATCCAACATAAGCATAATGAAGTTAGCCGTTAACTGTCTCCCAAGGTTACGTCAAAACTCATGGCAAAGAAGTTTCTTAAATATTTATTAATCTACAACGTGTTTTCTTCTATCAGTAAAGATTTAGTTAATAATTGTTTAAAAAACTAACAAAAAACATACTGTAGTAAAAGACCCAACTAACAAGTAATAAATTATAATTAATTAATTGTCAATGAGCTTAAGTCTTAATTTTGTAGAGTTCAATACATTCATTTTGTTGTTGTTAGTTGACACCTTGATTTCACGGAAACGGGCTGTATTCTCTTGGGGTCAGTCTATACGATCAATGGCGAAAATAATTACATGTATAAACACACGTTTTTTTTGCCAGAAAGGGTCGGCAGATGTGCTACCAGTACACCCACGTTTCACCTTGTGTGTTCCGTCCCACGATAGAAGGTGAACTTTTCGCCATATCCCAACCATTTTTGAAATTAATAATATTAAGTGTTTGTATTCTATTTATTATTGCTTGAAATAATGGTAAAGGAAATCATCCTGTGAAAACTGAAATTAGCTACCCTAGATTTCTCTAGAAGAATTTAGACTGTAACATCTGCTGACCGTATTAGACCAAGATAGTTGACTAATACGTCTGAAACAAGAGATAAGGGTAGAGAGAAGAATAAAAAGTAATAAAATGCCCATATCGAAACAATAGAATCAAACCGTAAAGTAAATGCTACCAACTCTTTAGTTAAGCTTCTACGCTAGAGATATCTGTATAGATAGATGACGTAACAGCGGCTGCAGAACACCATTAGATGCGGGTGACAAGGCTCAATTAGTTCAAATATTTGGCATGGGCAAACCCAGACGTAGTTGAATACGCGTCGACTAAGCAAATTAGTAAACTAAGTGCCTCTTTCACCATTTTCAAGTAAACCATTGATTAGTTACTTTTTGATTAACGTTAATTGCCAAGTAAAGGCGCTGAGTATCTTCCGTTGATTTCATAAGTGAAAACAAAGTATCGAGTAACTACGTGCTGATTAAGTGAATTACATAAGAAATGAAACGAATCATTTGTTCAATATTATGTCAAATGTGCACAAAAGTACTTATTTATAATTCCATGGCAAAATGTCCTTAGTCTTGCCTCCCCCTGAAGATTCAAGGTATTATTTTCTTAAAAAATAAAAAAGAGGAGGTTGAGATTTTAACCTTAAACATCTAGTAGATACTGTAATTAACAGACGATGCGACCAGTAAGGTACTGATTAGTGTAATCATAGGATTAGTGTTACTTGAAAATGACATGTGATATTGCGGGTGACTTTAATAACCTATGAATGAGCCTACGCGTTTATTTAATTGTTCAGACGTTGTTTAGATATGACACAATTGTTTTGTAAACTGTAGTAGTAAGGCATGAACGGTGGCGACGCATTACAAAAAAAAATATGTGAGTGACTTTTTTTACTTGCTCAGCAAGGTTACAATAATTTAATTAATGGTAAATTCAGTTCAGTCCAGATATAGTAGCCAATGACGCGAGAGGGCTAACTGTTGTCGGTCTACACAAGTATGCCGGCTTCATTATACCTGCATATACACAAGATGCGATGAGACGATGGGTCTTTCGTTGTGTATGGTGATAATAATATAATTTTGCGAGACTCCATGATAGAGCAAGTTCAAGTTTTTGTTTAGTCTTAAAAGTTGCACCCAAGGGACCTTAAGCCATGAGGCGTAAGGTCGTGGGAGGACGTCCATAATCTCTTTTATTTAGCGCTTAGGCATTGATCAAACTCTGGATACTGGATTATTTTGAGCTGATACAGTACAATACAGTAATAAACACGTATGTAACAATAAAACAAAACCACATAATTCGACAGGAAATAAATACTACTGATTACTGATTATTACATGTACTTGTGCTTCGCTTTGTCAGGGTCGTGGCACATAAATGCTGTTCGGAAATTTACCTCAGCATAGATATATTTGTAAAATTGGCTTGAAATTGAATATGTGCCCGATGTGTCGATAAATTCGCACACGTCGAAAAAGGAAATGTAAATGTCGTTCATGGAATGTGACTGCATTTGATTTCTCTGGCCCTTTACCAATTTTTGTTATAAAATAAAATATATATAAATGTGGCATAATGGTAATAGTAATTTGAAAAATAGCTGGAATCATTTTCAAACATAAAATGTTTTATTAAACTGTATGAAATTAAACCAAGAAAACTATATCTATTATTACAGAGCTTATAGTTTGAGGTACCATATAAAACGTAATTAAATTAGTAGTATATAAATATTTGTTGTTTAAAATTTATTTGTATCTTATATTAATTCTTAAAATTCACGTAATAACGAAATCACTTCCAATTTCACAATTACCTACAATAATATGTTTATTTTTTAAAGTATCCGAGAAGGTTTCACAAACAATCCATGAATCTGTTAAAATCTGAATTTCCTTTCCTAGCATATCATTTTACATTATTGAAAAGTATCAATTTAAAAAAAACTTATCTATAAGAGTGATGTTGGTAAAACTTGGATTCGTTCCAAATAATGTGAATGCGGCGACAAACGACCTTGTAGAAGGATGGAGTCACCCTTATAGTGCTGGAATTGAGTACCATTATTGGAGCAAGCTGGCTTAAAGCGAGATGTTATAACTCCATCAACCTGCGCCTTTATAACGTGTTTATGTCGATACTATATGTGCGTGGTATTAACGAACCTCAATATTGGATACTTATTTAATTTCATGGGCCGTAAATATTCCTGAATTGAAAACGAAATTCGGCTTCTGTAGTACTGTAGCAGCCCATATACGTCCCACTGCAGGTCACGGGCCTTTTCTACAATCGAGAGTACGATTAAGAATGGTTAGGCCATATAGTCCACCACGCTGGCCTAGTGCGGGTTGGCGGACTTTACATACTATCGCTATGATATGCAGGTTTCCTCACGATGTTTTCCTTCACTTTTATAGTGCGTGGTAATTGACTAACAATATACACACTGTTGTACATTAATATTAATAGTTGAAAAACACTGCACTTTTTTAACTTTTCCCAATTCTTTTATTACATAATACTCGTATTATCGTAATTCGAAGTGTTTCAATTTTTGAATAGCGATGGCGCATTGTCGTTGTTCATAATTTGAATCACAATATGAGCTTAAAAAAGAGTAGTATCTTATTTGAATGCTAAGATAGCGTTTAATTATAATCGCAGTATCAAAATATAAGATAGCAATGTTATTTACTTTTTATATGGTTGTTTAATTTTTCTAAGCCAGTGGTAAGTCCATTATATTAATTAATTTATTATATTTCATATATATTTTGACTACTAGAGTAAATATCAAAGAGAAATATACTTACATTTGAAAAGAGAATCAAGCCATATACTGACTCGAGGGCTAGATCGATAATACATCTAAATCTATCGATGATCCGAAACTATTCATTACTTTTGTTTGAACGCTGAGAACAATTTTCTTTGTGAGAGTAAACTGAAAGCTGCAGAGTAAGCGCGTATTAGAATTTAAGCCAAGTAGAAATGAGTTCTGTAAAATTTCTCATTATTTATTATTCTGTGAGATAAAACGAGAACTCAAACAATACGTTTTGTTTGAGATGTTACGAACGCGGCGAAATAGGCTCTTTGTAACCTGAGTCACATTACTATTACAATTTGCAGTCATTTAATTTGGAAAATCATTGTGTGGAAAATGAAATTTTATTTTAAAACCAATATAATGATTTAGTTTTTTTTTTGTCCTAACAATGATAAGACGATGTTTATAAAAAAAAAGTAGTCTATATTTACCTATTGGATGGACATATTCGAGAGGTTAGTTAATGAACCAACTAACACGTAAAAATAAAAACATGTGTGATACATTCAAGTTTAGTTTACTTCCGCAAATAACAACATTAAATATATCAAGTAAACGTAAACAAATGCAAATAATAATTTTATTATAAAATAAATAATATGATATGTATTTAATAACCGTGTAAACGATAGGGTCTCTACCCGCGGGTGGTCTATCTAAATAATATAATACAGAAGGCCTGATACGGCATATTTGTGGGCGAGATAATGGTATTTGCGCAAAATGATAAGAATAGTGTCACGGACATAAAACAAGAGTTCATGAAACGCTGAACAATTCTGGAAAATAATTGAATTGTTTTCGCAGACATACAAATATTAGAAATAGCAATATGGAAACAGGCGAACAGGTGTATGTTAACCGGTTTTCTCACAACTTGGTATTTCAGCTGTTAATAAAGTAAAATAAAGAGTATATACAATATATATTTTCTTTTTATTGCCATTTATCAACTTCATAACGAACGAAAAAATACATATTTGTTGAAATAGAATACATCAGGTATAACCAGTCAAAATGAAAGAATGATTTGAAAACACATCATGGAAATAACGCAATTTCGATTTTAACGTAATTTGTTCTATAAAACACAAAAACGGAAAAATAGTAAATATAGTAGTCAAATGTTGAACACGACCGTTCTTTAACAAGTAGAGAGCAAGTTTAACAAGCTATCCCGAAGCGAGCAATGATTTCCCTACATTACTTGGCAGTATATTTTCCAATTTTCAAGCCTTGCATGGGGATTTCGACTTGGCATAAGTATTGCCTCTATTTGGCAATAGCCTAGACTTGCAGTTTAACGTGAGCAACGATCCAGTGAGCAACTCCTGTTTAAGCCAATAAAACGAGCTTTTAAATAAGAATTCGAATTCATTTACCTAGTTCCTAGATACCCATACCTAGATACCTTTGATTGGGACGTTAATAAATTACTTTTGTTTTGGAAACACACTAATAAATTTTGTGTATTTCTTATGTATAAAATACGCAGTGTTAAAGTGGTTAGGTTTTAATTTTGGTTTCTTGCGCGATTAGTACCTTATTTCGTATTCAGTGTAGTGCTTAATAGATTGATTCTCGTTTAAACAATATATTTGATGCCTTGTTTATATGTTTGTATATAAGTAAGTACGTAGTAGCAGAAATGTACATATCATATTTAGCGGACTATGTTCTTAAATAACGTAGCTTTGTATCCAACACTTTTAAATTAATTTAGTTATTTTTATACCTAATGTCTACGTAGTATTACAATATAAGCAATATATATAATTTATTATTTGTTTTTCTCTATAATGATTAAACGTCCCAAGGGGCGTGTTATTACAGAATAGCGTTAATCTGAACGACAAGGGTATGAGGTGCGGCGATACTACGCTAATCAATAGGGTCAAGAATTTGCGGACTTTCAGTCGCATTTTGAAGCCTTATATTTTGTTCTTGCCTCTCTATTCTATGTAACATTGTATTTAAATTGCGTTTATAAGGTGTTGGTATTATTGATATTTAGATTGTACATTTTCAGACTACTCACCTGTCAGTAAGCACTAATTAATATACAGAACACAGTGAAAGTCAGTAAATTCCATCACGCATTGATTCAGTGGCACCAGACGACAGGTTTGATTGTAGTGCTTATAAGCGTGAACAACCGTATCGTGGCGGGCTAACCATCTAACTAAACTGGGTTGCAGGGCGCTGTTGTCGCTTGCCTGCCCGCGATGTGCTACACACAATTCAGCGGCTGAAAACTGTAATAAATTTTTAAATGTAATTTAAAAAATCTTTAACGTAATTCTTAGTTATGTATTTAAGTAATTATAATAGTATTTATATGTCTGAATATTCTACGAAAAGAAGTGGCACATAATCATGTTACGTGAATGTTTTTTATACAATTTATGTAGGAGTGTATCATAGATTTATTATTCGATTTAGGAAAATATCCCCTAAAAAATTCACTATATTATTACATCTTCACTTTATAATCTAATTTTGAAAAACCACTATAGTATCAATTAATTGAGCCAAAAATTCTTGTGATATTGTATTTTCGTTAGTGAGTTGAAAGCGCTAAAGCTGCTGGAAAGGTAACACAGCACCCTTCAGTTGCAAAACATCATTGATTTTCAAATGACTTTTATCAACTAAACCGAATCTGACCTTACAAAATCACGTTAAACGTGGTTTTTGAGGTCAAAGTCATAAGGTCATACCTAAATAAATCATTTAAAATGAATACAAAAAGGGCATCTGATTTCTTTCGAAAAATAAAATATTATCATTAGCAGAAAATATTACTCGAGATAAATAAAGTAATCTTATAGCGAAACTTATTTTGATTTTTATTGCTAAGAGGGAATTCAGGTTTCTTTATATTAGAATGTCTTGAAAGCATGATGATAATTATATTATTTTTCCATCAAAGCGTTTTAAATACGGCATCCTCTATATTTTTCCATGGAAACTTCGTTTTAACAGTCTTGTCTGAAGCTTTCAGCTACTGTAAGATAGGTTATATAGTCTTGCAAAAGTTTAACAGGATTTCAGCTAGATGGCGCTACGTGTTAAATACAGTGCTCTTGAAAACATTAAATATTATCATCTGTAAATACATTTAATTTTTTTTAGGAGTGAATTTAGTTAGAGCATCAATGGCGCACTATAATACGGTACGATTGCAATGCTGAGGTCACGGGTTCAAATCCCGGGTCGGGCAAAGTGATAATGGCTTTTACTATTAATTATCACCCCGGAGTGAAAAATAGGCTCGCCCCTAGCACAATGTGGGTTGGAACACTCAAGGTGAAACGTGTCCAGGTGTGCCCTGCCTACCCTCTTGTGGAGAAAAGGCGTGAGTTTATATAATTAAACTATTTTGCTATCAAAGATGGATGGAATAGATACTTATGAAGTAATGAATTTTCTGAGAATATAATTACTTAAAATCAGTGCTCTTTAAATGTGGAAAATAACAGATACAATTGAAATAAAACTAATATTTACGGATTTTATCGCAGATCAGGTTTAATTTTTACTATTTAGTTTCATTGTCACGGAGCAGACTGAATGTGTAACATATACAATTTAACACAAACCTAAAACAGCTAATATTACATAAATCAAAATAATTTCACACATATTACAAATGTTTTGTGAAGTATTATGCCTATCTTTTTAAATTGATTTATCAATATATACTTCTCAATAGAAAAGTCGAAACACCTTGCAAGTTTATGTTTTGTAAGGATTATCAGAAAAATCTGCATCTAATTTGAATTTAGAAAATCAACATTAGGATTTGAAAATTTCATATTAAACGACATTTGATATTATATATTCCTAAATTTACACATTTTTCTGACGAGCCTTACAAAATATAAACTTGCAAGATGTTTAATTTTTCTGATGAGAAGTTTAATTATAATTATTTGTATTCCGTAGACCGTATTTATTCTACGAATACATTACTGTAAATAATTTTCAAGTCGACGTTGATTACGTACACCGTTGGATAACACGGTGTTATATTTCATCAAATTATTATGCTCGACCTTAACCCTGGGGGAAATAAATATGGGCGATATTTAATATCATGCTATGGCATTACAGCGTTGAACAATAAAGAAAAAAAAGCCGTTATTCAGAATGTCAGACCAAACTTGAGATTGGAACATCGCTTACCCACATTTGTTAGCAAAATGGTACGATTTATTTTCCCTTTGTGATGTTCCTTATGGATAGTTTCGTTTATGAGGGCAACATACAAATATGAAACACAAATATATTATATATTTTCTTCATATTTTAGGCATAACTATATAAATATTTGAAGTAGTTTTTCATACGTTTATATACGTATTGAAACATTACATACGAAACGAATAAACAGTAAGTGAAATGCGTGAAGAAAAAAGCTGCTCAAAACCCTTGTCCTCCGAGACAGTTATCTCCTTAAATCGCCTTTTTTTCGCTTGTATGTTGTCTTAGTTTCTGATACTACACGGAATTGTATCTTAATTTGCAGCTTTATTTTCTCGTTATTTGGTATATTTGTTATTAATTAATTACAAATAAATATTATGCAGATTTCATGTAAATCTAGGATAAGTCATCCAAAAGAAATTAGAAAATTCATGAAATAAAAAATGATGTAATAGACAGATATTCGGACATTCGAGGTCCTTAGCCATCTTCATCTGCTTGCATCCATCCTGCTGTCCAACGCACGTAGCTTCGATGACTGACAGGTGGCAGATTCATCATCACAGAGATGCCAATAGCAAGCTGCTTTATGAACGAGGCCAATATTAACAACCCACGTCCAATAAATAGGGAGACTCATAAGTTTCGCATTGACTTCCTGTAGGTAAAGATAATATGAAGATTTTTAATTACTTTTGACGTAAATCTCCGTCTTTAGTATCTAAAAATATATTTTAAAACTCGATCAACATGTTTTTATTACTTTTAAGTTATGAAATAAAATTGAAGCGCGATTGAGACGGTCTTAATGACGAGACTGATATTAATATTTTACATTCAATATCTGAGCTTAATAAAGATTACTTCTGGTTCAGAATTCAAGTTACAACTGATTTTAGAATATTCTGTTAGTTTAATTATTTTCTTGACATCCGTAAAGTTTTATATTAACTTAAATAATTAAAATAACATTTATCCAAACGAAAAATTTTAAGACCAAGTGAAAAACGTATTCGAATATAAATTACTTAATGAATTTTTCGTCGAAACTTAAAAATACCCCCAATTTTGAGGCCAAAGCAAGGAGATTAATTGTGATCCCTTTTCTCTTGTAGAGGAACAAAACTTAATTTTGTTTCTTAAAGTAGCTTACAGCTAAGCTTTGGATTAAAATCTTTTGAACTCCTACCGTGGATTGCATAAAACTTAAGTAGTTAAAGACCTCAGAGTTAAATGCTAAAAATATAGCCCACTCACGCTAATGTCTTTGAATTTTACATTTCAATACTATACTCTGGCAATTTTTATATCTTAAGATAAGTACAACAGAATAACCCTTTTTTTATTGTTTTTTTTATAGCAATGAATGGCGAACCTGTATGCCATTTGTGATGGTAAAGGTCATAGACAGTAACAAAACTAAATAACACCTTGAATTTCAAAGACATGCTTGGCATTCCACTGCGCTCGTCAACCTGAGACATTAGATGTTAGATCTCAATATGTCTAGTAATTACTCTAGCTACAATGTCCTTCAAAGTGGAACACAACTATGCATTTACGCTGATGTTTGGTGGGAGAAATAGACTTGGCGGTGGCCTTTCACATATGAGAGACTAAGAGGTCATCAGTTGTTTTAATCTATATTGAAAAAAGGTGTAATATTATAGATTTATTAAGAGCAATTCTTTTTTGCGCCTTGAAATAACATTTATTAGACTAGAGTAAGCAGTATCCATGTATTTAATCTTGTTTTTTGCCGTCATCAGCAATTACTTGAACCTTTAAGCCGCCGTTAGCAACTGTTAGTCTAATATTTATAATTTATGTACGTAATGTGCGCGAATAAGATAACGTGTTCTGTTCCTGTCAACTGTGATTTAGCAGACTTGATGATTTGAATACACGTTAATTACAACGTAACAAGATGAAGGCTGAGGGACGCGGAGTAAATATTCAATGCAGATTATACGTTAAGCTTATTGCAAAGCGTAAGAATCTGCGATACAATAGACACCTTACAATACGAACGGATACTGATTTTTATTGTTTTTTTTTATATTTTTTTATACTTGCCCGTCAGTGTGGTACACTGCACCTGTTGGTAAGCGCAAATGCCGTCCAGGCAGAGTATCGAATGGCATCAGACGGTAGTTCCAAGCAATTCGATACAATTATGCTGGCCTGCTAAGATGCCTCACACTACGGCGAAAGGACCCAGAATTACAGGAAGGAGGGAACATGCGTGACGTCAAACAATTCCATAGATTGACCGTGCAGAACAAAAAAGAATTTGCGAACCTTTTGCTTTAAAATCTATGTTGATATTTCGCACAATATCATTAACTTTTTGCCTTGCGTTAGTTAATCCTAGTTAAAGACAGAAGCCGCTTTTTGCTTAAGATCCTCCATTTCACCTGGTCTTTACCATGATTGATTATATATATGATCATTTGCTCACGTATGTCACTTAACGTTGAATTAACGGTTTTTTGACCGTCTTTACACCTTAGCACAATTATATTGAGGCTCAGATATATTATGTTGCCAATGTCTGTACCTACAAACATGTGTTCACTACACATGTTTATGGGTTTCCTAATAGACTATGATCGAATAAACTTAGGAGATAACAGTATAGTTTATTCAACTTACTACATATTTTCCTACCGAACATTTATAAAAGATGAATTAAAAACGAATTTTATGTGCATAGAAAACCAAGCCAGTAATCATATAGTTCTGCTATGAAAGGAATCGCCGTATTAAAATACTATTACCCGCAACTTCTGTCGAACTTTATGATCCTCAAGGGAACATAGTATGAAGCGAGGAAAAATATAACTAAAAGGTCGACCCACCGTAAATATACTAAGTTTATTTTAAGACCTTTCAAATGTGTTTGCGTTTTTCGTCCACATTAATATAACTTCCACTACAGTTGATGATATATTTACTGAAAATGAATCGTCGCATGGCGTGTTTCTATTACGCTCTATCTTTGACTGAGCAATTGTACACTAATATTAATCATTCCACGTAGACAAGGATTTATATAATTTATATTAGTGTATTCATAATTCATTCATAAATGTTACCTTTGTGTTCTGTAATATAAAATACTTTTATAAGTATATTAACACTTATAAAAGTGAAATGAAATTATTGTATCATGCAGATCAATCGGAGCGACAATACTTAAGCGCACATTAGAACTAATCACATTGAACTGTAGGGATTTCGATGTAAAATAATATTACTTTTATAACAACAGTGCTTTAAATAGGTACACGATGAAGTAGAGCTATATGTGTAATTAAATCAAAACTTTAGTGACAGATTTACTTTAACATAACCGAATTGTAATGTAGAGTCGCGAATTAATTATGTAATTATTGGTGGTAGGTCTTTCATGTATGAATAGCCGCTTGATTAGGTACCAGCGCAATATCAATCCTTTGCGCCAAACAGCAGTGTAAATGCACTATTGTGTTCCTGACTGAAGAAAATAGTAGCGAAAGTAACTACTGGACATATTTAGACTTAACATCGCATGGCTCAGGACGACGAGCGCAGTGGAATGTCAAGCAAAAGTTGCATTATTATTCATGTTGTTTGGTTTTGCTACTGTCCATGAGCGTTCGTATTGCTTACCATCAGGCGAATGGTATGCTCGTCTTGGCATTCACCGAAATAAATAAAAGGTAGCTACCTCGGGGGTTAATGTAATATCCTGTAATTTACCTGCTCCTAGTTAGCAGCCATACCTTCGACACACAAGTAGTGCGTAATCACAATCGTGTTTAAAACGAAGCTGTAACTATCAAAAGACTGAATGCAACTCCCGCAATGCAATGCACTATTTACAAATGGAACTCATTCACCATTGTTTCATAATTAAATGTTTTCAGTCCCAATTATATGGTAGAGGCACAAATACAAAATATTCTGTTAATGTAATATTGCAAATGGCTAACAGTTAAAACCCTAAAAGTGGTTTCAATTTAAACTTATATATATTGGGTCAATTCATGGATAACAATTTGCGATGTGGAATACGTACGCAATCAGGGATCGCTTTAACCGGATTCCGTGTGAATAGTGCATGCAACGAACGTGATTTAGCCGATGCATGAACCGTGAAAGATGACTAACTAGTCGGAAATTTGTTACAAGCATGCTCGTAAACGTGAATCGAAATCGCTTTAGATAGTTTTACACTAATATCTTGCCTTTATTCCCACTTTTCTTGATGTAAAATGGATTATCCGACTAGAGAAGTTACCGTCTGTTAACGTTTTACTAACGTATGGTAGGTTCGAGTTACGAATAAGATCATATTCATTACTAGCGGCCCAGTCCTGTTCTGCCCGTGTGATACTTTTTTGACTCATCTTTTAAACAGCGTACACAACGAAAGCCTTCAAAAGGAGTATAATTTTCCCCGTTTTTCCAAAAAAATTCACTAGTGCTCCGTTCTTATTAGCGCGATACATGGATAATTTCTGAGGATGTAAGAACGGATAATTTCCTTCCCAAAAATAGTTTACCAATTCGTATTACTAGTATATAATTATATATACTTAGTATATATAGTTCCTTAGATTAGCGGTAGCGAAAAGTCTTCAGTTTTATTTTTTAATATTTAATATATATTTTAAATAACATATATTTGGATAAAAGAAGAAAATAAAAACGTATGAAAAACAAAAACAACGAGAAACTCCAACAAATCTTGAACGTCTCGTTCTCTCCAAAGAATATAACTTGTTAGTTGTACAGTTTTGTCATCGACGTGATACCAAGCAGGTAATATTGTTTGAAATATAATCTATCGCAATACAATATGGAGGCCGGTTCAGGTTGAATGGTGGTGACAAAGTTTAGTTAATTAACTACGCTCATGCGGAGGTAAAACCTATTTCCGACATGTTTACAATCTTCGTTACATCAGTTACGAGGCTTGACTGTGACTAACCGAGTTGAAAACTTGTCGGAAGCGAGCGTCATGAACAAAATCTAACTGAATTTGTCAAACGTGACTATGTAATAAGCTTACGGGAAGTTGCTTGGCAACCTGACGAGTGAGCAGGGGCCAATAAAGAAACATCGAGTCTTTTGTTTAAGCTATCTTCACGACTGACTCGTTGTGTTTCGTACTTGGATTTATCATGGAACTATAGTGTTTTGTAGTTGAGCAGAGATGCGCTGAGCGCTGAAATACAATTTGTGCTTAGTTCCGCAAAGGACGCTTTTATCTCATTTGATTCCCATTTATAGGCTACATTCGTATTGTTTGTTTGTTTCTATTTGAAAAAGCTTCAAAAGTATTGTTACTCCAATCAGTATTGTAACTGATAATATTAATTAATGGTATTTTTTAAAACTTATTGATTTTAAGATTTAAAACTGAGAAGGCAAGTGTTTAAAGTGCGAATGATTGGTAATTTAATTATTATCTACTTCGTAATAAGTAAGATCTAATTCCAGCACGAATTTGAAGACATAATATTATGAAAGACTACACAATGGCGAGAAAGATGAAACTTCACAGAGATAAATAAAGCTGAATGATATTTTCATGTGCCATATATACTTACATCGTAATTTTCCGATCGTCTAGCCTAGTCCACCAAACGCCGACGTTTTCTAAAGCATTTTATAACAAAGGATAAGTAATATTGCTCCGCACTGTTCACGACGAACGTATTGTGAAGTTTCTTGCTTTTATGGCTGGCTCCCTTGCCCCAACCCTTCGTACAACTAAATAAACATTCTCTTGCAACTATGTTCTACAACGGTTCATAGTAGTAAAACTGAGTTTTTGTATGAGAAGAAGAAAGAAACAAATATATTGAGCTCAGTTTATAGACCATACGTCGAATGCGTGGAATGTTTTATTTTCATAAATCATTCAAGTGAGTGAGTCCTACTCCTGGAGGTAAAATATTATAAACATAAACAATTAAAAACGAACGCAGGTATTTTAGCAGCGTTTAAAATTCAATAGGCAAACGCAGAAAGCAGGGACAGATATAAAATTTAGATGTTAGGTAATGTTCAAAGCTATATCGTTATATAGGTTTTCTATAAGTGGTTCAGTGGTGCTGAGACTGTAGTACGTTGTCGTCCCATTCATATTGTAGTTAGTTATAGCTATCTTTAACACGGTTCTACTACTTATGACGCATCAGTTTTTGTGTTTATTTCGTTACAATTATGTCGATGTACAGTTACTTAATAAAAAATAAAAAAAAATTTGCAAATCAAAATAGTCGTTAAGAAATTAACGTAGATTGCTACTTGGGTTCTTAACTGCATTTCAATGTTTATTTTACATTATAACATAAGTAAATAGTTTAAAAAAATATTATTAGTAAAAACATATTTTTATTTTGTATAGATACAAAGACTATGAAAATTACAAACTGGATAATTATTTTTGTAATATTCACATTATACGGAAATCCAAAATATACGAAAACGTGACACTTGAAAGAATTTACGAAGGCGGATCACTATATAAATAGCTTCAAAAATTTTCGCTGAAAGCCGCTATCCGATTACCTAGGGGCTAGGGGAGTATTTTGAACGCGCCATATCTCAAGTGCCTCAAGATACGAGTTGAAACGATTTTATATATTATGTGTATATACATATTTACTATTTAGACTATAAAAATATCCAAACCCCGTCCACTGCTGAAAGAGGGCCTCCCAGCTAAGCGCAATAAAAAAAAAATGGTACATCTTGTTGAGGCTTACTTACTTTTAAACCTGCAGAGTTTTTTGTTTGTTTGAATGCGTTAATCTTTGAAAATTATATTTCAAATAAAAAAAATATTTCGGTGTTGGACTGTCTATCGAGGTTTGCAAGCTAATTGGAGTTAGGCATTAGTGAAAAATATTGCATCGTTATATCATATACTCGTATCTATGGTACGAAACTAGTGGATAAGAATTATAAAAGATATAAAAAATTCACTTCCTTTGTAATTCATTATAAATTCATGATGCAAACATAACTAGGTTATTATTCCTTACTACTAGAACTTAAATACCTCGCTATTTCCCTAATGCCTATAATTAAAGATTTGCTCACGGCATCTATTCCAGATATCGATTAGCCACTTTCCGTATTCTATTTATGTTTATGTAACGGTAGAATGGAAGATTAGCAAACGGTTTACGTAGATAAGAGATATATGTATCTAGTTTTCCGGTAGTAAATCGAAGATTACGTGACGTTTCGGAAATACACATGTTCATTATTTAATCTATTGAACCTAAAACAAGCTCACTGAGTTTTATTCGCTGTATATACTCAGAACTCGCGAACTCTTAGGTCGCGCCGCGTAGTTCCAGTGGTAATGTAAGCCCACTGAGTTTGTTTCGTCGGGTCTTCTCAGGCAGGACCGCGTTGGATCCGGTGGTAACATTAAATTGCTGCGGGTCGTTTTAGTAATACTCATGATCCAATAAAATATTGATTAATACAAATAATGTATTTCCTTGAATAACATTTTACGAATTAAAATTAGTAGATATAATAAATAAAATGACTACCAAAAAGTAAAGTAATTTAATTTCAATAATAATATAATCAATTATTTTGTAAATACAGATTAAGAACCGTGTACTGTCATACGAGCTATTTAATTGCCTACATGATAAATAAACCAATTTCATTTCACTTCAAATGCCTAAGAACACTGATGACACTTGTAAATTCTAAGAGCGTTCCTAGTATTTCAAATTGAGTTAGAGAAAAGACAGAAAAATAAAGGGGGTGAAATGGATTACAGGGTGTTCATTGCAATCGTGTCATCATCGTTCATCCACTTTCATCTACCTCTTCATGCATTCTCGTCGATTCAGGGTACTTTTGACCTGACCCTTACTGAGGGTATCACCGATTTGGGTAGAGTAGGTTTGGGACATCGACCCCTATTGACTCTTCCATCCACAATTGCCTTGTTCATCTTGTCTGCCTGCCAGTTTGGTTAGTCTCCTTTCATCCATCCTCTGCACGACCAAACCATCGTAACATGCCTTAGTTATTTTTGGATTCTTGTTACTACTTAACCATAACAAAACATTTCGCAAAAAAAACGGCGAAGATTTTTTACAATATATTTACTTGTATTATGTTTGAAGCCACTTAAGCTACCACCTGTCTTCTTTTTCGGTTGCAGTCTGGATATGCCCTGTATACATATGTGAAATGTATGCAAGCATTATTCCATAATCAGCCCCTGATGAGCACTGGAATTTTCTACAAGAGAAAGTTTTATTAAGGTGGCTTAGAACATTAGACTGCCATCCTGGCGTAGTTCGTTTTGGCGGTTAATGTAATTCTATACTAAGTTTATCTGACTTAAAATTACTATTCATTAATAAACATTATATCTTACTATACGTTCTCATATTTTGAGCCACACGCTTCACTTTCTAGCCACAAGTAAAGATTCGATGTGTTCATATCTGGCTTTAAACGTTGAACGCGATACCGCCGTTCAATTTTCTTGCGATCGCTATCTTTTGTAATTTGCGAATGCCGTAGACCGAAATCGCTTCCCGTGTGATAATCGACAGGCGACACAGTACGATGCGTACCCGTTCCATAGATTTATGTCTGGCGAAATATTTTCGAGACGCATGACGCGACCCCGCAGTAGGGTTGAAATTTTAGTTTTATTTTCAAATTTTTGTTATTATTTTCGTGGAGTTTGATCAATAAGTACAACGGTGAGCCTGTTTGAGAACTGTTGGGGAAATGTAACCTCCGTTGTGGTTATTTTTTAAATAGCACTGGAGACTAGAAAAATGTTTTAGTTCTAATTTTAATAGAATATTTTTTTGTTTTCTAGTCTTAGTTACCGTATTTCAATTATACACTCGTGTCAATCAACATATCTTTTATTTTTTCAATTTTTATCAACAAAGCATTTTAAATATTTTTTTATTATTATTACAACTAGAACAAAACACATACAAACTATAAATTATAATCAAGTAGAACCATTCAGCAACCGCAGACGCTTCCTTCCACGAATCCTTAGTGTAAGTGTGTGACTAATGTGCAAGCTACGTCACATAATATGGAAGTAAGGATTTCCGTGCCGGGCATGGACAGGACAGGAATGTGCTTCCCACTAAAATATTGCGATTGAAAAATATGTCTTAAATCTTTTTGGAAGTATATGTATGTCTAAAGCTCGAGAAATATAATGCCCATTCAATTACTTATAACTAATAATTAATCAAAATGTAATAATATATTTCTGATAATTATGAAAGCTATAATATTACAAAATACGAAGTTCTTACATAAATGTATAATTTATTTAGTGAACGTTATGCTTCTCCTAGAATCGTAGAAAAAATAATACCACAACGTACTTTCCCTACCTAGGATGAATAAATTGAAAAAAGTCATTGAAATATATTTTATTTATAAAACATACCTTAAATACGTAACAAAATATAATGTATATGAATACTCCCTTTATACTTATATCCATTAACAATATTTGGTACTTTATTAAAACGTAAGCTCTCGGAGCTAAACTACGTCCAATAGACAGCGCGGCCATTTTCAAACTTTTCTTTTATGTAAGCACCTTCATTCATTCCTAATCCTGTCTATTCTTGGGACCCTCATTTCAGCTGAGTGGAGATATTTTTCATCGACGTATATCATCGGCCAGTATTGTGAAACGGACAATAAGACCTGTCTTTATAACGCTCTCACTGGACATTGTGCGACTGTTTACCTATTATATTGTGTGAAATGACGTAAAGGGCCATCATATTACGTGATTTTTATTACTTTATAATTAAGTTATTATCTGTGGCAGGTAGAATTAAAATAATAAAACCTATACTTATTATATAAAGCTGAAGAGTTTGTTTGTTACCTCTAATCTCAGGAACTACGGGATTACAATCCTCCTTCAATAAATAAAGTTTAAAAAAAACTACGGGATCGAATTGAAACAATTTTTTTGTTTTGGATAGGTCATTTATCGAGGAATGCTATTAGCTATATAGCTATATAACCACGCTATGATATATAGAAGGGACGCAGTAATAAAAATCTAGCAAACACGAGGAAGTTTTATTCGTTTTTCTTGGTCCGATTGGTCGATATTATTGGTTCTAAATTGATAGTTGGAATAATAAAACAACAAACGATGCTCTTGATGGATGGATGATGGACATTTATGGTACCTACTTGCTTCGTGAATTTCTCTAAAAATTGGAGGCGAAGGAAAATAAATAAAAGCGTTGCGTCAATCGTCATGTGTTTGAATAACAGGATTTCAATAAGTTTTACTTGAAAGTTATTTTTCTCTAACTTCAATTATTTAATTTGTTTACTTTAACCATTGCGGTATTTGCGCTTTGAGTGTCATGTACAGTTTACAATAGGTGAGAACTCGCAACGAACCGTAACTGATTATATTAAGATTATAAATTGTATAGAAACCTGGTAATCAGGAACAATGCGTGAGCAAAACTGTGGCTCGATCATGCGTCGACAGCACACGTTAGAGACATAATGAAAAACTTTTTCCATAATTACGACAACCCTATGACGGTTGAGTGAACAATATTCTGCGGCGCTGTAGTTGTACCCGTTCCTTCCCGTTTGTAGTTTATTCTCTCCGCGCACCGCCATTTATCGACAAACAATATTATTTGATATTACTTAACTGCATCGCTCATGTCATTTGTGGCACAGATTGTGTTGTTTCACATTAGCAATATAAAGGCGGAAGGATACGAGATTAATATAATGTTGTGTGGAATAGCGAAGAGGGATTTTCGTCGTTTAAATATTAAGTAATTTTAGCGTGGGGTTGTATTAGGATGTTGTCATTGTGTTTGCATATATTAAATTGATTGCTAAAAATATTTAATGACGAGGTTGGTGTAATTTAGATCAACAATAACGGCAATTATTGCTTTTTTATGTTGTCTCGGTAAGATGTCTGTCCAATACCCTGGTCGGTTGCATTTGCAATGACAATGGTACGTCGTACCCACGTCGTACCTATCGAAATGAAATTAAATGTATTTATTTATTTATTGACCATGTAGGCAATTAAAGAGCTCTCATAACAAGTGAATACACATAGCACTTAATCTCTATTTACAAAATGTTTTCTATACTATCCAATACTTCTGTTTCTGTTTCAGCCCATATACATATTTTTGCAGGTCACGGGCTTCCTCTACAATCAAGAAAACGATTGAGACGGGTTAGGCCGTATAAGCCACCACGATGATCTAGTGCGGGTTGACGGATTTTAAAAACGATAAAAAATCATACAAATCGCTAGGTGGCAACCTATCACGATGTTTTCCTTTAACGTTATAGCGCATTGTGATTGACTATCAATACACATATGAACTCACGACCATCGTAAACAATCCAATACTTAGGTATTGTTATTTTATCACTACATAGTATAAAACAAAGTCACTTTCTCTGTCCCTACGTCCCTTTGTATGCTTAAATCTTTAAAACTACGCAACATATTTTGATGCGGTTTTTTAAATAGATAGAGTGATTCAAGAGGAAGGTTTATATTTATAATACGTACATATTATTGTACAGAAATCTATTTGTACCCGAGCGAAGCTGGGCCGGGCCGCTAGTTTTATAATAAAATGAAATAATTATCCTAACATTTATGCACAATATTTTATTGTTTCCTTGTATAACAATGTACGCACAGTTTTAATGCAGTCCTTATTTACTTGTTATTCTTAAGACGAGACTTGTCGCATTTGAAAAGTTATTCAGTTACTTTAAAGCAAAAGTTGCCGGCTTATTGTTAGCACGCGAATGCTATAATATTTTGCCTGTGTTTGTGTAACTTTTCAAAGAAAGAGTTTCACCTACTGAGTGTATGAAATAAAATGTTATTGTGTTTTGTTGTCGCTACACCGTGTTACAAAATTATTTTTCATTTTTCTTGTATTAGGGTTTGTTTATATGTGTTTTATGATGTGAGAGATTTAAGTTTTCATTAAGTTTACGTTGGCAAAACAAACTCCGTCCGAGTTTAGCCACGTGTATTCTGTATGTCAAATCTTAAGTTTACGATTTAATGGACACTTGATACCTTCGCTCAGCAGTACGCTTCCTGTGACTGGAGAAATAGAAAATTCGTTTTTTATTGCAAATAATGGCTAGAGATGTATGCTATTTTCCTGATGGTAAGTGATACAATCACCCATGGATAGCAGCAAAATCAAACAACACCATGACTTACAAAGCAATGCTTCCATTTCACTGCGCTGAGGTATGATATATTATCTCTCAGTTACTCTGTTGTGTTTTACAGTTACTCTAGCTACAATGTTCAAACCGGAACACAATAGTGCATTTGTACTTCTGTTTGGAGGGAGTGATAGACATGGCGGAGGTACCTACTTAGACGGCCTCTGACATATTAAAGACCTTCCCCCAGTAAAAAAGTATCACCAGTAAAGTGGTCTTAAAAAAATAACAAGTATTGTGAATATACGTAAAAACGTATATGTACACCCATGTACGTCGCACTACTGCACACGGGCGACCTCTATGATTGTGCTACTGTGTTTACAGTGAAAGCACTAGTTAAACTTTTCGAAATAGCTTTGACACGTCAAACTCAATTTACGCAATGGACTATCGTAAAGAAAATACGTGCCGTTGATTTATTCAAGAGTTCGTCTGATGTTGCTACCAATTGTATACTGACGGAAATTCCACATTCAATTTTAATGTTGTCATTTGGATAGGCGAGGAGGTCCACTTTTTGTGTCACATTAATAAGTCTCACCTACCTTTTTATGGTGAGATGTCACGTATTCGGGTCACCTCTTACATTCGTGTAACGTTGATAAATATTATTTAAATTAGAAACGTAGGTAGTGCTTATCCAACCGAAACGTGACCCATTTATAATTCACGTGGATTTAAGACTCACCGGCCGGCATAAGCGAGTTTTAAATTTTTTAAACTGCCTTTTACACTCCGGAATATTAATTAGCGTTCGTTTGAAAATGTTTTTATTTGTTGCCACTGAATGGGAATTGTATCTAATTTCGTTTGAATCATCATCTAGAAGATCATTTTTAGAAATAGTAGAGCCATGGTTTAGTGGGCTGCCGCTACTATCTCGTTGGAAACTTACGTTAAGTATCGACTTGCGTTTCGTTGGATGTGAGAGATTGCCGGAGATCCTATAGCTTTCGGTTCACTCGTTTACGCTGGCTTAGATTCATTGTATACAATAGTAGAAAGCCTGGTACAGTGACGCCACAAAGGTATCCTGTTACTAAGTAAAAATATTCGGTGTCAGACAGGGAGTCATTATTGCGTTAACCAGGGCTGTTTGAAGAGACTTTACAATTATGTGCATTGTAATCAGTATACAAATAAAAAAATAAAATACATTCAACTTTCGCATACATATTTCTGATCCCACACTATCATAAAAGTCTGGTGAAGTGGGAATCAGTAACTATGAGACTAATCTGTCTCAATATACCCATACCAGACAAATATTTGTGGGCTGTACAAACATTCTTCTCGGTGAAAACCCGCGGCCTCTCGATTCACAGCCGGCTTTCAACTCACTGCGCTACGGAGACTGTCAAAGCCACCCACAGGAAGCCCATTCTTAATCAATAGTTTCCCCCTAGAAATTCCATAGCGAACTGTTTGAAGCCGCCTGCAATTAGTTATTTCGTGCAAGCTTTATTGAACGTAGTTTTCTAATAAGACTAAAGCCGTATTGGTTTTTATGTACATTTCTAGCGTGATAAAAGTTTGTGTCGATTTGCAAGAAACTTCGTCACTTTGTTCCATTTAACTTCCCTTAACTGTATCTACGGCACACCAATTGTGTCACAATGGTTTCCGTAAAACAAGTGATAAAATTAAAGACATCTTTTCGTAAGCAATTTAGATACGAAGCACATTATATGATCGTGATTACGGAAAGGGCTATGTTGTAGAATGGATTATACTTTTAAAACACAGTGTATATATGGCGGGGAACTAAGCCTTATGCACGACAGTAAGTAAACGTACATGTTCCTACACCGTGATATCGAAATGTTCGCGCGAGAGTATTTTCCCTCATAGGTACAGCCTTTATTTGCATTGGAGCGAAAATATTTAATCAGGCGTATAATCTTTGCGTTCCCTACGCTTTTGTGGTACGAATGTATACGTTTTTGTCAAGGCTGTACGTTATATAAATTATTTCAATGTTATTATATTTTAGAAACACCGTTTTCAGTACTATACAAATGTATAAGACTCATTCTGTTGATCTTTATGATTTGTGTATGATTTTCGATTTTTAATGTGATTGATTCCATGCGATCCTTTTGACCTAGTTTTTTAAGCGTGGACCATTTCATGAATTACTTTTCACTGTTTTACGTTTTTTGAATATCTAATAGCCTATACAATATATTCAATTGTGAAAATTTAGAGGTATTAACTTATATTGTTTACAGTTTTCAATGCAGAGTATAAAAACGAAATAATTTACCAAATATTGGACTACATGATACTATAACTATAACTTTAGAGGTTGTATAAAATAACTCAATTTAAAGATCAGTTAATAGAGCCGATACTTCATTTAAAATTTAAAGCAATAGGCTCTGTTGAGTGGTCGATACATGTACCTATAAAAAGTACCAAAAACATGGTCCTATAAATAAATATTAGTCTCATAAATTAATCTCCTACAGTACATTGTGGCAAATGGAATATTTCGTATGTGGGTGGAGAATAATCGCTCCAAGTTCCTTTATAATGTGTTAGCAGCCCGCCCACCGCGCACGATAACTAAAAGCAAGAACACAACTTTTCTTAAAAACACTTAGTCAAAGGAAAGTACAAAGCCTGCAACTAACGTACCACAATCTGTGTATTCAACATTACTAAGAGCAAAATTACCTGCTTTGGTTTCAGCACGCTGGTCTCCTTGTTGAAAATATTAAGTTACTTTATTAAATATTTTAATTTATTCTGCCGCATTCCGTCAAGGAACCTCCGTAATGAGCCACGATTTTATTTGTTTCTTTTTTTTACTTTTTGATATTTTGATTCTGCGACGATGTTGGCCAGGTTCTCTTCAACTTGCTAAACTGGGCATTATCTGAAAATATACAAGTGTAACAACTTTACTGCCAAGTTATAAATATGTTAATTGCACTAAATTGTGAATTTTGTCTTATTTTATGATTAATAAATTTAAAATGCTTATGTGTTTAATAAATTAATGCTAAAAAGAAACAATACCTAGTTTACTTTTTTGAGTATTTGGGATGCAATTCTTATTTAACTACTAAGTAATGGTTATATTACAATTTTATGCATTGTAATCAATGATTACGATTTTAGTAAGCATACCCTGTATTGATATATTTTTTGTTTTCAACTTCGGCTCATAATTTACAGCCCTGTTTTTTGAGCCATTCGTGATGACGTTTGGTGACATTAATGCGTCCTAAGATGGCCGAAGCTATTTTGTTTATGGAAAGGAAAGGGAATGGGAAGAGATGAGGACGAGGGGTCCGAAGTAATTGTGAAAAAAAAAAATTGCTGCGTTGGTAAAATATATTACAAAATGTTTAATTTAAAAAGTATTCAAAGAGTAAGTGTCAATACAAGTTTATTGTTTTGTAAAATCTATATTATATGTAATCGGGAAAATTTAAATAATGCTATTCTTGCTGCGATTGATGCAACTGCTTCGGTAGCGTAGTTGTACTACGGCGTCATTATAAAGCTGAGGTCTCGGGTTTAAATCCCGGGTCGGACGAAGTGATAGTGGATTTTTCAATTGATAATGAGCCCAGGGTCAGGAATTTGTGAATAGGATCGCCCCTTATCATATCGTGAGACGGAACATACAAGGCTAGACGTGCTTGTACTGCCAGCACCTCTGCCTACCCCTTCTGGCAAAAAGACGTTAGTTTATGTATGTCTGCGATGAATCCTCAATTTTAACGTGCAAGAAATCTACAGTGAAAGCTCCAGTATAGTTGAAAAAAACACGGATAAAAAATGCCATTTCAGGTCATGTGGGTTTTTCATATACTTACAAACTTGAACTTTATAAAAGAAAATGCTTGGCTGTATAGGTTGAGCTTCTTATGCTTATTTTATTTAAGAAGCGTAGAGTTTCGGCGGGAATGCCGGCGTCGTGGTCTTATCTATTTTTTTTCTTCATTTGCTTTGAGTTTTATGCCTTGTAAAAAGTGGTTGATGTGAAATAAAAATCAACGTTAATTAACTGGAAGCCTCGTAGCCAAATGCTCTTGGAATTTAATTAATCGGAGAAGATGGAAGGGAGTTAAAAGTTGACGACTGTAAACGATTTGATAGAATCGGCACAAAATAATACTGTGCGAATACAATGCTGAGGTCTCGGGTTTGAATCCCTGGTCGGGAAAAGTGATATTGATTTTTAATTATCGGCGCAAAATTAGGAATTTGTGCCCGATATGGGGATAGGATCACATCATAGGATAAAACGCACAAGTCGAAACGTGGGTGTTCTGGTAACACCTATGCCCACCCCTTCTGGGAAAAAGGTGTGATGTTAATGTAATATATTAGTAATTTCTAATAAAATGAAGCATAACAATGAACTCGACCTCGTTCTTTCAGTTTAAATACACATTACTTGTAATACATATTACTTCATATTCCACATAGAGAATAGGATTGTGGCTCGCCACATTAGAAATCCTCGTATGATAAATTCAGAAAACACCCCGCGCGTTATAGAGCCGTCGACATCCATTAGTTGGTGCTAAATGCCTGGGGAGTAAGTACCACGTTATATAATAATCAGAGTTTTTCAGCCCCATAAAAACTCAAGCGTGCCTAATATATTATGCGCTATTCGGTTTCAATCTATCGATTTTAACTCAGACGTTGTTAGAAAGCGGGACTTTTGCGATTTTCCACACCATTAGTGATGTGACAAACGGCGGTTTGTACTCGCGATGTCGTTTACGTCCATTACGAGATTTCAAAGATTGAACAATCTTATTTGTTCTTTCGCCTTCCATTTTATATTACACTTATTTTGCCATCGAGAGTGACATGCAAAAATGTATTACCAAGAAAGTTTCTGTAAAAGAATCTAATAAATATTTTACACAAGTGCTCCGTCTACCTACTTTTGTGTTAAGTAAACTTAGCTCTTTGGTATTTTGCGTAAGCGAATTATGTCAAAGCATATAAAATGTACTTAACACGATATTCTAGTAAAAGCCGTCGTAAACATTGATAATTTTATTTTACTCGCCGCGCTTGTAATGAATATGCAAATGGACTGGGCTTATATACGCGAGATGCGTTGATGCGTTGTTTGGTGGAGCTTAGATTGAAATATGCGGTGTACTCGTATAACTTATAAGCGCATTCCGCGATGTAAATGATGGTGACGTAGTGGCAGTTGCAGTAAATGTGCCTGTATAATTTTCTCATAGTGGGGAACATGAAAGCCACCTAAGGGGCTCGGAGACCGGGGCCGGAAGGACGCTCCGTGCCGTAGCCCGCTACCGGAGCCCGCGCGCCGCGCCATCGTCACTTCCGCCGCACTGGGGGGAATTATTTTAACGCCAGTAAGAGCTTATACCTCACAGTGGCTCCCACTCAGCAATTACATTAAGGGCCTTTGATGCAAAGCTTTTTATTGCAACATGTGTGAAACTGTAAGTTCAATACTCTTTTATGTGCACGCCGCGCGAGCGTTAATATAACGAATGAAGTAACCCGGCGCGCTGTATCAACTCACGATAAATGATATCTCTTTTAAATGTACGCTGCTGCGACTGCTTTTGCATTCCCTATTGATGGTTTCTAAAAATATTTAATAAATAAACATGTGAGAATATTCACGTGTTTTCAAAAAGACCAATATTGCGAAGAGCTAAATAAACAAGTTGAAATATTTATAAAAAATACATTTTTTTTGTAAAAATAAACATTTTATTTAAAGTACAAGCGTAAATATATACAGTACTTTGTCATTATGGCCGTTGTTGCGTAGAAAGTAATATTAAACTAATTCTGAGGTTTTTATGTCTTTCTTTTTGCAATTAGGTTAATTATCTGTCCTAGATTTAGTAAAAAGCTTTTGACTATAACAAATATATCTTTTACATTGCATATGTAGTCAATAACGATGGAACTAGCATGTCCACTGGACAAAGAGTTCCTAAATAAACAAAGAGAAATAAAAATAGTAGGCAATAATAAAGATAGAAGTTAATCGCAAGCTACGCAATGCATTCGATCCCAGTAGTTGCTAAAGTAAGACAGCGTTGTCTTTATTCAAACTTAGCTTATAGATTGCTGTCAGCTGGGAACAATCGCTGCAGACGACTTAACAAGATTTCCCGGGAAGCGGTAATGCCAATATTTGAATTAAATAAGTGTTATTTGTTTTTAAATAAAATATAGAAATAAATATAATAAAATATCTATACATTTTTTATAATAGTGATTTTATATCATAAAATACCAAACTATGTAATTATTTGTCTTATTCTGTTCTTTATTAGTACCTATCACTCTTTCTGTCCTTATGTATGATTAGCGAAGCCTCAACAATTCGTATCCCGATTTTTTTATTTTCCTTCTCTTCAAAGCCAAAAAAATATCTTCGATGTTTCTTACATTGTTAGTCTTATAGGCGGTAGAAATTGTTTATCATACGATAAACAGCTGATACTAAGCAATAAGATGGTTAAATACAAGGGTACATTAGAAGCAGACAAAATACCTTAAAAGTAATAAATAACTTCCCTAAACTATGACTAGTTTAGCAACAAAACCCTTGACAAATAAACACACAACACGCGCGATTAAATAGCCACTGTTTATAAATGTGTTAAAAGATTTATCTTCGGGTAGTAAATGCTTATAGCTTACACAAGAAATAGAGACAAACGCAGTCGTATTTTATCCGTGTGAGGAGATAGCATCACGTAGATGTTACGGCGTCACTCCCTAAACGGTTGCCTAGCATAGTAGGCTGGCAATAAATAAAAAAAGCGATTTAGGAAATCCCGACATGACTCCCCGGATTTATACAGAGTGTTCTCTGACGGAAAGTTTTCCTTGAGGTCATCAAAATTCTCCCCTCGTGCGGACGATTGAATGTTATGAGCCGCGAGTCGCTCTCCACTTCTGAGTTATGGCTTGTTGCCTCCTAACATGCTTACCGTACTGATTTAATTCAATCATTAACTTACCAATGCATTAAAGCGCTGAAAGTTAACAAGCACAAATTAATGATACTTGAATATTTTAAACATACGGTGTTCACTTCATGTGATGTGGTATAATTGTGTGACCCGGTGAGAGATAATCTTACGTCGATAGATACATTATCTGGACCGCATCATACTAACCGATGTTCTGTAATCACTCTGCCATGTTAATATATAAAATATTTTTTTGACAGTATTTTACCAAAACTTCATCCTGTTTTTACCTAAAATAATTGAACATGATTAATCGAAGCCTTCTTTACGGTCAGTGTATGACCTACTCCAGTCCAGTGACAAACTGGCTTCCCTTGTCATTTTCATTCAATTGTTCCTTTAATTTTAATTAGGTCATCCTCCATCAAGAGAGGTGCGCGTGACATTCATTATTATGTTAAAATATGAAAATTGTGGACTCTTTCGGGAAGGCCGGAGTTCAACAGAGGCCTTACTGTTGAGGGACTTGACGATCATTAAGAAATTCCTGGTTATTTTGACATACCTATCTATGACACTAGTGTAATGTGGGTTTTTATCAAAGTTGACAGCGATTATGTTTGTCAAAGTTTCCAGGCCTTCGGACAGAATGTCAAATTTTACTTCGGATTCTCCATATTTAGCAATGATGTTCTGAACAACAAAATCATGTGAGTAATAACAGCACATGATAAACTGGAAGCAATGAAAGCAAAGGTAATGCGGTCACTTTTGACAAAAACAACCAATTGCTATAATATTACAAGAAGAATCGTTGATTGAAAATTCTACGACCGTCTAATACATTTCGATACATGTAAGTGAGGCTTAAGAAAACTTGTTTGTTTGGAGCAATCAATTTTGTGATGTTCAAATGTAGTATCCACGGCACGTATTCTATTATATCTTGGCTTACGAATACGATGCGATATCGTTTTCGCTGGCGGTAAATTTTGTGTATCAACTCCACTCCCTTCTTATTGTGAAGAATCTTTGGCGTGTATGTTAAGTTCAATGTTTGTTTAGTCGTTTGAATGGGGGCTGTTGATGCGGGCTGTTCAAGGACACAATACTTGGCGCTAAAATTCTAAGATGTTTAAGATTTTCTAGTGAACATTGTACGTGTTATCGTATTATAGTTAAATCAATTTAATCAAGATAAGGCAATAGTCACACAATAAATATATTACTTGTTTTTTTTTTTATTTCAACTCCATTGCTACAATTACTGGCCTGTATTATTTTAAATATATATAAATAAATTCCGAGATTCAGCAGCCTCTTGCCAAATAAATTCAATTAAAACTAAACAATAAAATTAGAAATTCATTGAATTCATCAAGACAGTGGCCGACGTCGCGTTCATATTAGCACACACAAGTTGTTTCGCGATATGAGTGTGGGGTCATTTACAAATGCGGCTCATATCGCGTGATTTGGTTTGCTAACCAGAGTGAGACATGAGCGGCTGTCAGCCCGCCCTGAATGTATGGATCTCTCGTTATACTCGACAGCGATAAGGCCGATTTATACAACTTGCTGCAAGAACATTAACTCGCGATATCACTCGCTGTACCAGCGTTCACTTTCGGAGCTTTATGTGAAACACTTGTTCGAATGTTTGCTATAAAAATTATCGAGTTTTATGCCCCGTGTTTCAGACTATGATTTTCAGATAATTAGACGTAAGGATCTAGTTGGTATATATAATTTATAGAAACTTTAAAATATAACCACGAACGCTGAGTGTTTAGTAAATAGAACATTCATTCATTTTTAATAATATCAAACCTGAAAATTATTATTTAAAAGTACTACAACGTGCTGTATAGCGCCTTTTTACATAAACCAATAAGATAAACTCTCGTTACTTGGATATAGAAAATATTCTTCAAGGAGTAGGTAACGTGAATATGTGAATTCCTTACTCCTCCTACGGGAACACCACATTTTCGCGGGATAAAAATAGCCTATGAATTTCTTGAGGGTATTAGGTAACTCTACCTTAAATTTCATTAAAATTTACCCAACCGCTTCCCCGGGAAGACTCCTAGATCATCCTAAGGGAATACTTAATATTTCGGGATATAAAGTGGACTGTGTGTTAATCCAGGGTATGTGCTACGTTCATAACAAATGCCATCGAAATTGGTTCAGCCGTTTGGCCGTAAAGAAGTAACAAACGCACAAACATTTCCCTTTATAATATTACTAGGATAGGATAGTAGGATTCTCTATTATAATATTTAGTGTCAGTATTGATTACAACATTCGTAATAGTTACGCGTGCGAGCAATTACTATAAATTATCTGTCAGATCTAAATTAATAAACGTTTGACCAATAATTCAAATGTAATTTAACGCCACACGACGAATTGTAATTACCCCAATTATACATTGTTTGAACAAAACAAAACAAGTGAACTACGCGGGTGTAATCTACTTGAATTGTTTTGCCAATAACCTGTAATCTATACAGTTTTAAACGGTTATTATTGCTCCATAAACTGTTTGAAGCTAGTAACAATATAAGCTTTATTGTTGCTTTTTATTTAAAATAAAATGCGATTTGAAATTTTATTGTGTTATTCACGTTGAATAAAATTAAATAAAGAGTAACCCTAGAGATATAAATATATTTGAGAATTCTTCGCTTTAAAATATTCAGATATTTTATAATCTTACCGAGGCTTTAAAAATAAGGAAAATGCGGCCGCCAACCATCTATGTGCCTAGCTAATCACAGCGGCACCGTAATTGAACTTTATTTGCCCATTTAAAATTCATAATTATTCGTTACTCTCAATTCCCACTTCAATTCGGTGCTTTCGAATAATCTAATTTTCGTTTGTGGCAGCTTTGTTAGCTTAAAGTTTTTGGGGAAACAAAAACATTCACGAACGGCCGTGTATATTTGCTGTGAGCTGTTTCCATACCTACTACCATTTACATATTGTTGAGTAATTATTATAGAACAATGTGGTTATTTGGTGACTTTTGTCATAATTCAACGATGATGAAAATCTTTTGAGATTCGTTACATATCTTTCTTTCGATGATTTCTAGTTACCATGTATTGCAGACTAAAATATCATATTTTTTTTATCCTAATTGACAAAACTTTTGGATTTGATACTACTAGTCGTAGTGATTGAAAAGTTTTAAGGCTGTAATATTATTTGTATTTTTTATTTTAAATGCAATATATACAAATCTTAACATAAATCTAATTATAGCACTAATCCTATTATTATATTTGTTACATGCAGTATTCAATCATAAATTTAAAATTTAGATTTTTTAATTTGTCGCCATTACGTATGCAAATCTAATTCTCATAGCTGGCGGGTTATTTAATTGTACAGTGTGCGCACATTCTGTTCTAATATTATTAGTTTACAAATGTTAAATTGCAATTTTACGTATAGGAACTGTGTCTAGTTAGGTTTTGGGTTCGTTTCCCGGTTGGGAAATTAGTCTGCACCCAATTCATCTTGTATTGTAAATGCGCTTTGCAAACTGGCGACAACTCTGCCTACCCTCTTAGGGATGAGCTAAATAAGGAATGAAAGGTAAGTAAGAAAACCATATAATAAGTATCAATTTGCTTATATTTAATATCATAGACAACAGGTAGATATTCTGTTATGTGCCATACTTCAAGAGATTTTCCTTTGAAAATACATTGAATCGCAACAGAAGACATGTTATCCTATGTTATTACGGAACACAATCCGCTTGTATTCCTTTGTATTTGTAGTGAAACAAAGATGGAAAGAGCTATGGCTTCGACTTGGCTCGTCTATGACCACTAGTACACGTTCCTGCAAAAGTACAACACAGTGAAATGTAAAATAGACTGCATGTTGCCGCTGTACGCCTCTCCCTGGGAAGGTTTTGTATGAACTGTTCACCCGTTTCACTATGATCGAACATAAAAGAAAAATGCATGTTTTCCGCCACACATTGGTTCGTTAGTTCACATATCTTTCCGCAAAAATGTTCGCTTTTTTACCTTTTACGCAATACACGTTTTGGCGAGCCGTAATGAGTTTTTTGTTGTGCGTTTTCATGCATAATGAACATTGATAGAGTAGTACGTTGTGGAAATGTTGTGCAGTTTTTTAAGAAGTTATCTCGGGAGGTAATGAAACGAAGTTGCTGTGTGATTAATTTTTGATGTTGACATTTTAATATGATGAACACGGAAATGCTTCTAGAACTTAGAACTAGTTTCTCCATCGTCAGTGTTTGCTTCGAGATGAAAGTTAACGCACGTCTAATGAAGTTTGCGGTGGGGTTTTCTTACAATTGTACCGGCGCCCCGGGTGATAGCACACTGTGTAAGCATCTTAAATAGTGATTATTTAATCAGTGAATTCTGTTTGTATACTGCAATTTACACATATATACAACACATTTGACCAAAATCTATCTATCTTTTTTTGGTGGATTTTTTTCTTATAGTCGATCTCCATATCAACAAACTGAGTGATCTAGTGGAAGATTAAATTTACAGCAAATTCGACCACAACGCATTCGGGTGCGGTAATACGTATATATGTTATGGGCCAAGTGATTAATGCGGGCAGTATTCATAATGCTCGGGCATTATGAATATGGCTACATGATGATCGGGCAATGTGATTAATAGGTGATTTTTTACGTGGTGCGCTGCCGCATTGTCGCATCTGCGATAGATCTATAAATTAGAAAGGTTGATCTGCTAATGTTTAGTTGTTTTTTAACGTCCGAAACATTATCTTCAGAAGAAAATTAGTGTGTCCACTTTATGGATCAGTTAGGTCGACTGTGCCCCAAAACCGACTCGGAACACCCCGACTTCACGTAGTCTTTTGGTTACCGACCCTAGAGTGTATATAAAATGCCGGAGACGATGCATAAGCTAATTTGTATTGACAACAAGTGTTTCAAGGGTTAGGTTGCTATAATAGATATTTCTCAGGAATGGTGCGTTACCTTTTCATGGGAGTGTTACCAGGGGAGGCGCGACACTCCCTCTCCCCCTCCACTCCTCCCAACCCACCCCTTCGTGCTGCTCTATTCTAAATTCTACCACTTCGGCTCATTGTTTTGATTTTAATTTGCTTTACATCACTCTGCCCAATAGGTACTTTGCATTATTCATAATGCCCGGGCATTATGAATAATGCTCGATTAATCACTTGGCCCATAACATATACATAACATAGCTTTTCTTAAGACTGGATATATCAGATTTTTGTTTTACTAACGGCAACACGATAATTAATTATTCCCGAATCCTTCTTATATAAAATGGATCAATAATGTAATATTACAGGTCGTGGATCTAATAAATAACATAATAAATAGAGCAAACTCACAGCGGTTACGTGATAAAGCGATAGGCGACCGCCTGCCGACTGATATCGTATTTTTAGCTTTTACGGGAATTTAATAAAACGATACAAAATAACTCCACTCAATAAACGCACAATATGAATATTTTCTCTCATTGTGCACGGTCCTTAGATTGTTTATTAATTTAGTTTCTAATGGTTTTATGTTAATTAAATACTTTAGCAAACAATAACGAGTTAAATATCAAATTGTCTAGATGCTTACTACATTTAATGCTCCAATCTGATTATTTCAAACAAGTTTTTGTGACAATGAAACAAAAACCCTTGTATGGACATAATAGTCGCTGTGTTGATATTTGATTTAATAACTACAAAGTACAAATAAAATATATAAATAGATCTAGGCAAAAATCGCTTTAACTCCATATTATATTTGTCCTAATATATACATGAAAATGCTTAACATTCTTAATATTTCCACATGCTATTGTCTCGTGTTCTCAAACCACAATGTTTACAAAATTATACATTCAAATATACATTTCAATTAGCATATTTACCAGCTCAATTACAGCTGAAGTAGCGAAATTGTTGCTTCTACGAGAGTCGAGTGTATAAACCACAGGATATATTAAATATCTACGTACAATTAAGTACTAGGTCTCCGGAGATTTCAGTAAGCCCTTTTTATAGCTGGGCAAAGACTCACTCTATATATTTAGCCACGCTTCCGCCGCAGTAATTTGTGAAATTCGAGCTAAGGGACTGTTTGCCTAGTCGTGTTGGCGAAATAGCCGGCACAATTCTATGTTATTATTTTTGTTGCTGTTCAAAGAATGTCCCTGTTAGCAAAGACTTTGCTTTGGCAATTTCTTTGGCTTCGTTTTAAGTGGATATTGGCCACGAGGCTCTTTTTGTTTCGAACGTTTATTAGTCCCCTACAATTCACCTCCTCATACCATAGGTATTTATTCTATTCTTTTATAAAAATATGGTAGATATATTTACTTTAAAAATAGAAATATTTTTAAAGGATGACTTCATAAATTTATAATATAAACATTTCAAAGGTTTGTAAAAAAACTCGACAATCTTTGAAACTATTTACTGTTCACTTTAATTTATTGCTATTCTGAAATTAAAACGTAATTCTAACCTATAATACAAATCATCTGATTGTTTTTGTAAATATACGAATATATACTTTTCTATAAAATACGTTTCAGTTGAGTCCATCAGCGCCAGGAAGAGTCGAAAACTTCCTCCCAAAACGGAAATGAATGAAAGTGTCGCCGCCGGTCGTCACGTGCCATACCCGTCTACCTATCGTTGTTCGTACAATTTACTCCACGGCTTTTGCCTAACATTAATAACCATTCTATATTTAAAGTATAATATATTTAAAAAAATAGTACAAAAATAGATCTTATTTATGTTTTCATTTGAGTCTCAGTCCCAAGTATTTTCCACGAAAAGCAAATAAATGTAGAAATATATCTCAGGATTTTTAAACAAACTCTTGTTTACCAAACATCTTTAAGGAATAAAAACATAAGGAATTATAATTTATTCAACCAGTAACTAATAAAAGATAGAAATAAAATTAATCTTTAAAAAATCTAAAATACCTAAACATGCCAATTGTTTCCTTGTAGTCATTGCAAACAATACGGCCATAAGTATCTTCTTATCCATCTTATAATAATAATAATTAAATAACTAACTTAAACTAATTACTGACTAAGGTTGCAGGAAGTCGCTGGATGCAGGCCGCTTCCAACAGGTCATTGTGGAGATCCTTGGGGGAGACCTATGTTCAGCAGTGGACTTCCTGTGGCTGATATGATGATGATGATGATGAACTAACTTAAATAACATTACGCTAACTACCCAGGTAAAACCGCGGGGCGCAGCTATACGCCAATTAATATTCGGCATTGATCTCAAATAATATTCGGCATACGTAGTTAGATGTTAGGTATTTTTGACGTGAGAAAAATCTGCCGGTATCCACCGGCTAGAAGCGCCCTGATTTTTTTTGTTGACCGCCCAAACCGCAACATCTTTACTGGTCCTCCTGGTCAGGCAATCTTACTGCCCGATTCTTTTTATTTTTAATGGATTTCAATCCGCGACCACTATCTCGGCAGCCGCGTAAAATGCGTAAATGTGCATTAAGCACTATGAATGTAAATGCACTATTGTGTTCCGGTTAGGAAAAATACAGCCAGACTAACTACTGGAAATATTGAAAATTATCATCTTATGTCTCAAGATGGCGAGCGCATTGGAAAGCTAAGCATTGCTTTGTAGTTCATGGTGTTGTTTGGCTTTGTTAATGTTTATGTAGTCATATCGCTTATCATCAGGTGAAAGGCATAATTTTCCCGCCATTCATTGCAATAAAAAAAAAAGATTATATTTATTTTGTGTATACGGGCGTAAGACCATGTTGTCACAGATTTAATCGTGGATTTGATCTACCTGTCATCTATTATCTTTCTAATTTCTCTCTATTATGCCATCGCAAAGAGTATTGACGGGTGTTAAATATTAAAACAATAATAATTCAAATAACGTCTATGCGTTTATACAAAGGTCACGTGGAGGCGTTGAGTGAAAGCGAAAAAGAATCACCAAGTTCAAATATTTTGATATGACCTGTTCATCAGCGGGACCGTTCAATTTGAAAGGAATGTCAATATTGTAGTTAGAATGAACGGTATAAAAAGCCTCTACTAGACTTTTAATAGGGAAATTTAATACTAAGTAATGTTTATGTACGCATAAACGGCCCACGTTACCAATTGACCGTGATAAAACGACAAAATAAAAGTCAAATAAATGCTTTCGATTGTCGAAGGCCGAGAAAAAAAAACAGCTTAAAATTCCACATTGAGAAGTTTTCAGAGCGTGACTAATAGGTGCACGTCATGGAACAGAAGACTTGAAAGTAGGAAAAAATACGCAGCAGCTGTTTCAATGAAAAATAACGTGTCATTAATCATAACGATGAAAGGAAAGAGCGACAAGGCTGCGCGACAAATACCTTCCTGTAGAGACGCGGCCCCGTGTTTACACTTACGCGTCTCGCTGGCTACCGCTCAAATGATATCTCACTGGAGTGGAAACACCGTTTACTACTATTGTGTTCGCGAACAATACATTCAGAAAAACAATACATACAGTTCGGATATCGTAAACAATTGAATCAACATCTTACTCGTGAGCCGTGCAGGGACGCCTATTTTTAAGAGAACCCTACGTAGAGTACTTTATTATAATATATGACGTACACTAAGTATAATTGTTAGGTATTTCAGTATATTTGTCTCAGAATAATTCTATAAACGGTGGCGATAATACGGGGACTAGCAGACTGAAGCCCCTAATAGGAGTTTCAGCGAAGAGCTCTGGGACTATGTATGTGTGTAATTTTATTTACACTACTTATGGGACAAGTTTAATATTTGAATATTCTGAGTATTATTTTATAAAGTGATGATAAAGGAATGTGCGAGAATATTTAGTCACACCTTATTATGAACGCGTAATTTTAAACACGTTGCAATTTTGTTGTTATTAAATAAAATAGCGCATTCATGTGAGATATTGTGCGTCAAATTTTATGTAATTTAAACCACTTTATTATGTTTTGGTCGTCAATTTATGGGCAGTACCTGGAAATTTATAGAATGCCATGAATAAATAAGATAGAATAAGAAATTTTGTTAATTAATCATGATATTGCCAGGTAAATTCACTTGTTTTACCATTTGCAATGAATAATGCCTACGTACTCGTAGCGCATGAAATATTATACAATATGTTCATCATATCATCTTTTTGGGTACTATTTATAATGCCAACGTATTGTAAAGATCCTTTGTAGGGTCATCCCAGCACAATTAACGGAAATAAATGGAAACGGCGCGGATATACAGATGTCCCTAATAAAGTATTATTTAATAAAAGCTTCCCCTTTCGACGACCTAAATGGAGATTCATTAATGTTGACATCTTTTTGGGAAAATACTTTAGGTGGATGGTATTATTTGTTATCTTTTATGACGTCATAATTAATTCTAATAAGTAATTTCTATAAGGCGCTACGATGTTCCTGTATTATGAGAGTATTTGCGCTCAGTTCAACACCCTCTTCTGGCTTTGCTAAATGGATTTATTTGGAATATTGATAAGCCTAGTGTCATAATGGTTCAACCTTTCAACGCATTTCTGAAGTGGTTTAACGAAAATACGTCAACGTGTTCTACCTACCAAGGGCTTCGAGATTTTCGTCACTATTGTTAACTGGCGCAGTAAAGTCACTGCACTGCACCTGGTGGTTAGCGTAACGCGTGTCGTCCAGACAGAGTATCGAATGGAATCAGAAGGTGTTTCCATGCCATTCAACACAATTATGCCGGCCTGTAGAAATACTTCTTCACGCTACGGCGGAACGATCCAAGATTTATAGGAAGGAGGGAATACTTGCCTAGGGAATTCCATTCCATAGCTGAACGATGCGGCACAAGAAATAGCGAATCTTTTGGTTTTAACTATCAAGCTATGGCTTTGAATGCCAGCACGCGTGGTTCTGTTAAGAAAAGGAGAACATGGGATGAAATTGACAATGCTTCAGAGTATTCGCTATGATATAGACGGTAGAAGAAACATAGAGAGGCAACAACACTGCGCATCTGTAGCGACTCTAATTTACTCGTAAAGTCTGCATCACAATGCGGATGGCCCGCCGCAATCCATCCAAGGCATCGAGCAGGTACTGGGCGGATCCGTCCCAGAGGTGCAAACAATTTCATACACGGCTGGACCTGCTTCCTACTAAAGTTTCTCTCTAGACTCAAGTCTTTGGTCCTTTACAGACTTTATAACAAATAATGTTATTATAATTAAATAATATTTAACAAAATAGTATTTAAATAAGACGATAAACTCTGTATCAAATGTAACAGAAAATCTACTTAGGTTGCAAAGATAAAAAGAACAGTTATTTATTTACAAGGTATAAAAAATCTTTTCTAGGACGAGATCGCGGCAAACAAATGTCAACCGCTTACAAGTAACGTGAATGTGCTCACGACAAATGGTTGTCGTGAATCCTGCTCACTGTTTATAAATAAACTCTATTTAAACCTTCGCAGACATTCACTGTCTAGTCCACACGAGGAAAAATCCTAAGTAAAAAGCTATGTATTTAATAGGCGGTGAATTTCAAAACTACGCCACAAAAATAGCAACTTCAGTTATAATTTCAAACTAATCCGACTTGGAATCGATGTGTAGTGACAGCAGTTCTCGACAAACTTCCTAACTAAATAACAAATTTTACTGCTTATAAGGCATTCGAGTTGGGCGATACATCAAATATTCTGTTGCGAGTTATTGCTCTTCGCTACCTGCTTCGTTAATATTAGTGTAAGTTGGAAACCGTTTATCCTAAACAACCCAATGGCTATCCTGCGTAAAAGTTATTAATTTATACATTTTATGGTTGTATTATTTAACTGTCGTAAAAATATACAATGCGTAAGATTCCAAAGTTTCGGAATGGAATATAGGTAGTCCATATTCGCTGTAATTGTGTTTTGTTGTTGTAACTGGTTATAATAATCGCTTAGAATCGTTAAGAAAATAAAGGAGATATGTTGCTCGCTTATTTGACATTGGATTGCAATGGGTGTCTTGTCTACTCGTATATGTGTATGACGAGGCTATCTTGCATCTCGCTTTAATATACGAATTAAACTATTAAATCTCTTTCATATTACTGTTGTTCTATGTTTATCTATGTTTTATACTACATCTATGGATCAAATAGTGAATGGGATGGGATAACGATGACGCGTCACTTAAGCAGACCTTTACAACTATGGGATTATAAGTTTGTATCGGGCCTCATAAAATAGCTGGAGAAAGAGGCGAAGTGCAAGTGTACAGATAGTTTAGATCATTTTAATCGCTGGCCTGAAATGGTGCCAAGTGTTTACCAAACTGGTGGTTGTCTCATGTTGTCCACATTTTTTTCATGTCGTGCATGGATTTGCCTTCTGAAAGTCAAGGAAATTTGTACAGCACTCTATTAAATATCTATGTTTATAGTGCTATAGTTGTTCAAACGTATTTCGAAGTATAGGCTTAAGAAATTATTCCAAGAAACTTATTTATGAACGCCGGCTTTGTAGACCACTTATGCTGGCTTCATAGTGAGAGGCAGAAGATATGAACTTTTCAATCTACGTAATTTTCTACATTTTCTCCCAAGCTTTGTTTCAACCGCTGCCAAAATCAACTCGGTAACTCATTAGTATATACTTACCCTGATTCATGCGTTTGTTAATACGAACTCGAGTCTTTCATTTCTTCACTCGCCCGCCATCATGAATTAGTAATGAAACCGTACCACACACCGTCCGTAATAAATTTCACCTGTAAAAGCATATATCTTAAATATGTACATTAATTTTGTGACGTGTTGACGTGGAAGTAACTACTAATCCTTTAAATGAAAACGCATGTAATCATCGTTACAAAATGTTAATAAAACGTAGCGCGGGGTGAATAGCCATGAAAGTTAATATGGGGCGAATGTAAATTACGTAAGTATCAGACGGGGTGGTTTCAAACGAATAACCTTCATATCACATCACACAGGAACGTACAAGATGCGAAATATCTCATTCGTGCCGATGTTTAACATATAAATTGCTATCAATTTTTTTAGATTTATATTTGCGTCTCTGTTCGGCGGAGATAAGGCGCAGAAGCCCGCCGGAGCGCTCTGCTGTGCTTTTATTGCCTAAATGCCGACTGATATCCGACAGAATGATAAAAATGATTATTCAAAACGTTTCTAATATTAAAATATGATTAAGGCGACGTTTCTATTACCACTGAAAATATCAGGCAATATTCAGTATTTTATAAATATCTCTAGGCAAATAGTTGGGTGCTACAGCAATGAGCAAATTAATATGTTTTTGTCGGTAAATATTTCTTTGTAAGATATTCTCGTAGGGGCAGTAAGGAATATAGCTGTTTTGTAATGTGCAACCGTGAAGTATTCTTAAATCTGTTCAAGCTTTTAGTGCGATATAGGTATTGCAAGAAAATAATTGTTAAACCATAAATTCGATTACCACTCTTTTCTTGCAATCTTTTAAACGGGTACAATCAACGATAAAAATGTAACATCACTCAAAGAAAACATTCAGAATTCTAATTACTAAATGGAAAGATAAATCAATAAAATTACAATTATTATATTTTTTTCCCTTTATCATTTACTTATGACTTTATTATTAATGTGATATTTTTGGCAAGCACGCCCGGCTAATTTTTACAAGGTATGTACTATAATGTGCGCTGCTAAGTTTGTTCTAAAAATAAATACAGAAGAAAATCCAAAAAACGCTGAAATTAATCATATGTCCACCAAGATACGTATATTATTAATAACACAATGGTTTTGGAGCATACTGTAGCTCTAAAGATGTCAACTTTATGGTACATGGGATAACTACTTACTATCAAGTCAAAAGACCAAAATAATACAAGAATGAACACAAAGAATGCTGCAGGAAAATCTTGCCTATTATAAAACAAGATTAGTGTTGCATGAAATACTTACTGGTAGTAGGTCTCTCATATGTGACAGTCCGTCAGGGTAGGTACCACCGTAATATCTATTTCTCCCGCCAAACAGTAGTATAAATGCACTGTTGTGTTCCGGTTTGAAGGACATTGTAGCCAGAGTAACTACTGGACATATTGAGACTTAACATCTTATGTCTCAGGATGGCAAGCGCAGTGGAATGCCAAGCATTGCTTTGTAATTCAAGGTGTTGTTGGATTTTGCTACTGTTCATGAGCGGTTGTATCGCCTACCATCAGGAGAACGGCATGATCAACCTGCCATTCATTGCAATAAAATAAAATTAAAAAATTGTGAACCGAGGTGCAAGGTCACATCGAGGTTAAACCTGCTTCGAAACTAAGGGACATCATAAATAAAAACGAAATGTGTTTTGTTATAGAGCAATAACAACGAAATGCAATTTTATATTTTTTTTACTGGAAACTTATATCATGTTGTCTCGAGACTGGCTAAAAACTGATTTCATGGTGACAAAATGGTAAAGATTGTTATCTATATCAGTGATAATGTCTGTGATAATAAAAAAAAAAAATTTCTTCATCTATTTTATAATATGATGTAACCGACTGTTTCATTTCATTAGTCTGCATAGTTTGAAAATATTAAATAAATAATAAATAAAAATATGTGAATTATGTACACAATTTTAATGTTTTCATATTCAAGATTCAAAAGTCTTCGTTGAGACTAAAATTAAATAAAAATGTAACAAAATCGAGGATTGAGGCTGGAGAATGGAGGCGCCGGGTATCGATCCCGGTACCTCTCGCATGCTAAGCGAGCGCTCTACCATCTGAGCTACGCCCCCGGTGGAAAGCATAAACGTAATTGTTGATAGCTTACACTTGCCATCATGTGTGTAATACACACAATTCAATATTACCATTTTATTTATACACTAGTGGCCGGCCCAGCTTTGCCCGGGTCCAGATACTATTTGACTCCAGTCCATATAACTGTATTTTATTTAGGTTTTTTATAGACATCCCTGTTTAATTTAAAACAACTACCATATTTTTTTTGTTAATTTTCGACTTAACTTAGAGCGTCGCGTCGGTCATGTAGTGTGGTTTTTTTTTTTTTTTATTGCTATGAATGGCAAGACGAGCATGCCGTTCGCCTGATGGTAAGCGATACGACCACTCATGAACAGTAGCAAAACCAAACAACACCTTGAATTACAAAGCAATGCTTGGCATTCCACTGCGCTCGCCATCCTGAGACATAAGGTGTTAAGTCTCAATATGTCCAGTAGCCACTCTGGCTACAATGCCCTCCAACCCGAAACACAACAGTGCGTTTACACTGCTGTTTGACGGGAGAAATAGACACTGCGGTGGTACCCACCCAGATGGCCTCTCACATATGAGAGACCTACCACCAGTTTACTGTTTGTGTACTGTTAAAAATTGCTCACTTAGCTTCATTTTGTTTAGACGTAATCTTTTACTTTTATATAACAGTGTAACAATTCTCGTGAACCAATGAAAATATATTAAATACATATTATATCGCGTATTATTTTTTTTTTTTATTTCAACGTGAATATCTTCATTTATACTGCCTATTCCGTTCCATTTCGTTCTGTCTCATCACATCCTGTACCATTATTCAAGGTATGTCATCTTGCTCCGTGCTATTCTTTTAAATTTAAATAAAAGCAAATATTTGATTTCCTTGCTTATCGGAAAGGAGCACCATATTTCAGGGTAAAAGTAGCTTATAAGTTAATGTGTGTGTGTGTGTGTGTGTGTGTCAGCTAGATCTTTACTAAATTTCATTAAAATACATTTAGTAGTTTTAAAGTGAAAATGTTACAAACATCCATACTTACTAATATTCGCATTTATGATATTATTAAGGTTCAGACACTCGTAAATCACAGCTTAAGCTAAGAATACAATTTCTATTTCTAATGTTTGTTGTCCCACCTTGTATTGTTTGCTTCCCGAAACAATAAATTGGCACGTTCCTTAAAAAGTGCTTTTTTTTTGTAACAGTAAGATTAAAACTTTGTTATTCTTATAGTATCAATCTTTCTTGTTTTATCGTGTTTAACATACTAACCAAAGAGATTATCCGTTTATGTACTGCCAACCCTCTACTTTATTATAAATACGCATTCACCTCATTAAATTATTTAAAAACATGTAAATTTTTGACAGGCATTTTTATGAATGAAATTTATTTGATTGTACCATATGTCACATGCTACGTGACGCATACATAGAGCGGGGCGCGAAAACGAGTAAAATTATCTGTAACTATTATTTGAATCCACATAAAATTAAACCTTAATAAAATATATTTGCAATTCGTTGTTTTTTAGCCTTTTGAAGTACTAATACAGACTCGTTTTATTTAAAAAATAATAACCTCTGGACACAGTAATGTTTATATACTGTTAACACAAGGGTTCATTTGTGTGTCGCAGATATGGAACTTTAAAAATATGCCCGCAGCTGTAAGCCTACCGTGACAGGATTTTGCATAGATAACATTTGATTGACATGTGGTAAATTAACTACATTTTTGGACATGAAACTTTTTTGTTTAAAAATAACTGTGGCGGTTTTTGAGTGAAAAGTCAGTTCGAAAATATTTATATAAAATTCTACCGAACGCCACTCAATTGTACCTGTTACAAAGACTATCCCGCCCTCACTATCGACATCCCTATACACCCCTAATAAACCATAATCGACAGCGGCATGCATTTTCGACACCGAACATTGGAGCTCAGCGAGGGAATCTTTTAATTGTTTTAACTAGCTAAGAAATTAATGTAATTACAAAATAAGTAGGAAGAGTTGGAAGCAAATTATTGTCTTCAACTCTCTGTAGCAACGCGTAAAACAATGTTTTGAACTTTACGAGATAGGAACCTGTTAACATAGGTACTCCGTAGATTTTGAACTATTAATTTCTTGTATTTTGGCTACACAAGAGATATTAAGCAGTCGGGGTAATGATTTTGTTTTCTGATTGCACGAGCACGAGAAGCAAATACCGACTAGTATTTAAAATAAAATACAAACATTAAAATGCACTAAAGAGAATAAAATAAAGTTTGAAATAATCAAACCCGTAATGTTGTTATATGATACAATTATATACTTCTGTATCAGCCCATATACGTTCCACTGTAGGGCACGGACCTACTCTATAATCGAGAGTACGATTGAGAGTGGTTAGGCCATTATATACTTACATATATTATAGTCGAAAGGTTTGAACCAACGCGTGTGAAATTAAAATTGTTTATCTAAAGAAATTATAAAAAAATATTTTATAGGAAATATCACATAGAACGAATGTACGTATATTTGAAAATAGAAGCCTTATACTCATAGGTTTTTTGTATCTTTGAGTAACACCTGTGCTTTCAGCTGTACCAACAATTATTACAGCCAACACCTATTTGTATTTATGAAATTTTGCTAAACTGGATAATTGAGAATTTTATTTTTGTTTTATTTTCAGAGGTAATTTTGTAAATACTTTATTAAACATTTAGCGGTAGTGTAGCTGTGAGTTGTCTTACAAGCTGAAGGTCTATTGTTTGAGATTAAGACACATCTTTGGGCTTCGACTATATAAAATCTTAATTATGTATGTATATACCGGGTATCTCAAGACTGCTAACGAAAACGAAGCCGGGTGGTAGTTTTAGTGACTACAAACACAATGCAATTAAAATTTTTGCAAAGAAACGCGACAATTTTTTTATCATTTTTTAAATGTCGTCATCATTCTTGCGCGAGTCGCTGTCATGAGCGCATGTGTCATATTATAAATAATCGTATTTAATTTCTCAAGTTGCATTTTAATGAGTGACATTGGTAAGAATGTGCTCTTTGACGACTCCAGTGGAAGTGATATTATGGAAGAAGAGAGATTATTGGATTGCGAGCAACAAATTTATTATGAAGGCAGAGTAAAGAGAGATGGTGACAATAATACTGATACCATGAAGATTCAGAGAACGCAGGAGAAGAGAGTCCGGGAGGACAGTGAGGACACAATAGGTGATGATGATGATTTTACAACGATCAGTAGGAAAAATAAACGATTCGCTAGAATTTTGTCCAAGAAAAATCATAATTCGGAAAATTATATGTCAAATGTCAATCATAACTCGTCAATAGTACAATATGATGATCAAATAATTGTAAGCATTACGGCAAAGGAGGTTCTATTGAAACAGTTTGGTATGGCAAAGTTGTTGAAAAAGGAGGATATTAACAAAATATTAAGGATTAATTATAAAAGTCCGTACAGGGTTCTTGTGTATTTTGAAGACAAAATAAATGCGGAAAAACTCATTAATTTAAGCATATTTAAAACCATGGGCTATAGATGTCAGTATGCGAATGAAGTTTATTTTTCATATGGAGTAATAAAACAAATTGATTTGGAGACGAATGATGAGGAAATTTTACGTAGTTTGGAGTGTGAAAAAGAGGTAGTTACAGTAAGGAGATTGAAACGGCTAACTAATAATGGAGAATGGGTAAACAGTGAGAGTGTACGCCTTTGTTTTAAAAGCCCGACCTTACTTCCATATGTTTATATATATGGCTGTAGGATGAAAGTTGAACCATACACTTTTCCTGTTACCCAATGTTCTGGGTGTTGGAGGTATGGGCATCTTTTGAGAACATGTCCAACAAAAAAGATTTTGTGCCCAAAATGTGGAGGCAATCATAATAATTGTGACACCACTAATTTTAAATGTTTAAATTGTAAAGGTGCGCACATGGCCCTGAATAAATCGTGCCCTATGTTTTTAAAAGAAAAGGCTATAAGAAAGATAATGAGTGTAGAAAACTGCCCTTATAGAAAAGCTTTGTCTATGTTTCTGAATAAAAAGGCTATATGTGAAAGACTCGACAATCTGGAAAGTCAATGTGCGCAGCTAGCTAATAAACCTCAGGATGACAAGGAAACATCATACAGGAATATGTTGGTGGGAGATACTCGTGTTAATAATAATATGATATCATGCAATATGAGCAAAAATAAAGAATGTGTTAAGGAACAGTATGTCAGGAATTCGCCAATTTTAGGTGAAAAATCATTTACACGTGCGGAAAATAGAAATCCAAAAAAACAGTCGGTTTATATAGACGAGCAGGAGTCAATCGCTTATATGTCTGAAGAGACAAGAAAGAACACGGAAGATACTGGAAAAAGGAATAAATTTAGTCGTTTGAATTTCATTATGGATAGATTTAAGGAAATTTGTACATCGAATTCGGAGTTGGATGTTAAGATTAAGTTGATATGTAGTTTCATATTTGAAGAGTGTATTCGTATTGTTGTAACATATTTTAAAGAGGGTGATATTATTAATAGTCTTTTTGCCTGTTTACATAATGGATAATGTCAGAAAAAATTGAATCTTTTGTAGTGGAATGCACTGAAACATGGTTTGCACCAGAGTTGAGATTTAGGGTTAATGATTATAATATATTTCGTAAAGATAGGGATGATTCATATAGGGAATAGCTAAGTTATTATGTTACAATTCCAATTTTTTTGGTATTATCTTTTATTTTCTTTAGTATTTTATTTTGTTTAGTATAATTGGTTGTTGAGAAATGTTAGATTTGTGTTTTGCTTGTTTTAATTTTAATTATCTTAATTTGTTGTGTAGATATTTATTTATAAGGTACGATGGGACTGTCATGTACCGTATGTTAGTATAAAAGTCCCTAAATATAATAGAATAAAAAAAAAAAAAAAAAATGTCGTCATTTTTGGGTGTTAAATCCATAGTTTTTGCTAAAATAATAATTTAAACTCTTTCATACCTTAGAGTCTTTATAAATAAAAGGGTATATACTATTATTTTAGGAAAAAAGAATTCACCACCCAAATACGACCATATAAAAAAATAACAAAAAAAAATGGTCGCTTTTTTTCCAGCTTTTTCTGTTGCATTGTGTCTGAAGTCGCTTAAACTACCATCCGGCTTCGTTTTCGGTAGCAGTCTTGACATACCCTGTATATATTAATAAATAAGTCGTAGAGTCTTGCTTAGGATGAGATGAACGAGCACCAATGACTAACTGTTAAGATACCGCTTCTTTTAGAGGTGTTATATTTCCTTATGTGCTTTAATAAAACCGCTGAAAATGTCTATCACAAAACTGCATTTATAACTGTGTTAATATTGGATAACATAGTAATTGCATTTTACCTCCTTAATAATAAAATTGCTTTATGTTATTATAAAATATTGCCTGACTGCCTCGGTGGCGTAGTTGTACTACGGTATAAGTATAATGTACCAACGGAGGTAAAGCGGTGGTATTCGGATCGAATCCCAGGTCGTGCGAAGTGATAGTGAATTTTTCAATTCGTTATCAAACCGGAGTTAGGAATTATTATTAGGAGTTATTATGATAATAAAACTATTTCGTTTTATTTCCACACCATGAAAAGGTTGACTTGCGGATAATGCGCCTGGCAATGACTCAGGTTCTTGTAATGTAATAAGCATACATTACAGGCATACTCTAAGAAATACCTGTTTAAAATTTAGTCAACAACGCTCACTATTTGTCCCGGTTTTGTTCCTTCCTCGTTAAAAATTACACACATAAACTCATCTGTTATTTTCCGGAAAGAGTATATTGAGAATAGAGGCGCTACCAGGACAACCACGTTAATATTTGCGTGTTCCGTCCCACGATGCTAGGTTATGATAAAAACAAATTCCTACCAAGTTCCAGGCTGATTATGAATAAAAAAAATCAATATCACTTAGCCCGATCCTGGATTCGAACACAAGACGCGTTGTAATCGTGCTTGTACAAATAATTAATTATAACTAATTACAAAAACAAGCAATATTATTAATAGGAAAATGTCCCTCCAAAAGAAATACAAGGTAAGACACAACGGAAATGTATATCTAATTGGAGTTTATTTATAGGAAGGTTATAAAAACACACCCGCTGCTAATGAACCATTTGTTTTGTTACACGGTATTCAGCACAACCTAATTAAAATGTATTTACAAATCATGTTAACTAAATAAACTAAAATTATAAACATTAAAGTTGGCAGGTCTGTCCTTGTTTATTAGTTGTAATTCTAGCGCCGGGATAACTGTAGTTAACAGATTTCATTTGCTTAATTTTATGGGACGCAAATTAATATTTGGAACAATTTAATTCATTCTTTGTTGTGTTGAATGGCGAGACGAGCATGCCTTTAGCCTGTTGTTAAGCGATGCGACCGCTCATGTATAACCAAAACCAAAAAGAAGAAAGAAAGAAGCGGTATCTTAACAGTTAGTCATTGGTGCTCGTTCATCTCATCCTAAGCAAGACTCTACGACTTATTTATTAATATATACAGGGTATGTCAAGACTGCTACCGAAAACGAAGCCGGATGGTAGTTTAAGCGACTTCAGACACAATGCAACAGAAAAAGCTGGAAAAAAAGCGACCATTTTTTTTTGTTATTTTTTTATATGGTCGTATTTGGGTGGTGAATTCTTTTTTCCTAAAATAATAGTATATACCCTTTTATTTATAAAGACTCTAAGGTATGAAAGAGTTTAAATTATTATTTTAGCAAAAACTATGGATTTAACACCCAAAAATGACGACATTTAAAAAATGATAAAAAAATTGTCGCGTTTCTTTGCAAAAATTTTAATTGCATTGTGTTTGTAGTCACTAAAACTACCACCCGGCTTCGTTTTCGTTAGCAGTCTTGAGATACCCGGTATATACATACATAATTAAGATTTTATATAGTCGAAGCCCAAAGATGTGTCTTAATCTCAAACAATAGACCTTCAGCTTGTAAGACAACTCACAGCTACACTACCGCTAAATGTTTAATAAAGTATTTACAAAATTACCTCTGAAAATAAAACAAAAATAAAATTCTCAATTATCCAGTTTAGCAAAATTTCATAAATACAAATAGGTGTTGGCTGTAATAATTGTTGGTACAGCTGAAAGCACAGGTGTTACTCAAAGATACAAAAAACCTATGAGTATAAGGCTTCTATTTTCAAATATACGTACATTCGTTCTATGTGATATTTCCTATAAAATATTTTTTTATAATTTCTTTAGATAAACAATTTTAGACGAGATTTGATATTCCAATTTATAAAATTTTAAATAGCACATGTCTGGCGTCAGCTCGGAACAATGCGGTATTGAAAGTTTCATCAAGTAGCGTCAAGTCGGTGTAGCACCACGAACAAGTTTCCATTTTATGAACGCTTACTTCGCTATATACAATTTTTTATTTTATTTTATTTGAACATTTCACTTGATCCACCAACGATGATAAAATTAGTTACTTAAGCATACAATGAATTTCAGACACACTTATATTGTTTAACTATAGTTGGACCCATCTACATTACACAACTAAAAAGCAGACAAAAAAATAATAACGGTGTTGTGAAAATTTTTTGAAAACATTTTAGTGACATATAAATAGTTAGGAGGGAGTAGTTAAGTGAATAATATTTTAAAACTTTGAAACTTAGCAAAAATAGAAACAGCCTCAGTTTATTTAAGTTTCAGAGCCTTTTCAATGCAAAAAACAAGCATCATTCATCATCATTATACTCGTAATATTAGTATAGATATATATAGTTATTAACACCTGGAAATGAAACAATTATATAAAATCGCGCTAGTGCATTAGATGAGGTTTTGTTTTCCTCGCGTACGCTATATGAAGCGTGAAAGAGATAAACCGTAGTTTAATATATAGAATTAGTGCTGTGTTTGCTCCGATTCACGGCGGAGGTGTGACAAAAATGCTCAGTATTTTCAAGACACGATTCATTTTACTTTCTATTTTTCGTTCATTTCAACATTAGTGGAATGTTTCATTGCGTGTAATGGGTGTACAAACACACCAAAACAAATACAGAACAGTTGATATATAGCTCAGTAAGTATTCTTCCGTCGCGCCGTGCATACATAAGTGTGAAAGAATTCCTTTTCTACATTAGAAATGCGTGCGTTGTTAGAATAGAGCCATTGACAAATTGAAATTGGTCGCGGTATTTTTAAAATGATATATTTTTTTAAATATTGTGTATTGAAAGAAATAGCTGTGGTATTGTACATCGAATCTTTCTGGAGGAGGGATAAAAAATAGGATTTATAACAATTAATTTGTAGTATGACAATTTAGCTTTTTTTATTTTAGCATACATCATGTTTACGATAGCTAGAACTGCAATATTCACTGTGTAATTGTATACAGTATGTACACAAAGTATACACTTAACACTCCCTTTTTAATACAATTGTAGGTAACTTTAATCCGATACCTTGTGGTACAAGCAATATCGAACAATTCGCTTCGACCCGTGCTCGGTTAACCAGTAACTACTAATAATGTGACATGATCAACCCATATACTTGCTTTTTTTAAAGGAAAAACAACCAACCAAGTTATCTAGTGTAAGAAATGTCCTAGCAATAATAATGAGAAAATATCAAATATATAAACTGCGATTTTTATGGATGACGGAATTTATAACTTTGAAATTAATTTATATTGCATTTATGTTACCTTTACGTTTCCGTTATTTCAAATTTAATATGCTTGTTGTAGAATGATTTGGCTTAAAAATTTTCGATCATCTGTCCGACTGATGTCAACACTTTTCGGGAAATTAAGCAATCACCGTCGAATCGCGTTTTTCGAATGGAAAAACAAAGTGCGGTTCGGTTCATACTGCCGCTAAACCAATGAGATTACTAATAAGAAACAACAAAAGAAACAAAACATTACTTATTTGTTAATACGGTTAACACCATTCACATTAAAGTATTACTTAAAACTAAATATATATTCAGTCTAGCATTTCGCTCGTAGAACCATTCAAATATTATATATTCTAAATCTTAGTTTACATTATTCTCAGAGTTTACGCGAAATCTATAAGTTGATGCACACAAATCTATTTTCAAGAATAGTTTGTTGTATATTTGGCAACGCGATGAAGTGGCACAAATCGATGTATTTATGTGACTCGCGACACCACGAAAAAGGTTGCTTCTGCTTACAACAAATTTTATTAATCTGCTATAGCTATTAAGACCAGCTGACTTACCATCTATATCACTTTTCGATAGTACTGATACTGTTACAATAAAGGTCCCTTGATACAAAATTAACTTGGCAACAAAATCCAATTAACCTACAGTTAGTCTAATTTAAAAACATGGCTTAAAACATACAGTTATTACGTAATTAATTTTACTAATGTTTAGTGCTTACTTAAGTTACCTACGAATATTTTGTGGAGTTCAAGTTGAGGTAATTTAATAAAAAAGTTAAGCCCTCGGGGTGTCTTTTCGGTAAAAAGCGGAAGAAAATGCTTCCTTTGACTTATGATTTTAGGTACCAAACGGGAAGGTGGTTCTAAAAGTACGCATTGGTTAACTGCCTAGCAAATTAAAGGTACTCGTACAAGTCTTGCAATAAATATGTTGTCTTTAATCAATTTAGCTTTTACCCGAGAAGTTTCCGATTTAACAGGCAACAGTTCTCCGCACTTTATGTCCTGCCCACTACGTTCATCTTGCTAATCCCATGGGCTAAGTCGGCAACTTCAGTAAATTTGTTATACGACATGTAATTGTCAACAGAACATGATTTATATGGCTCAGGTACAACGTGTGTCCTAGTTTTAAAACGGAGGTACACCTCCTACGTCTGCCGTACGAATTAATTACACGAGCGAAAGATATATCCATCAAGTCAAAGCGGTATTGTGCGATGTTCCGTCTAAATACGTGTAATACAAATCTATTGTGGAATGGAATACTCGCTTTCCGAATTGGTTTCTACCACTACATTCACCATTAGACGGGGACATTATATAATATTATATACTTGTGACCTCTATCCACAAGAAGTTGGACAAAGGTCGACCTTTATCTACGAGACGTCTTGCACTGATTTATTCGGCACATTCGTCAATCCTTTTTTATTCCTGTCAATTTCGTAGATTTTTTGTATGTGTTTCTTAATAGGAAAAGGGGATGAAGTTTTATCTTAGTTTTAGTTTTCGATTTCTATATTATACATCCGAAGCTGTGTATACTGGGTCAATTCCACCATGTTGTATAAGTACGTGGAAACATATACAAAATACACCAGTGTTAGAAACCTTAAGAACATCATAAAACTCCTGGTACAGTGTAATGATTCCTGTTACCCCACTTAATGTACTTTTGAAGGTAACAAGAAGAAAGGTTACAGGAATTTTGTTGTTGGCGACGTAGTATATATATATATATCTGGGTGTTTGAGACAGAAAATATCTCGCAGAAAGATTTGTTGGGGTTTGTGTCTCACTGGTGCTGGGTGTATTTACCTCTGATTAATCCTACAGCTGTCCATCGGCCCAAAATTAATTTTACTTGATTAATCGGCCGAAATTTCACTTTGAGTAACGAGATTTTCACAAGTTCATCAGTTGACAGTATACATACACGATACGCCACATTCCTGGGAGCTACGCATATTCCATTCCAAGTCACTGGCTATACCCACGCGCTATTCCGATTGACTGGAAATGCGCGTCGGGAACTGCTCATGCTAGTGAGTCACTGACACGTGGAGCAATTCGCCAATGGTAAGGTAACCAAAAAGATAAATATGAAAGAGGTGTAAGAAATAAAATAAACGTAGGTGTAATGGGTTAAGCACCTGAAAATAGCCATATTAATTATCATAGCAGCATATTAATTTTAAATATGGCTTAAAAATTACAAAAGAGTTCTAAATTTGAAAAAATATTTTTTTGAAAAATACGTACAGAAATTATTTATCGTTTATTGAGTCTGTTTTTGTAGCTTTGAGTTCTGTTTTGTAAACATTTGGTTTAGTGTTTGAGGAACACCAGAAAAAAAGTTAGTAATACGAATTATAGGTAAATGAGTTCAAGCTTCAACCTAGAACTTCATAGTCGATAGTAAGCACCTCTCGAGTGCATAACTAGTCATCAATTTTAACGAAGATGTCCGACGTGTCCGATAAAATGTTGACTGTGTGATATTTAGGTTCTCGATCTTATCTTAATGTGAATTTATTAATTTTAGAAAATCTCGTTTGATATACATTAGTGAATTGGCCCAATTTCATAGCATGGTGTATTTTACCCGAGCTTGCTCCTTTTGGGCAGAATCACTGGCATGATATTGCCGGCAGGCGTTTGGGGCAATCGAATGACTTACAGGCCACTGCGTGAACACATGGGTTCAACATTCAACAACCTCCCTAGCTATACTACTTCTGCCCATTTAAACCATATATGATCAAAATTGCATAAAATAACATTATTTAAACCTAATATAATTTTTAAATTGTATTGTCAAACTATTGCCAAGCATTTTGCAAACTAATAATTTAAAATACCATTTTGGCTTGTTGTTTCTGGCTTTGTAACAGATGGTTTAATTTATGTCAAAAGCGGCAGGATGTTATGCGAATAAATCGAAACCAATTTCAGGCTTAATTTTTTTAACTCTATTTTATTACCTATCGTAATTTTGGTACTACGTAATTGGTATAATTGCGACAAATTATTATTATTTATAGCAAATAAGTCTCGGAGTAGACAAAGTGAATTATATGGCCGTCAAAATGATAAGCAACGAAACTATTATGGCTTTTCCAATTACCACATTGACAGTGCCGAGGTGAAATTAAATTTCCCAGTGCTATAGTTTCCAGGTGTTATGTGCATTCCACAAAATAATGAGATCGTTAATGAAACAGTCCGTGATCCCAAATTAAAATTGTACAGGAGCTATTGGATTTCATTTCGTTAGGAATATCACTCACAGTGTTAAATACAAATACCTTGTTTCATTCAACATTGTTCCACGGAACCTGAAGGTTATTTTATTATTAAATTAGGTAACTCCGGTACTATAATTTGTTTTATGTCTTAAAACTAAGAAAAGGCAAAAAGTACCTAATCGGTTATGTTGCAAAATTAAGTACTAGGCTTATGAATCGTTCCTTAGAGATTTCATTTGAACGTACCACTTTCGGCGTATACATGCAAGGTATATCCAGACTGCTACCGAAAACGCAGCCACGTTACAAAACTCATCTAAAAATTTCGTAAAAAAATGATTTTTTTTCCATTTTTAAAGTTTGATCGTTATTGGATGGTAAATACGTTATCCTACTTCCATTCATTCCAATCCATCCAAAGGTTGTCTGGAAGATATCGCCGACTGCGATAAGACCGCCAATTGTACTGTAAATATAGGTTAATATTTTTGTTCTGTATTTTTTATTTTATTTTGTGTAGGTACAATAAAGTGTAAGAAATAAATAAATACGAAGTTTATGCTAATACAGTAATTTAAGCCCTTGCGTACCATTACGTCTTTTTAAATAAATAAGCAATAAAAAAGACGTCGCTTTTAATTGGAAATTTTTAGTTTCATTGTGTTTGAAGTTACTAAAACTACCAACTGGCTTTGTTTTCGGTCGCAGTCTTGATTATACCCTGTATTTATATGCATATTTTATGTTACAAGGAGCATATTTTTCAAAATTTTAACAATAGCGTTTTCTGTTGCGTGTACGTAATAATGTATACTTTGATTCGCCTTACTCAGCAGTTCAACAAGAAAAGCAGATACTTGGGTTTGTATTTCAACCGTTCGTTTGATACCGTGAATTATGCAGTTTGGAAGATATTGTAATAGATGTCGAATCAGCATGAAGAATGGATTAATCATTCCCTGGGTTTGCACCTATTAGCTGATGCGAACGTTGCAAAGCTGCTTAGCCGCGCACGCTAATTAGAACATGATAGCCAACTAGTTAGACAAAGACCTATCAACGGTTATTGAAACTACATTCATATTAAACGGGGGATTAAAGGATTTTTGCAGAATAAAATTTATGGAAACGGGATGTGTCCACAAAAAAATGGTATAGTTTAATACTCCTATCATTTATTTTATTTAAAAACCATTTTTTTTATTATGCGAGGGGAATTTAATCTATACTTAATATATAAAGCTAAAGGGTTTGTTTGTTTGCTTGTCACCTCTAATCTCAGGAACTACTGGTTCAAATAGATTTTTTTTTTTGTTAGATGAGTTATTTATAGAGGAGTGCTAAATGCTATATATCATCACGCTATGACCTATAGGAGGGAAGCAATAGTGAAGAATCTAGCAAATACGAGGAATTTTTTATCGTTTTTCGTGGTCCGATTGGTCGATATTCTAAATTTATAGTCCGAATTGAACATATTGGCCGCCATTTTGAAAAGTGTATCTGCATCGGGGCGGTGCCGGGCCGGACCACAAGTGAAATATAAACTGCCATTTTCTAAAGTAAAGTGCGGAAGTGGAATGTGTCGACGTGAAAAAGAGTGGATGGCATTTAACATACGCGCACAGTTTAAAAAACATTACACGTCTGTTTAAACTAGTCGTGAAACATCCCAAAACACCATTCTAGGAAACTCCTAAACAATGTTAAAATACCACAATGTACAATATTACAATGAGGTGCGAATAAAAATTAACAACACGAGGGGAGGTTGACTGTATTTCTACTTTTTGGGGTTATTTTGTGGCTCAGGTGTTGATTGCAGAGTGATTTATTTGAACTGGTAAAATTAATTTATTATTCGGTTGATTAAATATAGTACCATTTTTGCGGGCAAAAGTTTAATTAATATTTGTCTGATAAACCAATGTTATAAATCTAAAATTGAGTTTTAGGTTTGAGCACGTAGTCTACGTTTATGGACAAAGTTGTGGCGTGTTTTGAAGTAAAATAGTTTATCTAGATGGAGTTTCACAGGTGAACGAGCTGGAATATAAAATTATATACAAATGAATTCGATTATATCTGCGTCTGTAATCTTCCCATAATAACCTGCTGCGCATGGAACTCATCTGCAACCGACAGTTCGATTGAGAGGGGTTAAGCCATAGTGCACTACACTGTCCACAGGCTGGGTCGCGGAGTACACATGCCATAGAAAATATTATGGCTTATATAGATAAATGAAAATATAAACGAAAAAACATTGTGTCTATTTTTCGCGAGTGGCGAGGACACCCGCATTCAAAAAGTTGACCGAGTTAGCGATCAATGCCAAATGTTTCGATGTTTGATTAGGACAACATTCACCTTCAATATTCGCAAAGTACAAATTGTATACAAAACAGAAAAGAGGAAGCGGAGGAAAAATCCATGCAACGCTAATGCGGGGTTTTACCTACTGCCTGCTGTCGATGTTTAACTTTTGAATTCAGGTTCAGCGAAGAATATTAAACATTCGATAGCTAAAATAGGTTTTAACTTTCTATGAATAAGGTCGCAACGGGATGAATATGTAGCTATTGTTTAAACGACTCTCTTAAATACCTGCTATTTAAAATTATATAAACATTTAATATAGACTAATATTTAAACTGAAGAATTTGTTTGTTTGTTACCTCTAATTTCAGAAATTACTGACACAAAAAGAAAAAATATTTTTGTGTTCGATAGGTCATTTATCGAGGAATGCCATAAGCTATATTATCCTTCTATGGCCTATAGCAGGGAAGCAGTAGTGAAAAAGCTAACAAATACGAGGAATTTTTTTTCGATTCTCGTGGTCCGATTGGTTGATATTCTAAATTAATAGTCGGAATTGAACATTTAGGCCGGCATTTTGAAAAGTGTATCTGCACCGGGGCGGTGCCGGGCCGGATCGCTAGTCTTATATGATAATGAATGAAAGAAATTACTCGGGAAAAAAACTTCAAGGCAGATCTAATATTGATGAAAATAATCATGCATGGTTATATGAAAGGTTCTTGAGTGGAGGTCACGTACAGGCAAGCGAAATGTCGGACGCCCGCGTACAAGGTGGACGGACGATCTGGCTAAGGTTGCAGGAAGTCGCTGGATGCAGGCCGCTTCTAACAGGTCATTGTAGAGATCCTTGGGGGAGGCCTATGTTCAGCAGTGGACTTACTGTGGCTGATATGATGATGATGATGGTTATATGAACATAAACGGTCTTATTCATAAATAGTTCTGAAACCAATTTTAGTTATCGAATGATTTATCCCTTTGAAACGAATTTTGAAATCAGTTTCAATGAAGAAGTCAAACCATGCGATAGATAAAATAGGTTTTAAAATTGTTTATGAATAAGGATGCAAGACCACTGCCCACTCCTAAACGCATAAAATGTGAATACAACGAGGTGTTGTAAGTACAAAGTAACAAGTTTCCTGCCCAAATGAGCGAAGGCTGAAACCGGAAGACATTTATAATAATTTCAGTTGTTTAGGTGAACAACGCCATCAGTAAGATAACCACGTACGATACATTAATATTGCAAAACGGTTTTGGGTAAAGTTTAGGATATACTGCTCCCAAGTCGTCTGGATAGCAAAATATAAGCCAACAAGATAGTATTACATACTTACAGACGCTAAGAATACTAAGCGATCTCTTGCGTACCTTGTTGTAAGTACACGAGTATTGATATCTGAAATAATATTAAGTAATTTTTTTGCTCTTTTTCACTGGTATTACAGACTTACTTCAATATCAATAAAGATGTTTTTTACCGTATTATTTATGAGTGGTGGTGAGAATTTACCATCATGTGACTCACTTGTTCGTTAGTCTGGTTTAAAAAACCAGACTGAAAATGTATTGGTAAAACTTCGCTTCAATATTTTTGAGTTCAATATTCGATATACATAAAGTGCAGTTGCAAAATATCCGTATTGAAAACGGAATATTTTTATTCCTGGAAGAAGTTGTCTTGAGACGGTCGACAAGCCCTTGTTTCTGATTCACAATGGAAACAACGAACTTTATAGGCGGAATACCGGGACTACATTTTTTAACTTAGCCGATGAGTCTATTCAAATAAAATGTTTTTGATATTTCCTTCTCTTCAAATAAAATCTGTAGTATTTTTTATATAAATACTATTCTGAATTAAAGATACGGATACGGATTGTTAAATTCATGATTCATTCATGTATACCAACATTCTCCATTCATTATTTACCATGTACGTCAATAATCGTAAAATAATTTGAAGTAATATCCATGATAATAAGATATAATATTGGTTCAAATAATTATTTTACTATGATCTGTAGTTATGGTTTAACTATAATGAATATTATTGACAAAACATGTTATACTATATTAATATAATGAAATAAACACATAATAATATGTGGACATTCAAGTCGCCTACAGCTACACTAAACTCATTTATAGTTGAGAGGTATTAGGCCTTAGCTCGTCACTCAGGTGTAATGTAGAGTATATAGACAATGTTGTTGTAGGGGTCTAAGGTTTCCCGATCCTGCCTGCACCATCAAAGCGAGCGACAGACAATTAACTATGAATACACGTAACTACTTGGAATATTGTAGCTGTATTATGCCTTGCTTATGCCTTAACCTGAGACTATGTACGGAACAGTTTGTTCTTCTATTCGCTAACAATAACATTATAATAGATACAAATATATAATCTCTTACAAAGAAGAGAAATATTACTTTCTTAAAAGGAATAATATTTTATAGCTGGAGCAATTCAGTACATTATTGGATATTAAATTATTCGATTGTGTAACATCAAATGCTTTAGCAGAAAAAGTATCGTGTCAGACAAACGTTCAATCAGACCTTGCCTAACGGTAGAATGAATACAAATTGTGTGGTCAAATTCGATTACTGGCTCTTAATGAATCGATGTTTGATTACAAGTGGAACCTAAAAATTCATGAAATCGGTTTAACGGCTTTGACAACCCAAAAAATTAATTGCAGTCTTTTGTAGTTGTGGTACTTACAGGGTTCGTGCTTCGCCACTAACCTATCAAACAGGCTTTCATTCCCTTTTCCATTTTAATTGAAAACTCCTTTTCATTTGCGAAGTAGTCGTTCCCGCCTATTAAAAAGAATGGTGACGATTGAATTCGTACAAAATTATTTTAACGAGTGATTGAATTCCCTCTGTGATTAAAGCTTTAGCTGAATGGCTTTTGTTGTTATTTAATACATCAAATTGAGTGATTCCTGTTAGATAAATATAAAAAAATAATTTATTAGCATTGGCAATATAATTTTCATTCCGTATTTTTTTATAGTAACGATACAAAATAAAATCTCTGGGTTAATTTTTGGATAAGACCGCAATGTGTATTTTGTCCTAATTAGTCCTAAGAGTTCACTCCTAAATAGTACACCAATCAAATACTCACTAACAAAGCATTTGTGCAACTAAACTACTACCACGAAAATCATATGATCCGTAACATTTTACACGGGATTATTACAGAGCACAATACAAACAATCCCGACGGAGTCAGGAAATAGAATATCCGAAATAGATGCACTGCTCACAACTTCTAGTGTCTCCAGTCTTACACGGTTCGGATTCGCTGCTGTAATATATTCGTGCAATCACGGCTCCTGTTTATTCAAGGACCGGGGTATTTATTTGCAAAACTCTCGAGAGGGAAGCCGCCCCGCCATCATCGGCCTAATTTCCCAAACGAAAGCTGAATAAGCATTCGATTGTAAACTCGATAAACAGTGTAATTATATTTTTGTTTTAACGATTCCGCCACGTGTAACTTCACCTACCTTTTAGGAATGACGATCCCGTATACGAATTTGTTTTTGCCAATATGAATCCTTTTACTCAAATATTTACGATTGATTGAATGGGTTGGTGTCAGGTAGGCTTTCGGTCGTAAAATTATAAGCCAAATCGTACATATATTATAAATGTGAAAGTTTGTGTGTTTGTTACCTCTTCACGTACAAGCCGCTGGACCAATTTTGACGATATTTAATAAAAGTAATACATCGCATAAAAGTACAAAAAAGCATAAAAGTAGCTGACACTCTGGATTAACACATAGGCTACTTTTTATCCCGACAAAATGACATGTTCCCGTGGGATGAGTCAGGAACTCAAATACACATATTTGCTACTCTTTAAAATTTTAGTGGCTGCGACGAGTCAGGACATGAATGAACTGCATGCTTTTCGTCATGGGACATGGGTACATTGAGTTTGAATATAAAACAATTAGTGCGCGAATTAATATTTTCTTCAGGTGGAATGGACTTTAAAAGTATCAGCACCCGGGCAAAGCCGGACCGGACCGCTATTTCATATAGCTGAAAAGTGGCATGGCATGATACGGCGATCACGTGTAAGTGTGGCATAAAGGAAATCAATACATGATTTATGTTTAAAATTAAAATATATTTAATAACAAACAAAAAAGACACTAAAATATCCTAGTAACTAAAAGAGAATTTCACGCACGATCGAAGTATCAACAGCTTTAGGAACAACAAGAACAAGTGGCTTTGTTAGTTAATTAACATAGTTTGGATAGTTATTCGTGTATGCTATCTGTTACCGGCAAATATTACTTACTAATAATATTGTATATAAAACCGTTCTCGAACAAGGCCGCGCTATGTTTCGGAGAATTGAAATATTAACTTTCAAGTTGAGTGGATTTTTGAAGTTATTGTTGAGATAGATGGCATGCGACTGGAATTTGTTTATTATCTCGAAAAATCTTTAGTTTAGGAGAAAAACATGAGTGTATTTTGGTTGCATTCGGTGATATTCGTAGTACAACCTATCATCATCATCATCATCCACAGCCTGTAGGTTCCCACTGCTGGGTATAGGCCTCTCTCATATTCTGCCACTTTTCTTTGTTCCTTGCCAGTCGCATCCAGGTTCGGCCTGCGACTTTGACAATATCGTCGACCCACCTTGCCGCCGGAATGATGTTATATTTTTACATAGCGTTATCTAAACCTGTCTCAGCCTACTTTTTGCGTCATTTCATCTAGTATTTCAAGTCCTCAACTGTAAAAACGAAAATGAAATATTCTTTATTGAAAAATATTTTTCACAAGATCTTTTGAATCGTTAATTTCTACTACCACGACTTCGGAATGTGTTGTAGGAAATAAAAGATTGTTGGGTAAATAAAAGATTTCGTCAAAAGAGGTTGGTTAGCCCTCAATGTATACTAAAGTATCTTTCTCCTCCCTTATCCTAAAGAAAGACAAGAGAACAAAAATATGTTCTGATTTGCGTATTCACAATGCAATCACAATAATGTACAGTGTACACATTGCTTAACGAAACGACGAATTAATACATATACATATATATATCTACATATTTCGGCAACATTGCCACTTTTATTTTTCGCAATTTATTACCATTTCATTAATGGCATTACATATTTAAACAGCGTATCTGAACCACGATGTCAAAGGTTGTTCGAAAACCGTAAATGGTAACCTATATTGATATTTGCCGTGCGACTTCATTAACAAAAGTAGCACGAAAGACAGTGTACATCAAAAATATAAATTATTTTAATATGTCGGATTTTATTTCGTAGAACGTACATAATTTATGTGTTCCTGAGAATCATGTGATTCTTTTTAACCTACATAAGAGTAGAGTAGTATTCAAGTTACTACAAAATGGTTTCAAAATAGATTTAATGGCAATTCTATATTGAGTTCAACGTCTGCCAATGTTTATAACTAAGTGTCGCCCAAGTTTAAATTGCTCGCTTTTAATACCCACAATATTTCGATTACAGATATAGATGTAGTAAGGGAAGACAAATCTAATACGATGTTGCGGATAAATCACATACATATTACGAAATATATTCCTATGGGAGGTTCCCCAATATGCTACCGTCTCGGTGTTCGTGTTCCGTAAATATCCGAACACGTATTTTGTTCTTAAAAAACTGCACTAAAAATAAACATCTGACCCATTTCAATCCGGGAATTTAATTACAAATATGGGACACATGTGTCGGTATCTGTCACAGCCCATAATCGCTCTGAGTAGTGGACCCCTCTACGCTGGAGAATTCCATTGGGAGTTATTCGGCCATAGACCACCACCACGGATCTCATACAGATTAGCGGACTTAATACACCATAGAAACTCTTCTAAGGATATTTGTGATATGCAAAATTTCTCACGATGTTTTCCATCACCGTAAAAGTTCGTTGTCATTGCCATGACTCCGAAAGTCCAAAAAAAGATAGAGGATCAAACGCGAATCCAAAGTATCAGTCGTTTGCTCGTTTCGTCATAATCTATTTCCACTTATTTTTCTCCAAACAAAGACGTTTACTGGCAGGCATGACCCTTCCCATTGATTTCGACAACTTGCGGTATTGTGCCGCCTGCATTTAATAGCTCTGTGCGACCTTTATCAGATCATAATAATACATCATTGCTTTATACGTGTCCAATATAAGTGATGGAAAATATCCTCTGTGTTTTAGAGCGTTACGTTTATTTGTTCACAATTCATAGATTAATGTTGATTAAATGCCTGAAGTCTTTACTATTCGGATCTAATGTTATTATATTAGGTCATTATGGCATTATTATCATTATCATGTTTCATGAGATAAAAGGAAATACACACTCTTGACCATCAATTAATATCAATCAAGTCTTGTAACATGGTTATTAGACATTTTTAGACAGACAGATTTTAGTTATTAGACATACTACAAAACATTTTTCAATTTGGCGAAGACCTAGCCGCAAAATAAATACTTGTGAATCAAACATATTTTATGTTGGTTCGGTAATCGATCTCCCGGCCTTTCATTTCACGGCCTGTGTTTAACCTTCTAACTAACCTTACCCAAAACGAAGTCGGTTGGTAGTTTTAGTGACAACAGACATAATTTTTTGTGATGTTTTAAAAATCATTGTTTCTGGGGGGTAAATCCATTGCTTTTGCTAAAAAAAAATATTAACCCCTTGCGTAGCATACATTAAAAATAAAAGGGTGTAAATAAGTATTTCACGAAAAACTATGTATTTTCTACCAAAATCCGACGATAGGAAAAATTACAACATTTTCATTGTTGAATTTTTAGTTGCATTGCGTTTGAAGTCACTAAAATTACCACCTGACTGTATTTTCGGTCGCAGTCTAGATATACCCTCTACGACTGATTACAAGCGAGAAAGTTTTGTAAACCAGAGCTTAGTAATACAAACAAAGCTCCTAGTCATTCTCTGAATTAAAACTGTCGCCAGAGAAAGCCTGCTCTCTGATTAAAAATAATGCTGCGAAGAAGTCTCCCCTGCTTTAAAAGATGTTTCGATTAATATATACTAGCTGACCTGGCAGACGCAGTCCTATCTATAATTAAGATTGAAAAATTTAATTATTTATAACGTAAAATGTGTAGATATTTACATTTCTCCTAGCCATTTTTTAATTACTAGTAATGAATAATTTTCCTATTGGGATAATAATCGGGTATTATTATAATGTACTAGTGGTAGGTGTCTCACATGTGAGAGGCCACCTGGGTAAGTACCACCACAATATCTATTTCTCCCGCCAACCAGTATAAATGCATTGCTGAGTGCCGATTTGAACTGCAGCAGGAATATTACGACTTCAATTATTTAATCCCTCTACTGTTACATTATGAATAATAAACACACACAGTGTTTCTTTATAGAAAGATGAGGCGTATGACAGTATCCTGTTCCGTTATTCGACATTTCTGCGTAAACCAATTCGATTACCAGTCATGCCACATATCGGATAGATATACATTCAATTGGAAATTAATATTTACGTGTTTAATATATGATTGAACGCAAATTGCTTTTTAGATTAGTGCGAAAATAAATCATTGCAAATAATGTGGAACGCTATTAGGGCAACGTAATTTAAAATGTAAACTGTAAAATGTAAATACAGAAAAGAGCATAACAACTGAATAAACACACAGCAATTTAAAATTCTATTCGAGATTCAAGATTAATGGTGTCATTACTCGAATGCAGCAATTTGAGAGACAAAACCGGAAGGTCGAAGTCGAGGAAATAATTAGAGAAACTAGTTTGTTCTCCACGGACGATTAATGTCAGTTCGCGTACTAGATTTACAGCGGAGCTTGCTCCCCAACTTTGTGCTCTGGCTGCACGAGCTTTGATTTATTCATATAAGTGCCTCGATTCAATCAAATTGTTTATAACCATCGAATACATTAGTGTAACACCCCAACCACGCTTCACACTAACTCGGAATGGAATCACGAAACTTTGCCACTGGTTCTACACACCTTACTTTAAATCTTTATTTACGATACAAGGTAATAGTAACTATGATTTCCAAAACAAAAATAAAGTTGGGTGGGTGAAACTATCAATCTTTTATGTATCGCTGCTATCACACGCTAGATAAATCATACGAAAATTAAAAAGTACGTAAATGTTGTTATAAATCACAAACACCTACACCAATGAACACAAATCAACTTTATAAACATCTTAATTGTTTTGCGGCACACCTTAACGGGAAGTCAATTTATGTTGTAAAGAACTAACTTGTTTCTATGAAGGTATATTTTTAGTGAAAGTCGGATGGGATAGGCTCTATGTACGGTGCAACTTAAGATAAATCATTATAAGTTTTACACAAGTTTGAAATAAGAACAGTGATTGGCAGAGCAGCTGTGCTATGTCAAGGACGATTTGATAAGACTCTCTTTTAAGGTGTCATAAAAATCATCCCAATAAAAATGAAGCATTTATTTACGTTATTAAATAATGCATATTATATTGTCTATTATTACAACACAATAAATTTATTTGAATATATTTATGAGTCACTTCTATAAGTGGTTTGGTGAGACCATATTTGCGTTGTGAAAACTTGGCGCCTGAAATGGACGCCAATATCAAATGTCTGTGTTGCGCGACTTTATCGAATCGCCGGGTATTCATTTATCGGGGAATGTATTTTTGCCCACTTTGGCGGCAGACTTCCTATCAATCCATGAGAGGCAGCGTCTGGCCAATTTGAGTGCACTCTTTGTAACTCTGTCTATCTTTACGAGGTATAGGCATGAGATTCTATATTTGTGTACCTTTTCTCAACCAGACAAAAAATAAATGTAGTGAATCTACTACCATTGGAGAAAAACACTTATAACACGTTGTTACTACTTACTACACTTAACACAAAAAATAAACCAATAAACCTTATTAATAACTAAAACAATTTGCAATCTGGATGCGTAATTAAGTGCTCATTATTCACAATGAAATGAATTAAAAGACAAAAGCGAGGCAAAGCAGCATTGAAAAACAAACCGCAAATGAAATGTGAGGCTGTAACCGACAATCCAGCTAATAGCCAACTATTATGTTATGTATGAGGTATCGCTATCTCCTCCGCGTCTATTTCCGAGAAATAAAAAGATTTTTGTTTGCGAGGAGCAACGTCACTTGCAATCTCTTTGATGACGTAGCAAAGCCAACCGCCACCACCGAGTTGTGGTAATTAGAAACGTTCCCATGAATATACCTTGTCCGCGATAGAAGGGATTATTCTTTTTAATATCATGGCTAAGTGTAAAAACACACATTTTCATTTTCATAAATAAGTCTGAGTTAGACGGTAAGATAAGATTGAAACAAGGAAGCACTTCGGTACTCAATATTACAGAGAGCGCAGCAACAGTAACAATAACTAAATCCAGTGGTTTGTACAAACACAGCGAGCTTACGATACGAGATCTTCGGCACTGGCGGCTAAGGAGCGTAGGAATTGAACGTGGAACAAACGACTCTTCCGAGCTATCTACAAACTTCGGCGGATCTAACAAGCTACAAATGCATTTGGAGAGGGCTCGCCGCCCTGGACATGTGCCGGAAGCTTTCAATTAAGTAAATAATGTTGGAGCATTAAACACTTGGTGTGTGCGCCTTAAAGTATTCCACCGCCGGTAGAACATTAAGTTTGTTCAGATTTAGATTGATAACACTGTAAACTATAATTAAAAGTAGGTTATACGAGTTACTGCGCTAAATTCGGGTCGCGAGAAATACATGATTAGTTGTGTTTTCCACAAATAAAAACCTAAAATAACGTAATATTTCAAAGTGTATTAAAGCACTGTTTACTTAACATGAAATAGAATTTAATCATAAATCAATTTTCTTAGCACAGCTTAAATCAAATCTACAGCAAATTTCGATTGAATTTCGCAAAGTCGAAGATTAATTTATCAATATACCCCCGCGTGATTAAACTACACCTTACGTCAACAGAGCCATTGTATGTGTGATCTAAAATTAATCGACTTCGTAAACGCATACACGGAAATTTGTCCATAGCTCACGTAAGTTTAACACAAGCCTTTAATAGCTTTGAAAACAACTAACAATGGCGAATTTGATGCGAAACCAGCGATATTGGCCAGCAGTTTAAATGTTCTCCTACAGTATTAATTATTCGAGTATTTTAGACTGATGATAACTTTAATATGCACCGTTTTGGATACAATATGTACCTAATCTGCATTATACAAGAGTAATCAATTTGAAAATATACACAAGAAAGAAATTCAATAGTATTAATTAAATTTTATTATTATGATTTAGTGATGCGCCTTCTTCGATTTCTCTGCACCACCCAAAGTTTGACTGGGAAAGAATGCCTTAGGCATTAAGTCCGCCTTTATACTTTGTATATAAAGCATTAATAAATATTTACATAAGATAGCAAAATGGTAAAGTAAGAAATATTACAAAGAAGTTGAGCGTATTAGTGGCAATAGCTTTTCAGAATAGTGCCGTCTAGTTGCTGTTGACAGTGGGTTGGAGTAGCGAACGTGTGTGAATTCAAACGCACTCCTTCAAGGTGCGTTTATTTGCCCGCTTTAGAAATAGGTGATGCGTCTCGTTCACGCCTTTTCGACTGGAAAAAGCTTATTTTTTCGCACGGTTTTTTCCTTTTTTTTTTCAAAGGAACATCAATTGCTCCTGTATCAATATTGCCTTCAACCCCTTTCACAGTAGCTGCGAGTAAGTTAACAAAGTAGATTCTTAATTTTGTCAATTTATTATTTGTCATTTTCTTCAATTTGGACAGGATACATTCTTTGATTAGAAGCTAAAAATATAATATAAATATTTAAATATATAGGTGTATAAAAGAGGTAATTTACGTGAAATACAGGTTGGGTTACTCTTTTACCTTATTAGAAATTTAATATTCATATTTTCTTTTATTTCCTTATTGAAATATGCTTAAATGTAATAAATCCAACGAACTTTTCCATCCTATTTGTAATAAAATTCTTCACGATGAAAAAATGTTCTTTGAATACGAAATGAAGTTAATAACATCGGCGACAGGATGCAAGCAAAGTCGTATTATTAAGAATTCCAGTAAGTAGCATTACACTGAGTATTTACTCAAACATATGAGATAAAGGGAGTGCGATGATCCCAACCTCAAAGATTTAACCTCTTAAATATAAGGTAGAACCGAAAAAGAGTAGGTTTATTACACAGCGGCTCTCAAAATTCCCCTTCGCATGCACGAAAGCGATTCATAAGGCTTGCTTCGTTTGCCTCAACTCGTCTACAATCTTGTATCTCCGGAGTTTAAGTGTTTGACCTCCCTTTGCCCAAATGAAGCTCACGAACATTTCAACCAACGTGTATTTAAACCACCATGTCTCTTACCCGCTTCGATATAGGGTCGATAACGTGTTGCAAAACTGCTTCCAGTAATTTTGTGGGCTTGTGCCTTTTGTATTTCTTTTTCCGTTTTTTGCTCTCCTACCACTGGAATTTACCAGCTCCAATCCTAGTCTATTTGCTTGCTCATAAGAGGAACGGGAAGTTTAAGTGTAGTTTGCCTACTACCGTATACCGTATACCGTATGTCAGTGATGGTCCAATTATTTATATTGAACCTTGCTCCGCATATACCGATATTGAATTAGTTGACGCAACATTGCTGCGATTTTCATAGCAGTGGACTGATAATTAGTAATTAAAAAAAATATAACTTAATGTACTTTTGAACGTGATAATTTAATATGAAAAATAAGTAGATTCATTTCTAAGTTCACAAATACTATTATTTACCGGTTGTCCTAGGTGAGCGATGGGACATGACACGCAGCGACGCGATGTCACGCGACGTGTGCGCATTGTTATGCGAAAACTCATATTTAATTTTATCCCTACAATATCTTCGGAAACAGATATCATATATTTAGAAACAAATAAGTTTGTAGAATTATATAATAATAATAATTTATATCCGGAATTAAGAAATAATCCACATATTTTGTTTAAAGAGTATTATGGCACATAACTAAGCACTTTTGAATATATTGTTGTATACGTCATAGTGCTGCGTACCCCGTCACGCTAAAATAAAGTCTGCACTTCATCACGTTTTTTCATCTGATTGGGGCAGCAACTTAGGCATAAGTACATGCAATGACCATTTGATATTTTCACGTCGCGTCGCCTCATATTATTACTGCATTTGGCGTTCACATAGAATAACGTCTCAAAAAATGAGATCGTCGCATTTGTCGAACATGAATGACTATAAAATAGGACACACGGCACGTCGCTGCGTGTCGCGTCCCATCACTCACCTAGGACTGACGTACGCTCCCACCTCGTACTAATGTGAAGACATTGTAATTTATTATTGACCAATCATGATTTTTGCTCTAGTGAAATCAACACTAATAACTATTTATTTTTGAAGTGAAACTTGTTTAGAATCGTTTCTATATGGTAATGTATCTAACGATGAAGGCATCCTGAACAATTGATTATTCATATTGATCTCAAAGTAGTGACAATATAATATTCGTGAAATTCAATTTTTATGTCCGATTGGTCTCTAATTTAGTATCTGAGGGAACCTTCATTTCAATGTTCTAAATAGAAAGTCAGAAAAATTTGGCGGCCCTTTTGAACTGTTTCGTTATTGGTATCAAATTCGATATCTGAGGGACCTTTCGATAACCAAAACCAGAAAACGAAATAGCGGACGCCATTTTCAATAATTATGCTAATACTCTACATATACTTTATGCTTCCTGAAGGTTATCCGAAAATATACTGATTCGATATCAGAGGGAAACTTTCTTTGCACACTGTAAACTGAAAGATAGAATTGAGAACTTTTGCCACTATTATGAACATTTTGGTTATACATTTTTTTATTCGAACCAGTAGTTCCTGAGATTAGCGAGTTCAAACGGACTCATCAGCTTTTTATACTAAATATAAAGATATACTTACGTAGATAAATATTGGTATGAATTTTTTTTCAGGAAATCCATATAAAATCTCATTGGAGCAGCGCTTCCGTGAAATGAAATAAGTAAACACTGCTTCCACTGAAATGAATAGGTTTGGGAAAAAATAAGTGGTTTTTTATTTCATACGTCCGGCAAACGAGCAAATGGTTTGTTTAATTATATAATTATACCTACAGCCCTTTGACTGTAGGCCGAAGGAAAGGAAACCGGTAGGAGCAAATGAATTTTGGGCTTCCAGCACCGTCACCGAACGAAACGACAGTAATAAGACGCTTTACTTATATTTTTTATTAGACTCTAGAATGATCCTATTCAAGCCTATTCCTACAGTTTTGCAAGAAAAAATAAACAAGAATAACAATAATAAATACACCCAACAGTCACTTACGTAGTCCTGAAACCACACACAGACCGAGTCTTGTGTTGTAGGTATCAGGAACTACGAGAGACTTTGATTTCACAAACACCCAGACCCGAAACAAATACCTGTGGTTCACACAAATTTTTGTTTCAGTGCGTGAATCGAATCCACGGCCTCTCGTTTCACAGCCGGTGTCTAACCAACAACGCCACGGAGCTGTCAAACTTCAGTGTAGCTCCACCACTTAAATGTTTTTGATGTTCTTGTGTGGACATAAAATATATTTTAATGACATGTGGATATTCTTAAAACAGATGACAAAATGAAAGCCAGATTTTATGTTCTCTATTTGTATCACATTTTGAATTTCTTACATTATAAATATTTTTATAACGAGTACTCTGTGAATTTGTTTTTGCTTGCGTTAACATCACCTAGTGGAGTTTCGACGATAATTATTCCAGCTCTCTTGTATCACATGGACGTTTTTTTATTACTTTATGAATGCAACATGCAAGTTTATTTCGGGCTTTTGCTATGATTAAGATATTCATATAGAAACGCTCGCATTGCCGGTTTTGATTACAGTGTGGCTTCACCTGTGTGGTAGGTGCATAAAATCGATGAAATACAGGGTATATCACGACTGCTACCGAAAATGAAGCTGGATGGTATGGCCTGCTTTTGATGATTACAAACATAATGCAACTAAAAATTTCGCAAAGAAACACGATATTTTTTTAAATAGGGGTGGTAAATCCATAGTTTTTGCTAAAATAATAACTCAAAACCCTTGCGTGGCATAGAATCATAAAAATAAAAGGGTGAATACAATTATTTTAGAAAAAAAAAAACATGTATTTGTCACCCAAATACGACGACAGGAAAAAAAATAACGAAAACAACATAGCTTTTTTTGCAACGTTTTTAATTACATTATGTCTGAAGTCACTAAAATTACCATCTTTTTTCGTTTTCGGTAGCAGTCTTGCTACACCCTGTATAGGCTTTGCTTTCATGTTGCGTTGGGTCAGGAACATCGCGGAATATCCTGTAGTCTCTTCATTACCTTCCATGCTCTAAAGTTGACGATATACCAGCGAGATCTCGGTGTTGTAATATGGGTGGGTAATATGAGGTGCGGGACTTACTTTGCCGGCTCTGAAAACCAGCGCTGTGATAACCCTGAAGTACAAAATAAAAATACAAAATAGTTTATTGTACATAATTTACAATTTGCACACTTTTTATTAATTAATTAACTTAAATTCATTCATTTAAATTCATAATGCTCGTAATGCAAAACAACATTTTATTGAAAGAGCTAGCTAGCTACATAGACAAAAAATCCTTTACCTTTCGTACTATTACTACACTGTATTTCATTTTATTTATTTAAGGACATCCAATGGTAATCACTTTGTTTCTTATATCTAATAAATTACAATTTGGTAACATTTTCAATGCGCTATCTGCAGGCGTCACAACATGCATTGAGTAACAAACAACTGCTAAGTAATACTAGTGTTACGGCAAGGTAATAATAGTCGTCCTGTTAATTTTAATAAGGTGCATTATTAAGTAGCGTTACATTAACATCAACATATGTTGGTAGAAATCAAACTATGTTTAAGTAGTAAACTTGGAAGTGAAACTGAAGTGTTGCGGCTAGTACTGAATGGCGTCCTTATATAAAGCACTGTTGTTTTTTATTGCACTGCGTAGCGAGACGCGCATGCCGTTCGCCTGGTGGTAAGCTATACGACCGCTCATTAACAGTACCAAAACCAAACACCTTGAATTACAATGCAATGCTTGGCATTCCACTACGCTCGCCATCCTGAGACATAAGATGTTAAGTCTAGATATGTCTAGCGTTGCTCTGGCTACAATGTCCTACATCCGAAACGCAACAGTGCATTTGCACTGGCTGTTTGGTGGGAGTCATAGAAATTGCAGCGGTACCTACCCAGGCGGACTCTCAATGGGAGACCTACTACCTTTTTTATGTGTTCAAAATCTTTTTGCGTTGTTTAAATAAATGTGTGTAGATATTTATAGGAGTTAACTTTCTTATTTATTTTTATCACTTGCTAAGAAAGAACAAATGTTTTGTTTTGCAGGTCAATGTGTGGTATGTTACTTTCCAAAATATTATACATACATACATAATCGTCACGCCTATATCAGATAGAGGTAGGCAGAGACTATAGACCGCCACTTTGCTCGATCCTGACATATTACTTTCGCTTCATCCGCTTTCATCAACCTCTTCATGCATTCTCGTCGGTTCAGGGTACTTTTGACCTGACTCTTGTTGAGAGCATCACCGATTTGGATGGTGTATGTTCGGTGCGGTCGACCCCTACCGACTCTTCCATTCACACTCGCATTTTATATCTGCTTTGTTATTCTCCTTTCATCCATCCTCTCTATATGACCAAACCATCGTAACATTCCTTTGTCCATTCCCAAAATATTATGTTTGTATAATATATCGTTATGAAAACGTTGTGTCTCTATACTATTGGATTTTAATATCAAAATTAATAACTTCTAGAACTGCTTGTAGAATTGAATATATCGTTTAAAATATTCGTATTCGTATTGACATGTGTTTCCTACAAAGACATTAATTGTACGGCATACACTGTAGGCCATCATTTCTTGGGTATAAAAATCTAACTTGTGATATTGATCCAAGGATGAGTATTTACCTTGGATTAGACTAGTGCCCTTGGGGGATACCGACCTTATTGTATGTACGAAGCTGTAACATAACTTAGTATATGAAATTATTCCCTACATGATTTATCTACCTATTAAGCGTTATTCAATGGATAAACCAAAGGAGAAAATCACGGAATATCAACAAATAAAGCACGTAAATTATAAAAGGATATAAAAATAATTAGGTGATGTTAAGACCTCAACAAATTTAAATGTCAGGTCGCGTTTGAGGATCTTTTCCCTAGTGGTGACAATCCCATTAAAGCTGCCTTTTTCCAACTCCAATTTAATAAGCGTGTGTTAAATTGCTTTAATCTTTATAAAAAGGAATTTTCTTTACTGTGACCAGGTTTCAGGCGCTTTTATTTCGAATTTGTTCGGAACGTCAATTACCGAATTTGCTTATAAAGCGCGCGTGGAAAGTTCGATGTTTGGTTTTTGTTGTATGTATTTATAGAATGTAAAGTCGTTTGTTTGTTGGCGCTTATATAAAACGGCCAACTCGTTGGAAATCAAATGGCACGGCCTGCTTTCATGGTATTATAACTGAAAATTCTCGGAATCCGATACACAAATGAAATATAAATATGCCGAAACATGTTCCAGACTATGTTAGCAGGTTAGTTTATTAAGTGAAATTATATGGTCTCTATACAAGCAGATACGAGGATTCTGTAACCAGATATTGGTGTGTGTAATGGACATATGCCCTTTGTGAACATTAAATCATTCAAATAAAATCATATGTCAACAAAAATGATTCCCGAACCGTAAAATCAGACTAAATATCTTCCACATGGAATAAAACGAGGCGCATAGGCGGCGGAGCTGTGCGGCTGGATACATAAAGGTCACACACTTCTTCGCAACCGTCATATTTATCAAAGCATTTTTGCGAATGTGTAGTGTCATGATTCTAAATGGTATACATCTCAAATAGTATGAGCGCGTGGCATCCCGGAAAAACCACTGTTACATATGAAAGCGTTTTCTCAAAGGTTCGCAAGACGCTTCGTATACTTCGTGCTCGTTATGATGCTATAAATGTACCTTACAAATATAAATAACGTTGATGAAAAAATATATCGGTGCTTACTCTGTCTCACAAATCAGAGCGGGGTTGGACATATTCCGCGCTTACGAATCTCAGCCCTGCGATGTAACTAAATATAAAGCTTGTTCACACATTTAATTTTACTTTTGTTAAAGTCCTTGAATTTGGTTTTATGTTCGTCATGAAATATAAATCTACTAACATATCTAAAAGGGTTTAATAACATATTATGGTGAAGAAGAAAATAGGACACATTTGACATATAAAAGACATATACTACTTTTTTTATAATAATTCAATCTACAGTGGGAGAAAGGGCAGAATGCATTATTTACATCGGGACTAAAATTTTCTGTTTAGATTTATTTAAATTTTTTTGTTAATAATAATTGTGGAGCGACTACTCGCTATGACTTGTCCGTCTTTAAGCGAGGCTTAAAGATAGTACTCTCCCTACGGTAGGCAGAGACCTATTTGTGCCAGACCAATAGCACTGCGAAGGTTTATGAGCGGCAGGCACCACTTTTCATCAGGCAGGTCGCATTCTCGTTTGCCTGCGAAGGTAATAATAAAAAAGAGAAAACCAAATTGTGTAGTCTTTAGTCTATTATTAAAATCTACAAAACGCTTAACGTAACAAGAATATAGATTAACTTCGAGACAAGAAGGCTTTTATGAAAATTGAATTTGTGTAAGAATTTAAATCTATTTAAGTTGAAAATCCTTTGGGAGAAATCGAGGATTTTATGTTGGTTTGTTTGAAAAAATCTACTGTAATTTTTTGCGATATGAAATATGTGATCCAGTACAAACTGAAGGTATGATAGAACTTTTGTGTTACATAAAAAAAAACTGTAAATTGAACGGTCTCGTTATAAAATTTTGAAGGCTGGATATTCAGAAATTTATTTAATTCAAAAATATTTCTATACTTTCAGCAGGAAAATGTTTAATATGTGCGCCAACAAAATATTTTAAGTATTCATGTTTATATAAAAAAGCGGCATATACAAATACCAGAAATATTGATTACCAGAAAAAATGTAGTTTCCGAGAGAACTCTATTTTTAATTGAGATCATCATTAAGATGCGATTTTATTGAAATGGTATCAAGTAGTTGACTTTACCGTGTTGATTTTATCGTGTAAATGTTAAATACATAAATATAACGTGTATCAACCCCAGTCCTTCCTCGAGTGAAATTCAAATCCTTGGGGTTATTCAGAGTTGTAAACTTGGTTGTGCCAACAATATTGTTGAGTTGACTATATAGTCACTATGGTTTCTAGGTGACTCACATAGTTGGAATTTGTCTTGAATCGTTACATAAACCAATCTTTTTCTATGCAGTGTAGGGTTACACTGCATAGAAAAAGATTGGTTTTGTTCTAAAATAATCATTGCGAAATCATTTTTAACATGCTTTTTACAATACGTCAATATCGGTTAATTCAGACTGTCATAATATTGTTTTTGAGCCTGTAGCGTCCCATTGCAGGGCTCTTTCCACCTTTCATGCATCCCGGTCAAGGGTTTTATATGACCAATATTGTCACATTGCATAAGAAAAAAGTTTTTTACTAAATATATTTATTTTATTAGTAATTATATTTATAAAAATAGCTAAATAAGTTTTAAAACTGTCTATGTATAAGACTGTTTCGATTTTAAAACTGTAATTAAATAAGGACGTAAGTATTTTGTTTTCTGAGGTTAAAAATGATGGAATATTTGGAAAAAATATATTTCATTGTTGGACTATATTTCATCATTCATATTAAAAATATATTTCATATACTCAGGATTTTGAATATTTTGAGAAAAGAAAACTGTATCTGTATCAGCCCATACATATCCCACTACAGGTCACAGGCCTCCTTTATAGTTAAGAGAATGATTAACATGCCTAAAGTTCATGGTGGTCGCGGGTTCATATCCCAGGGTACACCTCTGACATTTCGGAGTCATGTGTTTATTGATAGTCAATCAAAAAGCACTATGACAGTGAAAGAAAACGTCGTGAAAAAACTAGCATACAATAGCAATTGGAAATTTTGAACACTTAGTGCAACATACCCGTGTATATATCGATTAAAACACTAGACAGTTTTTGAAAGAAAATAATGAAGAATCTAATTCGAGCGTAGGAACAACTAGCGAGCAGTTTGCTAAGTAATCGATATTACTCAACGCCCACACTATTAGAAATCGTTGGCGTTTTACAGGCTTTGGGCATTAACTGATACATAAGACGAGCCAACAGAGTTCAAGACGGGTTTCTGTGAAACTATTGACCCTAACTTATTATAAAGCACTTATACCATAACATGATTGTTTTGGATTGCTATTTCCGCTGATCGATACCCTTTCTAAGTGGCACTATTTATCTCGTCATTAGTTGTAGTAGGTACTCTTTGATGTTTTACTATAAAATAAAAATGCTCTGATATGTCTCATAGTCAAAATCAATTAAATAAATAAATAATAATAAATAACACCCAACAGTCACATGTACATAGTCCTAACCCCACTCTAAGATCGAGTCTAGTGTCGTGGGTATCAGGATCATATATTCCAAAACAACTCCAGATTTTGGTATACATATTTGCTTTAATGATGCACGTAATTGAGAAAAAATTCGGGGTCATCTTGAATGTATCCAAATTCAAGACAGCCATTATTGGGTCGCTCAATACACATATATCCTGCATAAACTGTACGCACGAGTATTATAGTAATACATTGTACTTCATCGTGACAGTAAAAAAATCTTTTCGCATTGTTGTAGTAATGTTAATAAGTGATACGTACAGGTCCCATTTAAATGTAATTATGGTTTGATCCGTGGTGCTTTACAACTGGCTTCTCTGGCTGTAAAAGTCTTTTTGCGAGGTCATTTACCCCTTTAGTTCAATGTTTTGTCACCCGCTTTGCACGGAGGGAAGTGGACAATAATTTATTTCCAACTCTTCCTATTAATCTAACTTTGTGATTGATTTCGTTGCGGGTTAAAGACAAGTTAGACATTCCCGGAGACTCGCTGAGCTTCAATGCTCGGTGTCATTAAAATGCGTGCCACCGCTGATCCTGGCTTACAGGAGTTGCAGTCGTGGGTATGAGGGCGGGACAGTCTCACCAAGCAATACCTTTTTATGCTACAATATATTGAATGACGTTAGTATTCTTAATTTTTTAAATATCTATTGTATTAATTATTTCTTACATTCGTTTTTTTTTGTTAAACCACTTAAACGTTTATTTTATTCGATTGAGAGTGATTTTAATAAAACTTACATTGCTCCTAATTTGAACTATAGCTAAACTATAACTAAATCAATTTTTTTTGTCATTCCACTAGGTATTTTTTTTTGAGATATGTGTGGAAGAGCATACAAACGTAAATATAATTATGGAATTTGGCACACGTTTTCAAAAGCTGGTATAGGCTAACACATCCAAAAAGTGCATTTCTGTAAAAATTACATCAAATTGATAGTCTCCTTTTTGAATTCGACAAAAAAGCAAATTTCGACAAAAAAAATTAGCAAATTTTAAATCTTAAATGTAGCGTGTGTTGTCTACATTTACAAGTAGTTTTAATACATGTATCTGCTCTTGAGAACTGTAAAATAGAACGTTACAAAACAAACCAAACTCTCAGCGTCAGTCACAATATTTTTTAAAGTATTATATAACGGAGGGAAGCTGTATTATTTAATAATACTTTCTATAAATACAGCAGACTCGGCCGCTAACGAGCTAGCTATGAATATTCTTGATTTCTTGCATATTCAACAGGATATGAATCACAATACTTTCGTATTTTAGAACTTAATAAAACAGACTGAAAAAAATGATAACCAATTCAAATGTTCATGAAAAATGTTATATTTCAAAACATCCAACAGTTTGAAAACTAGCTTTTTAATCATTTACATTTTTATTTCAATCAATTTGAAAGCAAATATTCCAATTAGGGTGAAATACATATTGTTCAGATTACACAAAATTGAATAAATCAAATTAGAGTCTTTTAAATACAGGCCGTTATATATTGTTGCATGTTTTTTATTTAACTTTGAGGTTAGGTTCTAAACAACGTATGAAAATTAATGAAATATCGGTATCGTTGCACAAATTTCGTTTTTATAATATTACTATGATAAAAAAATATCTGTATCTGTATCAGCCTATATACATCCCACTACAGGGCACGGGCCTCCTCTACAATCGAGAATACGATTGAGAGTGGTTAGGCCATATGACTATATTATGGCTTAACCACTGGACTCACCACGCTGGCCTAGTTGGCTGACTTTACATACCATAGAAATAGCTATGGTATGCAGGTTTCCTCACGATATTTTCCTTCACCGCTATAGTGCGTGGTGATTGACTATCAATATACAATAATAGTTATTAGATAAATTAGCCGTGCTTAGGCGCTGGCGATTAGGTCAGTTAGCACCGCTCGCTATCCCAGTCTCACCGCGCGTAACCACTCGCGGCACTAAGCCAACAACTCAACTATTAAACCTGTTACCATGTCGTTTGTCTTTGTTATTCTTTAATCTTTATTGCATTGTAAGCGAACAAGCAATATGGTCCCTTTATTTTTACTAATTGACCACCGCCTATTATAATCGACATGTGTATCGTAGATGGGGTTTCGGGCATTCGAATGATGGGGAAAAAAAAGGATATTGAGCATTTAAGCTCCCGTATTTGTAGTTTTAATTAAATTAAAGCTATAAATATTAATTTGTCTTAAATATTTTTTCCATTAATTTACATTAAAAATTATGCAAAAACGAACTCATTTATATCAGTTTGTTGAACGGACTTTTAAAGCAAAAAATACATTCATAAACTGAAGAAAAATATTTTTTCTACGATAATGAACTAATTTACTCGTGTCGAATTTTTAATGGGTTCAGAATTGGCTGCGCGGCCCCGCTTGGTTCTTGGCGAACTGGCGCCGTTCCAAATGATAACAGAATCTTGGCATTACTTACACTTAATAGCTTATTAAATGAATCTTTCCATACGTGTAATACTAATTCCTATTTAAACAGAAACTGCATACATTTGTGAATATAGGAAATTTATTTAATTAATAAGAATTTTTGATATAGGGAATGTGAGAAACATTATAGAGGTATGATTCTTTTACTCTGTGGCTTTCTTGCTCCCTTTAAGCCTGTTCTTTCTTTCTTTAAACAGGAGGATACAAAATTGTTATAAAGTATCAATACAGAAAAAAAATGTTAACCTTACTTTTTCGCTTTTCGTATACCTATTTTGCTATGCGCCAACTATGTAAGTATCTTAATTAGTAATACTTGATACATACAAGCTGAATATTTTTTCAGAACCATTTCTTTTAAATTTATATCTATTTATTGTCGCCATTTTATATGATAAAGTGTGTGACAGCATCACTCTTGCAGCGCTACGACAGCGAGTGTCGAGTACAAATCACAGTGGTCTCCAGTCTATAGTGTATGGTGCAATGCAGGCATTGTCACGGAAAGGTAAATTAAAATACTGGTGTCTGTAATATTAACAAATTATTATTTATATGTGAATATGTACGAGATATTTAGTGACACCATTACTGGTGGTAGGTCTCTCATATGTGAGAGGCCATCTGGGTGGGTACCACCGCAGTGTCTATTTCTCCCGTCAAACAGCAGTGTAAACGCACTGTTGTGTTTCGGGTTGAAGGGCATTGTAGCCAGAGTAACTACTGGACATATTGAGACTTAACATCTTATGTCTCAAGATCGCGAGCGCAGTGGAATGCCAAGCATTGCTTTGTAATTCAAGGTGTTTTTGGTTTTGCTACTGTTCATGAGCGGTGGTATCGCTTACCATCAGGCGAACGGCATACTCGTCTCGCCATTCATACCAATAATAATAAAAAGAAAGAACCATATTAAATTCTTCTTTTACGGTAAAGTCAAAAATTGTTATAAAACCTTGCAAACTATAGTGAATTTCTTTGATACGTAAAGTCCGCCAACTCGCACTAGACCAGTGTGGTGGACTATATGGCCTAACCAGTCTCCATCATACTCTCGATTGTAGACGGGGCCCGTGACCTGCATTCGTACGCATATGGGCTGATACAGTACAGTATAAACGTACACATGTATAGTAGGTACGTTCATACCTACTAAACATCTAGACAAATATAATAAACTTGTAACCGATCAATGTCTGTACATGGAATATAAATGAGAGAAACTAATATGGCGGGACTATATTAACGTAATAGAAGTCAAAACATAGATTTTGCAGAATTTTCTGTTTATCTCTGTGGTTGTGCTTGATGAACTCAGAAACGGCTCAACGGGTTTAGAAGAAAGCTGTGGAGGTAGCTGCCACACTGGATTAACACCTAGCTTATGTTTCCATGGGATGAGAAAGGAATTCCGATATATTTGTTACTTTTTTATACTCAAAGGGATGTGATGGGACTGTTTTACATGCCTTAAATGAGAATAAGACGGGACGAGGTGGGATATAACGGAAAGAGACGGGACGGAAATAACACAAATAAATAATAACGTTATTGCTGGTTTTAGGTTTTTTTCCTTTTGGGGGAGAAATGGGGGTGAAAGAAGGTATGGAGTAGTGTCTATCTATTTTTAAATATATAGACCATATTGTACAGTATAGTTCATAATCACGCAGACGAAGTGGCGGGCAAAAGTGTTTAAATGTGTATTATTGTACAAACAACAAGGAAAACACGGTTATCTAACAAGTATGACTTATTTCTCCTTGTTTTTTACTATCATATCATAGTTTTGTAAGATATAAGACTAGCATGTGAATTTTGTACTTAAAATTTTGAAGTATAATATATAAAAAATGCTTTAATGTTTTCAACTTGAACTACCTAACCGCATGTTGAATAGTAACTAGATATAATCTTTACAAAGTAAATAATAACCTTGATGTTTTCGTGTTTAACTTTCCAGCCTTCGAAACAGAAGCTAAGAAATTTATTCCACTTGCCTAAATAATTTATATTGTTCTTTCTACTGTTACTTAAAGCCTTTTCTTGGTATTGTTTGTTTCGTAACTGTAGCAATTTGTAACACATATTTTTACATGTATACATAGGCAATTTGTTAAAAGTACCGTGTTTTGTGTAATTTTAAAAATACTTCGCTAACATTTGTACGTAGAAATGAATAAATGGAAAAGCATTATGAAGTTACAAAGTGCAAATTGAGCATCATATTCAGGATTAGTCCACATTCACGGTTGAGTTAACGCTATTCCATGCAAATTTTCACGTATCGAAAGTTCTCGCATCCCTCAAACAAAGGCTGGATCTAAAATCGGAATTAAGGTTGAAAACAAATTATATGACGTGATTTAGGATGCGGCTGAAGGACGCTGTGGATTATTTGTACTTATTTTCTATTTCCAGTGATATGGTACCACAGTTTGCTCATTTATGCCGAAGTTTTAAGCGATAGAAGAGTGTTTTTTTGACTCGGTACTCAAAATCTCACTTTATTAACAAATTCATAACTTGTAGAAATCACAACACTGCCAACATAATATTATTTATTATTTCAGTTCGTCATAACTTAGCGACGGTTTTGGATAATGTTGCCACCTCTTATAAATATCCAATGTTACAGCTTCCGGCTTAAAGTGGTTTTCTTTCCCACTCCAGCTTAATTCAGCGACATAGAGGTTTACCACGACACAAATCTCGAATTTGTGCAAACATTTATGAATCTATCCCAAGGTTGTGCGTGCGGAATATCCTGAATTTTTGTTGGTGGAAAAACCATTTTGTATCCAATATTCACGCACGTTATTTGTAAGCTGTTGCTTTTTGGCTTCAAAACCAATTTTCGATTGGCGCCTAGCGCTGATAGCATTGGACTTTAAATTCATTTTATAGAATATTTCATGCGTTGCTAAAAGCAAAAAAGTGTCTTTCGTCATACAGCAAATATAAAAATTATTTGGGTTTATTTTTATTAAGCCACTCATTATGATAGATATTGTTAAGTTTATGTTTAGCTTTTTTGATTATTAAAATTGTAGTTTACATAAGCTTGTCGTATTTGTAAATTAAGAACATATTTTCCAATACATGAAAACTTCAGAAGCAAATGTTATTTTACATCCTGCAGAGTATTAATTATACTAGCCCGAATGCACCTGATAACAAGTGCAATGCAATCCAAATGAGATGTTAAAAATGATAACACAATGACGCCGACTTCACAGAACCGAAATATTAACTTATTACATTCCATCCAAAGGTTGTCTGGAAGAGATCGTCGTTAGCGATAAGGCTGCCGTTTGCACCTACTTAAATTTAGATTTTAGTCCCTTAATTGTAAAATTATTTTATTATGTTTCGTGTAAAATAAAGAATTATAAATAAATAAATTTCTAAATAGCCGTATTAAGGACACGACACAATTACGTCGGCTGCTATGATGGGTTTCCACCACAGTGTTCAGTGCTCTTTATCCAGAAAAGAATATCTCACCTCCCATTTACACTGACGCGGGTCGTACTAAGCCCTTATAACATTATCAGTAAATAGCAGACTTAATTGATTTAATAGTATTCTTTTATGCATGAACTGAGAACTAGGTACGTATGGAAAAAGTTTCATTGGCGCATTATTAACTACATACATCTCATAGAAGCTACACGGAGCGCGATAGAAAGAGGTCGTGTTTCAAGTGAAAAGTTAATAAAGCAACTTTCGCGTCTTTTATGCGAGGACCGTAAAGGTCCATTAAAAATACTTGAGTTTTAATTAACTTTGTTCTTCACTACCATATCATGAAGCTTTATCAGAGTCGTGTTGGAAGCCCAGTGGCTTGTATAAGACCCATTTTTGTAAAATCATTTTTATTGAATATTTGATAGCTAAATTATGTAGTTTTGTATACTGATGTTACGAAGTGGTTAAAATGCGACCGGTGGTCAATGTAATGCGATACAAATGAGTAATTCACTAGAGTTGTACTGTGATGTGTCAAATTCTGAGACACAGAGAACATTGAAATATGATACACATCGGTTCATTTACTTGGCCTAAAATAGGCACCAAATAAATTTTAAGGAAAACCAACATAAACATTATGCTGAGTTGTCATCAAGGGTCACAGGGATGCGACGCGCAATATATTTTATCTTATTTTTGTATGTTGACGTATATGTTTTGCGAGTATGTGCATCGTATTATATGTGGTATTGTCAATAAATTAGTTTTCTTTCTTTTATTTGTAGATTTTTCGTCTAACTGATACAGCAAGCTATGCCGCCGTTAGTGGGTACCAAGGCGAGACACATCCACATTTCCCAAGCTCATTAAAGATCCCCTCTCTTTCTTTCTCTTCATCACACAGGTCTTGAAGGCACGTCACAGTCTTGTCACGTTGGCCCAATGCGTTCATACATTTTGTCCCAATACTTTGAATGCTTTCGCAGCTGGTTGAGTTGGCCGATGTTGGACGTGCGCTTTTATCCGAGCCTCATTATCATTCATATTACCTTAATTTGCGTGAATATTTTATAATGATGAAATACATTATGTGACATTGATATTTCAGACGTTTTGTTCGATGAATTACGTTATATATTGGAGTTTGTAGACCGTGTAATTTTTGGTGGGGTAAAAACTTATTAATTCAATTTAAATATTTTTGTAAATTCTGTGAATAAAATATGTTGAATGAGTTAACTTTTATGGATAATCTTACTTGGTTACTGTTGTTTTTGAAAAGGGCACTTGAAGAATAATTGGAAATCTGATATTAATAAATAAATACATCTAACAGTCACATAAATAGTCCCGACCCTACACTAAGATCGAGTTATATGTCGTGGGTATCAGGAACTACGAGAGATTTTTTGGTCTCACTAACATACAAATATTTGTCTCGATGCGGGGATCGAACCCGCGGCCTAACGTTTCACAGCCGGCATCTAACCAACTGCGCCACCGATGCTATCAATTAATTGATAATCCTTCCTTTTCCATCTTCAAATACGAGGGCTACCGCGAAATTTCAAGACCAAAGAAATCAGATAAAAAATAAAATATTCTCTTCTATTTTTATGAAGGATTATTACATTTACTTAATAATTTGAAATCTTCATTTATATTTCAGCTCAAGCACGTCGCTAAAACTGCATTGAACTTGCAGAGTGTAAGACTCCACACCTTTAGAACCGCTCTGGGAATTCCATCGGCACCATCGTAAATATTTTGATGGCGCCTCTGCTCTGCGTCTTTGTCGAACCACGTCCTTAGTACTCTGATTTTATTATTTACTAGCAGGCCACCATCGGCAAGGTGCAGCTGGTAGATCTTTTTATTTCTCTCCACATCAGAAATATTTTATTTCTAGTTCAAACTTTTGTTCTCCTGAACTTAATCTAGGCACCCCTTTTTTCCCTCATATTCTGTGTCACTCCATCGCATCTGTCCTACTTTATCCTACATCATCCCTTTATATCTAACATATGCGACCAAATCCGTTCCTAATGTAAACTTAGTCCATACTCAGCAAAATTAACATTTGATCCAAATATAATATCAATCGGAATTGTATAATAGTTTCTGGCGGTGAGTCATTGTATCTATGTATTATACTAAAGTCGTAGTGTCCATTACACACTGCAATATCGCTTTCGATTGATGTTTGCAAGCTTGTAGATAAGTATGTTTTATTGAGATTTACACACCTTTTGTTATAGGAAAATAAAGTTGTAGGTTCTACTATTCTCTCACGCCTTAAAATTTCCCTGGAATAAAACGGATATTTCAAGACCAAAATAAGCCAAATCGGTCTAGCCATTCTTAAGTTTTAGCAAGATAAACAACTAGCAATTCATTCTTATGAATGATGGTCAGAAAATTGTGTCCAATATGGCAATAGGCTCGCCACCTATCACATCGTAGCACAGAACAAAAAAGGTGGGTATCCGGATTGCACCTATGCCTACCCCTTCTGGGAGAAAGTCGTGAGTTTATGTATGTATGTATTTTTTATTATTAACATTTGCAAATGCGCTAAAGGTCTGTCCGATAGTTAACAGTCACAGCGGCCATAGACTGAAAATGCCAGGGCCACAATCAAGCCGCTTACTTTGAGTCCCGTGTCACATGTTCAACGTCTCTGATAAGCCCTTTTAGACGCAGTAGATAACTTAGTTGTGTTATATTCTGTATTGCACCGTATCAAATGTATAGTGTATAGTATATATAGGTATAGTTTGTTTTACATGAATTTCTAAAATAGTAAATGTCGAAAATTCTGAATTGTATTTTATTTGACACCATAATTAATTTATTGTTCATTTCAGTGGCTTTAAAATCGATTGTATACTCAATAATATAATTTTTACGAACCCTTTGTAATACATGCGGACTGTAAAATTGAACAGATTTTTTTGTTAGAAAACGTTTTCATTGAGTTCTGTTTACAATAGCGAAGAGTAGTTAATTGAATCTTGTGAAAACAATGGGACTCCTTAATGGATAGCAGTAAGTTAATAAGTACGAAAGTAAGATATTTGATGTTCATTTAAAATTTAATTAGCCGGCTGGCCTGACTTGGGTCATTTCAAACATTTTTTTCATACAATTTTTCTTTCTAACAAGGTACTCTTGATCTTGAGATATGATGGACCGTCCCAAGACTATGCCAGATAAATATTATATTATGAGATGCGTTCGAGTCGACTCGAAATATATCCCTTGTTATACTTTATACAATTAACAGACTAAACTAATATACACACAAACTCACGCTTGTTTTGTTCGAAATAATAGGCAGGTATAGTCTACAGTCGCTGCGCTCATTACTGGGCTAAGATGTGGCAGGGGCACAAATACTATTACAGTTCCAGGCAACTCATATGCGACCTGAGGTTCGAACACAGGACCTCGATCATAACAACCTGCACGTGCATTCACAACGCGTGCAGTCCGCCTTGAAACTAACTTATTAATAATACTAATTAAATACATCTTCGTACGCTCAGAAACAAGTATAATGCCAACTAAAAACGATTGTAAATCCGATTTCCGATCACCAAATAACTCTGATTGTAGTTTTTTAATTCGTGATTCGATGATGTCGTGTCCTAGTGTGACATCAAAATGATACGACACATATGAATTGTAAAAAAAACATAAAAAATATTTTGTATTCATTTTGTATTTCACATGATATTTTCATTAACCAAGTATGGTCACTATTGGTTCACGTCTGTTATTGTTTGAATATCGTAGCCCAGCAGATATTATTAATTTTATCAATAGCCTGTAGATTGGGCAATATATTCCCGGGTTTTTTGACACAAACTCCGAAATTTGCTTGACTGAACTGAGTTTTTAACTTTTTTTTTGTGGTAGAGGTTGTTTGCAATTTTGGGTAATAGCGAGATTTTTTATTACAGTATTTTATTTTATTGTTTTCTGATAAATAAATTATAAACATTTATTTATTTGTTCACGTTCATTTGTTCTATAACATTTATCATAATACAGTGTATGAGTTAACGTAAGGCCTGCATTTTTTGAATAAGTGTCTCATCTTAAGCAATGAAAATGAAATGAAATGAAAATATATAACATTTACATATCACATCAGATACACGCTAGAATTTTACAAAACGGATAGCCGCGGCTTGAAAACATTTTTTTCTTTTTAACAGCCCGTGACGTGTGTCCTGTTCATTCAATAATCCGATTGTGTATTCCATATATACTGGAAAAAATCGGTGAGTTTCAAATCCGACGGGCTCGACCGCGCAACGGTGACAAGTAATCCCAACTATTTCATATCGTGCCATTTTTTCACTACATATTGGAATAAATAAATTGATACAATTGAATCGCTACCGGCCTCTGTTATGAAGTGGCGCACTCCAAAATTCAGATTTAACAAATTGTTATTTTTTAGCCTCAAAACAAGTTGATAAAGAACGATGTATATCTTTAAATTCCGCACGCAATTCGAATCCGAGGGCATACCTCTGACTTTTCGGAGTTCTGTGTGTATTGAAAATCAATCACCACGCACTAAAACGGTGAAGGCAAACATCGTGAGGAAACCTGCATACCATAGTAAAAAATCTTGAAAGCATGTGCACTATGTCTGCGATTGACAAAACGGAGAATCCCTTTTGCGCGACTTTTTTATGTCCATGTTTTTTATGACTTACCGTGATTGGTTTTTTTATTCAGCATCGCGAAAGGCGTGCCGGCCGTGGAATTCTAAGATTCAAATCCTAGTGTTGGAATAGAGATGCCTTTACTGCGCATGTATCTGAGTTTGCACGTTGTTCTAATATTACTAACAAAAATGATAACTTTGAGTCACCGTGGCTGAAGAGACTGAGAATTGAAGAACAATGGGACAAATGTTTATATAACACAGTATGTGTACCCTAGATTCGGAACTGTCTGTAAGTTTGCCTGCAGTGATGACAAATAGCATAAAAAAATTAAATACTTAACAACAGTGAAATAAACTGTGTTGCATGTAATTAATTAGCAATAATATTTCTTGCTTATTATACTTTCATTTTTTCTTTTACGACTGATTCTAAATTTGATATAGTTGTCTGGAAGAGATCTAAGACCGCCGACCGAACTAAGAGAGATAAAACCGCTAATTGTTCACTTATAAGGTCTCTCTGTTACATTGAATGTACTTTATTACGTGGTGGACAATAAAGTGTTGTGTGTGTGTAATAATGATAAGTTGAAAATATGGTCGAGTTAGGTACGTAGTAAAAGTAAAGCTCTTAACTTGACAAAGATTCGGTTCGTGGGTGGATGTTCTCGTATGAAGTACGCGATTGAGCCTCCAGTTTGAATAAAGCTTTATTCATTCAACTTTACTAGCATGTAAATTTACTTTCTTTTGTTCGTTACCCCTTTTATTTGCAGTACTTGACGGGAAATTGGCATGTGAAATTTGCAATTTGTGTCTTCGCCTACATTCAAATGTTTGTAGGAAGCTACAGAACAATGCATTGTTTTTCACAACTTTCTTACATGGCAACCTAATTGGATTGTCATTATTGTAGGTTTTACAATATAAAGTTTGGTTTAAGAAAACTTTTGTGTTATTTTAAATAATATATTTGACTAGAACCCAAACAAGAAACTTCAAGACAAACATAAAGCGAGACAATTTAATATCATACAATTTGACGCGATAATTCTGAAATAGAGAACTTGTTTATAATAGGTATATTTAAAGTGTGGAAAATGTTTAAGTTGATAAAATTTTTACTCATATGCAAATTGAAGGTAGGAATTATTCATGGCCTCATGTCGAGGGGCTTATTTCGATTAGTTTCTCCCTAAGTAAACCCTTGTGTGCGATGTATCTGCCATCGTATATTTATTTAGGAGTAACCGTTCTTCAAAGATGTTATGAGAAACAGACTAAACTCAAATGCGATTTTGGCTACAAATGCTACAAAAAAGTAAAGTGTTACAAATCTGAAGGTACATGGGGCCTTGTCTAGCGACAGGCGCAGTCTGTTTTCAAATAATTACTTCTGAAAGCCGAGACGGAGGAAATTAATTTCTTTGTTACTTTAACAACATCGATGTGGCGGTATCTTGTACGCGCCGCCCGCAAACCTTACGGATCATTTCTGAAATTTGTAACCGGTAAAAGCTTTTACAATTGTTTAACAAATCAAATCATTACTGCATTCGATTTTGGCTCTTTGATGCCAATAATTCAATGTTGTTGTTTATACGCACAATTCTATTTTGCATGCCACAAACAATACCCGTATATAATACATATTATGTATGTATAATGAGTACAAGGGTGAGCAGAAACCACACCGTATCCATTAGCACACGACATAAGCGAATTATGAAAACGCTTTATGATTTACAAACTCCTTTGACTTTTATCTTGGCAACTACATAAATTAGCAAAACAAGAAAGAGAGGACATCCTGATTACATTTTTCACAGTGGCACAAAGCCGCTCTCTCACTTTGCGTCACCTTAAACCACTTTAAGCGGGGCCTGTCTAAAATCATAATGTGGTTATTATTTCACCCGAGCTCGCAGCAGAGGCACTGCTGTCGACAAGGCGGCCATTTTCGCAAAATTATCGCTACTCGGCCCCGCTACGACAGAATCGAGGACGTACCCGCGAACTTGCACGACGCATTAGCGAAAAATATTATTTCGACCAAGGAAATACCCTTTCTGGCGTTAATATTAATAAATATAGTGAGAGGTTTGCCAGAGGGCCGTATCCATCTTGCGCCCGATTATAACACGATTACAACAATGAAACCTCATTAACCCACATCAGATGCGGACGTGTTGCGCCCAAATTTATGGAGCCTATTTACGTATGTATTTAGTGAGACCTTACATCGAATACTTTTCTTATTTCTAATGCTATGAGCAACAAAAATATTTTCTTGTATATATTTAATATAGGACATAAATGAAGTTACAAAGCGTCATAACAACACAATAAGTTTACGATATTATAAGTAATTGCCCAATAATTTACTACTCGGCACGAATTCCTTACAAGGTCTCATAACATATTAACAATAGCATATTATATGAATACACGCAGGGAGATTTAAACATTGTAATTACGTTGTGCGAAGCCTTAACTTTTAAACGTATTACCTTTGTAGCTGACCGACTGGTAGCAATTTTCTATAGCTAGCTGAAATTACATTTTCATTCAAAAGTATTTGTAGAGAGTAATCGAATTTGAGTGGGCTAACAAGATTTAGAAACACGACAAAGGTAACGAGGACACGGAGTTGGTGAGATACGACGAAAAAATATCATCCTCGCTTGCCAAACTACCACTTCAAATAGAATTTAACCTAATGCCATTACCATTTAAAGAAGGTTTCAGATATAAATCATCGGGAGACAATGCGTATTCTTATATCGGGATTTCGGAACAATCCTCGGCATACAAGTTTTTCGGAGTAAGGATCGGGAGTTGATTCGAATAAAGTGACTTGATTTGTTTTACATAGACGTCGCTTTCACAAATCGGGGGTTAAATTTTATCATGAAAAATGAGGTTTGTTTTTATATACTTACTACGTTTTTTGTAATGTATATCTGCCCATATACGTCCTACTGTAAGGCACGGCCCTTCTCTGCAATCGAGGGTACGATTGAGAATAGTTAGGCCATATAGTCCACCACACTGGCCTAATGCGAGTTGGTGGAGTTTACATACCGTAGAATTTCATAGACTCTACTTTAAATAACTTGAACTTTAAGAGAACTCCTATGGCTATTGAAATCCGCAAAATTGCAGAAGCTGACCATAGCCTAATTGTTTTAAATGTAGGGGAGGCTTACACTCTGAAGTGGGCTTTTTTTCTTTCATAAAGCCTACTGTTTAAACATTTTATTGTAGTTTTTCATCAATCACAAATTCTATTAAATAGTTATAAAGCGTTATTTTGTTAGCAGAATAAAACGTACTTCACAGAATAGCAAATAAAACAATCATGAACCACAGCTTTAAATAATATGAATAACGGTTGCTCAATGAATAATTGTTCAATGTGCAGTATTTATTAAAATGATTTAAATTGTAATCCAATTTTGATGCCAAATATATTTTTTATATAAATTTATTATTTCATATATTGACTATTTAATAATAGTTTTTCACATACATAATACTCAAAGAAAGCTTCATAAATAAAACTGTGAATTTGAGATCTTGACTTTACGGTTCGCATGACGATATTCGGCTTTCCTAATGTCGATATAATGGACTCTGAGCCTTTGATGTTTTTCCATGCAAACGACCATTTGGCCAGAACGATTTTTGCTGACTTTACCACCCCTCATTAATAACAAAGAGCAGATAGTTTTCGCATGATTTTGATGGGCCTTATATTCCGTAAGTAATTATACGTTTAAGAATGAGCTTATATTTCTTATATATGTTTAAGATCATAGCCTTTAACTTGGCTCAGCAAAAATATCATAAGGCTCAACCAAATTCCAGTTATGATAAAAGAAATTCACAAAATCCGCTTTACATTTGTAGACCGAACAAAACACTGGATAACAAAGTATAAGTAATCCTCACGCAAATTGAATACATGATTGCGTTGGCTGGCGTTTGCTTACATTTTCACGTACGTATTTTCCCTAAACTGCTTCAATTTCAATGGTTTTCTGTCGCCGTGAAAGCGCGAGAATTGTCACAGCGTATAAGTACTTTGACCAAAAAATAATACAAAATCAATTGATTGTGTTTAGTTTCTGGCTCGGCAAAGAGAACACACTGCTGTTAAATGCATTACCGTTCACATAGACATCGGGGATAGAAGATATTCTCTCGCCATTCTACACAATAATTATGCTCGGAAGCTTCTTTATGCTTCGCTTAAAGGATCAAAGCTAATGTAAATGCGGCACACAATTCAATTAGCAAACCTCAGTTACATTTCACAAAAAAACTGTAATGAATATCCATTTAATTACACACATATCTTTTGATACTGTATCAAAATATTTGCTATACATTGTACTTAACACGTTGTGCGCATGCTACAAATTCCTATGTGTGCATTTGACAGTCTAATTTTACGCCCGATTATAAAACGGGATTATATTTCGTAAATTGATTTCGGTTAATTTAATCTGCGTCATCGTCACTTGCAACGCGACACGTAATGATAATGGTATTACGGCCAATTGCATGGCGACATAATAATACGCGCTTGGCGAAATTAACATTTCTGTTTCTATCTCCGTGCTGGATAATACGAGCACCCGATGATAGAGACTACCGTATACAGCGGTTGAGAATCGTAGTGGCCAACATATCAGATTTTACCAACAGCCACATATATAAGCCTGAATTCACTCTAAAATTATATCTTGTATTGGGGGTATCAAAAACTACGAGAGACTTTACAGTCTCACAAACACCCAGACCCGCAAGAAATATTTGTTTCGGTGCCGGAATTGAATCCGTAACGTCATGTTTCTTAGCCGGCGTCTAACCAACTGCGCCACGGAGGCTGTCAGTATCGGTATATACGAGTGCAACCATGCCAGCATAATTGTGTCGGCAATACATAACCAATTCACGTCAGTGGCACCTAGATTGCACTGTATTTGCCATCAAGGGCATTGAGGCACTTTGTCGTCCAAAACAAAATATAAACGCTTACAGAAATGAACATGTCTGCTCCAACAGTAATTCGAAAGAACAAACGGAAATCGAATAAATTTCGGCCAGATTGTATTTGAATGTGACCCCAGAAGTGCACTTTTCCTTCTTACGTTAAACCTATTTCTGACATTCGCCGTAACATTTCCATGATTGGAATAAAATTCAAATTCGCCGAGTGAAACGGTCGACCCTGGCTTGTAAAGAGAGATTCAATCAAATAAGGATTCGTTGCTGGTAGGATTGTGCCCTATTTAAATTTCCCTTCAAGTGAATGAACAAGCTATAAAAGCATCAGCCAAACTAACGAAATTGGCTCGGGCTTTCAATCGATAACTAATTAAGATATTTCATTTTATCAAAGATCTTGAAATGAGATGGAATAAAAAATCTGAAATACGTCAATGAAAACTGTTAATGTATCTTGAAAATTAGCATAACGTATTAGACATATTGTTTTAAATCTATGAATGGCGAGACGAGCATGCCGTTCGCATGATGGGAAGCGATACGACCGCTCATAAACAGTAGCAAAACCAAACAACACCTTCAATTACAATGCAATGCTTGGCATTCCACTGCGCTCGCCATCCTGAGACATAAGATGCTAAGTCACAATATGTTCAGTAGTTACCCTGGCTACAATGAGAAACGATTACTTCTTTAATTTTTTTTATAATACCCCTTGAAATGCATTATGCTACGTCATACTTGTGGTGAAGTGGGTACTGCGCTTTTGATAGGGGTGAGTGCTTAGCATATAGTGGAGGTCTAGCCCAGGTTGGCAAAATCCACTTATATTTGACTGACTCTATATATTTCTGCAATTCCTGCAGATATGATTGTTACGAAAGTTTCATCATACTTTTATACAAAATAGAGGATTTCTTCGGTTTAGGATTGCTACGGTAAATTATCTGCGATAATGTGGAACACTACAACTCAAAAACAATATCTCATTACATTATTTACTAAATCTATCAGGTAGTTTCCACATGTTTACTACAAAGAAAACAAATAACTAGCTTAAGAACACAAATAAATCACAGGTACAAAAATCCCGAGAGACCAAATATATTAATTGAACGGGAGAAAGGCGAAGTGTGATTAATACGCTACTCAGGCCCTGGTCCGTCGCGCCACCAAAAAATAATCGCAGGGGAAAATCACATTATACCCAGCAAGATTACCGACATTTACTAAGAACGAGTAGGGAAACCTATTAGCGGTTTTGTGCATAATGTAATTGGACCTTTTAAATACATACGTATACACATCGTCAGCATTTTTTTCTTCAATAGCTATCGATTCAACAAGAATTCTTCTAAACTAAATAGATAATGTTGAAAAATAAAAACGAAATTTAATTAATTTATTATATAAAACAGACAGGCAAAGATTAATTGGATTACATTTATAAACTATCATTCAGCCTCAAAGTAAGTAAGCCGTGTTATACAAACATAACTCAATATACAATTACCAGAATGTCCCAAAATTTCCCCACGTCATTTTATATGGAACGACAACCTCTATGGCGCAGTTGGTTACACGCCGGTTGTAAAACGTAACCCTCGAGTTCGATTCCCGCACCGAAACATTCACAGGTATTTGTTTCGGGTCTGGGCGTTTGTGAGACTGAAAAATCTGTCATAGTGCCTGATACCCACGACACAAGACTCGATCTTAGTGTGGGTTTAGGACTATGTATGTGACTATTGGATGTATTTATTTATTCATTTGTTTTATCTCCAACTCTAAAATATATCATATTTTCAAATTCCTTAAATATTACCAAGCGGTAGATGAATCCCAGAACCCTGAACTTCGCGGAGGCCAACTAATACACCACCACTAGACCTAAAGCGGCGATCCTGCCTATCCTTTATGTACAAAACAAGAAACAATGGTGACTTGGCGAAATTCCCTAGTTTCCTTAACAAGCAGTTGGATGACAGCCAAAACAACGAACGTTTATAAGGCCCAGTGCAAACTTAGCTCACACTATGCACGTTTTGAATTTAGACAATTATACCAATTACTGATACAAACAGAAGTATGTTTATGCTTTACCATAATTTCATATTAATATGTTACATCTTTGATATTATTAACAAGTTGTTGAGTTTTGGCAACTGCTTTTTATAGCAGTGAGCATACTTGAAATATTATACTTTTGATTCAGTTGTTAGTTGTGGACTGTGCTTCATATAATTTTATGACGATCATGAGTAATATCGAAATTAATAAATAATTAGCATTTATTTGACCGCAGAATATGAGATTCTTTCTTCTTATAAATTACCAGAGGCTTTTTGACCCCTTGACACTAATATCCAAAAACAAATTGTATACAAATCGTATTACTACTGAATTTCAAATATTTTATCATCATAAATATTCATTTCATTCATTTCATTATTCAAATCGAATGCGCAATACTATAATACGGTTCATAAAACTCAATTGAATTCTAGATATCCAAATGTTCGGTTGTTGCAGTTTATCAATACGTAAACAAATTACATCGATATCATGAATAAGAAACCGATAGGGCGGTGGATACACGCTGTATTTGCCTCCAGAATGGTTTATTCATGAGCACTGCATTTGGACTTGCGAGCACTTAGTCCAACAAGGTATGGTCATTTAATTCCCTTTAAAATCTTCCGTGTTGCATTACTAGATTATTTACATTTCCGTCGTATATTTGATATTTTATTCTAAGTAAATATGTGCATTTCAATATAATAAAATAAACAAACAATTAGTTTAATGACGATGATTCTGCCCATAAAATATTTTTATGTCAAAATGAAAATATTGTTATATCCTGTGAACTAATGATTTAGGTGATCATCATCGTATTACTGTTTAATAGCCTGTATAATCACCAAATCGATATCGCTCGTGGGATAAACACGTTGAAGTGGAAGTAGGCGGGCCACATTTGTAGCCAGATGGTTGGTGGAACATACCAGTATTGAAGTGGAGACCGCGTCCGTTACGTTACGAAACGTAGTGTAGGAAGTCCTGCTGCACGATAGACTCGCGACTTCAAAAGAGCGGTGGGTAGCAAATGGATGGGAGCTGCTCAAGACCGCGATGGATAGCGCTTATTTGGAGAGGCCTACGTCCAGCAATGGACAGCGATAGGCTCAATATAATGTGGAGTCACCAAACATTTCTATTCATGTAATTAGATATTCATTTGCCACGCCACTGACATGGACATACATACAGATGGTCTACGATTTTCTGTCGCCTAAAGCGCTGTTAGCAAAATATTAAGAATAGTTTTTCTCTCTTAGGATTTTATTACATTGGACATGTTACTACGAGTACGATTACCATTATATTACGAGTAAAAGTGCCTGTTGTGTATATATTTAAACATATCTCGAACAACGCGTTACATATATCTTTTAAAATTTTATTTGTAGTTCCTAATTACGCCACACCTCAATAGATGACAGATGACTTATAATTATCAGTTGCTACATAATTAAACATATAGAATAATTTAAAAACATAAATGGCAAGTAAAATAAATAATCTGATAAAACGACAACTGTTTATGTTTGTTTGTGGATGGAAGAGGCGGTTGGGGTCGACCTCACCGAACATACACCATCCAAATCGGTGATGCTCTCAACAAGAGTCAGGTCAAAAGTACCTTGAACCGACGAGAATGCATGAAGAGGTTGATGAAAGCGGATGAAGCGAAAGTAATATGTCAGGATCGAGCAAAGTGGCGGTCTATAGTCTCTGCCTACCCCTATGGGATACAGGCGTGACGATTAGGTATGTATGTATGTATGTTTATGTTTGTGTTGTGACTATTTGTTTACTTTAGATATTTTTCAAAGTAGTATTTTTTGTGTATTTTGTTTCAACTTTAGCTCACGTTGCTCAAACTATTTACAAAAGTGGATATCGTTGTTTTTGAATCTACATATAGGTATACGTTTTTTACAATAAAGCACGACCACATTTATAGGCGCTTAGACAAAACTTTCAAAAACTAATTTAGTCTATCCACAAACTAATTTAACATTACAAGGCCTTGGTTTAATTATTTTATTTAAATTAACGGTAAAACAAAAGAGCATTAACATTAATTAAGGCTCTATGCTTGCATTCTAGATTCTCTGTGTCGTTTCTGACCATTAATTAATTAATTTAAAATTGTTTTATCAATCATATACCATGTTTATATGTATATGTCGGTTGTAAGTTAAGTCTATGGATATGAACTCATTACACTCTCAGCGATAGCTCGTGGCTAATTTTTAACCGACTTCAAAAAAGGAGGAGGTTCTCAATTCGACTGTATGTCCTTTTTTATCAGGTATTGGGGTCCGTGGCTTCACGAGTCGGACCATTTCAACCGACAACAGAAAAAGTTAAACGTGTTTGAGACACGGAATTGCTCGATATTTTTTTAACACATGTAGTTTCCCATTTTATATTCGAACCCACACCTTACCACCGCATTGGAATTAAAAAGACGCTTCTCATTACCAAAACTACCGTGCTAAATACATTGCGGCAGCTAAAAGTTCCCAGCTACAAAGTATGGAAAGTGCAAACCCTGTCTGTTCGCTTATAGCTCAGTCTATTGGATAGACGTTAATCCAATTTGCAGTGCTGGAACTTCTTCTGATGTATTATCGTGTGGGAATGTTTTAGCGTGGACTTTCCAAGTAGTCTTTGATGAATTTTACCGTTTTTACAGCTCGCGTAATTTAGTTTGTGGTTAATTTATGCCGTATTTTATAATACTGAGTTGAATTTTTACTATCCGTATCGTATGTTGTTTCTATGCTGAAAACAAACCAGCATAATAAAATATATCATTTAAAATCATTTTTAAACCATTGTCTTATAAAAGTAAGTTGCAGAAATAGTACTCTTTCAACACTTTTCTCTTTTTAGTGGTAGTAGGTCTCTCATGTGTCTATTTCTCCCGCCAAACAGTAGTGTAGATGCACTGTTATGTTTCGATTTGAAGGACATTGTAGCCAGAGTAACTACTGGACATATTGAGACTTAAAATCTTATGTCTCAGGATAGCAAGTGCAGAGAAATACCAATTGTAATGCATGAGCGGTCGTATCGCTCATTATCAAGCGAACGGTATGCTAGTCTCACCATTCATTGCAATAAAAAAAACGCTATTAAGTTTGACTTTCAAGGCATGTGTAATTTTTACGGTTTTGTTTAATTTATTAAAAACTGATATCAACGTAATGCCGTAGTGGTTCAAAAATATTGCCTATATCACTCGGACTATACTATAACTAGTAAGAAATAAATCGACAGCTCCATAATCGTGAACAGATAAATAGTTTTAGATGCTAAAATATATTTCATACATAAACATAAATATATATAGATAGTTAAAATCAACACCCTACCTTTCAGTTTTTGCCGCAGTCCGGTAAATCCCCTGGCAATTTGGATCTCCCGAACAAGCTCGGCCACACAACGCAAGGTTCCAAAATTAAATGACCGTTTCTAAAATCTTGTAGGAAACAGCAGGGTAAGGTCGCTGAGACTAGCAGCGGTTGCTAACACCTGGGATTAACATACGGAATGCTTTCGGCCGTATATATCTACACAGGCGGAAATATTGGCCGAAGGCAGTTTATTTCTTAGATAAGATTCACCAACAATAGTTTACATTGATTTAAAACTAAAGTGTACATGTAAAATAATAAAAAAAGTAAATGCAATAATCAGTTAAAGGTAACATTAACACACTTAATAAAATAAAATAAAACACAAGTTATATGGTGTGAAAGAAGATGTAGTGACAAGAATTGACAAAGGAATGTTCCGATGGTTTGGCCATGTAGAGAGGATGGATGAAAGGAGAATAACGAAGTAAATTTACAAGGTGAGTGTGGATGGAAGAGCCGGTAGGGGTCGACCTCACCGAACGTACACAATCCAAATCGGTGATACCCTTAACAATGGTTAGGTCAAAAGCACCCTAAACCGACGAGAATGCATGAAAAGACTGATGAAAGTGGATGAAGCGAAAGTAATATGTCAGAATCGGGCAAAGTGGCGTTCTATAGTCTCTGCCTACCCCTATGGGATACAGGCGTGACGATTATGTATGTATGTACAAGTTATATACAAAAAATACAATTATACAACATGAAAATAAAAAAAATATTTAACAACATATAAACACAAATATCTCTTAACTAAACTAAAAATTAATTAGTGCTCATCACAAATAATATTCTTAAACGTCTTGATAAATTTTGGAAGGGAGTCAAAATGTATGTTGATTTGTTCGCTGCAGCTATTTATTACTTTACATAGTATTTGCACAAGTAGCGCCTAGCACTGTTCTTCCATTAGGTGGACAGAAAGGAGTGATGGGGTAATGATGGGTTTGAGGCAGTTGCACTATTTTCCAACAAACCTAATTGGTACCGTTCGACGTTCCAAATTTTTCAAGTTTAAAAAGCTTTGTACACAACTTCAATAAAATAACTATTGAATTGTGATTCTACGCAAAATGTTATTGAAATTATGTGACTTACGTCTGTAAAAAGTTTTATACACTTGAAAAGTATGAAACGTCAAACAGTTCATATTAGTTTAGTTAGATATTAAACATAAGAAGGCTCACTACACCACTACGATGTAAGAGGTGGAAGGAGTGCACCAATTCATGCCGCCTCACTGAACACTCTCAGATAAAAGAGCGAAGGCAAGTAGATTGTACACAATTGCCTTGTAAAAGACAACTGATCTATACACGATTTTTACAGTGTTGCTGTGAGCTTGGTTATAGCCAATTGTAAGTACATGATGAACATCTTAACTCGATAAAAATTTACCGATGTGTTATAGAAAATTGATAATAGTTATGCTCGCGCTTTTCGTTCTACTCTTTTTCAATGTCGACGTGTCTAATCACATATTGGACATCTTGTTACTAAATGGGCAGATAGCGCATTGCCAAATTTTTAAGCCTTTCTCATAGCCAGTTTGAAAACCTTTATTAGTGATAAAATGATTTTTCTTCATCGCTCAAGCTGAATTCAAAAATGTTTCGAAAGAGACAAAACATTCGATAGCTAAAACAGGTTTAAAATTGTCTATGAATGAGGCCGGTCCGTTACGTTGAATTGAAATACTAATCACCTCTGTATCAGCTCATATACGTACCCCTGCAGGGCACGGGCCTCCTCAACAATCTGAAAAAAGAGTGGTTAGGCCATATGGTCCACCATGCCGGCCTAGTGTGGGTTGGCGGAATTTACATATCATAAAAATTGCTGTGGTATGCAGGTTTACTCACAATGTTTTCCTTCGCCGTTATAGTGCGTGGTGATTGATTATCAATATTCAATACACATATGACTCTGAAAAGTCAGAGGTGTGGGTGGCATGAGATTCGAACCCGCGACCACCGTGAACATGTTATCAGCCGCGTCTGCTCCGTTTACCAATAGGCCACCACGCACTTTATTACCTACCTATATAGAATATCAGCGAATAAATGATGCAAAACACGTAATTAATTGGGAATTAGCGTCAATATACAGGTGCGGCGAGCCTTATGACCTGCGGTTGGAGGTGGAATAATCATACACTACCTACAGAATAGCTAACTTGTACTGGTTTAGTGGCGTGCCGGTCGACTGTTCTCCTGTCACTCAGATATTCTAACTACCTCATTAAAGTCTCTGTCCATTACACCATCATACCATGAACACATCAGTGTGTATTCCATATTGTCCAAGCCTTGTAAAAAAGGCTTGAAACAGATGTGGGCGTTAGCATCTCCTGAAATAGTTGTTTTATTGTGCTTCCAAATAATATAATATAAATAAATAACACCTAACAGTCACATACATAGTCCAAAAAATATTTGTATTAATTACTAGGGAATACTAATTGCGGATTTTTTTAAATAAAAAAACCCAACAGTCACGTGTGTCGTGATGACCAATAAGATCAAGTCGTGTGTATCAGAAACTACAAGAGACTTTTCGGTGTCACAAACACCCAGATCCGGAACAAATACTTGAAGATCACACAAATATTTGTCTCGGTGCAAGGATTCAGCCCGCGGCGTCTCGTTTCACAGCAACCAACTGCGCTACGGAGGCTGTCCATGTTAGAATATATTTAATCTGTGGTCAGATATTGTTCCTTTCTGTAATGACATTGTACAAGAAAAGTAAATATGGCGTAGGTTGTCGTAATTTTGTTATAGGTGTCCATAATTAATAAATATCCTTTCATGCCTAATAATAATGTGTTTGACTGCGCTCTTAACCTATAAATTCTAATAGTCCAGCTTGTTTCAACTCAAGGTTTCTTTGACTGAAAGGACAATATACATCTCTAATTTAACTCTCTATCTAACTCCTCTTATTAATTTAACTTTCTGACTGATTTCGTTTCGGGATAAAAGAAAATTTAGACATTCCCGGAAACTCTGAGCTTCAACGCTCGGTGTCGTTAAAATGCATGCCACTGGAGATTCTAGCTGACAAAAGTTGCAGTGGAGAGTGGGACGGTGGGCCAGTCTCTAATGGCACGACAAAAGGATGTATGCATCTGATGGTAAGCACACTAGTGGCACGCAGTCTAGATAAAGTAGCCACATTCGTGAGATGGTTATTTCTCGCATGTCGACAAAATCATGGCGGCATTTATAATTTTTTCACTATTACTTCCCTGCTTTAGGTCATAGCGTGATATATAGCCTTTAGCATTCCTCGAAAAATGACCTATCCAACACAAAAATATTTTTTTCAATTCGAACCAGTAGTAAATCTTAGGATTAGAGGTAACTAACAAACAAACTCTTCATCTTTTTATATTAGTTTAGATTACAGATTATGAGACGGAAATCATTGGTATGCACGGGTGAAATATAGCGTTTGCTGAGCCTAGGAGTTTCCGCAGTCTTTTTGACTGACACGTTCTTACTACGGCCAATATATTCCAACAATCGGTTGTTCATTTCCATAATTAAAATTAACTAATCAACCAATATAAATAGTTAATTTTGCCAAACAGTCAACTACGTTTAACTACAGGTTTACTGCAAAAAATATTCATGTTGTTTTTTTTTTTGTTAAAACAAAAGGCGACATAAGCATGCCATCCGCCTGATGCTTAGCGATACGACCGCTGATGGACATTAGCAAAATCAAACACCATGAATTACAGAGCAATGCTTGGCATTCACTACGCTCGCCATCCTGAGACATAAGATTTTAAATCTCAGTATGTCCAGTAGTTACTCTTGAAACAATGTCCTACAATCTGGAACACAACAGTACATTAGCACTGCTGTATTGCGAGAAATAGAAATTACGGTACCTACCCAGACGCTCTTTCACATATGAGAGACCAACCACAAATATATTGTTAACAAATCCAACACAGAAACGTGAATTGTCAAAATAAAACTATTTCAAATAAACAAATACTTGTACCAGTCACTAACAGAACAACAAACTACAATCAGCTCCCAGAAACATTTGCTAACAGCTACCGTCAAAAGTACAATTAAATCGGTAATACCTGGAAAGGAAACAATGCTGTTTAATTTACACGGAATTATACAATTGGACCTTTTTGACAGGAATTACCTGATTTGCAGCAATGAATACGCAAATGGGTCTATACTCGTATACGGGAGAATATAACTCAAAAAGCAACAGCAAGATACGCGTTTCCAATTAAAGTTCAAAATGCAAATCCTTCGATCTGAACATTCTTTTGCTGTTAAAAAGCAGAGTAAGTAACACCTGATTAAATATTAAAGTATCCGCTTAAGAATGTTCGCGAGTCGTGGACAATGAATAATCAATTATTGTCCTTCCCTTCTATCATATGTAAATTTAAACCATGTCTGTTCATTTAAAATATTCACTAGTGCATACTGATATTGTAATATTTTTATTTCAAGATAATAAAGTTGGTAATAATGTATCGCAAATATTGGAGGCCAAAAACTAAAAGTGTAAAAGGGCTGCGACATATTTTAATTAGTATTGAAACGCAGATGAATAGATAGAATTATAATAATTATATAAACGATTGTCGAGCTTCTATGTCAATCGATCTTATTATATCATTCTATATACGTCCCACGGCATGGCACGGGCCTCCTCTACAATATGTTTGTGCTTGTTCTATCTACGAGTATATTAATTGTATCTCTACACATACAAAAGTAATACTCAAATATTAATATAAAATGTTCTGTGCTTAAACTCTAAGCCGGATATGTCTTTGTGCATGGAAATTTATCAAAGAAGGCTCAACATGATTAGTTTTATATCACAAAGACGCGGAGGAAAGTAGTAAAATAAATTAAGGCGTATACACACTACATCCATAAAGAATAAGCGTGTAATGCATCTTCGGTGGAAAGTTCGGAGCGTTCATAGTCGGGTGTCCCGTGGGAGAGCCGTCTAAGTTTGACCGCGGTAAATCTTCGCAACATTGGACCCAGACGTGTTGTTTAACACCACACACACGCTCCGGGTGAATTGTCATTTATACTAACAACTTACTCGAATTGCAAGCCTATCAGTTTACGAGGATTGTAAGAAACAACTTAGTTTTTGCGCTGGACAATATAATATAGAATTGCGGAAAATTTTGGCTATTATCACGATATTAGGATGACATTGCACTTACCATGTGTGCCATGTTTTGAAAAAAAGGCTTTATATTCAAAAATTAATCAACATTTCGTTAGATTTTTAGGTAAGAAATTATCAAGAAAAATTTATCAAAGAGGTGGAAAACTCGAAGAGTAAGGAAGATAATAATTTATCGGAGGCCTATAAAAAGCTTCAAAAGTAAGCGAACAAACATTAATGATTGTAGACTGTATATTTATACCATAAAATATGCCAAAAACCCCGTCCTATCTAAGACGCACATTGTGTTATCTAAATTGTAGTATTAAAAAATACGAAAAATATATACTCGTATAATAAAGGGTAACATATTAATCGTAAGTTATAGTACACATTTTGGTATCAATAGTACACTAAAATCAAACATATTTTTTATTTCTGACAACAACACACCTTCTGACAATTTTGTAACGTCGCGTCGCGCCGCAAATTGCTATAAACCGTTGTTACCAGTGTATTATGAGTTTATCTATTTTTTATTTTAATTATTAATGAGGATATTTTTTATCACATTATTACTTTATTTATGAAACGGATCTCATAAATAGATCACATTAATGATGCCAGATAACACCTTTATGGATCGACCAAACACCCAGAACGACGACCCGAAAGAAATATTTGTGGGTCGCACAAACATTTCTCTCGGTGCAGGGATCGAGCCCGTGGCCTCTCGTTTCATAGCCGGCGTCTAATCGACTGCGCCACGGAGGCTGTCGATATATTATATTATTCTTTTAATATTTTTGTAGGAATGTATATAAAGAATAGTATTCTCCACACAACCGAGTTTCATGCAATATTATATCAATGGAAAGTGTAAGTAAGGAACATAAAATGTTACCTTAATTAAAATTTACCAATGTGTATAATAAAACCATACAAACTACTACTTACATGGAATATTATAATTTTGATTAATATTTGCAGAATTTTAATGATTTTAGTACAATAGTAAATGTTACAGATAAAATAAAATAAAACAAAAAATGATAACAACAGTAAGCCAGATATAATGATCGGACATGTTTAAACCAGGACGTGTATAATTCGGCGAATCGGGATGTTGACTCATATCACATTTCGCTTAAAATTACTTTTTACACATTAAAGACAGTATTTTAAAACCTTATATAACATTTTGAAAACTTAATTATTTTTAATAAATTAAATAAAAATATTTTATTCATTATCCACTATCACGTGACTGCAATCAGCGATCGTAGCGCGCTGACGTCACTGCACGGGCGGCAAGATGATAAACTCAGTTCATTTTCATAGAATGCAAGACTTTGATAGCGATCGTTGACGTAGATTATAACCATGTGACAGGTTGGAACGTTTTAGTGGGAATTTCGAATAATATTTTTGTTTGTTATAAAACGTGTTCTATATTTTAGTAAAAGTATTATTTTCGTGTTTATATAGGGTCTACCTACAAAATAAAAGCGTTTCCAAAAATTAGTCAACATCCCTATCACTTCGTATGAAATTTAATTTCATAAAAACGGCTCCTCAATTTTTCCTTCAAACAAGAACTACCGAGGCTACATACAATATTTTAAAATTATTTTAAATTCCCAACGGTCATAAAATAAGGACGATGTTAACATTAAGCTGAGCAAAATTAATTACACCGGTTTTAACTGAGCATTTAGACAAGAATTAAACCATTTTAACATAATTAGTGGCAATTTCCATCCGTTCTGTTTTATCATACCTTATTTTGTCCACGTGTTTATTGAATTTTATTGCTTATTCATTTAGTGCAGTATAAAATGGTGGAAAATTATTAGTGTTAAATTTATTATGGCACAATACTAGCAATCTTAGTCTCGAGCGCTTTGTGCCGGGCCAAAGGAAGTAAAATAGTTCAGCGGTATTTATGATCTCCAGTGAACTCTGTAAAACTTAAAAGCAGTTGCGAATCTTACACCTTTGATTGCATTTGCACAAGACTATTAGTTGGAAGATAGGAAGTATCATAAGGTTTTTGAAGAGCTTAAACAATCTTTAACTTTCAGACAAGTCTGTAAAGTATATTTCAGTTACGTTAAACGTGGTCCTATGAACTGTGTACAAAGGTTGGCCTTCAATAACTTTAAAGGTATAAATAGCATCGCCAAAAAGCAGTGTAAATGCACTGTTGTGTTTTAGATTTAAGGACAGTATAGCCAGAGTAACTACTCGACATATTGCGACTTAACATGGCTCATTAATACTGCCTTTATTATAAAACTATTCTACTATACCTAATCAGTACTGGCAAAAAATCACCCCAAGGATTTTCAAAGCTATGTTCTTAACTTTTATTAAATACCTCATTACAAGAATTGACTTCACCTATAAAGCGGAATGTAGTAAAAGATCTACTACATACAAACACTCATTATATCATATTGTTGCGAATGATTCCACACGTAAATACCACAGTTTATTCCAAGTTTATTACAATATCTTATTTCCTCGGGTTTCAATGTAATAAGTCATGAAATCCTTCGCACGATAGCGGTAAAGATCCCTTATAAAAGCAACATGCGTGGCATTGACCTTAAGAGGCGTCTACTTTTAGCCGCGGGGCAACCGAATTTATATGTACAAATGAGAAACAAAATATGTAGGTACGTAATAGAAATCTTTGCACGGACAAAGATAGAAATCTGCGGAAAAAACTTATTAAATGTTACAAACATCTGCTTCTTAATTAAAGAAGATTGAATTGTTTTTTTCTCAGTAACGCCATAGGCTATACAGTTTTTTGTTTATACCATTTGTCCGGCAAAAGAGCACACAGGTAACCTGATGGTAAGTGATACCTGTCGCCCACGAACATCTCTTGGATCATAAAGGTGTTGTCAAAAACACTTCCAAAATATTTACTAAGCTAAAAATATCATTACAATTTGGATTGCAAGGCACTTGCCAACTTTTCAAGTTTGCGACGGGTTAAAGCCTTCGTCTAGGGCATAGTTACTTAAGCCTAGTGCGAATCAACTATAATATTTGATATCCTCGTTCGAAATTTAATAAATTAATAAACATAAATATTTAGTTTTTTTTAAGTTTATTATTTAGTCGTCCGAAACATAATTTCTAACTCGTAATAATAAATGATAAGTGTGCAATAATTTAAAATAATCAGGCGATTTGAAGTGCCCAAAAATCGAGTTAACAGTGTGCGCTACATACGTGGGTACTTAAGAAGGTAATTGAGTTTTATCGTAAATAATTTTGTCCATATAGCAAACCAACATTTTCAAACTAATTACTAAAAAATCTCCAATAAAATATCCGAATATGAAATAAAATTTCAAAAATTAATTAATGTGTGAACGATATTAAATTTCAAAAATGTTATTTTTAACCTTCTTAATTGGCAGTCTTCCGGAGTTATGCGCTAATTATTATTTATATATTTTTACAAACTTTTACTTCGTGCTAACAATGTCATTCAGTTCGTCAATTCGTGTTTCAGAAATTCTCACGTTTACATTATAAGTTAAATAGTGATTTAAAATTTACATTAATTGTACTATATTCAAACTTACACTGAATAAATTGTTTTTATAAATATTATAATCTCGACATTCAAACCGAGAAGGTAGGTATCCGAGTCTTTGAGGTTTGTGAATTATTCTACTATGGAATTAGACTACGAGTAATATTACTAGATGAGCAATTTTTTCATCCAAAAGTGTTTTTGGCGAAGTGTAAAATTATCATTTTTGGTTCACAGGTATTTCTAGACTGCTCTTATTATACAAACGTTTGGTTTTTTTTTATGCAATGTATAGCGAGACGATCATACCATTCGCCTGATGGTAAGTCATAAAACTGCCCATGGAAAGTAGCACGATCAAACAACACCATTAATTACAAAGCAGTGCTAGACATTCCACTGCGCTCGTCATCCTGAGACATGAGATGTTAAGTCTCAACATTTCCAGTACTTACTCTGGCTACAATGTCCTTCAAACCGAAACACATCAGTGTATTTACGCTGCTATTTAGTGGGAGAAATAGACATTGCGGTGGTAACAAGGCGGCCTCTCACATATGAAAGACCTACCACTAGTGAAAATAAGAGAAACACAATATTACGTGAAATACTATTAAAACAATATGGCATTCACGCACGAATATATCGAATTTACTTCTTACGAAGACCGATATAATAAATCATTATTATCAAATCAGGGTAAATTAACTTTATCAAAAGCAAAAAAAAAACGTTGAAAAAGTCGGATTCCTCGAGCAAAAAAATCTGCATACGTTTTATACACTTTTAATTATAAATAATTTGATCAATCCTGCTAAATAATGCTTGTTATAGTTGTGTACGGAACCATGACTGTCGAAGTCCGAATCAACTTATACTGCTTTTATACAGACTGACACCTCAATAGAGGCCAACGACTTTTTTGTAACTAGGTTGAAAGGGGGAAAATATGTTGCCTTTTGTTCGTGTGAAAACGCTTCATAATGCCCATTTTTCATTATTAAATTTAGGGTCTTTTATATACATATAAACACTTCATTGTACAATATCACAGAATGTCTGATAATATAAGTTTTAATATTTACACAATAATGAGCAGCGCTTCATTGTGAAATATTTGACGGAAAACAAAAGAAAATTGTAAGTCTATTACTATGAAAATGTTTTTTTTTGGCGGCAAATTATTGTGAGCTGACAAAATACATTTCACGCCTCTTTTAGTAAACACTTTTTGATTTCAGCGGCTGCCGATTCAGTTCTCAATGTAATAAAAGAGATTGTCAAAACCTTAAATCCTGAATAAAATTTAAAATTAAAAGTCTCGCCAAGCTCTCGGATGCGACCGACACAAAACCACGGGTTATGAAAATTTATAGCTGGCCTATTTTTTGGCAGCCGGCGTCTTTGGCAAAAGAAAAAGAAAAGTCCTACATTACCGACTCGCTAATCCGTCTTACAAACGCAAACGAATATCATTAGTGTAATTAGCACGGTGTAGGTACTTAAGGCGGAGGTATCATTAAATATACGGTACACATTGGTGCGCGTTGTGAAAACGTCACATGCGCCAAGATTGAGACGCTCGGTACGCAAATACAGAACAATTTCGTAGGAAGTAATCTCTTAGCCCGTCCTCACGTGTTTCAGGCAGCGAGCGTGGCTAATTTGCAAGCTGCACCGGTCCCGAAGCTTTTAGCTTGCCTTCCTTCCGCCGGTGTTTACGCGCCGCGGACCTAAACGAGGGCACTCTCACTTAATGACGACCACCGCCATTTTGGTAACGACGGATGACATCATAATCGCGTCTAAGTAATTTGTCAACGTAATCGTATCTCAATACGATTATGGGCCGTGGGCTTACGCAAGCTGAGTTTACTATTCATGATATTCGAGAGAAAATTGAGATATTTCTTTTCATATTTTTTTATAAAAATATTTTCTGAACGACGGCAATAGTTTTTATCCTTTTTGTTTATAAGGGAAATAATACAATAATTAGGTAATGGTTATAAAAGCACTTACAGAATGGCATTGTTCTTTTATATGCACAATAAAGTGCGCGGGTTGTGTCTAGTTTTTGGTCCCGTTCGCCTATTATCAAATGCATAAAGTTATATATCGCCTGTACATGTATGTATGTATGACTATAAATATGTACGAGTAATAGAGCAAGAACCCGTGGCCGCCAGACTGTCGTAATTTTATAAAAGTTGAAAGTTTGTCTGCGCATGCCTCTGACATAGGCATCACACAATCAGCTTTTATGAAATTCCGATTGTGGTTGCTTTAGAAGTTATCAGCTTCAATGTGTCTGGCAAGATGAAAGAACCATCAAAGTATATGAATACCAAAGAAATATTTGTTGATAGTTGCATTAATAACATATATGAAATTCAACTTTTATACTATAACGTTGGCAAAATTAAATGTTATTAAATATTACGATATCTTCAAACATCAAAAGTTGTTTTGTTGGTAGCCAGATGCCATTGATGGTTGGTTCATCTCACATTAAAGGTGATAACTTCCAAAGCCATCACGATCGGAACTTTCAGCTTTTATGAAATGACGAAAGTCTAGCGGCCACTTGCTCTTGGTCTATAACGGAATCTTTGAAGTCGATTTTTACCAATTTTCTTTAATTTTTCACTATCTTTACCAATTTTGATATTTTTTAATATTCTTTAATGGGTAATTTGCTCCTGTGTCTCTTCCTTGGATATGACAACCGTTTTTAAGAAAAAATCAAATGTTAATTACACGTATATTTAAATAAAAACGCACTTTAGAAAAAATCCAACGAAATATAATTGTTAATGAGTTTAAGTTATGAGAATGGAGTACAAAGTTATATTTATACTACAATATAAACAATATTGTTCAGTTGTATTGTGTGGGTAACGTAATAAAATAGACGAATTGGTTGCTAGATTACGAACTATTATGCGGATTTATCACCTAATAGTAAAGCAATAATAACATAAGTTATGTCACGTGTTTCCGTCTTATTAATCTAGTGTTTGAAGACGTATAAGAAACATAAGGAGGATAAATGCGTACATAAATGCGTGGAATGGCGAATGATACTTGTCACTTGTAGACACTCTAAACGTGCCATCAGATGCAATGTAGACTCTTTTCTAAGCCAATAAAAAAGAATATCCAACCTGCATTGCTTTGATAATTTACTAATATTCTCCCCGTAAATAACGAGGACTATAGGGATTTTAATTATACTCGGGTCTGTTCGGATCAAACCAATATGTCTCCATATCAAAGCAGAATCCTGGATTTTTCTACTAGCCTGCTGACTTATACCGGTGTAACACATGTTATGCCCGTACACAAATATCTCCAATATGAATGACCCAGAAAAAACTATTTCAAAACGCTAAATTTCAGTTAAATTGCAAAGGAAATTAGTTCTTAATGACTAAGTGATAAAGACGCAGTTTTTAATTATGTTAGTATTATAAAAGCGAAGGAAAACAGTCGGGAGAAGACGGAGCGTCGTTAAAGTGTAATTACTAATAAATCCGTTATTTATATGGAACATCGCGATAGGTTCGCCATTTATCACTCCTAACGACATATTCTGTCCACTTTCTTGCGGGTGGAGGAAGTAAATACCCAATTATATTTATACTGCAAATTTAGTTTTTATACGATGCAATTCGTTTTTATTGATTGGTATTTTACAGTTATTAAGGTAGCATGGAGGCTTCGAAGTGGACAAGGAACATATCGCGGAGAGTCTATGATCGATGGAGACTTAATTTTTGGAATGGAGGCTAGGTGATAAGCGCCGAACGTCTACCAATAATGTGGACTGGAATGACGATTTGATAAAGTAAGGCAGAAGTCACTAGATACAGGCCGCTTCCAATAGATTGCTTATTTACAGCAGTAGCCTAAGGCCTTATTGGTGAAGGTCACAATTATTTTTATTTTGTGTAGAGTATAATTCATATCATAACAGACTTTAGCTAATTAACTTCAGACGAATGGTTTGTTCTGCAACATTTATAGGGATTAATCTAGATCCTTGCTTTATTCTAAAATATCTAGTCGTTAAATTCGTGTATCAATACATTGAGTGACTAGCAATTTTGTTAACATAATATATTATAAACAAGTAAGTCTGCTTAAACCGCATACGCCTCTCGTTTTGGTTCGATCATAATATAAAAAATCATAATGTACCTAGTCTATTTATCCTACTTAATATAATGAAGGCAAAAGTTTGTATATTGGTTATTCTTCACGCTCAAACGACTGGACCAAGTTCGACGCAATTTTATATTCGGTTTGGAAGTAGCTTATACCCTAGATTAACACATTTTATCCCGAAAAAATAATTTTCCTCTGGAGGCAAGGCATCAAAATATACATATTTGCTACTCTTTCAAACTCTTAGGAATAGGATGAGATAGACTATAGAGAAGATGAAATGGGACAGGACGGGTTGTAAGAAGCCAGGATGAGTAAAGCGATACAACGGTCGGCAATCATGATTAGTTTAAATATAAAACAATCAGTACTCAAAATACTGTGACGTGTAATAGACTCAAAAAGTATCTTTTGTGAGGCAGAGCCGGGCTGGGATCTAATAATTGTATTTTATATCGATAAAATTAAATTTTAAAACCTTAATTAAATCCAAAACGAATTTATTGCACTACATTTAAATATCTCTAAACAAAGTATAAGTCTATTATCTTCCATTAAGTGAACTAAAACACCTACGCCATACGCGAACATTAAGGACAGTGAAGGAAAACAAACCAGGAATTTGCGAAATTATTAAGTTTTTTATTATTCTACTTTTTATAGGTCACGTCGCAATAACGTTTTTATTATCTATTTAGCTGACCTTTACTCGAATTTACGTAACGTAAAAATCTATAAATGTAATAAATTACCTTTACGCCATTCATTATACACGAACAGTTCTGAGAAACAAGAGAATAATATCAAATATAAAAAAGAATTGGCAAAAACAAATCAATAAGGAGAAACGCGATCACATATTACATTTATGTATTAGAGCACTGATTAACAGTCCCTGACTTGTAGCCTGATATATTCATGAAATGGCTGGAGAGTGTATACCTCTCTTGATCCAGGATTTGCCAAAGGAAATTGAGTTGTAAGCTGCAAGAACTCTTGGATGGGATACGTGAACGATTCCGTCGTAAGCCAAGCAAGACATAATGTGATACTTACGCTTCCCTGTTTACATGGAAGATATTTTATTAAAAGCTACATACATTGCGCCTCGCGCCAGAAATTGTTCGAGCTTTTTACAATTTTACTAGCTACCGGGCGTGACTTCGCTTGCGGGGTGTAGTTTATAGTTTGCTTTGATTATAATCTATTGCTAAGTTAAAATGTAAATACCGTCATACGTGTTTTTTACATTAACAGGCTTTTTTATGTGGCTTTGAATGATAGCCAAACTGCCTACGGTTATCTGAGCCAATTTGCGTATTAAAATATAATAGCGAGCGAGTCTGTCGCCATACGGGCAAAAATTATAATCACGAAAAACTCATTAAAATAAAAACCTAGACAAGTTAAAGTGCCAGAGATTTGAACCCAGGATCACGCCAAACCGCAGTGCGTGCATTCATAACACATACACGCTGCCTTAAGATCTAAACGACTCGATTTTTTATTAACATTTATAAAAATATTTAAATTATTTTATTTGTTATACAGACATCGAAGTAAATTGGCACAAATATTTTTAATCAAGAACGACATCACATAAACATTCTTACTTACATTTAGAATTTCCAAAAACCCTTCCTTGAGGAAACTGCTCCGTATTTGACGATCCCCGCTTTAGTATTTTCGGCGCGACATTGATGAATCAGTAAGATGAAATTGCTACACACACATAAAGAATGTGTGTGTCTGTTGTATACATCTATGAGATAATTTTATTTAATCTACTGTCTTTTCTTTGGCCGATGTACTAGTTTTAAAACAATTGAAGACTAATGTTTATATTTATACAAGGCCATATTGCCATATTATTGTACTAAACTTAAATGATGATCTTTGATAGTCAATCACCACGCACTAAAAACGGTGAAGGAAAACATCGTGAGGAAACCTGCATACCGTAGCGATTAATAAGAATTTCTATGGTATGTTAGTCCGCTAACCCGCACTAGACCAGCGTGGTGGACTATATGGTCTAACCACTATCAATCGTACTCCCGATTGTAGAGTAGGCCCGTGCCCTGCAGTGGGACGTATATCGGCTTAAACAGAATCTATGTATTTGATTTAATAGAAACCAACCAGAATGGTTTCTTAGATTGACGCGAATGTTACACATTGTAATAAAACTATCCTAATAAAAATATTTATATAGTCCGCCCTATGACCACAAAATCTGTATTGAAATAAAACTATTATTTACGGATTTTATCGCGGATTTGGACTGTTACAAATTAAACTACCCTTTTTTATAAACTCCCGGTTCTTGCAAAGGTAGTTAAATTGTAACAGTCACTGAGCGGCTGACTAATACCTCAGTCCGCCCCGTGACCATGAAAACTGTAAAGTGATCGAAACTCCGGGTAGTTAAAAAAATGTAAAAATTAAACCAAATCCGCAATAAAATCCGTAAATAATAGTTTTATTTGAAGATTTGTAGCCAATACAATTATATACAATATAATTTAAACGGATGTTTATAATTCTGATATTGAGACAAAACTAACTTAGTTTTCAAATCATGAGATGTTTATTCTTTAAGTCATTGACATGTTTTGCAATCATATCAAAATCATGATAAAGTACAACAGTTGAAAAGTTAAACAACAAATCTTTAACAAACAACTGGTACAGCGATAATTTAATTAAACGCTTTACATTGTCGTATGTAACAAAAGTAGCTAAGTGCCGTGATGCAAATAACGCGCATTATGTGTTGGGGTATAAATTGTCGCTGTGTTGTACGGTGTACGTTGTGTCAGGCGTTGCACGCACTGTCACAACACTGCGTTCGGAGTTGTGTATCACAATCGCACAAATGTGACCATACTGTACTGCACATTCACAAACTAAATCTCTGACTGTTTAATTCTAGTTAATTGAAACTGTTGGATTGCGTTGCGGAATATGCTGGTACAGGGTGAAAGTTTGTTGGACGATTTTCAAGCAAAATAGTTTTTTTATGAATTTATGTTATTTTCTTTAATTTCGTGTATTAACTAGAGATCAAATACATTGGTTTTTAATTAGAAACATTAGGTATAAATTTCGACGAACTTCAAATTATCGGCAATATCATTTCCAAAGCTTGAAGACTATATTTTTACATATTATAAAGTTAATAATAGAAATAGTTTCTCACCTTATGCGAGCTTGTCGATTCCAGAAATATTAATTAAGCTCAATCATACACAATTTAATCATAACTCCTGTTTATATAAAAATATATGTTATTATAGTGTTTGATTAATATTGTACATTAATGATTTTTCTGCTATTAGGTTATTTCATAGAATGGAAATCATGTTTAATCGTCTTCAGTTTTCCGATTCATTACCTACCTAAATGTTAACTCACGAATATAAAATCTATAGCGTTATTTACAAAATCAATAAAGAGTAAAAAATAACCTATTTCCTCAGAGCAAATAAAAATAAAAATTTACACAATTCCTTGGGATTTTTCAATCCTATATTTTTAGTACAACATTCATTAAAAATGAACGTCGATGACAGGCGGCAATACGACAGCATGTTCCGGTTTTAGGGGAACAATTTTTTTTGCTGGTCTTTTTCACATTTCGCTTTAAAATGACTGAAGCAGAAACATAAGGATGAAATTCTTGAAATCTATTAAGTATGCATTCTCGTAAACTATTCAAGGTTTTATTGAAATAACGACGTACTCTTACCCGCTTCAGGCTTAGACTAGAATCATATTATTCCATGAACAAAAACTTTAATAATGGAATTTAATACTTCTATTGTAGATATTATTTCTCACTATAAGATCTCAGAAGTTTACGCATCAAGTTCTATATTTTCATCTATGTATATACGGAACTTTTAAAGAAATGTTTAAGTCGTATACAACCCTCTTATAAAATGAACTTTCAACAAACAATCTTCTATTTATAACAAAGAATACCCATGCAATATATCATATTTGCAGTTAGTATTGAATCTTGTTCAGAATACTATAAAATAGTGTTACAAAGCCACATTTGAGCGTTATTCAAAATAGTGTTACAAAACCATATTTGAATTTTGAGCTTTACTCTCCATCATAAGTATTCGTACATTTTATATTTAAAGCAGCAAAATGCATGGCACGCAAGAACGTGCTAACAATCACATTTCTCCGTTTGAATACTTGAGGTGGCAGTCACAAGTGCGGCTCAGAACTATTCACTCTTGCAACACTCGCGCCGCCCACTAAGCCCGGCTGAAATGATTGTTCTAACATTTATTAGCAAAGTTGAGCAATCAAATGGCCACGCAACTATCGCTGCGGATTCATTTCGAATGTGTGTAATTAAATCTTTCTTAACTAATTCTAACGGAACTGCTGTTAATTTGATTCAATAATTATTTGAATTGGGTAAATTGTGAATGAATTTCAATAAATAAGCTTTCAGGGAATTGCGGAGTATGACTTCGGTGTGAATATCGTTAATAAATAGAGATGTTGTCATGACATCTCTATTTATTATGTATTATGGGTAAATGAAAAAAAAAAGATTATACCTAACGGTAATAGACAATACAGTACAAATTTATTTTACAACTATGGTGTGCTTTTTTTTACATATTCATTAAGTCTCTTTAACAACAGTAAGCATAAATGTTCTAATGCAAACTTGATTTTTCTGTTCATTACACACACCGATTTTTAGAATCGTTAATTTATACCGTTCTCCATGTCCAATTGAAATAATATTTAGCTACTACTAAATATTATTTTGAATCGATATTTCATAAAGAAAAAACAATTTTAAAAGTTACAGTTCTGAACGATAATTGAGCTAAAAATTCGTAACGAACGGAAAGAATCAGTTTACTGCATCTTTTTTCAACTGCTCTATGAAATTTATTGCTGAAAACTTTTCTTTGTTTTAGTCAGAATATAAATGGAAACTAGCCCGGAAACTTTTAACTACCTCCATCCAATCCTTTTAACAATCAATAAAATCGTAAACCTATCAATGAAATAAAAAATAAATACAACGTTGATGGTTGGTATGAATGAAAAACTGTATTTTGCCTCCAATAAAAATAAATAGGTACCTGGGTGGAGTGTGGCCGCTGTTAGGCGTTAAATTGAATGGCGTCGGGGCAATAAAACCTAATTGAGTGTATGTCCATTAGGGGAAAGGGAATCATCGCGAGATATCACAAGATTGACACTCGAAATTACCTATTGGAATTACTAGCTCCATAAATCTTTGGTAATTAAATGAATATTCGGATTTTCGGCATGTAATAAATCTGCTTAATACACATGACAAAAAACTGAAAATAAAAGCTTAATGACTCGGGGCTCCACGTACTGGATTAAACTGGAGCTGCTTCAATACGTCGAAAAAATCTGTAATACTAAAATATATTTTTATGGATTGTTTAATTATTTGACAGCCTACGTGGCGCAGTTGGTTAGATGTCGACTGTGAAACAAGAGGCCGCAGGTTCGATCCCGCACCGAGACGAATGTTGGTATGGCCCACAAGTATTTGTCTCGGGTCTAGGTTAGGTTAGGTTAGGTTAGGTGTTTGTGAGACCGCAAAGTCTCTCGTATTTTCTGATACCCACGACATAAAACTTAATCGATCTTAATTTGGGGTCAGGACTACGAGTATGTTTGAGACTGTTGGGTGAATTTATTTATTAATGTTATTGTGTGTATTGCAAAGCCTTTCGTTACACTCCTTTTATCTTTAAATCCTCATAATTTAGTCTAAAATTATAAACAATGTGTACACCAGTTATGAACCCATATTTCACCAATTGCATACATAGACGGAAGGCTGCTAATGCCTGTATGTTTTGAAAGTTGTAGAAATTCAATTTCAATTTGTGAAAAGGACTCAGTGACATGACATTTTGAACTTCGAATACTAACTCAAAGTGTCTAATATTGCCTTTCCTACCCTGAAATTGCTCCACGCCTCGAAGCGTGCAGTAAACTGACCATTTAGGGTGTTATGAAATAGCAGCACGGAAAATTATCACCACACTGCCCTGTTATCTCTACCATTCAATTGCTCACCATAAGTCAGCGAAATGACACCGATACGATATGTTTAACTAGGTCACTCAGTGAATGAAAGGATTTTGTAAATAATATGTTTCAGGGAATCGAGCCTGCGTTGAAGACAGCGTTGCTATAGCGCGTTGCGTAGTTAGCACGCCTCTCCCGGTATCTACTTCAAGACTTCCAAGAAGACGGCCACAATAAGCTATTTCTTCGAAATAATACGATGTAATATGTTTTTATTTTTCAATCGACGATCATTAAAAATAAATATTTTAACAGACGTAAAGTACCCTTTCAAAAGCTCTTTTATACTTTAATCGCGTATTATTCATTAATTTTCAATTAAATATATAATTCCAACGTGTTAATTACAAACCACATATCAGATAAAGCGGTGTTTAAAAAACAATTGTCCGTTGTCAAGAAAAATACCAATTAGTCACGAAGGGAATCTGGGTAAAGCTCGGGAAATCTGCGGATTAGGGTTCGATAAACAGACCGTAGTTCTGGATGTCCGAGATAATGTGGTTAATGCCCACTGCGTAAATCCCACATCACCAAGCTCCACGTTATTGGATCCAAAGAGCCCAGCTGTAACAATAAAAATGTAACAAAATTGAAACGACCTCAATTAAGCCGGTATCTATTACGTAGCCGTGTTTTATTGTATCTACGAAATATGTACCGCGCACCGACTCCGAAACGTATTAAAACGCAAACTTTTATTTTCGCCGTGAATAAAATGAATGCGCAATTAGTTGAAAAATAAACTTGTCGCGGCGTCCTCGCTGTCTTTATACACTGCGCTTTAAATAAATAAGGGAGGGCCAATTAAGTTGTGCATCTCAAACACTTAATGTTATGTTGAATACTTTTTATCGGATCAAGCGTAAGATTTCATACTTTTATTTTACCTAACTAAACTTACGGGTCTGAGAATAATTTTATACAAAAATGTTGTTGTAAGTTTTAAAGTGAAAATCTTGTTTACAGTATTCAAGACACTTAATATTTTCTTTTCGTGTTAAGCACGGCAAAGTGATTAAAATGTAGATACACAATATCAAAGCGGACATTCTTTTTTTATGATTATAATATTACGAAAGTCTTTGAATCGTTAAGCAACGCAATCAACACTTTAAAAACCAAATGCGGGCGCGGCGTCAGAAATTCCCCAAAGGCACTTAATAATGAAAATATAATATAATATGTATTGTTTTCTTTTAAAATAAAGGCATTTTATGATTTGGCTATAGTAAGATAATTCCACAACGGGTAAAAATATGTGAAAAAGATTCAAGAGTCAGGCAGGTGGCCAGTTATTACATCACAAAGCATTACTGGAACAATCATTAAAAGAATATTGTGCAGACCTCGCGTAATTGAGTGAGGTATGTGAGGCTTTTAAGCTAGTGAGGAGAACAAGCGATAAAACTATCTCTACTTCACAGCGTTTAATATTAAATGAAATACAATAGTATCAACTACGTGTAAAATGTGTCTATTACGAAAATGAACTATCATCAGTATGTGCTAGTGATACCATCGCTGGTCTTTAGTACTGCAGTAAGATAAGGTAACATACGTAAAGAATATGTTACTATACCTATATAAGAATATGTTAAGTAAATCGATTTTTATGTTTTTACTGATTAATACTAAAATCTAAATATATTTTCGGACGATATAAGTCTATTGTTTATCCCTTTCTGCCAACGAGTTCATCCAAACACATTTAACAAGCACTATTCTAACAAATGAAAAACATAGAAAGAACACAGCATGCAATTTAATAAGATTATGCAAGCCAGCGTTATGCCAAACCGTACAATTTTCCCCTACTAGGTACTTTTATTTAAATTAACTTTTAAGTTAATTCGTTCTATACTCTATTATTACGTAAGGGGAATGACTGCGTGGGTCTTGTGGCAACGGAGAGTTCACTACGTTACAGGCTTGTGGCTTTTCATGATTGCTTCAGAAGCGATAGTGTTTGCTTTTGAAATTAGTTTAGTTATTGTTGGTGATAATAGTTTTTTATAAATACTTAGCTATGGAGTCACTAGATGGAAATACGATAACTGTAGATAGTTGTAGTCTCGAATAGTTGAGACTGATGCATACATTGTATGCTTATCTATTAAGTTTAGCGAGAAATTATTTTGTTTAATAGGAACCCATCACAATGTGACCCACTATAATTCTGTGCCCTATCAGGCTGAAGTTTTTTTTTATGATTTGCATTATATTGTCCGTAATAAACAAAAATACCGCCGATTTGGCGGAAAGTCTGACTTTTTAAGGAATATATCCATCAAAATAAAATATGTTAATAAAACATTATAAACATAAAGTTTGAATAAAAATTGCATAAAGCCGAATACGTGCTTACCATCGCCATTGCCTTCTAATACTCTTTATAAATGTCACATTGCTGTAAAAGCCGAAGGCATTTTCTGAAACTCGTACAAATTCCTTTTCAAATACCTTGTGTATAAAGAGTTTTTGCTGACTAAATTTAAGTTTGATGCTTCCAGCTTTATTAAGTTCATCTCTTACTTTTGAAACTCGTTTTTACGTAACAAACCACTTTTTCCTGACCATTACTTCCAAGTATTACAATTATAAATAACAAAATTGACTTATGTGTAAAATGTATTGGGGTGTGGTGTAATTTGGAAAAAGAAATAAAATTAAAAATAATCATTTTTTGAGTTATGTTTTCATAATATAAACAACAAACATTTAGACTCGTATTATTAAAATATTAACATGTGCAGTTTAATATAAAATAAAAAAATCTGACATCAAAAGATCGGATCTTTATCGAATATGTGTTTTTGACCAATGTAACTCATTTCTATATCAGAGTCTGAATTTTTATATCTGAATGCATGTTTTCGTAGAATAACATCTGTGTTGGGAGATCACATCTTCCCAAAAATATATAACTTAAGGGCAAGCCAAACAAATAAACAGCACAAAACAAATTATTAAAATATTCATACATTACTATTGGAGTAACATACACAACTATAAACTAACATCTCTGTCTTACTCTCACTTAACAATTTATGAAGATGCATAACCTATAGGGGCTACAAACGGGAGTTTATCGAAACCCAAGGACCCACCTATATATCATGCTCTTACGGTCAAGTAAAACGCCGGCGGACACTCCGCATGTCATTGGAATAATGGTTTCCAATGTTCTGCGTAATTTGTGCTCGGTGCACCGACCGAACGATATTTGTCATATTCGGAACTAAAAATGAATGTACGCTGTTATTGAGATTCGAATCGGTTTTCCCACTTAATACAATCTGAAAGATAAAGTGCGTACGTAAAATATGAAATGCAATAATAAGGGACTTTGTTTTTTTAATTCGCTTCCTTTTTTATTGCATTTTAAATTGCTTGTGCTCACAAATAATTATTTGGGTGTGGGTGTTGTAAGACCAAAAGAATATCGTAGTTTCTTGTACTCGCGACCTCAGCGAGAGATAACGTCTCAATATCAAGTCAAGACTATATTAACATAGGCATGGTGGTCGCGGGTTCAAATCCTAGGGCACATCTCTGTCTTTCGAATCATGTGTGTAGAGGTGGTCATAAAATAAATAAATATTTGTGAGATCCACAAGCAGTTTAAAATGCAAGGAAAAATGAAGTGAAGTAAAAACCAAACCCCTTTATTATTTCATTTCATATACATATGTATTCAGCAATCGCCACACACGTTGACGGTGAAGGAAGACATCGTGAGGAAACCTGCATACAGTAGCGATTCGGAAGAATTTCTATGGTATGTAAATTCCCTCAACCCGCATTAAGCCAGTATGGTGGACTATATGGCGTTACCCCTCTCTATCGTACTTTCACTTGTAGAGGAGGCCCGTTCCCAATGGGACATTAATATATGGTCTGATACAGATAAACAGACTATATTAAGTCCGACGGTAAAGTTTATGAGAATTTTGAACATAGTGCTGCGGGGCACCCCATAAGTTCCAGTAACTCCTCTTGCAGTAGTTTGGTCATCGTGTTAAGGAAAGCACTGAAGTATGTCAACCATATGTATACTTAAGCATTGATATCGCAGGGCTTCTGTCTCCAGATTGACTAAAAGTGAAGGCTATCGTCAAAGAAACATAGGTTTTATAGTGCAAAACACAACAACAGGTGATAATGAATGATTGTAATTTTGCTTTGATTGCTATCGAAATAAATCCAGGCAGAATGAACTAGCCTGCCTTTTCTCTCTCCTTTCTCTTATCTACATCCAAAGGTTGCCTGAACGAGATTGCTTTGTTGCAATAATGGCGCCAATTATACTTATTATTGTTTGTTTTTTCCTGGTGTACAATAAAGAATATTAATAAACAAACTACTTAATATTTAAAATTAATACATCAAAACTTATATTAGGCTATTTGCGTTATTACATTATAATTCACGAGAAACGTAATACTGCGCCAAGGTGTACTCGTAGTGCTGCGGTTATAGTATATAAGAACACATATTGATATGCCTACTCTGTGGTTTTATTGTCTATACATTCCTTGAGGCGACGCACCCCATAACGCCAAGGGCTCTTGAATAAACAAATGAAATAGCATAAGAGTTTTTGTCGCCCATACTTATACTCCTTATGTGCACCAAGCTTAGACAACTCCAAGAGGTTCATACCTTGTATAATTTGTAGATGTAGATTTGCCTTTAGTGCGCCAATTAGCCGTGTTGCATTCCATTTCTTCGAATGGCACAATGTTAATATGAATTGGGTGCTTAAAACATTCATGGTAACAATTTAATGTTAATATGAAATTAAATTACTGGTGGTAGGTCTCTCAAATGTGAGAGGCCGCCTGGGTAGATACCACTGCAATGTCTATTTCTCCCGCCAATCAGCAGTGTAAATGCACTATTGTATATCGATTTGTATATTGTAGCCAGAGTAACTACTGGAAATATTGAGTCTTAACATCTTACGTCTCAGGATGGCGAGCGCCGTGGAGTGTCAACCAGTGCTTTGTAATCCAAATTGTTGTTTCATTTTGCTGCTGTTTATGAGTGATCGTTTCGTTTACCATCAGGCGAATGGCAAGTTCATCTCGCTATTAATTTCAATGTAATTTAAAAAAATGTGTGGTGCCATGTTGGTAACAAACCAGACGCGGCTGCCAAAATGTCCACGGTGGTCGTGGGTTTAAATCCCAGGACATCCTCTCTTGTTTTCCGAGTCATGTGTGTATTCATAATCAATGACCGCGCATTCTAACAGTGAAGCAAAACCATCGTAAAGAAATGTGCATATCATACCTATTTTTCAAAATTTCTATTGTGTGTAAAGTCTGTCAACCCGCACTAGGCCAGCGTGGTGGGCTATATGGCCTGACCTTTCTCACTCGCACTGTCGATTGTTTATAAGATTCAAATATAAAATTCATGTACAAGTAGTGAAATGCGTAGTTTGATCATGTCGCGCGTGAGAGGGCGCTGAGGACGTCCTGGAGCTCTCGACAAGCCTCCTTGCGGCGCCTCCTCGGTCCTCCGTACCCGCTGCTGATAGCGCACGCGTCACTCTCCCATTAACCACACAATGTGCACAATTGTTTCACCTTAACAATAACTTTGCCAGGCAAAAATGCTGGCATCGCGTATTTCTTTTTTTCTTAATTTTCAATTTTAAGTGTAGGGAATACACACGTTTCTGGTCGCTTGAAGAGTTATGTCTTAAATGTTACGTGTGAATTGAATTAATGAAATAAAAGTTAAATTGAGTGTATACTTATTAAATACTTACACTTTAAAAGTGGTAGAGCGATGCTTTTGCCAATAATGAATCAACGCGAATGGACAGGCTCGTCCGGAGCGAATTTCACCGGAAATCGATGTGAAACGACAACTCTGCTGTCTTGTTTCTTTCAATGAGTGAGTGATGCCCGATACCCTTTTCCCCTTCCCTTCCTTTTTTCTTTCCGTTCCCCCTCGATTTGATGGGCTGGCAACGCATTTATAATCCAAAGGTTGTGAATGTTTATATCAGTGGCATTTTTCATACAGTTATCACACGAAATAGTTCCTATGTTTTTATAGTGGACTGGACTCAAAAAGTACATGCACCCAAGCGAAGCCAGGCCGGAACCGCTAGTATTTACTAATCCATAGTTTGTTCTTTACATAATACTAGTATTGATCACGGCTTCGTCGCAGTGACTTTTTTCCGGGATAAAATTCGAACTGCATAATATTTTCCCGGGTTAAAAAGTACCCTGTAGCATTTCCTTGAAAAATGGGCTTTTCAACCTTAAAATATGTTTTAAGTTCAAACCATATTTTAAGGTTGGAAAGCCCATTAGCCCAAATATGTTTTTAGTTCCTGAGATCAGCGCCTTCAAACAAACAAACAATATCTTCAGCTTTATATATAGTGTAGATAAATAGACGAAAATGCGCAGTCTCGTACCATACTAAATTGCATAGACCATACTGTGGTACGAAACCTGTTTAAAAAAATCCACGATAAGAATTTCGTGTGCATTCTTACTTCGAACTTAATCAAAAGCGTGACGAAACTTAGGCAACTTTAAATGAAACTTCGATCGAAGCAAAGTTTTTGCATGTTGCAGGAAAAGTTTCTTTTACAACAGCACGACAAAGCGACAACAATTCACCTGTAAGCGCAGCGCGATTCAAATAGCATGATACGGTTATCACTCGCCCGTCGATACAATTACGCCGGCCTGATCCATATATGGGTAACCATAACGTGTACATATCAATTGTATTAGTACCAGCCCATATACGTCCCACTGCAGGGCACGGGCCAACTCTACAATCGAGAATATGATTGAGAGTGGTTAGACCATATAGTCCACCACGCTGGCCTAGTGCGGGTTGGCGGACTTTACATATCATAGAAATCGCTATGGTATGCAGGTCTCCTCACGATGTTTTCCTTCACCGTTATAGTGCGTGGTGATTGACTATCAATACACACATGACTCCGAAAAGTCAGAGGTGTGCCTTGGGATTCGAACCCGCGCCCATCGTGAACATAGCCGCGTCTGGTCCGTTTACCAACAGGCCACCACGCACGTATTAATATATGTAAATAAATAATAATAATAAATACACCCAAATGTCACATACATAGTCCTGACCCTACACTAATATCGAGTCTTGTGTCGTGGGTATCATGAACTACGAGAGACTCTTCCGTCTCAACTACACCTAGACCCAAAACAAATGCTTGTGGTTCACACAAACATTTTCCTCAGTGCGAGATCGAACACGCGGCCTCTCGTTTCTCAGCCAGTGCCTAACCAACTGCACCACGGAGACTGTCAAATAATCAGTGTGTTACCTATAAGATTCATTATAAGAGCAACGCTGTTATTTCACTTTGGTTTTCTATAAAACAATCAACCACAGTCGACCCGATACAAATGTATCTTGTGGCTTACTCATCCTACAGTAAGGATGTACCACAAAAATTACAACAGATTTCAAAAGATCAGCCTGGATTTTTTTAATAAAAAGAACGGTTAAAAAATTATGGGTTTGTTTTTTAACAACGTGAATATTTATAATAAAACTTAGTACCCTTGCGGTTTAAAAATGCATAAAGTCGTTACGCAGGGCGTGGGCTTCATCGACAAATAAGACGGTTTTAAATATAGCCCTTTTGGCTTGTTAGGTATTTATTGAAATTCACTATAAAATTGAATATCATCTTGTCAATTTATATTGTTCATAATATTTCACAAGCGCGACAGTTTGAAACAAATGATTTCATGGTATATTGTGCTTTGTAACGGAGTCATCATTTTTCAAGTCGATTATATCTAATGATGTCATGTGACGTTTACAGCGAGCCGGACATGGCACATCATGCGTGAGAACCAACAATTTGCACCTGCACAATACAGAACAAAACTGAAATATTTTAGCTGCATATATTGAAAACCACAAATTTAAGTTAATTTGAAATTCCATTCTGCGCGAGCGGAAGTAACTATTGGTCAGGAGTATCTTTTAATTTAAACAGAGGAAATTTAGTCTCACGGTTTATTCTAGTGCGGTGAAAGCAGGTGCGGACTGCCCCGAGCTCAGTAATTAACAAAACAAAGGCTTTTCACTACGTTAACAGTACTTGATGTTACTGCCTACATTATTTAAAGAACGAAGCGGATTCTTGTGGTTAACCCGCAGCTATGCAACTTTTTTAATTTGCGTCTCCGCGAGCCCAATCGTCACCCAGAATTTTGTTACTCCGTTTCCGTTGTTTCAATTACACCTGCAACTTAACTTTTTGTTTTCTAGTGTTTTTCTATGCTAAATTAGTTTTTATTTTATGTTAATTAGCTTACATAAAATAATTTCAGTATTAACAGTACATCAAAAACATGAAGAATTGTAATTTTTAAGGCTATAAAAAAAAAATAAGAAGACAGTTCGTTTTGCTGAGGGAGTTTCTTGCGCCGTCTCTTCTTTACAGCCACAACACGTTTCGAAGCGGTGGTAGCAGAAATTAACGATTCAAAGTAATTTGCGAAATAATATTTAAATAATCAATATTTTGATTTTGATATTCAAAGATTATACACAGATTATTATTACAGCAAAATTTATCAATAAAAAATATTACAATATCTGAAACCAATTTTAAACTGCATCCACCTATAAATCTCTTAGTTGTAGTGCATCTCTTGTACTCGTAATACGTTGTTGTTGTATATTTATAACAAAACATTAACAATTAAATCTAATCAATAATAACAACAGAAACCATATTAAAATATTCAATTACCGTACACGTTAATATTTGCGTGGCATCATACCATTAATCTTGTCAAACGGGAATGAAGTGGTCAGACGTAACCCTCATTTCTCAAACCAACAGCCACTATTAATTACCATGAAATTTCCTATCTATGGTAATGAAATTCTATTCGAAAAACGTCATACGGATTTATCAGTTGAAGGATTAATTTGTATTATTGCATGCCAGTTACGCGGAAAAATTATAAACGCTCGGGTAAGTTCTATGAATCTCTCGAGCCGAACGCAAGCCGAATGTAATTTTAATAAAAAATAAAGATTTTTTGCAGCCGAGATGCGCCGTGGGAAGCCTTCCAACATTCCCAAGCTCCTTCCATTGGATTTGCGTGGCTTGAGTTTCGGAATAATGTGTTTTCATTTAATTTAATCTTAACCTTGGTCGCCTTCGGTAAAATTGCTGTAGTCTCTCTAGGGTCCCGTCGACCGCGGAACCCTTATCGATGGAGTAAACGTCCCTTTCCCGTGAAACAAGCTCTACTTGGCGAATTTTGAATATTTTACGCGACCTGAAAATTACATTAATTTTATAAGATAATTAGGCAACTTAATCTCGCCTGGGCGAAAGTTCCCTAGTCGGTGCGATCTTATCACGAAATAATTATAATGAGTGTTTCCACTTACATTATGTGCCCTAAAATGTGCATTCATTTGTTATTTTTAGAAAAGCAAGCAACTTGAATGAGATTCGCTTTTTGTCATTATTCAAGCTCATTTTTACAATAGATAGTATCATAAAACTAGCGACCACATGACTTATAATTTTAGTACTAATAACATTGCAGACAAATTTTCATGAAGTCGAATGGCATAACAAACCTTGTCTCACAATTTAATTTATGCTTCATTATGTTACGATGTTCTTTGATCAATCCTAATCAAATATTGTCCATGCTGTCGTTCATCCCATGGTTATTGATTACGTCAAATATTTGTTATAATTACTTTTAAAGCGACCATCACTATGTAAGACTGGTTTTCGTTCGCGTTACTGGTGATAGGTCTCTCATATGTGAGGGGACGCCTCGGTAGGTACTACCACAATGTCTATTTTTCCGCCAAACAGCTGTGTAAAAGCACTGTTTTGTTTCGGTGCGAAAGGCATTGTAGCTAGAGTAACGACATATATTGCGACTTAACATCTTGCATTGCTACGTAATAAAATGTATTGTTTGGTTTTGCTGTTCATGAGCAGTCGTATCTCTTACCATCAGTTGAACGGTAAGATCGTCTCGCCACTCATTGCAATAAAAAAAAGATATAAATAATTCATGAAAATACGTACGAGGATATAATTCGTAATACAGAAGAATACATTTTCGGATATAAATCACTGCTATCCTGCTGTCCATTATCGCCCACAATGCTCGAGCATGCCTATTTTCGGTATTTTAAAATGAATGGAGAAAGCGAGGAAGCAAGGTGTACGTTGAAGTTAATAAACTAGTAAATATTAATGGTTTTGTAAGCGGTAGAGCCTTGCTGTAAGCCGTTAAAGCCACAGTTCTAATGGGTTGGCTCGTCCGAGGCAGGACTACTGTCTTACAGGATACCGACATGATGAAACAGCTTTATTGGTGCGTATTGTTCGGGGAATTAGATTGGCAGGCTGTTGAATGTTGGTAGGAAGATATTCGTACAGCAAACACCGTGCACAAAGTCGGTAGATATTTTGAATTTACCTTCAAGTGCATTTAGTCACTTTGTCGCGCCCTTGGAAAATAGGATAAATATTTTTATACATACATAAATTCCGCCGTTTTTCCAGAAGGTGTAGGCAGAGGTGCTACCAGAACACCCAAGATTAGCCTTACGTGTTTCGTTCCATGATGTGATAGGGGGCGAGCCTATCGCCATATCGGGCACAAATTCCTTTCACCAAGCTCATAATAAATATTAAATCCAATATCGCTTTCCCCGACCCTGGATTTGAACTTCAACAGTTTAATTTTACCGTAGTAATACCACACCACCGAGGCAGTCGAGATATTTTGATTTTTCAATATGTTTATTAATGAGAAGTAATTGCAATCTGACATCATGATTAAATTTTATATTCCCTCCGCCAGTTTCTAACACTATTGTAGACGAGCTTTTTTCAAGCCCATTATATTTGTGTAACCTTCATTCCGCGCTACTTCTCATAAAATACATGTCCATAGCCTCAAATGCGCAGATAGATGAAATCAAAACATATTTATGTTTTTATGTAGGTAATCCATTGAGTCAGAAAAAATGCGGCCGACGTCGACAGAAAGGCCTGCTTTGACAAGGGACGGCCTCTGAAGCAAAAACTGACAAGTCGAATTTATATTTGCTATCTTTGCCTACCTTTTTCCTCAAATCCTTTGAATTGCTGTTAATGTGTATACTTATTTGTAATTGTCTTTTTGTGCACGATTGTACCACTGACGATGCTGGATCGTAACAGTTTTATGTTTGGAGATAGAGTACTTATCGCTATTATATTAGATAATTTAACAACTTATTGCCAGGCTCTTAAAGTTCTTGATAAAGTAAGCCTATCATTTGAGGCTTCCCTTATCGTATAAAATTGTTTACATAATACAAACGTTGAATTTTATCAATTTTATATGATGTTCCATATTGTTGTAAACTTATATAGTAATGAATACCTGGCTTGAATCCATATGCTTGTTATACACAACTCATTTGCACCTCGCCCATGTACAAAGGTAAAAGTTAATTTATCACGTTTATACAGCATCTATTCTAATTTATTCAAAAGACAGAATACTTCCACCGCATCACACAAAGAACAAAAGTTTTCACAACCATTCTTCTTGTTTGCCTTCCTTGGCTTCCTGCTTTCATAAAAATGTTTTGCATTTAACTGTATGCACCCTTCTAGTAGCATTAGTCAGGTAGAATCAAATGGTGACTATGAACTATTTTGTACTAGTAAATTACACAAAGCGATTTTCAATGACAGCTTCCGTGGCGTAGTTGGTTAGATGCCGACTGTGATACGAGGCCGCGGGTTCGATCCCCACACCGAGGTTATTTTTTAAATCCGGGAATTTGATGTCATATTTACACCTCGCTCTGGTGGCCCTGGTATGAATAAAGATGATTGTTAGAGGAAATCCGCTTATCAGTAGCTACGAAATGGGTGAAGAACTGGGAAGTTCTGATCCATTTGAAAAAAGCTGGGTACATAAAAAAATCTTGATATTTGGATGCTATACGAGCCCTTTGAAAGAAACCTTACGCAATGTGGACTCATTTCCGATTCTTTATAGAATCGTCAGGTAAATATCAGGCTGCCAAAACTACTTATTGCGTTGATTTGAAACCCAAAAAAATCCACAGCAACGGGATCATGACACAATATCTAGAAGATCTACAAGATGAAAAATCATCAAACAAAATGGCATTTAAATATTGTAACGAAATGTAAAAAAACAATTGAAAAAATATGTCTTTAATTTTCATATAAAACGCGAAGAAACTTTTCCCTAGCCTATCAATAAATCATCTAAACTAAAATGATATAACAAAAACTTATTGTCAAAGAAATATAGTACATATAAATGCAGCAACGTGGTACACTTTAAATCATTTATGACGTTGTTTTAAAACGCCGCACGAACGTTAACGAATTCAGTCACATTCAGTAGTGAATAAATATAACAAAATGCACTTGCGATTTAAGTTGAAATCCCACTGTAGTTGCCATGCCGCGTTTTCATTCGATTAATAAGTAGCCAGCGAAATGTTTAACATAAAAACTTTATCTCTACACGTGTTAATATGCACTCCAGCTGACATTCTTGTTTACACGTACCCCGTTCTTTGTGGCTCGTGTTTTATATGACAAGAATAGTCAATGATATTAATTAACATATTAATCTGTAGTCGCCCAGTGGTTGGACCGCCCCGATGCATTTATTCGTTTCGATGCATTTATTCGTTTCGATGCATTTATTCGTTTCGATGTACACAGTATTTAGGAAGTTTGTTTTTTATTAACCGACTTCAAAAAAGGAGGAGATTCTAAATTCGACTGTATGTTCTTTTTTTTCATGTTTGTTACATTTTATCTCTGTACTGTATGAACCGATTTTGATCATTGTTTCTTTGATTGAAAGCTGGCACTTGTCATGTGGTCTCATATGGTGAATATCTATCTTCGGACCTGGAGAGTAGAACTCCTCAAAATTGAGTAGGAAACCAATGGTTCTTTTTGCATTAGGTTCAATATAAAAGTTAAACTACGGTAGGAGAGAGAAAAAGGGATAGGAGGCGAGGTCGGGTTGATAAAATTAAAATACACGTAAATACTCAATATCTTCAGCAGCTTCACCACAACATTACATTAGCGTCCTAACTGGTGTTGGAATTATTGAGCTAGATAAAAAGTTTGCGTCGCATTTTTTTTTCCTAATATTCTGCGGTGTTAAAATTTTATATGCGACGTTGATTATTTACCATCCACTCCCTCATTGGTCGGTTGTTAATTGGTGATGTAGTTCATTAATTAAATAGCGCTTATGATCGCTTGATCCTCCTACCACTGATATGTCAGTTCGGTTTACTGCAAACCATTGCTCACTTTGATATCAAAATCCAAATAAAATGTTATTTACATCGAATACACGTCCGTCATCGATAAGGATTAAAGTTACTGTCAATAGCCCTTTTCCCTTAATTAAAAGTGCCCTCAGTTCCTCATCGTATTTTGTAGTCGCTGTCACGAGTTTAGCCTGGAGGCGTTCTCTCGATTTCGAAATCGTATTTGGAAATCGTTTTGGATGTCAAAACGTTCGAGGCTATATTATTAAGATACGTTAAGGTAGCTACAATATGGCATGAAAATAATGAGGGTGCCGAAGCTTCCATATTACAAACCGCTGGAAGTACATATGTTGTGCACTAAGTGAGTGAGTGGTCGATGCCTGGTAGATATTACCCAAGGTAATATCGAAGGCATATGAAGACATAAATATTCTTTATATTTATTGTCTGCCAGTATCTGCATTTATCGATGTAAAAGTTAAACCATTAGAAAGCTATTACGCTCAAACTCATTAAGTGCTAAGTTCCGGAAGATGCTGTCGACGTTTCACCTAGATTGGAGTCTGGTACTAGAATTCCTTTCAATTCATGCGTTTTACGGAAATGTCTTCTATCATATACCTTACAGTATTTTTGTAATAATAGACAAACTAATTTTGAAAGTTTAACGAATAACTTTAATAATAATAATTCTTTCACGGAAACCAAACTATCGGTCATCGTAGTTCAAAAAAGGAATAACAATTGTCATATTTGATCCATTGCAAAAGCTGTCATCACCAAACAAATATTTGCATTGTTCTTCTAATAGTCAAACAAAAGATTTTTTTGTGAACTGTATCAATCTAAATCTGAAAATGAAATATTTCTATACACAGACATTATTGCGAACACATAAAGAGATTTTTATTTTGCGTTCTAGCAAAGCTAATTTAAAAGACCTGTCGGCTCAGTCTCCACGTAATATTAAATTTTGTTCTGTAGCGAAATTGAAATACAGTTTTGAAATACTCCGCTACAATCTCGCCAGTAATCTATCTACGTTCCACGTCTAATGTAAATAAAGCAAAAAATATCGTGTGCTGCAAATGGGCAACAATTAAAATCACCCGTCTCAATAATTTTGAACGCAGTAGTTTAATAAAATTGTAGGTCTTGGTACATTAGGAATATAAGGATTCATTAAAATTTGCAACAATGGAAGTGGAACTTCGCAATAGCTAGTGAAGACTATGATTGGGTTCGAACGGACGGTACCACAGAAATCCGGCGGGAAATAAGATTTTGCTATCGCGTTTCGTTCGGCCAGTGATATTCCTACCGGCTTTCTCAGAATAGATACCTGTTTGTTGCATTTTTGGTTCAGACGTAAAATAATGTTATAAAAAATATTTTTTTATCCCGTTTCTATTTTTATAGTATTTTTTTTTTCTTTACACATTCTGCATAATATATCAAGATTTGTATGGGTGACCCTTAAAAAGTTACAGATTGCTAAAAACAATTGACGACTGTGGGTGGTATCTGCAAGCATTTTTATCTGAGAATAAAACTAAGGATCTTATTTCGGATACTAAAGACCCGGTAAAATTGCGAAGAATGAGTTGGAAAGCGGACTTTGGCACCGTCTGGCTACATAAGAATGAAGTAATGAATCGCCCGATGTTTTCTAAACAACTATTAAAGTTATTTTTATATAGTTACTATGGAACTTTTGATAACTTGCTGTTAGTAGAATAGCAACCACAGGCACAAAATGATTAATTTTCGCATTTTATTTCTCGGAAAAGGTTCAGAAACAAAATCGTAAATTTTCATAATGAAAAAATACAATTAGTGAACGTTATTGGAGCTTTTAAACCGTAAAATCAATTTTAATATTTTATGTTAGTATTGCATATTCTTTTTTTTTTATTTGCGGTAGGTGAGTCTGTCATTGTTGCTGTATCCCGTTTTTTTTTGCCCGATGTTTTCTAAACAACGATTAGCTATAATCGTTATTTTTATATAGTTACTATGGAACTTTTGATAACTTGCTGTTTGTAGAATAGCAACCACGCATCCATAATGATTAATTTTTGCATTTTATTTCTCGGAAAAGGGTCAGCAATAAAATCGTAAATTTTCATAATTAAAAAAATCAATTATTGAACTTTATTAGAGCTTTTAAACCGTAAAATCTATTTTATTATTTTATATTAGTATTGCATATTCTTTTAAATTTTCAGGAAGTTTTTTTCATTTTACTTTCGGTAGTGAGTCTGTCATTTTTGCTGTATCTCGGTTTTATCAAGGTATAAAGATTTTTAAAAAGCTGGCAAAATTGTTAACCCGGCGAGACATCGGGCGTATTATATTCGGAAGAGACAGAAAACCTTGAACGAATATATGTAAGCATGCATCGGTATAAATAAATGGATATTGTGACAGAATCAACAATATGCATACGTATTGTGAATCTCATCTAAGTTCTGACCGCATTTGTCACACTGAATGTTCACTCACAACGAGGCTGCGAGGCGAATAATCCGTCAACATTAGATACATATTTTTCTCGGAACAAATGAGTATTTTAACCCTCAAAGTGGGACTATTTCAGAATCAATTCCGTGTAGTTTTTTGTTTACATAAAAAAGCTGTTTGCGAATTGATTGTAATGTTTAAATTGAATGAAAACAGCTTTTTAACAGTATCGGAATGAAAGATGATTGCCTTTGAAATTTTAAACAGATAAAACTTTTCAGAATCGGGTTCGACCCTTTTTTCCGCGTAACGAGGATGAAAATGGGATCTGAAGTTTTATCAGTTCGCCAGCAGATCGAATTATGGGGCTAGAAACGTAATTTAGCTATAAACATTTCAGCTTTCTGCAAATAACGGGTCGAAGTATAGAAAAAATCATTTGTGTGGCTCAGCTGGCGATCCGAATCCTGGAATAATTAATGTGGTCGTGTTGATTTTAGAAAAGGTAATGTTCCTCTATGTAAGGTTATATTTTTATTTATATTCCATCGTTTTCATTCCGAATTAGTATACTGAAGAACTCAAAACTACTATTAGTTTAAGATGATAGATATTTTACACAACTACCATTCCATGTAAGGATTGTAGTAATGTTTTAATCATTAGTAAGATTCCAGCCACGTACGTCCTAATGATTACTCAACACTATAAATTATCAAATTGTATTACAAGATACCGAATAATGGGAGAAATTGTAATACTTTATTGGCCTGGCTGCACGTGTAATTTTGATAGCGATACTGTTAATAGAAATTGTCGAAATAATATTTTGTATGGAAAAACTCTCTGACTTTTCGGAGTCATGTATGTATTGATAGTCAATCACCATGCACTAAAACGGTGAAGGAAAACATCGTGAGGAAACTTGCATACCATAGCGATTTATAAACATTTCTATGGTATGTAAGTCTGCCAACCGGCATTAGGCCAGCGTGGTGGACTATATGGCCTAACCACTCTCAATTGCACTGTCGATTGTAGAGTAGGCCCGTGCCCTGCAGTGGGACGTATATGGGCTGATATAGATACAGATGGAAAAAATATTCTTCTGATCTTGGTAATTGTTTCGTGTGATGTCTGAACCACAAAGTACATTGTATATATGGAGAATGATAACTGTCGTGATAATATATCTAATGAAGAACCTCCTTGTGAAGAACGTTGACCTGGTTGTAGAATTGACAACAAGCGATAAGCATTTGAGTGAATTGCCAATTCGAACTGCATAACAAAATGTGACATCAAGACTAATAGAATTTGTAATTCAGTGTTGTGATTTTTGTAAAAATAACTGACTCTTCGTTTTTTATTATTTTTATTTTATTTATTAAGATTCTTCAACAGAAATTACAAAATCTTAATACTAATAAGAGATTACATTTGTAATACTTTCTAATTTTATCTCCAGGACGATGAATAAAATTAATCTGAGATTATACTTATGGTTTTTGATGGTTTTGCATTCTTGTATTGTGCTTAAAAAGAATGCACCTTAAAAATTCACTGATAATTAAAATTAGTGTCCAGTGAATTGCTGCTACTGGTAATAATAATTGGGCTCCAAAACCAGTTTCAAGGATTCTCTGACTTTTCGAAGTCATGGGTGTATTGATAGTCAATCACCACGCACTTTAACGGTGAAGGAAAACATCGTCAGGAAACATGCATACTATAGCGATTTGTAATAATTATATTAATATGGTATGTGAAGTCCGCCAATCTGCATTAGGCCAGCGTGGTGGACTATATAGCCTAACCTCTCCCAATCGTACTCGCGATTGTAGAGGAGGCCCGTGCCCTGTATATGGGCTGATACAAATACACAAAAGTGCATGTACTCGCTCTTAAAATAAGGCAGACAAACGGACTTCACGAAATGGAACACGAAAACTCACATCGCACAATATATGATGGGCTCCAATACCGTGGTAAAATCCGCTCGGAGATAACGTATTCATTTGGCGGATTTACCTGAAATACCCGTGCAGAATTCCAAAATCATCCTCTAGAGTGGTGCAACAAGGTATTAATTGCAATAAAGCGCACCTAGATTGGAAACCTAGTTTACAGGTAGCAATTTGCAAATCTTTGAGTTCATAAACAAGGAATACCCGTGAGTTTTACAATGAAGGCTTTTAACTTGAAGGCAAAATACACCATGACCTATTTAACTTTAATTACTAATTTTATAAAATTGAATTTTATTTGACTACCTCCGTGGCGCAGTTACTTTCATGTGAAACTGTGAAAAATGAGGTCGCAGGTTAGATTCCCGTACAGCGACAAATATTTGTGTGACCGAAAAGCCTCTCGTAGTTTCTGATTGTCACGACAGAAGACGAACTATACATTACAGAAAATCGTTGGATGCGGGCTACTGGAAGCACTAGGCTATGTTCAAAAACAAATTTCCTGGACAGAAGAGAGAGAGACAGAGGGTAAGAACCCACTGTGGTTTTCGATGATAATGTGTTATAATTAAAAGCAACGCAATACCAAAAAGAATAGAAATCAATAGAAACAAAGTTCCATAGTGTAGAATTCCTCGGAAATACAATATCTAAAAATGGCTGTTGCAAAAACCATGAGCGCCATCACGTATCGAACACGCTAAGGTTTGGTTCTAGCTTTTCGATGGGCCGCTTAAAAATTTGGCTACGACTAGCCATTAAAACCTATCACTGCGTTGCCGTAGCGTATAGCTAAAGACGCTCACACATAACACATAAAGTCGATAAAGGAGGCTTTTGCCCGGTAGGCGTTCCTTTAATATAAATTAAATATTATTACATAGCGAACGCGGTTGTGACAAATACGAGTATAAGTATTCTGATACAGCCAAAATATTATTCAACAATAAGATGATTTTAAAATTATTCATTAGTATTTACCATTTTGGATATAATACATATTTGGCACTGCTTACATTTTACAATAATCGATTACCAGAATAAATATATACATTATAGTAAAATATCACCTGCTATTTCATACGATACTGCTCTCGGGACCCTTTACACGTACTAGTATTTACGATAAAACAATGTAACCATTCTACGTGAACAACATATCACCAAAGCGCCTAAGGTTTAAGAGAGCAGTAGTCTTTTACTTGCCGAAACACAATTCACTGGGAAAAAATGGATTTTATGCAGTAAAAGGTAAGGAAATTGAAAATTGTGCCACGGAATATAAGCCCATTACTAAGGAAATGAGCTACGTGAGTATGTTTTAGAATTGGTAACTCAACTTGCCGCCGAGTCGGGGAATCTCACCTGTACCGACTATTTTGTTTCGAGAACTTGTTCTGTTTGTGTTATTTATGGAATTGAGAGCACCATTTATTTGTGATTTGTTCGTTTGATCACAGTACATCAGAAACAGATATTGAATTCAAAATTGTGATGAGACCCTCGCAATGAAATAAATTGGATCTGAATCATGAATTACAGTTGCCTACAATATGTGTAAAAGTAACAACTAAATTGATTGCGCGTATGTTAAAAGGTACAGGTTACATAATTAAACCAAAAGTAAAACAAATAAAATTTACATTCTGGTATCTAATATTGATTATATTACACTTTGTTTCTATACACGAACCATAAATATTAAATTTCGTTATTAAGTATAAAAAATGGCGTAGTTTCTTTTAAAATTGACAAGGAATTTTCGCGGAGAAAAATTTGATTCACTTATCTCCCAGTATTATAAGTAAAGTTGCGATAAGCTTCCCTTTGTAATCACTATTTGGCGATGAAACATAAATTTCTCTTCACGAATTAGGAAAAGTTTTTTGCAAATGGGCAGATGGTGCGCGCTGAGCTTGTTATGAATAAATTTGCCTAATGGAATGAGATTCGATTAAGTAGATATCTATTACTGCGCGCATTTCCAATTAAGTACATCATCACAACGATATTCTGCTTTGACCGCAGATTCTTGTCTTCGCCGATATCATATTCAATGAGTCCGAACCCGAATAACGCTTAGGTGTGAAATTCTTAAAAACGTTTATGTATAAAACATATTATGTAAATCTACTTACCGGATTGGCTTGGGCCTCCCCAGCGTTTGAGAGTATCTGGGCCTTAAATTACCACTTATCGCGGTTTAAACTTCACATACCCTTGAAATACTTGTGTTGAATTCGTAAATACAGTTTTCCTTCGAGGTATTCCGTTAAATGAGTAACTTTTAATTACACATAAAACATATTATGCCGTTATATCGATGTGTAGTTATATGTTGAACGTTTCCCAGTAACGTGTACCTGAAAGCGACTATCAAAAACTTTGCCCTTCATGTGAAATGTTATTAGAATTCCAAGTTGGCGAGCACTTAAATTGTTTATCGCGGGGAGTTACACGTTCCCGATCGTTGAAACGCTATTAATTGTAGCAATTTTAATTGAAACTCGTCTTTCGGCGAAATTACCTATTGTTCATAACGCACACTGTGACCGTAATATCGTAAGCGTTTCGATGGTGCGCCGCAACAGATCGCCCTAATGAGAAAAGTTGGATAGCCTTCGTGAGACTCAAAAACAATGCCAACACGCAACAATTTCCTGACACTGGACAATCAATTCTAAAGGTTTTTAAACTGAAATCCCTCAACTTTCGCGTCGACACTCTCGTTTTTAACTTTACAATTTATTAGTCATTGATGTTTAAATATAAATGTTTTAATATCGCCAGTTTTAATATTGCTGCAATGGTAATTATTTTAATTTATTTTATACGTTTGATTTATATTTCGAATTATGAGTTCACGTACAAATAATTATAATTATTGTAAACTTTATCGTGAACGACTCTTTTCGGATCATTAAATGGACAAAAATTGGATATTTACGTACAACAAGAGCAATCAAAATAATAATTTATATTAAAATGTGTAAAACAAACAAATTATTTTTTTGATAAAATAAAGTCTAATTTAGCCATTCCCAATGTTGGGCTTTGACCTTTCCAACAGCTAACAAAGGTAAGAGAGTTTTGTCCATAACAAAAACCAAATTTTCCATGGATGAACCAAACCTACATATTGATTTTTAAATAACTTTCAGATAAGTAGTTTCCACACGATATTTTCGTTTACCGTTAATTTATGCGATAATTACGATATCGACGATATCCACTTTTAAAGTTTCGAACATAGTGAACGCTTAGTAATTTTCTAAAGTGATTTCTTATTTGAATCTAGCACACAACTACATAATTAAGCAAAGTTGCACACCTGAGCCCTGATGAGGATCGCTATTACGGCGTTTTACCCATATTATAAGGACTAATTAAAATGCATTTAGATTAATATTTTGATACAGTTTGAAATGTTATATTACTATATGTTATTATATGACTTTGGTATCGATTACTTTCTTTAATAATTTTATTGAACGGAAATTATTTTTTGATATTTTTAGTGTAGAGCTAATTACTAAAAATATTAAAGATATAATTTTTATACGTAGAGAAAAACACGAACGTAATTCATAAATCAAGAATTAACCTAAATAAATTCTAATAATTAACTAAAATATACGAAAGGAGATAGAATTATAGTCACTTTCTTAAATCTAGTATATTAAAGTTGTCTATCTATTCAAAATTTTAAAACAACACAGGTGAATTTTTCACACCATACTTTTAGATTTAGTCTCATATTAAATATATTTTCCTCTGAATGTTGACGAGGGTATTAGGGGAATTAGTTTTCTTGTTTACGAAAGACCATGCACAGAGCCCTGTTTGCTTTTGTTTGCGTAATTACATTGTTACTTTGGCGTCGCACCTGCTGCCTTCAAATGCTACTGACAAATTTTCACATGGAACCTTTGTAACTTGTTTAAAAGAACAATTAGTGGCACCTACTGCCATTCCTACAGTTTTACAGCTCTAAAGTGCTATAACAATTGAATTGTGCACCCTAACACAATATACGCAGCGGTGTGCGTCAGCAATCATAAGTATTCCTTGAGGATACTGTGATATCTTCATATAAATGGGAAATGTTACGACGACGAATTGCAAAGTCAATCAATCGCGCCACCCGCCTGTGTAGCGGCAAATCGAAAAATCTACAAAATATCTCCGATTTAGTCTGCGCGAATAAAGTGTCGTAAACATGTACTGAAGACACAAAGTTTTTATGTTTTATTAAGGGATTTCTTTTCGTGACGCCGCGTCTCTGTGATAAAATGCCATAAGCACTCTTTTCAAATACATGTCTGCTTGTGTTGCCTTGTATCGGAATTTATTTAATATGATAAATGATAAATACAGTTATATGTATGGTTATAAAATCTATTTTAGCTATCGAATTTTGTCTTTTGCACTCAAACTGAGTTCAGAAGTCGTTTCAACTGAGAGAAAGAAAGAAAAAAATTGTTACAAGTAGTAACAACATAACTAGAATATTTAACACAGATGCAAATAATGTTCGTGACAAAAACGGACCACACTCAGTGTGTGCTGGTGTTACCAACGCTGGTCTTCCGCGTGGCCGTGACCTAAAAAATGGAAAAAACATTCGATAGTTAAAATAGCTTTTCAAACTGTCTATTTATCAGCCGTTAATTATTAATTTTGATAAAATAGTAGCAATAAAGCAAAATATTACAAACACGGTAGCGGGAACTATGCGAACGCATCAATGAAATTGTTTGAAATTTATCACTTAACTTTAACACTGTATCGTGAAATAACTGCATATTTGAACTGAAATTTGGGGCACAAACGAGAAGCCTTAAATTACATAAATGCATACCGCAACGGCAGTAGCAGGTAACTAATATTCATTTCATTGCGCCGTGATTGAAAGTAATTTATTTGCCAAGTTGGTCAAATTAACTTGATTCAGGTTCACCGCTATGGGTATATTGAACCATTAATATAAAGTGCACTGGTTTGCAACAACGCTAAATAGCCTAATTATTCGGTACCAATATGCTACTTAATGTTCGCTCTTCAAAAATACGTGAACATGAACACGAGTTTTAAAATAAAACCTCGGATAAGGAAATTAAAAAGGATACAGTAGGCACTAGCGTTTCAGGTTTGATTTACTTGGATGAATTTAATTTATTTTTGGCACAGCACATTTTGGATGAGCTTACTAATTCAATGTGTTTTATATTAAGACCACACAGAATTTTCAGGGTATTTGTGTATTAGAAGTATATCAATTAATCAGAAATCAGTATTAATAAGCAGTAACAATAATTATTTATGACAATCATAAACTAAATATTTTTTGCAAGTTTGTTCACGCGCTGATAAGACTGTATGACAATTCCACTACCAATAACAAGATACTATATAATATAATCTTAAAAGAAGAATTGCTAGTCTTAAATGAAACACTATTCTCATACCTGTTACTAATTAATTATTATCACAGAAGAGGCAAATGAGGACACTTATTACGCAAAGATTAATGGAGACTGGCTCGCACGTAAGCTGTGCGATAATTACATTTAAGGAATGAGCATATATATAGAGAAATATAGAAAGAAATAGTCTTCTTATAAGTTTTCTAAGAACAATATGGTGTTCCCTTCTTTCAAGTCATAATAAATTACGTACTTTTTAATGATTAATATATTTAAAAGAAAAAGTGGGCTGTCGCGGAACGCTCGGTACATGTGAAACATAGAAATTATTTTATACAGTTAATATGCATAAAGGATTATTTATGACAGTAACAAATATGGCATAATGAAAAGTACAATATTTAGATTTTTTTCAAGAAACATATGACCTTTTATTTAATAAACATAATACTCATGCAATACAAAGAATTACATACATAAATAAATTTGGATATATATATTTGCTTTCACATAGCCCGGCCACGCCGGCAGCATGTCTGACCCTCCGCTCTATAGCGGAGCGGACATCTATATGTTTCAGATCAAAATAAAAAAAAATGTGAACGTTAACGTTAATAACTTAATGGGCACGGCATATTTTATGAGAATTTCCAACTGCTGGAAAAAGTAAAATATATTTAAATAGTATTCGATAAAATTCTGCGAATATCAAACGATGGCATAACAATCGGTTTCACGTGTGAATAATTAGCTTGGTTGCCCTAACCACATTACAAAATTGGTGCATTGTAATCACTTTCGGACTAACGCTACTCTCATTTTGGTTGGTGTTAGTTAATTATACAACCAAATTTACCTAAATGTATACCTATACGAATGGTCCATGACCTCCATCTTTAGGAAATATCTAGAATAAAATAATTTATGTATTGCACATTGTGTGCAGACAATGCGTGTTGCAATCATGACAACCTTAATTTAAGCTTATATTTATATTATATTAATAAATAAGTCACATACATACCCCTGACCCGAAAACCCACCCCAAAGATCAACATTGGACTTCTCTATGATGAAGTTACATCAATTAGTACATTTCTGCACCCCAACACTTCATTTCATAAACAATTTCTTAATTTTCAATTTCTTATGCAACATTACATCATATTTTTCATGGACGTATTACATACGTACATAAACTTTGCTTTTATTCCCAGAACTATGTGTTTCATTCCTCGATGTGATAGGAGCAAGCCTATCAACGTAGCGGACATAAATTCCTAGCTCCAGGCTGATAATGACTAGAAAAATCCAATCTTTGCTCCAACCGGGAGTCGAACCCGAGACCTCAGCGTTTTGTAACCCTACCGCAATGAGCAGTCTGAACGTATTATTAACTGGATTTGTATTAAGCGAAAGGTAAGTCGAATGCGGTACAAAAAACACATGTTTTAATTTATAAACATTGTATTCTTTGATATGGGTTGACGGATTGCTCATAATGTGGACGTCCGATCCAGTAATTATCCCCCGGATATAACTTCATCGTATAATAACAGAGCATGGACCATTGTTTTTACTCGCATACAAAACATTAAAAGGTATTTTAATCACAGTATGTTGTAGGTAATGCGAAATGGAGTAAAGCTATTCTATTCAGTTTCATCAAATCAGATACCACATTATCACATTTTATTAAAGTTTGAAGACATCGCAATATTTAATTATATTAAATACAAAATGACGGAAGTCTTGTGGCCACGGGCTCTTGAATTCCTAAACTATCGGAGTCGATGTGAATAAAAACCTATTGCTACATGTATGACGGAACACCAATTGAGATCGACTTAACCGATTTGACTGATGTTCTTTTGTTGTGTTCGAACTGTTTAAAGCAAAGTCTGTATGATAAAAAAGGGTATACAGGAAAATTTGGAAAACTATGAAGATTTTTTTTGTATGAAAATTACAAAAACACAAAAGTGCCGTACAGTTTGGCAGTTCTGCTATACCAGGACATAGCTAGATGGCACGTACGGAGGACAGAACATAATTGTTTCTATTAGTATGGAAAAAAATGACAATTCATCTGTGTATACATACTCAATTGCAGGGCGTATAGAGAAACTGATTGTTAAGTAAAACCGACCAAGAAATATCAACCGACGATAGCGTTTCTCGACGACTGACGTAATTATGCTAGCTTGGTTAATTGCCTCTTCACGCTTCGTTTAAAAGACTCACTACACTATTGTGAGAGGGAGAAAGCACGTGAGCCGGCAAACTGTTTTTCTGCTTAATGGCTGCGAAATGAACTAGAAAACTTCAAGGTCAAATTATATAATTATTTTGGATCTCTCTTAAATTGAAAAAATGATTCATTTAGCCATTGACAGCCTCCGTGATGCAGTTGGTTAAACGCTGGCTGTGAAACGTGAGCAGATATATATATGTGATCCACAGGTAACTGTTTTGTGTCTGGGTATTTGTGAGACCGAAAAGTCTCTCGTAGTTCCTGATACGACACAAGACTCGATCTTCATATGGGGTCAGAATTATGTACATATTATGTGACTGTAGGGTGTATTTATATTATTTATTCAGCACGTGGTGCCCTGTGGGTAAACAGACCACCTCTGACTTGTCGGAATCATCTGTGTATTAATAGTCAAGGAAATCATTGTGAGCAAACCTGCATACCATAGCGATTTGTAAGAATTTATATAGCATGTAAAGTTTGCTAACCCGCACTAGGCCAGCGTGGTGGAATATGGCCTAGCTACTCTCAATCGTATTCTCTATTGTAGAAGAGGTCCGTGCCCTGCAGTGGGACGTATGTATATAGGCTGACACAGAGATTATTCATTGCGATACACAGTAGTAGTACACGCAAAACGAGACAATGTCCCATGCGGCGTGTCGCTGCAATACGTACAAGCCTCGAGCTGGTATTTTGTGAATCCGTTCCAAATACGCAAGCGGATGTTCCATGCCTAGCCAAGCCTGACCCTTAACTGGAAACATGACGGATAATCCCACAGCCTGTTCAGGATTTTAATCACATGCTATGTGTTTAAAAAAATCTCAATCAAAATATAAAAATGTTTCACAGAACCGTTTTTTCTTTCATAGAACAACGTAATAACGTGTTTTTTTATGGTGTAGGACTATAGAATGACAGGATTTATTAACGAAAATACGGTTCATATTATGCAAGAGATAGTACTAAAATCTAGTCAACAATAACATGACTATAAGATATTAAAGCAACTTCAACTATTCTGGAGTGTTGGCATAGTATATCGTCAAGAAGTATCTGCGGAGACACGTAATGCATAAGTTTAGGGAATGTGTTTCAAGGATGTTAATCACAGGTTACGAATGTGTGCAAATTTACTTGGCAATATCACAAACGCTTTGCAAATACGACTACTTAGCTATTATTCAGCGATGATTACGCTGGCACATCGCCAACTCATGTCTATTCTCACATTTAAGTTTTGGCTGTATGTAAGTATTGTATAAGGAACAGGCATTGGAATAAAAATAAACTGCTCTGCAATCGTAGAGTTTGTTCTCGGAGCAGTTCAACTAAACAAGCCATATAATAGTGTTGGTGAAAGCACCATTTTCTGTGAATTTTAAGTTATTCACTCCGGTTTATGTGTCCATGAAAAACGAATATGTACGTTAAATAACCCATATAGACAAAACTATTTATTCGTAAAAAATATTATTGTTGAGATCGACCGGCTATAGTTTCCATTATTAAAAGTTCGAGCCCAGAGTACAACCCTGTGACTTTTTAATTTTATGTATATAGATTATGAAAAGGTGAAAAAAAAAAACATTCTAAAGCATCTCGCATACATCGTGTTCTCAGCACGATTCCCAAAGTTAGGTTAAGTTTATAAATAATTACCAACCCAATGTTGTAGACAATAATTACAAGAACTAATGTAAACATTTACTGGTAGTAGATCTCTCATATGTGAGAGGCCATCTGGGTGGGTACCACTGCTGTGTCTATTTCTCCCGTCAAACAGCAGTGTAAACACACTGTTGTATTTCGGGTTGAAGGGAATTATAGCCAGAGTAATTACTGGACATATTCAGACTTAACATCTTATGTCTCAGGATGGCGAGCGCAGTGGAATGCCAAGCATTGCTTTGTAATTCAAGGTGTTGTTTGGTTTTGCTACTGTTCATGAGCGGTCGTATCGCTTACCATCAGGCGAACGGCATACTCGTCTCGCCATTCATAGCAATAAAAAAAACATAAACCTTAAAAAGGTCTTATGCGCGTCCTGCTATCGGCATAGTTAAACTGCAGTCATCCCATTATAATAAGCATAGAAAACATTGCTGAGAATAAATATTCTCTATTCTGCCTGTTTTATTACAACCCTTACACCGCGTCTACGCAACTTACGCGAATTGAAAACAAAGTAGTTAAATGATTTCTTTACTATTTTTATTTAACGTATAAGGAGTAGTTGTTTAAATCTAACGTCACTTAATGATACTTCCAGCCTGAGAAGTATTTCTATTACCTCCGGAATGCGTGTGAAGGATTCTTAAGTATGCAAAATAACCAATTAAGCCGTAATTAAATTAGAATATGCAAGTATCGCACTTCGGAAACTTGTTGTTAGTTGAAACAGATCTCCGGCTTGGCATTCAAGTTCTCACCCAGCTGAGCTATTGCTCGCTTAACATGAACATATGGTAGTTTATTCTTCATACTTGCCACGTCAGCATTATCGTAAATACCTCGACAAATCCCCAGTCAATAGACACGTATGGTTATTTATAGAGCACTCCCATTTCACGGAAATTTGTATAACGTGAGATTGCGTTTCTATTTTATGGCTTCAGCGTTCAGGACTTGTAAACTTTCTTTTATACGACGAAGAAAATAGTTGTCCATAATACATCGTAAATCGATAACAATTTCCTATGGCCTGTATAATGTAGCTATCAATATTATGTCGCCGCCTTTTGCGGAACCAATTTCTTGGCAGCGTCGCGTGTAAGCATCGTCGTAGTTTGTGTGGATTCTTTCACGGTAACTGTTAAGTTTTACCTCTGTGCAACTACGGGACTACGAAAACGCGCCAATCCATATTTTCAACCGCCCGATTTCACTACATAAACTCGTAAAATGGATAAGCCACGAACGTCGAATATTTACTGATGTGATGTTATCGCTGAAAATGGAGCACCATTACCCGGCCTCTGTCTTTTTGCACATCCATCTTCAAAGATTTTTATGTGCGTGAAAAGTTTTAAATGTCGATAAAAAATACTTTAAATCTAACTAGACGAGTTAGTAAAAAAATATTGTGACGATTATTGAACGTGATTTCAAAACCATAAATATAGTAATTTTCATCTATAATACTGACAACATTTTGGAAAATGAACGTACTAAAATAAAAATATTTTTGTTCCATCCCTCCGTATGATAACCTCTCGACCTAGTTTCCGTGCTTTAATCTTGCATTTTGGATACTTCAGAATTAATCTCAAATTAAACAATCTTTTATTTACGAATAATACGTTTACAAACAAAGATAATTAATATTTTAATTATTTTTACATTATGAAACGAAAGGTATTTTTAAATGGGTATTCTTAAGAAAACGAGTCTGAAATTTGCTACTTATTACACCAAACACATTAAATCATGGAAGTGTACAAAAATGACTTTAGCCAGGAATAACGTGAAACAATAATTTACATACAGTTTAAAACACTTTAAGCACAGCTAGAAAATTTGCATCATGTGAATACATTAAGCCACAGAGTTTACATAAAATGAAATTTTGTTTACACAGATTTTTGCATAAACATACAATATAAGTATAATTGAATTATTAATTTTAATGTTACGTTCAATTACCTGATGTGTAATGGTTTACCATCAATATAATATACCACAGGAGCGCAGAATACTAATCTGTGAGATCCATTGCTAAACAAAAATTTCCCTTGAATATCTGTATCAGCCCATATACGTCTTACTGCAGGGCACGGGACCTACTCTACGATCGACAGTACGATTGAGAGTAATATATGTAGTTTTATTTTTAACGCATATTTTACTGCCTATAAAAGTAACATATCTTCAGAATTCTTATTCGAGTCAATTTAAATTTTCAGTTTCAATTCCTAGATAGCCGTCGTTGAGCTTAAATATCCTCTAAAGTTACTGAGTACGGGACTTTAGTAATGAATAGAGAATTGATCAGAAAAGTATCAAGGGTAGAACGTTCGTACCTGCCCGGATGGGACCACTTTACACTATGGTGGAAAACCTCTCAAAGCGATCTAGTGTGTAACCTTTTAGGTACGTTACGATTACTACGCCGGCAAAATTATGTCGACCGGCGATGAATGACCTCCTCTTACCTTCGAACACGTTACTTAGATAACACTGCATTTACCGTCTCGTATATTTTAACTTAGTTTTTATGTGAGTAAATGTAAAATATCCTAATAGAAATATCCTCTTTTAAACAACTACTCAGCACAGTTTTCTAGGAAATGACGCTTGAATCGCAGCAACGGGAATATTATGAAGTTTACTACGTGGAATGATTTAATAGTGTTGCAAGATGAATTAGAAATTGCCGCTTCGACAACCCGAACTATGCACGCTTAAGAAAGTTTACAACTCGTTACATTGCTTCGGAAAAATAATGCGAGTAAATATTATAATTTCCACCTTATCCTGATTTCAAACTTGGTAGATTTTTTGTTTATCTGTCAAGATATAGTCTGAAAATAGTAATGTATATCCTTAGCAAAAACACTGGGTGTTGTATTTATTTTACTAATATAAAATATTGTGTATACCCTACAAACAATAAAGACATATAAGAAAAATTACACATAACACGAACCTAAAAAACAACCACAAACTTTTTCTACTAATCTTTTACCTGGCAAAACACACAAATCAATTCCATTCTCATTTCTCGTAAATTAAATATTGTTACAAATGTAAGAATAATAATGTTCATTAACGTCTTACCTCATTAGCAGTCCCAACTGAATTCAGAGAAAATCATGACAAAACAGGGAGGCATTACGCCGCCTCAGATTCCACTCTCCCGGCCGAATACGGCCTCTCCGTATTTTGTCACTGATTTATGTGTGTTTAACAATTATTAAATAGACGTTTTTGCTTATTTACAGTTTATTTGTTTGAATTTGATATTAGAGTGTTTATTTGGCGCTCATGAATTAGGTATCAGTGTGGTACCTCCCATTTGTTCTTGAGTGCCCCTCAAAGCTTTCTATTCTTTGATTTACGCTAGTCAATGAGTTCTTAAACTTACATTTTTTTTCTTTTATTTATAACTGGAATGAATGGTGAGATGAGCAGTCCGCCTGATGGTGAGCGATACATCAGTAACAGTATCAAAACCATACAACACTTGGAATTACAAAGCAATGCTTGGCATTTCACTGAGCTCGCCATTCTGAGACATAAGAAGTCTCAATAAGTCCAGCTATTACTCTGGCTGCAATATCCTTCAAATCGAAACATAACAGTGCAATTACGCTGCTGTATGACGGAAGAACTAGACATTGCGGTGGTACCCAGGCGGCTTCTCACATGTGGGAGACCTACCACCAGTAGATTCATACCACGAATAAAATCAATCTCTTTCGCCTTCATAACAGTAACAGGAAGGAGAAAAGGTATATCAGCAGAGGACAGCCCCATCATAGCATTCGATGTGGAGTGTGCCAATTCTACGGGAAACTCAATGTCGCTCATCATTATCTGGACACGGACCGATCTGCTCCACTCGTATTGACGGAGACACAGATTTATCGACCGATAGACCATTCACACTTGTAGTCAGCAAAATGCCAGGATATGTTTTTGCGTTGAATGGTCTGCTATTGCCGTCTGTGCTGCTCAGAGAAGCTGCTTCTCCAATTTGAGGGTACACTCCAACATTGGTTCTTAGAGTAGTGCTTACCAATCGCTATAACCTCAGTAATATGTCAAATCATAGAGCAGAGCATGAATTCCACACACTTTATTAAATTGAACTACCTCGAGATCATTCTCAATGAATTTTAATCCGACAAATTCAATCAAGCAGAAATTGAATTCCAATTCTGATTCTCGCAAATGTATTTTTTAATCCGCATATATCCATCGTTGGTAATAAGATTCGCTTCAATGGTCCGATAACCATGAAGTCCAGAGTTTGAAATCTATATCGAGAAGTATTCTACATAAATGGAAGACAATTAAATACTGATACGATAGAATCCAAATAGAGTATCCAAACCCAGATAGTACCTATCGTTGGCTAACACAATTGTCCCGCCAGGCCGAGACCTAATATATTTATTTATTTAGAAAATCGATACACCATCAATGCGATAATTTCATTACGTGTTATTTTATATATAAAAGTATTATTAGATAAGCTGATCTCGAAACTTGAAATAGTAGCTTGCGTTACAATGACATATTTTTAAAGGCGAGTACAGTTGTTTCTATCAAAGCCGATACTAATATTGTACCAACAAAATAAAAGCTATTGTTCGACCGGGATCGTACCCAACAACTACCTTAGTTATGTCCACCTCTTATAGTATTCGATGAGTTAAAATTGAAGTATACCTAAGTAGGTAATGCAACGATATACTAGGGATTGCTTATGTAACCTAAGTAAAGAAAGCTAATTGATTTGCCGGTGCGCTAATGTGTCGTCCAATTATAACGTATCACTGAGTAAGATATACTCCTGAGATTGTTATACCACGTTGTTGTCGAACGCACAATCGTATACAATTACACAGATGCTTCGACATGCATACGCATATAGTAGCATACACATGCAGAGTTGTTACACTGGTCAAAGACTAGCTCTTGTCCTAGCGTTATATCTTGCGAAATATTACAATTTCGAGTGAACCACGTTTATACATATACATGTATACATAAGCTCCCCTTTTTACTAGAAACGGTAGGCAGAGAACTACCAAAACCCTCTTTTCGCTTTATGTGTGCCTTCCCATGATGAGATAGGGGTGAGCCTACCGCCATGTCAGACGCGGATTCCTGACTCCGGACTGGTAATAAATAGAAAAGTCCAATATCAATTGGCCCGACCCGGGATTCGAACCCGAGACCTCAGCATTGTTATCCACCGTAAAACCACTAGGCCATCGAGGAAGTTGGTTCGTTTTACTTGGATTTACAAAAATGAGGTCCAATGAAAATAAAAGGAATATGGTGTCACCAAAAAAATATTTCCAAGTCGTATAGTCATCAAAGGTGTGAAAATCAAGATTAAAAGTTATTTTATTCTTTAAGTGTTTTCTACAATTATTGGTAATTAACAAAACATGCAGCTAAGAAATAAAGCACAAGTATGAAAAAGAAAAGTTTCCAATTTATTTTTCCTAATAAATAAATAAATTCCTAATTGCTAAACGATTTACTTTCTCCAAAATACCGACTATCAATAATTACCAAAAAGAATTGTCTATAAACATATCCCTTAATTTTTGTGACTTGTATATTCGTATATTACCGAATCATTGCTAGTGCAAAATGTCGAATAAATCTAACATTGTATATAAACAAAAACAAAAAACATTGTATGCCAATATTTATTCTGTTTGTGTGAGCGTTGATTCGAATAAATTTCGGTTAAGTAAAAACTCAGCACTTGAAAAACTTTGCGGTTTCGGAAATAAAAAACCGTCCTAAATTTTTAATCCGCGATATGATCTGTATAAAAACTTTTTATAGCCGATTAAGGCTCCGGACTCTAAATAGAATTTATTCGAAATTCCCATTTGGAATCGTATTTTCTATTTGGTTTAATATTTTTCTATATTTTTAATATTAAATAAAAGGCTTCATTTTTGGTCGCAGTATTGATATACCCTGTATATATACATATTTATCCAGGCCATACTACTAGTCTTCAATTTGTAATTAAAGCGCAGTTATGAAACTTGGAATTTGTTGAACAAATAGAAAATACTTTCACAATTCCACTTTTCCAAACCAGGCTGCTTAAATCAAATTAAAAGCCGGAGACCCACTGTATTTGCCTTCGATTACTTGCTGCAAATTCAATGCTCTTTTTCCTTCCACTTCTCTTTACACATTAAAGGTTTGACAACACACTTCCAATAGAAATTTTGTACTCATGAATTTTCATTAACGACGGTAATCACCTCAACAATTTACTGGTGGCAGGTCTCTCCCACGTGAGATGCCGCCTGGGTAGGTACCACCGCAATGTCTGTTTCTCCGGCTAAACAACAGTGTAAATGCACTGTTGTGTTTCTTTTTGAAGGGCATTGTAGCCTGAGTAACTACTGGACATGTTGAGTCTTAACATCTTATGTCTCAGGATGGTGAGCGCCGTGGAATATCAAACATTGCTTTGTGAAAATGAAAATGGAAGTAATGTATTGAATCCATTAAAAAAATCTACATCATTTAGATTTTGTCTTTTTTTTATTTACCACCTGGTTTGGAAAGCAGTTTTCACTAGAGAAGAACGGGCAAGTCTAGTTGAATTACAACTGTTGTTTGGTGTTGTTTGGTTTTGCTACTGTTCATGACCGGTCTTATGGCTATTATGGCAATAGGAAACTAGCAATAACCTTTTTTCAGCAACTTAAACTGTATATGCCCAAGAAAATATGTAACATACGAGTAAATGTTCTTGTTATGTCGGATTATTCAACAGGATTGTAACTAGCTTACGAACTATTCGCCAGTTCGCACGAACGTGACAATCCACCGCACTACTGAATCAATGCGCGTCTCATTTATTTTTAACGTTTTCTCTGAGGTACTAAAGTACTGGAGTATCGATATTTCAAACCAATATCCCAGACTTTCTTGCATTTCCGTTCAGTTGAGTCAATGCAACATTGCAGCTTAGCTACATTACGCTTTTAAACACGTATATTTTGTTTACTTGCAATGAATGGCGAGACGAGCATGCCGTTCGCCTGATGGTAACCGATACGACCGCTCTGGAAATGTAGGTTTTGAGCAATGCTTGACATTCCACTGCGCTCGCCATACTGAGACAGAAGATGTTAAGTCTCAATATGTTCAGTAGTTACTCTGGCTACAATGTCCTTCAAACCGAAACACAACAGTGGATTTACACTGCTGTTTGGAGGTTAAATAGATATTGCAGTGGTACCTACCCAGGCGGCCTCTCACATATGAGAGACCTACCACCAGTAAAAATCTTAGTTTAAACGATTTTGAGGTCATTATTAGAAATTGAAGGAGTCTGCCATAATTTAGCAATGTTAAAGAACATGTGGAGCATTTGTGAGGTGTTAGCGTGGTGGCTTGTTAGTAAACGGGCCAGTTACTGTTGCCAACATGCTCACGATCCACACGAGTTCAAATCCCAGGACACACTTTTGACTTTTCGGAGTCATGCGTGTATCGATAGTCAATCACCACGCATAATAACGGTGAAGGAAAACATCGTAAAACCTGCTTACCGCAGCGATTTTGTAGGAATTTCTATGGTATGCAAGTCCGCCAACCCGCACTTGGCCACCCTGGTTAACTATATGGCCTAACCACACTGAATCGTACTCGTGATTGTAGAGAAGGCAGGTGTCCTACAGTGGTACGTATGTGTATAAAGTACATATACATCAACAAGCATAATACCAATGCCTATCTCATAGAACATGGTCATAAAGTAGCTGTTTCTGGACGAGCGTCCAGACCACGTTTTGATACTTATACTGGTTCATTTCATAGTAATTTTGTTTTCCTGATAGCATGCTGTTAATGTCAAAAAAGTAATAATCGGTAGTAAGTATATAATCCCGATCCTTATTTACACATTATTCCGGTTTAAAACTCTGAAGTTTATGGATTACATTATTTACGCTGGTTGCTGCAAAGAAATATAACGATGAGGAGACAGACGCTCCCGGATTGCCTGGTAGCCTGTTATAACCTCCTCTGCATAAACATGAGAGATCCATTCTACGGAAAACCTTTATTTAAATCTCAGCATGATTTTAAATTCTGTCACAAAAACGACATGAATTTAACTTTGTATTTCTCTTATTATAAACTATAGATTCGTATCAAAGGCAGGTAATTTACACCGGATTATGAAGTCTAGTAGTACTTAGGCCAGCAAATAGTAGGATTTTCTCCAAAACGGCGACTAAAAGCAGACCTATTTACCAACGACCCATTAGGAACTGACCTAAATCCTTTAATGTCAACATTTCTCATGTTTCAACACCTACTTTCGCGCACAAAAAAAATAATGCACACTATAGACTATGCAACTCTTAATTTTGCCAAATTAAAGCCACAGCGAGTTATTCTCCATTTCGCTTTATTTCAGATGGATTTAAATGAATGAATTCTATTGAAATAATTTTATTAAAAGCCCCTATAGATTTTATTTAAGAATTACTATGTATTTTTAAAATTATTAATCCTTTAATCCTGGCACATTCAGATGATATTTGGGAAAATTTAAAAGATTTTTTTTATATTCCGGTTTTATTCAAGTGCTGAATAGCTTAAGCATTCAGGTGTAATATTCAGATTTTTTAATACTCATACTACGTATAAATTATAGATAACTTTTTTTAAATTACAGCAGCAATTTTTCACGCTCTGTCCAAAATAATTATAAGTCCCCTCTTCATGATTACTGTCCTCTAGTTCCGCTTTGTAAGTTCTTTTCGCCTGACAATGTGATTTGTCCGATATTCCTGAGCATTCCACAAAAACCCTAAAGTGATTGGAATTTTAAGTGATTGGACTAAGGAATGACGTGAAGAAGAGCTCAGTAATGAAGTCAAATAAGATTTCCGATAAAATGTGGATTAAATGGTGACAGGGCAAACATAGTTATGTTTACTTTTTATTCATGTATTTTTTCTTTTTCTATTTATAAAGGTACATTAGTTTGATTGTTAAGTCTATGGAAATATACACAACTAGGCTATTTTTATTGACTTAAATATGTATTTTAATTTAATTTAATTATTAGTTCTATTCTGTTATTTAGTTTTAATTTCTGTATTTTATTAACATTGGTGACATTGCCACACTGATAAGCTATGATAAAAAATATAAAACAAAACTATCCAACTATATCAATATGCTATACTATTTTTTTTTTACTGTAGTATCTATATTTTCAATTTCCTTTAATACACACGTTGATTTTATTTTGTTAAATTGTAGCATCCTAGTGGATACCCGTCAAGGTAACCAGGCATATTATGTATCGCGTTTCTCACACAACCAGTACAAACCCTTCGCGACCAGGTAAACATATATATTTGTATAGCATAAATGTCTGTGTATAAATGGCTTCAAAATTAATTTTAGCAATGTATAAACAGTGCCATAATACCTAAAAAGGTACGCCACCAAAAAGTCGAACTCAAAAGTGAAAGAGCCAAGTGACACAGACTAACACTACAAGTATTCGGTAAGTACCGAGGGCCGTCAGTAATACACACTCCATGTAACTTTAAGTTTTATACTGGCGTATGACACAAGCGGTAAAAAGAAGGTAAAGTTTTCACATTATTTCTGCGAGGAAGCAAGAAGCGTAGAAGTTTGCTGGGGATGTTTAAATTGTCGCTTGGCAACACGAAACTGTTGGTTCACGGCGCACCATCTGTGACCCAAGTAACGCTGAGGAGCCACAGATATTTGTTTACAGTGAAAGCCGGCTGAGAAAACGTTATTTACCTAGGTGACCTAATTACGATCTTCACAACAAACTTGTTTTCATCGATGTATTGAATGGTAATTGGATTATTATTCGTAATGGATGTTTGGATTGTTTATTCCAACTGGGTCGTAAATGTTTTTCACAGATATATTTACCTGTTAATGCTCAAACTAGTGTCAATAATACCTAGTTGGCCAATGGTATATGCTAGAAACATCAGCATAAATATGTCCCAGTACTGGGTTCAAACTTCAAAAGCCCACATAAAAGATATTTTTTTCCCCTTCATCTGGACTCTAGCTGAATATATCTTGAACAATAAAATATTTTGAATTATTTTCCCATCAAATTTTCCCTACAATTAATATTCTGACAGCACTAAATAAAATACAACCATTTATCAAAAGACAGCAACATAAACTAACAGATTAGTGGGATTTTAGAGATACAGGGAATTTGATATCAAATCGACGACGGCTCTCAGCTTGATGTCGGTGTATTCTATCTACGAGCCTCGAGCCCAAACACTGTAATATTAAATCTAACGGATCTAAATTAAGTCATTGCTTACATCTAGATTAAATTAATTAATTACCTCAAATTGTTGCTAAGACTAATTAATTTCAAGCCACTACAGCCATCTTGATCTATATTTTCGAAGAACGAAGCAAAATAATTTTATAGAGCTCTCATTTTACAGAAATGTTTTGTACGCACTAAATATTTGAATCAATGTCTTCGTTTTACCATTTTATTCGAAAAAAATGACTACAAACATTTGAATTCGCATAAAGTGTGAATCGAAACATACAAAGAAGCAAACCAATTATGTTACCGCAAAAAGAGGAGAAAAGTTCAAAACTAATTTTTTGAAGCTAAAAATTCAGTGCTGAATATTGAAAACGAAAAAGTGAGCCTATTGAAAATGTTCACAATGGAGATCTTTCGGAATGGCCCGCGGCCGAGTTGATTTGTCAGCAAGGTCTAAAATTTAAACAAAGTTTGTTGCGGATTCCGAACACGGATAGCCACTCGATCAGTAAGCGGAGAACAGCCTGCAAGTTGTTTGGTCAACTTTAATAGACGCCAATCGCAAATATTAAAAATGTTAACCGAATCGTTTTATTGGATTTAGTATGATACTTAAAATAGTTCTTACTACTAAAATCCAATAAGAATAGTCCTCTTTTAACCAATCTGTTGTGAAATTTTGCTTTTTTGTGATTCTATCTTCTACCGACGTGCTTCGCAGCGTATAAAGATGTTAACAGCATGCATGATTCTGAAAAACTTTCTATCCGCATAAATATTGAGAGTCACAGTTGATTGTCAATACATTTTGTTAGTCTGTCACAAAGATGGGTTATTTAAGTATCTATTACATGGACGTTGATCTAACATCGAAAAATAATGAACACACGAAGGTCATTCCATTTTCTAAAATCATTTATATCGTTAAGAAGCTATGACTGATCATATACTATCTATATACTTATTCATGTATACTATTAAAATCAAGCAATTTATTATCTTAACATTAAAAAAGAATATGTCTTTAAGGTGCCTCATATACGAGTATTGCATGAAAATAATCTAATGATACAATGTAAAGTCTAGGCTACAGTGATAATTCAAAAGACTACTGCAACTCTCACTGCAGTTAAATCGACTGTAGTGGCCATCTCTATTCAATTCGCAAACACTGATATTGAATTTCGTGTTAGAATTCACCGGCCTTTCCTCTTTAATGTTGAAAATAATTGATGTCATTAACACCGGGGCTGAATGAAAACAAACCCGGCGGACACTTGATAACATTGAGTTTTAATCATACTAAAGAATTGTAATTGTGTTGCACCTACCGGAATACAAAGTTAGACGGTAAACAACTTTGGAAAGGTAGAACCGGTTCCTTCAATTATTTATTAACTCAAGGTTTTTACTATTCAAGGAGAATAATAAATCATCTTGTGTTAAAATGGCAATAATAAAATTTACCTGTAATAAAGTTACCCGTTATTCAAAAACAGGTTATTAAAAGGATATTTTTCAAATCGTGGCAGACAGGATTTATAGCACTAGGCAAAGCTGGCGAGCACTTAGCGCGAAGAAACACTAACTAGTTAAGTTATGTGACATCGTTAACTGCCACTGCGGTAAAGAATCTACTAATCTACATTTTACCGTTATAAATAATTTATATTATAAGTTTAATCCATTTGCGTCATTCCACATTACGCGTTTGGAAGATTATAAACGATCGCTAAACCCTCCGTCACTAAGAAAATCAATTAATCACAGTTTCTAACTATCGGACTAGGCAACAAACGTATCTACTTATTTAAATGTTTGAATTCGGTTCTCTCGGTCTATATTGTAGTTCATAATTCATGCCTTTCTCAATCTTGATTATAACAAAGGTAGCCAGACATAATAACTAAGTACCTAGCTGCTACTGAAAGCATTGTGTCCCAAGTTTCCCGAATCGACCAATCTATAACTTGTAAGTGTATTCCGTGTAAAATGATTACCATAGCTAAGTTGAAACACTATTTATCGCATGTAATATATTGGTTATTATTTTGCTCCTATAAATATATTTTTGTAAAATACAATTCCTCACCCTCGTCGACAGAGAAAATTAAAAGTACTCCCTAAAAATCTCACTGGAGTTCATTGCGGGACATAATGTAACTGGCAGTGAATAAACAAGAAATATGCGGTCGCCTGGTGTTTTGTTTTAGCGTTTATAAACCCGGAGGCCTTTATGGTTTATGGCCCAATAATATAGGCCATAAAAAGGCCCGTACCCTCGTCCGATCTCACTCTGCCACAATTGAGTCGTCCTGTGAGTCCCTTCGACTCCTTTAGGACTTCTTGAATAATTCCGCTTTGTAGGTATCTAACAAGATGGAAACGGACTTTGTGCGATTTCCTTTGTTATCTGTTTTATATAGTGCGGTCTCCATATCTGCGTTATTTACAAGCAGTACATTCGCACTGACTGAATAAATCTTGTTACGATTTCAAAGCGACTAATGGCCCCTCGGATTGAATTAAAAAGAGCGCGATTAGCTTTCACATCGATATTGCGACTGTTTTTCTTTTGTCTTACATTTTTTAAATGTATTTACATACTAACATAAAAAATATATCAGGACATTCCTGTATAACTGTAGCTTGCTAATTACCTAGGCGCCTTGAAATAGATTTTATTACATATATGGAAATTCAAAGTTATAACGAGCACTGAGCTAAGAGGCCTTATAAACTTTCAGCCCTACTTAAACTACCAAACGCAATGTGATACATAAAGTACCTAAAACGACATTAATTTCAGACTAAATCCAAATCAATAGCCGACTGCTACTAAAGGTATTGAAACTGGTAATTCCTAGAATTCTAAACCAGAAATCAAAGAACCCTTCATTGCCCCGACCCAAATTAAAAGTATATTTACGCAAGGCTTACAACATTAATAAAACGTTAAAAACTTGAAAATTGCTGGTTAATCTTTTGGGCACTTCTCGGGAGATTATTATAATCTGCACCGTCGTTGGCGATAGATTCATCGATAAACTTCATCCGAGACTTGGGAAAATGGCCTTCCGACTTTCAACAATTTAGTTAAGAGAGAATCGTGACACACAAATACACTGAATATTTTAAAAAAGCGTGTTCATTTCGTATTCATGAACATACGCAACGATTTCATAATGGCAACATTTGGCACTTGTTTAAAAGTGAGTTTTTTTTTTCATAATACTCGCAAAAGAGTACGCTGATGTGCAAAATCTGACGATGCATAGATGATTGGTGGCAGAGACGAAAAGGATCTGTTAGGAGATGTTTAGGAATCACGGAAGCTAGAATAATAATCTTCTTACTCGGAACAATATTGCAATGTAAACTAGGTATAGCGGCTCCACTAGATATTTTGCACAGAGAACTGATAGTCGATGTAGCCGTTTTCGAATGAAACCCACGTACCGTCAACGGCAATGATAGAGTTTCATCCACAAGGTAGATAGACATTAGACCATCGAATTTAAGGTTATAATAAGACGATGAATGAAGGGCTTTCTCAACTGAACATCGTGAGACTAAAAGACATGTTAATGAAGTTCTCGCTTGCCCCAAAATTATTGTATTGTAGTGTTACGGGGAATTAACGAAATATTTACAGTAACTAGTTGAAGCATCTAAACAAAATATCAAATAGTAGCTACCAAAAAACGCCTTACAGAAAGGTAACAGGAAAATACCAATATAACAAAGAGGCAGACTGACAGCAAAAGGCGCCAAAGTCAAGATTTCACGATTCAAGGGCATCGATCGAAGATTATCCATTTTTGAGTGCAACCGAAGAACGTTTCCGCGAGCAATTCGCAAAAGCCCGTCACAAATTACAAACTAATCATAGTCCACCAATTGGGTCGCTCGGAAGTGGTTAATTTTCCCAATCCCGCCGCCGCGTTAACGTTCTGCTCGTAACTGCCTCCCCACCAATTAGCTTTTACTGCCCTTGTGGTCCGATAACTACTCCACAAGACTTATCTATCGAACGATCCGGGTATTATGTCCCAGTAAACACCAGTGGAATTGTGTTTCAACTCGCACTGTCCCAATCAATAAAGGAACTCGGTTTACCTCGTCACGCTGTTCTTGCCAAATTTTATAATTTAAATCGTTGGGCTTAATTGATTTGGTGCGTTTGTACAAATTAGATTAATTGCGATACGGAACACTGTCTTAGAGCATTATTATATTTCATTTTCTCTTCCATAATAAACGATAAATTGTTCATTATTTGACAGCCTCCGTGGCGCAGTTGGTTAGACGCCGCCTGTGAAACGAGAGGCCGCGGGTTCGATCCCCGCACCGAGGGAAATGTTTGTGCGGCCCACAAATATTTCTTCCAGGTCTGGGTGTTTGTGAGACCGAAAATTCTCGCGTAGTTCCTAATACCCACGACACAAGACTCGATCTTAGTGTGGCGTCAGGACTATGTATGTGACTGTTGGGTGTTATTTATTTATTTAGTTTTTAACCATATAGCTAATATTATGAACGTTAATCACAAACTCGAAATACAAATATTGATCACCTAGATTGATATCATGGGTTTCTTGGAAAATAATTTCCAAATAACTTTTTATAATCGAACTATATACGTTTGTAAGCAAGTTATTACAGTCATTATTATTTTTATATCACAAGTTAAAATGCTTTTACACAGAACCCAATTCGATTCTCAAATATTTCATATACGAATACACTTAATATTAGTGTTACCTATCAATGTTACTTTTCTAAACGGGTGTTAATGTATTCACCGGGCTTCCATCGGTAATAGTGAATCGCAGCGCGTATTTGGGTGTGGTTATAATTATTAAACTCTGCAATGTTCGAATTACCATCCAGTCGATAGTTGCAATTAACGCGTCAATGCTAAAATACATTCATTAAAATCAGCTCCACAAATACGAACAGAATAAACAAGTTTTAATACTGCACCTATTTTGAGGATAAAATGTGCAACGCTCTTTCACTCCATCTTGGAGTATAAACTATTTGGAGTAATTCAATTCCTATTTATCCACAAGTTGTCATCTTAGTCGGTTGAAGAGATTAACGTTTCAACTGGAGAGATTTTCCAGTGATTTTGAGACGCCATGCGCCAGTCCAAATTTGTAATACGATCTGTAAATGCATTTTCCCTGTTTGGTTCCATTGCAAGGCTTGTCATTGAACAGGTATTCCCACTTTACTATTATAAAACAGACGTAATACCCTAAGAGGATAAGTACAAATTTTATCGGAGGATTAATGTGTGCATGGTAATTCATACCCATATCCACACACTCGCCGTGAATTCGTAGAAAATAATGTAATGTTATTTTAGAGAAAAATCACTAACAGTAGATCATAATCGTAATGCACTTCATCCTAAAGTAACAGTTGTGAAATGAGCGCTATTGGATCTCCTACCTTTAAAAATTCTCTTGAATACAAACTAGATCATTTATTAGGACATTTAGCAATTTCACAACTATGTATGTCTTAGATTATTTATAGATACCATCTGCATTGGAAATCTAATCTTCTCTAACAAAAAAATAAGAGATAATAGCAATTACTCCAAGCATTTTCCTAGAATACGTTTTAATAATACTAAAGTAAACGTACCCCGTAGTAGAATTTAGCTAGATGGGTGTGAATGATTGAAACACTTTGTTTGGGCGCCCGTAACCTGATGGACGTCCAAACAATGTGTTTGAGTCAACTACGCTTCTATATCTAGAGGTAAGATCTGGTATTGCACTGAATGGATACGGTGGCTTGGGATTTGCCCTGGAATACCTCAAAAAGCTTTCACGATCGATACCCACTGATAGATTTTGATCAAAGCTTATTTGACGTGTTCAAGCAAACAGAAAAAAATATTTATTTAAGCGAACGCCGTAATACTATTACGAATAAAGACTTCAATTCGATGGTGCTCCAATTATTTTTAATTTTCTCTTATCCGAATAACAAATGCTTTCGCGAAAATATTGAGTCAATGATTCATATCTGTGAAACGGAAATTACGGAAGCGACGCGTTTTATTAAAAATGTAAAACGTTTATTTAGTGACTTTCAAACATAATTACTGCGCGAGAAACTAAATGTTTCATATTTTTATATACAACTTGTGTTTTTTACGGATACATAGGAAAAATAACATAGACTGAGCAAAATTTGTAAAATTATATAAATATATTAAATATTATACACTAGTAATTGAGGTTGTTGCATATATTTACCCCAGTGGCACAGTTATACTTTTGTGTGATTGCAAAGCTGAGGTCTTGGGTTCGAACCCGGGTCGGGCAAAGTTATCATGGAATATATCAGCCCGGAGTCAGAAATGTATGCCTATTATGGCGATAGGCTCGCTCCCTATCACATCGTGGGATGGAAAATGCAAGGTGAAATGTGGGTGTCCTGGTTGCATCGCTGCTATCCCTTCTGGGAAAAAGGCGTAAGTTTATGTATGTATGTATGCATATATATTAGTATCAGCATCAGCGTCAACTGATTATCAGCAATGTTTTGGTTATCAGCATCAGCAACAATTGATGCTGACTTTCAATTCGCAACGTGTTCGTTGAAGAAAGGGAGTAGAACAAGTCATAGACAGTAAAATAAAATAACTTTCAATTATTCCCTCAGTCAATTGTTTTATAAACATAAATTGTTTAGACGTGAGTTATTGTGTGACGTGTAATAATAAATAAAAAACGAAATCTACAAATCGAATTCAAACGCTTATAAATTTAATTATAATTTAATAAACTAAAAAAAATACGCTTTCATAAACGATCCAAAAAAATAATTGATAATGAGTTTAAGATGGATGAATGGAGTAAAATACATACATTTTCTTGCTATAAAGCGTGGGGTGCTGGAGGATAATTTATTGTTGTAACCAATTTATAATCTTAAACTCATTTTTTAACTACCCATTTTTAATTATTTTTTCAAAAAAGTTTTAATTTCTTAAGAGTCTGGATATCGTACTGTCATCGGTCCTGGATAAGTATACAAAATTTCGAGTCGATCCGACGTTTTGAAGTGCTCAAAAATCGACTTCAATGATTCAGTTATATAGCATACATACCTACAAACATCCATACATACAGGTGAAGTTAATAAAAGCGTATTAAAATATATTTTCATTTCCAAATAATTACTCCAAATATATTTTTATTAAGTAATTAATTAACATGAACATCAGCATCCACTGATATTGATTTTAAAAATCAGCGTCAGCATCCGCTGATACTGTAAAAACCCGAATCAGCAACAATAGCAGGGTATCTGACCAGGTTGGTTACTAGACAAAATGATAATACAATATTAAGCCGGAATCATTTCTCCTAACTATTTTATTACCAATATAATGTTTTCGACCTCTTTAACAATTATCGCCATATTCCTACCAATTTACATAAAAGCATAATAAATTATATACGTAAATCCTTCTCAAGAATTCATCTTTCTATTGTTGAAAACCTTATAAAAATCCGTTTGATAGTTGTCGAGTTTATCACGTTCAGACATACAGGAGGACAGAAAGACGCTGCCGGACGACTTATTTTTATAATATATACGGATTTACATTAATTATCTACCCTAGACAAAAACTGAAAAACAGCAATGTTGCAACTTCTGTGTATAACCTAGTTGAAGCTTTTGTCATAATTGTATATGAAAAATAAAAGCAATCGTGTTTTTATTTGTGAAGTGACAAAGATTCCGGCATGCAATTGAATCAGCATCGTGTTCTCGGCACGGAAGTGTACTCCAACTGACTCCAACAATTCCTTCCCCTACACAGAAACATGTATTCGCGTATTGTTTAACTTTTCTCTCTGAGCGCGACATAAACTCATCGCAAATCCTGCCGAGGGTTTGAGAGCGCCGTCTCAAAAATTTTCCAAGTCAACGAAAGGAGGAAGCGACAATCTCGACGACCTACGTCTTATTTTTCAGGAGAGCCGACCCGTTACAACGACACAGATTTACATTTGAAATAGGCTGAGACACTCTTTTATTTCGTTCCTTTTATTTTTTTCTGTCTGTTGGTATCGCTGCAACTCCCCAGCGCGCTCGTTTTTTGCGCCGCCACATAAAACTACGCATGAACCATACAATTTTATTAAAAAAATACCGAATGATTTACACAACCATCCGTCGCGTCGTGTCATAAGGTTCAAAAGTCGTTGGTTTTCCACTAGATAAATTACAAAACATGCTATTACTGAAGTTATTTACTGCTTAGTGATCTCAAAGCGAACCGAGCGCTCGCTTATTTGATTAAAGCGCTAATATTTAATTGCGCTTCACGTCTTCAAATTAACTATGTAAATGTACTGTTGTTTTCGGAAGGATCGGAGCGGGCTTCAAAAAATGGAATAATTGATCACCTATGTTGCGAAAACAAATTGAGGAAGACACGACAAGCGGCACCATCCATCAAATAATTTAACTTTGAAAACAATGGACTGTATACATTATTGATCAACTTAACGTTACAAATACATGAACGTCAACATGTGATGAGCGAAATAATTTCAGGTCATTGTCAAATAAAGGACGAGTCAATTTCATATTCCATGTTCATTACGATGAATTTATTAGTTATTTATCTAAATTCCTTCACAAAGAAAATGTTATTCGTCAATTGCATTGTTCGCATTAATTAGCAATCCACACTAAAACAGAACGACTCTGATATCGGATATCCAATTTATTCTACATACAGCGGTTACAGCACTGATACGCAGCTAAATCCGGCAATACAAACATGGCGTACTGATTAGAAATTGAATTAATTTTCAACTCGTGAGTTCCCCATTGCGATGCCGGGGACTCGGTCAAAAACAATTCATGCATTCATTTAGTTAATTAAATTATATGACGGGGACTTCCCACGAGAATCTTTTAATGTGTCGCTCATTAGATTGGGAGGCGTAAATTAACGGAGCTGTTTGTTATGCCGGCCTCGCATTCTTATTGTATTTGTAGCCAAATGTCAGCCTAACCAGGTCGTCAGTGTTATGATTGCATTTCGCTAAAAAGGCAAACAATAAGTACTTATTATGATAAAAGTTGAAACTTAATAATTATCTTCCCACTCCTAGATTCTATTGATCTATCTTAAATACATACATACATAAACTCACACCTTTTTCCTAGAAAGGGTAGTCAGAGGTGCTACCAAGACACCCACATTTCACCTAGTATGCTCCGTCTCACAGTGTGATAGGAGGCGAGCCTCTCGCCATATAGGGCACGAATTCCTGACTCCGGGCTGATAATGAAAAAACAACCATTATGATTTTATCCGACTCGGGATTCGTATCCGAGACCGCAGCTTTGTTACCGTACCGTAGTACAACTAAACCACCAAGGCAGTCTATAATTTATTCACCGACAACATTATAAGAAGTCAGCGTGTTATGCCTCCTTTTCTAAGATTATTTAAAACCAAATGAAATATTCAGATTAAAATATTTTTAGTTTTTCAATGAATTGATTAAAGATGGCAGATATTGATTCAGTCGACGTTTTTGTTATTTAATTAATATTTTATTACGGTGTGTTTCGGAGCTTCGTGATTAATACATTAAAATTACATCTATATATGTAACTTGTGAAAAAGTAATCGTAGCATAAAGGCATTGAATATAATGGTAAACAGTATTTTAAGAAGTATTTTGTATCTCACATTTCCGTGGTATTTAACCATAGTGTTTCATGTAATTTTAAGACATGAAAAAATCAAGAAACAGGTATATAGGTACTTAAATTAATATTGCAGTCTTCATCCACATAACTTATGTGTCGACTGTAAGACAAAATATATAAATTAACATAGCATTTATTTTATAACAGAAAATTATTCACTTAAATTTCTGACCAACGATTTTAAATTAAAAAGATAATTACCCTTATTGGATTAAAAAACACCAAATGACTATAAAAACTATGGACGTCCCGGTGAAGTTTTAACATAATGAACGCTTCGGGTTTGCAGTATCATTAAATAAAACTCATTTGTATTTGAGTTTCTGCTTTGCGCTTGGAATTAACAGCTAATCGAACTAATTCTTCGAGTGGCCAGACCGTCTAATGCGTACCTGCAAATAGATGTGAAATCAGTGTAAGTATAGCAAATACTTTTTATTTTAGGTGGTAATTAATCACGTCGGCTGTTCCTTCTTTAGACGAGAGCATTTTCTTGGCAACAGCTGAGCAATTTCATTTATTCTCTAGCACCCACCTAGTCATTCTTTCACTTGCTTAAAGTTACTTGAACTAGATAAATTAGTTAAAGAAAGCATTCACTCTTGTTGGTTACGCTGATGTTATAAATAGGTTCCACTTAGTTTAGCACACTTACCCCAGGTTGTAAACTGCTTTAAAACATTTTATTTATATCATAATTAAATTCATTCACGGTCTAAATGAATTGAATATTTTCCAGCAAGATTAATATTTTATTATTTAGTAATATATTACTACGACGATGTTAAATGATTTGGCCGGTTTGAATTTTAAGAGGCGCAATAAGACTCGACTTTGTATATTTTATTTATTTTAGTTTTATTTGATATGAGTGTAGGCGTCTGATATGTTTGCAAGTGCTAGGTAATGCTTGAAATGTAAGGTGAAGGCGACGCGGGTGAGTGACTTTGATGGGATGATACACGACCCACTGGAATCGTAAATAAGAATGTGCGAACTCGTCACGTCTTTAGATTACCCGTCGCTATGTCGCGGAAATAACAATAATATTCTACAACATTATATTTACAAGCCATTGATCATTTAGATTCGTTTCCTAATTTGCGTGACTCACCGCTTTCTCAGACGTTTACTTTTTCCATTCATTTCTTTACTCGGCTATTAGACTTTAAATTCTAAGCGCAGCAGGACGAATTTTTCCTGCTTTGAAAGAAAGAACACTTAAGTGCCAAATAACTGGGCAGCGTCTATTATAATACTGCATGGAGGCTGAAACGTTATAAACAGGACTATAATATTTACAACATTAATAAAGTATTTTTTAAATTATATTTATTGGTACAGATTTATAATAAATTATTTATTTATGCACACAAAAAATTAAATAAATACATCCGATAGAATAAAAGGAAATAGGCGGTGTTATTGCTCAAAGGCAAATAAACATCATACTGCGTTGAAGTAATTTAAAATTTGTAAAATCGGTATACTGTTTACGCTTCTCTATGCCTACAATTCGGATGAACTGGGTTCACAACAAACTACTTCATATTTTAATGAGAATTGAGCAAAACATATTCATACATTTCAAATGTTAAATCAAATTTCGAAATGGCGGCGCACGGAACAGTCGCGGGAATTCCTCAAGTAGTTATTAAAACTCGGTTTGTCACGAGTGTGATAGTTTTGAGTGCAAGCAAGTGTGCGCCACTTTATTGTGGCGTCATCACAGCCCGGTTCCCTCGTGACAGCTTACACATGAATTCGGGGATAGACAAAGAGTGTGCGCGATGAAAGAGCTTTTCATCCCCGTACGTCTCCTAGCTCCCAGCCAGAGTTTTGCGAGGGCTGTGTGTGTCGTGATAACAGTTAATGAGTCCTTCAAACTCTATACGTTATTCAAATAAAATTTGATTACAGTGCGCTGTTGTGTTTACAAGAGGAACAAAAGCATTGTGAATTTATGTTACTCAAAACGGTAACAATATAAATGACGAGCTAAATTTGCCAATTACAAATGCCGGTTTAAAGCACGGAACATAAATAAGGCTTTGGAACACAAGCCGATATTTTTAATTTGTGTTAATGTAAATTAGCTAATTGAATTGGGCATTTTTATATAAGGCGGGTGGTATTGACGCGGATCCAGTATCTGCGTTATTTGCTCCGGGTCGGACTGCGAGTCGTTTAACAAAATGACGGGCCCTTTTTATCTTAGTCGGGCTGCAATTTGTTTCTCGCTCTATTTTCTCCCGACCGCAAACCGACGGTTGCTATTTTGAATATCCCTTTTCTCTAAAATTAAACTGAATTTGTTACTTTCCGCACGAATCCTAATATTTCTTCACTTAAAAAATCTTCTGTTCGGTACAAGCTCAGGGGAGCACTTTTTAAATTAAATTTCACAATAAATGCGCGGAAAGTTGCCTCACGAAAAGAACATTACTGTACATTTTTCGCTAATGCTGATGTACTACCCCTGCCTTGACGTATGTGTAACCAAGCATTGCAACATGCAAGGCTGCCAATTTACTCCTTGCATAACGCATTAGAATTTCATTGTTTCATTTCTTTATACACATCTTGTTTACTCCATTCATCAACATCGCAATTCAATTTCATTATCCGCACATTTATCTAACATAATGCAAAGCAATATGTTCACGAGCAACCAAATCCTAATACAGATAAAAACCACCAACAATAGTTAGAATGCAGAGCAAAAGCAAATAATTTTATTCGCTTCGGAATTGTTACAGCTGGTTTCAAAGTTACGTACAACATTTTTTGCAGACCCACTCCAATCTGTTCAGTGTAAGGGTTGGGCACGCTCGCCAGGGAGACGGTATGGCGGGGGAGGAGTACAGAGGGGGGGGGGGGTGAAGGTAGCGGGGGGGTGCACTTCGTTTGTCGCGATATCGCTCATAAGCGCGCACTATCTCTCCGCCGCCATCCCATTCACCCGAAATAGTACCTCAAGGAGTTCGGTAATGAGTTCCCTTGAAGACTGTTACTAGCTCCCTACTATTTTTAACGATGCCATTTTTGAAAATTGACTTCGCGCTTTCTACGCTACACGGTTTTGCGGTCTATGTTGCTAGCACGAGTACGGTTGTACACTACTGCAATTATTTAGCCAAAACTAAAAAGGATTATCACCTTTTAGCTGCAGTTTTAACCGTGTTGATACAATGTGTTGATAAAAATAAGTTGAAAGCCAACTTTCATTATTTTTTTATATGAACTAAACATTGTTTTACTCTTTTATCTTATAAATAAAACCTAAAACAAAACCCAAAAACCATCCATTGAAAATATTAATTTTAAAAACGAGCCGTGTCGTCCCTCAATGTTTATGTTTCATCAACAGAGGACATTAATCTGCAAAAAGCTGTTAGAAACAATCTTAGTAAATCTCAATACGTTAATTAAAACTTAATAACAAGCCATCAGGGAGGGTGACGGCAGGACACGGGGCCGGCCATTTTAACTCCCATCGGCCGTCCGCAGCCAGACTAGCTAAGGAAAGGTAAATTTACATTGCAAACGAGCGAGACACAAAATGTACGTCCGTCTACAATCACTTATGTACTCGTCATCACGAGTCGGACATTCAATTCAACTTATTTACGGATGAAAAGTTTTTGTCAACTTTATCCAATTGAGGTGAAGTTGTGGCCGTAAACAAAATTTGTGCAACTACCTCCTGCGAAGTTAGGAAACACAAAACGCTTGCTCCCCACTGGATTGCTGTCTTTTTGCCAACCACGCAAACTATAAAAACGTGTTTTAAAGCAATAACAAGCCAACGTGTTGCGACGAAAAAAATATTTTTTTTTAAAACCTATGAAAATACATGTATTTAGGCATTTGTGCCAAATGTATGTATCCTTAAATCTATGTAAATCACCTCACGCATTACACCTTAATATTATGTATGGCGCAAAATGAACTCAATACAATTTATCCATAGGTAATATTTTTGTGACAACGTACTAATTAAAAGAAAAAATAGATAAACAACTCCATTCATCGCTTTAACTACTAACATGGTTACAAATCTGAATGATCGAATAAAGCCAATATAGTCTCAGGATAAAGCTTTCAGAATATCTCATGCGAAGAAGACTCACGCATCCATGCAGTCGCGGACCAAATCTAGTAGGCAGCAAAGCCAACAGTACCCATCTGCAATTCTAATCTACACCGAGCGTTGTAGTTGCATGACCTGCATGTTACTACGGACATTTGCACCTTGTAAAATATACGAAAATGACTTTGTATGAACGTGAGAGGCAGTGGACTGACAATTCCAAGATTGAGAATAATAAATACCTGGATTAAGAAGTTATACTGACGGTAGATCTCTCATATGTGAGAGTCCGCCTGGGTCTATTTCTCCCACCAAACAGCAGTTAAAATGCACTGTTGTGTTTCGGATTGAAGGACATTGTAGCCAGAGTAACCACTGAACATATTGAGACTACACCTTATGTCTCAGGATGGCACGCGCAGTAGAATGCCAAGCATTGCTTTGTAATTAAAACGGTTGTATCGTTTACCATCAGGCGAACGGCATGCTAGTCTCGCCATTCATTGCAATAAAAAAAGTTATGTGTGTTCGTAGGAACGAGTGATCTGAGAGTGAGTGAGATATCGCTCATTTTAACGGCGAAAAAAAAATATTGAGGGCGTACATGAGAATTCTATAAATAAATATAAAAAAATGTCTGATCTGTCAACCCGCTTCAGGCCTAAGTACTATGGGCCTATGGGGTAATGGCGGCAGCCATATAGTCTTAGAGTTTGAGAGTCCAATAAGATTTGTGAACCTAAATAAATGAAAAAAAAAAAAGATAACCAGAAGCAGAAACATAAGGTGGTACAAAGAATTTACAGAAAAAGTAACCTGCATTTGTAAACAAAAAATACTTTACGTAATACTTTGACTTAGTCTGGATAATTATAACTAGCTCAACAGTATTAACCTATATTTTATAAAACAAACAAGGAGTGACCTAGACTGGGTAAAGTCAAACTGTTTAACTTTGCTTTTTCACGGAAAGCAATCAGTATGATGAACTTGCGAGACTGTTCATTGAAGTTTATTACTGGAACCCATTCAAATGCTCTAAACAGAAAAACTACCCTCAGATCACATTTACTCGAGCCAATAATTTTCGTAGCTATAAGCGATAGCTGCTTTCCAAATAGAAAAATCCAGTTTAACTGAAAACCGTAGCAGTCAGGGTTGAACAAAGTGTGGTCAGAGAGAAAGAACATTATAAACTGATATAGTTTCACAAAGTTCAAGAAAGTAATCTCAGTGATATTTTATTATAAATGGGAAAGTCTGACGTTGGATTTTTTTCTTGTTTCAGCCGAGTTTTGATTGAATTTGATAAATGGATAACAGATATTGCAGAATAAAAATGTATGTCCTATATTACTCAAATTGGTACTTATTGGAGTTAGGTAAATAGCATATTGCGTTTTAGTAATGTATAGAATATTGTGTGGATTTGTAAGAAATTTTATGGTATATAAAGTCTGTCAACCCACTCTAGGAGAATGTGGACTATCAACCGCTGCCAATAAAAAATCCCAATCCAAAATTTGTCGTTTGAGATTGACATCTCAATCTTTTTTCTGATACTATATTGCCAATAATCGATCTCAGTAGTGAAAAACCTATGGCAATATGGTAAGAGACCAATCGAAAAGTAGAAAACAATCCAGATTGACTTCAATATAATTTTTTCGTTATCGTCGTTTATCGTCGCATAGGCCGTATATGTCCTAACTCCCTCTCTCAATCGTTTTTGTTTATGTATGTCCTTAATATACACCAAATAATTCTACTATGGGAGGTATATGGAACAGCCTCGGTGGCGCCGTTGGTTAGACGCCGCCTGTGAAACGAGAGGCTGCGGGCTCGATTCCCGCACCGAGACAAATATTCGTGTGATCCACAGGTAGGCATTTGTTTCAGGTCTGGGTGTTTTTGAGACTGAAAAGTCTCTCGTGGTTTCTATTACCCACAACACATGTGCCTGTTGGGTGTATTTTTATATTAGCTGATATACGTAGATACAGATAGGAAAAGTCTACAGGAAAAGTCAATACCAATATCATAATCAACTTATACATTGTTTCATTTTGATGCGTACATATTTTATGCTAGGACCATAATTTGAAGAGATCTAAGTTAACAAGTAGATATACAATCATATAACATGTTTTTAACTAATTAATGAAATAATCCAAGCAGACTTAACAAACACCTTTCAAAGTAAATTTCGCAACAGTACTTCACAATAAAAGCATATATTAATGTTGTTTACATTAATTAGATGTAAACTTGGAGAGCTAAGTCTGTTTTATCCGTACGTTACAAAATTAACACAAAAAGCAAAGTAGGCCGCTATGTGCGAGAAAGTAATTTATTAAGTTATGGAGCTTATGACTTGCAAAAAAAGGAGTGGGTACACAAGACCGTAAACTTTTATTTTATTGAAACACAACGCTCGTCAGCTATCCCGACGGCTAAGTTTCAGCGTTCAGAAATTTCTTTGTTAAGTCAAAAGATCGGCTTTCTTTCCCGGAAAATAATATGAAACACGACATGGATTGAAAAAGTTCTCCACGATGGAACTCAAAACATCACAGAGTTCTATTGTCGAGTACGGCGTCTTCTTAAAAATCACGTTCGGTTAATTGGTTGTCTCGCTTGCTTAGACACTGTCGTTACAGATTTATTATTGTGGTTTTTATTTCTATATTTCAAATTGATTTCTTTGTATTTTACATAGTACTTTTTTAGAAACTTTCCAGCCCTCACATCCACCACTGCAACTCCTGTCAGCTAGGATCAACAGTGGCACACAAAGAATTGACACCGAGCTCCGGAGTGCGAACTAATTAATGTGTGATTCATTAATTACTATATTTGCATCACTGTAATACTACATCACTCAAAGTGGACTGGTAGAGAAAACTTTCTATTTATTTTTATTTATTTACCCTTATCCGTCAATCATCTGCTGCCTGTCTGACGGTAACTTTTGGGGAAAATATTCAGACAAGTTTTCATACTGACAGTGACGGCATGAAAACCAGCTATAAAGAGGAACATGTTGCCCTAGTAATTTCAACTACTCGCAACCATACGATATAATGATAATTCATAACTAATCTAGCGATCTATCAGAGAAAACCGACGTGATGTAGCAGTTTTCAGAGACTACTGTAATGAACTGTATCAGCTCATATAGTCTCATTGCACGGCACGGGCCTCCTCTACAATTGAGAGTACGATTGAGAGTCGCTAGGTCATATAGCCCACCATGCTGGCCTAGTGCAGGTTGGCAGAGTTTCATATCATTTTCTATAATTCTTACAAATTGCTATGGTATGCACGTTTCCTCGCAATATTTTCCTTCTACGTTGTAGTGCGTGGTGATTAACTATCAACACACATGACTTCGAAAAGTCAGAGGTGTACCCCGGGATTCAAAGCCGCAACCACCGTGAAAATATTGGAAGTCGCGTCTGGTCTGTTTACCAACAGGCCAACACGCACTTTTTGCTGAGACTAACCATGTGTATAATCACAGAAAATCTTACTCATCAAACGATACGGAAGAGTGAACAAAGATGGAAAACCCATTCTTATGAACCGCGTAAGTATATCGCTTTTATGTCCTGTCAAAACTTTACTGGTGGTAGGTCTCTCATATGTTAGATGCCGCCTGGGTAAGTACCTCTGCATGTCTATTTCTCCCGCCAAACAGTAGTGTAAATGCACTGTTGTGTTTCAGTCTGAAGGACATTGTGCCCAGAGTAACTACTGGACATATTGAGGCTTAACATCTTATGTCTTAGGATGGCGAGCGCAGTTAATGCAAAGAATTGCTTTGTAATTTAAGGTGTTGTTTGGTTTTGCTACTGTTCTTGAGCGGTCGTATCGCTTACCATCAGGCGAATGGCATGCTAGTCTCGCATAAATCCATCGCATCATCTCATTCATTACAATAAAAAAAACTTATATGTTTACGTAGGAACGAGTGAACGTGAGGTCGCTCGTGTCGTATCGCTTACCATCAGGCGAACGGCATACCCCTACCCCATTTAATGAAATAAAAAAAAATCAATGTATATCTAGTTTCAATCACGGTAGTATAAGTATGTTGACGGCAGAGACGCTACCTCTATAAGGCAGAGACGTTCTAGTATAAGAAAAAAAACTTTGGAGAATGTGTCATAAGTCCCATTCCGTGATTAAGACTAGACGTGCAACAGTCTCGTTACAAACGTAGACTTGTTAAAAGTCTTTTAAAAATAGTGTTTGGAGTGTGTGTACAAAAAAAGAAATAGAATAAGTATGTATTCTGTTTAGAGTAGTAACAGTAGTTTTTCTGGTACCCAATTGCAACTTAGTTACTAAAGTGTGGTTAAGCGTCCATACTACTCAATCCCCACCAACTTGTTTTTTCTAATTCGTGTATCTTAAATTTGTATGTCAGTTGTGTTATTTAAAATTAAAACTATAGACTAAATAAACAAAACAAAAAAATATATAATGACCTCGGCTTTCCTTCTAAAAGAAATTACTCTTCACTACTGAAAAGTGTGAATCAATCTCCGGCTTTTGATTAGCGATTATCACCAACGTCAGATTTTGAATTGCTTTTCATTTCAAACATGATGCAAAAATTGAACTACAATGACTGAGCAACTTGCATTGGATCAAACGATGTAAAATATTTACGGTAAACGTTCTGTGCATAGCATTGAAAAATACATTTTGAAAACGGCTTACAAATCTCAGCGTACATGCATAATTAAAAAAAGTTACTTGTCGTATTGCGAACGTCTTCCTTTTGTGAAGTCTATTAAAATTTAACGCGAATGCTTTGGCTTTACGTAGTTTTTATTCCGGATAAATAAATGCTTCCGTAAGCATAACCGATAAACTTCATTGCTCGAGCGAAGCTGCGCCTAACAGCCAGTATTCTATAAAAGTCGAGAACCGCCGCGAATATCAGAGATTTTTATTATTTCGTCAGTACTAAAAATAAATCTCGGTGCTATCAATAGGCATATAGATACAACTAATACTTAATAAATGTGGGTGCTTCTTTAATTTTAAAGCTGATCCATTCATGATCCATTCATCAATCTAATGATGTATTCATCCACAATATGCATCTTGAAAATTATGTTATTATTTTCTATGAAAATACTATTCAATAGTATATCTACTGTGCCGTATGTGGCTAAACAACAACAAAGTTATATCGGTAATACTGTTTGAACTATACAAGGCGTAATATACAATATTAATCTCATCGTATAAAGTATAAGCGCCGATTTTTATATTTTAATAAATATTTGTTCTTTTGTATTTTTTGTCGTTTTTTTTAGAGAGCAAAAACTACATTTATGAGAATACCGAATCTGAGCTCATACTATAAAATATTTATTAACTTTACGAACCTATTCGAATTTAATGAAAAATTTTTAACGTTTTGTTTTATTTACGTATCGTGAAATTTAAAATATTTCGTAACAAAAGCGGAAATCATTACCTCGTATTATGCACATATTACTGTTATATATACAAATTACCATTACAACTATGTATATCGACTATGTACTCCCACGTCCCGACCTCTTTAGAGGCCTCTTTTGACAATGTCAATTTGACAGCCTAATGTAAATAAAAATAGGGTTTATTTTAGAAATTTAAATTTGATATTGACAGGTGGACGTGCCAGTAGCTATCATTGTGCGCGCAGAAACGATCGCTGACTAAAAATACCTATAACATCTAACAAAATATAGGCCTTTTTATCGCACTCTTAGATTATGAATACAGTTAAACAATTCATATTATTTCGATAGTTCGTACATTTGTATGCCGTTGTGTCTATTGATAGAAGAAATTGACGGTGTACATCGGACGCCACAGTGCGGCGATTGATGTGATAAAGAAATCGGCATGTATGCGCGAGTGTTGATTGACTATGTATATATTCCTCAATCGAAAACATTCATCATATGTAGAGGTACATCGTTGTAGCTTTTACGTATCTGTGGTCATTTACGATAATTTGATATTCAGGGCCATATACGTTATCTCGTACGCATATCTATACACAATATTCTATCAATCACCGGGTGATTAGCATACGTTTTGTCTAGTGAAATCCAAATGCATTGATGTCGACATTGAAATAACTAAATATTTATAGGATAGGAATTTTAAATGTGTTCGAGTACGTAGCCGAGGCCGTGTATCGCAAGCAGAGATCGCCAGCAACAAATTGCGGTTGGGCGAGATAAAAAAGGTCCGTCCGTCATTTTGCTAAACGAGCGGACCGCAGTACCGCGCGGCCGGTTTGTGGCCGAAAAAACCACGCCGACGACCCTTGTGGCAAGCTTTACTTCGTTCTTGAAAAAAATCATACTAGTGTCAATTCTATTTATGGTAGTTTCAAATGGAGTTCTTTGTTCCACACCTAACCGTCAAGTGGGTTTGCGAGGGACCGGACGGGTCGGTTTCATTTAGCGGTCGGCTAAATCGATATAAAGTGTTTTCGGCTGAAATATACTTTCCATCTTTTCTTATGGTTTATTTTATATCTTACAGTTTTGGGTATTGGTAAATATTATGTATTATCATTAATTCATGTTAATGTTTAGTGCTCTAGTGAGATGCAATTTCTCGGTACGTGTGCTTTTCACTGATGATGATTTATTAATAATTTAAAATAATTACTTTTGATGATGCCTGAACAAAGAGACAAACTGCTCAATTAACTTCTGCTGCCATGAACATCAGTGATCAGGCTGCGCGCCCAACTCTACAAAAAATGTTGTAACAGAAGATTTACGATAATATATGTATATCTGCACGGTAGTGCCCCTGCCAAGACAAACCAAGCGAAGCGCAAAGGCACTACCTTTTCTCAAAGCGTTTTGACGGTTTTTTGAACCCTCATAACTTGGATTTGGATTTTACTAGATAAACAATTTTCTCGGGATACGGTGTTAATAACAGACTTAATAAACGTATAAAGTTTTAATTGCACAGGTATAAGCCACATATTTTGGCTAAGGTATAAAGTTCGTAAAGTTCGGCCTTGTAGAGTTAGGGCGTGAAGAGTAAGAAGCTTGGCTCTACATGAGATCTGATATTTTTTTGACAGTGCGAGACATATGGTCAGTAGAGTATGTCTTGACAACATTTTACATGCAAATGTTTTTGGTGAGATTGGGTTGTTTGGAAAGTAATTTAGTTTAAATTATAAAAAAAAACTTTTCTTAGAAATCAAATTAAGATCATGAGATTTTTTTGACGAACATCGTATTTGATCCAATGAATTTGAATTTGCTTTGAACCTTCTTTACTGGTCCAGGATTTAGTGCGTTTAAGATTGTTGCAGACAATCCATTTCTCGTCCTCAGCGATGATTCACGGAAACATTGGAACATTTTATTAATGTTTAAGAAGAAAATCTCTGGTGGTAGGTCTCTCATATGTGAGAGGCCATCTGGGTGGGTACCACCGTAGAGTCCATTTCTCCCGTCAAACAGCAGTGTAAACGCACTGTTGTGTTTCGGGTTGAAGGGCATTGTAGCCAGAGTAACTACTGGACATATTGAGACTTAACATCTTATGTCTCAGGATGGCGAGCGCAGTGGAATGCCATGCATTGCTTTGTAATTCAAGGTGTTGTTTGGTTTTGCTACTATTCATGAGCGGTCGTATCGCTTACCATCAGGCGAACGGCATGCTCGTCTCGCCATTCATAGCAATAAAAAAAAACAAAGACGTTGACGCGACGCCTAAATATATGAATGCATATATTATATTTCCTTATGGATATAAAAAACCGATACGTCACGCTTTGAAATTAAACCTAGTTGTTTAAAATGATCTCAAGCTGTAAAATTCAAAAAAATTGATATGTCAGAAATCTCGCGAGTTTTAGTGAACGGTTTTTATCAAATATTACCTTTTTTAACGGACATCAAAATTGTAGGATCGAATTGGCCTCATCAATTTTGACAATGAAATCCTCATTTCTATACGAATCAATTTTGTTTCTGTCCCAATCAACATGGACAGTAGGGTGTCCCTTAAATTTCGAGTTCAATATATTTCAACGCATACCTTTTTAAAACTTTCGTATTAACCCAATATAGCATAGAAAAAAAAAATAAGCCCATTTTACAAACAATAACCCGTGCCGACTTGCAATTTAAAGGTTTCCATACAAGTTACGCGAGTACCGGCGCAGCGACCTGTAACTACACGTTTCTTTTGTCATTTTAAGCGAGATTTTTAAGATTGTGAGTGCGCGTGTTATTGTTTATTACATTAATAATGATGTCAGTGGATTTACGAAGTGATAAAACAAATATTTTTCTAATCGGAACGCCTAGCCATCAAATGAGTGATGCAAAATTGAGAAGTTTTCGTTTGAAAGTGTAAATCTTGTGATTCGGGAATGCATTATATTTTGGGAAAAAGCCAGAATACCCACAAAGGCATTACCTATTTATGTGGAGAAACTTACTGATTTGTATCACGTTTGGAGAAGTGCAAAAAAATATATAATTAAGAAGACTCAAGACTCAAGAAATATTCAACCACCGTGACAATAACTTAAATAACTTAAACCTAGAAAAAACTATTCAATATTGCGAATTTGAGAGAATGAAAATAGAGGAAGACAAAGTATTTTGAAGAAACAGAGAGAGCCAGGTCGACTGGGATGCTTAGGCGGTGTGGACAAAAAAGGGCATAAAAGAAAAAAAATATAGACAAAGACGATTGGGAAAAGAGGAGAGAAAATAAGACACGATTACAGCAAACTGATTGAACTAGGTGTAATGTTTTTGGGAAGTAATCCAACAAATAAACTAAAGCTCAGGTAGGCCTCCTGAAGTTATGCATTATGTACGATGGATAACGAAAGCCTCTTTAAAAATATGTTTGCATTAGTCACAATTCCAAATGATTGCAAAGGACAAAAATGTTCAAACATCTTGATGTTTGTTTATTCATCGTCACATAGTATGTTAAAACCTTGGCTCGAATGCACAGTTGCGATTACGAGTAAAGCACCTAATCAAGAAAGGTGCTCCTTGAAAGTTTTCAAAGATTACGAAAAACTAAACAATAACTTTGTATATATTTTTGATAATGAAGTTGACAATCACACTAAAAGAAAAATGATCGCCAACTTAAAAAGAGATAAAATCTTAGATTCAAGCAAATGCTATGTCTCACCAAAGAAGACCTACCCCAAAAGCTATTTGGTAAGTTTTTTTGGTTTGTATTTCATTTTGGTGTGTTTTTAGGTGTTATTTCTTGTTATTATTTAATCAGTTATTTTTTTTTTGCATTTAGATAAAACTTTTGATGAATTCGTGTAGGAGAAGAGCAAATAATTTCAATCTCACACAGATCGACGACAGTTTTCTCTAGAAGGATGTATGTTCTTGGGACGATAACGCAGATTTTTTGGGATCTAAATGGAAAATAAGTTGTTTGAAAGTTGTAAATGACACTGCCGAGAGAAAATAAGACAACTAATGCAAGATTTAAATTGACTTATTACTGCTGAAAAAGAGCAAAAACAATCATTGTTGCGCTGTGTCCAAGAACATAGAACTTTGTATCCAGATTGTAAAAAATCTACGCTAAAAAGAATTTGAATTACACTGGTTGATTGTTATTATTTTGTGTATTTACATAAAGCTTTATGATTATATTGTTTTATTATTCCCAAAGTCATTATATATTGCATTTATATAATTTTTACTCTGGGCGAAAATATCACGAAAAAGTACGATTTTTTATAAACTTTGAAGCTCGGTCGGCACGGGTTACAATCAAGCTAGAATTAAAATAAAAACATATTTAAGTATGCTTTAGCATTTATAAAAAATATAGAGGGTATGCATTTCAAATATTAAAAAAAAAATTTTTTTGGTCCTATAAGGGACACCCTAATGGACAGCTTTTCTTAGAATAAATAAATCAAGTAAACCAAAAATCTTATTTTTTAAATCATTCTCTGTGGACACAAAACAAAATTACTTCCTAGATAACCCACTATAATTATCATGGAATTTTAAAGTTTCCTTTTTATTTTCATTGATAATGAAAAGATGTGGTTATGGCGATGTTAAAATATTAAAAAGTCCTAACAGAAGAAAAGCGCCAAACTGTTCCCAGTCAGAAAATGGTTCAAAAATGAGCAAGTATAATTATTTGCTTATTTAAATAGTGATAATTCTCACTTTTGATAATACTAAAACGCTAAGACGATAATAAGGCATTTATTTATTAACCTCATAATTACGGTACCTTTTATACAGAAAGAATACTCAATATATATAAGTATCTAAGTATAACCAATTATGGAGAGTTCAGTACATTATCACTGAACCATATGCTAAGTAAAGCAAGTTCACTTCCTACTGAACTAACACATGGTGCATTTAGAACTGATTCCGTTTATATTCGAACAGTATTTCAAAACTCATAAATATCACTAAGTACGTTATCAAGGAGCATATTGGATTTTCGTGGAGTTCCTTTGCATGTTGCACTCTGCCTTCGTACACGTCAGTTGCATGTGGCTCGACGCATGGCGTCACTAACTACTTCGCCTCGTTGACTCTTATACAACTTAACGTCAATTTAATAAATAAACTTATGAGTTCAATCTTAAATATAAACAACACAGACTCACATCTTCCACGAAGAAAACATAGGTAATCCTATAATTTATGTGTATCTATAAACGCGTCACAAATATTTATTGCGGTCACTGATTTTCCTATTCATTTATACTCATAAATGTAAAATTGTTAGTATCACAACACTAAAATGTATTATTTTGAACTCAAAACAAGCATCAATCCGCTTATAAAAAGTTATTGGAAACTAAAAATTTCTGGCGTTATTAAAATAAACAAAAAATAATTCCATATAAATTTCGTGCATTTCATCTGATTCGATGAGCGATGAATATTACTATCGACCCATGTTTTGTTTCGTGCTGGTGCATACTTTTAGAAATTGTGAGCAATTAAATAGATTTATTTGTCTGTGAATTTATCAGCTTCGACAACACCTACCTGTGAACTAACACTATATTCTACTAGGATAGGTGCGTTTGCATCGGCGGTTTGAATAATTGTTAACAATCTGTCGTACTTGTGTATCCCGGAACTATTAGAAGCACTACTGCTGACTAGTCTGAGTGCCAATTTGCTTTACATACGTCGTGTAAATTGATACGAATTCTAACTAAAGGATACACAACTAACAACTGTTCACAACGTATGCTGAAGGAATAACGAGGCGTTATTACTGTAGACAAAGATTTACTTCGACTAAAAAAATATATTTACAAATACATAATTTGTTTTTAAAAAAATATTTCATTGACCAAATAAAATCAGTGTTCCTTCGTCTCTTATTCAATATGGCACGTGCAGCATGCATGGAAACCATCACTTTCCGTCATAAACTGAAGAAAACCTATCTATTGCATCGAATAACGTAAGTTCGCCGTCGTAGAGAAGCTAATATTGAATATTCCGATGAATACAATTCCGTTTTGTATCGAACATTTCCCGTTTCCTCGTGCAACAACTGCGAAGTTTTATTACATTTGACGGTATAATCATTGATTCCTTTCTATACTAGCCCGACAAAGTGATTGCGATGCACCTGATTATACGTGTAGTCCATATAGAGCAACCCTCACCGGTCGTCACATTTTTGCTGGCATTATCCAGACACAATAAAATACTAACGTGAGTCCAATATCACGGATTCATAAACACTGTGCAAGGTGGCGGCATAGTGAATACGAGTATGTCACCAACAAATCCGACCATCTTGGTATTTTGAAGTAGTTAACGCCGCCGGATTTACTGGACAATAACATTACATCAACATGAAGTTATGTGGGGGAAGGGGGGAGGGGGGACACGCAACGAGGACTCGACGACATCGTCTCGACAACGAAAAGGCAATTTACAGCAACAATAAAAGTATCGCTTTTATTGTCGAACACACAATTCGTTCGGACAGCTGTAATTGCGAACACTCGCACTGTCTATTGGTTTCGTAATTTAGATGCCACTGTTTTTACATCATGTACGCTATTCTAAGCTAGCTCATTCAAGCTAAAAGCTTCCTTTATTTTTTATTTACGAAGTGTCTTCGTATCGATGTATTTTAAAAATACGTAATAAATAAAAATATTAATTTAAAAAAACATCCATAGCTGTAAAGTAAAACGTTGAAGTGAGAAAGCTTGTAATATGAACAGTGCGAGGGAAAATAATTTGATATGAATTTAGTTTGTATAGTGATACTTTTATATCTATATCAGCTCTATAAATACACTTTCTCTTTACAGTGAAGAAATCTAAGACCCAAGCTCATCAAACTGGCATAGTGATGACAGCTCTTAGACATACCGTATACGTTCCCTCACGATATTTTCCCGTACCGGTAATGCGAATGATAAATTATGTTATTTTATTTTTATATTCGGAAATCCACAGCTATACAATACAATCCTACTAATATTACAAATGCTAAAGTTTGTTTTACGTAAAATAACATGTTGTTTATGTGGACTGGACTCTAAAAGTATCAGCCCACGGACGAAGCCGGGTCGGACCGCTAGTAAAATATAAAATTTATAGTAACAGCTATGGTTGAGGATCAACACGAATATTAATTAGATAAACTTAAAATAAGCTTATATTATGAAATAAACACTAGGAAATAATGTAACAATTCATCCAACATGTTCACGGTGGTTCGAATCCCAGGGCACACCTCTGACTTTTCGACATCATATGTGTATTGATAAATAAATAATCAATCACTACGCACTAAAACATCGTGAGGGAACCTGCATACCATAGGTATTTATAAGAATTTCTATGGTATGTAAGCCCGCCAACCCGTACTAGGCCAGCGTGATCAACTATAATGTCTAATCACTCTCAATCGTACTCTCGATTGTAGAAGAGGCACCTGCCCGGCAGTGGGACGTATATGGGCTCATACAATGTAACAATTAGAAAAGATTATAAGATAACCGTCCTCTAGGTGCACGTACATTTGAATGAGTTAATTATCAATAAATTACCCATGTTGGAATAGTCATGCAAAATCTCTCTCACTCTATAAGTGAGGACTTGTTATTGGCTTTTTGACTCTGAAATTATTGCTATTCCTAATATAACTATTAGCTGTAAATTTTCCAAGCTGTAAATAAATTTTAAAAATCCAAACGAAAGTTTATTGTTTCAGTTTAAAATTTTAATTATCTCTATTTTTCTAGCGCAGGACAAAACGAGTATACGTTGTTAAAGTCACAGGAAATTCGTGGTATTAAATGCCATGCAAAAAAAAATCTTCTTCCTTTTATTTGGGCACGCAGTGAATTTTTACCTAACTAATCTTAATATATCCCTCTTTTGTATTATTTTTAGGCTATAAATTACAAAAGGTTTTTGAAATACAACGGTCGGGCGAACATTCTAATAAGATATTTGGTGCTTCTATCTTTACTGTAATTCGTTAAAACGATACCCGCTTTTTATATGCTTATTTTTTTCTTTTGTGAAATCATTTCGTACGACTGTAAATTTTTCGGTAAGAATTTTGAAAGTGAGTTTTCAACAAAATACCCGGTTCGTCTCTTGTTTGGAGGCATTAGTTAAATCAAACGGAATAATTTATTCAAAAGCAACCTTATCCCTAGTAATATTGTAAATGCAAAAGAGTTCGTCCGTTTGTCTTTCATTCGAACAGCAACGGGAAAATGAATCAACAGGATTTTTTGGAGCACCGCTGTATAGGCCGAATAGTCTATTTTTTAACAACGACGTTTTCACGTTTTCTAAAGGTTAGATTGGATATAGTAAATATTTTTATCTAAAAGACCAAAGCCACGGGTAAAATCTAGTACCAAAAATTGAAACAAAAAGAACACAATAAGCGTAAGTCTTTTAATGCTAAACGTGAGTAATTAATGCGTGAGTTATACATCCATCCTTTTCAATGATTACTATAATGAAGTCTCTTAGAGAGAGGTGCTATTAATTTTACTAACATCATTATCATCTTCCACCACAAGAAATCCACTGCTGAAAAACTGCCCAAGGATGGGAAACTGTCACGCCGTCACACCCGACGCTGCAACTCCTGTAAACCAGGATCAACAGTGGCATCAATTTTAAAGACACAGCATTGAATCTCAGAAAATTTCTGGGAATGTCTAACTTATTTTTAAACCGCAACGAAAATAATCTGTATCAGCCCCTATACGTCTCACTGCAGGTCACGGGCCTACTCTACAATCGAGAGTACGATTGAGAGTGGTTAGGCCATATAATCCACCACCACCTAGTGCGGGTTGGCAACGAAAATAATACAATAGTAAAATTATTAGGAGAGTTTGGAAATATTTTTGTCGTAGGATTGCCACAGATAGATTGAAAGCGGCCTGCATCCAGAGACCATTTGAAGCCTTTATAAGGATGTCGTTTGTGGGCGGACGTCCGACGATGCGCTTGGCGATGCATGAACTCCACTCGACTTTTCAATCACTTACACTTCAAGTGTTTCATGAACATTCTAACAAATTGTTTACATAACATTTTGTACATTTGTACTGAGAGATTAGGTTGCGTAAATACGGTATGCATTGTTGGGTTTTATTTTTACTTTATTGGTGGCGTGCCGTTTTGGCTTGTACAACAAACGTAAAACTTGTATTTATGTTAAACTTTTTTTTGTAACAGCCGTACGCAAATATAAAACAAATATTTTGTCAGAACCTACGTATTTTTTTTCTGCGTAAGTTGCTTAACAACAAGACTAAATCATTATAGCCGATTTATTATCTTTTGCCAATTATTTAGTCTAAAATCCAAACCCAAAAAATCGGGACGAAAAACACGTGGATTGTCTAACCAAGGATTTGAGGCGAAAATTTTGAGAGCCTTTGAACGCTGCCGCGTTTCCTATTATACAAGAATAATGAATTTGTTTACTTAAAATAATAGACTATTCCAGTACATGTAGCTTTCTCAAGTCTCATGGTCAATCAATTGCCTCTATAATTCAGTTTTGTACTAGCTCTATGTACGTTCAATGTTCTAATTCGTTATAAGCCTTTGTGTGCCGGCCAATATAGATTACCTCCGGAACGCTTCAGTATGGATCTGCCGCCAATTATCCACGATCGCCTAATAACAATCATTGTCCTGGTTGTGAAACAAATTCATTCATGTTCGATTCATTTAACTTTTTTCATACCTACAGATATTGATACTTCTTAGGTATTTTAGGAGGTAGATTTAATTTAGCTAAGGGTTTTTAGGTACCTGTCTTACGTTCTGTATGTTCTACCACATTCAAAATACACAAATTAAAATTGCAGGAATTAGCTGGATGCTGGACAAATTCCTTATGGCCTATGTTCAGACTTAAACTTTCAGTGATTGAAGAGAGAAATAAATATATATATTAATAAACAACAATTTATCTTGAAACATGTATGTACTGTAATACTGTAACATGTACTACATAAAAAATATTTTAAGACTCCACCAATATGTTTTTCAGACACAATCCATAACTAAAAAACGCTGTGAAAGTGCTCTTAGCTTTAGGTAACCAGCCAAATGACAAAAAGTTTACTCATTACTACGATTATTTACTTACTTCGATACTTAGTCACCCTACCGTCAAGATATAACATCCCAATCACTCTAACATACGTGTGATACTTATTACTTTCGTAACAATAGGTTGTACACGTCCAAATTCTATAAATATAATGTAGTGTTTCGAAACATTAATTTAATTTTAATTGTCTGCTACTCTAAACTGTTCCCGTGATAGGAAAAATTAAAGGAATTAACCGCAACAAGACTAAAATTACAAAAGCAAATATACGTAGCAATTACTAAAATTCCCGCGACTGATTCTTGTTTCACGTTTTATTTTCGTTCCATAAGAAAACTGGATTGTAATTCGAGCAAAGAAGACGTTTGAGTTTTCAAGCAAAAGGAATTGTAAATAGTTTTATTCCGATATCAAACTGAATCGTTATTTCCGCTACTGCTCCTCATTACTTTGTAGTATTTATGCAACGTTTGACTGTGGTTTATAAAAATGACTACGGAATAAATCTGAATAAGAATATTTCAACATAGAAAAGTATTTGCTTGGGAAAGAAACTTTGTAGAAAATGTATAAATTTGTGCGAACACTGTGTGTGGTTTGAAATAAAGTTGTATTCATGTTTGAATACAGTGATTTCTGTTCTCTTTAAATACGCGGCACCTACCCGTATAATCGATTTGCTAGCGTGTCTCGTGTACAATCCCAGCACTACACGCTAACGAGCTTGGCGGCTGTTATATCAACTTTTTTTATATCAACTTTGAAAGTCATTTTCCCGATTTCAGTCACGTGAATCGCCGCTATTCTCGTTTTTGTGAATTCGGATTAGTGTCCTTTTGTTGTTTTCTGTAACGAATGTCTGTTATGGAACGCGGATATCATTTTGCCGTTTTGTGTACGATGGGATTTTGATGCAATTTAATGAAGCGCGCACCTACGTACATTTATTCTTCATTCATATAGCTACAAATACATTTTGTCAAAAAACCGAGTGGAAAGACGCACTTTAAATCATTTCACTGATAATAACAACAGGGCATATTGTTTTACATTAAAGTACTTCTTAAGTCTCAAAACTTGCCCAAAAATATTTTTTTTTGCATAATCAGTTTAAAATTGTGATAGTTCAAAATTACGTGATGTTGATCTTTCTGTTGCAAAATAATCTCAACGATTTCCTTTTGAATTGTATGCTCCGGTTGTTGACTGCGGTATGAACGGGTGTGTGCCCTCAAGTAAAATTCATTGATATACGCTGTAATATTAAATAATAAAGTCACTAGCACAAAGGTACGCAAAGTCATGGATTCATTTTAAAATAAAATTTGGGGTTTCCTTTTAATTAATCAGTATTTTTCCTTGTTATACATGAACTATGGTGTCTTAATTAAATTATTTCTTTAGTTTAATACGGTATTACGGGTGGTAGGTTTTTCACATGTGAGAGACCTATTTCTCCTGCAAAACAACAGTAGGAATACAATGTTGAGGTCCAGTTTGAAGGTTATTATCGCCAGAGAAACAATTAGACATCATCTCATGTCTCAGAATGGTGTGCACATGGAATACCAAGCATTACTTTGCAATTTATGGTGTTTGGTTTTGCTACTGTCCATAAGCGGTCGTATCGCTTACCATCAAGCGAATGGTGTGCTGGTATCGCCATTAAATGCAATAACAAATAACAACGCTAACAAAACTATTAACAATTGCAGTAAAATATTCTGCTGATGAAAAATAAGCTGCGACGACCTTCAAAGCGCGAAATATTTTTTTATTAAAATTGCTGTCACAAGGTTTTTAGAGTCGTCCGGTAATATTACTCCTGACATAAAAAGTTTCATGGTTGTGCAGAAATAACGGCACAACTCTCTCAGGAACACAAATGTCATTATTGTTGTCTTTTTGTTTCGTCATAATGTAGTTCAGTTATTTGCTAACAAACAATGTAAGCTAGACCAGAAAGAGATTTTGATGTACGCAAAATTTAAAGTAGTTACTGTATAGAATTGTAAATCTTTTCCAAGTGTGGGACGTTATAGATTACTAAAAAAACACAATGAAATATGTCTCATTGACTTTCAGCCCAATTTTCTTTTTTTGTGTTCATTTTCTCCATATTCAAACCGTTAAATATACAATATGTATTTAGATTTATCTTTCAAAAGTTTATTTCGTATTGTAAGTATCTATATAGCCTTAACGACATTTATATACATCATAATGCGATATTGAAATATTTTTACTGCATAAATAAGTTTTTAATGCTTTCTTTTATCTCTATATGCGCCCCATTTAGCACTCAAATATATTGTTTAATCGAATTCCGATACATTTCATTTATTATTAATCAACCAAACTCAATTGAATTAATCGGCCGCTTGGTGATTGATCAATCAATTTGTTCGACTGACAATGGAAAGGTAAGAAATTTATTCCCTGTTTTGAAATGTTTTGTTTTGATAACAACCACGAAACACCAAATGAAACTATTCATTATTGAAATTTATTTATTTCAATTCAACATCAAAAGAATTCTCATTCGCATTTCGCTTACAAACAACTGTTCACTTATTTAAGTTCTTACGTTCGACATCAGTTCATATGAATATATTTACAAATTGTTTTAAATTTTCTAATACAATAAAACGAGCAATCGTCAAAATGTTCCTTTAATAGTTTGGAACATCGAATCATCGCTAGGTGTTCTAATAACAGTTTCTTATAGATTATGATACCCATTTTGAATGTTAGTAAGTTACATTTATGTGGAGCTAATTACGATAGAGTAGAGTAGTGAGCCATTCCGGTCTCTGCTGAGGCGGTTTATATTCTGGAGGACTGAGAGCCAGAGGGGACGCAGCATCAGCAAGGGCTACGGATGAAGATGTTTCCGTGACGGCTACGCTAGGCTTTCCTTTTAAAACTGATCTTAAATCATCGTTTTCTACTGCACGGGTTCTCTGTAGATTTTCTCTAGTTTCTTTCATCCTTGATAGTTGTTCCCTTAAGCATCTATATTCTTCTAAAAACTTTTCCAGTTGTGAAGCTCTGAAATCGAAATCTTCTAAGGTCTGACCCGTCCGTGAGTAGTCTCGGAGTCCAGATAAATCTAATAATGGCGTTGCTGATGGTACGGTTGGATGTTCTCTGGTAGGTGAAGCTGGGAGACTGGGGTTCCGCCGTATCCGGTTAGCACCACTTGAAAGATCTAAAAAACTATTGGATCTTCGACCGGACTGTCTGTGCCTCTTGTCATAAGCTCTGTCAAGAAATGTTGTGGAGTCACCACCAGAGCTATTCCTTCTGCTATTTAATAAGGGACTACGGCTGTCGCCATCTTTTCTTCGGGGTATCGTATAAAAGTAATAAGAATCGTGTTTCATTTCACTTCGAAGGTAACTTGAAGTTCCTAGTGTACTCATTTCTATGAGGTCTGGATAGTTTTTTTCGCTATCACTACCGGATAAATCGTTGTCGAGACGGTCTCGGGGCCGGGATCGAGGACATGATCGGTTGTTATTGTAGCGGCTGTTGTCAGATAGTATTTCCACATGCGCACTCATGATGCCCGTAGAATTGGAACTCTGGATGGACTCTGATGTTGCATCGGACCTGTAAAAACAAAAGCGTATTAGTTTGGCTATCGCCGCAATAGTTCGAACAAACTCGTCCAATTTATTTTTAGTTTTGTATTTGTTCGGCTATGAACTTCCGATGACTGAAGAGGATTTAATTATGATGAGATATCGTACGTTGCAATATTTTCTAATTTAGTTCTGAAATTATCGTAAATTAAATTATTTTGTTATAAGCTCCTCATTTATATTTAAAATGCTTGGAATAGCTTCTAATTTCGTCTAACAATAATTTTTTGCTTTAATAGTTATTAAAATGTACCAGTTGCGACTATTTTAATATAACTATTAGGTCAATCATTTTTAAGCTATAATTATTTTACCTCATGTTGTATTCACTAAGTCGTGGTATATGAAGATCCCTTTGGGTAGCTCCACTCCTTCCCCCCATAGAATCAAAATCGGCTCGTCGCCAGTTTCCATCTATAGGTGGTGTCAGGGAACATTCTCTTTCTTCTTGCAAATCTCCTCGCAAGCATCCTTCTACATCATCTTCGGGGTCATGTAGTGGTACATTTCTATAATCGCCTCTTTTGCGACTACTATCATTAGGTACCACTCGCGGCAGTTCTGCAATGTTTTTTATACTAGCATCTATTTTTTCATAACTATCATCACGATGATTCGTCGTCACTATTTGTTCGTTCCACCGATCTAGCTGTCTTTTTTTCCTAGTTTCATACGCACAAAGTCCTATAAGACACGAACTTAACACAATCACTGCGGATACCGCCATTCCTGCCATGAGTGCACGCCCACCGAATGTTTTACTGTCAGGCTTCTTCTCTACCGCTAAATTCAGTATCGCTTCAGCCTTTCCAGCACGGTTCTCAGCACTACACGTATAACTTCCAGTATCTTGAATATCAGCCGACTTTATAGTCAAATTACTAGTTTGCCCCTCACTACGCAATATAAAAGCTCTACCAGAATTGGCGTTATTCGAAGACGTATTAGATAGTAAGCGTCCCGCCCGCACCCACCGCACTCTTGGCGCAGGAACTCCTGTAACTTTACAGACCAATGTCACTTCGTCTCCCTCTATGCCTTTTAAATTATTAGAAGAGGTGCTTACTTCAGGTTGACATGCGAAATCTTCCAAATCTAATTTATCCCAAGAGTGAGACATTAACCGCGGAGGCAATGCACAATCGGGTACAACAGTAGCAGGCACATTTTTTCTGATCATCCAATCACGAAGTGGCCTCAAAGCGCAAGTGCACTCCCACGGGTTATTTGCAAGTTCTAATCCTTTAAGTGATCGCAACGGCGCCAAAACTGCAACGTGGACGATTTGTAGTCTGTTTTTACTAAGCTCCAAATATTCCAGGGAAGATTCCAATCCTGTGAAGCCTCGTGGCTCTATTTCAGCAATTTTACAAGCGCTCAAACTGAGCCTTACCAAGTGCGGTAGCGATACAAATGCTTCGTCTTCTATTTTTGTTATAGGGTTACCACCTAGTTTTAATTCGCGGAGCTCCGGGATCGAGTCAAATGTGTGCGACGGTATAGCATCAATGCGGTTGCGAGATAAGTCGAGCTCGACCAGATTGACGAGAGCGCGAAATGCGAATTGTCGTATGGTTCTCACGCTGCATGCGGGCAAGTATAGTCGTTGTAGGTTAAGAAGGCCGGCAGCTGCAAACGCATCGTCCCGCAGGGCTGGCAGACGGTTTTCTGATAGGTCAAGCAGTTGCGTGGTGGGGTCGAGGCGCGGCGGGACGGCAGTGAGTCCTGCTCGTGCGCACAGTGCAGACTCCTTGCCACTGCGCCACTTGCACTCGCAATGATGCGGGCAGTCGGCGGTGGCGGCCGCCGCCAGCGAGAGCATCAGCAAAACCCACATGCCCTGCGAGAACTCAACCCGCACCGCACCGTTCGTCTTCACCTTCCAGCGTCATGCCCTGATTTGTCTTCTTCCTGCGAAACAAAAAAATGTATTATAATACTGTTCCATTCACTTACTATATTAGAATGAACTTTATTCGTCGCAGAAGAGTTTTGACGACTAGACTCAATAAAAATTGTAAATAGCACATTGAGTGTAACGTAGTTAGGTAAACTAAATAAAACACTGAACAATAAATAAAGTTACTTGGATCATTATCGGCTTTTATTAATATCAAGCTGGATATAAACCTACTTCTGTTTGCGGCATTGAGTCCGACCTTTTGCTACCTGCGTTCTATTTTCTGTTGATTTTTTATTCAAGTTGGTACTTATGTAGGGCAAATATTTTATTAGCAAAGTGATTGTGAGTTAAATTTTATAAAAGCTTTTAGTACAGGCACTATTTATTGTTTGTCGACACTGATAAGACACGACCAAAGAATAGTGTTTTATTATTTTGTTGTCGTTTCGTGTTGTAAGTTGTGGAAATAAAATCAGAACTCTGTATAGTTTGAGCTAAGTGAAACTACATTTTACGTAAGTTGGGATGTCGCAAATCAGTTCCAACAGGACAATATTCCTTTGGTAAAGTACAAGCGTGAAGCACTTATGTAATAGTTTCAGAAACATTAAATTTAACGCTACCTTGCCACAATTCTGTACAGCTTAGCTTTCGTGCCAAGTATTAGTTTGCAGCTTTGCGGCTGCTTTGCAAATACAAATAGCTGTACGAGCACCTAAAACACCAAATCCATTGTTACACTTTACGGGGACCCAGTAAATCGAACGGGCGTCCGCAACTTGGTTTTATGAAATACTAAAATTTAGTTAGCATCAGGTGGTGCCGCGGAAAATGAACTGGCACGTTTTGTAATTTATTCTACAAACAACTCCTTTGTAATAGATGTTCCAAGAGAATTTAGAATACCGAGAGTGGCGATGGACGCAACGAGCGTTCATAAAATATGAAGTGGCTCTCTATAAGCGTAAATACGTAAGAAAATTATAACTTCAAAGATGAACATGTTTATGGCGAAGGAAAGTCTTTGTCCGAAGAGGTTTGGTGGAACTCTACTGAATAAAGCGTGTGAAAATACTTATCACCCGATGATTATTCTCTGTGTACGTTATCACCACTTATTACATGACAATATATTTCTGGATTATCTACCAGAAACTAAAATAGATCTTAGAATTATTATTATCTTGAGTAAATAGTTAGTGAAAATGTGGGTTAAAATTTAATCAATTAGAATTCGCAAGCTCAATTAATGCGCGCGTCGAAACAATTACTACACAATATTAAGTTATATAAGCCTATTCAGGATTTACATAAGTTGTGTTGTACATGATATATCAAGTCTGCTATCCAATGCGAAACCGGATGGTAGTTTTAGTGTTGACAAACACAATGCAACTAAAAATTTCGCAAAGAAACGCGACAGTATTTCTTTGTGATCTTTTGTGATCGTGTTTGGTTGGTAAATACATAGTTTTGACTAAAATAATAATTTAAAACCCTGCATACCATAGCGCCTTAAAAAATAAAACAGTGTACACTATAAAAAAAAACCTATCTATTCACCACCCAAATTTACGATAGGAAAAAATTACAAAAATAAAGTTTAATTTTACATTTTTAAATTGCATTGTGTCTGAAGTCACTAAAATTACTACGCAGCTCCGTTTTCGATAGCAGTCTTGATATGCAAAGATTATGAAAAGATGTTTCCAACCCGGCTATATATGATTTTCTAACAATTTTCTTCTTACCCTTGTTTGCTTTAACAAAAAACCTTCTTTATGGCTCTTTAAAGCAAGTAAGTAAGAACAGTAAAAATTGCAATTTTGAAATTATAAATATTTTCTTTACATAAAAAATTCAAATATTTTTCTTGTGTGATATTACTTCACACTTAGGCTTCGAATACAAACAGTCTGTGTCAATAGTCGTATCATCAATAGCATCGTCTAAGTAAAATAATTTATATGAAAAAAATTGCCTTCCCTCGTTTGATAGGAGCGATATATGCATTTCAACATATTTTAGTAGAATCTACAGATTCTAACATGTAAAAAACTTTTAATTTTCAATATGTTTAATACAAGCCACAAACTGTGGAATCTTTAAGTCGATACTCGCATATTTAGTACACACACAAATATTTAGGCAACATAAAACAGAGTATCATAAAATGCAATTTATGGACTACTGAATTAAATTCCAATACAACGGGTATTTGATTCTCTCCGCAACAATTTAGTATAATATATGTGACGTCAAGATTGACGAAAACCACACCGTTAAGTCATGAAGATGATAAAGGTCGGTGATAATCATTGACCAACAGGTGAACCATTCGCCCATTTCTTGGATGCATACACTAAAAATTCACGACAATTAATTGCGAAAAGAGCATGCCGTTCACCTGATGATAAGCGATACGACCGCTCATCAACAGTGCCAAAACCAAACACCTTGAATTACAAAGCAATGCTTGGCATTCCACTGCGCTCGCCATCCGAAAACATAATATATTAGGTCTCCATATGTCCAGTAGTTACTCTAGCTACAATTTCTTTCATACCGAAACACAATAGTGCATTTACACTGCCTTTTGGCGAGGAGAATAACCATTGCGGTGGTACCTACCCAGGCGGCCACTCACATATGAGAGACCTACCACCACTGTGTTTTTAAACTAAACTGCCACGTTTATAACAAATTTTAAAACAAATAACGTTTGTAGTACTACACAAATCTCAATTCTTTGTGTATCCGGGATCTCGAAACACAACATTTATGTATACATAGCTGTATCCTTGGATTTAAACTTTGGCCGCAACACTCGACAGAGCAATTTCTTATTTAGTGCGCCTGTTTCAGCAAAGAAAATGAAGATAAGCTTTAACATTATTTCTTTTATATTGGCAAATACTTTTAGTGGTATTAATGTAGGTAGTAAATAAAGCGTTATAAGCAAATATATGCCGTTAGTATTTTAAATGTATATGATTCAGATTGTGTTCATACCTGTTATTCACTGAATATACATAAATAGAACAGAAATAAAACTATTCCACTTTCTACTGACATTATATATGATTATAAAATCGAAAGTTTGTCAGTCTGTTACTTCTTAACGCTCAAACAGCTGGACTAATTTCGGTAAATATAGGTGTTGAGATAGCTGAATTGAATTAACACATAAGCTACATTTTATCTCGAAAAATGTAGTGTTTCAATCGAGTATAAGGTGGATAAAATAACCCAAATGAGTACAAGATTGCATGACTCATGGGCCAAAAAAGTGGCAGCTCAGATAGAGATACAACGAGGCGGGAAAAGAAAGTCTATAATTCGGATGGAACAGATACGTCGAGTTGAGTAAAATAGTTAGTACAAAAAATAAAATGTTTCTGATGCAGACTGGACTCAAAAAAAACTGCAGCCGGGTGGAGCCGGGCCCGGCCGCTAGTTTATAATATGTAGAGTCTTGTCGCTTAAGCTATAGTACAAAGGGGTCGGGTCGACTAACACGGTACCACTGTCTCGCAATAAATCGACCTGAAGTAACAACTTTACTGCTACGTTTTCCTTGAGGAATGACAATGCTGTAGACCTTAAAAGTGATAGTAACCATATGGTTTACGTATATAGTATATATATATCTCTGCCCGAGTAACGACAATAGGTCATAAAGACGTTTTGAGTTCGACCCGTTTATATCCGGCTTTAACAGACGATGAATATTCTCGACTACAGTTCTCTGAACTTGCCATAAGCCGCATTGTAGTGACTTTGTCAAGCCAAATTAAAAAAAGAAATATTGGCGATGAATTTAAAGTGAAAAATAGCGAAACAATCTTGGTACCTTCCTTTCAAAAGCCTTCTTTGTCTGTCTCCACGGCAAATCTTTATAACGAATCGACTTAATTTCGTATACAAAAGCACTCAGAATTCTTTATTTATTGACTAAAGTTCCGGCTGAATACATCGCGAGGTTAAATGTCCCAATTATTTACGAGCTCGCTTTAGCGCTCCACGATTTTCCAAGTGTAGCGCCTCTTTCAGTGCAACCCTTGTATTAAGTTGCGTTTACGTTGTTCCGTTTATACAAATGTATTGTATTTATGTTCTAACTGAAGTAATTGAGTTGTTTACCAAACTGCATTTACTCACGCTTGTGCGCCCAAAGGGATAGACAGAGGTGCCAATGCCAATGTATGCCAGTAATGACATACAAATTTCACGGAGCCTATTTTCGTCCCAAAATGTGATAGGACAGACGTCTATCGAGACGCCGCCGGCCATAAATCCCGGCCGCCTCTTGGAGATATCTCAAGACGCAAAACTCATACTCTTAATATTTAGAGTAGTTTTTGAAGAACTAGAAAATTGAAATTTAGTATACAAAGTTGATGTGACCTATGGGCATAAAATTACACTACGTATACTATACGTCCTTGGTATTTATTCGATACGGCAAAAAAAATAATAATACCAAAACTGAGATTTTGTTTGTTTCAAACAAACTAAATAGCTTACAAATAAGAGTAAAACGTAACCACCCTGTGTAAGTACATTTCACTGACCTGTAGATCCGAATAGATAACAAATTGGCAACGTCGCGCGCGGCGTGTGTTATTGTCGCGCCGCGCCGCCAAGGCCACGCCGCCGGCACAGCGTGGCTTTGGTCACCACGCGTAGTTAGGTACTTTTGAAGTACGTGCACAGCATACTTTACTTAGGTGCACTAGATTTTTAAATTTTGGAATGTCCTCCATTTACATGAACGTACAAGTTATAGCGACGGACAATATTATTATTGTTTAAATTGTTATTAAGTCAGTGTTCGAAACTAGCCACTTTAGTTTTTCAAATGCTTAATAACCCTATTTCTAGCTCTTTAATAAGCCCCGCAAAAAGAAATCCAAGAGATTAGGTCCGGAGATCGCGGTGGCCACCGTACAGGTCCTAATCGACCGATTCATTGTTGGCTAGCAGTCAATAACACAGAAACACTAACACTAAATAATAATTATCCGAAGTTACGTGTCCTGTCACAATAAAAAAAAAAAAATGTCTTAAACTTATTTACGAGTAGTGACAATAACAAGACAAAATTAAAATTATCGGCGCGAGATCGGCAAGATCAAAGCGGCGCGGCGCGGCGGCGCGGGAGCTTCCGTGTTGCTACATGCGTTCTGAAAGGATACCGGCGGCAGACTAAAAATTATTTTTTAGAGGTCAATTATTGCGTACGTGTCACACACACACATACTGACCTATTTCTATTTCTTTTACGCACAGGATGTTTTGCTATGTCGCTCTCGTAATGAAAGTGTAAGTGTGTGTGTATTTATTGCTTTCTTATTTGCATCGCCAACTTTTAAAGTAATTTAGTTGTACTTATTTATGTGACTTGTGTCAGAGCGGCAACAGCGCATAGATTTTAGTAAGATTTGTCGTTTTAAGGTGAATGACCTATGCGTTGGACGTAATCAGCTGTTAGAAAAGCCACAGCGTGTTCAAAGAGGGCAAAAACTTAAAAAATCATTTATGACTAAACTATTGTTCCTATTTCATTGATTTTTAGTACAGACCTTGAAAATGGTGCCTAGTATATGTAGTTTAAAGAAAAGTCGCTCGGTTGTATCAATGTTGTATAGGCACATTTTTTTATATGCAAGCACAAATTAAGATATCTATATTTGTAACTCCGGCCGTCCACAAATTACATGCAGGTTTGTAAAATTTCTTATCACGTCCACAAGACACGTCCAAAAGTTATGAAACACCAGAATTTGTTTTGTACGTAATTATTAAAGTGCGCTATGAAGAAAGGAAATGCTGGCATGCAAGAAAAATAGCTCGTATTTAAGAACTAGGTCATCTTATAAAAAGAAACGAAATCTTACTGAAACATTCCAAGTAAATTAGGTTGCCACGAATCACAAAGCCGTAACGTTTTCACGGGTAAAAGTTATCAGATCTTATGAAGGCCACAGCACGTAACACTACGAACCCTGTTTAAAAATGATGGAAAATACAATAAAATATTGAAAACCCGATATTTTATTATTAACTATATTACGTCTACATCTATACAACGACTTCGAGACAACCAAATCATATTCGACATGAAATTCAAGAAAAGGAATTCTAGCAGATATAGGATATGTAGCGATATAGGAGTTCTAACCTACTCACTTCCAGTACCTCCTTTTCGACGCAATAATAGTATTTTCTGACGGCAGTGCTAAAGAGCCTTTTGAACGGAGTGGACTATTTTGCCTTTTTATTGGACCGTCATAACGGGGACGACTGGCAAGATTTACCGACTACACAGCAATTACCTACCGTCAGACGCAGAATAAACGTTCTGCCGCCATTATAAAAAGTACATCACAGTATCGAGGAAACGTTTATATATAACTAGCGGCCCAACCCGGCTTCGCCCGAGTGCATATATTGTTTGTGTCCAGTCCACATCACACATTTAAGGAGTAAGTTTTATTTCACGTAACAACAAATATTGTATTTTCGGAAATATTGTAAGTTTTGTTAATGTACACGTCTACCAACTGAGTATTTTTATCACCCAACATTCATAAATACATAATCAGCTGAAACTCGATACAAGTAATGTTTGCATTGTCTATATTGCAGTAGTCTTAAAGTAATATTTAATATTTTATAATACAATAATTAAATTTTATCAAATGTTCTTTGGGCTTCCTGTTAAATGAGGGCGAAGAATGCATTGCAAAGGCGAGCGGTTTAAGCCGTACAATTTATTTTGTATGGTTGTATAAAAATACTGAGAATTAACTTACTTATTCACTAACATTTCAACGACTGTTTCATTAAGCGAATAAACAGCTTCTCGTTTAGCATTGAGCAGGACGACACAATCGTGTCAAGTAGCGAATAGTAATAGTGCTTCACTAGTCGAAACTGTCTAGACGGCTCCATTTGCAATAAAATGCACATTAGTCATTTTTCTGAGAGAATGCATACGAAATAATAATTATATTTACATAACGATACACTATTAGTCCCGCCTACAAGGTGGACGGATGATCTGACTAAGGTCGCAGGAAGTCGCTGGATGCAGGCCGCTTCCAACAGGTCATTGTGGAGATCATTGGGGGAGGCCTATGTTCAGCAGTGGACTTCCTGTGGCTGATATGATGATGATGATGACACTATTAGTTCGAAGTGTTTACTTTAATCGTGAAAGAAAACTTTGCGAGGAAATCTGCATAACATAGTCACTTGCAAAAACCGACGATCCAACTCACTACCCTAGAGAATTCTTGTGATTAGCAACGTCAACGCTTAGAGCCTATTGCAGTACAATCGAAGTGCGTGTTGAATTAGTTGGTATTGGTAATTAACAGCTAACATTCCTAACTAGACTAAATAACTAATTTCCATTATTGTTCGTCAATCAACCTCAGCGCCTCATTATGGAAACATTATTCTAACGTTAATTATTTTAAATAGTGTAATCCGTGGACAAACAAGCTTCTCATAAACAGGTCATTTGCACATTTGTTTATTTGTTCAAGCTTGCCCGGACGGTTATCGGGATAATTAAACGTGGGTTTCAAATAGTACGTCATACTTATTTGTTATTATTACATGTTTGTTAACTGCTTTATTAATTTTATTGTTTTATTGATTTAAGGGCAATGTAAATGCAATACCCTTAAATCTATCCAAATGTAATTTTCAAAATTACATTTAAGTAAATATAATGGTAAGAAGAAAATAACATAATTAATTAATTAGGTAACTTTATTGGATATACGCCATATAGGAAGCGAATAGAAAATTCAATCCTTAAACGACATGTGAAAGCAATTGTGACGCTGTCCTATATAAGTGAAGGATAAACAAATAAAAAAGTGTATAACTATTTCAACGTGTTTAACAATAAGTATTTTTAAAGGCCTTGTTACTCAGATGTCTTGTAAATTCGATAAAGGCTAACAGAAGAATTACGTGAATTTTAGAAAAAACTCTCGTAGTAGAAGAAAATGTCTCAATGTCTTATTACAATTTTGCTGCTATTATCCATATATGTTGTTTCCGCAACAATGCTACCCACGTGACCACAGAGCAATGACTTTACAACATGCATGTAACCTAATTAACTACGGCCCTTCAGAACCGCATGATCGACTGAAGGAATGCAGCAGTCAGCCACTTATAAGTGTTAGTCTTTGTGAACATCATTTTGGGAGGGAATGTATATGGATAGCCTGGACTAGAAAACTGACATAAACTAACTGATTTGTCTAAAATTTGGTGAATGAGATTTATCAAGGCCTAACACTTATTATATTTTACTGTTGAATGACCCTTTTTTATCGGCCGTCGAAACGATCTCCAATTATACTGGTGGTAGGTTTCTCATATGTGAGAGGCCGCCTGGGTGGGTACCACCACAATGTCTATTTCTCCTGCCAAACAGCAGTGTCTATGCACTGTTGTGTTTCGATTTTAAGGGCAGTATAGCTAGAGTGACCACTGGACATATTACGACTTGACATCTTATGTCTCAGGATGGTGAGTGCTGTTGAATACTAAACATTGCTTTGTAATTCATGATGTTTAGTTTTGCTACTGTTCATGAGCGGTCAGATCACTTACCATCATGCGAATGACATGCTCAACTCGCCATTCATTGATATTAAAATTATTGCGTCGGTTTATAACCACTTATAATTAAATTCACTATCAAAGGTAATATGATATTTTAAAAGTGAACAGTGAATAAGACAAGTAAACTTATTAAGGCTTTCTCGAACATCGCAGACGTCTTGACGACCTACTAACCGACTTGGTAAATATTATTATCACTAGCTCTTTGTTTTTTTTCATCGCTCCTTAATTTTTCCACTTACAGTATAGTATTTAGCTTACTTTTATGAATTAAAGAATCGGCATCACAATTTAATCCCGTTTATTTTATTGTTTAGTCTTATAAGTTTAAAGGTCTAATTTATTACCAAAGCACAAATAAAGCATTAGTTGTTGAATACCTTAATAACATTATATTTATTCTTGTTTAGTAACATTCTACACAATATAACAGAAAGCTTCTAAAATTAGTATTCGCCCTTCAAATTCGCTTTAAGCTCAGCCTGTGTGTGACACAATTTCCCAAAATTACCACAAGGAGTAAATTATCTTTGGGTGGTGTTACGTGAACTTAGAAGCAAAATAGTGTTGCTAACCAACATACGGAGAGGCCACAAAGAGCATACAGATTACAAGCTGTGGGCCCTGCGTCTCTCGGCTACACAATTTTATCGGTTCTCTCAGGGGAACTTTTCATTTTTCAAGATAAAACCATCTGTTTCACCCCGCGTTACAAACTATACTTACGCGCGTACCCAACACGTGAAAAATTTTGATAAAATCGGTTGTAGCTTTACAATGTGCAAAACAATCCAACTTTTCGAATTTTTATACGCGTATTTTAAATAAAATCTTGCTTTTCTTTCATATTATTCTTGGTTGAAATTGCTGTAATGCTTATTTAAAAATGTGTTTTCACGCAAAACGACAGCTACAATGTTGATGTTCAACGATACGAATTTATTCAAAAAGTGAAACGTGATGAAAATATAGGCAGATTGGCATAATAATATCAAATAGCACGACATCATTATGCGTCGCCGGTCGATAATTAATCTATCGAGACGGCATTTTATTATCAGGTACTTACCTATAGTCTAATTCAAGCATGACTATTACCGTTAGTCAATTTTTTTCCGTTTTGCTACTTCAAGGTTGTATAAGAATCAGGTTTTAACAAAATAAAAAATATAACTGTACACGTTACATAATAACAACTGAAGACTAGACAGTAGGCCCTGATTTAATACAGGCTGAAACTTTGAGGTCAGAAATGCGAAAGACATCAACGTGGCGACCCTCATAAATACCCCAAATGTATGAGAGTCTGTTTACGAACAATCATTTGTTAAGAGTCGAGTTATATTTTTTAGCAGAAAATGTACTAAATGTTTAAGATGTGAAGATTTTCTACGAAAACGTATCTAGAAAAGAAAGCAAAGTGAAAGCTTCTCAGTTCTCGGATTCCTTAATGAATACGTTTTTCATAATATGAGACATTTTATTATGCTTTCAACTTTTTAGAATCGTATTACTACTTCAGAGAATATTTGGAGGCATTCAGTCATAACTCTTTGTAAATCATAATTGAAAATAATTTTTCAAGAATGTTAAAATTGGTTCAAAAACATACATGTATGCTTGCGCCTCCGTTCCCGAAAGCGTGGGCAGAGTCCCGAAAGCGTGGCCGCCCACATTATGATGAGCTTATTTTCGTCGCTCTTGCAATCTCATTCATTACAATCTCAGGCAACTCATGAAGGTTTTGAAACCGACAAGCTGATACAAAGTGAATTTAATTACCAAAATGTTGAAACCACGACCTTATGGTTTCAAGCCAATAGATTACGAATTTTGTTATTTTATACGTATAAAACACCATACAGTGATCGGATTAATAAAAATCAAATATTCATGGCCATAGCCATGATCATACCCCTAACAATATATTTTATGCAAGTCAGAAAGATGTATGAATATAAAAAACACGAGTAAGTCAAAGACACATATTTTTTGGACGCTACTTTACAATTTCATTTCCATATAATGAATGTAGGTATCATTAAAAGAGGATAATGTATAAAACGTGGGACATCTCCAGGTCAAATAAAAGACGATTTGCAAAGCGGCGGGGCATCGAGGCTGAAATACACAAGCCGAAAATCGGGCTTAGTTAGAATCATGTCATCAGTCGTTCTGAGTGCACTATTTGATTCAGATGAAATGCTCGGATGACTTTAGTTCATTAGCGACGCTTTTATCTTTTAGACAACATTTAATGAGAATAGCACGGCCATTGGAAAGCTGCTTTTGCTAAAAATTTCTGACACCCAAACCGACGACACTATTTTCTGTCATTCAGACCGCATTTTGTCGGTAGCTCGGATTGCCAATGTTCAGTTGTGAATTTATTGTAGCTGAAAAATAACAGAAAAAATAACAATTGTGTTAATATCTATGCAGAGATCCGATAAGTAGTCCCATAAACACGTTACGTTTGTATTCTGTCTATGAACTAAATTATCCATCTATATTTTCCAATAAAATATTGTAAGATAAATCTTTATTAGCAGGATAATGCCTGCTATATCAGATATATTTCTATGAAGCGGGCTTACACAGATTGATCCATCAAGGAGCGTAACAATACATGGAATATTCAGGGAGCGTACAATATGCAGTACGTAAATGCAAAGACACTATCGAATAGTAAATTCAGGACACACCTCCGTGAATAGGGTTGAATGAGCGGTTAGCAATACCCATGTTCCAGTGGCTTTGTGGCACATGTGCGTGTCCGCAAATGGCACTTGTTGTTTATACGTGTCGACACGCGTCAGCTTTCATACTTTTATCGATATGTCTTTTCTTTCTAAATTTATCGATACTTTTACACGATTATTAACAGACTTTTGTCGATATTAGTTTTCGGAGAATGCTCCACCAAAACATGCTATCGAGTATTGATTCGTATTAGTAGATAATTTGTTCATTCTATAGGATTGGAACTTTAGTTGTTAGGTGTCTAAATATTTTATGAATTATATTTTAATATCCTTTGCGCTGAAGAAAAGGATGTTCATCTAATAATATGAATCTCCTCGTAATAATGTGGTGCCACACAAGCCTTTGAAATACGCATTACGGTGTGAAGCAATATGATAAACAAATTTCAATATTAGTGTGTATTTTTAGAATATAGTGGAAAAAAAAAACAAATGTCAGATTCTAGTATACTTATTGTCGTACTCTTATTCACTTACGTTCTACATCAATGCAGAGACTGCTGTTTTTGGTATTAAACGCACTACACACTAAAGCCGCAGTCACAGCCCGGCGGCCTATAAGAAAAGGATCATGTCGGCGACAAGCGCCCTCACGTGTTGACTGCCAACATGTAGGCGGCATGACTATGCTCAGTTGCCCGGCGACGCTAAACAACGTCATAAAATTGTTCATGTCATGTCCCGTCGGCGAAATATCGCAAAGTTTTTCGACTTCCGAAGCCGCGGACTAGCCCCCCAACAAAAATGCTGTCGACATGTGCCAGCGGGTCGGTGGCTTCGGTGGGTAGTGCGCTTTAGCCCTTCAAGTATTATACATTTATATATTTGTATTTGTTTATTGATATATTTATTTTATGTATTTTGTTTTATTATATAATCAAACTTTAAAGTAGCAAAACAACAGAACTTATCGCCTTAACACTTAACATGTTGGTTTTCTATAGTATGACATTACAAAAGTGCTGTTGCAGCACCCTATTTAGAAAACCTTACATTTCTCATAATATGTATTCAATTTTACATAATAATGTTATTAAAATCAGATCATATTCATAAAAAATATCTTTTCTTTTATTAATACGACTCGTGAAAAGCGAACTACATTAATAAAACTGGCTAGAAGCTAAAACGTAACCCAAAATTATGCCGAAACTCTTCTGAATCGCTAAGTGCACAGGCAAGTGATAGAGCCGGTAAGAGGTAAAACGTTAGTAAATGCATTTTAACATGTGTAGCTATGTGGGTAAAAGCATAATAAATTTTTAGTAAATCACCAGCTTTTCCTTACAGTAGAAAAGACCGTTCTTTTTCGTTTTTAACACACATAGAACCGTTAAATGAATGCTCATATTTTTTATGATTGTTTTATTTGCAAAGTTATAAAAAGTTAAATGAAAATCACAAAATATTACATCAAAGATCCTGCTCGATTTTAATGGGCAACATTTTCAAGAGATACAGCAACGTATAGCAAACTGATGATAATTATCGAAATATAATTAAAAAACCCAAAACAAATTAAACCGTCATTTGTAAAATGTTTAAAACTCATTACCGATCTAGTGAGTGAAAGTGCTTTTTGTATGCAATGGCCGTCCATTACGTACCGATCGTTCGAAAAGTGGAATGTGTGGAATGATCGATTACACCAATTTACCAACCCACCTCAAATTCTCACTGTCCTTAGCTCGCCGGCGTTCAGGCGAATCTGCAACCAAAAATAAGAGTATTAAACCCTATTTTAGTGTGAACGCCAAGTTGAGAGTTTTCAAGTTTTATTGTACAATTAAATGGGTCATAAATATGCAATATTGTATGAACCAACACGAACCTCATTATGCACACTTTTTCTTCCTTTGCTAAGGTTCAGTATCGTAAGACTTTGCCGCTTCGTTTCTTTACCATCAACATGAGTAGATTTGAATTGCGAAACCCTGGCTTTAATTCATACCAGTCTTTGCAATTTATGGAAGTTTTTCTGTTCCGTAATCGTGATTTCCTCGGGACTATATATTTTATTAACCATAAGATATGCACATTTGAAATTCATACTTTAAATAATAATAAATACACCAAAAAGTCATATACGAAGTCTAGACCCCACACAAAGATCGAGTCTCAGGTCGAGTCAGTCGAGGTCTCACAAACACCCAGACCCAAAACAAATAGCTGTGGTTCAAACAAATATTTATTTCTATGCGGGGATCGAGCACACGGCCTCTCGTTTCACAGCCGGCGTCTAACCAACTGCGCCACGGAAGCTGTCAAAAATACGTCAACATTTTGTATTTGCATGGACCATTGACCACCCGGTTGATTGACTCGCTGGGTTGTTTGTTAAAACAGTAATAAATAAATGTACATAAATAAAGGGTCTTATTAACTATCTAAAATAAAACTTGCTAAAATAATTATTTTAAGGATGGCCTTAGGATGGCCTCGTGGACCTCTGGAGATGCTTCCAAGGACCAGCAGTGAAAACAGTAGTTAAAAAGCACTGATTTCAAAATTAAGTGTGTATAAAAATAGTTTTTATACAAACGAAAAATTACCCGTCCCATAGCTTTAGAAACATATTTTTTAATACAACATTTTTATTCAACATTCATTTCTTAGGGATACTATTGAGTATGGTAGAGCCACGCTATTCGTTCTATCGGTGAGTAAGATGCCGGATGCAAAAGATATCTTTCCTCTTCCCATCCTTCCTTTTACTTCCCGCTTCCCTCTCGATTTGATGGTCCGGCAACACATCTATGATCTAAACGTTGTAAATGTTTTTGAACGGTAATGATTATTTACCACGAGGGATCAAAATCTTAATTTATAATTATTATCCGAGAAGATAAATCGAAATCGTTTCTATCCAACTAAACTAACAGGTACCGTTTGACGTTTCATATTTTTCAACTTTGTACAGGTGTAACTTACACAATTTCAATAACATTTCGCCTAAAACCATGGAATTGTGGCTTTACGGCAAGCGAAATTAAAATTGTGTGAGTTACGCTTGTCTAAATATGTTTAAAATTGAAAAATATGAAACGTCAAACGGTACCTGTTAGTTTAGTTGGATAGTAATGCATATTTTCACGCATCCAAGGCCTTTCGTTTAATAGATAGGGGAACCATAAAGTGTAGGAATTCATACAGGCATTTATTTAATACTAGCCCAGCAAAGTGAATACATTGTGTCCTATGGTAGGAGTACTGTCAATATAGAGTTTCGAATGGCGAGCGACGATAATCTTTCATGAGCTACCACACGTATTTCAGCCCTCTCAACAAATCAGATATATGTTCGAAAGTTACATAGGCGGAAATGAAATACACTCGCACATTATAACAACCATTTTGCATGGTGGTCGCTCTCTATAGGGACAAATATTCTGGCACATTTTTTTATTGGTATGAATGGCGAGAAAAGCATGCCATTTGCCTGATGTTAAGCGATACGACCGCTCATGGACAGCAGCATTGCTTGGCATTCCACTACGCTCGCCATTCTGAGACATAAGGTGTTAAGTCTCAATATGTTCAGTAGTAACTCAGGCTACAATGTCCTTCAAACCGAAACATAATAGTGCGTTTACACAACTATTTGGCGGGAGAAATAGACATTGCGGTGGTACATAACCAGGTGGCCTCTCAGCTATGAGAGCAACATCAATGTTTAATTATAATACATAGCCTTTTTGTGTCTTTACAACAAAACAATTTTAAATCGTTAAGCGGTCGTTTATACTGAATTCTGATTATCATGAAAAACACCAAATGTTTATAAAATATTCGTGCAGGTTTTAAGAGACCGCTGTACATTTTTGTATTTAATGCAGAATAAATTTGTTTCCAACCAAAACGAAATATCCAGTGGTACAACGGTTTTATGTGTTTTTTAAACTCGTTGGACATAAAAGTATAAACTGAACAGTCAGACAGTAAAAACACGGTTTTATTATTATTTTTCATAAAAATTTACCTTAGGTTACCGACAACGGTTAGAATTTTACGAAATGTTTGTGGAATTTTATAGTCGTCAACCTAGTTTTAAAATGACTAGAATACTGACTGAATGTTCGCGGTTTCATTAATAACTTAACAGGAATAGTATATTACTGTAATATCGAGTCAAAATTCTGAGAAATGCCGCTTATTTTCAATGTTAATCCGACTAAGGCGAATGTAATTGTAATATTAAAGTGATCGTTCATTACTGTCTAGCTTCATTGTTCTACTACGTGACTTAAGCCTCCGTCCCTCACCATATTAAGGCTATTGTGAAGCTTTACCTTCACTTTCTATTTTACAACTACTTTGATGAATTAATTAATAATTAATTTAAAGTTAATGATAATTAATTGTGGTAAACCTGTTCTTGAGTGGAGAGCACGTCTTGGCAACGCTGGATGCGACAAGCCGAAGGCAGAGTGAAATGGCGCAATTTGGACGAGGCATTAGTCCAGCAGAGGATAAAAATATAGGATAAAATATATATATAAATATATGATGATGATTGATGAATTTGTTTCCCAAAAAAGTTACACACATATACCAATCATTGACGTATTACTTATAATCAATAATGTCAAATCGGGAGGGAAGCGGAAAAAAGGATGGGACGAGGAAAGGGGTATTGGGCACCCCGCAATCTCACTCGCTAAACTACAACAACAAAGCTGTCGTTTTACGTCGATCTCAGGAGTGACAGCGGTACCTCCCCGGAAGTCTGCCCATTCATGCTAAGTTAGTTATAACTGACAACATCCAAGCTCCACTTTAATGATAATAAAGACGTGAACACTTTAGTCTGAACTCTGTCAATAAAGTATATCCCTAGGCTACACACCATACTACCTAAAATTTCGATTTTCAATGTTCATATAAAACGATACGAATAAAACATTTTATGATATGAACAAAAAAAATTGCAACGTAACGAAAAATCCGATTTTCTCAGAAATGTTTCAAGAAATTTTTGCAAAAATTCCAAAACAGAAAATTCTATTATTGAACTTTATTCGAGCTTATAAATAGTAAAATAGATTGTATTGGTTTATCATAAATTTGCTAATAACATACTTTTTAATACTGTTAAGTCCAAATTCAGGGTAGGGATCAATAGCTGTCATTTGATATAGTCTAAAATCATATTTACTTATAAATAAAAACAATATTCAAGTTATTCATAAAACAAAACGATTTAATCTCTATTTCCCCTTAAGTTTCAATACTCCCTCTTTTTCAATATTTTACATTTCGTACGAATTTCAAAAGGGAAAAATATCAGATTTAAATTTTTCATATTTTCGGAATTTTTTCATGATCCAACAGTAGTCTCAAAGGTTTTTAAAAAAATATTACATGTTTCGATTCCTATATATGAATTTGCGAACGGTAAAATCAACAAAATATATCTCGATTTCTAGAAATGGAAATACGTGTATGTATAACCCCGACCATTTTCGTATTTTGTTTATATGTTCATGTATTTTTAAAAAATGTCACGGTCGACAAAATATAACTTCAAGTGAAGTCGCAATTTTTATCTAACTTTTGTACTGTTACAAATTACGCAAGCGTTATTAATACGCTGCTTGTTATTTTCTATAACGTACTTTTTTTTTTCTTCTATTTCCAAATCGAGCGTCATTAAATAAAATATTTAAATATAAGAAGCGAGCGGGCAAGTGATATCCTATCCGCTGACGGTACGCTAAAGGCCGCATCAATACGACCGCCCTTCTAGTTAAATTAGACCTGGTCCACTTTACAAACGAGATGTTTTAATAATAAATACGCATACACATAAATACACCCAAACAGTCACATATAATATAGTCCTGACCCCACACTAAGATCGGGTGTCATGGGTATTAGGAATTACGATAGGCTTTTCGGTCCCACAAACATCAAGATCTGAAACAAATGCTTGTGGTTCACAGAAACAATTGTCTTGTGCGGGGTTCGAACCCGCGGCCTGTCGTTTCACAGTAGTGTTACACGCGAGTCAAGTCGTACATGCAACTTTCATTGCGCCTATAGCGTAGTTGTTTGCGGTGCTTCGCGTGTTTTATCTAGAAAGCAAAATATGATGAACGAAATAGTATTTTGGCAGATGAGAAGCAAAGTTCGGTATGAAAATTATCGTACTTATTACATTTGGTTGGCTATTTAATCTGAGCTTTAATTAATTGCCATTATTTAAATCGTTTTAAGACGTTCGTTCGTTGGAATCCGCTGTTTTCAACTAACATGCTTGAACTATATATAATATTGAGAATTTTTGTCTCTAAGCTTGCCTTCTGGCTTTCACCAAGTAATATTATAGGCGAGAAACAAAACACATACACACACAATACGACAGCGAGGAACAAAACCACACACAATATGCAAATAGACTTTTAAATGCAACAATAGAATATCTTAGTAAGGACAAATGTGATGATAGCGGCGATGAAATGAATACGTGTCATCGTCTATCATAGCCGATAGTGTGGACGCATCACAGCTAGCGTCTTAACCAACCGCACCACAGAAACTGTCATAATACAGCGATTGACAGCTCAAACTGTTCTTCTATGCAAACGAGAGACTTGAAGTTTGGCTTGAAATTAATCGGTGTAGATACTAAAGTAATAATAAAGTAAGAAAGATTACCTAGTATTTTTTTTTGCACTGGATGGTGATACGAGTTTGCCGTTCGCTTGATGGTAAGCGATACGAGTGCTCATGAAGAGTAGAAGAACCAAACAACTCCATGAATTACAAAGCAATGCTTGGCATTCCACTGCGCTCGCTATCCCGAGACATAAGATATCTTCATATGTCCAGTCTCAATATGTCCAGTAGTTACTCTGGCTAGAATATCCTTCAAACCAAAACGCAACAGTGGATTTATACTGCTGTACCAAGGCGGCCTCTAACATATGAAAGACCTATCACCAGTAAGTTTTTTTTAAATACCCATATACAAATGCCTACTGCCTGCCTGCCTGATGTACCTTGATATTAATTGATGAATATAAATGATCTAGGTCCAAAACGCGACATACTTGCGTATGTCCTCGAATATTCTGCGTTGGAGATCTATGGAATAAATAAATAAATAAATGTGCGTCTCACATTTGGAATCCCCATTATAATGTATACATTGAGACGTTACGAGTAAATTACATACTTTGAAAGACTGGAAAGTGGAACGTATCTAAAGGAAATTCTTCAGGTGCATTCAATATCTTTCTGTGTTATTGTCCTACATGTAAACATCGATGTAGAAAATGTAACATCCCTGTTCTCTATTAATGCAGAAAAGTAAAAAGCAAACAACGACATTGATTCATTGTCATAAAGATAACATTCATTGGTTTTATGATACGGTTTCCTAACTGAACAAAATATCTGATGATCGTTACTTACAATTGATTTATGCAATCATTTAATTATTATTGTAGTTAGTGTACAATAAAGCTTTAAATACATTAATTAATATTCCAGCAATAAATCGCTTTTACCTAATTGACACATTAGTGTTTCGTCAAACTATATTTATGTAAATGTACGCTGCTCCATATAAACTTTATTAGGCATGCAAATTATGAGAAGGTACCACAATTCAAGTTTAGTCTTTACGTCGGTATCACGTTTTAACATTCCAATACATTCAGTTAAAGAAAATCGATTTTCATTTCATTATTGTTAACAAATCACACACGCGTGCCTCGTAGACAGGTTTACTCCGATATCTTATTTGGGACAATTTGTGTACCTTCTTTATTGAAACCACGTGATTACATTCGTGTTTACGAGAAAATAAAATAGATTTGTTCCTCTCGGCATTGCGATTCCAATTGTGAAAAAATCTCCGAGATTTTAATTCAAATGACTTGAATTTCATGTAAACGGTGGATTGATTAATTACGATTGATCAATTATTACTTCGATTCTAGTCCCACAATAAGTGGTTTTCATTTGAATTTAAAATCATGTTAGGACAAATTTTCATTAGAGCTTTAATCTGATTTTGATCTTGCTTGGATGGCCCGTATACAAAGATGTATTTTAAACTTTGTAAGGAGAGCTATTTATTTAAACTAACCGACGTTTCGTAAAGTGATCGAAACGTCGGGAAGATAAAAATGTAAAAATTAAATCAATTCCGCGATAAAATCCGTAAATAATACTTTTATTTCAATGTGTAACATTCGCGTAAATCTAAGAAACCATTACTATAATTATAATTTGAAATTACAAACCTATTTGTTCACTTGTACAGCCAACGAGCGTTCTATTTATATTACCATTACCATGGTAAGTGATCACTATCGCCCATGAACATCCACAACGCTTGAATCATATATGTGTCGCTGGCTCATCAAATTGGGAAGGAAAAAAGTGGAGAGAGGAAGGGGTATCCGGCAATCTAATCTATTCAATTTGACCGCCATTCCAACATAATTATGTTTATGAATGATACCATAGCAACAAACCTCATAAATTCTGACAACAAATCGGGTTAACGGGAAAATACAGACAAAAAACTCGGTTACCCAAGTATAGGAAAATTCCAACTCGTGGCCACGCGAAAAATTTAGGTGGTATTATATTACCTCATTACATGCTGTACACCTATTGTTCTCATATTTTTGATATCTTATTATGATTTATCTCCGGTTTCGCTTTTTCTAATTTCAACTCACATAGTACACATTCACATTCAACACATTCAGGTTTGGGAACCGTAAAGAGCCGAGCCCAGAATAGTTCGATACCCAGGTCGGTCACTTCAACCTGTGTGATTTTTTGGTTTGAAATATCTCTTGTACTTACCCGGGACTGAAGTTACCACCCACACTCTATCAACTGCCGGCCGGGTAATAATGTCGCCTTAATATGAAAAATATTGCAATTTAACAATAATGAGCTTAAAACATACATAGTATCATAAAAATTAAATATCGCATTGCGGCACCGATTTTCCAATGAACAATATCGCATAAAGCGCCTTTTGCTTTTAAATCTAATCTAATCTTAAACACAACTGCCACAAGGGATTGGTCAAATTGACGTTTGGACCTTCCGATGCCGCCCAAATACATTTTGGTTTTGGCGGCGGCGAAAAGGGGATGGAATTCCAAGTTGCGGTTGAAGTCAGATATAGGCGTCCCGGAGTTAACCTTAGCCGTGCGAACGGCGTCAACAAAATGTACATTTAGATAGCCGAAAAAAATATCGTGCTAAAAATCCTCTGAATGTCGTATTAAAACTGTAATAAGGTCATACGAAGGATAGCCAAGAAAATGTCTTGGTGTTTTCTTGCCTTTCGTCCGTATAATCTCACACTACATACCGCTGTAACTCCCATAAGCCAGGATAGGCAATGGCACCAAAGATCAATACAAGACTGTGTGATATGCAATAATTCTTTTCTTATATACATCCAAAGGTTGTATGTAAGAAATCGCCTTGGGCGATAAGACCGCCAACTGTACTCTTTAATTTTATGTGTAAAATATTGTATGCTTATTGTACTTTTTTGTGTGCAGTAAAGAATAAAAATAAAATAAATAAATACCTCAATGGCAAACATGTTGCAAATATTGTAGATTAGCAGATAATGAACCAAAAAGAAAATTAAAGTATAGGTATACTTATGGGCTGCGAGAAATTCTATTAAATGGACAAATACCTACAGAAAAGGTGCGTTTTTACACCAGTGTTCAGCGACAGTGCACTGAGTAGGTAGATATATAATATACAGCTATAAAGCTATTAGATCCACTATGACACGCCATTTTTATTTCCTCTTTAATATTTTAATAAAGTTAATAAACTGTGCGGATAGCCAGTGCATATGTGAGAGTACTGATTTATCGAAATTTTGTTAATTTACGAAATATGATTTATTTGTAACGGCCTTATGGTGGGCACGTGAAAACAGAATTAGGGGCAGAGACTTAAACGCATGGATACAATATCGTCGCGGACACACTCAATTAGTTATAGAGTTACTTAATTCAATTAAAAATGATGTAGTTTAAGTAGATAAGTAATGCAGACAAAAAAAATATAAATTAAATATTTGTTTGCAATTAAAAAAATCCGCAACACAAAAGACAACAGAACATCATTTTGAGTAACGCAACAAAATAAATACAGAACAAACGCTTCTCCTTACATGTTATTTTAGAAAAAAATATTACCAAATACCAAAGCTAGTTCAATTCAGGTATTAAGCTCACTACAATCTGGCCATCCTTCTTTAATACCCTTTTATTAAACAAAGCTAGCGTGTTTTATTATTCGAATAAAACTTCCAGAAATTGCTTTCATAATTCCGTAGAGCAAACAGCACTGACATGACTAATTAAAAAGCAGTAGCGTTAGAATCACTTGTTATAAAGTTGCTTTATGTTTTTGCGAACAAAGTAGCACACGTGGCGTTATCTGCTTTATTTATGTCCGTCAATTTGAAGTCTTCGTTTTAATGTTGACATTTGCGTGCGCAATGAACAGGGTCATTCGGCGTGTAATTGTAGTGTGCCCTTTCGGCCTCACGCGATCGCGTGCCCACACCGGACCGGAGTTTTTGTAGAGCCGAACTACCGGCTACCCACAGCGCGAACATCGCCGCCGACCAGCCGTCAAGCAGTCGACTTGACCTAAATACAACTCCGGTTTTCATGTGAATAAGGCCATTCAACGCAGACAGACTTTATGAATCGTATACCCGGTTTATATGTTATTCGTTATTGATTTCCACTTCCTTTGCCCTAATTGAGGGTAATCTCGACGACTTCAGATGACGACAGTAAAATTTAACTTTATGTTTTATAATGCAAAATTTCGTCTTGAAATAACTCGAATAGTTATTTTTCGTTCAGTATAAAAAACACCTTCATTTAATTAAGTCGTATTTTCGTGTTTAACAATGATAGCAGCATATTATAGTGCTATCGTATAGTATCTACTACTTTTAATACAAATAATGGCCATTTTGATCACAATGTTAGATTTGACACGATTGTCCCAAATTACTTGTATAGCGGGTCACGACGACAAAATAACTATTTTTATAGCACTCACATAAAGGTAACGTAAGATAAATAAATTTACAACGCGAACTGTGGAGGGTTAGGGGGGGACCTATGCCCAGCAGTGAAATGAGTATTATGATATTAAAAAAAGTAAAATAAAGTTTTTCCCCATAACGACGTCAACTGATCGCAATGTTCAAAATAGTTTAACATATAAAATGCATCATATTCGCCATTGCGCACTTATCATTCAAAACATTTAAATATTGCGCTGAAACTCCTTGCGACATATCAACATATGTAAATTATTCCTTACAACAAGAATGCAAAGGTGGCGTGGTAATGCCGTGTGGTATTTTCAGGTCGCACGCATTGACCTCATTCGCTTCGGCCCGCGGCTGAAAGTGCCCAACAAGTTTGTATTCAAAAAGGTCCTTATACATCCCGCAATAAACGAACACTTTACACAAATGTCGCGCGTTCTGAAATGTCTATCAATCATATTCTACTTTCACTACGACACTATTAAATGATTATATATAGGGTATATACAGACTGCTAAAACGAATCCAAGTGGTAATTTTAGTAACTGAATACATTATCCAACTAAACGTTTCGTAAAAATAATCGTCTATTTTTTTACAATTTTTTAAGAATCATTATTTTTGGGTGGTATCTGTATCAGCCCATATACGTCCCACTGCAGGGCACGGGTCTACTCTACAATCGAGAATATGATTGAGAGTGGTTAGGCCATATAGTCCACCACGCTGGCCTAGTGCGGGTTGGCGGACTTTACATACCATAGAAATCGCTATGGTATGCAGGTTTCCTTACGATGTTTTCCTTCACCGTTATAGTGCGTTTGGGTGGTATACATGTGGTAAATGAACAGTTTTTGCTAAAATGATAATTTAAACCCTTGCATAAAATTGCGTATTTAAAAATTAACATTAATATTTTAGCAAAAACCTAAGGATTTGCCACCCAAATACGACAATATTTAAAAAATCGACAAAATATCGTCGCTATTTATTTGCGAAATTTTTTGTTGCATTGTGTTTGAAGTCACTAAAATTACCAAGCCAGGTGGTAATTTTCACTATACTATATACGTTTATATATTCACTATATACGTTTTCGATCATAGTCTGGACATACGTTATATGTCAAAAAGTGTGGAATGTAAATAATAATGCGAATCCCACATATTCACTCCTTCCTACATTCCTGCGTCCTTCCACTGTAGCGTGAAGAAGTGACTAAGTAAGCTGACATAATATTATAATATGTCGGATGGCAAGAGACCACCGTCTGATGCCATTCAATGCTCTATCTGGAAGGAATTGCGGTTACCTTTAGTGCAGTCACCTTACCGTGCCAGAATCAAAAAAAAATGCGAATAATTTTGTTAGATGCGATTCCACGTTTTGACTATTAACTTTATCTTTAAATTTTGGATACACCTTGTCGAAATATACGAATAGTAGAATACCACTCATCCAATTAAAATATAGTTTTCCCAAAGAATAAAAATTACTTGGTTAATTATGAAGGCGTTCAGTGCCCACAGCAACATAAGTTGATCGACAAACCCTAAATTAACGCTAGCGGATCCGCGAACAAATCCTACTACTATTAGTATCTGCCATCTAAAATTTACTTCCTACAAAACATGACGAATATGTAAAAACTAATATTACTTAATTGCTCGTAGGTTAAATTGTATTAATCAACAACAAACTCACGGAAAGTCATTTATTGAAATCGACGGACTGTCCTGCACAACACATCTATGATAAAGGGATTACCTTTGCGTCTGTTCCATTGTGCGACCGTGAATAGTGCGGCACTTCTATTTAACATTTAAATCAGTGCGTTATAAGCTCGCGCTTGTATTCTCGAGGGACTAGGCAGAGATTACCGCCAGCCACAGTTCTCCAACTTATTTCATATGTCAATTTCAAACAGCTTGAGTGAAATTATACATTAAAATAAAACTATTATTTTCGTTTTTATCGCGTTTTTGGTTTAATTTCGAAACGTCGAGAAGTTAAAAATTTAACCAACTCCTCGATAAAATTATTAAATAATAATAGTTTTATTTCAATGTGTAACATTCGCGTAAACTATCTAAGAAACCTTATGAGATTAGAAATACCGACCCGGTATCGAACCGAGAACCTCATATTACTCAGACATGTCACTAGCTCAATGAGGTGAGTGATTTATGCAGAAGATTTATATGCTCATAGAAGCGGCACAGCCTACCCGCGTTGTTGGCCCGTATTCGCAGAGGATCATTACAGAGTAAGGCTCATTATATTACGTGTTCAAGTCAGGATGAAAGTCGCGGCGCGTCCAATTAGTACGTCGAATGCAGAAATATGTATGCAAGTGTGTACACAAACTCTTTATAAAAATATCTGTCTGAAATACCACGTCGATGGGTGCGCGTAACTGTAAACTTTTTAATTTAAGAAAATAACAATCTTTCACAAAATGTTGTCGCCAAAAAACTTGAGCGTGGCACGTATTTTGTCAGGGACCCTTGTTAAAAACTTTGTTCGTATAATGGAAAATCGCTTTGTTTCAAGCATGGACGTAATGTTTCAAGTACAATATTAAAAAAATTCGAAATCAATAGACACTGACGCTTTGTCTCGTGACTTTTGAAATTCCCGATGAAGATAATTATAAGCTATTTAAAAGAACAAAAGCAATAAATTAAAAGCAGATTGCTTTTATTTCAAAAGTTGCTTCCAACGTTGGTTCTGTGTAAATGTTGGTGTACCGGTGAAGTATACAGAGGTTCGAATATTCGCTTGATTGGTATGCTACCCGCATAGCATTATGGGAATTTTGGATATCGCCATTTCTAAACTACGATAACTTGAGTAAAGGGAGCAGGAAAACGGTCATAATTGATTCCCATCACGAATAACTTTTGACCTATTCCATCGTTAAGTCTGTTTTTGCTTTTGGTTATCGTTTTTTTTTTTGCAAAAAGCCTCCCTTGTCGGCAGTCAATTACGACGAACCCGTTGAATCTGTGAGTTCGAGCCATCCTTTTACGATGGATGACTTCAGTTTGCTCCTTAAATTTTTTGTACGGTTTTTTGATTCGGTCCTACAAATGTTTACTGAAAATATAAACTTTTTGCCTCTTGTATGTTTTTTTAACATCTTTGATGTATATTTTCTAGACTTAAAGTAAATATGAATTCGTAGTGAATGGAAACATTTGATAAACAATCGTAGGCGATACGGTTGTACACGTCACATCTACAAACACAAACAAAATATTACGAGTACAAACTCGTATAATGAAGTTTGAAACGTCGTTGACACATAACAATACGCGAACTCTCATCGAGAGACATCAAAGCACGATTATTGACTCGTTTGACCAGCATGTTACCCAAATCGATATTGATCGTGTATTTATGTCAAAAGTTTGTTGGAGAAGGCCTATGCTTAGCGGTGGACTCCCTGTGGTAGATGATGACGATAATGATGCTTTATGATACACAATTTTTCCTTCGAATACGGTATTTTCAGGATATGATTGACTGTATTTATGTTATGAAGATTCGTAAAAAAATCGAGTGACCCATTTTTATTTTTTCATTTCAATGTGTTATGCTATTTTAAATTGAGAAATACTATTATATTTTGAGGACCTTTTATACGTTTTTACTAATTCAATTTAATTAGAATAATATTATTGCATTAAGTATTTTAATAATTTTCAAAGTAGGTCAATGGACCATTTGCTATTATTGTATAAATTGAAGGAGGTTGACTAGGAAAGTTATAAAAATTAAAGGATTTAAAAAGAAAGTAGAAGTTCTATGATTTGAGTTATGGCAGCCTGTCTTATATAATTTTATGCAATTTGTGGAGTTTTGGTATTTAAGGAAAAGTTGTACGAAATAAACGTGTGATTCCTGTATCAGTGACATTACTTTTGGTGCCCTACTTCAGAACTTTCTTACAAATGAATAGCGAGACGAGCATGCCGTTCGCTTGATGGTAAGCATTAGGACTGCTCATGAACAGTAGCAAAACCAAACAACACCTTGAATTACATAGTAATGCTTGGCATTACATTGCGCTCACCACTCTGAGACATAAGATGTTAAATCTCAATATGTCCATTAGTTACTAGGGCTTCAATATCCTTCAAATCAAAACACAACAGTGCATTTACACTGCTGTTTGGCGGGACAAATAGACATTGCGGTGATGCTTATCCAGGCGGCCTCACACATATGAAACACCTTCCTACCAGTACTAACTATCAAAAGTGATTTTATACAAAAATATAAATAATATCAGAATATCAAAAAAATATCAGAGACAATGAATGTTATGGAATTCTTGAAATGCTTTACAATAGTACAAATGTTTCATATTTTCTACTTAATCTTTTTTCCAGTATTTTTGATGTTACAGGTATTACAAGTATATTGAAAGAATCGTACAGTTTTAATATTTACAAGCAGAGAGGATATTGAGAAAATCGTATATAACACAAACAATTGAATGCATTTTCGTGATACTGTGCGCTAGAGTGACGTGAATTCGAATTCAGGGCAGTGCCGGATTAAAACAGCGCGGGGCCCGTAGCACATTGTATCGACGAACAAAAAAATACCTCTTACTCTTCCTGTGAATAACGAAGTTTCATGACAAAAATTGCGCTCAGGTAAATATGTGCGAGGCCCCTTTATGCGCAGAGCCCATAGCATGATACTTCTACTATATGCTATTTATGCTACTTCTACTAGATACTTAAGTTTATTAATGGTATAGATAATAGTATGATCCATTTGTCTACGTTGGAATTGCTTGAAATATGCTTGTCTTCTGACATTCCAATGACAAAGAAGTTTCTGAATTGAATTCTGACATTGGAAATCATTGGAATTGGTACCACGATGGTCGCTATTGTCAGTCATGACTCTGCATTAATGGGCAGGCTCGTCCGGGGCGGTACCACTGTCTCATAGGAACAGACGTAAAGCGACAACATAGCTGTCACGTTTCGTTCGATGAGTAGGATTGCCGGATGCCCACTACAAAGGGTCCGGCAATCCTCTTCCCATCCTTTTTCCTTCCCGCTCTTTGATTTGCCGGTTACACACACATAATCCAAGCATTTGGATGATCATGGGTGTCAGTGATCACTTACCATCAGCTACTTCTTTGTTCGTTTACAGCTTAGATATTATGTGAACTGTTGCACGTAGTTAACTATATATGTTTTTTTTCTGTTATGTTAAACGGACTTCTACGGGCAACATTTTATGCCAGTCTAAATATTATAGAGAAACGCAAACATCCCACCATACAAAAGTTATAATTTGTTTCTGAGTATCCATTACTAGTTTTAAGCTCTTGGCTTAAAACTAGTGGACAGTTTAAAACTAAACCCTTCAAGCTGGTTCGTAGCGGTCTTTGCATACATTAACAGAGGGAAACCAATACATCCTATATTACACCTTTGTACAGTTTCTTGTTATTACTATGAATTGCAAGGCGAGCATGCCATTCGCCTGGTACTAAGTGTGACGACCGCTCATGAACAGTAGCAGAACGAAATAACACATTGAATTACAAAGCAATGCTTGCTATTTCACTGCGCTCGCCATCCTGAAACATAAGATGTTAAGTCTCAATATGTCCAGTAGTTACTCTGGCTACAATGTCCTTCAAACCGAAACACAACAGTGCATTTACACTGCTGTTTCAATATGTAGTTTTTGACAACATATTACAGGTAATAAGTATATAAATAAATGTCGTACTTAAGAAATAAATTTATGCATTGCGTAAGAATAATTAATACTATACAGTATACTCGCACAATGCATCTTCTTCACATAATAGTATCAGTGAGAATAGGCATAGCACGTGCATATCCGATTTCGAACAGGCACTCCTAATAGGACCTAATTGCGATACATAATTACCTTTCAGCAGACAGCGCCGATATTCGACACTCTAATTCTACTATATTTATCGATAGGAACAGTGTTGTAATCAAAAACTATTGATCGTGAACCAGAATGAACCATTACGTGTAGTCTACGTCTAAACTAGTTTTATTACTATTTCCTCCTCCAACACTGCCTCGGCGGCGTAGTTGTACTACAGTACGATTACAACCGCGCCGAAGGGTTGGAATGTGTACCTATTAATATCTCTGGTTCAAATCCTTCTTTTTAATGGATTGAATGGCGAGATGAGCATGCCTTTCACCTGAAGCGATACGACTGCTCATTACAACAACATTCAACAGTTCCAAAACCGAACAACAGTTTTAATTACAAAGCAATGCTTGGCACTTCACTGCGCTTGATATCCTGAGACATAAGATGTTAAGTCTCAATATGTCCAGTAGTTACTCTGGCTACAATATCCTTCAAACCAAAACACAACAGTGCATTTACACTGCTGTTTGTTGGGAGAAATTGACATTGCAGTGGTACCTAGCCAGGTGGCCTCTGGACATATAGACCTACCACCAGTAATCCTGGGTCGGGTAAAGTGATATTGTAATTTTCTATTCATTATCAGCCTAGAGTCAGGGATTTATACCCAATATGGCAATAGGCTCGCTCCCTATCACAGCATGGTACGAAAATATAAGGCAAAATGTAGGTGTCCTGGTTGCCCCCTGCCTCCCCCTTTAAAAAATGGCGAGAGTTTACGTATTTATGTCCTCCTCCAATAACACCCATGAACAATCAAATGTTAAGAGTTACGGTACACCACGCATTTTAAAACTTGTAATCTGAAATGCAGCTGTATACTCTTATGACTACATATTTAAACTGTGACATATCACAAGGCAAAGTGGATTTCATCACACTTTATGGTAGTTGGCGTGCTGTCCACTGTTCAGCTATATACCTATATAACCTGCTATGAATACTTCGCCGTCTTTCAACACAATAATGCCAGCCCAATAAATGTGTTTTTCTTTAAATCTGCTGTTATCAGCGGTGTAGGCTACATGCCGCAACATGGTCCCCAAAATCACAATTCAAGTAAAACCTATTTAAATAGAATGTAGTTATAATTTCATAAAGTGTGAGTCGGTAGTGGCCAGTGACCCTCGTCAAGTGAAGCCATATAATCCGTCGACAACATTACTATCTTATAACGAACACGTGTAATTTATCTTTAACATGACCCGTCTACGTTATTAATGTTATATGTTATTATTTTGAAACTTTATATACAAGGAAATTAGACCGCAATGTTCTAATTTCTTGATTTGGTAGTTTGTTGCTATGATCACAGGTTATGGTGGTTTACAATGAATAGTTATACCAAACAGTCACATACTTTACTGATGGTAGGTCTCTCATATGTAAGAGTCCGCCTGGGTAGGTAGCACCGCAATGTTTATTTCTCTCGCAGCAATGTAATTGCACTGTTGTGTTCCAGTTTAAAGAACAATGAAGCCAAAGTAACTACTGGGTATAGTGAGACTTAACATCTTATGTCTCAGGATGGCGAGCGCAGTGAAAGGCCAAGCATTGCTTTACAGTTTATGATTCATGTTTACGCTTACCATCAGGCGAATGGCATGCACGTCTCGCCATTAATTGCTATAAAAATATCAAGAAGCAAGCGATAATTACGTTGTTTACTTTAATTTTATTTAGTCTAAGACAGCTGTAAACAACGTGTTGATCATGTTATAGAAAAGGTAAAATTATTCAAGTTTATAGTAAGATAAATCTCTTTAATAAATGTTGCACCAACACTAAATTCAGGCATAAACATACGTACAAAAAGAATACTTGACTTACACCCAATACACTAAGGCAAAATTAAAATGCGGTCGCATTTGCTAAAAACCTGGGTATATTCCACTGACTACATTTTTGAGGTAGGTTCGGATTCACCATAATATATCATGTTGATGATGTCCATTTCTTAAGTATTACATGTATAGTATACACATTTATCATGGACAAACTATTATAGTATTCTTTTTGTGATAACAACAATTTGATACTTAATTTACAATAGGATTCAAATACTCGTAACAATTAGAGTAAATTCGATTAATCTTACTAATTTTACTAAGTACTAATTTGTTCTGCTAATAGCAATATTGCGCGGCCAATTATAACACCAAATTGAAGACATCAAATGAAACGACGCGACGCGACGTCGACTATAATTAAGTACTTTTGGGAAAATATCGTTCGAATTTATTAATTAAACTTCTTACACTGTCAATTTCTTATAATCCAAAACACAAAACGCAAATATTTCATTTCTAAAATCATGAAACTTATTTAGAGATGGTAAACGTATTTAGAGATGGTATTTTTAAATTAAAAATCTCAGGTAAGTTGATCTATCCAAACGTCATTTTTTCTGTTGTTGTTTAATTCCCGCGCGTCTAAAACGAGCTGTGCACACAGATAATCATCGAAGCAAATATTTATGAGGAAGTGCACAAATGGAACATGAAAAAGCCGTGTGTATAAAACAGCAAGCACTCATCTCAGATTTATACGGTCCGATGGCACACCCGGCCAGGACGCATTTACTACTGCATACCTGCTCGTAAATCGCAAACTATACGACTCTGGATGGAGTTCATGTCCTTACAAAATAATACTTAGTCGCTCCGCCTGTAATGTATGGTGAAACTTGTTCATCGTCGCAGTTATAACACTAGAAACTAAAGCACCTATAGTATTTGTATAAAACGACTTTTTGCGCTCAGTTCTCGAACTCGTTATGCCGATGGCTTAAACACAGTTTGATATCGCTCGGATGACTGATAACTTTCGTGAAGTTAAATCGTTTGGAAGCAAATTTCACATTTATAACAATAGTTCGTTTGAATCAATATCATTATCCACTATGTATGTATATATCAGTCCATATATACGTCTCACTGCAGGGCACGGGCCTACTCTACAATCGACAGTACGATTGAGAGTGGTTAGGCCATATAGTCCATATAGTCAGTACCCACTAAACTCATGAAATACGAATGAATAAAAACGTTGTCGAACATTTGAAATTAAATAACGCATAAAGTATCAATCTGGTGCTATTTCACTTTCCATTTATTTTCTAAACAAAATTCAAACAGCAACAATTTTTAATTGATTTAAAGCTAAGGCGATTTTTACTCTTTATTTTTGTTCATTTTATATTATTAGCTCAATTCAAACAGCGTATATTATATTGACATAGGACGGTAGATACACAGGATTATTTTAAATGAAGAATCATCGAGTTTGTGGGCAATGAGTTCCGGTATCCTCTGTTCAAAGCTGTCTAAGCCTCAAACAATTTCTCTCATTACCGAAATACACACAAATGAAGCTATTACTATTACATCAGCACTTTGTGATAGCTGTGCCACTCCAGTCGAGCCGAGCTATCAAATCATAGCCACGATTAGCTAATGAAGGCAGATAGCCTTTGAGGATAGAATATTATCACTGAAATCAATATTGTAGTATTAATTCATTTATACTGTAGCGATAGTCTAGACTCTAGCGGATCTCCACTTCACTTGATTTTCCATTGAGATGTTATACTAGAGGGGACAATGCATATAATATATGTTACAAAAATGAACAGTACCATATCAATCTTTCTGTTTCTGTCTCTGTCACGCCTATGCAGTAACATCATCTTTGCTCTCGCTTCACAGGGTTCCCGAGTGCACATGGGAATCCTGTACCAGCACAATGCGCAGAGACTTTGTTCCTGATGTCCGCTCTAGTATAATCCCGCAATGTGATTTTCACATATCAGTACCGACTAGTGTACTCTAATCAAAAGATCATTTTAAAAATAATAACTCCCAATGCACGAATTTACTCTATAATTAGGGGCTAGCTTTATTCACAGACTCTACGCTAAGCGATCTAACCGTAATCCATAAGGCTGGCCTGGTGCGAATTGGCCTACTTCAGATACCACAGAAATTATTGCAAAATGTATTATATGTAAAAAGTACGTTTACTAAACAATATTTCCACATTAACCTCATTTCTCTTTTTTCAGAAGTCAGAAGCGTTCGGAATCCTCATAAACTTAATTATTTGCCGTAACGCCGCGTTCCAACTTCATCAAATTTCAAAACGCGCGGAAATGAAAAGTAATTCAACCGACCGCAAACTTATGTAGAACAAACAGAGAACACAGGAAGCTGCGCGATTGATGCCGGATATGTTCCCAACATAGAACATTCATTCATATAAGTATTACAATGTTTGATACATTCATTTATGCCTGCTTAGAACAGCTACATGTTTTATCACAAGACTTAACATTTTTTGTTGTTTTCAATTCATGAGCACTCTTTACACGAGCATTATTCGGCTATTGACATGTTACCGTTGCAATTATGTGTGTTCCTAGTTTATTATTACTTAAATGGTTTAGAAAAACATCGAGAGGAAATTTTTCCCCTAGTATTTTAAAGACATGCGAAGTCTTAAAAGCGTGTAAGAGAAAAGGTTAATTTACCTTACAATTTTACAAACAGATGTAATTTGTGATCCTGCCAATTATATTAAAAAAATATATATTTATGAGATAATTTTCATGTTCATAATTTTTCAAGTAAAACTATATGTGGAATTATATTTATACAAATTTCAAGCAGAGGTATCACATCACATGAGTAGGATTTCAATGAGATGCAATAACGCACAATACGCAATGTGTTGTGCATATGTAATATTTGACTATTTAGTTAGGCCAGAGGCAGAGCGTTGCCATTGAAATCATGGGCCCCGGGATTGCCTCTCAATTGGAACAAACACGTATTTGAAAGACGAATGTTTATCGATGTGTTTGACTGTTTGTGTGTCCATCCAATGCAATTGTAGTGCAGAGAGGTCAGAAAATAATTAAATTTAAGCTCTTAAGTGTAAGGAAGACATTCAATTAAATATAAAAGCTTTTATCGGTTTGTGCTTCATTCAACCAGTAACGGATGAACATAATTTCTGTAGTGATAGCTAATGGACTGGATATTGCTATAGGCTACTTTTCATCTGGAAAAAATGAACGATTCCTGTAGAATTACTTTAGATCTCAAATCGGGTGTTGGTTCATTTACTCGTCCGTATCAGCCGATGATATACGAGTATAAAGTATAAATCGAGAGTAAAACTGAGAGGGGTTAGAACGTATAGTCCACCACGCTGTCCTTTTGTGGGTTGGCGGACTTTTACATATCAAAGAAAGTTTTCCAAATCTTCAATTGAATAATTTGTCAATCTACACTAATATTATAAAGAGGAAAGATTTGTATTTTTGTATGTAACGAATAAACTCAAAAAGTACTGGACCGATTTTAAAAATTCTTTCACCATTCAAAAACTACATTATCCACAAGTAACATAGGCTATATATTTGCCTAAAGGGGTTGAAATATGGGTTGAAACGGAAATGGAAAATATAAATTATTGAAGATATATTCATGAAAATTTATATTTTAGCTCCTTATTACAAACGCAAATTAATGGCGTGCAACAATTTTGGAAAAACGGCACATGGAGGTTGAAATAAAGGATGAAACAGTGAACTTTTTAATTATTGATCCAATAGGTGTCAAAATCGATACCTGAGATACTCTTTGTGTTCATAATCCAAATTCATAGTCGGAATCGTAAATTTCGGAGCCACCCTTTTTCTGAATAACCTAAATTCGAAGTCAGAATTGAAATTGAAGTCGCCATTTTGAACTTTTTTGTTATTGATCCGATTGGTCTCGAAATTGGATAAGCATTATCGAGAGTGGCAGTCATGTTGAGTTTAGATAAAATATGAACTAGAATCGTATCTGTACTCGGGCGAAGCCGGGCCGGGCCGCTAGTTCACTTATGACTCGGAAAAGTTAAGGGTGGGCCCTGGGATATGAACCCGCGACCGAAATTTGAAAGATTTTGGTCATAGGAAGTAGTGAATGGGTATAGAATGCACTCTATGATCATAACTTTATTAGTAAAACGGTGTTTATTTCCTTGTAGTTTATTAAATATTAAGTTCCTTTGCTTGTTTAGGGCTCTTCACATAGCTTAATCTGTAGATTATGAACTAAGTTATTTAATAAAGTGTCTCGTCAATTTGACTACGGGTTTGTTGAGCGATTTAATAAGTCTCTATTTCACTCTGTTTTAATTAACGCAAAAACTTCTGAACGATACGAAATTTTATTATTTGAGAAATGTAAGTAATATTCTATTTACTTTTCAAATAAACTGGCTTTACGTGGGCATGAAGATATTAGATTGAAAATCCGTGCTTTGTTTTGATAGTGTTAATGAGTGATACCAATATACTACCTCTGACAACCAACCAATATACGTCCACCAACAATAATTACACATGACACAAAGTAATTTTAATATTTCATCAACTGTTGTCACTCTGAGCAACATTTTAGAATTTCCGATTATTATGAATAATCTCAATAAAATTTGGCCCAATACATATGTATATCGCCCAGATGGCTAAAATAACAAAATCTCCGACCTTAATTACAATACAATACAACTTTCAAGTATTCTGAATATTTATATTACAAAAATAGGTGCTCTAAATAAGTCCGCTTTCAGTCATGAAAGGTTGTAACATTTTTATCAGCAGGCATCACGGCCTATATATAAAATGACGGCCGACATTCTCTCGCGACGGTTATTGCAACGTCGGTGCGTACTGCGGAGTCAACAAAGCCGACCTTCCGAATAATAATACACCACATTCCCACCAAACGCCGAGCACTCTGCTCCACCAACAGAGTGTATTGCAGAATAAACTAGAGAATGGCTTGGATTCTCGCCGGGCTCGCTCACTGTGTACACACTTACGTCTAAAACTTTAAAAGAGCCTACAAAGAAATTTGTTGAAACCGAAAACTCACTTAAATCCATATTTCCAAACGTACTTCTCGCAAGTCAAGCTCTCTTAGCAATAACATATAGCTATGAAATTGAATTTCGTACAAGAATAGCCAATTCGAATAGCCGTACCAATAGTTAATGAGATTCGATTTTGCTGAAGGAGCCCTCTCCAGGCAAGTCAATAACATTTCAATTACGAATACGGTAAACTAAGTTGTCGTCGGGTAAGTGGATATAATTAAATTACGTGAACTTTAATTGTAGGCACTTGAGTAACGAACAATTTCTAATTAACACTAAATTGTTTCATCATAAAATACGACGTCACCGGGCTTTGGCGGGACCTTCACGGCTCACGGATTTCATTTTAATGCTATTTGCCTGAGAACAGCTTCTCGAGTGCCTCACACTTGCAAGATAAAAATGAACGAAAGGGAAAATATTCAAATTAAGGATTTCGTTTACAATATAACACGCGCGTATTTTCGAATGAAACGAGCGTTCGCCCTCGTTGCCGAGTATTCTGTGGAAAAGATCATAACTTACTAATAAGCGCGCGGCGTTAGAGAGCCTCGCGTATTATTAAAACAACACAACGTAGATCGAATAAATACTAAAGTAAGCAATATATTACTCTACTTACCTATTCTGTTTATATCAAAAATATTGAAAGCCGACGGTTACCATTCAGCACACGCAGGGCTAAGGACGTGCTTCGTTTTCCGATATTTGAAACAATGCCAGCCCTTGACAAGAAAGCACAAATCACACTATCCGTATAACTATTTTAACTGCCATAAATATAAATTTATTATAGCGTAATGGAAGGTTGTTGTGCCTTGTGGTATTATATTGTTGGTTTGGACGAGTTTTATGATGGTTTAATGTTTAGTGACCACGAACTTCACTCATTTGTTTCAAGTGTTCAATTCTAAGCAATGGAAACCTTTGATGTTGCGTTTTGATTAGTAAGTAACGTTACCTGAGGTCTAATACCCTTTTCTCGCGAGGTTTAGCCTTCTCCGATTACCCCCCCCCCCCCTCCCTTTTGAAGACGCTGACAACACGCCTATAAACCAAGCGTTGTTCATGGGCGGCAATCTCTTACCATAAGATGAGACATTTTTTTCATTGCCAGAGCTATATGGGTATAAAAAATATTCACGTGTAATTTACCGTATTGTACATATATGATAATAAAAAGCCTCTGTCTGTCTTTTCTCTATATCTTCAATAAAAGGTAGGATCTAGTGAACCGCACTGTCTGAAGTGCCTGTACTGAAATCTAAGCCGTGGGCTCTACTGTCTTTTAGTCAATAGGTAGTCGCAAACTTTTTATTATTAATTCCATTTCTATAGCCTGAAAGCGTGTTTCCAAAATTCCATAAACATTTTCTTGCTTTTATTGCAACCACATAAATGTAACGGCAACTTTTGTGTGGATAAAAAGGTGGTGGCGGCAATATAAGTAGATGATATTAAATTTTATGGGCAGGCCACATGTCGTCATGTATGGTCCATTTGGCTACCCCCAGCGCAATTGAATTTCATATCAAGACACGGCCTGCGTTAACTTTCCTGAAAGCCTAAGACGAAGTTAAATAGTGGACAGGGGCAGTATCAACCCGTTGGAATAATTCAAATTCAATTTCACGGACAAGGTATTTATCAACTTTCTCTGTGTAGCTAACTTGATAATTCGCTTCTATTATTACATTAAACATTCCACGTGCAAGGATGTACAATCCATATAGTCTTCACGTAAAAGTATGCCTGTAAAGCGAACATCCTTCAACATTATCTATATTTCAAGGCGCAGACAACGTAAACTGTTTCTTGTACCATATTCACGCGAGTTTGCCACGATAAGTAGAACGACATGAGACGATGTAAGTGGCCTAGTTTAGCCTTTTGTCCTATCTAAACAGTTGTTTCTGTCATCATACAGTTTTCCAACGCTTGTGAGTCTGAAGGCCAGGAAAATGCGTAAACAGTAACTTTTAATTGTCGTAACAATGCGATCTTTATTGTCTAACCGATAAGGCGTTTCATGTTCACTTTGTATGTTTGAACGCTCCAAGTTATATAAGCGTTTTACTCAGCTTAATCCATCAAAGAGAAGCATTTTTATAGGTAATATAATACGGGCAATGAGGAAATGGGCTTCCTGTTTTTTATACAGCATAAATGTTCTAGACTTTGCCTGATAGCAAGTGCATTACAATATGGATAGTTTATAGAGTATCCATCGAAATAAGGTTATCACACGCCATGATTACGCTGGCCTGAAAACGGATTTCCTTTTTTTTGTTGCATTGGTGCGGCAAACGAGGAAACAGGTAAGGTAAGTGATTACTGCCGCCCATTAACAACGTTTAGACCATGGATATGTTGCCAACCTATACAATTGGGAGGGGAGTGAGAAGGAAAAAAGATGAGAAAAGGAAAGGAATATTTGGCATGCGGTAATCTCACTTCGATACACTTGCATAACTCATTGTATCCAACTTCTCAATAATGTGAACATAGGTGGATATCCTAGCCAACACGAATATCGTATCACCACCTTAAGTGGGTTTGAGAAAGAATTACCACTCTTCAAGTACTGCACAACCATAGAACAGCAATGAATGGATCGTGTCCTATAAAGGTTGTTGACCCATTTGTAATTCAACTCATTGCGTGCGATACAGTACACTTTACATTAAAACATAGTTATTATTTAGATCAGGAGGATTTAATTGAGAAATAACTAAATTTACCTCCAGTGTGTCTCTACCGTGTACAACTCCTTCGAAGCTACTCAACCAGTTACATCTAGTCGCCTAAAACAAATTGTACATAACAAATGCATGCGTGACAGCCTCTATGGCGCAGTTGTTTATACGCCGGCTGTGAAACGTGCGGCCGCAGGTTCCATTGCCTCACCGAAATTAATATTTGTGTAAACAACATGTTTTTGTTTCGGGTCTAAGTGTTTGTAAGACCGAAAAATCTCTCGTAGTTTCTGCTACCCACAACACAAGACTTGATCTGAGTGGGTTCTCAGGACAATGTAGGTGATTATTGGGTGTGTTTATTTATTTTATTTATCTAAATTGAAAACCATAGGTACTTGTTCTATAAAAAATATTACGAATTTATTCGATTACAACTCAACACTTCACCCATATTTATTCATATTCCAGCTATCCAACAATATAGGAATAAATAATGATAACAGTCAGCATATTATTTTGCCATGTTTATCTGTGACGTTGAAGATTTATGGCAGAGGTTTTTAACGTATTCCCGAAATTGGATGTCCTCCGTAGCAGCCAATTAACCAGACAGCGAAGCGATTTAAAGTGCTAACCGATTACAAAACATGAAATAAAAATGGCAGTCTCATTTAAAAATCGATTTATATAAGCGACGTTCGCTCAATACAAGAGCCGCTAATTATAATGTCCACGCCAGTAATAATCGTAAATTTATATTAACGTCAAAATGTTGCTACAATTACGGTAAATCTCGCTGTTAGGGCAATTGGGCAGCAATTTATTGATTTGGGATTATGATTGGATCGCTCCTGACCTGCATACAATAGTAGAAGACAAAAGTCAGCGGGAGAATTAAATTTAATCAAGTTTATTCAATTAATTAATATTGGTACGGCTTATGAATATTAATAAACGTGTAACGGGCTATGTTCCAATGTTCGATATAAATAAATTATTAATATACTGAATCTCATTAATTCGATTTTAATGTAGAGTAATTAGTAAATTTATAATGGGATCGTGTATGTTTGATATATATAAATAGATCGATGTAAATTTGTTACATACTCTCAGTAATTAAATATAATTACATAACTGTGTCTTACTAAATCGATATAAGATTAGGGTAGCTGGAAATTTATGTACATTAATTAATCAATGTAGATGAATATAACACAGCAACAGTAGGCAAACACAAAGAATTTAAAGTTTCCTACTGAGAAGCAAAAGTAAATTTAAAAATTAAATGCGCTAGTGATAAGGAAACGTATGCACATTTTAATGTAACTTAAAATAAATTGCGACGTTTATCCTGCGGCTTAAACCCTCGAGTGCCTAGAAAGCAGAAAAAATGTTGGGCACGATTTGGTCTATTTATATCAGCTCACATATGGCCTACTACTTAAAACGAGCCTTCACATTATTTCATATCACAAGACTTGAGCCTTATTCCAACAAATTGCGGGGCATTGCTCGTGAAGGAATTAATTATTATACTATTGTATATCTAATACTTTCTAATGCCACCGCTTAAAAGTCAATCGTATGGCTTCTAACCTGGTTTAAGTATTGAAATAAAACTATTATTTGCGGATTTTATCGCGGATTTGGTTTAAAAGTTTGGTTTAGAAGTGCGTCGTGGCCTGTTGGTAAACAGACCAGACGCGGCTGCCAAGATGATCTCGGTGGTCGCGGGTTCAAATACCAGGGCGCACCTCTAACTTTTTGGGTGTATTGATAGTCAATCACCACGCACTAAAACGGTGAAGGAAAACATCGTGAGGAAACCTACATACCGTAGCGATTTATAAAAAAATCTATGATATATAAGTCTGCTAACCCACACTAGGCCAGCGTGGTAGAATATATGGACTAACCACTCTCAATCGTACTCTCGATTGTAGAGTAGGCCCGTGCCCTGCAGTGGGACGTATATGGACTGATACAGTATTTCAATGTGTAGCATTCGCGTAAAACTAAGAAACCAATATGCAAGCTGGTTTAAGGATCTTCAAATGGCTACAACCTGACTTATGACTGAAGTAAATATACCATATTGATTCGTACCCTAAGAATCGATCGGGACCTATCATAGAATTATCGACATTGCTTTTACCTTATCTAGATAGGTAAATTTGGGATCGATCCTTACACATAGATTAAGCCCGTTAACATCACTCGTTAATATTCTGTTCAATTCAGTTGTATATCTATCATATTCCATCTTAATAATATTTTAATAATTTATTAGCAGAATTTTTATGTATCTGGCTAGACCAAATGAGAACGTTCTACAAAAAAAAGTGCTGGTTTTTACTATGCGTTTCGGAATGTTCAAAAGGTGAATGTACAATATGTATGATATTTATGTTAGTATTGCAATCATATATATAAAACTTTTAATGTTAACATGATAAACGAACATGTTCGTGGAATATCTAACGCACTCGCTTGTAATAATGTTATAGTTATTCATAACGGCACTGTAATTTCTTATCATTTGCCCATTTAACAGTAGAATTAGTCACGTCGCATTTGTAATAGTGGCTGCGTGCCCATGTTAATGTTATGAATCAAACACATTGCCGCGTAATAACTAAGCTTGCTATTATTTGGACATGACAAACACCGTATCTCTGAGAAGACACGGCCAATAAATAGTTTGTAGTGAAGCATGCTGTCGAATCACGTGCCAATGATAGCTACTGTTATTCCTTCCTACTATTAGACCTACTTCTGAAAATATGTTTGTTTGTTTGTAACGCTTGAACGCCTTAACTAGTCAAATTATTATGACTATATTTTGCCTGCATATTAACAAGTGTAGAGATGGACATGGGTTAATTCTTATGCAGAAAAAAGACTGTCCCTGAAGAATAGAAATGTAAATAATGGAAATTCAAAATAAATGTATAGTCTGACATAAAAACTCGTCATTCTCAAATAAAGTGCAGTTTAATAGCTAGAGATTTGTGGTATTTTGATCGGCAACTAATACGTAGAAACAGCTCTGTTCCTTAGTTATCGTAACCACGCAGGCAAACCTCGGAGCATAACCTAGTTCAACATAAATGTATGTGTTAACATGTCGTGGATGTGCTGTCGGAGCGACGCCGATAATCCCCTTAGTGGGTAACGAACTAGCCAGCTCGTAGACAGATGACCAGCCATTGCACTTTGGGCTATTTTGAAACTTTACATCGGCTTTGCATTGCGTATGCTATCTGAAATAGAATCTCATGCTTTATGCTAATGATTTTGCTAAGAGTTACTGGCTAGGTACTGGTTTTATTAAGAGCATTTTTATTGGATAAATTTGTGTTTTGGATGAATTATAGTATGACTGAATGTAATATTGACATAACTGGGTAATTTTATTAATATAAATGTATTTTATATTTATTTGTAATAAATAAACTACTATTATTCTAATGTTATTGACTTGACCGCCGTAAAATTTATCGAAAATGCTTTATACTCGTATTCTTATTTAGACTTACTTCACATTATGACAATCACCTCGCTGAGTTTTTCGAAAATTTCAAGTGCTATACGTATATTAGAATAGGCTTGTAGCCTCCAATTGGAAATCAATCAAGAAGAAACTTTATTAAAATGCAAATTTTTCATGTATTCCAAGAAACAATTAAAATAAATACTTATAGATACTATTCATACTGATTAGATACACGTTAATATGACCATTAGAACAAAAAAATATTTCCATTAGATAAAATAGCGATTTATCAGCATCCAATTTCAACGAGTCATATTAATACAAATAACACATTATATTTGCGTATGGATTTTCAAATTGCGGTGCAAAATTGATGACATCATCATTTAAATTTACATAAATTTAAATAAAAATTAAGTTTGTTGTTGGACAAAATAAAAACATTGTAAAGTGACACTTACTGAATCAAAACATGTGAAAAACGATATTAAAAATATAATAAAAGTCGCGGGGCCCCAGTCATAAACGCTCAAACAAATATATAATAAGACAATATGAGGTATGAGGGATTAGTAAATCTAAATACATGCACAAACAAAAAGCGTAGCACAAAGCATTTTGCTAAAAGACCGCAATGTTTCGTCTTTACACGTAAGCCTCTTTGCAACGTTATAATAATATAAATAATATTTCGTTTAATACAGATAATTTGTGATATAAAAAAATATATTCAAGGTGTGATGATGATTACAAAATCATTTTTTAAAGATATGAAAGATGTCTGCTCTACTTCATTTTATCTTCACATATTGTGAATAATATAAAAATGTTACAAGAAAATTTTTCACGTGTGATTGTATTTTAAGTTTCTTTGGTGTAAAGTGGAGGGCAATACAAAACAAGTACATACACAAGCTCACATTTGATATTATCAGTAACTGAACATGTAAAAATACTTTAGTAAAACTTCGTATGCATTATTTATTTTGCTCATAACTCAACAGTAATACAGTCAACATAAATCTTATTTGAAGTGCAATATTGCAAGATAACATGTTGAGCATATTTAATAATACACAATCTTATAATTGCCGATATTTATTCAAAAAACAATATAAACATATTTTAAATAGTTCACAAATCCCATTAAAATGCACAATATGTAAGAAATATTGCGTAAACGACGACAATTAAAACACAAGAACCAATAATTTACATTATTAAACGCAGAAGTGAAAGTTTTTATCATTTCAATTTCGTTAAATAAATAATGATTTAACCAATTTACCGAATTTGTCGAGCGTTAATTAAATAGTAGTCGAAAACGTAATTCGATAAATAAATCGCTCAGATAAATACAGGCTGCGGATAATAATTGAAGGGAGGTGAATGTGTGCGTTCGTACACGCGTTGTTGACTCAATTTTGTCTTCTGTTCGAGCGAAGGGGGACCTCTACACTACAAGCTAACTCAATTATGAATAATAGCTTTTGCTCGGACTCCGTCCGCGCGGTTTACATTACAACTTACCATCGCGTATGCTAGTTTACTATTTCATCTAGTTTTATGTTTCTATTCGGTAGAGGGAGGCAATAGATTCAACATAAGTGGCAATTTTCCAAAAATACGCTTATTTCATAAATAACAACAGAGCAATGTCTATTTCTCCGGTCAAACTAGAGTGTAAATACACTGTTGTGTTCCAGTTTGACGGACATTGTATCCAGAGTACTAGATATATTGAGAGTTAACAGCTTGTCTCAGGTTGTCGAGCGCAGTGGAATGCCAAGTATTGCTTTGTAATGCATGTTGTTTGGTTTTGCTACTGTCTATGAACGGTCATATCGTTTGCCATCAGGCGAATGGCATGCTGGTCTTGCCATTAATTGCAATAAAAAAGAAAATAACAGTACTTAAATATTACAGGAAAACAGCGCGCAATCTGGCATACTTTTATAACAAGCAGTTTGAGACTAAACATAGGGAATAATCAATGTGTCACGTATAACCTACAAGTTCACGCCGTGACGCTAATTGAAATATTAAATTAATGATTATAAACGCAAATTAATTAATATTTTCACACATCACATAAAGTAGCTATTTAATTTATTAACATAGTTACGTCCAAGGTGTTATAACGTATCCAATATTAAAGTGTTGTATAAAATTAATTAAACATTTGCGAAACGAGCAACTGTATTTAGAATTAATTTCGTCCATACATGTGTCCCGCAGTTTATAGTACTGCAGAGGGTATTTATTTTGTTTTCAAACATTTACCAACAGTCGTAATAATATATCTCGTGAAATCTATAGGTGAATAAAATGTATTTATGACCTAACTGAAGTGAGCAGGAGAGATTGTGCACATAAAAGAACCTAAAGCACATTTTGTAACGTTACAGTGGAATTTAAAGAGTTTTAAAGGTAATAAAATATATTTTTCCTTTTTGTACAAGTGTTTCAGAGCAGTAAAACTGGGTAAAATCAGTACTTTGGGATTTAAGCTTTAGCTATAACAAATAGACGAATAAAATTTCTGTAATTTATAAGAGATTTGGTCAATATTTATTTAATTAATATTCTATTGCAATTGATAAAACACAATTTTAAAAGGGTTACCGCAAAATAAGGAAGACTTTTCGACCCCATAAACACCCAGACCCGGGACATATACTCGTACTTGTGGGTCCCATAAACTTTATGCTATTTATACCATTATGTATTATGTATATTAGCCCTTATCCGTCCCACTGCAGGGCATGAGCCTCCTCTACAACCGGGAGTACGATTAAGATAGGTTAGGATATATAGTCGACCACGCCGACCTTTTTTTACATAGGAATAATCCTCCTTCAGCACAAATACAGGGCACTGTGATCTCAGGAGGCACGGCAGGCAAAAAGAGGTCTTATAAAAACTGGTTGGTTAAGATTTGGTGCACAGCATTCCAAGCTCAATTCTATAGGCATTCTTACAAATCGCTATGGTATACCGGTACATGACTCCAAAATGTCAGAGGTGTGCCCTGGGATTTGAACCCGCGACCACCGTAACAAGTTGGCAGCCGCGTCTGGTCCGTTTTGCCAACAGGCCACCACGCACTTCAGATTCGAAATCGAACACGCTGACCCTCGTTTCACAACCGGGCTCTAACCTACTGCGCTACGGAGACTGTCTATAATAAGATAACCGTTTCTGGCTGAATAGCGTCCATTGTACTCAATAGCCGAAGTCCGGTCACACAGACCTACGCAAAACTACCTACACTATTCTTCCTAAAATAAGTCCGGCAAACGAGCAAACGGGTCACCTGTAAGTTATCACTGTGCCAATAAACATCAACTATGCTTGGATCATAGATGTGCCGGCCCATGAGCGGGAAGAAAAAGGATGGGAAGAGGGAAGGGCTATTGAACATACGGCAATCTCACTCACCAATCAGAACGTAACAGCAAAGTTGTCACTTTAGGTCGATCTCCTAAGAGACTATATCTACCGCCTCGGATGAGCCTACTCATTCACTGACAGCATGGCTCTACCACGTTGCAAAAGAGTTTGACCCGGCCAACTTAAGAGAACCGAAATGGTTATCTATCTCCGGTAAACACTTAATTTGTATTGCACTGCACATGAAGTGAATATTGGTCACTGCGTTTTCAGTATATAAAAATAGTAAATATATTAAGCAAAGTTTTGCATTCAAACTCCGACCCATAATTGCATAATTAATAAAAGCTTAATGCCGATACGATAAACTTCGCATAGTTATTAAACTTCGCGCGTCCAATGTAAGTAAAGGGCGGCATTCGTTTTAAAATTCTCACATTAAACTAGCTGCTAATCTAAAATCCATCAGTCTATCGTTCGAGCGAGCATGATTGATTGTGACACAAAACTCTACCTACACTCGGGGTTTATGTTCAACAGTACGTATAAAAGCCTTTCATTATAATATGCATATTACTGTAATATTATTAAATTGTCAATTTTTTGTATCACAATTTTATAGTATTGCCTATTCTAACTTCACAAATTGGCAGGCGATGTATTTCATCTATACATATAATAAAATATACAGAAATGTCTGTAAATAGAAGATATATGAGAAAAATTATTATTGGGAAACTATATTAATGTAATGAAACCCAAAATAAAGATGATTACAGTTTTTTACGATTTGTCTATGCCTTTATGCGCGCAAATCCAAAAATGGCTGAACCATAGCCACGGAGCTTGTCGGTTCAAATCATCTCGGCGCGATCCAAAAGGTATTCCAATTCTTTTCTCTGCCGTACCGTTAAGCAGTGGAACTGTTTGCCATCACACGTGTTCCCTCCTTCCTATAATCCTGGATCCTTCCACCGTAGCGTGAAGAGGCATCTTAGCGGCATGATTGTATCGAATTGCATGAGACCGCCGTCTAATGAATAGCATGATACTCTATTTGGACGGCATTGCCACTTACCACCAGATGCAATGCAGTCATTGTGCCGTGCCAGAATAAGAGAAATCGCTTAAAGGAACTTGTCGATTTGATATGGAATCACAGAGTGAATCAAAAAATCATCAAATCAAAATCCAAAAATAAGGCGTATCGGAATCCATATCAACAAAACATAACTTCAGGAAAACCAAAAATAAATTAGTTATAATATTCACAACATAAACACACGGAATCAAAGCGAATAACAGTCTGTTGTGTTATTGACAAATGACAATTGACATATGTAGTAGTTTATTTTGTTAACCAAAATCGATTTAACGATTTAATTATTCAAATGTAGACGAAAATATTCAGATTGTTATTAATATATGGTTCTTAAATAGTTTGACCCTATCAATTCTGTTGTTGTATATACAAAATGTATAAATTCAACACTAGATATTTTTTATTTCACAAAGACGGAAATCGTATATGTAATGTTTCACATCATAACGAAATTAAGGAATAGACTTAATAGCTGTTTGTAATATTATTTGTTATTCTAGACTAGATTTGACCGAATTTTTGAATATATCAACAAAAATACATGATAACTCACAAATTCTAACCGATGTACTAAAGGTCTAAAGTGAGATTCCCGTATGGAGGTAGCAGCCACACATAGGCTACTTTTTACCGAATTGTCCAAAACAAGCTATTTAAAGCACAAAGTTTCCCGCTTCTACTATTTCTGAGATGCAACAATTTGTTAAATGCCCACAGTGGAACTACAAAGCTCTGAATATTGAGCCAATCGGATAATACTAACATTTCACTTAGTTCTCTCGACAAATAGATCTGTTACCAAATCAAATGATAATAGTTCAAAAACACTTTATTGTTATAAGCAATATTATACATTTGTACTAATCATCGCTTCATTGATTTAAAATGATAATCAATTGTTTGATACGAAAAAGAACAAAAATGTGCACAAACGGCAAATATGCATCACAATAAGAGAGATTTTACGTATCCAGAAACAGTCATAAATCGTTTACCTCACATCCCTTTAAAACTACAGCCTTTTATTTAAAAAATGAAACGTTCCAATCAAACACTGTTATCGTAGCATTATTAATAGTAGTGGATTTGTACATCTCCAAACTTACATGGAAAACTAACGTCCATGTCTATGCATTCGATTTGGACGTTTCAGATTGTTCTCGAACCATCGGTGATGCTCGCACGATCGTTAGAAATTCATGTTACAAATAGAACGTGGTTTTAAAAATGCACAGACTATAAAAATATGAAAAAGAATCATGGATATTGTATGAAACTTACACAAGTATAAAAATTTTACGTGTTGTCACAAACAAATGCATTTTTATTAAAAATTTCATACCACGTCGAGTTATACTCGTAATAGCTATTTTGCATTGTCATAATAAAAATTACAGTATTCAGATTCTTCTCTGTGAAATCTAAAATAATTCAATTAACTTTTGAATATTCTAATAATATGCATTCATGATACTAAAATTACATTTATTCGTTGAGAACAAATCCTTGACTGTAACTTGCGTAAGGGACAAATGGTTACTTTTCCGCAGAGCCGAAATGTTTTTTGAGTCCAAAATTATGCATATGTAAAATGGCCTTTAGGATTCACTTGTTTTTATTTATACATGAGATTTAAATGACGTAATATTCACACTTTCTGTTAAATAATGTCAAAGTAACTATTATTAGTAGCTTTTCAGCTCAGCTTAAGGTGTCCATTAAAGGGTACAAGATGAAAACAAATACGTTTTTTTTTACAAATAAAATGCATTTAAAGTGTAATCGAAATTACAATGATTATTCATACATACATAAACTCACGCCTTCTTCCCAGAAGAGTAGGCTGATGTGCCAAGAAACCCAAATTTCGCCTTGTATGTTCCGTCCCACAATGTGATAGGTGGCGAGCCCATCGCCTTATCGGGCACAAATTCCTGACTCTGGGCTGATAATGAATAGAAAAATACAATATCACTTTGCCCAACCCGGGATTCGAACCCGAGACCTCAGCTTTGTGACCGTACCGAAGTACAACTACGCCACAGAGGCAGTCTTGATATGAGTGATTATTCATAATAGATATATACTCATTTAGACTTTTATTTAAACGAGGTTATCAATAACTTATATTTATTTTATAAAAACTTATCATTTCGTGGGATTTTTATATGTTCTACAATTGCTGTCGCTTAGACGGGTTTGGAAAATTATTATTTAAAAAAAATGGTACGAAATAGATAACTATACTTCTCAGGTGGTTACATTTTAATTTAATTGCTATTCGACCTTGTACTTCCGTGATAAAGCAAGGAACTCATCCAATAGGACTTTAATAATTCTTTACTGAGTTTCCTTTGATACAGTTGAGAATTAAATCTGAAGTAAAAATACCTATTGTAATTTCACGCGGGGGTTCCAAGATGTAACAGGGAATTGGATTTCAGTTAGTCATTTCTAAAAATAGCGTAATTTATTGACTTTGTTAAAGTTATGCTTTTGAAGCACTTAATGTTTAATAAGTGGGCTAAAATATGATGGTTGTAGCAATCTATAATAATAAAAATATATAACGATCCGAAACATTTCTGTATAAAAAAAATATTTTCTGTGACGTATCACACATATTTGTAAGCTACGGAGAAATGACCTCACCATTTAAAACTGCTCAAAAACTGTATTACACTGCATTCAAACTTAATTTTGGGTAAAATATGCGTTATGTGTTATAGTTATTACTAAAATGAAATAAAATTAAATATACGGTATTTAATTTTATTGATCTCAATCTCATTTGCAAAGAAATAGGATTCTGAGAGGTATTGATAGAGGATAGATCCCGCTAAAAACCGTAGTCGAAGATGCCGACAAATCGCAATTGCATGTCCACGCGGTGACAAACTGAACGTTCTTGGTGTTACAGCTAGTAAAATGTATGGGAATCCGTATAAACTGTATACCGGCCCACGCAGCATAAGCCATTGACCTAGTCCACTCTACAAATTAAAATCGTGAGTGAAAATGGAAATACTAGATGCGCAAGAAAGATCACAAAGATATATTTTTAATAATGACCTCTGAAAAATGATTTACGACTTTATTCCATATCCCAGAGTACTATTATCCCAGAGATATCCAGAGTATGGCCTACGACTTTGTTGCTATTCTAAAGAATGACCTCTAGGGCGACATGTCCACTTAGTGAAAAAGCACTCAATTTAACAAAAAAATAACATAAAAGAATGGTTTCTATTTTTTTAACTACCTAAAGTTGGGGCAAGGCTTTTTGGGTCACTAAAATGTGGTTTATGACTTTGTTAAAATTCTAAAAATTTGCCCTTCATTTTTCAAAATTTGCCTGTACCTACTATAAACCATAAGATTAAGAGACGAAAGTTACATAGCATTACATTAAAAAGCACTAAAGAGGCTCTAGAGTGGGCTTTTGTAAATACCGGGTCCTCTTTTTGTGCTTATAGTGGTCACTATGGAGAATCTCGGCATTCCTTGTGTGACATCCCCAAGGTAAACAGAAATCTCAGCCGATTTTGAAACGAAAAAAATGTGCCTTTCTGTGGAGGTATGACCATGTGTATGACTAGGTGTACTTAATCATGTCTAGTATTTATTACATTTACAATAAAGAAGAGATAGTCTAGTTGGTAGCGGAACGGACTAATCAACCAGAGGTTATAGGTTTGAGCCAAAGCAAACACCTCTAACTTTTAAAGTTACGTACTTATATTCGAAGTAAATTATCGCATATTTTAAAAGATGATACAAAAAATAACAGTAAGGAAACTCTTGCTCGACGGTGGAACGTAAATGGGCTAATATATAATTATATTATGTATTATGATATACTATCAGCCTGGCCCAGCTTCGCCTGGGGGTGATTAATTTTTCGCTTCACTCTGCTCCCCTCTACTCCAATCTCATTAATCCAGTTTTAAATGAATCTCGCATCTTTCCTTAACAAAACCACGCGTGTTGTTTTAGGAAGGCACAGTTTGCGACGACTGCTGCTGTCTCAGCTTGAACTAGAAGTTTGTAATTTATCTTATCTTCCCATACATAATCCTTATTTGGAAAAATACTGAATTCTTTATGGGTACGATGTATCTATTTCTATCTGCACGGCACTGCATTCACCAACACTTGCTTTGTGGTCACTTTCTTGTGGCAATAAAAAAACATGACTCAAGCTTGTATCATTACCATACGAAATATACAAAGCTATCCCGCCTTTGCGAGTTTAATTTTCAAAAATCCTCGTATATCCTCTCTGTGACGACACTTTAGGCCACATTTTGAATTTGTACCATGTATACTTTCCCACGTTTCATGATAAATGTGTACGTTTTACTCTGTTTTTATTTACACATAACAAAATAATTACGGCTTCAGTCATCGTAAATTCATGAGTTTTGATAAAATGTCTCGTAAATGTGCGGATAATAAAACATGCCGTAACACATAAACATCTCCACCGAATCACATATATTCATTTTACCACGCGACAAAATGTCGTTTAAGTCAATTTAACGAACAAAAAGATAATCGAGTTTATAATGGAAGTAAAAAAATGTATTTTTTAATGAATCGCAAATAAGCCCGGCCGTCCATCAACTGTGAAAAAGCTTCCGAATAAAATATCGGACCGGATGGGACACCTTTTATTCTCTACGTGCTACTAATTATACTGTTGTCTTTGTGCGGGATGGACCGAAATTAATTAATTAATTAAACAACGTAGTAATTAACTAAGCGCAATAAGCATATTGTAATAATAATAATCTGTATTATTTTATTTTATTATGATTTTAAAATATTTATGGATTTCTTTCACAGCTTCTAATATTTTGTCATTTTTTATTATTAAATAAAGTAATATTTCCCCAATCGTCACTTTAACTAATTAAACTTACAAGGAACAGTGAAAAGGAATTGGAAATATTCTTGAAGTAATTACTTAGCACTGACACGTGTGAATTCTTCGACGTGTTATAAAGTGTGACTGGGATAATTTAATTTGGAAACCTTATCCTCACCTGTGCGAGTGTCACATTATAAGTTGGCAGCCTTATCATCGTTTCCTTTTTACAAGTCAATTTTCACTATTTATTCACACTAAAAACCTCCATACACAATTTTAAGCACTCAAAAATTGTATCAAAAAAATAAAAAAAATAAAAAAATGCAAACACTTTTCTTTCGTTGATTAACAATTATGTGTGTTTAACGATGTTACACAGTATCGAGAGCGACGGAGCGACACGACAGGCCACCTTCGCTGTGTTTCAAGACTGAATTTCCTTCCGCCCGCCCAAACGTGCCGAGCGTATCCGAAGGTTGCCGAGCGCATCCGATCCGATGCCGATTCATGAAACCCACTCGATGAAGTGGTAAGTTTTTACGACTACCCGTTGGCGAGTGCGGTCGGGACCAATATAAAAGGATTGTTTGACACCTGTTCTTGATTATTTTCTTGCTCATTCTTCAGTCGGTCTCGCCTTGATATCAATTTTATTGCAGCTTTGTAATAAGACTTCTACAAGTATTTTGACAAAAACTTGCAATAACAAGTTTACTGTTATACAAATTCATAATAAACGTGCAGCTTTTTTCTTTTGTTATTTATCTAATTCTTAAAATAAAACATAATGTAACAACCAGTATAACAATGTAATGTGAGTCTCATTATTTTTCTATTACAGGATAAAGTGTCAGTTACCCGGCTGTCAAGCTGGCACCATTATCCACCTATGCAGAATTTACAGCGGAGTGTACTTACGGTTGCATATTGCATCCAGAACTGCAATAAAATCGGGATCAACTGTTATGACTCCACTTGCAAACTGTAACAATGGCATTAAAAAGGTCCACGTTTAACGTGGATTTAACATTGAAGTGCCGCTATTGATGCGGAATAAGTATAAAATATCATAACCCTGGTTTTACACGGGTTACCCTTTAACTAGAGCGAGGTACTTGCTTTACAAGCCACATAATTGTACAACATAGAAGGCTAACATTTGTTGGACTTTGTAAACATGAACTTAAATTTTAATATTTTTGTAGAAATACGTCCTCAGTGTTTATAATACATAAATGTACACGACAGGGATTTATAGACTTATTTTTTATTAGGCTTATTTTTATATGTTAATTATATAATTTGAGATGATGTAGCTTATATTCTTTAATTTTGTTTTTTGTCATGCCCTTCATATTTTCCTTATTTGCGTGTCAAGAAGGTTATGAAAGTATGTCTAAGCTGGTATAATGCTTACCATTATAGAGAGGTCCTAAGTTTATTTATGCGCATGTCTATTTACTTTATCTACTTGAGAAATAAATTAATAGAACCGAAGAAACTACACGCTATGATATATGTATATTATTAAGATAATAATTAATAAGGTTCCTTATTTCTCTATAAGCAATGCGGTATTTTTAAACGGTATTTTCAGTAATACTAAAAACCAGACATCTGACAAATGTATTCTGGCGGATGGTAGGCGGTAGGAAGTCACTGGATGCAGGTCGCTTCCATCAGGTCTAAGGGAGGATCCTTGGGGAGGGCTACGTTCAGCAATGGTCTTCCCCTTGCTGAAGAGAGAGAGATAAAGGAATACCACACACTTGCGTGGCTATAAACTGGGTTGTACACCTTAATATAGGCGCTGTCCACGCATATTCTTGCATCCTACGAACATCAGTATCTGGCTGCAGTAATTAATGCATATAATACAGTCTGTAGGATATGCAAACAGTGCGAAGTACACACGTCAGACCACCAGACATCGTACTCCAAGCAGTTCTATTATTCAATACTCCTCCTAGCATAGCAAGGAATCTGTCATAGTTAACGCACGTGCCAATATTAGGTACGCATACAGGGTGTCTCAAATCATAACGATAGTACGTTAATGTGAAAAGTATCAAATTATAATAATAATAAGTAAATTCTTTATTAAAGTAATAAAGGACTCAGTTTTGTGTCATCATCAGTTCATGTTTTATATAATAAGTATGTTAGTTATATTTCAAATGCATTATTCAATAATTAATATCTACTATGGTAGTACTTTGGTAGTACTTTAATAAAAAGAGAAAGAACCCTAATGTTCTTTTATTTAAGTAACTGTAGTATTATGTCCAGTAATGTCAATCATAATTTGTTATTTAACTTGACGTTTCGCAATAAATAACTAAGCGTAAGGACAGTGTTTCAAATCAACTCAAAAAAAAGCTTTTCAAAATTTTTTTGTCTCCGTGTAAGTAAATAGTCAAACACAAAATATATAACTAATGTATTTATACACACAGTTTAAAATCCCCTTCGGTTTGGTACGCACTACTGATACGATCAGCTTCAAATCTGTGCGGCAAAACTTTCCACCAGCTTAAATCTTTTGTGGGGATCTCAAGTTAGTTAATGCTGTTTCGCAACTCACCCTTACAATGAAACCGCATTAAAATCTTTTCCCAACGAAATAAAGGGATATGAGAATTAACAATTCATTAAAACAAATGGCATTTTGTTTTACGGAAAATTATGACTTCAATTTAATTTTTGCATTTCAATTTTATGACACTATACACTCAGTAATTGATTTTATGTTGTCTTTATTAAATGCGGGATTTTTACAAATTCTATTATATTCTCTGGATTTTAATTCGCATACTAATTAGTATTTTTAGGTTCAAATAATTAACTTTACTGGTGGTAGGTCCCTCATATGTGAGAAGCCATCTGGGTTTGTACCACCGCAATGTCTATTTCTCCCGTCAAACAGCAGTGAATATACATTGTTGCGTTTGGGATTGAAGGGCATTGTAGCCAGAGTAACTACAGGACATATTGAGACTTAACTTCTTATGTCTCAGGATGGCCAGCGAAGTTGAATGCCAAGCATTGCTTTGTAAATCAAGGTGTTGTTTGGTTTTGCAACTGCTTATGAGTGGTCGTATCGCTTACTATCAGGCGAACGGCATGCTCGTCTCGCTATTCATTGCAATAAAAAAAATATTGTATTAGTTTGTTCAAAACAACGGTGACATAGAAACGCATTCTCAAAAACATCCCATAGATTTTGTTTGGGATGGTGGCACACGTAATTTACTGATTATGTTTTCCCCGAAATATAGCAAAATAATATTTTTGATATATCTACTTTTTCGCATCATGATTAAAAATAATGTTAAAATTAAAGATAGTTAAAACCAAAACCGTATATATTTATCGCTTTTAAAGAAATAAATTTTACTTTAGTTACTGTGGTTTCCTGGTTATTGACGAATCTTATTAAGATATGAAATAATAAATACAAATTGCACCTTATACATTTCTATATACACTATTTTTTCAAGTACAAGTATACCCAACTTTAATATATCCCGTGCATAATTAATAGCGCAAATTTAACATAATATTTATTTGTCCTTCCTCTGACCCAATTATTCTTAACCGGTGATCCACAGCCCACTAGTTGTCCCTGAAAGCATCCCAACTCCCAAGTGGTCAGCGATGCCATCTTAAGGCTATCCGTAAATTATTTTATGCATATTTTTTATGAATAGATAGAAAAACTCTTTATTTATTTGCATTGCCTTACTGTCAAGCTTACTGTATATAAAAACAAATCAAAAATTAACATTTGATTATTGATGTTCCCTCACGTATAAACTTTAAGAACCACTGCTCTAACCCATGCCTATGCATATCGAAATATGATTTATACGAAGAAAACAAAAGTACTCCAACGTAACAGAGCTTGGTGAATTTTACAAATCTTTTAAAACAGAATGGTATTGCACTGCTCATACTTTAATGTTAAATACATAAGGGTAAATTCAAATGAAAATGTAATGCGACGGACGTGAAAAAGAGAGCAAGGTAAAACCTGCACTTGTAACATGACGTGTTGCCTGTTTTATACTTTGCATATGTTACGGGGAATTAGAACATTTTAAAGCTGACTTAAAGTTGCTGTTATAAAATATGCATTTCTTATCATACTTATTATGAAAACACTTTTGTTTTTATTCATATTTTGTGTCTAGGATTGTACTTCAAAGTGCAATAAGCACTTGTGCTGCAATGAAAGTGTTTGATTGCTTGAGACCCAATGTCTGGTAGTGAAATATTGATATTATATGAGCTAGAATAGCGAGAATCATACAGGAAGGCAGAAAATCCGTCATAATAACCCAGGCCATAATAATTTGATACAAAAAATACCTTTTTTTCTCTGTTTTTTATTATTTAAAGGGATAATATTGTACAAGGCAATATTAAACAATGTACTAATAAATAAAACAGTCACATGTAATTTTGATTTCTTATTGAGTTTTAATTAATAATTTTGTGATCGTAAAACAAAATTGTCATCAAACCACAAAAAAAAAATATTCCATGATGGTGCACATAATAACCAGTAACAAAATCATAATCCGACAGGAAATAAAATATTCAACACATCCAAAAACACTAATCTCCTTTTAGTGTTGTTATAAAAAATGTAAATTAGGAACCATCTGGCATTACTTTTGAATGTAAAAGCACATTAAACCTTTGCGAGAGAAGCTAGATCCGATTTTGGCTGTCAAAGTGTTGGCCGTTCGAAAGTGACATTTAAAAAGTAGGACAGAGAAATACGTAACGCTATGTACATTGTACCCGATTGTACTTCAGGTGCCCAATAAATTGAGTGATTTTTTAAAGGGCTTCGCAGTGCGATGAAATGAGGCGGAGATAGATCCCATCACTATTTCTATAGAAGCAAGCTTTCAGGCAAAATTATCGATGCTCCGTGAGTCGAGGAACACACCTAACTGTCGATAACAGTTGTGTCAGATGGAAATAATTCTTCGTGGTGTCAGAAATCCAGCATGCGGTTTCAGAATTCAGTCACAATATCCGTTATTCCTATCACATTTAAATAGTATAGAAATATAAATATATTTCTTAAAAATATCATAATTGTATGTCATTAATGTTTTCATAAAATTATTCGCCTGGAACCTTAATAATTTGAAGACGGCAAAAATACATACTACAATTTTTCGGATGAATATTGAGAGGTACTAACTTGCTCCTTAATAAATACTCATGGACTCCTTAATTAACTTGGCCGTTTAATATCTAATTAATTTGCTTCTAAGCTTGCGCTCGGATGATTTTTAAACCCCGGGAGTTGAAAAAATGTTCTTGCTGTGAGTAAAAGAAAGGAAATTTTACAATTTTGCTACGTGGCAATTTTTGAAGGTAAAGTTTTAATAAGGTCTTTACCGATCCTGTTATCTTTACATAAAAAAATAATGTTGAGATATTTGGTCCATTCAAAATATACTTATTGCATTATTTAAAAAACTCACAGAATGAAAAATACATTCAACAATAAATCCGTAAGTACTGAATTAAACAATTGCCGCCGAATACATGAATGAAATTGGGTTTTTACAGATTAAGCAATTGTATTTTATTGGAAACTTAAAGCGACGGGAATGCAAGCATGTGCCACCAACCCGTTGTTATCAAAGATAATCGGATATTGTAGACGATTGAGTGGGAAATGGAACACACTGGGATCAGATGGGAGCAATGCAAAAAAACTGGTACAATGGAACAATAATGGAATAAATGTTGAAAAGCTCTTTTTACACAAAGTATACGTACTGAGGATTAAACAAAAGCGATTAACGCCAAACGCATTAATTTGTAACTGTAAAATATGATATTTACTGTTATTTAATAAATGGACACGTGTGAGGACCACAAAAATTACAAGTGCGTATATTTATGGACACACAATGACTGCGTGAATGCATATAAATAGGAAAGATATTTTTCGGATAAAAAGAAAACTCAATCCCTTCCAAGCTAAGCTAAGTGTGGGATTCACATGGTGGTGAGGTCAGCTTTCGTTGGTATTCTTCTCCATTTCGCATCTATTATGTCGTCTCCGGAAACCTGACTCTCTCCCGTATCCCTCGTAGCACTACATCTTCCCACCAAACTTTTGATAAATTGAAAATAAATATAGACTTTACTTTTCTAATTACTTATATTCTTTTTAAAGCATTCTGAGATAGTAAAAAAATAATACAAGGTAATTCTAATCCTGGATAGGCACGTCAAGTCAATTCTGCTACAAATACATGATAGCTAATTGGTATCAAGTTTTAATTGCTTCGATTACCTACTGATCTGCTAAACATGACATATTTTTTTCAAAGTCAAAGTGTATATTTTTATAATAATATGGTATTGTTCTTTTTTAAATAGAAACCAGGATACTTACTGAACTATTTATAATATCTTGTTATATATTAAGGTTGACAGCGTTAAATGGAGCTGCATCCAACTGAAATTTCCCCACGGACGCAGTCCACAAACAAAGCTTATAGATAGAATAAAACCTTTGAAGAAATTAATATGGTCATGGCTACAAGAAATATCAGACCGTCGGCAAAACAAAGTACAAACTCTTCCCTCACAATACACCTAATCATAATAAGTGCTTGTCTCAAGAGCATTTCTCGAATGGAGGCGCACTGTGGTTCGTGTGATCAGAATCAACTCCGATTGCTTATAGTTGACCGAGTAAGCTAACAAGAGATTCTATCGTTATGATAGAAATTAAAAGAAACAATTTAAAACCTAGTTCAAGGGCGAAGCTCTAGTGTCAACTAATTATTAAAATGGACGAAGTTAAGCGAAATTGAGATACCAAGTCCGCAGCCGTTTACAGTTTTCCAACATGTTAGGAATCCGGAATGAAGGTATATATTCCGAGAACTGATGGTAACTTAGAAGTAGGTGTTTGAGACATTTTGAAAATTTGTCATATAACTCTCCCATGAAACCCTAATAAGGAAACGCAGACCTGGTTGGGAGGTAAAACGTCGGCGTTTGGTTACTTTATAACGTAACATAGATTTTCGACGAAATGAATGAGAAAATAAGCTGTCGGGTTGTCATATAATTTGAAAAAACATGTCATAATTTGTCATACAATTTTAAAAAACATGTGTTTTTCTACTAGCATGACAAAACTGCAATACTGGTGATGGCACAATTCAAATATCCACTAGCCTTTGTTATTTCTCGAAAGTCGATACAATTATGCCGGTCTAATCGGAATCGGATATACTTACTTATTATGTAACTATGACTAGTTTTACATATTTCAAGGTTATTTGTCTTGAAATTATCTTCTCAATAATAGATCTTATAATTAAGCGTCTGCGTTTGAAATAAATAGATATTTCTCATAGTTACGAACAATTTAATTGTTCAAATAGATCTTGGCTCTTAAATAATTGTTAAAGGGTATTGTTTAGACGGAGCACCGAGGGACTAAACACTAATATTAGAATAATTAATACCTAGGCATAGATTGTGCTTACATTTCTCTAAAATTAATAATCTAATATCTGGATTTAACAAAAGAAGCTTAGGTAACCAACGCATCCTACTCTTCTGAAAATTATTCATCCCATGAAACTATGTTTTTTTGTTTACTATTTATATTACAACATTGTTATATCAGATGAGGTGCTATCCTTTTTATTTTTTAACTTTGGAACTGAATTCAGCTGAATTCTTATCATGTAGTTTATAAATGCGTTCATTGCCTATCGTTAGCTATGATTTTCCCCATCTTTTAGGCGACATATTATTCTTCCACTTAATTGCCTGCGGATCTGGAAAAGTTACATGCTAAGTAAATTGTCGTAGAAAAGTATAAATGTTATGGCACAAGTATATTAATATATTTATACTATATAGGGTGTAGTTGACAGCTTTCCGAAAACTGAAAGGGGATGCACAGACAATGAAACTGAACAACTTTCCCAAAGAAATTCTTTTTGGAAATGAAAATGTGTCATTTACACCCTGTGTACCGTATAAATATAAATAAAAATATATTTTTTTAACTGTGACTGAACAAAAATATGTCTTTTTTTACCGTTTGCTTGAATTTGCCCTTAATTTATACCCCATTACTTTCCTTTCTTCTAATTATTGTCTCGGCTGGTTTTAGGACCCAAAGTCCAACATCTTTCTTTGTCTAAACGTATTTTTATAACTAAATTAATTAAGATAAAAGCTTAATTCTAAAACTTACTAAACGCTATGAAATAAAATGATTCATCTCCTTCAACTTATAGAAAACACGACGTCGTTTACTTTGTAGATAGTTCTATTAAAACTCTCCTAAACAAATACTAAACAAATTATGTATTCCAGAGAGCACGGTAAACTCGTAGATCGAGACTAGAGTCATTATTTAGATACATCCGAAACCGATTTAGCTGAAAATTCTCGAATTCCACTGGACAGTAATTTAAAGCCAACCGTTCATGCATAAACATTGGCTCAGCCTGATCGGATAATCATATTTGAGACGAGTTTGGCCCACAACTCAATAATGCGACCAAATAGCATGATCTCCGATAAGTAACATACTGCATATGGTGTGATGGTAACATTTTTATGTAACAGTCATTGTGAATGACTTAGTTCTCAGAGCTCAAGTAAAACTAGACGCATTCGGCATTGAATAAGGGGTTCATAGTGCTAGCCACACAAAGGACATACGATTACCTCACTCAAATGATGTTAAATCCCGGACGGTGGCCAATTTTGATCTGTTACTGAAATGATTCCCTTTATGTCACGTCGTGTATTACACAGTAGATCATGGCTTACGTACAATGCTATAATGTATCATTGTTACTTCAAAAGTTAAAGTTGTTTAAGAATCCACGTAATATCAATTTATAATATTTTGATGATTTGTGGCACCCACTAGCTATGTTTACGGCAATTTTCTATTAAAGAGGTATGGATCACAATATGTCATGTATGATTTATTAAAATAATATATCTACATTTTTCCCAGGGATTGTTAGTAAATTCAATTGCTGACATCCCCTAGTGCAACAGCTGCTAAAAGTAGAATTAGTTATAAATTTTAATAAAAACAGCAAATTTCTAACACAAAGTAACAGATAATTTGAAATTTCCACAGATTTTTTTTATCGAGACGAGCATGCTGTTCGCCTAATCGTAAGCAATACGACCGCTCATAAATAGTAGCAAAACCAAACAACACCTGAATAACAAAGCAATGCAAGTTTCAATATGTCCAGTAGTTACTCTGGCTACAATGCCCTTCAATCCGAAACACAACAGTGCATTTATACTGCTATTTGACGGGAGAAATAGACATTGTGGTGGTACCTATCCAGATGGCATCTCACATGTGGGAGACCTACCACCAGTGAAACCGTTAGTACGTACGTATTTACATATTTAAAAAATGTGCGAATAAAATAAAGTTCTGTAAATCGAAACAATATTTCTTGGTAATAGTCATAAGACGAAAACACACCAGCTTGGTTGAGAGGTAAACAAAAAACCTCTTAACTCAATAAACCTAAATAATATTTTTTCTGATTCATGGCGGTTACTATGTTTTTTGTAAAAGTCTCGGTATAACATGTTCCAGTGTTATGAGCGTAGCAACCGCGGACAAGGAAAATTATGGTAGCAAAAGAAGTAACGGTGTTCTGTCGTCAACGACATAATTATTACCATTTATTTACTGTTTACGAATGTTGCTCTCACAAAGTATAAACATTTGTCACTCAATTATGAGGAGGCGCGGCTTTGTACAAGATTATAAGTCTTTTTAGACTCTTACATATTTTAGAGATATTGTTTTAAAAATTATATATTTTACTCTGTAGAAAGTAATATTTTTTATACGTTTGTTAATAATTTAGCAACGGCTTCTTACTTTAATGTAACACTGATGTATACCAAATTTTATAATGATGGTATTTGCACTCAAATGCTGAATTTATTCAGTAAGTAAATAACATCGAAGTACATTAAAATTCCCTTAGGGGCAAACGGAGAATTTGAAAGGGCTCCTTAAAGCCCGGATTTACATCGGAAAATTATACCTAAGTCTCACGGAATCCGTCCACATGCGAGATGCCGTTTTAATTGTGTTTACCAAGACTTACTTAGTTAACGGTGAGCTACTTAATTCTGAGATATAAGAAAGGAAGACTTTCATTGTTTGCTCTAACAAATTGTTAATACGGCTGTTCGTACGGTAATTCCTTATTTGTGACTTAATTTCGTCCTTATAACAATAACATTGCGCCTCCGTGACACAAACAGGAAGTTTATTTATTTAATTAATAACAAGCAAGAAGTGAGTGCCATTTCCCTCTTGTCTTACACTTTATTTTGTCTTCGTGTAGGTATTCGCTTATAACAATTTCATTAATAATGCTACTTTAATTACTCATTCTGGTTTTTACGAATCTTTTTAACGTTCGATCACGAGTCTCAGAGATTGGCGAAGGCAAAATACATTCGATATAAATGCAAAACGGTCTCAGCGCAATGTAGTATACTAGTTGCGTGATCGTAATACCAACATGCGAATATTTTCTAGTTCCATATCAAGGAACTAATGGGAGCATTTTGCAAATACCGCGTGTTGGAGCCAATGAAACATGACTCTGATGCATATCTCGGTGATGGTATATATCGGGATCTACGAGCCAGTGTCGACCATTACACGTTTTTCTCCCAACGTGCCCGCCTGAGTTACTCGGCGAAAAACACGCGGAAAACCGATTCATATCGCAATTATTCTCCCTTTTCCTACTTTTTCGAGACATTTTATGGACACCACGGTTCAGTCGGCTCGTTTATTGTGTTTTGTTTATTGGAGGTATATTCTAAATGTAAAGGTAAAGAACATCCGAGGTGACCTTTTCACTCAATGTAACGAAATAAGTGTTACTTCTACGCGAGGCTTCAATAACTGTTCTTTGAAACTGTTTCAGATATTTCAATAACTTGTTGAGTTGTGTTTTCTAGGCGGCTAGGCATTCCTAATGTTGTTGATGATTTATTGAAAACAAATTGAATATTTTCATACGATTCTACACGAATGAAGATTGAAAATAGAACTTTATAATCTTTTGTCTAGACGTAATAAAATATGTTTATATACTTAGATAGAATATTGTTCAATTATATTTTATTTACTAATGAATACACCCAACAGTCACAGACACAATGCAACAAGAAATATTGCAACAATAAATATGACTAATTATTGTAGTATTTTTTTTTCATATTTAACTATATACTGGGTGGAATCGCTTATCGTCACGAAAAAAATTGTGCATGGCAAGTACATGATTTAGAACACTTTGGCATACTTATTTTAATTTTTTTATGTTTTTGTTTATGTAGTGTAAAATTAATTTACCACTACTAGTTACTAATTTAGAATAAGTTATTCATAAAACAACGTTGTTTAGAGAAAGATGACATAAATGAAAAAAATCTTCATAAATACACATTATTGTTACCCTACTTTATACAATATTAATTCGAGTAGAAACTTCTAAATCTAAGTAATAAAATCCTTTGATTGCGCCGCCCTCACCGCTGCGCCGCCGCAAGCGCAAGTACAAAGCGTGCCGCCGCGCCGCGCCGCCCGCTGCCGCACCGCCGACACCTTCCAGGGATCTTACCACTTCCTCAGTCGTGCGAAATTCGGTACCGAGTGACGTTGTATGAAATTATTTTGGTTATTGGTTAGTTTCTTGCGGTCAAAATGAGTGATTACACGAACAGTGAGTATGTGACAATAATGACATGCTATGTTCGATCCAATGAAAACTTGGGTCATGCAAGAAGGATGTATGCAGATCCAGAACATCTGCAGTCTTTGCGTAGGAATGGTATCATGAATGATGAATCCACGAGTTCCCAGCACAAGAACTATTTTAACGACTTATCCGGGGCGACTCGATAATGGTAAGTTCAGGCTTCCTAATCATGCAAGAATCCGTGACCTTCGACAGCGAAGTCGTCCATTCTCGACTTTATTAAAACGTTTAAATAAAAACATATGCAGCTTTTTCTAAGGTAGTAGGTACGTTATGAAAATAATAATGTAAATCTTAACAACTTAGCAACAACTACATTTACTTAAATGATCCTAACACACTAAAATTCTAAATAAATCAAAATGATATATGGTAATATTTAGAGTAATAATACCGATAAATAGGCGCAAAGTAAGTTCAAGGTCGATGCGCGACAGTCAGCTGTTGTGTGGCGTGATCCATACACTCGCGCGCCTGAGTATTGACATGTCGTTGCACTTTTAAGTGTAGGGTGATTTAGATAATATGTGTTTTGGGGACATCTTGTAATGATGTTGTTTATGGGGCAGTTTGTAGTTTTTAATGATAAATCTCGTATATAACGTTAATGTCACATACACAATACACTATTAAATTTTCCGGACGATAAGCGATTCCACCCAGTATGTAGGTGGTAAATACATAGATAGGGATCGAACCCGCTGCCTTCCGTTTTACAGCGGGTGTCTAATCAACTGCGCCACAGAGACTGTGTTATATATCACAACATCAAAATGTAGATAGTATGTACTATGCATGACTAAACATAGGCACTGGAAGCCCAATTCAATTCTAGTATATCTTTTAATGTAAACTCAGTTGCCGGCTATTCATGTAAATAAACATACCAATAGAATATTGTTGGAGGCAGAGTTTATTATCTATGGCCAAACATCGAAATGATTTGCTTCGGTTATTTGCGGTGGATGGATTGGTTCGTGCGCTGAATATGATTTAAGCTATTTGAATTGTACATGCTTATAATAGATTATTACTAATTAATCATTATCAGGGTAAATATCAGCTTTAATAGTTGTAGTATTGTATTTACGTGTTATGCTAATTTCTGCCAATAATAATAAATATTTCATTCAAAATTCAATTAAAATTATGAATAATATTTTCACTTTATTTACATCATCCAGATGATAGCAGTTACTTAAGTATCCAGTGCATAAAATATCATGTCGTTGCTGGCCAACACAATGTTACACTATAAAACATTGTCTTACTAGTCAACATTTAAATAGATATTATAATCACGATTAATTCTGGCATAAAAGTATCCGCTTATTATGATGGACTATAATTTTATATTAAAGTATAGATAAGATCGTACAAATACGTTATTTACGGATTATAATCCGACTTTCTGAAAACTGAACTTATTTAAGTTGCTTTATTATTTATGTTGCATATTTTACCAGTTTTCATGCCTAATTTAAGCATATTTGCATGCATATTCCGAGCTTTTTGTGTTGCATATAATCCGGTGTATAATAATTATTAATTACTAACATTGTTACATAACCCAATATTAGATATGTACGTCGAACGCAGGGTCACGAAAATCAGATTAACTTAGAATAATCCTGTATAAGCTAATAATAAAACATATAATTGACACATGCACGTATCAAGGGAAGGTGGAATGGAGTCTACCCCCCAACATTAAGTGCAAGGCAAATATTTTAGTATTTAAAAGGGTTTGATGGAAAGAATATCAGGAAATCCCTCTCTAAAATCGTTATCATAGAGAAAATTGAAGTTCTATATTCTGTACATTCCTATGGGATAAATTTACATTAATTTTCCTCTACAAAACTTAGTTTTTTACTTACTTATTATGTCACGATAAATGTACACGTTGAGATCCGGATAATGACGATGAAGATAGAGAGATATAAGTATAGAAGTAAAAAATACATAAAAGAAAGTGTTCAAATAGACAGCAACTTTTATTCCACAACATTGTATTAATAAGTTCTTAACATCAATTGATAGACTTCTTGCCTCCCATGACTACAGTCCCGCCTTCACCTCCGCTAGCATACGTAATACCTTAATACAAACAATTCGTGTGCCGTTCACCCTCCACACAAGCAACGTTTCATACATTTTATGTAAATAAACGTGTATTCTGTATCACGGTAATCTAATAAATAGCGACCAGTTGGCATATTCGCCGCATGACAATATAAACGCACTCAGAAGTCGAGATTCACTCGAGAGTGCTTTTATACAATTTCCACGGCATATACCCTTTATACCCGCCACTCCACCTTTTGCCCTCTTCGCCTTATCGCCACTCTTAATCTTTTTATAATCAAAAGAGGTCAAGTGTCGGTATTTATTGTGTGAGCCTTCAAAGAGATTCGGGTTTGATTATTAAAAAATCACGCTAAGATGAGGAAAAATACTTTTTGACACACATCTTTGTTTCTTTGTAATGTTTTGCGCAATATACTTTACAGATTTTCTAAACAATGGCTAATTAATTACTTGCGTAAATACGTTGCGGAAATATTCGAATCGAAAATGTCTAAACTAATTGAATAATCGTATGCGTTATACTCATTCCAAGAGACTTATTGATAGAGACGTTGTGTCTAGAAATATTTACAAATAAAACGTTTCATTGTTTAGTTCTAGTACCTACGTTCGGGAAGTAGCCAAAATAAAAATAGGAAACAAAATATCATCGTCAATTCCATCAACGAGTGAGTAACCGTTAAACAGACAACACAAATATACGCAGGCATATAATAAATAAGTAAATAACGGGATCGCGTGACCCACCCTAGCATGGGGAAGTAGCTCAATGAGAATCAAACAAAATCGTCAACATATTATTATGGTATATTAGCATCCACAAATTTTCCTCATTATCATAACTAAAAGTTATTTTATCGGTGACTCCTACGCTATTGATGGGCGTAACGACGTTTCCGATTTAATGCCGAACTTTGTATGTTATGATGTAACTACCGGAAAATAATACTCAGATACCGTAATACAAAAACCTTTGTACCGATATAACAGGGAATAAGTGATTAATATATAGGTATTTACGATTCTTGATATGAGATTGGTAATATAAAAATAAATTACTGTGACTAGCGCTAATTTCTAAATTTTTGGGAGTACTTGATTTTTATAGATATAAGTATTTTAAATTAATAACTATATTTTATCCACCCCATCGTTGGCTGTAGAAAATTACCTAGTGTTATAAGGCCGGCACATGTAGTATATTTTTAATAGTGTAATTTTTTTTATTGTATCTCTGTATACTGCAAATGCCAACCCGCACTAGGCCAGTGTGGTGGACTATATGGCCTAACCACTCTCAATCGTACTGTCGATTGTAGAGTAGGCCCGTGCCCTGTAGTGAGATGTATATGGGCCGATACAGATACTGCAAATACAATTAAATAAATAAATCTGAGTGTTCAATGCGATTACCAGAAGTACGGCAAATTATAATCCTCGCCGCTTCGTTATGATTTTCATATTGTTAAATATTATGAAAAATATAATAAAGTTGTTTCAGAGCCTATTCGAAACAAAAAACAATCAAATCTTTCCTCTTGATAATAATTTTTTTTTTTCAATAATATTTAAGGGACTTTTATACTAATATACAATACATGGCAGTCCCATCGTACCTTATAAATAAATATCCGCACAACAAATTAAGAGAATTAAAATGAAAACAAGCAAAACATAAATTAAACATTTCTCAGCAATAAATAATTTAAATTGACACATTGACAAATAAAGTAACTTAATAGTATATAAATCGGAATTAAACCTGATAAAATAATTTATATACTGCCGTCTCATTCCGTTTAACAAGCACATTTTTCCGTTAGTTCAGTACCTATACTAATTGACAGTTTGACCAAAATCAATATTTCGATCGACAGAATTCTTACGTAAATTAACATAGCCACTGAATTACTGAATAAAGAACAAACGTTTGTAAATTTTCCCGCCTTGTATCTGTATCTACATCAGCCCATTACACGTCCCACTGCAGGACACGGGCCTCCGATACAATCAATCGAGAACAGAGATCAAAAACAACAATACAATCGAGAGCATGATTCAGAGGTATTAGGTGCTATAGTCCACCACACTGGCCTAGTGAAGGTTGACGGACTTTGCACAGGTCTACTACAGAAGTTCCTTCAAATCATCTATGTTTTCCTTTACCGTAATAGGGTTTGTTCATTGACTATCAATACACTCATGACTCCGAAAAGTCACACCTTGAACATGTTCGCAGCCGCGTCTGGTCCATTATCAACAGGCCATTACGCACGAGGGAATCATCACGAAGAAACCTACAAGCCATAGATGTTTTACAAAGAATATCTATAGAATAAAGTCCGCCAACTAGTAATAGGCTTATTGGAATAAGGCCCAAAAAGCTTAAGACCTCTTAACTGACCTCTCGATAGGAGAGGAGGCTATTTATAGTACAGGTAATGCGACGGTGCTGTGTGACATGTTCTATACTAACCAATACATTGCAATTTCTCACAACCCGTCAGCGTGTAATAGCCATCCTGTCCCGCCCGCTATCGGACGAGAACTCTATTACAGACTTACCTCTCTAATTCCGTACTGTATCTTAAGCGTACTACACACCAAAGCCGTCGACGACACAGCCCGCCGTCACAACCCGGCGGTATACAAGAAATTAACCATGTCGGCGACAAGAGCTTGCACGTATTGCCCGTCGACGTGTTTGTGGCATGTGTTCTGCTCAGTTGCTTCATTAAAATGTTCAGGTCATGTCGGACTAGCGCCATGTCGCAAACAAATTCGAATTGTAATGAGTGAAGCCGCCGACTAGCCTGCCAACAATGTTGTCGACATGTGCCGGCGGGTCGGCGGCTTCGGTGTACAGCCACAGGCGTAGGCAAAACAGTACAGTAAAAGTTGTGATATTCTGGAAATTCTAAGTCCAAAATGCGATGAACCCTACTACACAATTCTTACACAATAAAATACTACTATCTCAAACCGTAGAATGGTAAAAATCTGCTGAACGTTACAAGGAGTAGTAGTTTTGTTACAAACGCTACTTTCCAGATCTGTGCAATCGTAGAGGATCGTGCGGTCGTTACCAATAGCAATTCCAACCGTTTGATAGAAAACATTGTTACTACATGTTAAGAAAGTACGGAGCTTCGGTGTTACAGAGAATAGACTCGCGTTCCCATTTTATTACTGAATCAAGAAGGGAAAATGTGCATTTCCAAACATATAATCGAAGGATACGTTATAATAATTGTAATTCTTATTTTTTATGTTATTTACATGACTTAAAATGTAAGTTTTTTTAAGTTAGCTGCTTCTAATATTAAGTAGTGCTACCCACGCTGTATTTTACCTCTGTTATTACGTATAGTCCAGCTACTACCAAATCATACTTTCAAACATAAAAATCATACACCTTTACTGGATTATAAGACCTATATACATCTAAATTAATAACCGTCACGCAACAAGTCGAACATTGAAACAAAGTTTTGCAGATATTTTCATACAAAAATATACTGTAGAGCTATTTCATTATTTCTATTTCATTCGAAGCCTAAACAAATGATTGCAAGATAAGATAACCGAGTTTCACTCTGAAAGCAAACCTGCAATGTTTCCTTTTAATTTCCGTGGAATACTTAGTTCGTGTTATTACTGTACGTAAATTATATTTCGTCGAGAAAAATATCTTCTGTTTTAAAATAAGTATCACTAAATAGCATAAAACAAAGTCGCTTTCTCTGTCCCTATGTCCTTTTGTATGCTTAAATCTTTAAAACTACGCAACGGATTTAGATGCGGATTTTTTAATAGATAGAATGATTCAAGAGGAAGGTTTTGTGACGTTGTAGAATGTCACCTGTTATATTTGCGATCTATAGCTCAATAGTCGATATAAATCCTATTGTCTATGCCAATCAACGCCTCCGTTGCGCTGATTGGTTGATTCAATTTCCGACATCTGTCAAACGTGACGTGCGAACTGTCATCGGCGCTCGCTTAAATACGCGTGTAACGTCGCTCGCGTCCTCCTTTCTTTAACCTAAAAGCCGCGTGCTACCACGCGTCTTTCGGAACCCGCTGGGGTTCTTCTTCTTGGCGTTCTTCTTCTTCTTCTACTTGACGTTCTTGGCGCTTACTTCGCTGCTTTACCCGCACGGCACGGAGTGCTGACTCCGTGCGCCTACTTCGCTGCCCGTTGTTGCTCCGCACCGCTTCCAGCCGACTACAACCGAGCCTGCGCCGCGCCGCTGACCTGCGCACCGTGTCCGACCACGTGGCAGCAAACTTCGCCGGCGAGCTGTCGCCGGGTTCCGCCACGTGCCGAAGACCCGGATCAGTGTCCAACGAAGGCCAGTGACTCCTGTTGCATACCACCAGCAACAGTGCCGGGTGTAAATAGTGATGCGAATATATTAAAGCCCGAACCTCGTGATTACCCTGTATTCTTATTTTTCTTTACCTACCCCTACCTGCGGGCGGCCTAACCCGCCGCAGTTTATATGTATAATAAAAAATAAAAAAAAAATAAAAAAAAAATAGCCTTTATTCTACCACAATTTACAATCATTAGGATTACATAAAATTATTAATACTATACAATTCTTATTGATATATTTCATTTAGAATTAATAGAATTTAACTTTATATTTATTACATTAGTTATAGAAAAAAGAAAAAAAAGAAAATATATTTATTCCAATTATTATAGTTTATTTTTTCTTTATTGTGGAAGTCGCCTCCTTGGCGTAGGCCTCCCCCAATTGCCTCCATTTATCCCTATCTCTAGCTTGTGTCCTCCAGTCTCCTCCACATCTCTCTTTAAATACATCTTCCCATCCTTTCCTTGGCCTGCCTCTGTGCCTTTGACCATCTCTAGGTACCCACTCCGATATCTTCCTTGCCCATCTATCTTTCTCCATTCTACAAACATGTCCAGCCCAGTTCCATTTTAAGATTCTTAACTTTTCTCGTATATCTGTTATTTTTGTTTTTTTCCTAATGATTTCGTTGTTTATCTTATCATAGAGTTTTATGCCCAACATGCTTCTTTCCATTTTCCTTTGGTGTATTGCTAGTTTGTCTTCATCTTTTTTACGTAAAGCCCATGTTTGGCAACCGTATGTTAGACAGGGAAGGAGTACTATGTCGTATAATCTACTTTTTATGTCAGTATGGATGTCTTTATTTTTTACAATTTCTTTTAAGCTCCAGTACTTTCTCCATGTAATTGCAATTCTTCTGTTTATTTCATTTACTGTCAGGTCTGTAAACGAGATTATTTGCCCCAAATATACATAATCGTTCACATACTCGATGGGTTCCCCGTTCACCCTTACTATCTCTTTATTTCCATTGGTAATAATTTTCGTCTTCGCCGTATTGAGTGACAAACCAACTTTTCTACTCTCTTTTTCCAACTCGTTAACCATGATTTCTAGTTGAGTGCTCTCCTCTGCAAAAACTGCTATATCATCAGCGAACCGCAAGTGACTCAGATACTCTCCATTGATTTTTATTCCTCTGGCTTCCCAATCGATATTCCTAAATACCATATGTATAATACGTACATATTATTGTACAGAAATCTATTTGTACCCGGGCGAAGCTGGGTCGGGACGCTAGTTTTTATATAAAAACCAATAGTACAATGTGACATATTTCTCTGTTTATGTTACAAAGGCATATTCAATTAAATACTAATATCAATTATTGATTAATCCGTCCTTTGTCAAATTACGCATACTAAGAATTTAGCAATGGCTAGTACTCTAGGAAATATTATCTATATCTATCTATCCATATCATAATGTATATAGATTTAACTGATCGATGCCCGTACATGGCGGATATACGAGTATGAGAAAAACGATTATGGGGGGACTATATTTAAAGTAATAGAATCGAAAACAATGATTGTTAGAATGTTTGTTTGTGCCTTTGTACGCGCTTATCTCAGAAATGGCGGAACCGATTTTGCTTAAATTTGGTATCGAAGTAGTTTTAAACATAATATATTACTTTATATCCCGAGAAATATAGTGTTTCCGTGAGATGAGCAAGAAACGAACATATATTAATTAATCTCAAAATCAAAGGGATGAGATGGGACAAAAGAAGGAAGATTACATCCCTTCAATCTTGGGACAAAATGAGAAAGGACAAGAAAATATATTGAGACGAGATGGGAAAAGCAGTACATAAGACACCAATCACATTGAGTTTAATTGTAAAATAGTACGCGTATAATGTGTTGCTGATGTGGTCTGGAGTCAAAAGTATATGCACCCGGGCGGAGCTGGATCACCCCCTAGTATTGAATATACGACCAATGACAAAGGAATTCCTGAAATTATAAGATCATATACAATAGCATCGCATAACATAGCTTTAATTGCCCTGATTATATCAATAAGCAAAGCCTGTGTAGTAGTACAATTCCGATTAATAGGCCACCGGCCTCTTATCATTTTAGACTATATTTAGTTTTTAACTAAAGTTTTTAAAATATATTAAATTACTATAATAATCTTTAACTGTGAACAAAAACATTGGGGGGATACGTAGTCCGCCAAACCGCATTAAGCCAGCGTGGTGCACGACATGGCCTTGCCACTTCCAATCGTACTCTCGATTGTAGAGGAGGCCCGTGCCCTGCAGTGGGACGAATATGGGCTGTTATAGAGATCTTATCAGGAATTTCTACGGCAGGTGAAGTCAGCCAAACCAAAATATGTGTCCAAGTATGATGGATTTGGAATCTCATGGCCAGCAGTGGCGTATATGGTTTAAGATATTGTTCCATTTTGTTCAATAACCTCATAAGCGTATATCGTTTGATTTCGGTAAATTACTCCGCCAGCAGCTGATTTTCGAACGCTTACGGCCTTATTCACAAACAGTTTCAAAACCTATTTTGATTTTCGAGTGTTTTGTCCCTTTCCAACAACTTTTGAAGTCGGTTTGAGCGAAGAAGACAAAACATCGATAGCTAAAATAAGTTTATAAACTGTCAATGATTTTTTTATTGCAATGAATGGCGAGACGAGCTTGCCGTTCGCGTGATGGTAAGCGATATGACCGCTCATAAATAGTAGCAAAACAAAAATACACCTTGAATTACTAAGCAATTCTTGACATTCCAGTACACTCGCCATCCTGAGACATAAGATGTTAAGTCTCAATATGTCCGTAGTTACTCTGGCTACAATGTCCTTTAACCCGAAACACAACAGTGCATTTACACTGCTGATTGGCGTGAGAAATAGACATTGCGGTGGTACCTACCCAGGAGGCCTTATGTGATATGAGAGACCTTCCACCAGCAAAACAGTATGAATAAGGCCATCACTATTTATTATTTCCGTATTGCAATTAAAACATAAACAGAGTTTTATTTTAGCTGGGAGACTAAACAACGACAGCTGATGATAAGTGCAGCTACAGTCTAATCCAAAAAAATCCGCATCTAAAGGTGAGCGTGTCTCAGTCGGTAGTCATCGTTACGGAGGTGTGCACAACTGGTTCTTTAAACTTTTGCAAGGTTTATAATGAGCCTCGGCTCTTTTACGTTTTATTACAGCGCTATACAAAGGAGGGAACTGATACTTCGCCTCGTTGTATGTAAGATACGTTATTTCGCCACGTACCGGTTGAGCCGGGGTGGGTTTGTTTTTATTTCTTTAGATAAATGCCACTAATACGAAACATGTGTCGATGAGATTTTGGATGGATATTTTTTCGTATGCTTTTTCCGATGTGGAAAATGACATCTTTTAAATAAATAAACTATAATAGTTTTTTATAGGACAGAATGACCGGAATGCACTTGACGGCAAATACAATGCAATTCAAATAAACTGTCAACCGTCTCGCCGCCAGCGCTCGCCGCTTAATATAATTATTATACATATTAAGACGTTCTATCTACTATCTATCTACGACGTAGACGATTTACGATCTATGCTATCTACGATGTAGACAATCTACGATCTATGCTATCTACGACGTAGATGATCTACGATCTATGCTATCTCCGACGTAGACGATCTACGATCTATGTTGCCGAGAGCGCTGTTTATCATATTGGACTATTACTGAATACTATTAGATTACGAGTTTAAATGATTGTTGTTTTTTAATATGAAAGCATAATTCACACAATGCGTTAAATATATAAATAGAACAGTCTCCGTGGCGTAGTCGGTTAGACGCCGCCTGTGAAACGAGAGGCCGTGCGTTCGATGCCCGCACCGAGAAATGTTTGTACAGACCGCAAATTAATTTATATATGTGTGTATGTATGTATGTATCTATGTATGCATGTATTTGTTTGTTTGTTCGTTCGTTCGTTCGTTTGTACCTTCATTCATTCATTTATTTATTTGTAGTTCCTAAGTTTGGCCGCTAGACAGCCTACATCCTTCTCTGAAGATTCCCCGGCATTATAGGTAAACATTTTGTAGATGTTAAACGGCCACATGGAGAACTAACTCACCATAAAAAGGTTAAAAACAGCCTATAATTATCCGGGGACAACAGAGACTAGACATTGGCAGCGTGTTACTATTTCTAGATATGTTTGATCTGTTCAACAATACACTTCTACATGGAATTGAACGAGTCTTCACGTGGTTTCTCTGAATGGGTTCTTTTTTTTTTCATATAAATAAATAACTGTATTTTCCATTTACTTTTCCTGGTAGGCAGTTATACTTCCTTCATTACTTGCGTGTTCTAGATGTGTGTCCAACCTTTCAAATTTATTAAAAATCTAAGGTAAAAAAGGGTATTTAAAAAGTTGTGTTTAGCAAGTAGAAATCTGACTTTCCAAACGATACGTGGCAAATAACCCATTAATATTTTATCAAAATATTTTCTTCAACCAAAAACCCAGAACGCTTAACTTGGATACGATATTTCACCGATCAGCTTCCATAAGATGTGTTTGGACTCATTCCGAACAGCAAAATTTACTTAAACGGCTACCTATCGTGATGAATAAATGTTGATAAACTTGAGCCTCAGTATCTACATACACCCTACAATTTTCATTTAAAAATTGCACGTAAAGTAATCTGCAGGGTCTAATTTCGTGCGCCCATTAATTTCCTCCTATTTGGTCAGTGTGATGTATTATGTCCGGAGCCAATACAGAAGGGCAGATTTAAACCGCAAACCAGAATGGATAGGCAAACAACTCAATAAGGTTTTTATTTATATTAAACTTTATTTTCACCTTTGTATCAAATAAACTCCTTTGATAGAAATATTGGCGTGACGACCTCGACCAGTTTAGCAGCACTTGCATGGCATCAGCAAGTGATAGGAATAAGTAGAAGGAGTTGAGGGAGACCTTAGCCCAGCGGTGGGACAGATAGGTTATTCAAAAAAAAAAGACAAATATTAGAACGATAATCGATTTCGTATTTCCGCACGAAATAAACAGACGTTCCTACAGACTATCGCTCGTACTAATTACTCATCTAATATTTATAGGTCATCACACAATTCAAACACTTTTTGTCCAACATTGATATTTTCTATCACTTTCTCGTTTTAAGAAAGCAATTATGACTAAGGATTGCAATGTTAGTTAATTCATAGGTCAATTAAATTGTTTTTATTTTTATATAGTTTTATTTTTCCTTATATATTATATATAATTTATAGTGAAATGTAATTTGTAAGTTAAATATTACGATTTTGTTTTCTGTTTTGATTTCATTATCTAGTGTAATATTCCCGTTCACTTGTTTCTAATAATATGTATTACCTTTCGGTGGAAACTGTGTTGGATTATGTTTCATATTTATTATTATTAAGTTACTGCATACATAGTATGTCAACAATCTTCACATGCGGACACATTTTCACACCTATCGGAGTCAGCGGCCGGCGCATGCAACACAAAGGAAAAATAAAATGTTAAAAATCAGGATATTCGCGGAAATACAAGGTGTTCCCGTACTATTAGAATATGTTTAGATAATGAATAAAAAAATAAACTTTACTTACATAATTATAATCCTGTAATAAGTCCTCCCTTTAACCTTATACGCTGTATTATTATTTGACTTATTATTACAGTTGAAGATGTCCACAACTAAACATAACAATCTAATATTAATATTATAATCCTGTAAGTATAACAAATTGAAAGATATTCACTACATAAAATTATTAAACATAGCGTCTTGAGCAAGATTCACTAAACACCTCTTTAAGATTATTACCCAAACATTAGAAATAATCACGCGTCCTAATCCCCGTCCCTTAACCGACTAAAAGTACTATTCGAGATAAATTATTACCAACCTTAATTACACAGATAGTTCTTAAGCATCTTAAGTCTTCGCATACTAATTAAAGGTACTTACGAAACGATTTTTCGCTCCTATGTGTTTTCTATTCGATTTATTTCGGAATATCATCCCGTTCAATATTTTTTTACGATTATCACTCAACTTAAATTAGAGTGCCTATCTCTTAGTGCGTAATATCCCGCATATTCTGGATGTAACACAAAATCATCTTCTTTGAATTAACCAAAAGTCAAAAGTCAATGACGTCTCAGTGTGCAGTCATAGAACCATCTTTAAAAGACCAACTCTTTGGAGGCTCCCGAACATAGTCATATAACGGGATAACATAGTCTGAAGTAAAATTTACGTTTTCAATTGAAACTGAGTTTTGTACATCAAAATCTTCGACATGTCAACATCCAGTATTCTCTAATGTGCTGGATTAAGGTAAATACGACCTCAAAAACATTTTTCTACTCACCTATCCAATCTCGCTGCCGACGAACTATCGTTAACCTAGCTGCTGAACGACATACCTCGTGATCCATGACTCCAAGTGGAATGAACGACGTTCGATCGGCTTTGTTTACCTCTTTGCTCATTTTACTTCTACTAACATCTGCATCTTAGACTTCTTCTAAAGCATTTTTAGTCGGCATGGCAATTTGAAGTTGATTTTCAAAGTTTGTCTATTTCTGCCGCCAAACAGCAGTGTAAATGCATTATTGTGTTTCGGATTGGAGGACATTATAGCCAGATTAACATTAGTTCATGAGCGGTCGTGTCGCTAACCATCAGGCGAAAGGCATGCTCGTCTTGCCATTCATTTCAATAAACAAATGTTTCCACCCCTATAAAATGGTCATCCAAGTCTTTAATTGCATTTTGATTTGTCACCGCCTCTTCTGGTTTGATTTTGTCCCTCTACAGTATTAAACATCGAGGTTCATGACAAAAACAATTATTGAAACGCCATCCACTACACAGGAGCTGTGACCTTAATTAGTCCTTAATGTTGGAATTTCGGCAGCAGTAAAATCTCTCGCTTTATATCCTACAGGATGTGAACTCCCCAAAAAAGGCAATAAAGATACTCAATATCGCTTAAATTGAGTTCAACTCAATTTTTGTTAGCGCACGAAAGCAAAATGTCTACAAACATTTGAAAGGGTATTATTATTTTTAAAATGAATAATTTAAAGATTTCTTGTTATACTCTACTTTCTTAAGAAATTGAAATATGAAAACAAAAAAACAATTATGCATAAACACAACAAAATAAAATAAAAGTCATATTTTACGTGTTCCTCTAATTCTGTCGGCGTGTGAACACTCCTTTAAAATTCAAAGCTATTGCTATACAGCTGTAATGTAAAATACTTACGAGTACATAAATACAAACGTAAAATATGCATAGTTTATCATACAGAACATGAATGTTGTCCTTATATCGCCGTGCAGTAAGTAAAAGGAACACCGGAGTGGATGATTAACAGCTTTACGTGCCTCGCAGAACATGCTTTAAGCGAAGACTAGAGCATACTCGTATATCAACAAACCTTGCTAGTTAATCATTGTGGTGGTAAAAGCGGAACAACAACTGAAAAGCTATTTTCTCAAATTTTATACTATGAAATGGAGACAAAAAACCTTACTTTAACGTATTAGAATAGGTAGGTACTCAATCATCATAGTTTTAACAGAGATTTCAGATTACTAATGCTGTAAAAATTACAAGAAGAAGAAGTTTGAGACGAATTAATTTCTTAGCATACCCGTACCCTACTTTGTGTTACTATTCCATTTTTTGTATTTACATCATTAACTCTTAATGTATTTAAATGCAAACGTTACATCCAGTATATCCAGAGGTGAAATGAACCCCGGTCTAACTGCATGTTACTGCCTGGTATCATAACTGGTCCTTCTAATCGGAGAACGAAGATTCCGGCACTTAGTTGCTTGGACGATCATTTGGGACTTTATGGCCTATGGGCGTCCTCAACAAATACGAAACATCGTGCTCTGTCGCCATCTCAAAATTTTTATCAGTGAGGGCACACCAATGCCGTATTGTACCCAACAATATCCTTTAGGTCACCTTTCAATATTGACAAGGGATACCGTGGCGAAATTCTTAGCTGGATGTCTACGTAGTACATAATATTTATTATATAACTTGGCTCGTTGAGTTACTTTGTAACATGCACTTATTTTTAGAACACAAATTAAAAACTTGTATTTTGTATGAATTGTGAAATAGAGACTATAGAGGGCACTACCGTCTACATACATACTGCATTGCTGAGTGGCATAAAAAGTAACTTGGCTGTGGACTGAATATTATAATTAAAAGATAATAGTAAATAAATTAATATCTAATCATTATACAATTATCTGGACAGTAGGTAGCTAATTGTAAAAGCTCAACAATCTCACTTGGTTTCCTATATAACAAAGTACTCTGATATCCTGTTCCTCCGTAACTTTAAAGTTCGACGCTAGATTGCGCTGATGTCACTCTGATAAATCTGTGGTATAGAAGTAAATGTCAGTAAAATTAATACCATTGAGTACATAGCTTAAAATAAGTTACCAACACAATAATAAAAATTGTCTATGAGTCGAGAAAATTCTCTTCCCTTCGTCCATATTCTGTAAAAGTCAGCCATCAATTGAATGACAGTGTATTTGTTTCAAGCGGTATGTAAATGTATAAATACAAGCAAATTTAATGTTCCAGAATATTCAATTTATGTTTTTGTCGTGATTAATAAAGTATATTCAATTGCTTACATCATTTGGTCTGTATTACTTTTTTCTTTTACATTATTGTAATTTGTTTTGCCGGCAGGATTATCTTCATTAAAAATAAAAATGAGTTGCCCATTCAACGACGAGCAATTAACACAATTGAAAGTGTTCGTGGAGCTATGTAAAAACCAGCCGCAAATTTTGCACCATCCTAAATTATCTTTCTTCAAAGATTATTTAGTGTCGCTTGGAGTAACCATTCCTACCGCTACGTTTGGTGCTAAACACTTTACGGCTTCCGGGGATACGTAAGTAACACACTTTTATACAATACTAATTTCTGATACTATATTGTACTTTCGACATATTGTAGTTTGGGAGTGTATTTTAGCGACGCAAATAAAACCAGCTTATCGATTGTATATCAATTGACCGGTTATTTTCTTGTCTCTGACAATAATAACAATCTGCACTATAATTAACTCAATTTTATCTTAGTTTCTTGAATAAACCTGTGTCTCCCAACAGCTTAAACCAGTCACATAACTAGATGGCTAGTTTTATTGCAGCCTATGATACCCTCTTTGTAAAAAATGATTCTTAATAATATAAACACTATTGGTAATGCCTAACTCATATATTTTAGTAATACAAGCAACAACAATGCAGAGGAAAAAGCACAGTCATCATCTGAAGAGGAGTCAGACCCAGAATCTGATGTGGAGCTGGATATGGAAGGCAAGTGTCTTTACACATACAAATGATTCCCATTTACAGCTACTTTTTATATGAATACTGTTAAATGTTCATTATTTTATTTTATTTATCATAATAATTTGGAAATCACAGACATTGCGTCTTTTAGGTGGAACAATTGTGCAACACTTTTTATTTATTGAGAGAAGAAAAGCTCCATTAACTCGCCTCCTGGGGCTCAGGGAACTATAGCTCTCCTTGTGTGTTGTTTACCTACTATATATAAGCTTGAAACTCACTTAAATTGTTTATTATAGTGGTATTGTATTTCTTCTTAAGTCAAAATTGTCTAACACAGGTGTCATAGAAGGTGATTCCATAGACAACAATCAAGTTATGGGAGATCCAACTAAAGAAGTCACTGAAGAAGAAAAGGACCAGTCTGATGAGAAAAGATCTGAAGCCATGCGTGCCTTCTCTGAACAGCAGTTTGATGAAGCTCTCAAACTTTATACTGAAGCTATTGAGCTTAATCCTCAGAGCGCTTTACTGTTTGCAAAGAGAGGACAGGTATGTTATCGGTTATTTAGTTTTTATAATGAATGCTTAACTTTTGGCTAACTCATTGCCCAAGGATGACTTGAATAAGTTGCCAATTGTACAAATTTTGAAATTTATTTATTTATTTTCATTACACATTGTCTACAGATTTATTTAAGACTGAACAAGCCAAATGCCTGCATTAAAGACTGCACACATGCATTAGAACTCAACTGTGACAGTGCCGCAGCTTACAAGTTTCGTGGTCGTGCCTACAGGTATCTAATGTCATATTATTATTCACTTTGTGCAATTCACATGCAGCAGCCCAACACTAATTATTTAATTAATCAATTTGCTTTAAATCTGAACCACCTTGCAATAAAGAAATTCAACATTTAAGTCTATGTTTATAATTGATTTTAAACATGGACTATTCTAAGGTTTACTATTTATCAAAATGTTAAGTTTGTCATTGTGAAGAACACCTATGTTTTTTGCGTCTAATTTCATATTCGACAGGTCAGTGTTACATATATTGTATGCATACTACCTTTTAAGATATTGTGTTATCATAATCGATGGATACTTTCAATGATTTCAAGTATTTTTATTAGGCTTTCATATTTCTTTTGCTACACCCACAGTAAAACTTAATGCATAGTAAACAAGCACCATTCTGCAAGTTATGTAATTTCTTTTAGAACGTGTAAATATGACCTTGTAGACTGAATTTGCAGTCTTTTGTGATTAGTCTCTGACATAAGTGATACAAAACATAGTGTGATTTTGAAATTGTTTGCTTAAATATTTATAGTATCATTACAAAAGTTAGTAAACACCCTTTTTCGCTTTTAGATCGTATTTTTGCAACTTGATTTCATGTATGTTATGATGTATGAAATCTTGTGCTCTGACACCACACTAAGATGTTATGTATGCTTAATCTAGTGTTATACAATGTATGATTATACATAATTATGTATAAACAAATACCTCCACGCCTTAATTACTGGCGCAAATAATTCAAGCATTCAATGTTTGTAGGTAATATAACCAAACACTAGTTGTTAATAAAAGATTTGTTAGAAGGTTTTCAACTTCATAAAACAGAAAGAGGTTCTTAATTCAGCTCTATTTTTTATTCCAATTATTATTACACGTTAACAGGTTGTTAGGCAAATTTGAAGAAGCATCCCATGATCTGTGTGAGTCTCTGAAAATCGACTACGATGATCAGACCAATGATTGGCTCAACGAGGTTAAGCCTAATGCTGAGAAGTTGCGTCAACACAAGCTCAGCGTCCAACGTAAGAAGGAAGACAAAGAGGTAATACCTAACATTTTCTAATTTTGCATCAGAACTAGTTGTTTAGTCCTTTCCCTACCAATTGAAAAAAATGTACTGTTTAAAGAATGATTGGTATAATAAACGTAAATTTATTGGTTCAGGTCAAAAGTATGTGGAAGACTGTTATATCTATTTTTTTATTCATGATGCAGGCAGGCGATTAAAATGATGTCTAACATATTTCCTTAACATAAAGCTTGGCAAAAAAGAGTCTGTTTTTAATGAGGGCGCTAAAATCGAATTTAATATTAATATGGCGACTGGATATACTATTACGGAAAATTTTGAGACATTTGTTATTTTTATTTATTGTTGTTAATAGATTCTTTGTTTATTTTAAATCACAATACCAACAAACACTGTTCGAAAATGTATTTAAATATCTATGTACAAAAATATTCAACGAACACAATGATTTATAATTGTGTTGCCATAATTGTTTTTCTTTAATGCCAATTGCCACCGCATCGTACTCTTTTATGCCAAGTTATACATATTTGAAAATATTTTTTGTGTACCATTGCAGCACCGCGAGAAGCTGCGTCGTGCCCGCAAGGCGCAGGAGGCGCGTGCCCGCGCGGCGCGAGCTCAAGCCGAGGCCGCGGCCGGCATGGGCGGTGGCATGCCCGGCGGTATGCCCGGGGGAATGCCTGGGGGTATGCCGGGAGGCATGCCCGGCGCAGGAGGCTTCCCCGGCGGCATGAACCCACAGGACTTCAGCAACCTACTCTTTGATCCCGAAATCATGTCCGCTTTCCAGGTATGGGGATTATTATCCAGTGTTAATGGGATGCCTCAACAACGAGCTATGCACGTTTGGCTCTGGTGTTATACCTAGATAAATGACAATCGCCGCATACATAACGTGACCATTTATTTTTTGTGCGAGCGGGACATCTGTGGAATTAAATAATAAGTTTTTAGGGTTTTACAAGTTTTTAATAAAGAAGATTGAATTACAAAAAATAATCATAGCACTAAACATAAAATAGAAAGATTGTTTTTTACGAAAGTGCTGAAATAATTTGACAGCCGTTTTCAGTAATAGTTCGATAAAGCATTTCGAGCGGGAAATACTTTTTGATCATCGTTTGGTCTGTTTGCAAAAGCGGGACTATGTAGGTCTTGCTGGGGACACCGGAACAGGCTTCCTGAAAGCGGGACTGTCCCGCCTAAATCGGGACGTATGGTCACGTTACGCATACATAATATGTGGTGCGTGAATTCCATAATTCTAAAATATATAAATGTAATGACAACATAAATCTTTTTCTTATTAGGACCCAGAGGTAGCTGCGGCATTCCAGGATGTGTCATCGAATCCCGCCAACTTCATGAAGTATCAAAATAACCCAAAGATTGCTTCTGTCATAGAGAAACTGCAAACTAAATTAGGAAAGGGTGGTGCTGGACCATTTGCTGGTGGCTTCCCAGGTAATTTATATTATGATATGGCATATTCAATTTTAAGAAGTTCTACTATTGAAGAATTATTTATGTCCATTGGGACAACAAATATATTAATCTAGATGTTGCTAATAATACTTCTGTGCCAGTTTATAAATTACAAAAATATTAGGAATAAGAATAATCTAGCTACTCATTAAACCAGGTGCCTTACTCTATGATCCAAATCCATGTTCGAATGTTCGTACGTCGTACATAAAAATCTACGAATTTGCCTAGGTAGTCCACACAATATTCCAATCCTCTATCATATGTTGTAACCGTAGTCTAGGTTCGGAGTGAATGACAAGTATCATAGAGAATAGTATTGATTTTTAGAAGTGAGAATTTATAATCTCGTACGTTGAACATTCGAACTTTATCTAGTCTCACTTTCATAACAAAGTTCCCACTAATATAAAAAAAATAACTCGTGAAAAATGTAAAGCTACTATATTAAGCAAAAGTATGCAATAAAGCTTACTATAGAATTTGAGAATATCTCAATTATTCATGCAATATTTCGGTAGTATAGTAGTGGCCTGTTGGTAAACGGACTAGGGGGGTTACTCTACAATCCGTAACTCGAAATTTTGTGACATTTTTCGGACGGATGTTACTTCGTTACACGAAATCCATCTAAAATCATTAAGAATATCTATGACAATTATTATTCACTCCGAAGTTAGTCTATGGTTACGACGAATTTTCAACATTTCGGATGGTTCACATACTCAGTGGTACATTTATTTCGTCACTGACGTCCGTTATCCGAAGTTTCGGGCTTCGTAACGGATTGTAGAGTAACCCCCCAGACGCGACTGCCAACACGTTCACGGTGGTCGCGGGTTCGAATCCCAGGGCACACCTCTGACTTTTCGGAGTCATGTGTGTATTGATAGTCAATCACCACGCACTAAAACGGTGAAGGAAAACATCGTGAGGAAACCTGCATACCATAGCGATTTACAAAAATTTCTATGATATGTAAGTCTGCCAACCCGCACTAGGCCAGCGTGGTGGACTATATGGCCTAACCACTCTCAATCTTGTCGTCGATTGTAGAGGAGGCCCGTGCCCTGCAGTGGGACGTATATGGGCTGATACAGACAGATTTCGGTAGTATAACAGAATTTATATTAAGTAACTGTCTTGGTATTAGTTGTGTTACAGCACGATTACAACGCTGAAGCATCGGGTTCGTGTCTCGGGCCGGGCAAAGTTGTATTTCATTTCAATAATACTATTCTCATTTTAGGATTTGGTGGCGCTGGAGGACCTAACGCTGGAGCAAAACCACCCACAGATGACGATGTTGGCCTTGACTAAAGAAAACACCACAAATTATCTCAAAACAATGATATGATTATTAAATAAAATATAGTGTTGCTATCATTACGTGTAATCACATGTCACTATGGAGAGGGTACTTTATATGTTTTACTACGTGATTAATTTTTACAAGAAGAGTATATTGATTTATATGTTTTATATTTAAAAATCATTTGTTCCTAAATGATTCACATTGGTTACTAAATGTAATATCATTTACATCTTTTGATCATTTCATGTGAGGTTGCCTTGATGTGAGCCGAGGTGCTAACATGTGTTACGTATTTAAGATGCATTTATTTTTTGAATTTTAGAAAGTAAATGTTCATTAGGTATTTAAAATTGTGTACTATACTGATTGATAGATGGCCAAAGAGAAGATTGTTTCCCACCATTTGCTAAAGTTGCAATACATGCACGCCTAACACGCCTCATAGTCTCGGCTTTCATAAAATACTATGCAGTTATTACTTATCATATAACATTTTGTCTAATTATGTTTGTATTTTATATCCAGTAAAATTGCAAAGTACATTTTATTGTTTTTTTCTTCGCGCCATTATTTTTTAGAACATAATTAGTAATAGAATTTATTAGTAACAACAGCAATCTGGTTGACTCACTTAAATTTGACTGTCCAATTCGATAGGATATTAAGAGAGCCAAGTATAAGGATAACTAGAAAACACTTTTAATTATTAGATTATAAACTATAATATAGACGTGTACAATCGTGAAAAAATAAATAAAACAATTGAAAAATCATTCATTCATAAAAAATTGCAAAGGCAGAATTAACTTTCCTTTTTCACACTAAAGGCTCATTGTCCTTTGCAGATGGATGAAAACTAGGGAATAGAAATAAAAAACATTAAAACCTATGAAAACACGTGGGTAGTGGTTATTAAATAGAACTTACCATCTATCCTAATATACGGAGGAAAAAATTGTTTGCGTTGAATAAGCTCTGAAACTACGACTAGACTGATTCGAAAAATTATTAAACATTAGAATCCTACATCGTACTCGATAAATATAGGCGACAGATATTTACTAAAAAGTGTATCTGCACCCGGCGGAGTCGGGCCGGGCTTCCATGTTGTATAAACTTTTATAAAACTGCTTTTTATTATTAAACAGGCTTTGAAAGAAAAAAAATGAAATTAACACTAAATGCAATAATTTATTTACACTTAAACATCGTTCACTCTTCCCCAGCCTAATCTAATTTTCTTCTCATGGAGTTTCAACCAAGCAGGCATTTTGATAGGCAAAGGCTGTGCATTGGGGAATTTCAAAGGCGGCTGCGGCGGTTTGAAAGGGTCTTCATTCTTGAGTTTTCGCAGCAAGTACTCCTTGTTTATCTGCTTTGGATCACGATATTTGTCCATGTAAAGGTTGAAAGGCTTTCTGCGCGGAAACCATTCTTGTGGCCTAATGTATGGTGCGGGAAAGTCATACTCGTAAACTGAAATATAAACAAATCAATTATTTAACAATTAATTTATATGTATGTGCGTTTTTATTTATATAACTTAAGGGTATTTATGTATATATATATTATTACTTGTATCTAGTTATTCACTTATTTGAAACTAAACTTTTCCTTCTAAGACTACGAGTGTATCCTTTAAATTTTCGACTCCCCTATATTCCTTTACTTAAATTCGTAGCATGGCTGTTTGTGCATGCCTTTGAATTATAAGACATTGTACATTTTATTTTTGCGATTTCCCATTGTATTTGTTTATTTTTTATGTGTGCAAAATAGTTTTTATAAATAAACAATCTCAAGGACGACGGGAATGTTGTATTAGTATCCACGTAGAAAAATATTTTTGATTAGTGGATGATTAATGGACTAGCCCAACTTTTAGTACCACTGTCGAAAGAAAATTTATAGCTGGGCCCACACCAGATCATTATTTTAGACCGGCAGTCTATAATTCTCGCTTCGCTATCCTAGAGGATCGTACTTATCCAATCCGCTTTTAGAAAACTAACGATCCTGCGACCACGCCGGACAGTCATAAGAAATCTAGCGATCCAGTCAACAGGATTGCTGTCTATACAAGTTATGTAACAAAAACTTATTCTAATTTCAGCATAAATAGCTGATAATAACGTAGGCCCTATGGCAGGGGTCGGCAATCTGCGGCTCGCGAGCCACATGTAGCTCTTTGGATGTGAAGCTGCGGCTCTTTAATTCCATACGCCAATCCTTTTTTTATATATTTTGGAGACTGTCCCGCCCTCACACCCACCTCCTAACTCCCGTAAGCCAGGATCAACAGTGACACGCAATGTTATGACACCGAGCATTGAAGCTCGGCGAGTCTCCGGGAATGTCTAACTTGTCTTTAACCCGCAACGAAATTAATCAGAAAGTGTTATTAATAGGAGTTGGAAATAAAATATTGTCCACTTCCCTCCGTGCAAAGCGGGTGACAAAACAATGAACTAAAGAGGTAAATAACCTCGTAAAAAGACTTTTACAGCCGGAGAAGCCAGCTGTAAAGCACCACGGATCAAATCATTCTTACATTTAAATGGGGCCTGTTATGTGAGCTTTTATACTTGTTTCCAGTAATAGGTATGGCAAAAACGCCGGAAAGCACGGAAGTTCTTCCTAGTCTCTACAAGGTCCATGTAGTATACTACTCCAGATGATATTTGCATACTATCCAGCATGGTTTTACGCTCATTCTGCCAAAGACTACACTCCCAAAGTATATGATGCGCGGACTGTTCGTACTCGCAGTTAGGTGTTGAACTGCCTGCGTGCCCAACGCAGGCGATTCAACAAGCTTAAAAGAGTAGAGTTAAGCCTTAAAGTTACCATGACCCGTGAGGAAATGCGATACGCAATAATCGACATCTAACCAAGTTTTTGTTAAACGATCACGCACGCAAGGAAAATATCGGTATAGATGTCGCCCCTTCAAAGATACTTCCCATCTATTTTGCCATTCATCTAATAGTTCGCTATATACCACTGAGAGCGGTTTAAATAATCTGTCAACTTTTAAAAATTCACGTGTGGTTAAAAATCTTTTATCCATATTCTCCCTAGTAGAGTAATACATGGCGGCGCGACGTTGCACCTCCAGGTCGACTGGAAGTACACCCGCCAGGACAGGCAAAGCTTCGGTACTAACAGTTCTATATGCCTTACACAAGAATATCAACGCCAAACGTTGGCTCTGGAGCAGATTTCTTCGCACAGCACCGATAGTAGCCCTATCAGCCCATACGGGAGATCCATAACAAATACATCCTAAGTAAGTTGCTCCATAGATGATTTTTAGTGTATTGAATGATAGCCCCCACGTTGATTTTGATATTCTTGTCAAAGCCAAAAAGTTCCTTTTCGACTTTTCCCCGACGTTTTTAATATGTTCAAGAAAGGAAAAATTCCTTTCCAAAATTAATCCAAGATAACAGAATCTTTTTTCTTAACAGTGATATTATTAAATTTAATTCGCGGCGATGATTTTAAACTTCCTTTTAAAAGTAATTGGAACGTTTTATGTGGTGCAAAATGTAAGCGATTTCGATGGCCCCAATCACATATTAATTTTAAACTCGCATCTGCCATATTTTCTAGTCCCGATCTACTGTTTGACTCTATTAGCAAGAGGCCATCGTCCGCATATCCGGTCAAAGAACACCCTGACGGTAAGGGAATGGCAAGAAAATCGTCGAAGCCTAATTTTTTTTATATAAACAAAAAAATCATTTTGAATCAATTGATGAAGATTAAAGAAAACTTGTAGACCATAGAGATCAATACAAGAATTTCTAGCTATATCCGGTATGCGTATATCAAGACTGCTACCGAAAACGAAGCCGGATGGTAGTTTAGTTTAGTAGTAATTACAAACACACTGCAACTAAAACTTTCGCAAATAAACGCGTCAATTTTTTTTATCATTTTTAAATGTCGTCATTTTTGGGTGGTAAATCCATAGTTTTTGCTAAAATAATCATGTAATCTCTTTTATACCTTAAAGTCTTTATAATTAAAAGGGTATACACTATTTTAGGAAAAAAAATGTCGCTTTTATTGCAACATTTTTTATTGCATTGTGTCTGAAGTCGCTTAAACTACCATCTGGCTTCGTTTTCAGTAGCAGTCTTGATTTACTCTGTATATGAAATAACACCAACCATTGATCCCTTGACTTTAAGAGTTCCAAGCTCAGCAATAGGCAATTTGATACAGTGTGATTTAGGAGTTGATACAGTGTGTAATAAGTTTTATGTATTAAGAAAAATACCTGGTTCCTTCATCTGAAGGACATTGTGGAAGAAGTCCTTAACACTGTCATCCCAATCACATTGGTAAAATGCAAGTCCTGCAGGTGTGATATTGTCTTGGTGCTTTTTGTACCACTCTCTTGTAACAAATGTTCTGTCTTGTAATGGTGATGATGAGGTTACTGTAAATTTTACAATAAATTTGTAACTAATGGGTGTCTACATAGAGGATTTATGTATAAATTTAATATGGGATGGCTGTATTACTGTAAAAAAACCCAAAACAATGATAGTGAGAACTGTTATCTGTGCCTTTATACACATTTATTACAGCTGAATCAATTTCCCTTAAATTGGGTATGGAGGTAAATGACAACCTGGACTAACCCATATGCTATTTTTTATCCCTAGACATGTGGTGTTCCCATAGGATGAGCAAAGAATTAAAATTAATTTGTTACTCTAAGGGATGAGATGGGGCAAGAGAGGACAGGTCTACATGCCTTAAATCATGGGACAGGGCAGGATATAATGGGAAAGTAGAGGAAAAGCAGTATAAAAAATGACAGTCATATTAAGTTTAAATATAAATAAAAGAGTATACTAAATAAAAGCAAAACTGGGCCTGGCTGCTGATGTAAAAATAAAATATGTTGGTTACAATAATATGTATTCTTATACTTGGTACATTTTTACAAACAACAGAAAGCAGTAATAAATTCTGGTGTAAAATGCATAAGAAAGGAGAGGATTTGTTAGAAAATTTCACTATCTTAGAGCAACAAATTAATTGGGACATCAAATAAAGTTAACAGTAATTACCAAATTTGCTTACCTCTAGGTAAATCATAAGATACTCTCTCATTTTGTTTGTAGAGCACAAACACATATCTATGATATCCAGTTCCTTTTACAGGGAAAGGACGTAAATATTCCACTAATGTGTCACCCTGTTCTAAACTGTTACCAGGTATATTTGCAACTAACCAGTGCACATATTCTTTATCATTTTGCTGGAGATGTCCATCTAAATTAGTCAAAGCTAATGTCCATAATGTGTTTTCATCACTTTCATAAGTGACTGTGGGTTTGTTGAATGCTTCTTTAGGTTTTATAACATTTCCAGAACACACAGGCAAACAAGTTCCATTATCTATGTCATACAAAACTTCTAAATTCAGAAATGGTATAAAAAATCCTTCTCCATAAAGATGTTCATATATAGCATAATGATCAGCAATCTGTTTTCTATGATATGGTCCCAACGACTGCAGCCATTCTTTCCTTACTTCATTAACGTCAACTTCTATTTTATGATTGCGAGCCAACTGTTCTAAATTTGAATCACTCTTTAATTTCTTAACATGTTCTTCTCTTAATTTTTGAATTTCATGCCTACTTTTCCTGGAATAAGATTGCAGAATTTTCAAATGTATATGATACAAGATGAGACATCATTTTATTCTATTTTATAAATAATATGTTTATTGTTTAACCCTAGAAGTTTGTTTTCTAATAGTATAGTATGTTCTATTATTAAGTTTACTTAGTGTACAATAAAGGATATAAATAAATACTTAATAAGTATATGGAATTAAGCTACAAAAAATACATACTTTTCAGGTGGAAATCCGATATCCACTTTCGTAGTGTATAGTTCATCTTTATAATTTAATTCATCCAAACGCTCCTTAATTGTTCGACAGAATATAGGAGCCTTTCCTCGAACTCTGTGACCCAATCGAATTTGTTGTAATTGAACATTGACTATGCAGGCCCCACGAAATGATTTTAACATCTTTAACTCACTAAAAAAAAGTATAAATAGTGTTAATCTAACCAATCTTTGTTAGTTTAAAAAAAAAAATATTATTATATTACTGAAAATATATCAAAATACTTTATTTACAACTTTTCGCAGCGGAAATATTTCCGCAAATTTTACTTTTTGAGGTTATGTCCACAAGTTATGTCATTGTACCACAGACTAAGAATTTAAAGTAGTATGCACATTGTACAATCTCAATCTTTCCAAGTATGCTAACCATGTTATCTGTATCACGAACTGAAGATATTGAAGAGGATTCGAAATATAACTTCCGCTATATATTGTGTTGCCGGTACTAGATATACTTATATTTTAACTCAAAATACAATGTAAATAATATCCCCAACAATCTTTGTTATTTTTTTTAGTAAAAATCCAAACAGTATTTTGGAGAACTATTTTTTGACACACCAGCAGAAAGGTTAATGGACAACAAGGCCGAATTTGGCCGAATTTGAGCAATTTGGCTTTAAAATATTCGTCTCTTGTTCCAACGTTTTGGTCCCGTTGAAACATTTCAGTATATAAACTTATTTTAATTATCGAATGGTTTGTCTTCTTTTCTTAAATTGAACTCTGAAATTCTAAAAGTTAGTCGAAAGGGACAAAACATTGGATAACTAAAATAGGTTAATCAACAGATTTTAATTAAGGCTCAAACTTCTGTGTATGAGAAGTTGAAAACTATGAAGAATCAAAAGCTGATCTATCGGCTCATGAAAGCTCGGGAGAAGGTGACACTCGACATCATCAAATGTCGATGAGTCAAGAATTCCCGAGGTGCCTTGGTATGTGAGGCTGGCGTGATGAAGGAGATATGGCACTCTTAGTTTCACGACTTGCTTAACACCCGAATTGCCCCCGAGCCAAGGTTTTATGACACCTGTTACACCTGACGAAGTTCTCCGTAGTCTTCGTCGCATAAAGAACAGGAAAGCGGTAAGGCCTGATCATATCCCGATTGAGGCGTAGAAGGCTGTATGGTGTGGACCTTCTCGCTGCGTTATTTATTCGCATCCTGGATACTAAGCGCACGCCTGACCCCTTGCGGTTAAGTACGATAACTCCCGCGTATAAAGGAAAACGCTGAGTGCCGAAATGCGGTAATTATTTGGCATTAAGGTCATAAGTCATACCATGAAGCTCTTCGAATGCGTCATCGAGTCCAGGCTCCGCCAAAAGCTTACTGTATCTTAGTGTCAATACAGCTTCCCACCTGGTATTGGTACTACAGAACCGATATTGACACTCAGGATGCTTGGCGAGGCATACAGGGCGAATAAGACACTTCTGTTCGTAGCTTTCTGGGATCGATAGATGGCTTTCGAATGCGTGCCGCGTCAGCAATCTGATGGGTGATGAGGGTGAAAGGAGTACCAGAAGCCTATGTTGACATTATTAGAGACATGTACCTCCATCAACCAAGGCTCAACGCAAAGTCCATCACTCTTCAGTGTTGTGCTCGACGCCATCACGTCTCACATTCATTACCCTGCGCTCTGGTTGTATATGCATGCCGATGAGGTTGTTTATGCATTGGTGGAGGAGTATCGGTGACTTAGAGCGTAAGGTCAATCGGTGGTCAAACCCTTGAGAACAGTGGTTTGCAGTTAAATATGGTAAAGACCAAGTACACGGCTTGCGGGAGTACGGATCCTCAAAGCATCGAGATAGGGAACGAACGTACTGTGAAGACGGACATATTTAAGTACCCCGGGTCCGTACTTTATAAGTCGGGTGACATTGTCCTTGGCGTGAAAGCCCGTATAGACGTTGCTTGATCTAAGTGGAGGGACGTCTCGGGTATAGTTTGTGACCAGAATCGTCCGGCCTGTGCTCCTGTATAGTTCTGAGAAATGGCCTGCCCTCAAGCGACATGTCCAGGAGGTCTACGTCGTGGAGATGAAGATGCTGCGATGGATGTGCAACGTTACGCGTTTGGACAAAATCCGTAACGAGCACATCCGTGGCAGTCTTGATGGCCGCGATGTGGCAGATAAACCTTCAAGAATATCGTTTGAGATGGTATTATCACGTCCTAAGAAAACCACAGGAGTACGATGACTTGAGCCTTAATATTCCCGGACCTAGACCAAAGATGCACTGGCTAGATGTCGTTAAGGTAGTTATGAGGGTCAATAACCTAACTACTGAGGATGTGGAAGATCGGGCAAAATGGAAAATTAGCCAGAAGGTGAACACTGGAACTGGTCGTGATAACGCTAGATAGAAGATGAAGAAGATTTGCAAATGTTACACCATTTTTGTAATTTATTAACTTAAAAAAGGGAAATGGCTCAATGTGTACATCCCACGATACACCCTATGGTACACAATTTTGGTATAGGCGGTTAGCTAATAGCTGTTCAATATTTGACCCTACATTAATTTATTCAATTTGTGCATAATTGTTAATACGCCTTTATTAGTTAAATTAAAAAATATAATTTAAAAAAGATATAATCGTGTATGGCGCTTTAAAATAACATCATAAGATAGTTACAAACCTTTTGCATTTCGGTTCCATACTACTACAACTTGAGAATTAAAATATTTCCATTAAATATAGCCATAAACGATTTGGATTACATAAAAAAGTAGAAATAACGTTGAAATATATGAAACAGTAATTCACCGAAGTATTTTCAGTCAATTCCTACAAGTATCATAAATATTCTGTTCAATCATGGACGTAATAAACAAACATAAAATACCTACCTATTATTATTATAGTCTTTGTTTCATTATCTTAAGATTGAACGTCCAGGAACTAGGAAGAATGAGTGAATGACCGTTCTAGTTTGCTAAACAAACGTCACGTACGTCACAATCACAACGTCATAAACGCTGGTTCGTTCGCTTCTTCGGGCTGGTATTTATTGTTGTACGGCTTTTGTATATCGTCCTTAATGTGATCAATCAATATTATGCCATGTTACGCAGTCATTTGAAAATCTATTAATTTGTGTTTTGTGGACACTTCGTGAAAATAGTGGACTATTATTGTGCATCAAAATTAGTTGCTGTGAAATGAAATAGTTGTTCATTTCATCAGTATTTAACATCTTGTGTGTTAGGAGCCATTTACACATGGCTAAAAGTCACGTACACTTTTTTATTGTGGGTGAAACGAAATGTTCATTTTGAAAAGTAGAAAACAATTGTGAGAATAATTATTTAGCAAATTGATATAAATTTGCGTAATTCGAGGAAATGGATAGCAAGAATATACAGAAAAATGCTATGCAGAAAAGTGCTGAATTCACTTTCACTCCACCGCCCGAAGCGCCCGTTTTTGAGCCTACACCGGAAGAATTTCTGGATCCTTTGGGATATATAGCGAAAATTCGTCCCGTCGCGGAAACAACGGGCATATGTAAAATAAAGCCCCCGCCGCGATGGCAACCACCTTTTTCATTAGACGTAGATAAATTAAAGTTCGTTCCACGGATACAGAAAGTTAACGAATTGGAAGCCATAACGAGATTGAAATTATTGTTTCTCGAGAAAATATTAAAATTCTGGGACTTACAAGGATCACCTTTGAAGATACCAATGATAGAAAATAAAACATTAGATTTGTATTGTTTAAAATTTTGGGTGGATGAAGAAGGTGGATTCGAAAATTGCAACAGTCCTAAAAGATGGCGGAAAATTGCTAACGCGATGGGGTATAGTCAGAGCGCAAGCACCATGAATTTTCTGAGAAGTAATTATGAGAAAATTCTTCTTCCTTATGAAATATTTGAAAAGAGTAAAGCAGATATATTGAAAACAGTTAAGAAAGGAGAAACTAAGATAGAAATGAAAGAAGAAGGAGAAGGAAGCAAAGTTACTTTCAGAGAAGTTTGTATTGAAAATATTACGAAAATGAAAACTGAGTTTGATATTAAAGAAGAAAAGCCTCATACAAGTATTAAAAAAACTAAAACAGGATCTGATATTAAATTTGATTTTGATCATTCCAAAATTAATGCTGAAGCAGAAGAAAGCAAGAGAAGTAGAGAATTAAGAAGATTGGCTTGTTATGGTCCAGGACCCAAAATGCCTGGTTTAAATGATGAAGAGTTTGACATCACAAAAAGTAGAAAAAGGCCTAGGTATGATTTAGACCCATTAGCCATTTATACATGTGCCATTTGCCAAAAAGACAATAGAGATGATTTGCTTCTCATATGCAATGGGTGTTCAGACACTTACCATACCTTTTGCTTAAAACCTCCACTTGGCTCAGTACCTGATGGAGATTGGCGTTGTCCTTGCTGCATTGCTGAGGAAGTCCACAAACCACCTGAAGCATTTGGTTTTGCCCAGGCTGAAAGAGAATATACTCTTCAACAATTTGGAGAGATGGCAGACAAATTTAAATCTAACTATTTTGGTATGTCAGGACACTTAGTTCCAACAAATGTAGGTGAAAAAGAATTTTGGAGAATTATTTCATCAGTTGAGGAAGACGTGACTGTTGAATATGGAGCTGATTTGCATTCCATGGATCATGGTTCTGGTTTTCCAACTAAATCTTCTATCAATGTTTATCCAGGTGATCAAGAATATGTAGATTCTGGCTGGAATTTAAATAACTTGCCAGTTTTAGAAGGTTCTGTTTTAAGATTTATTAATGCAGACATATCAGGCATGACTGTACCATGGATGTATGTAGGCATGTGCTTCTCTGCATTTTGTTGGCACAATGAAGATCACTGGAGTTATTCTATAAATTACTTGCACTGGGGTGAAGCCAAAACCTGGTATGGGGTGCCAGGTAAAGGAGCAGAATTGCTTGAAAATGCCATGAAAGCTGCAGCTCCCGAACTATTTAAGTCACAACCAGATTTATTGCATCAGCTGGTAACTATAATGAATCCAAACATACTAATGGCAGCAGGTGTGCCTATATATCGAACTGATCAAAATGCAGGAGAATTTGTTGTAACATTTCCTAGAGCATACCATGCTGGTTTCAATCAAGGTTATAATTTTGCAGAAGCAGTTAATTTTGCACCACCTGACTGGCTTCCTATTGGTCGTGAATGTATAAGTCATTACAAAAACTTGAAAAGATTTTGTGTGTTTTCTCATGATGAACTTATTTGTAAAATGGCACTAGAAGGCGATCGGTTAGACCTAGAGACTGCATTAGTGACACAAAAAGAACTGGTACATGCAACAACAGAAGAAAAATTACTAAGAACAAGGTTGGCTGATCGTGGCTTGAAAAATGTTCGAAGGACAGCATTTGAGATGCTTCCTGACGATGAGAGACTTTGTGAAGTATGCAAGACAACATGTTTCTTATCCTCAGTATCATGCAGTAATTGTAAAAATATGGCTTGCTTACAGCATGCAAATATTTCATGTCAGTGTAAATTTGCAGATAAGACTATGAACTACCGGTATGACATGGATGAACTACATATCATGCTGCAAACAATTGATTTTAGAGTAAACAGTTTTGATAAGTGGATGACCGAAACTAAAAATATTTTACTTCCAACAGCACCAGATATTGGAAAACTTCAAAAATTAAAAGTTCTGATTGATGAAGCAGATGAGCTAAAGATTCCAAACTGTACTCTGTTAACACAGTTGAAAGATGAATACACAAAAGCTACCAATAATGTTGAACCCATTGTAATAGAGTTGGATGATGATTAAGTGATCCAAAATAGACTGTTTAGTACAAATAAGCCTCTCATTAAATTTTAAAGACTTGTTAATTATGATGATTGTAAAAGATGTAAATCATTTTTTAACAAATAACAATGTGTATTAGCTAAGGATGTAGCTATTGTCATCACAAGTAACCTTACTTGTTTATTATATAAGCTTAGGCGTTGTAATGGCATAGATGATTTTATTAATCTTTATTATTCTTCTATGACTACCTAGTTCATTCAACTATGAATACTAAGATGAAAAAATTATACATGATGTTTATGTCTGCTAGGTTCATGGTATTCTTTCTCCCAGTGCGAATATCAGTTACTATTTCATAGTATCTAAAAGGTTATTTGTATATTTGAGTAAAGAAATGAGTGTTAATTAATAAGTATTTGTTAATGTGAATACAAACGTACTTTTCATGAACTTGGAATTTGGGTAAGCATTGTAATCAAATCCCACCGCATCTTATATAAATAAGATTTTTCAAGATTTATATGATATTGGTAAAGTGTAGATAATATACTATTATTTAACAAATATTGAGGATGCGGGCTGTTGTTTGCTTTCACGAAAAGAAACTGATGATGTATATTTGTCTTGCAATATAATATTCTGTTTGGACAAATATATTCAGCTGTTTATTTTGAGATAAAGTGCACAAATTCTTTAAGTATGATTCTAACAACCATTTCATTTTGATGGCAGCTCTGCTATAAAACATAAATAACTTGTAAAATTATGTTTGAAAACATAAGTAAGGTAGTTACTTAAGTAAGTAATAAGATAGCTAAAGTATGGACTATATTCTTCGAAAGTTAGTCCATTTTGTAATGTTCTACATTTTCATCCAAAAGAATAGTAAAAGTAAACAATTGTATGACAGGAAGAAGTTTAGTTCCTACAGATTTTTTTAAACAGATTCGACTAGTTTTGCGATTGTGTCGGTCTGGAGAATTAGTTATCAGAATTAAAATAAATTGAATAATGCTTAATATTATATTTCTGAAATTGTTGCAATGTTAAAAATAAATACAAGATAGTTTATGATCAATGTTGACTCAAAGGATAAATGTATAAGAATGCACTAAAGTTCACTTTTGTAGTTATTCTTATCTTAAAAATTATGCAAATCTAATATCATTTACTGATTTTGTAAATTATTCAATCCAAGAAAATAGTAAACACAAACTTGCTACTGATCTCATTGAAATACAATTTGTGTAATTGGATTTATTATTTGAAGGCACCTTTTTGAATTTTCATATCCCAAATCATCACAAATAGCTACAAGAGACTTATTGTATAAAAATGTAATTATTCTGTAGATATTTAGTCAGGACAATTTCCGCTCATCTTGTTAGAAACCGTATTAGCGTACTTTTGATTATAAATAAATGTTTCGAGAATATTTTCATGATTAGAAGTTTCAAGGCTATGAGATGTAAATAATGTGTGTGCCTGATTATTTTTCATTACAGAGAAGACTTAGCCAGTTTAATTTATTAATTTTAGTTTTAAGATTTATCAATATGATCCACCAAGCCTTTTATAGTAAATGTTCTTGGTGTGGTTGTTACCCTAGCCGCTACCGAGATCACGAATAAAAACAAAAGCACTGAAATTAACAAAATTGATAATGGATCATAATTGTGTAATAGGGCCCACATATTGCCTATTGAATAGATTAAAATGTATCTGTTATATTTTAAATGGAACTTATAATACAGAACTATCTATCCATGGGCGTAATAGCCAAGAATTGATGATATGCGTTTCGGGCATTTATTTAGTGTTGTAGGTTTCCTACTTGGCACTATTCATTTTGATATTTTATTAATACAGAATGTGGAATACGTTCATTTCATTTAAAGTGAGGTCTCATTTTTCTGTTAGGTTTTATCTTGTGCTGTTACGCCTACGTATAGATGTATAGTCAAGTTTGCTAGGGTAACGTTATTAAGCTTTATATCTTTGTTTGACTGACAGCACGTTTGTAATATTAATTTAAATATGTAAGATGTTTTATCGCACTTGACATGATACAATTGATTTTATAAATGTATTCAATTGTGTGATTTATACTGTGATTCAAAATTTTTGTTTGTTTGCCGCAGACGAATAATGTGTGAGTATTAAAATATAGTAATAAATGACTAGCTCTTATAATTAAATAATCTATTTCATTTACTCCCGCAAATAAACACCTATGAAGTTGTCATAATAATATTGTTGATTGCTAATTTGCATTTCTGACTCTGAATCTAAGGGAATAAAAAGTATATCTCGAATAGTCGTGCATTTTATTGAAAATGGTGTAAAACTTAACAATAACATTAATTACGCACATAAATATTTGGTGTTACAATTGTGATTCAATCACGATAAAGTTCGTATATAAATTATCTCCAAAAATTCTTTACATTGTCTTATCATTTATACCGAAATTTATCACAAATATTTACAATCTGAGGATTAAAAATCTGTAAATCTAAGTACATCTAATTACACAAAGAAAATGTTAAAGTAGTTTCACTTTAATGTGCAAATATAACAACAAACATTAGCATGTTTAAAAAATATAAGCTTAAAAAAATGACAATACATATTTGAGATTCATTATCGATAACATCGGATAGATATTTGTAATTCGTACAACTGTACATTCTAATCACTTAAGTACTTCACGATATCACAACCTGGGAAACTAAGATATAATTATTATATAAATTATAAGGGGAAAATACATCGTTATGAATTTTGTCACACATTGTAATACTGATTAAAAGTAGTACGGAAAATACGTCTCCTCAATGTTAAATTAAAAGCGTAGTTTGGCACTCTGCCTACTAAATTATACGAAATACTTGAGTAGATATTTTTTTAAAAAAAGTCATAAGTACATTTAGTTGCAGTAAACAACCTAATTAATTAAGATTAAATAAATATAATATTAAAATCAGTCAAGTTAGCACTCGATAGACGGAACTCGTTAAACATTAAGATTATAAAAAATAAAAGCTATAGTAAACGAGTTAGTCAAAATATAAAAGAGACGAAGTGGAAATTGTACAAAATAAGTGTTCCATGTCCATCATTGTTTTTTCTGTATCCTTTTTAACACAAACCTAATTAATTAGGCACCCTTACGACCTTAAACAGTATATCTCTTATTTTGTTTTTGAACATGCGCAGATAGGGACCACATTTTTACCAATGGCGGTACTTTCTATCAGTCTAGATAATTTTAGGCTCTCTAATTAATTATTTTTTACAGAATTGGTAAATGTTTGTGAGACAATTTGTGAACAATTCCTGTTTAAACGGGTTTTATAATATGAAGGGTGATGCTATCTCTGAGGGCACGTCGGTGATCTCATTGTATTATTTCAACCCCTACATAAAGGTTAGGGAGCGTTAATTCCCTTGACAAAAACATGTGAGCGAATACGATGAACTAATTTGCCAAAATAAATTTTGGAATTCTATATTATGTTATTTTCACAATACTATATTTCCTGTTACATTTATAACTCTAATATTTTATTCTGTATCAGCCCATCTACGTCCCACTGCAAGGCACGGGCGTCCTCTACAATAGAGAATACAATTGAGCATAGGCGTCGCCAGCCGATGGCCCGGGGGTAGCAACTAAGGTACAGGGCCCAACATAAAACAAATAAAACTTGTAAATAATGTTTTTTTAAACTCTAGGGGGGAGGGGGAGGGCAGCTGTCCCACATTCCCCCCCTTGACGACGCCCTTGCAATTGAGAGTGGTTAGGCCATATAGACCACCACGCTGGCCTAGTGCTTTATTACCGATTGATAAAATGAACCAACAGTGTGTTAATTCCAAAATAAAGTGAGATGTAGCCTACGATCCCTAAAACCGGACACGGAAACACACAATATATCAGATCATATTATTATATGAAAAGTTTAAATATACTTAAATTTAAAATATAAAAATGCAGTAAAGAGGCAGTGATAAGTATAACAAGCATTAATAAAATTTACTTAACATAATATTTCAACAAAACTATTGTTCGTATTAGAGTATTATGAATCTGAACTATTCATTCAAGTATACAATTTTATGTATTTGCGACCAAAATATTGCACCATTTCACTCTTATGGCCTTATTCATTCATCAACAGTTTTTAAATCTATTTAAGTTATCTAATGTTATGTTTTCGTCTCAAATTTAATACAAACGTCCTTCGAAAGAGACAAAGCAACTAATATAAATCGATAACTATTATAACTTTATAAACGGTATATGAATGAAGCCATTATACATTCTAATCCATATAATTTTAAGTAATTGTCTATAAATACATATTTTGTAAAGTCCATTTCTCATTTATAAACATAATTATAATAATTTTTCTTACAGTATAATCAATATATTATTTATTGTCATATAAATTAGTAATTCTAACGCTATAAAAATATTTGATTAATTTTAATTTAGTTCGTTTGAATATTGGACAATAAACAAATAAATACAGTACAGTCACACACATAGTCCTGATCCCACATTAGATCAATTAAGTCTTATATCGTGGTTATCAGAAACTAGGAGAGACTTTTTGGCCTCACAAACATCCAGACCCAAGATAAATACATGTGGGCCTCACTAATATTTGTCTCGGTGCCGGGATTGAACCCTCGGCCCCTCGTTTCACAGCCGGCGTCTAAGTAACTGCGCCACGAAGGTTGTAGATAAAATCATTCTAGATATATTTATAAATAATTTCGTGCTTACATATATTAGAGTAATGAGACTATTACGCATCCTATTTTTTTTAAAGAATTTACTGCATGGTGGCGAGTATTTATACCAGGTAATTAGCATGAGTATTATCACAATAATATTTCTAACAGGACGGTTTAATATACACATATAAATTAGAACTTCAATAAGCCTTTTTTATCATAGGGTAATTGTAAAGGTACGACGTCTATGTAGTAGTAGAGTAATGCCAAAAACACTAGACCGCTCTGAAGTTGAAACGCGGAGTTACAAGAGCAATACGCCCCAACTTCACACCATACAAGTTGTTAGATATTGGTAGTATTTATATACCTTTCTACTACTAATTTTGACTTGGTCCACGTTTGTAAGTAAGATTAGATATAATAGGTTTAACTAGGTTGTTACTGTGACTGTGTCTCGCATTTCCCTGCCCTTCGTCTCGATGGGCAATGCAAGGCAAGCGCCTGCAGCCAAAATGGCCGCCAAAGAATACACCCCGGTCGCTATAACTATCGAGTTTTTTAGCAGCACCTGAAAACAAAAGTATTTATTACACAACGCAGTTGTTTTATTAATAAATAGCACATAAGCAGCAGTGTAAATGCATTGTTGTGTTTCGTATTAGAGGACATTGTAGCCAGAGTAACTACTGGATATAATGAAACATAACATCTCATGTCTCAGGATGTCGAGCACAGTGGAGTACCAACCATTGCTTTGGAGTTCATGGTGTTGCTCGGTTTTTACGCTGTTCATGAGCGGTGGTATCGCTTACCGCAATAAATAAAACCTATTTTACTGAATATTTTGCCTTCGTTCAAAGTGAATTAAAAAGTCGTTTAAAACGGACAAAAGATTTGATAACTAAAATATCGCACCTTTAGAAGTATAGAGACCTAACTAAAATATCTTCTTTATTGGGAAACGTTTATTAAAGATTTGTAATATAAGAAATTTTGTACTTTGGAAGATACATCGAAAAACCAAAGTATCCATCTTTCTGTCTTTCACCCGTCAATAGGTTTTTCTTTAAGGGTCGATGGAGATGGTTATTTTGAGCCAATATAATATGATTAAACAAAAATCTATTTTTTTTGGATTAGCTCACTTTAATTCTAAAGGTGCGATATGTTTTAAAACTGTGTATGATTGAGGCCGTACGCGTATAGGTAACGGGTATGTAGTACTGATAGCGCGCGAGTTGAATGCAGTCGGGGCCTGAGGTAATGAGCGGGAGCATCTCCCTCCGCCGTCCGCACGTGTCCCCTCCCGGGCCTGCAGCTTAGTGCAGTGCTTCCCGAGCTATCGTACGCTTATTACGATACTCAACATATTATAGTCCGTATTATTATTTGTTTGTTAAATAATTCATTATAACTGATCGTCCATCAAATTTTGTTAAAAATAACGAGTATTTTTTCGTGGCCAAGTACGAGAAATAGCGAAAATTGTGAATAAATAATTTGTTTTATTTGATGTTGGTGTGTAAAATAATTACTTATTGAAAATGTGTGATATTTACTATCTTGTTTATTTTTTAAATTATGTTTATCTAGTGATAAGTGACAAACTTAAAAACAATGTAAAAAATTATCGATATACCCACTATGGCCATCAATAATTAGATCACCGCACTACCGCATTCCTAAGCTCTGCATTCAACTCGCGCGCTATCAGTATGTGTGTGTGTGTACCTGCGCGACGTAGGGCGTGATCATGGCTCCGAGGCGCGCCACGCCGCTGCACGCGCCCACCGCCGTGGCGCGCAGCGCCGTCGGGTACACCTGCCATCACACACCATCACCATCATCATTATGTATTACAATGGATATTGGATAGAGGACGGTTAACTAATATTTATTTCCATTGGTTCCATTTTTTTTATTTGTCACCGTTTATTTATTACTTAAAATTGCACTCACATTCTGGTTGCAAATATTTTTTTGTTAAAAAATGACATTAAATTAACTTCATGCAATAGAAATAATAAAAAAATAAATACATCGAGTGCAACAATACCTCAGGCGTATACACATACGCAGCTTGGAACAAACCAGCGATGATTCCTCGGGCCAGGAATAACACGCACGTTAGGAAAGTTCGACTGAAAACATTCAGTATTTCTTAGCACAATTAACCAAAGTAAAAGTAATTAGTATTAATGTTGGCCTTAAAATTGTATTTAGAAACCTATGTGTTTAAAAAATCAGTCTAACTACGTTCTATGAGAGGCCATGGATTTCAGTTCATCACGCTGGCCCAATAGAGGGTAGCCTGATGCATTTAATAATATTAGTGGCAGAAAGCAAGCCACAAAAATTATTTTTGACGCAGCTTTATGGCTGCAGCCATTGTCAGTTCCTTAAAACGAAAACTTAGGGCTTATTAATATATTTAAGACACAGAGTGATTCCATATTATTTCGTGAAAGTTCGTCGCTGATTGTCTTAGATTTGAATCATAGATTGTATAATTATTCCGTACATGTGTATGTGACTGCACTTCTCCAAACCAGCTGGACCAATTTTGATACAAAATTGTGTGTTCAAATTGTTTCGAAAATGGTTTAGATCCACAACTCGGTCCACTACAAAAAGTATCTACACACGGTCGCTAGTATATTCATATGAAATAAGTAAATAATATAAGCAACTTACTTAGTGTTGTATATTAGTACGCACACGCAGATAGCAAATATAACAAACTGGGTGGCCATCGTTCTCTTTCGTCCAAATCGTTCTATTATAAATATTGTTGCGAATATACCTGTAACAACAGATAATTGAATATAAATATAGCTATCAGAGTTGTTATTTGGTGAATGATGATGGACTCGAGATATTTTTGTTTTCAAAGCTTATTTACATTTAGTTACAGTATATGTGCCCAAACGGCTGAAGTTAGAGACACATTTTTAGATGGAAGATTTTGTGGTGTAGGAAGGTGAACAATAAGAAAATGTTTTGGTCAATTCGAATTATACATAATAGAGTACATCAAGACTGCGACCGAAAACGAAGCCGGGTGTTAGTTTAAGTGATTAAAACACATCATCTATCAGCCAGAGGACTGCTGAACATAGGTCTCCCCCAATGATTTCCGCAGGCATGTATTCCTCAGTTTTTTGTATAACTTGCAAAGCGTATGGATGTGGTCTTGGAACTAAAGCCTTTTTCGGAAACCGGTTTATTCGGGAGGCTGGAAGGCTGAACATAGGCCTCCCCCAATGATTTCCACAGAGACCTGTTGGAGGCAGCCTGCATCCAGCGACGTCCCGCGACATTTACCAGGTCGTCGGACCATCTTGTGGATGGACGTCCAACGCTGCGCTTTCCGCTTTCCGCTTGCTTGTTGAGCTCTATAGGAGAACGGAATTGAAGATACTCTGAAAGACTTTCAATATCGGCGTTCTGTCCGCTTTCAGAAGCTTTAAAGTGATTCCTACCTCACCCTGCGCCTTGTTATTCTTAAATTGCTTTAGGGCCATCTCAATCTCACACAGGCTGATGTTCGGTATATCATCGCTGTAGTGTTGTGTGTTGGAGTGGCAGTGGGCCAGGCACATAGCTCGTAGAACCGATGGCCGTTGGGGCCGAAAGGTTCTTGAGTGGAGGTCACGTATAGGCAAGCGAAATATCGGACGCCCGCCTACAAGGTGGACTGACGATCTGGCTAAGGTTGCAGGAAGTCGCTGGATGCAGGCCGCTTCCAACAGGTCATTGTGGAGATCCTTGGGGGAGGCCTATGTTCAGCAGTGGACTTCCTGTGGCTGATATGATGATGATGAGTGTCGAGAGTTTTTGTGGTCTATCTCTACGGTGAAGTCTAAAATACTTAAATCCCACCGTATGGACAGCTTCTACTAAACCGCTGTTTAGCTCGTCCACTGCAACGTTTTAACTTAAGGCTATCAAAGCGATATTACGAAGATGCTAGTTCAAGTTGAAAGCTGTCGGGGTTTTGGATATGGGTGCGAGAAGGTCGGAGCACAGACTTTATCTAGCGACGCCATTATAATTGGACATTGATATTCAATGTGCCCCTAACAATTCGGTGATTACTGCCAGTTTTCACCCTAATAATCACAGAGACACTACTGAACATCCGTCTATTCATCGTTAAGATAGGTATCTATCTCGTTTCTCGTAGAACCGTCAGAACTCAGCCAGGTCCATTTCCTGTGACGCGGCTTTTGGAATAAAAAGATCATCGCAAAGGGTCCCTCTTTCTCCAGAAAGTCGGCCAGCCTCGGGCCTCTGGGGTCAGTTGCCCATGTCCAAATTGCCCCACTTTCAACGCTTCTCATGCCTAACCTTGCGTTGAAATTAAAATGAAAATAACTCAGAAAATAACATTGAAGTATGTTTTGGAAGTATGTATGGCCCGACTTATTTCGTGTCATCTCCTTTACTTCTTCATTTGGATGTATCGAGGTGAGCGCGTACACCTGTAAAACCTTCAACGAATATCTTTTTGATATTTTGAGTATAAGGTACACTACCCTGCTCAACACACGATGATTGATGATTTCGATGGATAGGTACGATATTGTTGATGAGAGACCTGTGGACGAGAAATCTGATACCTCCTCGAGACTGTTGGTCATCATCTGAGGTGGTAGCCGGGGCCAACCCGGGAATTCACCTACCACCTACCATAGCCAGAAATAATGGGGCTGCCGGGGACTGGGGGCCTGGTCTCTGTTTGTGTCACCATTGTAGGGGTATTTGTCGTTACTCGCCACACTTGGCAGGCCGGTTGACGAGCGCAGTATGGGACCCGCATAAATGACGCTGCTGCCTATCATTATCCGGGGAAAGGAAATAGGATTTGTTGGTAGAGGATGTTATAGGAAAGGAGATTATGGTCTGAAGGAGTGGATACTGTTATGGAAGGGAAGGTTGGGTGACTCAGAAGCTCGGGGGCCGAGGTCGTATACTCGTAACACCCAGGAAAGGCCGTGATCTCTATTTAAGAGCATTAGCCTCACCCATTAGCCCTATAAACACTATGCAACTAAAATTTTCGCAAAAAATGCGACATTTTCTTTGTGATTTTTTAAATATCGTCGTGTTTAGGTGGTAACTGGTAAATCCATAGTTATTACTAAAATAATAATTTCAGCCCTTGCGTACCATAGTGCCTTTAAAAATAAAATGGTGGACATTATTATTTAAAAAAAAAACTATGTATTTGCCACCCAAACAGGTCAATAGAAAATAAATAACAAAAAATTTTTTAGTTGCATTGTGTCTAAAATTAAACTGCCATCCGGCTTTGTTTTCGATAGCACATTTGATATACCCAGTAGATACATGGTGCTATAGGGTGTAAACTTTTTTTATGAAAAAAATAACCGGGGTGAAACAACGGGTATAGTTTGTTACTTAAATATTATTTTAGACTTCTGCTCCACCCTGAGCCCGTGGCTGGCTACGCCCATGGATGCACTGTACCTACTTTCTCAGTCCATATACTTTCCATCACAGGGCATCGAGAATACGATTGAGAGGGTCAATAATATTAAGTATTATAGAATATTGAGTCATTCAGACAGCCTCCGTGGCGAAATTGGTTAAATGCCGCTTGTGAAACGAGGGGCCGCGGGTTCGATCCCCGCACCGAGAGAAATGTTTGTGTGGCCCACAAATATTTCTTCCGGGTCTGGGTGTTTGTGAGATCGAAAAGTCTCTCGTAGTTCCTGATACCCACGACACAAGACTCGATCTTAGTGTGGGGTCAGGACTATGTATGTGACTGTTGGGTGTTATTATTTATTTATTATTTATGTAGGTATATAAATAAATACACTCAACAGTGACATACATTTATGGGTTTTTTTCTAGTTATATTCAGTATATTTTTTATAGTTTCGGAAAAAAGTGGCTGTGACATACAGACGGACAGACAGACAGACAGACACACAGACAGGCATGACAAATCCATTTTTGGCCATTTGGCTACGGATCCCTAAAAAGGCCGGACGGATGCTGTTAATGTTGTTCACTCACCGGGGAACTCAGCGAGCGTGGTCCACAGCAGGTCCATGTAGTCGGTGGTCTGCAGCGGGCGGCAGTCGGCGGCGCACGCCTCCTCCGCGTCGCCCGCCTTCGCCTCGAACAGCTCCGTCGCCATCAGCACCAGCCCGTAGTAGCAGAACGCGCACGACATCCTGCATATATATTTTTCTTAGAGGATTTCAACCAAGGAGGCGGGAACATCGCATGATCACGTGACGCAATGACGTAACGATTGAAGGAGACGACATTAGACTCACACTTTTTCACGCGGGTGCTCGGATGCGACGGATGGCTAATTATTTTTGTTTTCTGATTTTTAAATGAATTAGTTGATTTAATACTATTAATAATAAAATAGTAGATAAATGGATTTATATTATCTTTTTCCTCTTTTAAAATTAAATGAGCTTCTAATCCTTAAGATTATATACCTATATAAAGTTGTAAAAAAAATAATTTTATTAATGAACTGCTCTGATTGAAACCACTTGTATTTTTATTTAATCATTAAATTGTAAACTGGTTTTGAAAAGAGCAACACTAGAGTTTCTTTTTTCTCTAGTGAAAACAGCTTTCTAAACCGGGTGGAAGATAAAAAAAATGACTGAATCTAAATGATGTAGAACATCTTACATGCATAAATCACGCCTTTTTTCCAGATGGGGTAGGCAGAGGTGCCTGGACACATACATTTCGTCTTGCATGTTCCGTTCCACGATGTGATAGGTGGCGAGCCTATCGTCATATCGGGCACAAAGTCCTAACTCCGGACTGATAATGAATAGAAAAATCCAATATCACTTTGCCCGACACGGGATTCGAACCCGAGACCTCAGTTTTGCAAGCGTACCTTAGTATAACTACGCTATCGAGGCAGTAGAACATCTTAATGGATGTAATAAATTTTTTTTTTTTTCATTTTCATTTTATTTTGTTATTTATATCGCCGGTTAAGTACCAATACCTCCTAACTGTATTTTTTTGAGACAAAACACTTTTTCATCGTTTTAATTATAAAGGTGTTATGCCGATGTTTAAGTCAAATCTCTTAAGTGTATTTTTACTATACATTTACATTATTACTATTCCCCATTAATAATTAAATAAATAAATATTAACTACTTTTTAATTTTTTTTGACTGCCTCGTTGGCGTAGTTGTACTACGGTCCGCTTGCAAAGCTGAGGTCTCGGGTTCGAATCCCGAGTCGGGCAAAGTGATATTGGATTTTCCTATTCATTATCAGCCCGGAGTCAGGAATTTGTGCCCGATATGGCGATAGGCTCGCCACCTATCACATCGTGGGACGAAACGTACAGGTGAAATGTGGGTGTCCAGGCACCTCTGCATACTCCTTCTGGGAAAAAGGCGTGAGTTGATGTATGTATGTACTTTTTAATTTTTTATTATTTCACATATTTAATGTATAAAGTACTTTACCATATGAACCAAAGCAGTAAACTAGTGTTTCTCAGATGCGGTATGAGGAGGTGTTTCAATCGTCCGCGCTGGCCGATGCCCACGGAATCGTCGCACACCAGCCGACCCAGCAACATGGGACGACCGTTGTCTTGCGCTATCTTCAAACCAATACATAATATGTGTTAGAAATCACCTTAGTTAAATATAAAATATAATAATAATAACAAGGAGATACATAATGGATTAGTAACATTTAAGCTTAGAAATAGTGTTAGTAATATATAATACAGCATAAACAAAATAAAAATGAAAATCGTATTAACAAAATCGGCGTTTTCATAGTCAATCAATTTATAATTTATTTGATAAGTAACTTGTGACATTCCAATCAGGCTTTAACCTTTAATATTGATTTTATACTAAGTAAATTATGTTTTTCATACCTGTTCAAGAGTCGCTAAGGCCCGGTCGGGTTCACCACTTGCAACGTGGAATCTGGCTGATTCAGGCAGCCACTAAAAACAGAATAGTTCTTTAAATATTTCATGGTTAATCATACGGTGATATAAAAAAAACTCAATAGAAGAATAATTAATATTTTAACTAAATTGCATTGCCTGCACTGGTGTTAAACCTCTTAAGTATAAAAAAGTAAAGTAAGCAAAAGATATGATATAGTCTCCTAGCATCAAACAAAACATGTACAATATTGATAAATATTCAATAACTCTAAGCAACAACTCAATTAAAATCCTATTTTCCTATTAATTTTATCTTATTCTTTATATGAAAAGTTCTAAATCAATAGTTACACAAAATGAGTAAATTATAATAAATGAACTTACTGGACATATGAGAGCAAATATCAGCAGTGGTATCGTAGAGAGTGCCAACAACCAGTGTACGCCTAGCGTCGGCATCACCACTAATGCCAGGGCCACCTCCAAACACGCGCCCAGCGCCCAGAAACACTGAACAAATAATCATTTTATAAATAGGGATGGTTACTCACATAAAAAATTCGCGTAAACTTATTTTGTACATATTAAAGACAGTATTTCTAACCTAACCTAATATAACCTATTTTTTCGAAGTAAATCGATATAATATGGTCTTGTATTAAAATATACATATTTTTTTAATTTAGACTAGTCACTATTTATTGTTATCGTTTATTATTGTCATTAAGGAAGTCTAGTATAAAAGATTGCTTACATCCAGTAATACCACGCATTTCGCTCTTTGTTTTGTTGGAAGAAATTCAGCATATAATGTCACACTGCAAAAGATAACGCATACTTTAATTTAAAAATAATCCACAAAATGTTATTAGTTAGTTTCAAATTATTTTCTTTAGCCAATACAAAGTGTGTTTCGTTAAAAAAAAATTAGAATCATCCTCAGTAATTGGAGTTTATCTAAAATTCAAAATTGCTTTTTGTATAATATACAGGGTTACAGGTTAAGTCGACCTAGATCCTTTAAGAGGTTGTAGCTTCCATCATTCCTGACCGATTTGACTATGGGACCCTATACCCTAAACTTAGCCGTTTCCACGAAATTTAACTTTGAAGTTTTTTCTTTAAAATATAGTTTTTTTGTCTATTGGTCCATTTTTTTCTGTTTTCTTGCCTTAAATTGATTTGTATTTGCAATGTTTGTGTAGTGTATAAGTTATTTTATTTTACTCAACACTAAAATTACACTTTACTGAACCGGCTTGGTCGTGGGACACTGTTGAAGTTGTAACTTAAAATAAATTCGTTAAAAATATATTTTTTCTTTGATAAATATTAAAAAAAAATCTATGACAGTTATGCTGCAGATGTGTTTAATAACATCTACGTTCAATTGACTATCCAGCAAGGTATAACAACCTAGGATACAGTGAGCAATCTTTTTAAAAATACTAATCAAAGGCTCCCAGGTAGTAGCAAAAAATAACGCTACTTAAGTGTATTTTTTTTTACTTGGGTCAGTAAACACAATAATCTAAATTGTTGCGTGAATTGAGCATAAATCTGCAGAAATCCAGCCTCCTCACAGGATCTCCTTTTTCGATAACTTGTAACAGCGTCTAATGATAGGGATAGAGACCGGCAGTATTCAATGTAAACCACACTTTCTACTGTAAGAGTCCATGTTCTCGGGCAAAAATATTGGTTGAAGTAGTCGGATCCAATCTAAACCGTTGAACTATTTCATTGTCTTGCTCTTCATCATCATTACTGACACGTGGTCAACCCAGGTCTGTTCTTCGCCTCGAAACAGAGTTAGACTCTCTTAGTCGTCGGTAAACTCCGTTAAAGACACTAACATCCGGTATTCGGCGGCCTGGATAACGTGATATGTATTCATCACGAGCTCGGGTAACAAATAAGAATATCAGCAAATTCCTCGTTTGTGAAAGTCATCATCTTTAACAGTTCCAAATCAGAGTCCAGTTTGCAAGCACAGTCACGTCAATCGAAAGAAACAGTCCAGAAATCCAAGCCAAGTCGAGTAAAAAAACCAAGAGCACTAAGTATCGTATCTACGGACGAATCGCGCAAAACAGACTAAATACAATAACAACAAATTGTTATTGTATTACAAATTGTCCAGGGATTTTTTTCTCGCTCACACTATTATTTGATATCTCGCTCGCCCGCACCTCAACCCCTTGAAGGACAATAGGGTAACTTAACAAAATACTATTGTCTTTGCTACTTGAGAGCCTTTGATCAGTATTTTTTAAAAGATTGCTCACTATACCATAGCTTGTTATACCTCGCTTGATAGCCAATTAAACGTAGATATTATTAAACACATCTGCAGCATAACTGTCATAGATTTTTTTTGAAATATTTAGGAAATAAAAAAATATTTTTAACGAATTTTTTTTAAGTTACAACTTCAACAGTGTCCCACGACCCAGCCAGTTCAGTAAAGTGTAATTTTAGTGTTGAGTAAAATAAAGTAACTTATACACTACACAAACACTGCAAATACAAATCAATTTAAGGCAAGAAAACAGAAAAAATGGACCAATAGACAAAAAAACGATATTTTAAAGAAAAAACTTCAAAGTCAGGAATGATGGAAACTACAACCCCTTAAAGGATCTAGGTCGACTTAACCTGTAACCCTGTATATATTATTAGGATACCTCAATAATAAAAATATTTTGAAAGGTAACTAAATATTCTGTGAAAATTTTAAGCGTCTACCTGTTACCGTTGTTAATATTGAGCAAAATAATACGAGAAAAACACTTTTATTGTATGGGGACCCCCCTTCATATTTTTTTTTTATTTGTTGTTATAGTAGCAATGGAAATACATAATTTTGAAAATGTCATCTTTCTAGCTGTCACGGTTTATGAGATACAGTCTGGTGAAAGACAGACAGACGGTCATACGAACAGACAGATAGCGGAGGCTTAGTAATAGGGTCCCATAGAAACGGGTAAAAAAGGTCCAGTAACAAAGGTAAAAACCTTTTAGGTACGGAACCCTAAAAATAGACACATTTACTTACGATTGTGGTACACAGCCAATAGCAAAACCAACAAGACCTCTTAAGAACAACAGCCAGAGGAAGTTAGGTGCTATTGCACTCAGCAGTCCGTAGTAGAACAGTAACACTCCACACATGCTCAGAGCCTGAAAGTTATATTTATATATAAAATTATTCCAACCCATAAAATATATTTTTTATGGAATTACAAATTGTTGAAAGCATTGCTTTCAAGAAGGCCTATGTTAACTAAAAACTTAAGTGTATCTATCAAAGTGTGTAGAGTCCATTTTTATCTGCATATTTTTTTTATAGTTGTATCCAAGGTTTGATTTTTAGCAGTATTTAAAGGTTCCTAAAATACATCACTAGTAAAAAATATAAATTTGAAAACAGCATATTAGTTGTAAAATGACTGAGATATTAATGTTTTTAATAGTGAGATGAGGACACTTGTTTTCTTTTTGCATGCATGCACCCTTATGGAAGATGACATCACATAGTGCATGTTGCATCCTTTTCTATTACTCCTACCACCAACCTTTACATTTGCAACTTGCTTATTATTTATTAAAGGATTATAAAAATTCTTCATGATAATAACCTTTCGAAATAAACAATAATAAAAAAGACATTAGCCTATTTTTGATCACAGATATATTAACCCAGGACAGGGTTAAAATTAAAATTTAATGCACTATATTGCATGGTAAATGTCTAATTTTGTAGAGCAATAGTGCGAAGTGCAAAGTTATACTCACAGTTTTTCTTCCATAGCGGTCACTTATGTTTCCCCAAAATGTGGAGCTCAACATCATACCCATGAACACTACTGTAGTTGTTAAAGCTTGTTGATATCTGTAATGAATACAACATGGATGTTATTAAGTACTATTTTCTCCCATTTTTCCCATGTTGAATTGAGGTATATAATATTTAAAAAGCCCAAGAACAAAATCATGTTTGATACATTTTGTTTATACATTTCTTATTTCATAACAAAAAATATTATAATAAGTAGTGCCATGGATATTTTTGCATGTTCATTACTGTATCTTCTTGATAAAATTTGCGGCTAATCTATATGAGCAAATTAAAATGCCACAACAAGATAAAACATGTATCAAGGAAGCAGTAAGAGATAATTTGGAAGAAAATAATTCATTGGTAGACATACTGTTTGAATTGGACTGCGGTTACCACTATGGGCTTTATACCTCCTCTTTGGTGGTAGATTAATAAAAGGAATAATTATTGTTAAGAAGAAGGAAGTATTGTTTAACCAATAAAGCGAAGCCACACAATGCAGAGACAGTGCAGTGCAGTGCCACTGGGGCATCCTACATACAAATCACTATACCATATCACACACTGCATTTGTGAAAGTTGCGCTGCGGCACCGCACTGCAACATCGTCGCATTGTGTGGCTTTACACTTAGAGTATCTGGTTAAGTAGAGATCTATGGTCTCTGCCTAGTCCCTAATCTTACGAATACAGGTGTGAAGCTTATGTAATATCACATAGACATTAGATAGATGTGCATACTTGCTAATATTCCATTCACAGTGCAGTGCTGGTGAGAGAATGCTTAATATTGTCATTTCCATAGAGTCTGCCATCCAGCATAATCCAGTGCACAGTGACAGCTTCACTTGAAACCAGCCAAATCCGAGTGCATTCACTGCTTGAGTCACAGTAAATGTATCTGAAATTTGAGATAACATTTTTAATATGCATTGTATTAAATTTACTCAAGTGGAGCATGTGTTTCTTCATGTGCCACTTTGGTACGGCTATTACACATTCCAATGTGTTGGCAGTGAACAATTAATTTTGCTGACAGAGGAATTAATTAATTGACTTTCGGTATATGATGGATTACTTTTTTTAACTCAATTACTATTCCTACCCATACTGTTGGTATATTATTTAGTCTTAAAGAAATTGTATTAAGTAAAAGCTGTATCTCTAACAACTTATTAGATACTTTCTATTAATTTATACATATTTTCCAACACAAAAGAAATAGTGTTTATAGTCGTGTGAGATGAATTAAACCACAAATATATATTATTATTAAAAATAATGTTTAGTTTGAATATTTAAGTCAAATATACAATATAATTTAATAAATATTTTTTTAATTAAGGTAAAAGCACCAATAGTAGACAATTTAAGGATAAATCAAACTTAATTCTCAAAATTCAAAAATGTTTTTCAAAAAATTAAAGTTACATTTTCTTTTACTGTTAGAGCAACATTTAGAATTTAACTATTTCATAATAATAAAATTAAGATAGTTTTATTTTATACAAAAAAAATATATTTTCTTAGGATTGCCGTAGTCACTAATAGATGACATGTATAAAAAATCAGATGCCCCAATAATAGACATCAATTGGCACTAATAATAGACATGACTATAACATAATTTTAATATTATGTGTTATCAAAAAAATATAATTTAAAATCAAACCGAGCACAGATTGTGCTTTAGAATTAATTAAGTAACAAAATATATATAATATCTTCTTCTTCCTTTCAAGGACTTAAAAATTACATTATTATCAGGTGTGGTCTTATTTTCTTCGTGGTAATTTTCTTCACCTGTATATTAATTTATTATTATTAGTCCTATATCAATTTCTAATTAATTATCTTTCTTATTGATTTTCTTTTTCCCATCTCATCATTTTTAATTGCTCAAACCGTAATCTGAAATTAATGTATACTAGTAGTGGACATCATTTAAATCACTAGTCAAGGAACACTATCTTTTTCACTTAACTTACACATTGTTGTGCTTTTACTATTAGCATTTTTTTATATTTATTTACTATGCATATATTTATTATATTTTATGTCTATTTTGTATATGTATATACATATATATGTATGTATGTTGTATGTATTTATATATATGTTTTACTTTTATTTTGTGTTTTAAAATGTTTATTTGTAGATATATTATTTTGTCACTATACATCCTAGACTGCCCTTTCTCTCTCCTGTCTCTTATCTCCATCCAAAGGTTGCCTGAAAGAGATTGCCTAGTGCAATAAGGCCGCCGATTGTACTTGTTATAAATATTGTTTTAATTTCTGTATATATTTTTTTCTGGTGTACAATAAAGTTAAATAAATAAATAAAATAAACTACCAAGTTCACACATGTCATCTTTTAGATTTTGATCAATTTCTGGAACTAATAGTAGACACCACTAAAAATGTATACAAAAACAAGCCAAAATAACAAGGAAATGGTCCAAATAAACCAATAATGTAATATCCATATAACATCGAAACCCGATATAGCCAAAAGTCATATAATATAAGACAAAATCATACCGTTTGAAAATCAGTTCCTTAAGAAAAAAGCTAAGAATTACGCGCATATTGGCGCCAAATCAAACTGTTTGTGGTCAATTAACAAAAAAAATTAAATTTACTTCTGACAGTGCAGACAAGCTTTTGGGCTTGTATCATAGATGGTACGAGGTGGCTTTAAAATTAGGAGCAATGTCATTAAAATATTTAGTTTTCTTATTAGAAAATATTTTTTCGAAAGTGTCATCTATTGGTTCAGTGTCGTGCATTGGTGCTTTTACCTTATGTTAAAATGAAATCCGCTGGGTTCAAGAGAAAGTTGTCAGACTCACATCTGTCTAAAATAATTATTTATTAGGCTCTTTTATGTAGTTTTTACTATGCACACTCGTTACAAGAATTGTTAACTTTCTGTTGAAATTTGGATAAAGTTAGTTACCGTCTGGGACCACAGTGACTGATGCCATCTCTATTTCCTGAGGTGGCGGCATCGACGGCGGGGACCGAGGCCCCACGGCACTGTCGTCCAGATCCTGATAGCCCTTCGCACGACGCATCTTCTAATTAATAAATATCACAATAAAAAACACAAAAACACTTCTGACGTGGAAACCCAGCTACGAACGTCGGCTAACGGGAATATTAGCGGCTCAGAAAAGTTGTATTTTCAATTACATCTTTAATACGACGATTTTGTTTGGAAATTACTAAAAATTACTTTTAACATAATATTCAAAGATATAGTTTCTGTAAATAATTAATAATTCAAATAAAAAGTTCAAAAACAAATCTACAAGAGTATCTTGGGTTTAGAAATATAAACATTTAACTGACAACGAAAAGATATATACGTCATGTACAAGAGTGATAGAGATGGCTAAAAATTATGCTTATGATGAAAACTTTTGCTGATCACCATTTTTGACATAAGGAATGTCTATTTAGTAAGGCCCTATTCGCACGAGCGGTATTTTATTGTGCGTTAAAAAAACGTTGCCATGAAACAAATGTACAAAATGCGACAAAATGCATTATGAGTTTGGTCACACGAAGGCGATTTTAAAACGCGACGCTTTTTTATCGAGCGCTGTCGGATTTGCAACGTTGAGCGTTGGACGTAAAATTTTCATTTCATATGAACATAAATATTGGGAACGGTAAAAAACTGTCAACGCATTTAAAGCGCCCGGGAGAATGGGGCATAAAGGAGGATACACAATATCATTCGGGTCCTCAGTTACGACTTATTATTATTAATTTATTTATTTTTAATCGACTTCAAAAACAGGAGGAGGTTCTCAATTCATCGGAGATTATAATAATAATAATAATATAATAATTTAATATAATAATAATAATATAATAATAATAATTCTATATTTTCTTGCAATGAAAGACAATTCTATCGCAGTTTAAATAGCACACACCCTAACACACCCAATAATATTGTACCACCGAAAGATGAATTACGCCGTTTCTGGGCTAATATTTGGGAAAATCCGATAGAACATAACGACCAAACTGAATGGATAGCCCAAGAAGAAAATAAATATAATGACGTAGCAGATATGAACTTTACGAACATCAGTTTAGAAACATTGCAATATATTTTAAGTAAATTACAAAATTGGAAAGCACCTGGTTCCGATAATATTCACAATTATTGGTACAAGAAACTATCATTTACGCATCCCTTTTTACTTAAATTTATAAATAATTTCATCATAGAGCCTAGTTCAGTACCAAAATATATTTCAGAAGGAATCACGCACATGTTGCCGAAAGACCCAAACGATCGTTTAAATCCCGCAAAATACAGACCGATCACTTGTCTTCAAACATTTTACAAAATTATTACATCATGTATAGCCCATTCCATTTATAACCATATAGATTCTAATAATATTTTAAGTGAAGAACAGAAAGGATGCAGAAAATTTAGTCAAGGGTGTAAAGAACAGTTAACGATTGATTCAGTTATATTAAAACAAGTTTCAAATAAAAAGAAGGATATTTTTACGATGTATATAGATTATAAGAAAGCTTATGACTCTGTACCGCATTCCTGGTTATTTAAAATTTTGAAAGTCTATAAAATTGATCCAATTTTGATAAATTACTTACAAACTACCTCACAAAACTGGTCCACTAGGTTAAAAATAAAGACAAGTGATGGAAGTATACAAACCGATTCCATAAAAATTCAACGTGGCATTTTCCAGGGAGACGCGCTCAGTCCCCTGTGGTTCTGTTTAGCCCTAAACCCCCTGTCAAACATATTAAACACCACAGATGCCGGATACAATCTGAATTATAATACGAACCTCAACTCACAAAATATCATTAACAGTAGGAAACTAACGCACTTATTGTACATGGACGACATAAAATTATATGCGTCCACAGAAACTGAATTGAACCAATTAGCTACGTTAACTGAAATTTTTTCCAAAGATATTTGTATGGAATTTGGCATTGAGAAATGCAAAATTAACTCAATTAAGGCAGGAAAAACCCATAAACATCTTTATACCCTAACTACAGGAGAACAGATCGATCCCTTAGACGAGAACAGTACATACAAATACTTAGGATATAATCAATCAAAGCAAATACTTATTAAAGAGACTAAAACTACATTAATCCAAAAGTTTAAAAGCCGAATCAACTTAATCCTCAAAACACAACTAAATTCTAGAAATATAATAAAAGCAGTTAATACTTTTGCCATCCCTGTCTTAACTTATTCGTTTGGTATCATAAAGTGGACTAAAGCAGACCTCAAAAATTCACAACGAATTATCAACGTATTAATGACGAAATATAGAAAGCATCACCCAAGATCTTGCTTACAGAGAACCACTTTACCGAGAGCTGATGGAGGACGAGGAATCATAGATATTTTTAATTTACATAATAAGCAGATAACCTCTCTCAGAACATATTTCCACCATAAATCATTAACATCGACTCTACATAGTGCCATAGTTCAAAATGATACCAAATACACGCCACTAAACCTATCTGACCAAACAGTCCAACCCAACGAATTATTAATAGACAGGCAGACTAAACTCACAGCATGGTCGCAGAAATCACTTCATGGAAGACATCTCCAAGACCTGAGCAAACCAGACGTCGACAGGATAGCGTCGAACGAGTGGCTCAGGCGAGGAGAACTCTTCCCTGAAACAGAAGGTTTCATGCTGGCCATCCAGGACCAAGTTATCGAAACCAGGAACTACCAAAAATATATTATTAAAAATGTAACTTCTGATATATGCAGGAAATGTAATAGTGCACCCGAGACCATCCAACACATTACAGGCGCATGTAAAGCAATAGTGCAGACAGACTACAAACATAGACACGACCAAATTGCAAATATTATACACCAAAAACTTGCCCATAAGTACAAATTAATAGTAAATAGTGTCATACAACCATATTATAAATATATACCGGAAGTTGTATTAGAAAATAGCACCCATAAACTATACTATGATAGAACAATATTGACAGATAAGACAGTTCATTACAATAGACCAGACATTACTCTTATAGACAAAATTAATAAAAAAGCACTTATAATAGACATAGCCATACCGAACACCCACAATCTACAAACTACAATATCTGAAAAGCTAACGAAATACATAGATTTAAGAGACGAAATAGCCCGGATGTGGAAACTACAAGAGGTAGCAATAGTTCCAATAGTTCTTTCAACCACAGGAGTAATACCTAAGCAATTACTTAAAGCCATAGAGAAATTAGACCTACCACAAAGCATTTACCGTACTCTACAAAAAGCTGTCATCTTAAACACTTGCAGATTAGTTCGGAAATTTTTAAAAACAGATAGTAACGGACAGGCAGCTCTAAATTTCCCAAGACCAGGAAATAATAACGCACAGTACACACTTGGTCCAGGCCCGTGTGTATTTAATTTTCCCAGCCTATGAGGCTGAGTATTCTAATAAAAATAAAATAATAATAATAATAATATAATAATATAATAATAATAATTTCTTCTAATCAAATTCTCTTTTCCGGCCAGACAGGTTGCATGAATGGGTCCCGTGGTACAAAGGAGCTCCTTCTCATTGACATGACCATTGGCCAACAGGCTCGTCACAACCGAAGGAATTTATCGGCTGCCTGGATAGATTATAAAAAGGCCTATGATTCAGTGCCCCATACATGGCTCATGAGGGTGTTAAATTTGTATAAAATTGATACAAATTTATGCAACTTCCTTGGGTCTTGTATGGGGCAGTGGACCACTGTCCTGAGATATCCAGATGGTACGGTTCCTCCTGATTGTGATGAGCCGATTAGAATCAAGCGGGGTATATTCCAGGGCGACAGTCTGAGTCCACTGTGGTTTTGCATGGCCCTGAATCCTCTCAGCACGCTGCTGTTGGATTCAGGGTTAGGCTACCGTCTGCGGAGAGGATCTGAGCCTATTTCTCACTTGCTCTACATGGATGACCTCAAATTATTTGCATCAAAACAATCCGAATTGATTGAGTTGTTAAAAATAACAGAACGATTTAGCAACTCAATCAATATGGAGTTTGGTGTCGATAAATGTGCGGTTATCCATGTGAAGCGAGGGGAGGTTGCGGTCTCTGATGACATACAAGTCTCAGAGACTGTAAGTCTCAGGTCCCTCTCTGTAACGGAAACCTACAAATATTTGGGTATGCCAGAGGCTCTTGGTATCATGGGTGCAGATGTAAAACAATCGATGAAAGAGCGTTTCTTTAGCCGCCTGACAAAAGTACTTAACAGTTTTTTGTCAGGTGGAAACAAGATTCGCGCTTTCAATGGTTGGGTTATGCCTGTACTCATGTACTCTTTCGGCATACTCAAATGGTCTCAGACCGAATTGGACGCCCTGGATCGTAAAGTCCGAACTCTCCTAACTGCACATCGTATGCATCATCCACGTTCGTCAGTGATGAGGTTGTACATCCCGCGGAGATGTGGGGGCCGAGGCATTCTTAATGCTAAGGACCTACATAATCGCGAGGTGTGCAATCTCAGGGATTATTTCCTTCACAGTGACGTGGATATGCATAGGGTTGTAGTTATGGTAGATAAAGGATTTACCCCGCTGTCTTTGGCGATTGAGAACTGGCGGAAACCTCTGGTGGTAGGCATTAGGGATCGCGAGGACATATGGAAGAGCAAAGAGCTGCACGGTCGGTTCTATCGAGCCCTTCACGGACCTGATGTGGACCGACTAGCGTCTGTGTCTTGGCTGCGCTTCGGTAACCTCTTTGGGGAAACCGAGGGTTTTGTCTTTGCAATTATGGACGAAGTTATTAAGACGAACAACTATAGGAAATACATCCTGAAGGACGGTACGGTCGACATATGTCGGGCATGCCACCGTCCTGGCGAGTCCATCAGGCATGTTATTTCCGGTTGTTCGTATCTTGCTAACGGCGAGTATTTGCATAGACATAACCTAGTAGCCAAGATCATTCATCAGCAAATTGCTCTTCGATATGGACTTGTGACTTCTGAAGTGCCATATTACCAGTATGTTCCCCAACCAGTTCTCGAAAATGGTCATGCAACGTTGTACTGGGATCGATCTGTTATCACAGACAGGACTATTGTCGCCAATAAGCCTGATATTGTGATAATAGATCGATTGGCGCGCCGGGCTGTACTTGTTGACGTCGCCATTCCGCATGACGATAACCTCATCAAAGCTGAAAAAGATAAATTGTCTAAATATTTAGATTTAGCACACGAGGTTACCGACATGTGGGATGTCGATTCAACAATTATTGTCCCGATTGTCGTTTCTGCTCATGGGTTGATACCAAAGAGCCTCGACCAACACCTGCAGAGGCTCTCAATTGACTGTTGGGTCAAAAGTCAAATACAGAAGGCAGTACTACTGGACACGGCACGCATTGTGAGGCGGTTCCTCACTTTGTCTCCCTAACTGCCGGTGGCTTGGGTCTTGAGCTTCACCACCGGAGGGTAAATAAATTATTTTTTTATATTTTTATATGTATATTTTTTATAATTTATATATGTAAAAATAGAAAAAATATGTTATATTAAATAAAGAGAATAATAATAACATATACTTTTAAACAAGGTAAATTACAATTAAAAGATTACACAATAAATACAGGAGAACAGATGGAAGCCCTAAACTCTGGTGAAACTTATAAATACCTCGGTTTCCAACAAGATAGACAGATCCGCGAAAAATATACGAAAACTGAACTCACCCGCAAATTTAAACACAGACTTGGATCTGTGCTTAAAACACAGCTTAACTCAATAAATACAGTAAAAGCTATTAATTCCTACGCAATCCCCATATTGACCTACTCTTTTGGTGTCGTGAAATGGTCTAAAACGGAACTAAAAAACTTGCAGCGTGTCATAAACACCTCAATGACAAAACACCGAAAGCACCATCCGCGGTCCTGCACCCAACGTCTAACCCTCCCCCGAGAAGAGGGAGGCAGGGGAATTATAGACGTAGCTAATTTACACAACAGGCAAATAATCAGACTCCGAAATTTTTTCTACGACCGTGCAATAGACTCAACTTTACATAAACACATAGTAGAAGCCGACAAACAACTCACACCTTTAAATCTATACAATAGAAGTTGTCAAAATAATGAACGCCTTACGGACAACAAAGAAAAAATAGCAGCTTGGACTCAGAAGTCTCTACACGGGAGACATCGACACGACCTCCAGCAACCACATGTCGACTTGGTAGCGTCGAACGCGTGGCTGAGGCAAGGCGATCTCTTCCCAGAGACAGTGGGTTTCATGCTTGCTATTCAGGACCAGGTTATTGATACAAAAAACTACCAAAAGCATATTATTTATAGACCTAATATAATAGATACATGCCGACACTGTCATAACTCCCCCGAAACTATACAGCACATTACCGGAGCATGCAAATCCATAGCCCAGAGTGACTACAAACACCGCCATGATCAAGTTGCAGCGATAGTCCATCAAAACCTTGCTTATCAATATAAATTAGTGCCTGAAAAGTTGCCGTACTATAAATACAAACCAGAATCAGTATTAGAAAATAATAAATGCCGAATTTACTGGGACAGAACAATAGTAACAGATAAAACTATCCATAATAACAGACCAGATATAACAGTTTTAGACAAAGAAGCCATGACCATGTACATAATAGATATTGCAATATGTAACACACACAATTTAAATAATACTCATACTGAAAAGATCTCAAAGTACACTGACCTTGCCATTGAAATAAAAACTCAATGGAAAATTAACAAAACCAAAACTGTCCCAATAATACTTTCGTCTCCTGGAGTCATACCACATACCCTTCACAATAGCCTTAAGATACTTAATATGCACGAATCCACCTACATGCTCCTGCAGAAAGCAGTTATCCTAAATACATGCCGTTTAGTTAGAAAATTCCTATCCAACAATAATTAATTAGTTTAAAATTAAACCCACACAACTAAGCCTTTGGCTTCGGCCTGGCTATAGTTGATTTGCCTTCCAAATATTGTCATAACTAATAGGAGATAAAAGAAAAAAAATGTCCGATGCCGCTTCTGAAGACGCGTCCTAAGTCGCGTCTGATAATTTACATCAAATCGGCTAACAAGTAACATATTGACAATACCAAGGTATTGTAAGTTTTAAAGTATTGGTGTATAAGGATGTGTTCAACTTCATTCTCCGGGAAAGGGCAAATAAGACTTAGCGTCTAATGTATGAATAAACAACTTATTTCATACGCAAGTACGAGTATTGTTCACGAGCCGATCAAGATGATTTGATGATAATGAATTCTACTCTAATTCACAATAAACGGCACACTACACACACTTATTTGTTGTCGCGAATCTCTTCAACTGTAGGTACCTCCTACTCCAATGAGATCATACAACACACTAGGTAACTTAAAAGCTTCCAGATACTTAAAAATATACATATAAAATGCAGTTCCCTAGGTCCTAGGACAAAGGAAAGTCTTTGAAACCAAATGTTAACTACATAGAATAGAAAAAGCTCGCCATTTACGGATTATTGGAGGGTCATGTAGTACGCTTTTAATACTCGAATTCGTAATAATGAATTTTTAAGTTTGTTACAGCCGTTATTTGTGAACACACACACTCTTTTTCTTTATTTATCGACATACAAAGAATTAATTGTGATTATAAATTTAATCAACAATATAATAAATACATTATGTCAATCTGGAACCAGCCCAGGGGGAGGGGGGGGGGTCATGACCCCCATGACCTCCCCCCTGGATCCGCCCTTGGACTGTAGGCTCTCAATGTGGGATCACAAAAGTAGGGGTATAATGTAGAAAAGGTTTTTTCTGAATTATCTGACAATTTTGTTCCAATATTAATCTCACGCAAGTAATCAAGTTCATTTACTTAATTTTATGATATTTACTGTTTATGTTTTTTTTTTGAAACCCACGTCACTTGTATGTGTCAGTGGGTATGTCGGATTTCTTCAATTTCGTAAGGTGATGGTTTTTTAGCTAATATAAATGTCCTACCACTTGCTATCGCGTCCCCGGGAATCTGATAAAATTGTGTAACACAAACATTATTACTTTTTCCTAAAAAAGGGCGCAGATTCCTAACTACATCTAATCAACTAACAATCTGCATTAATAATACCATCTTTCGAAAGATTTCGCTAGAAATTTATAAAAGCAAATTTTGTTCTATATTTGTTTAAAAATTAAAAGTAATACCCACGGACTAAGTAGTACCATTTTTACTAGACACATTAAGACATATAAAGCTACATTCAGTCCACTAGATCACCTATAACCTGGAGGTTTAAAATTATGACGAAAACAATAATTCTTTTATCGATGTCAAAAAAATATAATAGGGTATAAAATATTCAGATTCTCCTTGCAGTATAGCATTTGCTATGTCATATGAATTGGCAGAGCTGTATACTGCTGGTCCGTTAAAGATCGACTGAGGCGGTGCCTCTATATGTCAAAATACTTACGTGAAATTACAGTTTTGCTGTTCCATTTTTTTATCTTTGCTTGGTATGGTACGGTACCTCCATCAGATGGTGTGTCAAGGAACTTATAGTAAGCATAATACAGTCCTGAAAGGCTGCCGATTGGCAACTGATAAACATCTGCTGCCAGTCAACGCTCTGCTTAATTATTTCTTTACACCACGTCCGAAATACTTGTGATCGTAAGAAGTAGGGGACATATGATCCGGTAAACAGTTCCACATCTAAATAGTGAGGCAAAGGTACAGTCAGCGACAAAAGTCGTTGAGCACATTCAAAACGCCAAAAGTCCTGCACACATGAAGCGACAGAAGTGGTTGACCAGGCTCGGCCACAAAAATTCGTGAACACCTTACGGTTACAAAAGTTTCTGAACAACAAAAGCAACAAAATTCCTAAACACGCAAATCGTTTATAAATCGCTGAACACTTTTAAAAAGTAAAATTGCCGTAGATGTGTTCATCTACGTTTGTTGCTTTGTTATGCATTCATTGTAAAATGTTATTTTACAGTTTATATTTTATTGATTTCTCTACATTTACATATTGTTTTGTGAAATAATAATTATTTTTGAAGTAATACTTCTTTTGGAACGTGTGGAAATTTATTTGGGTATTTTTTATATCTTTTTATTGCGTACGCCCACCCATTTCGATATGAACAAGTTAGCTGTTAACTGTCTGGCGAATTTCCGTGACAACTCATTACTATATTCAAAGTAAGTTCTCAAAATATTCATAAAGCCACAACGCGTGTTTTACATCAGTGGAGACGATACAAAATAATAATTATTAGTCAGAATGGAAAATAGTTTTTCAAGAGTTTCTGAGCAACAAAATACCTGAACACACCAATGGTACATAAGTAACTGAACACCTATAAAAAGCAAGATTGCCGCAGATGTGTTCATCTACTTTTGTCGCTTTGTTATGCATTCATTGTAAAATGTTATTTCATAGTTTATATTTTTTGCTTTTCTCTGCATTGACTTATTGTTTTCTGTTTTTGTGAAATAACATCTACTTATGAGAAGTTTCTAGCATGTGTTTTTTCAGTGTTGATAGTAAATAATAATAATAATTATTAGTCAGGATGAAAAGAATGGCTGCAATTGTGAACTTTTTAGATATTGGCCAGTTAGGCTCAAATTTTATTTCACGGTTTATATTTTTTGCTTTCCTCTGCATTGACTTATTTTTTCTGTTTTTGTAAAATATTTATTTATGAGAAGGTTAAATGTCTTGTTCGTCTGTTATAGGCATGTGATATTAAACAATAAATTGTTAAGGTTAAAAAAACATTTATCTCAAAAGATGTTTTTAAATTTCATTTCATATCATAATTCTATAGGTAAAATTATGCAAGTATCGGACAGTATTAATGTATAATTTAATAATGTGGGTAAGACAGTTACAATGTGCTAATACTGGAACGATAACAAAATAAAATACCCACATGTGAATTCACAAACCAAGACTTGCTGCCAGGGCCGCATTCAAAGCAATGAGTTTTGTTTCAATAATTTAATTTTTGTCTTGAAAATACGGAAGATATCTGTTTCTTTTATGATTGTAATTTCAATGTAATTTGTGCGTGGTGTCGGCATACAAATTTTACTTGAATTTCTGAGTACTCTAAGTCAGAGTTGTTTTTTATCTTGAAAGGTTAAATTTGAGTTTATTTTATTTACTATTATTTTTCTTATTAAAAGGCAAGGGTTGAATTGATGTAAATAATCAATATTTAATATAATATATACGATAAGTTATTAAACTTCTTGTGTTCTTATGTATTCTTGATTTTATGTGGACCTATTATTGTCTTTGTAGTTTTTTTTATTATCTCCAAATCGTACGTATCATTTTCCATTGGTTTTTCAATTTTGAATATCGGAACAAAAAATATTGATTTTGAAACCAATCGAAGCAATAACTAAAAAGTAAAAAATGGTGGCCAAAATATTATATTTTGACTATCAATTTAGAATATGTTATAATATATAATATATATAATTTACTGGTGGTAGGTCTCTTATATGTGAGAGGCCCAGGGGCGTAGCTACCACCGTATCTGCCATATCAATTATACGGGGCCCCGGGGCCACGGGGGCCCCGACATGTGTAAGCAACAAATTAATAAAAATATCCCATTTTTTAAGCGAACTTCGATGGGACACTAACGCCTGTTGTACCTGTCACTATTGCCCATAGAGGCAGAATCTTTAGAAAAACTAGTCATAATCAGCTGTAAATAATTTAATAAATCAGTTTGCCGAAATAAAGCCAAGAAGAGCGTATTTATAATTTTGCATATTTTGTAAAAAAAAATGGGTAATTGGACAGATAGATAATTATGATGAATAAATGTTTATTTTAATTTTATGCAAAAAATTTTACTTTTGTGAGAATTTTTTACCCTTTATAAGGGCCCCAAACAAATTATTATACGGGGCCCCGTTAAGGCACGCTATGCCACTGGAGAGGCCATCAGGGTGGGTACCACCGCAGTGTCTATTTTTCCCGTCAAACAGCAGTGTAAATGCACTGGTGTGTTTCGGATTGAAGGGTATTGTAGCCAGAGTAACTACTGAACATATTGAGACTTAACATGTCTCAGTATGGCGAGCGCAGTGAAATCCCAAGCATTGCTTTCTAATTCAAGGTGTTGTTTGGTTTTGCTACTGTTTATGAGCGGTCGTATCGCTTACCATCAGATGAACGGCATGCTCGTCTCGCTAATCATAGCAATAAAAAAAAAATCGGAGCGAAAGGTCTCTCAGATATGGATTCGGAACCCAATTGATCAATTGACCTGTATCTAAAAAGTTCAAAGTTGCGGAAAAATCTTCATTCTCAATCTAAGAATAATAATTATTTATTTACACCACTGATACACGCTTAAAACTTCTCATAAATAGATGTTATTTCACAAAAACAGAAAATATGCAAATGCAGAGAAAAGCAAAAAAATATAAACTATGAAGTAACATTTTACAATGAATGCATAACAAAGCGACAAAAGTAGATGAACACATCTACGGCAATCTTGCTTTTTATAGGTGTTCAGTAACTTATGTACCATTGGTGTGTTCAGGTATTTTGTTGCTCAGAAACTCTTGAAAAACTATCCATTCTGACTAATAATTATTATTTTGTATTGTCTCCACTGATATAAACACGTGTTGTGGCTTTATGAATATTTTGAAAAACTACTTTGAATATAGTAATGAGTTGTCACGGAAATTCACCTGACAGTTAACAGCTAACTTGTTCATATCGAAGTGTGTGTGGGGTGGACGTACGCAATAAAAAGATATTAATAAAATACCCAAATAAATTTCCACACACCCCAAAGGAAGTATTACTTCAAAAATAATTATTATTTCACAAAATCAAAATCAAAATCAAAATCAAAATCAAAATATTCTTTATTCAAATAGTCTTTTACAAGATCTTTTGAATCGTTCATTTTTGCTACCACCGCTTCGGAACGTGTTGTGCTGTGAAGAAGAAGCGGCAAAACAAAACAATATGTAAATGTAGAGAAATCAATAAAATATAAACTGTAAAATAACATAAACAACAAACGTAGATGAACACATCTACGGCAATTTTACTTTTTAAAAGTGTTCAGCGAGTTATGTACAATTTGCGTGTTTAGGAATTTTGTTGCTTTTGTTGTTCAGAAACTTTTGGAACCGTAAGGTGTTCACGAATTTTTGTGGCCGAGCCTGGTCAACCACTTCTGTCGCTTCATGTGTGCATGATTTTTGGCGTTTTGAATGTGCTCAACGACTTTTGTCGTTGACTGTACAGTTTGCGAGTCTTCTGATTTAGGACGATATGATTTTGTACATCAAGTTGTGATTTCGTTCGGTATGTGAGTTTGTTGAAGACTCATCAGCTAGAGGTATGATATATATTTAATTGCCCGTATAACGCATGGTTTGGTAGGATTGTAAATAATCAGAACAAAATAATAACATCAGAAACATATTATTTCGCGAACTAACTAATTTATATTTGTATTGAAACTCAAAGTGACTGCCATCTTTTGTATTACTTTTCCCATGCCGTCCCGTTAAATCCCGTACTGTCCCGGTTAATTGATTCTGCGTATTAAAAATGCGCACGCGATACCTGATCATTATTTTGCTGACGTTAAAATATTTTTAAACTCCTAAAATAATAATTAAACTCATATGATGTAAGGGCAACTTAATTTAAAATTAAATACTTGTGAAGAATAAGGTATTAATTTGGATGAGGAATAATACCATACAGTCATAAACCCATTCGCAAATAATGCATTATAATTTTAGAATAAACCTGATGACCATTAAAAATGTTATAATCAGCTAACGTGAAAGGTTTTACAGGTGCTATCGGGGACTTTTTAGACCTTTTAAGAGGAACAATACCGTCATATATGATTAGGTATTACCTAGCTTCACCTGTTTACAAAGCGCACGGAATAAAATCTGTCAAAACGAATAGAGTTTCCCAGTTATTGCAACATTTTTCATGACTGCTCCAAATCTACTGATCAGAGCGTGATGTTCTATAGCCAACAGCCTTTCAAATATAACCAGTGGTTCCTGAGATTAGAGCTTTCAAACCCAAAAAACAAAGAAGTATTTATAGGTAGCTTGACAACCCAGTTTTCATCCGTTTTATATTTATCATATTGAGGTTAAGATATTTTTATACTCCATTATAATTAATCATAGGTATTTGATTATCTATGAATGTTTCATAGCTTGGGTAGATTTGATGGTTTCTGCCAGCATTGAAACCGTAAATATTGTTTCAGCATATGGTTTCAGCAGTCCTTGGTGCTCTTACGTAAGCTGAAAGTCTCCATAAAGCTGTTTTTAAGCAATAACGAGTTCGGTTCCAAACTTTTTGTTACTCAGTTTGTAAGGTTTCATGCAAAGGAGAAATACTTTTTTGTTTTTGTTTCTCCAAAAAATACATTTACGAATAAGCAAGTATTTGTCAGGTTTTTGTTTTTGTTTCGTCGGAGCTGCGCAAATTGGAGTAATGTGGGCGTCTATATCTACGAGTACGTACAGAGAAAATGTCAAAGGTTACCGCTATAGGTGCGCATGTACCTAGGATAATTTTGTTACTGTGTTTTATACGTTCTACTTTTTCTACCTTACTTATAAAAGGTTTTCTATAAATATTATTAAAGAAACAATGCACACTGGTTTTACAATAATTAATAATGTAATTAAAATTGACGTAGGTTCGGAATATTATGCTTTTTAGCTTTACTATAGGTCGCTATACTGTAGTACTATTACTGTGAAAACCCAGTGTATTTATAATTGGGTAACTTTGAACTTACAATCTGGTGGATTGCAGTCGTGCTAGAATAAAAAAAAATAGCGTCTTACCCATCCACTGGTTGTGGTAGAGATCACCTTGAGTGATAAGACCGCTACTTGTACTTTTGTTCTCTTTGCTTTTTGTATACATTGTCACTACAATGTTAATAAATAAAATACATTGGTCGTAAATTCAGATAAAGTCGCGTAAACTATAGATCACACAATTAATATGTGTGTCGGTGTAGGGATCATGCCCGCCGCCGCATGTGTCACAGCCGACGTCTAATAACACAGAACCACGGATGCTGCTAATATAACACTAAGCGAAAAGAAAAGAATGTTAGGAATAGGTACCTCTACATGTGTGCAATTTTTTTTGTATTGTAACGTAAGCTTTTTTAGTGGTGTTAAAAATATGTAAACTTAAAAAAATACTGACGTAAACTCTACCTTGAATCTCAGAAGGGGTAGGCACATGTTGCGCTTAACTCAAACATAGTTGGCCGAGCTTATTTCTGTTAGCACAGAATCTCTTCCCAACGTGTGGTAGGGGGCGAGCCTGTCGCTGCACAGGATATCAAGCGTTGTGCTTATAGACGCGTAATGTCCTGCATCTTAAATAAACCGGTGGCTTTGCTTTTTTATATTCTCTCTATTCAATTCAACCTTGTTACCTTCTCCAATAAAAGAAATAATTTAAAAGGTAAAATATGCAATCAAATCTAAAATATACTTTATTGGGTGACGAAACTGCCACGCCCTCACGTTCCCAGTGCAACTCCTGTGAAACATCATCGGCAATGGCATATATTTTATGACACCGAGCAACGAAGGTCAGCGAGTCGATGAAATATCTGCCATGGCTAATCCACAATGATATTAAATCGTAAAGTAATTATGAGAGGTTGTTTTTTTCAGCTTAAAGGCTACATAACTTTATGCTACAGTTTTGGCGCATATGGCAACACATAATAGAGTTATAGGAAAGGCTTTTAGCGCTGCGAGCCTGATAATATTGTGACCTACTCTCCCGTATGTTCGAAGTGTGTCAATGCAATTTTGATGCGCGGAAGCTTGCCGTATTGATTTAATTTTCGATGGGGAGAGTATAGTTAATTGTTGTCATAGCTAAAATAGTTTTTTGACGCAACAATATTAGTATAGTTACTTCGCAAAATGTGTTAATTGCGTTAAGCCCGTCTATTGTGCCTCATTGTTAATGACACGATGGAAAGACTTAATTATATAATGCAAAAAATGTAAACAGTGCGGTAAACTATTTTATTTACATCAGTTTTGAATGATACCTTAAGAGATTAAAAAAATGTGGATTTAAATATAATGAATACCAATCTGTAAGGGCTCAACAAGTGAAACTAGAATAATATCAATCTTGCCGTGACCCCTTGGACAAGCCTATGCCATTCGCCTGATGATAAGCGATCCAACCGCTCATAGACAGTAGCAAAACCAAACAACACCATGAATTATAAAGCAATGCTTGGCATTTCACTGCGCTCCACATCCTGAGACATAATATATTGATATTCAATACGCCTTGCAGTTACTCTGGCTACAATTTCCTTCAAACCGGAAAACAACTGTGCAATTACACTTCTTTGGCTGGAGAAATAGAGATAGCGGTGGTACATACCCAGGCGGCTTCTCACATATGAGACCTACCACTGATATAGAAAGTTTATATTTTGCCCAGCCCTTCCATCACGCCTTTCCTTATCCCATGTATGTTTTATCATGGTGCATAATTATTATATTATTATTACGTATTTTAAAGCACATTTTGTAGTATGGACATAGTTTCTCATTCCCGGGTGTATTGGAGCCCTGGATGAACTTTCACCTTTGCTATCGATTTTGTCCGTAAGCATTGCTACACTGGAAATGTATGTGGGACTATATAACTCCCTGTTCATTGATACACATATTAGATTTTAATTTCAGTCTACGTAGTGAATGAAGCGCTTTGAATTTACTGTTTATATCGTATAATGTTTTACACGAGTTACCTTGTATAATTTTATAAATTGTTCAATTTCTATAGAGACATTTTTGTAAACACTACAGACTTGTTCAATTAGTTGTTACATTGCTCAGGGGAATATGTGAATGAGCTCGCTAAACGGTTGTTTTGGTTGAAATGTATAATTAGACAAAATGTAATCTTGTAGTCATAATTGCAATAATATTGCATTTCCCTGTAAAATGTCTTAATGATTTTTAATATCATAGGTTATATCATCATATCATAGGATATAAACATTCATATTTCTGCAAGCAAGCAGCCAAGCCGCACTGTTGGGTTTTGTTTATAAAATATCATAATATATTTTATCTGTGATGTCATTTAGTAATAGTCCAAAGATCTTATTTTTTAGGGTAACGAGCGCAGTGAAGATCTAATGCTAAATAATAAAGTGTTCTGAGTGATATTGCTCTTGTTTGACTACAAAGGTCGGTTTTCCATAATGTGATTGACCTGCTCGTCTCGTCATCCCGTCATAGAAGATAATTAAAAAATTAAATGGACATAAAATATTGACTTTAATATGATTTAAAAGCTTTGTTCCAGTTTACTGGAGTGCACTATGTCGCGGACAGGTAAATTTGAGTGTGACCCAAATATTTTAATGGCCATGCGTGGTCAATTACTCTTGATGCGTAAATAATAGCTTTTCAAAATATATAATTATAATGTATATAGAATAAAGCTGTTTATATTATTGGCTGTAGTTATTTTAAGTTTTTGAACTTTAGCTTTTACTTTTATCATGATTATGGATGTCAACGTTTGTAATTAAGAAATAATTGTTTAATATCAAGAAATAAATAAATTCACCCACAAAGAACTGTGATGGATAAAGCTTCAATTGAATTGAATTTTTGTCATAATAAGGCATCTAAAATACATAAAACATACTAATATAAACCTGTTTAAACGAATTCTTTACTATGTGTCGGGCTGATGTTAAATGTATCAAGGTTTTTAACCTGAATTTCTGAAATAAATAATCTCATATATATTTATGATAAAGGCAAAAACCACCAGTGGCCTAACCACTCTCAATCGTACTGTCAATTGTAGAGTAAGTGATACAGACAGAAAGGCAAAAATTTACTGACATTTTTAATAAGCCACCACCCAATTGCGGAAAACTCTTCTAAAAAAACCCGCTTTACTTTCATCTCAGCTTAGAGTTAAAAAAAAACAACGCTTATTTTCAAGTAATGATTTTAATTTTGTTCATTTATGTAAGTATATTCATACAACTTCGTTATTATTCGCTAACAATAAGATTGAATTCACATCTATCGATACATACATTTTTAGTTATAAGTAGGCAATAATTAAAAAAATACCTATCTATTACAAATACAGTAATGTAACATCTAGTAAAAATATAAATACACAGATAGCATTGTACTCTACCATGTATCTATAGTAAGAAATGTATTCTGAGCAATAATTAGTGTGTTCAGAGGTCACTGGACAATTCTTCTACGAAGTACCTATTTTTATTATTATACATTTGCATAAGGCTTCATCTAAATTATTGTTACTGTTTGATTTGTGAAATCTCATTCCATAGTAAGACGATTTTAGTAAACTCAGGTTTGCATTAGGAATGGACAAAAGGAAATTATTTAGGGTCCGCTTATTGGACATTAGAATCATTACAAACTACATACTCTAAATGACGTCGGCAGGATTTATATTTTAACATAGGAGAAGATGTAGTTTGAAGTTATATAATACAGATATGTACTTTAGTAAGATATAACGCTACTGATTCGAATGATGCGATTGATTAAACAGTACTTTCATGAAATCAACTTCGAATTTGTTTAACTATAGTTGTATAAAATAAAAAAGTATAAAGCATATTAGGACGCAATCATAAAATATTTAGAGTCATTAAATGGTCTCATAGACCGATTACGTATTAAATATGTTAGGTAAGAAGCTGTAAAGCTGAAAGTATCACTTAATCCTCTGTTTCACGAGAGAAATTCTTAATATTTACTATTTATAAACATGTATACATTATTTTATCTTTTGCTATGCAAAAAGTTCGTGGTATTGTCTGTATAGACTGTATTCAAAAATAATTTAACAATATATATTTTACAAATTCATAGGCCAAGAATGTAGTATTTCGCAGCATTAGTAAGTTTAGGTGCTGAAGTTCTCACGCATTATAGTTTATTCCTATAATTGCCAACTACCCGGACAAACGGCTTTACAAATAATGTTTTTGATGTATTGATTTCTATCTAAATAATTGTAAACCTTAAATATAATTAGTACCTACACATATTTACAAAGCACATCACGCTGTGCGACATCTTAGCTGCCGGTCGAAGGGAGCAATTCAACCCTTACAATTATACAATTTAATATTATTAATATGTCACAAATTCATTCATTACACAGTCTGCTCTTCATTTATGGAGATTATAGTCACATTTTGTACGATCATTTACACGCTCGTAGTTAAGTATTTAAGTACGTATTTAAAGATAGAAAAAGTTTTCAAAACACTTTAGGAATCAAGTAACGTCACAAAGATAAATATCGTACGTACTACTATGACACGATGAGAATATCATTTTTTTCTTTTATTGGCTGATTATGTGTATGAGGGGCGATTTATACGAGTTTTTAAGTAGTCTAAGATTTTTTTTCCATTTTGAGTGCCTGTGTCGCGACTTTTCTGTCCGCTTTTGCATATCTAATACATATATCTACGTAATACTCAGTCTCATATTTTTGGCGAAAATTAGATGTTTTCATTTAAGTTGCAATGCGATGTTTTAATCCCCTTAATTCTAGCACGAGGTCGGAGTCGCCAGCCACGAAGCGTTTTTCAATTCGTCGCTCCTTCACAGCATCCTGTTGACAAAAACAAAAATATTCAATCACCGAACTAAGTTAATTCATAAAAAAGTGGAATAAGTTTTTGACTAGGCAGGAAGACACATCTAGATGGCATTGGCAGTTTACTCCTCCCCGCGTCGGTTGACCCGGCCTCTGGGCCCACTGTGTCACCCACCACCCCCGGCCCGGCCATGCTATTTTTAGACATCGGGGGTTCCACCGACAAACTGAATTCGAAGTAGCGAACAATGTACTTATACATATCTAGCTAGGTAAACCCTTAGCTCCTTAAATATTACGTACGAGAAAAACATATATATGAAGTTGTATGTTTTACTTACATGATCATGTGTGTTGGGAGTTTTGTTCTCCAGTAAATGTGCGATGGTCTCGTAAAAGTCAGCCCTTTTCGCGTGCTTGCCCTGATGATTTTGTTGTGTTTGTGCCGGTCTGGGGACAACAATTTCCTTCTGGCCTGTTTTGGGTGTCGCAGTGCTAACAGGTGCTGTGGTGGTAACAACGCTCCTCTTGTTGCTATTCCAGTTGATAAATCCGTCATCAGAGGGATAGTCATCTTCATCGTATCTAGGAACTGTCTTGGGTACGTGGTAAAGAGGTTTGCCGGCCAGAGCTTTTAGTTCTCTGACGTCTTCATCTTCGACATCTCTCTCTTCGTAATCAACAGGCGGAAAGGCTGCGCGAGCATTTTCGCGCCGCCTTTGTGCGTCTTGAGCCATTTGTGTGAGAATTAAGTTGTCGAGAAAAGCAGCACTGACGTCATCGATGTCGTTTGGTCTCCAGCGGGGCGTGGTGTCGCTCTCGAACCATGTCTCTTGTCCGATCGGAAGAGCCGCGAGCCTTTCTTCTTGCCTCTTTGGTGCCTCATTTTCCATGAAGTGACCATATGGGTCATAGAAGTAAGGGTAGGGAACTTGGCCGTGCGATTCTGGCGCGTTCATTGCTGGCGCATCGTAATAATATTGTATTTTAGGGGCATAATAATAATCATCGTCAGGATATTCCCGTGACACTTGCTGATACATAGGCCACCCTTGTGCGGGATAGGTCTTCACTTGCGCTACCAAGTAGCCAAGCAAGACAGCTAATAGCCTGTAAATAATAATAACTGTTGGGATTTGTTTTCTACAAGTACAGTTTAAGTTATATTTTTTCGGAAAAATTTAGCTTTATTAAATATAAAATTTAATTGTCCAGAACAAAAAATCTGTCTCAAATAATTTGTAATTTTTTGGTATTGAAATGTTCTAAGTGAATTTTAATTTATTTTCAAATGGGGCATTTGAAATTAGTAGTGACTTACCTTAAGCTCGTTAGTTGCATGTTGCACATTTCACTCACTTCGATGTTAGTTTAGGCGCGATCGGGACTCGACTACACGTAGGAGGGAGGCCCCGGCGGCTTTATAAGCAGGTCGCCCACGCGCGCCGCCCACACGTTCTCAATGAAACATCACCCCCTGCGTACACCCCCACCCCATCTTACCCGCCTCGCTCCCGCTGCCCCCAACTCCCTCAATCCACGGCATTCTACTATCGATCGCGTCCACAGATTATTCATCTTACTAAACTGAGACTTTGTTTTTAATCTAAGCGCATATATTTGATGATAGCGCTTTTTGAATTCTCCTCTGTAGACTATTATTTTATTAGTCGAGCTCATTTAAGTTTAGATACAGTAAATATTTTATTGATGACTCCTTGTTTGAAATTTGGGAGGGAGTTTCATCTCGGTGGGTACGTAAGGCTCGCAGGCTGCGCAAGATAGTCTTGAAATATATTTAGCTTCGATTTACATTATAACTAGCGGCTCGGCCTGGCTCCGTCCGGGTGCAGATATACTTTTTTGAAAATATCCTACCACCTATAAGGCATAATGTAGGATTCTAATCTTGGAAGAATTTTTCAAACCGGTTCATTGGTTCCTGAGCCTATTCAATGCAAACAAAGAATCAAAATTTTCTTCTTTCTAATGTTAGTTTAGATAACTTCAAAGTCCTTGTCGCTGACAGTTATTGTAACAAGTATCTAACTGTGCGTTATGATCCAGTAGCGTCATCCCTGTTGCGTCGAGGAGGGAAAACTTGAAACATTTTATTTAATTTTATTTTAAATTTTATATTAATTTAAACAATGAATATATGTACATATTACCTGTTAATTCGATTTGGTATATTTATTTATAAGTCCATAACGTTTCGACAAATAGTGTGCCTTAAGATTAAAATAAAGTATTATAATAGTTGTGCCTGGACACCATTGAAGTTTAAAGTATTGGAATAATTCCATTGAAATTACATATCAATGCTCGATAGATACTGAAGTAAAAAAAATATTTCGTACACCTTATAAAGAGTTCTTTTCGACAAGAAATGTACAATTTATAAGTTTGAATTGCCCACTCTACATAATTAATGAAATTTGAGTCTAAGAATTAAATATTACGACGGCCCACAGTTCTGAAATCCTTTGTCTTGTCATAATGTTGCGTGGGTGTGTTTTATATTCTAAGTAATTATTAACCTAAAATCTGCATTGCGATGAAAAGGTTTACCAAAAATGTAAAATATATTATATTATAATATATATTTGGTTCTATGAAATACTATCAACCATAGTAATTGGTATAAACATAAAATAAGTTAATAATATAAAATAAGTTATAATCCTGTTTTGGGTCTATTAAAAATAATTAAGTGAAATAACTGATCTAAATATGTATGTAAATATCAATTATTATTCTTAAGCAGATTTTAATGTTAGTAACGCTAAGAGTTCAAGAGCTTGATTTATTTCTGAATTTTGAAAATAGTTAAAATTATTTTATGCATTATTTATTCTTACGCTGTCATACAATTACATCCTTATAACAAAAACTAATCATGTTCTTACAAATATATTAATCGAAAATTAATTTCTCTTCGTTATAGTTAATTTTAGAACCGACTTTAAATTGTTCAATAAACCTTCTTACTTAGTCAATTGAACAGTCAGTCAATAATATAGAAGTCACAGTTCATCTAAAACTCAGTTAGTCTGAGATATAAAATTACTTTGAGAAGCGACAGCGATGTACTGAGTTACCTAACCCGGGGGGTTGGGTGTGGGAATTCGGGTGCATTTCGGCTCGAAGTGCATCGTCAGGTTGGATGCGGAAATCGTCACAAACACGGGGTTATTGACCGGCTGGCGCCCTAACGTCGACTACCGAGATCATAGAACACGAAAATAATTATCTAAGGTAATACCGTCGTTAAACATCCTTTATGGATATTGTAAAGTAATGAATAAGATAAACTAAATATGAATCTGTACGTTATATCAGTAATTATGACACTGTTTTCAATGATTTTACATCATTTTGGTTTCCTTATACAACTTCGTCTGTTATTTTATTCTTCCCGACGATAAAGTAACTAGAAGTTTGCTTGATTAACTAAAAGAGCAGTGATCAATATTTCAGTCTGGAAGACATTGCCATTTTGCGATAAGACCGCCGATTATAACACAAATTTATATTTTAGTTCCTACTTACTATTTATTTTTTTGTGGTGTACAGTGAAGTATAAATGAATAAATAAATACGCTATATCAATTTTCTGCAACAACATACGTTTTATTAAAAGCAGTTAAAGTAATAAAGCAATAATTACGACAAGGAAATATTTTCAGTTTAACATGTGTATTTCAATTTCTATGAGTGTAATTAAAACTGTACATTTCATCCAAATGCATGTTTGTAGTCGTCATGTAATAAAATCAAATTTAAAGTAAGCAATGTAAATTATTGGGTGAAGTTTTCAAATGGGCGCGGATAGCCTAGTCCGAAACTATGATATTTCCCTATAAATGACCTCTTTCCTTTAATTTTCCGTGTGTTTGTGTCTATTATAACCCAGATTTTGATCTTTATTGGTATCATTACCCAGTGGTGTAAACACATCAACAACAACAGCGTAACAACACGTGTTTTATTAAATCATGGTGTACGACTCCTTTCTAGGAATGTTGTTTTCAAAAATCGAAGTATCCAGTTTTAATTATCATCAAAATTGGTCTCGTGTCCCTTTGGCGATTTTTCGCTATTATTCACAGTTTCGGATTTATCCACGCCCACATGAAAAAATAATTTTGTATATTTTTTATTAAGGTACACATTAAGATACAAGATGAACGGAGTACACACCTGCTGAATTTGAGTATAAAAGGACCTTGTAAAATACGTGTTTTGAAAACACAATATTTAAAAAATGCTCAAAAGCAAGATTCTTGTAAGGTAAAAGTAATATAAACTAACACTATTAAATATGAAGGTAAAGAAGTTTAAATATGTATATTTTACAGAAAAAAACCTAATGCCGATGGCAAATTTTATCAGATGGAAACTAAGCTTTTTGTGGGATGCGAATTTAATAAGCATGTGTAATAACTAAATAAACTGATATAGTACCTTATCGCAGTTATTATTCTGTTACATGAACAACATTAATCTCTTTTGGCGTCATTTCTTTTATCTTTATAAGTGCACATCAAAGTTGTTATTACGTAAAAATATATTTTTTCCACATACTGTCATACTACCTAATCATAATTTGTTTAGGCTTAAGGTTTTTAAGTAATGCTTTTGTCTGACCGATTGTGTGCGTTTGATAAAATGAGTAGCACAAAATTTAATTTAATTTAATTTATTAAAAATATCTAAATTCGTTAAGGTTTTAAAGTAATGCTTTCGCCTTACCGATTGTGTAGCTTTTGCCACAAAATTAAATTTAAATTTTGATAGATGTAAGGACGTATTTAAAGTATTAAAATATAAAATACGCAGGGGCGACAAGGCTATAAACGTGTAAGATATTTTTATTACTTTCCTCTGTTGCCATTTGATAGTAACGGAATATAAAGAACATGTTAGAAGCAGACCTCCTACGCAGCGAGACTTACTCGCTTCTGTGTAGGTAGTGATAATATCCGCCCACGTTACTATTTCTCATTCAAACGGCGTATATTTTTCCATGCGACTGTTTCCTTTAGCTTGTGTGTGTATAGTAGAAACAATTAATTACCACTCTCTTTGATGAAGGAAATATCGTGTGGACAACTGCATGGCTGAAAAGGTCTTTATAAGAATTTCCATGGCATGCTTACAAATTCCTCTTGACCATTGAGAAAAATCGTACCTTTTATTCACGCCTATATTAATAAATAATTTGGGTTGTAAATACCAGCCTTAGAATCAGTTCCATTCTAAGCACATTTATTGTATAAATCTTAATATGGATATTCTTATCTGCCTAAATAAGAACTGCCGTACACAATAGTGGAATACCCATCATGGTGACCAATGCAATTTTATCGATTTTCAGCTTCAGCCTGTGTATATAGTTACGATTGACTGACATAATTATGTCGGGCCGAGAGATGTAGCCATATTTGCCCGTGATACTCAATTTAGACTGCATTGTATTATTGTCAGGTGGTTGCAGTGAATATTTTATTTGCACCTATATAAATAAATATCGTGCTACCAACATGTTCACGATGGTCGCGGGTTCGAATCCCATGGCACACCTCTGACTTTTCTGAGTCATGTGTGTATTGTTAGTCTATCATGACGCACTATAACGGCGAAGGAAAACATCGTGAGGACACCTGCATACCATAGCGATTTGTAAGAATTTCTATGGTATGTAAAGTCCGCCAATTCGCACTCTCAATCATTGTCGAGGAAGCTCGCGCCCTGCAGTGGGACGTAATATCGGCTGATACAGTACAGTACAAACAAATATCGGATGTGGTATACAAGCAATCACGTGAGTCTAAACTAAAATATCAGTCGCTTCGAACATCAAAGGATGTTTTTGTTCGGAAGTTTGGGTATATTCTCGGAATATAGCTTTTTTATGCATGATGCAAAAGGATTTGGCTTACGATTTTACGATTGCTCGCCTGCGTGACGCCAAAACTTTCATGAATATAGCCAATCACGGCTAAACCATGTACTTTTTGGGTTTTCGAAAATCGGACAATGTTTATTCTGGAAATAAAGCAAAACTGAGACAAACATATCTAGAATATAAAATTTTCAATAGTACTCGTATGTAATGTATATTTAGAACGTGAATATTCAAATAACAGTTCTAAATCACTGCAGATTTTGTCCTAAAATTCATTAAAATATATTAATGGTAATTTTTAAAATATTTTAATACATTATAAGTTGAATTTCGCATTTTGTTACGTAATTTGTGTAAACAGCTGTATATGAATAACCAAACTTGTCATTCAAAATCATTGTTAGAGTTTTAAGATAACAAGTTCTCCAAGTTAGACGACAATTTTATAAGGGATGTGATATAAATCTAGTATTGTAGGGCTGCATCCCGGATGCATTGATCGTAGCTTAATAAATAGGTGACCTGGAAAACTAGCTGGGGTAAGATCCAGGTGTTCTAGGCCGCAGAATCTGTGTCGTGACGTTAAAGAAAGGTAGTTCACCGAGTTAAGAGCCTGTATTCCTGGAATAACTTTCTTGAGATATTTATAATGAATAATATTTATTTCTGATATTTCTTGCCCTTTCTCTTACCTTAATATCCATCCCATGGTTGCCTGTTAGAAATTACCTAGTGTTTATTATTGTGATAAGGCCGCGTTGTACTATTATTACTGTTATTATGTGATTTCTTTGTTATTTCTCTGTACAATGCAAAATAGGATTAAATAAACAAATATTTGTAGCAACTGAAACAACCAAAAATGATTTCTCAATAATATACATATGTATTATTCATAGATAGTTGTAAAACCTATTTTAGTTAGAGAATATTTGTCTTTTTCGCTTAAACTGAATTCAAGAGTCGTTCGAAAGGGACAATCCATTCCATAATTAAATAGGTTATAAAGCTATTTATGAATAATGTCGTTAAAATGTTATTCAAATGATTTTATTACAAAAACTATTACTTATTTGTAGATAGTTAGAGGATAAAAGTAATAAGAAAGTATTTATTCTTAATGAATAACGTGTAGTAACAAAATGGATAGTATTAAATAATTGACCTGTGTAAAAGGTATTTTTCTCGACATTTTATTTACCCGCCCACATTGCTGCGTAGGTTGTATTAGATGTCATTGCTGTCTATTTTGTTGAGGAATAAAATAAATAATGTATTTTTTGCAATTGTAAGGTGTGATAGCAGTAACTAATTAAAACGGTGTTTTATTCAGGAATATTACTAGGGTACTGTTTGATCCAGATAGATCATCATAATCTGACAGATAATATTTTTTTATGGTTATTTGATGAAGATTGCAGACTTATTCTATACTAGCTGTCGGGCCCGGCTTCGCCCGGGTGCAGATAGTTTTTGAGTCCAATCCACATCAAGAACATATTATTTCGCGTGTCTACTAACTATATTTCCCGCGTGCCGTCGACTATATTTCCCTTCCGTAGGAGAGGACATCCCGTGCCAACAATTTGAATTTGAAAGAGTAGAAAATATGTATATTTGGTTTCCTGACTCATCCCACGGGAACACTACATTTTTCGGGATAAAAAGTAGCCTATGTGTTAATCCAGGGTGTCAGCTATCACTATACCAAATTTGAAAGAGTAGAAAATATGTATATTTGGTTTCCTGACTCATCCCACGGGAACACTACATTTTTCGGGATAAAAAGTAGCCTATGTGTTAATCCAGGGTGTCAGCTATCACTATACCAAATTTCATCAAAATCTGATGAGCCGTTTTTTCATGAAAGAGTAACAAACATCCATACATCCATACTTACAAACTTTCACCTTTATAATATAGTAAGGATCTGTATCAGATTATTAGATTATTCCAGGGCACACCCCTGACTTTTCGGAGTCATGTGTGTATTGATAGTCAATCCCCATGCAATATCATAGTGAAGGAAAACATCGCGAGGAAACTTGCATATCATAGCGACAAGATTCTTTTGGTATGTAAATCCGCGTGGTAGATTATATAGCCTAACCACGCTCAACCGTACTCTCGATTGTAGAGGAGGCCCGTGGACGTATATGGGATGATACAGATTTATTTTTAAAAAAGTAATATATTGATATGCTCGGGATAAATATTTCAATCTCAGGCTGCATACTTTGAAAATAGAATCGAAAGTGTTTATTTTAATGAAATTTTCAGTCGAACACAAAGGCGAAATAGTTCTCATAGGAAACTGAAATTGAATTGCTGCTGCAACACTTTCTATGAATATATAAATGACGCTGGAAAAGTTCCTCGCTGTTGCGCAGGTGTGCCCTCATTCCGCTTGCTTCTAAGCCCTCATGCCGTCTCTCTCATTTTGAGAGGATAGGTCGGGCTATATTTAGACCTCGCCGGACGACCAATAATTTCATACGAGATTTTCATATGTTCCTATCAGATATTAATAGATGTAATAAAAGGTAGCATATACATCTACTTGCGGACTATTAAGAGATGATTCAGTTTAGTTTTTAAGCTAAAATAACAATGGTCATATTTGCTATTGAAGTTATTTTCCAATAAACATGAATCAATAACTTTAATTTCCAATTCATTTATCAATTGGAAATATTATTGATTAATGTTTCCATTTATTGTCAATTATTTGTGTTCTAAATTGGTTTCAGTGGAATAGTTACAGTTCAAACGGCTTTAAGGAAGTAAAACGTTTTTACTCTATATTTAATCAAGTAGTCACAGTATAAGGTTCAGTTCCGATAATAATTTGTTGCGTTTCAATTTCAATTCGTTTCGTTCAGGAAAGTCATTTAACTACTCGGTATTTCATTAACACAGTGGTATCGATCGTCGGCATGACTAGTGAATTGAGCTCGTGTAGCTACATATGCGTAATAGTCTGGAATGTGAGTCAGCTCATGATATTTTTTAGCTGGAATCCATTCATGAATGTAAGTCCTTACGTCAGCAGCAGCCCACTGTGGAGGCGCGGCCCCCTCGCTCGTCGGAACCAGAACACTTACTGGAAAGGGAGGGGTGACGTCAAAGCTTTTGCGCAACAAGTGTTATTATAGAACATGTACTAGGTACAGATGCTAGGCTATTTTTAACCTGAAGAAAAGGTTCCCGCGGCATGAATGTGCTCTAAATATCGACGCAGACATCAAAACAGGCTTCGATAAGACGAAATAAGGCACATAATAAATAGAACATCTCGAGATTTTTTAAAGTATTTTCCGTCAGATTATCCATTCTTAGCCCGTTTTCCATGAATTTTTAATGTAACCTTCTAAATATTTGACGTCATCTTCTTGCTAAGGGTAAAAGTGGATAATAGTGATAAAAACGGACGAGGTGCCTTTAAACTTTGTGCCGAAAATATTTGCCTTCAAAGGTCACGTAGCTTAAAGGAGATTTTTTTTTTTTTTTTTTTTTTTTTTTTTTATTGTGGCCCGACATAGTGGCGGCATTGCACCTGCTGGTAAGCGCAAATGCCGCCCAGGCAGAGTATCCATTGGCATCGGATGGCAGTCCCATGCCAATGGAAACAATTATGCCGGCCTGCTAAGGTGCCTCTTCACACCACGGCGGAAGGACCCAGGATTGTAGGAAGGAGGGAACACGTGAGATGGCAAACAATTCCACAGCCTGACGGTGCGGCACAAAAAAGAATTAGAGAACCGTTTGGTTCGCGCCGGGATGGTTTAGACCGACAAGCTGTGGCTTCGCAAGCCAGCCCGCGTGGTTCTGGTAAGGAATGGAGAGGAGGGGATCAAGTTGAACAATTCCTCAGAGCACTCCCCGTGATACAGGCGGTAGAACACGCTTAGAGAGGCGACATCCCTCCGGAGTTGTAGCGACTCTAAGTTGCTCGTAACGTCTGCATCATTCACAATGCGGATGGCCCGCCGCTGCAATCCATCCAAGGCATCGAGCAGGTACTGGGCGGATCCATCCCAGAGGTGCGAACAGTACTCCATACCCGGCCGGACCTGCGCTTTATACAAACGATAAAGCTGACTGAGCTTTTGAAATCTATTTATAGTTTGACATCGATCGTATATTTACAACGCACACGATCGTGCTATTACGTAGTACTTTGCTACTGGCTCCTTATTTACAATTCTTCTAAGGTTAAATATACTTCAGTTCATATGGAGTATTAAAACAATTGTATGTATGTTTAAATTAATTAATAAAAAAATAAATACGCCGGCCACAAAAATATGGTGGCTTTTCCGGAACTGTATGGATATTGGCAAAGCCCAAAACACTACATTACAGTGGGTCGTGACGCATTTTTCCTCACGCTTCATGGTGGTGGCTATCTGAGCGCATTCGAATATCTCACCAACAACGGCTTTGTTTAGCGGCGCGGATTTCGAGCGGACTTACAGACTCTCTGGTTCCTTTATGTTTTCCTCCACTGGTAAAGTGAACAATAATTCAAATAAATGGACATTTCCAAGTAGTCGCGGTGTCAGATCCCAGGGTACTTTGACTTTTCAGAGTCATATGTGTATTAATAGTTTGATACTTTGAAAGAAACTTCGTGAGGGAACCTGCATACCATAGCGATTTATACAAAATTTTGTGGTGTGAAAATTTCCTCAGCCAGCACTAGGCCAGCGTGGTGGACTATATCACTTAACCCCTCTCAATCGTACTCTAGAGGAGGCCCGTGCCCTCCTTTGGACGTATATGGGCTGATACAGTTCAGTATTATACATTTCCGGCGCGATGTCTTGGGTGTCAGATTTCCTCTTATTTCATCAATCACTCGTTTCCAATATGAATAATAAAAGCGGAAATGAAGTTTAGGCATGTGGTAAATACTGTTTACATTTTTCAATTGATTAGTATGATATTTAGCCACATGTTACATCATCATCATTAGCCGGTTACAGTCTATCCAATTTTATTTCATCTACGTTATATTCATCGGGTTGGAATAATTGCGTGGTGGAGTGGAGGCCATGGCTTGGCAAACGGAGTATAGAATGCCCTAAGACTAGGTAAAGTGATCGTCAACATGCTACTTTGTATTGTAGAAATGTACTACACAATTTGTCCACCCCCCTAGCTCAGCTAACTAATAGGCTTTCTGAAATTGACATTGTTGGTTTAACACACAGATAAATGTTCACATAGCCACATATATTACATGACTCAAACGATTTTGCTGTGCTTGTGATGCTTGGAACTTTAAGGTTTAAACGAACGAATTCAACTTATGCTACAGTACTTATATATATTTAGTAAAAAAACAGCATAGAACATGTCATATAATAGAACATAATATAACATCATCATGAGATAGTAAACATTTACTACTAACATAAATCCATTCATATTTTTCAACTATTACTCAATAGTTATTGGATAAAACATCAGTAGGTCATGTAAAAATAGAAATCCATACGCCGCTAGACAATCGTTTCAAATATAGACAGCCATAAATTGTCTGTGTTGGAGATAGGAGCACTCGAGCACCCCTCCCACCCTGCCCAAAACCCACCCGCGGTGGAAAAATCGAACTCTACGGTTTAATCGCTCATATTATACACCTACAATTTTATTACACATAGCTTTACGCATAAAAATGGTCCTGAAGAGTAAATAAGTTATTTAGTGCTGTTTGGAAATGCAATTATTAAAATATATTAAACAATTATTTTCCAAATTTGATTTTATGTATAACACTGTAGGTACTGTATCAGCCCACATACCAGTATGTGCGACCCACTGCAATGCATGCGTCTCCTCTACAACCGAGAGTACGACTGAAAGTGGTTAGGCCATATGCTCCAACACGCTAGGCTTATGCGTATAGGCGGACTTTACATACCATAAAAATCCTTACAAATCGCTATGGTATGCAGGTTTCCTCAGACTGTTTCCCTTCTCGGTTTATAGTAGTAAGTAAAACACTACTTTAGTAAAATGTTATATGCCGTTCCCTATTTAAGATGTTGAAAAGCGCCATCTAGTGAAATAGACTATACTGACTAGGAGAGCTTTCCTTATAAAAGAAAACTTGTTCCATATCAAAGCTGCCGACGCCAGAGCTTTTTATAAAATGTGCTAGATGGAGCCTTGAAGCTTCTTAATGGGAAATATGAATGAGTTTTAAAATGAACAAGTTTAAATATGTATTTCCTACGTTTTCCGTGGAGTTGTTATGTTATATTTCATAACGACTTTTGCATCGAAAGTAAATGTAGTATATTAATACTTAAGTTTAAGTAAATATGAATAACTTCAAGGTCTTAATATTTTGAATATGTAAATTATTGAAGTTTAGTTTCACAGTTAAAATGAACGACGAATGTATATAGGTATTAAAATGGAAACATATTATAAAAGGTATGCATTACCCGTCAAACAGCAGTGTAAATGCACTGTTGTGTTTCAGATTGAAGGACATTGTAACCGGAGTAACTACTGAACATATTGAGACTTAACATCTTATGTTTCAGGATGGTATATAATTCAAGGTTTTGTTTAGTTTTGCTACTGTTCTTGAGCGGTCGTATCGCTTACCATCAGGCGAAGAGCAAGTTCGTCTCGCCATTAATTGCAAAAAATATAAATATTATAAACTACCAGAAGTGGTTTTACTTAGAAAGGAAAACACGTGGAGATTATTGAAAACTATACTTTTACATTACAAAAACATTATTTTATAAGAGATCCACTTTGCAGAAAGTCACGAACAATAATCAAACAAAAAGCATTCAAACTCTTGTCACATGTGTTTCGTCTTCTCTAGAGAGGGTGCCAGCGAGGTGACGTCTACGGAGTCACATCTAACAATATATTAGAAAAACATGTTATCGTAAATCATCTAAAGGCTTGATGAACGAACCGTAGGTACGGCTCGTACTGTAGAAATTATATTGACTGAAACGGGATTAAAATTTAATACTATTTTGATATATGTTATGTTGAAACGAAATGTAAATCTTGATATATAATTGTGTAACGTCACAGACCGCGCGGCACTATGTTTAGGAATGCAACATATAACCGTAAATGTAATTCTAATAAAATTTAAATAGCCATAAAAACTTGACAAGAGCGAGTCGAACTGGATTGTTAAAGGGTTCAGTGCATTGCAATCCATTGCAATTGAGATGTATAAGAACTAATTAAGAAAATTATGGTTTATTAATTGCGAATTGCATGAGATATAATATAACGAGACATCTTTTAGATATTGTACAGGTTTTATTATCAATTCTTTTTTGCTTGTCCGTATTCTTTATGTGGGGTCGGCGTAACATGACTTGTCAGTTTTGTTAAAGAATTTGGCTTAATACGTGTGCTCCCCAATGTCTTGTGTCAATGCTGTTGTAAGATGAATACAATATATCAAGGATGAGTTAAAGTTCATGCTACATCTAGGTAGTTTACAGGGATGATAACGAGTAAGTAAATTATAAGTACATTAATTAAGAAATTCAGATCCAGATTTGTTATACGACATGTAACATTTGTAGCTCTTTTCATTTATTTCGTACAAGTTGTCCCGGAGCGTGACGATAAACCAGCATGTGACGCTGAATAGCAATAAGAGAAGTGTTAAAGTTAGTATGGATGCCTTTCTGCTTCTCAAATACAAGAGCAAAGAGAGGCAGCTGGCTCAGTTAGCACTAAGACAATATTTGAGGCTTAACAAGAAATATAAGTATTGATTTGAATCAACCGCCATATTTATACGTTGCTCAAATGATTATATATCGTATACTTTCGTTTGCAAAAGTCGAATGTACGTTATTTGCAAGCATTGTGCCGTATTGAGCTGAGCTAGAAAAACACCTGGTATGATCTGCCTTAATGGCAAATTGAAATTGGCGTATGCTATCTACAAGTGGACTCGGTATGGGATCATATTATGTTTCTTCAACAGTAGCTGTTATTTAGATGAAGCATTTTGTAGAATCAAAATTTAGTACAGCCCCGGTTTCACCGAGATTTATTCTATTTTGATAGTAAAATTCAATCGACTGAACAGATAGAATATAATAAATCTCTTGCATATTTTGGATGTTTAAGTTATCCGCAATCCTAATCTGTCTGTGTGGATCGAAAAAATTGCACCAACATTCAAAACAGTTAATTCCGTGAATTAATCTTTATTTCAGTGATCACAGTAGTCACAGTAGTCTGTGGCCAGAAACATTTATTTAGATGCTGAGCTGCGGAATATGAAGCAAGTACTGCGAGACAATAAGTTTCAAATTTCATGTCGCCGCGCCGTCACAAAAACCAAAAACCGACCAAATGCGATAAACCTATGTGATGTAACTATAAATTTGTTTTCAAGGTATTCGTTTTTCTTTTATTTGTTCTATAAAACGTTGCTTCATGGGAAATTTCAAGATTCTAGGTCGACTGGAAGTATCCTTTAGATTTTGATTCGTTTGCGATTAACTGCGAGATTTAAAATATATATTTTTTTATATTATAGTGGGCAAACGAGCACGCGGTTCACCTGATGGTAAGTGAACACCGCTGCCCATGGACATCTGCAACACCAAAGGGCATGGAGATGCATTGCCGGCCTTTGAGGTGGGAATACGCTCGTAATATCCGGCTGAAATTGCTGTTTCTTTTGATTACGTTGACATAGAAGTTTGATTTTGTTACAGCTTAAAGGTTTATAGACCCGAGTATTTGATATGAATTTCAATTTAATACTCCTACGCATTCATGAAGAAAGGGATAGGAAGATATGATGTGACTTAAAATTTATGCTTTTCGCTATTTTTCATATATTTATGCTATAAGACGTACCAAATTTTGAGATACTGAGTTCACGAGAAGTATCAATTTAATTCCCTTAAGAGTGTCGAAAATTTTCAACACAAGCGAATGTATCGTTTGATTGCGTTGACTTAGAAGTTTGATTTGTTTCCAGCTCCAAGGACTTGTGTATTTGATATGAATTTCAGCTTGATATCATCACGGATTACTGTGAAAAAGGGTCTTGGCAGACAGACAGACAGGCAACAAAGTGATATAATAATTTTTTTCCTCCTTTTAAGGTTTGGAACCCTTAAAATAAACCAAAAGTGCGATAAACTCGAAAAAATAGTTTTATTTCAATCCAGAATTAATATACTAATTTTTCAAAATCCCGCGGTACAGCCAGTATACAATAAAATTTCTATAAATATTACTTGCTTCTTATAATAATAAATAGTTAACTTTAAAAATAATTAATGTTTATTTGAAAAATAAGAACATATACTGATTTTATTTGTTTACCTAATCGTAATCAATTAAAATATGATTTAGATTTTTTATTTGAAAGTATAATTTGGAACGAAATGAGGAAAACGATCAGATTTGCATTATACATCTGTTTTAATCTCAAAGTAGTCACTAAACTATAAAATAACATATTTTAATTTCCAAAAAGTACTTAATTTGAAACTCTACAAGGACTACGTTGTAAATGAAATTTTCTATGATCATATAATTTTATAAATATAAGTTTTTGTCTACCACATTTTCGACTTGATTTTCTCTTGTGCTGATTTGAGATATGCTTAAATTCAGTGTTAAAGCCGGCTCTACCAGGTTCCACTTTAAATCTACTGAATAGTTTTATGGCGCTATTTGTTTCGTGAGAGTGATTCTCGAAGGTTCTAAGCTTATAATTATAGATTTTTTTTTCGCTATATTTTTTGTCTCTCTTCTTAGTTGTCATAACTTGGTCGCTCAAACGACCATATTAATTTATTTATTATAATATAATTTCAATTCAATTTAAATTATAAATATTTTTTAGAACAATGAGCAAAGAAAATTATCATAAAATCCTACCATTTGTACAAGTATAACATTTTATTGCCAAATAGTTAAGAAAAACTAACATGGAGTATTCCAATATCAAACAGAACAATAAACATCAAAATAATAGGAAATGTTGAAATCAAAATTATCACAATCTAATTAGTGAATTATTATTTGTGTAGTGTAATCATTACGTGCTTATACGTATGTACATATATCGTGTGTTGTGTGTATGTGTACATAATATGTATGTATGTGTGTGTTTAGCATGTGTATATGTTTATGGGTGACGGTAATAACTTGCTGTCATGATAGTTGCTTACTAATTCAGTCTGAGAAAAGTTTAGCCGGTGTTACACTATAAGTATTCGTCTAGATGACGCCACAGTGCAGGATGGAAAAGTATTCTAAATTACCCTCGCTTAGGTCACATTATGGATTCACCTGTGTATATTGTGGTTTAAGTTTGCCGGCATAATTCTGTCTCCTTATATAAAGGTATTACCTGCATTACACTCCACCTATGATCAGCTGTATTGTGGTCACTTTGTACTGTATATAATCGGGCTTTACCTATGAAATAATTTTAAATAATATTTCCTATCAACGAGCAACCGATTAACTGATGGTAAGTAACGGCCGATGCCAATAACCAATCGAAAAAATTAGATTGAAGTTAATCTGGACTGTTTTCTACTTTTCGATTTGTCATTTACCATATTGCCATAGTTTTTTCACTACTGAGATTGATTATTGACAATATAGTATCAGAAAAAGATTGAGCTGTCAATCTCAAACGGCAAATTTTGGATTGGGATTGTTTATTGGCAGCGGCTGTAAGTGATCACTGCCGGCCATGAACATCCATATCTCATGGATCATGGATGTGTTGCCGGCCCCTTTAAATCGGGACAACAGTAGGAAGGAAAGGGATATTGGGAACCCGGCATTCTCACTCACTGAATGAAACGGGATAGCGAAGCTGTTGCTTCACGTTGATTTCCTGTGAGACAGTGGTACCAATACGAATAAGACTGTTGAGTGATGACAGACAAACAGCGTTGCTCTACCACTTCCAAGACATACTCTCATACATAGCTAATACTAAACTGCAATGGCTTCCATTGCCATTGCAGTTTAGTATACAGAAAGTTTTTCATGTTTTTAATTATTTTTTAAAATTTCTATTTATCTAAATATGCACCCATGCTATTGATGTCTCTCTGCAGTGGTAATTTTTTAATACCCTTCTTAAAGAAGTCTGGTGTATGGGAGCCAACAATCTCTTCAAAGGCATTATGTATTTAAAATGAGATCATTTTATCCTAGTATGCGATCTCCAGAAAAGTAGCTGTTTTGTTTATACCAACTCTTTTTTCTTTGCATTAATCGTTTTTTAATATTGTTGAAATCCAGTACATATTTTGGATACAAACATTATTTTTGTAACTAATCTGCAGAATTGCAAAGCCTCATCAATTTATTTTCGCATCTATTATTATAAAACATTTATACCAACCTTATACAAAATTTATTATATTATAATCAACGATAGCGTAAAAGAAATTTATATATATCTTATTAATGACTTTGTAAAATTACTTGGTCATTTCATACAATAACATAACGTACGTTTTAGTATAAAACTAAATTTTGTTTGTTTCCTTAGTTATAAATTTTAAACTTGCACAAATCGCATAGTAACTGGTGTATTCGCTTCCTAAAACTTGAAACGAACACAAAGTTGAAATACTTGTTGTCGACGTATGTTAACGCCTCGAAAATAAAAATGAATTCTTAACACATAATAAGATAATATCAGTTCATAAAAACTTAATCAAGCAATTACTAAAACAAAGCTATTATTGCAAATATTTATCATCTCATATTTCACGTTTATTATCATCAACAAATGCTATTTTATTCATGTTGTATTCTAGCATTTTAATAAATACTAAATACATTATTTCTACAATGTAAGATCCTTCTCATACATGTAGTAGCATTTATTTTATTAAATATAAATAACGTTGCACTTTATAATTTCTTATATTAATATAAATATTGTTTTAAAATATACATATAACAGATTAACAAAATATTAATAATGTTTTGTCACACTTGTCACAAGCAAATATTGTCACGTAGCAACGCACCCGCATGTTCCTTATAATAGACTTCAACGCACGCTAAACTACATTATTATTCAGTTACATTACTATTTCAAAGTTATTATTGATTCGTCACTTTTTGTACCAAGATTAATTATTTTTTTGCAATATAAATATATAAATAAAATTAATAAAATAAAAATAACTAATTTTATGTTGCTAATTAGTTTACCTACATGCATAATTATATCGGTGGTATTTTATCGTACCTACATACATATTGTGAGTATTTTCATAAAAATCCAACTGACGGATCGAACAATAAATACTAAAATCCTTCGGCGGCCATTATCGTGGCATCATCATCACGCAGCCGCAGTGGGAGCTTTTCAGTGCTACGGGGAGGGGTCGGCGCGACGGCGGGAGGGACGCGGGGCGGCCGACAGCCTCCGCCTGCCAGTGCCGCGCCGACTGCGACGCAACCCGCGTGCCGCTCGTATCGCTTTACCAAACTGTCAAAGTTACAAATCATAACTGAAAAGTGTTTTCGTTTGTGTACAACCCGATCGGGCAACTGTTAAGGAACGTGTTCAACAGTGTGTTCGGTGGACTTATTGTTTGTACTGTCGTGGATAGTGTGGTGTCACGTGTGTTTACGAATGAATGCGACGGCGTAGGCGCTGCCGCAGCGAGTCGCACTCTCCGTGAGATATTCGTGCGCGCGCAGGTCGCCGCGGCCATGCTGCATACCTGAGGAGAGCGAGTGCGCGACTCTGCGCGAACGGGACATAGCGAGCGCTCCCGGTGCGCGTTGACTTTCGCTGACGAGGAACAGACCTTGCAATGTTTTTGTCGATGTCATGACGAGGATGGGGCGATGGCACGTGGCGCTGGCGGCGCTGGTGCTGTTCTGTGGCGCGCGCGTAGACGCCATCGCCGAACAGATGCAGTCCCGCGCCGTCGATACTGGCGTCGACCTTCGAGTGCCTGAAGACCAACCTGCCGGAACTGTCGTTGGAAGGATTCCTATAAAACCTGGTTTTACATATCGATTCAATGAGCCGCCTAAGGAATTCATCCTTGATCCGGTATCCGGTGAAATAAGGACAAATGTAGTTTTAGATAGGGAGACCGTGGACCGATACGCGTTTGTTGTTCTGTCTAGCCAACCGACATATCCTATAGAAGTGAGATTACGGGTAACAGACGTGAATGACAACTATCCGGAGTTTCCTGAACCGAGCATAGCAGTGGCGTTCTCTGAAAGTTCTTCCGCTGGTACAAAATTACTATTGGATGCTGCGACAGACAAAGATTTAGGAGAAAATGGTATAACTAATGATTATAGAATAGTGGACGGTGATACAGAAGGGAAATTTCGTTTAAATGTTACAGTAAATCCAAGCGGACAGACGTCCTATTTACATTTAGAAACGACTGGAAAACTGGACCGAGAAACGACTGACTTTTATGTGCTAAATATATCAGCACGTGATGGTGGCAATCCTCCAAAGTACGGGTATCTTCAAGTGAATGTTAGCATATTAGATGTTAATGATAATCCTCCTATTTTCGACCAGAGTGACTTTTCAGTCTCTCTTAACGAAAGCGTTCCTCCTGGGACAGTGGTTTTAAAAGTGACAGCTACTGATAGTGATTTAGGAGATAATAGTAAAATAACTTATGAAGTTACGGACACTGAAAAACAATTTGCCGTGGATCCCGAGTCTGGTGTAATAACAACAATAAAGAAATTGAATTGTCCTAAATACTGTAGTAATACTACTTGTAACATGACTTGTGTGCTTACTGTGATTGCCAAGGATCATGGAGTGCCGCGACAAGATGCAAGGACGTATGTTACAGTGAATCTTATAGATGCTAATGATCATGATCCTGTTATAACGTTCACCTATGTGCCATCTACTGCTAATTTCGCTACAGTGGATGAAAATGCAAAGAACGGCTCCCTCGTGGCAGCCATCACTGTAACAGATTTAGATGCAGGATTAAATGGAATCACAAGCGTCAGCATAGTATCTGGTAACGAATTAAATCATTTTCGATTAGAAAATTCATCTAGTGTGTATATAGTGCATGTTAATGGAATATTAGATAGAGAAGAGATCAGTAAGTACAATCTCACAGTTGTTGCAACAGACCGAGGCACACCGCCTCGTACTGCTACCTCATTTTTAGTAATTCACGTGAATGATGTGAATGATCACGAACCTGTCTTCGAAAAATCAGAATATTCCGCTGTTTTATCAGAACTTGCACCACCCGGAACTTATATTGCCAGTATCACAGCTACGGATGAAGATACTGGTGTCAACGCTGAAATATACTATGATTTCTATGACGGGAATCAACAACAATGGTTTTTTATCGACCACCTAACTGGATTGGTAACGACAAAGTCTATTTTGGATCGTGAAATACAAGGAACTGTAGAATTAAACGTTTCTGCAAGAGATGGCGGTCCTAATCCGAAGTGGGCATATACTAGATTAAAAGTTACTATTCTGGATGAAAATGACGAAGCACCTACATTTCCACAAAGTCAAATCAATGCAACGCTTCCTGAAAATATTAAACCAATCAAGGAAATTCTCATTTTAACTGCTGCAGATTATGACCAAGGCACTAATGGATCGGTTTCTTATTATTTGCCTTTAAGCATAGAAAGAAAATATCCTAACACATTTATTCTTGATCCTGTTACCGGTCAACTGAGTACAGTCATTGAATTGGATAGAGAAAAGATTCCTGTTTATGAAATTCAAGTACTCGCTAAAGATCAAGGGTTTCCACCGCAATCATCTACAGCTACAATTTTTCTAAAAGTATTGGATGTCAACGATAATGATCCTGTATTTTATCCTCAACGATACATAGAAAGTATAAATGAAGAATTAGCTCCTGGTTCGCAAGTTTTACAAGTAAATGCTTTTGATTTAGACGAGGGAGAAAACGCTCGTGTAATGTATAAACTTGAAAGCGGCGGAGACGGTTATTTCGACGTTGAACCTTGGACCGGAAATGTAATTTTACAAAAAGACTTTCGTAAAGCTCCGGAAACAATGTATACCCTGAAAATCTCATGCAAAGATAAGGGAAATAGAAGAGCTGCAGAGGACGCCATTGTCGAAATAGTGAAAACATCGCAAAGTAAAAACCTTCAGTTTGATGGCTATAATGGATACAATTTCAAAATTGTTGAAGATGAGGGAATGTCTAAACCTGAAACTGGTCGGTATGTAGGCAAAGTGGGTGCCAGAATATCAAGTGACACAATATCTTATTATATCCTAGAAGGTGACCCCAAACGTGTTTTTAAGATTGATGAAAAGAGTGGGATTATAACAACTGACTTAAATGTTGATCGTGAAGATAAAATGACCTACCACTTGAAAGTTATGGCTAAAACTGGAGTAGCTTATGGTTTTACTACAGTAAATATATCTGTTTTGGATGTCAATGATAATTATCCAATATTTATTGAAGACAAAGATGAAATACATATTCCTGAAAATATGGCCGTCGGACAAGAGGTTTATTTCGCCAGAGCAACAGACCGAGATTCTGGATCTAATCGAACGATATTCTACACTTTAAGCTATAATCCGGACAATAACTTTCGGATATCGGATACAACTGGTGTTATTTATTTGAATAAGCCCATTACAAATGAACCTGGAAGCGTTATATTTGTTGAAGTTACAGCAACAGACAATGGCAGTCCTGCACTAGCTACTAAACACTCCATATCTGCAATAATTGATGATGTCAATGACCACACACCAGTTTTCGATCATACATCATACGAGACGTCATTACTTGAATCGACTTTAGTCAATACAAGATTTTTTGCCATTTCTGCTTCTGATGCCGATTTGGGTATGAGTGGTCGAATATCTTATTACATAGAAGAAGGAAATACGGATGGAAAATTTGGTGTGTTTCCGGATGGTTACCTGTATGTCAAAAGTTTATTAGATCGGGAAGAACGTGATTATTATTCATTAACAATAGTAGCAACGGATCATGGAAAACCGCCAAGATCTTCTCAAGTACCGGTGGTTATACACGTACTAGATGAAAACGATAACAGCCCTCAATTCACTAATACTACGTTCATATTCAAAATTAAAGAAAACGAGCCTGCTGATACGTTTGTGGGGAAATTAACGGCTACGGATAAAGATATCGGACGCAATGCTGAATTAACATTTTCACTACCTATTGCACAAAGCGATTTTCGAATTGATCCTAGAAATGGATTTATTAAAACGTTAAAATCTTTTGATAGGGAAATCTTGGCTCGCAGTACTGGCCAAAATTATATAACTTTGACGGTAACCGTCAGTGATAATGGTAAAATTAAGTTGTTGGATTCCGTTCGAGTGACAATTTACATAACGGATGTAAATGACAATGCACCCGTATTTGTCAGGACTCCCTACAAAGTTGAAGTTTCGGAAGGCGCAGCTGTAGGGGCTTCAATAATGAGAGTTTATTCAACTGATGCAGACGAAGGCTTAAACGGTGACATTTATTACAAACTTATAAGCGGGGATGACTACGGAAAGTTTGCTTTAGATGAAGCTACAGGACAATTACTTATCAACAAACCGTTAGATCGAGAAACTCAAGATCATTATCAACTAACAATAATGGCGCATGATTCTGGTTCTGATGTACGCCTTTCTGCTACCACCACTATCACTGTTGATGTATTAGACGAAAATGATAACGCACCGGTATTTACTCAGACGCAAATGAAAGTATCAGTTTTAGAAACCGAACCGGTAAATAAGAAAATAATCAAATTCCATGCTACCGATGCTGACTTAGGAATAAATAGAGAATTGCAGTTTTCTATTACATCTGGAAATCGGAAAGAAGCATTCTTTATAGACAGTTATTCCGGTGAGCTCTTTTTGCACAAACAATTGGATTATGAAGATTTAACATCTTACGTTTTAAACATCACAGCTACGGATAATGGCAGTCCCAGTTTATCATCAAGCATATCGTTCATCGTCAATGTTATTGATGCTAACGACAACGCACCCATTTTTACAAACACGGCTATAGTTCGTCAAATTAGAGAAGGTATTCCAAAACATACTCCAATAGTAACTGTTACCGCGGAAGACCCAGACTCTGGTTTGAATGGTAAAGTTTATTATTCCATAACACATCAAGACCCGAACGATAACAGGCGGCACTTTGCCATAAACAACATTACTGGTGTCATCCACACATTATTGCCTATTGACAGAGAAAGCATTGACACTTTCAGAATAACTGTGGTTGCTTTCGACCGAGCCGAGCCTCCATCAGCGAGACTATCTGCTGAGAAATTAGTCACTGTGATTGTGGAGGACATAAATGACAATGCACCAATATTCGTATCGATGAATGCCGCTGTTATTAGCTCTGAAAGAATGGGACGCAGTGCCAATCGTGGAATATTCATTATGAATGTTTTGGCTCGTGATCTAGACTCAGGAACAAACGGGTTAGTTACATATAAGCTTATACACGGTGGGAATGATTTGTTCGACTTGCACAGAAGTAATGGTGCTCTAACGTTACGGTATCCTCCGGCGACGCCCGAGGCTAGATGGAACTTGGTCATAAAAGCTACGGATGAAGCGGTGTTGAGTGAACAAAAGAGTACGGAAACATATTTGAGTGTTATCATGGGCGGCACGGAGCTGGAAGGCGTCTCGTGGCTCAATGTGGAATCAGTGTCAGTTGCGGAAAATGAACCTGCCGGTACAGCTGTGTTAAATTTGACAAACAATTATAAATTAGGATTAGAGTATTACATAGTGAATGTGACTGGTGACGGAAGACAAGTGGATAGATTGTTTGACATAGATTCTTCTTTGGGGATTCTGTCAACGGCTGTGTCTTTGGATCGTGAGGCGGGGATTGATCGGTACGAGGTGGAGATTTGCGCGGTGTCTACAGGAGCGCCGCTGAAAACTACTACAACAAAGGTAATTATTTTTATATTTATATCATAAATATTTTGTCGGTTTTTGTATTGTTTACCGTGCACTATAAATCAATAGTGACACGCAGAGATTGATCGTACGATACTATTTCCACACTCACTAACAACGGTTAACAATTCACACCGGACAATCCAATTAACTTGGCAAAATCGTCGGTAGAAGACAAAACATCGGCACCGTACTGTTGTTAAAATAAAAATAAATTTAAACGAATGCTCGTTAGCGTATGTCGGCTGGCGAGGTCTAATCGGGGGCTCTAAATTACGATAAGCCGCTTCTCACAAACGATATCAAACATTCGTTCAGAAACCACCTAAAGATTACGGTAGGTACGTGAAACATAACTTTCGATTGTAATTCATGTTAGTTTCTTAACAAGCCTCGCAATATTTAACATTCAAGTAGTAATACTTATCACTCTTGGTGTATAGTTTTGTAACTTGTTTTAAGGTAGAATCTTGAAATGAAAGGGGTATTTTTTATATATTTTGTGTCATTGAAGCCGTATGAGTTAGCAACACACGATTTTTCTCTAGTTTTGACTGAAAGTAGTAACATAATCAGCAGAATAACGGCCGGTGCAATTGTTTTGAAGTAAAACCAACCACATTAGCTAGTCACCAGGGACACTCTTTGGATGGCTTTGTAAATGTAATGTAAGTACATCGCATTACAAATTGCGGTGCAATCACTTTGACGAGCCAGCATAAATGAGAAAAGAATATTTCACAGATACAAGCTTTTACAATAAGCTTCAACAACTAATAAAAAAAATATTTTAATGTATTCAATTAATAATCAATGAAAAGAGAGATACAAAATTAATCTTTTAAAAAATCTCAAATATCTGACTACATTTCTTTGAGTTCGGTACTAGCTGGACTAGTATAAGCTGTATAATATCTCGGTAGCCGCGAGCCGCGAGGCGCTACTGGTCTCAAATACTAAGGCTGGCACGAACCTAAAAAAAGATGGCATTCTATTACATTAATTTTATAACTCTTTTTTTATTGGTTATTAATTGAATAGATTAGAATTTTGAAGTTGTTTTAATTATTTTACATACATACATAAAATCACGCCTTTTTCCCAGAAGGGGTGGCCAGAGGTGCCAAGACGCCCACATTTCGCCATGTATATAATTATGTTCCGTCCCACGATGTGATAAGGGCGAGCCTATCACCACAGTACATTTTAAATAACTTTATTTTTCTTCATTTTTAAAATTTATGTTTTAGTAATTAACACTAATTACAACCGATTGAAAAAGACGACATCTACACTGTCTCAAAAACTGTTTAATCGGAATTAATGAAACTTAAACAAAAAAGATATCCGACTTATACTTTTTGAGATATGCATTGACAAATATACATGCACTTATGAAATTCGGCAAACGTGTTCAGAAGCTTATAGGCTATATTAACATATTCAAAACCTGTGTAATTCTGACAATATTACATACATACAAGCCGAATTATATATATTTTTTGAAGTCGATTTAAAAGCCCAATTTAAATGGCACTGTTTTTTTGAAACGTTGTGGATTTTCAACTAATCCGAGATAATTTAACCTTCGAACTGTAAAAAAGCATTTTGAGTCACGGGTTCAGATGTTATTTTGTTATTTCCCAAGCTGAGAAATAAAAACCGCCTGAAACAGGTCTCGGGCTCGTAAAAGTTCTCGTCGCATTACGATTACGATACTGTTCTTCACCTCTTGACGTGCGCATATAAAATGTTGAGGCTGAAATATACGGGTGTGGTTAAAGTAGTCCGCTGTTATATTTTGTTACATTATTTATGGCCCCATCACACAGTTTCCTCAATTTTATTGCATATTATACGTTACCTCGCTTTTAATATGAATAAAATGAAGACGCTGCAAATAATATTATCTTCTAAAAATAACATGGAATTATACCCCAACCTCAGGTAAAGAAATTGCACCAATAAAAGTATTATAGGGATTAGGTACTATATTTTATTTTCAAACGCTACACAACCTCACAACTATTACATTTCAGTTATTGCAAATAAAAAAGGCGAGTATTGCGCTAAAATTGTGTATAGAAACGACACCACCATTTAATTTAAAATGTTATTTTATTCCATACTTATGGTCAAAAACCTGCTTAACCAGAGTAAAATTTTGAGCAGCGTCTCTTAAGTAAAACTGCCGTGAATATTGGACCAATAATGATCCAAATAATTCGATTTTGCAAAACAACTTATTATGTAGCCATGCAAAATTCTTATCCTTAAATATTTTTCATGGTAGGTAATGTGTTTGGGATCATCATTTCCTTTACATACCATAAACATTTTCAACATCTATAAATATTATTATTACCCTCATCCGGAACTAGGCGCCTTTAATTCATAATTAATTTGTGTCACGTGCGGTTTGAAATATTGTTTGCAAAAATTATAATATCTACAAAAAATATAATTCAAATTTGTATTAAGAATAACGCATAAAATCTTATCTTAATTTCATCTACATATAAATAGCTTATAATGAGCAATTCAACAAGTAATTTTTATTAAAAAAAACTCATCCAAATTATACGGACTGCGCCATAACGTTGGCTGAGTTACTTCAACGTTGTCACCACCGTTATCTTTAACTCGCCGAACCGAATGCCGTACCCGTTGCTGACCGCCGAAAAATCTTTATAATAAATGTGAATTTCAAACTTGCATTTGAATATGAATCGAATATTTCACATGACCGACGCAAACTCATTGACCACTCCACCATTAACTGAAAGATACGATTTATCGCCACAAACAGCAGACATTAACAAAATTTTATTTTCGTAACTCGGTATCTTGTTATTACAATATGTTCATTAACATACACTTAATATTCACGTGCGTGACTGTAATCGTCGCATTACGTATGGAGTAGCATAGGAAGAGTTTTAATCGGGATGATTCCTTATAATACAAGCTATTGAAAATATCTTATGCATTCGTAATTAATAAATGATGCGTTCAGAACACCCTTAAGGTTGATTTGAAGGCGAGTCAGGTAGTAAACGTGGACGACAAAAATGTGAGAGATTTAATCGTGGAAACAAAGATTTGTATAGACTATGTTCGGTGGGGCTACGGTAACTACTACTTGTAAAAACTTACTGTTGCAATAAATAATGAAAAAAAATCTTGTTAGATATAAATATCAAAAATGTAGAGAACCAACCATATAATTATTTTTTGTTAAGTTCACAAGACAGCCAATTTAATGTTACTTAAAAAATATTACTATTTCAAAAATACAATGATGAAACCTCGTTCTTCTGTTAGCCCTAATTAGCTGAAATGTTGCCTAGAAAGCTTAGGATTTACAACGGAAATACCCTTAATGAGTTTTTTTGTATACTATCATCAATAAAACTGAATGAATTAAGCGTGAATTTTGATAGAAAAAGAAGCAAAATAAGTTAATTTTATATTTATATTTTATATTGCACTTATATTCAAACAATCAACACGATATTTTTTGAGTAGTTTTGTGGACATTAATTTCAAAATAAGCTCTAAATTACGATTACTCACACCATTGAATAGTTACGTTTGTATGTCGACAAATGTGTGGTCATTGCAGTTACACTACGATATGTGATGACCTCAATCACAAGCATAAAATTAAACCGAACTATACATCACTACATTCCTATTAATTATAGTCATCAATAACTCTTTCCAAACGTTACCCAAAATGAGTAATGTCTGAATACTCTACGAAAACATACCAGTCACATAAATTGTAGAGCCTCTATGATTAGTTTAAATTTTTGTTTTATCACCAGTGAATTTTTTGCAGGCGTAGTCGGCTAAAAAAGAAATCGAAGTGGTTATTGATTTATTTATCTGTTGTAAACTTTTGTAACTGACTTGGCGATAGGTTCCCCGCCTACCGTATGTAGTGGTCATAAAATAAGCGGAACACGAACTATTGCTGTCAAAAATATTTATTAGTCATAGCGGAAAGGCTGTTTAGCGATGGAAACATTTCGTACTGACATAAAAAAAATGTTTACGTGGTTGGGTAAATGAACGGCCGCACAAGATAATTCTGTGTCCGACATTAAATGAAATAAAGACCGAAACGGTTGAGGTTAAAAAATTTCGCCAGTAGCCATCTCACATGCCTGTCACGACTTTGATGCAAACTTAATAATTATTGGTTATTCCAAAATGCCATAAAAATCATTAGGGGTATGATTGTTGGAGAGTGATTTGTGAAGGTTGGAAGGGAAGAGTGGTGAGCTATCAACCGACACCGAAAGCGCATTAGGGCGCCGGGCAGCATTCCCCGGACTGATTTATGCAACTTGCACCCGCCAGCGCGGCCATCGACACCCGCCTTAATGAACGTACAAGTTACGTTATAGTGTGAAATGGCTTTCATTATTTCATGCCAATACCTAGATACTAATTGTTCAGTGTCTATGAGGCACGTTTAACCGGCCATTATTGTAATTGTTTTTTACTCTCCGCATCTTGCCATTTACTGAGGCTGTAAAACGGGAATGGATAAAAAGGAAATTCAATTATCTCTACAATTGATGAGTGATATTGTTTATATATCGCAGTGGCATATACTTTCTGTTTAGCGAATAACTTATTGAGTTCTTATCCGAACGGAGTGGTAGGCTAAAATGAAGATACAGTGATCCAATAAGTGCGTTTTAATAAATTAATTGGCGCAAGCAAAAATCGATAATTCTCACCATCAAAGAGAGTCCAACGCACTCGCCGATTTAGTGCGGGCTGTTTTTAAGTTATTAGCGTTTCGGTTTTTTATCAATGAATTTATTGGTTGGTAAGATGAACGTGCCAACTCGACTAAAACTTTAAACGTTAAATCAACGCTTATTTCGATCTGGAGCTCGCCTAAATGCGTTCTGAGGCTGAATTGATAACGAGTTTGGGTGGTACGCACCCTAAAAGCGTTATCATTGGAAAAAAATCACTTACCTTGCTCTTTGAGACTTGGATAAACAAAAAATTCTGTCGTATCTCCCAAATGCATTAACCGATTTCCGTTCTGTTGTTTCAATTTACATACCAAGGTGACATGTAACTGTGCCCAGAGTTATAACTACTGGTTATGTAATTGGCAATATCTGTAATTGAACTTAAAACTTACCCGATAGTTTTACCATTTTAAAGTTAGGGATTAGGCTTTAGTTAGTTATTTTCCCTTTGTCATCGGACTTTTGGAAAACGTAGGACGGCCCTCTTAATAATTTCTATGATATTAAATAAAATTTATGATATAAAAAAAAACATAATTTACAATATCTGAAATTTTTGTTCAATATTGGAATGTGAGATATAAATTTTTGTATTACGAAATTTTTTAATATTAGTCAACTTTGTATGTACGAAAAACTCACTTAATATTTAATAGCTATAATAAATATTTTTTTTTATACCATGTTTGGATATACCTTATAATCCCAATAATTGAATCGATGAATATTTGGAGACAACAGTTGAACCTGAAGAGAATGAGGTTCTTTGTTAACATGACAATTTCAAATACGGTAACCCGTCCTTTAATATTACAATCCCCACACTTTGACGCCTTGTGGGGTCGTAATAACGTATTTTCAAGTGGTTGTAAAATTTTGTCTTGTTAACGTTTATGGCCTTCTGCCTATCGCTTCAAGAGGGTTTTATCGACTTGGTGATTTGGAAGAATACCATTATTTAGAATAGTTGCGTATGAAGGCGGTATATTGCCGATATCATTTAGAACAGTGGTATAAGGAAGACTTTTTGCTTAATTGACTTTTATTTCCCTTGTTTAAGCATCATTTATTTGGGTGTTTAGGCAGATATGATTGCTTTAGTTTTGATTCTTTATTCAGATATCGTTTAATCGAAAGAAACCCGCATCAATTTCTGTGTAGGTACCTTGGCCACAAACATTTGGCCTAATGTAGGAATCAAACTCTCGGCCTCTTTATTCACGGCAGTTTCTAGCTATTCTGTGTTTTAGACAATTGCGTAACAGATACTGATTAGTACTGTGCTTAAATTCATGTACATTTCATAAAACTGATTTGTAGTGACAGTTTAAATGTGCCTCATTCGTTGAGTGAGAATAGTCTCACTCTCTCTATTAGAGTCCCAATAAGTTTTACCGTCTCTTTTTTTCCGTCTCTTTCTTCTCCTAATTTAACAGAGGGTATCGCACCCTTGACCAAAATGTTGTAGATCACCCATTTACTTTTCACCAATTTTGATCAAAATCTCGAACATTTCATTACACTATATTCTAGCGTGTGACTTACACTACCATTTCAGTATGTTCTAACTGTTCTCTCAACCCCTAATAAAGTGTGAACATAATAAAATAAGTGTAACAAGTCAGTCTCGGCCCTCAGCCGCCATTTTCGCACTCGCTCAACACGCATGCGCGGTGACAAGCTTACTTTATAACTTGGCTTCCTGCTGTCGCGCTGTGATGAAATGCAGCTCACTGTAATACTAGCTTTTCAAAATAAACTGTATGTCATTAAAAATCAAATAATTTTCTTAAACTATATTTGGCAGCCTCCATGGGACAGTTAGTTAGACGCCAACTGTAAAAGTGAGGCCGTAGGTTCGGTTCCCGCACGGAAAAAATATTTATATGATCCACCGATTTGTTTCGGGCCTGGGTGTTTGTAAGATGGAAAAGTCTCTAGTAGTTTCTGATACCCAGGACTGCTGGTTTGATCTTACTGTGGGGTCGGGAGGACTGTTGGGTGTAAGTATTATTTATTTGTTTTATTTGATATGTATTTGTAAATAGTTTGATTGGAACTTGTAGAGCCTTGCCGTAGCTTGTTGTAGCTGCAACACTGCTGTCTGGCTTGGCTTTGCTGTTACGTTTCGTTTGATGAGTGAAATTTTCTGTGAGTTAACAGTTAGTTGTAGTGTATTCGTATGTGTTCGGATGACAAGTATTATACACGATGGAAGCTCGTCATATTAACTCTCTCAAGTATGTTGCGTTTCAGATTCAGACTGTGTGTATCCGGTTTTGAGCTAACCAGCATAATTATATCCAACAACTAGATGTGTGGTTTTCGCAAATCGATAGTACAATCAATTTTAGTACATTGGATCATATCATCAGGTGCTATGCAGTCACTTCCTCATGGCCGTACAAAATAATTATAGGTTTCCGCTGAAAACTACATAATTTTAATTCTATAAGTTCTGATATAATATTTCTTGGATGTATATTGGCTAAGCCTAGCATCAGGTCCAACAATTTCTATTGATGCTAATCTCTAAAATTGTGTACGGAAAATATTTCTACTTTATTAAAATATCTGGCCTCGCAAATCGCGCCTATAAAATTCAAGTCACACTTTTTCTCTAAAACATACATCAGTATTCAAAACTGGAAATACTGGGTAGACGACAAACGTATCTACTTTTACATTGTATTATTATTATAGAACCAGCTTAGACACTAATTTATACGATGACAAATTATACGAGATGTGGAAAAATATCAAGTGATTAATTTGTGTTATCGACCGGTCTGAAACAAACCATAAGTTTTGGGAATTACAATAATCAATGGGTTTTAAGCAGATATGCAATCAGACAAATAAAAATGCGTTTTATAAAATAGGTTTGTTTTTAAACATAATTTCATTAATAAAAAGCACTTTGCATTAACCTGGATGCGTGTGCTCTTTCTTTTTATTTATAACCTTAAATGAATGGGAATATAAAAACAGTTAATAAATCTGTTTAATGAGTTGGTGTAATTAAAAAAACAAAAAATAACTTATTTTTTGTAAAGTTGAGATTGTGTGCCCATTTTTTTTTTGCAATAACGCCTTCCCACAGTTGATACACACTCATAATTTAGGCCCTATTCTAGAAATAAATCACAGTAAAACATTATAAATATTTAAAATATGTATTTAAAATTGTTAGGACACTATAAATTTTATAATATGGTTACGTGATCTGAAATATTACTTTTTTTAAATAAAATATTTTTTTATATAATCTTTATTGTACACAAACTTAAACTACTATACAGAAACAATAAAACAAAAAAGTACAAATGGCGGTCTTATGGCTCTATAGCAATGTCTTACAGACAACCAAGGGACGAATTTAAAAGAAGGAGAGAGAGAGAGGGCAGTGTAAAAAATAGAGAACTACCTATAGTTAAATAATACTACTTTGTAATATTAATTTTTATATTTTTTAACTTCCTGACATTTCAATTACAGCTTTCGTGCTTACAGGGCGAACTATTATAATGTTATTTCCATTTTTAACTATCCAATGACTATGTTTTATTTGCAATAAATCTGGTTATTATGTTTATAATTTGTTTATCCGTTAGTCGCATTTGTTCGTCCATATTATTATGAAGCATAAACTTAGTTGCGTACTTTTCCTCTTATGGTAAACCAAATGCTGATTTCATTTCAGTGAAAGATAAAATAGTAAATTGTCTTGCAATGGTCTTAACGTTTTCAGTAATGTATACCAGTTGAATATATATATATACTATTACAATATACGTAAAAAACTGGTATATTGTGTATTTTTTTTTTCTTTTGGTCGAATCTTAGAATGGCGGATTATGAATAATGAATTAAATTTTTGGCGTCCCTAGAAAATAGTACTTTTTGCATGGATATCCTTCCAATATCTGTTTGTAATCATAATATAGATTGTTGCTTGACAGACCCTCAACTGAGTCCGCTTTCTTATCGTTGTTGACTGTAAGTACCACTCCAGCGTGGTCCGTCCCGCCCCCCGCGTGCATTCCGCGGCGGTTACCGAGCGGGGACACTGGTCAGCCTGTCATAGGCCTCACTTAATTGGACACTTTATGTGTGTGCATTCATGTGAAGTTGAACCGGTTCCTACTGGGTCTGTTGCTTTCTACGTCATACATCGGCGTTTATGTAGAGATAGTTATGAGAGCGCGGTGGATGTAGTTCATAAGTTTGAACTTGTATGAAGTTTATTATGATTTGTGTATCATTGGCGGAGGCGTGATTGGAGTTTAGTTGGAGCGGACTTGTAGCTGTCGTTTTTATTGAGTTTATATCTTTGGAGCGTTAGACGTGTGGACCGATTGAGACATAATCGTACATTTCGATTTAACATACGTAGTGCATTTGCCCTAAGCACGAGCTAACATTAATTAAGGCATATGCACACGGTCTCACTACCTTCAGAGCTTTGCCGTCTGCGCCGGTTACGCATTTTAAACTCTCGACATTTGGTTAACGTTTAACTATCTTGTTGTTTTGTTTTCAAAACTTGTGCGTTGTTTAAACAAGTCCAAAAATAAAAAATATCCCGGCGGAAAATAAAATTACAATAATAACCCTTACGGAATAATTTATGTGTATTGATTATTCAAATTACTTAACCGAATGCACGGAATTTTAATTTGAATGGTTCAAAACTGTACTGCTTATATTTATTTACATACGCATTACATAAAAAAGAACTATGTATTGTAATGGTGAAAAGATTCAAGTTGATAATTTGTAGGAATAATTTTATGCGGTGAATATAATGTGTTTCTTATCTTAATAATTATAAAAACTAATTGCCGTTTATTACATTAGACGTGAATACAAACACATTATGGAAATATATGTGGTGGAATAATTGCTTTACATTTAAGTAATTGTTCTTTAAATCTTTAAGAATGTTGGCCATCATGATGGATCAGTTATCTTGATTTTTTAACAAACAACCGAAGTATGAGTTAATATCTATAGATTTAAATCGCCATAACAGCGGCACCTGTAACTTAAAGGGCACAAACCTTACGCCTCAATGACGTTGGTTGCAAAATTGATTTCCTGATGGTATCTAACCTCCTGAGGGAACGTTGGATAAATAAATACTTTACGATAATCTTCAGAGATCAGAGACAGGCCAGAATTACAGCACGGTCGGGATATTATTGCATTTTAATTCCTCGCCCGCCACACCTCCGTCGCATTACGTTTTGATATGATTTAGAGCGTTATTGTACATGCCGTATTCATCGTTCGCATAAGTAAAATAAATTTCGGAAACTTTAAAACGTATGTGGCACGGCGTTTTGATCTTGATATCACCCGCTTCAATATTACCTATTAAATTACAATTAGCACTTGCGGCTTGACGTATCGCATTATGCGATTTTATGCGTATTTCTTGGAGGTTGTTTTTTAACATTCCAACCACGTTTGAATTTCTGTATAGAACAAAGCGATGGAAGTGAATACAATGGTCATAATTACTGTGGAGTTTCTTAGTACGGTTAACGCTTCTTGCGGCTAAATAGTAAACAATGTAAGAGTAATGTAATTTTTTATCCTTTGCATACTTCAGCGGTTCAGTGAATATCCGCTGTATAGAAACGTAGTATATATCTTGTATAGAAATTAAAAGAGCAGATTTTTTTGTGGAACATCAGTTTTATCCTTATATAATCTCGTTGGATCATTAAACTTTTGTAATGCCGATAAATATGATTCATGAAAAAGATATAAAGATATTTTTATGTGACAAATGCATTCACATAGATAGCGTAATTAAGCGCACTTCATGTGTGCGAATCCTTTTAACGCCTCGGGTCATAAGATAAAATGTAAGCAATATGGAAGAAGTACCGATTCTCGCGTTCCGCGGCACAATCTCGTTTAGTACATCGATAAAAGTTGTAAAATGCTAATGGCGCTAGTGAAATGTTAAGAATCTTACGCCCACGCCCAGCTTTGGCACCGTTATTTTATTCACTTTGTATTTTCACACAGATATTTTATTATGATTACGTATTTACCAAAAAGGCCGTTAAACTCTTTATGGATGGATTTATAACATTAGGATAGGCAATAGTTTTGTAACACGTTAATTTGGATACATTTGTAATAATTATATTCATGTGTCAAATGTTATCACGGCTTCCCAAAAACACGCTGCACTGACAGCCATAAAGATAAATAAAAAAACGCCGCCTGTTACTTAATTTTATTATTTAATAAAACAATCTTACGTAGGTTGCTTAATTTCAATGTCAGGAGTTCCATTTGTAAGAAATGGATAGGCAAGACAATAGATAGTGGTGGAGACTACATTTCATCCAATAATTGTATAGGGCCGTGGTGCCGGCCGTCGATGATCCACCGCCCCCTTACGGCAGCTAAACGCCATTTTGTTGTTAGAGACGGGATTCAACGCGCGGCCTTCTATCGATTAAATGTTTTTGTAACAATTATCATGGCCCGATTTATATTTTTGTTGTTTTATGGTTTTAAGACACGACTTTTCGTATTATTTAAGATAGGAAAAACATCGAAATATCGTAAAATGTTTTGTAAACTAAGCTCTGCAATTGAATAAGGTCTAAGTGCAAAGACGAAATCCACTTAAAGGAAAACAAATTTAATCTGTACACGAATATTTGTAAATTTAAAGTCACGTTGAAACCACCTGTCTTATAATATGCGATAGAATGCAGCTTAGGTGACGCCATCGCATGTGGAAAAACACTTTTATGGTCGATATATTTCAAGCCGCATTACCGTCACTAGTCGAGGAAACGGGCCGTTAAAAATATTTAATTTGGTTAGCGCGTAACCCGCAATTACACGATGAATTGTTATTCATGGTTATTCACATTTTGTAGGTCGATTTTGTTCAATAGGCTTCAGTTATTAATAAAACTGTTTACTGTAAATTTTAAATTATGTATTTAAAAATGTATTAATATTACGAATGTGTATAAATGACAGTGTTAAAGATTATTATAAAAATAATTGCTCAATGCTTAAAAGACTAAATATGTTAAAGGATATTAGAAGTAATCTCAGAACTGAGTGAATAATGCTTGATAGAAAGAAAACTGTGCAGCGACATGACTCGTGTTAAAATGTATAGATGAAGACAGTGATAAATAGTATATTCAGATAAACATTATGACTATTGACGATGTGTTAGGTCGTTAACTTTGATTACATCATAAGTCATAAGGAATTCCCGACAAAAATACCTACCAGACACTAGGCTTTAAGGCGGGAAATATAATTATATTTTCTATAATACAAGTAGACATCTTAAATTCCCTGTTTACTGCTACCTAGCTAATATTACTTTACTTTTATTTTAGTTTTAGCCTATAGCAACTTGGTTTCAAATATATACCTGTCTCAGAAATTGTGAATAAACCGACATGATTGTATTAAATGAGTTAATGAACATTTCAATTGCTAAAAACGATCAAAAGATAATATTCTTTAGTGCTAATTTCGTCTATCAATAATGAGATTTAGTGAAAACAGCCCGACGTACATACTTTCCGCTTTAATTTTATTGTGCGTCGGCAATTGCGCGGATATATTACCGTCATAATTTTCTTTTAATTTAAGCCTTCAAGAATGTCTGTCTCAATAGAACTCGTTTATAAGCGAACTGTTGAATGGTCCCAACCCTTCCTTTAAACTGAATTATTTAAATGAATAGGCTTATTATTAAAGCGAAATGCTCGTCGGTTTTGTTTTATAATGGCGAGTATTTCTCACACTTGCTCCAAAACCTGCGCTCCATGACGGGGAACAAGTTTGATTCTTCCTTGCTGCTCCACCGCTTTAGATTTTAAACGGCCGGCATAAACTCTAGAGTGATTCACTTAGCACAACCTTTATTTCTTTGTGCACTCCGGTAAATACGCACTATAAATATATAAAATGTTTGCGTAATCATTAATACATATCTGTTCATTGCTTTGACAATATTTGCTAAATAGAATAGTGTTAAAAGTAAATTATTTAATAATTTAATTGAATGATTTTCATATAATTGAACTCAATATGGATATAATAAAATAATAGAATATAGGTATCATTGGGAAATAAAAAGGCGTAGTTTCAACCTATTAATTTGTATAAGTTAAGCGCTTGAAACTCAATTAAAAGTAACATCTGTTCACCTTAGATGTATTTCGAAAACTCATCAGTAAATTTTGGCAAGGGAGCATTCACAGTTCCACACAAAATCGGTGCGTTACTTCACACATTCTTTAATTTAAACTTGTAACTCAATATATGGTAGAAAAAAGCCCAAACAAATTAGACTCGGCTTTTTTTAGTAAAGATGTAAACGTAAGCTGGTGCTACCTGCAGCAGGTAGCAGTTAGAATACTATCGCGTTTTTTTCTTATGAATCCATTATCTCGCACTTTTGCGCCCCTTTCGTCAACGCAAACAACTGAGTGACAAATATTTTTGAAAAGTGGGCCATTGTTAATTTCTAAGGCATTACGTAGACATGTCCTATTCAAAAGATAATAATTTGAAGGTTGACAGAGAGAGAACTTTCATGACAATAAGCCCGTCTTTATAAAACCTGCATAAAGTATTGGCAAAGAAATAAAAGTCAGGAAGTCACTATAATATGCGAAGGGTTTTAATAAATAACATAATTAATCCCTTTATTTATATTATTCATAGCTGTAATTTTTTTATTGTCCTCATTTTAGTTCACACCACAAGTCCCATAAATTTCATAAAATATTCAGTGCCAATTTGAATAGCAAAGATCTGATTATTCAAAAGTTCGATTAAAGTAACGAAGCAACACTGTAGCTTGTGCAATAAGTAGGTAATACGTAGGAGCAAAATAATACAAAAATAAGTAAGCTGGTATATGGTAGAGTCATATAAGAAAGATGCACATAATTTACATAGACACAGCTTAATAACTTCAGATTCGTATATAAATCTTCAGGGCATTTACGATATAGCTTCATTTAAACTATAAATAATTATGAGCTCAAGTGCTCGAACAGACATTAAATCAAAACAATTTATGTATTAAAATGTCTTTAAATTTATCGCTATGAAACAATAGCGTCCGCAATTACCGCCTTCAGCGTTGTCAATTATTGTTACTGGTCAGAAATAGCTCCGTACAACGCATAAATAGGCTCAATACAAAAAAAGCTTCAGTGGAATGCACGCTAATCCTACATTACAGGTTCGGTGGTCCCAATTTCCAAGTACTAGTTGGTAATGAATGAATATATTTATGATCAAAACCCTGTGTATTGCATTTTCGTGACTGTAGGTGGGCACTGGGCACACAGGTATAATTTGGTCTTTGTAAATTTTAATAAAGCGTATAGCGTATAGATTGTTATCGGTGTATGATTAGTCAGCAGTGTGCAATGCGCCATTTCCTCGCAAATGGACAGCCGGATTCAACTTTGGGGCCAGGTCCGTGGCATTCGCCGCTCATCCTTACGTAGCTCGCGGCTATAAAGGTGCGCCATAAAACGGGTCCCATTTTATGACCATTTGACGAAGTTATATACGTTTTTGAAGCCATTTCTCAGTCGGACCGACCATTGTCGCTGCGTGACCACTCCGCTGAATCTTCGTGCCATTCTTATTATTCTAAAAGTATTACGCTATTGCCGGCGAATGGTATTTCGTTTAAGTTTCTTTTAAAGTTTCTCATTACTGTCGGATGAGGCGCTCGTGAACGCTAAATTTAAATGTAAGGTATGTTCTATATTGAGCGTTGTTTTAAAAAGATAATCACCATAGTCAGACAATCAGTTCGGCTTAATTCGTTTACGAAACGTGCTTGTATTTTATAGAGAGTAGATGCCGGGGCTATCGCTGGTGAAATCTGCGATCTCGACAATGCTGTATCAATATTCATGCTTACGGTCGCGACCCCTTCTATTTGCATAACTGCGCATTGCATTCTCTCAGTTGCAACTGTTCTATTGTTTTATGATCTAAATGACCACGCGATATAGGGCTACTCACGATAACACAGCACATAATATAAATACTCGCCCGCTCCTCGGTACTAATATCTTATATGTATGACTTACCTTGAACTTTAGGGATACTCGTTACACATCGAATTCTTGCTTCGCCGATCAAACACTACGATAGGAAACATCTTTTAAAGCAAGGTTACGTTGTATCATTTTATTAAAGTGTGCTGTAGATTCAGTAAATTCAATTGTTAACAGTCAATTAAGTTTAACTAAGATTTTTGTTTTTTAATACATATATCTATATGTTTGCGCTCCGTCGAGTTCTGTCACGAATAATTTCAGTAATTTGATGAATAGTATAAGCCCACATTATACTGATCATGCCCATCAGCATGGGCCTCTTTTGCAAGACAAGTTTTGGTCTATGTCCATCATAATGCCATAATTCGTGCTTGAGAAATTCATTATATAAGATTCTTTTGAGAACTCTGCGGTGTGCACGTTTCGATGTTTTCCTTACCGATAAAATGTGAACATTTAATTACCAATACCCGCATAACTTCGAAAATTTTGCGTAAACATTTTTTTTTCTTTTCAGGTAAGTCCCGTGTTTTTTATTGCTGATAAAGTTGTCAATCGTGAGTATACCACACGTTTTTATACGTACGAAGTGATGTCAGTTTATTCAAATCAATAAAATCTAGTCAAAACGAGTACATAAATATTTTTTTGTGTTATTGTCTTATACGTCATTCATATGTTTTTGAAATTAGGGACTTGATGATTATAAATATACTTGTAAACTAGAAGAAAATAAAAATTATTTTTATTGTCTTAGGATTTCATTATCTTAGCTTTTAAAATAAAACCATATAATTACACTGGTGTAACGTTTTGTTTTCTTGAACATCTCCAAACAATATAGATTTTTACAACCCATAGAAATCAATGGCAAAATGGTTAAGTTGGTAATAAATTAAGACTTTTCTTCATAAACGACACCTCTAAATTACCACCAACATCTTGTCATAACCGTACCGTTTATACGTTTTCTCCAGTGAACCCTAAAATGTCTACTACGAAACGAAACTAGAGATAAGTTCCTACTAAGCCTTTTAATAGTAGAACCGTAGCAATAAATTAAATTTAATGACTACTAAAATAAAATAAATTTGGAAATCCAACGCTTTGAAACATTTTTTCCAACTTTTATGTATCATTAAGTTATATTAAGTTAAGTTGGCTTGTTATGATAACCAATATATTTTTTCATTTAGCAATTTCGTGGTACTTTTGTGTACTAAATATTTGTATTATTATAGCTTGCGTTATTCCGTTTTTATTATAGACATACACAAAGATGGGTACATTTTGTAGCGGTATTCAAGTGAGTAAGCAACTAATTGGGCCTATCTCTAAATGTTTAGATCTCGATAGTATTAAACGCACGTTTTTGGTTAATCGTGGATCTTTGAACGAAGTCAAATATTTGCAAAGGCCAGTGAGTTACGCACCGCTTTGTGAATATTTAACTTAAACAAAGATTATTTGATATTGCTTATTTATTGGTAACATTATGGTTAAAGACAATAATCAGATATTATTAGAAATTTGCCAATATGGTAGTGATTTTGTTTTTGTCAAATTCGGTCATTGAAGCTCGTTATATCCCAATTTCACCTATGTCTGTGAATAATTGAAAATTTAATGGTGATAAAATTGTTAGTTTTCATGCAAGTTAATTGGACATTTTAGTGAATGGAAGTGTGTTGTTAGTTTCCAGTCGCTTTTACAGTTTCTGTGGACATGTTGACGCTCGGCTACAACTTTCTAACATAGGAACGTCCTCTATATTAATTGGACATATTTAGGTCAAAGTACTCTCAACATTTATATGCAATGGTACCAATTATTTTTAATTAAAATAATTCTGGCGAAAGGGATGTATTTGCGGATGGAAGGTTATTCGTATCTGTTCTGATAGCGGCCACCGTGCGCGATGGTGGATAACCCATCGTAATGACATGGTGGTCATGTTTCTAATTCGATCTTGGCGGCATAATAATGTCGACTGGTAGGTAGATACAAAATTTTTATATTACTTATAGACAAGTTCGATGTGATAAATTTCCATGCCAATTTAGTAAAAGAATCTGGGAATGTTTATTAATTTTCATGTTCTAATGACGAAGAGTGTGTATTAAAAAAGTATGATCCACATTGCCATGTAACAATGTTTCACACGCACCGCATTACCGTTCAACAATGTTGCTCGTTTAATAAACCCTGCCCCGGCAATTGTGGTTATTACTTAATTTATCATTGATAACCGCGTTAAGGGATCTAAGTCTGCTTGCTTTAGTGCGTGTGCTTAAGAGGAACTGACAAGCATCGTAGACGCAAGCACGATAACCCGCCGACCCGCCTCGACAGCTTCTAATGACATTGTTAACTTTATTATTGTCATTCAATATTTTTATTGTGTCTATATGTGCAGTGTTTTGAGTTGTATTATTAATATTTGATGTTATTGATTGTAGTACTATTAAGCTGACATTTGTAATATTTTAAGATATTAAGCTTAGTTTATTTATTGTATCCTGGTAGGATGTCTCGCTGGTGGACAGAAGGAGAGGCCTCTCTTTGTTACTTCTATTTCGAAAGTTGTCAATCAAAATTCGAATTTGTTAGCAATTAATATGTAGTGACTTAACACATTTAAAAAAAATAAATATTCGTAGTCCGATAATAATTCAAGATCTGCACATTTTAAAGATTCTTAGTCTCAGAAGTTATTGTTTACAATCAAAAGTGTGAGGTAATGGGAAATATTTGTTGTTTGAGTTTTTTGTTTGAGGAAATCAAAGATTAGCGGATTGACGAAGACAGTTTCATTTAGCGTTAATTTAAACAGGTTTTGGATGAACATGAAATGGCGTGTTGAATGTACAAGTAAATTTTTCCCATTCCGTAGAAAGTTATGTTCACCGGTTCGGAGCTCGGGTCGTATCTAAACCCATTAAGGGATTATAAAAAACTCGTCCAGGTAAGCTTACGTAGTTATCTAGTAGAATATGTAGAAAGTACGATGGTAGATTTTAATTAGACCGTACGTGATCCGGCCGCATCGACGGAGCCAGATAATAAATTAATTCTTGACATAGTCATCAAGTTGTCCACATAAATGCCATTGTGACCTTTTTGCAATTCAGCTTTGGATATGGCAGTTATTTATCAAAATTGATGTTCTACTACCTTTTTATGTAAAGTTATTTCTTGTCAACGAGTCTGCGAACAACATTGGTGCAGACTTGTAAAAGAAATAAAAGTATTCAACTCAGCTCTTTAAGTGTGCAGAAGTTATAGCATAGGTTTTTTTAAATCTCAACTTGAAGTCACAATAAACTGTGGCTGTAGTTTTATGTGCCCTTATTGACTTTGCCAATATTGTTGGCCTTTTGCAATGAATGTATTATTTTATATTATGTTCAATATAAACGGTACTACAATTTCTTGTGGTAGGTTGACGTACCAATATTTTTTTGAATAGATCCAACTATAATCAAGTTTTAAATAAGCCGACTTGGTAGACATATTTTATTCTTTACTGAGAAGCCCTACAGTAATAAAACGTATTGAAATTACTAAAATCTATATACTATACAATTTACACAAAAAATCGTAGATTTTATATCACGTATTATATTATGTACGCTATTGTTAAAGAAGAGCTCAAAAGTAAGAATTTCAAAAATCTTTTACCATTGTAACATTTGATACGAAGCGTTTGCGTCTGGAAAACTAATGGCTTGCCCAGGAGGCTGCACAATTCAAAAGGTTCAATAACACCCAAGAAAAGCTACTTTATTTATATTCCAATAAGCTGGACGTTATGGGCGTCCCGTGAGACAAAGGATGCTCATACCCCGTGTATTGATAGGGTGTAATAGTGACGTATAAATCACCGGCAGATATTGATCGTAAATAAAGTCGCGATTTATGACAAAACAAAGATATCTTGCGGCGTTAGTGCCGCGTGTAAAGTGGTACCAACACACAGTGCGATAGCCTTTGCTCCCCTGCCTGATGGAAATGTCAGCTTTCAAGTAAATAATCGCATAATAATATTGCCAGCGAACTCACAAAGTGACGTAACTTATGCCGCCGATTACACGTTTAACTGCATCCTTAAACTTGCGCCGTATCACTCGTATATTCCAAAACATTCAGGTAATCCACTACGAGATAGCATCGAGATTTAAAACAAAATGTTTCGCGACGCTTTGTGCATATCGGTGTAATTTCTATTCCACACAATATCCTTTAGCTTGGGAACATCTACGCTCTCCATATATGTGTATACACCATGGTATGTACTACGTATACGATATAGAATAGTTTAAACGAATCCAACCGCCAACGTATTATTTCACAGTTGACACTTTAGATTGTCAATGCGAGTAACAAGTTAATAAATACATAAATTGTGTATTCGCATTTAAATCACACTCTGTATATGTAGATGAGGATGTTTAATACACCCTTTAATTGATATGTTGCGTGTTGAGTTATAGTATCTGATCTCGGGCCAAGTGTGTACCTCGGGCAATTCTATTGGGCAATTTATTTATATTGATTCCCATACGATTTCGTATCATCTATAGATAAGTCATGACTACTTTATGTACTGCCACTAAAAGGTGTACCAACGATATCATAAATTAATGAGCGAAATGATTAATGCATATTGTGGGTAATATTGTAAATGGACCGCATGCTTGCTCGTAAAATTTCTTTCATTAATAATGATATTGAAAACATATATTACATGACCATAGCGGAAGGGCTATTCGAAAACATGGCGTGTTGAATATTATTTACTTAATAGTTTTGAGGAAAGCAATGATTAATAAATGATATTACTCAAATGATGGCGCATAAAGCCAAGTATTTTGATTGGTGTAAGATATCCTACTAACATTATATAACTTAGAAAATTATTCTGTTACACTAAAGAGGTTTATTAAATGTCTATTAGAGATACAAAGACTATTCAGTTCCTTTATTGTCGGTCTTGTAATACTGAATAATGACAAGTTAATATTATTGGTACTTGTATATTTTCTGCTGCATGTGCACGCCTCTCTGTGAGCTCCGCGTGGCGGCCGGCAGCGCTGTATCCTCGGCGAGCCACATTAAACAACAACGTTTTTTCAAACTGAGCTTGTTAATAATTTATTCAGAACAGCGTGCGTCGGTTAAGCGACCAATTTGTCATGGATAAAATTGTCTAGCTATTAGTTTTACCGGCAGCCTTTTTGAAGGTGCATGTAAGTTTTGAACGAAACTTTGAGCGCATCCATTATTTATCACTTTTAATGTGAACAGCTTTTCTCTGCTTGTAATATTTGGAATAACTGCATTTATATTATTTCATAAATTAGTTTAATTTACTTTATACTCGCTTAAATTACTTTTTTATACGTTGTAAAATTTATGGTTGGCTGTCAACGCAAACGCGTAGAAGAATTATTTAATGTTTTATGAATAAAATATTCAACGGCGTCAGAGGTCACGGTTGCCCCGGACATTAGTTTGCCGACGAGTGTCGTATGTATCGCGTCGAACGTGTCAACTGCGGACTGTGGAAGAGGCCGGTAGCGCGCCGCGACAACGAAGAAATTTTGAAGATATCACGCAATTATGCGTATGCATATGAATACCTCTTATCTACAAAGTAAGAATGCCAATAGCGTGAGAACTGGCCATGTCCACTTCCAAATTATTCTGAATACGTTCGATCCACGTCCTTGATGCGTGACCGGTTACTAAATCAGCAAACAATACCGAAGAACGACGTATTATTTTACTTTGCACGTACTTAAAGCAAGTACGGCTACATATTTATATGTAACTATAAACATTTAATACTAGGATTATACTAACCTGCAACATCGCGAACCTACTTGCAGTAGTCAGTTTCGCGTGCGCGTTTTTAATCGCGTTATAATAAGTGGATGTGACGTATGTTTCATCGCGTATCGTACAAAAGGAATGGCGTGGAGGCGAATGGCATCGAAAGAAGGTAAACAGCTGCCGGCCAGCGAGTGCGGATGCGGCGGATACAGCACGTGTGTAGAAGTCGAACGATTAAGACGGATAAGCCGTGTCGAATTTGATTACGTCGAGCGGTGACTTGAGTTGCCGCGAGTTGCGGCGAGTCTCGACGCCGGGCTTGAGAATGCGATTTGAGATTTTGTAAGGGCGATGTGTACGTATAATTAGCGGGACGGAAGCCGGCTAGTTAGTCTGGGGGGCGGGTTGTCCTCGTAACGATAAATCATAAGTGAGCAGGAGTCGCTGGGCGGACGATGGGCGGAGCGAGTGATTTTTAAACGGTTTTTTGAGTTTCACGACGGCCAATGTTCGAGTAATTCGGGCATCCTTTTCTGGCGCCTCGATATGGCGACACTTTTTCGTTAATTAGGAGAACCATGATTACGGCTAATTTTCCGGACAACGAACTCGTGTGGGCCATGGCAAAAACTAGAACTCTTTAAACGATATTCAAAATGTAAACGGTTGGAAATATCGGGAGCACGTTTGTCTTTAAAATTCTGTAGTATAAAGCGTTTTTAGGTGGTCGTTAAGGTAAAATTGTAGGCTAGCGTAATGCTTGGCAATTGATTTTTTGATGCATTGTCACCCTATGGCTACTAATTAATACTCTCGATGAGGCCGCGGGCCGCGCGCAGGCACGGCGGAGCTGCTTTTGTGCTTGCATGAGTGCTGGTTTTTGTCCGTGCTCCGTCTCTATTGTTCCCTGTCCGATCACAACATGTTGCCTTAATTCTTTCTCACTGCCACATGAGATCTGAATACTGATTGATTTGAAGGGCTACCGAGATGTACATACCTTCTTATACAAACTTGTAACCATAATTGGGCAACATATGTCTCTTAAACTGTGATATCTTTTTAAATTAAATATTATTGATTTCCTTTTTTATTCATTTAAAGAAATGTTATCGATTGAAAAATTTCACGGAGTGAGATGCGTGTGTCATGTTGCTTTTTAATAAACTATATTGAAAATTAATGAATTTTCCATTATGTGAGCATAATTTTTGTATTTGTATTTCAAATGTATTGATTTAATTACCAAAAACTTAAAATTAAGCGCATGTTCATATTTTTTAAATTAATTTTATGGTAAAAAGTAAAAACAACCAATTAGTTTCTTCGAAATGATTCACAGTAATTTATTAATTACTTTTAATTAAAATGTATACTCCCGGAGATAGACAAGTTGTTATTGAAATTTACGACACGGCTTTGTAGAATTTAATACTGGTTAATAAAACGTGCGCGTCAAAGTAAACACTATCTGGCCGATAGAGATAGTGAATATGATATTATTTCAAATGCGATGTAATATTTAAAATGCTTCATAACAAGTAGTGATCACCTCGGGGGCGTCACTATCTACATATTTATAGCAGGCCCAATCCGAAACCAGTTCCCTCGCGCCACTCGATTCTAACAAGAATTTGGACTCACACAAAAATAAATACTGTCCACGAAACATGAGAAAGGTAATATCGTCATATTAAAACATTTGCTAACACAAATTTATTCTAAAATAAAAGCGACTAAGACTTGTTTTCGGTTAAACGGCTCCACGGTAGTTAATTCAAAATAAACCTGAGAATGAAAAGCTATATAGCAGTATTTATTATGACATCCGACAGTAAAGTACAAAATTGATTTTATCGAGCCTTACCAACATGCATAGTTTAAATTTCTCTCAGACTGTTCGGCTGTGTTGTAGTGGGGTAATTACTACCATGCTATTAATTAAAATTTTATGTACACTCTGTATTTGGATAATTATTTTGAAGTGTCTAATGCGGTTGCTGGATTGCATGAAGATGTGCCCTGTAAAACCATTATAGTTTACAAGGATTACAATGTATTTCCGTAGGTGGTGTAATTGCTCAATTTGATGATGTTTATTTTCCAATTAAATTTATTATTGTCATTTTACAGTATAATATTATAAACTAAGGACATTATGGTATATCTTGATTAAATAACCAAAAATAGTACGCATTAAATATTATTTTTTTGTTTCGTCTGGTGACTACTAATCTACTTAAAACAAATTTTAATCGACATAATTATAAATCTTGCGTATTTACAGTGCGGATCGACGATATCCGAAATCTTAATCCTGATTTTGTTGTTCATTGTAAAATGCGCCTTAATAACAGCCGCCCAGGAATAAAAGAGTTCAACGAGATAGCGGTTCATTCATCTATCACATTTTGGGTGGGAAGTAAGCTCCGTGAATTATAGATGTCACTAGTAGCAATTCTGCCTACCTTCTCGGGAATACAGGCACGTGCGTGTGGGAGACATAATTATTTAACCACGCAGCAAAGACTATTCCCGCTTTAAAGATCTGTGCATTATATTAGATTTATTATTTTGATTAGCCATTCCTTATATGAACAGAAACATTCCGCATATAACAAAGACTGTCTGAAGTTCCATTTTGCCTTTGTATAATATAGTTTCCTTGAGGTCAACGTACTTGTCGTGTTATTACAAAATAAAATAAATTTCATAACAATTCCTTTGAAAAGCCTTTAAATCGAACATGTCTATGTTGAAATATTTATTGTAAAAGCTATTATTTTATTGTGAATTAGATTTTAAAAGCATTTGGCGTAAAGTACATTAGGCTTTACGAGCACGCCTAAACCTGTGATAAGGGCCCATATAGGTAAGGATAAGGAGAAATTTTCGTCCTACGCGTTGAAAACGCATTAGAAAATATTTACGCTCATCACGATACAACCCGTGGCGCAATTTCAACGTTAAAGATTTTAGTAAATCTATTAAGTGTTTATTGTCTGATGTTAAGAGACATTATTATGTGTTTCAGAGCATATTTTACTGACATTAAGCATTAGGAATGTTTAATTATAAGAAAGGTTATTTTAAAACTTAAATCGGTTAATTGTTTGAACTCAATAAACATAAAATATACACTTTAAAATTGAATTCGTGGGTTTATATTATCCTTTTAAGTGACATTATGGTTAAAAAATAATAATTTGTGTTGCTTGCCTCTATACCGTATAAAATATTTTTCATATATATGTACTTAAAAAAATATACACGTGTATGTACTTTTCGGACCACTCGTTACCTAATCCCTTCACAATGTATGTATTGAAACGGAAATAAATTATACAATCTATGAATTATATTTAAGTACATTTATACATATGTACGTCTACATTCCCTGTGGCTGCTACTACTCCACTAAATTAATTAAATAATAGAAAATTACTCATTAGTCTTAGAACATTCCATTATATTGAAATTAAATATCCTTTTAACCCGAACGAAAATATAGCGTGGTTTGTCACCGCAAGAAGGGAGAGGCCGGTAAAAAGCGGTTATAAATAAAAGCGGCGACAAATCACCAAGAGGCCTAGTAAGTGCACACATTGTGCGCCGGGGCACTGCGTTCAAAATTACGACATTGTTTCCAATGTCCTTACTTACAATGTGATAAGGCTGCGCTTTATTCCTCCAATGTCCCCGCTGAGTAATCGTTCAGATAGTTGCTATCTCTCCTCGTGCAGTCCATGTGATTTTTATGTCTCTTACAAGACATTAGAGTGTCCGTGTGAAGTGCCCGTAAACAATGCGGTAAAATATGACGCACATGTTTATTAACCGCTCTGAAAGCGTACGAGCCTACATTTCTTATGGCTTAATGAAAAAACAATGCGCGTACAACCTTAATGAACAATGCTCCATGAATTGTTCGTAATTGCTGGCACTGTTTTTACTTAAAGCCTGATATTATTATTATTACTAAATGAGTAGTTATTGACATATTTATTTATATTATGAGCGCAGATTTCCACATGCGTTTGGCAACAAGAGCAGAGTAAAAATGCTAGGCCGATAAATCATTTAGGTTGTACGCGTGCAAACGCTATAAGTTGAAATTCATTTTATTCGAACATTTTGCTCGGGCACTAAAATGCGGGTTATTTTAGTCTACGGTGGACAATGCCGACGTAACCTCGGTCATGGCTGCCACGAGGCGCGTACGCATAAAAAAATAAATCCTCAATAGTCCTCGACGGCCCACACGCCAGCCTATGGCCACTCAATCGTTCGTATTCCACCAGTAGCACACAAAAACTCATGGAGATGAATCAATGCGCACTAAAACTTTTAATAACACGCGTTATTTATTTATTTTTAAATTTTTGCTTTTACTATTTGTTTTCTATATTAATAAAATGAAGCCCTGGTGTTTTGATAATAGCCACACTGCCACATATAATAAATTGAAAAAATGTACCAAAGATTGACATTTGAAAAGAAATAAAAATTTGTTAAATGAACGCTAACTGTTTTGCAAACGGTATACCAATTGGAATGGTGATTAAATTAAAATGTTGAACCAACAGTAAACAAAAAAATAAAGACTACTCATTAAAACTCTGTTTCATTTACTTAGAGCAATGACACAGCGCTTACTGTGAAGAGGTACTTCGATTCTTTAGAAGTAACTTTGAGCCAGGCCAGCTAACGAGTAACGATTGACTTGAGCACTTTTGAGTACATAAACCCGATGCCTTAATGATTTATAAATAATATCCGATGTAATAACAATAAACAATGAGATACTGTTACCCACATGCGTGGATATTCATTTATTTGAATTGCAAGAACACTCTACCTTCTTAGAATATTGTGTTTATAGTGTTTTTTTTAGGTATTCAATTACTTTATTAAGTTATTTGTAGACTATTTTTATACAATTTCCTTTGCGACTAAATCAACTTTATGGATATATTTTTCAAGCATTTAAAAAGTTATAAAGTAGTGTTGTTAAATCTGATCAAAAACCCACTACGTTTAATACAAGATTGCGTCACAGACACGTCAATTTCAATAAAATAGAAGTGTTTACACAAGTTGGAAAGTCATGGGTGTACAATTTTTTAGCCACTTAATTATTTAAAGCAGTCGCTGGTTATTTATTTATACAAACATTTGAATTTGTAGCAGGAGTCGGCAGGGCACGCCTACGCGTTGCGCCCAATGTTTCCACATTCAATTCAAATAGGGTCCAAGGGATCGGATGTGACCGTTTTCATTATAAAAACTAAAATCTATAATTGGAAGTTGTAAACTTTACTGTTCCTGATTAGCCGCGTTTGCATATTGAACCTTTGTGTGCGTTCTGCTTTTCTCTTTTATGGTGATTAGGCATTATTGTAATATAAATTTAGCTGTCGTGCTTCGGTACAACCTACGACCACCGGGATAGTCATAAACAAAACATTGATAGATATTGTGGTGGAGGAGTGAATATGTTTTACTCGAGGTTAAACATTTAAGAAACAAAAATATTGGCTAGATTGTATTTTTTTTTTACTTTCACAATATTCATATTTCTAATTAATTTTAGGTGAATTTGCGTCATTGTTAAATTTATATTTATTTTGTGACGGTATTTAATAATGATTTTAATTACATATTCTAAAATGATTTTAAGTTTGTGATTTGTGTCAAAATACGACAATGATTTTAGAGACAGGTTTTTCCACCACCTATAGGATAAGGAAGAGATTGATGAAGATTTTAATTTTATGAAAGTGATAAAACAGCCGCACTAAAGCCGAGTGTTAAACAGCACTTGTATAGTCAGGGGATAAGTGAGACAACGTATAAAGTATTCTATTTGTTGTCTGAACAATGCATTGCCTACACGACATACGACTCAATGCCTTTCAAGTCAGATTAAGTTAGGAAAGGCGCGTTATTAATAACATCCAATAACTTAACTGCAGCTTGAAATATCGAACTTACTTTTGCTTAAGCGACACTCATACATTATCTGGCCTAAGAATGTGTTTCCGGATCGAGGGGGTTTTTGTCATTGACTCCGAAGCGGGATTACTTTATTTTTGTGATCGTCAATTGTAATATAATGCAATAATTTATTTCACAGTTTATACAACTACATTGGAGTTTCATGCTTTTTCTATTTTGCTCGTTGGTTTTGTTATTTTACTTTTATCTCACACGCATATACGTGTATCGTTTAATAATTCGTATTTCATTTGTAATAATGTTGGTATTTCCTTTAACAATTCGCAAAAACAAGAAATTCTTTTTAAGATAAGATAGTAACTTAAGATATGTTAATAATACATAATATATTTACATTGTTATTAAATAGTGTGTTGTTATCTTTCGTATTAATATAATTTATAATATCGTGAATAAACATGTATTTTATAACAATTCATTTGTATTGAATTTCGACTTAATTTCTAGGCATATAAAGGATATTTTACACTTAATATATTAATTTCATTTTAAAGTGGTTAAATATTGTATAAAAGTATTGACATCAGGCAGCCTGATTTAATTTGCCAACTCTAATCGTCTGAAACATTAAAGATTCGTAAGTATAGATTAACAGCAAGTATGCACAAAATTGCGTACCCTTTGACCGTTTAAATTATTTTCATTAATTTCAGTAGCGTGTCGAATTGCGTTTCGGTATGTTTATGTTCCCAAAAAGTAAGTAAAACAATCGTAAATGTCATGTTATGTCAGTGACGCGTCCTTCTTGCCCTAATGCAAGGATATTGATGTTTTTATAACTGAATTCTTGTGTAAAAGGTGCGTTTGAACAAATTTGTTTGACAAGGGTACGCGGCTGCCTCTCATTTTAAATGTATGCATTACAAAAACAGTCGCACGGATTAATATTTTTTATATTAATACTCGGATGTCGAACTTGATCATTATCAGTGCGTACACATAAAATACTCCATAGTACATCGACATTTTGTTCATGTTTTTTTTTTATTATAGTGTCTAAAAATAAACCTAACACTAATTGTATCGTATATGGGCTATATACGACCTACTGCAAGCCACGGCCCTCCTCTAGAATCGAGGTACGATTGAGGGTGGTTAGGTCATATTGTCTGACCACACAGTAAAGTACGAGTATTTTATATTAGGTACCAAAATATGAGAGATTTTTGATCTTCCCAGACCCGAAACAATATGTTGGTGACGCATGCGTGTGCCTTTATGCGCGGATCGAATCTGCAGCCTCTCGGTTCACAGTCGGCTGCTTAACTATTGACCTCATAGCGACCTTCAAATTATAAGAACTTATGGAGCAGTCGTTTGCAACAAGGATATGACAACCCCATTCTAACTGTATATATGTAATATATATACGTAAATAATCTAGGAAACTTACGACACGTTTAACTTTCAAAATGAGAGTTCGAATACTGTTGCTAACTTGCTAACTATCATAATATGATTGGATATATTATTCTTAGTATTCATGTATATAATATTGTATATTTGAGTGTGTATTAGTATAAGTATATTTCCCTTGGTTTACTTTTCAACGAAAATTTATGCAGCTTCTTAATTTATCTTTGTACCACCCTAAAGTAAGCCTTGCCTTTATGTAGTATATGTATAAAAAGTATTAAATAAATGTATTAAAAGAATGTCGTTTATTAATGCAATGAAAAGCGCACAATCTTTAACGCTTGTGATAGAGAAGGCCTGAGAATAGTCAACCAATTTACAATACACATTAAAGGCAATAAGGTATTTTATTTGCCGCGTCAAAAGGCGAGCCAAGGATAATAATTATGATTTAACGGTAATAAGTTTATTTTACGAGGGATTGTTATAAACAATATAATTGAAATTTTATCGTTACGTCCCTTTCCAATAGTCATAAGTGTGGAAATAAACACGATTCTCATTATAGAAGTCTAGTAATTACATTATTTAAATGAAACTACTAATATAAAATTTATTACATCGAAATTCTACACTGATTAATAACTTACTCCATTAGTGTTACAAATTCCTAAGAAAAAATGGACTGTATGTAGTATTTATGTAGTTATATGTGTGTATGTATGTAAGGGAATCTTTGAATTTGATTTTCGAGCATTTCCTAAAAAGCGTAGAGTGCTTACAATATTTAATTGTGTACTTTATTATCAAGCAACCTAGATTTTTAACAATAAAATTACTTTGACTTTTTGTTGGGTCTTTTATTAAGCGTGTTTTTTACACTTTTATTTGTTTTTACAAAAGGATTTACCATCATTCAGAATACATTAGTGCACATAAACAAATACTTAAAACAAATTGACAATAGAGGTCGCAGCACACTATAATTAAAACCAAATAGCGACAAAAATAATCTGGTATACAACAAAGGAATAATATTTGTAAAAACATGCAACAGATACCTCTACCATTCACAAAGTGGACGCGTCATAAAACTTATATTTCAATCCGAAAACGATGGCCTAGTCAAACGGGTGGATTTATCGTCAAAACAAAAGCAAAGTAGATAAGTGTATTTATGGCGCAGGCAGCATATCGCCGGCCGGTTGTTACCAAGTTTATCTTCACTTTGGCTTAATGCCCCGCACGGCCTCGGAAAAGCTTTTAAAATGTTCGCTCATCCCTCTAACGACGAAGCCCATGTCCGTAAACACAAGTCTGTTCGCTGCCACGCTCGGTTTTGTTACTGCTTACTTGTTTGGCTTGAGGTAAATGTCGACAGGGTCTAGTATCTGGTACTTACTTTGAAAATTATGACTCAAATAAAATATAACAAAAAAACTCCTTCAAACAAGCTTCTATGTAGTAGAGCGAGTAAAAATAATTTCCACAATATTATTGTATGTGGGTATAAAAATGTTTAAAACTTGAAACCAACTAATTCAAAAAATTTTTTTGGAAATAACTTAAATGGCTGGATCAGTATTTAGAAGAAATTTAAATATCATTGATATCAAGAGTTCACCACTCTTTCTACTACTCTGCTGTGTCTTTCTCTGTTTAAGGATTAATAATTCTAGGGTGGGCATAGACCACCCGTTGCCCCATTTATATAACCCAAGATGGCTGCGAAATTATTAAACCTTGATGTATTAAGGTATTTTGTGAACAAAATAACAGAATATTACCAACATGCCGCAGGCGTGGAAGTCATAATCTGCTTATTGCAATGTTTAAAATAATTGATCAATATCTTTTTAATCTGTGGGCAAGTGTCTGAAATTGCTACAACAAATATATTGCGCATTTAAACATTAGCATAAACAAAATACATAATGACTCTACATTGTGTAACCTTTTAAATTGTATTTATTAAATTCTAAGATGTATTGCATTTGAATAAAAACTTAATACACAGGCTGTATTCAATGAATATTCAGTGTAGACACTTTGTCCGGCCACAACAATGTTACGACTTAGTTCTAAGTAGTTGATTATGCGTATCACAACATTTCTGATGGCCAATCATTAATCTAACGAGCCGACCTGTCACATACCTATGATGCTTAAATTGCAAATATCCAGCCATGATTTATTCCAACACACAAATAACTTATTATGAAGTTATTAACTAATGTTTATTTACATTGTTGAAGCTAATTTTTCATCTTGTCGTTTGTCGGAGCGCGAGTTATCTTGTTCGAATCTAATCACTAATCTGTCTTGTCAGTGATTAGGATTATCTTATTTGTGTGTGTCACGATGCACTTTAACTACTGCTCCGGAAAGTTGATGTAACAAGGTTCAGCCAACAATATTAATATTAAATGAGCAAGCTTCACAGAAATAATCGCGGCTATGGTTATTTTTAACTTTACTACATTTTTTCTGTTGTAGGACATCCGTAATGTTATTGTCGCAATGTCTCCCTTTCTTGATGTATACGATTTGTTTAAGCAAAAGAATCTGTATGAATATTAGTTTTGTACTATGAACTGAATTTGTCTGGGAACTAAATGCATATGCTAAATTAAATTCAAAACAGTACGGGTAGATTTCCTCTTAATACGTACATCACAACGCCGTGGGAAATAATAAATGCGTATTTAAACTTTAAACAATTCATTTATATGCATGATATTGTTTGGACTAAAATATTCGCGTCGTTATGTGTTGTCAGTTTGACTTATACTTCGTTTGATCCTCAATGTAGGCTTTTAAAAACGTCTGCTCGATACAGATCTAGAATATTATGATATTTATAAAATATTCACATACAACAAAGTTATTAAGAGAAATCGCTGTAAGTCGTTCCTTTTTGTTTGAAAATGTGATGCACGAAACGCAAAATATTGCCGTTCAGTTCATGGAAATATTCGTAGCACAGTTTACATTATGCATGAACGGACCTTATGACTCACATGCATTTTAATCTCTGTCAAATCTCCGCTGCGGCCATTAAAACGTTTATTGCCTGCTAGGCATTTGTGAGAAAAAAATAGAAGGTGGACAATAATATTTTTTGCTCACTTACAGGTAAGTTGGTAACGCAGCGGAGATTTTGTATTGCCGTTTTTACTTGTTATTTTTTGCGCATCTATTGAACAATTTTTATTATATTACTCGGCAAGTGCTCGTGGCAAAAATCACATTACGTTAATTAATATTGATTGATGGTTGTTGCTTTGAATTGATGATTACAGTACAAAGGTTGGAGGGTAGTGTTGTAAAATATTTCACAAACGTGTTCAATAAGATCATTGCTTAAATAGAATTTACGTGGTGCGTGTCGCATTTTGTCCGATTTAAAAGTACGTGTTAAGTGACCCCGGTGACTCGGCTCTATCGTATTTTACGACAGTTTTACGCAGCAACGGCCAAGACGTAACAATTCGCTTTAAACCGCTTTGTCGGCTGTTCAACAGAAACGGTTCTCGTGTTCCTAACATCGGAATTGTGTAAAGGACTTTAACTTTTTTGCCGCAGCACGGATTTATTGAGGCAAATATTAAGCCGGAAACTGGCTCGCACGACATTCTCACTAGCCTTAATATAATGCTTTTGTTATGTAGAAAATATTAGTTTTTTCTTAGAATATAAAAGGAAAGAACTGGAAAGTAGACAGACTTAAGTCCGTGTTACTAAGTAAAGCCGAAAGCCGATCACTTGTTACCTTAAACTAATTGTTAGCAAAATTGTAATGTGTATAATTTGTGTATCGAAGTAGTACAAGTTGGTAACATATCTAGAGCTAATAAACAAGGAATAAGCAGAAATCCGGTTACTTATTACTGTGATCTTTTGGAAGAGGCCTACATTTAGCTTCCCTATAATCTAAATTATGCGTTAAAAAAATACTAAACTGTAATTATTTTTGCCTATACAATTTTTGTATCAAACCCTCATTACTTTAGCATTATGAAATAATTATAATATGTAAATGACAAAAGAGAATGATTCAATCGTGGCGCAGCTAACAAAGGAAAGTTAAGCGCCATGCAAGAATCTGCAACATTGTGAAATATTTTATCTTTTAGGTTCATCGCAGTTGTAATGTCTAAATACAGAGTGGCTACCGTTTGTACCATTATCATTAAAATAATCACTTTCAATTACCATCTAATGCACAAGAAAAGACAAATTATATTTTATGTATGAGATTGACATGTAATAGCCACCAATTTGAATTATGTAGTAAATGCAATTTGTCATTATAGCGTAGTTAACTTTACATGACATAAAAATCTGAGTGAATTTTTTATAATGTAAGTAAAGATATGAACTTTTAAAATATTGTTATCTACTTTTTCTATTACATTATCCAGAGCTATTAGAAAAATGGATCTTGGAAAAATTTTGCAGTGGTAAACTTAGATACCTTCGATCGTTAAATGAAAACATCGTAAAATCATATTAGCACAAATATATTTCACTACTGCAATAGGCCTCTCGTTGCCAATTGGGGTTGACTTATATTCACAGTCGGCATTGTAAGGCAAAGAATTTGATAACATCGCTATCCATCATCAGCAGGTCATTTGGCTGCGCTATCTATGTGTTAGATATCCCACCATAGATGCTGTCAGTAGCGAGAGCCTCGCCTGTTATCCGGGTGCGCTTAAAGTCCTCTTAAATACTAATCATAATAACGACAATTATAGAACAGTCAAGTTCTTGATGTTATATTTTATACCGAACGCTTGTATTAATAGAAGTAATACTCATAAGTATACAAATTCAAAGGGCATTGGCTAATATTATTTAATAGGTTTGTTGGCTATAATTTGCTGTGTACATAATATGTTAGATTTATAGATGTTGGAAACAGCGGCGCCGCGGCCGGCTCATGAATTGAATGGCAGTGTGTGATTGGCGGGCGCCCGGTGCGCAGGCGCTCATGTATTTAGGTCACCGCGTGGGTCTAGTATAGCAACCGCCTGAATAACTATTCATGGCTAAATATTACAACATGCCCCTACCTCACTAGTGCGCTTAACAATCGCATCAAACTACTGACAACTCCCACAAATCCACATTGCTCACATCTACCTCACATTACAACATTATTCTATTTTTAGTGTTTTTATGTTCCAAATAAACATAAGCTCGTGAAGATATTCCGAATACGCGTGATATATCGTCATAGATGTATCCACATAAAAGTAAAATAGGCAAGTTTTCTTCAGTCACAGCAAAGCGCTAGCATTAAAACTGACTTATGGCTGTGTGCAGCTTAAAATTCCTACACAATGAATGTTTCGGTAAATCGTAAATTAGATTTACGCGGCAAACGCTTGATTCATTTCATCTAAAGGCAATAAAATCTAAACTTAAAAAGGGGATTTCTGGAAAAGTGTAAGGGACTGAAATAATCATAGGAGGTCTGGCTGAGCACAATAGGGTTTGCTCGTCTCAGCTCTGAGGGCACGTATGCTCGTAAATACGACGTCCCTTATTATTAGCAGCCATTGTTCGGGATTGCTCGGGTACGGTCAGAAGCTCACTTGACGCTTTGCCACATAAAAATGACCGCATTTAACGGAAAACGTGTACGCATTAATTAATCCGCTCATTTGATTGAATTTGTTTCTCATCAGTATTTGAATTTTGTATCTTTTTTCCAAGTTGTGTCACGACCGGGTAATGTGCGATCATCTTTATTAAACCAGTTCCGAGCCATACAAACAGAACGCTAAGAATTTCGAGTCGAGTGCAAAATTAATTTGATTGCATTTTTGCCGCGATAGCTGACGGTACTTATAGTTGAACTTCGGATATCCGACACTCTTAATATGCAGAACTGGTTCGCCCGTGCACAATTCAATCCTAAATAAACGCAATCCCAACATAATTAGCTATGGCATTGATGAATTCACGATCAGCTATTAAAATTTCTGAACACAGCTTAATTAAAAAAATGTATTTTATAAAGCGCATTCCACTGTATGTTGGATGTTAAATCGTTACGTTTGTGAGTTGCATTAACTGAATAACGTGTTTTATCTCAGGTAGAGTTGGGTGGGACGCCAAAATACGAATCATTCATCTTTTAATCTGACATGTTCTATTGTGGCCGCTCGATGTATGGGTTTAGTGGCAGCCCGAGTTTTTATGTCTAGGAGAATGTATTACTGAAGGTTCATCATATGTCGTTATTTATTATATTATATATATAAATAAATATGGCATTTTTATAGATAGGTGTTTCAAAAATTTTATGTTTTAAGAAACCAAATAGCTTACCTCCTCTCCTGCCCCATTTTCTTTTATCCCTATTTATTTACTAAAAGGCAAGAAAGTAATAATAGTTTTTCAGATGTAAGCGCTGATCTTTTTCATCCAACTTGCCTTATTCCGCACTTATGTTGTATACAAATAGAGCAAAAACACAAAATACATTCAATTGTTATTAATAAAAAAAAACATAAAGCAGAAAAATGGTGTAAACATTAAAATACAAAATCTAAAAACACTTTGCGGCTTCCATTAAAGAGCATTCGATTAGGGAGCAAGCCCACGAGCAACAAGAGTGGCTTTTTAACATCGATCCATCAGACACTGGCTGCAGATAAGGGCATATACCTGTCACAGTAATAAGAATTAAAGCATGAGTTGTACAAAAAACCTCTGATGCTTAGGGTTCCGTACAGACGTTCAAACACAATATTTAAAATATAATATATTGGATGTAATATTTTCTGTAGATAAAAAATAGTTTTACGAAGAATAATAATAATTTAAAGTTTTACATATTTTTATTCTACTAGAAAAATAACATATGATGTATATGTCCATTATTCAATAAAATATAACTAAATATAATAGACGTAATTTAACTATTTTTAGCTAAAAATAATATTTGCTATCCTATGCCAATGTTTTGTGATTACACTGGCAATGAAAGAGGAAAAATTATGCAAAAATATATCCGATTGATTTTATATTGTTTTTTGTATTTAGACAATCACGTAGTTCTTTTTGTAGTATGTACATATACCTTTACTGTAATTTTAACCGTAGTCTCGTTCAATCGAAAAATATGTAGGAAAGTTTTAATGTTATTTACTTTTTATTAAATAAATTTGATTTTTATAAGTAGTTATAATCTATGCACATATTCATATCGTACTCAAAAATATTTTAAAGAAAGGTTCAATATAATTAATAGAAAATTGAACTACAGATCTTAGACACAAATAAAATTGGTCAAACACTGAAATGAGATATTTAAGTCAAGAATATTTCAACAATACTATTATGGTTTATAACCAAACACATTCATTTGGTTCACTCTTTTTTGACGTTTTCGCATTAAAATATTAAATCCAATATTCAACACATCACTAGTAAGTACCAACATGGAAAATATTATAATGTCTTAATATAAAACACACCTTTATCTTTATCTGAAGAGAACTGGTTGAAGTGGCTTTTAATATCATCTTATAGAATCTGGGAATGCTTGTAACGATTTTTAAAATTGCTAAGTTTTATTTTATACTTGAAGTGTTAATGGTCGTTTTTAGATATGTTTCATTACTCTATATTGCGCATTCACTTTTTTTATATTTTTCCACACTGTTTCAACAGTTTGTTATTACCACATAATCCCACATGTATGTATGTGGGAACTCAGACGAAACTATTCTAAACGCGTCCTAAGCTTGTTTTTTTTTTCGTATAAAAAGTAACTGTCCTAAAATCCAAATACATCAAGATAGGCATCTTAAGTAAACTGGTGTAGCAACACGAGGACTGAAATATGTGAGTCGCTGATACGTTCTGCCAGATAACTGTTGTAACTGACAAGTGGCAGCGACTGCCTAAATGAAACGTTCCAATTGCTTCGCTTATTATTGTTGTAACTTGTCAACTCACACCACTTGTATGTCACTCTTTAATCCCTCACTTAGTAGTTCGATAATTAATTGAAGCAAATCGATGTAAGATCTAAGCAATTGATTAACTAAACTAGAATAGAACACACCAATTTCTCATTATTAGAAATACTACGGTCTCATAGGATAAAATAAAAATTTATAGACGTCATCAAAATAAATCCAGTATGTCATTTCACAATACGAGCTAAGGGCCGAGCGTGGACTGTTGAGTGTGGACTGTTCAGCTCGTAAAATTGACGTCGCCTAATGAATTGTACGGGATTAAATTTAATGGCTCTATGTAGATCTTGTCACTTTTGTTATTTGTAATTTTATAATTATAATAAAATTTATATTTATATAAAGATGTCTAATTTGAAAGACAGTTAATTAGATTCCGTGCTTGAGAACCGCTCTAAGGCAGATCAATGGAGGCGAATGTTATTTATATGTTTGAAGGCATAACGGTTATGTCCGTGTGCAAAGTATAAAAAATATGAAAGAGAGATAAAGTCATGAAGGTATTAATGAGTGGTACGAGGCGGACGGTTCGTGTTTCGGTTATTGTGCTTTATATTCACTTGTGCAGCAGTAATTATGTACAGCGAACATTAAAATTTCGCTGGACCGCGGCAGCGAATATAAATCGGGCCTTTCTTGAAATATCGAGTGGCAGCCGTGGGCTACGCAACACGGACGCGTCGCCGCCCTTATCTTTGCCGTTACCATTTTATACGATATTCCATTTTTCTTTTTGTGACTTTTATGGATCGGTTGTTCGCGGTGTATCGATAATTCGAGATCGTTCTTTTATGTTATAATACATGTAGGGATACGAGCCGACGCGTCCGGTGGCTCCCAAAACAAACGGCGCGCTCTCAATGATTTGTTACGTCACTCGTGCAACATTAGATCGTATAGACGACTAATTATTGACATGTTTTCAAAGTTCCGACGTATTGAAAAATTGCTCGGATTACACCGGATCGTTTTTCTTATAAAAAGCGTTAAAGCATACAAACCGGTTGGAGTGCGTTCTCACAAGGCTACCTGCGGGCCGCGCCGCTTCATAACTGGCTACTTTATGCTATTGTGATCTAGGCTAGGAGCTGTCACTGGCTAGCCTCACAAAAACCATCGCATTGTCTCTACGACTTGTTACCGTATACAGACGTGTATTTTATCACTTCGCGCGTCGCCTCAGATATTTCCGAGAAAAAAGTAAAACGTCTGTAGGTTTTTCATTCTGTTTTTTCACTTCCATAGAAAGTCACATGTTGTTGCTAGGTAAATAATGCTAAGCCGAGATCGCTTTTATAACTATGTGTTGTGCGTTTGTTTAGGTGGGCAGAAAGCGCCTCGGATTATGTTGTACGTCTCATATTATTCGTTGTCGCGTTAGAATGCTCCCATGTTTATGGAGGGTTTAATGACGTTATCTGGGTAAAGATAGGATCGTCACGTCAAAACTGACTTCGATGTAGGTACTTAAGTAGTGTTTCACGGCGAATTCGATTAATGAGTACAAAAAGGATGCTGTTTAAGAATTCCTGTTGTGTACACAGTTTTCGAAAGAGTTTCGCAGGCGAATTATTCATAATGAGTATCAGAGGGTAAAATTATACCAAAGAACTTTATGACTTATTGCTATATTATTAGGACACGTTGCTGCCTGCGGATTGTCGCGCCCGTGTTCGGAATTTTTCCCTATAACGTATCGTTTTTAAATTTATAAAAATACCGTATTTGTTGCTCGAGGGTTGTGGGTATCGATTGAGTTTATGATGGATATTTTTTATTATTTTATGTTAATGCACTAAATACGTAGTTACACGGTTATGATTGAACGTGCCTCGTTAAGTATGCACATGTTCCTGTACGCGCACCGACACCGCTCATTTTTATACATACATCAATGTTAAACAATATCACTTATGAAGTATTATGCGAATATTTCCATACGATCATTTAACTGATAGATATGCCCAGCAATATAAGTGGTATTCGGGAAGTTTAACAATTATGGAAATTTAATAAAACCATTAAACATGAAAAATATCTTGAGCATTAGTTACATTTCTAACCGCACAGTTGACTTTATCTAGCGATGCTACGGTAGTATTTAATACATGCAGCAAGTAATTAAATCATGAATAATAAATAATGATGTTGAGAGTAAACGTAGCACCACAGCCTTGTTTGTATGAAAGCTAAACTAACATGCACGCATTATGCGCCAACTAACTGAGGAAGGAGCTTCTATCTGAGCGTTTGTTCCCATGAGATAGTGCCGACTGCAGACTGCCGCCCGAGTTGCCGCCGTCTAGCGAAATATACATAAATATTTTTACACTTTATATACCAATTATACTAAGATATTTGAAAAAAGTAAAGTAGCAAAATTTAGTAATTATACCACAAGTGATATTTTTCATCTGGGAATATACGTTCGTTTGTCTATTGTAGTTAGGTCGTATACTTGAAAAATTTTCTTTTTCCTTAAAATATGTTCAAGCACATAATTTTCAATAAAATAAAAAAAAAAGACGAAAAAGAAAGCATATCAGATGTAAATTAAAATTGTTAGCACGGGTAGTGGCGGCGTTTGTTGTCGTGTCATAACTTGGCGCGGTGAGGTACACGCCGGTAACATTACGCGACAAGCAACCAGACACCGCGTTGCGTGTTGCGTGCGACTGTGTCGGCCGGGCCCAGCGCGTCGCTCGTCGCCCGTCGCCCGTCGCATACTCTGTACAATGGACTAAGGAAAACATTAACAAAATACTGGCCACTAAAATTAATTAGACTTATTTTTTAATCGGTTACAGAGGAAAAAAACAATGTTCCATTTTTAAACTTTAAACGTGGAATTTATTTATGAAAATGTAATAATTTGCTAAATGATTTTTTTTATCAATTGGTGTGATTCATAATGTGATTAACATGTTATCAGAAATGTAATTAAATTTCATATTTATTAACAGTAAAAGAAACATCTTGTCATAATTCATTGCCATTGTTTACAAAACGTGATTTCCTGTCAGTAATTTCGGTGGACATAAGTGATGTATAGAAAGCTTAATGACAGTTCCTAGATTTGTAATCTACATGTTAATCATTTCCGTCTTAAGTCTACCAAGTTTAATATACATATTTATTACACTTTATAAAGTTATGGTACAACCCAAACGATATTTTAAAAACCTTCAATTATAAATTTGTTCCAGGGTTATGCAGCTTTTGCGTAGGGCCGCGTTAGGATTATTAAAGTGCATAAAGTGGATACATATAATTTATATTATTAATGTCGCGGCCAACACACGAGAGCTTGTATGATTTATTTCATTTGCAAACATCAATCGTCAAATTACTAATTGATTTTCATTTCGTACCGTCAACCAATTTATTTGCAAAAAAAACTGTATGATAAATTACTTAATTTTCAGTAATAATATGTGACTGGTTTAGAAGCTATAATTTTCCACTTAGTTATTGATATCTAATTACTTTAACTAATCATAAACATAACGCAGCATAACCTTCTAAATCGTATCGTTCTGCCCCCGTTCCTAAATCCACCATGCGGCGGAATGCCGAAGAACAAGTTTTCTATCCGTCCTTGTCGTTTCTACGGTGGGACTATGTCTGTCCTCGTCAGCTGCTTGTCATTTTCTATAAGTTTTTCTAACATTCTCCGCGCGCGCCGCCCCCTCTATTTCGGCCAAGCGCCTGGCTCCACCGATAACTTTTGTTTGTTCAACAGTTATGAACTTATGACTATTGTTCGACACATCGACCCTTGTTATGCTTACTGCGAGTGTTTGCTTTCATAATGAAGCTGTGTTACCTCATTTCTCTTATGTTTATGTTAAGCAACAATTTATATGAATTATGGGCGGATATTATTCCTGTCGTAAAACTTGGCAGTAAAGTTTTTTAAAAATTAAGAAAACGTGATATTCCTCTGTGAGTGTTTAGTTATGTTCACAGAAAAGGTAAAGGCGTTAAATTATAGTGAGCGGGCCTGACAATGGCGTATAAAATAAAATACTACGATATTGGAAACATTCGTTGTCCGCGGCTAAAATCTTAATCTAAGCACGGCTCCTACACTGGCTGCTTAATGCTAACGAGTTACAAATTAAAAGAGACCGAGACGTGTGCCAAAGGTAACTTTATGGGCTTCGCATGTCTTATATCAATAAATTATTAACTGCGCTTCTTGTTTGATTTTACATTCATACTTACAGAGGCCCTTTTAAAAATAAACCTTCATTCGTTTGTTGAAGGTACATTGTTGCTTACCGTTCTAATAATATACGACGATGAAATTTAATCCTTAATACTCAGACTTAATGCGTAATTTGTATTAACATACGTGAACATTAACTCGTACAAATAGTAACAAGTGACTAGGTATTTGAGCGTAAGCGAGGAGAGGCGAGAATCTTTACTTTTAATTAATACACTGAATCTAGGCATTGGGTATTCGCTATTTTCAATTAGTCCTCGATACCGGTAGCGTGTTTTGAGTTAGGTGATTTAATGGGATCCTGTATTTCCCATACTATTAATATTGCTCTATAAATATCTCGCAGCCAAGGTCAGTTTACGGCATACTCATTTCATATCGGTGCGGGAACAATCATAGATCGTAATCGAGCGATTGCACCGCGCCACGGCGCGTACACAGCGAAATTCAATACGTTCACACCAACTACACATAATTAGATGAAAACGTCGATAAAGGATCCGCTTTGCGCTCTGCACTGCGTCTGACGAACTTTCCATTGGCCATATGAAAAGTTTATAATTAGATCCTCCGTGGCGAATGCCGGCTGTATAATATTAAACCCACCGAGTCACGAGTCCGGATGATTTTATTCTCACGACTTTTCTCACCACTGATGCCAAACAAAACTGTTACGTGCCTATTCAACTATCGAATCTTTGTCGAATCCCTTTTTTCGATAGATTTTATTATCTCCGTTTGGTAAAAGTAGAAATCGCCGCGTTGTGTACTGTGTAATAGTTTTTCAATTTCCGTCGCAGCCCTAAAGGTTATTCACTGAAGTGACAGTTTTATTCAACGACGCTCAACGCCCGTGGCCGGTCTAATATTGTTGGATTTATTTATAACATAAAATAAAGTGTATAATTAATGTGACAGTCGGAGATGTGCGAGTATACTTAAACTTATATTGATTAATTGATGATAATCGTATGTACATATTTAGTTGTATTGTAAATTCAACTCCAAATATATGAGGTTGATGAACTTATGAACAAGTGGGAAGAAAAGCAATAAACATTTTTATAGTCCAACTAGTCAGTTACTACGACACAGGCCCCGGCGATATTCTTTTATTGTATAAGATTTATATATTATCGATTAGAATATGTCAATTTACCTTACTTACCAATTATTCAAAGTAAGCACGCTTTGAATCCATGATTTAAAAAATAGCAATTAGTGAATTCAATTTTCGCACAAAAAATCTAGGTTTTAAGTAATAATATTTCACTATCTTTATTTAGTAATAGCATAGTACAAGTAATCATCAATCAATCAAGTACAAGGTATCACGTTAAAAAGTAAGTTACGATAAACAATAACCAATGAAACGCATGCGTGTTATAAAGTTTCTCCTCAGTCTCGATATCACAAAGCGATTTAAACAACAAATCATATCGTAATTACCGTGTAATCAAAAGTAAGGCGTTGCCTAACTGGGTTGGAGCAGTAGTTAATGTCGGTTTACCGCGGTAAAGTCGCAGATTCACAGTAGGTACACTGGCTTCCGGCGTACGGCGGAGCTTTCGCAGACCTCCTAGTGAATTACCTTTTATGCGTGCCCGTAAACTTCATACCACATTATTTTATGGCTAACATTATCGCTATTGTTAGCGTTAATAGTGCCTATAGTTAAATACATCCATATATTACGCGAGACAGGTCGCATGTAAACAGTTTTGTAATTAAAATTAACGGATGTACCATTTTTACTACGCGCATATAAATGTGGCGATGGAAAGATAGTGTTAGTGCTCTGATTCTAATCATTTCGGATATATTCATTTAGTCCAATGAATAAATATTGTAATAGCAAATATCCTGTAAAAAGAAAAATAAAGTATACACGTATATATCTAACTCAATCGTTAAAATTAAAAAAGGCAGATAAGTCACGCTGGAATGAGATTTTTAATTGGAATAAACGGTTTTTAGGGTATTTATTAGTTCGTCAATAGGTTAGCTATTTCCTTCATCTGCCGGCAGGTAATATTTCTAGTGGCGTGGCAGCGGGGGGCTTCTGGGCCAACCTCAAACCGGAGACGGGAACACCGATGCCTCTATGATTAATTGGAAAGGATTATTATTACATTTTGTCCTTAATATTTTATATTACACGTTTTGCCTGCAATAAAACGCCTTCTGTTCGAGTAAAGACAAACGTTTATCTATCAGCTTGCAGTTGCTCAGTTACCGGTAATTATTCCAGCAAATAGCTCGTAGTTCGTACCAATGGAGTCCAACGCGAGTATATTATGTGGGTTTACACAAGTGCAGTCGCATAAATAAGTACGTTTTATTATTGTTAATAAAATTCTATATCGAGCTCCTGACGCCCCATCTTTTTATAGAGCATCTGCGTAAATTATGTGAAGGCAGATCTTACCTGTGCCCTCGCCGGAGAATCGATTAGGTGCGTTTCGAACATATTTTTGGTCCAAGTTCCAATGACTCCCTCCAATTTTGTCGCTTGATTGCTTTTTGATGTGGCGATAAATGTGACTTATGTGGTTTCGGGTTAACGGTGAACACATTTGTGTAATGACGGGTTTTGTGCAGTTTAGGCGTGGACCGTTTAATGTGTGAACGTTATTATTATGTTTTTGAGAGCGATGCGCGCAGATGTTAAAGTGTTTCCAATTTATCCGACATAAAGTCTCTCTTGTTTTCCCTATTTATTAAAATGTGCAACAAGCTCGTTTACACGAGCGTTATGAATTAATTAATTTCTTTAATGTTGCAGGTATGATGCTAGCGCGGCAGCGTCGACACTCGCGCCGCGCCGCCTCGTAGCGATAGTGCGTGCGTGTGGGTGAGCTAATACTTAGCGAATACCTTTAGCCTTTGTGGCAAGATGTGCGCTTACGTACGTTTTACACTTAAGATAATCACAGAACGTTTATCAAATAAAAAGTATTTTAATTTACCGAGGGGCAAGAGCCTCATTCCTGCATGCCAGCATGCTCTCAGATAGATCGTCTACAAGCTAGATCGCCGTCGGCAAAGCATTCAGCTACTAGTCAATCTTGGGCAGGCATGTGGCGGCCATCTTGGCTCCGCGGACGAACAAACGGACGGACGAGAAGACGCTCCGACTATAATTGCGACGCTATTCGCCGTGAGCACTTTTTATAAAATAGTAAAATACTGCGAATGGCGTTTGATACGGTCGCGTCGTTTGTCCTTAATGTTTGCCTGTACAAAGTATACAGAATCCGATTGTTTTTATGATGTTTAAAAAGCGGTGTCCACTTCTCGGTTTCGTTTGATTTGCAGTGGTAATAAAAAACATAAAACTTAGCTTCGCTTTTAATAGTTTAAGACGGTGCGTGGGACTTCTAAATTGGAACTAAGATAGGTTACTGAACTACATTTTTTACTACAGTGATATGGACGTGCCTACATTATAATTAAACCAATATCAATCATTACAAACACTTTGTTCTTAGTAACCAAATTTGAAAAAAAAACCAATGTCGCACAACATACAATGCTTTTTATTATTATTCAATTTGCTAGTACCTCTAAATATTCAAACGAACTAATGTTTAATGTTCGTAATACACTAATCAAATGTAATAACCTAAATATTAATATGTATACTCAAGAATAAAAGTGCATAATATTAGCGCTAGAAAATGATAGATTTGATCATAGATATGTTAGGCACGTAGCCGCCATAAATGGTTTGTAATTGAAGGTGCATGTGAGGAAGTTTTTGCAGCCGTGATTACTGTCGCTACGATCTGACACCAGTTTTTGCTATTTCCGAAGATATATTGGTGGACTTAGACGAGAATTATACGCTGCGTAAAGCCTCGCCTTATACCGATCTCCATGGTGTAAACACACTGATAACTATCTTATGCAGTATAAATAGGAACACACGTCGCGTTACAACATGTTGCAAATTATGTCGTTTTAGGATGTCGGCCCTAAACGGTAAAACAGGACTATTAATGGCCAATGGCACGATGATGATTGTCTCTGAGAAACTGTTTTAGTTATGCATTCGATGTTTCCCACCGTTTTAAATTAGCACGCGTTTGTTTAATTGACGGCAATAAGTTTATGTTGAAAAGAGAGATAAAACTATATATTTTTTTAATAATCTTAAGTGTCCTTTCAATATATATTTTGTTCTCTCAACTGTACACTCGAATATAGAGGAGGCCCGTCCCCTGTAGTGGGACGTATGTATATAGGCCGATACAGAAGCGTATTTTATATCAAAAGAAATTAAAAAATGTTAATAATTTGACTTATTTTTGCATCAACTATATTGAATATAACTTAGGATTATAGCATAAAATAATTGTTGAGCAAGTTCTACTTGCATTTATTTGGATTTTGATTAATGTGTTCATTGATGTAAAATGCCGTGTTTATTTTAACCTGATGTTTATGTTGTTAACCAATCTGTCGGTCCCTAGCAGGACAATTAGTGAATAATGTTGAAAACATTTCGTTGCTGGGAATTAATCGTTGGTTCTGATTAATGAATCTATTGAAATGCCAAAACTAACCTATACGAAGCTTTTCATAGTTAAAATGGTTGCCTAGATATGTATATTTATTTACATTACTTATTATTTAGGATGGTCAAATTAATAATAAAAAAAGAAACGACAAAATATAAGAAAGATAAGTAACAATTTGAAACTGCAAAAACGGAGACACCCAACGTGACTCTACATTAAGAGTAAGCTCATAATCGATCACTTGACATTCATCCTAGCAAATTCTGCTTCACAATCCCAATAAATACATTTATTAAACGGAACAACTCATAAAAAGGAGTGTATATTTGTTAGCTGTACAATAAACGTTGACCAATTAATGTTCCTAACCAATTCCAATCGACTTTGCCAAACAAGGTTCTAACGTAACTTTCGAGATTTCCTGAACCGGACTGGTCTACTTTTACCAATAACTTACGTTAAATTAAGAACACAAATACATTTATCATGTACCTTTCGGAACAATGAAGCACATAATTTATGTGCTTAGCTTTTCTAGCCCACACGAGCCCGGAGTTCGATGTGTGTGCACGACATAGATTTTAAATCTTTATACGTCAGATTGTGGGTAGACGTACATGTCAAACTGGCTGTACTAGCACCATGAGTTACTGGAGGCATAAATAGATAAAACATAATGATATTAATGAATTTTAGTGGGGGCATTAATGTTGACTGCCTTATTGGTGATATATTTCAGACTCCATTTCCTACATTTGTGTAGCTAAGTGGCATGTGAACGTGGCAGATCTCATTCCATGTATAATAATCTACGAGAAAAGATAATTTCTCGTGTAACTTGTCGCCGTTCGAAGGTTAATCCGTATTAATCGATCGAAAGTGACATGGGACATATTTTTAATAGCAGAAAAAGGAAGAAAGTTGTTTTATGTAGATCACTTAACATGATTTCGTTTGTCGCTCAAGCCGGTCATTTTGTTTTATGTTATTGTATGAATGTCTCAATGCGTGTGGTGGCGGGGCGTGTGCACGGAAGTCATGAGCCAGTTCAAGCGGCGTGTAAACAGCAACGCGTCAGCTCCGTGAGAATAACTAGATAAATGGCCACAATTCATATGGGAGGTCCATTATTTGATTAATTATGATACTTAAGATAATCATATGTATCTTAGTTATTAATGAGTCAATAAACGATTTTATAATATGGAATCGTTCAATTAAAGTTCCTAATTAATTATTTTCTATATAACTGGAAGCTTAATAGGTGTGTAAATCTACGTTGTTGTATTCTTATTAGACTCGTGAGACCTGTTTTAAAAACTAACCTTAGTATTCCATTGGAGTGATGTATAAATTGCGCGATCTATTATAATGGTGTACATCGCTGCGATATCAAGTTCATAACAAATAAATTTATGGTTTGCCGCGGAACGTCCGTCGGTGTAAAATATATCTATTTGTTTTATTGACGCCGACGCGCAGGGAACACGAAAATACAAAAGGGTTATTGTTTTTGAAAAATAAAAAGCTCAGAATTATTTGCTAATGAGTCAGCGCAGTTTATTTTAGACGTCTCGAGAGAAATATTTGACGGAGTAACCTGAAACTGTTTTGTATATTTTACGCGGGGCTCGCGGGCGATAATTTCGATACGAGCCCGGTCGTCTGGCAGGGCTAACGTGGCATTTATGATTTATAATCCGGCCCCCGACGGGTCCCCTCTTCTGAGAGACAGCGGACTTAAAAATAATTTTGATTTTAAATTGGAAGCAACTTATTAAACTTGCGTTTTATGTGATGGGACATTGTAAATGATTGGCGGTTTGAATGCGTCGCCGATCATTATAACGTGGCAATAAACTAGAATTCTTTACAATTAACTTTAGAACAAAATGTTTGAGTGCCTAGTGCAAGGGCGTACATGTTTTAAACTAATAGTGGTTAGGAGAATACTCGTAAACATGGCCAGCTAATTGCGGCCGAGGCGACATGTTGCTTAATGGTGGATATTATTTCGGTGTAGTATAAGTTAAAAATCGTTCCTTCGTATAGTGGATAATTCAGTAGTGATCATAGGTATGGTATACCTGCGAGCAAAATTGTCACAAAATTAGTGACTGTCTAGACTGGGATACAGCTCTTGTACTGTTAACGTGGAGAACTTCAGGCCGCATTTAGCACTAGATCTTTACAGGTCCTCACCAGGTTTTTGACGGCTATGGTGCCTAAGTCTTCGCTGATGATGTTAGGCAGCTCGATAGACCCGCTGTTATGCGGAGAGCGCACTCTTCTCATCTAATTACGACAGTCACGCTTCAACTAAGAAAAGTCTTTTGTGCTTTTTTCTCGGCCGTTGAGAAATGTAACAAAACGGGTTGAAGTTTTTTTTGTAAGAATGACTTTTAGTGTCACGGCTTCGACCGGTGACGGTTTAATGAGAAAGCTTTGTGATCGCTGAGCCACTCGACTCTGTGTCGAATTGTCGCTCTGATGTTCAACGTTTTATTTTACAAGGATTGCGACTGCTTCAATGTTAATAATTCTCACAAAAAATGACATATGTTCCAGTATTCATTTTATGTTTCCAAGTAACGGTATGTTGCTTTTATTTCCGTTAGAATGTTACGTGTGAGCCTTAAGTGCGGGGGTTAATATTTAGAACGCAGTGACGAAATAAAAACCTAAATTAAGCGTAAGCGTCTGGTATTGTGCTGAAGTTAATTTCATTTCAACGTATATAACGCGGAATCGAACGTTATTTATTTAAAAGTAGTATAAAGTGGAGCGTAAATCTTATACCAATATGCCAATTTCTGTGCATTATACATTTTGGCTATTTATAGAAGTAATCAAAATTCGAACAAGTTTTTACTTTAACATCTCCTATAATATGATTTTTGACGCGGAACCCTGCACTAACGAGTTTTGTTGTCAACAATTTAATAGGCGACACAGCAAGTTTCTACTAATAATAATAAATTTCAATGAGGCGCCTTGTTAAGCGCAGTGCGTGGAATTATCATAATACGTTGTGCAATGTTACAAAAGTTCAAATAAATTTTATAGCAGTGGTGGTTTATACGGAGTGTCGCCAGAGCGGCGTGCTGGTGACAGGCGTCGATGCCCACTGCGTCGCCCGTGACAAATCCATCTAACAATAGACTCCCTTTCTCCGCCCTCTTGTTACGGATATCTTGAATGATATCCGTCATAAATCGAGCTCTCAACGATTAATAAAAGTGCCCGATGTGTATCACCAATCCAGATACCTCCTGAATAGATATTTATCTAGATACTATTTATCGTTGCTTATATCGATTTAACGTCTCGGAGCCTTAGACTATTTCCAAGGTCCGTTAAAAGTTTCAGCTTAACTCGTATCCATCAAAGGAAATTCTATGAAATTGGCCATTGTGTCGGCCGAGCTCATAACTCGAACTAGCTTAGAAGGATCGCTCTTTAACCCTGAGCTCGGTTCGTGATGTCGCCTCGACCCCGGGCAAATCTATTTTACCCATCATAATCGCTGCTTTCAATTTACGGTGGCTATTCTATCGTTTGATGTATGGCGCTGTTCGATTGTTGATGTTGCTTGTTGCATGAAATTGTTTAACCTATTGCCGTGTGTAACGGTATTCCTATTTTATACTGAGTTAGGAAACTTGTTCGCTCGTTAGGGAATTGTCTGCTGGTGTGCTTTTGTATTCGTTTTTACCAATCTAATTGTATTAATGTGCGATCGCGGCGCTGAACTGCGCTCCCGGTCTCGGCACGACACAAACAATAAATAAATAAACCGTGTAAGTACATGGTAACTATACTCGTATAGAAATTACATTAAATAAACTCAGAAGCATTCCGATACACACGGGAAGTATGGAAACCTTATCAATAAGGCGACGGGGAGTCCGATCATATCGCTCTCTGGGCGCAGGAATATCTACACAGAGTTATGAACGCATACATGCACACACTATTTAAATATTTTATTTTTATGACTTATTTATTTGTGTTATAAATAACGTCTATTTACTGACATTTTTGACGCTTTTTGTTCTTTTATGTGGATGCCGGGACTGAGTTTTGGGAGGTCGTCAAAAAAAGAAAAAAGAAAATCATTTTTTGGTATTTGTAGTTTCGTGATCACATGTGGCTACCTGGTATTTTTTGTATGTTTTTTTCGTAATTACATTTATTAGGAACCATTTATACTCATCATTCGGTCAATATTGCCTTACTTAACAAAGATTATGCTATCAACTCCCTTTTGCCGTTTCGTTCAAAAAAATGTCAAATTTATGAAGCCCTTTGGTAGCTTTATGGTTCTGTGGCTTACTGAATCGTGAACTAAGATGGCGTCCGGGAAATTGTTATTGGCAATGGTTGAATCGAACGTTGCCGAGTAGGTACTGGTGGCGCGGTCGGCGTTGTGTTGTGATTCATCAATTTTTGTTCGTTCGCCACCTTCCCGCAGATTTAGCGGCAGATAGCGTACCTACTTGTGATTTGTAGTCTGGCGATGCGTGTTGGTATTGTCTATTTGTGTGTCAGTTACGTGATTACATCTCATTAATTTCAAATCGTAATTTATGTGAGGTTAGAAATGAAAAATTACCGATTAGAATGCGTTTTGTCTGTGTAAACACACCTTGCTTCGTATTAAACAGGTCTTGGTTTTTACCGCTTATTAATTATAATATGTCTGTATTAAAATAAATCTTAAATCTTGTAGTCGTATAATGTTAAACGCATTTCGAAGTAGTACTTGCCGTCTCATCATAGTATTACGGTCATTTCGTTGTAAGCACATAAAGTTTGTAATTACAAATATTCAATTTAATCTAAATTAAAATGAATTTAACTCTATGGTCACAATAAGCAATGAACATTATAACATATATAACATTGTTTTGAAACAATCAAGTTTAATTAAGCCTGCTCTCTTTTCCTGAAATATATTTTTCATAGAAGGAATGTTTTAATCGTAACTTTGCTACCTCATATGAGGATTTGTAGTGAACCTTATTATGAAATAACAACACTTGTCAGACATTAATTCCTTTAAAAAATCACAGAATTTAATAATTTACTTAATAAAATGCAAGCACACGGATATGCACAAGTTAATAAATTAAAAGTGCAACTTATCCTGCGGTCCATTAACCTTTGATTGCACCGCGAGGCACGTTGCTAATGTAATTATTATCAGCATTTATGATAAAAGCATTAAAAACAAATCCGCGGTTGCTAGGTGGCCGGGCAAGGTTCACACGCGGCTCGCTATCACGACCGGCTATTTACTACCAATGTACCGACACACTTCTGTCCATCTCTGCGGATAATAAACGCACCCATTATTATGGCGTTTAAATTGTTCTCCGTGAACTATACTAGCGATACTATCGCGATATCGCTGTATACTCAACCTGTGTTCGCTTTGAGTTAGAATTATAATATTGAATTTGTTTTTATTTTATTAAAGTTGTTATTGTAGTCCTAGTTATGAATGTAAGGTTCGTGTGCATAAGTTTAGCTGTAATAAACATTGAATTGTTTTTTAGCTTTTAGACAAAAATATTTCAATTGTCTCGTAGTTTTAATAATAAGAAGTCTGAATATGCAAAGGTGCTACTTTCTGGAGCATTAATTTTGACGATCACATCCTTTAAGAAACCTTTATTTTAGGTACCTATAATCATATTAACAAATACTATTAATCAAATTTCGTCAAGTCCACAAATAAATTGCTTACATTAATGTTAACATTTTTGAAATGAAATATTACTAAATAATAATGTCACGGAGTATAATATTATTCATTAAGCACTCCAAATTGGACTTATTTTGCTACAGTGACGAAATCTATTCATTAATTCAGCTCGCCTATTCGTAATACCTAGTGTTATGAATTATTTCGTAAATAAAATTTGTAGGCACGGATAATAAATACTGGTTGAAATGTCCGTGATGCCTGAAGGCAGGTCCTAATGCGAGCTGGCCGCCGACCACACCTCACGGCTTCGTGGAGGAATTAATCACGCTTTATTAGTAAAGCTTCCTTATACGAAACGACTCTAAAACGTATTATGTCTCTATTCCAATGCAGCTCGGCATATGATGCCTATTTAAAACACACGCCCTTTTACATCAAAATGTTTCAAAGTACCGTAAATACCTTCCTATGACTTGCAAAACGTATAATTATAAATTCCACGTTTTAAAGCATAAATTATACCTGTTTATATATTAAAATAATTTGATAGTTTTTTTAATGAAGAAAATCAAACGTACTTAAAGCGCTCCAAATGAGTCATAGAGATAGTCGTTGTTAAGCAATTTGAATTCGAAATCACCTGTCGCAACATATAAACAGAGATTATGTGGAATAACTGCGCGAAACTCAAATGTGTAATAAAATATTTTATAAACGACGCGGACTCGTGAGTGTTACTAGAATTAAAACAGCAACAGATTATCCCATAAAGTTACACCAGCCCGTAGTTATTCTGTGTTTATGCATAAAACTTTTTAGACGCGAGCTGCACGTCCGTACGTGTGAATAAATGCAGGTTATACGCTTTTTAACTTTTTCAGTACGCGTTATTATGAAGTAGATGATGATTATAAATATAAAACTGCTGACCGCAGGCCTTGTTGTGGGTTTTTTATTCATTTTGCGCCGCGACAGCGCCGTTGCGTGTGCTGCATATATTGAGAACATTGAAATATGTCATAAATTCCACAACGGCGCTTAAAAACACGATTTAATGTTATAATAATGCAGAGATTAAAATGAGTAATAACATTTTTAATTGATTCGTAGAAAGCGTTATCGCGTCACACTGTTAAAATGTAATCACAGATAACGGCTAGGAAGTTATAAAGAGAGTAACAATATTTTTAGTTGTATTATGCGAGTGTTCGGTGGACTTTTGTCACTAGAATGGACGAGTAACATCCGCTGCCATCTAGATTGTAAACACAAACGTTATTTGACCCGATTAGAAAGTCTGTTATCTGTGATCGAGATGAAGATATCGTGCAACTTTTAACTTTTTCTGTAGTACTCAATTACCGCCGTCACGAGGGCCCCATGCAATGAAATAAAAATAGTTTTGACTTTTATAGACCAACTCCGACGTTGCTAATGCCGGTTAAATATTTTAATGCAACCATTATTTTTATAATTAATGTTTACACGATTAATTGCTTTATAAAACCCACAATAAAACCACGAGCTGTTTTATATACGAGGTATTAAAACTATGCGGCACAGATTATTCTATTTCAATATTTTATTTTGGAAGAACAAAAGTTTCGGGGGTAAAGAGCTTTTTTAAGTATTACTTCTTATATTTTTATCTTTATATCTAATAATATTTAGTTTCAATTTTGGTAGTATTTATTTGAGTTTTCTTTTCTTTTTTTTATTTCTTTCTTTTTTCATGTCTTTTGTAAATGATATGGCCACCTATAATTGGCGCACAAATCGGCTTTCAACCTTAATATTTTACTCTATATATGAACTAATATGTAACGCTGGTGGTGCACCAAATAAAATAAATAATAAAATTACAATGTTTAGCATTAAAATTTCGTGTTTTTGTATGTAGATATATACATACAAAAACTCACGCCTTTTTCCCAGGAGGGGTAGGCAGAGGTTCTGGTAGCAACCAGTACACCTCCGTTTCGCCTTGTGTGTTCCATCCCACGATGTGATGAGAGAGCGAGCCTATCGCTATATCGAGCCCAAATTCCTAACTATGGATTGATAATGAATTGAGAAACCCACTATCATTTAGCCCTACCCGGACTCGAACCCAAAACCTCAGCTTTATAATCATACATGTAGTACAACTCCGATACCGAGGTTGTTGATGGTCAATTTGATTATGAAAATTGAATATATTACTCTCCTAGTGTTAAAAAGTTATAAGTTATCATAAATTCTGATTTCTAATACCTGGGAAAAAGGCGTGAGTTTACGTATGTAATACCTAAATATGAATGCAATAATATTACTCGTGGAGTGATTATAAACCTAAATGATTTTCCACTGCGTCTAAATTAAATTATAAATCGAAAGAAAATTAACTTGATAGCGAAAATAAATTTACTCTTATTTAACGTTAGAAAAGGCATAACTTATAATTGCTTAGTGTAATATTGATACTTAAAATATTAGATACACTGGACGTGGTATCGTATTCTATGCTGTACGTGACTTTAAGCTTAGAAATATAATGTTAAACAGCGTGTGAACAAAATACAAATGTTCGGATTTCACCTGACATATTGTTTTTATGCAACAACACCATAAACAATGTCTTTTATACAAGTATTTTTACGCAAGATGCAAACTATCTCTAAGCAAAGGTTATCTGCGTAGCATTATTGAACAAGCAAAGTTCTTTGCATCCTATTGCGAAAACTTATTTTTTCTATTTGTCGCTGTACAAAGTTAGTTGAGGTAAATAGGACTTATACGCTTATTTTTCGGTCATAAGTTTGTCATTGTCTTAATATCATTTTTTTTATTTGTAAGAAGTAGAACAATTGTCATGCATCAGTCATCATGATGCATCATAATGTCAGGTTATCGTCTGCTTAACGTCAGTCCTTCTAAGAAATTACTAAATCCGGGCAATAAGGTTTTCCAAGTTCAATAACCCGCACTAGATATTACGCGCAGTCTTGTAATGCCTATAGACTTCGACTTAACTCTAGCTACATACAAAAAACTTAAATAATTCATAGTGTACCCCTAAATTCTTAGGGTACACCTAAATTTTAAAATTCGAATTTGAAGCAAAAATAATATAAAAAATACCCGGTTTTGTAGGTCTTAAAAGAGAGAAATCCCGTTATTTTCAAGTATTCCGTTGGATACATTCAAAATGCATACATTTCGCTTCACGATATTACTTGGGATGAAGCGACAAGCTCCACCGCGGTAATCAACTATGTCTGCCTTGATTTGTGGCGTTATCCCGCCGTCTCGGCAGATACCAATTTATAGTGGCAAATAAAACAGGTACTGTTACGGCCGTTGTCACAATTATTTTGTACATTAACTCTATTACCTATTAAGTAATCAACGACCGGCGAGATAAAAAGATACAGTTCAGTTTATGACACGTGACATCATTTATTTAAATCAGACTATTGGCAGTGAGAATCGATATTATTTATTATTCGAAGCTTCAATTTACTATTTCGAAATATACTTCACTCTACGAGTATCTAAGCTGTCTTACATTAAAGAGTAATTTTCGCGAAAAACATGTGCGTCAATATACATAAAAGTAATATTAAAAACGATTACACTGATACACTTGCTTTTATTTTATATCCCTATTATTTGATATCGTATAAAAAAGCTTTCCCCCTCAATTTTCACGAGCTACATTAACGTAAAATTAATGGTAACAAATTCATAACAGTTTTGATATCCAGTACGAACGTATGATATGTAAAGTTTACTCGTTGCGTCCATATTTCCGTCCACTTCAAAGTCAACAAATAACGAACGGTCAGAGATGATATCTAGCAAGATTCCGGGTACTGTGTGCGAGTCTGAATGCCTAACGGGCGCGTCCGACTCAGTCAAGACGTACTCGCATAGTTGTACACGCCGCGCCGTGACGGCCCAGTCGCGTCTGTCCTGTCACTCAATCTTTCAGCCGATTATAAGCAAACCCAACAAATAAGTAGTACATGCGACACTGAACAAATTTTACTGCCTTCATGTACCTCGTTCCCGCGGACACGCTCTTCGTACTTTATAGATTGTCCGACAAACTTGCCCGCACAATGGAAGCATGCGCACTTTGTGGCGATTTCAATTTATGCAACATATTTAGATGGGATCTTGGGACTTGATGAGCTCTATTCAATTATGTAATGGTTTGTGACATTGTTAATAAAAAGAATTGAAGTTTGGCGAAAGTTCGAAGAAATTGTTGTAGTTAGTTACTTAACGGAGTAATGGAAATTAATTGATTGCTATTTATTTTTAATCTGATTAGTAACTAAGTCCGGATTTAAAAATTATATTATGAGTTTTGTGTGCAATAGTTACTTACTTATATATGCTCATTTATTTCATTATTCTATTATATGCGCATATAGACACACAGTAATACCTAAAGAATCTTACGCATTAACTTCATTATCGTAGTAATTGCTTCCCTAAGCATCAAAAGCCATAGACGACGATCTAAAATATAGACGATTGTGAATTCCTTCTCCCAATAAAGTAAAAGGTGTGTCGTAAATCGGTGATGGTGCGGCGGACGGATGGGTGGCGGGCGGCGCGATCGGACGACACCTAGAGTGGGCGCATCCACCGTTAGACGTCCGAGCACACGCACCCGTCGCGCCCCCTGCCGCCTGCAGCATGCAGCCAGGACCATACCATCATCGATCGAGATTTTAAAACAAAACTCTTTCATAAATATTTTTCCAATTCTAAATTTAAAATTAATAGCTGTCTAGGAAAAATAAATATTATGATTCTTTATTTAAAAACAAAAATATTCTTGAGAAACTTTTAATTCAAATGTTGTGCCTATTCTAATTTATAAAATAAATAACTGGCTAGAAAACAGCAACATCATTGTTTGTTTTGGGTTTCAATAGAGCAACGTAAAATGTTTTTCTTATATCAGGTAAATTAGATTTATTTTCGAAGGTTTAAGAATACTAAAAAGAAAAAGTTATGGCCTGTTAAAATTATTCTGTCCTAGAACCCTAATTATATTTTTTCGCTGATATAAATAACTTGGAGTTGGTCGTCGACCCCAGGGGATATAGACCACATTAGTTATCTATACATTACATTAGTCATTTTTGTAGAAAATATTATGTATATTGTTATGTGAAATTTTTATCTTTTATAATTTTTTTTTGTCAATTATTTTATGGGGTAAAATTATCGGACCATCAAACATTTTTCACTCGCCTAAGAATTCACCTATAGCGGTCCGTTGTTGCTGGTCCTTTGTGAGGTCATAATATAAAAGTATTTAAAGTAACTTGTAACTTTACGACTTTCTCCTTTTAATACCCTTTTGATTTTACGAGCACATAACATTTTACTATGCAAAATGTTTGTATATTATTGTTATAAATACGTTTGTTTATTGCGTTTCAGTTTCAATAAGTTTCTAATTATATTCCTTTGATTTATGTTCGAGTTTTGCGAGTTTATTGCTGTGTAATAAGGTATCTATCTTAAATCGGATTGTCGGTTTACGTCCTACGTAATGTAGTATCTAGCTATCTAGTTTGTAATTTACAGAAGCATGTACTAACATGTAATACTTCAGTAATGTTTAATTAATATTATATGTATTATTTCAAATGTTTCCTTTCGATATTTTAGTAAATTCTCTCTTGGATATTTGAAATATGCCATTACCACTAATAACCAAATGAAGTAAAAATTATTGGGTGTCATTTAATTCACTATCCTTTTTTTATTGTGATGAATGGCGAGACGAGCATGCCATTCGCCTGATGGTAAGTGATACGTCCGCCCATGGACAGTAGAAAAACCATACAATACCATGAATCACAAAGCAATGTTTGGCACTCGACTGCGCTCGTCCTCCTAAGGTATGAGATGTTACGTTTCAGTATGTCAATATTTTTCAGTTAGATTATATTATTCTCTAACTAATACAGTAGAACTTTACGAGCTAAGCTAAAGAACTTCTTAAGAAATAAATAGGATTTAAAATATTCATAGCAAACGCGTGCCGTTTCAGTGAATGTCAACACAGAAATGTAATATAATTTGCAAGTACGCGTGGAGTACACGAAGGCAACTTGTCCTAAAGGCAAAACGTCGTCCTACATAGCAGAGTATCATTTATCTGGTATTGGATTAGCACGCGTGTAACCTTAACTGTGGGTTTGAACGGTACAAATAGTTCGCACCGCGAGGCGAGCATCTATGTCGACCCAGTAAACCGGGTGTCGGGTGCCAACTCCAGCTAGGGTTCACGTGGGTCGCGCAAATAAGTTTGTAATGTAAATTGATACCGTACCAACCGTAATTGAAGCAAAAATCATTACTGATTAAACGCCCATTTTTATGAGTCTGCGCGCGAAGAAGAAATAAAGATAAATACTTCATTGATAGAAAACGACGAGCGTGTAAATGAGATAAATATGCAAAGGATATAATTGGATGGAGGAATCGCGCTGAGGACTCAGGGGTGTTGCTGTAACTATGTGTTTAATACGCTTCTAACCCTTTTTATCTAATGTATATTTTTGTTTAATCGAACACATCGATCGAATAGTAATTGAATTTAATATGTGAAAACATTACAGTATCTGCGGAAAGATATCTGCTAATGCCACTAAACAGTTCTATAGTTACATATTTATGGCTTACATGGTATAATAACACCCGCTTCGATCGTCATGACCTGATAGTATTGTAGCTTTGCTGTATTTTCGATACCAACATCTAGGAAATGTTTAAATGTATTGTATCGGCTCCCAAACAAGGGAAATCTCGGCGACGAGCTGCACCTATCATAGAAAAATAACATGTATGTTCAGGGGCTTAAATACCTGAACCCAATGTATGTGCTTATGAATTATGTATGAAGTATCACTATTAAAATAATTTAAGCTCAGGTTAAGCTAAACTATTTACTATAATGTCGGTAGACGTTGCGTGTAACTCACCAAAGTAAATCCATCCCACACAAAATCCATCCAATAAATATCCAAAAAGCTTGTTCTGCGAGAATTCCCCGTCCATTGTGTTCCTAGCAGATATATCTTGCGTAAGAAGCTTGCGATTCTTGCGAACTCTCGTTTCTACCCACGCTAGAGGTACCACGTCACTATTGATTGATGTAGTATCCATTGCCGCGTCGGTACCAACTTCTATCCAAATCGGTGTTGTTGGAGGGGAATTGGATGGGGGAATAATCAGCACACGATCCGGCGAATGGGCTGTCGCTTCCAGTGACCGGTTACCTAATGTAAAGGTTGACAAATCACTCAATTGTCCCCGGTTGGTGGGTTGTCGACTCTCAACTAGTTGGGTGGCGGGTTGCGTAACTTTGTCCGAGTGACGAGTGCCGGAAGACGGCCAACTATGTGGTGCTTTATTGCGATTGACCACTCGCAACACCTATGTACACGTCCATACACACTTTATGATTTATTGGGGTGATAAGTAGAAACCGCCTATGTTTTAGTACGTTGTATAAATAAGTCATAATTTATATTTATTGCGGGGTATTCAAAAAACACGTCTACACGCCTTTAAAATTTTGTTTTTATAAACTTTGTGAAAAATAATAACATTGCCATAAATAAGCGTCGTACACTCGCAGCGGGGTATTTATTCGCTATATTTGTAGCTTCTGATGCATTTGCATAATAATCAAAAACGCTGTTAGCCCAAAACGTACGAATTTACTTATTGTATATTTTTTAATGATATTGAATTATAAAAACACGTTGAAGAAAAATAATGTGCACAGACACTTTTGTAATTTATGGCCATACGGAATATCATAATATAAATCAATTTTGAAAAAAAAAAACGCACGATGGTGTCAAAATATTTATTCGGCTTTTTATATATGCCTATATGGATATTATTCTAGGTAAATCCTCTTTTAAATTTGTATATTTTCGAGAAAATCACTTTAAAACCACAAGTAATTTAGTATGTAAATACGAGATAAATCGGACAATAAATTATGTTAAAAATACCTCTTATAGATAATTTCAACTACGTCGGAAAAAATGTGTTTGTGTTACGATATATTTGCATATTTTACATGCTTATTTCATATACGCTCGCTAACTAAGCACACAGCGAAATGCTAATGAAGTGTGGTTATCTGAGCCGAAGCTTTTTATTTGTCGGATAAACCGTAATGTGTTTTAAAGATATGTTCACCTTCAAGTTTTGATGTTGTTTCGTGCTTCTTTTTAACTATTTTTTATGTCTTTTAGCGCGCCGTTTCTACGCCCTGACAAAAATGTCAGCCGGTTTAATAAGCTAAAGACACTATATTATTTTCTCATAGTGCAATGAAATAATTATACTCAATTACTATAATGTATGACGTATAAAGTTTTATCATCATGTAATCTTACGCATCTAGTAAACTTTTAGGTTTATGAACATAAGCCTAAAAATGTCATTGTCTTCTGTTTAAAGGAAAAAAAGACGAAAAAATATACATTCATGACCTCGATCGTCAAACAGATACAGCTTCTTAGGTTATATTAAGCTTCGTTTCGGAATGTATCTAGGATCTACAAGACAAATGTTGTCTTATGAGGGGAAAGGTTAAGCACATCGCCGCTGTCGGATCTAACGCAGCGACTTTAATGTAATGAGTCCAATATTTCCATACAATAATACATTGTTGTGTCTGAAGCTAATTGAAATAACCTCTATTTGAGCGTTCTACATGCCCATTGGTTTGTAAGGCTCCTAAAGTTACCTACCTAATTTAGTTCTAGTGACACGAGCAGACACCCAACCTTGTTCGCAACGAGGCGCATTTCTGACTCGACAGCCGACGCTAATTACCTCGTGCTCTGTTCTAAGTAAGAGGGTTGTACTGATATTGGCGGGAATCATGTGAAACACAAAGAAATGGTCGAATGTTTGTGAGATTGGCCAGCGGAGGCTATACACCGCGAAATATTTCTCAAGATACATCGGCACGAGTGCGATGTAGCGATATCATAGGAGCGCGCCAGTTCGAATCGTCTATCGAGTCTATGATCGGCTCCGACGAGGGGTCACGCGCGTTAAACGTAAATCAACATATCTCGCGACGGGAGATCTAGCCGGAGCATGCGCCCGACCAACAAAAACTGAATTTTATAGCGTAACACTACACCTGGGAAAAAAGTAAATAAATTGGACGAGATTGAGTGAGCGGCCCACGGCATCGTCCCTACCTACTTATATAACAATTTCTTAAAGTGCCTGTCCGGGGAATGTGTTTGCCCACTAATATATTGCATCTACTGTACACTTGGCGTGAAGAAAAAGTGCTCATAACATACAGTTTCACCTGCATTTTAGTCATATATAACTAACTATTTTGTCTTTATTATACTCGTAGATGAAAGTAGTTGTGAATGCTTACGGTAATATTCAAAAAATCTGATACTAGAAACTTTGATTTTTTAGATTAATTAGTAACAATATTAGTATTTATCGTTCGTGCAATCAGGCACGTGGTTGTCACCTAAAAACGTCTAGGTTTGTCAGCACTTGGATAGGTACGTCGCCATGCTCTTAAAATGAGAGTAATCCTATTAGTAGCAAGCTTCTTCACCAAATTAAAAAGTCTAGTAAATGCGTCACTACACGTTGGTTTTCTGTCAGTTTTCTGGCCCATTTTAAAATGATAAAACAAATGCAATAATGGAAAGATGAATAAATATAAATAAGTACGTGTGTTAATATATTCGAAGAGCGCTATCATCCAAGAATTCTGGAACTCTTGCTATATATTAGTATAAAGTTATTTGCAACCAATTGATAGTAAAATACGTAACGGGTATGGCTCTAGAGTTAGACATGACAGTGATTGTTAGAAAGTCCGCACACACTACATTCCATAGCGCGCAGAGTATATGTCGATATAGCCGATATGTTCCAGCGACTATTACGCCAGGGTATTAAAATCATAGTGGAAAGTTACAGATTCTAATCAAAGTTTACGACTGTCCGTGCTTATGAACAATGCAGAGGGCGCTAGTTTGCTCAACATAATGGTTTTTGATTTTCTTTACTTAGTTAAAAATATAATGCTTATTAAATGTTCTGAAAGTGTTGGGAAAATAACGGTACTTATTCCAATTAAAAAGTCATTAGAAGTTGTATCTGAAAACATTGAATTGAATTGAATGACTTGATTGTTTTATTTTTATTCTGGGAAAATGCAATGGTTTCAAACCGATAAATGATTGATTAATATTCGTAGGATCAATAATAGTTGTATCAGGATCCATAAACTTATTGTTATTGACTCATTTAGAATTTTTTGTTCCCATTAACTTAACACTTTTTTTCATACCATAATTAAAAGTCACTAAACTAGTAATAAGTTCTTGTATTAATTACTCACCATAGACATTTTATAGTTTCAACTATATTTTAATAACGACAAATTAGTTTTATGACAAGTAATTTTGAACGTAGATTAGACACACAAATGCAATTAAGTTGTAAGCACCTTTTAGATAAATAGGAATGGGAGTTCGTACTTTAATTTGATCAACAAAAACATGTAATGCATACTCGACTCGGCGGACGGCGCGGCGCAGCGGCGGTATGATTCAGCCGTTGGTAAACCTTTTATGTGATGTTCATTAAGGTCGATGTTGCTAAGTGCTAAGCCGCTTTCTCTCACATCGCAATTGTCGTACCACTGGCCGTCAGGGAGTCAGAGCGATCGCGATCCCGAGCGATCAGTATCTTAGCAATCGATTCTTATCACGACAGTTTTACGCGTCGCCGTGCGATCTCACTCCCTTACCAATGAATATACATTTCATTTGCTTTACATCATATCTTTAATTATTCGCCTTTAATAGCATTCCATATCTAAATATGTTTTTGCTACCATCAGAATGTCAATTATGATCGATCGTGTAAGTTTCGGTAGCCGCGGACCACATTGCAAATTATCGTACCGGCCAGTGTATAGTACGAGTCTATAAGGTAGTTACATCTTTTATCGGCGCTCGTAGCTTGTCAACCACTTGTCAAAGCCGTTCATGTTTCGGTTCTCTAGTACATTTGAATAACAAATTGTTTGACCGAACTTATCTTGGATTACATATGCGACATTACACCGTTTTGAAAAGAATAAATAAATGGCAATTATTTCGAAATAATTCATTTCCTTTTGTATTGCTTGCCTCAGCCAATTACTGGAAACAAAACTAGATAGATAAACACCTCTGTATCTCACATTGTTGGTCGGTTTAATTTATTCGTACTCGCCTTTTAAGCTTTTATATGCATCGGTTGTTATTTGGTAGGTACCAATTAGAGAAGTCGCCAAGGAGCGCAGCATTACACCGGGCACGGATAAGTAAATCTATTGAAAAGTCTGACAGAAACGAGTAGTTTTTTAAAGGGTTAGAAACAGCAATCTGAGCGTTAAAAGCATCTAAAGATAAGGTATACTTACATCCTCACAATCTCGGGTGCGGAGCGGAGTGATAGCGCTAATGAACCCATGTTGCCGTCACACAACTGGCACCATTTGAACGATGGCACGGCCATTAGAGGGAAACTCAAGGCCAGTCGAGGGCGGACAGCTAGCCGTAATTATCTAAAACAAACTGCGCCGAAAGGCGGATATATCGTTTCGCAAGACTCGGCTTCGAGATAGTAGGAACAACGGTTTTTTAACGCTGCTTATTGCTTTACGAGCTGCATTAGAACAGCGATGTGTTCCGATCGCTTTCGTCACTGCTAATTGCCTGTTCAGTGCTCACCAATGCCGTTAGTAATTTCGGTAAATGATTAAAATCTGTACACTGCATGGATCTTTGGTGAATGGATGTATGTTGCGGTTACAAATTGATTTAAATGACTGTAAGATGTTTTTGCTAAGCTTTCGGTTCTCTTGACACTCATTATTACGACCGCATCTTTACATTGTTTGTTATTCTCGTAGAGGGTTAAACCATTAAGAATAATACCATATTTACATATACTCGTATTGTACATAATACATTTATAAAGTCATGCACGGCCGTAAAATGTAGCTTATGATGAAATAACTCTGGCTGGAAACCGCTAGCTTGATAGATCGATGCCTACAAGGGATGTAGCTCGTAGGCTATTTGCATATTAAATTATATGGCTTTAAAATTAATTTATTTCTTTGGGATAATCAACGTGGCGCACAAATAGTACAGTATAAATACAATCTACTGGCACAATTTAAGAAACTTTAACTTCAAATGTTTACCACAATATTTTTTATTAATTAATTATTGTTGGGTTTAGAAGTATTAAAATTTTAGAAAATTCCGGAACACGAATAGACGAATAAATACTATCCCGGTATACATTCATAGAATAGAAACGTGTTTAAACTTTTAAATGACCATAGTTATTTGGTTACAGCGCAAAAAAGGAAAAAATAAACTTATAAAAGGATGGTGAATAAAAAAGCAAACGTATGTTATTGAATGAAATCAGTTGGGGTTTCTTTTAATACCCGCCTTCATTACATTAACGTGACTTGTCTCTCGTTCGTGCAATTTATAATACGGTGATGTTAAGTGCAAAACGCTCATGGAAAATTCACTAATGACGTGCAAATTAAATCTCGTAATATAAGGAACATAATTTACATTGAACGTTTTCCAAATTTAATTTTGTTTACGATATTTTTAAATGGCTCGGTTATTGGTAGAATACAATTTGGTTTTATAATTCTGCTGGAGTTATATGGAGTGGAATGCAAGAAAAATGACTCTTTTACCGAAAAGAACCTGTTACTATATTCGTGGGCTTTTAAGCACTTCTTTATACAGACATGACAAAGTACATTGCACCTGATGCCTGATGGTAAGGGCGTTCGAATCCCAAAAAAATATTGACAATAGTAGATTATTAGTCATCAATCGACGCAATTATGCCATTCATTTCGACATCGGACATACACTTGCTGAACCCGAAACGGGACACCTCGAGTCACTATGACCGGTTCCCTGCCGTCTTGTACGATGATTGCTATTGGAGCGACTGCAAATATCCTTCCAGTTTGAGTTTAGGCGGAAACTTGTGATTGCTATCACATACCATGCTATCACATCACGTAGGATGATTAGAATGATAAAAGCCACTTCCTCAAGCATTGGGGGAAGGGAGAGACATTAGCAAGTATCTTTTTATATTTAAATATCATTATAAGTATCCAATTAACTCTGGTTCGTCATTTAGAACCTATCACATAAACTCATATTTCACATCCTTAATTAGGACTTTTTGTTGGTGCGTCAGAATAGATGCAAAGTTTTTTGGCCTGTTAGTTTGACAGTTATGCCGTCGTGGATATTAACATGAATTGATTTACGTGTCCCGTTGCGGCGGGCTATCGGTCTAGTGCGAGGTATAAAGTTGCTAAGTTTTAATATTTATGTATCTGGAGCATTTCTAGAGCGTTCACTCTAGATCGGTATCCTCCGTTTTTGCTTGACGGTTATTCCGTTAAGTACGTTTCATCTCTGTCGCTTAATTGGGTGTTATGGATTTATTGGAATTTACTTCTAATAGCTTGCTTTTAACTAGCGACCATACATTAAACTGGTGGAGATGATTCATAGTATAAATAAAATAAAAATATATTTGTACTATCAGCTATCACAATCATCATAGTCACCACCCATATAATTGTTAAACATAATATGTATGCTAATAGATCTAAGAATACACATAGTCGTAAAACGTTAAGACAGAATGTACGATATATGGATAATTCATCTAAACTCTACTAGTGTGTACCGAAATTAAGAATTACAAAAATAATAAAAATAAAAATTAACGCATTGTTTGAGACATTCTAACAACAAGCATTTATATTCGTAATCTAATAGTATTACAATGTGAAGAGAGAACAACTTTTCTTAATATATTGACAACAGCATGTTGTCTCGCGCACTCGGAAATCTCTACGATCTCCTAACACTTAGATCCAAAATAAATATTTATAAATGTTGTGAAGTAAACAAACGTGTATCGAATAATCCCAAGGTACCCCTTTCAGTACTAATTTTAATATAAGAAACATTTTAGTAAAACTAATTGTCAAATAGTAATTAACTGGACTAGAATAACGAGAAGATATGTTTATAACAGTAGGTGTTTAACTGCTCTGTTCGATTAACATTATCGCTTGTTTGTTAACGAGATATCTGGTATAAAGTGGGTTGTGCCTGTTTTAATATACGCTTTTTACCTTTCTACAATGTAAGTAGTACTCCTCATTACGCGCTGAGCAGATTCTCACGGGCGCTTATGTACATTTCTCTGAAAGAAAATAACGCTATCGTTCCAAATCTTATTCCACTAGATGCCCATTTAAGTTATAATGTAAATGATCTTTACTAAGAACTAAAATGTAAAGCATTTTAACTACGTGTGTATTAAAAAGTGTAGGTATGTATATTGTGTGAATTATTCAACTTTTGATTTTGTTATGAAATATTTTAACCATAAGGTAAGACAGTTATTGCAAAGTTTCACAAATTTTGGAGGTTTGTTTTCGTATGCAACATCAGCAGTCCCGCTTCTTTAGCGTTGTGTACTATGTAAATTGAAATATAATTTAACGTGAAATAAATACAATTCTTCATTGTAAAACTTTTTGCCACCTTTTAGAATACGGTACATGATTAAAAAAGTCGCCTTTAACAAAGAATCAATTAACGAGATAGTCCATTTGTCGCGTAATAAAATTGTAGCGTTTGTTTTGGAATACGTTCAGAATCAGTTCTTTCAATTGAATACAATCAATTCAGAAATTGATTCTTGCGTAGCATAAACAAAATTTACTTTACAAAAAGTTTAGCCGTTAGTGTACTGAGCACAAAATTTTTTTGCAGGAAAGACGTAAAAAAGTTATTCATTTTTCGCCAAACCATTATCCCAATACTAAATTTCATAATGTTTTATTTTGATTTACTAATGAGCCCGTAGTTTTTACTAGCCATGTTATAGCCTTATCAGATAGCATAATCGGAGCAGCTCCACCGCAGTTCACTGTCCACAGACCAGTCAGTTAGATTGCCTGACAATCATAATGACGTTCAATAATTATTGAAAGGGAGAAGAGTCCCAGTGGTAGTGGACGTACTCAAACACTGAGCCGTTCGTCCACAAATATAGGTAACGCAACTACAATCCCTAAAGCGCTGTAGTAATTTTTGAACATAAAAGATTAATTAATCAAATTTGAGTTGCAATGACAAAATGAGGCTTTATGCAGTAAATTACATAAAGATGCGTCACAGTAAACGTAATCTATCCACATTTCCAACTTCAATGCAATTTCTTCAAAATTTTAACAAGCAGTCAAGTCGAATTTTCTAGGAATTGTAGATAGTTTTCTCAAAAAAAGTGTCTGTGATGTTAATAGTTCACACGATACAGCAATGTGACAATACTAAGTGAGTTGTCACGTTGCCACAACGTATATTTTAGTGTACAGTTACAGAAAACGCCGAAAGGAATCATTTTTATGCTGCTTCCACAACATGGGCTTTTAAAAAATTACTCCCAACAGTGTGAAGTATTTTCGTTGTGACACGTCATCAATTTTTGGCTTTTTGATTAATACTGGGAGGATGTTAATGAAGGTCTGGTGCGCTCGATACCATGCTAATTACATTAGTCGAGCTCGTCATTCTTCACCAGTTTACTTACGATTTTTGACATCAAATTAAACCGGGAATGTTAGGTCTTAATGGGAATTGTTGACCATCATACGAATACATCAGTTTTTTATGTTAAATCCAATATCTATTGTTATATTTTTCTTATGGTGAAATAAGTAAAAAATATTAAACATAAAAGCCCATCTGTGAATATTTATTTACAACATAGAGTACCTAAATCTGTGTAGTCACTGAATGCTTTGTTATTTTTCATGAAAGCAAGCAAGCAACAATAATTGTTACACCGTAAAATATATTTCCGTCTATCTTTTTACAAATCAAGTAAATCTTTGACAAAAAAGTTATGTAGGTAACAAGAGTACCGAAGGGCCGTTCTTTAACCTGAATTTCTTCGAACGGGAATCGAACCCGGGCTCACGGCGTCGTGGCCGGTCGGCCGACAACGATCTTACTCCCATTGTGTGCTTTGGATCCACTCGATAACATTCTACCTTACGGTTAAAAAGCAGAATTTTAATGAAAACACTAAGCGTGAATACTTAACAATGTAGCCACGGATTTTCAATTATATTATCTAGCCAAGACTTTTTGTAATTTTTAAAATTATTTATAGGATATTTTTATAATTATCTTGATCTTTGCACTGTATTATATAATTAAGTCTCTATACTCAGTATGTAATGAAAGGTTATTTCATTATTGCATCTAAAAAAACACAACACGGGTACCTTTGTACGAACCAATTTGAGTTATTGCATGTATACTCGTGGTGTTATTCTTGTTTTTAAAATCTTTATCATTAAAATTCTTATTGTTACGAAATCGCAGGCATCATCTAAATACGTTTTCATGTCGCTTGTGACCTCTCTTAGTTACAATTATGCAATAATAAGCTCGTATCGAAACGTAAAACCTTTAATGGTAACAATATCCAGGTGTCCAAATGAAGCAATCATTCCCATTTAGCAATTTATTGGCCTCGTGGCTTTAGATTACTATAATACACGCCACTTAACTAACTGATATAAAATGCAGCTTAATTAAATAACTTAAAAACAGGATAAGTACGAAAATAAGTAGATACGTTCCATCGAAGGATTAACAGAAACATAATATTTTAATGAGCTTAAATATTAATTAACTAAAAATACTGGATACATTTTCGTTCTGGAATTAAAGCGTTCACTCTTTTGTTAATGATTTCGGATGCAGATACTACGCACTTAGTAATGATTTAAAATATTATAAGTCAATTTAATATTTGTTATATTTGTAATGGGTTCAACAAAACAAACATTTTGCTCATGTAATTCCAAACTACTACAACGTTAATATAAATGGCAACAGTTAAGTTAATATAAAAATCGCGGACGATCCTATCTTGGGAAAACAAATCATGCAACAAATCTGAGTTGGGTGAACACGAGTAAAGGCAACAATAGTCTACTCGACATGGAAAAAGTCGTGACCGACTCGCGCCCGGGTCAGCCAGGATGCTGCGGGCGTAAATAATGCCGATGTCCGATCTTAATTATCGCTCCATCGTTAGAGATGACCGACGGGCAGACCGAAATCGGCGAGCGAGTTGCGACATCTCTCTCCTGTGTCGGCGGCCGCGGCGGGCGGCGGGCGGCGGGCGGCGCGGCCACTCATTATCGAACGCTCGCATCGCCCACTGATAAATCGCTAGAACCACCTGCGATACCGTCGCTCTTATTGTACAGTTTTGGCAGCGGACATTATAATTCTTTTGTTACTATTGCTATTATTTTCATCGTGATGACTCGTAATATTTGGTCGGTATTGGCAGATAGATAATATCGATTGGGAAAAAAACATTGTTTAAATTAAAGAATGGTTTAGTGTCTGCCCGCGGATTTGATCTACGAATGTGTATTAGTCATGAGCACATTCTTCGTGATTTCGCTCTTTCGATAGCGAAAACTGAATGCATTTGCTTTGTTGTTTTTTTTTTATGTTCAATTTGGTTGTAAAATAATCAAATAAAACATTATCTACTAAAAATAAAAATGACATGGTCTCATTTGGTTTGAGTTGGTTAATCGTTAGCCGCTTTGTGCTCGCCGCTGCGCTTGCGCCGATCTCGATCCAAGACCGACGTTGAAAAATTCAGAGCTCGTGATTTTGGTTCGTGTACTTCATTTATTTGCTGAGAGCGGGAGACTGCGAATATTGTTTACTGCAGTACTGTTAGACCTGTTTCCGGCTTTCACATTATTAGAAAATTTCTTTAAGCTAGTACCTATTGCATTTGCTATTTGCACAGATTTCTAGACAACAGCCAATTACACTTTAATATCGCAGTTAAATTACATTTTATATTTGCATAATTTACTGAATTACGACAACAGCTGCACTTTATAAAATAACGGTGTACAGAATAATGCACGTTGTTTCAAGAATCTGATGCGCTGCAAGTTTTTCCAAAAAATGTTTGATATGCGCGTAGTTATTACGAAATTATACTATCGATCAGGCAATAACACGAGGATAGTGCCCGCGGGTGGTGAATTTAGGAGAAATTGAGGGTGCTTGCGTGCCTTCCCGCAAGCTGTATAATCCTCTTATGCATAATAACAATAAAGACTATTCGCACAAGATCATATGCCACATGCACGATGCCTTTAACGCACACAAAAATGCAGCTGATTAATTCTGGGAAGATTGCTTTAACGGTACCCTATTTATATCGGAATGCCTACTTAATCGATTTAGTCTCGTTAATTTAACAAACTAAAGAATTTTCGCACACAGCGTAAAATAAGTCGGCCGCGATAAATCTGTGTGACATACAGTTGTTGATATGGACCGCGCTGGCGATAATCATTATTTTAAAGTATCAATAAGTGTCTCAATAATTTCAGGCAAACGTAGATAATGGCCCCTTATAATTTTAGATAAGGCGATGTGTAGTGCGTATTCGTTGTTTTCGGTAAATATAGGTCCGAAAGGTTTGGATCGATGTGCTGAAGGCGATGCAAATTGCGTCGCCTCTTATCGGTGCACTTTATCCGGGGTACTTTTGTACATATTTTACATATATTTGCGGGGATGCGATAGCCGGTGTGGGCGGACCCAGCGGCCGCATGCTAATGCACGCCGCTGCAGCGCCGCCGCAAACTGCGGAGCACACGCAGACGCGGAATTAGGTAATTTAAACATAAGTTAACATCACAGAACCAGTACCTATTGCTTTTGTATTCCGCCTCAAAACACCACTTCTCGTTCAGGTTTCTATAATTTAAACCGACGCGCCGGTTGCCAATCGCCAATCGGCAATCGCCGGTTGAGAGCTAAATGAGTGTGTTTTATAATGTATCTAGATAAGCCGTTGCAATTTTCATTGACTCGTAATTAATTTAAATTTTTAATGTTGCGACACAAAATAAATAGAAGCAATAAAGATCGGTATCGCGTCTCGCGCGCACTAATCTCTGACACCGTAACATAATTGTGCATAGTCCCGAGGGTATAGCGGCGCGGCGCGGCGGGCGCGGCGGGCGCGCGAGAACCTCCAGCGCCGAGAACGCAGCGCGCTGCGGTCACGAAGCGCTCTAAACACAGAGTCTAGCCCTAAACGATGCCACCATATCCGTCGGCCGACAACATCCACTCATAAGTTCGTGTAGCCCTTGCTCACGGCGCCGATTTTGTATAAATAAAACGGTTTATACATCGTATCAGCGCCGATTGAACGCTTGTCTCGTATTTATTTAACATCGCTTGTAGCTGTGACTTATTCGCTTCCAGTGTGCGGTCTAGTGCCTGATAAACATTGCGGATCACTTAATGCGACCGCGTGCATGTTTATGTCTACGCGATATAATTTAAATTCCTTAGTGTTATGAAGCAAAATTACATAAAAAAATCAAATGAGGCAATAAAAGGAGTGATGTCAAAATTTTTGGGGTAAACGACTTGAGTGATTGATGTTCGTGGAATTACAGTGTTTCAAAAACGACAAAGCTGTATAGTCATCCTACAGCCTACACGAGGCAAAGTTTCATTTAAACTTCGTGAGATTTTAATAACTATTTTTAATAACGCGTTCTATAAACATTTTGAATGTTTTTATGATCGCGCTAGAGCAGAAAACATATTTTTATGTAAAACCGAACGTTACTTACTAAAGCCGGTAAAACACGTATACTTATAAAACATGTTAAGTACGTTATTTATACGCTTTGAGATTTTATTTTTCTCTTGTGTTAATTTTATTTTTACGACCCACGTTTCGAACATTTGCCGAACTATTTTGATAATAGCCACTCCGAGGGAATGTTAATAAATACTAAGATTTAAATTTGAAATGTATTAGGTGACTTCTTGATGTATGATTCGCTTGCTTTTCTTAAGCGCATTTTTCAACATAAACAGAAAGTTGGTTGTAAACAAATAGCTGCAATTTATCCTTATGTGCACGTAATTTCCATTTCAATAATAATCTGTGTAAGTTATAACCGGGATAAATCAAAGAAATAAGTGGCGTAGACTGACCCCGCGAACTTGTCGGGATCATGTTGTCCGCCATGACAATATACCATGTCCTGTCATTGAATATTCAACACACACTGCACGGCTTAAATAGGTCAATGACAATATTACGATTAACTTATAACTCACTTGTACCTAAACATTGTATAAATACCAAAAGATATAGGCGTAACTAGTTATTTTATGGATTGTTCGTTCAAATGACGATGTCCGTAATATTCGTAAATTATGATGTGTATCAAAACTGAATTATAATTGGACATTAAGGAATTTACATTTATTATAAGATGATCACTGTCAATTCAAATGCTATTTATAATTGTTTGTTCCGTAAGTCGCATCAAGTGTTTTAATTTGGAATATAAATGTTACATACAATTATAAAACACGCCGATTACAATGAGTCTCGCAGAGTTTATTATTAATCTAGTAGCCAACCATAATCAATTATCGAAACTTGACTAATCGACGATCCCAATAAACCGACGTACTGTCATTTCTCTTCCCTTAATCGATTACTTCAAACATGAACTCTAGGGGGTCCACAACGTACCGATGAGCTATGCGTACATGTGTCTAAGCTTTTTGTTCATAATAAATCTTTTAGTCTTTTTGTAGTGAAATATGTTTTGCCCGCTAGGTTAACTGGTTACATTGTTTTTGTTTGAAGCGCTGCTATAACTTCACGTTTCTCAACATTACGGGAGCTCGAACGCATCAATTAGACGTACAAACTTTGTCATTTCCGTATTATATTGCCCCATTCAAGAGTTAATAAACTCTTCGGGAATTTGTACAGTAACGACTGTATAAATGTTTACAATACGTCCCACATTTTCTCAGCTATACTTGTCTTCTGAACAATAAATGTTATTAACACATCACAATTTATTTTGTTGGAGAGGCACGACACTACAATCGATGTTAATTGCTGCTGCTCTTCGCCGTTGTGGGCGTCGAGTTAGGTATTCCACACATGCTTCTTGAGACGGCACCCTCGTCTGCTCACAAAGAAAAGATTGAGTCATCATAACAAATGCGCAAGCTGTCCACGCCGGCCCAGCCGACTCGGGGCTCTACAATCGGCCTCTTCTTATCTGTGACGGCTGCGATCATTGTGTCCCGAACGCTCCGAACGCTTCGTGCTTGCCACTAACAGCTCCGATGACGAAATATACCTCGTCTTGTTCTTTTACTTCTCCGTACTTTTGTTGACTTGTTGAGTTCTATTCGATTATTTTTTATAAACGAGCTCGAGCGACGCCCGTTAAGCTCACCTCCGTCTTTATAAAGCTTATCTAATTCTGAATATCTAACGCTCCAATCGATTTTAATTCTAAAAATAAAAATGTTTTTATACAAGTTGAGCATGCCATAAGTCACTCCGGGAAAAACTATCGGCTCTCCGTTAATGATATTCAATGTGCAGGTAATTAAATTCTGATGTAATCAATCTTTGCGAAATACTTACACAAAAACCCATCAAAAATATGAAAAAACGTTACCCAGTAAAAGCAAAAAAGTTTATATTACGAGAAAGGAAAAAACTGCTCCATTAATCATATTGATGAATGCACTTAGTATCATGGATACTGCCATCGATTCAGAGGGTCTCACGTTAATTTTTTTAGAACTTTCGGAAGCTAAGTTGCCTTTGGATTTAGGTACGCTTCAACCATTTATGTATTGTATGTTTATTTTTAAGTAAATTCATGTAGGTATGTTGTTTTTTTTTCATATATTTGTATCCTTTTATCTATCAAGCTAAATATTTTAATTATTTCCTATTTTTTTTTTTATATTATTCAAGCAATATTCTAAAGGTACACTTTTCTGCCCTATCTTCATTTTCCTTCAATTATGTCCATCCCATGGTAGTCGGTAAGAGATTGCCTTGAGCGATACGACTGCCATTTGTACTTTTTATATTAAATATAAGTTTTAGTTTAAGTATTATTTGGTGTACAAAAAAGAATAAAATAAAAATAAAAATAAAATATCGAACAGTTAACATACGTTCATACTGTGAAGACATTTGAGAATTACTCAAAACAAGTTAAACTTAATCTAAGCACTTATTCAGTATCTAAATAAATAAGTGCTTTAATAGTCATTTTGATAGTTACTGTACTATTTAAAAACGGCTGTTTCCAAAACGTATAAACTAATACAAAAATAATGTGTGTAAAACTATTAACCAACTAAACATTAAACGCTGATTTATACTTTAATTAATTTGAGCCGTTAGGTTGCGTGATATTGTGTATTTAGTATAATACGTGTATAAATCGATGCTGAATGTAAAACCGTTTCAAATAAAAGAGCCACGGGCGCATTTTGTCATCCCGTCGGGCCCGTCCGAGTCACACATTGACCGAGACAGTCGTTCGCTGGCTGCATTTTTAGAATTATTAATTTAGTTCATGTTCTTATAGTGTGTTAAAGTAGCCGATTTTGAATCGGGCTCATAAATAAAACATCACGAGCCGTCCCTTGCCTGTGTTTTGTACCACTCGATGTTTGCTTAAATAGTTTATAACGATTCTTAACTGATTCGTTTTATAGGGATTTTTGGAAACCTTCGAGCTTTTTCTGCTCTGTTTTTGGCGTTCGGTAAAAGTATTAAAATAAAAAATGCAATTACTAGCAGTAATCTCATTAGATGTCTGTTTAAATACACTTTTTATGTTTGATTTTGATGAACCATTATTCAAATGCTTTTTTTTTGTTGCAGGTTGAAGTCGTAATTTTGGACAAAAATGACAGTCCACCGGAGTTCAAGAACATACCGCCAGCGTACATGGCGTCAGAGGACCTCGCGCCAGGACAGCGCATCGCCACCATCACAGCTGAAGACCCGGATACCATCGGCACCATCACATACAGCATACAGAACGAGGAGCCCATGCCTTTCGTCCTCGACGCTAAAACAGGAGTACTCACCCTCCAAGACCCTCTAGACAGAGAAACTGTGTCAGAATACCAAGTTGTCGTGAGGGCAGACGACGGCATACAATTCACCGATGTAACTGTAACTGTACAGGTTGGTATTGTAGATAAATATTCTAAAGTAACACTACAAAAAGGAGATCAAAGAAACAAAGGGCCAGTTTGACTTGTAAAAGGTCACCGTCGCTTAAGAACACCTGTAACACTCCGGGCACTGGTGCAAACGTTAAAGCTAAATATTTCACTATCAAATGTACTGTTGTTTACAAATGAATCAGTTTCAAAACGATCACTTAATTTTCTTAGCACTAATTCAGTTTACGAGCGTTGCAACAGTAGATTAATAGAAATATATTATCCATTTAATTTGTGTTCAACATTTCAAAGGCGCCTATTAGGCGATTTCAAAACTTCTCATTCCATTCATGTTGGAGAGTGCGTTCATTATTGGGAAAAAATAGATTAAACATCATTTTTATATTCCCTTGACCGAAGTCAATTTTTATTCGACATGAAACCTTTTTCCTCTTTTACCTTTATCGTGCCATTAAAAAGATTGATGCGTCTTATTATTTAATTTATTTATACTCCAACAGATTTCGTTGTGTACAGTCCGGGTCATTTATATGCGTCGGCAATTAACTCGATAGCCAATGCGTATTATTCATATTTATAAATGTCAATAAGTGTAAGAACTTATAACTTACACACGTACTCATAGTGCTGGATAAATAATAACTTCACTTCCTTATGTTTCATATTCCGAGGCGTTTTACTGCCATATAGTACGACAAGCTATAAGTGATAATAATGTCGTTTTCATCTGTGTTTAAGCAAGTTTCAAAATGTATTCTTGTTTACTTAACACCGGTCTTCTATCGAAGTCATTTTTTGTTTGTTTTGTATGTGTGCATAATACAGCTTTATACATACATGTGTTTCTAAATGTGGTTCTCGGTTCGCTGCCGCATGTCGGTCTCAATCAGTAGAATTCTTATCACCGCGTCTACATCCACATGTCGGCTGGACGGATGACTGGCGATTAAATAATCATTGAAGCTTTTAGATCAGTGCTCTTATCCCCTACTGCTGCTTCGCTATGTGGTACAAAAAGAATGACCACAGATTAAGCCGATACAAGTGCTTATATTTAATGGCGTTTTGTTGTTTACTCGCATAATTGATGTATTTATTAATTAAAGTTGTTTAGGCCATTAATTAAATGTTAATGTCGGTTAGCGTGCAATTTAACATTGTGGCACGAGGAATTATCCAACTACCATAATACGCAAATATGATGTAATAATTTCAGGTAACGGACACCAACGACAACCCGCCCGTGTTCAAAGAGAGCGCTTACTCTTTCGACATTCCCGAGAACGCAGCGAGAGGTTCTGTAGTTGGCACCGTGGCGGCCATTGACCCCGACTCGGGAGCCAACGCTCAGCTAACGTACGTCGTCATCTCGGACTGGGCCAACGACGTCTTCTCGCTCAACCCGCAGACGGGGGTGTTCACGCTCACCGCCAGGCTCGACTACGAGGAGGTAACACCACCTATTCCATTATGTATAACTACTTACCCTAATCACATCTGATACACATTCTTATAATGGAATGCGTGCAAAAATAACAATAGGATTATTATGTGCATAGCTGTGCGACATTGTTTCGAAGATAACCCACAAACAATTCGCGGATAAGAAACAGATTAGTATGCCGAATAAATTACCATCGCACGCTTATTACTTGCACATAAAGGAACTGTGGAATAAAATGATAAGAAAATGTTAATTGGGTTTTTAAATCGATTGAGCGGTAAATATGCATATTGACAATATAAAGTCGCAACTCGCAGCGGGCACAGGCCGACTGACGAGCAAAGTTTAAAAACACTCGTAAAACGGCGAGACATCATCGTAAAAAGGGACGAAATGTGCAATTAAAAACACTTAAAATAGATTAAGTGATTACCGTGAAAAATATTTGCAAGCCGATGCAGAAACAAAGCACGCGTAGGTCACTACACCCTGACATATCGGACGTCCAACACAAAACTTTTAAATTGTAAATTGTAAATACACCACTATTTGCAGTTTACGAAAAGAGAGATACACTTTTGTCAGCATTGATTACCACTTGACATATATTATTCATTGGAATGTAAACGTAAAGACGGGTGTTTAAAGTATAAAATCACTTAATAGCGTTGTTAACATAGATGCCTACCCCTGGGTAACTTTGTACGTCTGATTGATTTCAGTCCAACTCTTAATTTACTGTGTCTCATGCGGCAGTTTACCTGTGTTTTATTTTTATAGCAGTTTTTGTTTTCATTTAATATTGACACTTAACGTAGTCTCTTTATAGGCGCTCGTATACAATGAAAGTAACTTATTAACCTATAATGTAGGTAATCTGTTTAAAACTTTTTGTACTTAATTTAATTGAAAGGCCAGATGTTTAAAGTTTTTTGTCATGTTTACGCAGGATCAATGTTATTGATGAGCATAATATGTGTTATTACTAGCTTGACGTATTATACTTCGTCAATATGATTTCACATCACATTATAATTATATCAATATATGTATAAGTTTAAAATAACAAAAGTTATAAAACATTTGGATTTGGATACCCTCCTTGGCGCAGTTGGGTAGTCGCCGGCTTTTAAATAAAAAATAATAATAGTAAATACACCCACAGTCACATACATAGTCCTGACCCACACTAAGATCAACTCTTGTGTCGTGAATATCAGAAACTAAGAGAGACTTTTCGGTCTCACAAACACCCAGATCCGAAACAAATACTTGTGGGCCTCACAAACATTTTTCTCGGTGCGGGGGTCGAACCCGGGGCCTCATGTTTCACAGCCGGCGTCTAACCAACTGCGCCACGGAGGCTGTCGAATGATGAGACATGAGTTTTGAAAATAATGTGATGTGGGTTAGTAAAGCAGTGGTGTAAGGATTCGTGGGAGAGTCGCACACGCCGCTCTTGATTGCTCGGGTCGGGCATCGTAGTTAGTACAATCATAACATAGATCTTAACGCGGAGCGATAACCGTTAAAACTATACAACTTAATACATTAAATGCTACTATTCCTCAGAAAGAAAGACGAAGCATTCATTATAATAAAAAAAAAACACTATGTAGTTTGTTTGTATTAAAAATTTTATTAAATGGAATTGTAAATACATATTATAAAGGTCTTTATAAATCTGATAACTGACGGGGCGGTTTATGAAAATTCCATTTTTGCAATTATTATATGTAAAGCTAAATAAGCCAAGACCTACATCATTATCGTATAGTTTAAAATCCATAGAATAAATTTGTATCGAATAATATTTATGCCGTCTTTAATAACGGAGTTGAAGTTAAAAAACTCATTGGTACAAGCGAGAATTTTAATCCGATACTTCACACTAGCGAGCCTCCCATTTTCATAATAAACAATAAGATATTGAAAAAAAAGGAACAATAATATGGAATATAAAACAAATACGATATCGCCATACACCTACTCCAAGTGCCTACATCCATATGTATTGGTACGGCTATAAACGGACTACGGGTTATGGCTACTATTTTTATTTTCATAAAATGCCAGAGAGCTCAAAGCTTATTTTAACCTGTTTTTGCGGCAACTTGCATCGTAACTGCCTTATTGTAATACTCATCAATGCCGTAGTAAAATGACAAACAAGTCGTTAAATTTTCTATGGACATAAATCAGCTGTCGTTCTGAAATATGGAAGAGTTTAGGCGAGGTGGGAATTTCGTTTAAATATTTAGACACTGCTCGTGAACTTTCTTAGTCTTGCACTTTTTGTTGGCAACACTCGATCCCGACGATCGCTTTTAGTACAAAATAATCATAAAAAACCAAGTGGTAAAATTGCCTGATCGCTGATTCTTAGAATGATACAAAAAGACAAACAGGATCAAATGTCTACATGTTATTGTATATCGATATTAATATGCGTATTATACAGAGCTCCTCACCTTAATTTAACAAACATTAAATTTTTATATTATTTATTACAAAAGAAAATAATCATAATATGTTGCCTTGTAAAAAATTACGGAAAGGATTCATCTATAAGTGTAACTAATTTGTGTGCATCCAGTTCATATCAAAAGTCATTATAACCATTTGCAAATAGCTGCTGGAAATATAAAATGATATAAAAAGTGGCTCTATTGTTTTTAAAGGCTCGAAAAGTCGCCGAGCTCGTCTTTCACAATACAATGTAGCCGAGACTCGAACCATAAGAGCCAGTCTCACAAACGCGAACGCGGAGCGTCGTCCGCCGCCGCGGAATCATCAAGTCGCCGGTCCTGCTAATTAGTAAAAATAATTCGCAGGGTACATACATACGTCGGTTGTCCCGACCGCCCGCCAATTCCGCGTACCCTGCTAGAGAGCTGCTAATTTCATCCCGGTACAGTTTTTTCGCGTCGCGCATCATATTCGGCATTTGTCCGCTCGATCCGCCATCGAAATTAAGGCTCGAACAATGTCTGACAAAGCGGCCGTCCGCAAAACATCCCCGAGCCGGATTCCGCGTCCACTCTTCGTTTTTTAAGTCGTCATCTCGCTTCACGATCCGCGAATGAGGGAGCTTGTCATAGCTGGAAAGCTTCGGTGTCCTATTATATGGGAAAGCTAAACGCCGACGTCATTCATAAAATGTTGCAGCAATACCGTGCATTATACAACCATACTACCATTGTCTCATTTGATGCTGACAATAAGCGATACGAAACAATAATGTTGTCACGAGTACCCACCAAAAAATGTTTGATGTATGAATGTTTCAGACTCAACACTACATTCTGGTTTCGCAAGCGCAGGACAGTGGCCACCCGTCTTTGTCTGGCACGGTCACTGTTTACATAAACGTCATCGATCTAAATGATAATGCGCCCATATTTGATCCTATGAGTTTCTCTAATGAAATTCAGGAAGATGCAGCGATAGGCTCTTCTGTGGTCACCATTAGTGCAACTGATTTGGATTCAGGTCGGTTCAAACTTCACTTTTTATATTCATTATGTTTATTAATACACATTTTGCACATTTTTTGAATTTATGAATTTATAATAGTACATTTATAATTTTAATGCTTGCGTTGTGGACGGTCCAACAGTAAGTATTTGAGATGATAAATATAAATATACCCTAAACAGTGTTCTAATACTTTTTCGTATTTTTACAGGTCTAAATGGAAAAGTAACGTATAGTATCACATCCGGGGATGAAAATCAGGATTTCAAAATCGCTGACAATGGAACTATTTACACCGCAAAAATGTTGGATAGAGAAACTCTTCCCATCTATAACTTGGTCGTCACAGCTAGAGATTTGGCAAAACCACCAGAACCTCAGTTGTCATCAACTGTGCAGGTATGTATTTTGATATAAATGAGTCCAATAGCAAAACGCGAAATTTTTGAAGAATAAAGTCGATTACGAACATGAAAGTGCATTCTGCGTATTAAACACAACTGACTGATTGAGTTATTTATCTAAAAAGAACTGTTTGCCGACGGTCGGGAGATTCCAAGTATAACCTGCTTGTGAAGTTTCGAAGGTTTATAGCCGATGACATGACTTGTTAGAATTTACCGGGGATACAATATTTGCTTTTGCAGGACAGTGTTACTTTTAGTAAGCCCTTACTAACTAGTTATCAGTATTTCACACAGCGTTCAGAAGTCATATATGGTTATTTTTGTTTCTACGATGGATACAGATCTATGCGAACTCTTTCACGCATATCATAAACATTACTTAGTAGATATTTAGTTACTTGCGAATATCATATTTCGACTTTTACTAAAAATTAATGTATCTAATTTTAAAACTAATTTTTATCGCAGTAAAATTTTATTGTAAATTAAATTCATCATTAAATAAACGGCGGAAGCTCTGGCAGCTCTAACCACACACGCGTTCATTACGACCTATTGTTAACTTTATCTATTGTTGAATTTCACAATGTGCCTCTGATGAGACTCCTTCAAAGGATAATATTTTTATTATTTCACTTCTACTTACAGGCGTTTGAAAATAACATTATGGTTCAAATTTAAGTTAAATATTTTATACATTCGCTTTAAATATATCTTTTTCTAATAATTAGGCTTAATGTCCGAAAAACAATCCAACTTGAATAGAAATATTTTCATAGCCAACGAAGTATTTCAGCTTCATTAAGGATCTTAAAGTGTATGTGTTAGTAATTGTAAATTATTTAATATTTTTCCAGGTTACCATACAACTAAAAGATATCAATGACATGGCTCCGGAATTTATTACACCAAACGTTACGACGGTATCTGAAAATATTCCTTTGAACACAGTCGTGATGACTATAAAAGCTATTGACAAGGATGAAGGAAGGAATGGATATGTGGAATATTTTATGACACCAGACCCAGAAATCAATGGTTATTTCTCATTAGGAAATGTGGATGGAATTTTAAGAGCTACTGGGAAACTTGACAGAGAACTGATATCCAGTTATGTGATAACTGTAACTGCGAAAGACCGCGGTGATCCACCCAACTTGACCAAAAGTAAAATAACTATAAATATTCTCGACGAAAATGATAATAGCCCCGTATTTGACCCAAAGCAATATAGTGCCTCAGTTCCCGAGAACGCAAGCATTGGAGCAAGTGTCCTACAAGTACGTAACGCCCATTAAAGTTTTTATTATTTTAAGCATATAGATTAATATAATTAAAATTATTTCATTTTATTAAATGCTTTGTCTATTTTTATTATAATAAGCGCTGTATTCATGCATTTTTCAGGTGTCAGCAACTGATATTGATGAAGATGCAAATGGAAGAGTCAGATATTCAATTGCATCTGGCGATGAGAATAGAGATTTCAGTATAAGTGAAGATACGGGAATAGTGAGAGTGGCCAAAAATTTAAACTTTGAAAGAAAATCACGTTATGTTCTCACCATAAGAGCAGAAGATTGTGCTAAAGATGATGTTAGATTTGATACGGCTGAGTTATCTATCTCTATTCAAGATATCAATGACAACCCGCCTACATTCTTAGACTCACCGTACTTAGCGTATGTTATGGAAAATGTAATTCCTCCAAATGGAGGATACATTATAACAATTCATGCTTATGATGCTGATTCACCGCCATTCAACAATCAAGTGCGTTATTTTATAAAGGAAGGCGATGCTGACCTCTTCAAAATCAATGCTTCGTCTGGACAAATCTCCTTGCTACGAACTTTAGATCGCGAAAGTCAGGATGAATATACATTAGCACTCGTAGCAATGGATACTGGTAAGTTATTATTGAATGGAATTAACGACATACTTTTGCTCTACATAATATACTCATTTCAATATACAAAATATGCTCTCACAAGCACCTGTAATTAATATTATTTATATAAATCGTACAAAAGTGTTGAAAAATATTAATTCACGATGTTTCAATTTTCAGGATCACCCCCGCTTACCGGATCTGGCACGGTTAAAATTTTAGTGCAAGATGTAAATGATAACAGCCCGGAATTTGAACGACAAAGTTACAAAACAAGTGTAAGAGAAAACTTAGAAGCTGGCACAATAATACTCACTCCAAAAGCTACAGACAAGGATCTTGGTAACAATGCTAAGATAAGATATAGTCTTCTTGGTGATAAATCAGAGAGATTTCAAATTGATTCTGCCACCGGTGTTATTTCAACAAATGCCACGTTAGATAGGGAAGAATGGGATGTTTATTATTTAATAATTATGGCTCAAGATTCATCCACAACTGATCCAAGAACTGCTACAGCCAATCTCACAGTCATTGTAGAAGATGAGAATGATAATACTCCAACGTTCGCTCACCCAGTATATGAAACGCATATTTCGGAACGTACAGTTAAAGGCGATTTTGTATTCGGTGTGAAAGCTAACGACAATGACATAGGATTGAACAAAAAGATTTTGTATGACCTAAAAGGTGAACATGAGTACCTATTTACAATCAATAAAGAAACAGGAGTAATAAAAGCTCAAGAGAATCTTATGAAGTATAAAGACAAAAACGTAGCTTTTAATTTAATAATAGTTGCAACTGATAGTGGAGAAAATCCTCGCCAAAGTACAGCTGAATTGATTTTAATTCCGAAATCAGTAAGAAACTTTCCAAAATTTACTGTCACCAACAAATTAACTTTTACATTTTCTGAAGATACTCCAGAAGGCGTTTTAGTAACTAGATTATCGGCTACTTCACCAAAAAAAGGAACAATTGGCCTATTGCAGTATGGCATAGCGGGAGGAAACGTTGGTGATGCATTACGAGTAGAACCAATGAGTGGTGAAGTGTTTATCACAGGAAAAGGGCTTGATTACGAAACAATGCCATTGTATGAGGTATGGTTTGAAGTTAGAGATTCCGACAATCCTCCGTTAAAATCTTTCATCGAAATAGAAATTAAAGTAACAGACGCAAATGATAACCCACCTGTAATTGAAAACGCCTTATACAATGCAACTGTTTTAGAAGAAGAATCTCCGCCTCAATTAGTAATCGAAGTCCATGCTCACGATGAAGATTCAAACGAAAATGGCAGGATATCTTACAAACTAGTTAATGATTACGAAGAAACATTCAGCATTGATTCTGAAACTGGCGAAATATACACTAACATGGCTTTGGATCGCGAATCAATCCCTTTCTACGAGATTTTGGTAGAAGCAATAGATCACGGAGTACCGCAATTAGTTGGGACCTCAACGGTCATTGTAACAGTTTTAGATAAGAATGATAACCCACCCCGATTTACTCGTTTATTCAGCGTTAATGTTACTGAAAACGCTGAGATTGGCTCATTTGTGATAAGAGTAACTAGTTCAGATTTGGATTCAGGTCCAAACGCTAACGCTACCTACAGCTTCGTCGAAAACCCTGGAGAAAAGTTTATAATAGATCCGATCAGTGGAAATGTGACAGTGGCTCGACCGTTAGACAGAGAACTTCAGGACGAGTATATCTTGAAAGTTGCAGCTATTGATGGAGCATGGCGATCGGAAACACCTTTAACAATTACAATACAAGATCAAAACGATAATGCCCCAGAATTTGAATACTCATTTTATAGTTTTAACTTCCCGGAATTACAAAAGAAGAATAGTTTTGTTGGTCAAGTAATTGCAACTGACAGAGATAAACAAGGACCTAATTCTATTATTTCCTATTCGCTTCAACAACCCTCCGATTTGTTTTCGATTGACCCAGCAACAGGTGAAATATTAAGCAAGTTCGTGATGAATTATAAACGAACATCTGTTAACTCATCGCCCGAAAACACTTATTCTGTTGTCGTTGTAGCGACTGATAATGGAAAACCTCCAATGTCTTCAGAATGCTTGGTCACAATAAATGTTGTCGATGCTAATAATAACAAACCTAAGTTCATTGATCATGAAAAATTTGTACCTGTTCCAAAAGATGCAGTAGTTGGAGAGCATATTATGAAAGTGACAGCAGAGGACAACCTAGACTTTGGTATAAACGCTGAAATAGAATACCATATAGTCGGTGGGAACGGTACTGCTTATTTGACTGTCGATAAGACAAATGGTTGGATAATTGTTAACAAACAATTTTACTATCTGGGTCAATACTACGAACTGAGAATCAAAGCGGTAGACCGCGGAGTACCTCCGCAATCCGACGAGACAACAATTACATTTGTTGTAACTGGTGAAAATATTCACAGTCCAAGATTTACTGCGCTTAGCTATCAAGTTATAGTTCCGGAAAATGAGCCGGTAGGCTCATCCATTTTAACGGTTAGAGCAAGTGATGAAGACGAAGGTCCCAATGGAATTGTTCGATACTCTATTTCTTCCGGAAATACCGACAAAGAATTCCAAATACATCCTATATCAGGAACAATAAGCATTATGCGATCTTTGGATTACGATACTATTCAGGAATACCGTCTAAATATAACAGCAAAAGATTTGGGTTTCAAATCCAAAGAAACAACAGCTACTTTAACTATTATTCTAACAGATATTAATGACAACGCACCCCAATTCAATCAAACGGTTTATATAGCGTACTTGCCTGAAAACTCACCTATTGATAGCTTCATTTACCAAGTGAAAGCTGTGGACATAGACTCACCTAAAAATTCAATCATCAAATATTATATTAACAATGAAATGTCATCTATTTTCTACATTGATGAAAACAGCGGAGAGATATTTTCGAGAGAAGTATTTGATTTTGAAGAAAAGTCATTATACAAATTGGAAATACGTGCTGAGAACCCTGACTCTATCATGAGAAATACTACAGAAGTATTTGTGCATATAACGGGGGTCAATGAATACTATCCGAAGTTCAAGCAGCCAGTATTTCACTTTGATGTTTCTGAATCAGCTGAAGTAGGAACTAATGTCGGTGTGATCCAAGCTACAGACCAAGACAGTGGGGATGATGGCATTATTTATTACTTGTTTGTAGGATCAAGCAATGATAAAGGGTTTAGCATCAATTCACAAACTGGAGTTATACGAGTTGCTCGATATTTAGACAGAGAAACCCAGAATAGAGTGGTGTTAACAGTATTAGCAAAGAATTCTGGAAGTATACACGGAAATGATACAGATGAAGCGCAAGTTATAATATCTATCCAAGATGGCAATGATCCGCCTGAATTCTCCAGACATTATTATGAAACTACTATATCCGAGGGTGCGATTATTGGTGAAGAAGTTATACAAGTACAAGCAGTCGATAAAGACGTTCGGCCTCAAAATAATCAATTCAGTTTTTCGATTATAGGAGGAAATGTTGATCAAAATTTCAAAATAGATCCACAGTCTGGGGTGATTGAAGTTGCTCGACAGTTAGACAGAGAAACAATATCAGCTTATTTATTGACCGTAGGTGCAATAGACACAGGTACACCTCCACAAACTGGGACTGCTACAGTTAAAATTATGCTCACTGATATTAATGACAACGGTCCAATATTCGATGTGGCTAACTTTGAAGGATCAGTGTATGAAAATGAACCACCCAATACCAGCATAACAACCCTCACTGCAAAGGATCCAGATTTACCGCCTAACGGTGCTCCTTTCTCGTACTCTGTAGTTGGCGGAAAACATCAAAGCTACGTTAAAGTACATAGACATACAGGTGTGCTGTTGACTACTAAGAAAATAGATAGAGAACAAACTCCTTATTTAGAAATTACTGTACTAATCGAAGACAGTGGAACACCTGTCATGAAATCGAATTATACAATACAGATTAAAGTTTTGGACAAAAATGACAATCCACCAACACCAAGATCTGTTCATGTACTAGTGTATGCTTTTAATAATAAAGTTCCACGCGGAAAAATTGCAAATATTAAACCTAATGATCCTGATATTGTTGGAGATTATAAATGTAAGATTATTAGAGATTCTACCTCTGAAAATACGCTTATTCTTTTAAGTATTAAAACAGGATGTGATCTTTATACCAATGCCGTGAAACCAGGACAAGGATACTCATTTTCAGTATTAGGCAATGATGGAGTTCATAAAGATGTTACATCGTCTATAAGCGTTGAATATTTTTCATTCGACAATGCCACAGTTGAACAATCAATAACTACAAGAATAATCAATATGACTTCGTCTGACTTTTTGACACACTACTATCGAAGTCTATTGGAGATATTAAGAGGGGGTCTAAACAGTAAAGAGAAAATTAATCTATACAGTATAAACGAAATCGATGGCCATTTGGATTTAACAATAGCCATGGCGGAAAATCATACCATATCAAAGCGAGAAGATACTGAAAGGCACGTAAGAAATAAAGAGTTTGAAATAACCAGATTGCTAAAGAGTCAAATCATTGTAGCATATTATCCATGTGCCTCTCTACAGTGCCAAAATGACGGCGTTTGTACAGACTCGATTCGTGTATTAGATGACACAAAAATTACTGAGAGTTCAACGCTTATTCTCACCTCACCTTTAGTAAGACATGATTATATTTGCCATTGCACAGATGGGTTTATGGGTGAAAACTGTGATAAACGCCAAGATCCTTGTTCACCAAACCCGTGTCGCTTTGGAGGTCAATGTCGTAAACAAGGCCACGACTTTGTTTGCGTTTGTCCAGCACGTCGTGATGGAAAAACATGTGAATTGGAGAAAGATGATGTTTGTAGCAGTAATCCATGTAAAAACGGTGGTTCATGCAAAGAGAGTTCAGATCGCAATTCATTCTTCTGTTTATGCCGACCTGGTTATCGTGGTAATCATTGTGAAGCTCTTGTTGACTCATGCCGACCAAACCCATGCATGTATGGAGGAATTTGCATAAGCTTGAAGCCGGGTTACAAATGTAGCTGTACAAATGGACGTTATGGGACGCATTGTGAAAGCACTACATTTGGTTTCAGCGAATTATCATACATGCAATTCCCAGCTCTTGATGCATCAACTAACGATATAACTATTATCTTCGCAACAAGCAAACCAGATGCTTTATTACTGTACAATTACGGTGCCCAAACCGGTGGCAGATCCGATTTCATTGCAATTGAACTGCTTAATGGAAAACCAATATTTTCATTCGGCGGTGCACGAACTTCAATTACATCTGTTGCCATTGCAAATTCAAATAAGAATCTGTCTGATGGAAATTGGCACAAACTAACCGCCACGAGAAATGGGCGAGTAATATCTTTGAGTGTGACATCGTGCACAGACCATGGTGATGTTTGTATGGAATGCGAACCTGGTGACGATTCTTGCTACAGTGATGACACTGGACAAGCAGGGTATGTATTCAACTACAATTTCAAGCAACTAAATATAATTACTCGTGTAATTATTTTTTAATCTAATGTTCTAAATATTTTTATTTTCAGAACATTAAATTTCAACAATGAACCACTTCTTATCGGAGGACTTCACAAGGCTGATCCAGTTTTAGAACGCCCGGGACAAATTCATTCAGATGATTTTGTTGGATGTATGCATAGTATAACAATTAACGGCCGCTTGTTAAATCTGACTAATCCTTTGCATTCACGCGGGGTAGAAGCCAACTGTGAGCGTTCTGAAAAAGGAGCTTGTTACAAAAAAGATGTGTGTGGTTCAGGTGAATGTCAAGATCGATGGAAAACAAACTTTTGCAAATGCGATGGAATCTTTATTTCACCCGACTGCAGCCTATCTCTACAATCAATTTCCGTCGGTGAAAATGGATTTATTACATACACAATTTCAGAAAAACATAGACGAATTCAATTACTGGAATCATTTTATGGTGGAAATACAGTATGGGACAAAAGAAATAGCAAGTCTACGGGAAAAAATATTGTAAAATTGAGCAATCCAACGAAAACCCTCTCGTTCTCCTTTAGAACTCACAAAAAAGACGGCATACTCTTTTACGCAGCAACGGATAAATATTATACACTTATAGAATTGATAGGAGGAAAAGTAAGTTATACTTCAAAACAGAATACAATAGTAAATATGACTCAAACAGAGCAGAGTGATGTCTCAGACGGAGTTTGGCATAACGTTACTTTGCTATCCATGGGAAGAGGTATAAGTTTGATAGTAGACAGTAAAAACGTCGGCGAAGAACTTGATGCGGCTGGAGTACACGATTTTTTAGATCCTTATTTAACCGTATTATCCCTAGGAGGAGTAAAAGCAGAGTGGTTAAGTGTATCAAGCCAAAATAAATTTGAAGGATGTTTAGCGAATTTTACTATAAATAATGAAATCCAACCGTTTGCTGGAAATGGTAGCATATTTAAAGACACAGTAAAAAGAGGTAAAGTACTAAACGGATGTCACAGTGCTTTTGCTGTGGGTTCCACTCAAAATTCAGTACCGTTACGCACAGGAATTATAATTATAATAGTCTTTTTCGTGATTTTATTACTTGCGATAGCAGCAGTTGCAGTATTTTACCACCTACGTAAACAAAAGAAAGAAAAGACTGGTACGGGAACCAAGAGCAATGGTGCTCACTCCAAACAAAACGGTGGCCCGGCAATGCTGAATGCACCAAATCTAATTGCAGGAACTAATGACAGTATGATGAATCGAAATTTGCATAACAACGATACCAGTCTTACTAGTTATATGTCTGAAAATGCCGATATCACACGTAACGTTGGACACATTGTAGGACCCGAACTATTGTCTAAGAAATATAAAGATCGAGAGATAATGAACATAGATCCACCCAGACCACAGCGTCCTGATATTATAGAGCGTGAAGTAGTCGGTAAAAGTCCAGCGTTAAGGGAAGATCACCATCCACCCCCTCCACCGTCTACAAACGCATCTCATCATCATGACCATCCGAGCGGTATAGATTTAAATTCAGAAGTTCCAGAGCATTATGATCTAGAAAATGCGAGCTCTATCGCCCCCTCTGATATTGACATTGTTTACCATTACAAAGGATTTCGGGAAGCTGCGGGAGCTAGAAAATACAAAGCAACTCCACCGCCTATAGCGGGCTATCATCACAAACACCAAACACCTCAACACCGACATTCACCACATCATCCTAGCGGATTCCCATCAAGAGTGCTGCCGCAGTCTACACAGCCTCCTCCACAACCTAGACAACATCAAACAACTCCACTGGCTAGGTTGTCACCTAGCAGTGAACTGAGTCAACAACCAAGGATATTAACATTACATGATATATCAGGAAAACCACTCCAAAGTGCGTTGTTGGCTACAACATCTAGTTCCGGCGGAGTCGGCAAAGATGCGTTGCATAGTAACAGTGAACGAAGTTTAAATAGTCCGGTTATGTCACAACTGAGCGGGCAAAGTTCGTCTGCAGGCAGAAAAACGCCTAGCGCCACACCACAAGTACCCCAAGTCGTATCCGTTGGTACTGGTGCTGTTGGTCTCACAGCAGAAGAAATAGAGAGGATGAACGCAAGACAAAGAACTTCCAGTTTAGTGTCTACCCTGGATGCGGTTTCAAGTTCAAGTGAAGCACCGAGAACCACTAGTGTCGGGCATCACATGTCACACAGGCATCACTCTCCACCCGATGACAATAGAAGCTCGACTGGCTCTGACGACGAAAGTGGTAACGACAGTTTCACGTGTTCTGAAATAGAATACGATAACAACAGCATTAATGCAGATAAATTAGAAGACGTGAGAAGACAAAATGTAAGCAGTGCTAGTAATCCGAAAAAGCCCATATTGCCACCACCATATGAAAGTTTCGATTCTTCATTTCGAGGTTCGTTGAGCACTCTAGTCGCATCTGATGATGACCTCGCTCCGCACGTTAGCGCCGCTCTGTACAGACAGGCTAATGGATCGCCCGCTTCGGCAGCTCTGGGTTGGGACAACATATTCAATTGGGGCCCTAACTTTCAAAGCATGATTGGCGTATTCAAAGACCTAGCGGAACTGCCAGACTCCGTGAACGGCCGAATGCCTGCTTCTTTGAGACATCAAAACGGTACGCCAAAGCCTTCCGAGGAATATGTTTAATGACATCGACGGTGTAATAAAATTGTAAATAATTCAGTAGTTTTAAGGTTATGTACAAATTGTATCGTTGGGACCTTGTATCAAGGTCACCAAATGTTTTTGCCATATGATAGATATAGTTTATAAGTTCGTGAAACTTTTATTTGGTTTGTACATACTATTGTAGATATAGAAAAAAAACACTTGAATAAGGTTGTACTTAAATTGTTCATTGTTTTTTGTACAGAAGCTCAATGATTTCCGATGCTCTTAAATTTACTTCAGAATAAAGAGCGATGTTTAAGAAAGGTTTGTGTGTAAATAAATTTAAATGTTACGCTTATTATTTTATGTATAAATAAATTATGCCTTTTCATTGTGATATTACATGTCCCAACGGATTGACGAGTTTGCTATGACATTAGTTTGAACAACTTTATCTAATAGATTCGATGTATTGTTTGTTACAAGCCATATTAGTAAGCAAACAAAGTGCCAAATGCATTTTCACTTCAAAAGAATGGACTGATTTAAGTTTATGTAAACAATAAAACATAATTTAAACACCTGATTGTTTTATTTCCTGGTAAATCACTAACCTTATTGTTGTATGCTGTTAGTAAACAAAAACATTCGGGCACAAACACGAAACTATTTGCGTTCGTAATTAATACAGGAAGGAAGTACTTACAAGTTAGGAAAACATATCCTAAGACATAAACGAAATGCCCTTAATTCACTATCAGTCGTGTACTTGACTGTAATTATAAAGAAACACGGCAAACTCCTAAAATACACGTAACCGCGATAAGATATACCTGTGTGCTCTTTACGATAATTTTAATGTCATTTACATAATTTGAAACAAAAGTGCTAAAGAGTAGCCTCTTTTTATGTTATTTTATATTAATTTTAGGAAAATAAATACACAATACGTTGCCAGTGGATAGACATACACTGACCGCCTGTGTGTGGTCGAATTATGGCTGGCCGCCGATACTCCGGCTCGATCGTCCTTTCATTTTTGTTTACGTGTATCGGTGACGAAATTTATTAATTATTATGCAATTTTTTTATGATTTTGTTAAATGTGTAATCCATTTTTATTTCTATTTTATTGTTATTGTTATTTATCGCTTTTCTACTTTTCATTTGTTTTATTCGTTAATTTTTTTAATATATAAGAGGTTCGCTGACCTGGTGCCCGGATGTCACCTAGGACCCTAATTGAAAAACAATTAGCATACAAATATGCCTATAATTATCACTATGTTTATAATTCGACATTGTATCGCACCATAAGTATTTTTTAAATGTAATAGTTTTCTCGTTTTTTTTTAAATGTTATTCTTATTTTGTCTCTCTTCTATTATTAACATGTTAAGAGGCTAACTATGAAGTACGTCTTAGAAGATGGAAACAATGTATTGGGTATGATGTAACTAACAACCCTATTTATGTGACATGTAGGAAACAGTAGTAGATTAAGATAATTCATCTGACAAACAGAATCAATCGTACAACTTTTATTTCGAGAAATCGGTGATAATACTTATTTTGTATTTTTTATATATGAAAATTTCATAGCACGTTAAGTAGTATTTTGCATCATTATTCAAGACAAAATATTCGTTTATTATTTACACACCCATATTGATAAGCAACCTTAGTATATTTATATTATAGAGTGAGCGCTGTCATACATTTATCTACATTTTTGAAGTAGTAGCGTTCCCTCTATATTAAAAATACTCTAAATAAGCAATATAGTTTATAGTACAAAAATCTCAAGTTATTATTAGTACCAAAAATCATTCAGAATATTAATACATACACCAACCCACGCCTTTTTTCCAAAAGGGGTAGGCAGAGATGCTACCAGAACACTCAAATTTCGCCATGTATGTTTCGTCCCATGATGTAACACGAGAGAAAATAGATAGAGCTGAATGACACGGCTTCATCATTGACTGTTTCCCGTTGCCCATTTCGGTCAATTAAATCACTGAATATTAAATCACAAACATAAATAAATATAGCCTTCACACTATAACTTGGTCTATAAAACGAGAATTATTTTTCTTTCTACCAGTATTGTAAAAACGTAATTAGATATAGTCGCAACTACACAGCGTTACTAAATTGATTTAAAAATTGCTACTGTTCGATATTTTTATAAGTGTAAAAATATTTTAATACTAAAACATAATTAGTATACAGTAAAATAAATAAGTCAATTAGCTATAAACAAAAAAAAACTGTTTAATCTCAAAAATAGTGATATAAATAGCGACTACACAGTTTTTCTTGTTTCAAATATCTATTTAGATTCTGTACTCTCTCACGGGTAAAGCTTAGGCGGCACAGTGGGGCGAACCTCTAAAGGTATATATATAAGTGCTTGTGGTGGTTGTTTACTAAATATATAAATAATAACTTCATATTTTGACAACGATGTACCTTCGAATTTATTCCACATTTATTTATGCTTTATGTGAGTACAATATTTTTTTATTTAAACACAAAACAAGATGTTTCATTATTTTATAATATTTTCATTATTATTTTAAAAATATCTGTATTGCTATATAAATATTTAAAATTAAAAATAACATTCTCTAAAGAAACCCTTAGCTCATCAAAGCTTTTGTGGTTGAAGAAATTAAATAAACATACCTTAAAGATATGCAATGGTCACAAGGAGAAAGTTTACTAATTATCTTGAAGCGTTTTTTACACATTATTAAAAATGCATGAAATATTTAAAGCCACAGGAATATAAAATAAGAGTAGTTTATTTTATTAGGCCGTTATCATTGGATTTAAAATTATTTTGACGTTAACATCTCGGGAAGGATAAAAATACATACCAAATATATATTTGAAAACATCGTAATTTGTGCGTAATATTAGACAACTTTCTTTTTTCGATAAGAGTGGACTGTTATGCAACGATTGATCGCGTTCTACTCACCTTTTATCACTTATATATATGGTCCTTTAGCAAAAAACTACGATATAATAACAAACTTACTTAATTATTTTAATAATAGGTTTATTATCCTCTTGAATACCAAGAACATTTCTTTCCTTTGCTTAAAAGTTTCTAAAAAGGGTACATCCATTAATTAATTCATTAAATTAATGATTACATAAACCAATGGAATTTTTGCATTTCACTGGTATAAGAATTTTCTTGCAAATTATTATAAAGTTAATTATAATTATAATCAATGAATTATACGTGCTATTTAATTAACAATATTTAATTTATAGTTGTACAACCATACCATAATACGTGTGAGTAGCGGTAGAAAATGATTTTTGCTGGCATGCTTTTTCAGGGTTCAGCCAATGTTTAAGTTGTGTCATGCCCCCAATGGAATGTCCCAATGTTAACATTACATATTGGCTATATACTAGGTAAGTAAAGAGACATAGTGTGTATACTCTTGCACTATTTTTATATCTTTTTTTATTCTTTCATTGTCCCCCTGTTTCTTTTTCTTTTGGTATTGCAATATGAAATGATTATATTTTGTACGAATAAATCGGCGTACATATGTATTTTGTCGCTCACTTAACTTGGTGGAAAATTGTACCGATGTATTTAATTATATTTTTATAGCTAAACAACTTCAATATTCAATCGTGAAAATGTACTCAGAACATAATAGACACGCGATACTGAACTTATCAGTACAAATGGTATAAAAGGACAAATTCTATGTTTTTTGCAATAACTTATTTATTTTCATTTTATAGAGCGAACCCAGAAAATCCTCACCAAGTGAAAGCGTTGGAGCCTGATTCAATCAACCATGCTCCGTGGGTTAAAGATGCACCCATCAAGATATTGATACACGGGTATACAGGGCATAAAGATTACTCGCCAAATATTGAGATTAGGCCAGGTTTGTGAATTTCAATATTCCTTTTTTAATAGAATGTTCTTGCTTGTATTCTTAATTTATTTTGGTGATATTTCTTTTATTTGATATTTGTCGTATAAACTAGGTATGTTCTGATCAGAAAATATATTGAATTGTCTTAGTAAGCATTTCTAGCAGTGGTATGATCTTTTGCGTTGTTTCTTTGCAGACATATCTATTTCTTAATTTGTTTTGCAAATCGATTCGATCTTTAAAAATTGCTCCCTGAAACAAAGAAAGCCTTTTCATTGTCAAATCGATATCACCACATTGATAGCCAGTGTAATTGCGAGTCTTACGTTCTTTACAATATCTGATACTTCAATTGGTACAATTCCAGCTTACTTGAATTGCTGTGATTACAATGTGATCTCGGTCGATTACAACCCAATAGCAAGAGAGCCATGTTACATGGAATCAGCAAGGAACACAGAAGTAGTCGGAAAGTGTACGGCCCATCTCATTGACGAGCTGGTCAAACACTATAGCTTTGACTTGAAGAAATTCCACCTCATAGGGTTCAGTCTTGGAGCTCAAATCGCTGGCTATGTAGGAAATTACTTAACCTGCGGTCAGTTGCCCAGGATATCTGGTAAGTGCGTAATATAATCTTCACATCATTATCATTCGCCTATTTTTCCATAATATTAGCGTATATTCTGATTGAAACAATTTTTTCATTCATTGTATATTGTAGAGATTAAGTCACGATAAAGATAATAGACTAACAAATCCCTAGCAGATCTGTTTATGGGCACAGTATTGGAGCTATTTCCTAAGTGATGATCTAATCTCGATCTGAACTTGTTTTTTTTTATTGCAGTGGATGGCGATGCGAGCATACCGTTCGCCTGTTGGTAAGCGATTCGACATATGATGAACAGTAGTAAAACCAAACAACACCTTGAATTACAAAGCAATGCTTGGCATTCTACTGCGCTCGCCATCCTAAGAGATAAGGTATAAAGTCCCAATATGACCAGTGGTTACTCTGGCTACAATGTCCTTCAATCCGAAACACAACATTACATTATTATAGTGCCATACGTGACAGCAACATTGTATCGGTCCAAAATTTGATGTATGCTTGTATTTCTGTGAATATTGTCCTCTTACCTTTTTCCGGATACTTCTAGGAAGATTATAGGTAAGATCGTGAAACCTCAAAAATTGAGCCCAGTATCAAATTTTCACTTAATAAATATTACCAACAACTATATTACAAGAATATTTCTATCAGTATAATTAGTTTTTTATTTGAACAAAACAAATAAACACGTTATTTTATAAAGGTAATTTTGAAACACTGAATAAAAGGTTATTTTTTTATCAGTAACTTGCTCAAATTAACGTTATCGTTTTTGTTCAATTATCTTATGAACGCAATTTGCACCTGTAAAATTCTAAGTAGGATTGAATAAAAACTCAAATTATACAAGAAACGGATAACACCTTGGTGTTTATTGCTCGGTGAACTTGTGAAGTGTAAATCGATTAAAACAGTTTTTTTATTTCAAAATTAATAAATCATCCCGAGTAACTATTATCACAGGTGCGAATATGAGTTTGTTTGTTTGCTACGTTTACTTTAAGTACTTAATCGATCAATATAAAACTATGCATATACGTTGCTGTGGGTACAGGAAAGGACATAAACTACTTTACAATCCAAATTTCTATACTAAATATGAGAAAAGGGGTTACAGTTTACGTGGGATATAATGTGTTTTAATCATTTTTTTTGCGTTTTAAACAAGTACTTTGTAACTCCCCGTAACTACGATGCCTTCCATATAGAGTATAGATAATTGCAATTCACACTTTGATAAAAAAACTCACTATTATGAATTAAAGAAAGGCATAGAAATTAAAGATACGAAGTCAAGCAGAAAGCCGAACTGCTTAGGATGTACAAATATGTCAAACGACACCAAAATGTGCGTTTCTAGTACAATTTGAGAGGATATTTTATGCATTATGAAAGAGAGATTTGCATAAAACTTGATTAATAAAATTGCCGCGCATTCTAATCGACCGTGGACAGGAGCGGAGTTAATCGATAAATACTGTCGAAACCACGTCTAATCGCTAGTGAAAATTCATGTGTAATTTGAAGTAACTTCGTGTACTTGTGTTTGTTTTTGTTGTGGTAGAGTTTGTTTGTGGCCCTTCGCGATTATAATTCATATCAATGCGTATTAGTGTCATCATCATGAGAAGCTACGCTCTGTAATCACCAACTCACGTATTTTAGGGAGTCTGTGCTCAAAAATAGACTTCCTATAGCTCACAGATAACAAAACTGAAGTACCAGTTTATTTGTAATTTTTTGACAGATACATGACATTGTCAGGGCCTCAAAAAGACTTACCTTCCCGTCCCTTTCCTCCTCTCTCTCTCTCTCTCTCTCTCTCTTTCATTATACTTTTTAAATTTCATCAATATGTTGACCTTGTCGGTGATAATTTGTCGTCAATTCGTTTGCTCGGTTGCTATGCTTTAAATAAATATATAGATTTTTACGATTCAATATAAACTGGTTACTTTTCACGAAATCAATTTGTTGCAGCAAATTCGCGTAATATGTGTGATAAATTGTAACAACGGTCATTAGCGAAATAAAGGAAGTTCAGTTGGAATTTTAATACAGGTCCTAATGTTTCCATGTGCATTTTTTTGTTTTATCAACAATATAATGAATAGAACTTAATTAAAACACCTTTCCTACCTACACAATTATCATTGTTATGTTATTAAACAATAAATATATTAATATTATAAATAATATTACTCCAAGGAGAGATAAAAAGCATAAATCATAATATGTACAAATTGCTCTATAATCATAATTATATTATATTATGTTTTTTTCCTAATCAATTGAAAAATATCTTCAAATGTTGCTATCTATTCACTATTGTAAGTATAGATAATAGAATCTTACGAGTAAATCTTATAAATATTATCTTATATTAACACATTTCAGCATTAGATCCGGCTATGCCCCTTTTTGTCACAACCGACTCGAAGAAAAAAGTGGATCTTACTGATGCGAAGTTCGTGGATATTCTTCATACTAATGCGCTTGAAAAAGGAAAACTCGAAGCCAGTGGACACGTCGACTTCTATGCGAATGGGGGCATGTCACAACCTGGATGCAAAGCGTCTGCTGAGCAGAGTAAGTCCTATTATCTCTCTCTATCTCCAGTAGGTCCCTCATTATTGAGGATCGTGACTCTCAGTAGTCTTGATAACCTCTCCACCGGCTTCGGTCTTTTGCTTGATGTAGTTCTGCATTAATGCGTTAATTAAGTCCCATTATAGTGAATAAATACATAAACCCAGTCACATACATGGCCCCGACCCCACACTAAGATCACCTTGTGCCGTGGGTATCAGCAACTACAAGAGACTTTTCGATCTCACTACAACTCGAGACAAATATTAGTAGGTCGCATGTACATTTGTCTCGGTGCGGGGTTCGAGCCGCGGCTTCTATCGAATATAAATGTTATTAGCCGGTATAATTTTATAATATATCAACACCTCGAATCTCAAAAACGCATAGACAATATTCTATCATTAGCAATTTTAATTTATCTTGGGTATTTATAACGTGTAAAATACAGAAATCATAAAATATTCTAAGTACGATATATAGGTATTAATCACATAATTTATGTTGATATAAATATCGCACCATTTTATTCACTAACTTTCGTACGAGAGTTTAGCGGGAAATCGTAGGAATGACTTATAGCTTTCCTTACATTTTCATTAATTTGCTACAATCTAGAGTTTTATTAATTTATTTGAGTAGAAGGCATTTTATTCAATACAGTTCTGTAAAGGTGCGCCAATGAAGTGGAAGTTAAGCAGGAGTGCTTTATGTGGTAAAATCGATTTTTTGTTTGGCTCTATCAAAAGTTTTAGTAAGGCTGCCTTCGCATAAAGCATCACATGGGCTAATATGTACAAATTCTGCTAAGCTATAATGAAAAACATTTTCTGAAGCGTGGTTGCTTATTTTCTTATGGCGACCCCAATTAGCAAACGGAATATTTGTAAATCAATCTATGCATCCGCTTAATACCATACTACGCCCACTCACGTATATATGCAGTTAATAAGTAAAAACAAACTATCCCTATTCCAGGTAACAGTGGGCATCATAGACAAACTGTCCCTATTCCAAGTTACAGTGGGTACAATAAAGCCATTCCTTAGAAAGGTTGTTAAACTCGTCTCGTTATCAACATTGTAGGTTTTATTAAATAACCTTAGCGATAAAAATAATGAGCCTCCGTATTTGCAGTTATAATCGCTTGTTTGTGTAATAATACATAATTTTGAATAACTACTGAGGTTTAAAAACCGATCAATAAGTAATGTATCAAAATGAATTAATGGAATTTCATTTCTTCAAAAGCTTAGTCCATTGTTGATTTTGCTTTATAGACTTTTCTATACTCGCAAAAACTGCAGAATTTATTGCTATAGCAATCAGCGTCATCTTCACTACTTGGGAACTATCTGCATTCAACGAATTCCTGCAAACTTTATTATTTATATATTATTATGTCCAGTCGTTCCGGAAAGAAAATAAAAATGGTATTTAAATTTGCAATTTGTATATTTTCAGCGAAATCAGGTTGCGATCACGCGAGGGCTCCGATTTACTTCGCCGAGTCTATTCTGACCAAAGTCGGGTTTTACGCAACCAAATGTGCGTCTTGGATTACCTACATGATCGGCTGGTGTGAGCTAAATTCACAAGACGACATACCATTTGGAGAGCATGTACCGCTAAAGTAAGGCAACATTATTGACGTACTTTAGTTATACTATCTAGTCCGTCTCCCGACTACTTGGCTTCGGCTTGTAATTTTTTTGGGATTTTTTTAATATTCTCGTGTTATCGCGTTTGGATAAATCCATAGTTTTTGTCTAAATAATAATTTAAGCCCTACGTACCATAGCGTCTTTAAAAATAACAGGGTGTACACTATTATTATAGAAAAAAATGTATTTACCACCCAAATACGACGATAGGAAAAAATAACCAAAAAGACATTGTTTATGCAAAAAATATACTTGCATTGTGTCTGAAGTCACTAACGCTACCACCCGGCTTCGTTATCGGTAGCAGTCTTCATATACCCTGTATTTCTTAGATTAATTAAAGATAATTAAAGCAGTATAATCCTATTCATGTATAACTATTAACAATTAGTATATAACTTGAATCTGTATGTGTATCAACAATCTAGAGAACATTTGAGAGTGATGAAGCCGTAGAGTCAACCACGCTAGCCAAGTGCGGGTTGGAGGCCTGTACATATCACAGAAATTCTTACAAATCTCTATGGCATGCAGGTGCTCTGACGATGATTTCCTTCATCCTTATAATGCGTTGTGATTGACTATCAATAGACAAATGACTCCGAAATTCAGGGGTGTGCCCTGGGATTTGAACCCACGACCACCGTAAACGTGTTACGTAGACTTGTAACCAACAGGCCACCATGCACCAAAGTAAATTTAACTTTAATCCATTTAATAGTAATAGTGAAATAAAGAAACACATATCACTGTTGCATTCATAATATTATTGTGATATAAAAGGAGTTTATAATTATTAACGGTGTTATTCATAGACAGTATTAAACCTATTTTAGCTATCGAAGGTTTTGCCTCCATAAATAAATAACACCCAACCGTCACAAACATAGTCCTAACCTCACGCTAAGATCGAGTCGTATCGTTGATATCAGGAACTACGAGAGACTTTTTAGTCTCACAAACACCTAGACTCAAAAGAAATATTTGTGGGCCGCACAAACTTATCTCTCGGTGCAGGAATCGAACCCGCGACCTCTTGTTTCACAGGTTCGTGCTTCGCTCAAACTGGATTCAAAAGTCGTTCGAAAGGAAAAAACAATCGCTAACTAAAATAAGTTTAAAAACGATTTATGAATAAGGCCGTAAGTGGATAAAACGTAATTTCATGACCACATATTAGAGTGACGTAAATTTGACCCTAACATGCTTCGGAGAGCACGGTGTAACTTCCATCCCAGAGGCTGCCATTTGCTGGTGACAGTTATTGAGTAAATTGCATATCGGCAGAAGTATTACCACATTCTGTTTTATGCCTCATTATATATCATGATCATATTATTATCATCAATCGGGACAGATGTTGTAAATCGAAACCAAAATAGTTTTATCGCAATTTAATTTAAACCAGCTTGAAAGATCGTTGTATTTTTGTATCAAGACCTACTTCGCTTATATACCAAAGTTTAACAACTTTACATTGCATAATTAAAGCTGAATGGACCTCCAAGACAGGGCATAAACACTTAACTTTTCGAAATTACATATAAATATTAAGTGGTTAACCTTATTGCATACTTAAAGGCGACGAATAATGTTATTGGGAAGTCTAAGAACCTGAGCCGAGAAAAATTGTATCATATCGTTTCACTAATCTTTACCAAGATGATGTGGTAATCTTAGGCTTAAAGTCTCCCGAATGTGATAAAGATTCGTGGCCATTGGACTTACTATACTGACATGGTAAAGTAACCGGACGAACACCTGAACATTGTTGCAGTGTAGTGCATGCTTTTAATGGACGACAACCATACATACATAGACTCACGCCTTTGTCCCAGAAGGGGTAGGCAGAGGTGCTACCAGGACACCAATATTTCGCCTTGTATGTTCCGTCCCATGATGTCAAGTCTATCGCCATATCGGACACAAATTTCTGACTCCGTGCTGATAATGAATAGAAATATCCAATATCACTTTGTCTGACCCGAGATTCGAACGCGAGACTTCAGCTTTGGAATCGTTCGATAGTATAACTATGCCACCGAGGCAGTCATATGGTGACAATCATATCAACAATCTGTATATTAAAAGTAGGGGCGGAGTCTTCTTATATGCCGGAAAGGGTAGTCTGGGTCTTCTATAAAGAATTGTCAGAACTATAATGTTGCATACGTCTGTTTAATTGTTGCAAGGCGACACCACAAGCCGACGATAAATGCCCCTCTTAGTAATCATTTATGGTACGATTAAGTGCAACCACCGAAACACTTCCACGCTTTCACTACATTTCCCTTATCGTTTAGCTCGACTCAAAATTTACAATTACATCAGTGTGATTAACCGCTATATGGCATATGAAGCAACACTGAAATATGAAGTCGACTAGCTATACAGAGTTTATCCAGACTACGACCGAAAACGAAGCCAGATGGTAGTTTTAGCGACGTCAGACTCACTGCAATTATAATTTTGCCACGAACAATGACCCTTTTATTTTTCAAACGTAATGGTACACAGGTGCGTCATTTGTTTTTTTGCACAGTCTATGTCTATCTATAAGAAATTCATCTCTTTATTAAAAAAATTGGTTGCCTTGTGTCTGCAGTCACTAAAACTACCACCTGACATTATTTTCGATATATCCGGTATACTGTCAGAGGGGTGTATATTACACCATACTATATGAGTGTGTGGTGATCTGTTGGTAACGGACCAAATACGGCTGCCCATGCTGGTAGCGGGTTCAAATCCTAGGGCACATCTTTGTCTTTTCGGGGTCATGTGTGTATTGACAATCAATTACCACACACTAAAACGGTGAAGGAAAACATCGAGAGAAAATCTGCAAGCATTAGCAATTTTAAAAAATTTACGATATGGAAAGTTTGCCAACCCGCACTAGGTCCGCGTGGTAGACCATATGTCCTAATCCCTCTTATTCTTAGTTCTTTGAGGAGGCCCGTGCCCTGCAGTGGGATGTATATGGGCTAATACAGATACAGATGCAAGTTAATAGTAATTGGAAATAGCTGGATATTCATTTTATATCACATTTTATATAATTTACAAAATATTTACTTTCAGTGCATCGGGATTGTACTTCTTCTTCACAAACTCGGAATCACCATATGCTCGCGGTCACGACAAGAGACCAACCAGAGACACAGAGTTTGAATCAGAAGTTAATTAAATGACTAAATATATTTAAATCGTTTTTTTTTACCCAAGTAACGATGAGCGTAATCTTTTGAAACTTGCTTCATGAGACAAACACGAATATTTAAGGTACATTTATAAAAATGTTTTAATTTGTTTTTATTAAGTGTGTTCTTGAGAATGATTATCTCAGAAATATAATCAAAATTAAATTACAATTTTTCGTACGCATCAACGTGATATTTTTTCATAAACGTTATTAAATAAAGAATATATGCATGGCGTCTTAAAAAGGCTAACACATTTGTAAATATTTTATGTGTGAATTACTCTGCAATATTGGAATGGAACTTCTTAATTGCATCAATATTACATGATCAATTTAAAAAATTAAGCACAGTATAACAAGACATTCCTACTTCCTTATTTATGATATTTGTAACGAAATGGCCTTCGTCGGGACTTTCCGATCAGTCTTTTAATATTTACTAAATCATTAATGTCGCCTTCAGGCTATATTACACATATTTTTATCAACGTCTATAATTTTCATTTTTGAAATAATGTATTTAGCTCCTTTTTGTTCTTGCATGGTTTAGATCGTAAAGAAATCGTTTCTGGCATGTACTAAAAATAAATTAATAAATACACATTATTAAAAGTACATAAGGTAGACGACCTAGTTGGGGTTGCAGGAAGTTGTTATATACAGGCTGCTTGCAACAGGTGGCTGTGATGATGTTTAGGGAAGGCCAGTGTTCAGTAGTGGACTTTCTGTTGCTAAAAAGAGAAACAGAGATGAAGACGACAATACATACATTTTTAATTTATCTAATAAAGTTTTACATCATCTACGATATGACGCTTGCAAATATAAAACAGTTTTAACTAATCCTCGCGAATCCTGACCTTGTCGGAAAAATGTCATATTATTATTGTAAGTGAACGCCGTTTGCAACATCACAAAACCCTCAATTGGCCAAATGACCACTTGTGACCAGGATGTAACATTCAGTCGAAAGAGTATGGGTTTTCCTGCTTCCAAATCCTGTTTAAGTAATATTTACAAGGAAGGAGGTCTTTCCAATATCCTTGTCGCCATCCTCATTTCGTTGCAACAGGCGAGGCGGCACTCGAGTATCGTACGTCCGTAATTAGGTAATAGTGTTGCTCAAGTCAGTCAATGAACTTCTCGATGTGACCACGCCTGCATGTTACGACACCGATGCAGATGCAATGTGTTGCTCATTGATATTTGTGTTTGCTAATTCTGTTATTGATGCTTAGTGATACTAATATACGAGTAATTGGTGTAATGAGTAATATATTAGTTGTTACGAAGAAAACCTGTTTTAGCGCTGAGAACTACGTTTTGAATCACTGCGTCAATCGGATAGTTAAAAATAGACAATGGACTTCGTACAAAACAATAAGTTAAATATTCATTTCACAATATCCCATGATACAAATTCTAATTCGTCGTTTTAAAATTACCTAATTAGCATTTAAAATATTTATGGTATAAATATATTAAATGTTTGTAATTTGAACCCTGTTCATATTGACACACTAATATTCTTCATATATTGTTTCATTGAATAAAACTATCTCATCCAAAGTAAAAATCTTCTCAACCAAAGTTAAAACCAACGACACGTTGTATTTTAATATTCTATTAGACTCCATGACACAGTACAACGCCTTATTGTTTAAAACGGTCAAGGTGGTATATATTACATTAGGTTTGCAAATTCATATTGAGTAAAAATCACCAAATATCTTCGACATTAGTGTGCAACCAATAATCAATTTTATTTACATTCATATGTATACTATAACTTAACATTTACTATTTATACTGTAACTTAACATATTTTTTTTCTTTTACAAGTTATGTTGAATTTTTCACGCAGCTAACTGAAGAACAAATGTTTAAAATAGAATAATAGATAGATGTTAAAAGAAGACAAGAAACATAATATCATAAACAATTATAATACTCTATTTACTTGCAATTAAGCTCATTAAAGATAGATTCTAGATTACTTAAATTTGAGCGACGAACATCCTATAGCTAATATTATAATAAATAACGTGAACTGCAATCAGGTTAAAATATTATAAAACAGGACGTAGAATTAATTACGATGCTAAAAGTTATTAATTATTTTATTACTACATACATGTTCAGCACGCTTTACATGTTAACACTTTACTGTTAAATAGCAGTGCAATATATTATTAATTAAAATTATCCGAAGTACTTGATCTATCTAATAACAAGGCGTAAATATATCTATCTAATATTAAATTGTATCAAGTTAGATCAGATTTTTCTTTGTTTAATAAAAGTTATCAATTAACTTAAAAATAAATATGAAAACTAACAAAAAAAACGTAATTATACGGTCACTTTCAAATTGCTTACGTTGTATTTTATTCGACAAATAAATTTTATCATTCAGACCTAAATATAGTGCATAAATAATACTAAAAAATAAAACAGAACTAAAAAAACAAAAACATTTTTTGTCATTGAAAATATTTCCTCATATCTTTGCCGCGCGGGAATTCACGTTGTTCTAGTAAATTCCACAAATTATGTAAAGGGTGTCCGATTTATGAGTGGGGACGCGAGCACGTGGTGAGGTCGCCTCAAACACTTTCGCTGCACAGTGTAGTGCCTCACAGTAGTGCCTCGACGAAAAACAAACCTTGCACACGCCACCTACTGTGCCACAACACACTGCGAACAGTAGCCGCACTCTGCAAACACTATATTGTGATAACACTGTGATCTGATTAAGTGTAATGTACAGATTAAAATTGTGATTTATTTTTAGGCGTTTCCAAAAATGTTGACAAGATCCAAGTGGTTAATTTTGATTGGAATTACTGCTGTACAAATTACCGGTAAGTTTGGTGTATTTTTTTTTTTGATAAATGAGTGTTTTATAGGCAGGCAAATGAATTATAACTCAAACGTAAAGGTTTAAAAGTCTGGTCCGGGTAGCAGTACATTCAAGTAAATTATTACTATTATATTTTGTATGTGATTGGCAAGATTTCATTTTGAAGCTTACTTGGCATATTGTTATTGCATAAAATATATCTCAGTATATATACCCTTGCTCTGCTCGTATGGAGGACAGACGAAGGATAACTTATTTTTATTTATTTATTTATTGGGGACAAAAATACTTAGGTATATGTGACTGTTAAATTGTTGATTTTAGGGCACGATTTAAAAATATTATTCCAAAAACCGTCTCTCTCATTATAATTATTTCTTAAAATAACACAATCGTAACTTATACAGGGTATATCAAGACTGCTACCCAAAACGAAGCCGGGTGATAGTTTAAGCGACTTCAGACACAATGCAACAGAAAATGTTGGAAAATTTTTTTTTGTTTGTTTTTTTTTATATGGTCTTATTTGGGTGGTAAATATATTTTTTTTGGTATAATAATAGTGCACACCCTTTTATTTATAAAAACTCTATGGTATAAAAGAGATTTAATTATTATTTAAGCAAAAACTATGGATTTACCACCCAAAAAATGATAAAAAAAATGTCGCGTTTCTTAGCAAAATTTTTAGTTGCATTGTGTTCGTAGTCACTAAAACCACCTCCCGGCTTCGTTTTCGGTAGCAGTCTTGATATACCCTATATACCAGGTAATCATTTATTTATTTGTACACATATTTGTATTAGTTATTATAAGTAAATGTGAAGCCAAAATTTTTTATTTTACAAGAATTGGCCTTATTAAGCGGTACCTATCCCATAGACGTCCTTAGTAAGGACTTCATAATTATAGTTAAGCGTATAAAATAAATACATTCTATGGATTTAATCATATATACATATATAATATTATTTCATATACAGCAAGACCAATGTTCAGTAACAAAATAAATAATATTCGTATAAAAATAAAGAAATAAAGTGTTGTTTCACGGGCCAACAGTCGGAACTCGGATGTTATCTCCACGCAAGTAATTACATAATACTCGTTTGTTTTGTTGTCGGTTTGGCTCACGACGCGTCGCTCGTTCACTTTCCTCCTCTGTTGATGCTAAACGGTACACAAATAGTGGATTTTATTGTGTTGTAACTGTTCAATATTCGATTTTATTTAGTCAAAGTTGAACATTCGCGGTTATACTTGAATTATAAATTAAAACAAAGAACCGAAATTATAATAGTATAAATCAATGTAGCCAATAATTAAAAAATATAATGGCAATTGATATCCTAAGTCAGCGTGTAGTACATAATATATACGGACATTAAAAATACTAGTTTTTTTTAAATCTGTCCCTTATGAAAGCATACATTATAATATTATATTTATAATGATATTTTTAATTTATTGATTTGGATAAACAGCAGGAAAGCTACTTTGATGCTTGAATTTTATTGGGGATCAAGAACAGAAAACAAAAAAATCATAATTAACTGGAGCAAAAATATCCGAGTCTGTAATAATAAAAGATGTGAACTATCCATAACATTTTCATGTCGTGAGTGAACACTACAATGCGGATGCTATTGCACTCAACTAGCATAACCATAAATCGCAATTTACATGGCATAACACACTTTTGTAAAGTGAATTCAACGCAATTAATCATACGTAAGAAATAGGAAGGTGCATCAGCAATGCATCGTAAAATCCTCGAATTGTGTAACGTGTTATAGTAAGTAAGTAGGTGAGGCAATACCACTTGCACCTATCGGCTGGCGACCACTTCCGAAATAACTGGCCGACATTCGCGTTGCGTAATACATTCATCTTTGAATTGCGAATCACGATGGGTTGAATTTTGGGATGACGTATTTTATTATTATTTTTGTATTGATTTAGGAGTAAAGTAGAAGTGTTGTAATAAAAAAAAAAAGTGTTCGAATCTCAAATTATGTTTTCGAAAATTGAAACTTATAGTGGTAATTGTAAGATGCGACCACGATGTTACAGAATTAATATCTTTTGCACGTATAGAAATATGGGCTCTGTGTTATTCGAATTTATATTTTAGTTATTTATAAAGCAGTTCTACGTTACATTGTGTTAAAAAACGTTTTATTTAAATATATGGTCTATAAAACAATCCAACAACCACAGAAGGAAAAGGAAATGTCTGAGTACCTAAGTAAACAACGTACTTTAAATTGTCAAGAATACTTATGTTCAAAGCTAGAGAAAACTGCTAAACACTTGAATATACAAGTTTGAGAGTATCTACACATATTATGTATCTGAGCTAGAGTGAGAGTTCGCTATAATTTTCTATTAATTTTAAAAGCCAAAATATCGATCCTTAAATAAAGTTCTTTATAGGTATTTGGAGTTAACGACTATAAAATATAATGAGTAATGTAATATAATAGCTTCGAGACGAACTACAAAAATGTAGTTCTTTATTATATTGGCACATAGATAGATCTTGTATATACTCGTATAACACAGGTTGAATCCGAAATGCGATATACCAACATGGATTAATATGTTTATAATTCTGCCCTGGTTTACAAGTATTATACATAATACAGCTACTTTAAAATAAGACACAATTAGATTACGAACTATAGCGATGAATAAAAATATATATGGAATGAAAGTCCATAAACCCGCATTGGGCCGCCGTGGTGGACTATAGGCCATATCGCCTAACCACTCAATCGTACTCTCGATTGTAGACGATGCCCGTGCCCTGCAGTGGGACGTATATGGGCTAGTACTACTTGGTCTGTGTATATGGGCTGATACAGATTACTTTATTTACTACCGAAGGACCACCTGTAGATAAAAATTACAGCGGAATTACCATAATGTATTCATATTTCCGGCATTAGGCTTATAAATAATGATATTCAATAGTTTGAGTGTATCTAGTTTATGTAATGTCGGCGCATTTCCTAAACATATGACCTCAGCTGGAGGTTGCGCTGGACTTCTTTTTTATTACCTCTCGTTACAACAAAACCTTGTCCAATCATGCCGATTTTAATTACATAATATATAAATAAACGTAACTTGTTTGTATTTATATCATTCATATTATTTGTAACTATTATCTGTTCTATATTTATTAAATGATCTGTTGGAACTTGGAAGAAATATACATATTTTTATTAAATGTAATTTTACGAATAAAAATTTGGACCTCGTTCACCATCTCCAAGGGAACCATTGATTAGTTACTTTTTGATTAACATCAATCATGTATTTCAATAGTGAAAATAAAGAATCGAGTAACAACGCGCTGGTTAAGTAAATATTTTATCAAATGTCCCCTGCCTGCTTCCTGCTTAAGTGTCAATGTATTTTTATTTCTTAAAAAATACAAGAGATGAGATTGAAATGTTATACTCATTTAAATCATGTGTGGCCAGATGTGGCCAGTAAGGTACTGGTTAGTGTAACCATGGGATTGGTGTTACTTGAGCGTCGTAAAATTGACATTACATTACGGAAGATGTTAACGGATGAGTAACATACTTGAAGCTTTATATTAGGGTGGAGAGGCCCTAAATTTAAAACTATTAATTACATTGTAATTATACGACTTACAGACCTAAATGCTCACTTTACAATATAATTACTTCTAAAATCATAAAACTTCGCTAATTGCACTGTATTTCTAGCAAATACAACTCGTTTTTAGAAATCCTATTTTACTCATATTATATGCATTTACTAATTTATAAGACCCACTTCGAGAATAATAAAATCTTCTAATTCTAAGGTCTTTTATTACGAAATATTTCCTTAATGATATTCAAAAAATAGTGGCTATTTAATTTAATAACTAATACAGACATGGAGCCATACATAGTCGATAACACAATCATATTCAATTTGTTTACGCGGCTTGAACCCGCAACGTCTTATAGTTCTCAGCTGGATACCCGCCACAGCGCCTTTGGGACTGTCAATTAATACGAATAGTTACATTTCTCCACAATTTGTTTTCAAATTAAAGATGCATCAAGAGTTATTAAAGCCTGACGACCTTTTCATTAGCATAAAAGGCCGCTCAACCGGATTATTTAGCAACACAGTAATTATTTATCATAATGTATAGGAATGTTAATAGTTTATTACGCAATCTCCATCATTAACCCTTGAAAAGTAGTGGAGTCACACCGTAGTTCCGTTGGACTTACTCTATGATCAGAAAAGATGTTTGAATGTTTGGACTTCACTAACTATTACTTCTAAAGACCAATTCTATACTCTGTGATATTTATCATTAACTCCGAACTGATTCTAAGATTAAGACTTCGAATTCGAACACTTTGTTAACTATCAAGTACAGTTTTACGTACGAATTTCGAGCATTTGAACTTTGAGATCATAGAGTAAGCCCCCATAATAGAAGGGTGGGGTCTCTGGGGTGGTACGCCATTCTCATAGAAAACAGACGTGAAGCGAAGACATCAAAAAACAAAAATGGAACTATCATTTATTATTATTTTTGTCCTGTTCCTTTCGATGAGTGAAAATTTCTTAGGACCAATAAACCTTTCTTCCTTCCGTATTATTTCCTTCCTATATGTATGTATTCAAAGTAGGTATAGTAGACACAGTCGAAGGTAATCATTTACCGTTAAATGTGCCTAATGATCATTTACTAGATTTAGCAATAAAAATTATGTGATGAACATCACGCGTGCCTGCATTTATCATAATATTTTTACATCTTGTAAATTACTTTATACATCCTTGGCCTTATTTTTTCCTGCAAGGTCTGTGGCCGATGAGCACATTAATATGCCGCGGAAATGAGGCATCTCCGCATCTCACTAGTTATGCAACGTCTTTTCAAAGTTACGTGTAACTGCCATATAAGAAGCATGGTACTATTTGCTATATGATAACTCATAAACCGTCGGTAAATATTATTTAAAATTATGATCCTGCCATCTTGTAGATGCTTTACTTTAAGACGTACAAGCAAAGTTGCATAATTTGCCCAAATTCAAGTACATTTGTAAACAAGGTTAAATTTTAAAATATTTAAATAAATACATTTATATACGTATTTCACCCGTTGAAATAATTTTTTTACAGATTTTGTCGCGAAAATGGTTATTTCTCCATTTTTATCCGGCTTCAAAAAAAGGAGGAGGTTTTTATATTCGTCGGAATCTTTTTTTTTCTTTTATTTTACGTTTCGATTACTTTACGGCTTTCGTGGTCATGGGACGGACTGAGGTTTTAGTCCGCTTAGTTGCCTGTTACAATTTAACTTATTAAATTAAAAAGTTAATTTAAAAAGTAAGCTGATTTTTGCGTCTCGGTACGTCTAAAAGTAAAAACTGTAAAAAATAAATGAGAACCGCGATAAAAATTGGTTTTACTTCAATTTGTAACATTTGCGTACTTATATCTAAAAAACATATATGTATTTTATCCAGTTTATTTATATGACCCACTTACATTGGAGTTTATAAATAATAATACGATTAACTTATAATGCTTCATGTTGTTAGAATTGTAAACTATGCATACTTTCGTAACTCATGAAGGACGTCTCCGTTAATATCAAGGCTAACAATAATTAAATATCACATTTGTTACGTAAACAAAACACTAGTCCATGAAATTAATATTTACATTATGTAAATTAATTATAATTCATTGAGTAGATTTATATATGCTCTCACGTAGAGAAACAGCAATATTTAGGGTTGACTATATCGGATTTCCACTAGTGAGAGTTATTTATACTATAGACATTTAGGTTATATTTCGTGGATAGTATAGAGACATAGACTTGCCTGAAACCTAATATACAATGACTAAAATTGAAATGTAGTTCTCGTAGTCTAAAATTTATATTCAATGTTTTTGCACAATCGTATAGGCACGCCAAACAGATGAAAAGAATATCCTACAATGAGTAATAGGATTCCGAAATCTCACTCATTAACCAAGAGGCTATAGCAAAACTGTAATTTAAGGTCAATTGAGACAGTGATACCACCGAGGGGGTTACTTTATGCTCCGACATGGAGTCCACGATTCCGATTCGATTCTACATATAAGATGATAGCTAGTTTTCCACTTCTACAATTCAATGCTATGCCTATAAAATTTATCATTTCCTTATTCCCTTCGAAGTTAGTCTAAGGTTATGATATACGATACAGGATTCGATTATTTTGTTAATTAGTTTAACCACTAGGGGCTGGCTTCGCCCGGATGCAGACAGTTTTTGTTTCTGAATATCACCTTTCATTCACCCTGTATTATATCCTAAACTAAACCTATGAACTTAAAAGAGTATCAATTATAGTATACATAATTGAAGACCTTGCTCATCCCCCGGGAACAATAGCCTATGCATTGATTAAAGGTATCAGCTACCTTTATACTAAATTTGAATAAAATTGGTCCCACCCGTTTGGGCGGGACGACTATGGAAACCCTACATTTTTCTGGGATAAAAAGTAGTATATGTGTTAATTCAGGTTATCGGCTACCTTCTTGCCAAATTTAATCGAAATTGATCTTGCCGTTTGAGCTTGAAGAAGAAATAAACACACAAACTTTCGCCTTTATTTTAACATTTTAATATTTGTTGGATATTTGTAGTTTTACGTATGAAGTTCGAACACTCGTCGTGTCGGAGTATAGAGTAATTGCCCTGGTCAAGAGATCCATTGCTACTGCAGCTTAAACGAGTTTCAAGCTATACGAAGGCTGTGCCACAAATAAATTAAATACGAGTAGTTCGTCTAGCTGCCTCTATTGCACATTGTTAACATACACGTTTCTATTTAAAAATATCTTCAGGTCATAATGCAATACGACCTTTGATTTCCAGTATGGATGTCATTTCACAACATCCAATAAACTACGGCCTTAGATGTAGATTACGAAAGGCAATAACTATTACCAGTCGATTATACTAGACTTCAGTTAGTGATTACATACTTTTCATTCAGCCCAGCATGTGTTCCTGCTATAAATTCTATGCGAACGTCTTTATGACACAGGGCAGTTGCTATATTATTACAACATACAAAACTATTTTCATGTACTAGATGTTTCAATTAAGATGTCTGCCTTGATTTGTAGCAATGTTCTTAAACGTAACACGTTATGTCGGCTCGTAAATATTGCCTTAGTACGCAGTTTAATTATTTAATTTAATAAACAACTGTAATAAACTTTGATAGAGGCGTAGTACATGAACTTGTTATAATAGATCTATAAAATATCGGCCAAGAGCAAAATCATTATTCTTACATTATTTATACTTAATTCTATTAATATTTATTTACGGATTAATTAACTGGTTATATATTATGTAAATTTATATTAAACGATTACATGAGTGAAATAAGACTATTGAAAGACAAAAATAGACACCAACTAAAGATAGGAAATGCTTCCGTAATGTTAATTTTACACATAGTTTACTGCTTTCATAAATGCGGTTAAACTGCTCGTAACAATTCGCGTAACCCGGCAAAAAGTTTAACAATAACAATGTGAACGTAACGTTTTGTAAAACAAATGCCGACCAACATAACTTGAGCTCTTTGTCACTCGCTTATGAACTAAGCTGAGGTCAAACTGCGTTTAACGCATACAAATGACTCACTATAATAAGTTACAATTGAACGCTTTCACTGCTCACTGGATCCACACTTTCCACCACACAATCTGGTTCAATCGTTATGTAAGAGTTACCTGAGCTTGTTAAGGGCAATCGTGCCTTTAATCTTTTGTCTGAGAAAATAGTGGCTAAGTTGCAAAATGCCCCAGTTTCCCTTATTTGTAACCTTGTACCTTGTACTAACCATTTCTTTAAATTAAAGATTTAAATATGTATATTTGGCTTTTATAACAGTAATATGAGTATAACTACGCTCTTTAACAAAACACATACAAAATGAAATTGATACACTCAGGTCATTGCAACATCCATGATGAAACCTCAACAGAAGGTCAGGTCAAGGGATCAAGTTTTTGAGAGATACGAAATGCCAATGTTTCTTTTATACTTAACGTTAGTTTTCCCAGTTTCCCTCTAAGCAAAATATAAAAAATAGCTCAATGGTATTAAAATAGCTTCACTTATCTACGATCTCTTCCTCGCCTAAACACTATAATTCTCGGACGTGCAATTTCTGGTATTGTTACGTCTGCCTGCTTTGTCTTACAATGTCACTTCTAAATTACTCATTGTGTGCCTAAAGACAAATAAGTACTTGTTGTTCTTTAGCGTGGATTTAAAAGTTGATAGTATCAGGTTTTAAATAAATCTTACCGTCGCCTAGCGGCTTCCTGAGATTAAATAAAACTATTATTATTGTAGATGAATCGAATAGAGACTAATTACAGTCTAAAATAAGATGTTAAATTACATGAACTAACCTAAGTAACAACCTAGTTGTTCCAGGTAATTGAAGCGGTGCAGACCTAATGCTTATACTGAATATAATAATTTTGATAGAGATACCAAAAGAACGATTTACCGAAATTTAATTGAGACATATGTAAGACAGTATTCAGAAAATATTTTACTTGGTGTTGAGAACAACTTATACTAAAATTTTGACCATTAGCTTTCAACAATTCAATTTTTTGATGATATTGCACTTTATTGAGAACGATCACAACACTTATTTATAGGTAGTTCGACTAATAATATAAGTCTACGTGCATCACGTGTAGGTATGTAATAAAGAGAATTGGTAGCGAATGCTTCGAATGAATATTAATTTAATTTTTCGGTCCAAGTCATTGACATAAAGTTTTTAAATCAATAGTGACAGTATACGTTTTATAGTTGATTAAAATTCTAGAAAATCATTCATACGTGTTGCGTATTTTTTTAGCCGTGACCTTATATTTTCTTATGTGTATGAAGTTTTTTTTATATTATACCTTAACAATCTCGTGTCCTTAAGCAGAAGAAAGGAATACATTTATCGAGAGGGCGTATGTTTAAGAAATTCCAAGGTAACTTAAAAATAATAAGAAATGTGATTTTGATATTATAAAAGTATTTTTTTGTTATCAACTCGCAATATAGTCACATGGTGTGGTGTGGACAGTTCAAAATTTTCAGTAATAAAAAATCACTATAACGGTGAAGGAAAACATAAATGGACTACAAACCTAAACCTAAAAACTAACAATAATATACTAACTACCGGACCGATTAAGATTCAACGAGGTATATTCCAGGGCGACACATTAAGCCCGCTGTGGTTTTGCCTGGCATTGGACCCCCTATCAAACATACTGAACTCTGCGAACGCCGGTTACTCACTCAAATATATAGAATTGGACCAAAACCGAACATATAATTTGTGTCATTTACTGTATATGGATGACATCAAATTATATGCAAATACACAAACAAAATTAAATAAACTAATTGAAATCACTGAACATTTTTCTAGAGACATCCACATGGAGTTTGGGATAGATAAGTGCAAGATAAATTCTACTAATGCGGGACAACTTCTCCAACTTAACTATCAACTAGAAACTGGAAAAACTATAGAATCATTGACAGCCGAAGAAACATACAAATATTTAGGCTTAAATCAATCCAGGCAGATTCATTATAAAGAGATAAAAAATAAACTTATTCTAGAATTTAAACACCGATTAAATGCTATATTAAAATCACAACTCAATTCTAAAAATTCATGTAAAGCAATAAATACATACGCCGTTCCTGTATTAACCTATACTTTTGGTATTCTTAATTGGTCCAAAACTGACTTAAAAAAGCTCCAACGCAGTATTAACGTTATGATGACCCAACACCGCAAACACCATCCGCGAGCCTGTGTACAACGACAAACGCTTCCAAGAAGGGAGGGAGGTAGGGGGATTATCGATCTTACTAATCTCCACAATAGTCAAATAAAAAATCTAAGATAATTTTTCCATAGTAAAGCCAATAACTCCAGTCTTCATCTAGCAGTAATCCAAAATGATGACCGCCTCACACCCCTTAATTTGAAAGATACTAATACACAAGCAAATGAAACGCATATAGACGTGGCAGTAAAAATAGCTGAATGGACCCGGAAATCTCTGCATGGCAGACACCGGCAGGACATAAGCCACCCCAACGTCGACAAATCTGCGTCGAACGACTGGCTCGTTCAAGGTGAACTGTTTCCAGAGACGGAAGGGTTCATGATAGCTATTCAGGATCAAGTAATAGAAACTCGCAATTACCAAAAACATATAATAAAGAACCGAACTCTACCCACAGACATTTGCCGCCGCTGTAATAGTGCATCTGAAACTATACAGCACATAACAGGAGCCTGTAAATCCATAGTACAAACCGATTATAAGCACAGACATGACCAAACAGCATACATCATTCATCAAAAATTAGCCATCCAATACAACCTCCTAACTTCTGCCAATCCTTATTATAAATACACACCAGACGTAATATTAGAAAATGAAACCCACAAACTCTACTTCGATAGAGCAATACTCACAGACCGAACCACTCATTACAATAGGCCCGATATTACAGTGATTGATAAAGTCAATAAAACCGCCCTACTCATTGATATTGCAATCCCAAATACGCACAATATTCAGAACACAATATCAGAAAAACTATCTAAATACATAGACCTTAAAGAAGAGATAACTCGAATCTGGCATTTTAATAAAGTCACCATAGTCCCAATAGTTCTCTCAGCAACAGGTGTTATTCCATTACAGCTTCATGAATCTCTTAAAACGCTACGACTACCAAAATATCTTTACAGAACCTTGCAAAAAGCAGTTATACTGAATACATGTAGGATAGTCAGGAAGTTCCTACAGTTGAAAGAAAATAATTATAAACTAATAAATGAAACTTACTTGGCTTAGGCCCGTATGTTTCATATGTTACCGGTTCTGAACCGAGTTTTCAATAAATAGAAAATAAACAATAATAATAATAATAATAATAACACCCAACAGTCACATACATAGTCCTAACCCCACACTAAGATCGAGTCTTGTATCGCGGGTATCAGGAACTACGAGAGACTTTTCGGTCTCACAAACACCCAGACCCGGAAGAAATATTTGTGGGCCGCACAAACATTTCTCTCGGTGCGGGGATCGAACCCGCGGCCTCTCGTTTCACAGGCGGCGTCTAACCAACTGCGCCACGGAGGCTGTCAAAGGAGATGGTCCAGAAATGTATGGGCCTTGGGCTAGTTGCGCCAGTATGGTGTACAGAACATGAAATATAGTTCGTGAAATTGGCATTCGATTTCCGTATGAAATACTATTTTGCGTTGCTTATTAACTTGATACAAAAATAAATACTAAGCCGAGAACAGCAACACTACAAGTAATATGGCGACAATATGGCGGACCTACTGAAATGCGCATGTTTGACAACCGATGTCAAAACTTGACGCAATATGGAAGTCGTAATTCGTTTCCCTTTAGATTAATAGACTCTTTGTTAATCCCAAATGTTTTTACTGCAATGGAACTATTATCATACTTTATTGGTCATGTAATATAATATAACATATTGTTTATACAATGAATGGCAAAAAGTCTCCAAGATTCTCGAACATCATTATATGCGAACTATTATTACTATGTAGGTATTTACGGGTTAGGAAGTACAATTATATCTATCTATAAGTGCGATTTTGTTCAAATACCGGCTACACAACTTATCTAAATAATCCAGAACAAAAATCTGATGGGATACAGCACGGCACAGACTTTAATCACTTGTTGCGAATGCTAGCATGTTAATAAACAATCATATTATTATGCACTTAATAAGTTCTTAATTATGAATAAATGATATGAAATAAGTACACTAAAAAAATGGAATCGAATTTTATTGCAGCCAAGTATTTTCCTATAACTTAATATATCTAATATAAGAACTTACTAGCAAATATTTCTGTTCAAGCTAACATTGTAAACATTATATTCCATCTACCCACTCATCAATGAAGTGGATACCAAAGACTTCTGCATAGTTAAAAATTGAAAATAATATGCTAAGATATAAGAGATATTATTTTTCAAATAATGTACATGACATTTCTAACTGGCGATTATATTGAGCACATACAAGGAAAAGTATGAATACATTGATAAAAGAAAACTAAAACAATACTTGAGGACACTAAAATAAGACCAGATCTTGCTTTATAATATTTTATTCATATTCTTCCAATAAATCATCTTCAATCAAAACAACATCCAGGAACAATGCCGGTGCTCCTATATTGTTCTGATGCCGAGCCCAACTTAAATACCACAGTATGGTCATAGTATGAGCATGGCTACCCACTGGCCGTTGTCCAGCTAAATTCCTTTCACCATTATGGTAACCAGGAACCAAACATGAAGCACTTGCAGTTATTGTTTGTCTAAAATTATTGAGACTGATACAAAATCTTCTTACTGCGGAATTGGAATAAAATCTTTCTCATTGTCTACAGCTTGATTTATTTAGTAGTTTATACAGATACTTGCTTGTTATGAAAACTAAAACAAAATAAAAAAGATTCAATATGAGTAGGAGAATTAAGATGAATATAATGTTAATTATGCCATATGAATCATCATTATATTATTTAGAAGAATGGCAAGTATGGTAGCAAAGTCGACACAAAAAATTACGTTAAATCCATTCTGCGTCTTGCCTCACAGGGCCACTTCTAGGCAAACTACGTGTGGGCCTTTCATCAATAGTTGTGGTACATATTACACATACAGGGTGTTGAGACCGTTGCATGTCTGTGGCACACTGCACTTGTCTATGTGCAACCATCCAACAAGCATACACATCCACCTTGTGATATCTGAATAAAAGTCACAATAAATAAATCACCACAGTTATGAATAGTATTAGTACATGCATAGATATAGTATGTTTAAGCGGAATCATTACACAGTTGCATACAACTTAGTCACTTTATTATTTTGTTGCTTATGGATATTATTACCTCTCTTGAACTTATCCTATTTAAGATTTCATTTTGTTTAGGTTTTTCAGATGTGGTATGTGACCGCGTGGGCTAAAAGACCAATTGCAATGCACACATAGATGTATATCATTGTTAGAAGACAGTGAGATCACTTGCTGTTGCAATCTCTTCCATGTATACATCCAATAAGCATGACATAACCAAGAGTCTTCAGGTATCTAGAGTGAAATAGCAGAAAATATAATTCAATTAACAATTTAAACAACAATATAATAAACATCACTTCTTACATATTCATGTACTTGTATACTTGTCTTGTGGACACAATACAATTTGGCTCTAACATGATTACTTCAATTATACTCCTTACTTTGTAATAACTGTAATTAATTAGCATAAGACATACATTTCCTTAGTTTATGAAGAAAAAAGAAAATAGAATATTTACCACTTGTGTTGTTAATTAATTCAGCTATAAAACATCTTTCAACACTTAGTGTTCTTTGGCACTTAATGCAATTGAAAGTGTTGGGTTTGGTTTGGTATGGGGGCTCACATTCTTCATATACATGAGCTTCGCTGGTACCAATAACGGCTTGCATAAAAAATGCAGAATACAGTGTACATATAGCCCCATTTATATCTACCTGAAATAACAATATATTATTATTTATGAAGTTAAGATAAAAGGTGTATTAGAAATTGTCTAGTTGCCAATCATACCCAAGCCACAGCTAAATTCCAAGTGAACTCAATAAAACAGAGTAAAATAAGTTTCTACAGAATTATTACCAAGAAAATATACTAATACTACTACTTAATAATATGATAAGAGAATTATAGAAATGTAACATTTCACCTGGTTACTAAGATTCTGTTCAATGATAGAAACCACTTCATTTACACAATTGCAGAAATGCAATTCAAGCAAAGCGTCATTTATGATGTACTGAAAAGCAGAATTGAACTTGAAATATGAACATTGAAAAAGCATAAAAATATTTATATATAGCATTTTAAATAATGTACATGTTTACTTACCAAAATACGAACTAATAATTATTGTGTTTAAAGGTCAGGAAATATCACATGAGAGAATCAGAATCCATAAAACGAAGCCAGCTCAACATAACTGTAGGGTCTAAAAGAAGGTAGCAAAAATATTTAACGGAACACCGTATACATTTCCGAAGAATCAAGAAATTCGGCACAAAATTCGGAATAGCAGCCATTATGTTTAGCAATTGCTGTCATCATGTCATGTCAAACATTTTCGTTCTTAAACTGAAATAATGAAATAGAAATAAAATAATAATAGTGACGTCTTTAACAACTTATATCATCTTTCAAAAAACTTAAGGACTATCGTATCAAAAGTTAAATATATATACAATAATTTAAATTAGTAGAGGGTTTTTAATCCTAAGATAACATATTAAGTTAAAAATAATGGGTTCGTGCATTTTTGAACGAAATGACAATTAGGCATCATGGCCGACAGAGTATCGAAGAAAATAATGCTCCCGTACCTAAAACAATCGTATTTTGTATAGAGCCCCCCGTGGACTAAACATTCTAAATGTATTTTTTTTTTGATACCACTATTTTTTTCTGATTTTTAACTGCATGAGCACAATACGGCCCACCGGGGAACATCTCCTTTATTTATTTTTTAATTTATAATATTATAATTATGGTATATGTGTCCTTATGTTCATCTTACGAATTAGACAAACATTTGCAAGAATTTAACCCCTGACCTCGCGACTATATGCATTTCATGACGCGGCCGCACTCCAGTTAAAAATACTTTAATCTCAAATATGGCTTCGAGTGTCTATGTAACAACTAAATATAATATAAAAAAAGAAACGCTATGTCGAAAATTCACTGGTAATGAATTATACGCCAATATAAATATAAGAAAAAGTCCCGTAATAAACAGTTATTACCGCAAATTAAAGAAGAATTATTTTATCCACTCGAAATAATAAAGAACATTTAACTTTTGATTGTTTATTGTTATTTATACAATTTAAATAAGAGAAGTTTACAAAAAACTAAATTGGTAATATATTTAACGATGAACGGTACATACATGCAATTGCACCCATTTGTTATATTGAAAAGACTTGAAAACCTAAATGTATAATTTCCAATTTATAAAATCTGAAACTGATGTTTTAACAAATATCTGATGACGCGTAGCCCTAAATACCTGTGTCTGTATCTGTATCTGTATCTGTATCTGTATCTGTATCAGCCCAATTACGTCCCACTACAGGGCACGGGCCTACTCTACAATCGAGAATATGATTGAGAGTGGTTAGACCATATAGTCCACCTCGCTGGCCTAGTGCGGGTTGGCGGACTTTACATACCATAGAAATCGCTATGGTATGCAGGTTTCCTCACGATGTTTTTCTTCACCGTTATAGTGCGTGGTGATTGACTATTAATACACACGTGACTCCGAAAAGTCAGAGGTGTGTTCTGGGATTCGAACCCGCCTTTTTTCGAAAATACCTTCCTACCCTAGATAGCTCTTCTAGTTCATTGTTAAGTTACTGCTGCCAAGCCAATATCAATCCTTCAATGACACTGATTTTCACTTACAGGGCAGTTATGAATGATGGTAAATTCTTTTGCCAGCCCCCAAAAATTATTTAAACGCCTGCTTTGAATTAGGGCAACATAGTTTATGTTTACTTGTCACTGGTGGTAGATCTCTCATATGTGAGAGGCCATCTGGGTGGGTACCACCGCAGTGTCTATTTCTTCCGTCAAACAGCAGTGTAAATGCACTGTTATGTTTCGGATTGAAGGGCATTGTAGCCAGAGTAACTACTGGACATATTGAGACTTAATATCTTATGTCTCAGGATGGCGGGCGCAGTGAAATGCCAAGCATTGCTTTGTAATTCAAGGTGTTGTTTGGTTTTGCTACTGTTTATGAACGGTCGTATCGCTTACCATCAGGCAAATGGCATGTTCGTCTTGCCATTCACTGCAATAAAAAAAAAAACAAAAAAAAAACATAGTTTATGCAGTTGCTAAGTTGAACAATGATTTAATTATTACTCAAATGCCCTTTCATTAATCCTTCCACTGACAGTTGTTTTATAGATCGTCTACAATCTTTTGGCGTCCAAATACGTTGTTGTCAAATTATTAGGAACATTTTTCCTATCTTCGAATTTTTTTATAGTGCACATGATAATATTATTAGACCTGAAGTATAAAGCTTGTTGTTTATTATGAAAACATATCTTAAACAATGCGTTAATTATTTTTTTTCAATTTTAATTGTGGTTCCATAATTCACTACATGCCAATAGAAAATATATAAAGTTTATCTAATTTTCTTCTGGAAACTAAACGAACGTTGGGATTGACGTAACATCTTTACGCATACGCAATCTAACTTGACAAACGCAAGCAACTTACGTGTTTACTAATGTCTTCTAATTGTATGAAATAATCAGAGCGCAAAATATACTTACACTGGTACTTAACACGCGTTTCTGAAGCCTTAAATTTTGTAATAAAAATAACAAGCACTTGTTGCAATGCAGGTCCTGCTGAATGCACTATACTTTTATAAATTTATTTTAGTTTGAGTCAAATATTATAACAGAATATTTCAAAACGACACTTATAACCTTTGTTAAAAAGCATCCCTGTAATTTACATTTTTATAAAATACTTTATTATTTTTAAAGATTATCAACACTGTCAAGCTTAGATCAGACCCCACATCACGTAACTAAATCTTTGATTAGATATGAGAAACTGATAAACAAAATGATTTTTAATCCCACAATATCCAGAACCCAAACAATTAATATTGTTGAGTCATACAAATATTTATTGCATGAGAAGATCCTGTGGCCACATGTTTTAAATTACTTAAATATAAATATTACTAAGTCCTCCTAAAAGTATATCAATCGTAAGTCTACACAACGGTGAACCAACATGAAGAAACAACTTTGTCTATTGGCTTCGGTCCAATACCAGTGTATGTCTAGGAAGCGTATGAGCTGGATACTTATTCAACATCTTTCTAATATTATCGTCAAGATTCTATGATACTCTCGAGAAATTTCTGTACGTGTAACAGCTGATCTCAAATTACGGAAAGTAATGTCATTTACCAATAACAGGGTTTACTACTTCTTACAAGAAAGTTGTTAAATATTATTTTAGGCTGTTTTGTTGATAACACCCACAAGTCACATACATAGTCCTAACCCAACACTAATATTGAGTGTTGTGCCGTAGGTATCAGGAACTACGAGAGACTTTTCGGTCTCACAAACACCCAGACCCGAAAGAAATATTTGTTGGACGCACAAACATTTCTCTCTCGTTTCACGGGCGGTGTCTAACCAACTGTGTCATAGAGGCTATGTCAATAGTCTTGATAGTTCGACTTTTGTTAGAAAGTTTTCCAACCACACGTCCACCACTGCATGTCCTGTCAGCCACGATCAAAAGTTGCATGCAAAGTATTAGCACCAATCATCAGATCTAGGCGATTGTATTAAGGCCACTCGCTTTTCTTTAACCCGTATCGGAATTAACTAAAAAGAAAAAGTCGACTTTTCGTACTTTGTAGTCGAAATATCTTTCGGAAGAAGTTTAGTGTCTGTGATTGTCACCAGTCCCACCAAATAATTACATAACTGGGCACGATAACATTTCTCAATAAGTAACCGATATGGGTTTTCCACCAAGCACGATGGATCAAAACCCCTCACAATGTGGCAGCTACCCAAATGTGTCGTTTTGGGTTCAGCCTGTGTATATCCGGTGCACATGCTGGTGTTGTACCGATATTGTTTGGATATTCATGCACATTCCATCTAGTACGTGATAATCAGTTTCTCTTGCCAATATAAATGAAAAAAAAAATTCCCGGCCTATTACTTTATTTTGCATGAAATCACTTACGGCTTCATTCATAGACAGTTTTGAAACCTATTTTAGTTAACAAATGTTTTGTCCCTTTCGAGCGACTTTTGAATTCAGTTCGAGCAAAGAAGACAGAACATTCTCTATTGGATAGCTACAAGAGGTTTTCAACTGTTTATGAATAAGGCTGTTTTACTATAATACATATACCTATATTTATTTGCTATTTCGTATTGTGCATTATTAAAAATATTGTAAATATTTGCACAGTGTCAAAAACGCAACAGAATGCTGAAGAGCCTAGTCGAGAGAAACCAAAGTCAGTGCGGCAGCTATTCAACACAACATCATGTATACCGCCGCCATACAGATGTCCTCATCCCAAAATGCAGTTTTATTTATACACAAGGTAATGATTACGAAATTATTTCGCAACGCCCTTCGAGATAATATGTTCGCACTTATATAAACTAATTAACATGCGTATAATAGCTTCTTTACTTGAGGCTATCTTATGTCTAATGTCAGATTTAAAGCCATGACCTCCTTAGATTTTAAAAAGATTAAATATTAACTAAATGCCTCACATTAATCTTAAGATGCATCGACGATAACTGTGAAAAAAAAGATAATTAATCAAACATTTCTTTTAATTATAGCTTCTGAAAATACCTATTATATAAAATTAACTGGATTTTGAAGCTGTTAGTTAAATTTGTGATTCTCCATAATTTTTTCCTTATTTCTATGTCTCGCAAACAAATTATACCAACAATGCGTTTAAACTTGATACTAGCGATATAATAGGATTAAATCTTGTACCTATTTTAATTATAATAAAACAATATTTTTTTAGGTCGACACAAGCTAAAGGCGAGCTGCTGAACACTCTAGACAACGACTCGCTGACTGCCTCCAAGTTTAATATCAACCACCCTACGAAGGTAGTGGTGCACGGCTTCGGAGGCGGGCGGAACCTCTCTCCAAGCACCGATATGAGGAAGGCATACTTCGCCCATGGGAACTATAACATCATCATCGTCGACTATGGAAGTTTGGTCAAGGAACCTTGTCTGGGTCAGGTAGTGTATTTTGTGAAATATTTTAATAATAATTGTTAGATAGTCGTCTTTTGTTTAATGACTGCAAGTTTAAGCTGTTACCGTAAAATTTTAGTGGTGCATTTACAAGCTTGGCCAACTTCAGCCAGCCTCCACCAACGCAAGCGTGTAAACGGGTGTTTGGCTCGGCTGGCCTTTTATTGTCTTCGTTGATAGCTTGGAATTGGTAGACTTTGGCCCATCCTCAGCCAACGTGTAAATGCACTATTAGATCGAAGCACAGGTCAGGGAACCCAATTTTTAAAAGTGGTAGAGTCAGTCATATCTTAACATGAGTGGGTAGGCTCGTCCGGAGCGGTACCACTTTCTAATAGTAGATCTACTTGAAGCGACAACCTTGCGGTCGCGTTCCGTTGGGTGAGTGAGATTTCCGGATGCCCAATACTGCTTCCTTCCTGCTCCTGTCCCACTTTGATGGTTCCGCAACACACTCATGATCCAAGCATTACTTACTCACTTATCATCTGGTAATCTATTTTATCGTTTGCCAGACCTAGGCAATAAAAAAGTCCTTTTTCATAAGATTTGTTATATGAAAAAAATATAATTTGCTGTTACATGTAAGAACGAAAGTAAGGATGGGTTTATTAATCTTATGTATAGTGATGTAGTGATGTAAGTAGTGACATAAGGTAATCTTATAAAATGCCTGCCAGTATTTTCATTTTTGTGTAGTTCAAGTAGTTATGGAATAAATAATACTAAAAGGATAATAGTTACCATTGTTCATAAATATTGGAACTATTCTATAACAGCTAAGATATCACCGCGTTTGTGAGACTATTGCTTTAATGCTAGGCTGTTTCGGATAGGTTAAACACCATACATTAAATTGAGGAAAACACTACCAGGAAGTCCGTAAATTATGAATATTACTTTTTTAATACTCGCGAAACTAGTTCCTAACTTTCCAATGCACTTCGATCAGAACTAAGATATTTAATTGATTGCATCGCTAATGTAATAGACACTCATATTATTATAATATTAGACACACGATGAGAGATATACTTAACTAAAGTTATTAAAGTAAATTAGGGCAAAATTTTATCGACTTGTTTTATAAACGAGTAAAACTGGCTGCTCAATAACCGCAGTGACACGTTACGTATTATAAAATAATCAGTGCCGTAAACTGGATTTTCATTTACTCAAAATTGCTTATTTTAAATCAACTTCTAGAATATCTGGTTAAATTTTAAATGAGATTTTGTATAACAACATACCTATAACTGCAGTAGGTACAGGGCCAGGTATAGATGGCCCACTGGATAGTGCCTCTTTATGTTTTTATTTTATTGCAATGAACGAGACGAGCATGCCATTTGCCTGTTGGTAAGCGATATGGCCGGTCTTGAACAATAGTAACTCCAAACAACACCATGAACTACAAAGCAATGCTTGGCATTCCACTACGCTCGCCATCTTGGCTACAATATTCTTCAAACCGAAACACAGCAGTGCATTTACATTGCTGTTAGGCGGAAGAAATAAAAAATTGCGGTGGTACCTACCCAGGCAACCTCTCATATATTGAGAGAGGTAGGTCTCTCTACGCATGTATTTCCAAGATTTCTAGGCAATGTTAAGAAATGGTCCTAAAAGCAGTAAATGGTTATCACAATAGTTTATTAAGACGTAGCTTATAATATAAAAAACCTCAAAGTAAATGATGTGAAGCTTGAAGACAAAAATGACATGGCATAATTCCACCACTCTCAATCATACTGTCGATTGTAGAGTAGGCCCGTGCCCTGCTGTGGGACGTATATGGGCTGATACAGAATAATTCCGAGTAGAAAACGAGTCCTTTTGGATGTACTGTTACTGGAGCGTGTATAAATTGATATATTTTTCAGATAGAGTGGGCTCCTCGGTTTGCTGGGCTGTGCATCGCGCAGCTGGTGGAGTACTTGCAGAACCACCCGGTGAAGTCGGTGCAGCCGGAGCAGATCCACACCATCGGCTACAGCGTCGGCGCACACATCCTCGGTCTCGTCGCTAACTACCTCAAAGTGGGGAAACTCGGCAGGATCACTGGTAACTAGCAAGATTTAAGTTATATTACAATTTATTATACCATATTTATATTACAATAATCCAGTCCATCCAAAGGTTGCCTTTAAGAGATCGCAGCGATAAGGCCGCCTATTGAAACTATGCCTTTGGTTTTTAAGTGTTTTATAAACGTCTTTCGTTTGGATGTACAATAAAGCATATAATAAAAATAAAATAAGTCAGGAATGTGCCCGATATGACGATAGGTTCGCCCCTATCACACCGGGGGACGGAACATACAAAGCGAAATGTGGGTGCCTTAGTAGCATATCTACCGACCCCTTCTGGAAAAAAGGTGTAACTTTATATATGCATGTATGTAAAATATTTATTTACACATAAAACACATTCTCGCCTAGTAGCCAACTAGATGATTTGCGAAACTTGTTAGGATTAATTGGCAAGACAACTATCTTTCATTGGAATTTAGAAATACGGGATGGTGAGTTTGTATTCGTCCGGGTGTCGATCAGCAGTGTATACAATAGTAAAAATCTTTTGAAAGTGGTAGACGTTATTGTCAGTGACTTAGCATGAATGGGCGGGCACTGGTCACGTCCAGGGCTGTATTACTTTCTCACAGGAAATCGACGTGAAGCGATAGCTTCGCTGTCGCATTTCGTTCGGTGAGTGTGTACGTACCATCTAATTTACTTCCTGCTCTCCACCCAATTTGATGGGCGACACATCCATGATCCAAGGGTTGTTTCAACTCGGGATTCGAACCCGAGACCTCATCTTTAAACCGTCCCGTAGTACAACTACGCCACTGAGGTAGTAATTTTTAGTAATAATTAATGAATAATAATTGCATTTATATTTAGAAAGGAGTTTTTTAAGACTAAAATAAAACACGTTGCGTGGATAAAAGTAGGTAGTGGTGCATATTTCGCGTAACTGTCTAAACGGTGAAGGGAATGACGACATTGAGTCGCGTGATAATTCCGCATTTAATTATCGTAGGACACGAACCCATGTACTTATGCTATCTGTTACCCACCTTACAGTTAGATTAAACTCTAAGATTAAAGATATTTAAGATTTGTAGTCAACAAGATTGTTTAACGTAGCTTCTTCGTCCTTACTGCGCGTCTGATTCATTGCATTTATTATTTTGAGATATTTTCATTGATATTTTATTAAAAGTTAAAAGAATATTTATTACTAGCTTCGTGCTCCTATAAAACGAGAAATCAATGTCAGAGACTTGTATTACTTTTCTAAGGTATACTTATTGACATAAAAAAAAAATACTGCCTCAGTGGCGCAGTTGTAAGATTGCAAATCTGTCGTCTAGCGTTCGCACCCTGGGTCGGGCAAAGTGATATTGGGTGTCCTGGTTGCACCTCTTTCTACCCCTTTCTGGAAAAAAGGCGTGTGTTTATGTTTATGTATTATTTTTTTACATATTAGGTTTGGACCCGACTATATTGTTCTACATGGGCGCCAACCGGTCCCGTGACTTGGACCACACCGACGCTCTTTTCGTGGACGTCCTTCACACTGGCGCGGGAATATTGGGCCAGTGGGGACCAAACGGACATGCCGACTTCTATGTCAATGGCGGTTCCAGCCAACCGGGCTGTGCACACGATACTATATTCCGTAAGTATTTTTTATTGCAATGAATGGTCAGATGAGCTTGCCTTCCGCCTGATGGTAAGCGAGATGACCGCTCATGGACAGGAGCTAAACCAAACAACACCGTGAATTACCGTTAGTATTTGTTTATGATTTATTTGGTTGATGAACTTATACTAGTTTTTACGATAATCTCTTATGTCACAAATATTTGTTAATTCGTGATTCATGATGATAATGTATCATAAATAAGATGATTTGACTGTGTTGGATTTGTGAGTTTGAAAAATCCTTTGTCTGTATTCATATACCATATATTTTGGGTTCAATTAATCAATATTTCAAGTGTTGGTTGACCTTGCAGTGTCCCCATACGCCCTTTACAAGAAGCCAGTATTGACAAATGACATTATACCTCATTGATATTCCCACCGGTGCTCCATTGTGAAATTTAGCTAGAGCTAGTTACAAATGTGATGGTGCATTTACACGCTTGGCCAACCCCAGCCAGCCTCCACCAATGCAAGCGTGTAAACGGGGTGTTTGGCTCGGCTGGCCTTTTATTTGTCTTCCTTGATAGCTTGGAGGTGGTAGACATTGGCCCAGCCTCAGCCAACGTGTAAATGCACCAATATATTTTACACTTACCAAAGCACTGGTTAAATGTGAACAGATATGTAACCATTTTTTTTGTTACTTGAGCTCATGGCCTTATAATTTTACACAATAAATATGTATCGTATAAAATAATTAAGAATATATAAGTTTTTTTCTCTGTTTTTTTTTTCAAATTATTTTCAAATCTTTCCTTATTAACAAACGATATTAATTTATATAGATACTAAGTGGGATTAACCCAACAAATCTACATTTTCATACATATGATACAAAAATAAATGGTATGTAAATGCACACTTTAATTTATTGCCATCTTTTCAATATACACGTAACCAAATGGTTCCATACGTAAAGTATGTCACATTTTAGTGTCATCTAAGTCGAATAGATGGCAGACCTAAAGTTTTGTCTGCCAGCTGGCTGTTAATCATTTTAGTTCCTAAATTATTCAGTAGATGGCGAAATAATCAAAATTTCAAATGTTTTCTACATAATACTAAAAGATGGCGTCAATTTGAAAAATAATCAAATCGTTTGTTTCTATAAAATATACCACATAATATTTATTGTTAAATATTTTCCAATAATGTGTATATTTTTTTTACAGAAACACTGTCTTGTGATCACACAAAAGTGACACCTTACTTCATTGAATCAATCAACAGCCGCGAAGGATTTTGGGCGGGGCCCTGCTCTAGTTTATTTTCGTACTTGATCGGATGGTGCGAACCCAGGGACACCGATTATGTTCTAATGGGTGAACATGTCGACCGCAAGTAAGTGTACAATGACTTAATCAAATAACTCTCTAATGTTATTGTCAATATGGCTAAAATTACAAAAATCTAATAAATATATAAAACAGCCAAGTAACAGCCGGTAACGAAAATTAAAAAGATATCAAAATTACATTAAAACTGCAATAAGTAATTGTTAAACATTTAAAAAATAAAGGTTACTATGTTTTATAATTCCGCCATGATAACCCCTGCCCATATAAGAAACGACCTAAAAATACCTACATCGGCATCATTGGGCCCACTGCCTAGGCATACATAGGAATCAAACCACGACCTTAAGTTTCACTGTAAATAGACCATTTGCGACGGTAGACGATGAAACCGGTGCTACCTAAATTAAATTATTTTTGATAACCATTTTTTCCTTTTTAACCAGCTTCAAAAAAAGGAGGAGATTCTCAATTCGACTGTATGTTGCTTTTTTTATTCACTTCCAGTGGATACAAATGAAAATGATGATTATTGTTTCAGTGCTCGTGGCGTATACTACGTGACGACAAACGCCAAACCACCTTACGCGCGGGGCTTCCCCGGCAAGAGCAGACGACTTCGATCCGTCACTCCATACAGCTGATGAATATCAACTACACTAAGGGCCAGTTTCACCAGTTCTTGATAAAGTCCTAGATAGTCTGGTACTCATCCGTCAATATATAAATCTCGGTTGCAATAAGGTTGAATTTAGTATTTTATCTGACAGATAAGTGCCAGATAGCTATCTAGGACTTTATCAAAAACTGGTGAAACTGGCCCTAAAAATATCATCTTATTAGTAAATTATTCTCAAAGCCATTACACGAATGCAATATACTCGTACCTACTTACTTATAAATGAGAAAATAAAATGTGATAATAGATCTGAAATATTATTCAGTTAATCATAATATCTTAGAATATAGAAATTGTTAGGTTGCTTATACAATCGGTACTGTGGGTTTTCATGTGTTAATTTCTAAGTAGGATAGGTAATTTATATTTGTAAATATTGTGAAGCAGAAATACATTTTAATACGACTCTGTGTATTATTAAGTAACCCATTATATGCACCATTGAATCCACAAAACTGCCTCGGTGGCGTAGTTGTATTACGGTACGCTTACAAAGCTGAGGTCTCGGGTTCGAATCCCGGGTTGGGCGAAGTGATATTGGATTTTTTTATTCATTATCAGCCCAGAGTCAGAAATTTGTGCCCGATATGGCGATAGGCTCGCCACCTATCACATTGTGGGACGGAACATACAAGGCGAAATGTGGGTGCCCTGGCACCTCTGCCTACCCCTTCTGGGAAAAAGGCGTGAGTTTATGTATGTATGTATGTTGAATCCACAAAATATTTTAAGACGAATTGCCGAAAGAAAATATGATAACAGAGATATAATTTTAAAACTAATAGATTTGCTTTGAAATTAAAAGTTTATTTAATTTAATAAAATATTTTAAAGATTTTTCTACCTTGGAAAAATAAATAAAACACAATTACGTTTTTGAACATATATTAGGGAAGATAATGTCACCATTTTTAAATAACAGAATTTTTTTTAAATACTTAATAATAAAACAATGCTCAGGTACTTACGAAACGGTAATCCTACACTTCATCAATAATTTACATAATCCTTGTTGTTAATTTGTACAATAATGAGATCATAACGTTCAATTAAGTCACGAGATTAAAATAAAATATAAGTACATCACATATTATGATTAGATTTTAACTTTTCTATACAAACTTAGTAATAAATTATACATTAATTAAAATCTATGGGAAATTCTGACTGAATGAAATAAACACAAAACACTTTTTAAGTTTTATAACAAATATTTCTTCATACATACGATGTCTTAAAAAGGTTCAAATTTAATTTCAACTGAGAAAACAATTTTCCTTTTCAAAATCCACCTTGTAACAGATTTTCCTCTCTTTTATAAGTGCATTTTTGTACGACTGAAATACATTTTCGCGTACTGTAATATTTAGTGAAAAGCATTTGGCTTAGAGCATTTAAAACTTTATTTTTTATTTACAATTCTACACCTAACATTATATATGCATTATATAGACATTAAACAAGATTTAATTTACAATAGAGTAAAATACTTACATCCAAGAAGTTTAAGTTTGCATTTTACAAAGTTCAATACTTTATGATACTCCAAAAACCTAAGTAAACCAAATTACAGATAACTAGTATAATAAAACCAATTAGTCATTTAAAACAATCTTTAGCAATAAATTTAAATTAGTAAATTATCAAAAGTGCAATTAACAATTAGTCACATAAAAACATTAATAACGTGGAAAATAAATGAGTCTAAAGAAAATAATGAAATTATATAACAACACAAAAATAAATTATGTAGACCATAAATAGATAACACACTTTATATAATGAAATTTTATATTATTTAAACTTATCCTACCTTTAAATATATACATTCTACTTTGTAATCTTTGGTATATTGGCTACAATTTTCTTTGTCCTATATGTACAAAGCTTATTCTTTACGAATATTATTTTTTATCTAATTTCTAAGAATTTGTAGGCCGGGTCGAAACGCAACTCTTCAAATGATTTTTTGTACATAATTAAATATTATAATACACATCTTTATATAATTTTCAAACACGTATATAAGTTTGAACGTTATATTTTTAACACAAACCTTATACACCGCGTATCGAACTCGCGAATGATTTTACAAAATATTTGTAATAAGTAATTTTAAGCCCAACTGCTTCATAATTATTGCATTGATTATTTACATAAAATAAATTTAAATTTGAAGACATGACAACATTAATTCAAGCAAAACCAAACAATGTAAACAGTTCGTAGGACACAAAAAAGATTAATTCTATATTCAATCGTACTTTTACTACTTTAATAAATATTTTTACTAGACAGATTTAACGATATATTTTCTTTAAAAATATCAATTTTGAAATATTGAGGGCCTTTCTTTCTTCAATTTAAATATCCATCCCATGGTTGCCTGTGAGAAATTACCAAGTGCCACTTGTACTGTTATTATTATGCGGTTTCTTTGTAGTTTGTCTGTACATTGAAAAAAAGAATACAATAAATGTGAAACCTAATTCAATAATTTTTATGTATTTTGATCGACACACAGCGACGGTGTTGTGAAAAGCGTGTTGTCATGTCTGTCACTACCTAGTACCCTAGAAAATTACTTTCATGACAACCACAATTTCATATTTTAGTCTTACTAAAACCATTAATTGTGACTAAAGTGCGTTGTAGTAGTACCGTAATACAAGGATGGAAGGGAAAAAGGTAAACTCCTTTATACGACTTTACGTTTTTACCCCCAACGCAATAATATTACAGTATTACCCCTACGTATAGGTACTAATGAAATTAAAATGCTTTTTTTATATATGTTAATCTACTGTACAGATATATAATTATTATATAGTAAATATACAATATTATTAATAGACACCAAGCGTCTGTACAAGAATAATTTTGTAGCAGTGACATAGCAACAGCTCATAATTTACCTACCTAGATTCTAAACTGGTTGATACTAAGATTAAACCACAGATTAAACATAAAGATTTTTTTAAAATATCATAGAGCATGCAGCAAAAAACCTATAACACTTGCGATAAAGAATATGTATTATGTACATTTCTTAAATACCTGATTTATGGAAATTAAATGACTACGATACTCCCCCGGTGATTGTCATTAACAATTTGTATATTTTGAAGAAAAAAAAACGATACTTGTTACATTGTTTTTACGTTCATCAATTAGAGAAGATACCTTTATGTAGTATTTATTTATGTTTTTTTTTTCATAGTAATATTATAATATTCAATTGCAATTATTCAAAATAATAGCAGAGATTTTTTAACTCGACAATAATCAATTAAATAATCCTAACAATTTTGCAGAACTAATAATTTATATTGCTAGTCCAACTGAAAAGTTTGAAGCAATAACTAACATCGAAGAAAGTAAAGGCATAAAAAAATGAAATAATAAGCGTGTGAAAATATTTACAGTGCACTATCAGGACTTTAAAGGAAAAATCCTTAAATATGAATCTAATCAATAATTGACAAATCAGTGCCATCGAGCAATTAATACTTACTAACCTATATCTAGTTATTTATGTTACTCGTACATTAAGACTTATACAATATTAATATATACGTACCTATCATATTTGACTAATAAAACGAAATTGAACTTATAATAAAAATCACCCCAACATAAAAATCTGCTTAAATTAGTCACTGAAATAATAAAACATATATGTTTGATATAAATAAATCCATGCCAATTTGAAAACTGGTCACCAAAATTGTTACCTACCTAAAAAAATTAAATTCTGAAGTAACAAAAGTATCCGCGTCGTAATTTATTGCGTTCAAAAACTGCTGTAATTATTTATTTTAATATTAGTATCGTCGACTCTATTTTTAATTAGCGTGAATGACGGACCCAGAATATCGTTTGTCTGATGGTAAATTTCACACCAGTAAGTATAAAAGAGCCACATTACTAAAAGCTATTATTATTCAGAGCTGCATGGTACATACGACGCTGCGCCCGTCACCCCGAAATATTAGCTGTTAAGTCTCTTATTTCCGTTCTCTATAATCTATCTATCTTTAACTAGATATTTCATTGATGCATTTTACGTTTCAGTTAACAAGATAGAGATATATGGGTATACATAGATATGGTGCATATGTTTATAGATAGCTAGGTAAGGTATATGTCTGTCTTTGTTTATTGAAGTGTAGAATTGTACCGAAATAGTAATGGTATCTATTTTAACCTCTTGTTAAAGATAGATAGGATATAGAGAATGGCCGTTATTCTCTACTGGCTACATATAAATTATCATTGAACTGTAACGGTCTTATTCATATACAGTTTTAAAAAAAATTAAGCTATCGAATGTTTTGTCTTCTTCGCTCTAACTGAATTTAAAAGTCGTTCGAAAGAGATAAACCATCCGATAACTAAAATAGATTATAAAACTGTATTTGAATAAGGTCGTATGTATATACATTTAAAATTACTGCTACATAATGCTTGATAATATTGTCCAAGCTACAATTTACCCATGTTTATTGTCCCATCCACTCATAATTCTTAATTAAGGTATTTACACGCTAAGGTCGCTTTAATCAGCTTTATTGTCAACACAGCCTTATAGAGTGAGATCACCCCATTATTGTCTTAAGATTATCCTAAACTTAGAGATTATCATGTTTGGAAGAACAGAATGAACGGTAAGGAGGCTATTGTACATAGAAGAAATTTAAGACGTTTCAGAAAGTAAAGAAGAATTATGTAATGAAATTGAGAAACATAAAATTTAACTTAGTTATTATGGAATTGTAAATTCTGATCGAAAATGAAACTATTTGGAAACATTTCTGTATAGTGGAAAATATTGTTTAAGTATTATTGTCATAGGAAAATATTATTATAGTATAGTCTGCAAGGTAAGAAAATATTTAGTTGTATATTTATAATGTTATACTGTGACTATATCCTAAGGCCTTAATAATAATATGTGCACGTCAACAAGTGCAGGGGGGATCCATACCCTTTCTGCCATTGTCTTGGACATTGTGAAAATTATCATAGAGAACCTTAAACAACGTGGGAAGTGCAACGTCATTGCTTTTCCTATCTGATGTGTTAGTAAATGCACATTTCCCGGCCAGTAAACCTAATAATATGGTTCAATGCAACATAAAGGACAAGTCACACTTGCCTCACCACGCTTTGTAAAACGGCTTGTGGATGAAGGCTGCATACCATTATCAAGGACTGACGAGTTGATTCTTTACTATTATATTTATTATGTACACGTAAAGCAACAACTGACGAGTCCAAACAGATAAATCTGTCGGCATTTCATCGTGCGCAGCCTCCATCTTGTTTAAATCTCAGAAATTAAAAATTCCATTACCGGCATATATCATTTTTAAAATTATGTAAATACAATTAGTAATCACTTAAAATAACACTCTATGTTTGTTTTAGTTTTAATGAATACATACAATAACTACACATCCAAGTGATAATTTTTTCAAAGTTATTCAAAACATTTTTTACATCACAGAATTGACGGTGTAGAGACTTTTTAAAACAATGTTCTTGCTATAGACTACAACAATTAACTATATTTAACAACCATTATATTTAACGTAATTTAAAACACACTGGAAATTAATATTAAATTTAAGTTACATAGAGGTCTACGTTTGAAATATTATCACGCCTTTTTATAATGTGCTTGATCTATATTTTACTTAAAAAGTTCCTAATTTGTTTCTTATATAATTGGGTTTCGCTTCTAATGTCTGAATTATATTTGTTGCAAATAATTATAGGATTGGCTTCTGTAAAATATTGTAAGTTATTGCTTTTTTTGCCTAACGATTGCATGAGCTGAATAAAAATTAAATATATTTTCCACAACCTGCTTAAAGCAAATTAATATTATTTTTGTATAATAATAATATTAATGACAAAATTTTGTTATGGTTTCAATATTTTTCACAAATGAATATAATGAACTGTTGTTAATAAATAAATCACACTGCAGAGCTGCTTGAGAGAATAAAAACTTTATAAATATAAATAAATGATATTATAAATACTCTTATTACAATAATTACAATAGCCTATGACGATGCTGATGCTTTATACATGCCGATGAATGCATTCCAACCTCCTGCTGCATTATTAATGTACAAAAAATCAAAAATAAATATGACATGCAAGAAAACTGTGTTACACGATTCGAGCGACAAGATTGCGTAATGACTAAATTCATCGTAGTATAAAATTTTAGAAAGAGTAGTGGTTATGAAATCACCTTTAGTATTTCGCGTTTGAATTTTCAAACTTGGAGTTCATAAAATGCTGTGAAATTAATTATCTTACCAGTGGCCATAAATAAGGCAAAGTTTATTATCAGTATACCTCGTTCTATTGGGCTTTCTATTCCTTAAAAGAGTGACAATTATTAGACAAAATACAATTAGTTTCAAATTTTGCTGAATTTTGATTTGTTTTATGTAAAAGCGGTTTACGTGTATAAAGAACCTTAATATTTATGTTTATCAATGTGTATTTTATTTATTACCCTGTTTTAGCGACTTCATTGGATATTTATCGTGAAGGATAATTAATTATCTTAGCTATTTTATTACTAATCTTCTAAGTACAGTTGACACTCGCAAATGCTGATAAAACAAACAGAAATATGAAGATGACCGTGTTGTGTTAAATGGAATAATTATTAAGTAGATAGTAATAGTAAAATAAACAGTGGAAATTAAAACATGATAATTCTCACCGATGTCCAATAGACTAAATATTATAGTTATTGTCCTTTAAATATAGCTACACGTTTTTTCTCATAATATATATGTATACGCGAATAAGCTGAATATACACTACGCTGTACTAAATACTGACGGTCTGCTACACGTCATGAATACATACATACTATGTATATATATTATATACTACAGTTACATTCACATTACTTTGACATGAGTATGCTTTATATTTAATATATTTTAATATTTATTTCTAATAGTTATAAGTTTACTTATAAATATCGTCGTCAATTGGTAAGTTGGTGCGTTAATATCATTATCAAATAAAATATTGATTTTGTTGCAAAGTCAACCTTTTTACTGTTTTTCTTATTTTCTCTGTTGCCAATAATAATTAATTAGTTAAAAAAAAAACCTTGACATGATAATCGAGAAATAGACTGACCACTAGTCTAAAATCCATTATTTTCTCAACATCCTTTGAGAGACGTAAGCATAGACTCAAACCCATCTCCCATGTCATTGATGGGGGGCTGAGCCTAGTAATTTTAGGTTAATTATAAAATGGACGCGAGTTACAATAATAATGAAAAAAATACTTATGAATATTTGACCGTAAGCTCTTTTTTTTCTGTATTATATAATGAAATGCTTCCAATGCAACATTATGTATTTTTGTAAAAATTGAGTATTTGCAACACTGTCCAAAAATGTATTTTATCATTTTGTCTACCATCATTTTATAGTATTTCAATTTAACATTTCAGGTAGTAACTATTAGACGTATTTTTATTGTCATTCAATTGTATTTTTAAATCTTTGTTTTTTTTTTTCATTTTTAGATTGAGATTTGAACATTTTTATTGGTGTTAAATATAGGTATTCAGACATCAAAATTTCAATATGAACATTTAGGATTCTTGTTATATAGTAAGCAGTATAACTTTTATAAATTTTTAAACATTAAAGAAAAATGGCGTGTTATTTAACATTTTAAACAACCTGAACAATCTTTAATTTTGTTAAAATTCAAATGAATATGCACAGTTATGTTTTTTTGTTATATCTAAAAATTAAATCCTATATCAAAATCAATGCCTAACCCAAAAATAGATCTCGTAATGTGCACGATTTAACAAGTGTGTATTGGTCTCAAATACCACCACTCAAAATTATTGTCGATATTCATATCAATTATTTTATTACGGCACAAAGAAGTCGGTTTCCATATGACCTATACAACACACAAAATTATTGTCAATATTATTTGTCAATTTTCTTAATAAACAGTTATATTATACAATAATTATCAATCTCAAAAAGCAATATTCCTACAGCTCTACATAACAATATACGGCATTAAATATACAGACTAATGTTTTTTTTTGTGTTTTTTAGTTTTTTCTTATTTTACGTACTTATAGTAAAGTTTAATTTCATAATAGTATTAAATACACCGTATGTATTGTGACGTTGAATATCTACAGAAGCTTGCAAATGGTCATCACTAAGGTTATATAACAGTTGGGGTTCACTAGTTTATCATTTCCATAGTTGCAGACACAAAACAGACGAATATGGTGTTGCAGCACTTTTGTTAGCTTTACCACTCACATGAAATTTTGTGACTATTTCACCCATCGACTAATATTTTATGCAAATTAATCAACAGATTCAGAAGTACACAATTTGATATTTGATATCAATCTTAGCGTAATTTCATAAAGAGAGGAAAATCTTTTTAGTGTACGTACTCCACTGCTTGAAATTATCCCATTCAGTCCTAAAAATGTAATAAACAGTTCAATAATATACATAATTACACACAATTAAAAGTATTTATACAAAAACGGTCACACTACTTCCCTTATTAATATTAACATTTTAATAAATCTTCTACATCTATGGCACAGTCGGCCATGGGATCTTTTAGTTATTTCAATTTTGTTTTAAGACTTAACATTTGGCTTCTGTACATGTGTGATTTTATGTCGAGATCAGTAACACAAACAATGGCCGACTGCACCCACATTTAGTCGTGTTAAGAAGATGAATACAATACTAGATTTGAACAATTTAAGTATTAAGTAAATATTTATAAACATTTTACAACAACTTTATGAAACTTAGCAACAAGGACGAGATGTGCGATCAAATAACTCAACAAAATTATGCCAAAATATGTCCATACTAAATATATAAAACATTTATATTTCGATGATATGCCAATGTAACTTATATACACCTGTACAAGAGTCAGCTAAAGTAAATTGAGATCGACGTACACGCAGGTAACTCGCAAACTAGGCCGTGGCTAGGCATTCATATTATGATATACGTATTATTTTCTTCTTGTGACGTGTTCTAGTTGATAAAAGTAGGCCACTTTAATAATGCTCTAGGTTTAGGACCTTTTGCGACTGAACACAACGGTATTACAACTGTTAATCATTAAAAAAAAATTAGAGGCTTCTCTGTAATTTTATTTACTTATAGTAGTTAATAATAATTCTCCAGGGTTATTAGTATAGTCTCCTTAGAATTGTGTACTGACGAACATTATAAAAGTTCAATTAAAAGAGCGAATAAATATATGATAAATGTTATTATGAATGGTATTGCAATATGGTTCTCTATAAAATGAAGACTTCATAACACCGTCTTTGGCTATACACAAACGCATAATAAAACCATTCTAACCCTACTCAATAAAAGCATTTTAGCATATAAAACAGTGTAAATGCACTGTTGTGTTCCGATTTGAAGGATATTTTAGCCTAAGTAACTACTGGATATTGAGACTTAACATCTTATGTCTCAGGATGGGGAGCGCAGTTGAATGCCATTGCTTTGTAATTCAAGGTGTTGTTTGATTTTGCTACTGTTCATGAGCGGTCGTATTGCTTACCACCAGGCGAACAGCATGCTCGTTTCGCGATTGATGTCAACAAAATATTTATATATTTAACTTCTAGCCACGACCTTTACAACTCATTCTCAACTAAATAAAGTAGCAATTATCATAAACGATACTTTAAAAGAAGAAGACAGCATTTTGTATGTAATATTTTATTCCTAAGCTAAACCCGTGTCTAAAGAATGAGGTTAATCAATGTAGTGCTAAACACCATGAAATGTCCACGATACAGTCCGATGACTTGAGTCACGTAACCTAACTATGAGAATGTTCCATAATACGGCGAAATCTGATTTGTTGAATTCAATGATATAGTAACAAGATACACATAGGTACATATCTAATAAGATGCAAACAGCTTTCACGTGGAAAATAGATAAATATTGCGAGTGATAATTATATTACATTTAATTCCATAGTGGCAAGTACGTTCACCGGTTATAGGCATTACGCTATTAGAGTTACCATCTATTTATTCGAAAATTTGTAAAATATAAATAATCATGTATTTATAAATTTTGTCTAATTTGCTATATTTTTATTTTTGATCCTTTGCTTTAATATTATTATGATGATTAAATAGTATTAATAAAATTAAGGATATGAAATATTTCTTATCAATAAATCACTGGAATAAATACGCATTGACTAGAATAAATTATTATCACTTTTATCTCACGTAAATAAGTACTTCATTTGAAATATATTTAAAATAATGTATTTAAAATAATTTTATTTTTTATATGAAAAAATAATATGCGCAAAGGATCGAAAATAACAATTATATGATAAAAAAATTAACCCCTATTATCAACCTGGGACCAAAGAAACAAAATCTTTGATAAAACAGATTAAAAAATATTTATACTTATATCTAATCAACTTTGCATAAATAATGAATATCCCAGGGGGTTTTACGGAAGGGCAGGTAAGAGGAGAAGGGATTTAATAGGTACCGTCTGAAGGGTCCTGATAGGGCTGCGCGGGCGGTTGGACAGGCTCCGTCTGATAGTAGGCGCCCGAGACGAAGGGGTTGTTAGGGACGTGCTGCTGAGGCGCGCCGGCGGGGTCCCCTACGCCGGGAGGGGCAGGGGGCCGCGGGGGAGCGATCGCTCCGTACGCTGGCGGTTCAGACCCTTTCAGGGGCGCTGTTGGTTTCTCCATCTAGAAGGTGGAATATAATTGTTAATTTTTATTTTTAGTCTATTATTTGCGTATACTCGTAGTCTGAAAAGGAAAAAAGCTAGTAAATCAATGACAATTAAGCAAATAAGAGACAAATCGGACAATTACCTACTGATTTTTTATAGAGTCTAGATCACTTACAGACGTTTATTTATTTATTTTTATTCTTTACTGCACACAAAAAAGAACAAAAAACATACAATATTTTACACATATTTTTTTTTGCCTTTGAATGGATATAAGAAAATGATAAGAAGAGAGGACAGTATATAATTTAAAGAAAAACATGCTCTAACGTTATTTAAATCATGTTTTTCATAACTCTTCCAAGTTACTCTGAAAACCTTCAGTGGAGGTCTTAGTCTCTCTCGGATCTCTGGCAGCAACTAACACTTACAAAGGTAGTCTCATGATCCAAGGCCTTGATGGGTATGGGAGGTTCCTCGGTGGCTGTGTCTGCCCACGGCTGCAGCTCTCCGGACGCGAAGATGCCATATATAGTGATGCCGATGAAGTGCACCGTAGCACCCATCAGGAACACCGCGCGCCACTCCCGGATAGCCATTTCCAATGTATTCTGGTTAAGATTTTTAAAAGTTACATGAATTTACTTCAATATTTAATAGTAAATTATTATAGGGGGTTTATAAATCAGATTTTGTATGCTTTGTGTTAAGTGCTAACCACAGGACTCATAAAAGAGTAAGAATAAAAGCCCTAGGGAGACAAGTTTAAATTATTCTTTATATACTCAGATTTACCAGCTGAAACTCGCTTCCATTGAGCCAATGAAGCGATTATTTGCTGCATATTTTTATGTATAAACTGTAATCTGCTCAATGTTGTCTCATAAATGGGTATTCATTCCAAAAACGCAGATGCAAAAAATATTAAAGTTTTTACTTTCCACTACTTACTACTTTCTTTAAAATTTACTTTATCCATATTACTATTTCTTATAAACTTTTCCAACTACGTACATTTATTATATTAATAGAATCTCTAAAAGCTCGACTTCACGAGCAATATGAATACAATACAAAAATGATTGGTGTGCGAGACTGCGAGCAGGGCGGGGGGTGAAACGGGACGAAAAGCGATAATAAAGTGCTCAGCGAGAAATACAGTGTGTAACGCATCGTCGCGCACCCACAAAGCTATTCATTTGATATTCAGAGCGCGCGTCACGCCGGCCTCCATTTCCTTTTTTAAATTAGCCACGGCCGAATGTCCTTGTTTCGCGAGCTACGGAACCCGCCGCCGCTACTCGCAACACCCGCTTTACATTACACAGGGTGTGCCACTTCAAAGTTTTCAATAAAACGCACGAGCTAGAATTGAAGGATCTCGAATCCGCATGAAGAATTTGATTGATATGCGCGGCGAAACTTATTGTGAAAATATAACGTGACAGACGAAAATATTTTATTAGCGTTTTACGACTCTACTTTGTAACAGTGGATGAGTGTGAAATATTACTCATATAATATCGATTGGAAATAAAATCTAGTCATATAAACGTAACATAAATCTTCAAATCACTATAAATATGTATTTTCACGGGCAAAAGGCATTTGACAGGCATTATATCCACGAGTTATGATGACTGAGGGGCAGATTCTGTCGGCCAATATGGCAAGCCTTATTTTTTATTTCTGTTTTATATTATTTGATTAGCTATAACGGTGACGGAAAACATCGTGAGGAAACCTGCATACCAAGGCGATTTATAAAGTTTCTATGGTGTGTAAAGTCCGCCAACCCAGCGTGGTGGGCTATATGGCCCTGCAGTGGGACGTATATAGGCTGATACAATTTACTTTAAGTCTCACCTTTTCCTGGGTCATGTAGGCGATGACTATGGGCACGACGAAGCCGGCAATAGTTCCGATGCCGTTGGACAAGCCCATCAGGATGGAGGCGTACCGGGGTGCAATGTCCAGATGGTTCACGTTGTATCCCGATATCGCGAAGCCGCTGCAAGCCACGCCCAGGGTCAACTCTATTGTGGCCACGTACTGTTGGACGAAAAATATGTATATTATAATTTACGAGTCACTTGGACTTTTATCACTAATAAAATATTATCTAAATATTTTTACTACAAGGTACCAGGATAATACGATATAGTAGCAACTATCATGTCAAAGTAACTACAATTAAGTTGTGAATGAAGTACAATAAAAATAGCAATCACAGGCCTGTTGGTAAACGGACCGAATGCGGCTACCACTGTTCACGGTGGTCGCGGGTTCAAATCCCAGGGCACACCTCTGACTTTTCGGAGTCATGTGTGTATTGATAGTCAATCACCACGCACTAAAACGGTGAAGGAAAAAATCGTGAGGAAACCTGCATACCATAGCGATTCATAAGAATTTCTATGGTATGTAAGTCCGCCAACACGCACTAGGCCAGCGTGGTGGACTATATGGCCTAACCACTCTCAATCGTACTCTCGATTGTAGAGTAGGCCCGTGCCCTGCAGTGGGACGTATATGGGCTGATACAGATACAGGCCAAATAAGTCAATCATCCACTCGAGTCAAATTAACGAGCTTCTGCAGCGCTCCACCACTTCTTGAATAAGTCAGTTCAATCAGTTTCGCGAATTCAATTAATAACTCATAATAATCGCTAATTATATTTTTCATCCACTGAGTTGTGTAAAACATCAATCTTTATTTTCAGACTATACTGCTTAATCCTTACCTTAATAAAATATCCTTACTTTCCTTTTTAGTCAGTTTCGCGAACATAATTAATAACTGCTAATTATGGCCAATTATGTTATTAATTAACATTTATTTTCAGACTATACTCCTTAATCCTTAATAAAAAAAATAAAAATCCTTACCTTATTATTAGCGTAGGCGACGAGCACAAAGAAGAAAGCCTCTAAACCGAATCCTCCGCAGTTAAACAGTTTTCGCACGTTGGTAGTGGTCATTATATTGTTCTTACGCAGATAATCCGCCAACATTCCGCCGATGGGCACCAATGACGTCATAATCAAATGAGGTATCGCGCCCACGAACCCGGACTACAACGCAACAAAAGTTTCAATAAGTGCTCATACTATATTATATTATATATAGATTGAGAATTCTTCACAAGTAAATCACTCACCTCCGTGATTTGCATGTTGAATCTAGTTTTAAAGTATTCAGATTGGAATATGACGAGCAAACAAAAGTTCCAGGTCCTGCAGAAGTTGGCGACGATTATAGCGTAAACCTAAAAGAAAATACATTTGAAACAATCTAAAATGAATACCGCATGATTTCAACTGAATCAACTATATTTTTTCTCATTGAACCTTTTGGTTGTGTAGTTTATTAGTGTAAACTATAGCATCTACGAGGTTTTCCAAATGATACTCGTACCAGATACATCATGGGTACATTATATTTTGATGATAAAATATTTTTGTGTATCATATCCCATCACGTTTGGAATGCAAGTAAGCTGGGTGAGCTGCGCGTGACAGAAATATAATTTCTGTGTGCCCCTTCCAGGACATAACATTGAGGTAAAGTTTCATAATTTCATTTGATAGAACTCACAGGTGGAGAGGTAGCGAACGCTTTCCAAGGCGTTGCCCAGAAGCCGGGCATGGCGGCCTGCGTGGCGGTGCCGATGGACTGCTCGATGTACGTCATCTCCTTCGCTGAGATGCTGGGGTGCTTACTGGGCCGCTCGAACACCAGCCACAACCATAACACGTACCTATCAATACAACTTTTATCACCCAACATGAAAGAAAATAGACATGATGACAACAAGGCTTCATTTGTGCTATCGCTGCTTTTATTGAGTCTTAACATCTTATGCCTCAGGGTGACGAGCGCAGTGGAATGCCAAGCATTACTTTGTAATTCAAAGTATTGTTTGGTTTTGCCACTGTTTATTGCGGTCGTGTCGCTTACCATCAGGTGAACAGCATGTTAGTTTTGAAGTTGTGTTTGATGTTTCCACTCATTGTAATAAAAAACCTATGCATAGAAATTAACAATTTTAATTGGATTTTTAACGACTCTTTATTATACATCACCAAATGATGTATACTTATATGATCCATTGAAGGTAATTAGGTAAATCGATCTAAAATTACCAAAACTTATACCCGAAAAATTAATAGTTCAATCCTAACCATTCACTATCATTGATAAAGGACAACCCACAATGACCCACTTACCAAACGACACCCAAAACACCGTAAAAGTAGAACGGCGCCTGCCAACCTATGTAGTCAGACAAGAGGCCGGACAGTGGCATGCCGACCACTATGCCGGCGTACGTGCCGCAGAAGGCCAGCGTCGCCAGCCGCGACCGCTCCAGTGGCGGCGCCCACATCCGCCATATACCGTGGCAGGAGGGATACGTCACGCCCTGCAAACGTATGGCACTTGAATTCGGAATTTGCAATCGTCACCAAAATTGTCCATCGATTATAAATTAAGCGGGTTTAATAAAAATGACATTTCTGAATTTAATAAATCGATGTTTCAAGATTATTTATTATTTGACGATTTAAAAATTCACCCTCCAAATATAGAGTTTTGCTACTTAAATACGAACGGCAATGTACGAAACACAATATGTTTCATCTCGAAAAATACACGAAATGAATCAGATGTTTGGAGCAAATAATAAGTTCACAAAATCCGTCATTGTATTCGTAACCCTATTATACCATCCTATAGAAAATGTATGTGATACATTGAAATGATTTCAATAGATGGTCCACAATCTAAGATTAAATAGGATAGTATTGGCATTGAAGGTCTTAGCCGGAATATACGGAGAGGAGCAAATACGTAACCATAGCAACGAAGGGCTCCGTAATCCTAAAGAGGCTTTGTAAGTACATTGGCAAGCGATGTCGACTGTACTCAAGTGCGATTGAAAATAGATATGGATGTAGGTGTAATGATCGGAAATCCCTTGGATTTGCAAAAGCCCCGTATATCGAACCCTGGGATCGAACCGTTTTGGAATTTGATCGAATAAAAATTAAACTTGTAAATCTATATGTAATTTTAAACGAAGAATGTTTTTCTTCCTACTGAATAAATATGTACATTTGAAAAGTTAAATGTCGGGTAAAGTATATTTTTACAAGACTAAACCATACTTTTTTATTTGCCGTTTAGTATATTGACATACATATACTAATAACAATATAACAAAAAGCACATGAAACAAGGAACTTTACTGCAACTCACATCATTAGTCAAAATGTTATATGTATATATTGATACTATTTCAAATCTACGTGAATTCTATTAGCACTAGGCCGATGTATTGTTTAAAATTTCGTAACTTTATTATAGAGATAACACATGTTTGCCAAGTATTAGAGATGTATTTGAACGCATACATTGTATGCAAAATGAAGTTGTTCAGAGAGAGGGGAGCAGAATCCAAACGTGACGGGTGCCACATTCCACACGGAGACGGTTGCAAAATTTGTAGCATCGGTAATAAGCTTGATCATGCACCATCACGTACTGAATATCAAATGTTCCAAAATTTTAACACGACATACATTCGTTACGTCATGCAACCCCTCTTAAAACTTGTGACATTGCCACGTAATCCCGATCATTTGCAAATAATTTAAAATGTTTATGAAAGTTCTCACTGGGGCATGCAATATTGTCTTGGTAGATTAAGTATGCATTGTAAACCACACTAAGGTGTTGTCTACTTGTTCCTAACAAATGATAAAATGTTCTTCCTATAAGTAAATTTTATAACAATTTATTGGTATCTGGAGAAATATTCATGCTTTAACATTGCCTATAAAACACAAGGGAAACTACAACCGATTTAATAAAAAAAATCTTTACTCGAAACTACTTCTTAAGAATCTATCAGTATTATGCAATGGAATTAAAATCTCCAGCTCCGTTGAATCACTTACTTCAACAAAGCCCTGTGCCACTTTTAGGATGACGACGGCTGCAGGCCCGACGGTCATGGCACCAGGAATGGCCATGTTAAACACGGCGGACATCACGATAGCAATGCCGAAGATCTTGTTAGCAGGGTACATGGACGCCAGGAACCCGCCAGGGACTTGAGTGATGAGGTAGCCGGCGAAATACGACGAGTCAATAGAGGACTCCACTTCCACAGTCCAGTTGAATGGAGATTCTTCATCTTTGTTCTATGATATGAATAAAACAGAAAAACTAAATGAATTTTCATGAAATCAGAACTCATTCGTGTCATAACAGTACCTATTAAGGTGATTTTAATAGCTAGTTATTTAATAGGTATAGTATTACAAGTAAATAAAATTAATATAAATTATCTTTATTCATACGTCGGTGGTTATGCTCTTCTTTTAGTCTAATTTTATTTTCATGTGTATGTAACCTTTATCCAGCCAAATTAAGAACTGACTTTTAAGACTTTTCTCAGCGGATGAACGAAATACTTTTTGTACCATCCTCAGGGAATTGTTTGATAAATTATATTTATTATTTGTTTCAAGCGACATTTTCAAAAGCATAAATGTATTAGAGGTTTATATTTCAGTTGAGGGTCGTAGGTCATTTTGTAGTGTACAAATCATTCAAATGATGCCAATACTTCGCGGTAATGTGCTTTATTTATTCAGGACAGATCATATCACACCCAAAACAACATTTAGTTATAATCCAGAAAGAAAAGTTAAACGGAGGTTCCAAATTGTGACTCATCATCATTTTCATCAATGTATAAAAGCGTAGTACTCACACTGCTATTCTCGGTCATCTTGAGCTTGGCCATGCTCATGTTGCAGCGCATGCCGAACATGATGCTGAAGCCGAAGCACGCGAGCAGCGCCACGGTGTAGCGCGCGCTCAGGCACGGACATTCCGCGCGGATGTACTTGTCTACACATACAACATTGATTAGTGTACTACAAGGGTGGATCCAGGGGGGAGGTCATGGGGGTCATGATCCACCCATGGACTGGCTCCAGATTGACAAAATTTATTTCTTATCTTGTTGATAAAATTTATATGCACAATTAATTCTTTGTATGTCGATAAATATAGTAAATTGTGTGTACATAGTGTGTATGTATTCACAAATCGCAGCTGTAACAAACTTTGAGAAATTGTTATTACAAATTCAAGTATTGAAATGGGACCCAGTGTTCTGACAAGAACTATATGACCCCTGGCTTAAAAGCTGGATCCGCCGTTGGTGTATATACTATAGGAGGTTTATTGAGAATTTCTTCAGTCCTACGTAAATATATTAATGTAACAAATGAGAGATAATACATTTGGAATAATTTGTGTAGTCCTACTCAAGTACTGTAGGGTACTTATCTCCATAACATATACAACATTGATTAGAATTTCTTACAGCAGTTATAGGACTTAAGTTAATTTAGAACGATTTCTTTAACACTACTCATTTAGTAACCTGTTATATTTTTTCATAATACAAATATACAGTTAGCTAAAATGTATGTTAATAAAAATGAGAAAGAAATTAGATTCGTTTGTCACAGATTGTATAATAATATGAAATCTTAATATGTGCTACGCGTAACAGAACAAAGGGATAGTAAATGGTATTGCTATAAACAAACCTATTGGTCGTGGAGGAGGCCTGTCGGGGGATGGTGGCGTTTCCAAGTCCTCTCCATCGTACATCTGATCATAGCCCTTTTGATCCACGTGGAAGTTTTCATATTGACTGTTTCTAGAACAAAAAAAACTAAGTTAAGTATCTCATTTTCTGAAAAGAGCTAATAACGGCTCTGCTTGTAAAACTCACAGTACATAAAAAACGATAAGAAGGTGGACCACATTTTTAAAATATGCAAAAGGTAACAGTTACTACAGCTTTGAAAATCTTTTTAAAAGTCATATAAAATATCTAAGAATCAATGGAAATTCAGTATGTGTACACGTATGGAGCATGACTATAGTAAGTTCATTCCGAGATGGTGTTTTGCTCGTATTTTCCCTATAATTAAAACCGATCGAAAGCGACACACCTCGCTCGAGGAAATAAAATTAAAATGCGCTCTCTCGCAAATAGGGTTGGCGTGAAGGATCGCACCTCTCTGTTATAAAACTACGCTATCTGCCTTTGGAAAAATAAACAAAACATTCTGTAATTTAAATAAATCTGTAGGGATACGCATGCTAGTTATTTAATTAATACTCATCTCTTTTCACCTACAATGTCCAATGAATACCAAACTTCTTGAATTGAAAAGGTATTTAAGAAATATTTTTTCTTTAAGTTCAGTTTGTGTTTTTTTTTCTTCCTTTTTATTAATATTTTTTCCCATGTACGTCTACCCAAATTATGCAATTTGAAAAGACTACCGCTGTATTACTTCATAAATTCAGACTGTAATCTGTGAAAACTTGTAATTGGCCTTCTATTTTTAAGCTTATGTTATATTGTTACTAGCTGTAAGTTTTCCTAAAAGTATAAAATAAAATAACTAAATGTATAAAATGTGGTATAAAATACCGTCTGTACAACTTCAGCAAGAACTTAATGAGAGTAACTTGGAATGCAGTTAACTTTTATGAGTAGTGAAATTGTTTAACAGTACTCAGTTGTGCTGAGTTGTGCTGAGCCTCAATAGAAAGACTTGGAGAACTTCACAACAAGTAAGAACTATTGTGTGGACTGCATTAAACATTGAATAAGTCGATGTCCATAAAATATTCTTAGATTCTTTACATGGGGTATCAAGTACAGAACAATATAGAAGTGTGCCATAAGAGTTCATGAGTGTACGAATGTAGGTACAAAAATGTTTTGGTTGCCTTAACATATTATTGAAATTATTTTGTTATAAGTTCGTGGTCCGATTGATCTCAAAACCGATATCTGAAGGATGTTTTGCTCCGAAATTCTAAATTGATAGTCAGAATTGAACACTTTGGCCGGCATTTTGAATTGACCGCTAGTTTGTAATAAAATCCATACGTTATGTAAAATATAAAATCGAGTGTTAACATAGCCATAGATTTCACGCGTCACCGGCCAGTAAACCCTTTACGTGCAATAGATTTGTGCTGACAATGTGTACAACACTGTGCACAGTGCTCCATTAAGCTGCGAGATTGAATTAGGCGCGTCGTCGCCTGGCACGCTTGCTTCTGTGCTGTCGCGAGCCGTGGATGAAAACATCCGGATTTATATTTAACAAGTGTGCCTTTATCCATTTTAAACCAAGTATTAGATATATTTAAGGGGGCTAAAATTAAAAGGCTATTTCAGCAACGAGTATGCGTCACAGAATATCGTGAATAGAATGTTGAAAATATCTTCAAGTTTTAAACAATATCCACAATCTTCAAATACTGTTAAAATGTCAGCATAAATCACCAACTTTACTTGTTATACCGATATGTTTACCCAAAAGACATTTACATAATACGCGAGTGCATTAAGTCGTCGATGCGTAAATTCATTTTTCCGCTGACAAAAGTAATAAATGTGGCTATCTGTTCGCGTCCCCCGTTTAACACGGTTGGTAATGAATCGTCGCATAAAAGGCATAACCAAGTGGAAAGGACGCGACGCCAGCGCCCCCTGGCAGTCCCGGGCGGCGCTAATGCGTTTAGCTGACTAGTGACTACGGCACCGCTGTCAACAGTTACGTCAGCCCCAAACATTGTGCTAATTATTCGTTTATCTCATTTCCATGAGGGACGCGATGTGTTTCGCTAGTGACTAGTCACTAATACTTTTAAGCAATTTCTTTTTAATCCTGAGCTTAAATTTTTCTCTAATAACTTCGAAGTACTTGCAGTACGTCATTCAATGAGGGAAGGGAATAGAATTCAACCGTAATCCATCACGGTAGTATATTGCGGTTGACGGACTTCAAATCGGAGTAAAATTCTTGCTTTCAGTTATGCAGGTTTCTTTACGACGCGATATTTACTTTACCACACTGCTCAATAGTCAGGTAACTACTACTATACACTTAATTGAATAAAAAGCCAGATGTATTTTCTTAATAGGTATGTATCATCTAACCCGAAAATGAACAGAACTAAAATCAAAAAGTTTCTTTAAAAGTGGTAGAGCCACGCTGTTGTCAGTTATGACTCAGCATGAATAGACAGGCTCGTCCAGGGGCATACCACTGTCTTACTGAAGATCGTCGCATAGCGACAGCTTTGCTGTCGCGTTTTATTCGGTGAGTGTGATTGCCGGATGCCCAATACCCCGTCACTCTTCCTATTATTTTTCCTTTCCACTCCCGATTTGATGGACCGGGAACACATCCATGATCCAAGCGTTATGGATATTCATGGGCGGCAGTGATCACATACTATCAGGTGACCTGTTTGCTTATTTTCCGAACGTAGGTGTTTAAAAAACTATGCTATGATCAACATTTATTATTTTCTATTTATTATGAGTAAGACTTAAAGTGCAAACATTAAAATAATCGTAGCATATTTCAATTTATCAATATAAAACAAAATATAAGTTTACAAAAATCCATGACGACATCACGAACAAAACGGTTGATAATATGTTTTGTGAAAATACTCGTAGCTCCCCTTGATTGCCGCGACGCGACATTGTGCCGCTAATGCATTCCATACACTATACCTATTATTATGGGACACAAGTTAAAACGATGTAATTACTGTTCCGTTCCCTTCAGTTAAATAAGGGTAGTTGATACAGCCATTTGGCTTCATATCTGATTCACTTTGATTAATTTATTTATAAAATATATTTTCTTTGTTATTTTGGCTGTATGCTATTTGACTGATCTTTTATTATCTGTGAAAGCATACACAAGAAATAAAAATAAAAAAAATACAACGATTTTTTGACTATTCTAATCAAATCTAATAATTTTAATAGTATTTTAAACAATTCAATATTAATGCAATATGCCCATATACACAGCATCAAGCTTAAAACACTACCTATACCAAAAACACTCGATCGCCGCCATAGTGAAAATCGCTGACTTGTGTTTCACAAGAAGGCTCGACACCCAACAAAGCATGTAGAAAATAGGCCAAGTGGACGCGACTGACCGAAACGAGAACTTTGGTAATGGCCAACGCAATATCACTGAAAAGGAATAATATTGTGCGAACTTTACTGTACGAAAAAATACATAAACTCATTATTTCATTCCCAAAAGGATGCTTAGATTTTAAATTAGTGCCGACCTGAGTTCATTAGGGTTGATTCTGCTGTAAACATTATAACAGCCCATTGCACATATACAAATTCTATTCCAAGCTATTCATGCGAACACTTAATAATATCTCTTACAAAATACCTTGCCCCAACCAGAATTCGCACCCAAGACCTACCGACACACAGCTCACACATGCCGTCACTGAATCAGTTACGACAACTTTTCTCTCTATCACGCTTCATTACTTTAAAACACCATTTTCTGTTAACTAGCAACAAGGTACAACAATTTTGAGTATGGGCTTCCGCTGACCGAGTTCCATCCCAGTGAGTTAGTTACAGTTAAACTTAGTTACCATCTCTCACCACTAGATAATGCAATGTTCTTGTCATTTAAATTGTGTGCAGAACTGTAACTCACTTACTGTCACTTTTACTTTACAATGTTTAGTTCCACTGCGAGTGGAATGTACGCGATAAACCCTTAATATTGAAATTTATATCTGTAAATGCACAGACTTGAAAATACGTGTAGACTGCAATTCCATTACAGAAACTGATATAAAAAATGATGAAATGATATTGACAGCACATTGGTGTAGCTGGCTAAAACCTCGGACGAGAAAAAGAGAGGCTGAGGATTCAACACAAACAATGAGACAAGTGTTGCGTGATCCATAAGTTTTTCAAGATTTAGTGATATGAAAAAAAGTATGTTGTAGTATTTAACATCAGTGGCACAACCTAAAGTAGGTTCAAACAAAGATAGAAAAAAATATTTATATATGAATATCTATATGAACGCCTTACACAAATCTCAGTTACTTTTTTTCGTAGAATAAATAAAAAAACCGCAAACTTGATAAATCGGACTTGAGTCATTTGTTCATGGTTTGTAGGTTTGTAGGTACGTTCACTGCCAGTGGAATAATTAAGTATTTGGTTTTACCCAAACCTCAGTCTTTAATTAGTTATAATAGAAATCCACTAAACACATTATATTACATAACATACAAATATTTTACTGCAATGAATATGACGTGAACCAACTTTAACAAAACGGTTTGTCATCAACAGACGCTCTCAAATCCTCGATAACTTTTGACCTTTAGTGAGACGCGAAGCTAATTACAAAGTTGTGCAGGTGCATGTCTCCTCGCTCCGAAGACTCCTGGAGAAGACATGAAGAGCTGAGAGGAAGGGGAAGGGGTGCTGAAGGAGGGGGGATGCGTACATTACAATATGCACTTGAGAATACCCCATGAATATCTATACCCAGGGATGAACGCTGTATTCCCGCATTGTTAATTAAGGATAGATGTTAACAGCAGACGTTTAATAAAGAATTTATATTACAATGACTTTTAGTAAGTTAATTTGTGATTTAGTGGTCGTATTTTTAAATAGGTTTATATTTTCTAGTGAGATATCTGTATTTGCCCGGATTGCAATCATTCCACAAAAAACTGGGCATGGTAGCCCTGGCAGTATGTTACATTTCAAATACGCATGTGTTAATCCGTTTTCAAACAAACTGTCATAGTTGTGTTCATTGAAAAGATGTCATTATCTATATGAAAGTGTCTTTAGTAAGTGGTATTGTTAAATAAATTTCATACCTATAAATATATAGACACGGTGACAGAAACATACTAACTAAACACAGTATCGTCCGATGTTTCAACCGACGTCATCCCAAAGCACAATAAAACTTCGATATACCTACCAACTGAGCGACGAACCCGTCTGTTAATACTAAGTAGTAAAAACACGGCGTCAACCCTTTTACAATGATTTTATGAGCGTGAAAACTGTGGTATTTCGTACAAATAAATGTTACAAAATATATCTACATCAATTTCAATTCCGTCCCTGGCGAGTTGGTCGGAGGGGGTAGCTATTACACCCCGTAAAGCCACCCTCTCTAATTGATTTACAATTGTCGGTTAAATTTGTTTCCCGACCACCCTCAGCGATCACCGATTGCAAATGCATAATTTTCACCAAGAATTAATGGTACGTCCATAAAAAACTGATCGGGCAGAATTTCATTCAAAACACTTGCGTATTTTTATAATTCAGTTTTATTAACATAAGTAGATTTGAAAATATTTTTATGTTGCCTACATTTCACTTCCTAGCGGTATTAATTAAAATATGTACCAATGTACATTTATAATTGTTGAAAAAAAAAACAGATTATAAAATATACTATGAAATTTCACAGTTCGATGCTTTATAATAGGTACTAAATAAGCCCGTACGGTATAATATCTATATGTAGAAAAAATCACAGATATGTAAGCAAATCTTAGAACATTGCAGAACAGTCAGTCAATTTACACGAAACTACACGGAGATGATAAATAAAACATGTAATAAATAAATGTAAGTGATGTAACGTAACGACCTCATAGACAGAGCACGCATTCACTTACAATATTATATAAAGTACATCGAGTATTCCACTCATAAGGTAATAAGTTTTACGATTATTTATTGAATGGAATGTTGGTGAAATTTCATTGACTCTTTTGCTAAAAAATTATTTGATGGTATATAAAAACCAGGAGAAGCCAACATAGACCTAACCCTAATAACCATCGAACAGTAGATAGCATAATTATAATTTGTATATCCAATATATTATAGAATCATATTTCATTAGAATATGGCTTTTATTAAACGACGTATCAGTACTTTGGTTTCTTTAGCGTTGTACCAATATTTAAAGGAAATAAGGAAAGTTAAAACTAAGAATTTGTAAAAAAAATTATAATATAATTACTGAAAGCATAATTAAATCAAGCCGTTGCCAACATGTTGCTACATAAACCCCTTAGGGATGCCTGTGTTCAAAAGGATTCGTATGACTTAAGATAGCGAAGATGATGTTAACAAAATCACCTCACACATACGAATATAAGTATATTAAAACAAAGGTAATTCATAAATAAAATGAATGATCTCGCATTTCGACACTTGCGAACATAATAGAGTTATGACAAAAATGGCGAAGCGCCTCAAGAAATATCACTTGGCGAACCCGAGACGCTTGTTAGCGACTGTTCACTTATATTTATGGCCAGATTTATTTTATGGCCGTTATGGATACCCACATAATCGAATAAGGGAGATAGCCGGCTTGACAATGATTTTATCGTTCCACCTTGTTGTTTCAATACAACAAAATATGAAACGCTACAAAACCATATTTTTCGTATTTGTCATATTTTTACAGGGTAAGTAACTCAAATGCGCACTAGCTCAAATTATTATAAAAACGAATCAATTATCGATAATACAAGATGCAAATGGTGTTCAAAATTATCTTGCCTCCAGCTGTCTCACTAATACTCGTAAATCGAAATATGTTTTCTGCCTACAATTTTCCTTAAGATAAACGAAGTAGACCGATTTTGGCAGTAGTCACGATTGTATCGTAGCTCTATCGCTTGAAAAGTTTTCCTAAGTTCTTTTGAATTATAAAGTATTACTACTGCAGAATACAAAAACTCCCATTCTAATGCAATATATATTTATTTCCGATGCATCAAACTAATCCTGCTTCGATACAGGATACAAAACGCTTTCAAATGTGTATGAGAGCAAAAGCATTTGTACAACACATGTGACTAAGCCTCATCGTTCGACTACTATCAATAAGCCAGACGAACGTGCTCTCCGTCGACATTTCTATTTCAAATATTAATTTTATTTCCTCGCAGCGAGCACTGAATATAACAAATATCATAAAAACGGGAGGCAAACAAGACTGGCGTTGTATTTGTCGGAATAGTCGCGTTGGGAGCAGGTTCTTACTCTCTTTGCCGGAGCCTAATCTGTCGGGCGGCCCAGACCTCACGTGCGGGATACGCCTCTGTTGTTTCTTGATTTTCGTCTCTCTATTTGTACATTTTTATTTCCAAATAAAATTGTGCTTCGGATATTTTTTTATTGCAATGTATGGCGAGACGAGCGTGCCGTTCGCCTGATGGTAAGCGGTACGACCGCTCATGAACAGTAGCAAAACCAAACAAAACTTTGAATTACAAAGAAATGCTTGGTATTTCACTGCGCTCGCCATCCTGAGATATGATATGTAAAGTCTCAACATGCCCAGAAGTTACTCTGTAAAAATGTTAGTTAAAATATTTTGGATGTGCAAAATTTTTATATACATATTTACTTATCCTGTCTAGATTTCACACTGGCATTGACTAGATGCATTTTTATTTTGTACATATCTACGATTTAGGAAATTTGCCATTCAATTCGCCATGCTGTTAAAATACAAATTGGGAAATATACTACATTCCTGAAATTCCGGTGAACAATTGTCAGGAATGCACATAACATACAAATATTGAACTGTGAGTTAAATCTTTATTTATAAAACTCACTACCTTGGGTGTTGTCCAAAGCTAAAAACCTCAGATTCAAACCTATGATCTTTGGTTTGACATTCAACTCCTCACCAATTGGGTTATCACTCGACTTACAACCTGTTTTCGTCAACATTGTTTTTGCTACGACAATAACCTATTTCATAAATTCTTTATTATGTAGGAAACTATGAATACGTGCCCACCACACGACAAAAAACACAGAAAGGTTACCAATTGAAAAAATCCTCTTACACCGATTCCACAACAATCGATACTAAAAGGGTGGAACGATAACGTTCCAGCACCGAACTGTAAATGTTATTTGGTAGAAGATAAAAGGTACAGCCTGTAAATAAATTGAAGTGAATTCGCGAGGAAATAAAATCCAAACAAATCTCCGTTTAATCCCGAGAAGAGCGTTCCCAAATCCAGGTTAGTAGTAAATATCAATTACGCAAATACGCCCGCTTAGAAGACGTAATCCTTTACGCAGGCCCCCTCTTTAACTGTAGCTATCTTCTGTTTCTTTAAGAGATTTCAACAGTTTACACTTGTTGCAATAATACGTTTTACTTCACGTCTCAAATCAGCGTGGTGGACTATATGGCCTAACCAATCTCAATCGTACTTTGAGTTGTAGAGGAGGAACATACAGCTACATCTGTCTCAAATAATGTTTTTAACACAATGCGGAACAAAGTGGTTATGCTACGGTAAGTCATCGTAAAACAGCTGGTGATCTAAAAATATACTATCTTGACTAGTCTCATACCAAGATTAAATTTGAATATCAAATCATTTTATTATTACAATGGATTACTATCATTATGAAAGTATTATTTATGGTTTTAATCATGTCCTCGCGAATTAGTTTAAAAACGCCTGCTAACCCTGCACTGAAATACACGTGTAGAAACATAGTACATCATACTTCATCGTCACACTTGCAAATTCGACGGTTTTAGGTAAAGGCTTTTATTACAGGGCTACTAGATAATAGTGTGACGTAATGAAAATATTTACTTCAGTAATGATTACAGTGTGAACAAGCCATTTCGATTGGTGCGATACCACAGTCCCTCTGGATACCGACGTCAAGTACCAATTCTGCGTCACGTTTTATGCGCCTAGAATGCTTCGACGCCCACTCTTACATTTTTGGAATTATATATTTTTTATGGCAATGAATGACGAGACGGGCATGCCGTTCACCTGATGGTAAATGATACGATTGCTCATGGACAATAGCAAAACCAAACAACACCTTGAGTTACAAAGCAATGCCTGGTATTCCACTGCGCTCGTCATCCTGAGACATAAGATGCTAAGTCTCAATATGTCCAGTAGTTACTCTGGCTACAATGTCCTTCAAACCGTAGCACAACAGAGCATTTACACTGCTATTTGGCGGGAGAAATAGACATTGCGGTGGTACCTATCCAGATGGCCTCTCACATTTGAGAGACCTATCAGCAGTTAATAATATTTACTTCAGTAATGATTACAGCGTGAACAAGCCAGCTCGATCGGTGCGGTACCAAGGTCCCTCTGAATGCCGACGCCAAGTACCAATTCTGCGTCACGTTACATTCGGCCGGAACGCTGGACGCCCACTCTTACATTTTTTTGTAAATGGAACGACATAATATCCTTGTTGAACTTGATGTCTTGAGCAAGGCAATGTAAACGAAGTTCCCATGGAATCCTTCATACAAAAGAGTGAATTTGACGGCATTGGTCCCTTTAAAATAAGCCAATCTGGTTTGCCGCTTTTATTTATAAACTCTACAAAAGATTTACAATTTAAAAAATACGATTTGTGGTGTGTCTTAATCCTTTTTTTTTTAATGTTTGTTAAATGAAGCCTAGAAATGGGACCTACGAGTATATAGTGTATTATCTATGAGTAGGACATTGAAACTCTAATATAAATAAAATTTGAGAATTAGTTTACTACAATTTCATACATCTCGACATTTACAAAACGTTGTAGCAATATCATAAAAGAGGAATACTTCTTGAATAGACAGCAACAATGTATTATTAAATGTTTTGAACAAAGAAATCTCTCGAACAATCAGGACAATAAACAGGTGAGGCATAAAAAAGTAAGTAATAAAATGTACAGAAGTAGGCAATCGGATAAAAGTCTCTTGGGTGATTTTTTCCCTCAAATGTAATAGAGGGACCGCTGACAATCGTTGTAGATAATTTTAATATTCGTGTCGCAGGCCCCAGGAGCCTCGCTCCGACGTCACGCCAAGCAACAAGTAATACAATTTATTAGGTCACGGGCACAAGTACAAAACGCTTCATTATTCTAATATCTACCATATAATTTGTACTTGCAAACATATAATTGATGACGTGCATAATATACCACAAATATGTAACTACAATTTAAAAAATCCATTTACAAAAACCAATTTAATTACAATAATATTTTTCAACAAGACCCTTTTTAACCGAAATAATGCAAATATTTCAACTTTTATATGCATCTTCATTAATTTCTACAATACTTCCACTGCCAGGTTGTCCTTAAAAGGAAATCAATACACAAAGCTCTGAATCCCCAAGTCCCTAAAAATATATTTCTGAAAAAAGAAATAAATCCTGAATAGTTCAATCATAAAAATAAATTGGGCTACCTGTGTCGTAATACTGTCTCCAGAGACCGTTTCAAAGGGGCACTGTGATATATGAACCACACATAAACATAACTAGCACTTACTGTACCGTGACGAGGGGCTAATCATATTCCCAAAAATGCCTACCACTGAGACATTTGTGGAATTTACCAAAGTTCTCTTAAATGACATACATACAATATACAATTATGTTATTCTAATGTGAAAAATTAAAGTCATTTTTAAATATTTACATTTAGAGTCAAAGATGTCATTTTTTCATAATAAAATAATAAGAAAATATATTTTGTACAAGCCTTATTAATATGTAACTCGTTTCAGATGCAATATTTGGTAATACTGAATGCCTGAAAAAAATTAAAATCACTAAAACTGTTTAAGCGAAAATGAATTCAATCTGGATTTATTTTACGTTTTCATAAACATGCAGATAAATAAAACAGTACTAAAACAAACCCTATTTCAATTAAGATAATTCTTTCAAAGCGTTTCTTTGAAAATTCAACAAAAATTTAATTAACAAAAAATAATCGAATAATTTAATTATATAAAGCCTATCATTACTTCAATGACAGTAATATTACACTCTCTGAAGAAGATAACGTTTGGCATCGAGGACAATTTTATTGTGCCTTACTCGCATTAAGAACTAGAAAATATATTTTCTAAGAGAAGGACACCAAACTGAATAACATTTCTCAATACTCACAGTAACCATCGCCAAAACATACTGGAAAAGCTCTTCGGTGGGATCAACAGGTGATAACAGAATTCACACCCTTATTTTTCTTTTAAACAATTTCGTACCGTATATCCTTATAAGAAAGTCTAAAATGATTAGAACGGCAAACACACCAAACTGCTGAGAAACAACGACCTGTGGATCTCCTTAAACACGTCTCAAAATAAAAAGAAAAGCCATGTTAATATTAAAGTTCACTTTAGATTTGTCGAGTCGATAAAGACTATTTTACAAGTGACACTGGGTAGAGAACATTTCACGATTGTTAAGGCGAGATTAATGAAGTGAGATATCGTAGATAATATGAGAAACGAAGACACAGTCGCGACGTCACGGGCGCTGATATCAAACTAGCCAGAAATGCGTGCCACGCTCCCTCTGTGCTCGCTGTAGGCGACATTCTGCAATCTTTTCAGTCATCTCAAAATTATTTTATACGACATAATAATATTACTTGAAAAAAAAATGTGCTTATTTAGATTGCATACGTGTATAGTGTTATTGTATTAAAGCAATAAAATTAAATGTTCAAATAATATTCAACAATTTAAGTTACAAATAAACATATCGTTATTATGAATCGTTATTATTTAGAATGTCAAAATAATTATATTATATTTTAAAAAGAGTAGTTAATAAAGACAACTGTGTTTATAAAACTGAAAATAAAGTTCATATACGTCATCACAATTGTGACTAAATTTGTAAAGAAATGTTCAGCCCGATAAAGCAATATTTTTCGCTGAAACCATTGAAGCAGAATCACACTGCGAATTGATCCCGTATTCCAGTGACGAAGTGTATAGTGCTATGTCCTGCACGCTAGAGCGAAATGACAACAGCGGCAGAAAGAGAAAACAAAGGAAATTCATTGAAGATCAGCTATCTTATTCTGCAAAAATTTCGCGGCGATTTAATAATCAACCTTCGGCTGTCCCTATCGCACTTTACGGGAAATCTAGTTGTGCAAGTGGGAAAGTGAATTTTCATCGATATACATTTTCCTGTTGCAGAATGAAGCTGAAAGTCGCGCGAATGCTCCAGATTCACAGACAATGGCCCAATTTATATCCAACTCACTTACTGAAGTCAAAGGAGACAGGGTAGTTGAGATAGGAAGGATGTAGAAGTAATAACATGTCTATCTTGTTATTAACTTCACTGTGTAAGTACACAGCGTTCGCTTGATATGTGACACACTTCTATTGAAGATTTAATATTACAATGATAATTTCTAATTTACTCTACAAGTTGTATGACACTGTTTAATAATTAAATATTTTGCGTAATTAAAATTAAGGTGAATATTTAAAAGCAAATCATAGTATCATTCATAATAAAATAATTATCATCAGCTATCATTTCAAACCACCCTTATCTAAATAAATATTAGCCCAAATAACAAGGGGTTATGAATTGGCCCATAACCGTTAATGAGTAATAAACGCAGACCATAAACATTAAAGCGTAACAAAACACAATCACCTAATTAGGTAACATTTAACATTTAGTCCGGGAGCATTAGTGTGTATAAGCAAAAGTTTTCGGAGCGTATACACATACGATAAGGAAAGTGGGGTAAAAAAGCGTCGCACAAAGCCAATTACATTAAAACATTCGGCGGGGACAAAGGGCGAGAGAACAATGGAGCCTGGAAGGAACCCGCGATATGTCTTTCAATGCTTTTAACTTTCTACTGATGGCGGCGCACCGAGGGAAAAATGGTGACGTGCCGCGACAAATGCCCCTAAATAGTGATGGGACCAGGCGATTTGTCCGACGATTTTATTTATTGTTTTGTTGAATATTATAGTTTTGTAATTCAATAACATGACGCTGTTTATTATGATCAAGTTGAGAACATTTTATTACTTTGTTTAACAATGAATTTGGCGTTAGCATAATTAAAATGTCTAGCTACGACAGCCTCCGTGGCGCAGGCGGTTAAACGCCGCCTGTGAAACGAGAGGCCGCGGGTTCGATCCCCGCACCGAGAGAAATGTTTGTGCGGCCCACAAATATTTCTTCCGGGTCTGGGTGTTTGTGAGACCGAATGAGTCTCTCGTAGTTCCTGATACCCACGACACAAGACTTGATCTTAATGTGGGGTTAAGACTATGTATGTGACTGTTGGGTGTTATTTATTTATTTAATACGTAAATGTTTCTTGTAACTACTTTCTACTTTCTTTCCTAAAACATTTGCAAAGATTTAATTAATCTGAAATATATTTCTACTTAGGCGAATTGAATCAGAAATAGAGAAGCTGGTAACATCAACTATAAGGAAATAGGAAGAAATATTCTTTCACTTTACGAAAATTCGAAAATCATCTTACATAGTATTAACATTAGGAACCTATATTCGATTTGAAACGTTTTTCTGTTTTTTAACCTACTTAAAAAAGGAGGTTCTCAATTCGACTGTATTTGCCTTTTAAAAGGTTATGATCTGATGAATATCTTGAGACCTAGAAAGTAGAACTCGTCAAAATTTAGTAGTATCGCAAAGGTTCTTTTTGCATTAAGTTCAATATAAAAGTCAAGTTACAGTGGGGGAGACAAGAAGGAAAGGAGAAGGGTGAGAAAATGATAACACACCTAAATATTCAATATCTTTGGCAGCTTTTAACCGATTTGAGTTTTTTTCATCGAAAAGAACGTATAGATTGGTTGATCCTACGAGTACATAATGGACATCTAATGATCATCTTCGAATCCGGAGAACATAAGTTCTTAAATTGAAACAAGAATCACATGGCTCTTTTTTATTTAGTTCAAATCTTAATATAAAAATTCACTAAAACGAAGAAGTGAAGAAGAGGGGGTAAGAGAATACATTTAACTTTAAAAAGATACAAATAAATATATTTAAAGAAAGAACTTTTAAAAAGAATTTAAACGTTGAATATTTTACTTATTGAATTGACTGGCCAACAAATCATAATATATGCGATTATTATTTGTTACATTTTAATGGTTATTTTTAAAGTTTAATTTTATTTTTCTTTAATACCTATATGTACTCATAATAAATATTAAATAAGAATTGGTGTAAGTGGCAACCTCAAATTATTATGCCTATCATGTTTACTTAACTTTGATGTGCTTTGCCAAATTCTCTTTTAGAATTATCATTTAATACTATCTTTTATACCTCGGTGTTTGAAAAAAATATAAAATTATAATCGATATCTAGCTTAAATCTAGAACACTACCAATTTATTTTTCTAAATCCTATACGCGGTTTACTTATTAGTAGTAGTAGTATTTGTTAATTTTTGTGTCACTCTATATGCAAAAAAAAACAAAAGAAAATTCGGATTACATCGATAAGTAATAACCGGTAAAACATCACTAGTAAAGAAGTGAGACGTAACCAATGGGGTATCACGGCTTGGTTGCACCGCAAACTCATTTTATAAATCGTCCGTCCGTTCGTCCGGAACCACGCGTTAACTCACCCTTCCATAATGCACCTCCCTTATAAACCAACTGAATAAAACAACCCGTAAACACCGTAACACCATGGCGACTTAGAAAAATCAAAAGTATAGACTTGATTTCCTGTCATACAATTTTTTTATTACTTTATCTAAGGTCTACATTGAAACTAATGTTACGTTATGCAATCTATACTAATCTATAAACCTGAAAAGTTTGTTTGTTTGTTACCTCTAATAACAGGAGCTACTGGTTCAAATTGAAAAAATATTTTTTGTGTTAGATAGGTCATTTATCTAGGAATGCTATAGGCTATATATCATCACGCTATGACCTATAAGAGGGAAGCTATAGTGAAAAATCTAGCAAATACGAGGAAATTGTACTCGTTCTTCGTGGTCCAATTGGTCGATATTCTAAATTGATAGTCGGGATTGAACATTTTGGCCGCTATTTTGAAAAGTATATCATCACCCGTTTGGAACCGGGCCGGACCGCTAGTTAACTATAAAATGAACCGTGAAAATGTATATTGTTAATCTATTTACCTAGTCTTCTCAAACAATATTTGTGAACAGAGAACCGAAAGATCTTGGGTTCGAATCCTAAGTTGAGCAATTCAAATTGAATGAAATTTTCAGTTGTCGAAACTTACATGTGTGCCCGCAACTGGAATTTGTGTTAAAAAATACTATAAGTTCGGACTGCCTCATTTACATACATACACACATAAACTTACGCCTTTTTCTCAGAAGGGGTAGGTAGAAGTGCAACCATGACAACCACGCTTCGCCGTGTATTTTCCGTATCTCTCTCATTTAGATTTTAAATTTTAGTTAATCCGTTTAACATTTATACTTAATTGAAATATTGATTAGATAATCCAAATAAATACAAGCTCTATTTAACTATAAATGTTAAATAATTTGAGTAATCGTTCTTAAAAAAAATTCTTAATCAAATACCATACATAAAAAAATAACAATGACAATAGAAAATTGTACAATAATTGTAAAAAGCCTCTTCTGTATCGAGTCCATTTGGCGAGTGCACGGCAAAGAGCTACAATTTTCTATATAAATAAATCACCCACATCGTATGTCACGTTTATTCTTTTATAAAAACCCTCGCTGGGAACCACTCGCTTAATAGACAGTATCAAGCGGAGGATCTTAAGTAAATCAAATCGCCCCATGAATGGCGAATGAACCCCGGGCTTTTCACGGACTTTTCTACAGATGGCTATCACAATGGCCCGGATCAAGAAACTTATCTCAAACGAGCTCGCAAAAATGTTTTCTTAATGAGATCCCGCTTACCTCATTTGATACAATCTCGCTCGTGAAATATCAACCTTTCGCTACACCGAAATACAAAGAAGTAAAGTTCAAAACATTTAATTATACCACATAAAAATAATATCACAACATTATCAACATTTTTAAAACCCATTTTATTGTTGATGATTAAACACCATCAACTTTACAACGTCGCTAAAAGACAAATTATTCATGATTGTAAAAAATATATTTTACAATGGATTCACATTAACATTTTTATGGCTCCTAAACACTCAATAAATCCGACCGCAACCATAAAGGCCCCGTCGCATGAAGTGTACAATTGTTGGCTACAAATCTGTTAGAAGCGAAGTGAAACCGCGGCCACCCCTTTCAGTCAAAAACTCTACGTTGCTACAGGCTTTGGAAAACAACAATAACTCCCTTCATACGTATGTACGCCCATACGCAATATACTTTAAAAGTAACGGCGCAGACTGACGAAACTCACAGAGGCGAATTCGTGAAAAGTTTTATCATTGTTTGTTGCTTCGACACTGTGCTGTTACCCTTTGATAAAGTTCACCTATTGAAATATATGTGTTGAAGTAAATAAACCTAAACAATATTCACACTTATAGCTATGTGGGTTACATGGCTATTAGTGTGAATTTGAATATAAATCTTGTATCGTGGGTATCAGAAATTACCAAAGACTATATTCTTTTAACAACTAGAAGGATTTTTTGGAATTTGTAGTGTATTTTGTACAACAACCAACGCCGCAATCAAATACAACTGGGTAAAAGTATAGACATATGATTAAATTTTCAATAAATACTTTTCCACAAAAAATAATTTTGAATTAAAATTCGAATTTGTGATAAATAAGATTAATACTATTCTCAAATGGCGTCAAATTCACATTTATCAAAACGTTACAAATTGAATGGTGTGTGGACTGATTCATCGGTTGCTATGTCTACGCGAGACCCCTCTCTGTTTAAGAGCCACGCTATTTTCATGTTTCGGCAGTACAAATGGGAATCCATTTAAATACTAAGCCAACATTTCAATACGATCTCAAATACATGCGTGCTACGATGAGATTTTATTAACACTGCAATTCGTAGCTATTGGTAGCAGGGTAAACTAATTTTATTTTAAGGTTTATGAGAGACACTAGCCGGAAATGTATATTTTATTTCTGCCTGCCTCTTTACTGATACAGACTTAAATACATTATAATGTTTATGACCTTGTTTATCTAAACTATTATAAGAGTCATCATCTATTCTCCTGGCTACATACGGCCTTATTTAAAGACAGTTTTAAAACCTATTTTAACTATCTAATATTTTGTCCTTTTCAAACCACTTTTGAATTTCGTTTGAGCGAAGAAGACAAAACACTCGATAACTTAAATAGATTTCAAAACTGTCTTTGAATAAGACTGTTAATGTATATCGACTACTATAACTGAATATTCACCAAAAGATTCCTAGTAACGGATCCAAAGATATCAACAGAATAACTTGGCACATGTGCACTAGAAGCGCCAAACCAATTATTTTAAACCGGCATTAGACTATAGATTGTATAGGGTTGTATAATTTAGCCGGCAACTACTCGGCATAGTTGTAAGCTGCCTTTGTAACTTTTCCTTTTGCAAAGGACTGTCGTCGCTCTCACAGGCTTCTCTTTGAGTCGCTCAGTTGAGGGGCTTGCGTGGAATAGACTCGATTGTAGATTGATGCACTTATTTGTTTGCTGATCGACTCGCACCTGCTGAGCCTGCTAGGGGGATTGATGTATTTATCGAAAATGTAATTTAGAGGTTTCTTCTGCTGAACCTTTTATGTTTTTATTGGGTGGTCTGTTACTTAACTTAGTTATGGTTTGCATTGTAAGTTGACAGACGATGAATGTTAAGGGATTTTTTGTTTGTATTCCAATATTGAGTTAAGTAAATCTCGAGAATTCCGTGTTTTATCCCTTGCTGGATATTCGTGCATGTTGAGATTGCTTTTGTAAACATACAAATCATATATGTATGTAGTCGTAAAATTAGTGTGGAATATTATTTAAAAAATCATTTTGGCTGTTATGCGATTCACAATTTGTTTTGGGTCTAGGTGTTCATACCGACGTTAGTAAAAATTTCTTGTTTATGAACAAAAATATCATCTCTAGGGTTAGAGACTATGTGTGTAAAAATTATGTGTGTTAATTTATGAATTTTTGGTGATAAAATAGTAAAATATAAAATATGGTCATAGAATCTGGCAATTAGCAATCAAATTAAAAGTATTTAGTAAGCTATAATTACTCTCAATACTTAGATTACATATATGTACTTTGCTTTATAACACATTATGAAAAATAGTGTTTGATATAACTAAAGGTTAGTTCATCGTCACCCCCTGCAGAAAACCCACCCCTAGAAAGTCATGAATAATGCCATTCCAGAAATATCAAAAGATTTCCCAACCAGGTAATCCATCACATATCTGACGTACGGTATAGCGAGACCAATTAAGTAATTATTCTACTTACATAAATTCACACCTTTTTTCCAGAAGGGGTAGGCAGAGGTGCTACCACGTTTGTCCTTATGAAGAACAATGCAACCAATCTTACAGATTTCCGTCCCATCTCCATTCTTCCTTTCCTCTCCAAAGTCCTTGAACGTCTAATCCATACCCAGCTGAATGATTTCCTTTCCAAAAACAATCTCCTAAATCCTTTACAATCGGGATTTCGTCCTGGTCATAGCACGACGACCACACTAACTCATATTACGGATAGCATCAGGTCGGGCATGGAGGAGGGCAAGCTGACTGTCTTAGCATTGCTGGACTTCAGCAATGCCTTCAACACCGTCGATTACGATTTATTACTTGGCGTAATGGGTTCTCTCAACATATCTCCAACGGCAGTTGATTGGTTTCGTAGTTACCTGTATGGTCGCCAACAACGCATCACTTTTGAGGAAAGCTTTTCTTCTTGGTGCTCTGTTTCTGCTGGCGTACCTCAGGGCGGCGTACTATCTCCTTTACTTTTCGCTGTCTTTATTAATTCCATTACTATTGATCTTCGCTCATCCTACCACCTTTATGCCGACGATCTGCAAATTTATACTCGGGCACCCTTGGACAAGATGGTCGACGCAATAAGATCAATCAACAACGACATCCAACATATTTGTCGCTGGAGTAATGCCTATGGACTGAAAGTAAATCCTTCCAAAACCCAGGTCATTGTTGTCGGCAGCCCCAGAATGATATCAAAACTTGCTTGGGACAAGCTACCGCCTGTTTACTGTGATGGCATCATTGTACCATACAGTGACACGGTTAAGAACCTCGGCCTTTATATAGATAAGTGTCTCACCTGGGGTCCACAGCTTCGGGAACTTAGCCGTAAGATTTTTGCTTCCTCTGGGTCTTTGCGGAGGTTACGCAATTTCCTTCCCATTACAACGAAGATTTCGCTTGCACAAACTCTCCTACTCCCCATCCTTGATTATGCCGATGTCAGCTATCTTGATCTCACCGAGGACCAACTTAATGAACTTGAGCGTCTTCAAAACTTCTGTATTAGATTTATATTTGGTCTACGCAAATATGATCATGTTTCCGAGTTTCGTGCTAAGCTCAAGTGGTTACCCATACGACTTCGTCGGAATGCTCATATTCTTCATTTTCTCTACAATATCTTGTTTAATCCTCTCACTCCTACCTATCTTAAAGAACGCTTTCTATTTCTCCATGAGACACATTTGAAGTCCTTGAGATCGTCGGAGAATCTAAAGTTGAGAATGCCAGTGCATACCACGAAGTTCATGGATCAGTCGTTTACAGTCCAAGCTGTTCGACTGTGGAATGCACTACCTGTTAAAGTGAGACAGGCTCAAACACTAACTGCATTCAAAAAAATGGTCAAAGATCACTTACCTTTCTCTCTGAACAGCCAAAATGAAAAGTATAATTCCTTGCATTTGAACCTAAAGGTAATTTATAGTATATTTATATATGTATGTATATTTATCTATAGAAGTATATACATATATATTATATATATATATATATATATATATATATATATTTGGGGTTTGTATATAATTATGTATCATATATTGTGTACATACTAATTATTATAAATAATACGTCTATTATTATTTTTTTTGGAGCTTGTAATACTTATATATTTTCTAGACTGCCCTCTCATCTTATCCTTTTTTTTCTATCCATCCAAAGGTTGTCTGTAAGAAATCGCCTAGAGCGATAAGACCGCCATCTGTACTTTTTTTCATTTGTAATATATTTAATTGTTTATCCTTTCTTGTGCAGTTAAGAATAAAATAAATAAATAAATAATAAGAACAATCCAATATCACTTTGCCCGACTCGGGATTCGAATCCGAGACCTCGGCGTTTGTAATCCTACCGTAGTACAACTACGCCACCGAGGCAGTCAATATATAACATTACTATAATGCCACAATTGTAAGAATAATTATTTTTGCCTTTAATGTTTTCTATTATTACTGTTCTGCTCTTATTGCCCTCTTCAGAGTGTTTGCAGCTCAATTACCTGTTGTTTACAATTGAGTAAATTTTTAAATGTAGAGCTGATAAAAGCAAACTAAAATTTTCTCGTAATCACTGGCAAAGATATTATGTTTAAAACTTGTTAATGCCCTGCAAAAAATGCATTGATCACTGTAATTGCTGTTAATTCTCAAATGCAGCATTTTTGTTTTTATCTACTCATAATTCTCAATATTTATCCATCTCGATATCTGTCACACAAGTCTATTACGCGAGCAAGTTTTATTTGCGAAGTAGTCTTCCCCCGAGATTGTATTTTAGATAATGGCTCGGTAATCACGGCGGTGATTTATCACGTCGCCTATCTCAGCCTTCACTGTCCATTAAGCAATCAGCGAGTGCAACCCTTTGTTACGCACCTACTGCGTACTCCACGCGCCGGGACGCCGCGCGCGACAGACGACACGCGCAATCAAACGCGAGCTTTTTGCTTAAGAATTAAAACCGAGGAATGTGAAGCATGCGTTTAAGGGAAATTGGAGTGTTAAAAAGTGTGTAGTGAGAGTAATGCTGAAAAAAATGATATTACTGGAATTGAACTTGAATGATCCTTGATCGAGGTATATCACTAAAGTATTGCAGTTCAGTGCAATAATAAAAAATCAAAAATAAACCTAATAGGCGATAAAATTCGTAAATAAATTAGTTTTATTTCAATAGCGAAATTTTTTTTTTATATTGTGTCACACGTAAGTTTAGTAACATACACATCAACATAGAACATAATTATCAATGTTTAAAACACAAAATTAACTTATGCAATTCGCCACTTCCCAGAATGTAAAAATCAAGATTAGATACTCCTCTATATTAAAGCTTTACTACCGATAAAACTTTCGTAAAATACCTCCATAATATACAATAACTTTATAACTAAAACACTTTGTTTAACGTAGATATTTTACTGGAGCAACAATGTAGCACAAACATTTAACAGAGTTATAAAATTTGGAGTCAAATATTAAGCGCTGCGAGCTTTCGCTAACAAAGTTAGGGGCACAACAATTGACATGCATTAACGGTATTTCCGGTGGCATTTGGCCCGAAACGTTGTTACCGGCCGGAAATTCAATCGAGCCTGGATCATCTCCGAATGTTATCGGCAACATTGGCCGAAATACTCCGACAAGCCCGGTAAGGACGAAAAAAGGAATATTACACGTTTATATGACTTCGAAAAGTGTTATTAAAAATAATCGTAATTACGTTGCTGTGGCGTGTTTTATTATGACTTATTCACTTACCAACATTTAATATATTAGCAATATTTTATATTATTTTCAGTACACATTCAAAAGTTTTATCATACTGTGAACATAACCGTGTCCATGTTATCAAGTGAACACTACACACATTGAGATCTTATATGTTTAATATCTCCAATAGCCACGTCACGAGTACTCGATAAAGCATTTTTACTCGTCGTCGAGTACTGTACGATCCCCCAAGTGCGAAAGCGTAATATCACGCGCACCACACCAGTGCTTACAAGCACTCGAAACGTGACGGAAGCTGCGCCGCGAGCGATATGATCCCGCTCCTGATCAATAAGTCTTGGCCAACTCAAATATTTGCACACCACCGACATTAGTGGAGAACGTCGGGTAGCGCGGCCAAAACAGCGAATGTGACTCGCATCGCGCACAGAGTAATCAACAGTGAACAACTACCTCGTATTTAAGTTGTGGGTGCGTGTTTGTTTGTATTGTAACTTAGATAATATATTTCAAAGTGTATCTATTAACATATAGATATTAATTCAAGATTTCCTACCGAATAGCTTCATTATTTTTATCCAAAAATAATTGTACTCGTAATTTTTTTTAAAACAATAAAATACCTAAGGCCCAGCTAGATTGAGACCAACTATCTAATACTCCGTTTCAATGTATTTTACTGACTTTTTACGTATAAACATAAAATGCGGTTATTATAACGTATTTTAGTATTAACAAACATGTTTACTAACGCTACCATCACACAAACACATCAGTCATAATCAGCAGAAAATGGAAGAAAAAGTGATAAAGATGTTTGTAACAGGAGGCTGCTCTGTACAATCACATTGTGTTTTATGACGTCGCTGGTGAAATGAGTGGGCGCCGCGGCGTCTACCCGCCGGGGCTGGCGCCAGACGTACGGCTTGCTGCTAATGGACATAAAGTGTTGCATTCTATCTGATCAGATCGTAGGGATGAATTCCTCGACTGTAGTCTGCACCTTTACATTGCAAGTATCTTATTCTGAATTATTTTGCAATTTATATTACTTATTACTTTTTTCAGACCGTTTCAGAGGGAAACGTTATTGTTAACATTCAAAATACGTGAAAACCTAATTTATAAAATGCATACTTGCTTGCTTTTGTAAAATATAAAATAAAAATATATGCTTACAGAAGTAATGGTTGGTATCTGTGGTTGGTGTCGATGGAAAATAGCTTATTATTTCATTTCACATAGAGTGTAGGATCAGTAAATGATTACTTTGTTTCAGATAGAGATCAATCAAAATAAAATTTTCTCTAAAAATAAAAGAAAAGCCTTGTTTTTAAATTTTTAATTAGAGTATACATTTTTCAAAGTAAATGAAATCACGGATGCCGTATAAATCGTAATGCTCCGATGAAATGAAAAACCGGTATTAATTAAGACGGAAATAATTAATTCGAAGTCAAAGCGTGTTCATTTGAATACAATATCGTGGAGTCGCCTGTGCTCTGTTAGTGTGTAATTTCAGCGTATCCTTTGAAGTGAGATTAGAGTCGACGGAGGCACCGCCCTCGCGACCGCGTCCACGCACCAAATTAAATCCGTGTCCTCTCAAAGAGGATTCTCATTATAACAATTTAGCTCCATTAATGAGAACAGGTCAGACTGCTGAGCTTATACAAATATAATCAATAATTTTGTGTACTGGATATTTTTGTCATAAGTTTATAAATTAAATTCATGATATAATTCCTTAGGGTATATTGATTGTATCGTATACTAAATTTGATATTGTGTGTAAATAAAATTGAGTATTTTTATCATTACGTTAAAATTAACTCATAGCAAAAAATAAATTGATGCTAAATGCCCTCATGATGTAGAAACTAGTATTTAATTGATTAAATGCAACTTCAACAAACATAATTTTATACTTGGGAAGACCTGTGATCAACTGTAACGTTTGGGGTGAAGGTCATGATAATGTAAATTAAGAAAACTGAAATAATTATGCCATAAGTCATAATAATAGGAAACTACTTACTATATTAAGTATTACAATTTAATACTAATTACTATTCACTAAAATATGATAAACCAAAATAAGACAAAAACAACACAATCCTGATTCACGAGACAATTAATTAATAGCCTCAAGTTACCGTCACCAACTATAAAAATAAAAATATAATTTGCAGAGGGTACGGTACAGCTTATGAGATTTATGGGAGTGCGCCCCCCCGGCGCCGACGGCGGGCGCCGCGCCGTCCCGACGTCCCGGACGCTCCCGACGCTCCGGATAGACATCCCGGCGGCACGGCTATCGATCTCGCGTCACACTATTGCCACAATGCCATACTTTTACCAATTTGCATGTCACAAAAATAGGGCGGGAGATGATTAGTCCAAACTCTAGTTCAAAAAAATATTGAGAGTGCTGGAATTTTGCATAGTTGCTTCGAATGTTCAGTCACTTTAATGAACGTGCAAATATGTTAAATAAACTATTAGTAGATTAACCCACATCTAAGTACCGAAATCGGCTTATAGCTAGATGATATGTGAAACATCTTATTTAAGGTTTAATTACCTTTAAAGGTCAACATCATGTACAAGCTGGTAACAAAACTACAACTATCAAAATATATCAAGGAAAATATTTATAACTCCTTTCAAACAATACTCAACTAAATGCTTTAACAAAATACATTTTTCCACAACAAAAAAAACATTTCACTTCAAACACGTCTGTCAAAAATACAAAACCGAAACTGTATCGGATCGCTTTCATGCATTGTAACTTGTTGCTATAGCTGTACATCTAGCAGACATGATGTGAATGGAAGCAAACAATGTTACAGGCTGCAAGGGTGTCATATTGCAAGCAAATTAGTTGTCAAATATTTGCCTGAGGGTTTGCGGATTAAATTTTAATGAGCGACGGCTAGCTTTTGAGGTCCCGTCGCGGCGGACAGCCAATTAGGAACCGTTCTTGCTTGCGGGCTAACCTTAAGAATTTTACTCAAATTATGAATACGAATGTGTATTTGTTTGTTAGGAATCTGTATGGTCTATACAGATTCCATTCAAAAGATTTTTCTTTAAAATATAAAATTGTTGAGACAAATTCCAAAACGATTATTTAAAACTAGCGGCCCGACCCAGCTTCGCCTCGGTGCATATATTTTTGATTCCACTCCACACCAAATACATGTTGTTTTTCGTATAAACTCTTGTATGCCTAAACTTGACGTAGCTATCCTACTGTCCGGCTCAATCCCGTCTCATCCGCCTGTTCAGTCTCTTCCCAATCCGTCCCGTCCCTTCTCTTTATTATCCATCCCATTTTATAACGTGCATTTAAATTTCGTCCTAACAAATCTGTGATCTATCCCAGCCCTCTCCCGTACCTTCGATTACTTTATGTCTCTTCTCTCCACAAACATCCATATATATCTTATACAACGGGCCGTGCAGCAAAAATCGTAATATTTTAATTTCACCACAACTTCAAAACCAAACGTCCAATTTTAATCATTCAAAGACCAAATATTATCAACATAAAGTGTACTTATTGATGAAATAATTTATTTTGATAAGGATTAATAGCATGAGTAAAATAAACGCGTTTAAATGTAGTCAAAAAAAAAATTCAAGATTTTTAAATAAAAATGTGGTTGTTGTGCCTCACTCGACATACGAGGGGCGATCAAAAAGTAATGATAATAAGTATAAAAAAACAACGATTGTAGTTTAAATTTAATTTATTTTTCTACATAGTCTCCTAACAAGTCGATACATTTAGTCCAACGTTTCTCCAAACCTAAAATACCCTTTAAAAAAAATCTGTATCTTGACTATCCCAAAATGCCTCTACAGCATCCATCACCTCGCTATCATCCTCAAATTTCTTGCCCCTGAGGTGTTCCTTGAGCCTAGGAAATAAATGAAAATCGCTGGGGGCTAAATCTGGAGAATAGGGCGGGTGTTCGACCAGTTCGAAGCCTGCTTCTCGAATGGCAGCGATCGCAACTTCGGCTCTGTGTGCAGGAGCGTTGTCCTGATGAAACAGGACTTTCGCTCGGAGTTTGCCCCGTCTTTTTTCCTTTATGGCGTCTCGCAGTCGTCTTATTTGATCAGCGTAGTAGGAGCCCGTAATAGTAGCTCCCTTTTCTAGGTAATCAACCATTATGATTCCCTGAGCATCCCAGAAAACGGACGCCATAACCTTGCCCGCCGAGCTCGAGACTTTGAACTTCTTAGGAGTCGGTGAGGATGGCCTTTTCCAAGTCATCGATTGTTGTTTGGTCTCCGGATCAAAATGATGGATCCATGTTTCGTCCATGGTCACAAATCGTGACAAAAATAATTCTTGGTCAGCCTGGAACTTTGCAAGATTGGCTCTTGAAATGTCAACTCGCTTTTTCTTTTGTTCGTCCGTTAACATTCTCGGGACCCAACGCGCGGAGACCTTCTTCATATTCATTTTGCTGGTCAAAATGTTTTGGATGCTGCCATATGAGATCCCTGTGACCTCAGCTAAATGTCTGATGGTTACTCTTCGGTCTGCTAACACGATATCTTCGATTTTTTTCACGTTTTCCTCCGTGAGGGACGAGGTTGGGCGTCCCTCGCGATGTTCATCTTCTGTGGATGTTCTACCCAACTTAAACTCTTTGCACCACCGTGCCACCGTAGAATATGGAGGAGCAGAGTCCCCCAGTGTCTCCACCAAATCGGCGTGTACCTCTTTGGTAGACATTTTTTTCAAACAGAGGTACTTGATGACGCATCTCACTTCGTGTTTCTCCATTTTCGTGTTGTCGCTCCGACTGCTGGTATTCAAATGAATGTAGCTCCTCCAAATGACGTCCTATTTATACAATTTTTTAGCTGGGAAGTGGTGAAGGACTGAAGAAGCGAAATGTTTTTTTTTTAAATTTTTATCTTTATTAGAATTACCCGTTTATCATTACTTTTTGATCACCCCTCGTAGATAGGTATAGTGTGTCGCGGACTTTTTTGTAGATATTTATAAGATCTACAATTAATTATAAGATTTTATGGTTCTATCTTTTGTAGTTTAGGCAGCGTACGCAAAATAAGTAACTTCTTTGGTTGATTTTTTTCAGTTTGTGTCCGAAAAATCCAAATATCTTACGGAACCCTATTTTTTTCGAAAATAAAATATAGTCTATGTTACTCGTGGATAATGTAGCTTTCGAATGGTGAAAGAATTTTTAAAATCGGTCCAGTAGTTTTTGAGCCTATTCATTACAACCAAACAAACAAACAAAGTTTTCCTCTTTATAATATTAGTGTAGATAAACAGAAGATGTCTCTGTGTATTTTGACTGGGTAAAACATATTGATGATTATTTCTAAAGTATATTTCCCTATGTGAAACATAGCATTTTTAAATTAGATGTAACGAAAAATTAAGCGATTGTCATTGCTAATGTATAAAACCGTCTAATTGGTGAATATTTAAAACTGACCTTTCACTAAGGCTGGTAAATTTCATAGAAATATATTAACTTCAAATCAAAACTGTGCCACCCTTACAAAAAATACAAGGTTACAGATCTGCGCGACGTAAAACAAGACCGTAGAGTGCTACTCAATGATCAATCTACAGTAGTTATAGAAGGGTTGTAAAGAACGACGCATAAAAGTGTTGCAAACTGCAGGTAATTGTCAATTTGACGTGAAGTATAGCTTGCAACAACGACAACCGAGAAAAGTGCTAAATGAGGAAATACTCTATGAACCTATCCTTTGACGCTTAAAAAATCATATTTTTGGAAATTGTTTGACAGCGAAATGACTATGAATTTACGTTCCTACGTTTAGCCTGGCGATAGCCCGATAAAGGCCAGGCACCTCCTGTAGTCTTCCCAATGTACTCTGTGAGTCTTCCTCAGTCAACCGAAATTTTTGACTCCTCCGGTAATATTACTGTTAGTTATTAGTTGTTATTGTTGTCTTGACGACATTAAGGTAGCGTTTATTTGGTTGACTCCGAACCAGCGCTAATTTGGTCGACATTTAATTAGGAGATTGGAGATTGTCCCGCCCTCACACCCGCCACTGCAACTCCTGTAAGCCAGGATCAACAGTGGCATGCATTTTTATCACACCGAGCATTGAAGCTCGGCGAGTCTAGGAATGTCTAACTTGTCTTTAACTCGCAAGGAAATTAATCTTTTCATTACTAAAATATTTTAAAGTCTTAGAGTAGCGACTGAGAAAGTACATGATGCGTGGTGATGCATGATGTGGTGGCCTTCACCACGCACTATAACGGTGAAGGAAAACATCATGAGGAAACTTGCATATCATAGCAATTTGTTATAACTTCTGTGGTATATAAAGTCACAAGTATAAGGTCAGTGTGAGGGACTTCAATATGGACTTACTTCTCTTAATCGCACTTTTGAGTTGAGAAGGCCCGTACCAAGGCACGCAAGCAGTGCGACATAATATATAGGCTGATAAAATATATAGTTAGTAATGTAATATTGATAATTCCAATTTATAATTTAGTTCGTCTACACTTGCCTACTTAGATTAAACTAGAGTCTAGCGGCGCTTCTGAAAGCGCATTTGGCCACTTATCATACTGTCATAGAAAGACTACACATAATGGGCATTAATTTCTTTTTTTTTTTTAGAATCACATTTTCAATAACAATTAGGAGGCAGCATTTCCATTTTCAATCTCACTTAGAACAAAATAAAACAAAGTGAGCAGGGAGCAATTAATTTAGGGCTCCGTTGTGCACCGGAGGCGATGGACCAATCCAGTAATTGTCGCCGGCAATATTCAAATGGCGGAAACAATTAGCGTGAGTGCTCCGAACATATTATGTTGTCTAGACGGGGACCTGATATTATTCACGCTAAATATTTTTTTGTCCTATCATATCAAAAATTAATCTGTAGGTTAATTTAAATAACACATTTGGAAAAATCCAAGTGGCATTGATGAAAATTGTAAATGCGGTGTCGTCTTAAGGAGACAAAAAGAGGAGAGAAAGGAAGCTAAGGATTGGCAATTTCTTCAACAATCTCACTAACCAAACGTGGCGCGACTACAATACTATTACTTCAAATCGATACTCTTCGAGACTGTTCCAATAAATTTCAAATTAATTCTATTTATTTTATTGTTTGTTACACTTTGAAGACTAAATATGCAGCAACCGTAATGAAATTTGGCTAAATGATGAGACATTAATCTGAAAACAGGATTGAAGAAGGTTTTTATAAATAAATTATAAAATGCTTCAATATGTACCCGGGCGAAAATATTTGAAAAATAAATTCCGTAGTTTACAAAAAAATCGAGATATTTAACATCGATATTAAAATTATGATTACTGTGAATAAGTTAAAAATTACGAAACCTTAATTGGGGTTATGTTTTATTTGCTACTGTGCCAAAATACCGATTAGATAATATTTTATAACACATAATAAAAATAAATACATACACACAGTAGAAAACGCGACCTGGTGTCTGATTAGTGTTTAAATACGAAATAATGATTAAATTAATTATCTTTAGTGCAGTGACAATCGCAATAGTTTCTGCCACTTACGTTTCATACTCCACTATTTAACTTAATCCACTAATTCAATTTCATAATTATATTGTTTTTATCATTTTTATAAAACTAAACATACTTAATATTATTAACTAGCGGCTCGGACCGGCTTCGCCCGGTACCCTTTAATATAATAATAATGAAGAATTCTAATAGTAAAATATTTTTTAAGCGTTCCTACAGTTTCAGAGCCTCAATGCAAACAAACAATCAAATCTTTACTCTTTATAATATTAATATTAATTAGAGGCAGTTACATAAAGTGTGTATTAATTTATTTGTCATGCATACAATGATAGCCGGCTACATTAAGCTAAACATTATGAGTAATAAGCGACAGTATACTCCCCTTATAAGCCGTTCCAAATCTCTTTTGTGTACTGCGATAACGGTACAAAGCCTGCTAATGTCTTTTAAGGACTTAGTGATTTAAACGGACTAAATAATGAACCGGCCACCCTTCCGCTGCGCTCGCTACGCAATTTATGAGCTTTAAACCTCGTAACGGGTACATCGTAATTCGTATCAAGTATACGGAACAGGTATCATCAACTGGTTCGCTGTAACATATAGTTTATAATTTTTTTATGTGAAATATTCTGTCGACATGAGCTTCTTGCTGTGAATTCCTTTGATCAATTTTCCGCATTGTAGGAATTTTCGTTTTAAAACTAAGATTAGGTACAGCTAAATAGAATATTTTATCAAAAGACGACTGACTATAAAATCTTAAAACAAAAAGCTCTATTTATTTATGTTGGTATGCCCTAGTTACCACGAGTATACACTTGTTAGCGTGTGCATTGGAATGCAATTAAGAGCGGTGCATACAACTGCACCCTATCTATCGTTGAGCGACACAAGTCACAAATATGTAGTCCTGTTCGAAAAAGGATTTTTATTCAGAGTCTAAACTGGAAACGTGACAGATTTGCGTAGATTACTATTGTTGGCTTTCCACCGTAGAATACAGTGATCGCTATGAATATCCTATCGCCACTTATTGGATCTCGATTCTCGGGTGAAATTGGGCATTTTCTTTTATAGTGTTGCAAACAAAGCCAATTCATTTCAGAACAAATCCTAGCCCTGTTCTGCGACAAATATTTAAACAATTACGAAATATTGAACAAAAGCAATAAAAACTGGTGGTTTACTGGTCTCTTATATGTAAGAGGCCGCCTGGGTGGGTACCACCGCAATGTCTATTTCTCCCGTCAAACAGAAGTTTAAATGCACTGTTGTTTTTCGGATTAAAGGACATTGTAGCTGGACTGGACATTTTGAGACTTTACATCTTATGTCTCAGGATGGCAAGCGCAGTGGAATGCCAAGCATTGCTTTGTAATTCAAGGTGTTGTTTAGTTTTGCTACCGTTAAATAAGCGGTCATATAGCTTACCATCAGGCGAACGAGACGAGTCACGAGCATGCGCTCGTAATTGCAATAAATAAAAACACTACAAAACTTCGTTTGGTAACAAGCAGATATAAAAACTAAGAGATTTGTAGACAAATCGGATGGTAACGCATGGCGAGTACGTTCCGCAGTCGGTTCGCATGATGACACAAATCCGGATGATGTCTGTTTGTTATCAGCGCTGAGCAGCCGACTGTAGCCCCGCCAGGGCTGCCACCGCGCAATAATCGCGTTATTTATTGATATTGCTTCATTTAGTCGGACTCTTCCGAAGATTTATAACTTCATTTAAAAATATATCGGTTAATATGAAGGACAATATAACGTCAATTTTGTCAGTAAAAGTCTTGTGATTATGAGGAGAGTTGATAATAATATTATTATCAAACGTTAGTTTAATAAAATATCTGAACGGTGAGTAGACTATGAGCATACCAAAATTAATTTATATAACTTTTTTTACGTAATTTTCTTAATATTATAAAATCTAAGTAAACTCAATACCAATACTTCTCATCAGAAAAAATCTAAACAACTTGCAAGTTTATGTTTTATAAAGATTATCAGAAAAAAATGTAAAATGTTTTTAAATTTAATTTTAATTTAGACCATCAACAGTCGGTTTTAAAAACTCACATTATTGACGCTTAAACTACTTTTGACGTGTATTCCTAAATATACACATTTTTCTGATAATCCTTAAAAAAAAAAACTTGCAAGGTGTTTCAATTTTTCTGATGAGAAGTGTATTTTGTAAAAAATATGTAGAAGGTTGAAATAGCAACCTGGTACATTATGATAATTAGCAAGTAGTAGCCCTGCAGTTCGCGATGCTCGTTAGAGACAAGTTCGATACCCCGCCCTTATATTTTATTTCTATTGCAACACGTATTATCCCCTGTCAATATTATCAACGATCGACTCGCAGCTTCCACCCCAATTGCTTCAATTCTCCACTTTTTGCCGATTCAACTATTGTATTTTTTTCTTTGTTTTTGTTTAACTAATATCCGGTTTAGTTAGCAGAATAATTTTATCTATGGAAGTCGAAAAATCGTTGATTAAGCAAGATGCATTGTACAACCTAGTTAAAAACGTGTAATGATAACATTCATAAGCACATTTATTTGGTTCAGTATTCTATAGTAGAAACACGGTTTTATCGACTTCCAAAGAAATCATAGTCCAAACACAAACAAATATCTAAATCTTAAAACATAGAGAATTAATCTCTATTGAATTTTATTTATAAAATTTTGCAAATGGAACGCGTCGCAGTCGTACTCCCGGTGGCAGAGGAGGCTCATGCCCAGCAGTAGGACGTATATGGACTGACACAATATAGGGGGGTTACTCTATGATCCAAAACGAAGTTAGAATATTTGAACCTCGTACGTAAAACCGTAAAAATATGCTCCACAAAATGTTCGAAGTCCCTATCGTACATCGTAACCATAAACTAAGTTCTGAGTAAATAATGAGTGGTCATAGAGAATGGTATTGATTTTAAAATCAAAAGATTACAAACTTACTTCGGACGTCGAACGATCGAAAATTCGAAATACGTTTTGGATCATAAAGTAACCCCTAGTACAGCATATAGAATCAATTTATCGTGAGTAGTATCAAATGCGTTGCAACACATACGCTTTATGAGAACTATCAATACTTTTACACTCAATTATTGTGACATATTTTTAAAAAGCATTCCAAATGATAGAGCGTCGTGGCCTATGAGTAACCGAAAGTGAATTGCCAATATACGAAGTGGTCGCGGGTTCAAATCTCAGGCTAAGTGTATTTTTTTTATTACTATGAATGATGAGACAAGCATGTCATTCGCCTGATGGTAACCCATACGACCACTTATGGACAGTTGCAAAACCAAAAAACACCATGAAATACAAAGCAATGCTTGGCATTCCTCTGCACTCGCCATCATGAGCCATAAGATGTTAAGTCTCAATATGTAGAGTAGTTATTCTGACCACAATATCCTTCTAACCGGAACACAACAGTACATTAACACTATTGTTTGGCGAGAGAAATATACATTGCGTTGGTACCTACCCAGGCGTCTTCTCACATATAAGAGACCTAACACCAGTGAGAAATCTATGCACATATGTCACGTTTCCAGTTCAGACTGTGAATATCCCTTTTCTTCTATGCCCGCTCTATCTAGATAGTCGAGTCTCCAATCCGGATTTTACCCCTTAGAAAAAAAAAGACTGACGATAGACAGTTAGAGAGACGGTGCATATTCTATTTGTAGGACCGCTCTTACTTGCATTTCACTGCACATACTAACAGGTGTATATTAGAAGCTTGGACATAAATAAAAAATATTTTATATTTTTGCTTTAAGATTATAATTAATTCTTCGTCTACCTGAGACGGCGCAAGAGCCAGTGACATGTAGGCATTATGTACAAATTTCATCCGTAGCCAACATCAAAATGACTGGATTAATTTAAATGGCAATTTGAACTGTATAGTACCAGTTAATACAGTTCTTTCTACGGAAACATTCGATTATCCTCACATGTGATGTAATTTACATCTGATCTAATTTACATCTTCAGCACTGAAATATATACCGCTAGATATTTTTTCTTCACGATACTAAATAATTCATTTCCATTTACATTAATTAAAGGTGTGTAAATCAATGATTGGTGGAAAATAAAACAACTAACAACACAAAGCTGAGAAGTAGTAGACCACTATGTAGTTGAAGAGACGACCTCGACGCCTTTCAGGTGATTTGAAGCCAAGTCACTCAGTATAAGAGAACTTGGAACGTCAGATGAGAAGCCTTTGCCATTATATGGCATAGAGATAATATTGATAATAATATTGTCTAATAAAAGAAAGGAACAAAGATTGCTCAATTTTGCGAACTGCTCGAACTTTTAAAAAGCTATTGCGCAATCAATCTTTTATGAGACAAGAAAAAATTAAGCAATTTTGATTTCCTAAAGTTTTTACCGATTACGGCATACTGAAAAAAATATCAACGAAATAATAATTAAGAAACCATTCCATCGCAGGTATATAAACGTCACGTCACCGTAATGTTGAAATTATTTGTCAAATAACTTCAAGGTTCAAGGTGTGACAAGAGACTTTTTGGTCTCACCAACACCCAGATCCGAAACAAATACCTGTGGCTCAGACAAATATTTGTTTCAATGCGAGGATCGAACCCGCGGCCTCTCGTTTCACATTATTTTATTACCATTATTTATTCGTTTATATCCTTCTCGTAGATGGAAGACGTCATCGTTCTGAAGCATGCTTATCATGTCTGGAAGATTACGCCGGATAGAGACCCATGCTAGTAGTTAAAGATATTTAAACCAACAAAGAGACAATCGGTACCCCGCATTACAAGATTTATTTTGAATATACAATCGTCAGGGGTCAGACGACCTACCAAAGTTTCCTCGAAGACGCTTAATGCAAGCTGCTTGTAACAGGTCGCTAAAACCCTTAAGGATGGCCTAGTTTTAGTATCACATTGTTAATGATGGTCATTGATAGTCAGTACGAAAGAACGCAAAGGGTAACTACTACTCGTAGAAAACAATATAATAAAATAAGGATCTAGCGATTGCTATGTTATCTTAACAATAGATGTAAATTTCTTATCAGATATATAGGAACAAATATTTCAAACTATAACTTATTAACCATGTTATCAATAAAACCAGTAATTAAAATAATTGAATTGCACCAGTAGTTATTTCTTAATTTCGATTAATTATTTCTTTGAATAATCAATAAAATTGTACCATTATATTGTGAATGCCCCCGTCAGTAATATTACTGTTCGTATTGCAAAATGTATTTAAACCGATCAAGAAAATTGATGATCCAGATACAAAAGCGGCAATAATACTTACTCAAAAAATTTTAACTAAAAAAATGAATTTTATAAATGTCGGCTGAATTCGGTATAAGATTTAAAATAATGTGAATCCCGGTAATCCATGTTTGAAAAATAGTCTTATATGAACTATATTTAGTGAAACTATGACACTAACATTAACCTATTAAATCGACAACCTCGGGCCGCGTCGGATTGGACCTTGGAATGTTTCCAACTGGAACGGCATAAATTTTAATCGTTACATCGTTAACACATAAAAACAGCACTTTAAGTCCCAAGTCCTATTAAATTAGGTCAAGTTTTTACTTAAATATACATTTTATGGCTCCAAATTCCTTTAATTAACATCGGTATTTGCGAATCCTAATGTATTTCGGACCTACCGAGGAATTGTGGGTCAAATAAACTCAGCAGAATAGACTAAAGTAGAAATCATGGTGTTTAACCCATGTACCATGAGTAAAACGTGCGAAATATAGTATTATGTTGACATTTTCAGCACAGTAGTGCATGTTGGTTGTTCGCTTTATGACTGACACAGATAAAACTTTACGATGCAAAAGTATGTCAGGCTCTTACAAAGTGGTGATCTAAAATCTCTACCCCTAGGAGTATTTTCTACATGATGATTATTGACAATATTGTATCCTTGTAATAAATATTTCAAGTAGTTCACATGATGTTTGAAATCATCAAATATTACTGTTACAACTTCCGAACATATTTTACCTTTGAATAAGAACGGCGTAAAAAACTCCGTCGTAACAGTAAGATAGCTGTCTTCTTGCATTAATTAATTTGACTTTGGTTTCTATGAAATGTATAGTAAATTTAGACTTACTTGAATAAAAGTGGTTTGTTGGCAAAGAGGCCTGACGCCTTCTCCTTAGCGGCCTGTAGCCCTTGCATTGCGCCGACCCGATACTCATCAAACGAAAATCATACGCGGCACCTGCAAGGAAACATGCTGTTACAATCTAAATAACATACTCCTTAGTAGGAATATAGTAATGAGTGTTTTTGTTTTTACGTTCCACAATCTTGGGTCAGTGATGTCAAAAATTTTGTTAAGCAATAATGAATGTACAATGCCTATAACTCTGCATCTTTAAAACTGTATACCTAAATGAATTGTTTACGAAGCACCACCTAACATGGTGAAATGAATACTAAATGATGGTTAAAATCAAAATCACAGAAGGTTACCCTTAGATAACCAGTGAATACTAATTGAGACACTAACAAAATATCAAGAGGGTAAATAATTTTCCACAAAGAAGTGTATTTTAATTCCTGCAAAGTTATCCATCAATCTTTGTCTGCGTTACGATAATTATCAAGCTAAATTCTTCGTATCAAGAAACTATAATAAAAATAATAATAACAAAACATTTATTAAATTCCTTCCTTAACCTATTAACAAACATAAGTTTGCTTTGCCTATGTGTTTAGGCTAGGTAACAGGCGTATTGAGATACTGCTGATGCTTAAACTAGGATAGCCCTGTACTATAAGCACCAGCTGCCATCCGTATGTCGCAGGGCCTAGTTGAAGTGGGTGGTAACAGGTCTTTTAGATTTGTAACATTTTTTAGGGTAATTTAAAGTAGTTATAATTAAAGACTAGGAATTCTATAGTAATTTAACAAAAAACAAGAAAATAAAATAAAAATGAGTTTTACACAAATTACAAATAATTGCCGTTTGGGACACCGAATTGAATATTTATTGCGGCTCACTAACCCAATTCCTATTCGGTTAATAGGCTTGATAGCTTGCCAAACTGCAACAGTAATGACTGACAACTCAATGTATTCCAAAAATATGGCCGTTCGAGAAGCTTCGATCACTACAAATAATTATATGTAAAGATTAAGAGGGCTGAGGGCATAGCCCATAACCCTGCCTTATTGTGGTTTTAAAGGATTTTCTATTCCCTATTTTCAGTCTGAATTCACATTGCTTCTGCTATCTTTTTATATCTTCTACTTACAGGGCTGCAAAAGATTTTCCCACCAGCAAAAAAGAAATACTAACTGCTGAAGCTTTCATATAACATTGCGTTTTACGTTATTTCACAGTCCGCATTATTGCATTATTATTATTATGGAATTAGAATTACAATTTCAGCAAATTATTTTGAATTCGCGATGGTGAAAGGCTTAAAAGTTATTTAAACACGAGAAATATATAGTTAATAGTAAAATATCTATATTATTATACATTTGTAATTTTTTTGATAATTTAAAGTCTTTGAATGAGTTTACTTAATTTGATGTTATTGTAAATTGAATTTGTAGTTTTGAAATACAAAATATAGTATTTGTATTGAACCTTTTCTCAGCGTATTCTCGAATTCGTATTGTTTTATTTCGACATTAATTATAACTTGAAGAAAACTATAATACCACAAAATACGTTTGTATTTTATTATTTCAAATATTAAAACTTGTTAATTTGGCAATTCAATTATTTTAGAATCACATTTGCTCACAAATTTGAAATGTACGGACTTAATGTTTTAAAAATAACTCACTTATGGGTTCTCTGAACTATAAAGAAAACTAGATTCCTATCACACGCCAATATCAATTAGAACTGAAAAATATTAATATCTAGATTAAAATATAACCCAACTAAATTGTATAACAAATCAGTTGAAGTTACGTAACCATTAAGCTTAGTAATATTTAGGCACACATATATATGTATCTATGTGTGTACATATATATACCCACACAGATATATACGTAACACATATACATTTACACTTACGTATTAACAAGCAGGAAGTAACACACTATATGACGAAAAAACAAATGAAAATGTACAGCAATACTTACATTTTTTCAGATCCCTGGCGTAGCAGCTCCTACGTTGCGTCTGTCGATCGTGTAGCACCCCGCGCCGCAGTACACGGAGCGCTACGGCTGCGCGTAGCCCCGCCACTCATTGGTCGCTACGTTCACGGACGTAGATACTGTTCGACCAATCACAGCCTTCTCTGTAAAGGGGCGGGGTTTTCCAGTTTTCAGAAAATTTCAGTTGATCCAAAAATATGTACCAACGTTACATACAGCATCAATGTTTCCAAATGAATTTGCAGGGGATGCAGATAAAGGATATTTTATGGTGAAACTGGTCAACGGTTTTAATTTGGAAAAAAAATTGGCTTTCAAAGCTCTTTATGCAGTTTTGATAGTTTGGATACGTCATAAAACGTACATATACTTTGTATCTGTAAAGTTCAATATTTTAAAGCTGATATTAACATTGCTAAGAATTTCTGAAATGTTACTAACTGTGCCATATTTTATTTTACACACAGTATAAGCGTTTATTATTAATATAAATATACATCATATAAACTACCAATTTAACTCCAATACAGCCCTCTTAACTTACTCTATGACCAAAAAAATCAGTAGTCTTCAAAACAAAATCACCCTGACATTCATTGATTTGTTTGTTATCCTCAATAAGAATCTCAAGAAAGTTTAGCGTATAAACGAGTGTCGGTGCAAAATGAGTTGAGATATCGCGCCCCCGCCGTAGAACAATTGCTCGATCAGCATTTGAGTTAAATGCGCCGTTGCGTTGCTGATACGGATATAATATCGGCGCAATATCGGGCGGGTTCATTTCACGGCCAGAAGAGCTCGCAAATGAAGTTTCCCCGGTCCACCGAGCGCGCCGGATTTCATCCGCTACACAATGCGTACGAATGGATGCGGGATGCAGACAATATTGCTAATCCTTCTCTATTATTTCTGTAAGCTAAAAATAATTTTGATACTTAATAATAACATATAACAACGTAATAATAACATAACGTTGAGACGCTTTTGATTGTAATTTCAATTATGTTATAAATCCATGTTAAACTAAACATACACTTGTTTGTTTTGTGAAAACAACCCTAAGAAGCAATGAAACAGGAAATATTTAAAGCATAAGTTTCAATTTTGTGATTTCTTACTTTTCCTAAAAATCTTTTGAAATTCTATAGATTAAATCACAGATTCAAGTAATTCTCACAATATGCTTTCTTCAAATAAACCAAGCCTTAATTATATTTAAAAAAATATGTGTTTCTAGATAATTACAATTCTGTGACTTTATTAATTCTTCTCATTTATAATATGTATATGGAAAAATCTTTTTTTATATTCTGAAAAATAAATAAAAATATATAGAGACAAGACAAGCAAAAAGGTCTACAGTAAAGGAATTTTTCGTAGCTCTGGGTTACGATTCATATTGCTACGGTCGATGAATACCGCGTTTGAATCAGAATATTTGCCCATCAGACCGTTTCAGCGTTTTAACTTTCTACGCTCACGGAATATTCCCTTTCCCCTGGATTTATTACCGAAAATATATTCAATCTCGTTCACAATTTAAATGAACGAATGCCGTATTGTGGATAAGTTACTAACTTATTTGAATGAAATTTTGACTAATTGAATAAAATTATTTTGCTTTATTGTGCACCGTAAAATTAAAAACAAACAAAATAAAAACAGAAAAATACTTAAATGAAGCTTGCAGGTAGCACAAGCGGCGGTCTCATTATGTCGAATTCATTTGATTATTTGGAACAGTATTGCATACATAGGTCCTTAAGAAATATGATAAATTCAATTCATATTTTTCCGACGAATTGATTTAATACATTGGTCATTGAAATTTAGACTTAAATAAAAATTATGTAGGTGTTGTTATTTCTTAACTTTACGCATAATTTATCATTTACGTACTAGTATAACTGAAAGTAGAACATCTTATATCTATTTCTGGAATCTAGCCAAAAAAGTTATGTGTAAACGTGTCGGTGCTTTCTATTTCTCCCGTAACCTTACCTGCCACTAAAAATATCAACTGTTTATGTAAGTTCGAGTAGTATTGAAATTGTACTAACATTATTACGTAAATTATTATAATACACTTACAACGTAGCGAAGTGGTTATTTTGCTCTCATATCGAAAGAATCGTCTTAAAAAGCTGTAATGTGGTATTCAGGCTCAGATTTTTATCCTAATATCAAATAGAATATATTGCAACTAAATGTATGAGTGATAATAATAGGCATTCGTGATATTTTGAACACATTCTGATGTCTAGTTTAGAAAGAGTGATAAGCCACAGCAATAGAGATTTGTGATATTTTAAACACATTCTGATATCTAGTTAAGAAATGTTCCCAAGTTATCTTAAGAGTGCTCGAAAATAAAATCACGTACAATATAAAAAAACAAAAAGAACAATGTGTAATAAAACTTATTTATATACGAGAAAATAAATTTAATCTTAGAAAAAAACGCCAACTTAAAGTAGTAAAGCCGAGGACAAATATTATGGAAGACAATGATGTATGAGGAAGCAATGTTGTTCAATAAATTACCAAATAATGTTAAAAATAGTGAGAATTATTAAATTCTCACGATATTATTAGTAAAAAAATATATAAAGTTATATACTGACACGATGAGTATCAGTAACTTAGTTTGTACTTAATATTTTAGTATTTTTTTTGTATCTCATGAGTGAAAGGTAAATTTCTTATGAGAATAAATATCTTTAAACCGAAACGATTTTCAAAGTAGTCGCAAGAAAAATTACTTATAGTTGTAATTATATAGATGGGCCGTTAAAATGTCGAAGAGACTGGCGAACAACCACTTAGCGGTGATCGACCACTCGCGATAGAGCGCACTCAGCTCTTATCGGCTCTCACCGCTTACCACTTTACAATGTGGGTACATGTAGATGCCACTCCCGAAACAATACACACCCTGACGCAGAACAAAGGAGCTGTGTGGGTGGAAAATCCTTTTACCAGTGCCAATACCACATTCGAAGCGAACTGAATTGAAATACGTTACATGTTAAATTCATAAGTCGATAAATATTTGAATTTATAATATTGTTATTTTGTGCTTCCTTTCTTGTTGCAATCTTTGTATCAAGCATAAAATACTCGTATTGTATGTTATTCTATACTAAAAAAAAGAAAAACATACTTTCCATTAATATGGCAAAATATTTGTGCATTTTAAGTGTTCTTCTGCATATATTTTTCTAAATCCATATTCATGTACGACTAAATCACTAGATCAGTGCAGAATAGATAATAAAGTAAGCAATATCTTCCGGAAATAGTTTTTAATGCGGTTATGATTTTTTCCAAAAAAATGTCAAAAAAATACAAAGTTATCATTTTTCCCCCATACCAGATATATAATGTAAGATCTATATTAGAATATTGCAGTGTAGTCTGGTCCTCACATGATAATGTTCATCATATGAACTTAATGTTAATGTTGTTAATATGAACAATAAAGAGTAATAATAAATGATAAATTAGTTGTGAATTAAACGTATCCAAAAGTGATTTACGAGACATATTGCCTATCATAGTGAAGTTAAGGAAAATCTCAAGTCCTTAACAGAGTCCTATAACGGTGAAGGAAGGAGGAAACCTGCACACCATGGCGAATTTGTAAGAATGTCCATATTGTTTTTATTGCAATGAACAGCGAGACGAGCCTATGAATTTTGCCAAGGGGGACAGGGACAAAACTTGGATTTATTTGTGCATAACGCAGGCTGTCAAAAACTACTGTACAAATCTCAGCAAATCTCTAAGCCAATCCGTCAATATTTTTGGCAGTTCTGTATTTAAACTTAAACAGAGCTTTGAAGAGTAATATTTTATTTTAACTCTTGTAACCATATGCAACACAGAACTACAATCTACTAAAGTTATTTATATTACTTTTGATTTTAAGATAGCAGTAAATGTAAAACGTTTATTTTTCCTCAATGTCAATGCATGTGGTGACAATTGTAGGTACATAAATAATTTAAGTTCTTGTTGGTGTTTTGTTATGTTAAATAAATGTAAGGTAATGACCACTGATTATGTCCTTATACAATAAAAGAAACAAAATTAAATCCAATTTTATTTTGTTTTCATCCATCTCATTTTAAAAATACTGCATTTAAAAATAAAACGACGTTCCATGCATGATTCACCTTAACTGCCCTATGCATTATATGTTCAAATCCGGATTAACACGTCCCTCTATCGACAACTACTGTTAAAAGTCACCATTTTGTGACACCTCATAACCTCTCCAAGCGTACCTTCTTCCGCACGATTGCACCCGCCGCCATTACCTGGGGATTATGTCCCTCCCTTTCATCCACAAGGAACAGACGTATCTCTGTCCCACTCTAACATTCTATTTATGACTTATTAACTCCTCAAAGGTATCATAGCAACCTACCCCGCCCGCTCTCCGGATTTAATATAGAAAATTGTGAACTCGACCGAGAATAACTCTCAGACAGTTTATTAAATTCTCGTGTCATGCTCGCTTTTAATATATTACAGGAATATAGATTCATTTTAATCAGTTGAGATAGTGAAGAGGGAGCTAATTGAGTATAATTTTTAGTTCATTTACAATTTCTTTATTTAATCAAGCCCCGGAATAATGAAGAGGGCACGGAATTATGAGATCGCATACATGGTCATTTATGAAATATCGCTTTTCAGAGTTTTTGTAACTACAAACGTCTCCGAGAGACTTCTGCTTCCTAGAAGTTAATTATGTTTCCTTAGTAAATTACCAAATAATGTTTCGGTCAAGCAAAACGAGAAGAAACAGGCTTGCCTTATTTCAAATATATCATTTATGCATTAAAATATATTAACACCAATACTTTGAGGCTTCATGTGCATCCAAAAAGCTATAGTATTTTTATAATAAAGAATTCCATTGTACAATAGTAGCTATTAGCCTAGCGTAAATAGCTCTATTACATATTGTCACACAAAAAAAAATATTTAAAACAATACTCATATATAGAAATCGGATTGCTTTTTAAAAAGAAAACAATAAACAGAAATAAGATTCCGACGATGCCACAATCCGTATCCTCCGGTGGCAGATCGTAATGTTTGCCAACCGATCGCTCCTCAGGGACGCGACTCAACCAGTTTGCGCTCACAAAGCAATAAATGTGCCCCTAAACCCTTCGATATTTATTGACTACTTGCCAATAATATATACCGGTTCAATGACAATTTTCACTCACCGTATTTGAATGCTAAGTGTCGCTTTGAAGTAGAGATTAAATAATACTGTAATAAAAATAAAATAAACCGTTTTATCGCTTTGTATATTGTTTCAAGCAAGAGATAATTTTAGATTATTTTAAACATATATGTAACGGTCCAAATACGGCCTTTTTCAAAACTGATAAAAATAAAAAAAATATCATGTTGTATTTTTTCCTTCTAAAACTTAGGCCTATAAATTGCTTTAACCACGAAAAACGATCGAACGAACGATCGAAATACGATGACGCTACGCAGTCTTTATTATTTGTTAGGGTCGAATACGACGCAAGAAACTAGCATTTTATGCACCTCTAAGATCCGCCCTGCCATGCAATAACATTTTCTAATGGATGCAATAATAATAACGTTTTTGGAACCGGATGTACACACTCTGAACCGGAAGTACAACGCATTTCTATGGGTATGATTATTTTTCCATCTTCGTGTTTTGTGCATGCCTTATCTGATGCTGATCTTACTTGAAGCTCTCTTCCAGTCAGATCCTCAGCATGCTAAGCTCTCCTGAGGTTTTATTTAACCGTAAAATGCAGAATAACCGACAATAGTAATTATCCTTTTTGAATGTCATATTATTTCGTAACACTATATTTAATAATTTTTACTCTTTTAAACTTACACTTTTAAGCAGTACTACATTTTTTAACTAGGCCTATATACCGGGTATATCCAGACTGCAACCAAAACGAAGGTGGTATTTGATGTCCCTAAAAATACCAAGATTTAATGACTCCAAATAAAATGCAAATCATAAAAATGAAGACGAAACGTTTCGCATTTTTTTGACTATCGTTGTTTTATTAGTAAATGCTGTGAGTAAATGCGTAATTTTTCGTAAAGTACATCCATTTATTTTCATATTTTCAATGGTAAGACGTAAGGACCTAAATTATTATTTTATCAAAAATTACCACCCAAAAAACAAAATTTTAGTTTTATAGTGTACATATGTCTGTAGTCATTTAAACTACCACCTGACTTCGTTTCGTTTTCGCAGTATATACCCTGTATATACTGCGAAAACGAAATATCAGCTTGGAGTCAGAAATTTGTGACTGCTATGGCGATAAGCTCGCCCCCTATCTCACCCTGGGACGGAACATTCAAGATTAAATGTGGTGTCCTGGTTGTACGTCAGTCTACCCCTTCTGAGAAAAAGCCGTGAGTTTATGTATGTGTATAAAATTTAGTGGAACTAAAATGTTTAATTAGCAGGCAGGATAAGATAAGGGCCACTAATATTATTTTAATTTTCACACTTCGTTTCTATCCCAAGATGTAATAAAAAATGAGCCAAATTATTCCTTATCGGGCCAAATCGAAGAACCACTCATGATTTTTCTCACCGACAATCTCTTATAATAGGGCCCATTGGGAATTGATCCCATTATACCGGGTGTTTGTTGTCACTAAAACTATCACCCGGCTTCGTTTTCGGTAGCAGTCTTGATATACCCTGTACATCTTCTTATAGTTCACATCCTCCCATCTTATACTTCATACGCAAACTATCTGTTCCAAGACCAATGAGGCATTATTTAATTGAATAAAATTAACATTTTATCAATCGTGAATATATTGAATGAATAACACGATAATTTATACAATATAGCCCATTTGGTTGACAGACAAAATGCCGAATGGGTGGTCGCGGATACGAGCTCTGTGCCCTGATCTCATAGAATTTACATATGTATTTTACTTAATTATCAAACGATGAAATAGCCAGAAGGAGGGGAATTAACCACTAAGTAAAAAGAAAACTTCAACAATTTTATCTAGGCGATAATTAAGCAATTGGAGTTACATAATAAATTGAATTTTAATTCACAAAATACTTCCGAAATCTAAGAATAAACTACTTTACAAATGATTTATGCATATTTGAAGCTATATTTCTTAAAATAATGAGTGGTAGACGAGTAGATTTCATCAGACTATTATAAAATTCAATGTTCGAACTTGTTTAAAATTACTGTCTTGGTCATAACATATTGCATTGAATCACACACCATGCTCTGACTCCTGGCAATTGTATCGAAAAAGGATTTAATTTATTTTACATTCACCGGATACCACTTTTCACATTGAACATTATACTACTTGGCATATTTTTTTGGCTACACACAACACATTGGATCATTATTTTTAAACATTAAACGTTATATAACATCGTAAATATAATAATTTTTTATTCTTAATTTGTACAATTTGGTATCACCTAAATTTCCGATAGCTGAAGCATTGTTTTAACTACAGCAGCTATTATCGTTCAGATATTATATCCATAAATTTAAATATTGTTACTAATAAAGGTTTGTTTATATTTATTTAGAAATAGCTTGTTTGTATTTTGCAAATCTAACAAGTGAGCTTTCCAACATTTTAGTAAATACTAGCGGCCCGACCCAGCTTCGCCTGGGTGCATATATTTTTTGATTCCACTCCACACCAAATACATGTTGTTTTTCGTATAAACTCTTGTATGCCTAAACTTGACGTAGCTATCCTACTGTCCGGCTCAATCCCGTCTCATCCGCCTGTTCAGTCTCTTCCCAATCCGTCCCGTTCCTTCTCTTTATTATCCATCCCGTTTTATAACGTGCATTTAAATTTCGTCTTAACAAATCTGTGATCTATCCCAGCCCTCTCCCGTACCTTCGATTCTATTTTACTTTATGTCCCTTCTCTCCACAAACATCCATATATATCTTATGCAACGGGCCGTGCAGCAGAAATCGTAATATTTTAATTTCACCACTACTTCAAAACCAAACGTCCAATTTTAATCATTCAAAGACCAAATATTATCAACATAAACTGTACTTATTGATGAAATAATTTATTTTGATAAGGATTAATAGCATGAGTAAAATAAACGCGTTTAAGTTTAATTTATAAGATCTACAATTAATTATAACATTTTATGGTTCTATCTTTTGTAGCTTAGGCAGCGTACGCAAAATAAGTAACTTCTTTGGTTGATTTTTTCAGTTTGTGTCCGAAAAATCCAAATATCTTACGGAACCCTATTTTTTTCCAAAATAAAATATAGTTTATGTTACTCGTGGATAATGTAGCTTTCGAATGGTGAAAGAATTTTTAAAATCGGTCCAGTAGTTTTTGAGCCTATTCATTACAACCAAACAAACAAACTAAGTTTTCCTCTTTATAATATTAGTGTAGATTATGTTATAATCTGTATTTTAGCTAAAACTCTATAACATTTTTGTAATAACATTGATCTCATAAACTGTGTATTGTTATCTAACCACTATGAAGACACTTTTGTTCATCCAGTTGTTGTTTTTGTTTCTGTATGGTGATAAAAACATATGAGCTATCCCAATATAATAAAAAAGTACGTGTTATTAATTAATTATTTATATTTTTATTTTATGCATATATTATCTACTTTATGTTACAAATAAAGCATTATGTTACAAATAAAGCATTATGTTACAAATAAAGCATTTCGTATGTATGGTTTCGTCACTAGATGTGCGTCTGACTTTGTGCGACCTCGTACCTATCTAATATTGTATAATACTTTAATTAGATCACAACTAGAGTATGCTGTACAGATATGGAGCCCATATTACAAAAAATATATTCACCAAATTGAGACTGTTCAAAAGAAGTTTTTGAAGACTATGCATTACAAATGCTTCAAATCTAAAATACCTTATAATGAATTATTGGAACGTTACAATGTTTTAAGCTTAGAATCAAGACGATCATTGCTTGATGCTATGATGCTCTACAAATTATGTAATAATAAATATGACTGTATTGAACTGACGGACAAAATATGCTATAGAGTACCTAGAACTGTGATTAGGCGAGGGGTGCGCGTGCCTCAGCTATTCCATACACAATCTTGTAGGAGCAATGCGGGGGCGCGAGTACCACTCCGCCGTCTCTTACACAATTACAACTCACAATTTGCCCATGCAGATGTATTTTCTCTAACTAACTCAAAATTTCGAAAAATATGTTATCTCCAATTAAAAGGTTAATACTCATATTATAAAAAAACCATAGTAGTAGTGGACTTATAGTATATGCCTTCGTGCTTAATTTTATTCCAGCTGGTAATCTGTGGACAATGGTGTGGGTTATATGTGTGTAAACTCGTTTAGTTATTTTTTTTTATGTTTGTTATTAGCATGTAACCGTTTATTGTCCCTTGTAAATAAAATAAAAAAAAAATAAAATACTTTTTTGAAGTTATCTCAGTAAAAAGACCGTTGTTTTGAAGGTCTTCGAAATCAGTAATGCAAAAATAGAAAAAATATTACGTATTTCTATTAGTTTGGGTATTTGGTTGTTTTTCCGGAGTACAGTCTGTACTCTCAACGTATTGTAAATTATGGTATTATTCCTCTAACAAACATCTGTATCTGTATCAGCCCATATACATCCCACTGCAGGGCACGGACCTCCTCTACAATCGAGAATACGATTGAGAGTGGTCAGGCCATATAGTCCATTCACCACGCTGGCCTAATGGGGGTTGGTTGACTTTACATACCATAGAAATTCTTATAAATTGCTATTGTATGAAGGTTTCTTCACGATGTTTTCCTTCACAATTTTAGTGCGTGGTGATTGACTATCAATACACACATGACTCCAAAAAATAAGAGGTGTGCCCTGGTATTTGAACCCACGACCACCATGAATATGTTGGCAGCCGCGTCTGCTCTGTTTACCAACAGGCCACCACGAACATAAACAAACATAAACCGTTTTATTTCTTATCTATTATTCATATATTGTTTATGATTATTAAATTGTTTATGATTATTAGCCTATGAACATAAATGTTATTATGTACACATATCCGAATAATATAGTTATGAATTGTGAAAAAATAAAGCTGACAGAAGGAGGGGGACCAAAAACCTGTAATAGTATGAAGTTCATAATTTTGAGCAGCACTACCATTAGTTAAATCGATCTATATTCCAACACAATGCCAGGCTACAGTTCCATTATAACCCTGGCCCTAAACAATGAGCGGGTAAAATCAGATAGCCTGAACACAAAGGATCCACTGGGCTGTCGCTTAATTTCCCGATTTGCATGCCTGTGAAAATGATACATATATCTAATAAACGTATGTGCATATACATATGTTAATGAGTCGGCAGGTGAGGTAGGCGGGCGGCCCGGGAGCCCCGCCCCTGCCTGCCATTGTCTTGCTCAGCAAACCCACCGAAATTGAATAAATTAACGTTAAATTTAATAACTCTATTAACATTTTGTCGACGCAAACAACTCCTGACGTATAATAGTCGAAATGTTTTCGGGGCGGGTTGGTTATTGAATTAGCTCGCTGGGATACACGGAGGGACCCTAAAAGCTTTCCATATTGATTAGTATCATGATAAAAACAGAAGGAGATTTATGCTCTTGTTTTGTTTTTTTATGATGTTATCTCCGACGTGTTTTGTAGCTAAGCGGCGTTTAATATTATTCATTATTCAACTTTTCGTTTGAAATAAATAGTTTAATCGTAATAGATTTATTACGATTTGCTGTAGGCCTATTTTGTATTGAATATATGAAGAATGACAACAATGCTATTATGGGTAATGCGTTGAACTGAAGTATTTTTATTATAACACCGTAATTAAAAAACCTTCCTTAAAAATACTACTTATAAAACTACTCATTCATATTTTTTAACAGCTCCTAGCCTAATAAACCTCGATATATCTGGAATGTTAAACTTTAAATTAGCTATGTGAATACATGAATAGCTACGAATACATACTCGTATAATAAATACTTGAAATGTACGTGTAGTTAGCACAACTTCAAACTTTCGCTTAAACGTTTAAGGCATAAACTATCTCAAAATAGCTTCAGATATTTGAAACTTAATTGTTTGGCAAGTGGTTTTGGCAAAACCGTTCATAAAGCGAACGTATAAAATAAAAAATATTCTTGCGTTACTATCCACTAATTGATATGTCACGAAATATTTATGGCTATGATAAGACTACTCCTCAAGTCAAGCACGACATACACTCTACTATCTATACCACCACCAGTTAATATTATTTTAGAAAATGAAGCTTTTTGACTTCTTTTGAGCCGTCGGAGTGAATCGGAATTGTATGTGGCGGTCACCGGCTTACTCGTCGAGCATCTTATGATGATACCCCAAAGTAGCGTCTTACGACAATCATGAGGAACTTTGTAGTGGTATTTTATAACATCACCCACTTCAAAGCATAGCTCCCTTACACCCACCAACGCAACTTCTATTCGCTTGGGTCGAAAGTGGCATCCAACTGATAGGCATTTCCTACTGAAACTCAACAAGCCTTATCAGACAATCTTATGTTCAACCCGAAATTAAATTATTTAGTTCATAATAAATGAGACAAAAAATCTGCTCTATAACAAACTAAAGAACAAAATTTTGGATTGGAACATATCACTCTTTGACTTTAAGACTTAAACAACCGAAAAAGTCGCAGACCTACGCTTAAATATATGAGTATGTATGTATTCCATAATGTGAAAAGCTAAGTTTGCCGCTAATCCCAAGTCTGTATTCCACCGAAGAGTAAAAAAGCACCATAAGCTATCTGTATTAATTATTGAACTTACTTGCGCCAAAAAATCGCGCCGCCAAATGATAATATGCGGTGACGTTACTTTTTAATTTTAATCGCTAAATTGAAAAGGCAAACAATTACCTCCCGTTACTTGACGCTCTTTTTATATAATAAAATAACTATGATAAAAGGATCTTTAAAATATTACAACACAATTAATTATGAATATTTAACGTCACGTTTGGCAGAATAATGTCCTTTCGGGCCTCAGTTTCGGGCAGTGTTCTGGCGTGTAACGTCAAATAACACAATTAACGCGGCGGTACGCGCTGTAGAACTTACAAATTCATTAGTGGACTGATCATTGCAACGATGCAAAAATATGAGTTCGAATGTGGTTTTGGTAGCATATCAACGTAATATGTTGGCAATTTAAAACTCTAAGTATTTTTTATGTACCAAGTGTAATGAGTAAAAAGAAGAAATGGTCCCAGCTTATAAGAGACACTTTATAAATAAGGTATTATGTGCTAACGTATATCCGGATCTAGGGGACTATAATACGATCTATTCGTAAAAGATGGTTATATTTACGCGAATATTACACATTGAAATAAGCCTACTTTTTTTGGATTTTTTTTTCACATACCCAGTTAAACGCGATTTGGTCTTTTTAATTCAGAAATGCCCATCTCTCCCCACCTCTTCCTACTTTATAATTTTAAAAAATCCCCTACGTTATGTCGAATCTGTATTTGCCTTTTATCTCTCCCATTAGCTCAAAGCATAGGAAGAAGAGTGAAGAAGAGTAAACAAAGTAAGTAAAAACATAACACAAACAGGGGAAGAAAGACAGTAGCAACGGTAGAGATGATGAAATTAATAAAGATACAATTGAAATGATAAATCACATATAAAACATCCTGGAGATGAAGCTATCAACACGTGTGACTACTAAAACAAAGCCAATGAACGATAAAAAAATAGTAACTTACTAAAAAGGTTTACCAGCCTATATTTCACTACTAACACAAGATGGACTTGAAAAAAATGTCTTTAGGTACCTTGCATACTAACAAAAGTTACACTTTGTCATTTTGTAAAGTCTTCCACTACATTGATAGGAAAACTATACTACCAATAAATATAAAATCTAGTAGCTGTTCGAGAAATAACAAAACTACTTTCCGCCCCAGTCAAGACAGTCACATGATTGTACACCTTGATACGGTCTGGGCATCAAAAGAGTTTGGATTTTTTCGAGTGGACACCAAATTCCTTCGTTATGTCATAAACGTTAACTGCAAAAAGTTATAACAAAAGGTAAGTTTAATTTAGTTTCTTTACCTTTTGACTATCTTATCTATACGAGTAATAAATAAAGCTGTAGAGTTTGTTTGTTTTGTTACCTCTAATCTGAGGACTTACTGGTTCGAATTGAAATAATATTTTTGTGTTGGATAGGTAATTTATCGAGAAATGCTATAGGCTATATGTAATTACGCTATGACCTATAGGAGGAAAGCAGTAGTGAACAATCTAGCAAATACAATGCAACTTTTATTCGTTTTTCGTGGTCCGTCCGTCGTTGGTCAATATTCTGAATTAGTAGTCGAAATTTTACATTTTGGCCGCCATTTTCAAAATTGTATCTGTACCCGGATCGAGCCGGGCCGACCCGCTAGTTTTATATAAATTTGATATATTCATTAATATCAATTTAGACTTGCAATTATTGATTATAATATTTAGCTGTTAACTGATGAGTAAATAAGTTTGTTGCGTGTCACTAATTACACAAATTATATATAACACTAACATTTGGATTGATTTAGATCGTGCCGAGTCATAAAAATAAAGGAAAATTGATATCCTTACGGATCTCAACTCTTTTGGGATCGACCTTTCACTTCTTGGCAACAAGTTCCGCCCGTTTTCATTTTTATGTGTTTATACGTAGAGGTAATATTTAAACCATTATGAAATTTTCCGATTATACTCGCCCGCCTTTACAATACAGTAAATATTTGTGAATTAAATTTGTAATAAGTGTAAATTTATATTTGGATAACATAAATAATGGATAATTGTGTTTCTTATTTATCATATTATTATTACATAGATCCGGTAATCTAACAAAAGCTAACCTGATGCTAGAGAATCACTTAACATGAGGTTGTCCGTTTGGCGCGGTATTCACCGTCGCTTATGAATATCTGCGGCGCTTGGATCGTAAATCTGATGCCCATCTATCAAAATGGGAGAAAAAAGAGACAAAAAGTTTGGAAGGAGGAAATACATTAGGCCTCCGATAATCCATTTGATGAAGACATCGAAAAATGAAATCATAATAAATAGTAACAGTATTTTATTCATAATACCGCTGTTACTTTTTTTATTTTTTATTGATGGTAAAACGAGCATGCCATTCACCTGATGGTAAGCGATACGACCGCTCATGAACAGTAGCAAAACCAAACAAAGCTTTAAATTACAAAGCAATGCTTGGGATTCCACTACTCTCGCCACTACTAAGTGTCAACATGTCCAGTAGTTACTCCAGCTACAATGTCCTTCACACCGAAACACAACAGCACATTTAGACTACTGTTTGGAGTGAGAAAAAGACATTGCGGTGTTATCCAGGCGGCCTCTTACATATGAGAGACCTACCACTAATAAAAGCTTAAGCTGGCTCAATCCTACAGCAGTCCAAAGTATGTACGGTATGGCTCTATCACTATTTAATTCATCCAGTATCTCAATCAAACATCAGTTATAAGATATTATTAATTCAAAATAGTTTATTTTGCAGAAATTACCTTCATATTGTGAACGGAAATTCGAACCCTATGGCCTTTTTAAGTGAGTGTATTTGTAGTTATTTATCTATTATATTATTATTATTTATCGATTATATTATTGTTATTTATATATATATATATAATATTTATATATTAAACGTCGTCGTGACGATTTCATACCTGAGAGTTCTGAACAATAATTTCAAAGGTATTTGAAGTACTCAATAGAACCGTGTAATGGATGCCTCTCAATCGTAAAACAAGCCTCTACGTTACGGTAGTCTACCTTGTGTTATAATATTCATGGCCTAATATGATTATTATATACTTATCAATATATTTAAAAAAGCTGTTATTGAACTTTATAAAATCGGACTCTACTAAATTGAAATTTTTTGAGCTGTGTGCCCCTTATATATGGTGTTATGTATGTACCTATAGATAATATATTTTGGTCAATAAAATCCTACTTATATATACCTTTTGCAATAAAAGCATATATTTACATTGCAAATTGCTTTTAAATTATTAAAAAAATGTTTAGCATCTTAATAAAAATTATTTGTGTTTTAAAATAACAAAAAAAGAGAACAGCAATTAAAATTACATTCGATAGAAATATTTTCCGCGTGCTTAGAACGAAACAAAACTCTTACCTGTTGATGCGATCCTTCTTATGTTGATTAAGTATTTATATTATATACTACTAACAACTAATTATAGCTAATTATATTGGAATATAGAACCTACTGATTATTCTAGATATGTTAAATTAATGTTGATATGTTCTGTATTGATATTCTTTAGAGTGGTTGTGTATTATATACAAATTACTCTAAGTCAATACGTAAACATTATGCTAATTCCAGTATGTTAGATAGACATGTATAGGTTTCGTCACACCGGGGGGTCATCACTTTTAAGGTGCTGGATTATGCACAAAACGAGCACTACATCACTATAGGTTTTTCGTAAAAAAAAAAATTGCATTTTAATTATTTTTTTGTAAATATACATGAAAAAAAACTGGAATTCTTTTCGTCGATATTTTTTTGTATGGAATGTATTTGTTTTTGTTATAGTTGTGTTTAGTTTCCACCCTTAAAAGTGATGCGCCCCCGGCTGGCGCGCCACGTGACTGCCGCCGTAGCCGAAGCTTTGTGTTTACATCCACCTCGCCGCCTCCCCCCCCTCCCCCCCCCCCCCCCTCTCCCCAACCACCCCCGCGCCCGTGCCTCCCTCTACCCCTACCACACACCAGCGCACCCCCGGCAACATTCTACCAATCGTCAACTGATAAAAAAAATTGAAATAAAAATGTAATAAATAAATAGTATTATTTGTGGCAGGTTTACGTTATCAAACCACTTGCCAAATGTTTTATTTTTAGTCATTTAATTTGTAGCCTCTTAGAAAATATAATATACCGCCAAATAGAATTCCAAAACAGTGCAAATACTCGTTTCAAATGTAAATCGAATCCGGCAAGTGTATTTCCACCACGCTACGTGAGAATCCGAAACCAGCCTATCAATCTTATTGGATTCGTCTATTATTTTACACATTTCGATTTGCAATATTCTGTGTGAGTAGTTCAACCGCTCTTTATGACTTTACCTAAGACACTCATTTTTTTTCTAGCAAATCTAGAAATCAGACAGCCTCTTAAGCTTTTTCATCGCTCTATCTTAATAAAACATGGATCTTATGAGCGTAGTTAAATTTCAAGTCATAAAATAAATCTCAAGGGGAATCGAACTTTTAATCGAACACAGTCAAAGACCCACAAATTACGTTACCAAACGTTGCACATAAATAATACACAGTCAGGTCATAAGTATTGTCAACACAGTAAAAACATTTCTTTTAGAATGCTGGCCACAAAAAAGTCTATTGAATTCGAATTTCGAATTGTTCATGAAATGTATACTTTTTAGAATTTTTCTCATTTTTAAATATGGAGTGGACGCTTAAAGAAGACCGTGTTGCAGTTATTACGTTGCATCTTTACGGTTACGCGCCAATTCAAATTTTTGTCATACTGAATTTGAATATAACCAAAAGATTCGTTTATCGTACCATCAAACGATACAATGAAAACTCTAGTGTAGATGACAGGTCAAGAAGTGGACGCCCTCGGTCTGTTAGGACTCCAGCAGTGATAAAAGCTGTGAAGGCGCGAATTCAAAGAAATCCCAAACGTAAGCAGAAACTGTTGGCCCTTCAGATGGGGTTAAGCAGAACCACGGTGAAAAGGGTGTTAAATGAAGACTTAGGGCTTCGGGCGTATCGAAAAAAAACAGGACATCTTTTAGCGGTACGTGGGAAAAAAATATCGGGAAATTCTTTTTTCAGATGAAAAAATTTTTACCGTAGAAGAGAGCTACAACAAACAAAATGATAAGGTGTTTGCACACAGTAGTGAAGAAGCGAGCAACGGTATTTCGCGTGTCCAACGAGGTCATTTTCCATCCTCGCTCATGGTATGGTTGGGAGTTTCTTATAGGCGCTTAACAGAGATACATTTTTGTGAGAAAGGTGTAAAAACGAATGCAGTTGTGTGTCAAAATACAGTCCTGACGAACCTTGTGGAACCTGTTTCTCATACCATGTCCAATAACAGGCACTGAGTATTCCAACAAGATTCGGCGCCAGCTCATAGATCGAAGAGCACACAAGACTGGCTGGCGGCGCGTGAAATCGACTTTATCCGGCACGATGACTGGCCCTCCTTCAGTCCAGATTTGAACTGTTAGATTACAAGATGGCCACATTTGGAGGAAAAGGCGTGCTCAAAGCCTCATCCCAATTTGGAGTCACTCAAGACATCCTTGATTAAGGCAGCCGCCGATATTGACATGGACCTCGTTTGTGCTGCGATAGACAACTGGCCGCGCAGATTGAAGGCCTGTATTCAAATCACGGAGGTCATTTTGAATAAACTTTAGTGTCATAAGAATCTATGTTTTGTTAAGTTCATTTTGGTATATAAATGGTTACATAATGAATAAACTTGTTTCAATTATTTTATATTAAACATGTGACAGAATTTATGACCTGACTAGGTAATAATATAAATTTTTAATGTATTTCCTTGTCATGAGCGGCAGTCATCACTTGCCATCAGGTGACCTGTTTGCTAATTTGCCAGACCTATTGCGTACAAAAAAACAGAACCCCAAGGTATTAATAACAGCTCCCATATTATTATTTTTTGTAATTTCATTTTATTTTCTTAACTTAGTATTAAACTAATGTGTAATAAACCAAACTGCATCACAAATCCGCTAAATGACTCAGTTTAAGCTAAAAGAAACCAATTTCCCGCGACTTCTGTGGAGTGGAAACTGAGATAAGAAGATTTACGCCATAAAAATAGAATTTCCGACGCAGGGAGTAAATTGTGAGGAAGGGAAACATTGATAAATAAGATCACTGGGCAATAAAACGCCAGCGTTGGAACTGTGCGATGCTATAGTTTGTTAACAGTTTATTATTGACAGTTATTTCTTTCTTAATCGAAATAATTATTTATCACATTTATTTCTTATTGTACTTTTATTCTTTTGAAGACAGACGAATGAAAACAATTCATAATAAAACAATATTTATTCAATTAAGTACAATTTGTCTAGACTTCACAGATGTAAATAAGTAAATGAACACATTTATATTGGCGTGTCGAAGAATTTACATATATTAACTAAATAAGTTAGTAATTTATAAAACAACCTCACAATGTTTTTAACTGCATTTTTCCGTGTTTTTTATTTTCTTTTTGACTTACATGCACTTAATTTTTGCCTTGGTCATACTCACTACAAAAAACGGCTCACAGAAGTATTATCATATTAAATCCCAATGACCGGATTATAATTGCTCTAATTCTAGACAAATATGACTTTTTCTCATCCCCATTTCCCTTGTTATGAGTGATTTGTCATAAACTCGTTCCCCTTTTCGTTGCCTCCATACTTATGTGAATCCATTTGTAGGATTTATAGGTCTTCACATTTTCTGGCTAGTTTACAACGTTGTAGTATATTGGTTTACATATTGCTACGAAATTATATTTATACGTAGATCATAGCGGCCTTTTTCATGGAGTTTTAAAACCTATTTAAGTTATCGATTAATTTAAGAATAAAAGGTCTTTGAAAATACATAAAATAATAATAATAATAAGAGAAAGTATTAAAAAAGAAGTAGATCTAAGAAAAATAAAAATATTTAAAAACTTGGAGCGTTTAGGGTCCCGAAATGTCTCATTTGGTCATTAATACTACTAAATAGGAAAATACTAAAAAAAACATAAATACATAAATTTACGCTTTTTTCCCAGAAAAGATAGGCAGAGGCGTTAGTAGCAACCAGTACACCTACGTTTTGCCTTGTATGTTCCGTTCCAAGATGTGGTAGCCTATCGTCATATCGGGCACTAATTCCAGACTCCGGGCTGATATTGAATTGAAAAATGCATCACTTAGCCCGACCCGGCATTCGAACATGAGACCTCAGGTTGCAATCAATCCGTAATGCAACTACGCCACCGAGGCAAAAGTAAAAAACACACGTAGAAAAATTACCTTTACCGACTACAATGATAGTTTAACACTGTTAAATAAATGCACTATTGTTGTTTTTCCTCGAAATGCACGGTGAATACAAGGAATCGATATTGCCCGATTATCAGACTAATGGACTGTCGCCATTACAACGATTCATGCCGTTAATTTATCACGCAAGAATGAAATCCTTTTATAAACAAACATTGTAAACGACACAGTAATTATCTGATACCTAAAAGGTATAACTAAACTATGAATCACGTTTTCTTTATTATTTTAGCTGCACACGAAGATAAATGATGCTTATTTGTAAAGATGACAAATTACAATATATATATATATATTTTTGTCATATTCTCATTATGCAATACTATGATGCAACCATGGAATGCAACAACATATTTTAAGTTAATCACGAAAACATATTTACAAAGAAGTTTTTCATTCATTCGTATAATATTTTATTTTATATATTTTTTTTGTATAAACGATTTAGTTAAGTATATTTATCACAAAAGTAATCCCAATTCATAACTTACAAAGCTAAAAAATTGCTGGGACGTTATATTTTCGCTAAATTAATTTAATCCGCCAAATCTGGAACCCTTTTTTGCGTCATGCTGTGTTGGAAAGCATTTTATCGAAATCGTGTTGAAATAAATTTTCGGTGACTGTTATAAATATCATTTCAAATGAAATACGTTCTTGCCCCAGCTTCTATAAATAACAAGGTTTCAAATGGTTGTGTAACGTTTATATATGTATTATAATACTTTATTATACCACATCAACCTTAAATTGGCGTGTAGCGAAGAATTTATAAATATGACCAAAAATATATGTTTAACGCTTTGATTATGATATGGTATCATAGTATAAATAGCAAGCATTTACCCTCGTAAACATTTTTACTTATCTATTAAGAAAACATGTTGAATGGATAAAATGTGAAGAGAATTAGATTGTTTTTTATTAGCCTAGGGACCGGATTATCTATATAAATTTCGATATTTTCATGAGCAATTGCATATTTATCCCATTTTCAGCGACCATTGTATATTATGCCTAAAATCTAGTGATCATACATATTTAAACCATATTTAGGTAACATTATATACTTAAAGTCGACATATACTAGTACTACCTTAAACCTTTTCGCACTCCCATTTCTCTTCTCCAAAGGGTAATTATTTATTTTTTGTGATTTTTTTGTCCCGTCCCATTCTTAGTTAAGGATTGTTATCCAGTCCATCTCACTGAGTATAAAAAAGTAACTAGTACATCGGAATTCCTTCCTGATCCCACGGGAATACTACATTTTTCGGGATAAAGAGTGTCAGCTACATCCACACCCAATTTCTTCAAAATCCGTATAGCCCTTTCTGCGTTCATCACGCACAACCGCACAGACAAACAGACAAAAAATCTAAATATCATTCTTTTGGTTTCTTTTACGTTAATATACTCCCCCCATATTATAATAGTTTTTGTCATTTCTATACCATGTGCAAACATCGATCGGTTACAAAATTATATGTATAGATATAATCCGGTCTATATTTATTTTATTGCACAACAACGCTTGCAGGCTACAGAAGGTCCTAAATGATCTCCAAAATAGGTATTTGTCATTTTTTACAGTAGTAACCTTCACGCGCAAAATATAAGCATGATATACTTATAGCTATTGTATGATTTCATTTCTATAGAGAATTAAAATTACTTCGTAGGTCTATTCATTTAGTTACGAATATATTTTTGACAATAAACTCACGGAGGCTGTCAATTTATAGCCTCTGTGATGTCTGACCAAGACATCGGCTGTAAAATGAGAGGCCGAGGTTCGAAACAAATGTTGGGTGGGTGTTCCACAGTATGGGCTTCTTGTGTGGGTGTTTTTGCGTGTGAAAAATATAATATCGTAGCTTTTAATATACGCGACGCAAAATTTATATCTTAATGTAGAGTCATGATTATGGATAAGACTGTTGGGAGTATTTATCGTAATAAAAAAGCACCGATATTAATTAGCAAAATTATTAATAATAGCGAAATTAAAGTATATTATTTTCTTTTTATTTGCTGTGTTGTTTTCTTCAGTAAATTCTCTAACAATAAGCTGACTAACGAGGTATTTGCGATTCTTGTTATTATTAAAGTGTTCCAATTAGACCGGCTTAAAATATAAGGAGCTTTACTCAATAGGTGCTTCTAACATCGCAGTTGATAGATACACTGTTTATAAGTGTATATAATGACTCCGAAGTAATGAGCAGCTTAAAAGAACAATTAATACAGACGTAGTTTCCATTTTGTTTATTTTTTGCTTTAATTTTAATTAATTATAATATTTCTTATCACATTTGTGTGATTTTTTGATTGAACATTTGTGTTTTAGGTACTAAATTTTTAAGATTTCTATGATTGGTTTTAGTTTTTGCATTATTCTGTATCAGCCCATGTACGTCCAACTGTCGAACAATCGAGAGTATTTTGCATTATTAATATCTTTAATATTTTTGTACATTAATTAAACCAAGACAATAAAAAACTCAGATGATAAGTAAAAGATCAGACTTATTTCCTCATATTACTGATAGATAAGGGTTGTATTACCATTCAGGAGGTCGCTTATTAAGATTCATTAGCTTGGTATGTTGTCAAGTGAATACGCCGAGGCAGGCAGCCCGCGGACAAATTGTCAGCATTCATCACCGCGGAACCATGGAGATCGAATGAATGCGATCCGAATATAATCTGCAGGGGTTTAGCCGTAGTAAAAATTGATGACGTAAGTGAGTTCCGCAGGGGAGAAGTGTATACCGTAATTTAGGGATATACTTTTAATTATTTTCTAAACAGAAAACAAACGGGACCCGTTTCAAAGACATTCTAAAAGTAATTTTACTGATGCAATTTGTGTAGCCGATATTTAATGGGCAAATAACCATTTTAAAGAATGCGAATATTAATAAAGAAAAGCAAAGTAAATATGTGGAATATCTTAATATATGAACTGTGTGGTTTACAATTATATTGCACATATTCAATTTCACCTTTTACATAAAATAAAGCATATTTTGATATTATTTTTACAAATATAATCACAATTACTGTAAATAACAATATTGTCATGTCTTGTCTTTGTATTTCTCAGTTTCGTACTGATCTACGCTACTTATATTTTGTTTAATTACAACATGATATGAAAAAATACTCAAAACGGGGAGTGCAAGAGCGCGGAGGGCGGAACAACGGCCTCGTTACGCCACTTCCGGCGGATGTCGCCTCGTGACGCATTGTCGTCGCCTTCGGAGGGTGGACACTCGTGTTGTTATTTCTATCACAATCCTTAATATGGTCATTCGACTGTGCTTTATTTATTATTATTGCACAAGTTGTCGCATGTAAACAGTAACTTTCGTTTTTCCATATAATACAAAGAGAAGTTGTTTACGAGAGGAATGGAAGTCCGATTAGATAGTGCTTTCAACTGTTACAAAACTTACTTCAATGATTCAATACAAGTCTCTCAACATATTATAACCAGGCGGTCTCTTACATTTGAGAGACCTTTCACCAATAAAAAATATAATCCATTTTTAAAAATAGATATCATCAATTAATAATACCTATAACGAAGAATAATTACATCAATATTAAAGGCATTACAGGGATGAATACGGTAAAATTTTGGTTTAAAATCAGTCACCTGGTATTTATTAATTCAAAACAGGCTTTATTTATTCTCAACCTAGATGTTTCTGAAGTGGTAGAGAAAAATATATTTAATATTTGATCTTATTTAGACAATAAGACACATCCACCTAAATTAAAAAAAAAAACAATCATCAATTATCTCTCTAAAATAATTATGATTAAACATCGTCATTAAATAAAATAATTAGAAAATATCTGCAAAAAAATCGTAATTATTTGGTACAAATAATTCGGAAAACTCATTAATCAATTACTCCTCCAACACTGAAACGCAAGACACGAGAACGTCGTGAGCCTCAGACAAATAATTACAACGTCATAAAATAATTATAAGGGAAGGACAGACGTCAGCTGGCGAAGTATGGGAAAGTAATATGGCGGATGCAACAGAGGTGTCTTTTCGGTCCGAGCCCCCCGGGAAATCACGGTAATCCGCGGCGTCGACAGCGCGTCGGCTAAATCTCTGTCGAACGAATAGAGACGCCACCACTGTTGATAGAACGCTTAGTCGATAATATGTTGTTTGGAATCACTGGAATATTTGACCGTCATTCATAATTATTAAAATCATGCTTGCGATATTAATAGTTGGATAGAGGATTATAAATAAGTATAGAAAACTGATTATTCGATAAAATTTATGTCACTCTAGCCCAATACAGAAGAAGCTCTACCTAATTAGATAGTTAATTGTAAATAGTAGAGTCTTTGCGTCTTTGCATATAGCACATAAAACTAATGACCACTGGGGCCGAAAGGTTCTGGAGGGAAAGCCACGTAAAAGCAAGCGAATTGTCGGAGGCCTACCTACAAGGCAGACAGACGACCTGATTAAGGTCGCAGGAAGTCGCTGGATGCAGCCACTTCTAACAGATCTATGTGGCGATCCATGGGAGAGGCCTATGTTAAGCAGTGGACTTCTTTTGGCTGAGGAGAGAAAGAGAGTCTTTATAAATACTGTAATACCCAACTAGGGAGTTTTTATTTACATTTCATAACATATTGAAATGGACAATTCCATTTAGCATCTCACCTCAATAAAGATCCCTCTAACGGTCTTTTTCAGATAATAAATTCCTGACACAACACCTGACAAAATAAATGTAAAGATTCTAAGTATCTGTGAGTAAACTAAAACATTACAAAAAAAATGTCTGTCGTTCGCGTTGTCTCATCTCTAGATAAACCGCGGCTGAATCCAGAGATCGGCGTGAATGGGCTCTGATGAATCATGCCCGTTCATACGGAACGATGTACAGCGCATTAGGGCGCCGATATACCCGTAACCGCGACTGCTATAAAAGGGGATTTTAAACATTACAAACAGTTATCTGTTTGTGTTGAAAAATATATTAAAGCCGCTCCTTATTTCGGAGCAAATTGTTTTTAGATCACAAAATATTTGCAATTTTTCAACTGTGTTTGTTATTATTTTTACATTTATACATTAACATAATTTGAAAAGTTATTCAGCATTTTGTATTACATAATATTTTTGATCAAACATTTAATAAAAATATGCATTATTTCAATTTCAATAATTATGAAGTGATATTATAATTAATACTAAGGAAGAGAGTTTTCAGATTACAACGACGCACTCTGAAACATGAAGACCATAAATCACTTAAGGGGTTCTCGCAGAGTTTCATTTAATCACAAAAATCTTTATCTTTTCAGTGTGTCTGTAGCTCCAACATTTTAGTAAAATTATTCGACATCAGTATATTGCATGATCGATGTAAATATATTGGATATATTAACATAATATAGGTACATATGAAGATGAAGAAAGCAATACAAATAAAAATAAAAATAAACTCTTCACTACGCAGATAATAACATTTCAGAATCAAGTTTAATAGTATGCCAATCTTACAATGCAATAAAGTGAACGCAGCAAAAACTTAGCTAATTAAAAGTGTTGCAGGGTCAGTTGGGTTCGTTACGGCGCGGCCGATAACGAGCCATCGCCTCCTAATAACCGAGATGACAATTACCGAGTTTGAGACGACACTCGACAGCCGACAGACAGACTCATAAGTCTTCATTACCAGCCGACTTCCCCGGCGTCCGACTCGCTGGCTCCGCAAAACTTTGACGAGCCGATACTGAGAGCTTATGATCCATAAAACACCCCACAGTAATTTATCTTCTACTAGACTTTAAAAAAGGCACGTCGTCCTCGCTTATTCTGATTTAGTTGCGAATATTTTAAATTTCATATTGATTTGTGTTCAAAACGCGCTAATAAAAGTTTTAGTGCTTAAAACTTTGGTATAAAACTGAAGTATTCGCAGATTACTACAGATAGCCCTGTATGTCTGGTAGGAGTACTTACACATTTATAGCTTAAATGTTAAAATGTCGTTGGTCTCTTGATGAACAGTCTATAAAAGGTATATGAATTAAATTGAAATGTCTATCTTTGATAAGTTTTAAATAATCCTATACTTTTGGCCATATTTTACTGTATTTCCATATTGAATTTAGACGTACAGGAATCAATTATTTTTATTCAACCTGAAGTCAGGAAAATTTGCCTGATATGGCGATAGGCTCGTCCCCTAAAACGTCGTGGGACGAAACGTAGTTGTCTTGGTAGCACCTTGGCCTACCCATTCTGGAAAAAAGTCGTGGGCTTACATATGTACTCGTACGTAATTCCATGTGTTACTGAAGATTCACGTGAAGCGACAGCTTTGCTGTGATGTTTCATTCGGTGAGTGTGATTGCCGAATGCCCAATACCCCTTACCATCCTTTTTCCTTCCCGCTCGCTTACCGATTTGACGGGCCGGCAACAAATTTATGATCCAAGCGTAGTGGATGTTCATGAGCGGCAGTAGTCACTTACGATGAAGTGATCTGATTGGTTGTTTTCTTGGACCTGTTGTATAAATAACACTTTTAAATAAAAGTCACCTACAAATTCACAAATCAAGTATTATTTTAATACGATTCGCATAAATATCGATTCATCGTCATCATATCAGCCACAGGAAGTCCACTGCTGAACATAGGCCTCCCCCACGGATCTCCACAATGACCTGTTGGAAGCGGCCTAAATATCGATTATATTCTACTATTAGCATCAAGTTAAGAAAAGAGGGCGTAGCCAGCGCATCACGTGATCACCCGACCATTGAATACGTCATCACCGAATCCAAGAGGGGTTGTGCATTTGGGACGGAGCTTCACTTTCTATTCGGCACGCGCAGCGTTCACTACTTATTTCATAGTCACTAATCATTTGTGTAATTTGTGTAATAAGTTATTTAAATTTAAGTTAGTAATTATATTTGTTTAAGATCTAGATAGTATAAGGCAAATTATAATAAAATCAATCATTTAATAAACATTGTTGTTGTGTCACGGTAATTTTTTTTAATAAAATTTGAAAGTAGTCGCTAATACTACATAAAAACAAATTTTGTGGAAACTCCACATTGATTTTGCTAAAGACACCTGAAATCACTTAAGTAAAGTCATTACGCAGTAAGAGCAAAGTTTAAATTTAATAGATCACGAAGAAGTTTGCGGATTCTCATTAAGTGTGACGAAACAACAGGGGCGCGACAACGAGATAATATTACTTGTAATTATTATCGAAGACTTAATAATCTACGGTCTACCCAAACTTTCTGCAAAAATACCTTGTAAGAGTTTTTTGGTTGACATCAAAATATAAATATTTACTCACCCCATAGTATTGACGCCCAGAAAATATTCTTTGTACCTGTAAATGATATAGCCTGCCCTGTTAGGTTTAATATTTATTAAGTAGATTAAAACTAAATGGGTTCGTAAAAGTCATTAAATAATCTAAGTCGTATAAGTCATTAAATAATAATCAGTTTATTATACTTGATTTTTTTTTTATTGCTATGAATGGCGAGACGAGCATGCCGTTCGCCTGATGGTAAGCGATATGACCGCTCATGAACACTAGAAAAACCAAACAACACCTTGAATTACAAAGCAATGCTTGGCATTCCACTGCGCTCGCCATCCTGAGACATAAGATGTTAAGTCTCAATATGTCCAGTAGTTACTCTGGCTACAATGCCCTTCAACCCGAAACACAACAGTGCGTTTACACTGCTGTTTGACGGGAGAAATAGACACTGCGGTGGTACCCACCCAGATGGCCTCTCACATATGAGAGACCTACCACTAGTAAAAATGATTGCTGCTATAAATTATCTATTCAGTAAAATACATAAAGACATCAATATAAAGATCTGGTATTAAAAAATTAAGAGTGGATTAATGCAAAGTGAGGGCTGAGCCGGGCTACACACATCGGCATTCGTTACGCGTATCCGTCATTATCATATTGAGGGTACATTGGAACTGCGGAAGCGAGTGAATCGGGAATGGCCTCCAGGCGCATCGATATTACTGTTTGCCTCCGACAAATATTTGTTCAGCCTCCCCCCTCGCTACTTACTGGAGTTAAATCAATATTGAAATGAATTCAAACTTTGATTAATTTGCAGATATATTGTTTACAATCATATCTTTCGTTGGGGATTAATGGAAACCGGTATTGTGAAAAAATCCCCGTTCATTACAACATGCGAATTAGAAATCATTTTCATTATTTTGGTTCGATCTCCATCATCGTATTTCGTTTTAAACACGAGTGTTATGAATGATAAAAAGTGAAGATAAATTTTCTTATAAAATCGGAAGTAATTATAACTACTTAGTACAAGCAACTTAACAATTTGCTGATTTATCGTCTTTATTTTATTGCAATTAATGACGGGACGAACATGCCATTCGCCTGATGGTAAGCAATACGCTTAAGTATTGCAGCAAAACGAAACAACACCACGAATTACAAGTAATGCTTGTCATTCCATTGCCCTCATCATCCTGAGACATAAGTGTCAATATGTCCACTAGTTACTCTATCTTAACTAAGCATAATATATGGTAGTCTCAAAAAGCAGTGAGTGTACATCGCTCCATCTAAACTGCGGCTATTAAACGGTTGCGAGCATGAATGTTTTATGCGAGCCGGTGTCACCCGCCTCCCCGGGGAAGGGTACACACAAAACTCTACTAGCACTTAATTAAGGGGAAGCTGCAAAGGGAATATATTTTAATCACCGTTACGCAGTGACTCTCACAGAAACCTTATTGTCTGACTCTAATTGAAAATCTTAAGATTTCTATATTCGACACTATGTTGCAATTGTTTTCTTTTTACATAAAAATAATATTTTCGATAAATAGTCAAGGTAGACATAGACCATTGCCGTAGAAGCTAAATAAATTATACTAAACTAAAACTTACAAACCATAACATTAATATATTCTAGAAAAATATGTAAATACGTTATTATTAAGTAAGGAGAGCCCTATAACTTGCATATAGCATGGAGCCATTTAATTACTTATACGTAGTTAATTGTTAACGATATTTACGTAACCCTCGTAGCACGGCACCAAAATAAAAATAAACCACAAAATAAGTACAAAAACGTAAGTAATAAACAAAAGGAATATTTACCAACTCACTTAAGACTTCCGAATCTCTAAGAAAATGGAAGACAAAGAAAAGGGAATATTCTTTTAAGAATTTAAATAAATTTCCACTAAAGAGGGAGAGAGCGCCGATCCCGTTACAAAAAGGAAAACGAGAGTTAATAAAAATGCCAATGTAAAACGTACCATTTTAATGCAGTGTCAAATGAAAATAAAATCTCCGCTTGAGAAAACTCTGCACGACAAACGAGGAAGATAGCTTGTTAATTTTTGCTGTTTTATTTGACCGTTCGAAATTATCATAGTAAAGTTTTTAAAACTAATATAGAGGACAAAATTTACATGTTATAATGTTATGAAACTAATATTTAAATTTGTATCAGCCCATATACGTCCCACTGCAGGGTACGGGCCTCCTCCATAATCGAGAGTACGATTGAGAAAGGTTAGGCCAAATAGTCCACCACACTGGCCTAGTGCGGGCTGGCGGACTTTTACACACCACTGTTCGTTTGTT